>JAUAMA010000007.1:33842500-38842500 GCA_030819835.1 Acmispon strigosus
TTTCTTTTTCATTGATATGGTAATTTAACTCATGAGTTTTAAAATTCCCAGATGTGTATCTACATATTTCTTCTTTTCCTTTATGACGAGCTTTTAGTACTCCTCTCCAATATTGATCAGAAGCATTTGTTTCTATGATTAATTCATCTTCTGGGTTAGGATGATACAATTTTGGTGGTTTTTCACATTTTCTTTTTATGGTATCTACATACTTAGTGTCTGAATCTTTCCATTCCCATTTCACATTATTTTTAAATTTTTGTTGTAAAGGTTTTCTTATTTTTGCTAGTTTCGGAATATAGCCTTTTGAGTAGGTTAATAATCCTAAGAGCCTTTGTAACTGTTTTTTATCTTCAATTTTTGAAGGAAAATCTCTTATTTTTGTTACTACATGATCCTGTATTCGGATTTGTACTTCTTCTATTTCTAATCCTAAGAAATTTATTTTGGTTTTTCCGATAACAAAATTCTTTTTTGACAATACTATTCCTTTTTCTATGCATCGATCTATAACTCTTTCTAGTCTTTCATAATTCTCTTCCAATGTTTTGGAGAATATAATTATGTCATCCACATATACACAACAAATATCTTTTAAGCCTTTTAAGGTTGTATATGTGTATCTTTTAAAAATACTTGGTGATTGTTTCATGCCAAAAGGCAATACATTCCATTCATATTGCCCTTGTGGACAACTAAATGTTGTTAGAGGTTTACTCTCTTCTGTGAATCTAATTTGATAAAAACCTGACTTACAATCTAGTGTAGAGAAATATTTATTTCCTCTTATTTTTTCTATCAAATCTTCTTTATTGGGAAGATAATAAGCATCTCCTACTGTTTGATCATTGATATTTTTTATAATTTAATACCATACTTCTTTTTCCTCTTTTCTTCTTTGATTCTTTTTCCACATAGAATGTTGGGCTACTATTTTACTTGTTGATTTTCTTATTAGCTCATCTCTTTCTAATTCTTCTATATCTTTCACAAACTCTTCTCTGTTTCTTTTTGTATAGTTCATAGGTTTATCTTTTATTTCTTTTGTCGGATCTTTTAATTTTATTTCTACCATGCTTTATTATAATTTATTTTTGGGTCTATAGGATTTTCACTACATGCTTTTTCAAGTTTTTCTAAAATTCTTTTTGGAATTTCTTTTGCCATTTCTTCTATTACTTTTTCTACTAAGAATATTAGTTTTTGTTGGACCACCTGAATTTTTTCTTTTATAGATATTAAACATTCACCATGTTTTCGGGCGAACTCTGATGGGTTTGTTGTAGCTGAGTTATATTTACCTAATATTTTGGTTGTAATCTTCTGTTTTTGCTGTACATTCTTTATGTATGGGCAAACTAAAGACATTTCTTTTATTGTTTAGGTAAATGGTTGATATAGTCTTAGAAAATTATTTCCTATTATTATATCCATTCCAATCTCTTGTTGGTATATAGTTGGCACAGGAAATATTTTATTTTCTATAATTATTTTTGGAAATATTAAAAATTTATTAATATATTTGTGTCTTTGGTCTGCTAAAACCACTTTCAATGGTTTCTCTAAGTTTTTCCAATAATTATTTTTTGTTATATCATTAGTGGCTAAACATATAGTTGCTCATGTATCTATGTAAGCATGTGTTACACTTGTTTCTAATCCTTCTATTATTAATTTTATTTTTATGAACGTGCTAATCTGACCCATCTTCAGTTTGAGTTTCAATTTCTGAAACATATTCATATATTTCATCATCACTATCACATTCTTCTAAGGGTTCTAGTTCATGTTTATATGTTACATTGATTATGTTTACCTTATCTTTTTTATCCTTTTTCTTAGAGCATTCATTTGTATAATGTCCCACTTCATCACATAGCCAACATTTACAATCTTTTTTACCTTCTGGACAAAATTTATTTTTATTCTTAGTAATTTTATATGTTTTTCTTTTCCTGAAATATCATCTTCTATATTTCTCGTTTGGGTTTCTTTGTTTTCTAAATTTATATCTTTTCTTTTTTATGTATCCTTTCTTTCATTTCTTTGCACATCCCCACATATGTGGTATTTCAGGGTCTTTATCATCACAACATATTCTATCTAACATTTTTAATTTAGATTTTGTTTGAGACATAATACATGTTTCTCTTATTAAATCTCTTATAATTGATATTCTTCCACCTAGTGTATTTGCTCTAGATTTTGGACTATTTTCCCAATCATTTTTTACTTTTTCATTTATCGGAAATGGTAATTTACTTATAAACATTTCTTTAAAGTTTTCTTTATCATTTTCTTCTAATTGGTAGTAAGATTTTTTATATTCACATGCATATTCATTAAAATAACACATATCACATATCTGCATATTATATAAGTGTCATTTAGATTTTTCTCTTTCTTGTTTTCTTGCTTCTTCGTTCTCTATAATTATATCATCGCCTACAAATTCTGTGTATATTAGTTTTCCTAAATTATCTATTATTTCAGGACCAAAGTTTCCTGATAAATTTTCTGGTTTGAATTCAGTTAGCCATGTTCTTAATATCCCACTCATCTTATATATAGCGAGTCTTATTATGTCTTGCTTATTTATTCCTTCACAGCCTTTGGATACTACTAATAAGGTCATTTCATTCAGGCATTCTATTAATATTTCTTTCCTTTTTTTTGAACAATCAATATTTAATATATTTCTATATTATATTACTCCTCTTTTTGGTGTATATTCACCGGGTATTCCATACTTCTTAGGTGGTGGATTTTGTGGTTCTTCTGTTTTGTACTTCCAATTCTGTTGATAATATTCATCAAAATTTCTTTTTCTGCTTTAATAAGAAGTTTCTCCTTCTTTTGTTTTAGGAACTCTATCTACATGAATATGTTCATCTTTTGAATTTTCATATCCTATGATTATCTCATTATTTTCTTCATTATCTTCTTCAGTAGATACATATTTTTCTGTAGAAATTTTTCTTTCTTTTTTTTAAAGCAAAATTATGTATTAATAGTGCAGTGGCCGCCAAAATACACCGGCAAACGCCAAACAGGAGAAAGGGTTGTCCTCCGCCACAAAAACAGGAAAAGAGCGGCAACACCAAACAAAAAGAGGATTTACAAAGCCCCACCCAAAATAACAACACCCTATACAAATGAAACCAACACCCCTAAAAGCACCTATTTCGATCCAATATTTGTACCGCAACCTGGTTCACAGCCACTCCATCAGGACAACAAAAAACAACACCCACCACCTCTAAAACCGGCCTCCTAATCACAACCCCAACCAAAGAGAAAAATCCAAAACAGACATCAAGATGACAAATCCCAATAAAGCAACACCTATAAAAAGAATCCGCACCTACGCCATCCTACGCTCCATAATTGTTCAATCAATTTCTTCTTTTAAAATTTTTAATTGTTCAATTAATTGTATTATTTCTTCTAATTCCGCTGCGGAATTTATTTGGTTTTTTATGTTACTTTCTACTTCTTCCATTATATTAGTGGTGGTCTAGGTAACATAAATTTTATAGAGTGGTTAGAAATTATTACTTCTTTGTGTTGCTTAGTTATTATTTCTTTTAGTTCTCCAAGAGTAACACATTTTTCATTCTGTTTCTTAACTATTAGATCATTTAGGTTTTTTAAATTTTCTTGTAATTATTTGCATAAATTTTTACTTGGTTCAGTTTCTTTTCCTTTTAGCTTATTTTTTAATTTTTCAATGTCCTCGTGTATGTCATCTATTTTGTAGTCTCTATTTTTGTCATAGAATTTTATTATTTCCTTTTTAATATTGTGTAAGTCTTCTACTACTTGTTGTAATAAATGAAATATTAATTATAATCTCTCATTTAAGGTCATTTTTATTTTTTATGTATGTTCGTCAAAGGCTTCATATAATTTTCTATACAAACTTAATCTTAATTTAAAATCTTTCTTAACTTTTTTCAGAAATTTGTGTCCTTTCTATAAATTCTATATAAACTTCTATATATCTTTTAAGTATTTCTTTTTGTAATTCTAATTTATTATTATATTATAATCTTATAAACTTTTCACACATTTTATCTAATATCACATGCACATTTTTTATATTTTAAATGAAAAGATATAAATTTTTTCATTTATGTTTACTTGCCGATTTTATTTTACAGGTATTTTTGTTGATGTATTGATTACAAATTTCTCTTTTTAATTTTTTTCTTTTTTGACAGATAGCATCTCTTTCAATAGAACAGTTTTTTCTGTCTAATGAACAGTATTTAAAAAATTTCCTTTTCGTATGCCACTTTTCAGCCTTCTGACACTCGGGCGGAGGATGTTACCACGTGGCTGCATCGTAGAATACGAGATTCTATGTTTGATTTATTTCTCACACTCGCTTCCCTCCATGTATACTCACGCGCCTCCTATATCTGCTTTTGACTTCTCATTTTGTCTACTTCACCAAAATACACTCGGACATGGTAGTATTTTCTTAACCATTTAGCTTTTCTTTTGTAACATAATAAGGAAGAACTATTGTTTTTTTAGCTTTAAATAAAATTTTAATATTAGACAATATTATATTTTTTTATGCATCGGAAAATAGAATATTATATTTTTGAATTAGTTTCATTTTTATTCTTTATATTAGTCTTGAATTTTAAAAAACTACTGCATATTTAGTCTCTCATATGTTGGATATTTTTAGGGGCTAAAAATACATAACTATACATTTTTAAAATTAAACATAATTTATTTTTGTCATTAACATGTTCGGGATACGATGTCGATTCCTTCTAACAAATGACTTTACTATGGTTCAAATTTATACTCTTACATAAATCTAGTTTACCTGCTACTAAATCAACACTTTATTAGTGAACATAAATATTTTAATAAAGAACAACGGTAGAAATGTACTTTAAAAATTAAAAATATATTTAAACATTCTCTTATTTGATCAAAGATTTTTATTATAGATTATTAATATTTGAAAAAGATATTCGAATCGCGCAAGGATAAGAACACGAGTTCGCATCTTAGAAAAAACACTCATTGGAAGGACATGCAACTGTTTCGTGAATATGTGGCGATATCTATTAAAGATAAAAAAATATTTGAAAAAGATAGTGTGATTCATTGATTTATGTTATTTATTTATGTGTTTATTTATTTAACTACTTTACTCTCACCTTATCTCAGATCATAACCAAACTGAGTTGTAGTTAGAGCTGTCAATATGGGTTTCAACCCACGGGCCAGCCCGGCCCAACTCGGCCTGTAGGCAGGTTGAGTTGCTTAAACCACAACCCGCTTAAAATATGGGTTAGAACAACCGACTCGTTTAACCCGCGGGTCAAGCGAGCCAGCCTGCGGGTTGGGCAATTAAAAAAAAAAAATTGGTTGATTGTGTGCCTTTTTGGGTTAGGTCGTGAGTCTCGTGACTAAGTTTACTGTCAGAGTGAGTCTGCAACTGCAAGAGAGTGGGTAGGATTTTGGCCGTTTTGCATTTTGCAGAGTGAGTCGAATTGAACTTTGGAATTGGAAGGCCGTCGCCGTCACTGGGTACTGGAACCCTACCTGCACCATCTCTTCATCGACGTCGCCATCGCCATCGCCGCTGGGTAAGGTTGATTTTCATTTTGCTCCGCTCCTCTCCGGCTCTCTATCTCTTCATCGACATCGCCATCGCTGTTGGGTAGGGTTGACTTGCATTTTGCTCCGCTCCTCTCCACCTCTCCATATGTTCATCGACGTCGCCATCATCACCTCGCTGCACCACCTTCACCGCGCCGTTCATTCCGTCTCCCGACCTGGTAGCTCTGTTGCCAGTTCCGCTGCTCTTACAGTTGCAGATGGAGTGAGTCAAATTGAACTTTGAAAATGGAAGGCCGCCGCCGCCGCCGGGTACTGGAACCCTAGCTGCACCATCTCTTCAACATTTTTTAGTTGAATTCCCCAATTTTTATATTTTTTATTTTTCTACCGTCAAAACGAGTCAGCCCGCGAGCCGTGTTGGATTCATATTTTCTTGATTCGTTTAGAAACATGTTGTTCTAACCCAACCAATATTGAACCCAACCTGTGACGAACCAGCCTAACAGCCCATATGGGCCGGGCTGGCCCGTATTATCAACTCTAGTTGTAG
This sequence comes from Acmispon strigosus, assembly GCA_030819835.1. Lineage (NCBI taxonomy): Eukaryota > Viridiplantae > Streptophyta > Magnoliopsida > Fabales > Fabaceae > Acmispon > Acmispon strigosus. The sequence continues at coordinate 33,848,643 of JAUAMA010000007.1, forward strand.
TACATTTCGCCTCAAAGAGATTCTTTCTATTGGAGACGTAATAAGAATGGATTTTTAATCGTAGATCTGTGTCTGCTTATCTGCAGGAGATGAAAACTTGCAACAACGCAGTAGCTCATCTAATGTGGCATTCCCTTGGCATACGATCTGGTCTGCACGGGTGCCAAATAAAATCAAGCACTTTGCCTTTCGATCTGTCACTATTACACTTCCTTGTCGAGCAAATTTAGCAAAAAAAGGCATGCAGGTCCAATCTGAATGTGATCATTGTGGCCAGCAGGTGGAGGAAACTTCGAACCATATCTTTTTGCAATGCAGCTGGTCTAGGGTGGCTTGGTTCTCTCATCCGTTGGGCCTTCGTGTTGATGCTACTACCGGAAATTTTACCCAGTGGCTTGCGGATTCATTTCCTCTCATGGAAAGGAGAAAATGGCGATGCTAATACATGGCTTATAGGTATACCTCAAAGCGCTACAGTAGTAACTCAAACGGTAAATAAACATGCTCAATACCTTTCGAAGCTATGAAAATGCAAGTATATATTTTTCTTTTCCAAGAGAAGCTATAACCAAGATGCATTGTATAATTATAAATATCCCGCTTAGCAAATAGCCATATACATAGCACAGTCACATGTGGTTACAAAACAACTGACTCTAGAATTAAGAAAAACTTTCTGCCACTATAAAACCAAGATAAGACTTCTTACGTTGGTATACCTCCTATGATCCCACGCAAGGCAACCACATAAAGGCATAGAGTTTCAAAATCTACCCAGCCCTTAATCATGCTTGCGCACAGACACGATAATCAAAATAACTATAAGTACTCCTCAAGTAGTAGGCTATCCATTCAACTTCTTGAACTTCCTTTGGCTCAGCATCCATCTATCACTCTTCGGCTAAAGGTCGTCCAACTGGCAATGAATCGCCCAAACACAAGCAACAAACAGGTGCAAGGGTCAACTTCTAAAATCAAGCATCACAGGATAACCAACATATGGTGACATATATAAATGTAGTATCATAAGGATAACAACATTTGTAAGTTCATGGGAACATGCATTAATAGTAAACCAAATAAACCCGAAACCCTCCAAATGTCATGGTTACATTCATACCTAAGCCATTACACCTTTGTCGCCCCTTGTGAACCCTTTTTATCCAGATATAACGCCAACTCTGATACGTGGGAGGTGGGACAATTTCTCAGTGTTAGGTCTGATGGTGGCTTTCCATCGACCCCTGGGATTTGCCACTTGCACAGGTGCGGCTTAAGCCTTCCTAATTCAACGACACGACCAAGTCTTTGGTTTGAGCTAACTTTGTATAGTTGCCGACCTCGTTGGCCTGTAACCTTTAAAGCTAACAACAACAACAACAATGAATCAAACATCAGGACTGTGTGTTTACGAATCCAAGTTTGCATTCAAAGGCGCATTCGTCCTTGGATGTGGCCTCGCATGGTTTCATAATAAAAAAATTAGACTATGTAGAACCATGAGACATAATCAAGATAGATAAAATATGTCATAACATTATGCTTTCACTTAAACATGTTATCAAGCAATCCAACAATCATTCAAACAATATCACAAATGCAAGCAATGACTACAAAACAATCAGGTCATTCTCCGAACGTCGTCAGCTACCAATTCCAAGATCACGGTATATACATGTATTTATATATATGCAATGATAGCTTAATAGATAGCGAAGTGCCCTTACCTAAGTTCCCTCGCTCTCGATTGCAACGTTTGCTCCCCGAAACCATGTTCGCTCCGAAAGCTACGTTCGCTCCAAAAGTTTCTAAGCCCCATTATCCTTCACAAAACATAACCTAGTTTAGAGTTTTTCAAACTAAGTTCTAATTCTTATACTAAGGTACTAGGGAAGATTCTTACCTTTAGACGATTTGGCATAATTCACAAGAATTAAAACCAAGAAACAAGGCTTTTTGGCAAACTTTAAGACCTTCAACAACTTTGCAAAACTTCAAACTTAAAGCATCAAAAATTGATCAACACTTTAAAACTTCAAAACTCAATCTCTCAAAACCCTAAAACAAGATTAAAACCCCAAAATCATTTCACCCAAAAGTCTCACTTTTAGTCCCTCAAAACATTAACACTCCACTTCAAGTTTCAAAATCACTTTCTCAACCCAATAAACATTAAAAGCTCTCGGCCTCCATACATAAACATAGGGAGACAATTTTTCTTTTTATCAAACCTCACATACAAGCTATAAACACTTTAAAAGCTAGCAAAAAATGATTCTTCCAAGCCAAAAACATTGGCCTAGGTTGGGCCATAACTAGTTAATTGTCAAGATCAATTTTTTCTTCAAAACTAACTTGTACACATCAAAGGCATAAGGAAATCTATGGCGAAAACCAAATTAGAATTTTAAAAATCACTTTTCCAAAATAAGCACTTCTCAAAACCTCAACTTTTTGAAGAAAAAAAATTAGAGATCCTGAAAGGTCATTTCCATGGGAGCAACTTTAACAAAAGCAACTATATCAAAATCTCAACAAAAAAACAAGTTAAGGACCAAAACTTAGTTTCTTTGAAAACAAAATATATCCCCATGAAGAGGAAGACAAAGGGAACAACAATATCAAAGGAAGTTAGGAGCTCCAAGTACTTTCATCACTCCAAAATATCTTCATTTTGAAAAACAAAACCAAGAAAGTAAAGAGATTGATGAGGAGAACAATTTACCTCAAAGAATCAAAGCAAGAAAACAAGAGGATGTGTTAGAATCAAATAATTTAATGAACTATTGTATTTTGATGAATAACAATTTCGTTGAGTCTTGATTTTGTTGAAGATAAAATTCCTAACTTCTCAATATTTTTATACTCAGGAATATCTATTTACTTGAAGAAGATATGCATGGACCCTTAAAAGCATTATCAAAAGTAGATATTCAAGTAAAGAAAAGAGGAAGAATCCGTCCGGCTCCAGTTGAGAATGTTTGCCTCAGAGTGTTCGTCCGACTGTGATGAACGTCTGATCACTTAATCATTGGGTTTACATGACTGCCCATCTGAAGGAAAGTGCGCCTGAAACTCTGTCAGAAAGTTTGTTTGACAACAACGCAACTTTGGAGTTCGTGCAGTGAAAAGCGAAGGAGATCGTTTGTCCAACCCAGGCTTAGGTGTCAAGCACTATTTCCCCTTCAGAGCATTAATGGCAAAAAGGACATAATCAATACTTTATTCCTCGTTAATTCAAATTCTCTGATATTCCTTAAATCAAGCTGCTTTTGCGAAATTAGCGGCGAGACTTTCTGATCATCGTATCTCCTCAACGTTCAAATTCAAATCTTCTGTTCAGATCATTAATGGCTACCTTAGCTGGGATGCATGAGCATTAAATGCAGAAGTTAAAACTCAAGGTAGAATGCCTTGAAGAGCCAGACGATGACAACCTCCGGCATTGAAGAAGCATTAAATGCATGGTAGAATGCATTCAATGCTGAAACAGATTTACAGAAGTATCCGTTACTCACAATAGAGGAGAAATTCAAACGGAACTATTTTCAAATCTTCAGCAAGCTCACATTGATCATCCTACTGAAGATATAAATAGAGGACTTGGCATCAAATTCAAATTGGCGACTTTCACACGATCAAAGCTTTCTAAACTTTCTAAGTTCATCATCTGCGATCTTATTTCCTAAGCCAAACACTCAGCAATCAGAAGTTATTCATTACCTGAGTTAAGTCGTCAACTAAGTGTGAAGCTTTCACAAAGTGTTACTCTCATTATCATTCACACAAATCTTTTAGAGAACTAATTTGTTTATTCTCTCTGTAATCTGTTCTTCATATTTCTACCCACTCTTATCGAAGAGACTTTGTAGAAACCAAATCTTCTTGAAAAAGAACTGGGAGAAGTCCTGTCTAATACTTGTAAAGGAGAAGTCCTGTTAGAATACTTGTAAAGGAGTAGTTCTCAGAATACTGGGAGAAGTCCTGAAGAATACTTGTACTATTTTGAGAAAATAGTGAAAATCTTGGTGAAGCCAAGGACTGGACGTAGCCCTGTCGATTAAAGGGGGTAAACCAGGATAAATATCTTGTGTGCTTTACTTTTCAGTATTAGATTAATTTCCGCTGCACCCATTAACGAATATTTTCAAACTTATAATTGTTATTCTTCGAAAAAGATTTGAAAAATCACACACACAATTCAAACCCCCATTTCTTGTGTGTTTTTGTTACTATCAGGATGATGGTGGAAAATGATGATGAAGGTGCGGTCTTGGAGATAGAGGAAGAGGAAGTGTTTGGGTTCTTTACTTTTCTATTTCTCTCTCTTAATTTTCTCTTCAATTTTCCACTTAAACACTTGGTGAAAATGAAAGCAAAATTCTCCCCTAAATGGATGAGTTGTCCACGGTTTTGGGAGCATAATGGGGTGAGAAATTTTAACTTTTGAATCAAAAGTCTAATCTTATGACGACGCGTCAAAAACGTTGTATCGGTCGCTAATCGCGTCACATGTCATATATAATTTGCACATTCTCCGATGATGCTTAGAGTGACTAACATCGGTCACTCGCTTGTCTCAAACCATGTGCTCGTACAACTCATATACCGAGTCCAAAATATCCTGGGTTGTTTTTCTCTGGATTCGTGTCGATTCCTGCATGAAAACACTATTCACCAAAATATTTTTATCGCATATCTGGATCCGTCACATCAAACAGAGTCGTTTGGTGATTCCCGGATTTTTCACCTGAGGTCCCAAACATCTTCATCCAATTCGTGGAAGTTTTTACTGAAACTCTCACCAGCGAAGGGAAAATCTTCCTTGGGCTCCGGAAGGAAACCTCATCAATATTACAGTCGTTTTTCACGAAATCCTCCACTATTCGTCATGAAGATAATGAGAAAGTCTTGTTCTCGCTCGAACGTTAATCGAGTTAAAATTAGGGTTTTACGACAAACCGTCGCTTCATGAACATTGCACCGATGATCCGAATAGCTCATGGCATTAAATTATGCTTGAAAGCATTCCAAAAGGCACATCACATAATTAAATAATTATTTAATCATTTAATTAATTTGGGGTAATGTGTAATGCAATGTCTTCTTTAGAACAATGGAAGGAGGCACATAATATTAGATCCCCATATATGGATGTTGTGCGTGATATCCCTTGGTGGAAGAAGCCACCATCAGGACACTGGCTGGTCAGGAGCTTTCATCAGGCCTTGGAATGGTAGCCTGGTCAAGCGATGCTGATTTTCTGGTTGCCACAACTCACCTTCAAACTCATAGGCAGGCTCGTTGGTTGCAGAATGTGTAGCACTTCGTTGGTCCATGCAGATTGCTTTGGACTTGGAGATTGAGGTTGTCTGTTTTGAATCCGATTCTGCCATCGTAGTTACAACAATGAGGTCTAGCTCTTGCTCTTGTTATTCATGACTGCAAAGTGCTAGTAGTGAGGTTTTCTTTTGTAGAGTTTTTACATGTACAGAGACAAGCAAATAATGCTGCCCACTTTTTTGTTTCTCTTACTGTCACTTATCCCACAAACATGTGGTGGAATAACCCACCTACAGAGGTTGAGGATGCTATGTTTGCTGATTTAACTCTCTTATCTTGATGAATTAAGCATTGTCCTTAAAAAGAAGAAGAAACGACACAATTCATTGATTCGTGTTATTCTTCAACGGCACACCTATTTTTTAAGATATTTCATGTGAAATATTTACAAATAATTTTTTTTTTTAACTTTACTTTTAACGTAATGTAAAGAAAAAAAGAAGTGGTAAGAGAAAAAAAAAACAAAATATTATTATCGAAGTAATTATATATTATTTGTTTAGTTTAAATTTGTTGTTCCTTTTGTAAAAAAGATTGTTGGCGTAGTAAAACCTAGGGAGTAAGGGTGGTAATATGGGCTCGCGGGCCGGACCGGACCCAACCCGTCAAAATGCGGGTTGGGTTGGATTGGCCCACTTTTGGTATATGGGTTGAAAGTCTCAACCTAACCCACATTTTGGCAGGCTAGCGGGTTGGCGAGCTAGCCCGCCAAATGGTAATGTAGTGGGAAAAAAAATAGTCTTAGTTTAAAATTCTAACTTTCTAAGTTTTAACATCCAAAGGAATATTCAAAGAAAAACAGTTAAAGATGCTGGTGGTGCAGCCATGATCCTTAATTCCTTTTGAAGCTGGGTTAGCCATCCAAGAATATATAAATTCAAGTGCGGTGGACTGGAGGAGAGAGTCAGAGAGGAGATCGCGGTGGAGGAGAGAGTCAGAGAGGAGATTGCGGCGATTGGAGGAGAGCGCAGTGGAGGAGAGAGTTAGAGAGGAGATCGCGGAGGACTGAAGGAGAGTGCGGTGGAGGAGAGAGTCAGAGAGGAGAGCGCGGTGGAGGAGGGAGTTAGAGAGGAGAGCGCGGCGGCGCGGCTGAAACAAAAAGTTAAAAACTCTCACAGTCACAGAGGCTCACACACACTGAAGTCTGAAGAATAGTATTCCCTAATGAATTCTTACTTCATTTTCCAGTTTTCCTTAGTACTGTTGTAGATCCACACAAAAAAATGCAGGCCCGGCGGGCTGGCCCGACCCAACCCGCCAAAACCCGCTAAAAAAATGTTAGCAAAGTGGGTCAGAAGTGGGTTAGTGGGCTGAATTTTCCAACCCAACCCGCTAAAAATGGCTGGCCCAACGGGCCTAGCCCATATTGCCACCCCTACTAGGGAGCCAAGCTGAAATAAAAGCATTTCGTATTTTTATAGCTTGTTTGGATTTTCATTGAATTTAAGGTGGATTCAAGTTGAAATCAATTTGTCAAATCATGCTTCTCCAATATACATTAAACTTAACATGACAAATTGTGGTTTCTCCGTTAGTACCTTGAGACACATGAAATCACGTTAACGTTGACTCTAACACAAAAAAAAACATGCACGAGCTTTAAAATATAAAAGTGATTCAATAATGATATGAAAACATACATGATCATGTGAAACCCAACAGACATGTGTTAGCGACCAATTTTAACCTCCACATACATTTGCGTCAGTCGCTTCTAACACATATGTCGGAAGGATGTCACGATTTCTTCATATTTACATGCCCATAATTTCATGGATCAACTAATGTTGTTACAACATTTAAACTTACCTAATATAAATACACATAAAGGACCCCGTTTGAATATCGGTGTCTAAATGTCGCAACGTAAGTCGGCCGAGTTGATGAACTTTGCCATTCATCTGGTGCACATGCTCAGAAAACACCAAATATTTAAAAAGACAAAGAGCGTCTTATAAAATGGGTCTTCCCATCATATTAAATGTATCTCGGTCATCCATTGTGTCCGTGTCTCTTTACAAGTTATTTATAAAATCTACAAAGTTTCAATGGGGTATGAAAATTTGAAAATTTTGATATATTTACAAGTTATGTATAAGATGAATTCAAATCGCACACTCTAACTGCATGTTTAGAAAATGCTATTTAAATTCGCATTTGAGCTAGATCCACATTTTTAAAAGTAATACATAGTTATTTTTAAATTGTCGGACCCATATTTAATCTTTTCAAACGTGAAACCAAACACACCCTAAGAACTAAAGAACGAGAATAAGCCAGAATGAAAAATAAATAGAGAGCGTGGAAGGGACGGAAATGGGGGGAGGGAGAGTGTGGTGATTAATTTTGTGTTGAGTGGGGGAAGGTTCGCTTTTATTTTTTGTGGCGATTCCAGTTGTCCAATGAAAGCGATCTACGTAACAAGGGATATTTCGACACGTGTGGAAGCGCATGTCAAAGGTGATTGACGCTTGCAGAATATCTCAGGTTCTCATAATTGCATATGAGACGCGTGGCGTACTTCGTACGAGGATCCGAAACTGCGACACCAAACCAAAACCTAACCTCACCACACACCACGTTTCCAATTTAACCCGCATTTCCTTTTTCAATTCAAAAATAACGGAAGCATTGTCATGGAGGGAGTGACCCAAACCAACACCACCACCAACCCTTTTCCCTCCTCAATGCGTTCGTTTCACACATGACACTTGTCACCCTCTCCTATGCCCTTCTTCAAATTACGTTGACCCTTCAAATTAGGCACACACATTCAACTAATGACTCACCAATAAAGATCCTCTCGGACCCTTTCGTATATCATCAATATTTTGTAGTAAATGAAAATAATTTAAAATTAAGATTAGATGTCCAGTAAATGAAAGTAATTTAAAATTAAAATTAAATAACCAATTTAATAAGATCGGTTCAATTTTAAATATTCATGTAAATTTACTTTTTGTGTTCACAAGTATCTTCTAAACAATCATAGTGCATGTTTGGAAAAGGGGAGCTGGACTCATTTTTGCAGAAGCAAAAAATAGTTGTTTTTGAATTGTTGAATCCACGTTTGGCCTCTCCAAACGTGAATCCAAACACACTCCAAACAAAATTAAGTATACACTAGTTGAACTAACCACTTGTTGATTCTGGTGTAAATTTACTAGATAGTGTATTTGAATTTTTAATTATTTTTATTTATTACAAAATATTCTTGAAATAAGAAGTGTATATTCATTATACACATTAAAATATGAGTTTAACATTCATACATTATTAGTGTAAAGTTCTTGTACACAGACAACTAATTATAAATTTGAAATTTGTCACATCATAACCTGATTTCATAATTAATTGAATAAGTTTTCAAATTAATTATCTAATATGGCAAAAATTTGAATTGTTATTGATGGTATGATTTTACTCTTACATAAGTATTAAACTCTTAACATATTATTCATGATACACATTAAAGAAAAAATAAAATTATAAAAGAATGTATGACTGTATTTAAAATCACTGACTATGTGATAACGTAAAAAAAAATGAATACATTGTTGTCTAATGATGATATGACAAACTGCAGGGGCAATGATTTAGTGTAATATGTTATTTTTAATTTTTGTGCGGCAATCTGTGTGTCCTCAGATGCATCGCAAGGCTCAGATTTGTGCTGCACGGAGCTGGAGACGGGAGTCTGCCGTAGAGGATCCTAATACCCAGCGGATTATGATGCAAGAATAAACTCTTTTAGGTACAAATTAAATTCACTTCCTCCACAGCAACAATGTTAAATTTGACTCATTAGCATCGGTCAAACCAAAATAGACGCAAGTGAGAGAAAAAATGCACTATAATTTAGTGTCAACTTAACCAGCACTATTTTGTGTTGGTTAAGAAACACTCACTATCGATTTACACAGATATTAAAATTATCAGTGAATGTAGCATCTGATTACAAACAAAAAATGGCGACGATGAGCCAAGGCTACAGTCCCCTACTAACTTAGCATCTACTTTAACCAAGGCTGATTCTACGTGGGTGCGCCCCTTTCACAGGCATGAATGCTAGTAATCATTGATTCATCAGGTCACGCTTCATTATAAGTCCCTCTCTCCCGCATTTTCCCCAAACGCTATTTTCACTCTCTCACCTTCCTTCGCCCTTCTCCTTGCTTTGCCGCCCTGGCCCTTCTCCTCCATTCCTTACCCTTCGCCTTCCTCCAACCCTTTTTCCTCTCACATTCACAGTATATTGACACAATGCCATATTCCGCTCACTGTATATTACTAGTTGCATCGTCTACACTAGCACACTTTTCACTTCTGTTGCATGAACCGATTTATCCTATCGTTTACAAAAGTGTGTGTCCTTTATAGCTTTATCGTTCACACTCTAATTATGCGGGAGGGAGAGTTGTCCGTCCGCCTCAAAAACAGGCCTCTACGGCAAGAGAGAGACAACACTACGCCTCCGGCCAGGAAAGGAATATACAAAACCCTAACCAAAAAGAGAAAATCTATAAACCTACCCACAGAAAACCCCAAAACGCAACACCTTAATCCAAAGAACCCACTCCTACGAAATTCTACGCTTCATAATTTGAGTCGCCATCTGATTAACTGCCTCATCCTCAGAACACTCAAACACAACGCCCACCTGCTTACCCACTGAAATGACCCGCCTAGCTCTTGTCATGATACCCGGCGGCACTTGAGACTCAAACAGTAACAAGGAGGGGAGGATACCATTGCTTCTCGGCCCTATCTCCGTAAGAGGACAAGAAGGAGAGGATCTGGCCAGATTGCACAGCTCCTGACATTTGTTCTCCTTTATGGGACGGCCCCGAGCCCTCTTTACCGCATGGCCTCGCACCCTGACTGCACGAGCCCCCTCAGAACCGCCTCTACCCCCCAGTTTCTTAGGACGCCCACGACCTCTAGTAGGCTGCAAAATCAGCCCCTCATTGACACCGCTCACCTCCGCCCCACCCTCATGGATAGAGGGTATTACCTCGACGACTGAGTCGATCGACTACGGACCAATTTCAGGAAACAGAAAAACATCGGGAGTTCTTTCGACAGAAAGACACCCCTTGTCATCTCCCAGAACCAGAGCCACCTCACGAACAACTGACGCAGATAGATTCCCCACAAGAACCTCCTTCCACGTGCGAATGCGACCATCATTGCCTGCCACCCCATAAACTCTGCCCCTGGAAGAAACATCCCCCACCGGCCTCTCGTTGAGCGAGGACTGCGACGCAGAGCAAAGCATAGAATCCCGAGGGAACTTTGCCGGTGCTACCGATAGAAGCGCCCCACCCACCTTGAGGCCATCCAAAGCATCCATTACAGATATAGCCTGTTGCCTGGAGAAAAAGCGGACGAAATCGAAGCGGAATCGGCGCCCAGATTTCCGTTTTCGTTGAATGAAAACATTCAAAATCCTGCCAAAAAGAGAAAACAATCCACGGATATGGTGATAGCCAATTGCCTCTTTGATGCCGTCAATGAAAAGGGTGGAACAGCAACAGCGAGGGGCGACGCAAGTCCGAATAGGAACAGCCCCTTCAGCCACGGTTTCCCTAAGATCTACCGAGGCACCGTCTAGAGCAATCAGTCCACCGAGCCCCTCCACCGGCTCATCCTCTGCCGCCTCACCTCCTTCAACCTCCAACCCATGCCCTGAACCACCATTCACAGCCGCCAAGCAAGACAGGGAAGGGGAGACCGAAACAGAGCAAGAAGAATCCATAGCTTGTGAACGAATGAATCGGAACCAAGGAGCACACAGCAGGTCACAGGAACAAGACGCAGAACAGAAACGAAGGAACTAGAGCAGAAGAAGGCCACGCCCTTGAGGTCAATCAGAGCAAAAACGCAGCCAAGTTGCAGAAAAAAAGGCTAGGTCACGAATCAGAAAGGGCCCGCTACGAGAAAAGCAGAACGAGCATCGCGAAGCAGAAGCAGCTCGAGCAGAGGGAAGTACGGCAAGAAGCGATGCTGGGGTGGCGCAGAGGAGAGTGCTGGCCGCCTGGCCAGGGAGCCGCCACCGCCGCCAAGGATAGGAAAAATCGAAACCCTAGCAGAGCTCACAGTTAAAATCCTACGTTTATATTAAAATACATTAAGAAATAACAAATTTTCTTTGTAATAAAAAATAGTTTTTTCAAAAGGTATTCAACTGCCTAATGAAAAAAATAACATTTAATAAATTAAAAATTGACTTGAATTTTACATTGGATACAAGATTAATAAGTTATTTATTGTCATTTTCATTATTTTTAATATATTAATTGTAAAACCTCTTGTAGATATAGATAAAAATTAAAAAGAAAGAAGTAGTTAAATATTTATTATCAACCTCAAGTTGAGAAAAAATTAACATTATACAATGTAATATCTTTTTTATAAAATAAATATATTAAATATTGCAATTAGTCAATTCAAAAATGTCTTTTGTAAATATATATTTTAGAAATTATTTTAAAATTTTTAAATGATTATACATGTTGTTTAATGTTGACTATAATATTGTTTTATGTTATTTTATAAAATAATTTTAAATACATTAAAAATCTATATATATATATATATTATAATTATTTAAGACTTTTAAATGTATAGATTATACACAATATTTTATTTAGAAAAATAATTATTAAAAAAATTACATGTGATTTCAATATATTTTATAATGAAACACTTTTTTCTAAGTATATAGTTATATTAATTATAATAATTGATATTTGATTTAAAAAAATTATAAAAATACCGCGCAACACACAGGTATTATATTAATATGAATAAAAAACCTTGGACTTTATCTTAATAACAATAGTAATATTAATAGCTATTTTATGTTTTTTTTTCGAAAGTAGAATGATATATTAAAATGAAATATACACCAATAAAAAGAGCCTCCACGAAAGGGAGGGAAAGTTGACCGACCACATCTAAAACCGGCCTCCGAAACAAGAGAGGGGCAACACAGCGCCTCTGACCCACAAAGGAATATTCACAACCCCAATCAAAAAGAAAAAACCAAACAAGACATCAATATGACAAATCCCAAAAAGCAACACCTGCACAAAAAGAATCCACACCTACGCCATACTACGCTCCATAATTTGAGCCGCAATCTGATTAACTGCCACGGTGTCAGGACAATAAAAAACAACACCCACCTATTTTCCCACCGCAACGGCACGTCTAGCTCTCATCAAAACACCCGGAGGCACTAGAGTCTCGGACGGGACAAGCACGGAAACGAAACCATCGCTTCTATCACCACCCGCCGCGGCCTCCACAAGAGAACAAGAAGGAGTGGAAAGAATGCACGACTCCTGGAACTTGATCTCCTTCCTGGGACGACCTCAAGCCCTCTTAACCCCAAGTCCTCGAGCCCTATCTGCTGAAACTGATACCCCCTTAGAACCGCTTGAACCCCCCAGTTTCTTGGGACGACCACGTCTGCTGGGAGACTGTAAAATCAGCCCATCCTGGACACCATTCACCTCCGCACCACGACACTATTCTCTCCTATTCAAGAGCAAGGAGTTTCCACTGGAAGAACCATCAAGAACAACAGGAATCTCCACCTCAGAAGACCAGACCGACAAAGGAGCAATTTCAAGAAAAAGGAACACATCGGGAGTTCTCTCGCTAGAAAAATCTCCCTTGCTAGAACCCAGGACCAGAGCCACCTCCTGCGCGGCTGACACAGAAAGATCCCCCACAAGAACCTCCTTCCACGAACGAACACAGCCAACACCCGCAGACATCCCACGAACATTTACTCTAGATGAACCGACCCCCACCAAAGGCTGGCCCTCGCCGCGCGAGAACCGAGACGCAGAGTAATGCTGATAATCCTTGGGGAGCTTTGCCGGAGCCACCGAAAGGACAGCCCCACCCACCTTGAGGCCATCCAGAGCAATAGTAGCAGAGGCAGCCTAACACTTGGAAAAAAAGCGGACGAAACCGAAGCGAAATCGACGCCCAACTTTGCGTTTGTGTTGGATAAATACATTCAGGATCCTACCAAAAAGAGAGAACAAGCCGCAAATATGGTGGTAGCCGTTTGACTCCACGATGCCGTCGATGAAGAGGGTCGAACAACAGCGTCGAGGGATATCGTGAGTCTGAGGATAAACGCCCCCCTCAGCCACGATATCCTTTAAGCCCGCCGAGACACCGTCCACAACAAGCGGACCACCAAGATCATCCGCCGCCTCACCCTCTGCCGCCTCACCTCCTTCAGCCGCCAGCCCCTGCCCAGAACCGCCAATCACAACCGCCGAGCCTGGCTGGGAATGAGAGACCGAAACAAAGCAGGAGTGCTCCATACACGAAACAAAACGATGGACCTTGACACTAAGCAGATCAATGGAGAAACGCATCCCTGGAGACACGCACGACGCAGGACGAGAGGAGCTAGAGAGGACCCACGACCCTGAGGTCGAGGAGAAGCACAGAGAAGTTTCACTAGATTCAGAATGGTAGAGAATCGCGAGACGAGAATCGCGAACAGCAGAACCAGCAGCAAGGAGAAATCGCAAAGCAGAACCAGTAACACCGGCCAGAAGGCCGCCGCCGCCTAGGAAGCCGGCAAGAGGGCCGCCGCCGCCCAGGAAGGGGAATCAAGAAACCCTAGCAGAGGCAAGCAGCAACGTTCTAACTTATTAGTTTTAGCTATTCTATGTTATTAACTTTATTAACTATTAATTATATTTTTTTTTCAATTTTTTATGTAAAAAATTAACTTATTAAGTATAAATTAAAAATATTTGGAATATTAATTATCAATCATAAATTGTAGAACTTTTTTTTAAAACTAAGTAATATTATAATATATAAACAAATATAAAGAATCAAATTATTTATTTGTTGGTTTTTTATGGATAAAGTGTTTCAGTTTCCATTAAAAAATATTTGCTATTCGTAATTGAGTATTAATTGTAACGTATGTGTGTATTATTTGGAAAGAATATTTAAATATATTTTTTGATGTAAAATATATTAGTAAAAAGTGCAGGAGGAAACATATTAGAGGAAAGTAATTATGAACAAAGTTAAAAATTATTTTTATTGATGAAAATTATAAAAGAAATATGCTATTATAACTTATTTAATGATATTAAAATATTATTACATAATTAAAATATTTCAAATTTACTTAACTATAATATCAATCACCGCTTGACATTTTTCCAAATCAATATCAATTAACATTATTCAATATAAATCAATATATATATATAATTTTAATAATTATCAATCAATATCAATCAATAAATAAAATTTCAATCAATAATATTGTCAAACCATCACTGCTTGATATTTTTCATATCAATATCGATCAATATATAGAAGTAAAATTGATGTGATTCATACATTAACAATAATATTAATTAGTTATTAATAAATTTTATATTATTCATTATATTAACTATTAATTGTAAAAAAAAATTCAGTTTCTCATATTTAAAAATAATTATTATTTTATATAATTTTCAATTATTAATCACAACTATAGAAAAAATTTTAAATTATTAATCACAACTATTTAATTTTTGATTATATTTTAAAATTTTTTTATATAAAATTTATTTGACCTTCACACTAATAAAAATATTAATTAGCTATTAATAAAATATTATATTATTCATTATATTATTTACTAATTGGTAAACTTTTCAATTTCTCACATTTAAGAATAAATATTAAGATTTATTAAATTTTAATTATTAATCACAACTTCATGAATAATAATAATCATAGTTATAAGTAAATTTACTTGACTTTACATTAAAAAATATTAATTAGTTATTAATAATCTTTTATATTTATAACAAACTGTAAACTTTACAATTTCAAAAATATTACAATTAAAACTAATAATATTTAATTCTTAATCACAACTTGAGAATTTTTTCAAAAATAATAAATAAAAACTATTATTATTTTTATATATAAAAATAAATTATATAGTAAATTAAAGTATATCTATTTTTTTCAACAATAAAATTTATTGATATTAATAATAATAGAAACCTCGAGATTAGCCCTCTCAAGTAAGCAATAGACAATTTTCCTAAATGATAAAACTTGTGTTTATAGGTGCAGTGATCGCATAGTGTTTTACACGTGTGGTGAAATTCTTTAAGTGGAGCTTCCGACCAGAATATGGCATTGTATCAATATACTGTGATTGTTCCCTTCGACCTTTGGTCAGGTCGGTCGAACACTCTGCCAAGTGAACTGGGAGGTCTCGATCTTGAGCTAGGTTGTACGAGCCGTCCTGACGGTGGCGCTAAAGAGCATCCCTAATTAAATAGATGATTTTATTTATTTAATAAATAAATGTATGCCTTAAATGCTGAAGCATATTATTATGACGTAGAATATTTGTGTTTATTTCATTAAGTGAGAAATATTACGTTTTATTTTGACCCGTTGGGGTGCGGTGTTTTATTTCAATTCGGAAATGAAGCGGTGTAGACGAGTGGTTGCGTGTGCGCGCGCACGTGCTTATATCTCGTTGTTTTACCTGTTAGCTTAATGACCTAAATGATATTTTTATAGCTGTATGAGTAAGTATATACCTATATATTTATATATAATATTGTATGTTTACATGATCATAAAGAATAATAGCTAGATAAGTAATTAAAGAATATTAGGAGAATTTCAATATCTCATTAGCCATGAGATAATTAGTCACTGTGAGTATATACCTAAATATTTTATTGCTACCTCTATAAATTAAGATTTTATATGATCCAATCTGAAATTTAAATTATAATTTGAATAAAAGTTGTTGCTCACAATTAAAATTGGATATGATCCTATCTGAATTCAAAATTTGGAACTTCTTGTGGTGTAATTAAGGAAATAATGGATGCGATCCAATTAGAAAGTGGAAATTAATTCATCCTACTTGAATTGTCCATGTAATTAAAAAAGATTGGATATAGTCCAATCTCAAATTCATATTTGAAAATTCAATAAAAATTATCACAACTATAAAATTCCTTTTGAGCTCCAATCATATAGCCAAGCTTTATTCCAATATATGTTTATATTTTTTGTTTGTTTCATATACTATTGAAGGACACAAATTGAGGTTTTAGAACAACAACAATCAAATTCCTCAAAATATTCTCCTCTACAGCAACCAATAACATATCCCCTATGAACACAAGTCTCGTTGCATTGTTTTGCAGTGAATTGAGTGAAGCAGTGCCCAATGCAACCGTGGGGATATACTTCCTCTCCTGTTGTTGGTCCTACAACAAGAACAAAGTTAAGAATTTTATGCATTGGATTCCTTCATTTCCAATGTGAGATTTCAATTTAATTATAACATTGTGAATTTACATATTAACTACCAAAAGTACAAACTTAAAAAAAAAACTTTAATGACCCATACATTGACAAAAATATGCCTTAAAAATATAGAATTTTAAAATCATAAAGAAAAAAAGTACACAAATCTTATTTGTGCAAAACCATTGGATTGATTCTGAAGACCACATACAATATTCAAATATTGACGATATATAAAAAATTGAAAGTTGAAAACAAATCATTCTTCTTACCTATGTATAGAACCAAAGCAGTGAATAAAATTCCGAAGAGAAATGGATGAAGGACGCGAAAATTCATTTTATTAGAATTTCACTTTTGAGCTCTAAATTTTTCTGGAAAATGAAGGGCTAACATCAATCAATCAATCAATATATATGTAAAAGGGACTTGATCTATTGCATTAAATAAATTAAAATCCTACTTTTATATTAAAATACATTAAGAAATAACAAATTTTCTATGTAATAAAAAATAGTTTTGTCAAAAGGTATTCAACTACCTAATTAAAAAAATAACATTTAATAAATTAAAAAATTGACTTGAATTTTACACTGAATACAAGATTAATAAGTTATTTATTGTCATTTTCATTACTTTTAATATATTAATTGCAAAACTTCTTGTAGATATAAATAAAAAATAAAAATAAAAAGTAGTTAAATATTTATTATCAACCTCAAGTTAAGAAAAAATTAACATTATACAACGTAATATCTTTTTTATAAAATAAATATATTAAATATTGCAATTAGTCAATTCAAAAATATCTTTTGTAAATATATATTTTAGAAGTTATTTTAAAAGTTTTAAATGATTATACATGTTGTTTAATGTTGACTATAATATTGTTCTGTGTTATTTTTTAAAATAATTTTAAATACATTAAAAATATATATATTATAATTATTTAAGACTTTTAAATGTATAGATTATACACAATATGTTATTTAGAAAAATAATTATTAAAAAAATTACATGTGATTTCAATATATTTTATAATGAAGCACTTTTATTTCTAAGTATATATTTATATTAATTATAATAATTTATATGTGATTTTAAAAAAAATTATAAAAGTACCATGCAACACACAGGCAGTATATTAATATATATAAAAACCCTTGAGCTTTGTCTTAATAACAATAGTAATATTAATAGCTATTTTATGTTATTAATTTTATTAACTATTAATTATCATTTTTTTCAATTTTTTATGCAAATAATTAACTTAGTAAGTATAAATTAAAAATGTTTGGAATATTAATTATCAATCATAAATTGTACAACTTTTTTTTTTTAAACTAAGTTATATTTTTATATATAAACAAATATATAGAATCAAATTATTTATAATAAAATAATATTGATTAATAAATAATTAGACAAAATATTTTTAAAATAAGAAAGTTTTGCTATTCGTAATTGAATATTAATTGTAACGTATGTGTGTATTATTTGGAAAGAATATTTAAATATATTTTTTGATGTAATATATATTAGTAAAAAGTACAGGAGGAAACATATTAGAGGAAAGTAATTATGAACAAAGTTAAAAATTATTTTTGTTGATGAAAATTATAAAAGAAATATTCTAGTATTACTTATTTGATGATATTAAAATATTATTACATATTTAAAATATTTCAAATTTACTTAACTATAATATCAATCACCGCTTGACATTTTTCCATATCAATACCAATTAAGATTATTCAATATAAATCAATATATATATATATATTTTTTTTTTTAGAAAGCGAAATTATATATAAATATATCAAAGGCCGACATTGCACCATATATATATAGTTTTAATAATTATCAATCAATAAATAAAATTTCAATCAATAATATTGTCAAACCATCACTGCTTGATATTTTTCATATCAATATCGATCAATATATAGAAGTAAAATTGATGTGATTCATACATTAACAATAATATTAATTAGTTATTAATAAATTTTATATTACTCATTATATTAACTACTAATTGTAAAAAAAATTCAGTTTCTCATATTTAAAAATAATTATTATTTTATTTAATTTTCAATTTTTAATCACAACTATAGAAATTTTTTTAAATTATTAATCACAACTATTTAATTTTCAATTATATTTTAAAAAAATTCTATATAAAATTTATTTGACCTTCACACTAATAAAAATATTAATTAGCTATTAATAAAATATTATATTATTCATTATATTATTTACTAATTGGTAAACTTTTCAATTTCTCACATTTAAGAATAAATATTAAGATTTATTAAATTTTAATTATTAATCACAACTTCATGAATAACAATAATCATAGTTTTAAGTAAAAATACTTGACTTTACATTAAAAAATATTAATTAGTTATTAATAATATTTTATATTTATAACAAACTGTAAAACTTTACAATTTCAAAAATATTAAAATTAAAACTAATAATATTTAATTCTTAATCACAACTTGAGAATTTTTTCAAAAATAATAAATAAAAACTATTAGTTTTTATAAAAATATATTATATAGTAAATTAAAGTATATCTTTTTTTTTTCGACAACAAAATTTATTGATATTAATAATAATAGAAACCTCGAGATTAGCCCTCTCAAGTAAGCAATAGACAATTTTGCTGAACGATAAAACTTGTGTTTATAGGTGTAGTGATTGCACAGTGTTGCACAAGTGTGGTGAAATTCTTTAAGTGGAGATTCCGACCGGAATATGGCATTGTGTCAATATACTGTGAATGTTCCCTTCGACCTTTGGTCAGGTTGGTCGGACACTATGCCAAGTGAACTGGGAGGTCTTAATCTTGAGCTAGGTCGTATGAGCCGTCCTGACGGTAGCGCTAAAGAGCATCCCTGATTAAATAGATGATTTTATTTATTTAATAAATAAATGTATGCCTTAAATGCTTAAGCATATTATTATGACGTAGAATATTTGTGTTTATTTCATTAAGTGAGAAATATTACGTTTTATTTTGACCCGTTGGAGTGCGGCGTTTTATTTCAATTAAGAAACGAAGTGGTGTTGACAAAGCGGTTGTGTGTGTGCGCGTGCGTGCCTGCGTGCTTACATCCCGTTGTTTTACCTGGTACCTTAATGACCTAAATGTTATTGTTATACTTTATGAGTAAGTATATACCTATATATTTATATATAATGGGCTAAAATGCACTTTCTGCCCATGAAAATACAGACTTTTGCGAAACGTACCCGACCAAGTTTTTTGTCACGAATTGTACCCCTTGGAATTAGTGTTTACCCTTCCGCCAGTTTGACATCCAAAAATGGCTTATGTGGACGTACGAGACCAGATAGTGACAAAACACCCATTTTTCCAGTTGAGCTACACAATCCATTGGAAAAATTATGAACAAACTTTAATTTATATCATAAATAAGCTACAATAAAAGAAATAAAAGAAACAACTATACCATCGACATCTGCAACAATCTAGTTCATAATCAAAACTGAAAACCCAAAAAATCAACAAAAACAGAACAGAGAAAGGAAGAATGCAGATATGTGGTCTCTAGTTCCCCTAATCCACAAGTGACAATATCTGTTCCAAAGTCAGGATCAATGATCTGAGACAAGGCTTTCAACACATCTTCCTCAGCTGTTCCAGTTGATGCTGGAGAATTTCCAACTGCATTTATTGCAAAGCACTAAATGAAAATGAAAAGACATTGGATATGAAAATCCAAAGAATTAACGCAGGGAGAAACTACAGGTATTCCATTAATAAACTACTTTTTGGTTATCTAGTAACAACTTAAGACATGTTATATAATCTAACAAGCTTTTGTGCATGGGAATCTTCAATCTTTTCGAATACATGTCTGCCACAATCCTTAACTGCACACATGGGTCATAGCTTGAAACTCAGGAGATATTGACATCGACCTGGTTGGACAACTATGTCTACCAACAATAACAAGGAGATAAAGAATTTCTACAATCTCCATTCTCCACCAATATAAGTAAACTTGAAACTCTAACTTCATCTTCCGAAAAATATCCTATTTGAATACCTTTAAGATGTTAGTGAATTCATTGTACTACAAGCTAGAAGAAAGAATCCAAATTTTAATGCCCAAAAGAATTTGAGTCTACATTCATTTCATCCCAAAATAGAAGTATGCAGTTTACCAATCCTGCTAAGATTTGGATTTACACTCATGGAGATATTGCTAGTGGCCATAACCTTGTTTACAAAACTTGAAGTAAATCCCAAAGCTTTTGCAAACATTTGAGGTCCGTGCACAGAAAAGTAACCAAATTACCTTCAACAGAAAGAGATCGAGAGAGGGAGGAGGAGGAGGATAGGTATTGATGACTAGGGGTATTTTGGTCTTTTCACTTTCTTTTTATTTTATTTTATTTTATTTTACTTGAGTCACATATAGGTTTTGTTTATGTTTTGTTAGAGTTTTTGTTTTATTTTGCATTTGCATATAGTTTAGTTGTTATTTTGTTTTTAGTCCCTTTAGTTATGTTTTATTGTAGTTTTAGTCCTTGTTAGAGGTTCTGGTCAATTAAGGAACATTTGTGGGGATCTTGATGCAATTTATGAAGAAGTGTGGCTGAATTAAAGAAGAAGAGGAAGCATCAATCTCACTTTTCTTGTTTAACATGTGCCTAAATGAAGAAATTAAAGAAGGAGATGAAGAATCAAGCAAGAAACATGTGCTAAAATAGAGAAATGATGGAGAGAATGGTTGTTTCAGCTGTTTCGAACCCTTGAAGCCACCATAATACCCCATCAAAGCATTGATGAAAGGAATTAAAAGAGAAGTTAAGAACAAGAAAATGAGGAGTCTGCTGTGCTCCCAACGCCTAAGCGTTGGAACACCAATGCTCATGTGTTGGCATTCTGTCTGAAGTTGGGAAATTAATGCTGATCCCAATGCCCTTAAGCGTTGGCCTGCTGACAGTTTGGCTATAAATTCGGTTTTGGCTTTTCTTTTGTATCAACTCTGGAACCTTGTACTTGACTGAGTTCCTTCCTTTTTAACTTTGTTCTTAAGCTTGTAAGAGGCCTTTGGAGCCCTTGTATCCAGGTTTATGTTATTTGCTTTATGTTTAATCTAGCCATGCTTGGCTAGTACTTTCTAGCATTTGAGTTTGTAGTGAACCCTTTTTCCATTTATGTTTTAAACCTCTATTTTCATATGAATAATAGTCTTTGTTCTTAGTATCTTCTGCCCATGTTTATTATGCTTGGTGCACACAAGTTTATCATGCTTATTTCTTGCACAACGGTAGTTGGTAGGATTTAAGGGAAATGAGAGTAGATTAATCGGATAATCCGCCACTTAGGTATAAGGGTGGGAACTTGTTGTGTTGGGCAGAACTAAGAACACTAATGCTTCAATTGGATTAACTAAACACTAAGGTATTAGGTTTAGAAATTGAATTGAAAGTTCTATTTGATTAAGGCATTAACAAGTACAAATCCTAGGCTAGAACATCTAAGAACGATTTCCGAGTTCATATGATTTTTTTAGTTTGTAAGACACATAATTTGGTTAGGTGAAACTCAAACCCGAGTGTTATTTTTATCATAGTTTAATTTCTTCTTGCTTCATGTTATCACAATTACAAAAACAACCAAAAATTATCTTTTTGCTTTTCTGCTCTAACGATTAAGTTTAAAGTCCAAAATCACTTCCTATCCCTTTGGAGAACGATATCTTTTATATCACTTCGATACAATCTGTGCACTTGCAGAATTTCTACCAGGTATCACAGTACAAGCTAAAACCCATAGCTCCTTCTTCTCCACAACTAAACCTCGCCTCAAATCTCTCTCCACCAGAAACCTCAATCTTAAATTGAATCAGACTCAAACCCAGAAGTCATCACATTTATCCCTAAACTTTTTTCTCCAATTCCCCTCATCAACACAACACATTTTTCCAGCCTCCACTAACCCCTAATCAATCAAACCCCTTTGGTCCACAATAACCTATACCCACACGAGTTCAAAACCCAAATCACAATCAAAAAAGAAAGAAGATGAATAGGAACCTCCAACACCCTAACCCGCGGTTATAGAGCCACCATTCAGACCACCATCAAGAACATCGCGGCAACCTCCTCTTTCTCGCCGCATCTTCACCGGTGTCCATCAGAGGGACACCGAGAGAGGTTTCGCCGAATCTTCGCTAGGGGTTTGGTGGTGATGGGGTTTCAGTTGGTGGTGGGATGGAGGAGGAGGTGGAAGAAGAAGAAGAAGAAGAAGAAAACGTGATTGTGGATTCTAAATTGTTGCAGATGTCGATGGTATAGTTCTTTCTTTTATTTCTTTTGTTGTATCTTATTTATGATATAAATTAAAGTTTGCTCATAATATTTCCATTGGATTGCGTAGCTCAACTGGCAAAATGGGTGTTTTGCCACTACCTGGTCCTGTTTTCAAATCTCACCCACCCTTTTTTCCAAATTCTGTAATTTATTTAATGACGTGTTATGCTGACGTAGCATTTAACATGCCACGTCAGCAGTTAGCAGCCACATAGGCCATTTTTGAATGCCAAACTGACGGAAGGGTAAATGCTGCACATGTGAAATTCCATGGGGTACAATTCGTGACAAAAAACTTGGTGGGATACGTTTCGCAAAAGTCTGTATTTATAGGGGCACAAAGTGCATTTTAGCCTATATAATATTGTATGCTTGCGAGATCATAAAGAATAGTAGCTAGGTAAATAATTAAAGAATATTAGGAGAATTTCAATATCTCATTAGCCATGAGATAATTAGTCTTCCTTAATTATGATAATCTAATATATAAATATATGTGCTATTATTATTATTAAAATGAGAAGGGCACCAAAGTGTAAAGTAGAATTCTAGGAGGACTAGAATTTGAATTTGACCAACCACTCCCTCCCATCACCATACCTCATGCAATCATGAGTTCTCTTCATCATGATCAAATCCTAGTATATATGTAAAAGAGACTTGAACTTTTGCATTAAATACATTAAAAAATAAAAACCTTCCTACATCTAGATTAAAAAACATTAAGCAATAAAAAATTTCATTTATAATAAATATATTTAATAATAAAATTAAAATTGAAAAAAATTGTAATATCAAAAGCTATTCAACTACCTACATTATAAGGTATTTACTATTAATTATAACGTATATGTGAATTATTTGAAGAAAATTATTTAATTATATTTTTGATCTATTATATATTAATGAAAATGACTTGAGGAAGCATAACAGAAGAAAATAGTTATGACCAAAGCTGAATAAATTTAAATGTATTAAATAATATTTACTCTATTAAAGGTATAACTTATTTTAATTCTAAAAGTTAAAATTAATTTATTGTTCATAAAAAAGTATAAAAAAATATGATCTTATAAGGTGATATTTGATGATATTAAAAAATCATTACTTAATTTAAAATAATTCAAATTCACTTAATAATTTTTCATATTATTAAGTAAATTAATTAATAAATTTTTAAAATTACTTCAATGCTAATTATTAAATATCAATTATTAAATTTGAGTAATATTATTAGTAATTTACACAAAGAGAACTCCAAATCTATTAATTGAAATGTCTAAGAACCATTATTTTTATTTTATTATATTTTATAAGTAAACTATTTAATATTTATTTATTAATTTATTTAAATTATAATAATTTTTATATAATGTTAAAAAATATTGTAGATAAACCCGTGCAACGCATGAGTATTATATAAAGTTTATGATTAATAGAAACTTCCCCACCTTAATGTAAAAGTTAACATATTATTGATAATAATAAAACCACACAAGAAAGGGGGGTTTGAACTGTGTGTGTGATTTTTAAGCTTCTTTTCGGTAAGTAACAGTTATAAGTTCAAAAACGTTTGTTAAAGAAGTGCAGCGGAAATAATCCTACAACTGAACAATAAAGCACACACGATGTTTATCCTGGTTCACCCCCTTAATCGACAGGGCTACATCCAGTCCTTGGCTTAACCAAGATTTCCACTATTTAATCAAAATAGTACAAGTGTTCTCAGGGACTTCTCCCAGTATTCTTAGGACCACTCCTTTACAAGTATTCTAGCAGGACTTGTCCTTTTTCGAGTGTTAGACAGGACTCCTCCCAGTTCTTTTACAAGAAGACTTGGTTTCTACAAAATCTCTTACAGTAAGAGTGGGTAGAAAACATGAAGAACAGGATTCAGAGATAATGAACAAGTTGGTTCTCTGAAGGGCTTGTGTGAGAAAGGATAAGAGTTTTTCACTCTGTAAATAACTTCACACTGGTTGGCGACAGTACTCAGATAATAGATAAGTTGAGATTGCTGAGTGTCTTGGCTTAGAGTTGTTTGATCGTAGATAATAAACTTGGAAAGTTTGAATGCTTTGATTGTGTAAAAGTCGCCAAATTTAAACTGATGCTAAGTCCACTATTTATATCTTCAGTAGGATGTTTACTGGAAGCTTTGTTGAAGATCTTCAAAATAGTTCCGCTTGAATTTCTGTTTGAATGTGAGTAACAGACACTTCTACATCTGCTGCTGCAATCTGCCAGATAATTAATGTTTCTTCAACGACGGAAGACGATATCGTCTGGTGGTGCATTTTGCCTTGAGCCATAGCGTCTGCAATTAATGCTCATGCCTTACAACTAATGGAGTCACTAATGTTCTGACCAGAATATTTGAATTTGACCGTTAGGGAGATACAATGATCAGAAAGCATTGCCGCTAATTCAGTAAAAGCAGCTTGAATTAAGGAATGTCAGAGGATTTGAATCTTCAAGGAATGAGGCGCTTAATTCTGTCCCTTTCGCCATTAATGCTCTGAGGAGCCAAGAGGTGCTTGACAGCTCATCTTTAGGTTGAACAAACGATTACCTCTTGATATTACTTTTTGCACGAGTCCTCAATCATTTCTTTAGTCAACCTAACATTCTTCGTATACATCTAGTGACTGATCAACCAGACGTTCATCATAGGCGGACAGACTCTCTCAGGTGGCAGACTGATTTACAAAGGCAATGACCGGACGGATTTCTCTACTGTCCTCTACTTGAATATCTGCTTTTGATAATGCTTTGTCAAGGTCCACGCAGTGTATTTCCAAGTAAACAAATATTCCTGAACATGAAAACTGTTAAGAAGTTAGCAACACTTCGCGAAATTGTTATTTATCAAAATATAGTGACTCATTAAATTATTTGATTCTAACAATCTCCCCCTTTTTGATAATGACAATTTCCTTAAAAATGAGAGTAATGTACTTTTAGGATTTCCTCCCCCTTAGTCTAAGATTCCTCTATGAGATTACTCCCCCTAAGTTTATGCTCTTCTTTTTACACTTTTAAACTTCTTTTTCATTTTTAGTTATTCTTCTCCCCCTTTGGCATTATCAAAACAGAAATAGAGTGATGCAGAGAAGAAAGCAGTAAATAAGATAGCCATTAAGAAGATAGGTAGTTAAATATGACACAGAACAATAGAAGCAAGAGTTAGGAAGATGGCTTCAAGTGCCCAAGGAGCAGTGCCATAGTGTCCTGCAGGCGGTCAAAGCGAGTGTCTATGAGTGTGGTGAGATGGTGCTGCATGGTGTCAAGACGAGCATGTACATCATGATGAAGAACACGCCTTGCTTGAGAGGAGCGAGTATGAACGGCCTGAATTGGTTGATCAAGCATGAAGACCATTGTACGAATGTCAGATGGGTTGGAAGTGGAGGTGACATTAACCGGCGGCGAGACAGGGAGCGATGGCAAAATTGGAGTGAAGGGTGCCACAATAGGTATGAGTGGAGATGGAGTGATGCAGGGCCAACCGAAACCAAGAGTTTTCAATACTGGGGGCATCAGAGGAAGGAGAACCAATGTCCATGTCTTGAACTTCAGGACCAAAGGATTGACTCGACCAGCCAAATGAAGAGGTATGGAGGCCACATGAGTAGTTCCAGAGACAACGAGCTGCCAATCGAAGTGGAAGAACATGCAGCATGAAGGCAGGGATGGAACGAGCTGGTGGTTATGACAGCTAGGGGGGATCCACAGACCTGCATTGAAGCAAAAGGGCAAACCAAGAACATGTAGGCACACATCTGGAAGCAGGTGTGCATTTTGTGCAGATGGGGAACGCTTGCGTTTTCCCAAGGCAAATCGAGATCGTCGAGGAAAGCAGGGCATGAAGGAGATCTGGTGGTGAGGCATGCAGAGAGTGGATGAAGATGGATCAGGAACGGAGGGAGCCGGAGGTGCGAGCATAAGATCCAGATCCAGATCTTTATTAAAGGGAACATTTGGTGACAGATGAGATGCATTAATATTTGAATTAATTTGAGCATCTTCCCTTCTCGAGAGCTGAGCAAAATGTTGACTTTGACCCACAAGCAGACGGAGATCAAGATCAATATCATGTAGTTGGAGGCGAGTGAAGACATGTACTAAGGCATCAGGGAAGATAAATGGAGGTAAATGATCCGGATTGATAGATGCAGTAGGAGCATGTTCGTCTTCATAGTCATCGTCAAGTTCAGTAGGATTAGTAATATTTGAAACTTCAAACAATGAATCGAGAAATTTCTCAGCTTCGCTTTATAGCAAACTCTTGAAGTGCAGAATTTTTGACTGAAGAGGGATTTCCCAACCTCGAGCATTTGTAGAACAATGGTGCTTCCATTGAGGTGATACAGTAGGCAAGGGAGAGTTGTCGGAAAGCTTGACTCGAACCCAGTGCCTGTTGGCAATATTTCCCAAAACAGCAATGGTAGGTGCTTCAACAACAGGACCCAAGAGAGGAAGGTATGTGCAACACTGGTTAGGAGCTAAAGTAACCAGAATGATCCGGAATGCAGTAGCAGCTAGTAACCCCATGTCTGGAACTGAGAACCATTTTGGTTCATAGGCAGGCTCACTTGCATTCAAGGTTAGTGCCAGGCGAATAGTGTCAACATCTTCATCGGAGCTAAAGGTTTTGAGAGTGCAGTGCTCGGTGAGAGAGAAGTTTGTTGATTAGGAGTTTGCGAATCTCTGGCCAATAATCTTGAGGATGACCCAGGGACCTCCCAAGGACCTCACACTCCTTGGACCACATCAAACCGGCGGAAAATGAACCCCTCTTCACTTTTCTCTCCAGGTTTTATTACGAAGACTCTTTGGTTCCTTCTTTTCCTCATGATACTATATTGCATATTGCAGTGAAATCTCTAAAGAAGGGATCCCCATTTTGCACTATCTTTGGTCGGCTTCCTACCCCAATCAAACACTAAATTCAGAGAAACAACTATAAAATTTATCAGAAAGAAGGATCACCTTAGCAAGTCGGATACAAAGTAGCTTGATGGTGCCCAAAGAGTAAAGTAGAAGCATAAGTCCTCGAATAGCAAGATACCTCATGCTCTGGCATGGGAGCTCCAAAAATAGCCTCGAAGGCGCGTTATACGGTCTACACCACCCCGTATCGCTAACAACATTGGCATGTCTAAGAATTGTGCTTTCCACGATGGATACGACCATAACACAGAAGAATACATAAAACTTTGAAAACTTTATCATAAAAGGATAGTTCCAACATAATTAATCACGCAGCCCAGGGGTAAGGGGTCAAATAAGGCATAGAAGGTCCCGATTTCTCCAAGGATAAGACTAGAGGAAAAGAAAACCGAGAGAGAGAGAGAGAGAGCAACAACCTTAGGCTCAATAGGAATTGAGAGAAGGGAATGGCATCCGGATCAATAATATAGAGGAGGAACATCAAGTCTCCCATGGAGTTTTTACATTATGATTTTTGGAGGGGATGCATGTGGGGGAGTCTCGTCCAACACCAAAACAAAATCGCTAAGTTTGAGGACTCCCCCAACGGAGTAATTGCATTTAGCAATAAGGATTTCATCCGCAAATAGCGCAATAAAGAGGATCCATCATGAAAGAAGCACGGATATCCAATCTAGAACTGTCCAGAGTAAACATCGACCAAGGTAACTCGACAAACATTCTCTTCAAAACTTGCTTTCAGAAGATGGGCCTCACTGAAAAAAATTGATTCCTTTCAACCGGGACTTGATAGGGTTTGGAGGAGTGCATATCACTTTCTTGGGTTATTATGAGACTCGGCTGACACTCCAAGTCTGATACAACTCTAAAATGATTAACTACAAGTTCCTAGTGGCCGATTTCCCTACTACTTACAATGTAATCTTTGTTTGACCTTCATTGGATGCGTTTAACATATGGCTATCAACCAAGAGGCCGACGGTGAAAATCTCAGATGATAAAGGGAAATAATTTCAATCGAAGGAGACAAAGATGTGGCTTGGAATTTCTATAACATGAGCTTTCACATAACCCAAGAGTCCTAGAAGGTCAAAGGAGTGAAGAAATGGTGGAAACATATGAGTCTTGAGTGTAATATGAGGAGCCTCGACTACCTCTCACACCGGGATGGAATGCTTATTTCACATCTCAAAGTTCATAACTAGTGAAAGCCGATTCAAACACCTGTTACGAGCAGGTTAATCCGCCTAGAGCCTAAAGAAAGAAGTCATATCTTTAAATGGTAGAATAGTCTTATTGAAACCTGCTCTTAGCTCAACACCCCTATATTTGATGACCATTTTCAAAGCACCGTTTGGAGTCATCGGTGAAGTGGAAAAAATAATAGATCCTTTTTATTGGGGATGAAAGTGAGGGGGAGGAAAATCATATAGATCCCTTAGTCTCTAGTATGTCAATACAAAGATTCAGGGGGTCTTAGGCTTGGTTTCATTGGGTGGCATAACAAAGAAATACTACTAAAATGAGCGTGGAGGTTTGGGAAATAGAAGGACAACCTTTGGAGGAGGATCATCACTGAAAAATACTACATGAAAAATAGGTCATTCCTTTTTCTCTTCTGTTGAGGATGCTGATTCTTCGATATAGTGCTTGGACAATTATAGATCCTTTTCTGTAAACATTATCTGCAGGTGGGCTAAAGAGAAGATTTTTAGAGAGGGAACATGTCCAACTCCTTATAAGGTGCGAACAGTTATTCTTCCCAAGGTGGGACTCCTCCTTTGGCAAGCTTGTCACAATAAAATTTCCACAAAACAAAATCTGATCAAGAAGAGAGTGATTTAGGTTGACAGTTGATTATGTGAAAGCTATCCTGAACTCACTTCTATTTAGTCGATAGTTCATCTTTAAAAATATCGTCATCGAAAGTGATTACGCTCTTGCGGTGAGTTGGGTAAATTATAAGGAAAACATGACTTGGAAGCTTCTAAATGAATTGAACCAAATTGATTTCTTGATGCGAGAAGTGAAATTCTTGCAGTGACACATTACTACAAAAAGGTGAGGAAGAAGATCAGATTCTTGATCCTTTACCTAGTGACAACTAAAGAATTCAACATCTCCTGCATCATTCTTTCTCTTCTTATATTTAAATTATATTTCCTATTGATGTAATGCCTTGAGACAATCTGAATGAATAATTCATATTGCTTTGATTATCTAAGTGTCTCACGGTGTTTGCTTGCTATCTTTCAATCTTCTATTCTATCTATATATCTATCTCTATCTTCATCTTTATTTCTACAGGCTATAAACGGAGTTATATACATGGTTGGTTATGAAGATAAAATAAATCTATTGAACTTTCATTTTAGAGTAATTCAACCTCCATATAGATGAAAATGTAGATGGAAGTCTACATCTGAAGTCTGTGTCAGAAGATTCTGGGCAATCAGACTATATACCTTTGGAAGTGGGCATATATAGAGTGATAATTGTTAAATGGAGACAAATAATGTATCTTTAGAGAGTTAGAAGAAATATATACAACTCTTATGTTGAAGTCAAGACCTGAATCAATATTTAGCTTGGTCAAAACTGGAGTGCAATCCATCATTTGATCAACCGTGTGTTATTCCTTTTGTTGGTTTGAGTGCTTAGATGATGCACCTTTTGAAGGGGAACATCTAGAGCTACATTAGTCCAAATAGGTAAATAATATAACGTTAGCAATATAAGAGCACTATCTACAATTTTTATGTTGAAGTTAAAACATGAATCTTTCTCTAAGACAAAAACCATTGCCAAGGTTCCTTGTGATGATTTTAAATCTTCATACGGTTGTTTCTTCTAAGGATAATGCGTCTTCCAAAGAGCATATATCTAGTTGTAGGTGTCTTTCAAAGAATATATATCTTGATTTTTAAACTTACATTCATTAGTGGAATTGTTTTTAGATTCTCTCAATAATATCCTATAATAAAAATAGAATACAAATTCTAAATATATTGAGAAAAGTTCTTATATTCATAAAATATATTCAAAATCTTTTGTCATAAAAAGTTGAATGAATGAAGCTTATTGAAAGAGGAAGGTGTGGGAGAAAGAAAATGAGTGAATGATGGCTTGGAATGTGAGTTGGTGGGTCCTGCTTGGTATTACTGATAGTGGATATTGACAAATAGTAACAAAAAATATCAATGGCTTATTCTTGAAATGTAATTTTAGGGGCATCATTATGAGCATGTTACCATATTTTCATGTTAGCTATTTTTTTTATTACTTGAAAAATAGGTTCGGACGCTATCATTCTTGAGAACTCTGGGGTTCCTGTTGATCACGAATGTGTTGTGGATTTTGACAAAATGCCATGTGTTAACATGACTATCCTTCAAAAACTTGGTTATCAGAGATCATCATGGAATCTACCGTTATTGGAGTGACATCCAGACGAACTATGGCTCTGATGATTCGTCTGTATCCACATTCTCCGCACGTTCTCCCCACTGTTCTCCAGAAACCAAACACATTCTGGAATGTCTGGACGTCATGGATATTCGTATCACTCAACGTCTTGATCAACTGGAGGAAATTTTTCGGTCACGTCTTACTCTTTTGGAGGGACGCATAGTTTCTATGCCTGTTCAGTTGCAAAATGACATTGAACAAATTAGGGTGAGGCTTCCTCCATCTCCATTCCAGGCATCAGACATGTCAGAAGATCCTGCTGATTATTTGATCGTCTGATGTTTCTATGGTCTTTGTTAGTTTCTGTAATTTTTATGACAGTTTCTTTGGTTTGTAATAGTTTTTAGGATTCACTGTTGCTTTATGTTGTGTGTTTGGATATTTGGAACAATTTCATGCTTTATTGTTTGAATGTTTATGTCATCATTATCCAATTTCGACTTGAATTCCCTACTCCGTACGCTTCGATGTATTATATTTGTTCGCTTGTATGGTATATATATTTTTGTCCTTTTCATCTTTTTGATGAAGTCAAAAGGGGGAGAAAGGGTCCTGTGCTGTTAAAGATCATTTACAGGAAATGAAATGCTACACGTGAAACACAAAGGGGGAGTTGCATAAGACAGGGGGAGTCTCAACAGAGTCTCAACACAATGATCTTTAACGCTTAAGACACATGTTTGCCATCATCAAAAAGGGGGAGATTGTGAAGAAGGTCTTGCTCCTGACTCTGGCTGTGGTTTTGATGACGACAACACACGTTACAAAAATAAGAAAAGAAGACTTAGAAGAACCAGCTCAGCTTACTTCAAGCACTATCAAAGGGTTCAAGTTTTAGTCTAAGTCTCGTTTGTAAAGTAAGTCATGCTTTACTTTGGTTACTCTTTTCATAAAGGCTCATGAACTTAGTTAATTGAGTACAAAATGGTTTCATAAGTTAAAAATGGTAGAAACACTCAATTAGGAAGTTCTGGAATTAGTGTAATCGATTACACAAGTTATCATAATCGATTACATCATGTGAGTAATCGATTACCACAATGCTGTAATCAATTACATAGTTTGAATTTTGAATTCAAACCACAACGGCTAGTAGCGTAATCGATTACCCTATAGCTGTAATCGATTACACACACGAACAGGTGTGTTGTTTCGTGAATCAATGCATCGTATACCATTTGGGAAGCCTTGCAATGGTTCATGGACAGTCACTAGTGCCTATATAAAGTCCATAACAGGTTCAGAACGTAAGGCATTCAATCCACAATTTTCATATACTGAATTGCTGTCATTCTGAGTTCTTATTCTCATAATTTCAAAAGAACACTTATGTTGTTCAATTTCTGAGAACTAAGATTATTAAGAGCCTTTATGTTAGAGTGCCTTAGTGCATAACTTACATCATCAATCCATTATAGTATTGAAGGATTGATTCAGCCTTGTAAAAGCTTCTTCTCTTCATTCTGTTTAGAGTGAACTTCACTGTGGTGATTCAGTGAAGGGGTTATTCAGAAAGTGGGATTCTTTCTGAATGTTGTAAACTTCACTGTGGCGATTCAGTGAAGGGGTTATTTAGAAGGTGGCGATTCTTTCTGAATGTTTTGTACTTCACTGTGGCGATTCAGTGAAGGGTGTTACTCAAAAGGTGGTGATTCTTTCTGAGGGTTGTAACATTCACTGTGGTGACTCAGTGAATGGTGTTATTCAGGAAGTGGTTTACTTTCTGTTATAGTAGATAAATCTCTCTGTGATCAGAGGACTGGACGTAGCCTTCTGGGATTGAAGGTGAACCAGGATAAAATCCTTGTGTGATCTTCTTATCCTTCATCTCTTACTTTCAGCATTACCTTATTCCGCTGCGTTAAAGTTTATACGTTGTGATTCTGATCACACTGAAAGAAGTTTGAGTTTTCTAAGGTGAAAATTGAGGGAACCTAATTCACCCCCCTCTTAGGTTGTTATCTGTACTTACAGTGGCTTGGTGGAGGAGACCACGTCGCATGCATTGCTGTTGTGAGTGGTGGTTCCCCTGGGTTGTGGCTTGGCGGAGGAGACCATGTCGCATGCATTGTTGTTGTGCGGGGAGGTTCGGCAGGCTTGGTTTGCTTCATCGTTGAGCCTCTGCGTTGCTGATTCTGATTCGTTACAAGAGGTTTTTTGTTGCTTCCTCCATATGGGTGACAAGATGGTGTTGGGTTTATTCATCACAATGTTTATATTGCATCTGAGAGAGGCGTAATGCCGTGATTTTTGAAGGTCGCAGGTCCACGTGGGAGAGCATCCTGCCTCAAGTGGCATCGTTGTTGCCGGTTCCATGTGCCCTATCTTTGGCAGGTCCTCCTCGGGTGCATGGTATCACTTGGTCGAGACCTCCTGATGGGGTGACCAAGTTTAATTTTGACGCTTCATGTTTGTATGCAAACATTGCTGGTTTGGGGTGTGTGGCCACTACAACAAATTCGGTCTTCCGCCGCAGACAAAAAATTGTGGCTATAAGCGAAAAAACCATGGTTGGAAGCTATTGCCACGGTTTTGCCGTGGATTTCTGCCCGTGGGATACACGGCCGTGGCCTTTGATAATACACCATAGTTGTCAATGTTAGGCCACAACTCCATAACAACTGTTGCATGAATAGGCCACGGTTTAATCAAGTTGGTTATGGCCACGGTTGCCTTTTAGGCCTCGACTTATTAACCGTGGTCGTATACCTTTATGCCACGGTTTTGCAACCACTGCTTTATGCCATAGTTGTGCAGCTACTCGGCTAATGCCGTAGTTAAATAGCCATTGCTGAATGGTTCTAGGCCACAATAATTTTAGCAACTAGAACTGGCTCCTTAATCTTTAATCAGTTGAGTAAATAATAACCTTGAGGCCTAGGGCTTGAAGCATTAAGTCTTAATAACCGCTAGAAAAATAGAAAACACAATTACTTCCATAGAAAATAAACCAACATACAACATGTTTACAACTTTGAACTAGTTCTAGTTTTAAACCAATTTTTAATTTGTTTGAAGTTAAAAAGACTAATTCCAGTAAGAAAAACTATCTTAGTAGTTAGATATCACTAGTAATATGATATTATAGGTACTTCTTCTATATTTCCATTACTAGTCTTCTTATATTTTCATTACTCTGAATGAGGAACTTCTTCACAACCAAAATAGGTAGTAGTTAACTACTAGTAACATTTAACTAACTAGACAATTTGAGCATAAGATCGACATAAAATGTACTAGTACTAAGCAAAGAAAAAAATGTGTTTTAAACAAGAAAATTGCTTCAAATATATAATAACACCATTTCATAAGGAAATATCAACAATCTTCACATAAGAGAAACCAGAAATAGAGAAAGAAAACAAGTACTCTAATTACAGTTAGTATCCAATTCATGCACCAAACTCATTATCCAACCCATCCAATTCCCACCTGCTTACAACAAGCACAATCAACAATCCTAAAAATTGAAATGAAAAAACATAGCAATAGATTCAGATAAAACATACTAGAGTTAAAGAAATTAAAGGAAAGAACAACTTTTGAAATATTAGGTAATTTGAATAACCATACCACAGTTTGATCAATCACATAAACTCAGAGAAAATATAGATTGGAAAAAAATCCAAGTACCAATACAACAGAGACACACACACACACACTTTAAAAGGTAGAAATTTAAGGGAAGAAGGAAAAGAAACTGCACACAAGGATACACAACACTAATATCTCATTACTAAAATATCCAATACATGTAATGAATGCCAGTAACAACTCAAAGAAATTTTTTTTGTAACCATGCAATCTTTATTTTCTAATTACTACTAACTTTATTTCTTTCTTTTTTTTGAAAAAAAAAATAGATATCGAACAGATGCAACAATAACTTGATATTATAATTAATTCCAGTTCCAGACATGGAAGGATCTATAATTCACACCAAATGAGTAGCAACTAAGAAATAATAAGAACAGTACAAGCACTGATGAAAGTCATCAACACAAAATTAACTTTCTGGGTCAAATGTATCTGCCAAAGCTTCCCTTTAAGAGCCACAACAATCTGCCATCAGAGATGTTATATGATGTCTAAAGCATGAACAATAATGCATAGTTTGTGGTATTTCCAACTAGAATCACACTCCAAGACACAGTTAGTGGAGAAATGTGATGCGTACTCCAGTAAAGTCATGAACATGTCACTCTATAAATTACTATAGCAAAAAAGCTCAACTAAAATTATATTAACATTTTAGAGTGTAGAGACTTAATATCACCGGGTCAACCCAATCCCGTCTTATATAGATCTGGTTTTAATTAGACCTGAACCTTGTCGGGTTGCTTCGGGTTTGAGGACAGGTTAGGGTCTACAAATTGGCCCGACCAATATTTAGTGTCGGGTGAGGGACGACCATAACCCGTCCCAACTCGTCCCGCGTACACTACAAGATTCACTTCCAGCATTGACCTATGATCTTAGGGATGCTTCTAGATGTGAGTCCATTTGCATCTCAAACCATGAGCTTTTAGCATATACTATGTGAGACCCTCAAATTTTGTGTAATTTCACCTTAGTCCCTGAAACTCTTGTAATTGTAGTTTGGACCCTTCGAAGTATAATGATTATACTTTGTTTTGAATTATTCAGTAATTCGAGTTAGTCTTGGTTGATATATTGGACTTTGTCCATGTTAAAATGTGTGATTTGTGTATTGAATTATGTTTCGTTTAAGTCTTGGCTGAAATGACGACATTTTGGCAAGAAGGAGATGATCGTCTTAGTGATTTGGAGATGATTGTCTTAGTGACATTGGTGGACTATCGTCTTAGTAATTTGGAGATCGTCTTACTTGGAGATCGTCTTAGTGGGAGATCGTCTTAGTCAGACTAGTCTTAGTGTCTGGTTAAGTCAGTTAATTCATGTATAGTCTGGTCTATCAGCCGTTATTGTTGACCTTATGAGATAAGTGTCAGCTGTCCTCGGGAATGATAAACTACCGTTTTCATTGACTCGGAATATTTAAATCTTTTCTAAGTCGGTTTCCTCACTCTATAAATAAAGAACTGATAGCAGTGCATTAATCTTCAGTTCTTTTGAATTCTAAATCTTTCCTTCCTTCAAAGAAACCTCAGTTCTCTACACTCTTTCAAAGTACTTGGTGTTGAATTAATCCACGTCCATCTTCTTCGTGTTCGAGTTCTTCCTGTTCGTTGAAGGACAATGCTAAAGTTTCAATTATCTTAATCATTTGAGCCATACAAGGTTGGTTTCCTTTCTAGTTCTTATGTTAGAGCCTTGTTAAAATCTTTGTGTTTCTGAAAAATCCTTTGAATTCTAAAGAGAACCAACTTTAATCAATTTTACAATGAGTTTTGTCCATAAGAAAGTTTGAATTTTGAAGAATTGAGCTTAAAAAGATTTTTACGAAAAAAAACTCTGATTCTGGGCTCTCAGGCCGAGAGCTGGTGCATGAGCGCTGGATTCCAACACTCTAGCATTGGGATTCCGCCAGAATTTTTTTACTCAGACGAGGGTCAACGCATGAGCGTTGGTGTCAACGCACGAGCGTTGGGGCATACTCTGTTCTACCCTGTTTTATGAAAATTTTGGATTATGACCGTTTTGAGTCTAGTTTCCTTTAAGATTGTGTCCTACCCTTAGAATAGTTGATTAAATGAGTTCATATGCTATTTCTAGGTTGAAGATCAAGTGTATGCAACCCACTCGAAGGTAAGGGTAACTCAGCCTTAGTGTTGTGTCGTTGTGATGTTTTGTGACTTTGTTTGAGGATGCTGATTGTGTATGCCTCTGGACTTATTTTGGATTTTTGTCATTGATGATGTAACTTGTTGAGTATGCTTATATGTTTGTTGAAATTGAATTGTTTGGATATAACATGATGAAAATGTTTTACAAGAAGAGCTGACTATAATATGCATATGTTGATACTATGACTATAAATTGTGTGAACCATTGATTCATGAGGATTCTGGAAATTGTGGGAAATGTTAGTTCCTGAGGAAAATGATTATTTGTCATAGCATATGCATTATATATATAGAATTAGGTTGATGTGACGGGTCTTTGTCCCGTGGGATCAACCGAGGGCAATGTGGTGGATCTTTATCCCACGTGATTGTCCTGGCCCAGTTTAAGGCGAATTATTGGCCATAGATTATGCATATAGTTATTGAGAACTAACAAGCATGATTATGTGACCTTTGAACATGAGAAACTTATGAATATATACTATTATTGTTGTTGTAACTCATGTTCTGTTATTCATTGCTTATTCTGTTTCATCATTGTGCTGTTGATTATTGCTTGTATTTGGAGTTAACCCTTTCTGCTTGTTGTTTTATTGTTTGGGCGCTTGACGCCAGAGACTAGTAACGAGGGAATGCTTGAAGACTGAATTAGTGCAAGCTTGAGGAA
This sequence comes from Acmispon strigosus, assembly GCA_030819835.1. Lineage (NCBI taxonomy): Eukaryota > Viridiplantae > Streptophyta > Magnoliopsida > Fabales > Fabaceae > Acmispon > Acmispon strigosus. The sequence continues at coordinate 33,886,530 of JAUAMA010000007.1, forward strand.
CTTTTGGGGCATACTTGAAGATGATGTTTTGATTCCGTTGTTTTGTACAATTAGCACTTGTGGTGCATAATATTACTTTCATTATGTCTTGTTTCCTTGCTGTAATATTATTGATTATGGGCTACACTATTATAAATATATGGAGACGTTTTGTTTTGGAAACTTGAGATGTTCTGAAAGGATATTTTTGAAGTTTTACTTTTCGCGTTTTACTATGTGACCCTCGACCGGATATCAGGGTGTTACATTTTGTGGTATCAGAGCGATGGTTAAGATAACCAACGTTGTTGGGTAACTATGCATTCTGAAATCGATTGATGGGGTGTAAAAAATATAGGCTAATTTGTAGAAAAGTGTATAGTTCTCCTATGCGTCTCCTCCCTAAGGTCCAAATTTGGAGAATAAAAATATTATACTCCCTCCTTCCCAAATTATAAGACCCTATAGAGATAAACTTAGTTTTCCAAATTATAATACTCCTTCTAGATTTCAGGAAAAAAAAACTTTTCCTTTTTTACCCCTTGCATTCATTATATTTTCAAGTCTTAATAGCCACTTTGGTCCCCCAGGTTTCACGATTTTGCATTCTTGGTCCCCCTTGCATTTTATTAGAACCCAGCATCCCTAAAAGTTTAAAGAAGTTGCAAAACAGGTTTCCGTTAGCATTCCGTCAGGAAACTAACGTTGGTTGGGTAAAGTGGGACCCTGAATGTGAGGTGTCCTGGGCCCAAGGTTGCACGTGACATTACACGTGAGATGGCCCATGTTTTCCCCCTTTCTGGAACCCTAATTTGGAAATGTGAGGGTCCTGTTTTGCAAACCAACAAACTTGCTGCGGCTGCGAAGTAGGAGAACAATCGTCTGGCAGCGGCTGTGAAGGAGGACGAAGGCGGAGGACACCACCGTGCTTGCTGCGGCGGAGTGCGAATCGAAGGAGAAGCACCGTGCTTGCTGGATCGAAGGACTCGAATTGAAGGAATCGAATGGCTGGTTCCCGGAAGAAGATCACCCCTAGGAAACCCAACAATGGAGGTCGTGGGAGGAGGTTCTCCCAATGGTCCTGTATTCGAGAGAATCTATGTCTGTCTTGCAGCACAGAAGTTGGCTTTTGCAAGGACTTGCAGGCCACTGATTGGCTTAGACGGATGTTTTTTGAAAGGGATGTATGGGGGCCAGCTACTTGCAGCAGTGAGGAAAGATGGAAACAATCAGATGTTCCCAATTGTCTATGTTGTGGTAGAGGCCGAGACAACACAATCCTGGCAGTGGTTCGTCAATTTGCTAGTGGATGATCTTGATTCTGTGGAGAGGAAGAAATGGTCTTTCATTTCAGATAAGCAAAAGGTAAACACATATCACTAATTATTTTGTGCACATGAATTATCATGGATTTTATACTAATATTAGGTAGTTGATTTAGTGTTGCTAATTTATTGTTGATTTGTGTTGCTGTATTATTGTTGAATGGTGTTGCTGGAATTAGTACATTTATAATAGGTGATTTATTGTTGCAGGGGCTGGTGCAAACCATTGCTGACTTGGGTGGTAATCTTGATCACAGGCTGTGTGTTAAACACCTGTATGGAAATTTCAAGAAGAAATATCCTGGCAATGAGCTGAAGCAGTGCTTGTGGATGGCAACTAGAGTAAGCATTATTCCTGAATGGAATAGTGCAATGGATAAGATGAAAGGGCTGAATGAGGCTGCCTATTTGGAGATAAAAAATCTCCCACCAAAGCAATGGTCCAGATCTCATTTTTCTACTGACATACAGTGTGAGAAACAGGCATAGGCAATGACGAGCCAAAGGACCCAAACAGGCTTAGACTGAGAAAAGTTAACAAGCAAGTGAAGTGCAGGAGGTGTGGGGAGTTGGGTCATAACAAAAGAACCTGCATAGGCAAAACAGCTGCTGACAGAGCAATACCAGTGGGAGGAAATAAGGTTAGTGTTGTTATTAGTTTCCCTTACAAATTATTTGGTTAATTAACTAATAAAGTGGTAGTATGACTGAATTTGGGTATATTTTTCTCATAAATAGGACAATACACAGCTTATGCAGCCTAAACAGAGGAGTGAAACTGCAACTGAAATTCCAGTTGGTTCACAAGCACCACAGCCTGAAACTGCTTCACAGAGCCAGCCTCCACCACCTCAGAACAAGCCAGCCAAAGCTCAGAAGAAACCTGCAACTAGAGGAAGAAAGAGGAAAATTGGAGAAACAAGTGGCACTAAGTAGTTATGTCTGTATTAGGAAGTATTTTGAAATGTCTGTAGAACAATATTGGCACTAAGTAGTTATGCCATTTTGGATTAATTTACATTTTGGGTTAATTGACAGTTTCTATTTTGGAGAAGGGATGTTGATGTTGTTACAATATTGGGCCTAAGTGCCATTTTGTCTTGTTAAACAAAATTAATATTTTGTTGAAGCTGGTAAAATACAGGTCCCTATGCTTTGTGATTAGCCATTTTGTGATGTGAACAATATGAGTATTCTGTTGATGCTGATAAAAATACAGGCCCCTGTGCTTTGTGATTAGCCATTTTGTGATGTGAACAATATGAGTATTCTGTTGATGCTGTTAAAAATACAGGCCCCTATGCTGTTAACAATATAAGCAGGGTCATGCCAAAAAAATTGTAGAATTTGTAAATTCCATTCAGTAGAATTTGTAAATTTACACAATTTTTTTCCAAAGTTGTTAATTCCATTAGGGGTACCGAGCCATTGTAGAATCATGCAAGTATTTGGTTGACATCACCACAAAATAATTCTGCAATATATCATGGGTACAAATGGCCAAACAAATTCAGAATACATAAATTACAACATTGTCCTATTTCTTCACACTGCAAATGCCCAGACTAACTCCCATTACAAATATCAACACAGTGCAGACCACTAAACTAAACAACAACAACATCTCTCTTTGCTTCATTTCTTCTATCTTCTTGAACAGCTCAGAAATCAGCTTCTTCTCCTTACAATTCTCCTCCCATTAACCTAAGGAAAAAAATTCCAGCAATTAATTACAAAAACAGAGCATGCCACGAGAAGAAGAAGAAGATGAACAGAACAGCCACAATTTGCCTACCTTGTAAAGATCACACCCATAGAACCTCCTACCATGGTTGTCAACAGACCAAGAAGTTATCAGTGGAGCTTCAACACCACAATTACACAGTATTGGGTCCAATGCTCTCCACCCATCATAGAACGAGATGAAGACGAAGAAGCTCTGCTACTGCGACCCATTTGCTAAAACCCACGCCTCTGTACCTCTTCTCCTTCAAGCTTGATGAAATTCCAGCTACAAGGTCACAAATCGAAGAGGATAGAAAAGCCCTCTTTTGTAGAAGAAATCTCCTTCTAGCCGTTGGAGATGAAGAAGAACGCTGGTTCTTCCAATTCTCTCTCATTCAGCCTCTTTCTCTCTCCTATATGCATGACACCTCACATTCTGGGTCCCACTTTACCCAACCAACGTTAGTTTCCTGACGGAATGCTAACGGAAACCTGTTTTGCAACTTCTTTAAACTTTTAGGGATGCTGGGTGCTAATAAAATACAAGGGGGACCAAGAATGCAAAATCATGAAACTTGGGGGACCAAAGTGGCTATTAAGCCTATTTTCAATTCCAAAACTTTAATTATCACCTCTACTAATTAGCTATTAAGCCTATTTTCTAACTTAATAAATGTCGATTACTCCCTCCGTCCCAAATTATAAGACTCTTTTAGAGACAAACTTGGTGTCCCAAATTATAAGACCCCTTCTAGATTTTAGAAAAAAATAATAAGTTTTTCTTTATTTACCCTTGCATTCATTATATTTTTAATTCCAAAACAGGCTTAATAACATTGAAGTGAATGTTTTAAATAGAGGTATATATGAAAGATTTGTACAAAAAGTAACAAAATCAAGATATTAATTAGCTTATTACATGTTTTCTTAATAAGCGTGTTTGTCTGAATAGGACCTTATAATTTGGGACGGAGGGAGTATAAAGAAAAATATAGAAAAAGAATCTGAGTAAAAACGAAATAAAAGATAAAGTAAATATAAATGAATCAAAATCCTAAAATACCTCGACACTACTTAGAGAGTTAACCCTAAAATTAATGAAGTGGATGTTCCATAAGCAAAGAAGAATGTCTAGCCTCCATGTGCTGAGGCTGAGGCTGAGGCTAGGACAAAAAAGAAAAAAAGTTGAAAACTTGTCAAACTCTGCAAATCACGGCAGGTGACGTGACCAGAAACTCGCCACGTGATTAACAACGGCACAGGTTGAGTCTGACATTTTGCAGTGTTTCACCAGAAAGCAACACTGATCCTCATGTACCAATTTCAGCCAAGTTACACGCTTCTTGTAATGATTTCATTAATGAAGATATTTATTGCTCCTTCGTCCTAAATTATTAGACACGAGACAAATTTGGTGTCTCAAATTATAAGACTCTTTCTAAATTTTAGAAGAAAAAAAAAAGTTTTTCCTTTTTTACCCTTGCATTCATTATATTTTCAATTCCAAAATAGACTTAATAACATTGAAGTGAGAGCTTCAAATAAGGGTATATATGGAAGATTTGTACAAAAATTAACAAAACCTAGATATTAATTAGATTATTATATGTTTTTTTAATAAGCGTGTTTGTTTGAATATAACCTTATAATTTGAGACGAAGAGAGTAACCAGGTTTTCTCAAAATATCATTTTCTTCTAAAGTGTTTTCAAATTTTTAATCTTTTACAAATATATTGATTGAAATGTACTAACTTGAAATATTTACTAATTACAAGTATTCAGCTTTTAATTTAAATTGAAAACTGTTCTTAAAATATAATTTATTTATTAATAGTTTTTATATGAAGGAGGCCCATCTATTTATTAATAGCCAGTTGAACTAAAACTTTTCTTATTTAGACTTTGCCTAAGTCACCTGATAAAATTATTCTAGTTTAGACAGCTAGCAATGTTTTGATGTGTTTTAGAACATTCTAATTTCTAACACGTGTCAAAATATTACGGAGTTGTCTTAAAGCCCATATTTATTTGGGTAATTTAAACAACACCATTTAATTTGTATAGATGCAAAGTCAACAACAAAAGTATAGTTTCAAACAAAAATGCTATCAAAAGACTAACTTAGGGCATGTTTAATTTCTGTTTTTAAAAACAGTTTTCTGTTTTATAAAATTAAAAAACAAAAAAACTTGTTTGTTAAGATGTTTTCTTAAAATTAATTTAAAAACAGTTTCCTATTTTTTTGTTTTTAAAACAGAAAAAAGTTGTTTTTGTTTTTTATTTTCAGCTTTTGTTTCAGAAACAACCAAGTTGTTTTCTTTAATTTCATTAATGACATTACTGTAATTAAAAGAAATTAGAAAGTAAGGGTTTTTTATTTTTTTATTTTCAAAAATGTTTTTAAAATCATATTACCAAACACGTTTTTTTCTTTTATTGTTCTAAAAAGTAGTTCTTAAAAACTATTTTAGAAAACAATTTTGAAAACAAAAAAATCGAAAACACAATCAAACACACCCTTATACTCCTTCTGTTTTTTTATTTTATAAGAGCTAAACCAACTTTGCACACTCCTTAAGAAAGTTAGGCAATATGCTTTTTTCATTAAATTTGTTCTCAAATGTTGTTGAATTTTCAAAATTGTCCTTAACATATTTTTTTTAATCTATTTCCATCATTAATGCAATTCCATATTTTCATAATTGAATAGGGCTAAAAATGTGAAAAAATAATTAATATGATACAAAGTCTCATGTGGTTCTTATAAAAAGGAACGGTAAACCCTCCTCATTTAACTCTTATAAAACGGAACGGAGGGAGTAATAACTATTCGTTACAAAAATATTCTTCCATAAAATAAAATAAAATAAAATAAATTAAAACATTTTTCATTTTCTTGGAAGAAAAATTAATTTTTTTAAAAGAACCTTAATAATATTTCTTGGGTACACATATTGTTGTCATACATAAATCAACTGATGTTGATCTTTAATTACTCGATCCTACCCTGTTCGATTGATTGCTACAGTGGAGATATTTTTTGTACTTAAAAAAAAATATTATTGTTGTCAGCACTCTCCATTCCACCTCCTTGAAAACAAGAGTCCACTTTAAAGAATTGAAAAAGAACATTCATCGTAATTTGAAGTAGTGGCTGACTCTCGAGGTATTCAAAGGACAGCTATTTGGGGGCGTAGCAACTTGCAACACAATATACAGCCAAGACATAAAACATTATATAAAGACATAAATCTCTCATGCTTCTACTAACTCTATCAGATCACATGTTTGGTTCGGTGTCGAGCACGCAAACGTGATTTTACATGTCTTAATTACATTAATGAAGAAGTTATAATTCAACATATTGAGTTTAACGTAATTAAAAATACATAATTTCAACATATATGGTTTAATATGAATTCATGTTGAGTTCAACGAAAGTCGAAACACCGCTCACGTGGTGGAATTTGTTTCCAGTATAGTATAGTATGATGGTTTTGGTGGTAGCAGAGAGCCAGCTATATGGAAGTGTAAGAGAGATACGTGTGATAAGTGAAGAGAAGAGCATGACACGCGCAAGGCATGCCCGAACGGAATTTGATCGATGCTGCTGGCTGCTTTTTCTTCACCCCGGGACTCATCAAAATTCAAATGGCATGCATGCAATTACAAAGACGCGTAGCACTTGCACTTGCATCATCATCATCATCATCACAAAAACCACCACCATACTCATACTCATTCTCATTCATATACATATACATATACTTGGGGCGCTCTTCCAAAACCAGAACCAAAACCAAAACCGCTCACTCTAACAAATTAAATATCTAATATCATAAGTACATTAATTAAAAATAGATCATAACAATCCAAGTGATTAAAAATCAATGTTTAAATTTCTATCGAAAGTTTGATAATAAAAACCGTAATTTTAAAGAGACCTTTTATATTTTCCACTCCGGATCGAAATTTCTCTCACAATGCAATTACAAAAATGAAGAACAAAACATAGGATGTATTGAATATCTCTTTGACAGATAATGAAAACACGTTAAGTGCACAAGTTTTGTGTTGTAACTTTGTTTTAAGGTGATTCCTACATATTTTGAAGTGAACTCAAACATACTTAATTACTATATATAATTAAACAAATATGATTGCTGAACATATTAATAGTGATAGACACTTGACATTTTCAAATTTTATGTAAACTCTGTAATTTACGATTATTTTTACTGCCACAAACGGCAAATGTTGGGTATCTGAAGATTTCCTGTATTAATCAATCAGCACTTATAATAAAAAATCATGACAATTTTTTTGTCTAGGAAAGATATCTTCCTTGTGAAGCTATTATTTTCACTGACATTAGCATAATAATGGAACTAACTTTCTTAACAAATAATGTTTTTTTATACACAAAATATGAATTTAAACCGATTACCAATGAGAAGTGATAAAAACACAATGTTTATTTGACAAAAACAATAAAAACTAAACCAGCAATTTCTCTACTTGTGGTATGCCAAGATATTTTGTACGGATAAAGACAACACGATATTGTGTTTCCCAGAATCCATACTGTCGTGTCGCACACATACAAAAGAGAAGAAAGAGGTGTATATATGTGCTTGATCTCTTTGTCTGTGTCTAGTTGATATTTGACTGGTTTTCAAACCCGCCCTTTGTTTTAGTATTGCAGGGTGTGCTGTAGTATTATTTACATAATCGGGATTCATCACTGCATTAAAACCATACACGTATCTAACGTGATGGTGTCATCTTTAAGTTTACAAAGGTTGTAAGGAAAATATTCAGCATTTTCTTACTTCTTTTTTGGTGATTATTCAGCATTTTCTTATAATAAGATTTGTATGGATATAGCCATCCAAAGGACTTATCTACGTTCGCTTTGACTTTTGAAGCGTGCCCAAATTTAAAACAATTATTGCTGCGCTGTTGAACTATCACAACCTTAAAGTGTTGAAAGTCAAGATTGAATACAATTTCAAAACTATGAATGTATTACATCAGACCCCCCTGCCCATATGTAGTCCCTACATTTTGAAAGATATTCTATGCATATCAAGTTGAGCAAAAATAGAAATGGAAAAACTTGTGTGTAAAAAATGTTAAGAATCATTCCTATAAAAGGGAAAGGCTTTTTGTTTTTTTTTTTTTTTTTTGAAACTTGCTTTTTGTTAACAGCAAAGAAAATTTGTTAATGTAGGCCCAAAGGGTGCCACAACTCTACAAGAAAATATGAAAGAAGGGAGAATCTTTCTTGAGATAATAGCAATTTCCCCCATCCCACATACAAACACCACTACAAATTTCACATTTTACCACGCCTCTGTAACAACGGTTCAACACGAAACCGTAGTAAAAGTGGGTCTGAAGCTCAATTACCACGGTTCCGAGTCCAACTGTTGTAATTGAGATTTTTATTATAAAAAAAAACAAGTTTTTTTTGAAGCGTAGTAAAAGACTCACACATCATCCAAAACCCTAATCCCAAAATTGAAATTGCACTAAGCTTTTCCTTCTCGCGTCGACGCGTTTACACTTCTCCATCTTCCACGCTCTGCACTTTGTTTCGCCACCTTGTCCATCTTCCATCGCTGCACATCTCGCTCTCCCTCTCGACCCTCACTTCTCGCTGTCACTCCTTCCTCCTTCAGTCGCTCACTCGCTCCTCGCCCTCACTCCCGACCTGAATCTTCCATCGCTCCCGATTCCCATTCAGCGCTTGAAGATTTGAGGCGAACACCCAAGTTTGACGTGAACAGGTCAATGCTCCTGCACTTTGTTCTCATTTCATAATCAGGTCCAAGCTCACTGAACTGGTCCAAGCTCCTTAGTTCATTGATGTGTTCTCCGTTAAGGGTTCAACAAGACCCTCCTTCTTTGAGATTTTACTTCTTCCTCTTCATTAAAACTTTTAGGTATGCATAAATCTACATCTTCCAACAAACTAGTTTCCAAAAGTGGAGTTCTTGAAAATGGCTTTTAAGATGGAAGTGATTTTGAAACTTTTAAAGTGTTTTCTACTGTAGATATATCCTAAATAAGCTTGTGTGCAACTTATTTTGAAAGAAAATTTTGATTTAGGCATTTAACCTCAATGGCCGAACCTAGACATGTATTTTGGGGATGAGTTTTTAATTTTTGACTTAAGTTTTGTGTGGAAAATGCCTTGTTTTAGTGTGAGAAAATTATTGGAGAAAGAAAGAAGTTATTTGGGTAAAAATACGGTATGGCCAAGAGCTAGAACATGGTTTTGAGAGTAGGAAAATTGATTTTTGAACTTGGTTTTGAGCTAAAGAAATCCTAGGAAAAGTTTTGAGGACTTAAACTCGACTTTGAGAAACTTAGGGTTTTGGTCTATGAAAAAGGAAGTACTTTGAAACTTGTTATGAAAAGGGGCTGAAGTATAACTTAGTAAAAGAAAAATGAGTTTTAGGACTTGTTTTGGACATAAAAGAAAACTAGAACTTTAAATGGGCTAAAGTTAAAGTTTGTTAAAATCAAGGACTAAAAGTCTAAGTTTTGAAACCTTGGAGACTAAAAGTGAAAACTTGAAAATTTTGGGGCTTGAAATATGTTTTGTTAAAGTCTTGGGGGATATTTGGGTTGATGAGATTTTGGGGGACTAAGTCTTAAAGTCCAAAGACTTGCTCAAATTGTATTAGAAACCAAAGTGCACCTTGTTTTAAAACTTGAGGTTTTTTCAATGTTTTGGGTATAGCCATGGGCTTATGTTAGCACTTAGAACCCTAGCAAGAGATTTTGGTTAGTGACTAAGTTGATTGTACTTGTAAAGGTACACCGTTCAAAAATTAAGAACAGGCTAAGACCAGCACCAAATTGAGTTTTAGGGAATTTAACAGCAAAGATTAGGGAACTTCGCTTATTTAAGCCTTATACAGTTTTATAAATATAAATTCATGAGTTATATATCTTAGGATATGTTTGGAATGTTGTGATTGACGACACCTTCAGGTGACCCGATTGTTTGATCATTACTTGTGCCTTTGGGAAATGTCTATGATATATTGGAATGTTTGAACATGATAGTTTGTTTAATGCTTTCTATAACATGTTGATTCACCATGAATATGTATATGTGATAACATGTTGAATGATGCCATGAAGTATGATTTGTCTTCCACAATTATTTATGAAAAATATATTGAATGTCAGGTGCGTTGCGGAGTCGGACTTTCATCAGAAGCCTTTCTGTCGAACGTTGTTTGGCTAACTTCATAGCATGGCATATTGCATTATAACCATCATTCGAGATGACAACTACATGAGACATCATTCAGATCGTGCCTGAGCTAAGTACAAATAAGCTAACCATACAATTGTAGGTGACATCGGTCATTTCGTACTTGTATTAGATCTGAATCATCTTTTCAACACAACAAGGATTGTATATGCATCTCATACAGACTAACTATAGGTTTGATTGATGTGTGAATTAATCCGACATGTCTTATGGAATATGAATGTTATGTCATGTTAGTGCCAACCTAGGGTTGTTATGTTATTATGTTGTTGTTATATATGTGATTGTTTTGGAGGTTGACCCGCACTATTGTATTCTCTTGTTGTTGCTTGGGCGTCATCTCAGACGGAGATCGTGTGAAGGGAACTACATAGAGTACTGCTGGAAGGATCCTGCGCCCTTCCCATACTCAGCCGCTGAATATTGGTAATGATCGAGGGATGCAACAGACATTTTGATTGAATGATGGATGAACTTATTAAATATTTGTTTAAGGATGATTGTACCAAATATTTAAGTGTAGGGACATGTATTTAAGTACATGTTTTAACTATGTTATGAAGTCTAGTTATTAAAGAAAAATTTAATCACGTCCAAAATCAATAAGTTCTAAATTGGAACTACTTTTGCAAACATGATTAATTAACGTTAAGTCACTATAATTAACCCCAGAAAATTGGGGTGTTACATGGACAAGTTTCAAGAAGGGGCTCTCATATTTGCTTGTTACTTTATTGTGATTTTGGGTTATGTAGGGAGGGCATGATATATGGAGGCTGCATTTTGGATTAGATTTGATTATGTAATTGTTTTTTTTTTTTGTTGGAGTTTATTTGAAATGCAATTCTCATTTAGTCTAGTTTTGTGATGGGATGGTTGATTTGGATTTTATTGCTTGCACTTCTAATTCTATTGACAAATGACCTCTACTACTATTCTATTTATGTTGATGTTTGATTTGATTTGGATTTTATTGCTTGAGTTCTTTTTTGTTCTCACCAAGTGTCACTTACTTTGGCATATGTGCCAATGATGTTTATATACCAGTTTAGAAAAGAAAATCAGGGTAAAAACCACTTTGAAGCTTAAAAATTGGTGAAAAACAAGTTTTGGAGCTGTAAAACGGGTTTTTAATTGCAAACCGGTTTTTAAAAATCAGTTCGAAAAACTGGTTTAAAACCACTTAGAAACTGAAAACCAGTTCTAAGCTAAAAAAAAGGTTCAAAATTGAAATCCAGTTCATAAAAAAAACTGAACCACTTTAGGGGAAAAAAAAGGTTTGGGTTAAAAAACTGAACCACTAAAATGCTTTTGTTTTGGTTTACTTTTCTAAAAAAACCAAACCACGCACACCCCTATACGTATCATAATTGATTTCAAAATATTGCTGCCCATTTCAGTGTCTAGCTGAACTATCACAATCTTAAAATGTTAAAAAGTCATATTTGAATGCAATTTCAATCATATGATCAGATGCCAATAGTCCCTAGATTTTGAATGTAATGCTTTACGCATCAAGTTGAGCAAAACTAATTGGTGCACATCAGAGGGTATCCAAAAATCTGTTAAGCCACGTAACTCAAATTTTGCCAGTAAGAAAAAGTTGGGTGTAAAAATTGCTAGCAAAATCACTTGTATGATCAGGAACTAATTTTTTTTATCATGATTAAAAGACAGCACAAATCAAGGATCAGATCTCGTCATGAATAATATATATCATGTTATGAATTGAATGTTTCAAAAGCTTAAACTATTAAAGACACAATTATTTTTTTAGATTATATCCTTGTTGAGAAGCATCATATCCCAATTGAAGAAGCATATGGTGATCAACCTAACCAAATAGTTCCAGCCCACAGGCAAACTGCAGAAGAAAATGCACAAGGATAGCTTAATGGAGATTACAAATAAAAGACTATTTGAAAGAATGGAGATCCTTTATGCTGTGCTGAAATCCATTCAAGTTGTGTTTGCCATAAACAAAAATTAACTGTTCTGTGATGTAGGCAGAATGAAGATAAAGCAAACCCACCTAGGATGGAAGGAAATGAAAGAATATGGATCTTTTATTACAAAGATTATTGACCACAAACTGAGAAGCACATGAATGTCATGTTATTCTCATGCTGGGCTGAAATCCATACACTGTGAGTCCTCCATCAACACAAATAACCTGTCCTGTGATGTAAGATGCAGCAGGCAGACAAAGGAAAGCCACCAAGGATGATACTTCTTGAGCTTCTGCGATGCGCCCAATAGGAGTTCGAGACAACATTTCATCGACATACTTCTTGTTGCGAAGCAGCTATCATGGTAGAAAACAATTAGCAAGGAATTGTTAACAAATAAGAAAAAGGAAGTAGTAATTACGTCGAAATTTAAGAAAAGTGTTGTATCAGCATAAAATAAAAGTACAGAAAACATGAAGAATGGACATTATGTGATAACTTCTTCCTAGTGTAAAATTGAGTTTTGGTATAGTTTCTTTGCTCCAAATCTAAACTCTCAATATCCATTGCATATATCCTAACTAAAGGCATCCTGAAAATTTTATTATATCTTGCAGCTTAACCAAACAACCAAAGAGTCACACAGCTACAAACTCTAGATAAGATCTTTAACCTAACAAAGGATTTTGTTCACAAATGAAAACTCCCTAAAGACCAAGTTTGAATCAACCGAACTCAACCCTAGTCTCCAGAGTCCAAGTGAGCATGTCATTTTCCCTTTGCCCTTCCCCTCTTATACCTAGGAAAACTCCCTCCCCGGTTCAACCTCCATGTGCCATAATTCCCAGGCCACTCTCTTTCCTCTCTCCCATTCAAACCTCTCTCCCTATAACCGTTTATAAACTCTACCAATACCCACAGTATCTCGGTCAGTAGTCTTTTCCTTCCTGACCGAACAACGACCCTTCAACCACAAGGACGCTGCTAGGCTTGGGCCTCTAACCTAATCTCGACATGTCGGTTCACCCATACAAGCGCTCAGTCCTCCATATAGTACACGAGCCCTGAAGACAACAAGTATTGTGGAAGACAAAGTGTGTCTTGCTAGTAAGCTGATTTTCAAAGAGTGTTGTAGATTGAGCTCGGTCGTCCGTATGGTCCAGATTTTATTCTTGAAGACCATAACATTAACCATGTTTTACAATGCATGGCTCCTATTACACAGGTCAGTACTTATTCTCTTACAGAAAGTGTGGTAGCTCTCACAAGGAAGTCTTGATGGTATATATCAAGTCAAACACATTTGCAGAAGGTGAAAAACTCAGATGCCATTGAAATTTGAAGTCAAGCTGTTCATAACTCCGTGAGAATTATTTCCCCATTTAACTTCCCTTTTCTTCCTATGATATGCCTTACACTCAGGACGCGTAACACAGTACAAGTGTTTTTGTATAAGAATACTCCTATGTACAATGTACACTAATGTCTATTGAAGACAAACAAGTGTGCACACAGGAGTCATTACAAGAAGCAGAAGTACATATTAAGGAAGTCAAATAGATTAAAGATACACAAAATATACTGGAAGAAACATAAAATGAGGATGAATGGCACTTAGAACATCTATCTTAACATAATTTCTTCAAAATGTCAAGTATAATATTTGATAAAATTGATTATGGTAAAAGCTAGTTGAAAGTGAAGTAATTTTATGTTTGAATTTGTTTATGGGAAAAGTGATTTCAATAGAATAATGTTGTGAAATCCATTTATGAAATCTGAAAATTGATTATGTCCATCGCAGAAGCTACTCTCTCAAGCTTCTCCGCATAATTTATTTTGGAGCTAAAATCAATTCTCTAAGTTGATTGTCAAACATCTATATAACCCACCTAATGAGAATTGATTCTAAGGCTCTGAAACGTGGAACCAAGCACACACAGTGTTAGCATGGAAGTGTAACAAGTATGCCAATTTATGACTCTCTTTTTTCTCGAACAGATGTTTATAACCATGAACCTTGAAGGACATGATGAGCCACTTCAGGTGTTTTTCAAGTCCTACTGAATGAACAGGATAGTCAATGCCTCATTCTAAAATTAATCCAATTTAATCCTTCTGTTATAATGAAAGCAATTAACTCCAGCATAAATAGGAAGCAAGAACATTACATGTTCTACGAGTGGTGTATTGGTGGTTGCAGGTACAACACAATTGCTCCTTATGCCATCTTTTGCCCATTCACAAGCCAGATTTTTGGTAAGCTGATTGATAGCAGCTGAAAATAGCATCAGAAAGGGAAAATTCAGCTTCCCTGATCACACCAACATTTTATATTTTTATTATTAAGTAAAACAACAAACTAAGATGAATATGGTAGCTTTTACCTTTACTTGCTGCATAGACAGATCCAGTACCTAAGCTAACCACACCAGCAACAGATGAAATGAATACAATGCTTCCCATTCCAGATGCTTTTAGAAGAGGATGTGTAAGTTGGCACAGATGGTAAGCAGAGTCTAAATTGATTGCCATCATTTCAGAATAATCTTCAGCAGTGTATTCAACAGTTGGCTTCCTAAAGTTTGCTCCAACATTGTTCACCTATGTCAAGAGATCTATGACAAGTCATAAGGAATGAAAATTGAAACCATTCTCAATAGGGACTCAGCTTACATATACGTTAAGCTTGCCATTGAAGATGGCAGTTACTTCTTGAATGAGCTTTTCTCTGTGGGATAGAGATGAAACATTGCACACCGACCCAGAAACCAAAAAGCCCTTACTTCGCCACTCAGATAAGCACTTATCAAGCTCTGCTTGGTTTCTGGAACATGTGTGGACGGTGGCACCAAACCCACATAAATCCTCCACTATGGCATGCCTAGGTTTCAGAGGAACAAAAAGATCAAATTTTTATAGCCAAAGGTATAAACTTTGGAGACACAATACAAATGGGCAAGGATCAAAACATTGTCTTTCCAAAAGAGAGCGAAACTGACCCAATCCCACGAGTTCCACCGGTGACGAGAGCGGTCATTCCGTTGAGGGACCATCTTGAGGCTCTGTTTGGTCCTGTACTGCCCTCTGCAGCTTCCATTCGTATGGTTATGCTTGTGCGTGGTTTAATCACAATTCCTCCCCCATCAAAAGCCAAAACACTATCCTGTGAGATTAACTCTACTCACACTCACACTTAGACTCAGCGTAATAAGCGATAAGGATGGGCAGATTATGAGTCTTATTTACTTAGTTATTATAGGAATTCTTGTTCTCTGGGCTTCTTGGTAGGGAACCAATGCCTTGGCGCCGGCTTCTCCAGCGCGCATGGGCGCTACCCGGGCGCATATGCACTGGGAAAGGCAGAGCCAGCGCATTAGCGCTGGACTCTCTGGCGCACTGGCGCTGGGGGCTGCTCTTCCCTGGCCACGACAGGGTGCCAGCGCATTGGCGCTAGCAATCTCAGCGCACACGCGCTGGGCCCCTGTTTGGCCAGATTGTTGTTCTGTTTTAAAAAGCTTTTAGGATGATTTCCACCCTTCCAATGGTTGATTAATTGCTATGTATGTGTTTATTCTTGCAAGGTTGGAGATCAAGTTTATGCGACCCGTTCGACGGTAATGGTAACTCAGTGCTAGTAACATCAAGTCAGTTGTGATTGTGTTGTGTAATTCCTTTTGGGAATTTCTGAATTTTATCTTGATATGTGGATTGTGGAAACATGCTTTGAGGCTGAGATACTCCATTGAATTTTACTATAACATGATTGAATGAGTTATATGTAATTGAAATTGAGCACATGATTTTAACATGTTGTTGTGGATTGAGGAAATGAGTTGATGTTGCTAACATATGCTTATACTATGACTAAAGGGATGTTGTGAACTGTTGGTTCACTTGATGATTTATGATTATTGTCATAGCATTTGTATTCTGTAGGATTGTGTTTAAGGTTGATTTGACGACACTTTGCCCTGTGGGATCTTCCTAGGGCAATGTGGTGGTAATTTGTCTCACGTGATCGTCTTGGCCCTGTTTGGGTAAAACTCTGGCCATAGTTACGCATATAGCTAATGAGGACTAACAAGCATGATTGTGTGGTGAATTAATTGAGATACTTGAAAATTGTATACTGCTGTTGCTACTACTGTTTTAAATTGAAGAATTAATTTTGCTTCTTGTTAATTGTTGATCCTGTTTTAAAAAAATAATAATATAAAACTGTTTTCTGTTTATTGATGTTGTTTCGATATTATTGGCTTGCTACTGTTGCTATTTTACATTTGTTGCTTCTGTTTTAATTATCACAATTGCTGATAATTATGTTTGTTGTATTTTAAAGAGTTAACCCTTTCTATTTGATGTTTGGGCGCTTAATGCCATAGATGTTCAGCACGAGGATTTCACGAATGGTAAATATGATGCAAGCTTAAGGAGACGTCAGTGGCGACTGGAAGATCTTGGAAGATCTTCAAGAAATATCTTATTTCCGCTGTTTTGTTTTTGAAAATGACACATTGTTGGTGCAAAATTTATTATTAGTTTTTATACGCTGTTTCATAAATTATGGGATTATTATTATCATATATATTGAGTGACGTTTTGTGTTTTAAAAATATGAGTTGTTTTATGAAATATTTCCGCTTAATTACAATGTGACCCTAACCGGAAATTGGGGCGTTACATTTGTGGTATCGGAGCAATGGTTAAGATAACCAGAGCTTTTGGGTAGTTAGGATTTTTGCATTCTGAAATTGATTGATGGGGTGTCAATTGAAAGAAGAATAATGTGAATTAAATATTTATAGATATTAATTGTTTGAGATTGTTCCTTGAGTGGACGATCTAATTATATGTGCTTGGTTAGAACAGTTAACTAATTTCTTGCTATTTCTGTTTCTGGATTAATTGTTAGCTTTCTTATAAGCAGGAGTAAGAGGTTAGCAAGTCAAGATACAGAAATGGCTGATCAAAACGCTATGACCCAGATGGCTGCCGCCATCACTAACTTGACCACCTTGATGAAGCATCAAGCTAACACTGTTGTGGCACGTGCTGAGGAGGAGGCTAATCGGGCCACTGCTAATGCTGCTTCACGGACACAGTAGGCGAAGCGAGAGCAGAATACTGCTCTAACGAGGGGACTCAACGACTTCAAGAGACAGGATCCTCCTAAGTTCTCTGGAGGGTATGATCCTGAGGAGGCTGATCTGTTGCTGCAGGAGATCGAGAAGATCTTCACTTTATTGCAAACCCCTACACCAACCAGGCTGAACTACACTGCATATCTGTTATCTGGGGAGGCTGAGCACTGGTGGAATGGTGCTAGGGCAATGATGGATGCTGACCATCAGGCGATTACTCGGGAGATGTTCAAGAGAGCTTTTCTGGGAAAATATTTTCCTAGGAGCGCTAGAGCTGCCAGAGAGAAGGAGTTGTCAGAGCTGAAAAAGGGGAACATGTCATTAGCTGAGTTTGCTGCCAAGATGGAGTCATTGGCCAAACACTTCTTGTATTTCCAAGGTCAAATTGACTAGGAGTTCATGTGCGAACGTTCCGTCGATGGACTGAACTACGAGCTGAAGAGGGAAGTGCAACCGTTGGGCATTGAGCGCTACCATATGCTGGTGGAGAAAGCGAAGGGCATAGAGGCTATTAACGATCGTCGAGGAAAACGACAAGGGAGTGGAGGACCATCCAGGTCCCAGCCAGCGAAGAACGACAAGGGAAGAGGCCGTACCAACGTCCTCAAGCCAAGGGACGGACTTTTGGGTCAAATCGACCTGCTGGAGGCAACTTGGGCATTCGTGGAGCACCGAAGCCGCTGGAGGAGATCGTGTGTTACAAATGCAAGCAGAAAGGGCACTACGTCAATAATTGTGCTAAGAAATCTATTGTCTGTTGGAACTGTAATAAGTCGGGACACGCTACGAGAGATTGTCGTACTCCGAAGACTGAAGGTACTGTGAATGTCGTTCGAGGGAAGCGCCCTGTTGCTCATGGTAGATTTTACAACATCACTGGTGAAGCAGCTGACGACACTGAGAGGCTGATTAAAGATCGTTGTGATGTCGCGGGTACACCTCTTACTGTAATTTTTGATTCAGGTGCTACTCACTCTTTTATTGCTGTTGATTGTGTGGAAAAGCTAGGTTTGCTTGTGTCAGAGTTTCCGTTTGACTTGGTGGTATCTATCCCTGCTGCCGAAAGTTTGACTGCAACCTCTGTTTGTTTGGATTGTCCTTTGATATTCCGGGATAGGAAGTTCGTTGCAAACTTGATCTGTCTACCCCTTAAGCAATTGGATGTGATCATAGGAATGGACTGGCTTTCTCATCACCATGTTCTATTGGATTGCACCAATAAGGAGGTAGTTGTTCCTGATGCGAAGATGTCAGAATTCTTGAACTCTTACCTTTCAAAGTCCTCCTTGAAAAGAGGAACTCTAATGAAAGGGATTTTTTATGATTAAAAAGAACAAAAGCGGTTTTCCTCTACCAACTACTATCAAATCTCTTTCAAGACTCAATCATAGTACAGTATCGGGTTTTGTCGTCTCCACAGGAATTGGGTTGATTTAAAATCAGTTCTTTAGAGTTTGAGAAAGAAAAGAAGTTTTTGTTTAGATTTTGGAATTTAGAGAAAAACATAAAAACAGAAATAATAGCTTGATAAAACAAGTACTTGGGTTAAGTTTCACTACCTCTAGCTAAGCTATTCAGAATCAATTCTATATATGAAATTCAGAACATGTTCTTAGGTGTTCTAGCCAAAAGTTTCTACTTGTTAATACCTTAATCAAATAGAACTTTCAATCCAATTACTAAGCCTAATACCTTAGTGATTAGTTAATCAAATTGAAGATGAATTCCAAGTTCAGGCCAACACTAACAATTCCTACCCTTATACCTAAGTGGCATACAATCGTTCATTCTATTCTCATTTCCCTTAAATCCTACCAATTACCATTGCATAAGAATAATATTAAAACAGAGTATATAACCAGAAAACCTAGAGCATAGTTGAAATAGATTCACTACAACCCAAATACAAGAAAGCTTAGCCAAACATGGCTAAGGAAAACATAATTAAAAATAAAATGCAAAACCTGAACCAAGGGCTCCAAAGGCCTCTTACAAGCTTCAAGAACAAGGCTACAAAAAAAGGAACTCAAGTTCCAGGGCTTGATACAAAAGAAAAGCCAAAAACTGAATTTATAGCCAATCTTCCAGCAGGCCAATGCTCAAGCGTTGGGTTCCAACGCTTGAGCGCTGGAGACTGCATTAAATCCTTCAGTTTCAGATAGAATGCCAACGCATGAGCGTTGGGGTGCCAACGCTCAGGCGTTGGGAGCACGACAGACTCCTCATTTTCTTGTTCTTAACCTTCTCTTTTGATTCCTTTCATAAATGCAATTAAGGGGCTTCATTGTGGCTTTCATGGGTGTTTTGCAACAGCTGAAACCTTCATTTCCTTCATCATGTCTCCATTTTAGCACATGTTAAATGCTTGATTCGTCATCTCCTTCTTTAATTTTTTCAATTAGGCACATGTTAAACAAGCATAGGAGGTTTGATGATTCTTTTTCCTCTTTAACTTCAGCCAAACTCTTTCATTTATTTGCACCAAGATCCCCACAGATGTTCCTTAATTAACCAAAACCTCTAACAATGACTAAAAATGCAATAGAACATAACTAAAAGGACTAAAAACACAAAAGTTACTAATTTATATGCAAATGCAAAAAGAAAGAGAAAAACCTAACAAAGTGAAATAAAAACTATGAGACTCAATAAAAAGACATAAAAACAAAAGAAAAATATACTAAAAACATCATACGAATTCCAGTCATCAAACTCTAAAGGTTCTGTTAGCAGCGAGCATTGGAGAATTGCAGGCAGATGGCGTACAGAGCATCCAGATAGTTCGTGACTTTGAATACATGTTCCCAAAGGACGTGCCGGGAATACCTCATGTTCGTGATGTGGAGTTCTCGATCGATTTGGTTCTTGGAACCGGAACGATTTCCATAGCACCGTACCGGATGACACCTACAGAATTGGCGGAGCTGAAGAGTCAGATTGACAACCTCATGGCGAAGGGTTTCATTCAATCCAGTGTTTCACCATGGGGAGCACATGTGCTGCTCGTGAAGAAGAAGGACGGAAGATCGCGCCTGTGTGTTGACTATCGGCAATTGAACAAGGTGACAGTGAAGAATCGTTATCCTCTTCCCAGGATCGACGATTTAATGGACCAACTTCGGGGAGTAGCTATTTTCTCGAAGATCGACTAGAGATCTGGGTATCACCAGATTCGGGTCAAGGAGGCAGATATCCAAAAGACTGTTTTTTTGTAATCGCTATGGACACTACGAATACTTAGTGATGCCATTTGGAGTTACGAAACTGCCTGCAGTGTTCATGGACTATATGAATAGAATTTTTAACCCTTTTCTTGACAAGTCCGTGGTCGTATTCATTGAAGAAATTCTAATCTAATCGAGGAGTCGAGAGGAGCATGAAGAACATCTATGACAGGTGCTGACAGTTCTCCAAGAAAAGACTCTTTTTGCTAACTCAGCTAAATGTGAGTTTTGGCTTGAAGAGGTGAAGTTCTTGGGCCATGTCATTTCCAAGGAAGGCATCACCGTTGACCCGAGCAAGGTTGACGCTGTGACGATGTGGGAGCAGCCAAAGACTGCAACTGACATCAGGAGTTTCATTGGCTTAGCTGGATATTACCGGAGATTCATCGAAGGTTTTGCAAAAATCGCTGGACCTTTGACAAAGCTTACGAGGAAGAACCAACCGTTCGCGTAGACTGAAGACTATGAGTTAAGTATTCAGGAGATGAAGCGGCGTTTGACAACCACCCTGGTATTGGCACTACCACAGTGCGACGAACCTTACGAGGTTTACTGTGATGCTTCTTACCAGGTTTGGGTTGTGTGTTGATGCAGCACCGGAAGGTTGTGGCCTATGCATCAAGGCAACTGAAGATTCATGAACGGAACTACCCAACGCATGACTTGGAGCTTGCAGTGGTGGTTTTTTCTCTTTAAGATATGGAGACACTATCTGTATGGGAGCATGTTCACCGTTTTTAAAGACCATAAGAGCTTGAAGTACCTCTTCGACCAGAAGGATCTGAACAAGAGGCAGAGGCGTTGGATGGAGTTTTTGAAGGACTATGAGTTTACCTTGCAGTATCATCCGGGAAAAGCTAATGTGGTGGAAGATGCCCTAAGTCATAAGGTGATCCATATATCCTTGTTGGTGATCACGGAGTTAGAGATGCTTGAGGCGTTCTGAGATCTTAGTCTGGATGTCAAAGTGACACCCGGGAAGCTAAGTTTCGGAATGATCACTCTTTCCAGTGATTTATTGAAAGAGATCAAGTTCAAGTAGATGCAAGACAGAGAGTTGATCGAGAAGAGGGAAATGATCAGTTTGGGGAAAGCGCCAGACTTTGATGTTGGATTTGATGGCATGTTGTGTTGCAAAGGACGGGTGTGTGTGCTGAGTGATGTTGAGTTAAGGAAATTGGTCCTTGATGAAGGTCAAACAAGCAGAATGAGCCTTCATCCGGGCACGATGAAGATGTATCATGACCTGAGGTTACATTTTTGGTGGTCAGGCATGAAGAGGAATGTTGCTGAGTATGTTTCTGCGTGCCTGACTTGTCAGAAGGCGAAAATAGAGCATCAGAAACCCATCGGGACGTTGCAGTCTCTTGATGTGTCGGAGTGGAAGTGGGATAGTGTATCCATAGATTTCGTGGTAGCTTTTCCACCCACTCGGAGGAGATTTGATTCTATTTGGGTTATTGTTGATCGTTTGACCAAATCAGCGCATTTTCTACCTGTGAAGACGATGTACAAAGTGGAGAAACTAGCGAAGGTATACATTGCAGAGATTGTGCGGCTTCATGGAATTCCTCCGACCATAGTTTTCGACAAGAGATCTGAAGTTTACTTCTCACTTCTGGAAGGCTCTGCAGGGAGCTCTTGGTTCGAAGCTGAGTTTGAGTTCCGCTTATCACCCGCAAACAGATGGGCAGACTGAGAGGACGATTCAGTCATTGGAGGATCTATTGCGAGCTTGTGTGCTGGATAATCAGGGGAGTTGGGATGAGCTTTTGTTGTTGATCGAATTCACCTACAACAACAGTTTCCATGCTAGTATTAGGATGGCGCCTTATGAAGCATTGTACGGGAGAAGATGCAGGACACTCTTGTGTTGGTTTTCGGATGGGGAGCACTTGTTGGTTGGGCCGGAGTTAGTCCAACAAACGACAGAGAAAGTGAGACAAATCAGAGAGAAAATAAAGACGTCCCAGAGTCGACAGAAGAGCTATGAGGACAACTGGTGAAGGGAGTTGGAGTTTGCACTGGTAGAGCATGTGTTTCTTCGTGTGACCCCAACTACTGGAGTCGGGAAGGCGATTAAGTCAAAGAAGCTGACGCCGAAGTTCATCGGGCCATATCAGATCATCGAGAGGGTAGGACTGGTGGCTTATCGCATTGCTTTGCCACCCTACTTGTCCAAAATTCACGATGTTTTGCATGTGTCCCAGTTGCGCAAATACATTCCGGACCTGTCACATGTTATCACCCAGGATGATATTCAGCTGAAGGATAACTTGACTTTTGAGGTTCCACCGATGAAGATCATTGATTGGAGAGTCAAGCAGTCGAAGAACAAGCAGATTTCGTTGGTGAAGGTGATCTGGAATCAAACCACGGGAGACGCTACGTGGGAGCTAGAAGATAAGCTGAGGGAGCAATACGCTAATTTATTTCTTGACCTTTAGTTTCGAGGATGAAACTCTTTTTAGGGGGGTAGTATTGTAAGACCCTCAATTTTTTGTATCATTATGTTTTGGTCCCTCGAGTTTGTAAAATTATGTTTTGGTCCCTGGACTATTTTATAGTTCACGGTTTGGTCCCTGTTAGCCATTGTTTGGTTTTGTTGAATTTTTCTAAAACAGATTCTGTTTCCGATATCATACTCGAATTTGAATTTGAGGATGGAATAATATCTTCGAATATTTGGTGATTTGTTTGGTTGTCGATTGATTATTTTCTTAATATCTAGTGCAGATTTTTATTTTATGTTTTCCTTGCTTTGCTCGAAAATAAAGGA
The DNA here is from genome assembly GCA_030819835.1 of Acmispon strigosus. Taxonomy (NCBI): domain Eukaryota; kingdom Viridiplantae; phylum Streptophyta; class Magnoliopsida; order Fabales; family Fabaceae; genus Acmispon; species Acmispon strigosus. Next base: position 33,909,950 of record JAUAMA010000007.1, read on the forward strand.
AATAAAGAAGAGATAATATCTCTGAATTTTGGAATGATAAATTCTGAATTTTTTTATTTGGAATAATGGTTATTAAGTGGTATCTATTAAGAATATCTGTTAATTGGGGATAGATTCGTTTTTGTTACCATTAGAGCTGTTGAGGGAGAAAAATTTGCAACTTCCTCCTATTTCTCCTAGGGTTGGGCGTGCAACAGCTTCTATTTTGGCAGCTTTGCTGCTTGTTTTATGTTTAGTTGGTTTTTAAATCAGAATTATGTTGGGGTTGTTTACATACAACTTGATATTTTAGCTAAAGATAGGAGAGAAAAGCTGAAAACAACTTTCCACTACCTTAGGGTTTTTGATCAGCTTATAGAGAGGGAAAAGTTGAGTTCTTTTCAATACTTCTTCAAGAAACACTCTTAGCATCTTTAGAGAAACCCTAGCTCTCAAGTGCTGAAAATTTCCATCTTGCTGCTGCTGTTGTCGTATTCTTCATTCCTTTTAGAGAATAAAAAATTTCTTCCTATTCTTGCTAATGCTGCTCGAGTTCTCTTCCTTCCTTGGAAGACCAAAGGCGTTTCTCTTTCTCTTTTCCTTCCAAGAATTAAGGTGAGAAATTCTTTTTTTGAAGTTAGTCAAGAGTTTAAGGTTGTTGGACTATGTTTCTGAATTCCTTCTAATCCTTTTCCTTTCCTTTCTCGTTTCATCCCAAGGTTCCGTCATCAAATAGTTCCAGCCGTTTTCCGTAATCATTGGACGATCATTTTCTCGAGTTCGAGACGTACAAGCATTATTTATTTTCCTCTTTATCGGTCTAGACTAAAGGTTGCCCTCACTCACTTTTTCGTTTGTGTTGGATGTTCATAGAAACAATGGGTTGTTATTCCATGTTAAACGTTTTTCCTAGAACCTTTTCTATCTTGTTATTCTAGCAACGTTGTGCATTAGAACCTCTTGTGGTTTTTAGAGAAACCTTTCTTTTCAATTGGATACTTAATTTGTTTTGTCCTTACAACATCTAATCAAGTTTGTAAGATCACCACATCTAATCAAGTTTGTAAGATCACCAAGTCTCTTTATGGCCTTAAATAGGCCAATAGACAATGGTTTGTGGAGCTGTCTTCAACTCTAATTTCTCAAGGATACAAGAAGTCCTAATCTGCTCACTCTCTCTTCACTAAAACTTGCTCTTACTCTTTTACTGGTTTTTGGTTTATGTTGAGGACCTAAAACTTGCTACTTTTTATATCAAGGATCTTACTATCTTAGTCACCTGAAATATTTTTGGGGGCTTGAGATAGCTCATTCCCGGCTTGGGATTTCTGTTTGCCAACACAAGTATGCTCTTGGTGTTCTCTCTGATGCTAGGTTGCCTGCAGCAAAGTCTGGTTCTACACTCATGACTTGATCTACTTCGTTATATTAAGCAACAGAGGCTCCTTTTGAAGTTCTTAGCTCTCATCATAAACTTAATGGTAAATTTTTTATATCTCACCAACACTCGACTGAATCTTAGTTTCGGTGTCCATCAACTTTCTCAGTTCATGGCAGCCCCCACTGTGGCTTATCATCAAGCAGCTCACCGTGTTCTTTGTTATCTTAAATAAGCTCCTGATCAAGGTTCATTGTTCTCTTCATCATCCTCTCTACAGCTGAAGTCCTTTAGTGACCCAGACTGAGCCATTTGTCCATATTTCATAGTGATCTATAGTCCACAAAATCTCGTTCATCTTCTGAGAATGAATATCGTGCACTTGCTGCCACTGGTTGCGATTTATAATGTCTTACCTTCCTTCTCTGGGATTTTCCATGTCCCTTTCATTTCTCTTGCCTTACTTTATTGTGACAGTCAATCAGCAAGACATATGGCAGCCAATCCTAGCTTTCATTAAAGGACAAATCACATTGAATTGGACTTCCATTCAATTCGTGAAAAGCTCTAAGCCAAGCTTTTCCATCTTCTCCCAGTTTCAACTCATGATCAACTAGTAGATATTCTAACATAACCTCTTGATCTTACCCCTTTCCATCGTCTTTTGTCCAAGCTGGGAGTGCATAACATCCACTCTCGTGCTTGGGAGTGACAATGACGAGCCATTTATGAGTAAGCTCTTCATGAGTTAAATTATTGGACTAACCATTCTCATACAATCAAAAGAAAGAAAACGTAATTGCAGATACAGAGACACCAGTAGAGTTGAAAATGAATGAGGATAATTTATTCCACAGACAAACAGTTCAGTAATTTCAGGTGATTGTCATGCTGGGTTGAAATCCATGCACAGTGAATCCTCCATCAACACAAATAACTTGTCCGGTGATGTAAGAGGCAGCAGGCAAGCAAAGGAAAGTCACCAACGATGACACTTCTCCGGGTTCTGCAATGCGCTTAAGAGGAGTTCGAGACATGACATCATCCACAAACTGTTGGTTTTTAAGCAACTGCAGAAACTTTAAAAATTGGATCAAACACATAGACTTCCAAAATTCTAACTATACTTGAATACAAGAAATTAAAGTTCAAACTTCAATTGCCAAAACGTTGAATAAAGAGATTTGCTTGATAGAATGGACATTTATAAATTCCAAGCATAAAAACTATATAACTCTGCTTGATTGGCTCTGTGAAATTGATTTCACAATCTAGTGCCTCTCCTACAAGTACTTAATTTAAATGTGGAAATAGTCTAGTTTCATTGAAAGAACAAAATCAAACACACTCGAACATAGAAACACTATGAACTCTTTTGGATGCAAACCAAAGAGCACTTATTGGAGCTTATCTAGTGCTTTTTGTAGTAAATAAGCTCCAATAAATCCGTATCCAAACGGACTCTATATGTTATTCCACGATACTTCTGCCGGTCCATAAAAGAGGTGATTAGAAAATAAACCTTATAAGCAGCAAGATTTCATTAGTGTTAAAACTCGAAAGCAAATCCTCAGTGAGTAATACAGGAAATAGTTGATGGTCAAAATAGATCAACAATCCATCAATGCACAAGCAGACCTTTAGATTCTAAAAGCTTAGCAGCATGTTGGGGGCAGTGGTTTAGTACTATGTAATGTAGACATAATTAAATTGGTTATAAATTTGGGAGTTCATTGTGCATGACATGCAATTATTGTACATGAAAATGAATAAATATGGAGAACAAGAAAATTACATGTTCCACAAGTGGGGTTCTGGTACCCCATGGTGCAACACTATTGCTCCTTATGTTGTCTTTTGCCCAATCACAAGCCAAATTCTTTGTAAGCTGATTAATTGCAGCTGAAAATACAGTGGACATAATATAATTATCTCTCTTTGTTCATGCTAACATTTTATTAACAGAAGACCTGATGTGTGCAGTACTCACCTTTACTTGCTGCATAGACAGATCCAGTACCCAAGCTCACCACGCCTGCAACAGATGAAATGAACACAATGCTTCCAACTCCAGATGCTTTTAGAAGAGGATGTGCAAGTTGGCACAGATGGAATGCAGAGTCTAAATTAAGTGCCATCATTTCAGAATAATCTTCAGCAGTGTATTCAACGGTTGGCTTCCTAAAGTTTGCTCCAACATTGTTTATCTAAAGCACAATGTCATGCATATGTATGATTAGTGACAGGTAAATCAGATGAAAGGAGACTATTCTGAAAGTGATTCATTAATTTGTGATGTAAGCTTATATAATTTCACATAAGGAGCTTTAGCACACATTGTTCAAGTCTAGCACATAAAACAGATCATGGGTACTACCAGAATCAAACCTTTATACCATCTTCCAATCATATGTTAGTCTAAACTTTTTCTAATGGTGTCACAACAATATGCATGATTATATGATAGTGCCCAAAAAGTTCTACACAGAATATGAAATAAAAATAGAAATAAAAATGTCAAGATTCAATACTCTTCTGCACAGATCTATAAACACAATCTAATTCTCTAATGGCTTTCTGTAGCCCCTTTATATGGTTAGCATTGTTGAGTGCTTACATAGATGTTGAGCTTGCCATTGAAGGTGGAATTCACTTCCTGCATGAGCTTCTCTCTTTGGGGTCTAGAGGTCACATCACAGACTGACCCAGTAACCAAAAAGCCCTGACTCTGCCATTCTTGCAAGCACTTGGTGAGCTCTGCTTGGGTCCTGGAACAAGTGTGCACAGCAGCGCCAAATGCAGCTAGATCATTCACTATGGCATGCCTAAATAGAGTTTTTTTATTTTTTTTTCAAATGAATCAATCAGAATAAACAAAATAAGCACAATCAAGCAGTGTTTGTGTTAGGACCCGTATGCAAAATGAAGATCCTAATGAGCCATTGGTCCATCCATCCACTGTGGGGCCTAGAGTATGGAAAGTTTATTCTAGAAGGAGTAAGAAGGCTGTTAATAGTAATTAGCTCTTGGGTGACGTGGAGAGAGAGAATTGGGGGTAGTTTGAGCTAGTAACCGTTTCCTGAATATAAGGAGTAGGATGTGGGAGAAGTGGGTATCTTGGATGGAAGGAAGTTGTTAGAATGAATAGGCAGGTTTAGCCTAGCCTAGCGGAGCCTAGCTCTGGTCAGATTCAGGGATTCTTCCTTTCTTCCCTTTGTCTGTAAAACTCCATCTTTGAATGCTCCTTCAACATTCCAAAGCCTCATGAATGATGTGTTCAGACCATTATTGAGAAAGTTTGTACTAGTATTTTTTGATGATATACTAGTCTATAGTAGGGACTGGCAGACCCACATGAAGCACCTGGAGGAAGTTTTGAAGCTTTTACAAACACATGGGCTGGTGGCTAACAAAAAGAAGTGCCTGTTTGGTCAAACCTCAGTAGAATATCTGGGACATTTGATATCAGGTGAAGGGGTGGCCGTAGATCCAAACAAGGTAGACAGTGTAACGAAGTGGCCAGTTCCAAAGAACGTGAAAGGGGTTAGGGGATTCCTGGGACTGACAGGTTACTACAGGAAGTTTATCAAAGATTATGGTAAAATAGCCAAATCTTTGACTGAACTGACAAAAAAAGACGCGTTTGTATGGAATGAAGAAGCACAGAGGGCCTTCGAAGAACTAAAAAAGTGTCTAACCACTGCTCCAGTTTTAGCCTTACCTGACTTTAGTAAAGATTTTGTGATAGAATGTGATGCTTCAGGAGGTGGAATCGGAGCAATCTTGATGCAAGAAAGGAAACCTGTGGCATATTTTAGCAAGGCTCTAGGGGTCAGGAATCTTACCAAATCTGCTTATGAGAAAGAATTGATGGCTGTGGTACTTGCCATTCAGCATTGGAGGCCATATCTATTAGGAAGGAGGTTTGTAGTTTCTACTGATCAGAAGAGTCTCAAACAGTTACTTCAGCAAAGGGTGGTGACAGCTGAGCAACAAAATTGGGCTGCTAAGTTGTTGGGTTATGATTTTGAAATAGTATACAAGCCGGGAAGCCTCAACAGAGGAGCAGATGCTCTTTCAAGAGTCACTGAAGGAGGGGAATTCTGTCAAGTGGCCACTAGTGCTAAATGGAAGGATGAGGAGTTATTAAGGACAGAAGTTTTAAAAGATCCACAGTTACAACAAGTAGTGAAGGACCTGCAGGAAGATGTGAATTCTAGACCTGGATATGAATATAAGCATGGGGTGCTGTTGTATGAGGGCAGGTTGGTTCTGTCCAACAAGTCTGAAATGATCCCTATTATGTTAACAGAATTTCATGCCACTCCGCAAGGTGGCCACTCAGGATTCTACAGAACTTACAGAAGGTTGGCTGCTAATGTTTATTGGATAGGAATGAAGAACACAGTGCAGGAGTTTGTAAAACACTGTGATACTTGTCAAAGACAGAAGTACTTAACGAGTTCACCAGGGGGATTGCTACAACCACTTCCCATACCTGATCGTGTTTGGGAAGATTTATCTATGGATTTCATAACAGGGCTGCCAAAGTCTAAAGGATATGAAGCAATTTTGGTAGTAGTTGACAGACTATCAAAATATGCTCACTTTATTCCACTAAAGCACCCCTATACAGCAAGAGTAATTGCAGAAGTGTTTCTGAAAGAAGTTGTGAGACTCCATGGAATACCTTTGTCCATAGTCAGTGATAGAGACCCATTATTTATGAGTAACTTTTGGAAGGAGCTGTTCAAACTACAAGGCACTAAGTTGAGAATGAGCACTGCCTACCATCCAGAAACCGATGGGCAAACAGAAGTAGTAAATCGTTGCCTAGAGACTTATTTGAGGTGTTTCATAGCTGACCAGCCAAAGACTTGGGGTAATTGGTTATCCTGGGCAGAATATTGGTTTAATACGAGCTATCATGCAGCTACAGGGCAGACTCCCTATGAGATTGTGTATGGGAGAGCTCCTCCTGTTATTACTCGTTGGGTAAAAGGTGAAACCAGGGTGGAAGCAGTACAAAAGGAGTTGTCAGACAGGGATGAGGCCATTAGACAGCTAAGGGAGCAGTTATTGAGGGCACAGGACAGGATGAAACAACTGGCAGACAAAAAAAGGTGTGACAGAAGCTTTGAAGTAGGAGAGTGGGTTTTTGTCAAACTAAGGGCTCATAGACAGCAATCCGTGGTCAGCAGAATTAATGCCAAGCTAGCTGCTAGGTATTATGGCCCATATCCTGTGGTAGCACGTGTTGGGGCAGTGGCTTATCAATTAAAGTTACCCGAGGGATCACGTGTCCATCCTGTATTTCATGTGTCCTTACTTAAGAAGGCTGTAGGTAATTATCATGAAGAAGAAGAGTTACCAGAGCTGGAAGGAGAAAGTGGGAGGCTGATTGAACCAGAAGCAGTGCTGGCTCGCAGAACTGTGCAGGTGCAGGGAGAGAAAATTGATCAAGTGCTGATACATTGGAAAGGACAGGTGGTAGAGGAAGCTACTTGGGAAGATACTATTGTTATGAAAAGTCAGTTTCCAAACTTTTGCCTTGAGGACAAGGCAATGTTTTCTGGAGGGAGTATTGTTAGGACCCGTATGCAAAATGAAGATCCTAATGAGCCATTGGTCCATCCATCCACTGTGGGGCCTAGAGTATGGAAAGTTTATTCTAGAAGGAGTAAGAAGGCTGTTAATAGTAATTAGCTCTTGGGTGACGTGGAGAGAGAGAATTGGGGGTAGTTTGAGCTAGTAACCGTTTCCTGAATATAAGGAGTAGGATGTGGGAGAAGTGGGTATCTTGGATGGAAGGAAGTTGTTAGAATGAATAGGCAGGTTTAGCCTAGCCTAGCGGAGCCTAGCTCTGGTCAGATTCAGGGATTCTTCCTTTCTTCCCTTTGTCTGTAAAACTCCATCTTTGTTCATCAATAAAGCTCATAAATCACTCACCTGTGTTTGTTTTTGTCTCTATTTCATTATTCTGTTTTTCTGGTTCCTAACAATTTGAAAGATGTAATAAAATGGAAAGTGCAGTGAGGAGAAAATGAGAACCCAATTCCACGTGTGCCACCAGTGACAAGAGCTGTCTTTCCATTGAGAGACCATCTTGGTCCTCTGATACTGCTATGTGCTTCTGCCATTGATCTCTACTTCCTTCTCAGTTCCCACTTCTCACTGTATTGCATTCAAAAATGTCAAAATTCACACTCATATGTTAATATTTTGGTGCTGTGCATCTCATGTTTGTAATTGAACGGTCAAAGTCTCCCAAAAAAGATTATTTTTCTCTGCAGCACGTACAAATAATAACTACATTTAATTAATGGCACCATCGGGCATGTCATTGGGTGTGGTTACCGTAATAGATAGATTGAGCTAGACTGGATATTGATTTAATAAGTTTGATCTACTTAAAAAATTAAAGGTCCGAGCGTGACCGATTACTTGTCATAGGCATTTTTTCAGCTTGAGTTTGGTTTTTTTTTTGAAAGTGTGGACTAATTTGATAGTCTATTTAAAGGTTTATCCCACAATAAGACATGGGAGTTGACTAATAAATCTATGTGCAAATAGGTCAACAAACTTATAGGCGAACCAACTAAAATTGATTTATCCATAAATAGACCAACATGATTATAAGTTAATAAGTAAGGGTGAAAATGGACAGGGGTTGTGTTGGACTTCCATTGATCTAAAAGTGATGCGCCCATACATTTCTCATGGTTTTTATGCCTAATTATTGTAGTATCCTTACAAAACTCATCGTTTAATGCTAAATGTGCAATAGATAGGTCACATGTGGAAAAAAGTGAAGAGGGGAAGAAAAACAAGTAAATTGAGGTGTAAAGAGAAGTTTCTTGAGCTAATGACTAGGCACGGCCGTGAAGCTCACAAAGCACGATCGTGCCTATTAAAAAATGGAACCACGACGTATCAAGCCTTGCACTCATTGTGCTTCATTATATTTGGGAAGCACGACTGTGCGGCCACGGTTGTCCTTTAGTGCAGTAAGGTTATAACTTCAGCCCTAATCCACTTACTATTTAAGAGGTAACTAGTCTAAACTAACGAAGAGACTAATCTAGACTCGAGAAAGATTCAAACTTTGACGAGAGTTCGTACATTGAGACTTGACTTTTGAAGACGAAGTCTAGAGTTAGGATTCAGAAAAGAGATCATTAGAGTGCTATGACAGAAATCATTGTGAGATTAGTAATTTTACTCTCTCTCTCTATGATGTTAGGGTTTAGGGACAAGAACCAAGGAGTCCAAAAGAAAGAAGAACCTTTCATAAGCTCACTGCATCTAACTTTATCTAAGTTTGAAGAATAATGAACAGATTTGATCTAATGGACAAAAGAATTACCAGTGTGGAAACTAGGCTACAGGGAAGAATTAAAGAACTGGCTGCCATAATAGATCAAAACCAAGTTCAACAAAACATGATTGAAACCTAGGTAGCTCAGTCATCTAATCAAGTCTACAACCTTGTTAAAGCCCATGAAAACTATCACAACCATGCTGCAAACAACTCCTGTCATAATGTAAATACCACAGTCTTGAAAAATAAGAGTCATTAGAAGAATTGAGAGTGAAGGTGAGAATATGGTAGGGGTTGAGAACATTGAAAAAGAAAAACAAGGTGACTTTATAGGGATCATAAATAAGAACTCCAGGCATCTCTCCCCCAGTGAGGTGAAAGTTCTAGCTGAAACATGTAGAACTACATTGAAGAACATTTTCCTACCCAAACTAGGTGATCCTGAGCGTTTCTTTGCGTCATGTGGTATTGGTCTATTGAGGTTCCAAGAGTTCTATGTGACTTTGATTCTGATGTAAGCTTGATGCCACTGACTCTGTGTGAACAAGGACAAGCAATTCATGAATAGGCTGTTCATGATTTAACAACAAGATTACAACCAACCATTCTCATACAATCAAAAGAAAAACAAAACATCATTGCAGATCAAGGTCGTGACTTGTCACACATACAACTACCAGTAGAGTTGAAACAAAATGAGGATACTTCTTCAGGTGATTCTCATGCTGGGTTGAAATCCATACACTGTTAGTCCTCCATCAACACAAATAACCTGTCCAGTGATGTAAGAGGCAGCAGGCAAGCAAAGGAAAACCACCAACGATGATACTTCTTCGGGTTCTGCAATGCGCTTAAGAGGAGTTCGAGACATAATATCATCCACGAACTTCTGGTTTCGAAACAACTACAATAAGAAAAGCTTAGATCAAGCAATTTAAGAATTCAAACTTCAATTGCCAAAACATTGAATAAAAATATTTGCTCTATGATGCACATACATGTAATGAATGAAAAACCGATCATCTCAATAAAATCGACAACTAAAATTCCAAGCAGAAAAACTATAAAATTCTCCTAGGTTGGCTCTAATATTGACTTCAAAGTCTATCTACATTGTGGAATTTCTAGCAGTACTTAATTTAAGTAGCAAAGTTTTATAACTGTTGAAACTTAGAACCTCAGTGCAAATACAGGAAATACTGTGATAACCAAAATAAATCAACAATTCATCAATATACAAACAGACCTTGTAGATTCTAAAAGCTTAGCATGTTGGGATCAGTGGTTTAGTACTATGTAGACATATTTAGATTGGTTCTAATTTTGGGAGTTCATTGTATATGACATATTAACATGCTACTATTTTGGTGAAGCAATGATTAAAGGACATAGAAAATGTCTATATAAAGTTATGAAAGTGGTAAAAATTAGCTTAGTGCTTCTTTCCCAATCATGTAGGTTTGGATGTTTCGATACACGGTAGTATACCAGTGAGGCCAAAATCAAGGTGGATAGTTACAAAAGCTAAGAAGAGTTGTTTTTGTGCATCGTGATTTTAGTTTCACAATAGTTTTTCATTATGCATCCAAACATGCACTAAATAGTTTTTTTAATGCTTCACTTAGAAGGGAAAACAGCAAAGATGAATGAAGATAGAGAACAAGAAAATTACATGTTCTACAAGTGGGGTTCTGGTTGCCCATGGTACAACACAATTGCTCCTTATGTTGTCTTTTGCCCATTCACAAGCCAGATTCTTTGTAAGCTGATTAATTGCAGCTGAAAAATCAATGGACAAAATATAATTGTCTCTCTTTGACATGCTAACATTTTATTAATCATATCTATATGAAACAAAATACCTGATGTGTGCAGTACTCACCTTTACTTGCTGCATAGACAGATCCAGTACCCAAGCTCACCACTCCTGCAACAGATGAAATGAACACAATGCTTCCCACTCCAGATGCTTGTAGAAGAGGATATGCAAGTTGGCACAGATGGAATGCAGAGTCTAAATTAACTGTCATCAGCTCTGAATATTCTTCAGTAGTGTACTCAACTGTTGGCTTTCTATAGTTTATTCCTACATTGTTTATCTGAAGCACAATATCATGCATATTCGTGATTGATGACAGTTAAATTTGATGAAAGGAGACTATTTTCAAAGCAATGCCCCACTTTTTCTTAACCTCCAATTTTTGGAGAATAGCAGGAAACAATTCTACTTCTCCATGCCATCCTTAAAGTATCCAAACAAAATGAGCTTGTTTGATTTTTGTTTTAAATTTCAGAAACAATTTTTAAAATCTGTTATTCTAAAGAAAAAGCTGTTTGAATGAGGTGTTTTACGACGTTAAAAAAACTGTAACGTGAAAACTAAAATTAGAAACAAAAAACATCTCTTAGTTGTTTTTAGATTTTAGTTTTTTTAAAAACTGAAAATAAGAACTGTTTTTATAGGTCATTGTAGTTGCACAAAGTTTGCTATAAGTCCCTGCCGGAGACCAAAGCTCCGGTGTATGCATATGTGGCAGGATGACTATATAAATGAAGATGATGTGGAATTTATGTTTTTAATGGGAAAACAGGTCAGAAAAATAGAAAACCTTAAATCCCTAAATGGAGTGTGGAATTTTGGGATTTTGGGATTTTAGGGTTAATGGAGTGTTAACAAGGATAAGAGACAAACAAGAACCCACAACCAAAGAAGAAGAAGAAGAAGAAACTCGAGTGACAGGGATAAGAAGAAGAAGAAATGCGCCGTGGAAGGAAATAAGAACGAAGAAGAAGACTAAAATTGGGGGGAGAAGGAAGATTAATTTGGGGATTCAGGGTTTTCTAATTTTTTGACCTATTTTCCCATTAAAAAAAAATTCAACATCATCTTCATTAATACAGTCAGCCTGCCACATATGCTGGAGCTGGAGCTCCGGTCTCCGACAGGGACTTATAGCAAACTTGGTGCAACTATAGAGACCTATTACAAATTTTTTTTTCGATGAGGGACCAAAGACAAATCTTGGTGCAACTATAGGGATCTAGTAAACCATTAACCAAATTTCATTCCACTATTTTCTATCTCGTTGCATTCCATTCCACTTCCAAATATAGTCTAAGACTAAGTTCCAGGAATCATGTCTAATTCAAAGTATCAGAGTTCCACTATCTTCTGCATAGATCTATAAACACAATTTAAAGGCTTTCTCCAGCCTCTTTATATGCTTTAAGCACTACTGAATACTTACAAAGATGTTGAGCTTGCCATTGAAGGTGGAGGCCACTTCCTGTATGAGCTTCTCTCTCTGGGGTCTAGAGGACACATCACAGACCGACCCAGTAACCAAAAAGCCCAGACTCTGCCATTCTAGCAAGCACTTGGTGAGCTCTGCTTCAGTTCTGGAACAAGTGTGCACAGCAGCACCAAACGCAGCTAGATCATTCACTATGGCATGCCTAAACAGAGTTTTTTTCAAATGAATCAATCAGAATAAACAAAATAAGCATAATCAAGCAATGTTCAAATGATAGAATGAGAACCCAATTCCACGTGTGCCACCAGTGACAAGAGCTGTCTTTCCATTGAGAACCATCTTGGTCCTCCTCTGTTACTGCTATGTGCTTCTGCCATTGATCTCCAATCCCTTGTCCCACTTCTCACAAAGTCAGAAGGCATATTTATTTTGATGATGTGTATTAGGGTACACGGGACCCGGCTTGTCCGTTAATCCGTCTCAGCAGATCATGTTCATTAAACCCGCATCTCTTCGGGTTTCTTTGGGTTTAGAGATGAATTCGGGTTTAAAAATTGAACCCGGTCAATATTTAGGGCCGGGTGAAAGTCAAGTTCAACTTGTCTCAACCCGTCCCACAAGCTCCATTTACACACTAACTTCAAAACATGGTTTGGAATATCTTCATTTATACTTTGGTTTTGTCTCACAAACACCATTTACACACTAACTTCAAAACATGGTTTGGTATATCTTCATTTATACTTTGGTTTCAAGTGATTATAATTTATATCACTTTCTCTAATTAAATATATTGTTATGAAAAAAATCAATTGTATATTGTTTCTTTCATAATTCATTGATAGAAATTACTCTTCTTACGTAACGATATGTATTTATAATTCTTTGGTGATATTTGAAATTGATATTCAATTTGTCTTTCGAGCCAACCTGGACCCGTCGTTTTGCGGTCGGGTCTATGTTAAACTCGCATCTCATCAGGCTTCTTCGGATTTAAGGACGGCGGGTTTAGAAGAACATATCAGTATTTAGGATCTGATAAAAATCAAGTTCAACCCGTCTCATCTCGTCGCATGAACACCTTACTGTGTACCACATGCTTGTCATTACACGGTCAAAGTCTCCCAATAATTATATTTAATTAGCAGTAACATGGGTCATGACACGTGCTTTTTTACAATGGCAAGAGGCTCCATGGCCTATTAACTTACTACTATTTATCTCTTCTTTTTTTCTTGATTGATAAGTATAAACTTATTTGAGAAATTATAAAAAAAAATTAATAAATGATTTTTCTGGAGTTCAAACTTATTTTCATACTTATGAAAATCTATTTTATCTACCGCTAAACTAACATTTTATTGGTACCTACTAAATTAGTTGTCAAAAGCAAAATTTCTGATTAATTAATGGCTCCATCAACATGTGAAATGAGAATTTTTTTTTTTGAAATTGAAATGAGAATCAAACTAGCCTAAGAAGTTGCTTTTCATGATTAACGTAGGAAAATATATCAAATAAGGTGATAGGGGATTGCGTCATCATCATTTTGGAAGTAAACTTTATTGAAATTGCCTTCCTTCTCATATGTTAGAATTATGTCAAGGCAGTCTTACACAAAACATGACTCGGATCCAATGAGTATTTGTAATGGATAACATTTGTAGTATATAAAAAAATTTACTTTCAAATTTATATGGTTGATTTTTTTTTATTGTTAAAAGGAAGGACTAAGCTAAAACAAAACAAAACTACACTAGGGTAGAATATGGGAACGAAACTCCCGCACAATCAAATAGAAGCAAGTTAGAGCACATAGGGTGGGGACTCTCCATTATATGAGTACCCAAGACAAGATCATGTTTCATATTAGCTAAGCAATCCGCCACTTTGTTCGCCTCCCGACGGATGTGGACACTATGGAGCTCCTAAGCTTTCAATTTCGAAGCTCTAATCTGATTGACTAAAGACGCATAAGGGTGGAAAGTATCACAATCCACATTTATCAGTTGCACTACAATCATGGAATCACTCTCCACTATGACCTTGGAGAACCCTTTGTTCCACGCAAGAGGAAGCACAGTGAAAATGCCCCAAAGCTCCGTCCATAACACGTTGGATGTCCCTAAACTGCAACTGAAACCAAAGAGTCAAAGACCATTAGAGTCACGACAATCTCCACCACACGTCGCAAATTGAGAAGGACCCTTCACCAAGTCATCTGTGTTACACCTAATCCAAGTAGGGGGAGGGGGAAACCACCCTACTTGAATTATATGATAACCACGTCAACTGGGAAAGGAGGGATTCTAAAGGACATCCCGGCAATGCGCATGGTCCAATTGCATCTTCAGCACAGAGGTCAAAACTTGCTGCAATTCGAAATTCACTCCCCGCAAAATGAAGTTTGCATGCATAGTCCATATAGACGCGAGAAGGAGGCCAAAATTAGGAGAGGCGCCACTGCCTAAGGAGACCAATGAACCACCATCAATATTATCTAGCACCGAGGACCGAAAAACAGAAGTAAAAAAAATCATGTTGCTCCTGCACGACAACCAGCTGTGACCAAAGAGGTCGAACGCACCTGAAATCTATGAATAGGTGTTGGATAGTTTTATCTTCTTCGTGGCATAGAGGCACAAGGAATCTTGGGTCATACCTGCTTGCCAACGTCGAAAATTCACTCACACACCATTATTGAGCATGCGCCAAAGGAAGTTACATATTTTAAAAGGGTCTTCCCAGCGCCATAGACACTGCCACGACAGACCTGAATTCACAACACCACGCCTCGCTCTAGCTTCATACGCAGACATAGAGGAGAACATGCCTTCGCTAGTGAGGTTCCAAATAATCCTGTCCAGTCCTATGTTTTGAGCGGGAGGGGGCATTGCCAAGACCTTAGCAGAAAATGGGGGGGAGGTGAAGAATCCTGAATGGTTATGAATTGAAGGAGGAGATGAAGAATCAAGCTTGTTTAACATGTGCTAAAATGGAGAAATGATGAAGAGAATGATTGTTTCAACTGTTTCAAACCCTCCTTGAAGCCACCATAAAGCCTCATCAAAGAATTGATGAAAGGAATCAAAAGAGAAGGTCAAGAGCAAGAAAGTGAGGAGTCTACCGTCCTCCCAACACCTGAGCGTTAGGAAACCAACGCTCAGGCGTTGGCATTCTGCCAAAACTCATGCATTTCAGTCCAGTCCCAGCGCCCAAGCGTTGGAATCCAATGCTCGAGCGTTGGCTTATTGTCAAAGTTGGTTATAAATACAGAGTTGGCTTTTCTTTTGTAGAAAATCTCAAAAAAAGCTGGAACCTTGTACTTAGCTGAGTTCCTTCCTTTGTAACTTTGTTCTTGAAGTTTGTAAGAGGCTTTTGGAGCCCTTGTATCCAAGTTTATTTTATTTGCTTTATGTTTAATCTAGCCATGCTTGGCTAGTGCTTTCTAGCATTCGGGTTTGTAGTGAATCCTTTCTCTAAACTATGTTTTAAGGTTTCAGTTATTATATGAATAAAGTCATTGTTCTCTGTATCTTATTTCCCATGCTTAATTATGCTTGGTGCACACAAGTTTATCATGCTTTCTCATGCACAACGGTAGTTGGTAAGATTAAAGGGAAATGGGATTAGATTAATTGGTTTATCCGCCACTTAGGTATAAGGGTGGGAACTTGTTGTGTTGGCCAGAACTAAGAATACTAATGCTTCATTTGGATTAACTAAACACTAAGGTATTAGGTTTTGTAATTGTAATTGAAAGTTCTATTTGATTAAGGAACTGACAAGTAGAAATCCTAGGCTAGAGAACCTAAGAACGATTTCCGAGTTCATATGATTTTCAGGTTGTAAGAGACATGATTTGGTTAGGTGAAACTCAAACCCGAGTGTTATTTTTATCATAGTTTTCTCTCTTCTTGCTTCATGTTATCATTATCACAAAAACAACCAAAATATATCTTTTTATTTTCTGCTCTAACAATTGAGTTTAAAGTCCAAAATCAATTTCTATCCCTGTGGAGAACGATATGTTTTATACTACTTTGATATATTTTGTACACTTGCAGAATTGGCTATCAAGTTTTTGGCGCGGTTGCCGGGGATATCAAGTGAATATCTGACTAGTTCCTCATAATGTTGATGCTTGTGATATTAACTGTTATGTTTGAGTTTGGGTCACATAGTTAGGGCGATTCCCATATGCTATAAGTAGTTGACCCTTGCTTTCTTTCCTTCATTTTCTAGTTTGTTTCTTCACGACGATCCATAGATGGCGGTGCCACTGTGGAGTTCGATCTGGCCCTCGGGCGAGATCGGCTTTGACCTTCTCGATGCTGAGGTTCCCGACGCATGGGTGTTCGACCATCGTTCCCATCGTTTGTGGTATTATGGGCGAGTCGAGGAGACTAGGGGAGACTGCTACGGACGCTTCATGCCGAGCCAGCGCTACTGGAGGGCTATGAACTGGGTTATGCCATTATGTCTCTCTCTTGTAGACCACCTTACTGCTTCATCTTTAGGCACTACTTCTGTGCTAGGATCTTCGGTTCCCAATTCTTTTGTTGGACCATCATACGCACTAGCTTCACCGACTCCGACATCGGTGAAGGAGGAACCGGAGTACACGCCTACTTCTCCCTACCGCCTGCTTCACCCTACGTATGTGGAGTGTACTGTTGCCGAGACGACACATGTCGACTTGACCAGGGTGGTGATCGACCTCGATCCTAAGGGAGAGCTGGGTGATCATGTGCTTGCTAAGGAGGAGGACGTCGGCAGTATGGAGGAGGATCCTTCTGAGGACTCATCGGAGAGTTTCGGTGTGTAGATTTGATAGGTAGTCCAAGTATCTTTTTGGGTTTCCTTTATCTATATTTTCTTTGCGGGTTATCGGGTACATAGAGTCCCGGATGTTTTTATTTTACGTATAGTCTTTCCTGCGTGTAGACTACAGGGAGTAACACCATCACATCCACACTCCACCAATGTCATTGCCACCATAACCACCACTACTGTAACCTCCACCGTCACAACCACTATCGCAACTAAGTAACACTCACCACCACCACCACCAACTCCATTGCCTCTACCATCATCACCTCTGCCGCCTCCACCACCACCACAACCTCCACCTCCACCACCACCGCATTTCACCACTATCACTGTCACCACCTCCTCCTCCACAACCACCGCCTCCTCCTCTGCCACCACCCACCACCAGGTAATAGCCACCTTCACTGCCACCGCCACCACTAGGTAACACCGACCTCCATCACATCTCTTACCTAACCCCTCCACCATCGTGTTGTCGTGACCGCCCGCTGTCATACATTTACAAAATGACAATCACTTTTAAATTAAACATCACATTTAAGTTATAAAAAAATAAAAACTTACAAACAACTTTAATTTTTTTCTTCTTTTAAGACATAAAAAAGCCGGGTTAAATTGTATCTAAATATAAAACTTGAATTAAATAAACAAACTAATCGGGTGGTCGAGTTGGTCTAGATTGAAAAAATTAAATTCAAGAACCGACCAATGGTTTGATTCATTTTTAACCTAAAGTGAATCAATTAACTAAACAAATTCAAATCAATTATGGTTTGAATCATTCGATTCACCATATCGATCCAAAGATGAATGTTTAGTTTTGGCATATTTCCACAAAATTAAATGTAGATTATTATATATTATATATCCTGAAAGTAACATTATCCACATCCACATGCATGGTTAGTTGGCACTTGGCGTTACAGTTTGTGGTCGTGACCTGTGAGCTGCTTCTGGAATTGTAAGGAATGGCTTTTGTTCTCAATATCTCACTGTGTTCCACTTCCAAACTCCATCACAATCATCTTTCGAGCTCTTCACCCTCCTTTTCCAGTTGCTCCACACCTTCTCTTCCTCTGGTTTTGGTTCGTATTCTAAATCTACTCTCTTTTCTATTTTCAACTTCAACCATTCCCACTCTTTGCTCCACTTTCTATTAGGGACTTAATCCGAAGCAAAGTCGTAAAGCCTCTCAAAAACTCACATTTTCACTGGCTGAATCGGTGCCTAGTGCCGCCGTCGTTGCTCTCCTCTCCGCTTCTTTCTTCTTTGTTGATCCCGCGCTCGCATTCAGGGTAAAAACACCAATAACTCATCGCTTTTGTGGTTTATAGATGAGAATTTCTACCCTAGTTGTTCAAGGCAGATTTTTTATTTTTTTATTTTTTTGTGATAATGAATGATGGATATGGTGATGAATACAGGGTGGAGGGCCATATGGGCAAGAGGTGACTAGGGGACAAGATCTTTCTGGGAGGGATTTCAGTGGCAAAACTTTGATCAAGCAAGACTTCAAAACGGTGTAATTTTTTGTCTTTAAAAAAAAAAAACAAGAAAAATCAAGTTGATTTGATGATGTGTGTTAGTGAAAATTTATGGTTTTGAATTTTGATAAAAATTTAACATGTTGTTTTACCTGTTTACAGTCTATACTTCGACAAGCCAATTTTAAAGGTGCAAAGTTGTTGGGTGCTAGCTTCTTTGATTCTGATTTAACAGGTTCCCCCAACACCAAATATTTTAGTGAATGTAACAATAGCATAGCATTTAGCATTTTATTCATTTTCTCAGCCACCTCTCTTGTTGTCAGGTGCGGATCTTTCGGATGCTGATCTTAGAAGTGCAGATTTTTCCCTGGCAAATGTCACTAAGGTAAGTAGGTAACTCTATTTTCTGTATTCATGGGCTGATATATGTTCTTATGGTAGGATCTAACAGGAATTCGATTGTCATGTGCATAATCGCCATCATGAATGATGTATTGTTTGGTAAAACACCAAATTATTGTGTTAGTAAAAAGTATCGTCCTCAAGGATTACATTGTTAAGTGCTAACTCACTAGTTCCAATTTTAATCAAGCGACCAAAACTCAAGCGCTTAGGTGCAGGCTGCTTCGAGCACCTAAGTGCTGGAGTGCTTGTGCTCCCAGAACCGTGCTTGAGAGCCGAAGTGTTTAGATAGAGCATTCAAGCAGAATACGAACAAACCAAGAGTGAGCTCAAATGTGATTCTCCTGTGCACTGTCTAGTGAAAGTCACCATGAGAAATATTCTGCCCACATGATCTGACTTGAACCTGAGTCGCAATAGATGACGAGAAACTTAAAGTTCCGGTTAATGTGTTGGCGTTACCTGTATAAAAGGACTCTGATGCTCAACTAAGTTGTTGTTCAAGGAGAATGTTAAGGGACTTAGATAAATGTGTGTACCTAGAGTGCCTCTTTATTTATAAGTTATGGGGTGACTTATTTGTTTCAAGGTTGTTGCTTATCGTCCAAGATGTCAGGGAGGAGTTTAATTAGGATTCTTCCATTATCAATGAAGTTCCAAGATTTCTGGGTTGTTTTTAGATAAGTTCTGTTTGGATGGATAAACCTAAACCCAAGTGGTGGACGAGTCATATCAGGTCCAGAACAAGAACTAAAATAAATTTAGTTACGTTTAGTGTAACAACCCTTACTCCACTATATTATAGCTTAACAATGCAAGAACCTTCGTTTGTGTTGTTGTGCACTATATTGTATGTGGACTGGTCAGAGGCTTCCCAGAACCAAGGCTCGCCCAATAAGCACATTAGACGGACGAGCCCCTCAATGACTCCTTGTGTAGTGGCGAGTGAAGGATCCCTGCAATGGACTTCGAGGCAGGCGACATAAACATTGCAGCGGACCGAGTCGGTACCAAGATTTCCAGGTGACTCAGTTGTGATCAGATAGGCCTTTTAGTCTTTAGGAGGCGCCCCTTGTAGTATGGCGAGTCATCCCCTCTTGTTATAGGAGTGGCTCGCACTTATCCCCTCACCTAAAGCTTGTACCGCCAATGTATTAGGACTCTTGGGCCGCATTTGTATAAGGCCCAAGAGTCCAGCTAAGTATTAGACTTATTGTTTACGCCTTTCCTACCATAAAAGGAAAAGGTCCACTTGTAATCAACATGTTCTCTTGACCTAATACAAAGAGGCGGCTAGGCTCTAAGAACTCCAACTTTCAATTAGGGTTTTGGCTTAGTCTCCGCCATCGTTTACTCAGCGTGTACAGTACTCAACTTCAAAAATTTGCACAAGGGGAGTCACTGAAAATTGGGCACTTTGTATGAGTGATTATTATACAAAAGACACTTGATAACTAATGCATAGTTCCCTTCTATTCAACCATCTGATCAACTGTTATGTGTCCCTTTGTCATAGGTTAAAGAAGAGAAATGATAGATGTTCCAAAATATAGATGCTACTAGATTTGATACAAAATGAGCAAATGAATCTGTTCTGGAAGTTATCACTATTAGTGAATATAGACTCTTCTGGCACCTAAGTTGAGGCTCAATTTCTTTCAAGAATGACCATGTTCTTAATACATCTCTTTCAAGAATGCAGTGTCAATGATTATGACATAGAAAGTTGGAGTTAAATGTCAGCATATGTTTTAGCCAGCAAAGCTACAACTAGACAGTATGAAAATTTTTATACCGAGATAATCAAATATGAAAGGAACTCGATTACTTGTTGCTTGGTACTTCAAATATTGTTTTACTTGAAGCTGAAAATGTGCTTCAATTCACTTTCTGCAGGCAAATTTGAGCAACGCTAACCTGGAAGGTGCACTTGCAACCGGAAATACATCATTTAAGGGATCAAATATTACCGGTGCCGGTATGTAGTAACCTGACTATTTTATGCCACAATTGGATTTCTAAGGGAAATATGATTTTCGAAGAGTGTATTAATCTCATTCATTCTCTCTTTAGCCCTATTGAAAGATAGGGCTAAGATAGAATAAATGAGAGGAAAACCCATCAGAGGCAATTTCGTTGTCATGAATTCATCATTACTAATAAGGAACCTTTACAACTTAGTGTTATGAATGAATAATTACCACGATTTATTAATTCTCATTTCAAGAAACACAAATTTCATCAAATTAGGAAGCCCTGTTTGAACTATATTTTTGGTTATACATATACTGTACCAATAACACTAAATAAAATGGTTTTTGTGATTGTTGTGATTACTGGATGCCTATGCCAAAGGTCATTGCAAATTGCTTAAGCATTAGTTATTCCCTTCATATTCCTTTTACCTTCCATCACTAGAAAATTTGCAATAAGTTTTGGACATACTCAGTAGTCATTGCAACAGAGTCGCATAAGTCTCCTTTCTATATGTTTGGATGTAGTCATGGAAACATATTATATGCTTGAGCAATATATTGAACTTAACCAGTAACCAAAACATTTTTATTGAGCAATAATTTTATATAAAATGTAAACTAAAAGTGAAAAAAAAAACTAACTATAGTCATTTAAGAAAATTGAACTTAGATTATATATTTTGGACTCAAATTCATCTGACTCTACACTATAAAAGCTAATAATGTCTTTCTGTACGTAAATAACTAAGATATATATGTAAGAAATTCATCTTCCATTTTATTTTGAAATGGGGATGGAATCGAAGAAGAATGTGAAATGTTGAAAACTGAAGAACCGAAAGGGACTAGACTTGAAGGGGTGTTAAAAGTGTAGTGTTTTATTTTTTAAAAAAAAAAGAGGAAGCTATGAATAAAACACATGTATAATATATAGAGAGTAAATTTGATCCTTGAAAGATTTTTCCGTCAGATCCTGAAAGATTCGCCGTTAGTCAATCTGGTCCCTGAAAGATTTTTTCCCGTCAGGTCCCTGGACGGAAGTGTAAGTTAGTCAAATTAGTCCCTGAAAGAGTAAATCGTTAGTCAATTTAGTCCTCAATTATTAAAATTTTACAGAAAGAATGTGAGTTGGGTTTGAAGCTGAGATCTGAGAGTAGCAAAACGAAGCCTTTGCCAGGACCTGACGGGGAAAAATCTTTCAGGGACCAGATTGACTAACGGCGAATCTTTCAAGGACTAACTTGATGGGCAAAAATAGTATGAGGACCAAACAGCCATAAGTGTGATTTTTTAGGGACCAAAATGGAGGTTTACTCATAATATATATATCTTGCTGTCCGCATGACAGATTGACAGGCCACGCCACCCCTGCTTGAGCAGAAAATAGTAACCTACAAGTGTGTTTAGGTAAACAGTTATGCACTCATAAAAATAAATATTTGTCATAAACACTTATTCATAAACTCAAAATAGCTTATTGGTAGGTATAAGTATTTGCATAAGTGCTTATTTGATAAGTTTATTCATAAGTTAATCTGTGTAGCTTATGAAAATATGCTCAAAATAGTTTATAACTAGGTCATTAACTATTTCCACAAGCTTATCCAAACACTTGGATAAGCATTTTTGTTATAAGATAAACTCAAATAAACTCTATCCCAACTACAAGTTATTATTTGGAAGATTTACACCATACAAGAAATTTGTAAGAACGTTATGAGTTATCAATGCTTTGCCTCTTATCATGGTCGGAGTCAGATTTCACGGATGTGCCATTAAGAGATGATCAGCGTGAATACCTCTGCAAAGTTGCTGATGGGTAAGAGTACTATATCTATAAATTACGCTTGTTTTGTTGTTTAAATATGCTGCTTCATTCACTGACGAAGTTGTTTCTGGTAACAGAGTGAACCCAACAACTGGAAACGCTACGCGTGATACATTGCTGTGCAATTAGAGTTCCATTGCTGAGGAGTATATTTTATTACATTGAATCAGAGGCTAGATATAATTGTTGCTTAACATGCTGCATCTTTTGAATTTTTATTAAATAAACTTATTTACTAAAGTCGATCGTGTATAATGTATATTATGTCAAAGGTAACTAATCTCTTTCCACTCTGGAAAAAAAGGAAATATATATTATGTTGCACATTAGGTTGTCATGCATCATTCTTGGATTCGTAACTTTGAACACCCAATCACCATATATCGTTTTTGATTGATTTCTTTTTCATCTTTTTTAAAAAGTTGATATTTACTTGTAAAATATAATAATTTTTTAGGAAAAATATGTTTTATTTCTGGTAATATTAAGTTCTACCGGTTTTAGTTCTTGTAAAAAAAAGACCAACAAGGTCTAGCACAGTTAGTAAATAGTTGAGTTTCTTAAGCATTTAGTTGATGATTTGATCTGTGTGAATATGTATGAAGAAAGATTTAATACCATAGAACTGAGAATATTTTGAAATTCATATGTATATATAAACCTGATTGTTGTATGACTATATTAAATGCTAAGCCGGCAATTATAGCTATGTTTACATTGATGGAAGCTAATGAAACGAAAGAGTATATAATATAATAGATGAAGTGGAATGAGATGGAGCGGAATAAAAATTATGTTCTAATATTTGAATATTTTATGATAGAGCGGAGCGAACTCACCGCTTCGTTGTTAAGATAATTGACGAAAATAAATGAATTATAACATTTGAATTCATATATTACCTTTATGTAAAAAACACTAGTATTGAATATATAATATAGGTAGGGATAGAAAAATAACTTTATAGTTTTAATAGTTTTGAGTGTTTAGATTTCATCTCTTTCTATCAGGGGTGAAACCAGAAAAGTTGGGTGCTGGGGGACCGAAAGTTTAACACAGTAAGTAAACTTAACAATTCCTAGTTGAGAGATGCGGTATTAAAAGTTTGTGGGGGCAAGAAAATAATGGAACATAATACTACTCCCTCCTATTCCATGTTATTCCCTTCTTTCCCATCAATCTGAGTTAGTTTCTGGGGGGTTTTTGGAGGAAAAAATTTGGAGGGCATATTTTTTATTTTTCAAATTGGAAGATTTACATAATGCTTTTTTAATAATAAATAAGTTATTAGTATGTTGTGTTCATGCTAATTTATCATTTTATAATTTTTTTTTAAATCATCAAATTAGATATTATTTATTTGAAAATAAAAGTATGCTCTCCTTTTCCTTTCCCTCCAAAAACCTCTAAAGCTAACTCAGAAATAACCACGAAGGGAATAAGGATCATGGAACTTCTCAAACAGGAACTCTTGACACATTCCTACACCCTCTTTGTTCCACCTTGCTTCGGCTGCCCCTAAGGGGGCTTCTCTTTTGGGGGCTAGGGGCTTTTCTCCCATGAATGAGGGGCTCTCTACCCACACTAGGTGGGTCATCTCCTATCCTTAATGAGGGTTTTTTCCCTCCCTTAACCACGCTCTTTCACAACCTCTGACCGTCTGCCAACAGCCTTCTCTATCTCCTTCCAACAACACCCGTCCATGTTCTCCCCATTTCTTTCTCGATTTATTTTTTCCTATGTTTTTTGCTTCATTTTCCTAGTTTTCTCCGCCACCATCACCATTGGCATCTCCTCGTCCTCTACCACCACTTTTTTGTATATAATGTTTATATTTTTTTCCCCATATTTTGTATTTATAGCAATTTTTTTCCTTAACAAGATCCCACTGACATCGTTATCTGATCAACTTTATTTGGTGTTCTTAAGCTAGAAGATGTACAAGTTTCTACGTTGGCAAAACTATTTGGGTTATAAAGTAAGAGTTGTGTTTATAAAAGGAAGAAAAATAAAATTTCACTCAGACTTAATAGCTTGATTTAGCAATAAGGATGACTCTTAGAGTTTAGGGTATGTTGTTGGGTATTTTACTATTTTTTCGTAACATCTCGAGTGAGCATATTGTGTTTTGAATTTCCTTATTTTATTGCACTGTAGTATCACACTTTCGAATTTATCATTCATACTTATTTGATGTAAGTGTCATTTTACGACTCTTTGGATTTTGATTTAAGCATCCTTGAAAAACAAAATATCTAGAAAGTTTGAGCAAAGAAAGAAAGAAGTGCGAACTCTTGCTCGTGTGTGTTAAGTCTAAATGATTTAAGGCTAAATCAACCAAAGTTAAGTGTGTTATGAATGTAGGTAAATCCAGTATTCAGAAGAGATCAGAGGTCCAAAATCAGTGTAAGGGGAAGATATTAGAAAGAGAAATACAAACATTTAGACCACCATGATATTAGGTTTAAACCCAAAAAGAAGCAAAATCCTGACGTTGATTTTTTATCATCAAGGTCACTTTCCCAATTAGGATCACAAAATGTTGTTAAAGTGACTAGTTGATTGATAGACCCAAAAGAAACATCAATAAACCCAAATACTTAAAAGACTGTATCTGATTAATTTCAATTAATCTAGATATAACAATATTCGGTTTATTGATTTAATTTGTTATTCAGCTTTTAGTTTGTTTCTTTTATTTTGATTTTCTGTTTTCTTTTGTTATCTCCTAGGATTTGTTGCTTAGTTTGTTACTTTCTGTTATCTTTTTATCTTCTAGGATTAGTTGGTTGCTTTCATAATTTTCTATAAATTTGTACTTTCTTTTCATGAATAAACATCAGAAAATTGAGCTTCCTCACAAATTTGACTGTTCTCTAACAAGATTCCCTAACCATAACCTTGTTCCTGATAACCTCCTCCCCGAGGACTATCATTCGGTGCTTTCAATGTGTTCTCACCCGCCTCTCCAAACGCCGCACTAATTCCACCATCTCCATTCAGATCGCCAGCCATGCATCACACTGACTTGCTTCACCCAGATTTGAGGTTTTCTTCCATGGCAGAGCAGCTTCAATACCATTGGAATCCATATTCACCACCAGTTCTGGATTTACAGATCGGGCAAGCCTCTCTCACAATCCACCACACCCCATCCCCCCACATCCCCCACCTTACCCATACTCATCTCCATCATACAACCCATATCCAAATCTAGATTATCTCCATTCACAAACCTTTTTCCCTGAAACTTTTCCCTATTCATACCCGAATTTATGTTCCCCATCCCAACCCCACCACTCTTCCCATTTCACTCAGCAGTTCCCCAAATTCACCACACTCGACCCAAACCCTCACCTCGCACCTTCATCTTTCTCAACATTCACACGCCCTCCTAGGTTTGGCCAACCACCTCCCAATCAACATGTGTTCTCCACCACCCAAAATTCGTCCACCCCAAAACCACCGCCCACATTTTCTCCTACCCAACATCTTACTATTTTCAAAGGAGAAAATCATCTTCATTGGCTATCAATCGCAGAAAATTATTTTACTTTGCATCCAGTCTCACTTGCTCTGCGTTCGGGGTTAATTGTTCTATATATGAAAGAGGAGGCCTTAACTTGGTTTAGGGACCATAAGTCCAAATTCAGATCATGGGATGACTTCAAAGCTAAATTCATGGTGCATTTTGGACAAGCAAGCAACTCTAATCATGCTGCAGATTCTAGAATTACTTTTACTTCCCTCTGAAAAAAGTGCAATTAGAAGGAACAAAAATCATATATCAGGAAAAAATATAAACTTAGAACACTTTCCAACCATACAAGCATTTTATCGAACAGGTTGTGTGCAGAGAATATGAATGCTATCGAACAACTTGCAGCCCATGAACAAAAGCATTGGTAATTGATCACTCACAAGTCACAACCCACAATGATGAAAGTTTCAAGTGACGCACTTACGGACGAGGAGGATGGAGATGGGGCGAACGGTAACGATGACGGTGCTGACGGCAATAGTGGCGACCACCTGAATAGACCACTGCAGTTAAGGGCTTTCAAGCATCATCGGAACAGAGAGGTCTCTCCCGGCTCTCCACATCTGGTTTTCCATATCCTTGATTCCACATCTTCTCAAGCTTTACTTTGCTCTGCTTTTTCCGATAAAGATCTCGACTGAGAAAGTGAGGAAACAGAAGAAAACTGTGAAAGAAATTGTGAAAGTGTAACGGTAAATGACGTGTCACATTAAATGACGTATCAAATTATAATTCGAAAGACAGAGAAGGAGACAGAGGATTGGAGACAGAGGATCTTCGCTCTAAGATATGTATAAGTACTATACACATCCTCTCTTCTTCCCCTCATGAGGCAGTTTTTGTTAACAACAAATTTTCCTCAAATATTAGTATCGTGTTGCTAAATTGTACAGAACTAGAAATTATTTTCCTACTCATTAAATATATATACACATTTGAATGTCCAAAAGTTGGCGTGTTTCTTCATTTATTTGATTAATCGATTCTTAAAAAAATTAAAAAGTGTATTCTTAATGGCTGATTGTCACTAGACTTCTTATTGTTCAAGAATATAATTATATTATATTAAAATTGAGATCAGCAATCTCACACTCCCTGCTCATGTTTCATGAATTTTGCTCGATCACCTTCATATGTCATTTCATTTACCCTAATCATTTAGGGGTGCCTCTTTTCTCTCCCTTTGTACAGGGTTTGTCTTTGATCCTTGATATATAATACTTTTTGTTTCCTGAAAAAAAAACAAAAAAAATGTGCTGATTTGTTTCGGTACTGGAATGAAATGTGATGGAGTTAGAAATGAGGTGTAAGTAGGGATGGCAACGGGTAGGGTCGGGTGCGGGTTTAACCATACCTGAACCCGAACCCGAAATCATATACCCGAACCCGAACCCAAACCCGAACCCTGTTCGGGTAGAAAAACATACCCGAACCCGAACCCGTCGGGTTTCGGGTTCCCCATACCCGAAATCATACCCGCGGCAAACAAAGGGAAACCATAAAAAAACCGAAAACCCGACCCATACCCGAACTCGATTACTAATGCAATAGCAGCAACATCTTCATAATAATTTAAAAAATGACTCTAGAAGCCAATTCAAAATTCCATATTCAAGATCATGAATATAGATATAAAGATATATATTCAGAAACTTGAAAGTTGAAACAATTAAATCCTAGTAATCACTACTAAAGTACTAATATATATAGATATATATATATATATATATAAAGATATTTTAGTAATTTAATATATATAGATCGGGTTTCGGGTAGGGTTCGGGTAGGGTTTCACCATACCCAAACCCGAACCCAAATAGTACTTTCAGAATCGGGTAAAACCCGAACCCGAACCCAAACAGAACGGGTTTTACCCGTAAATTCGGGTCGGGTCGGGTACCCACGGGTATGGGTTTTTTTGCCATCCCTAGGTGTAAGGTACACTACAAGAAAATAGTCAATTACAGATTTACATATGACCACATATTTGTTAGTAAGTAACCAAATTGCATACGATTTAGCTATCAGAACCAATTTCATTTTCGAAAAAGAAAACTAAATTAGCGACAATCCTCATGGCTAGAAGATTTCGAGGAAACTTTGTCGACTAATAAAGCTATCAATAAGTGGCAGGAAAAAGTGGAGGGAAAGTGTATAGATGACCAACGCCACTTGTAAAATCACAGCCACTCCGACTGTCCAAACCGACCACTTTTCAAGGGAATAGACCATCGATAATTCGGTCAACCGAAACATTTATAACAACGCTCATTTCTTCTGATAGTCCTTACAATAATTTGATTCTTTAACAATTTACCAATTAGAATTATCAATTTTAAATTTAAATTTCAAAATAATTAAAATAAAAACTGAAGAGATATGATTAAAGCATATGTAAATATCTTTAGTCTTTACGCTTAACAAATTAAATAAAAAAGTCAAATAAAAAAAAGTTAAGATGGATACTTGCGAGTTGCGACAATTTCCTGTCATTTGGCAGAAAATTATCCTGTTTTTAATGCAATGCTGAGAAGATTTTAAATTTAATGCCTCCATGCAAAATGGCTTAAATACATTTCTATTCCCTACAAAACATATTATTTTTTAGAATTTTTTTTTTCTTGTTTTCAGTATTCCAAAAATTACATTTATTGTTTTTAGTGTCGGCTTGTTTTTTTTTTCCACCCATTCAAATATGAGTTTTTATAGTTTAGAAAAAAAATTGAGACGGCGAACTCAATTTCACCGCCTGTAGAGCAGATATAAGCGCGTGTGAGAGTGTTTTTAGATCTAGATTGATTGGAGAGCAACTAACGTCGACTAAAAACAAGAAAAAAAATTCTTAGGACAAAAAAACAAAATTAATCAACAACTAAATTTTTTTTTTTATGAAGCAGCAATGACTCCATTTTTACTTGTACTTGAATCAATCAACAACTAAATAAAATTTAATTTTCTCTTCAAGAGGTATTCATTTTCTTTCTCGTTGCTCACACAGACACAGTAAAGTGAAGAAATAAAAGAGAAGAAGATTGAGGATTCGGGTGAGGAACAGTGCTAACTCCGCGAATCAAGAGACGCGACGGCGCAAGTTTCCTAATCGAATAGAGCAACGAGTGAGTGAGATTTTTGCTTTTTTCCTTCTTCTTTTATTCAGTGAATGGTGCGATTTTTTCTCTCCTCTTCTCTCTGCAATGGAAGAGTTGGAGTCATGATTGTGAGATGAATCATCAAAGTGTTGCTTGGTTTCACTCACTCCAATTCGCACTTCATCTTTTGATTAGTTAGGATTTGTTACTCCAACTGCATCAATGAAGGTGCTGGATCCATCAGATCTTCAGCTACCTGTCCTCAACATTTTGAAATTCAGAGTGCTTGAACTCATGCTTAGGTTTTGCAAGTTTTTATGCTTATGTAGGATTGCGCCTTGTGTATTCAACATATCTACTTGCTTGTCTTGCTGAATTGATCTGGAACATTCTTATGTCAAGTTTCCTTTTTTGTTTGTAGTTCATGCTTTGTTTGAGTTAGGACATTTTTATTGTGTTTTATACATTGGTCAAGGAGTGTTCTAAGTTCTATACATTTTATTAAATAAGTTTAATTACTTAAAAAAAATATTTGTCAAATTAATTTGTGTTTTTGACATAATATAGTACTTTTTACTGTCCACTTTTTTTTTCCTTGTCTAGTGTATTAAAGATGCCCTTTAGCATTCTCCTTGATGTAATCTTAAATGTTTATAGCGAAATCAGCATTTAATAAATTATTGACAGGTCATCCTGGGTTATTGGGTTTGTGGAGATCATGATCTTGTTATATTTTTTGTCTGTAGGCTTCATAGAAGACTTTATTCTAAAAATATTTGAGAGCTTGTCTTTTAACGGGTGCTATAATAATACCATTTAAAATTATTTGGTTTATGTAAACCCTGATCTCTTTGTATTTATTGTCTCTTTGGACTGCATAGAAGACTTCTGTTATCTCAGCATTCTGGCCTATTGTTGAACATCTACCAGATACTTGCGGTGCCGTGCAAATAATATAGCGAAAATGGGGCGACTAAAGCTGCAAGCTGGAATCAATTCAATAGAGGAGGAGGAACCTGAGGAATGTGATGCTTCCTATCCTACTAAAACAACTTTGGCGTGCATGATCAATTCTGAGATCGGTGCTGTTTTGGCAGTCATGAGAAGAAATGTAAGATGGGGAGGTCGTTATATGTCAGGAGATGATCAGCTGGAGCACTCCCTCATTCAGTCTTTTAAGGCATTAAGGAGACAAATCTTTTCGTGGCACCAGCATCAGTGGCAAGCTATCAACCCTGCCTTGTATCTGCGGCCCTTTCTAGATGTGATTCGGTCTGATGAAACCGGTGCTGCGATTACTGGTGTTGCTTTGTCGTCTGTTTACAAGATCTTAACTCTTGATGTGAGCGATCAAAATACTGCCAATGTTGATGATGCCATGCACTTGGTGGTTGATGCTGTCACTAGCTGTAGGTTTGAGGTAACGGATCCATCTTCGGAAGAAGTTGTTTTAGTGAAGATACTACAAGTTCTCCTAGCATGTATGAAAAGTAAAGCGTCTGTAATGCTGAGTAACCAACATGTTTGCACCATAGTGAATACTTGTTTCCGTATAGTTCATCAAGCAGGAACCAAAGGTGAGGTTTTGCAGCAGATAGCACGGTACACAATGCATGAACTTGTAAGGTGTATTTTTTCTCACCTTCAAGATGTTGGCAACACCGACCATGCATTGGTTAATGGAAGCTCTAATTTGAAACGGGAGGTATGAGAATGAATTTAACTTTATTTCAGTGCCACATTTTTTCCATGATCATTCTTTTAGCTGCAAGGGAAGAAAATAAAAGTAAGGGAAATTGAGGGGAGACAGGACATTTTTTATTTGAATTAGTTATTGCTCGTAATATGAAAGAAGCCATGCTTTCCGTTACTTATCTCTGTTTGCAATTTGATAGACCGTCAGGGAAAAAGTTTACCTGTCTGTTCTCTGGATAGAATATGGTCAACTACCTATTTAAATTATGATTTCCATCATTTTATTATCTTTAACAAAATATACGCAATGGTTTTTTGGGTGTCAGTAATAGTGCTTTACCTTCTGGCTATAACTGGAAAGTATTCTTTACATCCTAAGATGGGCTTGACAGACTTCTCTTTCCCCCTATCTCTCAATCTCCAACAAAATGAAAGTATCTTTAGAGTCTTTGTGTGTAGTTGGTATAGAAAAAGAGCTTGTCTTTGTGGATAGTTACTGATAACTGTACTTAGTCAAATTTTTGGACATCCAAAGGGAACAGTTAATTGTTTTGCCTAAAATTAACAGTTTTGGTGGAAGAACTTAATATTTATGTCATTTCTATATGAGAATTCTTATTTATTGGTTGTTCACACAGACTGGAACTGGAGGCCTAAATAATGAGTATGCTTTTGGAAGTAGACAGTTGGAGAATGGTAGCGTGAGTTCTGAATATGATAATCAGTCATTACCCACAAACCTTGCTCCCAGTGCTGCAACAGGTGTGACAGCAACTGTGATGGATGAAAACACAGCAACAGCAATAGCTATTAGTGGCAAGGATGGTGTACATTTTGACTTGCATCTGATGACTGAACCATATGGTGTTCCTTGCATGGTGGAAATATTCCACTTTTTGTGTTCTTTGCTGAATGTCATTGAACATATGGAAATGGGACCTAGATCAAACACTGTAGCATTTGATGAAGATGTACCTCTCTTTGCTTTAACTTTGATTAATTCTGCTATAGAACTTGGAGGGCCTTCTATTCGCCGTCACCCAAGGTTGCTGAGCTTAATTCAAGATGAATTGTTTCATAATCTGATGCAATTTGGTTTGTCAATGAGCCCCCTTATACTTTCAATTGTGTGTAGCATTGTTCTCAATCTTTATCACAATCTTCGTACAGAACTCAAATTACAGATAGAAGCATTTTTTTCTTGTGTCATCTTGAGACTTGCACAAGGCAGATATGGGGCTTCTTACCAGCAGCAAGAGGTAGCCATGGAGGCCCTTGTCGACTTCTGCAGGCAAAAAACATTCATGGTAGATATGTATGCTAACTTCGACTGTGACATAACTTGCAGTAATGTCTTTGAAGACCTTGCTAATTTGTTGTCCAGAAGTGCATTTCCTGTGAACTGTCCATTGTCTTCCATGCATATTCTTGCTTTGGATGGTCTTATTGCTGTCATACAGGGAATGGCTGAAAGAATAGCCAATGGATCTGTAAGCTCAGAATATTCTCCAGTGAGTCTTGAAGAGTATACCCCATTCTGGATGGTGAAATGTGAGAATTATAATGATCCAAATCATTGGGTTCCTTTTTCCCGCCGAAGAAAGTACATAAAGAGAAGATTAATGATTGGTGCTGACCACTTTAATCGTGATCCTAAGAAAGGTCTGGAGTTTCTCCAGGGAACACATCTTTTACCTGACAAACTTGATCCCCAAAGTGTTGCTTGCTTTTTCAGATACACTGCTGGGTTGGATAAGAATCTTGTTGGTGATTTCCTAGGAAACCATGATGAGTTCTGTGTTCAGGTTCTTCACGAATTTGCTGGAACATTTGATTTCCAAGACATGAACTTAGATACAGCACTGCGTTTATTTTTGGAGACATTTAGACTGCCGGGAGAATCACAAAAGATTCATAGGGTGCTTGAAGCCTTCTCTGAGAGATATTATGAACAGTCACCACTTATCCTAGCTAACAAGGATGCTGCTCTTGTGTTATCTTATTCAATGATAATGCTTAATACGGATCAGCATAATGTGCAGGTTAAAAAGAAGATGACAGAAGAGGATTTTATCCGAAATAATAGGCATATAAATGGTGGCAATGATCTTCCTCGAGAATTCCTATCAGAGATTTACCATTCAATTTGTAAGAATGAAATCCGCACGACCCCTGAACAAGGTGTTGGATTTCCCGAAATGACTCCAAGTCGATGGATTGATCTAATGCATAAGTCAAGAAAAACTGCTCCATTTATTGTATCTGATTCCAAGGCCTACCTTGATCATGATATGTTTGCCATCATGTCAGGTCCAACTATTGCTGCCATCTCTGTGGTGTTTGATCATGCTGAACATGAAGAGGTATGCCAAACATGTGTGGATGGATTCCTAGCTGTTGCTAAGATTTCAGCTTGCCATCATCTTGAAGATGTTCTTGATGATCTGGTAGTGTCTCTTTGTAAGTTCACTACGCTTTTAAACCCATCATTAGTTGAGGAACCAGTTCTTGCCTTTGGAGATGACATGAAAGCAAGAATGGCAACTGTAACAGTATTCACAATTGCAAATAGGTATGGTGATTACATACGCACAGGTTGGAGAAATATTCTCGATTGCATCTTAAGACTGCACAAGCTAGGTCTTCTTCCTGCCCGTGTTGCCAGTGATGCAGCTGATGAGTCAGAACTTTCTGCTGAAACTGTGCATGGAAAGCCTATTGTGAACTCTTTATCCTCAGCTCATTTGCAATCTATTGGCACTCCAAGGAGATCTTCAGGATTGATGGGCAGGTTTAGTCAACTCTTATCTCTTGACACAGAGGAGCCAAGATCACAGCCTACTGAACAACAACTTGCTGCTCATCAACGAACCCTTCAGACAATACAGAAGTGTCACATTGACAGCATATTCACAGAGAGTAAATTTTTGCAAGCTGAATCTCTATTGCAGCTTGCAAGAGCACTCATTTGGGCTGCGGGACGACCTCAAAAAGGGAATAGCACACCTGAGGATGAAGATACAGCAGTATTCTGCCTGGAGTTGCTTATTGCGATCACTTTGAATAACAGAGATAGAATTGGGATTCTTTGGCAGGGTGTTTATGAGCACATATCTAATATTGTTCAGTCAACTGTAATGCCCTGTGCCCTGGTAGAGAAGGCTGTTTTTGGACTCCTGCGGATTTGCCAGCGGTTGCTCCCCTACAAGGAGAACATTGCAGATGAACTTCTGAGATCATTGCAACTTGTCTTGAAGCTTGATGCCCGAGTTGCGGATGCATACTGTGAGCAGATTACTCAGGAAGTCAGTCGCCTTGTGAAGGCAAATGCTTCTCATATAAGATCTCAGTTAGGATGGCGCACAATCACATCACTACTTTCGAACATAGCTAGGCACATAGAAGCATCTGAGGCAGGGTTTGATGCACTGTTGTTCATAATGTCTGATGGTGCCAACTTAGTTCCAGCTAATTATGTTCTCTGTATAGATACTGCAAGACAGTTTGCTGAGTCTCGTGTTGGGCAAGCTGAGCGATCTGTACGAGCACTAGATCTCATGGCAGGATCTGTCAATTGCTTGGCCCGGTGGACTACTGAGGCAAAGGATGCAATGGAAGAGGAACAAATATCTAAGTTGTCTCAGGATATTGGAGAGATGTGGTTGAGACTAGTACAGGGTCTAAGGAAGGTGTGTTTAGACCAGAGAGAAGAGGTCAGAAATCATGCTTTATTATCTCTGCAGAGGTGCTTGACTGGAGCTGATGGCATTTATCTCCCATATGGTTTGTGGTTACAATGTTTCGATCTTGTGATCTTCACCATGCTTGATGACCTGCTAGAGATTGCACAGGGACACTCTCAGAAGGATTACCGCAACATGGAAGGCACCCTTATCTTAGCAATGAAGCTCTTGTCCAAAGTTTTTCTTCAATTACTCCCAGATTTATCACAATTGACAACCTTCTGCAAGCTATGGTTAGGCGTACTGAGCCGAATGGAAAAATATATGAAGGTGAAGGTTAGGGGGAAAAGAAGTGAGAAGCTTCAAGAGACAGTGCCGGAGCTTCTTAAAAACTCCTTGATTGTTATGAAGATGCGTGGTATCCTGGCGCAAAGGAGTGCCTTGGGTGGTGATAGTCTGTGGGAATTAACATGGCTTCATGTGAATAACATTTCACCATCATTGCAACTTGAGGTATTCCCTGAGCATGATTCCGAACATTTGCAGCATAGACAGGGTGAATCAGCAGGAGGTTCGGTGCCTGATGAAATGGGATCTGTTCCTTCGAGTGAAACCGCCAACCTTGAAGATGATGGTATTGGTGGTTAATTAGAGCTTCAATATTGTTGCCACCTGAATCGGTTTTTCTGTTCATAGTTACACCCATTATCCCTGACCTTAACATGCTGATTATGCCAAATATTTGGACCGTACTCTCGTATTGCTTCTATTTGCTATAGATAGATGCAGAAGTATTGCTGAGGCAGATCATGTTGATCTAGTTAAATCACATTCATCTGTCTATTGGCATTTGCAATTGCCGTTCCTCATGGAAGCTTCTTGTTCTTGTAATTTAGATGAAAATTATACATTGTAGATTGAGAAAGATGACCCTTCATCAGGGTAATGGTTGGGTCTGTGTCACGATGTACATAGTGGCATTCTCCTGAACTCTGGTCTAACATGCTTTGCGAAAAACTAGTTCACTTGTAATTGGGTGGTAAACAACAGGCAAGGGACAATGTAACTCCTAATAGAACCAAGGTCACGTTCATATTCAGCTACTTTAGTATTACAAATGATAGACCAACTGTGGGTTGGGGGTTGGTTCAGGTGGTAATGTTTGATTTCTCTTAAAATAGGGTCTCAGGTTTGAGTTTGTGGATGGAAAAAAAATCATCCGTTGGGATGTTCCGGTTGAACATGATTTCGTTTTGTGGAGATGCTAGATTCTGCAAGGATGATTACAAATGTTCGAATATTGAGAAAGTCATCTTTTGGGAGAGTCTCACAATTTCCCCAATGTGAATATTCTTACTACAAAGAAAACTTCAGAGAGAATTAGTGACTGAATTAGGTATGTTTTTATTAAAAGATAAATTTATTTTACTTTATTTTATATCATTAGGATTAAAATTTATTACAATATAAAATATCAAAATTACCTTATGACAATATTTATTGTTGAAAAAAATTATGATTAAAAAGTATTAAAATAACATAATTAATAAAATTAACTATTAATTGAGTTCAAAATTTTTTAATTCACTTAATGATATAAACAATTATTAAAATAATAGAGTATGAAACTATTAAATATTAAAATAAAGAGTCTTAACTCTTAACATAAAACTATTATTATTTTAATCATTAACTATTATATTAATCATTATTTCAATCTATATTATTATTTTAGTAAAATTTACTTGAGAGAACATTAATGATAAAATTATTAAATATCAAAAAGAAATTTTGAGAGAAAAATAAATTATTTGCAAATAAAAAGGAGTCACCATCTACAAAGAGATTGGTGGAGAAAAATAAACACAAACACAAAGAAAGCTTACAAGAAAAATTCAACAAAAACCCCATAAAACAAGCCTAACAGAGACAAACCACCTAAAAAACACCAACCCAGAAAACAAGCCCCATAAAACCTTCAAGATAATAAAAATGAAGATAAAAAGTATGAAAATAACATATATTAATGAAAATTATTAAATGATGCTATTAATTATTACTTGAGTTAAAATTTTTAATTTCACTTAATAATATAATGTTTTTTTACAGGAGGAAAATAAAACACAAAAAAGCAAATTAGTCAAGGTACAAAGATGCATAAATTAATGAAGATGGTTGCTTCCAAACACGGTGCAGAGAGCCATCACGAGAAGTTTTCCGCACTAAACAATTTGCTGAATTATTTTCCTCTTGCAGGATATGTACCATGGAAACCTGCCACTCCCGACTAAGTAGTGATCTAACTCTAGTTATTGCATCTCTTTCCCAAAATGAGTTGACATCCTCATGCCTTTGAAGAGCTTGAATTACATTCGAACAATCTGAGGCACACATAACATTATGTTGTACCCAAGCTCTCATACATGCAACAAGCCCATCTCAATCGTTGTAATTTCTGCAAGAAATGCATTACCATTGCTTGAACTGTCTGAAACTGCAGATTTCCAAGTTCCCTGAGCATCACGCAAAATTGTTGCCCAGCCCATGTGACTTGTGACAGAGTTCCAGCTACCATCAACTACAACTCGCATTAAAGAAGCATCACTAGAAACAACAGTCGTGTTTCAGTCGGCTCTTCAGCCATATGACCCGACGACGTAGCAGCTGACCCACTAGGGATTCTCTTCAAGATACAAATAAGAGGCAGCTTGCACGACCTGAGCTAGGGACGAGACCTCCTGGCTTAGTGGCTATTTATCCGTCCAGCCCGAACAAAGGCCGAGGGAAGCGCTACGCAGCCGATCGGCTCACAGCCATTCCCGCTTGGAAGCCTCACGTAAGAGCTTTCCTCCAACACTTGCAGAGGACATTCGACGCCTATAAATACAAGTTTCACCGTTCCATCTAGGACGCTTCTCACTCATTACTTACATTACATGTTTGTTATGCTTTCTTACGTATTTGAGATGAGCTCTTGGATGCTCTCATTGCTCCACTGACTTGAGCGTCAGAGTGTCTTTTGCAGGTCCCCCTGACGGGCTGCAACTCAGAGGCTCCACCTCAATCATGACAGAGCAAGGCTGAGCTCCGCCATAGCTCTGTCGAGAGGTCCGTCATCCAAGGCCATGCACGAACATTTGGCACAGCCTGTGGGGGAAGATTCCACGTTACTACTGTAAGACTAGATAGCAACCTAAGAGGGGGTGAATTAGGTTTGCAGAAATATTATCAAACATAAAAACGCAAACATCAAATTCAAACGTAACAAAAGCGTATTAAGAAAACTTAGAATGATTCACAAGTATGCTAATAAAAGGAGATGCTAAAAGTAAAGAGATAAGGGATACAAAGATCACAAACAGCCATATATCTTGGTTCACCTTCAACGACCAAAGGCTACATCCAGTCCTCCTTTCTGATTTGGAGATTTTCCACTATGTAAATAATGTCTAGTACAAGCGTCACACCAACACTCTCAAGAACACCCTCTAGAAAGCATACCACTTTCCCATTACACAGCACTCATCGAACCCTACGGTGGACTCTGAATCACCCCGATCCAAAGTGCGTTTTCTCTATCACCAAACCCTATGGTGATCTTCACCAAACACTATGATGGACCAAGAATCAAACTGATTCAAGATGAAGAAGAAGATTTTACAATGGCTTGGAAATTATCTATCCAATCTACAAGATAGAATCCTTATCAAGATTGCTATTCAGAACTCTAATACTCAAGGGCTTATGATTTTGGTTTTTCAAAATTTGGACAGCATAAGACCATGAATATAGTTTTTGTGAAATCACTTGAAAATCATGTAAGTTTGTGATCTGAAAGTTGTTCCACGAATTCTGAGTTCCATGAAGTATTTATAGACTCTGGAGAGTCATCATGAACCATTGCAACCCTTAAAAAAAGTTCAAAAACTCACTGGTTCTTGGAAAAACGTGTTCTGTCAGGCTGGTAATTGATTACTACGAGTGTGGTAATCGATTACATGCCTCTAATAGTCATGTAATCGATTACATTAATGAGGTAATCGATTACACTTACCTGGCATGCTTGTAATCGATTACCTTGATGCTATAATCGATTACAGCAGTGAAAAACCCTTGTTATTATGTTTTTAACATCTATTCAAGTGATTTCTACCTTCTTATCTTAGAAAACATTTTAGCCTCTTATTAACCATGTTCTAAAGAGCCCTTAAGTGATTATGAATTCTAGAAGCAACCCACCAAAGGTACAGACCTAAGAAATAAAACCTATGAACCTTAACCGAATGTCTTGAAAGCTTGTGGTCGTGTTCTTCATGGTCTTCACCTTTTTCTTCTTTATTGATGTGGTTGTCTTCATCAAAACCCCAGCCAAGGTCAAGGAGAAGCTCTTCTTCACAACTACGTCGTTCCTTCTCTGCCTTGAAGGAGAAGCTCACAGGAACTTCGTGTGTTTTTCTCACTTTATATCATCTTCTCTCTCACATCAGGAAGTTTTAGATACAACAATGACTCCAGAAACACAAAGGGGAAAATTAACTTACTCTCCAATGAAGATGTCAATGGACCATATATTTGAGCCTTTTGGCAAGGGAATCTGTGATCTCCAGATGCCTTAGGGCCTAATTGAACTGCTTGACGTTGGGACTTATTATGTGCAGAAGGATCCTAGGGAACATCTGCAATCTGTTGAAAAATGCATTGCGGTACTGCGCATCAAGGAAACGCAGGAAGCTGAGGCAATAATGTGCATGTTATTCTTGACAACATTGAAAGGAGAAGCTCTTCAATGGTTCCAAAATCTCCTGGAATTTGCGATCTCACAGTGGTATGATTTTGGTCATCTTTTCTGGAGTAAATTCGGGGCAAAGGCTAAAGGAAAAAGGAAATTGATGGAAGTTGGTTCTCAGCAAGAGAATTCTAAGGATATGGTAAAACAGAGAATAGGAGAACCGCTGTAAAAGTTATTAGAGAGCTTTACCAGAGAGGTAATCCTCCTGTTTAAGGCGAGCGAAGAAGAAATCTTGATGCTAGTGCAGTCGGAAATACTGCCAGGGAGTTTGTTCTATGAACCTCTTATCCTCCAACCTCCAAGAAGTTGGAAGGAGTTTAAGGAAAGAATTGCTGAATATCAAAAGTCTTGTGACTTACGCGACAACGTGCACTGCGAAAATGGTGGACATGACTCAGATAATAGTGCAGAATTGGGAGATGCAATCAAGATATTCTATGGGGGAAGGAAACCGAGAAGTTCTATTCGGAACAAAGCTGAATCCAACGCTTGGAACATGCGTAAGAAATGGATGTATCAATCATCTTTGAGAGGCATTGACTTTTATAAAGGTCTTAGCAGGGAGCTCAATAAGCCTAATGTCTTTCAGGTG
The DNA here is from genome assembly GCA_030819835.1 of Acmispon strigosus. NCBI lineage: Eukaryota > Viridiplantae > Streptophyta > Magnoliopsida > Fabales > Fabaceae > Acmispon > Acmispon strigosus. Next base: position 33,949,797 of record JAUAMA010000007.1, read on the forward strand.
TTTTCTTCGGCTAGGATATGAGGCAAGGGATTTGACTCCCTTGATGACTAATATGGATTTGGCGGGTATGTTATGACACAGTGGGACAAGGAAAGAAGAGTAAGGCTACTAAGGAATAGTTTTTAGTCATAGTTCATCTTCTAAAGGCAAATATAATTCTTGGCTGACCAGTACTCTTTAGTCTGCAAATCTTTATTTCTTCCAAGGATGGTATGCTTATTTACCGAGTGGAAGATGGGGGTAATGAAGACCATAGTGGAAAATAACACGGGTTTTGGGAGATTCTTGAAAAAGATATTATTTTCAGTTTCCGCTGTTGAGTATATTTTTAAGTCTTTTTGGGCACGTGTTTGTGCAACTGTATTATTTTGACTTTATGCTGATATTATAATTATGGAGATATTATATCTTACTTAATAAGAGTGAGCGTTTCTGTTTTAAAAAATCTGAGTTGTTTTGATAGAGGTTTTATGAAATATTTTCCGCTTAATTACTGTGTGACCCCTGACCAGAAATTGAGGCGTTACATTTGTGATATCAGGTCTGTGGTTAAGATAACCAAAGTTGTTGGGTAGATTTGTTTGTTAGGGTTTTTGCATTCTAAAATTGATTGATGGGGTGTCAATCGAAAGAAGAATAGTGTGAATTAAATGTTTATTGATTTGATTTGTTTGAGATTGTTCCCTGAGAGAACGATCTAATTGGATGTAATTAGTTAGAATAGTTATCTAGCATTTTGCTATTTCTGTTTCTGGATTAATTGTTAACTGTTCTTACAAGCAGGAGTAAGAGGTTAGCGAGTCCAGATACAAAAATGGCCGATCAGAACAACATGAGCCAGATGGCTACTGCCATCACTAACTTGACCACCTTGATGACGCAACAAGCTAATATTGTTGCGGCACATGCTGAGGAGGAGGCTGATCGGGCTGCTACAAATGTTGCTGCACAGGCACAGCAGGCGGAGTGGGAGCAGGCTTCTTCTTTGGCGAGAGGGCTGAATGACTTCAAGAGACAGTATCCTCCTAAGTTCTCTGGAGGGTATGATCCTGGAGAAGCTGATTTGTGGCTGCAGGAGATCGAGAAGATCTTCACTTTTCTGCAAACCCCTGCTCCAACCAGGGTGAATTAAGTCGTGTATTTGTTGACTAGGGAGGCTGAGCACTGGTGGAACGGTGCTAGGACGATGATGGAAGCTGACCTTCAGGGGATTACTTGGGAGACGTTCAAGAGGGATTTTCTGGGAAAGTATTTTCCTAGGAGCGCCAGAGCTGCTAGAGAGAAGGAGCTCACGGAACTCAAACAGAGGAACATGTTTGAAGCTGAGTTTGTGTGTGAGTGTTTCATTGACGGACTGAATTACGAGCTGAAGAGGGCAGTGCAATCGTTAGGCATCGAACGTTACCTGATGCTGGAGGAAAAAGCAAAGGACACCGAGGCGACCGACAATCACAAAGGGGAACAACAAGGAAGAGGTGGGCCGACTAGGTCGCGTCAAGGAAATAATGACAAAGGCAAAGGAGCCATATCAACGTCCTCAAACCAAAGAGTGCGTCGATGTTTCAGAACGACACACTGGAGATAAATTGGAAACCCAGGGAGAGCTAAAGCCACTAGAAGAGGTTGAGTGTTTCAGATGCAACAAGGAAGGGCACTATGCCAACAACTGTGCTGAGAAATCTATTGTCCGCTAGAACTGTAATAAGCCGGGGCACGCTGCAGGGGATTGTCGAACTTCAAGAACTGAAGGAGCTGTGAATGTTGTGCAAGGGAAGCGTCCTGCCACCAAGGAAAGAGTTTACACCATTATTGGAGGGGAGACCGAAGATAGGAACGAGGTCGTGAAGGGACAAGATGAGGGAGCAACACCCTGATCTATTTCCTTGACCTTTAGTTTCGAGGATAAAACTATTTTTAGGGGGGTAGTATTGTAAGACCCTCAATTTCTGTGAATTTATGTTTTGGTCCCTGAACTATTTTATAGTTCACTGTATGGTCCCTGTTAGCCATCGTTTGGTTTTGCTGAATTTTTCTGAAACAGAATCTATTTTTGGATGTCCTACTTGAGTTTGAGTTGAGGATGAAATAAAATCTTCACATATTTGGTTGCTATATTTGATTGATAATTGATTATTTTCTGAATATCTTTTATTAGAGCGAATTTTATTTTCTGTTTTTATGTTTCCCTTATTTAGTTCTAAAGTAAAGGATATGAGAAGAAGATAATATCTCTAATTTTGGGAAGATACTTTCTGAATAAATTTGTTATGGAATAATGATTATTAAGTGATCATAATTTAAAATATCCATATTTGAGGGCAGATTTGTTGCTGTTATCTTAGAGCTATTAAGGAGAAAATATGTAACAACTTTTCCCCTTTCTTCTCCTAGGGTTAGGCGTGCAAAAACTTCTGTTTTGGCAGCTTGCCTGCTTGTTTTCTGTTGTTTGGCTTTTGAAAAAAGAATCTTGGCTAGGGTTTGTTACATACCACTAATATTTTGACTAAAAGATAGGAGTGAAAAGTTGAGAATAACTTCCCATTATCTTGAGTGGTTCAACCAGCTGTAGATAGGAGAAAAGGCTGAGTTCTTTCTATCCTTATCAGGCAACACTCTTAGTCTTTATAGAAACCCTAACACTCAAGAGCTGAAAACCCTTCTCTCTTGCTATTGCTGCTGTCGCCCTTCCTCCTTCCCTTTGAGGTCAAGTTTTTTCTCTTCCTTTCCTCTTCAATAGTTTTAGGTGGGTGGTCTTTGGTAAGATTTTGTATTCCTCCAATATTGAGTTCTTGATGACGATAGAATTCTAAAACAATGCTTATTCCACTTCTGTTTTCTTTCTCTCTTTTCCTCCTTTCCAAGGGTTGATCACGAATTTTATCGGTTTTTCCTCCGACATGTAGACGGCTTTCTCTTGAGTTTTGGACGAACACTTTGTTGTTTCTGTTTCCCTTGATCGAACGACGGCACGAGGTTGGTTTTTGTTCATTTTTATCATTCTTCAATAGGTCGGGCTGTTTGTGTTTCTAAAACCTCTCTTCCTTAAAGTGTTTTCCCTCTTAAGGAAATTGTTTATGAAGTGTTAAGCCTTTGGAAATATATGCTTGTGTGTTTTGGAACCTTGTTTATGAAAATTCAAGTTTTAAAAACTTTTTCTGTGAAAAATTGGTGTTTCTGGGCTCCTTGGCAGGGAGCAAGCGCATGAGCGCTGGCTACCCGAGCGCACATGCGCTGGGGAAGGCAGGGAGTCAGCGCATGAGCGTTGGACTCCTGGGCGCATATGAGTTGGGGCTGTTTTTCCCCTGGGCACGGCAGGGTGCCAACGCACATGTGCTGGGCCCCTGTTTGGCCAGAATTGTTGTTTTGTTTTAAAATCTTTTGAGGTTGATTTCCACCCTTCCAATGGTTGTTTGATTGTTATATATGTGTTTATCTTGAAAGGTTGGAGATCAAGTTTATGCGACCCGTTCGACGGTAAGGGTAACTCGGCCTTAGAAGAGTCGTGTCAATTTGTGATTGCCTGTGGTTTCGTTTTGAATCCTGAATTTAATAGGGTGTTGTGGATTGTGGACTATGATGCTGATATTGAGAGTTCCATTTTAAATTTCGTTATTACATGATTAAATGTTTTGTTATGAGGCTGGATTTTATCTTGTAAATTTGACATGTTGTGTTGATTATCAAACTGAATTGATTATACTTACATATGCTAATACTATGACTTAAGGGATGTTATGAACTGTTGGTTCACTTGATGATTGATGATTATTGTCATAGCATTTGCATTATGTAGGATTGTTTTGAGGTTGATGTGACGGCACTTTGTCCCGTGGGATCTTCTTGGAGGGCGATGTGGTGGTAGTTTGTCCAATGTGATCGTCTTGGCCCTGTTTGGGTGAAATTCTGGCCATAGTTATGCATATAGCTATTGAGGATTAACAAGCATGATTGTGTGGTAATTTAATTGAGATACATGAATATTGTACACTGCTGTAATTGCTGCTACCATTTTCTGTTATTACTACTGTTCTGTAAAACTTATTTTTGTTGTTGCTGGTCATGTTACTGTTTCAAAAAATAATGTTGTTTCTGTTTGCTGTTCACTGTTTCTGTTTCTGTATAATAGTGTTGTTTCTTGTTTTTAGATATTGTTGTTGTTTCTATATTCTATTTTTATAAATGTTGTGTTGTATTACAACGCATGTTGTTTTCTGTTTTGATTATCACAAATCGTTGATGATTATGTTTGCTCTTTTAAAAAGAGCTAACCCTTTATGTTTGATGTTTGGGCGCTTAACGCCATAGATAATCAGAACGAGGATTTGCTTGAAGGTTAATTTGATGCAAGCTTAAGGAGGCGTCAGAATGACTATACGAGTTTTGGAAGATTCTTGAAGAAGATATTATTTTCAGTTTCCGCTGTTGAGTATATTTTTAAGTCTTTTTGGGCACGTGTTTGTGCAAATGTATTATTTTGACTTTATGTTGATATTATAATTATGGGGATATTATATCTTACTTAATAAGAGTGAGCGTTTCTGTTTTAAAAATCTGAGTTGTTTTGAGAGAGTTTTTATGAAATATTTTCTGCTTAATTACTGTGTGACCCCTGACCAGAAATTGGGGCGTTACAAAGTCGTTGAGACAGCAAGTGAAGAGAGAGACTTGAGCATGGTTACCGCAACTTCCTTCATTCGGTAGCAGATTGACTTGGGGATTAACGATATCATCGCTCAAGTCTCTAAGAACTTGGCCGAAATCGTCAAACTCATGGTGCACAACAAGATGCACTTTGCCAAGGAGGATTTGAAACGGAGAGGGTTGGATTTTCCACCCCATGCTGTTTAAAATGTGCCCTCACTCGGGAGGCAGGCCATTCAGGGTTATCCCCACATGGCTTCCCTTCAGTATGGACAAGTTTCCATAGCAAGGTGTGGAGAAGGTGTAAGAATCGGCAGTTCCCCATAGCCGAATTTGTCTCCACAGCCTACTTTCCACGTTGGAGGAGGTTCCTTTGTCCAACCACCATGTTGTCAGCCAAACCCATTTGGCCCAACGTGTCTCAGTGGACTGGGAGAGACAACAACCAATAGTGGACCCCACATGCAACACTAAATTTGGTGGAAGGCCTGAGCAACCTTATTATGAGCAGCCAGTGCAACCGAATGTTCACTATCAGACACCACCAACTCAGCCGAGACCAGTACCCATACCACCACCAGTTAAAGGGCTTGGACACTACGGGAATCATCCTAACGCAGGGGAACCCAGGGGACCAAATTTCATCGACCCAAACATGATTGCCTAAGCTACCCGGTGAAATTTTGTCGTTCAGTTGCGACCCATCGATAAACCTGTCTATCGGAAGTTGTACCTTGAATGGGTGGACAGGACTGTCCCATTTCTAATAGGTTTTAAGGTCTTGGACTTTACTACTTTCTCAGGCGAGGATGATAAGTCCATGATGGAACACATCGGCCGATTCACAGCCCAATGTGGAGAGGCGAATCAGAACGAGTTTTACATACTGCAATTGTTCCCCTTGTCGTTAACAGGGGTAGCATTCAGCTGGTACTCTTCCTTTTCTCCCAATTCCATTCAGAACTGGACAGAAATGGAAATGAGTTTCCATGATAGGTCCTACAGTCCTTGCCCTGATATTTCGGTTGCTGATTTGATAGCTACTTGTCGAAGAGCCGATGAATCCATTCGTGAATATCTCGAAAGGTTCAGGAAATTGAAGAGCCGGTGCCATGTAAGGTTTCCCGAATCTGAGTATGCGCATATGGTCACCAAAAATATGCATCCTCGGATTGCAGATAGGCTTATTGCCCAAGAGTACAGTGATATGATCCAATTGGCATCAAAAGCCTCACGCATCGAGTCCTTCATCAAAGAGAAAGAAGCACAACGCTCAAATAGAACAGGCAAAGGGCTTCACCTCATCTCTATTATAGATGATGAGGCAATAGAGGAGACAACTGTGGATCCCTATGGGGAAGTAATGGCTGCGGAACTGTTACAGGGGAAACCTTACAATTGTCATGCACCGAGACCTCCCAAGGGTAAGGAAATGGATAGCTGAGAGGAATATCTCTTTGATATTACTCGTGCTGACCATATCTTTGATTCACTCTTGTAGGGTCAGCAAATACGATTTCCGAATGGTCACAAAATCCCCTCAGTCGACGAACTCAAAGGAAATAAGTACTGTAAATGGCATAATTCCTACAATCATTCAACAACCAACTTAATTTGTTGAGAGTTGTTTCCTAATTTGTTGTTATCTTTTTCTAGAAGTTGTAACTTTATTTCAATCATCAATATGAGAAAAATGAGCATTGCTCCCAATTTTATTTGTTTTCTCTAGCTTGTGTCTAACATAAATAATTTATAGGCACTTTCTTGAGGCTGAGAAAATTCTCATCTAACACAATGTAGGAAGTAAAGTTAAATAATGGGTCGGTAGAGCCCATTCAAGCACTCACGAAGAGCCCATTTCCATTAAATGATTTGTGTAGCTCATGTGATACACATAAAAATGGTTTTGAAGAAGAAAGTCTAAGTGGGCTCGTAGGATATATTGAGCCCAATAGCTAGTTACGTCTCAACAATGCAAGGGAAGAAGGATATCAATTAAACGGGCTTCAAGCAACCACACCTGATGAAAAGGAATTTGTGGGGTCTGGGTTGATTTCTGTAAACTTTAAATTTAGTCAATGAAGGAATTTCGTTCTATCTGTAAAGGGGTGAGTAGAAGGAGGGAAATCAAATCAATTGAGTAATTTTACCAAAAAATAGACAGAGGAAGAAAAAGAGGAAAGTATGGAAAGCAGATTATAGCGGTTGGGTCTGAATGACTTTTCAGAATGATGGCACCATGTCAAAGTAGGAATTGTAGCAAGTCAATCGACAATGACTTGGTTGGGTTTAAGCATTCAAGAGTGATTGGGTTATATTGTATTCTTTCAGGTTGCTTCTATTATGTGGGTGGAACGTGATTATATAGTTTTAAGAACAATGAGTTAGCAAAATAAGTAATATTATGTAAATGAATAATTTAAGCGTGTATTTATAGATACGACGATCATTTAATTCGTGATTCTAGATCTTTAGGAAGTCTTTTTGAAAGACTTTCGAGATGTTGGTTATGATATCCCATTAATCAAGCTGGCTATGTTCGCTCGGCTAGTTTCCTGATGGATGTTTTTTGTCTTAGTCATCTCAGTCAATTAACGTGGTGTTCACTTAGTTGTGAAACTTTTGGACTGACTGAGATGTTATTGTGCCTTGTGGCAATTTGGACAGGCCGAAACAACACTAAACACCTTCGTTTACTTTTTAATAAGAGGTTCATTGAAAATAAACTGGGTTCATTTTTTTCTTTTCATAATCACTATCAAATATAAAGTAAATAATGAAATATTAATAATACAATAAAGTAAATAAATGTCAACACTTATTATGCATGAGCATGAACAATTGCTGAAGTCATTAATAAAATTAAATAGTCAATTTTTTTTTTGTTATTGACAGGTGCTAATATGTTTGCGATATGGTGACAGCCCTCCTAACAAATAACTTTCCCGCAATACATTAAATAGTTAATCTAGATTTAATAGTTATGAGCAACACTTGGAATAAAATAAAATTCATAAGCCAACAAAATGCAATTAAAGCAAAAGATTATTAAAAAAATAACACAAAATGATATCAAGTCACAATTTTTTTCAAAATCATAACCAATGATGCATGGTTGTATTTAACCATAAAGGACATGAATCATCTTTTTTTTTTAATTGCAAAAGAAATAAGTTTGTTATTCAAATAAATATTTACTTGATTCTATATGCATGCTTGAATAATATAAGTACAATTATTCCAAAAATTTATATACTAAAATCATCTCATATTACTACATTTCTTCCACCCTCACAATGTGCAGGCCAACATTTAGTGTTGTTAAATACCCTGTTATCAAGTTTTTCATTTAATGACGAGAAAAAGTAAAATACTTGAAAAAGAAATATAAAATCATTCACTAATGTTATGTTTACATCATAGTTTCAAAAACTGGATTGACAAGTTGGACCAGGAACCGGTCAAATGATTGCTTTTTTTAAGGGTCTGTTTGGTTCAGATGAGGGAAGGGGAGAGGAGGGATTTTAATAGAGGGGAGGGGAGAGATTTTAACACTTATTATGTTTGGTTCATAGGAGGGGAGGGGAGGGGAAATAACTCTTTTTGTGTTTGGTTCACAAGGGGAGGGGAGGGGTTTAATGATTAAATTACTTTTGTACCCTTTATAAATTTACTTGTATTTTAAACATGTTTGCATTTAATATTTTTTTATTATTGAATAGGGTTATTTTTGTCCAATAAAATGTTTTCTCTCTCATTCCCCCCACTTTTGGAGGGGACACAAAATTGAGTTATGAGGGATTTTGGTCCCCTCCATTCCCCTCCCCTCCCCTCCTAAAAATTGAACCAAATAAGTAAAGTTTAAAAAAATCCCTCCCCTCCCCTCCTCTTCCCTCCCTTCCCCTCCAACCAAACAATACCTAAAGGAAGTACTTGATAGATCTCAAAACAAGTGAGAATCGATCAAGAACCCGTTGATCGGGTCAAAACCGGTGAAAATTGATGCTATTGAATCGGCTAGAACAGGTTTTAAAAAGTTTTTTTTTCCAAATAATTAGAAAAAATATATTGTTTATTTTAAATTTAATAAAAATATATTTATTCAAATAAATGACTAATATAGAGTTAAAATACTCCACATACATGGACTATTGTTTTTATACTTTTTTATTCATTTCTTATCTTATAAAATATACATATGATGATTTTACGTCAATCTAAAATTTAATTTAAGGCAAATTTTTAACATCTGTGTTAATAAATTATTTAATATATTATATAATATTCAAAAATATATATATTTAACTATTATTTATCCAATCATGGTTCGGCCAATGCTTGAATTGTGAACCAATGCTATCACCGGTTTAATGACCGATCTGATTTTTAAAACAGGGTGTTAGATTTCTCACCCCATGGATAAGTTTTTACACCCTCTGAGTTTTGCCTTCCAAGATATAAAACCCGGAAATTTTGCCTTCCGAATATAAAACTCGAAAAATTTGCCTTCCAAGATATAAAACTCGGAAGGGAAAGGGAGGTGCAGAAATGGGTTGTTAGGGTGAGAAATCTAACACCCTTTAAAACATTGGTTTACATTCATACTTAGAGTGAGAAATAAGAAATATAACAAATGATCTAATGGGAAAAGAAGAGAAATAAGAAGAAATTGGGATGAAAGATAAAGTGCTTTTGGACAAACCAAAGCCAAATTCAATTTCCAGTAACCAAATTTATGCATGCTAAAAGGGAGAGAATAAACAACACCTTACCAAATTCTGTCTCTGGAAATAAATCTTCTAACAAGCTTCAAGCTTCATCCACCATTAAATTCTTTATCCTGAACCTGTCACATAAGACTCTTCATGTAGTTAGAGAAACTGTGACTGAGCCCAGCAACGACTATTAAACAATATGAAGTTCATCATAGAGCACAAAAAAATGGGTCTAGCTTTATGTGGTGATGGTGTTATCTCCGGGTCACGAAAAGCACGCTCTTGGATGATTGAAGAGGGAAGCCAGAATATGAAAAATGGAGAAAAAAAGAAGAAGATATATTTCTACAACATGTAGATATATGAGGGAATTCATACAAGTGGAAAACTACCTGGTAAGATTTATTGATTAAAAGTTGAGATTATGTGAATATGTTGAGAACTGTGTATGTACATTGGTGGAAATGTTGTAACCAGACCTATAAGACTCACACTTAGCAATCTACTAACTATGCAGACCAACAAAAACAACTGATCCCTAAGCAGTCATTGTTTCTTGAGGTCTGCACTTCCTAATTCTGATATGCATACTACCATTCTTTATGCTTCCACCATCCATAAAGTTGCAGCACTGCCTACGCGGTACCTGATTCAGAGTAGCCAAATCAAATTATCAATGTAATGCACGTCTCGAAATCTTTCTACAATTGATTCAAAAGCTATCTAAGGAGAAGCTACTCTACTGTGAGTAGCTTCTAGGTGTCAATTGATTCCGAGGAAAAAGAAATCATCCAAACATACTTGTAAAAGCTATATTTAAACTACAAAGGTCCCTTGTGCTTCTCATGATTTCAATTCTATTCAAGCAAATTAGCCTTAAAGAGTATTCATCAAAAGCTAAGAAGTTCTAAATCTTATGATCTCTTCCATAGTGTGTGTGTGTGTGAGAGAGAGAGAGAGAGAGAGAGGTACATTCTTCCAATATTCCGGGTGAAGTGTCAAGGAAGAAACTCTAATTCTCTGCACTTCCATAGTGTTATCTGATCTCTTGCACCTGTTTGCTTCATCGGCTACATATCTTTTGTAAACTGTGACACTTCCACTTGAGCCAACCTTCACAGCCTCGTGCAGGAAAAATACAGCTGGCTGCTGGCACGGGTCAGGGCTCATAGGTCGAGTATTAAACGTGAATGGACCATCACTAGAACTTCGCCATGTTTTAAATGTCTGCAATGGCATCTGCATATCTGCTGCTATCAACAGTGTTGTGTAGATTTGAACCGTGTAACCCCAAGAAACAGATATTGACCATGTACGCCTGTGATCATAGCAAATACTTTGCTGCACTATCCGAGCAGGGTCAAGGCGGTACGCAGTGATGAGCTTTTCCAAAGAATCTGTTCGAGTTTGGTACGGAAACAGTGAGTTCAATTGGTCAAGGTGATGAAGTGACACAAGTGGCGCCATGGGATGTGCTGCTAGAAGACCATAAGGGCTCCCTCTTATGTCAAGCTGAAAGAAAATGACAATGAAAGCAGTTAATTTCTTGTAGGTGGACAACTCCAAATATTTTCATCCAGGATGCAACAATAACAACAACAACAACAGCAACAACAACAACAACAACAACAACAACAACAACAACAACAACAACAACAACAACAACAACAACAACAACAACAACAACAACAACAAAATCATTATCCCATTAAGTGAGGTCGGTTATGTGGACCATTTGATCCCTATTAAAGATACAACCAGTTTCGCGTTGGATGTTGCAGGCCTAACACAACCTTCCTCTTTTACTGGGCTTAGGATCGGCTATGACACAGCATATGTGGTGTTTTCATCCTGGATGCAACAAAAGCAAAAGCCTTATCCGACTGAGTGAGGTCGGCTATATGGATCATTCTATGCCATTGAGCTCGATGAATAACCAAATCATGGGAAATATTATTGATAACAAGATCATTTTTAACAATTTCTTCTCAAGTTTTCATCCAGAATGCGTTTACAAAAAATGGAAACGTGCAACATGATCCCTTGTTCACTCCTTGAACAATAATGATCAAAAGATTTGCATCTAAGCTGATATTATTTATAGAAAGGGAAGGGAGAGTATACATACAAATACACTAACTTAACAAGTGGAAACAAAGTATACCTGGTGGAATCCACTTTCTCTGGTAAGAGTAACCCCAATTTCATTAACACAGGCCCATACCCTTTGATCAGAGCCATAAAAATAGTAGTATCTACGAAGACAACCATCCATTATTTTGGCTAGTTGAGCTGCTAATGCATAACTGACTGCAATTCCACCACCACCAAAAGCCATGTTATAAGAATGCATCACATTTTGCTCCACACTCTCAGAATTCCCACCAATGTAATACAATTGATTGTGATCGTATTTCGCCAGCACTGTAACTAAGTTCTCGGTGAAAAACACCGTATCATCATCTCCCATTACAAACCACCTGACATTTGGCAAACCAAGCCTGAAGCTCTCAAAAACTATCCGAGCTATCCGAACTGCAGACGCTGAGTGCACATGCCTGAAATGAGTCCAGCCCTTTGAGATTTGATACGGCATTAACTTGTCAAGGTGCGAAATATGAGGTTTCTTATCAAGCCAAACAAAACCTCGGCTCGTGTCCGGGTTCCACCATAGCTTGCTGTAGTTGCTCCGGTTGTGCCATGTTTTGGCTGAACCAGCAATGCCAAACAGAATGTGTGACATGTTTGTGGGTCCATTGTCAATGATTGAATCATTCTGGAGGATGTGTAAATGCTCCGGTAAGGGGAACCACCGGTCTTGTTTAGAGAATGCTGAGTGAAGAGCAAGTGAAACAGATGCTATAAGGCAGAGGAGTATGCCAATCCGTATTAAGATTATAACCATGTCAGATGTCACCAAGTTTTTCTGGCACAGAAGGGAATCTGGATGTTTTAACTGCGTCATGTCAAAGATTCCAAGCGAGAAAGATTCATATTCTTCTCCCTGTTACAATGCAAATATCTCATCATAAGCAAGAATTTGGACATATATTATAACAAATAATAGAACTTTTAATTAATCAAAGTGACCACATCCATAAGAACCGATGTTTGCTGCTAAAGATGCTTTCACACCCCTCTCTTCTCATAATTGCTCAACTAAGTAGTGTACTAAAAATGCCCTTACACAACAAAAGAATTATTATAAATTTGCTTTGTTTTTGGGCTTGAATTTTTATTTATCCCCACTCCCTTGAAAGAGTTTTTTTCTCTTCAATTGTTTGTTTCTAAAGGGAGAGACATCTAACTATCAAATATATCAGTTATCTGAACCATCAATGAATATTTTGATCTTATTATCAATAATCAAGCTTTACATGTATTCTATTTGGATTCCTTTTATACTTATCCTCTTTATCATAACTATTTTCAACTCTGCTATTGATATAAACTCATCTATGTAAAGAAGAAATAGCATGAGGGTTCACAATGTTTTTCCATGGCAAATTTATACAGATCTCTAGAAAGATTTATAATACGGGCGGAATCAAAGAAATTACCAACAATTACGGAATGAAAAAACAAAACAACAAACAAAATCCTTCAAACAATGAGAGTCTCACATCATACCTTGGTTTAAGAATCAAATTCGTATACTTCTTCCCGATTTTGCCTTTTTTTATATGATTCTGCTATTTCTCTTTGCACACAAGTTATGATCTTTTCAATTGCAGCCTGTTCTGGCTCTCATTCCTGGAGAATTCCCTGCAGTAAAACAGAGGATCAGAAATTCAAAACAAAAAACTGTATCACAAAAGGTGAAAACTTTAACATAGATAATGAATATAAGGATGACCCAGATGAAGATTACGATTAAGAAGGGAAAAAATTGGTTAGCGTACTCCATCAACAGAGGTGGGTGGTTTCCGCATTGTTCAGAAATCTCCTCCTCCTTCTTTTTCCTTTTTTTTTTTGTTAAAATTTCCCTTTCTTTTGGTTACTTTGTTCTGCTGCAGATTGCAGAATGCAGAATCCTCAGATTGGTCCTGAGGTCATTATTCGCTGTTTACAGTTTCCATATAAAGGAGAACCACTCACGTAGAGACACAGAGTGCTGTATACGGTGGGGAGAAAATGGAACAATTTTATTGGGTTGGGACTTTGTGGGGGTATGCTTTATGCAGCATCATGATCATGTACAATGCTTCCATGCATTCATAGTGCATAAGATGATAAAATACAAAAACAGTATTAGAAACTGAGGAAATTCAACACCAAAGAAATTCCGTTCAAAAGGTTGTGCTATATTTATGAAAAAGTTTATAGCTTTATTTCCATGGCCACCCCACCACTGTCCACTAGTAATAAAGGGTGCAGATTCTAATGGATTTTGCTTTCTGGTATCGATGGCCATAGTTAGTCCAAATGTCTATTTGAATTAGAATTAGGCCATCTAATAACCTACCTCTTTTGTATGCAGGATGTGTCATTGGCTCATGTTGTTTATATATATTTATGAAAAAGTTTATAGCTTTATTTCCATGGCCACCCCACCACTAGTAATAAAGGGTGCAAATTCTAATGGACTCAAATGTAATAGTTCTAGGGTTTTGGGTACTTGTCACACTATAAAAGGTAAGTACATGTTCAATTTAATGTATGTTCTCACTTTTTCCAAAATATACTCTGATAGTTGACGCTTAGGAACCCTAGGTCTGAGGATCCCGAGATCCTCGTTACCCTAGATCTAAGTCTCTTGGCACTACCTGATCCACATGCGAGAACATATGGTGCCCACCGTGGAGTTGTGGTAAAACTTACCCAGGCCCCAACTTCAGGCGATCCTGGCCTATGCAACACAGTCGGTCATAGTGGTGGCAAACGCGATGTCTGGGACCGCTCAAAATCCATAGATGTAGACGACTTTAGAGAGATTAGATGGTTTATAACGCACCAACGAGCAGTTACAAGCCCAGATTGAGCAGATGACTCAGGAACCAAATGATTTTCAGCACGCAAATTGGAGGGAAGTGGCGAATGTCGCTAAGTTCCAACGGTTCGCGGCGGCCATAGCTAATACAGTCATACTATAGCACTTGAAAACACTGGTACCGGAGCCGTACACCAGTAAGACGTATCCGCGAGACCATTTGGTGTACTTGAACACCCGAGCGGTCATCTCCGGAGTCACAGATGCGGTGAAATGTAAGATGTTGTCATCGACATTCAAGAAGTCGGCGATGACATGGTTCACCACCTTTACACTGGCTCGGTAGCAGATTTCACTTCATTTTCAACAAAGTTCTTGTCGCAGTTTTCGGTGAGACAGACGGAGAAGGTGACCGTCGCCGCCTTGTTCAACACGGTGCAAAAGAAGGGTGAGACGATCAAGAGCTATGTGTCAAGATTTAATCAGTTGTCAGTTCATTTGGAGGATTCTGTGCCCACAGTATGTGTCGCGACATGTAAAACTTGTTTGCAAGAAGGCGATCTGAATAGTGACTTGGCAAGGTGTCCAACCGAGACCATGGCATAGCTTGGGTTTCGAGCTCATGAATTGGTCTTAGAAGAGGAGGATAACATGCACAAAAGGGCGACAGATGGTGAAGACCATCACGCCAAAATGACCTCGAAGGGAGGAGTTTCACAACAAGCGCCACATAGGCAAGCCAACATCCCAAGAATCAATCGACTTGGTCCTTATGAGCCTTGTCGCCAACAAGGCTGGAGGGATTGGGATCGCCCAGAAAATCGTTTGGCATATGGCCAACAAGTACACAATGTAGAGAGTGAAAGACGAAGGGTGCAGTTCAACGCGTCCTTGGGTCAAGTATTGGAGGAGGCAGATAAGGTCGGATTAACAGCTAGAGAATGAGAGTAATTAAGCAATTCATTATAATCATCATTTGATATTTCAGAGGTTACCTCATCTTCGTCATCTGTCTCATGGTCAGACGAATCCATTGTGACCATCATAACTTCAGCTTCTATGTCTGCTTCAATGTCAGACTAGTCTATAGATGCCATAAATGCACAGTATGACTCTTCATCATCATCTTCTTCTGCTTCTTCATGTTCAGATTGTTCCTCAGACTCTTCATTCTAACTTGGGAGAGCTTTCTTTTTGTTGAAGTTCTTCTTCTGAGCAGGTCTTTTTGCCAGACGAGGACAATCTTCCTTGATGTGGCTAGGCTTCTTGCATTCGTAGCAGGAAATCGTAATATATCAATAAATTTAAAAATTTGCTTTTCATTTTTTTCAAAATTTTTATTCTTAATATATTCTTTACCTTTAAATAACAATTTTTTAATAATATAAAAGTTAAAGTTATTGTCAAGAATAATTGTATTCCTTTCAAAAAATGATTAATTATGATGGTAATAAAACACACAAGAAAGGGGGGTTTGAATTGTGTGTGTGATTTTTGAAAACTTTTCGCTAAACGCAAGTATAATTTTCAAAATACTTTTCAAGATCTTAAGTGCAGCGGAAATAAGTTAAAGCTGAAAAGTAAAGCACACAAAGTATTTATCATGATTCACCCCCTTAATCGACAGGGTTACGTCCAGTCCTTGGTTTCACCAAAATTTTCCACTATTTACTCAAATAGTACAAGTATTGTTCAGGACTTCTCCTAGTATTCTGAGGACTAATCTTTTACAAGTATTCTTACATGACTTCTCCTTTCTAGTATTTGACAGGACTACTCCCAGTTCTTTTACAAAGAAGATTTTGAGTTTCTACAAGAATCTCTTTAATAAGAGTAAAGTAGAAAGTTTAAGAACAGTATACAAAGAGAATATGGAGGTTGGTTCTCTGTTTAGGCTGTGTGAAAAGGATAAGAGTTTTCACTCTATTAAGGATTCACACAATGGCAGACGACTTAACTCAGAAAGGTCTAACAGTGAGATTCTTGCTTAGAGGATGACTTAGAATGCTTTGTAAATTTTATCGTTGAAAGTCGCCAATTGAATCAAGTGTCTAAGTCCTCTATTTATATCTTCAGTAGGGAGTCCCTTGATGAACGTTGATGAAGATTGAAGTGTTTCTATTTGAATTTGAACATTTGAGTGTGCAACGGATACTTCTGCAGCTCTGTAACAGTATTAAATCCATTCTGCCTTGCATTAATTGCAGCATTAAATGCTTTGGTTGACTACGTCTAGTTCTTCAATGCTTCAGCCTTGACTACTCATTTGGTTATTAAATGCTCGTGGAAGACAACAAAGATAATTTTTTCTTTCTGAACAAGAGATTTGATTCTGACCGTTGAGAGGATACTATGTTCAGGAAATCGCACCGAAGACTCTGAATAGATATGCTTGAATTAAGGAATGTCAGAGTGTTTGCAGATATGAGGAATCAAATATTTATTATGTCCCTTTCTTCATTTTGCAATGATCAGTGCTTCATTAAATGCTTTGACGAGGTAGATTAGCCTTTATTGCTTGTAGCATTTGACAAACGAAATCTTCAGCACTTAGGCGGACGAACTCTCTTGCCAAACGTATTCAACTGGCAAACGAACTCCTCATAGAGATTACCAAACATACTCTCCAAGCGGACGTACCCAACTGGCAAACGAACTCTTCAATGATTTGCCAAACGTACTCCATAGGCGGACGTACTCATTTGGTGTGTAGCCAGACGTACTCATCAGGCGAACGTACTCTTTTGATGTGTAGCCAGACGTACTCCTCAGGCGGACGTACTCTTTTGATGTGTAGCCAGACGTACTCCTCAGGCGGACGTACGCTTTCAGCGAACGTACGCAACTGGCAAACGAACTCCTCAATGAGTTGCCGGACGTACTTCTTTTCTTTGTCTTTCTTTGAAGTACTGCTTTTGATAATGCGTTTAAAGGTGTGGGCAGACTTTTTCGATATAGATAGATGTTCCTGAAATTTGAAATACATCGTTTGGTTAAAAACTGGAGTTGAACCCAACACCTGACAAAGAGAGAATGATGCATGTACCGCTAGGACAATTTACATTTTTTACCTATTTTGCACTGTTGTATATTTATAAGCTTATTTCTAAGAGACATATTATTTAAATATTTCTAAACTTTGGGAGAGTCATGGCCCTTCTCTATTCTCCATGTAGTTTCGCTGTATATGCTAGCTTCACCCGTTGCTACAAAGCTTTTGGAGGAACGTACCCCAATTGCTTAAATGAGAGGAAAAAAGGAACACATGGCACCATCACGGCGCGGCAAGTTAATTATGTGTGTGCTGATTGCAGAGGTTTTTTTAACTTATACTTTTGTTTTTTTCTTTTATCATTTAATGATTTGGTCTCCCTATATTTATGTGTCGTCTATATATAGTGCAGCGCAGTAGGCGTTAGGCTATCAACAAAACCGCCAAACAGCTACGCCGCAACCGCAACAAACATAAGAGGGACATGGTCATGATAATGATATTTATACCATCAACCATCCATGCATCACTATCGCATAAAATAGGGGATGGTCTTTCTCAATTATTGTAAGTGAAGAGTTACATGTGTCAAATTAATTTCTGATTAAATACATTTTTCTGATTTTATTAATCATATATATTTACAACAATTTCTAAATTTTAAAACCTAAAATAAGGATATAAATATATACAATATGGATTAATATTATTTCTAATTAATATTAACTAGATGATCATATTCCTAATTAATATAAGGGAAAACAAAATCATTGCAAAACTTAAGGAAAGGATTTTAGAATCAAAACAACCCCGAAAATTGATGAACGATAAGAATGATAAGGGAACCAACCTCGTGCCTTGTACGATCAAAGAGAACAGGAACAGAGCTTTGTTCGTCCAACACTCGAAGGGAAACTGTCAACGTGCCGGAGGAAAAGCGGGAAGAATCTTATGATAGAATCCTTGGAAAAAGAATGAAGGAAGGATGAAAACGGAAATCAGAAACGTTACAAGCTTTGGTCTTTAAACCCTAACATCATCATGAATTTAGAATCAGAAAGACACACACACCTACCGGAATCACTCACCTTGTGCTCTGGAAAAAGAAAGGAAAAGAAGAAGGTTTTGATTTCCAAAGAAGAAGAAGGGACGGCCAACAACAGCAAAAGGAAGAGGAAGGAATTGCACTATGTCTATGAGTTGTTGCTTGATGAAAGATGAAAGAACTCAGCTCTCTCTCCCCCTCTTAAGCGGATCGAAATTCTCTTATAGGTCAACATATTATTTCAGTTTTTCTTTTCTATCTCATAACCAATATCTCTATCTTATTTATTTAAAACAAACCCTAAGATATTGTTTTTAAAACAAAAACAAAATCTGCACTTAATTAAAAATATAATTCAGAAAAATAATCACTTAACAACCAATATCTAAAACAAAATATTCAGAGATAATTAACTTATCTCTGAATTCAAACTCCAATTGATATCAGAAACAAAATTTGTTGAAGTCAACAAAGCTAAAAAGGTCAACAGGGACCAAACGATAAATTATAAAATAGTTCAGGGACCAAAACATAAATACTAAGAAATTAAGGGTCTTACAATGCGAGTCCAAAAATGTTACATAATTTTTAAGTAATCCACAAGAACCTCATGTTGATTTTACTCCAATAGTAGTTTCTTATATTTTCATAAGCTACTTATATATTTTTTATTTTTTATTATCACTTAATGTGAGAGAGAGAGAGAGAGAGAGAGAGAGAGAATGAATTGTTAATACAAGAGAAGGAATCAAGGAAATAATATTATTTCAATACAAGAGAAAGAAGTATAATTAATGCACAGAGAGAAACAAATTGTTTTTAATTATAAATCACTCTAAGCAACTCTAAGTCATAGTTGCTTGTGCAAGCAACCATTGCTTATTTTTAAGCTCTTTGAGTATTACCTAGACTTGCTCCAATGGTTAAAATATAAGGTATGATTGCTTATAGATAAGATACTCCAACGGTACTCCCATTGAGGATGCTCTTAGGACTCGTTTGATACGTCGTATTAGACATGATAGTATAAGTTTATATAATACATTATTAGTTTATCTATTGCATGGTGCTAATATAGTATTGTATAGACTTATCCATCAATTCACTGGTATACATTAAAATGATGGATTATTTAATCATACCTATGGATGTGGGATAAAGCCAGATAATGTTGTGACGTATAAGTCAAATGAAAATATTTTAACCCAGGTTTTAAGTTACAATAACATGTAACTTCGCCACCGCGCCGCCACCTCCCTCCACAACTGCCATTGCCACCATCACTCTCCACAACCGCCACTGCCGCCACCAGTGACACCACTACTACCACACCTTCCACCGCCATCGCCACCACCATCGCCACCCTACTACAACCACCACCACAATCACCGCCACCATCACAACCACCATTTTCCATTGCTGCCACCACCACAATTACAACCACCTCCATCGTCACCACCACCACTCTACCACCACCTTTGCGGCCATCAAAACCACCTCCCTCCACCACCATTACCACCACCGCAACTTACATTATCGTTACCATCACCACCATCCACCACCGCAACTTACACCGTCGTTACCATCACCACCCTCCACTACCACCACTGGAGTCACCACCACCCTTCAACAATGCTACCGCCATAATCACTACCACACCCTCCACCATCATCATGACCACCACCCTACGACCACCTCCACCACTGCCGCAACCACCACAACCTCCACCCTCCCCCACCGTTATCACCACCACAAATTCCACCGCCATGCTACCACCAATACCACACCTTCCACCATCATCACCACCACTACTGTTGATGAATTCCTAACACTTTGAGTATTTCATATTTCAGGAAACGTCTGCCTACTCTTTAAAATCATATCAAATGTAGCATGAAAATATATGGCGTAAAAGAATACGTCTGGTGACTCTCTGAAGAGTACGTCTGCTGAAGAGTATGTCTGTAGAGTTCGTCCGGTTACAGGATAAAGAGCTTGTCCAGCATATTGCTTCATGCAATAAAGGAAAACCTCGTCGAAGCATTTAATGAAGCAATGACAACAGCCGAATGAAGAAAATGACATAATAAATATATTATTCCTCGTATCTACACGCCCTCTGACATTCCTTAAATCAAGCATTGCTTGATTAGCTTTAGGTATTGCATTGCTTAAATCAAGCATACTTACCCCTCCGCACCAACTTGCTCCAATGGTGTGTGTCTTACAGGATACTAATCTTAACTTAAGATATTAGCTTTAGGTATTGCATTGGAGATGCTCTTAGTTTTTCTTCTCATATATGATGAGACTACATAAAGGTACGAGGCTCATATATTTTCTATATTCAACTTCTCATCACTCTCAAACCAAATAAATGCGGAATGCCTCTCACTCCTAATTTGATGCAAACATATATAGTGTGAAGAAGAGAACACCCCAACATTTTAGAGGATTTGGGCCACATCACTTGCCATTTTATTCTCAATGATATACAACTTTCAAACACTCAATTTTTCTCTTTATTTCTCACCTCTTATCATATGATATCATAAATCACATTCATGACATCTTTCTTCTCTTTCTTTCCCACTCTGAATGTCGCCTCGTATGTTCATTTAACGGGACCGCTTAACTTAAGTACGTGTGTAACTTCTACAATCCAAGGTTTAGCACATAATTATCATAGATGAAACCACCCATGGGCAGACCGACTTGAGAGGGAGGTGGGACAATTGCCCCAACATCATTTTCAAAATTTCCTCCGGTACCTCTTTATTTTAGTATAAAATATTCAATTTCCCCCACTAGAAAACAAATGCCCCACAACTATATAAATTTACTTCTAATGCCATTAAAAGTTTCAATTTGTCAAACTTTGTTATGCCAATTTTTGAAAAATACTCCAACACTAATACTCATTGTATAGAAGATGAATTTGTCCTGGCTGTTGGATTAAGACATTTTGCCCCTAAATCTCAAATACCCAAAGTTAGTACTTGGTCCAAGCCCATTAACACAACACTATTGAATATTAGTTTGTCAAACATAGCCTAACTCACTATTTGTCTTTTAATTTTCTCTTAATTTGTAGGCTTAAATATGTTTTTAGATCTCGTATATTAGAGGTGAATTAGATTTGATTACTCTAAAAAAATATCATGGCTTTTAGTCCCAACATTAATGAAATAAGTGAAATTAGTCTCTCGATTCATTTTGTGACGGTTTATTTCACCCCTCAATTCATTTTGTGGCGGTTTAAACCACCGCTAAAACATAAAGTAAATATTTTATTGTGGTTCAAAATCACCACTAATACACAAAAGCTGCCACAAAATTTACGATAATGACTAACTTCACATATTTCAATAATATTGGAGACTAAAAGTTATAATTTGTTTTATGAAGTAACCAAATTCAATTTAACCCTATTTTACAGGGACTAACCTAATTTATATGGTTTGAGCAACGATAACAACTAGGGGCGATATATGTAATTCTTTAATTGAGTTTTATAGGTAATAATATATACACTAATTGTAAATTTTTAATTGAATTTTTAGCTAATAATGAAATGATCATTACTAGTTTTTCTAGTTCCATCCGTAATAATATGTTATATTTTTAATACTATAAATTTATATGTGCATATATATATTACCCCACAAAATAAATTTTCAAGATCCGCCACTTAAAACCACCGTGCTAGCTAGCAATTACATTTCAATTTACAGGTTTCGCAAGTAATTGTTATAGGTGAACTAAATAAAAAAAAATTGTTCAACTAACGACTATGTTCTGAGAATGAATTGTGGGTTTGTTGATCCACAACGAATTCCTCAACAGTAAACAACTCCAAGGAATTTCCTTAATTCCCTCGTCAAAAAATTGTGATTAAGAAATCTCAAATTTTACTCAAATGATTTTGTCAAATGTGCCAATTTCCATTTTGGTCATCTGGTTAGAAATTAGAAAAACCCATATCCCTTATGCAGCATAGTTTTTTTTTTATAACAAGTTCAAATGGCAAAGCCCAGAGGCTAGCAAAAATAATACAAACAGGCCCAAAACATAGGACCCAAAGCAATCTTTTACTTCATCGGTAGAGTCATCCCCTTCTAAGTAAGACTGGGATTTTTAACGAAAGAAAACTAGACTGAGATGTGAACTACTTTTTGTCTCCCTCTCTCATTTTGATTAATGACAAAAAGGGGAGAATAATAGTGGACCGTTATGGGATTTTGCCCGGAAGGATATGGCTCGGTGAATAAGGCCCAATAGTGGCCCGGCCGCGAGAATGCCTATGAGGCACTTAGAGGCCCACGATTCCCGCTAAACCAATTGTGCGGCTGGGTGTTGTAATACTCCGATTTTCAGGCCGTTACTGTAGCAAATGAACAGTAATTAAATATGTAATTTATATTCTCAAGACTGTAGAAGAAGAGTGTATATTTTTTTCAAAGCATGCCATGATGAAATGCATTAATAATTATTTATACCTCGTTTCGCAAATAGCCACATATGGCATAAAGTGTATGGTCAGTAGCTTAGAAATAGCTTACAAAACAATTTACTATGGGCTCTAAAAACTCTGCTGCCGGCTTGTAAGAAAGTGAGCTAAAACTCCCAAGACATATACTTGAGCATACATGAGTTCATGCATATCAATCAAAGCACCTGCGACAAGTCATCCTGCAATAAGCATCCGTCTTCTATGTTGATCTCCCTTGAATCGGCATCCACCCGCAACTTCTGGCTAAGGCTGTCCGACTGGCGACGGATCACCAGCAAACACACACAACAGACAATGCAAGGGTCAACTTCAAAACAATAACTCCCCATACGAGAGCATGTGTGAGACAACAATCATCAGTATATATATAAGCATATCAAATAAGAGATTGTATCAAGACTTATATACAAAAAACTATAAAAATATCTTCGGGTGTCGAGGGAATTGGACGGATAAAGATTCAAAAAAGAATCGATCTGATTCAAGTCATAATCTATATGGGATTTCCAAAGTTATTAATAGATGGTAAGCCTCGAAGAATCGAAGAATTACAGATAAATGTGCAAAAAAAATGAATTATGTGAATCGAAAACTTAACATTGCTATTACAAGAATTGCAAATGCTTATAGAGATCCTAATATTCTTGCAGAATTCATAGCCGGACAATTAAAAAATAGAGTTTCATTTCGTAAAGCAATGAAAAAAGCTATTGAGTTAACTGAACAGGCGGGTACAAAAGAACAAAAGAAACATCTTGTTCTTTCTTCAACAATTTCTGATCTCTAGTGGACCTCTCAGTAGGATTCGAACCTAGATGAAGTTCTGACCATCTGTCGCTTTACGCAATCGATCGGATCATATAGATATCCCTTCAACACAACATAGGTCATCGAAAGGATCTCGAAGACCCACCAAAGCACGAAAGCCGGGATCTTTCAGAAAATGGATTCCTATTCGAAGGGTGCATAACCGCATGGATAAGCTGACACTAACCCGTCAATTTGGGATCCAATTCGGTTTTTTCCTTTGGAAATATCGGGAAGGAATTGGAATGTTGCAGTTATATACATATACTAAGAAATTTAAACTACAACTACGCAGGGTAATTGACAACTAAGCATTGATTATAAAGCATGTAGAATTGCAGCCAAAACATATTCAACAAGTAACTCAAGGAAAGCATAGCAATCATGTTGTAAACAGACAGTATGGCATGATGCTGTTAAGGTGCAATCTGATCAGGATATTCTGATTGCTGCATTGAGTCGGCACACAGTCTCCACACAGTCTCCGCGTAGTGTCCACACAGCATCCACACAGTCTGCTTGTCACATAGTCCTGCTATTCCAACAGCTGAAGAATGACAACGACGCCGTCTGGAGGAACGTTCATGCATGCAAATTTATGAACAAGCAACAACAAAAACATGAACGGGTTCCCCATTCCCTTTTTCGAAGGCGGTGTCATCCTTGTCGGAGTTCCCGTCTACTTCGAGGGATTGTGATCGTCTGAACCCTCCTGGTCCAGTGATCTCTTGTCGGTAGCTGCCGAAGCGTAAAACGCCCGCTACTACCAACGAGGAAGTTACCGAATAAGCTACCCAATTTTCTTGAGAAAACATCTCTTAAAATATTTTTGTAAGGGTCTTTAGAGGCTTTCGGAAAACATGTCTTATGATTCCTCGTGAGGAAGTTCTTATAATAATTTTTTCCAAGATATGACTTAATTTTCTTTGCAAGATAAGACTTATGGGAAAGAAGTAAAGAAGTAGAATCGTCCTTAAGTTCATAAAAGAGTTGATGAATTCCTTAGTAAATTATGAATTTTCCTTCAAGAAAGGTAGGACAGATTCATTTCAAAGGCTCACAGTTTAACTGCGGGTTCTCTTGAAAGCATGTTCCAAAACGTTCATTAAGTTTCTAAAAGAAAGTTTCTCTTCATATTCTTTTCGAAACTGTTAAGCCTTTACTTTTTTCCAAAACAAGGTCTGCATACTTTATTTTGAAAGGAACCTCATTCCCTTGGCAGCTTACTCTAATTCCCCGGCTAGCGCACACAATAACAATTGGTAGTAAGGCATAGCAACATTGCAATAAGCAAGATCAGGGAAAGACGGTAATTCAGACAACATGTTATCAAACATAAAATAGCATACATATTCAGGTATGGCTTGCTCTTTTCATATGAGCTACATAGCATGCTTCATAGTTAACAATATAGCAAGAACATCAAACAAGTCAAGCCGCACATTCAAACAGTTTCAACGATGTCATACATCAATCTAATCCAGCATATCAGATGCCTTCAGATACTTGCAATTTAAAGTCGAGTTGTTCTTAGCACGTTGTCGCTTGACAATCAGCAACATAGTACATACATTCACTTAATTATATACATATGCTTAATAGCTAATGTAGTGAAGTGCTCTTACCTTGTACTTTTCTCCGAGCTCCAATGCTTGCTCCAAAAGCTACGAAGGTTCCGAAGAAAAGCTACGTAATCTTGCTTGGCCCAAAGTCTCACAATCCTTCAAAGAATAAAGCCTAGTTTAGGACTTGAAACTCAAACCTAAGGTTTAGCTACTGGTCCTACAAGGTTCTTATTACTTAGGCAATGGTCCTAATTCTTAGGAAAATCCTTGGAAGTCAAAAATATTTTAGCAATTTCGGTGACCATCGAAAGAACTCAGAAAACTCTAAGTTACAATTTTCAAAACTTTCCAAAACTTTAAATCTTTAAAGAGCATCAAGGCTAGATGCTTACATACCAATTTGAAGGCCTTAAGCAAGATTTTGAATCCAAAACACACACAAAACCTCAAGGGTTCAATTCTGCCCAAAAACTTTAAAACCCTAGAAACCTCAAATTTTCACCAAACAATTCACTAAGTTGCTCAAGACAATTTCACAATACAAAACCTATCTTCTATTACAAGTTTCTAAAACAAATTTTCAACTCTTTAGTTCGAAAACTCCTAAGTGTCCAAAAGCACAAAACTTCATTCTAAAAGCAAATTTCCAATACCCGAGTTTTCTTAACTTAGCAAAAATCCTAATCAAGCTATGAGTTCCAAAATCCAATTTACCCAAAATCTCAATTTTTAAACTTCAGTTTCAAGTTTACGAAAACTTCTAGAAATCAATTCTCTAGGGTTTTAAACATACAATTCTCTCTAGGCCCTTTTGGGGGGATGTTAGGAAAATATTGTTATAGTAAAAGCAAAATAAAAACAAAGTTTGCTATCGTCTGCTGGTATCATCCGATGGTACCGTCTGCTTGTTCCTGTCATTTGTTGGTACCTATCGTCTGTTGGTACCTATCGTCTGTTGGCTCCTATTGTCTGTTAGTACCTATCGTCTGTTGGTACTTATCGTCTGTTGAAACTATCTGATAGTACCGTCTGTGACTCACTAGAATAAGAAGATTCTAGTGATCAGGTTGTTTGTTTTTTTATAAGAAGATTCTAGTGATCAGGTCATTTATCCTTTGTGACCAGGCCGTTAGTTCTTTAGGACAGTTGTCCTTTGACAGCTGTATCCTCTTCCCTTCTCTCTCTCTCTTTTCTCTATATATACTATACATGATGTACTCCTTCATTTACTGATTTAATGAGAATGTTTATATGATTTTCAATTTATCCTCTGTTTTCTTTAGAGACAAAACCAAATCTTATTGTGAAATGAGGTTTATTTTTATTTTTATTTTAGCATAATGTTTTTAATAAAATTCAATTACATTGCATGGTTGATATAGCAAGTGTCATATCACATCCAATAAATGTCGAACGCATGCATACATCACTTGCCTATTAATTTCTTCCGAAGGTACATATTTAATTGATCCATGACAGTAGTCACAGTCTTCAGATCTGTACTATGCAATTAGGTAGGCATACTAAATTAATTTCTCGGACTTATTTAATTACTAGCTATTACATGCTTATCTCTAATAAAAAATCATTCGTTATCATTAGGCCATCCTGTTGTTGGTTTTTTTTTTACTAAGGTATCTTCATAGCAGATATCGTGAGACTAATCCTTCGCCCCACGGTCAGCGCACGAAGCGGTAGGGGGCTAACCAATGAGTTTTTTCCATTCACAAGAGTTGAGATTCGAACCCCTAACCACTTGCTTAAGGGACAAAGTGCTGAACCACTACGTGAACCCGCTTACTTCGTCATCATGTTGTTGGTTTGTAATGAAGTTGCAAATATGCATATAATTTTAACTATCCTCATCGGTAAATAATTTTCAGCAGAATTTATCATTATTATTGTATCAATCCCTCACGAGTCAATGATTAATTTTTTGTTTAGATTTCCGTTTATAATATTTAAAAACACTTTCAACGAGAATTATATGTTTCACAATAATTGAGATTTTTTTTTTTGGCTAAGTATAAAACTCAATCCCTTTCCAATGTTAATTGTCTCTTTTCACTTACACGCAACTTCGAACCCCATTAGTGCTCTTCTTCAAGTATTGATTTGATCTGTTTTTTTTTTTTTTTTCTGAACTAAATCTGTGTTTATGAAATATTAGAGGTCTGCAATGGAAATTTTTGTGATGAAAAATTAAAATAAAACTGGATTCTTATTTTCCACAAACACCATTATCATAGAATTCCTAAAGTGAATTTATTTGGATGTTTTCTATTGAGAATATACTTAAAGAAAAACAAGATATATGATTAGAAATTAGTGAATTAATTGACCACTGTATTATTTATCTGTTAACTATTCTGCAAACTACTTACTAGAATTTATTTTATTGTTTTAAGCGGAGAGCGAGATAGGTTAAAAAATTATATCCATATTGAATTAATAATATTAGTGATTTAGAGATCATCCACATATATATACTTTCACCACAAGCACCGAGTGAGTGACTTTTTTTTTTTTTTTGAAAGAGAGTGAGTGACTCCTTTACTTATATATCTTTATTTGTTCACCGGGATCATGATCAATAAATTTCATATATTTTTTTTTATAAGCAAATAATGTATTGATAAAATAAATTTCATATATATTTTTTTTCTCACAATCTATAGTTAATCCCTGATTGACCACAAACTTTCTACAGACAATTACACTTGATTATGAACTTAAATTACATTCAAATAGTTGAGTGTGACTCATTGAAAAAATCAGAAAGATTCTCGTTTTTTATTTTTGGGTCAAATCTGTTTAATTTATTAGGATTTGATTTAAGGGGATTGTGTATGAGTTTACAGGGATTTTGTGCTGTATTACTAGGATCATTAGTATCCCATAAATAGGTAAACTTTGTAACCCTAAAAGTGTACTAAGTACCACATGCTTCACATCTGAATACAGTGGAGCTATAGTTACTCTATAGCCGCAAAGGTAGGCTCAATTGATCGAACTGCGTGAACAAACTTTTGTGTCATGTGTTCTTGATTTCTCTATTCTTACTCTGTACAATCGAGGTGCTTGTGCTAACAATTGGTATCAGAGCACAATGACTTCTAGCGGTGCAAAATTCAATGTTGAGAAGTTCAACGGAACGGGCAATTTCGAATTATGGCAACAGAGGGTCAATGATTTGTAGGCTCAACAAGGATTGCAGAAGGCGCAGCGAACGGAGAAACTAGTGGATATGTTAGAAGTTAATTGGACGAAGATGTAAGAGAATGTCGCGAGATTGATACGTCTATGCGTTCTTAGACAAGGTGATGTATCATATCACAGATCTCACAACTCCGAAGGCCGTTTGGGACAAATTGGGGAGCACCGTTGTAGCAGGGTTAGTGAAGGAACTGGGGGTTGAGCAAGGTGGAGTTCAGTTGCATTGTAATGCAGCTGATATGTTAACCAAGTCAGTCACCGGTGACAAGTTCAAGAATTGCTTAGACTTGTTACATGTTTCTCAGTCATAAGCAAAGGAGAAACACAATCCCGAAAGTCAGGATTTTGAAATTGAGCAGAGTATCTTCATAAGGGTTCGAGAATTCGCCAAGGTGGAGATTGTTGAGTGTGAATTATTGGGAAAATAAAAAAGATATAAGAAAGATTCTGTTTTCTATTTTTGGGTCAAATCTGTTCAATTTATTATGATTTGATTTAAGGGGATTGTGTATGGGTTTATAGGGATTTTGTACTGCATTACTAGAATCATTAGTATCATATAGACAGGTAAACTCTGTAACCCCAAAAGTGTACTACCACATGCTTCACATTTGAATACAATGGAGCTATAGCTGCTCTATAACCGCAGAGGAAAGCTCAATTGGCCGAATTGCGTGAACAAACTTCTGTATCCTATGTTCTATGTTCTTGATTTCTCTATTCATATTCGTGCAATCGACATGCTTGTGCTAACACAAATATATATGCGTGACTGCTCCAATTGGACTTTAATTAATGGTCTTAAATGCTTATAAAAGTAAAAATAAAATGATCTTAAGTTGTCGGGTCTTAATAGGCTTCTGAATCCATGAGTGCAGGAACACTAGCAGAACTACACAGGTAGCTCCAATGTCTTATGTCAGCACAAACGGTGGCTAGGCACATCTTTAATTTGTTGCTTGGCCACTTGTGCAAGAAACTTGTGTGTTCTTGCTTAACAACAAGGATTAGGTAATAATGTATTAATTTGAGTCACTGGCTTGCGGGGCTCGGAGTCTAATTGATTACTAATTTAGTCAAACCAAATTAATCAAATAGTCCTTAAACAAAAGCCCTTTCAAATGATCCCAACAAAAGTCCACCAAACATATTTTAGAAAAGAAAAAACTGACAAAGAAGTTAATTAGTTAATATCAAATAGCTGTGTATGATGTTACACATGATTTGTTTGAAAACGCAACTACTGGATATTAATTAAGCGTCTAAAATCTGAATAATTAGCAATTATATATCTGGTACACTAATTATACAGCAGGTACTAGTTTCAATAACAACTAAAACATTAAGGAGTTTTATAAAGGCTTAATAGCACTTTTGGTCCCTCACCTTTCACGATTTGGCATTTATAGTCCCTCTTGGAATTTATTAGCATACAAGGTCCTCACTTTTACCAAAAGTTGCAGTTTTGGTTTTCTCTTTAACTTCCATCAAAGATTTAACAGTTTAGGATTTAAAAATTTAATAAAAAATAAAAAAAATAAAAATCCAGAACATTCATCCAATTATTCATCATCTTCATTTAATCTCAGAAAAACCCATCATCATCATCATCTTCATTTCCAAAAATAAAAACCCAGAAAAATAAAATCTCAATCTCCCACAACACCAAAATTAGAACCCACATAAACAGAGATCATCAAGATCGTTGGATGAATGTTGTGGAGATCTCTCACAAAATGGTTAAACAAAGATCACCAACCCAAACCACCAGACTTTCTCGCAAAATCTGAACCCACAACACCAATAAAATCCCGCATGCAAGATCTCTCCAACCCAAACCCCATAAACATGTTTCTGCTACTCAAATCACCCAACAAACCCAACACACCGCCACCCTCTCCACCATCACAATCGCTCCATCTCCATCAACCAGTGCCCCAAACCAGTTTGCCCCAAGTCAAAGAAAGAGGAGATGAGGATGAAGAAACTGAAATGCCCAAATCTCCAGCAAATCGGCAACCATCATCACACCAACAGCTCTATCAAAACCCTCTTCCCTGAATCGAATCCGAAGAAGAAGCAGAGGTACCCATTACAGTGCCGCCGCGCCACCCGTCTTTGAACCTCGTCGACGCCCGCACCGCTTTTTGTTGTCGCCTGCGGCGCTCATTCTCTATCGCGACCTCGCGCCGTGACGCCGCCCGTCGCAGACCAGCCCTCTTTGACTGTGATGTCGTCCTAATCTACGCCGAGGTAACCACCGCTCCCTGGTCTTCATCTCTCTTGACCTCACAATTTCTAGGTTTGGTAGGGATTTGGGGAAAATGGGTGTGGTAAGGATTTGAGTTATGTAATTGGGGGGATGAGGTTGGGGTTGGTTCTTCTTTCTCTTCGGGTTTAAGATGTTGAAGGAGGGTAAATGGTGAAAGGGATGAAAATGTTTTGATTTTCTGGGTTTGATGATGGAGAAGAAGATGAAGATGTTTCTGGGGTTTTTTTTTGCGTGTGAGAGGTTTTGGGATTTTCTGAGTTTTTGGTTGAGGTAAGTTTGATGCTGAAATTGGGGGTTTCAGTTGTTCTCTCTTTTTGGCCCTGTTTTATGAAGAAGTGGTGGCTGTGATGTTTTGATGGTTGGAGATTGAACAGAGAGGAGATGATTGTTTTAAGGATTCTTCTACTATCCATTGTCACGGGAAGCACCTGAATTGATGAAGTGAAGTTATTCAACTATGCAATTGAAGCTTAAAGGTTTGGCTGTTGTGGACAGGGCTTTTGATGATAATTTTTTTGAGAATTGTTGGAATTGTTTGTGTCATTTTCTGGGTTTTTTAAGTTTTTGTTATGAAGAAGAAGATAAGATGATGAACATTCATCATTAATTCCGAATTTTATTTTTTTAATTAATTTTAAAGGAATATTCTGTTAAATTTTGGATGGAAGTTGACGGAAAACCAAAACTGCAACTTCTTGTAAACGTAAGGGACCTTGTATGCTAATAAATTCCCAGAGGGACCAGAAATGCCAAATTGTGAAAGGTGAGGGACCAAAAGTGCTATTAAGCCTTTTATAAATTAACTATGAAAAGTTTGGGTTAAACTATTTTAGTTTAGATGGATCAATGATATTTAAGATAAGTGAATTAGAAATTTTACTTATTTTAAATATCATTGGTCTAGCTAGGACTAGAGTGACTTAACACAATTTTTTTTTATAGTCATTTTAACAAGTCCAAACATTAAAAATACCACTAAACGCGTACGGAGTAAGGTAAATTAAAAGATTTTTGAAAATAAAATTAATTTGATTAGGAAAAATTAATTTACTAATAGTAAAAATTGAGTCAAATTGTAAAATGATATATCTTGAATCTTTTAGTGATCATCAATTAGTTTGATTGATAAAATATTATTTTACTTGAAATTTGGAACCATTTTATTATGTCTATTGATAGATGAAATTTTAATTGATTAAAGACATGAAGAAAATATAAAAATCAATAGTTGATTGATTAATCATTAGTTTAATTTCACATGATTAAAACTTAAAATGTACATCTCCCATAATAAAAAAAGATACATAATTGCATGAAGAAGAGAAAACAAGGTTATCATACTTTTAAGAATATTAAATTGAGACCAGATGAACCCCGGATGCTTTCTACAATATTATTATAACAAAAGAAGACTTTTGACATAGGTTGCTTTATTTAATCTTTCTACTTTACATTGAGTGTATACTACTTTATAAGAAATGAGTGAATGGGAAGCACATATAATTTACACATATAGGAAGGATGTTGGCCTTCCAAATTAAAGTTTGTCAGAGTGAGAGAATCAATATTGTTTGTGCGTGAATCTTCAATGATAGTATTTGTAAGAACCTCAATTTTGTGTAATTATGTTTTGATTCCTGGATTATTTCATATTTATGATTTGATCTTTGGACTATTTAGTAGTTTCTATTATGGTCCTGGAGTATGGTACCTTGTAAATTGATCCTTATTGAGTTTTATTGAATGGTTGATATTAGACTGTGTTTTTATGTTATCAACTTATGTATCGTTTAAGCCTTGACTGGAATCGCGACGTTTTAACGAGAACGAGAGCATCGTTTGCTACTTGGGAAGTATCGTCTGATGATCATCATCAAATGACCATTGTCTGAGGACCATCGCTGATCCTATCGTTTGGTGCCTACCGTCCAATAGTTATCGTTTGATGCCCATTGTCTGAACCTATCGTCTAATGTCCATCGTTCGAGACCTATCGTCCAACACCTATCGTTTGGTGTGTGTCGTCCACAACATCGGAGGTATGGTCTAGGAAGTGTCGTCTGCAACATGTGCAAAGTATCCTCCAGGAAGTGTCGTCTACAACACGTTGAAGTATTGTCTGGGAAGTACCGTTCGTTGCTTGGGAGCTTATCGTCTAGTAGCCATCGTTTGATGTCTATCGTCCGACGTTGGTGTTCAATGTCCAATACCTATTGTCTGGTAGTGTACCGTTCGCTGTTTTCTGTTTCATTGACCTTGTTTGACTTTCTATAACAGATTTCGTGGGTTTCGAATTTGAATGCGGAGAATAGCTATTATCTCGAAATTTTGGGAAGATATATTCTGAATATTTGACTTGGAATAATGGCTATTAAGTGGTCTCTATTCAGAATATATGTTAATTGGGGGCAGATTCGTTGCTGTTACCATTAGAGTTGTTAAGGGAGAAAAATCTACAACTTCCTCCTACTTTTCCTAGGGTTAGGCGTGCAGCTCACTTGGCTGCTTATATTCTGCTTAGTTGGCTTTTAAAATCAGAGTTATGTCAGGGTTGATTAAGATACAACTGATATTTTGGCTAAAAGATAGGAGAGAAAAGCTGAAAACAACTTCCCACTACCTTAATGGATTCAACCAGTATATAGGGAGGAGAAAAGCTGAGTTCTTTCCATCCTTATCAAGCAACACTTTAGCATCTTTAGAGAAACCCTAACTCTCAAGAGCTGAAAACCCTTCCCTCTTGCTGCTGCTGCTGTCGAGTTCTTCATTCGTTTTTGGAGAATCAAAAATTCCATTCCCTCTTGCTGCTGTTGCTCGAGTTTTCTTCCCTCCTTGGAAGACCAAAAGCTTTCTCTTCCTCTTTTCCTTCCTCTTTTCCTTGTTCTGAATATCGTCAAGGGTTTATGGTTGTTTGAACCATGTTTCTGAATCCTTTCTAATTCTTTTCCTTTTGTTTCTTATTTGTTCCAAGGGTTCCGTCATCGAAGGATTCCAGCCGTGTTCCGTAATCGTTGGATGATCGTTTTTTCGAGTTCGAGATGTACAAGCGTTATTTCTTTTCCTCTTGATTGGTCTAGACTCAAGGTTGGTCTCTCTCACTTTTCGTTTGTGATTGGATGTTCATAGAAACAGTGAGTTGTTATCCCATTGTTAAATGTTTGCTATCTTCGTATTCAGGCAACCTTGTGAATCAGAACCTCTTGTGTTTTTGAGAAAAACCTTCCTTTTCAATTGAATCCTCCATTTGTTTTGTCTATGGGAAAAACCTTGATTTCGAAAAGTAGAACTTTAAAAGGATTTTTTTGTATGATTGCTGTTTTCTGGGCTCCTTGGCAGGGAGCCAGCGCATGAGCGCTAGCTACCTGAGCGCACATGCGCTGGGAAAGGCAGAGGGCCAGCGCATGAGCACTGGACTCCCTGGCGCACTGGATCTGGGGGCTCTCTGGGCACGACAGGCTGCCAGCACTTGGGCGCTGGCAATCTCAGCGCACATACGCTGAGCCCCTGTTTGGCCAGATTGTTGTTCTATTTTAAAAAGTTTTTGAGGATGATTTCCACCCTTCCAATGGTTGATTAATTATTATGTATGTGTGTTTATTCTTGCAAGGTTGGAGATCAAGTTTATGCGACCCGTTCGACGGTAAGGGTAACTTAGTGCTAGTAACATCGAGTCAATTGTGATTGTGTTGTGCCATTCTCTTTGGGAATTTTCTGAATGTTATCTTGATATATCCTATTTGTTTGTATTGTGGAAGCATGTTATTGAGACAGAGACTTTCTGTTGAATTATTTATAACATGATTACATGAGTAATTGAACACATGATCTTAACACGATGTTGTGGATTGAGGTATTAAATTGAGGTTGCTAACATATGCTTATACTATGACTAAGGGATGTTTTGAACTGTTGGTTCACTTGGGGATGATGATTATTTATCATAGCATTATGCATTATGTAGGATGTTTAAGGTTAATGTGACGACACTTTGTCCCGTGGGATCTTCCTAAGGAGATGTGGCGGCACTTTATCTCGCGTGATGTACCTTGTTGTTGTTCGATAATTATGCCTACTGCTGTTGTTGTTTTACAAATGTTGCTTCTATTTTAATTATCACAATTGTTGATAATTATGTTTGTCGTATTGTAAAGAGTTAACCCTTTCTGTTTGATGTTTGGGCGCTTAACGCCATAGATGTACAGCGCGAGGATTTACATGAAGAGTAAATATGATACACGCTTAAGGAAACGTCAGAGATGAATGAAAGATTTGGAAGATCTTGAAGAAATATTTTATTTTCCGTTGTTCATTATTTTAAAATGACTTAGCACAATATTGGTGCAAAAATTATTACTATATTTTATGACACACGATTTTTTAATTACGGGAATATTATTATTGCTTAAATATTGAGTGTCGTTTTCCTTTTCGAAATCTGAGTTGTTTTGAGAGAGGTTTTTATGAAATTATTTCCGCGTAATTACTACGTAACCCTTGACAGAAATTGGGCCGTTACAGTGTTCTTGGCGGAGTAGCGGCGGAGTTCAACCTTGTTCTGTCATGATTGAGGTGGAGCATCTGAATTGCAGTTGCAGTGCATCGGGGGACCTGCAAAAGACACTTCGACACTTAAGTCAGTGTTGGAGCAATGAGAGCATCCAAGAGCTCAGCTCAAACATGTAAGAATGCATAGCAAACTTGTAATATAAGCAATGAGTGAGAAGAGTCCCAAGAAGAATGATGAAACCTGTATTTATAGGTGTCGGAGGTCCTCTGCAGATGTTGGGCGAAAGCTCTTAAGTGAGGCTTCCGAGCAGGAGTGGTTGTCTAGCCGAGCAGCCTTGGAGCCCCCCAGCTTGGCATGGCAAGTATTGGCATGTCAAGCTGTATGAAGCATAGTAAAGTAGCATGCACTATCTATGTGGTCAAAGGGCTAGCTGTCTGAAAGTGCATAGGAGCCCTTACCTCGAATGGATTCCTCGTGCGCTCTAACAACTTCCAAATCACGTCCGCCTTCGTGCCTGGTACCTTACACAAAGTAACTAGTACTTAGTATTCTAGCAACACACAAGAAAGAATCTCATAAAGATCCTTTGGTTATGGACTATTTATGAAAAGATCCTCTAACTCTTGACTATTTGCAAACAAGTCCTCCAACTTTTACCTATTTGCAAAAGGGTCCTTATACTTTACTAAATTCACACTTAGGTCCTCAAATTTTAGCAAAATACTACTTTTAGTCCTTGAATTTTTCAGAATTCTATTGTAGTCCTCAAATTTCCAAAAACTCAGATTTTAACTTCCAAATTCTTTCCAAAAGCCATTAAACATATCCAACATCTAAACTCAAGTTTTCAAGACAACATAACCTCTAAAAAGAGTCCTCATAGGTTCGGCCATGGTGGTATATTTGGCTGACAATTTCCCAAATTATTCTAACACTCCTAAACAAGTATTTCAACCATTAAATAACTCATAGGAAATAAAAAAACCCTAAATCCTACATCCATGCTCAAATTTTATAGCTAGGAACTTCTTTTTCAAAAACTAACTTCACCAATGGATTCCTATCATCATTTTAAGTTAGGTTCATGTAGAATACTTTTCTAAAATCATTTTTTCACTAAAATAACTTTTCATGAATCTAACTACACGGCTGGAAAGCCCTTTTGATGGAGATCAAACTTCCTCAAAGGAATCATAGCAAAAGCTCTACCTTAAGCATTTCCAACACTAAAACTCATATCTTGAGAAATCTAAAAAGATCAAACTATGCATTCATCTCTTAAAAACAATTTTCGTGGAACCAAAACTCAAGAACAAGGCTGCCGACTTTAAACTGAGTTATAGAACTCAATACTTAACCAAATGACCTATAATGTATGTCCAGAGATAGGTATTGAAAAGAGTACTACCTTTCTTAGTTGGACTTGGAAGCAGAAAATGATAGTAACTGGGTGTTATTTCCACTCACAAGTTGCTGCCTAGAATGAAACTGGTGCAGAATTTCTCTCTTCTCTCACTAGTTTTCTCTCTCTTCCTTCAACAATCTCCCTAAAGTGAAAAAAGATTAAGGTTCACCC
Organism: Acmispon strigosus; assembly: GCA_030819835.1. Classification (NCBI taxonomy): domain Eukaryota; kingdom Viridiplantae; phylum Streptophyta; class Magnoliopsida; order Fabales; family Fabaceae; genus Acmispon; species Acmispon strigosus. The sequence goes on from JAUAMA010000007.1 coordinate 33,986,576, forward strand.
CTTATATAGAGAGGGGCGGCCAAGACTAGGAAAAGATGAGCACATTTTGCTTCTTTAATGTCCATTAAATCACTTCATCAAAACCCCAAAAATCCATTATACCCTTTTGCCTTGATTCTCCCATGCATAAGTCACTATCAAGTCTTAATGAAGCCTTTTGTCTATTTTCCAAACTAAGTTAAGCACGCTTAACATGGTAAGTTTGATGACTTCACTTGCCTATTTGAGGAAGATGCTCTTGAACAATGCTCCATACTTCACATACTAATGATTTTCAAATTTCCCTACCAACAAAGATGAAGACCTTCATCATTTCTTAATCCTCCCTTAATAAGGTCAAAGTAGTCAACTATGTGGCTTGTCACTTTCCAAGGCCATTGGATTCTTCCTTATTCATGTAATAACATCATAATCATTCCCTTACAATATTCAAATTTCAAAAGAACTTTCCTTTTTCTCCTTAACCAAGCATATTAATTACTACTAGTGAAATAATTATTCTTTCCCTCCATCAAACACATGACATGCGACATACACATGTCCATTAGCAACGAATAATTTTTCGACGTCGCTTCCTTCTCCGTATCGAATTAAATACCTTGACGTATTAAAATAATTAATTCGACGTCGCCGATAAAACGTTCGCCGCTATATATATTTCCGCTAACCATGTAGCGTCGCGAAATAATAACATTTATACGGAACATTTTAATATCAGGAATACGACACCACGTCGTTAGATAATTAATACGAAAACGTCAAAAGTATCGTCAACGACAATATTACTATTACACAATATTGATAATCGTATAAACGATGGCAACACTATGGCAAAACGAATTACGCTTGTACACGTAAAACTTATGCGTCGCCTAATTAATTAGTTAATAATACGTCACAACGTAATCATTGATTAATTACTATACTAATACCAGATTAAATAATCAGGGTCTTACACTAGCAGCATCGCCCATATGAGCCCAAGAGCATCATCTGCAAGCCTTGGAGTCTAAATCTGAATAGGAAAAGAAGTCGTTGACTCCAAGATCTCACCATCCTGATCACGAGCTATCATACCAACACCAGCCACATAAGAGTCCCAAACATAGCGTCAAAATTAACTTTGACTCAACCCTGAGAAGGACGTCTCCAAACAACCTCCTAGACTTCTGGGGAGCGAGATGAGGGCGAATTAGTACGCGGAAAAGAATGAAGGGATGCAGCCCGCGCTAGAACGCGCTCCACAGAGTAAATACCAACGTAAAAAATGACTTCATTTTGAGCTTCGCACAAAACATAAATGAGCGTTATAAACCGCCCTAAAACCTCTAAATCTGACCTGGGAAAAAACTCAAAACAAACTCTTGAAACAAACATGGAGAATCAAGGTGCAAACCGAGAGAGGACGCAAACCAAATATTCTTTACCATTGGGCAAAAAGGCAGAATATGCTCTCATCATTAAACTGGGCAAGTCGGATCAAGGTCCATTCAACGCCACCGAAGCAAGCTACAAACCGGAAGGAAATTCGAACAAGCTCTCTACACAACCTCTTTACAGCAAGGTAAGCAGGGAGCTAGAAGACAAGGACATGATATCCACAGAAACACTGCGACAAATGAAAGCATATCTAGAACGAGAAGAAAACCAACCGTTAGAGGTCTCAGGCCAATATAAAACATCAGCAAAATCACCTTTGCAACCAATGATAACTAATTCCTCAGGTGAAAATCGTTCAATTCGTGCCTTGTTTCGATTGTGCAAATATAGAACATCCCTCATTTAATTTGAAAATGCATTTTGGTGGTTAAGTTAGGATGTGCATCCATATATCTTTTCCTTGTTTATTGTACTTTGTCATTAATATATTAACTGAATTGAGTTTGAATCCTTTAAAAAAAAAAGTCGGTAATAAACTATAATATATATAAATAAAGGGAAATGCTCATAAAATGGTTACTGCAGTGAACAGAAATAATAGACACAAGCTTATGCTACAAAGGACACGAGTACTTAAATGGCATGTTCTTTATGTACATACTGCATAGTAGAAGTTAATTACTATGTGAGCAAAACACATTGTAACAATAGTATTACCCGGTAACAAGTCCCATCACAATTAGTAGATAATTAGATTTTTTAAGTATTTAATTGAAAGCTAAATTTCTGGGTGATGTGTATCAGTTTATGGAGACAAGTTTACTACGAGAAACTTACTCATTTAGTATGACCTCAAAGTTTCAAAAGAATTAATCTGATAGGTGTTTGGTGGGAAAAGAAATATTACCATGCATATATATATATACAGGTCTGATGGAAGCTTCAGAGAAACAGCTTACTAAAGTATTTTCTTACTCTCATAACCGTTATCTCATTTACCTGTGTGAATCAAATCTTATATGTAAGACAGTTGCATAAAAGGGACCCCACGCCCCAGCCTGTGTATATAGCAAAAAAGAGAAGACAACAGAAAAGCTTCAGTACTAAAAGCAAAACATGACCTTTCCAGAAAAACTTTTTCTCTTCCCTCATAGATCCTTCAAGTTGCTTTCAAATATAACTACATAAAGCCCTAGCTAGACCCTTTATATTCAATTCCTTATAGCTAGCTACATTTTTGTCATTATATAAAGCTTCTTCCACCAGACCTTTTATCTCAATTGCTCTCAACTTTTCAGCTTCTATAGTTTTTTCTTTGCTATGGAGGAAACTACTAATGAGTACTTGATGTGGATGAAGAGAAAGCAAATCTTGAAGTCACATATTCAAGCACCAATATTTGCAGCCTGCAACAACAAAAACTCTTGGGAGGAAAGGGCTTTTGCAGAAGATGCAGCAAGGATACTTGGTGGGTGCATATGGCCTCCAAGATCTTACTCATGTCATTTCTGTAAAAGAGAGTTCAGGTCTGCTCAAGCTCTTGGGGGCCACATGAATGTGCACAGAAGGGACAGAGCTAGGCTCAAACAAAATCCTCATCACCACAAAGATGATAATTGTAAGTCATCATCCCTTTTGGTCGTCTCAATTTTCTCTAAGATTCCTATAAGGTAGATTTTCATGTTTGAAGGAGAATTGATAGCTTTTGTGAGAACAGAATCGATTCTGAAAGATCTGAACATGAATCCAAACATGCTATTTTATCTTTGTTAACTCTTTCTCTGACTTTCTTGTTACAGTTACAACAAGTGGACACTTGTCTTCTAAGCCCTCAACAATATTCACACAAGAAAATTGTTGTATTGGGTGTCCTGATTCAGAGCCAAAAGTGAAAGTCAATGCAAAGGAAGAATTTTTAAAAGGTTCTGGTTGTCATGATTATGTTGAAACAAATTTGTCTGTGGGAACAAATTCTGTTTTTGGCAAAAAATTGGGAACTGATTCATGTGGGGATCATCTTGAAGGCATCATCAGTTATAAAAGACCAAAGACTTCTACTCCTGTGTTCCTCAAGCCATGTTCAAATGATAGAGGCCTAACATTCAATTCTGCAGAATTTGTAGTTGGACTTAAGCCTGGAATGGAAGACTTGGATCTTGAACTCAGGTTGGGAAAACCTCAGAAAGTTTAATTAGTATATAGGACAAATAGAAGAAGGTGGAATGTCAGTGTTTTGCTCTTTGCCTTTTCTTTTAGGGGTTGATAGAGAATAGGCAAAAAAACCTTTTCTTCACCTAGCTAAACCTTGAATAGAATGAAAAGGTTTATTTCCATGAAAATATTGTTAATTTTGAATACTAATTCTATCTCTGCTTGCATGTTACTATCTTACCTTATTTCTTGAATACATCTGTAGATGTTTTACTTTTCCGTTTATGAGCATAGAATGATCAGTGACTGCATGCGGTTCATGAAGGTAAAATGACAAATGAAAATACAACACAATATAGCAACAAAAAAAGTGATAGCAGTAGATATCCAGAGAGACAAAGGAAGAGAAGAGAGAAGTAATGGATGTGATAGGTAATATGATATGATAAGAAGTAAGAGATAGAGGGAAAAATAAGATGTTTGTGGGTGTCTATATTATTTATATGTTTATAAAAATCTTTATTGCATGAGTAAAACTCTTTCATTTACGTGAGTTAAAATCTGTCACAAATTTTAAGTGTCGTAGGTGTCACTGTAGTGTCCACCAATTGGCGATTTATATAGCAATATGCAAAATTTCACTATCGCATTATGATCAAGTTGGACAAACTCTAATATGATAATAATGAGAAATGGAATTTCTGAGCTAGGGCTTCAGACTGAAAGCGATGCAAAGAAAAACAAATGGATTCAGATAAACCAAGTTGGATTTTTGTAATGAAATTAAAGTTTGTTTTTTATTTAGTTGTTTTTATCTATATCCCTTTTCTATTCTGTGGCTCTCAACTCTGTCTTATATGCTACCAAATTTGATGCCTCCAGTTAACTGCAAGTTATCTAGACAGGAATCAAAGAAAATAGGAAAATTCAACTGTAAAGTATTAATTAAAGGGGTAGAGAAAAACTGACAAGGGCTGACAAATAGAAGTCACTTCAGCTACCTATATTCCAGGAACTAACTGTAGTCACATATAGATAAGCCTGTAAAATTTTATGAATAAACCCTTTTACCTGGATCATATCGCTCACCCACTTACTACTTCACCTTATCATTTCATGAATTCCAACTAATCCTAATTTTAGACACTCACATCATCATTATTGAATTAATTTCTCAAATCGATGATTGGTTCAAGTTATACATGTTTAATTCAATTTAAGCTAGGTGTTGAATTCGAGTCTTAGAAATGAATTTTTTTTACTAAAAGAATTAATCTCAACAAAATGTGAATATTTTTAGTTTAAATAAAATAATTATATGTGGAAAATATATAACTACCTTAACACCAAATAAATTCTAACCCTCATAATCTATAATCTATTCAGATAAATTTATCTCCATTGACTTCGATTATAATGAGTAATTTCACCTCTAATAGTCTCATTTTTATCTTTATCTCTCTTTTCTTAACGTATAACTATCATTAACCACGTCTTTACTTTCACTTTGTTCTCATGATATCTTTCTCCTCTTATGTAAGATTTAAAATGGTGTCAATATATCTTTTTTCCAATTTCAAATGGCTCAGTTGTTTTACACATGTTCTTGCCTAACACTTCCAAACAAAACCAACCAAGCACGCGGAAATTGAAACTTATTATAGTACGGCCAAATATTAATTTAGTTTGGTAGATGAGATGAAAAGGGCATCACATCATTGGCCTTATTAGCATGTCCTTGTTTTTACTCTTGGTGTGATATATCCTTGTTAATAGCTATACATGTAGTTATCCCTATAAATGTCAACTTCTTATCTTCCAAATATTTCAAAGCCCGAGGCTCTTGAAGCTGTGCAGTAACTAGTAACTAAAGAAACAGTGTTAGCCATCTTATTGTGACACTGACTGTTCCTCCAAAATACATGGGGACGTCACAAGTCTCTTCTTTTCAACCTTTCTTTGTAAGGAAAGTTCATGAAATATCACTGTTGACTTGCATGTTCTTTGCAGTCTGCGGAGAGAAAACACACAGAGGCATTGCTGTTCTATCATCAATGGGGAATACGTGCTACCCTTCACACACAAAAATTCCATTCTGGGCTAGATTTATAATATTGAATTTCATTGATCACTTATATTGGATATATAGGACCATTGGCACAAAAGATAGATAATAAAGAAAAGCAAGTTGGTTTTTTTGGAGGTGGAGGATTGGAGGGTGAATTTTGCCTTCAATTAAAATACACATGAATTGTTGTGAAAACAAATTAGCTGAGTATGCATGTTAGAAATTTGAAGTTAAAATCAAATATGCAACAAAACTTTTATCTGTAGTTTGTGAGTGTGAGAATTGATTCACTATAAAAAAAACCTCATCGGTGTTGGGGCGGACATTAAAAGGGTCAAAGCTAACATGTTGAGTCGGCTATCAGCCTGACACTAACTGTTCGCATGACCAAAGCCGGGGGTGGACGCAAATTAGTAAAAAGTTAGAATCGGCTGTATAGACCAACTCTACATAGTGGAGGTTGAGGTCGACGCTAACATGGTTTGCCAATGCAACAATGGTGATGTCTGACACCATTTGATTACAATTTACCAGATCATATATTAGTTTCTCTCAACTAGGCAAAAACTCGACAGGAAAAACACTACCATTAATTTGGAGTTACTATTTTAGTATTCTCAAATTATGGGTCGTGGTTTGCCTGCTCGAGAGCACTAATTTGCAATCCTGTAAACCGTTAACAAATGATGTAAGACATAATAAACTTTGCATTAACGATCACAACCTACAAGCTTAAAATAATGTACACGACATAAAAAATTATATAAGAACTCAATGCACTAATCATAATCCACAAGTTCAAAGTACACCACAAATAATTCTAACTTGACATATAAGAAAAACAACACACAATACCAACGGTAATTATAAGCAACATTCTCCAGGTTGATGATTGTTTCATGCTTTTCAACTCATTTTTGCGGTCAGCAGAAACCATATCATATCTTCTTAGGTGTTTATGCATCATCTACCAAAATTGGAAACCTAGCTCTAACAACCAGCTGGCTAGCCGATGATTTTACCAGGATTCGGGAGTTGTGACTAAACTTCTCACAAGATTAAAATAAGTGATCCTAAGACAAACAATCAGACTTAGAATGGGGAACCCAACAAAACCCTACACATAAAAGATCAATTAGAAACCTGGTTAAACAAGTTTGATGATCAAAGATTGAGCAGGATCAGTGATAACTCTAAAACTAAACGAGTTTATACATCTAAAAGGTAAGCTGTGGAGGCTCTAGGCACATCACATCAGAAGTATGGCGACGAAGCGGTAATGGGGCGGTTGCTCGCCAACAAGAGTTATGGAACGGCGGTAAGGCGATAGTGAAGGGTTCAACTCACGGTGGAGCGAGTGTGATGGGTACAACTCACGACGGAGCGACAGTGGGGGTGCGGTCCGCGGCGAAGCGAAAATGAGGTGGCGGTGCGACGGTGAGATTGAGTGGCAAAGGTAGAGGGAGGAGGATTTAGTGGCTGAGGGAGAGGGAGAGGGTCAGGGGTGGTGGAGGATGGGAGATGAGCTAAGGAAGAGGGTGAGGGTGATAGCGGCAGAGGTGGAGGGAGGGCAGCGGCTCATAGCACCAGAGGAGGGTGAGTGGCAACGAACAAAAGTGTGGGTCACGGTGAGGGGCGGCAGATTAGTGGGGGCTTATAATGACGTTTTGGATAATGTGAAAGAGAGAGGCTTATAATGAAGTCGAGGCGCAAAAATCTATGACTGTTAGTGTCGGCTAGGTCGAGACTAGATTTTCCGTCCACGAAAGGAGCCTTTCACACATGGACATTAGCGTCGATTGTAGCCAACGCTAGTGAATGGTGAAAGTAGAGTCGACTTCAAGCGACCGCTAATGCTCTGCGATAGGACGCTAGTGTGGCTGGAGAACTTAGCATTCTTCGTAGATGACTCTTAATGTGACTTAACCAACGCAATTAGTTCCGGATAGGTTGATGCAAAACAAAAGAGGACTTTTTTATATTTCTCTCTCTCTCTCTTACGTCGGCTTTTCCGACGTAAACTATCCAATATTAGTGTCAGTGTCGTGGCTGACATTGGACGCTAAAGTAGACTATTCTTATAGTAATTTTGAAGAAAGAAAATTTAATCCAAACATGCTATCATTTTCGAAATATTTGCCTTCTTTGGAATTCGAACATGTTGATTTTCTTAAATACTTCATGTATCCAACACGTGTTGGTGAAGGAGGTGAGTCCAGTTATTCGGTGTGCGTTTGTATCTACGTTTAAGTTGGCTAAAATCACACTCACACCAATAACATAATAGATATTACTTAGCTAAAAATACATTCAAACTGCCTTAAAATATGCGTTAACAGAAATACAAACACACATGCCCATTTAAATTTCTGTTGAATTCAATATAGATTTATGTTGAAGCTAGTTAAGGTGTCGAGATTTTATTTCTCTAATCTATATTTAAGTCTACGTAACAAATTCTAACTTATTTATTTATCTCTTGAGAGATACATGAAATTATGTACGTTACTCTAACTCCCAAACAAATGGTTTGCAACATTAGGATTGCTACGTAGAAGGTCCATGGGATATATAGGTCCATGGGGTGATTTTGATTAATCAATGCAACATTTTAATTTTGGCAATTAATGTCTGGTTTCTTGGCTCTATCTAATGTTTGAATTGAAAATATATAAGTGCAGGCAGCAGAGAGAGGTCACATGGGGATGATGTATGTGCTTCTATTTTTCTTTGAGGGTATTTATTGTGGGACTTCAGATGGGTTTATGCTCCCTGCTTTAGCAAAGTTAATAGTTTTCTTTATTTAGGGTGATTTGATATATGCAGAGTGTACACAGTATTTACGTAGCTATTGCTATATATTGCCAAAGTTAAGAGTCTACAGATTAAAGTTGTAGATACCTAGCACGTGTGTGTCTATGCATTAGGAGTTTTTTATTGTATAGTGAAAACAACTACACAGACATTTCATCGTATAATTAATCTATTCATTTGCTGTGAATGACACTTTGATAAATGACACTTCACAACCTCATTCTCCTTCCTTTAAAGTCTCTTTGCTCTTCCTAGAAACCTAAACCTAACTCAAGTTGTTAATTACATCATGTTCCAAATTCCAAATAGAGGAATCGATTGACTTGCACGTGATAGCATTTGTGAGTTTAATATAGTGAATCTTCCCCGTGATTATCATAGGTTTTGTTACTTTGTAGGTAGCAATATAATTTACCCACACATGTGAATGTCCCACATGATTAAAATTCCTACCTAAACGAATATCTCAATTTAATTGAAAGTCTTGCTTTCCATGCGTGTAAGTAGCTCAGTATAATCAGTTAGCTGGTCACAAGAAAAAGTCCAAATTGCATCACTATTATCTTTATGTGCATGTACATATATTGAAAAGAATAATAACGTCAGTCTATTAATTTTTAAACGAACATATACATGTTTTTTTGAATTCTTAATTATGCTTCTTTCTATTATTAATTATTCTACTCTTTGACGATTTCATCCATGAGTCGTTGTTAGTAGATGACTCGGAAGTCTAAAGAAAAACAGGAAAAAAACACTATGAATTGAATGTCGACTAAACATGCTACGTATTCTGATTGATTGTTGGATATCAGAAAGTCAAACCTAATGGACAATTCTAGTAAGATCTGTTGAGGATTCTCTAAGACAACCCCCCTTTGCTTCCCTTCAAGTTGGAGGAGTTGTCAATCTGAATTGTCCACTCGCATGTTGTGCCATCTTCAAGCCGAGGTTGAACATATGTGAGTTCGACTACGAAATCGGCTAGGACTTAAGGCTTGATGGAAATTTGTGGTTAGTACGTGTTATTAAATTGAGAGATTTTAACCGACTAAGCGATCGTGTCGCCTGTTAGGCAAGGTGGTTCTTATTGATATCAGGTGGGCTGAAAGTAGTTCTAATGTCGTATGGATAAGAATACAATAGTGAAAGCTGCATTCTCGATTTGTTGGTACCTTTGCCCTGCTCCTTAATATACTTTGCGGAATAAGTACACTGGTTGTTGGCCATCTTTGTCTTCTTGAATAAGCACCGAGCTGAGGGAAGTGGTAGATATGGCTAGGTACAGGTAGAGTCATTCCCCACATACAAGACTTCAGAGAACTAGTGTCGTGCTCAAGGCTTTGTGGAAGGCTATAAGTGTGTGCTCGCATTCTTCTGTCCATTCAAATCTCTTATTCTTTCCTAAAAGCTGGTACAACGAGACTACTTTGTGAGTCGAGCTAGCTATGAACCTCATGGAGATCCTTCTTTAATCTTCATGGATATTCACTTCTATTCCTTCGATCTAACAAGCTTGAAGGTATAGGAACCAAAAGGAAGAATGAAAAGAAAAGTGGAAAGGTAGAAGAGGAAAAATCATGCACCACATGCTTCGTGGATATGAAGGATGATAAGCATTTGAGGTGAAGATAAGCCACAAGTGGATCATACTTGATAATTCATAAAGGGTTTTCTAGAAAGAAAACTTTGTGAGAGTTTCTAACTCACAAAATTCAAATTTCATCAAATGACTAATGGTGGAGGGATAATACAAAATGAGCTCCACATGAAGGGGAGTTCGTGGGAATATGGCGGACAAGAGCAATTGGGTCGAGCCCAAGTCACTCCGCCATGTAATGCAAAGTCTATCTTATTGGGCCACAAATCCAAGCCCTAAAGCCCGATATCCAGAAACTAAATCTTAATCCTAAGTGGGCTGAAAGTACAATCTCAAACGTAATACAAGATAAAATACTACTGAAAAAGGATTATCCAAGAACTCGAGTACTTAATAGTGAAAATTACCAAGTTCTTTGGGTCCTTATTCCTATAAGAAATATCAGTAGGCAAAGAAGCTACCAAAGTATGCATCGCAACCCTACCTTTCTTTTCCTTGGACCTTCTAGTAGGCCCTCCAAGAACCTCCAAGCCATCCAAGCCATCTCCAATAATATCCTCAGGATAATATTCATGAGAACCTTTAAAGTACTATGATTCGTATGGCAAGATTTTGGACTTCTTTGATGCTCTGTGAGCTTCGTATATCTATCATTGCTCGACATTTTTCCGGATTAGCTTCATTGCCCTGGTTGGGTAGCATGAACCTCATGAACTTCCCTGCTTCTACCCTGAAAACAAATTTACTTGGACTAAGGCCCGTGTTGTGTTTCCTAAGATTTTCGAAAACGTATCCAAGATCAACTAGATAGTTTCGCTGGTCTAGTGTCTTGACGATCATATCATCCATATATACCTCAATGTTGCGACCTATTTGATTTTTGAATACAGAATATTGACAAAGCTCCTTTGATCGACGAGCACTCTCCTTACTGTTGCATTGGAAATTCTCCCCTAGACCATGACAGGGTTGTCATGTTCACGCTTAATGGGCCTGAAATGGAGATATTTGCATAATCTCTTTGAGGGACTTTCTTCGGGCTACCCTTGATGGTCCATCACCCGCAAATCACCAGCAATCACTAATGTTTTGCCCATTTGAGAGTGATTTGGCATGAAATGATGAGGGATTTGGCGTCCGTTACCCATCAACCTGTTATCGCTTGGATCGATATGTCCTCTACGGATAGTAACAAGTTACCCTTCTTGCGAGGGTGTACATTTCCTTTGATGTCTTCCTATGTTTTCCATGGTTGATGGATGAGAATATGGTTTAATGATTCCAAGAGACGACGCCAGTGTTCGGGTAAGGGAGAATCAAACTTGAGTATAAGACGTAAGCAAGGTTCTAGGGTTGCTCGTCCATTGAATGACCTTCTTCTTCTTATATCCAGCGATTAGGTGGGCACTAGAGATGGATACTCGTAAAACACTTTGACGCTCAAGACAGCAAGGCTAGAGAGAAATATGGATTAGGCTTGAGCATATAGTGTGTGTCTGAGGAATGTCCCCTTAACATGTATATATATATTTTGAAAACTGTTGGCACTAAAAATCCGTAATAGCTAGTTAGAAGCCGAAGGGCACTCGAGTCAATTGGGGAACATGGTCGAGCAAAATAGTAGCTAGTCCAAGTGGGTCTATCCAATTAGTATTACAAGTAATCAGTCAAGGTAAATCTAGTGCACAGGGACGAGATTCAGGGAAGGTGCAGAAACTTAGGCTTCAAGTAGGATGAATCATCAGGTTTCTAGAAGCTTTCCACATGCAGAAATAGTTAGTGGGCTCGTTCCCGTGAAAATAGGAGAAAGTGGTTGCGAGCTAGCCGATGCAATGAGGAACGACTGAAACAAAGCCTCTAGGCTGACTAGGAAAGAGGGAACGATGATAACCCATGATTTTGTAAACACTGGTAATGATCGGAGAACGTGGAGTGTCGCATGTTCCTTCCAACCGATAGGTAGTTAGCCGATTTGCCTCTATAAATAGAGGAAAGGTCGTTTGTACAAACACACACAATCAATCAATCAAAATCTACAAATTTCCCAGATTTTATCTTTATTTTACTTTTTAGCACTTTACTTTTCAGTCATTTAAATTCTTTATCGCTTTCTGCAATTTATCTTTCAGCCGATTTACAGCTTTCATCCTTTATTTTCTTTACCGCTTTTTAGTCCTATACATTCGTTAGGAGTAGACCTTAGTTCATAGCCAAAGTCCTATTTCAAACATCCTTCAATAGCGAGGCACTAAGAGCTTTTTGGAGTATCTTAGGAATCCATATTGAGGAACAAAGTCCCTTCCTAGATCAATCGCTTGGTTAGGAAATCATAGTTATTTTCCAGCCGACCACACGAATCCAGATCGGCCGAATCCATATCCTAATCGACCAAATCTATTTGTGAACCAACAAAAACAAAACAATATCATTCCATATTTTGATGAAGAGGCTAAAATGCCATTTACAGAGATCGAGACATTTGATTGTCTCCACTAAATACCCATAAGGAACCTTCCCTATTACACCCTTGATTAGCTAACAAATCAGCTAATTGATTACACTCCCTTATTACATTGACCACATCAATAAGATTAAGAGGAATGCTATCAACACTCTTTTTGACCCTTTCTTTCTAACGTTCTCTCTTTAATTAATCAAAGTTCATGTAGGGCGCACTAAATTTTATGGCTCCACTCCCAATTTGGTGGGACCTGCATAAATTTTAACCAATCAAAAAGAGAATGTTAGAAAGAGAGTGTTGATATCACTCCTCTACAAAAATTCAATCTCATTAAGGGTATTCAATAATTTCGTGACTTCTTTACACACCTCACTGCAAGAGTTGAATCACTCTCAATAATGACATCCTTTTGATTGAAATATTGGTAGAGCTTCATCGCATTATACATAACTTGAATTTCTACTTCATAATCCCAAGCAATGCCCACCGATTTCGGAAAACACCCTAGAATCTTCCCTTCATGATTGCGCAATACACCCCTTATTTCGCTCCACCCCTGGTTATCTTTTGAGGTGTCATCAACATTAAATTCCGCTCTTCCCCTTAACGAGTATATATATGAAGGATTGTCGAGATAGAATCATGCACATATATGACATTTTTACAAATCGTACATTTTCCTTTAATCACAAAAGTTATCTTAATTAAGAATTTAGTCAATATTAGGTCAAAGTACTTGGCCTATCATTTTATCCTGTAACAGGTCTCATGGTAAAGAGAAGTATTAAAGGTTTGTTTCACGTGATTTAGACATATATGACGAGTACTATGAATAAACATCGTTAAATGGTCACCAATATGAAGAATAGTCTAATTTACATTAGGGACATAGAAGAAATTATAGGTCAAATTACTAAGTGATATTTGGAGGTAAATAACTTGTCTTTTAGCCTGATGTATGCTAGATCATATATGCCCCTGCGAGTAATCTGACTTTTTTCCACCCCTAGGGATAGAACATCCTATAGGCGGTCGGAGGTGTTTGAGTATGAATATGAGTGGTTGAAAAAGTGTGGGAGAATGAATATGACTTATTTAGATAAGGCGAGTGATTGTATCTATGTTATCAAGAAGATACACACCTGTGTCACTTAGCAAGATGTGGTTTCTTCCCTCTATATTGGTGTCGAAGGAGTCGTGGTGGTTAGGGGAGGTAGAAGTGGTGTAGGAGAGGGAGGGGTGGCAGTGCTTATGTGAATTTGGATCGTCTCCATCCTCTGCATAGTGTAGCAGTATGAAAACATAAGTTGAACAGTAAAGCACCTAATTATTCTCTCACTTCAAATCAATCATGTGTTAAGTTCAAACGATTTCACTTTTTATCTTGTTTTGATTAATAACAATTTTACTCAAAGTTTAATTATGACAGATAAAGATTTTCTAAGACTTTGTATATTTTATATATTTCAGGAAACATCTATTAGTGGAAAAAAAAACGACGTCTACCCTATCTCTTGAAGTATCCAAAAGCAGGGCATTTAAATGTATCGAAGAAGAAAAACGTCTGAGTGTGTTCAAGAAGAACGTCTGACTATGTCTATGCAGATCGTCTGACACGTTCTAAATAGAACGTCTGTCTCAATGCTTCCAACAAGGAAGACTTGCAAAAGTCTGAATATTTAATGAAGCACTGTTCGCACCAGAATCAAGGAAGGACACATTTAATATTATATTCCTTGTATCTGCCTACCTCCTTTGAACATTTCATAGATCAAGAAACACCTTTTAAGAGTCAACGACACTATTCTCTGAACATCGTATCACCTCAACGGTCAGAATCAAATCTCTGTGTTCAGAAGAAGAAGATTCGCTTTGCTGCTTTTCTTTGCATTAAATGCTCAGACACTATATAAGGAAACAGAACAACAAAGACCAGAGGAGAGAAGTAATTGCATTAAATTCTGCATTTAAAGCATAGCAAATTTGCATTTAATGCTTTTGAGAGCTTGCCAGAAGTATCTGTTGCACCTTCAGAGAAGAAGAAATTCAAACGGAATCTAGGATCTTCACCAATGTTCATCCTACTGAAGATATAAATAGAAGACTTGAACACTGGAATCAGTGGCGACTTACAACGATCAAATTCAAAATCATTCAAAGCCTTCTGTTGCAATCAAGCTCCGTAACCTACTCAGAAACTTATAGTCATATCATTCTGAGTTAAGTCATCTGCCTGTGTGATATACTCATAGAGTGAAAACTCTCATCCTTCTCACACTTCAAAAATAGAGAACTCATTTCCATATTATCTCTGTCATCTGTGCTTAAACATTGTCTAACTCACTCTTTATAGAAGAGACTTTGTAGAACCAGAAATTCTTTGTAAAAGAATTGGGAGAAGCCATGTCTAATACTTGTAAGGAGAAGTCTTGTATAATACTTGTAAGGAGAAGTCCTTCGAATACTGGGAGAAGTCCTGCACAATACTTGTACTGTTAAGTGTGAATAGTGGAAAATCTTGGTGAAGCCAAGGACTGGACGTAGCCCTGTCGATTAAGGGAGTGAACTATGATAAACTCTTTGTGTGCTTTACTTTTCAGCTCTGGTTATTTTCCGCTGCACAAGAGTTCGAAAACACTTTCAAAACATATATCTGTTTAAAAAGAAAAGTTTAGTAAAAATCACACACAATTCAAACCCCACATTTCTTGTGTTGTTTCACTACTTTCATCATGACCATTAAATATAAATATTAAGGGGTGTGATTTTGCTGCAGAGTGATGGAATGAACACTTGCAGGAGAGGATTCTTATTCGTGCTTATGTATGTCAAAGTTTACACACTTAGTAGGGATTTTTGGAACAAGAGTGATAGAAAACAAAAAAAGAACAGCAAAAAAAGAAAACTAGACAGAGAGCCTAGGCTAAGGCCTCACAAAAGAGACCCCCATCGCATCCGCAAGCAAAAGCAAAGGAAACCCCTCAAGTGGCGAGGAGATCGAAACCAAAGCCTCCGATTGCTGAGCACCATGCTTGGCCAAAAGGTCCGCACAAGCGCTGCCTTCCCTCAACGTGTGAGTCACCACCACTCACCAATATCGCTGCAACAATCCTCTAATGTCCTAGATAAGCGAAGCATACTTGTGACAATGCGAAGGCTCACTCTGAATCACTTGAATCGCATCCAACGAGTTTGATTGACACTCCACAACCCGGAAATCATGCTCCCAAGCTTGAGCCAAACCATGAAAGATGGCCAAGAGCTCCAGGTGGAGAATCTTAGAATCCGAAAGATAACCAAAGAAACCACTTATCCAATCCCCGTCGGGATGACAGAGGCAGCCACCACGTCGAGGATTACCAAGCACACTCCCATCGACGTTCACCACAATACCGTTAAAAGAAGAAGGGCACCAATGCACCTGCCGAGGCGGAGCTTGGCCTACACTGCCACCAGAAGGGTAAGCACGCACAATATTAGAAGCCATGGTCGTAATGAGGACAACCAACTGCTGATCCGTCATGTGCACATTTTCCAAACACCAGGAGTTTCTAGCCCTCCAAACCCACCATAATGCAACACAAGCAACCGACGAGGAAGAACGAAACAGCTGCTAGAGCCACAATCGAACATCAGAGGCAATGAACGCAGGGGACTGCACATCAAACGCCAAATCCTCTGGGCTTGAGAGCAGTCCTGAAGACAGTGAAGAACAGATTCCTCAGTTGCACTACAAACATAACATAATCCGGACGCTTGCCATAGAACGTCGGAAGCGCAATGATGTGACGATTTAATAATGAAGATTAAAAATGGTAACGATGATGAAATCAAGGATAAAAAACTTCAAAATAACTTCTCATATATTTCTAGGAGCTGAAAATACTTGTAAACAGAAAAGAAAAGGATGCTTCATTGTTTTCTTGCCTCATAATTTTTTTGTCAACTTCTTGCCTAATCATGAGGGCCAACAATGATAACCCCATAGGGGCTTGGGCCAATGATGAACCCAATCATAGCACGACGTCGTTCGAGCTAAGCAAACAAATGCGTTCTTCATCTTCGCAAGAAGATAGGAGGGAAAAGCAAAATCCAGTTCACAGAAACAACAATGGCGAATCCAGAGAGCAGTAGCAGAGGCTCAAGATGGTCCCTCAAAGGAACCACCGCTCTCGTTACTGGCGGAACACGTGGGATCGGGTTCGCTTATTTTCTGCTCTACATTGTTGAATCGATTTTTTTGTCTTTTTTTTGTTTGTGTATTCTCTTTGTTGGTTGAATTGAATTGGGTTTCTTGATTCTAGGGTTTCTCAGAAAAAACCAAAGTTACCTTTTTGATGTGTTGAGTGTTCACTGTTTCAGGCACGCTGTGGTGGAGGAACTGGCCGAGTTTGGCGCCACTGTGTACACTTGTTCTAGGAATGAAGCGGAGCTGAATGCATGCTTAAAGGAGTGGCAAGAGAAGGGTTTTTCGGTTTCCGGTTCCGTCTGTGATGCGTCTTCTCCACCTCAAAGGGAGAAGCTTATTCAGCAGGCAGCTTCTGCCTTCAACGGCAAGCTCAACATTCTTGTGAGTTGCAGCTCCTTTCTCTTGCTTATTTGGAATAGTTTTTTTTTTTTTTTTGTATTTTGTGTTTAAAATAATTCAGAATCGAAATTTGGATGGGAGTTTATGCATAAAGAAATGTTTTTTGAAAAAATAGTCATGATTCATGAAGAATTTGACTTTACAGTTTTTTCATTCCTCTTTCATTTTTTGGCTTGTGTGATAATTACATAGAACTTATTGTGCATGTTTGAATATCCTGTTAGAATTGATTCTGGTGAGAAGTTCTCTGAGTAGGTTCAGAGTGTCAGAATTGATTCTGAGAATCGATAAGTTGATCCAAACATGTCAATAGTGGTTTGTAGATGTAGAAATGTTCTGACAGATTGGTGGGAGACTGGGAGAAGGGCATGTGGAAACCAGTGAAAAGCTAGAGAATCTCTTTTATGATAGAAGCTCTGCTAGTACAAGGCAATATGTAAAGTCTGTGATAAGAATATGACGCATCTCAAGATATCAGTCAAAAGGGGAAACAAAAATATTGAAGTTAAAGGAAATTATATGGTCCAAGAAGCAAAAGTATAGACCATTTACTGTTGTAAAAATCAGCAGTTTCATTCCTTTTGAAATATTACTGTTTGAAATACTTAGCCAACAAGAAAATATGAAATCAAGTAAATATGCTGTCAATGGTCCATTTACTACTTTGTTTATTATGTTAAATATCAAATTATTTTGGTAATCCGGTACATTGAACTTACCATGATTCTGCTTGTGTTTAGAATGGTGGGCAGAATAGCCTTTGTGTTTAAACTTTATCGATGACTCATTGTTTTATATTGGAATATCACTTACTGCAAACTATATTGGAGATCGATCTCATGCATTATAATTTCGACAAAAAGCTATTAAAGAAATTCAAGATGCTTGTGCACATGGTTGTTCATCTTTTTCCATGCACTTTCCCTTCCTAATTGCACTCAGAAGGGCAACATTAATATCTGCAAAATGCAGTTAATAACTGAGAACAGGATATGTACAACTTAACTATATTTCTATCTGTCTATATGTACAAAAGTTACAAGTGTGGGTTGTGGCGTTGACACCTCAACTATCCAATTAATTTGAACTTTGTTTTCATATTCTCAACTTTCTTTTTGTTTGAGTTGTCATCTCATAGTTTATTCTTAGTTTTCATCCTTTTCAATCTCTTGAGTGTGTCTTTATGTGACTACATGGATGCCAATCAATAGTTACAAGCTCTATTTTAAGTGCATTTCTGTGCTACATTACTTTAGATTAATGGGTTTAAAATAGGCTTGAACTGAAGAAGTTCCATTTATTTTTAACTTATAGTTGAGCTGACACATTCTTGCACTCACATGTAATATAAAAGTTTATGATAGTCAGGTTCACATTTAATGAAAATATGAAAAACATGCTTTAGAATTGTAGAATTGAAGTCTTTAATTCTAACCAAGAATACAAATATTGCTAATTTTCAAATATCACAAACCAAATTTATGTCTACCATAAAATTTCAAATGAAAAAAAATATATCTCAAAATACTTATTTTATACTTTTAAAAATGTCATAACTTTTTTCTTAAACATATGCATGAGGCCCATGTGTTGTACGGGTTCTATATCTAGTTTGTGATTATTTGACAATTTTAGCATGATACAGAAAATGAAAAAATGTTCATATTGCTAGACTTGTTTCTCTTTATGCATGACTTCAGCTCATGATAAATTTTGTTTGCATCATTCTTGTGAGGTTAGGTAAACAATGTTGGAACAAATTTGAGGAAGCCAACAATTGAGTATACAGCTGAAGAATATTCAAAATTGATGAGTACTAACTTAGATTCTGCATACCATCTAAGCCAACTTGCATATTCTCTTCTTAAAGCTTCTGGGAATGGAAGCATTGTGTTCATTTCCTCTGTTGCAGCTCTGGCACATATAGGTTCTGGAGCTGTTTACGCAGCAAGTAAAGGTGCGTTGATATATAATCATGTCCTCTTTTGCTCAAACATTATAGGTGACGAGCTATTTTGAAAGACGTTGACTGAAGAGATTCAATATTCTTTTTTCTTCAGCTGCAATCAATCAACTTACCCGATATCTTGCTTGTGAATGGGCAAAAGACAATATTAGGAGCAACTGTGTTGCACCCTGGTATACCAAAACACCACTCGTGGAACCTGTAACGCTCTCTCACTCTGTTCTATTTTACCCTCCAAGGCCTTGTCATATTTTCTCTATGAAGATTGGTTAAATCGACTGACTATATGATAAATTGTGTTAGATGAACAGTAAACTGATTAGTCAGTATGTAAATCTATGTAGATTTACTCTTCTATTTTGTTATTTCTGTTTCTTCACTACCTTCATCACTACAGTCTTCATGCTATAGTTTAAAATATCAATACATAATTTGTGCTTGATATTCTTTCATTCATAATACTTTTAAGGGTCATCAGTGGGGTCGGAGTTATTATGATAGAAGTATGTGTCCATTAGTCTTTAATGACTCTGGATTAGGATTCTCTCATGTGTATGTCTCTCTCCTCATCAATATTCAGAGGTTCTTATCCTTTTAATACATATGAAGAGAGGGATAGATACAAAAATTCAACATAAACATGAGAGGAAGAGGATCCTGATCCATGATTCTGTAGTCACATCAATTTCTGAATAGGAAAATTGAATTTGCTTGCATATTGGGTGACTCAGTAGCATCTACATTATCCTGCATTTGTGTTTACAATAATACTTTATCTCAAGTCTATTGATTTCCATCTTGACAGAAAACTGTATGTTATTGTGCTTTTCTTCCACAAGCATAGCTACTACCATTAGGGTCATATGATAATCAGACAGTGTAAAGTTTCAACAAGTAAATTACCTAGGGAGGGTACTAGTTTTTAGTAGAACCAAAGAGGATAAATTGGTTATCACTTTCTTTCTAGTAATTATTTGACTTAAAAGATTCATTTAGTATTGCTAGTTGGGTTTACATGACGAAACTTTTTAAGAAATCTATCAGCTTTTCTTCATTCTTTTAAAATATCTATGTCCTACCATGTATCTGTCTGATTTAACTGTGCAACTGCAAACAAAACACATGATATTATCTCATCTGACATTAGTCAAGTATGCCTATGGGTGTGATGAGTGGGTGTATCCTTCTATGGAGGGTTTCCTGCTACAATAACCTTATTTTTAAGATCTGATGAATTATATTTTCACAAAATTGTAATGTGAGCTTGCTCATCTATATCATTAATCTTCAAATGACAATATTACCTCTAATCCTCTATAACCTGATTTTATAATTGTTTACCTTTCTTGCAGTTTCTTGCCAACAAAGAGATTCTGAATGAGATAATATCTCGTACACCGATAAAGCGAATAGCAGAAACACATGAAGTGTCATCCTTGGTGACTTTCCTTTGCCTGCCAGCTGCTTCCTATATCACTGGACAAGTTGTTTCTGTTGATGGAGGATTTAGTGTGAATGGATTTCAACCCACCATGAGAATTACTTAATGCAAAGTAGTCATTCGTATTTTCTGGACTATGTGTATTACACTAGGTAATAATCTACTCATGGTTGCACACCACCTATTTTTCATTTTGTGGACTACTTGATCATATTCACCAGCCCAATTTTACAGTGGATGGGTTATGCATTTATTAGGGTCCGTTTGGGGTTGCAAGTTTTTTGTTTTCAAATCGATATTTAAAATCAGGGGTTGGCTAAATGACCCCATGATTAATTGGGGTCATTCAACCTCATATCCACATAGACCAGTAAGATTGTGTCATTTATTTTATTTATTTCCACATTATTTTTTAATTTTAATTATGGGACAATCTTATTCGTCCATGTGAACATGGGGTTAAATGACCCCAATTAATCATGGGGTTATTTAGCCAACCCCTTAAAATCAAATTGTGTTTGGTAAAAATGGAGCTAAAATGATTTTTTACCCGGTTTCAAAACGGTTTTAGTATAATTTTTAGAACCACAAAAAATGATTTTGTGATTATGGTTTAGTTTTAAGAACATGTAATCCACCGCCACCATCAGTGCCTCTACCATCACCCTCCACCACTGCTATTACCACTGTTGCCACCACCACCGCCATTGTTATCACCACCACCACCAACCGCCCTCTGCCACCACCAGATAATATCCACCAACACCACACCACAGCTAACATTGATAGAAGATATTTTACAATTATGATAACCATTGTGAATTTATGAAGTTGAAAAACAAATTAAAACTGAAAGTGACAAAAAAAACTAAAAGTGAATTTATAAAATTGAAAATTAATTTTGGTTTTTAAAATAAATCATAAAATTAAAAGTCGCCCCGAACGGGGCTTAATAAATGTATCCCACTAATGAGTATTGTAAGGGTACTAGTTAAAGAGTATTTACTACATCTAATTAAATATTTTTACTTGCTTAAATATGCAAGTATTAAATATTTTTGTTTCTGTAATTATTTTTTGAAATAAATTTTCCATGAAATATTCTTTATTTCTCTAATCAATGTCTTAAATATAATTGTTAGCGATTGTCTATGCTGACAGATTGAGAATTTCCTTCTCTGAGAATATATGGCCAAAACGCAGCACTCAAATCTTACCCGTCATCCGTTGTGCTTTGTTGTTGCACTTCATCAGGGTCCAACAAATTTGATTGAGTTATGTTTCATAGACATCTCTTAGATGTAGACACTCATTGATGTGATAAGAAGAGAGATAAAGAGAAAAATGAAGGTGTTTATGAGTGTCTGCACTATTTATATGTTTATGAATAATTTTTAAATTTGATTCGCATTTTACATGGAGCATCTAGCCGCTGATAATTTATAGTAGGTTAAAATACAACCCGATTCTTGGACAAAACAAACTATATGTACAAACTAATTCTTCTAATTATAGGTTGTGTACATGTTAAAATTTGTTTGTGCGCCAACTAGTGGTTGATTTAAGTGGTATTTCCTTAAACAAGGCTGCCCTAGCTTTACGAGAATGTGGATGTTTTTAACTTGAGTATAATTATCTCTCGTGGAGGATGTATTTGTTAGAAAAAAGAATATGTTTGTGCATTTATCCTTTCATCATTGTAAGTAGTATGAAAAAAATTAAGTTGCATGAGAAAGACACTGCCTATAATAAGTGCTTGTGTTTTTCTTTCTCATACACGTAATTATAAATTGAGATATTATAATTGCAAGTCATTTAGGATATAATATTCCGATAACTCAGGAAGAGTACAAACAATATGATAAAAAGAAATTAGGATATAACACATCTAATATACACAAGTAATAAAATGGTGCAACTTTGGTATGTATATATATATATATATATATATATAATATATTCACACCTCTTTTCCATCATTTTATTTTTGTCTTTTTTTTTATCTTTTTCTTCTTCTTTTTTCTATCTTTTTATCAAGTTTAAGAGAAAGAGTGTGAACAAAACGTTTTTATCATCACAAGCTCAAGTTGTTTGACAAAGATTATTTTTTTCATGTCAAAGTTCAAACTCTCCAACATATAAGTCATTCCTACCAAATCACCGTGTTCTCTCTAAAATACCTAAACCAATGAATCTTTCCTTCAACTGTTGTTCGTGCCATGTGTCATATTCGGAAACATGGGTCCTCAATTTGTCGTCTTTCTGCATAATTTCCTATTTTGGAAACGGATAACGATGTCGAAATTTCTTTCAATTTCAAGGATAATGTTGGGAGCAGTTATCCCTCCCTTTGCTTTCTAGCTTCGAGAATTTTATCATATTTGAATTTTAGCCACGAAAACACGATTTATTTAAATTTGTTAGTTTTTGTTGACTTTACCTCATATTACAGCTGCTTTAGGTTTCCAAGTGTAAAAAAAAAATAACTTCAATATGAATATCATGTGTCATCCTGATATAAACTCGCGATTTCGGCATTTAAGTTTGGGTACAGTTCCACTTATGGTTGTCAATCTTTAGAGATGTTTCTTAATCTCTACAAGATTACGATATCACGTACTAAAAATAAGATTAGCAGAGGGTAATAACTTTTTTTTCATGATCTTGAGTGGTCTTTGGAGATATCTCTTAATATCGGTAATATCTCGAGATTACCTAGGAGATTACGTGTGTTGGTCTGAAATGTCCAAAAGTGTTTTGTACAGGAGCATTTCAGATATTTTACTCAAAATTTTAGGGTTTTCAGCAAATTTAGATATCACTCCTCTCGTTCTCGCTCACACTAGTCGGCCTGCACCTCTCACTCCTCTTACTTCTCTCATTCTCTGGAGCAGCCTTGCACCTCTCGGCGACAATTTCCAGCGAAGATGGTGGCGAGACAAGCTTCTCTCGGCGACGACCTCTTCTCCATGATACTACCCTCTCTGCGACTCCCTCCTCTCCGCGACTTTAGGCTGTGATTGTAAGACCCTATATAAAGTTAAATAATTAAATAATTAAATAATTATTTAATTTTTCAAAATATATATTGGAATGCTTTCAAGCGTAAGTCAATGCCAATGACTATTCGCATTATCGGTGCAATGTTCTGAAGCGACGGTTTGTCATAGAGCCCTGATCTCAAGTCGACCGACATTCGAGCGAGAATAAGACTTTCTCAGTATCTGCCTAAGACCTTGGATATTTTAAATGATTATGTAATTATTTAATTATCCTAGCATAGGTAACGACTGTATTATAGCCTTAGTTAATGCTATGATCAGTTGCTTTACGTACGAGAAGTTTTTAGGCAGTTTACTGTAAGGACGTTGATTGAACCTCGATCGATGTTTGGGGATGAATAAGGCTAAACCCTTATCAGTATGACGATTATTGCATAAATTCATGAAGATCGACTGTAAGGTCAATGGGGTTTGGTTCCGAAGCCCGAAAAAGTTCTCAGCACGCGGTAAAGGCCGGTTTAGGCCTTGTCGTGCAGAAATGGGGCAGTTTAAGGCAATTCTAGAATCTCAGAGCGAGATGGAAAGTCTAAGAATGTTGTAGGGGGACCATTCGTGAAGTAAACCTATTTTTGTTGAATAGTGATTTCGGGTCGGAAACAACCGGAATCCCGACGAAAATATTCTAGGATATTTTTTACGATCGACGCCCAAGTTTCACGAGCGTCGGAGCCAAAACGAACAACCGATCGATGATAGTCGCAAATAGGATTTTTGAGAGAATGTGCCCAAAAGGTGATTAGAGTTAGAAGTGATGTTCATGACATGATTAAAAGTGTGTAAGTAAGATTAGACTTTTAATCTTTTTCTAATATAGATATTTTCATAAAATATTGGTATGAGAACTTGCTTTATGCTACAAGCTTGATGCTATGTTGAGTGTAATTCTTTAACATGCATGCTTGTGTATTGCTTTTGATGGTGGTTCAAAGTAGAGTCATTGGTATGTAAGGCCAAATGACTAGACGTTGCGTTATAAGACGGACAAGGCTCCGCACACGTAAGGAACCCGAATTCGCAATTTAAGCGGTTTCGGTTAACTTGATTATAGCGGTTAATTTTAGGGTTATGCTTGGCTAAATATGTTGATCTTGCATGTATGCTTGATTTAATATGTTAACCTAGTATGTATGAATCATATGGAATTTCATGCATACATGGGGACGCCCCAATGAGGTTGGCAACAAGTAAGGTTAGCCTATCAAAAGCTTGGAAGCATCGGGAATTCGGGACGACCAATGGTCGATCCTGAGAAGTGGTAATTCAAGGTCGATGAAGCAGCATCATACCAATACAACTGGAAGTATTTGTCCTGCCACCCGCGCTGCGGGATCCTGGCGTCATATCTGGATAAAAGTCGTAGGCGAACGACTCATATGCACTGGCATGACACTAGCAAGTACATTGCATCATGATTGAATTCTTACTCGTGGATGTTCTATGTGATGTGTGCTTGTATGATGCATATGATATCGTAGAACTTGTTGCTTTACTAGAATTGTCATTCATTAAGTATATGCTTGTGTATACCTATACTTATCCCTTCTTGTAGGTAAGATGTAAAAGCATTATATCAAACAAGTGAGTCACACCAAATTCAAACAACACAACACACATATGGCATGGAGAAGGAAAAATACATTCACCTAGATTCTATTAATCCTCATTACTAATACTAATTACAAAAAATACTATTAATCCTTGCAAAAGCCTTAACTGATCCAAAATCATAAATTTCAAGGATTCTATCTACAAACATGAACTTTCAAAGCAAAGCAAGAGTCATAGAAAATGCAGTTACAAAATTACCATCAAACAACATGAATTTTTATGAGTGAATTCCATGAATTTTTCTCCTTGTAACACTCGCTAAACGTAAAATAAAAAGTTCCTCTAAATTGGAAATAGCCACGAAATTCCACGTAAGAAATGGTGACTACATGGCTAGGTGAGTGTGCATACACATCAACACTAATTTGGATCGAGGGACCAAAACATGGGTATTTCAATAAATTGGGGTTGTATATCAAAGAAAAAAGTTGTACGGTCCAAACCAGTAATCCGTTAATTATACGAATTAAAACATATTTAACCCCTTTTTAAAACATTTTGTTTATATTTCTTACCTTTCTGTGCTAGATGTAGAGAACTGAACTCTCTAGAGAGAGTAGTCCCCCCCCCCCCTTGAGGTGATCAAGCAGTCTCTGCCATTGTAGCACAAGTACTCCATCACCAATTGACTTTTATTAAAATTTAAAAGTTTAACTACGATTTTGGTCCCTTTAAAATAAGTGAGTTTTGATTTTTGTTCCTCACCGGCGTAAAGTTGGAAAAATATCCCTCCATTTAAGGAAATAACCTTTTTTTTAGTCCTCATCGAAGCCTGAGTTCCAGCCACGCTGCCATGTGTTTGCCTTAGTCTTATGTGACACTTCCTCGTGTATGTTGTAGGTTATGCGGCATGTAGTTGTAATTTTTAATTAATATTGTATTTCCACATGTATAATTAATAGTTAAATTTAATTTATTAACTGATAATTAAAATTACAAAAATCATAATAAAAGCTAATCCCTAATAGTTAATTCATAATCTTTATTCTCTTAACTCAAGTCCTTCATCTTTTTCATGCATTTCCAGAATTTGGGGGGAAATGATGTTAGGTGAGAGCTTGAAAGGGGTAGGGGAAGAAGAAGGTAAAGAATTCTGGGTTCCTGGGAATGAATGAATGTTGCTTTTGGTTAATGTTTTGTATTTTTTTAGTAGGGTTTTCTGTCTTTTTTTTAAATAAAAAATGTTGATGTCAATGAAGAAGATCGAAAAAAAAAAGATTTTGTTTAATTGTGGTTTAGGATTTAAGAAAATTGTGTCTTTCTAATTGATAATTTTTAATTATTAATATACACGTGGAAACTAAATCTTAATAAAAAATTACACTTGCATGTTACGTAGGATCACTTGGCGTGCTACATAGGACCGACGAGGACACATGACAATGTGGCCGAAACTCATGCTTTGATGATGACTAAAACTAAATTATTGCCTAAAACAAAGGATGCTTTTCCAACTTTACGTTGCAAAATAAAACTCATTTATTTTATAGGGATCAGAGGCACAGTTGTTTCGGTCGGTGGCTATTGGAGCTAATATCTTCTGAGGCAGCCCAAATGATCCACACTTAAGTGGATTCCATGCTGACAGGCCGAGACGACCAAAAGTGAATTTCATTTCTTCAACTTGTAGCAGAGCACACTCAAGCCGTCACATTTAAAGGTTGCTTACGTGCAATCATTATCTCAGAAGACTTACACATTGTAAATTTGATCGTTCACTTACATAAACATTGTTGATCATTTGCTATCTTATTATTATTCTATAACGTTTAACTTGTCACCAAATACTGTTATACCGATTTGAGTGTCGAAGTGTAAGCTGCACTATCGAACCATAGTAATATTATATGATGAAAGTTTTGTTTAGTAAGAATTTTAAATTTAATTATCTATAAATATTAAATAAATAAACCTTATAAAATAATATAAAGTTCTGACAGAGTAATAAGTATATGTAATATATAAATATTCTTGCAGGCTGCAGCTATTGACGGAATACATGAGTCAATCCACGACAGGGCGGCACATTTTCACTCTGAAGCCCCTCGCGGCGCTCAACAAAATCATGAAGCACGAGGGCAAAACAGTGAATTCAAGGTATAACTCTTACCGCTGTTTTGTTATTACATTACATAGTGCTAACAACTAGTTGCTCTCTCTCTCTATCTCTCTCTATTTCTTTGTCTGTCTAATCTTGTTTTGAACGAAGGTACGCGAGTAGGTGACACAACAACACCAAGTGGATGGGGCTCTGCTTGCTTGGGAAGTTGAAAACTTTGAACACAACACAAGAACCGCTTACCAGGGAGACAACCATTACCCACCCCCACCCTACTTCACTGCACAAAACCGCTAAACTCCTCTTCACTCTACTATTCTTCAAAACAAGAGAGAGAAAAACCAAAACAAAAACACTTATAATTATACTCCTACTACATGCCTTCACTTTGAGCTCATCCTTTTACTCAAAGGACGGTGTACTTCTCATACCCAGATACCAGATAAAATCACCTCCTCCCAAGGATTACTAATAAAAAAAAGATACAAGATCAAGTGCAGGGGTCCCCCTCATAGTTAAGGTATAGTACTATTGCCCTTCCCCATATACCAATTTTCTCTGACCCCATAAGTGGCATAGATTAAGGTACACACCCCAGAGGGATATCCTTGCAGCACCTTCCTCTGGGGGTCACTTTTTTCTTTTGTACTTCACCGGCGTTTTTCTCTGTTCGTGTTGGGTTTTGAGCTTCTTTTCTGTTCTATTTCAAACTGAGTATTTAATTTTTTTTTTCCAGTCATAATAATCGCAATTTAGTGGATGTGACTTCTCCGATTTGGAGGGATTTTTCATCACATGTGGCTAGGGTTTACATGCAAATTTTGAACCCTGATTTCATGACATATTTGGGAAAGAAAGTCTCCGGATAAGATTGGATAAGCTTATCAGCTGCATCTATTGGGGTCCAGCACCACAGATCTATCTGAAACTCAGAAAAAAGCTTCAAACTTTGATATCCAAATTCAAAGTTAATTTCGCTATTGCTTGTTACTTCTCAAGAACAAAGCTCATAGATACAAACATATATCTGAAGGGTTTGAAATTGAATCAAAGATGGCGAATCGATGGTGGACTGGGAATGTGGCTATGAGAAGAGAGCAAGAATTCATGGAAAACAACACCAACGCAAACACTGCTACACCAACGAATAGCAGCAACAGCAACACCAACGCGACGGAGGAGGAGGAGAATAACAACAACAACAACAACGCGGAGGAGCAGAACCCCGGCAGCTACGACGGGTCGGAGCCGGGGAGCAGCGGGAGGAGGCCGCGCGGCAGGCCGCCGGGGTCGAAGAACAAGCCGAAGCCGCCTGTCGTGATAACAAAAGAGAGCCCCAACGCGCTCCGCAGCCACGTGCTGGAGATCTCCAGCGGCAGCGACGTGGCGGAGTGCATCGCCACGTTTGCCAACCGCCGCCACCGTGGCGTGTCGGTGCTCAGCGGCAGCGGCATTGTCACCAACGTCACGCTCCGCCAGCCCGCCGCACCCGGCGGCATCATAACGCTCCACGGCAGGTTCGAGATACTCTCCCTCTCAGGAGCGTTCCTGCCATCACCATCACCTCCTGGAGCCACCGGGCTCACCGTGTATTTAGCTGGCGGGCAGGGGCAGGTGGTTGGTGGCGCCATTGCGGGTTCCCTGGTGGCTTCCGGTCCTGTGATGGTGATCGCAGCCACGTTCGCTAATGCTACTTTTGAGAGGCTTCCCTTGGATCCGGAGGAGCAAGGTGAGGAAGAAATGCAGGTTCAGCAGCAGCAACAACAATCAGGGGTTCATTCAGCAAGTGTTGGAACTTCTGCTGCAGCGGTTTCACAAGGTTTGGCTGAACAGCCACAACAACAACAACAACAGGTTTCAATGCCGATGTATAATTTGCCTCCAAATTTGATGCATAATGGTCAGATGCAGTCTCACGATGTGTTCTGGGGACCCCCACCTCGTCCTCCTCCTTCTTTCTGAAGGTAGAATATAGGGTTGTTAATGTTAATGTTGTTTCATCATTCTGACTTGTATTACTTGTGCAGTGTGTTCTGACTGTTTTCTTGTAAGCATAGCAAGGTTAGGATGGTATTTTTTTTGTTAGTTTCATTTGGTTGCTTTTGAGAAACGCACTAGATGTTGATGTTGTTATCTTTAGATAGTTTTGTACTGGCTTGTTTCTCTTTTCTCTAATTTGCTGTTTTTTTTTTGAGGATTAGGTGTGTTTGGATTTTCATCTCAACCTATAAGAAAACTTTAACGCACAGAAAACTCACTTCCGCCAACGAGTATCCAAACATAGCCTAAATTTGAAATTTGAAATGGACGAGGAATAATACTTCAGTCATCAATATATGCATGAATTTATGGTGAGGGCATGTTGTTGTTGTTTGACTCTCTTTTGCTTGTTTGTGTTGTCCGTTCACTACTTCTTTGAGGTAATGAAATTGGTGGAAAGTCATAGAGTAAATGGTATTGGATTTTAGTGCATTGAATATTTTTAGTGAGATGCTATTTTGATTTCGATAGCAATTAAGGGGATGGGATAAATGTGTGGTGGGGTTGGTTCATCTCCCCTTCCCGTGAATTCATCATGCCGTGTAGACTTTAAGAGTAGACCATGCTGGTTTAACATTATTTTGCTTCATCTAGATGATGCCAGAAAAAGGTTGTCCTAGTGCAAGTGCCTCTTAGATTTTACTTGTCAGCTTTTCAGTATTGTAGGAAGGACACTTGTTGCAGTGTAAGTTTCCAGGTTTGCAGAAGAAGTGGTTTTGGAAGAAGGCTTACTAAGAGTAGTTTTTGAGAGTAAAGAAGTGAATCTGGAAGGATTAAAAAGTAAATTCAATCATGATGTTAATTTTGATTCTGGCCTTCGGCCTTCAGTTTGTATGCGAAATTTCTCTCATGTGTCATCATGTGAAAGTTTTGTGTCTATCTCTCTCTTCTTAAACATTTAAAAGGCTTCGCTATATCTATTTAATGCATTCTCTTATGATGACACATGAGAAAAATTTCACATGAGAGAGAACCAAATCCGATCCAAATCCCTGTATTCACTATGTTTAGAAAGTAGAAACCCATCAAACCAACATCTTTTTGATGTGAGTTGATAATTAATATCAACAGGCATGAGGGGTTTCACAATAATTGTTTGGTATTGTTCCAAGGGTGTTTTCAGTTTCAGTTTAATACCTTATCTACCTGGTTCTCTTTCGGTCATCAATTTATAACACACTATCTCATATTTCCTTGTTTTGGATGATGTTGAAACTGGGAAATTTTAATGATACTCCACTTCTTTCATCCTTCATCTGTACGTGTGGTTGAAACTTGAAACAGATGAAGATGCGGATTCCCAACATGTTCTTGTCTACTTGTTATTTTTCCTTTTATGGAACTTTGTGCATGTTTATTACACAAGCAAGGAAGCATTTGTGTTAACTGCACCAATTGCCGTTTCTTGTGATGCTTTTCACGGGGCTGTCTACTATATAAAGTAGAAACATGGAACATTTACTCTTGAAGTTTTATCGAATCTAAATGTACTTTAAATATAACTTTAGTATTGTAATTGGATCCTAATAACTCTTTAGTATTGTAATTGGATCCTACAATTTAAGGAGCTAATTTAGTGGCCTTCTTTTGGCACAACTAATTTAGTGGCCTAAGTATATTTGTGAGTGTCCATTTTTATTTTTTGTTTTTCGTCAATAATGTTTGGAATTAAAGCTCGGACGACATTTACTTACCAACATTATTAACAAAAAAAAAAAACTCAGACAGGCAATTACAACTTTTAAGACTTCAGTTCAAGGAGTGTTATAAAAATATAAGAAAATGAAAATTAAACATGCACACTTGGTCGACACAATGTCAACATACAACATGTTGAGCGGAGAGCACTTAGCAACAACTATTTGATGCCGAAACGAACACGAGCAGAACTTGTAAAATTGAGTTGAGTCGCGAAACTAAAT
Source organism: Acmispon strigosus (assembly GCA_030819835.1). Classification (NCBI taxonomy): domain Eukaryota; kingdom Viridiplantae; phylum Streptophyta; class Magnoliopsida; order Fabales; family Fabaceae; genus Acmispon; species Acmispon strigosus. Next base: position 34,017,736 of record JAUAMA010000007.1, read on the forward strand.
CTGTTGTCCTTGAGAGTATTATTTGGGTGATATTTTGAACACTCCTTTAGGATAAAACAACACCTTCCAGTACAAAGCCGATGACAGAACTGACGAGAATTAAAATGGTATGCCTAGAAAGAAGGGAGAAGAAGAAGAGGATGGTTTCTATTACGTGTCCAGGTTATAAACATAGGCTTAGTATTTATAGGGATGATTTCATCAAGTACAAAATAGTGGGGAGCATAGATGTTGGGCGAACATTTAAGTAATGAGCGGCAAACCTTAACGAGTGGGCGACAACAAAATGAATAAGGGTGATACAATTTATGTTGGACGGTAGCCTTTATTGTGGATGGTGAGCACATGTAAAATGTGTTTGAACTTTTGAAATACTCACAAATTTCCAACAATCCCCCACATATTTCAAAAGTTCATGAAAATGAATTTTAAAAGGATTTTCCTGGACAAATACTAAAGAGTGTAATTATTTCGAATCAGGTTCCTTTTGAGCTATGAACCAGACCTAGACTAATGAGACTTAGCACACAAGTGAATTGGTGGAGCAAGCTCTATGAACCAAGACACTTTAGTGTGTGTCAGAGGCCTCAACAGTCATTACACCCCAACAATTCTCGCTGTTAACATGGTTGTGCGCTACTCGGCCATGCGCGTGCTTGGTGTTCATGAGTGCTCTAGAGATTAGCCAAATCTCATGCAAGCAGCCCCACTTGACACTCATATAGGTGATTCCATCAAGTGCATGCTGCACTTCATGTACTGCCCATAAGGTCTATGGAGATCATTAAAAGCTCTTATGCTTATCCTCCCAAAATGCAGCACAACACTTATATCCCAATGTGAATAACTTGTTTTTACCCATATGAACCTTCTTCATGGGATCTCCAATCATAAAGGTTGGGTTACCATTATTCACTTATTACAAATTGGCTCAAGTCCCATTCCCCTCGATGTAGCATTAATCAATTTTCTACCCAGGGTTTAGTCAGAGGATCGACCAAATTTACCTCTGATTTCACATAATCAATGGAGATAATTCCATCCTTTAGCAGCTGCTTTACCACATTGTGTCTTAGTCGAACATGTCGAATCTTTCCATTATAGGATTTATTCTTTGCAATAGCTATTGTAGACTGATTATCACAGTGCAAAGATACTGAAGGAGTGAGTTTCATTCCCAAAGGAATATTCGCAAAGAAGTTTCTCAACCACTCAGCTTTACTTCCAGTTAACTTCCAGAGCTACAAACTCTGATTCCATAGTTGATATGGCAATAATAGATTGCTTGGTAGATTTCCAAGCTACAACACCCCCACCAAGTGTGAATATATAACCACTAGTGGATTTCACCTCGTCTGAATCTGAGATCCAATTAGCATCATTGTATCCTTCAAGTACAACGGGAAATCCACTATATTTGATACCATAATTCATGGTACCTCTCAAATATTTCAAGATTCTTACATGTGCTTCTCAATGATCCTTACTGGGGCTGTGAGTATACGTGCTCAATTTGCTAACAGCATAGGCTATATCTGGTCGAGAGAAAATCATCAGATGTAGCAAGCTCCCAATAATTTGAGCATCTTCGGATTGAGAAATAAGATCTCCTTTATTTTTCTTTAATTGAGTGTTAGCATCATAAGGAGTACTCAAAGGTTTAACGTCATAGTAACCAAACGTAGTGTTCTTGGGATAGTATAAAACTATCCCCCTTCCTTATGATTCTAACATCCAAAATCATGCTTGCATTGCCCAGGGATATAACAGAGAAGAAACTTCATGAACTATGTCTTCATTTTCACAGAATATACTAAATATCATATACTCTCCTCCTCTATTAGATTTATATCTCTTAAATTTTTTATTTTCTACCTCAATCTTAAAGGAGAGAAACATATCCAAAGGTAATTATTAAAATAATAGACAAATCATTGTACTAGTTTATAAATATTTCTTATAACAACAAAAGAACAATTCTTTCTACAGCCCTCATAGAAAGATAACTGAATCTACTATATGGTTTTCTTACATGGTTTCCTGCATATTCATGTCATAAAGACAACAAAGGGGAATGTTGTATAGTTTAGATTAATACCATGTACATAAAAGTAAAATTAGGACCAACACAAGCATCCAAACCATAAAAGAACTCCTATAGATCTTATAAGCATGGATTTAAGCTATAGCCAATAGTCGTCAAACATGAGCAAGCTAAATGAACCCAAAATTAAATTATTAATTTTAGCAATACGCAAGCATATATCCATGGGACCATAATGCAACCATTTAAATAGTAACTGACAATATAATCTCACGAGGTATATTTCAGCATAAAACAGTTCATCAAGTTTAAAAGATAGTTGTTAGTTCTCTAGGAGAGTATAATTTTATTGCCAACTTTAAGAATGCTATATAAATCTCATGTTCAGCAAAAACAATAGACAACGTGTGCTGATCATACAGGGCATCCAGATTTTAAGTCTCTAATTAATAAATCTTTATTTCTGTTAAGATAAACCGTATTATATACCCTTCCAATTTTGTACCCAACGCTATTATACTCTAAGTGTAGTGACAATGATCGCTTTGCTAAATAATTTAAGAATTACAAATGACAAACATTTTCAATATCATATTCTTTATTTAATAACTTCTCACTAAAATTGTTATCAATCAAGTGCAAGATAATATTCTCCATAAACCAACTCTTTTCAAAATTGAAATCAGGTTTTATAAATTTTAAATATAAGAATGCTTAAGTGATAGTGGGAACCAGATAACAGGGTTAAGACCATTTTATTTTCCTCTTCAATTCATCTTAGACTTTAAAAATAATATGAGATTACCAAGATTCATCACAATAAGAGGCTACTAATACAGGTCCAATGCAGCTTTCACAATTTTAATTTTGGTCTACATCATTCTCCTTTCTCTTATAATTTTTCACGAATAAATTGGAGTGTTCTTTAACTCAAAAAAAATCCGATCTCAAAGATTTTATACAATGTATTATAAGACACCATCCGAAAAATTAAAATCAACCAACTGTTTAGTTTAACCATAAAAGGTCACACTTGATTCCAAGAATATTCATAATAACCAGAGCAAGAAATACACTCAACATGGTTAATAATATAACTCACCAAATTAAGGCTCGCATAAAGATAATTGGCAAAAATCAATTTCAATTAGACTAGTTTCTTTATTTTCAATACTTTATAACAGAAACGGTGGTGACCTTTCCTTTTCATTTATAACTTATATATGGATAGCATGACATTTTATGAAGTTGACAAGAAGCATACACAATAGAAGTGAGACAATCAAATAATGCACCAAAGCACTCAACGAAACACACTACTTACTTGTTACTAATAGTATAATAAAATTGAAGACCAGCTTGAATGAAAATAAATAAAAGACACTCCATATAGTGAAGGGAAAAGAAAGGAAATTTATTAGAAGAAATGACAAAATATTGTGAGTACCTTGTTGATATGAATAGACCGTCCAAGATTTTACTCTCAGAAGTCTGGTTATTTTGTGCAGCAAGTAATTTTACCTTCTTTTATTTGCAAAAATCTCTTCCCAAGGTCGTATCTGATAGATATTGGTTTGACCTTAGACAATTCGAAATCAAGCAGGATAAATATTATTATTGGCGTCTCATGCATCAAAGGGGTTTTGCACTGTCCATCTTTCGTCAATTCACTCCCAGCACTAATGTCTTTTAGCTTAGCCACTTCTGTAGCTTAAATTAACCCACTAGTTCTCCATATCAGCATCATCTCTTTTCACCACTTATAGGTGTAACTCATGAAGGGAATATCAAATCCTTAAACTAGTTGTTTGCACGGTTCATCCTATAATACTCTTGAGATTGTTGAGTGGAGAGCACTTAGCAATAACTATTTGATGCCGAAACGAACACGAGCAGAACCTGTAAAATTGAGCTGAGTCACGAAACTGAATCTGCTGTCCTCGAGAGTATTATTTGGGTGATATTCCGAACACCCCCAGGATAAAACAGCACCTTTCGGTATAAAGCCGAGTGACAGAACTGACGAGAATTAAAATGGTATGCCTAGAAAGGAGGGAGAAGAAGAAGATGTTGGTTTCTGTTATGTGTCCATGTCATAAACATATGCTTAGTATTTATAGGGATGATTTAACCAAGTACAAAATAGTGGGGAGCATAAATGTTGGGTGGTAGCATTTAAGTAATGGGCGACAAACTTTAATGAGTAGGCGGAAACATAATGAATAAGGGTGATACAGTCTATGTTGGACGGTGGCCTTTATTGTGGATAGTGAGTATATGTAAAATGTGTTTGAACTTTTAAAATACACACAAATTTCTAACACAACATAAAGTAAAGCCCTAAAGACCATATACGCTAAATGACTTCATGACTTCTAAGTAGAGAAGATCTATCCTTTTTAGTGTCCATTTATAAGCATGAGATATTAATAATACTTGGGCCAAATTTTAATTCGTATAGCTTGTTCATGGTCTCTTGGGTGTGTTTTTATTTTTTTAAAGTAAAATCCTTTCACTGGTTTCAAAGAAAAACAATATATATCCAAATCATAAGCAACATTGTTCATTAAAATAATAAAGTTATGTATTCAATACAACTATCCAAACAAAATTCAGTATGTAATCACTTAACAAGTCCTACATAAAAGACGATCCATGGTTCTGGAGTTAATGACCGGCAGAGAAAGATCGTCTCACTACAATTGGGGAGTCTAAATATTTAACCCGGTGAAATGTATGGCCATTGAATTGCTGCAGAAGAAATCCCAATTGCTTCTCTATATCTACCTCAAACTATTGCTTCTTGTTCAAAGCATCAACTCTTGTTCAAAGCATCGACTATTGCACGTTCTGCTTGGGATTCTAATTTCAGCTTTTTAACTTCAACTGATAAGGAATCACTAGATGATGATGACATACTAGAGCTCCCTTAGGGGAAAATAGGTCTGAGGAGGAGAAAACACTGAATCCCATGCCTCGCACACATCACAAGTACTTTAGTGTAACTATCTTGATCTTCACTACTACAGAATTGCTATATTATAACGGTTTCGGGCAGCATGTTACCACGGTTAATCCGTGGTATCAGACATCGAAGTAATAGATAAATTACCATGGTTCAAGGAGGAACCGTAGTAACATCATACCTATGAAATACACGGTTCTACACTGAACCATGGTAATAACAGGCCTCTGTTACCACGGCTGTAGGAAGAACCATTGTAATTTGTCCCTCTGTTACCATGGTTTCTTTATCAACCATGGTAATAAGTTTATTTTTTTTACCTCTGTTACCTTGGTTCCTGTACGAACCGTGGTAATATGTGTGGTTTTTTTTTGTGCTACGTATAATCAGAGACATGCAATTCAAATAGTAAATAAATTATAACCATCACCTGCAATGCAATGAAAACAACCCTAACAACATAATGTACAAAAGCAATATATATATAATATGTACAACAAATCAAATATGTATAAATTATAATATGTACGACCCCTTATACACATTTTAGTCCCTAGAAATTACAAACTTGTCTAACACATAACCAACACACTCTTCTTTAATTACATTGAGCTGATCCTGATCGTAGGAGTCGAACTGACAATCAGGGAAGTACTGCAAAATGATAGTAAAAATAAACAGAGTTAAAGTTAGATTACAAATTAAAAATACAAAAAGATAAGAATTTTATTATATAAACAACAAATAAATATAAAGTTTCATATCGCATCAGGAATTGTGGATTGATTGTGCGCAATGATGTCGCGTAGAAAGCTAAGGACATAGTACCCACAATCAATGTTGTTTGTTTGACGAGGGCACTACAGAAATAAATAAAAAAAATATAAGTGATTTGGTGTGTATGTAATTGGTTTCCACTTGGCTTGTTTCCATTTGAGCCTGTTATCACCGCAAGTACGGTAGATCCTCATTGCGCTAACAAAATGAACAAATTAATAACCCAATGAGTAAACATAGTAGACAGAAGAGTATATAGCACGGTAGATCTATATGCTTACTGATCAAATATATCTTTTGTTTGTTTGCGGTTTTTTAGTTCATCATGCAAGGGATCCAAGTAAAATAAGGTCTCTCTGGTGGCATTGGTCACCACTAACACCCAATGTCCCCTACAACACATGTTAAACGAACAAACCATCACGTAACTAATTTCACATAATTAAATTGATTATAAAGTTATAAATTGATCATATAAATTTCTCACCCTGTATTTGTTGGGGCGAGATATAACTGGTCTAGGTGTGCATGTTCCATTATTGTATCCGCAATGTACTGGTTCTAATTCTTCACGAGGTGCATTGTTCGATGCGGGCTGAGAAATGCAAATCTCTCTAAGAGATTCTCATCCACACATTGGTCAAACAAGTACCTGAAATAAGATTATACAAATCATGTACGATAAACATCATTGTTGAACTTAGAAAACCAAAAATATGTGTGCACTTAAGTAGCTCATGTACATGCACATCACTGAAGCACCTAGCTCACCATGTCGAGTGAGCTGACAGAGCTCATTTGTACCAATATGCTCATAATAAGCGTGGCCAAACAATCTTTCGTCCATTGGTACTATGATGAGGTTGCCGTCAGTAAGCACCTTATCTGCATATACATCTAGAAATTTGCAGCTCTTGAGGGGATCTTCGTTTTTACGAATCTGAGGCCTCTTTTGATGACTAAGGGATGCAACAAATTCCCTTGTCAATTTTGTCTCAACCTCCTTCCCCTTCCCTTTCACATCCACCTCCTCTCGGGCCTTGCCGCTGTTCTTCTCTTGCGCCTGAAAATTATAAGTTCATGTATAATCAATGATTGAATACAGACATTATGTGTTGAGTTTGTAGAATTATATCATATTACCTTGCTTACAATCTGAACAAGGTTGACAGGACACGCCACGCCACAGTTGCACCTATTGCGTCCTGGATGCATACCAATTCACCGACATCATCAGGCATTGGCAGTGCTGCATCAGCCTCGACCGCAACATCTACGCCAACCTTTGCATAGCCGGGCGGAATTGGGTGAGTATGGAGTGTATCACAATATGTGTTATACACTCTACCTTCTACAACCACGCGAAAATAGGGACGCTCCAAACACAACGAACATTTAGTGATGCCCTGAGAAAATAACAAAAAACGTTAATCATTGAAGAAAAAGATAAAAAAAGATAATAGAACGCAAACACTAATCAAACAACTTACCTTAGGGAATATGTTAGTTTGTGTTGGTAGAGGTGTAGGCATATCCATGCCGTTGTGATCATATACATGTGGCTCTTTCTCGAACCCATGCCCCTACATGAATGAAGAAACTATTGAGGACACTATCTTTAACGAGCCATCATCAATCTATTACAAAAAACCGAAACAACACCAATTACCTGAGGTGTGCAACTACCCCTCCCACTGTTGTAAAGCACCTGCGCAGGGTCATTTATATTGTCGACCTCCCTCTCCTGCATCAATACATGGACTTGCTATTGCAGGGATGACACCGCTTGCAGGAGGCGTGCGACATCTAGGTCAGTATCCTTGCCCTTTGCCTTCTTTTGAACCTTGAAGTAGGTTCTTTGGCAAATGGGAAATGAGGCTCCCCTTACACGACTTGGGTGCTCGGGAGTCTTCAGTGCTTGGCCAAGAATGTCATCTGGTGTATGCTTGGCCAAGTCCTCTTGGGAGACAGATTGTGAGAGAGCCTCCTGAAGCAAATTAAATACCAAAATTCTCAATTATGGGTATAATAAATGATTATTATTTATTTGGGAATTCGTACTTACACATGTACTGATCACTTCTTCAACAGATTCATCTTGGATTTTCCCCTTCTTGGAAACACGAGCACGCTTCCACAACAGATGGCGAGGAACGGATGTGGCGTCCGATCTAGACTCCTGCAACTATATTAAGCGAAACAAAAAAATCACAAATAACACTTAATTATTTATATTTAATACACGATAGTTGAAATTAAAGTGCATTATGTGTGTGTCTGTATACCATTTATTGTTGTAGGCTACTGTATCCCATACACAATAATCTATATGGGTACTTCGGCTTCAGTGCTCGTTTCCTGTTCGATTCGCTGAGTTTCTATTTCAAAACACAAGATATATATGTATCATTACATAATTATATTCAAAACATAATATAAGCATGGTATATCTCACGAACATATATTTCACCTTGAACTCTTCGGTTTGGTGTTGGGCAACAAATTCCCTCCACTGGCTATCATCGATCACTCGGGCATAAGCGCGCGGTGGATGGTCAATCAGATTACCATCTTTATCGAAGATGTGTTTGGCTAGTTGGGCGCGAAAATATCTAGCCAAAGCACCTGTTTCCTTGAGCACATAGTCTCTGCGCTTTGGTTCAATATGAAAGCCAGTCTGCAATAACACAAGTTCTATTGATGTTAAGTATGTTTCAATAAATAGTTTAATGTACAAATTGGAAAAGTACTAAATATGTATCTAACCTCAACTTCTTCCCACATGTTCTGCTTGAGTTTGTCGTCCATATTTGGCCACCAATTTTCAGTAATTAGAACCATTGTGCGAGCAAGGAACCCTATATAGCCTACGAAATATTTCTTGTTGGGGTTAACGGGTACACCATCCGAATCCCAACCAACCTAATACATGTAAATGTTAAGCAAGTTAGTAGGTGTTGAATGATGACTGTAGTCACAATTTTTGATGTAGGAAGGAATAATGAAGGGTTATTGCGACAAAACAAGAAGAAAACATAGCATTTGCCTTAAATTGTTACCTCAAACTTCAGTCCTTTACTCCTCGTAACACATATTGCTTTCATGATGGTCCGTTCGCGCGCCTGATTGTCCTGTTCTCACCAGTCTCACCACTACATTGCTGTGAAAGATCCATTTTCCTGAAACAACATGTCAATTCTTCAAAGTCTAGTACATCCTCACATAACCTTTACAATCGAACATGACCTCACAAAACAGAGTACACATATATGCCACGAAATGTAGTGAACAACAACAAAAATCTTCAATAGAATACACATCCCACAAAATGTACTGAACAACAACAGCAAAGGCATAGGAACTGGTAGTTATCAAACAGATAAGCTCCTTAACTTCGAAAAAATTTAAAACGTCAAGCAAAGGTACTGAACAACAACAAAAGTCTTAAAAAGAAAGAAAACCCTAGAAGTAGAAGCAGGTCAAGAGGACTCACAAGTGAGGTGTGGAAGCAAGATGAACGAGCTGAGTAGCAGAAGGAACGAGCTTAGTGAGCACACATAGAGGGAGACCGCAAGCAAGAGAAGGATTAGCTGCGACGAGCAAAGCAGTTACGAAGCGAATGCAGCAAGAACAAGCACCGATGATGACGTGTAGCGACAGGCGGTAAGGAGCGGAGGTAACGGGGTGCATAAGAAAGGAATGTCGAGTGGCAGTGACGATGTTGAAGAACGATGAAGTCAAAATAGAGAAGCGGGAAGACAAAAGGTTTTCTAGAGAGAAGGGTTAATTTCTTATTGCTATTACAGGGGGTAGTCGAAAAATATAAGAACCTGTTACCACGATCCCCTGACAACCGAGGTAATAGACAATGTTAGAAAAAATAATAATAAACTCTATTACCACGATTCATAGTTCAACCGTGGTAATAGTCTTTTTTAATTAAAAAATTAATAAAAACTATGTCAGTCACTACGGGTGTCAAGAAACCGTAGTAATATAGAACATCAGTTACTGCGGTTCAACACGGGACTGTGGTAACAGAGCTCCGGACACCATGTTACCACGGTCCGACACGGAACCGTAGTAACAGGGGTGTGGTAAAAGGGCAAATCTATAGTAGTGCTTAAAAAATTAGTATTTTTAGAAGAATTCTGATCAGTTTTTGTATCTAGTTATTTCCGCACTCTTTTATGTAGCCTCCTCATTGGCCAAAGATCGCCTTGTTTGAATTTTTATTTCAGTTATCAGTGGGGGATGGGGATAGGGTATAAAAGAGATTATATATACGTATACTCAGATTAGAAAATATTGTGATGTGTAGGGGAGATATATTTTCTAAGTACACATTACAAATTTTTTTAATCTTGCAGAGATATAGAATTTGTTTGATTATTGTCTTGCTAAACAACTTCTAATTTTTTAAAAATAGAAAAATAAACTCGTTTGATAAAAAAAACTTAAAAAAATTGTTCTCATTTTCAATTTTTAAAACAAAAATTTCAAAACTTTTTTGAGATATTTTTTAGTTTTGTCTTTATTTTCAAGTTACATGTATGTCAGCTTTAAAAAACATATTGCTCAAATAGTTTTTCTTCTTTTAAAAATCATATTTTAAAATTTGTTTTTGAAAATATTTTTTAAATTTAGAAATGACCCTATTTGGTTACAAGCTTATTAGTGTTTATTATTAGTGTTTAATAATTACTCTTTGGTTTACATTAAAACATGTTATAGTCAAATAAGCCCATAGTTTATTTTTAACCAGTTTCTCCAGCAAATAATACAAGATTACTCTAGCAACTATAGGCAGCTCTCAAGTTTGTGATCAAATGAAACTCTTGTTCATTTGAGCAATAGCTCAGATTAGAGCTGCTTGCTTTCCACTGAAGAAGGGAAACCAAGCTCAAAAGCCTCTTCCCCAGGCTTACAAATATTGGCACTTTAAAGAAAACCTAGAAATATAAACAGAAATTATAACTTTTGAAAGGAACCGCAAGAAAATAAGTTGCTTGCAGGAGTAATTTTTTATGTTATCTCTATGAAAAAAATGAATTAGTAAGTGATTGCGTATCTATGGTTCAAGTTAATTTGTTCAAGACAGTGCTTGATTTGTATTGCATCTTGAGGTGTCAAGTTGACACACGACCCGGGACCAGCCCACTAGGCCCCCTATTTTGGTCATAACTTTTTCAGCCCACCAAGTCTTGGGGCTTTAAGTCCTGGAGTATTTTTAGCCCACAAGAGATGTGGGCTAGCCCTGGGGCCAGCCCAAACCCTTTTATTTTAATAGTTGACCAAAATATTGTGAAAAAAATAGTGGACTATAAAATTGGTCTGAAACTCAAAAATCAACCCGAAACCCGAAAATCAGCTATGAACCCAAAAAATCGACCAGAAACCCAAAAATCAGGGGGAACCCGAAAAATCGGTCTGAAACCCAAAAATCAGCTCGAAACTCAAAAACTGACTAAGAATCCAAAATTCGGCCCGAAATTGAAAAACCAGCGCGTAAAATTTTTTTTAGCTCGAAACTGAAAAATTGGTCTGAAAACGATTTTAGGATTTAGGGTCAAATTTAGATATTAACATCGATTTTAGGATCTTGGGGTCGACTTTAGGGTTTTGGGTTGATTTACGGATTCAGGCCGTTTTTTGGGTTTGGACATATTTTACGCTTTTAGGCCAATTTTTGGATTTCGTGCCGTTTTTGGGTCTTGTGCCGATTTTAGGGTTTTGGGTCGATATTTTTACTTCCTGGTCAATTTTTGAGTTTTGGACTGATTTAGTGTTTAGCGTTGATTTTAGGTTTTTGGGCGATTTTTGGATTTCGCCCGTTTTTTGAGTTTCCTGGTTGATTTTTCGATTTCTGTCCTATTTTTGATTTTCGAACGGATTTCAGGTTGATTTTTGAGTTTCAGGCTGATTTTTTTTGTTTCGGGTCAAATTTTTAGGTTCCTGGCTGATTCTCGGGTATCAGGCTGATTTTTGGGTTTCAAACCGATTTTGGGTTTAGGGTAGGGAGATAGAGAATGTTTTGAAAATTAGAGGGGTCATGGGCTGGCCCTAGTCCACAAGGCTTTTGGGGGCTTTTGGCCCTAGGGGCTTTTTTTATGTGGGGCATTTTGGCCCTAGCCCACGTGGGCCTAGGCTAGCCCTAGGGCTTGGGGCAAAATTGATAGCTTTAATTGCATACATAGTTAAGGTATGCACATTACAAAGCACTGTGCATTAACGTTAAGAACATTAGGAAATCAGTGATGATTCACACGGATAGATTTTTGGTGTCCAGACACTCATTTTGTAGCCGATTTAGACCGCCACAACGTGAAAAGCTTGATAAAATATGTTTTGTGATGGTCTAAACTTGCCACAAATAGAAGTGTCATGGTATGATTTATACTATACCGTGCCTCACCAATTTTTTTGGTTAGGAGATTGATGTAGAATAGTTATTATTTGATGAGAAATTAGATGAAATTGAATAAACCATTTTAGCATAGTACTATATGGATCATCTGCGAAATTGTCATGTTACTTGCTTAACTTAATTTAATCAAGGGTCCTTAGCGGAGGATTTAATCATGGGTCTAGACACAAGAGAATTATTCTTAAAATTCTTTTTGCGACTAGTTTGTAGAAAAGAAGCGTGCTCGTCCTTGACAAAACCTCTTAAGTACAAGAAAATAGGGAAACTAATCCTATCTAATTAAATAAAAAGATCATATATCTAATAAGATAAGAAACAATCAAATTTTATTAAATAAAGAAAAAACAATCAAATCCTAACTAATACAAATATAATAATTCCTATCAAATAAAGATATAAAAATAAAATAGAAATATCCTAAATTAACCTAACTAATCAAATCTCCTTATTAATAAAACAAATCAGTATCTTATCATCAATTCAAATCTACATACATATCATTCTATTACTTCTATATAGTAGTACTATATAGGATTGTGGTGCAACTGTTGTAGAACCAATTATCTCAAAAGTTTAAGTTGTTGGATAAAAGAGACATGAATAAATATTTTACCAACACGGCCCTCCCGCAAGAGCCTATTTGGGCATTGATACAATGTCAAGAACCAATTATCTCAAAAACTTAAACTGTTGGATAAATGACATATGAATTATTATATTTCTAATGCATACACGTTAAATCAAGCTTGTTGAGTTGTCCGGGTTTATTCTCAGACCAGAAATTGCGCTTGAATTAAAACTGGTGAGCCATAAAATTGAACTCTTGGGTTTGGACTTGTTACGCTTGACCATATCTTAAATACGATGTCAGTATGGGTTGGCACAACTAGTCACATGTTCCAGATTTAAATCTCACCTCCCTATAGGTCGAGGGTTCTAATTCCCCTGCACCTAGTAAAATCCCAGTTGGTGGGCAACCCTACTCAGGGAGATCCCCTAGCGCTCCAATCAAGAGTGGGTCTCTGCTAGCCTCCCGAACATGCCACCGGCTCCCTGTCTGATAGCCTAAAGGCGCTTTCTCTTTGTTCTACCATTTTTTGCAACAAAAATAAAATCTTAAATACGGTCTAAAGCAGCGCCCCCTTAACCCTATTTATTAAACTAGTGCAGTGACTTGTGTGATGTATATGAAATATGTTTTTTTAATCAAGGTATCCCCACAGCTGATAGTCGTTAGACTAATTTCTTGTCCCACAGTCAGTGCACTAAGTGATAAGGGGCTGATCAATGAGTTTTCTCCATTCACAAGAGTTGAGATTCGAACCCTTAAAACTTGCTTAAGGAACGAAGTTCCGAACCACTACCCAACCCACTAGTTATATGAAATATGTTTTTGATTAATTTAAAATTACATGACAATAAAGAACATATAAATGTATATCTTATATGATATTAAGATATTCTGTCCTAGTTTGGGGTTCCCTCCTCCGTCTCTCAAATTGAATTGTGTCATGTCAATTAAAAAAGACATGGATATGGCCGTTTCAATCTTTATATGAGTGGTTTTTTAAATGACTTGATACAATTCAACTGGTTAGACAAAGGAGGAGACAACAAACTATTCTTTTTTTATTGGTAAGATGGAGGGGTTACACCCCAAACACAACACTACACACTAGACATAACCAGCCCCAAGGACACAACCTCAATCACATCAAGTATGAGAAGCCAATGACATTTCCCATACAGAGACCGTAACGAGTGGAAACCCAACGAAAAACTCAAGGAGACTTTAGCTGACCAATCCGAAATTAAGTTAAACTCTATGGGGACAAAATAAAAACTAATGCCCCTTGTAGCATGAAACCATGACTAATATGCTCAATCATCTCCATATAAGTTGAGAGTCACTCTCATAAGAGACTAAGCAGATGGCTTCCGTAGAGTCATTTTCGATGACTACTTAGTGAAAATCTAAATCATGAAGAGACTCCACCATCAAACATAGTCAAAGCTCTGTTGAAAGGGGATTTACAGTTCCCAAGTTTTGAAAAAACCCTAAAATCCAAATCCCCTCAATATCTCGCAAGACACAACCCACATCCTAGTGAGTTGTCCATTGTGATAGCTCCATCCAAGTTGAACTTAACAATCCCTGACCTCGAGCAAGACTACTGTAGTTGTTGATGACAAAATTCCCTTTTGCGGGATTCACAACGTTGGGAGCAAACCGACAATGAAGGATAAATCCAATGAAGAAAAGGTGCCTTTTGCCGTCATGGTAAGGGGGTGTCTACAACTAAAAGAGAAACATAAAGGCTAAAAAGGTAAGATTTAGAAAATTGAGACCTGTGGAAAGAGTTGGCGTTAAAAACTTAAGAAAGAAGATGTCAAGGTGGCAAGAGGAAATGAAGGGTACTCGATGAAGTCTATTTGACACTTCTTAAATAAGGAATCAGAAAATTATCAAGTATTAGCGCTAAAATGGCTGTTGTCGATAGCGAAAGCAAGGCCTGGATCAATAAATGGAATGAAAAATTTAGGCTATTATGAAGATCCTACGTGTGCATGCTGAAAGCAAGCTTTTTGGAATAAACCGTTTGGGGGATTCCGAATGGTTACTAGAAGTTACCCGATCATTGCTTCCAGAAGCCACACACGTCCGAAGCAAGGGCATGTTCCGGCACGCCAGTTGTATAATTGTAGTTAGGATCTGAATTTCAGCATGTGTTTAATAATGTATTTGGCGGTTACATGCCATTACTTGAGCAATTTTAAAATGTATTTTAGGATTAGGTTTTCTAAGAGTTAGGGAGAATTAGTAAGGGCCAGTCATCTAAACTGACGGCCCAGTTCCTTTCGGTTAACAAGGAGAGCGGTCGAGTTTTTAGTAAACCTCGTCCATATCATTTCAATTTCGTTGTAATTTTCAACTTCTACCGTTTGAATTCAATTACTTTTTCCTTTCAAATTCTCATACTTACCTATTAATTGCTTAATCTACTTTATGATCATACAAACACAACCTTGCATGCTTCAAACCTTTACTTTCATCATGTCCTCGTTCTTTAAGTTTTCTCCTATATTTGCATTTGTTGATAGTAAAGGCATGCACATAGTTTAAGTTCTTTTGCATCATTCACATTTTTCCATTCTTGCATTTTGTTGTGTTAAACTTTCAGCATAAGTGTTAGAAAATAACCTGTTTTGTTTATATAAATAACCTTCGTGTAGTTTCCCAATTTTTAGTGCATTCTTTTGGTTAAGTTTAGTTGTCTATTTCTCATTTATTTTCTACATACTCATTAAAACATGATTCTGAACATGTTAATTATGTTTTTTCTATATTCATAGATGACGTAGTATAACCTGCATCTTTCTTCTCCCCTGGCCTTTTCTAGCATTTTCTGAAATTAGCCATTTCCTTAAGTTGCATGTCATTTCTAGTATATTTGGATGTATTTACGCTTCTAATAGTGTAATTTTCTAAGACAGGGTACGACCCTGACCTTCAGGCGAGTCACTTTCTTTCCCAATTTCCGACACATACACTCTTCTTGCATCCTTCAATCATAAACTGATACAATGGCACTATTTTCACCAAAAATTCCTCTTTTTTGAGAAACTACATGTAACGTTCATCAACAATGAGAAGTGAAGCTCAATTTAATCACGTCGAGGGTGAGGCTCGACCTTCGAAGTTTAAGATTCTCCGATCTCACGTTATTTTGAGTAGGAAACAAATTGGCATACCCGGTGGGACTCGATCAAAGAATTTTGGTGAAACTACTCATCAACCGGCGCAATTCATGCGCTTGCGAAACAGTAGAGTAATTTCTCAAAAGGCAAGCACTTCTTCGTCCTCTCAAAGTTCTGGGAACGTGAGTGATGAAGCAGCTAGCGATCAAGAAGTAGTAGGAACTTCCAACCTTACAACCCAAATGATGAAAATGTTAGTGATGATACAAGTGACACACTTAATCCATGTCACCGATGGCTGAATGCTGAACCTTCATCCAGTTTATGTACTTCCAAGAAATTAATCTCCCCTGGTTGTGTCACAAAGTTATGCTAACATAGTTGCAGCCGGAGGAGGCCTACAAAATAAACCTTCGAGCGGAGGAAGAAGGTGTCAAACATTGAAGCTTTGTGGATGTTTCTAAGCCTGGTTCTCTTATAAACCAGATGTTTCTAAGGAGAAGAAAATTCAGTACGCAAGTCTTGAAGACTCAAGTGTAGATATTGTTGCAAATTAATTAGATGACTTTGAAGAAGACACAAAGATTGTTGAAGCTTTGTGGATGTTTCTAAGAAGAAGGAAATTCCTTATGAAAGTCTTTTAGATCAAGTGTGGAGATTGTTGCATATTCATTAGATGACTTTGAAGAATATACAAAGATTGTTGAAGCTTCAATGGATGCTTATGAGGAGAAGGAAATTCAATATGAAAGTCTTGAAGACCCAAATGTAGAGATTGTTGTAGATTCATTAGATGGATTGGAAGCACAAAGATTGTTGAAGCTTCACTAGATGTTTATGAGGAAAAGGAAATTCAATATGAAAGTCTTGAAGACCCAAATTTTGTGATTTTTGCAGATTCATTAGATGGCTTTGAAGAATACACAAATATTGTTGAAGCTTCAGTGGATGTTTCTGAGGAGAAGGAAATTCAATGTGAAAGTATTGAAGACCCGAGTGTAGAGATTGTTGCCGATTCATTAGATGACTTTGAAGAGAGCACAAAGATTGTTGAAGCTTCACTGGATGTTTTTGAGGAGAAGGATATTCAATATGAAAGTCTTGAAGACCTAAGTGTAGAGATCGTTGTAGAGTCATTAGGTGGATTTGAAAAAGACACAAAGATTGGTTTCAAACAAAATTCCCAAATGCAAAGGTGACTGTAACTTTGTCAGGAAAGAAAGTGGGTGCACACTTTTGATCTAAACAAGTTTCCTATTGATGAATGTGAAAATGACATTTCAGAGAAAAAATAACACATGTTCAAAATTTATCTTGATAGGTTTTATTAAAGATGAGTTTTACCAAGAATGAGGTCTGATTATTATGATGTAGAAGATGTGGGTTGTTCTTGTATTCCTACTAATGGATCTAATGGATTCAATATGATTTTATGTCTAATTAAGTTCCTAAGTATCTATTTCATTCATATTGCAATGTTGTTGCAGCAAAGCTATTCGGGAATGACCTAATAGGACAAGCTTTGACATTCGTTCCTGTTTCAATATCAATTGTTTTTACTTTTTAAAGTTGAAACCAGAGAAATTGTACCATATAGAACATGAATAAGATAATCTTTGACATTCATTCTTATTTCAATCAAGTAAGTTCTTTGTTTGGATACAAAAAGTAATTCAAAACACCAATAACAACGCTTTCACGATGAAGAAAACACGTTCACACATATTGCCTTTGTTGTAGATGGGAGAATGCCTATGAAGCAAAAACACAAACAAGGACGTTGTGCTACGTTCACAAGTCATATTGAGCTTTAGTGTCTCTTTCTCAATAGCATCACTAATCCATTAGCTAAATAGAATGTCATAAAAAATAACACCAGTAGGCTAACTCATCAACAGGATATCGAAAGCATCTTCCTTGGCTACTTCACAGAATTTAACACCATTCTTATCAATATGACTTCTTGCATTGTCATGCTAGATATAAATTGGACCATGAACTGCATCTCTTGGCTATTTTCCCCTGATGGCAGGTAAAACTTTTTCAATGTGAAACATTCTACTAAGTTCCTTGATCACTGAACTTGTAGGTTTTGTTTCTAGTGTCCATGCAGCTCTACTAATGGCACTTCTCTTTCCAGCACTTCCTCTACTTCAATGTCAGTTGTTTCTCCTTCCATAGTCTCCTCTGTTCCATGAACGCAATCTTCATCATTTGAGCACAATTGGTTGTTCAAGTCATTTATTTAACATTTCCATTTTCTCAAAAATCAATTGGGTGGGAACTGGACTTTTTTTTCCCGTTAATTCAAACAGATTTCACCAGAATTTTTTTACTCAATCTGGTGGGAACTGAAATTCGTTTGCGTTAATTCAAAAGGATTTCGCCAGATTTTTTTATTCAAATTGGTAAAATTGCTTTAAATAACAGAGATAACATATAGTGGAATAAAATTAATACAATGATTAGCTTTTAATAAGGGTAAATATGGAAGATTGTATAATTTTTTTAAAACTAAGACATTAATTGATTCAATACATGTTTTCTTAATAAACGTAATTATACCTTAAAATTAGAGACAAATGGAGTATAAAAAATGAGGGTGAAAGATACATAATGATGATTATGTGAAAAATAGTACATGGGCTATATTTTGGTCGCAAATTAGTAGAAACATGATATTTTTTTTATATGCCAAAATGCATTAAAAGGGAGTACAACATAAATTAAGATAGAAAGAAAGAAGAAAAACAGGAAGTCACAAACAGAACAAGTCCTAAGCAAACAACCCCTAACCAATACATAAAGCCAAAGCCCTCAATAGTTGTCACTGGCCAAACCTGCTATCAATCCCACACTAGTGCAGTAGCCAAAGAAAGATCGATGGATGATCATGCTTACATGGATAAAGAAGACCCCAACTTCTTAATAACTTCGACCACGCAGCTGCAGAAAACAAGCACTGCAAGCTTACGCCAATAAAGCCAAAATCAGTTTCCAGCCAAGGTACTAAGACCAAACCAGCCAGCAAGAGGCGACGGACAACTACAAATGAATCGTCTGCAAATGCCGCTGCATGACCGGATTGGATTTCCATTCAAACCAGGAATAACTAAACCCTTCCATTTTTGCCTTCAACCATTGCTAAGCTCGCAATTTCACCAGCTCCAAAACTTGATCTTTGTACATATGATATTCTAGATAACATGTTTGAAAAGATGAGTAGTTTAACCGTGTAAATAGCCTTAAGATGTTTGACCACATGAGGCCGCTTTGACCACTGAGTTTAGCACTGTGTTATACTGAATTCCCGGTTTAAATCCGAGTTAATAATATCATATCTGGCTGGAGAACATAAACAATGCCCAACTATAACAAGATCGACCATTAGCTCAGTTCCCAGTTAAACTGATCTGAATCTTTTAGGTAGGGTTTGGTAGAGACGTGAGACCTGAATATTAGAGCTTGGTTATGTTACCCCTTAAAGCTATAGAGTTTCGGTGAGTCCAAATACTCCATACACAAGCAAGCCATATTGCTCTCCATTTTTCTTTCTGTTATTTTTTTTTTCGACCCCCAGGCTTCATGGTGCATAAGATGGGTAACACCGTTGGCGAGGAGAGAGGTTTGGACCCTCAACCAACAGTAATACTCCATCCTCGCCTTATATGCAAATTTGCATGAAAACATCACGTGTGAAGTGTCCTCCACGCAGTCCTGGCAGAAATAGCATTTCCCCTCCCTATAGTTTTCAAGTCTGATCCCTCTTCGCAGAAAGTTCTTCATTGTAGGAATTCTTTGTAAAGCCACTCTCCATGCAAAAGCCACCACTTTTGAGGGGGCTGGACTTCCCCAAATGGCCTTAAAAAAACTGTTATCTACATCATCTTCCCTTTGTAGCTGAGAGTTGTATGCTGATTTTACCGTATATCCTTCGTCATCATTTTGCAGCCATTTCCATCTATCTTTTGCCTCCGCTTTAAGCTGAATCGTCCACACATCCTGCATGAAATTATTGTATACACTCTTCTCCCATTCAAACATTACTCCACCTAAACTCCCACTCCAATCCATGTTCATTCCACTTTCCCATACCCGCAATAAAATCTTGTTTTTGTTCCGATATCTCAAAAAGCCTCCTAGATTTTTGCGCTAGACAGCACAGCCCCCACCCAGTTGTCCAACCAAAATTTTACATCTTTTCCCTCTCCCACAATTAAATAATTATTTAATCAGCCGAGGCATACTTAGGGGTGCTTGTAGGCAAGAGTTAAAGTCAAGAGCTATTCGGATCATCGTAGCGATGTTTTCCAAACGATAGTTCATCGCATGACTGATCTTAACTCGATTTGGAATTCGAGCGAGAATAAGATGTTCTCACTATCTCCATGACGATCAGTGAAGAATTTTGATAAGAACGACTGTAATATTGATATGGTTTTCTTTCCGGAGCCTGGAAAGGGCAATTCTCGCTAGCAAAACTTTCAGTCGAAAATCCAGCAAGCGAAATGGGTGACTTCGGGAACCCGGATTGAAAATCCGGGAATCACAATGTATCCCAGATATGCAATAAAAAGTTTTTGTGAATAGTATTTTTGTGAATAATGTATCCCAACCGGCTTTTTGTGAATAGTGTTTTCGGGCCGAAATCAGCATGAAATTTGAGGGAATCGACTCGGACTTGAGTAGTACAAGCACAAGGTCCAAGGCAGCTGATAACTGGTGTTAGTCACTCTCAGCGACATTGGGAAGCGTACCGACGACCGGATTCAGATGACGATAGGAATTATAACGCATTGACGCATATGACGCATCATGGATTAGACATTTAATAATAAACAAACCCTAGATATTTTCTTAGAACTTTCTAAACCTTAGAGTTTAGCCCCTAAACTTTGAAACTTTATGGTTTAGTCCCCAAATAGTAAAACAATATTTTTACCTAGACTTTTACCCTTCAACTTTGATCCCTAGGATTAGTAAAAATTTAAAATCCCCCCCCCCCTTTTAACCCCTAAACCCACGGCCACCACCCCCATTATAAGGGGTATGTGTTGTTTTTTTTCTACTAAACTCCATTAAGTGAAAGATTAGCATAATTAAGAGAGAGAAAGAGAAGCCTTGGAGAACTATTCACCTTCTCCCTTGGGAGCCTTGGCTGAACCTCCTCCTTCAATTTCCATCTCCTTCCACTTATCTTTTTCACTTGGCTCTTTGAGGTAAGTAAATCCCCTCCTCAAGATGTACACATCCATGGTTTTAGATTTCAAATATATTGAGTTTTGGGTTGACGATAGTTGCTAGAATTCTATACCCCCTTCATTAATGTTGTTCCCATGGCCTTGATCTTCAATTTGAACCGATTAGGATTTTTATTGGGTAAGTTTTGATGCCTAGAGAATTCGAAGTTGAGTTTTGCTAGAGTTGCCTTTAGGAAAGTCATTCCCATGAAGTTGATCTATGAATATCTCCAATTAGTTTTCTTGGAAGTTAAGTTTTTGAGAATTGATTATTTGAAATAAGTGATTTTTAAACTTTGAAATTTAACATACCATAAATTTCTTGCTACCTTTGATGTGTACCAATTAGTTTTGGAAGAAAAAATCATTTTGACAATTATTTGAGTATGGCCGAATTAGGGACAGAATTGGGAGTAAGGGAAAATTGATTTCTTAACTAGCTATTGAGTGTTTTTAGGCTTGTAAGTGAATTTGGGAATAAAGGAAAGCTTTTACCCTAATTGATGAAAATGGCCTAGAAGAAATTGCTTGATTAAGACCTTGAAAAATTGATTTCTAAAGGATTTAGGAACTTGGTATTGGAAAGGTTAACATTGGGTCTTTTGGGTAAATTAGATTTTTGAAACTTATAGCTTGATTAGGGTTTTGATAAGTTAAGAAAAGTTAGAATTCAAAAATTTGCATTTGCATGGAAACTTTGTGTTTTTGACACTTAGAGGATTCTTGAGTTCAAGACTTGGAATTTGATTTAGAAACTTGTAATAGAAGTTAAGTTTTGAGTTGTGAAATTGTTTTAGGTGATTTAGTGAATTGTTTGGTAAAAATATGAGGTTTTTGGGGTTTTTACATTTTTGGACAGTGGGGTTTTCACATTTTGTGTGTGTTTTTGCTTCCAAGAGCTTGTGTAAGGCTCTCAAATAGATCATTAAACGTCTTGCAAACCCGCGGTTATTATGGCTATCTTCCATTCTTTGCTTTACGAAGGTCAAGAGCCCTGATTTTTAGGTTTGGCTCATGGGTTTTCATTCTGCTACCTACTTGGACATCCACAATCACTCCTATTGAAACTCCAATCATTCTATCCAAGGAGGATAATGAGTTTTTTGTGGAACCCGAACTCACTTTTGCCAACATTGTTCATTCATCAGCAGTGCTCTCACCATTGTTCAAACTTATGAGCCCCAATGTGAAGTGGACCACAAAGATACAGGTGTTCCATACACTATTGAATCCCCACCAACTCCTATCAATGTAGAATTTCCTCCATCTCCGGAGCGGCATGTCGAAGAATTAGCTGAAGATCTCGCTGCCTTCAAAGCTGAAGTCAGAGAGGAGATTGGATCCATGAATGCCAATGTAGATCAACGATTTGATTCCATGGATGCAAGGTTCAACAATGTGGAGTTGATACTGGCACAACTGCTTGAAAAACTCAAATGAAGACCCCTTCAATTTCTAACCCTTAAACTCTCTTTAATTTTTGTGCAGAATATACTATTTTGACAGTGTTATATATTGCCTTCCTTTATAGTTATATATAATTGCTATGACCGTTGCTTTTTCCATGCTTATTTGCTATGATACTCGCTTATATCGTCTGCATGGACCCTTGTATGTTGTTTTGCTAATGACAAAGGGGGATAGAAGAGAAAAAGCTTAGAGTGAGGGGGAGAGAAAAGACAAAAGTAACACTTGCATAACTTAGAAAATTATTGCATTAAGGGGGAGTTTAAGATCATGTTAGACGAAAGTAGGTTATACATGTGAGGGGGAGAGTTCGATCGTCCGCCTCTTTAATATCTTCTACCATGTTATTAGGTTATACGTTGCTTATATGTGTTCTGATACCATGCTATTAAGTGATAAGTGCTTTGATATCCAATGCTCTAATATCTTCATAATAAGCTTTGATATCTCTGTGTTTTATTAACCTAGAAAAAGCTCTGATACATTGCTCCAATACGCTCATGTTTTTAAAATCAACAAAGCTTAGATTTCATGTTCTGATACCCCTATGCCTTTAAAGTAACAGTTGCTCTGATACCTTTAGGTTTGTTAAACCAATAGCTCTAGTACAT
Organism: Acmispon strigosus; assembly: GCA_030819835.1. Lineage (NCBI taxonomy): Eukaryota > Viridiplantae > Streptophyta > Magnoliopsida > Fabales > Fabaceae > Acmispon > Acmispon strigosus. The sequence goes on from JAUAMA010000007.1 coordinate 34,040,966, forward strand.
TTTCACAAAGTTAGATTAAACATTTTTCTCTATAAAATTGTCATCATCAAAAAGGGAGAGATTGTTAAGTTTAAACGATTTCATGTTTATCATATTTTGAATAATAACAATATTACCCAAGGTTTAACCACAATAGATAAAATTTTCCTAAACTCTATGTTTTATATTTCAGGAAATATCTATCGTCTGATGAAAAGAAGTAGAATGTCTGCCTACACATGAAGGATCTAAAGCAGCTACGTTCAAATGTATCGTCTGACAAAATATTCAAACAATGAAGCAACTTATCGTCTGTGCAGAAGAAGGATTACGCCGTCTGCACTGTGCACTGTTCAATGAAGCATTGTTTCAGCAGAAAGAACAAATGACATATTTAATGAAGAAATGTTCCTCGTATCTGCCTAGTCTCTGAACTCCTCGTTTCAAGGAATGTCATACTTCACGGTCTACCTTTTCAGAGTCAACGACTCTCCTTTGTGAACATCGTACAACCTCAACGGTCAAAATCAAATCTCGTTGATCAGAATAGAAGCTACACTCTGCTGTTTTCCTCTACATTAACTGCACAACACTATTTAAGGAAACACGCTAGAGAAGAGCGGACAATAGAATCAACTGCATTAAATGCTGCATTAATTGCGTAGCAGTTTTGCATTTAATGCTCTGCAAGCTTGACAGAAGTATCCGTTGCAGCAAAAGAGAAAACGATACTCAATGGAATTTCATCATCTTCATCAATTTTCATCCTACTGAAGATATAAATAAGAGGACTTGTATCTCTGAAGAATTGGGTGACTTACAATGATATTCAAATCTAAGCATTCAAAGTCTCTCTTGCAATCAAGCTCTGAACCTTACTCAGAAAACTAGTGTCATACTCTTTTGAGTTCAGTCGTCCGACCAAGTGTGAAATTCTCTTAAGAGTCAAATCTCTTTATCCCTTCACACCAAAACAGAGAACCTATCGTCTTATCATCTCTGTTATTCACTAACCTCAAGTATACACTTCAGAGTCATATCCTCTACCCAGAAGCAAATGGGTTTTATTCTCTCTCTCTGCTGAAGCAATTAATGTCTGTCTGCTCAGTCATTCTCAGCATTAAATGCTTACTCGTTCATGAAGCAACAACTTTAAATGCATATCTCCTTCAGACACACTAAAGCTTCCGAAAATCCCTCTACGTCTACATCAAGTTGAATCAAAAGGGATGTTTTTAGAGATTCAGTCTGCAACAAGCAATTTGCTCTATCAGACCATCTATTTCAAGCTATCAACGGTCAAGAGCATTAAATGAAGAGATCTGTTAGTCACAATGAAGATATTCTGAAGAAATCATGTGACTACCTCTCTGCATTGTTCAAACCACTGCCCCATTAGAACTATTTTCAAGTGGAGCTATAAAAGGAAGGCTTGAAGAAATCAGAAGCAACTAAAAATGCACCATCTTCGAACTTGAAATTTCAATCTGCTTTCTTCTCAGTTTCTTATTTTTCCTAAGAGCCAAATCCTTAAGAAAAAAAAGACCTCCTTAGTGTGAAAAACTCTTAAGTGTCAAACACTCTCAAATCTTCACACCAAAAACAGAGACCCTATCGTCTATCCTTCTCTGTTTTAGTTCAAACTTAAGTACAAACCCAAGAATCATACTTTCTGTACTTAGTTTCCAGTTCATCATATTTCTACTTCACTCTTTCTGAAGAGATTCTGTAGAAGAGAAAAATTCTTTTACTGCATAATACCTGTACTGCTCAAGTTGAATAGTGGAAAATCTTGGTGAAGCCAATGGCTGGACGTAGCTCTATCGTTTAGGGGGGCGAACCAGGATAATCTCTACGCTTAGTTATTTATTCCACTGCTCAAGTTTTCAAAAGGATTTCTAAAACTTATATTTATTTTGAAAAACAAGTTTTTAATATAACACAATTCAAACCCTTTTATGTTATTTCGTTATTATCAACATATTGGCATGATGCCTCATCCGGAGCGTTGCTTCTTAATGTGGCAGTTCCCTTGGTATCCAAAGCAGTGGGATGTGGAAAAGAAGGGGCCTAGTCCTTGGTTGCGCATGTTCCAGAATGCAAGAGAGTGGTGTTCCTGAGATGATCAATTATTTTTGTTTTCCTTTTCCTTCTTAAGCTTTTTTTCCTGATTTAGTTGAGGACTGATCCAATTATCCTCTTCAATAATCTATGGACAAGTTGCTCAACAATGGCTAAGCAAGGTTTTCTTTTTGCTTCATGTAGCACTCATTTTATAAGATATTCAGTTTTCAAGTGGAGAGTTTCAGAATTTTCACATACCCTCTATGTTTTTGTCTCAACTAAGTTAGTTCCACTGTTGATGTGATTTGTGGTGTCAGGTGTTGCTCAATTTTATTTTGATAATGAATGATATCTTTATCTGATATAGGCTCTGCTTAAATAATTTCGCTTCAATTATATGCTATTGTCCTTGAAAGTTAATTAGCAACTTTGGGATAGTTTAACAGGTCAGTTCCTTTTTGTTTAAGCGATTGTAAAATTGTATTCTGGGTATACTAGTGAGTGATATTTATATGTTATAGGAGAGTGAAGTGGGTTCTGCTTGATTTGAATGTTAATGGCATAAAGTTTTATGAGGATATTAGTTCTAAAATCTTGCAGGAGTGGAGGCTTTGCAGGGTCACTGTGGATGATTTGAGGACTCACTGGGGATGATTAAGAAAAAAAATTGTGTTTTACTTTCTAGTTTAAAATTGAGAAACTGTTTGTACTTTGTAGTGGAAATGGTGTGTGTGATAAAGGTTTAAGAGTTCTGGGTTTGGGTGAAGAAGATGAAGTGGAAGAGGTGAACGAAGGTTAGATGAAAGGTTATTTTTTGGGATCATGGGTTTTTTAATTTTTATTTATTAATTAATAATCTGTATTTGATTTAATTATTAATTATACATGTGCAAATAAAAAAATAATTAAAAATTACAATTGGATGCTATATCACTCGTAACTCGCAACATACGCGTGGACACATAAGCTTGACCGGATATATGGATAAGGTCACTATAGCTCTTTCTTATGTGAGGACTAAAATTTTGGAATTTTTCTAGTGGTATGAATATTTTTGTAACTTTACTTCAACAAGAGATGAAAATCAAATATCGCTCATTTTCCTTGACCAAAAACATATTTAATCCGCATCAAACTAACAAACTACCCCCAACCAAACTAATTGGATGCAAATTACCCCAAATAAAGAACACCCCTTAACCACTCTTGAGAGTTCTCATTGTCTTTGAGCAAAGTCAAATCTAGATTGATGGAAGTGAATCGGTTGGTGTTGGAATTTCAAATTAGATGTCGTACTATATATCTTTCTATATAATTGTGTGTGTCTTAAGGTATACCCGTCTCAAGTTATTGATAATATATTTCTTAAGAGAAATTAGCTTTGTACAGATTTGTACTAATGTTCTTACAAAAATGAGAGAAATAGGAAGAGATGAGATAGGAATCTAGATGGTGATGTTTGATGCGATGGACATGATGAATAATAGAACACAATTCCTTATAATGAAAAAGAGAGAGTGCCTAAAGCACATATGTTACATATGTATAGTTGAGTTTCTTTGATCCGGATCTAACTGCTTTAGATCAGATATACCATAAACATTTCTTGTAGCTTTAGCAGAATGAAGGAAAAGTGAAGAAGCAAGGAAAGACAGGGGGGAGACATGGTTCAGGTTGATTTGAAATATATACAATTGTTTTTTGCACATTCATAGAAGTTATAGGGAAAAAGTTATCTTCTTATATTAATTACACTTCCACCTACGTGAAATTTGAAAAAAAAAAAGATGAATAAATTATATGATAAGTGATGAGATAGGAAATGTAGAGAAAAATAAGAAGAAGAAGAAGAAAAAAAAGTGAAAATGAGATAAAAGAAAATGCGAAATGCAAATGTATCAATCTTGCATAGATAAATTAGTATACATATATGTCAGTGCTGGTTCTTCTATAAGAACTTGTTGAAAGATATATAATAATTAATAATCTTTAATTTTTGTTACACTGGAGAAAATGGAAGAGTTTTGAATTTCCTATAATGGCAGGATGAGGAAAGTTAGGAGCTCCTAGAGCCACATGCAACAGGTAATAGAGATAAGGAGGGAGCAGCAGAGAGAACAAGGAACTTGTTTTCACAGTTGGGTCCATGGAACCCACCTTCTGGACCAGGAGTGATGGTACTACAATCCCAATTTATGAAGTTATTTAAGAATCACCCAATTAAATTCTTTGGTTCTTTTTCAACCATAATTCATGCTAATTTTTCTCCACCCAAAAATCCTGTGTTTGTGTTTCGGTTGAACTCAACGTTGATCTAGACTTGGGCAAAGTTCTACTTCTCTAATTTCTGTTAAAGTCAACATTACAAATTCTAGCTTCTGAGATACACAAAATCACATTAGGGTTTACTCTAACATCATACCAAACTCATTTAAAACTGATTCCTGAATCTGATAAACAGTACCTCTAGTATTAGTATAATTGTCAGTCAATTTTTTTGATGTTATTATTGGTTACATCACAAAACACATATTTTTTTATCCAATAGAAGATGATCCTCCTAGACATGTGTGGCAATAAATCCTCCTTAAGACTGGTGGAGCTGGAAAAAGCTTCAATCCTAACCTTAAGGTCTATGTCCAAGACTAAGAGTGACTAAGAATTTGCGGGCACCGTATGCTCGCCACGTGGCAGCATGGGTAATCTTCATTGTGTGGATGTCAGGGTTTTAAGACCAATCCTGTTGTTACACTCTACCCTTCAGCTAATATAAGCCCCCTCCCCTTCTCATGAACTGGCATTGAATTTGCTTGAAGAAAGTACCTCCACCTTTCTTTCTGTTCTTTGCACCACAACAGATCATCAATGGCTGCCTCTGTTTCCACTATTGGAGCTGTCAAAACTCCAGTATGTGATCCCTTTCCATAACTCCAACTTGTTTAATTACTATTTCCCTTTAGGTCTATTTTGATTTGCATGTTTATATAGCTCACATATATGTCTGTGTGTTTTAGAAATCACATGCTCCAAATCAAGTGGTTTAAAGTATGTTTTACTATAACAGCACTATAGAGCAGACTAAGTATCAAGTGGCTTGGTGTGCCTGTTTATATCGATAACATTTGGTATATTCTGTAATCTAGTAATCAATTTATGGATACAAGAGTGGAAATGATGCATGATATAAGATGTTGGATATTGTAAGTGTGTAAAAACTAACAATGATACAGAATATATAAAGGTAGGGAATTGTTAAGTATTTTAATTTTAATTACATTTTTTAACTCCTATGAACTATGTGTGATTTTAATGCATGTATGTTTGAATACACGGTAGAACACCACGGTCAGGCAAAACCTTGGTGGACAGAAGCAACTTCCCTCAGCTTTTTCTTCTGTCCACCATGATTTTAACTTTATTGTGTTCTCCTACTGCGTATCCAAACATACACCTGGTCCCCTAATAATTTTTTGAACAAATTTAGTCACTGAACCTTTTGATTGTTGCAAAGCAAGTCACTTTATCATTATTATTCTACTTAAAACTCTAAAATTCTAGTTTTCTAAGAAAAATCATCACAAATTGAATCAATTTAATCATTCTAGACGCTTGTGTGATGTATATTGCAGCTGAGCTTGAATGGATCTGGAGCTGGAGCTTCAGTTCCCAGTTCAGCTTTCTTTGGCAGCAGCTTGAAGAAGGTTACCTCAAGACTCCCCAACACCAAGGTTTCCAATGGAAGCTTCAAAATTGTTGCTGCAGAGATTGATGAGAACCAGCAGACTGATAAGGACAGATGGAGAGGTTTGGCCTATGATATTTCAGATGACCAGCAAGACATCACAAGAGGGAAGGGCATGGTTGATCCCCTCTTCCAAGCTCCACAAGATGCAGGAACTCACTACGCTGTCATGAGCTCTTACGAATACGTCAGCACCGGACTTCGCCAGTGAGTGTGACACATGCTGTGAATTTTAACCCAAATACTGTTCTTTGCTTCTGAATGATGAAGCTTCTTTTGATCTAAAACCGGTTATGGTGGTGGTGTTTCAGGTACGACTTTGACAACACCGAGGGTGGATTTTACATTGCTCCCGCTTTTATGGACAAGCTTGTTGTTCACATCACCAAGAACTTCATGACCCTGCCCAACATCAAGGCATGCAATTAGATTACATGAATGAGTTATTGAACGAAATTGCACTAGGACTTTGATAGAATTGGGAGAAACATTCAATACTTTCATTGTTCTTGCAGGTTCCTCTCATTCTTGGTATCTGGGGAGGCAAAGGACAAGGAAAATCTTTCCAAGCTGAGCTTGTCTTTGCCAAGATGGGAATCAAGTGAGTTCTTGCTCTACTAGGCCCTCTTAAGTTTAACTCCATAATCTGCAACATAACTTATAAATGTTCAATAACTATAGTGTATATAAGTTTTACACATTCATCAAATAATGTTTCATCATCTTGCCATATCATAATCAAATTACAGTTGAAAAGGACAGTTAGATTATAAAGAAATTCAACTTTTGATCCCTGTGTGATGTTTCAATTACATTGCAGCCCCATCATGATGAGTGCTGGAGAGCTGGAAAGTGGAAATGCAGGGGAGCCTGCAAAGTTGATCAGGCAGAGATACCGTGAAGCTTCTGATATAATCAAGAAGGGAAAGATGTGTTGCCTCTTCATCAACGATCTTGATGCAGGAGCAGGTCGTATGGGTGGAACCACACAGTACACTGTCAACAACCAGATGGTGAATGCCACCCTCATGAACATTGCTGACAACCCCACAAATGTGCAACTCCCCGGAATGTACAACAAGGAAGAGAATGCCCGCGTGCCCATCATCGTCACCGGTAACGATTTCTCAACACTGTATGCTCCTCTCATCCGTGACGGGCGTATGGAGAAGTTCTACTGGGCACCTACAAGGGAAGACCGCATCGGTGTCTGCAAGGGGATTTTCCAAACTGACAATGTCCCTGAAGAGGATGTTGTCAAGATTGTTGACACCTTCCCTGGCCAATCCATTGGTAAGTACCTTCTCGCATCATACAGAAGCTTCTCCTAAGAATTGATTTTCAAACATGACTGCGTACTAATTAACACTATACCGCGCCATGTGTTGCTGTAGATTTCTTTGGTGCATTGAGGGCCAGAGTGTATGATGATGAAGTGAGGAAGTGGATTTCTGGTGTTGGTGTTGAAGTGATTGGGAAGAAGCTTGTGAACTCAAAGGAAGGACCTCCAACCTTTGAGCAGCCCAAGATGACAGTGGAGAAGCTCTTGGAGTATGGTTACATGCTTGTGCAAGAACAAGAGAATGTGAAGAGAGTCCAGTTGGCTGACAAGTACTTGAATGAGGCTGCTCTTGGTAATGCTAATGAAGATGCTATCACAAGGGGAACTTTCTAGGCCTTCATTGGAGGTTTGCATCTACCTTAATATCCCTCTAACTTGGACAATTGTGTACATGTTTTGTTACAACGTGGAGAACCATGGTCACTGGAAATCACGGTGGACATAAATAACTTCTTTTAGCATTTGTGGTTGTATATCGTGATTTTGGTTCTGACTATATTGGTTCAAACAAAACTTTGGTCTGAGATCTTGAGTTTTTTCTGTGCAGGCATTCCAGTCCAGCAAGTAAATATTCCTCTGAAGGTTGTACTGATTCAAATGCCTCAAACTTCGATCCAAGTGCTAGAAGTTGTGATGGCACTTTCTTGAAACATTCTTAGCATTGTCAATTTGTTGGGTGGAAGCAGAAATGCCCAAGTTTGAGATAATTTACTATGTTTTTCATGTTGGTCTGTCTTCATGTAAAATTTTGTGCACAATGTTAAATTGAATTTGGTGTTTTTTTTTCCTGCTTACACTGGAGTTTTCTTTTCTGCATTTAATTATGTTTGGCATGAAGATATCAATACCCTATGAACTTGGGGAGAAAAACTGAGTTCAGAGCTCAAGGACAAATGACAACTGGTCACCATATCACAAATATTGGAAATTATTAACTACCGCATTTAAATGAAGAGATATTTGATCTATCACCTGAAGAATCACAAGTTTCCAAATCTACACCCCAAAATAAAACTGCAGTTTCCCTTCAAGTATGAAATGATGCACTAGGATCATGATACCAAACGCCAATGCTAAATTGAGAATATATCACTACTAGAAAAAGGAAACTTTTGCAATGGGTTGATTAAAAACAAAGGTCACGAGAGAGAATAAATTATATGGTTTATATTTTTTCCCTTTTAGAAAAAATCAAAATCCTTGTGATAAGTTTTTAGAATTCGCAAACTTGAGGAAGTGAAATGCAATGCTCCTAAACATAAAAGAGTGTACATACCCCACTGTTCTTCCGGAAAGTATTAGAGATGTATCCCACGCCAATGCGTGGCAAGGCACGGGTGGAGCAAGAAGCGGAGATTATAGTGGTGTAGTAAGTGTTCATTGCGGTGGATATACTTACAAATGACATTTCGACATTCAAGTCGGTGAGAGAACGCAAAGAGAATTCTCAGTGTGTAGAAGAACTATGAATGAGCAATAATGAGTAATGCTTAAGTTATGAAATTATCAAACATGTATTCCTAGAGTTCGATATGAACAGTAATAAAGACATTTAACCTTAGTTTAGCTATTGTGAATAACTTCCGAGATGATGACTGTACTTGAGTAGTCTTTGGATTATTCATTTCGTGCTATGTCTTTGCCTAGCTAGCTGTTGGACGAGTTAATGCTTCATTTTTATTGTCCTAGGCAACCAACACGACGTTCATTTGGCTATGAATCCAATAAGCCAACCGGGACGATATTAGGGCTTGTGCCCATTTAGGTGAGGAAAAACAGAAGCCCCCAGCTAGACATGTAATGTAATGTAATGCCAAGTTCGACAAGTCAAATATTATGAAGCATTTAATGATAAAACAGTCAAATTTAAGATGCAATGCAAATAAATAATATGAGATAAACAACTATTTTGAATTGTTGATGTTATCTGAGATAAATGCTTATTTTTTATGTTAGCTCATGACCGAGACGAGATATTTTAAACTTGTTCAACCGCTCATTCTTTTAAGTTTTGAAACTTGAATCGCTATGATTGAAAAATAATGATGTTTTAACAGTTATGATTTGATCATAATCTCACGATAACCTAATTCACACAATCGTGATACTAAAGAACTAAAAGTGCAATTATATATATATATATATATATATATATATATATATATATATATATATATATATTTTGTTAATAAACAGTTACATCCGGTGGCGGAGCCAAGGGGGGACTTGGCTATGCCATAGCCCCCATTACTTGTTGGTTTGATTTATTTTGTATAAAATTATTTGTTGATTTTACTCATTTTGTATAAAATTACTTGTTGGTTTTACTATTTTTTTATAGAAGTTCATATTGGCACTACCCACCTCAAAGTTCTCCCTCCGCCACTGGTTACATCTAAAGGTTAAGTTAGCCAAAGCAAAGACACGACAATATCACTTATCGCATGGAAAAAATAATGCGAGAAAGCTACACCACAAACACAAATTGAAAATCAAATTAGTGATCCTATAACGCAAGACTTACACCACAGATTTTCCTCTCACTGGATAACATAACATGTGATTCAAAACCAAATTGAATCTCTTCCAAAACAAATAACGTAAGCATTAGTCATTGATCGAACATGTGATTACAAAAATGAAATAATACTCGATACTTTGAAGAATGGTATATGGACCTGATCCAAATGCTAAGAAAAATAGGGCTTAAATATTTGTGTAAATAATTTTTTATTTTCGCCCCCACAGAATTTTTTGTTTGTTTTCAATTATCAGAAAAATCACATGTTTTCTTTTTCATCTTTGCTATTTATTTTTCCATCAAAAGTGACAGAAGTCAAAATCAATACGTTACATTGATTTTTTTAAATGGCTTAAATACATTTTTAGTCCCTACAAAATACATCGTTTTTATATTTTCGTCTCTGGGAAATTTACTTTTATTTTAATCCTCCGAAAATCACACATTTTGTGTTTTGTCCATGTCATTTGTTTTTCCATCCAATCTAGAATAACAGAAATAGTGTATTTTGCAGGGACTACAAATGCATGTAAGCTTTTTAAAATTCTTTTTATTTCTTATGAAAGACATGTGGCAATGTTTAGTCTTCTCTTGCTTTTGGATGAAAAAACCAACGGTAAGGACAAAAAATAAAACATGTAATTTTCAGATGACTGAAAACAAAACCAAAATTCTCAGGGGTGAAAAACAGAAACGGTGTATTTTGCAGGGACTAAAAATGTATTTAAGGCAATCCATGTAATGTGTTGACCTTGACTTCCGTCACCTTTTAGATTGAAAAAAAAAACGGTAGAGACGATAAACAAAACATGTGATTTTCGAAGGATTAAAAACAAAAACAAAAATTATGGGGATAAAAAACAGAAACAATATATTTTGTAGGAACTACAAATATATTTAAGCTAGAAAAATACTCCCTCCGTTCCAAATTATAAGGACCTATTCAGACAATCACGCTTATTAAGAAAGCATGTCATAAGCTAATTAATATCTTGGTTTTGTTATTTTTTGTATTAATCTTTCATATATGCCCCTATTTAAAGCTCTCACTTCAATACCCAACAAATTGAAAATATAATGAATACAAGGGGTAAAAAAGGAAAAACCTTTTATTTTTTTCTGAAATTTAGAAGAGGTCTTATAATTTGGAACATCAAGTTTGTCTCTAAAGAGTCTTGTAATTTAGAACGGAGGGAGTATATAAACTTATCCTGCACCAATAACTTAGGTCCTATTATTGGCAAAACGGTGGTGGCCCAAAATCACGTTGAAGATGCAAAAACTCATAATTGCAAAAAAAGTTGTGAAAACTACATATTGTAGCTTCGACTAGACAGTAGACACCGGTATGCTTCCAAACATTCAAGCCCTTTAGTATGTTGTATAATATAATGCCTGAGAGTATAATATTCGGTAGTATTAAATCTGATGGTATAAGATTTGTTAAATTTTTTATAATGTCTAGAGTTCGATTATACTGTACCTTACATGTCGTTTAAATTAATGCAATCCTACGTTTGGTGAAGTATTGAATAATTATAAATACTATAAAAATTAAATATGGAGGTGGTTATAGCGATGGTGGCAGTAATGGTAGTGGTTGTGGGGACAATGGCAGTGGAGCTGAGAAGATGGCGGTGGTGGTGGTGGTGGTGGTGGTAGTGGTAGTGGTAGTGATGATGGTGGAGGGAGTAGTAGTGGTGGTGTTGTTGAAGGGTGGTGGTAACGACAGTGGCAGTGGTGGAAGATGGTGATGGAAGCAACCGTGGAAATTGCAGTGGTGGTGGGTGTTGATTGTGGTGGTGGCGGAAACGGTGGCGGTATCGCTAGTGGCAGAAATGGCGGCGGCAGTAGCAGTGGTAGTGGTAGTGGCGGCAGCATCGCAGAGCTGTTACATATTATTGAAACTAAAAATTTAGGTTGAATATTTTCATGTAGCATATATGTCACAATCTTATCAGACCATATCTCACATCTATAGCATGGATTAAATAATCCATCATCTTAATGTATAAAAATCGATTGATGGATAAACCTATACAATACAGTGTTAGCACCAAACAATGAATAAACTCATAATGTATTGTAGCTTATACTATCATGCCTAATACGGCATACCAAATGAGCCCTCACTAAATGTGTTGGAGCTCAGAAGTGCATTGTAGATAACAAACGAGACAGTTTCCCCATCAAAGCAAGTGTTTTATAATTTGAGCCTAATAATTAAACCCTTAGTGCATGTTTGCATAAACACCCCGACGCTCCTACCTAGGAGTAGGCTTCTACTAGTGCCTTGTGCTTGCTCTTCGTTCTACAATTTTCGTAAACAAAAAAAAAAGTAAAGTATATTTCTTTTACAAAGCTTGAATGCTCATTCCACATTTTTATCTAAAATTATGTATTTTTCCATTTTTATTTCATAGAACAATGTGATAACGCCCCTTGAAAAGTTTTCCAAACATGCTCTTAGTAGTTTTTTCGGATCGACCTCCTGTACCCGATGCTAAGACTAGGAACCTCTGACTTAAACTTAATTAGTGGTCTCTTCGGCCCATGTACGAGCTCCTCGACCCAACAAGCGAGGCCCTCGGTCCATAACCTCTGATCTTTTAGGGGATTGCGATAGGGTTTTAATGTGATATTATCTTGTAATATCTGGATCATTAGAATCCTATATAAGTTGTAACACTGTAACCCTAATAAGCAACTCAGTGAATGAGAAAGGAGCTATAGCTACTCTATAGCCGCAGAGGTAGGCAAATTGGCCGAACTGCGTGACCAAACTTTTTCTGTGTTCTTTCTACCTTATTTCTCTCTAATTACTCTGTGCGATCAGGGTGTTTGTGCTAACAATTGGTATCAAACGTAATCATAACTTCTAGCGGAGCAAAATTCGATGTTGTCAAGTTCAATGGAACAGGTTACTTCGGGTTATGGCAACGGAGAGTCAAGGATTTGTTGGCTCAACAAGGATTGCAGAAAGCGCAGCACGAGGAGAAACCACAAGGTATGTCAGACATAGATTAGGAGGAGATGCAAGAGAAGGCTGCTGGATTGATTTGTCTCTGCGTTTCTGACAAGGTGATGTTTCATATCGCAGATCTCACGACTCCGAAGGCCGTTTGGGACAAATTGGAGAGCCAATATCAGTCCAAAACGTTGATGAACAAGTTGTTCGCCAAGGAAAGGCTTTACAGTCTGAGGATGCAAGAGGGAAGTGATCTACAAAGTCATGTCAACCACTTTACTACCATAATTGCGGATCTGCTCCAGCTTGGGGTGAAGATTGATAATGAGGACAAGGTGATTATTTTGTTGTGTTCGTTACCAAGCTCCTATGACCACTTAGTGACTACTCTTACCTACGGGAAGGACGAAATCACACTTGACCCCATCACGTCTACACTCTTGTCTCACTCACAACGGAGACAGAATGTAGAGGAGGGAAGTCAGGGTGATGGTTTGTTTTCTAAGGGGATCAAGATCATGGGAGGCAATAGGGCAAGTCTGTAGGGAAGAAGAAGAAGAAGAAGAAGAAGAAACGTTCTAAATCCAAGCAGAAGAAGAATACAGCAGAGTGTTATAACTGCAAGTAGGTTGGTCACTGGAAGAGGGATTGTCCGAATCCTTCTAACTCTGCAAACGTGGCTTAGTCTGATGATTTCGGCAGTGAAGGAGATATGCTCAGTGTCTCATCAAGTAAATGCACAGATCAATGGATTCTAGATTCTAGATGCTCTTGTCATATGGCGCCGCACCAAGAGTGGTTCAGTTCGTTCCAGGCGGGCAGTTTTGGAATTGTCTATTTAGGTGATGATAAAACTTGTGATATCACCGGAATAGGACAAATCAAAATTTCTATGGATCATGGTGGCATGCGCATACTGGGTAATGTGAGGTATGTTCTAGAGTTGAGAAAGAATCTAATTTCCTTGGGTACCCTACAGGAGAATGGTTACTCCTTTCGTTTTGATGGAGGTAAGGATACTTTGAAGGTTTGTAAAGGTGCATTAATTGTGATGACGACAAAGCGTATTGCAGGGAATATTTATCGCTTGTTGGGGAGCACCGTTGTAGGTGGAGTTGCATCAGTTGACACTGACAATGATGCAACGAGGCTCTAGCATATGCGTCTGGGTCATCCTAGTGAGAAGGGGACAATGGAACTTCATAAGAGAGATCTTTTGAAGGGTGTTCGTAGCTACAAGATGGATTTCTACAAGTTTTGTGTGTTAGGCAAGCATTGTCGTGTCCGTTTCAAGATCGGAATGCATGAAACAAAGGGGATCCTCGATTACGTTCATTCGGATGTGTGGGGGCCTACTAGGGAGCCTTCTATCGGAGGGTCCAGGGATTTTGTTACATTCATTGATGATTTTTCTCGTAATGTGTGGGTATTTTTCATGAAGCACAAGTCTGAGGTTTACAAGAAGTTCAGATTGTGGAAGGCTGAGGTGGAAAATCAGACAGAATACGCTAATGCACCATTCAAACAGTTTTGTGAAGAACACGGGATTCAGAGGCATTATTCAGTGAAGAAGACACCACAGCAGAATGGTGTTGCAGAGAGGATGAATCATTCTCTCACGAAGAAGGCTAGGTGCCTTCGATTGCAGGCGGAACTGTCAAAAGGTTTTTGGGCAGAGGCGATAACATGACATGTTATCTTTTCAACAGGTTTCCAAGAGCTTCACTGGATGGGAAGGTTGCAGAAGAGGTATGGACAAGTAAGCCAATTAATCTTGACAATTTGAGGATTTTTGGTTGTCCAGCTTACATGCATATCTCCAGTGATGAACGATCCAAATTGGATCCCAAATCTAAGAAGTGAGTTTTTCTTGGCTACACCATGGCTGTGAAGGGGTTCAGATTATGGGATCCAGTCTTAAAGAAAGTTATTCACAGCAGAGACGTTGTATTTGATGAACAGTGCATGTTGAAGCAGGAAGACTCTACAGGGGAGTCTATTCCAGAGACTGAAACTTCCACTGTTGGGAAGATTCAGTTTTCCGTGGAGCCATCACCAGTCAGTCTGATGCAGGTAGTACACAATGAGCAAGCCGATACATGTTCAGATTCTGATGCAGAAGATGTGCCAGTTGATTCAGGTGGAGCACCAGATTACAATCTTGTGTGTGATAGGGAGCCCCATCAAATCGTTCCTCTAGTCAGATATGAGTTTGAAGACTTAGCTGCTTATGCTCTTCTTACCAGTTCTGGATATCCGTCTACTTTTTGTGAGGCTATGGCTAGTCAAGAGCGAGAGAAGTGGATGGGTGCTATGGTGGAGGAGATGGAGTCCCTGAAGAAGAATCAAACTTAGGATCTTGTTCAGCTTCCTTCGGGGATGAGAGCCATCGGGTGTTTCATGTGGTCGTCCACTGTTGGTTGTTATCTTTCCCAGTCCACTGAGACACGTTGGGCCAAACGGATTCGGCTGACAACAGTGGTGGCTGGACAAAGGAACCTCCTCTAGCATAGAACGTAGGTTGTGGAGACATATCCGGCTATGAGGAATTGCCGATTCTGGCGCCTTATCCACGCTTTGCTATGGAAACTTGTCCATACTGAAGAGAAGCCATGTGTGGATAACCCTGAGTGGCATGTCCCCCAAGTGTGGGCATGTTTTGAACAGCATGGGGCGGAAAATCCGGCCCTCGCCGTTGCAAGTCCTCCTTGGCAAAGTGCATCTCGTTGTGCACCATGGGTTTGACAATTTCAGCCAAGTTCTTAGAGACTTAAGCGATGGTATCGTTAATCCCCAGGTAGATCTGCTGCCCTATGAAGGAAGTTGTGGTAACCATACTCGGGCTCTTTCCCGTTTGCTGTCTCAACAACTTCAACGTAAGGAGAAACAATCACTGCGGCTATCGCTGAAATGGCGTTGCTAGCAGGATCCTTAGTATGTCCTATTTGTACTAGCACTGAAGTGAAGGTAGAAGCGGTACTAGAGAGCGAGGTACGACTACTACTGACTCTGCGGTTGCTTGAAGACTCCATTTTCTTTCTTTTGCAACCGGGGTCGCAGCGAAACGGCGCTAACAAAATTAATTTAACAGACAGAGCCGCCACTAATGTTTGTTAAAGGAAAATACTAGAAAACCTAAATATAAGTTAAAAGTCTATAAAACCTAAAAATCTAGGTTCGAGAGTCTATTACACGTAGGGAAGGTGCTAGCACCCCACAACACTCGTCTAAGATGGTACCTAAGATTGATTGTGCATTTATATTATTTATTTTACCCTAATCTAAACTATTTATTTTTTTATTAATTTTTATTATTAATGGAAAAGAAACTATTTTTATTTTAAAGCGCCTGTCGATAATTAACCTGTCTTACGTACCCTCCTAAGAGGCGTCAAGGTTTACGTAGTTCTTAATAGATTTAAATTGATTTTTAATTTAGGGTGTCTAGCGGGGTTGAAACCTGGTCCTACGTATATCTAAAGAGAAATCAATGCTACGTAGCTCTAAAATGATTAAAGTTGATTTTTAATTTGGGTGTCTGGCGGGGGTTGATCCCCGGTCCTACGTATCTCTAAAGAGAAATCAAGGCTACGTAGTTCTAAAATGATTAAAGTTGATTTTTAATTTGGGTGTCTGGCGGGGGTTGATCCCCGGTCCTACGTATCTCTAAAGAGAAATCAAGGCTACGTAGTTCTAAAATGATTAAAGTTGATTTTTAATGTTAAAAAAGGTTTTATTTCCCTTGAAAAAGGATTAAATGTTTTTTAGATTTTTATAATTGACATTTTGACTTGGTTATTGTAGAAAAACAACACCCCGTAAGACACGACCTTCTATCCAGAGAGTCGAGACCTTACGACACGTTTAGTTATTTTAAATTGATTATTTAAGAAAAAAACACGTCGTAAGACACTACCTCCTATCCAGAGATCCGGGACCTTACAATACGTTAGATTATTTTAAAATGATTATTTAAGAAAAAGAACATGCCGTATGGCACAACTTCCTATCCCAAGAGTCAAAACCTTACGACACGTTACAATTTTAAATGTAATTATTATTATTATTATTTGGGTTTTTAAATTTTTCATGAATTAAATTACATTTCTTAGATTTTTTTATGATGAGACTAAACACATATAATATATCAAAGCTAAGAAAACAAAACAGTAACCCAAACTAAAAACCAAGTAAAACAAAACTAATTAATATTAACATACTTTAACAACAACAACAAAAAAGACATACACATAGCTGCAAAAAATATAAATAAATGCACACAAAAATAGACCTTACACAAACTCACACACACAACACTAAATAATATAATAAATAAATAAAATTAATATAAAATAAGATAGGAATGGCCCAGCACACACACGCACACATCCACACAAAAGAAAAAGCTTGAACGCAGAGAGAGATAATGAAGGTGGGGTGAACCAGAACCGGGGAGAACGAAGATGCCTGGGACGACAAAGCTTCACACACGGAAAGAAGGCGAGGACTCAGGCCAAGCCTAAAACGGTGGTCGCCGATCCAGGGCCCCTTGCTCGCTGTTGCTGATTCGTCAGTATGACGTGGTGATGGGGTTTCGTTTGAGGGTGAAAATGGTGGTGGTTTGAGTTGTGAATTGGTGGCTGCCCTGGTTCTGTTTATGATGGAAGAAAATAGGTATGGGTTAACGATGAAGGTTGTCCTTTTTTCTCTGTATGCATATGTATGGATGAATGAAGATGGCAAAGAAAGAAAGAAAGATAGGGCGTGATATATGGGAGTGATATATGATAGTGTGCATGTTTGAAAAAGGAGGTTGAATCCAAGTTTAGGTACGTTTACGGTAGTAAGAAATAGTTGTTTTTAGAATACTATTCAAACGTGAAATCCAAACACACTGCGTGTGTGAGAAAAAAAAAAAGAGAGCAGTTAATAGCTTAATATTGTATGTGATATGTGACTGTTATGTGTGTGTGTGTGTGAGTGAAATGGTGAATATGGTAGTGCTGTGCGTGTTTTTACAAAGAGGGGGAAGAAATAAGGCAAGAAAGACAGAGATGCATAGAAACAGAGCCTAGACTATTAATCCCCCCAAATGAATAAGCTTAGCATTCAATATCCTTCTAATTGAAAGCGCAGACCTAGACAATAAGTTAACTAAACTTTACCATATTGGCACAAGCTCAAGGCCAAAGCATTCAGCTTTAGATTCCAATTTCATCACCTTCAATCATACAGCTTTTCTCCCCCTATTTACCTGCCACGCAAAAATGAGGGTGGCCCCTTCCGGTGCAGTGAGTGCAAGCACACCATGGATCACACCTAATACTTGGTCTCCAAAGCCTTATGCAATAACGCCACTGTCCCAGCAGCATAAAGTGGAGCATCAAAGACTGAAGTGAAAAAAAAAACAGTACCTCATGACATCCAGCGTTATGGTCCCTTTACATAGCCTGTGCCCCTTCACTTATTGAAGGGTAGAAATCAAGTATCAGAGATAAGAAATCCTCCCTGTAATGCATGTACCCGGACACTGGCACCACTCATAAAAAGAGAATTCAGATTTGTTTCCCTTGCACCTGAGCCAACACCAGGATCGAAACTTTATGAGTTCCACAACCTTGCTAATTTCCACTACTTCTGAATTAAATACAACCCCATTTCGAAGGGACCAAATGGACCAAATACAGGCCCCCCACACAGTATACCAATTATGCACATTTGCGCTAGACATCCCTAGGCTATGTTGCTCAAAATGTGACCGGAAGGAGGACGGAACTCGGAAGGACCGTTTCCAATCCCAACCACCTATAACAATTCATCCAAACCTCCCAAGCCACCCTACATGAGAAAAGAAGATGGTCCCGAGATTCTTCCACTTCATGGCAGAATGGGCAGAGACAAAGGTGGGGCTCTTGTCTCATCATACCGCTCTGAATCCTTTAAAGAGGCCAACGGACGTTGCTTGTCTCATCATACCGCTCAACCCCTCCGCTACAACCAAGAAAAGAAACGGTGCCAATGGGTCGCCTTGCCTCAATCCCCTCCCCATAGAGAACTCCTCTATTGGACTCCCATTCACCAACACTGAAACTGTTGCGGATTCCAAGCAACTCCGGATCCACCCCACCCACTTCTCACAAAAGTCGAGCCTCCGAAGCATACTGAATAGAAAGTCTCAACTTAGAGAATCGTAGGCCTTTTCATAATCCACTTTAAAGGCTATAATAAATTTTAGTGGAGGAAAAATGAGAGAATGAATGGAGACAAAATAAAAAATGACCCATATTTATGTGTGATGGGAAGGACAAGGATGAGAGAATAATAAACAATCAAATCCTTTTTTTTATATTTTTGTGATGAGAGAGCATCCTTTTATTTTTGATGAAGAGAGAATATAACACTAAAAACAAACAAAATAAAAATTAAACTAAGAAATATTTGATTAACTTTTTTTTATATTTTTTTAGATTTTATTATTTTTATGGCTTTTTTAACATTTTCTCCAACACAACAACAGAAATAAAATTAAATAAAAAAATAGATAAAATTGGGTGCTGACACTTTTCAGATCTCAATTGCATACGCCAATTTAGGTCGTGAGTAGGTGATGAGAATCGTTCAATAGCGAGAGTGGTCCCACTAAGCGTGCCAATTTGTTGGTTCACAAATAGATTTGGTCGATTGAAAAATGGATTCGGTCGATCTGGAAGCCGTGTGAACAGCTGGAAAACCAACTATGATTTCATAATCAAGCGATTGCTCGAGGAATGGACTCTGTTCCTCAATGTGGATTTCTAAGAAATTCCAAAAAGCTCTTAGTGTTTCGCTATTGAATGATGTTTGAAATAAGACTTTTGATATGAACTAAGGTCTACTCCTAAGAAATGTAAAGGGCTGAAAAGCGGTAAAGAAAATAAAGACTGAAAGTTGTAAATCGACTGAAAGATAAATTGCAGAAAGCGATGAAGAATTTAAATGCCTGAAAAAGTAAAGTGCTGAAAGGTAAAATTTAATACGGAGTTTTGTCAACAACTAATTTTTTATTAATTTTATTAATTTTTTTATGTTAGAAAAGTGAATAACTAATTTTTTATTATCAACAATATAAAGAGTAGCTAGAATACTGTACCTTTTAACTTATATTTAACAATATAGTATTGCTCACATTTGTACTACACATACACTTGGAAAAAGATAGGAAAAGAATAGAAATGAAAGCTATGATAGATCATGCGATAAAAAAAATAAAAAAAATAAAAATGAGATATAAAAGAAAGTAAATTACTAAAATACGATTAAATCTGAACAATATATTTAATAGCTTGATATAACATAAGAGATACCAACTCTTTTAAATAAATGAACAAAGAATTTAAAAAGAATATAACTATGACGCGTCCTACCCCAGAGCCCCTGTCTTGGTATAAACTTTTGTGGTTTTGATGGTTGAGTCGACACATTAACCCATAAACTCAACAATCCAATTTCTTAGACATTCAATTCGAACAGGACTAATACCTAACAAGCATTTCATTTTCCTATTTATCACATTAAATTAATTATTTCCCTCTTTACCTAACATTGTCTCTCTACACAAAGAAAAAAAAATATTGGTGCGGCTCATCTAAAACGAGTCCAATCACCTTTTATATGATAAAGTAAATTATCTCATTATTAATCAAATTATTTTTATTAATTTTTCAAATTAAATAAATATTATTAACAATATATAATAACTAACTTTATCTTCTAAAGTTACTTCACTCCCGTACACCAAATTCAAAAGCATTCGCCTAAAAACAAAATCGAGTTTAGGAATGAGACATGAAATGGTAGCGCTGTCCAATCTATAATTAATGTCTTTGCTCCAGTGTTCAGTCACTATCCACGAGCACTAAAATACGAACAATTATTTGTGTACATTTAAATAGTACAGATACCTTTAACACCTCTTTTTTTTCTATCTCTTTCTTCTAATTACATCACATTATATATCACACTTATCACTTATCTCTCATCTCTGCCATTTAGATTTTTACCGATCTTTATTCACTAGAATACCCACGTGGAAAAATCAAACAAAACTAGCAACAACCACGTTTCAGTTTACAGCCCACAAACGAGCAAAAGCACTCCCCACGCGAATTTCAACCTGCTCAATGCGCTTCATCCATACAATTTACAACAATACAAACAAGATCACAAAACAGAGGAGTTCCAACATTTTGAAACCGCCACCCAGGCACTCTGCTCTATCACATTCAGCACTTCCACACACCAATGCTTCTTCTCTGGATCCTGATCCTTCTGGCCTCAAACCTTGTAAAATCTCAGCAAGATGAGCTCTTCTTTCATGGGTTTGATGATGGTGCCGCCAACATAAGCTTAAACGGCGTTGCAGCGATCCAGCACAATGGCTTAATTCGCCTCACAAACGAGACTCAAAGAGTGATTGGCCATGCGTTTTACTCAACCCCATTCCACTTCAAGAACTCATCCTCCACCAACACCAAAGTTTTCTCCTTTTCCACTGCTTTTGCTTTTGCAATTATCCCCCAGTACCCAAAACTCGGTGGCCATGGCTTCGCGTTCACCATTTCTCCCTCCAAGGAGCTTCCAGGTGCGTATCCCAGCCAGTACTTAGGCCTCCTCAACCCAAACGACATAGGGAACTTCTCGAACCACCTCTTCGCAGTGGAATTCGACACCGTCCAAGACTTTGAATTCGGTGACATCAATGACAACCATGTTGGCATCAACCTGAACAGCATGGCATCAAACAAATCGGTTAAAGCTACGTTTTTCCCTGATGGGTCAATGAACAAGCAAGACCTCAATTTGAAGAATGGCATGGTGATTCAGGCTTGGATAGACTACGATTCCTCTAGAAATCAATTGGAAGTTAGACTCTCCCCAACCTCTGCAAAACCCAGATCCCCAATTTTGTCATACAAGGTCAATCTCTCACCAATTCTCCAAGAAACCATGTATGTGGGGTTTTCTTCTTCAACAGGGTTGCTCGCGAGCTCCCACTTCATTTTAGGTTGGAGCTTCAAGATGAATGGAGAGGCCAAAACTCTGTCTTTGCAAAACCTGCCCTCACTCTCTCCACCTACCAAAACTCATAAAGCCTTAACCTTGGGACTCTGTTTCTCTGCCCTGTTTCTAGTACTCGCCACAATCGGTTTAGCATCATTCTACCTAATCAGAAAGGCGAAAAACGCTGATGTGATCGAACCTTGGGAACTCGATGTTGGTCCTCACAGATTCCACTACAAAGAGCTGAAGAAAGCCACAAGAGGGTTCAGGGAAAAGAACCTCATAGGATTCGGTGGCTTCGGCAAGGTCTACAAAGGGGTTCTCCCAAACACCACCACCGAAGTCGCCGTGAAGCGAATCTCCCATGAATCGAAACAGGGGTGGCAAGAGTTCGTATCAGAAATCGCCACCATTGGAAGGCTTCGCCATAGGAACCTCGTTCAGCTACTGGGTTGGTGTCGGAAAAAGAACGATCTTCTCTTGGTCTACGATTTCATGCCAAATGGGAGCTTGGACAAGTACCTATTCGATCAACCCAGAGAAATTCTGAGCTGGGAACAGAGGTTCAGGATTATCAAAGGGGTGGCTTCAGGGCTTGTTTACCTGCACGAGGAGTGGGAGCAAACGGTGATTCATAGAGACATTAAAGCAGGGAATGTTCTGTTAGACGGTGAGATGAATGGGAGGCTCGGGGATTTCGGTTTGGCGAAGCTGTATGATCACGGTGCGAATCCGAGCACGACGAGGGTGGTGGGGACGCTGGGGTACCTGGCGCCGGAGCTAACGCGCACGGGGAAGCCTACGGCGAGCTCCGACGTCTTCGCGTTCGGGGCGCTACTGCTGGAGGTGGCGTGCGGGAGGAGGCCGATTGATACCAAGGCGTTGCCGGAGGAGCTCGTGCTGGTGGATTGGGTGTGGGATCGGTGGCGTGTGGGGGCGGCGCTGGAGGTGGTGGATTCTAGGTTGGATGGGGTTTTTGATGAGGCGGAGGCGGTGCTGGTGCTCAAGGTGGGGTTGCTGTGCTCCGATGAGTCGCCGGAAGGGAGGCCCGCCATGAGGCAGGTGGTCAGGTACTTGGAGGGGGAGGTGCCACCGCCGGAGCTCGGCGCGTTCGATGAGAAGAAAGGGGGTGGCGCCGCCGTTGGTGGTGGGATTGATGATTTTGTGCATTCGTATCCGGCGTCGTCGTCTTTTGATAGGGCGAACACGTGGTCGTCGTCGGCTGGTGATGACGTGGAGGTTGGTTCTGCCTCGCCTCTTTCACTTTCCGGTGGCCAGGAGGAGGGTAGGTAGTTCATAGTTGGCTCGCATAAATCTCCATGCCTGTTTCCTGATCTTTCGCACCCGTTTTTTCTATATTTTTTTTGTATTCGTACTTATTTCTCTTATATAAATTATTTTTTGTCATATAAATGAATGAAATTTATATTTTATAAATTTGAGATTTAAATTTTCTTTTTCAGTGTATTTAATTGCTTTCGCGATTTCGAGCCAGGTAGAACCACGGTAGACCAGCTACATTCACATGAACTTAAATCGAGACATTGCTTAAGCTAAAACAACTCGTACCAGTTGATACACGCATTTGAGATAAATTTTAAATCTTATATATAACTATGTGGGTGCAATGATATAGTATGATACATTTAGGTAAAGTAATATAAAAATAATAAAGATTTATATATTTTATTATTAGACAAATTATTATTTGTTAGAGATTTTTCTTATGTAGGAGTGACATGTTCGGACTATTCCTTTTCCCCCTTTTTGTTCTCAAGCTTCTGTTCTTCGAATAATCGCAGAAGTGTAGAATTGAAGAAAGGCAACCACTTTGATGAATAATCGCAATCGCAGAGGAGGCAAGTATTGAATCGCTTCATACAATTGGGTTTTGAAAAGAGGGCAAATCAAATTAGGGTTTGAAAGAAGGCAAATCGCATGGTGTGAACTGTGTGGGAAGAATTTATTTGGTCGATTTTATAGCGATTTTAAGGTAAGATTTAAGGAATTTTGCATATCTCTTTAAGTTAAACCAACAAGAAAACCTTATATTGTTCTGTCTGTTAATGGGTTCTAAATCATTGTTACCTTTGACTGGAAATAGGCATAGAGCATGTTTGGAAATTCAACAATTTTCCATGTTTAACTGAAACAATTCTGATAAGGGGTTAATTAGAAGCTACTATATCTAAATGCTATGTTATTTGACATAAGGCTTAAATATATTTGGAGTCCCTGACATTTGAAAGGGAATCAGTCTGGGTCCCTAAAAAATTAATTTGTTAAATTTGTGAAGAAGGTCTTGCTCCTGACCCTGGCTGAGGTTTTGATGACGACAAACTCATCGACAAAAAGAAGAAAAGAAGACTTAGAGGAAACAGCGCTACAAAAGTTTATCAAATACCTAGAAGTCCTAGTTCAGGTGAGTTATGCTTCTAAAGGTCTATTAAAGCATAAAGGCTATTTAAAACACCTAAACTAATCAAGCTTAATGTTTTCATAACTTAAAAGAAGTAGAAAACCTTAAGCCGATCTTAAAAGATCAAGTTTCTGGAAGATGGACTTCAGTGTAATCGATTGCAGCTTTCTGGTAATCGATTACACATAGGAAAGTAATCGATTACCACTTGCTTGTAATCGATTACATGTTTGAATTTGAAATTCAAACTGAAACGGCTATTAGTGTAATCGATTACACTAAGTGATGTAATCGATTACCAAAACGAAAAGTTACATCTTTTCATGAACCATTGTGTCTCAAACCTTTTGGGAAAGGTTGCATTGGTTCAAGGACGTTTCTCTTGCCTATATAAAGTCCATTTGAGTCCAGAACACAACAACACATGAGAATACAACATTAGGCCAAAGTTTTGTCAAAATTAGTTCATTAAGTCTTTTAGAACTTAAACTTTCAAGAGCCTAAATTCTGAGTTCATGATCTTCATGTTTATAAGAACACTCTAGTTGTTCACATCTTGAGGAACTCAGAATCTTGTTATGCTTAAAAGCCTTAAAGCATAAATTCTCATGATCAATCCTCTTGTATGTTAAAGGATTGATACAGCCAATTGTAAACTCTTCTTCATCTCTTTCTGTTAGATTGAGTATTCATTGTGGATCTCGGTGAAGGGTTGTTGGTACTGAAAGTGGTATACTTTCAGGGTGTTGATTGAAGGTGGTTTAGCCTTCAAGGTCTGAGGGTGGTTTGCCTTCAGGAACTGAAAGTGGTTTACTTTCAGGGGCTGTGGAAAGTGGTATACTTTCACAGGAAATTGATAGAAATTCTTAGGGTCCTTGGTGTAAGAACTTGTAAGAGATTTTTATCAATAGTGGAAAAATCCTCAAGGGATTTTCTTGAGGGACTGGACTTAGCCTTCGGTGGATAGAAGGTGAACCAGGATAAAATTCTGTGTGTGTGAATTCTTCTATCCTTCATCTTTACTTTCAAGCAACGCTTAATTCCGCTACAATCGTTTGCTTTTACATTTATCTTGAAAGTAAGAAATTATCAAGGCGAAAATCGGGTAAACCTGATTCACCCCCCCTCTCAGGTTGCTATCTGCACTAACAAAATTAGGTCCCTGACATATGTTTTTTAATCAAATTAAGTCTTTTTAACCAATTTTAACTAGTCAATACCTAGTCATCACCTCCACATCATCCCACTTATCCTACATGGATTTTTATTTTATTTTTTCAGCCCCCTTCATCCTCTTCTCCCTTCTCCCTTCTCCCTTCTCTCTTCTTCTCATTCTTCCTCTTCCTCTTCCTCTTCCTCTTCCTCTTCTCTCTTCTTTAATTAATACAAGTAAAGACCAAACAAAATCAGGATCAGCCATGAATGGATTTGGTAGTCAGACGATTGATAACTTGTACTATAGACCAAAAAAGGACGATCAATATTAATTTCTCAATGTTATCTTATCCTCCTCATTTTCAACGTTTCTTTACCATTTCAAATAGCAAGCGAAGGTAATAATAAATTTAGATGTTCCCAATTACTAGTATTTGAGAAATAAAAAACACACATTAACCTATATATTCCTCTCTCCTTCTCCCCCTGCCCCTGTTTTTCACGATGTGCCACCACCATGGGTGCGCTTCGAATTACTCCAATCCTTCACGAAATCAACGTTTATGTACACCAAAATGAAGAGTAGCAGCACAGGAAGCCATTGGAGCAAGCTTCGACGAGTTTTGACGATGCTCCGACGAGCCACCTCGACCTGCAACTGACTTTTACGGTCAAACCGTTGAGCTTTTGGAGAAACGGACACCGCTATCGTGCTCCAGGTCGCAAAAGGAAGAGGACCCAATACCCCATTTACAATCCTCGACGGAGGTTGGCCGGAGAAGATGGTGGTTCGCGGCGGCTCCGTCGACGGATTGTAAACGGGATAGTGGGTCCTCTTCCTTTCGCGGCCAGGAGCACGATGATGTGAAATGTTTTTGGGGCAAGGGAGAATTGATTTTTCAACTTACTTTTAGAGTGTTTAAAGCTTGTATGTGAACTTGGTTGTAAAGGAAAAGTTTTGCGCTAATTAGTGTAAGAGGGCCGAGAGTAATTTGATTGTTTAAGACTTGAGAAAATTGATTTCTACATGATTTGGAGAACTTGTGATTGGAATGACTAAAATTAAGTTCTTAGGTAGATTGGATTTTGGAACTTATAGCTTGACTAGGGTTTTGCTAAATTAAAGAATTTAGAATTGAAAAGTTGACAAGTTAAATGGAAATTTTGTGCTTTTAACACTTAGGAATTTCTTGAGTTCAAGACTTGAAAATTATCTTAGAAACTTGTGAGAGAAGTTAAGTTTTGGGTTGTGAAGTAGTTTTGAGTGACTTAGTAAATTGCTTGGTGAAAATGTGAAGTTTTAGGGTTTTGGTGATTTTGGACAGAATTGAAGATTTGTGGTTTTGTGTGTGTTTTTGCATTCAAGAACTTGTTTAAGGCTCTCAAATTGATAAGTAAACATCTAGCCTAATTGCTCTTTAAAGGTTTTGAAGTTTTGGAAATTTGTAACTTAGAGTTTTCAAAGGTTTTTAAAGGTTGCCAAAGTTGCTAAAATGTTTTTGACTTCCAAGGATCCTTTCTTGTGAATTAGGACAATTGCCCAAGTGTTAGAAACCTTGTTAGTCTAGTAGCTAAGCCTTAGGGTTGAGTTTCAAGTTCTAAACTAGGCTATGTTCCTTGAAGGGTTACGAGACTTCGAACTGATCGAGACGAACATAGCAAACGTAACTAACCGGATTGATTATTACTTCGGTAAGGGCACTTCGCTATTTTAGCTACTAAGAATATGTATATGATTATGCGAATGTATATTTTATGCTATTGAGTTAGGTAGTTGACGGCGTTCTGAGAACGACCCGATTTAGAATTGTATTAAATGAGATATTAGTGCATGGAGATAAATGTATCTGATATGCTGGATTAGAATTATTTGAGTTGTGAATTTGATTTGAAATTGTGGCTTGACTTATTGATTGCTTCTTGCTATACTATTAAATGTTAGGCGTGATTCCCCTGCGACATAATTTATATCTGATTTATATATGTACATATGCTCTACATGATTGTTGTTAATTATGAAGCTACGTTGGACCACATCTTCGAACGACTAAGCCTTGAGCTCGAGTTGTTGTTTTCATGTCGAGTCAAGCATGTCTTAGAGTCGTCGTGGTTTGGGGCTAACTTGGCACCGGGCTGGAGATGGAAAATATCGGGGCATTATACAGAACGTACTCGTGTAAGTGGCAACTCATCGACTGACCAGGGGTACTATCCAGTCATCTGGAGTCGATAGAGTATCCCACCTGCCTGCATGATTTGGTGCTACATCCGAATGGAATTTTTGTACAATGAGATGTTGTACGTGCATATAGGAGTCGTAGGGTCATCGACCACCTGAGTCTCGTACTTGAATGGCATACCTGCTAAATGTTGCTAGGTCATCATTGTTGGTTTCTTATTGATGCTTTTGATATTCTTTTTGGAAGTGACCCTTTTCTCTGTGTTTTATTTGGATGAATCGTGGACGCTTCATCAGACCATGCCAGGCAGACCTTCGGAGGATCTGTATGTATGTCTCCTTCCCCTGGGGGAGGGGACCCTTCACTTCATTGATCGTGATGACCAGGCGACGTGGTCAGTGGACCTGCTGACATGGCGAGCCCGGTACGCAGGTTGAGTGGCTGACGACAGGATGGACCATCTCGGCACTCCACAGGGGCGACAGATCTACCGCTTTTCTTACGACTTACCCTTACCTCCTATTTCTAGCTTCGATGGTTTCGGCGCCTCGGTTTCAGGGACAGCCGCTATACAAGCATCCCTCGTCGCTGGTGTTTCTCCACCTCATTAACCCTCAAGGTGAAGGTGGACACTTCCGCACCCCCGTCCCCGGAGTATTCCCCCACCCCGTTAGTACCCTTCTGGATCGTACCCCTGGTGTACGAGATAGTGACTAGGGTCACCACGACTGTCATAGACGTGGACGTACCCGTGATTGATCTCACCAACTCAGACGGAGAGGTCCCGATCGAGGGTGGTGCTGGCTGGCTCGAGCGATCCGACGGTGATCCGAAGGACCCCGAAGAGTTGGAGGAGGGAGCACCTTCTGATGCTGAGGGATAGAGGTGTCAGCTAGGAGCGGGTGTATAGGGAAGGGTAAGTTTGTTCCTTTTGACTGACATGACTTGTATTTGATTTAGGGACCGAGTAGGTTCTCGGTACATGGCTTTTTGTGTGGACTTCCTGCGTGTAGTTCACAGGAAACTATATCATACTTATAAGCTCTAGTTCTAGGATTTCATAGCTTTGATATATTTTATCCTTTTGGTTAGTCGGGTTGTAACATAATCTAACTATTCGCACCACACTCGGATAACTTGATGACGTAACTATGCTACACTCAGATTACTTTGATAACACTAATCATCAACAGGTTATGTAGGCACGGAATTACTATGTATGCATACCGCCGTTAGCATGTTTTTTTAAAAAATATACTCACATTTTCAAATGCTCGAAAGATATTCTACATGTTTATTTACTGTTCATTTACTATAGTAATGCCTCGAAAATCGGGGTGTTACATTAATAACAGATTTTAAAAAGGAGGTCAACAGCCCAAACGGATCAATTGAGTGTCCGGACATGCTTAAGTTGAAGTTGGTTGACAAGAGAATGATTGAGAAGGAGTTTTCAGAAAATGACATTTGGGAAGTGATTAAGTCGTGTGATGGAAACAAGGCACAGGTCCAAATGGGTATAATATGAATTTCGTTAAAGAATTTTGGGGGATCATGAAAAATGACATCGTAAACATGTTCCATGAGTTCCATAGACATGGGAAGGTGATTAGAGAAATAAATTCAACATTCATTGTGCTTTGCCCAAAGAGCAATAACCCCACCACCCTGGCGGATTATCGTCCAATTGGTTTGATCAGAAACATTTACAAACTATTTGCAGAAGTGCTAGCGAATCGATTAAAGAGGGTCATGCGGTTCTGTTAATTGCAAATCAGTGGTCAATTGTGCTTCAAGATGGGTGGGATGATAGATATATGGTTCTGCACCTTCTTCATTTAAGAAAGGACCAGTGCTCAATTGTGCTTCAAGATGTTCTTGCGGTTCTGCCGGAAGATACTGTGATGGCGAGAGAGTTTAAAGAGCAGCTTCTATGTAAAGTGGGTTGTGGAAATTTGATACGCTTTTGGATGGACCCTTGGTGTGATAGTGTTCCTCTTATTGCTAAGTTACCCCGCATTTATGTGCTTTCACTGAATAAGGAGGCATCTATTAGCAAGGTGGGAAAATTCATGAATAAAAACTGAACCTGGAATTTTGATGTTCGCATGCAATGTTTCGGATGGGAAGAAGAGGAACAGCGGAGATTCTTTCGGGAAATTAATGCAGTGATACCTTCGCTTGCTGAGATGTGTTGTTTTTGTACAGCTATGGAATGTAGTGTTGCCCAGGGAACAAGTAATGTGGTGCTATCCAAATAGTATTAGTGGGGTGCTAAATGAATGGACAAGGTACTAGATTTCATCCCTTATTCACTGTGTTGGTCAATATGGAAAATGCGAAACTCCATTGTGTTTCAAAATGGTGATTTGTCACTGGAATATACTCGGGATCTTCACATTGCTAGGATAGCTTGGTGGAAGGAATGCCCATATAGCATCATGGACTTTGCTCAAAACTTTGGACATCTTAATCTGAATTTCCCAGTCTCCAAGGTAGGTTCCATGTGTGGTTTCCTCTAAGTGAGGGTGTACTTAAATTCAATGGGGATGGCTCCTCTTTGGGGAATCCAAGTCCGAGTGGCATGGCATGGGGAGACTGATTTGTAACTACCAAGGTACCATTCTCGGTTTCTTCTCAAAGGGATTAGAGGAGTTATGGGCTTTTGAAGCCGAGGTAAAAGCTATTCTCAGTACTTTGCTTTTCTTCCAACAATTTAACTTCAAAAACTTCATCATTAAAAGCGACTATTCTTTAGTAGTTGGCTGGTTTCACTGTAAAGCAAATGCACCTTGGAAACTACTTAATGATTTCAATTTAATTGACATTCTTCTCAATGAAGTGGTGTGTATTGGTGTTTTCCATATATACAGAGAGGCGAACACTCTCAATTTAATTCATATGTTCAAATATTCTTACATTTGTATTCATATTTACTTGTGTTTTTTATGATAAGACATTTACTAATTTAATCTAAAAATATTTCACTAAGAGATTTAAAAATAATAATGAACAATCAAACACGTTTTCTCTTCATCCAAGAAAAAAAAACACGTTTTCATGAAAAGAAATTATTAGAAATACTAGGCTTAATTGTAGTGGAAAAACTTATGTTTACTAATTGGTGGTTGGTTCCAGTGGTACATGCTTGATTCCCCTTAAGTAAGGTTTCATATCCGAGTATTGTGGGTTGAAAAAAACCCTCGTTTGGAGATTTAGTCTCATCATGATGTAGATGTTCCCAGCTCAAACAGAATTGACAACAGATCTGGGGTTGGCGGAGGTGATACTGAGGAGCTTCTTCTGAGAATGGCGGTGGAGTTCGCTTGAGCGTTCCGTTCCTCGTTGTGGGGTGAGTGAGGGGAACCTGCATGTTAGTACTTCGACGCCCAAGTTAGAGACTGAATACTCTAACCTGGGGTGCTCTGATTTGAGTTGGCCGATGGGTCCCTCTTACCTCTGCCTAATCGTGTGGCCTTGGCTTCCTTGAGTGCAATGCTTGCGGCTTGCCGTTGATGGGACGCGTGGAAGGGAAGTGACAGGTCTCTTAGGGGTCTCTGAGAGGGGTGTTTGTCGGGGGGTTACTAGGTAAGTCCATGTCGTTCGCGCAAGTGTTTGCTCCATGACCGATGGCTGATTGTGAGAGGAGTGGGCCGACTCGAGGTCTACTTTCGGTTGGAGTGGGTCTGGGGTCATAGTTCTCATATTCTATGGGTAGTCGAGATCAACCCTCCGAGCACTCACCAAACCTTGCCAATTCTAGAAAATCCTTATATAATTTGTTTTTTGATGATACAATCTTCTAAGAAAGATATTTTTGTAGCACATATGCTTTGAAAGTTTTGCAGGAATGTCTTATAAGTGGAAGAATGTGATATCACGAAGAATCATGTGCTACTGGATGGTTAACGTGCTACTAGAAAGTCAACGTTCCGAGGCCAAAGCCCAAGAACAAGTTTTGGCTTCAATTGATAGAAGATAGAAAACTCATAAAGCAAGCATCAAGTTTTGAAGGTTAAATGTTAGGTGCTAACAAGCACTTGATAGAAGATACTACAGGCTAAAGGAAGCAGAAGATGTTCTAACAATTAGAACACGTTGAAGGTCACTAAAGACAAAATGTTCTGAAAACTCTATTCCGAGGCTATTCAACTAGAAGTTGTGCTACTAGAATCTTATTCTCATTTAGATAAAAGATTTATTAAGACAAAAACTTCTATTGACCGAGGAATATTGCCTAAAAAGAAAGGAATATTTTAAGGATCAAAGTACATGCACGAGGTCAGACCTTCTATGCTCTTGTTATTGTACCTGATTATGTACAACCATGACCATGCATTAAATGCTACTACGAGTGCAATAAATGCTTCTCTCCAACATCCATATTTTGAGAGAGGAAGATCCCAACGTATAGTTGAATCTTCCATGGCTACTTAATGAAGAATGAATAATGAAGAGAATTAAAGTTGTAAAGATTTTCTCATGGCTGAGAATTAATATTCATTCTCATTTATTGAGTTTGACTATTGAAAGAATATTTCGTAAGCTTGAAGAGGCATTTGAAGACTACTTATAACTTGGGGAAGTTAGTAAAAATCCCAAAGGCATTTGGAACATGATGTAAATGGGTGAACCAAAATAAATATTTTGTGCGATCTTCTTTTCTCTTAAGTTTTTACATATTCCATTGAACTAACTTGAGGGAAATTGAATCTTGTTTTTAAAGTTTAACTTTTATTCATTTTGTTAGAATTTCAAAATTATTTACAAAAAATCATTTTGTTTTATAGAAGCTATTCCTCATGAAACTGTTTACGCTGAATTTTGTTTTAAAAATAGAATCCAATGTGAAGATGGGATCAAATCTTTTTTATGAGTTCTTTAATGAAAATGTTTTTCAAAAGTGCATAGATAAGAATTTAATTTACACAAATGAAAACTATCAATGATTTCAACCTAGAAAAGTAAAGGAAAACGTTAAACAAAATATTTCTGCGAATGGGAATTCGACCCAAAAACGTACAACAAAGAACATGAACATAAACAACTGAATGATAAAGTTGCATCAAACATAAAGAAATAAGATGAAATTGCATGAAAACATAACATTGCATTGAATCATAAGATGGTTTCACAAGTGCGTATTCTATGACCCTGGGATCACTGTGTTAGTCACGTTTGCTTGGACCTTTTAAGCGTACAATGAGTTTTTCGAGTAAATGAAATGTGAACCTTAATTACAACGACAAAACTTCTATATATATGATAAAAATCCTAACTACCAACAACAGCTAAATAATAAGATATAAACGTGTGGTTTCTGATATGTCTTCATCAACGGTCTTCAGCTCTTCCACGTGTCTTCGACTTTAAACTTCAACATATTCACAACTGGAAATCAAAATTGAATTTCTTGACTAACATTATACATTTTTCAACATGACATATTAGGCTAAGTTATTGCTCATATTTCGACTGTACCCTCAAGAGGTCGAAAAATATACAAACATTATTTCTTTCAACACTTAGCCAACTCCAATAAATTTTATGGTTGGGTAACTACCATTGATGTCGAAAAAACCAAGTTTTTGTCATCGAATCTTTTTAACCTTAAATTTACATTTAGTAAAATTTCAGGCTAATAGGAACTTCTAAGTCCGCACTCAAGTTCTAAGTCTTATTAGTGTAGCACGTGCTTTGTCATAAGAAAGTTTTGTCTACATAGATCTTCCGCTAGCACATGCTAAGTATTTTGAAAAATAAATTTTTCAACTACCATTTGAAAAATGTTTTTATAAACACAATTTAAACCCCCTCTTATGTTTACTTTGTTTATTTCGATGCTCGCTCTCTCGAAGATGATACCTCTTAATATAAAGCTAGGTTTACTTTAGCACAATTCTATCTTGTAACAACTTCCAAAATAAAGCGCTCACCTTCCTTGTAATTCCTTTTAACCATATTTCTAAATGTTGATAAAGCGCACTCAAGATTTACCTTGCGTGAAGTCACCCTAGACTATATGTGGCCTAATAATATTTTAACATATGCCTAATTTTTTTGAAATTAAAAGAAAACATATGTCTAACTTATAACACATATCAAAATATTATTGGGCCACCTGAAATTATGGTGATTTTATCCAACTAGTTAATAGACCGTGCAATACACAGGTTTTATTTAAAAAACTTATTGCATTTATATTACCTTTTAGTATTATTTATGTTAATTATATCATATTTAAAATGATAATAAGAAGTTTTATAAATGAGGTTGTCTAAAGGTAACTTTACTCCACGTAAATGGATCAATATGATTATTTTTAAATAAATAAATAAAATGTGAAAAATTTAGTTAATTATTTCAAATATCACTGATCCACGTAGGATTATGAGTTATTTAACCCAAATTTTATCTAAAGTCATTTAGATAACCCCTATTAATTTAAATTTTATTTGATATGTACTTTATAAAATTATACTGGTAAAATGATTAGAAGTTTAAAATTTCATGAAGGAACTAATTAGTCATTTACAGTGATAGGGCCGTAATAATTGATATTTGATTTTCTATAATACTATTTGACATGATGGTAAAATTAAACCCCCAAGTTACACTGATAGCTCCGCTGATTTTGCCATTAGGAATAAAATAACCAAAGAGTAGAATGAGATAAATGGAAAACCAAACTAGGTAGAAGGAGAGAGCGTGGAAGTCACTGCTTATTCTAAGAGAATATGTTTTAGATACATGGTAGATATTGACTTTGAGTTATTTTTTTTTAATTATTATTAGTTTTATTATGTGAATTATTATTACTTTGTGACATATTACTCATTTTATCTAAAATGTAATGATAAATTGGATAATTAATATAAATAAAGACATTTGATAACTAAGATAGCGAGGTAAGATTAACATAGTAAAGAGTTATAAATAATAAAGTTTAAAAGATATAAATATAAAAGTTAAATTTATAAAACGATTACGATTGATTTAATTCGGGTTTAAACTGAAAAGTGAATTAATTTATCAAATAAATCTGATCAACCAATACATCAACATAGTTTGGGTTATCACCTCAATCCAAACTACCCTAGGGTTAGTCTCGTCACACACAGACTCAAGAAGAACTTTGATCATATTCAGTTATTCATAGAAGCATGGCCAAATAACTCAATGTCGACACCAAGTTAGGAACTTGGTTCAAAACTGGCCTGGCCGTTATTTCTATTTTCTTCACCATTTTTAATGGTTGCTATTAAAAATCTAATTTCTAAATAATGGTGAAATTTGTATAGCTTCTTATACTGTGAAATTTCTATGTGTGGAGTTATGAGCTCTTTTTTTCTGCATGCACTCTATGTTGTCTTATTTTTTTGTTCGTGCTCTCTCTGAAAATATAGGGTTGGCGTTGTAACAAATAGAGTTTCGTCGGCCATGCAAAAAGTTCTTTTCATTCTGAGCTATGTTTTTGTCAAAAAAAAAAAGCTATGTTTTTGTTTTAAAGTTTCCTCATCCGTTCTGTTATTCCGAGGTTTAAAAAAAGAATGGACCTGAATTGACGGAACATTTGCTTACGTTTTCTCAACATTTTATCAAACACCTAGGGATGTTTAAGGGTGTGTTTGATTTTACGTTTGGAGAGGTCAAGCGTGGATCCAGCAATTTAAAAGCAATTATTTTTTGCTTTTGCAAACGTGGATCTGACCCAAACGTAAATTGGATAAGTTTTCTAAACATGAACTAAATCACCCTAAACAAAAACAAAAATTGAGTTAAATAACCTAAATTTAGATGTTCAAATAATATTATTACAAGTGACTTTATAAATTCCAAGGTACGTTCCAAATCATGTTACATGTGTGTTTATAAAATTCGAACTCATTTTATTATTCTTTTTATTTTATATCTTCGTCAATTTAATTTTATTAAATAATTTATTTATACATCGAATCCATCAATTAAGTGTAAATTAAATAATGAACTTCTTTTAAAAAAAAAAAACTAAGAGCCCTAATCCTAATTTCTTCTTTTTCTAAAATCAATCCACAATTATCTCATTCGTTCGCTCTCATTCTTTTCCAAATCACACAAAAAATCCAGTATCCAAATTAAAAATTTCAAATTAAAAAAATAAATACATAAACCTAGAAAACCAAACTACACACTCTTTTTTTTTTTTTAAGTAGGACTTCCGTTTGACTTGATTTGAAAACAGTGAGTTAGCTAGCTTCATCGTCTCATATATGTCAAGTGTTTTCTTACTTCCTATTTCAGCTAATCAACAAAAGATGTACCGTATGATAAAAACTAAAAATTTGGTGACTAATTTCTCCTTTTCGCCAAAATGGGAATTTTGAGAACGCAAACTAAATTTGCATTTTATAATTTAGTTTTCTGGGTTTATGTATTTATTTTCTGAATTTGAAAATTTTAATTTGGATATTGGATTTTTTTTGTGATTTGGAAAAAATGACAGCATGGAGGAATGAGACAATGGTGGATTGATTTTAGAGAAGAAGAAATAAAATTAAATTGATGAAAATATAATATAAAAAGAATAATAAAATGAGTTGGGTTTTATAAAGACACATGTAAATGACTTGTAACATAACTTGAATTTATAAAGTCACTTGTAATAATATTTTTGGAACATTTAGACTTAGTTTATTTAACCCAATTTTTGTCTAGGGTCATTTAGACAACCCTACGTATTGATAGTTTTAGATTCTCATTAAACTCAACGTGGATCTAAATTAAAATCAAGGTATTAAAATCCTACTTTTTTAACAATAGTAATTTTTCTACACTAAAATTATGGTAGACACCACACACCAGCACTTTTAATCTTTTAATAAAGTTAATGTGTGATCAGAAGACTTGTGGTTCTCGTTTTTAGTAGATAAATTGCGTTTAGCTTAGATTAATGTGAAGAACCCCTTTTAGAAATAGAAATGCAAATAATCTTATGAAAAGAGAAAGCAAAAGTGAACCTTGTACTGGTTCAGAGTAAGGTGAAAGTGATTCCTAACTCGTCGAGCCGACTCAAACATTTCCCTACAACAAGGGTTAATGGTTCAACAGGTCCCTGAAGTTGTATTAAAATTTGTGTTTGGTCCCTCCCCAGAAAAAAAGGCGTTTAGTGGCGGTTAAAAATAGCCAGTAATTGTAAAAAAAAACCCGCCACTAAACGCCATTTTTCTGGGGAGGGACCAAACACCGATTCCGATACAACTTCAGGGACCTATTGAGTCATTAAAAGAGGGAGCTCAAGATTTGGAAAGGAGACACACTTGAGAGACAAGAGAAGAGGTTTAGGAGGCCGGAGAGGAGACTTGGGTGCCAGATTCGACGGCGAGACATCGCGGCATATTCGGTTATTCTTTCTTCTTCTTCATGTTTGTAAAGCTATCCATTTCCATGGATAGCTAATCTCTCTTTTGTTAATATTTGATGTAATTGTATGATACTTATGTTTTCTATGTGATTCTTCTCTATAAATCATGTTCATTGTCTATGATTTAGTGGTTTTCTCTTGATCTTCATGTTATATCTTAGATTGATCACCTAGGGTATTTTGCTTGATTCGACTTGTGAGCGGAAGCTATAACGTTTTGAGTCCGAACTAGAGTTAATCATCTAATAATCTTAATTGCTAGACATAGAGTTAGGTTTGTTAGTCACTTAAACACCTAAACTTCATGATAACTATCTTTCTTAACATGTGAGACATCAATGTTTAGGATTAGAGAGTTATTGCTATCCACTAGGGTTGAACTTGTGTAGATGAATCATATGCTTAGGTTTAGTTTGTATGTGAATCACTAGAATGCAAAAATGTCGATCAATGAAGTCAAATCCCAGCAAGCTTACCATCCATGTTGTTTCTCCATCAATTTACTTGGTTTTCTTTATATTTTCATGTATAAACAATCAATCTCTTATGAAACCATCATTTAAGTTTGTTAACTATTGAACGACATAAGTATTACATCTCTCAGAGGACGACAAAACCTGTATCTACTTACTACGATTGAATCTTAAGGGTTTAGTTCCAAAACAGTACAATTAAGTTAAAAACCTTTATCACCAACCCCTTATATTGGTACCTAATGACTTACAATGATTGATTATAATTGCTATACAAGCCAGATATGATAGAAGAGGTACT
Organism: Acmispon strigosus; assembly: GCA_030819835.1. Lineage (NCBI taxonomy): Eukaryota > Viridiplantae > Streptophyta > Magnoliopsida > Fabales > Fabaceae > Acmispon > Acmispon strigosus. The sequence continues at coordinate 34,078,549 of JAUAMA010000007.1, forward strand.
GATAGCATGGATAATGAAAAGAGAGGCCTTGATTCTGGCCCAAAGCCGAAAATATGGAGTGTATATACTAGGAGGGGTAAGAAGGAATGACGTGGTAGTGGATGGCATGTAATGCATGGTACTAGTTATATAAATAGTAGCTATGTGAAGAGGGAGGCAGGCAGGCAGCTAAGTTTTCTGTTAGAAGTTAGTGGGGTCACCTTTGGTGATTTTGGGGGAAGCCTACGGCTTTTGGGGAATTGGTGGATCTCCACCAATTTGTTATTTCTGTTTTCATCTTTCTGTTACTGTGTAAACAGATCCTATTGCAGTTTCAGTAATATTACATATAATCTACATTCCTTATTTCTGTATTCATCCTAAAATTCTGTACATAAGCATACCTGAACCTATCAATTGGTCCGACTTGCCGGATCAAAAAAACACACTGGAGAAGAACGTAGATGCCAAGAAGACCACCTAAGCCTAAGATGGGTGACCGGATTGACGCTTTCGAGAGTCAGATTGGACACGTTACCAACACCCTCGACGCATTGGTTCAGCAGATGCAACTCCAGGCCGAACAGATGCAGCAGCAAGGTTTAGTTCTTGCGGAACTAAGCAAGCAGAAGGAGGTGAGTAGTGAAGGTGAGGCATCGGGTGGAAATTCAGGGGGTAATTCGCCTTCGAGTGAGTCTTGACTCGCCGGGAAGAAGGTGAAGCTTCCGTTGTTCGAAGGTGAAGATCCAGTGGCTTGGATAACTCGTGCGGAAATATATTTCGATGTGCAGAATACACCGGATGATATGCGTGTGAAGCTAGCTCGATTGAGCATGGAAGGTTCAACCATCCATTGGTTCAACTTGCTAATGGAGACGGAGGGCGAATTGTCTTGGGAGAAGCTGAAACGGGCGTTAATCGCTCGTTATGGAGGGAGGAGATTAGAAAACCCTTTTGAAGAACTGTCAACTCTGAAACAGAAAGGAAGTGTGGAAGAATTTGTGGAAGCTTTTGAGTTACTATCCTCTCAGGTGGGAAGGCTACCAGAAGAACAATACCTAGGGTACTTCATGAGCGGACTCAAGCCTCAGATTCGAAGGCGAGTACGCACGCTGAATCCTCGCAATCGAATGGAAATGATGCGCATCGCGAAGGACGTGGAAGATGAATTGAAGGAAGAGGACGATGACGTTGACAGGAGTAGGGCGAAGAAGGGAGGCTACGGACGTGTGGGCCTAAGCGACTGGGCTGGCCCGTTTAGAAGCAAAAACGGATTTAACCCTAGAGACCTATCTGGTGCGTCAAAACCGGGCGGGTCAAACCCGATTCAGAAGACGGGTTCGAGCGGCTCTATAGGGAATTCCGCAGCGAATTCCTTGGTATCTACGACGCGAAAAGGAGAGCACGACCACCGTTCTGCGTTGTCCGAGAGATGGAAGGGGGTTCGAAGCCTCCACAACGATGAGATTGCTGAGAGGAGGGCAAAAGGATTGTGCTTTAGATGTGGGGGAAAGTATCATCCCACCTTGCATAAGTGTCATGAACGTTCTATGCGGCTGTTGATCTTAGGGGAGGGGGAAACGTTGACGGAGGAAGGAGAAATCGTGGCTCTGAAGGTGGCTGCAGATGAAGATGACGAAGAGGCAGAGGTTGAGTGTAACTCCATGGGAATGCTGGGTTCCATGGGTGAGTATAGGACAATGAAGATTGAAGGGATGATGGAGAATGTTGGGGTATTGGTGCTAATTGACAGTGGAGCTAGTCACAATTTCATTTCCCCCAAATTAACTTCTGCTTTGGGGCTAAATGTGATTCCTGTAGCCGCAATGAGCATTAAGCTTGGGGATGGTCATAAGGTTCTTTCGCAAGGGGTCTGTGCAAGGATAAAATTGAAGCTGGGGGAAATTGAAGTGGTGGTGGATGCGTTAGTACTGGAATTAGGAGGGCTGCATGTGGTGCTTGGAGTGTCGTGGTTGAGCTCATTGGGAGAGGTGTTAATGGATTGGAAAGCTTTAACTATGCAATTCATAGTCAATGGACAGAAGGTGGAGTTACAGGGGCAAGGTGCGAAACAAGAATCTCAGTGTTTCCTGAATTCTTTTTTAAAGGGCAAACAGAATAAAGGAGGATTGGAGGGTTGGTGGATTCAGGACGGACAGGGTAAGGAAGACAAGGACGTGGTGTCAGTAGACTTAAGTTCAATCTTGGATCAATTTCCAGCAGTGTTTCAAGATCACATTCAATTACCACCTGACAGAACACAGGTCCACCGAATTAAGCTTCTGCCAGGAAAAGGACCAATCAATGTGAGGCCTTATAAATATCCTCATCACCAGAAAGAAGAAATTGAAAGGCAAGTGCAAGAACTCTTGACAGCAGGCGTGATAAGGCCAAGCATGAGTGCTTTTTCTAGCCCAGTCATTTTGGTTAAAAAGAAGGACAATAGTTGGAGAATGTGTGTCGACTATAGAGCTCTCAACAAGGCCACAATTCCAGATAAGTATCCTATTCCCATAGTTGATGAACTGCTTGATGAGTTATATGGAGCTACCTTGTTTTCTAAATTAGACCTTAAGTCTGGATATCATCAGATAAGAGTTCATGAAAAAGATGTCCATAAGACTGGTTTCAGAACACACAATGGCCATTATGAATACTTGGTCATGCCTTTTGGCTTGATGAACGCTCCAGCAACTTTCCCATCCACCACCATGAATGATGTTTTTCGACCTTTTTTGAGGAAGTTTGTCCTGGTGTTTTTTTTATGATATTCTAGTCTATAGCAAAGGGTTGTGGGTAATTATGCAGTTCAGGGTGTCCTTCCTAAGGATTTGGAAGTGTTAGCTGAGGTAGATCATTATCCAGCACAGGTGTTAGAAACTCGAGTCACTGTTAGAGAGGGAGTGGCTGTTCCTCAGAGTCTGATTCAGTGGAGGCATAAGTCTCTTGATGATGTCACATGGGAGGACAATGATGTTCTGCGTGGGCAGTTCCCAGACTTCATCCTTGAGGACAAGGATATTTCACAAGAGGGAGGTATTGATAGAAGAGGTACTGATAGCATGGATAATGAAAAGAGAGGCCTTGATTTTGGCCCAAAGCCGAAAATATGGAGAGTATATACTAGGAGGGGTAAGAAGGAATGACGTGGCAGTGGAAGGCATGTAATGCATGGTATTAGTTATATAAATAGTAGCTATGTGAAGAGGGAGGCAGCTAAGTTTTCTGTTAGAAGTTAGTGGGGTCACCTTTGGTGATTTTGGGGGAAGCCTACGGCTTTTGGGGAATTGGTGGATCTCCACCAATTTGTTATTTCTGTTTTCATCTTTCTGTTACTGTGTAAACAGATCCTATTGCAGTTTCAGTAATATTACATATAATCTACATTCCTTATTTCTGTATTCGTCCTAAAATTCTATACATAAGCATACCTGAACCTATCAAGATATAACACAACTCCTTATAAAAGATAGTCACCACAAAATAGAGGGCATCTTAAAAAAGAAGCAAAGCTTTAGCTGATTGGGTATTCTCTAACTCGGTCTAAAAACCTGGCGTGAACACACCAATTCATAAAATAAATACCTTAGCAGAAAAAATAAAAATTTAAAGGTTCAAATGGCCTCTTTCCATTCCATTCATTTTCCGTTTGGAAGAGCTGTACACTCTACTCTAGTAGTGCAAACAAATACTGCAAAACTATCAAATACAGTAGAGGTAAACTGTACAAGAACATTTCAAATCATGTCAGCTACCTCTGCAACAAACTCCTCCCAAGTTTCCCTCTGTTTATTTTCATGATTAACCAGCAATTGGGAAACAAACTAAGCATGTGGATGTTAACACTTTTTCTGATAATTTGCTAAGGGTTTACCAACTTGTCTCCAGTGTTTTCATCCTCATCATCTTTCAGATAACTGAAAATTTCATGATCATCAAACCCTACAAATAGATCAAAACATGTTAATTAATGACATTTTCTATTTTCAATTGAGAAAAAGGTCGATGCACTATCAGTGTAAATTTAGTTTACACATGAATTCAATTGATTTCCCCATATCAGAAAATACACTTTTATTTTAATTGAAGTTCAAAAGGAATGAGACCACTGGTCCTATGCGGATAGTATGATTGGTTGTCAATGCAGGTGCATAGAAATTATACTGTTTTCAATTTCCATATCCATTGAAATACATTGCAACTTACCTTCACCCAATTCTTCAGCTTCATCATTTAAAGGCCTTAAAAGCATTGTGTTAACAGAAGATGGATCCAGTGCCATCCAATCCGAGTTCCCATACTCTTCTGAGTAAAAATCCCGTGGCCTGATCCAGTCTTCAACATCACCAGTGCTGTACAGGGGATCCTTAGAATCTTGTTCTTTACTCATATACCTGAAAGAAAATCAAAGTATAAGAGATAAGTTCCCTTCAACTTTCAACTGTATTGAAAACAACCTATCGATATACAACAGGTCAAACTCACATTTGTCTTAATCGTAAGTTGTAATGAACAAAGACAAGATCAGTAAGATGTTGGCGCTCTATAAAATTCCTTGAATTGGTTAGTTGTTCAAAAGGAATCTTATTTCTCTTGCAGGACATCACACTGGATGTTTGGCTGAGAATACGAATAGCTAACCGTGACAAGTTAGGGCAGACTCCTCCATATGTTGCCCACCATTCAGCTGGAAAAATAACATACGCAAAAGAAAGTCAGTTTAAGAAGGGGTCATTAGATAAAGGAAATACTGAAATGGATAGCCTTATGCAGTGCAAAATTTAAATTCGCAAATATAAAGTCGAACCCAACCGTTGTTTGTGCAACTTCATACAGATCAAAAAATAATTATGTGGACCTTAGCAGGGTTTCAAAAGAATTAAATGCAGACAGTTATTCTACAAGTCACTTGTGCAATACATTCAGACAGAAAGTTTCAACTCATACAACATCCGTCGACAGTCATCATGTAAAAGCATAAAGCCCTTACACAGGTCAATTTTCATCCTCTTTAAGTTTACCAGTTTTGACGTATGCATTCTCTTACTACAAATTTAAAACAATTACTGTGTATACTTATCTTTTTTAATGAAATTGCTTAGCGTTAGGAGAGGTAATAACAATCCGGCGACTAAATCTAGCCAATATACTAATATTATCTGAGAGAATGGGTTGTTGGTCTCTTACATGGAAGCAGATTATCTCTAGCTCTGACTGCCATCTTTCTCCCAAAGTCTCCAGCAGCTGTCTTGTATAAGTTTACCTCTTTGATAATTTTATCTTGGACTCTTGTATCAGGTACCAATCTCTCTATGCAGTCAAACATCCCTGAGAGAATCTCACTGTGTACATCCCCTTGAATACTATAGAAGAACTTTGGATTAAGGTAGAAGCCAGCCGCATGAAGAGGATGATGCCATAGCCTTTCCCATCTATGATGTATGATATTCCAGTACACCATATAATCCTCCCTCTTAACAAGTGCTTTCTTAATTGCTTCTTTTGCCCGGTACATTCCAGCATAAATGTATCCCATTGCAGGTCTCATCTCACTAGTAGCTATTCTCAGAATTCTCAAGAGAGGAGCTGTTAGACGAACAATCATTTCACACGATGACCAAAATGTTTGATTGCTTAGGCAATCTAACATTTCCAACCCTGCTGTTTTCTTTGAATATGGGCAATCCATCCACTCCTGAGAAGTGACCATGGCCTGTAAATTGTGTTTAAGATCAACCATTCTCTTCAATGTGCTAAAGTTTGTTGCGAATCGCGAGAACGAGGGATCCACGATATCATTCCCTAATGTATACCTTCTAACCATATTCAAAATTTCCGTATAATTGTAGACATATCTTGTTACAGATTTAGCTTGTTCAATCACTACACTAATCCACTCAAGATTTCCAAAATCTTCAAGTATCAAACCAATGCAATAAGCAACAGATGGGCTCCAATAAAGGGAAGGAAAAGTATCAGTAAGCCGTTTCCCAGCAACAGCATATTGTTCTTCTCCTGATGTAATCACTTGCACCACTTGCGCAACTCCAACTTCTTCTACTTCTTGTTTTAATAACTCATATAGAAAATCCGCAGAAGTCGAAATCTCAGTTGCATCCATGGATTTCAAAAAGACTATGCCTTCAGGACAATATGCCAGAAAACTTATCAGTATTCTACCAGTTTCTGTAGTCCACTGCTCAACCAAAATTGTACAGCCAGTCCTCCCCCATGTCATCTTGCACCTGTCAATATCATTCTTAACTTCTTCCATAGAGTTTTTCAGGATCCAACCCTGAAGTTCATGATGGGAGGGGTACTGAATACCCGAGCCCGCCGAAGCAATTGCTTCAACCATTTGCTGAAAATAGATTGAGTTCACAGCATCAAAAGGTGCACCAATATCATACAAAAACCGACCTATCGCCATGTGGATGTGATTGTCCATCCTTTGGGGGAACACTGCATTTTTCTCAACAACAACAGCACCCTCAGAGTTTGTATAAATTGGTGCAGGATTCTTGGTGGCTCTAATTTTCTTCCTTCTTTCAACATTTTTTCCCATTCCTTCCTCAGGATGCACCACCAGACTTGCATTCTGTTCCGCCGGGTTCTGCACTTCAATGGACTGAAGCCCCTGATTAACATCCACCAGATTGGCAACTATGTTGGCAGAAGTAGCCAGAGGACTAACATTCATGATCTCCTCCTCAATTTTCTGCTTCTTCCTCTTCTTCACCACAACCCCATCCAAGCTCTCCTGCATATGAACCCTAACATCATGAGGGACATGACTGCACATGGATGCATTGCCTTTCTGACAAGCAAGGTGTTCCTTAATCCTATGAATCCCACCACCCTTGAACATTTTGAGACAATATATACACTTCAGATGCACCTTCTCCCCACTCTTAAACATCTGAACATGCTTCCATGCAGGGTCATGTTTTTGTGATGTAATGGGCACTAGTTCCAGATTCGAACCCATTTTTTCACAATAATCACATCAACCACTCTGGAGCCTACTAACAAACAGAAACGCCATTGTAAGTGTAAACTACAACAATAAAACCTTCCCATAACCCCACATTTTATTCAATTTCTACATTTCCAAATTATAATAAAGCTTCAAACTTTGCTGCCTAAAACCTCAGTATCTGGATTAAAAAACGAAAATTGAAGAACATAAACAGAGAAACGAGGGAAAAAAACTAAACAAGAGAAGAGCACATACCCGGTTTCTTGAATCGCTTTTTTTTTTTTTTGTAGGAAGTAGGGGTTTCGAAAAGAGAACCGAGTTTATAAGAAAGAGAGGAGAACCGTGGTGATGTAACCGGACGGACCGGTTAGGGCAGAGAGGGTATCCGGTTGAGTTGGCTTTGAATGGATCCGGTTTCGGCGGTCAAAAGTTGCTAGCCAGACCGGTTTTTTTCGCCACACGGAATGGAAAACCGAAATTTGTGCCGATCCCAGGCGCCGCTGCTTGTATATATGTACTTGTCACGGTTCGTTGTATATATATGTACTTGTCAAGTGTGTGTTAGTCTTATCTTACTATTCTCTAATTTTTTAATCACTATGGATCGATTACTTTTTTCTCATTGCTTAATTAATTTCAATTTTTATTTGGACGCTGGTTGACTAGCCATTAATTTCGCGGGAGTTTGTTTCAAATGTATCTCTAAACATTCTCGGAAATGTATGGTTAGGAATGTGGATTAGAATGGGTCGACTCGGACGGATAGTCGCTTCATTGGGCTCGTTGTTGATAGACGGGCCGGAGAATTTGACTATGTTGGCACCCAAAAACCCGTAATGGCTAGTTAGAAGGCGAAGGGCCGCTCGAGTCGATTAGTCGAGTAGAATGATAGCCGAGTCGAGTGGGTCTAGTCGATTGGCAGTACAAGTAATCGGCTAAAGCAAATCGGGTGCACAAGGACAAGATTCAGGGAAGATGCAGAAACTTGGGCTTCAAGCAGAATAAATCATCAGGTTTCTAGAAGCTTTCCACGTGCAGAAATAGTTAGTGGGCCCATCCCCACAAAGATAGGAGAACGTGGTTACGAGATAACCGATGCAATGAGGAACGACTAAAACAAAGCCTTTAGGCTGACTAGGGGAGAGGGAATGATGATACCCCATGATTTTGTAAACACTTGAAATGATCGGAAAACGTGGGGTATCACATGTTCCTTCCAACCGCTAGGTAGTTAGCCGATTTGCCTCTATAAATAGAGGAAGGGTCATTTGTACAAACACACACAATCAATCAATCAAATCTACAAATTTCCCGCATTTTATATTTATTTTACTTTTTAGCACTTTACTACTTTTTAGCCATTTAAGTTCTTTATGGCTTTCTGCTATTTATCTTTCAGCCAATTTACAGCTTTCAACCTTTATTTTCTTTATCGCTTTTCAGCTCTTTACATTTCTTAGGAGTAGACCTTAGTTCATAGCCAAAGTCCTATTTCAAACATTCTTCAATAGCGAGGCACTAAGAGCTTTTTGGAGTATCCTAGGAATCCATATTAAGGAAAAGAGTCCCTTCCTCGAGCAATCGCTTGATTAGGGAATCATAGTTGGTTTTCCAGCCGACCACACGACTTCCAGATCAACCGAATCCATTTCCTAATCGACCAAATCTATTTGTGAACCAACAAATTGGCACGCCCAATGTGACCACTCTCACTATTGAATGATTTCCATCACCCACTCACGACCTATATTGGCGTATGCAATTGGGGTCTGGAAAGAAAATAGAGTCTTCAAGCAACCGCAGAGACTGCGGATCTTGCTGGCGATGCTATTTCGGCGATAGCCGCAGAGACTGTTTCTCCTCACGTTGAAGTCGTTGAGATAGCAAACGAGGAGAGAAACCTGAGTATGGTTACCACGACTTCCTTCATTTGGTAGAAGATCGACCCGAGGAGAGAAAATCCTAGTTTACAGATCGAAAACCCATTTGTGAACCCTTTCTCTGTTGCACTTCATGTCCGCCGTTCCTGGCCGCTGCACCTCATCACCAGCCCTCCTTCTCTCCGCAATGGCACTGCCGCTGCTTTGCATGCTCGGTGGCGCCAAGCTTGTCTCCATCTTCGTGCATCGGTGTTCCCGTCTTCTCCGGTTGGTCGCTCTTCTCTACCTCACTGGTGAGTCCTCTCTACATGCTTCTACTTCTACTTCTAGGGTTTTGTTTTGAATATTGTTGTTGTTGTTATTGTTGTTGTTGTTGTTGTTGTTGTTGTTGTTGTTGTTCAGTACTAGAGTTTTGTCTTCCCGGAGCACAAGAAGCATGCGCCGTTTTACTCTTAATTTCTTGTCTTTCCAACCACTCAGTGGTTTCTTCATTAATGCTTCCCAGCGTAGTATCTCCAGCATGCGCGGTATCCTTCTTCTAAATAGTCACGCCGGTTCTCCTTTCCCATACGAGTTTCACATTTCTCAAAACATCCTCTTTAATCTGCACTTCTCAACAGTCATGGCGGTCACTCTTTTTCATCCTGTTTCACTTTCCTCGTTTGCTTATAAATTACAGAAGTATCTCTCAGTTCTCCATCCATCACTCAATCATCTTCCCTGCATCCTTCTTTTCCTGTATTTAACTTTCTTCATTAAAACTAGAAATGACAAATGGTTTCCAAATCTGTCTTCCTTATTCCGTAAATTTCCCAAAACTTGAGTGGTATCAAGTTCTCAGCATCGATTCTCTGCATAACACATGTTTCCGAGCATTGTGTGATGCCTCTAACCAACCAATGTATACAGACCTCGTCTTTGCCTTCTGTTCCTCCTTAACATTTTCTCACAACAGAGGCTTCGTTGCAACAGTGGTGGGTCATGAGTTCTCCCTAACTAGAGGGAAACTTGCTGAACTCCTCAATAGTGAGGACGAAGGAGACACGTACACTGAATTCTAGAAAGAAGAATGTGATGGAGAAGGTATAGATGAAAGCATCTATATCATGGAAAATCCAACTGTTTATGAGCGCCGTCTATACTCATCGCTCACACGCAGTTCCAGAGTGCTACATCAATTGGTCACTAAAGTGCTGTGTCCAAGAGTCGATCGTCTGGAAGACGTGCTTGACCACGACCTGTATATAATGTACATGACTATGAATAATGAGCATTTTAACGTTGTAGACATCGTCTACAATCACCTTGTTTCTGATCTGGTTGACAACCAGCAAGGCATTCCCTATGGTTTCCTCGTAACAGAACTCCTTAGGGGTCCAAATGGGTTGCCCTATTTGGCTTGGAACCCTTTAGAGGAGGTGGCTTGTCAGGTGATCGGAGTAGAATTCCTCCGATCAAGGGGTATTGACATTGGTGAGCCACTGCTGGATGAACCCTCTGAAGACTCGGATGACTCCTCAGATGATTATATGGAATTGATGGGCTCCATTTCTGTACCCTGATTTTCAATTCATCCAAGCAGTACATGTTGTACCTTTTTTTTAAATTTGGCTGTATTATTGTTAAATTTGTCCAAGTGAATAAAAATTTTCTTCTAGTTATTATATAGTTGATCTCGTTAATTCCTAATAATTTTCTTCTCTTTTTATTCATTTTTATATGTTTTGGAAATATAATGCCAGGAACTGTTCGGAATGGCTTAGCAGCATATTATATACATACGAAATGGCTTAGCAGCATTTCGGGCTCGGATATACATTGAAGGCGATGTATCAGAAGCAGTTGAGAGCACAAGCAGGAGCACTAAGATCGGTTGAAGATGTTATGACACCAACTGCTATGATCTACTGCCTAATTTTATTTTTTTAGAATTAATGAACTGCTGAACTGTTTTGGCATTGAGTTGTTCTACTGCTGAATTATTTAGGCATTGAATTGTAAAAAGTATTAGGATAGTTTCCTATAGACTATGTTTTAGTAATCTCATATGCATTTTATATATGGTTTATATGGTAATTTGATATTTATAGTTTCCTGTAGACCATGTTTTAGTTAGTTTTGTATTTTGGCAATATAATAGACTGTATTTTTATTTGCACGTACAGTTAATTAAAGTGAGAGAACATAAGAAAAACCAAAAAAAAAAAATTAGACCTATTACCACGGTTCAACACTAAACCGAGGTAATAGGAAGAGATGTTACCATGGTTCAGAAAGGAACTGTGGTAACAGAACTGCAATGTTACCACGGTTAAGCCTTCAATTGTGGTAACAGAGCTGCAGTGTTACCACAATTGCACCTTCAACCGTGGTAACAGAGCTGCGATGTTACCACGGTTCCGCCTTAAACTGTGGTAATTTATCTATTAATTCGTCGTCTATTATCACAGTTTAACCATGGTAATATACTGCCCGTAACCGTGGTAATATGGCAATTATGTAGTAGTGATCCCAGAGCCCGTAAGATGATCAGAATACAGCCTCTTCACCAACATTTGGATTCACTTGTGGTTTTACCTGATTTCATTTGCTTACAAAAATCAGAGTAAACAGACACTTTGTCCCGTGGGATCAATATAGGGCAATGTGGTGGATCTTTGTCTCACGTGATTGTCCTGCCCTTGTTTTGGGAAAATCATAGCCATAGTTATGCATGTAGTTATTCAGGACTAACTTGCATGTGGTTGAAGAATTAATTGAAATATTTAAATGCTAAAATTACTGTATACACTACTGTTAATTAATTCTGTTTGGCTGTTGTTAATCAATCATGTATCTATTTTCTGTTTGTTTGTTTGTTGTTTGGGCGCTTAACGCCATAGATGAACAACGCGAGGATTTAAACGAAGAATAAATTGTGCCCAGCTGAAGAAGAAGAAAGTGAAGATTCGAGGATCTTGAAGCATAATTATTTAGCGCTGTTTTCTTTTAAAATGACATAGCGCAAATGTGATGCAAACTATTATTATTGATTTTCACTATGTGTTAGAATTATTTACTTATGAGAATAATACTATGCTAAATATTTAATGAGAGTCGAATTTTTGAAAATTTGAGTAGTTTTTTATAGGCTTATTAAATTTATTTTCCACGAAATTACTATCTAACCACTAACCAGAAATTAGGGTTTTTAGAGACACACGGAGTACCAGAACGAGTCTCCATGCTCACCACACAACTGAAATACAAGCCTATCTCAGCCAAAACCCAACCTCAATATAGGAGCACCTACGCCCAGCAACAAAGCCACTGCACAACCAAACCGAGACCAAGATGATCTAGAATATTTGGTGCGAAAAAACCATTTGAAGAAAAAGAAAATCGCAAGGAAAAAGATGGTGGCTTCTAGGGTGCACTTGCATCCTAAGTAGTGCACCGTGCACCACCCTAAATGAGCTCATACAATAGGTTTTTTTCCTTGATTTTTAAATAAATTGAAAATAGTAATAATTAGTCAATACCATTTTTACCCTTTCTTTTACTGAAAAAAAGTATGAGAAAGGAGGATAAAAACATTAAAAGGGGCTTTATGGTAATAAACAAATTGAAATTGTAATAAATTATAAAAATTAAATAACATGTAGAACCGATTTACAGTTTCTCACCTGGAAACTTGGCACAATATCATTAGCCAGAAGATGGCAGTGCATGGTGCACTACTTAAATGGTAGTTCACCCTAGACAACACCGAAAAATGAAATGGCAAAACTCCAAGGTGGTGAAGCAAAAAGATCCGCTGCCCCAAATCGAAACCTAACCCCCAATTCCCAAATTCGATCCGGTCTTCATTCACCTCCTCCGATTCGTGCCACCGGATGCAAAGTCGGCGTCGTCCAGATCTCCAGCTCAAGCTGGGTGTCTCCGTCATCACGAGCTCCGATATCTCTCCTTCTTCCTCGATCTGGTCTCCGTACACATCCTCCGCTTCGATCTCCTCAGAGCCACCGGGTGCAAAGTCGCCGCCGTCCAGATCTCCGCGCAAGCTGGGCGTCTCTTTTCGTCATCAGTTATGGCATACGTAGGCGAAGCCACCTTCAAATCGAGATTCGGGTTGTGGTTTGGTTGACGAGGATGGTGTTTTTCACCTCCGCTTCTCATGTGTGGTTTGGTGGTGGAACAGTGAGGATTGGTGGTGGTGGTGGTGGTCGGTGGGGCTCGACAAAGACGCAAATGGGAAAGGGAATCTGGAGACGCAAATGCACAATAATGCCCATGTTGTTCCAAATCTAAACTTCAAAAGTTAGGGGACCGAAATCATGGGCCAAAATAACAAACTCTATTGGATTGAAAAAATAGTAAAAAGATTAAAAGCAAAATAAAAAAAATAAAAGTAAAAACTGGTTCCACCCCCGAGGGGTCAAAAACAACTTGTGTACAAAAGGGGAAACCATAAAAGAAATAAAAAAACCATTATATCCAGTTTTTGTTTTCCAAAGTATTAATTAATTAGTGAAGTAATGGAGAAAATATAGGAGTGGGGAAGGTTAGTGGAAAGCGACGAAAGAGCTCCCAGTTTCTGCATTACCAAACAGTTTCCAAACGTTATGTAGAAAATGGCTAAAAAGAAGGAACCTCATTCGCCTGCACCACCATCATAAAAGGCATGCACTCACATCCACTATAAGCACTGCAAAAACAACACACAAACCTTTCCACGTCTTTAAACTCAATGGCTTCTTCTTTCCATCACTTCGTTTTCCTCTGCATTCTAGTCTCCATCTCGCTCTCAGGTACTTTTTTTTCTAATCATATCATCTATAGCATTTCTCTCTGGTTAGCGAATTTCTTTGTTTAATGTCTTTCTGTGTTATGCTACAGATGGAACACAGCTCATAATCGTAAACAACTGCAAAGAGAGCGTGTGGCCTGGAATTCTCGGCAATGCAGGCCACCCTTCTCCGAAAGACGGCGGCTTTCGCCTTGCGAGCGGCGAAGAGGCTGTTCTCCAAGTCCCTGATGGCTGGGCAGGGAGAATCTGGGGCAGACAAGGGTGTTGCTTCGACGAACAAACAGGGAAAGGCTCTTGCCAAACAGGGGATTGTGGAGGCCTCTTGAAATGCAGGGGAATTGGTGGAGTCCCCCCTGCTACCCTTGTTGAAATGACCCTCGGAACTGCTCAGTCACCGTTGCATTTCTATGATGTTAGCTTGGTTGAAGGGTTTAACCTTCCTGTGTCCATGAGGCCTGTGGGTGGTGCTCGTGGCAGCGGCAGCAGCAGCAGCAGCGTGAACCAAGGTACCTTATTGTTAATTTTGCTCATTTGTTGATTTTTTTGTTTATTTACTAATTTTTTCTGTGATGGTGCAGGGTGTGGTGTTGCAGCGTGTGAGGAAGACTTGAATGTTTGTTGCCCTGCCTCACTGATTGTGCAGAAAGAGGGGAAGGTGGTTGGTTGCAAGAGTGCTTGTTTGGCTGCAAGATCAGATAGGTATTGCTGCACTGGGGAGTTTGGTAACCCTAAAAGGTGCAAGGCAACTGTGTTTTCTCGTCTCTTCAAGACCGTTTGCCCTCACGCTTATAGCTACCCTTATGATGATGCAGCAGGGCTTAAGACTTGCAACAAGGCATCTCGCTATGTCATCACATTTTGCCCTCCACACTCATTTGCATAGATTGGGAGATAATATCAGAAAAAGGGTTTTGGTAATTGAAGGTGTTTTAAGTTTCATTGTTGTGATTCTCTTTAGTTTTAGTTTTACTTTTAGTTTTAGTTTTAGGTTTTAGGCAATTTTCTTTGGTTGGTACCTGGTAGTGGTCTGCCATCTGGCATTGTGATTATGTATGATGTCCAGTTTTATCAATTATTATTAGATTGTTGATCGACTCTCTTACAATTGCCTTCAGTTTGAAGTCTCTTGGCAAGCTAATTAAACTTTCTAGTTATACCATTTTAAGACGAGACAAAATTTGCAGGAACTTATATATGCAGAGCTCATTTTGGAATTAAGCCTAATTTTTTCTTTGAATTTATTAAATTGTTATTGCAATTTTAACTCAGGTTGGGTGGAATTAAACCTGCGATAATTATGAAGAAATTATTGTTCATATTAAAAAATATTATCCTTAAACTTCATGACTTATATTGCTAAGGAGAGCAATTCTAATTGATCATTGAAATTTGGTTGACTGGAAAAAGAAATCAACATGTTAGCATATATATAATACTAAAATAGCATGTCTAAATAGATAGATAAGCAAAGTGTATAGACAGACTTCACGATCCATCAAGATCATCTCAATAGTAAATGGCACAACATGATTTTTGAATGCAAGAACCTCCCTCGGACGCAGAGAAGTTCCAAGTTTCCTTTGTAGGGCTTATGTCATTTATGGAGTTCCACCCCCTTCTCCCTCCTACATACATCTCCTTGCCCCGTCGCCCTCACCACGCCAAAAATGATAGATGGAGGGAATGGGGTTTCCCATGACCATGATGCGATCTTGAGAAAGGGAAATAAGAAATTGAAGTAGCAAAAGAGGAACTTTAGGAAATAATTTGAAGATTATGATGGATGCATAAGACACTTACTATTGGTGAAATGTGGCTGAAAAATATTCTTTCAGTGAAGAGCATATTGAGATGTTTAAAATTAATATCCGGGTTGGAAGTTATTTTTTTCAAAAGTAAATTGACTGGTATTTCATCTGATTAAGGTTTGCAGGAAAGTTTTACAAAAATACTGAATTGCAGAACTATGAAAGTCCTATTCATATATTTGGGTGTAGAGGTGGGAGCTAACCCAAGAAAGACATCAACCTGGGAGCCAATTGTAAAGAAAATTCAGAAGAGATTGACCTCTTGGAAGAGCAAGAACCTGTCTTTTGGTGGTCGTTTTTTCCTTGTCAGTTTGTTACTAAACTCAATCCCTCTCTTTTTATCTATCTATTTTCAAAATTCTTGTTCTTGTGGCTAACAAATTAAAATGTTTGCAGAGAAATTTTTGATGGGGGGGCTGTGAGGATGAGAGAAAAATCTCTTGGATAAAGTGGGATATAGTTTATACACCGAGTGAGAAAGGGGGTTGGGTGTCAAGGACATTGTAATCTTTAACAATGCCCTTTTAAGGAAGTGGAGATGGAGACTATTAAATGAGGGGGATAGCCTTTGGGGGAGGGTGTTGAGAAAGGGGGGGGGGGGGGGGGGTTGGTGAGTCTTAAGGACAGGGAATGCTTTTAAAAAAGGGTCATTTTGGTGGAAGGATATAGGGAAAGTGAACTCTTGGGGATTGAAGGGGATTGGTTTGTGAAGCTACCATGGGGGTGTGGGATGATGTGGGGGTGGAGGTGGGATTTTAAATGGAGAAGAAACCTTTTCGAGTGGGAGAAGGAAACAGTCAGGCTTCTTTTGCAAGATCTATCATCAATCAAAATTGTTAAAGACAAAAAGGATGGCTAGAGGTGGTTGAAGGAACATACCATGTAAAATCTACTTATAATTTATTGAAAGCACATGAAACAGTTACTGCAGACCAATTCTGTAAGGCGATTTGGAAGACTCCAACACCTTCTAAGGTCATTGTTCTTTCTTGGAAAGTTAGCCTACAAAGATTGTCAACGTTGGAAAACTTGCTGAAGAGGGGTATCTGAATTAGTGATAGCAATGGGGGTAACTGTATATTCTACAAAGCTCAAATTTTAGACACAAACCACTTGATCTTCTCATGTAGCTTTAGCTATTCAATTTGGATTTCCTGCTACAAATGGCTCGGCTGTAACTTAGTTCTTCCATGGGAGTGCAAAACTCATTTTTGGTAAAATGATGCTTAGGGGAGAAGGAAAAGTCAAAAGAAAATATGGAGGATAATTTGGCTAGCTACTGTTTGGAGCTTATGGCTACAAAGGAATTCTGTTATTTTCAGAAATGAGGATGCAAGCATGGAGGTGATCCTAGATCAGATCAAACTAAGGTCTTGGCTTAAATCCAACCTTAAGAGTTTCACTTTTTCCCATCAAGAATGGGTTAAGGAGCCTCTCATTTGTATCTCCTACTCATAAGTCTTGAGTGATATTTAATTTGCTGGCAAAGGCTCGGAATTGTTGTGTTGGGATTCACTATATATATATATGCAAGTTCATTAGAAAATTTGTAGGTGCCCACTCCGGTGCCACCCCTAACATCAAGGTGCTATTCTTATGTGGCCCAACAGAAACCCGATTAGTGTCATGTCAAGCCTTGTCGCCAGTTTGACCGTAAAGTTTTTTAAATCTCGCACTTTAGTCCCTAGCCTTTCCTTTAATTATTATTATGTAATTATGTATTTACTTAAAATGAAGTAGAATTTAAACTTGAATAAATTGGAAACTTAAAATTATTTTGAAACAATTAAGACCGCCAACAATTATTATATCGAAAACAATATGAAACCCTAATCTTCCTTCCTCAGTTCTTCTCCACCGTTCTATACTCCTCTCCTACACCATCACAACCGTCCTGACGTTCGCTAAGCCCGAGAGAAACCTCCTTAGAAGGTCGCGGTGAACCCTGAAGCTCCACCACAAGGAATTCTGGAACTCCTACACATAACACGTTCCGATCTGTAACGCCACCTCCGCAAAGTCCACGCTTGAACCCTTAATCAACACCACAAGGCATTCGCAAACTCCTCCCCAATCTGCAATTTCATTCAGCAACGCAATACCCGCAAACCCCATGGAGAACTGAAGTCCTAATGCAGCTCGACCTTTGACAAGACTACAGTAATATTTTGTTGCTTTCACCCCTTTTATTCCACTGAAATTTTCAATTTTTACTTAATTTCACCTATTGGAATTAACTGGGTAATTTCACTCATACTTGTGCTTACTTGATGATAGTTTGTGGTATGGTCTATCTTTTTCTCAGTGGACAATCGCTTTGCTTCAATTTGTGTTTGATTGATGATGTGGTTGTTGATGTACGCATTTGTATGTTCATATATCTAACTCCATGTCAGTCAATAGAAATGAACCAGTGAACAATTTATTGGAAACTTATCTTCACTTAACATGTGATTTCACTAGTGTTTACATTGATCTTTGTTGATTTGTCCATCCCATAATGATGCCTAATCATGCCCACTATGGATTCAACTCATTAGAGATATGCTTTGCAAATTTATGGGGAATGAGTGTAGGAAACATTGGCTACATTGTGTGCCTCTTTAAACAATTTGTCTGAAAGTTTACAATTTCTTAACTTTGGCTATATTGTGTGAATTTGTCCCCTATCAAAGTGTTGATACTTAATTGGTTACAGACTTACAGTTATGTAGTTTACTAATTTCCATTGTTTATCTACTAGTCTCATACGTTATCCCTGATCATGTTTGTGCCAACTTAAAGGTTTTGATGAGGATTTTTGTATCATTAAAGTGCGGTCGATTCACTGGGGCACCCCATCCTATGCTTAAGTCCAACTTAATTTTACATACATTCTTTGGTTGTGAAATTTTCTAATTTGTTAATGTTTTCGTAGGGAATGTCAGAGTTCTTCCTTTTCTTCTTGTTCACGAAACCTATCATCATCCATTGGGGGGACAAGATCCTATTATGCTTCTGTGGTATTCCATCTAGTATGAGATATTTTAGTACTGAATTAAACCCAAAAAGGAGGTTTTAGGGTTGTGGAAAATATGGTTCGAATTCCACACAATGCAATTTTAATATTTGGAGTGATGAGATAAGTCCAGGTTTAATTAGGCTTTTTCAGTGGTTTAATGAAAATGAACTAAGACTTGAATGATGTAGTGGAAGAACAAAAGACAAAAGTTTTGGAGTTGGAGAAAGACTTGGAATAAACCAATGAAAAATTGGAATCAACCGAAGAAAACTTGGAAGCAACCATGCATGAAGTGGCTTCACTTTGGAAGAAATTAAGAATAGCCGTGACTTGTGTAGCCGTAAGAAAAACGTGTTTTAACGAGGGCCAAAAGCCTTAGGTAATACTAAAAAATTGTCAATAACACTGAATTACTATGATCAACCGACGACCTAAAAGTCTTAGGTATCTCGGACATCCGCACCGGGTGCACATCGGACTATCATACAGTGGAAGTTTTCGTGCGTTCTTACTCCTTGTCCCTCCATAATAATGCATATGAACTATGAGAAACAATATCACACACAAACAGATCATCTCCCCCTTATTCCCTTTGCATCAATTGCCCTTATCGGCCTTCTATAATAATCCCTGGCCCGGTATATATGACCAACCACTACAGGGATTTCTCAGGCATTAAACATTCAACCAGCCATGGGTTGGTAATCATAGAAACAAGGTCGACCTCAAGCCATGTCTTAGGAATCTTGGTCCCATGAGAAATGGGCTTATCCATGAACATTCTAAAACCTTTCATATGCATTTACTCTAGTAATCATTACTTAGATCCATTTATCCCTATATGCAAAAGCTTAGTAAGGTATCATCATCATTGACCATTTCTCACTACGCAATTCCTCGACTTAGGTCACCAAATGTCTATCATATAATTCAATATCTCCATACCTCAGCTATTCTTAGCTGGCAATATCTCAATTCACAAGAAATAGATGCATAATTTCATTTCGCAACATGCAGAGGTTCTACATGATCACTACATGAATACTATGAACAAATCATAGAGAAGAGAACACCAACCTCGATCAAAGAAGAAAAAGAAGAAGAACTCCTTCAATAGTGAAGAAATTCGAGCAAGAGGAAAAGAAGGCTATGAGTAATTCTAACAACTGAAAAATGAAAAGAGAACTCTCCCGATGTGAGAGAGAACTCGAATTTCTCTCTAGAGTGAGGGAAATGATTTTCTTCTTCCAGGTGATTGAGAAATGAAGGAGATTTTGCAGTCTATTTATAGTTGAAAGCCCAGGTCAGGTCTACTTGAAAATCAAGTAACCTCAGCATTATTTTCAATCTAAATATTTTGATTAAAGATAAGATCTGAGTTGATAACCCTAGATTCCAAGGAATCTTCCATCTCTAGAATGTTCCTTAACTCTTTTTTAATTAAAACCCTAATAGGCCAAAAATCCACACAAAAATGGACTTAAACACAAAAATAGCCTAAACCTACTCAAAATTAATAGTAGGTCGTGGCCCCCTCTAATAATATACTAATATATATTTTATTTTTTCTCATATATAATCACACAATATCACATAATAAAATAAGAAATAGTTCCCTTAGGAAAATATAGTATAAACGCACCATATATAAAATAAAAGGAAAAATGTTTTCCTTTTACCTTAAATAAATAACTTAGAGCCAATATCATAGATAATATTCATAAAAAATCCAATAATAATAATAATAATAATAATAATAATAATAATAATATTTATTTATTCAAAAATACTAAAATGCCCTTGGTCTATTTTCTAAGGTCTTACACCGTAACTGTCAGAACAGCCTTTAGGTGCTTTTTCCTAGCGTTTGACGTGCTTACTCTTCTTGCAAATCCCCTAGAGATTGAGCTGATGAACGCTCTAACGGTTGTGCCATCACCTTCATCATCTAAGGATGAAGATCATTTTTCATGCTTAGACTTCTTTTAGGAGTCGTCGTTGGTTGCCCGACAAGGTGCTGGCTCTGCCTTGTCATACTTCCCTGGGGAACGATTCTTTCCCGCTCGGTGAGGATTTCTTGGCCTTCTTTTGTAGTCATTTTGATCGGACTCTCCATCCTTATACATGACCATTTTCAATTTTCTTTCTCGGATGCACTGTTCGATCGCATTACTTAAATGTATGCAGACATCAGTGTTGTGGCCATGTCTTTCATGGTATGAGCAATAGTTCTTCAAGCCCAAGTTTTTATTATTTTTCCTGAGTGGTGCTGGTCGAGGCATGTTGGCGAAAATGGTGTGCATGACTTCTTTGTAGATCCGAGTGGGACTAGTATTGAGAATTGAATAGTTCTCATACTTCTTCCCGAAGCTCTTCGAAGAGTTGTCTTTTTCGCCTCCCTTGCGATCATACTCCAGATCCTTCTAGCCTGTGTTCTTACTTTCGCGTGTCTCTTCCTTTAATCTGCTCGTTCCAGCTAATCCATCTTCCATGTTGACATACTTTGTCGAGCGCCTTCGGAACTCACCCATGTCCTCTGGTGGCGTTTTTGCCAGCGAAGTATGGAAAGAAATTTCGATCTGGATGGTATTGCATGCTAGGTGTAGCTTCACATTGTCATCCAGGTTAGACACTAGCATCGCTTCTTTGTAAAATTTTGTTAGGAAATCTCTCAACGACTCGCCTTTTGCTTGTTTCATCTAGCCGAGCATGTGGGACGTCTTTGCGAGCCCCTTGCTTGTGATGATGTGATGTGCAAACAACTGCGATCGCTCCTTCCAACTCTTTATCGAATTCAAGGTTAAAGACTAGAACCTGTGCAGCGCTGCTGTTAGCCTGAAATTTTTCCCAAGTCCTAACTTGGTCGAAGACTGCATAATAAGATGACTTCCACTAGAAGGAAAGATATTTGGTTAAGGCTAATAATACAAGTTCCAGTATTCGACTAAGACGACATGCTCAGACGAAGTTGAATTTCATATTGGAAATAAGATCTTAAAATGAACAAGTATTGAACTTGTCTTTGACTAAAGCCTTGGTGTGCATAAGGTGACATTTCGACGAAAGTTATGGGCAGTTATTCAAGTTAGATGCGTGGAAAGAAAAGGAGCAAGCATGGGACACGTGGAGAGCTTAAAGAACTTGTCCGTTGTGAGCAATTGAAGATGCAGCCTATAAATAGAAGAAGACATGCACAGAATCGGGGTCTTTCGTCCCATTAGCAACACGTCCATAAACGTTAATTCTTAAACCCTAACGCCATAAGTCCAAGCAACTGTGATGCAGTGCAGCAGGAACAAGTCAAACATGAGTGACTGTGCGAGTTCGACTAACCACCCTTTAATTTTCATGCAAAACTCTTTATGTTTTCCTGCACTTTACAATTTAATGCAGTTTTTCCTTTCTTTTTACTTTTCCTTTTCCTTTTACTTGCTTTCATGCACCTTTATTTCAGTCGTTTCCTTTAAATACTATTAACCAATTCAGTCAAACCACTTTCGACGAATATCACTTCACCCACTCCATTTTCACACTTCACACACTAGAGAAATTCCATATCCCAGAGCCCGTAAGAGGATCAGGATCCAGTCTCTTCATCAACATTTGGATTCACTTGTGGTTTTACCTGATTTCGTCGGTTTACCAAAAATCAGAGTAAACAAATTGGCACACCCAGTGGGACCAGTGGGATATGTTTTCATCAGAGTTCTTCCCCAGTGCCTTAATTTTATTATTTCTTAATCTATAAGATTTAGAAAAGTGTATGCTATTACAGAGTGGTAAATTTGTAAGTATGACCAACCGTTCTAGAGGAAACCAATCTCCAGGGTCTCATGTTGAGCCCAGCAATGCTTCTAATGCCAATGTAGAACGTTCGAATAATACTAACGATAGTATTAATCCTCAAAGGGTGGAAACCGTTTCCAACCCAGGCATGGCAGTTGCAAATGTTTCAACGAGTCAAAATTCACAACCGGTCTCGACTGGTCAGAATTTGTCTCAAACGAGTTCCTCAATGTCTGTCGGATTAAATCCTAGTCAGACATCAAACCCATACATGACAGGGCCAATCTTGTTACAAGTTACGACCCCCATTCCAATTCCAAGTCCTACAACT
The DNA here is from genome assembly GCA_030819835.1 of Acmispon strigosus. NCBI lineage: Eukaryota > Viridiplantae > Streptophyta > Magnoliopsida > Fabales > Fabaceae > Acmispon > Acmispon strigosus. Next base: position 34,101,102 of record JAUAMA010000007.1, read on the forward strand.
CCTGCAATTTCACAGGCTGTTGGTGTCGTTCAACCATGATCTTGGAACGAAAATAGAAGTCTCCAAAATTTTGTAAATCAACCTTATGGGATGCCTTGGTCGTTGATGCAAGGAGTAGGAACTTATCCTATGATTTATTCTGATAATGTGGTTTCCACGGGTTCCCCAGGAAACCAATATGTAGCATCAGGATCAGGGGCAGTTGGATCAAGAAATATGGGACCTCCACTTCCTAATTTAGATGGATCCCCATTTGCCTTGACTAACAATACAGTAAATGTACTTAGGCAACAAATAGATGATAGTAACTATGAGTTAGTCAATACATTGACTCAACAAATTGGCAGAGTCTTTAATCCTATGATTAGAGACACTACAATTGACTACTCAATTAGGTCGAATTGTGGATATTTTTTGCGCACCAGATCCTATAGTTGGACAGATCGCTTAGGCTGGTCGACAAGTAACTCCTCCGCTCAATCAACCGCAAATGTTAGAAATTCAACCTAACCAACATGTTCCTCATAATGAACCTGTGCACCAATCTAATCTTGGTCAGAACGAAGGGGTTCCAATTGTGGTTAATAGAAACCAAAACGCTGAGCATATTTTAGAAAGAGTTCGGAAAAATAATTTTGGGGGGCAAGTCTCCGAGCGGAGTTGGCTAATGATTGTTCCTTTTGCTTAGATAGTCGAGGTGGGTGTTGCGCGTTTGTTAGGTGTCTAAAAAGTGTGTGGTCGGTATTCCTTGTACAAGAAATTGGGGTTTGGGGTGTCTTTGATATAGTTGTGATCTGACTGTAAGGTTGCATGTTAGTTGACATAGTTGTGTCTTGGTTACAAAGTTATATGTGAATGGGAGCGGTGGTGTCTTGGCCATTACATTGTATGTTAGCAGGAGTGGTGTTGCCTCAGTCGCAAAGTTATGTGGGAGTGGTGGTGTCTTTGCCATGAAGTTACATGTCGGGGGAGTGGTTATGTTTGAAGTTATATGTCCCTAGGGAAAAATCTGTTATTTTTAAATGTTTTAAATCATATTATTTAGATTATGGTTATGTTTGACACGCCTAGTTGATAAGCTAACTGAAAGCTTATAAACTAGTTGATAAGTGAAAGCTGAAAAACTAGCTAATTGCAAAAAAAAAAAAATTGACAAACCTAGTTGTTGAACAAACTGAATTTGTAAAATGACACAAAAGAACGTGTGTGTGTGTGTGTGTGTGTATATATATATAAATGTTTTATATTTAACATTATTTTATTTACACATCATAGTTGATATGATATTAATTTTAAAATAATTATATTTCAAAAAAATTAAGATGATTATCACTTGAAATATTTTAATTTATTTTAAATTGTTTGTCGTTACAAAATATAGTAATATTTTTGTAACTTTTTTTCATTTTCTTAATTTTTATTACATTATTAGGATGATAGAATAACATTATATTTTAATGAAGAATTTAATAAATAAATTTATATTTATCTAAATTAATAAAATATACAATTGATAGGAAATGAATATCATAATTAGCGTTCAATACTTTTTAAAAATATAAAAGGTTCATTTAAAAAAAAGTTAGTGATAAAATCTTAGTAATTTGATATTTGATAAAAAAAGAATAAATTCAACAAACTTTAAGTTAGAAGTTATAACATACCTCAAGTAGCTTACTAAAAAAAGTTATACAAAAATGAACTCTTTTATCAAATACTTTAAAAGAGTTTTTAAGCTAATCAAATAAGCTTTAAGTATATGAAGTGTCTTACCAAACATGGCCTAATACTATCTAGAGAATTTCCTTTGCATCAAAAAAACTATCGAGAGAAATAATCTTATAACGTTGTTACCCAAAAAAAATTATATTGTGAATAAAGCAGAAAATAATGGGATTAAATACCTCAATCGAATATTCCTCTTCTAGCGGTGGAAATCATAGTATACATGATAGTATTAGGATATCAAAACCTAAAATTTAAATTTATTAATTTGCACTCTAATTACGCGTTACATTATTTGTTATCTTGGTCATATGCATGAGTAACATTCACGTCAAATGTCTATCTATCTATTCTTAACTGAAACCATTTCTTGCTAGCTTTAGTTTCGTAACAAATTAGCATCAATCTTATCGTTTATAAATAGAATATCACATTTAGTCCTGATGCACCATACTTTCACATTGATTGATTTCACAATCACTATCTCTCTCAATCTCCCTCAACATTCAGTCACGATGGCACAGTGTTCTTCTTGGACAAAAAGACAGAACAAACAATTTGAAATGGCATTAGCTTTGTATGATGAGGGTTCATCAGATCGCTGGAAAAATATAGCCAAAGCAGTTGATGGAAAATCAGAAGGGGAAGTGAAGAGACACTACGCAATTCTTGTCGAAGATATTCATAACATAGAATGCGGACGTTTTCCAATTCCAAACTATGACGAGTCTCTGGAAAATAGTAACAGTTGTATTGATGTGCAGAGGTAACACTTGCTTCCACTTTTTTACTATTTTTATAATCCGTACACATTACACATGCATCTTAACAGTTGTGTAACTTGTTGCTAGTCCCTTAAATTTAGTTATCGCTAAATTTAGATTTCAGTTTCCTATGACAATGAGTCATAGTACTGCTTATTAGATCTAGGCTGAATATTTCACTTTCAAAGCATGCCTTAACATGTCTAGTTATAGCCTTCTCGGAACCCCAACGTTGAGGTCAAGTTCCCTGATTTCATTGCATTAGCTAAGTTTTCACTTGTTTCCTAAAATTTACTTATGATCTATATTCCTATTTGGTTACCCTCACCACCACTCTAAACATCCTTATGATTCTTGCACAACAAGTACACCATCAGACGACTTAAACAACCATAAAGGAACATAACGTTTCCATCCCTAAACAACATCACAATAAACAACCCAATGTTACATATGGAAATCACAGATCCTGAAAGAACAGTAGCAACAATGTCTTACCTTGGTCGACGGAGATGGGGTGGCTACGTACGGACCGAGAGGGGATGGCGGAAACGTGAGAGCGAGAGCGATTGAAACAATCCAGAAAGAAAAACCGAATTGGAAAAAAACATCACTTTCATTTAGCATAATCAATTTTCTTAGAATTATATAGTTCTGTCTAAAATTTCATCTATCAGTGAACATGCACTATGAGAGAATGAGCGAAAAGGAGAGAGAAATCTAGGATTGTGCTTGTGGTTCGAAGACTCCGACGTGAAGGAGAGGAGGAACTAGTCGACGAAGATGGCGGAAAATCGAGAACGAGACTGAGAGGGAAGACAAGGAGGAAAAGAGAATGAGAGAGAGAGAGGGGGCAGAAAAAGGTTAGGATTCCAATTTGGGAGAAGGAGGAGATCATCGATGATGGTTTTGAGTCTCTTTATCTTAGTTTCCTTCTTTTCACTTTCTCTGAATTTGAATGTTTGTGCAGATGAAGAAGTTTCTTCTTCCAAAACCTTCATCTGTCATGTGGATTATGCATTAGCTCGATTGCAATCTAGGAATTTTTGGTGCGAAATCGTTGTTGTTGTTGTTGTTGATTGCTATTGTTTCTATTCCCATTGTAATTTCCCCTAATCGAAACCCTAATAGTGGTGCCCAAATCTCAAAGGAGGTGGTCAGGTCAAAGATGATGGTTGGGGTTCTGATGGATGTTTAATTGTGATGGCTTAAGGGGGTTCTCTAATGGGTTTGGGGTTGCATGGTTTGGCACGGAGGTTGGGGTCGAAGATGATAAAGCGGCGACGGAGATCCAATGGTTGCACAGTAGTTCTAAAAGTTGCACCGTGGTTCTGGATTGGTTATAGAGGGAGGTAGATTCTATTCATTAAGGGCTTTAGTGTCATAATCAAATTATAATTAAAAATACTGGTAACAAGATGAGCCGGTTACCAATTCCCATCTCACTAACTTAGGACAGATCCAACGACCCTAACATGTATGGCACAGGTGCATGACCTACTCGGGTGTGCACCCTAGACACCGCCTTTTATTAAACATCACTCTTCACTAAATTTTTTATTTAAGATACGATTATAAATAAAAATACTATGTGAAAAAATATTTAGAATTTTCAAAATGCTATGAGTAACTTCTCAAAATAATATATTGTGATATAGAGAGAAAGTTAAACTTATTATATATTCAATTAGCTAAAAAATATGAAAGTACTTATTCTAAATTCTATTAGCTAAAATTATGAAACTACTTTTCATTTAGAAAAATAATTTTATGTTATTTGGATATATACCAAGGACCAGCGGCTACTTCTGGGGAGTAGCTCGACTCTTTTGTCATCAAGTATGGCTTTGATGGTGCGGGCAATCAAAGGTGGGGGTAAGAGGAGTTTTCGGGCAGCCATAGGGTGTGTTTTGTGTACCTGAATCAATGGGCATGATAACCTATTGTTCAGTCTTTTGAACAGAGCCATCAACCATATAGAAATGCGCAAGCGTTAACGGTGGAAGGTAGGCCTCAATTAACGACATTTTAGGCAGTTGGCATGGGCGTGGGGGATGGCGAGGCGACTTCGGCGTATGGTTTGCAGCAAGGAGCGTTATTTCAAGTTGATGGTCGGGGTGATCAAGAGACGTCGAGTGATTTACTTGTGATGGAAGACGTGCTTGAGGAGGAGGCGAATAATGTTGAGGAGGTGGACATGGGCATGGAGCAGGGGACTCCGGTGGCTAAATGAGGTCGACCAAAGAAGGGGACGGTAAGCCATTCAACAAGGGGTCGACCATAGGGGAGCAAAATTAAGCCAAAGCAGAAGATGGAGACTAGGGAGTCCAGGGTGATGACGAGGTTACGTCAAACTTGGATAAAGAACCTTAAGTCAGAGCTTGGGGATGATGGGGTTAATACTAGGGGGAAGAACGTCTGGTTGGTGGGCAAAGAATTAGGAATCATCCTCGTTTCATTTGAGGTTGCCTTGTTGTGGGGGGTTGTTCGGTTGGTATTTTGGTGTGTTTGTGGTTGGGTTCGGGTTTTTGGGTGGGTTTCGCTTGTTGTATTATATATTTTTTGTTCATCAATAAAATTTTGCTTTTAAAAAAATAGTAATGTATAAAAATTTCTTTCTTATAAAATTGCAACGATAAAACATAAAATGCACTCTGAAAATGGTATTTACCGTAAAATATTTATTTTGCGTTAAAAATTAAAATTTTCCACTACTATATTCATAATTTTTTATTCGCGTTAGTGTTATCAATCTAATTTAATAAAAATCATGATTTTAAATAATATATATATATATATAATTTGTCTAAAAAAACTTTTACATTCATTTTTAAACTCTCTCCCTGACAAAATAAAATTTGAAATACAGGTCTCAAAATTATGGTGCTCCTATTCTAGCAAGTGGACAGAAGACGAAGTACATGCAAGAAGATAATGCAAGAAGGTACGATAATTTTTAACGTTATAATGTCTCTTCCATGATATGTAATTTCTATTTATATGTATTTATGTTAAATATGTTTTATATTTATAAATTCTCAAATTTTTATTTTAATTTGTGATATGTTAATACGATTTTTTATATTTGAAATGTGAATTAATTAGTTTTTTTCTAAAATTAATATTTTAATCATTACGTATATATTGTAAAAATAATTTTTGAAATGGTGAAAATAAATAATCTAATCTAGCAATTTCAGCGTATCATATGGGAATATTTTGAAATAATTAAAAATAAATCATTTGAATTAAATAGTTCAATAATGAAAGTAATTAGTTTAAATGAAAGATTTAAGTTAAATACTTATGAATTTAGATTTCATCTCAGTTAGTTAGTTTTTTTCTCCTTTTGTTAAACATATTGGTCATTGTTATAATTTGAGTGATTTTACTTGTGAGTATTTTTGTTTTTCTCTTTTAATGTTTTGGTTACAAGAGGAAAGCTTTCTCTTTTAATTTGAATTTGAATAATATTATATATCATTATTAACTTTTATTTAGAAAAGTAAATTTACATTTTCTTTTAATCTAACCATGCATGAAAATTTCCTTTGGTTAACTGGAATTGTGGGTAGTATGCGGTATGACTCCACTATCTTTTTCTTAAAAGAAAATACGAATTTTCTGTGAAATGGATGCTGATTTCCTTTCCCTTTATGTTTTTCCTTCACTACAATATTTGGATTAAGATGAGGGTTGCAAGTGAGCCTACGTTAATTAATTTAATTTCTAGTTTAATTGTATGTTGTCTATTAACAATTTTTACATGCTTTCCATGTTTCATTTCTAGTTCAAGTAACTTGGTGTGGTGGTTTTAGGCCCCGTTTGGGAAAATAGCTTAATTAAGCGCTTATGACCATAAGCGCTTATGGCATAAGCGCTTATTAATGAGCTCTTTAAAAAAATTTATTATAATGAATTGAAAATAAGTTATATATAAGCATAAGCTCTTTTTCATAAGCTACTCTGAATAGTTTATAAAAATAAGCTCAAAACAGCTTATAGGTAGGTCATAAGCTATTTATATAAGCTCTCTCACACACTTGCATAATCGTTTATGCTATAATATAAGCTCAAATAAACTCTTCCACACGGGGCTTTAGTCTAGGACTTCCTCACTACTTTTGACAGATTACATGTCCATTGAGTTATGACAATTTCTTATTTAAGTTTTATATTTGTGCTTTTTTCAGCGACCTCCAATCAGGCCACTTGGAACCAGTTAAGTTTGCCAAACTTTGATACAATCAAAGTGATTGGAAAGGGAAATGGCGGAATAGTGAAAAATAAATTTGGGGCAACACAAATGGACTAATCATTTTTTAAAAAAAGGTATGCTTGGCGGTTGTTGCATAGAGATACCTTGTTACTAGTCAATTATTTCATTGATTTAAGGTGATCAATAACTTTATGGTTCATGAATTAGTAGAATGTTAGTACCACATTAAATTTTAAATGTAACGGTTTCTTTATATTTATTGTTTCTGTTGTTATGCAAAGCCTATTTAAATAAGGTTTTTAAATGGTCAGTAAATGATATATTGTTTCCCAATTTATTCTCTCCTCATGTTTCTACTAATTTTTGCTTAGCTATTATCAAACCGTGATTTTAGTTCTTTTCTTTCTTCCTTTTTTTTCATTCCACTCGTTGTTGTTACAAGGAGGGTTTGCGGTCTAAATTGGTTCAATTTTGAAGTGAAAATTCATTCGATCCAATCCTTTCGGTTTTATTACTTCATCATCCAATCGGTTGTTATTATTTTATGTTGTAGATCCGAACCAATCCGATCCTATTTTTATCGGTTTAGATTGGATTGGATTGGATTTCAGTTTTTTAAAGGCATTGAAAATATAAAGTTAAACTATGCAATAAATAATAATTTGAAACATTCCCCATGCTTAAACAATTAGTGTTTGGACTTTGGAATAAACAAGTCAAGACAATTATCAAAAGTCTCCAACAAATACAAAAACAGAAATGGAAAACATAAGTCCTTATTAGTTTAATCCTTCATCACAAAAAAAAAAAAACTAAATCAGTTGCAGCTCCTAAATGACTTGCTTTCACTGTCAATCTTCAATCTCCAATTCTCCATGGCTCCACATGACATGCCTCCAAAAAATACAATTGCTGCAAAAAAAAATGTAATATATTAATTCTCCAACATGAAAGAGTAGAAGGCAGCAAGAGATATAGAGTTGTATACCAGTAACTCAGTAAGTAACAACTCTGCAAGGCAGCATATAACAATCCCAACTCCTCAGACTTAGACTCATCAAAATCACTTTGGATAGATTGTGTATTTGGCTCCATTTCTACATAGATAAAATAAAACCTGGTTAGTAAAAATCAAAATTAGAATTTCAAATTAAAATATATAATTACAATAAAATAAAATACCTAGCTCAAACTTTTCAAATTCTTCAACATCACTTGACGAAGGAGTTGATCGGAACCAATTTTGAGCACAAATTAGCGCTTCAACGGTCTTTGGAGAAAGTGAACTCCTATAATTATTAAGAACCCTTGCCCCGGTGCTGAATGCAGATTCTGAAGCAACTGTAGATACCGGCATAGCCAATACATCCTTAGCTATCAAACCAAGAGTAGTATATTTGCTAGAATTCACCTTCCACCAATTCAAGATATCAAACTAAGGAATTTTATTCTCTGATTTCTCTATAAAATAGGAATCCACCTCATTTGTATTCATATTCTCACTCATTCTCATATCCTTGACAAATTCCAAAGAAAATGAATTATCATCATCATCCAACTCAATATTTTCCATTTCAGAAGCAATTTGGGTGATTGATTGAGATTGACCATTTCCATAAAAATCTTTATAGCTATTGAACATCTTTTTGAAAGTACCATTCACCCTTCCACTTTAAACTCCCAGCCCATGTGTTTAGCGTTTTCAACATCGTGCAATATTCATGAAAGTATTGAGAAGAAGTCACAAACTTTGAGCCTGAAACTTTAACAGTGACATCATAAAATACTTTCAAAAATCTCACAAACACCCATGCATTATCCCAATCATCCGATTTAGGGATCCCACCTTTCATCCTTGCATACTCTACATCTCGCTCTGCTAGCCTTTTAAAAGCCTTTTGAAACTTCAAAGCACTTTCAAGCATAAGGTAAGTAGAGTTCCACCTAGTCGGAACATCTAATTGTACCACACAAGTCTCTTATAGCCTACAATCTTTAATGCAATTATTGAACTTATCTTTACGACCTGTGGAAGCATGCACAAATCTAGCAGCATTCCTAATCTTTGTAATGGAATCATGCAAGTCCTTCAAACCATCATTAACAATAAGATTTAAGATATGAGCACAACATCTAACATGTAAAAATTCACCTTTCAATGGATGTGCACTCCAATCCTCCACTTTAGGTTTTAAGTAAGAAATAGTTGTATCATTTGAGCTTGCATTGTCAACAGTAAGAGTGAAAACTTTAGAAATTCCCCAACCCAAAAGTAACTTCTCAATTTTTCTACCAATTGTGTCACCCTTATGATTCTTAACCTGAAAAAAGTTCAGTATCCTCTTCTGAAACTTCCATTCATTATCAATCAAATGAGCCGTCAGACAAAGGTAATTCAGATTTTGCACAGAACTCCAGCAATTAGTTGTTAAGCATACACTTTGATTGGGAACACTAAAAATATCTTTCAGCTTTTTCTTTTCATTCAGATAAAGATTCCAACAATCCCTATTAATTGTGATCCTTCCAGAAATATTTAATCTAGGTTGCACAAGACTCATAAAATAACGAAATCCCTCCCCCTCTACAAATTTAAAAGGCAGCTCATCCACATTAAGCATCCTAGCAAGAGCTTGCCTACATGCTTCAGCATAAAATGCAACAACAATAAAACTATTAACAACCCCTTTGCCATCTTCTTTTTTCAATTGTAGGAGACTAAGAACTGATTGATTAGGATCATTTGCCTCTCTTGGAAACTTTTTGCATTGATTCAACAAATGATTATTCATATTACTAGTGCCATTTTTTTGAGTATCACATGTATAGGTTGCCCTACACCAATTACATTTACCTCTAGGTTTTTAGACTTAGCAATTACTTTAGTGAAATGATCCCAAGTCCAAGATCGAGGTCCAGTAGGTTTCCTCTTACCTGATTTATCGTCTTCCTCATCTTCCCTGTCTTCCTCTTCATTAGAAGCAATTTTTGCAAGCTTTCTCTTATTAGCACTCTTCTTCTACACTTTTGTCTTGTTTGTAGTTGTTTGTGGCACAGTAACTTCAGAATTCATGTTGATGGACTCTGAATTATCAACCCCAATAGATATTTTCTCAACCTCTTAGTCTTGAGTATTTTCAGTCTGCATACATCAAATAAAATCATTAAAATTTAATTGAAAAATTATCCCAACATACAAATTGTAAAAAACAACCTCAAAACTTACCTGAGACATTTTTAGAGGATGAGTCAGAGAACAATGGACAGGAAGAGCAACTGGGTTTGATTGTTATTTGCTGCAAATCAACCAAATAATGTGAATGGATAGAGTTTTACCAAAGACAAAACATAAATCAGTGTTTCCAATGCGTTTTGTGGTAAATTAGAAATCAGTGCTTCCAAAACATAAATAAGTGCTTCCAAAACATAAATCAGTGCTTCAGTGCTTCCAAAACATAAATCAATGCAACTGCTACTTCACACACGCAACACATAGCAGTTGAATCACAAGGAATCAATAAGTACTAAAATGAATCAATAACCAAATTAAACTACTATATAACAGGGAATTCTCACCAAAAGCACAGGGATTTCGAGCAGACTAGCAGAGGAGATTCAGCAATGTTGAGAAATGAAGTGAGGGACGTCGAGTAGTGGAGGAAAGGACGAAGGACATCGAGCAGTGGAGGAAAGGACGAAGGATGTCGAGTAGTGGGCTTTCAATCGAGCAATGGAGCAGTGGAGAGCTTCAGCGACGTCGACCACTGCAAGCACAGGGACGCCGAGCATCGCAAGCACTACGGACGCCGCCACCGCCGCTATGGACTCTTTCTCCTTCGGTTTCAGAAATCAGAATTAGGGCAGATTCTAAATATGGACTATGGAGTTCATATTTCTTCAGATTCTAAAAGGGGCAGAAGTGGAAAACTAATAATAAGTGTGGTTAAATATGTCATTTGGTATATAAAAAAATAAGTCTGTAACATACTTTCAGTTTGGTCCGGTTCAGTTCGGTTTTGGACAGTGGAACCGAAAACCGAACCAATCCGGCAACTGAGCATCAGTTTTTTCGGTTTTCGATTTTTTTGGTTTTCAGTTTTTTTGGTTTTTTGGATCGGTTTGACTAGTTTAGTTCGGTTTGGTTTGGTTATGAACACCCCTAATTGTTCCTACCTTTTTTTTATTGGATTTAGTGTTTTGTTTTATTATTATTTTTTACTCTTCTATTCTTTACTGCTTCTTTCATATTTCTTGTATTCTTGTAAGGGTGACACTTACATACAACTCCCTATGTGCGGGTGGTACTGTTATCCAATGAAAATGTGAAAAATGTGAAAAATGTATTAAATTAAATTATTTTTCCACTTAAGATGGACCGTCATTGTTACCGTGAAAAAACATTGTTACTCTTCTGTTTCATTAAAAGAAAAAAGAAGGCCCCACTTCTCTCCATGTTTCACGTTGTGGCCAAGAAAGAGAAAGGCAAGGGAGAAGAATGAAAAAGAAGAAGATAGAGAGAAAGAGAGGGGGAGGAGGAGAAGGAAGCTGTCGACAGAGATCTGAGGATGGAGAGAGAGAAGAGCCTAGGAGGCATGTGGCTTTGATGGTATAGGCGGCCTCTGCGGTGCGCAGCAGTTGTTTCAAGCGCGTACAGTGGCGGCGTGGGGCTCCTACTGCGACAGGCTCAAGGCCTCGCGCTGCCTTCTGGTGCGACGGTGGCAGAGGGAAAAAGGGTGTTAGATTTGGCACCCCAAGCACCCAATTTCAAACCCCACTTTATTTTAGTAAAATACTAAAATACCCTAATGTTTGTAGCTATCGGGTTTACTAATCCTGAAATTCATTTATCTTGTGTTCCTGGAATTTAATTTTTTGTCTACTCATTGTCTACTAGGGAAGTGTTTCTGGAGTGGACGATGAGTGTTTTAATGAACATTCATCGTCTACTCCAGAAGCGCTGATCATCTACTCCCCCATCGTCTACTTCTGCATCGTCTACTCCCCCACTTCATCGTCTACTCTTTGAATTTTGTATATCGGATTCTATTTCTCAGAATGATATTGAATCAATATTGGCAATTTTTCGAAAATCGTAAACTCGGAAAGTTTTTATATAAACCGGAATATAAAATCCGGAATACGAATCAAACCTTATATTCCGGGTTTTGAAATCCCAGAATACAAAATAAAAGAGCTATCGGGTTTTAAAACCCGGGAAATCGAAGCTCCACAACAATGGCGGAAGCTTAATCGACGCCGAAAATGAAAGGATTTTTGGAGAAGAGGGATGAATTTTAGGCTATTATAATTTTATTTGAAGTTAATTTTTGAATTTTTTTGATATGAACTTTATTTAAATTTATGTTTGAATTAATAATAAAATCACTCCATTTAAACTTTGTTGAAATATTTTTCATTTTAGGAACGAAAGAAAAATTATTTAGGTTACATTTGGGAACCGAAAATAACACAATGGAACATATAACGTAACAGAATGAAGTAAATTAACCAAAAAGAACTAACTTCATTAGAGCAAGACTATAAAACTTAATTATATATAATTTTTTGTGTACCTAATTTCTCTTACGATTTCGACTTAGGTGTGTGAATGCAAAAAATTACATAAGTAATCCATCATGTGTAATATATAATCGAGAAAAAACATGAACTAAATAGAATATATTTTCATATAAATATATATATATATATATATATATATATATAATATTTTACCGTAATTATCTTATATAAGTTTCAAATTATTATTTTAAAATATTAAATCTAAATTAAAAAACTTTTAATTTTATGAAAACAATCATAATTAATAATTGTAAATATAATAAAACACATAATAAATTTATTGGATTGGAGTAAATAACCATTTTGAACTTTGTGCCTTTTACAAATAGATACCATAAAATTTTATTTTATCTCAATTAATCCTTAAACTCTTACTATTTTTTAATAGGCCCTTCTATTGTTGAGTTAATTTACTAATGATTAGTAAAATATAGATCTTTTATTTCGTCTGAGAATATAGTATAAAATCAAATTAGACTTTGTACTTTATTCAAATAAACATCTTGAAACCTTACATTTCATTGTAATTAATCCTTGAACTAGTACTAATAATAATCAAAAGGATTTATTCTAACAAAAGTAGAAGTTTAAGGATCAATTAGGATAAAATGAAAAATGCATGGTGTCCATTTGTAAAAGACATAAAATTTACGGAGGTTGATTAAATAATGAAAACATGTGAACTTTGATTAGGATTAATAGGATAGGAAACACCAACTATGTAAGTTAGGATTATAAAAGAAAATGCCAAGTTCACCTAAGGTCATTTATTTTTCGGTATAATTAACACCAGCCTAAATTAAATATGCAAATTATAGGTTTTTTTAAACAAAATAGGTAAATTAAAGTTATTTATAAAAAAATTCGACTTTTTTATTCAATTGTTCTCGCAATTTCAAGTTGCGTAAGACTATTATAGGCGGCAAATCTCTCCCTATTAAGTTTTAACACAGCTGCATTCATAGGGACTCGAACTCGAAATCTCAGCTCAAGGTAGAACAACACCGTGCCAGTTGATCCATGCGTTTGGTGGTAAAAAAATAAAAATAGTGAGAAAACGCAAAGTTGATAAAAGACTCGAATTTGAAACCTCTGCTTAAGTTAAAACAATAACGTGTTAGTTAATCTACGTATTTGATGGAAAAAATATAATAAAAATAAAATTTGACTTTGATATAAAATAAAAGGTTAAAATTATTTAAAGGAAATATAATAAAAAATAAAATTTGACTTTGATATAAATTAAAAGGTTAAAAATATTTAGAGAAAATGCAAAGTTGATGAAAAAAATTATTTACTTTTCAGTACAATATAATTAACCGAGAATAAATTAAATTTGTCAATTATATATCCTATAAAAATGAAAATAGCTTTAATATATTTTTTTTTATCTAGAGTTTATAAATAAAAAAGCGCTAGAAGGAGGGCTTGAACCTCCGACCTTGTGGTTAACAGCCACACGCTCTAACCAACTGAGCTATTCCAGCTTGCAATAAATGTTAAAATTAAAAGATTAAAATTATTTAGAGAAAATATAATAAAAATAAAATTTGACTTTGATATAAATTAAAAGGTTATGATAAAAATAAAATTTGACTTTGATATAAATTAAAAAGTTAAAATTATTTAGAGAAAATGCAGAGTTGATAAAAAGATTATTTACTTTTCGGTATAATTTTGTTTTTGAAAGATACTTTTCGGTATAATTAACCGAGAATAAATTAAATTTGTCAATTATATATCTTACACAAATGAAAATATCTTTAATATAATTTTTAATCTGGAGTTTATAAATGAAAAAGCGCTAGAAGGAGGGCTTGAACCTCCGACCTTGTGGTTAACAGCCACACGCTCTAACCAACTGAGCTATTCCAGCTTACGATAAGTAATCCTCAAGTTCTGTTTAAAACAAAATTTACTGGTGTCCACGTACAGAGACTCCAAAATGCCACATAAAACATCGTAGTCTGTAGATGCTTTTTTCTATAATTTAAATTTAAAGTAGCTTCTAATGTTAGAATTAATTAAATTCTAAAATAAAGGCTTTTTTTTTTAAATGTTACTTTCACACTTAAAAAAGGTGGATAGAGGTGGAAGGAGGAGAGAGATAGAAATAAAAGAAAAATGAAGAAAGATAAAGTATAAGATATAATAGATGAAAAGATGAGAGAGATAGAAATAAAATGAATGAAAATAGGGTGGATAAAAAAATGGTGTGAATATGTCAAAATTCTTATTTTTTTAACGAAGTTTATATTAATGAAGTAGAAAAAATAGTTGGCACAGAGGTTATTACCTCTCTAGAAAGCAATTCAGCAACAACGCCGTCCTCCACGGCTCCACCACCCAATTGGCGTTGGACAAAAGATGAGACTTAGTTAGAAAATCAGCAGCACTGTTGCCACTGCGGCTAACAAAAGTAAAGTCTACGTAATCAAAACTAGACAAAAACTCTCTACAATCACTAATAAGAAAGCATAAATAAGAAGGAACATGAGGCAGTAGCGGCGGATCCAGGAATTTTATGTTGTGGAGATGATATACACATATAAATTTGTAGTATTAAAAACATAATATATTACTACTAAATTTCTAAATACACATTAATAACGGTTATCTACGAGTTTTCATATTTTAAAAACTTTGTATAATATTTTCATTTTCAACATTGTCAAATATTTCTCTCATATAAGTAACTAAGCAATCATTCAACAACTCATCTCCCATTCAATTTCGCAATTGATTCTTGATAATGTTCATAGTAGAGAAAACTCTTTCAACTGTTGCAGTCACCACTTTTAGTATCAAAGCCAACTCCAAAATTAAATATAACAACTGGATAAACATTATGTTTTTTGGTCTCCACAAGCTTTGTAGCAAGATTACTAATTCCACCCAATCCTGGAAATGCACTATCAAAGCATACATTTATAAAATAATTTTGAAGCTGATTATCTAGTATTAAAAGTTCTACATGAGAAAATCTGAAGAATAGAGTCGAGCTAAACAAATTAATTTTTTCTTATCAAATGCAACAAATGAATCTATTGAAGTTTAGGAACTTGAGGCGCGAGGGAATGGATCCAATGAAGACATTATATCTAGAGAGAAAAATTGAACCTCAAGAATATTGCACAGCACGGTTGTGATTGGTAATTAAATATGAATATGAGACTCAATTTGATATCTATATCTCCGACCATGAAAAGAAAACAGAGCACGAAAAGAAATAGAGGAAGGAAGATGAAAAGTGGCAGCAAATACGAAAGAGTGACAAACCTTGAGGTTTCTGCAGTGAAGAATGACTGTGGAGCAAAGTGGAGAAGGTGAGGTTTCTATAGTTGGGCAGCAGAAAGCATTCACGAGAGGGAAGAAGAGCGCAAGGATTTGAGATATTATGTAGGTTAGGGAGACAGCGTTAGCCGTGGATTTGGATCCTCTCATGTGAATTTTCTTTCATTTGCCATCATGTGAGAGTTTTGCGTGTATCTCTCTCTTCCTAAACATAAAGAGTCATATATGTGAAGAGAGATACACACAAAACTCTCACATAATAACACATAAGAGAAAATTCACATGAGAGAATCCAAATCCGTTAGCCACGAGGGAAGGGGAAAGGGATTTGAGATTTTGGGGTAAAATATCCATGACAAAAAGTGTATTTTTTTTCTCAAAAAGTGATAGAACAAGATTTGACAAATTGAAACTTTTAATGGCATTAGAAGTAAATTTATATAGTTGTGGGGGAATTTATTTTATGGTGCGAGCAATTAAATATTTTATATTAAAATAATAGGGGTATTGGAGAAAATTTTACAAATAATGTGGGGGCAATTTCCCCAGCCCCACTCCAAGCGGGCACGCCCTTGACAAGAGGTGATGTCTTCTAAAGCTTATAGAGTTGTAAACAACCAGTCTCCAAGCACACACGACGAAACCCGAGATCGATGGAGAGGGAGAGTGTCTAATAGCAAGCCAAAGCTTCTGCCACCACCAAAGAAATCGCATGGATAGGAGCAAAGGCCGCAACACTAAGAACTGCCCCTTCATTGTCCCTAGCGATATAACCAAGACCAGCTACTCCATAATCCAGCCAAGAAGCATCAAAATTAAGATCTACAAAACCTTCTCGAGGTCTGGCCCAAGAGACACGATGATCCTGGCCGCGAAGGAGATCTGAACGAGGAGCAACCAATAGAGGTTTTAACGAGCCAACCCTCTGCAGAATCTGATCAGGGACCCATCTTTTCTCTTGAAATAGCACCCGATTTCTCCCTTCCTAGATGCAGTACAAAATCGTGGCAAAGCGTTGGATACCATCCTTGTAAAGCGAAAGCAGCAGCGGATTTAGGATAGCAACAATAGTCTTCCCATTCCTATGGTAAAACCTGAGACCCAAATCAGAGCCAAACCATAATTATTGAGCATGAATACAATCAAAAAAATATATGTTCTATAGTCTCTTGCTCAACATTACATAAGGGACAAACAGGACCCAAGTCCAAACCTCTCACGCGGAGGTTGGCCTGAACTGGCACAATGCTCGAACAAACCCTCCATAACAGTTCCTTACACCAAGAAAGAGCCCCACAATTCCAAACCTTCTTCCAAATCGCACTAGGTAAAACCCCATCATTGGAGGTAGAAATCGAAGTGGTTTCTACCCATTGACGGATTAAAAGGTACCCAGTTTTAGTTGTATATTGTCCATCAGTGGTAAGAGGCCAAAATAACACATCCCCAATATGAGAGGTGGATGAAGGAATGGCATAAATGGATTTCACAACTGCCAGACTAAAGACAACCGGAATGATGTAAGGATTCCAATCACTAGTGACATGAGAAATTCTAGTCAAGCTTTGCCCTGATGGAGGAGAGATGAGAGGAGGCCCCTTAGGGATGCAATTATCCTCCCAAATGCGAACCTTGGAACCATTGCCAATCCACCATAAACAACCTCTTTTGAAAATCCAACTTGAGTGTTGAATGCTATTCCAAGCATAACTTAGACAATAGCCTTTCTTAGTCGACAACAAGTCCCCATTCGAGAAATAGATAGCTTTAAAAGTCCTCCTCATGAGGGAGTTTGGAGTAGAGAAAATTCTCCACCAATTTTTCCCAGTAAAGGAAGTATTGAAAGATTTAAAACTCGAAATCCAAGGCCACCTATCACCTTTGGTTTACAAAGATTTTCCCATTTTAGCCAATGGATTCTTCGTCTATCAATATCGCCACTCTAATAGAACCTACTAACCAAGCTCTCGATTTAATCACAAATCCCATCAGGAAGGTAAAAACAGGACATAATATATGCAGGAATCGCTTGTACAATAGCTTTAATTAGAACCTCTCTATCAGCTCTAGAAAGAGCATGTTCCTTCCACCCCTTAAGCTTCTTCAGGACACGCTCCTTAACAAAGGAAAATATTTAAGTCTTCGATTTGCCAATAATGGATGGAAGACCAAGATACTTATCAAAACTTTCCACTTCCTTTACTCCCAATAGTTGGGTAAGCTCATTAAAACAAGGAATAAGCATGTTTCGGCTGCAGGAAAGTATTGATTTGTCAAGGTTGATTACCTGACTAGAAGATTTTTCATAGAGATTAAGAATCTCCTTCACACAAGCCGCCTCCGAAGCTTCAGCTCGGGAAAAGATAATGCTGTCATATGAAAACAAAAGATGTGAGATAATTGGGGAAGATTTAGCAACATGAATCCCATGAAGGGTAGAGGAGGCCACAACCTTATTCATCATAGGAGAAAAACCTCACCACAAAGTATAAATATGTAGGGTGAAAAAGGACCCCTCTGCCTATGTCCCCTATGGGGGAAGAAACCATGTTGAGGGTTCCCATTCAGCATAATAGAGAAGTTTACCATCGACACGTAGCCCATAATCAAAGCACACAAGTTCAGGGGAAACACCATTTTACACATTATAGCATGAAAGAAAGGCCATTTTGCCCTATCATAGGCTTTTAACATATCTGGTTTTAAGGCCATGGTCCCTTTTTTCCCGTTACCTTTCTTTTCATGTAGTGAAAACATACATGAGCAATTAGGCCATTAGCAGCACTGACACGGGAAATCGCGTCGACCAACGCGATTCCCAACTATTCCCTAGATTCCCACAGTGCAGATTCCCACGCCTACGAATCGCGTGCTTTGGTGCGAGTTCCGGAACTTCGAGTCGCGTGTGTTGTTGCTACTTTCAGCTGCTTGCCACGTCCCATGCTGACACGTACAAAACAACCATAGTTGGCTAATTTTTTTTTTTTAAACTTGTTTTGCTAATTTTTTTGCATTATTAAAAAAAAACCTAATTCGAAACCCATTTAAAATAATAGGAGTAGTAATTGGTAATCAATTTTGGTATTTGAAATAGTATACATTTATTTTTAACTTATATCATTAAAAAGATTTTAAAAGGTTCAATAAATGATTAGAATCTGGCCACGTCTCAGAGTGCAGAGTGCAGAGTGCAGAGCGCAATAAACAAACCAACCCCAAAATCGTCACAAAGCTCTGACTGCGAGTGCCCGTGGCTGGCTTCACTCGCTCAACGGCTCATTCATTCGGCTCAGAAACGACGTTTTAATCTTCCCTAGGGTGTCGTTTCGCTTCTGACCAACCGTACGACGCCACGTGTCGCACAATAAAAAAGCGTTGGCGTCACGCTAAGAAATGACCAACGCGGTTTCGCTGTTATCTTCGTTCCACGCGACACATGTATCTGCCGTCGCCCTCGTTTTCTCTGTCCCCCTCTCCCTCTCCCTCTCCCTCCTCTCTCTTTCTCTCTCTGGAAAAACAAACCCTCTCCCTCAAAGAGAAACAACATTGAAAATATTCGATTTTTGAATTTCTCTTACCCGTTTCAATCGCTGCTGCTAGAAGTTAAAGAAAAAGTAGCAGCAGCAGCAACAACAACACCCACGATCAATCCAATCTCTGAATATTTGGAGATTAATTTTCCTTTTTCAAAAAAGAAGAAGGAAAAAGTTGTGTCTCGATTCTTGAATTTATTGTATTTTTTGGGTTTGGAAGAGAATCTGGGAGGAAAATTTGAATTCTGGGTCTGGATCAAGTTTCGATCTTTCGTGATCTAGATGATGTCTTCAGGGACATCCTCATATTGGTGCTACAGGTGCAGTCGGTTCGTGAGGGTGTGGAGACAGGACACGGTGGCTTGCCCCGATTGCGACGGCGGCTTCATCGAGGAGATTGATCATCCGGCGGCGCGTTCTGCCCACGCGGATTCCCGGCGCAGGAGGTTCCCCGCGGCGGCGATGTACATGATCGGCCAACGCCAGGGTTCAGACCAGACTTCCCGCTCTTCAGCCCTGCGGCGAACGCGCCGCAACGGCGGTGACCGGTCGCCGTTCAATCCGGTGATTGTGCTCCGCAGCGGCGTAGCCTCCGCCGCCGCGGAGGGTACTGAGGGAGAGAGTCGGGGGTTCGAGCTCTTCTACGACGACGGTTCTGGCTCCGGTCTCAGGCCTCTGCCTCCGAGCATGTCGGAGTTTCTTCTGGGATCTGGGTTCGACAGGCTTCTGGAGCAGCTTTCTCAGATTGAGATCAACGGTATCGGGAGGTACGAGCACCCTCCGGCGTCTAAAGCCGCCATCGATTCGCTACCAACGATTGAGATTGATCAGAGTCATCTAGCCATGGAATCTCACTGCGCCGTTTGCAAGGAGCCTTTTGAGATGGGGACTTCGGTGAGGGAAATGCCTTGCAAGCACATATACCATCCTGAATGCATCTTGCCGTGGCTCGCGCTTCACAATTCTTGCCCCGTTTGTCGCCACGAGTTACCCGTGGATGCTCCGAACCCGAACCCACCGCCGCCGCAACCAACAGGGCAATCTGGTCCTTTGAATGAGGAGGAGAATGTGGGGTTAACCATTTGGAGGTTGCCTGGCGGTGGTTTTGCTGTGGGGAGATTTTCTGGTGGGAGAAGAGGTGCTGAGAGGGAGCTTCCTGTGGTTTACACTGAAATGGATGGTGGGTTTAACAATGGGGGTGGTGAGCCTAGGAGGATTTCTTGGTCTTCTAGAGGGAATAGAGGGAGGGAGAGTGGTGGATTTGGGTTTGGTTTGGGGAGGATGTTCCGGAATTTGTTTGGTTGCTTCAGAAGTGGTGGTGGTGGTGGAGGAGGAGTTGGAACAAATACTCAGCGGTCTACTTCTACTAGAGAGTCTCGGTCATTGAGGGCGAGTTCATCACGGTCTAGTGCGGGTAGCTCGTCACGATCACGCAGAACTTGGTCTATGGATGTTAACAGTGGAATGAGAGCATGGTAAATTGGGGGAAGGCTGGAAAAACTGAACTTTGTTTTTGGGGTTCCCCCATCTGAGGCAAGAGAAGTTTTGTTTTAGGGTCATGTATGCTGGTCAATGAATGAATGAATGTACATGATGGGATGGGATTGAGGTCAGTATGCAATGCAATAGTGACCTTTTTTTTTGCTGTGGAAGCTTGATACAATCTTGTCATGTTGGATGGGGAATTGAAATTGTAGAACTCATCATTCATTCTATGTTAGCAATAGCCAATTGGGACTAAGAAGGAGCAAGGAGAAGCAAAGGCAGAAACCAATGGAGGGGAACCAAACAGAATGAGAAATTGTACGGTATTTGTGGGGGAGGAGGGAACATGGTGATCGGTAGTACCTTCATTTTACTTTGATAATGAACTGAAGCACTTTCATATTGTTTTCTGTTTTGGGTTTCCTCTTTCTAGTCATTGATAAACTTCATTTAGCTTCAGTTTAAGGTCTTTCAAATTCAGGTCATTTTGTTTCAACTTTTTAAAGAAAACATAAGTTCAAAATGCATGGCAAGAAGCATAAACCCTTAAATTGAATTGATTGCTGCTGATGACTTATTTCAATTGATTCTTAGCTACCCCGCTTTTACCACAATACATTTGTGAGTTCAGATGTGTTTTCTTCATTTTTGTGGCTTCAGCTTTCAACTTGGTCATGGTTCAATTTTAAAGAACATTGAATAGATTTAGTACACAGCATTGGATTCTGTTCATGGCAATTGATGGGTAAGAAGACAATCATGAGTGGAAATTCAGGTGTGAAATAGAGCTTCATCAACATAGTACACAACTTTGTCATAAAAATTAGTTTTGTTTTGCTTATTAGCTTACAGCAAGTGTTTTCAATTTTCATGGTAGATCATCTTTTGTTTCTTTAGCAATTGTAAGAAACTAAAAATAAACGATAGGGCAATCGATGTGCATGGATTCCAATGTGATTGTTATTTGTTATGGACATGGTACTTGTTTGGCAAAATAGAGGGGAGTCTAACTGGGTTCCTGAGTTGTACACGTTCTATTATTGGAGAGTATGGTTGAGTTGTGGTGGGGGCTGGCATAACACAATTGGCTACTTGGCGTGTAACTAGGAACCAAGAAAGTGTACAGAGCTAGAGAGAATTTGAGATATTTTAGGGAAGAAGAAAATAATTGCACGTGCTGTGTTGGGTGGATAACTCTTCCCCCGCACGCCATTCAAGTGTCAATAATTTCAGCACATGTATTTTCCAAACCAAATCTATCGTTTATTTGACCAGAATTTGAATTCTCTTTTTTTTTTTTCGTTACATTTGGAAAATGAATTCGAATTCTCTATCTAGCAAGTTTCGGATAGTACTTCAATTTTTTGGATAAAAATAAATTAATTATTTACGTATTTAAAAAAGTGCAGTTTTAAAATTTTAAAATTTAATTTATTAACAGAGAGTGAATTTAATAATAATTTATAAATATCTCAATTTATTTAATATTAATTAGTAAAAATTATTGATTCAACATCCATTTAAACAGTAATTATTATAATTTGAATGATTGAATATTTATTTAAAAATTAATTAAAATTTATTTAATTTTTGTTTAAATATTAAAGTCCATGCGAAATATGATTTCATGAGAAAAAAAGTCATTGATGTGCTTTATGATATTTAATATTTTTTTTACGTCAAAATAGGATATATCTACACTGCATTATATAAGTAGGCTTAAATATGTTTGGGGTTCCTAATATTTAAAAGAATCAAATTGGGTTCCTGAAAAAAAATTCTTTAAAATGTCATCCCTATCAAATGTTTTTTAATCAAATTAAGTCATTTTAACAAATTTTGACTAGTCAACACCTCGTCATCACCTCTAAATCATCTCACTTATCCTACATGAACTTTTTATTTTATTTTTTCAGCCTTCACCTTCCCCCTTCTTCCTCTTCTCCCTTCTCCTTCTTCCTCTTCCTCATCTACCTTCACTACCTCTCTTTTTGACATGAACGGTGAACCCCAGAGGCAAAACGCGAACACCGCTGTGAGTAAATGAAGGAGGATGATGAACTTCTATTTCTCCTCTCTCCTCTATTTTTCCGATGGAGCTTCCATCAACACCCATCTCGGGTTGCTCATGAACCAGCCTCAAACCTCCATTAAAAATTCGTTTCTGTACTCCTACTCGAAGTAAAACAGCCCAGAAATCCATTGGGCTAAGTTTCATCGTGATCCGAGCTTGCTCCGAAGGACACACCCGACCTGCAACTGAGGATTTTTAGCAAACCGTTGAGCTTTTGGAGAAACGGACACCGCCATCGTGCTCCTGACTGCGAAAGGAAGAGGACCCACTATCCCATTTACAATCCGCCGACAGAGCCGCCGCACCGCCGCCGCGAACCACCATCTTCTCCGGCCAACCTCCGTCGAGGATTGTAAACGAGGTACTGGGTCCTCTTCCTTTCGTGGCCAGGAGCACAATGGCGGTGCCCGTTTCTCCAAAAGCTCAACTGTTTGGCCGTAGAAGCCAGTTGCAGGTCGAGGTGCCTCGTCGGAGCATCATCAAAACTCATTGAAAAGTGCACAATGAAGGAGTCCTAACACATATATAGAGAGAAGGGAGAAGGGAGAAGAGGATGAAGGGGGAAGATGAAGACTGAAAAAAATTAATAAGAAATTCATGTAGGATAAGTGGGATGATGCAGAGGTGATGACTAGGTGTTAACTAGTCAAAATTGGTTAAAATGAGTTAATTTGATTAAAAAACATTTGTTAGGGATGACATTTCAAAGAAATTTTTTCAGGGACCCAATTTAATTCCCTTTCAAATGTTAGGGACTCCGAACATATTTAAGCCAACGAGGTATTATATTTCAACACTTGCCCTCACAAAGTGCCACCTCACTCTTTTCTTTAAATTCAGACTTCTCTCTCCAATTTTATGAAGCGGTGACTTGCACGCGCATGTCTCTGTTCCTATATATTTGTCACTATTTTAATTTTGTTTTTATTTCTAATTATCTGTCACTTTTACGATTTCAAGAGAGTATTAATTATGTTTTACCAATTCTACCCTTAGTTTAATGGTGATAGGAAATTAAAAAATCAAAATTAAGAAGAGAGATAAATGGTATATTAGGAAGTTATGTAGTAACTTTGATAGAAATAAGAGTATTAATACAATTTCCGCCAATTAAATGAGAACTCCATTATTATTTCCATTCCAGCTAGACTTCCTCCCTTCCGTTATGCTTATGCCTTCTTCACTCCTAATGGTATTTTCAAAATGCTTTAGCCGTTTTTTTTAAATGCTTTAGCTGTCGAAAATTTAAAATATTAACATTTTAAAATTTATTTCACCATCGTGCACGGATATCTCTGTCATTTATTGTTATGTTTACATTTATTTATATTTATTTTTCCAATTAATCCAATGGTAATTTTTTAAAAATACATAAATAAAACCACAAATATTTAAATTTTAAATTATTTGATAAAAATTATTTTAATATATAGGTATTTTATTTTTACTATGTTAATTTTGAAGAAGTTAATTTGAATGATTGAAAGTTGTCTTATACACATTTCCATATTTTTTATTTGTTTCATCTCTTTAAATTCGAATATTATAATAATTTCTATCTCATTAGTTCATGGTGATAATAGAACAAAATATAGAAAGGAATATTTAAATTTTGATTTAAACAATTTTAAAATTTAATTAATTTAAAATAATCCATCCCTTTATCAACACTCTTTAATATAAATTAAAGTATGAGAGTGAGATTATAGTGAACTCTCCCAATCAGTCCATCTCCAACACTCTATTTTTCTCTTGATTGAGAGTCAGTTTCACACACTAATTATGAGAGTATCTCGTAAGTCAAATTATTTATTTAAGTTCAAATAATTTTTGAATTTTAAATATTTATTTTAAAATATATTTAAATTCTTTTTATCATTTAATTTTTTAGAATATACTTAATATTGAATTTATTATTTAAATTAAATATTTATACTAAATTTTTAAAAAAAAATTTACACCAAAAAATTATTTCAACATTTCATTTTTAATTCAAAATATACTATTTATCCTTTTTTAATTAAATTTTTTATCACTATATTTTTTTATGTTTGAATCCTTATTTTTTGATTCTTACTTTATTTTTATGATCCTTATTATCACATCCATAATAACATTAAATTTTTAATTCATATTTTAGCTCTTTCCAATAGATAATAAATCAAATTCATAACAATTATTATTTAAGATCAAATTTAAACATTTATTTATTTAGAAAATTATATTTTAATATACAAATATTAATTGATCTATTTCATTTTAAATTACTTTTGAATAATATTATAAAATTATATTATTTCGTTTTTATATTATTTCCCCACGAACCTCAAGAAAAAAGAAATATTGTATTTCCCCGTGCATTGCTGCATGGGATAAAATACTAGTTTAATATATGGAGGGTGAGTATCTTCAAATCCTACTCCATTATCAAATTTTATATCTCACTTTTGCTATACATATTTATATGATGATAGTGCTAATAATACTTTCTTTATAACACTTTCTTATTGATTGGTTGAAATTATGTGAGTCCTATATTTTTAGTGGGTTTTACTTTAATTTTAACCAATCAATGAGAGATTTGAAAAAAGAATGTTCGTAGCATTTTAGTTTTGGGTTTTTTTTTTAAAATAAGGATAAGTTAATGCATGTGAAATATTTTTTCTTACAATTCTGGATTTAGGTTGTCTACGTGTCTTTTTACATCAATTTTAATCATTTAAATTTCTTTTCAGTCATTTATTTTTGTTCTCATCTTCTCTTTTCTTTCTCTTCCCTTCCTCTTCTCAGCCACCACCTAACCATTACCCAACCTCCACACAATCTCCAGATCCTTCCTCCACCTCCCTTTCCTTTTCCCACGGCAACCTCCCCCTACCCTTTTGAAAACAACCTTATTTGCAAAATGATGCTTTTAACTCTATTCAAGAAAATCTGAATATTGGGAAGGGTTCTTATGCGATGCGACCACTAAGGTACTAGTACTACTATATCAATTGTTATTGCTAGGGATCTTTGGGTTCGTTTCACGGAGAGAACATAGATATACGATATGTTTAAAGCATTGATAAAATAAATCATTATTCCTGTTTATTCCCTGTTAATTATTGTACATATGGATTCCTTAGTTATCTTTTTTCCCATTGATTAGCTAACCATTGAGAATAATCATATATTTTTCCTAATGCTAGTTGCCGTTTTTCCTGTGAGGGTAAACAAATCTTGCCACTTTAATGTAAGAATGTTAAAATTCCAGAAATAATGTTTTATGTTTATGAAGTGAGGTCAGGTCAGGTCAGCTAACGTGATTGTTGTGTCCTCTTTCCTTAATTGGTGGTTGCCACTAGTCAAAGAGTTGCATGAATGTGCAAAACAGGGTTGGTTCACATTTGGGAATATACCTTTCAAATATGTTGTTTTGATTCTTAAAGTCAATAGCAATTCTAGCTGTTAAATATGATAGGGACTAAAATAGACTCGGTGATTTGATATTTTGCGGATATTTATAGGGAGCAGGTGGTCATTCTAACTCATTATTTGCTACTAGACACGTTAACTTGGCATGTAATTAGTGACAAAATTTCCGCTATACGTAAGAGGTAAGGAGAGTTTTGCTGTTTATAATAGTCTTATTCAATTCAAAATTGCAAGATCAATTAAATATATCAAAAACTTTGCATTGCTTAAATTTTCCTATTTACTTAAATGAAGTGGACTACCAAACTATTAGATTAATGTTTGATATTTGGACCTCCGTGATTCTTGACATGTAATAAACATACGTATTAAGTGGGGCAAGGGTTTTAAACCTCCATTAATAAAATTCATGAACTTTCGTGACGGTTACTGTATCACCCAAAAAGCGCCATGATCATTTTTTTTAAATTTTTTTAAACTCGCAGATTTGTGGCGGTCTCAAGCCCTCACTAAACGTGTGTTGTAAAACAAAGTATCACCACAGTCAGTGGTCATTGGACTAACCTCTCGTCCCATTGTAAGCGCACTAAGCAGCAGAAAACCAACCAATGAGTTTTTTCCATTCACAAGAGTTGGAAATTGAATTTCCAACCACTTTCTTAAGGGACGAAGTGCTAAATCACTATATCAACCCACTGGGTTAGTATATAACGCTTTCTTATATCTCGTTCGTACATATCTTCTCTTTGTTTCTCAAGTCTATAGTGAGTTACAGAAAGAGTTCGAAAGGGTCAAAACTTTGATGATTCCATCATATGTTATTGAGTTGTGAAACTCTTTGGATAAGTATCCTGACCCACCTTTTGCGGCCACTACAACCATCGCTCACCACCCTCTGTCGCCTTAAGTCAAGAGATAACTTCACAAGAAGTTTGAGGACAATAAGAGACGTAGGATGTTACTACTATTGTGAGAAAGGTTATTGGAGAAAGAATGCAGGGAGCTCAAAAGAGAGCAGCAAGAAAATGGTCAAGTAACGTAGCCGCTGCCATTTTTCAAGGTGCTGGTGTAACCTTCGTTTGTGATTATGGTCATGTTAATTTGACATCCCAAGATAAATGTTGGGTCGTGGAATCTAGGGCATCATTCAATAGAATATGTCTGCCAATCGGGAAAAAAGGCACGGATCACGTGCTTAACTTGAGATAGTACAACCGAAGCAACACTGGCATGTTGCAAAGGCGTACAGTGGAAAGAAAGGATAAAATCAAAGAGGCAGCTCAAAATGTCAACAAAAGCAGGAAGAATGCCAAAAAACTTCTCATTAATTGATTAAAAGGGTTACAAGGAAGAATTCCATACAATCAAAAGAGAAAAATATAAAAAAGAGAAAAGAGAAAAAGCAGAAGCTAAGATGGGGGTAAGGCAGGGCCAACAATCCTACCCCTCTTCACTATGTAGATCACGCTGTCTGTAGCCATCCTCTTGGCTCCAGCACCCTCAGTGACAAGGTTGGGGTTTAGGACTTTGAGTTGAGACACTGTGTTTTGAAACTGGGCCTTAAAATTCATCATCTGTGGCGAGCCAGATTCGTCTCCAAATCCTTGATCTGGTGATCAGACTCTTTGGCTCGGAACTCCTCAGAATCCCAGTCGGTGTCGGAAACATCTTCAAGAGCCTTCTTAGCTATAGAGAGCTCCTCAACCCGCTCCTTCAGCAAGTCTCTCTTGCTTGCCAACTTAGAATAAGAAGACTCAGCTGCAGATAGCTTCCTCTTCAAGTCTTCAACCTTAGCCAAGGCAGCCTCCTTAGCCAATCTCTCCGCATAGCATTCTTTCATCTGAGCATCTTCTAGATCGTGGAGTTCTAACACCCTCTCGCCAAGCTTCTTATTTTCTTCCCAAAAGGTAGAAATCTTTGTTCGAACCTGAGGGTGGAAATTTCCTTCATAAAGGTGTAGTCACGAGTGGCATTAAGAGTTTGGCCGTAGCAAAGTTCCGCCACCTCAAAGGGGTGGGAATTGTGAAGATTTGTGACAATTCTGCTCTCACCCAGCAAGCAACCTAGCTCGGATGTTAGCAAGGTGGAATCGACCGGAGCCTCCAGACCCATCGGCGACTTATTTGACCGCTTCGGTATAGTCTGGCCAGATGCAGTAGCAGAGGTATCCTTTTTACTACCTGGGCGACCTTGAGAGGCTCAGGTCTCCTTTTCTGTAAGGCCACTGAATCACTTCACCAACTTGCGCTTTTTCTTTGAAAGCTCCGCCGCAGGAACGACCTCTTCCTCTGCTATGCATCCTCTTCCTCTTCCTCTACTTCCTTGGGCCCTTCCTCGGATTGGATGGGCTTTGGAATGATCTCTATCTCCTTCCTCTTCCGTTCTTCAAAGCATTTCCTCCGGTCAGCAAATTCGCAAGGAACGTCCGGCTCGGCAGGAAGCTCTAATTCCTTCAACTGCATAGCTTCCCTACACTCCTCATCTGTATCCCGAATCTGGAGCATCTGGGCTACAAATTGAGAGAACACTTGAAATCAGTAATCCATAGACGAACAAAACCTTCATTGCAGTTACGGAAATAAGGATTACCTAGGTACGCCATTGACATCCTTGACGTCCTCCCTCGCAAAGATATAGCGTCGGGCGTTGGTAAAACGGAAAAGGGGATTCACGTCATATAGTATAAGGCCTTATACTATATAGCGTTTGTTGAGATACTACTATGTTTAAAATAATACAATACTATATTTGGTGCATAGTTAATAGGCTTAATTGCAACTTTAGTCCCTCATGTATCATGTTTGTGCGATTTGGGTCCCCTGATTTTTAATTGCGCGATTTCAGTCCTTAAACTTTTTTTTTGTGCGATTTTAGTCCAACCGTTAGTCTTGGTTAAATTCCAAACAGAATATTCTTATCTAGATTCCTTTTTACTGACCACACCCCTCATTTTACTAACTACACCCCTCACATAAATATAAAACATAAAAAATAAATTAAATAATTAAATGTAATTAATAGAAAAATATTATTTTTATAAATAAAAGAAAAATAAAAAGCTAAAACCCTGCTTCTTCTTTTCTTCCTTCACCTTCTTCTTCTTCCTCCTCTTCTTCTTCAACCCATGGCCTCCGTGCTTGCTTGTGCGTGCTTCTCACACATCACATGGCCTCCGTGCCCTTGGGGCACCACCACTACCAGGCGCCACCACCGGCGGCGCCTCCGCAACAGCCGCAGTATCAGCCACAAGCTGAAGTGCCTCGCCGGAGCTCCGATATGGAGACAGATAAGGTACTTTCGCTCTGTTGTCCCATCCAAGTGGTTCCGGTGCTCCGATCGTCTCGGATCCGGTTCGAGAGCTTCGGAATCGCCGGAATTTCGATCGATCTACCGGTCTTAGTGGGTACCTGAATTTCGAAGACCCAACTTTCTAATTTCTCTTCCTGTAATTTTAGCACTGATAACAACTGATAACAATTGGTGTGTGACAATTATTGTTAAGACTTTTTTGTATGTGTGTTTGTTCAGTAATTCAGATCTTGGGTTCCCAGTTAATATGCCATCTCGTTGTGCTGTTTCTTTGTTGTTTGGGTTTATTTGAACGGATTCATCTGATAAAATGTCAAAATTCCTGCCTTTTTCTTTTCCTTTTTTGGGTATCTTTTCTCATTCCTTCCGTTGTGGTGGTTGGAGGCACGGCGAGGTGCCGTTTACCGTTCGCGGAGGTGGAGCGGTGGTGTGCGTGGCGGCACTGGAGGAAGCCCAAAGAGGACGAGCAGTGGAGGTGGAGCAGTGGGTTTGGGGGTGAGGGTTCCGTTTGGGGTGGGTTGAAGAAGAAGAGGAGGAAGAAGAAGAAGGTGAAGGAAGAGAAGAAGATGCAGGGTTTCAGCTTTTTATTTTTCTTTTATTTATAAAAATAATATTTTTCTATTAATTACATTTAATTATTTAATTTATTTTTTATGTTTTATATTTATGTGAGGGGTGTAGTTAGTAAAATGAGGGGTGTGGTCAGTAAAAAGGAATCTAGATAAGAATATTCTGTTTGGAATTTAACCAAGACTAACGGCTGGACTAAAATCGCACAAAAAAAAAGTTCAAGGACTGAAATCGCGCAATTAAAAATCGGGGGACCCAAATCGCACAAACGTGATACATGAGGGACTAAAATTGCAATTAAGCCTAGTTAATAATGATGAATAATATAAAAACAGAATATTTGTACAAAAACACTTTTTAATGAAAAATGCCTTTTTTTGTTTTTAATGTATTGAAATAATTTTTGAGAAAATAAAAGTCCTAAAATTTTATTTCAAAGAAGTACACAAAGAATAAAAAAAAATATAGAGAAAAAAAGTACATTGTACCAAAAGAAATTAGCTAAACACCAACCCAACCAAACAAGGTCAAATATCCAACCCCTGTAATAACAGAAACAAGAGCTAGTCCTAACCACAATAACAATTACATTGCCAAAAACACTGTCTGCTAGGGCACGCCGTCAACAGCAAAAGCTTCACCCCCTTTGGGGGTTTCTCCTCCTCTATGGAGGCCTTTCTCTCTATTTGGTATATATTTTCTCACACATTAGATGGGTTTTCTTCCACTTTAGGTGGATTTCTACCACATTAGGTGGTTCTTTTACCCAAATAAGTGGGTTTTTGTGTGATTATCTTACCCCTCTGCTTCTTGCCTCTCCTTCCTTTGCGTCACATCCTTCCATCTTCTTCAGTCACCTCGCCACCCCCTTCAGTAGTTCAAATCTCTGCGCCTCCCCCTGCAGCAGGGTCTCGCTCCCCTTACCATCTCCATCTGCGTTTGATCTCTCAAGATTTATGGAGTGATGACCCAGATCTGCAGCCAGACGTTGTTCCAGGGCTCCCTCAGCTTCATAAAGTATATAAACGAGTTGGCAGGGGCCTGCCTGGGCCTGCCTCGAATAGGATGGGCTTTGGAATGATCTCTATCTCCTTCCTCTTCCGTTCTTCAAAGTGTCTCCTCCGGTCGGCAAGTTCGCAGGGAAGGTCTGGCTCGGCAGGAAGCTCTAATTCCTTCATCGGCACAGCTTCCCTATACTCCTCATCTGTATCCCGAATCTGGAGCATCTGGGCTACAAATTGAGAGAACAATTGAAATCAGTAATCCATAGACGAACAAAACCTTCACTGCAGTTACGGAAATAAGGATTACCTAGGTACGCCATTGACATCCTTGACGTCCTCCCTCGCAAAGATATAGCGTCGGGCGTTGGTAAAACGGAAAAGGGGATTCTCATAATCCTGCTCGGCCAAAGAGAGGCCTTCCTAATACATAGAAAAGAATTTGGGGGTGACCTCTTCACCCGTCGATAGGTCAATTGGCCTCTTCTGCCAAGATAGAGGAAAAAGAGGCGCCCGGTCTTCTGCTTCCCAAAAGGGGGTCTGGTCGCCGGAATACTCTACAAAGAAAAATTTCTCTCGGAGTCAGGACTTAGCCAAAGAAGTGTAGCCTTCGAACAACTTCCTATTGGTGTGGCTTCGAAGCGACCAAAGGTTGTCTGACGAAAAGATTACGTCGAAGAGGTAAAAGATAAGTTTCTCAGGGGGCGAGATGACCATGTAATTGAAGAAACTCTCATAGCCTAGAATAAAACCCCATGCATTGGGATGGAGCTGGGATGGGGCAATGCCCAAATGGCGGAGAATATAATTATAGAAAGGAGAAAAGGGGATCTGAAGCGTGTACTCCTAAAAAATATAAGAGTACATGAAGAAACCACTAGCTCGGGGGGAACAAACCCGGTCGAAAGAGAGGGGAATAGAAAGCTTATACTCCTCGGAGGGGGGAAAACATGGATCGAGCCTCTCCTTAAACACTTCTTCACCCACTGAGGTGAAAGAACTGGCGGAACCTGGAATCTCGGCGCAGATCCAGTCCTTATTCTGAAGGGATGAAGGAACCGTGATCGAGTTTTTGGCTCCTTGACGCCGACCCATCTTCGAAGACCTTGTACGAGAAAGGACAGACTTAAATTTAGAAAGAACACTCAGAGGGTCGTCGAAATCAGAAAATGATGACGTGCCCGGTTCAAAAACAAGTTTCCCAAGGGTTTCCAACAACAAAGCGTTGTATGTATATCCTTTGCGAAAAGCGTTAAGGGGGAGGATCTTCAGGGCGACGTACGCATCGGGTAAGGAATCTACGTCAATAGTAGAAACCCCGCTCTGACCATCCGCACTCCTCTGAGGAGAACCCATATGTTGAAAGAAAGTAAGCAAAAAGGAAGTTTGAAAGAGAGGAAAGTACTTGGGAAGACTTCTTTGTAGAGAAAAAGTCGGGAAGAGGCAGAAAACCATGTCGCTCCAAGCGAGCAAGTGGCAAGAGCATAGGATGGCTGATCTTGGAAAGGAAGCAAAAAAGTATTCTCTCTCTCGAATCAGAAAGTCATTAAAAGCGAGTAAAGGGGAACTACCCAAAGAAACCCCTAAAAAGAAAAAAGTAACTTGTTTTGGTAAACACGCACTACGAAGTGAACAGTTCTGATTAAATCTGTTCCACTAAACCAGCTCACCCAGTTTGGAACAGAAGCAACATTATAAATATGCCATGGAACCAATTGACTTTCATAAACTCCGCTCGGATCATAATCCAGCTAGCTCGGTACGATCGCACCCGACCTGGTCAACAAATCCAGCTCGGACCAAACACAATACCGGGAATCAATCGAAGGCCTCAAAACAAATCCCGGCCATAATGTAGCAGGGAGACTTGCGCAACTGTGGAGGGCCTATTTCTCAGAAGCAGGGGTGCTCCAAGACGCAACAGAGAAATCTCGGCTGAAAGCTTCATATAGCTTGACATGCCAACATATGCCACGCCAAGCCGGGGGGGGGGGGGGGGGGGGCTCCTGTTCCGGTCATCTCTTCAGCCATACGACCCAACAGTGTAGAAGCTGGCCCACTAGGGATGCTCTTAAGCATACACCTAAGGAACGAGAACTCCCGACTTAGTGGTACCTTATCCGATCGGCCCAGACATAGGCTGAAGGGAAAATGATTCACATGCCACTCGGCCTACAACCACTCCCGCTCGGACATCTCCGACACCTATAAATACAAGTTCTACATTACAAGTTTGCTATGCATTCTTACATGTCTGAGCTGAGCTCTTGGACGCTGTTAGAGCCCCCTTACTGACTTGGGCGTCAGAGTGTCTTCTGCAGGTCCACCTCCGACGCATTGGACTTGGAGACTCCACCTCATTCTCGTCGAAGCATAGCGAGCGCCACCGTTGCCTCACCGAGAGCACCGTCGTCCATGATTCACGCTTGAACACTTCGCCATTTGGTTCCTTAGTGTATAGCTTGTGTATATGAAAATGCTAGAATTTTGCTCTTTCATGAGCAAATTAATTTTATGTTATTATGGTAACATATCATATCCTAGATCTGTTAAGTGGAGACAACCCATATATAAGGGCATCCACAGATGTTCATTCTTGCGTATTTCACGCTTCATATATTCAACCCTGGGCGTGAGGGGCGTGATGAGAAGTCCCACATTGACTGGAGATATGACCAAGATACACTACAAAAAAAGGGTTATTATCGACGTCTAAAAATTGTCATTAACGACCCCAAAACCGTTGGTAACGCATGATTATCTACGGCCAACTAACGACCAAAAAGCCGTCGGTGTAGGCCTCGTCAGTAATTTTTTCGACGGCTTTCAAAAAACCGTTGATAATTACCAACAGTAGAGTGTGTTGATAACTATGCGCTGGTAACTACCGACATAAATATTGTCAATAATTAACGACGGTCACGACTGTTGATAATTTTTTTTTTGTATGTACAAACAAAACTCACTTTGAATTGAGTAAGGATGGTAGTTTTATGAAAGTTTCATCCATAAAACTATCACCTTTACCCATTTCAAAAAGAGCATTTTGCGGCCTTTAAGATAATGACTACTCATAACTTATGCAAAGAAAAATAATTAAAGAGAAGAAGAAGAAGCACCGGTATGTGTAAATAAGGGGTTCCGAAAAGCCTATAAATAGGTTATCGATGGCTTTGTCCGTCGGTTTACTCTGTCGGTACATGACCAATGTTTTTTCGTCGGTGCGCTAAGCTGTTGGTAACGACCGAATTTTTTTTCAAGCTCTCACTGAATTTTCAAACGTCAAATATTTAACTTTTTAGAATAAATGGCCGTCGGTAATCAGAGACCATATTTTTTTTTAAGTCCGCCATATTTTCGGCAGCGGGAATTTTAAGTTTTTTAAATTACCGACGATCTTTTTAGTCGGTAAATTGGCGGCACACTATCGCGCTAAAAAAAAGAAACGGCCAAAAACAACAAAAAATTACCGAAACATTACTGATGGCATGATCGTCGGTAACGACGATATTTACCGATGGTTTCTAGGCCATCAATAAAACGTATTTTTCTTGAGTCGTTATATATGTGAAGGCAATCCTCAACTCTTGAGCTAGCTTTTAGGTTGAGTTAGGTCTCCCAAATTCTAATAGGTATTCTTTACGGAAGGCAATCATGTTTGAGTCGAGAATATCCACATCCTGGTGAAACTAGTTCTTTCAGTAGATGGTTTTTCATCAACAAAATTCTAACCTGAAACTTTGTTAAAGGGAAATCAAACATGTACTACTAGTTACTTGAACTAGTTGGTTAAAATATTTCAAGGATGATATCCAATGTGGTTTATTGTTTATGTAATTATCAATCTATAACCAAATTTAATAAAAGTTTTTAATACATAAATGATGGACAATGGTCACGAAATGTCAAAACGGTTAGAAACATCGAGATTAATCACTTAACCAAATTGGATAGCTCTTACTCAGGTTGACTCTTACTCAGGTTGCATGATTTGGGCAATCATGGAGCTTTATAATAAATGGGAAGGACTATTAGGTAGCAAGTGCTATCATATATCAGCAAGCCACCCTTTGGACAAACATCCCTTGAAAGATAATAGCATAAATTAGCCGTTTAGGGTATTAATTAAACCCCGTTGGTATTGCTAAGAATCAACTTGCGTCACACTCGTTGCATACAGTTACGTACCCTGATTGAGAAATCACACCGAATCCACTTTGTTACTTCTTCTTTGTTATGTGAAAACAGACCAGTGCTTGATGAGTATAAGTTTTATCATATGTACCTCAGCAATAGAAATATATCAATTTCAGCTTTTTCTTTATGAAGACACTAATGACTAAACACACGTATGAGAACAAACCGACCAATAATTGAAGTTAAGGTAGTCTTCTATCCTTTTAAAGTGGTAGGGATAAAAAAGAAAGTCCTATCAGACTACTAATTAACACCAAATCCTTTCCCCAAGTTGCGAAGAAACAAGTTAGCTTAGGTTAGATAGGATTGGAATTTTTTCTTAAATTTGATTTGTTTGCGACACCTAAATGTTAGCTGTGTGTCAACATCTGCAATTTGCAAAGGAAAGAGCAAATCTGGGGCAGCTCTAGCTGAAGTTTGATTGATTGGAGGGTCCCTAATAAGTGCTCTTGTTTGGCTATGACCATAACTTGAGTGGAACAAATAAAATGAGGAAACTTTTTGCTGGTATGGTTGCCATTTTGAATTTATAATTTTCTTCCTTTTTTTTGACGCTAAAACAGGATTATCATTCAACAGAACCTGAAAGGCTTAACAAATCTTGTGCCAAAACATGGGGAGTCCTCTACCCAAACTCTACCTCTAAAGCTAAAAGCAAGCTTAAACATAAAGTCAGCTACCGAAGTAACCGTAGTAGTTTTAGGCCCCGTTTGGAAAAGCTTATTTGAGTTTATTTTATAGCATAAACGATTATGCAAACGTTTGGGAGAGCTTATATAAATAGCTTATGACCTACCTATAAACTGTTTTGACCTTATTTTCATAAGCTATTCAGAGTAGCTTATGAAAAAGAGTTTATGCTTATATATAGCTTATTTTCAATTCATTATAATAAATTTCTTAAAAGAGCTTATTAATAAGCGCTTATACTATAAGGCTCGATAGTAGTAGCTTAAACATGAGCCTATTTGGTATGCTGTATAGTATAAGCTCTGATAGTATAAAGTTTGATTAATATCTATACTATACAGCGTTTGGTGAGACACTACTATGTTTAAAATAATACAATATTATATTTGGTTTAATATTGAATAATGATGAATAATATAAAAATAGAATATTTGTACAAAAATACTCTTTAATGAAAAATGCCTTTTTTTATTTTTAATGTATTGAAATAATTTTTGAGAAAATAAAAGTCCTAAAATTTTATTTCAAAGAAGTACACAAAGAATAAAACAAAATATAGAGAAGAAAAAGTGCATTGTACCAAAAGAAATTAGCTAAACACCAACCCAGCCAAACAAGGCCAAATATCCAACCCCTGTAATAACAGAAACAAGAGCTAGTCCTAACTACAATAACAATTACATTGCCAAAAACACTGTTTGCTAGGGCACGCCGTCAAGAGCAAAACCTTCACCCCCTTTAGGGGGTTTTCTCTCCTATTGGGGGTTTCTCCTCCTCTATGGAGGCCTTTCTCTCTATTTGGTACATGTTTTTTTCACATTCGATGGGTTCTCTTCCACTTTAGGTGGGTTTCTACCACATTAGGTGGTTCTTTTACCTAAATAAGTGGGTTTTTGTGTGTTTATCTTACCAGAAACCTTTTCCTTCTATGTCATTTGTGTTTTGTCTCTTGATCTGGGTCAATGTTTGGGTCATCTGTGTTGTTCTGGTTTGAGGGAGGAAGGGGATATGAATGACATATGGTGGTGGGGAAGGAGATTAAAGGTGCGACAGTTTTGATGTTGGGTAGTTCATCTTCTCAATGCATGCTTGTTATTTGCATTTTGTTACTAGTAGCTAATATCTTAGGGAAAAAAAAACCTTATATTAATTGTAGAGATCAAATTAACTACCGACTCATGGAAGATGTTAAAAAAGAAATTGTTGCCGGAAGAGTAGCAAGAGACAACGAGGATCGACTAAAACAAGCAAAAGACCTTTCATCTGCTCTTGAAAAAACATATTATAAAGATTATAAAAATATGGCTTAATAGCACTTTTAGTCCCTCACTTATCACGATTTGACACTTTTGGTCCCCAACAAAAAAAATTAGCCTAAATAGTCCCTAATTAATACAAACAGTTGCGGTTTCAGTTTTCCATCCAACTGCCGTTAAAAAACTAACGTCCAATGCTGATGTGTCCCACCCAGTCTGACTTGGAAGGATGATTGGAGAGAGAAAGATGCTGAGTGGTTCTTTTTTTCCTTTTTAATTATGAAAAAAATTAATAAAAAAAATAAAAAAGGGATCTTTGCTTTCACAGAACCAAAAAACCCACAAACCCAGAAAAAACCATTTCACCTTCAATTCCCCATCCCTAACCTCTTCTCCTTCACGAACCTCCTTTCTTCTCTCTCAACCTAACACCAGCGCCGCCACCTGGCCTCCTTCATCGAAAGGCGGCCATCACCCAAACCCCTCTCATCTGAACGTTTGCCGCCTCCTTCCCACTCCTAAACAACGAACCAACCACCATAATGCATGCGCCGCAGATCTCACCGCCGAGCCAGGGGTCATCGTTGGGGTTCGATTCCGCCACCATCATTGAGTTTCCAGATCTGAAATTTGGGGGAAGGGGAAAGTGGAGCGGCGGCGTGGCGTGGGGGACAGAATCGGTGGTGGTGCGCGAACGAAGATGGAGCTCTAGGGTTGTGAACATCGATTTTGGGTTGTGAACAACGATTGGGGTGGTGCGCGAACAAAAACAACGAACCAACCACCACAATGCATGCGCCGCAGATCTCACCGCCGAGCCAGGGGTCATCGTTGGGGTTCGATTCCGCCACCATCATTGAGTTTCCAGATCTGAAATTTGGGGGAAGGGGAAAGTGGAGCGGCGGCGTGGCGTGGGGGACAGAATTGGTGGTGGTGCGCGAACGAAGATGGAGCTCTGGGGTTGTGAACATCGATTTTGGGTTGTGAACAACGATTGGGGTGGTGCGCGAACAAAGATGGAGGACCCTGAGATACACGAGATCATGGAGAAGGACAAGTGGAGACAGTTCAGGGGGATATAGTTGATTGCGTCTGAGAATTTTGTGTGCAGGGCGGTGGTGGATTTTTGACCAAAGATACTCATTTGTGGTGGTATTTCTTATTTTGTTGACTTCATTCTTGTGTGATTTTGATTTTGTATTTCCAGAAACCTTGCAATTTTGGGTTGATGTTGGTGTTGGTTTTGTGAGTTTTTGAATTCAAGTTTGGTTTCTGGGGGAAGATGATAGTAGAAGGGGGAAGAAATTTGGGGATGACCGTTAATGGTCAAGATTAAAACAATTTAAAATTCACATGACTTCATGTTTTATATATATATATATATATATATATGGGATTGTGAACTTATTTCCACTTGATTTTGTGAAAAAGTAGGTTAACATTTTACACTTTTTTCTTATTGACTAAAAAACCAATTCATTTATTTTCAAACCAACACAACTTTTTGGACATAACTGTAATGGGTGTTAGATTTCCCACCCCCAACACTGAAAATCCCACCCCACCTTTGTGTAGTAATTGTCATATATACCCCTGGGTCGATATACCTTCCGGGAATTAAATTCCCAGAAAACAGATTTTATGCATTCCGGGTTTTACTTTCCCGGAACTGGAGAACATTATATCGTACCGGATTATAAAAACCGGAACAAATATGGATTTTTGTTCCGAGATTTAATATCCCGGAATGTAATGTGTATTTGTTAAACATATTTCGGAATTTATTAAACCGGAACTAATATGTATACCGAGTTTAGTAATCTCGGAATGATATTAAAAATAAATTCCGGGATTAGTAAAGCCGGAATGTTAATTGTTGTGTTCTGGGACTTATAAACCCGGAAATTGTCCTCACAATTCCGGGTTATATATCTTCCGGATTATAGTTCCCGGAATGGAAAATTTTAAAAAATATTACCGGTTTATAAAACTTGGATTTGTATTTAAAGCTGACATAATTCCGGGTTATATAAACCGGAAGCATAACTAGTCAGAAAATTTTTTTGTCTGCCTTCGTTATTAACTATTTGTTATTTCTTTTACTATGCCAATATTTAAGTTGCACAACATCCAAAATATGTCACCCACTGGAAATATTATATAAGCCGACCGAGATATAACATGTCAAAAAATATAGCTAATAATTAGTCAACATCCAAAATATAACAAGTCAAGTTAATCAAAATTTTAAAGTACTAATCTAATCTAACAAAATTACAACAATCATCTGTGTAAGACCCCTAATTTATTATAATTACAATTTAGTCCCTGAACTTGGTTGTAATTGTTTTCTAGTCGTCGGACTTCTTTTGTTTGTAAAGTTAACCCTCGAGTTAATGAAAACACTACACTAGTCAAGTTCAGGTATTCATGGGATCTTCATCATCACCATATCCTCCAAGACCTGTTTCTAGCTTTGCCAACTTGCCCTTTTATTCAAAACAAAGAAAAACAAAATAAACTTATGTTACCTACCCAAGCCTCAACGCATGAGCGTTGGAATTCCAGCGCTTGGGCGTTGGAATTGAAAACAAACTCTGGAATTCCAGGGGCTCAATTCATGAGCGTTGGCCCCCCAACGCTTGGGCATTGGGTTTTATGAAATTCTGGGCAGCTTGGCAGGGGCTCAACGCATGAGCGTTGAGCCTCCAACGCTTGGGCGTTGGGGTTCCTGCAACTATTTATTCAACACACAAAAATAAAATATGCACTTGGGTTGTCTCCCAAGAAGCCCAATGTTATAGTCTTTGGTAGACTTTTCACTAATAAATTTTCAACCGGGGTCTATTACAAAATTCATTAGACCCCGCAAATCATACAAATTTTGGCACAAAAACATCATGGTGCCAAATGAATTTTCAGCTTTCAAGACAACACTAATCAAATTACAAATGGAAGGGATAAGACAATTTTCCCCTTCTTGTTCTTTGCCTTGATTTCTAAACCTATAACATAGGTTCCTTGAGGTTGTTCTTCCTCCTCCTCTCTTTGAACCACGGGTTCACTTTCATGAATGGGTGGTTGTTGCTCATCCCTGGGCTGCCTGCTTAAAATGTCATTCAGCCTTCCTTTCAAGGATATTCTAGCCTTCCATTCTTGCTCTTGGTTTGGCAAAGATCCCGAAGCGCGCTTGCAATCCAATTCAAAGTAATACTCATCAATTAGAGTGAAGGCATCACACTTCTTCTTTTCATATTCTTTCTCAAGATCAGCCTGGATCTTTGCCAACCATTGCTCATATATTTCATCCATTGTTCCTTACAAAATCAGCAAACAAAGTAAGCAACACCAGTTCACAACACCAAAATTTACAAAAATTAAAAATAGAAAACTCTAATCAACCAAGATAAAGTCTAAACCAATAAACCTATCCTCAGCAACGGCGTTAAAAACTTGATAACAAATTCTGCAAGTGTACAGATTTTATCGAAGTAATATAAAAGATATCGTTCTCCACAGGGATAAGAATTGATTTTGGACTTTACACCCAATTGTTAGAGTAGAAAAAAAAAAAGAAATATTTTGTTGTTTTTGTGATTTTGATAATGTGAATCAAGAAGAATGACAACTATGGTAAAAATAACACTCGGGTTTGAGTTTCACCTAACCAAGTTATGTCTCTTACAAACTGAAAATCATATGAAATTGGAAATCGTTCTTAGGTGCTCTAGCCTAGAATTTCAACTTGTTAATACCTTAATCAAATAGAACTTTCAATTACATTATCAACCCTAATACCTTAGTGATTATTTAATTCCAATTGAAGCATTAGTGTTTTTAGTTCAGGCCAACACAATTGATTCCCACCCTTATACCTAAGAGGCAGAATAACCGATTAATCTAATCTCGTTTCCCTTTAATCTTACCAATTACCATTGTGCAAGAGAAAGCAAGATAAACTTGTATGCACCAAGCATAATTAAACATGGGGAGAAGATACAGAGAACAAAGACTTTTATTCATATGAAAACAGAAAGCTTAAAGCATAAATGGAAAAGGATTCACTACAAATCTGAATGCTAGAAAGTACTAGCCAAGCATGGCTAGATTAAACATAAAGAAAATAAAAAGAAAAACCTGAAACAAGGGCTCCAAAGGCCTCTTACAAGCTTCAAGAACAAGGCTACAAAGGAAGGAACTCAGGTTCAAGGGCTTGATAAGATTCATCCAAAAGAAAAGCCAAAAGCCGAATTTATAGCAAATCTGTCAGCAAGCCAACGCTCAAGGGTTGGGTTCGAACGCTTGGGCGCTGGAGACTGCATTGGATTCCCATCTTCAGACAGAATGCCAACGCATGAGCGTTGGGGTGCCAACGCTCAGGCGTTGGGAGCACGACAAACTCCTCATTTTCTTGTTCTTAACCTTCTCTTTTGAGTCCTTTCATCAATGCAATTGCGGGGCTTCATTGTGGCTTTCATGGATGTTTTGCAACAGTTGAAACCTTCATTTCCTTCATCATTTCTCCATTCTAACACATGCTAAATGTTTGATTCTTCATATCCTTCTTTAATTTCTTCAATTAGGCATATGTTAAACAAGCATAGGAGGTTTGATGATTCTTCTTCTTCTTTAACTTCAGCCATACTCTTTCATTTATTTGCACCAAGATCCCCACAAATATGCCTTAATTGACCAGAACCTCTAACAAGGACTAAAACTACAATAAAATATAACTAAAATGACTAAAAATACAAAAGTTGCTAATCTATATGCAAATGCATAAATAAAGTGAAAACTCTAACAAAATGAAATAAAAAAACTATATGAGACTCAATAAAAATAAAATAAAAGAAAAAGACACTAAAAATATCATATAAAATCCAGTCATCAATAACTGAAGATGAAGCTTGTAATAAATGAAGGTTTCATGATCTAGAACAGTATCGTCTACAGAGAAAAAGCATTGACAAAATTATGGCATAATCACTGAAGATGAGTCTTGTAATAAATGAAGATTTTATGATCTGCAATAGCATGGTCTACAAAGCAACAATATCGATTAAAAAGCAAAATTATTGTCTAGATTATTCTACTATCTTCAAGGAGAATCAAAGAGCTCCAATCGTCTGTACTGAAGACTGTGTCAGGCAAAAGCAAAATACAAAGTTGAGATGAGTGTAATCACTCAACAATCCAATTGCACCAAGAGAGAAGATAGAAAATTGAGATTCAGGAATGATGTAAACGAGACACATCATCCCAAGTGAAAAAGCAAGAGTGAAAAAGAAAAGAAACAAGGCTCAATTGAAAAGATAAAAATTCCAAGCCTTTGAGAGAAAAGCAGAAAATGACGATGATCAAAATAATCTCAAGTCTACTCCATTTGATCTAGTCATGAAGATCAGGATTGAGAGCATCTCGAATTAATCAGCTCTAACCTATATACAACGCTTAGAGATGAATGCTATTATAGAGAAGTCATAAGCATCTCTTTTGTATGAAGTGAATTTGTCATCAACAAAGAAAATGATCTCAAGGAGCTTGAAGAGGCTTGTACAATGATACTTGCTATAAAGGAGAAGTCATGGAGAATACTTGTAGGGAGAAGTCTTGGAGAATACTTGTAGGGAGAAGTCTTGGAGAATACTTGTAGGGAGAAATCCTGAAGAATACTTGTTGTAAAGGAAAATTCCTGAAGAATACTTGTTGAAGGAGAAGTCTTTGATACTTGATAGTGAAAAGCTTGGTGGAGAGACCAAGGACTGGATATAGCCCGCGATATTTGGGTGAACCAGGATAAATTGCTTGTGTGCTTTATTTCGTATTGTCCATGTTCACTATAATTGCACTGTCCATGGTCTGCCCGATTCAGCAGACGATACTCTAGAAGGAAGATTTCAGCAAAATCAGTTGAAGTTCTTGTCAATCAGAATTAAATTTCATAGACACAATCCAACCCCCTTGTTGTATCCCTGTGTGTTTCCTCATGTGTGTGTGTGTGTGTTCAACTCGAGAAACAACTAGAAAGCAAACAGAGTGGCTCTCTCTGTTGAACTTGGTTTTCGGCGGGTGTGCTTTGAGATAGACTATCTTCAGTTGTTTCAATGGTGGAATCGGGGCTCACTTGGGAACTCCTATCTCGACTCCATTGTTACGGAGTATCGGGGTTTTATTTCCTCTTTTCA
Source organism: Acmispon strigosus (assembly GCA_030819835.1). Classification (NCBI taxonomy): domain Eukaryota; kingdom Viridiplantae; phylum Streptophyta; class Magnoliopsida; order Fabales; family Fabaceae; genus Acmispon; species Acmispon strigosus. Next base: position 34,144,401 of record JAUAMA010000007.1, read on the forward strand.
GTCTTTTGCTTTTACTTTTGTTAAATGTTCAGCCAATTCGAAGACTGGCTTTCTAGCTCGTAATGCTTCAACTTACGCTTTTCAAGTGTGGGTTGAAGAGGTTCCATCAGCAGCTCTCCGTGTTGTGAACAATGATGTTTTGACTTTATTGCCTCTTCCGTTTAATTTGACGAGGACCATTTCAAAAGAAATAAATAATAATAATAATATCAATTAGAAAGGAATTTGGTGTCATTGTGGTGAAAATAATTTGAAGGTTACTTTGGCAATCAACCATGACAATAAGTGTAGTGTTGTCTTAGAGTCAGCTAAACTGACACTAGCTTTTTGCGTTGACTGTATGGTTGACATTAAATTTTAGTTTCAAATTGTTTAACGAAATCCCCGACGCAGACACTAAATTGGCGATAGCGTCGGCTTTTTGCTTGTTAGTGTCAACTGGAATGAACATTTTTCTTGTAGTGATTGCATTGACAGAAAAAATTAGCGTCGGCTTTAAAAATAGTACCATGAAGCTTAGTGTTATCCTAGCCAATGCTATTCACAAAGTTGGACTATACTACCAACACTAGCAAAAAGGTAGTTGACGCCAAATTTTTTATATCATCAATTTTGCCTTGTTAGCATCAACATTTGGCCGACGTTTATTAGTGTTTTTCTTATAGTAAAAAGATACAATACCCAAATCTGACGCTAATTACAGAGATCAATTTCCTTTTTATAGAATTTTTTAATGTGAAACTTTTATAGGAGGGCATTGCTATTAATGCCACTCACTTGACAATTAGCGCCATCCCAAAATTGTAAAAACCCGAGTTTAACCTTGTCACCGCAGTTTCAAACCGCGGAATATATGTTCTCCGCAGTTTGAAACTGCGGACAGTTCCGCAGTTTAAACGGCGGCACGTAACCGACCACGTTAGAAATGCCCAATTCTTGAACTCTGTTACGGTTTAATCATATTTATGGCTTGTTTAATGCATTTGACTGTTAAATTTAATCCAAAAACATTAATTTCCATGATAAAATCGTTAACTTCGATGCTTATAACGTCCGCAATTTCAAACTGCGGAATTAAGATTCGTCCACAGTTTCAAACTGCGGGTGTATTTGTTTTGGGACTTGCAGCACATTCCCTAAGTTTCTATGCTTCTTTGTCTATATATATGACTTTCTTGCACTTCAGAAGCTTCATTCCTCATACTTGCCTTAGTTTTGTTTCATTCCTTACCTTGCTTTGTTACATATTAGTCATAGTGTTTCAGAATTTGGGTTTCATCCCCAACATTAGCTCCTTTGATGTTCGTGATATTGAGTTTCAACATTCATGAACTCAAAGGAGCTAATGTAGGTGTTGATCTCCTTTCTTCACGTACATCAAAGAAGCTAAATATCCTCATACATGACGAGTTACTGATGGGACAATATTGGGGGATAATCACATCTGATAGTAATCGTCATCGCGACTCGGGCATCCAATCGGGGTTCGAGGAGTGTGATAATCGGAGATGGGTACAAGCGGATAAATGAAGTAGGAATTCCGCTTGAACTGCGGCAAGTTCCGCAGACTAAAATGTGAAAACTTGCAGAACGACAATGACAGCGTCGCCAGCCGCCACAGAGAGCGACGACCAAACAGAGAGTGAGGCCGAGAGATGGGTGGCCGACAGTGAAGGTATTTGGAGGAGGACGGTGGCCGCTAAGATGAGGTGGTGAGGTTGGGAAGAAGATAGATGGAGGTGGGTGGTGGGAAGTTGAGTGAAGTATTTTTAGTTAAGGATGTTTTGATATTTTCACCAATTTTGAGATGGCACATATAACTGTGTGGGTGGCAACAAAAATCTTGCGGTAGCCATATTGCCCTCTATTATCATCCCCGCAAACCTCATCTGTGATTAAAGGAGACTAAATTAATGTACAAAATTGGGAAGTCTGGAAAAGGTTGAATGCACGCAGTCTCACTTCTAAAAGGAGAAGCCGTTGTCAAAATTTATAACTAAATAAATGAGGTAAGTTGAATCAAAGGTTCATCTTGTTAAGAATCCCACGCAAGTCTAATAAACAAAAATTCAACATAGATATTTTTCCTAGACACGGTTAGATTAATACTCCTTCCGTTTCACTATTTTAATCTTATTTTTATTTCTAATTATTTATCAGTTTTACAATTTCAAAAGAGTATTAATTATGTTTTATTGATTCTACTATTAAATTAATGGTGATAGGAGATTAAAGAGTCAAAATTAAGAAGAGAGATAAATGATATGTTAGGAAGTTAGGTAGTAACTTTGATAGAAACAAGAACATTAATACAATTCATTAATATATATGCAAAACTTTAAAGTAGCAGTTATTAAGGAACAGATGGAGTATTTTATTATTAAGGAGAGCAATATAATTTCTCTTGCCCTAGAAAGGATGTTTGGACCAGATCCTTACTTAAAACATATATAATTGATAGGCTTAATTGCAACTTTGGTCTCCCACTTACTCACTTTCCACGATTTTAGTCCCTACGAAAAAAATTAACGATTTTGGTCCCTCACGAATGCTTCCATTAGCAAAAATAGTTTTCCGTCCAATTCTGTCAAGAACTTAACAGTTTTCTAGAAAAAAATAATAAAAAATTAAATTAAAACACAAAAACCTAGAAAAACCCAAAAATCAAATTTTTTTCTGACCAAAACCCTAGTTCCTTCCCTATCCTCTGCGGCGCCACCACTCAAACCATCATCTCCTTCACTTCAATTTCAGACCGCCACCTGCTCTTCAACCACTAAAACCCACCACCGAACCTCCTTCACCTTCGCTTCACTCACCGCCACATCTTCTCTGTTCCCTTCATCTCCTTTAACGCTCGACCTTCCTCCCACTCTAACCAAACATCACCGCACCACCTCTATTTCTGAAGCCACAACCTTCCTCTGCGCTCCATCTGGGGTAGGGCGTTTGTTTGCGTTTGTTGTAGTTGTTGTTGTTGTTGTTGTGGGTTGGTGTTTGTTTCTTCAGCAAGTTCTTCATGACCCTTTCATTTTCTGTTCAACTTCTTGTTGTAGTTGTTGTTGTTGTTGTTGTGGGTTGGTGTTTGTTGCTATGGTTATTTTGTTTTCCTTTTGCAAGTTCAAATTCTTCTGATTCTTGTAGATGTCGGGATAATGATGATTTTTGGTTTTTGTTCAAATTCCTGTTGTTGATTCTTGTTTTCCTTTTGCAAGTTCAACAGATGAAGAAGATAATGATGATTTTTGGGTGATGTTTAGGTGAAGGTCTTTGGTTCCGACTAAGGGAGGAATAAGAGTGATGTTGGGTGCGGCTTGTTCAACTTTTTGAGTTTTGTTAGGATTGGAAGATGAAGATCACGAAGATAATAAAAGAAGAAGATGAAGATGATGATTTTCTGGGTTACTGTTTTATTTTTGTAGTTTTTATTAATTTTTTAACAAAAACACAAAATCCATTAAAATATGGATGGAAAAACATTTCTGCTTACGGAAGCATTCGTGAGGGACCAAAATCGTAATTTTTTTTGTTGGGGACTAAAATCATGGAAAGTATGTAAGTGGGGGACCAAAGTTACAATTAAGCCTAATTGATAATACTAATGAGTGTTTAGATACTAGTTTTTGTTTGGAATGAGTTTAGATACTTTAGTTAAGTACAAAATATTGAGAGTTTTATCCCAATGCACAACGAGTTTTGTTCTTTTTTTTTTTCTTGAAATGAATTTTAACGTTTTGTCTGTGTTGGCATCAACGAATATTAAAAGATAGCATAAATAGCTATTATTGGCTAATAGTAATCACCTACTACTAATAATCAAGCTAACTAGACACTATAACTTTAGCCGATCCATTGCTTAGTCCAAATCAAGTTTGGAAACTTCTATAGTATATTGAATTGACTGAAACTATAGAGCAGGCATAGCCATCTTACAGCCATGCCAAGATTAGTTTGTCTGTCAAAATTTCAAACCATTATTTAATGCAAACATACACTATATATAATTTTCAATGTTGGAGGGTAAGGGAATATAATAAATAAGCATGTTAATTATTCTCTCTAGAGCTGCACTTTTTTTCCCGATTTTCCTAAAACCTCAGCACTTTTATTATGTCTATGGTTGTGCCTTCTAGAGAGTCCTTTTTCCTTAAGAATGCGTTGGTAGCATCAAACTTTGCCTTCTTTTTCCTTAGCTCACCTTTCACATTAATCATGTCAACTAATTAATGAGCACCAGAGCCATATATGAGTTGGTTCAAGACCACACAAAGCACTTTTGCCCAAGAATAATACTAGAAAACCAGAACATAATTCACTAATTTATATGGAATAATAAAATGAGTGTGAAAATAATCAAGCAATCATGCAATCAAATCAAATACTACATTACAAAGAACAAACATCACTGTAAAGGTTACTTGCTACGTAGTCCATCAATTTTGAAGAGAGCTAGCAAACAAATTAAGTCGTACACACACTACTTTTCCCTGCATGAGTAAGTTCAATCCAGCTATATAACAGGAATTTGAAGATATGTACACATAAATACAGTACAATTCACCACCATACAGAGACAGTCTCATAGGACAATCCAACATCAAAGACCCCTTTTTCTCTCTTTTCAATTTCCATTGAATTTGAAAGCTCCAACTCAAAATAAACCAAAAACATGGCTTCTTCTTTTTCTTCACTCCTTGTTCTCCTTCAATCCCCTTTTACAATTACCCTTGTCATCATTTTCCTTCAAATCCAAACAAGTGTTGCTGCTTCCCCTGAAAACCTCCTTATCCTGCCTCTAAAAGTCCAAACAGTCCCACATGGCTCAGTTTCCATTCCAAGGCCTTCTTCTTCTCGTAAGCTCTCTTTCCACCACAATGTGACCTTAACAGTTTCACTAACAGTAGGCTCGCCCCCACAGAGCGTTACCATGGTCCTCGACACAGGGAGTGAACTCTCATGGCTCCACTGCAAAAAGCTCCCAAATTTAAACTCTGTTTTCAACCCACTCCTCTCTTCGTCTTACACCCCAACACCCTGCACCTCACCCGTTTGCAAGACCCGGACCCGAGACTTCCCCATACCCGTTTCCTGCGACCCGAAAAAACTCTGCCACGCCACGGTTTCCTACGCCGACGCCACCTCCATCGAAGGCAACCTCGCCACGGAAACATTCTTCCTCGCTGGGTCGCCGCAACCCGGGACCACATTCGGGTGCATGGACTCCGGGTTCAGCTCCAACGCCGACGAGGACTCCAAGACAACCGGGTTAATGGGCATGAACCGCGGGTCCCTCTCGTTCGTGGCCCAAATGGGGTTACCCAAATTCTCGTACTGCATCTCCGGCAGCGACTCCTCCGGCGTGTTGCTCTTCGGCGACGCCACGTTCGCGTGGCTGGGGCCGTTGAGATACACTCCCCTAGTGAAAGTCTCCACCCCATTGCCGTACTTCGACCGGGTGGCGTACACGGTCCGGCTCGAGGGGATCCGGGTCGGGAAGAAGCCCCTGCAGCTGCCGAAATCGGCTTTCACCCCGGACCATACCGGGTCGGGTCAGACCATGGTGGATTCGGGCACCCAGTTCACGTTTCTTCTGGGGCCGGTTTACAAGGCATTGAGGGAAGAGTTCGTGGCCCAGACGAAAGGGGTGCTGACCCTTCTGGAAGATCCGAATTTCGTCTTCCAGGGAGCCATGGACCTGTGTTATCGGGTCGGGTCTGGCTTAAAGGATCTTCCGCCGTTGCCGGCGGTGACGCTGGTGTTTGAAGGGGCGGAGATGAGTGTGTCCGGGGAGAGGCTGTTGTATCGGGTGGGTGACGTGGCGGCGAAGGGGAGTGATACGGTGTATTGTTTCACGTTTGGGAACTCTGAGCTGTTGGGGATTGAAGCGTATGTGATTGGGCATCATCATCAGCAGAACGTGTGGATGGAGTTTGATTTGGTCAACTCTAGGGTTGGATTTGCTGACACTAGGTGTGAACTTGCCAGTCAACGTCTAGGAATAATGGGTCCTTAGATACGACTGTTAGAGTATCTCTAACCCAATTTCTTATTTTTGATTTTAAACATCTTTTTTATGGGTCTCAAGTTAGCACGTAGGATTAAGCTTTTTCTTAAGAAATTTAAGCAGATTTTACTCCAACCATAGTTTCTTATTTTGGTTGGATCTCACAATACCACATATATTTATAATTTTTATTTTCATCTAATTATTATTTAAATTTTAATATTTATTCAATACTCTAATTTAAATACTAATTAATTAAAACTAATAACACTCAACTTTTTATTTCTACCTTATTTTTGTTTTTTTGACAGAAAAAAGAAAAAAAAGGCCCAACGAACATAAATTAACCGGCTGGGCCGATCAACACAGGCCCAAACGGGCAAAAAACGACTCCAGCCGGTCAAAAGAGGCACCAATGATAGGAAAACTGGTTAGACCGGTTCGTCCAATATAAAGCTTTTCCTCACTCTCTCACTCCTTGAAACCCTAGTTGTCCCTCTCTCTGAAACTCTCTCCTCTTCCTTTCTCAAATTCGCTCTGATTCACCCTGCTTTCTCTCCTCCGCCACGCCGCACCTTCACTCTCTCTCTGCACTCTCTCATCTTCGTCGTGTCTCCAACCTCTTCTCCCCCCTTCCCATCACAAAGTCTCCTCCTTTCTTCCTTTTTTCGACCCTACTCACCTAAAACTCCATCGAAACAATTCCCTTCCATAACTTCGCCACGCCACACCATCACTGTCAACCCAGATACGAGTGAATCGGAGCGGATCGCGGAGGCGGAGGTTCTAGCACGAGATCGGAGGTTATAGCACGAGATCGGAAGTTCTAGCACGAGATCGCGGAGGCTTCCTCCGTCGCTGCCGCGGAGGCTTCTTCCGTCACCGTCGCCGTTCAGTGGTGTGATTCTCCTCTCCAATATATTAACCTGGACTACGAGCTCAAGAAAGGCTTCCCACAATTCTCAGGAAATAATGCTCTAAGGAAGAAAGAAAGAATCACTTGTTGTGTTCTGGTGTGTTTTTCAAAAGAAGAATGCAATCCTATTTATAGTACTCTGACTGCCTCCAGCACTTGAGCGCTGGGATCCCAACGCTTGGGCGTTGGGAATTATTAATTACAGACGTTGCAAACAGGGGCCCAACGCTTGAGCGTCGGCCCTCCAATGCTTGGGCGTTGGAATTGGCTTCAAGAATCTGATAAGTCAAGGGCCCAACGCTTGAGCATTGGCCCTTCCAACGCTTGGGTGTTGGGTCAAACTGCACACTGGGATCCAAGTCAGAATGCCAACGCATGAGCGTTGGGCTTCCAACGCTCGAGCGTTGGCACGTCTGATGGTTGCTCTTCTTTGCTATTTTGCTCTTCAAGTTTGTGGACATTGATGGCCTTCATTAGCCTCCTTTTTGTCCCCTATTAAATTTGAAACAGCAATAGGCTTTATTCCTCCACTCAAGCCCTTTTCTCATGTGCTTAATTAGAAATGGTGCTTCCTCTTCCAGCTCTTTACTTTTGGTCCTTTATTTGCTGAGACTTCACTTCTGGTCCTTCCTTTTCTGAACTTTTTACTTTTGGCCCTTCCTTTCCTGAAGTTTATAATTTGGTCCCTGGACAAAATGACTATTTCTACCATCTTTTCTAAAATACTAAAATACTAACAAAATTTTCTAAAATAAAATAAATAAAAGCTAATCTATATGCAAATGCAAAAATAAATAGAAAATATAAATAAAAAGAATAAAAACCTAGATGAGACTCAATAAAAAGAAAATAAAAAAAGACTAAAAAGACCCTAAAAACATCATACAAAATCCAGTCATCAGCTACCAAGCATAAGAATACATTTATGCAATGTACGCACTATGATTTCTTAAATTGTAGTTGACGGCGTTCTGAGAGCGACCCGGTTTATAACTGTATTGATTGTGATATTAATGCAAGTATCTAAAGGCATATGATATGCTGGATTAGATTTGTTTAAGGTGTGCCAACGTTGAAATTGATTTGAATTGTGGCTTGACTTATAGAATGTTTATTGCTATATTGATAATTAAAAACATGATTTCCTTCGACATGATTTATATCTGCTTTAGATATGTACGTATGATCTACATGATTCCTGTTAATTATGAAGCTATGTTAGGCCACGTCTTCCAACGGGGTTCCGCGTGCATATAGGAGTCCTAGGGTCTTCGACCACTCGTGTCATATAATTGTAACTTGTACTTGCTAGCTTCTAGTTGTTTGATATTGCTTGATTGCTCTTAAATTTGATATTGTTTTCTTGGAAGTGACCCTTTTCTCTGTGTTTTCTTTGGACGGATTGTGTGTATTCCTCCGGACCATGCTCGGCCGGCCAGCAGAGGACCCATTTATTGGCCTACCCTTCCTAGGGGAGGTGGCCCTACACTTCATTGATAAAGACGACCCGGCGTCATGGTCGGTGGACCTTCCGACCTGGCGAGCCCGGTACACGGGTCGAGTAGCAGATGACAGAATAAACCGCTTTGGAGAATCACAAGGACGTCAGATCTATCGCTTCACATATGACCTTCCCTTACCTCCTATATCTCTCTTTGACGGATCCGACGCCTCGGCGTCTGGGACAACCGCTTACCTGGCATCCCCCGTCTCTGCTGCCTCTCCACGCCCTTCATCCCCCGAGTTGAGGGAGGAGACCTCTACTTCTCCCACCCCGGACTACACTCCTTCCCTGACAGAACCCTTTCAGATTATACCCCTGGTGTACGAGGTAGTGACGACAATCTCCACTGCCGTTATTGATGTAGATGTTCCGGTGATCGACTTCACCGACTCAGAGGGAGGAACCCCAGGCGGGGGTGGTGTAGGATGGCTTGAGGGGTCAAGCGGTGATCCTGAGGAGGATCCCGAGGAGGAGGAGGAGGAGGAGGAGGAGGGAGAGACTTAGGCAGTATGGGTTCTGGGTAGATCGTACTTTTGGTTTTTAGGGCTGTTTATATTTTGGGTCAAGGGTAAGTTTCCGATGCATGGCTTTTTGTATGGGCTTCCTGTGCGTAGAGATGGCAGAAAAACCCAAACCCGCGTGTACCCGACCCTACCGACCCGAATTTATGGGTAAAACCCGTTCTGATTGGGTTCGGGTTCGGGTTTTACCCGATCTTGAATATGTTGTTCGGGTACGGGTTCGGGTATGAGATTACCCTACCCGAACCCTACCCGAAACCCGGTCCTATGTAAGATAGAGCAGTTTAATTAATCATGTAGCTTATAAGAAATTATACATGATTAACTAAACTAAAGTCTACAATAATATGTAAAAGATAGAGCAATAGTCTGCTATCTTTTTTATAAAACTTTTGCGTGTATAATAGTAGTGTATTAGTATTAATTGATAATTAACAAGAGAAAAATTAGAATTTAGTTGATAACTACTAATATTTTGACAAATTGCTTTATTTAAATCATTTAGAGAAGAAAAAAGCATTAAACAATCACTTGTCAATATAATAGATTAGTGGTGAATATCAATATCAAATCTTTTCCACTGAACTTGCATACCAATTAAACTCAATAGTTTATACCGTGGTATTGAATGTCTTGTTTTGCTTCTCTCATTAGCCAAATTACAATGCCCCCAAGTCTAAGTGTTTCATCAATAACCTGTTAGTGGAAGACAACATGAATATTAATACTAAACGGGTTGTTATTGTACTCTAGATTTATATCATGATTTTAAATATTGAATTTTGAATTGGCTTCTAGAGTAATTTTTTAAATCATCATGAAGAATTAAAGATTTTTCTGTTACTGTATCAGTAATTGGGTTCGGGTATGGGTCGGGTTTTCGGGTTTTTCTGTTTCCTCTCTATTCATCGCGGGTACGGTTTCGGGTATGGGGAACCCGAAACCCAACGGGTTCGGGTTCGGGTATATTTTTCTACCCGAACTGGGTTTGGGTTTGGGTTCGGGTATGTTATTTCGGGTTCGGGTAGGGTTAAACCCGCACCCGACCCTACCCGTTGCCATCCCTACCTACGCGGAGTCCACAGGGAAGTATATCGGTCTTAAGAAGTCTAGTCCTAGGATTTCTTGGCTTTGATGTATTTTCCACTTTTGGGGTTAGTCGGTCTGTAATATAACTTTACGTTTTGCACTACACCTGGTGATGTAATTATGCACGACTTAAACTACTTTGAAAACACTGCTCGTCTAGAGCAATGTAGATATGGGTAATTATGTATGCATACTGTTTTAGCATGATCTAAAAAAAAAATGCTCGCATTTGCGAAAACCCCAAAGATTTCTATGCATAGTTATTCATTGTTCATTGCTACAGTAATGCCCTGAAAATCGGGGTGTTACATTATTGAGTGAAGTATCTTTCTGTTTTAAAAACTAAGTTATTTGAGAGAGGTTTTATATATGTTTTCGTTAATTACTATTTGACCCCTGACTGAAAATTGGGGCGTTACATCAATGACTCCAATGTCTAGATCTGACTCGAAATCAGTATTGAGAAGCCCAAGAGAGGGAGAGGGAGTAGGATCGAGAGGGAAACAAAGGCTTCATGGCTTCTACTAGTTTGATTCACGAACGCAATCTAGCACACCTAAGATATCCAGATCCAGAACCACCACCCCTAACCTTTTGACCCAATCAAAGCCAAAGAGAAAGTTGCGAACGAGATGGAGCCATTGAAGAATGATGAAGAAGAGTATTGTGTTTTTGGGTTTGAAGGAGAACATGGCTTCATCCTTTTCCGGTGTGAAGAAGATGAGTTGGGGTGATGGAGTAGAAAGAAAAAGAACATCTAAGGAAGAAAGGGTCTCAAGAAGATGAATTGGGGTGGTGGAGTAGAAAGAATGTCGTTTGAATATTTTTTTTTTAATTCCTAAATTACAAATTTAATTCATAAGATTATTTATAAAAACAATAAAGCAGTTTTTTATTTAAATAAAAATATAGAAATAACCGGTTCTTCCACTATTGTAGGTCAAAAGTGAGTTGTGTAAGGTTGCACAACAAAAAAGTTGTGCATATTAGGGGAACCCAGATATAAATCAACCTTCTACCTCTCCCTCCATCCATCTCGCTCCACAGCGTTGCTTTCCTCCTCCCTCAAGCCGCCTCACACCGTCGCTCCTTTCACTGCCCTCACGCCGCCGTTCCTCTCCCTTCTCCCGCCGTCATCGACCCACGCCGCACCACCTCCAAGCCGCCGCACCACCGCTCCTCTTCCTCTCCTTCCTGGCCACCGCTACACCACACACCGCCTCCTGCACCCTCTGCTCCCCTTCGTCCATAGCGCCGCCACCACTTCCTTCTCTGCTATTTAATTTCTGCTCCTGTTCATATTATTTACTGTTTTTGGTTTCCTGTTTTTGTTTATATTAGTGTTTTTATTATCCCGTTTCTGGTTTTATTTTTCTATTTCTGGTTTAAGTTCTGTTTCTGTTATGATTACTGTTTTTGCTATTTAAATTTTGTTTCTGTTTCTGTTTCTTCTTAAGAACTATCTTTTAATAATTTTTTGCACAATCAATTTTTGGTACCGTCTTTGACGGGTGCTGTGGGGTGCTAACACCTTCCCCAAGCGTAACCGACTCCCGAACCTAAAATTTTAGGTTTCGTAGGCCATTTTATTTTCTTTTTAGGTTTTCTAGCGTTTTCCTCTTAAAAACGTTAGCGGCAACTCTGACTGTTTACTATTTGTTTTTAGCGCCGTCTCCGCTGCGACCCTGGTTGCGACACCATTGATACAAAGAAATTAAATATATACAATTAATTTTTAAAATGTTTTAATTAAGAACCCACAATTCAGTCCTCACTCTTTAAAATGTTTTAATTAAGTACTGAGAATTTAAAATTTATTATATTGCAATAAATTTATTTACTTTTAAAAATAATTTAACAAGTGCCCCAACTATAATTTTTTTAAAATATATAAATAAGGAAACAAATATTTAAAAATTTAATTTTTCTGATAAAAATATTTTAATATATAGTTATTTTAATTTTACTTTTAAAATTTAAGAAATTAATATGACTGGTTGAAAGTTGTCTTACATATTTTGTTCATATATTTTTTATCTCTTTAATTTTTAAATATTATAGTAATGTATATTAATTTCATGGTGATAATATAAATTATGGAAATACATAATTTTATTTTCATATTTTCATCTAAACAATTTAAAAAATTAATTAATATAAATAGTCCACCCTTATCCATTCTCTATTTCTCAATATATTAAATCCGAATTTACAATTTTGAATCTCATGGACACATCATCAACTAACTTCTCATAAAGTCACGTGGTAAAAACAAAATTAATATTAATTACTTCTTTCGATAAATATTCATTCCAAATCACATCGTTAATTTTTTAAATTTTAATCAACATTAAGTTTATTCAATCAGTCAAAATTTTATTAATCTTAATTATATTTTAAAAAATATTCAATTTAATATTTAAATTTCTTCCATTATTAATTTTGAATAAATTGAGATATTTAATTATTTATAAATAATAATTAAATTAAACCTCTACAAGCAACATTGTTTTTTCATTAATTTTAAATAAAATGTCAATTTTTTTTATATATTTTAATTCAATTTTACATATATGAAATTAAAATACTCGTGCATTGCACGGGATACTTGCTAGTTAATAAATTAGTTCTATCCATAAATAATGACGTTGGCGTGTCTTTTCGTGTGTCATTATTATTCTCGTCCAAGATCACCTTATAAATAATACAACTGACATGAAGAAAAAGAGGATAAAGATATAGGAAATTTTTAGGTTGTTTCTTGTTTTCGGAATAAACAGACTTCTTTTGCTATTTTATCACCTACAAAAGGGTCACATGTCATTGACTAATTCTCAGTTGGGATGTTCGTGTTTAAAAATTCAAAACATGCAAGAACAACCTATTTAAAAATATCAAGATGGGTTAAATATGTTTTTAGTTCCTGATATATGCACCTTAATCTAAATTGATTTTTTTAAAAAATTTCATACCTAATAAATTTTGTTTATTTTTAAAAAGTCCTTCTGATATCATAATGATAATGTGACCTTTATTTTCTCAAATAATAATTTTCATGTTACATGAAATTTCATTAATCCAACTCAGTTTAAAAAAAATAAAAATTCATCAATCGAACTTAACATACCAATTCTATCAAAATTGGGTTAGGTCCCAACATTTCTCTTCCTCTTCACTGTTCATCTTCTTCCTCTTTGCAATAACCACCATCCTCTTCCTCCTCCCTCACAACCACCAGAACCCATTCTCCTTCCTTCTTCCACCCCACCCACCACCATTTTTATCTCCTACTCCTTCATCTTATACCTTTGCTCTACAGCACAACCTCCACCTTCTTCCCCTTTACTCATAAAAATGTCACGCACACGCATAAATGATGGCATATTCCTAGAAATTGTATTTGTAACCCCATCATCAATTTGCCAAAAGATTCATGAAGCCTCAATATCCACGCACACGGCCAAAAATTAATAACAGTTAAGCACAACCCATTTCATTATTCCCCAACTTCAAAAAAACCTACACATAAGGATATGAAGATTTTCACGAATCACTAAAAGATCTGAGCTCAAACATTGAAACATCGTCATATTGATTTCCAGGTCATGAAAGCTCTTGATTCAAAACGTTTGATCTCATCTGCCATAGGAAAAATATATGTTTGCAATTCCATTTCTGAAAAACACGATGATGTTAAAAACTGGGTCAGATCTGAACCCAAGAATGTGGAAAACACAAGCCTGGGTAGAGAGAGAGGAGAGAAAAAAAAGCTGCTGGTGGGTGGGGGTGGAAGGAGGAAGAAGAATGGGCTCCGGTCCTGGTTGGGAGGAGGAGGAAGATGAAGAGGGAAGAGGAAGAGAATTGTAGGGACCAAACTTGATTTTCATAGAATTAGTATGATACATAGGATTAATGAAATGTAGACATGAAAATTATTATTTAAGAAAATAAAGGCCACATCATCAACGATACGATATGACATCATAAAGACTTTTTTAAAATAAATTTTTTATCAGGGATTAAAAGTTATAAATTTTTTTTACAATGACCAATTTAAATTAAGATGTGTATGTTAGGGATTAAAAACATATTTAACCCGATCTCGATCAAGAAATAAGTGCAATTGAATTTGATAAAAAGTTAGATTAAAAAAAATGTTGGAAGAAGACAAACCTTAATTACTTTATTTAATTCGGGTAACCAAAACAATGAGGGGTTGTGAGAGCCTAAAATGCAATTTACATGATTAAATATTTTCTTACTTTCTTGAGTGCGGTGTCAAATGAAAAACTATTTTAAATAACATACCTTTAATATAATCAAAGCACACAAAAAGGCACAATGGGGTAATGTATCATCCAAAACTAATGTTGTATAAACTTGTTCAATTAAGACTTTTCTCCTCTTTGTCTTTCAATAGGGATTTTATTGGGAATCGTAAGAGATATACTCTACTGTTTCTATATCAGGTAATGAATTGATAGGACTTACTCAAAACTTTGGCCTCATAATCATGAGTCAAAAAAAGCATAGAAATGAACATCATAGTTAAGTAGGAAATTTATGTATTTGCTCTTCCTTCAACCTTCAGACATGCTACGACTGAGAATGCTGCCATAAACTTATACCTGACCTTAATTCTACTCAAACAATGCGTTTAAAGTGGGACATCATGATCATGTTGTCCTACATATGTTGTTATGACAACTCTTAGATCCGCTGGAGACCTCTCAACACGCTTCTGAACCTTGCAGCCTAGGGCTGTGCATTTGTAATAGCTCCTACACATGATAAAAGCATGCATCAATATCTCAAACTTGTTTTATGAACCGAATAAAGATTGGTAGACATTTAAAAGACATAAACCACTAAAGAGAGATAGGAAGAGATGAGAGATAAGTGTATATGATGAATAATTGAACATTTTAGAAATCAGCTGCTATGGATAATAATAATCAAATAGTAAAAGTTAACTTTCCGGGGAGGGGAAACTATATCACCTTGGATTTGGGTTTCCTTTGATAACTTTCTGCCCATATTTGCGCCATTTAAATCCATCATCTATAATATCATCATCACTTATTGTTTGCACAATGAGTCTATGCTTTGAGGATGATCTGATGCGTAAAGATGATGCAATATCCAAGACACTGGATCCTGCGTTTCTGATAAATCATAAAAACAACAAATATTATTATCATCTGAAGCCAATTAATCATCCCTGTTAACATGTTCAGGTATGAACTTAACCATTACCTTGTCTTGGTGTTAGGGTCATCATTTTTCTCAACCACTTCATGAACACCTACTTTTTGCCTCTCAGTTGATCCCGAAACATGTTGAACTATAGCCTGTTGAGATTCTAGATCCATATGAAAAATTGGGCGAGAAATAACTCAGTTAATTATCATTTCTTTCAATCTATTTAGACTTCCACATTGAATTTGAAAAGTTGAATGAAGATTACCTTGCATATGGGAACTTCCATTTAGATTGAGGTTGCTGGGATGAGGAGGTTGATGAGTGTGATTTCCTTTATAATTGATTTCTCTTACATCACCATCAAGACAATGCAAAACCTTCTTCTTAGCGGGACAGTCTTGATGTGTGCACATATAATAACTTCGTGTTAACACAAAATCTTTCACCAGCTTCTGCCCATACATCCTCCAGTTGTAGCCATCGCTAGGGCAGTTATCAGCATTCACATAAGAAGATTTCACTCCTTGTTCAGAGTGAGGAAAATCAATAGACCCCGTCATTCCTAACACTGAGGGTGAAGCAACTTGTGGTTGTGCCTGTGTCAATAAGGTAGAAACTGGTGGTTGCGCCTGTTGTTGTGGCATTCCAAAGGGATCCTACATTACATGTAATTAATTAACAATAAAGATTCATGATAAACGGCATAGACACCTACGAACACCTTATTTTTCTCTCTATCTCTCACTTCTTGTCACATCACATTATATATCACATTCATTACTTCTCTTTTTTCTCTTCATTTCTCTCTTTAAGTGTCTACTACTAATGGGGGTCTATGAATCATAACTCATTAATTAATTGTGGTTTGGAGTTGAGTTGTTTAAAAAATTATGCAAGAAATCAACAAATAGTAATTGGTTATTGTTGAACTAATCCAGCAATAAGTACAGTTGATTGATCATGCTGCAGAAAAGTCTTGTATCTTTAGTTAAAATTTCATTTATGCTCTGAGAGTAGAATCACTGATTCTCCCCATATATTTCTAGTTGCACATAAAAGGATAAGGAAAAACATACAAATTTTGTTTTTCAATCATACACAGAGAAACAACTTCACCAAGTAAGAACTCAAAACTTACAAGTAATCAAAATAACATTGGAAAAACCATGTGCCTTCACCTAAAATAGTTTATATGAAGCCAATTCCTAATATACTCAAGGTCACTACATTTAGACTCTAAAAATGAAACTTGAAATTAGGTATTCTTCTTTGCTAACAAGTACTTGAAGAACACTAGTTAATTAATAATTACCATTCAGTACATTGTTCAATGTTTCCTATTACTTATAGATAGTATATTAAATGATTTTATACTTTTTACACTGCATATATTTTTTCTTTTATTCCTAATCGTTGCCTCGTTAGATTTCACTTATTTGTCAAAGGGTATTTTTAGTCAGAGAAGTCAACTTATATTAATAAAGACAGATCCCCTTGTTTCCTAGTGATACACTACTAGCCATTGTTCAAAATATTGAAGAGATTTATCAGTTTACAACATAAAAGTTTATTATTCAAAGAAAAGAGCATTAGAAGCAACAATTTCATATATGATTGGGTGTTTAAGTTTCTAACTTAGTATTGATCTGTATTATGTAACTATCATCTCCTCGAAAGTGATAATTGGTACCATATATATAACTGAGAAAGACCTTATTTGTGGAAAGGAAATACACCCCTTTATCTACTTTCATACCAACTTGTGATAGTTACTCTCTATTTTGTGTCTTTAGTCTTCATTATGACAAGATAACAAGTAACATGGATAACCCCGTACTCTATTTCTAGATATCTGTCACGACAAAGTAAATAAGAAAATATTGGATAGACATCCAATATGCGCAAACATCTAGAGTGAAAGAAGAAAGGAAAAGAGGGAAATAATAAATGTGATATAATATGATAAAAGAGAGATATTGAGAAAAATGACGTGTTTATTAGTTTTTGTATTATTTAGTTGTCTAAATATCATAATTGATGAATCAATATACAAGAAAGTACCACCATAACCAAGATTTCTGTACGGAATCCCGTGGCCCTCAACTACCCAAGATGTATGAAGTAATGGAATTTAAGAAAACTTTGTACATTTAATATTCATAACTCAAAACTCATTCACATGCAACTTTCGTAAACCACAAATATGAAAAATCTACTCTTTGACTAAAATAAAGGCTATATAATCACAAAACTCCTACAAATAGGGTTTTAAATTATGGTCAAATTTACCACTCATTGACGGATATGAAGTTGTATAATCACAAAGCTTCTCCTGGAAATAGGGTTTTAATTACGACTGCGTTACAGATAAATATGAGTTGCGTTACAGATAAATACGGGTTGATATGGTCGCAACCCACATTTATTTCCTTAATAATTATTCAAGCATTGTGAATTCTCCTCATAATGACATTAAAAAAATGAATTTTAACAAGAAACGCCAAACAGAGAAGTGAGTTGATGTCTATTACCTGAGGTGGAAGTGAGTTGAGGAAGTCAGAGGGGTCTGACAAGGAAAATCTAGAAAGATCATCATGGTCGTGATCTTCCACGCCGCCGTCGAGGAGCTCAGAGATGGAGCAATATAGATTGTCATCATTAAAGGGGAGAGTCATGGGATCGAGGATGAGGCCATCACCCTTTGTCCCCTCAAGGGGTGGGACAACGAAGTTGGGAGACGCCTCTGTCCACTGCTGTGTCGGCTCTCCCTGTCCATGTCCGCACCCATCCATTTACTTCGGTTTAAAAGCAAACAAAACCTAAATGAAAGAAACAAAACAAAACACACTCTCCAACTATTTCTCTCTCATTATAAAATCTTCAAACTTTTTTGTTGTGTGTGAGACGATGTTTAAACCAAGTTGAATGTTTTGATTTTTGTGCTTTGTTGATCTAAATACTTTCAGCACCCAATTTCACGTCCTGTTTTATTATTTAATTTGATTTTAAATTTATATTCAATTTTCGTTTAATTTTTTATTATTTTAGTTTGCACTATATTTTATTATAATAATAATCATTATTATTATTAATATTTATTATTATATTCAAATAATATCAAAAATTAAAAATAACTAGTCACGTAAGTTAAAGTTACCCTAGTCTTATGTGATCCAATAATATTTTGACACGTGCCTTAAGAAATTCCAACTCATGGCACGTGTTAATATATTATTGGTCATCTAAGTCTGGGGTGATTTTACCTCATATTTACTTGAGGACTAAGGTGGTTTAGGCTATGTTTTAATATCCGTTAGCACAAGTAAAAGCGGATGTTAGCACTCACTTCAAGTTAAGAAGTGAATGCAACTCTTCTTATGAATTGGAATGAAAGTCTATTCACATTGTACTCAACTGGTATCCAAACATGCACTTATACAACTGGTAGAAGACTTCGTAGCTATTGGGGCTGGATAAAGGATGGTGCTTAGTTGATGGTCTTTTAGTATTAATTAATATGTATTAGCTATATTTCTTGTTATTTTCTGTCAATTTCAATTAATGTACTGGACTGGTAGTATTAGGGCCCAGACCCATTTTAGCTTGTACTAGCCTATATAAGGCAAAACCTAAATGGTAGAGACACCAGAAAATTAATCCAAAGTCTTTTTTCTTCTTTCTTAGTGTAGCTGCTATTGATTCTTGCATTGGTTGAAGGAATTGATTTTTCTTCATTCCAATTTGGTGCTTTCATTCCTGTTCACAAGCCTCCACCTTGCTGCATCCCGAAATGTTTCAACCAGATCTGCTTTATTCTGGCGTGCTTGCTGCCATTAACGGCCGGTCTTCTTCCTTCACCAAACAGCTGTCGTACAACTTTGCTTCCACAATGTTAGTTGCATCTGGGTACACGAATCAGGTAACCTTTCTAAATAACCAGCTACCTACCATCCCACCACAACCCCCACCAGAACCTTATTACCCCCACTCTCTTTGATGCATTTTATCAAACACGTGGGATGTATTTGATAAAATGCATCAAAGAGAGCTATTTGAAAAAAGGCATGAAAAGCAGCCTAAAAAGCATGAAGGGAACTTACCCACATCAGACAACCTGTTTAAAAAAGTGCCTAAGAAAATACAAACACAACTTGGTGCTCATTTTGAAAAATTGATTCCACAATTATGCAGATTCTCTTTTCACGATATACAGTTGTTGAGAACATTGTTTTCAAAATCAGAAACAACTCCTTCTGAATTATATGCAATTGCTATAAAATTGTTTGATCCTGGCATTGTTTGGCATTACTTTGCCTATGGTAGTCAGCCCAATACACATCATGTAACTGCCACATGTTTTTCAATGGTCATGGCATTTGGTACTACAAAGATTTCTAATTCTACTATGATTCAATTACAATTCACAGCAACATCGTTTGACGCTTTACTGAATTGCCTAGGATTTATTCTTAAGCCTTTTGATCCTGGTACCATTCATGTTATTGCTCACTTGGTGCATTTATATGTGGCTGCATTTGATTCTTTTCTTGACAATGGTGACTTGCCAAAATGTGATTATGATGATTCATATTTGAATTGGCTACCTCTACTTGACCAAGAAATTCTTATCTGGCATGATCATCATATTCTTATTCATTGCTCTGAGATTGCATCTTCATGTTCGTCTCCATTGAGTTTCTGTTTTATGAAACTGGAATATCTCCTCCAACATATCTTCATTTTGGCATGGTTCCACGATGTCCCCCTTGCATTTAGACCACTACGGGTTATCCATCTAACATGGATTTTGCACATTGCATGGATAGCTCATTTGGTCATTTTGGACACTTTTCCTACCTCCACTCTAGCATTTGATTCCATGGGCACTCATTGGACAACATCGATTGATCCAAACTGTTTGGAATTGATTGCTAGCATTATTCAACGGGAATTTATTGCCAACGAGATATTCACTCTTGCTCCCTCCAATAGCAACACTTGGCTACTCCATTTTATCTTCTTTATTTGGGCCAAGCCAAATTGTGTGGTAGGAACTACAAAGTTGACCATTATCCAATTTGCTTCATTAATGCTGTTGGTGGCTACCAGAGCGTGGTCTTATTTCTCTTGTCTTCTCCTAATTAGCAATACAATGCTGAAGACATATTCTGCAACATCAGATTCCACTTCAATGCTTCACACCGATGTCACAGATTGTGCTCTTCTTAACTTGATTCTTATCATTGCTTGGCTTGCCCACTTGGTGTGTTCAATGTGTCAATCCAAGCTTCAGATTTTTTTCACCTTGCTTTCATGTCATGCAAAATTCTCTTTTAGTCTTGAGGACAAGGCTAATCTGAAGGGGAAGGGAATTGGTAGAAGACTTGGTAGCTATTAGGGCTGGATAAAGGATAGTGCTTAGTTGATGGTCTTTTAGTATTAATTAATATATATTAGCTTTATTTCTTGTTATTTTCTGTCAATTTCAATTAATGTACTGGACTGGTAGTATTAGGGCCCAGGCCCATTTTAGCTTGTACTAGCCTATATAAGGCAAAACCTAAATGCTAGAGACACCAGAAAATTAATTCAAAGTCTTTTTTCTTCTTTCTTAGTGTAGCTGCTACTGATTCTTACATTGGTTGAAGGAATTGATTTTTCTTCATACCAACAACCATCTGAAAAAAAGAAAAAAAAAAAGATAGTGAGTCACGACTATGATTCTTTGATTGCAAATCTCTCTAATTAATATCAAATGAAGAAAATCCTTGCTATATAGCAAAATGATGGAAAATAAATCAGATCAGCAAAGATATTGCAAAATCAAACCAGATGAGCAAAAATGAAGGAAACGACACGAATATGTTTATGTATAAAGGCTATTGAATTATCAACTGGAGGGGGAGCACAGAGCACTCAGGAGATTCATAAACATAGGGCAAAGGTTCCAACTTTGAACTTGGTTCATTGATTTGCTTTGAGAGAGATTAAGACACATAGATTGAGACAAGTTGGAAGGGAAGCTTCCAACGTGTAACCAAGAACCGCTCATCAAGCAAGCATACAAGAAGAAGAAGGAGTATATTATCGATCGTTGCAATCAAGCTTCAAGAAGCATGCATTTTTGTAAACATACATTTGGTTAATTAATTTATTTATTTTTGTCGAAAATGTGTCATCATTTCAATGGGTTAAAACCTAAACCTAAGCCTACGCATCCTAACAACAGGGGTGACCCGTTGGAAGCATTAAGTCCTAGCCTGCAAGATGCTATACGACAAGGAGACACTCATGAAGTGTTCCTAAACTAGTACAATAAGAACTAGCTACAAGTGAGTTAAATGAAATTACAAGCCCTAAATTTTCTCTGACAGTGTTCCCTCGAACCCTAGATCCCCCAATTCTATTCCCTTAGAGCATCTCCAATGAGAATTTAAAAGTGGGATCTTAAAATAAGATCTGGATTTTATAAAATCTCACCCATTGGAGAGGGGTGGCATGACTTGGGATCTTATTTTGGTGTCTTGGCTGGTTCCTCTTTTAAAGTGGAATCTTAAGTAAAATAATATTGTTTCTCTCTCATACAACCAACAATCAACCAAATAATATTATGTATTTTATTTAAAATATATTGCCATTTATTTTTCAGTAATTTTCAATAATATGTATTTCCTTTCATTTTCAATTAAATAATATCATATTTAACTTTAATTATGTATTTCCTATTAAATTAATATTTAATGATATTATGTATTTTTTAATTATTAATTATGTTTGTATAGAATTATTAGTTTAATTTAATTTAATATTAGGTGAAAATAAATAATATAAATATATTATGTATTGTGGGTCCAACTAAAAGTAAAATAAGATCTCAACCATTGGAGCGAAATGTGCAGTGAGATCTTATGAGTGTCTTAAATCCTATGTGACAGTATGGACCCACCAAAAGTTTTTAAGACACCAAAATAAGATCTCACCACTAGAGATGCTCTTAGAAAGTGTAATCATGGTCTAGCTCATGTCTTGCTCACAGGAAAAATTAATAATAAGATATAAAGAAAAAAAGAGTAATCTAGTGTGAAAATTGGGCCGAAAGGCCCAACCTTTTTTAGATGAGTTTTTATTTTTACATATCCTTAACAAAAAAATATCTTCATTTAGCTTTTAATTATTGTAAAATAAAAAAATGAATTAACTAAAAAAAAGCATTAATTCCAACAAAAATCCTGAGAAAGCTATTATGGTTTAAATAGATGAAGAATATACTTATAAATAATACTAGTTGGATTTACCCGTGCAAGGCACGGATAACTTTGGATAAACTAAAATTATTGTGTATGAAATGATTTTTTTTTATAATTTCTTATACATGTTGTGAGGTCGACAATAGTGACCAATACTCTAGCGGTGAGAAACAGTTACTTAGCAGTAAATGGTTGACGACAATTTGCGCTTAACTCACATAGCCAAGGATCGAAACCCCATTTTGCATGGTCGAGGGACAAAGTTAGCTAACTACCACGTCACATCTTGTGCTAAATTTATTTATTATTTTATCATGTTGATTCCTCGATTATTGGTATAGGAATCTTTAGCATTAAGTGCACCGTCCTCTCTCCGGGAAACAACAGTGCAACAAACCCCGTCGATGCAACATTAATGACAATATCTCCTCTCGATCTAATGGATGCCGATAGATTTTTTCATAAAAATGTTTTAGCTGTTCCTCCATGCCCATACAGGAAGAAAAAACCAACATGTGTGATTTTAACAACCGTTTCATATAAATATAATTAAATTTATAATTTGCTACTTTTAAGTAAAACTACTATAGTTAAGGTGGTCTAATAATATTTTGACATGCAAAATTCTATCTCATGATACATGTCAAAATATATTGGTCACCTAAGAGGCTAAGATTAAAGTGAGTTTGCCCAATATTTACCTTGAGTGATTTAGACAATTTCATAAGTAACTGTTGTAAAATAAGTTCTATTGTTTGACCATGGTAGGAATTATATATATTATATGTTTGATTCAAATTATGAAAGTAAGCTTTTTTATTTTTATGGTAGAAAATAAAAACAAAGCTCTTTTATTGCTAAAAAAACTAAAACTTTCTCACCGCAAACAGAGGAGACAGAAGATAAGTGACTTTTGGTATCTATACTGTTAAATATGTGAAGACGGTACATTTGGAAACTGATAAAAAAGTAATAAATTACAATTTTTAAGATATAGTGCAACTCAAAGCGATAAGAGTGAGTTTTGATGGAAATAATTATGACAATATAGCACATCTCAAAAAAAAAAAGAAAAAAGATACGGAAAACTAAAATGTTTTTCTTCTCAACCACTTATTCGATTCACAATTGCATCCTGAATTGTCTCATTATCTTTGTACACAACACCCTGTTCATCTGGTAGATGGAATGACAACCTTACAACTGCTGGTTCTCTGTAATGGATTTCAAATCCAAACAATCTCCAAGCTGCCTCACAGGCAGAGATGTATATGCAATCATAATAATTTTTAATTTCATCAATCACCTCGCCACCATTAGCTGACTCCCGACTGCGAAAAAGTGCAGCTGTCACCCTGTCATTGCCTTTATAAACATACTTGAAAATATATTTTATAGAACTCGTCTGACATGTGTACTAACATTTATGTGAGCTCTATACTTTTTTAGAAGTATCGAGTTGTACGGCACAACGTACCTATTATCCAACATTGATTTACCCTTTGTGATCGTTCTACCATCGTCTCTTTTCCTATATTTAGGAAACCCGACATCGTCAATAATGGTCCAGATCCTTAACTCTTTAGGAAAGTGCTTGGAACATTTTCCATTGCTCATACACGGAGACTTCGAATTCTCAGCTTCGCAAGATCCATATATCATATATCATTGGACCGCTGCAAATAATTTATGATCATCGTTACGGTCTGGAATTTCTGCGGAAATTATCTTGTCGATGTCATCGGGTGTTTTGGTTTGTACTGGGCATGGACGAATAACAAAATGTAGGCGTGGGGAAGTCCTCGCTTTTGAAATTCGATGGTGCACGAATCTTCAATCATGAAATGACATTAGTTATTTTTCAAATTTATATTAATTGATTATAATAAAAACAATGCTGAAGTCACCTGTAAAGAAGTAAATTCCATAATATAATTACATACTCACATTCACTAATTTTTGAAAACACATTTCCACTCTTCAAGTCATGTATCAATTCGTCTAGTTTAAATTTGAAAATCCTGCACAGTATGTCGGGTCTATCCTCGGGCTTTAAACCTCTTTTTTCAACAAAGTGCTTGATTTCTGGCCACTCGGGATTGCATATCACAGTGATAAATAAGCTTGGATAGTCGACATGCCTATATATGGCGAAAGAGTCCTTGCAATTATTTATCATGTACATGGGGCCACCTGTAAATGATGATGGCAGTATGATTCGTTGTTGTGGCAACTGCATTCGTTTCACCACGAAATAAGCTCTCATGCAACCCCTTGTAATGTTCAACTCTTAACTTTAGTTGATTTAATTGAAGAAATTGTAGTCTATCAGTTTCAACCATGATTTAAGAGTCTACCAGAAATTGCTGGAAGAGTCTCCTTGATTGAAGTACAATAGGTGATTCTTCATCTCTGTCTTGCAATCTATATGCAAAGAACTCACGCATGGTAATATCTGCCCTTTTTCTAGTACTAACACTTGCATCCTTAGTTAAAATGTCGTCTCTGAATCCATCCTCTCTGTAAGGGAACAACAATGGATATTGAAGTGCAAGAAATGACGGATGCTTAGGATCAACATACTTCAACATCCTAGACTGTGTTTCAACAATGAGCTCCCTCTCAACAGAGGCATCAAAGTCACCCACAACCAATGCTGCAGCCTCAAATGCAGTGGGCAGGTTATAAGTTCTCCCATCTTTGTCCCTCCGTCTTATTAATCTCAACTTGACATTAGAGAAATCTCCGCCTATGTATCATTCCATAGCATATCTGTAGCTCTGAACTAAACGGTTTTCAGCATCAAGCATCTATTTTAAGTCTCTAACAATCACCTCATCAAACTTATGATAATTAGTACTTGACCTGTAGCGGAATGAGTGTTATTTGGTTTTAAAAAGCACAACAATGAAGTAATATGCATATTTAAACTATTAAAGAAGCCCCATGCTAATTAATATTAATAATTAGATGAATACCTGATTGCATGTATCCTATTATCGACTTCATTGTCAATGTCATAAATATAGAACTGTGCAAATTTAGGTTTATCACCAGTTGGAGGTATAAGACTTCCAATAGAATGGTAATTTTGGCCACCAAGCAAGAAAACAGGAGGTCCACGACAGTTGCTTATGTTCTTGTCCACCTTTCCAGCCATAGATGTGAATGCAAACATTCCATTAAACATCTGGATGTTTTTCAAGAAATGACGACTCTTGTCATCTTCACCTGTATGCAAGTCTTGTAAAATTTTAGGTGCTGATTTGAGCAAAA
The DNA here is from genome assembly GCA_030819835.1 of Acmispon strigosus. Taxonomy (NCBI): domain Eukaryota; kingdom Viridiplantae; phylum Streptophyta; class Magnoliopsida; order Fabales; family Fabaceae; genus Acmispon; species Acmispon strigosus. The sequence goes on from JAUAMA010000007.1 coordinate 34,170,160, forward strand.
GTAGCTGCACCTTTCTTTGCAAACAACATAGAGAAAGCTTTGGTGTCTTTGTAGGCACATTTCGCCTTAATCTTTCATTGTACCACATCATTGTCTTGCAATGCGGACATTTATGAACAGGATCTCCCATGTCCCACCTGGCTTGCGTAGAAAATTAACAAAAAATGCATAGAAGATAGACATGTTAGGACATATTCCAAAATATATTTAGAACACCAAATTATGATATGAGCATTTAATACCTAATTTTTGACTGGTCCCAGCGACGTTGTTCATGAATTCCACTGAGGCGTCGTCTACACATAGTAGTCATCAAAAGACGATATATACCGTTACATTGACTGTTGGATATTATTTGAACATGTATGTATATATATTGGTTTAATTGCACACATAACATTTTACTAACCTTGGAATTCGTCAGTGTCGTTGAATGAATCAACATCAGCGAGCTCACCCAAATTTATGTCATTGAAACCAACAGGATCTGCAAATCAAATGGAAAGGAAAAAATAATTGTAAAAATAAGATTAAAATAACATATGCACGTTTTGATGTAATTAATATATAAGATTAAAATAATTGTTTATTTTTAGTTCTAAAATAGTGTGTTAAATGAAAACTGCTATTTTAATATTTAATTGAAAAATATAGCTGAGCAAATCAAATTAGGAAATAGTTCTAAAAATAATTGGTTCGGGTAGGAAATAATTATTTAGGGTAAGGTCTTAGTGGGTAGGACATATTGGAGTAGGTGAGATTAAACCTTATTTTATATAATATACAGATAGATATAGATATAGATATTTAGATTCTAATTATGAAATATAATGAATTTAAATGTAATTTTATACTCCATTATTTAAATGTAATTTTAATATATTTTTTTACTAAACAATAGCACTTATTTATTCTATTGATTTTGTATCATACTCAACATTAAGAATTATTAATCATTTGGTTTATCATAAAAAAAGGAACAATTAGGCATTTGATAAAATTATTTTTAAAATATAATATAATAAAAATAATTATATGCAGGAAGTTTATCAAACACTTTATGAAATTTGTATTTTTACAATGCAATTTGTTTATAAACTAAACTTTTAGAATATGTTACATAAGGAATAAAAAAGATATATAGTAATTAATAAGGGTACATAAGATTTTTAAAGTATAATAGAAATTTTTAAAGTATTTTCTTCAAGTAATTAATAATTAAAATATATTTAAAATGTTGATTAATATTTAACATTATTATTCACTAAAATTAAAATTTAATATTGCTATTATATATAATACTTTCATATATTAACATTTAATAATTTACAATTCCATTTAATTATGTTTGAAGCATTTTTTTAAAAGTTATTATTAAAAATTAATTTGTCATGAAGTAATTTTAGAATTTAATATTTGAATTATATATAAGTAGTTAAGAATTGAATAATTAAAATAATTATTAATTTCAAATATAATTAAATGCATAAATTTTCAGTCAAGTAATAATCAATTAATATGGTAGCTAATGTTTTCTCAATTAAAATTTATGTCATTTAAAAATGGTAAGGAGTATTTTAATGAAAATGAACCATTAATTTTTTGATTTTTCTAAATCAAACAATTTTTGTATCCATTTATAAAATTATTTTCCATTTTTCAAATTTCACATTTGAATAACTATATATATATATATATATATATATTTATATTGGTTGCAAGTGGAAATTTTATATTATTTTATCTGACCAATTTTATTTTATAGCTAAAAAAAACTTTGCGAAACGAATGCATTTACACAAGTGGTTGGCCTTTTTTGCTTAACAAAAAAAAAAAGGAAAAGAAAAAGAAAAAAATCATCGATTATGGTGATCTTCCATCTCGAACCAAATCGAGAGATATAACGAACCAAAGATCCAACTTTTATTTCGTGACTGGAATTCGAACGCTGTTTCGGATTCCTGCCTCAATCAAATTCAGTTGTTGCTCCTCGTCAATTTCCGTAAGTCCCCTCTCCGATTTGATTATCATCACAAAAATCGTCCCTCAATGTTTCCGTTTCCGTTTTCTCTTTTGTTGGTCGATGCGTTCCTTTCCTTATTGATATTCAATTTATCGACATTGCAAAATTGAGCTAGGGTTTTTGTGTTTGATTTTATGCCTTTGTGTGATGATTATGTAATGAACGGTTGTGGGGAGTTCTTGATCAATATTGCTATTGTTATTCATGTTTGCCTTAATGACTTTATTATCTCCTCTGGAGTCTTGCAAATTGTGTAATCTTCTGTGGTGTTTGAAGTGGTTTGGTACCAAGGTTCTAGTTTTTTGTGTGTTTCTAAGAAATATGGATTCAGGTGTTATTGGTAGCCCAATGTTTGATTATATCAGTTTATGCAATCAATGATTTGATTTTGTGTCTAAAATTGTGAAAAATGACAGTATGATAGTTGTTATAAAGGTGGATGGATGACTTTATTTTTTCTGAGAAAATAACTTAGAAATTAGAATGTGTGAATCTTGTTCTGTTAGGGAAAATGTATTTTTCTAACTGCTGTGCCAAATGTTAGGAACCATAAGTTTTCATCAATGTTGAGCAGAATAATAGAACTATATATATTTTAGGATCATGTTCTGTGTGAAGGGAAACAATTTGAAATTTTCATGTTTTTATCTTTGAAATGTTTGTGTTAAAATCGGTTGTTTATTTTTATTGTCCGCTCATATTTAACCTTTTATGTCCTCTTAGTTTTATGTATTTATGTTAATTTGATGGTGAATATTTCGGTTAAGTGGCACTAATAATATTTCAGACTCTTGGGTTTTAGGCATGGTCCTTCATGTTTAGATACAGTCTCCCTTATTATAATTGTCCATTTTTTCTGGATCTTTCCACTTTGTTCTCCATCTAAATCCTATTGAACTTCATACTCATGCATGTATTTTCTATCAATTTCTTGTTGACTGACTGTGATCCAATTTGACATTTTTCAGAATATTGGAAGGTTTTAATTGTTGATTTTGGTCTAGTATTTAGTCAACCCTTGAAGGTATAATTTAAGCTTCCAAATATATAAAGCCATGAGTTTTGTTTTTCGAGGAACAAGAGCAGACATAGAAAATGGGTTTCCGGGATTTATACCTGAGAGGCGTGCTTTGGTATGTAATTTATGTCTCAGTTTTTTGCATAAATGAAGTAGTATAGTTGTAATACATAATGCTATTTTGTTTCTTTGTTTTTTCATTCCATGAATAAAAGTTTTGATCAACTAAAACTTCACATTGATTACCATTTTTTCTTCAGCGTATTCATGCAGCACGTCCCAGTAATTCCAATTCACTCACTTTTCTTGTGACAGGTATTCATGCTCTCATATTATGTTTTATCATTTTAAGTGTGGGTCAATTTATTTTATATATCTTCTTCAATGTTCCATTACAACTTACTACTTATTTGTTTCAGTTCTCCTGTTATTCATGATACTCAACTCTCATCAGATGTCACCAAATTTCCTGGTATGGTCTTCTGCATGCAAAGAAGGGATACAAGTTTTTTTTTTTCATTTTGTGAAAATCATATTTCAAATTGTTTGAGTGGTTTATGACTGATCATGTCTTCTTTCTATTTGTAGCTCTGGCTGGTGCTTGGTGTTTTCTTGATGGCAACAATGTTAAGGATGTATGCAACATGTCAACAGCTCCAAGCACAGGCCCAAGTTCATGCAGCAGCAGCCAATGGCCTTCTTGGCCACACAGAAGTGCAGTTGCATATGCCTCCATCAATAGCACTTGCAAGTCGAGGGCGTTTGCAGGGTCTCAGACTTCAGCTTGCGCTTCTTGATCGGGAGTTTGATGACCTAGGTTTTGTAATTCTTTTTCTCCTGTAGTTAATTTACATGCTCCAGTCTCTTCATATGTGTCATAATATATTCATATCCTTTAATTTTCAACTTCAGATTATGAAACTTTGAGAGCTCTGGATTCAGATAATGTTTCTATTGCACCTTCTATGACACAGGAAGAGATAAATGCTCTTCCTGTTCACAAATACAAGGTTTCTGGTCCCCCAAGGTAAGTAATCGATTAGACCAATTGTTGTATCCACTCTTTAAATGGCATTCAATATTTTAAATCAGTATTCTTTTATGTCCAACCTCCTTAAGAAAAGCCCTCTATCAAGAGTATTTCTAAATGTAAGAAAACTTGTACATACTGCAAGAATGGTAACTCACTATTTTCATGTCATAAGTCATATTGTATAGACACATTTGAGGGTTTAAAAGCAAAGAAATTATAAATAAATTATGTTACTTTCGACTGTGAATGATGTATTGAATGATCACATGAAAATGCTGATTTGCAATGCCATATTACTTGGGACAAGAACTTGGGTACCTTTATGCACTTCTCTTTAATCTATTTTGCGTAGCCATTTTATATGACATTTGAAGAGGTTCTTAAACTATTCTTTCTATACTTTTAACTCACATGTTATTCAAAATGAATCTTATATACGCACACAGACACACATTACTAGTATTGACGTAGGTATTTACTCCTTGATTTACAAATTTGATGGAGTCTACCTACTATGAAAAAATTATAATATTGATTATTTGACAAGAAGCTGCTTTTGCTTACAGCAGTGGTTCCTCATTGCAACAAGCATCACCTTCCACTTCTGTCGAGGTATCATCAACATCCTCCTTGTTCTCCCCCCCAATAACCCATCCATTTGGCCTAAACAAGTTAATTACATTGCATTGCATTTTATTATAACTTCACTGATTCCTAGAGGGTATTTACTGTCTTCTGTATATTATCCCTGTGACTTACCTGCACTATTCCTGGCCGTATGGGAAATTGCTGATACTCGTCAAACTTCATCTTGTGATGACTTTGAAGTGGATATAATATAACACATTAATCTTGATTGAGGACTTTGAAAATAGTGAAATTCGTAATAATATTTTCTTGAATATCATGTTATTATTTACATCCACCACTGTGCCTATGTTCATTGGAAGTCTCTATAATTTTCCACCACCTGATACTCTCATGGTGATGGTAGAGTTTTTAACGAAAGGATCATACAAATGTACTAACATTGTTAATATTTATTGTTTTTTGTTTATGGTAGAAGACGCAAGATAATTCAAATGCAGTTGGGAGCATGAAAGTCTCTGATGATGAGCTCACTTGCAGTGTATGCTTGGAGCAAGTTATTGTTGGAGACATACTTCGTAGCTTGCCATGCTTGCATCAGGTCTGTCTGATAGTGTAGCAATCTGTAACCTTTTAACAAAGTGTTTGTTTCCTGTTTTTTTTTATGATATATTGGGTCAGTTCATCTCTGTTTATGATCACCTGGGTCACTAGTATATGCAAGAAGTAAAAAACATTATGAAGTCACTTTGAACTTTATGAGAAATAAGAGCAGGCTTTTTAATGTCAAGTTTTAATCACCCTTTTTTCCATCACTATGCATGGTTGAAATCATGTCATATTTAAGCTATAGTTGAAACTTGAAGTTGGATATTTAAATTACTGCATTATTGCTGGCCTTGCCTTTATTCTGTAAAACTTTATTTTTTCATGGATGTTCCAAGCTTGATCCCTAAATTTAATTTTATATAATTATATGATCTCATGACAAATTTCTCAAATTTTAAATCTAAAATCTGTTTTCGAGTGAATATGGTTGAAACATTTTTTTAAAGTTCTTTATAGTAAACTAATTTTTTAAAGTTCTTTACAGTAAACTAATGTAGTTTATTTTTCAATTTGCAGTCATTTTAAACCAAAACGCTGAGGTTGATATTCTGTGTTAATTTATTATCTTAATGTGATACTAACACCTTTTCTGTTTTGTTTATGTATTGAAGTTTCACGCTAATTGCATCGATCCCTGGCTGCAGCAACAAGGGACATGCCCTGTCTGTAAATTTCGAGCAGGAACTAGGTGGAATGAGAGTGGACATAATGACATCACTGACATGGTTTGAACACCTCTTTTAACTTTTACTTATGGACTTGTGATTATGATATACTATAACTGTAGCTTATTCTCATCATGTATCAAAGTTAGTTACTTATGACTAGTATTCTTGTAATTACCCTGAAATAGGGATCTGAAAAATAGCATAATTCAATGTAACAATTATAGAAGTTACAAAAAAAAAATTCACATTGATATTGAAATTTCATTACAGGTCATTCTAAGATGCACAAGTTGAAAAATAGTGGACCTGTTGCACCAAATTTTTTTACGGTTTACAATTGTTCATCGTAATTTTGTTTATTTTTTAAACTTAAAACTTTTCAAATAAGAAAGGATTAGATGTTCCATTTTACTTATGAGCCTCTAGTGTCGTGATAACTTTAACACTTTGTTTGGAATGCCAGAAAATACCATGATGGAAAAGTGAATCATGGAAAATCATTGGAAAACACTGCGTGTGAACGTACCATAGATACAATCTATCCAAAGTTCTAAGCAAACTTCTAAGTTTTCAAATGAGACTTTGAATTGAAGCTTGACTTAGCAGAAGAAGATTGAACATCCTATCTGTTTTCTTTTGAGCTTTTTTTTTTTTTTTTTTGCTAATTCTTCATCTTTAATTTTTTGTACCTACGTGTCAAATCTTGACATAAAGCATGATGAAACCATAAAAAAGAGGCATTAAGAAGGTTGGAACATTGAAATTTTGATATAGGCCCAAAAACCCCAATCTGACCTACTGAAGAGACATTATCTTCTCCCGGTCCGGTTTGGTTAGTGTGTCACGTTAAAAGAGTTTGTGTAATAATAGTGGGTAGTTGGGTTGGGCAGGTTTGGGCCTGTATTGGGTCATGCCATTTTATCAGACTTGATCAAGTTTTTGTGTTCTTTTTATCAAATTTTTAAGTTAAATTGACAAGGCTTAATAGCACTTTTGATTCCTCACTTATCATGATTTGACACTTTTGGTCCCTAATGAAAAAATTGGCTTAAATGGTCACTTACTTTGACAAATAACAGCATTTTTAGTCTCTCGTCACTATTCCGTCTAATATTTAACGGTTTCTGTCAAAAATTAACAAAAAATTAAAAATTAAAAAAAAACTCAGAAATCATTAAAAAATAAAAAATTGCTAATTAAAATTAAAAATAACTCAGTACTTTATAATTAAGTTAATTTAAACAAAACAATTAAAGTTCTCTTTATAATTATAATCTTCCTCATCATCATCTTCATCAAGTTTCTTCCCACCTAACAAGCATCAACCCAAAAAGCAAAGAACACTCATCTTCTCAACCCTTTCTTCTCTGTCAACCACCTTCATGTTCTTGTTTTTTTATATGCCAACGATTCATTGATATGAAGTTTACAAGACAGAGAATTTTACAAAATACAAAGATCAAGAATCAAATCATCTAGAATCACCAACCCAGAATCTCAAAACTCCATCTCGACTTGAACCAGAATCAAATCCTCCACCACCCAGCAAATAAGAAGAGAAGAAGATGAAGAAAGGAAAACCAACCCAGAATCCCAAAACTCAATCTCGACTTGAACCAGAACCCCTATTTCATCCTCCAATTATCTTTTTCCTCCTTAGCCACAATCGATTCTCCTTTGAACAGAAATCGATCCCATCCAAATCATCCACCTCATCCCAAACCCACTTCATAAATACCGAAACCCCAACTAGAAAGTGACAGGAAGAAAGCGATTGAACAAACCCGAAATCCCCACTAACTGGGCACCCCCGCCGCTCGCCCAACGCCACTGCAGCTTCATCAAAACCCTCCACTGAAGCCAATGGCATCAGCCCCTGTTTCAATCAACACCGACCAAAGTCGAACTACCATAAGATTGAAGCCCAAATCTTCGCGATCTGCGACCTCCACCACCCAAACCCCCATAGAGAAAGAACCACCTCAAATCGGAGCAGCGACGACGAAGGAGGAGCAGCAACAGCAGCATGGAGACGAAGAGGGAGAAGCAGCGGAAGTGGCAGGGCTTCGAACGAAGAAGGGAAAACAGTGATGGTAGCGCAGAGGAGGGCGGCGGCGCTGCGGGTTGGAGTGAGGGCGGCGGCGCTGATGAAGAAGGAAGGTGGGTGGTGGCGGCTGATGAAGGGTGACTAGGGTTAAAGATATGAGGAAGAAGATGGAAACTTTTTTTTTTTGTTACAGAAGAAGAAGAAGATGGAAACTGAATCTGTTTGGAGTTAGGGTTTTTATTTTTGTTTTTATTTTTTATTTTTTATTTTGTTAAATTTTGACGGAAAACGTTATTTTTTTAACGGAATAGTGACGGGGGACTAAAAGTGTTGTCGTTTGTTAAAGCGAGGGACCATTTAGGCTATTTTTTTTTGTTAGGGACCAAAAGTGTCAAATTGTGATAAGTGAGGGACCAAAAGTGTTATTAAATCAATTAACAAATGGACCTTCAATCATGAATTGGGCCATGTAAATTTTAATTGTAATAACCTAAAGGTAAACAGGCTCATATTATTAACTGTAAGTTCCCCCCCCCCCAACGTCTTTGTTAGGGTTTCATAAAAGGAAACAGAGCCATCACTTCCTTGGAGGCTTCTCCCCCTCCATTAGGGAGGCTCTCCTACTCTTTTAGGTGTTTCCCCTACATTAGGTGAGTTTCTACCACATTAGGTGGTTTATTACCCAAGTAAGGAGTTATTTTCTTTCTCTTTTCTTTTGGCGACCACGTCCACCTCTCCTCTAATTGTTTCGCAACTCCTCGGCTCGACAGGCTCCGCAACCTACTTCCCTGCAAGCATCATGAACCCTTGCATAACCCTCAACGCACCACCCTGGAAGTAGGCACCAGCCAACACCTGCTGACTTCTGCTACCGCTCCAGCCTCAACTACCTCTACCAACATCTTTGTGTACTATTGGTGTACTATGACAATGTGAGTGCAATATATCTCTCCGGTAACCCCGTTCAATATCAACGCACTAAACACATTGAGATGGATATTCATTCTGTAAGGAGAAAGTGGCTCGTGGACAGGTTCGTGTCCTTCATGTTCCCTCTCGCTATCAAATTGCTGACATTTTCACGAAAAAGCTTTCGCACATACTCTTTGATGATTTTCGAGTTAGTCTCAGTGTACGGGAACCTCCTGCTTCGATTGCGGGGTGTTATAGAATACTCTTGTAAATATTCTTATAATTAGTGTTGGATTTTTGTATATCTTTTATATTGGGTTAAGTAATATTCTTAGTCATATTAGCCTAATTGACTTTCTTAATTTAATTTGTAGCCTTGATTTGTGCTGATACTCTTGTATATTATTCACCGTTTGAATGCAATACAATCACAGGAACAATTTTTTTCACTCCCCTTGGGCCTCTTAGATCACACTGAGTTAGTAGAATACACCATATAAAGATCGAACTCTCAACTACATACTTAAGAAAATCAACTATCTCTATCAACCGTGATGGACCTTATTGGTTAAAACTTCCTTTTTTGTGAGACTACAACTTTGGGTGTTTTTCATTAGAATGACTATACATTAACATACATATTTCACCAAATATGTTGAACATACAATTTAGTGACAATTTTTATGTGCAAAACCATACTTTCAAATAAAAACATCAAAGATTTTTCTTATGGATTAAGTTGTAAGTTTATTCACATTCCTCTTAACTGATATTAAAACTTACACTTATAACATTTTTTATTCAATTAGAAAAGAGAAGTTGGATCAAACATGTTATTGCTCATATATTGTTTTAGTTTATTAAAAACGATTGCTTATACTTTCGTGATCGATAATTATCAGAATTTTTAAGGATTGCTTTATTGCACCAAACACTATATTTTTAAATTACAAAATTGTTTTTTTATTTTTGTTAAATGGAGGGGCTAAGCCCCATTAGAGAATTGTTTTAGAAAGATCTATTTTGGAAAAGAAAAGTATCATGTAAATAAATCTAGCTACAACACTGATGCATTTTATAATTGTTAATATTTTTATTAATTTGAAAGAGATATGATGATTGAAAATGGCGTGCTATCTTTTAGTACTCATTGACAAAAAAAGTGTTTACTCAATTTTCTAGTCTTTAAAGTTTAAACTAAATGATCATCATTACAATGTGGATTATATGCTTTTCCATCCTTTGTTATATACTTAACTTGTTTATCTTACTTGACAAAATTAGTATATGTGAGTAGGCAGGAGCAGCGCCAAAGTCAAATGACAAAAGTCAATGATCTTTAGTGCTCCAACTCAAATCCAAGCATCAATGGAGAGATTTAGAAATCATGTAACTAGAAGTGGAATTGGATATGGGATGATTATGTTTTCACTTTTTCTTGATCAACCTATTAATTGATGGGACTTTGGGCCCTTCAAGCATGGAGCCATTTTCCCTTTTAATCCTTCCATTTCATATATATTGAGTCTTCTACTTGCACGCCAAAACAAATCCCAATCATTAATGTTCCAACTTAAGATAAGATTCTGAAATGATGTTTCTTTGATTGCTTGCTTAAAAATTGCATCAAAAGAAGGGTTTGGAGGAAAAGCAAATCTTCCCTTTGGGTCTTTGACTAGAAAATCAACACCCTTGACCATGTCTATGAATCGAGGCAGCCGAAAACCAAAAAAGAGACACAGAAAGGAAATTAGTGAAAGCAACTGCGAAGCTAAGGGAGTAGAAACCCACCCCCACACACAATTAAACAAATTAGCCTATTAAACCTATAAAAATGATACTAATGCGGTAATGCTAGTTGAATATACCTTTCTGTTTGATTAGTCCGAGTACTTTTTTTTATTAGTCCGAGTATAAACCCACTCAAAAAAAGTTTTATTATATTTAATAAACTAATATGTAAAGAAAGCGTCTTAAAGTTCCTTTAATTTGAGAGTACTCCAAGTCTCGTGATGGAGGTTGAGAGTGAGGGAGGGAATGTTGTGAACAAGAAGAAGCCATCGGAACCACCAGAGCCACCGCCGAGGAAGCCCATGTTTAAAGAGAAAGTCATTGGCAACGCGAATACGCAACTGAATGAGGACGTTGATCTGGTGGAAGCCGGTGTCATGTCAATGAGATTTTTGGATGATAATAGACTATTTCCAATGTTTGACATGAACGACGAGGCCTACGCCCGGATTTGTAAGCCGTGGGAGGACTGCCTAGTGATCAAACTATTGGGAAGCATATTGGGTACACTGCTCTTTGTGAGAAGGTAAGGTTAATGTGGAAACTCTCAAGAGGCTATGAGGTAAGAGACATCCACCATGGATATTTTTTGGTGAAGTTTGACGTTGAGGCTGACAAGGAGAAGGTCATATCAGGGGCTCCATGGTTGATTTATGATCATTACCTTGCCGTCAAGCCATGGACGAGGGACTTTGTTGCCGCTGACTCAAGAATCAGTACGACTCTCGTGTCGATCCGTATCTCAGGATTGGGGTTCCAATTTTACAACAAGAGTATACTTCGAACGCGCCAAGGCGGCGGGCACCCCCGTCAAGGTTGATATGCACAGTACGGACATGCAGAAGGGACGTTACGCACGGGTATGTGTGGAGGTCGATCTAACTAAACCGGTGGTTGGCCGCCTGTGCCTTCGGGGATCTTGGTACAACATCGAATACGAGGGGCTTCATCTGTTGTGTTCAACTTGCGGGTGCTATGGACATTTAACACGGAACTGCTTGGCGACCGCTGATCCAAAGCAACGCGCAGGGAAGGACGTTGCATAAGACACGGCGGTAGCGGAAACCGCACCGGCAATGGTGACCACGTCTCCAACCCAAGATGAGAAAATCATAGGCGAGCATGGTCTTGAAAACGGCGCAGCAAACCAGGAAGGAATGGAAGGAGTAACAGGCAGAAATCATGGAGGAAATTCAGGAGGAAAATCAGCAGCTGAAATTAAGAGGGATATAAAGTATCCAGATACATCCCATGGGTAATGGCTTGTGGTGGATAAAAGAAGAAACAATTCGAAATTCAAACAACAATTTAAGGAGCAATTAATTTTAAAAAAAAAAACAACAGCGAAAACGGTGGATAAATCAGGTGCAACATAAAAGGGAACCGAAATTGGAAAGAAAGCTATTCCTTCGATTTTGTTTCCTTACACAGCCAGCATTGATGTGCCTCATGATACCATATTTAATGCTGGAATAATTACATAAACATGCAATAATTCTACACCAGATTTACCAAGAAATAAAAAGACATAGGAAAGAGACATCCACTCTTAGCGAATTGAAGCACTCATCTGCCACCTCTAAGAAAGGAGTGGTGCAGCAAGCAATAAGAAAATTAGCGGGAAAAAAACTTACACTTCGAAGGATGGTGCTCGTTGCATAATGAACATACAACACCAAGGAGGAAACATATATATTGTCCTGCAAGATGACCATGACCAGTGTCCAGCATCTTCAATGAAGAATGTGAGGGGAAGCAGCACTCACTTCAAGGAGAATGTCGAGGCTAGAAGTCCAGGCAGCCCAGGGACTAGTTCAGTGCAGGACCCCCCAGATCCAGGGCAGCTCTCGACCATGGTGGTGGACACGCACTCCTCACTGCGTGCTTAGCCAAAATCGGGTCCTCGTCGTTCCACTCCTGTTTATGGATAGTACGTCATTTAATTTGATAGCTTGGAATATTCGTGGTGGTGCGAATGTACGTGGCCAACGGGAGTTAGGGACCTTGTGAGATCCTTTCACCCTGCTATCTTCTCAGTTGTAGAGACTCATTGTCAGTTTGATCGAGTGAGAGCTTTCTGGCAGGGTTTGGGGTATGAGCTGGTTGGTGAAGCTGCTGCCCATGGGCATAGTGGAGGAATTTGGATTCTTTCACCATGCAACAGAGAGTTTATGGTTCAGGTTATTGATTCCCATGAGCAAATGGTGTCGGTGGAGATCCGTTATCGGGGTAAACATTGGGTTTGCTCTATAGTTTATGCTAGTCCTAATCCTGTGAAACGCCGTGAACTTTGGGATTATCTGCGGTCCTTTTGGTTGCGCTACAGGGATCTGTGGCTAACTATTGGTGATTTTAATGAGATTTGCTCGCCGTCAGAGGTTATTGGTGGGGAGTTTTGTGATTCTCGGGCAATGATCATGCTTGAGATGTTGGATGCATGAAGTTTAATATATCTTGGAGCAACAGGACCACGCTTTACATGGGAAAGGAGGGAAAATGGTAGAAGGATGGTTGCAAAGAGGCTTGATCGGGCATTGGGGGATGTGGAGTGGCGGCTACAGCACCCTGAGGCATACGTCGAAACTCTGGCACAAGTATACTCGGATCATAAACCCCTCTTACTGCGTTGTGAGGTGCACTCCGGTGATCGTACAACTCATCCCTCCGCTTTCAAGCGGCCTAGGCCACTCACCCGTCGTTTGAAGCGGTTGTACGTAATAATTGGAATAAGTTTTCTCCCAGCCTGACAGGGAAACTATTGAATGTTCAGGAGGCGTCTCTTACTTTTAATAAGGAAGTATTCGGCAGCATTCAAGCAAGGAAACGACGCGTAGAGAGGAGGCTAAATGGGGTTCAAAAGGAGCTTGAGTGGCGTGATACTGAAGCCTTGTGTCTTTTGGATCGCTGCCTTCAGAAGGAGTATGGTGATATCCTCATGCAGGAGGAGATTTTGTGGTACCAGAAATCCAGGGAGAATTGGGTGAGACTTGGGGATAGGAATTCAAAGTTCTTTCATACTCAAACCGTGGTACGATGAAAGTGGAACAAGATACATGGCTTGTTCATACAAAATAGCAATTGGTGTACAGATCCAACGACTCTCCAAGAGGAGGCACGACTTTTTTTTATTAACCTCTTTTCTGTTGACAGGCAGGTGTGCCGGAATGTGATCATGGAGAATAGGAACCCGTTCATTTCCGAGGTGGACAGGGTGGCATTGGCTAAACCTATTTCTTTTGATGAGGCTCGACGAGTGGTCATGGAGATGCATTCCTTTAAGGCACTTGGAGTTGACAACTTTCAGGCTTTCTTCTACAAGCAGTACTAGCATGTATTGGGTATGGATCTCCACCACATGGTTTCAATGGCATTTCAGAATGGGAGAGCTGACTCTTCCTTATTGGACACGTTTCTTGTGCTAATCCCCAAGGTGGATGACCCAGTTCGTCTGAAGGATTTGCGGCCGATTAGCCTTTGCAATGTGGCGTACAAAGTTATTATAAAGGTGCTGGTCAATAGGTTTAGACCGTTTCTTGCTGAGCTAGTGGGACCACTTCAAGGAAGTTTCATTCCAGGGAGAGGGACTAGAGACAACATCATTCTAGCTCAAGAGGTGATGCACACGATTCACACGCATAAGAAGAAAGGTGGGTTAGTTGCCTTGAAGATTGACTTGGAAAAAGCTTATGACAGGGTGAGTTGGGACTTCCTATGGGCAACCCTTTATGATTTTGGCTTCCCTCCGTCCATTGTGGATTTGATCATGTGGGGTGTCTAGGGGTCGAATATCTCAGTCCTTTGGAATGGCTCTAAGCTACCTTCCTTTGCTCCGCAACGTGGGTTAAGGCAAGGCGATCCTTTGTCTCCATAAATATTTGTGCTTTGTATGGAACATCTTGCTATTCATATCCAGTGACTTGTCCAAGAAGGTTTATGGCAACCTATTCGAGTTACAAAGGAAGGTATTGGTATTTCACATTTGTTCTTTGCTGATGATGTCCTCCTTTTTTTCCATGCATCGAAGGAGAAAATGTGTCTGATCTCCGATATGCTTTTTGACTTTTGTCAAGCATCCAGAATGAAGGTGAATTTAGAGAAGCCCCGCATGTTTTGTTCACGGAACATTGGCCAACGGAAACAGTAGGAACTATCAGACATTTCAGGGATTAGTAGGTGGAAAATCTTGGTAAGTATCTGGGTATACCCCTCCTCAAGGGACATATAACTCGGGATATTTTTTCTCATATAATTGATAAGATGAACACCCAACTGGAATCCTAGAAATATAAGCTTCTGAATAAGGCAGAGAGGTCATGTCTGGCCAAGTCTGTCATGTCTTTGTTGCCTGTGTATACTATGCAAGCTTTGTGGCTTCCTGAATCAGTTTGTGATCATATTGACAAGCTAGTTCAAAATTGTATTTGGTCCAAGGGAGGGTTGACTCGAAGTTGGAATTTAGTGCCTTGGCATGATGTGGTTTTACCCAAAGACAGGGGGGCTTGGAATTTGCAGTGCTCGGCAGAATAACATTGCTCTCTTAGGGAAGTTGGTTAATAATCTCATGTATGATTCTAACATGCTTTGCCTCTTCCACCAAAGGTAGTTAGTGAAATTTTTCAGGTCAGTATACCTCTGCGATTTGAGGAGGACAAGATTCTGTGGTCAGAAACCAGTTCAGGAGTTTACTCGACAGCCTCCGCATACCATATGCTACAGCGTAATGATCAGATGAGCTCTCATGACTGGAAGGCGATCTGGACATCTCAGGCTCCGGAGAAGGTTTGTTTTTTCCTTTGGCTGGTAGAGCGCAGCGCTCTCCCAAAAAATTTGAAGCGATGCCAGTGCAATCTGAGTGTGACAGCGACTTGTCCTCGGTGCGGCGAGAAGGATAAGGATGTTGAACATCTATTGCGAGATTATCGTGATTCTCGTTTGATATGGAGCCACTTTCGAAGCTTGTTGCCAACCCCTCCTGCGGTGTATTCCTTCCAAGATTGGTTTCGACACCTCCTTCAGGGACCTCAACAGGCATTTGCGATTTCCATTCTCTGATGTATCTGACATTGGCGAAATAGTGTGGTTTTCGATCCACATATGTGGCCTGTTCAGTTGGTTTGGCGACAGGTTTGGATAACGGCGAATGAATTTGTGAGGTGGGGGAAGATGACGCCGAATCCTCAAGAATCCATGTTTGTCAAGAGTCCGAATTGTATCCATCTTCATACGGATGGAAGTTGGGTTTCCGGGCCAAATCAGATGGGTGGTGGTGGTGTAGTGCGGGACTCCACTGGCCGATGGCTTTCGGGGTTTGCTTGTTCTTATGGGGCTGGTTGTGCTTTTCACGCAGAACTTCTGGCGCTTCGAACTGGTTTAAAGCTTGTCTGGGATTTGGATTTCCGAGAAATTGTCTGCTATATGGATTGTAAGGATATTGTGGAGCTTCTGAGCCAGAACAGGGACACCCGAACTTATTTGCAAAGGGACATTATTGCTTCTATTCCGGCAATGTTGGCTGAGGATTGGAATGTCCAATTCTCATATGTTATGCGAGATAGAAACGCTGTGGCAGATGCGTTGGCGAGACAAACTTCTCAATCAGGGTGTCCGATGCGTATTTGGAAGGACCCCCTCCTCTGTGATTCCGCTCTTGTGCAAAGATGTGGTAGCTTAGTTCGTTTCTTTTGTTGTTTGCTTTCTTTCCTTATGTAACAAAAAATAGTTCCTTTAATTTAGATAACATAATTGATATCACAATGCTCTTATATAACAAGGGTTGTCTGAAATTAAATATTGGGTAAAATAATTATAGTTTTGGATAATTCAATAATATTTTGACATGTGTATTGAGTTAGGGTGGTTTAAGAAAAAAATACACATGTTAAAATGCTATTAAATTATTTTAGCAAGAATGATTTTATAAAAGGTAAATAATGAATAATTTACACAACTTCATATAATAATAAGTTGATGATGTTTATTTTGTTTATGTTACATCTCATTTAGAGGAAACATACAAATTCACATAAAGAAAATATTGTATTGAGATTTTTCAATGCTTTCCAACTTTAATTTTTTTTATTGACTCTCTCAAAATTCATAATTCACATTAAATTTATTAAATTTTAACTAATCCGAGTCAAAGAAGACAAACCTTTTTCCGACTTTTTTTTGGGTACAAAAACCCTTTTTAGACTGCAACACACTGTTATTATTGTTTAATTTTTTCATTCATAAAATTTGAGCTTTAAATCTTTAATAAGAAAATTTAAAGAGAAATGTCTTGTAGCTCGAGAGAGATTGTGCACCATATGCACATCGAGTATATTCTAAAAAAAATTATTTTATTTTGTTTATTAATTCCCTTTAATTCTTAATAAATACTATTTTCATTGGTTTAAAATGAGGTCTCGTGCTTATTAGATATGCTATATAGGCCTCGTACCATATAGGACTTCTCTAATTTAAATTCTGTCACTGACACGGCACTGCACGTGCATATATCGAATGTGTTATTTCTTTTGACGAGACAAAGAGTATCTAATGCCGACAACACTAAATAATTTTTTCCTCGCACTAAACAGTAAAAAGACTGCTGAGAAATGTGCTTCATTCACATATGTGATAATCCAATATCCGATATTATAGTTAAGGAACGAGATGAGCAACTAGTCCGTCACACTTTTATCTAGGAGTGGCAATATGCGTTGGCAGAGCGAGCCTAGCCCACCATTAGCGCGCCAAAATGCGGGTTGGGTTGGGCTAACCCACTTTTGGCAACCCAACCCATATTTTAGCAGGTTGGCGGGTTAACCTACTTTAAGAATAAGAATATACTGAAAGAAAAAAAAAAGTTGTCGAATGAGAAAAAAACCAAAAACTTAGTTTTTTTTTTTTTGTAATAAGTAAAAAGTCAAAAAATAATGGGACATAACGGGAAGTGCATCCAAAAGCTAGCATAAAATGCATGAGAACTACTTTTCTAAGAATGAAAAAAAAATCTATATACAAATGAAATATGCAACTGAAAATTGAAAAATCAAAGCAGCTAAACAATATTTAATCATGTTCTCTTGAGCTACTAGCTAGCCCATGATCTCATTCAATCCCTCATTGTGGCAAGCATAGTACTAGTCGAAGATATGAACCCTATTTAATTAAATATGTAAATAAATATTTTAAGCAAACAAAAAATAAAATAAGTGTTTGCCCGGCGGGTTGGCCCAACTCAATCCACCATAATACGTCAAAAAAGTGGGTTTATAAAGTGGGTTCCAAGTGAATTTTTGAGTTGAATTTCTCAACTCAACCCGTCAAAAAAGGCAGGCCAAACGGGCTGGCCCAACGGGGCAAAATCTTTTTTCCACCTCTATTTTTATCCAATGTGTTATTTAGTATTTCTTGTATTTGACATTTTAGTAGAAAAAATATTTAACATTTATTGTTATTTTTCTTTATACTAATAATGAATAATTAATAGTTTTTCTTGGGTCTACTCTTGATATATAATTGATAAAAAATAAAGAAATGATTAATGCAAGAGATATACAATATAATAACCAACATTTTTCATAAAACTAAATATAAACTTCAACTATATTTATTCTAACATGTGAACTCATTTTGTCAAGAAAATACCCTTGAACTGATGGATATTACAGATGTTGATGTAACTGTTTAGCTTAATTAAGGAACAAAATTACAAAACACTGTTCAGTTCACTTCGGTCTATGGCAAATATATAGAGTCTATACCAACATATCTTTGCTTAGTCACTAAGAACAAGCCACTCCCACTTAAAAGTTGAATGTTCGAATACTGTTTGTTACCGATGTAAGAATTGTGTTGGTGTGCGATCTGTAAGTATCTCTGTTAGCAATTAAAGGTCCTGAAAACATGTCTGACCTGTGATGGTAACCGAAGCTGAACCCACCCAAATATTTTATTAAAAAAACAATAGAGTCTATGTGTGTCTCTCGTAGTATTATGATAAAAAAAAATCTAAGATTTTAAAATCTAATTTATAAAATAACACTAAATAGCTATTTAAGTATTTATCATTATACTTTTTCAAGCATTTAAATTTTGGTGGATATTTTCTAGTGACTCTGAGTCTACGTGTCGCTCTTTCTCCCGTGATGCCATTTGTGCTAGCATGCCATTCCCAATGCTTTGAAATATTAGACTCCGGGGTTTGAGTTGAATGCAGTAGTTCATAATTGCATTTTTACCACATTTCTGTTACCACAATTTTGTGTCGGACTGTGGTAAAATGGTGCTCGGACAGAACCGTGGTAAAATGGTGTCCGGAGCTCTATTACCATAGTTCCGTGTCGAACCGCGGTAACTGAATTTCTCTATTACCACGGTTCCTTGTTACCCGTGGTAGCTGACATAATTTTTATTATTTTTTTAATTAAAAAAGACTATTACTTTACACGGTGAACCGTGGTAAAAGAGTTTATTATTTTTTTCATCTGACATTGTCAATTACCACGGTTGTTAGGGGACCGTGGTAATAGGTATTATTTTATTAAAAATATGGTCATTTTCGACTACCCCTGTTATAGCAATAGAACCTTTCTCTCGAGAAAAACCTTTTGTCTTCCCGCTTCTCTGTCTCGACTCCATCGATCTTCAACATCCTCACTGCCACTCGACATTCCTTCCTTCTGCACCCCATTACCTCTGCTCCTTTCCGCTTGTCGTTGCACGTCATCACCGGCGCTCGTTCTCTCTGCATTCGCTCTGTAACTGTTTTGCTCATCGCGGCTAATCCTTCTCTTGCTCGCGGCCTCCCTCTTTGTGTGCACACTAAGCTCGTTCCTCCTGCTACTCAGCTCGTTCATCTTGCTTCGACAGCTCACTTGTGAGTCCTCTTGACCTGCTTTTACTTCTAGGTTTTTCTTTCTTTTAAGATTTTTGTTGTTGTTCAATACCTTTGCTTGGCGTTTTAATTTTTGTGGTAGTTAAGGAGCTTATCTGTTTGATAATTACCCGTCAGTACATTTTGTGAAATGTGTATTCAATTGAAGATTTTTATTGTTGCTTAGTACATTTCGTGGAATATATGTGTACTCTGTTTTATGAGGTCATGTTCGTGGAATAAAATGGTCCCTCTGATGCCATAATTCTTATTTGACATTTTTATTTGTTAATAATCTGTTTACATAGGCGACCATGTGGACTTTTCACATTCGTTTTGATCCCTTAAAAACTTATTTAATCAAATTTAGTTCTTCTCCCCTTAATTTTATAAAGTGTTCTTGTCGTTCTTCATCTTCATCACCCACATCAAACTTGGAAACTCAAAAACTCAGAAAGTCATAGACTCGTTAACTTGTTCAATCAATTTCTTAGCATGCTCCCTTTCCTCCTCACATGACTCCTTGAAAAACCTGTAATCATAACAATCAGCAACACCCAATTTTATTAATACTATTGAAAAACTGTATATTCATTAATCTTATTTTTATAATCATAATTTCAAAACTCAAGTTTATAATCTTTCATCTTCTTTATTACCATCTCTACTCTAACCGCAACAAAAAAATTTCCCCTTCTAATTCCAATTTGGAATTGTCGAGAATCAGCAACAACCAACCAAGTTTCCATTCTCTTCCTTCCATACACTCCCTTATCTCCCATATAGAAGACACTAAGCTCCACCTCTACCACAAGATTTGTACCACCCTTAGCTAGCCACTGAGCTTCACCTCTTATACCACTAGAATTGCATCACGCTTACCAACCACCATAAGAGTCGTACTACCCTTACCTAGCCACCGAGCTCCACCTCTTATATCACTAGAGTTGCATCACGCTTACCAGCCACCAAGCCACAACCTCCAAACCCTTATCCAGCCACCAAGGCACCTCTCTTCTCCATCGAAACAACTCACACCGCAATCAAAATCTAGATCTGCGCCTTCATCCAAAAAACCCACTAGGAGAAGCATTTTGGTTGCAAGACAAGAAAGATTATTGATAAATAAAAATGTCAGATAAGCATTATGACGCCAGAGTGACCATTTTAAATCAATCAAATTTTCAAGGATAAAAAGAGATAAAACCTTTTTGAGTGAATGGTCCATTGGTTCCTGAAAATGTGGGTTGCAGACAAGTTCATCAATGAAAGAAGGAAATAACTAATTTAGTTTCTAATGTTGTAAAATATGGGTCATGTTGGTCCATTCAAGGTCTAACTCAACTGACATTTTATGTGACTATAATGATCTTGGCCATATTTTACAACATTGTGGGCTAAATTGAATATTTCCTTCTTTCAAGGACGAACTTGTCAACGGCCCACACTTTCAATGACCAATTTGACTACTCACTCAAATTCATTTCATGGACAATTTTCATGGAAAATTTTAAATTCGGGTGTATATGTTCGGGACAAAACCTATTTAACCCAAAAAGGTTTATGCAATATTAAAAATAAAAAGAAATATCATTATATACATTTTCCCTTTGTTCTTTCATGAGACCGATGAACCAGTGGTATGGCTTCATGACATAGTGGACGCCAATGATGTTGTCATGGTGCAAGATGGGTGTCGTAGTAATTCCCCAGGGGGAGGGGATGGGGATGATCCAACTTGAACTTTATGGTGTGTTTTGCCCTTTTTCAAAAATTCTGTGTTTTATGGATTTTAAAGATACAAGAATTTTGTGCTGGAATGTGGGTGGGGCTGTTAATGTTCACGGTAGAAGAGTCGTAAAGGACCATGTAGATAAATATCATCCGGATATTTTTATTGTGATAGAAACCCATTGCCCTTTTGATGGAGCTGATGCTTTCCAGAATGGCTTAGGGTTTGAAAAGTGTGGAGTTATAGAGGCCTCTGGTTTCGCTGGGGGAATCTAGGTTTCTAGGAGCTCGTGACCATCAATTTGCATTTTCGGTCTTGGATGTTCATAATCAGGTCATTTCAATTCAATTTGTTGGAGCGGAAACTACCTGGGTTTGTAGTGCAATTTATGAAAATCCTGACCCTGCTGGTCGGGTTATGCTTCGAGATTATCTTTTTCATCTTCATTCGTCTATCCAATTCCCATGGGTGTTGACCAAGGATTTTAATGAAATTCGTTATCCTTCTAAGGTCAAGGGAGGTGTCTTCTGTATGTAGAGAGCGCAACATTTTCTTGATATGATGGAGAATTGTAATTTACTGGACCTTGGATCTTTTGGCAGTAAATTCACTTGGTTTCGGAGATCAACGAAAGGTCGTTCTATTTCTAAATGTTTGGATAGGGATTTGGCGGATGTTATTTGCCGACATACCTTTCCAGAAGATGTTATTGAGAATCTTCCTAGAGTTTATTCTGACCATTGCCCGCTTTTGCTTCGATGTGGCGGTTTTAAGTGAATAGAAAAAACATATCGTTCCTCTTCATGGCCTCTTGGACTTCACACCCAGATTTTGATGCTACAATTAGAAAAGGTTGGGAGAAGAGGAGTGGGTTAGTTCTCTCCATATTGGACCATGTCAGGCAGGAGGCTCTTGATTTCAATAAGAAAGCCTTTGGTAACATTTTTCATCGCAAGAAAGTTTGTGAGAATCGTTTGAGAGGTGCTCAAAAGGCTCTTGAATCAGGAGAAACTAGTAGCATGCTTAGATTGGAATGGGGGCTCCAAAATGAGTGTGGGCAGATTTTATATCAGGAAGAGGTGTTCTAGTACCAGAAGTCTAAGGAGCAATGGGTGCGCTTTGGGGATAGAAATACCCGTTTCTTTCACTCCCAAACTGTTAATCGTAGAAAGCGGAATAAGGTTCATGGTTTGTTTCTTGATGATAGTACGTTGTAAACTGGTTAGGCGAGATTAAGTGATGAGGCTCTAAACTTTTTTCAGCACCTTTTTGCGTCTTCTGTTCAAGCTGAACTTGCGGCTTTCCCTGTTCAAAATACGCCTAAGCTGTGTAGTGAGGGCGTTGTAGCACTTTTGAGACCAGTGTCCAAGGAAGAGGTAAGACAGGTGTTTATGGTATGAAATCCTTTAAGGTTCCAAGCCCTGATGGGTTTCAGCCTTATTTCTTTAAAAGATATTGGTACTTAGTGGGCGATGAGATTTGGAAGACGGTGGTAGAAGCTTTTTCTAGCGGGTCCTCGGATCTTGGAATGTTGGAAACTCTTATAGTCTTGATTCCTAAAGTTGATTTACCAACCCGATTGAAAGAATTCAGGCCTATTAGTTTATGTAGTGTTCTGTATAAGATCATGACTAAAGTTCTGGTAGGGAGACTCTGACCTTTTCTTGGGGATTTAATTGGTCTTCTTCAAGGGATTTTCATTCCAGGTAGAAGCTCAGCGGATAATATCATTATAGCCCAGGAAGAAATGCACTATATGAAGAAAACGAAGGTTAAGAAGGGTTCTCTAGCAATGAAGATAGATCTGGAGAAAGCTTATGACAACATCAATTTGGATTTTCTCCGCTTAACTTTGGTCTATTTTGGGTTCCCGATTAGTATTGTGAATCTGATCATGTGGTGTGTTAGTAACTCCAGGTTGAGTATCTTATGGAATGAGAGTCATTTACCCAATTTTTCTCCTTCAAGAGAATTGAGGCAAGGTGACCCAATGTCACCCTACCTTTTTCTTTTATGTATGGAGAAGCTTTTTCTTTATATACAACAGTTGGTTGATAAAGGTAGTTGGAAACCCATTCACTTGGCTCCCAAGAGCCCGGGGCTGTCTCATCTACTCTTTGCGGATGATATTCTCCTCTTTGCTCATGAATCATCATCGCAAGTCAATCTGATTACGGATACGTTGAATGATTTCTCTACAGCTTCTAGTCTTCGTGTGAATATTGATAAGTCTTGTATGTTGTGCTCTTCTAAGGTTTCGCGCATGCGGAGAGAGGCCTTCACAGATTTATCTTCCATTAGGAGCACTTCTAATTTGGGGAAGTATTTGGGGGTGAACTTGGGTGATCAGAGGAGTAAGAAAGCTCAGTTTCAGCATATTTTGGAGCGTCATTTGTCCACCTGGAAGATGAACATGCTTAACAAAGCAGGTAAAATGTACCTTGTTAAGTCTTTCTTGACTTCTTTGCCAGTCTATGACATGCAGGTTGCGTGGCTGCCCTCTAGTGTGTGTAATCACCTTGGTCAAATCAGTCAACGTTTCCTTTGGACCACTGATCCATCTAAGAAGGGTTGGCATCCTGTTAGCTCAGAGAAGGTCACTGATTTAAAAAGTTGTGGGGGTTTGGGTGTTAGGGAGGCAAGGAAATGAAATATTGCTTTGCTTGGGAAGCTGGTTTGGAAAATGTTGCAGGACCCCGATTGTATTTGGGTTCAGATGTTTGAGAGTATTTACTTGAAAGGGACACAGTTCTTGGAGTATAAAATAAAAATTAATGTCTCTTATACTTGAAGGAGAATTATTAGAGCTAGGGATCATTTACAAGATGATTTTTCTTTCATGTTGCAGCAAGGAAATTCATCTCTTTGGTACTAGAACTGGCTTGGTATTGGAGCGCTTTGTCATTTTGTGTTGTTTGTTCACATAACAGATTCTAATCTTATGGTGAAGGATGTTTGGGAGAATGGGTGGAGATGGCAACATATTTGGACTGCGGTTCCTCAGGAAATTTAGGATCTGATTGCTGATGTACTGGGGCCAAATGGTTAGATGTATCTCGATGCTTGGAGATGGAATGGAGCGGCGAGTGGGTGCTATTCAACAGCATCTGTGTATGCTTGGCTGAATTCTCGTTTTAGGAATTCTTTTGACCACCCTTTGTGGTGTCATATATGGAAGCTTAGAGTGCCAGAGAAGTATAAGTTCCTCGTTTGGTTGGTCTTTCATAGAGCCTTACCCTCAAATGTGCATCGTCACTATTGCAATATTGCAAACTCTCCAGCGTGTATGCGTTGCTCACATCCTACAGAAGATATCCTCCATTGTTTAAGGGATTTCCCCACTCCAAAGAGTTTTGGATCAGATCTCGTTGCACTTTATTTCCTATGTTTTTTACTCTGAATGTTTAGGAATGGATGGATGGCATTTTTGAGGAAGCGAATGCAATAAAGTTTCTTCACAACTTATGGTGGATTTGGCACTGGAGAAACAACATGTTGATGAGCAATGAAGCTTGGCCGCTACTTTTGGTACAACGCAGCATCCTTCATGCGATTTCAGTTCCTGAGCCTATTGGGGAAGATGCTATACATTCTCGTACCTAGAAGCTTGGGTTTCGCCTCCGGTCGGTTGGGTAAAGTTGAACACTGATGGTAGCTATCTTCAGAGCTCATCACTCATGGATTGTGGAGGCTTGATAAGGGACCATAATGGTACTTGGCTTCTTGGATTCTCTAGTTTTGAGGGTATGAGAGACGTTTATCTTGCCGAGCTCTTGGCTGTTTTTCATGGGCTCACTTTGACTTGACGTATTGGTGCAACAAAAGTTGTTTGTGAGTTTTATTGTTTGGATGTGTTAAATAGTCTCACAAGTGTCGGATCCCTTCATCTGCATTCATGTGCGACTTTCATTTCAGAAGCTCGCGTGCTGGTTCACTTAGATTAGGAGCTTGTCATCCATCATGTCTCGCGAGAGTTCAACAAACCGACAGATGCTTTAGCTAAAATGGGGTTAATGGACAGAATTGGTTTGAAGACGTGGAATGCTCCTCCTAGCGAGATTCTTCGCTAGTTGGGGAATGACTAATTTTCTTCTTTGTTGTTGTTTTTTTTTTTTATTTCCAATCTACCAAAATAATTTTTCTTTTGTTTTTAAGAGAAAGTCAGTTTAAAAAAATAAAAATAATAGAAAGATAGGTCCATAGTGGTTTGGTGGCAGTTTTGCAACTTCACTCCCACCGTAAACAACAGCAAACCCAGCTGTAAGCGAATTATCGCATGGGCGATATTACCCTTTACAATTGCATCGTAATTAACCCTTCAAAATGTGCTCTTAACTTCAAGATTGATCAATTTTGCATGTAGTGCACGAAATTCCAAGAATACCCCTCCAAAAGATTATTGGTCAAACCGCCACCATATCCACATTCACGTTGTTGGTCAAAGAACACAGAGCATCCTGTAGCAGCACAATTTCGTCATTTCACATTGAATAAAATAAGAATTACCTTGGGAGTTGCGCAACACTCATCTAGTTTTTAATTTTTATATTTATCACATTTTTTTATAATTCATACAAAAATATCAATATTTTATTCTTTTTTCTCCACAAGCTTTCACTTCACCTAAATTGCAATGAACTTGTTTTGCACTATTATAAGGTTCGAATTGGTATAAAATGAGAAAATCCACTTTGGTCAGAAAATAGATTACTCATTTAAACCCAAAAAAACTAGCATAACCAAAAATTTCTTTTTCTTTTTCGAAAAGTCACTTTTGCTTGTGTGCAGGCACGGATCCAGGAATTTAAGTACGTGGGGGCAAAATACACATAAATTTGTAACATAGAAAATATAACAACATAGTACTATTAAAAATTTGAAAGTACATCAAAATTGTTCCCTACGAGTTTTCATATTTTGAAAACTCTGCACTATCTTTTCATTTTCAACACTATCAAATACATCTTTCTCTATATAAGTAACTAAACAATCATTTTGCCATTCATCTCCCATACGATTTCGCTTCTGATTCTTGATGATATTCATAGCGGAGAAAGCTCTTTCAACTGTCGCAGTTACTACAGGAAGTATCAAAGCTAACTCTAAAAGCAAATATACCAATGGATATACAATATGCTTCCTAGTCTCCACAAGCTTTATAGCAAGATCCCTAGTTCCCCCTAGTCCTTGTTTGCTCACAATTCACAATTCACAATTCACAACCAAACACAAAGCAACAGCCAAGCTAAAGAGTAAAGAAGGTAATACCTTGCTGGATTGAAGCAGAAAGGGGAGAATCAGAAGAGGGTTTGAACTTTGAAGCAGTCAAGCAGAGCATGTGGAGAAGGCAGAGGCACGGCGGCGGAGGAGGCGACGGAGGAGGAGAAGGCAGCGTCGCGGCGACGGAGAAGGCAGAGTTGAGCGCGACGGTGGACGGAGAAGGCAGAGTCAAGCGCGACGGCGGACGTAGATGGCAGAGTAGAGCGCGACGGCGGACGGAGAAGCGAAGTCGAGCGCGACGGTGGACGGAGATTGCAGACCGTAGATGCACAGGCGACGGCGGACGGAGAAGGATGCAGAGCCGCGCGACGGCGGAGGAGAAGGAGGGAAGCAGAACGAGATTCGGTGGTGGAGGATGTGAGGAGGCTAGAAGCAGAAAGAGGAAGTGAGGCGGCTAGAAGGAGAAAGGGAAATTACGGTTGAAGGGGAATTAGTAATAATACTCCCTCCGTTCCTTTTTATAAGAGATAGATGAAGGGTGTTGGCTGTTCCTTTTTGCAAGAACCACATAAGGCTTTGTGCCATATTAATTATTTTTTCACATTTTTACCCCTATTCAATTCTGGAAATATGGAATTGCATTAATGATGGAAAAAGATTAAAAAGAAATATGTTAAGGACAATTTTGGAAATTCAACAACATTTGAGAACAAATTTAATGCAAAAAACTATACTACCTAACTTTCTTAAGGGTTGTGCAAAGTTGGTTTAGCTCTTATAAAAAAGAACAAAATGAGTATTAGTTTATTACTATTATTATTATTTTTTTTAAATTCTTGTGGGGGCATTTGCCCCCTAGCACACACGTAAATCCGTGCATGCTTGTGTGGTCATTATAGTTTTATAATGAAAAACAGCAATAGTTTCATAAATTAATAAATATAAAATTGAACATTAACCGTTATGAGTTATGAATTGTAAGTAGTATATAAATTTTGGCAAAATCGAACCCGGACATCGAACCGTTCAAATTATCGGTTCATGATTTTTAGAGTTCAATTGAGGTTGAACCGTGGTTGAACCGATAGTAATTAAATAATATTTTTAATTAGTATAATATGTATATATATATATATATATATATATATATATATAATTATATACATAAAATGAAAATTACACATGACATTAAAATTTTCAACCTTCAAAATTAAGCAAATTCCACCACTAGGTTCTAACTTCTAACCAAGTACATTATCAAATAAAACAACACATACCACAACAAAACACAATATTCATTACAAGTGAGTTACCCAGTGAGTCCAACAACATATAGGTTCTTAGCAAGTACATTGCCAAATCAAAAAAACATAAGATAACAAACCACAGTATTCATTAATAAGTACAAGTGTACAAGTAGAATTAAAATCATTATCACTAATCATCATAGGCATCAAAGTCATTGAAGTTGAAATCGACGCATTCAAATTGTGATGTGCTAGCATTTGCACCGCTTCCACCAACAATATCATTCCCAAGTTCAAGATCAATAGAATCCAATATATGTTGCTCTGGAATACTAATTTCTTCATTACCTAATTAAACAACATGAAAGTGAAAAGTAAAATTTCAAGTATATAGTGAAACTTTGAAATTTGAAACAAAATTAATAGAAAAAACATTAACCTCCAACATTTGTTGATTCACCAATTACTGGGATTGCATTTTCTTCATAAATAGCACTCTCATTGTCAAGCTCATTAGCATCAAACTCGGGAGGTGCATCATCCTCAACTACCCAAAAATCAACCTTATAAATGCTTTCATAATCAATGGGATCATATGGTCTCTTCTTCAAGTCCACTCTAAAATAAAACATTAAAAAGCAAATATCAAGTTAGCAAGTTAAAAAACAATAATGTTTTGACATAGATAAATTTATGTACCTTTTTCTTCAAACGCAAATTATAAGTAACATAAACATGATCACTAAGTCGTTGGTGTTCAAGTCTATTTCTTTTCTTAGTATGTATGCGTTCAAAGAAACTCCAGTTCCTCTCACACCCTAAAGATGATGAAGTTTGGCGAAGAAGACGGATAGCTATCTTTTGTAAAATTGAAGCACAACTCCCATAAAAGAACTACCGTTGATCTACAAAAAATATAGATATTTATTAATCTCTAACATAAACGCAAAAATTCAATTATGTACAACGGAACAAGTTCTTAATCAAATTTGCCAGGACGTATATCCTTTGCCGCGTTCAAAGCAATTTCTCGAGCAAAAGAACCGATTCGAGCACGATACATATGCATCTCTTGAAGGGCTTTCGACAAGTCAGGACAAATACATTTTATCCCAAACAAATCAAGAAGTCCTTGAACAACCCTATCTTTTTCACGAAAACTTGGATTCAAAAAATAAGCTGCGGCATGAAGAGTACGCTTCAAGTGTTTACCCCACCGAGCCTTAATTATATCTGTGCAAGGCTTATACCAATGAACCTTATTCTTGAATATTTTCATTATTGCGTTCTTTTTCCTTTGCATGCCATCATAAACATAGCCCATGGAAGGATTTTCATCCCCATCTACAATTCTTAACAAATGAATAATGGGAGCTACGATATTGGTCACAATAAGACAATCTTTCCAAAAAAATTGATCTAGAATGATAGCTTTAGCAGCTTTTCCAACTTCAGTCCTTGCTAATGCATGGCTAACAAAGTGGTTGTCCACAGATAGTGCTTGCAACACATTCATGTGATCATTAAGATTTTTCAGCGTTATAAATGTGGTTGCAAACCTAGTCGTTCTTGGGCGAACAATTTCTTTCCAACCTGGTCTTTTTCTAAGCCGGGACAAGAATACCATGTGATTATAAACAAATTTAGTCACCTTTGAAGCTTTTGAGGCCAGATTTGCAATGTAAGGTAGACTACCAATGTCCTTCAGAAGAAGATTCAAGCAGTGAGCAGCACATGGAGACCAGAAGATGGTGGGATGTTTTGCATGGAGCAATCTACCAGCAGCTACGTAGTTGGCCGCATTATCAGTGACCACATGAACCACGTTCTCAGGCCATACCCAATCAATAACTTTAGAAAACAGGTTGCACAACGTCAAAGCATCTTTCACAACATCAGACGCATCCACAGATTTCACAAATGATATACCTGCACCAAAATAAACAAAGTTAATGATTGTACATCCAGTCCTTTGCTTAAACCAGAAATGATATACCTACATCAAAGTCATACCATCAGAACTATAAACCAGAAAATTGATTAAAGTTCTTTGCCTTTGGTCACTCAATCCATCGGCCATGATTGTACATCCAGTTCGAGCCCAATTAGCTCGTTGACTTTCAACTAGTAGTTGACATTTTTTTTGCAATCCCTCAACAAGTTAATTCTTAATTCATGATAACCTTAGCCTTTAAAACCAGGGCCAATGGAAGCAATTGCATCTAGAGCAGGTTGAAAATATGGTGATTGTATGGCATTGAAAGGAATACAGGCATCAAAACACCATCTAGCAATAGCCATCTTAACTCCGTGTACGGCTTCCTTAGTAGATAGGACACTTCTAAGAGTTGGTTGGGACCAGGGGTTGTTCTTGGAGCTAAAAATTCACCAACTTCAACACTAGCTTTCCTTTTTCCTCTACTTTGAGTAGATGTTGGTTTTGCAGTTTGGGTAGCATTAATTTGTTGGCCCTCACTACAAATCTCATCATCAAATGATTTATCCAAGTCCGCCTTCTTCTTCCTTGATTTGTTATTTTTCAATACTTCTTCCATTTGATAGCGAATATCAGGAGGAACTTTTTTGCAAGTGGCTATATCTCCCTTTATGCACACAAAAGACAAACCCAAATTCGGTGCAAAGGAAAGAACACAAAAGACAAAATCAGACTTGGTAATGGCAAAAAAAAAAAAATATAACAATGTCTCAATTAGTTGAAACAGAGAGGACCACAAATAAAAAAATAACACATCCTTTCTTTTAAGATAATAGTGACACCCTTATAGTCTTATGGAAACTGGCCGAAAAAATTCACTCTTACTCCCTGCCTCTGTTTTCCAATTTATATATATGCTTTCCAAAAATTCACCATTACTCCCTGCCTCTGTTTTCCAGTCTTATATATATGCTTTCCAATTTCCACTCTTATACATTACTCCCTAGTCCCTGCCTCTGTTTTCATTTTTATTCAGGAAGAACACCATGGCAACCTTGGACAAGACAAATTCCAAACAAATCAAAAAGGGAAAATACACTTTACCTGAGGTTGAGACACAAAAGAAGGTTGAGAATACATTATCAGAGTCAAAACTCAGAAACAGAGGTTGTCGAAGACACAAAAAGAGAAGAATGAAAACTGAAAGAAGAATGAAATTGAAGACAAGATAAGTAAGGAAGTAGGAATTAGGAACACATACACTGGAGCAGAGTAGAGGCAAGGCGACAACGTGCGACGGCGGAGAGGCGACAGCGTGCGATGCGGCCTTGAAAGGGATTTGAAGTGCAGTGACAGGGCTCAAGGGAGAAGAGAGCAGAAGGAAGGCGTGCGACGGGTGGTGCGTCGTGCGACGGGTGAGGCGACAGCGGCTTGAAAGGAAACGGTTGAGCAGTGGTGGCTCAAGGGAGAAGAAACAATCAGATAGGGTTTTCGAATTTCACTAAAGGTTGTTTTCATTTCACCTTTTTTTTACTGCCTCTGCCCATCAAAACGACATAGCTTCACACGAACCAATCGACCCGTTTCCTGGCCGATTTTTACCGGTACAAGTTCGGTTTTCCCAGTTTGACACCGGTTCACCAACCCTCGATTTTGTGTGACAACCGAACCGGTCTAACCTGCAGTTTCTGATTTGACCAGCGGTTCGCAATTTTTCTGATCGAACTTGCCGGTCCAGTCCGGTTCTACCATCATTCATTATATACATTTCTTAGAATAAATATCTGAAATGTACAGATCCTACCCTGGTATTTAGCACCAAAGTTAGTGCAAAAGTTTAACGTAGGGAAGGGCATCTTTGTTGCTTGCCCCTTTGGTCGTTCCAAAGATGTTTATTTTATATATTTCCGTCTTTCTCTCTCTCACGCTCTCACACCTCTTTGTTTTACTAAAATATGCAAATAATAAATTAAACTAGTCCCAAACTCCTATGAGCCCCCTTTAATTAATAAGAAAATGCATAAAAGGATTAAAGAAATCATGGTGTTGCGTCAGCCTAAGCACGGTTAGATCTACACAGAACCTACCTAGCTCGCATACATCACTCATTCATCATCAAACTGCAATAGTTGAATGGAATCTCCCACACACAGATTTGAGATCTAAAACACACTTCTTCAATCCCAAAGACCAACAACACCACAAATCTAAATCAGGAAGTAAAAAAGATGATAAATTTCATTTGAAATTAGCTATATATAATTTATATCCTCCATTGCATTCTATATAATACATCATATATTCATTCTTCTATCCTCAAATGGAAAAATTAAGAAAATTAAATTACAAACCGCCACCATGAAGATGAACCTGAATCTCAAAACCCCCTAATAGAAACCCAAGATTAAATACTTCTAGGCCAGATGATTAGAAGAGAATAGAAGAGAAGAAATTCGTATGTACAGTTGAGGCCAAGAAAAAAAAGAAAAAAAAGTACTTTTTTGAGCTCTCACATAGATCCCTTTCTGGGACATTTTGTGGCGGTGATCATGAGTCACTACACTCATGCCAGCAAATGAGCATTATGACACAGCGCCTCATGATGTAGAAACGAGCCCTCTGTTCCTTCACCAGCCTCGCACACTTTCTAGAAAAAGCGCACCTCCTCTGTTGCTGAGTTGATGAATTCTTCATGAATGAGGAAGAAGAAGAAGAGGTTGAGGAATTACAACGGCTCCTTCTTGATGATGATGATGATGATGAAGACCCTTCTTTCTTTGACAGCTTCCACTTCTCATTAAAGTAGAAATTAGGTGGGGCACTCTCATTGCTGCTATTGCTGCTGCTGCTTCTGCCACTACATGTGGGTGCAGAGGAAGCAGAAGCAGAAGAAGAGGCCATGTTGGGTGATTGAAACACACTTACACTAGCAGAGATAAATTGCAGGGTGTATTGGAGAAAGAGAGGGAGGAGGGAAGCGAAAATTAGTTGTGGGAGCAGTGAGTTTAACTGAGACTGAATCACTGAGGAAAGGGGGTAGAAGGGGATGAAGGGAGAGGGTGAATATATATAAGAGGCTGGTTAGATTGGAAAAAGAGTAGCAGATGGGGGGTCTGTGTGGCAGTGGGTCCTCTGCCTCGAGAGGCCCACCATTACTTTTCTAATATTATTATTATTATTATTATTATTATTATTATTATTATTATTATTATTATTATTATTATTATTATTATTACGGGAAATCATCACCATATCCCGAATAAGTTAAAAATCTATCAAGGATAAAAAGCTATAAAAATGAATTCATTTAGAATATTTGTATGCCGACAAGTTCGACACTCAATCAACATGTTTTGTGGCGATTTTTTATGCCACTAATGTGTATTCCTTCAAAAAAAAAAATTAGGAACTAAAACTTGCATTTTCAAAAATACATTATGAAATTTGTTTTTGGTAGATTTTTTTTACCTAACACATTTTTGATTGTTTTTTGATCTCAATTTATTTTCCATCAGAATCCTTGGGAAAGAAAGAAACCCTCAGCTAGAAGCCGTGACAATCTTCCAATGCTTCCAGAATGTCTTCATCGACCCTAGAACAGTCCCTTTTTAGAATATCTCCATGGTGTTGATCTCTTTGTCTAGCTCATTGCTTTGGATGAAGAGTTTGGTTTTACCAAGGGCGGGGTCATAGCTCTGAGTCATTAGGGTGGCCTGCTTGGATTGAAGAACTTCGATTTTCATTTGGATATTAGCCAGATTCCCATTAAGTTTAGCTAGCCGAGTGGATATCTTTTCCTGCTCCACCTTGACGAGAGCTAGTTGTTGGCCGATGCGCTTAAGTTCTTGATGGTTTGAAGCTCTGCTGTCGTGAAGAGTGCTCAGACGCCGTAGCTATTTGTCATTTCGCCCACGACGTGTCGTGCCAGCGGAAATCTTCATGTCCCTGTCTTGAAGCTTAAGGACCAGATTTCAGTAGACCTCTCGCTCCTCCTTTGACACCTCTGGTGATGAGGCTTGAGCGAGCTTCATGAGGGGCTCCCTCAAGGTTTGGACTACAGTCGGGTCCTAAAGTTATTCACCTCGTAGATGGTCGTGTACAATCTTGTGATGCTTAGGAATTAGGGAGGTTTCGTCCAAGGCATCTGCAACGACGAATGGCAAGGGGGACTGAAAGTACTACCTCAGGACCGAATCCTAAATGGGTTGATCAGGAGAAGTGGGACGCATCAGAGATATAGCCCAAGGGACTTGGCTCATAGTGATAAATTCATGATTGGTGGAATAGGGGTCTTGGTGGTAGCAGCTGAACTTGGACCAACGTCTCTTTTCTTCTTTGGCTGACAACATGTAACAAAGATGTTAGCTGAAAAAATTTGGGCAAGAATCAAGATCAATTAACGGTGTGAACGAATATACCTTGGGTGATAACGGGTTGGTTTGAGTTAGACTTTTCTTCATGGCGACTTCCTGGAGGGACTTCATCGAAGCCTGGATGGTGGACGATCGAGTGGTTCTCCCGCTGGTTCGACTAGCTGTTTTTTGAAGGTTCTCAGTAGAGATCCCTTCAAGAGAATCAGCTAAGCTATCCACGTCGATGACAAGAGGGATGCTAGGCTTTGCAATCAGGGAAGATTAACCGTGTGGTATACAAAGAAGAAACGAGAATATAAAGAATGTCAAAGTTTGCAAGTTACCTAGAGTCACTAATTTGCGAGGTTTAGCTTTCTTCTTTTTCCTGGACTCAGAGTATCCTTCCACGAGCTTCCCCAGATAAAATTCGTGATCATCTGGAAAGAAGAGGACGTGAGCTTCTGACCACCATTTTAGGAAGAAGGGTGCAACATTGTTAGAATGGTTGAATTCAAAGTAAGTGAAGACATCCATCTTCTTGATTGAGTCCTATTTTAGAAGGAGGACTTGTTCCTTTTCAATGGAGTCTCGAGAAGCCAGAGGAATCTCTAATGGAAGGGCAGCAATGGTCGGGATGCTCTGGACCTACCTGAATTTCTTGGAAAAGCAATTGGGGCATAAAGTTTGATGAAAAACTTGTTTTTCCGAAAACTGGGTTTGATGACACAGAACAACAGCTACCTGGTTAAAGTAATACTCCAGCTCAGGTCTTTGTCAGCCACCTGCTCTGAGGTATTGACTTGGGACAAGATTGCTAGTTGGTTCGAGGGTAGGGGAATACTATTGTGGGTCGGCTAGTTCCATGGTGAGCAAGTGGTGTACTACCTGGTGTACTGAAGTCTCAGGCATGACCGGGAGACTGCCTAGGCTATTCCCGTAAACCTTGGTCAACCCACCAGTCCATATGCAAGCAGACGAGTCTTGCCGAAAGTCAGGGAAATATGAAAGGGTTTACAGGTGAAGAAACTAGAGTGAGCCTCCCACGACCTTGGAGGATAGGTCTTCTCCATCATGGAGTGCTTTAAGAAGTTTGAACATGCTCTAGTAGAAGAGCACCAAAAGAGCAGGCGTCAAGGGAAAGCTGCCACCAGATGTGATGGCTGAGGCAACATGGTTTGCCTTGGCTGTGATAGCAGTGGAGGATGGGTTGAAGAAATACTTGCAAATCTAGTACAAGAGGAAGGTGTTGTGCTCCTATTCTGAAATGGGCCCGAAGGTCTTTGCATGTCTCTGTAAGAAGCGGATATAGAGGCTGGCTTTGCGATCAAATCGGATCCCTAGTTCCTTTGGTTCACCCAAGTACTTGTGGGCAATGACAAATAGCTCCTCACTAGTGGCAGGGAGGCCTAGGATATTCACCATACCCAAAAGGATTAGACTCATCATCCTAGTGGGGAAAATTAACTTGTTGATTGCTGTGGATTAAAAGTCGGTGAACCGAACAGAAGATTAGGACGGTAGGGAATCTCGAGAGGTATTGTTTCTTCTCCTGGTCGAACACGGCTAAGAACATCGATTACGAAGGGGAAAGGGTTGGAGGTTGATCAGGGCACTGCATGGAGGAGGAACCTGGTGCAAGAGAGGCCTTGTCAGGAGAGGAGAACGACAATCGCGAGGACAAGGAGGAAGACGAGGCCTCACCGAAAGAATGGATCTTGTTTTGGGAATCTCTAGTGTCTGACATGGCGAAGATGAATCGGGGCAAGTGAGTGTGAGGGTTGCAGTTTGCGTGCTTAAAGAGGAATTCGTAGAGAAGATATCAGAAATATCAAGTAACGTCTTATCAAGGATTTGAAAGTTTATTGCATGGGGGTCTAAATAATAGCCTAACCGGATTTCTCTTGGGAGCTGTAAAATTGCAATGATTGTATTCTGATTCACCGTAACGGTTAAATCGCGAATGCAGGGGGGAAATGTGTTGGCACCCAAAAATCCGTAACGAATAGTTGAGCCGGCGACATATTAGCCGTTTGGGAGAAAATAGTCGTTAGTATGCCAGTCGAAGAGCAGGGATTAGCCGCATGACTCTAGCTTAGACGGTTGAATTAGATGAAATGTTTTGGGACAAGGTTCAAGGGAATGTGCAAAAACTTGGGCATGAAGCAGAAAACTCAAGGAGTTTCTAGAAGATTACCACGTGCAAAAAGCAGTGATGGGCTCATTCCCGCGAAAATAGGAGAAGAAGTTAAGGGCTAGCCGAAGCAAGGAGGAACGACTGAACAAATCCTCCAGGCTGACTAGGATAGAGAAGAAACGCGACACTCCTCATAACCTGTATAGTTGTCTAATGATCTGAAAACGTGGGGGAGTGCTAGGTGGGTTCCAACTGCTGAAGTTAGCCGAATTGACCTCTATAAATAGAGGAAGGGTTATTTGTAAACGACACACAACTCAACATCAATCAAATCTTACAAATTTCCCACATTTACCTTTCCTTTATTTTTTAGCACTTTACTTTCATCCATTTATTTCCAGCACTTTACTTTCCCTTATCTTTTTTCCACCTTTACTTTCAGCCATTTAGAGCTTTCAGCCTTTACTTTATTTACCATCTTTCAGCCTTTTATTCCATTTTAACCATTCAGCTTAGTTCATAGCCATGTTCTAGTCACAGTTTCTCAGCAGCAAGAATTAAGAGCTTGGAGTTTCTTTTTCGAATAATCGTTTGAT
This sequence comes from Acmispon strigosus, assembly GCA_030819835.1. NCBI lineage: Eukaryota > Viridiplantae > Streptophyta > Magnoliopsida > Fabales > Fabaceae > Acmispon > Acmispon strigosus. The sequence goes on from JAUAMA010000007.1 coordinate 34,206,929, forward strand.
TAGGGAATTGGATGTTGATTTTCCTGCCAACCTACACGGCTTCCTGATCTCAAAAATCCATTTGTGAACTAACAATAGCTAAGAGTCCACTCTAATACAATTATGAGAGAGCCACTCTCTACAAGAAACAAACAACCAACAGAAAAGTACATTAATCCAAAAAATAAACCCCCCTAAATATCCTTCCAAACATACACTCATGACCCAGAGACTAACTTAGTTATCTGGCCTTTCCCTTAATCCCATAATTACAAGGCCAAAACACCACACCTTGCTCGCGACTCTGATTCCACCATAAGAAGACATAGTTCTTTCCGCCTCTTATTATCCTTCCATGCACATAAATAGAAATTCATCTTCGCAGCTCAATATTGCTGACACCCATCAACCACATAACAAAACCAAGTAATGACTCACAACCATCCCAGCAAATTGAAGTAAAGCTTCACACCAATCTTTCCAAATTTCTAGTTCATTTCGTCATCTATAATCCTGCAGTCAAACAACAACAGCCACAACATACCCAGATTCATTTCGTCATAAAATTCCTTCCAGACAAGTCTTTCAGATTATTACACCATTCAGATAAAGAGAATGAGAAACCCTTAATCTTTCACCTTAGCCAATTCCATGACCTGAAATTAATTAAGTCTATAGTCCTTTCCAAATTCAACTATACTGACTTAAACACAACGTCATTTCTCGTCAGCCAAATCGGCCATATACAAGTGCACCACACCAAAAATCAACTCAACTCCTTGTTTTTTTACCTCCAAGACAATGTTGCTCAAAGTGGCTTTGACACTCATGGGGCAACACCGTTTGGATTCCCCACCAATTATAACAAGACATAAACTCTCCAAGCGAACTTACACAAGAATAAGAGATGATTAGTGCTCTCCTCCACCTGCTGGTAAAAAACACAACTATTCTTCTTCCCCCTTAGATAACATTACGTTTTCTTAAATTTTCCCCGATTGAATTCTATCCAGACCAGTGTTTTAAAACTCGGCCCGGTGATCGACTCGGCCGAGGCACTGGGTCAATGGGTCACTGGTCGGACCGAGGGGTCACTAGTCGGACCTGTTGACTCGGTGTATATTAAAAAAATATAAAAAAATTCAATACTATATGAATTCTATATCTATCTATATATATATACTAAAATAAGGTTTAATCTCACCTACCCACCATGTCCTACCCATTAAGACCTTACCCTAACTAATTATTTTTTATGTTGTTTATTTTTTTCAATTTAATATTTCAAATTTTTATAAAATTTTGCATTTCAGATTTTTATTTTTGATATTTCAGGTTTAATTCCATCTACCCCACCATATATATTTATGTTGATTTTTTTTTTTAAATTATCTTTTGATATCTAAAAATAAAAGAATGCTTATAAAAACAACTTTCATTGTACCGTCTCTAGCCACCAAAATCGAAACAAGCAAATATTGTAGCTGGATATAGACTAATGAAGAATTTTCAAAGTTTAGGATATAGATATTTTAAATTGAATTGGTAGTTTTGGCTTTTATTTTAGTCCTTTCTTAAATATGTATTGATTAAATATTTAAATTTGTAATCAATAAAAATTTAACGTATTAAATATTTCATCCATGTATCGTAATATAAATAATATTAATATTTTTAAAATTCATATTAAAAATAATATTATTCTAGTGTAGTAGTAATAGTATTGATTAATTTTTTAATCAGTTTAAAAATATAAATAATAAAAGACATAATTAATCATTAATAATATTGCGGTGTAGTGGTAATAGTGTTGTTATTCTACTTCAAGGTCTTGTGTTCAACTCTCTCTTGTACCACTTTTTAAAAGTAAATTAACGTTTTTATTAACTAATTGCTGGGCTTGTCAAATTGGGCTTACACCCATTATCAACATACTTAAGAAAAAAAAAATCAGTTTCAGAAAAAAAAAAAACAGCAGTTTCAGAAAAAAATAAAAATAAAAAATAGGTGACTCGCCGGTTCAACCAAAAACCGGCCGAGTCACCAGTTTATCCCTTGAACCGGCCGGGTCGTCCCGGTTCAAACCGGTTCGCTTGCAGAACTGGTCTGATGACCAACCCAAACCGGTCATAGCACCGGTTACCGGTCGGACCGGCCGGTCCGGTCCGGTTTTTAATACATTGATCCAGACCCAATTTCCACCCATATGCTACCACATTAGATGGCAGAGGAATCTTCCGTAGGATTTTAAAAAACTTGCACTCCTCTGAATATGTCCCTCCAACTTCAGCTTTGTATGCTGATTGCACTGTGAAAACTCCACCAGCCGAGTGCACCCAGCTCCATTCGTCTGTTACGCCAACTCTTATCATCCCAAAATAATGTACCTTCCCCATCCCCTAATTTCCTAGAATTATTTTATGCAAACCAACCCAGCTCCGCCCCAACACAGTTCCAAAAATCCCTCCACCAACACGAAGTTACAGCCCCTCTTACAATCCCCTCACACCCTCCCCTCCCCATATTTTGATAGTGCGAGAAACACAACAAAGGGGGTTGAATTGCGTGTGTCATTTTTGAAAAATTCTTTCATGATAACCATCAATAATTAGTTTTTTAAAGAACGTTATAGACTATGTGTGTATGCATGCATGCATGCAGTGGAAAGTTAACGTAATGTAGAAAAGTAAAGCACACGCGATATTTATCCTGGTTCATCCCCATAATCGTCAGGGCTACGTCCAGTCCTTGGCTTCACTAAGATTTTCCACTATTTCACAAATAACACAAGTATTATCAGGGACTTCTCCCAGTATTATAAGGACTTCTCCTATCAAGTATTGTATAGGACTTCTCCTAGTATTTTCAGCACTTCTCCTTTACAAGTATTCTCCAGGACTTCTCCTCATTAGTAATCTACAGGACTACTCCTGATACCCTTTACAAATTGGGTTTGTTTTTCTACAAGAATTCTCTTCAACAAGAGTGAGTAGAAGAAATGAAGCTCGGGTTACAGAGAGGATGGGAATTTAAGTTTATCTGTTTTGGGTTGTGTGTGGCTTAAAATAAGAGTAATACTCTATAAGATCTTCACACAAGTGGACGACATAACTCAAGCAAAATTTGGCTTGAAGCTTTCTGAGTTTGAACCAATGAAAGCTTGGTTCTCTCGGCAAACTTGGTTGAGATATGCAATGGATTGAATAGAAGTCGTCAAGTTGTTCTGGAAGCTGAATTCTCTATTTATATCTTTAGTTGAAATTCTTCATTCATCTTTGATAGAAGGAGAGAAAATAGATCTGTTAGTGCTTCTGCTTCCTTGTGAGTAACGACTAAATCTGCAATTCTGGAGCAGCATTGAATGCGATCTGCCAAGCATTAATTACTTGGGTTGATAACGTCTGGCTCTTCAAGGCGCTTTACGTTGAACTATAATTTCTGCATTTAATGCTCATGCATTCCAGCTAAGGGAGCCATTAATGCTCTGTTCAGAAGATTTGAATTTTGAACGTTGAAGGAGTACGATATTCAGAATTTTACGCCGTTGATTCCGCGAAGTCGGCTTGACTTGAGGAAAAGCAGAAAGACAAAGAGATCAAGGAATAATATATTAATTATGTTCTTTTCTTCTTTTTGCTATCAACAGTACTTTATTTAATGCGCAGACGAGGTAAATGACTCTTGATCCAAGAAGCAATTATTCTGGATGAACTCTTCAGAACTTGGTTGAATAATTTCTTTAATGCTTCTGTTGAACTGATAACCTCATGATGCACACTTTCTGGCATTTATGACTTTTGAGTACTTTGATGCTTTGGGCAGACGAAGTCTTCATTGTGATTTGGCACACGCAGTCTTTATAAAATCTTTAGAATTTCGTCACTGAGTAAGTTGCATAGGCAGACGGACTTTCTCGTTTCAGTCTTTCTTGAAGATTAGAATATTCTTGATTTGTAGATGACTGGACGTTTCCTTCCTTTGTGCTTCCACTGAAGTTCTCCATTTGAATGAGTTGTTACACAACTGCTTTTTATGGTTCTAGAGAAACTTCAAAGCTGAGAATGTTTCCTCATGATTTGTTGCTATACTCATTCAGCTTTTGGTGAAACAGTCTTCCTGTTGATCACTGTTTATTCAAGTGTCGGACTGTTTCAACTTTATCAAGTAAGTTTTGGTTTGGAGAGAGCATAGTTGATTGAGTGCCTATCAAAGGATGTTTACTATTTACAGGCAACGTTTGGTCTTCCGTGGGTTACCGGACTGTCTTCATATGGTTGTTTTCTTTGTATATCTTGATCGCCTTCCCTTGAAGGTGTATGCGGTTATTCTTCAGTGATGACCGGACGATTTCCCCTTGCCAGACTGTTTCTCTTCATAATCACCTTGATATTCAGTACTTCAAGTTGATAGATTTTCCTGGACATGAGAAATTTCAATGTGTTAGGGATTCTATCTCTAGTGATATTAAACCTTAACGAAATTGTTAATTATCAAAACATAGTAATTTATTTAATCGTTTGAATCTAACAATCTCCCCCTTTTTGATAATGACAATTTCTTTTGGAGAAAAAGGTTTAATATATAAAGAAAATATTTCTTAGAATGAGCACTTCATTATTTTCAGATGAAAATGTTTTTCTTAGAAAAAAAAATGTTTTATTATATAGAAAAACATGAACGATATTAGACAGAGTTTATATATAAGTGCAATTTTGTTCCTTAACATAGTTTTTGATATGTAAAGATCATTTTGGTTTGTTATACTTGAGCGGACGGAGACATCTCATACTCTCGAATTTTTAATTATCTGTTTATCTTTGCTCCCCCTACATATGATATTCCTACATAGTTCAGTTTTTCATTTTCAATATTTCCTTCTAGTGAGCTCCCCCTGAACTGATGCTATAGTTTTAACCTATCTTTCCAATTTTAATCCTATCCTTCTTCTTGATTCTATTCTTCTCCCTTGTTTCTTTATATTAGTCTGTTTCTCTATCTACTACTTTTTCTTTTTCTACTACTTCTCCCCCTTTGGTATTATAAAAAAGAAAGCTATGAAATATAGAGCAGTAAGGAGAAAACGAAAGGCTGAAATAGAGATGTATATATAAAAAGTGTTGTAAAAGAGGAGTAAAATAGTTCAAATGAAAGGATTAAGAGATTAGAGATTAGAAGTCAAAGAAGCTATTCATAATCGCCTGCATCATTCCGAACTTTGCATCCATCTTTTCATTAATGGCTTGTTGTGCAGCTTCAGTTCGACTTATCACTTCCTCCCTCAGCTTCTGAGTTTCCTTAGCATGAGTTGTTCGAACTTCCTGAAGTGTTTCTTTCAGTAGGGCCAACTCAGCCTTAGCATCAAAGTGATCTTCAGCGGACGGATTAGCATTAGTATGCTCTTGTGCCTGAATTTTCGCATCTTCATGAAGATCATCCTTTGGCGGAACTACTGATATAGGTTGAGCATCGGTGATCATATCACTTAAATAATCTGCAGGCTCGTGAGGTGAGTGTGGATTTTTGCTGAAGTTATCTTCGCCAAAGCTTCATCTTCCACCCATTTTGTGAAGTAGTCGACTTCTACTATGAGAAATTTCAGCTGACTGGGGGCCATTGAGAACGGTCCCAGTATGTCCATCCCCCACTAATAGGTTGGCCATGGTATGTCCGATGGAACTAACTCATTTGGAGGTTTCCTTGGTACGTCAGCATACCTTTGGCACACATCACATTTTTTGACATAAATCATCACATCTTCACCCATCGTTGGCCAGTAGTACCCTATTCGGAGGATCCTCTTAATTAAGGTTCTCCTCCCTCAGTGATTTCCGCAGTTGCCTTCGTGAACTTCCTCAAAAACTTACCTAGCGTCCTCGTCCTTTAAACACTTTAACAAGGAGGCCGACTGATAGCCAAATCCGCAAGTGCACGGATGGTTATCGCATAGTATAAAATATATCGTACCCAAGGGATAGGTGTCTTTCTATTAAATTGTTTAGAGCCTTGTGCAGAAAATAAAGAGATATGTGTTGTTGTTTGGTTTTTAGAACTAGTAAATAAAATAGCATAAAATAAAAGAGAAGAAAGAAGATGATGAGATTTAAGCACTTGGGTTGAATTACATAGTTTATAAAATATGCTAGCAAACTCCTACTTAATTTCTGAATTCTAGAACCAAGTTCATGATGCTATAGCCTAGTATTTCTACAAGTTAATTCCTTACAAATGTAGAACTTTCTTCCTAAATTACTAAATTCAATTCCTTGCAATTTAGTTAACTAGAGAAGAAGATGAAGATGAAATTCAGGCCAACATAAAGCTACGTCTATCCTAATTCCTTAGTGATATATACTTATAGCCTTTTTTAAATCCTATTTCCCTTACTACTTACCAATTTCCATTGTTATAAGTAATAAGCAAGAACTCTTATGCGCATTAAGAGGAAATGAAGAACAAGGAAATAAAACATGAATTGGAAATATTATTCAGAAATGTAGAAATAAACTAAGACATAAAATATAAACTACAACATCCCAAGATACTTAAAAGAATTAGCCAAGCATGGCTAAAAGAGGCATCAAATTACCCTGGATAGGAGCTCAAGTTTGGCTTCGCACAATTCCTAGGAACAATGCTCTTAAGGAGGAAAGAAGAATACTTGTTGTATTCTGAATTGGTGTGTCTTACAAGTGAAGAAAATACCTCTATTTATAGTAAAAATCTGTCTTCCAGCGCTTGAGCGCTGGGATTCCCAACGCTTGGGCGTTGGGTGCATTAAAATCCCACGTTGCAAATATAAGCCCAGCGCTTGAGCGCTGGCTTCCAACGCTTGAGCGCTGGGATGAAAATCCAACTCAGCTCCTAGTCAGAGTCCCAACGCTTGAGCGTTGGCTCGACTGCTGGTTCATCTTCAAGCTTTTCTCTCCTTCATGGTAGTGGGTTTTCAATGCCTTCAATGGCCTCCACTCAGCCTCTATTAAGTTCTGAAACCTCCTCTCCACTACCATCAATCTTTCAACCTTATTTTCCATGTGCTTAAATCAAAGAGTGTTGCTTCATATTCTTGATTTCCACTTTAAGTCATCTCTTTGCTAGCACTTCAATTATGGCCCTTTAACACTTGAAACTTCATTTTTCATCCTCCACTCTTGAACCTTTATACTTTAATCCTTCCTTTCCTGAAACCTTACAATTTGGTCCCTGGACAAAAATGATAACTATACCAGCTTTCCTAAAAATATAAAAATAACTATAAAAATTCCTAAAAATATAAATTAAAGTTTAAAAACCAAATAAAAACTAATCTATATGCAAAATGCAAAATAAATATAAAATCTACATAAAAATCCTATGAGACTCAAAAACAATAAAATAAAAAGACTAAAAACACCCTAAAAACATCATATAAAATCCAGTCATCACACCACTATACCCAACAACAGCTTGTCCTCCCGAACAATTCAGGGGCTCGTCATTCGGTGAAAGTCTCATATTTATCAGCATTGGCCTCAATTCCTCTCTAGGCCAGCATGAAGCCCAAGAACTTCCAGCTTGCACGCCAAACTTGCACTTTTGAGGTTTCAGCCTCATGTTGTTTTTTCTTAGTTGGTGAAAGACCTCCGTCAGGTCTTGAACAAGATCCCCAATCTGGACGATCTTTACTATCATATCATCTACATATACCTCCAATATTTCCCCAATCATCCCTTCGAAGACTTTGGTCATCATCCCTTGATATGTTGCTCCCACGTTCTTCAATTTGAACGACATCATCTTGTAGCAGTAAATTGCTTTGTCCGTGATGAACGTCGTTTTGTCCTCATCAAGTGGGTGCATTGGTATCTCGTTGTGTCTCGAGTAAGCATCCATGAACAACTGAAACTGGAAACGTGATGAGTTATCTACTAACTTATCAATGTTTGGAAGCGGGAATAGATCCTTTGGACAAGCCTTGTTCAGCTCTATAAAATCCACACACATCCTCCACTTTCCATTTTCTTTCTTTACCAACACTGGATTTTCCAGCCATGAAGCATTTTGTATTTCCTTGATGAATCCAACTATCATCAACTCATTAACCTGTGTTTCAATAACTAACTGCCGCTCGGGTCCTATTCCGTTTCTTCTAGACGACCGACTTGAAACTAGGATGTATTGTCATCCTATGAGAACAGAAGTTAGGATCCAACCCGGGCATATCTGACGCGGTGAAGGAGGACAAATCTTTGTTCTTGACTAAGAGGTCTCTCAGCCACTCATCTAGGTCGGGGAACTCACTTACCGAATTTGCTGCTATTTTGTACTTTGCTCCCTGGTTTCTCCAAGTTGGACGTCATCGAAATTTACTTCTGGCAAAGGCCTCTGAATTTCCTGTTCTTCTTGGATATCTACCCTTGAGTCCTGCTCTACTAGTGAAACATTGCTTTTGTCTTCTCCAACTATTTGGCTTACTTTAGCCTTTTTTCCCTTTTTCCCTAGCGTTTCTTGCTTCTAGATTAGAATGTAACATGTTCACGCTTCATCATTGTTCCCTGCAACCGTGATCAACTCTCCTGTGGTTGATTGCAGCTTCAGAATCATTTGTCTCATGGAAATTTTTACTACAAAACGTTTCAGAGATAGCCTCCCTAGGATTGCATCATATGGAGAATTGCAATCCACTACCAAGAACCGCATGATTTTTGATCGGTTTACAACCCCTTGATCAAAGGTTACGCTTGCATCTATAAACCTATTTGGAAAAAAGTCCACGAGCCTGCAAGGCTTATTACATCGGTTAGCATTGGTGTCAGATCTTGCCTGCGGTACCCAAGGCACTCAAAACTAGCCATAAACAAGATATCATATGAGCTCCCAGGGTCCACCAACACTTTGGTCAGCTTTCGGTTTGATACGATCACCATAATCACGATCGGAACTGAGTGATCAACCACCTCTCCCGCAAAGTCTAGCTGATGACTGGATTTTGTATGATAATTTTAGGGTCTTTTTAGTCTTTTTATTTTATTATTTTTTAGTCTCATATAGGTTTTTATTTCTTTTTATTTAGATTTTCTATTTATTTTGCATTTTGCACTTTGCATATAGATTAGCTTTTATTCGGTTTTTAAACTTTATTTTATATTTTTAGGAATTTTTAGAGTTATTTTTATATTTTAGGAAAGCTGGTAGAATTAGTCACTTTAGTCCAGGGACCAAACTGTGATTTCAGGAAAGGAAGGGCCAGAAATGAGAAGTTCAGAAGGTGAAGGGCTGAAAGTGAAGTCTCAGCAAATAAAGGGCTCAAAGCAAAGAAGTGGAAGATGAAGCACCATTGCTAATTTAGCACATGGAAAATGAGGCATGAATAGAGAAATCAAGTCACTTTGCTGTTTCAGAATTGAAAGGGGACAAAATGGAGGCTAATTAAGACATTTAATTCCACCATTGAAGAGGAAAAGCATCCAAGAAGAGCTGCCAGAATATGACCCAACGCTCAAGCGTTGGAAGGCCCAACGCTTAAGCGTTGGGTCCCTGTCTTGCAACGCCTGGATTAAATGACCCAACGCTCAAGCGTTGGGGATCCCAGCGCTCAGGCGCTGGGACGTGTCAGAGGCTATAAATAGGACTTTTGTTTTCATTTGTAAATACACCTCTTGAGAACACAACAAGTGTTCTACTTTCTCCCTTTAGAGCATTGTTCCTGAGAATTGTGGGAAGCCATACTTGAGCTCCTAGTCCATGGTAATTCGATGTTTCGATTAGCCATGTTTGGCTAATTTCTTTTTATGTTTCTTGGGTTGTTTTAGCTTTTAATTATGTTTTAGCTTTCTTCTACTCTTCTGAATAATATTGCAAATTCATGTTTTATTTCCTTGTTCTTCATTCTTCCTGGTGCACACAAGATCTCTTGCTTATTGCTTATACGAATAGAAATTGGTAAGTAGTAAGGGACCTAGGATTTAAAAAAGGATATAAGTATATATCACTAAGGAATTAGGATAGACGTAGCTTTATGTTGGCCTGAACTTTATTCATCTTCTTCTCTGGTTAACTAAGTTGCAAGGAATTAAATTTAGTAATTAGAAAGAAAGTTCTACAATGTGTAAGGAATTAACTTGTAGAAATACTAGGCTATATCATCATGAACTTGGTTTTAAAATTCAGAAATAAGGTAGAGGTTTGCTAGCATGTTTTAAAAGATAAGTAATTCAACCCAAGAGCTTAATTTCCATCATCGTTATTTTCTATTTATTTATTTTATGTTTAGTTCTTGTTCTACAACATACCATCTTCAACCTTTATATTTTCTGTTTAAGTTCTAAATAAATTAATAATAGGACACCTATCCCTGTGGGTTCGATCTTTTTTATATTACGCGATAATCAACCGTGCACTTGCGGTTTGGCTATCACTAGCCATGTAAAAGTAAGTGGTAATTCCATTGTAGCCCTCTGTATCCATTGTGTAAAGGATGCAAAATTATTGTTATGCTTCTTCCTTGCCTTAGCAGAAATTCCCCCTCCCCCAAATCCTCCAGTAATGAAGTACATAGCAATATAATTTTTTGCGCAAAAGAAAATTCGCTAGACGAGATCAAGCAACAGGAAAATTACCAGCATCTCCTTCAAAAACTGATAAAGAATGACGAATTTATAATTAAAATCTTTTCCACAGATGACGCCAAATGTTCGTGCGTGAATCTGGGATGGCAATGCTCTTAGTGTAGCAGTGGCAGAGCTCAACCTTGCTCAGCCATGGTTGAGGTGGAGACTTAATCTTGCAATGCGTCAGAGGGGACTTGCAAAAGACACTTCGACGCTCAAGTCAGTGTTGGAGCAACGAGAGCATCCAAGAGCACAACTCAAACAAGTAAGAATGCATAGAAAACTTGTAATGTAAGTAATGAGTGAGAAGTGTCCCAATGGAACAGTAGAACTTGTATTTATAGGCGCTGGAAGTATTGCAGGTCATGAATGGAAGCTCTTAAGTGAGGCTTCCGAGCGGAAGTGGTTGTGAGCTAAGCGGCTACGTAGTGCTTCCCTCAGCCTTTGTCCGGGTCGGTCGGATTGAGGACCACTAAGGCAGGTGTGCTCGTCCCTAGCCCAGGCCATGCAGGCTGCCTCTTAGGTGTATGCTGAAGAGCATCCCTAGTGGGTCAGCTGCGACGTCGTCGAGTCATATGGTTGCAGAGTCAACCGGAACAAGTTCCAATTGGATATTACAAGAGAAAGGGCTAAGAGGATTAAAGAAGCACTAAGTGGATTTATTCAAGACTGTGAGCTTAATCACGCCCTTAACATCATTTGGCATAAAGATGGAGCTTTTGGAGAAGTTTTGAGCCATAAACTCTCAAACTAATGGGGTTGGGACATATAACACTCATGAGCTGATTGTATTTATGCTTAATTATACTATTTTGACCTAAAAACATTGTTTTTTGATCTCATATTTTATTTTGACAAATTTGGTCCAACAGTTGCGTCTTTATTATTATTTATGACTTTTCAAAGAGTCGTTTCTTTTCAAAGAGTCATATCCTTTTAAACAGATAAACCATTTTAATAAGTCATGTATTTTAGAATAGTCATGTCTTTTCAGTTAACTTTTAGTATCTTTATAAGAAAAAGTGATTTAACCAAGAAGAAGATTTTGAGTATTGCAAATATACTTTTTTATTATTCAGATTTTTTGAGAGTCTTCTCTTTGGTTTATCATTAACTTCTTCTGAGTTATCAAAGCTTGATCATCCTTGTGGCGTCCTAAACACTTAGGGTCACTGTTTATTGTACTCAGGGGTTCAAGTGGATCACCAACCCTGATTCATTACAATTCACTTGCGGGTTCAAAGGTTCTCCACCCTCGTAGGTTCATAGCATAGTGACTTTCGATTTTAAGAACTCACTTGCAAGTTGGGAAGCATTGACATCATCCATTCCTCAACTTAAGGGGCATGTTATTTATTACTATAATGACGTTAATGTATAGTATTATTACTATAAACATCGTACTTATTTATTATTATTATTATTATTATTATTATTATTATTATTATTATTAGTAGGATTTGATTTGTTACTAAAATAATATTCTTACTTTCCAATTTGGTATCAGAGCTCCTAATCCTAGGCGGCTCTACTTCTATATCTTAACCTACCATATCTCATTGAAGACTTTCATTGTCTATTTCGTTCATCACAGTCTTCTAAGTAATGCCTTAATTGCAACCAGGTACTTAGAACTTTTGTCTCTTAAAGTGCGATCTCTGTGTTTCCTTTATCGCAAGCTAATGATGATAGAGATGTTCATAAACTACTTTTCTGGTGTTTATAAAACTATAATAAGATTGACTCGCCATTCTATTAATATGAGATGACACTATTATAGGCCCCTTTAAGGGGTCTTTACAGATTAAGACCACTAATGGTCTTTCTAATGAATTAACTTGATTTTACAACTAAAAAATTACTAATTTTTAAAATTGCGACTTTATGTTTCATATGAGATCCTCAATAATCATTTCTCCATATTTTTAAAAAATATAATACAATTCTCTCAACAAATCAAAACTAGTGATACTTCTTCAACATTCATTTTTCATCTAAATACTCTGTTTGTGCGTCTTTGTTATGCATTAATCTCATATGAAACCTACAACCTCAATTTAAAAAATTAGTGATGTTCTAATGGTAAAATCAAGCAAATTCATTAAGGCTACCAATGATCCTAAAATTTGAGGACCACCGCCCATATTATAGTACTTCATTGACCAATGCAACGACTTTATTGACTATTGGAAGCCATGGAGTTTATATAAGGTGTATTAATTGCACTCAAGGAAGTAGTGAAGTGGGACTACCCATATGTTTCCGTTCTAATCACCACAAATACTCATAGTCGATAAGATAGTGAGGATTAAGTGTGAACCACTGCGCAAAAGGTATCTACTTGTTTGTTTTTTCTTTCAGTCCAATTTATTGTTTTATTTTGGTATATTAATATGAGGACTATAAGAATATTCTACTCTCTGCGTTACAATTGAATTTGAATTAAATACAATCAAGATAGTGGAGTAATGCATTGCCTTGATTTTCGTAACCAGAATGCTGGTAGGTGTCAGATAAATAGCAGAGGAGAGTGGAAGACGTGTCCAAGATACCATCCCCATAGTTGGGATTTTTTTTTTACCGGTGTTGTATAGTGTAAATTATTATTTAAGAAATGCATCATGCACTGTTATTTTCTAGTCAATGAGATTGTGTCACGAGTCCACGTGAGAAATTGGAAATCGAATCTACACGTTATTTAATTTTTATAATTTATTACAATTTCAATTTGTTCATTATTATAAAACCCCTTTTAATGTCCATCTCCTCATTTTCCAAATTCTTTTTAGTGAAAGAAGGGATAAAAATGATATTAATTAATTATTTTTATTTTTATTTTTTTTTAAATTTTAAAAAAAATCTATTTTAACAAATCATTTAAAATGGTGTACGGCCTTTTTACCTACCTTTACTCTTTGGAAGTAAAGGATCATATTTTCCAGATTCTGTTGCCTCCGCCTCTAAACTCACACCCTTCAGCGTGTGTTCGGTGCACGAGCCCACTCCACCGACCCAAACCCACTCTGATTCTGTGGATATTTATTTATTCACTCATTCCAATCTCACTCCCCTGATCATCTTAATGAACAAGCAACCATGCATGCATGCGTCTAAGTTTGCATATTTTGCACTTTTTGCTAAATTGATTCTTTCTTTTGTTGCATGAGTCCATTCGTGGTAAAATATCAAGGGATCCTATAGATAAAAATGTGATCTTGTGGATGTGACGTTGGTGGGGAGTTTTATTCAATAATGAATAATTCTTTTTAGAATGTGGTACACTGAAAAATAATATTTGTTAAAATGGGGTAGTTTGTGGAACCAGACTTAATCCAGACGTGTTTGAACTAGTCTGAAATGAGGTTTGTTGAACTAGCCTAGATCTGGGCGTGTTCCAATAAAGACAAAAAAGTGAGAATCAGAATCAGAATCTACACTATGTAAGGAAACATGATGGGATGTGGGAGGCATAACACATAAACACGTGATTGAAACATGCCTAGATCTAGGCGCGTCTAGTTGTGCCTCGATCTAGGTGTGTTTGAATAAGCCTAGATCAAGGTGTGTTCAAACATGGCATAATCCATATGTGTCTCATCCTATTGGCTGCATTGGGTAGCAGCTCACATGTTATATAAATCACGTTCCCCCACTCCCCCAACACACACATTCACTTAAGTTTTTTCATTCACTTCTTCTGAAATATTTCTGTAAGTTTGTAGAGGTCCAAGATTGGTGACTGAAATTGTTGCTTTGGTGTATTACAATGGTAGAAAATTCTAAGGTAGTGAAGGGCAAATGTTCGAAGGTAATAGGAGAACAACGCGACTCAAACACGGCTTGAGCATGAACAACCTGGAGAAGAAACTTCATAACAAGTTGAAGCTTAGACGCAACCAACTTATATCACCCATCACCTGTCGATTTTCGGCTTCACGCAATCCAAGGCATTACATTGGTCTTGAAGTATGCGACACTAAAGATATGGGAATCATGATGGACACATTTGCGCAACAAACTTTCATGACAATGCTAGAATTGTATGTTGACATTGATGAGGCCAGTAGCTCATCCATACCCGTCCCACCCGATCTGATGAACATACAACAAACATTGCCTTATGATGAGACATACGGTGAAGAAGAACATGATAGTCAAGCTCTCACCGTTCATTTGGCCGATGATGGCAACAACAACAATAATTTTAATGTCGATCTTGAGGCCTATCACTCTGCATATGACGATGAATGTGATGATGATCAACTTCTTGATGAGGATTCATCTAATGCGGAAGGTCTGAGGGCACCGGTTTCCCCTTCATCCCCAATTCCTGTGAAAGTGCCGATCAACATCCATCCATAAGCAAATGGTACGTGACATTTTTTATCTTCTCACGCCTTATTGTTTACGTATTATGTTGTTGAGGATTTAAATTTTTATGTTTAGATGGGTCTACCGTCCCATTTTGGAATGATACTCCCCACTATACATATATTAATTGGGAACACCCAGATCAAGAGCTAGAGCGAGATTGTTTGGATGTGCCTGGCAATTAGGAGGCTGGCGATGAGTTGTACGTTGGCCTACGCTTTGATTCCAAAGAAGCTGTTCAACATGCTTTGAAGCACTACGCGATGAAGATTCACCAATGTCCACCCAGTGACCGCCTTGCCATCGATCTTGAGCCCAAGTTGCATTGCAACATCTTCTAATGTTATAGTGGCTTCGCCGACGGGAAGGTGAAACGTGTGTTTCAAGTCTCCAGCGCTCCACTAACGCCGATAGCATGTGATGGTTCGGGTGGACATCCCCCACCAATGTGCACTCGTAAAATCCAGCACGTCTGAGGTGCCCTACAATTTCAGCCGGAACAGCGGTGAAAATTCTGTCTTCAATAGACTTGTTGTCGCGAGCCCGCCTGACTTTTAGAATTCTATCTTCAAATGTCTTGCTCCCCACCTTCTCCAAAACGTGTACAAAGTGGAGCATCAAAAGTGAAGAATTCAGTGGACCAGGCCACATTCTCTCCAGCCATAACGGAAGTAAAAAATGGTGTGTGAAAATGTGGTAAAAGAAAAAGGTTTTTGGCTGGTGGTGTGTGAAATAAGAGATGAAAGGAGTGTGTGTGATAGAGAGGAAAAATGTGGGTTAGGAGAGGGGTTTAAATAGGGAGAGAAGGGGTTGGGGGGTCGTGCATGGGGAGGGAGTAGGTGATGGGGTTGGGAAGTGAGGAGTGTGGGGAAGGGAGGGGGAGTGGGGGACGTGTAGCTGCTACCCCATGCAGCCAATAGGATGGGACACGCCTGAAACAGGGAGAACACGCCTAGATCTAGGCTTATTTGAAAACGCCTAGAACGAGGTCGATTTAGACACAACTCAATCTAGGCGTGTTTCAGCTACACTGTCCATCCTTTGTCTCCCACATCCCATCATGTTTCCTTACACAGTGTAGATTCTAATTCTAATTCTCACTTTTTTTTTCCTTACTGGAACACGCTCAAATTAAGGCTAGTTCGAACAAGCCTCATTTCAGGCTAGTTCGGACACGCTTAGATTGAGTCTGGTTCCACAAACTACCCTATTTTGACAAATATTTTTCATTGTACCTCATTCTGCCAAAAAAATAATATTTTTCCATTATTTAAAAAAAAAAAACTCCCTTGGTGGGACTTATGTCCATTGTATTTTGGTAGGGCCTTCTCCTATCATTGAATAAAGTAGAGACTCCGGCCCTCGTGATAGAGGCCAGAGGTCGAGTATTACATCAACACTTATATCTTTTAGCTTGTTTTCATTATTTTTATTATAGGCTTAAATATATTTTTAGTCCCTTTTTCATTACGTATTGAGATTTAAAAATTCAGAATGTTTTTTTTTTTCACTCCGGGATTTAAAAACCGAAAGTATGTTTTTTTAATCCTCTGAGATTTAAAATCTCAAAATTGCTATGTTTTTCAGTTCCGGGATTTCAAAACCCGGAACCTAAGGATGGTGTTTGAGTTCCGATTTTTAAAACCCAGTATGTTATAAGCATACCAAAGTTTCATTTCTCGGAAAGGAATTCAAAATTGTATTTCGGGATTTCAAAACCCGGAATATAAGGTTTGTTTTGTATTCCGTATTTTAAAATCCGGTTTGAATAAAAACTTTATGGGTTTACAATTCCCGAAAAATTGTCAATATTGATTCAATATCATTCTGGGAAATAGAATCCGGTATATAAAATTCAATACGCCTTTCAGGTTATAAAACCCAGTATGTAGACGATAAAGATTAAGGGTTGAAGGTTGAGGAAGTGGGGGAGAAGACGATGGGGGAAGTAAATGACGCAGGAGTAGACGATGGAGGAGTAGACGATGAGTGTTCCCTAAAATATTTACCGGGTTTTAAATCCCGGTTCATATTTTACATTTTGGGTTTTGTATTCCCGGAACATAGATAATTTGTATTCCGGGATTATGAAATCCGGAACACACCTTATAAAACACGAAAGCTTTCACGTAGACACTTCCGGGGATTAAATTTTCGGAACGCAGGATAAATGAGTTCAGGGATAAGTAAACCCGGTAGCTAAAAAAATGAGGGTACTTTAGTATTTTACTACATTAAAGTGGGGTTTGAAATTGGGTGCTTGGGATACCAAATCTAACGCTTGACCAAAACTGCACCAAACTAAACATTATTTAATTAAAAAATTATTATTATAATTAAAATATTATAAAATGCCACGTTAGCATTTGCGTTAAAAATTAAATGGAATTTGGACGGAAAATCATTTGTGCGAACGGAGGCTTTAGTTAGGGACTTGAAGTGCAATTAATTTTTGTGGGAGACCAAAATCGTGAAAAAAGTGTAAGTGAGGACCAAAGTTGCAATTAAGGCATTTTATTTAAAACTTTTAAATTCTTCTTGTGGATTATTTTCATCAAAACACACTAAACAAAATATTAAATTTACAAGATTAATAGAATCTCAATCTCTCATCTCTTTAAACCTCAGTCTCATATCCTACCAAATCTTTCAAAATTTAACAATTTTTTATAAATTCTATTATATATCAAATCCATCATAAATCTTGAAATATTTGAAACTAAAATGAAAATTTAATGATTTAATGCATATGTAAACTAAGAGATGGACCAATTTTAAAAATAGAGACTTGATTAGTTTAAAAAACTAAAGGGACAAATCATACATACTACAAACTAAGAGGTCTAAAATACAATTAATCTTCTTTTCTTTTAATTTTTTATTCTTTTCCTATTGCATCATTCATATATCTTTCATTTCTTTCTCTTCTTGTTTTATGTCTCTCGATATGAGTGAGTTAAAATATGAATAAATTAACAAAGTGAGTTGACGTAGTAGTTTATTATTTCGTCCCTTAAGCAAATAGTTGAGAATTCAATTCTCAACTCTTGTTAACATAATAAAAAAATTCTATAATCAATTCTCTACCGCTTAGTGTGCTAATTGTGTGGCGCGAGATTAGTGTCACTACCGCCGGCTTCGAGATACTTTGATTAAGGAAAAATGGTTTCATGAGATAAGAGGGTCTATAATTGAGTGATTTAAAGTTTGTCGTTTGTCATTATTTCTCACATTATTTCAATAAAATGTTGAATTTCAACAAAAAGGTAACTAAATGGGCCTACGTGTTATCCACGCTTGAAGGACTCTTGTGAGAGAGGTGGACATATTATAAAGCCTTCATACGTCTTCATCGAAGCACAAATTGCCCGAAAAGTTTCCCACCTCGTGTGTACTTTAATCAGGGCTATAAGGTCATGTGCCCCAAACAGGTGGGCCTATATTAGGTTAGCAATGGCTTTTATCTTCTTGCTCGTGCCTTGATGAAATGGTTGCGGCAAATTGTCTTGGCTGCAATGAGAAATATAATTGCATTCCCTGGAACCAGGTGACATTTCCCTTTCAAACAGAGCAGTAACCAAGTTCCCAATTTAAACATGTTCATTGCGTGTCAAAATACTCAGATCAATCGGGTAAATATATGGAGTCATTGACACAGCGCTTTTAGATAATAAATTGCATGTATAATATATGATACTATTGTTTTATCGTGATTGTATGAAAAAAAATATTTCTGTTCTCTCCTAACTCTAGGGGATAAGCATAGTGATAAGTACACAGCCTAAGCACCGGTATTGGCGTTGGAGCGAAGATGCTTAACCATGTTGTCTTCGAGTCCTTTAATAGAATTGAGATTGTTTTTTGGGTTTTCGGTTGTTTCTTATTTAAGAAGTGATTTATTTAGGTCTTTAAGTGACGTAATGATTAATCAATGAATGTTACGGTGATTATAAGCAACTATGTGTTCCGTAATTAAGATCTTGATGGAGTTGTTCTGTCTCCCCTCCCCAAGGCTAGGCTACCTCGAGTGGTAGTCGGTAGGAACATAGCACTTGGAGACCTAAAGCAGTTTGTGTTTTTTGTGCTTGGAAATGGTTTGCTCTCTTGGCTGGGCCACATAGGTGGTGGCTCAGTAGGAACACAACTCTAAGCCCTTAAACAGGTTGTGCTTATTGGGTTTGAAAGTTACTCGCTCTTTTAGTTGGGCCGCCATAGATGGTAGCTCGGTAAGAACAACAGTTCAAATCCTTAAGTTGTTTGTGATTATGGGCTTGAAAGTTATTTACTCACCGAGCTTAGCCGCCATAAATGGTGGCTCGGTAGGAACATAACCCCTCAAGCCCTTAAAATGTTGTGTCTATTGGGCTTGGAAGTGGCTCGCTCTCTAAGCCAGGTCTTTTATTCTTCTTGTGTGTGGGGTGAGTTTCATTGGGAAGCAGGAAAAATAATTAACAACTTCAAAATGGTTTTTTTTAAGAAAAGGTAACGTTTCTACTTCTCCGCTAAGTTCCTTCCCATTGTAACTCGTGATTATTCAAATTTGTAATATTTATTTTCTAATTAAAACTAATTTTATTTCTAACAAAATAACTAAAGAAAACCCAATTGCAACTTGCAAGAAATTAAGTCTAGTAGAGGCTTCATGGTGTTAAACACAAATGTATTTCACAAGAGTTGTTAAGTCTAGTAGAGGCTTCATGGTGTGGTTTGTTTAGGATTTGGAGGATAGTGATTTGAATGGAAAGCCATTGCTCAAGTGAGGGGTTCATTCAGTGAATTGTCTGGATGCTACTTTGAAAGTCATGTCGACATAAAATTGTTCAAGTGAATGGGAGGTTCAAAGGAAGGTTATCGTAGCGTAGGTGAATATCATTATCACTAGCTAGCTATTGATGGTATTTCGAGGAAGAAAAAGTTTCTGGTGGTGTTGCTATCACAAAAGGGAATCTTGCAGCTGATTTTGATGTTATCAAGTTGTTGAGCTTGCTTTGTATGAAAACTTCTATAACTAAATGCATTCTATATTAATGGTGCTGTTTGCGCACTTTCTTTTTCTATTGTGCTATTTAGGTGATTTCTTCGATACACATTTAAAAATGAAGTTGTGTGTTTTTTTTCCCTTAGGTAGCGTTTGACCTAACTTTTTTTAACTTAAAAGTAACTTTTAAGTTAAAGCTCATAATAAGATCTTAAAAAAAAGATAAAAACTGTTTGCTAGTTTTCATTTTTTTTAACTTAAAAGTTGCTTTTAAGTTAAAAGTTGTTTGGTAAAATATTTCGGAAAATTTTTTTGGGCGAGAGTGCTGCCGGAGAAGACGACCGGAGCAGCGGTGGTGGTGGCCGGAGGCGATTGTCGTCGAAGGCATTGGTGGTGGCCAGAGGTGGTGGTGGTGGCCGGAGGTGGTGGTGGCCGGATGTGGTGGTGGCCAGAGGTGGTGGTGGTGGTCGGAGGCGGTGGTGGTGGTCGGAGGCGATGGTAGTAGTGGTGGCTGGAGGTGGTGGTGGCGGCCAGAGGTGGCGGTGGTGGTCGGAGGCGGTGGTGATGGTCAGAGGTGGTGGTGGTCGGAGGTAGTGGTGGCCAGAGGTGGTGGTGGTAGCCAGAGACGGTTGTGGTGGCCGGAGGCGATTGTGGTAGTCGGAGGCGGTGGTGGCCGGAGGTGGTGGTTTCCGGAGGCAGTGGTGGTGGCCGGAGGCGGTTGTGGTCGGGGCGGTGGGAAGTGAAAAAAGTAACTTATTAGAGAAAAGTTCCCTCAATTAACTATTTATTTAAAAGTTACTTTTCAACATTTTCTATGTAAGAAAAAAAGTAACTTTTTTTTTAAGAGCTTATACAAAATTGTGTTTGGCCCAACTTATCTTAAAAAACAAAAAAAAAGTTGGGTGAAACAATACCTTAATATATTATATTATCTTCTAGAATAAATTTATATAATGTGCAATTTAGTGTTAAATTTTTTAAACAATTGGCTGAAACGTATCGAACTCTCTTTTTATAAGGAGTGTTGGGGCAACGCATTTATAAGACCTATTAAATTTTAATAATTCCTTTCTTTTTTTTCACAAATAAAAATAATAATTGCATTTTTAGTCCATGTACTCTTAGGGCCCGTTTGGTGGTTATGATAGGATAAGAACAGGATAGGATAAATGATTGGATAGGCACAGATTATGATAAGAGCAGGATAGACTCTTATCTTATCCTGCGTTTGGGGTGGACAGGATATTGATAGGATATGATACAAACAATAAAAAATGTATCAAATTTTCCTTGAAATAAAAAATACATAATATTTTTTAAAATTTGATTTTCTAAATACTTTAAAAAAGTGATTACTCTATTAAATTTAATTTTTTTACATTTTTATAAATAGATTATTTTTTAATATTAACTAAAATAAAATTAACTTTTATTAATTCGGCTATTTTAATTTTTTCGAAGGGTGTCTATTTTAATTAAAATTATTATATATGTAACTAATGGGCTTTAACTTAGTAGGGATAAGTGATTAATGGTAAAAATTATTAAAAGATATTATTCTTTCAAAAATATTTTATATTTAAATTATTAATTATAATATAAGTAGAGAAATAAAATAATATCATAGATAATATAAAATTAGTCTATATTTACTATTAAAAAATTAATATATATATATATATATATATATATATATATATATATATATATATGTGAGTAGCTTATTTTATTGTTAGTGAAGAATTATTTTGTGTATTTTTATTATAATATAAATAACGAAAAATAATATTAACTAAGTAGTAGTAAACTAAATAATTTAACTTAACAATAACAATTGGTAATTGATAAGTAATAAAATTAATATATTATTAAAATCAAAAATTTATATTTATTAATTAATATTATTATAAATTATATAAAATTATAAATATTGAAATTAATTTTGGGTCATGGTAATAAATAAACTAAAAACTGATATCCTATCCTGTTAGGATAATTTCTATCCCAGCTCCCCCCTCAGGATAACTTTTACACATGATACACAGGATAGGATAAGGGATAGGATAGTGTTATCATATCCTGTTGGCGCAACAAACAACAGATAATAACAGGATATGATTACTATCCTATCCTGTCTCTGTTTATCCTGTCCACCAAACGGGCTCTTATTGATGTCTGCTTTTGGTCCTTCAATTAGTATTTTATCAAATTTAATCTCGCAACATTTGTGACGGTTACAATTATGTCACTCTATCTTATAGGCTCTACGATGGACCATGTTAAAAAATTGGTCCACATGTGAACCATGTTTTGATAGTAATATTCAAGATATCCTTATTAACAATACCAACTAACATTCAGTACAATCCTTATGGTCAAGTATTTATAATATGTTTCTTATTTATTATAAAAGATTCAACTCTATCTTTTGGGATCACTTTATTTTTGCCTCGGTCTTGCCGGATGTACGAATTAGCGTCAGCTTTCCTGACACCAAATTGTGACGGTCTTTGTTTATTTAGTGTCGGTAGAATGTTAGTGTAAGACTAGAAATTTTGTTGTGTCACATTAGCTTCAACGATCGGTCAACGTTAACTTTGTGACGGTCATCAATCGATCTTCGAACAAATTCAAGATAGTTCAAACTCTTACGCAAAACCAACACTAACTGATCAGTTGCGTCAGCTTTTATGATATTAGTGTTGCCTAGCTTTTCGCCGGCACTATACTTTCTTATTGTGTTAATAATAATATATAAACATTGTAGACACCCATATTAATTTATTTGATTACCTTGGTTAATCCAAATGCTTTTGAGTTTTGAGAAAATTCAATAAAGATTTATAAACATATAAACAGTGTAACCACCTATAAATATCTTATTTTTTCTCCATCTCTCACTTTTTATTACATTACATTATATATCACATCAATTACTTTTTTTCTTTTAGACTGCTTATCACTAATGAATGTCTATGAATCATATCTAGTATACCAAATTTAAGGCTATTCCCACGAGGCAAAGATATTTTTAAAAGGTATAGAAGATATTATAACCCAACGTGACAACACATGCAAGGAAACATTGCCAAAATCTGATAGAACTTGTCATTGCAATGTTGAAGCAGTTTAACATTAGAAGTTAACGATCAATCACATCAAATTCATGGGTCCTAAGATGATAGATCTCCCTTGTCTACAATCTCTTTTATCACTTCAAATAACAACAGTCCAGTGAGAAAAAAGAGCAAGATGAGTAATTCCCCTTGTCATCTGCCAAGGGAACCTGACATTTTGTGTAGTCATCGGCCTATATAATAGCTACATTGAGACTCTAGCTAGAGACTCTTGCACTTTTTGTTCTTTCCTCATGTATCTCTATGACATAATTATGGGACTTATATATATTTTATTAGGGAAGTTAATTATGTAATTTTATAAAAAAATTAATAATTACACAATTCTAATTTTTAATGTTCCAAATAAGAATTCATTTTAATGAATAGCTTAATTAAGTAGCTATTAATAAGTGTCAATCATTTGAAAATTTATGTAATAAACACTTATTTGAAGAAGGAGATCAATAAAATTATGGCCGAGGATGGACTTGTCTGCTGTGTTTGAGACTTCACCTCAAGTTATGGATTATACGTCTTTTAGTGGAGATCCCGAAACTGATTGCATTTTTAAGCGAGCGAGGTCTATATTGGAGAAGGGGCAGTTTTGCGATCTTGTGTTTCCTGGAACTGATGAGGAAAGTAATTTAGACTTGTGTGGAGCATCTTAGAAGAACCCACCCGACGAGGTATGGGGCAGCGTCTCAGGATCCAGCTTAACTTGATGGGGTTTTGCATTTTAGCGTTTTTTATATATTTATCCTTATGATTCTATGTTGTTTTCAGTCTCTTGTTTGGATCATTGGTATCTTAGCGTTGAAGTTTCTTTTCGTTTTTGCTTTTTCTAGCGTTTGTATTGTGTCCATTGTCGAAAGGACTTGTTTCCCGACTCTCTTTGATTTCAATAAAAAAATTCTTTAGAGAAAAAATAATAAACACTTTTTTGAATAAATTCATTTTCAATAGTTTTTGGACTGAGGAGAAGCATGGCGTCCAAGAAATGACCTCCTTTGCGTCTTTGATGCTTTTAAGACACACTGTGTCCTCGTACCTCAAACTCGGTGTTTTGTGGACTTGTAGATTGGCGTGGGGTGACACTTCCTAAGTTGGCTTAGTCCCCATAGCGAGCAAGGGCACATGACCTAGGTGAGTTCCTATCCTATCTCTAGGCTTGGACTGATTAGGGGACAATAAGCCCAATAAGGGGTACGGAAGGGCCCAACTGTAATAGGCTTATGGTTTTTGGGTACTTGCCCCACTATAATAGGCAAGTACCTTCTCTATTCAATGCATGTTCTCACTTTTGACAAATATACTCAAAATAGGCGGCAACCCTAGATCTGAGGACCCTTGAAATTCTCAGAACCCTAGATCTAGGGCTCTAGTCACCACCTTGTTCCTTAGCTTAGGTGACTTAATAATATTTTGAAATGTATCTTAGAAATTTATAACTCATCACACATGTCAAAATGTTATTGGGCTACATAAGACTAGGATGATTTTACCAACATTTATCTGACCGATGATTTGAAATAATTTGTTTTTTAAAAAGAAGAAAATAACTATTTGATTTTGGGCGATATGTTTGTTAAACCTTAAAAACATGTGATTTAAAAGTAAAAAAATAAATGGAAAACATTTTTAAAATGATTTAGGATTTTAGTTTTAAAATTTTAAAATAAGAACAATTTTAAGAATAGTTTTGGAAAACGGTGTTGTCTATGGTGAACTACCATTTAAGTAGTGCACCATGCATTGCCATCTTTTGGCCAATGAAATTGCGCCAAGTGTCTTGTGAGAAACTGGAAACCAGTTCTACAGGTTATTTAATATTTGTAATTGATTACAATTTCAATTTGTTCATTACCAAAGCCCATTTTAATGTCTTTCTCCTCCTTTCTCAAACTTTTCTTTTGAAATAAGGGGTAAAAATGGTATTAACTAATTATTATTATTATTTTAATTTTTTTTTAAAATTAGATAAAAAAAACCTATTATAGCAGGTCATTTAGAGTGGTGCACGGTGCACCACTTAAGGTGCAAGTGCACCCTAGAAGCCACGTTGGAAAACTGCCGAAAATGAGTTTTTTTTTCTTTTTCTTTTTCTGTTTTTAAAAACGGTGGCTTCTAGGGTGCACTTGCACCCTAAGTGGTGCACCGTGCACCACTCTAAGTAACCTGCTACAGCAGCGCTAATAACCAATCAAATCCTTACTCTTGATAATGGGAAAGTATGGTGGTAACTATAGCTGGATCATTTTTTAAATTTAAAACTCATTCTATTCATTTATATCTGTGACTTTAAAGTTTTAGAAAAAATATTAATGTTAAATTTTTTAATAAAATTACTATTTAATTTTTAAATGTATCGTTTATTTCTTTTATTAATTTTGACTCGTCAATTTTTCTATCACTATAAAGTATTATCTTAATTCAAGTTTATTTTAATTCAAGTGTATAATGTGAAAACATAATTAATTCTCTGTTTAATTTCTTAAAGTAACATATAAATAGGAAAAATAATATTCTTAAAATTGTGACAGATAAAAAAATAATGGATTATTGGCAATGACTTTCAGTGCATGTAACATATACAATGAGCACGATCATGTGGATGGCTTCGAGGATGTGGGTGGCCAGGCTCCTCAAGAGATATTTGCAAGTTTTGTTGGTGTAGATGAGCCACCCGTGACAAATGCTATTGGTGTGTCTAGGACCAAGGCGTCTAAGGCACCTTTGGTTAAGGACTTTTCTTTCTCTTTGGGCACGACTCAAAATTCTCATGTTGGGAAGGTAATATAAAAACACTCTGTTGGTGGCCATAAGCCTTTTGTTACGGCTAATAGGGACGTCAAAGGTCCTAGGAAGCGATCTGGAGTGTCTTTTTTAGCTCTAGAGATGATGCACATGAGGGTTTCTCCTCATTTGAAGAAACAAAATGTTGATGATGGATTGGGAATGGCAGAGGCTACAATGCAGTCCCGCCCACCTCAATGAGACTTTTATCATGGAAATGTTGTGGACTTGGGAACCTAAGGGCAGTTCGAGCCTTGAAGAGGATAATTTTTTCCGAAGGTCCCGACACAACCCACCAAAACCACTTTTAAAATGGATTGGAAGCTAATCGAGGCGGGTTGACCCATCGGGTTAACATTCTTTTATGTGTTTTATCATTTCAAGAAGAAATCTGGTTGGCCCATTACCCATTCTCAAGCCTTTTATTTTATCCCAAAAGATCAAATCTGTTTGTGGTTGTAATTTGTAAAAGGTAATTACTAAATTATGACCTAAGGCTAGGATACATACACGAACACGACTTCGTTGTTCGAGACTCAAGACAAGAGACACAACTACAAATTTTACTGTTGAAAAAAAATATAGATTGAACTCGGTTGTTGGAGATTATTTGCTTTTGGAACAAGTGCAATTAAACGAACATGAATTCTTTTAAGATTTGAGTTATGATAAGTGTTGCAGGTTGAATCATTTGAAGATCTCGCAAATTACAAGTTGAAAAGACAAAAAGACATCCAATTTTGGATGGTTTGCAATTAAATGATTTGAAGATCAGACACAAACTAACAGTTTAAATCATGATTAGTTTATATATATTATATACGACAAATCTCACTCCTCAAAAAAAAAAAATTCTCATTTGACAGGTCAACCCGCCAACCCAACCTAATGTCAGGAGGGGCGAGGTCTCCAACCCATATTTCGGAACAGGTCAACCTAACTCACCCTTCTCTTTTGCGAGTTGAAGGTAGGTCGGGTTGGGTTGACCCACATTGCCACTCCTACTGGTGCCCAATCATTCTCTCCATTTTCTAAGGAAGATGTTCCCAATTAATTAAATTATAAATAGGGTTCCTGCCCTAGTGGACCAATAAAATCATTCATAAAAAAATAATGAAATTTCTTATCCATTTATCTTAAATACTATTGGTCCCCTTACAATGAGGACAACCTCAATATAAATAGATCCATTGTTATGAATATAATTTGTAACTTTTGAATGAATATCACTATATCAAAGGGTTGATTTAACGTCGGCCCTAACGGTGGTGCTAATAAAGTCAGGCACACAGATGAAAGTTGACGTAAAACGTTAAAATAAAATTTGAAGTTTCTTAAAAGTAGCGTCGGCTAGGCCTACAATAGAAGCCTTGCAAGCGGACACTACATCGTTTAACGCTCTTTGGATTAAGTCTTTCCTCTCATACTAACCCTAATGAGAGAACTTCTAGAGAAGGGTAACAGGGGCGCCACACCAATTGGAAAAGATGGAGAAAATATGGAAAAGAAAGAATGATAGAGAGAGAGAGAGAGAGAGATAAAGTGACAAGTAGGCAGAGATTTGGTGGAGGTTGTGGTGGTTCTCGATGATTTAGGGGTGAAGGGCTCAGTTCCTTTGAGGTGTGAGACAGAGCCTACCCTATACCAACGACGATGGTGCTTCGGCGCAGGGTGGCTTCAGTGACTCTTGGTTGTGGTTTGAATGGTGGAGCTCGTGGTGGTGGGAAGGGTTCTGCAATTTGGTGGCGGTTAGGTTCAGTGGTTCTATTTTCGGAAATGGGTTTTGAGGATGTGAGGGAGGAGGGCGTTAGAGCCATTAGGGTGGTGGCTTACGGGAGTTGTGGATGAAGGTTATAGTGGTTTGTTGTTTTGAAGGTAGAGGTCGTGTTGGTCCGAGATTCCCTGTGTACATCGTCGAAGGAATCTTCATGGTTGAGCACAGATTTATTCGTAATAATTTTGATAATTGTATTTACTCTAAGAAGCTTGGGGGTGATTCTTTGTTTCATCTATCTTATATGTAGATGATGTGTTAATTGCAGCAAATGAAAAAGAAAAAATTAACAAGTTAAAATCCTTGCTTAAAAGTGAGTTTGTAATGAAGGATTTAAGCGCATCAAAGAAGATCTTAGGCATGAAGATTTGGAGAGATAGAAAAAAGGAGCCATTTGTGTGTCACAAGAGAAATATGTTGAGAAGTTTCTTGGATCTTTTCTAATTGAAAACTCTAAGCTGTTAGGCACTCCCTTGGGGGGCCATTTCAAACTTGTTGAAAGTGAAAACACTGAGGTGGATAGAGAGTACATGCGTAAAGTTCCCTATTTATATGTTGTTGGGAGTTTGATGTACTCTATGATATGCACTTGACTGAATTTAGCTCATTCAGCGAGTGTTGTGAGCAGGTTCATGAGTAATCCGGGAAAGATTCACTCTGAGGATGTGAAATGGTTCATTGGGTGGAGGTACGATTAATGCCTGTTTAGACTATGGTATATATGATGTTGATAATGGACTGGTTGGATATACTGATTTAGATTGTGGATTAGAATGAGATATTTGACCTATTGCATAAAGATATGTTACGTCTTTCAGCCTGACTAATCATTTTCATCAAGGTTTTTCAAAATGCGTGATGCCTTCACTTTGCACCACTTGTTCATCAAAATGTATTTTAACTCTCTGCCCATTTACCTTGAAAGAGTTTATATGCGTGGGCAAACCTTCATCTTTGCTTCATATCTCATAGAGATGAAGCTGCATACTCTTTTTTTTTTACTTATTATTTCATTCATTTTTTTTTACTCTTTTTGCTTTTAATTTTTTTTTTGTCTACACATGGTACCAAAGTTGACTTTTTTGGTGGTACCTTTCTCTCTCCTATTTCTCTCTCTTATTTCTCTTTTTTCTATTTCTCTTGTGCCCATGTAAAAAGATCAAAATACCTTTCACAAAATTTAAAAACCCCTAACATATTTCCAACTAAAAAAATATAAAAATTGGGGATATGCAATTTTCCCCTTAATTTGAAAAAAAATTGGAATCGTATGTTCCCCTATATACAATTAGCAAAAAAAATAATGTCGTATATACCATAAGGGAGGTTGAAAAGTAAAAGTATTGGTTTCTTTTTTATAGAGTATTTAACTATCCTATGAGAGATTATGGTTAGAACATTAATTATTCATTGATTATGAAGTTGAGAAAAGTAGGTAGAAAATATTACTACAGTAGTTACTTCTTGCAGAGAGAAAGAATGATGTGAGAGATGAAGAAAGAAAAGTAAAGATAGAAATTCTTCTTTATAAGCGGTAATTGTCCATAACTATTTGTAGTTACATGAAATCCACCAAAACAAGTAAGCTTATAAACATGGTCAGCCATCCAACTGTGTTTTTTCAAGCATTTCACCCAGCTCTCCCAAAAGCTTAGTAACACTTTTGTCATTTGACGATGATGAATAATCCGGCAGCTTCTCAGTGTAGTAAGCCAATCGAGCTTCCAAGAGCTTGATTTTCAAAGAAAGACGCTTGCAGTTTGGGCACCTCTCTGAGGAAGAATCTTTAAAGGTGCCTATCTGAAGAACAATAATTAGTGTTCAATAATCACAAACCAAAATCACAAGAACAAATTATTGAATCTTACACTTGAAAGAGGACTGTTCTCTGTGCCAGAAAAAGCAGCATTGGCATCGTCCAATGAATGGAACCCTTTAAATGAAGAGTTTTAAAATCCTAACACTTGTTGGCTACATTCGTTCCAGGAGTTGTAAATTCCAGGATTTCTACCATTCCAAACAACATAGTATGAAAATCTTTCTGCAATCAAACAATAGAAATCAATTCTGGAAATGCTCAATAGTTTCAACGAACATTCCAATTAATTAATTACTTAACACTTAACAAATTCCAAATAAAACTCACCTTTTTCAGGCGTACCCAACGTACCCTTTTCAGGTGTACGATTTGCGTGCGGTCTAGACATGACAAAACTCTGTAAAAATAGGTTATCACTTATCACACATCAAATGACAACATTATAACTAATTACTGATACTGTTCCTAGCCGACCACCCAGGAGGGCTCGGCTAGGAGATTCTTCCTAGCCGGGGGTGCTAGTTTCAAAGAGCAGCACTTGAGACGAGATGACCTCGCCGCCTATTGCCCCGGACAGAGGGACTCATCGGCCCTGCAATCAAAGGCTTTTTCTTCTTTTTCTTTTGATCATCAGTTCACAACTCTAAAAATTTGTTTGAAAAAGACTCTAATTTGATCTTGCTTCAAGATTTCTTCAAATCTTAACTTCATTTTGATTTACTCAAAACTGTTTTGACAGATTTAAAAAACAGTTTTATGTATTTCAAAATTTTTCAAATTTTTTGACTTAAAACAGATTAACAATAAACACAAACAAATATAAACACAAACATCTTATATAGCACATGCATAAAACAGATTAATCCCCCCCAACTTAAAGTTGAGCAGTGTCCTCACTGCTCTTAAGCTGAGTGTTTAAACAGTTTTTCAAAAATGGGGGAGGGGGTTTACTACATGTCAACAAAACATAATATGATAGTTATAGGGTATTTAAACATAAAAACAAACAACATTTAAAGTTTACTTTGGTTTTGCACCAGATCTGAGTCTGGTGCTTGCTCTTGTTGCTGCTCTTTTGACCTTCAGTTTTGGTGGCCTTGTTGCTGCTGCTGGTGGTGCAGTTGCACCAGTTGATTCTTCTGGTGCTGTTGCACCAGTGGCAACTGCACTGCTTTGCGCTGCAACTTCTTCAAAATACATTTTAACTCTCTGCCCATTTACCTTGAAAGAGTTATTTGTTGCTGTATCATACAGATCAACAGCACCATAAGGATATACCTTAATTAATTTGAAAGGTCCTGTCCACCTTGATTTCAGCTTTCCAGGGAACAATTTCAGCCTGGAGTTATATAACAGAACCAAAATTGCCCCACTGAGATTCGATCAGTTCCAAACCAAACAACAAGTTTCACCTGGCCTTTTTGAAGATTTTAGATCACGTTCAATCTAAACAAAGATGGTTCAAAATATAGATTAGACTAACAAAAATCCTCAAGATCAGGGGTCTTTAAGCACAACAAAGGGCTTAGGTAGAGAATTTCAAACTGTTGAGTCAATGCATTTTTGTATTTTTGTGGTTCTTTTTCTGAGGTGCAATTGCACTTGTTTTTGTTAAGGTGCTTTTGCACCTAGTGCTATTGCACTTCTTTTTGGTCCGGTGATTTTGCACCTGGTGCTATGCCAATACAGGCAACAACCTCATACTAGTAAATTTTTTGAACTATAGGCGCTGACCATTCTCTCGGCTCTTGTTGGCTGGGCTGCTCCAAATATGGTGAGCATTCTTTCTTGGCGCTGGTTTTAACTTCTGAACTCTCTCATCAGTTATCTTTGATTTGTTTGCTTGCTAAGTTGTGTTTTGGAATGATACACCTGCAATCATCTTGGATGACAGGCATTGTAATCACATAGTTGTGTATCCACACACTTGACATGTTGTTTCATAAGTTAGTTTATATAATATATACTTTGATATGTGCTTGTTGTTTCATTGAGAAACATTGTATTTGTGACAATCTGACAAATCAAAGTTTGTTGTGCTCTTTGTGTTTTGATATTTAAATTAGCTAGATCATAAATTATTCATCGTTGTTGTTTTTGTGGCAGATTGTTTGCGCACCATTTTTGTTGTTTGGGAATTTCTGAGCTTCGTGAGAGATTGAAAACGAAGGTGAACAGTTAGGTTTTGGGTGTGTTTCCATATTGATCAATGGATAGATTGATTTGACCTCCTAGTGTAGCAAACCTACTCCTGCAGAAAGCATTGGAAAGGAAAGGAATTTATTTTGGCAGATGGAAAGGAAACCTGCTCCTGCTCAGCTATCATTTATTTTCATCCCAAGCACGACAAGCACGATCGACCGGCACCGCACCGCACCAGGATTTTTGGCTATAACCACAAGGCCTTCAACCACTTGCAGATTCTTTGTCACGGAAAATCTCGAGTCGTGCTTTGAAAAGCAATTTCCCAGAGAAGGAGTAGACACTTGAACAAAGCACTGCCCTTGTTCAAGCACACCATACTCGTCAAAGACACCCATCAACCATCGTCCAGATGAGACAAAAATCCTAGACTTTTTTCTTAGACCGCAAAGCTGTGCAGCTCGTAGGTCAATTAAAGACAATTTATGGGCAACCGTCATCACACCTTAGATCTAGATAGATTATATTGACAAATAGAGAAAATAAGAACAATGCATAAAATACTTAAAAAATAAATTTGCTTAATGATATTGCATTATAATTTTAGATATTGCATTATGATTTTAGATATGAGGTGATAACCGCCCCTGTCTCTCGTTCTATTGTTACTCTCACTCGCCGTCCTTCGTTGCCGTTCTCGCCGTCCTTCGTTGCCGTCCTCGCTGTCCATCTTCAAAGAGGTAAGCATCTTCACCGTTCTCCTCGCCGTTCATCTTCAAAGAAGTAAGTATCTTCAAAATCTGATGCTTTGTTTTCGTTTTCTTTTTCAAAGGGGATTTCTGAAGTTGATTTATTCAATTATACGGTTGATTTCGCATAAACCTTGATTTTGGGGAAAATGAGATTAGGGTTTCTAAAGATTCTTTGATTAGAGGTAAAATGGGATTAGGGTTGATTTCAATTATATAAAAATGCTTCTTCAGATATACAAACAAGTGGTTTAATGTTTGCTGCATAATAATGGGTTTAAGAATGTCAACAAGGTTTGGCATTTCAGATTGTGATTGCTCCAATTTTTCTCAACTAACTTGTATTGTTAGTTTAATTTATTTAGTTCTGTATTTTGTCCTGCTAGATTCACGTTTAATTTGCATTGTTGAAGGTGTTTGGGCAGATAGGGAATCAGGGATGAATTTCACTAATTAACAAGAGAAATGTAATTGAGAATGCTGAAATCAATTGAAATGCAATGTGACCATTTTATTCTGATTAATGCAAAGCATTTTTGAACACTTAACCTTTGCATCTTTTTCCCCTGCTTCATCATTGAATTTATGGGAATATAACTATTAGTGTATTAGTAATTAGTTATAATGCTGTCATTTGATGTGTGATAAGTGATAACCTATTTTTACATAGTTTTGTCATGTCTAGACCGCACGGAAATCGTACACCTGAAAAGGGTGCGTTGGGTACGCCTTAAAAGGGTGAGTTTTATTTGGAATTTTGTTAAGTGTTAGCTAATTAATTGGAATGTTCGTTGAAACTATTGAGCATTTCCAGAATTGATTTCTATTGTTTGATTGCAGAAAGATTTTCATACTATGTTGTTTGGAATGGTAGAAATCCTGGAATTTACGACTCCTGGAACGAATGTAGCAAACAAGTGTTAGGATTTAAAAACTCTTCATTTAAAGGGTTTCATTCATTGGACGATGCCAATGCTGCTTTTTCTGGCACAGAGAACAATCCTCTTTCAAGTGTAAGATTCAATATTTTTTTCTTGTGATTTTGGTCTGTGATTATTGAACACTAATTATTGTTTTTCAGATAGGCGCCTTTAAAGATTCTTCCTCAGAGAGGTGCCCAAACTGCAAGCATCTTTCTTTGAAAATCAAGCTCTTGGAAGCCCAATTGGCTTACTACACCGAGAAGCAGCAGGATTATTCATCATCGTCAAATGACAAAAGTGTTACTAAGCTTTTGGGAGAGCACCCCGGACACTCACATTGAAAACTGAAAAGACAAAGCATTTGATGAGGGCAAAATTGGTATTTAAGCAATAAATATACACTAAAAACCAAAATAGTTTCGCCTTGTTTTTGTAGGTCCAAACGGGTGATCACTTAATTCAGAGTTACCAGGATTGGTGAAGTTTTAATCTTTAAAGTTATTTGATGAATTTTCAAGTGTTTTGTAGCCAACAGGAATTTGTGCGACTTCAGTCCTTCAATCTCAGATCAGGTGTAGTATTTCATTCCAAATAATTAAACCTGGTTTCGAGATTGAGCCTTGGCTTAGATTTAGAGGTTTCTGCTAACATTTAACTTGAAGGTGCACTCCTTTTCAATTATGTTAGGATGATTTATTCATTTCAGCTCTGATGAAATCTACATAAAAAAAGTCTTCAGATATAGAGTGAATGAACTTATTATGATTAAACAAATTTGTTTGTGCTTTTGCTTATAGTGTTTTCTTTGTAGTTTCTATAGATGAATGCATGTTGCTTATACACTTCTTTATCACTTTCTCTAAGTCTATCCGTTCTCCTCAACACCTAACAAAATATCATCATCATCACATCAATTAAACAGCATATCAACATTTCAACCAATCATTGAATACAACTAATAGAAAGACAGTGAACATATTTACAAAAACTATTAGAAGCAATCAAATTCCCTTTCTCCTAGCAACAATTACTCAAAACAGAATCTTATCAAACTGACTCTGCTAATGGAACCCGTTAAAAAAAACTTATGCAGGCTACACTATTAATCAAATACAGGCACTTATCCCTCAATTCCAAGATTTGAAACTAGAATACAAATATACAATGCTCCAAGATTTGAAGCCAAGAACACGAACCAGAAAACAAAAGGAACATAATGATTTGTAATCTAATTTACAATACACACAGCTAAAAATTATATAAAAATAAAGATTGACGCGGGTTCATTCAATGAAAGCTACTTCCCTTTCCCTTCTATTCCCTTGCTTTTCATTCAGTTAGAAACTGTTTGTAATTCAGTTAGATAGTTGATTCTCTAACTGAAATCTGTTAGAGCTATGAGCCATCCAACTGTGTTTTTTCAAGCATTTCACCCAGCTCTCCCAAAAGCTTAGTAACACTTTTGTCATTTGACGATGATGAATAATCCTGCTGCTTCTCGGTGTAGTAAGCCAATTGGGCTTCCAAGAGTTTGATTTTCAAAGAAAGATGCTTGCAGTTTGGGCACCTCTCTGAGGAAGAATCTTTAAAGGCGCCTATCTGAAAAACAATAATTAGTGTTCAATAATCACAGACCAAAATCACAAGAAAAAAATATTGAATCTTACACTTGAAAGAGGATTGTTCTCTGTGCCAGAAAAAGCAGCATTGGCATCGTCCAATGAATGAAACCCTTTAAATGAAGAGTTTTTAAATCCTAACACTTGTTTGCTACATTCGTTCCAGGAGTCGTAAATTCCAGGATTTCTACCATTCCAAACAACATAGTATGAAAATCTTTCTGCAATCAAACAATAGAAATCAATTCTGGAAATGCTTAATAATTTCAACCAACATTCCAATTAATTAGCTAACACTTAACAAAATTCGAAATAAAACTCACCCTTTTCAGGCGTACCCAACGCACCCTTTTCAGGTGTACGATTTCCGTGCGGTCTAGACATGACAAAACTATGTAAAAATAGGTTATCACTTATCACACATCAAATGACAGCATTATAACTAATTACTAATACACTAATAGTTATATTCCCATAAATTCAATGATGAAGCAGGGGAAAAAGATGCAAAGGTTAAGTGTTCAAAAATGCTTTGCATTAATCAGAATAAAATGGTCACATTGCATTTCAATTGCTTTCAGCATTCTCAATTACATTTCTCTTGTTAATTAGTGAAATTCATCCCTGATTCCCTATCTGCCCAAACACCTTCAACAATGCAAATTAAACATGAATCTAGCAGGACAAAATACAGAACTAAATAAATTAAACTAACAATACAAGTTAGTTGAGAAAAATTGGAGCAATCACAATCTGAAATGCCAAACCTTGTTGACATTCTTAAACCCATTATTATGCAGCAAACATTAAACCACTTGTTTGTATATCTGAAGAAGCATTTTTATATAATTGAAATCAACCCTAATCCCCTTTTACCTCTAATCAGAGAATCTTCAGAAACCCTAATCTCATTTTCCCCAAAATCAAGGTTTATGCGAAATCAACCGTATAATTGAATAAATCAACTTCAAAAATCCCCTTTGAAAAAGAAAACGAAAACAAAGCATCAGATTTTGAAGATACTTACTTCTTTGAAGATGAACGGCGAGGAGAACGGTGAAGATACTTACCTCTTTGAAGATGGACAGCGAGGACGGCAACGAAGGACGGCGAGTGAGAGTAACAATAGAACGAGAGACATGGGCGGTTATCACCTCATATCTAAAATCATAATGCAATATCTAAAATTGTAATGCAATATCATTAAGCAAATTTATTTTTTAAGTATTTTATGCATTGTTCTTATTTTCTCTATTTGTCAATATAATCTATCTAGATCTAAGGTGTGATGACGGTTGCCCATAAGCCCTTTGTTGTGCTTAAAGACCCCTGATCTTGAGGATTTTTGTTAGTCTAATCTATATTTTGAACCATCTTTGTTTAGATTGAACGTGATCTAAAATCTTCAAAAAGGCTAGGTGAAACTTGTTGTTTGGTTTGGAACTGATCGAATCTCAGTGGGGCAATATTGGTTCTGTTATATAACTCCAGGATGAAATTGTTCCCTGGAAAGCTGAAATCAAGGTGGACAGGACCTTTCAAATTAATTAAGGTATATCCTTATGGTGCTGTTGATCTGTATGATACAGCAACAAATAACTCTTTCAAGGTAAATGGGCAGAGAGTTAAAATGTATCAATAGCTTCAACTTCAAAGGCTAGGTTGTAGGTCTAAGGCACTGGCCTTAGTGGCCTAGCCCTCTACAGAGCCCTAAGTTCATTAAATGTAAATTGTCCTTTAAAGTAGTCTAGGCCCACCATCAAACACGTAAAATGCATTATTGCGTAGAAAGGGAAAAAGTCACAAATTGTATTCCTCTAATGCCAACCAACATCCATGTGATAACCACGATTTTTATGCCTCCAATTCCAACCACCAACCATGTGATTCATAAGAGAATGCGCTACAATATTGTATTGCAGCAGTGCTATCAAAACAATGTTCTGCACTTGTCTTACATACCCACTAAAACACCAGCTTCCCATATGTTTCGATACCACCACAATAGCAACTGTATTTATAAATGATCTTTTGCTTCCCATATGTATTTAGATTCAATATCTGATGAAAAACTACTTTCAACATCATCTGCAGACCGACAAAAAATACAAACAAATCTAAAGCTAAGGGCAATAAGATATCAGAATGTATTCACCTAAACAAAAATATAGACTCACTCTCATTGCCTCTCATTACCTATTTATTTCAAAATATCATACAAGCATGCATAAATTAATAGAATGACCGTTCCCGTAGTCATAAGCATACCACAGGAAGAATCGGCACTTTCTTCTTGTTTTGGGCTGAAATCCACAAATAAGGAAATTATAAGCAAGGATAAAATGAAATTAAGCAAATTATTGCTTGATTAAGCAATTTAGTCCCTAGAAGTGTAACTCGATGTCAATTTGGTCCCTCAATCAAGCAAACTAATGCTTGATTAAGCAATTTAAGGAGGGGAAATCAGTGAGATTTAAAAATAATTGTAACAACTATTAACCAAAAAATAATTATTCATCATGTTGATAACCATAGTATTGTGTGTTTAGTTGCAAGTTAAATATTGTGTTTAGTTATGATTTAATATATTTTTTGACCAAATTATGATTTAATATATTAAAAATGCATAATTACTATAATTGAATACTTTCAAATTCGTTGTTATTACGTGCAATTAATTCATTTAAAGAGTCACTAGTATCACATCAAATTTCAAATAATACAATATGAATTCCAATTAAAAAAAGAGAGAATTTAAGGAGTAGGTTAATATTTCACAAGTGTGTAATGAAATTGAAATTTTAAATTAAAATGATTGTATGTTATGTTACGTTTTTTATTTCTGGTGCAACATAATTTTATCAAGTTAGGTTATGCATATTGTGTGATTTACGAAGTTTTAGTATATAAATATATTATAATTCATTGTTTCTTATTTAATACTC
Organism: Acmispon strigosus; assembly: GCA_030819835.1. Lineage (NCBI taxonomy): Eukaryota > Viridiplantae > Streptophyta > Magnoliopsida > Fabales > Fabaceae > Acmispon > Acmispon strigosus. The sequence continues at coordinate 34,244,726 of JAUAMA010000007.1, forward strand.
AATGTAAATCTATTGTTATTATGCTTTTTGAAGACCCTTTTTTATACTATGTGTTAAGATAAAAAACGAAAAAACACTTGAATAGCTATTTTAATTGTATCCACTATAAATAGCTCTAATTTCATGTATTACATAGCGGCACTATTGTTGCCTTTTGTTTGTGACAAAAATAGCTATAATTATTATAATAATAATAATAATAATTATAGTTGTTGAGACCTGTAATCATCTTGGATGACAGGCATTGTAATCACATAGTTGTGTATCCACACACTTGACATGTTGTTTCATAAGTTAGTTTATATAATATATACTTTGATATGTGCTTGTTGTTTCATTGAGAAACATTGTATTTGTGACAATCTGACAAATCAAAGTTTGTTGTGCTCTTTGTGTTTTGATATTTAAATTTGTTAGATCATAATGTAAGGGCAGGAGCAGAGTTTTGAAGTTAAGTTGCTTGTTTTTGCATCAATTCCATGTGACATTGAATCCTTGTCAGTTGCTTATTCGTAATTGCAACACTGATATAGGTCAATGATGTTCCCATGAATGTATGTATTTTTAAGTTAATATGTTGTTGATATATGTGGTTGTTGAAGTTGTCATGATTGGTGATGCTAATTGATGCAATTATTGAGTTGCAAATTCTGTTGGAAACTTTCTGAACATAGGTTCGGTTCCTGTGAATTCGTGAACTTTCTGGTTATCCAAATTTCATGTGGTTTATTTTGATATAAAATAGACTTGTTACTTGTCATTTTGGCACTGGTTTGATTGAATTTGAGTGAGTATAGTTGGAGAAATTGATGTTACAAATTACCGAAATGGACATTTCTAATTAATATTTAAAATGAGAGAGAGGCTTGCTCTAGTAATTTTCTACGCACTGATAGGGCAAGCATGCTTTCTTAAATTTGTCAAGCTTTAATCCTATCTTTTTATCCTTCTTTTATATTAAACTTGGTAAAATTACATAAAATAATTTATGATGATTTTGTTAAAATTGGTAAAAAGTATGCTCTGTTTTTGTAGATGTTATCGTCATTTGGTTGCTGATGGTGGTTGCCGGTGGTGCTTGCTGATGTTAGTTGCTGGTGGTCTGTTAAGCACTGTTTGATGTTAACAATGTTGGATAATTTAAGTTTTAGTTGTTGTTTTTGATTTCGGATTTGAGTGGTTCTTGGATAATTGAGTGGTATATTGAAGTTTAACCCTTCATTTCATAGTGGGTTAAGTTAATTTTAATAACCAATTATATTATTTCCTTTAAATTAACTTAATTATATAACATGTTAATATGAACAATTGATTAAATTTGTTTACAAAAACTGTTATGAAAATAACCAAAACTTGAGCAAGAACAAATATGAGACATCACATAAGAGAATAAATTTCAGCTTTCCAGGGAACAATTTCAGCCTGGAGTTATATAACAGAACCAATATTGCCCCACTGAGATTCGATCAGTTCCAAACCAAACAACAAGTTTCACCTAGCCTTTTTGAAGATTTTAGATCACGTTCAATCTAAACAAAGATGGTTCAAAATATAGATTATACCAACAAAAATCCTCAAGATCAGGGGTCTTTAAGCACAACAAAGGGCTTAGGTAGAGAATTTCAAACTGTTGAGTCAATGCATTTTTGTATTTTTGTGGTTCTTTTTCTGAGGTGCAATTGCACTTGTTTTTGTTTAGGTGCTTTAGCACCTTGTGATATTGCACTTATTTTTGGTCAGGTGTTATGCACCTAGTGCTATTGCACTTCGCTTTTGGCGCCGGCACCTAGAGCATTTCACCTTGAGCATTCCACCGGCAACCACCATCAGCAACCAAATGACGATAACATCTACAAAAACAGAGCATACTTTTTACCAATTTTAACAAAATCATCATAAATTATTTTATGTAATTTTACCAAGTTTAATATAAAAGAAGGATAAAAAGATAGGATTAAAGCTTGACAAATTTAAGAAAGCATGCTTGCCCTATCAGTGCGTAGAAAATTACTAGAGCAAGCCTCTCTCTCATTTTAAATATTAATTAGAAATGTCCATTTCGGTAATTTGTAACATCAATTTCTCCAACTATACTCACTCAAATTCAATCAAACCAGTGCCAAAATGACAAGTAACAAGTCTATTTTATATCAAAATAAACCACATGAAATTTGGATAACCAGAAAGTTCACGAATTCACAGGAACCGAACCTATGTCCAGAAAGTTTCCAACAGAATTTGCAACTCAATAATTGCATCAATTAGCATCACCAATCATGACAACTTCAACAACCACATATATCAACAACATATTAACTTAAAAATACATACATTCATGGGAACATCATTGACCTATATCAGTGTTGCAATTACGAATAAGCAACTGACAAGGATTCAATGTCACATGGAATTGATGCAAAAACAAGCAACTTAACTTCAAAACTCTGCTCTTGCCCTTACATTATGATCTAACTAATTTAAATATCAAAACACAAAGAGCACAACAAACTTTGATTTGTCAGATTGTCACAAATACAATGTTTCTCAATGAAACAACAAGCACATATCAAAGTACATATTATATAAACTAACTTATGAAACAACATGTCAAGTGTGTGGATACACAACTATGTGATTACAATGCCTGTCATCCAAGATGATTGCAGGTGTATCATTCCAAAACACAACTTAGCAAGCAAACAAATCAAAGATAACTGATGAGAGAGTTCAGAAGTTAAAACCAGCGCCAAGAAAGAATGCTCACCAGATTTGGAGCAGCCCAGCCAACAAGAGCCGAGAGAATGATCAGCGCCTATAGTTCAAAAAATTTACTAGTATGAGGTTCAAAAGAAAACAAATCCTTTCTTTTAATTAAATAAATAAAGGGAAATGCTAACAAGTGTCCTTAGGGCACTTGATAAGAAGTTTAAAGTAAAAATTTTATCTTGGAATTTGTGTATTCAACACATTGAAACATCAAAAAGTAACTTTTTTTACATTGTTTCCATTTTTGAATCCTTAACAAGTGCCCTAGGGCACTTGTTAGCAAGACCCACAAATAAAAGTTAGAAGAAGTGAAGAACAGACCTAGGCCCTTGAGGAATCCTTGATAAAAATTTAACCTGGTTGTCCTCTTCCAAGTTTAACCATGTTTTAATTTTCGCGATCTTCTTGTCTGGACTTCCTTCAAAAAAATACTCAAAAAAATCCACCATTGTGTCAATAGTCAACTTGCCACTCTCGCAAAGATGATTGAGTTGGCTAGAAAATTTTGTCGCCATATCCTTGTCCAGTGAGTAAAGCTGCAAGCTGCTACTTCCTTCGAGTTTTTCACTACATCTCAGCTTCCTCTCCATTTCTGAAAATATGCTTAGCAAGTAAGAGATGCCCTATATAGAAATAAAAAATAATGTATGACAAGCATCCTTGTACATTGATGTAAGCTGCAAGTTGTTACCTGATGATGATCCCAACAACCCTCTGGATCTCTTAACACGACTTTCAGCAACTTCTTCATTAAAGCCTTGATTCTCTTTTATTGATTTAACCAAATCAAGAGTTAGCTGACCCATTTTGTCCTTCAAGGAATCGGGGACGAGCACTGAAATAACAGTGGCCCTCAAAGATACATCCGTAATCCAACTCCCACTTGGGTCACTATTATAAAGGTCAGCGTATTGATGGACAAGACGAGTTAATGTTTTCAAATCTATGTAGGGAGCACCATCACGCTGGTTCAAAACGTCTAACACTTTAAGCCACAAATTTTGGTCCTTCCAATCTCGAAATTCGGAAAATGGAGGACTTGCATATCTAGCCTGAGCGAGTAGGTTAAAAACATAACTAACATCTTTCCAATCCATTTTAAAAGAAATGGCCTGCAAAGAAGAAAACATTCAGAGCCCCAACTAACTTGGATGCCAAAGAATACAACTCAACAAAGCAACTTTCAGAATTACTGCTAGGATTAAAATTACCAAATTTGAGCTATACAATGAAATTTCATACAGCGAGAATCAAAATTGTCAAATAGAAATCCGATACGAACAATCCTAAAATTACAAATTATCATATTAAAATTACCAAATTACATGCAAGATTAAAATTAGTATACAAGCCTAAAATTACCGAAATACGCCGTGTGGTCTCAGAGACACGCTTTCTTTTTTTAGCTGCAGACAAAGAATTGAAAAAAATTAAAAGCCATCAACCCTTGCTCCATAAATTGCCAATGTTTTGCCATAACATAACACTAACTTTTTCAAAAATATCCAAATTTGCTCAATAGTGATGCCAAACTTAAACAACCATTCAGATTCAATTTGAGATCAAACAACACTTCAAATTTTGCATGAGAATATCAATGTATTTATTGCTATTATAGACTCCGCTTTTTTCTAAACCAAATCTCTACACTAGAGAATACTTAAAATAGAGTAGAGGTAACATAAAAATACTATCATTTGATTCATTCATTAAAACGTTAGCAAATATTGTCAAATCTCTCCGCTACTGCAATACAATCAATCATCCCTAATCTTATCTTATTTCCAATTAAAGTAAGTTTATAATCGTTCGCTTAACAAAATCATTACAAACTGTCATAAGTTTATGGAAAAATAAAATAAACACTTGTAAAAGAAATTGTCTCCATATACGTGCGATGAAACGAGTAAGAGTATGAGTAAATTGACCAACTTGAATAAACGCAAGCAAGAGTATTTTCGGATATTGTTGAAATTTGGAATGCAGACATAGTTGTCTCTTCCTTTGTTTTTAGTTTTTTCCCCTTCTGCAATTGAAATAGCTTATTTTAGTCAGTGGTGAAACAAACAACAGAATTTAACAAAAAAAATATACAAACCAGAACAGAGTTTAACAACAATCCTAATTTATAAAAAAATATAATTTATAAATCAAAAATGCAAATCAACAAACCAGAACAGAGTTTAACAACAATAGAAACAAACAAACAGAATTTAACAACAATCCTAGAATTGAAACAAACAACATTGCAGCAACTAAATAAGGAAGGAAAGGAAGAGCATGGAGCAACAAACAATATTCAAAACAAACTCAAACAGGCCAACAACAACACTCATCAATTTATCTATGACAAAATCATCTGAGAGAAGAAAAGGGTTTTTGCAATTGGGTAGGTATCAAAGCAGCACTGACTTCTGACTATTAAGATACTAATTTATTTTACACAATTCCTTCAACTTCTCATGTGCACACGTCTCAATTGTGTTTGGACTACTATATAAAAATGTCTAACCGACCCACCACAACCTAACAAGTCCGATTAGTCAGTTCTGCTAAGCCCTACGGAAAACAAAAAATCGATTCATATTCCACTTGAAACTCACACGCACAACTTCCAAGTTCGAACTTAAGTAATGGTATCGAACCTAACAATTTGAACATTTACTAGTTGAGCTAGCTATTACAAATTAAAACAGCCATTGATAATGATTATCACTCCGAAAGTAAGTATAAAATCAGCTTTGAATAAACAACATTTATATTAACAAATTCAACAATAACTTCAAACGCAATGTTAGAACACTAAATTTTGTTTTGAGTTAACCCTAACAAGTAAAACCCTCTCATAATCAACGATCAACGTTACTCAACAACATGAAAACATAGTTATAATAGTTATAGTCATAAAGTACTTGAAATTAACATAACATTTAAAATTACTTGGGCTTTGCGCCAGATCTCAATCTGATGCTAGCCCTGGTTTCTGCCCTTTTGATTTTCTGCTTTGGTGGTCTGGTTGTCGTTGCTGCTGCTGGTGGTGCAGTTGCACCAGTTATTTCTGCTGGCGCTGTTGCACCAGGTGCAACTGCACTGCTCTGCTCTGCAACTTCTTGTGGTTGCCCTTGTGTTTCAGCAGTGTCTTTCATGGTTGGTTGGTTGGTTTCTGGTTCCTTCATAGCCTTCCCTTGAGGTCCTCCTTTCTCTTGTTCTTCATCACCAGTTTTGTCCTTCACAGCTTCAGTTGTTGGAGGGGTCTTCTGTACTAATCAATTTAGGTGCAGAACACGAGCTGCATAATTTTTGTGTCATCGATTGAAAAAGGCTATTTTTTGTCACAAACAAAAGGCAACAATAGTATCGCTATGTAATACATGAAATTAGAGCTATTTATAGTGGATACAATTAAAATAGCTATCCAAGTGTTTTTTCGTTTTTTATCTTAACACATAGTATAAAAAAGGGTCTCCAAAAAGCATAATAACAATAGATTTACATTGAGTATTAAATAAGAAACAATGAATTATAATATATTTATATACTAAAACTTCGTAAATCACACAATATGCATAACCTAACTTGATAAAATTATGCTGCACCAGAAATAAAAAACGTAACATAACATACAATCATTTTAATTTAAAATTTCAATTTCATTACACACTTGTGAAATATTAACCTACTCCTGAAATTCTCTCTTTTTTTAATTGGAATTCATATTGTATTATTTGAAATTTGATGTGATACTAGTGACTCTTTAAATGAATTAATTGCACGTAATAACAACGAATTTGAAAGTATTCAATTATAGTAATTATGCATTTTTAATATATTAAATCATAATTTGGTCAAAAAATATATTAAATCATAACTAAACACAATATTTAACTTGCAACTAAACACACAATACTATGGTTATCAACATGATGAATAATTATTTTTTGGTTAATAGTTGTTACAATTATTTTTAAATCTCACTGATTTCCCCTCCTTAAATTGCTTAATCAAGCATTAGTTTGCTTGATTGAGGGACCAAATTGACATCGAGTTACACTTCTAGGGACTAAATTGCTTAATCAAGCAATAATTTGCTTAATTTCATTTTATCCTTGCTTATAATTTCCTTATTTGTGGATTTCAGCCCAAAACAAGAAGAAAGTGCCGATTCTTCCTGTGGTATGCTTATGACTACGGGAACGGTCATTCTATTAATTTATGCATGCTTGTATGATATTTTGAAATAAATAGGTAATGAGAGGCAATGAGAGTGAGTCTATATTTTTGTTTAGGTGAATACATTCTGACATCTTATTGCCCTTAGCTTTAGATTTGTTTGTATTTTTTGTCGGTATGCAGATGATGTTGAAAGTAGTTTTTCATCAGATATTGAATCTAAATACATATGGGAAGCAAAAGATCATTTATAAATACAGTTGCTATTGTGGTGGTATCGAAACATATGGGAAGCTGGTGTTTTAGTGGGTATGTAAGACAAGTGCAGAACATTGTTTTGATGGCACTGCTGCAATACAATATTGTAGCGCATTCTCTTATGAATCACATGGTTGGTGGTTGGAATTGGAGGCATAAAAATCGTGGTTATCACATGGATGTTGGTTGGCATTAGAGGAATACAATTTGTGACTTTTTCCCTTTCTACGCAATAATGCATTTTACATGTTTGATGGTGGGCCTAGACTACTTTAAAGGACAATTTACATTTAATGAACTTAGGGCTCTGTAGAGGGCTAGGCCACTAAGGCCAGTGCCTTAGACCTACAACCTAGCCTAGACCCATTTTTTCATTTTTATGAGTTTTTTAATTGAAATGTTTATACGTAAAATAGATATACTGTATCCAATATATTAACTACTACGTACTTTCAGTATTTTTTAGGGTTTAAGATTTAGGGTTTAGGGAATAGGTCAAATATCTTTATGCAATAGCACTAGGTGCATATTTACTCTGTTTGAGTGTGCCATTAGTTGCAAAGCAAGTTTACATCCTACTATTGCTTTATTTCTTTGTCTACAACTGAAGCTTGATACATGTGTCTCAGACTGAAAGAAGTAAAGGAAAGTACGTGGTTGTAAGGGTTCAATCGTAGTTTGGGTTTGAACATAGGAAGACCAATGATTCATTGTGATAGAAACTAGCAAGAGTGCCTTATGCTTGGCTAAGAATCTTGTTTACCATGTGAAGTCGAAACATTTTGATATAAGGTTGAATTCTATCGGAGAAGTTGTTGAGAAAGAGAAGTTTTTCATGGAAAAGATTGGCACCAAGGAGAATCTAGCTGATATATTGACAAAGTCGTTACCTGCAATCAAGTTCAAGCATACTTGGACTTGGCTAATATTTGCCGAGTATGATGCCCTTGAGAACATGGAATCATGGTAGCTTCTAGGATTATTTTTGGTGTTTAAGCATTTAAAGTCAAGGTAGAGAATTGTTAAAAGTGATCGTGAACATTTCTCATATTTTTCAGGCTGAACCACAAAAGTCCATGTGTCTTAACTGATGCAACTTTGTATTTGGAAGTTTTCCCATATTCTTATGCTATTCACCAAACCTGTGTAAAAGTGATTCCATTACTAATACTACTATATCATACACATGTCTAACAAACTCCACCTGCACTAGTATTAAGAGTTAGATGACATACAGAAATCTTTATTTGTTTGTGAAACAGGGAACATGGACTATTTCACTAACTTATTCTATGGTGTAATCTTTGTTAGATTGTTTTTCCATCAGATCATTGACCAGTCAAACTTTCTTAATAACAAAATGCATGCATGCATGCTGCTGAGGGAAACAAAATGTTTCATATGAGGTGCACCTATCCGCATACAGAAGCTGAAAACGGTCCATTGGAAAATTGATAATCCGAGAAGAATCTGGGATCATGTGGTAGGTACTTGATCTGTGGTTTCCAATCTTATATTAGCTCTAATTTATAATTAGTGCATTTTAATTTGTCCTATTGTCTTATTGAACATTAGTCAAATTTACATGCCCTTTTGGTACAATCTTTCTTTATTCATTTCGTTTTGTCTTGTATCTATTCTTTTTGCAGGAAAGCTGACCAAATAGATAACAATCATAGAAAAGCGATGCTTATGGCAATGGTTACGCTCAGAATTTGAAAATTAAAAATCCCCTACCAACTGCTAGTCCTGCTGAACAATGAAAAAGCATGTTAAATGACAAAAAGGCTATCAAACATATATAACTTTGGGTATGTGATCCCCGACTCAAGTCTTACCGTGTGTTTGGATTCACATTTGGAGAGGCCAAACGTGAAACCAACAATCTAAAAATAACTATTTTTTACTCCTGCAAACGTGGATCCAGCTCAAACGTGGATACAGCTCCTCTTTTCCAAACATGCACATGATTGGGGAAGATTCCGTGTCCCTTTTGTTTGATATCCGTGAAGAACTTGGATTAATTGTGACAACAAACGAAATCCCTTTATTCGTTTACACAATGTGAATCAACTTAATACCAGGGAATTCAAATAAATACATACAAGTCAAGTGTGATCTTAAAGCCTGGTTGAGAAGTTGTTAATGTTATCATCATGCTACAATAATGCTAATGGGCCACGAAACATCAACTACCACCTAGCCTTCCTCTGTTACATAAAAGTTCATTATATCCTTATGCCAAAAAAAAGTTCTTTTTATTATTTTCATCAAATCCTCCATTCAAATCATGACGGGTGGATTTCATTTATAAAAAATAAATGACATTTATTAAAAATTATTGTTGAATTTAAAAAGTTATACATCCATCATTATATGATCAGAAAACTTGATAAAATAGATATAAAATTTTGATATAAGTTTTCTCCTTATTATAATTTTACTTCAAAACACAATCAATTTAGACAAATATGATCTTTATGCAATTTCAATATGCACATAACTAGCTTGGTCTTTTCAATAGTGTTCCGGTTGGCTCAAATAACCACTCCACCCATCATCATCCTAATCGGTCTAAATAACTACACGGCTGGTGTCCAACAAGCTAGTCGGTCAGGACAATCAAATGAAGAACTTCCAATACTCTTTTAACATTCAGGCTTAACATAATACTAAGTTGTTAGATTGTAGTCAAGTTCATTTAAGCAAAGGTTAACACATCAATGCTGCCTACATGATAGACTAGAACACGATAAAACACCTCTACGAGTGATCACTCCAACAACTATATATACAGGTTTAGTCACAAATGTAAGCTAAACATGACTCATTTTGCTCACTTATTTCTCTTTTAGAATTTGAGATTTATCTTAAGCTAACTTGAGCGTTAGGATGTCTTTTTCAAGTGCCTCCCAGCCGTGGATTCACATTGTGTTATGTGCCACATTAACCACATTGTGCACCACCGCATTTGACCATGCTTACATCTTGCAGAGATTTTGTTGGAATAACAAATAGTAACGATCTGCTAATATGTACGTTCATCATTGTTGAAAATATCTTATTAACTAAATATATGGTTAAATAATTGTTTAATCATGATGCTAAAATTACTTTTGGACAAAAATTGGATATAACCTAAATTCTAACATAACGCTAATGGCCATGAATCATGTAGAAGATGACTTCAACATTGACAAATATTTTCTTATTTTCTTATATTGTGATATTTTCTTGTCTATTCTTTTAAAATAAGTCTCCACTATCTTTTTTGTAATGTCAGTCAATAAATATGCAGAACAAGATGATTCTATTCTTAATAATTCTACATTATCTGTTCGTTTGTGTGTCAAACCAATACCACATGCTTCCATGTGAACAGTGAAACAAAAGTGTTCAAATCATACCATAGACTAACCACCCTAATAAAATGGGGGAAATGTCAGAAGTTATGTCATTGATTTCAATGTCAGAAAAATGTTTGACTATCAAACTGCAAATTCTTGTGCAACTTTATCGATATACAAGGTATCCAATAAAGAATTAAGGGGTCAGGCTTTTGCCCCCAACTATATATCAAAAACAAAATAAAAAAATTAAGGGGTCATATTGAGCCACAAGGGCTTCTTGTTCATGTGCAGCCATGTGTGTGATTATTTGCATAATCTTACTATTTGCATATTCTTACTGAACTGAATTTGAGACAAACAGACATCTAATGAACTTTAATATATTCATTATCTATTTTTCATCCACTTTAATTTTACTATTTATATTTGTATCTCTCTCATTTATTTTAATAATATCTTTCCTTCTTTTTTATCATACCATCTCCTACATCTTATATTTTTTCTTTCTTTATTTTTTCTTTTCTTTTTATCTTTGGCTCTGTTCACCACTTTTTCACTTAATGAGAGGGGTCAATAAAACATTTATCACTAATATATATTGTAATGGATCCTTCTAATGTGCACCACCTAAAATGTGGTGTAATTTTACTCCACCTTAGTTACCTTAGTTAAACGGTAAAATGTTATTGTATTATCTTTTCACTTATAGTTAATTATGGTGTTAACTGGCTAGGTAATTGTTTCCTTTTAATGATGATTTAATCCACCCACACATTGTCTATCTCATTTTTTGGCATCTCCATTTATCTTGTTCATATGCAGGGATTTTGATATTTATTATAGGCTTTTGTCCTGCTTTCTGTATGTTTCACTGATTATCTTTTCAAACTCTCTTGTATTTGGGTTAAGCACCCTTGTGCTTATATTAATATACTTATTCGCCTATGAAAAAGAAAAACCTATAAATCTTGTTGTTTTAATTAAATAATTTATTTGGTTAGGTGTTGTGTAAGCAGATTTCCATGGCCAGCTACAATGAAGAAGATTCGTCGTTCGATCATATTGAGGTTTGTGACAGTGTGTTGTTTTAGTTGTTCTGTTTAGCAGTTAAAGATATTAGACGATTATGGCAGTGGGTTAACGCAATTATTTTATCTATGCAGGGATTAGATGATTTGTTAACCCAATTTGAACAAGTTGAGGACAATGGGTGTTGGACTAAGTCAATCTATAACCGGGTCTGTTTGGGCTCATTTAGTTGTAAAGCCCATAGTGGTTGTATAAATAGATTTGTAAATAACATATTGTACAGAACAATAACGGATAGAAAATACAATTTAAAATTCTTTCTCTCTCATCGCTCTCTCGTTTTCTCTCTCTATTTCGCTCTGTTTTGCTTCCGCATTTCTAACAGTGGTATCAGAGCTAGCGTTCTGATCCAAGAACCACCACACGCAACGGTTGTTCACAACGCTTGGGAGGCTTGGACGTTGATCTGTTACGCACGAAGAGGACAACAAGGATGGCAGGAATGAATAGAAACTTTCCGACATCGTTACCAGTTCTTGATGGCAAGAACTTCGATCGATGGCAAACGCAGATGAAGACGATCTTTGGATATCAAGAGGTGCTTGATATCGTATCGTCTGGATACACCCCGTTAGGGCCCAATCCAACGGAGGAGCAGCGTACCACCCATCGAGACGCAAGGAAGAAGGATTTTAAAGTCTTATTCCTGATTCACCAGTGTTGATCCGGGCGAATTTCGAGAAGATTTCAGGGGCAACCACTTCAAAGGAAGCGTGGGATATCTTGATCAAATCTTAGAGTGGCGCGGACAAAGTGAAGAAGGTGAAATTGCAGATGTTATGGAGACAATATGAGCTATTGCAAATGACGAACCAAGATTCAATTCTCTCCTATTTTACAAAGCTTCAAACAATCACACCTGAAGAAGCTTGGACTAGGAAGAAGCCCAGTGTGAAACATCTCAGAATTTTTGGTTTTGTTTGCTACAAACATGTGCTAAATGCAAAGAGAAGCAAGCTGGACGATAAGAGTGCGAAGATGATCCTAATTGGATTCCATTCTACTAGAGCATACAAGCTGTTTGACCCTCGCACTAATTCAGTTTCAATTAGTAGAGACGTTGTTGTTGATGAGCAAGCAACTTGGAATTGGAATTCATCGTCTGCCATAGTATCGTCTACTCCAGGATCGTTTGCACCTGGATCGTCCAATGTTGGATCGTTTTCTCCAGGATCATTTGCACCTGGATCGTCCAATGTTGGACCGTTTTCTCCAGGATCATTTGCACCTGGATCGTCCAATGTTGGAACATCCAAAGCTAGATCGTTTGCACCTAGATTGTCCAATACGGGATCGTCTGCTCCAGGATCGTTTGCACCTGCATCGTCCAATGATGGACCGTCCAGAGCTAGACCGTTCACACCTAGATCGTCCACAGCTAGATCGTTTTCTCCTAGAACGACTGCTTCATCGTCTATACGATAAGGATGTCAATTCCATTAGAGGACGATACTCTCGAGTTTGCTCCATTAACAATTGGGAACATTGAAGCTGAGGCAGAACTAAATAATCAAGGGATTCAGAGCAGCCAGAGAGCACGAAGGGAACGAAATCCTGCAAGAAGATTGGAAGACTTTGTTTCTTTTCCTGATCAAGCCGTAAATGATGAAGGTGATATCATACACTTGGCTTTTTATGCTGAGTCTGAGCCAGTGAGTTTGGCAAAAGATGTTAAAAATCCTAAATGGGTTGAAGCCATGAAATAAGAATTATTAACAATTAAGAAAAACAAGACCTGGGAACTGGCTTATTTACCTCAAGGCAAGAAACCCATTACAGTTAAGTGGGTTTTTAAGGTGAAAATGAATCCTGACGGAACCGTTGCTAGATACAAAGCAAGGTTGGTTGCAAAGGGTTTTCAACAAAGAGAAGGGCTAGACTATACTGAGGTTATTGCACTTGAAGCCAGAATGGAGACAATCAGGTTGGTCGTGGCAGTTGCAAGTCAAAAATAGTGGACGATGCATCAATTGGATGTAAAGTCTGCCTTTCTTAATGGCCCCTTAGAAGAAGTCTATGTCTTACAGCCACCTGGGTTTGTAGTGGCTAAAGGGAGAGGTAAAGACAAAGTTCTCAGGTTACACAAAGCATTGTATGGTTTAAAGCAAGCACCTTGTTTTTCATGGACGAAGTAAGAACATTGAAACCCGATTTCACTTCCTAAGAGATCAAGTAAACAGAGGAAATCTACAATTGATCTACTGCAACACTGAAGAACAGTTGGCTGATATGTTCACGGAGGCGTTGAGGCCGGATCACTTTGAGAAGCTGAGGAAGATGATCAGAGTGGTGTCGTTCAACGACAGTAACGTTCAACAATAATGGCAGTGCCTAGTGGTAGTGTCGTTCAGAGATGATTGTATAGTTCAAGGATGTATCGTCCAAGGTTATGAATTGAAGGGGAGTGTTGGGCTAAGTGAATTTATAACTGGGCCTATTTGGGCTTGTTTAGTTGTAAAGCCAATAGTGGTTGTATAAATAGATTGTAAATAACTGATTGTACAGAACAAACGGATAGAAAATACAATTCAAAATGTTTTCTCTCTCATCGCTCTCTCATTTTCTCTCTCTGTTTCACTCAGTTTTGCTTCTGCGTTTCTAACAATGGATATTCTATTAATGATAATGGAGATGCACACAGTTTTGATGATGATAGTGGACATGGATATTCCATTTGGGTACCTGCACAAAAGTAGCATATTTATGGAGTAGCATATTTCTATTAACAACCCCAATCAAGGCACCAGATAAAATTGATCTAAACAGAAGTGAAATTCTGAGAATGTGCAAAGATGGGAAAAACCTGGGTTTGTTCGCTGTAGCTCGCTATAGCGACGTCAGCGAGAAAACCCAGAAACTGTGTTCATCAGTGTTCACTATAGCGAGCATTCCCAGAAACTGTGTTCATCAATATTCGCTATAGCGAGCAAAAGCGAGCATTCCCAGAATTCTCAACCAACAGAGTATTTGAAATTTTTGCTTCAAACAAGCAAAACTATACACATTCATTCTGCATATGACAATGGCACTATTTTCGCTATCTGCATTTGACAATGACACTAAGTTAACAAAACCCCAAATTAACAAAACAATCGCATATCATAATCAGAATCATAATCAATGTAAACCCACTATTTTCGCTATCCGCATTTGACAATGGCACTAAGTTAACAAACCCCAAATTAACAAAACAATCGCATATCATAATCAGATTCATAAACCTTACCGGAGTTGCAATCGTTTGGGGCAGAGAAGAGGATTATCATGCATCATAAAATGTATCTCAAATAAGCAAAATTATTTGTTCGAATGTTACATAAAAAAAAGGGGCAAGAATTGAAAGCAGTGATGTAAACTGGTTGAAGCAAAAATCCCTCTACTGATCAAATTATGAAGAGTTACAATAATTTCACACCAGCTCGAGACGAGAGATCCCTCTAATGCTCATTTGATTTCTCTCTGATAATGAAAACAGTCACAAGTTGTTAAGGGATGTACTTAGCAATTTCTATTACATTCATACCCATGTCACACAATAGTAAAATAAGAAAGGATTCAAATTTTAACAAAAGGAAATATCCGCAATATCTAGAAGATTACAGACCCACTATCTAAATATTACAAACCACAACAACAAATAATACACTGCCTAGCCGCTCTTCCAACCATCAGCTTGACTTCTTTAAATTGACATTGCTGGAAAAAAAAATCACAAACAATTGTTATTAGAAATATGGCTATTTACTAGAGCAAAATGGTTAGTGAGGCAAGTTTGTTAATTTGCATCGGGTCATCCATACCGTTGTTACACTAGATCTCTACACTGCTTTCCTCTCTACAATTGCACTCAACGCCTCCTGCAGCATATTAATTTGTTTGTCGTATGCCTCCTTCATGACCTCCCTCGCGAGGGCATCGGCCTGCCTCGTTTCCACAGTATGCCTTTTCATCTCCCTAGTTTGTTCCTGCATCTCCCTAGTTTGTTCCTGCATCTCCTTCAGCATCGCTTTGAAAGATCCATTGTCCTCTTCCAAGTTCTCTATCCGTTCATCTTGTTTGCGCTGCACATCAATGATTTTCTGCAAATCATTTTGTAGTTGGTTTATTTTGTACATTTGAAAATGAGCTACAGTAAGGGTTATCATGGAAACCAAAGTTGAAAATCCAATGGCCATATTGGGGCATTCGGATACTATTTCAGTTATTATTTTAATAATCTTATTTACAGGAACTTTTTCAAGCTTTGCTAATTCAGCTAGAGTGACATAGTTGCAGTCAAATGAAGAAGAAGAAGAAGCCATTAAAATGGTGGAGAATAACTGAATCAAAGGGGTTTTGGATTACAGAGAACACACCTGTTGAAAGCTTACAACTACATAGAAAATAAGGGAAGGAATTCTTCCCAGTACTAATACAATCTCAATTGTCATGAAGAGTGCAGAGAGAGCTTCTGTCGCAGATTCGACTTGAGTAGAGCTGCAGAATCCACAGAGATTGTGTAGAGCCTGCTGTTAGATTCGACATTAGATTAGACATGGTTAGGTCCATTAATACTTAATAGGCCACCAAACATAATTATGCCCCGACGGATTTACTTGAGTTTGGATGCAACTTACCACAAATTGGAATCTGTGGTAGTAGATGCCACATCATAATTCTGTTAGCCCAGTCACAATATTTAACGTCAGGGACTATTATTGCTAACAGAAAAATAAGTAGGGGTTTACCTCAAGTAAATCCGTCGGGCCATAATTATGTTTGGTGGCCTATTAAGTATTAATGGACCTAACCATGTCTAATCTAATGTCGAATCTAACAGCAGGCTCTACACAATCTCCGTGGATTCTGCAGCTCTACTCAAGTCGAATCTGCGACAGAAGCTCTCTCTGCACTCTTCACTACTCAAGTCGAAACTTCGGCCATCGACCAGCGAAAACTAAAATCTACTGTTGAAATGAATGATAGTAGAAGTAGAAGAAGAGAATGAGAGAGGAGGTGTGAGTTGAAAGTGGGGTTTATTGGCAATATATAGGCAACAATATATAGGCAACATAGAAGTCTGCATGTCGTTGTGTAGTAATTGTACACAACACGCCTAAAATAAGGCTTTTCATGTTGTGACATAATTTAGGCTTTTTATGTTATGACATAATTTAGCCGTATTATGTACCAGTCAAACCTGCACCCCTGCTCCCCACATCCCATCAGCTATAGGCTAGATTCTGATCCTTTTTATTTTGTCATATTCATAAAACGTTTAAAATAAGGTTTTTTATAAAACTCCTAATTTTTTTCATCTTATAAGAACTCTTATTTATGTCTAATCTAACATAACACCCACTTTGACAAATATTTTCATACCAACCCCAAAATGACAATAAAAAATTTTACAATATTCAAAAAAAAAACTCCACTCTTCCTAGTAGTTACTCTCATACGGGGTCCTAGTCTCCTAGGAGGTGGAGAAGTAACAGACTCAGGAGGGTTGCTGACGCCTAGAGTTATTATCTTCTGGTGCACACTCTCTAATGGGTATAGCAAGTAAAGATTCAGGCTCATGGGGTGAGTTAGGCTGAGGTCCAAGTGAGTCTCTTAAGTTGACATGACGGGCTCTTACAGGTAAGTAGAAAGAAAATGCCATGGGTAAGGTAAGCGGGTAACCAATTTCCTCATTCAGGTAACTTCACGCTTAAAGATCAGTATGGTTACTGGGATACAGTAATAGAATGAACATTGAACAACTTAAATGTTTGTAGTTTACCTCAGGCACCCCAAAACCACTAGGTGTATCTGTAGTCTGTTGTTGAATACCTCCTTCACCAGGTGGGTTTTTCGTTTCCATTACCAGCACTCTCCTTACCCTTGCTTTCAATCCGCACTTCACTCCAGGGTGTACTTTTGGCCTATACTTTTGGGGACTTGGTTGGTCTGCTACCTGGAGTCTGGAAGAGTTTCTTCATAGTTTCAGATGCTTTGTCCTTACGAAATCGTCCAATCAGACTCTGCATATTAAATCATTTTAGATAGCATCCATGAAAATTACAATGGTAATCATGTTTGATAAATAAAAGTTAACCTGGGTGGGACTTGGACGCTTAGGGGCATGGAAACCAGATCTTTTAGTTTTCTCATCCACTTCGTGGTCATCATCAGAGATATATATGGTGGCCTCTGTTACGGCACTAGTAGAAATTGATTTTCCTCCTGTTTTCCAATACTTGGCAGCTGGATGTTGACCACTGTTGTCTCTAACTCTTTCACTCGTGCGTTTAAGGCCTACAGTGTACAAGGCAAAGCCATTAAATGCTATCCTATGTGTTCTAATGAAAACAACATCTTAAATGAAAACAAAGTGAGTACCTTATTCTGAACAAGTGCTTCATCAGTAATGGATGCTAGTTTCTTAAATGCAACATTAAGTTCCTTCACTTCCTTTTCCATTTCCTATTCATACAAAACAACCAAACGCAATAAATGAACCTGCTCAGATTTGACGATTCAAATGTAAATTTTGTCGGTGGTTAGAAAAGTAAGTTAATATTACCGTTGGAGTCATAGCCTTGTGTGGTCCAATGGGTTGACAAGGTCTAGTATTTCCACTCCTATCTACCAACTCCCATCTGCACAACGATAGAATAGCACATAGAAATAGAAATAATAGCATTAAAGATTTTTTTGTTGTCTTAAAGATTTTTAGTGTGTTAAAGTTTTTTTGGGTTCATAGTGCCACATAGGATTTAAGTTAAGACACTCATAAGATTTCAGTGCGCATTTCGCTATAATGGTTAGAATCTTATTTTACTTTTAGTCGGACCCACAATATACAATATATTTATACTCCCTCCGTTCCTTTTTATAAGAGTCAAACAACCATTGCACACCCCTTAAAAAAAGTAGTTAAAGTGGTTGTTAGCATTTAATTTGTTCTCAATTTACATCAACTTTCCAAAATTGCCCCAACTTACTTTTTAAAATTTCTATTGATTGTGAATGCATTACATAGTGGAAAGAGAGAAAAATCAAATTAAGTAAGGGTAAGTTTGTTAAAAAATAATTAATTCACTACAAATTTCAAGTCAATTCTTATAAAAAGAACCATGACATCTCTTAATTTGTCTCTTATAAAAAGGAACAGAGAGAGTAGTATTTATTTCCATATAATATTAAATTAAATTAAACTAATAATTCAATACAACATAATTATAATTAAAAAGATATAATATAATTAAATATCAATTCGATAGGAAATATATAATTAAACGGCTGGATTTTTCAAAATATTAACCATCATCTACTGCATCGTCTGTTCAACCATCGTCTGCTCAATGGCTAGCCTGTGATCATCTGCTACTGCTGCATTGTCTGCTCAACCATCGTTTGTGATCATATGCTACTGCTGCATCGCCTGCTCAACCATCGTCTGCATCGTCTGCACTGATTGTGGTTCTGTTTATACAACGACGTTTCTCCTCCGGTAGCGGATCAGAAGCGTTCTGGTTGGGATTAAAATATTCCCTCTGTTTTCTGTTAATGGATGAATGAGAGAAAAAAAATATATTTAATTCCAGATCTCACTTTTGGTGAGTAATGAGCTAAGACACGAATCTTAACTTTTACTTAGATCTCATGTCATGTCAGCTATCTCCAATATTGATATATTGTAAGATACAGATCTTAATATAAGATCTTATTTTAAGGTCTCCATTAGAGATGCTCTAAGCTAAAGCTTTAAGGCTACCCATGAGCCCCACGAGAAATCTTAATTGTTGTCGTAGAATCCCTTTAGTTCACTTCATCGATGTCCATGGTAGAGATTAGGCGTGAGCTTCGGTCGGGTTCGGGCCAATTTCAGCCCATCTGACCGAAATCGAGTTACTGAAAAACTAGCCCAAAGTTGGTCGGCTCGGGTTGATACGAGTTCAGACTGGGTTCGGGTCGGTTGGGCCCTTTTTTGGCTTGCTCAGTTTTTTTTTTTGCTGTTTACAAAATTATGTTTTTGTAAATAAAAAAATGAACAGAGGCATAAGCAACAATAATCACAAGAAACAACAGTGGCCAAATACAGTACATAATCCCCAGAAACAGCCATGCCCAAAAAACATAGGATACAACGAATCATCGCAGCCACAGAACACATCAAGAGAGAACAGGGACAACGACACTTGCAGACCGTGGTGGCGGACGATGAAGAAGTAAGGGTGGCGGAGTGGCGGACGACGAAGAACTAGTGGTGGTGGTCGACGAAGAACGACAGAGGTAGTGGTGGCGGACGTGATGCTACGGCGTTGCCGGCGCACAACCAGCTAAACTAGGGTTTAGCCATGGAGATGAAAGTGAGAAGAGGGAGGAGAGCGCCGCAATGAGTGAAAATGAGACTTGAGAGAATGACTCATGAAATTAGGGTTTACCCTAATCTTCAGACTTCAATCATGGGTCTAACTTCAGTTCAATTCAGCCCATCTGAAGAAAAAAATTCATATTCAAACGAGAAAAAAAAATATACGAGTTGGGTCAGGTTCCGATGGGCTTTGGCCCTAGACCCGAACCCGACCGGTTAAGCCCGCTTAAACCCATTTGGCCAAACCGAGTTAAACGCCTAGCCGACCCGACCGACTCGGCTGTCATAAAAAAACCGGTTTTCATCGAGTTTGGGCCGTGTCGGATTTTTTACACACCCCTAATAAAGATGTACTACTACAAGAGATAATCTGACCAAGTCCTAATAAGTAAGAGATAGGGTCTTATATAAAGGTCCTTATATAATACTCAAACCGTGTGTTAACCCACCCCCAAAAGATATAATTAAAAATTGGGTTGTGTGTTCATTACTTGAGGCAACGTCAGGATTGAGAAGCTATTCATCACTATTAAAAAATCCGGTTGATAGACATCTAGTTAAGGTGGACACTAAGTGAGTAGATGAAAAATAAATTAAATGTGATATATGCCGGATGTGATAATGAGCAGGTGATTTAAAATGAAATCTATAGAAAACAATATCTCTTTGCATTGCATCTCACTTTTTCAGTCACAATACCCAATGAATAAGTGAACATTGATTATATCTAAGCAGTAAGTTAAGGTGTAGACAAGTTTCTCTTAGTTTTAAGCATCCATTCATGCCATGAGTGTGTGGAATAAAAAAGTTAGCAACAATCAGACAAACAGAACATTAACATTGGATTAAAACCTTGATCATTTCATTTGTTACATAAAAAACCCATGAACACTGGAATTAAAAACTAAGAAACATACAGACTAAAGACTGAAATTAAAATAGAGACGTTACAAGAACACATGTCGAGGATCAGCTTTGGCAATTGGAATGGGGTCAACGGGAAGTCTTCTTGGGTCCAATATCTCACCCAGGTCCAGGCTGAGTCAGCTTCCTCTCTCCCTTTGAAAACGACGTAGTTCTTACTTTTTCCACTGCGCTGCATTTCGACGGTACCCACCATTAAATGCGTGAGTCAGAAAATATGACAAGGAAATCCGACTTTATATCTCAGACTCACTCAGAGACGCAAAAGGTGTACCATTCGATGCATTAAATTATACCCATAAGTGGTGTGAGTGAATCCACGTGTGCTTGTAGGTGCAGCCTAGGATTCCCAGGTCTGTCTCTGCAACTGTTCCAATTCACAGATACGTCATGTCTCATTAAACACACAAAAATGCGCGTTCATGTTCGAAATTTCTCCAAATTTTTACCGCCAGCCACTTCCAATCAATATGGGTCAGAAAACACACAACTCATATTGCCAAAAAAGACACCAAAATTCATCGCCTTCAACCTCTTTGTTGTGTAAGACATTACGACTGGTACTTCTAATTATTTACGTTAACATAATATCTTTTTAATTTTCACCAAAATTGATTAACCTAGGGTAATCTTTATGTTTGCACCTAATTAAACACACTAAAGTTAAACACAGGTAAAAAACTGAAGTGGAGTAAAATTACACTACATATTAATTAGGTGGTGCATATTACGTGAAGCCTATTGTAATATGCTTTCTTTGACCTGAAATTAAAATAAATAAATCAGTCACAAACACACGTTCTACTTGCTTTCTCTCTGTTGCGTTGTCTGAAACAAAATTTGAAACCTTAGAATATTTTCCGCTTACTCATCAAACCATTAAAATTGGGAAAGCTTAAAAATACCTGTTGTGATTTAGACAGCAGGTATGCCTCTTCTCTCTTAGCCAATAGAATGTTGTTTAATGTACTGTTATTGTCATGTCATGTGATATGTCATGTGTTTGGCTAGTCAAACTTAAGTCTTATCAATTACTAATTGTAGTTATTTAAACTTTTGTAATTTTTATTTTATACCCAACATTATTTATATTGTTTATTTATTTTATAATTTAGAAAACATAAATATATTTTAACGATGGAGCACGATGCAGGGAGGAGGGAGGAGGAAAAGAGAAATTAGGTTATTTTGTCCAAATCAAAATGTTAATAGGTAATTTCAATTAAATTTAAAATCAATTTGAAAATTAGAAAATAAACATTTTCTAAAAAAAAAGATTATATTGTTTATTTATTTTATAATTTAGAAACAGGGAGGAGGGAGGAGGAAAAGAGGAATTAGGTTATTTTGTCCAAATCAAAATGTTAATAGTTAATTTCAATTAAATTAAAAATCAATTTGAAAATTAGAAAATAAATATTTTCTGAAAAAAAAAGATTCTATTGTTTATTTATTTTATAATTTAGAAAATATAAATATATTTTAACGATGGAGCACGATGCAGGGAGGAGAGAGGAGGAAAAGAGGAATTATGTTATTTTGCCCAAATCAAAATGTTAATAGTTAATTTCAATTAAATTAAAAATCTGTAACCAAAAAAAATTAAATTAAAAATCAATTTAAAAATTAGAAAGAAAATAAACATTTTCTGAAAAAAAAAAGATTTTTATTAAAGGGTAAAATTAATAATAAAAATAGTGGAAGGACTGAATTATGAATCTTATAGATAGTTGAAGGACCAAATCATGTATCTTATAAGTTTAAATGACATGACACTTTCTTATGATATTATTAGTAGTTGCTCAGGGGGCATCTTAACCCCTTCTCATAAAACAGCATTCTAAAGTTTTACTTAAAATTGAGGATAACATTTAGGTGCAGTTTTTAGGTGATGTTTGTGCTGTTGAATAATGAAAAACTCAACTACCTACTTATTTAATATTTTATTTTCTCAATTGATTTAAACATTTGTGCTCGAAAAATAGCTCAAGTAGTAAGAGTTGGAAACATATGGATTTAGTAGGAGGAGGTTCAGGGAATAATTTAAATTCTTTCCGATGTAAAAAAAAATTTATTATTTCTGAACTACCATTTTCCAGTAATTACAAATTCAATGGTGTAGACTATATATATTATAGAATTAATGCTAAATTAAGCACCAGAGGTTTGTCCAATTTAACTAATCATTTCAATTTCTGAGACCCTAAATAAAAAAGTTTTCTTTTTGAATGGCTAAATAAAAAAGTTAAATACTGTGTAAACATAAAATTAAATTTTACCCACAATTTAATTCATTTGCGTATCACCAATTAGCAATAGAATACAAATTTACTTATCTACTTTAAATGGTTCCTCTAAGTACAATGATATAACTTTATATAACCATGAGCATAGTTGTTCACCTGGGTCGGAGTTTGATTCCTACATATAGAAATGGAGCATATTTTATGATTATCATATTCCTAATCACGACAAGATGATTTGTAACTACTGTCATCGGTGGATACCTTTTGACTCACTAAAAAAGTTATAACTTTGCATGCAGTTAATGTATAATCTATATTTCATAAATATAATATAAATAATTTAGAATATAATTCATATTTTTACGCACTTTTCATATAGATAAAATAATAAATAAAATAACATATTAAAATTAAATGAGTTACCAATTATTAAATATATTAAAGAAGGTCTCTCTATAACTATAACTATAACTATTCATGGAGGTTTTTGTTCCCTCAACATTCAGTTAGCAGTAATTTCAACTTGTTTCCCCGAGTTTCTTGTCCTTAATGTGCAAGCTTTTTTAAAATTGTTAGATTGACATTAGATTGTTATTTTTTTTTTTTTAGGTTCAGAGAGCAATAAGGAATAACCATCCAAGGTATGGATAGTGATGAAGATTTCGAATAAGACCAAGTGGATGAGTAGAGATTTTTTTTGGTTACAAGGGAAATAAAAGAAACAAACAAAGATAAACAACTAAGCTACTGCATCCCTGCACAAGAGCGGGACCACCGAGGACGGAGGCTCCTTCCAAACACGCAAATGACACCCTGTGTGGGACGCTTGACTCGTCAAAGTATCCGTCACCGCATTTTTATCTCGCGGGACATAGGAGAACTGGACCTTCCAATCCCCACCCAACATAGCGCAAATAGAGGTAATAGTATCCCTCTGCCAAAAGTTTCTCGTGTCCTTGTTCTGGCTCAGAATCTCTACAATATCTCTACAATCCATGTAGCACACTATCTCTTGAAAACCCAAGTCCTCTACTAGCTTCAACCCTGATTGGAGCGCCAGAAGCTCCGCCAGAAAGGCACACCCAGGACCATAAGAACAAGCAAACCCCGAAATCCATCGGCCGGTGGAGTCCCTCACCACACCCCCGCCACCCATCTGATTCGACCCAGCAATCCAGCTGCCATCTGTATGAAGGTGGACTAAATTAGTACCTTTCACAAACATAGAATCTCGAGGCCTCGTCAACATCGTCCCCCATTTCGCAAACTCATTTGCTGTGATCAATATCTGACGCCAAACCACTTGAATGGGCCACGGTTGAGGGTCAAAGACTGCGCGCTATTGCGCCAACGCCAAATACACCAGAGTGTTGCAATCGTAAACGCCTGATACGGTCCCTGTAGGAGGCAACGAAACCAATCTTGAAAATTGCTCGTCGTAGGAGGGGATGGCAATAGGCTCCGAAAGTGGCTCCATGTCAGACGCGATCCATGGCAATCCCGCAAGAGATGTTTAATATCCTCATCCTGCTTGTCACACCGGGGACAAGTCGCGGTCAGGCTCAGATGGCATTGCCATCGCTTCAAATTTGTTGGAAGCGCACCACGACCCACTAGCCAAAGGAAAAATCTAACCTTCTCTGGTGCCTGGGCTTTCCAATCACCTTCCAATCCCGAGAGCTTGGTTGATCCTGACACCGAATCATGTGATACGCAGAAGCTGTCGTGTAGATTCCAGAGCTAGTTTCTGCCCATAGAATCTTATCCTCCTCCTCTGAGCGCAGCAGAATTTTGATCCGAACAATTTCATTCACTATATCGAGAGGAAGAGGCGTGTACATAGTAGTGAGATGCCACGCACCCTGACTCCAAAGATCTGAAACTCTAAGCTCCGTATCTGAAATATGGACATAGGGAACACGATGACACAAGCTCCCCGTTCCAAGCCAGTTAGAGTACCAAAACGATGATTGACCGTTACCCAGACACGGCTGAAACCCTTGCTTAACGGCATCCTTAGCATTAATAATTCCTCTCCACACATAAGAATCCCCGGCGTGATACTCCGCCACCAACACAGACTCAGCACCCACATATCTCTGTCTTAACACTTGGACCCAAAGCATGTCTGTATCATACATGAGGTTGTTTACCAACTTCCCCAAGAGGGCAATGTTATTCTGCCTCGCACTTCGAATGCCAAGCCCACCCTTTTCCTTGGGTAGCGTCACTTCATGCCAAGGCACTAAGTTCCAACTTCGACTCGACCCTCCTTTGGACCAAATACAATTCCGAACAAGCTTATCAATATGCTCACAAACCCCCTCCGGGAGCCATAAAGCCTGCATAGTATAAACAGGCAATGAAGACATGACAGACTTGGCCAAGCACAATCGTCCCGCCTTGTTCAAAAGCTTGTGTTTCCAAGACGCCAGACGGGTGTTCATCTTATCAATTATGGGTGCAAAGACATCTCTAGTCACTCTCCCCTTAAGGAGTGGTATCCCCAGATACTTACCAAGATTCGCTGCCCTACTAATCCAGGAGATAGCCGAAATCTTGTTGTGTCCTTTGGTCTATGTTCCCTGAGCAGAACATGCGGGACTTCTCTAAATTCACCTTCATTCCAGATGCTTGACAAAACACCGAGAGTGTGTCCGAAATCAAACGCATTTGGTCCTTAGACGCTTGGCAAAATAGAAGAACATCATCAGCAAAGAAAAGATGTGAGATACCAATACCTTCCTTTGTAACGCGAATAGGTTTCCATACACCCTCTTGGACGAGCCGTTGAATATGGATCGCAAGCCGTTCCATACAAAGAACAAACAGATACGGAGACAAAGGATCACCTTGCCTTAACCCACGCTGCGGAGTGAAGGAAGGTAATTTAGATCCGTTCCAAAGAACTGAGATATTCGACCCTTGGACACCCCACATAATCAAATCCACAATGGACGGAGGGAAGCCAAAATCATAAAGGGTTGCCCGAAGAAAGTCCCAACTGACCCTGTCATATGCTTTCTCCAAGTCAATTTTCAATGCAACTAACCCGCCTTTCTTCTTATGCGTGTGAATCGTATGCATCACCTCTTGGGCAAGAATAATGTTATCTCTGGTCCCTCTCCCTGGTATAAAACTTCCCTGAAGTGGACCTACAAGTTTAGTAAGCAGCGGTCTGAACCTGTTTACCAGCACCTTAGTAATAACTTTGTAAGCTACATTACAAAGGCTGATCGGCCGCAAGTCCTTCAGCCAAACAGGGTCCTCCACCTTGGGAATAAGAACAAGCAACATGTCCAGTAATGAAGGGTCCGCTCTCCCATTCTGAAATGCCATGGAGACCATGTGGTGAAGATTCGTACCCAAGACATGCCAGTATTGCTTATAGAAAAAAGCTTGGAAACCGTCAACTCCGGGGGCCTTAAAAGAATGCATTCCCATGACCGCCCTTTGGACCTCTTCAAAAGAGACAGGTTGAGCCAATGCCACTTTATCCTCATTTGAAATGACCGGAGTCCTATTTTCCATAACCACATTTCTGCACACCTGAGTGTCCACAGAAAAGAGATTAATGAAGAAGTTACGGGCCTCCTCTTGGAGCCTCACTGGGTCCGTACACCAACTGCCATCTTGTGTGAACAAACCATGTATCTTATTCCGCTTACGTCGCACCATTGTTTGAGTATGAAAAAACTTTGTGTTTCTGTCCCCCAACCGTACCCAATTCTCCCTGGATTTCTGGTACCACAAGATCTCCTCCTGTGCAAGAATATCCCCATACTCTCTCTGGAGAGAACGTTCTAAGCGACCCAAGGCTTCAGTTTCACGCCACTCAAGTTCCTTCTGGACCCCATGTAGTCTTCTCTCTACTCGTCGTTTCCTCTCATGAATATTCCCAAAGACTTCCTTGTTGAAAGTAATCGAAGCCTGTTGGACATTCAATAATTTCTCTGTCAAGCTGGTAGAAAACTTGTGCCAAGTGTTAGTCACAACAGCCTCAAACGACGGGTGGGTAGCTCAGGCCGCTTGAAAGCGGAATGGCCGCGTTGCCCGATCACCGGAGGGCACCTCACAGCGCAACAGGAGGGGTGTGTGATCGGAGAGCACTCGGGCCAGAGCTTCAACATATGTCTCAGGGTGTTGTAACCGCCAATCTGCATCACCGAGTGCACGATCAAGTCTCTTTGCAATCAGCCGTCTTCCATTCTCCCTCCTTTCCCATGTAAATCGGGAGCCCGTCGCTCCAAGATCAATGAAGCTACATGCATCAAGCATCTCAAGCATAATCATTGCCCGTGCCTCACAATAATCCCCCCCGATAACTTCTGACGGCGAGCAGATCTCATTAAAGTCGCCAATAGCTAGCCACGGGTCCCTGCAACGGAGCCGAAAAGACCCCAAATAATCCCAAAGCAGACGACGCTTCACAGGATTAGGACTGGCATAAACTATAGAGCAAATCCAATGTTTACCCCTACACCGAATGTCCACTGACACCATTTGCTCATGGATGTCGATAACCTGGATCGTAAATTCCCTGTTGCATGGTGAGAGAATCCAGATCCCCCCGCTATGTCCATGAGCAGCAGCTTCACCAACTAGTTCATAGCCCAAACTCTGCCAGAAGGTCCTCACACGATCAAACTGACAATGTGTCTCCATTACAGAAAAGATAGCCGGACGAAAGGATCTCACAAGGTCCCTGACCCGCCGTTGGCCTCGTACATTCGCACCACCACGAATATTCCAAGCTATCAAATTAAAATTTGTACTATCCATAAGCACGAATGTAAGGACGAGGACACGGGTGTGGTTAAACACGCCGTGAAGGGTGTGTGTCCACCACCATGATCGAGGATTGTCCTGGATCCGGTGGTTCCTGAGCTGAACCCGATGCATTACTGTCTGAACTTCTAACCTCCACATTCTCTTGGAAGTGAATATTACTACCCATCACCGGCAACAAATTCATGGTTGACATTACCCCGCCACCATAGTCATAGACAACATGATTGCCAATTTTCTTTAATACTGTAGTTTTCTGCTGCAACTCCGAGCCACCGGTACTAGGACGCCGGCGAGTCTCACTTGGACGAGCAGGCTGTGCCACCCCCATAGTCTCTTTCTTCCGTTCCTCATAACGTCCACGTTTACTCACATTTGTTCTTGTCCTGGAATCCTGATCAATAATACTACTAGCATTAAATAATAATTCATTATTAACTAATGAATTTTCCATTTCCGGGATGTTATGCAACGCAGCAAATTTGTTTCCTTTATTTCCTCCATTATTAAGCTCCTCCACTTGTTGCATAATAATAGGAACGTGACTTTTGTTATTCAAATTTCCCCAACCTCCTGCTGAATTATAGGATTTCGAATTTCATTAACCAAATTCAATTTTTGTTGCTTGATTATAGGAGCACGATTTGCTTCCTTCAATTTCGCATTCTGTTTCTTCCTTCTTTTATCAACCACCTAGAGATTAACTCGAGAGTTGAGATATATGTAATTTTTCAAAAGTAAAGAAAAACAAAGAGCTGGTAGGTATATTTTGGGTCCAAAAAGAGAGTTCTCTTTATAGATAAGATATGAAGAGTCCTTCCTAAACTGGACCTTATAATTGTACTTTTAGCCCAAAATATTGCGGGCTAGAAAATTTATCCGGTGAATAATTTCTTGTACAATAAACCCATTAAAGAGATTTTTAACACAAAAAAAATTGAGATATAGTGATGGTGTCCTCGGTTAATATCTTTTTTATTAAAAATTATATTTAATGTATATACTCTCGGTGTATCAGGTATTTAAGGGTTGTTTATGAATTATGACTTATGAGAAAGTAAATTTTATATTTAATTCAAATAATAAATCATTTATTATTTATTAGTGTACCTTTACAATATTTCTACATAATAGCCCCTTAATAAAATATGTAAAAATATTATTGCTGAGAATATTTAATTTTTTACTAAGATGTTGTGTTAGTTAAATAAAAGGAAAAGAAACACAGGAAACGACATGTGATTTGAAAATGCAAAATTGTTCCTTTGATTTGATGCCTTCTATTTCTTGGGATTTTTTACCAATAGAATATTTAAAATATACTATGTATTAGAATATATATATATATAAATCTATTTTTATTTCAGACAATTTGTGTGATGTAGGTAAAGAACATAGAAAGAAAAATGCTGGAAATATTAGGAAAGTGTGAGAGTTGTCAAAGTACGTGACACTTTGTGGATGGATGTAAATGCTAAATTGACATGCAATGTGCCACTTTAGTTAGAGGTTTCAAAAGCTCAAATTTTTAAAAGCTTTATTCAAAGTGGCACTTTGATAAACTCTATTTGAGTTATAGATTTTAAGCGCTATAAATACTCCCAATGGTATGACCAAAACCATAGTTGCTCTCCACATCCAGGGGCAGAGCCAGGAATTAATAGCTACAGGAATCAAATAGCATATAAAAAATTTAAGTATCACATGCCAATAATATATTAATATATATATATATATATATATATATATATATATATTTAATTAAGTATCACACATATATATGTGTAAGAGTAACTTTTACTAAAATTATTAGGTTTAATAATTTTTTATTGTGTATCGAGAAAAATTTAGTTCGCATATTAAGAAGGTTTCTGCACATTAATTTTAGCACATAAGAAGGACAATCTAAATAATATATACTAAACTAGCTGGATTTGCCCGTGCAAGTTAAAACTATTTTATTGCTAAAAAAAACTAAAACTTCCTCACCGCAAACAGAGGAGACTGAAGATAAGTGAATTTTGGTATCTATACGGTTAAATATGTGAAGACGGTATATTTGAAAACTGATAAAAAAGTAAAAAAATTACAATTTTTAAGATATAGTGCAACTCAAAGCGATAAGATAGAGTGTGTTTTGATGGAAATAATTATGACAATATAGCACATCTAAAAAAAGAAAAAAGATAAGGAAAATTAAGTTGTTCATCTTCTCAACCACTTATTCGATTCACAACTTTATGTGTCCCACAAACACAATTTACACACTAGCTTCAAAATACAGTTTTGTATATTTTCATTTATAGTCAGGTTTCGAGTGAATAAAGTTTGTATTATTTTCTCTAATTTAGTATATTGTTACGATAAACTTCAGTGACATTGGTCACTGATATTCAATTTGTCATTCGAGTCAACCCGGACATGTCATTTTTTGGTCGGGTCTATGTAAATTTGGCCCTCATCGGGTCTCCGGGTCTAGGAACAGGTTCGGGTTTAAAAACTGACCCGATTAGTATTTAGAGTCAGGTAAAAGTCAAGACCAACCCGTCTCAACCTATCTCATGAACAGTACCCATAACCAGTAATGTGGAGTCATACATGCAGATTTAGTAGATAATGATCATCGCGACATAATAACTTTCTTTTTAAATTTTGATGTGTGCAGGATGTCTATAATTTAGTTTATTAAGTTCTGAAAACATTTTGAATAATTTTTCAAAATAAAATAAAAAATAAAAACAAAAAAACGTTAATATACAATTCTTTACATTTCGATAAACCGGATCAAACTGCATATAGTATGGTGCTAATTGGAACAAAATAAGCAAATAGGTAAGGGCAATTTTAATCAAAATCTGCTATTAAATATACAACTTAGTGTCAGCATATACCATCGTATGCATCTTTATTGTGATATGTATGTATGTAAATGTAAAAACTACTAAAAATTAAAATCCAACCAACCATATTGCCTATCAACTGATGAAATGGAGTGTCTAGTTGCATTTTACATAAGAAACAAAGAGATCAAATTGGTAGGTAGTAGCATATTTGAAGGAAATAACTTGACCATCATGCAAGGTGCTTCCATCATTAACCAGGAAATCATGGTAGCTTAGGCGCTTGAAGATCCTAGGGTTGATAAGGGTTGCAGAACTGAACATGCCACAGTCAACGTGAATGTTAGAGATGTTGCATCCACGAACACACACGTGTTCATGATCTCAACCGTGTATGTGGCAATTCCATTTGGAAGTGGGAGAGTAGGACTTTGACTTATTTGAATCAAAGACTTGTCACACTCAACTGCAAAATAAATCATTAGATGTGTATTATTAAAGAAAATAGTGGTCAAGAAAACTAAGACTACAAAAATGTAGATTTAATTAGTTTGACCTAGATACTAGGTTTACTTAAATCCAATCAAGTTATTTTCAAACTTAAAAATTCAATATGATTCAAAAAAAATCAATCAAGTCAAATGAATACTGAAAATAAAGGGTTTAAAATTGATATGATTTATAGTTTGTAACTTCTTAATAGAAAACTCAATCAATTATTTTCCTGTTTACCAAAAAAAAAAAATCAATCAAAATTTTAGTAGTTCAGAAACGAATTAAAACATTAAACTTGTGCTATTATACACTTTTCATGTAATTTTAAATCCAAGGAAACAAGCATATAAAGCACTTTAAGTAATCATGTAAAAAAAAAAGTAAATTAAAATCCTTGATTAATCACCACGACTAAGGGATTTGCGATACGCATTAAAGAGCGTGGTGTCTTTAGATCCTTGCTGTGAATCTAGGAAGGAGTACACGGCGGTTGCAGTGGCAGCCCAACCGTCTAAATCTGCACACATAAACATGATAAATTATCATAAAAGGACTCCAAATTCCGACACATCAAAATGTTATGTTCCCAAATTGATGAAATTTTGTTATTTTTATAAAAAATCAACACTAATCTAAGTTTATAACGGCCACACCCATCTCTTTTTTACTAGTGGAACACAAAATAAGTGGCGAGTGAAAATGAGTTAAAACACAAATTGAAACCTAACCGGGAGGTACAAAATTAGAACAGCAAAACAACAATATAGTCACAATCAAAACAACCAAAACCCACAATTGAAAGAATCATGAAATAAAAAACACAACGGTAGTAACTAACTAATGCACCTGCGACTAAAGCGAGCATTGCGAGGAAGAACAAGGCCGTCAAACGTAGGTCCATTGAATTGCAAATTCACCTGAAACACCATAAACAAATAGTCTTAGTAGTATAACATTACAGTTACTAAATGAAAAACCCACAAAGATTTAGTTTAATTGGAATAATAGCTATAAGAGGAAATTAATGATCTTTTGGGGCTTCTTTCTTTCACTGAGAACGAAAAAGACAAGGAAGAAATTAATGGAGGGGAAAAGAAAAAGAAAAATAGTAGGAAGTGGAAACGATAAAAAAAAATGCGAGAAAAGACAAAACATGAGAAAAACTTGATACTCCATGCATGCAATTGAGAGAAAATGTGCACCTTTGAGATTGAACAAGGATTTTACAATGCTACGTAGAGAGAGGAGAGAGAGAATGTCTGCATGCAAATATTTGATGTGTAGAGAGCCCGTTTGGTGGACAGTATAAATAGTAGTAATTCTATCATAATCTGTTGTTTGTTGCGCCAATAGGATAACACTATCCTGTTCCTTATCTCATCTTGTCCATCATGTGTAAAAGTTATCCTCTCGATAGAAATTATCCTGACAGGATAGGATATTTTGTTTGTTTATTAACATAACTCAAAATTAATTTCAATATTTATGCTTTATATAATTTATAATAATATTAATTAATAAATATAAGTTTTTTGATTTTAGTTGTTATTGTTAAGTTAAAATTATAGTAATTTCATTACTTATTAATTATTAGTTGATATTGTTAAGTTAAAATTATTTAGTTGCTTATAAATTTAATTAAAAAATAAACTGATTTATAAATGGTGAAAATATTAGATTTACTCATATAAAATAATAAAATTTTCACTATCATTTACTACTACTTAGTTAACATTATTTTTCTTTATTTATATTATAATAAAAATACACAAAATAATTCTTCACTACCAATAAAATAGGCTACTCACATATAAATATTAATTTTTTAATAGTAAGTATAGACTAATTTCATATTATCATATGCTATATTTAAAATTATTTATCTACTTATATAATTATAATTAATAATCTAAATATAAATTAATTTTGAAAGAATAATATCTTTTAATAATTTTTAAAAATTTAATTAATTTTTATTGTTGATCACTTACCCATACTAAGTTAAAACTCATTGGTTACATATATAATAATTTTAATTAAAATAGACTCCCTTTAAAAAAATTAAAATAGCAGAATTAATTTAATTTTAGTTAATATTAAAACATAGACTCATTTATAAAAATGTAAAAATAATTAAATTTAATAGAATAATCATTTTTTTAAAACTATTTAGAAAATTAAATTTTAAAAAATATTATGTATTTTTTTATTTTAAAGAGATATGTGATACATTTTTCTTTGTTTGTATCATATCCTATCAATATCCTGTCCACCTCAAATGCATGATAGGATAAGAGCCTATTTGCTCTTATCATATCCTGTCCTCATTAACTCTTTATCATATTCTGCACTTATCCTATCCTGACCACCAAACAGGCCCGTAGGGCGATGTTATGATCAATGTTTTAAAAAATTTGATCACGGCGTTGATTCTTCCTACTCAAAAATAATTTAAACTAGCTGGATTAACCCGTGCAAGGCACGGGTAACTTTGGATGAACTAAAGTTAATGTGTGTGAAATTGTTTATTTTTATAACTTCTTATACGTGTTGTTGTCAGGTCATCAAAAGTGACCAATACTTTCGTGAACACATATTACACATTGGACGATCGAATCAACTGATTATCAATTAACACATTGGACAATAAAATCAACAGATTATCAATTACCCTCTCGATCTAATGTATGCTGGTAGGGTGTTCCATACAAATGTTTTACCTGTTCCTCCATACCCATATAGGAAGAAAAACCACATTTGTTTTCGTATACAACGCTCATAATCTTGTCATACTCATGTCGTTGTTCATCAGTTATTGAAGTGAGGGCTTGATCTAAGTAACAATGCATAGTATTTGTATCATAATTCAACTATTCGGCGATCATTCTTTCACTAACGTCTGCCACATAACACTCTGAAGGATAGGCATGAATGAAAAGTTTTGCAAACTCCTCCCATTAAACAAATTGAGCCAAAAAAAGAAGAATATAAGGAAATGATAAAATAATTATATTCCTGGAGTGGAGATTGTTCTAAAATGTGGTATGCCACAGATATGACACATTTTGGATATAAAATGAATATAATACCAGGTGCAAATCCACTATAGATTTGGAAAGCATTCTTGTATGGGATGGTTGAAACCATATACCCATGAATAGACATGTAAGAATTGACAAATTTTCCTTAAGGAGTTAAGTCTGCAATAATATTGTGGAGAAAAAATATGTTTAAAAAGCATACTAATAACCCTCGAGATATTTACATTAAAAGTTTTGGAAGTTATGGTGAATTAATTGAAGACAAGCATGTGGAGCCCATGTATTCATTAAGCTTGGAATCTCAATGGTAATTATCCTGTAGCAGATGTAGATTCAGGAAGTGTACCAAGTTAGATGAAGGTAATACAAGCAAATCAGTTAATCTCTATATTTGAGAAAATGAGAGAGATAAACATAGACTCAAGAATCAAGGTGAATTACTAAAATTTAGATGTCATTATCACATTTGGAAGCAATAAAATGTATCTCTGAAAGGGAGTATAAGTTGTTGGTTGCATGGGAGGCACAATATTATGACTTCACAGGAATTGATTATTCTGAGGAAATAAAAACAGAACTGTGTGAAAGACTTAAGACATTGGAAGATCAAATGTGTGGAAGATGCCAAGAAAGCTGCAGCAGCTCACCAGAAATAATTGAAGACTGAGGTAAATGCTTAGAATGTAAGCAATTACGAAATAATGTAAGGGTATAGAGGTCAGAGAAAAATAATGTAAGGGCACAAATATCATTAGTTAAGCCTCTAGCCCATTATAAATAGTTGGGTAGAGAGTTTGGAGAAGTAGAGTGAGTTTTGTATAATCCTCTCGTAGAAGCTTTTATACTTTCTCCCTTCCTTGTAAGGTTGAGTGTCTGAGAACTCATTTGGGTTCTTATTTATCAATGAAATAAATCTGTTGTTTCCAAATATTTCTGGGTGATTTTGATAGTACACTTGAATCTCCACACTAGAAATTCATACACCACAAATAGTACCTTCAATATCCAAGCATAAATCTTACAAAGAAATTCTTCTTGAAGTAGCCTAGAAGCGGAAGATTTCGTGGACCCTTTTCAACAAGCCTAAGAGTTTTCAGGTATGCTCTCAAAACTAAAACTATGAGTACTATTGAACACACTTTGGAACAAGATATTACTGGAGATAGTTCATACATTTGTTTTGAGTTTTTAATAGATAGAAAAAATTCAAACAAATTAAAAAACAAGAATAGATCTAGATAATATAAAGAAAGAAAATAAAAACTTAAAAGAATTATATAAAAAGAAAAATAGCTTCGAAAATATTATTTATTTGAGAAAAGCATTGCAAGAAATAACCATAGATGTTAGTGAAACAGATGGAAGACACAACTTGCAATTAGTAACCGCTAAACATATCAATGAAAAAATATGGTGTATAAAGAAAGAAGAAGACAGAAAAAGATTAAATATATTCACATAAGAGATGTACAAGTTTTAATTAAAAATACTTTTTCTCAAGGAATAAATAGTCCCATAAATTAGCATTAATGGATAACAGAATAATAAAACAAAGAGATGCTATATTAGGCATGATAGATGAAAATCTAGCATGTACCAAGTTAAAATTTAGCATATATCCTAACTTAGGAGTACCTATTAATACGAAAAATATAAATGAAATTTTTACCTTCTCTTCACATATCTTTCTCCTGCTATTTCCAAATTTTTCTTATCCTTATTCATTGAGAGAACTGAGTCATTATTACTTATTAAGTTAAAATAAGGATTTAAAGGAGGATGCTTAAGGTGTTTTCTCTTAACTTTCGGGTGATGGCTCGGGTGTTGCTCTGGGTAGGCCTCCATACTCTCTCATGGTGGTGGCACATAAGGAGTGTCTTTCCGTGACATGATTACTGCTAAGATGGATGGATCTAGTGCTAGGAAGAAGGTTGATCTTATTGCAAACAAGTTGGTTAGAATTGAGTATGAGAATGGGAGTAGACTGCTCCCAAATGTGTATGTTGCGGACTCTATTTTTCATGAACTGAGTTCACCGTGGAAGGAAACATTGATTTTTAAGGTTTTGGGGAAGAATTCGGGTTTCCGTCTCATGGTATTAAAATCTTCGATAATCAGGGAGCAGATTAGGGTGATGGCATCATGTAATGCATGTAGTTTCGAACTCAAACTATAATGAGCTTGAAACCAAGATTCACGTAAAAGCTTAGCTAGGAAATTTGGGCTAGGTGCTTCGGAGGAAGAACAACCTTTGCGACATTCCACAGCGACTACTCCAATGAAGCGATGATGAGGGAACGATAGGGTTCCTGGTAGCTCGATGGTTGGTCATGTTGTTGATCCCTCTCAAACACAGTAGAAGGAGAAATCTAGCTTGGTAAAGCCTGATGTGTTTTTCATTTAATTTCTATATCCAGTGATGATCTATTGTTCTGAACCAATCCCAAGCCGTGAATGATGCTATGTTCTTGAGTGTCTCTACTCGGTCGTGCCCGTACTGTGCCTCATGCGGGTTAGCTTCTGCTGCCTTTTCCATGAATGTACCCATGATCATGTTCAAGGATTTATGTTTTTTCCCTGGAACATCAGGAGTGCAGAAAATATTGTAGATAAACTAACGCTATATAGCATGGAGTATATTGGTAATTATGTTAGTCTTTCTTTATGAAACTCATGTTCTTTTCTCAATAGCGGCAACATTTTAGAATAGACTTCGGTATTTTCCTATTCATATTGAGGGAGCGATTGGACATTCATGTGGTATCTGTTGTTTGGTATCTCGGGGATTTTCGTTTGCATTTCTTTGGAATTTTTTCCCGCGGGTGGTTACAGTCAAGATCCAGCTTGGTAAGGTGTTGTGCTATTGTTAGGGATTATGATTCATGAACCACTCTACGGTGCAGATATCTCGAGACACCTTTTTTTTCTTTTTATCTCTCTCTTCTGCACACTTCTCATCATATATCACATCTGTCACTTATCTCTTATCTCTTTTTATCTTTCTAGTGATCTACATCAAAAGGGTGTACACCAATCCTTATGGGTTCGTGCAAGCCTCACTCCTCTAGTTAGAGAGGTGTGTTGGGATCATTTGAAGGTTTCTAAGGGGGAGTTTTTTTTTGAATATTGTAAAAAAAAATTGTCAGTTTGGAGTTGGTCTGAAAATATTTGTCAAAGTGGGGTGTTTTGCAAGATTAGACATAAATAAGAGTTCTTATAAGATGATAAAAATTAGGAGTTTTATAAAAAGCCTTAATTTAGACGTTTTTTGAAGAGGACAAAAAAATAGAGAATCAGAATCTAGCCTGTAGCTGATGGGATGTGGAGAGCAGGGAGCAGGTTTGACTGGTACATAAAAGGCTAAATTATGTCACAACATAAAAAGCCAAAATTGTGTCACAATATAAAATGCCTAAATTATGTCACCTTATGCTGCATGGCCTAGAAACCCACGTCCCACCCCCCTCACCAATCCCCCCCATCAGACCCCCCCCCATAGGCCACCCCCACCCATTCCCACCCCCACACTCACCAATCCCCCACCCATCAGACCCCCCCCATTGGCCAACCCCACCCCCACGTCCCACCCATTCCCAACCCACCCTCTCCCTATATATACCCAACAATATTACCCTTCAAATTACCCCACTTTCACTACTACAACCCTCTTCTTTCTTCAAACATTCACTACTTCAAATTCCTTCATTTTTAATATTAAGAATTTGACTACGTCAATAATGTCTACAGAAAACATGATTAACCCCGAGCCCCTTAATCCTTCCCTCCTCACCAAACAATCAGTACATGTCTTAGAGCAAGTATGGAGTGGGAACTTTGAAGACAGGATACTGAAAGTAAGGCGGGCCCGCGACTCGAAGTCCGTTGAAGGCCGGATCCTGAACATTGTCCCGCCAGAAATCGCTGGCCACCTACGACGGGCGGGATTCTACGAGTGCGCACTAGTGGGGGACGTCATGGCGGACCACTACCTTCTGTCTGCGTTGGTGGAGCGATGGAGACCCAAGACGCACACATTTCACCTCCCCGTTGGCGAAGCAACAATTACGCTGGAGGACGTTGTACTCCAACTTGGGCTGAGGATTGACGGTTACGCGGTCACCGGGCAGACGGCGCGCACTGACTGGAAGGAGGTGATCCTACTACTACTCGGTAAACAAGTCATGGATGCGGACCTGAATGGGAACAAGCTCAATATGAGGTGGCTAAACCAGAACTTCGACAACATAAACGAAGGCCACAGGGCGTAATGGCTGGAGCAGTTTGCACGGGCCTATATTTTGCGGATGATGGGCGGGTTCCTGTTTACGGATAGCTCTGGCTCTGAGGTAGCGCTATGTTATCTTCTGTTGTTTCAAGACCTGGACGTTGCTGGAAACTACAACTGGGGTTCAGCTGTGCTATCCCACTTGTACAACCAGTTGTGCAAGGCCACCGACTACAAGCGTGCAGATCTCGTAGGATGCACCCTGCTCCTACAGCTATGGGCCTAGGCCAGGATTCCCAGCGTAGGCCCTAAAGTCGTACCCCCACTCTTACCTGGAGCACCGCTTGGTGGAAGGTATGAAATTATTTACATAACTTACGTTGACTTGGTTATACTTTATGCGATTTTTCAATAAGTTATAGTGTGCTATATTGTTGTTGATACAGGTGGGTGCAGAAGCCCAAATTTGATGTGGGCCCCATATGGTCATACCGAAACAAGCTATACTTGTTGAACGAGACCACTGTAAGTGCTTGTCGCTAAAACTTGACTTCAATGTTTCTCGCATACATGTAGGTTAAAAAAATATGTTTTTATGTTTTTACGTGCAGTTCGTGTGGGCCCCATTCACCCTCTCTTGAATAAGAGAAATGGATATTGACGGCTCTTGCTTGACCATACCTACGAAAATATTACGGCATAACATTAGGAAATCTCACAACAAAATGTTTGGAATGGAATATAGATTCTATACCTTGTATGCACGAGCATATGAAGTCAGAACTACATTTGTTGTGGTCCTGACTAAGCATCTGGTTGATGCATGTATGTTGGCCGCCCCATCTCGTTATCCCCCATTTTGTAGATCGCCTTGACAAGATTGCCCTCATCCTCCACGGACAAGGGTGCTCCTCCGTGGAATTCGGGCATTTGACGTAGTAGACAGTTGGTTTGGATTCCACCACACGAAACGATTGGTGAATCTTCAAGACGTAGTGCTTCAGAGCATGTTGAACGGCTTCTTTGGAATCAAAGTGTTGGCCAACGTACAACTCGTCCCCAGCCTCCCAATTGTCGGGCAGGGCCAACAAATCTCTGTCTGGCTCTTGGTCTGGATAATCCCAATTAATGTTTGTATATTGGGGAATATCATTCCAGAATGGGACGGTAGGGCCATCTGAACATAAAAATTTAAACACTCATGATAATGACACGTAAACAATAACGGGTGAGAATATAAAAAAAAGTCATGTACCGTTTGTTCCTGGATGAACATTGATGGGAACTTCCACATGGATTGGGGATGAAGGGGAGACCGGTGCCATCGAACGTTCGTCATCGGACGAATCCTCAACGAGAATGCGATCATCGTCACGCTCATCTTCATCTACAGAGCGATATGCGTCAGGATCGACGTTAAAATTGTTGTTCTCCTCACAATCGTGTGACAGAGGAACGGTGACAGCTTGACTTTCAAGTTCTTCTCCACAGTATGTCTCATCATAGTGTGGTGGTAGTTGTATGTTCGTCACATCGGGTGGGGCAGGTACGGATGAGCTACCGGCCTGATCAATGTCAACGTACAATTCTAGAGCATTCATGAATGTCTGCTGCGCAAATGTGTCCATCATGATTCTCACGTTTTCGTTGTCGCATACTTGAAGACCAACATATTGCCTTGGATTGCTTGATGCCAAAAATCGACAGGTGACTGAGGATATGAGCTGGTTGCGAACAAGCTTCAACTTGTTTTACAGCTTCCTCATCAGGTTGTTCATGCTCATGCCGTGTTTGGTCCGTGTGGTTCTTATCTCACCTTCAAACATTTTCCCTTCACTGCCTTGAAATTTTATACCATTGAAGTAGATCAGAGCAACAACTTTGGCCATCAATCAGCGAAAACTAAAATCTATTGTTCAAATGAATGAAAGTAGAAGTAGAAGAAGAGAATGAGAGAGGAGGTGTGAGTTGAAAGTGGGATTTATTGGCCATATATAGGCAGCATGCCTGCATGGCGTGGAGTGGTAATTGTACACAATATGCCTAAAATAAGGCTTTTCATGTTGTGACATAATTTAGGCTTCTTATGTTGTGACATAATTTAGGCTTTTATGTTGTGACATGATTTAGGCTTTTAATGTACCAGTCAAACCTGCTCCCCACATCCCATCAGCTACAGGCCAGATTCTAATTCTCTATTTTTTTGTCTTGTTCAAAAAACGCCTAAATTAAGACTTTTTATAAAACTCCTAAGTTTTATCATCTTATAAGAAGTCTTATTTATGTCTAATATTGCAAAACGCGCCACTTTAACAAATATTTTCAAACCAACCCCAAACTGACAAATTTTTTTTTTTTACAATATTAAAAAAAAATTTATTCTAATGGGTGCCTTCTGATTAGATAGGATGTTGATTTTCTCATTCCCAAGCCCTCAGTTCACCGACACTATTGATTATTGTGATTTTTTGGAGGTCCCTGCAATTGGTGGAAGATTTATGTGGCTCAGACGATTAACGGGCAGGGAAGGCTACTTTATATAATATACCCCCTCCGTCCCAAATTATAAGACACAAACTCGGTGTTTCAAATTATAAAACCCCTTCTAGATTTTAGGAAAAAAAAATAAGCTTTTCCTTTTTTACCCCGTGCATTCATTATATTTTAAATTCTAAAACTTTAATTATCACCTTTACTAATTACTTTTTTCATATTCCCAACTAACTTTTGGTATATCCAATACTTACATTAACAATTTCCAGATTTTTTTAAATAGGGGCATATTTGGAAGATTTGTATAAAAAGTAACAAAATCAACATATTAATTAGCTTATTACATGTTTTCTTAATAGACGTGATTGTCTGAAAAACACCCTATAATTTGGGACGGAGGGAGTAATAAGAAGCTTGATCGCTCATTAGTAGAAATGTCAAAATTTTCCATGCTGGTAGATAGCCGCGGATAAAAATTCATTGTGGTAAAATTAAGGAAAACTTTAGAATGTTGTTTTATGAGAGGGGGTTAAAATGCCCCTTGAGCAACTACCAATAATATCATAAGAAAGTGTCATGTCATAGTAAAATAGTGTCATGTCATCTAAACTTATAAGATACATGATTTAGTCCTTCAACTATTTATAAGATTCATAATTTAGTCCTTCCACTATTTTTATTATTAATTTTATCCTATAATAAAAATCTTTTTCTTTTCCGAAAATGTTTATTTTCTAATTTTCAAATTGATTTTTAATTTAATTGAAATTAACTATTAACATTTTGATTTGGGCAAAATAACCTAATTCCTCTTTTCCTCCTCCCTCTTCCATGCATCGTGCTCCATCATTAAAATATATTTATGTTTTCTAAATTATAAAATAAATAAACAATATAATCTTTTTTTTCACAAAATGTTTATTTTCTAATTTTCAAATTGATTTTTAATTTAATTGAAATTAAGTATTAACATTTTGATTTGGACAAAATAACCTAATTCATCTTTTCCTCCTCCCTCCTCCCTGCATCGTGCTTCATCGTTAAAATATATTTATGTTTTCTAAATTATAAAATAAATAAAAAATATAAATAATGTTGAGTATAAAATAAAAATTACAAAAGTTCAAAAGACTACAATTAGTAATTGACAAGACTTAAGTTTGACTAGTCAAACACATGACATATCACATGACATGGCAATAACAATACAGTCAGCAGTATCCTATTGGCTAAGAGAGAGGGGGTATTCCTGCGGTTTAAATTACAAACAACATTTTTAAGCTTCCCTAAAATTAATTGCACTTATGGGTTTCTAAGGATTCTTTAAATAGATATTTTTAGTATCATTTATTAATAGAGCATGTAAAAATATTGTGGTGTTCATACCATGAATACTTGATATCTAAAATAACTAAAATTTCCGCATATATACGTAACATCCACATATATATTGAACCAAAATTATTTGTGATATTTGTTTGCTTGGATAATTGAATTGTATTTAATGTTTTAGTATTTTGTTATTTGAACTTTAGCACTAAAAATACTGTGGTTTTGCCATTATGTGAATGTGATATTAGTTTATCTTAAATTTACTTTTAATCATTTGTAATATTTTTCATTTTAATAAATATTTATGAGCAAAATCCACAAATACCCACGAATATCCATGGATATTATCAAATCCATTTAAAACCTATTTAGTGGATATGGAGTAGGGTATGGTATATATTTTATCTGCGGGTGGTGGTGGATAAATACTAAGTATACTCAGTCGTACCCATTCACATCCCTAGTCATTAGATAAACACAGATGGGTGATGGGCTTCCACAGTGCTACTACGAAAGTTCTACCTCATTTCTATCAGATCATCATATTATTTTTGTCTGGTGTGGTGGGAATATATATGTAACTTCTCGCATCTCTCCTCTTTTTTCCATTTCGTAGCTAGTTATGAGCGGGTGCTTAAGGATGCTCGACTTTTGTGAAATTTATGTACAATAAAGAAAAAAAAAAGTTAAAAATAACTCCACCCACTTATCTTAATTCTAATTATTCGTGTAGAATGGAGTTAAATCACTCTCATAGTGAAAAATTATTAAATATATAAAACTAATACAATTTTAGTTGTAAAGGGTGAAGTTAAAAGATTAAATCCACAGAAAGTCATTTGTTAGGAGATACCGTAATTGTATCACGAACAGGGTAAGTAAAAAAAATTAGGAAGAGAAAGGAAAACTGAAAGATATAAATAATAAGTGATTAATGTAAAAAGTAAATAAAGGAAATTAGAAAAAAAAATTGATGGCAGGTGAATATAATGTTGAAGTATTTAAAATTAGAATTGATAGGTAGCAGTAGCAGTAGCAATAGGAAGCTTCAGGCTGCAGCAACCAAACTAATGACTAATGAGACATTTTCTTAAATTCAAATCGCAGTGCAATTTACTGGCACTGGAAAGTGGTCAAATCAATTCTGATCCCCCATCCCACTCAACAAGTCAGAACTGAATTATGAACGTAAACAAATACCAGAAAGAAACTACAGTCATACATCATCCCTGTAGTATATTTCATGCATGTGATCATGATCCGCAGTCGCATTCTTACCATTTATATCCATTCACTTGCACTGCCTCGTCTGGTTTATATGGTTGAGACACCAATAAATTCTGAGCTTCAATGGAGTAGAAGGTGAGATTTCCTTTGCACTCAATTAAATACCCCATATACTTGTGGACACATAGAGAGAAAGAGAATGGGATATGATCTAAATGCATCAAGAAATTTTGTCTCTGGGTTACAATTTTCTGTTATTATAAGAATGAAATTTTATTATGTTTATAACTATGCAATACATGGTTAGATAATTAGCATTGAAATATTATGAATCTATTAATAATTATTAAGTTGCATAATTTTAAAATAAAATGATATCAAAGTTATATATTTAATCAAGTACTTATTTAAATTTTGGCAAAATCAACGTGTTTATCTCTTATTTGAAATAAATTAATTATTTGAGTGTCATAATTATGCAATATAATTACATACTCTAAAGAACATAAAATAAATTAATATTAAATAAAAGAATAACATTTGAATCATTGATTATATTTCAAAATTTTAATAAAGCATACATCTCAAGATATAAATATGGTTTAAAATTTTTTAAAGCAATATAAATTATTGAACTATGCTAATTTTTAGGAGAAGATATACCCGTGAAGAGAATTTTTAAATGTGTAAATTGAAAACAAAGTGCATTAGACAAGTGATATTATTATACACTTGCCTTTTTAGAGAATAAGAGAGAGACAATGTGTATTTTAAATTTAGCATTTCAGCCCGTGCAATCCACGGTAAAATTATTTTTCAAATATTTAAAATTAAATATTAATTTACTATCATGTTTTATTTTAGATATAATTTCTGTTGTTGATTTAAAATGAACAATTAAAGTTGAATATAAACATTAGACTACAATT
Source organism: Acmispon strigosus (assembly GCA_030819835.1). NCBI lineage: Eukaryota > Viridiplantae > Streptophyta > Magnoliopsida > Fabales > Fabaceae > Acmispon > Acmispon strigosus. The sequence continues at coordinate 34,289,237 of JAUAMA010000007.1, forward strand.
TTTTAATTCAATTAATTTTTAGTTTAACATATATTGAATTAGGAAGTTTACTAGAATATATATCTTGAATGATAATTGCTATAATTGATTTAGTATCTTTTCATTAGAGTAAAATTTAAATATTATCATTTTTGTGTGCATTTAATTGCTTTCGCAATTTTAAGCCGAGCAGGACCATTGTGGGCGGTAAAGCTTTCCCATAGTGATCAATAAAATGATAGAAATTTGAATTTATGTTTGAATTTTTTTGGTACATCGGAAAACTAATTTATATTTGGATTTGATTAGTAAAAAAAGTACAACAATGATTAGAAAATGTAGAAAATTGAATAATAATTTAAAATCGAGAAAAAATGATTAGAAGAGAAAAACAACGTAATGATTAAGAATTTAATAGATTATATGAATTGAATTAAAATAAATATTGGAATGATTTAATTTATATCACTTCGTAAAAATTACGTTGAATTAAAATAACTTGCAATGAAATACATTTTAAATTTTTTAAAATGCATATTTATATATTTAATTTATTTGTATAAACGGCAAAATTATTTTTTAGATAAGTCCATCAACGTGAAGCAAAATAAAAATCTCACAGTAAAAATTCTGAAACCGAAAAATTTAAGTAAGGGAAAATGAACGATAGCCCATTGGAAGGCAGAATTGAGCGATATGAGCTCGAGAGATAATGAAGTGAACTTTAACTTTTAGGAGAGAGCAAGACAACCATTAGATACGCGTGAGAACCACTGTTTAACATAATTGGAGACAGAAGAACAAATTTAAATGAAAGAGTGACATGACTAATTATGAGAGAGAGTGTGCTGATTGATTATTTCACTCTCTAACGTGAGGACTCAAAATTAATAGATAGATTTTTCAAATTCAACCTTCAGTTAATAACACCTTATTTTGTGCAATGCACGAGATTTAATTATTATTATTAAAATTTATAATAAAATATCATTTTAAGTATGATTTATTGTTTGATTTAAAATAAATGGTATAATGCAATTTGATGTATATAAATAAATATTAGAGAGAAAAAAATTAGTTATTCAAATTTGGGACAAATATTCAATTTAATTTGTAATACCATATTATGGTTGGATAAATATTAATTTTTTTTTTGTTAGAAAATTTATATAATTTGACAATAAGTGATATTCAGATGAATTAAAATTATAAGAATAATAATTTAAATTTATTCATAAAATAAAATTTTTATTATAAGAGAAATGTTATAGTTTCAAATTTGAATTAAAAAACATGGATTGATATTTAAAATTTAAAAAGTATTTAACGTTTGAATTAAGACAATCTCACTCTCATCAGGGGGTGTGAAATTTACAATGCAATTGGAGAAGAGAGATAATATTGTAAATAGTTCAATTGAGAGAGTGAGAGTGAGTGATAGTCTCACTCTATAGAGTGAGCTAGAACTCAATATTAATAGATACAAGGTAGGAGAGAATTATATATTTTCATGATATTTTTTAATTGATGTAATGATTTAATTATTTTTCATAGATGAAACGGAATACATTTAGATTGAGAGAAGATTTCAATCTGATCTAGACCACCTTGAAATGAATGCATGAGGGTGGAGGGTCCATTTTACCTAAGGACAAGAGCCCCACAGACAAGGAAGAGTACACTACTTAGATTCCCACCACAAGTAATTAAAATCCAAAATTTCACCCTCCCTCGAGTGGATTGATGGATTTGATTTCTTTTGGCATGAACTCGACTACCTAAAGATTCCTCATTATATAATTCACATTGGCCCATTCTTACCAGCACGTAAAATCACCCTACTGCCTATGATTTATGTTTTGTTTGGTTTGATGAGAGAAAAAGGGAAAATGAGAGAGAAGATAATAAGAGAGAAATGAGCGTATAAAAATATAGATTTAGCAGTTGTTTAGTATAATATAAATATAGAAGAAAGAGAAGAGAAAAAATGATGTAAATCCCTATTTTTTCATTTGGTTGTGTAGATAATGAAAAGAGAGAAAATAACTTATATATAAAATGACAATTATATTTTCTCTAAACATAAAATATTATCATTATTATCAATTCTATTAGTTGATAATTTATTTTAATATTTCAATATTGATGACTTTTAAGATTATTTGATTTCAAAATTATTTTTTTATAATTTTATGATTATTTTTTATTTTTTAAAAAGGAAAAATTAAGAAAACACAAAATTTGCTCTTCCTCTCGCTTTTGTTTCTTGGATAATTGAGAAGATTGAAAAAAGGTGCATTGGCCCGCCACAATTGGTCAATCTCTTCTCACCATGTGCAAACTATAGCTGCAATCGGGTCAACTAGGTCTATCAAGAGTTGGATTGAAAACGAGTTGGGTCATGTCAACTCACATCTTGATGAGTAAAAAAATATGAGCTCAGCCTGACTTGCCACGAGTCCGCGTGCTAACTCGCGAGTTGGTAGAATAAATAAAAAATATGAAAAATGAAGAAATTGGATTAAACCACCACCAAGCTGCCACACTCCTCTCCTCCACACTCTCCTTTCATCTTTTGGCTTACCTTTCTTCACTGAAGTCTCGGAAAGAAAAGAAAAGAAACGTCTTCGGTCTTATATGAAAAGAAGAACACACGAGCAAACAGCTACAAGAGGAAAAAGAATTCCGATTCTCCAAGGAAAGAAGAAAGTCTCGACCACAACAACAACAAGAAGGAAGGAAGGTTTGATTCTCAAAGGAAAGAAAGAGGATACGACAACAATAGAGAAATTTTCAGCACTTGAAAGAGAGAGAGTTAGGGTTTTGTGTTTGGATGAAGAACAACAATGGGCAGCCACCACTTATAGAGTGGTTCGAACCCTAGAGGAAAGAGGGAATTTGGTTTCAGATTTCCTCATCAAAGCAGAACAAAATCTCTATTAAATCTTTCTCTAACAGCTCTAAGTGATACCGGTTTAAAACAGAATTGGTTCTTCCCTATTTAACAGAAAAATCTGAATATTAACTACTTAATAGATATGATGAGTCCCTCGCCCGAAAAAAGTTTTGCATTGGTCCCTACGATTGACAAACGTATTTTTTTAGTCCCTGCTGGAGCCCGGAGCTCCGGTGAGCGCTGGCGTGGCACGCTGACTAGTTTAATGAGTCTGACGTGTAATTTTTTTTAATTTTTAATGCCTTGCAACGTCATAAAATGATTAAAATAATAATTTTACCCAAATTAACCTCAATCCCCAAATTCTTAACCCTAATCATTCTTCTTCAGCTAATTGGGTGTACGCCAATGATCTGGGATGACCAATCTCACACAAACACACTCAAGATATAAACTATTTTCTAACAGCAAAATGTTGAATTTGCATCCTCAGCTACCCTTGCAACTTTAAAATGCGACAAGTGTTTAAAATTATTGACCAATTAAATTTTCTACTAATTAATCGATACCATTTAATATAAAAATTAAGGGCTTAGAATTTGCAGCATAGAGCTACATAGAAAATAGTTGTAAAAGATCCATGTAGCAAAATATAAGTACAATACATTATCTTAATTTTTTGAATTACAACTATACTAGTGTGAATAAAAAGAAATCTCACATTAGATGGAAAAGCAAGGGTTAAGAAATATATAAGTGAAATGACTCACTCACTCATTGCCCAAAGGTTTTGTTGTGAAACTATGTGGATGATATTCAAATTACTAATGCTCTTACCCTAATATAAAAGTGACCACCCCCGCTCACCTCGTTACAAGCCCAACCGTAGTTAAAAACTCTAGTATGGTATCAGAGCCTAAAGTCTAACGATTCATGATAAAAAAAATTGGTTCAATAAAAAGAATTAATGGGAACAATACAATTAAAAAAGAGCAAGTCTATAAGGCCCCCTAAATTCAATACAAAAAAGGAGCACAAGCCCATACACATGACAACTTAGGCCCGATAGAGCAAGCCATATATACGCCTTCTTCCACTCAAATCCACATATGTCCTTTATGGCTCATTTGGTGGACAGGATAAACAGAGATAGGATAGGATAGTAATCATATCCTACCGTTATCCTACCGTCCATCATGTGTAAAAGTTATCCTGAGAGCTAGGATAGAAATTATCCTGACAGGATACGATATCAGTTTTTTTTTTTTGTTTATTACAATGACCCAGAATTAATTTCAATATTTATATTTTATATAATTTATAATAATATTAATTAATAAATATAAATTTTTATTTTAATAAAATATTAATTTTATTACTTATCAATTACTAATTGTTATTGTTAAGTTAAATTATTTAGTTACTGATAAATTTAATTAAAAAATAAACTTATTTATAAATGGTGAAAATATTGGATTTACTCATATAAAATAATTAAATTTTCATTATCACTTACTACTACTTAGTTAACATTATTTTTCATTATTTATATTATAATAAAAATACACAAAATAATTCTTCACTAACAATAAAATAGGCTACTCACACACACACACACACACACACATATATATATATATATATATATATATATATATATATATATATATATATATTAATTTTTTAATAGTAAATATAGACTAATTTTATATTATCATATGATATTATTTAAAATTATTTCTCTACTTATATAATTATAATTAATAATTTAAATATAAAATATTTTTGAAAGAATAATATCTTTTAATAATTTTTATCATTAACCACTTACCCCTACTAAGTTAAAACCCATTGGTTACATATATAATACTTTTAATTAAAATAGACTCCCTTCAAAAAAATTAAAATAGTTGAATTAATAAAAATTAATTTTATTTTAGTTAATATTAAAAAATAAGCTATTTATAAAAATGTAAAAAATTTATTTTTAATAGAATAGTCACTTTTTTAAAAAAAATATTTAGAAAATTAAATTTTAAAAAATATTATGTATGTTCCATTTCAAAGAAAATTTAATACATTTTTCATTGTTCGTACCATATCAAATCAATATCATGTCCACCCCAAACGCAGGATAGGATAATAGTATATCCTGCTCTTATCATATCCTGTGCTTATCCAATCCTTTATCTTATCCTGTTCTTATCCTAGTCTGACCACCAAACGGGCCTTAAGGTTCCACTTGCGTTTAAGCTTAGACAACAAAAAATAAATAAATAATGTAAGTTGGACATGAAATATATATATATATATATATATATAAAAGATGATTAAGTTGGTTCATACTTGAAGAGTTGTAGTACAAACATACAAATGTGGATAAAAAGAAAACTTACATAGTTACATTAGATGAAAAAGTAAGGTTTGAGCAATATATAAGTGAAATGACCAAATCACTCACTCATTGCCTTAATATTTTATAGTAAAATTATGTGAATGTGGTTCAAATCACTAATGTTTTTAATCCAATATGAAAGTGATCTTGAAAGCCAAGAGCAATTTCAAATGTCCAATCTAGTTTGAAGGGATTTTGAAACTTTGTTTTGTTATGGTTAGCCAATTAATTGATGCCATTTATTTCTGAGCATTACAGTTTACACCTTTCATATGTTATCGCAAACCCCAAAATTACATTTACCTTGAAGCTTTGTTTTGTTTATGAGAAAAATAAGAAAAAAGAAGATACACAGAAAGAAAGTAGTGAGCAAGAGTAAATTATTTAAGTTATTTGTTAGGATAGAAATCGAAGAGAAAGAGTGGATCTAGTGCTGATCTCCCCTGTTATTTGGTTGATTAGAAAAGAACAATGCTATATTGATTGTAAAATGGATTCACAAAATGCACGATGCAGTTGTCTTAGATTTTCTAAATAATAAATATATTAATTAACAGTTTATTTAGTTTAGAAGAGAAACTTAGAAGAGAGAATATGAGAGAAAGAAGTGAAAAAAAAAGTAATTTTTATAGGTTGTTTGGTATGATAGAATTAAAAGAGAAATACAAGAACAATAGAAAAAAAAGAATGATGTGGACTCTCTCACTTTTAAGAAACCTTGTAAGAATTGCTTATAACTAAAGCTTTAAAATGAATTCTCAATATTTGAGTAGCAAGTGTGAGTCACTTTAAGAACCATAGAGGTTTGTATACATCCCTTTCAGATAAAGTAGTTAACTTGGAGAAGTTATTCAAATAATCACCCATCATTAGCTTGAGAGGCTAAACAAAGACAACTTGAGTTTTAGCATGGAGAAGCAAGGTCAAGACTATTCGCCTATTATTCAGTAGGGGTGAGTAACGGGCGGGTTCGGGTGAACAGTGCCGGGTTTGGTCGAGTTTGAAACATGAATATGCAGGACCGATCCCGACCGAGGTTAATTTCGGGTGTGCCGGGTTTGGGTGTGCCGGGTTGGTGGACGGATCGGGCGGATTGAGGCGGGTTAATGTGAAGAAAAAAAAAACAGAGGGGAGATGTGGAACAGGGGTGAAGATTGAAGAGGAAGAAGAAACAAACACAACCACGAAACAGCGGCGGGCTTCGATCTTCGTTTTCTCTTGATGCCGGGCTTCGATCTTCATGAAGCAACGGCGACGAAGCAGCGACGGGGCGTTACGAAGCAGCCGCGAGGCGAAGCAGCCGCGAGGCGAAGTAGCGGTGAGGCGTACGTGCTAGGACGCGAAGCAGCGGCGAGGCTTAGGTGCTAGGAGGTTCCAGAAGCAGAAGGGGCCGCGTGTTGGAGAGGGTTTGAGTGAGAGAGTTAGATAGGAGAGGGAGCGGCGGCTCTGCTAGGGTTTGAGATTCGAGTGACAGAGAGGGACCGGCGTAATAAGGGTTAGGGTTTTGAGTGGGGGAGCTGAAATTTTTTGCTTTTATATGGTACCCTCGGGTTGGGCCGGGTTCATGCGGAATTGGACCGTCCACCCGAGCCCGACCGAGCCAAACCGAATTGGACCGGTTTTCTGACCCGCGTTACCCGTCAACCCGGTCAGACCGGTCCGTGTTCCATTTTTTTTTCCGGTTATCTCGGGTTCGAGCCGGGCCAGGCCCGTTGCTCACCCCTATTATACAGTACTAAAATGAAATTGTTTGATACATTAAGTATCTATATATTAACTTGAAATTTGCTTCTAAAATTTGACACATTTAATCTACGTTTAATAAACTTTAATGCAAATTCTGAATTTATTAATTTATGTTCCAAAATAAATTATGAAATAGAGAAACTTGTACACAAAAATTGTGACTGATTTACGTGTGGGGTGAGGGAGGATTGTATTTGTTTGAATGAAAATAGAGATGGCGTGTACGTAGAAGAAAATGGGCAGCTTATAAGTAAGGGAATATCAATATGGCGGGTAGGGGCCGGACATTGGAATTTTCCAGTTGGAGTAAGCTACAGTTAGGATATGATCTGTTGTGTTGTTCTCTTCAGCCAAATTTCCGGGCTACTATATACTCATGTTGATGTATCATTTCACAAATACAGTTGTCTACCCTAGATAGGCCTCACTCATGTCATGTGGATCTTCATGACATCACTAATGATAATGAAGCTTCAGCTTCAGGAGGAGTTTAATTACTTATAGTTCAATCACTTTTCTTTCTTTTTCTCCTCAAATTCATAACCATCCAAAAGTTATGTATCTCTTGCCTTTTACACTGTCACATAAATAGCCTTCTTCATTTATTTGATCCAAAGTTTATTTGAGAATCTTATTTGGCTGGATAAATGAGTTGAGGTGACTATTTCTGTTAAAGACTTAATGAGGTTGTTTATTTTATCTGGGCAGAAAGATGCTACAATAAATAATGTACACTTTATTTGATATAGGAGAGAAGAGAGAAGAGAGAAGATGAGTAGAGAGAAAAAGATGAAAAATAGAGTACATTTAATAGATTGTTTGGTCGTTAGTGTCGGCTGAAAACCTTCACTAACGATGCAAAATTTGAAGCTATAGTCGGTTTAGCGTCACCGTCGAGATTGACAATTAAAAACTCGAAGTTAACGTTTTGCGTCGGTCGCATGGCTGACGCTATAGTTTAGTGTTAGATAAGCGAACTCTAAGCCAATGCAACGCACCAAAGCCCATGCCCGACGTCAAATCATAAATATTAGCGTCGAGCGCATAGGCAGTCAGTACTTTAACACTGTTAGTGTCAGCTATGGCCGACACTAACTTTCTTATTATTTTCAAACACTACAACATCAAATTCATGTTCTGATTGATATTTATCAGACTTCAGCTCTTATTTTCTTTTTAGTTTCGTATCCAGTTGAATAGTTTGATCATTGAAATATATATACATGTTTTCTATTAATCACTAAGGAACATGCATTATTATTGAATGCTTTGGATTCGGTTATATAGTTTTTCCACTTGATCAATGTGATTTTTTCCTATTCATTTAACGTTTCTCACATAACTAATAGGAAAATTAGGACATGGAATAGAAAATCACATTGATGAAGTGGCAAAGTTACATGTCCGAATCAAAGTATTTAATGTATATTTCAATGGGAAAATTATTCAATTGGAAACAAACAAGAGATGAAATTGGATAATTTAACAATCCCAACATAAATTTGGCGTTGTTGTGATGAAAAAAAAGAAGAAACCAAAGTGTTAACGTGGAGCAGTTTTGCAAGTAGTTGTTATTTAGTTGGTGAGTTTTGATTCATTCACGTTTCACTTTTTTTTTCATTTCATTTCCTATCTTTCACTTCTAGTCTTAACACATCACTCATCATATCTCACTTCTCTCTTTTTATCTTCCAATATTTGCAGGTGTGAGTGTGCTTTAAATGTGGATAAAACTTTAGTGTTAGTTGGCAAAGGAAAAAAGGGAGAATATATATGAGCAGAATCAGATAGATCCTGCTGTAAACTAAAAAGAGATTTTCTAACAAATCAAGACTGGAGCCCGGAGTGTCTCTCTGTCTCTTAGTTGGGGACTCTCAGATGAGCTTTTCTGGATGAGCCCCTTGGCTTTTTACACTTTCACCTGAGTTGTAGCATGTGATGATGGTAGATAGGGAAGAGGACGACCTGAGTGGACCAGGGTGCTTTCTTACAGCAATAATTCATTCTCAAAAGCAAAAGCCAGCTTGACATGACAGGCTAGTAAAAGGTTGTTTCAAGAGAGAGAAGAGAAAATTATGTTTTGATGGCAGACATAGTCATATCACCAAGCGCATTTACTTAACAACAACAATCCATAAATTATTGTAACTATATACTTGAAAATTCGTGTTTAGCAGCGGACAGCGGTTTCAAGTTAACACTTTGAGGTAGTTTATGCGGCGCTTTGAACAACTGCTGCAAGATGCTTACAAACCACGACAGTTTTTCATCATTTGGGTGGTTTGTAACCGTCGCAGGTTTTAAATAATATTTTAACTTTTTTACGGTTAAGAATTTAAAACTACTTTAAAATGTCTTTTTTTTTTCACGGTTTCAATGTCTCTCTCGGTTTCAATGCCTCTCTCATTCAGATTTCATCTCTCATGTTCTCTTGTTCGATTTGCCATGGGTTGAAGCTCATTCTCACTCAGTCATGGCTTGAAGCCTTCATTCTCGTTCTCTTCATTCTCACTCGCCTCTCATCTCTCTCATTTTCTCTCGTTCGATCAACTATTGCACCTCTCATTCTCTTCATTCTTTTTTTTGCTGTGATTTGGATCGAAGGTAACGAAGCACCTCTGATTGCTCTCGTTCGATTTAATTTTTGTTCAGGAATTAGGAATTATAGGTTCTGTATTGGTGGGTTAATCGAAGGTAATCACTAATTGTGAGTTGAGTTTCAGAGCTAGTTCAAATTTGTTGATGAATCGACAAATTGGAGTTTCTCGAAGATAGAAATTGGAGTTTGTTCAGTTCACTTCTCGATCTCTGGTGCCCCTCTCTATGTCCCCCCCCCCCCCATTATATGATGGCTTGGTCTATTTTTTGTGCATGTTTTCTATCCATGTGTAACCACTATGATGTTATAACTTTGTGAAGAATATGTGAACTACTTCTTGTGCTATTTTGATTATGTCTATAGATGTTTTATTCACTTGGTTCTAGTAACTGAAATCACTGTGGACTGCCATATATATGTTGTAGAACATGCAGATTTTTGTATAAGAATAAAGTTTGTGATTAGGTTGAGATAGAGAGGAGAGAGAAAGTAGATCTAGTGTTCTGATGTGATTTCAAATGGTAAAGTGAAACAGGATATTATAGATATTTATACAATTAGACTAGAGACTGTAGACTAGAGGCTGTAGACTAGTCTATCTAACAGAGACTGTAGACTAGTCTATTAAATCCAGGACTAAACTATACTCACATATGTTCTAACATATTCTCATATATTCTAACAGAGGCTATAGACTAGTCTATCTAACAGAGGCTGTAGACTAGTCTATTAAGTCCAGGACTAAATTATACTCACATATATTGCTGTAGACTAGTCTATTAAGACCAGGACTAAACTATACTCACACATGTTCTAACATATTCTCATATATTCTAACACACATGATCTACATGGATTAATTTTGAAATTGTTTGATCCTGAAATTATTACATTACTTTGAAGCTTTTAATTATGCAGAATACACAATATCAATATATAATATCCAGCTTCGATGCTCATACTGCTAAAGTTCTTACGATTTGCCTCATTGAGTGAAATACATTATGATGTAATAGAGACCGAATTGTGTGTTCATAAAAGATAAAAGATAACCATGTTCATGTATTGTGTGTACATAAAAGATAAAAGATAACCTACCGACTTGGCTGGCTTTTCCCCCCTCCTACATTATTTCTTGTTTTCTTATTAGTAATTAGTAATTTGAGACTTGTATTGTGTTCATTTAACTAGAAGGTGTATTTTAAAGCAATGGACAAGTCATGGATTATGATGCCACGAAATACAATGGCGTATGAGGAAGGCGTTACAAGCTCATCGACATGTGCTAACCAACTTCCCTCTAGTTGATCAATATCTCCAGTAAGTACATCTTAAAAATGGTTTAATCATATAATTCTCTTATATGTGTATTAACTTAAATCTCTATAGGGAATTTAGAGAATGCGTGCGAAGGCAACTTAGGAGGCGTACAAGGAATGCGACTGAGATAGATAAGAAGGTTCATAGAGAGTTTGTTGGTTGGTTCTATAATTACGTAAGCAAAACTTCTCACAATGCCAAATGTATGTTGCATGTATATTGGTAATATACATGTCATTAACCTTACAAATTTTTGTTCAGATATTTAAAAATGTGGACAACCTTGATGAGACAGATAAAGATGTTCTTCTTTCTCTTGCCAAAGGCCCTGATAAACAAGCTACAAGGTTCACTTCATATAATGTTAACGGATACAAATTCTGAACCGTAGTGCGAGATAGAAGTTTGAAAACTCAAAATAGTGGGGGTTTTGGTAAATTTGGCACTAGAAGTTACTCAAGTAGTAGAGATACCCAAATGAGGTTTGGAGCTGTGCCTCACTATGGAAAACTTGTGGACATAATTGAGATTAACTATGACTTACTCATGGTTACTTTATTTCAATGTGAATGGGCAAATACCACTAATCCTAGAGGCATGAAAATAGATAATATGGGTTTTACCTCAATTAACTTTGAAAGACACATACATACTGGACACCACGAAGACGATGAGCCATACATTCAAGCTTCTGAAGTGCAAATGGTTTATTATGTTGATGATGAGAAAGAAAATGGTTGGTGTATACCTATTCATTTGAAACCAAGAGATCTATATGACATGGGCGAGGAAGATGAGGAGATCATGGCGTCCCATAAGGTCTATCCATCACAAGATTTGGAACAAATTTCCCCCGATGATACTGAACATATATAATTGGCCAGAGATGCTATAGATGATGATCCTCCAACTTTTACTTTGAATGAAAATGTTTATGATTATTAGTGATCATTCATACTCATGTATTTAATTTCAGTTGTTAATTTTTAATGAAAATGTTGGTGTTTTTCTGATTTTAATTAGTGTATTATGAGCTTCACTTACATGTTTTTAAAGGTACATTTTGGATATTATTCTAAATTTCTTTAAATAGTATTGAACATGGTAAGCAAGCTTCAATCTAGTCCATTTTATTTAGTAACTATGATGTCATGTGTTGTTCTCCTTCATTTTCAACAACTTTCAATTGCATATTACTAACATCTTTGTTTTATAGGAATGCCTAAAAGGAAGAGGTTTCCTCCAAGGTCTCACTCTACACCACCACAAATTCAGTCTAATGCTTCAACCATGAGTGAAAGTGCATCTCATGGGTCCGCACATAGTGAGCCTGTAGTTCATACTGGCCCATCCATTAGCACTACATCACAAAACCCCCAAACCGCACACTCAAGTGACCAAAATGCCATTCTTTTGGAAGGCGAGTGCTGTAATCCTCAACCTGCTCATAAGAGAAAGTCCCAAAGAATTTGGACTGTTGATTTGATTGGTATGCAATTAACATCTTATTGATTATGACTGCAGATTTTTCTTTTCTTTATTTATGACCATGCAGATTTTGTTGTTCATTTAAAAGTGGATAGTAATTTGTTTTACTCTACATGTCGATGAGGATGGAGTAATTAGTGAAGCACGTTTACAATAAGAAGATTCGGAAAGGCTTCCTATTAGTGAAGCACGTTTACTATCATTTACTATCGTTTAGTAATTAAATTTATCTTTTGAAAAGAAAATACCAAGTCAATGATGAGGAGAACAAAAAGTGGATTCTAGCAAATATTGGGAAAAAGTGGAGGGATAATCAGGCCCGGTTACATGCGAGGCATGGGTTTTGGTGTTTGTCCATCACAGGTCTCGGGATCCGCTAGCAACTCTAGTAGCTCACAATATGCTGGCATCACATTGGCTGAGTGGAATGACATGTAATCAGAATTGCAGGAGAGCAATGCAAGATATAAAATTTTAGAGGAATGATTGAATTTTTTCATTCAGCAGTTTGGAGATCAAATGCTACCTAATCAGGTGAATTATAACACCATTCCTTATGAATGATGGTTTACTTTCTGCTAGTTGGATTCATAAACTGTGGTAGCTACATATACCACATGTTGCCAAATTGGTTTAACATAGAACTATTAAAGCAGAATTCACTATGCTTTATCTCTCTGCAGATACATGGGTCTTTAACATGGGTTGTTATACGTAGGATTTGCTAAATTTGTTTATAATGCATGCTGCAAAATAATTTGCAGTGAAAACACTCAATTTACCAATTGTTCTTTGCATTATTAAAGTGTTGTTCACATCAGAAGAAAATATTTAATGTGCTTGGAGTTTATTTTCTTATGCTTGTTTATTAATCATTTTAGGTTCCTGATTTAGCTTCACCGGTAGGAGTGCGACGTTCTTCCTCCTCTACTCACCAACCTCAAAGTCATGGACCACCAGCTTCTATTTGGTTCTATTTAGAATTTTGTTTTACTTCCTATCCGCACTTTTAAGAGTTGCTTATTATGTGATATTGAACATTTATTTTTTAAGTTGTACTTGATCCTATACTCTTTTACGCTTTACTTGTTCGGATATGTTAATCTGACAATATTTTTGTTGTTTAATTGCTTGTTTTATGTTATTTACGACTATTAATATTGACTTAAATTTATATTAAGGTACTTAGTTTTGGATAAAAACAAGCATTTCAAAAAAGTCCATTCAGCTAAATATGAGTGGTGCAATTTTTAATGGAAGATGTATAGTTTGATTTATCTTTTCATATGTAACTATGATCCAAATTGTTAGTTCATGGTGCTGAATAGCATATCATAACAGAATCAATAAAGGCAACTCCCATTCTTGTAATTTAATTTAATTTTAATATAGTTAACTAAAATGGTCCAGAGAAAAAATAAAAATTAGAAAATTAATGCTACTCAGTGTCCACTGCAGTTGGTAGAGGTTGGTGATGAGTCTGACGGGATTGTGATTTGTTTTCAAAGCCCAGATTCCATTTTCTTTAAAAAAAATGCTTACGCCAACATGAAAAATTAGTGTTGTTATTAAGCGATTTTGCTCCGGGGCGGTCGTTGGTTGATTCTGTAGCAGGGTGAACAATTAGTGTAGTTATTAAGATATTAAGCGATTTTTGTAATTCTGGTATGTTGTTGTTTGTTGTGGTGCTCCAATTTGACACTATAGCCTGTACTTATTCTTTTACTATTTTAGTGTCATTTATTTTATTAAAAAATCAACGCATACTGTGACCAGGGTGAATGTGCTGGTGTTGGAAATATGAAAAGAAAATCCCACATAGTTGGAGACAAAATCAATAGTATATAAGCTGGAGAGTTGCTATCCAAAATGCCTTAAGGTTTTTGGGTAAAAGCTTATACTCCAGCATCTACGAGTTCCATCCCAACTTTTTCTTCTAGTTTTCGTAAGCACTCAACTTCCTCTTTCCATTTTTGAGCTCTGTTGATTGTTGTTAGATATTGATAACCAGGTGTTGATGATGTTGTGCTGCCATGTTCTTATTGTGATAGGTTTTCATTAATTTCCTAAATTGATTTTAGCAACCATGAGACCTGATCGAAGTTGGATGATACGAAGAAAAGATTCGATTGGCCAAGTAACTGAGGAATTTAACAATGGGGTTGATGATTTCATTAAGGTTGCTAAAAGAGACCCAACCGTTGGTGATGTGTTAAATCGCATTCCTTTCCCGTGTTCAACATGTAAGAACTGTGCAACATCAATTGCCCATGATGAAGGGATGGAGACTAGGAACCCCTACGTAGAAATGGTTAGCGATGCAGCAGGTGGCAAACTAAATTCAAAAGCTCAAGATTTAGAAGAGGATCCCAATGTATCAGCTTCGAAGTTTTATGACTTGCTAAGAGACGCTGATGAACCTCTATGGGATCAACATGAGTGGGACTTGTTATGATCGCATGATTGTCCTAATTAAGAGCATGCTTCCAGAATTAGAAAGGCTACCTGAAAATTTGTATAGATCGAAGAACATGGTTCGTGACTTAGGGCTGGGATATGAGAAGATAGATGCATGTCCTAATCATTGCATGTTGTATGACAAAGAAAAAAAGGACCCAAAAGTGTACTCAGCTTGTTTAGTATGTAGTCACCTGCAGTTCGAACCTAAGGTTAGGCATTCATTGAAGGAAAATGATGTGTCATACTCAGTGTTACGATATATCCCCATTATTCTGAGACTTCAGCGTCTGTATATGTCCAAAAATACTGCACAATTTATGTGTTGGCATGCAAATGGAGTGCGTCATGATAAATCAATGATCACACATCCAGCTGATGCTACAGCTTGGCAAGAATTTGATGCCACCTATGAAACATTTTCAAAAGATCCTCGAAATGTTAGGCTTGGCCTTTGTACAAATGGTTTTAATCCATTTTGTGGGTTAGCTTCGCCATACTCATGTTGGGCTGTCTTTGTCACGCCGTATAATCTTCCTCCAAGTATGTGTATGAAAAGGGAATATATATATTCCTTAGCCTTCTGACCCCAGGACCAAAGTCACCATGTAAAAGTTTAGATGTCTATCTTAGACCTCTAATCGATGAGTTGAAGATATCCCAGCTTTTGATGCCACCATGTACAAGCTTCATGATCATATTGCAGAGGCTAAGAGGCCTTAGATCCTTTGGGCTCTCAGGAACTTTCACTTTGGGAATCAAATAGATGAAAGTTTTATTGATCTCCCCCGAGTCATCTCCTTAATTAAGAATGGATAAAAATTTCTGCATAACATCCTCCCCCACCAAGCTCCAATACCTTTGGTTGAACAGAGCCCGAAAACCCTGGAGTCTTCAAAGGATGCATTTGATCTAACACGTACCTTATCTCCTCTTGAGTGAAAGGGTGAGAAAGCTCTTAAATCATCTCCGAGTCAAGTCTCTTCGGAAATTTTTGACATAACTCCTTAAAATATCCCTTTATAGTGCAAGCCACCTTATCCTGGTTATGAACTCAATTCCCCTAACTATCCTTGATCTTCTTGATTGAGTTCTTCTTTTGTCGTTGGTTAGCTTTTCCATGAAAAAACTTCGTGTTCTTATCTCTGTTTTTAGCCAAAGAGCTCGAGAGCGTTGCCTCTAGTAAACTTCTTCCTTCTTCAACAAATCTGCCATCTCCACCTCAGAGCCTTTCTTTGCTGAACATTTTCTTCAATTGGTGCCCAAGCCTTAGCATGCCTCGGTTCCTTCTCAAGCAGATGTATCTGCTTCTTAATACTACCCTTCTCAAGAAGCTGTATCTGCTTCTTTATTGCAGAGTTTCATATTTTCCTTCAAAAAAAAGTAACATATATATTAAAAGACATGACAAGCTTTTTTTGGGTTGGCTAAATGAACCCGTGTTAATTTGGGGTCATTTAACCCCATGTTCAAATCGACCAATCAGAATGCGCCACGTGGTTTTTTTTAAAATCTAATTTTACTATGTCACCTTAATTAATTAATTCAATTAGTTAATGTAATTATTTAATTAATTTTATAATATATTTGTTAAATTACATATTTATGTTTAGACCCCAGTTGAAAAAAATTTCTCATTTCCAACTCTCTCCCCTATCCCTACCCCTACAAGCTGAGACACTTATCTCAATTCAATCTTTAATTTTTTATTTTTTAATTAATACATTATTTATTTAAAATGAAAATATAGAAATAGATTGAATTGAGATAACTTGTAAGGATAGGGATATGGAAGAGGATTAGAAATAAGAATTTTTTCAACTGGGGTCTAAACATAAATATGTAATTTAACAAACATATAATAAAATTAATTAAATAATTACATTAACTAATTGAATTAATTAATTAAGATGACATAATAAAATTAGATTTAAAAATAATAATTTAAAAAAAAACCACGTGGCACATTCTGATTGGTCGATTTGGACATGGGGTTAAATGACCCCAAATTAACACGGGGTCATTTAGCCAACCCCTTAAAATATGTATTATAAATCGGAATAAAGGGAGTATATACAGACAAATTGACTTCATTGGTTTTTTTTGAAACCACATCGTGTAAGGATGATTCTTGAACTTCGAACTTCAATTAATAGTTGTTCATCACGGGTGACTCACCAATTGATGTAAGATCGACTCTAATGCTATCTATTTAAGCGTTTGTACTACCTTTGTTCCTAATCTTATTTTAAATTTTACTTTTTTTCAAACTTTTGTTGTTTTAGGAATTTAAGATTATTTATCTCATTTTCTTCTATATATGTCATCATTTAATATTATATCTCCCACCTACCGCCTCTTATTTTCACATATCACAATTCTTAATCAATCATTATCATTATCTCTTTAATGTAACTCAATTTTGAATAAGAATATTTTAATCAAATTACAAGTCAATTAATAAACTATTAAGCAGGGATATTTTCCTCCAAGCTGGGTCGATGGGATATTTTCCTCCAAGCTGGGTCGATGGGATATTTTCCTTGCTGAGGTGATAGATATTAAGCAGGGTCTTTAGTTTTGTTGGCAGAAGTGCCTTCATGTGATCATTTGTGAGTCAAATTGCGTTGCTGATGTGGACATTTTGAATAGAGATGGTTGGCATCCCCAACGCTCAAGCGCCGGAGCTTGGGCAGATTTGTTGTTTTATTTTTATTTGCTGTTTTTAGTTTTTAATAAATTTTGTGAAAGTCTTAGATTCTATGAGTTTTCCCTTGTTTCTACAATGGTTTTAATTTTTGGGAAACTCAAGAATTCTTGTTTTTAAAGGTGGACACAATTTTTCAACCCATGATCTTACTTGTGCTGATTTTGGAACTAACAAGTCAAGCAAGCTTCTGCTTGTGAGACTTTTGTTTGTTCATTGTTACAGGATAGGTACCAAAAGGAGGAAGAACCCTCTTGAACTTAAGTGTTCAAATTGATTTTTTACATTGAGGTTCCCTTGGACCTTTGTGGAAAATTTGTTACTATACCAACTTCTTAGTTTTTGTTTTTGTTTTTATAGTTTTTAGTTTTATTTTTAGCTTAGTTTTTTTGTTTGCATGAGTCTTGAGTATATTATCCATTCTGAATGTTGCTATAGCTTTGTGAAATGCTTTATCTGATTGAACTGCTTTGTAAAAGTTCTATGTTTTTAAGCAGTTAGGATTGCATGTTGTAGAAAGGATTTTTGATATCTTGATTGTTTTGGTTCTTGGCAAAGTCTTTTTCTGAGTTCTAAAAAGGGTACCACTTACCCTATCTTTTTCTGAGAGCTGAGGTCTCTGAATTCTTGATTGTGAAATTTTTCTGCCTTGTGTTACATGTTGATTGGAGTTTTGTACACTTTGTGAGTTGAGAAGAGATTATAGGCATTTTTGAAAACTCAGATTTTTGCTTGAAATGTTATATCCACTAGTAGCCCCTTTTGAGCCTTAAAAGAGTCATTTTTTTGGAGCCTACTTTGTGCGATAATTCTTAAAGTTGTTTTTGCGATTGATGTGCTGAATTGTTAAGAGCTATGTTGTGGGTTTCTCTCTAAAAAAAAAAAAAAAGAATTGGAAAAATAAGGTATGTGCCTTAAGAAAAAATAATGAAGTAGTGGGGTGAGAAAGAGTATGAGGGGAGTAAAATTCAAGTCATTCATCCCATACATTCCACTACTTTATTTAAAAAAAAGAGAAAAGAAAAAATTGAGAGGACCCTTATGTTCAATTGTTAAAGCTCTTAAGTCAAGAAAAATCACTTAACAACAATTTCTAAGTCAGCCACTAGAGTTGCCAATTTCTTGAAATCCATACCTTAAATTGTTCAACCCTTTGGCCAAAGTTACAACCTTAAAAAATCTCTTCAAAATCACTTGGTTGCTTTATTTCAGTTTTGATTTGAATGATAGGCAGAATTATTGAGCTTTCTTGTTTTCATGGAGAATATCATTTTTGGTGAGCTTAATTGATGAATTCAAACATGTTAAAAGTCAAGTCTAACTTTCTTGATTCTTTGTCTATAAAACATGCATGTCTTCCTTTTCTGCTAAGCTTTCTGTGAAAGGTTTTTGTGCTTCAAGTTTTAATCAGATAAACTTTCTCAAAACTCAGGGACGAGTTTATCTTTAAGTTTTGTCGCTTGAGGACAAGCCGTCGTTGGGTATAGTGGTGTGATGAGTGGATATTATATGATGTTTTTAGGTAGTTTTTAGTCTTTTTATTGTATTATTTTTTAGTCACATATAGGTTTTTTATTGTTTTTATGTAGATTTTATATTTATTTTACATTTTGCATATAGATTAGATTTTATTTGTTTTTCTACCTTTATTTTATATTTTTTAGGAATTTTTATAGCTTTTGTTTATTTTTAGGAAAAGCTGGTTTAGTTATCATTTTTGTCCAGGGACCGATTTGTAAAGTTTCAGGAAATCAGGGACCAATATGTGAAAGTTCAAGAGTGGAGGACTAAAAGTGAAGATTGAGAGAATAAAAGGGCCAGAATTAAAGTGCTAGTAAAGGGAGGGCTTAAAATGAAAAAGAAGAATATGAAGCAACTCTCTTCAAATTAGCACATGGGAAAAAGCTTGAAGGAATTGATGATAGTGGAGGAGAAGTTTCAGAATTAAACAAGGGCTGAGTAGTGGCTTTTTATGGCATTCAAAACCCACTACCATGAAGAAGGAAGAAAAGCTTGAAGATGAAGAAGCAGCACCCAGCGCTGCAGCGCTGGGAGCCCAGCGCTCAAGCGCTGGGCTTCGGTCTGGAAGTGGGATTTAATTGCGGAGGCCAGATTTTTGCTATAAATAGGGAGGCAATTTGCACTTGTAAAACACACCTCTTATAATACAACAAGTATTCTCTCTTTCTCCCTTTTGAGCATTGCTCCTAGGACTTGTGGGAAGCCATATTTGAGCTCCTATCCAGGGTAATTCAATGACTCGTTTAGCCATGCTTGGCTAACTTCTTCTTTAAGTTTTTGGGTTGTTTTAGTTTATAATTCATGTTCTAGTTTTTCCTACATTTCTGAATAATACTTTCAATTCATGTTTTACTAGTTGGATTTACCTGTGCAAGGCACAGGTAACTTTCAATAAACTAAAATTATTGTGTGTGGAATGATTTTTTTGATAACTTCTTATACATTTTGTGAGATCGACAATAGTGACCAATACTGTAGCCGTGAGAAATAGTTACTTAGCACTAAACGGTTGGCGACAATTTGCGCTTAACTCTCATGGGCAAGGATCGAAACCCCCTTCTGCATGGTCGAGAGACAAAGTTAGCTAACTACCACGCCACATCATGTGCTATGTTTAGATGTTATTTTGTCATGTTGATTCCTCGATTATTAGTATATGAATCTTTAGCCTGGAGTGCGTCGTCCTCTCTCCGGGCAACAACAGTGCTGCAAACCCACTCGAGGCATCATTAATGACAATATCACCTCTCGATCTAATGGATGTCGATAGAGTGTTCCATACAAATGTTTTAGCTATTCCTCCATACCCATACATGAAGAAAAAACTACCTTTTTTTAATGGAGGGAATCGGAATATTAAAATTTAATTTTAAATTTAATTTGTAAGTTAATATATAATTATATTTTATAATATATAATTATTGCTAATTTTATTTGGAACATAATTAGTCATTAATGATTTTTATAACTAATGGTATGTTGAAAATTTGTTTTATATTTAAATTAAAATATTTTAGAATTTATGAATTAATTAAAAAGGATCAATTATTATTTATAACGTATTAAAACAATGCTATTTATAACATAATAAAAGTATCTACTATTTATAGCATGGTTAGAGGGTAATTCTATATTAATTAGATTGTTTATGCATTAGATTGTTTAAATTTGAAAAACAAATTTAAGTTGGTTTTAAAATTTGATTTCATATTAATTTCAAAGAGAACTTTTAATGAAAATAATTATTTATGTATAATTATTTGTATCAATTTTTTCGAAACTGATATGAAATTAGTTAAAAAAAGATTCCAAGTATTTTATATACTATTTTTCATTTTTGATATATATATTCTTCTTTTTTCTTCGAAAAAAGATATATGTATATATATATAGATAGATATATTTTCATATTTAAAAATGGTTCCAATTAAAATTAATATTTAAAATTGAAAAAAATTATTTTATCATTTATTTTACAACATTGATTTAGTTTTTAATTACTTAATTGTATCAATAAAATTATTGAATTTTTTAAAATAAAATATTTAAAATGTTATATTTAACAATATTTTTTTATTTTATATTTTTTTAAATATTTGATATATCAAATAAAGGATTTCACGTAAAATTAAGAATCAAAATTTCAAACTGGTTAGGTTAAAAATAAAATAAAATATATTGATGCTTTCATAAAAAAAATATTTTCTTGAGTTAATATTATTTTACATTTTTTTCAAAAATCCTGGAGTGGACGTAACTTTGTGTTGGCCCGAATTCCTTCTTCATCTTCTTTTCTGATTAACTAATAACCAAGGCTATGGAGTTAGTAATTAGGAAAGAAAGTTCTACATTTCTTAAGGCTATTAGGATGTAGAAATTCTAGGCTATAGCACCATGATTTTGGATTTAAAATTCAGAAATTAAGTAGGAGATTTCTAGCATGTTTTATAGACTATGTAAACCAACCCAAGAGCTTAAATTCTTATCATCTTTTATTTCTTATCATCTTATGCTATTGCTTTTATCTTGTTCTAAACCAACATCAAACATATCATTTTATTTTTCTGCACAAGTACTAAACTTTATATTAATAAGAACAACTATCCCTTGGGTTCGATCTTTTTACTACGCGATAGTCAATCGTACACTTGCGATTTCGCTATCATGACACGTGTCTAGCCAGACCTGCTCCACTGCTCCCTACATCCCATCCAACAGTCTAGATTTTGATTCTCCATTTTGTCCTATACAGAAAACACCTCATTTATGAGAATGAGAAGGTAGTTAAATTCAATATTAAAAAAAAAATTCGAATAACAATTGAGAAAGTAGTTTATTGGAGAGAATGAGAAGGTAGTTAAATTCAAAGGAATTGGGGGAGGCACTCAAAAGAAATGTTTAATAATGAAATCAAATTAGGAACAAGCGGCAGTTCATTAAAACAAGGAAATTAAGGTAGGTCCGAGGTAGAAGATTTTGTGCAGAGCGTGAGAGAATAGGATCCACTTCTTCGTGCTCAACGCTTGTCTTTCTTACTTCCTCTCTCCTCCATCATCCGTACATATGCAGTCAAATCAATGTCACTCTCTTCTAACCCTCATGAGGTTACTTTACTGTAGCGGATTGTGATTGGCTACGAAAAATTGTGCGGCAGGAATATTCTGAGGACACTCAACAAAACCCCTTGGAGTTTGGACCCCTACGGTTTCTAGCAGTTTGCTTGCCTTCTCTCCACAGCAAAAAGATACTAGGATTGATGTTTTCTATAAAAATAGTTCATTTTAACCACATAATTAATTAATTGTTTATTTAAGAGATTTACTCCTACTTACTCTTATCTATCACTATTTTGATTTGTTTGTTAATTTATGTGTCACTTTTATAATTTCAAAAGAACATTAATTGCATTGTCTCCTCATTCACACTACCTTAATACGCATTGTCTCCCTCCGCCTCCCCCTCTTTCATCCTCATCTAGCACCTTCATTGTCGGCCCCTCCCTCCTCCTCCTCCTCCTCCCTTCCCTTCAATCACCCTCTTCTTCTTCCTCGACCCCCCCCCTCCGCCACCTTGATCATTACCCTTTCCCTCTGAGAACGTCGCCCGTCCATCTCTCTTTTTCTCAAATCTCCTTCCTCTTCCTCCTCCTCCTCCTCACCCTCACCCTCACCCTCATTGTCTCTCGATCTTGGCCATTTCCTCCCCCTCCAGCGACGCCACTAGATCTGTCTCCCTCCACCGCCTGATCCACTATGTGGTTGCGTCCTCACTACCGCACCTTCACACTCTTGGCACCCCGTTTTTGTGTTCCTCATTGTCATTGTTGCCCCACTGCTGCGCTGTCACTACCGTTCACTACCGCCTTAGTACTGGGTGGTTTAAAAAAATTTAAAAATCATTTCATATTTTTTTTGTTTTTATCAGATTTTCTAGGTTGTTTTTTATATGTATCCATATCTTCTATTTCTCTTTCTTATCTTCTATTTCTCTTCCATATCGTTGATTTATCTTTCTTATCTTCTATTTCTCTTTCCTATCTTCTATATCTACTCCATATCTTCTATTTTTCTTTCCTATCTTCTTTCCAGATTTCGGCTTTTTTTTTTCAATAATGCAAAAAAAAATATTAACAAAACTAGTTACAAAAAAGAAAATTTACAAAATTATGGTAATTTTGTACATGCTGGATCCGAGGTGGCATTGGGTAGTGTGAGTCGCAGCAGCCTGTGTGAATCAGGGCCTCGGGAAACAGGAATCGCATGGGTCCATGCGAGTTGTGTTCTGGAAAATCTGTCGGAGATTCCCACGCGGGAGACGAGACAGCACTCGGAGTCGCGTTGACTGGGGCGACTCCCACGAGCCGCACATACACCCATGACTCCCGTGCATGCGTGACACGTGGTGCTGGAGTCGCGGGCCCTCCTGCGGCTTCCTCTGCAAACAGTGGCGGTCCAGAACCTCCATAAATACCCCTCCAGGATCTGCACACTCACACACTCCTTCTTTCACTCTACTACTCCTTCTTTCATTTTTCTCTCAAATTTCCCTCAAAGTTTCCACTACTTTCCCTACAACAAAAATCAAGTTCTTCATCATCTACAAGTTTTCAAGAAGTCCCACTCACATCAAGTTGAAGCAAGTCATCATCTCAACATACCACTCTCTTCTTCGAGTATCCTCATTTTGGTTAGTACTTGTTTAGTATTTTTTTAGAGTATAGTTGTTTATAATCAATTTTTTTTACCGTTTAGATATGTATGATGTTAGGAGTTTTAATTTTTTTGATACGTTGTTTAGAAATATAGATCGTTTACTCCAAGTTTAGAGCTATTAGGAGTTTTAAAGGTATACAAATATTGATGGTATAAATGTTATTGAAAATATAAGTGTTGGTTAGTATGTAAAAAAGATATAGTAGTTTGTAAAAAAAATTGTAGTTTAAACCATAGTTAGTAATATAAATTATGTAGATAAATTTAGAAAATGTTAATTTGTTAGGAATATTTTTTAGAATTGCTTAAGGTTGAAAATTTAAATTTTTTAGAATTGCTTATGGTTAATAAAAGAAATTTTGTAAACAAGTTTAGAAATGTTAGTTTGTTTAGGAATAATTTTTTATTATTTGTAAATATTTTTTACAATTATTTGGTAGACAAGTTTAGAAATATAATTTTTTTAGAATTGGTTATTGTTAATAATAGAATTTTTGTAGACAAGTTTAGGAATTTTATTTTGTTAGGGATAATTTCTTATTATTTGTAGATTTTTATTACAAATATTTTGTGGACACATTTTAGGGTATGTTGATTTGTTAGGAATATTTTTTAGATTTTCTTATGATAAGAAATATCAATTTTTTAGAATTGCATGTGGTTAAAGATATAAATTTTGTAGACAAGTTTAGAAATGTTAGTTTGCTAGGAATAATTTGTTATTATTTGTAAATATTTCTTACAATTATTTGGTAGACAATTTTAGAAAATGTTAATTTGTTAGGAATATTTTTTCAATTTTCTTATGGTTAGAAATATAAATTTTTTAGAATTGGTTATTGTTAAAAATAGAAATTTTGTAGACAAGTTTAGAAATGTTAGTTTGTTAGGAATAATTTGTTTTTATTTGTAAAAAGGTTTAAATTAATGTGTAGAAATCTTAATGTGAATATTATTTTTTAGGAAAAATAAAGGTTGACTATTATTGAAAATTGTATATTATTTAAACCACCATTCCCTAAATCCATTCCCTACACCCTAAACCGCCATTCCCTAATACCTAAACCACCATTCCTTTAACCCTAAAATATACAATATGATGCGTATTGGCTATTATTACAATTTGTGTGGGTTTATTGTTTCGTATTGAATTTAAGATTTTATTTTAGGCCAATCAATAATTTCGTTTGTTATTGAATGTAGGAACCTTATGGCGAATGAAGCCTACATGAATCCGGGTCCTCTAAACCCAAGTCTCCTGCACCTACAGGACAAACATGTGTCGAATCTAGTCTGGAACGAACAGGAGAACAGAATATTAAATGTGAGAAAACCGGCAGTGAACCGCCAAGGCATTCCATATTTGATTATCGACCGATTACAAAGAGCAGAGCTGTATGAGGTGGCATGTGTGAGGCCTAAACCTCTAGACAAGGAACTTATATCTGCTATGGTGGAGCGTTGGAGGCCAAAGACGCACACCTTCCACATGCCATTTGGGGAAGTGACCATCACGTTATAGGATGTTGCTGTCCTCCTGGGTCTGAAAGTGGATGGCCTTCCCGTTACCGGAAGCACCTGGCTGGATTGGCCCCTTCTCGTGGAGAATATGCTAGGTCAGCGACCTCCAGCAGACGCTATTAAGGGAGGGGTAATTAAGCTGTCTTGGCTGAATCAGCTCATGCAGAACATGGTCCTAGACCCCGATGATGACGAAGGCTTGGACCAATACGCTCGGGCGTTCATTCTTGTGTTGCTCGGTGATTTCATGTTCACCGATCATACAGGCGCAAGAATCACAATGAGATACCTAGCATTGCTGGGTGATTTTGACCAGGCGGGTCTTTATAGCTGGGGATCTGCTCTTCTTGCTCATCTGTACCATGAGTTGTGTTCTACAACCGACCCTCGGAAAGTCGAGATCTCTGGCTGCACATATCTTCTACAGTTGTGGGCCTGGTCAAGGATACCCGGTATTGGTCCACAGGTGCCGGAACTTGACACCATCGTCAAACATCCACTCGCAACTAGGTATGCTCCTAACCTTGTTGTATTGTCGATATTGTTAAGTTAACACATTAATATTCAATTGCCTTACATACCTCACTTTATTGCGCAGGTGGAACGGCGTGGGGGGAGCTGACGAACGTTTGTCCATTGATGAATACCGCACATTGATGGATACACTTCGCAGTAACGAAGTTAGTTGCTTGTAAAATTACCTTCGTTAGATAAACCAAACTTGATATTTTTTTCATTATTGACGTCGTCCTCACTGTTTTCAATTTCGATGGATGCCGTACGGTGATGAGGTGTTGGCGGCGCTTCCAAATGAGCTACAAACAACTAACAAGCTGTGGAGGGCTGTTGTCCCAATGATCCTATACTGGCGCGTAGAGTGGCATCAGCCAGACCGGGTTATGCAACAATTTGGGATGCAACAACTAGTCCCTCAACAGCCCTTACAAAGCGAGGAATTGCATGACACTTCGCTGAAGGGGAAGGAGAAAGAGAACTGGGTCCAGAAGCTGCAGTACTTCTTGAATTTGTGGGACCACCGCCACCAATACGTTTTCACGCAGTCCATGGCGCATTCATTTGTAGGCCCGAATGATGAATACACATTGTGGTACGCCCAACATTCGAGGCGATGGGTAACGCGTAAAGCTGCGGCCACCGGTCAAGCGGTACTTATCTTATATGTTATTATTTGAATGTCTTTTATCGATAATTATTCTTAACGTTACTTATGCGGATGATTTTTGTTTTCAACACACACGCATAGCGTCTTCATCACGTTTGGTATGCGTTGTCTCCGGCGACCCAAGTAACCTAGTCAAATGAGCGACTGATGATAGAAGTGGAGCGTTTTCTTGCCCTAGATCAGGAAGTCGATCGGATACGACGACCATCCACACCTGCCCCACCCAGACAGATGGAGGTCCCCAGACCGACATTACAAGCTCTTGAACTTGTGCTAGGTAGGATTAAGGGAAAGGGACTTGGACGGCGGAGAACAGCCAATACCGCGCAACGAGTTCCGCTTGGTGGCATGGTAAACCCTGCCCCAGGGGTATATTTTGCGCCTACACAAGAGCCTAATAATCCATACACGTGTTACAATTGGTATGGGTCGTCTGAGGTAGGTCAGAGCCAGCAGCAGCATGGACAGGTTCCGGAGTCTCAGCAAGCGCATTATGGCACTGATCATTGTGAGGATATATAAGGGATCAATCCCTATTACTAACCCTAAAGGACCCAAAAAAACTTGGGTACCTAAACTTGCATACTAATCCTACCTGTGCTTGAAATTCAAGAGTAAATATCGGTATTTGGATAGTGGATGTTCTAAGAACTTGACCGGTGACAAGTCTAAATTTTCTCATCTTACTCCAAGGTCAAAAGGGGTTTTCACGTTTGGAGACAATAATAGAGGTATATTTTCACTTGAACCCAAATCAAGAAAACCTTTTTCAAAATAAGTATCCCCCACAGTGCAAGGAATGGTAAACTCCCCTGGATATTTAAGCTTAAGAGGTAATTTTCTTTTAGAAATAGCCTCCTACTCCTAAAGACTAAGTTTCCTTATTAAATCTAGCACCTTACTATATGCAGCATTATAATTATCATCATGAATAAGGAAACATACAACGATTATGCAAATTGGTCCCTACTTTCTACTCTAAGCTCTTGAGAACTTCCATCAGTAGAAATTCCCACCATGGTACTAAGGTAGAATTATATTTCTCACCCTCTTTGGGTGCCTCCTTATTCGTATCATTGACAAGTATGATTGCTTTAGCTTACTCCTTTGGATTTGGCTCTGTTTGGGAAGGAAGCGCCCCTTGTGCCCTTCGAGATAAAAAAAGTAATTGTTTCGATCAGCTCTTCAGCCATACGACCTGACGACATCTTATCTGGTCCACACAGGGGTGCTCTTAAGCATCCACCGTCACGACGGCTCGTACGACCTGGATTAGGAACGGGACCTCCTAGCTTACCTAGAAAAGTGTCCGAGCGGCCTGACCAATGGCTGAGGGGACGTCCACAACACGTCGGCTCAGAGCTATTCCCCGGTCGAAAGCTCCACTTAAGGACTCCCTCCGAACTTGCAAAGACACTCTACACAATCACCATGCCTGTAAATATTGGTTCTATCGTTCATTTACTGAGCGTGCAATTCATTACATGCATACTCCTGAGTTCACTTGAGCTATAGGATTCTCTATTTGCTCTCACATTGACTTGAGTGTCAGAGTGTCTTATGCAGGTCCCCCCATCGCACCTCAACCAAAGACACCTAGCATCATGGCCAGCCCAGGCTGAGCACCACCACTGGAGCACCGACAGAGCCACCATTCAGAGTTCAGTCCCGAATAGTAACAATGTTGGAGACTTAGATCTCTAGTGCCTTAAATATTTCCTAATACTTTGGCATATGCTACACCATGAGATGTTGCAAACTGGGTTTCCTCTCCTCTTGCTTTTGGCCCTAATTTTGCATGTAATGGGGCCTATAAGAGTTCAAATTAGAGAAGCTTCAAGGTTGCGAACTTAATTGAATTAGATCCCCCTGAATTTAGATATTCTACCTGTAGTTCCTATGTAAGTCAACTATACTCCTTCAATTGTTAATAAGTCACCAGGCTCTACTAACTACCTACCAAATGCACTACCTAGCAGAAATAGTCATGCTGATATGATTTTCTGAATAGGGATTGAGTGTGGAGAAGCTATCTAGGTGAAGTTTCACAGTCCACTATTCCTAGGCGAGTTGGAAGCATAAAAATCTAGTCCTAAAGCCTCTTTCAAGTGAGAATTATTCTTAACTACCTTTACTCAATCTCTTCTCAGTTTAGTTAAATCAATCCTTCCACCGAGAGAAAATGATCACTTAATATATTTTTAATTACATCATAATGTCAATAATCACATAGAATACATACCAAACATATAGATATGAAATAGTAAATATATTTAAAAGCGGGGTTCACATCATCTCGTACATTGCAACTTAGAAAGCAGATGTTTAGATACTCTGATACAAAGTGAAAACACAAGAAACCTAGTAGCTAGCATCATACAAAGTAAGGAGTTGATACACAAACTAATCCCACAATAGCTCTTCTGAAGTGCTTTAATAATCCTCAGCTATGAATCCTAACTCTAGTCCTTCCTTTCTATTCTTTGGTTCTCTTTGTCTATTGTTTTCCTCCTATTATTCTTCCTAAGAACTGACCTGGTACTCTCTTAAATAGAATTTAATTTGGCCTAAAATTGCTCATGATTGGGAAACCATGCAAGGTCGTGTTAGATCATGATGTCCCTTGTTTAGGTTTTGATGATAACACTTAAAAGTTTTGTAGCATTACAATGATGATTTTGAAAAAATAAGTCTCAAGTTAAACTTCTGAAGTACCATGCTGAATACTTTATCATCAGAAGTTGCTAAAATGATAGTTTTGAAGTTTCCATGCTCAAGTTGTCCTCATTCTGAAGCCTGTTCAGAACCTGGTGATTCTTCAAAACCTTACCACCATCAAAAGAAAATTCTCATTCATTGAAGATATCTATCTGAAATCATCATTCATGAAGGAAGTACACCCCAAGATAGAAGATAAATTATATTGAATTCGTTGGACAATTGCAAAAGGAAACGACAGTACCTCTCACACACCTGTCAGATTGTACACTGCGTAGCCGAATTGCCACACCTTTTCTTACAACACTACAAAAGGACAAGACGCCTAAACTACTTGACAAGGATGTTTTCCTTCCAATGTCTACATTTATCAAAGGAGAGAATTTTCAAACGGCTAGAAGATTCACATGCATTATAAATAGAAGATAGAAAAGCCAAGACACCAAGTTTCTAGGCTATCAAATTTTCATTATGTGAACATATTGTATAGTCTTTCAGAATTCTAAGAGCTCTCGTTCTTTCATCCGTTGAAAATTTTTCATGAGTTCTTTGGTTTATATCTTTTAGAAAACCCTGTAAGAACTTCTCATAGCTATAGCTTCAAAAATAATTCTAAGTATTAAAGTATAAATCTTGAGTTAGTTTAAGAACTTGTAGAGGTTTATATCTACACACCTTTATGAATAAATGATATAGCTTGGATTTGGAGAAGAAATTTAAAGAATCGCGCAAGGTTAGCTTGAATACATGCTTCTATGATCTTCTCTATCCTTTATCCTTTATCCTAGGTCAAGTACTACTCGGTTATTAGCTTGGAGAGGCTAGGTAAATTAGTATTCAGGTTAAGCTTGAAGAGGCAGAGTCACATACTTGTGTCTTTGCCATGATACTATAAAATCCCTTAAGATGTAAGGGTACTGGACGTAGCCCAGGGTTGGGTTGGATTGGACTAGTATAAATATGCTTCTATGATCTTCTCTATCCTTTATCCTTGTCATTTGATTTATCATGCTAACTGAGAATTGAATTAAATTATAAAAGGATCACTCAAATTATTAAGAAGATGCTATGTGTTGCCTATCTTATGAAGGTCGCATAGTTGTGCTGAACCTATTCAACACTTGCTGACCTTTAGAGTTTGCACCGGCTTATTATAACTTTCAGCATCTGCTGAGGATTAATAGACAAAGGTAGAAAATTTTTAAGGGTGAGAAAAGAATTTTATAAACACAATTCAACCTTCTTCTTGTATGATCTTTATTTATTTCAGATTGTTTATGCTAAGATTCACAATTGTGATAACTTGATGAGAAATGGTCGTGCTAGCACCTAATACGGTGGTGCTTCACAAAATTAATTAAGGACGCTCGTTCTTCACAAGCAGCACGGTCATACATGCTTGACTTTTTGCTCCATTTTTCTGGTTTTTTTTTCTCTTTTTCACCTTGACCTTCCTATTGCACATTTGTTATCAAACACGTGGGCTCATAACTATAATACAAAATTCAAGCACAAAACTAAAAGAAAAACATAGGGAAATTCATATAATTTAGACACGTTTCTTCCATCCATGCCAGAAGCATTAGTTCTTACTTTATACATCCTCTGTTTATATTTGTAAGTCATATTCAATTAATTCACATATATTAAAAAAATTAGTTAAGATTAATTATTAGTCTCAAATCTACAAAAGGTTATGTTATTTTTCCTAAATTAGCCGTATTGGAAAACTTCAAGAATTTATTGATAAGTGTTGATAATAGAAATGTGGAGCATTAAATGTTAAGAGCAGACTCTTGGGAAAATATTTAATGCAAAAACTCAAAAATGTTACTTCCTCCGTTCTTTTTTTTCTTCTTTTTATAAGAGCTAAAAGAAGGGTATGGTTATTCCTTTTTAAAAAAACCACATAAGATTTTGTGTCATATTAATTATTTTTTCACATGTTTACCCTTATTCAATTATGGAAATATGGAATTGCAATAATGATGGAAATAGATTAAAACTAAGTATGTTAAGGACAATTTTAGAAATTCAACAACATTTAGAAAACAAATTTAATATAAAAAACTATACTACCTAATTTTTTTAAGGAGTGTGCAAAGTTAGTTTGGTTCTTATTATAAAAAATTATAAAAAAGAAGAACGGGAGTACTTATACATAGAAACAAAATGAGTATATAATATGTAAATGACTAGACGTCAAAATTGGAGTAGTTTGAATGAAGTTTATTATTATATGATACGAAAAACAATGTAAAATTAAATAGAATGAAAAATTCTATCAATACTCTATTTTACTGGTCGAAATCCAGGTGGAATCTTCTAATTTAGTGAATTTCATATGGATTTAACAAATAAAAGATAGAGTGTTAAAAAGAAAGTGTAATTATCGCTTCTTTAAATAGAACTATTAGGTATTCTGTGTAATACACAAGTATTTAATTTATTTTTGAGATACAAAATAGAACTAAATATATAAATAATTTGACCTTTGATTTGAATTTTTTTTTAATATTTTTTTACGGTTAAATCAAAATTTCATCAAAAAACCAATTTTCAAAATAATCTTAGTGATAGACGGTATAATTTAATAATCATTGAATCTCGTCCGGTGACAAAGGTTTTCTCATTCGGTGACTCATTATTTAAAGTTAATTAATTAAATATATTAAATTGAATAACTTTTTGAAAATCTTAATTTCTTTTTTAAGGTAAAATGTTAAGATAAAATGTATATAAATATACTAATAATTGGATTGATTGCATAAACTTAGTTTATTTAAAATAAAAGTTTAGTGATATACTTTGATTGAACGTGTATTTAAAGAAGTAATTAATACCAATAAGATGTTGCACAGCTGGCAGATATTTAGGCTCTTTAAGCATTTACTTCGTGGTTCGATTCTTCGGCCGTGCGTATAGAGAAAGATTTGTTGGGAGAGACTTACGCACTTAATATGATCTTAGAGCCTCAAGAGATTAGTCTCATTTACATGAAAATATTTTCATATTTAAACTAATAATAAATTTATTTTAATATAACTACATAAATTATTTATATTTTTTAATTACTTAAGAATTAAATATATATATATAATAGTATTCATTTAATAGTGAAATTTTGTAATGCGGGTATTAAATAAAGTTAATATTTATATATAATCCACTTTATCTATGTACAAGTTTCGAGGTACAAAGCTCACACTAGAGTGAACATTGTACATTAAAAATACTCATATTTAACCTAATCAAAAAATTATAGTTTCATAGAAATCACAACTTATTTATAACTTTTTAGTGATTTTAACATTAGATATATATATAATAGTATAATAATTTGATAGTCAAAAAGTGTTACGCGGGTATTAATGAGCATGAATATTTATCTATAGTCTACTTTTTATTTATTTATGTCAAATTACGTGTTTAAAATCTCTTATGGGAGTAAACATTTTACATTAAAATACTTTCATATCTAAACTAATGGAAAAATATATTTTAATATAACTCCAAAACTTTTTTATATACATTTTACATTAGTATATATATATATATATATATATATATATAGAGTCTACTCTTATTTATGTCATGTTACTTGGTAAAAATTTCACATAGGAGCGAACTTTTATATCAAATACGTTTAGATTTATAGTAATATAAAATTATATTTTAATGCAGCTTCAGAACTTATTTATATTTTTTAATAATTTCAATGATTATATATATATATATATTAATATAATAATTTGATAGTGAAAATATATTATGCGGGTAATACCGTAATCGAGAACAATAATATATATATATATATATATATATATATATATATAGTCTACTTTATCTATGTACAAGTTACAGGGTAAAAAACTCTCACACCAGTAAATATTTTACATAAAAATACTTTCATATATACAATAATTAAAAAAATATTAGTCGTATATCCCATGCATGACACGGGTCTCGCACTAAAAGTTGTCTCATTGCAGATATACACTTCTCTTTTATTTTTTATTCAAATTAATCGTATTGAGCTTTTTTTTTTGGTACATCGAAAGTAGTATCGAGCTTTTTTTATTGATTTTTTATTATATATGAAACTTTAAGAAGTACAAAATATATTACGAATTAGTACCTCGTGTATCGCATGGGTCACAAACTAGTTTAATACAAAGAGTATGAACTTGATATAATGAACATTAATAGATATTAGTAAGTAGCTCGTGCAAATGCAAAGGCATTTTTGATATTTAATTTCCAACATATTTTATAAAGCTAATAAATATCTTTGATATGTCATAATTTTTAGACATGCGTAAGATCACATGATTATATCGAAGTAAAAAATCCCTCAAATAAAATCAAAGTAGATCATATGACTAATATTAAAATTGTTCGGCTAAAGTTTACGTCATATCAAAACCAAATAATGTAATTAAGTATTGATAACATAAATAGAAAAGCATGCAACAAATACTTATGTAGCAATAGTCTGAACACAATCAAGATCTTATTTCACTTATCTATCTTCACACGTTTTAACTTTTGAGTAAGCTTGTGCTGGTGAATCTTTCGTTACATCAGTACAATCCAAATCTTGATCCGAATTTCTTTTCATAGGAGTAACATCAAGTGAAGATAATATCTCAAATTCATTTTCATTTGTAATAGAAATATCACCCTACAACTGTTAATGTTTTTTTTGCCATTATTACATAGAGAAATATACATGTTCTAACAAAGGAAAGAAATATCTTACGACATCAGAATGTTGCTTTTGTATTGATAGTTCACTATTTGCATCGATATTGCACATTTTCATTTCCAGAGAATCGTAGAAAAAATAATATGTAAGAATTGCAACTTTATATTACTTAAGAAATAAAATTATGCTTACAGTCAAGAATAACATGGTAGGACCATCCAAAAAAGAATGACATGAAAGGAGTTCCACATACATTTTTTGGCACTGATAATTTTCATCATTTGAAACTCCCTAAAAACATCACCTATAAGTTACTCCCTCCGGAAAAAATCTTGGCACCCACTTGACAACACATGATAAAGCATAAAGCAAAAGAATTAAAGAAAGTGTCAAAATGAGAACAACAATCACTGGATTCGTCTTCATATGAAGCAAGTCAAGACCATGAAGCTAAAACTTACTTGGTTGATTTTTCCTCTAAGGTTTTCTCTGATACAACTGCTCTTAGTAAAGTCTTCTTCTGCCACTATGACAGCAAGAATAAAATATGATTTAGTATATACGAATACTGAAGTATGAAAGACTCTGTTCCGGAAACCCAGAACAATAAGAAATGAAGATGATTATGGAAATGCTCACTAAGTCTCCCAAGTCTCAAGAAACGGACTCTTTAGAAAACCTAGTCGTCGATTCAGTATATTTCATGAAGAATGGGGAAAGGATCCCTTTACATGAGCATCTCTTTGCTATTTATAGGGGGGATGAGATAAAAAATCCTAATTTCACATCTTAATGGACTGTTGGGCCTTGCAACTCTTGGCCCAACGGTCCTTACATGATTCTAAGCCCTTTTTCTAGCCAGCTTCTCGTTCTAGCTCCCTAGGCCGCCCATCGCCCACTGGAGAGAGTTGTTGTGTCGCCCTTCTCGGTCCTTGGTTTAGCTCACCAACTGGGTGAGGGGTTCACCCAGTCCACAAGTCCATAAGACATCGTGGTTGAAGCATGAAAGAAAAGTGTGTCTTATGTTCTTACTTCGATCTTTTTCCCTGCTCTTCATAAAAGGTTGTTTAGCTCGCCAACTGGGCGAAGGGCTCGCCCAGTTCACAAGCCCACAAGACATTGAGCTTGAAGCATGAAAGGAAAGTGTGTCTTCACGAGGTGGTCGTTATGATATTTCAAATTCACGTTTCCTTTGGGCGGTCATCTCTACAAGCAGTGCCTCGTTAAAACCTTCCTAGGAAAACCCAATGGGATAAAAACCTAGTGAAGTAAAAAGAGTACACCACTCCATAGAGAAATGAGTTGCCGAAGGTTGCGACTATCATACCGCAACTCATGACATAACTGCTTGAATCAATAAGTTCCACCCAGCCATTGGCGAGTTAATTCATGTTCCGTTCTAACTGGGTAGTCTTCATTAACCTCGCCAACAACCTTGGCGTGCTGTTGACAGCTTGACATGTAATCCTTATCGCTTCCCCCTTTTACGCAACTGCTCTGCCTCGTGATTTTACATGTCAATGTAAATTTGAATTTCAAACGTTTTTCTGACTGCTGAAGTGATGTGTTGGTTCATTATCCGTCACATGCCTCCTCGATTCCTCAACCTACGCGTCATTTTGCCTTAATGTCTAATCATTAATTCACGTGAATCAAGGAAAATGATGATGACATTTACTCTCCCACTCACTCTTTTTCCGTGCCCATACCTGCCCAACGCCTCTTCTAGCCTCCTATATAAACCTTGTTGCTTCTTCCTTCTCCAATTTTTCTCTCCTATTCTCTCCTCTTCCTCATGCAATTTCCAGTGTTATTCCTCTTCTTCCGCCGTTCTCCATCGCATCCTCCGACACTCTGCCTTTGTTGAGTTCACGCCAGGCGCCCAAATCCAAGGACACGCTTGCTCCAAAGAAAACCCGCCTTGAAACCCCTTCTGGTGCCAATGATCGTGTTGTGTTGGATTCGTGAAAACCGCCCATCACTGTCTCCTTACAAGGCGTGAATAACAAACCCCCACCGAGGTCCGCCCCAAAAGGCAATAAAGACAGATAGACTTCTGCCTTCGCTAGTCAGCCACCCAAACCTAGCTTCTCTGAGTTGAGTATGGGGCCCCACTTTCAGGCTAGCGTCTCTGATGGAACAACGAATCAAGTGATCACCCTTGATGGAGCTCCGAACTCACCGGTGCTCCAACCCAATGCCAACCCTGACAAAGGCGTCCAAAACACACTTATTGCTGCCGGTCGATGGGTGCAAGTGGATGAAGATAAACTTCCTTCAGTTTTGAACCAAGACTTTATGTCTTTCGATTTTGTTGAGAAGCACTTCTCCCTTTCTAGCTTCTACAACAATCCCTGCAACGCTGATTTGGAGAGCATTAGCGGGAAGATTGCCAAGTACAACCTGATGCCCGCCAACTGGGCAACCGCGATTGTTAACATGCACAGGGATGTTGTTGCTGATAAGGCCCGCGTCTATAGTGCCCTCTTTGATCGTCAAAAGTGAATTGACGAGCTTTTTGCTGAAAATAAGGCTTTGCTTGCTGATCAAAAAGGTGCTTTCGAGGCTAGCCTCGTCGAAGCTCTAGCGATCCAGAAAAAGGAGCTTTGCGATGCCCATTCCCTTGCTTTGGCGAATGAAGTTGGGCTCCATGAGGTGACCAAATCTGAGCTCAAAACTGTCTCTGATTAGTCTTCAGACGATAGATGTATTTCTTCTCTGGATGATAGAGTTCTCTGGACGATTGAGTTATTTGGACGATAGAGCTTTCTGTCTTCAGACGATAGAGTTCTCTGCAGACGATACTTTTCTTCCTGTATTCAGACGATATGTTTTATCTTTATAAGCTTGCGTACACTGCGTCTCTGAACGATGTAGATAGATCATCAATTTTTCATTGGACGATGGGGATAATCCTGAAAAACAAATTGTATAGTTAGGTAATAAAATTGTTATTAATCAAAACAAGTATTCTGAACTTAGCAATCTTCCTTTTAAAATTCTGAACCTAACACATTCTACCTTCAGTCCTTCACTGTTTCACCATCAATGATTGTTGCAACCTTCCAAACCATGCTTCACCATAATTTCTTCACTCTTCTGAGCAATCAGGACAACCACTTACACAGCTTCTTGATGGAGATAATTACCACAACTGGAGCCGCGCGATCACCATGGCCTTAGAAGAAAAAAACTTGGATTTATTGAAAACATCATTCTCAAACTAGATTCGAACATCCTTAATTTCTCAAATAGGATTCGTAGTTATAAACAACCCCAATTTTTCTTATAGGGTTCTTACTAAACAGTCTCAATTTCTCTCATAGGGTTTGTACCAAACAACCCTGATTTCACTAACTAGGTCGCATCTAATAGCCCTCATTTCTCTAATTGGTTTCTAACCAAATATTGCCAATTTCTCTAATTGGGATTTTTGAATAGCATTTTAAACCATGGGGCTTTTCTTCTCCATTTAAACCTAACCTACCTCAATTAACAGACAAATACCTTCAATCATACCAAACAATCAAAATCACATTCTTTAGTTATATTATGAGTAAAACACACTCATACTCCTCAAGGTTTCTCAAAATAACACTTCACTCCATTCCTATCCAAAACATGAATTCCCCTATTCTCTTTCTTCTCAATACCTTAGCATTATAATTCCACCAAACCCTATTTCATGAACGGATTCATGAAAAAAAATTCTTCAACCCCATTACTACCATGAAAGTTAACTCTATAATCAAATTGTTGATTTGCTTACTATAAATCATTGGGCAAAGCCAAAGATCAATTTATACGTCTAAAGAGCGAGATAAGCTTATTCCTAATTTTTTGTCAAATTGTTGATTCACTGCTATATTTAAGATTCATTGTTGTTTTAGTTATCATGTAATTAACAGGATTTGATTGCTTCATATTTTTCTTGTTTTATTAGCTTTACTCTAGTTTTTATTTCCTCTCTTGTAATCATATTTAGTGTAACTCTTGTACATCATTCTACATACATTAATACACATAGAACAATTCTTTCTTTACAATCATAAGACATAATATAAAAACATTTTACTAATTTTTTTTAGGGTTACAATTTTTCTTTAAGGGTATGTTTGTGAGGGAAGAGTTTGAGAAGAGAGAGGTAGGAAAGGGAGAGATAGAGGGGAGGTGGGGGAACTCACCTTGTTTGGTTAAGGTGAGGAGGGAGAGAGGTGGGGCCACATAGGTGGGCCCCACCACCTTTTTGTGGTCTCCTCACTTTGTGAAGAAATGTGGGGTATTGTGTTTTACTTTTTGTTGTTATGTCACTTTACTGTTTTTGTTTGAAAAGAAACATGCTAAGATACACAAGTGTATATTAACCATTAGAAGCTGTTTCTGTTTGAAAAAAATTGACAAAAAATTCAATTTTCCATGTCATTCTCTTTTATTTTCCATCTCTTTCGATCATACCAAAAACCTACTATATTTCTTACTTTTTTCTCTCTACACAAAGGAGAGATGCGAGACAAGGAACGGGAAGGCACATGCCGCCATCGCCCCGCGAGGTGCCATCCCTAATATGGGTC
This sequence comes from Acmispon strigosus, assembly GCA_030819835.1. Taxonomy (NCBI): domain Eukaryota; kingdom Viridiplantae; phylum Streptophyta; class Magnoliopsida; order Fabales; family Fabaceae; genus Acmispon; species Acmispon strigosus. Next base: position 34,327,758 of record JAUAMA010000007.1, read on the forward strand.
TTAGCCACCATCAATGACCATCATTTATGGACCATTGGATATATCATTAAATGAATTAATATTCATTTATTTAATAAATGTAATGGTGAGATGTGATGTTCATCGTTTTCATGGAGAAAATAAAAAAGGCAAAAAGTAATGGAAGAAGTGAGTTCAGTCCACAACGTTAGCTGAAGGCAAAGCCATGAGCCAGGCCAGCAGTGCTCATTAAATTAAAGGAAGGAGAATGGGAAAACTTATTAGCCATTAAATTAAAACCATTCATGTAATGTAAGAGGTAGCTTAGCAAGGTAGCAGATCTGAGATCGAAAATGAAACTTAAGAAAGGTCCAAAAGAGGAAAATGAGGGAGAGGGGAAGCAATGAGAAGAAGGAAACCCTAGGGAAGGAGGAGAAGGCACGCTCCTTGGCTTGGCTAAAGGTCAGGATCTGTCAATTCCGGCCCCCACTTTTGAAAACGCTTGTAGAGGACGCAACATACATACACTTGCTCCAATCCCAAACGCCACCTCCTTCCTTTTCCTCTACTGGCTAAGTTTTCATTTTCCAAATCTCACAGATTGCTAAGTTTTTCCTTTCATTATTATTCCCCTTTCCATCTCTGGAACATGGACTGCCTCAAGAGTTTTATGTTTTTTGGTAAATCTAGTGCCTTGGATTAAGATGGATAACTGTTCTGGTTTTAAGTTGTTGTGGGTCTCTCTCTTTCTCCTCTCTCTCTTTCCTCTCTCAAAATGTGTGTGTGAGTGTTTGTGTTTGTGTTTGTGTGTTGGTGTCTCTATCTCACTCTCTGACTGACAGATTTGAATCACCAACCAATCTCCTCCCTCATTTATTACTTACAAGCAAACAACACAACACACACTCTCTCTCTCTCTCAGATCTATCATCCCTAGTTGAGCACTCTCTCAGCCTCTCTATATATACGCCTTTAAACCTTCTTTATTCTCATTCTCTTCAAACCCTCCTTCTGCTTCTGCAGATTTGGGAGTTTCTTAAATTTCCCCATGGTTTTTCTCTTGCCTTCCTTCTTAACATTTCAACTCTTCTTAATTGGCTGTCTTTGCAAGGCTAAAAAGATAGTACTTTGATACCTTTCCTTAAACTTATGGACCAATAATAATAACACAACTGAGTGGGTCTTCACACACACATGGGAATATGGGGTTGAGCGTTTGAGGCCATAGAAGTTCACTTGTCCTTGCTTTATTTACTTTTGCCTCGGTGGATTCGATTCAATTTAATTAGGGTTAGGGTTAGGGCTGTTCCTATACTGTTTTCCTTCTCCTTTTTTCTACTCCTTTTCTGTTTTGTAACTTTCCCTTTTGCATGGATTTGTGGTAACCAGTTGGTTCAGGACAGAGATCTAAACAGAAGAAATTAAGCAGTCACTGTTTGCAGGTGGAGCATCATCAAGATTCACAAGCTTTAGGGGCTTTTTTTGATGAGTTGAGGTGGTCCCTTATCGCAATTAGCCCTTTGGTATGAGAATCTTGATGATGCTGCAGCAGCAATAAGTGGCTAATACCACCAGCTGGTTCTCCTTGAGAGTCTCTCTACAAAACTTTGCTACCTGCAGCTTGGAGAAAAACAGGTGAACAGTTAACTCAATATTTTTGTTAATTTGTTTGCTAAATAATATTTATATTAAGTCAGTCTTTAAATCTTTGATTTTTATGCCCTTGTGGAAAATTTTCAGTCATGTGAAGCTGATAAGTAAACCATGTTTTTTTGAGTTATTTAGTACATAGGTAATGATGCCATTGGCCTGTTTGATAATGAAGTGTAACCCTTTCTTGTGCTGTTTAATGATGGAGTCCAGTGCTCTCCCTACCTTTGTGGTACGGAAAATTCCTCCACCCTGCAAAACTCAGAAGGTATGTCTGTACTTTTGTCTGCAAACATGGATCATTCAAGCCTGTTAATTACTTCACGGACATTTGGGGTAACAGTGTTTATCTTTCCTCCTGTTTCAGTTTTCTCTTTATATTCTAAATTCTGATATTCATTTTAATCTTGTGTAAATCATATCATATATCTCTCAGATCTTTTCAGTTTTCAGATCAGTTTTGGCATGGCCAGCTTTTTACTTTTACATAAGTTGCACGTACTGTCAGGGTTTCCTGATAATTTTGTCAACGGAAACAGTAGATTTAGTTACTCCTCAGAACATATCAAATTATCTTTTAACTGGATGGTGCTATTTTTGTTTCTTCCTGAATTAGTTAGCATGTACATCACCTCTAGTTATGGATTTGGCTTTTTGTTTTTACTAATTCATGATATCACTTCAAATTGTTTTTCATTTGATTTAATTTATTGAACTGAATTTGTATTGTAAATATACATGTTGTTCCCAGTAATTTGAACATAAATAACCCTCGGAATTGAAGCACAGTCTTGACCATAGTTTCGTTCATTGTGTGTTATTTTGATCAATAAAGATTTGTGGGTAGACCACCAGAAAGAGATAGGAATAGAGAAGATACAAGTGATGTGAATGTGACCGGAGGAGAGATAGAAAGAAAAATGGATGTCTCATTGCCTATGTACTGGGAAAAGTGGTACATATATCATCGTTGTATTTTGATTTCACATAAGTTCCTACTTAACTTATCTTTAGATTAGTAATACTTTGATGTTACCATATTTCAGTTCACAATTTGAAAACTGTTTGCTCCTGTAAAGTTCTAATTACCTTCTCATGCAGTACAACTCTTTATTGGAACAGATTGTTGGTAGATAATTTGAACTTTGAGAAAAAGAACTTTCATGATTAACATGTTTCCTGTGATATTATGAAAATACTAACAAAATACATTGTATAATAATCAACTGGGATAAAATCTCAAATTCCTTTCAGTTATACTTAGCACTGAATATAGTTAGAACCATACATAGTAAAAAAAATTGGCTAGCTGCAAAAAAATTGCAGAATGCCAATATTTTGATATTTTCAATTAATGACAGTTACCAGCAGTAGTTCAATATAATATTCTTGTATTTGAATTTAAAGACAGGGCAGAAACATTGCAAAGTAGGCTTTTTCTACCTTTCCTGGTATATTATTCTCTATTGCAATAAAGAACATTTCCATTATGCCATGTACTGTCCTCATGATCCAATAAATGATGTTGGAGATGTACTATGTACGTATATGATGATGCTAAAGGTAATGCTTCAGACGTTTCTTTAGCATCTTTACTCATCATATCATTTTTCAGGATCAGGAGCACCATTCTACAAATTTTTCCACTCAAGGAAAAAATTATCAAGAAGATTTCTATGGAGGCGATAATTGACAACACAATTAAGCAAACCTTCACTTAATTGTGTTTCAGTATCATATCAACTGGGTCTCTTGTAGTGATCGCTCAAAGTGACATTACCAATCATACCTGAAGTGGAACGTATTCAGAAAAAGGAAAAGAAAGGAAAGAAACTTAAGAAATATATCCAATTAATCATGGGGTCATTTAGCCAATCCCATTCATTTTAAAGAAACTTTTCTGGTGCATTAACATCTAGATGATGGACGGCCAATTTCTAAATATCTTACAAACGATCAATAACAGAATTATTCACATTATTACAAGAATCATAAGCTGTTCACTACCACACTTGAGAGTTGAGACATCTATACATTTCATTGTAAGTCTTTCAAATTGAACCATGTGGTTATGGGGAGGTATCAAGTTACCTCACTAGTAATTCTAGCTTAAATTACGCTACTTACTAGTATTTTACGGACTATAAATTCAATAAATACAAGCGTTGAAATAAGAGTTTTAATTAAAAAGATCAAGTGTACAAATTTTTGTTGCCGGATGGTAGCTACTAGCTAGATTCTCAAGGTGCAAATTGGGCAATCTATACGAATAAATCACCTAAAATCTGCGGATGATACTTTACTCTTTTACGAAGCTGTTGAAAGGCTAGTGCTGGTGATGAGGGATGTTTTAGAAGGATTTCTTTTTGTGTCTAGGTTGAAATTAAATTATGCAAAATGTTTGTTATATGGTTGCAATGTTGATGTGGAAATGTTGGAAATTTTGGCTCAACTCAGGGTGTAAAACTGGTAATCTCCCTATGCATTACCCGGGGTTCATCTTGGTGGTAGCCCGCGAAAGAAGTCTTTTTGGAAACCAATTATAGAAAAAACGGAAGGAAATTGTGTGGCAGGAATTACAGATTTGTGTCTTGATGAGTGGGAGGATTATTCTGCTTAAGGCGGTTATTGGTGCTATTCCGCTTTATCAGTTTATTTTCTTCTTAGCCCAGGAGGTTTCTATGGAATGGCTTAGGGGGTGGAGGTAAGATAAGGTGGGTAGTGGTATGGGCGAGCCAAAGGTCACGACGAGCCATTAAAGACACTCTTAGTCTTCATTCTTTAAGTACGGTGTCTTGTGGACTTGTGGACTAGGTGAGGGCATCATAGGCAAGGAGACCACCCTTCAAAATAGCTATATCTATGGCGAGCGGTGGGTCCTCGAGGAGACAGATCTATTGGCGGACCATCTTTGGGAAGCAAGCTTGGGGAGATGGCGGAGAAAGAGTGTCAAGACAGAAGAGATAAATGGATCATAGTTGTTGAAGAACATAAGCTATACGTAGCGTCGTCCTAATCCATCTGGTATACATAGCAGTACGGCAGATACAACTATAACTCCACGTGCCTCCAACATTTGGGTCGAGTAACTGAATCTCCTCGTGTCTCGGATACGATACTTGACGAAACAGATACTCTTCCATCTAGCGGTAAGCGCCCACACAACACGCTTTCAAACAAGCAAGGGTCAACTCAAAGCAAACAAGACCCCAATCATAAACATCTACACATATATCAAGGTAATTAAATCATCCTACATTTAATTAATCAATTATGAAAACACGTCCCTAGGGTTAGTCTAGGATGCAACAACAACTAAATGATCATGATAAGGTTTATCGTCAACTCTAGGAAGATGGGACGACCATGGCCTCTTCCGAGTTTGAGGGAAACAACAACAAAAACAACATGCAATAATAATCATTAGCACAGTGCGCCACTTAACAGGAACCACGACTGATAACTACTGAGCGAACTAGAATACAGGAACCATCCACAGTCGGACAATCACGACAAGGTGAACCAAAAACAAGGGAACAACGACGGGAAAAGTCGGGTCCAAGGAACCAATCGACAAAGTCGTGCCAACCCCAACCAATGCATATGAGTTAGTCGAAATATCTTAAACCAAACCACCCAACAATAAGGGCAACAAAATAATCTCAGTTAATAATCAACTTTATCAACAACACAGATATATTCCAACAATGAAATAAATCACAGATGCACATATTCAACATATGATGCAAACACAAATAGACAAGACTAAGACCAAATGCCCTTAGTCAACATATAAGCAACATATATCAAGCATATGAAGCACATAAACACTTGAGCATATATTCATCAACATATATTCAACATATACCATATATTCAACATATATCATTCAGCAAGCATCATATAATCAATAATAAAATCATGTGATCATAAACACATAAACACATAGCACACCACACATGCAGACTTTTCTAAGACCGAGTTTCTTTACTCAATCATACAAGCAAGCATATAGCACATAAGCATAAACACAAAATCAAATAACACATAGCACGCCACATATGCAGACATAGCTAAGACCGAGTGCCCTTACTTTGGCCTAATCCAAGCATAACCAAAATCCACAACATGGTCCTCCGAAAGAGAGGGAAGCCCTTCAAACAATAATATAACTTACACGCATTATTCCTACGTGAAACTTATGCATGCATGCCTATGCAAACCCTAATATGTTTTAACTTGATTTTTAATATACTTCCCCAACCTTATAAAACTTTAAACATATATTTATTTCCTTATTAATTTCCAAACTATATTAAGTATATCATCATCAAATAATAGAAAAAAAATAAAATCATCAAAGAATATATTCTTATAGTACAAGAAAAACTCCTTATTAATTTATATATATATATATATATATATATATATATATTAAACACGATATACATATTTTTATTCAAACTATTAATTATTAACCCATTAATAATCATTTTTCTAACAAAATATCCACAAACATCATGCCTTAAAAATAAAATATACCTTTATTTTTTCCACATGGCCCAAGGCCATACACACATATTTATATATTTTTTCCAATTTTTCTAACTAAAAAAATAATAACTAATCTCATAATTAATATAAATTCTAACATAATACCCCATCTAAAATTAAATTCAAGTATCTACTCCTAAAAGCATAGTGAATTTCGAGCCTCATCAAAATATGAGCATATCTCTATATTTTTTTCAAATAAAATCCTAACCACGTGCATATCTACTAAATATTCAAATTTAAAAGAAAACTACATATCTAAAAATTCAAAAATACAAATCCTAACCTCATGATATCTGAGATTTGGAATTTAAATTCTATCCTCATGCATATTTATAATTTTTGAAATATATATTTATATATATATATATATAATATCTAACAAAATCTATTTTTTTTCGAACAACCAAATCTAATCTAAAACAATGCAATATCCAAACTAAATCTAATCATATTTTAATTCTAAAAACTGATTATATTCAGATTATAATTTCAAAATCTAATTTCCTAAAAAGATAATTATCATATTTGATGAAATAACCAATTAATCACAAAATCTCTATCATAAAATCGATAAGATAGAAAAGCAACTAAAACACTAAAATCCTATACATGATGCGCGGCCAACATGTCAAGGGGAATGATTTTTCAACTTTTTAGATCAAACACAAATTTTATTCTATCTCTTGAAATTTTCATGAAGAACAACAATGAGCAAAACACCAAAACTTCCACGTTTATAAGCAAAAAAGAACTACAACCCCAAAACCCTCATGAATTTAATGATTTTAACATGATCACTATATGCATACTATGAAAAAATCATAGAGAACATAACATCAACCTCGATCACAAAAAGAAAAAGAAGAACTCCTTCAACAATGAAGAAATTCGAGCAAGAGGGAAAAGAAGGTTATGAGAAATTTTAATAACTGAAAAATGAAAAGAAAACTCTCCCGATATGAGAGAGAACTCGAATTTCTCTCTAGAGTGAGGGGAATGATTTTTCTGCTTCTAGGTGAATGAGAAAAAATGTGGTTTTGCAGTCTATTTATAGCTGAAAACTCAAGTCAGGCCTAATTAAAAATCAAGTAACCTCAGTATTATCTTTAATCTAAATCTATTAATTAAAGATAAAATATTTATAGCATAAAACGCACCACATATAAAATAAAAAGGAAAATATTTTCCTTTTACCTTAGTTAAATAACTAAGAGAAAATATCATAAATAATATTCATCCAATAATAATAATATTATTATTATTATCTAATAATATTTAATATATTGGAAAAAATTAAAATGCCACCAAAATAAGCATAAAATACATTACTAATGCATTACATCGAATAGAATAGATTTTGCACTCATAACTTTATTGTCTGTTTGAAACGAAAGAAGGATTTCATAAAGGAAAGAAAGATGTAAGTTGGTTCATTTGGTATGACATAAAGGGGAGGGGAGAGAAAACTAATGTTGTGGGACTCGCTTGCAGTTTTCAGTTCTCAATTGGGAAGAAAACAGCGGAATGAGTTATTGTTTTACAACATTACCAACTTTACCCTTTTTATTATTTCTGTCATAAAACAATGAATAAGTATATAATATTGAAAAATAATTAGATAGCAAGTGAGAAGACCACGTGTAACTCTATACGTATTGTTTTATCAAAATATCCTCATTTAAATTTTATTTAAATAATATATTATGTTCAATAACAGCTTTAAATAAATGTTAAAAATTATTTTTTATTGGCATGGTCAGTTATTACATTTTATTTTTAGGTAAGGATATTTATGTCATTTCACTAGCTAACACACTTTTCTTTCCTCTTATTTTTCTTTCCACTTTTCCTAATACCAAACAACCTTAAATTCATCTCATTTTCCTTACACTTTCTTTCCATTTCCTTTCTTTTTTTCCCTTTCTGTCCTTCCACATACCAAACAAAACCTTAAAGAAATTTAAAAATAAACATATTTGACTTAAATTTGACTACCAAAAAACTACGAAGTCAACCTAAAATCAACCCTTGAATTCACATAAAATGAGAATTCATCAGTCCTCCACCCATCTCTACCACCAAACACGATCAACCACTGATATCAGTGCCACTAGTTTTATGTACTCTTTAACACCACTATTCTCTTCCAACACCGTTGCCACCACCCTACACCCACCGTTGACCTTAACTCCCTTTACCACCATAACAGCTACCCCAGGTCATTCATGACATAGAGTGTGAGGTAGTTTCTAAAACTTGAAGGCTTAATAGCACTTTTGGTCCCTCACTTATCACGATTTGACACATTTGGTCCCTAAAAAAATTAACCTAAATGGTCCTTAACTTATACAAGCTGTGGCAGTTTTGGTTTTCCATCAACTTCCATCCAATAACTAATAGTTTTTTGGTTAAAAAAAATTAGAAAAAAAATCCACAAAATTCATGATGTTATTCATCATGTTTTTCATCTTCTTCAATTTTTTCCAAAATTGTTTTTATTAAAACCACAAGATCTGCTCTTCTACTAGCCTCTCCATCATCTCTTCCTCTTGCCACAACCACCCTGACCTCCTCTACTCACCTCTCCTTCAGGCCCACATCGACGTCCACCCCCACCGTCCGATCCACACCTCGCCTCCTTGCTCTCATTGACGCCGTGCACCATGACTCTCGCGAGCCTCCTTCAAACCACCACTTCCACCAGCCTCTGTCCCGTGAGGCCACGCCGTTCAAGAGCTTGCGGCAGTGCCAGTGCCTGAGACGCTAATGTGGGCCTGCGCAACCCTGACCTCCTCTTAGGTCTCAAGAATTGCGCCAACTACATTATCATCAACGGCAATTGCCGCCTCGACTAGGCCCTCGTGTGCGACAAGCGCTGGTCCAGTTTTGTGCTCCTCTGCATCTCCAAGCGTCGAATCAACTTCTCCTTCATCCAACTCCAAACAAAACACCATACTTCTCCTTCGTCTATGAAATCTCTTTCTCGATCTCTTTCCGGGTTCGGGTTGTGGTGGGGGTGGGGGGTTTGGGTGTCGATGGTGGTGGATTTGGGAACAGTGGTAGCTGAGATGAGTTGTTGGAGGTGGAGGTTTCAGGTGGTCCCGGAGGTTGCGGGTTTCTGAAGGAGGAGAAGGAAGAAGGTGAGGGGAATTGGGTTTACAGTGGGAGTGGGGGTAGGGGTTGCAGTGGGGGTGGGGGACTGTGTTTAGTTTCATTAAACCAACAGGGAAGGAAAAAGACCAAACCAATCCAACAATTCTAATCTAATAGGTATTTTCATGCATCCGAGTAAGTAATTGTTGAGTGAAATTTGGTAATCTGGGTTCCTTCTTTGAAAAAAGAAATAGATGATGAAGTATGGGTTCATGTTGTTTGATGAAGTCTGGTTATGGAAATCTAGTTGCTTTTTTATGAAATTTGGGATTGCAGTTTGATGAAGAAATTTGGTTCATGTTTCTCGAAATTTGATGAACAAATCTAGGTTCATGCTTGTGTGATCAATATGTTTATTTTCTGGATTATTTTGGGTAACCATGATGAACCAAGTGATGAAGAAGATGAAGATTCATGTTTCTGGATTTTTTGAGTTTTTAATTAATGTTTATTACAAAATATTCTGTTAAATATTGGATGGAAGTTGATGGAAAACCTAAACTGCAACAGTTTGTATAAGTCAAGGACCATTTAGGCTAATTATTTTTAGGGACCAAAAGTGTCAAATCATGATAAGAGAAGGACCAAAAGTGATATTAAGCCAAATTTGAAATCACAAAAGTTTGGAAGTTAAATAATAAAATTAGAAACTAATTTTAAATTTTAATTTCTTTTTAAATCAAAACTAATTCCACCCGAAACAAAGTGTTAGTTATACTTAGGACTGATAATAACTATTGTAATAATATTGTAAGTACTTGTTTGGATACAAATTGAAAAACACTTATTTAAGCTTATTTAGTGCATTTTCTTGTAGAGAACTCTAAGAAGCTCCAACAAGCCCATATCCAAACGGGGCCTAATTAAGTAAAAGAGAACTAGTATTATTAGGACAAAACTTAGATATAGTTTCATATGTATTTTACTATTGTCCAACTATAATATGACACATGGGACGTAAATGAGAAGTTGAGGAATTTATCACATTCATAAAATATTAAGAATATCGGTAAAATGTCCAAAAAGAAATTGGGCAAATGACTTTTTTATTGAACAACAATACAAAAGCTAACCAAAATACTATAGGTAAGTTTTTTCTATATTATTGTTAAGGCTTAATTACACTTGTGGTACCCCCAGCTTTAATTATGAGCGATTTTAGTCCCCAATAATTTTTTAGTAGATTTAGTCCCTTAACTTTTAAATTGTTGCAAATGTATCATTATTATTCTATATAAAACTCAAAATTTCATTTTTTACAGAAAAATTTTCACAAATTGAATTACCTCAATCATTATAGACGTTATTCATGTCAAAACCCACTATCAAAATATTAAATTGTTGCAATGATCTTTGTTGCAGCTATTTGGAGTGTTTGGAGGTGGCGTAATAGCACGGTGTTGGACCCCAACCTTGGAAGATTGATTTTTCTTGGCGTTTTTTGTGTCTAGAGTATGATGACTATGTTGAGTTCTCGGAGCAAGTAGAAGAACAATCTTCCTTCTTTGAGTTCACCCTAGGTGGTTCCCTCCTCCCGAACCTTTTATAAATCTTAATTCTGATGGAAGTTATGACACTAATTCACAAACTATGTGTGTTAACTTTGCTATATGTGAGACAGATTGTCGGGACATCACTATCCTTAATGATAGAAATTGTAACACCCCGATTTTCAGGGGTCACCATAGTGACTCAACAGTAAATTAAACATGCAATTATCCTTCAAGGACGTGAAAATGCATAATATGTTTTTTTCTTTTTCAAAACATGCCCTTGACATCATACATTACATATACCCATACTCCCAACCATAACTTATTACAACACAATACATATATCTATACACATTTATATGTAGGCGGACTCGTCCTCAGACACACATCAATGTCATGGAAGAGTCTTCCTCGCCATTGTGTCTTCCTCTCCACCGTCAGTAGCCATCTCTGAAGCTGACGCTACTGCCCGTGGATGACGCCCCCACTGACATCCACAAAAAATAAAGCGCAAGGGCAACTTCTTGAGAACAAATTCCTCATAGGAGCATGGGGGTAAAATAGTAATAAATATAAATAGGTAGGTCATGTAGTATATATCACATTACAATTACAGAGTGAAAAATTTTAGCCACAACTATTCACAACAATTCCTCAATCAAACAACATTTATCGTGCAAGCAAATTTTCTTATCAACCATTTCAAGCCACACATAGCAATAATTTCAAATCACACAAAATCAATCAAATAGGCACATATTAAATTTCATATGTTACCAATAACCTCAATGTTAGTCTACATGGCATGCTCATGCGATACTCAAAATGATCTAGATACTACGCTAACACTCGATTGAAGGCGGTACAATCATCCTCAATGATGGATGCCGCTTATCGATAAATTGATAACCTCAATTCTATCAAAAATCGAGCACAGCGATGACCTCGTTGCCGTCTTATGGTTAAGCAAGTACGACCTCACTGCCGTCTTGGAGACAATATGTATGCATGACGTAATCTATCAGTTAGTTACATACAACGAAATCATCCTAACTGGCGTTCAGGTCCCTTATCAAAATGTCTCCTCTAAGATCACCCTCAATGGCGTCCTAGTTTCCTCGAAACAACAGCACAATAGAAATTTCATATGTGTCCTAGATCAGTGACGGGAGCAGGATCACTCTTTTCACGAGTGCCCAAGTTCCGTACTCTTAGTGGAATCACTCCCACGAACAAACTCCCCTCTTTCTTATGACAACATCTCCCATGTTTCTTTCATAGGAGTCCTTTAAGACTTTTCAGAAAACATGTCTTATATTTCCTTTTCCAAGGATGGTGTAAGACCCTGAATATTTATTCAATGACATTTGGGTAATGTAGTATTTAATAAATAATTAATTATATTATTATAAGAATATTGTGAGAACATGGCAAGTTCACGGACCCCACTTGTCAAGGTATGAGTGGAGAGTGACCTTTAATTCTCTAAGAGGAATATTTTGGTTGATTTTGCTCTTGTGTGACTTACTATATGATTGATAGATATTATATGAGTTTATTAGTATTTCTTTTATGCATTTTCTAAGGAGAAAATATTATTGATTTATTGGATTTATTTGAATTAGAGGTATTGATATGTTGATGGAAAGGAAAATATTTTTCTTATAATTGGGTATATACATGTATATATATTTTCCTAAAGGGAAATATTTATTTGTTGGTTGGAATATTAAATATTTGGGGTTTAAATTAAACTAATGGAGTTATGTGACAAAAGATAAAAGATTGAAAAGTAATTATATATATATATATAAATTTAAATGCTTTGTATTAATATTTTTGAAGGTCAATCTTCTTTGGAAGATTTTGTTATTGAGTTGAATTCGGACTTTATACTAGGTCAAGGTAAGGGTAACTCAGACCTAGAAATGTCTGCATGTGGGTGTGTGCTATTTGTTGTGTATGTTTTGAAATTTATAAATACCTTATGGTTAGAATTTTGTTTGATATTTAGTATGTGGCTATTGTTTGAAATATTTGATATATTATTTTATAGATTGATATTTTGGGAAATATGTTAAGTTGTTTGTTTGGTAAATGCTTACTTGAATATTTGATGTTGATTAAATATCTTTTTTTTGTATCATTGATGTGTTAATGAAATATTTGAATATATATATATATATGGTTTGGGTTGTGATTATGCCATGTAATTTATGAGATTACTATATCCTTGTCTTGGATAATTTTGAACATCGGAGCACGTTATTTATTGAAGTTTTGACTAACACATGACATTTGCATTGTTGGTTCGACCGTGGGTCGTTCTTGGAGTTTCTTTGGTTCAACTGCTGGGCCATTTGGTTTGGCTGTGGGTTGTTTCTATTTGAAGTGGCAAACAATGTGAAAAACGGTGCGTGATTAAGCTTTACCCTCAATCATAGGTTGATGAGTCATGTTTGTCCCGCTTTCCTATACGGTGTGGTGTTATTTATCCGGATCATTTTGTTATCGAGGGGATGGACCTTGACGTGCATTCATCTTAGACTAACCCTAGGCTTCGCTTTTGGTCGATTACAATAATTGTGAATATCTTATTGTTGATATTATTTGATATCATGATTAATTATTTAATATTTTTTCTCATGATATATTTTTTAAGATATTCTTGGGATAATATGTTTGGCGTCTTATTTGGAGTTAACTCTTGAACTGTTTCCCTATATGATGTGTGGGCGCTTAACGCCAGATGGAGATGGGTCATTGGAGGGACATGCCGTATCTGAGGGACGATAAAGTTCATCTACTTGAGCAGCATCGAGAGTTTGCATGGAGCTACAGCCGGATCACACGCATGACTACCTACCACAACTGGATGAGAGTTGTTAGACGAGATCGTTACGGACTCGCGTAAAGGTGACTAATTATGAGGGCTCTACTGCATTACTCTTCCACCATGACGCTTGTTGGATATCATGTGTCATTTCGATGATGAGATTGCAAGTAAGACGATAGAGTCTCGTGTTTGCTGTTTGGCTTCAGAGGTTTCGGACGTTGGCGTTGAGATGACTGATGGTTGGCTTCATCAGGAGAAACAATGGCGACAACAAAGGAGTTTGGCACGCATGGAGCAGGAGCATGTGTTGGAGAATGTGACGGCTCGACATAGAGTTTTCAAGGGTCCTCGTGCTTAGTTAGTATATGGGTGTTAGTTGGGATTGAGTCTGTAACTCTTGAACTATTTTTATTGCTTTATGTTCTTTGGATCATTACCGTCCTTGAAGTTTCTTCCTACATGTTGACTTGGGAGGAATGATATAGTTTGATTCTAGTCTTAAGTTTTGAATAAATTCCTTTTGGCTCACAATTATTTAGGGTTTTATTTCTTTCGAATTTTCCGCTGCTTATAATTTGTCCTTGTTCTTTTTAATATTTACGATATCAACCCTCAAGAAATCAGGGCATTGCAGATGTGTCTTAAGGGTTCCTTTTCCAAAGGTATGTCTTAAGATTCTTCTTCAAAAGATAAGTCTTACAACGCTTTACAAAGGTGTGACTTGCGTTATGAAGAAAGTGGAATCGTCCTTATTTTATAAGAGGGTTACTTGTACTCATTTAGTACGTTATGAATTTTTCTTCAAGAAGAGTTTATGACAGATTCATTCATTTTTTAAAGCTTAGGGTCTTAACCGCGGGTTCTATTGAAACATGTTTCCAAAAATATCAATTGAGTTTTTAAATGAAAACTTCTCTTCTTATTCTTTTCAAAGACCATTAAGCCTTTATTCCCAAGCAAAGCCTTTATACACAAGTACTAATGGAACCCCCCGCCCAAACGGTAACTTACTTTATTTTCCCTCCGCTTGCGCACACGATAACAATCAATGATATAGTAACATTTCTAGCAAAGCATATTCAGGGAAATCACATCAATCCAATCAACATGTTAATAAGAATATCATCACATACATTTCAAGTATGACTTGCCCATTCATATAAGTTACATAACATGATTTCATATAGTCAAGCAGCATATATTCAAGCATCACTCGTCAATCATTCACTCATGCACACAAGGGCACCACATTCAATTTCAACAAACATCATCAACACTCAAACATCCAACATGTATACATGTAACGTATACCATATACAAGTATTTAAGCGAGAAGTACCCTTACCAACGAAGCTTTCTATCCCGCAATCGGTGTTTGTCTCGGAAATTCTTGCATTCGGTGCTTGCCTCGGGGATTCTCGCACTCCCCGAACCTTCACAACACATAGCCTAGTTTAGTACCCTTCCCATCTAAACTTTACATCTTAGCTAAATCTCAAGGACGTCACTAAACTCGTAGGAACTTAAGCACAAAACTCCTGAGTTAGACACTCAACAACAAGTTCAAATGAGCTTTAAAACTTAGGGAAATCTTTGCAAGCACACACAAATAACGACTACAGCCCTTAAAATGCTTCAAGATTTTTCCCCAAAACTTTTTAACTTTAATCTTATTTTCTTTCCACAGTTCAAACACCCAAAACATCAACACCTTTCACACCCAAATACTCAAGTTTTCATCCCCAAAACTACTTAGCCTAAAACAAGCTTTAGAAAGAAATTTGCCAACTGAAAACCTTTTACATGGCCTCGACCAATGACACAAAAACAAGGTGAAAATTTCCTTTTTCCCAAACGACACCACGAGGGTTCTAAGAGTATTTTTCAATACCAAACTTCAAGCAATTCACTTCAAGTTTTAAAAAAGCTTCTTCATCATGACTTAGCAAAACAACAAGTTCAAAAATCACATTTCACCACTCATTATCTTCTAGGATTTCAAATCCCTTCCTTAGAAATTCCTTGAGGTTTTCCAACACTTCAGCAATTTTCTTTTCTTTCCAAAACTCAAAGTTTCATAAATCCCCCAAACACACATTTACATTGAAAATCCATCACCCAAACTTTTCATTTGATCCCTGACACATCAAGCACTCAAAAAAAGTTTAAAAATCAATTTTCTAAGCCCCTAAAATCAATGATGCTCTCAGCCTCTCATACATAACAAGGGAAATAAATTTTTCTATGTAACAACGTAACATACAAACTTTAAAACACATGAAAACAAGGTTAAAAATAAATTCTTCAATAAACAAGGTGCATAGGTTCGGCCATCTTCAAGAACAAGCCAAGGCCAATTTTTTTTTTCAAAGCTAAATTGTACACACTCAAGGAACAACAAAATCTATGGTGAAACTCAAGTTAGAACTTTCAAAATTACCTTTTTCAAATAATTACTTTTCAAGGACTCAACTTTTTCAAAAACAAATTTGAGGGAACAACTTCTAGGAAGACACTTTGCAAAAAGTTTTTTTTTCCCAAAATCACTTATGAAAACAAACTCAACTTTTGCTAAAACAAATTTGATGGATCTATAGATCAGCTCATTAGGAATAACTTCTCCAAAGCCACTTTGTAAAAAGCTCAACTCAAAATCACTTTTAGAAATTAAAATCAACTTTTGACAAAACAAAATAGATTTCCATGGAGACAAAGATGAGATCTACAACATTAACAAAGGGAACAAACATTGTCAACCAACCCAAACTTATCCAACCTATAGCTTTTCTCGAACAACTTACACCATTTGAAGGCTATCACCAAGATCTACACTTTCTCTCAAATAACCAAGAGGAAACAAGAAGAAATGATGATGGTGGGAGGAGATAAAACCTGGGGTTTTGGAGGAGGAAGAAGAAGGTGAGGAGGAGCTTGCTTTTTTTCTCCTTTTCTCTCTAAATTCTCTCTCAATGCTCCTCCATTCAACACATGTCCAACTAGTGAAAATAAAAAAGATGCAAGCCACACATATAATACTGTGGGTCGCGGGTTTAGAAGGGAGTTTGAGGGTTTTATTTTGATTTCCCAAAAACGTAGGGACTTAAGTGAAAAGATGACTAGGTTATGGATATGATCAAACTAATTCTAAGACTAATTGATGTTTTATGTCTAATCTCACATAAACACTATTCACGTCATAAGCATCTTTGCACTGTTTATGTCTTTCCATGTTTCCCTAAAGATTCCCTATTGTGACTAATGTTGGTCACTCGCTCATCTCGACTCAGATGCTCGTTAAACTCGAGCATCGGTCGCTAAAATATTCTGAAATATTTTTCCCGCGATCCGGTCTGTTTTCGACCCGAAATCGCTATTCACCAAAAATGTTTTTATTTCATAAATGAGTTTCCTACGACATTCTAAGACTTTCCATCTTGTTCAGAGATTCTAGAAATGTCACAACTTGCCTGGTTTTCGCACGACAGATTCTTGCAGAACCCTTACCGCATGCTGGAAACTTTCCCGGGCTCCGAAATCAAAACACATCAACCCTACAGTCGATCTTCATGAAATCATGTATTTGTCGTCAAACATATTTAGTAAAAGTCTAATTCCTGCTCGAATGTTAGTCGAGGTTGAATTGACATTTCTATAGTCAAACATCGCCTATAAACCTTGCACGTACAATTCAAACAATTCATAGCATTATCTCACGCTTAAAAGCGTTCAAAATATCAAGTTCTTACCGAAATTAGCATCGCTTCCACAGTTTGGTTCCCTTTTTAACGACATCTTCACTCTCATACAACGGAATCTGGATGGAAAACCCAAAAGTGATAAATGAGGCTTTGGTTGGTTGGGGTCTCCAAGTGCAATTTATTTTTATTGGAGACCAATCTCGCATAAAGGGTGTAATAAGTGAGACTAAAATTACAATTAAACTTATTAAAAAAGCATGGTTACCGTAAAACAAAAACATCGTCGACGGCCCGTTTCTGGGGCGCCTGGAGACGAACACGAACGGGTTCGGGTGAGCCCCACTGGGCTGGGGCTCACCATGTCTATTTTTTTTTTTTTTGAATGGAACCACCATGTCTGTTACTTAGGCTGTTCAGTAATGTTCACCAATTGCAGAGGGTCTCGAATTGCAGGAAACTGATAACCGAAACAACTGCATCTTCCTCTTCTTCTTCTTCTTCACCGACACAATGCCTTTCATCTCGAAAATTCAGCGCCAATCCGATTACAACCTCTACGGTTCCACCACTCCCCTCGTGATCGACAATGGCGCCTCCTATTTCCGTATCGGGTACTCGCTCAAACCCTAATTCACCTCTAAAATTCAAACTTTTTTTTTACCACTATTTTGTGTGTCTGCGCTCCTTCCCCTTTTTTCAAATCAGTTTGTGGGTTTTAACTTTCAAGTTCTTTCCTTTTTGGCGAATTTTCAGGTGGGCTGGAGAGACTGAACCCCGTGTTGTTTTCCGCAACATTGTCCAAAGGCCTCGCCATAAAGCCACTGGTATCATGTTTTCCCACTTTCCATTTAGCTCTCTGATTCCTCTTCATCTTACTCACTGTGTCATATGCTTGTTTCACTGTTTGTGTTTGCCTCAAAAGTTTCTTTGTTCTAAAAAATTCTCAAGAGAAACTGTATAGTTAAGATTGTAGTTTTCTTTTTGGTGTACAATTGCGTCACTGAGCTTATAATCTCATACAAAGTTTCCTAGCAGCTCGTCACTAGCCCAATTCTAGTGGCTTTTAAAGATTGTGGTTGTTATGCTAGTTCTTTGTTGCATTGCTGCTTTTGCATTAGTTTAATTTGATTTCTTTTTGAAACATAGAGGACCAGGATATATTTATTATTTCTGAATTAGTAGCCTTATATATTTACGGGGAACCTGCCTGATAATCAGCAAATAGAACTGCAATTTGTCTTATACTGGATAATGGGTATTTTAACATTGTATAACGCAGGAGAAACTGTCACTATTGTTGGTGACCATGATCCAGCATTACTGAAATACTTTGACTGCACGCGCTCTGGACCTCGCTCAGCATTTGACAGCAATGTTGTTTACCAGTTTGAAATTATGGAATATGTAAGTTTTCCCTCGTTATATTTTTGTGAGTGCAGGAGGATTAGGTTTTTTAGCCTTTTCGATACGTTTGTGATGTGTTTATGACTCGATTACCCATGATCATGTGCTAGTCTGATTATATTGGTTCTGCTACATATGTTATATGTTATATGCATGTGAAGTTGCGTCTAATTCATGCAGTGGTCTATTTTGGTGGCGGTGTGTCAGAACTTGAGGTTGTAATTGTGTGAGAATGGTGGCTACTATAAGATACATTTGTACTAAGATATCTATGCTGTTTAGTTGTTGATTTAGCCATACTGAATACTTGTAATCTGGAGTAACTTCATCCTAGGGATTCATATTTTAAAACCTTAGGATCTTCTACTCTAAATGAAAGCAAAACAAGTATCCAAGTTTCTTCTTTCCTTTGCATGGATATCTTGCTTCTGAATCTCACTGGTGTATGGTTAAATATTGCTCAAGAGTTTGAACATGACTGTAAATCTTGTACTTCGATTTTTCTTTCTAGAGTCTAGACCTTTACATTTTTTCATGGTTTTACATATTTATACTTCTTTAGACTATCACACAGGCGATGGTGCCTTACACCAGGCAACGCTATTGCCTATTGCTGAGGTTCCTTATCATTGTATGAAGTAAATGGATGAATTATTTTCCTAGTGTGAATTATATGGGAGAATTGAGGTGAGACAGTGTGGTTTGATAGGTCAAAGTTTAAAGGTCACAAGTGGACTATGAAATCATAGAAACTTAGAGAGGCGGTGTAACATATTAACATGTTATGGAAATACAGTCGTGCATGTATAAAAGTTTAAAGTGTATGCTGCATTGATGTTGAATATCATATCAAGGAAGGAATTACTGACATTTTATCTCATCCATAGATTCTGGACTTTGCATTTGATCGGATGGGTGCAACAGGATCAGAGGTATGGCCATGAGTGGATGTGTTTTTCATTTTTCTTTCTAGAGCATTTAGTATGTTATTGTTGCTACTTGCTACAATGACATTTTATAGATATTAAACTCTGATACTAGTATTGATGTGCTAGTAAATACAAAATTGTTTTTGCACTTCTAGGATTTAAATATTTTCACTCAATCTTTTCTATTTTGATGTTTAATGCCAGAGCAGATTGATCATCCTGTACTGATCACAGAATGTGTATGCAACCCAGTTCAGTCTCGTAGTAAAATGGGAGAACTTCTTTTTGAGACTTATGGAGTTCCATCTATAGGTACTTGTGCTTTATCAACCCTACAAACAATCCGTTACAAGAAATCTTAGTACGAACAGAAGTGTTGGCTAGCTTGTTATCTTATGCCCAATCCTTACCACCAGTTCTTCTTAAATGCAAAATCAATGTCTATGTGAAGCCCTACAAGACCTTGTTTGATGTCTTGTCAGTTGTCACAAAGTTATTAGTAATATGGGCCCTATAACGGGTGCATGTTTATCTCTATTCCATCCTAGATATTGTACATGTAAATTTATTGACAAAGTTATCTCTGCTTCTCTGTCATGGCAGCCTTTGGTGTTGATGCAGCATTCAGCTACAAATATAATCAACAACGAGGTGTTTGTGATAAAGATGGTCTTGCTTTGTGTCCTGGATTCACTACAACCCATGTGATTCCGGTATGCTTTTTCTGTTGTTTATTTCATTCGAGGATTTTGTATGTGAAGAAAATAAGCGTATTATTTTTTATTGCATATTATTATAGCTTTCTGTCCTCATACATTGTCAAATTTATATGTATTGTATTTTTTTGTATGTTATCATTATTATTGTGATATCTGATTATAATAGTTAAAACTATTAATCTGTTTGTGGATTACTATTTAACCTTTTATAGACTGTATCTGAGGGATCACTGTAATGTGATGATAACAAATCTCTTGTTCTGCACCATGCTTGTCTCATTGCTAGTTAAGAATTGCATGACCTCTTTTCAATCAGTATATACCTCATTTTGACTTTGCTGCTGTGCCAGACTCTCTAGTCTCAATCACCAATAATAGTATCAATCATTATAATTGCATTCAATATATTTTGGTAACAATATTGATGTATACTAATATGGAAGGGTCTCCTTACACTCCTTTTCTATAATAACATTTGAATTTTTAAAGATAGATAGCTTAGCACAATTTTTTATCCGTCCTTGTAAAAGAGGGCGTGTACAGTTGAATGTAAAACTGTTCGAATTTTTCTGTATAGGATGGTGTGATAGGAATAGACCTCCTATGAGGAGAGTCTGAGAGGAGAAAGAGGAGAGATGTATCCGAACAAAACCCCTGATATCGAAAATCAGAGGATTGTAAATGTGATTGTAAGATCCTATTAGAAATGTAAAATTAACTTTTGTTTTTGAAATGCAATTCATCAGGAACGGAACTGTTTGGGATTTGAATACTAAAATACTTAAAAACTTAAAACATATAGATATGCATAGAATGTACCATAGACAAGGAAAATAGCCTTTGAATCACATCAGTAAACTAGACTTAAACAAAAAGTTCATAAGCACAAGATCTTACACAACTCATAACCAGTCTGTCCAGTCACATAAGTCATAATATAAATTTTTCATAAGAAATATAAGTCATAGATCTTAACACAAACTAATACTTAAAAGTCATATCATATAAGCGTCCAACTTTACTAGACTACTAGTAGGCTAGAATCTACAATTCTAGATATCTAGTGTAGTATATCCTGCAAGCGACCCACATCAAGATAGTCATCCTCCATATCATCATTGTTATCAATTGCATCGCATCAATATCTCCACCATCACCATCAGCAGCAGCAAGAGGAACATCCAAATCATCTACAGGTGCACTGCAGCACCAACACCACCATTAGCTTCTTCTATGACTTGAATGTCTTCATCCAAGTCCACATCAGAACTTTGGTCATTCTTCTACCCACAATCTAATCATCATCTTAAAAGAAACCCTCAGTGTCATAGTTTGCTTCTTTCTTAGCTTCCTTCTTCTTGCCGAATCTTAAGTTAGCCATCACAATTACTACATCATTCATGGTCTTTTGCTTTAAACAGTTTCTTTTCTTGGTGTGGACCTGAACAATTACAAAATTAATTATGACGATATGATAGATAATTTAAAGAGTGAAATACGATTTCTCATAAATATGAAATGTTACCATCTTAAAGGCACTCCAATAACGCTTGCAATCAGAGGAGCTACATATTAAACTCTACACGAATAGCAATGCTTTGCAAGTCTGGAAATTCATCCCCATATGAATCCAAGCACTCTTCTTGTCTGGCTATAGCTATTGCACTGCCACCTTAATCTACTTTTTAAATGCTCAACCTGACCATCAATCTTACTCACTTTAGACATATCTCTTCTCTTCATCCTATAATGACAATCATCTCTTCACTTAGCTTACCTGTCAAGCAATTCAAGACAGCCTTCTAGAATCCCTTATCTGTAACTAAATTTTCAACAACCCTCCCATCTCTAGTCTTTTCAAATAGACTATCTTTCCATTCTTTGGATGTATACATTCTTAATAATGTTCCCTTATTGTCATGCAAGCATCCCAAGGTCAAGTAAGAAGTTGGATAGCTTGGAATGGCAGGTCTAATCAAATCAATCCCTTTTATGCAATAGAGTTACAAGACCAGACCTTGAATAGAAGCAAGCTGTAATTATTTTACCAGATGCAATTGTATCTTTGTGGAGTGGTATCTTCTCAAAATCCTCCAGCATTAGGTCAATGTAATGAGCTGCACAAGGTGTTCAATAAAGCCTTCTCTTTTCCATCAACATTTCCCCTGCTGTAGCATTATCTGACAAATCTAAACCACAAGTTCCTCACCAACTTCCTCAACAACCTCATTCATCATCTTGAAAATTTTACAAGCTGTCCTACATGGGTTTGGTGCGTCAGTAGACTTCAAAAAAACCATTCTCTCAGGACTATTTACCATAAAGTAGTGTATGGTCCTCCTATACATTCAACTTTGCTCCAAAAACTGTGTTCCTCCAATACTTTCTTGGTCATTAAAACTTTCTGCTTCAAATATTTAACCTGAATTTCATGGCAGGTAATCATGTCACACATCCTATGGACTTCAGTTTTTTTCAGATGGAAAGATATTGCTTTGATGTAGAAAAAAGAAGAAATCTCTAGGCATGCGTCCTCTCTCAAACTCTTGAAAACAGTGTTGATAGTAGATTGAGAGCTCACTCCCCTTCTCTTGAAAAGTGATGCAGGACTGTCAACCACTTTCTCCCATCTCCTTTTTTCTTGGGTCTACTAATTCACCAAGGCTAACACTTCCATCATACTCTTTTGTGTTTGGTTTTTTCTAGCAACCAAAAATAATCTCAATCGTTTTCCTCTGAACATCATCAAGAGAAGCTGAGCCAGGCAGCCAGCTCCAACATTCTGTTTAGTTCCTAGCAAATGATGCTTCAGTTGATACACCCCTCCTTTATAAACATATCCACAGTATTTACATTTTACTTTTGTAGCATCCCCTTCAGCAGAAATGACATGGTTTCAAGCCACATATAACCTAATTCCTGAAGCATTCTTGTTGACATTAGATATTCCAATTCCACTTCTCCACTAGAACCAGCCTCCTTCCCCTTGCCACTCCCACCAGCCTCTGAACCAGGAACACCAGAAGACATATTCTCTTCAATTGAAACAAAACCAGCAGAGGTTAGAGTTTCGATCTGAATGGTGTTGGTAAAAAATGCAAGTGTTTTGATCTGAAATTAGGGTAAAAGATGTTAGGTTTTGGATCCGGGTCTTAAACAGATCCGCTAAAACATCTAATGTGGGATTGGCTCTAATCGCCGATCCCACGCCCCCTCTCGGATCCACCGGACTTGCTATCTCACCTGTGATCTTGACTGGAGATGGCTGGTGGGTGTGTAAGATTGCACATCTTACAATCAATATTGCGATTTTGACTACACTGACAATATGCAAACTTTGATGCTAAACTTTAAAACAGTTTCTACCTAGTATAAGAAACACCTAAAAACTGGCATTTTTTTTTAAATATATAAATAAATATGCAGTATTTTCAATGGTCAGTTCTGCTGGATAGCAGAGTCGTTGATAGGATTTAGATAGCCTACCAAGTGTCTTGGTGTTTATAACTCTAATTTTCTTTCTTTCTGTATTTCCAGTTTGTAGAAGGGGAGCCTATTTATAAAGGATGCTGCCGTACTAATATTGGTGGATTCCATGTGACTGATTATCTAAAGCAACTGCTTTCACTTAAATATCCTTATCATATGTGAGTATAATATCGCACTGGTTTTTCTGTTATCAAACTTACTGCTTAGTCAATAGTATTTCTTAGGTTTTATTAAATTCTCAATACAGGGCTAGATTTACATGGGAAAAGGTTGAAGACCTGAAGATGGAACATTGTTACATTGCACAGGACTATGCTTCTGAAGCTCGACTGTTTCAGGTAAGAAATAAGTTCTTCTTTTGCATATAGATTCCTCTAACTCTTCTAAGACTTCATCAATGGTCTAACAGAAAGGAGCCAAGGAGGCTGAAGAAAAAACCAGATGCTGGCAGCTCCCTTGGGTTCCACCCCCAACTGAGGAGCCTCCTTCCGAGGAAGAGATTGCAAGAAAGGCAGCAATAAGAGAGAAACAAGGTCAAAGGTTGCGAGAAATGGCTGAGGCGAAGAGGTCATCTAGAATAAATGAACTGGAAAACGAATTGCGTGGTTTAGAATTTCTTTTGAATCAACTTGACCACGTTGAAGAGAGTGGTATTCAATCTTTCCTAGCAGAGACTGGCTATGTCTCTAGGCAGGAAATAGAATCTGCCCGTAGTAAAGTTGTGCAATCCTTGCGGAAAACAAAAGGTGAACCAAAGAATGAACAAGCTGAAACTGAAAAGGCTGACCCCAGCAATAACGAGAAGTATACTCTTATAAACATCCCTGATGACATGCTGACCCCAGAGCAGGTCAGTTTTTGTATCAAATTGCTTATCACATGCATCATTAGATTGAACTCCCTTTCTTCCCGACCTTTGAATGTAATTGTAACTTTTTTGTTTGGAGCTACATTTGCAAATAATCATAATATTCAAATCAATTCTTCTAATGTATTCTCTGTGCCTTATGAAGTTCACAATACTCATTGGTTGTTTTCTATTAATAGCTCACTGAAAAGAAGAAACAGTTAGCACTCAAATCGATGTCTGATGGTAGGCTGCGATTAAAACAGAAGCGCTATGAAGAGGAACTTGAAAGAGAAAGGAAACAACAACTAGAGGAGGAGAAACGCCTGTATGTTTCATTATTAAATATATTAAATTTAATTAAAGTTGCATTGCTAGATATTTATGACTGAAAGATCTTTCCATCACATTCAACTTGTAAGATGTGAAAAATGAAGTGGTTATAACTATCAACAGAACAGTGTAGATTCACGAATCTCAATTATGTTTGAACGGAGGGAATTTTTCTCCTTCCCGCAAATTTCTGTTTGTGAGGCCCAAAATGTGGAAACAAATAGACCTTAGATGCAATCCATCGCCCTTCTAATTTAAGGTTACTAAGTATCTTAACAAGGGAGAGAAATTTATCTACTGCACTACCTGCCTTAACTAATTTTTAGGACAAGGCTTTTGTACAAAGCATGACTTTAGTCTTTACAGGCTTGGACACTTGTTAATAGTAATAATAATGTTATTATGCTTTAACTATTTCTGATTCCTTGTTTTCCCCCCCTACTGTAGAGAAAACCCGGAGCTTTACTTGGAACAATTACATGCTAAATACAAAGACCTTTCGGAGAAAGTTGACCAAAGAAAACGACTCAAGACAAATGGTGGCAATACAAATGGAAATAGTTTATCCGGTGGTGTTGGTCGTGGTGAGAGACTGAATGCTGCCCAAAGGGAGAGAATGCGCCTCCTAACTACTGCTGCCTTTGATCGTGGCAAGGGCGAGGATACATTTGGTGCCAAAGATGAAGATTGGCAACTTTACAAATTGATGAGCAGAGATAATGATGATGATGATGAGGGACCAGATGAGGATGACACAGAGCTAGCCCGCATCTCTTCAAGGCTCCAGGTTAGGCTGCGTCTCTTTTGTTATGTTAAACTTCCAAATTCCAATTATATTCTGCAGTCTGTGTTTGCATGGTTGTTGTAGATCACCTTGTATTATATATATGCTATTGATGACTCACAAAAATCTTGCTGATTTGTTGCTTTGATAGGACTTAGATCCCACATTTGTACCCAAGGTGGAAACAAGTAGCTCCCAACCTGCTGAGGTTCCACGTCCTCGTCCTCTTACAAAAGAAGATTTTCAGATTATTTTTGGGGTTGAAAGGTTCAGATGCCCTGAAATTTTGTTCAATCCAAACTGGATTGGGGTTGATCAGGCAGGACTAGATGAGATGGCTGGGGTCTCATTAAGAAGGTTATCATATAAGGATGAAAAACTGCAAGAGAGACTGACAAGTTCAATACTCGTGACTGGTGGAAGTTCTCTTTACCCTGGCATCGTTGAACGCCTTGAAGCTGGAATTCGGATGATTAGACCCTGCGGATCGCGTATAAAAATAGTTAGAGCACTGGATCCAGTTATGGATGCATGGCGTGGGGCTTCTGCTTATGCATCAAACCCAGGATTCCATACACAAACTTTCAGTAGGATGGATTATTATGAAAAGGGTGAAGACTGGCTTCGCAGTTATCAACTGCAATATTCATTGTAATTGACTTGTAATCGAGGACTGTATATTTTCTTGAACATCATACCTTAATTTAGGCATATCTGGTAATCTAACTTGCTACTGATACCGTTGCTGTTGCTTGAAGTAGTTATTGATATTCTTACTTTTCAGCTGATGAATAGCATCCACGTGGTTTGTTTTAATTGATGAAGTTGCCTACATGTTTTCATTCTCTCGTTAAAATCTCTGATCTGCATAATTTTCCGGATAAAGAAATATATATATTCTGGAAATTAATTTCCGCGGATAATGTAACTTGCTTTTTAAAGGTAGTTTTAGAAATTAAAAATGCTGTATGGTGTAGGGAGAAAAAAAGTAGTGCAAATAGTAATTTCCTCCAACAAGCATTTCTGAAACCCACATTTGGACCTTAAAATCACTTTTCGTGTGTAAGCTACAATATATAGCTTATCTTATGTGCATTGAAGTGTCTATCACACACGCAAAGATGCTGCTAATTACAAGCATACTTAACTATTGCAAGCTCAAGATTTTTTCCTTGAAATAATTGACCGGAGTTGCACAGTAGCAAAGTTAATTTTGTTTATTTGATGTACATTGACTAGAGATATGACCAAATAAGTAACAAACTAGCCAAAGCAAGGGAAATACTAATAGCCTTAGAAACCGAACATGGAGCATCCAAAAGGCTTTAGTGGAGCTTAAACAAGAACTATCACGTGCCTAGAAATGGAACACTTTTGAAGAAAACACTCAAAGCAGGAAACAAGTGTAAGAAGAATATGTTGAAATGTCAGAGAAAGAGGAGATTTACTGGAGGCAGCGGTCAAGGGTGGAGTCAAGAACACAAAGTTCTTCCATGGGAAAGCTAATGAGTGACAGAAAAGAAACAAGATTCAAAAATCAGAGATCAACAAGGAAATTCGGTCTTCAAACAGGAGCAGGTGGCAGCGTCCCTAAGAACTTACTTTGAAGACATTTTCCAAAGCACTCAACCTGTCAATGTGGAAGAAGTTTGCCAAAAAATCCAGAATAAACTTATCAAGGGATGATTGATGAAGTGGGAAGGCCCTTTATGGAAGAAAAAGTGGAACATGCCCTCCACCAAATACACCCTCTAAAAGCACTAGGACCAGACAGTTTCCAAGCAGTCTTTTAAATGTTGGATTAAGTTTGATTCATAGCATTTTAAAATGTTAGTCTAATGGACTTAGAATTAATAGGGGTGGCCATTATTTATCATCCATTAGAGTAAATGATTTATCCAATCCAATGTAATTGATTTTGTATTTATGAATGGATGCACTAAATGGGTGTGAATGGGTCATGAACAAATGATTTCTTTTTACATCCCTACTAGGTTCTCATTCTTCAGCTCATATGATTAAAATATATATATGAAATTTCTCATGATGAAAGAAAATAAAATACAATCAATATTTTTCACCAAATCATGTAAATAAAGTAAATAAAGCCAATTATTACATTAAGAGTAGGGATTTCTAAAAATCAAATTTATTGTTGTGAGTTATAGGAAGAGATACAAAGTTTTAAGGAGATGCTGAAGGATTGGGGCACGGGCAGCATATAAATTTCTCAGGGCATGCGCAGCAACGGGGCAGGGGAAGCAGATAAACATCCCGCTGCATCTTTTGTGCATGTCCTATCTCGTGTACATTGTCCATCCCTTTGTTGTATGCATTATCAATCTCTGTTGCTTTTTCTATCCCTCGTGCAGTTCCCACATGATTCATAGTGCTCATAATAGTAAAAAGCAATACAATTAACTTCAATACAATCTTCAGAGAAGTCATTATTTCCCAACTTGTTTTGAAGATAAAGTCAAGAAGGCTCACTTTTGATGGGTAAAATGATCTATACCTATTTATATGCACAAGAGTTTTAAATTTTTTGTTGTTGTTAATTCATGCATTTTGATATTGGGAAGAAAAGTTATGAGTTTATTAAAAATGAATATTTAAATATAATTTTTTTTATATTTTTACTATATATTAAACACAAGTATAAAAATAAAATTTACATAATAATTTTAGTATTAGTAATAATTTTAAAATACATGATCATTTAACATAAAATATATGTTATCGTATTGAAATATAATATCAATATGATATCAGTAATAATGACTTGACGTTTCAATTAATAAAAATATTAATGAGTTATTAATAATTTTGTATTATTCATTACAATTATTATTAATTGTAAATATTTTCAACTTGTCATATGTATAGTTAAATATTAATGTTATTTATGTACCCAAGAAAATATTAATATTATTTAAGTTTTAATTATTTATCTCAATTTGAGGAAAGATTTAATAATAATAATAAGTAAAATGTACTTTACCTATACATTAATAATAACAATATGAATTAGTTATTAATAGTATTTTATACTAATTATTAATTATAAAAATTTATTATTTTTTAATGCATAAAAATAAATAAAATTATTAATCACAATTTGAGAAAAAAATTAAAAACAAATATTAATAACAATTACAATAACCATATACTTTACCTTTACATTAATAAAAGTATTACCTAATTTTCTTATAGTAATTAATCAATTTAAAAAATTAATTTCTCACATATAAACCTAATTATTTAAATTATAATTATTAGTCACTATTTTATATTAGTCATGATATTAATTACTAATTGTAATGATTTCAATCTGGCATGTTTTAAAATTAAATATTAAGTATATATTAAATGTAAATTATTAATATGATCTTCAGGAAAAGTTTTAAAATAACAATACAAAAATTAAATTGAATTGACCTTTACGTTAATAACAATATTAGTTAGTTATTAATAATCTTTTAAATCATTCATTATACTAATTATTAATTGTAAAAATTTACAAATTCTCATATATTAAATTAAATATAATTATTAAATTACAATATGACTATTTTTTTAATAAAATAAAAATAATTTTAATAATTATATGTAAAATTGATTTGACCTTTACTAAAATTACAATATTAGTTAGTTATTACTCCCTCCGTTCTTATTCATAAGACCCCTATGTGACAATTACATTTATTAAGAAATATGTAATGAGACTAATTAATGTTTTGGTTTTACAAAAAAAATTATAATCTTCTCTTTTTACCCTTAATCATTGCATTGGGAGAGAAGAAGTTAAAAGTGGGTGGAAACCAAAACAATTAATACAAGGGGCATACGTGAAAAAGTCTAATAATTTTTGCTAAAAACTAGTGAGAGGTCTTATATTTAGGGGCATCAAAATTTCAAAAGGGAGTCTTATAAATAGGAATGTAGGAATGTAGGGACACCAATTTCTAACTGTAAACTTTTTTAATTTCTCATTTATAAAACCAAATATTATTCATGTTAGTTAGTAATCACAAGTTGAAGAATTTTTTTCAAAATTATAAAATAAATATAAGTGTAAGACCCTGAATTTTCCTCAATAATTAATTAAATAATCATTTTATTGTTCCAGGTACTGTTTGGATCCACTCGGCGGCATCGACAAGCGATATCGTCGGCCGAAGTATCGATGAAGTACTCTTTGCAACACTTGGTAGTAAACCAACCTGGACATGACCTTGAGTTTGGATGAGAATAAGACGTTCTCACTATCACCCATGACGTTCAGTGAAGAATTTCGTGAAGAACGACTGTAATGTTGATATGGTTTTCCTTTCGGAGCCCAAAAAGGACTTTTCTCGCTAGCGAGACTTTCAATCAAAAATCCAGCATGCCAAACGGACGACTTCGGGACTCCGAATAAAAAATCCGGGAATCACCAAATGACTCCGTTTGACGTGACGGGTCCAGTTGTGCGATAAATTTTTGTGTGAATAGTAACTTTTGTGAATAGTGTTTTCGGATCGAGCGTGGCACAAAATTCGAGGAACGACCCAGGCCCGAGTTGCACAAGTACGGGGCCAAAAGCCAAAGGATGCTCGGGGCCAGGCACTCTCAGTAACATCGAGGTACTCACCGATGACCAGAATCAGATGGCGACCAGTGTACTGACGCACCGACGCACCGACGCATCATAGATTTGTAATTTATTAATAAACAAACCTAGATATTTATTGGAACTTTCTAAACTTAGAGTTTAGTCCCTGAACTTTGAAACTTTACGGTTTGGTCCTCGAATAGTAAAACGTTTTTTTTTTACCATAACTTTTACCTTTCCTACTTTCGTCCCTAGAATTAAGTAAAAAGTTAATCAAATAAAAAATAATTTTGTATTTTTTTAGATAGTTGTTTTAATAATTGTGAGTAAACATATTTAGATAAATAATACTTAAAGACTAAAATCATGTTGCACTGGGATAAATGACACTAAATAGGATAAATGACATTAAATAACACGTCATCTAATTTATAAATTTTTATGTATATATCAATAATAAACATTTATAATATAAAAAAAAAAACAGAAAAAACTTAGTCCATTAACTTATCATTATTTTATCCTATTTATTTTTCTTTTATTTCAGAAAATTCATAAAAATTAATAACATAAGGATTTACCTGGTGTCTTTTATTAGCTCATATATATTTCTTCAATTCCCTCATAATTTTCAGTTCAAAAAAAAAAAAAACTCTCATAATTTAGTTTTTAATCGAGCTCAATGACGTAGTATGAACCATATAGCCGACCTCACTTAGTGCGATAAAGCTTTTGTTATTGTTGTATATGTTTCTCCAACTCTTTGCAATAAAGTATTAAATTATTATATAATAAATTAAATTCAAAAATAATGTTAAATTTAGATAAACAAATAAAAGTCTTTGAATGTTCACGTATGGTGAACCATGACCAGATATAGAACTCTCATGGAAGGAGACCTAAACCTAGGCCTTTAACTATAATGATGAACATACTAATTACAAGAGGTTTATTTTCCATTTATAGAGACTAGAATGCAACCTTAATTTTAAATCTCCCTAAAGTATAAGCCCAAGTCAATTTGGGCCCAAATTAAAGCATGATAGATTGCGAGCAGGAAGTGAGAAATACATAAGTCCCTAGTATGACGTGAGGAATAGAAGCATCTCCAAAAAGGGCGGGTAAAATACATAAATATTGCATGATAACTCTCATGGAAGAGAATGCCCACAAGGTGAAAAAATCATGATTGGTGGCTCGCCGAATGAGAGACGACTCGCTAGATAGTCACATCCTAGACAATAACTCATAGGAATGAAGGAGTCACCAAAGTCATCCCTGACTAGTTCATTAAATGATAGCTCAAGTGACTGTAAGAGTTAAGGGTCATGTATGTACAGGTGGGGTAAAAAAAATCCTCTCCGAAAAAATGGCTGATAAAAAAAGAAGATAAACAAACAAAAAACACAAATAAATATACCCTCTCCGAAAAAATGGCTGATAAAAAAAAGATAAACAAAAAAAACACAAATAAATATAATTATTGCGCTTTTACAAAATAAAATCAAACATATTCAAAGTAAAATTAATTTTTTTCTTTTAATTCACAAACTTTCTTTTGATAAATGTAACAAAATAACACAGATTTTGAAAATTTTCACGCTAAAAACAAAAATGAATATTCCATGCAATGCAAGGGTCATAATACTAGTTCATAAATAATGAAGGTGAAATATAACGAAGCTCAATTTATGAACACAATGATTTCCGAATTGCTTATAGTAACTCCGTTACTTAATAACTTGCACATATATTAAGGAATTGTAGTAATGTTCTCATTTCTATCAAAATTACCACCTAACTTCCTAACATACCCTTTATCTTTCTTCTTAATTTTAACTATTTAATTTCATATCACTATTTATTTAAGGGTAGAATTAGTAAAATATAATTAATGCTCTCTTAAACTTTGTAAAATGACAGATAATTATGAACAGAAAAAAGATAAAAAAAATGTCAATTATACAGTAACGGAGGGAGTACTTTGCATTGTATGAGAAAGTCAACTACACTATACTAAATGCTTTTTTGGTTTGGAAATGACCTTGTTTTCCATCATTCAAGGATTTTCACGAGATTGTCTCATTTAGAGCTTTAATTAAGTTCCATGATTATTGTCATCGATACTTTTTTTTAGAGCAATGCTATTTGGTACGACAAAATAGGAGCATGAGCATCACGGTAAGTTAAATTAATGCATGTTGTGCGGTCAAAGCTGATTAAACTAGCAGTTTTATTTTAAACTTTTCATTTATGCACCAATCATATGCATTGTTTAAGGTCGTGCTCCAGAATCTCGTGCGTTTCCGTTTTTTTTAAAGTAGCATTTCCGTTTTTTTTTATATCTAAGGGTCACATTGTACAAATGTTTCGATCTTTTCCATCATTCTTATACAAATATCAATTGAGAAGAGCTTCAGCTAACTTCTTCACCATTTGCCTATCATTATCAACACAGAAATGATAGCTCGAGGTCATATATGCTCTTAAATGGTTCGAGATTCAAAGGAGAAGAGGAATTGATCTGCTCAAGTTTTGGTTTAGATTGAAAATAGAGAGTACGTGCAAATCACTAGTCGTGCTTCTCGTGCACGAGAATCACGACTGCTTCTACTTCTAATTCACAACTTTTATTCTCTTTAATTTAAATTCCAGATCCCCGCGCTTCTATTTTTTATTCAAAAAATTTATTCTCTTTATTCTAATTCCAGATCTATTTCCAATTGCAACCTCCCTACCTTTGTCTCTTTGTTTAGATGGAGCCATCGAGATTAAGTGGAGAAGAGATGATTAAAAGAGGAGGAAAACGAGTTACGAACTTAGGAACAGAGCGAGGGAACCAGAGAAAAGGAAACAGACAAAAAAAAAAAGCATTAATGCTATTGCCACTTCACTCGTGCATGATATATGATCGTGCCAAATAGCAGTCCTGAAGAGATTAAGAACTAAAAACCACTAATTTTAGATTAAGACTTTACAAAATTTATTAGTCTCACTATGTCCATGTTTGGTATGTGTTATCAAATTAACATGTGGCAGTATAAATCCATATACAGATAGATAATTACAAATTATATGAATTACTTCATTTTCCTTCTTCCTTATTTGAGGCATCCTTTGGATCATCGAATTTGGGTGCGCCCCAGTGACCAAAGGCCTGTATCTTTAACTGGCGTCTGTGAAGAAAATAAAACAAGTTAGGATAGGCCAAGCAGCATTGGAGAGAAAGAATGAGCATGACAGAAAAAATGGTGACATTGCTTACAGGTGTTTTCATTGATGGAAAAACATTCCAGAACCGTAGAGTCTCATCCCCAGCACCAGTTACTATTGTCTGCAATTGTATAATTCCACATTAAATTAAAGATGGTTGTAACTTGTAAGTAACAAAGAATAAATTCTTTATATGGATTCAGTACCTGGCCATCAGGAGACATTGCAAGGTATAGCACTCGCATGCTATGGCCAGTTAGAGTTGCAACCTAATCAAAATTTGTCAATATTGTTCTTGTTAGGACATTTTCTGATTGGAATGAATGCCTCTAAAAATATCTTAAACTGTGGAAAAGTACCTTTGCTAGTGATGGATATTTCCACACCATAATCTGATTTTGGGAGTAGCCATGAGTACTTACTATCTCATTTACATTTTTACTCCATGCAAGGTTGCACACCTGCAGATTATTATGCATTGAATTAGTTTGGTGAGACACTCCCTTGTCAGAATATGGATTATTGTTATAGAGCTGAGAAATAAACCTGGCTCCCAGTGTCAACATGGTTCAATTGATGGCCATTTGTTGTGTTCCAAAAACGGATACACCTGTCAGCAGTTCCACCTCCAGATACTAGGAGGTTGCTCTGGTGAGGTGACCAAGCTATGGCTTTCACAGCAGCAGTGTGTTCTGTTAGCCTCAAAGATGGTTGCTGAGAGTGCTGATTCCATACCAAAAGCTACAAAACATGACATTAAAAGAGGTTGTTGAGTCACAAGAGGACCAAAGAAGGGTAAAACAAACCACTTTTTCTATGTGTTTGGTTTTATAGTCTTTTGAGATATACCTGATTATCATTACCACCAGAAGCCAGTTCCCTGTCATCACAGGACCATTTCAACCCACATACCTGTCAAGTTGAGGGATAATAACACAACTACTATCAATTTCTCCAATTCCAATTGATATTGACATTACAAGTTCATTGTGTGTTTATATTCAAAATCTTTTACCTCGGACTTGTGGCCAACAAGCTTGCCAACAAAGTCACCTGAAACTCTCATGTCATGCTGAAGTATATTCCTATCTCTGCTCCCTGAAGCCAAAATGCGAGAATTCCAAGCCAAGACACCCGTTCTTGTCTGATGCCCTCCCATTGTTCTGACCTTCTTGCATTGAGTTCCATCCCAAATCTGTTCCATAAGGCCAAAATGCTCACTCTTATTCTTAATCATCAAATACATGGATGGATAGTCATAAACCAAATCCAATTGAGCTAACACGGTACCTGAACTTGACCAAGACTTGTACCAATGGAAATGAAAGAACCCTCTCGGGTCCACTGGACAGAACAGACACCATCATAAGGCCCCAAGTCACACAGCTTAGTCACCTGAAGAAAGCCGCATAAAAGATAAGTTCACTTTGAATACTTTCTGAGAGGTGTTTTTCATTAACATTGTGTAAAACAGTTGGCAGGTTCAGACTCACTTTGCTGTTTGAAGCACTCCAGAGATAAACACAAGTGCCTAGCCCCACAGCTAGAACATTTTGTGAGGACCAGTCCACGAGATTCAAGTAAAAGTCATCTTGAAGTGAAGGAGCATCCAGAACCTGCACATTCATTCATGTCCAGTTTTTAACAGTCAACATTTAACAACCCAATTGCACATTCATGTCCAGTTTCTGCTTGTTTTCACTTTATCATGGACTGAGACTGAGATTTGGTAAATAATTATGAAATGCTAACATCAATAACTAAGAACTCATTATATAAACGCTCATTTGGGAAGCTCATTGAAACAATTAAACAAACACATGATAGGTTGCAGGTAAGCTCATTGAAACAATTAACCAAACACAAGAAGATATGTTACAGGTATGCTCATTGAACATTTAACAAAACACAAGCTAGGCAGGTACATCTGAGAAGCTTATTAAACAAGCTTAAAAGAGCTTATAGATAGGTCATAAGCTATTTTCATGATCTTAACTTAACCAAAACCTGCTAAAGTGCTTATTTGTTCAAATAAACTCTTAAAAACGCACCAAAATTACTTAAAAACTTCAACTTGTAGAGATTTTTGGGTTTGAAACTTGAACACTACTAGCATCTAGAGTTAAGAAACAGAGCACCAACGATTCGAAATAACAGACTCTAACATCATTTCAATCATCAAATTATTCTCAACAATGTCAATGTGAAGAAGGAATAAGAAAGGGGAAAAGAACAGAGCTTACCTTGTGGGGTGTCTTGGGGACTTTGCGAGGAGGCTTTGGAGGGGTTGAAGACTCAGAAGAGAACCCAGAATGGTGCCTTAGAATCGAAGGTGAGAACGGTGACGAAGGTCCGGAGTGATCCGTCTTGAAGCGCAGCATGTTCTTGCTGGGACTACTCATGGGGGAAGAAGTAGGACCACCACCAACACCTGCAGGGGAAGAAGAAGAAGGAGAAGAAGGAGAAGCAAAGTCAGATCCAAAAATCTCAGATTTCAACAACCTGGAATAAGCCTCGTTACTCCCTTCTTTCACCGGCGACGGCTTCTCGACGAGGCCGAACGTGTGGAGCCTCGAAGACGATCTGCAAGGGATGAACCTGTCACTGGTCGTGCAAGGCTTTGATGGTGACAGGTTCGAGATTGAACGGAATGAAGAAGAAGATGCTGAGAACGTTTCAAGGCGTAGTGAGGTCCCTGACATCGTAGCTGGGAGGTTCAGCCCAGATTTTCTCGCTTGTGGTGACTCCATTTTCAGCAGCTTTTGCTTCTTTTGCCTCTCCCTGTGTGTGAAGAGTTTGGCCTCTCTCACAGTGAAAGCAAATAGTAGAAAGAGAGAGAGAGAGAGAGAGAGAGAGAGAGAGAGAGAGAGAGTGGGGAAGAGAGAGAAGCTTTAAGGTGGAAAAGGGAGAGATTTTGGGGAAGAAGAAAATCCACAACGGTCAAATTGTGGAGCTGAAAAAGGAATTGGGGTCGGTGTTGGTAAGCTCATAAATTTGTTTCCTGAAACAAATTTCAACGGTTACTTACCAAACTAGGCTTCTCAAATAGCCGTTAAGGTTTTCTTGTCAGGGAAAAACATGGATGGCGAAATCTCTAGTGGGAATTTTTTTTTTAGTGTAGCCTACCCGAATGATTTTAACTAGTTATATATTTGGCATTAGTTTTAGTTTTAATGTAATCCCTGGTTAGTTTAAAAAAAAAATTTAATCCCATATTAATTTTTATGTCACCTTGTTTATATTTCATTACACCGTTTTAAGTTCGCACTTAATAAAGTGCGTTTAATTTTCACACTTATCATGTGCGAATCAACTTTGGTTGAGCAGACGCAGCCTCTGTTTCGCAGCTATAGGTGCGAAATTTATAAAAAAAAATGATTTTATTCACACTCATGAGTGCGTCACATAATCAGTTTCTGAAACAAAATAATTTTTTATAAAAGAACCAATTCGCAGACAAAGGTGTGAAATTTAGAAATTTTTTTCAAATTTTTGCACTCTAAAGTGCGAAACTTAAGTATCTCTGGATTAAAATACAACATTTAAAAAAAAAAAGGTTATTTTCGCACTTACAGGTGCGGAATTTATAAATAAATAAAAAATTGATTTTATTCACACTCATAAGTGCGGCCAACAATACACAATTTTCGCAAATGCCTTGATAGAAATGAATTTCGAACCATTAAGTGCGAAAATGCCTATTAAAGCATATTGACATCAGGGGTATTTTGGGGTTTTAAAATTAAGGGGTGGCATAAGAATCAATGAGGATGACATCAAAATTAATGCTAATCTCTATATTAATATCATGGTTAATGATTAAAACTAATTCTAATTATGAAATTGATCCATAACTTAGCTGTTTTCAATTATAGCCCCCAATAGCATGTATTAACCCACTCTTTTGCTCGAGTTGGGTGATTTGTCTGCTGCATTTGTGTCGGGTTTAGGGTTCCATCAATTTTGTTTTGAGGCGTTCTTATCTCCATTTGTAGGATTTCGCCATTACTCAAGTTCGTTGATGTTTGTGTTGCGTTTGTGTCTGGGTTGTTGTTTGGAGTTCTCGGTTTGGTTGGATAGAAATTTTGTTGTTGGCATCGTTGTGGGTTTTTTTTTTTTTTTTATAAGTCAAAATGTATTGAAGAGAAGCTATCCCAACCCAACTCAATAAAAAATTAATTATCTAAATATACAAGGACCAAGAACCAAACAATAAAAAGAAGACAAACTTTTTTTTAATGGAAAAAGAAGACAAACTTAAAGAAACTAAGGTTCCAGTAGAAAATCCTAGTCTTAGAACCTACTGAGACCACAACCCAACACAAAAATTGTAATACACATGGCCAAACTCCAAGACACGGGCAAGCAAATTCAAACTTCCAGGCACAAAGTGAATTGACACACAGGGTGCAAAGCGTCCCACCTACAACCCCAACTTGGCCATGCATCAGATTCAGACTCCATGAAGGAACAGTCCCAGTCAGGATCAACATAGTCAGTAGCCAAATCCACAGAACAACCCAGCACCCACCATTAGCATGAAATGAAATCCACCCAAAACTACGCAAGCCCAAGAAGGAATGACTGGCAGACAATTGGATTCCTTTTCCATTCAAACAAAGAATAATTGAACCCTACAAGGTTTGATTTAATCCAGTGCCATGAACGGACTTGCACCAACTCCAGAATGTTCTCCCTATCCAACACATCGTTATTGAAGATGAGATTATTCCGAGCAATTCATAACGACCACACAACCGCCAGCCGTACAGCAGTCTCTCCATTTCTCTGAGATTTGTTTCTGCCAAACCACTGAAACTGTAGAAGATGATCTCGAGGCCGTAAAGGAAGAGCTGAGAGAGACCCAAACCAAGCGTAGCAGGACCCCCAAACAGAATAGGAGAAGGGGCAAGCAAAGATGAGATGGGCACTTGTTTCTTCCTCATGGTGACAGAACGAACATATCATGATCAGTTCTTCAGGTGCATCGTTGTGGGTAATAACAAGAATGTTAATTCAGTTAGTTAGTAGTTAGTTAGTAGGTTATAATTCAGTTTTAGTTTGTTAGGAATTAGTTAGAAGTTAGTTTTATTTTTCAGCCTCTATATAAAGCTTTGTAATACCAATACTGAATAATGATAATCACAATGTAGGAGTATCGAAACATAGGAGTATGTGCGAAATTGGTGATGTTATTTACATAATATATTGTTGCTTTGGATCACTTGTTAATTGGTTAGGGTAGTGATAAATGTGTGTTGTTCAATGTGATTCCTGGAATCAGATCTGTGAAATGACCAATTGATGTAAAAGAGACTGGGTTAACTTGTTTGATGATTTGGATGTGATTGGCATTGAGGATGATGGCAATGCAAATAATAATTCTGGGAATGCAGGTGAGGATGCTGGCAATGCAAATGATAATGTTGGCAATGCATGTGAGAATGGTGGCAACGAAAATGAGGATCATGGCAATGCAAATGATAATGCTGGCAATGCAGATGAGAATGGTGGCAACCAAAATGAGAATGCTGGAAATGCATATGATAATGTTGTGAATGTAAATGACAATGGTGGCAGTGCAAATAAGAATGATAGCAATGCAAGTGACAATGATGGGAATGGTGGGTTGGATGGGGAATACATTAAAAAGATAACTGAGTTGAATGCAGATGATATTCGAGGAATGGACTTTTCTTCCGAGGAGGAGGCATGTCAGTTTTCCTCAACTTATGCCC
Organism: Acmispon strigosus; assembly: GCA_030819835.1. Classification (NCBI taxonomy): domain Eukaryota; kingdom Viridiplantae; phylum Streptophyta; class Magnoliopsida; order Fabales; family Fabaceae; genus Acmispon; species Acmispon strigosus. The sequence goes on from JAUAMA010000007.1 coordinate 34,367,153, forward strand.
GCCTCTGTGGGTTTGGTACAAGGTTAGATGATTTTTATGTCAATGGTGAAGGGCAGAAAGTGACACGGAACTGTGTGTAATAGAGCTGGTATGAGACACGAGAAGCAACTCAAGAAGAAGGAACGAGTAAAAAAATCGAAGCCTATTACTAGAGTCAGTTGTTCTTCCAGAATTCGATTTCGTAATGATAATACGACGGTTAGGTGGAGAGTTATCAACTTGGATGATGTTCACAATCATGATTTAACACCAGCTGAACATGTTCACCTATTTCCATCATATCGACACATGACTCATGGAGACAAAGCCCATTTTTATAGTCTTAAGTTATATGGTGCTAGGAACTGCAACATTATGGGGGTGTTGTGATAGTAATAAAACCACACAAGAAAGGGGGGTTTGAATTGTGTGTGTGATTTTTAACTTCTTTTTTGAAAAACAACAGTAATAAGTTCGAAAACGTTTGTTAAAGAGTGCAGCGAAAATTATTCTAAAACTGAACAAAAAAGCACACAAGATGTTTATCCTGGTTCACCCCCTTAATCGACAGGGCTACGTCCAGTCCTTGGCTTAACCAAGATTTTCACTATTTTATCAAAATAGTACAAGTGTTCTCAGGGACTTCTCTCAGTATTCTGAGGACTACTCCTTTACAAGATTTCTAACAGGACTTCTCCTTTACAAGTGTTGGACAGGACTCCTCCCAGTTCTTTTTCAAGAAGAATTGGTTTCTACAAAATCTCTTCGGTAAGAGTGGGTAGACAATATGAAGAACGAATTACAAAGAGAATAAACAAGTTGATTCTCTGAAGGGCTTTGTGTGAAAGAGGATAAGAGTAGCACTCTGTGAAGATCTTCACATTAGCTGGCGACTGAGCTCAGATAATAAATAAGTTGAGACTGCTGAGTGTTTGGCTTAGAGAGATTGGATCGCAGATGATAAACTTAGAAAGCTTGAATGCTTTGATCGTGTAAAAGTCGCCAAATTGAATCTGGTGCCAAATCCTCTATTTATATCTTTAGTAGGATGATCAATGGGACCTTTGCTGAAGATCTGAAGATAGTTCCGTTTGAATTTCTCCTCTATTGTGAGTAACAGATACTTCTGCATCTTCTGCTTCAATAAATGCAATCTGCAATGCATTTAATGCTTCTTTAATGGATGAGGTTGATATCGTTTGGTTCTTCAATGCATTTTTCCTTGAGCTATAACTTCTGTAATTAATGCTCATGCATTCCAGCTAAGGGGGGCCATTAATGCTCTGATAAGAAGATTTGAATTTGAACGTTGAGGAGATACGATGATCAGAAAGGCTCACCGCTGATTCCGCAAAAGCAGTTTGAATTAAGGAATGTTAGAAGATTTGAATTTGCAAGGAATAAAGAACTTAATTCTGTCATTTTCGCCATTAATGCTCTGAAGAGACAAGTGGTGCTTGACAGCTCATCATGGGTTGAGCAAACGATCACCTCCTGATTTTTTTGTTGCACTAGTCAACCAAACATTCTGTCTAAAATTTAGATGTTCTTTCCTTCAGATGAACCTAATGACTGAGTGACCAGACGTTTATCATATCTGGACGGACTCTCTGAGGCAGACGTTGTCAGCTGGCGGACTGATTCTCAAAGGCTGTAGCCGGACGAAATCTTCTACTATCCTTAACTTGAACATCTGCTTTTGATAATGCTTTGTAGAGGTCCATGCAAAGCTTTTTCCAAGTAGAAGGATGTTTCTGAGCATGATAAACATTGAGAAGTTAAGAATTCTATTTTTTGACAAGATCAATACTTAGCGAAATTGTTATTTATCAAAATATAATACTTCATTAAATTATTTGATTCTAACATGTTGTTGTGCCAAAAATGTGGTCATGAGTCAACAAGTTTCACGAAAAAGGACTTGTCCAATGATGATCCAGGATTTAGAGTTGTTTTCTTAGTTATTTTGCATTTAGTTTAATAAGTTAATTAGGGTATTTTGGTCATTTTAGGATACTTTAGGCCCAGTGCATTCATTTTGGTGTTCTTGTTTGATTTAGGATGTTTATGCATTTATTAGATATTTTTATGGGTTTTCCCTTGAGCTTTGTGTTACAAGTTTTATTTCAGTAATTTGGCTGCAACTTTCGTGGGACTTTTCTCCTAGCTCAGACGAAGATGGCAATGGGTCACGATAATGATGATGATGATCGCTAGTGAAGAGATAAGGCAGAGGTTCTTTCTCCTTTCTCTGGCTTCTTTGAGGCTTCTGAAGTGGGTTAGGGACTGAAGGAGTGTGGCTCTGGCCTTATATAAGCAGTAGCCATGCTGTCTTAAGTGGGTTCAACTTCCTTCCTTCTAGAGTGGCCATATTTGTAGCTGTTTTTTATGATTATAGGTTGGTCGACTTGAGATATATTGGTGGTAAATTAACTAGGATCCAAAAAATTGATTAGAATATTATTCTTGTTCGTGCGTGAATCTTGGACGGTGATGCTCTCGGCGGAGCAGTGGCAGAGCACAACCTTGCTCTATCATGATTGAGGTGGAGCCTCTGAGTTGTAGTTTTAGCGCGTTGGGGGGACCTGCAAAAGACACTCTGACACTCAAGTCAGTGTTGGAGCATGGAAAGAATCCAAGAGCTCAACTCAAACATATAAGAAAGCATAATAAACTTGTAATGTAAGTCATGAGTGAGAATCATCCCAGAAGGAATGGAAGAACTTGTATTTTTAGACATTGGAGGTTCTCTACAGGTGTTGGAGGGAAGCTCTTAAGTGAGGCTTTCGAGCGGGAGTGGTTGTTGGCTGAGTGGCCATGTAGCGCTTTCCTCAGCCTTTGTTCGGGCCAGTCGGATGAAGAGCCATTAAGCCGGGAGGGCTCGTCCCTAGCATAGATCGTGCAGGTTGCCTCTTAGGTGTATGCTAAAGAGCATCTCTAGTGGGATAGTTTCCACGTCATCATGTCATATGGCTGAAGAGCCAACTGGAACAGGAGCCCCCCCAGCTTGGCGTGGTAGGTATTGGCATGTTAAGCTATAAGAAGCTTTCGCCAAGATCCCCTTTTACTGTGTTCTGAAGCCCTTGTGCTCGAGTGTTAGGCTTCTACTTGTTAGTCTTTCAAGATCCTTTGATTAGTTCTGACACAGGGCTTGCTCTGAGGTTTAGTGTCGTTCGGCTTTGTCTTGAACCGAGCTGGATGTGTCTGACCAGGTCAGGTGTGACTTGCCGAGTTTGTTGTGTTCTGATCCTCGCTAGAGAGGAAGAATTCTGGTCAATTGTTACCTTGTAACTGTAACGTTGCCCTGTTTTTGACCGGATGCACTTGTGCAACAAAACTTTGTCATTTTTCCTTTTCAAGAGTAGTTTTATAAATGCTTCCCCCTTCTCCAACAGAACCTTCCCACACGCCTTTATTATTTATCTGGTCATCCGTAACAAAGCACTTCAAAAATCCTTTTTCACCCATTTTTTCTTCTATTGAATCCCTTCTTAACAAGAGATAAAATTCAATGGCCTATATGCTGAACATTTTTGCCACTCAAGCACATATCAGCTCATAAATTGAACGCGATTAGAGTGTAACTGGTCCAACCGTCTTAGCGAAAAACACCCAAACAAGTAACAAGGCCTCTCAAGGATATGAGAATCAACATAAGATGTCTCCTTTAGATGACCCTTTCTCTGAAAAACCCTTCTCAAAGACAGGATTAAAATGACATCTTAGTGGAGGACTATGAAGAGACGGGAAGAGATCTCAAAGATAATGCTTTTGCTACTGTCTTTATTCAAAGTGGAAATGGTGAAGATTTCTCCCACAAAGATCCTATGAGGTCTCTGCCTTTGAATCTTTCAAATGACTAAGGTTTCCTCACCCAAGATGTAGGAGATGGTCGTGTTGACTTGGCTATAGTTAGATCGGAGCTCAACCCAAACCAACCCTCCACATCTGGCATAAAGAGGAAAGCCGATGAACTACTTCCTTCTTCTGACCAATTGTTGAAGACAATCGAATGGTCCCTCTTACCCTAGAAAGTGTTAACAAATGGGGAGAGGCTTTCCATCGGTTTTTCAAAAAGACGGTTGTGATGGAAAGGATTGCTTCCAAAGTGCCTCAACTCAAAAAAAACCCTGGGCCTCGACCAGACTGGGGAAATGGACTCTATGATCCCGCGTCCGCTCACCATGGCAGCCAACGCCTTCATCTTCAAGAATGAGGTGTTTCCAGCATTCGAACGTGACCTAGCCAACAAAGCTTAGGAATACGAGCTCCATTCTCAGCAGAATGCCACCTTGCACAAGAAGGTTGAGCATCCTGAGATGGAGAACCAAAGACTCCTTCAAGAGGCTAAGGACCTTGAGGCCGAGCGTCTTTTGTTCCAGAGCTGGAGAAGAAGCAGGACCTCCTTTCTGAGGGAGGTTGACATCTTGAGGAAAAATAAAGCCCTTTCCGACCAATTGAGGTATGCTGACTGGAGATTTTGGACCTGAAGGCTTACGTTGACAGGGTGAATTCTCATATTGTAGCCCTTCAATCTGTGAAGGAGGAGAGATACTTGTGAAGCTTCCAGAAAGCTGTCGAGAAACTTCACATCCTGAATCCCCAACTCAACATGGAGGGGATCTCTTCCCATTTTGTTGTGCGGAATGGTGTCATAGGAGAGCTCAAGGGTGGAGTTTTCCTCCCTTCAGTTTAGATCCACCAACCTTGATTAAGTGGCGCTCGGGACTTTACTAAAGAAGGATTTTTTCCCTCTTCTGGTAACCTTGAACTTAGTATGAATGAAACAATTCTTTCCAATCTTTGTTTTCTATACTTTGCTTCTTTGTTCCTTTTGAATTCACTTACTGCTGCCTTCGTGTGTGCACCATCACAAATATTTGAAGAATTGCAAATTGCTTGCTTTGTAGTAGAGGATGGATTTTGAGTAGAATGAGAAAAAAAAGGAGAGTCGTTGTAAGCTTCTCAATCACAACGGAGAAAGAACTACGTAGAGCTGTCGGGTCTTCCCCACAAGCGGCGCCAAATGTTTGTGCATGAATCTTGGATGGCGGTGCTCTTGGCAGAGCAGTAGCGAAGCTCAGCCTAGCTCTGTCATGATTGAGGTGGATCCCCTGAGTTGCAGGTGCAGTGCGTTGGGGGGATCTGCAAAAGACACTCCGATGCTCAAGTTAGTGTTGGAGCAATAAGAGCATCCAAGATATGAGCTGAAACATGTAAGAACGCATAGAAAACTTGTAATGTAAGTAATGAGTTTAAAGAGTCCCAGAAGGAATGGTAGAACCTGTATCTATAGGTGCTGGAGGTCCTCTGCAGGTGTTGGAGGGAAGACCTTGAGTGACGCTTCCGAGATGGAGTGGTTGTTGGCCGAGCGACCATGTAGCGCTTCCTTCGGCCTTTGTATGGGTCGGTCGGATGAAGGGCCCATAAACCGGGATGACTCTCCCCTAGCCCAGGTCGTGCAAGCAGCCTTTTAGGTGTATACTAAAGAGCATCTCTAGTGGGCCACCTGCTACGCTGTCAGGTCATATGCCTGAAGAACCGACTGGAACAGTTTTTTCAAAGCGTCTTGATAAGGCACTGGGATATGTGGAGTGGCATTTTGCATTTCTAGAGGCTCATGTGGAGATTTTTCATAGAATTCATTCAGACCATTCTCCCTTTTTGGTGAATTGTGGGATGCTCATTCATGATCCGGTGCCTCGTCCCTTCAAATTCCTTGCAGCTTGGGTGAACCGTCTGAATTATCAAGCCATAGTGGACAATGCATGGAGAGAGGGTGAGGAGTGTAACACCCTAATTTATTGAGGGGATATTATCATAATATCGACAACACTTATAAAATCAGAGTAATATTTTTAAACATTACATAAAAGAAACAATCATTAATCATTACCAATATTAAATCAGCATCTGTCAAGCGGGACTTTATTCAAAAGCGAAAGATAAATCAAGTTGAAAATCCCTAAATCCAAAAACCCCTGTGTCACCAAGCAGGGTAAACCACATGAAAGCATAGGAAGACTACCCTGATCCCAAAGCAGAAAAATATAGACATATATAAGGTCACCTTACAAGCATCACCAAACAACGATAAGCTCTTTATCCAAATGCACAACCCCCATAATAGACTCTACTCCTATCCAAAGAGCTCTCCTTGTCGCTCAAAACCTCCAACTCTGAAAACCTCAAGCTCCGCTATAGAAATCTTTCATCCACGTGGAAAGATCCTCCTTTTTGAAAAGCACGAACAAGATCTTCCCAGAAGTGTAGTACTCAAACACATCGTCGACCATCTTAACATTAAGAGCCCACACAGCAAGCAAGCAAGCAAACAAACAAGAAATGGCCAATTCCAAGAATACAAGACAACATAGGTGGTTTGTGAACAACAATATCATAGGGTATACAGTAAAACAATATAGGCACAACACAACAATCATAGACAAACAATCATGATATCACATGTTCTCAACAACCACAACCAAGTCATGTCCAAAAATCAACTGGGTACTACCACTAAACAGTCAATAGTTAGTATGCGTGAATGAACATCAAGGTCCATCTCCTCAACAGAAAAATGATCTGGATAAAACGCCAAAAGTCGCGTGACACATCCTACTCTGACTAGTTAGCTTAAGCATGTTAATATGTGTGTGTGTGTTGTGCTTGTTTGATTATGAGATAATTAGTCCTTCTAAATAAAAATGATAATGGGTTAATATATATGTTAATTATATTATTAAAATAAGTATAGGGACTAAAGTGCAAAGTAGAGTTTTGTACGGACTAGAATTTTTATCTAGTTAACTACTTCCTTCCATCACAATACCTCATGTGAGTTTTTCCTCATCATGAGAAATCCTTGTTCAGAACTGATATCCCAATGGATTTTAAATGCTATTGACTTGAGCCATGATGAGAAACCTTGAGTTTTAAGTGGTACAATGTCACATAGTGAGACAAGTTTGAACTCACTCAAGTAGGCATGGATACTGCCTATATAAGGCCATAGCCACACCTCCTCAACCTCATAAACTCACTTCTAAATGTCATAGATGCCAGAGGAAGAGAGAACCTCTGCCCTCTCTCCTTACTCTCACGAACATCATCTTCTTCATCCTTCATCTTCACTGAACCTCATGGCCTGAAAGTTGTTCCATTATACTCCTAGAGCTTTGCATGCATGATCTGGGTAAGGAAAGGGAAGGAAAGAGAAGGGAGAAAGCCTCGCCTTCTCAGGTTCATGGAGACTCCATGGAGGAGCTCAAACCCAGCCTCCTGAGACTTAGATAGCCACTAAAATGAACTCCAGAACTTTAGAATGATGATCAAATAGACTGAGACAGGGTTGAATTGAGAAATTGAACCAAGAAAGTAATTTTTGAATACTTCAGCAACTTTGAACTTAGAATTCTTCAAGGTTAGAGGATGATTAAGCTAAAAGAACCCTCAAACGTGACTCAGCATAATTTTAGGAAGCCTATAAAGTAATTTGTTTCTTCAAAAGCTGAAATTGATTCTGGAGAATCAATTCTGTGAAGAAAATAGCTTATTGGCTCTATTTTGAACCAAACCAAACATATCCTTGAGAGAAAAGTGATTATGAACCCAAAAAGGCATTTCAGAATCAATTAGATAAAAATAAGGGACTGAAAATGAAGTCTATAGGGTGTTTTGATGTTTGGGAATTGATTGTGTATCCCTACTGTATTGCAGAGGGGTGTCAGCTCACATAAAACCCTGCTCTGCCGCTCAAACCACCATGGAAGGGGGGTTATGGGCTATTAGAACATAAGGGGGTATATACTGAGACCTTCTAGATTGATAGTGGGCTTATGATTGAATTATTTATCATGTTCGATGTTGTGTTTGATGATTGTTTGCTTATACCTACCTTGTCTATAGAGTGTATTCTGTATTGTTGGATTAAGTGGTTGAGTATGACTGATCGGGATTGAACTGTGAATGAGGTTATGCTTGTGTTGTCAAAGCTTGGCTTGATAAAATGAAAAGGAATTATTTTAGATGTTGTGTTTTGACTGTGGCAATGATGAATATACTGTATTAGAATCTCTGTATGTGGTAATATGATGATGTGCATCTACTACTGTGAATGGAGATAATGCTAACTATGAATAGATGAGGAATGGGTGTTATGGATTATGTGATAGGCATCAGGTGACCTAAGTCGAGGAATCCTCAACGAGAAATGGATATTGACAACGATGTTACATTCAGCTTTTGCATATAGGGCTAAATGAATCTAACTACTCATCACTAGAATAATTGCATACGGAAGGTTTTAACATGATTATGAGCCCATTTCTCCTGAGTTTAGGGTTCCAAGGACAAGACTTGTGGTCGACCTTGTTTTGTAAATCCCAAGGCATGGTTGGTTTACCGTATGCCTGAGAAATCCCTGTGTTGGCTGGTCATATATACTATGCCAGGGATAATATGGTATGCCGATATGGGCAAATAATATAGAGGTTATAAGGGGGAGGATATTTGTTTGTATGTTATATGTTTTCCAGAGTTATATGCAATGTTACGGAGGGATAAGGAGTAAGAACGCACGACAACTTCCACTGTATGATAGACCGGAATGAACTTGGTGTTGATGTTTGAGATACTTGAGGTGGCATCCCAAAGATGTGGTGGCCTGGGGATGAATCAGTGGAGTGACTCAGCACTAGGCCGTTGATTTTGGGATCCCTCGTATTCCGGCTAGTGGAGTGGGAAGCTTGGGAAATGCTGCGTCATCCCAACTGAAAGCCAAGAGGGTAATCCGTACCCGGTAAGAGGAGTGGGTCAACATACCTAACCCATATTCTTGAGTGGTGTTATGAAGTGAATGGCTATGTAGCAGCCAATGGGCCCGGCATTCATGAAAAGTTATGAGCAGTGGATGAGTCGTTCTTCTGGGAAGAATGATGACACATAGAAAAGGGTGGCATGCATTGCACTATTTATATTGTATGTGATTGATGAATGATTTACTTGCAACGCTTGACTTGAAATCTATCTTGTTTCCGTATATGGCTGTTTATATTTTATATGCTTTGTGACTCACCCTTGCATCTTTATTTTTATAGACGAATTGTTGATTCCTCAGGATGGCACAACCTCCAATTGAAACCATCATAGAAAATTTTGCGGTGCCTGCGGGTTGGTATGTGGAACCAGCCACAGGCTATTGCTGCTACGAGGGCATGTCCATATTCTGGTATGGGCAGCCAGGTGCTGCTTGGCCTGGTTACCCAGCAGCTATACCCAGATCCTTCTCTTTTTATCTAGCTCATTGATACCTTATACTTTTGTTTTATGCAGATGCCGATGTACCACCAGTTCCACCTCCATCACCTGAGGTCCCTGATGTTGATCCTACACCTGAGCTAAGTGGTCCTCGCTAGAGAGTCACCTCTAGGAAGAGGTTTCCTGCTCCCAGAAGGACTGGAGGAGATGCTCGTGCCTACCGTTGTCTATTCCATAGATTTGGTCCTTTCAGAGGATTGCGAGAGTCTGTAGGTGACAATGTGAGATCTGATGGAGACAAGGGAGGACATGGGTCTCAGGGGGATGCTGAGGAGGGTTGTGTGGTTCCCTGTTCCGCTGTTGTTGACTCTATTTTCTTATGAATGTTCTCACTTTGGATATTTGACATGGATGACTGTATAACTATATATGATGCTACTTAATATGACAGGTTTCCGGGACTAAGCCTGGCTATGTCCCTTGACTTTTGTGTATGTATACTTCATGTGTGATGTGTTTGCTTACATCGCTAATCGTGTTAATGTCGTTAAGAGGTGACAGGTAGGATAGACCGGATTAGCCGAGATCGTAGGAGGACAAACATGGAACCAACACGTGCCCGTGAGCGCTACAAAGTACAATAAATAATAACGGTTGGTAAGGTAGTTGATATGTGTATGCAGGTAAGAGAATAGGGGGAAGCCGAGTAAAACAAGATATTAGCAGGTGAAACTAAGTATGAAAGTGTTTATATGTACAATGAGTTAGTAAGTAGGAGAAAGAGAAAGTAAAAAAAAAATACAACACAGGAAACCTCGGCTAGTGAGAGAAAGAGAGTAACGTGGGAACTCATAAGAGAGGTGCTCAAGTGGGGTCCCACCTTGCACACAGGAAGCGGGACAATCGCACGGATACCCAGTCTACTAGCCTCAGCACTAGCGACCTACCTTTGAATTGCCACATCTTCAAGCACGCCACTCACGTCCAGGTATAACCCACCTTGTCGAACCTCCCCGGTCCCTAACATACAAATGGTCGCCACAGTTACCTGTTTAGAACATACACCGGTCAAAACTCCGCTAGCCCTTATGCATGTGCTATGATATTTAGTCACAACAACAAGGTCTGTCCTCTGACGTCCAAAATCAAAAGCCCAAAGTCCAAGCCCATCAACAAGGTTTCGATCAACAATCATAATAATAATAATTCACAATTATTATCTCATGCCAACAACAACAACAATATTTTCAACAAGAATATATAATATTCATTTCCTTTATTTTTAAATAAAAGGTATTATTCAAATTCAAACATTAGCAATATAACTCAAATAAAACAAACAAATATTCTTCCTTAAAGAATATATACTCTCCACATTCTCAACAAAGTGGGATCCGCAAAATCGTATCACGTCGACACAATAATATTTTCATAAAAAATTCTCCGTAATATTACCTTAGAAATTCTACAGTCAAAATTCTCAAAATATCGACTACGCCAGCGTATAGACAAATATAAATTCAATTTCACACCCAGATAATATTTGAGGGTCAAAATGATCATACAAATAAATAAATAAATATGTATATATATATATATATATATATATATATAACACGGCGATTCGTTCAAGAAAACACATAATTACGCTTAATAGCGTTCAAACCAAGCAATATCAATAAACAATTATAAGGAAAATAATATATTTAATTATATAAAATATATTTAATTCTAAAAAATATATGGGTCCTACATTACTACCCCCTCAAAAATAGTTTTGTTCTCGAAACTACTGGTCAACAAACATCTCAAGGTATTCTTTTCTCATCTTTTCCTCTAGTTCTGAAGTCAACGTCCCATACCTTAGCGTTCCCTTCAAAGACCAACACCACTTATGATTCGGCATACCACTTAATCAATATTAAGTTAGCCATGCTTAATATTCAGTAAGATAGCAATTAGAAGAATAACTTGTAAGGCTAGAGAAAAGGAATACATCATGTCTAGGTCGAATGAAACAACCCGACGGCAGCAAGGTCACCACATATTCATCACTTGTCATCTGCTTCTACGATAAACTAAGCACTTACTCAAAGTGCCACATGAATCGACAATCACATCCAACATGCAGATATGCATGACTATATGCATCACATAGGTTACATAGTTATTTAGAGCTCGGAGCGCCCTCTTTAAGGAGGTACTCCGATGATTTACGGTCAAGTACTTAAAATCACCTAAAACATAAGGATCGCCGCCTTGCGAGTGCGATTTCAGAAGAGCATGGTGGTAAAAGACCAAACCCCTCAGTGTCTCGCCTAGACATTCACGTAAAACACAAGGAAAAAGGGTTGCAACAAGGTTCCTGATAGTAATAAAACCACACAAGAAAGGGGGGGTTTGAATTGTGTGTGTGATTTTTAACTTCTTTTTCGAAAAACAACAGTTATAAGTTCAAAAACGTTTGTTAAAGAGTGCAGTGGAAATTAATCTAAAACTGAACAATAAAGCACACAAGATGTTTATCCTAGTTCACCCCCTTAATCGGAGCGCCCTCTTTAAGGAGGTACTCCGATGATTTACGGTCAAGTACTTAAAATCACCTAAAACATAAGGATCGCCGCCTTGCGAGTGCGATTTCAGAAGAGCATGGTGGTAAAAGACCAAACCACCTCAGTGTCTCGCCTAGACATTCACGTAAAACACAAGGAAAAAGGGTTGCAACAAGGTTCCTGATAGTAATAAAACCACACAAGAAAGGGGGGGTTTGAATTGTGTGTGTGATTTTTAACTTCTTTTTCGAAAAACAACAGTTATAAGTTCAAAAACGTTTGTTAAAGAGTGCAGTGGAAATTAATCTAAAACTGAACAATAAAGCACACAAGATGTTTATCCTAGTTCACCCCCTTAATCGACAGGGCTACGTCCAGTCCTTGACTTGACCAAGATTTTCATTATTTTATCAAAATAGTACAAGTGTTCTCAGGGACTTCTCCCAGTATTCTGAGGACTACTCCTTTACAAGTATTCTAGCAGGACTTCTCCTTTACGAGTGTTGGACAAGACTCCTTCCAGTTCTTTTTCAAGAAGAATTGGTTTCTACAAGATCTCTTCGGTAAGAGTGGGTAGACAATATGAAGAGCGAATTACAGAGAGAGTAAACAAGTTGATTCTCTGAAGGGCTTTGTGTGAAAGAGGATAAGAGTAACACTCTGTGAAGATCTTCACACTAGTTGGCGACTGAACTCATATAATAAATAAGTTGAGACTGCTGAGTGTTTGGCTTAGAGAGATTGGATTGCAGATGATAAACTTGGAAAGTTTGAATGCTTTGATCGTGTAAAAGTCGCCAAGTTGAATCTGGTGCCAAGTCCTCTATTTATATCTTTAGTAGGATGATCAATGGGACCTTTGCTGAAGATCTGACGATAGTTCTGTTTAAATTTCTCCTCTATTGTGAGTAACGGATACTTCTGCATCTTCTGCTTCAATAAATGCAATATGCAATGCATTTAATGCTTCTTTAATGGTGGATGTTGATATCGTCTGGTTCTTCAATGAATTTTTCCTTGAGCTATAACTTATGTAATTAATGCACATGCATTCCAGCTAAGGGGGCCATTAAATGCTCTGATCAGAAGATTTAAATTTGAACATTGAGGAGATACGATGATCAGAAAGGCTCACCGCTGATTCCGCAAAAGCAGTTTGAATTAAGGAATGTCAGAAGATTTGAATTTGCAAGGAATAAAGAACTTAATTCTGCCATTAATGCTCTGAAGAGACAAGTGGTGCTTGACAGCTCATCCTGGGTTGAGCAAACGATCACCTCCTGATTTTTCTGTTGCACTAGTCAACCAAACATTCTGTCTGGAATTTAGATGTTCTTTCCTTCAGATGAACCTAATGACTGAGTGACCAGACGTTTATCATATCTGAAGGGACTCTCTGAGGCAGACGTTGTCAGCTGGCGGACTGATTCTCAAAGGCTGTAGCCGGACGAATTCTTCTACTATCTTTAACTTGAACATCTGCTTTTGATAATGCTTTGTAGAGGTATATGCAGTGCTTTTTCCAAGTAGAAGGATGCTCCTGAGCATGATAAACATTGAGAAGTTAAGAATTCTATTTTTGACAAGATCAATACTAAGCGAAATTGTTATTTATCAAAATATAATACTTCATTAAATTATTTGATTCTAAAAAGGTTCCTTCATCGAAATATCATTTTGAAACTCCTCCTTGACTCGAATCTAGTTTAGCCCAACTTCAAGTCTATCTTTGAGGATACAACGACTACTCGAAGTTGGTCCATCATATCATCAATCCTTGGTGGAGGACAATGATTCCTCACTGTCGCCTTATTAGGCTTTCAGTAATCCACGCAAAGTCTTGGTCTTCAATCCTTCTTCTTCACCAACAATCTTTGTGCTCCCCAAGGCGAAATGTTGGGTCAGGTAAATCCCTTCGACGGGATATCCTCCAGTTGGCTCTTCAACTTAGCCAGCTTTGTCAGTCTGCTACCCACATTTTTCTCATTCCTTGCCTCCATACTTTCCAAAAACAAATACTCTTGAGACCCTTCCTTCCGATCACACCCGTCTTTTCGACGAGCTGATGGATGGCCTCACCCCATGTTCTTATGCTCTCGGGGGTGGGGGAGTTCTTGGCCGCCTTCAATAATCGCTCAGAAGAAGGAATTGTTTCTCCTGCTTTCCTCTTCACTCCGGAAGACGCATACTGGTTAGGGATAGATTCCGACCTACCTAAGGACAAAGAAAAAGAAACAACATTGCCATCTCCTCCTTCATTTTGGGTAAATAGATCCTCTTTGTTTGACAAAAGTAAGGGCTATGTCTTCAGAATATTTTCATGGGAAAAGTCTTCATCACCTCCACAATGGATGAAAGTGGTTGAAGGGGAGTCGTTTCTGAGATCTTTGTCTGTCTCTTTATAATCTTCCACAAAGAGGTTATTTTCATCATCCCCAGTTCTGGTAAGGGGCTCCTCAGTGGAAGGGTAGTATAAAGGAGACACCTTTTGTGAGTCTTCGTCTCGTTGTTAAGTTTTCTCGCCTGATTGAGCATATTTCACCAAGGATTCAGGGCTAGGCACACCCCAATGGCCATCAATCTCTGTGTAGAGCATCTCTTGAGCAGCAAAGACTTCTAGCATACTGGCCATGGGAAAGATGGTTCCTTATGACTGGGGGAATAAGCGGAAGTGAAAAAGGCGCAACAGGATTTCAGAAGTGTCTTAAGACATAAATGTCAGAAATAGCAAAGACGTGTGAATAGTTTCTGTTGTGAAAGGGGGAAGCATTTATAAAACTGCCTATGAAAAAACTGAAATGAAGAAGTTCCACTACACAAGAGAGCCCGGTTGGAGCAAGAGTGAATGTGCAGTCACAAGTCAAAAACCGGCCGGCCAACTTCTCTTGCACGCTCGGTCCAGAGCATAGCCAACCTGGCAAGTCACACTAGACTTGGTCAAATATGCCCAGCACAGTTCAAGACAAAGTCAAACGACACTTCTAAGCCTCAAAACAGACTCTGAGCTAGAACACATCAGAAGATCTCATGCTACGCCAATACAGAAGTCTATCGCCCGAGCACAGGGGGCTTCAAAACACAAAAAAGAGGGATCTCGGTGAAAAGCTTCATACAGCTTGACATGCCAATACTTGCCATGCCAAGCTGAGGGGCTCCTGTTCCGGTTGGCTCTTCGTCCATGTAACTCGACGGCGTAGCAGCTGGCCCATTAGGAATGCTCTTCAGCATACACCTAAGAGGCAGCCTACACGACTTGGGCTAGGGATGAGCACTCCCGGCTTAGTGGCCCTTCATTCGACCGGTCTGGAAAAAGGCCGAGGTAAGCGCTACATAGCCGCTCGGCTAGACAGCCACTCCCACTCGGAAGCCTCACTTAAGAGCATCCCTCCATCACCGACAATACCTCCGGCGCCTATATTACAGGTTCTATTGTTCCCATTGGGACGCTTCTCCCTCATTACTTACATTACAAGTTTGTTACATGTTTGAGCTGGGCTCTAGGATGCTCCCATTGCTCCACCACTGACTTGGGCGTCGGAGTGGCTTTTGCAGGTCCCCCGACGTATTGCAAGATGAAGGCTCCACCTCAATCATATCAGAGCAAGGCTGAACTCCACTACTGATCCACCGAAAACACCACCGTCCAAGATTCACGCACAAACAGACTGTCATCTATATATTTATACTAGTTTTTGCACATAAATATAGTATGGGATAATCTATATATAGTAGATAAATAAGTATATATCAATCAATATATTTCCACATAATTGTTTAAAGTATACATATTATATTTGTAGTATGAATAAGTATATTAATATATATATATATATATATATATTAAAGCTGATAATTTAAATAATAAAATCATGGCAATTTTAATAATAATAGAATTAATAGTTAGATTAAAAATTGGATAAGAGTTGAAAATTAAAATAGAAAATAATTTTAAAAATAAATAATATATAAGGATCAAAAGAGAGAAAATGATATTACTGTTAACAATTTAATTAAATTTGGATAAAAAAGTAAAATAAAAATAAAGATTTGAATATTTTAGTATATTATTCAATTTGAATAGTAAATGAATCTGCTCATTGTCATTATGTCTCATAAATAATAAAATTGAATTAAAAATAAATATATGATACTTGTGAATGGAAAAAACTCATTGGTCAGCCCCCTACCGCTTCGTGCGCTGACCGTGGGGCGAAGGATTAGTCTCACGACAATCAGCTGTGGGGATACCTTGATCAAGACCAAAAATAAAATGAATGATTATGTTTGGGGAGTTAGATTTCCCACCCTAGTTATCCAATTTGAAACCCCAGGTAAATGTAGTAATTGTCCTTATTACCCCTGACACGACTTACTTTCCGGGTTTTAAAATCCCGGAACAATATTTGATGTTAGTTCCGTTTTTTGTAATCCCGGAAGGTATTCTGAATGTTGCATGCCGGTTTCTAAATCCCAGTATGCGTATAACCATTTTTTCCGGGAATATAAATCCCGGAATGATATTTATTCACTATAATATCATTCCGGGAATTTTAATTCCGGTGTGTATTTACATACATACCGGTTTTGTAGATCCCGGAATACACACAAAAATATCTTCCGGGATTTTAAATCTCGGAATGATATTTAGCTTCCGGGTTCTATATCCCGGAGTGTAAAACGAAAAATTAAAAAAAAGTTAAAGTGGTTCCCCATAGTATAGCTATTGATTTTTGAAATCCCGGCACTCATATACAAATAGATTCCGGGTTTATAATTCCCGGAATTCAATTTCCTAGTTCTCCTAGAATAATATCCCGGAAATGAACTCAAATGGAAATGTGTATTCCGGTAAATCCCGAAATGCAGTTTGAATGAAGATGGTGGTAACGAGTTGGGGTGATGAATTGTGGTTACAGTGAGCACAGGAGTGGGGTGTGGTGGTGCAAAAAAGTGATTAAGAGTGGTGGGTGATGGTGGGGGTATGGACGGGTGCAGGTACAAGAGCTGCAAGAATGAAGGTGAAGTGAATGGAAAGTTGAATGAAGATGAAGTTCAAGAGTATATATACTATATTTAGACTTCCGAGTTCAAATAACCCATAAAACTAAGACATCACGTTAGTATACCGGGTTATATATCTCGAAACTATACTCCTAACTTGGTATACTAGGATATATATATCCCGGAATGATGTGGACTCTTTCATGTACCGGGTTGTATATCTGAGAAGGAAAAGTCTACGAATTATACTACTGGGTTCTATATCCCGGTAGTACACGGTCAACTTCTGCATACCGAGTTTTACAAACCGAACTGGGAGAGGTAACAAATGGGGTGTTGAGTTATTTACAAATAGAGGTATTTTTGGTATTTTAAAAAATTGATTGATGTTTAGAATTGGGTAGTTGGGGTGCCAATTCTAACTCCCATATGTTTGTCCTAACTATATGCTAGCAAATATTGCCTCCAAGGTTGAGTCAATGAAGGAGAAATGATAAGAAAATAAAATAATTATGGTGGATTAGTAATTTTTTAAATGTTGGATTAAGTTCGATCCATAGCATTTAAAATTGTTAGGTAAATGATTTATCCAATCCAATTTATTTGATTTTTTATTTAAAAATGGATCCACTAAATAGGTGTGGATGAGTCATGAAAAAATAATTTCTTTTGACGTCCCTGCTATGTTGTCATTCTTTAGCTCATATGATTAATATATATATATATATATATATATATATATATGAAAATGCTCGTGATGAAAGAAAATGAAATACAACCAACATTTTTCACTAATTCATGTAAATAAATCCAATTATTTCATTAAGAGTAGGGACTCCTCAAACTAAAATTTATTGTTGTGAGCTATAGGAAGAGGTACAAAGGTTTCAGATATTGTAGTTTTATATGGGACTGGGGCAAGGGCAGCATATAAATCTCCCGCTGCATTCGCAACAAGAAGCTTGTGCATGTCCTATCCCTTGTACACTGTCTATCCCTTGTGTGTTTCCTTTGATGTCTTCAATATTAGTCTCTATTGATTTTTCAATCCCTTGTGCAGCTCCCACATGATTTATAGTGCTCACAATAGCAAAAAGAAATACAGTCAACTTCAATGCAATCTTCAAAGAAGCCATGATTTCCGAACTTGTTTTGAAGATAAAATCAAGAGTGCTCACTTTTGATGTGTAAAATAATCAATACCTATTTATATGCATAGGAGTTTTTTTTTTTTTTTTGTAAATTCATGCATCTTGATATTGGGAAGGTGAGTTATGAGTCTTTAAAAATGAATTATTGAAATATAATTTATTTCTTTTTATATTTTTACTATATATTAAACACCATAATATAAAAATAAAAATTTATATAATAAGAATTTTAGAATTAGTAATAATTTTAAAATATGTATCATATAACATACTATAATACGTTATCGTTTTAAAATAATATCAAAACCAATATCTATAATTTATTTCTTTTTATATTTTTACTATATATTAAACACCATAATATAAAAATAAAAATTTATATAATAAAAAATTTAGAATTAGTAATAATTTTAAAATATGTATCATATAACATACTATAATACATTATCGTTTTAAAATAATATCAAAACCAATATCTATATCTATATATATCAGGAAAATTGACTTGACATTTACATTAATAAAAATATTAGTTAGTTTTTAATAAATTACATTATTAATCATTAATTGTAAGACTTTTCAACTTTTCATATGTATAATTAAGTATTAATATTTTAAAAGAGTTTCTCATTAATCACAACTTTAGGAAAGATTAAAATAATAATAATAATAATAATAATGATAATAAGTAAAATTTACTTGAATTACTTATTAAAAGTCTTTTATACTAATAGCTAATAATAAAAATTTATTAGTTTCTTCAAATATAAAACTAAATTTTATTATTATTTAATGTTAATAATGTATCACAAGTTGAGAACAAGTTGAGATTTTAAAAAATATTAAGTACTTTTTTATGCATTAAATATAAATTAAGTATTAAAGGTTAGTAAAATAATTATAATTAAAACTGACTTGACCTCTAAATTAATAACAATAATTTGTAGTTAATAATAACCATATATATTATTAATTATATTATTTCTAGTTGAAAAGATTTTCAATTTCTCATTTTTAAATTAAATGTTAAATATATTTTTAATATTAATTATTAGTTACAAATTCAGAATAAATTTAAAAATAATAATTATAAAAATTAAAATTGACTTCACCTTGAGAATGTTCATTATTAAATAGTTATTAATAATCTTTTATGTTGTTCATTATATTAATTATTTATTGTAAAAATCCTGACATTTACATTAAAAACAATATTAATATCATAATATTAATTACTATTTGTAAAAAATTTCAAGTTCTCATATTTAAAATTAAATTTTAATTAATAATCTCAACTTGAGAAAAATTAAAGCAATAATAATAACAATAAAAATTAAAAGTGTCAAATCGTGATAAGTGAGGACCAAAATTGCTATTAAGCCTAAAAATAATAGTTAGTTATTAATAACCATTGATAATAATTACTCGTTATAAAAAAATTATTTTCTCATATATAAACCTAATTATTAATATTATAATAATTATATTTATTACTCACAAGTTTAGGAAATTTATAACAGTAATAAAATAAAACAAAATTCTCTTTTTTTAAATGAAAAATATATAAGTATGAAATTTTTTCCTGTAAAAAAATTATTTTCTCATATATAAACCTAATTATTAATATTATAATAATTATATTTATTACTCACAAGTTTAGGAAATTTATAACAGTAACAAAATAAAACAAAATTCTCTTTTTTTAAATGAAAAATATATAAGTATGAAATTTTTTCTTGTACATAAAAATTATTGACTTGACCGTTACATCAATTACAATATTAATACTATTTATATTAGTCATGGTATTGATTAATAATTTTAAAAATTTCGATTTCCCATTTTTTAAAATTAAATATTAAGTATATATTAAATATAAATTATTAATGTGTTAAAACCAAAAAAGAGGAAACACATTATTGCGCTTAATTTCATTAAAACCAAACAATATCAACAAACTATTATAAGGAAAATAATATATTTAATTCCCACAAAAATATACGGGTCTTACAAGTTGGACTTCTCCCTGAAGCTTGCACAAGTAAAAAATGACTCGATTGTTTTCAACATAAACGTGTTAGGCAATCTTATACTGTGCTATGTGTCGTATAAGATTGGGATAACAAGTTTATTCCCAATCATCTATGTGCTAGGCTATGTGCCATATTTGGTTGGGATAACGAGTTTATTCCCAACCAGCTATGTGTCGTATTCGGTTGTCCCAACCAGCTATGTGTTGTATTCGGTTGGGATAATAAGTTCATTCCCAACCAGTTATGTGCTGCTTTGAGTGCGTTTTTGGTTGAAAATCTTACTGTGTTGTGATTGACGTTTGATTGTAAATTTTCTTGCATGACCCTTATGTTTGTTTAATTTGGTTTCCTGCACCCTCTTGATGTAGATGCATGTCTATTAATACTATTATTAGAATCACTTAGGCGTATTGTCTGTTATTTGAAGTTGACCCTTGTATTTGTGTGTTGCTTGTGTTTCTGGTGATCCGTCGCCAGTCAGACTACCTTTAGCCGGAAGATGCAGATGGATGTCATTCCAGGAGAAACCATGACATGGAGTTGGGCGCCTAGGGCCAGAAGACTTGTCGCTGTCGTTTTATTTATTATGTAATAACTTTGGTATGCTTACGCATCAGGGTAGGGAGTTTAGTTTTAAATTCTTATAACTGACAGCAGTGTTTTGAAACCCAAGCTATATGTTTTGTAAATAATCTTTAAGCTGCTGGTCGGTCACTTTATGCCACATGTTCGGCTATTTGCGAATTAGGTATTTATATTACTAATGCACTTCAGCATGCTATATTTCTAAAAGTAAAATTATTTCAAAAAAAAAGTATACTCTTTTTCCCAGTTTTGAAAGTGCCCCTGCATATTTATTTACAGTTTAATTGCTACAGTAACGCCCTGGAAATCGGGGTGTTACAGTGACATTCACTATAAGAAAAATGTGTATTACCGACAGCCAAAAGTCGTCGATAAGTACCAAAAACCGTTAGTATCACTTTTATACCGACGGGCGACCGACGGCCAACGAGTCTTCTTTAAACTACTCATCGGTAATTTTTTACCGACAGATAGGCGAAAGTCATTGGTAAATATTGACGGCATAAATCGTCAGATGTCGTCGATATTTACATTTCATTTTGAATTTCATCAATTAGTCTTCTCTTCGTCTTCGTCTTCAATTTTTTCATCCATTTCATCTTCACAGATGCAAACTTGGCATGCACAATTACAAATATGTTAAAATTATAATAAATTAAATTAAAAATAATTTAAATCATCATCAAACTTACAAAAGTGAACGTCATTCTTTTGTCTATCCAAGTTTGTTGTCTTTTCTTCCCTTTCTCATTAGTCTGTTTGGATAATTCACCCACAGTTAGTTATCTTCCAAGCAATCCCAAATTGTTATGGTTAGAAGACATCTATTGTAATTGAAAGGCTTAATAGCACTTTTGGTCCCTCACTTATCACGAAAGTGCACTTTTGGTCCCTAACAAAAAAAATTAGTTTTTTTCGTCCCTAACGTTTCCAGAAAGTTGCAATGTTAGTTTTCCATCCATTTCTGTTAAAATTTTAACAGAATATTCCTTTAAAATTAATTTAAAAATACAAAAATAAAAAATAATGTTGAATGTTCTGAAGAAAAAAAAAACTCTCATCCCCATCTTCATCTTCTTCTTCAATGAATCAAAAAGAAAACCCAGAACCCAAAATGAAAACCCAGAACTCTCATTCTTCTAATCAGATTTTACTGTTTTTTGTGATATATAAGTGATACATATACATAAAGAAAACACCACCTGCTCCCAACCTTATCCATCTTCACATGGTACTGGCACACAACAACCAAACGACTCGAACCACCGCCACTGCTCCCAACCCAAGTTACGCCGCCGCCGCCTTCCCTCTCCCAAGCTCAGACCGCCGCTTACCCCTTCCCTGACCTTCGAATCTCAAGCCACCACCTCCTCATCCCCTTCTCTGATCCACCACACCACCTCCTCCTTCCTTCCCAAATCGAAGGCTCCTTTCTCATCCAAACAGCCGCCGCCACCTTTCCTCTTCCCCACCATCAATCCCACCGTCGTCGCCACCACACGAGCTCAAACCCACCGTCAACTGGAACCCCTGCCACCAGATCGCGCAACCTCTCCAACCATCCGAGCCTCTGCAAGCTAAACCCGAGTCATCAGATCTGGTTCGAGGAAGGAGCACCGAACCCTCTACGCCGGCGCAGACAACGTCGTTCTGGGCCGCGACCATGGTTGTTCTGCTACTGCGAAAAGATGCAAACTTTAGAGGAATGGGTTGCGATCTAGTCCCGTTCTCCCTCTCACATACGGTGGCTGGTTATGGGTCACGCCGATCTGAGTTTCTGGTTGTTGTTCATGGGTTTTGTGTCCGGTAAGCGATATGGAGAATCGTTGTTGTTCATGGGTTCATGGGTTTTGTGTGTGGTTTAGATCTCCTTTAAATTTTGACAATGAATTGAAGAATTTCGATGGCAGATTGATGAGCTTGTTGTGAAAGTGTTTGGATTGAAGTGAATTGAGACAAAAAGATTGAATCTTTCTCCCTTTCATCTGCTTCTGCATTTTGTTTTTCATAAATTGTGATGTGTAGTTGGTTAATGAGTTGGAACCTATTATTTCATTAGTATTTTTCAATTCCGGGTTGGTGAAGATGATTGAAGGATGGAGGAGAAGATGATAATGAAAGTAATTGTTTCTGGAATTTTTATATGAACATTCATCATCTTCCTAGGTTTTGAGTTTATTAATTTTTAATTATATTTAAAATCCTGAAAAGTGTTAGATTTTAATAGAAATGGATGGAAAACTAACATTGCAACTATCTGTAAACGTTAGGGACGAAAAAGACTAATTTTTTTTGTTAGGGACCAAAAGTGCACTTTCGTGATAAGTGAGGGACCAAAAGTGCTATTAAGCCTAATTGAAATAATAATTATTAAACATACTACTCAACTAAAATAATTAATTTACATACACGAATATTTTTATACAAAATAAAACAATATAACTAAATATCATCACTAATCTAATTGATAATGTAATTAAAAAACAACAACTATAAATAAAGTTGCCTACAATAAACTACAGCTAAAACTATAAATATAAAATTTAAAAGGAGACATGGGTTAAATCGTGTCTGCGAATTATATATAGGTTAGCGACGGTTTTTTGTCGCTCTTAAATAAATTATTGACAGTGTTTGTCGTCAGTAATTTGACGGTCAATTGTCCTACCCAACGAAAGTTGAATATCCAACCTGCAATAAAATGCACCGAGGGAACAAGTTGTCGGTAATAAGCACGCCACATTACCAACGAAACAAGCCATCAGTAATAAGCGCACTAAACTTTCCCGTTAATTTACAGACGGCTCACACATTGTTAATTTTTTTTTCAAGACAAATTAATTTTCGGCGGTTAGGCCGTCGTTAATTCAGACAATTACGACGGGACTGTCAGTGATTAGCCGTATGTAAATTCGATTTTTCTTGTAGTGATTGTCCGAACTCCATTGAGCATCAACCAAGTTAGAGATAAACTGTTCTGGCCTTCTTCCACCTCTGGGGATTTTACCATTAAATCAGGGTACCACATAGCAAAAAAGGAGAATATGAACCATCACCAAGGTCCCTCAACCTGTAATGTCATGCCTAAGGAATTATGGAGTTTCCTATGGAATATCCAAACCACCCAGAAGGTTAAAATGTTCTTATGCGGGACTTGCCACAACACTCTAGCACTGAGGGAGAACTTTTACAAGAAAATACTCATACAGGATCCTATTTTCCCAATCTGCCATCAAGCCCCAGAAACCACAAAGCATGCCCTACTTACATGCCCCAGGACCAGACCTATTTGGTTTGGGTCCCAATTACAATGGGACTCGAGAATACTCCATACAACAAGGATAAACTTACTGCTCATAACTTGGTAGAACTGCATAAGAGGAAACGTCCCCTAACTCTAGCTCTCCAACCCTCCACCATCACTGCGACGAGCATTGGCTAGAGGATGAAACACGCCTAATCTAAGAAACAATTAAAAGCCTCATAAAAGTTTAGAAGTTTTGAATAACTTTATAGTAGATTCTTTTGTCTCGCTGAGCCCTATTCGTGTACTGTGGAAACAGGAAAGATGAGTGGGTGACAGTAAAGCTAGGTAGGTAGTTGTCTTTAATTAACTATTACTCTTGTCAGTTGCTAGATCTCGTATCATTGAACTAAATTGACTTATCTTCCAAATGTAAACCGGGGATTATTATCTAGCCTTCGTATTTGGGCTTTTTGGCCTTTCTTTGAATACAACGATCCTTTTGACAAAAAAAAGTTATGGTATTTTACCAGGACAAACTAGTTACGTACTGAACTACTAATTACTTATTTTCTCAAAAAAAAAAATTCATTCGCACTCTACTTTCCCTACCATTTCATTTCTACTTCTTTCTATCTCTCTTTAGATTTCCTATTACATCACCTATTATTTCTCTCTTTTCTCCTGCTTGTTTTACAGCGAAGCTGCCCCGATGAAGCAAAGAAAGTTAGTGCTATATGTCTAGCGTGATGAACTTGCTCTTAGTAATTGAACTCTGATTCTCCCGTGTTTACTTCTGGATTACTATGTTGTGCTTCAGTTCGCATTCTGATTAATTAGAACTTTTTGTTTTTGGTAGATTCTGAGAAACGCTTCCCCAAGGGGAAGAAGGAAGTTCCAAACGAAAAAAAGGGAATTGGTAAACAGGTTGGGGATTTCATTCATTCTTCTTGAACCAATTTGCTAAATAAATTCATAAAACTAATCATTCTTCTAGGATATAATTTTCTATTCTAATCTATGTTACAAGGATTAGGAGTGACGTCCTTGTGTTATTAGGTTTTAGATTCCTTAGAACTATTAAACCCTAGGAAAATTGGGCATTGAATTAAGGCTCTATGAAACTCAAGTCTCAATGCATTGATACATTTGCTACTCAATGACATTATGGCTGAATCTTTATCTAAGGAGGAAGAGGATATGTGGACTTGGATAGCTATTCTTCAGGGATTTTTTCTGTTAAATCTGATTAAAATATTCTGCATACTGAAGTTAACTTTCCAGACAAGATGGAATATTACAGCAAGCCCCATTATCAAAAATAAGAAAATCCATCAACAGTTTGAACTCTAAGATTCGGCTTTCTTGATTCTTGTGTGTCGGTTATTATTGAAAACATAGCATGAAAAGGTTTACACAATCTGTATATACTTAGATTTCAAACTACCCTAAAATATTTCTACCCTAAAAGCTAGTTCAGGGATGATGATTTCTCTAACCTACCTTTATAATAACTATTTGAGTCATATCTTTAGTCAATGTGAGACCTACGCATCCCCTTTCCCCTCTCAAGTGAAGTTTGCAAGAAAATGATGGTTTTTATAAAAAAAAAAAAATCCAATAAATGCAGGTTATTTGTTTTGGTATGATTGGTGAGCAGCCCAGAAGATTATCCGGTAATTGAACTTATTATCTTGCCTCTTTGTGATTTAATTTTTATTCTTTGACTGTAGCATGATGAGTTATGTTTTCCTTGATGATGTTTTTATTTATCCAAATTTTACAGGATTTGGGCACAAACATACTATTCAATGCCTAGGAAGGAAGACACTTTAGAGAAAGGAGAAGAGTCAAGGTAATTGATTCACTTATTTTCTTTGTAAAACCCTTCCGGGACTCAAATCACAAACTAACAAGGCTATTTTTTATTGTAGCACAAGAGAGATTACCTTCATAAGGCCATAAGAAGGTGTTATAGGAATCTGTATTGATGGGAGCTACTGGAATGGTAGAGCAGCATCTGCAGGCATAATAATGGATCAAGATTGTGTGTATCTGATTGGCTACCAGCGAACCATTGCCACTGAATCAGATCATGCATCATTCTATTCGGAGATAGCGGTTGTAACCGATCGATTGCAGATATGCCATGAAATGAATGAGGAGGGTGAAATGAAAGCTGAGGATAATATAAAGGCGGAGGATGAAATGAAAGAGAAGAAGGTTAATGAAATAGAGATAATGAAAGAGAAGAAGGTTAAATAAATAGAGATATATTCGGATAGCTTCGAATAAATCACCACTTTGCGATAAATGGATGCAATAAAAGGATACCATGATGAAATCAAGTTGATTCACATAAAATAGTTGGAGGATAAGTTTGAGAAAGCAACTTATACTTGGATTGATTGTGAGGGGAATCGGTGTGCAGACCATTACACGGCCCTAGCTTATCTTAAGCCAGAAGACAATAATTTGTACGAGAAAGAAACTCC
Organism: Acmispon strigosus; assembly: GCA_030819835.1. Taxonomy (NCBI): domain Eukaryota; kingdom Viridiplantae; phylum Streptophyta; class Magnoliopsida; order Fabales; family Fabaceae; genus Acmispon; species Acmispon strigosus. Next base: position 34,393,451 of record JAUAMA010000007.1, read on the forward strand.
TCCTGTTGATGCCACAGTGAAGCAGATGCTAGAAGAAGAATGAAATCAAACACGTGATCCAGTGAAGAAGAATTAGAATAAGAACAGGCTGGAGAGGAAGACAAGGAAAAATAAGTTTGAGAGGGAGAGGAGCAAATGTTCTGGCTCGTCTTAATATGACAGCTATTTTCTTTGAAAATGCACAAACCTGAGATGAGATTTGGATCAATTGGCCTATATGCTTTGGGTCTATTGATTCGATTGAAAACCTGAGATCATATTTGCTTCAATTGGCATGTATGCTTTGTGTTTGTTGATTAAATTGCAAACCTAAGATAAGATTTTATTCAATTGGCATGTATGCTTTGTGTCTGTTGATTCAATTGCAAACATGAGATGAGATTTGTTTCAATTGGCCTCTATGATTTGTGTATGTTGATTCAATTGCAGACTTGATAAAAGATTTGCTTCGATTGGCCTATATGTTTTATGTTTGTTGATTCAATTGGCATGTATGTTTTGTGTCTGCTGATTTGATTGTCAACCTGAGATGAGCTTTGCTTCAATTAAATTGTATGGTGAGAAGAGTTAGAGGAGGTTAGGTCTGGTCTAGGGAACTTATACCTGGATTGATCGTGAGGGGAGTCGGTCTTCGGACCATTATACAACTCTAGCTTATCTTAGGCCAGAAGACAATCATTTGTATATGGACAAAACTCCTCCCGTTGATGCTAGATTGAAGTAGCTGCTTGAAGAAGATAGAAATCAGACACGTGTTCCAGTGAAGAAGAATAAAAATAAGAACAGGTGAGGAGAGGAAGAAAAGGGAGACGAAGATCGAGAGGGAGATGAACAAACGTTCTGGCTTGTCTTAATATGAGAGTTTTTTCCTTTGAAAATGCACAAACCTGAGATGAGATTTGCTTCTATTGGCCTGTATGCTTTGTGTCTGTTGATTAAATTGCAAACCTGAGACGAGATTTGCTTAAATGGGACTATATGATTTGCGTCTGTTGATTCAACTGCAAACCTAAGATGAGATTTGCTTCAATTAGCCCCTATAATTTGTGTTAGTTGATTCAATTGCAAACCTGAGATGATATTTGCTTCAATTGGCTTGTATGCTTTGTGTCTATTGATTCAATTGGTATATATGCTTTCTGTTTGTTTATTCGATTGCAAACCTAAGATGAGGCTTGCTTCAATTGGCATGTATCGTGAGAAGAGTGAGAGGAGGTTGGGTTTGGTCTATGCAACTCATACGTGGATTGATCGTGATGAGAAACGGTATGCGGACCTTTACATAACCCTGGCTTATCTTAGGCCAGAAGACAATCATTTATACAGGGATGAAACTCCACTCGTTGATGCTAGATTGAAGCAGTTGCTAGAAGAAGACAAAAATCAAACACTTGTACCAATGAAGAAGAATAAGAATAGGTAGGAGAGGAAAAGAAGGAATAAGAACTTCAAGAGGGAGAAGTTGGAGAGGGAGAAGAACAGACATTCTGGCTCTTCTTAATATGACTATTTTTCTTTGAAAATGCACAAACCCAAGATGATATTTGCTTCAATTGGCATGTATGTTTTGTGTTTGTTGATTGATTGCGAACCTAAGATGAGATTTGCTTCAATTGTCCTTTATGTTTTGTGTCTGTTGATTCAATTGCACATATGAGATGAGATTTTCTTCAATTGGCCTATATGATTTGTGTTGTTGATACAATTGCAAACCTGAGATGAGATTTACTTCAATTGGCGTGTATGCTTTATGTCTATTGATTCAATTTCAAACCTGAGATAAGGTTTACTTCAATTGTGTATGTATGCTTTATGTTTGTTGATTTGTGTTGTGGACTGGGCGAGTACATTTCCCTGGTGGCAGACCATGAAGACTTATGAAGACACACTTCGCTTTCATGCTTCAAGTTTGGTGTCTTGTGGGCTTGTGGATTGGGCGAGCGCCCCCACCCAGTAGAAGGGCGACCAGGCGATAGGTTGAGGCTGTTGGGCCCAGTGGCCCGTAATCTGTATTTAATGGCTTTAATGAGGTTTGAATATTATTTATGACGTTTAAAGGCCATTTATGGCTCCCACACTATATATAGCTAGAGGGGGCTCATGTAATAGGGACCTCATTCAATACATCTCTTTTCTAAACCTAATTTCTAGCATTCTATGTTTCTAGAACAGGTTGGATGCTCTATGTCTATTGATTCGATTGCAAACCTGAGATGAGGTTTGCTTCAATTGGCCTGTATGGTGAGAAGAGTAGGAGGAGGTTAGGTTTGTCTAGAGAACTTATACCTGGATTGATCGTGAGGGATATCGGTCTGTAGACCAGTACATAACCCTAGCTTATCTTAGGCCAAAAGACAAACATTTGTATAGGGACGAAACTCCTCCCATTGATGTCATATTGAAGCAACTGCTAGAAGAAGACAGAAATCAAACACGTGTTCCAGTGAAGAAAAATAAGAATAAGAATCGGCAGGATAGGAAGAGAAGGAAGAAGTTCGAGAGGGAGAGAATGGAGAGGGAGAGGAGCAGACGTTCTGGATCGTTTTAATTGACTATGTTTTTCTTTGCAAATGCACAAACCTGAGATGAGATTTGCTTCAAATTAGAAGTCCTAATTATAATTATTAAATATTCAAATTAGTTTTCAAAATATACTTTCAAAATCCCTTGAAATTTTAATATACGTTTAAAAAAAGTGAGATGAAAATTATTTGTAAATATTTATATATTAAGGGAAAATTAGAAAGTTATTACACTTCTTTTCTTCCACTTTTTCTTATACATTCTTTCATACCAAATAACTAAGAAAATCATCTCACTTTTCAATCCTTTTCCTTTCTTTTCTTTCCCTTTCTTTCCTCTCACTTTTTTTCCAAACCAAACATAATTTAACTCTCTCTACGCTATTTCTCTCTCACCATTCCACCCTCTACTAAACTAAGCCTAAGTGACACGTGATTAGGCCTAAATAACTATGATCGGGGTTTGGATTTTGATTTCCTTAACCTAAACTAAACATCTTAGGATACCCAACTTCAAATCCAAACTTTTCCGCAAGCCCGACCAATTTGCAATCTTTTGCGTTTAGGACGGGCCGGGTCGACCCGGCTTCTACACGCCCTTAAACAGGACTTTATTCATTTGGAAAGTTTACCCTTCGCCTTACCTACTAAGCTACCGTTTGACTTGGCTATATTCATTTTAAAAAATAAATTTATTTTAAAAAATAAAATAAGGTTTAAAGTTGTCAAAAGTCAAAACCAATGTCGGTAAATATTTTACAAACGTCTTTCATAAAATAAATTTAAATTTCAAAACTAACATGTCACTATCGTATAACAACAAACTAAAAATATTGAATGCCATGTTATCCATTTTCTCGGCCATTAAAAATAATGATTTTCTCCCTGGGAAAATAAATAAACTTTAAGTGGAAAATAATATGTGCGTGGTGCACGTGCCATGGAATTTCGTGCAAAGTGCGGATAATGATCCCATAAGAGAGAGAATATTCTGCATTGCATCAACAATGTCCTCAACTCCACTTTGTCTTCATCTACTTTTTTTTTTTTTTTTGATAAAATGTCTTCATCTACTTTTGATAAAGCAGATCAATCACAGTAGTACAATACAAGATCGTAGTCACAAGTTCATCATAATGGTGGGCCCCTCCCTTTGCTCATATTGTAATCTGTACGATTTCTATAAGATAATGATTTCTATAATTGCAAGTTACTTACATTACTCAAAAATAATTGCGCAAACCAATTATGATTCATTTGGTGACACTCAATCATTGATCAAATCAAAGACCCGAATTTGATGATTAATGATTTCAAATACTCCTTTTATTATCTTCATTAGTCTCCTTCTTTTACTATTAGATAAATGTCCACATTCGTTCTGAAAAAGTGTATTATTCATCCCAACAAATGTTTTTATATGTTTAGAAACCAACAAATATTTTTATATGTGAAAAACTAAAGTTGTCCCTGCCACTTTCCCAAAAATTAAATTTGTGTTCTTAACCTTATAAAATTCTAACTTGCGTACCATTACACCAACACGCTAGTCAATCGATCTTTTTCCAATCCAATTTGATTGTACTCATTATTATCAGCAAAAATAAACAAATAAACATGATAGCAACAGAAAATAATTCAGCACATAGAAAGTAAGAAAAAGTATAACAAAGATTTCCTTAAATAGAAAGAGAGAAAATATAACAAGGTGAGAATTTTTCCTTTTTTTCCTATGTTATGTCCTTTTGACATTTCTACATACATTCATAAAAAATGAAATTGAATCAACAAAAAATCAAAGAACAGTGTTAGAATTAACAACCTTATTGCATCAAATCATTTACAAATTGCCAACCTGCATGCAATTTGGGGCAGGCAAAGAATTTGGTGTGAGAATATTACATGAATTTGAAACAAAATGTACAAGTTTGAGTCTTCTTCCTCTTTTCCTGTCAGCAACACAAGTAGTCCTTTCTATACCTTCAACACACATGATCTTTCAGGTGTGGCTTCTGCAATCTTCAAACTCCCTGGTCCAGCTTGGTGCTTGCCATGTTGCTTGGCTTGGTGCTGAGACCAGTATCCATGTGCCGCCAAAACCCTATCTAAGAGCTCCTGGGGTACTGGCTCTCCTCTCCTTTGTTGAGGGGAGATGCTTGCAGTGTGCACTAAAGTTTTCCATTTATCCTGCACAATACACCAATAGGTCTCGTCATTTCGCAATCAAGCCAGTGTTGTTAATGGCGGTGGACTATGGCATAGAGCCAAAAACCCGTCATATTTGACAATTAATGATGGCGGATTATGGCAAGAAATCGGCCATGGCGGAGAGCCAAAAACCCACCATAAGATTTCACCATGGCCGATATTTGATAACAGAATCAAGCAACGCTAGTAGCATTACAACATCTGCATCTTATATCTAAAACCAGTGCAAGTACAAAAATCTTCTTTCTAAAACAATTGTTAGCATATTTGGATCAACTTCTCTTTACTCAGAATCAATTCTGGTTCTGGAACCCAAAAACTACTCAAGTTTCTCTCCATAATTGAATCAATTGTAGAATTATTTCCAAAAATCCACTAAGACGCAACTAATAAAGGAATTCATCGTCCTAAGAAAATAAGCATGATGCTCAGGAGTCAGGACAGTATTTATGCCATCAGCCATACCAAAACCAATACAATGGTAACCACAAAATCGAAATTAAAGTTGGAAAATTAAACTAATCATATTATCCTAGGTAACAAATCTCAGTTGAAAGTCTATTTAGAATCAAACAGGAAAGATGATCCAACAAAAATATTCATAAGGGCCAAATCCTAATTAACCATAAGGAACTTAAAATGTCATTGGTATGATCATTTTAGTACTTAACTATGTAAGGTTATATCTCGTTGAAAGGACTGACTCTGGAGGGAAGGAAAGAAATAATAATGTACCTTCAAGTCTACATAAGTCCTGTGGTCTGCATTCTCAAAAGCTCGCAACTTTACATCGCGCCATCTGCATTGTGTAAACATATAAGCAAAGCTAGTTCTGCTGTCTATCTTGAGGTAACGCAGATATTGATAACACTGTAGTACCTTCCAGTTCCAAGTTCTTCAACTGCATGAACAAGTGCTTCTACCTCATACACAGTGAATGGCCTCCTGGTTCGACGCTGTACGAAATCAGCGCGCTTGGTCTTCTGACTTGCAGGAACCACAGCTAATGCTTCAGTACTAGTTGGAACAGCAACTATCGCTCTGGAATCTGGTGTTATGTCGTCAACTATAGTGTCAGTGGGGGAAGAAGTGGACTCATGGTTACTCTCAACTAGGTTTCCCGAATTTGTCAGCAAGGACAGGTCATGTAAGGCACCAGTAATCCCTGAATCTAGAACAGGAGTTTCGGGAGACCTAGAAAAACCAAATAATGATATAAGCTATAGTGTCCAAGATAAATTCAACTGAATAGAGGTAACTCATAAGCAAATTTCATTTACACTTAAAATATGTAGAAATTCATTTCTTGTCAATTAACTAATCTTGGCCTATAATGATAGGAAGAAACTATGTCATCAAGTTTGGCTCACCCGGTAGGTTCGGATGTTTCGCATTGGGAAGAAGGACCACCAGCAACACAAACAGCTGGAGAAGATAGAAGAGAACTAGGCTCCAACGTGAAACTAAGGGTGTCCAGATTTTCTTTGCAAGATATACCAGTCTGCATAAGTGTTCTATTGTCATCTCTAACTTTTTTCCCCTGAAGAAGAACACCAACATGAACACCACCTCCGAGTATAGCCATCACAGATTCCATGACTGTCCTCTGCAAAAATTTGAAACATACACACAGCAAAGGTTAGATACAGACAAGACAGTCTCATTTGGGATAAGTTAGAAGATACATTTGTCTGAAAAAAACACAGAAGACAGAAAATGGGTGGATGAAGATTTATAAACAATAATATTAAAAAAAAAAAATATTAATGCTATCTATATATTTCATTAGTTATATTTATACCTTCAATGAACCAACAGTTGCAGTTTCAGGAACCTCAATATAAAGCTCTGGTATCTTTAATGACTTAATGCTAAATTTCACTGTTCACAAGGTATAAACAGCACATGAGTTACTATTTAGGGTAATGAGCAATCAAGATAAGCAAAATGAATGAACATAAAAGAATTGGTTACCATGAGAATCTTTTGGGACAAGAAGTTTTGCAGATGAGCAAGGTTTTTCTCCATCCACTCCTTTCTTAGGTGAATTAGACACACTCTCACTGCTGAATCCTCCATCAGAAGTTACCCCTGAAATGCGGTCAAAGAATTTCCTCCTCTTAGCAATAGTGCTGCGCTGAGATCTTTCAAAGCCGTAACAAGCCTTCCTCTTACGATAAAGAGGTACTCCAAGATCTGCAAATTCTATATTACTGTCAGTGGAAGACATAATCAATCACACCGACATTGTATATGCCTCAGAAATTAAAGCTAGCACATTTGTAAAGACACCTTACCAGATTCAGGAAGATCACATTCCTTCAACTTTGGAGCAACTTTCCAGTATTTGGACGACAGCAGGTTCTTGATTCTTCGGTGTGCAATGCGTCGTGGAGACCTAAAGGCCTTTGATTTTGTGCAAAATCTTTTGCACCTAAAAAGGTTTTCGTCATCATCTCTAAAATCTAACTTAATACCATTCCCAAGCTTGGAAAAAGAAGCACTGGGAAAAGATTTACGTGGATATTTAACATTGATTTTTGAGTCAATTAGTGCAGGAGTAACATACAATTCTAACTGGTCTTTCAAACCATATTTATCACCCAAAGTTGATCCCTGAAAGTCTGAACTGCCAGCTTCCTTTCCCTGTCTAAATCCACTCTTTACTTTACCATCACAAGAATCCTTAAAATTTTCAGGTATTTCTACTAATCTATTAGAATAACGCCCGAACTTTTTATCCCAGTCGAAAGCCTCAGTCTTCACATCAGCTTCAACTTTTTCAGAACTGTCAGAATTATTATTTACAGAAATGTGTCCTAATAAACAATCAGCCTTAGAATGCAGAAAAGGTTTCTGACTACTGTTTCGTGAGGCTACCTCATTCTTAACAACACTCTCTGCACAACTTCCTTGATGAATTCCCTCGATTATCAATGGTTTAACGGCAGGCTGAAGATTTCCTTCAGATGCATTGCTAGCAGCAGAGCTTTCACTTTCCTGCAACAACTTGCCAGCTAAAGACGCCAATAGGTCGAAAGCACACGCTTGACCATCCTCAACGGCACTTCTGAATGGACCCCTCCTCTGAACAATTGTCAAAATTAAAGGGATTAAATAGAGTTCAAAACAAAAAAATATGAAATATAAAACCATTCCCATAAGTGCAGCTAGTACTTACTCTTGCAGATCTAGGAGCTTTAGGAATAACGGGGACTCGAAAGCCGTTGAATCCATAATCAGCCCTCTTCTTCAACACCATAGTTTAAACATATATTTATAAGCTCGTCAAATAACCAGAAGCATCAATTCACCAGATCCTCTTCACTGTCATAAAATTGAAGGAAAACCCACATATCAAGTTAATTTTCACATTTTCGCTAATTGCAAATTGAGAATGCAACATCACACTACCACTGAAACATTTGCAATTAATTTAAATAAACGGCTACTTACACACACACATTCACACACTAACAATGAATGCAAGTTGAATGATCCAATCCAATCCAATCCAATCCAATCCAATCCAATCCAATCCAATCCAATCTTCAATTAACAGGGACAATTTCTATTTATATAGATTTATATAGGAGATAATTAATTAAGACATTCTTTACAATTTTGTTTGCCCATAGCAAAAGGAACATTCACAACATTGGCATGGGAAGACGAGCAAAAAATAAATATAAAATTTACAAAAAAGAAAGAACAAGGTGCCAGAGAAACCAAATCTGTAATAAAATCCATCCAACAAGTGCGATTTCAGCCCCCAAATGAACACATAAGGAACAATTCAGATCAGATTTAAAACAATTCCAAAAACTACCAACTTGATTCACAAATTCAATTTAATTGAACTGAGTGTAACAATGAACCACCAGACTGCAAATAGAAGGAATGGAAAGTTGAATCCGCATCACGGCAGTTACAGAAACGGTTATAAAATGGATTCAGATGAATTCCATTGAACTTTATGAAACAATTTCGATTCCATGGTAATGAAATAACCGTATGTAACTCCCTGATCAAAATCAAAAAGACAATCGCGTTTAAGGGAGGAAGGATCATAAAACTCAACATCATCAAAGCTTAGAAAAAGAAGAAGACGAAGAAGAAGAAGAAGCTGATAGAGGCTGCAACCGGTTGAAGAGTACTAATCCTCAAAGATCAACCAAAACGAACCATTTGCAATCATCAAAGTTCATGTGATCTCTCAACTGCAGCAATTCGGGCTAAAACCAAAGAATAGGCTAAACCCAACAACAAGAAAATCAAACTTTTCATATTGAAACGAACCAAAAACCAATTACACACGACAAAGAAAGCCTAACTTCCACGATCGGATCTCAATTCTGAACTCCACCCCACAATTTTTCAAGATACCAAAAATGAATCTTCAGAAGTTAGAACACAAATTGCGCACAAGGCAGCACAATTCTCCTCTCTGCATCTCCAAAATTCAACGAGAGCTATGCAGAGTTGAGAATTGATCTCCACCATGAAACCATGATGAGATCACAGCAAGAAAAAAGAAAGAAAAAACCCGAAATTCAAAACCTCTGACATGCAACAAAACCTCTCACACCAACATACCTCTTGAAAGGACAACAACATTCGAGGAGCAACGATCCGCAGAACCAAAATTACGATCAAGCAACTGAATTTCCGTGGAAAGCCATTCTCCGACAGGGGAAAAAGTACAAGCTTTTGGTGTGCGAAATCAAAGAACCCAGAAGAAAACTGTCCGAAAATGCAAGATCTAAGGGAATTCAGGAACTGAAAACAACAACAAAGTCCTGAACTTTCTCTCTGTTTCTCTCTCTCTCTCTTGAAAAAAGATTGAATTTTTATTTTCCTCTTATTTTTCTTGTTTTGTGAGATGGAACGAAACAATAGATGATAGAATAGTTGATAGAAGAGTTTTCAGAGGACAAAAACCCACCAATACCACGCAACAGTGGCCTTAAACCCTTTATATCCTACCTGGTTTTGACCACACAACCGGACCAGCCAGTAAAAGTGCATCGTTACCGGCTATAGCAGGTCATCATCCCTTCCAAAACCCTCCCTAGACCCATTCTTAACCCCTCAACCCAACCCCTATGGATTGATTGTGCCACGTGGAAGGGTTGCAAAGCCTTTGTTGGATTAGAAACATGGGGATTTGCCTTTTCCTATGAGGGAGTTTGTGTGTGTGTCCTTTTATTTGTTTTTGGATTTCGTTTGTTTATCTCTTTTTGTGGACCATCTTTTTTTGGTCCCTTTTTTGGGTGAGTTTATTTTTCATGTATTGAATGAATTTGTGATTGAGGGCGAATTCATTTTGGTTCCCTTTGCTATGCATTTTCAAGTCAACAAAATCACATATGTTTCCTTTCAAGTTCATGATAAAATAATTTGGAGTGAATAGATATTAACAATAATTATTTGGTTTCAAATAAAGTAGGTTAGAGATTGCTCATTTTCAATCCACCGACCCCTCCATTTATTTTTCTATTATGTTCTTCAATACATAGAAATAGAATCATACCAAACATAATTAGGGGTGGATGGGGTGCAGGGCTCAGGCGCCTTCTTAAAGAGATAATATATAATTTTGTTATACTTGGAAAATCAAAGAGATAATATTATATTATAAATGTACATTAGAAAACTAGGTTCATTAACTATCAGTCTATCATTAATTTTCCTAAATACTAACTGCTATCAGAATTTTTTTAGGGTTCAATTGAAATTCGAGGTTATAAAATAAAATTTGCATTTTAAAATACAAAAGTAAGAAAAAACTTATTAGGAAAATTATTATTGCAAAAGTATTCACAAAACAATAAATACTTTATAATAAAAACATTTATATTCTCATATATATTATTTAACAAAACTGGAAATGAATTATATAATTTTGTTATCATAAATTTGTATTTATATTTATATTTTATAAATATCTCCATGGTCACACATATTTAATATAAATACATATATTAAGAGGAAGATAGAATCAAATGTTTTAAAAAGTAAAATCATGCAAAACTTTAACATGATATGATTTTGATATAAAAATGTTCCGGTCGGCTGCAAAATCCGTCAGGCCTGAAAGCATTTTAACCGATCAAAAGGCATGCTTCTAAGCACTTTCCATAAAGGCGGACAAAATGACTTGAAAAAGGACATCTCGTCCCAACTATCGATTGTTCAGCCACAAGAAGGTCGAGACACAACAAACTAGAACGAGTCAGCGAGGGGCTGCCCACATGCTTAAAAGTTTCACTTAAATAATTTTCCTCACACTATAACTTGATTTACATAACTTGATTTCTTTCATTTTGTGTAAAAAGATGTCAGTTTGGAAAGTGAGTCTTAGGGATTTTCTGAAGTTCGACCTTCTCCCTCACATAAAGAAGGAATGCGGAGAGAAAAGAAAGTTCTCCCTTTTTCCTTCTCTTTATGCTTGTCGAACTTCTTTTTTGTTCTTCTCTCGGTGTGTCGCCCAACTTCTCTGACGTGTTGTGCATCCTTTATGCCATCTCCTCATTTGGCCAGCTTTGGTGCCATCTTATCTTGCTGCGTCGATGTGAGAGATTGGAGTATCGGGTTGGCTCAAATAGATGCATTAATGAACCCGATATCCAAACCGGACTTGGTTAGATTGCTTGCAAATTCATCAGATTAGACTCGTTTACGCAATCTAATCCACAACTTTGCTATTTGGTTGGGTTGGGCGAGTTGACCGGATCTACCCGACCTAGGAGAACCCCTAAATCTACTCTATATTATAAAGTGTGAGTCTTCATATTAGAGGGTGAAGCACTCAATGAGCATACTCCCTCCCACAATTAGCCACCTAACTCTTTTCCTTTAAATTTTGCATTCTCTCTCTAATTCTATTGCATTGTGGCTCACACGCGCATCATCTTTATCCGGTGGTTTTTTTAGTGCCTTTTAATATTAAATTTCACTCTTGACTCCATTAAGTCTTTGAATAAACTATGATTTATTTTCCTTTAATTAATTTTTTGTGTTCCAAAAATCTCTCTTATGACTACACCGCAACGGTTTTCATTATCTCATTCAAGTTGATGATTATTTTTTTGGTACAATTCAAGTTGGCAAATTTATTTCAATTTTTTATTGTCGTTGATAAAATAAAATAAATATATAAATATGTTTTAAAATAATTTAAATACTGAAAATTCTAATTTTATTTCATTGCAATTGCCCCAACTGTAATTTATACATTTATTTATATTTTCTTATGCAAAATTATATTTACAAGAGTCCCAATGGTAATTTAATAAAAATACAGAATTAAAATAAAAAATATTTAAAAATTACATTTATCTGATAAAAATAAACTCAAATGTAGGTATTTTATTTTATACTTTTTAAAATCTAAAAAGTTAATTGGAATCGTTGAAACTTTGTGTTTTAATTGTTTTCATATTTTTCATATCATTAAATTTAATATTATAGTAATATATATTTATTTCATAGTGATGTTATTATAAATACAAATATAGAAATATATATATCTCAATTTTCATTTTTAAACAATTATAAAAATTTAATCTAAAATAATTCATTGAGTACACTATTATCAAATATTATAAATACTTAAATTTTTTTATTCTAATATTTACAAATGATTTCAATATATTAAAATATTAAAAAAATACTCGTGCATTGCACGAGTACGAGTTACTTACTAATTTTGGTAAATAAATAGGAATCAACGAGTGTTAGAGATAAGAATCGTCTGCTGTTGGATATGCGCAGAATCGAGCACAGCAATAGTCTGTGATCGTCCGTTGTATTGACTGACAAAGGAAAGCATTGTCTGATCTTATATCGTCTGATAAGGATCACCTGCATGCGAAAATGATGGATCATCTATCAAGCTATATCGTCCGGCCAAATGTAACGTCTGACCTGTACTATGCCAGCTGTAAACTAATTATCTAGTAGTACTAGCAATCCCAAAATATTCGGGACCTTATCTTGTATTTATTATTGTTTATGATTCTCAATGTAATAGTTGACCTCAGAATATTCGTCGTTCTCTTTGTATAAATATAAAGCTTGTAACCGCGAATAAACATTAATTGAAATGCAGAATAATAATAAGAATCTTACAGAGTTTATTTTTACATCTTCGATTTTTCTATTCTTCAAGAACCAACTTTGGTTCTTAACAAAGAGCAAATGCAATCTCAGAATTCGATTCAACATTGTTAGACTTTTTTTTATTGAAAACATGTAAATGTCAATTTTGGATTTTATGAAGAACAATATGAACAAGATTCACTTAAGCTGAACATTCATATTAAAAAGTTTATGATATTTAACAGGGAAAAGAGTACATAACTACCTTTAACTTTGTGTCTTTTCCAAATAGATATCATGAAATTTTATATTATCTCAATTAATCTTTAAACTCTAACTATTATTTTAATAGACACTTCTATAAATTTTTAGTTATGTTACTTAGAAAATATGAATCTTTTACTTTTCTAGGAAAAGAATATAAAATCACATTAAATTTTATACTTTTTGCAAATAAACATTTTTAAATCTCACAGTTAATTGTAATTAATCTTTAAACTTCCACTAACAATGAATAAAAGGATCTATGGTAACAATGTTAGAAGTTTAAGGATTAATTAGGATAAAATAAAAATATATGGTGCTTATTTGCAAAAATTGAAGTTTAAGGTGGTTGGATACATTTTATTCCTATTTAATATTGGAAAAAAATATTGTCACTTAAGCATGTGATCGTACTTTTAAAATTAAATTCAAGAATGAACACAACCTCCATCTTTTAACATACATAGGGACTATGAGTTAAATGATAGATAAAATTGAGTTAATTGATTTAAAGAGCTTTGTACTTGAAATTCGAAACTTCCCATTCCTGCACTTAAACAAAGAAGTTGTTGTGAATTTTATATATATATATATATATATATATATATATATATATATATATATATATATATATTGAGGGATGTATCACATGTAAAAGATGTTTTTATATGAGAAAATGAAAATAAATTACGATCGTTAGATCTAATCACTAATAGTCAAGATTAAAATAACTTAATAATCACATGACTACTTAAAAATGAGATGTGATTTTTTAAGATGTCACAACTTTGTTTTTACAGTCAATTATTATATACAAGTTGATGATATTGACCTCATTTTTTTTTTTTAAGAAAAAGAGGAAAAAAGGGTGGTTAATATAATGTGGCGGAAGAAAAAACGAGGGGCCAAAAATTGTGGGCAGTTATTTATCCATCCCTTGCAGATAACAGTTTCGTGTCAAAGTGTGTTTAGTTTTATCGCTTTATCTCTTTGTCTCGCTGACATCATCACATTCTTCACAAAGTGCCGCGGGTCCCACACCACCTCATTATTCGAAACGTGCCATTCAGTCAATTGATTTTCGGGTCAAAATTAACCGCCGCCAGCGGGTTCCGGTACTCCGATGGATCATTGGTCTATGTCTCTTTTTCTGCTTATACATATTTTTTTACATTTTACTAGGTTTTTGAATTAAATATATAATTTATCCGGTCAAAAAATTTAAATGTATAATTTAACAATAATTTTTGTAAAAGATATATATATTTAACGTTTTGAAAACATGATCGCGTTTTACTATTTAATTTAAAATTTTGATAGCGGAAACATAATAAGCTTTATCTATATATATAGTTGGTTACCAATTGCTCTACCATTACCAACATTGTTTAACTAATCTAAAACAAGTAATTGGACTCAGCAAGTGTTCATCAACTTGGTCTAATTTTATGTTTGAGAAACGTACAAGTTACAAACTTTACATGTGTATTTTATCGTCTTCTGAATATTTTTTTCCGAATACTTCAATATATATAGTATTATTATACAATTAATGTTCTTTGTTACTCGTTTTTTCTCTTTTAGGAATAATTTCAAGCTTCGTACGTAATTTTCATAAATTGGGAAAGATCAGAACACAACCTTGATAGGCAGCTAATTATGTTAAAATTGTATAGTAATAGGCCAGGAGAATGGAGATGCTCACCAATGATGACAGAGATAAGATAAGGTTTAGAAAGAGTGTGTCTCTAAGAACTGTTAACTTTTCTTATATTTGTAAAATATTTGGACTAACCTTGGGTTGAATATATATCTACAGACATGGAATATCTTATCACCTTGTGTTATCCAAATATCATGGATAATGTGACATTAATCCTGATTATGATGTGTCTCTCATTTTTAGGTTGTTGTATTGGGTTTGATTATATTATTTGTACCAGTTTCCTCCAAACTGAGTATTTAAGTTATGAAGTTGTTTCAAGTATAAGGTCCAAGTTAGCTTCTTTTGTTTGGGATCACTTAATTTGGACCGCGGTGTTTAAACCGGAGGTGTCTACTTACTTGAATCCATGCAACTCTCAAAGCCCTTACGTAAATGGAAAGATCGTGTCTCTTGACGACATGATCATTTGGGATGCTACGAGAGACGTGGATCTCCCTCACTGGAAGTTCTTGATATAATGTGATATTGAGAAGTTACATAATGTTGAAACGGGACATGCACGAGTTTATTTTTCCTATACTTGTAAGTTTTTAAATTTTGTGACTGTGCGACATTTCATTTTCTTCTGTTTCATTCTCCTTCTCAAAAATACTTTGTTAGGTTTTAAAATCTCTATATCATAGGTTTTAGGTTGTAATGATGACAACAAATTTTTTTATAAAGGCTAATGATTTTGTGACATCTTAAGTGCAATATCTTAGAACAGGTACAACGATCAACATATAAGAAATAAAATCAATTTCCTATACTATACAACAAAAGAGTACATCATAAGAAGAAAAACCGTTGAAGCCATGGAATACATCATTTACAAAGTTGTATCATCAATGGGTTGCTTGCCAAAAAGGAATCATACGCGTTTAAAGAATTTACTCCATAATGATGGACTTAAAGCTTCAAAGGACTAATCTGTGGGAAGCTAATCTGTCCATGAATAACCATGTTTATATGAAGAAAGAATGATCAAGATCATCATGGGAGTGAAGGACATCATGTTCAAAGGCTTATTATGATTCAAGAAAAGAAGAGAAAGACAAGGCAATACAAGGATCATCTCACACATAATTCACATCGAAGATCTCGTCGTCTACTGGAAAAGTGATGTACCAGTAAGTCAGTACTCCTCAAGTCAAGAGGTGTACACAAGGCACAAGACAACAGGAATGAACTAAAGGACCCTTCTCCAACACGCTTGAACACAAGAATTAGCTTCTAGTTCAAGTCCAACAGGCAGATTACTTAAAAACCGCACAAAGACAAACCAACGGTAATATTCAAATGGAAATAGAAGCTTGTGCACAAGAGAACACTGAAATGCTTGAATGCAAGAAAGCATCAAAGCATGAAGACATCAAAATCTAAAGAGTCAAATACTTGAAGATATCTCTACCATGAAAATGAATTGAATTCAGACATGACTCATCCATATCAATGCATCCATCATCAGCAGAGCTTCAGCGTCAAATACACATGAAAATGTGAAATTGTTGTGATAATTCATAGTGTGAAAAATGTGCTGAGAACTATGCGTGTGAGATCGAGCTGAATGAAAATGGTATTCCCATGAGGTCTACTATACAAACAATGCAATCTTATGAATGAAGCATTAGAAGAGGAAGCATCTAACCATTGAAGATCAGATGGAAATCCTCTAGAAGAAGATGAAGATGGTCAAGGCTCAAGCTTGACGTCTATCCATTGAGCATGTACCACAAGAAGAAGAAGAAGAAGAAGAAGAAGAAGAAGAAGAAGAAGAAGAAGAAGAAGAGATGAGTCTAAGATCCATAAAAAAGGCTCCAATGTCTACCCAGAGGAATTTGGAATTCGGAGATCTTAGAAGGAAGAGCACTCAGTGTCAAATCTTCTCTTGATTGTAAAATACTCTCCGAAGGTTGTAAAGCATTGAAATCATATGCATCCTTCACATGGTTATGAAGAGTACTTCAATCTTAACATTCAAGAGGAGTCTTAAGAATACTCATTGAGCCTGTAGAGGCTTGTGTAAGAATACTTGATAGGAGGAGTCCTGCAAATACTCATTGAGCCTGGAGAGGCTTAGGCAAGAATACTCATTAAGCCTGGAGAGGCTTGGGCAAGAATACTCATTGAGCCTAGAAAGGCTTAGGAAAAAATACTCATTGAGCCTGGAGAGGCTTGGGAAAAAATATTCATTAGGAGAAGTTATAGATAATACTTGTAAAGGGTGAAGTCCCGCGAATACTTGATGATATTATTGGAAACACCAAAAGTTGGACGTATCCCGAGTTGGGTGAACAAGGATAAATTATGAGTGTGCATATCGTCTAAATGCTCCTAATAGTCGTGCCTACAAAATCTATCCGCTAAACCATCGTTTGATGGAATTGTTAGAAGGAAACTTTGAATCAGAATGATGAAAATTTATCAACCATGTGAAAAAATTTCATAGACACAATTCAACCCCTGTTCTTGTGTCCCTGTGAATTCTTTCAGTTGGTATCAGAGCATGACTCTGGGTTGACATCTTAAAAGATGTAGAGAAGATCCAATATCTGACAACTACCGTATGTGCTCTAAAGCAGCCACTTTATATCAAGTCATCCATTGGAACATCACTTTCAGCACTCAACTAGAATTATCAATCAAAAAATGTTAATGGAATCAAAGGTCATATAAAATGAAGAGTGAATATGGTGTCACGACTTGAAGTTCAATCAAATGAATCACTTCGTATTCTTCTCCTCAATGAATATCTTAAGAGAGAAAAAAATTGGAAAATAGCCAAGTCTGAGGTGATCAAGCTCTCATCAGAAGATCCACCCGGAAGGATAAATGTCTTGAGCTTAAACCGAAAGAACTCATAAGATAGATGAAAGAAGAAGAATATTTGCATCTCAACTGTACAAACTCCATGAAATCATTCATGGAGAGACCTCGACAGACCAGGTACTATCATTTCATAAATTATTCATGAATTTAAATATCTGGCTTACAATGCATTAAATAAATCTTGTCTGCACCTTCTTGTTATATCATGTTCTCTCTCTCAAAGTTGCCTTCCCTATTTGTGAAAGTTTAATTCCTATACTGTAACGCCTTGATTTCTCACGGGTAACTTAGTAACTTTTAACGAAAATATTAAGACACCTTTGACATTTTGTGAAACCTTCATTAAAATAATTATGTGGAAAAACAAAAAAATTGGCCACTAGACGGACCATTGTTTAAGATAAAAGAAAGGTAATTAAACGTTAAAATAAAACTCCTAAACTCCAACCACTTCTTGTCTCACCACGCACGCCAAACCACACGAAAGCATCGAAAGACAACCTCGACCTGAAAGTAAGAAAACACACACACACACACACACACACACACACATACATACAGGTCACCCTACAAACACAACCAAACAACACTAAGCTTGCTACCCAAAAGTCCCTAGCCTTACTCTAGACTCTATTCCTCTTCAGAAGAGCTCTCCTCGTTGGTCGAAACATCCACCTCTAGTAACTCGAGCATCAAGGCTCTAAATCTTGCAGACTTGTAGCTGATCCCATGCACGGATTCGCAACACTCCTCACAAGGCTAAACAACATGGAAAAGACTTCCCTATAGGTCTAGTACCTAATCACGTCATCGCCCACCATCTTCTGGCGATTTCCGGCCGCCCAAACACAAAAATAACAAACAAAGCATGCAATGGTAAACTACTTTAAGCACATGGGAATCACTTTATCCACGCAATCAAACACAAACAAACAAACAAAATATGACATGTCCTCATCAACTTAAGCTAAGTCATGACAACAGTCAACTGGGGTACTATCAATAAACAGTCAATAGTTAGTATGCATGTATGCACGTACAACCTCGTTGTACAAAAAAAAAATGAATCCACTTGCCGCTCTTGTACAAAGATTTTTCTTATCTTGAATAATATGAACCATGTTGAATATGCCTCTATAAAACAAGGCAAGAAATCTAGGATCCAATGCAAATTTCTGACAAGTAAAAGCTGACACCATGTGACTAAACTCTGGAACTATGGTTGTAGAGCCGGAACAGATGAAGTACTTGCATAATCAAAACAGCATAAAAACGTGGTGTCCAACATCAGTAACGGGGCCTTGAGTCCTTGCATTTTCTCTTAAGAAAGCATTGTAATGGCTCAAGTTCCTGTGGAAATTAATCCCTAGTTCAGACGTGTCTCTTTCAAAGATTTCAGTTATCGGAGGTGTCTCCTTCAAAGGTTTCGACTATTGGAGGAAGCTTTGGCCTGTCAACTAGTAAAATAAGGATGTTGGTTATGTCTAAAAGGGTAGGTGACATCATAAAGGAAGGAAACGTGAAACCATTGATTGCAGTTGACTGAAACCCCGCAAAGCCAAAGACAAAGTCATGATGGCAGGGGAGTTCCTATTGAGAGAGCATTACCATGTCATAAATACCACACTCTTTTCGTAACACTCCCTTTGAAGCCTTGATCCTGTCAACCTTGTCAAAATAGTCATGTATTCTGGAAGGCCAACCTTCAAAGAGTCCAGGGAAGCTTTGAAAGAAAAACCCTTCATGTGTAATGGCAGACGAGGGCAATTCATGGCAAAAATTTCCTTTAGCATGAGAGGAAGTTCGACACAATCCTGAGTGTGAGGTCCTAGAAGATACTGACAATGTACTGGTCAAAGGGAATAAGGGTCTTAGTTTGGGACGCACCTGTGGCCCTAGTGTCGTTACCAACTTTCTTTTTCTCGCCAAACATTTTAATAATGGCAAAAGGCTCTTTTGGTGAGGAGCCATAGGAATCATCGTTCTGAGAGTCACTCGCATTAGACATGGTGGCTAGACGAAAGGTAGATGGAGAAAGAAGTGGAATGGCAAGAGTTTCTAATAAAGTTGGTAACCAGTTGTGCAAATAGAATGATAAGAGGATTTAAGTTTCGAGCAAGCATTTATATTATGAGAAGATGTGCATATTCAAATCCTAGCGATACCTGCTTTCTTGGGAAAAAAAAGAACAAATTATTACATTATGATATTGTGCGTAACAGACAAAACTGAGAATGCATGGGGGAATGTGTTGGCACTCAAAAATTGGTTATTTCATAACAGCTGCAAACGCGTAAGCCGAAAAAGGCATGTTAGCCGATTCACGAGTAGATAGTCGTTTGTCGTGTTAGAGTACACGACCGAATGAAGAGAAACCTTGCACTTGGACGAGATTAATAAACAAATACATAAGCCTTAGTATGAGGATGAAGATATTCCATGTATCGGCTCAAAATCTAGGTTTAAATACGTGGAAATTGGATATGGTACCATCCCTTAAATGTATGAATAATTGTTACAAGCTTGAGACAACCGATACAAGGAAGATCACTCTTCCAAGATGACTAGGAGAGGTACGAACACCCCACGATTAGTAGTGGACTGCATGGAATATAAAGTGAGTTAGTGGTTATAGGCCTGAATAACTGTTGTAGTCAACCGAGATTGTCTCTATAACTAGAAAGAGAGTTACTTGTACAAACACTCAATCAATCCATAAATCAAAATACAAATATCTCATTTATTTATTTTTATTTTCAATTACTTTTATTCATTTCAACCTTTATTTATTCCTTTTATCATTAAATTTAAGTTTTTTATTTAGCTGTAATTCAGTTATTTACTAGTTTTTCTTTTTACCCTAGTTAACATTAAACTACATTCTCCAACAACTCTTAGTTACAAATTTTTTTTTTTGAAGTATCTTAAAAACCTGCATAGAGGAACAAAGTTCCTTGCTCGAGTAATTGTTTGTTTAGAAAATCATTGCATTGGTTCTCAGTTAACTCACACGGCAGTCTCTAATTCTAAACCTAGTTTATTTCAACAAAAATAAGGTTGACAATAGATTTT
The DNA here is from genome assembly GCA_030819835.1 of Acmispon strigosus. Lineage (NCBI taxonomy): Eukaryota > Viridiplantae > Streptophyta > Magnoliopsida > Fabales > Fabaceae > Acmispon > Acmispon strigosus. The sequence goes on from JAUAMA010000007.1 coordinate 34,414,154, forward strand.
TAAAATGAGAAAAAAAATTCTGAATCTGGAATTAATTAATTATTAAACTTAAAACTAGTTTTATTTTAAAAAATTAAAATTTAATACTAAATCTATATAATATAGGCCCAAGTGTCGATTTAACTTCATTTCAATATTATTTTAAATTAAATATATAAACTTTCAACAACATTCTACATGTTTTGACATAAATTAATTTTAAGTATAAGTGCACTCAACAAAAAAATATACGTAACTTATTTTACTTTAATTTTATAAATAATTAAACATATAATTAACCAACAAACTACCCTGAATAAATTGCAGCCCATATAAACCAAGTTAGGCAATTGATTTATCAACTGAAATGATACTTAACCAAACAATCTGCATTTATATGGCTAACCAGCAACAAACCTAAATCGAAACCAGTTTCACAACAATGGCTATTGGACCATAAAGAATAGATACCCCACTTGACTTGCATTAAGTTTATTATATATCTGTTGATATACCTTAATTAAGGAACAAGTCACCAGCACACACCAAACGAGAGTGGACAAAGAAAAGTAAAGAGAGAAAGAAATTAAAGAAAGTATATTCCGCAGTAATAAATTTGTCACGTGGAATCCTTTCTTTTTATTAGTATTCCCATGACAAGTATAAGATTAATTCTATCAAGATTCGATAATTATATTAAGTGGATAGTTTTTTTAAACAAATCATTCTTCATATATACCCCTTAAAATTTAAACCATTAATTAAATATTTTAAAAATCCATTCAGTTATCTATCAATTGTGTTGAACGATGTCACCGTCACGTGGAATCCTAAGCTTAACATGAGCTGCAACTAAGAGATAAATGAGGTTGTTAGTTTTCAAAGTTTTGTACAAGTTGATCTTATAGGTTTGGTTGACGTATTTACGAAGACTCGAGAGTTTTAATTTAAAATATACTCTCATAATAGCGCGTTTAATGCATGTGCTGATAATTTCGGGATTCAGATTGCATACCAAACCCCTTGAAGAAAAAAACGAAAATGTGAACCATGAGGATGAGATGAATCTTATTAGTTATTACTACCTTCATTGACATCAAGCAAGGTCAATTTCAGTTGCTGCTGGCTTAATTGCTCAAGCTTGAGCTTGACTTGACTATAGAATTCAATGTAAAAGCAAGTAAGCATATATTTATTAGCTTAAAAAAATTAAAGCATATATTTATTAAACGGTTTCAGAAAATTGTTTTTCTATAAATAATACAAAAAATAAAAATATGTGTGAAAATGAAGTACACTGAAAAAATATTAGAAGTTGTTTGTGAAACAAGCCTCACCACCTGATGCTTGTTCAAACACACCTCACAGCTGGCCGTAACACTTCTATGACTAGGCGTGTTTGAATGGACATTTTGTGAGGCTTGTTTGAACAGACCCGATGTGAGGTTTGTTTCATAAATAATCTCATTTTGACAAATATTTTTGAACCTACTCCATTTTAATAAATAAGAAAAATTTATTATTTAAGTAAACTAGAAAATTGCATCTTTATTAAATGAGTATGTAACAAAGGAAAATGTTGCCTTCACACCGCCTCTCCACCTCTAGAGAAATATAAGAATAAAAGAGAGCGAAAAATGAGTAATATGATAAGTGATGTAATAGAATAGATAAAAGAGATAAAAAGAAAAATATGTGAAAATAATATGTAAGAGAAACAACCGTGTAAACATATCGAATTCGAAGAGCTTTTATAATTCACGGATTTAGAAAAAGTAAAATCTGGTTAGTAAATAAATAAATAAATCTTGCAATTTTTTTTAATGTTAATAAAGGCTCATATTATAAATAATTTATTCTAAATATCACATTTCTTTAAATATTATAAAAAATAATATACTAAGAAAATAATATTACATTTAATTTACTAAGTTTGGGCACATTTTGACACATGAGATGGTGATATATATGACATGTGGATTAAAATCGCACACCTCACCTTTTCGGGTGGCATCGACACAAGTTTGACGACGACATGTGGAGCAGAGTTAAAAAACACCTTGATCGAGGCTAATTCAAAAAATTTCCTAAAATGAGTTGAGTTCTATGCATTTTCTTGGCAGTCAAAAACCGTTGAAAGCATGTAAAAGGACTACTCATGTGAGCTAAAATTCTCACTTCTTTCAATCTCTCAAACTATTTCAAGTTCTCTCAAATTCAATTCTCTCAATCTCTCCCAAATATCTTCGTGGTATTATTTAAAATAAAATAAAAATCAAATATTACATTTCTACCAAGTAAAAATATAATTTGTGGATGAACCTTCAATTTTTAACATCATGACCATAGAATTTTCTGCATTCACTTATTTATCTTTTACCACATCTTCATCCATACTTTCATCTTATAACTCTCATCTTTTTTATTACATGCCTCATTATATCTTTCATTTGTCTTTCTTATATTTCCATAACAAAGCTAATTATTTAATATATAGCATATTGTGTTGTGAATTAATCTATATATATATGTGTGATGAATAGTTAATAAAATAATATCAATATAACGAAAATTGGGCTAATGAAAATTAAACAAATAGTAAATGAAGAAAACACCAATGGATCCTAATATAATTGGTAGATATTTAGACTCCTTGAACATTTAGTCTATATTTGAGCTTTGAGTGGTATATATAGATAACAAGTTATTATGAGAATACTTCTTAAAAAAAACAGCTACATCAAGAATCTTAAATGGAGATGCAACTTTTTCACTTGGGAGGAGGATCTTTGCAATGAATTGTTACATTTGCTGAGCTCACTTAACTTATCATTTGATAGGAATGATGAGTGGATTTGGACAACCGACAACTCATGTTGCTTCTCGTCAAAGTCAGCATACTATTTTCTTAGGAGCTTGATGCTCACTACCCCTTCTAATTTGACTTCCTCCGATAACTCAGTTTTTAAACACTTTCTCTTGGGAGGTACTTTTGGATTACATTCCTTCAAGACTTAATCTGTTTGCTAGGAATAGGAATGCTTAATCTAGCAAGCAGTCTATAGTGTGTGTTTTATATATGTCTCTCACATACCCAAGACACTCATCATTTACTATTCTCATGTCCACTAGCCTATCAGATTTGGCAGGATATCTATTCTTGCTTTGGTTTGCAAATTGTATTGCCTTCAGATATACATACATTATCTTCAACACTGCGGTTTGGTCAAAGGGAAAATTTAAAACATGCATGGTATTCTGTGTGACATTTAAGTGCTTGGTCTTTTTGGTTACTCCCTCCGTTCCTTTTTATATAAGGTGAGTTAGGGATGTTGGCCGTTCCTTTTTATAAGGACTAGAGGAAATTTTGTGCCAAATTAATTATTTTTTCACCATTCTACCCCTATTCAATTCTGGATAATAATTGCATCACATTAATTATAATATTTCTTTTTTCCATTTTCCAAAGACTAGATACATGAACTATGCTTATCAAAAACTGTGAACTATGTATTTTTATCTATTGAGGCAATCAATTATCTAACTTATCCACTCATATTGCATCACATTAATTCACAATGATTCCCCACTCTTTTCTTTACAATAAATGGTGTTGGTTTATTCAAAATTAAATAAATAAAAATAATTAGAAATATGGAAATACATTTACTATGTTAAAGGGCAATTTTGGAAATTCAACAACACTTTGGAACAAATTTAATGTAAAAAACTAGATAAATTAGCTTTCTTAAGGGGTGTGCAAAGTTAGTTTATCTCTTATAAAAAGGAACGGAGAGAGTATATAGGAATGATAATGTGTTTTCACCTAAACAGCAAAATTTACGACTATGATAATCTCATGAATTTGATAAATTTAGGTGCTGGTCTTAGTTATTAGCAAAATGTCAAACATTCATTTTTTTCATTTTATGATTGGCTAGCTTAGCTTGTCTCACGTATTGTATTAAGTCGGTATTTTAGTGATATCGAATTATAACTTTTTTGTTACGGGTTGGAAACTTTTTTATTTGGCTTATAAATAAGAAAGTAACAAAGTTAAAACCACATAATATATTAATTAATTTTTGTCAATCCACATACTCATATCATATATATTAATTAAATCTTACTGCCTAGGATGGCTAAACGGGAGATGTGGATGTGGCTTTAACGACTTACGTTACGTCACCTCCTCATGGTGTTGATTGTTGAATCTCAAATGTGGCTCGATGCCTTTGGTTTTTCTCTAGATCATTAGCATGTTTCTTGTTTTTTTTTATTTTAATTCCCAACACCCAAAATAATAATAAAAAAGTTAAACGATGAGACTCTTTGTATGAATCAATTATTCATTGCTGATGTAATCATGAACTCAAAGTACATGTTATTGTTAATTAAGGAGATTAGGCCAATCAATGTGAGACTCCAAAGTATATATTACTTAATGGAAGCTATAAAGCAAACAATTAAGACTCGTACCAATGAGTCACAGAACACATAGTGAACGGGACACAACATATTTTTATATGGGTTATGTTCTTTTATAATATCTTTATTAGCATATATTTTCAACTAATATATATAGAACTCCAAAGTCACACTTAGATTTGGTAGCGTTTACACTCTAACTTTTATTATATCTTTCACTAAATTATTGTTGGTGAAAGAGTTGGCTCCCTTGTCCACCAAAAATAGTAGTTAGTTAACTTTTTTTCCTGAAGCTATAGCTGAAAGTTGAAGAAAGGTATCTATCGTGAATATAGATCGAAACTTTAGGGTTAAGTCAATTTGGTAGGCTGTAATTAATTATTATGAGATGGGGAGAATAATCCTCGTCTGGTAAATTTATCAGATTAGATACTGAAATTAAAGTTTTGTCTAGAAATTAGCCTTTTTGGGGGAGTGGGCATAGAAGCAAAGAACAATAATTAACGAAAGACAGGGTATCATTTCAATCTTCAATCAGCAATTTTAAACAAAAATGGTATCTTTAATTGTGGAGCTAGATGCCAGTGTTTTGTTATTTTAACAACTTTTAACCCAATAACTAAATATTTATTATAGAGGGAGTGCAGGTCACAGTATATATATTCTGATTCTTTTCATTTCTTACAAATAAAATCTGTTAGTGTGCATTCATAATTCATACTGCCGTGCTTATACGTCCTATGAATCATGTTTTTATGATTGCTTCCTCCGTTCCAAATTATAAGACTTTTTAGAGACAAATTTGGTGTCCTAAAAAGTTTTTCTTTTTTTACCCCTTGCATTCATTATATTTTCAATTCCAAAACTTTAATTATCACTTCTACTAATTATTTCTTTTTCATGTTTCCCAACTAGCATTTTATATCTCAAATACTAACATAGGGGCATATATGGAAGATTTATAAGAAAAATAACAAAACCAAGATATTAATTAGTTTATTACATATTTTCTTGATAAACGTGATTGTCTGAACAGGTCTTTATAATTTGGGATGGAGAGAGTAATATTTAAATATTTTTATAATATTCAACTAATATGTTTAAATTAACTTGCAAAGAAGTTATTTTATTTTCTCGTGCACATAGTAACAAAAGCCAAAAAAAATTTGTTACAAACAATACTGCATGTGATTGGATGGACAAAAAAGTGAGTAAATGTGGAGACAAGAAATACAGATTGTGTGATTAGTTGTGAATAAAAGTTAGTTTTGTTATGTGGGATGGAGCATGTTCGAAAAGTGAAGGTTTCTCGATGATCACACAATAGGAGGCAATTTGAACCGTGGTTGAAGAATCATATTGCTATATCACTCCCCATTTAGATGATCTATCGCTAGATCGATCTTAATTTAAAGATATAAAACGCAGATAATATAATTAAAAAATAGTACAGTGAACCTTGTAACTATATGATATTTTTAATATTTGTAATGTGATTTTGGTTGCAACAGAGCATGTGATTCCTTGCGAGTACAGCATGTCTCCGGTTGCTCCGCCAGCTATTTGTCCCCAAGAACCTGCATACATATTGCATACAATGAGAGAGAGAGAGAGAGAGATGAAAAAGTTGATCCACCAGCTAATAACTAACGTGATCCACAAGGTTGGATATATGGCTGGGGCGGCACAAGAGGTAAACGTATTTATTGTCACGCGGTAAAGACAACCATACAACTCACTTGCATCTTTTACGGTAGCGATATCTACACATCTCATTTTTTATCCACCTCACTTTCAGGCATGTTTGTTTTTATTTTTATTTTCTTATAATTTATCACATCTCGTTATTTTCACTTTCTTACTTTTTCTTTTTTTCCTATCTCTCCCCTCCTTCCATCTATTTCCACTCCAATTTGGGGTGTGCAAGCAACGTTTTCCCATCTTTTATCATTCTAGCTTAGATTCTCAATCACTGCACGTATATATTTGCCGTCTATCTTTTTCTTTTCGCTTTTCAGATCTATCAATGTTAATACTCCTATAGCAAGCATACTTGCAGGGTGCTTTTTTTTAAAGAAGTATGATGTTGGTCAGAGATATAACAAAACAAGTTTTTATAAAGTACGACAATCTTCAATTATAAAGCTAGCTTTTGTTATTGAGTTAGGCTTCTCAATTTTTAATAGGGTTGAATATGTTTTTGGTCCCTGCACTTTGAGCGAGATTTGGTTTTAGTCCCTCGCCGGCGTAAAGGTGGATTTTAGGCCTCAGACTTTTATTTTTGTTTGGTTTTCGTCCCTGCCGAACTCATTCGTTGACCGCCGTGCCTACGTGTCACGGCAGGTCTTACGTGTTATAGGCCACGTCATTTAATGAGTACACGTGGCTTTTTTTTTACATTTATTAATTAAAAAACTTAAAAACAAAAAAAGGAAAAAGGGGAAGTCAGAGGGTGATGCTGCGTTTCTTCTTCTTCTTCTTCCTTCTTCTCCATCCTCTTTTCTTCTTCATCATCCATCTTCATTCTTCATCACCCAATCCCAACCACCACTTCTTGGAAATTGGATCATATCTTAAAGCAGAGACTGAGGAGGAGAAGTGCATGTTCGTGTGAATTTGATCTGAATCCACAACGAAGGCGAATTTGGAAATCAAAGAAAAAAAGATTTTGTGAGATTGAGGAGGACGATCGAATCGAAAACGGAAAATGGTTTCTGGATCCGCGACCCCACCCCCACCCATCGCAACCCCCAATCAAGCCACTGCAACTCCACCCCCACCCCTAACCCAAACAAACTCAGCGAACCCTAAATCAGCGAGAGGGAGAGTGTAAATGGGTTTGCATGTTCTGGTTGCAGGGAAAGGGAAGGGGTTCTGGAGGATCTAAAGGGTGGCTCGATATGGGTGAGGATGGGTTGCAATGGGTATGCCTTTGTCTTCAGATCTGGGACGTTCAGAGAGAGGACGCGAGCCAGAGAAGATGGAACGGAAGAGAAGCGGCATGGCCTCACCTTGATGGAGGCGCAATTGAGCCATGAAGAAATGCAAGGTCATGGTGGTGGCTGCAAATTTAGGATTGAAGTTGGGGTTTTGATGGCTTGGTTACTGAATTGGTGATGGGGCTTTTGGATTTCATCTTCTCCTTTTCTGATTCGGGTTTCTGGCACTGTATGGTTTTGGTCCCTAGAGGGTTTGGTCTAAAGAAGGTTTTCAAGCCTTGTATGTTGTAACGTCTGGGTTTGTAATGAAGAAGAAGATGAAGAAGAAGAAATGGTCATTTTTTTGTAATCTTTTTGTGTTAAAACCTATATGATGATGATGATGATGATGATGATGAAGACGAAGAAGAAGAAGGAGATGATCTAGATCAGATTACGCTAATCTCAGGTCTTCGTGTTTCTGGGTTTGTGAAGGTGAAGATTGGGTTTGTGAAGGTGAGAGTGAGGAAGGTTGTTTCTGGGTTTGTGAAGGTGAAGATTGGGATTGTTCTGTTTCTGGGTTTCTGGGAAGGAGCTTCTGGGTTTGGGAAGGAAGCTTTTGGAGTTGTGGTAATGGTGATTGATCTGGGAAGGAAGGAAGAAGAAGAAAAGTCCCAGCGGCTTCTGTTTCAATTTTTTTTTGATTGTTCTGTTTTTTTTAAATGAAAAATAATTAAAATTTCCACGTGGACATCATTAAATGACGTGGCAGTACCACACGGGATCACCGGAGCTCTGGCGTTGACCACGCCGGCGGCAAGGACCAAAACCAGCAATTTCCCATAATCTAGGGACTAAAATCCACCTTTACGCCGACGAGGGATGAAAACCAAATCTCACTCATACTACAGGGACCAAAAACATATATAACCCTTTTTAATATGGTATGAGTGTTTATCCTAGATCCATTTGTTGTGGAGACATCCTATATTTGGGCCACCCATTGATGTTCATTCCACGCTCCAGATGTCCAGCTCTGGGCCTGAGGGAGTGTGTTAGAAGTCTCACATTGGCTAGAGATATGGTCAATCAAGTGTTTATAAGGGTAGAGCAACCCTCAACTCTAAAGATGGCTTTTGTGGTTGAGTTAAACCTCCAAATTTCTAATATTTTTTCATTTAAAAATTAAAGAGAAAACTGTTCCTAATTATATAAGTTCTTCAAAATTATTAATAAGTGATGTGTAATCATCTATTCAAAAAAAAAAATTCTTGTTGTTAGGAGCTCAGTCAATTACTCAGATCTAGGGTTTTTGTCTGACTGCTTTTGTTAAAAGAGAAAACATATCATATTACGTTTTGAGTCTAGCATTTTATAGTGGGATAAGAACCCTAAACTTAAATCTATTACATAATGGGCTGGAATTTATCGTGGGCGGTAAGTACATGAGTCTTTTAAAAGCATATTGCAATAAAAGCATATGACAAACCCCCTTAATGGGCGCCTAATTTTACAAAATACTCCTGGGCCCTGTCGGGATCTGCTTTTCTCAATGGACTCGCCTTGCTCCCTTTCGCCCCAAGTCTCGGCCTATTATGTCACGCCCTGATTTTCACGAGGGTTAAAATCGTAATATCACAAGAAATAAAACTTGAATAATCAATAAACCAGAGATAAAACAGCAGAAATAAAAAGTCGAATTAGATTAGATGTCAAGAGCAAAATGCCACCAAGGCATAATTATCCAAAGAAGCAAGCAACTGAAATAGTAAAATACTATCAACACAATCCGAGAACCACATGCAGGTAAGTCCTTCAGAAGTGATGACCCTAAGAACAGTAGATAGAGATAAAGAATAACAGACTCGATCAACAGAAGGCACATATTATAGAGATGATATGAAGATGAGTTCTCTGTTTGAAGTGTGAGATTGCTCGATGAGGAAGAGAGGGAGAGAAGAGGGGCTCGAATTTTAGAGAGAGAGAGAGCTTGAGGGCTGATGATTCCTCAAGTGGTTTTTAAGTGATGGTAAGGTGCATCTCCAAGTGAATGAATTTCTAAGAGCTAAGAGCCTCTATTTATAGTAGATTTGAAGACTGGGCGTCTAAAAACCTGAATCGTCAACTTCGGTAATTAGTTAAACCAATTACGCCCTTAAATAAGACGTTTAGGTTCAATTAACCTTAGTTTCTGAAATCTATTTGGTTTTAATTAATTAGATAATTAAGAGATTTTAAGGAATATTCCTCAAAACTATCTCATTTAATTTTTAATGAACAAAATTTATTTCCTCCCCAATTATTAATTAATTTCAGGCCTTATAAAATAAAAATAATACTAGCTCAAAAATCAATAGTAGGCCCCAACATACTCATAATAATAATATAGCAATAATATTATTTTTCTCCAACTTATATATTCACATAATATCACACTAATAAATCAATAAATATTTCCCCTAGGAAATATAACATAAACTCGCATAGCATCATAAAATAAAGAAACATATGTTCATTTTCCTTAGTTGAATAACTAAAAGCCAAGGCTTAATAGCAATTTTGGTCCCCCATGAATCACGACTTGACAGTTTTGGTCCCTCAAAAAAAAAATTAGCCTCCCAGGTCCTTCACAAATGCAAACTGTTGTAGAACCCCTTTTCCGTCAAACCCCCGTTAGTGAACAGACGGCCCAGTCCCACGTGGCCTCTTTTTAATGACCTGGAGCTTGATTGGAGAGAGAAGAAGCCAGAAGGGGACACACATGCCACTCACGTGACCTTCGTCTTCCCCAATAAGATGCCTGCAACGGCTTCATGCTTTCTTCTTCGTGGAAAAAAGAGGGCTTTTTTGTTCTGACCAAATTGAAGCAAAAGCTCCCTAATTTCGACCTACCCACATGAAGTAGTAGAGATAGAGACATAGATTTGTCTTGCCCGTTGATCGTAGCATGGAATTTTCTGCATCTTCCTCATCTTCTAGGTCGAGACACGAAATGGGTGGAGGCTATGAACGCAGGAAGCCATTGCTTTGTCATTGTGGTGTTGAGGCTCCATTGGTGACGTCTTGGTCTGGTGAGAACCCAGGTAGGAGGTTCTATGGGTGCGGACTGTACAAGGTAAGGCCATTTTTTCTTCTGCTCTGTTTTTCGATGCTGTTGGGAATGCTATTGGGGATGGTGGGGTGGGTACTGAATAAGAATACCATGTTTTCCAAGAAGAATTTGTTGTGTAGTTTGGATACTGTGATTTTCTGATTTTAGAAGATGAGATTTTCAGATTTAGGGAAGATGAAGTTCATGCTCTGTTTTGTTGTTCTCATATATGCTATTTCAGGTACATGGAAGTAGAATCTGTGATTTCTTTGTTTGGTACGATCAGCAGAACACAAGAGACAAGAAGATAATTGTGGGGTTATTGAAGAAGCTTGAAGCAATGAAGAAGAAATAGATGTTTTTGAAGATTTGTCTTGGTGTTTGCACTGTGCTGTTAATTGTAATGGTTGTGTTTTTATTTGTATCAAAGTAGGTGAAATTGTAACAACAAAATTAGTCTTTATATTAGAAGAATGTTGTTTGATGAACCATGGCAGTGTGGTTTTATTTGTATCAATGGAGGTGAAAATGTATCAAAAAAATTGGTGTTTATATTGAAAGAATGTGGTTTGACGAATCACGGCATTGTGGTTTTAGTTGTTTCAAAGTAGGTGGAATTGTAACAACAAATGATGTGTCTAATGAGTTTTTAGAAGAAGCAATAAATTGAAGCATAAATTGAAGCCATTGAAGCAAGAAGAACATATCTGTCTAATGAGGAAGCATAAGTTCCCATTTACACATCTAAATTCAAGCAAAATAAACTGCTATTGATGATCTGAATTATGTAGCAAAACTCCACCATGATAACATACACCAAAAGTTAATTATCCTAAATTGTCAAGGTTCAAAATAGCAGCATACAAATACTGCCTACATACAAATACAAAGTCATCACAACAAAAGGGTGGGTTGGATCATCAACATCATCACAACAAAAGTTAATTATCCATTACAACTGCTGCCTACATACAAATACAAAGTCACTAAGTCATGCTAGCTTCATTGATCTTCCTTTTTCTTCCCCTTGTTTCTGGCATCCTTCTTTTTTGCTGAGGCTGGCTAGTATTGGCAGTCTGTGAAGATTGTGGTTGGGTGGGAGTTGCTGGCTGAGAAGCTTGAGGCTGGCTTGCAGTGGCTGCCTGGGACTCTTGTTGCTGAGAAGCTTGAGGCTGGCTTGCAGTGGTAGCAGCTTGTGGTTGATCTTGTGTCCTTTGCTCAGGCTGCAGAACTTGAGTATTGTCCTGGATAACACAAGTAACAAAATCACAAAATGCTACAATTTAAAACAGCATACATTCCAATCCTGAACTGCAATAACAAAACCAAAAACATCCACTAGGGAAGACCATGTTCCTGTAAGTGCAATAACAAACCCAAAAACCACAATTGTCCAGAGTTCAATTTTTCTTCAGATGCAGTTACAACTTACAATGGAAAGGCATATACAAATTCTATAAGGAACAAAAATTATCAGCCTTTTGGGTTAATTAAAGTTCTACAAGGTAAACTTTTCTGAGATTTCATTTTCAGTTTTTCAATTTGTGCTTCTAACAGCTATTTTACAATCTAAGCTTAGCAAACAAGAGGCTTAATGCTTTATAAACCGTTACTGGGAAAATGAATATATATTGAAACTGAAGTTAGATATTCAAATACCAATCTGAGTTTGTTTAGAAACTCTTCACTGCTGCAACACATGCTATAATAAACATCAGTCACAAACTCAATGTTTTGACTATCTAATAAGTAAATTAATATTAAAGGATGTGACTATCTTCAAAATATAGACATTGCAATCAAATAGTGTTGCTGCTCAGGTTGTGTTCTCTATTTGAATTGGAATGCATATGAGATTGAGAATTAATGAATGAAGTGATTGAGAATTAACCTGATTTCCTCCAACTGGAATAACTTTGTCTGCTGCAGTCTTCCCAAAGCATGTTCTTCTGTTGTGGCCATACTCACCACACCTCCTACATTTCACCGTACTGTGTCGTTTCATCAATCTGTTGGGATCCTTTGGCTCATCATTTGTCTTTCTCCTTGCAGTTTTAGGCCTCCCAACAGCCCTTCTCATGAAAGGTGGGTTCAGTGGCACAGATTGATCATCAACCCACAAATTGGGCCCATTGCTTGGCTTAATGAGATAGGAATAAGTCTGTAGGTAAGTTGCTTTGCTGCAGTCCAAGGCAAAGGAGATTATTCAGCCAAATGTTAAAGTAATGAAATTAAATGTTAGAGCATGAAAGGAATTTCACCTGTAGCACTCTGACACATAATCCTCAGGCCTCCCTCGACCAAACCAGATGCAGGCCACAGCATGTTGACATGGGATTCCAGTCAAGTCCCACCTTCTGCATGCACATGTCCTACTCCTTAAGCTAACAGCATACTTCTCGTTGTCCCTTGACACCTCGAATTCAGACAAGTTTGCATCACCATTCCAAGTGGCCAGCCACCTGTCAGAATATTTTTTTGCAAACTCTAGCCTTTGTTGAATCATTGGACATATATGCCCCTTCCACCTCTGCATCATCCCCCTCTGCTTAACGATCCTGCTATTCAAATAGAATCTGATTCCTTCGAGGAGTGAGATGATGGGCTTCTCCCTGTGCTCTAAGATCGCCATGTTAAAGGCCTCACACATGTTGTTAACCTGAAGATCACACTGTGTGTCGGTGCTGAATGCAGATCTGGCCCACTGCTTTGCTGGTTGCTGCATCATTTCCAAGTAAGCAGCTTCATTCAGACCTTTCATTGCTTCCATTGCGGCCAAGAACTGTGGATGTGTGCTCGCTCTTGCAGCTCTCCATAAAGCTTGCTTCAGGTCATTGCCGGGGTACTTTTTCCTGAAATTTCCGTACATGTGCTTCACACATAGCCTGTGATCTAGGTTTCCATCAAGCTCAGCTATTGTTTGAACCAATCCCTGGATTCATAACATCAACCAACATTGTTTCAAAAAACAAGTGAGGTAAAAACAGCATTTAAACTGATGAAAAAACAACATATTCACTGAAGAAAAAACAGCATACTAAGTGTGGGAAGAAACAGAAATTGTTACCTTCTGCTTATCTGAAATAAAATCCACCTCCTCATCTCTATACTGTCCAAGTCATCTACCAACAGTTTCACAAACCATCTCCAAGAATCCGTAGTTTCTGCCTCGACGACAGCATAGGCAATAGGAAACATTTGGTTGTTTCCATCCTTACCCACTGCTACCAGTAATTGTCCCCCATACATGCCCTTCAAAAAACAGCCATCCAAACCAATCAGCGGTCTACAAGTCTTTGCAAATGCATTCTTAGTTGCAGCAAGACAAACATAGATTCTCTAAAAAAACTGGGCCAGTTGCAAGTTCTCCATCTGCTGTCTTAATTATGACTGTGCTTCCAGGGTTGCTTCTCAACAATTCATTTGCATATTTCCTCAGGTGCACATATTGATGAGTAGTAGCTCCTTGGATCATCTCTATTGCTTTATTCTTTGCCCTGATTGCTTTCCACTTTCCAATTAATATATCCCACCGAACTCTTGCCTCTTCAATTAGACCAGTTGACTTGATTGAAGGTGTGTGTCTCAGTATGGGCATGAATTTTTTGGCTAGGAAAAGTGTCTTGGCCTGCCTGTTGCTAGCAGATCTGCAACAATTATGATCCGGTACAAAGCTCACCAAAAGAAAATAATCCCTGGTCTCTATTTTACTCACCCTCATATAAAAAGGACAATCCTCAACACATACTACCACAACCCGTTTGCTGTCATTTTTTTTGAATTTCAGGTCTTTTTTCTCCTGAAGGGCATACTCCTTGACAGCCTGTTTAAACAAGTCCTTACTATTGAACACCTGCCCAACCTCAAAAACCACTTTCTCACCCTCTTCAGCAGCCTTGAACCTGGTAAACTTCGATTTCTTCCTTTCCCCTTCTCCCTCAGATGGACTTTCTAAGTCTGATGAGTCTCCATCCTCATCTTCGAAATCTGAGAAAGTGCTTGGCCCAACTTGTTCATCCTACAGAAAATCGAAGTCTAGAGGAAGCACATCAGAACTTGGATGGTTTGGATCTTCACTTCCTAAGACTGAATTCCAGTCCCACTGTTCCTCGTAGTCAGAGTCATCAAGTGAAATTGGGGAATCATACCCATCATCATCACTATGTGGAACATAAGACTCATCATCACAAGAGTCATCATCAGAGGAAAGGGCCACCTGCTTTCCTTTCTCCTTCTCTTTCGAACTCACTTCCACTGCCTCATCCTCCTCACCAAATCCTCCACAATCACTCAAATTCACTAACCCCCTTGCTGAATCAACTGATCCCCCTGCACCACCCTTCAGACTTCCAATTATTTCACAATCAGAATCACATTCTGGGGCATCCCTATCAACAACAGGCTCATAAACCACTGTTTCTACTTTGTGTTGAACATACACATCAACTTTACTATAGCCCTGCAAATCTGAAATAAATCCTCTGACTTCATCATCACGGTTAAGTGGCTTCAGGGCAGAACCATCAGATAAAGGGTGTCTATAGAACAAGTTCTCATGGGTTAGGTAACCTAGAGACTTGACAACTTTACCAATCTTTATTGAAGATATTTCATCAATATCCCACTCTGGAACAGTGTAAAAAGCCCCTCCTACATATGGTTCACAAGGGTGTAAGGTAATTTTACCCCCATGATGCATGTGCAAGTCTATTCTGTGAGATGCTGTTGGCCTACACAAAAGCATAAAAAACCAGTATTTTAAGCAAGCACTTTACTCAACCACAGATAAGGACAAGTACTTGCATTGAACTCATTCACCAACCACTAGGGTCTAATAAAAAACACATAAAGAAATGAATAGAAACCTGACCTTGACACGTAGTTGGGAGGCAAAGATTCATCAAACCAAGAAGAAATGAGATTCTCTGAAGGACTTCCCTCTGGGACCACGTTGTCCCCATCTGCAAGCCTGTCGTTTCTATTGCTTTCTTCTTCGTGGACCCTCCCCTCTTTTGCCTTCTTCTTCCTCGGGGTTATCTTCTTTGTGTCCTTCCCCATTTCAATCGTCGACCCCTGTTGTCCCTGCCGTCGCTACCAGAACCGCCGTCGCTACCAGAACCACCGTCGATTGCTTGGTGTGTTGGCCGCCGCGCGAGGTTTCTTCTCACTTCCTCTCGTGACTCTGTTTGTTGCTATTTTGGACCCTCACAAAATTGAAATTAGGGTTCACAAAGAGGGCAAAGGTCACGTGAGTGGCATGTGTGTCCCCTTCTGGCTTCTTCTCTCTCCAATCAAGCTCCATGTCATTAAAAACAGGCCACGTGGGACTGGGCCGTCTGTTCACTAACGGGGGTTTGACGGAAAAGGGGTTCTGCAACAGTTTGCATTTGTGAAGGACCTGGGAGGCTAATTTTTTTTTTGAGGGACCAAAACTGTCAAGTCGTGATTCGTGGGGGACCAAAATTGCTATTAAGCCAAAAGCCAAACATAACAATAATATTATTAAGAACGTCCTATAATATTTATTTAATTAATAATAATAAAAGAAATATCTAAAATATTGTTAAATAGAATTTAAGATCTTACATATTACATTACAACCCACAAGTTCACAAGGCACTAAAACTGAAGCACGAGAGATAAGTGTGTCTTTAACAAGGACTTGTAGCAAAAACCGGTCCAAAAACATTATAGCAATCTATCATTTTAAATTATGAAAATCAATAATGATGTGAATTAAATAAATTGTGACGCCTAACACATACTTGACCGCGACTAACTCATCCAAGCCTTTTATTTTTTTTGAAACAGTCTCATCAAGTCATACCCGCCAAAAATGAGCGTATTGTTCCAAATTGTAAATGGTTTAATTTGAGGTTGAGCCCACCTGAATTCTTTGACCTGTGACCATTGTTTGATGCAGCAAATATGATAGGGCATTGGCACATAAATTAGAAGATCCCTCGGGGAGTCCTTTTTATTGTTGAAATAAAATTATAGTTAAATGCTACAAGTAATAATTGAACGGCGTGTTAATCTTCAAAACTTGGATTAGGCATACTCTCACTATCAAATTGCTAATTGTCTAATCATGTTATATTTTAATATTTTTCATTATAGAATAACATTTATTGACACTCCTAAATTTTGTAATATTACCCACATTGTTGGGGGACAAGGGGTTGGAGCCCAAAAGCATAAGGGACCTACAAATATGATCCAACCAACAAACCATAATATTGAATGCGACACCATATATCTTCAATCAAAAACTTAATACATTGGAACATAAGGGTATCTTCTCCTATATTATTTTCATTTAGCTCACTTTTAACTATGATGAGACTTCAAGCTCACATGGCATTAGTAAACTTTTCCTCGGGCCTTGTCCTCCTTAAGAAAGGGCACTACAAAAAAATGCGTCATCAACTAAAGGTTGACAATAAAAGTCAAACATTATCAGTATTGCCACTTTTCCGACGGTTTATTGACAATGGATAAACCGTCCGCAATATCCTCTTTAATAACCACTAGTGGCGACTTTTTTAGAACATCATCAGTAGATAATCAACCGTCTAGAAGGTTGGTATTTCACTAACGGTCGAAGCCTTCAAATAAATCAAGAAGTTATCGACCATATAGGCTATTAGTATATTGTAAAAAAGTTAATTAATAAAATTTAAAATAGAATAAAAAATAACTAATAATTATATAAAGTAATAAATTAAAACAAAACTATATAATGAAAAATAAAATACATAATAAACTACTCATCCTCCTTCTCGTAGTTATGTTCATAAGTACGAAAGGGAGAATCAGAATCACGAGCTCTAGAAGCAGCAACATAACCAGGAGCAGTACGAAGAGTAGCGACAACATCAACACCACTTTGAGTTGCGCCTCTTGTTCAGCAAATGGGGTTTCTTGAACGGCTTGATTTCCAAGACTTTTCTTCTTATCCACCCGGCTTCTTATGAAGTGTTACTTCCTTCATAACATAACTTCATAGAGAAACATTTTACTTGGCTTGAAGCTTTCACCAGTACGAACATTCTTCCTCCTGAGTCTCTGTGAACTCTGCAATTCCAAGGAAGTAGTATTCCAAGATCTTTTAGTACAAAAACTTCACTGACTTGTATAATAAACTCATTCAAAGTTAATCCGTGTCACAGTTATATCATCCACATAAATTAAAATAAAATTAAGGGCTAATGGTAACATTCGACCTTAAGTTTGTAAGGATATTTGGTATAGGCCCCTCCACGAAAAAAAGTTTGGAATTAAAGCGCCGGCATGCTGACATCATTAATAAAGTTAACATGAAATTAATAAAATTAAATTTTTAATCCTAATTAAACCTAAACTAATTCTTAAATCACTAATAGAAAACAAAACCCTAAATCCTCAATCTACTCCAAGAATCTTAATAATACCTTCTACTCCAAGAATCTTTGAGCTTAATAAGCCATGTTCTTTAATAAATCCACCAAAGTAGTCAGAATACTAGGATAGAAAGATCCAACTCCTCTTCACTATGGCAGAGTGGCAGTTCCTTTCCGAAGCCTCTTTTATTTTATGAAATGTGATTACTCATTGTACACTTCAATTGAAGCAACCTGAAGCTTAAATTTTGTTGCAAGCAAACTTTGCAAACTTTGCTCCTCGCTCGACGATTTATTCAGTACGCTAAGCTCAACAAACATGTGTAGTCCAATTTCTTAATAGCATTTGTTGAAGAGATTATTAAATGAGAATTTATTTTTAAGACCTTGTACTACAGGGAGGGATGAGGAATTAAAAGTGCAAAAATCCGAACTAGTCCAATATTAACATGCTCCAAAAAGCGGAACTTTGAAAGGTAAGAGCTGACGCTCACAAGCAAAAGCTATATTTGAAGTTTAAGATAAACAGAAAATCAGTGTTTTAAAAACCAGACCAGACCAAACCAGCCAGTCCAACCGGGAACTGATGCCATGGCCGGTCTGCATTGCTCATCAAACCGGTTCTACAAATTAACCGGACTGAACCGGTACAACCGGCCAATTCAAGGGTAAAACCAGTGACTCGGCCAGTTTTTGGTGGAATTGGCAAGACACCTTTTTTTTTGTGAACCAGTTTTTTTTTTCTGAAACTTATTTTTTTTCTTAAGTATGTTGATAATTGGTGTAAACCCAATCTGATAAATCCAGAAGTAGAAAAGAAACACCATTATACCACAATATTAATCATTATACTACAATATTATTAATGATTAATCATGTCTTTTATTATTTATATTTTTAAACTGATTAAAAAATTAAAAAATGAATATTATTTTTAATATGAATTTAAAAAATATTAATATTATTTATATTACAATACACGAATAAAATATTTAATGCTTTAAATTTTTATTAATTACAAATTTAAATAGTTAATCAATACATATTAAAAAAAGAACTAAAATAAAAGTCAAAGCTACTAATTCAATTTAAAATATCTATTTTTAAAACTTCGAAAAATTTTCATTAGTCTATATCCAGCTACTACTAGCTACTGTGGGAGTAATATTTTTATTTGTTTCAATTTTGGTAGCTATTGTTTGTTTTAATTTTGGTGGTTAGAGACAGTAAAGGTACAATGAAAGTTGTTATTATAAACATTCTTTTATCTACCCAAATATATATGGTGGAATTAAACCTGAAATATTAAAAATAAAAATGCAAAATTTTATAAAAATCTAAAATATTAAATTGACAAAAGTAACATAAAAAATAAAGTAGGACATGGTGGGGTAGACGGTCTTATTTTAGTATACATATAAAATCAATATAGCATTGAATTTTTTATATTTTTTAATATAAACCGAGTAAACCGAGTAAACCGGTCCAACCAGTGACCCAAACCTCGATCAAGTCAAACACCGGCCTCATTTATATGAGCTTAACTTATAATATAAGTGCTTATGCAAGTGTTTGGAAGAACTTATATAAATAGCTTATGACCTACCTATAAGCTATTTTGAACTTATTTTCATAAGCTATTCATAGTAGCTTATAAAAAAAAGCTTATGCTTATATATAACTTATTTTCAATTCATTATAATAAATATCTTAAAAGAACTTATTAATAAACGCTTATGCCATTAATTAAGCTGTTTTCCCAATCGGGGCCAAAATCCTTATTGCACACCCTATATGTAATTCTGGGGCACATTTAATGAAAAACTTCTGAATTTATGCAGAATCAGTTTCAAGTTAAGTTAGTTTCTTACAGATAATTCACATGGTAAAGCTATGACACATGAACTGTTATGGCCAGATTAAAATCCTGCAATTCTACAAAATTAAGATTATTTAGAACTGACAAACAGCAATTTTCTTCTTTTATTTTAACAAAAATTATAAAAGATTCCAAAATGTAGGAGGGCACATTTAACAGTATTATTTAGGCATCAGCACAAGCTTGTTCAATGATTAGTTAAATGTCAATAGACAATAAAAATTGAATCAACAGATGTTAATAAAAAGTGACGGTAGAATATGGTTAATGGATATAACGTTTCTTAAGCTGACCCATACGATCTCAGCATTGCACTTCAAGATTGAAGCCTCTACCTTGAAACTAAAAGTAGCAGACCAAACTCCATTGGGAAAAAAACTTCAGGCAAAATGATAAAGCAAAAACAGCACATTCAGGACAAGCTACAAATTACAATCATGTTTTGAACTATAATAAAACAACACTGTCAATTAATCTCACTCAATTGTCACAATAAATTTCACAGGTTAAAATGCAAATTTGTCCCATGCCCGGAAGCCTAGTTTCATTATTTAGTGACCTAGAAGAGCAAGAATCAATTTTTTCCCAAAGTACAACAAATTGTGCATATGCAACTAACATTTCAATCGATGCATGGATCTTCAAACTGCTTTACACATTCTTTCTTATCCTCCAACCTCAAACCTTATGTCAAAATAAGAAAATCATATCATCATTTAAGGAAAAAAAGAGCCAAAATTGAAATAGTTAGGGTTCAAAACAAAGGTGTAAATGTGAGATGGAATTAGTAGACGAGTGAGGCATGAGAACTCACCATCTGTGGATACCATCACTACGGTTGTCTGGCCGCTGCCTAATCAAAACACACTACTTCAAGAAACAGTTCCTCTTGTAATCAAACAGAAAGGAAAACATGTTCCCAAAAAAAAGCAGTGGATCTAATCAGGCATTTTCTGTGTGCACTGAGCTTTCAAGTAGAAACCAAAATCAACATGTTTCCACATTCAAATCGCAATCAGTGCAAAAACAAAAACAAAAAAAAGCAAAATCCAATTCAGAAAAAATTTTGATAAAAAGAGTGAAGAACATAGAGATAACACCAATAATAGTTATTAAAATGAAGATGAAAAAAAATAGAAGGGTTTCAGGGCTCATATCAAGTGTAAATTTTGGAACTCAATCATTGGGGGAAACGCCCAATTCAATTCGAAGGGTTTGGGAAGGAGGAGGAGAAGGAGACAGAAAGTGAAGATACCAAAGCCGAACCCTTTGATGCTCAAAGGGTGTGGCGGCACCATCAAGTTCTGAGATTGATCACAGAATTAGGGTTTCCCACTCGAGCCTCTCTCTTTATAATCACCGCCCCTTACGGCCTCAGCAGCATAAGCGCTGATAGCAGCTAGGTCTGAGTCCAACCCACACGTATATATAGCACCGCATAGGGTTTCACTTTCATTCAGGATGGATTTTTATTTTTTAAAATGGTTTAAATATATTTTTAATTCCTCCAAAATACATTGTTTTTGTTTTTCATTCCAAAGAAAAAAAAATTCTTATTTTTAGCCTTCCAAAAATTACGTATTTTATTTTTAGTCTTTGTTAGTTGTTTTTCCATCCAATCTAGATTTGAAAACACTCTCACACGCACTTAGATCTGTTCTACAAGCGGTGAAATTGGGTTCGGTCATCTTAGGTTTTTCCCAAATTGTAAAAACTCAGATTTGAATGGATTGAAAAACAACAAATAGAGAGTAAAAACAAAACATGTAAACTTCGGAGGACTAAAAACAAGAAAAAAAATTCGAAGGGACGATAAACAAAAACAAAATATTTTAAAGTGACTAAAAATGTATTTAAACTTTTTAAAATTGACATGAAAGATTATTTTGAGTTGAGGGATCTTTTTCCAACACTTTCTTCCCACGTTCTCACATTGATTGGTTGAAATCATGTGGGTCCCATATTTTAGTGGACCCTACTTAAACTTTAACCAATTAATGAGAAAATGTTAAAGAGAATGTTGGAAAAAGAATGTTGCTAGCATTTTTCTTTTGTATTTTTAATGCAAAGTACACTAATGAAATTAAATAAAAATAAATAAATTAAATTCCCGTCAAAAATTACAATTAAATTACTTAATATAAGTTACAAATTACAATGGAGAATAATATGATTAAATATTCATTTTCTTAAACTTATCCTAAAATTATCTATGGAATGGAATGATTACTTATCGAAACAAGCCGAACAATCACTCGCGTAGGGTGTTTGTTGAGGAGGAAGCGGTGAAACTCCGACGGAGGATGGTGGCTGGATGGTGGTCATCGTGGTGCACCATCATCCGTTTTCATGGTGCTCCATCATCTGTCGAGTCCGGGAGAGGTCCTTGCGAGAACTCTCCAACACTCAAGTTAGAGGAGTGAGGTTTTGAGGGAGATAATTATGAAAGGATATTGTGTACCTTATGTTACCATGCATTGCCTTTTATAGAGGAAGAACTTACGTGGTGGTTCAAGGTTATCATGAGTGTCTGATGCGTTCTTGAGCTATGTGCCTTAGCCTTGGCTGTAGTACCATGTCCTCGACCGTTGTGCCATGGTGACTTAAATGCCTTCGGTCTAGCGATCGGTTGTGAGGAACGTTGAGGACTTCGTCAGACGGACGGTAACAGTGACCGTCACGAGCAGAGATGGGTATGACCTGATCTCAAGTGCTTGAAGGCGAGTGTGCATGTAGGTGATGGATATTTCCCATCAGAACAAATATTTTATTCTTTCTATAAATACTCAAATTTATTCGAATGTTTTCACTAAACAAAAATTATTCGAATGAAATGTTTATTATTAAAAGATAAATAAAAAAGAAAGCGTGCGAGGAGTACCTTTATTTTATACTATAATGTGAGTTGGTAACTAAGAGCCAATTTGATATGTTATATTGTATAAAGTCCAATAGTATAAGGTATGATAGTATTAATCCTCTAGTAGAATATAGTGTGGTAAAAATTTAATATTATCCAGTGTTTAATCATACTTTGTATAACTTATCATTTCATTTATATTAGTGCAATCATATGTTTGGTGAAATATTGAATCATGGCATATAGTAACATCTATATTTATATCTATTATAATGAAGAAGTTTGGTGACTAGGAGGGTAAAACAGTTATTTAATAAGTTATGCCTCACGGGTGAATTTTATTTCATAAAGGATCAATCATAATCGTTTGTTAGTTTTGATCTTGGTCGTTAATTCTTTATCCTTTTCCATTGCAACTTTTTACTTTCCGAAACTTATTCACCTTTCTCACCCAACATAATTTTAATTTAATAAGATCAAAGCACTTAATTTTGTGAATGTGCTGGGATGATTCTTTGTATATGTTGAATCCATTGGAGCAATAATAGGAAAAAACAAAAACACTTGGATTCCGAAACGACTGAAACGACCTATACTCCAATAAATTCTTGAAATACGTAGTTTATCCTCCAAAACTCATCTTCCCAATCTCAATTGATTCTTAAATAAATAGTATTCAATGAATGGGTTGAGGAAGAGAATTGTTGAGACTTTCCATATTCTTCATGATTTATTTTGCAGTTATAAATACTCTTCATCTATTTCATTTGTTTGTACCTTTTCCTTCAACCCCATCTACATTTTGAGCTTCAAAGTTGCTTAGATTATCCATGGCTCCCTGCAATGACTTCACATCAAAACTCAATGCAGGGGTTGTTTTGCTGCGGTCAAATTCATGAGCTACTAACTTATGTTTTAGGTTTCAAGTTTTATAAACCGCTGCACAAAACATCAAAGAAATTAAATAATTGTAATCTACAATATTTTAAATTTTACTTTTTTTTTCGTAGTTGTAATTTCTTTGAGAAATTTTTACTAATAATAAAAAAAATTTAATAAATTTTTGAAATATTTTAACTTTCAAACACCTAAATACTAATAATATGTGCATAAGATTTAATAATTCATAATTGATAGTTCATATTTAGTAATATATATATATATATATATTAGTATTTTAATTTTATTTTCAAAATATAATTATTGAAAATAAATATTATCATGGAACTAGAATTCAACATCACAATGCAAAATATTATTGGTTAAAATTTTTTGTTCAGGATTTTATAATCGATAATAAAAATTCATCTATACTAAAGATTTTTTAAATAGTCATGAATAATTAGGTTTGAGATAAAATAATTTTAATATTTAATTATCAATATTTTTAGTATTTTTTAATTTTTAATATAAAACGTCATAAATATTTTATTGTGCGTATCTATATCTATCTATCTATCTATTGTTTTTTTGGTAAGCCAAGAATATATTAAAAGGGAGTACAAGGGGTACTCCAACCCATTCAAAGTAGCAATAGTACATAAAAAGAAATAAGAAGGGTATTGAATTAACACCCATACCCCTGGAACACTAACCTTAGTATTCACCCCTGCATAGTCCAAACCAGCAGTACCCTTAATTTTAAGCAGCAGAATTACCAGCAAACCTATCTGGACAGCTTCGATGATATCTATATCTGTATCTATATTATTATTTATTATATAAAAGAAGGTTTATACCCACCTACCCTCTAAAATAAGGTATAAACCCTAACTATCCCCACTATGACTTATCCATTAAGACCATACCCTAAATAATTAATATTTATAAAATTTATTACAAATATTAAATAAGGAACAAATCATTACTAATTAATATCAAATTTATTAAATAAGGAACGAATCATTACTAATTAATATCAAATTTTTAACCAAATTTTAATAAGAAATAGTTAACATACAATCTTAAGATTTTTTAAAAAATATCTTTTAAATAATTAATATTTATAAAATTTATTACAAATGTTAAATAAGGAACTAATCATAACTAATTACAATCTTAAGATTTTTTTAAAAAATATCTTTCAAATAATTAATATTTATAAAATTTATTACAAATGTTAAATAAGGAACGAATCATAACTAATTAATATCAAATTTTAATAGGAACAAAAATTGATATTGGTTACAAATGTTAAATAAGGAACAAACCCTAATTAATTAATATCAAATACCTCGAGTGGGTTTGCAGCACTGTCCTATGTCAACAATCGAGGAATCAACATGACAAAATAACATCTAAACATAGCACAGGATGTGGTGTGGTAGTTAGCTAACTTTGTCTTTCGACGTTGCAGAAGGGGGTTTCGATCCTTGCCCATGGGAGTTAAGCGCAAATTGTCGCCAACCGTTTACTGCTAAGTAATTATTTCTCACGGCAACAGTATTGGTCACTATTGTCGACCTCACAACAACATGTATAAGAAGTTATAAAAAAAATCATTTCACACACAATAATTTTAATTTATCCAAAGTTACCTGTGCGTCGCACATGTAAGAAAGTTTATACCCACCTACCCACTAAAACAAGGTATAAATCCTAATTACCCCCATTATGACCTACCCACTAAGATCCTACCCTAAATATTAAATAAGGAATGAATCATGACTAATTAATATCAAATTTTTAACCAAATTTTAATAGGAAATAGTTAACATACAATCTTAAGATTTTTTAAATTGATATTGATTACAAATGTTAAATAAGGAACGAACCCTAACTAATTAATATCAAATATTTAACCAAATTTTAAAATAAGGAACAAATCATAACTAATTAATACCAAATTAAATATATTTTTTTTAAATATGAATTTATGCACACGTTACTGTGTTCTAATCATTCAATTTGTTTTAGTTTTGATTCCTTCACATGTTGCAATTTTATCTATTTTTTGTTTGGTTCTCTTTTAATCTTGATTGCAATATTCACATTCTCCTTAATTTTGTAGGATATAGGAGATGAAGGGGATGGGAAGCACGCTCTTCCACAAGAGAGAGAGGGGCAAGGAGTTTCTCTATTTTTAAAGGATCGGTGAACTCAAATCCCGTCACGAGGAAATGGATCATGTCAACATTATTATGTTTGAATTCTTCAATTCGTTTTAGTTTTGATTCATTCTAATGTTACAATAATTTTTTTGGTTCTCTTTTTATCTCAATTGTAATATTTATCTTCTCCATATTTTTGTAGTAGGGTTTAGGAGATGAAGGCACAAGGAAAGGACTGATGTTAGAGGTAAGAAACCTGATGGGGAAGAGGTTGCGTTGAACGATTGCGGCAGTAGATCGCACGAGGAGCAAGGGAACATGATGAGGAGCAGGGGGAACGATTGCGAGAAGAAGAAATCATTCAGATGGCACAAAGTAGAAGATGAATGCAGTGATGGAGAATTAGGATTTTACAGAACCGGCGAACGCTGTTGAAGATAGTAGAAGAGACCGTTGAGGTCGCGGTTTCGACAACACCTTCGCGAAGCTGTTTCTGTTAGTACAAATAGCAACCTGAGAGGGGGGGTGAATCAGAGTTGCCCCGATTTTCGCCTTATTGAAATCGTTACTTTCAAGATAAAGATGATCACAAGATAACTGCTATGATTGCAGCGGAATAGAGCGATGCTTGAAAGTAAGTATGAAGGATAAAGAGAATCACACACAAGATTTTATCCTGGTTCACCTTCAATCCACCGAAGGCTACGTCCAGTCCCTCAAGAAAACCCCTTGAGGATTTTTCCACTATTGATAAAATTTCTTACAAGTTCCTAACCCTAGGACCCCAAGAATTTCTACCAACACCCTGTGAAAGTAAACCACTTTCAACAGCCCCTGAAAGCAAACCGCTTTCAGTTCCTGAAGGCAAACCACCTTCAGACCTTGAAGACTAACCCGCCTTCAATCGAAACCCTGAAAGTAAACCACTTTCAGTGACAACAACCCTTCACCGAAACCTACGGTGAAAACCCAACCTTACAGAATGGGATGAAGAAGATTTTACAATAGGCTGTATCAATCCTTTAACATACAAGTGGATTGATCATGAGAAATTATGCTTTAAGGCTTTTAAGCATAATACGATTCTGAGTTCCTCAAGATATGAACAACTAATGTGTTCTTATGAACATGAAGATCATGGACTCAGAATCTAGGCTCTTGAATGTTTAAGTTCTAAAAGAACTAATTTTGACAAAGCTTTTGGCCTAATGTGATTTTCTCATGTGTTGTGTGTTTTCTTGTGTGTGTTGTGTATGTTACGTGTATGTTCTGTTTTCTGGACTCAAATGGACTTTATATAGGCAAGGGAAACGTCCTTGAACCATCACAACCCTTTCCAAAAGGTTTGGGACACAATGGTTCATGAAAAGTCATACTTTTTCGTTCTGGTAATCGATTACCATACTTAGTGTAATCGATTACACTAATGACCGTTTCAGTTTAAATTTGAATTTCAAACGTGTAATCGATTATCATTCATGAGTAATCGATTACTTGCCTTGGTGTAATCGATTACCATAAACCTGTAATCGATTACCCAGAAGTCCATTTTCCAGAAACTTGTTTCTTTGAGAATGCCTTAAGGTTTTCTACTTCTTTTAAGTTATGAAAACACTTAGCATGATTAGATTAGATGTTTTAAGAGCCTTTTATGCTTTAATAAACCTTTGGAAGCATAACTCACCTAATACTAAGACTTCTAGACTATTTGATGGACTTTGAGTGCTTGATTCTTTGAAGTCTTCTTTTCTTCTTTTTGCCGATGAGTTTGTCGTCATCAAAACCACAGCCATGGTCAGGAGCAAGACCTTCTTCAAAGTTTCGTCGCTGTAGGCAGATCAGCTCCTCCACATTGGTGTTTCACGAAGAAGAAACCGCCATTGCTGTGGAAAAATGTTATCATTTTTTTATTAGAAATAAGAGAGAAAACTCACAACTAAGT
This sequence comes from Acmispon strigosus, assembly GCA_030819835.1. Classification (NCBI taxonomy): domain Eukaryota; kingdom Viridiplantae; phylum Streptophyta; class Magnoliopsida; order Fabales; family Fabaceae; genus Acmispon; species Acmispon strigosus. The sequence goes on from JAUAMA010000007.1 coordinate 34,441,683, forward strand.
AAAGTTGTGAATCGGATAAGTGGTTGAGAAGATGAACAAACAACTTAGTTTTCCTTATTTTCTATCTTTTTTTAGATATGCTATATTGTCATAATTTTTTCCATCAAAACACACTCTTATCGCTTTGAGTTGTACTATATCTTAATAATCATTAAATAAATTGTAATTTTTTACTTTTTTATAAGTTTCCAAATATACCATCTTCACATATTTAACAGTATAGATACCAAAAGTCAATTATCTTATGTCTCATCTGTTTGCAGTGAGGAAGTTTTAGTTTTTTTTAGCAATAAAAGAGCTTTGTTTTTATTTTCTACCATAAAAAAAAACTTACTTTCATAATTTGAACCAAACATATAATATATATAATTCCTACCATGGTCAAACAATAGAAATTCTTTTACAACAATTACTTATGGGATTGTCTAAATCACTCAAAGTAAATATTTGGTAAACTCACTTTAATCTTAGCCTCTTAGGTCACCAATATATTTTGACATGTATCATAAGATAAAATTTGGCATGTCAAAATATTATTAGACCACCTAAACTATAGTAGTTTTACTTAAAAGTAGCAAATTATCAATTTAATTATATTCATATGAAACGGTTGTTAAAATCACACATGTGAGAGAGTTTGCCCAAATTTAATGTATCAATAGTTTAATTTATAAATAATAATTGATAATTTTTTTCATTTTAAACCCTTCATGTCAAATATTTTATTATTATAGTAAACAATTGAAATCGCTAGATTTGAGTGTTGTATACGAAAATAAAGGTGGTTTTTTCTTCCTGTATGGGTATGGAGGAACAACTAAAACATTTGTATGGGACACTCCATCGGCATCCATTAGATCGAGGGGTGATATTGTCATTAATTTTACTTCGAGGGGTTTGTTGCACTGTTGTTACCCGGAGAGAGGATGGTGCACCCCAGGCTAAATATTCTTAGGGGGCTGTTAGAGAAATGCAGCGTATTGTCTGCTGTTGGAGAAAGATAGTATCGTCTGATGTTAGAGAAATACTTATCGTCTGACACTGTAGCCTGAATAAGTTTGTGTTATATCATCTATATGGCAGCATCGGCTGTCTAGCTGAATCGATTGTATAAATGTATCGTCTGGTCAGGAGTCATGTCAGCCGAGTATGTTGACCATGCATGATAGGTGTCAGCTGTCATTAAGTGATAGATGACTCGCTGTTTATGTTGACCCGGAATATCCGGGATCTTGTCTGCTTATCTATTTTCTCTCTGTATAAATACAAAGCTTGTAACCGTGAATTAATTAGAATAGAAAGTAACTTAAGTTTCTTTCGATTTCTCAAATTTTCCTTTTCTTAGAGAACCCTTGGTTCTTAACAGGCTCGAATAGTAGTAGCAGCAAGAGGAAGAGGAAAGGGATTTCTTTGTTGAAGACTAAGAGTTGTTGCTTGAGATCAGTGAAAGAATATTGCAGCCCTACCTCTTAATGCTACTCGAAACCCTAGTGATATTAGGGAAGATTGTTTTTAGATTTTCCCCAATTAATTTTAACCAAAATCTCTATCACATTCTATTTAAAAACAAATCCTAATGATAATGTTTTAAAACAGAAACAGAATCTACACTAGTTAAAGATATTCTGAAATAATAACCACTTAATAACCAACATTTAAAAACAAATATTCAGAAAATAACATTCCAAACTCAGAGATATTATCCTATCATCAAATAAAATAATAACAGAAAATAAAATCTGCTACAGAAAAGTCAACGAAGCCAAACAATGGTCAACAGGGACCAAAACTGAAATTACTAAGTAGTCTAGGGACCAAATCATATTTATGAAATAGTCCAGGGACCAAAACATAAATATAAAAAATAGAGGGTCATAAGATAGAGCTTTACCTGTTCCTAGTAAACCAATGCCTGCCATAGAAGAAAGATCACTCATTCCTGAAAAGGTACGAGGGTTACCAAAACCAAATTCTGTTACAACCATCATAATGGAAAATATTGGTCACTCTTCATCAGAATCTTCAGACTTGAAGAGTATCCCCCTTAAAGGAGGGTCGGAAGAATCTCCTTTCTCAACACTAATCTTGTATCCGCCCTCAAACTCTCCCTCCATCACACCATAAATTTTTTGCCCCACTTTGAGAGGGTTTGAATCATGTTTGTCCTGCTGCAAGTTCTTCTGAATTTGTCGATTATTTTGTTCTTGGTGCAGGTTCCTCTGTTCTAGTTGGTTCCTTTGGCTATGAGGTTGTTGAGTGTTGCTATCATTTGTTTCAAATCCAGGGGGCACCAATGGATGATAAATTTTTGTATTTGCGCACTTCTGGTTTGGATTTGAATCACTCTGAATGACATAGACACTCCTGTCCTCGACGGGTTTTGGGTATTTTCTTGGACGAGAACATTTATTGTTGTTGGAATGGACATTTCCTGAAGGACAAATGGGGTTGTTGTTTCCAATATCAGTGTCTTTTTCTTGTTTTGGTTTCATCATTTCTGTTCCTTCATGATCTCTTTTCCTTCCTGCAGTAACAAGAAAAAGTGTTTCTTTTCTTTATCAATAATCACTTCAAGTATTGAAATTATAAATATATGTGCATGATTACAAAACTATAGACATGTCAAAAATATATCATCAACTATTAGACTATATACTACAACAGTTCCCAATTTTGAAATTAAATGTAGATAAATTATTACCTATATTAAGAAATTAGTTTGCAGGACACACAAGGGATGAATTAGGAAACAAAAAATATGGAAAGCTCATAATATGTATATGAAGATCAAACTAGATATAATAATGAGGAGAAAATTTGTAAAAATAAAATATGTAAAGTGGTTTTATGTTATTTATTCCTTCTTTTTTTTCGAGGACTCAAACATATTCTTTATATCATAATTCTATTCTTTATAAATTTACATGTAAGGAAACATATAAATTTACACAATATTTTCTTATATATAATTTTTTTGGAAAACTAAATATATACAAATAAGAAATATTGAGATACAATCCTTCTCAACAAGGGTATAGTAACCAAGTCAACAAAAATCTGATAAAAACTCAGTCGCTATAGCGAAAACCTCCCAAAAACCTCTAAAATTCCCACAAGCCAACAAAACACTAAACCAAGACACCTAAAGTATACACCACTATGAAGATCCCCATTTGAAACAAAAACCTCCCAAATATTATCTTATATATAGGAAAGTTTTGCTAATTTAATTTTGTTATATGAAATTGTAGGAGTATGAATACAAATTAAAGAAAAATAAACAAGCGCATAATAAAAGTACTGCATTATCTTAGAGATTTATTCTCTTATTAAATCCTTTAAACAATAATAGAACCTCTCAATGCAGAGTAACTTATGACCTTTCATTTTTATAACCATGTAACATTTTGTCCAATTACGACTAACTTAATTTATAACATATTTAAGCTGATCAGATAGAAATTTACCTTTCCATCGAAGGAACACCACTCATTATTGAAGAGGTATGAGAGTGACCATGACCCGATTCTGTTAAGCCCGTTACAGTGGCAAATATTGGTGACTCTTCATCAGAATCTTCTGACATGAAGAGAACCCCCCTCAAAGGAGGGTCGGAAGAATCTTCATTCCCAACATTAATCCAGTACCCTCCCTCAAACTCTCCCTCCATCATACCATAAATTGTTTGCCCCACTTTGAGATTGTTTGAATCATGTTCTTCTTGTTGCAAGTTCCTCTGTTCTTGTTGCAGGTTCCTCTGGCTTTGAGTTTTTTGAGGTTTTCTATCAACTGTTTCAAATTCAGAAGGCACCAATGGATGATAAATTTGTGTATTTGGACTCCCGTACTTTGGAGCACAATTATTGCTATTGGAAGGGACATTTCCTAAAGGAGAAGAGGGGTTGTTGTTTCCATTATCAGAATTTTTTTCTTTGTTCTGTTTCTTCATTTGTGTTCCTTTATGATTTCCTTTCCTCCCTGCATTAACATGAAAAAAAAATTATTTACTTTATCAAAAACTGCTTCAAATGTTGAAATTATAAATATATGTGCGTGATTATAAAAGTATATACATATCAAATATATATCATCAAACTATCAGAGTATATACTACAATAGTTCCTTGATTTGAGAATAAATATACATAAATTACTGCCAATATTATGACATTAATTTGGAGGGCACACAAGTGGTTAGTTAGACAACAAAGATTATAGAAAGCTCATGTTCGTGAAGAAAAGTCAATATACAACAATGAGGAGAAAGCTTATGAAAATCAAATATGTAAAGTTTTTTAAGTTACTTATTCCTTCCTTTTTTTAAGGGAGTCAAACACATCATACCTACCATTAATTATATTCTTTATAAATTTACATGCAAGTCAATAAATAAATTTACACAATATTCTCTTATATATAGAAAGTTGTTTCTTTTTTAATGTTTTTACATAAAAATTTCAGAGTCTGAATAAAAATTACAGAAAAATACAAATGAGGATCATAAAAGTACTACACTATCATTTAAGGGCTAATTTGTTCACAAAAAAAAAATTAAAGGCTGATTTCAACACCAAACAAAAAATTAAGGGTCGATTTGATTCTTTTCTCAGTTTTTTTCAATTTTAAAAATAATATTTTGAATATGTTCATCAAAAATATGAAAAAACTGCTTGAATAAAATGTTTGCTAGTTTGAATTTCAAGCACTTAAAAACAAAAAATATAGATGAAAAATATGTTGCGGTTTTAGTTTTTAAAAACTAAAACATGAAGTAAGATCAATTTTTTAATAGATCCTATCAAACATTTTCCCCTTTTATTTTAAAAAATTAATTTATTTTATAAATAATAATTGAACTGGGAAAATTTGATTACACTCAACAAAGAATTTGGTTTCTCTGCAATTTCACCACCAGCAGCTCTAAAATAACCAAACCATTGATTATATTGACTAATCTCTCTTTCATTTGACTAATTTAAACCATTAGATGATAGATCTAATGGTTGAAAACATGCTGCAGGGTGGTGTTGAGAAAAAGTGCAGTAGAGAATCCAAATTTCTCAAGAAACAAACCCTAATTGAGTCTTGGATTAGGGAAACTAAGGCTGCCCCCATTTGACTCCCAATAGATGCGTCTTGGACAACTAGAAGCATAAAAAAATCAATCTTGCAACATTTATAGTGTAAAATAAGGTTAACATAATTGCGTAATCAAGAAACAATTAAGAGGTCAGTTGAGAAATTACGTAAGTGCTTTAGAATAACAGAAAAATACAAGTTCCATGAAAAAAAAGCACAAACAATCGTTCATAACATGATTAAAAAATGAGATCTAATAAAAAAAAAGACCTGTTGCATGTAGTATATAATTTTTTTCATATGGATCTATCTATATACATGTAAATCTACAAATCCAACAGCTAAATATTCACATGAATTATCCGCACACCATAACACAATAAAAAGTTATATTTTTAAACGAATAAGAGAAATTATAGGAGACAACATACTGTTTACCGTTGCAGAATCAGGAAGAATCTCAAAGTCAACAAATGCTTGTGGTTGAGAAATTGAGGGTCTCGGGCTTTTGGATGGAAGAAGAAGAGGATGTGGGGGAAGAAAGAGAAGGACGAGGGTGAGGAAGAGGACGAGAACGAGAATGGGAGCGAGGACAAGGATAAGGATGAAAAAAGTAGAAGAAAGACTTTATTACAGTTCTTCCGTTTCTTTGATACACTACATTTATGAGGACCAACCATAGTGTGCCACGTGTCTACGAAATAAATCCCACTATAAAAAATCTACACTACTTTAGTAATACTATTACTTCCATTCAAATATTATCATGTGTGTTATGTATGCTAGGTTTTTGTTTTTTAAAATTTAAAATATTAAAAGAATATGGTCAGAAGAAAACGAGTAAATAATTGTTACTTTAAAATAAAAAATACTTAAGTGATAATAAATTTACGTTAGTATTATATTTTTTCTTTTGTAAAAGTTTTCTATATGAAGTTTTGTACAGTGGCATGTAGAATGCGCCCCCATTTTTTATTTTAAAAGAATTAATGTATTAGGTGTATTTTTAATAATGATAAAGTTCTATTTCAAAATCATATTTAGAAGTAAGGAGTCTAAAAATTAAGTTAGTAACCAAATTACTATATGAAATAATATTTAAAATTTATAAATGAAATGTAAAACTAAGTAGAAAATTATAAATTAAAAATAGGAAATATTTTAAAAATAATAGAGAGAGTTAAATCTATTTAATGAGAAAAGAGAAAATATTAAAATGCTAATAATTTCAAATATTAAATGTTGGTAAGTATAGAAAATAACTGCTGATAATGTTGTTATATTTAGTTTGGATAATTAATTGAAACATTAAATTATATTAAGTTTTTTGAAGAGACTAATAAATGAAAATATTATTAAAAAATCAATAGACTAAGATGTATTATAAAAATAAAATAAAAGTCATTGTGTGAAATTAAAATAATTAGTTTAGTAATATTATAATTTAATTTATGTATATTTATATAATTTATTACAAAATTTATAGTTAATTTATTCAATAAACTACATATTTTAGGTAAAAGGCTAAAAACTACATATTTCGAGGATTTGGTCTTGTCACATTCGCGTCCCTTGAGGAGGTAGAAAGGGTGATTCAGGCAATGGATGGTCAGGTCCTTCATGATAGTCGAATTACGCAAAGGGCACGGTTTTAACTCCCCTTATTATGGACCTGGTGGCAGATTCAGTGGAAGTGGAATGAATAATTTATATGATGGTAACTTTACATAAGGAGGTGATTATGGTAGCTCACACAATTGAATATTGAATAGAAATCTTTTTTTCTGAATAAACAAAATGTCTTTGCAACTAGACTTCCAAAGCCATTCTTCAAGCTGATAATTTTATGTTCATTTATGTTAGATTCATCTACTATTCAGCATAAGGAATGTTGGTAGACAGAAACGTATCAGTACCATTGCTAGACTTGTTGTGGCACTGGCAATAGCTAATAACCTGGTAGTGATGGTATGTAATAAAGTGGTGAAATTGGGTTATAGGCACATTCATTTGTTATAATCTTGGTGTGAAGATTCTTTCGAGTGAAAAAAATTGAGGACCTAGAGTTTTGGATTGGATTGGATTGGCCTATAAGCTTTTGCAGAGGAAATATTAACACTAAATTAAAAGGTCAGGCTGTAAGTAAACACAAAAAAGTTAATATAATGACACCAAGGAAGGTCCCTAATTACAAGAGGCTAGCAGCCACATATTTATCTACCAATGCACCTAAACATAGCTCATTCATACCAACTAGCCCTTCTAATTTTTTTCCTCAAAATGTTAGAAACAAAAACACTACCACTACTAGAAATGTGCTGATTACCTGCGTATTTTTTCACAGGTAATTATTAAATTTATTGCAAAATTACCTACAGACAACCTATTTGCAGCTATAACTTAATTATTTGCTGCGAATTTACTTTTGATCATATTTTGTAAGAAAGTTTCGATAAAGATTTCGCAGTTAAATTTGAAATTTGTTAGGGATTTTGCTGCGAATAAATGCACGAGAAAATTATTTAGGAAATGTGGCAAGAAATAGAATTTTGTTACATTCTAAGCAATTTTCGTAGGATATTTATTTAAATTAATTTAAATGGATTTAATAAAAGCATTTTAATAGAAAAGAATGCTAAATCTGGATGCTCAACTCAAGAAATTGCTAAAAATTCTATGTGTAAGTAGTTGTTTCAATTACTTGAAGCTTTTGTTTTTTAAGTTTGTGCATAATGAGCCTCTCTTGGACAAGGGGGTCTCAAGTCCCCTAGTACATGATTGAAAATATATAAGGTTATCTATTCATTATTCTCTCTAGAATATTTGGGTTGCGCATTCAATTGTTTAACTTCTCTATACTGGACATTCGGGAGGGATTTCTGTGAAGATACTCCAATGCCAAAGTCAGTGACTATGTGAGGCAGAGGTTTTAGTGAGGCTAAGATAATGTACCTTAGTGAGGTGATGGTACTGAATCTTTATAGGGAGGATTCTAGAACCTGTCCTTATCAAGCCCCTTGACCAAAGATTGCATCAACATGGCTGGCAACAGGACAAGGGAGAGTGTCAGGTGGATCGGTGGAACCTTGCCAAAGCTTTGATTGGTACCTTCGTGCGTAGGCCGTCCCCCAATCGTGTATTGTTATCGGCCGACAGGGGTCCTGGTCGGCATGGGGAGTCTGACCGGCGGTGCCGGTCGTCCGGAATGGCACTTAGGAACAGTTGCCCTTAGCTCCGGCAGGTACATTGTTGCATGGTGAGAGTTAGCTTTGACTTTTTATCGTAGGTTGGGACGTTCGTTGCTCGTCATTGATGTGGGTCCCCATGTGACTCATTTTAGAAAAATTTAGTGCTCTGCTTGGTTGTAGTTTCACTGCTCGTCCGCGGGTGGTGGTGTTGCCCCCCAGCCGTTCAGACGTAATTTATTGCAGCCGATCGGGTGGATTTTCTTCGGATGGGTTAGTCTTGGGCCGTTTGGGGTGTGCTTGTGACTGTTGGTGGGTTGTCCTTTCAGATGTCAGGTGAAAAGACACGTATCGTGTAAGACCCTCAGTTTTTTATATTTATGCTTTGGTCCCCGAACTATTTCGTATTTATGAAATGGTCCCTAGGCTATTTTTTAGTTTTGAGTTTGGTCCATGTTGACCTTTTAGGGTTTTGTTTGACTTATTTTGTTATGATTTCGAAATTGAGTGTAGAGATATGAGAATATCTCTGAGTTTTTGAATGATATATGTTGAAGATTTGATTTCTTAAATATGGTGATTTAATTTTAATTAGAGCAAATTCTGTTCTGATTTAAAAACAATATCTTTAGGATCTGATTTAATTAAAGACTTAATTAGGTTTAAATCTGAATCTTAGATTTTATATATTCTGAATATTTGTCTTGGATATTGTTTATTAAGTGATAGTAAATTCAGAATATCTTTTATTAATAACAGATTCGGTTTCTTTTAAAATATCTCTAGGATTCGTTTTCGAATAAGGACTTGAAGGAAATTTGAAACATAATCTTAAAGATAGGAAATCAGAAAACTGAACCCTCCTTTTTGCCCTTTGGTTAAAATTTTCGTGCACCTCTATAAGTATAGAGGCTGCCTCTTTGTTTTCTATCTCAAGCCTCAAACCCTAGTCTCCAAGTGTGTTGGAAGAAGAAATCTTACTCCTTGCTCCTTGCTGCTGCTGCCGCCCATTCTTCTTGTCCTTAAGGCCAAGCTCTTTATTTTCCATTCCTCTCCAATTTTTCTACTTGGTGTTACCTTGGTAGGTTTTCGTTCTCTTTCGTTTCTGTTTTCTTCCGACGATTAGTTTCATAGTGACATTGGTTTTAATTATGTCTTTCTTTCTTCCTTTCATTCTCCTTCAAGGTTTTTTTATCAAAGACTCTTGGTGTTCCTCCGACACGTGGGCGGCTATCAAATTGAAGTTCTGAACGTGCAACCCCATCCTTAATCTTTCTTGAACGTTCAAAGCATCGAGGTTGGTTTTCCTTTCGCTATCTCTAGCAATTTTCTGTACTGTTGCTATTCTAAAACCTTCAAATCCTAGGAGTTTCTAAATAAGAAAATTGGATCCAACAGGATTCATCACTATTTACTTCATTGTTTTCTTTCTTATCGTCTGTTATTCTGCCTCCAGATGTTAACTGCAAGCAGTCCTCGCAGATTTGCCAAGCAGTCTACTCAAGCCAAGTATTCTCATGGTTCACCTGTCCAGAATCGTGCCAGCACACCACTGATGATCCACCATATGTAAATCGGGGTTTCTCTGAGTAGACCCAGAACAATGGCTCGTTTGGTGATTATCGTGGACGTGGTGGATGCTCCTCTGTTCAGCGTCAAGTATGTTCCAAATGGGGTCATGAAGTCAACATTTTGCAGCAATGAAGGCCAAACTCAATGTGCTTGCAAAGGCTGCTCCTTTTCACTCACCTTGAGTTTGAGGGGGGCTGTTAGAGAAATGCAGCGTATTGTCTGCTGTTGGAGAAAGATAGCATCGTCTGATGTTAGAGAAATACTTATCGTCTGTATCATCTGACACTGTAGTCTGAATAGGTTTGTGTTACATCATCTGTATGGCAGCATCGGCTACCTAGCTGAATCGATTGTATAAATGTATCGTCTGGTCAGGAGTCATGTCAGCCGAGTATGTTGACCATGCGTGATAGGTGTCAGCTGTCATTAAGTGATAGATGACCCGTTGTTTATGTTGACCCGGAATATCCGGGATCTTGTCTGCTTATCTATATTCTCTCAGTATAAATACAGAGCTTGTAACCGTGAATTAATTAGAATAGAAAGTAACTTAAGTTTCGTTCGATTTCTCAAATTTTCCTTTTCTTAGGGAACCCTTGGTTCTTAACAGGCTCGAATAGTAGTAGCAGCAAGAGGAAGAGGAAAGGGATTTCTCTGTTGAAGACTAAGAGTTGTTGCTTGAGATCAGTGAAAGAATATTGCAGCCCTACCTCTTAATGCTACTCGAAACCCTAGTGATATTAGGGAAGATTTTTTTTTTTATATTTTCCCCAATTAATTTTAACCAAAATCTCTATCACATTCTATTTAAAAACAAATCCTAATGATAATGTTTTAAAACAGAAACAGAATCTACACTAGTTAAAGATATTATGAAATAATAACCACTTAATAACCAACATTTAAAAACAAATATTTAGAAAATAACATTCAAAACTCAGAGATATTATCCTATCATCAAATCAAATAATAACAGAAAATAAATCTGCTACAGAAAAGTCAACGAAGCCAAACAATGGTCAACAGGGACCAAAACTGAAATTACTAAGTAGTGTAGGGACCAAATCATATTTATGAAATAGTCCAGGGACCAAAACATAAATATAAAAAATCGAGGGTCTTACAGACATGGTGACCTCTTAGAGACACACTTCGTCTTCATGCTTCAGATTTGGTGTCTTGTGGACTGGGCGAGCCCCAGCTGGTGAGGCGACCCCTCTCAAAATAGCAGTGGCTAAGGCGAGCAGAGGGCCCGTTAGACGAGTCGTCCGACGACTCCCTTTTTAGACGTGTTGCAAGGGCTTTTGGGTTGAGGATTTTGAGGCCCAAAAGCCTATTAGAGAGACATATCTAGGTTTTCTCCCCTCACCTATAAATAAGGTGTTTTTCTATTGTAATATATATATATATATATATATATATATATATATATATATATATATATATATATATATCCTATTATTTCTAAAACACATCTCAAATTATATCTCCTTCTAAAATTAAAATTAATCTAATTAAATATAACTCATATCTTTCCAATTTCAAATTCAAATATATAACTCAATTAAATTCTTATTTAACCAATCTTATCTCAAACTTTCATCATCACAACCATATCCTAATAAATAATTATGAGGATAACAACAATAATATCAAGTTTTTAAAAACTTCTCAAACCCTAGCCTATAGCATACATAGCCGCGGTATAACAACAAACATCATAGGGGAGATTTTCAATTTTTTCTAAGATCAAACCACTTTATAATTCCATAACCTTATGAGTTATATGAAGAAAATGATGAACATAAACAAACTAGAAACTATAAACTTTGTATAATAATTACTAAAACCCAACCCTTAGTGAATAATTATTAATAAAACCTCCTAAACATGTTTCTAAGGAGGAATATTGGATCTACCAACCTTGAAATGAAGAATGCTATGAAGAAAAATGAAGAACACTTGAAGAATTCCTTGAACATCTTCATCACAAACGCTTCCTCGTGCTTCTTCCTTCACAAACTTGAATTGCCACGCCAAAAAGAAAGAAGAACTCAAACCAAGGGAGGATGAAGACTAAGAACTAGTGAGAACTCTCCCAAGGAAGGAGAACAACTCTAAATCTAGAGAGGGAGGAGGAGAAGTGTTTCTACTCTTCTGGTGAATGAAAAACAATGAAGGTTTGCAGTCTATTTATAGCTGAAACCCAGGCCAGGCCTAATTAGTCACCAAGTAGCTTAATTATATTTTTAATTCAATTAAATGAATTAAAATTAATATTTAGAAAATAAAAACATAGATACTAGGGGATATTCTTTCTCTATAACTTTCTATTAATTTTGACCAAATAAACTCATTTTATTTAATTAAAATCCACACTAATGGACCAAACAAAAAATTAGCCCACAACCCACTCAACTTAATGAGTTAGCTGTGACCTATTATGCATTACAAGCATATTATTTTTTTTTATTTTACTTAAATAATCTACATAATCTCTTCCCAAATTAATTATTTAATCCAAGAAAAGTATTTCCCCTTGGATATAATAGGTGCCACACACCATACCACACAAAAATAGGAAAATAATTCATTTTCATCAACCACACAAATATTCAAAATCTGGAAAAGACAAAAACACCCCTAGACTATTTCTAGGATCTTACACACATAGTCAGGGAGATGTTCGCCCGACCCTCACCACGGCAGTGGCACCGGCGGGAGATGCTCCATCGCACAAAGGGGTGTGGAGGTAGATTCAAAGAACCAGATCCATATGCATGAGCACGAAGAAGAACACCTTTTGGTATGGTTGTGGTGCACCGAGGGAGAAGTTGTCGTCGCCGCCTTAGTATAATGAAAACGTGTTTCTGTAGTACACATTGCTTAGGTTTCTGAGAAAACCCACCCTCGCGTACGCTTCGTGGTATCACAACATCACAAACACAATCCATTGACCTTTGACTTCCTTCCCCTGTAATTGTTTGGCCAGCTTTGGTTCGACCCAGAAGAGAACTCACCCTCTTGAAGTCCCAAGTCCATGGCTATCGATCTCAGCGTCACCATGAAGTTGGAATTTTGGCTAAAGGGTCATCTTCCTACTTCCACCTTCTGGTTGCACCAGCGAACTAAGCTTCATGCTTTCTCCAAGTTTGAGTGAATAGAATCTCCAATTGTTCCTTCAGATATGGTTCGCTTCCTTCAGGGCTTCAAACGTAGGTTTCGTTGATTTGGGGGTGATTTTTTTTTAGTTTTCTTTTTTCTCTGTTTCTCTTTTTTTATGTTTTCTCTTCCTTCACTCCTCGTCTTTTTTTGCATCGAATTCGTGCAATAAGCAAGATGCGTATGTGAGGAGACAAAATGATGAGCAAAAACATGAGGTTTATCACTAGAATAGCGACCATAATTGGTTATTCTTGAAAACCCTAATATGGAGGAAGACTAAAAAAATGATATTATTAATTTGATTTGGAAGTATAAAAGTTGTTTTTGATGATTTATGGGTTTTGATTTAGGTATTTCTGGGTAATGGAAGATGAACAAGAAAAGGGAAGAGGAAGAAGAAGAAGAAAAAGGAAGAAAGTTTGAATATGGTTTTTTTTTTAAAATAGCGGTACTAAAATTGATGCTAAAAGTTCCACGTGGTTACCCTCAGCTTACTGGGTTCACCACGTTGATGGTTGACTGGTAAAAATCGATGAAATCTAGGCAAAATGATTTAATTTAATTAAAAACATTTTTTAGGGATGACATTTTGAAAATTATTTTTTCAGGGATCCAATTTTATTCCTTTTACAAAGTTAGGGACCTCAAACATATATAGAAGCATTTCTTAAAATGTTATTTCTTTTATTGTTTCTTAGAATATAAAATTTGGTACACCTTTATGTTATTAGCGTATCTGGAATTATAACTCAGTGGCTTAAAAATCAAAATAACTTTCGGGTTCTTATTCCCGGTACAACTTTAAGTAATTTATACTCCAAAAACTTAAATTTTGGAATTTAATTTGAATAGCTACCGTATACATTAACATTACCGGTATTTAAAATATAGTAACTTGTTAATATGGTTTTTTTATTAATTTCCTGCTTTTAAGTTCTTATTTTTTTTTCAAAGTATCCTCGCAGCCGGCAGCCATGAGACTAATTACCCGAGACACTAAGATCACATTAAGTGGGTAGGCATCTTCCAACAAATATTTCTCCACACGCACCGCCCAAGGATCGAAACATGGACTAGCTAGATGCTTAAGGAGCTCATCTATCTACTAGTTCTGCTAGACCGTGATGGTTAGATGTTGGATTCTTTAAGGCAACATGACACTTTGAGCAATAAAAAATGACTTGCCTTCACCACCACGACCCACCTCGACTTGAAATATAGTTTTTCATCGATGTTTGAGTCAAGAATATCACATTACAGTGGGGTTAACTCTCCATGCGTTTTTTCCCCTTCTAAAGCTAAAATTTATTGAAATGAAATAAAACATGGTATGAGAAAAAACCCTCTCCTATAGGCATATGATGCAAAATATCACATAAGCACCACAGAGGCACACTTCTATCAACCATTCCTTTAGCCAAAAAAATCCGCAAACCAATTTCCTTTTCTCAGAATATGCCTCACCCTTATACAGCCAACAACAGGCAACAAAAAATTAATAAGATTAAATTCGTTAAGAAAGTCCCAAGGCCTATGCTCCTTGTTCACAACCCACCCCATTACCAAAGAAAAATCATTTTCTATGAGAACATTACAACTTTCCCTGCATTTTTACATACATGTTTTTTACCAATTACGACTAACTTTATTTCCAACATGTTTAAGCTCATAAGATAGAGCTTTACCTGTTCCTAGTAAACGAATGCCTGCCATAGAAGGAACATCACTCATTCCTGAAGAGGTACGAGGGTTACCAAAACCAAATTCTGTTACAACCATCATAATGGAAAATATTGGTCACTCTTCATCAGAATCTTCAGACTTGAAGAGTATCCCCCTCAAAGGAGGGTCGGAAGAATCTCCTTTCTCAACACTAATATTGTATCCGCCCTCAAACTCTCCCTCCATCACACCATAAATTTTTTGCCCCACTTTGAGAGGGTTTGAATCATGTTTGTCCTGCTGCAAGTTCTTCTGATCTTGTTGATTATTTTGTTCTTGGTGCAGGTTCCTCTGTTCTAGTTGGTTCCTTTGGCTATGAGGTTGTTGAGTGTTGCTATCATTTGTTTCAAATCCAGGGGGCACCAATGGATGATAAATTTTTGTATTTGCGCACTTCTGGTTTGGATTTGAATCACTCTGAATGACATAGACACTCCTGTCCTCGACGGGTTTTGGGTATTTTCTTGGACGAGAACATTTATTGTTGTTGGAATGGACATTTCCTGAAGGACAAATGGGGTTGTTGTTTCCAATATCAGTGTCTTTTTCTTGTTTTGGTTTCATCATTTGTGTTCCTTCATGATCTCTTTTCCTTCCTGCAGTAACAAGAAAAATTGTTTCTTTTCTTTATCAATAATCACTTCAAGTATTGAAATTATAAATATATGTACGTGATTACAAAATTATAGACATGTCAAATATATATCATCAACTATTAGACTATATACTACAACAGTTCCCAATTTTGAAATTAAATGTAGATAAATTACTACCTATATTAAGAAATTAGTTTTCAGGGCACACAAGGGGTGAATTAGGCAACAAAAAATATGGAAAGCTCATAATATGTATATGAAGATCAAACTAGATATAATAATGAGGAGAAAATTTGTAAAAATAAAATATGTAAAGTGGTTTTATGTTATTTATTCCTTCTTTTTTTTCGAGGACTCAAACATATTCTTTATATCATAATTCTATTCTTTATAAATTTACATGTAAGGAAACATATAAATTTACACAATATTTTCTTATATATAATTTTTTTGGAAAACTAAATATATACAAATAAGAAATATTGAGATACAATCCTTCTCAACAAGGGTATAATAACCAAGTCAACAAAAATATGATAAAAACTCAGTCGCTATAGCGAAAACCTCCCAAATACCTCTAAAATTCCCACAAGCCAACAATAACACTAAACCAAGACACCTAAAGTATACACCACTATGAAGATCCCCATTTGAAACAAAAACCTCCCAAATATTATCTTATATATAGGAAAGTTTTGCTTATTTAATTTTATTATATAAAATTGTAGGAGTATGAATACAAATTAAAGAAAAATAAACATGCAGATAATAAAAGTACTGCATTATCATAGAGATTTATTCTCTTATTAAATCCTTTAAACAATAATAGAACCTCTCAATGCAGAGTAACTTATGACCTTTCATTTTTATAACCATGTAACATTTTTTCCAATTACGACTAACTTAATTTATAACATATTTAAGCTCATCAGATAGAACTTTACCTTTGCATAGTGAAGCAGTGGTTTCCATCGAAGGAACACCACTCATTCTTGAAGAGGTATGAGAGTGACCATGACCCGATTCTGTTAAGCCCATTACAGTGGCAAATATTGGTGACTCTTCATCAGAATCTTCTGACTTGAAGAGAATCCCCCTCAAAGGAGGGTCGGAAGAATCTTCATTCCCAACATTAATCCAGTACCCTCCCTCAAACTCTCCCTCCATTATACCATAAATTGTTTGCCCCACTTTGAGATTGTTTGAATCATGTTCTTCTTGATGCAAGTTCCTCTGTTCTTGTTGCAGGTTCCTCTGGCTCTGAGTTTTTTGAGGTTTTATATCAACTGTTTCAAATTCAGAGGGCACCAATGGATGATAAATTTGTGTATTTGGACTCCCGTGCTTTGGAGCACAATTATTGCTATTGGAAGGGACATTTCCTAAAGGGGAAGAGGGGTTGTTGTTTCCATTATCAGAATTTTTTTCTTCGTTTTGTTTCTTCATTTGTGTTCCTTTATGATTTCCTTTCCTCCCTGGATTAACATGAAAAAAAATTCTTTACTTTATCAAAAACTGCTTCAAGTGTTGAAATTATAAATATATGTGCGTGATTACAAAAGTATATACATATCAAATATATATCATCAAACTATCAAAGTATATACTACAATAGTTCCTTGATTTGACAATAAATATACATAAATTACTGCCAATATTATGAAATTAATTTGGAGGGCACACAAGGGGTTAGTTAGACAAAGATTATAGAAAGCTCATGTTCGTGAAGAAAAGTCAATATACAATAATGAGGAGAAAGCTTATGAAAATCAAATATGTAAAGTTTTTTAAGTTACTTATTCCTTCCTTTTTTTTAAGGGAGTCAAACACATCATACCTACCATTAATTCTATTCTTTATAAATTTACATGCAAGTCAATAAATAAATTTACACAATATTCTCTTATATATAGAAAGTTGTTTCTTTTTTAATGTTTTTATATAAAAATTTCGGAGTCTGAATAAAAATTAAAGAAAAATACAAATGAGGATCATAAAAGTACTACACTATCATTTAAGGGCTAATTTGTTCACCAAAAAAAAAATTAAAGGCTGATTTCAACACCAAACAAAAAATTAAGGGTTGATTTGATTCTTTTCTCAGTTTTTTCAATTTTAAAAAAAATATTTTGAATATGTTCATCAAAAATAAGAAAAAACTGCTTGAATAAAATGTTTGCTAGTTTGAATTTCAAGCACTTAAAAACAAAAAATATAGATGAAAAATATGTTGCGGTTTTAGTTTTTAAAAACTAAAACATGAAGTAAGATCAATTTTTTAATAGATCCTATCAAACATTTTCCCCTTTTATTTTAAAAAAATAATTTATTTTATAAATAATAATTAAACTGGGAAAATTTGATTACACTCAACAAAGAATTTGGTTTCTCTGCAATTTCACCACCAACAGCTCTAAAATAACCAAACCATTGATTATATTGACTAATCTCTCTTTCATTTGACTAATTTAAACCATTAGATGATAGATCTAATGGTTGAAAACATGTTGCAGGGTGGTGTTGAGAAAAATTTCAGTAGAGAATCCAATTTGCTCAAGAAACAAACCCTAATTGAGTCTTGGATTAGGGAAACTAAGGCTGCCCCCATTTGACTCCCAATAGATGCGTCTTGGACAACTAGAAGCATAAAAAAAATCAATCTTGCAACATTTATAGTGTAAAATAAGGTTAACATAATTGCGTAATCAAGAAACAATTAAGAGGTCAGTTGAGAAATTACATAAGTGCTTTAGAATAACAGAAAAATACAAGTTCCATGAAAAAAAAAGCACAAACAATCGTTCATAACATGATTAAAAAATGAGATCTGATAAAAAAAAGACCTGTTGCATGTAGTATATAATTTTTTTCATATGGATCTATCTATATACATGTAAATCTACAAATCCAACAGCTAAATATTCACATGAATTATCCGCACACCATAACACAATAAAAAGTTATACTTTTAAACGAATAAGAGAAATTATAGGAGACAACATACTGTTTACCGTTGCAGAATCAGGAAGAATCTCAAAGTCAACAAATGCTTGTGGTTGAGAAATTGAGGGTCTCGGGCTTTTGGATGGAAGAAGAAGAGGATAGGGGAGAAGAAAGAGAAGGACGAGGGTGAGGAAGAGGACGAGAACGAGAATGGGAGCGAGGACAAGGATAAGGATGAAAAAAGTAGAAGAAAGACTTTATTACAGTTCTTCCGTTTCTTTGATACACTACATTTATGAGGACCAACCATAGTGTGCCACGTGTCTACGAAATAAATCCCACTATAAAAAATCTACACTACTTTAGTAATACTATTACTTCCATTCAAATATTATCATGTGTGTTATGTATGCTAGGTTTTTGTTTTTTAAAATTTAAAATATTAAAAAAATATGGTCAGAAGAAAACGAGTAAATAATTGTTACTTTAAAATAAAAAATACTTAAGTGATAATAAATTTACGTTAGTATTATATTTTTTATTTTGTAAAAGTTTTCTATATGAAGTTTTGTACAGTGGCATGTAGAATGCGCCCCCATTTTTTATTTTAAAAGAATTAATGTATTAGGTGTATTTTTAATAATGATAAAGTTCTATTTCAAAATCATATTTAGAAGTAAGGAGTCTAAAAATTAAGTTAGTAACCAAATTACTATATGAAATAATATTTAAAATTTATAAATGAAATGTAAAACTAAGTAGAAAATTATAAATTAAAAATAGGAAATATTTTAAAAATAATAGAGAGAGTTAAATCTATTTAATGAGAAAAGAGAAAATATTAAAGTGCTAATAATTTCAAATATTAAATGTTGGTAAGTATAGAAAATAACTTCTGATAATGTTGTTATATTTAGTTTGGATAATTAATTGAAACATTAAATTATATTAAGTTTTTTGAAGAGACTAATAAATGAAAATATTATTAAAAAATCAATAGACTAAGATGTATTATAAAAATAAAATAAAAGTCATTGTGTGAAATTAAAATAATTAGTTTAGTAATATTATAATTTAATTTATGTATATTTATATAATTTATTACAAAATTTATAGTTAATTTATTCAATAAACTACATATTTTAGGTAAAAGGCTAAAAACTACATATTTCGAGGTTTGGTCTTGTCACATTCGCGTCCCTTGAGGAGGTAGAAAGGGTGATTCAGGCAATGGATGGTCAGGTCCTTCATGATAGTCGAATTACGCAAAGGGCACGGTTTTAACTCCCCTTATTATGGACCTGGTGGCAGATTCAGTGGAAGTGGAATGAATAATTTATATGATGGTAACTTTACATAAGGAGGTGATTATGGTAGCTCACACAATTGAATATTGAATAGAAATCTTTTTTTCTGAATAAACAGAATGTCTTTGCAACTAGACTTCCAAAGCCATTCTTCAAGCTGATAATTTTATGTTCATTTATGTTAGATTCATCTACTATTCAGCATAAGGAATGTTGGTAGACAGAAATGTATCAGTACCATTGCTAGACTTGTTGTGGCAATAGCTAATAACCTGGTAGTGATGGTATGTAATAAAGTGGTGAAATTGGGTTATAGGCACATTCATTTGTTATCATCTTGGTGTGAAGATTCTTTCGAGTGAAAAAATTGAGGACCTAGAGTTTTGGATTGGATTGGCCTATAAGCTTTTGCAGAGGAAAATATTAACACTAAATTAAAAGGTCAGGCTGTAAGTAAACACAAAAAAGTTAATATAATGACACCAAGGAAGGTCCCTAATTACAAGAGGCTAGCAGCCACATATTTATCTACCAATGCACCTAAACATAGCTCATTCATACCAACTAGCCCTTCTAATTTTTTTCCTCAAAATGTTAGAAACAAAAACACTACCACTACTAGAAATGTGCTGATTACCTGCGTATTTTTTCACAGGTAATTATTAAATTTATTGCAAAATTACCTACAGACAACCTATTTGCAGCTATAACTTAATTATTTGCTGCGAATTTACTTTTGATCATATTTTGTAAGAAAGTTTCGATAAAGATTTCGCAGTTAAATTTGAAATTTGTTAGGGATTTTGCTGCGAATAAATGCACGAGAAAATTATTTAGGAAATGTGGCAAGAAATAGAATTTTGTTACATTCTAAGCAATTTTCGTAGGATATTTATTTAAATTAATTTAAATGGATTTAATAAAAGCATTTTAATAGAAAAGAATGCTAAATCTGGATGCTCAACTCAAGAAATTGCTAAAAATTCTATGTGTAAGTAGTTGTTTCAATTACTTGAAGCTTTTGTTTTTTAAGTTTGTGCATAATGAGCCTCTCTTGGACAAGGGGGTCTCAAGTCCCCTAGTACATGATTGAAAATATATAAGGTTATCTATTCATTATTCTCTCTAGAATATTTGGGTTGCGCATTCAATTGTTTAACCTCTCTATACTGGACGTTCGGGAGGGATTTCTGTGAAGATACTCCAATGCCAAAGTCAGTGACTATGTGAGGCAGAGGTTTTAGTGAGGCTAAGATAATGTACCTTAGTGAGGTGATGGTACTGAATCTTTATAGGGAGGATTCTAGAACCTGTCCTTATCAAGCCCCTTGACCAAAGATTGCATCAGCATGGCTGGCAACAGGACAAGGGAGAGTGTCAGGTGGATCGGTGGAACCTTGCCAAAGCTTTGATTGGTACCTTCGTGCGTAGGCCGTCCCCCAATCGTGTATTGTTATCGGCCGACAGGGGTCCTGGTCGGCATGGGGAGTCTGACCGGCGGTGCCGGTCGTCCGGAATGGCACTTAGGAACAGTTGCCCTTAGCTCCGGCAGGTACATTGTTGCATGGTGAGAGTTAGCTTTGACTTTTTATCGTAGGTTGGGACGTTCGTTGCTCGTCATTGATGTGGCTCCCCTTGTGACTCATTTTAGAAAAATTTAGTGCTCTGCTTGGTTGTAGTTTCACTGCTCGTCCGCGGGGGGTGGTGTTGCCCCCCAGCCGTTCAGACGTAATTTATTGCAGCCGATCGGGTGGATTTTCTTCGGATGGGTTAGTCTTGGGCCGTTTGGGGTGTGCTTGTGACTGTTGGTGGGTTGTCCTTTCAGATGTCAGGTGAAAAGACACGTATCGTGTAAGACCCTCAGTTTTTTATATTTATGCTTTGGTCCCCGAACTATTTCGTATTTATGAAATGGTCCCTCGGCTATTTTTTAGTTTTGAGTTTGGTCCATGTTGACCTTTTAGGGTTTTGTTTGACTTATTTTGTTATGATTTCGAAATTGAGTGTAGAGATATGAGAATATCTCTGAGTTTTTGAATGATATATGTTGAAGATTTGATTTCTTAAATATGGTGATTTAATTTTAATTAGAGCAAATTCTGTTCTGATTTAAAAACAATATCTTTAGGATCTGATTTAATTAAAGACTTAATTAGGTTTAAATCTGAATCTTAGATTTTATATATTCTGAATATTTGTCTTGGATATTGTTTATTAAGTGATAGTAAATTCAGAATATCTTTTATTAATAACAGATTCGGTTTCTTTTAGAATATCTCTAGGATTCGTTTTCGAATAAGGACTTGAAGGAAATTTGAAACATAATCTTAAAGATAGGAAATCAGAAAACTGAACCCTCCTTTTTGCCCTTTGGTTAAAATTTTCGTGCACCTCTATAAGTATAGAGGCTGCCTCTTTGTTTTCTATCTCAAGCCTCAAACCCTAGTCTCCAAGTGTGTTGGAAGAAGAAATCTTACTCCTTGCTCCTTGCTGCTGCTGCCGCCCATTCTTCTTGTCCTTAAGGCCAAGCTCTTTATTTTCCATTCCTCTCCAATTTTTCTACTTGGTGTTACCTTGGTAGGTTTTCGTTCTCTTTCGTTTCTGTTTTCTTCCGACGATTAGTTTCATAGTGACATTGGTTTTAATTATGTCTTTCTTTCTTCCTTTCATTCTCCTTCAAGGTTTTTTTATCAAAGACTCTTGGTGTTCCTCCGACACGTGGGCGGCTATCAAATTGAAGTTCTGAACGTGCAACCCCATCCTTAATCTTTCTTGAACGTTCAAAGCATCGAGGTTGGTTTTCCTTTCGCTATCTCTAGCAATTTTCTAGACTGTTGCTATTCTAAAATCTTCAAATCCTAGGAGTTTCTAAATAAGAAAATTGGATCCAACAGGATTCATCACTATTTACTTCATTGTTTTCTTTCTTATCGTCTGTTGTTCTGCCTCCAGATGTTAACTGCAAGCAGTCCTCGCAGATTTGCCAAGCAGTCTACTCAAGCCAAGTATTCTCATGGTTCACCTGTCCAGAATCGTGCCAGTACACCACTGATGATCCACCATATGTAAATCGGGGTTTCTCTGAGTAGACCCAGAACAATGGCTCGTTTGGTGATTATCGTGGACGTGGTGGATGCTCCTCTGTTCAGCGTCAAGTATGTTCCAAATGGGGTCATGAAGTCAACATTTTGCAGCAATGAAGGCCAAACTCAATGTGCTTGCAAAGGCTGCTCCTTTTCACTCACCTTGAGTTTGAGGGGGGCTATTAGAGAAATGCAGCGTATTGTCTGCTGTTGGAGAAAGATAGCATCGTCTGATGTTAGAGAAATACTTATCGTCTGTATCATCTGACACTGTAGTCTGAATAGGTTTGTGTTACATCATCTGTATGGCAGCATCGGCTACCTAGCTGAATCGATTGTATAAATGTATCGTCTGGTCAGGAGTCATGTCAGCCGAGTATGTTGACCATGCGTGATAGGTGTCAGCTGTCATTAAGTGATAGATGACCCGTTGTTTATGTTGACCCGGAATATCCGGGATCTTGTCTGCTTATCTATATTCTCTCAGTATAAATACAGAGCTTGTAACCGTGAATTAATTAGAATAGAAAGTAACTTAAGTTTCGTTCGATTTCTCAAATTTTCCTTTTCTTAGGGAACCCTTGGTTCTTAACAGGCTCGAATAGTAGTAGCAGCAAGAGGAAGAGGAAAGGGATTTCTCTGTTGAAGACTAAGAGTTGTTGCTTGAGATCAGTGAAAGAATATTGCAGCCCTACCTCTTAATGCTACTCGAAACCCTAGTGATATTAGGCAAGATTTTTTTTTATATTTTCCCCAATTAATTTTAACCAAAATCTCTATCACATTCTATTTAAAAACAAATCCTAATGATAATGTTTTAAAACAGAAACAGAATCTACACTAGTTAAAGATATTATGAAATAATAACCACTTAATAACCAACATTTAAAAACAAATATTTAGAAAATAACATTCAAAACTCAGAGATATTATCCTATCATCAAATCAAATAATAACAGAAAATAAAATCTGCTACAGAAAAGTCAATGAAGCCAAACAATGGTCAACAGGGACCAAAACTGAAATTACTAAGTAGTCTAGGGACCAAATCATATTTATGAAATAGTCCAGGGACCAAAACATAAATATAAAAAATCGAGGGTCTTACAGACATGGTGACCTCTTAGAGACACACTTCGTCTTCATGCTTCAGATTTGGTGTCTTGTGGACTGGGCAAGCCCCAGCTGGTGAGGCGACCCCTCTCAAAATAGCAGTGGCTAAGGCGAGCAGAGGGCCCGTTAGACGAGTCGTCCGACGACTCCCTTTTTAGACGTGTTGCAAGGGCTTTTGGGTTGAGGATTTTGAGGCCCAAAAGCCTATTAGAGAGACATATCTAGGTTTTCTCCCCTCACCTATAAATAAGGTGTTTTTCTCTTGTAATATATATATATCCTATTATTTCTAAAACACATCTCAAATTATATCTCTTTCTAAAATTAAAACTAATCTAATTAAATATAACTCATATCTTTCCAATTTCAAATTCAAATATATAACTCAATTAAATTCTTATTTAACCAATCTTATCTCAAACTTTCATCATCACAACCATATCCTAATAAATAATTATGAGGATAACAACAATAATATCAAGTTTTTAAAAACTTCTCAAACCCTAGCCTATAGCATACATAGCCGCGGTATAACAACAAACATCATAGGGGAGATTTTCAATTTTTTCTAAGATCAAACCACTTTATAATTCCATAACCTTATGAGTTATATGAAGAAAATGATGAACATAAACAAACTAGAAACTATAAACTTCGTATAATAATTACTAAAACCCAACCCTTAGTGAATAATTATTAATAAAACCTCCTAAACATGTTTCTAAGGAGGAATATTGGATCTACCAACCTTGAAATGAAGAATGCTATGAAAAAAAATGAAGAACACTTGAAGAATTCCTTGAACATCTTCATCACAAACGCTTCCTCGTGCTTCTTCCTTCACAAACTTGAATTGCCACGCCAAAAAGAAAGAAGAACTCAAACCAAGGGAGGATGAAGACTAAGAACTAGTGAGAACTCTCCCAAGGAAGGAGAACAACTCTAAATCTAGAGAGGGAGGAGGAGAAGTGTTTCTACTCTTCTGGTGAATGAAAAACTATGAAGGTTTGCAGTCTATTTATAGCTGAAACCCAGGCCAGGCCTAATTAGTCACCAAGTAGCTTAATTATATTTTTAATTCAATTAAATGAATTAAAATTAATATTTAGAAAATAAAAACATAGATACTAGGGGATATTCTTTCTCTATAACTTTCTATTAATTTTGACCAAATAAACTCATTTTATTTAATTAAAATCCACACTAATGGACCAAACAAAAATTTAGCCCACAACCCACTCAACTTAATGAGTTAGCCGCGACCTATTATGCATTACAAGCATATTTTTTTTTCTTTTACTTAAATAATCTACATAATCTCTTCCCAAATTAATTATTTAATCCAAGAAAAGTATTTCCCCTTGGATATAATAGGTGCCACACACCATACCACACAAAAATAGGAAAATAATTCATTTTCATCAACCACACAAATATTCAAAATCTGGAAAAGACAAAAACACCCCTAGACTATTTCTAGGATCTTACACACATAGTCAGGGAGATGTTCGCCCGACCCTCACCACGGCAGTGGCACCGGCGGGAGATGCTCCATCGCACAAAGGGGTGTGGAGGTAGATTCAAAGAACCAGATCCATATGCATGAGCACGAAGAAGAACACCTTTTGGTATGGTTGTGGTGCACCGAGGGAGAAGTTGTCGTCGCCGCCTTAGTATAATGAAAACGTGTTTCTGTAGTACACATTGCTTAGGTTTCTGAGAAAACCCACCCTCGCGTACGCTTCGTGGTATCACAACATCACAAACACAATCCATTGACCTTTGACTTCCTTCCCCTGTAATTGTTTGGCCAGCTTTGATTCGACCCAGAAGAGAACTCACCCTCTTGAAGTCCCAAGTCCATGGCTATCGATCTCAGCGTCACCATGAAGTTGGAATTTTGGCTAAAGGGTCATCTTCCTACTTCCACCTTCTGGTTGCACCAGCGAACTAAGCTTCATGCTTTCTCCAAGTTTGAGTGAATAGAATCTCCAATTGTTCCTTCAGATATGGTTCGCTTCCTTCAGGGCTTCAAACGTAGGTTTCGTTGATTTGGGGGTGATTTTTTTTAGTTTTCTTTTTTCTCTGTTTCTCTTTTTTTATGTTTTCTCTTCCTTCACTCCTCGTCTTTTTTTGCATCGAATTCGTGCAATAAGCAAGATGCGTATGTGAGGAGACAAAATGATGAGCAAAAACATGAGGTTTATCACTAGAATAGCGACCATAATTGGTTATTCTTGAAAACCCTAATATGGAGGAAGACTAAAAAAATGATATTATTAATTTGATTTGGAAGTATAAAAGTTGTTTTTGATGATTTATGGGTTTTGATTTAGGTATTTCTGGGTAATGGAAGATGAACAAGAAAAGGGAAGAGGAAGAAGAAGAAGAAAAAGGAAGAAAGTTTGAATATGGTTTTTTTTAAAAAATAGCGGTACTAAAATTGATGCTAAAAGTTCCACGTGGTTACCCTCAGCTTACTGGGTTCACCACGTTGATGGTTGACTGGTAAAAATCGATGAAATCTAGGCAAAATGATTTAATTTAATTAAAAACATTTTTTAGGGATGACATTTTGAAAATTATTTTTGCAGGGATCCAATTTTATTCCTTTTACAAAGTTAGGGACCTCAAACATATATAGAAGCCTTTCTTAAAATGTTATTTCTTTTATTGTTTCTTAGAATATAAAATTTGGTACACCTTTATGTTATTAGCGTATCTGGAATTATAACTCAGTGCCTTAAAAATCAAAATAACTTTCGGGTTCTTATTCCCGGTACAACTTTAAGTAATTTATACTCCAAAAACTTAAATTTTGGAATTTAATTTGAATAGCTACCGTATACATTAACATTACCGGTATTTAAAATATAGTAACTTGTTAATATGGTTTTTTTATTAATTTCCTGCTTTTAAGTTCTTATTTTTTTTTCAAAGTATCCTCGCAGCCGGCAGCCATGAGACTAATTACCCGAGACACTAAGATCACATTAAGTGGGTAGGCATCTTCCAACAAATATTTCTCCACACGCACCGCCCAAGGATCGAAACATGGACTAGCTAGATGCTTAAGGAGCTCATCTATCTACTAGTTCTGCTAGACCTTGATGGTTAGATGTTGGATTCTTTAAGGCAACATGACACTTTGAGCAATAAAAAATGACTTGCCTTCACCACCACGACCCACCTCGACTTGAAATATAGTTTTTCATCGATGTTTGAGTCAAGAATATCACATTACAGTGGGGTTAACTCTCCATGCGTTTTTTTCCCTTTTAAAGCTAAAATTTATTGAAATGAAATAAAACATGGTATGATAAAAAACCCTCTCCTATAGGCATATGATGCAAAATATCACATAAGCACCACAGAGGCACACTTCTATCAACCATTCCTTTAGCCAAAAAAATCCGCAAACCAATTTCCTTTTCTCAGAATATGCCTCACCCTTATACAGCCAACAACAGGCAACAAAAAATTAATAAGATTAAATTCGTTAAGAAAGTCCCAAGGCCTATGCTCCTTGTTCACAACCCACCCCACTACCAAAGAAAAATCATTTTCTATGAGAACATTACAACTTTCCCTGCATTTTTACATACATATTTTTTTCCAATTACGACTAACTTTATTTCCAACATGTTTAAGCTCATAAGATAGAGCTTTACCTGTTCCTAGTAAACGAATGCCTGCCATAGAAGGAACATCACTCATTCCTGAAGAGGTACGAGGGTTACCAAAACCAAATTCTGTTACAACCATCATAATGGAAAATATTGGTCACTCTTCATCAGAATCTTCAGACTTGAAGAGTATCCCCCTCAAAGGAGGGTCGGAAGAATCTCCTTTCTCAACACTAATATTGTATCCGCCCTCAAACTCTCCCTCCATCACACCATAAATTTTTTGCCCCACTTTGAGAGGGTTTGAATCATGTTTGTCCTGCTGCAAGTTCTTCTGATCTTGTTGATTATTTTGTTCTTGGTGCAGGTTCCTCTGTTCTAGTTGGTTCCTTTGGCTATGAGGTTGTTGAGTGTTGCTATCATTTGTTTCAAATCCAGGGGGCACCAATGGATGATAAATTTTTGTATTTGCGCACTTCTGGTTTGGATTTGAATCACTCTGAATGACATAGACACTCCTGTCCTCGACGGGTTTTGGGTATTTTCTTGGACGAGAACATTTATTGTTGTTGGAATGGACATTTCCTGAAGGACAAATGGGGTTGTTGTTTCCAATATCAGTGTCTTTTTCTTGTTTTGGTTTCATCATTTGTGTTCCTTCATGATCTCTTTTCCTTCCTGCAGTAACAAGAAAAATTGTTTCTTTTCTTTATCAATAATCACTTCAAGTATTGAAATTATAAATATATGTACGTGATTACAAAATTATAGACATGTCAAATATATATCATCAACTATTAGACTATATACTACAACAGTTCCCAATTTTGAAATTAAATGTAGATAAATTACTACCTATATTAAGAAATTAGTTTTCAGGGCACACAAGGGGTGAATTAGGCAACAAAAAATATGGAAAGCTCATAATATGTATATGAAGATCAAACTAGATATAATAATGAGGAGAAAATTTGTAAAAATAAAATATGTAAAGTGGTTTTATGTTATTTATTCCTTCTTTTTTTTCGAGGAATCAAACATATTCTTTATATCATAATTCTATTCTTTATAAATTTACATGTAAGGAAACATATAAATTTACACAATATTTTCTTATATATAATTTTTTTGGAAAACTAAATATATACAAATAAGAAATATTGAGATACAATCCTTCTCAACAAGGGTATAATAACCAAGTCAACAAAAATATGATAAAAACTCAGTCGCTATAGTGAAAACCTCCCAAAAACCTCTAAAAATCCCACAAGCCAACAATAACACTAAACCAAGACACCTAAAGTATACACCACTATGAAGATCCCCATTTGAAACAAAAACCTCCCAAATATTATCTTATATATAGGAAAGTTTTGCTTATTTAATTTTGTTATATAAAAGTCTTCCTCTTCCCTGGTGCGGCGGCGGCCCTGGTGCTGGCCTCTCTGGCGGCGGCCGTCCTGTCGCTCCCTGGGAGGCGTCGAACCTGTCTCGTTTCCTCCTTGCTGGGCTTTCCTCGTCGCGCAATCCGCTGGTTTTTTGGTCTGCTTCTCCTCGCGTTTCGCTATTGCGCGATCTACCTCTGGTCTCCTCTTTCAGCTTCTTCCCTGGTGCGGTGGCATCACGGCGCTGTGTCTTCCTCGACGCCTGCCGTCTGGTTCTGTTTTCTGCTTCTCTTCATCGTCTGTTTCTGCTGGGTATCGCATGTCTTACCCCTGGGTGTTCGTCTCTGCTTCTGTTTTCTTCTTGCTTGATTCCCTGCGGCGATTCTTCGCTTCTCCACGGCGTATTTTTGTGATTTGCGTTGTTCAAGGGCCATTTGGGTATGTCGGTCATGGATCGGCCTTGTTCTGGTTCGATTTCTCAATCCCAGCCAGTTTCGGCGTTGGTGACAGGCGGCTTTGGGCAGAGGCTGGCTGCTGTAGGAGGCGAGGTGGCAGAGGGCGTGCCGGCGAGGCTAGTGGGCTTCGTGGCGGAGGGGGGCTTCTCTCGCGTCGCCCATCGTCGAAATATTTCGACCCTCTTTATCGATGGTATCGAAGAGTCTATAGGCTACCACCATATTCGGGTCTGTTCTCTCTCTTTGGTCGGATCCTGAATGTCTTTATCCAGCGCAAACGCAAAGAGGGGCGCCGCTTCCGCTTCGGTTTCGTCCGTTTCTTGTCCAAGCGCCAGGCTGCCTCTGCTACTTTTGCTTTGGATGGGCTCAAGGTGGGCGGGGCTGTCCTTTCTGTGGCTCCGGCCAAATTTCCCAAGGATATTCAGCGTTCTGAGTCTCGGTTCTCGTGTGGCGGGGGTCAGCCTTCGATGGGGGTTGGACCATCCGGGGTCCTTGATGGTGGGCTCTCTGAGGGTGTTGTCCGTGCTCGCTCGTGGAAGGAGACTCTTGTGGGAGATCTTTTTGCGGCTGCTGTGAAGGAGATGGCTTTGGTTCTGGGTGCTATCACGGGAGACGGGGCTGATGAGAGAACCCCTGATCTGTTCCTCTTTCCTGAAATTGCGCGTTTACAGGCCGAGGCTTCCACGGTGGTGTTTCCTGGTGTTTCTGATGGTTCTTCTTGCGAAATCTCCTTGCTCTCGGATAAGAGTGAAGAGTGTCGTGGTGAGGAGATGCTTGGTGCTCAGGAAGGGTTGTTTTTGCAGTCTCCCAGAAGGCGTGGTCGTCCAAAGAAACAGGTTGGTTCAGACAGCTCCAAGGGGGTAGCAGTTTCAGCAGGTAGGGCTCGTGGTTTGGGGGTCAAGAGGCCTCGAGGCCGGCCCAGGAAGGAGGTGAGGTGTCCAGTGCCTTCCTCTCCTGGTTGCTCTCCTTTGGAGGCCAGGGCGGGAGATGATAGAGACGATGGTCTCGCTTCCGCGCCTGTCGCGCCTGAGACTCCAGTGCCCCCGAGTGTGATGACGAGAGCTAGACGTGCTATTGCGGTTGGTAAACAGGTGGGTGTCGTGTTTGAGTGCCCTGACAGTGTAGCAATTAAACATATTGCAGCTCAAATTATGGAGCGTCGGAGGGCGTAGGTTCCGATTCTTTTTGTGCAGGTGTCGTTTTTTGGGATCTCGGTTTTTGTTGGGTGTTCTCTGTCTGGTTGGGGCTGTGCTTAGGAGGCCGTGCTTAGAGGTGGTGGGAGCTGTGTTTTGTTGTCTTGTTGTAGCGGCGTCGGAGGCGCTTTTCTTGGTTTGGAGTAGGTTGTAGGGCCTGTGTTTTGCGTTTTGGGTTCTTGGGTTTTTGGGTATAGGCTTTCGTCTGTTTTGGGTGGGACTTTGTATATTCTCTTTTTGACTGGTGCTGCCTTCCCTTTCCTGCTTTTATGGTGGGAGGGCAGCTCTCTTGGTGCTGTATCGATCTCTGATTTATTTATATATAATTTCGTTTTCTAAAAAAAAATTTTGTTATATAAAATTGTAGGAGTATGAATACAAATTAAAGAAAAATAAACATGCAGATAATAAAAGTACTGCATTATCATAGAGATTTATTCTCTTATTAAATCCTTTAAACAATAATAGAACCTCTCAATGCAGAGTAACTTATGACCTTTCATTTTTATAACCATGTAACATTTTTTCCAATTACGACTAACTTAATTTATAACATATTTAAGCTCATCAGATAGAACTTTACCTTTGCATAGTGAAGCAGTGGTTTCCATCGAAGGAACACCACTCATTCTTGAAGAGGTATGAGAGTGACCATGACCCGATTCTGTTAAGCCCATTACAGTGGCAAATATTGGTGACTCTTCATCAGAATCTTCTGACTTGAAGAGAATCCCCCTCAAAGGAGGGTCGGAAGAATCTTCATTCCCAACATTAATCCAGTACCCTCCCTCAAACTCTCCC
Source organism: Acmispon strigosus (assembly GCA_030819835.1). Lineage (NCBI taxonomy): Eukaryota > Viridiplantae > Streptophyta > Magnoliopsida > Fabales > Fabaceae > Acmispon > Acmispon strigosus. The sequence goes on from JAUAMA010000007.1 coordinate 34,472,907, forward strand.
TCCATTATACCATAAATTTTTTGCCCCACTTTGAGATTGTTTGAATCATGTTCTTCTTGATGCAAGTTCCTCTGTTCTTGTTGCAGGTTCCTCTGGCTCTGAGTTTTTTGAGGTTTTATATCAACTGTTTCAAATTCAGAGGGCACCAATGGATGATAAATTTGTGTATTTGGACTCCCGTGCTTTGGAGCACAATTATTGCTATTGGAAGGGACATTTCCTAAAGGGGAAGAGGGGTTGTTGTTTCCATTATCAGAATTTTTTTCTTCGTTTTGTTTCTTCATTTGTGTTCCTTTATGATTTCCTTTCCTCCCTGCATTAACATGAAAAAAAATTCTTTACTTTATCAAAAATTGCTTCAAGTGTTGAAATTATAAATATATGTGCGTGATTACAAAAGTATATACATATCAAATATATATCATCAAACTATCAAAGTATATACTACAATAGTTCCTTGATTTGAAAATAAATATACATAAATTACTGCCAATATTATGAAATTAATTTGGAGGGCACACAAGGGGTTAGTTAGACAAAGATTATAGAAAGCTCATGTTCGTGAAGAAAAGTCAATATACAATAATGAGGAGAAAGCTTATGAAAATCAAATATGTAAAGTTTTTTAAGTTACTTGTTCCTTCCTTTTTTTAAGGGAGTCAAACACATCATACCTACCATTAATTTTATTCTTTATAAATTTAAATGCAAGTCAATAAATAAATTTACACAATATTCTCTTATATATAGAAAGTTGTTTCTTTTTTAATGTTTTTATATAAAAATTTCGGAGTCTGAATAAAAATTAAAGAAAAATACAAATGAGGATCATAAAAGTACTACACTATCATTTAAGGGCTAATTTGTTCACCAAAAAAAAATTAAAGGCTGATTTCAACACCAAACAAAAAATTAAGGGTCGATTTGATTCTTTTCTCAGTTTTTTCAATTTTAAAAAAAAATATTTTGAATATGTTCATCAAAAATAAGAAAAAACTGCTTGAATAAAATGTTTGCTAGTTTGAATTTCAAGCACTTAAAAACAAAAAATATAGATGAAAAATATGTTGCGGTTTTAGTTTTTAAAAACTAAAACATGAAGTAAGATCAATTTTTTAATAGATCCTATCAAACATTTTCCCCTTTTATTTTAAAAAAATAATTTATTTTATAAATAATAATTAAACTGGGAAAATTTGATTACACTCAACAAAGAATTTGGTTTCTCTGCAATTTCACCACCAACAGCTCTAAAATAACCAAACCATTGATTATATTGACTAATCTCTCTTTCATTTGACTAATTTAAACCATTAGATGATAGATCTAATGGTTGAAAACATGTTGCAGGGTGGTGTTGAGAAAAAGTTCAGTAGAGAATCCAAATTGCTCAAGAAACAAACCCTAATTGAGTCTTGGATTAGGGAAACTAAGGCTGCCCCCATTTGACTCCCAATAGATGCGTCTTGGACAACTAGAAGCATAAAAAAAATCAATCTTGCAACATTTATAGTGTAAAATAAGGTTAACATAATTGCGTAATCAAGAAACAATTAAGAGGTCAGTTGAGAAATTACATAAGTGCTTTAGAATAACAGAAAAATACAAGTTCCATGAAAAAAAAGCACAAACAATCGTTCATAACATGATTAAAAAATGAGATCTGATAAAAAAAAGACCTGTTGCATGTAGTATATAATTTTTTTCATATGGATCTATCTATATACATGTAAATCTACAAATCCAACAGCTAAATATTCACATGAATTATCCGCACACCATAACACAATAAAAAGTTATACTTTTAAACGAATAAGAGAAATTATAGGAGACAACATACTGTTTACCGTTGCAGAATCAGGAAGAATCTCAAAGTCAACAAATGCTTGTGGTTGAGAAATTGAGGGTCTCGGGCTTTTGGATGGAAGAAGAAGAGGATGTGGGAGAAGAAAGAGAAGGACGAGGGTGAGGAAGAGGACGAGAACGAGAATGGGAGCGAGGACAAGGATAAAGATGAAAAAAGTAGAAGAAAGACTTTATTACAGTTCTTCCGTTTCTTTGATACACTACATTTATGAGGACCAACCATAGTGTGCCGCGTGTCTACGAAATAAATCCCACTATAAAAAATCTACACTACTTTAGTAATACTATTACTTCCATTCAAATATTATCATGTGTGTTATGTATGCTAGGTTTTTGTTTTTTAAAATTTAAAATATTAAAAAAATATGGTCAGAAGAAAACGAGTAAATAATTGTTACTTTAAAATAAAAAATACTTAAGTGATAATAAATTTACGTTAGTATTATATTTTTTATTTTGTAAAAGTTTTCTATATGAAGTTTTGTACAGTGGCATGTAGAATGCGCCCCCATTTTTTATTTTAAAAGAATTAATGTATTAGGTGTATTTTTAATAATGATAAAGTTCTATTTCAAAATCATATTTAGAAGTAAGGAGTCTAAAAATTAAGTGAGTAACCAAATTACTATATGAAATAATATTTAAAATTTATAAATGAAATGTAAAACTAAGTAGAAAATTATAAATTAAAAATAGGAAATATTTTAAAAATAATAGAGAGAGTTAAATCTATTTAATGAGAAAAGAGAAAATATTAAAGTGCTAATAATTCAAATATTAAATGTTGGTAAGTATAGAAAATAACTTCGGATAATGTTGTTATATTTAGTTTGGGTAATTAATTGAAACATTAAATTATATTAAGTTTTTTGAAGAGACTAATAAATGAAAATATTATTAAAAAATCAATAGACTAAGATGTATTATAAAAATAAAATAAAAGTCATTGTGTGAAATTAAAATAATTAGTTTAGTAATATTATAATTTAATTTATGTATATTTATATAATTTATTACAAAATTTATAGTTAATTTATTCAATAAACTACATATTTTAGGTAAAAGGCTAAAAACTACATATTTCGAGGTTTGGTCTTGTCACATTCGCGTCCCTTGAGGAGGTAGAAAGGGTGATTCAGGCAATGGATGGTCAGGTCCTTCATGATAGTCGAATTACGCAAAGGGCACGGTTTTAACTCCCCTTATTATGGACCTGGTGGCAGATTCAGTGGAAGTGGAATGAATAATTTATATGATGGTAACTTTACATAAGGAGGTGATTATGGTAGCTCACACAATTGAATATTGAATAGAAATCTTTTTTTCTGAATAAACAAAATGTCTTTGCAACTAGACTTCCAAAGCCATTCTTCAAGCTGATAATTTTATGTTCATTTATGTTAGATTCATCTACTATTCAGCATAAGGAATGTTGGTAGACAGAAATGTATCAGTACCATTGCTAGACTTGTTGTGGCAATAGCTAATAACCTGGTAGTGATGGTATGTAATAAAGTGGTGAAATTGGGTTATAGGCACATTCATTTGTTATCATCTTGGTGTGAAGATTCTTTCGAGTGAAAAAATTGAGGACCTAGAGTTTTGGATTGGATTGGCCTATAAGCTTTTGCAGAGGAAAATATTAACACTAAATTAAAAGGTCAGGCTGTAAGTAAACACAAAAAAGTTAATATAATGACACCAAGGAAGGTCCCTAATTACAAGAGGCTAGCAGCCACATATTTATCTACCAATGCACCTAAACGTAGCTCATTTAGGGATGGCAACGGGTAGGGTCGGGTGCGGGTTTAACCCTACCCACACCCGAACCCGAAATAACATACCCGAACCCGAACCCAAACCCAAATCCTGTTCGGGTAGAAAAAATATACCCGAACCCGAACCCGAACCTGTTGGGTTTCGGGTTCCCCATACCCGAAACCGTACCCGCGATGAATAGAGAGGAAACAGAAAACCCGAAAACCCGACCCATACCCGATTATTGATACAGAAAAATCTTTGTAAATTTGGCTAATGAGAGAAGCAAAACAAGACATTAAATACCAAGGTATAAACTTTTGAGTTTAATTGGTATGCAAGTTCAGTGGAAAAGATTTGATATTGATATTCACCACTAATCTATTATACTGACAAGTGATTGTTTAATGCTTTTTTCTTCTCTAAATGATTTAAATAAAGCAATTTGTCAAAATATTAGTAGTTATCAACTAAATTATAATTTTTCTCTTTTTAATTATCGGTTAATACTAATACACTACTATTATACATGCAAAAGTTTTATAAAAAAGATAGCAGACTATTGCTCTATCTTTTACAGACTATTGCAGACTTCAGTTTAATTAATCATGTATAATTTATTATAAGCTACATGATTAATTAAACTGCTCTATCTTTTAGAGACTATTGCAGAAGCTGTTGGTGATTGGTATTTTAGCAGAAACAAAACCAAGGAAATAGATTGTGTCTCAATATGAGATGCAGGTAAATTGGAAGATTAAACATAAAATTTATCTACAAGGTTCTCTAGTTCTCATGGAGAATATCCAAGTTCTTTGGAAAAAAGATTGGCTGAGATTTTTTTCATACAAAGCAATACCAATACACAATGAATACTAGGCAGATAGAAATTTCTTTATAGGAGCAAGAACACTATGATTTTATAATAATAGCACATTCTAGAACCAGAGCAAGTTGAACCCAATATAATCAATATGTGTGAATCTAATTAGAATCGATCATAAATATAATAGAATCATGACACCCTGAGATATAAAGTTAGAAAATAAATATATGATCAAAATTGCTCATTCTTTTTGCCTTCTCTGTAGAGCTAGCAACCCACTTATACCCACTTACACCCACTCACTTAGCAGTTCAAGGGACTTAACTTGTAGAGCAACAACATTCAACTCAATGCCAAAGAAAACAAAGAAAAACTAATTATCATAGCCCCATCACAACAGCAGCATAGCGTAGGAGACAAAATTAAGCCTCCCTTTTAATTCAAGCATAAGCTCATGAACAAGACATGTCTGAATGCCACTGAAATTTCCTTCCCAGTGGTAGAGTTGTTAGAACAGTCTGATAGAGTACCTAAAATAGCAGAAAAAGAGATCGAGAGACATTCATATCAATTATCAAACAACCAGCACAGTAGCACTGAAACACAGATGTGGAAGACATGCACCTTGTAGCCTTGGACGACGGTGGAAGAGAGATCGAGAGACGGAGACAGAGGCAGGGAAGTGGACCACGGCGGACGAGAGGCGGAGATCGAGAGACGGAGATGAAGACGAAGACGGAGATCCTTCTTGCTTGAATGGTGGACGGCGGCGACGACTTGGAACACGGGAGGACGGCAGGCGGCGGCGGCTTGGAACACGGCAGCGGCTTGGAAGGGGAAGGGGAAGGGGTGAGGGACGCGCCTCTTCTTTAGTTCTTGGCTGCTGCTTTGCAAAATTGCAAATGAACCTTGGAAAACCTAAATCACTACTAATATATATATATAGGGATATTTTAGTAATTTCTTACACAGGACCGGGTTTCGGGTAGGGTTCGGGTAGGGTTTACTCATACCCGAACCCGTACCCGAACAGCATATTCAAGATCGGGTAAAACCCAAACCCGAACCCAATCAGAACGGGTTTTACCCATAAATTCGGGTCGGGTCGGGTCGGATACCCGCGGGTTTGGGTTTTTCTGCCATCTCTAAGCTCATTCATACCAACTAGCCCTTCTAATTTTTTTCCTCAAAATGTTAGAAACAAAAACACTACCACTACTAGAGATGTGCTGATTACCTGCGTATTTTTTGTCAATTTTTATGCGCAGGAATTTCCTGCGAATTTTGATGCATTTTTGGTATTCTTTCCCGTGTATATGTTTTTTGAAGAAAAATTCACAAGTAATTATTAAATTTATTGCAAAATTACCTACAGACAACCTATTTGCAGCTATAACTTAATTATTTGCTGCGGATTTACTTTTGATCATATTTTGTAAGAAAGTTTCGATAAAGATTTCGCAGTTAAATTTGAAATTTGTTAGGGATTTTGCTGCGAATAAATGCACGAGAAAATTATTTAGGAAATGTGGCAAGAAATAGAATTTTTTTACATTCTAAGCAATTTTCGTAGGATATTTATTTAAATTAATTTAAATGGATTTAATAAAAGCATTTTAATAGAAAAGAATGCTAAATCTGGATGCTCAACTCAAGAAATTGCTAAAAATTCCATGTGTAAGTAGTTGTTTCAATTCCATGTGTTGCCCCCCAGCCGTTCAGACGTAATTTATTGCAGCCGATCGGGTGGATTTTCTTCGGATGGGTTAGTCTTGGGCCGTTTGGGGTGTGCTTGTGACTGTTGGTGGGTTGTCCTTTCAGATGTCAGGTGAAAAGACACGTATCGTGTAAGACCCTCAGTTTTTTATATTTATGCTTTGGTCCCCGAACTATTTCGTATTTATGAAATGGTCCCTAGGCTATTTTTTAGTTTTGAGTTTGGTCCATGTTGACCTTTTAGGGTTTTGTTTGACTTATTTTGTTATGATTTCGAAATTGAGTGTAGAGATATGAGAATATCTCTGAGTTTTTGAATGATATATGTTGAAGATTTGATTTCTTAAATATGGTGATTTAATTTTAATTAGAGCAAATTCTGTTCTGATTTAAAAACAATATCTTTAGGATCTGATTTAATTAAAGACTTAATTAGGTTTAAATCTGAATCTTAGATTTTATATATTCTGAATATTTGTCTTGGATATTGTTTATTAAGTGATAGTAAATTCAGAATATCTTTTATTAATAACAGATTCGGTTTCTTTTAAAATATCTCTAGGATTCGTTTTCGAATAAGGACTTGAAGGAAATTTGAAACATAATCTTAAAGATAGGAAATCAGAAAACTGAACCCTCCTTTTTGCCCTTGGGTTAAAATTTCGTGCACCTCTATAAGTATAGAGGCTGCCTCTTTGTTTTCTATCTCAAGCCTCAAACCCTAGTCTCTAAGTGTGTTGGAAGAAGAAATCCTACTCCTTGCTCCTTGCTGCTGCTGCCACCCATTCTTCTTCTCCTTAAGGCCAAGCTCTTTATTTTCCATTCCTCTCCAATTTTTCTACTTGGTGTTACCTTGGTAGGTTTGCAGCAATATATATTAATTATAATATTAATAATATTTAATAAATCTGGAAAAGACAAAAACACCCCTAGACTATTTCTAGGATCTTACACACATAGTCAGAGAGATGTTCGCCCGACCCTCACCACGGCAGTGGCACCGGCGGGAGATGCTCCATCGCACAAAGGGGTGTGGAGGTAGATTCAAAGAACCAAATCCATATGCATGAGTACGAAGAAGAACACCTTTTGGTATGGTTGTGGTGCACCAAGGGAGAAGTTGTCGCCGTCGCCTTAGTATAATGAAAACGTGTTTATGTAGTACACATTGCTTGGGTTTCTGAGAAAACCCACCCTCACGTACGCTTCGTGGTATCACAGCATCACAAACACAATCCATTGACCTTTGACTTCCTTCCCCTATAATTTTTTGGCCAGCTTTGTTTCGACCCAGAAGAGAACTCACCCTCTTGAAGTCCTAAGTCCATGGCTATCGATCTCAGCGTCACCATGAAGTTGGAATTTTGGCTAAAGGGTCATCTTCCTACTTCCACCTTCTGGTTGCACCAGCGAACTAAGCTTCATGCTTTCTCCAAGTTTGAGTGAATAGAATCTCCAATAGTTCCTTCAGATATGGTTCACTTCCTTCAGGGCTTCAAACGTAGGTTCCGTTGATTTGGGGGTGATTTTTTTTAGTTTTCTTTTTTCTCTGTTTCTTTTTTTTTTTTTTTATGTTTTCTCTTCCTTCACTCCTCGTCTTTTTTTGCATCGAATTCGTGCAATAAGCAAGATGCGTATGTGAGGAGACAAAATGATGAGCAAAAACATGAGGTTTATCACTAGAATAGCGACCATAATTGGTTATTCTTGAAAACCCTAATATGGAGGAAGACTAAATAAATGATATTATTAATTTGTTTTAAAAGTATAAAAGTTGTTTTTGATGATTTATGGGTTCTGATTTAGGTATTTCTGGGTGATGGAAGATGAACAAGAAAAGGGAAGAGGAAGAAGAAAAAGGAAGAAAGTTTGAACATGATTTTTTAATAAAATAGAGGTACTAAAATTGATGCTAAAAGTTCCATGTAACACCCCAATTTTGGGTTGAGGGTTACATGGTAAAAACGCGGAAATTAAAACCTCTCAGAAAAAACTCAATTTCATCATCATAAACATAGAATAGTTTCTAAAAACAATCATATGTAAGACACAACTGACTCTATCTAGACCCAGAGTTACCCTTACCTTTTATTCCTTTGCTTGGTATTGTCCTCCAACCTATCATGATAACTGTGTGCACAATCAACAACAATCAAGGAAAATACCAGAAACCGACTCCACAAGGTTTAAATCCAAAACAAGCAAAACAGCAACTTGCTGTCAGGGGCCTAGCGCCCAAGCGTTGGGTTCCAACGCTCAAGTGTTGGGTCCCTGTCTGGCAACACGAACTGGGTAGAACCTCAACGTCCAGGCGTTGGGAGTCCAGCGCTCATGCGGTGGCTCCCTGGCAGAAACCCTAAAAACCATGTTTTTCACCCGAAACTCCATTTTTAACCAATTCCTTTCAAAACTAAAATTCTTCCATGATTACAATCCATATCAAGACATAATAAACAAGTTTCTTCCCCAAAAATCCAAAGGTTCCTAATTTCACCAAAACTCAGAAATTAGAAAGGATTTATCACTTACCGATAAAGCTAACCTCAAGGGTTCTTGAGAGAGGATTGAGAAACAAGAGTGAGGACCACAATAGAAGAAGAGAATCGACCCACAATGACACAAAGGTTCAGCAACTCTTCAAGAAAAACAGCACTAGAGTTCTAGGTCTTTTTGGGAAATTCTTTGGGTGAAGAAACAAGGGAATGATAACAATTTGGGAAGAAAAAAAGAAGTAAGGTGGAGAGGGGAGAGGAGCACGACCATCCCTCCCCTTTAATCTGATTTCAGCCCCCTTCACTCCTCATTAAACCATAGACAAGCCCATTATTTCCCTTTACACCACCTTAACAATCTTTCGTAACCCCCGACAAGCATTAAACTCACTTAATACCACTTCAACCCATTCAAACTCAGCTTGTAACTCCTTTTCTCCTCATTAAACTCTTGACTACAACTTCAAATTCGAAATTATCCTTAAACCATCAAAAATCTGATTAAAATCAAAACCTACATCACTAGGATTCGAACACAAGCCTTGCCAATCAAATGCTTTAGTCTTAACCACTAAGCCACAACTCATCTTGTTAAAAATCTTAACACAATACTCTTATAATCCTCTAAGTCGAGTCATCATGTTCCCTTTTCAAATTTGAATTCCAAAACCTCCTTAAAAGCTCTTAAATGCGGAATTCCAATTCAGCCTTGACTAGTCCAAGGACTAAAACGCAAATATCCAAACTTAAAGGACCAAAATCTAATTATAAAATCTCCAATGACCAAAGTATAAATACTCAAAACTTGAGGGTTCTTACAATACCACCCCCCTAAAAAGAGTTTCGTATAAGTCCTAACAGACGTGCGATAGCCATGCAAGGCAAAAGGGAGCATGTTGTGCGAATCTTTATATGTCACCACCATTTTCTTAATGATCTTCTTGATGTTCTTGTTAGCCGCTTCGACTGCACCATTCATTTTTGGACGATATGGGGAGGAATTGTGATGCTGGATTTTGAAGTCTTCGCACAACTCTTTCATCATTTTGTTGTTCAAATTAGTTCCATTATTAGTGATGATCTTGCTCGGGAGGCCATACCGACAGATTAAGTCTCTCTTGATGAACCTAACCACTACATTCCTTGTTACACTGGCGTAAGAGGTTGCTTCGACCCACTTGGTGAAATAGTCAATTGCCACCAGAATGAAGCGATGCCCATTTGACGCCTTTGGTTCAATGGGGCCTATCACATCGATTCCCCACATAGAAAATGGCCAAGGTGCCGTCAACACATTCAGCTGTGCTGGTGAGGCGTGGATGTTGTCACCATGTACTTGGCATTCGTAGCATCTCCTTACATGTTCAAAGCAGTCTGTTTCCATGGTGAGCCAGTAGTACCCAGCCCTTAAGATTCTCCTTGCCATCGCATGTCCATTCATATGGGTTCCAAAAGAACCTTCATGAATTTCATTGATAATTCTCTGCGCTTCGGCTGCGTCCACACACCGGAGAAGAATTAGATCAAAGTTCTTTTTGTAGAGGACATCCCCATTCATGAAGTAACCTTTTGCCAATCTTCTCAAAGTCCTTTTATCATTCTCAGAGGCATCTGGTGGGTACTCTCTTTTTGTGATGTACTGCTTAATATCATGATACCATGGCTTCCCATCAGGCTCTTCCTCCACAATTTGGAAATATGCTGGCCGGCTATGATTTTGCATTCTTATAAGCGGCATTTCACCGTCTCGACTTATTTCAAACATTGAAGATAAAGTGGCCAAGGCATCTGCCAGTTGATTATCTTCGTGTGGAACATGGTGGAGGTTAACCTCATCAAACTCTTCCATAAGCTCTTTGACATAAGCATGATATGGGATCAACTTCGCATCTTGGGTTTCCCATTCTCCCTTCAGTTGGTGGATTACTAAGGCCGAATCACCATACACCTCAAGATTCCTGACCTTTGACTCTAAGGCTGCTTGCAATCCCAAAGCACAGGCCTCATGTTCTGCTACATTATTTGTGCAATCAAAGCATAGTCTAGCCGTGATCGGAATATACTGCTTTTGCAGTGAAATCAACACGGCTCCGACCCCATGCCCGAGTATGTTTGAAGCTCCATCAAAGAATAAGGTCCATTTTCCGTCCTTCGAGGTTCCTCCCTCCTCGAATAAAGCCATTAATATCTTCATCTGGAAACTCGCTTTGCATTGATACTGATAATCATCCAAGGGTTGGTGTGCCAGGTATTCTGCTAACGCACTGCCCTTCACAGCCTTCTGAGTCACATACATGATGTCATATTCTGTCAACAACATTTACCATCGGGCTATTCTTCCAGTAAGAGCGGGCTTCTCAAAGATGTACTTGATTGGATCCACTTTAGAAACCAACCAGGTTGTATGACTTAGCATATACTGCCTCAGGCGACGGGCGGCCCAGGCTAAAGCACAGCAAGTTCGCTCTAACAATGAGTATTTGACCTCACAATTAGTGAACTTCTTTCTCATATAGTAGATGGCTTGCTCTTTTCTTCCATATTTATCATGCTGCCCCAAGACATAGCCCATGGATTCATCAAGCACCGTTAGGTATATTATGAGCGGTCGTCCTGGTACCGGAGGCACCAAAATCGGAGGACTTTACAGGTACTGCTTAATCCTCTCAAAGGCATGCTGGCAGTCTTCATCCCATTCTACTGATTGATTCTTGCGTAACAGTTTGAAGATGGGTTCACATGTTGTAGTAAGTTGGGATATGAACCGAGCAATGTAATTTAACCTTCCCAAGAAACCGCAGACTTCTTTTTCAGTTTGTGGGGGTGGCATTTCTTGGATTTCTCGCACCTTATCTGGATCAACTTCTATGCCCTTCTGACTCACTATGAATCCTAGCGACTTGCCAGATTTTACTCCGAAAGTGCACTTTGCGGGGTTTAGCCAGAGTTGAAACTTCCTTAGCCGCTCAAACAGCCTGCGCAAATTAACCAGGAGCTCTTCTTTGGTTGCGGACTTCGCGATTATATCATCTACATAGACTTCAATCTCCTTGTACATTAGGTCATGAAACAGAGTGACCATTGCCCTTTAATATGTTGCCCCGGCATTCTTTAACCCAAACGAAATCACCTTGTAGCAAAAGGTTCCCCACAATGTGATAAACGTCGTTTTTTTCCATATCTTCTGGAGCCATCTTGATCTGATTATAACCTGAGAAACCATCCATGAAGGAGAAAAAGGAATTTCGAGCTGTTGTCCACCAAGGTATCGATATAAGAATAAGAAACACGGCAAAAATATACAAAATGTCCTTATAACATGGACTTACAAACAATATCCCAAGAAATAAAATAAAATAAAAAAGAAATAAAATCAAAACAAACAAAAAAATGCAGTGGATAATTACATCAAAAAAGAAGAAAGAAAGAAACAAAAAAAAAACAAAAAAAATAAGGACCAACCAAACAGAGGAATGGTGGCTTGAAAGATGATGGGGCGGCGGCCAAGGAAGGGACTCGCGGCGACGCGATGGCTAGGAGCGAGGAGCACGGGTGCGGCTTGAAGGAGGAGCGGCGGCAGTGAGGCCCAAGGAGGAGCGGCGGTGCGGCCAAGGAGAAGGAAGGTGGCGGCGTGAAGGTTGATGAGGGAGGAAGGGGTGGCGGCTAGGTCTTAGGGAGAAGGAGGGAGAGGAAAAATTAGGGTTTGTGAGATGGGTGTGAGTGGAGACTACTAGAAAAAAAGATGAGTGGAGGCTAAAAAAATGAGTGTTTTTTAGGGTTAGTGAGAGTATGCTTATATAGGGGAGAACTAGGGTTTGAGTGAGGGGCAAAATGACTAAGTCGCCCTCCCTTCCTTGTTTTTGCTTCCCCTCTTTTCCTTTGGGTCGCGGCCCATTTTTCTTCCTTTCTTCTTCTTTTTTTCTTTTGCCAGGCCCTTTTTCTTTTTCCTTCTTTTTCTTTCCCCTTTTTTCTTTTCTTTTTTCTCTTTTTTTTTTCTTTTTTTCATTCAAAATTGGGCCCGGACAAAAATAGGTGTCAACACAGTAGCTCAAAATTCCATGAAGAGCCCATCCATAAATCTGCCACCCTGAGTTCTATGTCTGAAACATGAACAAATAGAACTCTTAAACAGAGCTTACCAAACCCCAACCAGTTGTCATACCAAAGCGATGCAGATCCGTCCCCTAGATGTGCCCAAAATCTGTGGCGTAAGTAATCCTTAACCCTAACAATGCCCTTCCAAACATACGAGTTTCCTGTCTTGTATTCCCCATCAAGAATTATCTCATTGGCCAAATACTTATGAGATAAAGCTATAACCCACGGCTTCCCTCTATCGCACAGAAGACTCTCAACTAACTTACCAAGCATGGCGATATTGTTGAGTCGAGCACAACGGAGGCCAAGACCACCCCTGTCCTTTGGGCAGGAGATCTCTTTCCATGGAACCAAGTTCCAACTCCTTGTGTAGTCCCCCTTACCCCAAATGCAATTACGGATTTTCTTGTCTACAAAATCACAAATTGATTCCGGAAGCCAGAGAGCCTGCATGGTATAAACAGGGAGGGAGGAAACTACAAATTTAGCCAAGCATAACCGACCCGCTCTATTCAAGAGTTTAGTCTTCCAAGAAGCAAGTTTGGAATTAATCTTATCAATTATCGGAGAAAAAACTTCCCTTGTTACTCGACCTTTCAAGAGCGACAACCTCAAATACTTACCCAAATTGCTTGCCCGATTAATGCCCAAAATGCGAGAAAACTCCTGCTGCACATTGTGGTCAATACACTTGGAGCAGAACATCCGAGATTTCTCTAGATTGACTCTCATGCTAGAAGCATCGCAAAAGTCCTTCAAAGCGTTGGCAACCACATGCATCTGCTGCTTGTTAGCTTGGCAAAATAATAACACATCATCCGCAAAGAAAAGGTGGGAGATACCAATCCCTTCTCTGGTAATTCTGATCGGATGTCATACCCTTGCATCTACCAATTTCTGAATGTGAATGACAAGACGCTTCATGCAAAGAACAAAGAACTCACGTGTCACTCATAAGAATGATTTAAATCATTCTTATGAGTTGCTGAGGTTTGAAATTGAAGACTCACAATTAGTAGATAGAGTAGTAGATGGGCAATCTCTCTAATATGGACTCGGACCACCATGGTCCTAGGGGTGTCCATGGGTGTTCCTAAAATTTTTCACATATAAACTTTTGTCACAATACTTTTATCAACCATTGGATTTAATATTAAATAATTCCAATGGTTTAGATTTAATCATATTATCCTTAAAAAAATGATTTAAGCATATTAAAAATCAAAAGTTATAAATTTATAAAGTAAGTAATAAAAATACCCCTTAACTTTTCTTCTACCTGTGAAACCTTTGTTCGCTCCATTCCACGACTTCGCCACCATGACTCTGCCACCTTCGGCTCTCGTTGTCATCGTCGTCAGATTCGATTTGGCTCCCCGCCCAAGCCACTGCCACAGTCACAACGTAGTTCATTCCATGAGAAACTGAGCAACGAAGGAGATCCACAAGTGGGTCAACTATGGCAAGGGATGGAGACCTTGCTGGTTCATCCTCCTAGACGATGGCTGGGGACTCGCGGGAGCAGTACGATAATCATTAGATCTCGAATAGTAGAGGCGATTTGGTTTGGTGCTTGAGGATTATTGTCCTTTCTTTCCTCTTCTTCCCTCTGATGGTGGTTTAGGTCCCTAGGTTGCTGCTTTGCATTGAGGAGGATGGAGGTTTGGATCGAAGATGCTCTGTAGTAAACCAATTTATCTCAACTCTTGTCTCTATCACTGATTTTTTTTTTTCAAATTTGATTTTTGTTGCTTGCAAAATGGCAGGGACTAGAGCAGATTTGGTCCTCGACATCATTTTGAATGTGCATCCCCTCATCTTTGGGAGCAATTTCTAGAGTTCGAAGAAGAACCATGTATTTAGTTTTGGGTTGATTACAATTTAATTTCAGATCTACCGTTCAGCGGTGATGGTGGCATGCAATTTCAGATTTACCTTTCAGATCTGGTCCACCTGTTTTAGAGGGGTGGTAGTGGCGTCGGTGACGGCTCTGCCATGACCGGGGCGCGGCGGCTCCGTCGTGAGGAGGGCCAGAATCTAGGGGAAGATAAAATGGAATTTAGGTTGAAGGAAGGGATATTTTTGCAAATTGATTATTATTTAATTTTAAACTTTTTAATTATTTGGTCCACCACGATTCCCAATTTTTTACAAACTACAAAACAAAACTTAGATGTTGTCTAAGGTGAACTACCAATTAAATAGTGCACCGTGCAGCATCAACTTTTGGCCAATAAAATCGCAACAAGTGTCCAGGTAAGTAACCCGTAACTAGTTCTACAGGTTATTTTATTTTTATAATTTATTATAACTTTACTTTGTTAATTACTATGAATCCCTTTCCCTCTGTTAATATTTTTTTTATAATTCATTTTTACCTTTTTTTTAAAAAAAGACAAAAATGTAATTAACTAATTATTATTATTTTAATTTTTTTAAATATCAAATAAAAAAAACTGCTGTAACAAGTCATTTAGAGTGGTGCACGATACACCACTTAGGGTGCAAGTGCACCCGAGAAGCCACCCAGAACTTACTCGCGGTGCATAGAGGACCCACCTTAGACAGCGCCATATTAATGATGTTGTTTTTAGAAGACTGCTTTTCTTCTAAATAGAAACATTGAAGATATGCAAGAGATGTAAAAAGCTGGAAAATAGTTGCTCATAAAAAGTATATTATATAAACCATGTCTACTTTTGTCAGGGTAGTAGTACTAGTAGTAATGGAAACTCTAAACCGTCAAAATGTTCAAAACATAGCTCATACCAACTAGCCCTTCAAACCTTTTTCTGCGAGCTCAAATTGTTCAAAACAGGAGCACTTACCTTAATTTCATCACCTATCAACCTTCCCATAATTCATAACTGGTTTCAATGTTAGGGGCAAAGCAATGTGAGAACTATGTATCCTTTCCAACATAGGGTGATGCTTCATCAGAGTCACTATCATTGTTATCGGCGGTTGGCACCTCATAAGAGTCACTATCACTGTTATCAGCGGGTGGCACCTCATCGTTATCATTATCAGAATTCTCACAATCATCTGTCCCTGTTTGTTGTGTTTTCTGCTTCTTTGTTATCCAACGTCCCAAAAGAAATTCAACTCCTTCTTCCAAAGTTGCTCTCCTTTCCTCTCCATGATTCCATAGCTCTGAGACTACAAATCTGCCACTAGCATTGTACTCGTTCATCTCTGTCAAAGCTCTCACCACCGCTTGGTATGGCCCATCACCCATGTCCATTTTCAGCCCTTTTAGCTTTTTATCTTCTTCATCTATAATTTCCTAAAATTATAAAAAACCACCAGATTGTATAGTAAATGAAATGTAAGAATTACCTAGGAGCTTCACCAAGAAAAATATAAATGCAATGTAAATGCACAAAAAAAATGAATCTGAAAATGCTGTTATTAAGAGCTTACACCTTCATAACTTCATCCGTTTGAGTGTGTGCATTTTTTTCTTAAATATATCTACTTTCACACTATCACACCCCAGTTTCTCTGTCATTCCAATTCTACTTTTTCTTTTTAATATTTCTCTAAATACATATTCTCATATGTATATTATACTCCAATGCATGCAAGGCCAAAAACGAAGGAACAGTTTACAAATAAGTGTGACAGAATGAGATAAATTCCATTAAGACTAGATGACTAGAAAATTATATATATCAAGCTAAGTTTAAGAAATTTGTTTGTTTAGTGAAGATCCACCTTTGATTCCCCACCAATTGTGATTATTTTGAATGGATACCAATGCGGGTCCTTCAGATTCTTTTCCCACACCGAACACATTCTTGCAGCTCTCATTCTATAACATCTTTCCTTCGCACGAAAAGCTTCAAGAAATGGCCCATTTTCCAGTTGCCCCATTCTCTTTACACCAATACTGGCACCACGACTTGATCTGCCTGCAATTCCCTGCAAGAGTGAAAGAGATTTTTAATAGTTCGTACAGAAGTTCTGAAAAGAAAAATGTCAATCCCATTTGGGTAGGGTACAGATTAAAGAACACAAGCTTATCTAGTGTTTTTCTGGTAGATAAGGTCCAATCAGTGCTGTTTGTTGTGCATCCATACGGCTCAGCGTAGGTGTAGGTTGAAAGGCTCTACTTTTACATTGCCTTACAGGTATAGGCACCCTTTATTGTGCGTAATACAGGTTAGTTTTGTATGAATTAAGGTACCGTTGTACCCCTTTTAGTGGTTTCTTTTTGGCTTATAAAAAAAACAATAAAGAGGAACTGCACTGCCCAAACGATTAAATTTCTAACATCACTTGTGTACTTCAAAGCAAGTTTCATTTCTGGAATCGTGCGAAATCCGAAGCAGTTTCATCAATCAACTAATATTGTATTAAAATGGCATACCACTAGAAGAGAAAATCATCATCAATAACATGACCAATGTTATAATCTACCAATGATAACTAAAAAATTTAAGTAACAATAAAAAACTGGACCTAATAGAACATACACATCTTTAAAAAGATTGAAAACACTTACCTCAATCATTCTTTTTCGAGCTTTCTGAAGCTCATCACTGCTCTTACGCTCTTTAATGATAACTGATTGGCAATAATCTTGCAATTCCTGACATAACTGTTCCTTCTCCATTACACTCGTATGTAAATCACCTACCGTCTTCAGAAATTCATCTTCCATGATCTTCATAACTTCTAACTTTATTTTAAGCTGATGATTCTCCAATACCAGCTGTTGTTTTCTTTTCTGTTGTATTTCGAGCTGAACTGTTTTGGCATTGAGTTGTTCTTCTTTATCCTGGATAAAAAGACAATCAAATACAATGACATTGTGCTATTCTCATAAGTAAAGCTGTTTAGAAAGCAAAAAACAGATAAGAACCTTTAGATCTTCAGCCAATTTCAAAACATCTTTATGCCCATTTTGTTGTTTCATAGCAGCCATTTGAAGAGAGCTGATTTGCATTAAATTCTGAAAAAATAACCACTGCAGTATTTAGAAATGTCTTGCCCAAGCATCGTATATGTACAATCAAAATGCTACACAAAATAGACAACTTGTACCCAATTGGATGCAAACCTAAGAGCAATTATTGGAGCTTATTTAGTGTAATTTTTATTATAAAAACCTAAACAAGCTTCCAACAACTTAATCACACATCTGAATGTACTGATTGCCACTAACCTTTCGAATCTCCTCTGAAAAATTCTTTTGCTGTAGATCATTCAGGGACTTGCTCTCCTCCAATTCCTTAGAGATCAGTTTAAGTTTTTCCTTTATTTTTTTACTCTCCTCCAATTCCTTGGTGATCTGCTCAAGTTTTTCCTTTATAATCCTACTCTCCTCCAATTCCTGTGTAACACACAAAACACCAAGCAGAGCTCTTTTCATAATTCAATTCAAAACTAAACTAACTTCAACCAGTAAATCACACAACCCAATAGATAGTGATTGCGACTGACCTTTTCAATCGCCTTAGTAAAGTTCTTCTGCTGACGAACATTCAGCCACTCGCTGTTCTGCAATTCCTTGGTGACCTGCTCAAGTTTTTGCTTTATGATCTTACTCTCCTCCAATTCCTTGGACATCTGCTCAACTTCTTTCTTTATAGTTTCCATGTCACTACTCATACTAGAGTTCATGACTTTCATCACCCGTAATTCTGACAAGTAGGAAGTGTAAATTGAAGTTTTGAACAGAACAAAAAATAGAAAATGTGCAGAAATAATTTCCATGTCACAAAAGAAGCGTGACTACAGAAGATCAAGACCTTAATCTAGAAAAGGAGAAGAGACGCGGCATGACAAGGCAATCAGTGGAGTACCGTAAAATAATTTCTGTCAAACAACCGAGGGAAATTATCCCAGAAGGGTCACATGAATAATTTTATATAATTATTTCTAATAAATTCCACAAGTATGTGTGACAGGGAATCCTTGAATCTTGTAAAAATATGGTCATATAAAGTTATAAACTAGAAATCTATGATTAACTCCTAATAATATTAAGAACTTTTATTCTAGGCTACTTTTTCTAGAGCCAGGTATCCACCGCCGACAATAGTGACTAATCTCTTCGTTCGCACAAAGCTATAAGCGATTGGGCACAAGATGCACTTCATTCATTCCCATGGACGAGAAAAAGTGAGTTAATCACTACACCTATGCTACTTTGATATCATACCCACATTCTCAGAAAAATGGAGAAAGGATGACCATATACGACAAGAAGCCGAAGCTGCTCAGTGCACCCCCTTTTCTGTTATCATTTACACCCTTCATAAACATGTATCAACCCTGAAAGTTAAATAATCTTAAGCCAATTGCTAAATCAATTTATGATTAGTTTGTGTTGAAAAGTGGTCCAATCTCTGGAAACACCAAAGGGTCCGAGATTAGGACCTCCATTTGCCATAAATCAACTATTTTTACAGTTAATTTTGAATAGGAATTGATGTAACGTTTGGAGAAAAGCTATATTCACAAAAGAAACATGAACCGTAAGCATTTCCTTTCAAGAAAGAAATAACATATCACAGTATAATATACCTTTTTGGCACTCCTCATGAAGATTAGATTCTTTACTCATCATGTTCAAAAGCATGTCAGAAAATTCCTTGAGTTTGCTCACAGAGGCAGCTTTGTCACTATGTTTAAGCTCCACATCAGTAATTTTTAGTTTCTGGCGTTCAATTGACTTCTGAAGGCTAACAAAAGCCTTGCTTTGTTTACTCGCTGAAGGTGACTTCAAAAGCATGTCAGAAGATACCTTGAGTTTGCTCACAGAGGCAGCTTTGACACTATGTTTATGCTGCACATCAGTAATTTTTAGTTTCGGGCGTTGGATTAACTTCTGAAAGCTAAGAAAAGCCTTGCTTTGTTTACTCGCTGAAGGTGACTCTGCAGCCATGTTGATGATACAAACTCAAAGTAACTGCGAAGAGGGAAGAGCGTTTAAGCAAAGTGAACAACCTGCAAACTACTAGCATGCAATGAACTGAAACGCCGTTTTGATAGAGTGGCTTAAGTGGGATTGGAAATCAGAATATACAAATTCACATCGGTATTCGATAAGCCGCCGATCCCCTACTTTTATTCATTATTCTTGGCACTTTAAGCTGAAATGTCGTGTCAATAAGATACTGACATTATTACAGATCTCATCCTCTCTTATGTCTAAACTTGACATTACTTCAGTGTTAAACTTAAATATATTTACAAACTATGAAAATATATGAAAGGAGAAAGGAGAAAGGAGATATAATAAAATCTCGAACGCTAGCAGCTTATACCACCTTGGTCAGTTCCTTATTTTGAAATGACTTTGGAGTAAAATGACATGCTGAGTTTCTTAAATTTAAGATATTCTTGCACTATGAGAGTTTAAATTAAAATATTATTTTTTCTCTTTCATTCATCAACCAACTTTCAATGTCTGTCGGATTAAATCCTGGTCAGGCATCAAATTCATACACGACAGGCAGTGGCGGAGGGAGGGGGTGACCCCTAGGGGCCATGGCCCCACCCTGAATAAGTAGTTTATTTACCGCCACAGTGTGTATAATGCTATGGATGATTATTCTCTTAATTACTTTTACGTTTCACTGGATTATTCTTCACAGCAATTGGTGATCTCTTGTTGGATTTACAACCGATATATTGTCATTTTTGTAAAACATAATAATTAGCTATCTCAATGTAATGTCATTTAAGACATTTGTCAGTGTATAATTGTAGCAATTACTTAGAAAGAAAATTCCATACTTTAGATTTTGTATGAGCAAAATGTTTTGTTCACATTAGTTTCACCTTCATCTTTAGAGACATATAAAAATAGAAGAAAGAAATGTGAGAAATATGAAAAATAATATGATAAGAAAATAAAAGAGATAGAAGGAGAAAATGAATAAAAATGAGACGGAACATAAAGAGTAATGTGAATATATCAAAATTATTTGCATTTAGTTGAGAAAAAATTTAGCCGTCCCACTCTTAAGTTTTGGATTTGTCCTCCTACCACTTGATATTTAATAGTATGTTTGGTTGTAATTTTTGTATTCCTGATAGTTATATACATTTTATGCTTGCAAAAAAGTTATTATAGCGTATTGCATTTATTGTGTATATTACATATGTGCAAATTTGGAATTTTACTATAATATTTAGAATTCCGTTACTGAGTGGCTTGCATCGGCAGACGGTCTTTCTTTATTCAGTCCTTCTTAAGATTAGGGATATTCTTGACTTGTAGAAGACTGAATCTTTCCTTTTCTTTTGCTTCCACTGAAGTTCTCCATCTGAGAAAGTTGGTCCACAACTTCTTTATATGATGTTAGAGAAGCTTCGAAGCTAGAGGTGTTTCTTCATGAGTTGTCATACTCATTCAGCTTTAGATGAAACAGTCTTCCTGTTGATCACTGTTGGTTCAGGCACCAGACTGTTTCAGCTTCCTGAAGTGAACTTTAACTTGAGAGCGCATAGCTGATAGAGTGTCTTCAAAAAGGATGTTTGCTATTTGAAGTCACTGCTTTATCTTCCGTGAGTCACCAGACTGTCTTTACATGAATGCTTTCTTTGTATGTTTTTGACAGCATTTCCTTCAGGATGTATGTAGTGATGACCGGACGATTTCTCCTAGCAGACTGATTCTCTTGATAATGCTTTGAGATTCATTCAGTGTTTCCAGTAGATAGATATTCCTGGATATGAGAAAGTTCACTGTGTTAGAGATTTTATCTCTAATGATATTAAACCTTTAAAGAAATTGTTGATTATCAAAACATAATAACTCATTTAATTGTTTGAATCTAACAAACAATCTGACAACACTGTTAGACCCAGGCAAAGAAAAAGAGTGATAGAGCGAGATCGTGAAGAAGGGAAAATTCGATTGGTCAATGACTACTTCTCTGAAAATCATGTATACATAGAAGCTCAGTTCTGAAGAAGGTTTCGAATGCGAAAACATGTGCTCCTTAGAATTGTAGAAGCTATTGTCAACCATGACGCGTACTTTCAAATGACGGTTGATGCAGTTGGTAGACGTAGATGGTAGGCTAGTCTGCTAGATTAGAGACTGTAGATGATGCTACATATGCTAACATAGATTCTCACATATGTTGTAGACGGTACTCTCACATGCTGTAGACGATACTCTCACATGCTGTACGATACTCTCACATGCTGTAGACGGTACTCTTACATGTTGTAAACGATACTCTCACAGGTTGTAAACGATACTCTCACATGTTGTAAACGGTACTCTCCCATGTTGTAGACGGTACTCTCACATGTTGTAAATGGTACGCCCCCATGTTGTAGACAGTACTTTCACATGTTGTAAACAGTACTCTCCCATGCAATGAACGGTACTCTCACATGTTGACAGGGTTGTAAACGATACTATTATGACCAGGACTAACGGTACTCAAACTTGAAAAATACAATCTAATATAATTTAAAGTCAAAAACACCAATAGAAAGTAAACAAGGACCAAACTACAAAATACGAAATAATACAGGGACCTATTCATAAATACTAGAAAAACGAGGGTCTTACAGTTTACAACATGTGAGAGTATCGTCTACGGCATGTGAGAGTATCGTTTACAACATGTGTGGGTATCGTGTACAACTTGTGAGAGTACCATCTACAGTACGTGTGGATACTGTCTACAGCATATGTGAGTATCGTCTACAACCTCTCTTCTAATTCCATCTCTTTCCTTCTTTTCCTAGAGTTCTATCACAAGTTTCCAGCACTTCCTCATAAAACATAGCTGATTGTTCCTCTCAAGTTCTAGAAGTGCAAGTGTTGTTTTCTTTTCTCCTTGATCGAGCAAGACAAACAAGGTTGGACGTGAAGCTTATGCGATACTACGTACGACAGTAAGGATAACTCAGTGTTAGAAGAATCGAGTCTTATTTGTGATTGTGGCTAAATCCCTTATTTGGTTCTATTTGTTCATTGTTTGAGTTTTTATTGGATTGAATCATACCTACTTATGCTAACATACCATGACTTTTTGGATTGATATTGAACCATGGGTTCACTTTGACTATTGTTGTTCCTGTCATGGCATATGCATCTTTGTAGGAGTTGGAAGGGTTGATGTGATGGTACTTGTCCCATGTGGTCTTCCTAAGGTGATGTGATGGTATTTGTCCCATGTGATCTACCTAAGGGCGATGAGATGGTAGTTGTCCCATGCGGCCGTCCTGCCATAATGGAGAATTTCTAGCTATAGATAAGCATGTAGTTATTTGTAGGACTAACAAGCATAATTCTCTTGCTGTATTGCTTATGTCTTCTATATAATCGTTGTACACTGTTGTTCTTGCTGTATTGTTTATGATTCCTATATAATTGTTGTATACTGTTGCTCATGCTTTCTTGTTAAAGGAGTTAACCCTTTCTGCTTGTTTTGTTTGTTGTTTGGGCGCTTATCGCCATAAGATTATTAGGATGGTGATCCACGTGATGATTGATTTGATTTTTACCTTAATCTAGCAAATCATTCAATTTCAGTTGTTAAGTCTAATACCTTAATTTATAGTCAATTCAATTGAAGAATTATCATTACGTTCTCAATTCGGGCCAACACTACTAATTCCTATCCTTACATCTAAGTGATAAAGCAAATCAATCAATCTATACTCAGTTCCCTAATCCTTACAAAACTACCGTTTGTGTAAGTAAAATCAATACACTTGCATGAACTCAAGTGGAATTATAAATCAGAGCAAGGATTTATAGAAGAACAACTTTTATTCATATAGAAAAACTGGAATTCAAAGTATAACTAGAACAAGGTTCTACTTTCCCGAAAGTACTAAAAGAAACTAGCCAAACATGGCTAGGCAAGACATAATTAAAGATTAAACAAGAAAAACCTGGAACAAGAGCTCAAGGAGGTCTCTCACAACTCCATTAAACTAAAGCTCCAAGCAAAGGTTCAGAAAATACAAGATAAATTCTCAATGAGACAAGTTCCTAATTTATAAGAAAATAAAACCAAGGTCCAGTGCATAGGCGCTGGCCTCCCCAGCGCATGGGCGCTGGAAAAACACCAAAAAAGTTGGGTTGGCACAGAATGTCAGAGCATAGCAGATAAGGTCGAACAGTGCGCTGGCATCCCAGCACATGGGCGCTGGGTCTCTTCGGCAGCAGGATTTTTAGACAGTAACCCAGCGTATAGGCGTTGGACTTGAGCAGATGCCCCTCGAAATTCACTTGCTTTAACTCAAAACTTAGCTTCTTCTTCAACTAAGTTCATTAACCACTCTTCATTGCTCATCAAACTTAGATAAACCTGTAACAACTCACAATAAACACCATCAAAGCACAAAAATAACTCATGCCATGCTCATCAATCCTCATAATCCTCACATGATTGAGCACTAATTTTGCAACAACCTTTCTAAACTCATAAAATTCTCTTTAAACACGGCAACAACAAAAACCAGGAACTAAAAATACTAACAAATCACAAACACAACTAAGAAGTAACCCAGAATTAAAGTTTAACCATGCAAATGCAATAAAATCCTAAGAATGTCTAAGAACAACAAATAAGACTCAAGAAAATAAAATAAAATAATCAAAAGATAAATAAAAATATTAGATTACCCCTAGGTCATGAAGTGGGTTAGTGGCACATACCAGGGGGAAAAGATTTAGGGTATTCGACCTTTTATAACATTTTGTTTGGTATGAGAGAGTTTGTGAAGAGAGAATAAAAGGATAGAGATAGAGAAGAGAGAGCATAAGCACCCTTGTTTGGTAGGGGGAGCGAGGGGGGAGAGGGGGATGTTGTGGTGGGTCACACTAACTTTTTTGAGTCTTCTCAAAATGAGAAGAAAGTGGGGGCAAATGTGCTAATTATACCCACTTTCCAATTTTACCCATCTATCAATATCACATTTATTTATAAATATTTATGTTAATATGTTATTTTACACAATATCAATATTTCTCTTTATACTTTCTATTCAATCAAACGAAGGGAGAGAAGTCGCGTCATTCTTTCTTTTCTTTCTCTCTTCTCTTTCTATTATAACAATCAACCTTCAAAAAATAATATATTTCTCACCTCTTTCTCTCTTTTCTCTTTCTCTCTATCTCTCCTCTAAACCAATAAATTTTTTAGAGAGAAATAGAGAAGAAAGAAGATGAGTAGAGAGAAAGAGGTGAAAAATAGAGTAAATTTTATAAGTTGTTTGGTATGATAGAGATAAATGAGAAAGAGAAGAGAAAGAATGAGGTGGATATGAAAAGAAAAATTTATTTTTTTTATCAAAAAGACATGTTTAGTCAGATAGGGGATGTATCATATGAGAAAATGTTTTTATATGAGAAAATGAGAATAAATCACGATCGTTAGATCTAATTATGAATGGTCAAGATTAAAATAACTTAGTAGTCACATCACATGATTTTATGTTTTAATCTTGACATTTCATGATTAAATCTAATAGTCATGATTTATTCTCATTTTCTCATATAAAAACATCTTTCTCATACGAGTAAGATATATGCAATTGTACTGCGTTGATAACCAACAATATAAGGACACAACAAGAAAAAAAAAAAAAAAAAGCAAACAACTTCACTATGCCTTTCGTTCACAAATTGAAGAGATGAGAAAAAGTGCATGGGTCTTGCTTCTGACACCTCTCTCCTCTCTTCTTATACGAGAACCAAACGCGGTTAGTTTCTTCTCTCTTCACAAGTTCCATCTTTGGCTTTGCTGTCTCTCTCTTCGCACTTTATACTCAAACAACAAACCCTAAAGGTGCTGCCCCCTTTTTTGGTTTTTATTTTAATTTTAAAAAGCCGTTGTTAATGAAACGGGGCGTTCCATTAATAAATATGTATGACAATGCAAAACATGTGTTAATTAGTTTCGAAAAAGTTGGTTATCAATTACCACCAAGTGCCACTTCATGGCGAGTGTGACAGAGTTTTGAAACCCATATGTTAATATTTTACATATTTATAGATTATAGATGTTGATATTTTACATATTTATAGATTATAGATGACTAAACTTTTAGATTTCAAAAGCAGCGAACTATATATACAGATGGATAGCTGCGTATTTTATCAGAAAAGGAAGGTCCTCAAACACCCTTTTCATAGGTTTGGAGAGTTGAGTCTTTCTTCTGATCTTCTATGCATTTGATACATATTTTCTTTCACCTATGTTCTGCTTTTGCCACTCCTTTTAGCTGTTAGACAAAAAAAGACAGAAACATCAATCAATACAAGTTATTCACATACACATGCAAATGCATAAAGGGCAATCAAGAATTTCATACTGTAACATAATGGTCTAATAATATATTTGTCAATGACATCGAAAAATACTCACAAGACCTGAGAGAAACAAGCCTTAATAATACTTTCTTTTGCGTTTGCGAGTCTTCAATTGCCTCATAATATATTCAATAATTTCTTTCAAAGTGGCTTTCCTTCCCTCCTTCCAGTTCCAAATTTCAGGGACTGCATATCTTCCACTTGGATTGTATTCTTCTATTTCCATCAATGCATTTCCCACAGCCTTGTATACCACTTCACCATATTCGTTCCTCAATCCTTTCAGTTTTTCATCAGTTTCATCTAACTGAAATTACCAAAATCTCGAATAAATGACTACACCAGTATGAGGAAAATGCTTTCTGGTTTATAATTTGGCATTCCATTACAAAAGCAAGAAGCATTTGGAACTAGCAATAACACCTTTATTCATAATAGTTCATATATATATATATATATATATATATATATAGAGGATGTATCTAGTGAGAAAGCTCTTCTTATATGAGAATGGTGAGAATAAATCGTGGCCGTTAGATCTAACAATGAGTGGTCATGATTAAAAGAAATAAGTCACGTGACTTGTTTAAAAAGTCACATGACATTTTTAAGTGGTCATGTGACCACTTATTTCTTTTAATCATGACCACTCATTGTTAGATCTAACGGCTATGACTTATTCTCACCATTCTCATATAAGAAAAGCTCTATATATATATATATATATATATATATAAGTCCTCCATCAATCATGACATCTCCCTTTCTTGCATCAAACCACCACAAATTTTGTCAATGCTTTTACAACACTTAGCCCCAAATCAAATCATTGAATATTTGTGGTTGTTCTAGAACTACTACTCAATCTGCATTCTGACAACCATTCTATTTATTCTTTAAGCTTTATGATTATACAACTAGTATTTGTTGCATTTTTAAGTCTAATTCTCTTCCTATGGGATCACATTGTTAGATTTAACATAATTATTTGACATGTGCAACTGAGCAATCTTAAATGCTTCCCTGCTTTATGATGATACTAAAGAGTAGTCATATAATCCAAAAAATGAAATGAGTTTTCACATTCATGAACGTAGTAAAGATGATAGCCATTTGATTCATAGTGAAAATTCATAATCATGTACCTGTAAAATGCCATTGACCTCAATTTTTTTGAAAGGATGCCAAGCTGGATCCTTCAGATACTCTTCCCATGATGAACATAACTTAGCAGCTATCTCCTGGCATTGTTCATTGGAGTACCTCTGCGAGCACAAATTTTGAAAAGGTGTTGGGTCTAGTTCTCCCATTCGCTTGATTCCAAGTTGAGATCGACCTCTGAACATATCATTAAAACTCTGCAAGAATTAAGCTATGAGAGTTCATCTATTTTGGACTTCACATCTATTATCATATTACGCAGATAGATTTTAGCAAAAGAGTATTCATTAAGGAGGTGTGAAATCTTACCTTTAGAGATTCTTTTCGAGCATCAAGTATTTCTTGTTTATATTGGTGCTCTTTAACTACAAGGGAACTGTTGAGGTTTTCCACAAGCTCCAACTGTTCCATTTTGTCCTTTAGTTGATTTCTAAAATTAGTAATTTGAGTGTCCAAATTGCCACCACTTTCTGCTTGACTCTGATCTTGTATTATGCTTTTCAACTGTGATAGTAAATTGGGAAATCAGAAAGAAGATCATTCAATGAAAATAATAAATTAAATAGAAATGAGTATTAGGGAAGACAACAATATTGAGCATCACAATTTTAAATGATTTATAAACTAAATGAAAAGGAACAGAATAAATTTTTCTTATATTATTAGTGGTTGTACATTATGTGTTAATCAAGCCATGCTCATAACTAAAGGGAGTTAATGCATTAAAAAAGCTAGCAATGGAACTTAGCAACTAAGAGGAAAATTGCAATCATGAAAAGCTCATACTGACTCCAAATATTACGAGTCTCATCAGTTAGTTAAGCTAGCTAACGGGTCAGTCACTTCAGTTACTAATTCTTGTTTAGGGTAGTTAAGAGGTTAGGAGATATGATAACATGTAATGAGTCTAGTGTAATTTAATAGAGTCTCATCAGTGCATATTAACTGAAGTACCTGATTCATTCTTAATCAATGAAAGGAGATTTCATTTCTTCTGTCTTTTTTTCCTTGATGGTATTAGAGCTCTGTTGTGCAACTTTGAGTCATGGGGAAAAACTCAAATTCGAACTCTTCACCAGCCCTAACGACCTCTAACTCTTCATCAGTGTGCGTGTCAAATCTAAGTGGAAGTTTATAATTCACAAGATTATAGAGATTCTTTAAATCGTTTACTTCTGAATCAGTGCCACATCAGCAGAAACTATTTCAGTGCCACATAAGTTAGCCTCTGGAGAACCATCTCAATCTCAGCTTGTGTTGCTCAAAGTTAGCACTGACTGTACTACAGATCTATAAGTAACTGAAATAACCATTTCTAATTAAAGGCTAAATTAAAAACAAAAAAGCCTAAAATTATAAATGCAACCGAGTAAATAAAAGTGATACTACTAGAAATACACTGGGGATCTAATTACATACAACTAGAGAAGTTTCTAATGATTTATATTCAGACCTCTGAAGGATCTCTTCCTAGTCATTACTTACTTTTTGAATCTCCTCCATGAAATTCTTCTCCTGCTGATCATTTAGGGCTTTACTCTCCTCCAATTGCATGCTAAGCTGCACATACTTTATCTTCAAACATTCCATGTCATGATTCATCTCAGAGTTCATGACCTCCAATTGCTTCTGTTCCATTTCCGGTTGTTTTTCAAGCTGAATGGTTTTAGCACAGTGTTTGTCTTTTAGTCTCTATGAATAGATATTCAAATAGCATCAATACTATGCTACTCTAATGCTAACAAAGACACTTTTGGTCATTAACAAAGCTAAAAGCTGATAACAAGGACCTGTTGAGCTTCAGCAAGTTTTGTAACATTTTCATCCGCTTTCTGTTGCCCCAAAGCAACCAACGGAAGATAGCTTTTTTTCATTGCATTCTGCAAAGACAATAAACGCTAGCAGACTTAATCAAGGCCCTCTACATGATTTTCACGCACATTATGCAGACTTAATCAAGGCCTTATACATGATTGTCATGCACATTATTATTTTAAATGATTTTGCATAATTTAGTTTATAGGGTCCTAAAGCAAGCTCCTTAGGCGAATTTTGGATATCTAATAGGAACGGAATAGGGTAGAATGGAAAAGAAGCCATTGTAGTTTTTTTTTTCTAGTTTTATCATGTAAGAGAAAGAAAGACTTGGTCCACCCCATAGTTTTAAGGGGAAGGGGAATTAAAGAAAGGCGTTGGATGGAATGGACTCAAAATATTCCATCATATTCATATCATATTTTAAACAATCCAAACAATAGAACCTAGTACCATTTCACTTAATTTCATTCTTTCCATTAATCCAAACGTCTTAATGAAATAAAACAAGTAAAGGAAAAATAGTAAACCCCTCCTATGAAATTCATAAGCTCAATCATTTCTTTTTTTGAGCTTTCTGAAGCTTATCATTGCTATAAACATTCTTTAATGATTACTGCTTGTTTACTATCTTCAGGTTCTAAAAATTTACTGATCCTTTTCCATTACTTTCTACTTTCATATGTAAAGTACCTACCATCTTCAGAACTTCATCTTCCAAGTGCTTCATGGCATCAAGTTTCCGTTTAAGTTGATGATTTTCCAATTCCACCTCTTCTTTGCTTTTCAGCTGTTTCTCGAGCTGAATAGCTTTGGCATTGAGTTGTTCATTTTGATCCTGAAAAAATAGATAATCAAATGCAATAAACAATATGCTTTAGCTTTTCCCATATTGACAAAGATTAATGCCTTTTACAAAGCTTCAAAACCAGTAACACAGACCTTTAGTTCTTCAACCAATTTCAAAACATCTTTATGGTCATGTTGTTGCTTCAAAGCAACCATTTGAATAGAGCTCATCTGCATTAAATTCTGAAATCACATCAAACACCTCCAGAATTAACTAGTGCCTTCTACAAACACCTGATGCACATTTAAACTGCAACAAGAAATAGACAACTGGTATATATCTCAACATAGAAAACTATAAAAGCTTCCTACAAGTTAAGCTCTGAGAGCTCTTGAATTTTTTTCAATAAAAATCCCAGTCATAAGAATTCCGTTTCTAGTTTCCTATCAGTGTGTGTCACGTCTAAGTGGAAGTTTGTAATTCATAAGATTCTAAAGATTCTATAACTAGTTTTCTTCAGAATCACTGCCATATCAGCATAAATTTTTCATTTTCTTTTCCCATCCAACATAAGTTAGCTTGTAGAGAACCATCTCAATCTCAGCTTGCTTTGCTCAAAATTGGCACTGGGTGTACCATATGTAACTGAAAGTACCATTTCTTATTTAAGGCTAAATTAAAGACTAAAAAAGCCTAAAACTCAAAATGCAACTAAGTAAATGAAACTGATACTAGGAATAGCCTGGGGATCTGATTATATACAACCAGACAAGCTTCTAATGATTTATTTTCTGACATCTGAATGATCTGACCGGTACTTACTTTTTGAATCTCCTCCTTGAAGTTCTTTTCCCGCTGATCATTTAAGGCTTTACTCTCCTCCAATTGCTTGCTAAGGTGCTCATGCTCTATATTCAAACATTCCATGTCATGTTTCATCTTAGAGTTCATGACCTTCATCTGGTGTAACTCTAGAAAATATAAAGCATAAGTTTAACAGAAGAAAACATAGCAAACATAAAAAAAGGAAACTACAATAATATTTTAAAGGTAACCCATAGCACAGATACATAGACAAATGCAGGAGAAATAAGAGTGTCACATTGAAAAGGTGGAAGATTAGGATCTTGAATCCTAAGGAGAAGAGGCACAGAGCATATAATTGTGCATCCAGGGTCTGATTTCAGTAGTCCTAGTTTTGTGACTAAAGTAGTTTTCACAGAAGCAATGACATATTGGCAAAAAGTAATTTCAAACCAAAATAAGTATGAACTCCATGTAAAATATGTTAACATTCTAGCAAGTTTTCTGAAAGAAAGAATCTCTAACATACAGATGACATTTCCACCTTCCAACAGCATAGTTTGTTCCTTCAATCTCAGAATATAAAATACCTTTTTGACATTCATCATGTAGCTTATCTCTCTCCTTAATCAACTTCTGCACCATGTTCAAAGACTCATTGTACTTGCATTCCATTACAAGCAGACTCCTCTCTTTAGAATTAATATTATCTACAAGCCCTATAATGTGTTTACGCACCCAAGCAAGTGTGTCACTATGTTTATGCTCCATCTCCATTAACTTCTGATTCTTGTTATCTATTTCTTTCTGAAGGCTCAGAATAAATCTCTGCTTCCTCAGAGCCTCCTCATGACTGTGATTCTTCAACATTTGGATACAAATTCAAAGTTCCTGCACAAATTGAAAAAAAAAATCCAAGTTATTTCTTTTGTATCCTCAAACCAAACACCCCTAAATTGGAACGGCTAATAATCACGAAATGTAAGCAAATTGACTAGGCATTGCGACTTTGAAACATGAAAAGTTTTGAACTGTGGCTCCATTTCTAAGATTCAACAAATTGTATTGTATCTCCCAAAGTTGAAGATTTCCGAGAACCAAAACGAAAACATGAAGAATATTACAGCTACAATGATCACGGAAGGGAACAGAAACATGAAGTGCTGATGCCAAAATGGAAGTGGGAAAAAGTGCATTACCTGAGACGAGGGTTTAGAGTGTGAGAACAGATGAGAAATGATAAGCTTCGGGAGCAAGTAACAGAAGGAATGAATCAATGGTACTGTGCTGTGGGCCCAGCTGTTGACACGAAATCACCGTGTGTTTGTTGATCCGGTAACACGTGTTTTTCACCCGAGGTAAATGCGAGTAACATCCATAACACAGTGAAAGTAGCTCTGCACTCCAAATAAAGTTTTTTTTTTCTTACACAAGGAAACATAACACTCAAGAGATAAAAACACGTTTGAGAGGAATAATTACATAAAATATTACCGGCGGCCACACTAATCCCCTGAAATTTTGATATAACTTTATATATGTAGGGAGTAGCTTTTGTGCAAAGAGGAGAAATGATTATAAGAAGGTTAATGTGAACTTTTTTTCTCATTAGAAAACATTTAATTTTTTTTTTCAAAATTGATTTCTCAATTTTTCCGTCTCCAACTTATATGTTCTAAACTCTTACCAGTTGAGCTATCTTTCTAAAACCGTTAATGTGAATTTAAACATACTATTAATTAATCGAGCAGATTCTCTACTAATAAAATAGTTGTAAGTTTATAAGCTATTTTAATTGAAAGCTGATTAGTTTATTAAATTAAGTGTCCGCTAAAACTACTAATTGAAAAATTGTAAAATGACATGACATTTGTAAAATTATTTTGTATTTTTAATTTTAATTTTAAATCTAAATTATATATTATTTTTGAAATAATAAAGGTTTTAATTTCTTTTAAGTTATTTATAATTTTAAAAAGTGAAATATTTATGTCTATATTTTTTTGTTTTATTATTTACGTTTATATTTATTTTCACATTTAATATATATTTTTATTAAGTTAAATGGCATAGCAAAAATGAATTTCTTCTTTCTTTTAATTTAAGTAGATCCACGATCTGAACAGATTAGTATCGATTCGGTTTGGGCTTAAGGCGAAATGAACCGATTAACAAAACAAACACCGTAATTAATAGACCCTAATGCTCTCTTTGCTTAGAGGGACTTTTAGAGGAAAGAAGTAGGTACAATGTCTGGAAAATGGATTTGTTGTATTTCCTGACTTTGCTCACTCGTGATCTCAACTATACAGTGTCCAATATTTGTAAATTAAAAAATGATTTGAAAGATAAAATTATAATTACGATATTTAAGAAAAATTTGTGAATTAATTTTTAAAATTATTATAAGATTATTTGAAACACAATAAAAAGGGTAGTATTTTATTTTTTATTAAAGAGTACAATAGTAACTATGAAAACACACTCACTTTTTCTTTCGTTCTCCCACATTTTTTCTCTCCATCCAAACAACTTAAAAATCACCTTATTTTTCCTTTATATTCCTTCCTCTTATATTCATTTCTCTCACATTTCTTTCTCTCACTTTCACCTCTGCATCCAAACAAAGCATTAATCTCAAAAGAAATAAAAAGGCATAATACAAATAATAAATATTCACAAACTAATTATCCAGCTCAAATTGCACACAAAAAGCAGAAAGATTAAACTCATACCATGAAGCCATGAATATAATTAATAGCAAAATGCCATTTACTAAAAGAAACATGCTAAAAGCAAAGGCTAAGTAAAGTTAGCCTAGTTTAACATCAATCTCTTCTTCCACGCTTGAGATATATATGCAAAGGCTGTCAATACTTCTGCAGTTTAATTCTCTGCAAGATGCATGTCCATGGAAGCCTAGTGTCTAGTGAAACTAACAAGGTAAACAATGTCAGAAATTACTTAAACTAAACGCAACCGTTAAGTTCACAGTTCTACATATATGGATGAGTGCACCACAGCTCCGATGGCTAAATTCTCTTCCAGAATGCCAACTTATATGACCCTGTAATTCCAATATCAATCAACCTTAATTCAGCAATAAAATCTAATGTTTAATACGACAAGGTTTTAAAAACAGTAACAGTAGCAACATTGAAAAAGCAGAGGGGATTCTGATTTTTATGTTGTTAAAAAACCATGAATCAACTAGTAGTTTTATCTTGAGGAAACATCAAAAGATGTAATCGAACTCGTGGCGATTTAGTTATAGGTAACTTAAGCTACATGCCAATCAGGTTTTATAATATTTTTATTTCTAAGTTCTATAGATACAGTTCATTAGAAAAATGCAGTAACTTAAATACACTATTTAGTTCTATACAAAAGAATCACATTACCCACCTCTTGCGTCCCTGGCTCAGTTTCCATTTCCATATCGTTATAAGAGTCTGAACTCCTTCTTTCAAAGTTGCTCTCCTTCCCCTACTATTGTTCCATAATTCTGGGATTGCGTATCGCCCAATGGGATTACATTCATTTATCTCTTTTAAAGCAGTCACCACTGCTTTATATGCCTCTTCACCAACGTCACTTTTTAGACCATTCAGCTTTTCATCATCATCTTTAATAATCTCCTGAAATAAAAAAATGAAATTGTAGATTTAAATGAATCTCTATTGGACTGACTTCAGGAAAACTTCAGAAAATCTATATCTATATGATTAACAAAGACGGTTAGCAAATGCACCTAGATTGCACAAAGTAAAGTAGAGAAATGGAGAATGTAAGACACAAGACTTTGTTTACGTAGCTCGACCAATTGAGCCTACCTCTGCGACTATAGAATAACTATAACTCCGTTTCATTCAGATTATGCTTTTAGAGTTACAGTGTTAATAGATATAAAGATTCTAGTAATCCAGATATTAAAAGATAATATTCAACTAAATCCTATCACGATCCCACCAAATCAGTTTCTAAAGATAGCAGAAATATACAGAAAATAACAAGCAGCATCGTACCGTATATTAAAAGATAATCTCACTAAATCCTATCACGATCCCACCAAATCAGTTTCTAAAAATAGCAGAAATAAACAGAAAATAACAAGCAGCATCGTACCGTATATGCGGCACTTAAGCCACCGCATATGTGGTACATCACAACAACACGACATCATATGCGGTATGCATACCACCGCATATGCAGTACATGCCAAACGCACCACGACTTCCTTGTCGTTTACCACATATGCGGTACATAGCCTACCGCATATGTGGCAGCTCCTGCACAGCTTTGCTTCTTCTTTTCCTTCAATGAGCCATTGCTCAACAAAGACAAACCTTTATTTCCCCATCAATTAGGACATTATTGAATGGATGCCACTCTGGGTCCTTCAGATACTCTGCCCACAATGAACAAAGTTCAGTTGCTCTCTCTTCAGCTTCCGCTCCAGCATATATTTTCATCATGGCTTCGAAGAATGGTCTAGGGTTAAGTTCCCCCATTTTCTTTACTCCAATTTTACTATAACAAGTTGACATCTTTCTAAAGACCTACATAAGAAAAAGATTATTCCAAAATCCTTCAAGCAATCTTAGAAACTGAATAGAACATTATACCTTTACAAATTGAATGAAACTTTCAGAACATTACGTCCATATTAAAAATATAGTACCAGTACACAATGATAGTTATGTCTCAACTGCACAATAAGATGGACCATTAAAAGCATTTTTTAACATCACAATGGGAGTTGTTAATTTGGGTTGCTTAGCAATGTTTTTGTCGACCCAAAATGTCACATAAGATTTAAGCTACTCATGATAAACTCTTCTTGTTTTTACATCAATGGTAATTTCTTACTTTTTATTGTTGGATCCCACAATGGAACCAACATATTTATGTTTTTTTATTACTAACTCTATATGGGTTGCATGCACATTGAGCGGTTAAGAGAGAGAGAACCATATTTTCAAGTTCTTTGGAGTGTCACGGAGGTTTGCTTCAATGGGTAAAAAAAAGTAAAGTCAGGTTACTTAGTGATGAGAAACTCCTAAACTACAAGCATTAAGGATGCTCTAAGCTAACTATACAAAATACGAGATTTTAATTTTACAAGGCACTTTGCTACCTTGCTTTGAACCACATGTTAACCACATGAGTTGACGATATAAAAATGATGAGGAAACAGAATGGTCTTTAAAGAAAATATAAATTAAAATCATTGGTACAGGTGAGTTCAATTCAATATGATCTTAAATAACTAAAAATCATCATAAAAAACATAATCAAGCAGTGAGGCAAATAATACCATCGACACATTGGCATTTCTTGCAAACTTCCTTTGTAACAGAACATTGTGGTTAATTAGATGAATTGATAAACTAGAAGAGGAACATATATCTGAAAAAACACACTTACAGTAATCAATTCCTTTCTGGCTTCGTGCAACTCATAATTATTCTTAAGCTCTACACAGATTATGCATTGGTAAAATGCTTCTAGCCCTTCAAGTGACTCTTCAGTTTCCTTTAAATCCTTCTGTAAAGAATCTATCTTCTTCAACTCATTTAACAATCCTTTTAGCTGCAGAATCTCCAAATCCAGCTTTTGAGACATATGTTTTAAAGGCTGAATGATTTTAGCATGGTGTGCGTCTTCTTGTCTCTGCATAAATAGACAATAAATGCCAACAAATACAGTCAAGGCCTACTAGAAGCTCTTCAAGCACATTATTATTTAAATGATTGCAAGTGCACATTAAAAACATATTATGTCAAAGTTTTAGATTATAGGATCATTAAAGTATAATTAAATTGGCCACTATCATTTTTTTTAGCTTTCTGAAGCTTATCATTGCTCATACACACTTTAATGATTAGAGATTGTTTACGATTCTTGAAGTAACAATCCATATGTAAAATACCCACAATTTTCAGAAATCCATCTTTTCTGTGCTCCATGGCATCAAATTTCCATTTACGTTGCTGATTCTCTAATTCCACCGCTTGTTTGCTTTGCAGTTGTTCCTCGAGCTGAATTACTTTGGCACTTAGTTGTTCATTTTGGCCCTGGATAAATAGATAATCAAATACAATAAACAATATGCTTTAGGTTTTCTCATATTGACAAAGGTAAATGCCTTTTACAAAGCTTCAAAACAGGTAACAATGACCTTGAGATCTTCAGCCAGTTTCAAAATATTTGTATGATCATTTAGCTCCTTCAGATCAGCCATCTGAATATAGCTTTTTTGCATTAAATTCTGAAATCAGGAAAAAGACTTCCACTGATAAATAGGGCCTTCAGATGATCATTTTAAAAAAATGGGAAATTAAAATCAGCATGAAAAAAAAAAACCTAAGCCAACAATTCAAATAAGAAAGAAACATAAAACTGGACCTTGTTGAAATCAATCAATTCATCATTTCGTGGTTCTAGCAACTCAATATTTCGCTTCCGCTTTCTGACCATGAATGCATCTAAGTCTTCAACTAACTGCCCCTTTTCTCCCAAATCATTCTGAAAAGCATCTACCTTCTTCAGAACTTCTGCATCTTTATCATCTTCCAGGTGCTTCAACTCATTGCACAATCCTTTTAGTTGCCGAATCTCCAATTCCAGCTTCTGTTTCATATCCAATTGTTCTTGAAGCTGAACGGCTATAGCATGGTGTCTGTCTTTTAGTCTCTGTATAAATAGATACTAAAATAGCATCAATACTATGCTACTCTCATGCTAACAAAGACTATTTTGTTCATTAACAAAGCTAAAAGCTGGTAACACAGACCAGTTGAGCCTCAGCTAGTTTCATAACATTTTCATCAGCTTTCTGTTGCTCCAAAGCAACTAACTGAAGATAGCTTCTTGAGGTTGCATTCTGCAAAAACAATAAAGGCCAGGAGATCTAATCAAGGACTTCTACAAGATTTTCCAGCACATAATTGCTTAAAATGAATTCAAAGGCACAGCAAGAACATGTTTGTCAAAAAATTTGTTTGTCAGGTCCTAAAGCAAGCTCCATAGGCGATTCTTGGATATCTAATAGGAATGGAATGGGGTAGAATGGAAAAGTTTCATTGTAGTGTTTTTCTTAATTTTTAGGATGTAAGAAAAAGAAAGATTTAATCCACCCCATAGTTGGACAGGGAAAAGCAGGGTGTTGGATGCAATGAACTAAAAACGTTCCATCATATCATATAGTACAAAGAAAAAAATCATAATTTAAACAATCCAAAGAATAGAACCTATAGTATCATTCCATTCAATTTTATTCCTTTCCGTTAATCTAAACATCTTAATTTTAGTGAAATGAGTAAAGGAAAAACAGGAAAACCCAGATGTAGATCTTCTATACCCAAATTGTGTCTCAATTTCATGCGCACCAATAAAAACTTGACATGTTAGTTAAAAAAGACATGAGTGGGTCAGTTACAAACTTAGATAGTAACTCTTAATTTAAATGTTAAAATTTACGGTTTGCGGATAGGAGATTTCAATCCTTAAAATCCCCTTATATGAAATTCATAACCTCAATGGTTGTTTTTCAAGCTTTCTAAAGCTTATTATTGCTCTTACACTCTTTAATGGTTAGATATTGATACAATCTTCTGATTCGTATAGTAACTGTTCCTTTTCCATTACTTTTATACGTAAAATACCCACCATTTTCAGAATTTCATCTTCCAAGTGCATCATGGCATCTAATTTCTGTTTAAGTTGACGATTTTCCAACTCCATCTCTTGTTTGTTTTTCAGTTGTTTCTCGAGTTGAATAACTTTGGCACTGAGTTGCTCATTTTGACCCTGAAAAAACAGATAATCAAATACAATAAACAATATGCTTTAGCTTTTCCCCTATTGGCAAAGGTAAATGAGTTTTACAAAGATTCAAAATAGGTAACGCAAACCTCTAGATCTTCAGCTAATTTCATAACGTTTTCATGGTCATGTTGTTGCTTCAGAACGGCAACCAGAAAAGAGCTCATTTGCATAAAATTCTAAAATCACAACAAACAAACACCTCAGTATCAAATAGGCAATAGCGCCTTCTACAAACACCTGATGTACATTCAAACTGCAACAAGAAGTACACAACAGGTATATATATATAGAAGTTGATCACACATCCAAAGATACTGATTTGAACTGACCTTTCGGATTTCTTCAGTAAAATTCTTCTGCTGATGATCATTAGAGGACTTACTTCCCTCCAATTCTTTGGCAACCTGCTCAAGTTCTTTCTTAACAAATTCCATTTCATGACTCATATCATAGTTCTTGACATTTAACTGTTGTAGTTCTGAAAAATAGTAAAGTGTAGACAAAACAAAATATAGCAAACATGTTAAATAGTTTAGAACAATGTTCATAGTGCTGAGGTAACTGTAGAAAGTGTACCAAAAAAGAAGCTCAGATACATGGAAAGATCAAGTATAAAAAGAGAAAGGACAAGCAGAGGTGTTAATGACAGGCAATCCTAGAATCTTAGAGGAAAAAATTATTGTTGGGAATTCAAGTTTGAAGACTCATGGACCAAAACAAAGAAACATGCAAAATAAGCTATTTCTTTCAAGAAAGAAAACCTCTGCGGTTCACTATTTTTCATGCATCTTATGGCATTTCTTAGCAAATACAGGCTCCATGTGGAATTCGCAAATATATTGAAGAAAAATTTAAATTTTGCCTTTTTTTTAAAGGAAGGATACATCAATGAAGTATATTCTTTGAATGTAATACATACATACTAACATACCTTTCTCAGATTCCTCATCCACCCTATATTCTTTGTCACTGCGTTGTTGCTGCACATCGATAATTTTTTGTTGCTGAGAGGGTTCAGTTTCCTTCTGAAAGCTCACTAAACCCTCACTGGAATCCCCGTCATGACTATGCTTCGCCATCATCATCAAACTGATTTACTTTATTTTTGACAAACCCAGTTGAAAAATGAGCAGTCTCTTACTCCATGGTTCAAGGTGACCTTACGCATGCCAAGAACTTTAAACTGAAACGATGTATTAATGGAAGTGACAAATGACATGATTACAGTAGCTTGGAAATTGAGAAATGGAACCCAAAAGTTCTTTTCAAATTTTTATTGGAATTCTGAAAATTGCATTCACAACAGAAACGTTTCATCAGTCACCACGTACGGTCGGGTCCACCCCTTTCTTCAAGGGCTGTTAGATTTCAGATTTCTTACCTTATTTCTCACTCTTTTAGATTAATTACGATTTACCGATTATATATTTAATGGATGCAACTTTTCTTCCCAAAAATTAGTCTAAATTTGTTTCATCCTACAATATAAAATTCAAATTCTGATTAATATTTTAAACCTAGCCTTATTTCAATCCACATGCAACCTCAATGCTCATTTCACGTAGATAAACAAAATTTATTTGCTCACTTTGAATTTGCATACATTATTAATATCTTTCCTATTTAAATTTAATTTTTTTAATAAGCAATCATTAATTTTCCTTTATTAAAATTCCTTATTATGAGGAATGGCACGTTCCTACTTTTATCTAGGCTCCCATTTTTACCAAAACCTTGAAATTTTAAAAATAGCACCAATTTTCCCCTATTATTTTTTTCTATATAATTTCATTCTTGTGTGTATTACCAATTATTCTGCGTGGAAAACAGTTTTACTCCTCATATTGTTATTTTACTTTTACCCTAATCTCATACACTCTCTCTAGGTTTTATCTCCCATAGCTTTCCAAAACTTTGTTTTGCATGATGTGTAAAACGTAGAGTGTTGGTTTAGTGTTTCAAGCTTGATTTACAGTTTTTATCTTCCTCTTCCTCTGTTAATCGCCCTTCTCTCCGTTACACTGTTTTTGGTGCTCTATATATTATGTTTATTTAATCATGGTTCGTGGAACTGAAAGCTGAATTTTTTGTGTTTATTGGGTGGTGTTTTATGTGTTGTTCTTTGTTATTTGTTGATTGCACTTATGAGTTGCATATAGAAGTTTACTTTCGAACTTGAAGTCTGATTACTCTTTTTTCTTTAATGGG
Organism: Acmispon strigosus; assembly: GCA_030819835.1. Taxonomy (NCBI): domain Eukaryota; kingdom Viridiplantae; phylum Streptophyta; class Magnoliopsida; order Fabales; family Fabaceae; genus Acmispon; species Acmispon strigosus. The sequence goes on from JAUAMA010000007.1 coordinate 34,513,574, forward strand.
GGAGGGGAGGTAGTTAAAAAAAACTATTGGTAATCATCAATATTTATAAGGGTTAATGGTTAAATTAGTCCCTAAATTTGGAAGGGAGTTTGATTTTAGTCCCTCGAGGGGAAAATGACGTTTAGTGGCAGCTAAAAACTGCCAGTAATTGTAAAAATAACCGCCACTAAACGTCATTTTTTCCCTGAGGGACTAAAACCAAACTCACTTACAAAATCAGGGACTTATTTGACCATTAACCCAATTTATAATGCAGTTCATTGTGTAATCTTTAGTGGAACTCGAGTGTGTAATCTTTCTTTGCTAGAAACTATAAGTCAGTTCTGCAGCAATTCGACTACAATTTTAAAGATTTCACTTCACAATTTTGGTATAAAATCTGCAGAAATGATTAGTTTAAATAATTTATTTAATTTTAGTACTTTTAAATGTTAAAAAATTAGAATAAAAATAATACACACGTAAATAATTTACCAATATATAACTTTAAGATCTAATTTAATTGGTAAAAAATTAAATTAAATTTTCATAAACAGTAATAATTGACTTTTCTAATTTGAATTTGAAAATTAAACTTTAAGATATTAACTAAGAAGATTGTAAGACATTGAATTAATTCAGTAATTAAATAATTATTTAATTATTTCATGTACTGTTTGGATCCGCTATCTAGCGTCAACGAATGATATCGTCTGCCGAATCACCGATGAAATGTTATTTACGACACTTTGTGGTAGAACAAATCTTGACCTGATTTTGAGTTCGGGTGAGAATAGGACGTTCTCACTATTTCTATGACGTTGAGTGAAGAATTTCGAGAAGAACGACTGTAATATTGATATGGTTTCCTTCTGGAGCCCAGAAAAGGCAATTCTCGCTAGTGTGACTTTCAATCGAAAATCCAGCAAGCGAAACAGGCGACTTCGGGACACGGATCGAAAATTCGGGAATCACCAAACAACTCTGTTTGACGTAACAAGTCCAGATATGCGATAAAAACTTTTCATGAATAGTATTTTTGTGAATAATGTTTCATGAGCAGCGTTCCCGTGAATAGCATTTTCGGGCCAGAATCGGCACGAAATTTGAGGGAATGGACCCGAGCTCGAGTTGTACGAGCACAAGGTCCAAAACAAATGAGTAACTGGTGTTAGATACTCTCAGCGACGTTGGGAAACGTACCGACGACCGAATTCGGATAACAATGAGAATCATGACGTCACTGACGCATATGACGCTCATCATGACGGTGCTTACTAGTATTTTTGGTAAACAATTAGAAATCAAAATTATGACTAAGAGGCTGGATTTGATCCTTTTTAGGTATTTTTTACTGAAATTACAGTGTCTAATGTGAAATAAAACAACTGAGTCATAATCCCAATGAAGGATTCGACTAGTTTTAGAGAAGAGAATTGTAAAAGAAAAAGGTCTGAAAATGTTAAAGCAAACATCAAAGGAAAATAAAATTGCGTTGATAATAAAAGGGTTGGTTTTGCTTAATTACATAGTTTGAGACTCTCAATTTGTTGTATATCTCGGTTGCTTGATGTGTAGCAAGATACGAGTATTTCAAGCAATATGTTGCGAACCCCTTTTTTCTGGACCTGACATCTACTATTTATAGGCTAATTATTCTAACTGCATGTAACGGTCGTGCAATTTGGGCTTTACACGTGTCTTGATGGTCATTCTAAAACTCCACGTGTCTTGAAAGCTTCAACCGTTTGAAATTACCCAAAACCATCGGTTGAAACAGATCTGTTTAGTCGAAATAATTTTTTTTGATTTATGGCTAAGTTTAAATCTGGTTTTCGACATATCAACGACCAATTGAGCATAAGAAGACTGGTGAAAATCTCGAACCAATAGATGCCCCCAAAATATTATGCTTCGAGATAACTTTTCATTGAGAAGCTTGATATTTTAATTATTCTGATTAATAAATAAATAAATGATAAACTTAATTATCAATTTATTTATTAAAATTTCAAAACTGACGGTTATCATGAAAAGTGAACAGTTTCTAGTCCACTATGCTACTTAGTAGCAATATGGGTTAGTCGTTTCCCAAGAAAACAAAGCCCACGTGACCCAAGAAGTGATTTGATGGAAATTTAATAATTTTAAATGGTACCAGGAAACGTGCCAACTGCCATCAACTCCCATCACCTGAAAACTTTTCACATTCTCACATTTTCTCTTATAAATAGAGGTTTATTCTTATTTTCTTCTCTTTACTCTCTCTTTCCAACTTCACTTTCTTCAAGCTCTGTTTCAGAAACGCTACTCTTCAAAGCTTTTCGTTTTGAAACTTCTGCTCTCATGGCTTCTGATTCATCAGCGCGCTCTGCTCCCATTCCCTTCGCTAACGAGATGGAAGGTCCCATTCCTTCAGACCGCCGTCAATACGTGTCGGAACCTCCTCATGAGGCAGAAAAGCTTTCCATATGGAAATCACAGGTACTTATTCCCTTCTCTATTGGGGATAACACCCATGCTTTCCTAGGTCTTTATCTGAGTAGTCATCCTGAGGGTTATAGTGAGTTTTTCCCTTTCCCTCTTGCTTCTGAAAAAAATCTTGGCCTTCAGAGATGTTTATGATATATCATTTTTAGAGGATCCTAATAGTGTTTAGGTCTTCCCCTATGTCGAAGACCGAGAGATTCTTGAATTGGCTCATAAGGTAGAGTAAAAAAAAAATTCAAACATTGGAAGAAATTAGGGATTTTCGACCTAATTCAACTATCTAGGTATAGCTTGAGTTATAATCCCTCTATGCTGCTAAGTTCCTTTTTCTTCTAGGAACGTTTGACCAATTCTTTCCATTATCTGTTCGGAATTATTTCACCCACCTTGTTGGATATCGGTGCCATTACTAGTCTTCAATCAATTGACACCATTTACAAAGCTGGTGAAACTCTTCCTTTAACTCTGATTCAGCTTCCACCTCACATGTTTACCTTCAATCCCTTCATCTTGAAGTAGTGTATTTACCTAGTCGAATTGATTATGTGATTGCGCAGGCGGCTAACACTTTAAGAGAAAAAGTGGAAAATATATTTCCAAAAATCCATTTTCCCCCACACGTAGACAAATATTCGTACGTTTTAAAATATCACCGACCAAGATTTCCTCATTTGCCAAGTTGTGAAATGGTTATGGCTTTCCCAATTGCCATACCAATTCTTGATTGGTTCATAGTCAATTTTATAGGAATGTATGCCAATGAATCTAAGCCGCCTCGCAATAGAGTCACTTCGACTAAGTACAATTTATACACTTACCATGGCCATATCCACGTCGATGAATTCTATGTCAAGGTTCTCTACCCCATTGGCCAAGGTAACTCCAAAATAAACTTCGATTTCATTTATGTCATGATAAGTGCTAACCTTTCCATGCTGACAGCTCAACCCTTGCCTCCTAAGTCTAACATCATCGATGAAGATGATGATGACAATGATGACAATGGCGACAATGATGACAACACATCATCCAAAACCAAAGGTTCAAGCAAGGTTTACCAGGTATGATCTTTCGAATTATTTCTTGAATGACCTTGCCTTTAAACCCTAAAACTCTATACTTCTATGACAGGGTTGAAAGAGAACTGCCCCGAGAAAATCTTCCAACAACCCCTCTTCCAGCAGTAAGGAGGATTATGAAGGAACTGAGGTAAAATTGTATATAGTCACATATTTTTGTTTGACTATAATTTCGACCCTCGCTAATTTCTTTTCACCTTAGTCTGAACAAGAGGATGATCAGGATGCGCAAGATGATACCCACAGTCAAAACGAACCTGAGGTGAATTCTCCACCTCACAATTAAGACGAACCTCCTATCGTCACTCCTGTCAGAAACACTACTGCTCAAACCAACGCTACTTAGGGTTCTCTTTCAAAAGAAGATAGTTTGAGTCGGGGCTATACTCAAAGCTCAGAGAACTCTAGTCCTGAAAAAGAGAATCCAACCCAAGTACACCAATCTCCAATATCTCTCTCGAAAGCTCGAAAGCTCAAGTAATTGATTCTTCTTTGCCATCCTCTTACAGTTCTTCGAGCGACTCAGATTCTTCGAGTAGCTTCGAGCTTCCAGAACTGCCTCCTACTCTTAGAAACTTGCTCGAACAGCCTTCACCTTTGGCTTCTCAACATCCTGGGTGTGAGGTTGTTTATCATTCACCATATGCTGACCGAACTCCTTTTCCTTCACAGGAAACAACAAATCCCAAGTCCAAGGAAACAGAAGAGGATCCTTCCCCGGATGCTGACAGTTCTGGGATGCCAATCATCACGAGAACAATACCTACTCTCTCAACCGAAACGGCGAAGAAAACCTCTAACACGCAAAGCTCTACTCAAACTCGCCTCTCGATTGAAGATATTGAAAAATTGGCTGAGAATCCTGTCAATTTTCTGAAGAGGTATATGGAAGCTGAGATGACAACAACAACAACAACAAGAAAAGGCCAACAACCTCCCGAAATTGAAGTCAATATTCCAAACGATGATGTCGAGCAAATGTTGGCAAGGCTAAGACACTTAGCCTTTGAACGAGATATGTTAGAAGATCTCTAGAGAGAACCTACCGCAGCCGCTGAAATTAAGAGCCTTATACAATCCTTGGTCGAGAAGGATCCATCCGACGAACAGCAGCGTGCCATCTTCGAGCTACGATTGTTCGTGAATGATGCTTTGGCCAGCTTCGATCAACTTGCCACCAGCCAACAAAACTTAAATTCCAAACGGGCAGCAGAACAATTTTCTAAAGGGAAAGTTTCTCAAATCCAAACCACAATTTCTGAAATTGAAGAGGTTGAGAAACGTTCGGCTGAAAGGCTCTTGGTACTTGATCGACAGCTTGAAAAGATTATGAAGGAAAAACAGGCACTCCAAGAAAAAGCACCAAAGTTGGCAATGAGGAAAGCCGATGTAGCTTCCCAAGCAGTGCCAGAGGTTAAAGAAAGAGTCAGACTTGCCAAAATCATCGCTGAGGAAGAAAGGAAGGAAGATGTTGTTCAGGGAAAGATCGAGAGATTGAAGAAACAATTTTCCAGTGTTAAGGCAAAACCATCCTTTTAAACTTTGTAGTCAAATTCTAATTTTTAAATAGCCATGTTAACAGCTTTTTGTAATGACAATGTTCTTTTAATCTGACTTTTTGCTTTCGCCAAACTTCGTGGCGACTACGTTATCTTAATTTCGTGCAGCAAATGCCTATATTTTTTCAGGTACTTACCGTTTATACTTAATGTTCTATTATCCGTGCTAATTTCTTCGATCAAATACGCGTTACCCGAAAATACCTCCTTAATTTTGAAAGGTACTTCCCAACTTGGGGACCATTTTTCGTAGGCCCGATCTCTTTTATCCATAGGTAAAATGACTTTCCACACCAAGTCATCAATATTAAAAGATTTTGACCTAACCTTCTTCTTAGGGTTAATGGTTTACTAGGCCCCTGTAGTTGCACCAAGATTTGTCTTTGGTCCCTGGCCGGAAAAAAGTTTGCAATAGGTCCCTGTAGTTGCACCAAGTTTGCTATAAGTCCCTGCCGGAGACTGGAGCTCTGGCGAGTGCATATTTGGCATGTTGACTGGATTAATGAAGATGATGTGGAATTTATTAAATTTAAATGAAAAACAGGTCAGGAATAATGGAAACCCTAAATCCCCAAATTAAACCCCTTCACCCCCAATTTATGGTCTTCTTCTTCGTCCTTTGCCACTTGCAGCCGCGTTTCTTCTTCTTCTTCTTCTTCTTCTTCTTCTTCTTCTTCTTCTTCTTCCTCCTTGGTGCTTGTTCTCTCTCGTTTTGGGGCTGCTCCCCATCTTCCTACACTGCACGAGTTTCATCTTTGTCTTCTTGTTGTTTCTTCATCTTCTTCCTCTTCATTATGTATTCTGTGTTCTTCCAAACCTGGGTCTGCCCTGCTCCTTCCTTCTTCTTCGTTCTGTTCCAGTTTCTTTGTGGGGTGTTTGTGCTTCATTCTAATAATTGAACATGGCCAACTCTTCTTCATCTTCCTCACGTGCAACTGACAGATCTGTAGGTATAAAGGCAAAGTGTCAATGTGGTGTTCCCCTCATGATTTACACCGCTGGAACTGCTCATAACTCAGGTCATAGGTTCCTGCGTTGTAGAAATTGGCATGTAAGATTGCTAAACTCATTTTAGTACATTGATTCTGTTTGAAATTTGCTTTTTATTTCTATTTTATTCCACTCTCCTTTGCTATATGGTTTTGATTTTTTTTTTTGCAATGTATCTGAAGATGGTAGGTAGTTGTGGATATTTTTTTTGGATTGATGGAGCTACATGTGACCATGAAGGTGAAGACGATACTATGTCCACTAATTCGCAGTGGCTAAATTATGGAAATTCAGCTGAACAGATAATGGATTTGAAAAAGAAGACCAAGAAGCTTAAGAAGGTTGGCGCAGAGAGAGTCTAGAAGATGGTTGCAGTTGGTTTAGCAGTGTTGTCTTGGATAGTTTCAGTAGGGTGTTGTTATATGGTTAGGGCTCTTAGTTAATGTAACAACATCAATTTCTATTTGATTGTATTCCTCCAAGGTTTTTCAAACCAAATTAGAGTTGTTGTAATTGATTTTGATGTTAATGATAAAATTAAGAGTTTTTATCACATTCATTTGTTGTAATGAAGGTGTTGTAGGAAAAAAAATTCCTGAATATGAACCCCTTATATTGATTGATTTCAATGATATTCCATAATAAAATACCAACATCATACATTGAGACACAGGCATAAAGTATACATATTCAAAAAAGTTGGTGGTCCACACCCACATGCATTGATTCCCCTGTGTCAAAATAAAATAGTCATATTCATACACATTGTTGGACCACATTTATATAACCAAGGACAAAATGCATTAAAAGGGCAGACACTGCCAAAGCATCCCACGACATTGTACAATAAAGAAATGGCATTAAAAGGGTCCACACACATGTGGTGATGCCATAAAGTAGACAACAAGTAGCAGATTTCCAAAAAATAAAAGAGTATTCATTGTGACATAACAGATTTGTTGATCAAGAAAAATGCTCTTGAAAGTTGTAATTACCTTATGTTGGTCAGAAATGAATACCCATCTTGGTTCCCCTATGTCACTCAACAGAAGCTCGATGAACCACTTCCAGATGTCCTTGTTCTCTGATTCCACGACAGCAAATGCTAGAGGGAAGTTCTGATAATTTGCATCTCTGCCAACTGCAGCTAGCAGGATTCCACCATGTCGGGTCTTCAAGTGGCAGCCGTCAACACCAATGAATGACCTGCATCCACCCAAAAAAACCCTTTTGCAGCCGTCCAAGCACATGTAAAATCTGCCAAACCTGGGTGTCAATGCTCCTGGTACGTTGTCAAAACACATCTTACAATTATTACCAGCATTCTTGCTTCTGAGCACATTACCAAACCCCCACAACAAAGTATATTGTTCATTTTCAGCACCATCAACCTCCTCTTTTGCAATCTGCCTGCCCTTCCAAGCCTTATGTTTGGATATGCCAAGAGACTGATGAACTCTGAAATCATCTACGATCTCAGAAGTGGTAAGTTTGTTGGTTATCCTTACCTTTGACTTCAGTTTGTTGGCAACCCATTTGGTGGTGGCGCATCTGTTGTTGAAAACTCTTGCACATATGTGCTGACCATTAACTGTCTTAATTTTGTATGTATTCTTGTCACCAACTTTACTGCACAGCATCAAGAACTCACACTCTTCTGTTTTGCAGCTTATTCTACATCTAACAGCATCATTTTTTTGGAATTTAAATTCTCTCCCATTCAACACGGAATGCTCAGTAACTGCATCCTTAAACTGTTGAAGGGATGAGAATTCCATTCCTAAGGTGAACACAAAATCTGCGCACATTAACTCAGGGTAGAATTTTGCAAACCTCCTCTTTATTCTTTGAGCTCCTTCATTGTCAGTTGTGTCACTAGTAAGATCCTCACTAACATGATCAGATTCAAATTCATCAGCAGTAAAATCGACCTGCACCCTTGTTCTGCCACTTCCGTTGCCATTTAATTGTTGTCTTCCATGCATAGATTTAATCTGCTCGTTAAGGAATTTCTCTGCCTCTCCAACCCCTTGGACTCCAAAACCATCATCAGCTTCTAACTCCCTATCCTCCTCACTATCATCCAGACGAACACTAGTAGCAGATACATCATCATCCGATTTTGCACCCTCAACAGCAAGTACATCAACAGGATGATTCTCAACGGGATTGATCTCACAAGGAACATCAGAAGCTGGATGGGATCCATATAATTCAGCATTATCCTGAGCATCAACTGTCTGGAGAGGAGAATGAGAAGCCACAACATCATCGTCAGATAACTCAACAACCTGGACTGGTCCCTTATTCTTAGCAGGTTTCACAATTGCTTGAACTCTAGCAGATCTCCTAATGCATGTTTTCTTCTTCTCAGCTTGCCCCTTCTTCTTTGTTTTAACTTCAGCCTGTACCTGCACTTGCTCTACTTGCCCTTGTGGTATAGGCAAAACTTCATCAAAATGCTTTGTAGGAGATTCAGGTAATTTCTCAACAAATAAATGCGCATCCGCATTAGAAACTGCAGCAATTCTTGCCATTAGAAGAGCACATTCGTCTGATTCCAACTTACTGAAAAGGTGATCAGCGACATCCTTTGTTGTTCTCCACCAATGAACAAATGATGTATAACAAAGTTCTTTCACAATATCTTCAGTTTCAATCAAGGACCATTTATCCTCATCTAGCCCCGGATGAGTACTGACTCTCCCACCAAAATAGTGCCAAAAAGGAGTGGTTCTGAACGATCCCCCATGATGTACAACCAACGAAAAAGCCATTCAACGAACTGCATTCAGCAAAAATCAACCATTCAGATTCAAATTTAGCATTCAGCAAAAATCAACCATTCAGATACAAATTCACCATACTCAAAACAAAACAAAACTAAACTGAATCGAAGTGCCACGTGTATTTGGTGTTTTACTGGTTTAGCAGCTCTACTTACACTCATTCACAAACACTGTGAAGTAACAGAGAGAGTTTGGGGCTACCATGGGTTTCATAAAGGGGGAAAAGGAAAGGGGAAAGGGAAAAGCAACAAGAATTTGTATAAGAGCAACATTTGTATAATATAATAAGGCTACCAATTGAGGGAAAGGTGAAAGGGGAAAGTGAAAAGCACATAGACATACTCTTGATGAAGATGTGCAGCGACGAGGGGATGGCGAACGCGACCACCGCGGGTTTCTTCCTTCTCGACGGTGGCTGTGAAACGGTGACGAGTAGTGGACAGAACAGGGACGGCGGCAACAGGCAACGACAAGGGACGGCGAAGAAGAACACTGGCAAGCGACGGTAGCGACGAAGAAGAACAGGGACCTCGAGGGACTTCGCAGGACTTGGAAGAACTGATAATAGGTTAGGGATTTTTGGGGGCTTTGCAGTTTCTAAATTAGATTTGTATGTTAATTTTAGGAATTGGGGATAATTGAAATTTAATTTAGGGATTTGGGATTAAGGGGGTTTAATTTGGGGATTTAGGGTTTCCATTATTTCTAACCTGTTTTTCATTTAAATTTAATAAATTCCACATCATCTTCATTAATTCAGTCAACATGCCAAATATGCACTCGCCGGAACTCTGGTCTCCGACGGGGACTTATAGCAAACTTGGTGCAACTACAGGGACCTATTGCAAACTTTTTTTCGGCCAGGGGCCAAAGACAAATCTTGGTACAACTACAGGGACCTAGTAAACCATTAACCAGAGAAAATTAATGACAAAATTCAGAAATGTATATTACAAGGACCAAAAACATTTAAGTAAAAATGAAAAAAATAAACTTTTCTTTGATGATTGCACTCCACCCGTTGAAGGAATGTAGGAAACTGAATCTCAAACATTCGTCGCGTAGTATAATATAGTTATACCAAAATGCAATAGTAAAAATGTCTAGTGAAACTAACTAGTTTAACATTGTCATACACAACCATGCAGAGTGGGTAAGGAAGGAAACATTGTCATCAACGATTAATAAAGTTATACAAGTTTAACTTCATAAACAAAAATTAGGTTATACAAGTTTAACATCAATGTCTTCTTCCACGCTTGAGATAACACAAGGACTGTCATTACTATTGCAGTTTGATGCTCAGCAAGATGCCCATAGAACCCTAATGTCTAGTGAAATTAACTAGTTTAACATTGTCATACACAACCATTAGCTTCGCAGCTCACAAATATGGATGGGCGTGCAATCCCATTGCGATGCATCAATTGTATCCAAATGCAACATGTTGGTTCCTATCACAAACACCAATCAACCTTTCAGCAATATAATCCAGTTACATGACATCGTAATTAAAACTGTAAAAGTAACGATGTGAAAAGGGGGGAAGGGGATCATAAATATTTCATGATTACTATAAATAAACTGGTAGCATCAAAAGCAGCGGTGGTTGTTACTAACGAACGCACATCAATTAGCCTTTAAAATTTCTCTGTGAGTTCGAGCTATGCAGCTCATAAGAAAAATACAGTGGTCTAGGCTAAACAGCTTAATTAAGCGCCTATTGCTTATCCCATAAACTCTTATTCATAAGCTAATTTGAGAAACTTAATGAAATAAGATAAAAATATGTTATGGATAAGCATAAGCTCTTATTCATAAGTTATACTTAGGCCCCGTTTGGAAGAGCTTATTTGAGCTTATATTATAACATAAGCGATTATGCAAGCGTTTGGGAGAGTTTATATAAATAGTTTATGACCTACCTATAAGCTGTTTTGAGCTTATTTTCAATTCATTATAATAAATTTCTTAAAAGAGCTTATTAATAAGCACTTATGCCATAAGTGCTTATGGTTATAAGCGTTTAATTAAGCTGTTTTCCCAAACGGGGCCATAACAACTTATGAAAATAAGCTCAAAACAACATATAGGTAGGACATACGCTATTTACATAAACTCTCTCAAACACTTACATATACGTTTATGCTATAAGATAAACTCAAATAAGTTATTCCAAATGGGGCCTAAATACATTATAAAGTTAGTCACATACAAACCTTACATCATTCCCCTCCTGCGTTTAACTGTTTCCCAATGCTTCAACAGAACTTGCGCTCCTTCTTTCAATGTTGCTCTCCTTCCCTCTTCATAGTTCCATAACTCGGAGGTTATGTATCGCCCACTGGGATTGTATTCATTTACCTCTGTTAAAGCAGCCACCACTGCTTGATATACTCCTTCACCCAAGTCATTTTTTAGACCATTCAACTTTTCATCGTCATCTTTAATAATCTCCTGAAATGCAAAAATGTGCAATCCCACACATGCTTTAGAAGTTTCAACAAATAAATTAGACGAAATATTGCAGGACAATAGTAGATTAAAATGAATCTGAAACATATTTATATAGATCAAATTGCTATTTTGTAAAGAATTGTCCTAAAGCAATAGGGGTAGTCCGTCAAAAAAAAATAAAAAATTAAGAGTGCACTGTTAAAATAACCAATGAATTAACCAAGGCAGCAGCAAGAGCGCCATAGAGATCTCCAAATCAACTTCCCTAAATATAATCATCACACAAGGTTCCATAATAGTTGAATAAAGGAACAATAAGGCAGAGCATCAAGTATCCCAGGGTATGTTAGGAACTGGAATCAGGTATGATTATTACTGTTTTCACAAACAATACTTCTCTCTTCTGAACTGATATTAATCTGATAAGTAACAGAAATGTAAAGATTACATTGTGATATTAGAAAATTGGGAGGCCTAACTCAACCACAAAAGCTAGCTTGAGAGTTGAGGTTTACCATACCCTTATAAACTCTTGATTGGCCATATCTCTAGCCAATGTGGGACTTCAACACACCCCCCTCACGCCCAGGGCTGGACATCTGGAGCGTGAAGTTTGCAGGACTGAAAACTATGAGTGATTTTCATTGGTTAATCAAAGTACATGAGTGATTTTATATATAAGAATTCAATCTACTCTAAGAAGAACTCTAACAGAAAACTATGACAGAAATCTAACTATCTAACAGAACTTAAGCTAATTGTAACCAACTGTACAATGACGGTTAGGAGTTAAAACTGACTTAAACTTCTTCATCCGCAATACTCCCCCACAAGCTGGAAGTGTTAGGAATAACACAAACAGCTTGAGAATAGAAGATATCAAGACCACCATGGAATTCTGGACAATTGCAGTATAAGTGAAAGACTTTGCAAGAAAACTCCACCTTCCTTCCCTGTCAGAAGGTCCAATAACACCACTCCTAAACCATACACAACACTCTTTGTGGTTAGCACATTCAGCACATAGTACTCAGGGTCAATGTGCCCTACAGTTCCAATAGCTTGGGTGGACATCAATTCTTACTCAGCAGAAGTCTCAGGCCAGATTAATGACAATCCAAAATCAGAAATGCTAGCATTTCAATTTGAATTTAAAACCACGGTTAGGCATGGGAGCTATATCAAGATAGGCATCAGACTCACTATTTGTGGGTTGCACAGAATTATCAACTTTTTCTTTAAAAACTATCTTGCTCCAATCCAAAGGAGATAAAGAATTGTGCATAGCTAAGCCCCAACTGATCCAACAATCATAAATGCCAAGGATTCATACAAGCAATAACACAGTGAATAAGTCCATAATAACAGTGAATTGCACAAGGACCTGCTGCAGCCACCTCCAAAACAAGCAATAAGTACATTTCTGCACTTAATAGCACAGGTAAAATCTTCCCACAAACCATAATAACAGTGAAGCTAAAGAGTGAAGCTAAACTCCAGTCTCGAAGAGTAGAATCTAGCTTATCCGAAGGTATCGTTGACACCTCCCTTCAAGCTGGAATGTAAGCCATACATTCCAAGCTCGGACAAGAAAAGATGAAAGAATTCAGAACCGAGTAGCTTGAACAACTCCAGAACAGAAGCATGTAAAACACTGCTGAAAATCAGAAACTGATCAAATGCAGAGGGAAGAAACCACCCAGTTGAAACCTTCTAATGAATCAATAGAGGTATCATACCTCAATATGACCATAACATCTCCAAGAGAAGACAAAACAATGGATGCAAATCTATAGCAGATGCAGCTTGCATGCTGAACCACAGGGGTAAAACAACTTCTGGACATGTCCAAGTGAAAGAGTACATGTCAGAACTGAAAGAAAGAACAAAATAAAACTTCACTTTTCTCTAAGACAATTGCACAAACACCTTGTGTACAACTTCCAGAACTGAAAAAAACAGAGAAATCGCAGGTGCATTTCTGCAAGCACATGGCGGACAACACCTAAAACTCAGCAACAAGCTGACGAGAAAGGTGAACAATCGTCTTCGGCAGCGGAACAAGCGAAGACGAAATAAAAAATGAAACAGAAGAATCCAATGAAATTACCACATACATAGGCAGTGGTATGAAAACACAGCTTCAATAACGAACATAGGAGGATCGATGAACTCGTAAGAAAGATTGAAAGCACACTTACATAAGCAGCGGTGTGAAAGAAAACAACGGCAGTGAAGAACATAGGAGGATCGTCAACTGCTGCAGTGACGAACATAGGAGGATCGCCGACTGCAAGAAACACCAAATCGGTGAAGCAAAACACCAGAACAAACTGCAGATTCCTCATCACAAAAACTGAAATTGCGAATTGATCGCGAACCTAACCAATCGAAACCAGAAGTCTGAAGCAATCGAAGCCAGAAACTCTGAAGAAACTGAGATTCTGAAGCTCGGAAATCAGAAGCAGAAAACTGAAGTTACGATGCTGAAAACCAGAATCGCGAGGCAGAAATCGAGCAAGAAATCACTAGATCATTGAGTCAAATCTCGAATCACAGAGATGAACCACGAATTTGATGAAGAATCAAACCAATTGAAGAAACTCTTCAGGAAATCGAAGATGAGCAAGGCTCCATCGCCGAACACAAGCCACGAACTAGACGTAAAACCAGAAGCAGATTGCGAATTCATTCGCGAATTCATTCGCGAATCGGAGAAGCAATCACTGATTCAAGCATAGGAGACAGAACGAGGCTTCAATCGAAGATGAACAACGAAGCTACAATCAGAATCAAAAACTACAATGCTCGAGTAGAAAAGACTGAATCAATCAGAGTAGCAGCAGAGCAAAATTGCTCTGATACCATAACAGAAATGTAAAGATTACATTGTGATTTTCATTGGTTAATCAAAGTACATGAGTGATTTTATATATAAGAATTCAATCTACTCTAAGAAGAACTCTAACAGAAAACTATGACAGAAATCTAACTATCTAACAGAACTTAAGCTAATTGTAACCAACTGTACAATGACGGTTAGGAGTTAAAACTGACTTAAACTTCTTCATCCGCAATAATAAGTGTATCAAAGGAGGGATTACATAATGTATCTCTCATTGTTATTCTCGCTGATGCTGGAAAACAAACAAAAGAATACAACGCCAGTGAAAAATGTTAAGGTTCACCTTATATCCCGCATTCAAATCTTCCATATCCCACACTTCGCTCCTTCCCTCTTATATTCTCATTTCCCACAGACAAATTCCATCCTTCTCCTACAACTTCTTATCAGCTTGGTATTCATTATGCTCAGAGTAGCACGAATCTTCCCCTTTTTGACATACTATCCTTCCTTACCCACTCTGCTGATCCTATACTGTCCATCCCCTTCCTTGTACAATACACCCTAGTAACAAGGATCTAAAAGAAGGATTCAAGTAAAATTATTCACCTCGGATAATGCTAATTGCATCATCATTTTCATATTTGAATTTTGCAAAGTATTTTATATTATGCTATTCAAACCTTCCAGGTTTACAAACTCACAAGAAAATGCAACTGCTACTAATAGGGAAGCTCAGACTCCAAATTTCAAAATATTGACAAGTTGGACCATCATGGTTGTCGGGCTATTCTTTCTCCTATTAATCCCTCATGGCATTTCTAATACAACAAACCTCCATATACTTCAATACACATCATATACTAAAGCGAAAGGATCAAAATAAAGAATGCCCTTAGCTTACAATATGTGAAAGGACTACAGGTTAAGAAGGCCTAATAGCATTTACCTAAAGTACAGTGACCATCAAAATATTCATCGTCTTCATGATGAGGGAATGAAAACAAATAATAGATGAACCTAATTTGATTAAGAGTGATATGCATTGAAATGAAACAGGTAGAGTTCAGGATAATTTCAGGGGGACTTGTATGTTTAAAAAAGATATACCTTTTCTTTCCCTTCAATTATGACAACTTTGAATGGATGCCAATCTGGGTCCTTCAGATACTCTGCCCACAAGGAACAATGTTCTGTAGCTTTCTCTTCAACGTCCTCTTCATTATATCTTTTCTTCAGGGCTTCAAGGAATGGTCCAATGTCCAGTTCCCCCATTCTCTTCAGCCTAATATGGGATCGAATTGACGTCTCTTTGATGTACTGCAAGAGAGATAAGCCCATGATAAAAGTAATGTAACATACAAGCAGTGAATGGATATCCACACAATCACAGTTAGGTCTCAGATCGACCATTAATAACACTTAAGTAATATAAATCAATAGATGAAATGGATACCTAAAACGAGATTTTAATTTTACTCTAGTCACTTTGCTGATTTCCTCTGAACCATAAAAGATATCAACAGAGTTGACCATATAGAAAGAAAAAAAAAAAAAAAAAGAGGTGAGAGGAGTGCTCTATAAGTAAATGTGAATTTATACCACGTGTACTCTAATTCATATAACACTTTAAATGAGCGAGTAAAATCAGCATACAAAACATTACCAGCATATAATTCAAATATGAAAGAAATATAAAACTGGTCCTTGTTGAACAGGTGCTCTTCCAAATTAATTTCAAGAACCAGTAAACTGGAAAGGGAAGAAATATCTGAAAAAGCACACTTACATCAATCAATTCCTTTCGAGCTTCTTGCAGCTCAATATTACTCCTCCTCTCTCTGACGATTAGTGCTTGGTTCAATGCATCTATGCCTTGAAGTGACTCCTCCTTTTCTCTCAAATCCTTGTGTAAAGCATCTACCTTATTCAGAACTTCCGCATCATCCTCTTCTATGTGCTTCAACACACTTAATGATCCTTTTAGCTGTTGAATCTCCAATTCCAGCTTTTGTTTCATATCCAGTTGTTCTTGAAGCTTAATGATTTTAGCATGGAGTTTTTCTTTTTCTCTCTGTATCAATAGATATTCAAATAATATTAAGCTACCCTCATGTTAACAAGTAGTTTTGGTCATTAACAAAGCTTAAAGAAAGGCAACACAAACCTTTTGGTCTTCAGCCAGTTTCATAACATTTTCATCCGCTTTCTGTTGCTCCAGAGCAGCCATCTGAAGAGAGCTATTCTTCACTGTATTCTGCAGAGACAATAAATGCAGCAGAGTTAAACAAGGCCTTCTAAAGCTTTTTAAGCACATTATTGTCTTAATGATTTCAAAGGCACAGCAACAACATTATGACAAAATTTTAGTTTAAAGGGCCCTTCAGCAAGCTTTTTAGGCTGTTTGGATATCTAATCGAAAGTGAAATGGAATAGAGTAAGATGAAAAAAAAATGGAGAGGTATGAAATAAACATGGCATTGCATTGTTTAAACATTATTATGTAAAACTTTGTCAAATATCTGAGATATTTTTCATCCCATACTCCTTAGTTGAAGGCAAAAATAGAACAGTGTTGGATCGAACAGAATAAAATCATTCCATCCTGCTTTAAACAATTCAAAAAATAGAAGCTAGTAGTTTCATTACATTCTATCAATCCAAAACTAATCTTAATGGGAGTTAAAAGAGTAAAGGAAAAACAGAAAACCCTGGTATGAAATTCATTGGCACACAACTCTAGATTGGTGACTTTTATCCACTCCCCCTTCCCCAAATTTCATCTCACTAAAATCATGGCATATAATCACTCGATGGAGTTCATAATTTTAATTATTTTAAATAATTACTTTTATTAAATAGAAACCAGTTTCATCATATTCCCGGTAAGTTCAGAATAAATTATCCATAAATTCAATAGAAAAATAATTTCCAACCAATCATTTCATGATCACCAAAACTGATAAATGGAAAAATGATTAACCTTTGTTACTAAGTTCTTACTTGAAAGCACAGAAACATCCAAGAGAATCAACCATCTCAATAATAATCAATCAACTTTAAATAATACTTTTATTTTTTCAATATTAATTTCACAGGATCCCCAATCGTAGTATGCTAAAGGAGATGGAGCAAAATAAGAAAAACACCATACCTCCTCAATATCTTCTGCGAGCTTTTTTCTTTCAATTTCATTATGTGCCTCACGCTTTTCCAATTCAACTTTTCGCAACTCAAGCTCGCTTTTCTGAGATTCCAGTTGCAATTTAAGCTTTTCATGATCGTTAAAAATTCTTTGGAAGTGATCCCTTGCACTTGACTGTATTTTCTTTATCTCTAAAGACAAGGAACATTTGCATAAAACAAAGTTGTTAGAGCACATCCGAGCATTTAAAAATATAATCAAATTAATAAAATTGTAAAATGGAATTCTGGCATAGTATTCTTAAGAAATCAATTTATTGATGCCTGATTCTACGGTGCAACCACTTCAATTATTCAAGCAGTGAGAGCGGTTATGTGAGACCAGCCTCCCGCTCTCCTCCCCCAACTGTCAAATTCAGATTCAACTCATTGGGCAATAAACTGCCACTCTGGAATCTGATGTATAACCAAAGTACCAGCAGCACCATATACTTGGGCTTCTAGTACTAGACATATAAATCCGAAGCTCAAAAACTAAACAAGTCCTGATCCAAATAAGGGAAAAGTAACTTAGGCTTGATAAAAATAGATTACCTTCATTATAAGCTTGAATAAGCTTATCTTTTTCTGATATAGCAATCTCCATTTTGACCGTAGTTTCAGAACATCTTACTTCCATCTCTTTTAAGTGCTTGTTTTTTACCTGTATAATGTTAGTCAAATTGGACACGAGTCGATCCTGCCTTCGAGCTTCTTCTTCCATAAGTTCAGGTATGGTTTTGACATCGGCCATCTTTCGCAGATGTTCCCCAATGACATTGTTCGTTTTGTTGTAGTCATCTGCCCGGGCAACCCAGGCATATAGACCAGACTTTGGTTCAGGATTGGCAAACCAATCCTTTTTCCCATGATGTTCTAATTCATAGGCTCTTTCAAAGGCCAATGCATTATCTAAGCCTGGCCAGTCTTTCTTGAATTCCACAAGAGCAGTTCCAGTGTGACCTCGGAAATTCCACAGAGGATTGACTCGAACTGGATTGAAACCCCTGTTTCTGTACTCGTCCCTCAGCTTGGAACCACTCGCCCCAACAGTGCGTCCATCTTCTGTCCGTCTAGTGGGAATATTAACTACAATTCCGATCCAAGGCCACACGAACTGCTCATCAGAATTAACCTGAGGATCGCTTTTATCAGCAGGTTTTGATGGAACATCACCATTCATTAGATCCTTCTGCAAATATTTCACTAAAGCCAAATGATTAGCCTTTTCTCTTGCCTTTCTCTTTTGTGAACCACTCTGACCCACCCCAGAAGCATGTTGAAGGAGTTCATTGTACAAATAATCCCTTTTTCTTTTTTTAGGGCAGTATGGACAAGTGAAAGTCTCATCCGAGGTTTTCACATTCTGACTTCCATTTTTCAGCTCAGCATAAAATTTATCTTCATACTCACTTATTTCTGATTCACTTATATCAGTATCCTCGTCAGAGCTGTGAGCCATTACAGTTGCTCCCAGGCTTTTTATTACACTACCTGAAATTCAAGCTAAGTATTAGTATCACATTCGGATCCTGGGAAAAACACTAAACTTGAACAGACATTTCATTAGAAGCAGTTATAGACATTTACATTACAATCACTTCATCAAAAAGGACCCACCATTACTTAAAACACTAGAAATTAGAATGCTGCTTCAAATGTGAAACTGCAAATGAATACTAGGCAAGAGATTAAGCATGAAACACGGTCTGGAACCGTCAAGAGTAAAAAGATAAAAATGTAATCATAAATGCAAAAAGTCTAGAAAGGAAAACCATTCAGATCAATAACAAGCAACAATTCTCCCACAGTCAATGGGGTATCAGCGTGTTTGGATCCATGGTTAAACCTCCCACCATCACTTCTCTCCACGAAAAATTTACCCCCGGCTTCTCTCAAAATCACTCCTTCCCTTAACTCGAAACCCTACAAGATCTCCATACACACATTTTAAGCAGCATTAAAACGTAGAAGCACACAGACAACCCCAATTTCACAGCCAATTACGCAGAGATCAACAAACGACCCATTACTCCAAGTAATAATTCAAAAAGGCTGATAAAGTCCTACTTGTCAAGCAATAATCAAACCCCCAATGCAGGTTCATGATCAGAATCTCACCGAGAGCTTCTGGGAATAAAAAAAAGAAATTCCACTAAAAATTAATTAAAAAAAAATGCACCGATAGTCCATGCATGTCAATTAAACCCACCCAAGTTCACTCCGAAAACACGAGTAACCCAAAAACAAACCCAATTAACAGTGAAGAGTGTCAGAAAGAAAGAACCGAAGACGAAGAAGAAGCAGAAATGACCAATTATTGTAATTGGGTGTACAGAGCACACAGAAAGCGCATGCATTAGAATAATTCCAAGTGACAAATGCGAAATCAAATGCAGAGATGAATTTCGACGAAATGGGTGAAAATGCAGGGAGATTTTGCAATTTTGACCTTCAGATAAAAACTGGAAGCGCCCTCAAGGTGGATCTGGAGGAGGGTAGTGTGGTCTTGACGCTCTTCTACACGAGAGGAATCGCCAGAATTCTGCGATCGGAGAATCTGAGCTTCTGAATTCTGATGATGGAGGTTTGACCCTCCCTCGAATCTTTCAGCTACTGTTACTTCTGCTCACTGCTGAGTGATGACTAGGGTTTCGTGCTAATTTGTTCCTACTCTTGTTCGGTGTTACAAGAGGGGGCGCGTGGCGGATGTGGAGGAGGAGGGTGACGTGGAGTTTTATGATTGGCGCGTGTGAAGAAGAATACGTGGTGCGAGTACGTGTCAAGTAACAATGTGCACAAAATGCATAGTGACAACTGACAAGACAACAGTAATTGTCGTTTGCAATTTTGCGAAGAGTACGAAAATACTTGCATAATTTTAAAAGGTTAACAAAAAAATAAAACTAACTATTCCCAGAGCTAATAAGTATGTCGAGCACCAATGCACTATGGAGGATTTTTTTTCTTAAAAAAAAAACAACAGAAATTAACTTCCACCACTAATTAGTACTTACACTATTTAAAAAAATAAATTAACTTCCACCACTAATTAGTACTTACACTATTTAAAAAAATTCCAGATTATTGTATTCTCAAATTTACGGTTACATTAAAGTATCACATATCACATGAAATCTTAGGATTAAAATGCAAAATTTCGACATCTAATAATTGTTTGTTTATGTCAGAAAATAAATTTCGGCATCTAAAATAAAATAAAAATTATATAATCATTTTGAGTAAGTGGGCTTGTTAAAGACATCGGGTCATTTACTTGGGCTTTAGCCCGACTTAAGTTTGTTTGTAGTTTAGGTTCATTATTGTGTAAATATTTCTGATTGAGTCTTCACAGTAAGTGTGTAAGTGAAGCACTCGTATATCTTTGTATGCGGTTGTTGAGTTTGTTGAATGAACTGAGAAGTTGCAATCCAAACAGAAATTCTCAGCTTTCTCTTTCTACATTTGGTATCAGAGCTCCGAAAGGGGCCTGAACCAACGGAAATCGCAATTTTCCGGCGAAGAGAGCGAGATCACGGTGAAAAGGTGATCACCACGTGGGAGAGCACGCAAGCTTTGCTCAACCCTCAGTTCCCAAATTTGATGGATTCTATGACTATTGGGCAATGCTTATGGAAAACCTACTTAGATCAAAGGAGTATTGGAGTCTGATTGAGAGTGGAATCCCAACTCTTCTGCAGAATCCCACCCTTGAACAGACAAAGGCAAACGAGGATGGGAAATTGAAAGACCTCAAGGCAAAGAATTATCTCTTTCAGTCTATTGAGAGAAGCATCATGGAGACGATTCTGAAGAAAGATACTGCGAAAGACATCTGGGATTCGATGAAGTCAAAGTACTATGGTTCGAACAAGGAGAGGAGAGCCCAATTGCAAGCTCTCAGACGTGATTTTGAAGTTCTTGGAATGAAAGAAGGTGAGTCTGAATATTTTGCAAGAACCCTAGCTATTGCAAATAAGATGAAAATTCAGGAAAAGGAAATATCAGAGACAGTAATTGTAGAAAAGATATTGAGGTCCATGACTGAGAAGTTCAATCACGTTGTTTGTTCCATTGAGGAATCAAACAACGTAACCACGTTAAACATTGATGAGCTTCAAAGTAGTCTTCTTTTTCATGAACAAAGAATGAAAGGCTACAAGGAGGAGGAGCAAGCCCTGAAGGTCACTAATTCTGGCAGAAATGGAGGAAGAGGCAGAGGCCGGTCCTTCAGAGGTGGACGTGGTAGGGGAAGAAACTTCAATAAAGAAAGTGCTGAATGTTATAAATGTCATAAACTTGGGCATTTTCAGTATGAATGTCCGAGTTGGGAGGATTCTGTCAATCACAGAGCTGCAGGATAAGAAAGAAGAGTTACTTTTGATGGCATTCTCAGATTCAAAGGAACAATTCCCACTCAGAAAGGTATGATACTTAGACTCTAGATGCAACAACCATATGTGTGGGGTGTAACGCCTCAATTTCCGGTCAGATGCCACATAGTAAAAAGCGGAAAATATATAAACCTCTCTCGATTAACTCATTTTTTAAAGACAGAACGATAACTCAAAATTATGATATAATAATACCCTATAATATATTAAATAAAATCAACGTCTGAACCAAATAAATAATCTTTAAGTTTGCACAAAACGTGCCCAAAAACATTAAGTACGAATAGCAGTGGAAAATAAAATCTTCAACTCTTAGCTGATCTTCCGAGATCTCCAAGTTAACCCAGAGTCTCCTTTAGCTTGCAAGGACAATAAATCTCCACACAAATCTTCTTTTTGAAAGTCTATAACGTTAAGCGCCCAAACAACAAACAAAACAAGCAAAAAGGGTTAACTCCTAAAAACAAACAAGAGTAATTACAACAATTATGAAGAACAAAACAAAAAACAACAAACAACAATTATAAAACAGAAGCAACAACAACTTTAATAATGCAGGAACAACAGCAATAAACACAACATACATGACAACAACGAGTTCATGCAATGAGAGTCCTACAATTGCAACTACATGCTCAACTATGGCCAAAAGTTCGCCAATCAAGGTAGGATGGTGATATGGAAAGACAACCAACTCACCGCCCTTAGGTAGGTTACATGGAAAGATAACCATCTAACAACCTTAGGGAAATTATCACATGGAAAGGCAACCATCACATCAATCCTCCCGACTCCTACAAATTCATATGATGTCAATGCCAAACTTCCGACAAAAATGGTCAACATATCTTCCACAAATCCAGCAAACAATCAAGAGGCAATAGCATAACAAGATTTTATCTCAACCACATGCAACAAAACATAAAAACACGCATGACTCAAGGCTCTCTAGGACATGAGTTACCCTTACCTTCAAACGTAGAATCACATAAGCTTGATCTCCCACCTTGCAAGAACATATGAACCACAATCAAAACGTTGAAAGAGACTCTAACTACACCCAAAAATCCGAGTACAAAAGACAAGGAAGAAACAGGGACTGTTTACAGAACTTGACAGAAATTGAACAAGAGAGAGAACCTACCTTGAGTCTGCTCAAACAAGGAAGAAGGAAACAGTGCTTGTTCGTTCAGAACTCGAGAATGAATTGTCGAAGGAAAAAGATTGGAAAACTTTGTGATAGAACCCTTTGAACTCTGGAAGAAGAGGAAAAGAATGTTTGATCTTCGAGAGAGAAACGTGCTCAGGAGAACCCAGGTGCTCGTATGTTGCCTAAGTGTTACTATTTATTTAGATGAGAAAATCGAGTTCAAACTCCTAAAAGATATTAACAATTCTATTACTTAACTTTACCTTCCTAATCTTTGTCTTTTAATTTGAAATTCACTCCTAGCAAACCTCTGCTCTCTTTAACAAACATAAACGATTTTTCTGTTACAAAAACATAGCATACCCAAGATATGCTCTAGAAAATATATATTCTTTTCAATTTCTCTTATCTTTAGCTAAAACAGAATCTATTCGAGATTAGAGGAAATAGCATAACAAAAGAAAATGAATAGGGAAGATAAATTTCTTATTCTGGAACGTTCTCGAAGATGAGATGAAAACAGAGCACAACATTCACGATTCGGTTGTGAACGATACATAGCAGACGATACTCCTTAAACAATACTCCCTAAACAATGTTGTTAGACGATAAGTTCACAGGTTGTAAACGATACTTCCAAGATGATACTATCCCACTTGCCGCAGACGATACTTCCTGGATGATACCTTTACACATGTTGCAGACGATAGACATCAAACGTTAGACGTTAAATGATGGTCATCAGACGATAGATATCAGACGATAGATGTTGGACGATGATCATCAGACGATGATCATCAAACGATTTTCATCAGACGATGATCATCAAACGATACTCTCCTTCTCGCTGGATTGTTAATTTTCACAATGGATGTGTAGGACTTATCACCCTGAGAAAGGTCTTATTATGCAATCTAAGATGACATCAAATAGGATGTTTGCTATTCTAGTTGATGTGCATCTCCCAATGTGTTACAAGATGACAAGTGAAGATGTAACCAATTTATGGCATGGGAGATATGGACACTTAGGGATGAGTGGGCTGAAGGTGTTAGCAAATAAATCCATGGTGATAGGCCTACCTGAACTAAAAAATTCAGAGAACATTTGTGATGGTTGCTCCAAGGGGAAGCAGCATAGAGACTCCTTTCCTCAGAAATCTTCATGGAGAGCTTCACAGCAACTGTAGTTGGTTCATGCTGACATTTGTGGACCTATTAAACCAGAATCTAATAGTAATAAAAGGTATTTTATTACCTTTATAGATGACTACTGCGGAAAGACATGGGTTTACTTTCTAACTGAAAAGTATTTTACTTTAGAGTTTTTTAAGAAATTCAAAGATGTATCGAGAAGGAAAGAGGAAAAGCAATTTGCTGTTTGAGAACTGACAGGGGAGGGGAGTTCACTTCAACAGATTTTGAGAAGTTTTGTAGTGAACATGGAATTAAGAGGCAACCCACTACCTCATATACTCCACAGCAGAATGGGGTACCTGAGAGGAAAAATAGAACAATCATGAACATGGTGAGGAGTATGCTTTCTGAAAAAGAGGTTCCTAGAGAGTTTTGGCCCGAAGCAGTTAACTGGGCTGTTTAAGTTCATAATAGGAGTCCCAATATTGCAGTAAAAAACATTACACCAAAGGAAGGGTGGAGTGGATTAAAGCCTGCAGTTCACTTTTTCAGGGTCTTTAAATGTCTTGCTCATGTGCACGTTCCTGAACAATTGAGAAAGAAACTTGATTATAGAAGTGTTAGGTGTGTGCTCTTGGGAGCAAGTGAGGAATCCAAAGCTTATAGGCTGTATGATCCCATTGCTAAAAATATTACAATAAGTAGGGATGTGGTCTTTGATGAATCCAGCAAGTGGGAATGGGGAAAGGAGAAAAAGAAGAAATCTGACTTAGTGGATCTGGGTGATGAACAAGATCAAAATGATGGTGAGATGGAAGAACAAGTTGCTCCTATTATTGGACCCACAGATTCTAGTGCATAAGACACTTCAACTGTAGTAGGAATTTCTCCTGTTCAGTGTGAATGTAGTGAATTGGGCATGAACCAAGTTGAAGGTGAAGCAAGTGGAAGAGGGAAAATGAATACCTCTCAACCTAACTGGTTGAGAAAGTTTATGAGTGGAGAAGAGTTAGATGATGAGGATTTTAATTTGGTTGTGTTTGCTCATGCAACCGACCCTATCTCTTTTCAAGAAGCTGTGAAGAATGTGAAGTGGAGAAAAGCAATGGAGATGGAGATGGAGTCTATTGAGAAAAATAATACTTGGAGGTTGATTACTCTTCCACCAGGGGCAAAGAGTATTGGAGTTAAATGGGTTTTTAAAACCAAATTCAATGAGAAGGGAGAGGTAGAGAAGCACAAGGCAAGGTTGGTTGCCAAAGGGTATGCTCAACAACAAGGGGTGGATTTTACTGAAGTTTTTGCTCCTGTGGCCTGATAGGACACTATTTGGACCATTCTAGCTCTTGCTGCCATTAAGGGTTGGAATGTGTTCCAGTTAGATGTAAAAAGTTTTCTGCATGTGAATTAGGTGAGGCTGACTTTGTGGAACAACCACAAGGGTATGTGGTGAAGGGAAAGGAGAATAAGCTCTACAAGCTGAGAAAAGCCTGGTACGACTTAAGACAAGCTCCCCGGGCTTGGTACAATAATATTGAGTCTTACTTTCAAAAGGAAAACTTCTGCAAGTGTCCCTTTGAACACACTTTAATTATTAAGAATGGTTGAGAGGGAACTATCTTGATTGTAAGTCTCTATGTGGATCTTTTAAAGAGTCAATGAAAAGAGAGTTTGACATGAGTGACCTTGGAAGAATGAGTTATTTCCTAGGAGTGGAAGTTTATTAGAATACAAAATGGATCTTCATCAGCCAGGGTAAATATGCACGAGATGTACTAGAAATATTTGGAATGAGTAATTCTAGACCAGTGGGCAATCCTATTGTTCCTGGCACCAAGCTAACAAGGCAGGGAGGGGGAGTAGAGGTAGATACAACCCAGTACAAACAAATGGTTGGTAGTCTGATGTACTTGACTGCTACTAGACCATACCTCATGTACTCTGTTTGTTTGGTTAGTAGAAACACACTACTGGAAAACACTCAATTTATGACGGAATTTTGCGATGGAAAATTTTTCCGTCCCAAACTATCTAAGTTGGGACGGACTTAGCGACACTTTATCGTCGTAAAGATATTTTGAAAAATTAATTCAATATTTTGGGACGGAATTGGAATTCTGTCATAGTTTAGAGACGGAAATATGCAAATCGTCACAAATTGGTGTCAGACTATAAAATTCCGTCTCAACTACAAAATTCGTTTTAGAGGGAAGGATGACACCAACTTTTGGGGACGCAAATATTTAATTATTTCGTCCCAAATTGTGACAAAGTCATCAATAAATTTCTGTCGCAAATTTTATTAAAAATATCTATTTTTCTTTTGGGACAGAATTGGAATTCTGTCACAATTTAGGGGCGGAATTTTGCAAATCGTCACAAATTGACGACGGACTATAAAATTCCGTCTCAACTACGAGATTCATTTTGAAGGGAAGGATGGTGCCAACTTTTGGGGACGCAAATATTTAATTATTCTGCCCCAATTTGTGATGGAGTCATCAATAAATTTCTGTCGCAAATTTTGTTAAAAATATCTTTTGTTTTGGGACGGAATTGGTACTCTGGCACAATTTAGGGACAGAATTATGCAAATTGTCACAAATTGGCGACGGACTATAAAATTCCGTCCCAACTACGAAATTCATTTTGGAGGGAAGGATGGCGCCAACTTTTGGGGACGCAAATATTTAATTATTCCGTCCTAATTTGTGACGGAGTTAGCAATAACTTTCTGTCACAAATTTTATTAAAAATATATTTTTTGTTTTGGGACGGAATTGGAATTCTGTCACAATTTAGGGACGGAAATATGCAAATCGTCACAAATTGGGACGAACTATGACATTCCGTCCCAATTTGTGACAGAGTTATCAATAATTTTCTGTCCCAAATTTTATCAAAAATATTTTTTTTACTTTGAGACGGAATTGGAATGCTGTCATAGTTTATTATTCTATAATTAAACTATTTGACTTCCACAAACAATCTCACAAAGCCTCAGACTTAGGCGTTCCAAACATTGATCAATAAAAATTTAGGCCCCCTTATTTTGTGGATCAACCCAGTTCAATCTGTTTATTTCCATGTTAAGCGGAATGAGTCTTAAAGAAATGTCAGCCAACTTGAACTTCAAAGGATGACATGAAAATCGATGTCATAATGAGGTTTCATGTTGATCTTAAAGGCTTATAGATCCATTGAGCATTCGTGTTGTGTACAAGGCCTATTAGGCCCAAAATAACTCAATAATAAACTTATAGGCCCATCAAGCCCAATTAAGCTTCATTTTGACCTTTGACGACATCAATTTCAATGAGACCGTAAGTTGATCTCCAATGTCCATCAGGTTTAATTAGGCTTCATGTTGACCCCGAGGTCTATTTGACCTAATTATACTTCATGCTATTCAACCTTATTGAGCTTCATCGTGATCTCTAAGGCCCATCATAACAAAGTGAGCGAGGTTTCATATTGATCAAAAAGGTCTATTAGACTCAATGAGCCTTCTGTTGTGCACAAGGTCCACCAGGCACAATACAAGTCAACAATTGATGTTATAGGCCCATGAAATCCAATTAAGCTTCATTTTGACCTGGGGTCCATCAAGTCCGATGATATCTCTAGTTGATATCCAATGTCCATCAGATCCAATAATGCTTCATGTTTTTGAAGAAGGTCTTGTCCCTGACTCTGGCTGAAGTTTTGATGACGACAACACTCATTACAAAAAGAAGAAAAGAAGACTTAGAAGAACCAGCTCAACATACTTCAAGATCATCAAAGGGTTCTAGAATTAGCTAAGTCTCATTATTCAGTAAGTTATGCTTTTAAGGTTACTTTACTTATGAAGGCTCATAAACAAATTGATTAATTGAGTATGACACTATTTCATAAGTAAAATGTGATAGAAACACTCAATTATGACTTAAAGTTTCATAAACTAGAAATTGGACTTAGTGTAATCGATTACACGCTTTTAGTAATCGATTACTACTCATAGGCACGTAATCGATTACAAATCGATTACCACAAAGCTTGTAATCGATTACATGTTTGAATTTGAAATTCAAACTGCAACGGGCAAATAGCGTAATCGATTACCCTACTAATGTAATCGATTACCAGCACGACCAGATGTGTTGTTTCATGAACCAGTGCATCCCAAAATGTTTGGGAAGCTTTGTGATGGTTCATGGACGACCTCTAATGCCTATAAATAGTCCATTGATGCTCAGAAATGAAATAATGATGACACACAACTTTCATATTCATTAGAGCAATCATTTTGAGTCTTTAAGCTCTCATTTTCAAAGAACACTTATGTTGTTCAACTGTTGAAGAACTCAGAATTGAAAAGAGCTACGGTGCAAGCAATAAGAACAACACTCAAGAGATTTTTATCCTGGTTCACCCCAAAATCGGTAGGGCTACGTCCAGTCCTTGGCTTCACCAAGATTTTCCACTATTCAACCCAGAACAGTACAAGTATTAGACACAAGTCTTCTCCAGAGTATTCGAAGGACTTCTCCTAAGTATTCTCAGAGGACTCCTCTAGAGTATTCGAAGGACTTCTCCCAAGTATTACCACAAGACTCCTCCAGAGTATTCTCAGGGACTTCTCCCAATAAGTATTCGAAGGACTTCTCCTTACAAGTATTATACAGGACATCTCCTAATTCTTCTACAAGAATTTACACTTCTACAAAGTCTCTTCAGAAAGAGTGAGGTAGAAAGTTTAAGCACAACTAACTCAAGATATTATGGGTAGAGGATTTGACTCTAAAGTGTATACTTGAGGTTAGTGAATAACAAAGATGATTGGACGATAGGTTCTCTGTTTTGGGTGTGAAAGCTTGATAGTGTTTGACGCTGAGAATTTTTCACACTTGGAAGACTTTACTCAGACTCTAAGTATATGGAAGTGAGTATGACACATGGAAGCAAATACTTGAGTTTCGAGAACATAGATGATCGGTAGATGAGGTTCTATGTATTTCTTTCCGTGTGAAAGGGATGAGAGTGTTTCACTCTTTGAGGCTTCTCACTCTTGGACAATTTCACTCGATGAGATTTGACACTTGGATTCAAGTTGAAAATCTGAGCTTAGAGTAGTTTTACTTTATTCAGTTCAATGCTCTGTTTTTCGTCCTATAGCACTTTACTTTACTTCTTCTAGTTCTGCATGTAGTGCTTCAGTCTTCCACACTTCTTCAAATCTCCAAGTCCTCCTTTTATATCTTCAATGCAAAATAGACTTTCTGAAGATGTTGAAGTGAACCGTTGATCTCTTCTTCTTCCCGTTGCTCAACGGATCTTTTCTTCATTTAATGCTCTTGACCTTTGAAGGCTTAGAATGGATGTTCTGAGCAGTAGGTAGCTTGTAGCATATCTGAACATCTCTTCTTTGGGTGTACTTGATGAGACATGTTATGACACCATTGTACTTGCTATTCGTGAAAGTGATTTTGCAGAGAGAGAAATGGAGTCATTGATATTCTGTCTGTCACGTGATTCAAGCTCTTCTCCTCGGTTTGTGCTTGACAGCTGTAGACAACTCATAAAGCATATTCACTTCAAATAAAGCATATTCTACTTTAAGCTTGGACGATGTTGTCTTTTTTGTCTTTTACTTCGGACAATGCTTCTCATTTTTGCTCGGACAATGCTTTCTGTGTCTTTTGTCTTTTACTTTGGACGATGCTTCTCATTCTTGCTCGGACGATGCTTTCTATCTCTTGCTTAGACGGTGCTTTCCATTTCGTAGGACGATTCTTTCTCTTTTTTCTTTTCGTCTGGACGATAGAGATATTTCCTGAAAATAATAATACATAGAGTTTAGGAAATAAAATCGTTATAATTCAAAACATGATAAACGATCTAACTCGTTTGAGGATCAAAGGTGTCAAATCCTAAGCTAGTTGTGGGATAGGGGATGGTGGTATCAGGTTCATTGGAGGCTTTGGCTAATCCTCTAATTCTTCCAGAGGTTGTTGGCTCTCCTTGCGCCTTGATAAGAGCGCAACGTATTTGGATTCAAGGGAAAAGGAAAAAGGAGGAGCGAGGCATTTTGATCGTAGAGGATTCAGGGGCCTCAGTATATTCCTATTACATCGGAGGAGAACCAACTGATTGTTCTTTCCCCGGAGTTTCAAGAATCTCATAGAGTTATGGCTAGAGCAAGGAGGGCCTTAGCTATGGGTGAAGCAGCTCTTCAAGGCATAGCAGCTATCGTTGCTTCTCGAAGATTAAGGTAGTTCTTCCAAAGCTCTTCGTATATTCCTCACGGGTTTTGTCAGAGGGAAGTCAGAATCGGATCTTTGGCGGGTCGTGGTTTGCTATTTGGGTTTCTTGGATCTTTTTAGTGCTTCCTTAGCTTTTGGGCTAGTTTTCTGGTGTTCCTTCGCTTTCTTTCATGATAGGATGTTATTGTTGGGCTTTTTGGTTTGGTTTCTTAGGAGATTGCGGTTTGATATCTGGTTATTAGCTTTTTATTGTACTAATCGCCCATTTATGCTTTGTATCCGCTTAAGTGTTATTAATACATATTTAAGCTTTTCTAAAAGAATATATATATATATATATATAATATTAATAATTTAAAACTAAAAATAAGTTGTATGGTAATAAGGAACACATTAATATAGTTCTAAAATAGTATTAAAATACACTTTAATCTCTAATTTCTAATAATTCACTTTTAAGTTAGAATGATTAAGAAGGCACTTTATTTTTATTCTAGCACAATTTCTATAGGTTTTAACTAAGTTTACTTTTCATTTAATTTACCAAATAATATAATTAAAATTCATTATAACTTTATAAAACTAAAAAAAAAACTAAAACGACGTGTATCGCACGGGACACGTGAACGATTATATTTTTAACCCACTCCTTCACGCAAAAGTTCACTTGGGGTTGAAAAAGTGAATAATGCATAGATTCATTTTAACACGTCCTTCTCACAAAAGCTCACTTGGGGTTGAAAGTGTGAACAATGCACACATTCATATACCATGTGCTAAAGTTTAACGTTTTTATATTATAAGAATTAAATGTAGCATGGGTTGAATCCTAAAACATTTGGTCATAAGAACTTTAATATTATGTCATGAACCAATTATCCAAAAATTTAAATTATTAGATAAAAGACTCTAAATAATTTTATATTATAATTTCTAACAATACACTCATAATTTTAATTAGGGCTATTTTCGATGAAAGTGCTCATATTGTGCTGTCCACTTGTGTTGCCTCTTGTGCTTGACATCTACTCCCTCCGTTCCTAATTAAGTGTCACTATTTTTATCCATTTTCTGTTCCTAATTAACTGTCACTTTACAAAGTTCAAGGGAGTATTAATTATGTTTTACCAATTATACCCTTTAATTAATGGTGATAGGAAATTAAAGAGTCTAAATTAAGAAGAAAGATAAAGGGTATACTAGGGAGTTAGGTAGTAACTTTGATAGAAACAAGAACATTAATACAATTCCTTAATATATGTGCAAAACCTTAAAGTGACAGTTATTAAGGAACGGAGGGAGTACGTAAGAAGTCATTTGTAAATTACGGAAGAAGAGAAATATACAACCTGCAGGCATTATTGGCCAATCTATTAATTGATTTATGCTAAGGAAAGTGCAAACCCGCGGGTCTAATTTTACGGGCAAAAAAAAAAGTTGGATGGGTTCAGCTTCACTCATTACCATGAGTCCATGTCTATAACCGCTTATATATGTATTTATAAATTACCCACCAATATAGTCGAACAAGCAATTTTATTTGAGGAAGTGATATGCCCTTTAACAATTGATAAACCAAGATTTTTAATATGTTTTGTCCTTCGTGTATAAGGCATGTGAATATTGCTATACACATGAAAACATATAAAATTGCAATGCTGCATCTTTTTTATCAGCAATTGCAACGCTTCATACCACCAAAATGGAATCTGACTGTACCCCAATTAATCAAAGGTATAGTTTTGGGGAAACTTGCATAATTTATAACCATTGATTCCTTTTGTTCTGTTTAATAAATATGAGACGATTGAACGCACTTGCCAATTTGCATATTTTGGATTTTTGTTCAATTACGTAACCGACCTTAATTAGTTTTAGACATGTTTGGGGTGTTCGTTATATTTTGGTTTCTAAATATAAATTTGAAAATAAAATATGTACGGTAAAAATGGTGTTAAAGTAATTTTTTATCCAATTCAAAATAGTTTTAACTAATTTTTAAAACCACAAAATATGATTTTGTAATTATGCTTTTTAGTTTCAATAACATATAATATAATCACCAGCACCACCCACCGCCGCCACCCTCTCCATCATCACCACCACCACCTCCACCACCTTCACCGCTGGCACTACCGTCGCCGCCACCCCCACCACCACCCACTACAAGAATAACGCATATTATTGATGATTATGAACTGTCTGTACGCCCTAAAAACCGTCAATTACAATGATTTATCGACAGTCAACCGACGGCTAAAAATCAGTCGTTAAAATGCTCGTTGGTAATATTCAACGACGGTTTTCTCAAAGCTGTCGGTAATTACCGACGGCTCAATCCATCACTACTTTAGCGACGAGCTATGTGGTCGGTAACTTTGCGACGATCAAAATTGTAGCAATTACCGACGGTTACAAGTCACCGGTAACCAGTGGCGGAGCCAAGGGGGGACATGGTTATGCCATGGCCCCCCCACTACTTATTGGTTTCATTCATTTTGTATAAAATTGTTTGTTGGTTTCACCCACTTTGAATAAAATTACTTGTTGGTTTTACTCACTTTTTATAAAAAAATTATGTTGGTTCATATTGGCACCACCCAACTCAAAGTTCTCCGTCCGCCACTGCCGGTAACATGTCTATATTTTTTACAAAAAGAAAGCAATTTCTTATACCAGATCTGATATATTAATTTATTAAAATCATATACATATTGAAATAGAAAAAACTCATTTTAGAATATCATTTGGTAGATATGTAGGAAGTAATATATTAATAAATTATTTTATTAAAAAATCTCGTGTTGTACTTTGCTTTCATTATGCATGAAATGCTCCATCCATGATATGAAGCATTCTTCATCCAAACCATTGATGAAACATTTCATAAACAATGAAACCATAGTAGAACACAAAGCTTTTTTAATAAAAAATGTTATGCATATTTTACTCCTTACAAATCTACCAAATCACATTCTGAAATGTGTTTTTACTATTGCAATAAATGTAAACAATTTCAATAAACTAAGATATTATACGCAATATAAGAAATCACTTCCGTTCAATAAAAAGTATATAACAAAAATATAATTATTAACTATATTTGTCTACCATAAAAAACTATACCTATTACTTAAAACACATTATAAAGATAAATCATTTCATACACTAACAATCTAACATATATAACTTATTAAATTAATCATGCACAATTAATAACATAAACATAACAAAGTACAAAAAATTATAACATACTAACCTCCATATTCCATGAAACTTTTGGTCATTCTTCATACCGATACTGCAAAATCGAATAAAATTATAAATTAAAATGTGATAATAAAACTAAAATAACAAATCAGAAAAGGATTAAAAAAAAAATGAAAGGTAAAGGCAATATATGAGAAAAAACAAGTCTGGAAGCCGCTATCATCAGTAACATCGTCGGCAAGCCATATAAAGTTGAGGTTACTGACGGCTAAAGCCGTTGGTAAATGAGCGAAAAAATTTAATGCTTCATATGGAAACCTAGTAAAATGCTCGTTAAAATAGACGCTGGAATTATCGACGGTTATACCTGTCGGAAATGGTCATTGGAACTACCGAAAGTCAAACCGTCGCAAAAACCGTCGAAAACTTTCCCGCCAATAGTTTTGCGGATAATAGACAGTCCCTCCAATTAGTGACGGCTTTATCCGTCGCTAAGTTTTTTATTTTTTTAAACACGGATATTATTTAGCCACGGGATATCCGTCGGTAACTACCAAAATTGCCGACGGCTTTGTGGCCGTCGATAATTACAAGTTTTCTTGTAGTGACCACCACCCTATCGCCACCACTGCCATCACTACCACCTTCCAACGCCACCACCACCTTCCACAACTGTCATAGCCGCCACCATCACCATCTCCATCCTTGCCACCACCACCATCGTTGCCACCTCCACCACCCTCCATCGCCTCCTCCATCGCCATTATCACCATCGTTGCTACCTTGACATCCACCACTTCCATCCAACACCACCACTTCCCACCACCGCCAGCACCACCACTTCCACCTCCACTTCCCACCACCGCCAGCACCACCACCACCACTTCCACCTCCACCCTCCAACACCATCACTTCACCTCCGCCACAGACTCCACCACTTTCCACCATTGTCACTACCATTGCCATTGTCACCACCACCGCCTCAACTACGACCACCATCTCCATCATTATCGTCGCCGCCACGACCACAAATACCACTGCTGCTGCCACCGCCACCATGTAACATCCACCTCTACACCACCACCACCACCACCTTCATCAGCACCACAACCACCTCAATCGTTGTCGCCACCACTGTTGACGTTGACACCACCACCTCCACAGTCGCCACCATCCTCCAGCACTTCAATTCTTGTCATCTCCTCCACTACCGCCGCCACAGACACTGCCACTATCCTCACAACCATCGCCTCCATTAGGTAACACAACCTCTACCACCAGTATTACCTATCCCCTCCATTATTTTATCACTGTCGTGGATTTAGAAAGTTCATAATTGTGGTACTATAGTGAATTTACAAAATTAATAACAACATTTTTTAAAACTCAAAACCTCACCTCAACAAATTAAGAGTAAATTCATAAAACAAAAACAAGTTCTGATTTTTAAAATTTTCAAAACCAAAAACCAACCCGTACTGCACCTTAATTAATATATAGTCATCATCTCTCCTTGATAATGAACCAGAATTCAGACCCGTATCAAAATGGCAACATTATATAAAATTAATTTGAAAATTAGCATGGTGGAGCATCCACTTCTAATTATTCCCACTCAGTCATCCGAACAGCCTTGTCCACAGCCTTATATAAAAAACGAGATGGATCAAACGCAGCAAGGGAACGTGAAATATCAAATACAAATTGGTTTCAAGTGCCAAATAATGGAAGAAATATTGTTAGGTTCCTTAGTGATTCTGATGACGAGTTTCACCGTGCATGCCCAACTCAAAACTGGGTTTTACTCTTCTTCATGCCCAACCGCAGAGGCCACGGTGCGCTCCACTGTGGAATCCTACTTCAATAAAGACCCTACCATTGCTCCTGCTCTGCTCAGGCTTCATTTCCATGATTGCTTTGTTCAGGTAAATTTTATCACTTTTTTTTTTCAAGATAGAGACTCGAACCCGGAGAATTCGAGACCTAGGAAAATCAAACATATACCTTTTGAATCTATTTATTTAATTTTTTTTGGGATGGATCTTACATATTAGTTAAAAAAATGATACGAATCACAAAATAGTATAAAACGGATTCAACACCTACATTTGTAGCGGTTTTAAACTGCCACAAAATGTGTTTTATTGATTTTCCCACTTTGTGACGCAGTTTTTAACCGTCACAAAAATAGTGTCATCACAATTATTAGGTGTTCATGTATCACCACTGATTTAGTTATGTTACTTTATTATTTTCCCAGGGCTGCGATGGTTCAGTTCTGATTGCAGGTTCATCTGCAGAGAGGAATGCATTGCCAAACCTGGGTCTAAGAGGTTTTGAAGTGATTGAAGATGCAAAATCACAACTTGAGGTCATATGCCCTGGTGTTGTCTCATGCGCTGACATACTAGCGCTGGTAGCACGTGATTCTGTCGACTTGGTACTAAAACATATGTGCTAATCAATTTTATTTTACCTTCCAAGTTCATCAAACACATAAAATTAAATTAGGTTCAATATTACTTTTAGTCACATAATTTACGCTATATGTGATTTTATCCTTCAACTTTTTTACTGTTACAAAACAAGTCCTTCTATCATTATCTTCTTTTACGGTTAATACCTTATATATCATTCAAAAAGTAAAAAGACAATCTCATAGACAAGAAGAGGTAATAAGTCTTGAGGATAGTCATCAACCCAAAACATTAAAATTAACACAAAAGATCTTCTTGGCTAAGAAATATGGAGAAACTTTATTTTCTCGTTATCATTATTATTCTATTTAAAACCGTTAAATTTTCATTCTCTAAAAAAATATTCACAAAATGAATAAATCTGATATTAAATTTCAATAAATAAAAAATTCTCGATTTCTTTAAATCATAATCTCATATCTTACCAATATATGGTTGGTTCAAGTGGTACATGTTTAATTCTTTTTAAACAAAGTCTGAGTTAGTTCTATTATGATGTAGATGTTTCTAGCTCGAATAGGATTGCCTTCTAAAGAAGATATCTATCTAACACCAAAAAATATTCTCATCCTACAAAACCTTCAAAATCTCAACAATCTTTTTACTTTTAAACTTTTACAGTTGTATCATATATAAAATTCATCGTAGACCTTAAAGTATTTGAAAATAAAATGAAGAATTAATGAGTTTATATTATGCAAATTTACTTAATTTTAAAACTTGCGGGACTTAATTCACTAAAAACACTAAAGGGGCTAAAATCACACATAATTGAAATTAAGGGGATTAAAAATGTTATTAAGCTAAAATTTACGCCTTCACGATTATTTGTATTTTGAACTGATGAAACTAACACCTGAAATATCTGGCAGAGTAATGGTCCAAGTTGGTCAGTACCCACCGGAAGAAGAGATGGGAGGGTTTCTTCATCATCGGAAGCCTCAAATTTGCCTTCTCCACTTGACCCTGTCACAGTCCAGAGGCAAAAATTTGCTGCTAAAGGGCTAGATGACCATGACCTTGTCACACTAGTTGGTAAGCTTTTTCAAACTTTACTTCATGTCCAGTGGCGGAACTAGGAAGAAAAATTTCGGGGGGCCGAAATAAGATTTTAATATATAAATTAAAATATATTTTTAACAACAATATGCATGGATATTCATGAAAAAATTAAAGATTAAATTAATTCATACAATATAAATATTAGAAATTTATTATAAGTTAGGTTAATATTTTTGAAAATTCTCTTCTCATTTTTTCAATTTTGTATTCTCTCAATATATATCTTTTTGCCTTTAAATAATTTTTTTATCTTCATCAGATATTTTTTTTATTCTTACAATTTTTTCTCCTGAAAAAAGATTTTTTTTCTTTTACTTTTGATAATTGTTTTTCTGGAAGAAATGTATCGCATTTGTATATTGTATTTTTTTCTTAAAGTGTTATATTTCAAACTCCTCAGTTTTTTATAAAAAGAAAAAATATGTGTATGTGATTCATTTTGTTTAAGCCTAAGTTTCTAAAAAATTTCTGACTCAGCTAGTTAAAAGAGAAATAATGTAAAATTATTACTCAAAATGTATTTAGATGGGATTTGAGCCTTGGTCAAGATGATAAAATAAGAATTGTCTAGCCACTAGGACACCATAAACTTTATTGTTAAATTTGCATCTGTTAATTATATATTTAATTACTTGTATACAGAAAATTTAAAGTGCTTACACTATACAAGATTTTTTTAAGGGTTTTGGGGAGGCCAAGGCCCTCCCCCGTCCCTTCTATGTTCCGCCCCTGTTCATGTCTACATGATCCATATATATATATTTGCGCAACTAATTAAGTATATGGTGTAAGGAGACTTATTAGGTTAGAACAATGTTTATTATGAGAGACGAGAGCGTTAAATCATAGCTGTACAACTATTCATGAGTGGTTGAGATTAAAAGTGGTTTAGTGGTCACATGACTATTTAAAAAAGTCACATGCCATTTTATTTTAATCTTAGCGTTTTATGGTAGATCCAATTGTTAAGATTTAACGCGTCATTTCTCATAATAAACATTGTTCTCACTTGACCGCTCCCTACAGTGTAGTACCGTTAAATATGTTTGTAGTCCCTGAAAAATAAGAGTGAATTGGATTTGGTCATTTCAAAAAAATTTATAGCTTTTAGTCAATTATTCATTTTGTGGTTATTTTTATGTATTAATGACTGTTTTTAACTGTCATAAAATACATCACATCACAGAGACTGACTTCACTTATTTTATTAATTTTTGAGACAAAAAACTATTAAGAAAATAGATGGACAAAATTCAATTCACTCATATTTTTCATCGAATAACTACATATTTCACCCGTAAAATATATAAATTAATTAACGTTTGTGTTGTTGTCGACAGGGGCACATACCATAGGCCAGACAGAATGCAGATTCTTCAGTTACCGCCTATATAATTTCACAACCACTGGGAATTCAGATCCAACTATAAATCAAGCAACCTTAGCACAGTTTCAAGCACTTTGTCCCAAGAATGGAAATGGGTTGAGAAAGGTTCCTTTGGACAGTGATAGTCCAGCCAAGTTTGATGTTAGTTTCTTCAAGAATGTGCGTGATGGTAATGGGGTTCTAGAGTCAGACCAGAGGCTATGGGGAGATTCTGCTACACGAAGTGTAGTGCAGAGTTATGCTGGGAATATAAGAGGGTTGCTGGGGTTAAAATTTAATTATGAATTTCCAAAGGCCATGATTAAATTGAGTAGTATAGACGTGAAGACCGGAACAGAAGGAGATATTAGAAAGGTCTGTTCAAAGTTTAATTCATACTAGCCAACTGAGATTGGGTTAGTAACTTAAGGTTTGGCTTTTTATTTTCTTCCAAATGTTTGGCTAATTTGATCGAAGAAAATTACCTTCTAAATGTATCCAAAAATGTTTGGTTGAAGAAAGTAACAGTAAACAGCCAACCGTTTCCCTTTTTCTTATATGGTGTTCTCTCTCCTAGGTGTGATTTGATATAGAAAAAGTGAAATATATAAAAAAAAATTAAGTGTAAATAAGATGAAATAGAAATCTTGGTGTATATGTATGTAACTCTATGTTTATTTCACCGTTGATTATCCTTGTTTTTACTAATACATTAAACACTACTAATACATTTAGTTTGACGAACATCTTGTTGGTGACGGTTTCAAAGAAACACTTTGTTGGTCTAATGGTAAACAAATTAGACCCCCTATAAGGATGAGACCACAAGTAGGGGTGGAGGTAGGCTAGGCGGCCTGTTAGGGGCTCGTGGCCTGACCCATTTATTAAAATGGTAAGTTTTAGACTTTTTTTAAAATCTGATTAACTAAAAAGGTTGGATTCAAGTTATCAAAAAAGTTTGTTTGGCCTGATTTGCATAATATTATTTTTATATACTAATAACATAAATAAATGGAAATGCAATGACGTGTAGAAAGCCATATTTGCTCGCTAGCATACTAGCCTCTTTAAGAGGGCATTTTCTGTTAATTAGGCTTTAAAAAGGCTTGTAGGTCATGTAAGGCCGTCTAAAATGCCATGTCATACCTTAAAATTTGGCCTACGACGGGCCACATGCTGGACTTGAGCCGCAAAATTAAAATGAAGACTAGGCTTGGGCTGCACAAAGCCTAGCCAGGTCTGACCTATTTCCACCCGTAAACTGCACAAGTTCAAATGTTGTGAAAGACATTTGTTGGAAGAGACAGTTACATTTTACTGAGCGGATGAGGACATCCATCAAAGACAAAATACAATGCCGATTCTAAGCCCCTTTCAATTTCATTTGTGTAATCTCCTTCCAAGCTACCGATTTCCAACTATGATTTTGTCTCCCTTAGCCTAAATACAGTTTCGAATCATTTTATCAACATGATCACAAACAGATTTAGGGAGCCAAAGAGCTTGCATCACATAAATAGGAAGAGAAGATAAAAAAGACTTAGCCACTCACCATTTCTCACAAACACGCCATGGATCTTATTCCTCTTTCTCCTCACCGCTGTCTGAGAATGAAAAAACTTTGTATTTCTGCCACCCAAACCTCAACCAATTTTCGTGTGATTTTTGGTATCAAATAAGTTCTTCTTGGAAAAGGATATCATCATACTTGTTTTGAAGGTGTAGTTCATGCCACACCATAAATTTAGTAACAAACCAATCCAGTTCCTATTGAACACTAATCAACCACTTCTCCATTTTTCTCTTCCTTTGAAAGTTTATGTCAAAAACACTTTTATTAAAACTCATTGAAGCTTCCTAAATATTATGAAGCTTTATCACCAAAGAGTGTGGCTCCCTACTCTAGGTATCGCACACTAACGAATCAAAAGATTGATGAGTATCCCATGCATCATGGAAACAAAAGGGTCAAGCACTCCTACCACCACCAACAACATGAAGCCTAACTGGAAGAGGACAGTTATCTGAATAAATATGAGAAAGATTCTCAATGAATGCCTTCGGAAAAATCAATCTTCACTCAACATCCCTCAAACCTTTACGCAAACTCTTCGCTACTACACACCTCCCATTGTTCTTCCTTTCCCACGTAAACTTAGAGTCGGTTACCCCAGATCAAGGAAACTACACTCATCCACCATATCCAACATTTCCATAGAATTAGTTGCGTAGTAATTACCCTTCTGACATCTCAGGAGGAGTGCAAATCTTGTTATAATCCCCAATTGCCAACCAATGATCACTAATGCGACTTTTGAGTGTAGTAAGGTTCGCCCAAAACTCCTCCCGTCTGCTAGAATTGGATTCCTATACACCCAAGAAAAAACCCATTTTCGCTTTCAATGACTAATAGCCACAGTAACCACTTGAGCATGAAAATAAATAATGCCATCCCCAAAGTCGGTGCAAAGAGGGGTGAGAAATCAAATTCCTATGTTATACCCCACAACTTCCACCTCACAGCTTAAATCATAGCCCAGCTTATGCCAAAAAGAGGCCACAACGCCCAAACGACAAAGAGTCTCAAACACAGCAAAAATAAAAGGCCTGAAGGTCCTAACAAGGTCCTTGCCCTCCTCTATCCTCGAGCACCCCCACATCCTCTAATATCCTAAACAATAATCTTGTTAGTTTGTTGGTCCATAAAAAAAAAATTAAGCTTGGCGAACACATTGCCTTCACAATCATGATTTCCCTCATGTGATGATTCTTTTATTTTCAAGCTACTACAAAAAAGAGAAAATGGTGCATCAATAGAAGAGGAGAAAAGGAGAAAAGGTGATCTCAAATCTAGAGTTAGATGTGATCTCAATGTGATTGAAGTGGAATGATTTTGAATCTCTAAGATTCAGTGATACATGATAAATCAGGATTGTCTAACCTGACCACTCTTGAGAGACTTCAAGCAAGATTTAGTGGAATAGGTAAGTTCTTCAGAATTCAATGGTTTACCTGAGTTTTCATACGATCCTAAACCACTTTACCGAAGGTACTATGGATTTATCTGTTTTATACCTACACACATGGTGCCTTTCTCATCTCTGAAGGTGTTCTTCTTTCTGAACTGGTTCTTGGTTCTTATTCCTAGAATTCAGCCTATTAGAAGTGTATTCATTTTTTTATCTTGCACGTTTCCTATCTTTGAGATTAGATCTAGGTAAACGTTTTGGTCCGCCCCGCTTAGGTCCTCCCTGCTTAGGCTCGAGAATGAACAAGTTG
This sequence comes from Acmispon strigosus, assembly GCA_030819835.1. Lineage (NCBI taxonomy): Eukaryota > Viridiplantae > Streptophyta > Magnoliopsida > Fabales > Fabaceae > Acmispon > Acmispon strigosus. Next base: position 34,555,264 of record JAUAMA010000007.1, read on the forward strand.
GGCTGCATAGACCCACAATTAAACGAGCCTACATTATGGGTGCTCCGCATACGCCCCGATTAACCCGCGAATAAATAGACTGGCCTACATACTTGCCCCTAAAAGAATTTAATTTAAAAAAATACAGAAATTTAACATTAAAAAATACCTGAAAAACCTTAAAATTTGAAAAAACTTTCTATGAATTAGACCTAAAAATACATTAAAATAACCTCACATACGAAATTACAATATCCAAATTCAAAATTACATAATAAAACTCTAAATGTGAGGTTTTTTGTCTACGGGTTAAACCTATTTAAACCGCGGGCTAAATGGTCCAACCCAAATAGGCCTACATTTAAACAAACCACATTCTCCAAGTCAGGGTTGCGCAGACTGTGGGTTGGCCCGCAGACTTTGGTCCACTTACTCAGGTCTATTAGATATTTCTCAAGATCATCTACCCCTACCACATTTAGATTTAGACAATGCCAACATGGAATGACCTCATGAAATATACATAGAAGGCCCACATTCTCCATACCAAGAACCTGCTTATGAACCTAAACCTTTTCATATGGCAGTGCCACTTGGACCATAGCCCGAGCCTCAATAGGAAGTTCAAATGTTGGACATCCTCCAATATCTCATGATGAAGCTCATGTTGATCAGACTCTACATAATGTTGCTTAAAGAATTGGGGCTTTAGAGCAAAGGCTTCAACAAACGATGGAGCAACACTTCCAAGTTCTCTACAGGCTTATTTATTCTTTTTCGTTTGTGCGTTGTTCAGGGAACATTGCTGCTGATTATTTGGCTACAAACGCCTCCGCTTATGCCGAAATGGTCTGGGTTGAGGAAGTTTTGTTGCCTGTTGTTCTTTTGGTGAATTCTGATGTACTAGCTTCTATGCCAAACGCTTCCTAATTTATATATTTCAGGCACTTTTCAAAAAAAAATTTATCCCTTCTTTCTAACTTTTGATGTTGACAAAAGGGGGAATAATGAGCATAAGTTATGATGCAAGGGGAGTAATAATAATGAGAAATAAAGTAATAAGAACAAGTCAAAACTCAGTAAAAATAATTAATACAGGGGGATTATATATTTTAGGGGAACCTTCACTTAATAAGTTTATAAGATTATATCACATATTTAGATAAATATTTTCTATTTGGCTTAAAATTGAAAATTTTAACTTAGGTTTGTCATCATCAAAATGAGGGAGATTGTTAAGTCTCAACAATGGGTTCCTAAAAATCCCTTAGTAAGTTTTGATGATAACAAGAATAAATTTATAAATATGAGTGAACATGCACTAAAGTTTGATATTCTTAAATTTCAGGTACATTGACTTGAGTAAGACATTGTCTATAAGGAAGTAAAGACATTGTCTACCAAAACTTGAAGACATCATCTCACATCAAGCTAGCATCATTTACCACTATGTGAAGACATCGTCTACCTTGACTTGACATCGTCTACATGCTTGATATCGTATACTATCTAACATCTTCTACCAGAATTTCATAATATACCTCGTATGATCTTCAACGATAATGACATTTGTCTCAATTCGGAAAAGTGGCTTTTGTCTTTCCCTATATTCCTGAGACTATATGCCTATTCTTGCAAGTTAACCGAAACTTATACAAAAATGGAAATGCATGTACACACCTTTCTTTAAGGATACATTTTGCTCAACCATTTTTTTCATTGATCAAGCTAAAGTTGTTTTGAAGATTTCACAGTCCAACAAACGATCATATCCATCAAATGAATAGCAGAAGACTATTTGAAGAATAAGAAGAATATAGAACCCTAACCCTAAAGATAATATTTTCAAGGGACTATAAAAGGAAGAAGATGAAGAAGATTGTAGACTAGTGATTCATATTGATTTCTACCAACAAACAATTTTCTCAAAGTCTTTCATTCTTTCTATTGTAAAGCCTAAAGATATGTGTAATCTGAAGCTCAAACACTTAGTCGAAAACACAAGAGTGTTAAGAAGCTTACATCTCGTCTATTACCTAACTCTTAAGGATAACCTTAGAAGAGTTAATTCTTTATCTCTGTAAAGGTCATAGAGTCTAAAGAGGCTTGAGAAAACAGTTCTTGTTTTTAGTGCATAATCTTGGTGGTGACCAAGGACTGAAGGTAGCTCAAGTCTTTAGGGTAAACCAGAATAAATCTCTTAGAGAAATTTCTCTTAACCCTTGCTCCGTAATTTACTTGTTATTATTCAGCTGCTACTAACAAAATGATCTATTGAAAAACTTTTTATCTACATTGTTTATCACTGTAAAAGTTTGCTATTTTTTTAAAGATACAATCCCACTCTCCCTTCTTGTATCACTTAAAATTATTTTTTAGTTTTGAAAAATGAAAAGGCTTAATAGCACTTTTGGTCCCTAACAAAAAAAAATAGCCATTTTCGTCCCTAACGTTTACAAACAGTTGCACATTCAGTTTTCCATCCAACTCCGTCAAGAATTTAACAGTTTGTGGGTTAAAAAAAAAGAGAAACTCATAATCTTCATCACCTTCAACCATATTCATCATCATCTTCAACATTAAACTCCAAAAAAATAAAAAATTACCCACTCTCCCCACCACTACTCCAATCCTCGTTGAGTCTGGTTTTCTCCCTCTCTCTTTCTCACCGTTGTTTCTTCTTTCCCTTCCATCTTCTTTTTTACTCCTTCTTTCCTTTTTCTCCCTCAACTGAATCGGCCACCATCCCATGGCCACTGAGCACCACGAAGCACCACCACCATGGGACACCAACCTTCACCTTCCTTCTCTTGTTGCCTGCACGGTGAGCCACCACGAGCTCCCTGTGCGATTTTCGACGTGACATCACTGTCACCTTCTCTCTCTGATCTCGGTGAAACTACAGGCCCTTTGGAGAAACCAGCAGCACCATTGGAATCCCCTTGAGGTCCGCAACAAAACCCCCTAAACGGATCATCGTTACGCCACCGTGGACCGCCCCCACCGTCAGCTTCAGCGATGTTTTCCGGCCATCTCCAGCCTTCGTTCACTACGAGACCACCACCGTTAGAATCCTCTTCGGGTCCGAGTCAAAACCCCACGGACCGTTCGTTGCTCCATCGTGCGTCGCCGTGGGGAGGCGATTTCCGGCAACCATTCCGACGAGCTCCATTCCCCTTGATCTGAAATGTTCCTAACCTATCTCTAGCGCGGCGTGGTGGATCTAGATGGCGGTAGAGTGAAGTGGCGGCTTTGACGGTGAGTTCCTGGCTAGGTGTTTCGACGGCGTGGTGGTGGGATGGAGATGGTCATGAGTACATAGCGATTCTTCATTATGCTAACTAGAAAATCAACTATTGTTGCTCCCTGATATATTGAAACTCTGGTTAGTTTTTATATGATTATAAGCTATATAACCAGAGTTTTGTGGCTATGAATTAATTGATGAATGAGTAAGATTGTGAATGAATTGATGAAGATGTTTTATTTTTTGGGTTTTTTAGGTTTTTGACTATGCAGAAAGAAAAAGAAGATGAAGATGAAGATGAAGAGGATGAACACATTCATCAGTGTTTCTGAATTTTTAATTTTTAATTTTTAATTTTTAATTTTTAATTAATTTTAAAGGAATATTCCGTTAAAATTTGGATGGACTTGGATGGAAAACTAAATGTGCAATTGTCCCTAAACGTCAGGGACGAAAAATGCTAAATTTGTTTGTTAGGGACCAAAAGTGCTATGTCGTGATAAGTGAGGGACCATAAATGCTATTAAGCCAAATGAAAATCATCAAATATTTTTTTTAAAAGTTTTCTTTAAGAATAAAAACGAATTAGTGGAAATCTTCGACATGAGACCTATATTATGATTTTGTTTTCTTCACAACAAAATAAAAAAAATGACTTATTCACAAAATTTTCTCTCTTCGCCTTTCTTTTCAAACAGACAGATGACGAAGTCCTTGAAAGAAGCTAATAACATGAAAATCAATTTTTTATTTTTTTAGTGGGAAACAAAAATATTTATTTATTTGAAATAAAGTGGAAGAAAAAAATCGAAAGTTAAGGCTATGTTTGGTTAGGAAGGAAAGTGAGAGGAAAGAAAGGCAAAGAAAAGAAAGAAGAGGGAAAGGGAGATGATTTTTTAGCTTGTTTGGTTTGAAAGAATGTGGAAAGAAAAGTGAAAGGAAAGAAAAGAAGTGTGATTGATAATTAGTATTTTATCGTTTGTATTTAAATTTATAGAAATAATTCAAATCTTACTTTTTGAATATAGATTAAAATTTAAAGTAATTTCAAAAATGAAATAAAATTTTAATATTATAACGATAGTCATAATATTTTTTACTTTTAAAATATTATAATAATATAACATTTATATTAAATCTATAATTATAAGTATATTCATTTTCACTAATACTGGAATATCATTATAATATTTGAAAATATTTTAAGATAATACATAATTTATCTTCAAAATATTATTATTATTTTAAAATTAAATTAAATCAAATAGAATTAATTAGATCTGAAGTAAAAAAATCGCACCCTGTTCGTGGAAGCTTTAAAACAGAAATATTAGGTATGAAATGAAGCAAAACGCCGACTGTGGGGATCGAACCCACGACCACGTGGTTAAAAGCCACGCGCTCTACCACTGAGCTAAGTCGGCTCGTTGAAATGGATGGCATATATTATATTAAAATTGTTTTTTCCCAGAATGAACCAAAGCCCTCCGTGGAAACTCGAGTGTGGCGGCATCGTTGGTGGCACAAGGCAAGGAGGGGTAGTTATGAAGCTTGGGTTGGGTGGGAAAAAAAATTGGTTTCGATTCATTTGATGAAAAATGAAAATGGTTTTGGTGTTTAATCTCTAAACCCTGAAATATATTAATTTTGAATGTGCAATTTAGTTACTTCGCATGGTTATAGGAAGCATTTTTACTAAACTTTCACATGTTATTTCCTCGTTAAAGATATTGTGTCACACTAGTGTCAACGACTACACGTGTAAGCCTATATAAACTAATAGCTAGAAAAAAAACCACTACATAAATTTTATGACGTCATAGGAACTAATTTAAATTAAATAAAATTTAAAATGACCAAAATTTATGCTTTGTTTATACACCATTTTAGATTCAGACATATTTAGCTATAACATGCCGTTAGCTTATCAAAAATTGCTCAGCACCATTTTAATTTTTTTTTCCTGATAATTGGTGGATTTGGAGTTGAACGACTCTAGATGACTTCAAGTTTCAACTAAACATGGTTGGTTGTACGGCAATTAACATGCATGATCTAAACTCAAGGCCATGGCCTGGTTTCAAATTTAAATTGGTTGAATCGACCCATCCGGTTCGAGTTTAATAACTATGACATGTATCATTCTATAAAAAAAGAAAATGCTTAAGGTAGGACAGTTGGTCTTGTGATCCACCATAAACCAGTTTTCAGGAAACAATATGGACAAAAAAATATGAAAAACTAATTAAAAAATCTTAAATAAATGAGTGGTTGAAATTACAGCAGAGAGTTATCATTATATCCTTCCCTCTTTTACCATAATATCCCTTCCTCTAGTATATCTTTTCCATAATTACCATAATACCCATTCGTTTTCCAGCTCCTTTTCATTTCTCAACCTCCCTGTGGTCTTTTACATATCCATTCCTCTATTTTTTTTTTGGAAATTATATATACACCACTCTAATAATAACACATCTTACGTTTCAAAAAAAAAACACATCTTAGAGATTTTATATTATATAAAGATAACCCAATATTAACCATATTTTAAAATAACTATAATTTTTAAATGTTTTTATTTTGTGTGTTAAATTGCTCTCACAATTTTGACTCGAGTGTGGTGAAAGTTAAAGGTCTCCCAAAGTGTGTGGCTCGTAGGAATTGAACTCTTGACCTAGGGGTTCAAATAGCCACTTTTTACCACTGCGACCGCGCCCGTTAGGTATATTTTTAATTTTTTGTTTTAGACCAAGGTACCCCACACCCGGTAGCCGTGAGACAAATCCCTCGCCTATGGTCAGCACACTGAGCGATAGGGGATTGACCAAAAAGTTTTTTCTATTCACAAGAGTTGGATTCGAACCCCAACCACTTGCCTCAGGGACGAGTGCTGAAGCACTACACGAATCCACTTGGTTATATTTTTAAATGTTTAATTCATCAAGTTAAATTTAATTAATCGAGTTAAATTTTTTATTTTTCAATTAATAATAATAATAATAATAATCCTTCTAAATAATAATCATTGTATACTATTGTTTTTCTTGGTTATCAATGCGTAAATATATTTTAATCAATAAATAATATCAAAATTGCTTTTATATTTTTAAGCAGTTATTTCATTCAAGTGTATTATAAATTTGCTAAGTTTTAAACAAACTAATAATTATAAATTTATAAATTATCACTAAAGTAATTGTCTAAGCTAAATTAATTTTCATATTTTAAAATTGACACACTAAAAAATTAAATGTCTGAAGCCATGTCATGTATTCTAAAAAAAATACTCACATTTTATATTATTTGAGAAAATTTTACTATAAAAAATTTAAATTGGAGAATAAGATAATGAATTTAATGAAGTACAGTAATTGAAGGAGAATACCAACCCTTCAAAATATGAGGAGAATGGAATTATGAGAGTAGATGTATCAATGTAGTATTAGTAACCTTTATTGAGAAATGATTTTCTTATCACTCTTTTCCCTCGACACACTGAAATGGTTACAACAGGGAACTCCAATCCTTCATCTTCTCCTGTAATGGTTGCACGCATAAATATTGGTGTACACCCTTTGGGTATAAATAATTAGAGAGAGATAGGATGAGATGAGAGATAAGTGACAGATGTGATATATGATGTAATGCGTGCAGAAGAGAGATATAAAAAGAAAAAAGAGGTGTCTCAAAGTGTTTACACTGTAAAGTGGTTCATAAATCATAACCCATGCGTGCACCTACCAATCAAACCCCCACAAATCAAAGAAGGTTTTGAAAACAAATCTGCAATAATTAGTGTAAGTAACAATTTCTTCGAAACAAGTTAGTACAATGAGACATATGTGCTCATTAAGTTAAAAAATTTAACTCCCGATGTTGGGAAGAAAATACACATGGTATAGACCAAATGGTCAATCCAGGAGCCGATTGGATAGATTTCTGGTCTCCCAAGAATGGTTATGTTGTTGGCCCTATAGTACTCAGTACGTTCTTAACAGAGATGTATCCGACCATTGTCTGCTGCTGTTAAGGTGCTCGTTCATTGAATGGGGACCAAAGCCATTTAGGTGCAAAAACTGTTGGTTACAAGATTCGTCGTTCTCGGAAGTTGTAAAGAAATCTTGGACAAAATGTTCAATCCAAGGCTGGGGGGCTTACATCTTTAAGGAGAAACTGAAGAATCTTAAAGTTAAGCTAAAGGCTTGGGATAAGGAAAATGTTGGAAATTTAGAGCAAAGATGCAAGGAGTTGACCATGAAAATAAATGAAATTGACCTCCAGGAGGAGCAAGGAACACTAACTGAAGGTAGACAACCCTTCAGGACTTAATGAATTCAGACCCATTTCTCTAATTGGGTGCCTCTACAAAATAGTTGCAAAAGTTCTGGCCAACAGGTTGAAAGGAGTGTTTGAACCAATTATAGATGAAAGGCAATCAGCATTTATTGGTGGGAGATCCATGTTAGACAGTGTGCTGGTGGTAAATGAGGTTGTGGACGAGGCGAAACGGAAGAAAAAAAGATGCTTGGTATTTAAAGTGGACTATGAAAAAGCTTATGATTTAGTCAATTGGGAGTTCCTCTTCTGAATGTTACGAAGACTTGGTTTTTGCTGGAAGTGGATAGGATGGATAAGGGGATGCCTACAATCAGCTACAATGATGGAGACCAAGCCAAAGCCAAAACCCTAATGAGAAGTTAGAGTTTTTAAAGCCTAGCCGCCACTTTGTATTAGGTTAAGAGAATTACTAGGAAACCTTTTCCTTTTATAGTAGGAAAGACTTTAACCCTAGTCTAATTCTCAGCTGAACTCTTGGGCCCTATACGAATGTGATCCAAGAGTCTTAATTCACTATGAACAACATAGAAGTGGATAGCTAACAATGGTGGACCCTGTTTATTAGCGATACAAATCTTAGATGAAGGAGATGGGGCGAGCCATTCCTATAACAAGGGTGAATGACTCGCCATGCTACGGAGGGCAACGTCTCTTTAAGGCTAAGAAGGTTTATCTAATCGTAACTAGGTAGCCCGAAAACCTCGATAAATACTGTGGAGGACCTTCGCTCGCCACGACCCCAATGACTCATTTTGAGAAGGGCTGCCCATCCAATGTGTATCTTAGGGGAGCCTGGAATCCGGGAAGCCCCATGACATTTTATAGGAATCTTTCTACTTTATATTCTGATCGATTGTTATTTATCTTCTGATTTTCTCGTTCAGGCTAGTATTATCAAGAAAAACAAACTAAAGAAACTCAGCTTGCAGGTGTGTCCATAACAAATGTCTATGAGCAGCTGACATACCCCTAGTAAAAGCCAATGTCATATTATGCAAGTTAAATATGAGCAATTTTTTTCATTTGTAGAAATAGAACATGATTGATGTTGTAGTACTACATTCCTTGATTTAATTCTCAATCAAATCTTGTCAAGTATCTTAGAATTTTTGCTAAGTTTGACAAGAAAGACATGTTGGAACCGAACAAATAAATTTTTGTCACTAATATTAAGAAATCAAACTATGCACAGCAACCAAACGTGCTTCCCATTCATGCTTTACAAAGTTCCATCTTCATATTTCTTCAAAACAATGTAAACTAAGTATGTATAATGTGTCCCATATATATTTCCACTTCTATGCATTGTTCTAAATTGCGATCATCAACGGCAATTGCGACCTCAACCTACTGGCTTTTGAAGTTCCCGCAACAGCATCGCGATCGCAATTGCAACTGTTTCGACTCGCATTTGTGCGCATATCCACAACACAGCCACAACTGTAATTTAAAACCCTGCTTCTATGAATGAAGAGGAGAAGGAGATGAACTCGGAATAGGAGTACCTTCTCTTGATTGAGAGCTCTCCACAACACTACTACCTGAGTCTTTGGGCTCATGAAGATGTTCCAACGATCTCACAACCTCATTAATGTTTGGTCTGAATTTGGGTTCTACAGACAAGCATTGAAATGCAAGGTGAGCTACTTTCAAAGCTTCACGCAATGAGTATTGGCCTTCTATACGGGGATCCATAACTTGTGAGATCTTGCGTTTGTTTCGAAGGTACGGCTTCGCCCATTCAACTAGATTATGCTCCCCGGATGGCCTGTTATTGTCCAATGCACGTTTGCCTGATATCAATTCAAGGAGAACCACCCCAAAACTGTATATATCACTCTTCTTTGTTAGGTGACCTTCAAAAAAAGAACAAATGGGAAAAAGGTTAGGAGTGAAATTCTAGGTCATTCTTTACATTGTTGTTGTAAGATGCAGTAGTAACTAGCGATTAAATGGCTTAAAAAAGCTCATTTGGGAGGGAAATTGATATGAACAAGAAAGCTCACTATCATGCCAAAAAGCTATAGCATTTTTGGGTTAACTTCTATTTTCTCAAAATTAATTCTAACACTCAGAAACTAGATACATAAGCTTCTTTACTGAAATGATTTTAGCTTTATAATCATTGGTGGAAAGATTTCCAAACATGCACTAAGCTGTTAGCATAGGCACATTCTTGACATATATATATCACTCTCCATAGCTCAACCCGATCCACAAACACAATATGCACCCTCGCAATTCATTGGGCATATCAGAAAGTTTAACTAATTAACTCAAATTGGAAGGTTTTGGCCAAGATAAAGTTTTATAGTTACTTTCTGCATTTGAGTAGAATCTGTAGAGAGCCTGAGAAATCTAAATAGAGTTAAGAAAGCTGCAATTTCCAATAGAAGAAGCAGTTAGAATATAGGAAAACCAAATGACAAGTTGAACAAGTGGAGGCCAATCTTTTCCTTGTGGTTTCAATTTCAACATATTGGAACTGCTAGTGCATATAAGGTTTTGGTTAAAAACTATTCAGATTTCTACACATAAAAGTGCTCATCCACTATATGCAAGGTATGATCATAAGATGAAAATGAAGTGGTGTGCACTGTGCAACATGAACTTGCTGATACTGGCTTAGGAAAAAGATTGAGATACCTGTGGCTATATACTCGGGAGCCGCATAGCCGAAGGTTCCCATTACCCTTGTAGAGACATGGCTCTTATCACCTTCTGGTCCATCTTTTGCCAATCCAAAATCAGAGAGTTTTGCATTATAGCTCTGTCATCCACAAATTGAAATTTTAATAAGCCAGTGTAACTAATAATTACTATGATCTCTAAGGTTGTAACATCAATGTGATTCACTTACAGAATCAAGCAAGATGTTAGAAGTTTTGAAGTCTCTATAGATTACTTCTACTTCATCACTGTGAAGAAATGCTAGACCCTTAGCAGCATCAAGTGCAATCTTCATCCGGATGTTCCAAGAGAGTGGCTGAAAGTAAGAAGCCCCTGAACCAGAAGCATTAAATAGAGGTGAGATTTTGAGGGGTTTAAGGTATTAACTAGAAAAATGTAGTCAATCAATAAAGAAACATGAAAAAAAATGGATGCTAGAAGAAAAATTGAAAACTTACTTCTAAACAAATGATTATCCAAACTTCCCTTGGCCAAAAATTCATATACCAAAATCCTGTGGTCATCCTCTATGCTGTAACCAACCAGTTTCACAAGATTAGGATGTCGCAACTGCCCCAGGTAGTTGATTTCTGTCTACATAGTACAAGGTTAATTAGTCACAACACATTGACACAATCAATGTCTAAAATACAACCATCTATTCCGCTACATGAATAATTTTATATTATATTTCTAACACGCCTCTTCATAGGTTCATACGGTTTGAAACACGAACAATGACAAATTCACGTAAATTGTTCCGAAATTCAACTTTTTATTAGAATAATGGGATAACAAGGACCGAACTCCAAACCAATAGGTCATAGAGACTTTGATACCATGTCATGAACAAAGTCCCAAAACATGTCTTTAAACTTAATTGACATTTACCTAACTCTAAAATGTGACTAACTTATTCTTAAGTGTAAAAGGTTCTGCTAAGTAAAATTGCCACTCACCAACCATTCAGAGTGTCCCTGACTGCCATCTTGGTTAAGTCTCTTCACAGCAATGACAAATCCAGTTCCTGGTTTAGTAGGGGCAAGTGTGTGTTCATCAATCCACCCTTTAAATACACAACCGAACCCGCCTTCACCAACCAAACTATCTGGTCGGAAGTTCCTAGTAGCGGTTCGTACCTCATTGAATGTGAAGCACTTCAAATTGCTGGACTGCAATATCTCACCTTCTGTCCGGTAATTTAGAAGCACAGATGAAGAGGAGACCCTGCTGCTTACACCACTCAAACCATCCTCTTCTGTGTTACCATCCTTTGAATTCGAACCTGCACATGTAAAAAACGAAACATGGATTCAATAACATGATCTATGCAGTTCTCTTTCACATTTTTCTTTTAAAACAAGAAAAGAGACAGAGAAAGCAGAATAAAAGGTGTAGTGAAATTATTTCAATCATAGTACTTAGTTAAAAACAAGAAATGCACAAAAAAGATTTTTCTTACTTCAAAAAGAAACCTGTATTATTGACCTTTCTTTCAATCTTTCTCTACTTTTCACCTATAAAACCAACGATTGAGATATCACGAGGGTCGAATTCTTTTGACAAATGCATGAATGAGATCCGCTAAATTCATCTTTATTGCGTGATAAATTTAGTTTAACACACATTTTGGTTCCCTCAGCATTCCATGGGCTGAAGCTAACATCTTCCTGATCTTCACTTTCATTATTAAAAGTAGATACAGTGTGATTAATCTCTTAAAGCCGTTTGGATGCAGATCAAATAGCACTTATTAATGCTTATCTAGTGCTTTTTTTAGTAGATAATCTCCAATAAGTGCTTTTTGGTTTGTATCCAGAGATAGGCTCAATAGCATATTTGACCCCAAAATTTTAGACAAATTTCCACACAATCAAACCAATAAGCGCCATTCAATATTTATTTTCCTTTTACTTTGCATGGCTACACTAAACACTAAATAACTCATCATATATACCATTCACTTGAAGCAAGTCCATTTTGTGTAAATACAAACAACATGAAAAAATCCCATTATTGCTATTATTAGTTCCTTCCATCATTAACCAAGTAGCAAAATTTTATTCACAAAATTACACAAGTTAGATCATTCAAAACTCCAATCCAAACGTTCTCCAATCTAAGCAAGCAGAGATCAGACACAAGCTGATCAAGTAAACAAGTGGAAAAGGAAGGAAAGAACAGAATAACAATGATACCATTGCGTGGAGGGCTCTCAGCTTTGATCCTTGCGCTAAAGCAGCACCAACCCATGAAGATAGAGCTAATTAAAGAACACAGAATTGAACCACCTCTTGTGTGTCTCCTTGTTTTGCAGTGTAAACAAGCAGAGCAGCCACAAGTAGAATTTTTCAATTTGATACAGAGAAGGGCTTGAATGAGAAGAAAAACAAAGATATGCACGTGTGAAGGCGTAGACTTTTCCACATGAAGGAAGATTAGGTGTAGTCATCAAGGACTTAAGTACCCATTTAAGACCACTGTTGTACACATTATAAACAATCCCCAATTTAGACGACACTCCTTCCTATCATATCATATGCATATCGTCTATAATTTCTTTCAATCTATGAAGAAAAAATTTCTATAATTTCTTTTTTCTTTCATATAAAATTTGATGGTTAGCCTTGGCACAATACTTATATTGCTACTATGTAATTTTACAATCATATATTTAATCCGTGAAATTAATCTCTTAAAAAAAATATAATGTAAAATAATCTATACGGTGGATAGGACCCTTCCTAAACTTCCAACATAATCCTTTTTAGCTTTTATATAATTTAGGTGCACATCATGTATTATATCTATAATTTCTTTTTTCTTTTCCTTTTATCTTTTATATAATTTAGGTTACAGAACATTTCCATAGTTGTTGAAAAGCTGAGGGTGTGAATGAGGAGTTTTATATATTCATATATGGTGTTGTCTAAGGTGAACTACCGATTAAGTAATGCACCGTGTACCACTAGCTTTTGGCCAATAAGATCGCGTTAAGTGTCTAGGTAAGTAACCGGTAACCGGTTTTACAGGTTATTTTATTTTTATAATTTATTATAATTTTAATTTGCTAATTACTATAAACTCCTTTCTTTCTGTTAATCTTCTTTTTATAATTTATTTTTACCTTTTTTTTAAAAAAAAAGGTAAAAATGTAATTACCTAATTATTATTATTTTAATTTTTTTTTAAATATCAGGTAAAAAAACCTGCTGTAGCAAGTCATTTAGAGTGGTGCACGGTGCACCACTTAAGGTGCAAGTGCACCCTAGAAGCCACCATTCATATCTTCGTTCTCTTTCATTTCATTTTCACATACTTTTTCTTTATTTTTTACTCTTCTTTTTCTATCACATACTCATATCATCTATTATATTTAACATTTTTCTTTTTTATTTTATGTTCTAATAGATGTAGGTGAAATTGACTTGTGTATATTTTATTTTCCGTAAATGAGGGTGTTGTGTTGTGTGTTAGGGGGGTTCTTGGAAAGTTCCTTTATTAGACCATCGAGAAGGACAAAACCAGAACGGGTTTTTGCCTGGGCCGCCACCTTTGTTTTATGATCAAGTTGGAAGTAAATTAAAATAAAAATAAAATAAAATAAAATTAAATTGGTGGCCTACATCCGTTCCATACCATGGTTTGGATCATGCTTGGTCCTAGTGGTTTTTTTTTTTTTTTTTTGTTTCTCACTGTCTCTCACTTACAAAAGGGAGGACGGGGTGATTTTAGTATAAATAATAATAATAAAGTATTTTTGCTAAACATAATGAAGTGAAGGTTTGAAAATAATATTAAAATAATTTCAACATTGTCGAAATTAGCTCTTCACATTACAACTAACAACTCACAATTACACACATGTTGATTGAATATTAAAATAATTTCAACATTGTTGAAATTAGCTCTTCACATTACAACTAACAACTCACAATCACACACATGTTGATTGAATATTGTGAAAGTAGAGAGAGATGGATTTGAAAATATATGACTAATTTTTATTGATGATTGACGAGAGTTTATAACATTCTTATATAGCTATTGTTTTAATAACTAATAATAGCAACTAAACAATTGATAAATCAATAATTACGGTAACAACAACAAACTAAAGATTGGGAACTGAATTACTAATTCAACACTCCCCCTTAATTCAGCTTCCTAAGCACCTGACTTCAAGCTTACTCCTAAGCTCTTCGAACCTTTTCTTCTTCAAAGGCTTGGTCATAATGTCTGCAATTTGACTCTCAGATCTGCAGAACTCCAACTTGAGCTTTCCTTTACTAACTTGGTCTCTTAGGAAGTGGAATCGGGCCTCAATGTGGTTACTTTTACCATGTGTTATTGGATTTTTAGCCAGATTTATTGTTGACTTGTTATCCACCATTAGCAGCATGCTAACTTCAGTCATTATCTTCAATTCTTCAAGCAAAGTCTCCAGCCATAGAGCTTGACAAACACTCATACAAGTATCTATGTACTCTACCTCACATGAAGACATTGCCACAACAAATTTCTTTCTTGAGCACCAGGAAATTGGAGCATCTCCAAGCATGAATAAATAGATCTGCAGGACTCCAACTTGAGCTTTCCTTTACTTAGGAAGTGGAATAAGGTCTCAATGTGCTTACTTTTACCATGTGCTACTGGATTTATAGCCAGATTTATTGCAGACTTGTTATCCACCATTAGCAGCATGCTTTCTTCAGTCATTATCTTCAATTCTTCAAGCAAAGTCTTCAGCCATAGAGCTTGACAAGCACCCATACTAGTAGCTATGTACTCTGCCTCACATGAAGACAAAGCCACAATAGATTTCTTTCTTGAGCACCAGGAAATTGGAGCATCTCCAAGCATGAATACATAGTCTATGGTGCTTTTCCTGTCAAATTTATCTCCACACCAATCAACATCAGAGTATCCAACCATATTGTTAATAGAGCTGTTAAATCTGTTAGGAAACATCAGTCCATACCCAATTGTTCCCTTAGCATACCTGAGCAACCTCTTAACTGCAAGCAAATGAGATTGTTTTGGTGCCTCCATGTAGCTGCTCACAAGCCCTACTCCATATGCAAGATCAGGCCTTGTATTGCAAATATATCTTAGAGATCCTACCATTTGCCTATATAAAGTCTTGTCCATCATTTGTTCTCCTTCGGACTTGTCAAGTGTATTTCCAGTTTCAATAGGTGTTGAAGCTGGATTGCAATTCAACATCTGAAACATTTCCAACAGATCAGTAATATACTTACTTTGATGCAAAAAATTACACCTTTGGTTTCCTTGAACTCTATTCCAAGAAAATAGGAGAGTTTTCCTAAGTCAATCATCTCAAATTCAGCCTTCATGTCCTGCTTGAATGCATCAATTTCTTCAACTTTGCTTCCTATTACTAATAAGTCATCAACATATAGACACACTATTAGCAAACCAGTCATATTCAATTCCTTTATGTACACACCATAATCAGCGGTGCACTTCACAAATCCAAGTTGCAGTAAGAAGCCATCAATTCTTCTATTCCGGACTCTTAGAGAGCCTGCTTCAGGCCATATAGAGCCTTATGCAATCTATACACTTGCTCCTCTTTGCATTTATCTTCAAATCTAGGTGGCTCTGACACAAAAACTTCCTCCTCTAGTGGCCCATTTAAGAAGGCAGATTTGACATCCATTTGGTGTATTGGCCAGTAGTGATAGCATGCCACAGAAACCACGAGTCTTATGGTTTCTAGTCTTGCAACTGGGGAAAAACCTTTATCATAGTCCAAACCTTGTCTCTGCAAGAAACATTTTCCTACAAACCTAGCCTTATATTTTCCTACCTCACCCTTGGGATTTAATATCACTTTATACACCCATTTCACAGCAATTACATTCTTTCCCATTGGTGTCACATCCCACTTTTAATTACCAATATATAGTTTTGCTGAGTAGATTATTAATCAAATGGTTAGTTTTTTTTACTGAAAAAATTAGCATTATTATCATTGTTATTATTATAAGAATAATAATAATAATTTTTATTAATATATTAATAATAATAATAATAATAATAATAATAATAATAATAATAATAATAATAATAATAAAGGAGGGACAAAAGTGAAAATAAAGAAAAATTAGAAGGACAAGAATTTGAATTCTATCCAATCACTCCCTCCTATCACCATACCTCATGTGATGATGAGATTTTCACTCATTATCACCTAGTAGCAGCATGAATAGTAATCTGAAAGACCTAGGACGAGTAGGTAGAAACCATGATGAGAATCCATGAGCTTCAAGTGGTGAACCATGGAGTTACGAGACAAGGTTTGATCTCACACCAAGGGTATTCAAGCCACGACTATAAATAGACACCTCTTCTGTTCAGTAACACCACATCATCTTCAGTTTCTTGTTCTGAATTCAGAGAAAGAGAGAGAAGCTCTCGAGCTCTCTCCCTCACTCGATTCCTTCATCACCATCATCATCCATCATCTTTGTTTCTGTTCTTCATTAAATCACCACCAAATTTCTTCATTTCATCTCCTATGTGACCTATAAGCTTTGCATGTTGGTTTTGAGTGAGGGAAATGACTGAATTCGAAGGGAACCATGAGCTAGGGTTTGAAGCTCGAAGGACCGAGACCTGCAACTTGATTTTCCTCTCAACCCAGAGTGTTTAAGCCAACGAGACCACCACCATTGGACTTCTGGAACTGAGATGAAGCCGGCTGGCCACTCAGTTCACATCGCCGCCGTGAGCGCCACTGTAGTCGCTGTGCTCCGGTCATCTTCTTTGGCAGGTTCGTTGGAGAATTTTTCCAGAATTCAGTTTTAGTTATGCCATTCAAACCCTTATGCTCCGTAGGTTCTAAATATCATGATTGTTTTGAAATTTGATGAGTTTTTCATGGTGAACCAAGACCCTTAGGGTTTCGGCCTTAAACCTCTTTGCATGTGAGTTTCTTGATGATCAAGGCCATGGTAACCACGAAAAACTTCTTTGAGAAATTTTAGAACTCAATAGAGCCCTTGCATGTAGGTTTTCAGCTCAGAAATGGGCAAAAGAGGGGAGAGTAGTGCTCTCACACCCTCGGGTTACCTTGAACCTTCACGAAAATGTTCAAACCTCATGATTAGAGGCTGAGAATCCATGAAACTTAGTCCTAGAACTCGAATAGAGAAGAGATTAGGGCTAAAATGAAAGAATTTGGAAAGAAGGAATTTTAATGTAATTTTCATGATATTAGGCAACCGTAATCTTAGAATTAGACAAGGTTAAGAGTTGAATAAGCCAAAATGAGTATCCAAACGGGATTCCTGACATGTTGTAGATATCCAGAAATGAGTTTTTCTTTTCAGAAAGCTGAAATTGATTTTTAGAATCAATTATGGGTGAAAAAATAGCTTATTGGCTATATTTTCATTGTCATCCAAACATGGCGTTAGGACAGAAGTAATTCTGGACCTGGAAGTGATTTTGGAAACGTAGGAATAGGAATTTAAAACTTATTATATCTTGAGCTGTGTGGTTTTAATGTTTGGTAATTGATTGTGACGTTACCGCTATACTGCAGAGGATTTGCAGCTTGCGGAACACACCGCTCCGGCTCAGCAAACACCAAGTAAGGGGGGTTGGAGAGTTAATAGAGCCTAAGAGGTTATATATTGAGACCTCCCAGACGGATGGTGGGCACGTGGTTATATTATTTTTTGGTCTATTACTTGCATCTGAAGAAAGGTTAATTGCGATTAACTGATTGACTGTCTGCTACGATTTCTTTGATTAGTTGGTATGACTTGATAAAATGAAAAGTCTATATGTGCTTGCTTAGTGTGAAGCATGGCTTGATAAAATGAATAGATATTTTATAGTTGTCTTGATTATACGTTATGGCTTGATAAGCAAGAGTGGATATTGTATAATTGCTTGAATATATGTTATGAGATTATTGGAGGAATAATTGAGTGTTGATGATTATGAATGGCTATGATTGAGCCTTGTTGTTGGATTATGATATCTCTGCATAAATGTATTTATTGCTTGATGCAAGAAAAGTCCAGTGGTCGGAGATTATGCCAAATGTGTATAGTTGAGGAAAGGGGGATAACAAGTACTCCCTCCGTCCCTAATTATAAGGTAAAATTGTTAAATTCACGCTTATTAAGAAAAGGTTAGTTGATGCATTGATTTTAAAAAAAAATGTAGAATCTTCCATATTTGCCCCTATTAATGGTGCTCCACTATCAATTTATCAATTTAATGTCATCCCACCCGAATTAAAGAACTTGAAGATATCAATGGGTGTCATAGAAAAAAAGGAGATATCAATGGGTGAAACTTATCCAATTTTTGAAAGCATCCACGTACTATTCCATGTGTTTAATGCCATCCCACTTTTTGCTTTTGGGTCTTCCACTTTAATAGAACCTACCAAGATAAATCTTGAACAAAGTCAACAAAAATTCCTTATGTTCCTTTTGCTCTGCAGTGTCATCTTCATTTTCATCCAAAGGAAACTTGTTCAAATCAAATTTTGCAACCACTTTCTTTCCTATCAAAGCTTCAGCCACCTTTGCTCTTGGGTCTTCCACATTTTTAGCTTCAACTTTGTTATCCTTGAGAATTTTGTAGAAACCAATTTTTGTGTCTTCTTCAAATTCATCCAATGAATCTACAACAACTTCTACAGTTAATTCTTCAAGAATTCCATATTACCTTCTCCATTGAAGCTTCAATAATTTTTTTCTCCATTGCCTATGAAAAGAGGAAAATTGCAAAGCAGGGGAGAAGAAAAGCCAAAGGGAGTGAAGGACGTGAATTTATTAAGCTGCTCAATTCTCAATAAGTTTAGTATGGAAGACTAAGTGCAAAAGCCAAAGTGTCAAACATTAAAAGACTTTAGTTGGGTAGCAGCAGGAAAGAGAAAAAAAGTGAATGTGAATCAAAATTTTGGAATTGAAAAACTAATAAATGTAAGGGAAAATATGGAAAAGAAAATTATTTTTTGTTAAGTTAGCTTATATTTAGTGACACCATATAGGTGTCTTTGTTAGCTTATAATTAAGGACAGAGGGAGTATATGTGAAGGCATTAGGTGACCTTAGTCGAGGAATGACAATATGAGAAATGTGCTCTGGCTTTATTGAAAGCATATGGTTTGGCGTATAGGATTAATGAATCTAATTAATACTCACTTAGAATAATACATTGAATGGTTTTGCATAATCTTGTCGTATAGCCATTTCCCATGTGTAAGCAGGATTCCGAGGACATGACTTGAGGTTGACCTTTATTTCAAGTTACTCCCAACTTGTAGTTGGTGGAGATGAGATGGCGAGTGGTCCCCGTAATGACAGGTGAATATAGACCAAGCTAGGGACGTGTGCGAAAGATCATCAATGGTTGTGAAATGCAGAGGTTATAAAGGGGAGATGACTGCTCCGTATGTGATTGATTATTATGTATCATATGTCTAGTATGGAGGAATAAGGATAGGAACTTGCGGCAACTTCCACTGTGGATAGACTGGTGTGCACCCAGTGTGGATGCCTGAGATGCCTGAGGCGACATCCCAGAGATGGGGTGACCTGGGGATGACTCAGTGGAGCGACTTAGAAGTAGGCCGTTGAGTTTGGGATCCCTTGTGTTTTAGCTAGTGGAGTAGGAAGCCCGTGAAAGACTGCATCATCCCGACTGAAAGTCAAGAGGTTAATCAGTGCTCGGTAAGAGGAGTGAGGCCAACGTAACGTGACCATGTTCCTGAGTGACGTTCTGAAGGATATGACTGTGTATAGCCAAGGGGCCCATCATTCATGTGAATATTGGTTGAGGGTGAATGAGTCATTCTTCAGAATCTCTGTCGAACGATCTCTTTAATGTTTCTGCCGAATGAATACTTCAGAACATTTAGCCAGACGAACTCTTCATCAGAGTTGCCAAACATTCTCTTCAATAGTGTTGCAGAACGAATTCTTCAGACGTTTGCCAAACGTTCTTCTAAGTTGACCTGGCATATGAACTCTTTAACATGAGTTCCCAAACGTACTCCTTTGGTGGACGTACTCTTTACTGTGAGAATACTCAGCAGACTGACTTCTAGAAGAGTGTCCAGACGTAATCCTCTGGATGAGTTGCCACACTGGTACTTTGTTGAAAAGTCGAGAGTGCTTCTAAGCTGGATGTGCTCTTTCAGGCTTGTGACCAGACTTACTCAATTCTGGCACGAGTGTGCTCCTATTTGTCAAAGCATGCTCATCCACCGGACTGTTTCAACTTGTCAAGTGTGTTTCATTGTTAAGTGAGCGCCGCTACCCAAAGACTTTCAAAAGGATGATTGTTCCAATATGAGAATTGATTCTTCAGTGAAGTGCCGGACAGTCTCTACTTAGATGCTTGTCTTTCGAGCTTCTACATCTTGATAATGCCTTGTAATTTATGCAGTTCTTCAAATAGATAGGTCTTCCTGGATATGAGAATTTTCAACGAGTTAGGAATTCTATCTCTTAGGAATATCAAACTTTAACGAAATTGTTAATTATCAAAACATAATAATTCATTTAATCATTTGAATCTAACATTAGTAGTGCTAGTATTGTTAGTATTTTTAAAATTTTTAAGGAGGCCATGGCCCTCCTATGCCTCAATGAAGATCCGCCATTGGGTGTGATGTCTGAGATGAGGTGCGGTGATGGCTGGAATGAGGTGTGGTGGTTATGAAGGAAGAAGAAGAAGAGGGAAGAGGAAGGATTGAAAATGATTTAGAAAAAATCAGAGGGATCAAAATTGATGGAAAAAATCCACGTTGTCACCCTCAACTGACTAAACTCGCCACGTGGCGGTTGACTAAGTCAAAATTGATGACAAATAAGCAGAAAACATCAATTGAATCTAATTTAATTAACAAAATTCTAAAGGACAACATTCAAGGGATTTGAAAATCAGAGACCCGATTTGATTCTTCTTAGAACCAAAAACATATATTTAAGCCTAAGTAAGTTCTATTGCTACACTCATATTTTTTAATGGACATAAATGAGAAATCGGTATGTGTACTGACAATATAAATATTTTACACTATTAACCAATTAGATCTTAAGGATGTGGGAAAAAAAAATTTTATTTAATGAATTGATATGAAACATTTTAAAATTTCATAGGTGGCAGTGTTAAAAATCTCTACAGTGAATCAAAACTTAACTAAAATTTTATTTGTATGACATAATAAGGGAGTTGGGTATACTACTAAATTTTAATATTGGATAAAATTAATCCAACCTTAAGTGGTCTAATAATATTTTGGTATGTGTTATGAGTTAAACTTTTTAAAAATCATATATCAAAATATTATTGCTCCTCCTAGACTATAATAATTTTATTGAAAGTAGATCTTGAGTGATTTAGAGACATTTGCGATTTCAATCCAATTTGGAGCATGGTCATTGACAAAAGAAAGAAACCATTTTTAATGCATGAAAATTGAAATGGAAGGATCATGTTTGGGGCCAACCACTAATGAGCCATAATAATAACCAACAGCTGATATATCAATATGCCACTTGACTGGTCAGACTCAGGTCCAAACTCTCAAATCTAAAGTCATCTGGTTCAACACTCCAACACTGAATTTTTTCCCCTAATTTACACATTTTATTTTTGGTATATATATATATATATATGTATATATATAATAATAATCTACTATTTGTTGCCATCCATGCTGCTTCAAATATATTTATTACCAAAAAGAAAAGTTGGCTTTATCAGGCACGAAACAACAATGGGAAGGTTAGCGTGATCGCGGTGAAAATTATTTTTTGAAAGGAGGCAAGGCAATGAAGGATGTATTTTCTTTTGTTTTCTTTGTAATTCTTAAACTTCGATGATTGAAAAGCCAAGATTGATTTTTTTACTAAAATTGGAAAATTTTAATAATACTATGGCAATTTATTAATTGCTATTTTTGTCCTTGTTAATAATTCCCTGGCAAAGAAAACACTGTTTTTGTTCTGCATTTGGAGGGGTCAAAACTCAAAAGTGCTAAGACTGTAAAATCAGATGTACAAGTCTGTCACAAGATCATTGTTCAGAATCATTGTTAAGACCTAAGAGAAACACAATGTGTACAGAACAGTCACATGGAACTTGTCAAGGACTCTATGCTCAGTCAAATCATAATTTCCTAACCATCTTTTGTCTCTTCCTGATCTTCATTGCACACACCTTGTGCCTTTTCATAGTACTCTTGTTGTGTTGTTGTGCCTATATTTGAGTCTTCTTCATGACTTTAGCATTCACATTTCAAAAGAGCGTTTCCTCCAAATAGAACACACACACACTAGGAGAAGCTGGAAGAACACAAGGAGAAAGAAACATTCTTGTGTCTGATCTTCTAGCCACAAAAGCTGCCACAAATGCCAACAAGTGATGAATTTGATGAGTTGATTGAGGTCCTGCATCTTGCCACACTCACCCTCTTAATAGTTATTTGTTTCGTTCATTTCCCTTCTCACTCACTAAATATTATTTGCATCTTGTCTTATACTTGGCACGCAGACTGTTGTTCTCAAAGTACACATGAACTGTCAAGGGTGCATAAACAAAGTAAGGAAAGTACTTAGAAAAATTGAAGGTGAAGTTTGAATTTTTACTCTAGCTTAAATTCCTATATTCATTAAAGTACCATTATGTATAAGCTTCCCCTGTCATTCTAGTGGCTAACATGTTTTAGCTTTTAACTACTAACCATATGGCCTGCAAAAGGAGGTTGAAAGAAAGAAAATAAGAGTTTTAATAAAATGTCATCAATGAAATTAAGAATATAATGAAGGATGTATGTATGTTGAAAACTTGGTCCTAACAAGTCATGGTTTTATGTATTTTATTGTTTAGAAAACTTTGTTAAAGTAAACACATTATTTATTGTAAGAAGCTTACTTTCAAAAACTGCTTTAGGTTGGTTTTTGACCATGAAATCTCTTGCATGTTGGGGTTAACTGGTTAAGTAACTCTCTTTGAAGATTTTAAACTTGGAAACTAAAGAAACAGTTCAAAGCTTTCTTAGAAGCGATTCTTTGTTTGATTCTTATTTCCTTGTTACTTAATAGTGTGTTTGGATTCACGTTTGGAGGGGCCAAACGTGGATCCAATAATCTAAAAGCAACTATTTCTTACTTCTGGAAACGTGGTTTCAACTCAAACGTGGTTTCAAACTGATTCTTCCAAATATGCACTAATTAGTTGGAAAATCATGCAACATGGTTTTTCAAAATACAGGCATATTCATCAATCTGCAAGGTTCTTTCCCCCATAACCAAAGCTACCTTCACCACTAAATAGGCCCAAGAAAGTTAAAATACTATACCAGAGGTTACTGATGCAGAAAAGTTACCTAGTAGAAAAGCCAAAACAGAATATAAAACTAACACCTCTAGTATTCTGTTTCCCTTTGTCCATAGAAATATAAGTAAGCAAATTTCCACTATTTATCTCCAAAAACAAAAATGATGATAACATTGGTAAAATTGTTTGCATTCTTCTGAATATGGATCAGGTGTCTACAAAGTAGACATTGATGCAGAAGAGCAGAAGGCAATTGTCACAGGAAATGTTAATCCTTCCACTTTGGTCCAAAAATTGGCCAAACTTGGCAAACATGCAGAGATATTGAAAGCAGATTACAACCAAGAACAATCCAACGATGGTAGAGGTGAGAACAATGTCCACTCTGACTCTGAAAATCAGTATATGTTTCCCACATTCTTTGGGAAAGATCATTGGGGGCCTGAAGGGTATTTTTATCAAGATATGAGTGCCAAAACCATGGAAAACGAGATCAATGGACGTTTGGCTGCACCATTGTTTTTCGAAAATGCTTACAACAGAGCCAATCCAAATTTCATCAGTTTCAGTGGAAGTCCCATGATGAGGCCTGAAATTTTTCAAGAGAATGGTGCATGGGGTTACTTTGGCTTAGGGAGTCATGAATGGGCACGAAACCTCATTGGTGGATCATCAATTAGTGAATATGTTCATCAACCATCTCTTATGGCCAACATACATGGATACTACAATCATCTGCCCTATGGAATCAACATCCACATGCAGCAGCCACCAACTAGGAATGATTTGATGATGAACACATACATGCTTCAGCATATGGAAAATCTAAAGTAATTCTGATTTTCTTTCAAAGTTAACTCTCACTCGGGTTTAGAAATTGCCTAATGTCCAACATTTCCTACAAAGGTCATTCTACTATGTTAGCTGTATTACATTACAAGAAAGTGCATCAAA
The DNA here is from genome assembly GCA_030819835.1 of Acmispon strigosus. Taxonomy (NCBI): domain Eukaryota; kingdom Viridiplantae; phylum Streptophyta; class Magnoliopsida; order Fabales; family Fabaceae; genus Acmispon; species Acmispon strigosus. Next base: position 34,579,793 of record JAUAMA010000007.1, read on the forward strand.
ACAATGTTAAGGACTGTTAAACTTAATATCTAAATCTGCATATTATGGTTCTTATACACAATTTGCAAAATACTATCACATGAACCAAAAAAAGATTCTTACAACAAAGATGAAACTGGAACTTCAAACTCACTCAATATATAGTTCAAACTCTAGGCAGTGTTTACGAATCCTTATTAGACTCGAATTCGTCATCACTCTACATTCAGCACAATCAACATTTGAATGTCTTGTACAATGCATTTATTTTTTCTTCTCAACTTCAACAACAAAATTGACATGTACTTGGTAGACATGAAACTGCATCCTTTAAATTTTGATTTAGTAATACTGTCAAATACATACTTGTTCAAATCATATCACCAATTCAGTCATATATTTCAGCTTTGATTTCGATTTGCAGGCTCCGAATGTCGTCCTGGCTTTGAATTAATCTGATCTCGAAACGGGTTGAATTGCAATCATGTCCCGCGCTTTTGTAGTCTCTTAGTGTCCTCTGCTAAGCTGCCTGCAAATATTGGTGATAACTCACAGTATTAATTAATCCGTTACTGAAAAAGCATGAATGCCAAAGTTCAAAAATCTCAAAATTAGCGTCCTCTCACTACTAGCAGTAGTAATAAGAGTCAAAAAATTCAAATGATGGAAAACTTTTCATTACTCCAAGAGAACTTGGACATCAAGAGAAGAGGAAAAACAGCATGAGACTAATGTCATACACCAAGAGAATAAATACCTGCAAGCTTGACACCGAAAGTTCTGTAGCCATCTCAAGGTTTTCTGGGTATCAAGGAATAAAGACCAAGAAGAAGTGCAGCTAGGAGATCTCCCGTTCCCTACACGCATAAGAACATTACTAAGGTTAATAGTTATTGAATATTTCAAGCCATTTCTAAGCTTGATTGGACTAGAGAACTTAATTGAATCAATTTGCAAGTCAACTTGTTTGTTAGAAACTCTTTCTTGAATTAGATTCGGTTATTTTCCTATCTATTCCTTGGAGAACAAATTGGATAAACCTCGTATCTAACAAGCACCAGGTCAAATAAGCAAGAAATTCCTGACACAGATGTGCTGCAGTAATTGATCCTAAAAGGAGATTGTTTTTCCTTTCCTAGTTAGCTAAATTGGTTACATGGTGGTGAAGGTGAACTGAAAACCATTGACTTCCTATATGTTTTAACATGGGTGCAAAGGTTCTAACAGAATCTGAGTATAGTTTAAGCTGAACTCATCCATGTCTGGCTCCAAATGAACTTCTTTCATACACTATAGTCATTTACCTGTATACTTAACTGTCTTGAGTGGTTTCACCCCTGAACTAGTGTTCTTATTGGAAACTTGCTGATACATGTGAAATTATTGTGTTGGGGAGTGTTGCATGCTAGTGAAGGGAAGTGAGTGGGTTTTGAGAATTTGAGATGAGGTTGATTATAAAAGTTGATTTGGGTTCACTAGGGTTGCATTAAATGTCCCCTGAGCGCTGAGTGTATTTTGCTATAATCTTGATATTTTTGCACTTGTTTGGTCCTGCTTTGAAATGCATTTCAATTGGGTATTGTGGTGTGTGTGACTTTGTAGGAGGCTGGTAGGAATTTTTGTTTGGTTTTCAGACTACTTTGTATTCAGTTATCCGTTAGTTGCCTAAGTTAAGCCTTGATGAATATTTTCTTGGTCCTGAACTATGGTGATTTCTGTTTCTTGTTGAGTAATCTAGTTGATGGTAGAGCAGTTATTAGTTTGAATGAGTTTTTCTCTCTATCTTCCCTAGTCACTACTACGGATTTGCCTTTTTACCTCGGCCCTGTTACCCTGGTTTAGTCACCGACCGAGGTAAAATGGTGCCCAGAGCTCAGTTACCACGGTTTCGTGTTGAACCGAGGTAACTGATGTTGTCTATTACCCCGACTCCATGTCAACCGCGGTAACTGAGATTGTTTTTATTATTATTTTTAATAATAAAGGATTTTCACCACGGTTGCAAGTTGAACCGGGTAATAAAACATGTCTCTTACCCCGGTTATCATGCCAACCGCGGTGATAGGTGTTATATTATTATTAAAATGTTGATATGTTAACCACAAAACCCTAGTTTTCATATCGAAAAAACCCATATGTGAACCCTTTCTCTGTTGCACCTTGTGACCGCCGTTGCACCTCATCACCGGCCCTCCTTCTCTCTACAATGGCACCACCACTGCTGTGCATGCTTGTCGGCGCCAGGCTCGTCTCCATCTTCGTGCCTCGCTGTTCCCGTCTTCTCCAGTTGGCCGCTCTTCTCTACCTCACTGGTGAGTCCTCTTGACATACTTCTAGTTCTAGGGTTTTGTTTTGAATAATGTTGTTGTTGTTCAGTACTAGCCACTAGGGCTTTGTTTTCCCAGAGCACAAGAAGTGTGCGCCGTTTTGGTCGTAAATGCATGTCTTTCCACACACTTCATTGTCTCCCGCATGCGCGGTTTCGTTCTTCTAAACAGTCACGCCGGTTCTCCTTCCCAATACATCTCTTTACTCTACACTTCAGAACAGTCATGGCGGTTGCTCTTCTTCATACCGTTTCACTTTCCTCGTTTGCTTATAAATTACAGAATGTTTTCCCAGTTCTCCATCCAATACTCCATCTTCCCTACATCCTTCTTTTTCTCTCTGCTAGGGTTTCTTCTTCAACCAATCCCCTGGTGCGGCGGCGGCCTGGTGTTGGCCTCTCTGGCGGCGGCCGTCCTGCCGCTTCCTGGGAGGCGCCAAACCTGTCACGTTTTCCTCCCTGCTGCTGTTCGTCGCCGTAAATCCTCTGTTTTTCTGGCGTTGGTTCTCCTCGCGAATCGCTTCGTGCGACTTGGTTTTCTTTTTCAGCTTTTCTCTGGTGTGGTGGCGACGCTGTTGCTGTTTCCTCTTAAGGGCATCGCTTTCGCCTTCGGTTTCCACCTTGCTGCCGTCTGGCTCTGTTTTCTGCATCTCCTCGTCGTCTGTGTGTGCTGGGTTCCGCGCGATTTCCCCCTTGGTGTCCGTCTCTGCTTCTTGTTTTCACCTGCTTTTGTGTTTTTCTTTGTTGCGAGGGCCATCTGGGTGTGCTCGTCATGGGCAGTCCTGGTTCTGGTTCGTTTCCTCAATCTTTGCCAGGTTCGGCGGTGGTGGGAGGCGGCTTTGGGCAGAGGCTGGATGCTGTAGGTGGCGAGGTGGCAGAAGGTGAGCCGGCGAGGCTAGTGGGCTTCGTGGCGGAGGGGGGCTTTTCGCGCGTCGCCCGTCGTCGCACTATTTCGACCCTCTTCATCGATGGTATCGAAGAGTCAATAGGCTACCATCACATTCGGGGTTTATTCTCCCTTTTTGGTCGGATCCTGAATGTCTTTATTCAACGCAAGCGCAAAGAGGGACGTCGATTCCGTTTCGGCTTCGTCCGTTTTATGTCCAAGCGCCAGGCTACCTCTGCTACAATCGCTTTGGATCGGCTCAAGGTGGGCGGGGCTGTCCTTTCAGTGGCTCCGGCTAAGTTTCCCAAGGGTATTCAGCGCTTTGAGTCTCGCTTCTCGTGTGGCGGAGATCAGCATCTGATGGGGACCGGACCATCCGGGGTCTTTGCTGGTGGGCTCGCTGAGGGTGTTGTCCGTGCTCGCTCGTGGAAGGTGTCTCGTGCGGGTGATCTTTTTGAGGCTGCCGTGAAGGAGATGGCTTTGGTTCTTGATCTTGTCTCGGGTGACGGGGTTGACGAGAGAACTCCCGACTTGTTCCTCTTTCCTGAAATTGGTCGTTTGCAGACCGAGGCGTCCGCGGTGGGTTTTACTGGTGTTCCTGATGTTTCTTCCCGCGAAATCTCCTTGCTCTCGGATATGAGCGAAGAGTGCCGTGGTGAGGAGGTGCCTGTTGCTCAGGAAGGGTTGTTTTTGCAGTCTCCTAGAAGACGAGGTCGACCAAAGAAACAGGATGGTTCAACCAGTTCCAAGGGGGTTTCAGTCTCTACAGGTAGGGCTCGTGGACTGGGGGTCAAGCGGCCTCGAGGCCGGCCCAGGAAGGAGGTGAGGTATCCGGATCCTTCCTCTCCTGTTTGCTCTCTTTTGGAGGCTAGGGCGGGAGATGGTAGAGACGATGGTCTCGCTTCCGCGCCTGTCGCGCTCGAGACTCCAATGCCCCCAAGTGTGATGACGAGAGCTAGACGTGCCATTGCGGTTGGTAAGCTGGTGGGTGTCGTTTTCGAGTGCCCTGACAGTGTTGCTGTTAAGCATATTGCGGCTCAAATTATGGAGCGTCGGAAGGCGTAGGTTCTGATTCTTTTTTGTGCAGGTGTCGTTTTAGGGATCTTGTTCTTTATATGGGTGTTTTCTGTCTGGTTGGGAGCGTGCTTGGGAGATCGGGCTTGGAGGTGGTAGGAATTGTGTTTTTGTTATCTCTTTGGTTTGGTGTAGGCTGTAGGGCCTGTGTATTGCGTTTTGGGTTCTTGGGTTTTTTGGCCTTGGCTATCGTCTGTTTTGGGTGGGGCTTTGTATTTCTCTTTTTGTCTGGTGCTGCCTTCCCTTTCCTGTTTTTGTGGTGGGAAGCCAGCTCTTTTGGTGCTTTGTCGGCCAATGATATATTTATATATAATTTCACTTTCTAAAAAAAAAAAAAAAAAAACAGAAATGGCAAACAGTTTTGAAATCTGTCTTCCTTATGCCGTAAATTTCCCTGAACTAGAGCACTATCAAGTTCACAGCACCAATTCTCGGAGTAACACACGTTTCCGAGCATTGTGTGATGCCTCCAACGAGTCCATGTACCCCGATCTTGTCTTTTCCTTCTGGTCCTCCTTAACATTTTCTCATCATAGAGGCTTTGTTGCAACAGTGGTCGGTCATGAGTTCTCCCTAACTAGAGGAAAAATTGCTGAACTCCTCAATAGTGAGGACGAAGGACACACATACAATGAATTCTGGAAAGTAGGCTGCGATGAGGAAGATATAGATGAAAGCATCTATGTGATGGAAAATCCATCCGCATATGAGCCCCGTCTCTACGCATCCCTCAACGACCATTCCAGAGTTCTACATCAATTGGTCAATAAATTGTTGTGCCCAAGACTTGATCGTTTGGAAGACGTGCTTGACCATGACCTATATATAATTATGGTCCTGAATAATGAGCGTTTTAATGTTGTAGACATTGTCTACAATCACCTTGTTTCTGCTCTGGTTGACAACCAGCAAGGCATCCCCTATGGTTTCCTCATAACAAAACTCCTTAGGGATCCAAATGGGTTGCCATTACTGGCTTGGAACCTTTACAGCAGGTGGCTTGTTCAGGGACCAAAGTGCAATGATGGTAAATTAAGGGTCTTACACTCCATTCCAATGTCTCGGCAGTCAATCTTCTCCAACACGTTCCAGGCAAGAATGGACAACCCATTTGGGCCTCTAAGAAGTTTGGTAATTCAGAAGCCATAAGGAATTGCTTGGTGTCGATTGATCAAAGCAGATGCGAGATGGTTATAAACAATATCCACAACATTAATGTACTCATCATTCAAGATAGAGTACATGATGAATAGGTCCTTCCCGAGCACGTCCTCCAGATAATCAGTCCTTGGACAAATCATATTCGTGATTATCTAGTGCACAGCTTTTGCCGGAAAAGTGAGTGACGAGTAGAGCGAGCGCTGGGAGATAGTAGGGTTCTCCATATGGTAGATGACATTGTCAATGTCCTCTCTGTAACGATCCCTCTTCCAGAATTCCGAATATACTTCCCCTCCATCTAAACTATCGAGGAATTCATCAATTTTCTCTCTGGTGATGGAGATATCGTGGCTCAACACCGTTCTAATAAAACCCCTGTCGTGACTAAGAAACAGACAGGACCAGACGGTTGTGACGAGTTCAGGGTACACCGGTTATTCGGAAGCATCACACAGAACAGATAAACGCGTGTGTTGCAAAGCGTTTGAACCGGGAATTTGGTAGACACACAATTGAAAAAAATTAACTGTCAAAGGAGGGCAAATAGTTATGGTGTTGACCATATTTTTGCAGCGAAACTCTTTGAGTTGGGAGTATATCTCTTCAGAAATAAAGGTGAAAAGGTAGAAAATGAGAAGCCATCTTATTTGTAAGGAGAAGATAAGGAAGGATCTGATTCGACAAGTAAGACTGGAGGGCTGTTTGGAAAAACAGTTGATTTCAGTTCGGAAATCAAAACAAGTGGGATGATCACGTCAAAGATCCCATAACCTTCATAACCTATTTGTTAGCATAGTAGGCTACTAACCGCCCTATTACTACGAGTAAACCGGCAGAATCCTTCTTTCATTAGTTGAACAAAGGATAATTAAATTTGTCTTTTATTTACTTAAAATATCACACTTCTCAACAAAGAAATCTTTCGAAGTATGATATTTTGGGGGGCATCTATTAGCTTGGAAATTTTCCAAGTCTCGGTCTGGTCGAAGTATACGCCATGAGATGATTTCAACCGAAATGAGAAACATTTGGCTAAAACTAACAAGGCAGTTGCCAAGTTCGACTAAAATAGCGACGGCATGCTGAGTCGAAGTCGAATGCACATTGGAAACAAAGTCGTGAAACGAACAAGTGTTAGAGCTTGTTCTCGATTGGAGTCTTGATATGCATGAAGCTGTCTTTCGACGAAGTTCATTGGAGCAGTTAGATCAACAGGACACCTGGATAATGAAGAAGTAGACAGAAGACACGTGTAGAGACAAGAAGAAATGACTGTTGCAAGCAGTTAGAAGGTTTTTCCTATAAATAGAAGAAATGAAAGAAGATTCATGGTCTTTCGCCCACATCACAACACGTCCAGTAGTGTTAACCCTCATCCCTATGCCATAAGTCCACTGGTAGCGACGCAGAGCAACAGGAACGAGACACATGTGAGTCACTGAGTGATGGTCGACTGGCCAAACCTTTAAATTTCATGCAATCTTTTGTATTTTCTATGCACTTTAGGTTTTAATGCAATTTATTTCAATTTATTTTCCTTTTTTTACTCTGCCTCTCCCCCTTTGACGCTTGGAAGCGCTTCCCTTTCAAGTCTCTTCTCTCAAACTTGCACGATCAATCCGCTCGAACCACTTTCAACGGACTGATCACGCCATCCACTCCACCCACGCACTCCATGCACACCGGGAAGATTTCCGTATTCCCAGGACCCGTAAGAGGATAGAATCCAGCCTCTTCATAAACATTCAGATTTTCTTGTGGTGTTACCCTGATTACCAAAAATCAGCGTAAACAATTATATAGGTACTAAATTTTTTTGGGACCCAAGACAATTGCATTTATGGCCTTGCCTTATACCCGACCTTATTCACTCTATAGGTTAGAGACTAATCTTTCAAGATATCAAGCATAAAGTGGAAATTTCTCTTAATTCAATTTTTTTTTTCATACACATAAATCTATGGATCGAATCCAATACCACATGCTTAAAAGACGCAGCTTATTCCACTCGAGCCAACACATTTGGGAAAGACTACTACTCAAAAGAAAAGTCTGGCAACAACTTATAAAGAAAATGAGTTAGTTGACTTCAATGCACACCAAGTGAGTTTATCCTCGACAACTGAAATGGACTAACAACCACTTGTGTTCAGTTCCTGAAAATGACATTTACTTAACAGTAAGCAATGGAACAGCAACAAATTCAAGTACCATATATTCATCCTATGATCAAAGCTATTTTCAACTGAATCCTTGACCCACCCACCTACACAGACAAACCCACCGGTCAAAGTCAAACCCATATCCCCCAACTCCTTCTCCATCATAACTCACAGCAAGCACATATATATCTACCCTAGCTAGTTTGTGCCTTCCGCTAACTATATATCTCTTTCTCTCTCTCTTCAACTTTTAATTGTGCAGCAAGCTCAAGTTCATAATACCAGTACTCAGAGAGGAGGGGCCAACCAAAAGAATCCAATAACAAAATGAGAAAACCTTGTTCTGACAAAGAAGGTACTAACAAAGGTGCTTGGTCCAAGCAAGAAGATCAAAAGCTTATTGATTACATCCATGCTCATGGTGAGGGTTGCTGGCCTTCCCTTCCCAAGGCTGCAGGTGAGTTATGTCATATATCATATGGGGTTCTCTAGCGTCCTGTTTAGTGCGACCAAATTATTATGAATTAGTAGGTGAATAGCAAATTCGTAGCTATTTGGCATCTAATTTTACGAGCAACTATTTTCCTGTTATTTTCTCAAGTTACAAACCTTATTTCACATGTTTACAGATTCTATGTTTATAAGTTACGAGTGGTATACCGGTACACCATCCACACATGTGGGAAATGCTAGAGAAAGCCATACCATATATATTCATTCTTCTTCATTCAAACCATTCCCTTCATTATCTACCTACAATTAACATCATGTTTGAATTCATAGTTATACATTTTTCACAATGATCAGCTCCCCCTCTTTTAAAAGCCACTTTTATTACCTTCTTTCAAAATCACTTTTGTTTCCAAACACTCACTATCTAAGGCCCCAACTTACAAATATATTTAACATGCTGTAATTAACAGGGCTGCAGCGTTGTGGCAAAAGCTGTAGATTAAGGTGGATAAACTATTTACGACCAGACATTAAACATGGAGACTTTGCCCAAGATGAAGAGGATCTCATCATCAAACTCCATGCCCTCCTCGGCAATCGGTACCTTTTCTCTCTTATATAATTTTACAAATTATTATCTTCTAGGGCGAGGTTCTATTCAAAGTGAAAAATATAATTCAAGTTTGAGTTGCATTATGATACATAGACCACAGAATAGTGTCTAGCACTTCAAGACACTCGCACCAAATCAATAGAATGTGGATGGGAGAGATTATTTTTCTAGGTAGAGGATTACTTGTCAAAAGGAGAAGAGGGTAGTTATTGAGTGTTTTGACTGAGAGGTGAATTGTAACATTAAGATTGGAAAATGAAAAGAGTGAACATGTTAGCAGTTTAATTTTTGTTTTGAAAATGATAAAGTTGAGAGAAAGCACTTCTAAATTACTATGTACAGCGCCAACGACATGTTGAGGAGATTAATAGAGACCCGCTCCTCGATATGCACGGCCGGCTACTACCGCTGCGGGTTCATATTATGCCAGCATGATCTCGAGAACGCTAGAGGATATTCCCCAAAATGAGTTGTGAACCAACTGAGATATTTAACTCAACTTAGCGGGTTCCAACCCTAAATCTAGGAGGAGGTGAAAGTTAAACTTAAAAAACAGAATAAATTAATAAGATACTGTATAAGAGTTTTTCCCATATTTATCTACATGCATGTCCATATTGTGTTAATATCTTCTTCTTTTTTCCTCTCTTTCCCACACAGAATAGATAAGGAATTGAATTTTATTAATTAGTTGGTGTATGTATGGTGTTTTTAGGTGGTCACTTATTGCTGGAAGGTTGCCAGGGCGTACAGACAACGAGGTGAAGAACTACTGGAATTCTCACATCCGCACAAAGCTAATAAAGAGGGGCATCGATCCAAATAACCATAAGCTACACCAACACCAAACCTTCCCTGCTCCACCTTATAATGCTTCTGCAGCTGATACTGCACAATCATCAAATCTAATTACGATCATGAACAAAGAGCAAGGAGTGATCTCTTTCATTAAATCCATTGGCTCTGTTGAGGATGCAGCTGCAATCGTTTCTTCATCCACCCAGTTGAATCTTGACCTCACCATTGCTTTCCCTTCACCTAGAATTCCACTCGTGGAGGATAAGTCTAAACCTAGTGAGGAGATAAGAAAAATGGGTGAGGATTCACCTCCTACCCTTCCCCTATTTCGATAATGGGATTGTTTAGCATCCACCACTTAATGGATGTAAACAACGCTCCCCAAAAGAAATTAGTTATGAGGATAGTAAATTGGTAGCTCTTTTACCGCTAATTTTTAGACAACTATTTTACTGTTAATTTTGCGAAGTTACAAGTCATATTTCACATTATTATAAATTTTATGTTAACAAGTTACCAACAATGCATCGGTACACTACGTGATCATGTGGAAAAAGCCTTAGATACTTAAGTATTACTAATTATGATTGTTTTATTTGAAAATATATATAGTCAAATGCTATGGACAAGAAATCACTTTTTCACTATTTCTTTCCTTTGTCTATCCTACCAATAAAAATATAACACGTAAAAGAAAAAAGTTTCTCTCAATCCTTCAAATTATGTTTTTTCTCTCATATGGTTACTAATGGAAAATGAAACTTTCCCATTTTCTCCACTTTTACCAATTGAAGAAATAGGGAGAAAAGAGTGAAAATTAGGAGATATGATAGGTAAAGTGATGGAAAAAAGGAGAGAGATAAAAAAAAAATGAAAATGAGATGGAAAATAATGTGGGTGTGAATATATTCATTGTATCCTTAACGTGTTTTTAATTTTTTTTAGATCAAATAAAAAGTAACATTTAAAACAAAATTTGAAGTAATTTGAGTACAACTCAAGCTCCTGTGAAACGAAGGTTCAGATGCTCAAATGATGGAAGAAAACACGAACATGTTCGAAAGACATGGATCAAATATAATTTTAAACTACGTTCCAGATTTTCCATCAAAATAACATAATTAAGCTTTGAGGCGTCCATAGAACTTGTGCGTCTCTTGTGTTGACAGGAAGCGCACATGTCCAAACTTCGAAGAGGTGTCGATAAACTTGAGTTTGATCTCCTCCAAAGCAACACGAGAAGTCTGCTTAAGCACGGATTGAGAATAATGATCGGTAGACATCTAAAGGGTGTAGACCACTAGAGAGATAAGAAGAGAGGAGAGATAAGTAATAAATGTGATATGTGATGTAATGTGATTAGAAGAAAGAAATAGGCAGAAAAAAAAGGTGTTCAGAGGTATCTATACTGTTTAGGTGTACACGAATCATTACCCATTGACGCAATGTGACAACCCTTTTCTTGGGGCCAACACAGCCTCCCTTGATCATGAGGAAATCATCCTTCACAATACCGTAGTGTGGGAATCCACCCATTGGGATTGGGTAATCTCCTTCACAATAACGTGTTGTATTTTTATTTGTGGATGGGCGGAATGATACAGGAAAAAAGATATATATGCATGTGATTTCACTTCCAGGTATTAAATGTATATGTGGGAGTATTTCATTATTTAGATCTTGAACGTATATATTACTGTGTGTATATTTGAGATGTATTTTATGAGTAAAATACTTTTATTAGAAAAAGTAAGGATAAATTACGACCGTTAGATCTAATCATAAATAGTCAAGATTAAAACAACTTAATAGTCACATGACCACTTAAAAATGTCACGTGATTTTTTTTTAAAAAAAGTCACATGACTTTATGAATGTTCTACCCAACGCTAAACCACTAAATGATCTAGCACAAAACCCAAGGTGAGCAAAATACACAATTTTGGAAAGAAATCTCTGGTATTCAGTGAATGAGAAAAAACATACATTTTTACAATGCATCACCTCTATTTGTAGGGGGAACAAACAAAACCCTTGATTCCTAAAATGAGGCCATTTTGGGTCTACTAATCATTGGCCTAGAAACCTGTGTACAAAAGTACTAGTTACAAATGGGTGCATCTTATGATTCTTTGCGTCTTCATTAACCGTGTGGGGTCCCTATGACCTATCCTGAGGGGCGGTCAACTAACATCCCTTTGACACGTGCCTTGCTCGCCCATACATTGGCGACTGAGTGGGCAACCTCTTTCGAGGGCGGGCGACCTGCCCGGTCTACAAGCCCACAAGACACCTTGTCTGAAGTATGAAGGCGATGTGTGTTTGAATTTCTCCTTTACTTAGTCTAATAAACACATCCATCCCACAAGCCCACAAGACGCCACGCCTAAATTACGTAGGCGATGTGTGTCTTGGTAATTCCCCACCGTCTTACCGCGAGCTTGCCCTCCAACTCGCGGTTTCGACCAATGTGCTAGGGCGATCTTTTCAGCAAAATGTGCGAGTGTACATGGCTCTTCGTCTAACTGGCCCGTCTATCCCAAAGGTCATATTCTGACACGTGCTCTCGTAACCCTAAATCCCAATCATCGCACTGCTTTGATTGGTGCGCTGCAATCATGTAATTTATAACTGTTGCACGTCATTTAACCTTCCACTAGACATTCATGCTTATTCATTTTCATTTATTGGGTTGCTGGGTATTCTCTTGCCTTTTCAAATTCACTCCCAACCCTATATAAGTCACCTCATTCTTCTCTTTTTCACTTTTCTCCCCCTTGGGTTTTCTACCTCCTTTTTCCTTTGCTTCTCCAGCACTCTTGCGACGGTGCTCTCCTTCCTCCGCCATGCTTTTTGCACCTCCTCCGCCAGTTCCTCCGTACTTCTTCCCCTAGTGAGTCCTATTTTCCCCTCATCACTTTCTTGCTCTCTTTCTGGTTTATTTCATTCATGTTTTCTGTAAGATGTTATTCCCCGATCCCAAAGGCAAAAAATCCAGGGTCCAAGTTGGCTCTATCTCCTTCTCCGACGATTCTTTCTCCGATGAGTCAAAACCCCTCTTCGGACTGTCATTAATGTTGACCATCTTGTGTCTTCTCCTGATATGGACGAGGGCGGGCCCTCAAACAGCAAACACTTATAGTTCTCTTCCTGATCCTGTGCCCAGGCGACTCACAACAATGGCGAGCACCACTTTCACTGTGTGGTTGAGCTAGGCGTCTTTAGAAAACCTCCATTCAAATGTCCGCAACTTCAGCCGTGACGATTCGGACAAACAGCTTCTAGTCGCCCCCTGTGGTGTGGGTGAATTAGTTTGCTGCTCGCCTCCACCCAATGCGGGCCCCCACTTCTTTTACATCTACGGTTACCTCTTTTTTGACCTTGGTGTCAAACTTCCTCTTTCTCCTTTAATAAAGGAATGCCTTGCGTTTCTCAATGTTGCTCCATGCCAATTGCTTCCTTACGCTTGGAGCTTTCTAAGGTCTTTCAAAATTTTCTGTGAACACTTGGAAGTTTTCCCTACGTATAATATTTTTTCACTACTACCGAATTATCTTTTTACCGCGGTTCCGGGCAGCCAGTTACCACGGTTAAACCGTGGTATTGGTCGGCGTAGTAATAGATCAATTACAGCAGTTGAAGGTGGAATCGTGGTAATATCATGCTTCTGTTACCACGGTCCTAGGAGGAACTGTGGTAATATACATCACACCTCTGCTACCACGATTCAAGGAGGAACCGTGGTAATATCATACCTCTGTTACCACGGTTCAACAAGGAACCGTGGTAATATCTCTTCCTATTACCACGATTAAACACTGAACTGTGGTAATAGGTCTATTTTTTTGTTTTTCTTTTATTCTCACCTTAATTAATTGTGCAAAAAAAAAAGTCTATTATATTGTAATACATACAACATTGTGTCTACACTGAAACTATGGTCAAATCTAAACTTTAAATACCAAATTACCAAATAAACTCTGTATAACATGCATGGACGAACTCCACAACCAGCCAAATATAGCAGCCACCATGATAAAAACTATAAGTACCATCAAAATATTATAAACACCACGCAAACAAAAAAGTGCCCCATGCCCAGGAAAAAAGTAATTTTGGGTGGTAACTAAAACATGGTCTATAGGAAATTATCCTAATATCTCTTTACTTCTATGAAAAAACAACTTCAGTAGTAGAACTATTGATACTGATCGAAATGATGCTAAGTGTGCATAATATGCAGGAGGAACTATTGATAGTGATCGAGTACACCTCACTTACATGTAGTATAAAATATTTGTCAGCCCCTATAGCTCATCTGCTTTTAAGTTATTCTCATCATACAGTACATGATAGTGAGTAGGTCTGCTGGTTCCTTGAATTCCAGCATGACAGTTGAGATAAAAATCGAACTCCCTTGGATGGTAAATGGTGGTGTCAATAACAGTTCCTAGCATTATATTTCCAAGAGATATATGAACGAATAAAAAGAGAAGGACATTCATACATCAACTTGAAGATAAATTAGAAAAAATTAAAAATACAACCATACAACCAAATTTAAAAATCACTCTGATTCACAAGAATATAATAAAAGATACAACCTGTACTGCTTGGCTGTGCCCGAAATCAGGGAAAAAGGAAGGAGCCTACTGATTCTGGAAACGATTCCCCAGAATCACTAGAGTCTTTCGAAGAGTCATCCAAGTCTTTGGAGAGATTGTACAGTGGATCGTTAATGGAAAGACCTCTTGACCAGAAGAATTCTACTCTGATCTCCTACAAGCCAACTCCTCTAAAGCGTTCCAATCCAGAAAGGGCAACCCATTTGGACCCTTGAGGAGTTTTGTTACGAGAAAACCTAGGGAATGGTTTTCTAGTTGTCAACCAGAGCAGAAGCAAGATGATTGTAGACGATGTCTACAACATTAATGTATTATTCATTCAGAATTGAGTACATGATAAATACGTCTTTGTCAAGCACGTATCTCAGAGGATCTAGTCTTGGACAAAGCACAGTTATGACTAGTAGATGTAAAACTCTAGCAGGAAAGGTGAGGGATGAGTAGAGAGAGCGATAAGAGAGAGAGAGAGAGAGAGAGAGAGAGATTTTCCATGCAATAAGCATCAATATCTTCTTCATCGCAGTCTCTTTTCCAGAATTCAGAGTACGTCACTCCTGCATCCTCACTATTGAGGAGTTCAGGTAGTTTCTCTCTGGTCAGGGAAAAGTCATGATTCAGCACTGTTCCAACGAAGCCTCTGTTGCGAACAAAGAACAAGGAGGACCAGAAGGCCAAGATGAGTTTTGGGTACGATGGCTCATCTGAGGCATCACACAATGTAGACATACGTGTGTGACACAGAGCATTGGTGCCAGGAACTTGATAGCGGTGTAGTTTTGGGAAATTGATGGTAAAAGGAAGACAGATAGTCACGCCATTTGCCATTTCTGTTTTTGAGGAAGAGGGATCACAAAATCAGAGGATACAGGGAAGATGATGGAGTGAAGGATGGAGAACAGATGAGAGATACTTCTGGAATTTATAAGAAAACGAGGGAATTTGAGGGGTGAAGAAGAGGGTGATTAAGAGGATGTCTTGAGAGTTGTGAAACTTATGTGCGAAACGCGCATGCTGAAAAGTTGTAGAGTAAAGAGGGAAGCAGTTAGAAGTTTTAATTGTGAAACGGCGCAAGATGAAGCATTTAAGAATACAAAACATAGCAGACAAGGCTAGACAATGGAGGAGGCGCGTCTTCTGCACTGTCCAACGGCGTGATTATGAGGGCTGATAGGACTAAACGATGGAGGAAACCCTAGTACTGAACAACAACAAAGCTCGTCGACACCCTAGATATTTTGAGAGAAACTTTCTCATGATAGAAAAAAAAAAACTCTTGTACTGAACAACAACACAAATATTCAAAACAAAACACTAGAAGTAGAAGCAAGTCAAGAGTACTCACAAGTGAGGTAGAGAAGAGCGGCCAGAGCGAGAAGGAATGCCAGTGATGAGGTGCAGCGGCAAGGAGTGAGGAGCGGCGGTGATGAGGTTGAAGAGCGATGGAGTCGCAACATAGAAAGGGGAAGACAAATGGGTTTTCGATCTCCAAAAAAGGGTCTCCTAGCTAACAAATCACCATTTCTTAATAATATAATTCCTATTACCACGGTTCCCATAACAATTGTGGTAATAGACAATGTTAATTAAAATATAATAATACCTATTACCACGGTTCCACTGACAATCGTAGTAATAGACAATGTTAATTAAAAAAATAATAAAATCTATTACCACGGTTCACCTAACAACCGTGGTAATAAGCCGTGTTAATTAAAAAAATAATAAATAATTATCTCAGTTACCACGGTTACCATACAACTCTGCTAATAGAGCACCTCAATTACCACGGTTCAACACGAAACCATGGTAACAGAGCACCTCAACTCTTTTGTAAGTATTGTTCCCGTGCCTTTATTTCTTATTGTTTCCTTATCTTATACTTCTGTTTGTTTTGCAGCTAAGATGTCGGACGCTGTTTACTGCGAAGCCATATCCCAATTGATGGGCACCCAGTCCGCCAAAATGAAGAAACTCTTGGCTCAGAAAAAGCTAAGAGAATCTGCTGAAAGCCAGGGTATTCCCTCAGAGGAACCCCCACCAAGAAAATCTCCAAATACCATGGCGATCCAGCCGAGGGTTGCCCTCCGAAACGAAGCTCAAATCATCACAGTGATGGTCGTGCTTTTGAAGGCTGCCCGACCAAGCGGTAAAAAAAGAATAGAGATACTGGCGCTTCCAATAGAGTGTCCGTGGATGAGGTCGTTTGTGAGGTCATCTTCACCGCCCCCGCCCACTCCGTCGAAGCAGATCATAATTTTGTGGACAAGGGAGCCTCCGTGACAACGCATGTTCACCGAGGTGGGCCGCCCACCCCCTTCCTTGAATCTTCCAGTGCGGCGCCCACTGTTAAAGGCCTCCCCCCCCATCAAGTTCGTTGTATGGGGTAGAGATTTTGACGGCCTTAACTTCATCAAGTCCTTCTTCTTCGATAATTCAAGGGAGAATTTTTACAACATGGGTGCTAAATCCTGCCTCTCCTAAGCAATTGGGAAAATTCTAGAAGCCGCCAACTTTGTGGAAAGCTTCGCCCCAAACATGCACATATTTGATGAGGAGCAGTTGGCGTACCTGTTTACTTTGATTATTGGTAAAACAGGTAAACCACAAGAAAATCCAAATGTTGATAAAGAGGTTGGATTCTGATCCATTTTGGATGCAAGGGTTTGAAACAACAAGTGCTTTAAGTCTAAATTGAAGGAGTGGGAAAGGGAAATTCATCGAAAGTGTTCGACTGAACTAAGTAAAAACTGAGTTTAAAGGATATAACTGAATATAAATGCTTCAAAAGCAGTAAAGATTGAAGAAAAGATAAAATTGCACTGAATTGAAATGCTAAAAGCATAACTTTGCATAAGTTTGAAATATGGTTGATCGGTTTCACTCAATCATGTACGTTCTAACTCTCATTTGTTGTATGTCACAGTCGTCGGACGTGTAACAGTGGAGGAGTGTAATGACGTTTGAGTGATGTGTTAAAAATAGACGAACGAACCCCAATTCTGTGCCTGGCTTCCTCTATTTATAGGCTAAATTCTTAACCGCTTGCAACAGATAAATCCCTCGAGCTTTACACGTGTCTTGAGTTTACTTCTCTGTTCTCCACACGTCCTGCTTGATTTAACTGCCCAAAACATCCGTCGAAGAGTAACTTCCCTATATGCCAAGCTTCTAGTTGAAACTAATCTTATACTTGTCTGATTCATATTCATTTTCAATACGAATTTGACTTCGACCAAAAATACATTTCTTGAATTTAGTCGAATATCAAAAGCATATCTTCTGATCAAGTTGAGTAACTTGGAATATGGTCATAACTAGTTGTCAAGTGATTTTCGACCAGGTTAAGACTTGGGAAAAAATCCCAGACTAACAGATGCCCCCCAAAATATTATGCTTCGATGAACTCTTCTTCTGAGAAGCATGATATTTTAACTAAATAAACAAAAGATAAATTTAATTATCCTTTTTTTCTTCAATGTTTTTTCAATTCCATTAGTCCAATCACGACATTTTCACTTCCCTCTTATTTTCTTATAAACAGAAATGTTTCTCACATTTCTCCTTTTTACACACTTGTTCTGTTTCATTTGTTCCCTTCTTTCCAGAAACATCTCTCTTTTAGTTTCCAGAAACACTATTCGTTCCAAACCTCTTACTTTCAAGCTTTGCTCCAATGGCTTCCGATTCATCAACACGTTCGGCTCCTGTCCCTCTTGCAAGCCAAATTGAAGGCCCTTTACCTTCAGGTCACTGTCAGTATGTACCAGAACCGCCTCATGAAGTTGAAATGCTTGCTATCTGCAAATCTCTGGTACTTATTCCTTTTTATATCGGGGACAATACTCATACTTTCTTAGGTCCTTACCTTAGCAACCTTCCTGAGGGCTATAGTGAGTTTTTTCCTTGTCCTCTTACTTCTGAGAAAATCTTGGCCTTTAGAGACGTCTATGATATATCATTCTTAGAAGAGCCTAACAGAGTGTTTAGGTCTTCCCCCATGTCCAAAACAGATAGATTCTTGAATTAGCTTAATAGGGTTGAGTCTAAAAAATCTGAACACTGGAAGAAATTGAGGATTTTCGACCTAATTCAGCTATGTAGGTATAGCTTGAGTTATAATCCTCCAATGTTGCTGAGTTCCTTTTTCTTCTGGGAGCGTTCGACTAATTCTTTCCACTTTCCATTCGGAATGATTTCGCCCACTTTATTTGATATCGCTGCCATTACTGGTCTTCGACCAGCTGACACAATTTTCAAAGCTGATGAAACTCTTCCATCGACTCCAATTCAACTTCCTCCTCACATGTTTACCTTCAACCCATTTATCATCCAATTCCACGACACTTCTGATGAAGTTACTGATGCAGAGCATGTAGCTTTCCTTTTGCTATAGCTCTTAGCCTTTGTTTTCTGCAGTAAATCTCTCCAACTCCCTAAAAGTTTGCTTCCGTTAGCAACCCTTCTACATGAAGGAGTTGATATTAGTTTGAGAAAACTGCTCTTGGCCAGTTTGTATCAATCTTTAGGAGAAGCTATTTATCATCTCCAGAACCAGGCAAATAAAACTTTCACCCCAGCAGGCCCCCTTTGGTTACTGCAATTATGGTTGAATGCTATATTTGAACCAAAGTTGTCAGCAACTTATCATAAGAACATTTACTCGAACGTAGAGGGTCCTAGGCTTAGTTTTCTTACTCCCAAATCCAAAAAACCATCTGCGAAGGAAGATTTTAGGAGATTCTTATCTTATTTCTTCGACTTGAATAAACCCCCTTTGATTTCTCTTTTCCTTTTGATTTTACTTTTCATTTCAATCTTCTACTTTTTTATTGCCCTTCTTCATCCATCTTTGTTTCTTCAAATTTTTCAAAGAACATTATACTGCTTTTTTTTTTTTTTAAATATTGGGAATTGACACTTAAAACGTCTGCACTAAAGAACCCAAAAAGAACTCTGAATCAAGTCCTTAAACTATTTTTGGATTCTTATTTGTTTACCAAAATGTCATGTAAACACATAATGGAAACACTGGAGTCAGTCCTTCTCATGCAATAGCTACAAATACTTGTTAATTCACAAGTCTCAACAACAATGCTCACTACTAATGCATGTTTGGCCAACGATTAAAGATAAGGTTAGCTTTTTATATAAATGGATGCAAGCAATTCATATGAATCAGATTTTCTTAAAATCTCCGATCCCACGATAAAAACAAGATAATGAATGGCCACCACCACCTTTGCCTTTCAAATTCGTACATATGTTTAAATTCTTGGTTTCCTATTAAGAATTATCTTTTTTTTTTTTGAATGGCTAGTAAGTATTATCTTGAACAACGGGTTTTGGAAAATTTGATAAGCACGACTAAGTCAAAACAAAGTGAGGAATTTCTGGTAAGTATATCTTCCGGTGAAAAACTTGGCAGACACCCCAACGCCTCAAGAGAAAGGAACAGAAAATAGATAAGATGCGATATATGCTCACATCGACAACTTATAGGAGACCAAAGTTGGTCGAAGTTTATCGCTAACCCACTCTAAAATAAAAAGTGAGTTATGGTTATATTTGGTGTAACATTTCAGCTATTTTAAAACTTATTTGACTAACGTTTAGTATTTTGACTAGCTTAAAATCTCTCTAAAAATTTTAGGTAAAGAAACTTATTTCAGTAGCTTAAAGTTCTAGCTTCAAACTTATTGAATTTATTACTTTTTTTTATCCTTATCATTTTATCAAGATTCCACCCTTACTCATTTTAAATTTATAAAAATACTAAACATAGATTACCTTTTAATTATTTTTATTTTGAAATAATTACTATTCAATTTTAATATAAAACTCTAAAAAAATTTGTTAATTTAGATAAATATAAGATTTTTTTATTAAATTAAAATGTTAAGTTATTTGTTTTATTCTATTTGATTTAATAAAAATATAAAAACGAAATAAATAAATTAAAAAATAGTATTTTGCTTTTAAGATGATAAATAATTTGAACTAAATTAAAATATTTAAAATTAATATTATACTTTTAATATTAATATCATATAGGCATTGATGTGTAATTAAGTAATGCTAAATATAAAATGAATTATACAAGTATGTCCTTTAATGTCATTTCACAGTTTTAGCTTGTCCAATAGCTAGTTTTACCAAATACTTTTTTCAATCAAGCAGTTTTTCAGCCAACTTCCAACTAGCTTAAGGCTTTAAGCTAGCTTTTCAGCTTTCAGCTACTTTATCAACTAGGCGTGCCAAACATAGCCTATATGTGATAATCCTTCTTCTTCTTCACGTTATTCATTTAATGAGTACAATATCATTTCATTTTTATCTCCCTATAATCAATGACTCAATTACATTTTTCCGGACTTTCAGCTATTCCAAATTTTAGGGTTATAAAGTGGGTCGTTTACTCCCGCGATTAGGTCGGTCGTTATTATGACTTTTGTTACCTATTAATTCATTTTGGTTTATTGATGACTCATAGTTTAGGGTTGTCTTTCTAATTATTTTGCATGTAGTTTAGGTAGTTATTTTAGATAAATTCATCATTTTATAACACTTTAGGCTTAGTTCATGCAATTTTGGTATTTTTAGTTCATCTTAGAATTTTTAAGTTTTTATTAATTGTTTTTATGTGTTTTTTGTGATTTTTGATCTGCAAGTTTAAATTAAGCGACGTGGTTGCTTCTTCCGTGGGTTTGTTCTTCGTGCACATACATTTTCTTGATGATCTGACGATAAGATTGAAGATCTATATGTTGTGAACAACACATTAATATTTCAGCTCAATCCAATGCTGAACGAATCTTCATATGTCATTTTACAACAGGAGCTCGGAGCTGGAATGTTATTGCCATATGCAATGCAGTCGCATTGCCTTGTCCAGAAATTCGTGGTTCACCTCTGATTGGTACAATGCAGTCGCATTCTCTTTCGCAATGCAGTCATATTGCTTCGCAAACTTGTTCATTAAAAGCACGTTTTTAACCTATTTTTCAATAACGTTTTGCTATTGGAACATATTGGAGACTGAGAGAGAAGTCGTTCTGGGTCTGCTAGGGCACCGTTTGAGTTCCTATTGTACGCTTATGTTTTCTCTCTTAATTTCGGATTTGATTTTCATGCCTACCATGAGTAACTAAATCCCTTTGTACTGGGGGAGATGGATTTGATTAAATCTATGTCTTGATACATTATAATTTATTATATGAGTGCTTTTTCTTCTTCTCTGTGTTTCTTCTCTATTTTATTGAATCCAATCGCGAACGGGTTTTATGTTATTGTTTGGATAATTGGAAAATTGGTAGATAATATAGAACTAGGAAGAAACTAAACAAGGGAAAATTCTACACATTAGAGATAACGATAGAAATTGTTCATGTTGGCCTCAACTTAGGATTTATTCTTTGGTTAAATAGGACTAGGTACTAAGGGATTAGTTACATTATTGCTACTTAACTAAAACTGATGCTTAACTAAGGAATTAGTAAGTAAATAATTTGGCAAAGCATCAAAGAAGGATTAATTGAACTCAGATGTAGATTGTAGTGGGTAAATTCTTTAGATGAATTTACATAATCAGATCTCTCATACGCTTTCTCCAACTTCTTTTCAACAATAATCAATTTGTTTTTATTTGGCTTAAATGTATTTTTCGTCCCTAATCTATCAGGATTTTGCAAAACTCATCCTCATGTTCAAAACGAGCACTTTATGTCCTCAATGTTTGTGACGTGAGTGGATTTAGTCCCACCGTCAGTTTTCCATCCGAAAACTAACGAACGTGGCTGATGTGACCATCATTAATTGAGCTGGCACCCCAGCAAAGCATCCACATAGATAATTAATTAATTTACAACAAATAATAAAATAGAACATAACCTAAACAAACAAAAAAACCTTCACGCTTCCACCTTCTCTCCATCTTTCTCCTTTCTTTTTCTTCTTCTTCGTCTTCTTGTTCTTCTTCTTTCTTCTTCATCTCCTTCCCCCCATCTTCGTCTTCATCTTCTTCATCTCCTTCCACCGAAATTGTGATCTCCTTCCCCCACATTATTTTTTTAAATTAAAATTTTCCCAATCTTCATCTTCATCCCCCTCATCTTCATCTTCATCCGAACCTCTGAGTCGTCACCAACAACCCCACCCCACGCCATCAACACTTTATCTCTTTCTTCCCATCACCACTTCGTCTCCTCTTCACCTTGGAAATCACCCATATCAATCGATCCCAGCCATCACCCAATTTCCATGAACAGAAAATCTACTCAGAACAAGACGCCGACAACCCAGAACACCAGAAAAAAACATCAACCCTGAAAACCAACCCCAACCCATAGCCAATCATAGATCAAGAGAGAGAGAATCAGAAAACCATAAATGAGAAAAATCTTCAAATGTAGAGGAGAATGGGGTGTGGGTGGATCCGGGTGCGATGGCATCGATGCGGCGGAGAAGAAAGAGAACGACGACAAGGGGAAAGAGAGCTATCGAGAGGCAAAGAGGAAGGGATCTATGGTGCTTGTTACGTTTTTTTTTTTGCTTAGGTTATGTTATATTTTTTGTAAATTATTTAATTTTCCAAATTAATTATTTATGTGTATGCTTTGTTGGGGTGCCAGCTCAATTAATGATGGCCGCATCAGCCATGTACGTTAGTTTTTCGACGGCAAATAGATAGAGGGACTAAATCCTCTCACGTCACAAACGTTGAAGACCAAAAGCGCTCGTTTTGAACTTGGAGGATGACTTTTGCAAAATCGTGTTAGATCAGAGACGAAAACTGCATTTAAGCCTTTTTGTTTTCTCGATCACTACAAATATCAGATCAAAAATTATTTTCATCCGTTCTTTCAGTAACAAATTAATGAATTGGATAATAACAACATAATCTTTGTGGTTCGATCTTATTTATTGCTTCAAATAGTTCTGTACAATTGCAAAGGGGCAGTCATTTATAAAATAAAATAAAATTATGGCGACCAGACCGGCCAGTCCATTCTGGGGCGTATCCAGGGAGGGGCAGGCAGGGGCCACGCCCCCTCCCCCAAGAATTTTAATTTTTTTCCCGGCCATATGTAATTTTTATATTGGTTATTTTATTCTTATAGCCTAACCCCCAAAAATTTTGTGGATTTTATAATGTAACAATTTGTCCGACCTCCCAAATATTTTCGTAGAACTTTAATCTAATTCTTTAATTATGAGGAACTTTCATTGTTTAAAATAAAACAAATCTATACGAAATATGAAGTACATAATTGACTAAATTTATCTTTTATTTTTTTTCTTACCATTTAACTTTTATTTTAAATTTTAATAATTGAAAGATAAATGTTATCTTAATAAGATTAAAAGTCAATCAAATATTTTAATAAAAACAAAATATTCTTCTTATTTATCTTTAATTTAGAATAGGAAAAGGCAATCAAGTAAATTAAATGAGATAAAAACTTGGTCAAGTAAGAGATAATTTTTGGGCAAGAATAAATCTTGTTAAGACTCGACTACGCAATAAGATTGAAGATGACATTCTCATAAATTTATTAGTTGTATATATATAGAGAGAGGGGGAAAAATTGCTAAAAAGATCACTGTTGATACAATAATAGATAAATTTATGTTTCCGATGAATAAAAAAATAATTGATAAATTTAGTACTATAAAAGAATGAAGAATTATATTTAAATAAAATTTTTATAATTTATAAGTATAAATAGTATTAGTGACAATTCTTTTAGTATTTTATTTTGGCCCAAAAACGAAAAACTCAGGATACATCTCTGAGTCCATTTGATGTGATATGTTAGGAATAAAGTGATGTAGAAGATGTAGAAGAAAAAGGAGATTATTACATTTATGTATCCTTCGTTCAGCACTTATTATGCACCTAACATTCAGATACACCTGCGAGTTTTGAAGTAGGTCACAATTTCACGTGGAAATGGATTCTATTTCTTAATTTTCCATACTTTTTCGCGGCAGATATGTCATACTAGGGTCTTAGTAGTTGGGAATGAGAATGGTGAAAGGTGAATGGTCTTTCCGAAGTAGCTGGATATTGCATAAAACGACTTAGAACAAAAGTTCGGTTTCGTAAGTTTTCCAATTCTGGTTCCAATTCAATCAATAAACACACAGATATGCTACATTATTTATAGGATAGACCATCCTTCATGTCACGGTCAACGCTAGGGTTCAGATAAATCCAATTTTTTTTTTAGCTCCATCAGTTTACATCCGAATTATAAAGTACTACATGTTTTTAATAAACAAAAATTATTTGTTTGTGACATACTTATATTTTGATAGACAGCAAATATGACATACTTATACATTATTTCATCTGATATGAAAGGGGAGAAAGAATCAAGATATGTCGAACGCACAATAACTTTTTAATATGAATACTAAAATTTAGATAATTTTGATATTTATAGATGTCTATTGTATCAATTATGCAGTATTGGTGGGATTTTGGTGTAACACCTTGTAATGTGATGTTTGTACTTCCAGCATTTTATTCTATCCAATAAAAGTTTTGCTCCCAAAAAACAACAAAAATTTGATATTTATAGATTTGAACTTTTTTTAGTTTAATAACTATATATTGAATTGATATTGTAAATAAGTTTGCATCCAATGAGAATTTACAATATTGCCACATGATCATAATTATACTGAAACAAAAATTGGAAAATAGAAAATTAAGGGATGTGAAAGGACAATTGTGTAAAATTACACAGTATATTAATTGTAGTTTTTTCCCATCTAGTAACAACGGAGAGAAGTTCTTGTAAATGGCCTATTAGCTCAGTTGGTTAGAGCGTCGTGCTAATAACGCGAAGGTCACAGGTTCGAGACCTGTATGGGCCATATGGTTTTGAATTTTGACAATGAGTCCAAGGCCAATGTGTGCGGGTGAATATTTCTTTTCTTCCCCATTTTTACTATTACATTGTACAAGTTTACTTCAAGCAGAACCACGAACCAAAGCCCAAGCACAAAGTCATTTTCTGCTAGATTATATATATATATATATATATATATATATATATATATATATATATATATTGTACTTTATATATCGGGGGTATCTATGAGTATTGATACCTCAATATTTGTACCCACTTCATTAATAAATGGATAGCGAAAATATCTATTAAACAAATCCGTGGATACTTATGGGTGCGGGTAATTTTACTCATAACGAATTTTTATATACAGATATTCGTGAGCATGAGTAATTTTGACATTCTTACATAACACTTAATTACATAGTTATATATATATATATATATATATATATATATATATATATATATATTTTGTATATATATATATATATATATATATATATATATATATATATATATATATTGTACTTTATATATCGGGGGTATCTATGAGTATTGATACCTCAATATTTGTACCCACTTCATTAATAAATGGATAGCGAAAATATCTATTAAACAAATCCGTGGATACTTATGGGTGCGGGTAATTTTACTCATAACGAGTTTTTATATACAGATATCCGTGAGCATGAGTAATTTTGACATTCTTACATAACACTTAATTACATAGTTATATATATATATATATATATATATATATATATATATATATATTGTACTTTATATATCGGGGGTATCTATGAGTATTGATACCTCAATATTTGTACCCACTTCATTAATAAATGGATAGCGAAAATATCTATTAAACAAATCCGTGGATACTTATGGGTGCGGGTAATTTTACTCATAATTTTTATATACAGATATCCGTGAGCATGAGTAATTTTGACATTCTTACATAACACTTAATTACATAGTTATAATTCGACGTGGGAGACACGTAAACATCTCATGTGACAATTTAAAAAAATCCAACTTTTTGAGTAGACTGAATATTGAACCCTCTTTAAGTTGCAAAAGAAAATAAAAGGCATCATCTCTAATCCAAGGTCTAACTTCAATAAATATATGCACACCACAATATATAACTACATCGTAAGCAGATAGCGGCTCATATTATGGAAAGTAGAACCTCATAGGAAGGGTCCTTTCTTGTGTCTCTGTTGTTTTTGGGGTTTTTTTTCTGATTTTTTGGATGCGCTGTTTGGTAGGGATTTGTTCATCCCTTTGTTGGATTGGGGCGTGGGTTTTGTCCTCTTTTTTGGAGGAGACTGTTTTTTGGGTGTCGACCGCTTCTTTAGGGTGTATATTCCTTCTTAATATATATATTTTATCTTTCGAAAAAAAATAACTACATCGTAAGCGGTAATTTTGAAATATTCTTCATTAGCAAAAGTAAGAATCAAAGTCCCAACCTTTGAAACAAGAGTACAAGGCTTACATACTAAGCCAGGCGCTAATTTTTCTAACTTATGCCAAAAACAATATTTATATAGATGTGTATTCTAAAGTTTGATACACTAATTAGATATTAATTGTTCACTTGATAATTATTTAACAAAGTATTTGTTATCATGTGAACGATATTAACTAATTTTTAATTTTCATACAAATACTATTTTAAATTATTAATAATATAGAAACAATAAATTAGAAATTTTTATCAACTAATATTTTTCCATGAATTTTAATTTACTAATTATAAAATTAGTCTGGTATTATTTTTATTTTAATGTGGAAAACCACTCTAAACAAGGGTAAAAACTATGAGTCGTCTCAGGTTGCTTTGTTTTAGTCCTCCATGTTTTTGTATTCCTTCGAGTTGTAGGGTTGTGGTTAGAGGTGTATCCAAAATTTTCTTCTAGGGCACCGAAATGAAATACTAAAAGTTGTCACTGAATGTTATATCTTAAGATGATGGAATAAATTGTGATTTTGATTTAAAAATTTGAAAAATATCTCCCCCCATGTGTTGTTGGTCGACAGGCGAGTGACTTTTTCTTCTGAGGAGGATCTTCTGTCAGAGGTGAGTGCTTAGCGACTGACCTAGTGGCGTAGACAGACGAGAGATCTTTAGCGTCGGCACGAGTGATTAGAGTGTTTGATAGCACGATGTAGGATTTCTCCGGGTTCCATGTCTTCATCGAGTCTATTGCTATCTACTGTTTTAGGGCACTTCTGAAGGATCTCCTTGCGTGTGGTTCTCGATTTTGTTGACAGTAGTTTACTTTTCAATTGTTTCCTTCCTTTCTTGAATAATTTTTCCTTGAGGTCGTTTATATATCAGTTTCATTTCGGTTTTAATTTCCTTTGCCTTTTGTAAGTTCTTTATTTGTTGATATTTACGATAATAACCCTCATGAAAACTGAGGCGTTACATTGTGTTATCAGAGCTTTGGTTTCGTTTGCTAGAGCTTGGGGTGAATAGGTCTTCTACGCTAGTTTGCGTGCTTTCTTGATTGTTTGTTTGATTGTTTGCTTAGCTTATGACCTTCCTATGAAGAGTCGAACCCTAGATATAGTTACCTAGGGAGGAATTCTGTTCTTGTATAGATGTTTGGGAGACTAACTGTTCTTAATAGAATCAGGATGCCTCTGTAACCCGACCCTGAAAGAGTCCTGCGAGACAATATGAATCGCATGGCTCAATCCATAGCTTCACTGACCAACTTATTACAGAGTTAGGCCGCTACTACCACCATCCAAACTGTGGCTAATGCTCAACGTATCACTGCTGAGATTTCTTTGAATGCTCAGAGGGTTGCTGCTGAAGAAGCACGAGCACTTCGACAACAATAGAGGGATCTCGCTGCTGAATAGACCCAATGTCTTAATTACTTTGGTCGTCAGGACCCACCAAAGTTTATGGGAGGATCGAATCCTGAGAAGGTTGATTTGTGGCTCCAAGAGGTGGAGAAGATTTTTGGTGTTCTGCGCACCTGCATAACTTCCCTCTTTACTCTGCAACTTTTTAGCATGCGTCGTTTCCCACATAAGTTTCACAGTTCTCAAGACATCCTCTTAAGGGCCCTCTTCTTCACCCCTCAAAATCCATCATTTGCTTATAAATTCCATAAGTACCTCTTATCTGTTCTCCATTGGCCTGACAAAAGACTTGTTCTTGAAGAACTTGGAAGCATGCATGCCATCAAAATAATAGAGACCATCATCCCCAACCGTCCCTTGAAGAAGAATGTCACCATTGGCCTGAGATTTGACAAGGTAATGAGCATGATCGAACTCAAACTTAACATGATTGGTTTTATCAGTTTTGTTTGGACTAATTCGGTTATGAAAACCCCTACTTTACACCCATATTTCAAATTAGAAAGCCACCGTAACAAAAAGGTGAGAACGAGAAAAGGAGTTCTCATGAAAAAAAAAAAAAAGGCAGCGGCAGGCAGAGAAATAGGGAGGAAGAGAACTGGTTTATGGGGCAGAAGAGTGGTACCGCAAACATGTTCCGTTCTAGGTGAAATTATAGTATGTTAATTTTGTGAGCCGGTAATTTTGGTATATTTCTTCAATGATTTTACTTTCACTGTTGTCTTGTTTGTGCAGTGTACTCTTAGGTGGGTTTTTTTGTGTTGATATCCATTTTATTGGTGAATATTGTATTTGCTCTGTTGATCCTTAGTAGTTTCAGGAAGGCTTGTGGTGTACTCATTAATTTATTAATGGAGAATTTTACTGACTTGATCCCGTGAATTTTTTCCACGTTAAAATTTTTAGTGTTTCTTCTTATTTACCCGTTTTAATTACATGGATAGGAAAAGTAGATGCAAGTGCTTCCCCTATTTATTGTTTGTTTTTCTTTATTTGCCCTCGTTCCCCAACAAACACACATATATTGATTGTTATATTGCATCTTTAACATAATCTGTTCTCGTATTTTATATATATTAAAGCTTATTAGATTTCTCGTATTTTCATGTTAGATTATCTTAGGTAGGACATGTGTGTTAAGATCTCAAGTTTCTATGTGTATGGTCAAATTACTACACATAATGTTTTAAATAATCTCTTTTCCTGTCAATTGCTGTGATTGAGTTAATATCCAATCCATTCTCAATTTAATTAATAGGAGTTGGGTTTGGAGCCATCTCCATTGAACCTGTCACAAATTTTTTTTTGCTTAATTCAAAATATACCCTAAAATTAAAAACAAAATAGCAGAAAACCCTAAAGGTGAGAATGGACCCATCTCTTTTTCTTCTCCTCACACCATCCCTTTCTTCTTCCTTCTCCTTCTCGCCGCAGCAACCGTTTCATCCGTTTCTTTTTCCTTCGTTATCCTGGCAACTATTCTACTATGTTGTTTTGTTATTGTGTGTTAAATGCGTGTCGATGTGAGTTCTGGACCATGTGTGTTAAAAATGATTGTTTGAACCTCTAACTTGACAGTTATATCCTTAGGAGCCGCACTCATGCCTTTGAACTTCACCAGATCTGAATCAGATTTGCGAGAGCATTTTACAAAACTCAAAATTAATTACCGATTCAATAGCATAAATAAATAAATTTAAAACAAAAGTTTTGAAAATTTGACCTATTTTTAACCGGTTCAATAGCAACGATTTCACTTGGTTAGACTAATTCTTTATTGATTCTCACCGGTTCTCAGATCAGTTTTTTTCTTCAAGTTGATCTGTTACTTGTCGGTTTTTGAACCAACCGTTCAGACCGGCGGGTCCAATCCAGTTTCTATAGATAAGCCATTGAAATTTGACTTTGAGAAACTTGAGAATTATTTTTAATGTCATCCCAACTGGTTTTCATGCCATCCTCATTAATGGTGCAATTACCAAAATTCCCTTAAAAATAAATTTTATTACTTACCTATCCTTTATACCCATCTTCACCATCCTATACCTTCCTTCCTCATCACCATTCTCACCATCATCCCCTCCCTTTCCTTTCCTCATCACAACTCTCACCACCATCCTCTTCCTTTCCTCATCACCATTCTCACCTCCATCTCCTTTCGGTAATCATCTTCACAACCACCCATCATCTTCCTTTTCTTCATAACCTTAACCTTCCCTAATCACCATCCTCATCCAACTCAAACCAACCCCACCCATCATCATTTCCATCCCACCCATCACCTTTCTCAAATCACTCATCATCTTTCGGGGCTATTGTTCGCACTTTCACACACATTTTCGAGGTTCGTTTCTCGATTTTCAGTTCTTTTTTTTTCTCCCCGACACATGATTTCACACTTATAAGAGGTGAAAAGGTGCTTGTGCAAGTTACACAACAAGAATTTTGTGCATCCTTCTCCCCCTTCACGTTTTCACCATTTTTCCTAGTTCTTTCAAAAAAAAAAATCTTCTGCACAACTACCTTTTCATTCCCTTGCCTTCCATCACCACCTTATGTGTTTTTTCCTGTGAAACATAACTCCGACCTCCACCATAATTTGTTGTATTCCTTTTATCATTTTTTTGTCTCGTTTAATGTTATTAGATGATTGTAAAACATAACAAAAAATTCTATGATGTAAAGATGAGAAATCCAACTTAATTGTACAAAAGTTATCGACAAAAAAATTATAGGAAAGTTAAGTTTATTTATCTTAAATCTACCAAATTTTAAAATTAACAAACAAAAACACCTCCAAAGTCTGGCGAAGGATTTTGTGGTGTAATAGTAGTAAGATGATTGCAGCCTCAACATGAGCATGAGGTAGGTTCAATGGCTTCCATCAAACGTAATTGCTAATTACAATTCACTTACAGTGCAAGCTATTTTTATGAATTGGTCTAGGTATGCATTCAAGTTGATTACTTCGAGCAAGTTTGGTGATAAATAATATGATAAGTTTAATGGATCCTACTTCATAAGAAACTCGAAGTTGAATAAAATGTATTAACAAGTTTAATGGATCCTACTTTATCAGTAAACTAAACGGTATTACTATTAATTCACAATTCAAATAAACAACTTTTTGGTTCAATGTCAATGAACTTTCATCTAAATTTACTAGAAGAGTTTTGTTCACTTTTTAAGTTTTAGTAAGGGCTAGTGTCCACGGTCACCAACGGGTACCCAAGTATAATCTGTCGAACTTATTGGTTTTCGTACTTCTTGCCTTTCTGATAATTGCTGCGACATTGGAACATCCAAAGGATCAGGATCAGTATCAGAAACTAGATGTTGCTGCTGAGAGGCCAAGTCACTATCCCCTCCTAAGGTTTGTTGCATTGCAAAATTCAAAGGAGGATCCCTCTTTTGCTGAAAGGACAATTGCTGTAATAGAGAATTCAAAGGAGGAACACAATTTTGTTGAGGAGGGGATAATTGATGTTGAGCATTATTCAATGGAGGAGGAACTTGATTTTGCTGAAAGGATTGATGTGGAACACTCAATATTGGAGGAGCAACTTGATTTTGTAGAGAAGTCAAGTCACTCTCACATAAGGTTGTGTCATGGATGCTTGATCTTCTTTTTCTCTTAATTGGCGTAACATCACTCTTGCGAAGAAAATATTTTTGAGCATGACTAGCAATTTGCATTGGAGTTTTTTCCGGGAGAACATGTCTTGAGACACTTTTCCAATTTCTGCCAAATCTCTCAAGCCCAATAAGAAATCGCCTGTATAAAAAAAAGAAGAAAAAAATTTTAAAATAGATTTTTTTTTTGAAAACTGAATAGAACATAGATCGATGCTCATTGAGAACAAGTTCTCAATAACAGTACAAGAAGTTCAACCACAATACTAGAAGTTCAACCAGTAGAGTAGAGCTACAAAGGACCAAATCGGTCTTCCCTTTCCCTTAAATCTAATTTTAAACATAGATTTACTAACATCTAAATGAGTATTAATTTGAAAAATGGCACAAAAAGTAAAGAAATCACATCTTCACGTTAATCTAAATAGTGATATATATCAAAATAATTTTTTTTTACTCTTTTCATGATACCTTCATTTTTCAGGAAAATAATCATTTGCATGTTTGTATATATGGAGTAACGATGAAAATATTTTCTTAAAACTATAAATCACTACTAACTATGTGCATAAATTTATTTTTCATGTGGAAGAAAGAATAAATACAAAACAAAGATTTGTTATAGCAATAGAAGAAAATTAACAATTTCGTTGCATAAAAAAAGTCATCAAGTTTATAACTTTTCTTTTCTATCCGATGCATGGAAACATAGTGAAATAAAATAATCATTAACATTCCCAATACAAGTGAAATGAGCATGGAAATAAAATCAAGTCACGATAAGAGGAATGAAAAGACCTTCATTACTCTGAAAATTAAACATTAACCAATATTCAAAGAGATTATTATTTTTTAGAAAGGCGAAATGCATTGATATGAAAACCTTGAGAACAGGCTCTCTCAAGTGAGCAGAGAGTATCACATACAGTTAAAAACAAACAAGGTTCAAAGCAACATAACAAAGCAATGACCCTGATTAAAATTCCACCTACCACCTACAAACAGAACAGAGGAAACACCAAAGAACAGCACAATAGAGGAGCAAAGCAAAAAGGACAGGAGCAGGCATAATGCAAAGGCGCAAGCAGAGCCGTATTCAAAGAGATTCATTCTCATTATAGGAAAATTAAAAATAAGAAATCAATGAATTGACAAGTTCATTGCATAAAAAAAATCATGAAGCTTATAATTTTTCTTTTCAATCCAATCAACTGAAACACCGATATAAAATAACCATTATTATTATAGGAAAATTAGGAATATGAAATCAATGAATGGAAACCAAATGAGATGTGATTTTCATTTATTCATACCTGTGTTCCTCTAGTGTCCAAATGACTCTTTTCTGAGATTGATTGGGGAGAGACTTCTTTTTTGAAAGTTTGGGTGAACTAGTATTGTCTTCTGCGGCTGCAACTGACTCTTGATCCCACTCTTGATCCCAGTCAGTGTAATTTGGAGCGGGACCTGATTCAATGTATGCAACTTCAATTTGGAATTCTTGCCAGTATTCCCAAATCTCCACCGGTGAACGGCTAGGAATTTTAGCAACCATCTTCTTCAACCACTCGGTCGCATCATTGTCAGGGACGGTCGCAAGGGCTCGCTCAAAAGCCTTTTCTTCCGACGGTGTCCACGGCTCCGTAGACATTGTAAGCAACACTTGTATTCTCAAGAGCTTTGAAATCTTGAATCGATGAGATAAAATATGAACGAACTCAGAGAATTGAATTTGTGTGAAGGTGTGAACTGATTTCTTATTCTTCACTTGAATTGAATTGAATTTATATATAGAGTGCAAAAGCCTTATCTAATAACAAGAGAAACTAACAAACTAACTAACCTAATATCAGTTACTTCCTAATCCTAATCCTAATTATTATATACAACTGAGGCTAATTAAGTAACGGCTTTAATTACTATATTCATAATAACTTGATGATAATGGATGCTAAACACAACAGTACAGCGACTATGCCCGTGAATTCAAAATATTGATAAAAACATTTTTAAAATTGAAAACTGCGAAAATTTTCAAAACTGAATCAGTTTTTTCTTTATATCTTAAAAACTTTAACCCACCCAAAACGGAGTGATAAAGTGATATTTTTTTTTGAAAATAATAACCAAAAAAATTAACACGGTTGTTAATCAGTTAAACAAATTTCCAATATAAATTAAAAATATCTTAATCTCTATTCTCTTTATTAATTATTATTTACTCTTTTACTCATCCTAAAATCAAAAGTTTTCCTCTCGTGAAAAAAAAAATCTATAATCTGAAAAGTTGACTTCTCAATGATATATGTTTTGGCCATGAGTTCGGTTCGGGGTAATCCTTTCATGAAAGATATAATGTAAAGTAAATTTAGGTCACAAAACAATCTATATTTTAAATAAGTAATACTCTTCTTTAGTTAAACCATTTTTATGCTCTTAAAAAGAAATGAATTTAATTTATATGCACTAATAGTTGCTTTGTATGGATAACTTAACTCATTTGAAAGAGCATGTTCTCAAGCCTTTTTATATTAATACAATTATCCTTTCTAAAAAAAACATTTTATGCACGGTCATTTTAATGCATATGCAATGAAAGTTTTATAAAAGTTTACTAAATTAAATTACTGGAGTTTCTTTAATTTTTCTGTGGAGATTGTTAAGCGGCCTATTACAGGAGATTCGTGTTTAGTGTTATCTCAATGTTTTTAATTTAAGAATCAAATAGAAAATAAGATCAGTTAAAATATCTTCCACATTTATTACTTTTTTTATTTTCTAATGTATGGATCACTTTTTTCATTTTCGGAAGTATGGGTCAATGGATACATTTTCTACCCCTTGAGTTACACACTTTTGTGAAATGTATGGGAGATTTGAACACGGGACTAAGAAGTGGTAAAACACTCATTTTGCCATTGTTAGCAAAAACATATTGGATTGCATAAAGTAACTTATGAGAAATTAGAGTAGAAATAACACAGAAATGCCTACCTCTGCGGCTATAGAGTAGTTATAACTTCATTATCATTCAGATTATCTTTTAGTCACGCATTTCGGCCAATTGAGCCTACCTCTGCGGTGGTACCTAGTACACACAATTTTAGGGTTACAGAGTTTATCTATTTATAAACATTCTAATGATCTAGATATTACAATATGATATCTCATTAAATCCTATCATAATCCCAACAAATCAGATTCTAATAACAAACAGATATTAGCTAATAATAAACATATTTTAAACAGATAATTAAAACTTATGAGCCAATTCCCAACAGCCAGTTCAGTCGTTGTCCCTTTATCTCGGAAAGAGAAGGAGTTTCTTGAGAGAGGGAGAACAACGTCGCGTGGTTCGTAGGTTTGATTGCTGGTTCAATTTCAGAGGAAGGGGAAGAGAAACATCATTCAGATCTATGATGACATTTGGTTGTTGTTGTTGTTGCGCTTCTGGTTAGGGGTTTGGTGGTGATGGGGTTTCGGTTGAGACGGCGGTGGGTGGTGGTGGTGGGTTGGAGGAGGAGGAGCAAGTGGAAGAAGAAGAAGAAAATGTGATTGTGGATTCTGGATTTGATGTCCATGGTATAGCTCAACAGATTGTGTAGCTTATTGATGATATAAATTAAAGTTTGTTCATAATATTACTAATGGATTGTGTAGCTTAATTGACAAAATGAGTATTTTGCCACTACCTGGTCCTGTGGCTGTGATATTACCTCTTTCTCTTTCATCTTGCAATCCCAACAGCATGGCTTCATTAATAATTACTCCTTCCGATTCAAAATAACTGTCAAGAAAGAGAAGAAACACGTATATTAAGAAATGCAATTAATAGTGTTAATTTTTTAAAATATATTATTTATTTACTATTTTAACCTTCAAATTATATTTGTATCTCTCCCCATTTAGTTTCTTTAAAGCAGTATCATTAACCATAGTGAATGATAGATTTATTTTCTCCAGACTAGACAATCCTACAAGAAATAGAATAACAAAATAGTCAAAACAGCAAAACTAGAATCTATGATGCAGAATTATATCAGGATAGCTCATGCTCATGCATACGATGCTCCTTGGATAAAAATAAAATATACTGCATAACAACGAAAGTCCAAGGACAAGTTACTGAGAAAGTAAAAGTAATATAACTATAAAAGTTTACAAACTTAGATTGAAAGTAATATAATGTGGCATATATCTGACCTGATAAATGTTGTAATCCATTACTTACAGCATTTGTATCTAAGAGCTCCAAGCAACTCAAGTGCTGATGGCCTATAAGGTAAAAATCATTCACAAATGACATAAATTAATTAAGCTATTATTCATAGATTAGTGTATTTTTAAATAGAATGCCAATAGTTAGGGTATGTAAGCCTTAATACATCACAGCAAAATTAACAGAATCAGAGTAAAAATCCTATGAAATAATTTAACCTGCAAGAGAATCCAAGCATTCAGCTGTTACAAGGAACCCTTCCAAATTTAACAAAGCAAGCTTTTGTGGTCTTGAAATCAGCTGAGAAATTATTCAAAATGGAAGGAAAGGAGGATGAACATCAGAGGATGCAACTCAAAAATTCCTTTAAACTGTTGACCTCAGGCAATCATACATTAACACTGGGACACCCTTAACACAAATCCGTATCTTCGAAAATGAAAACTAGTGCATGTTGGAATCAATGACGACGTGCAACATGCGTAGTCAAACATAAACATACTTCATACTGCAACTTGTTTCTAACCAACTTATCAATGCCAACTCACTAGGAAAAGTTGCAAAATTTCTATTATCAAAATTTCTATTATCAAGGAAAAGTTGCAACTTGATGTTTTAAATATATCCTACTTATATTTAAAAATTACATCTACCTGTGGCTATATTGGCATGTAGTGTTTCTAATTAGAAAATAAGTACCTGCTGAAAGTTAAAATTATTCATGAAGAAAACTCAATTTTGAAAGAAAATTTCACCTTAACATAGACAACTGGAGGATGAAGGAAGTGAAGCAGCAGGGCATCAAAGAAGCAAGATCAGACAGGGAAGTTACCTTGGTTCGCGTGAGGGTTTGAGACAACGACTCAAAGGGTTCGACGACGGTGAGGAAAATGAAATGACGAGAGGACGCAACCAGCTTTGTCGTCGACGATGAGAGGTGGAGAGGATGCAGTAAGCTTCGTCGTCGACGATTAGGGAGAAGACGAAACGCGCGCGGGTGTGGGTGCAGAACGATGGAGGTCACGAACGTGCAGAATGACGGAAGCCACGGACATGCAAAACGATGGAGGCGAGGGGTGAGGCGAGGGAGGCCACGGATGTGCAAAACGATAGAGGCGAGGGGTGAGGCGAGGGAGGCCACGGACGTGCAGAACAATGGAGGCGCGAGGGGTTAGGTTTTGATCAGCTCTTGAAATTCAAATTTTGATTAAGTTACTCAAATGAAATAAAAACCGGGAGTTTTTAGCGGGCCAAATTTTAATAGGTTTTTTAATCTAAAATCCTACTGCCGTGGTTGGACGAGTGTGGAATAAAGTGTCCACGGTTGGCAAAACGCGACCACAATATAGCCATGGGTATCAAACTGCGGTTAAGGAGTATAGGCTACGGTTTCCTTTGTTCTGATTTCAATTTTTGTAAAATTATCCTACGGTTCAAAAACTGTGGCATTTGGCCATTTTATGCCATAGTTTTCTGACTGTTGCAAATTTTAGCATGACCGAAAGTCAAATTTCTTATAGTGTGCATTTTTGAAGCGTGTGGAGTCATTGAACCTACCTATAAGGTCTTCATTGAAGCTATTGCCCTTTCACTATTGATGACTTTGTTCAAGCATTTCATGATAAGGTGATATGTCATCACAGTGGTTTAAATTTTGGAAGCATTTCTTATTTAATTTTGATCTTATTAGGGGGTATCAAATTGTAAGTAAAATCTGAAATGAGTCTAACTTTACTACATAGTTGCTCCTCCTACTTCAGATGAAAAGAGTAGAAGGTTTTGTGAACATTTTTCAACGTGGCATTGTAGCTGCTATTTATCTGCACTGAGTTTCTAGGATCATTTTTGGTGAGGTATAGTGAAGTGCATGAATCACAATTTCTGATATAGATGGTACAAACTACAATTTCCCACAAGCTTATTTACTAATTGAAATGCTTGAGTTTCCTTCCTTGTAGCTCTAATACAGCCAAAGGATCCATCTTTTACTCCTACACAAGGCACATCAATTGTTTTGCTGCAAATTTGGAATAAGCAGCTGAGATAGCAAGTACCTTCTCTGTTTATCTCCTCATGAATTAACATGTGTATGCCAAATTATTTAATAATAATTGTCACAATGATGGTTGGTGTTATTAGAACATTCTCCTATGTTGATTAGTGTTACAAGAACCTCTCCAACCATGTCTTGTTGGGATTTGATGGTCAAATTGGAATAGGGTAGCAATGGCATTAAACCTTCTATGCATGTCGCAGACTTTTAGGATTTAGCGGCAATATTTGTCGACAACAGTTGTACTGCCGCGAAAATTTTTTTTTATTGCGGATATAAGTGCTTTTTGTTGGGTTGTTGTATCGGTCAAGCGAGCTCACTTAACAATTATTATTAAAAGAAAAAAAAGTTGATTTAAACAATTGTCGTAGCCCAAAGTTGAATTTTAAAGGGTTTATACTTTCTATTAGGGTGTTTGCGGATTAGATTGGTTCGGTTTTGAAGGGAAAAATTATATGATTCAATCCCCTTGATTTTAGGATTTTATCATCCAATGGATTTGTCTCTAAGTTGAAATCCAAACTAATCCGATCCATTATATAGCGGTTTGGATTGGATTGTATTTTTCAATTTTTTTAACATTTTTTCTTCTTTAAGATTGTAGTGTATAAATCTAAAAATATAAAGTATATAATAAATACAACGATATTTAATTTGTAGCATCAGTATAGCATTAAAAAACTATAACATAGCCAATAATTTTTTAAATTATGATTACATTTGCTTAGCTTGATCCACATTTATTCAAATAATCATTTGATTCTCTTTTTATTCAAATATATTTTTATACATAAGCATGAGTGATGAGTCATATAATAAATATATAAACATACGAAGCTGTAAATATCAATGATGTCAGAACCGGACCGGACTGGCCGGTTCGACCGGAAAAACCGGGAACCAAAGGTCAGGCCAGTTCGGTTGACAAACAAAACCGTCTGAGTAAAGAACCGGTGTTGAACCGGGAAAACCGGGACCAAACCGAGAAAACCGGTGAAAACCGGACAAAATCCGGTTCACCCGTTCCCCTTCCATAACGTTCAAACCTCTGCTCGAGAACAGAAGCGCGGCGGAGAGGAGGTCGACGAGGAAGGAACGCGAGACGAGGAAGGGGAGGGAGAGGAGGAGGACGGAACGGCGTCGCTTAAGTCGGCGGAGGACGCGGAAGCGGCGTCGCTACTGCTGCACTCTGCTCTGCGAGGGAGACTAGAAGCACCGTGGAGAAGGCCACGGCGGAGAGGAGGTCGAGGAGGAAGCCACGGCGGAGAGGAGGTCGAGGAGGAAGCCACGGCGGAGAGGAGGTCGAGGAGGAAGCCACGGCGGAGAGGAGGTCGAGGAGGAAGGGGAAGGAGAGGAGGAGGACGGAACTGTTAGGACTTAGGTGGCTGCTAGGGTTAATAGAAAGTATTTATTTGGTGGCTGCTAGGGTTGAATGGTTGATGGGAAGGAGAAGAGGGTTTTCACTTTTCAGGTCTTTTTTTTTTTTTAATTGGGTCTGATGTGTTAGTTTAGTGGGCTCTTTTTTTCTACCTCTTTTTTTTTTTAAATGGATCAGACCCTAATTGCAGCACCTTTTTTTTATGTATATAATTATATATTATATATATACATATAATTAACTAATTATGTATAAAACTGATAATTAAATATATTATTTAATCGCAATCGGTTCGACCACGGTTCAACCTCGGTTGAACCATAAAACCGTGAACCGGTAGCTCGAACGGTTCGATGTCCGGTTCGGTTCTGCGAACATTGGTAAATATGCTCAAAATTGCGAGAGCAATTCAACAAACCAAAATTGATATGACAAATGTATAACTTAAATTATATATATTTTCCAATGTTCAGTTTGAATTGTATTTATTCGGTTTGACAATAAAATTCAGAAACCGATCCAATCCCATAAAAAAGAATCGGTTTTTTCGATTTTCAATTTTTCTTGGTTTTTGGTTTAATTGGATTTCAATTTTTTTGATTGGTTTTATCAGTTTTGTTTGGACTAGTTCAGTGACGAAAACCCCTACTTTATACCCATATTTCAAATTGGAGAGCCACCGTAACATAATGGTGAAAACGAGAAAAGGAGTTCTCGTGAAACGTGAAAAAAAAAAGGTAGCGGCGCGCAGAGAAATAAGGAGGAAGAGAACTGGTTTATGGGGCAGAAGAGTGGTACCGCAAACATGTTCCATTCTAGGTGAAATTATAGTATGTTATTTTTGTGAGCCGGTAATTTTGGTATATTTCTTCAATGGTTTTGCCTTCCCTGTTGTCTTGTCTGTGCAGTGTACTCTTAGGTGGGGTTTTTTGTGTTGATATCCATTTTATTGGTGAAGATTGTATTTGCTATGTTGATCCTTAGTAATTCCAAGAAGACTTGTGGTGTACCCATTAATTTATTAGTGGAAAATTTTACTGGTTTGGTCCCGTGAATTTTTCCCACATTGAAAATCTAGTGTCTCTTGTTTATTTACCCGTTTTAATTACATGGAGAGGAAAAGTAATGCAAGTGCTTCCCCTATTTATTGTTTGTTTTTCTTTATTTGCCCTCGTTCCCTAACAAACACACATATATTGATTGTTATATTGCATCTTTAACATAATCTGTTCTCGTATTTTATATATATTAAAGCTTATTATCCTAATCTTCATGTTAGATTTTTCGTAAGTGTTCAATCTTACAATCTTAGGTGGGACATGTGTGTTAAGATCTCAAGTTTCTATGTGTATGGTCAAAGTAGTACACATAATGTTTTAAATAATCTCTTTTCCCGTTAATTTCTGTGATTGAGTTAATGTCCAATTCATTCTCAATTTAATTAATAGGAGTTGGGTTTGAAGCCATCTCCATTGGACTTGTCATCACCCTTTTTTTCTTAATTCAAAATATACTCCTAAAATTAAAAAAAAAAAGCAGAAAATCTAAAATGTGCGAATGGACCCATCTCTTTTTCTTCTCCTCACACCATCCCTTTCTTCTTCCTTCTCCTTCTTGCCGCAGCAACCGTTTCATCCGTTTCTTCTTCCTTTGTTATCCTGGCAACTATTCTACTATGTTGTTTTGTTATTGTATGTTAAATGCATGTCAATTTGAGTTCTGGACCATGCCTTTCACGATTTCAGTTCCGGATTTAGTAATAAATTGCAGTTAAAGGTGTGATTTTCGTCCCTAGGTCGCACTTTAAGGTGCGGCCAGGACTATATAATCGCACCTTAAAGTGCGAACTATATAAAAATAATCTATTTTATTTTGTATTATAATGGTCGCACTTCAAGGTGCGGCCAGGACTATATCATTGCACCTTAAAGTGCGAACTAATTAAAAATACTCTTTTTTGTTTTGCATTATTTTCATCGCACGTTAAGGTGCGGTCAGGACTATGAAGTCGCACTTTAAGGTGCAACCTAATTAAAAATACTCTATTTTATTTTGTATTATTTTCATGGAACAAGGCAGACGATGGATTCAATGTAGCTCAAACAATTATAATTTGCTGTTCAATATAACAAAATTAATAGTAACACAGCCTGTAAAAAGTTCAAATGATTCATTACAAATTAATCAAAATTTACTTTGATTACAATTTAATCAAAATTTGGCCAACAAAAAATACAAGCTATCCATCAATCGATAGGTCAACAACTTGACGTTCTTTTGATAATTTGATCTTCAACCTTAACACGGACAACTAGTTCTTTCCCGACACCACTTGATTTTTCCAACTTTTCAAGCCCTCCAGCCTCATTATGAACCTTATCAACCTACTTTGACAACACGGAATGCATGACTGACTTGCCAGAAACAAATAACCAGGTTAAAATTGAGAATTGCTGCTGGTCGTACCTATAAGTGCAAACTGACCACATATGGTGGCACTTATAGGTGCGAACATGGATTTCCACGGACTTCATGTGGTCGCACCTTTAAGTGCGACCTCGAAATAAAAATGGTTGCACATAAAGGTACGAATTTTAACTAGACGAGGATTCACCAAATAGAGATATACAAAAGAAGCAACCAACCTTGGTATGATGTGTGGAAATGCGAAGAAAATCCTCCAACGATGATGGGTGAGATGGAAATGGTGGTGGGTGTGATGGAAATGGTGGTGAGTGAGAGGGAGAAGATGATGAGTGAGTTTGGAGAAGATGATGATTAGTGTTACGAGGAAAGGTAGAGGTTGATGTAGAAAACAAAGATGATGGTGGTTGTGGATGTGACAATGTTGGTGAGGAAGAGAAAGCGATGGTGGTGACAATTGTGAAAGAAGGTAATGGGTGAAGATGGGAGGAAGGGAATATTGAGGATGGTGGATGAGGTGGAGAATTGATGAAGGAAGGGATGGGAATATGTTGAGAAGAATTTTGTTTTTTAAAGAGTAAAATAATAAATGACCATATTCAGGGGTGGCGAAGGGTCGGTGGCGCCAAATCCAACATCCTTAATTAATAACTTTTTATGAGATCAACCCCTTATAAGTGTACGTGATATATATAATCCTGACTATCATTATCGTGAGACTTGGAAAGATTTAATTATTCGACGATAATATAGGAACGTATGAATGAGATGAATTTGATTACTTTAGGATAAGAAAGGAATGTCCTTTTCTTAGCATGTTTTAAAAACCGGTGAAAAGATTGGTCCACGGTTTATTGGTTCCTATGTGGTTAAACTATGAATGAACCGGGATAACAAAATATATATTTAAAATACTTTACAATACATAAAGTGAGAAAAATTAAAGCAAAATAAAATTTAAATTTATATAAAATGATCATTTTCTACCTATTATAAGATGAAAAATCAATAAAAAAATAAAAAATAATGATCCATATATTTAAGTTTTTTTGGACTCGTATAACCTTTATTTTAATAAAATTTGTTTTACCCAATGGATGTTGGTCGCAATGGTTGAAAGTGACTGTTTAAACTCCTAGGTCAAAACTTGTATCCTTAGGAGCGATACTCTTGGAGAAACGTTTAAACTTCACCAAACATGGACGAGATTTGTGAGACTTTTATTTGAATAAAATTTGTTATACCCAATGGGTGTTGGTCACTAGGATTAAAAGTAGTTGTTTGAACCCTCTAGGTCGAAAATTATATTCTTAGGAGCAGCACTCGTGAAGAGAAATTTGAACTTCACCAGACCTGGACCAGATTTGCAAGACCTTTATTTGAATGAAATTTGTTTTACTCAATGGGTTTGTCGCAGTAATTAAAAATGACTGTTTGAACCTCTAACTTGACAATTATATCCTTAGGAGCCACATTCATGCCTTTGAACTTCACCAGATCTGAATCAGATTTGCGAGAGCAATTTACAAAACCCAAAATTAATTACTGATTCAATAGCATAATAAATAAATTTAAAACAAAAGTTTTGAAAATTTGACCTATTTTTAACTGGTTCAATAGCAACGATTTCACTTGGTTCGACTAATTCTTTACTAATTTTCACAGGTTCTCAGTTCAGTTTTTTTCTTCAAATTGATCTGTTACTTGCCGGTTTTTGAACCAACCATTCAGACCGCCTGGTCCAGTCCAGTTTCTATAGATAAGCCATTGAAATTTCACTTTGAGAAACTTCTTGGGAATTATTTTTAATGCCATCCCCACTGGTTTTCATGTCATCCTCATTAATGGTGCAATTACCAAAATACCCTTAAAAATAAATTTTATTACTTACCTATCCTTTATACCCATCTTCACCATCCTATACCTTCCTTCCTCATCACCATTCTCACCACCATCCCCTCCTGACAGTGTGGGTGCCATAGCTCCGCAAGACAGATAAATTCATTGGGCCACCTGGAAATGATGTCAACTTCTTGTTAGCTGCGTTAATTAGTTGCAGTCGCCGCTTTAACTCCTTCTTGGCACCGTCATCATGGACTCGTTCTTCATCAGCATCATCAACCTCATCATCACCACAATCATCACCAACACTATCCTCATCATCATCATCATCATCATCATCATCCTCTTCCTCATCACCATCATCATTGTAATGCACCTGCTCATCCTCATCATGACCCATATGCTGGTCAACATCAACATACTGATGCTGCTCCTCATATTGGTGTTGCCACTGCTCCTGCTCCTCGTAACGATCCTCATTATAAGATGGCTTATCCACCACCGGAGCCTTTTGATATCCAAAACCGCAAGTGCACGGATGATTATCGAAGTAATATAAAAGATATCGAACCCAAGGGATAGGTGTCCTATTATTAATTTATTTAGAACTTGTGCATAAATATAAACTTGGTTTTGATGTTGGTTTGTTGTAGAACAAGAACTTGAAATAAGCATAAAATAAATAGATAAAAAGATGATGATGATGATGAAGATTAAGCACTTGGGTTGAATTACATAACTTATAAACTATGCTAGCATACCTCTACCTTATTTCTGAATTTTAAAACAAGAGATCATGATGCTCTAGCCTATGGTTTCTACAAGTTAATTTCTTACACATTGTAGAACTTTCTTCCTAATTACTAAACTCAATTCCTTGCAATTTAGTTAATTAAAGAAGAAGATGAAGATAGAGTTCAGGCCAACATAAAGCAAAGTCTTTCCTAATTCCTTTGTGATATATCATATTGCTTCTTTTAAATCCTATTTCCCTTACTAATTACCAATTTCCATTGTTATAAGAAGTAAGCATAAACACTTGTGATCATCAAGATAAAATAAAGAACAAGGAAATAAAACATGAACTAGCAATTTTTATTCAGAAACAAAGAAGAGGAAAACTAAAGCATACAATATAAGCTAAAACAACCCAAGAACTTAAAAAGAA
The DNA here is from genome assembly GCA_030819835.1 of Acmispon strigosus. NCBI lineage: Eukaryota > Viridiplantae > Streptophyta > Magnoliopsida > Fabales > Fabaceae > Acmispon > Acmispon strigosus. Next base: position 34,624,335 of record JAUAMA010000007.1, read on the forward strand.
ATTAGCCAAGCATGGCTAATAGAAACATCGAATTACCCAGGACTAGGAGCTCAAGAATGGCTTCCCACAATTCTCAGGAACAATGTTCTTAAGGGAGAAAGAAGAATACTTGTTGTATTCTAAAGTGACGGTGTGTTTTTTACAATAGATGAAAGCTCCTATTTATAGCAAAAAGTCTGCCTTCCAGCGCTTGAGCACTGGGATCCCAACGCTTGAGCGCTGGGCGCAATTAAATTCAGACGTTGCAAACAGAGGCCTAGCGCATGAGTGCTGTCTGCCAACGCTTGAGCGTTGGTAACAACTGCAGACTTGGATCCTAGTCAGAGTTCCAACGCTTGAGCGTTGGGACTCCAACGCTTGAGCGTTGGCTCGTCTGCTGGCAGTTCTTCTTGGATGCTTTTCTTCTTCAATGGTGGAATTGATGGGCTTAATTAGCCTCCCTTTTGTCCCCTTTTTAATTCTAAAACAGCAAAGGGGGTTTAATTCTTCCATCATGCCTCATTTCCCATGTGTTAAATTAGCAATGGTGCTTCATCTTCTCATTCTTCACTTTTGATCATTTATTTGCTGAGATTTCACTTTCAGCCCTTCATCTTCTGCACTTTCCATTTCTGGCCCTTCCTTTCCTGAAGTTTACAGTTTGGTCCCTGGATAAAAAGACTAATTCTACCAGCTTTCCTAAAATATAAAAATAACTATAAAAACTCCTAAAAATATAAAATAAAGTTTAAAAACCAAATAAAAGCTAATCTATATGCAAAATGCAAAATAAATATAAAATCTAAATAAAAAGAATAAAAAACCTATATGAGACTCAAAAATAACAAAATAAAAAGACTAAAAAGACCCTAAAATTATCATACAAAATCCAGTCATCACCTTTCCATGCCGCCTATGATGCGATGCATGTCCTCCATGTCGTATGTCCTCTTCTTCAGGTCCAACTGGACGACTAGTATAACGAGTCCTTGCCATTTCTGTACCAAAAAGAAAGTATAATATTATTACAAATTAGGTTCCCGTATTCCTTTCATTTTTTATCCAAATAATCCTAAAACAAAAAATTAAGATGACTAAAAATCACACTTGTAAGTGTGAATATATGGGTGGAAATCGTACTCACAAGTGCGACTCAAATCAACACGACAGTGGCCAATTTCGCACTAGTAAGTGTGACCTAGAATCACATATCGCACTTACAAATGCAATTTTTTCGAAGATCGGGAAACAAGGAAAAAATGGAGATGCACAACACCCAGAACAACCACACGTAAAATAGAATTTAAATTATTAAAATAAATAAAATGAGAAGAAGTAGAAGAACAACCAAAACAAAGTACAACAGTAAAGAGAGTGAATAGAAGAAGTATTGAAAGGGAGTGCATTACCTGAACTTGGGTTAGGAAGGAGAAGGATGGTGGATGACTATGGAAAATGGGTCGCAGATTGGGTTTGAGGGAGGAGAAATGTATGCAGGTTGGGTTTGAGAGAGGAGAATGAGGGAATTGAAATGGAGAAAATAGGGTAACATGCAAAAGAAATACGGGATGGTGCGTGGGGTGTTTGGGGTAAAAGAGTTTTTTTTTTAAGAATATTTTAGGGTTTATAGAAATAGGAGGATGACATAAAAATCAAAATCAGTTGGGATGACATTAAAAATAACTCTAAACTTCTTATATGTGATGCAGCATGCAGCTTTAGATTAGAAGGTCATTTTTCATGTAACTATTAGAAGGCCATTTTGGTCGTTGGTATGACATGGCTAGACACAGCATGCATGAATTTGATAATAATTGTTATTTTCTCTCTAAAAAAAAAAATTTGTTATTTTCTCAATCGACCCAAATTAATAGCGTCAGCCTCTCTAAAGTAAAGAAAATTCGCTTACTTGGTAAACTTGCATTCAAAGTTCAAGCTGAAACGTTTAAAAAAAAGTTCAAGCTAAACAAGACCAACCGCCATACCGGCATCATCGCAGCATGCTTAGCTAAGAAGCATGGACACGTACGACACGTAAATAAGAAGAGGATGGAATATAATAAAAATTACATGACACAAGACTATAAGATGATTCATTAATTAGTATAAAATATAGTTGGTCTGGAGGGCTTCGAGCTTGGTGACATCCTTTTGTTGATGAAGCTATAGCCCTTTGTTAGGATCTCTTTCTTGCCTGGAACCGGAGTTATAGACGGGGGAAGTGTGAGACAGATTGTGCGGAGCTGGTGGCTGTGGTGGAGAAAGTAAATTTTGATCATTTTGAGAGCAATCTTCGGGAGATAAAAGCCTTGCTTATGTATGATTGGGAGGTTTCTATTCAATGGATCTCCAGATATGGAAATTCTGCTGCTGATTGGCTTGCTAGAGCGGGGTTGAGACATTTGCTTCCATGTGTTCAAGTAGGGAATCTCTAGAGATTCCCTACTTGTTCCTTAGTCTTTTTGTTTCTTGTCTTGTTTCCCGATGTATTAAGAAAAAAAGTTAAAAATGATAAAATATAACTAAAAGTGTTCTGTGACATATACTTGTGATATGTTCACATTCTACTTTCTCTTATAATTCATTTCCACTCTATTTTTCTTTTTATCTTTCTATACTATTTCTATCCGCAATTACCATATCACTAATTTATCTCTTTCTTCTTATATAACTCTAAAATATAAAAGAAGTTTGAACATAACTTAATTCATATGACATAATAGACTAGGACAGGACACAAAAATTGTTTTGAAGTGGTCGTGCTTCTACTTGCTTAGAATTGATACCCATTGGTTGGCCATTTTAATTTGATCATTTTCATCAGCGTTAGAAAATAATTTACATGGAAAATTACACTCACTTTAGATTTACATTGCATTGACCTTATATATAGTTTGTAAAATGTATTGACCTCCCATTTTTTCATATATCATTTTGAATAATAGTGTTGTCACCTAAAAATCTGTAACGGCTAGTTAGTGTGAAGAAGAACTTCTCCTTAACCTTGGCTGGGGTTTTGATGAACACAACTGCATCAGCAAAGAAGAAAAATGTGAAGACCATGAAGAACACGACCACAAGCTTTCAAGATATTCGGTTATGGTCTTTACCTTTGATGGATTGTTTTTTTAGAATTCATAATCACTTAAGGGCTCTTTAGAACATAGTTAATAAGAGGCTAAAATGTTTTCTAAGATAAGAAGGTAGAGATCACTTGAATAGAAGTTCAAAACATAATAGCAAGAGTTTTTTCACTGTTGTAATCGATTACAGCATCAAGGTAATCGATTGCACGTATTTCAGGTAAGCGTAATCGATTACCACATTAATGTAATCGATTACATAATCATCAGAGGCATTTAATCAATTACCACACTCCCTGTAATCGATTACGAGCCTGACAGAACACGTTTTTTCATGAACCAGTGAGTTTTTGGACGTCTTTTAAGGGTTGTAATGGTTCATGATGACTCTCCAGAGTCTATAAATACTTCCTGGAACTCAAGACTCAAACAACAACTTTTAGATTACAAACTTACATGATTTTCAAGTGATTTCACAATACTATATTCATGTCCTTATGCTGTCCAAATTTTGAAAAATCAAAATCATAACCCCTTGAGTATTATAGTTCTGAATAGAAATCTTGATAAGGATTCTAAAGTCATATTTTGAGTGTGTGAATCTTCAGCCTATTGAAATTCTTCTTCATCATCATAGTCAACAAAGATTGTAATCACCATAGGGTTTGGTGAGAGTGCTTGTAACAAGAAAGTGGTGTTCTTTCTTGGTGGTATTTGGATGATTGTCTTGAAGAGAAGTTTTGGTGTGAAATTTGTTCAATTCATTTGAGATTATAGTGGAAAAATCCCCGAGCCAGAAGAGGGGTTGGACGTAGCCTTCGGTTGGAAGGTGTACCAGGATAAATTGTTGTTTGATCTTCTTCTTCCCTTTACTTTTAATTTCACCAATTTTTCTTTCCGCTGCATATTATCATCATATTCATCTTTCAAATCATCTTGTTCTTGTTGCATCAAAGAAATTAAGACATAGTTAAAGTTTTAATTAGACAACATTTTTAAAGAACCTAATTCACCCATCCTCTTAGGTTTCTATGTAGTCTTAAAGTTATGCGCCGAAGGGCCACTCGAGTCGATTGAGGAACATGGTCGAGCAGAGTAGTAGCCGATTTGAGTTGGTCTAGCTGATTGGAAGCACAAGTGATCGGTCAAAGCAAGTTGGGTGTACAAGGACAAGATCCAGGGAAGATGCATAAACTTAAGCTTCATGTAGGATGAGTCATCAGGTTTCTAAAAGCTTTCCATGTGCAAAATTAGTTAGTGGGCTCGCTCCCGTGAAAATAGGAGAAAGTGGTTGCGAGCTAGCCGATGCAATGGGGAACGGTTGAAACAAAGCCTCTGGGCTGACTAGGAGAGAGGGAATGACGACACCCCACGATTGTGCAAACACTTGTAATGATCGGAGAACATGGAGTGTCACATGTTCCTTCCAATTGCCAAGTAGTTAGCCGTTGTGCCTCTATAAATATAGGAATGATCATTTGTACAAACACACACAATCAATCAATCAATCAAAATCTACAAATTTCCTGCATTTTATCTTTATTTTACTTTTCAACACGATACTTTTCTGCCATTAATTTCTTTATCGCTTTCTGCAATTTATCTTACAGCCGATTTACAGCTTTCAGCCTTTATTTTCTTTACCTCTTTTCATCCCTTTACATTCTTTAGGAGTAGACCTTAGTTCATAGCCAAAGTCCTATTTCAACATCCTTCAATAGCGAGGCACTACGAGATTTTTGGAGTATCTTAGGAATACATATTGAGGAACAGAGTCCCTTCCTCGAGCAATCGTTTGATTAGGAAATCATAGTTGGGTTTCCAGCCGACCACACGACTTTCAGATCAACCAAATCCATTTTCTAATCGACCAAATCTACTTGTGAACCAACAAATTGGCACGCCCAGTGGGACCACTCTCGCTATTGGACGATATCCATCACCTACTCACGACCTAAATTGGCGTATGAAATTGAGGTCTGGAGAGAAAATGGAGTCTTCAAGCAGTTGCAGGGTCAGTAGTAGCCGTACCTCGCTCGCTGGTACCGCTTCTACCTCCACTACAATGCCAGTACAAATAGAACTTGCTACGGATCCTGCTGGCCACGTCGTTTCAACGATAGCCACAGTGACTGTTTCTCCTTATGTTGAAGTCATTGAGACAACAAACGAAGAGAGAGACCCGAGCATGGTCACCACAAACTTCCTTCATTCGGAAGAAGATCGACCTAGGGATTAAAGATATCATCGCTCAAGTCTCTAAGAACATGGCTGAAATCGTGAAACCCATGGTGCACAACGAGATGCACTTTGTCAAGGAGGATTTGCAACGATGATGGTCGGATTTTTCATCCCATGCTGTTCAGAACATGCCCACACTTGGGGGCAGGCCATTCAGGGTTATCCCCACATGACTTCCCTTCAGTATGGACAAGTTTCCATAGCAAGGAGTGGAGAAGGTGTCAGAATTGGTAGTTCCCCACAGCCGAATTTTTCTTCACAATCTAAATTCCACGTTGGAGGAGGTTCCTTTGTCCAGCCACTACCATTGTCAGCCGGACCTGTTTGGCCCAACGTGTCTCAGTGGACAGGGAGAGATAACAACCAGCAGTGGACCCCAACATGCAACGTAGCCGACGGTTGAGACATCACCAACTTAGCCAAGACCAGTGCCCATACCACCACCAGTTCAAGGATTTGGACACCAGGAGAACCCAGGGGACTAAATTTCACTGACCCCAATGTGTGACCCCACTTAGAGTAGCTCCCTCATGATTTCCCACGTTACCTTATTTCTTACTGACCCGGTTTCCCATGCTATATTTTCTTCTTCTCACTTACTGGCTATCCTACTTACTATTTCAACATTACTAACATAGCTCTATACATCAACGTTGTACCTAACACGACACTCCATTATACTTATTCTTACCCACATGTTATGCTAATGCATCGACCGTGTTGGATCCATGTTTTTTTCCTACTTCCTTTGTAGTGCGAACCCTAACGACATAGCCTATTATATCTACTAGCACCACAACATATCGTACAAAAGACATACATACATACATAAAAGGTAGTGCATGTTAGAGTAAGTAGTGTTATAAGAAGTCATACAGTCATCCATCCATCAGGAAACAACTCCACCACCCTCAACATTGTAAGTGTAGAAAGCAACCTAAGAGGGGGGTGAATTAGGTTCTCCCAACTTTCACCTTAACAAAACTGATTACTTCCAAGATAATGAGAATCACAATTGATGATTGTGAATGCAGCGGAATAAAGCGTTGCTTGAAAGTAAAAGATAAAGGTTGAGAAAATTTGCACACAGATTTTATCCTAGTTCACCTTCAATCCACCGAAGGCTACGTTCAGTTCCTCAAGAACCCTTGAGGATTTATCCACTATGATCAAGATTTCTTACAAGCACTTACACCAAGGACCTTAAGAACTCTTGTCAAACTTTAGAAGGAAAACCACCAACTGATGACACCAAACACTGCGACGGACTTTGAATCAAACTGATTCAAAGGACCTTTTCCACAACCACCGAACACTACGGTGAATGAATCAAACCGATTCAAGATGAAGAAGAATCTTTTGCTATTGGTTGATGCAATCCTTTTATCTAGTTGGATTGACCTTAGTTTGTATGCTCCAGGAAATTACAATGAAGACTCAATTATTCTGAGTTTTTCAAATATTGAACAGCATGAGTGTTCTTATGAAAATGAAAGAGCAATTACTTAGAATTTTGGCTCTAATGAATATGAAAGTTGTTGTTCAAGAGCTTGTTCGTTTCTAAGCATCAAAGGACTATTTATAGGCACTAGAGGTCGTCTACGAACCATCACAAAGCTTCCCAAACGTTTTGAGACACATTGGTTCATGAAACAACACATATGTCGACCTGGTAATCGATTACAATATTCTGGTAATCGATTACACTAGCTGTTGTAGTTCAAATTTGAAATTTGAACTGTGTAATCGATTACTGCAACATGGTAATCGATTACACTACTAGACGTTGTAGTAATGTGCCATCTTTTTCAACTGAGTAATCGATTACTGACTTGTGTAACCGATTACTGACAAGTGTAATCGATTACTCAGCTCCTGTAATCGATTATTGCTAGTCCAGAACTCAGTTTTAAACCCTAATTGGGTGTTTCTACTAAGTCTTACTTGTGAAAACGTATTATACTCAATTAGTTGATTATTTATGAGCCTTCAAATGCAATATAACCTTAATAAATCATAGCACACTAAGTTAATCGATTACTTGATGTTGTTAATCGATTACAGGAAGTCTCTGGAAAATTTGTTGGGCCAAAATTTTCATGGTAATCGATTACTGAATTTCTCTAGAAAACGTCCTGGGCCAAAATTTTCCTTGTAATCGATTACTTATTTTGTGTAAGCACTGTATGAATGAATAATCTAATAAAGAGCTGTGATATAGATGCATATGTTTATAATGCTTACTCTTCTTCACAATATCATTTGAAAGTTGTAGATTTTAGCTTTAAGTCTAAAGTTTTTCCTTACCAATACCATATTCTATATTTGTGTCTTGAATGACCATCCTTTGTATATGACATTTCTGATCACAAGGTCTTCAAGCACACCTGCACAATTAACTTAATGGTATTTTCGAGGTACCCAATAGTCTTTGGGTCCTTTTGGGTTAGTTCTTTTCACATCCCATATGAATCTTTCATTGGGGACTCCATCATTTCTATGATAACTAAAAGTACAGTAAGAGCACTTAAATTTCATGTTAGGAACTTTCTCTTTAAGATGATAGAAAGTTTTGAAATGTGCCTTTCTAGGTTGAGTATCACACTATGTACTCTCCTTGTTTGATCAAAGTAGCATGAATTACTTGATGTAGTAAAGATAATGTCCTTAATACTACTAGAATGACTTTGATCAAACACACCTAGATAATTTTTATGAGTAATATACCTTTGAATAATTGACAATTCATTCATCTCATTTGTATCTTTTTCATACTCTTTTAACACTTGATTTATTTCATAAATCTTTGATCCAAGTGTTGCTTGTTTATCAAGAGTAATTAGATCTCTTTGAATATCCACCTTGGTTTTAACTTGATCTAACTCCTCTTGCATGCTTTTAGCTTTTCTTTCTAGAGATGAAATGATCTTGTCTTGTATTGCATATACTTTAGAAATATTTAAGAAGATATCATGCAATTCAACAAAGGTATTTTGTAACTTATCATATAAAAGTTTATCGCTACTGACCTCATTGTTTTCATCATCAGAATGATGAGTTGCCATCAAAACGAGATGTGCTTCTTCATTTTCTAAATCGGATGATGAATTTGCTTCATTGTCTTCCATATATGCATTCTTTGATTTGGAATTATTTTTCTCAAATCTCTTCTTTAAGCTAAGCTTCTTTCTTTGAAGATTATGACATTCTTTCTTTTTGAGGATTTTGCAAAGCTTCTTCACAATGATTCTTATATGCTCATCATCATCACTATCGGATTGAGAATCTTCCTCTTGTGAACTATCATATCTTGCAGCTTTAGTTCTCAATGCAATAGGTCGAATTTTCTTGTCAACTGCTTCTTGTTGTTCCATCTTTCTGAGTTCAAGTTCATGTTCTTGCAACTTGCCAAAAAGTGCAGCCAATGTCATTTTTTATAGACTTTTCTTTTCTGATATTGCTGTTACCTTTGGTTGCCATTCTCTTGACAATGATCCTAAAAATTTTAAGTTCAGATCACTGTTGGAAAAGTCTTTTCCAAGAGAAATTAGATGGTTGATCAAGAGAGTGAACATTTTCTGCATATCTAGAACAGTTTCCCTTGGTAACATTCTGAACATTTCATACTCTTGCAACAAGGTATTGATTTTTGATCTTTTGACTTCATATGTTCCTTCATGGGTTACCATTAAAGTATCCCATATTTCCTTTGAAGTTTTGCACGTGGATACTCTGAAGAACTCGTCCGTACCAAGAGCTGATGTAAGAATGTTCATGCCTTTTAGGTCATATTGAACTTTCTTCTTTTCTTCTTCACTCCATGTATTCTCTGGTTTCGGTTGTGTGCTATCACCCACATCATTCATTGGTATAAACAGACCTTCTTCAATGGCTTTCCATATTTCCACATCCAATGACCTTATGAAGATTTTCATCTTGATTTTCCAGAAGTCATAGTGGTCTCCATTGAAGTATGGTGGCCTGTTTATGTTGAACCCCTCACTAGTGCTAGGTCTAGAGGAGGATGCCATCTTCCTGGATCTTTAGGAGCAAATTACCTAAACTTACGCTCTGATACCAATTGTAAGTGTAGATAGCAACCTAAGAGGGGGGGTGAATTAGGTTCTCTCAACTTTCACCTTAACAAAACTGATTACTTCCAAGATAATGAGAATCACAATTGATGATTGTGAATGCAGCGGAATAAAGCGTTGCTTGAAAGTAAAAGATTAAAGGTTGAGAGAATTTGCACACAGGTTTTATCCTAGTTCACCTTCAATCCATCGAAGGCTACGTCCAATCCCTCAAGAACCCTTGAGGATTTATCCACTATGATCAAGATTTCTTACAAGCACTTACACCAAGGACCTTAAGAACTCTTGTCAAACCTCAGAAGGCAAACCACCAACTGATGACACCGAGCACTACGGCGTACTTTGAATCAAACCGATTCAAAGGACCTTTTCCACAACCACCGAACACTACGGTGAATGAATCAAACTGATTCAAGATGAAGAAGAAGATTTTTCTATTGGCTGATGCAATCCTTTTATCTAGTTGGATTGGTCTTAGTTTGTATGCTCCAGGCAATTACAATGAAGGCTCAATTATTCTGAGTTTTTCAAAAGTTGAACAGCATGACTGTTCTTATGAAAATGAAAGTGCAATAACTCAGAATTTTGGCTCTAATGAATATGAAAGTTGTTGTTATAGAGCTTGTTCGTTTCTGAGCATCAAAGGACTATTTTTAGGCACTAGAGGTCGTCCATGAACCATCACAAAAGCTTCCCAAATGTTTTGAGACACATTGGTTCATAAAACAACATATTTGTCGACCTGGTAATCGATTACAGTATTACTAGCCGTTGTAGTTCAAATTTGAAATTTGAACTGTGTAATCGATTACTGCAACTTGGTAATCGATTACACTACTAGCCATTATAGTAATGTGCCATCTTTTTCAACTGAGTAATCAATTACTGACTTGTGTAATCGATTACTGACATGTGCAATCGATTACTCAGCTCCTGTAATCGATTACTGCTAGTCCATAACTCAGTTTATGAAAGTTTAAACCCTAATTGAGTGTTTCTACTAAGTCTTACTTGTGAAAACATATTATACTCAATTAGTTGATTATGTATGAGCCTTCAAATGCAATATAACCTTAATAAAGCATAGCACACTAAGTTAACAAGACTTACTAATAGCTAGAACCTTAATAGTTGTTCTTGACGTTTTGAGCTGGTTCTTGAAGTCTTTCTGTTTCTTCTTTTTGTGATATATTTGTCTTCATCAAAACCTCAGCCAGAGTCCAAGGACGAGACCTTCTTCACAAACATCCCTCTGAGATCCCAGTCCATCCTCATCCCCGCCTGAGCTCCCATTATCTCCCACTAACTCCCGTGACTCTCTGGAAGGACCAACTCTCTAAAAAAGACGATAATAGGCACTGGCATCACCTCAGTCCTCCTAGGAGTAGGCGCCCTCTTCCTAGAGATGACTCTTCATTGGGGACCACTCCGCTGAGGTGCAGGATCAACATCAGGAATGACTGGTGCTGGCCATACCTCTACATAGCTAGCCATACCTCTACCTCTCTATCTCTCCTTTGCATATTTCACTATTTATCAGAAAAACCCACTGTTTTAGGAGACGATCCGAGTGGCTCCCAACGAACCACCACACGCTATGTCCCCATTCTCCCCTCATGAGGCCCCGCATCTTCATACGACTACGTCTTAAGAACGTGTGAAGTTGCATTCTTGAAAGGGAAAAATAAAAGAAGGGTTGAGGAATCGAAGACACTTGTGAATCGAAGGTTTTTTGTGTATTTTCTATCCTGTTTATTAACGATTACAAACTCTGTATTTATACAGAGTGAAAACTAAGACGATACTGAAATCTAAATGACCGTTCATGATATCCCAAGGTAATTGTTACATTGGGAATGTAATTGACAATAAACAATAATAAAAACAAGATAAGATAAGGTAGAATCCCGACTAATCCGAGATTGCCATTATGACAAGATTTCTGGCTACAACTGTCACACACTAACTCAGACGATGCTTCAGGTCAGGCGTTGCATCTGCTCAGACGATTCTTCCTTTATACAGAATGTTGTATCAGACGATACCATAGACGATTCTGCGTATCTCTTCACAGCAGATGATACACTTCTCTAACATCCCCCCGCAAACTCAATGTAGGATGAGAAGGCGAAGCCTTCGCAGGTACTTTGAGTTTGAACCTTTAGAACTACAACATGATTTGCATCCATCCTGGTCTGTCCTGTAGATTCTGTATACAATAGAATCTGTCATCAGACTGATAGGAGTGGAATATAATTCCAGGAACCCTTGCGCCCCTTTGATATGGATGCTTGCACTCGGAGTGAAGGAGTTGGAAGGGGTGTTGTGGGAAGCACATAAAGGAAGATATGATCTGTTTCCCTGATCTGCCATAACTGCATTATTGAACATATTTTTGTATTTTTTGGTTTCCTCGGCGTGTCCTTCAGTGGGAGGCTTCTTCTTTCTCTCTACCTTCTGAGGCTCAGAGGCCTTACGGCTATTTGAGCATGAGTTCAGAGGAACGTTGACAAGAGTTACCCCTCTGTTCATGAATCTTAGCGGCGAAAGCAATAAAGGTGCAGAAAGGGTAGATAAAGGAAAGCTTGAGCTCAGAGGAACTTCAATGGGAGTTACCACTCTGTTCATGGGTCTCAGCATGGAGATAGGGGTGCGACAACTATTTAAAGTAAAGGATAAAGCCTGACACGAAGACAGAGCTTCTGCCATGGGAGAAAAGAATGAAGAAAAATAAACCATGGATTCAGATTGGCTCTAATACCATGTTAAGAATGTTGTGAATTTGCGTTCTTGAAAGGGAAAAATAAAAGAAGGGTTGAGGAATCGAAGACACTTGTGAATCCAAGGTTTCTTGTGTATTTTCTATCCTGTTTATTAACAATTACAAACTCTGTATTTATATAGAGTGAAAACTAAGATGATAATGAAATCTAAATGACTGTTCTCGATATCCCGAGGTCAACTGTTACATTGGGAACGTAACTTACAATAAACAATAATAAAAATAAGATAAGATAAGGTAGAATCCCGGCTAATCCGGGATTGCCATTATGACAAGATTTCTGGCTACAACGGTCACGCACTAACTCAGACGATGCTTCAGGTCAGACGTTGCAGCTGCTCAGACAATTCTTCCTTTATGCAGAATGTTATATCAGACGATACCACAGACGATTTTGCATATCACTTCACAGCAGACGATACACTTCTCTAACACTACGGTAAGCTAGACTTGCTTGTAACTCTCGGTACTCATTACTGAATACCAGAGCTAGGGGGACTACTGTTTTTGGAGATGATCTAATCGGCTTACAACGATCAACCCCCAGCAGCCAAGCCATCAGCAGCTATGACCATCGATGGTCAAACTAGGGAGAACCAAGATCTTCGCACGTAGACACTCCGCGTTCGAAGCCTTCATGCTACTTTTAGGCTCCACAGAGTAGCGTTACCTCTAAGATGAAGACACCTCCATCGCCCACCAACGTCCCATCACGAGTCACTTCCCCCGACTACCACTGTAGGCATAGAGCTCCAAGACCTGGGCTGCGCTTACGAGGCCCCCACAACCGTACAATCTCTGGAGAACTACAGGGGATCCTACGACCAAGGACAGAGGTTGTACCATGCACTCATGATGGTCCTCGAAGTCCACCCAAAGCCACCTACTCATATAAAAGGTGAAGCCATAAGACTGTCCAGGTTCACACTTCTTATCTCCACAGCTTAGAATCTTCCCTAATACTGTAGCCTCTAACTTAGGCATTGGAGTGTCTTAATAAGGACCTATTTTGGGCTCGGAGACAAAGGGCGATTGTGGAGTCTCACCATTTCAACCCTCCTCCGATGAACTTCAGCTGCACTCACAATTCTCTCATCACTCAACACTTTTTGCAGTGATTTAACCGAACTTTTTCCAATCACCCACAATACTCATGCATTATATACTTCCTCCATTGAAACAATTTATTGATGCGGTATCATGCATGATTGCTTTATTTTTTTCCAAAACATTTTAAATATAAAATAGAAAATGACTTCATTAATTAAGAAGAACCTGGGCTGAATGAAAGGATGCAAAGATTAAACACTGTACTACATGAATACCAAAGATTTGCTCCCGGCCATTTCTCTCTCGGTTACATGGTCCTCTCAACTTTTGTCTTAGAGTTCAATGTGTTAATTATTTTCATGTCCTTATCGTTTATTTTTATATTTCACACCTCTACTTATTGCTACAATAAGTGAACGTCAAAAGGATGCCAATGTTAGGTTGAGGTTGGTCGAGTCTATAAGCCTCTGTACCTCTAATGAAGTTTCATTGGTGCATATTTTCATGCTCGTTGAAGTGAGTGTATTGGTAGGTTGTGGTCTGTTGAAATATAGGCTCGTCGAATTTTGAAATTATATAACTCAATGTCTATTTTAACACAAAACTATTTCATATAAAATATTGGTATTAGAATTGGAAGACCCAAAAATTAGCTCCAATGTGAAAATTGTTTTAAGATATGAGTTATTTTAGTCATATTTTTAGTTTCTCTCAGGGTTAGACATAAAATGCGAGCGATAAGTTGGAATGAATATATCTGTAAGTGACCCATATAAGAGCGGTCTCCACTTAACGCATCTATGATAGACTCTGATACTATATTAGAATTTGACATACCTAACATCACCCCAAAAATTATCTCTTAATGTGATAATTGTCTTCCCATATATAAGAGCTATGTTAGTCATATTTTTAGTCAATGTGAAACTTTTAAACACACTCCCTCACATTCAGTGCTGAAAATCTGGAGTGTGGGATATACAAGAATAAACATCTACGGGTGACCCATATATAAGTGATTTCCATTAAACGGATTTATAATGGACTTTAATACCATGTTAAGAGAAGCAACGCAAAGAAAAGAGAAAAAAACTCAAAAAGGAATGGAGAAGCTCAGGGAGGGAAGCAAAAGCGCGCTAGAGTTTACATTTGAATAATTGATTGATTAAAATATAAAATATTTACTCACATTAATTAATAATAATGGGTACTCCTAATCTAATTAAATAAAGAACAATTTAATCTAAGCAATAATCTAAATTAGCTAAAATATGATCAAAATATGATAAAATATTTCAGGATATTTTATTTTTTTCTGAAATGATCAAAATATTATAAGAATTTTTTTTATATTCGAACAATTAAAAATGTTGAGAAAGTTTTTGGGCCAGAAGCCTCATAATAATTTTCTTTTTTTATCATGATCAAGTATGGTATATAACTATATATCATTAGAACCATTTAAAGAATTGAGACATATGATTTAATTCTAGGGAATATATTTATTCAATTAATTACATTTGGCCTTGCTTCTGCTTAGTAGAAGACTGGTTGTAACTGCAGACATTATAGACGTTGTTTGGTGAGATTACTTCAGATATGTCCGTGGACTTGGATTTCCTGAGAGGACTTGGGTACTAAATAGGTTAAGGTTCAACGGTTTTCAGAAAACTTGTATGTTATTATTGCCTATTAATGCAGCCACTTTTTTTATATAGATCACACCTGTTTTAATTTGTTTAACTAAAATATTAGTTAGTGTGGTGCAAATTAAATTAACCAACACATTAACTTAATTGGTAAGAAAAGACCAAATTTCTTCAAAAAATTGTTCGATTCTGATGCCAATATGAGAGTTGTGCTGGTGAGTGATTTATAAATACCTCTATAAGCTACCGATGGTCTTCAATTGCATTTTGATATGTGCCGACAAAAAAGGATAAAAGAAGAAAGAAATTGAATGCAAACGACCAGAACGCAAATTTCTGAGACTCTGAGACCACTTTAAGTGGGTAGATATCTCACAAGAAATGTTTTTTCATACGCACCACTCAGGGATCGAACCCTGGACTAGATGTTTAAAGAGACCAACTATCTACCCATTGTGCTACACTTGCTGTGCATATTTAGAATATTGATATTGGGAAAAATTAACATTTAATTTAAGGTTCGACCATCTTTATAAGTGCATGTTTGGAGACAATTATACAATTGATTTTGAAGTGAGAAGCTATTGTGATCAGTAGTCGCATTTCACTTTCTTATAAAAATAAGCCGGTCCAAACATCAACATAGACTTTCTTCCTGTCATATGTGTGCGAGCATCCATTGTCCAGGTACCATTGTTCTCTTTTGCTTTGTCCTATTAAACACATCTGCAACAGTAACAATCATAGTTTTAGGTACCCGAATTTTCTTGGGTCCTGATTTGTTATTTTAAGCGTTGGGTGGAACTTTCCTCCCAAACAAGGTTCTCCTTGGAGTTTGTCTCTCCTTAGACTTTACTACAAACGTTGCAGATTTAGATGATGCAGTATCAGACGATATAAATTTAATCTCAGACGTATCATGATTGGATGATGATGCATGTGACATTTTAGAAGATGCATTGTAAGACGATGCAGCATTATCATCATTACTATCAAAACCTAAGCCACGTTTATCATACATGGTTCGGTTGTTACCACTAATCTGACTAGGTTCTCATGACCCAAAGTAAAGGATGAAAGATCACTAATTAAAACTTTGACTCTTTCTTTGAGAGTTTTAATCTCTTTATAGGTATCATGTTCTTTCAAGATTTTGTTTTCCTTGGTTAGCAGAACATTTACTTTCTTAGATGCATCAAGTTCTTTTTGTAGTTCTGCAAAAAATTTCTTTAACCTACTATATTTTGCAGATAATGAGTGTGAATAGTCAAGCAGTTCATTATACTCTTCTTGAAAGATTTGGGATGTTACCTCATCTCCTTCATCTCCTTCGTCGTTAGACGAGTCTACTGACGCCATGAATGCAAAGAATTATTCTTCATCATCTTCTTCTTCCTCTTCATTTTCTGAGCATTCTTCATATTCTTCTTCTTGGCCCGTGGGAGCCTTCTTTTTCTTGTTATACTTCTTCTAGATTGGTCTCTTTGAAAGTCGAGGACAGCCTACTTTCATGAGACCAGGCTATCTGCACTCAAAGCAAACGATAAAGCTTTTGCTAGAGTTCTTCTCTCCATCTCTTCTGGAACTGGACGAGATCTTTCCCTTTCCAGAGCATTTTCCTTGCACTCTTGTTGGTTCATTCTTGATTTTCTTTCTCTTGAGCCACATCTTCTTGAACCGTCTATGGAAGAGAGCTTCCTCGTCGCCTGAGTGGTCAGACAATTCCTCCATTTCTTCAGAATGATTCTTCAGCTTTTAAAGCTTTAGAGGATTTGGATTTAATGCTACGGATTTGCCTAAGGATTTTCTCTTCTTAGCTTCATCATCTTCAGCAAGTTCCATCTCATTAACTTTTAGGGCTCCTAGAAGATCCTCCATTCTTAAGGTGGTAAGGTCCTTCGTTTGTCGAGTAGCAGTCACCATTGATCTCCATCTTGGTGAAAGAGATCTCGGGATCTTGGTTATCTGATCCAGATTGTTGTATATTCTTCCAAGATTTCTCAGTCCATTTAGGATGATTTAAAATCTAGAAAACATGTCATCGATAGATTCTTTGTCCTTCATTTTTATGGCTTCATATTGTGCAACCAACATGCTTATTCTGGTTTGTTGCACACTTGAGGTTCCTTCATGAGCCATTGCCACCGTATCCCATATCTCCTTAGCAGTATATAAGCCATCAACCTTGTCATGCTCATTCTTGCTTAGAGCACACGTGAGAAATAATCTCGCTTTGGCGTTGAGTTGATTTTTAGTACGGTGTTTGTCTATCCATTGTGCTATGGGAATGGCTTCTCTTGCAGCATTTCTGGGGACATTGTTGCCTTGCTCCACAATGTCCCTGAGTTTAAAGCTAGTGCATTCTATAAACAGCTGCATATGCTTTTTCCAGTATGGGTAGTTGGAGCCATCGAAGAGTGGCGGTTTGTTTGTAGCCGTGCCAGTCGGAAATGTGTTGTTCTCCATGGATCTTTAACTCTTACACCTGTTAAGATGTTAGTTTCTCAAACAAACAATTTTTCTCTGATACCTATTGAAAGTAATGAAACAACACAAGAAAGGGGGGTTGAATTGTGTGTAAATTTTTTAATAAACTTTTCGTTCTAAACAAATATAAGTTTTGAAAGTGTTTTCGAATACTTGTGCAGCGGAATATAATCAGAGCTGAAAAGTAAAGCACACAAAGAATTTATCCTGGTTCACCCCCTTAATCGACAGGGCTACGTCCAGTCCTTGACTTCACCAAGATTTTCACTATTCGCACGAACAGTACAAGTATTGTACAGGACTTCTCCTAGTATTAGAAGGACTTCTCCTTACAAGTATTCTACAGGACTTCTCGTTACAAGTATTAGACAGGACTTCTCCCAATTCTTTTACAAAGAATATTTCTTTTCTACAAAGATCTCTTCAACAAGAGTGAGGGTAGAAAAAGTTTAAGTACAAATTATAAAGAGGATATGAAAATGGTTTCTCTGTTTTGGAATGTGAGAAGGATAAAAGTTTTCACTCCATGATAATATCACACAGGCAAACAACTGAACTCAGAATAATATGACTATGAGTTTCTGAGTAAGTTTCAGAGCTTGATTGCGTTGGAAGACTTGAATGCTTAAGATTTTGATCGTTGTAAGTCGCCACTAATTCTAGTGTTTAAGTCTTATATTTATATCTTCAGTAGAATGAACGTTGGTGAAGATCATGGAGTTCCGTTTGAATTTCTTCTTTTTCTGAAGGTGCAACGAATACTTCTGGAAAGCTGAGGAACATTAAATGCAAACCTGCTAAGCATTAATTACAACATTTAATGCATATAATGCTAAGGAAAGCATATAATGAACGTTGGTGAAGATCATGGAGTTCCGTCTGGTCTTTTTTGTTCTGTTTCCTTTTATAACGTCTAAGCATATAATGCTAAGGAAAGCGGCAAAGCGAATCTTCTTCTTCTGAATAGGGAGATTTGATTCTGACCGTTGAGGTGATACGATGTTCAAATAATAGTGTCGTTGACTCTGAAAAGGTGTCTCTTGATTTACGGAATTGTCAGACACGACAGGCAGATACGGGGTATATAATATTAAATGTGTCCTTCATTGAAGCTGGTGCGAACAATGCTTCATTTAGTATTCAGAATTTTGTATGTCTTCGTTGTTGGGAGCATTGAGGCAGACGTTCTGTTTTAGAACGTAGTAAGACGATCTGCATGGATATAGTAAGACATTCTTCATTAATGCAGTAAGACGATCTTCTTCTTCTTCGAGTCATTTAAACGCGCTGCTTTTGAGTTCTTCAAGATGGGGTAGACGTTGTATTTCTTCCTTATGATAGATACTTCCTGAAATATAAAATATATAAAGTCTTAGGAAATCTTTATCTATCAAAATTAAACCTTGAGAAAAATTGTTATTATTCAAAACATGATAAAAGGTGAAATCGTTTGAACTTAACAACCTCTGCAAGTGCGAAGCAGAAAAAGCTTTGCGATTGTGGGGTTGAAGCTCCATTGATTACATCTTGGAGCAATGAAAACCCAAGAAGACGATTTTGGGGTTGTGAACTGTATAAGGTAACCCTATTTTGCTTCTGAGTAGTTGAAATTGTGATTTTTTTCCAATTTTTGTGAATCCTAATTTTTGGCACTGTTTGATTTTCCAGGTTTATGGATGGAAGTTAAGGATGCAGTGCTGTTAAGGCAACCCGATTTTACTTTTGAGTGTCGTTTGAAGTTAAGGATGCAGTACTGTCACTATACGATGGAAGGAGGGAGTAGACGATGGAAAGAGTGAACCATGGGGCCCAACAAGTGCAGTCCACATCAATTAATGAACCATCCACGTAGACCATCTCCGTTAGTGATTGGACAGAGCACTGACGGCGTGACCAAAATCGCAAAAAAAAATTTCAGAATTTAAATCGAGCGTTTTGAATATCAGGGACTCAAATCACACAATCATGAAAAATAAGGGACTAAAATTGCAATCAAGCCTTATATATAAATCAAAACTAAGTAAAAAATATGAAGCTTATTTTTCATAGATCTAGACAAATTAGAAATGAAAACAAAATGATGATAGCCCACCACTTTACTACCTTTCTTTTTTCCGGTGAGAGCTCAGGAGTTGGATTAAGATTTAAAGTTTGGCTTGGCTCCACAATTAGATCTTATTTATAAAGTGGAATGACATTTCTTTCCATCTTTTTATAAAAGTAGTTTTAGACGAATACCAATCACTGACGACCTATGGGATTAGTACGGTTTCCAAAAACAAATAACTATTGACTGAATCATAGAAAGTGAAATTTTTCCATTATTAATACATTCACACTACGTTTTTCAAAATTTCTCAAAGGTAAATGGTAGATAATTAAAATAATAATATTTTAACATATATTATAAATTAAACATATATAAAATATCATTAGACCAAAAATGTCTACTAATTCACATATATTCATTCACCAATCCATTTTTAAACAATTTTTTTTAAGCCTAATATCGTGGACAACAATAATTAATCTTATTACGGCAATATTTGCACTAAGCATTACTCTATTTTTATAGATGAGAATCGAATATCGGACTTTTAGTTAAAAAATAATGTGAGCTAACCAGCACGTTTTGTGTTACAGCTCGTGTTTAACTTCTGCCTTCTTCTTCTTATGTAATGTAGTAAAAATTAAAACATACCGTGACACCAATATTATAGATACTACATAGTATATAGTAAATATATATTATCACCGCCCTTTCTGTCTAAGGAAGAAAGAGAGAAACCACAAGAATATAAAAAAGAAAATAACTGAAGAAAGAAAACAAAGAAGCAAGTGATGGGAAACGCCATGGGAAGGAGCAAAAAAGCAAAGGTGATGAAAATAGACGGCGAAACGTTCAAGCTGAAGACTCCCGCTAGAGCTTACGACGTCGTCAAGGACCACCCCGGCCACGTTCTCCTGGACTCACAATCGGTGAAGCACTTCGGGCTTCGGGCCAGGCCGCTGGAGCCGCACCACGAGCTCAGGCCTAAGAAAATCTACTTCTTGGTTGAGCTACCCAAGGCTCAGCCCAAACCGCCGCCGCCGCTACAAAGGAGGGCGCTATCCAGTGGCATGCGTGGCATGAGCGCTAAGGAGAGGCTCGACTTCCTCATGCTGTCGAAACGCTCCGTTTCGGACTTGTCCACGGTGAACCGGGCTTCGTCGAGTGGGCCCGCCGGCCTGAATGAGTCGGCGAGCATCAAAATGAGGCTGCCCAAGGCCCAGTGGGAGAAGTTCATGGAGGAGAGTCACGACGGAAACGAGGTGGCGGAGAAGATCTTAAGTTTGTATATGAGGGAAAATGCCACCGTGGATGGTGGCGGAACAGTGGAGGCCCACAGGGAGCTTCACAATCACAACAATCACAAGCCGCAAAGGGTATGTGCTTCTTTAAACATTATCGTTTATAGTTTTATTAATTTTCTTATTAATTACATTCTCCGATCTTTGAAATTTTGCTTGGCTGTTTTGTTTCCGAAGAATTCAACTTGCTAATAATTCATGTACACTTAAAAACATTTCTGGACACCTTTTTTTTTTCTTTATTTTTTTTTAATTTACATCACATCATATATTACACTTATCAGTTATCTCTTCTCTGTTCCTATCTTTCTATTGGTCTACACCCTTTAAATGTTCATCAATCTTTATCCATGCAAGTTGAGCAAGCTTGACGTCGACGTGCAAAAAAGTTTTGTTTGTGTCTAGATATGATACGGTCCTTTTCTTTATAAATTTTGCTTGGCTGTTTGTGTGTAGATACGATACGGTCCTTTTAAGGTCAGAATGCAATTGCATTACATCATTAGATATAAATCTAAAAGTTTTTTTAATGGTAATAATGCATTCAATTTTCATTTTAATGAATGATAGTTAGAAATATAATTATTTATGTGTCATTTATCAAATAATTTAAATTTTTAGAATTATTAATTTATACATAGTATCAGAGACACTAAATGTAAATGGTTTAAAATTTTATCATAATTGTCTCAAATTTTTGGATTGATTGGTTCATAACATAATAGTAGTTAATTTAATCATCTAAGTCTTGCTAATAACTTGAGGATGGGAGGGACGAGAGTAGGTTTTTACCCTCCTCACCCTTGCCTCGTCCAAGAGTAGACCTAATTTATGGGCAGATTTAAGAAAAATACAATAAAAAATTTCAAACTTTATTTTGAATGGAACTGATAAATAGATTAACCAGAAGCAGGGCCAACGACCATTACATCATGTTGCAAAGCAGTTAAAATCTTAGGAGTAGCATTCCCAACTCAAACGAAAAATAAAGTAAAGAAAGACAACTTAGCAAGGAAGTTAACAATAACGTTTCCTCCCCACCGAACAAAAGAAAAAGAAATATGATCAAAGCCACCAGAAATAGCTCTACTAACAGAAAATAGATATGAATTCCCTGGCTTTGGAAGTTGCCAGAGCTCGTAGAGCCGCAAACAATCGGTCTCAAAGCAAACACGTCTGAACCCTAGCTCGATAGCCAAAGACATCACCCACCGGAGACATAGAGCCTCAGCGAGGAGAGGGGACGAAACTGGAATGGTGCCCGCAGTTGTCGTGGTTAGAACCTTACCCTTATAATTGTGAGAGACCATGCTAAAACCAGCCACCGCTGAATCCCGAACTCAAGCGTCAGAATTGATTTTGAACGTACCTCGTGTGGTTTGCTCCACACAGTAGGAAGGTCCGTGGCTGCCGTCGACGACAAGCGAAGATCCGAAGGTGCTAAGAGGGAAGCCATACGCTGGACAGTGAATGTAATCGGCAGCCTCTATTGTTGAAACACCAACTTATTCCTCCGCTCCCAGATGCAGTACGTAAGGTGATGAAGTGGTGGATGGCGTCATCATCAGCAACAACAATAAACCTGAGAAAGAAATTTGCAAACGTGAGTCCCCGCCAATCAAGCACATGGAGACCCAACGTGGAGCCGAACTAGGCTTGTTGAGCCTCTAGGAAGAAGATCAAGGCGTGAGCCGTTGTCTCTGGAACATCGTCGATGCAGCACAGACATGAGGGGTCGACGTCCATGCCCCGGAAACGAAGTCTCCCCCCCCCACTGGAAGAATGTTAGACACCGCTCTCCACACAATCTCTTTGCATCGGGGCAAGGCTTTTGAATGCCAAAGCATTTTCCACGCCTTGGAGGGAAGAGAAGGAGCTCCTGAAGAGGAAGCCAAATTGGTGTGGAGGTCCTGCACAATATAATTATAACCAAACTTTGTAGTAGATAAACCATTATCATTAAGTGGCCAAAACAAATAGTCCTCATGTGAGAACTTTGGGAGAGGAATTGACACAATATTCTTTGCAGTTTGTGGATGAAAAATCATGTCAATCAAATGTGTTTTCCAACTTCCTGAAGAGATAAGATCACTTACTCGTTGGATGTTAGCCTCAGCGGCTAAATCTTAACGGAAAAGTATAGGGGAGCCTTCGGGGATCCACTTATCGTTCCAAACATGGACACTATTGCCATCCTCAATTTCCCACATCGCTCCTTTTTCAATGAATGAGCTTGAGCCCAGGATACTCGTCCAAGAATAACTAGGCCGGTAACCCTTCTTAGCCCCTACCAAGGAGCCATGGGGATAATAAACTGCCTTATAGAGTCGGCTAAAAGAGATTGTGGATAGGAATATATCCTCCACCACTTCTTTGCAATAAGGGCAGTATTGAAAGCCTTGAAATCACGAAAGCCAAGTCCACTTGACCACTTGGGTTGACAGAGGCTAGTCCATTTCTTCCAATGGATGCTTTGTTTTTCCACATCGCCGCTCCAAAAAATACTTGCTTATCATCCGTTCAATTTGGGAACAAATAGAGCCAGACAAAGCAAAACAAGACATAACATGAGTCAGAATTGATTGAACTACGACTTTAATTAAAGTCTCTATACCCGCTCGGGATAGAAAATGTTCCTTCCAACCTTTAACCTTTTTCCAAACTCTCTCTTTGATAAAAATAAAGGATTGGGTATTTGACCTCTTGATCATGGCAGGAAGACCCAAATACTTATCGAAGCACTCAACAGCCTTAACTCCCAAAAGTATAGTAAGCTCATTTAAAATAGATGCAAGCACATTTCAACTACAAGTGAGTGTCAATTTTTCAAAATTAATTTTATGGCTAGAGGCTCTCTCATAGGTTGCTAGAATGGGTTTAACACATTTTGCTTCCTCCACAAAGGCCCTGGAAAAAATCACACTATCATAAGAAAAGAAAAGGTGTGAAACGATAGGCGCTGTGCGAGGGATGTGGAGACCACTTAAGTAAGAGTCCACCACCACTCGTTGGGTAAGAGCTGACAGGACCTCAGCACATAAAATAAATAAATAAATAAATAAGGAGAAAGAGGGTCCCCTTGCCTCAGACCTTGTTGAGGTTGAAAACCGGCTTTGGGATTCCCATTAAGCATAATTGAGAAATTAATAGTAGTCACACACTGCATAATTAGGGTCACTTAATTGGACAAGAACCCCATTTGAACCAAAACTATTTGGAGGAAAGACCATTCAATCCTATCATATGCTTTAGCCATATCTAGTTTTAAAGTCATCATCCCCTTTTGGCTAGAGATTTTTTTCCGCATCTAGTGGAAGTAGTGGAAGCATTCAAAGGCTACCGATGCATTGTTCATGATCAAACAACCCGGAATAAAGGCGCTTTGAGATTTAGAGATCAAATAAGATAAAACAATTTTCAACCTATTTGCAATAGTTTTTGTAATAATCTTAAAAATAACATTACATAAGCTTATAGTTTTAAATTGATTCGTATTCTCAGGTGTTTTAACTTTAGGAATGAGCACTAGAAGAGTGTTGTTGATCATAGTTGGAGACACGTATCCATGGAGGACCTGCAAGCAGAAATGTGAAACGTCACCCCCAATAATATGCCAAAACCTTTGATAGAAGAGTGGTGGTAAGCCATCCTTTCCAGGTGCCTTGGTCGGGTGCATCTAAAACAAAGCTTCTTCAACCTCCGCCCTTGTGAAAAGCTCTCGCAAAACCTGAAATTGTGAGTGGCCCACCCTGCTGGACACTAGAGAAACGACTTCTTCAATCCCTGTAGGAGATGAAGTGGAGAAACGGTTTCGAAAATAGCCAGTTAGAACACGAGAGATCTCCTCATCCTCCACACAATGTCTGCCATTCTTATCCAGGACCAACTCGATCGAGTTTCGCTTACGACGCTGGGTTGGTTTATTGTGGGAAAACCTTGTGTTCTTGTCACCATACTTCAGTCAGTTAGCCCAGGACTGTTTGCTTCAAAGAATCTCCTCCTGCTCAAGAAGCATGTCTAAGTCTTTTTGTGCCTCATTGGTAGTAAGAATAAACTGTTCTGTTTGAAGCTTCCTTTGCAATTTCTGTGGCAAGACCTTCTAATCTGAGATTTTTTGCGGAAGGTCCCCATACTTAATCTTGCCCCA
Source organism: Acmispon strigosus (assembly GCA_030819835.1). Lineage (NCBI taxonomy): Eukaryota > Viridiplantae > Streptophyta > Magnoliopsida > Fabales > Fabaceae > Acmispon > Acmispon strigosus. Next base: position 34,649,198 of record JAUAMA010000007.1, read on the forward strand.
AGAATCTAGAGTAATACTCACCTCATTCATTTTGGTGGGAAGACCAACAAGGTTTCTACACCAAGATTCAGCAACAATCTCAGGGCACTCATCCTTGCTTTGTAGCCACAATTCCTCAAACCTAAACAAACGCTCACACCGCTTTGGACGGCAGTTGCTAAGACGACACTTGATTAGGAGTGGATTGTGATCAGATTAATGCCTTAACTTGTGATAAATCCTGACGTGAGGCTAGATGTCATGCCAAGCTTGGTTCATAGGAGCACAATCAAGATGCTCCTCAGTCGTATGCGGGTGCTCCCTTTTGTTTGACCAGATAAAGCGATACCCAAAGTAACTGGCGTCCATTAAGCCACATGAAGCACACGCTTGGTGAACCACCTAGAGTCTCCTAACATTAGGGGGATTCCTTGCAAGTTTGTCAGACGGGTTCAAAATATCATTGAAATCAACAACACAAAGCCATGGGACATCCGCCACTGGTTTAAAGCATTGGATTGATTCCCACATCTTGTGTTTGTCACTTTCCTATGGAAAGCTATAAACCTCAAGGTGATCAACAAGAAACAGAATATGGTAAGTGTAGAATACAAAACCTGGACATCAATAGAACTCTGCTAAAACAAACAAAAGGCCACTAGCTCGAGATCTGTTGGAGCCAGAACACTGAACCGGAAAAACATTTGGGAAATCCTCCATTCCCCGGATTCTCCGCATCTCATGAAATTAAATGTGGGTCTCCATTGCAAAAAAACACACCAGGAGATTATGAGTGGATGAGCATGGTCATGGCTCGCACTGCCTCTGGGTTCCCAAGCCCACAACAGTTCCACGAAAGGATCCGTATAGAGACTGCGGAGGCTACTCGACAGCCTCCGTCAACTCCTTTGCGGGACCGGTGGTAACCTTTTAAGAGGAAGGGATACCCCCGTAGAGTTTGCAGCTGAGATTGAGATGGAGCCCATGCCACTTTTTTTTTCTTTCTGCTGCTCGTAAGGAGAAGCGTCCTCCGTACCAGTTGGCTCTTTTGTTTGTCCTTCTCGTTACTTTGGTGATTACCGCTAGAAGACACCTTCTTGTGTGGACTGACCTACACTATTACTATTGCTATATTAGCATCACCAACAACCATATTTTTTTCACGCCCAATTCTGAAAAATCCTCATGTAAAGCATAAGTTGGGTCGTTCAAGATTTCATCAAAATCTCCCTCCGCCGCATGATTCGCCTAAGCTCTGCATTTCTTTGGGAAAGGAGTGTGGCCACGAGTGACAGCCCAATCCCTCCTAGAACCTGGTTTCTGTTTCGACCGGCCTGGGTCATCATTGTGGAGCACACCAGTAGCAGCATGGCTCGGATCCGAGGAATTTCCCCCTTGTTTGCGATTGTCTTGTTCGGGCTTCCAATTTTCAGATGGTGCCCTGAGCCACACCCTGTAGGGTAAATCCACTTCCTTCTCTGTACGGTAATGAAAGTGGTAGAGTTTCTCATACATGACATTCTCTTGTAAGGGCTCTCCATCCTCATCCGTCAACATCAGACAACGCTTAAGAGGGGTTGTCGTATCGATCAGAACTTGTATAGAAAGGTAGTTCCCCAGGACATTCTTGTTATCCCAAGAAAGAAATCCAGCAAATGGCGTGCCCAATGACTTTGCCACCGTTTCAGAACAAAAACACAGAGGTAGGTCGTGGACCTGCACCCAAAAAGCAATTTTATCCAAAGTCACTGATGTAGGGTTTACCTTCGCATCCAACTCTCGCAGAACCAAATGAGATTTCTCAAAGGACCACAGACCGCAGTTCATAAACATCCTCATGTCCCGTTTACGAAAGAAACAAAACGTGAAAAAATTCGGTGCCACTTCCTGGTTTTCGATGTCGTCGGGAAGCTTCCAAAGTTCTGTCATCCACGGCGTAAAGCCACGAACAGAACAAGGGGCCTTCGCCAACAGACGACCCACCAACCAAAAACCCGAGATAACGGAAGGGTCAAGCTTCACCTCAACTACATTCAACACCTGAGCCTCATCACCGTTGAGAGGAAACTACCTCCTAGTTTCCATGGATAAGGTTTCTAGAAAAAGAAAGCAGTAGAGACGTGATCGTGTAGATACCAAAGAAACCACTACTACCTAGGGAACTCTAGTAGCGGATAAAAACTACAATGAGGAGCACCTACGTAGCGTGAGACATACTTTTCAAAGGAAAGAAAAGCAAGGAAAACCCTAGCCGCCATCAAATGAAAACAGTGTCACTCAGCCGCCGCACACCAATCCCTAGGGGAGCTCTTAAATTTCAAACTTTATTCTTATTGAGTTTGCATAAATCCAGGGGTCACTCAAGTCATCTCTTATCTTAAAAACATTTCTTATTTAGTATTATAATTAACTTGTATATATATGTATATATTTTATTAATCATTTATCTACCATGGATTAAGAAATTAAAACATGGTTCACAAGTTAAAATAGTTTTTCTTCATATTCTTTTTAGCATATAGAAAACATATTGTAAATAATATTCACAGAATGTTAGTCGTAAAAAAATAGTTCATGGATGAACCAACTTTTAACATGGTCCATGATAGAACTGTCGATTTATTAAATAAGAAATTAAAAATAAATATACAATTTAATCCTTTAAAGAAGTCATTTGTATTTGCGTTAATTCATGAAAATGTTTAGGGTACAAGTTAGTTCTTATTTTTTCCTTCTTCACACAGTCAACTTTTCATATTTACAATTTGGTCTTTTTATTGACTAGATATTATAAAAAATGTGTAACAAAATAGTTGACATCTTTCATGCCAACTTGCTAAGTGTCGTATAAATATCTTACGCACATTGACTTTTTCATAAATATCGCGTGGTGCTACTTGACGCGAAGGGTAAATTTATAGGTTTGAAGCATGAATTTTTGAATCAACTGACATAATATTCGATAGCTAAATCTAATTTAATTTTTAAAAGGTGGTCAATCATACAAAGGAAAGTTCGTATTCGGAAACTCAAGTTGCCAAGAAACAAGAGTTGAATATTTGAATTCAATTAGCTCAAATACCTTACGATGTTTTAAGGTTTCCTAGTAAATTCCTAGTTATTCAAAAATGCATAATCATATCCATATTAATTAGCTAACATGTAATTATTCAACAGAAAATTAAGTTAATGTTCTCTTGAATATGATTTTTCACTTTTCAGAAACGAGTGAGTTTCAACCCTGTGGAACATCATGAAGAAATTCAATCATTGGTGCATGTTTAGAAACACGGTGAATTACAGTGCCCAAATTGTGAATAGAAGTCTTTCGTTTAAGCCGGAGCAAGCCTTAGCAGGGAGCAGAATACTCAAAACACTAGGATGTTTGGTGCTTCTGAAGCAAGTTAATGTTATCCTATATACATTTGAATAGTGACTTTATAAGGAAGAACTGTGTGAGTGGGCTGTGTGATTATTTCACCATTCATGCAACTCAAAAACGGGATTTGTAACACTAAATATGTTAATGATAGAAATTGATTGTATGAGATATATATTGATATTATTTTTAAAGAATTGCCTCCAGATATTTTGAAAATTCTTCACGATACCAGGATCCTCCGGGTGCTATGTTGAACATGTGAGTGGACTTAAAAAGTGGATTTTGAGTTCGTATCAAAACTTTGAGGGATTTCAAAGGTGTGCTTGATTTTGTTACTGGTTTTCATGTCTCTGCATTATTAAATCATGGTGTTGCTGTTTACAGTCTTTTATTTTAATATGAAAGGCTTGAGAATTATGAATTTTATGTCTTAATGTCAATAATAGACTCCTCCTAAGCCAATTTGTTAGGACCTGTGTTCTCCTGAGGGAACAAGGTGGTGGCTAGAGCCCTAGAGGGTTCTGGGAATTTTGGGGGTCCTCAAATCTAGGATTGTCATTTATATAGAGTATATTTGTCAGAAGTGAGAACATGCATTGAATAGAGAAGGTACTTGCCTTTTATAGTGGGGCAAGTACCCAAAAACCCTAAACCTATTACAGCTGGATCCTTTGGTACCCCTTATTGGGCTTCGTGCCACATAATTAGTCCAAGCCCATAGATGGGGTGGGGACCCGCCTAGGTCATGTGCCCTTGCTTGCCGTGGGGACTAACCCTGCTTAGGGCGTTTTGCCCCACGCTAGTCCACAAGACACCGAGTTCGAGGTACGAGGACACAGTGTGTCTTAAAAGCACCAAATACGCAAATAAGGGGGCCCTCTTCTAGGCACTGCGCTTCTTTCAAGTCCACATGCTTATTGCTCGCACAGGCGGTTGGGCATGCGTCCGTGACCACTCGCCTCCTATCTGAGACTTGGCAGGATTGCGTTTTGTGCGTGAATTGCCAACATGGCGTGTAACGAAAAACAAATAAATCGCTAACATGGCTTGATTACGGATAAAATAGGTTGCCAACATAGCGCAATGTGTTTTGTTAAAGATCTTGAGTCCACAAGCGTATGTTTCCAAGTTGTTGGTTCTCTCGTCGTTTTTCAGCTTGCCCAGGTTGGTGCGTCGATGACATGCTTGTTGTCCTTCTTTCCCAAGGCTTTAAACCTTTAATACTAACGGGACGTACCCTGTAAGTGTCTGAGTGACTAGTCACGCCTCCCCAAACTGCAATGTCATATGATGCCAGGCGGGATTTCCGCGACGCTATACAGCTATTATCCAACCGTACTCCTGGAGGCGAGGCTCTCGAAACGCCTTTCGTAGCGTTCGAGCTTCACCCATCCATATTCCCACATTTTTTGAAAAACTCAACCATCACTGTGAATTTACTGCTACATTAAATATCCCATTCAAAATGGTGGCTAATCAGAACATCATGTGCTTTCACGCCCCCCTTCAAATATCTAGTTATAAATGGTTCCTCTTCCCTCTTTCTCTTATTTTACACACTTTCTCTTTGCCGTTTTCGTTGTTGTTTCGCTTTCCAAGTTACTTTGAACTCTTGTGCCCTTCCTTGTGCATTTTCTTTACTTTCCTCCTTTACTTACCATGGCCTCCCAAACAAATGCCTCCGGAGCCCCTGCCACCGATCCTGCCACTGCTTTAGTCGCTTCCGGGGAACTAACTCCATCGTACGTCAATACCGTTGTTATCCACGCGGCTGTTTCATCTTCTGGCCGTGGCTCAGCCTTTCGATGCCGTGGTTACAGATGCTTCCTCCGGTGGTAAGTTCCTTCCTCCGCTTCCTTCATTATTGTTACAAACCTTTTCCTTTACATGCTATGAATTTATTTTTTGTTGGCCTTGCCCCCCTCAACCTTTCTTCTCGAGATCCTTTTCCGACTCGTCTTATTCCTTAATTTTAAAACTCCTCCACTTCTAAGAGTGGCTTTTCCTCCTCCGATAGTGATTCCGGGGGTGAGAGCGATAGCTAGTCAAAATTTTCAACGCCTTCAGGACCGTTGAGGGATCAAATCATGGATGCGACCCTCCCTGAGCCACTAGACCCCGTGTGGCATCTTCCCGACGACTTCACCACACGCTTTATCTATCAGACCGCGGAGGACGTTTGGGCGATTGGCAATGTTTCCGGTGGTTTTTTCCGGAACGCCGAAGATGAGCGACTTCTCATTGTGAATACCCTTGGCAAGGACGAGTTTATCTCTACCGCCAAGCCTCGGGGGGTTTCTCCCCATTTCTTTTTCTTGTAAACTACCGTTTTTACTGAATTGGGTGTGAAACTCCCCTTTTCTCCTTTCATCTACTCCATTTGAAAGTTCCCCCACAAAATTTTACCTTAATACTTTTACACTGTTATTAGATTTTCTGTGATTTTTTTCATATTACTCCCACTTATACCCTTTACTTCCACCTTCATCACCTGAAAGGTTTGTCCTTGGGTATGCCCTCGCTGCTTTCCTTTAGCTCCTATAGATACAAGTCCCTTTTTTTCCGTTTTCAAAAGTAATTGGAAAAGAGCTTATGCTAGCAAGTGGTTCAAAGCTGTGGATAGCCCCGACTTTGCCCATTTGACCACGGATAAGAGTGATTGTACAAGTTTCCCCTTTGCTGGACCAAGTCGCCCAAACCTTCTGTTGTTGTTGAACTTGACACTTTGTCGCGCGTCGGACAACACGACGTTAATAGGGTGTTCGTTGCCCACTATGGTTTTAACAACCCCGGCCTGATTGAGGCTGCTAAAACCGGTCAAGTTGCCGTTTTTTATGGTAATTTCCTGTGTTTCACCAGTCGCCTTCCCTCATTTATGGATGCTGATATGTTGTTTTTTCTTGTTTTTCAGCTTACTGCTTCATGACCCCTATGGACCAAATGGCGGCTTTCAAGAAACGCCAGTGCCAGTTGGAAAAGGAACAACGGCTGCGTGAGAAACTGGAGGCTTCGCAAAAAGGAAGACGAGGCTGACTCTCACCTCTTCTGAGAGTGTCGCTAGTGATTCCTCTACTTCTCCAGTCGTCGCCCCGAACGCGGGTGGCGAGTCTGGCCAAGCTGTCGGTGTGCCCAATAAATACAAAAGAGGCAATGGCAACGCTGTGGCCAAGAATTCTGCTCCATCTGCCCTTGCCAAGTCTTAAACAACTTCGGGGATTCCTCCGACGAGAACAAACAAGAAAAAGTGGATCGTTTCTAGAACACCTCAAGTTGTGGGCACATCTACTTTGTTGCGTTGGCGCCAGGTTCTTCAAGACTGTGAGATTTGACCTTTGACTCCCTGACCTCGCCATGGGACGTTGCCTTCTCCTCCTACCAGTTTGTTGAGAAGACCTTTCCCCTCACCAATCTAGATGACAAGCTGAAGAAACTCCAAGTGAAAGACACTTGCAAGGCTATGATAACTGCTAGGTTGAAAGTTTCTCAACTTGCGACTAGCATGGCGAGGGGTCTCGTTGGCCACGAAATCGCCCGCGCCCATCTCTCAATTGAACGTGACCAACTGAAAGATAGGTTGGAGAAAATGGAAAGTGAGAGGGCGCGAATGCTTGAAGATATCACCGCTGCCCCAAAATCAACAAAAGATGCCTTGAAGGAGAAGCAAAATGCTGATGAATCCCTCCACTCCGCCCTTGAGGACTACACAGATCGCCTCGCTTCTTTGGGGTACGAGGTTACCAAGTGTTAGGGCGAGCTGAGTGCCTACCAGACTAAAGCACTGGCTGACTGAGGCGAGAAGGAGATTGTGTTAGGTTTAAACGAGTTAGATTGTTTATTATGTTTTGAATGATAAAAATGGACTGAAGAAAGCATCGTCTAAAGACATGAGAAGCATTGTTTGATGAAATGGACTGCATCGTCTAAAGGCAGAAGTGAAAGCATCGTCTGATGAACTGGACAACATCGTCTGATCAATGAAGAAAGCATCATCTGATGAGCAAAGAAAGTATCGTCCAACCAAGTGAGACAACATCGTCTGATTAAACGAGACAATATCGCCCAACTCAGTGAGACAGTATCGTCCAACCCAGTGAGACAGCATCGTCCAAGGCCACACTGTCTACACCTGTCAAGCACAACCGAGGGGAAGAGCTCGAATCACGTGACAAGTTAGAATATCAACGACTCTAATTTCTCTCTCTGAAACAACATTAAATGCTCTGTTCTCGAGACACGATAATGTCAAAATGCAGTAAATAAAAAGCATAGTGCATTTAATGCAAAGATCTTCAACGAATATTATTTCCAAGTCTAAAACGAGGAATGAAAATGACACAAGGGCAAAAGCAAACACTGTTCAATCTCTACTACAAGCTACCTATTGCTTAGAAAAGCTATGGCAAGCTTTCAACGGCCAAGAGCATTAAATGAAGAAATCCGTTGAAGCATGAAGGAAGAAGAAGCAATCACGTGCAACAACGGGATTTTGAAGAGAAGACCAAAGGCTCACATTCAACATCTTCAGCAACGTCTAATTTTCATTGAAGATATAAATAGGAATACTTGAAGATTTGAAGAGTCTGGAAGACTGCAAAAAAGATGAAGTGAATAAATCTCCAATTGCAAGAAAGTGAATCTCTCTAAGCAATTCAGTTCCCCTCAAACCCAAGTGTCAAATCCCTTTGAGTGAAATCATCAAAGCGTGAGAAATCCCAAGAGTCAAATCTCTCAACTCTCTTACACCGAAATAGATACAGAGAAACCCATCGTCCAATCATCTCTGTTCTCGTAACTCAAGTGTTTGCCCAAGAGTCATATTTGCTAACCAACACTTAGAGTCTGAGTAAACTCTTCGAAGTGTGAAAAGATTCCCAGCGTCAAACACTATCAACCTTTCACACCCAAACAGAGAACCCAACGTTCAATCATCTCTGTTATTCACTATACTCGAGTATATTCTTAAGAGTCATATCCTATACTCAAAATACTTAGAGTTAGTCGTGTTTAAACTTTCTACCTCACTCTTTTCAGAAGAGACCTTCGTAGAAGAATTTCTTTTTCTTGTAAAAAGAATTAGGAGAAGTCCTGCTAATACTTGTAAGGAGAAGTCCTGATAATACTTGTTGGGAGAAGTCCCTTTAGAATACTCTGGAGGAGTCCTGTGGGAATACTTAGAAGAAGTCCTTCGAATACTCTGGAGAAGTCCTGTGTCTAATACTTGTACTATTCTGGGTTGAATAGTGAAAATCTTGGTGAAGCCAAGGACTGGACGTAGCCCTATCGTTCAGGAGGTGAACAAGGATAAATTTCGTGTGTTCTGTTTTTATTTCTTGCATTGTTTACACTTTTACTGCTTGTATCTTTTAATGCATGCATCATCCAACCGCTTAATGCTTGCATCGTCCAACGTTTTCTGCTTGCATCGTTTGCACCTTCAGAGCACGCATCGTCCACTCAAGCACACATTTAACTTATGATGTATTAAACCGTTTTATCCTAATGTCCACATATGTGTGCTTAGTTTATAGCTTTATCGTTTAGACTCTGTTTAATCATTTTCTGCTGCCATCTTTTACGAAAAGCTTTTATAAACTAATAATTATTTTTGAAAGTCAAGTTTTAATTCGGACACAATTCAACCCCCCCCCCCCTTCTTGTGTCATTCCCTTCATTATCAGATTGAGCCGCTCAAAACTTTTGTTTCCAGGATGGAAACCTCTGTTGCTACCTCGTTAGCTGAAAACGACGAGATAATTCGTGGGCAGGCTGAAATATTTGGACGAGGCTTCTATCACGCCCAAGCTCAAATCTAGGTTCTTGATCCAAACCTCAATTTGAAACCAATGGGCCCTAATAAGAAGGTTGTGGGTAACGAGCTAGTCGGCGAGAATGATGAGGAGAAAGAGAAGATTTCTGGCGAGGAGGATTCCGCTTCAAAGGACGAAATTGGCAGCGGCGGAGGAAGCGACGAGCAGGGAGATACCGACGACAACAGAGGAGATGGAGCGTAGGTCTAGGTTGCTCCTTTTAAATTATTTCTTTGTATGACATTTTTCCCGATGGGCATGTGAACACGCCTTCGTGGCATTTTATTTTTGGTCCTTCATGGCCTTTGTTTGTAATATTTATATTTTCTTTTATCGTGCTCCTTTATTTGCTCATACCACACTTCATTTTAAAAATTCGCAACGTAAAACATTTGGATGTAAACTTTTCATAACATCATAAGAGTAAAACTCTTTTACTTATGAAATAGTAGCTCCTTGATAAAGATGAGAAAAATCCATTTTAATAGGATCTTGCACTTTGTTTTCTAAAATGTTTGAAATTTATTCTCAGAAAATGGTAAATAAGTTATTCGGTGTTTCGTTGTGAGCGGTCAAGCTACTCGCCTTTTAACTGTTTTTCTTTTTTGGCAATCAAATTCTTGCCCTTCGGCGTTGCTGCCATGTTTCTGGGCAATAAATCTTGTCGTTTTAAACCTTTGTTTTAGAATGCGCGACTTCCTATAATCAGCGAAATAAAAATACTTAATAATAAAGCTAGACCATTTTTGTGCTATCATTTTGAGACTTTGGCTCGTTTTTCCTGGCTTTAATGCTTTAAGTGTCATTTGGTCACTGAGGCCTTGGTTCGAAGTTTCGAAGCTTGCGGCTCTGAGTACGCTTGGTAATGACACTTTGGCTCGCCATGGCCATTGGCGAGGCTTTGGCTCAATATGATGAGGCTTTGTCTCAATAACTTGGCTCATTTGGCGAGGCTTGTAAATGCAAATAGGGTAGCTAAATTATATAATATTAATCATTTAATTGTAAGTACATTATTCTTCTTTCATATGGCGCCTCGTTAAAAAATCGCCTCTTAAGAGGGAGAAAAGAGTACGCCGTTATTTAACTTACTTTGAGGAGATTTGGGGTAACTTCAGTTGTAGTAGAAGTGTAGGTTGGAACTATTCAAAGCTCTAGGTATTTGCCTTCCATCCAACTTTTTTAGGTGATAAGCTCCTAGCCCAAGCTTTCTGGCGATGCGGAAAGGCCCCTTCGAATTTGGACTGAGCTTGTTGTCATTAGGGATCCTTGTCCTTTTTTCTGAGCACCAAATCACCTTCTTCGATCGCCCGGGGAACCACTCTGGAATTGTAACTCCTTTCAGCTCTTTGTTTAATCACCACTTCCCTCACGTGTGCTATCTTCCAATCTTATGGAAGTAGGTCTAAACTCACCAACATGTTTTTTCCATTTTCCTCTTCGTTGAATGTCTGAACTTGACAGCTTTGGCCAGTCAACTTGACGAGAATTTTGGTGTCAGTTCCATAAGTAAGTCTGAAAGGCGTTTCGCCCATGGGTGACTGTGGCTTCGTGTGATAACTCCACAAAACAACTGGCAGTTCATCCAGCCATCTTCCCTTGGCTTCATCAAGTCTTTTCTTTATGCTTGCCAGAACGACCTTGTTCACCGATTTCACCTGCCTGTTTGTTTTTGGGGGTTCAACAGATGAATACCTGAGCCCCACACCCCACTCATCACAAGGAGACTTGCAAACTGCGTTCCATTGTCTGAGATAATGGTTGCTGGCAAACCAAACCTGCAAAGAAGTTTCTTCCAGTAAAAGCTCTTTACCTTCTCCGCCCCTATAGTGGCCAAGGGTTTCGCCTCTATCCACTTGTGAAATAGTCTACTGCTACGATGACAAATTTTAGTTGGCCTCTCGCCTTGGGAAAGGGTCGACTAAGCCCACTCCACACATGGCAAACACCCATGGTGAAGACATTGAGTTTAGGATTCCTAGCAGGGTTTTTTGCACGTCTACAAATAGATGGAACTTCGTGCATCTTTAGACAAATTCTTGGCAATTGCCCCGTAGTGTGGGCTAGTAAAAATCGGCGCGCAAAACCTTTGCGGCTAGGGATATTCCCCCTGTGTGACACACCTTCATGCACTTTCTTCATAATCTCCTGCCCTTTTTACTTAGTGACACACCGGAGTAGTGGCGCTGAGTAGCCTCTTCTATATAGCTGGGCTATGATCGTCGTATAATGATTTGCCTCGCGCCGTAGCTCTTTGTCCTCCCTGCCTTGCTCACGTACGCTAAGCTCCAAGTACTTTCGTATCGCATCCATCAATGAGTCCTAAACCAAATCCATGGCGAGAACTTTGGTGGTCTCCACACTTGGCAACACCAAAGTTTCCTGAATTACAATTCGATTGCTGCCTAGTTTCTTTGTGCTCGCTATTATTTCCAGGATATTAGCCCTACAATTTTGGGCTCTTGTTACATATTCTATCTCAAGTTGTATGAAAATTTTCGCCAATTTTTGGACCTTGGCAAGGTGCCTTCCCAGCTACTCATCCCATACTAGGTAATCTCCTTGCACTTGATTGATCACTAGTTTCGAATCACTTTTCATAGTTAAATTTTCTACTGCCAGATCCTTAGCTAACTTTAAATCGGTGATCAGTGCCTTGTATTCCGCCAGGTTATTGCTCGCCTTGAAGTCAAACCTTATCGAATGCTCAATTCAAATTTCTCTAAGTCCATCAAGGATCACACCGGATCCTCTGCCCATTAAGTTGGAGCATCCGTCAACTGACAAGGTCCATACAACGCTCTTACCAGGCTCTTACGTCGGGGTCATCTTGGCCACGATGTCCGCCAGGACCTGAGCCTTTACCGCACCTCTTGGATCAAACATAATATCATATTTTGACAGCTCTACTGACCAGGTGACTAGGTGTCCTGACAAATTTAGCTTCTGCAAAACTTTTCTGACATGTAGGTTTGTTTGTACCTTGATTGTGAAGCTATGAAAATATGGTCTCAAGACGTCTCACCATAACAGGTAAGGCGAAAGCTGCTTTCTCAATTTTTTGATATCTGGGTTCTGTGCCCTGTAAAGCCCTGCAGACCATATATCATGTTTTGTTGCTTTTCGACCTCCTACACCAATACTGAGTTTACAACTCCATCCGTCACTTCTATGTATATAATTAAAGGTAAACATTTTTGGGGCCTGGAAAGAATTGCGATCTCGATAGCAAGCATTTAAGACGCACGAAGGCCTCTTCACATTCTGGCGTCCATTTAAAATCAGCGTTCTTCTTCAAGCAATTAAAGACCAGGGCTGCTCACCCTCTATAGTGCGGCAAAAACCTTGACAAAGCGATGATTCGACCGATCAGTTTTTGAACTTCCTTGACTGATGTTTGGCTCTTCATCTCTTTGATGGCTTGACATTTGTTCAGATTGACTTCTATGCCTCTTTCTGAAATCATGAATCCTAGGAACTTGCCACTCATTATTCCAAATGTGTATTTCTCTGGATCTAGGCGGATATTGTTCCTTCTAAATTACTCAAAAGCCTCTTCCAGATCTTCACAATGTTCTTTTCCTTTGAAAGTTTTACTCACTATATCATCCACATAGACCTCCATATTTTTCCCAACTTGATTATTGAAAATTTGGTCCATCAGCCTTTGATATGTGGCACCTGCTATTTTAAATCCAAACGGCATGGTTTTGTAATAGTTGTTCACCCTTTTTCCATAGAAAGCTGTTTTATCCTCGTCCGTTTGGTGCATCCGATATTTGATTGTATCCAGATTACGTATCCATCAAACTCAGCATTCCATGGCCTGAAGCGCCATATACCATCTTATCTATGTTGGGGAACGGGTATGAGTCCTTTGAGAACGCCTTGTTTAAATATGTGTAATCAGTACACATTCTCCATTTTCCATTTTCTTTCTTGACCATGACTACATTGGCGAGCCAAGTCAGGTATTTTATCTCCCTGATGAATTCACCTTCTAGTAACTTCATTGTCTCTTGGAAAATGGCCTTCCATTTCTCCTCATCCATTTTCCTTTTCTTTTGCGCTACCACCTTTGAGCCTGGGTTGATCACGAGCTTGTGACATACAAAGGTTGGATAAATCCCTGGGACATCCTTCATGCTCTAGGCGAAAAGGTCCAGATTCTTTTTTAACAATTCGCCAAGCCTACCCTCCTATTCGGATGTCAGATTTCCCCTACCTTAAATACTCTTCCTTCAAAAACAAGCTTCTTAGTTTCTTCTGTTGGCTGAGCTCTATTATCCTGCAAATCGTCCCACGGATCCAAGAAAGGGTCCTCAGGCAAGGTGATTTGAAACACCCGGTGTCCTTCTCTAGCCCCTCTTGGTCCGTAAATGCTGTATAATTCTAGGCTCTTGGAGTAACATAGTCTCACCGCCTTCTAGTCCACCTTCATCACGCCCACTTTTCCTGCATTAGTTGGGTACTTAATAGTGAGTTGCGGATTTGAAATGAATGCGCCAAGCCTATTGAGGGTGTTTCGCCCAATAATGATGTTGTAACATGCCACTTGCAAAAAAACTAAGTATTTCACAGGCACCCTTTTAAGATTCTCGTCCCTTCCAAAGATGGTTTCAAGCGAAATCCACCCTCGGACTAGTACCTTTTCGCCTTCAAATCCGACTAAACTTCCACCATAAGGCTTTAGATCCGCTTCATTGAGTTTCATCTTATGTCAGCGTAAATTACATCCGCCGAGTTGCTCTGATCCAGCGAAACCCTTTCCACATCGTATCTAGTGACTCACAGTAATAACACCACTGGGTCATCTTGATTCAAAAACAATTCCAATGAAATCTCAGACGATGAAGGTTATGTCCGGATGATCATAACCATGCTGGCCAGCATGTACATTGTTCACCTGCTGTGCATTCTTTCTTCTCGCCGCACTAGTCTCCCCACCTCCACAATTTCCTCTAGAGATCAACCCCACTAGATCGGTTGGCTCGCCTAGTGATGAATTGTATTCCTCTACCGCTGCCGCAGAGCCCTTGTTGGAACACTAGGTTCTCACTAGGTTTTGCATTTCACAAATTGAGCCAACCTTCCCTCGACAACTAGTCTTTCTTGGTCTCGGCGTAGAGTCTAACAATATTTAGTTACGTTCCCTAGCACTCAATGAAACTCACACCAACGATATGGATCTGCATTCTTGGGCACTCGCCTTGGTGGCTAGGGGTAGTTCATCAGGCTCGCCCTAACGGGTTCGGCTAGGACTTGGCTCAAAGAAGCGTTGAAACCATGCGTGCAAAGTGTGATGGTCTAGTGGCGACCTTGAAAATTACTTCTTATAAAAATGGTCCAGTGGCGACCTTGAAAATTATTTCTTACAAAAATGGTCCAGTGGTGACCTTGAAACTTATTTCTTATAAAAATGGTCCAGTGGCGACCTTGAAAATTATTTCTTATAAAAAATGGTCCAGTGGCGATCTTGAAAATTATTTCTTACAAAAGTGGTCCACTGGCAGCTTAGGAACTTGCTTTTACTATGGTCCAGTGACGACCTTGAAAATCATTTCTTTCAAAACAATGGTCTAGTGGCGGCCTGGAAACTTACTTTTACTGTGGTTATTATTTTGAGAACTAATGATTTTGTTTGCAGTTTAGAAATATAGAAAACAGGTAACAGGACAAGGAAAGTATAAGGTACGGCTGGGCAAGTAACATCACCCCAACCTGGTGAGTGATTCTCCACCAGACTTACACTCTCTAGATTGGCGGTCAAGTCCCAAGTTCGTAGATTGGCGATCAGGTTGCAGTATGGCGAGCTGTTTCATGCTTCTAGGGCTCAGTTGGACTTCTGGGCTGGCTGCAACTCCTGTGGGGCGAGCAACTCCTTCCTGGAGGCTCCAACCGACCTGATGACCACTTTATTCCATGTTAGGCGTGCCGACCACATCCAGGGTCACATTCACTCACATTTTCGTGCCGGGAATGGCGACATATTTATCCTCCGCGCCAAGGCCTTAGGCGACTCATTTCTCCATAGGATGTTGTACTCTATTTCCTTCACTAGGTTTTTATCCCACAGGGTTTTTCCTAAGAAGGTTTTAAAGAGGCACATTCTACAGGGATGATCGCCCAAAGGAAGCGTCGGTTGGAATTCCATGGCGAACACTCTTTGAAGACACACTTCGTCTTCGTGCCTCAAGCTTGGTGTCTTGTGGGCTGGTGGACTGGGCGAGCACCTTCCCCTGGTGGCGAGCCATAAAGACTTATGAAGACACACTTCGCTTTCATGCTTCAAGCTTGGTGTCTTGTGGGCTTGTGGACTGGGCGAGCGCCCCCACCCAGTAGAAGGGTGGCCAGGCGATAGGTTGAGGCTGTTGGGCCCAGTGTTTCAAGGCCCATTGGCTCGTAATCTGTATTTAATGGCTTTAATGAGGTTTTAATATTATTTATGACGTTTCAAGGGCATTTATGGCTCCCCCCTCTATACATAGCTAGAGGGGGTTCATGTAATAGGGACCTCTCTCATTTTTCCTCAAACTGAATACTCTTCTCTTCTAAACCTAATTTCTGAGCACTCTATGTTTCCAGAACAGCTTCAATATTCTGGTTGACATTGAGGGTTTATCTGTAGGAAAAACCTTATGTGACTTAGGAGCCAGTATCAATTTAATGCCACTAACAATGTTTGAAAGGCTATATATAGGAGAATTCATATCTACCATGATCACCCTTCAACTAGTTGATATATCAATTAAGAGACCCTATGGAATGGTAATGGATGTCTTAATGAGGCTAGATAATTTTGTTTTCCCTGTAGACTTTGTGGTGTTAGACATGGAAGAAGACACTAGAGTCCCGCTCATTCTAGGTAGACCCTTTCTAGCTACAGGAAGAGCTTTAATAGATGTATAGTTGGGTACTATGGACTTGAGGGTAGTTGATGAGAGGTTGATTTTTTCTGTGTTTAAAAATCTGAAACACCTAATAAGGATGAGGATGTGTTTAGAGGGGACGTGATAGATCAGTTTGTTTGCAAAGAGTTTGTGAGATTATCCATGAAAGACCCTTATGAAGCATTAATTATAGATGGAATAGAGCTTAATGATTTAGGGTGAGTGGAACACTTAGAAATTTAAACACCTTTACCCATTATTATCATAATAGAATGGAAATAGAGGAATTAAGAAGGGATGAGGAAATTCCTGAGGAAAACGAAAAGGTTGAACTAAAACCATAACCCTCTACTCTTAAGTATGCTTATCTTGAGGAGGGTGAAATCAAACCAGTAATCATTAGTGGGTCGCTTTCTCCTCTTGAAGAAGAGAAGCTTTTGAGAGTTCTAAGAGAATATATATCAGCTTCAGGAATAAGCCCCACGGTTTGAATGCACAAAATTTTATTGGAAAATGAATATAAACCTGTGGTCCAACCCCAAAGGAGATTAAATCCCACCATGAAAGAAGTTGTAAGAAAAGAAGTAATCAAATTGCTAGATGCGGGTATCATTTACTTGATTTCTGATAGTGAATGGGTTACTCTTGTTCAAGTGGTTCCCAAGAAAGGGGGAATCACTGTGGTCCCTAATGAGAAAAATGAGTTCATCTCGACTAGGTAAGTCACGAGATGGAAAGTATGCATAGATTACCTGAGGCTCAAGACGGCCACCCAGAAAGATCATTTTCCCCTTCCCTTTATTGATCAAATGCTTGAGAAATTAGCAGGACATAAATATTATTGCTTCCAAGATGGATACTTAGGGTACAGCCAAATGGTGGTTACTCCAGAAGATCAGGAAAAAACTGCTTTCACTTGCCCTTATGGGGTATTTGCTTATAGGAGAATGTCTTTTAGGCTTTGTAATGCTCCTACAACTTTTCAGAGATGTATGTTTGCTATTTTTTTCTAAAATTATTGAGAACTGCATTGAGATTTTCATGGATGATTTTTTTTTTTTTTTGTATTTGGACCTTCTTTTGATGACTATTTATATAATCTTGCTTTAGTAATGAAAATGTTTCAAGAGAAAAGTTTAGTGTTAAACTGGGAAAAATGCCACTTCATGGTTAGGGATGGAATATAAAATAGGAGCTGGAGTGAGATAAATATCAATTTGGACATGAATTTGGTGCTGTTGTATTTGAAAATAACACTATGGCCGACGTTTATGCTGTTAAAGTACTAGCGACCTATACAAGCGACACAAATATTTACAATTTAGCGTCGGCCATGGCCATCAGTGAGGTTCGTTGACTTAAACAATAATTTTGTAACTCATATTAATTTATAAGGGTGTTTATTTGTATAATTTATTTTTTAACATTTTTTTATTATTATACAACTAAAATAATACATGTGTAAACAACAGATATTTTGGCCACTCTAAAGTTTTTAATAGTGTGTCATATTTTGTTCTCCTTGATTCCATAATTTTCGACGAAATCAAAGTATACTGTTCCAAGACCCTTATCCTAATATGTTCCATTTTAAATACCTAACAAAAATAAATAAAAAATCTCTATGACCCAATTCGTTATGTGTACCAAGAGTTTAATTTTAATACACTTACACTGTAAAGAAGTTTTACAGTTTCAATCAATCACATCTTACTGATATGAAACATTATTATTTAATATTTTAATCTGTTTTAATTAAATTAAATTATATTAGATTGAATAACTACTTTTTCCACTTCTCTCAATGCATGGACCTTTTTCTCGTGTTCCAAAAAGCCCAAATAAAACCAACAAAGTTTGATACATGAAGCCCCATAGGAAAATAAGAAATACAGAACAACAAGGCCCATAAAACAATCTAGAAACATCCGTCCACTTGATATGTTGAGTAACAAACAAGTACACTCATCCCTATAAAAGGGTACTACCAGGTCAGTCTAACACAACACATGAGGAGCTTCCCTATTCACGAAGACCAAACCCTAAATCCCATCCCCGTCAACTAGATACCAACTACATGGAAATTTGAGCATACCAAAACCCCATCCCCTACTAATTACTCAAATCTCTGTCAAGCTCTTTTGAACTCCCTCATTCTCATGGTGTGATTTGCAAAGACAGAGCTTTGAAGGTGATACAGCTGAAAACTGCATAACAACCTCTATATCCAGGGAAAGAAGGAGACTCAAGCCCGGACCCAAACTCTAATAGGATGTTCCGCCCAATCGCGCGATGAAGGGAGTGACAGAGACTTGAAATTTTTTCTTTTCTTAAATTGGTTGTCGCCATCACTTGCTCTCACACACATCACTTTGTGCTACGATTTCCAATAAAACTTGAAACTCCAACCCTTCAATAGCGCCGCCGCAACAAAGATAATCATTTAACACTTTTCATCCAATCCTTCAGATCTGATGTAGATCTGCTAAGCTTCACTGGGTTAGGTATTTACCTTCTCTTTCTTATTAATTAAACAATTTCACTTCTTCATCACATCTAATTCCCCTGTTCCTATTTTATTTTCCATTCGTTAATTGCACCAAATTTTCTTTGCTTAGGTTCTTTTGTTCTCATGTCTAAATTTTTTGTGGTTTCTCCTCCATCTAGATTAATAAGCCATGGGACAGTGCAACACGGCTCTACAATCATTCCTATTTAGTTTTTCTTCAGGCGGCTGCTCCCTCTTTCATCAACTGTGATTTCCTTGATTAATACACACCTAAGGTAAAATAACATATTTATCTTGATATGTAACAATATCAAAGTTAGAATATTTTATTAACAATTGTCACAACAAATAAGTAAGAATCACTTCATTGCTGGTTGATAATAATATCCATGAATATATGTATACTATCATTTCATAATAGAGCATGTACATTATTAATTCTCTGCATATAAATAGGTGACCATTATGGCAGTGAAGATAATGAAGGCTCTCTAATGAGGGAGGATCGACCACTCAAGTCAGCAAGGCAAATCTATTTGCTGCCAATTCAATTTTCATGTCAACATTAACAAAGATTAAGATTGCTCTGGATTGCTTCAATTATTAATCCATTGGTTTCTTTATGTATTTTCATGTTTACAAACTTTTCTCAATCAAATTCTTTTTCTCTTCGCTGCTTAGATTTGTTCTCACACAGTGTTCATCACTGGACTTCACTTTTCAAATTATGAAAACAAGGGAAAATCAGTAGATTTATGGGTGGGGGTGATCTTCCGATCAACTTCAAAATGCCAAACAAAGGGAAAATCACAGAGACAAATGAGAGGGATTGGCAAAAAAATCACCAAAACAAGCATAGTCGGACAGAAAGCAAAGGAAAACGGTTCATTGGGGACATTGTATTCATAGTCTAGTAGACTTTATTTCTAGTCTAGTAGTAGCTTTGTATCGTTAACTTAGCTCACTTAAGAGAGTCTGTTCTCAAGCCTTTTTAATTAATACAATTATCCTTTCAAAAAAGAATAAATAGGTGACCATTAAAAATTATGACATGTATTATGAAAAAACTTATACATATGAATATATTTGTGTGTGTGTATATATATTTGTCCATGAATTGATTTTACCAGAGTCTTCGCTTTGGTTTTTTCCAAATTGAATACAGAATATTGTGTTTCTTTTTATATGTTCTCCTGATGAGGTGTCAATTTTATGTGTTTGAGCCATCCGAGTTTACAGCTATAAGGACATTGTGAAGGAACACCAAGCACATTAGTTATTTGATCAAAAGAATAAGGAGTCAAGGGACAATCTTGAGCAGATTTGTGACACCTGAATGATTGAAAGCCTTGAAGGTGTGGATTCAATTAAAAGTGTTCATTTCTTTTTCGTCTTACATGAGATATTAGAATGTAAAAAATCATTGATAGCAATCATATAGGACTCACATATCTAGTATGATGTCGTAAATTCTTAACATGATGGTGGCCTTTTGAGTAAAAGTGGATGTGTGCAGGCAAGATCTATTCAATTTTTGAGGTTAGGTGTTTTTGGGCTTTATGGCATGGGGTTGCAATATGACCTTGTAGAGTAGTGTGCTAGAATAAATTATTCATGTAGCTGATAACCAATCTGCATATCAGTAACTTAGAAACAATGAGCTTAGACAATTTGAGCACTCGCCCATATTTAGATATCAAGCTTGTAATGTATACTTAGTATGTATTTTCTTCGGGTTTGAAATTTGTGCTACTAGCTTGCTTTTTATTTGGATCCAATTTAACACACTAATTTCATATGAACATCTCAAAAGCACTGCGATACTGATTGATATTTTCTAGACTTTTTTATTGTGTGTAGATATGTTTTGAAAAAATAGATAGAGTAATAATATTATACTCATGTTCTTTATGCTCAAGCCCTTATGGAAATGATATTTTACTACTACCTCTTTTTTGAAAAAAATAAAAAATCTTGTATGAGTATGATTTTATTGTATGAGTATGATTTTTGATTCAATTTGATAATGTTTCCCCATCAACCGCCATTTGGCGACCCTTTTATAAGTGACCGCCCTCTGATTGTAAATAAAATTCCATGGTAGCGTTTGGTAGCTGTTTGGTGAGGTGAAGCGGGCTAGTGGAACGTAAAGGAAGGAGAGGTGTTGGGTTAGGGTGAAGTTTTGGTGTAAGGGGACGAGGGTGTTTGAGTATTGGTTGAAGGGCGATCTAATGGAGGCTACCATGGAATCTTTACGTAACTTTTTATGTGCGGTCCTGTTTTTTATGCTTCTTTCATGAAAGATGGAAGATAAGAAATGCACAAAATCTCTGGGCCAGGACGCCTAGAGGAATTATCAGGTAGAAGGGTTCCAAGGTCCTGGAACGCCTCGAACCTGAGGCATTATTACAGGTAAAAGTGCTCAAAGCAGGGGCGCGCTCTTTTCTCCTTATTGGGGAGTTTTTGATGATCGCCCTTGCGACAAAATTTGGCGATCCACATGTCATTAGAACAAATTGACAATAATGTGAGGCGCACATGTCAATAAAACAACTTGACGCTAATATGGACTCGCTCAATTAAAGGTCCAGTGGTGGTCTATCTATATTCAATAAAATTGCAAATTGAAGTTATTATAGATGTTTTAACAAACGGCCCAGTAGCGGTTTAAATTCCAAGGCCTAGTGGGGGTATAAATTCCAAGGCCTAGTGGGGGTATAAATTCCAAGGCCTAGTGGCGGTCTAAATTCCAAGGCCCAATGGCGATATGAATTCCATGGCCTAATGGCAGTCTAAATTCCAAGGCCCAGTGGCGGTCTAAATTTCAAATTTAATACTAAAGAAGAGTGGTCCAGTGGCGACCTAATAAATTATTTTCCGCTGCTTCCAAACAACCAAGGGTGAATAATACCCCCTAGCCTGGTGCCCTTATCCAGCTCTCAAGGTGAGAGAGCGAGGTGCGTGAAAGGTGGTTCGCTTGGTATGGCATGCGTGACCCTTGTGCATTACGGTGAAGAATGCCCAGCCTTGATCGAATTAAATCGAGCCCTTCTTTGAGCTAAGCCTTGGGTAACCCCAGTGGCCACTGGGATCCCAGCCAAAAGTCTCACCGAGCAGAAGCCTCACCATGCGAGCCAAAGCCTTGATCGAATTAAATCAAGCCAAAGTCTCACCGGAATAAGGTCGAGCGAAAGCCCCGCTACGTCGGGCCAAAGCCTCAAAATAGACAAACAGCACAAACACAGGGCTTGCGGTTCATTACGTGACTCATAAAATTAAGCCTTGGCCGCCCTAGCTGCGTAAGTCCAAGACACTTAAAAGCCTCGTTAGAAGAACTATGGGAGTACGGCTCGTTACGCGAGCAGAAACCATGCATGCAAAGTGTGATGGTCTAGTGGCGACCTTGAAAATAACTTCTTATAAAAATGGTCCAGTGGTGACCTTGAAAATTATTTCTTATTAAAATGGTCCAGTGGTGACATTCAAAATTATTTCTTGTAAAAATGGTGCAGTGGCGACCTTGAAAATTATTTCTTATAAAAAATGGTGCAGTGGCGATTTTGAAAATTATTTCTTACAAAAGTGGTCCACTGGCAGCTTAGGAACTTGCTTTTACTATGGTCCAGTGGCGACCTTGAAAATCATTTCTTTTAAAACAATGGTCTAGTGGCGGCCTGGAAACTTACTTTTACTGTGGTTATTATTTTGAGAACTAATGATTTTGTTTGCAGTTTAGAAATATAGAAAACAGGTAACAGGACAAGGAAAGTATAAGGTACAGCTAGGCGAGTAACATGACCCCAACCTGGCAAGTGACTCTCCACCAAACTTACACTCTCTAGATTGGCGGTCAAGTCCCAAGTTCGTAGAT
This sequence comes from Acmispon strigosus, assembly GCA_030819835.1. NCBI lineage: Eukaryota > Viridiplantae > Streptophyta > Magnoliopsida > Fabales > Fabaceae > Acmispon > Acmispon strigosus. Next base: position 34,671,636 of record JAUAMA010000007.1, read on the forward strand.
TGGCGATCAGGTTGCAGTATGGCGAGTTGTTTCATGCTTCTAGGGCTCAGTTGGACTTCTGGGCTGGCTGCAACTCCTGTGGGGCGAGCAACTCCTTCCTGGAGGCTCCAACCGACCTGATGACCACTTTATTCCATGTTAGGCGTGTCGACCACACCTAGGATCACATTCACTCACATTTTCGTGCCGGGAATGACGACATATTTATCCTCCGCGCCAAGGCCTTAGGCGACTCATTTCTCCATAGGATGTTGTACTCTTTTTCCTTCACTAGATTTTTATCCCACAGGGTTTTTCCTAGGAAGGTTTTAACGAGGCACATTGTACAGGGATGACCGCCCAAAGGAAGCGTCAATTGGAATTCCATGGCGAACACTCTTTGAAGACACACTTCGTCTTCGTGCCTCAAGCTTGGTGTCTTGTGGGCTTGTGGACTGGTCGAGCACCTTCCCCCAGTGGCGAGCCATAAAGACTTATGAAGACACACTTCGCTTTCATGCTTCAAGCTTGGTGTCTTGTGGGCTTGTGGACTGGGCGAGCATCCCCACCCAGTAGAAGGGTGGCCAGGCGATAGGTTGAGGCTGTTGGGCCTAGTGTTTCAAGGCCCATTGGCCCGTAATCTGTATTTAATGGCTTTAATGAGGTTTTAATATTATTTATGACGTTTAAAGGCCATTTATGGCTCCCCCCTCTATATATAGCTAAAGGGGGCTCATGTAATAGGGACCTCTCTCATTTCTCCTCAAACTGAATGCTCTTCTCTTCTAAACCTAATTTCTGAGCACTCTATGTCTCCACAACAGCTTCAATATTCTGGTTGACATTGAGGGTTTATCTGTAGGAAAAACCTTATGTGACTTACGAGCCAGTATCAATTTAATGCTACTAACAATGTTTGAAAGGCTATATATAGGAGAATTCATATCTACCATGATCACCCTTCAACTAGTTGATATATCAATTAAGAGACCCTATGGGATAGTAATGGATGTCTTAACGAGGCTAGATAATTTTGTTTTCCCTGTAGACTTTGTGGTGTTAGACATGGAAGAAGACACTAGAGTCCCGCTCATTCTAGGTAGACCCTTTCTAGCTACAGGAAGAGCTTTAATAGATGTATAGTTGGGTACTATGGACTTGAGGGTAGTTGATGAGAGGTTGACTTTTTCTGTGTTTAAAAATCTGAAACACCTAATAAGGATGAGGATGTGTTTACAGGGGACGTGATAGATCAGTTTGTTTGCAAAGAGTTTGTGAGAATATCCATGAAAGACCCTTATGAAGCATTAATTATAGATGGAATAGAGCTTAATGATTTAGCGTGAGTGGAACACTTGGAAATTTAAACACCTTTACCCATTATTATCATAATATAATGGAAATAGAGGAATTAAGAAGGGATGAGGAAATTCCTGAGGAAAAAGAAAAGGTTGAACTAAAACCATTACCCTCTACTCTTAAGTATTCTTATCTTGAGGAGTGTGAAATCAAACCAATAATCATTAGTGGATCGCTTTCTCCTCTTGAAGAAGAGAAGCTTTTGAGAGTTCTAAGAGAATATAAATCAGCTTTAGGGTGTACTATAGATGATATTAAAGGAATAAGCCCCACGGTTTGAATGCACAAAATTTTATTGGAAAATGAATATAAACCTGTGGTCCAACCCCAAAGGAGATTAAATCCCACCATGAAAGAAGTTGTAAGAAAAGAAGTAATCAAATTGCTAGATGCGGGTATCATTTACTTGATTTCTGATAGTGAATGGGTTACTCTTGTTCAAGTGATTCCCAAGAAAGGGGGAATCACTGTGGTCCCTAATGAGAACAATGAGTTCATCTCGACTAGGTAAGTCACGAGATGGAAAGTATGCATAGATTACTTGAGGCTCAAGACGGCCACCCAGAAAGATCATTTCCCCCTTCCCTTTATTGATCAAATGCTTGAGAAATTAGCAGGACATAAATATTATTGCTTCCAAGATGGATACTTAGGGTACAGCCAAATCGTGGTTACTCCAGAAGATCAGGAAAAAACTGCTTGCACTTGCCCTTATGGGGTATTTGCTTATAGGAGAATGTCTTTTGGGCTTTGTAATGCTCCTACAACTTTTCAGAGATGTATGTTTGCTATTTTTTTATGATATTATTGAGAACTGCATTGAGATTTTCATGGATGATTTTTTTTGTATTTTGACCTTCTTTTGATGACTATTTATATAATCTTGCTTTAGTAACGAAAATGTGTCAAGAGAAAAGTTTAGTGTTAAACTGGGAAAAATGCCACTTTATGGTTAGGGATGGAATATAAAATAGCAGCTGGAGTCAGATAAATATCAATTTGGACATGAATTTGGTGCTGTTGTATTTGAAAATAACACTATGGCCGACGTTTATGCTGTTAAAGTACTAGCGACCTATACAAGCGACACCTATATTTACAATCTAGCGTAGGCCATGGCCATCAGTGAGGTACGTTGACTTAAACAATAATTTTGTAACTCATATTAATTTATAAGGGTGTTTATTTGTATAATTTATTTTTTAATATTTTTTATTATTATACAACTAAAATAATTCATATGTAAACTACAGATATTTTGGCCACTCTAAAGTTTTTAATAGTGTGTCATATTTCGTTCTCCTTGATTCCATAAATTTCGACGAAATGAAAGTATACTGTTCCAAGACCCTTATCCTAATATGTTCCATTTTAAATACCTAACAAAAATAAATAAAAAATCTCTATGACCCAAATCGTTATGTGTACCAAGAGTTTAATTTTAATACACTTACACTGTAAAGAAGTTTTACAGTGTCAATCAATCACATCTTACTGATATGAAACATTATTATTTAATATTTTAATCTATTTTAATTAAATTAAATTATATTAGATTGAATAACTAGTTTTTCCACTTCTCTCAATGCATGGACCTTTTTCTCGTGTTCCAAAAAGCCCAAATAAAACCAATGGTTCAAAGTTTGATACGTGAAGCCCCATAAGGAAATAAGAAATACAGAACAACAAGGCCCATAAGACAATCTAGAAACATCCGTCCACTTGATATGTTGAGCAACAAACAAGTACACTCATCCCTATAAAAGGGTACTACCAGGTCAGTCTAACATAACACATGAGGAGCTTCCCTATTCACGAAGACCAAACCCTAAATCCCATCCCTGTCAACTAGATACCAACTACATGGAAATTTGAGCACACCAAAACCCCATCCCCTACTAAATACTCAAATCTCTGTCGAGCTCCTTTGATCTCCCTCATTCTCATGGTGTGATTTGCAAAGACAGAGCTTTGAAGGTGACACAGCTGAAAACTGCATAACAACCTCTATATCCAGGGAAAGAAGGAGACTCAAGCCCGGACCCAACCTCTAATAGGATGTTCCGCCCAATCGCGCGATGAAGGGAGTGACAGAGCTCTGAAATTTTTTCTTTTCTTAAATTGGTTTTCGCCATCACTTTCTCTCACACACATCACTTTGTGCTACGATTTCCAATACAACTTGAAACTCCAACCCTTCAATAGCGTCGCCGCAACAAAGATAATCACTTAACACTCTTCATCCAATCCTTCAGATCTGATGTAGATCTGCTAAGCTTCACTTGGTTAGGTATTTACCTTCTCTTTCTTATTAATTAAACAATTTCACTTCTTCATCACATCTAATTCCCTTGTTCCTATTTTATTTTCCATTCGTTAATTGCTCTAAATTTTCTTTGCTTAGGTTCTTTTGTTCTCATGTCCAAATTTTTTGTGGTTTCTCCTCCATCTAGATTAATAAGCCATGGGACAGTGCAACACGGCTCTGCAATCATTCCTATTTACTTTTTCTTCAGGCGATCGCTCTGTCTTTCATCAACTGTGATTTCCTTGATTAATACACACCTAAGGTAAAATAAAATATTTATCTTGATATGTAACAATATCAAAGTTATAATATTTTATTAACAATTGTCACAACAAATAAGTAAGAATCATTTCATTACTGGTTGATAATAATATCCATGAATATATGTATACTATCATTTCATAATAGAGCATGTACATTATTAATTCTCTGTATATAAATAGGTGACCATTATGGCAGTGAAGATAATGAAGGCTCTCTAATAACTATGTGTCTTCAAATAATTGTCTCTGAGGGAGGATCGACCACTCAAGTCAGCAAGGCAAATCTATTCGCTGCCAACTCAATTTTCATGTCAACATTAACAAAGATTAAGATTGCTCTGGATTGCTTCGATTATTAATCCATTGGTTTCTTTATGTATTTTCATGTTTACAAACTTTTCTCAATCAAATTCTTTTTCTCCTCGCTGCTTAGATTTGTTCTTACACTGTGTTCATCACTGGACTTCACTTTTCAAATTATGAAAACAAGGGAAAATCAGTAGATTTATGGGTGGGGGTGATCTTCCGATCAACTTCAAAATGCCAAACAAAGGGAAAATCACAGAGACAAATGAGAGGGATTGGCAAAAAAATCACCAAAACAAGCATAGTCGGTCAGAAAGCAAAGGAAAACGGTTTTCAGACCCATCAACACTGTTCATTGATGGTCTTGCGGATCAAATCACTTATCAGCAAATTAAGGCTACATTCACCAGATTCGGGAAGATTGAAGGAGTTTATGTTCAAAAGTACAGAAAGAGACACAGGAAAGACAAATTTGGGTTTGTGAGATTTAGATTTGAGAATGATGTGAAGAGAGCAATGGTAGAACAATCCGGGTCTCAGTGGCTATTATCTTAGAATAAGGAAGCATATGGAAGTAATCAACAACTGAGGTGACAACCCAACTGCTAGAACTCCTTTGGACGAAAGGACCCTGCAACCTTTCAATTAATTTTTTTTCGTTAATCATACGTTCTTGTATTATGTTATACATTATAAGCCTTATTTTCTATTTATTAAAGATTTGATTTATTCAAATTTTTTTTCTCCTCTTCTCTGGCATAAAATGTTTTTCATAAATAAAATCTTATGTTCAAGTTGCGACTGGTTATATATTTTGATGTGTTTTAATGTGATCCTTATAACCTTATTTGTTCTTCCTACACATGATTATATGCATGCCCACATGAAGATAATCTAATATAGCTTTCACCTTTCCAAGATATGATGTGTCGCATAATTTGATTTAGATGTTTACTCCTTTGACTCCACTTCTCAAGTTACTCATGTAGAAAGAATTACATTTCCTATCTTACATATTTCAACCTTTTCCCCTTTTAAGTCAAGCTATTGAATTGCTACTCTGAAAGAAATATCATTATGAGACACAAACTTTGTTGCTTATGAAAAAATATTCAACTTATTTTTTATTTGGTTTTGTTAGTTTCGGAGCAGTGTAGTGTAGCATGATGTAGTTTTTTTTTTTAAATAAGGGTTTGGAAAATGTAACATTGTACATTTGTTGAGTTCTACTGACTGCTTATTTTTGATGTCACTCACAAGTTATTACTAACATACAAGAAAACATAATGCTGCTGAAATAGCAACATTCCTAATGAAGATAACCATATTAGTTAGTTTTATACTGTCAATTAATATTATATTTCATCTACAAATCCTTATATTGCTACTTCTTTTGATTTCCTTACAAAATGCGCATTTTTCTAAGAGCATCTTGTATGAATATGCTGTTAAGATGATGGTAGGATTGCCTACTTACCAGATTAGTATGCTAGAATGGTTTCTTCCCTTTTATATATCATTTGTGTTGTGAATGGTATAAACTACACTGGTGATGCCACTAGAAATAGAAAACATGTTGAGCATTTAGCTGCCCGTGCTGCTATTTTTTCAATCCTAGGTACTCTTTCGTATTAGATTTATTAGTCTTTAGAAGTTGATTTATATATGCTGGGACAAACTAAATGCATATAATAAAAAGGTGATTTTACTTCAAGAACACTTTGAGATACTGAAGTGAAATCCATATATTTTGCTCTAGCTGCAGCCTGATGGGACACTTGAGGTTGGTATAATTTCTGTCTTAGTAAATGCAGGGCACACCTCTAATTCAAGAAGTTGTAGGGGTAAGGAGGTTGTAGCTCCTTAGGTTTCTTATGGAAGTAAAACAAATATTGAACTTGTTAGTTAATATCATGCTTATTTGAGAATCTTTAAATTACTACTTCTTATGATTGTTTTCCAGAATATGTCATTTTCTAAGAGCATCTTGTATGAATATATTGTTAAGTTGAAAGTAGGAATTCCTACTTCCCACACTAGAAAGTTAGACGGGTTGCTTTCTCTTTATGTATCATTTGTCATTTTGAATGGTGCAAACTACTCTGATGATCATTGTAAGACCCTGCTTTTTATGAACAATTTTGAAATATATTTTATTTAATTATATGATTATCATGATGATGATGTGCTCAAAATTCTGAGCGTTTTGACTGGTATATTTATATAGTTCATTTTCGGGCGAGAAATGAAGTTGGGTCGAAAATGAGCCAACGCGGGAACTGTAACGAGATATTTTTAAGAGAAAAACTTGGGCAAACATAGATCTGAGTGGGTCGAATTTATGAGGCTGGGAATCATATTTTTATTTTATTTTTCTTCCATCTGATTAAATGGTTAGTTGTAGAGTTATGGCTTTAACCATTTTTAATAGATCTTTAGTTCTTTGTGTGAACACTTAAGGTGACACTTGTAAGAGGGGGTGAGTTAGGAGCTTAAAAATCAACTTTAATTCTTAAAAATTGCCTTAAAACCTAAAACAACAGTTACTGGTAATCTATTACCGATTCTAGTAATCTGTTACCGGGAATGGTAATCTGTTACTGTTCTCGGTAATCTATTACCGTTCCAAGAACAATATTCAAGAATTTAGAATTACACAACAGAAAAAAATTTAAAGATGAATCTATTCCTGAAAAGAAGCATAACAATTCACATATAAAGATCCCAGTACACCAATTTCATCAATTTATCATGAATTTACAAAAAGCCACAAACTAAAAACCTTAAACATACAAATAGCAAAATGTAAAGGAGATAAGGGTTTAAGAAGATCATACTGGGATTTGATCCTGGTTCACCTTTCGTAGTACTACTATCAAAGACTACATCCAATCCTCATCAATCTGATGAGATTTGTCCAATAAGATAGAAAACCAAACCAAGCTTACACCAAGAAATCCAATGTCTACTATCAACCATAAGATAGAACAAGAACCCTACTTGCCCTCTTCATCAAACCCTCTGGTGTAATACAACCAAAACCCTATTGATTGAAGGAAGAAGAAGTAACATTCACAACAAGAATGGTGATCTAAGACTAATGATGGAAATAGAAAACCTATGAAGAACAACACTCCAAGAACAATGAAATACCTTGCTACAAATCTTTTTTTTTTTAATCTTATTACTCTCTTGTGTTTATCACCAATGAAAGAGAATTTATATAGTGTAGAAAACCTTTTGGAACTCAGAAAATCGCACAAGTGTTGAGAGAATGCAATTAGAGAAGCCAAAAGTCAGATTTTAACCAAAACTGCCCAGGGTGGTAATCAATTACCACTTAATCATTTTCTCTCCCAGTAATCTGTTAGCCAAACTAGTAATCTGTTACCACCTGGTTAAGCTTCCCTTTGAAAAACACTACTTTAAAAGCAATTTTCCTAAGGTTTCTAAGTCTCTTATTTCTGAAAATAATTAAGCTTTATTAGACACAAATTTACTAAGACTTAAGAGCAATGGTAATCAAAGAAATTGAAAGTGGACTGGGCGAGCACTTCCTCCCAGTGGCGACCTATGTAAACTTATGAAGACACACTTCGCTTTCATGCTTCAGCTTGGTGTCTTGTGGGCTTGTGGACTGGGCGAGCCCACCCAGTAGAGGGGCGATTGAGCGACCTACGCAGGGCGAGTCGAACCGCCAGAGGGGGTGAACTTGTAATATATGGGGGGTGCAGATTTGTGCTTTATTGGGCCGAGTTCTCGAGGCCTAAGGGCCTATAGTTTGTAAACTAGGGTTTTAATGTTATTTATGGCTCTTCCCCCTATAAATAGCTAGTTGGGGGCTCATGTAAAGAGGTTCAGATTTATTCATTTATTACTCAATAATAATACCTCTCTTATTTCTCTCTATTCGAGAACAGAAAGTTCTTCCTAAGAAATGCATGACCTAAAAGATAGAATGCAATAAACTATTACACTCATAATAAAGAGAATAAGGTCTTCATTTCTTCATCAACGCTGGTGTTGTTTTGGAAGCATCAAAACCTCTTGCAATGGTAGGAGAGGATCCTTCTTCACAATCTCCCCTTCTTATATATATATATATATATATATATATATATATATATATATATATATATATATATATATATATATATATATATATATATATATATATATATATATATATATGTATCTACTATCTGATATTACTATTATTCGTGAAGCTTAGTTGTTTTTTCCTTCTTGAATATCTTTTAACCTGTGATTGTTCTCAGTAAGTTAATTAGCTTCTAATTCTCATTTACAGTGAATATTAGTGGTTATTGAACTTGTAGCTTGTAATTCTTTCTGTCCTTTGATCTTGTCTTAATAAAATTGGTATTTATTTATTTATTTCTTCTCTCTGATTTCTTTCTTTATGCGCGTATTGGTGAGAGGGTAAGCATTTTCTGAATCCTGCTTGATGTAAAATATATGATTGGAAGTGTGAATTTAAGATTTATATGTTTATCTTTGGCTATCGTAGTGCACTTTCTGATAAATATTTTATTCTCTATGCATGCAATTATTATATTCTTTTTTATCCCCCTAAAAAAAGCTTTAGTCACCATATTTCAGGCTTCCTTGCAAATGTTTTTCTCTTTCTTGTTAAGAGCTTCAATAGTATCACATCTTGCTAGTTATCAAGAACAATAGACAGGCCCTCACTACTAACATACAATTATGTCACTTCATGGCTCTGGAAAACACAACAGTTTAAACAAGATGTCAACATTCGTACGACGTAATACCTTTCGTATTACTTTCCCCTCAGATTAGCTACATAGCATGCTTCGTATATGCCAACAATATACTTCAAGCATCAACGTTATCATTCAATAGTCATTTCAAACACGCATAAAAAATGCCACAATCAATTGAAACAACATCCCCAAAGCAGATGGAAAACGAGAATTGTAAGGAAGTTCTCATGCTGAAAGAAGTCACCAAAAGGTTAAGGATTACAATTATGTGGTCAGAGACGAAATAACAAAAGTACCGACCTGCTATGACAAAAGATAGGAAGAACATTCCACAGAGTTTGAACTAGTACATCAAGTCTAGGTCAAATAAACAAAACTACAGCAGCAAAGTCCCCAACGATGCTATTCTACACTCGGCTTGATAATAACGAAATAACTCAAGAAAGGGCAGGTTTGAATTGTGTGTGTAATTTAAAAACATTTTCTTTCAAAATAAGTATGGGTTTCAAAACTCTTTTCTAAAACTTGTGCAGCGGAAAATTAACAGAGCTAAAAAGTAAAGCACACAGTGAGTATATCTTGGTTCACCCTCTTAATCGACAGGGTTACGTCCTGTCCTTGGCATCACCAATATTTTCCACTATTCACACTGAACAGTACAAGTATTTTGTAGGACTTCTCCTAGTATTCAAAGGATTTCCCCTAGTATTCGAAGGACTTCTTCCTTACAAGTATTTTACAGGACTTCTTCCTTACAAGTATTTTACAGGACTTGTCCTTATAATTATTATACAGGACTTCTCCTTACAAGTATTATACATGACTTCTCCCAATTCTTTTCCAAAAAATGTTTCTTTTCTACGAAGTCTCTTCAACAAGAGTGAGGGTAGAAAGAGTTTAAGCACGGGTTACAGAGATAATGTACAAGTGGGTTCTCTGTCTTTGAGGTGTGAGGAAGATAATATTTTTCACTCTATGAGGATTTCACACAGGCAAATGACTTAACTCAGAATGATATGACTATAAGTTTCTGAGTGGGTTTCATAGCTTGATTGCAGTAAAAGACTTTGAATGTTTGAGATTTTGATCGTTGTAAGTCGCCACTGAGTCCAGTGTTCAAGTCTTTTATTTATATCTTCAGTAGGATGAACGTTGGTGAAGATCGTAGAGTTCCGTTTGATTTATTCTTCTCTGAAGGTGCAACTGATACTTTTGGCAAGCTCTCAAAAGCATTAAATGCAAACCTGCTACGCATTAATTGCAGCGTTTAATGGACTTGCTTCTGTCGTCTGGTCTTTTTTGTTCAGTTTCCTTAAGGAAAACAACAAAGCGTATCTTCTATTCTTCTAACACCGAGATTTGATTCTGACTGTTGAGGTGATACGATGTTTAGAAAATAGTGTTGTTTACTCTGAAAAGGTATCTCTTGATTTATGGAATGATCAGAGAAGGCAGGTAGATACGATGAATATAATATTAATAGTGTCCTTCCTTGATTTTGGCGCGAACAGTGCTTCATTAAATATTCAGAACTTTGCAAGCCTTTGTTGTTTAAACACTGAGATAGACCTTCTATTTAGAACGTAGTCAGACATCCCGTCTTGAATATAGGAAGACGTTTTCTTTATTAGAGTGGGCAGACGTTCATTCTTCATATTCTCTTGAGCGATGGATTTGAACACTTTTCTTCCAATTCTTTCAAGAAATATGTAGACATTTTGTTCTTCTCCATTAATAGATATTTCTTAAAATGTAAAATATGTAAGGTCTTAGGAAATCATTACCTATCGTGATTAAACCTGAGGTAAAATTGTTATTAATCAAAACATGATAAAACGTGGAATCGTTTAAACTTAACCGTCTTCCCCTTTTTGATGATGACAATTTTGTTGAGAAAAAAGTTTAAATTCTTATTGTGAAAACGTATCAGAGCATAATTAATTATTTTCCTAAGGTATCAAAGCTAATACTTTGGATATTTGGGGGTTAAGTCTTACAATTTATAGAAAGTATTAGAGCATGTACAAAAGTGGATTCCAATTTCAAACGCATAAAATCATAGCATTTTAACAAATATATAGCATATGAGCAAATTATTGTGATACTTATTTTTAACATTTAGCTTTAATATAGTGGCAGACGATATATTGGAGTCAGACGAGTAAACTCTCCCCTTTAACTTGCCCTTATGGGGAATTTGCTTATAGGGTAATGTCTTTTGGGCTTTGTAATGCTCCTACAACTTTTCAAAGATGTATGTTTGCTATTTTTTCTGATATTATTGAGAACTGCATTGAGATTTTCATGGATGATTTTTTTTTTTTGTATTTGGACCTTCTTTTGATGACTATTTTTATAATCTTGCTTTAATAATGAAAATGTGTCAAGAGAAAAATTTAGTGTTAAACTGAGAAAAATGCCACTTCATGGTTAGGGATGGAATATAAAATAAGAGCTGGAGTCAGATAAATATCAATTTGGACATGAATTTGGTGCTGTTGTATTTGAAAATAACACTATGGCTGACGTTTATGCTGTTAAAGTACTAGCGACCTATACAAGCGACACTAATATTTACAATTTAGTGTTGGCCATGGCCATCAGTGAGGTTCGTTGACTTAAACAATAATTTTGTAACTCATATTAATTTATAAGAGTGTTTATTTGTATAATTTATTTTTAAACATTTTTTATTATTATACAACTAAAATAATTCATATGTAAACTACATATATTTTGGCCACTCTAAAGTTTTTAATAGTGTGTCATATTCCGTTCTCCTTGATTCCATAATTTTCGACAAAATCAAAGTATACTGTTCCAAGACCCTTATCCTAATATGTTCCATTTTAAATACCTAACAAAAATAAATAAAAAATCTCTATGACCCGATTCGTTATGTGTACCAAGAGTTTAATTTTAATACACTTACACCGTAAAGAAGTTTTACAGTGTCAATCAATCACATCTTACTGATATGAAACATTATTATTTAATATTTTAATTTATTTTAATTAAACTAAACTATATTAGATTGAATAACTACTTTTTCCACTTCTCTCAATGCATGGACCTTTTTCTCGTGTTCCAAAAAGCCCAAATAAAACCAATGGTTCAAAGTTTGATACGTGAAGCCCCATAGGGAAATAAGAAATATAGAACAACAAGGCCCATAGAAACATCCGTCCACTTGATATGTTGAGTAACAAACAAGTACACTCATCCCTATAAAAGGGTACTACCAGGTCAGTCTAACACAACACATGAGGAGAGGAGCTTCCCTATTCACGACGACCAAACCCTAAATCCCATCCCTGTCAACTAGATACCAACTACATGGAAATTTGAGCACACCAAAACCCCATCCCCTACTAAATACTCAAATCTCTGTCAAGCTCCTTTGAATTCCCTCATTCTCATGGTGTGATTTGCAAAGACAGAGCTTTGAAGGTGATACAGCTGAAAACTGCATAACAACCTCTATATCCAGGGAAAGAAGGAGACTGAAGCCCGGACCCAACCTCTAATAGGATGTTCCGCCCAATCGCGCGATGAAGGGAGTGACAGAGCTCTGAAATTTTTTCTTTTCTTAAATTGGTTTTCGCCATCACTTGCTCTCACACACATCACTTTGTGCTACGATTTCCAATAAAACTTGAAACTCCAACCCTTCAATAGCGCCGCCGCAACAAAGATAATCATTTAACACTCTTCATCCAATCCTTCAGATCTGATGTAGATCTGCAAAGCTTCACTGGGTTAGGTATTTACCTTCTCTTTCCTATTAATTAAACAATTTCACTTCTTCATCACATCTAATTCCCATGTTCCTATTTTATTTTCCATTCGTTAATTGCACCAAATTTTCTTTGCTTAGGTTCTTTTGTTCTCATGTCTAAATTTTTTGTGGTTTCTCCTCCATCTAGATTAATAAGCCATGGGACAGTGCAACACGGCTCTACAATCATTCCTATTTAGTTTTTCTTCAGGCGGCCGCTCCCTCTTTCATCAACTGTGATTTCCTTGATTAATACACACCTAAGGTAAAATAACATATTTATCTTGATATGTAACAATATCAAAGTTAGAATATTTTATTAACAATTGTCACAACAAATAAGTAAGAATCACTTCATTACCGGTTGATAATAATATCCATGAATATATGTATACTATCATTTCATAATAGAGCATGTAGATTATTAATTCTCTGCATATAAATAGGTGACCATTATGGCAGTGAAGATAATGAAGGCTCCCTAATGAGGGAGGATCGACCACTCAAGTCAGCAAGGCAAATCTATTCCCTGCCAATTCAATTTTCATGTCAACATTAACAAAGATTAAGATTGCTCTGGATTGCTTCGATTATTAATCCATTGGGTTCTTTATGTATTTTCATGTTTACAAACTTTTCTCAATCAAATATTTTTCTCTTCGCTGCTTAGATTTGTTCTTACACAGTGTTCATCACTGGACTTCACTTTTCAAATTATGAAAACAAGGGAAAATCAGTAGATTTATGGGTGGGGGTGATCTTCCGATCAACTTCAAAATGCCAAACAAAGGGAAAATCACAGAGACAAATGAGAGGGATTGGCAAAAAAAATCACCAAAACAAGCATAGTCGGACAAAAAGCAAAGGAAAACGGTTCATTGGGGACATTGTATTCATAGTCAAGTAGACTTTATTTCTAGTCTAGTAATAGCTTTGTATGGTTAACTTAGCTCACTTGAGAGAGTCTGTTCTCAAGCCTTTTTAATTAATACAATTATCCTTTCAAAAAAAATAAATAGGTGACCATTAAAAATTATGACATGTATTATGAAAAAACTTATACATATGAATATATTTGTGTGTGTATATATATTTGTCCATGAATCAATTTGGAATTTATTTCTTGATTGGTGATTCATATTTTAATTTTCTATTTTATTTCCACCCTAGCTAGTGGTGAATTGTATTTGATTTGTTCAAAGAATCATTGTACATATTGACCATACCAAATCATTGATGATATTTCCAAGTCCATTTGTATGGAGAGTTATTAGTCATTTTTTTGCATTTAACAATAATCATTATAAAATCTGAAAGTTAGTAAAAGCACACTCAAGGAAAAAAAATAGAAACACCTATCCTAATAATAAAAAATCCAACTTGAATGATCTTGCATTAAGAGCTAAATTGGCCAAGGGAATTGGTCAAAGGACAAATTGATGATGTTTCGAAGAGAGAATACAATTTAAAGGTGAATGATATACATGTTCGATTATGACTAGAAGTTTGAAACAAATATATTTTAAAATGCAGGATCTAGTTTGGTGGTTGTGAACGGTTAATCTCAAATCTAATAATCCTCATCTCCATATGAAAAATGGTGCTCAACTGGCTCTTAGTTTAATCAAACTGATTTTTCAGCCAGGGTAGGGTTTGAGAAAATCTCATTTATGGTGAGTTAAAAGTTAATAGTGAGCTCTCCCTTATGTGCCCAATTGTCTTGCTCAATTTGATGTATTATTTATTATAAGTTGTGTGTGTGTATATATATATATATATATGTATTTACAAGTTGATATTTCTATTATTCGTGAAGCTTAGTTGTTTTCTTCCTTCTTGAATATCTTTTAACCTGTGATTGGTCTCAGTAAGTTAATTAGCTTCTAATTCTCATTTACAGTGAATATTCTTGGTTAGTGAACTTGTAACTTCTAATTCTTTCTGTCTTTTGATATTGGCTTATTAACCTTGGTATTTATTTATTTATTTCTTCTCTCTGATTTTTTTCTTTATGCGGTTACTCGTGAGAGGTAAGTATTTTATAAATCATGTTTGATGTAACAATATGTGATTGGAAGTGTGAATTTAAGATTTCTAAGTTTATCTTATGCTATGGTAGTGCACATTCTGATAAATATTTGATTCTCTATGCGAACAATTATCATATTCTTTTATATCCTCTAGAAAAAGCTTTAGTGTTGAATATAACTAAAGAGTTGTCCACATCCATATTTCAGGCTTCCTTGCAGCCATTTTTCAATATTATCACATCTTGGCTAGTTATGAAGGACAATGGACAGGCCTTCACTACTAACATACAATTATGTCACTTCATGGCTCTCCACCATCATAATTTTCTGTGCTAACTTTGAAGCTTGCAGACTATCTTAGAATAAGGAAGCATATGGAAGTAATCAACAACTGAGGTGACAACCCAACTGCTAGAACTCCTTTGGACGAAAGGACCCTGCAACCTTTCAATTAAATCTTTGATAGGAATTGGAGTAAACTCCTTATTGGTCAAATGAGTCTGAGAGCACTTCATTATAGATAACCAAGTAACTATCTTTTTCTTGCTCTGAGATGTACAGTGTAGCTTGCCAAAAGCGTAATATAAGTCTTGTTCACACTTGCAGCTTCTTATTCAAACTAATAAATGATAAATTGCTTATGTAAATTACCTATTCTGAGTGTTTTCCCTTGAGTTTTTGCCTAACGCTACTTAATTCTAATTGCATTTTTTTGTTAATCATACGTTCTTTTATTATGTTATACATTATAAGCCTTATTTTCTATTTATTAAAGATTTGATTTATTCAAATTTTGTTCTCCTCTTCTCTGGAGTAAAATGTTTTTCATAAATAACATCTTATATTCGAGTTGCGACCGGTTATATATTTTGATGTGTTTTAATGTGATTTGACAGTCAAATCCGCAAATGTAAGGTGGTTACCGAAGTAGTATAAAAGATATCGTCTCCACTGGGTTTGGTTTGATTTTACAATTTGTTTTTCAAGTTGGAAAAATAAAAGATAATTGTTTTGATTTTGTGATAGTATAAACACTTCAAGTAATTTTAATAAAAATAGCCTTTGGGTAATAGCTTTTCCTAACCAAACTATGTTTTCCACAATCAGGTCACTATATGAATTCAGAAATTGATTCTTGGTGAATTATCCTAGACTTCTATTTGTATTAACCCTAATCCCTTAGTGATTAGTTAATTTAATTGAAACATGAAAGTTCTTAGTTCTGGCCTACACAATTGATTCCCACCCTTATACCTAAGTGATGGATAAACCATTAATCTATTCCCAGTTCCATCAATTCCTACCAACTATTGTTGCGCAGAGATAAGCAATTTACTTGCGTCGACTCAAGCAGAATAAATATGGGGAATTGATTCAAGAAACAAGAACTACATTCACATAGATTAACAGAAAGCTTAGAACATAATTATGATAGGTTTCGCAAATACCCAAATGTAAGCAAACTTAGCCAAACATGGCTAATGAAAACATAAAGATAAACCTGAATTAGGAGCTCAAGGAGGCCTCCCACAAGTCCAGGAAAAGCTCAGAAACAAGAACATTATTATAAAAAGTGTCAAACCAGGTATGTTTACAAAGAGAGGAAAATCTCTTATTTATAATAAAACCAGTCTGCGTCCCAACGCTCAAGCGTTAACTTTTCCAACGTCTAGGCGTTGGGAATAAGTGACTTTCATGCCCAGACAGAATGCCAACGCATGAGCGTTGGGAAGCCAACGCTCAGGCGTTGGCCTCATTGCTGCTTTATTGCCTTGGCTGTTTTACTTTGCTCTCTTTGATGGGGCTTCATGGCCATCAATGGCCTTCATGTGGCTTCTTCCTTTGTCCCCTTTTATTCTGAAACTCCTTTTTCTTCATCAACTCTTCATTCATGGCTCTTATTCCCACATGTTTTAATCAAGGTGAAGCAAAGATGCTTCATCTTCTGACTCTAATTCCAGTCCTTCAACTTCTGTTAATTGCAGTTAGATCCCCACAACTGTGCTCAATTTAACCAGATTCCTAAAAAGGACTAAAACCTAATAAAAACACCTAAAAAGAGACTAAAAATGACTAAAAACGACTAAAAACACAAAATCACTACTCACCTACATGAAAATGCAAAAGTGAAGAAAATCCTAACAAAATGAAGAAAAATCTATATGAGACTCAATAAAAATAAAATAAAATAAAGTAAAAATACCCTAAAAACATCATATGAAATCAAATCATGATGATCCTTATAACCTTTGCTGTTCTTCCTA
Source organism: Acmispon strigosus (assembly GCA_030819835.1). Classification (NCBI taxonomy): domain Eukaryota; kingdom Viridiplantae; phylum Streptophyta; class Magnoliopsida; order Fabales; family Fabaceae; genus Acmispon; species Acmispon strigosus. The sequence goes on from JAUAMA010000007.1 coordinate 34,688,668, forward strand.
CACATGATTATATGCATGCCAACATGAAGATAATCTAATATAGCTTTGACCTTTCCAAGACACTATGTGTCACATAATTTACTTTAAATGATTTAGATGTTTACTCCTTTGACTCCACTTCCAAAGTTACTCATGTACAAAGAAGGCTTAAATATGTTTGGGGTCCCTGACATTTGAAAGGGAATCATTCTAGGTCCTTGAAAACTTAATTTGTAAAATTGGGTCCCTAACAAATTTTTTTTAATCAAATTAAGTCCTTTTGACCAATTTTGACTAGTCAACATGAAATTTTAATTAGTCAGCACCTCCACATCATCTTTTTAATCCTACATGGAATTTTTATTTATTTTTTTTAGCCACATCAGCTTCTCTCTCACCCAAAACCCTAATCCTCTTCCTCTTCCATCCAGCCGCCACCAACCCCTTATTTTTTTTAGTTTCTTGAAAGAATCCAAACGGAAAACCAATTTTGCAACTTCTTTAAACATTAAGGGATGCTGGATGCTAATAAAATGCAAGGGGGACCACGAATGCAAAATCGTGAAACGTGGGGGACCAAAATGGCTATTAAGCCTTTACTTTTTAATGGTTCATATGTAAACTAGAGATATTTTGCCACTCTAAATTTTTTAATTGTGTATCATTTTCTGTTTTCCTTAGTTTCACGCCTTTTTAAGGTATCAAAGTATACCGTTCCAAGAAACTAATTTTATTATGTTCCATCTTAAAGACATAACAAACATAAGAAAAAACTCTATGTCCCAATCCGACATGTGTACCAATAGTTTAATTTTATACACTGATAGTGTAAAGAAGTTAATTTATATTGTCAACTAGTCACATTTTAAAAACATGCCACATTATTATTTAAATTTTAATCTATTTTAATTAAATTAAATTAACGAACTATTTTTTCCACTTTTCGCAATGCATCAACCTTTTCCTCATGTACGAAACAGACCATACGCAACCAAAGGTTCAAAGTTTGATACATGAAGCCCCATAGGGCAAGCAGCAATACAGTTTAGCAAGGCCCATAAGAAAATCTAGAAACATCCATCCGCTTGATATGCCGAGTAAAAGACAAGTACACTAAGAATCTATATAAGGACCTAGAAGAAAACTATAGGGCCAATCTAACACAACACGTGAAGAAATTACATATTCATGAACACCAAACCCTAACTCCCATCCCTCTCAACGAGATACTGACTAGATCGAAATTTGAGCACAATGAACCCCTATCCCCTACTACACACTCAAATATTTGTCAATCTCCTTTGATCTCCCTCAATCTTATGGTGAGATTGTGGAATACGGAGTTGTGAAGGAGAAATAGGTAAAAACTTCATAAAATAATCTGGCCGCTGGGGAGATAAGAAGGCTCAAACTCGAAACCCGTCCTCCGATAGAAGGATCCGCCCAGATCGTGCAGTGAAGGGAGTGTCAACGATCTGGAATTTTATCTTTTCTTAAATCGGTTGTCGCCTTCACTCGCTCTCACACACATCACTCTGTGCTAGGGTTTTGAATAAACTTGAAACTCCAACCCTTCATTAGCATCGCCATAAAAAAGATACTCATTTTACTCTCTCAATCCAATCCTTCAGATATGATGTAGACATGGTAAGCATCACTCGAATAAGGTATTTACCTTCTCTTCTAAAATAACCAATTTCCATTATTTGTGACATTTAATTCCTTAATTCCACTTTTTTTTCAATCATAAATTTCACCAGTATTTCTTTTCTTTGCATAAGTTTTTTTATCTCATGTCCAAGTTTGTTATGATTTCTCCGCCATCTAGATTAAAAAGCCATGGGACAACTCAACAAAGCTCTGCAATTGTTCATGTTTACACGCTCTCCAAGTGGACGCTCCATCTTTCAACAACTGTGATTTCTCTGATTAATATAAGGTAACATAACATATTTATCTTGAAATATAGGCACATGAAAGTTCAAATATTTTATTAATAATAGACCCCTCTCACAGAAATTTAGACTATCCCATTATCCTTAATCTGAATAGGAATTCCTCTTCCTCCACTGAGCCCGCAACAGATACATCAAACCCTCTCTGGAACGAATCCTCACCATCGCTATTCTCTACCTCCCACGGCGTCCCTCCTAGAGCAAACAGGGCATTCAAGGGATGGCATTGTCTTTCTCGTGGCCGTCATTCCTGCTCGGTGGAAAATGGCCTTGGCTCAGACATTGAGCCTTTGGTACCTGCTAATCGCCCCGATCCAACCATGACTGAAGACAAGATTTTGGCACGGGCTAAGCGCGCTGTGGCTGTGGGGACTGCGGTTGGTGTGGTGTTCGAGTGTTCAGAAGTAGAAGCGGTGGAGGGGATCAAGTTGCAAATTGTCAAACACAAATCGTGTTGAGAAACAGTGCACAAGGGATGCTCAGGAAAAATTGGGTATCCTGGAATGTTAGAGGAATGGGTAAATCGACGAAAAGGATGGCGATTAAACAGGCTCTTCGCAAACTTAAACCAGAGGTGATTATTCTACAGGAAACGAAACTGACGGAAGACAGGAAGAAATTGGTGGAGAGCTGGGCGAGATCGATGGATATGGTCTTTGAGTTTGTCCCCTCTGTGGGCGCTTCTGGAGGGCTTATATGGTTGTGGAAACCATCAACCTTCGTGGTCATTCAGGATCTGCAAGAGCTTCACAGCTTAGACAATATTCGAGGTGGTGCTTCTTCAATAGAAGCAGTCCACATCACTACTGGAAGAAACTTTGGACAAGTTGAAGTCTCTCCGTTCAAAGGGAAAAAGGGAAAATCAGCAGCTAGACCAAAATCTGACAAGAAAAAAGTCAAGACAAATAATATGCCTAAACAAGGAGAGGTCAACCGTTTCTACAAGCCAACCAAGCCTCGTCATTTCATTGGTTACCATGTTTGCAAGGAACATACTGGAGTAAGATTTTTGGGAACTGTTACTTCCTACAACCCCAAAAAGAAACTGCTAATAGTTGAGTATGAAGATGGTAGGGAAGAATATTTGAAGCAAGATGAGGTTGTGAAACATACTGCAATGACTGAAGATATAGAAGAGGGTAGAAAAAGATGTCAAAAAAAGCAATAGCTATGAAGTAGGTCAAATTTGATGAACTAAATTTGGTGGCCGCTATTTTGGTTTTTCTTACTCTGCTAGTGCTGCACATAGGAGAATAATGTGCAGTTGATGCAAATTGACAGATACTGGGGTATCTCTATATGGTGATGGTGCTATTGGTAGTAGCTTTATACCTGGCTTTAGCTGTTTGAGTTTTGCGGGTGGCATCATTACGCAATTGCTTGGAATTGGCTGTTAGTCTCTGTCTGCTGCAGAAGTGTCCTTCCCAGTAGCTTGTGACTTTTGGGGTTGTTTTGTTTGCTATGTTGTAGCATGTGGCGGGCACTTTTAGTGGGGCTGTTTTCTTGTATTCTTTTTCTATGCATACCAATGCTTGTTGGTTCTCTTTTGCTGTATTTTGAGGATCATTTTCCTCTATACTCTTTGTACCAACATATTTCTTTTATCAATAATATTTATCCTTTCTAAAAAGAAAATTGTGCATCAAGTAAGTAATAAATTATTTCATTATTATATGATGATAAAATCCATGTGAATATATATATATATATATATATATATATATATATATATATATATGTGTGTGTGTGTGTGTACTATCATGTCATAATAGAGCATTGGCTGTACCAATTTTAACTTTTGCACATAAATATGTGATCGTTAAAAAAATCACATATGCATTATGAATAACTTGTATATAATTGTGTGTGGGTGCCCAATAGGGTGGACCTTTAATTTTTGAAGCTAAAATAAAAGTTATTAGGTAATCTTCACGTTTATGTTTTTTTGTTGTTATACTGAAATAATAGCCAACAATAAACTCTTCTGTTAGGGGGCCAAAAACATATATTGCTTATGGGATTAAAGAAGAACTTGATAGAGGAGACTCTTTAACGAAGCTTCACTGTGATATGTCAGATGCGGTAAGTTTCAAGCTTCAATAAGCGGTAATTTGGTTGCAGTGCTTGGCTGATCCTCCATTGAATATTCTTCAATGTATGGTAGCATACTGACTTTTATTCTTTTTTTTTTTAAATAATTGTCATAGGTGAATATTTTGACCCATACAACTGAGGTAATATTAACTGGCGAGCAGATTTCTGTTATTTCAAAGTTGAAAGAAGCACATAAGACACAAGATGAGAGAGAACTCCTGAATAGTCGACCTTGCAAAGAGAGCAGAGAACATATAGAAAAGAAGGAAGTCCTAGAATCCAAAGATTTGGAGAATGCAGAATTAGTGTAAGCATTACTACGGAATTGCCATTTTACCATGGTTCTGGGCAGCATATTACCACGGTTTAGAGTTTAGGGTTTTGTCCAATCATAGAGCGAAGTTGGATGGCTCCCTCAACATGAACAACTTGTGATGAATTACTTTGACTGCACTTGCTCACATCATATGTCTGACATACCCAGGGGTGCGTGCATCTCAGGTCAGAGTCCCTTTTGTATTGACGAAAGGGCTTCCCTTCAACAATATTCGTCTTCATCTGAATTTGTGAGGAGCTTGCCATCCGCGAAGCTGAACATGGAGTCGGTCGCCACGGTTAATAGCCTCATTGGTGACATTGTCCAGCACATAAGGACTGCTTTGAATTGTCCTAGTTCCTGATGCAAGAAAAAGAAACTAAGTTTTTCTTTAACTCTTCCTTAATATCTTTATTAGAAAATGGTTCAGAGTAGCTGAGTCTATTTTGTGCTGGTGGCAGTAATCAATGTTTGAGAGAGGAGGAGAATGAGTTGAAGTGTTTTGGGTTAGTTGGAGCTTCAACGCGCTCTCATCAAGAGCACAAGCTGAGTTATTTACTCCTGCTGCTGCTGGTAGACCTGTATTTTACTTCAAAGGTTTCCATTCAAGCTTCATTACTTTTCACACCGACTACCAAAAATTTTAAATTTCATTTCATTTATTTTTGGAACTTTTGTAATTTCACATTAGCTTTGGAACAAGTAGTGGTAATAGTAGTTGTTTTGTTTGTCCTAGAAGAGGGAGTCAAGAACGCACCATACTTGGTCTTTTCCTGTACAGATTAGCTGAAAATTGTGTGGTTTAGGCATTGACTTCCTGTGCAGATCACACTTGTTATTCATGAATTTATTGCCCATCTTTTTTTGTTGTAATAATAACACTTTAGCGATGAGCCTGGATATACTTTAACCCCCAATGCAATTATGAAAAAGTTTTACATAAATAGCTCAAGTAACACTATTGAACAGAACAGATAAATAAAATAAGACACACTACAATTTTTAACGTGGATAAAACCCGAAAGGGAAAATCTCACGGGCATAAGTTTTTCTGGAACTACTTGAGATGAATATAGTATATACACTAAACGTCTTAATTTACCAATAAGGTAGATATCAACACAAAAAAGAGCAAGACAGTGTGTTTTGTGGTTGTTGAAGAAGAAAGTAGCGATGAAGATGAATGAAGGTGGTAGGATGAAGGGAAAGGTTGATGAAGATGGTGACATGGTTAAAGGGAAGAAGGTGGAATGGATATGTGCAAGTGAGTGATTTATGTGTGTGTGCGGTGCTGAGAGAGGTGATTGTTGTGTGAGTTTTAAGTTTTTTTAGTGAATGTGTGTGATGTGCATTAACGTGAGTGAGAGAGAGATAAAATTTTATTAGTGATTTTGATTGTGCTGGTGTGATGGAGTGAGTGATTGCATCAATGGAGTGAGTGAAGATATTTTAGGGTTTTGTCTATGGTGCAATGTATAATTGTGTGAATATATAAATGAGAGAGAAGTTGTGATAGAAGTGGATGACGGTGTTAGGTTTTTTGTCTTTTATGGATGAGTAAGAATTGTGGAGTGTATACTGATTCATAGGAAAAAAGGTGAGGTAATATTATACATTGAATGAGAAAGAGATCAAATCCTTTTTTTTTACAAGAATGAAATTTTGTGTTTCTTTTTTGTTTTACTATTTTTTTAAATAATAATATTAATAATAACACAATTAATAATTAATAATGGACAAAAATAAGTGCCTCAGTAGTTTTTCTAATTCCACTACTACAGAATTGTCATTTTACTACGCTCCTGTTACCACAGTTCCGTGTCGAACCGTGGTAAAAAGAGGTTACGAGCTCTATTAGCACGGTTCCGTATTGAACCGTGGTAACTGAGGTGCTCTATTATCACGGTTGTATAGGAACCGTGGTAACTGAGATAGTTTTTATAATTTTTTTAATTAATATTGCCTCTTACCACGGTTATTAGAGGAACCGTGGTAATATGTTTTATTATTTTTTAATTAACATTGTCTATTACAACGGCTGTTACCGTAACCGTGGTAATAAATTTTTTATTTATTTAACATTGTCTATTACCACGGTTGTCAGGGGAACCATGGTAATATGTATTATTTTATTGTAAAAGTGCTTAAATATTTCGATTTCCCTCTGTTATTATAGCTATTGGAAACCTTTGTTTCGAGAAAATCCTTTTGTCTACCCTTTTCTCTGTCGCGACTCCATCGCTCTTCAACCTCGTCACCGCCACTCGACACTCCTTGCTGCTGCACCTCATTATTGCCGCTCCTTGCCGCTTGCCGCTGCACCTCATCACCGGCACTTGTTCTCTCTGCAATCGCTTTGCCACTGCTTTGCAAGCTCGTCACGGCCAACCCTTCTCTTGCTAGCGGCCTCCCTCTTTGTGTGCTCACTCAGCTCGTTCCTCCTGCTACTCAGCTCGTTCCTCTTGCTTCCACACTTCACTCGTAAGTCCTCTTGACCTGCTTCTACTTCTAGGGTTTTCTTTTGAAGATTTTTGTTGTTGTTCAGTACCTTTGCTTGACATTTTAATATTTGTGGAATTTAAAGAACTTATCTGTTTGATAATTACCAGTTCTTATACCTTTGTTGTTGTTATTCAGTACATTTTGTGGAATCTGTTTTTGTTGTTAAACTTTGTTATTAAAGTTATGCATATAACTGCAGTTTCAGGCTAAAGGATTGGCAAAAAGGACAGAAGTAGTAAAGTACACTAACAAGACTTTTGTCTAATTATTCTCTCTTTTATTGTTCGTTTCCCAAGTACTTTTGGATCACTTTCAAAATACATTGTTATTAATCTTGGAATTCATATTTGCACAGGGACCTGGAGTTCCACCTCCATCAGATCAGAAAAGACTTAAAAAAATAGAAGGCATCACTTCATTAGTTCCTTTGTTAAGTGCTTAACTTTTTTTATAATTTAGTATTCATTTGTATCAATTGCGGGTCGACGCTGCAACATCCTTATGGTACTTGTTTCTTCACTTTTTGGCTTGTATAGTGAACCAACACAAGAATGCAAATCATTGCATGGTTTAGTTTGAAAAACTATGGTGTTCAGTTTGGTTTTGCTTTGTTAACCAGTGTTTATAATGTTTGGGTGGATGTTACTAGTTAGTGCTATTGCTATAAATGTCAAAGGTTTACGTAAGGAGGTCTCTTATGTCTTAAGTTAGTAAATTGGTGGGAACATGTTATGATTTTTTAGACAAACTTCTCATTGGAAGCAACATACATAACTATAATAATTAAGAGAACTATGAAAATTTCACTCTATGTGCATTATTATCTTCTATTTGCTTCTTCAGCTAGATGCTGTTTTGCTTCTTCTTTAATGCTGGATAGTGTGCTGATTGCAAATGAGGTAATTCATGAGGCGAAAACAAGAAAACACCCTTGCCTAGTTTTTAAAGTTGATTATGAGAAAGCCTATGACTCAGTTAATTGGGAGTTTTTGTATTACATGATGAGAAGGATGGGGTTTTGCAATAAATGGGTTCGGTGGATAAAAGGATGTGTAGAATCATCAACAGTATCAATCTTGGTAAATGGGAGCCCTACACAAGAATTCTCAATGGAGAGAGGGTTGAGACAAGGTGACCCCCTAGCACCATTCCTATTCCTGATTGTGGCGGAAGGCCTAGCTGGGATGATGAGACAAGCCAATTCTATGAACCTATTCAATGGCTTCAGAGTTGGCAGCGAAGGGGTCGAGGTATCACTCTTACAATTTGCGGATGACACTCTGTTTTTTGGGGAACCCTCAATTCAAAATGTGTTGGTGTTGAAGAGCATGCTGAGATGTTTCGAACTCATGTCAGGCCTCAAAGTGAACTTCTATAAAAGTAAAATGGCGGGAGTGTCAATGAAAAGGGTGGATATTCAGAGATATGCACTGTTGCTAAACTGTAGGACTATGGTGCTCCCTTTTATCTACCTAGGACTACCGGTGGGTGCAAACCCAAGGAGGTTGGCAACCTGGGAACATGTGATCCAGAAAATGAAGAAAAGGCTCTCCTCTTGGAAAAATAGAATGCTTTCTTTTGGGGGGAGAATTTGCCTTTTAAAGAGTGTGCTTTCTTCTATCCCTCTCTTTTATTGGTCCTTCTTCAAAATGCCAATGTCTGTGTCTAAAATGTGTAAGAAAATCCAGAAAAATTTCTTGTGGGGAAACGGGGAGGGTGCAAAGAAGATAGCGTGGGTGAAGTGGGAGAGTGTGTGTCGACCGAAGGAGGAAGGGGGTTTGGGTATTAGGGATGTAGCAGTGTTTAACAGGGCACTACTAGCAAAGTGGAGGTGGAGGATCTTGGTGGAGCAGGACAAATTATGGGTAAGGGTGCTAAATGCCAAATATGCGGGGCTTAATCGAGAAAGTGCTTCGACAGTGCCGGGTGGGGGATCTGTGTGGTGGAGGGACCTATGGATTAGTAGTGGGGAGGAGGGGCAATGGTTTGACAATAATGTGAGCAAAGTTGTTGGAGATGGGGGGAGAACGCTATTCTGGGATGAGAGATGGGCGAGGGGGGATGGGGATCTAAAAGTGAAGTTCATGAGACTCTTTCATCTCTCACTACAGCAACAACACACAATTAAAGAGATGGGAGAGTGGGTGGATGGGAGTTGGAGATGGTGTTTTTATTGGAGGAGAGATATGTTTGTGTGGGAAACTCAGCTCTTTGACCAGCTAAAGCAAGAAATTGGCTCTCTCCAACTGAAGTATGGAATAGAGGATCGATGGGTATGGAAGGCTTCACCGGATGGAGAGTTCTCCGTCACATCGGCGTATGAAGCACAACTTGAGTTGAGTCCGCAGGAAAACAGTGAGGTTCTAAAGAAAGTATGGACTGTTTGTGCACCTTCAAATGCATTAGCCTTCACATGGAGGGTGATGCTGGATAGAATACAGACCAAGCAGAACCTAAGGAAAAGGAACATCATACAACCAGGGCCGGACAGCATGTGTGTCCTCTGCCAAAACCGAGAGGAAAGCACTAACCACCTCCTATTCTCATGTTCACTAGCGTGGGAGGTATGGTCTTCCTGCTATAGATGGTTGGGAGTTAGCACAGCCCTGCAAGAGAATGCTATATCATCCTTTGTACAGCATGGCCAAAACCTGATCACTTCTTCAAATTCTGGGTGGTGGACAGTTTGGACTGCTGGAATCTGGTCAATCTGGCTTCATAGGAATGAGGTAATGTTCAATTCTGGGATGGTAAACGCAGATAAGATAGTAGACTTAATTAAGTTCAGATCATGGAAGTGGTTAAAATGCAAGAAGAAGAACTTTAAATACTCTTTCTATGAGTGGGCTAATAATCCCCAATTATGTTTGGGCCTGGTTTCAACTTGGCAATTATAGATGAGCAACTGCATCAGTATATGTGTAGGGTGATGAGGATTAACAAGTGGAATGGCTATTATGGCTTTCTAATCTGAACAACACGCAAGGGCTGCATTTCAAGTGATTCTGTTATTTTGGCTGCAAACCAAGTCTCTGTTATTGTGATCTACATTGTGTCTTAATTGATAAGCATGATTTAAGCCCCTATAGTGAAGTGAGGTCACTGGCTTGTCATGAGGGGTAGGCTGTTAGATGTATTTGAACCAGGATTCTTCATGATTTTAAGGGTGCTGGTCATTTTTGTTTAGGCTGGGTGTTCCCTTCTACTTTCCCTGTCTTGTTTCAATTTCAGTTATGTATCCTAGTGTTGTAAGCTTGTTCTTTTTCTATTACTCCTTGTATTATGGGTTGGAATACCCCTTGTATTCCCTCTTAATATATATTTGGCTTTTCAAAAAAAAACTTATTCGTCTTTTTAACAGTCCTATTTTCACGGTGCTCAATTGTTCCGAAGTTCAATAGTGCTGGTATTCTAGTATTGCTTTGCTTGAAATGTTCGGGTAGAATGGATCCTCGAGGGCCAAAAGCGGTGGATAGGAAAAGTACAATTGCTAATCTATTGGTTATTTTTGTTAAGAATGCAACAAAAAATCGGATAAATAGGTAAATAGGTATTTGATATATGTCGTTGACAAATAATATAACAACATAAGGGGTTTGAATTGTGTTACTTAAAAAATTTGCATTACTATAGAATTGTCTTTTTACCAAACTCATGTTACCACAGTTCCAAAGTTGCCCGGAGCTATGTTACCATGGTTCCATTTTGAACCGTGGTAATTGAGGTGCTCTATTTCCACGGTCATATGGTAACCATGGAAACTGATATAGCTATTTATTATTTTTTAATTAACACTGTCTATTATTACAGTTGGTAGGTGAACCGTGATAATAAGTTTTATTATTTTTTAATTAACATTATATATTACCACGGTTCTTACAGTAAACGTGGTAATAGAATTTATTATTTTTTTAATTAACACTGCCTATTACCACTGTTGTCCGTGGAACCGAGGTGATAAATATTATTTTATTTAAAAAAATGGTGATTTACCACGGTTAATGAGACAACCGTGGTAATATGTGCTTAAGTTTTTCGTTTTTCCTCTATTATAGCTATAGGAAACCCTTGTTTGGAGAAAACCCATTTGTCTTCCCGTTTCTCAGTCGCGAATCCAATGCTCTTCAACCTCGTCACTGCCACTCGACACTGCTTGCCGCTGCACCACATCACCGACACTCGTTCTCTCTGCATTCGCTCTTCTACTGCTTTGCAAGCTCGCTGCGGCCAATTCTTCTCTTGCTCGCGGCCTCCCTCTTTGTGTGCTCACTCAGCTCGTTCCTCGTGCTACTCAGCTCGTTCCTCTTGCTTCCACACTTCACTTGTGAGTCCTCTTGACCTACTTCTACTTCTAGGGTTTTCTTTTAAAGATTTTTGTTCTTGTTCAGTACGCTTGCTTCGCATTTCAGTTTTTTTGGAATTTAAAGAACTTATCTGTTTGATATTTGCCAGTTATTATGCCTTTGCTGTTGTTGTTCAGTACATTTTGTGGAATGTGTATTCTGTTGAAGATTTTTGTTGTTGTTCGATCAGTACATTTTGTGAAATGTGTATTCCGTTTTGTGAGGTCATATTCGATTGTAAGGATTCCGTGAAGATACTAACTGGTAGCTTTTTATTTAACGGTAGCTTCTAATCTCCCGAACATTACATATTTTACAATAACATAACCTGAATTTTATAATCCTGGCTAGAATAGGAATCTCCCCCTCTGAATTTTTGTAGGACGTACTAGACTTTGAGGATGTGGTAATTGCATATAGGCATTAACATCTGTTGATCAGGTACGTATGGATCGTAAATGGACGTTTTCTAATTGCTTATCCGATGAACATGCGACCGGAGTGAAAGAGTCTGTTTCCTTTGTGGTTCAACGTGCAAAGAATCCTAATAACATCTTATGCCCCTGTTTAGATTGCTGTCATGGTATTCGAGTTAATCCACATGAATTGGAAGGAAATCTAAATATAATGGAATTGATATGAACTATATAATTTGGACAAATCATGGTGAGTCCAGATTTGATTGTAGCTATGCAACGGATACTCTAGGATCTGCCTCATTTGATATGGAGAAAGGTGCATGTGAGGGTGACCATGTTGATGAAATAGCGGAGGCGGTAGAAGAGGATCTTCGTAATTGTCCTAAAATGTTAGAGATGTTGAAAACTGATGCGAGGGCGCCTCTTTATGAAGGATGTTCTAAATTCACAAGATTGTCTGCGGTCTTAATGTTGTACAACTTGAGAGCTGGCAATGGATGGACCGATAAGAGCTTCACCAACCCACTTTCTCTCTTAAAAGATATGCTTCTAGAGGAGAACGTTCTTCCGCGTCGAACATACGAGGCTAAACAAATGCTTTCGTTTATTGGAATGAGTTATGAGAGGATTCATGCATGTCCTAATGATTGTATTTTATTTGTAAATGAATATGCATCTCTAACGACATGTCCTAAGTGTAAAACTCCATGTTATAAGAAGGAAAATTTAAGTCCTTTAATGGTGTTATGGTATTTCCCCATAATATTTGTGCTCCTCAAATGCTTGAACAATGTCCTTCGGAGCAGCATTAGGAGACATGATTTGTTTCTTCAATGGGCAAGGAGCTAGCACCAACTTCAGAAATTACTTAAGGCGGGGAAACACAATGAATTGCAGCTTGGGAAGATTCAGAAACATCCTCTTTAATTCTGGGTATCCTCACAGGAAGATTGAGAGTTGGGAAAATGGCATTGACATCATATAGCACATGGACATCTGTAGGAAAGACAATAAGAACCCAAGAACCAAGAGCAAGAACTACTGGTCTAGGTTCAGTTAGTAAATAAAATGGCACACAACCAACATATGAAGATGATGCTTGAACATCCCAATCTTTGCGAGGGGGAACATCATCTTTGCGTGCATACAAAGTGTAGCGCTCATTGGGTAGAAATGAAGGAACCCAAGAAGGTGTGATGGACCCAAAGTCAGAATTCCTGATTTATGTGAAAAGTTTGTGCAGAAAAGACTTCTTCCACTAAGGTTTTGCAGTATTCCTAGTTAGTTTGATCCTCTTCAAGGAGCTTTGCACTATAGTTTGAAGCTAGCATTGCTGCAATTGAAGTGGTACTCTAAGAAATAGGATTTGTTTCAATTGTGGCAGCTTGAACAAAGATTTGGTTGGTGCCAGAAGTGTTGTTTGCTGTGGGAGTTGGAGAGTATTGTTGTTGTTGAGTGGTGGTGTTTTCTTTTTCTGATGGAGAGGATGATTTTTGAGTTGTGGTAGGTGTTGTGGTAGGCGGAGTTGGTGGACTTTTCCGTGGTGATAAGTGGTGATTTGGATTGAACAATGGTCATAGGAGGTGTTGTTGGTGGCGCTTCAGTGATTTGTGCGGATTGAACTTGTGGTGGTGTAAGAACAGAGGTTTCAACATCAATGGTTTCCAAATTGTCAACAAATAGAGCATTGAAAAAAGCAGTATTTGAAAAAGATACATCGGTTACCTAAATGGGTCCAAAGACGGTGATTGGATCTAGCATCAACAATTCTTCTTCATCGTCCTCCTCTTCTTCATCAACAAGCAGACGTCTGTTGGCAAGGCTTTGTGGGGGTGTTAAGAACCAAGAGTTCTTGGAAGAAGAAAAATAAGAAATCGAAGATACTGAATGTTCTTTCTATTCTGATTAATTCACTATACAAGCACTGTTTATATACAGAGAGAGATTGATGAAAAACAGACAAGAACCCGGATATTCCGGGTCAACACTATCAGACAGGATCCCGGATAATCTGGGTCAACTATCACACTTGAACAGCTGGCATGGCTAACTGGCCAGATGATACAATTATGCATTCAATTCAACTTGGCAGACGGTGTTGTCATACAGACGATAGAATTCTTCCCTATACAGACGATAGGTATCAGACGATACTGCATATCTCTAACAGTCCCCCTCAAACTCAAGGTGGGTGAAAAGGATCAGCCTTTGAAAAATCATTGAGTTTGGCCTTCATTGCTGCAAAGTGTTGAGGCGATAGAGGTTTGGTGAAGATATCAGCCAGTTGATCCTCACCAGGAATATGATAAACAAGCAATGACTTGTTTTGAACTTTCTCTCGAACGAAAAAGATGTCAAATTCCATATGTTTTGTTCTGGTGTGCAAAACAAGGTTATGAGTTAAGGCCACATCTCCCACGTTATCACTGTATACTGTAGGAACTTGGAAATGAATCTTTAACTCTGTGAGGAGAGATTGAATCCAAAGAATTTCAGCAGTAGTGTTGGCCAAGTTTCTATATTCTGCTTCAGTGCTTGACCGTGCGACAATCGTCTACTTCTTGGAGCTCCAAGACACTAAGTTGGGTCCAAAGAAAACACATGAACTAGACGTGGAACGTCTATAGCTCGGATCCGAACCCCAACCAGCATCACAGTAGGTAGTCAGCGGCACAACAGCTTTACAATTGCAGGGCTTGAGAAGCATATCATGAGAGATAGTACCTTTGAGGTATCTTAGTATGCGCTTGATAGCCTTCCAATGAACATCTAGAGGTTTTCTCATGAACTGACAGACTTTGTTGACAACATAGCTAATTTCAGGTCTGGTGAGAGTGGCATATTGCAATGCGCCAACAACACTTGCTGAGTTTTGCTCCACTGAGCATAAGCGTAGATGCCCTGTTGCATTGGTCATATTTTCCTTGTCAAGAAGATCGACTATGTATTTAGATTGGGATAGGAGAAGAGACCCATCTTGAGATGCTGAATGTGAAATCCAAGGAAGTAATCCAACGTACCTAGTTGTTTGTGTGAAAACTCGAAATTGAGCTGGGTGATAATTTGCTGAATGAGATGTAAGGAACTTCCAATGATGATAATATCATCAACATAAACCAAGATGTATATGCAACAAGCAGTTGTGTTGTAGACAAATAAAGATGGACCACAACAACTAGTCTTGAAGCCAAATCGTAGCAGAGCCCCTTTTAATTTGTCAAACCAAGCTTGGGGTGCTTGTTTGAGACCATAACGAGATTTGTTGAGTTTGTAGACTAAGGTTTGATCTTCAGTTTGAAACCCCAATGGATGGTCCATGTAGACATCTTCATCAAGTGTGTCATTCAGGAAGGCATTGTTGACCTCAAGTTGATAAATATGCCAATGTTTTGTGACAGATAATGACAAAATGAGACGGATACTGATTGGTTTCACAAGGGGGGGGGGGGAATATTTTTGAATAGTCAAAATCTTGAATCTGATTGTACCCTTTGGCCACAAACCTAGCTTTGTACCTTTCAACAGTTCCATCAGCCTTTTGCTTGATCCTGAAAACCCACTTGCAACCTATTGATTTTCTGTTAGATGGTAAGAAGACCAGAGACCATGTGGTGTTTTGTGGCAAGGAATCAAACTCTGCCTGCATAGCCTGCTTCCAGTGAGGATTTTGAAGAGCTTAATTGAAGGAGGTTGGTTCAGCCTGAGTTAAAATAAGTTGTGGCTGAACAATGCCAGTCTTCGAACGTGTTTGCATAGTATGAGTGTTGACTGGAGGAGGCGGAACTGAGGATGCCGGGGGCCTAATAATCCTAGATTTGGGTCGAGTTTGCATGGCATGAGTGTTGACTGATGCTTGCTGATTACCAGACGATGCTATAACATCAAACGATCGATGAACGGCAAACCATGTTGTAGCACCAAATGATGTAGGATTAACAGAAGATGAAGGAACTGTAGATAGTTCAGGAACATCAGACGATGCTGTAGAGACTACTCCTTCCCTTGATGTGGAGTTACATAATACGTTGGAATATAGGATGTTAGAGAAGACCCCTCCGTGGAGGTAGAAAGAGTTGAAAATATCTCTGTGTATGAGTACCTGTATTCATTGAAAATAACATCCTTTGACACAATTTTTTTCCCACTGGAACCTAAACATTTATAACCTTTGTGGGCAAGGGAATAACTAAGGAAGACACACTCTCAGGACCTGAACTTAATTTTAGAGACATTTTAAGGATGGAGAAAGGGATAACATGCACACCCAAAGGCCTTCAAGAACTTGTAATCTGGGTGAACACTGTGAAGCTTATAGTAAGGGCTAACATTCCCTAAGAAATAGATAGTCAATCTATTTATGAGAAAGGTAGCTGTTAAAAAGGCATGATCCCAGTATTGATGGGGGAATTTTGGCTTGAGAAAGCAAAGAGAGGGCAGATTCAGCCACATGTCTGTGCTTGTGTTCCACACATCCATTCTGCTTAGCACGGATCTTTGGGAATAAAGACCTTCTTCCCGTCATGTGACGTGAGCATCCACTGTCCAGGTACCATAGCTCTTTTCGATTATGAGCTATTAAGCACATCTGCAAGTGGCACAATCATGGATGTAGGTACCCAAAATTTCTTGGGGCCTTGCTTTTTAGTCACAGGTTTGGGCGGAATCTTCCTCCCATATCCTATTTTATTTGGAGTTTGTTTCTCCTTACCTTTGACAATAAATGCCCTAGGTTTGCTCCTTTTAGGTT
Source organism: Acmispon strigosus (assembly GCA_030819835.1). Taxonomy (NCBI): domain Eukaryota; kingdom Viridiplantae; phylum Streptophyta; class Magnoliopsida; order Fabales; family Fabaceae; genus Acmispon; species Acmispon strigosus. The sequence goes on from JAUAMA010000007.1 coordinate 34,705,023, forward strand.
CTGATGAAACACGTTTTATTTCAGATTTATATGTGTATGGGTTTACAGATGATGTATGTTTAAATGCAGTAATGTCCCAGTCATCTTCTTCAAAACCTAAACCTATCTTATCATACATCGCTCTATTGTTACCACTTTATTTTATCAAGTTTTCATATCCTAGAGTGAATGTAGATAAATCTTTGATTAAGCTATTTACTCATTGTTTTAGAAACTTAATCTCCTTGTTTGAATCATGTTCTAACAAGGATTGATTTTTCTTATTAAGCATGAATGATACTTCTTTAGATGCATGCAATTCCTTTTCCAGTTTATCATGCTCCTTCTTCTGAATACTGTATTTAATAGCTAATGAATGAGAGTACTCTAGCCATTCATTGTAATCATCATTAGATATTTTGGAGGTTACCTCATCCTTGTCGTTTTCCTCGTAGTCAGACAAGTCCACAGTGATCAAGGCTTCAGATTCTCTGTCTGCTTCAATGCCAGTCGTGTCAATGGATACCATAAATGCACAGAATGATGCTTCATCATCATCTCCTTCTGCTTCTTATTGCTCAGATTGTTCTTCTGACTACTCATTTTGACTTGAGAAGGCTTTCTTTTTATGGAAGTTCTTCTGAGCAGGTTTCGTCCCCAGACGAGGACAGTGTGCTTTGATGTGCCCAGGCTCTTTGCACTCGTAGCAGACGATGACACCTTTGCTGGAGCTTTCCTCTCCATCTCTTTTTGGTGAGGAGGTGGACATTCCCCTAAACTGTTTTCGTTTGGCCAACATTTTCTTGAATCTCCTGTTGAAGAGAGCCTGTTCATCATCAGTGTTGTCAGACGATTCCGCGGCTTCATCAGACGATTCAGTTTCCTTTAGTGCTTTAGATGAGCTAGACTTCAAGGCCACAATTTTATTAACTGTGGATTTGCCGCGAATGATAGCAGCATCATTTGCAAGATCCTGCTCGTGAATTTTCAGCTCCACCAATAAGTCTTCCACCTGTTAATTGTCAAAATTCTTGCTAGCTCTTTGTGCAGTGACAAACGATCTCCAGTTAGGAGGGAGGCTTCTGAAAATCTTGATCACTTGATCCTTGCTTGTGAAGGTTCTTCCCAGATTTCTCACCCCGTTGTGAATGGTTTGAAGTTTGGCGAACATGGAGTCAATGGACTCATTATCTTCCATTTTGAATGCCTCATACTGAGCAGTCAGCATACTCATTTTAGTATCCTACATACACAGTAGAGGTCCTTTCATGGGCCATGGCTAAGGTGTCCCATACTTCCTTAGCGGTGCTTAAGCTATCCACTTTATCGTGTTCATTTTTTCTCAAGGCACATATAAAGAATAGCATGGCTTTGGCATTCTTTTGATTTTCAGTCTGTTGATCATCTGTCAATTTATCTGCTGGAATATGTATGTATGCAGTTTGACTTTGAGTAGATAGATGTTCCTGAGCATGAAATATTCAAAGTATTAGAACTTTTTTATCTAACGATATTAAACCTTTAGTGAAATTGTTATTTATCAAAATATAATAATTTATAATTTTTTTTGACTCTAACAGACATAACAAACATAAGAAAAAACTCTATGTCCCAATCCGAGATGTGTACCAATAGTTTAATTTTATACACAGATAGTGTAAAGAAGTTTAATTTATATTGTCAACTAGTCATATTTTAAAAACATGGCACATTATTATTTAAATTTTAATCTATTTTAATAAAATAAAATTAAAATAAAAATTAAATTAACTAACTACTTTTTCCACTTTTCGTAATGCATCAACCTTTTCTTCATGTACGAAACAGCCCAAACGCAACCAAAGGTTCAAAGTTTGATACATGAAGCCCCATAGGGCAAGCAACAATACAGTTCAGCAAGGCCCATAAGAAAATCTAGAAACATCCATGCGCTTCATATGCTGAGTAACAGACAAGTACGCTAAGAATCTATATAAGGATCTACAAGAGAACTATAGGGCCAATCTAACACAACACGTGAAGAAATTACCTATTCATGAACACCAAACCCTAACTCTCATCCCTCTCAACGAGATACTGATTAGATCGAAATTTGAGCCAAATGAACCCCTATCCCCCACTACATACTCAAATATTTGTCAATCTCCTTTGATCTCCCTCATTCTCATGGTGAGATTGGCGAATATGGAGTTGTGAAGGAGAATTAGCTGAAAGCTTCATAAAATAATCTGGCCGCTGGGGAGATAAGTAGGCTCAATCTCGAAACCTGTCCTCCGATAGAAGGATCCGCCCAGATCGTGCAGTGAAGGGAGTGTGAACGATCTGGAATTTTATCCTTTCTTAAATCGGTTGTCGCCTTCACTCGCTCTCACACACATCACTCTGTGCTAGGGTTTTGAATAAACTTGAAACTCCAACCCTTCATTAGCATCGCCATAGAAAAGATACTCATTTTACTCTCTCTATCCAATCCTTCAGATCTGATGTAGACATGGTAATCATCACTCAATCAGGTATTTACCTTCTCATCTTAAATACCCAATTTCCATTCTTCGTGACATTTAATTCCTTAATTCCACTTTTTTTGCGTTCATAAATTGCATCAGTATTTCTTTTCTTTGCTTAAGTTCTTTTGATCTCCTGTTCAAGTTTGTTATGATATCTCCGCCATCAAGATTAAAAAGCCACGGGACAACTCAACAAAGCTCTGCAATTGTTCATGTTTACTCGCTCTCTAGGTGGTCGCTCCATCTTTCAACAACTGTGATTTCTCTGATTAATATAAGGTAACATAACATATTTATCTTGAAATATAGGCATATGAAAGCTCAAATATTTTATTAATAATTGGGACTCAAGTAATTAATTATTTCATTATTATGTATATTATCATGTCATAATAGAGCATGTATCATTTTTATCTTTTGCACATAAATATGTGATCGTTAAAAAAATCACATATGCATTATGAATAACTTATATATAATTGTGTGTGGGTGCCCACTAGGGTGGACCTGTAATTTTTGAAGCTAAAATAAAAGTTACTAGGTAATCTTCACGTTTATGTTTTTGTGTTGTTATACTGAAGTAATAGCCAACAATAAACTCTTCTGTTAGGAATATCTTCTTTTCCGAAACAAGATGGTCAAAAAGAAGAACAAAGGAAAGAAGGAAGAGATTGCTGAAGATTGGTGTTTTGTGTGCAAGGATGGAGGACTCATGAGGGTTTGCGATTATAAGTAAGTTCAGAATCATGAATTCAAGAATGCATGCTATTTTGGAGCAGTGACCATTGTGCTACTTCAATTACTGACCTTCATCGAAGCTGCCCCAAGTGTTTCTTTGAGCTATGCCCTTCTTGTTGCCAAGAAATATGTGATGGAAGCCTTACACCCTGGCCATAGATGAAGTACCCATATGTGGATAGGGGTTGTGATTATATGCATGGAGGGGATGTCTTGTCATTTAGAAGCTCCAATTGTGAGGTATGTTTCAAGCTTCAATAAGCGGTAATTTGGTTGAAGTGCTTGGCTGATCCTCCATTGAACTTTCTTCAATGTATGGAAGCATACTGACTTTTATTCTTAATTTTTTTTAATAATTGTCATAGGTGAATATTTTGACCCATATAACTGAGGTAATATTAACTGACGAGCAGATTTCTATTACTTCAAAGTTGAAAGAAGCACATAAGGCACAAGATGAGAGAGAACTCCTAAATGATTGACCTTGCAAAGAGATCAGAGAACATATAGAAAAGAAGGAAGTCCTAGAATCCAAAGATTTGGAGAATGCTGAATTAGTGTAAGCAATACTACAGAATTATCATTTTACTACGGTTCCGAAAAGCATATTACCACAGTTTAAGGTTTAGGATTTAGGGTTTTGTCTACTCATTGAGCAAAGTTGGATGGCTCCCTCAACATGAGAAACTTGTGATGAATAACTTTGACCGCACGTGCTCACACCATATGTTTGACATACTCTAGGATGCGTGCATCTCAAGCCAGAGTCCCTATTGGATTGATGAAAGGGCTTCCCTTCAACAATTTTCGTGTTCATCTGAGCTTGTGAGGATCTCACGAAAGACCAAGACAAATAAGGTCTTAGAGAAAAGTGGGTCACTTCACATAGGTGGATCCATTTCAACTCTTGAGCATACAACAGGAGGGGAGGGATGGGGCGGGTTATGCTCACCCTTCCCCGGCAAAAACACCTGTCTTCATTTGGGCTAGTTTATTATGGGTGCATATTAAACATTATACTAGCAAGTTTCTTCGGCGCATGAGTATTTAAATTTTTTATGAAAAAACAAAATAAAATATATAAATTTAATATTTTAATTTAATTGTTTTTGTTAAAGTATTCTTATTGATAGATAATTTAAATTATTCGTATATTTAAATATGGAAGTCCAACTTACCTGGCTTCATGAGAAAAAAGTCGATGATGTGTCGATTGAGTACTTTGATTTAATATATAAATGATATATGGATTATTATCCTAAGCAATAAAATTATTTCTTGAGAATGATTATGCCAGAGAAGTCTACCTTAGGATCTCGGAAGTAGCGAACAATTTTTTCCGGTTCTTCCTCTGCCTTATCAACACCTTATATGTCACTAAATTTGGGATTTGATCATCTCATGCGTTAATCTCACATGACCATGTCATGTGAAGATCTGAGTCTTTAATTCTTTTTTGATGGAATCTGGGCCTTTAATGGATATATGGAGGGAGAAAATTAAAATTGTGCGAGAAATAATACTGACCATCAGATTTCATTAAAAAAGTAATTAAGGGCCCAAATCCTTCACATGACATAATCATGCGAGATTAAGACATGAGAGGATCCCCTGAATTTGGTACTTGACTCCACAATAGGCTGCACAAACGCAAAGAATAGAACAGAGAATCCGATTGTGATTGCAGCGATCCAGAACAGATAAAAGTAAGATTTTATGTTTATAATGAGTACAACGGGATCGAATTTCATAATCCTCAACAAAAGAATATGATCAATGCGACCAAAAAATGATTTGTTCGCAATAAGTGAAAAAACTAATTTACCATAAAATTGTGCAGCTCACATACACTAATTGACTTGAGGTAAGCCAAAATCAAATACGCAAATAGACAGGGACGGAACTAGCCTTCTTAAAAGGGGGTGATCACCCTCAAAAGTTAAAACTCATCGGTATACATATGCTATAACATTCGCTCCCTAGGATGAAATATATTTGCCCCCTACACCTACCGGATACAACAATAAAGCTTTGTTGGATTTTTTAAGACACTTACAACTTAATGATAAAAAAGTACTAGTGAGGGATAAAGCTGAAATTTTGAAAAACCTGTGACGGAAGTAAGTCGTCTCTATACTGCGTTAAAATAATAAGGAGGAGTTTACTAAGCCATAAGATACACAATTTTTAATGCTCTTACTCTCCCTAAAAACACCTCTCCTCTAACTTGAGCGTCAGAGTGTTCTCGAAGAGACCCCTTCCGAGCACAAAGACGACGGACGACTACCACCCTACAGAAGGATCCAAGTTCCCGGAAATAATCCAGCACCCTCTTTACCGCCTCCACCACTCTTCAACCACCATCCGTAGTAGTCCGAATAGGCTTAGCTTGTTCAATCTACAAAATACGCGTCTTCATTTGGGCTAGTTTATTGTGGGTGCATATTAGGCATTGTCATTATTTAGATACTAGCAAGTTTCTCGTGCCCATGAGTATTTCAATTTTAGATAAAAAAATCAAAATGAAATATATAATTTTAATATTTTAATTTTTTTTTTGTTAAAGTATTTTTATTGATGACCCGATGATATTCTAGTTTTTCTTTGTTTTTGCTTCGTTATTTTTCTTTGTCCCATGTAGTGTTTTTAGCTTCGCTTTGGTTTGTTTTTCTGTATGTAGGTATTAGTTGAGTCTTTTTGTATTTTTGATCCTTGTTAGTATTTTTCTTATTTTTATTGAGTCTTTCTAGTTTTAGTCCTTGAGTCTTTTTTAGTTTAATCCCTGGTCATAAAGTGTAGGAATCTTGCAAGGAGCGATTATTAGATTAAAAGAGGTGTTCAGTCTGATTATGAGTTGGAAGAGGGTTTTAATTGAGTTAATTTGTTTCATCTTTTACCTTAATGGTTGTTTGATGACTTTCTACAAGAATAAGTAGGTTTTAAGGGGAAATGAAGGCAATAAAGAGGCTCTTGAAGAAGAGGAATCAAAAGTGTTGAGCTAACAAAGAAGTTAGAAGAGCCTGCAGGGATGCCACACATGTGCGCATGTGGACATTCTGCCAAGAAGGCCTGCTGCACGAGCAAGCCACTGCGTGCGCCCTAAAGGCCACGCACATGCATGGCCATTCTGCCAAGAAAACCTGCTGCTTGAAGAACCCACGCTTGTGCGCCCCGAAGGACCACACACATGCGTGGGCACACTGCCTAGCCAGTTTTTTGGTTTAATTTCCCACGCATGTGCGCCCAGAAATGCCATGCACATGAGTGGGACCTTGTTAGCTTATTTATAAATAAAGAACTTTGGTTTCTTTAAGGATTATCTTGTAGATCTGAACAAAGGCTTGGATACATTGTTACTTGATTTTTGAGAGGCCTCCTTGAGCTCTTGTTCCAGGTTTCTTTTCTTTTATCTTAGATTATGTCTTTCTTAGCCATGCTGGGCTAAATTCCTCTCTAGTAATTGGGGATTGTGGAGCTTAGCTCTGTTTATGTTCTGAATTCTCAATTGTTATGTGAATCAAAGTTTCCACTTCTATGTTTCTTTTCTTTGGTTATAATTCAGCTTGAGTTAACGCAAGTTCCACACTTATCTTTGCACAAACAGAAGTTTGGTTTGGGTAAGATATAGATTGATTGTTTTATCTGCACCTTAGAAATAAGTGTAGGATTCAATTTTGTTTGCCTGAAATTGCATGCTATAATTCTTTGATTAAACTGAGTAAGTACCAAGGAATTAGGATTAGTTTTTTAAATTGAATGTTTTGCTTGTGTAAAAAATTAACAAGTAAATGTTAGATTTTATCACCATAGAAGAGATTCTAAAGATTCATATGAAATTGAGTTTTCTGAACTGTAAACAGGCTAGGTGAAGCTAAAACCCCAAGTGGTGCTTTTATCTAAAGAAACTACAATTCATTTCTTTGCTCTTGTTTAATAAATGGCTTGCTACCAATTAAAAATCCAGTTTTTATTCATTTTTCCTTCCATTCTAGACTCTAGGTTGGGTTGGGTTGCATGTATATATATTTTAATGATCAAACTATTCAGCTCGATAAGCAATTAAAACGCAAATTAGAGTTGGAGTCTTATAAATATTAATCGAAACATTAATTATGAGTTGTCGTGTTTGAAAATAATACAAAAGTTAGCGTCCTTCATAGCAAACTCTAATAGTGTTAAATTACTGTTAGCCTATGATAGTGATAAAACACACAAGAAAGTGGGGGTTTGAATTGTGTGTGCAATTTTTGAAAACTTTTTGTTAAACGCAAATATAAGTTTCAAAATACTTTTCAAGAGCTAAGTGCAGCGGAAATAGGTTAAAGCTGAAAAGTAAAGCACACAAAGTATTTATCCTGGTTCACCCCCTTAATCGACAAGGCTACGTCTAGTCCTTGGCTTCACTAGGATTTCCCACTATTAACTCAAATAGTACAAGTATTGATCAGGACTTCTCCCAGTATTCTAAGGACTACTCCTTTACAAGTACTCTTACAGGACTTCTCCTTTCTAGTATTTAACAGGACTACTCCCAGTTCTTTTACAAAGAAAGTTTAGAGTTTCTACAAGAATCTCTTCAATAAGAGTAAGGTAGAAAGTTTAAGAAGAGTATACAAAGAGAATATGGAGGTTGGTTCTCTGTTTAGGCTGTGTGAAAAGGATAAGAGTTTTCACTTGGTTACGGATTCACACAATGGCAGACGACTTAACTCAGAAAGGTATAACTGTGAGATTCTGAGTTTTGAAATAGAGCTGATTGCTTAGAGGATGACTTAGAATGCTTTGAAGATTTTATCGTTGGAAGTCGCCAATTGATTCAAGTGTCTAAGTCCTCTATTTATATCTTTAGTAGGGTGTCCCTTGATGATCGTTGATGAAGATTGAAGTGTTTCCGTTTGAATTTGAACATCTGAGTGTGCAACGGATACTTCTGTAGCTCTATAACAACAATAAATGCTTCGGTTGACTATGTCTGGTTCTTCAATGCCTCAGCCTTGAGTACTCGTTTGATCATTAAATGCTCGTGGAAGACAGCAAAGAGAATTTCTTCTTTTTGAACAAGAGATTTGATTCTGACCGTTGAGAGGATACTTTGTTCAGGAAATCACGCTGTAGACTCTGAAAAGATATGCTTGATTTAAGGAATGTCAGAGTGTTAGAAGATACGAGGAATAAAATATTTATTATGTCCCTTTCTTCATTCTGCAATGAGCAGTGCTTCATTAAATGTTTTGACGAGGTAGATTAGCCTTTATTGTTTGTAGCATTTGAAAAACGAAATCTTCAGCAGTTAGGTGGACGAACTCTCTTGGAAAACGTACTCTTCATTGAGTTTACTAAACGTACTCTCCAAGTGGATGTACTTTCCTGACGGACGTATTGAACTGGCAAACGAACTCAACAATGAGTTGTCAAACGTACTCCATAGGCGGACGTACTCCTTTGATGTGTAGCCAGACGTACTCCTCAGGCGGACGTGCTCTTTTGGTGTGTATCCAGACGTACTCCTCAGGCGAACGTACTCTTTTAGTGTGTAGCAAGACGTACTCCTCAGGCGAACATACTCTTTTGGCGGACGTATCCAACTGGCAAACGAACTCTTCAATGAGTTGCTAGACGTACTCTTATTCTTTGTCTTTTTTTGAAGTACTGCTTTTGATAATGCCTTTAAGGGTGTAAGCAAACTTTTTCGATATGGATAAATGTTCCTGAAATTTGAAATACTCAAGGTATTAGGAAATTTTTATCTATCAATATTAAATCTAAGGTAAAATTGTTATTTATCAAAATATATTAAATTATGAAATCGTTTGAATCTAACCGCCTATACCGGGGCGGATCTACATTAAGGGTGGGTGGGGCATCAGCCCCCACGTGGCTTTCATTTTTTAGTAAGGATATACTATATAATCACAATATTATGGGTTTGATTGCCCCCACCTGAATGCCCCCATTGTTTCCTATTCTTACCTTGTGCCACTAAAAGTTCAAGTTTTATCTACCTTATATTCTAAATATTCTAATTCACTTTTTTGTTTTCTTTACCCATCGACCAATACCCATTGGGCATACCTGATTTCTTAATGTTTCTTTTGCTATTAATAGTTCATAGACCCACCCCAAAACTCCACTTCACTTATTTTATTCCTATTTGTACTTCTTCTTCTTCCACAACCAGGATGTATGCTTATGCTTTTGCCGCACAAACCATCGTATGACATTGTCATTTTCTTTTAGTGATAGTGAAATGTATAGCTTTAATGTCTCTTACCATTGTCATGTTAAATCCATATGTTTTAAAAATAATTTTGTTAAGAATGTATTTAAATTCTAATAGCACTAGTATTTTATATTTCTAGGAGAAATATATATGGTATTTAAGGCATAAAACTAGTTATTTTTATGTTATTTTTGGATATTGCTCATTTAAACTGAGTCCACTCACTTTAAATAATAAAGTAAGTATCGTATCTATTAATAGTGTTTGCCTACTTTGAAAAAGTCAACAAAATAACTAAGCCGATGGTTATGATACTTACATGACATTATAAAGTGAGTCAACTAGTTACCTCACTTTAAGAGAGCTAAACTCCAATTTTATATGAGTATGTTGCCCCCACAACATGAAACTCCTGGATCCGCCATTGGCATCTACGGCCGATGCTAATATTTACGATTCACCGTCGGCCATGGCCACTAGTGGGTTGTGTCGACTTAAATAATAAGTTTGTAACTCGTATTATTTTTTTATAGATGTCTATTTGTATAATTTATATTTTAATATTTTTATCATTATACAACTAAAATGTTTCATATGTGAAATAGAAATATATCGTCACTCTAAATTTTGTAATAGTGTGACATATTTCGTTCTCCTTGGTTCCACTCTTTTTTACAGAATCAAAGTATGTCGTTTTAAAAGCCTTATCTTATAATGTTCCATCTTAAAGACATAAAAAACCTAAAAAAAACCTATGTCCCAATTTGATATGTAATTTAATTTCTATACACTGTCAATGAAAAGAAGTTTAATTACACTGTCAACCATTCATATTTTAAGGACATTCCAGATTATTATTTATAATTTCAATCTATTTTAGTTAAATGAAATGAAATGAAATTAAATAGCTATTTTTATCACTTCTCGCAATGCATCAACCTTTTTCTCCTGTACCAAACAGCCCAAACACAACCAATGGTTCAAAGTTTGATACATGAAGCTCCACAGGGCAATAAGCCTATAGTTCAACATGGCCCATAAGACAATCTAGAAACATCTTTCGGCTTGATATGCTAAGTAATATATAAGGATCTTGTAGAATACTAAAGGGCGAGTCCAACACAACATGTGAAGAATTTCCCTATTCACGAAAAACAAACCCTAACTCCCATCGCTCTCAACCAGATGCCAACTAGATGGAAATTTGAGCACACCAAACCCCCACCCGCTAGTACATACTCAAATATTTTTCGAGCTCCTTTGATCTCCCTTACTCTCATGGTGCGATTGGCGAAGGCGGAGCTCTAAAGGAGACTCGGCTAAAAGCTATGTAAAAAGTCTGCCTCCAATAGGAGTTTCCGCCCAGATCGCGGTATTAAGGGAGTGATAGAGATCTGAAATTTTCTCTCACCTTAAATTTGTTGCCGCCTTCACTCAATCTTACACACATCACTCTGTGCTAGGGTTTCCAGTACAACTTGTAACTCCAACCCCTCAATAGCGTCGTCGTAGCAAAGATACTCATTTCACTCTCCCTATCCAATGCTTCAGACCTGAGTAGAATTGTTAAGCATCACTCGGACCAGGTATTTACCATCTCTTAATTCTTAATTAACCAATTTCCCTTTTTCTTTCCCCGATTTCACTTTGTTTTTGCCATTCGTTAATTGCATCAATTTTTCCTTACTTAGGTTCTTCTGATTTCATGTCCAAGTTTGTTGTGATACCTCCTCCACCTAGATTAATAAGCCATGGGAAAGCTCAACACAACTCTGCAATAATTCATGTTTACTCGCTTTCTGAGTGGTTGCTCCATCTATTAACAACTGTGATTTCCTTGATTAATATAAGGTAACATCACATTTATCTTGAATGATAAGAATTTTGATACTTTATTAATAATTATGACATCTATGTGTGTATATATATGTATACTATCATCTCATAACACCACGAGAAAATGTGAGTTTTGGGGCGGACAATTTGCGGTGGTTACACTAAAACCGCCGCAATTTGTCACTTAGAGGTGGTTTCTGCGGCGGTTTTCCCAACCGCCGCAGGTTTTAAATAATTTTTTTCTTAGTTTAAGCCTTCCCTTTTTTTTTACTGCAGAAAGAGAAAGAGAAAGAGAAAGAGAAGGAGAAGGAGAAGGAGAAGAAGAAGGAGAAGGAGAAGGAGAAGGAGAAGGGTTCTCTCATCGCCTCTCATCTCCGCTCTCATCGCGCTGCCGCTTCACTCTCATCGCGCCGCCGCTTTGCTCTCATCGCTCCGCCTTCTCTCATCGCCTCCGCCGCTCTCATCGCTCAAACTTTCTTCCTATTCTCTCCTTTACAACTGTGATTTCCTTGATTAATATAAGGTAACATCACATTTATCTTGAACGATAAGAATTTTGATACTTTATTAATAATTATGACATCTATGTGTGTATATATATGTATACTATCATCTCATAATACAACATGTACCCTATTTAAATTCTGCACAAAAATATTACATATGCGTTCTGCACAAACTTTTACATATATATATATATATATATATATATATATATATATATTTGTCTGTGTGTTAATTTTTTTTGAATGTATTCATGAATCAGATTTGAAATTTATTTCTGGGTTGGAGAATTATATTTTAATTTTTTATTTTATTTCCACCCTATTTGTGAACTATCTATGATTTGTTCATAGAATCATTGTGCATATTGACCATATCAAATCATTGATGATACTTCCGAGTTCATTGTATGGGGAGTTATAAGTCAATAGTGAGCTTTCCCTCGTATGCGTAATTGTCTTGCTCAAATTGATGTATCATTTATTATAATTTGTGTAAATATATAGAAATCTACTCGTTGAGATTTCTCTAATTTGTGAAGCTTAGTTGTTTGCTTAACTTTATTGAATATCTTTTAACATATTATTGGTCTCAGTAAGTTTATTAGCTTCTAATTATCAGCGACAGTAAATATTTTTATTGGTTTCAGTTATCTTGCCGTCCGCGAAGCTGAACATGGAGTCGGTCGCCACGGTTAATAGCCTCATTGGTGACATTGTCCAGCACATAAAGACTGCTTTGAATTGTCCTAGTTCCTGATGCGAGAAAAAGAAACTAAGTTTTTCTTTAACTCTTCCTTAAATATCTTTATTAGAAGATGGTTCAGAGTAGCTGAGTCTATTTTGTGCTGGTGGCAGTAATCAATGTTTGAGAGAGGGGGAGAATGAGTTGAAGTGTTTTGGGTTAGTTGAAACTTCAACGCGCTCTCATCAAGAGCACAAGCTGAGTTATTTACTCCTGCTGCTGCTGGTAGACCTGTATTTTACTTCAAAGGTTTCCATTCAAGATTCATTACATTTCACACGGAGTTGATTTGTTTTGGGCTATTATGCAAGTGTACAGATTTTCCCGATCGTTTTCCACAGGGATTGTGTTCAATTATCTATTCTACTTATTCTCCAATTTAGTGAGCAAAAATAAAATAACGATCGTAGGATGAAACGGTTGATTGTTGTTCCCATAAACGAGAACGAAAACAGGTAAGAATTGTTGTAAAACTTTATTCGGAAGATATCACCTGGGTCAGCTTCGCCAATTATCACTTATGCCTTAATCAAACTTGTTTGTATGAAGTTATAATTAGACTCTATGGTGATCTAGCCTAATTTCTTTACTTGCTAATTCCTTACACAAGAAAGACTTTTAATCCAATTATCAAGCCTGTGTTACGAGCACCTAAAACCTTGGGTTAATGATTAAATTCCAATTTACTGGCCATCACTATTAACTCCTACCCTCATTCCTAAGGTCGTAGAAAAATCTAATAAATCTCGTTCCTTGAATCCCTAATTTCTAATCACTCTCTCAAGTCTCATGGAAAATAGTTAAAGTTCACTTGCAATCAAACACAGTATAACCAGAACGGAATTCATAGATTATAATAGAAGCTGTAACACAAACGAAGTAAAAACCATAGCATAAGGTCAAAGAGGTTTGACATCCTAAGTGCTAAAAAGAGGTTTAGTTACACATGATCATAGAAAACATAGCCAAACAAGAGCAGTAGCATTTGTAGTCGCCCGGTTGGCCTCTTCCTCCGCACCAGCAGGAGCAGCGGATGCCTGGTACGTCATCAGCGTTGTCAGATTCATGATTGCGGCTGCCATTTGGTTCACCACGTTAGAGTCAGCCATATCTGTGTTCTGGTTCGGTAGTCTCTTACTCCTGCTCATAATAAAACTAACGGTTAACAGAAGATAAAATAGCCAGGAAGTTAGTCAAACACATAACAATTAGATCGCCCACTAAGAGGACAAACTCAGACAAGGAACATACTTAACAATCAATCAAAAAATTCTTCCTTCGATTGACACCCCATCAATCGATATCAGAATGCAATTACCCAATAGCGCTGGTTATCTCAACCATCGCTCTGATACCACAAATGTAACGCCCCAATTTCCGGTCAGGGGTCACATTGTAAATAAGCGGAATTTAGATTTATAAAACCTCTCAAAAGCCCACTCAATTTTCAAAAATCACAAACGTCGCTCTTTAAATATATAAAACCAATACATATCCCATAATTTAATCATAATCTAACGGAAACAATTAAAATAAAATAACATCAACATAAAGTTCTCTAAGTCTTGTAAATAAATTTTTAAAAACATAAATAAAATAAGCTCCATGCTCCTTCACTTTTAACTCTTCATTTTTAGCTCCAACATTTAATCATCAATATTACTCCTCGCGCTGGTCATCTGTGACATTAAGCGCCCAAACAAAAATACACAACAAACAAAAGGAATACAGCAGTAAACGGAATAGAGCAACAGCAATAAACGAAATACAGCAGTAAGCAGAATACAGCAGTAAAGGGAATACAGTGACAAAAACAGAATACAACAGTAATAAAATACAGTAACAGAAACAAAATACAGCAGTAATAAAATACAGTAACAACAGCATTTTTTGATACAGCAACAACAGCAAAACATATACAGTAGATATAAGCAGAGTTTTCAAAGTCATTCAATTTTGACTCTATCAAAATATGCAAGTTATCCCTAGTATAACTACATGCATAGCTATGGCCAAGTTTTCCCAGAACAAGGGTAGGACAATCACGTGGGACAAGCAAGCACCACATTGCTCTTGGTTGATCTCACGGGACAAGCACCCGTCACATCAATCCGAAACAATCCTAAGTAGTGCATATGCTATGAGAAAATAACTTACATCATGAACCAACAGTTCACACAACAATCTTTACAAGAGTCATAGTCCATATGCAATAATAACCAATTCTTCTCTTTAATATTATTTAGGCATAGCAGCATGTTATAACCACAACCTCATCTTATTTTCCTTAACAATGATATAGTTTTCAAGAGAACATGTTACAGTAACCATCACAAATCATGCATTTTCATACACAACCAACCCCAATATAATATTCAGGACAGCATTAAAATCAACATAGAACACAAACAAGTTCCTAGAAGAAGTTACCCTTACCTTCTAACGTTTCGCATCCAATCCAAGTTCAACCTATTATATAATAAAAAGAACAGAAAAACAAAATTGGGCTAGCAGATGCCCAACGCTTGTGTGTTGGGATTCCAACGCTCATGCGTTGGCTCCCCTGCCTGGGACCTGATTCCCAACTCCCAGGCGCCAGGAGCCCAACGCTCATGCGTTGGCTCTCTGTCCAAGACAACCAAAAACATTGTTTTTCACCATTTAAGCCCCAAAATGTGATTTTAATTAAGGGTTTTTATTAGAATTAATTATACATCATTTTAACATTATATCCTAAGGTTCTAACATGCCCAAGAATCAATTTCCCTAATTTCATCATATTTCTATTTAAACCTCAAAGTGTCTAATGTAAGAGAACAAGGATTTTTTAGGCGAACCTACCTCAAATTTGACCTTGGAACGAACCATAGAAATTCTAAGTTTATTCCCCCACGAAGTTGCTCGACCACACCTTCGAGAATCTTGCAAGGAACCACTTTTTTAAGATTGAATTTGGAAAAGGAATTGTACCCAAAAACAGAAACAGTGAGGGTTTTGTACAAGGTTTCTCGAACAAGAAGAAAACTCAGAATTGAACAAGGAAGAAACTTACCGAAGACGACAAGAACTGCAAAAGCAAGAAGCTTTGAATGTTGTTTTGTCCCTTCCCACGGTGAAAACGCAGCAGTAAAATGGAAGGAAAACAACAGAAGAAAAAAACGTAGAAGATAGCAGCAAAAGAAGAACTAACGTGCAGATTGCAGATAGCAGATCGCTTAGAGTAGTTTTCACTGCATTATTCTTAGAATTTTTGTAAGCCCATAGGACTTCAGGCAACGTTTCATGCCATGCTCTCGACTTTCCCTCTATGTTCTTCTTGAGCAGCTCGATGATTATCTTGTTGGATGCTTCGGCTAGCCCGTTTTCTTGTGCATAGTATGTTGACGAATGCACCATCTTAATTCTGAACCCTTGGGCAAAGGCCTGAACCTTACTGTTGGTGAAAGGAGTACCTTGATCAGCAGTAAGGGTTTGAGGAATCCCAAACCTATAAATAACCCAATTCTTAATGAACCAAATCACTTCCTAGTGCCGAACATTCTGGTATGACCCATTTTGTGAAGTAATCTATAGCCACCAAGATAAAGGCATGGTTTTTAGAGGACTTGGGATGGATTTTACCAATGATGTCTAGTGCCCATCCCCTAAATGGCCATAGCTTGATGATAGGATGTAGTTCCTCAGCAGGGACTTTTTGAAGAGGTCCATGCTTTTGGCATTCTTCATATCCTTTGGTGTATCTGATGCAATCGGCAGATATGGTAGGCCAAAAATACCCATATCAGTGTATTAACCACCTCATCTTTTTCCCAGACCTATGGGACCCACAAATTCCCTTGTCTGTTTCTCCCATAACCCTGAGAGGCTCCCTAGGGCCTATGCATTTTAGCAACAACCCCTCAGCCGATCTTTTGTAGAGATCTTAGTCCGGCAAAACAAACTTCAACGCTTGTTGATTAAGTTTGTCTTCAACCTTAGCCGATGGGTTTAGCATATAGTCTACTAAGGGTTTTCTCCAGTCTTCCTCTTAGTCTACTTGACCAATAAGTGGGAGATCGAGATCGCTAGTACTGGGAAGGGATTTGTATCCTGATGCATGCTAAGCCAAGTCATTGGCTTCGCCATTGTGCTCCCTTGGGATGTCCACAAGTGTTGCATCGAAAAACCCTCTAATTAATTGCAAAGCTCTGTCATGGTACCTTACCAAATTGGGGTTCAAGCACTTGAATTCTCCTGTAAACTAAATCACGCCAATTGAGAATCTCCATATATGTGAATAACTTGGGCTCCGGAGAACTCCAAGAAATTCAATCCCAAGATGAGAGCCTCATACTTTGCCTGATTGTTAGAGAAATCGGCAGGCTACTACTGTGTAATCTTCCATGTACAACCCTCTAGGTCCTTCACTACCATACTAGCACCTTCTCCATACATTTTCTTAGACCCATCAAAGGCTAAGGTCCATGGTTTCAAGTGCACAAAACTTGCACTTCCAACCAAGGATCTCCCACCTCTGCCATGGGGTGTTCGCCTAAGAAATCGGCTATAGCCTGCCCTTTTTCTGCCCGTAGAGGCACATAATTTAAATCAAAGGCATTAAGCTTTAGAGCCCATTTCATCAACCTCCCTCACAAGACAGGTCTGTTGAGTAAATATTTGACAATGTCTGTCTTGCACAATATGTTCACTTCTTTCGGCCACAAATAGTATTACAATTTAGTGCAAGCATAATATAAAGAGAAGCATAGCTTCTCATTTGGGGTATACCTAAGTTCGAAATCATGTAGTTGCCTACTCAAGTAATAAATGGCTCTTTCGTTTCCATCCTCATCATCTTGAGCTAGAAGACTGCCGATGGATTCTTCCGCTGCGGCTAAATATAGTTTGAGCAGCTTTCCTGGTTGAGGTCGAATTAAGACTTGAGGCTTGTACAAAGCTTGTTTGATTTTTTCAAATTCTTCTTCTTGCTCTGCCCACCAGGTGAACTCCTCAACGCACTTTTCCTTCAGCAAAGGTGAGAATGCCTAGAGTTCGCCTACCGAGTTGGCTATGAACCTCCTAATGAAATTGATCTTCCCTAACAAACTTTGAAGTTCTTTCTTGTTAGTAGGAGGCCTAGCTTCCAGAACGGCTCTAGCCTTGTTTTTATCCACCTCGATCCCTTGATTATGCACAAGGATCCCCACAAGGTTTATAGCTGAAACTCCAAACGTGCATTTAGCTGGTTCATCTTTACGCCATGGTGCCTCATACAGGTAAAGGCCTTCCGTAGATCGGCAGCGTAGGCCATGATGTTGAGAGATTTGACCACCACATCATCTATATAGACTTCCACTGACTTACCGATCAGTTTATGGAAGATCAGATTCATGGCCAAACGACATGAGCACCAACTCATAGATTCTGAGGGCCTCTAGGCATTTGAATGCGGTCTAAGGAACATCCTCTTTTGCTATGTTTATCTGGTTATAACTCGAGTGGCCATCCATAAAGGAGATAATCCCATTGGCTGCAACCGATTCAACTAGCATATCGGCTATTGGCATAGGATACTCATCCTTGGGGGTTGCTAGATTAAGATATCTGTAATTGGCACACACCCGAACCTATCCATTATTCTTTTTTACTGGAATGATATTGGATAGCCATGAGGCATACTTTGCAATTCTGATGAATCCAACACCCAGTAGTCGTTCCACTTCTTCTTTTACTTGGGGCAGTACTTCAGCGGCGGGTGCTTGTGAGGTTTGAAGTCTTCTTTGATCGGTAGCCTATGTTCCACCAATTCCCTAGATAAGCCAGGCATCTCAAGGTAGTTCCACGCGAAGAAGTCTTTGAATTCTCTTATAACCTCCGTATGACTTCCTTGTCACCTGGCAACAAGAGGCTGCTGATTCTGGTTGTCCTTGATTCCCGCTCGGTTCCCAAATTGACATCCTCTAAGTGATCCTGAACTTCGAAAATAGGCTCATGCCTCCTGATTGGAGATGGGAACTCTTCTTCCGTCAACTCCCTCTGTTCTGGCAGGTAATCTGAATTACACGGGATGCACATCAATTCAGAGACCTTGTCCAGGGTTTCTTGGAGCACCTTATATTGTGTCTCCATTACAACCTTTGATTGGTCGTGAATCAGTATTTGTATTGTCCTCTGCTTCTACCATTTCTCGTTGCACTTCTACCCTCATCATGACTGGCCGAATTCTGGGATCATAGAATGTGGCATCTCCCATTTCTGCAACGGAAACATCAACTGCAAAGGGATTTGATCGACTGGGAAAACTTTGATCTTGTCACCAATCCAAAAGATTAGCAACTAGTTCAAAGTCGAGGGCACACAAAGACTGGGGTGTATCCAATCCCTTTCGAGCATAACCTTGTAGCTGGGTTTGCCATCGAAGAAAGCTGATCGACTAGACTTAGGCCCTACCATGATATCATCAATAAGAACCCCTGAAGCCCTAGTGGATCCTCTCGTGAAATCGGCCATCTTCATCTTGGTTTTCAATAAGTCCTGAGTGCTTTTGCCCAATTTTCTCAGGGTTGAGAATGGTATAAAATTTAGCACAGGCCCGGGGTCGACAAGCAACCTCGACATCAGCTTACCATTGATGTGAGCGCGGACAAACAAAGGTTTAAGATGCCTGGCCATCTTTTTGGTAGGTTTTTTGAATGGTACTACCGCGTCAGGAGTAGATACCAAGGAAGCTCATTCGGCTTCATCTACCATGAGATCTACATCCAGAGCAGTGGCTTGTCCCTGTGCCGAAGAAAAATCATGGGGAATTATCCCTGTCGCTGCTACTTCAAGGAGATCGTCCTCCTTGAGGAAAGTTTCCAAATCCTTATCAGTTAGGGAAAAATCCAAATCCAATCATTCCTCTCCCCATTGCGGAGCTTGGAGGGTCCGAACCCTTAGACCAAAACTGCTTTCGGTGGATTCTCCCATCTCTGGTAAGAATATAGCTTGTTGGGCAACAACCATTTCCCCTGTTGAGGCAGGTTCCTGCACCTCAGGGGTTCAATGACCATAGTAACTCCAGCCAAAGTGGGTTCCTTGATCTTAGGAACGGGATCAGTAATCTCCTTCAGCTCTTTAGTCGTGCTAAGCTCTTGTATGGTCTGTTTCATATTCTGCATAGCCTTAATTCTCTTCCTTCTCTTCTTCTGAGAACAAGAGAGTGCTTGAGGTTTGGATGGGTGGTTCTTGTCACTTTTATTCAAGACCCACTTATCCTTTGTCACCCCTAACTTGGGCTTGATCATTTTTCCGGTCACCAGATAATCTTTCTCCTTGAGGTAAAACTTACGTGAGGTTTTCCCTCCAAAGGTAATTATCTCGGAAATCCTGGTTTCCTCCCCCTTAATTGGTTGTTGGATATGTCTTGTTGCCAACGCCAGATCATCGGGTTCTATTTTTGGTAGCCCGATACTTGGCTTGGATTTCTTGTGCCTTCGGCCTAGTTAACGGCCTCTTCTCAATGATTGGGGGTCCAACCGATCGAACACGCTCTCCCTAGCAACAGGCTTCAGAGCATAGGTTTGCACTTCCTCCTTTCTCACCCACTTCTTGACTGTAGAGGTCCTTCCTTGAAAGGAAACCATATTTACTATAGAAGAAGGGAAAGGATCGGTGTTGATCTTCAAGCTTGTCGTTGTTTGGTCTGTTAATTTTAGTCTACCTTCCTGAATGCCCTTTTGGACAAAATTCCGGAAGACAACACAGTTGGTTGTTAAATGGTTGTATGAGTTGTGCCATTTACAGTACTTCTTTCCTTTGATCTCCTCAATTGAGGGGGTTTTATGACCATTCAGCAATCATATTTGATGATCTTTCAAGAGTGCATCAAAGATTTGGTCGGCCCAAGTGTTATCAAAGAGATATTCCTCTCGGTTATCCATTTCCTTACCCTTGGGAGGTCTTAGTGCATAGAAGGTGTAAGGTTTCCCCTGTAAGAGTTCTGCAACCATTACTTCCCCGTAGGGATCCACAATTGCTTCCTCTGTTTCCTCATCATCTATGATAGAGATGAGGTGAGGTCCTCTACCTGTTCTATTTGAGCACTTCTCTTCCTTCTCTTTGATGAAGGACTCGATGCATGAAGCTTTTGATGCCAGCTGGGTAAGATCATTGTACTCTAAGTCAATAAGCATGTCTGCGATCTGAGGATGCATATTTTTGGTAACCATATGCGCATACTCAGATTCGGGAAACTGTACAGGGAATCGACTCTTCAATTTCCTAAACCTCAAGAGATATTCAACAACTGATTCGTTGGCTCTTTGACAAGTAGCATTTAAACCAGCCATCAAAATATCAAGGTACGGACTATAGAACCTATCATGGAAACTCCTTTCCATGTCTATCCAGTTCTAAACGAAATTGGGAGGCAAGGAAGAATATCAACTGAATGCTGCCCCTGTTAACGACAAGGGTAACAATTGTAGTTTGTAAAACTCGTTCTGATTTAACTCTCCACATTAGGCCGTGAATTGGTCGATATGTTCCATCGTGGACTTATCATCCTCGCCTAAGGAAATAGTAAAGTCTGGGACCTTAAAACCACTCATCATTGGGACAGGGTAGTCCACCCCATTCAGGGTACGACTTCCAATAGATAGGTCTATCAATGGGCCGAAACTGAACGCCAAAATGTCACCACATAGCTTCGGCAATCATGTTGGGATCAATGAAACTTTGCCCCCTGGGCTCCCCTGTGTCAGGAGGATTTCCCTGGTGTCCAAATCCTTGAACTAGTGGTGGTACGGGTACCGGTCTCAGATGAGTTGGGGGTGTCTGATAATGAACAGCCGGATGTGTTGGCTGCTCATAACAAGGTTGCTTAGGAACTCCTCCAAATCTAGTGTTGCATGTGGAGGCCACTACTGGTTGTTGTCTCTCCCAGTCTACTGAGACACGTTGGGCCAAATAGGTTCGGCTGACAACGGTGGTGGCTGGACAAAGGAACCTCCTCCAACGTGGAACGTAAGCTGTGGAGACAGATTCGGCTGTCGGGAACTGTCAATTCTGACACCTTCTCAACGCTTTGCAATGGAAGCTTGTCCATATTTAAGGGAAGCCATGTGGGGATAACCCTGAGTGGCTTTCCCCCCAAGTGTGGGCATGCTTTGAAAAGCATGGGGCGGAAAATCCGGCCCTCGCCGTTGCAAATCCTCTTTGGCAAAGTGCATCTCGTTGTGCACCATGGGTTTGACGATATCAGCCAAGTTCTTAGAGACTTGAGAGATGATGTCGCCAATCCTCAAGTTGATCTTCTGCCGAATGAAGAAAGTTATGGTAACCATACTCGGGTCTCTCTCTTCAATTGCTGTCTCAACGACTTCAACATAAGGACAAACAGTCGTTGCGGCTATCGCCGAAACGGTGTGGCTTGTAGGATCCGTAGCATGTCCTGTTTGTACTGGCATTGTAGTGGAGGTAGAAGCGATACCAGCGAACGAGGTACGACTACTACTGAAAATGCAGTTCCTTGAGGACTCCATTTTCTTTCCAGATCTCAATTGCATACGCCAATTTAGGTCGTGAGTAGGTGATGGAAATCGTTCAATAGCGAGAGTGGTCCCACTGGGCGTGCCAATTTGTTAGTTCACAAATAGATTTAGTCGATTACGAAATGAATTCGGTCGATCTAGAAGTCGTGTGATTGGCTAGAAAACCAACTATGGTTCCCTAATCAAGTGATTGTTCGAGGAAGGGACTCTATTCCTCAATATGGATTCCTAAGATACTCCAAAAAGCTCTTAGTGTCTCGCTATTGAAAGATGTTTGAAATAGGACTCTGGCTATGAACTAAGGTCTACTCCTAAGGAATGTAAAAGTCTGAAAAGCGGTAAAGAAAATAAAGGCTGAAAGCTGGTAAATCAGTTGAAAGATAAATTGCAGAAAGCGATAAAGAATTTAAATGACAGAAAAGTAAAGTGTTGAAAAGTAAAATAAAGATAAAATGCGGGAAATTTGTAAATTTGATTGATTGGTTGTGTGTGTTTGTAAAAATAACGCTTCCTCTATTTATAGAGGCAAATCAGCTCACTACCTAGCGTTGGAAGGAACATTTGACACCCCACGTTCTCCGATCATTACAAGTGTTTACAAAATTGTGAGCTATCATCGTTCGCTCTCTCCTAGTCAGCCTAGAGGTTTTATTTCAGTTGTTCCTCATTGCATCGGCTAGCTCGCAATCATTTTCTCCTATTTCCCCGGGAACAAGCCCTCTAACTATTTTTGCACGTGAAAAGCTTCTATAAACCTGATGATTTATTCTGCTTGAAGCCCAAGATTCTGCATCTTCCTTGAATCTTGTCCTTGTGCACCCGATTTTCTTTGGCCGATTACTTATACTATCCATCGACTAAACCCACTCGACTCGGCTAACATTCTGTTCGACTATGATCCCCAGCCAACTTGAGTGGTCATTCGGCTTCTAACTAGCCGTTACGACAATATAATGATAATTATATATATATAAGTAGTTTTTAATATATATTAGCTCATTTGTCCATATGTTTGCTGACATATATACTTGAATGCTATCAGGTCAGGTCAGACTTTCTAACAGATTAGATTTTGACATAAACAAAAGTCAGATAACAGGCCAAACTCAGTCTTTTGGTCAGTACTATGACCTCTAGTAATTAAAAATATAATATTTTCTAAAATAGAGGGATGCTAATGATTAAAATCAGACTGCTTCTATTTTATAGAAGAAAAAGCTTATTTAAGCCCAAATTATCCTTACAATTTCCTTATATGATAGAGGCCAAATTTCCTGAGAAAGGGCTGCATTTGTGACTGAAAGTGATGTTGCGTTATGGCACAAAAGATTTGGCCATGTTAACTATTTCTCTTTGAAATCCATGAGTTCAAAGCAAATAGTTCAGAATATGCCTTCTATCTTAGAATGTGATGCAAATTGTGAAGCATGTCTGTATGGAAAGCAAAGTAGAATGTCATTTCCTGCTGGACAGACTTGGAGGGCTCATGAAAAATTGGAGCTAATACGCACAGATGTGTGTGGTCCTATGAGCATACCATCCCTCAATGGCAGCATATACTTCTTATTGTTTATTGATGATTTTTCCAGGATGACTTGGGTGTTCTTTTTGAAACTTAAGTCTGAAGGGTTTGCTGCATTTCAAAAGTTCAAATCCTTGATGGAGAATCAAACGGGGAAGCAGATTAAGAAGCTAAGATCAGACAATGGCACTGAGTATACTTCCAAAGAATTCAACAAATTTTGTGAAGATTGTGGCATTCAGCATCAATTGACTGCTCCTTACACTCCTCAACAAAATGGAGTGAGTGAAAGGAAAAACAGAACAGCGATGGAGATGGCGAGGTGTTTATTGTTTGAGAAATGTCTTCCAAAGAAATTTTGGGCTGAGGCAGTCAATACCTCAGTATATGTTCAGAATCGTCTCCCTTCAAAAGCTTTGAAGGATGAGACACCATATGAAGCTTGGTTTGGAGTTAAGCCATCAGTTGATCACATGAAAGTCTTTTGCTGTATTTGCTTTTCTCATGTTCCTAATGTGAAAAGAGATAAGCTTGATGCAAAGGTTGAAGCTAGGATATTTCTTGGCTATAGTGCAGATTCAAAAGCTTACAGAATTTACAATTTGAAGACAGAAAAAATTCTAGTGAGCAGAGATGTGAAGTTCAATGAATTTGCAAAATGGGATTAGGACAAGAAGGAGATAGAAGTCCCTAAAATTAGTCCAAACTTGGGTGAATTTACTCAAGGTGAAGATGAAATTGATGATGATGATGATGATGAAATTCCTGTAAGAGGGACAAGAGCAATAGAAGAAATCTATGAAAGATGCAAAATTGAAATTCTGGAGCCTGCTAACTATGAAGATGCTGCAAAGTCAAATGATTGGAAGATTGCCATGGAGGAGGATATGAAAATGATAAGGAAGAACGAAACTTGGCAGCTGGTTGATAGACCAAACAACCATAATGTTCTTGGTGTCAAATGGGTTTATAGAACCAAACTCAATCCTAATGGTTATGTGAACAATTTGAAAGCAAGGCTGGTTATGAAAGGCTACGCTCAACAGTTCAGTATTGATTATTCAAAAACATTTGCACCAGTTGCAAGACATGACACCATAAGGCTTTCAATAGCCTTTGCAGCAAAAATGGGATGAAAAATCTTTCATCTGGATGTGAAGTTAGCTTTCCTCAATGAGGTGCTCGAAGAAGAGATTTTTGTTGAGCAACCTGGGGGATTTAATGAGGCAGGTCATGAAGATAAAGTTTACGAGCTGAAGAAAGCCTTGTATGGCTTAAAACAGGCGCCAAGGGCCTGGTACAACATAATTGATACTTACTTATTGAACCAAGCGTTCATAAGAAGTGAAAGTGAAGCTACTTTATACACAAAGTGCTTGCAGCAAGAAGTTCACCTTGTAGTTTCTCTATATGTTGATGATTTGTTTGTTACAGGTGATAATCTGAATGGTGTAAAACAATTAAAATTGGACATGGAGGCTGAATTTGAAATGTCCGATCTTGGAGAGATGAACTACTTTCTTGGAATGGAGATATGTCAATCCAATAATGGGATCTTTATATCTTAAAGAAAGTATACTTTGGAAATGTTGAAAAAGTTTCACATGGAGAGGTGCAAACCAGTAGCTACACCTCTTGTAGCAAATGAAAAGCTCTCTCAAATTGAGAAAAATTCAAAGGTGGATGGTTCTGTTTATAGAAGCTTGATTGGAAGCTTATTGTACTTAACCACTACCAGACCAAATTTGATGTTTTCTACAAGTTTGCTTTCGAGGTTCATGCAATCTCCAACCCAAGTTCATTATGCAGCAGCCAAAAGAGTATTGAGGTACATCAAAGGTACATTTGATTATGGCATCTGCTATGTGAAGAAGATGGATGGGAAGCTTCAAGGCTATGCAGATAGTGATTGGGCTGGAAGTATTGATGATTCCAAAAGCACTTCCGGGTATTTTTTTCATTTGACAGTGGTATTTTCTCTTGGAAGTCAAAGAAACAGGAAGTTGTAGCTCAATCTATAGCAAAGGCTGAATATATTTCAGTAGCAGCAGCTGCAAACCAAGCAATTTGGCTCAGAAAAATCATGAAGGATTTGGGTGAAGAGAAAACTGAAGCTACAACAATCTGGATTGATAACAAATCAGCCATATCAATGGATGAAAATCCAGTTCAACATGGACGAACTAAGCACATTAATGTGAAATTTCATGCCATAAGAGAGGCGGAAAGGATGAAGGAAGTGAAGCTCATGCATTGTAGTTCAGAAACTCAGCTTGCTGATATTTTGACTGAGTCTCTTCCAAAGACCAGATTTGAGATGTTGAGAAGCAAGCTTGGAGTGTCTAAGGAAAACCTCAAAGAGGAGTGATGGTGTTGAGTCTTTTCCTTAGTCTATGTCTATTAGATAGGTTTTTGGTGTAGTGTAATGATAATATGCAGAACATCATTAGATAGATTGCTTGTTTAAGTTGTTTTACTTTTTCAGTTCTCAAGAAACATGTGCTGTTAAGTTGTAGCAGAAACTTTATCTTTACTCTATGTATTTTGTATAAGTAAGTCTTTCTATGAATGAAAAATATAACTGCTGTTTAAGCTCTCATCTTAGACTCCAAAAACCAACAGTTTATCAATGAATGTAAATGCAAGCGACTATCTTTTTGGCTTCCATCTTTGACTCTAAAAACCAACAAGATTCCATAACTGCAATCCATTGAGGATTCTTAACAGCCTGGTGTGTGATATGTAGTTGGTTCAATGTGAGCAGAAATGGAAAGAACCAATTGGTGTGGGGAAGTTTGTGATATGAAAGAACTGAGTGAAGAGGTTACCTAACAATATTGCTTTTTCATAACTGTGAGTAGTATGTTGGTGAGCAGTATGAGAAAGATTATAGTGACAATGTGTGAGGTAAGAAGGAGATTTTGTAATTCTTGTGGATCTTCTAGCAAGAGGATTGACATTGATATCAGAAGGAACATATGGGGAAGAATGTGTGATCAGACAAAGAATCAACAGAAAATTTGGTTTGAGAAACAGGTTCAATAAAATTAGAATCAAACTCAGGAGAAGAAACAGAATGATTAACAGAATCAGTAACATAGGTTTTGAAAGGGAAATGACTTTCATAAAAGACCACATTACTACTGATAATAATTTGTCCAATGTGTATATCCATAACAACATAACCCTTTGTTCCTGATTTAAATCCAAGGAAAACACACTTTTTGGCTCTATTATCAAGCTTGGTTCTATTTTGAATAATAGTAGAAGCATAACAAAGACCACCAAACACTTTCAAATCCATTAAAGTAGGTGAATCATGAGACTAGTTGAAAATGAGTCTTTCCTTGCAATATAGGAGAGGTAAGACTATTGATCAAATGAACTGGATGCAAAACAACATAACTCCAAAAGAATTTGGGTATACTTGATTCTTTTTTAAAGTAAAATGTATTGGGAAAGGTTGAACGAGAAGTAGGTAAAGATTTCAAAACTTGTTAAAAAGATTTACGAGTTAACCATGAAACTTATAATAATAATTAGTAATCCTTTTAAGATAATTTTATAAGTTTTTTGACCATTACTACTAATTGATTTTTTTTAGGATTAATGGCCTATTTAGTCTCTGTGTCTATTTAGTCCTCGTTGAAAAAAAATTAGCAATACGTTTCTCCGATTGGACAAAGTTTTTGTTTGGTCATCGCTTAAGGTCGAAGCTCCGGCGAACGCATACCTGACTTGCTGACCGGTTAAATGAGGATTTTTTCATTTTTTTTATGAGATACACATTAGAAATTCCAAAAAAATCAAAACTCACAACTTCCATTAAATCACAAATTAACCCCTCCCGATCCCCAAATCAAAAAACTCCAAATCAAAATTAAATCCCTAAAATCAAGTGCAACATCTTCTTCGTTATCATCAATCATGAACATTGCACCTTTTTTTTAGTGAGAGATGTGATAGATAGGGAAAAAAAAAAGAAAATTTGAGATTTGATATGTGAGGTGACAGAAAAAGAGAGAAAATATAGAAATAAAATGAGGTGAAAAAGAAATAGATAAAATTTGGAGTATAAATATATCAATTTTTTTAAGGGCATTATTGGACTACTAATAAAGAAATTTCTTCGGTACTCCCTAATACGGATTTGGATCTTCTCATGTGTCATTATGTGAGAGTTTTGTGTTTATCTCTCTTTACATGTATGCATTAAATAAATATAGTGAGACCCTTTAAATATTTATGAAAAGAGAGATAGATACAAAACTCTCAGATGATGACACATGAGAACTAATACATGCTCACTTATTAAAATATGATACCTTATTCGATATATTATACGTTTGTGTTGGGTGGTCAATTTAGATGGCGCAGAAAGCATATATAATTAAACGGAGACGCGTATGGAAATTTCCAAATTATATGATAATCATATGATAATATATGATATAACAGAGCTTTATGGTCAATAATATATGATGTAATGCCAATTGGCAAATGCAAAGAGGCACGCAGCAACCAGAAAGAACGAAAGAAATTTTGATTCCAATGTCTGGGAGCTCTTTTTCTTCTTCTTCTTCTTTTTCTGCTACTACTGTCATGGCTCATCCTTCTCCTCCTACAAAGTATCATGTGTTTTTGAGCTTTAGAGGGGCGGATACGCGTAACAACATCACCACTCATCTTTATGATAAACTTGCCAAGAAAAATATTGAAACTTTCATAGACAACCGACTGGAGCCAGGTGATGAGATCTTACCAGAGCTCAACAAAGCAATTGAAGAATCGATGATTTACGTCATAATCTTCTCTGAAAATTACGCTTCTTCGTCGTGGTGTTTGAATGAACTTTTGAAGATATTGGAATACAAGAAGAAATATGATGAAAGGCATGTGATACCCGTTTTCTACAAGGTGGAACCATCAACTGTTAGGTATCAGACTGGGAGTTATCAAAAAGCTTTAGATGACCATCAAAAGTGGGTTGGCGATGAAGTAATTCAGAGATGGAAGGTTGCTCTAATCGAAGCTGCTGGAATCTCCGGTACAAGTTTCAACGACACCAGGTGAGGTCAATCATTTAGATTTCACTTGTCTATTTTTTTAACCAATTAAATCTTTATAATTTTAAAACTAAGCAATTTTAATAATTTATTTATATATTATTAAAATGCTTGATTCCCTTTTTCTTTTTGGATGAAAAAAACTCCTGCCGGGAGATTTAGCTCTACCATGATGTGAGTGTTCCAACTTGAATAGGAGAGTCTCGTGTGAAGATACGTGTAAGAAAATAATAATAGAAATTTGAAAGTTTAAAATTTATTTCTAAATTTTAACAAAATTTGAGTGACTTCCTAGATATATCCGAGAAAAATTAGAGTTTTTATTTATTTACTAAAAGTAAAATTTAATATTTTTGTTGATGTGTTCCGAGCGAAATTAAGGAGGTTTATAATAATTTAATCGAATTATTTTGTAAATATTTTACTCACAAAATTTAAGAGTATTAGGTAAAATAATATGCATTTATTTGGGCATTTGGCCCTCCTTTTTATCAATAGAAAAATCAGAAAAAATAATTCAAACCATCCTCTTTTTTTACCAACAAAATGTAGATCATCTTCCCCTTTGGGGATCTCCTCTCCCATTGGGGGTTTCTCCCCTCTAGGGAGACCTTTTCTTTTACCTTTTACTATTTAGATGTTTCTTCCAGAAATGATGGGTTCTTTACCACATTAGGTGGTTTTGTTACCCAATAAATGGTTGGGCGTTAGATTTAACACCCCCACCACCCAATTTAACATCTCAGTTTTGTGTAGTAATTGTCATATATACTTCTGTCTTACACTACATTTCGGTATTTACTATCCCGGAATTATTTTTATGTACCTTCTGGATTTTACTTTCCCGGAACTTGGTCTTAAATTGTATTCCGGATTTTACTTTCCCGGAATGATTTTTCGAGCACATTCCGGCATTGTAAACCCCAGAATGTAAGGTGTACTAGTAAATAACGTTGCGGGATTTTAAATCCCAGAATATTATTGTAAACCGAGTTTAAAAAACTTGGAGTGGAATAAATATACGTTCTGGGATTTGTAAACCCGGAATGTCAATACTGTGTACTAAGATTTATAAACTTGGAAAGTGTATACACATGCATTTCGGGATTTAAAATCCCGGAAAGTAAATAGGTTCCGGATTATACAATTTGGATTTGAATTAAAAACCTATATGTTTCCTGATTTTGTAATCCGGGACTTAAATCCCGGAATGTTGTGTTACAGAATTAAATTCCGGGTTTTAAAACCCGGAATGTTCATCATCCTGTTTTGTTATCACACAGTCCGTGTGACTTATATAATGCCAAATTGGAAAGAAGATACATGTGAATTTATAGAGGTGTATTACAACGTGTTCCTGAAGTCGATGCCAATGCACGTATTTGTCAATCGTCAACAATTTCATCAAGTGTTGCATCTCTGTTAATGGACCTCTTTTGGAGCTGTGAATCTTTTTACATATACTGTACACCTGCGATATGGTTGTCAGGTTCGCGGGATTGCGTTCCTTCAAAGATAGAAGCATGTTCTTTGGAGGTACCATGTTGTTTTCCATGCCTTCTACCATTTCCTTTTCATCATTCGTTAGACGACCCACATAAGCGTGCCCAACTAATGTCTCGGCTGGTTTGTGGTTATGTATACCACACATTACTTTCAGCCACCAACCTCCTTCAACCTTCCTCGGTCTTCCTTTAAGTCTGAAAGGACACTGTGATTTTCTAGTACCAGTGGTCTTATATTTAAACAATTCTGGCTCTTTATAGGGCTTGTATTTTCCACTCTTCTGACACCCAAGAGTGACAAATGCCTTTTTGTTAAGACCTCCAATATCAGACCTTGTAATCACAACAACAAAACCATTCTACCTCCCGACCCCTCTTGCCCATGCACAGAGATCATCACGGGTCTCAAAAATCTGTCATTGTAGAAAAACCAAAGTTTTGAGTACATATGGACAATTCTTTTACTATAACCAAAATCAGACCTTCATATTACATATGACATTACCTGATTAGTGGTGAACATATTAGTGCAGTCCACACTAATGCAAGGAACCGGACCGTTACCGTTTTCGTCGTGTGCGTCGTGTGTTTCACCATATTCCGGGTCATCTTCCGGGACTATATCGTAGGGGAACATATCAACCTCTTCCGATCTTTGATCTGCCATTCTGTTCATGTAACATGATTTAAACTTCTGATTTAAACAGCACTGGCAGTATTTCGGGTTTTATATCCCGGAATACATTTGGCTATTCCGATATTTATAACCCGGAAATAACATGCACATTTTGAAATCCCGGGTTTTACAATCCGGAATATCAAGAATTTCAAATAAATATGACCTTTCCGATTTCTAAAACTCAGAAGATTGAGTTTATCCGAGATTTATAAACCGGAAATGAATTCATGGAAAAGTGGGATATAAAATTCGGAAGCCAATAAATAAAATAACATACCAGGAAATACAATCCGGGAATCAGATTCACTTTGACAACGCCCAAATGGAAACCAGGCAGCTCGTGGAAACACGGAGATTGGGGATGGTGGTAGCTTCAAGGGTTGTTGAATGGTGGTTAAAACGAGCACGAGAGGAGGGTTTGGAGGTCAAAACAAGTGATGGGTAAGGGTGGGGTGCAGATGGGAGAAGCAGCAGAAATGTCGAACAAAGGAAAAGAGGAGAATGAAAATGGTAACAAAAATAAGCTCAGTCTATATTATATATACTTAATTTATACTTCTGGGTTTTAATTTGTCGGAAAGACGACCCTATTCCGGGATTTATATCCCGGAAAATCACTTCTAATCAAATAAACTACCGGGTTATATATCCCGGTAATAGTCTGCTGCATACATTCCAGGTTTTAAAAACCGGAAAGGGGTATTTTTGGTATTTTAAAAAATGCCCTGGGCTTTAGAATTGGGTCCATGGGGTGCCAATTCTAACCCCCTAAATGGTTTTTTTTCCATTGGCCTAAATGCAGTTTTCATCCTTTTTCAAACTCTGGTTTTGATGTTGATTTTTCCCCAATTTGTTTGTCGCTCCAGTTGTAGGTGAATGTTATTTGTTTTTGTCAAATCACTTCCATTGTATTCAGTTTTTCAGATCAAATGTTAGGGTTTATTTTGAAAAGCAAACTTTATTTAACAATAGAAATAGTTCTCAAAGAGGGAATACAAAGGCATGTGTGGCTCATAAGTCAGGGCCACATAATGCCGAAAGGGTATCTTGCCTATTACACCCTTGTTTTGCTAGAATGTCAGCAAAGTGATTCAATTCTCTAAACACATGAAAGATACCAATACAATCCATGGTCTGCTAGTAAAATTCAATCAAATTTAGAGTGTTTTGAAGCTTCCAAGGCCTTTTTGTGTAATATCTAACCCAGCCAACTGCTACTGCTGGCGATGAATCACTTTCAAGGACAATATTTTTAATTCCAAATTCATGACAGAACAAGAGAGCATGAACTGACCAATTGACTTTGAAAAGCACTCAAGACTTGCCCAAAGATGCACCATCTATATTAAATTTCAAATAGTTAAAAGCAGAGGGAACCACTCACCAGCTCTTTTCTAGGAACGGGTTTGGGCTATTTAATCTCCTCTAGATTGTGAATGAACTGAGACACTAAGTATGGCGATTCTCTTCTACGAACCTTGAACCACCAAGCAATGCGCATTCTATGCAACACCCAAATATCATCATCAACGAAGTTTATTTGATTGAATATTAAATAATTTCTCCCCATCCAAATGCCCCAGCATAGAGAATAAGGGACAGCCTCCCAAATTAACTTTTCAGATTTCTTTCTTAAAAAATCCCTAGGTTTTATGTCATTCATCTAAGTGATTTTTCTTAACAAAATCTAGTTGTTCTTCAAGTTGTATATAACTATATGTCAATTGCCTCATGCATTTATTTACCGTAAGAATTTTCAATCTAGTAAGTTAGACTAGAAACATAATAGATTTAGCGTACGTGAATTGTGAATGTTATTTAGTCTGGAATATTATGCTCCTTTTATGTAGACCTGAGAAGTGAGAATATGAATAAAACACATTCCACACAGTGTAGAGCTCGTTATTGAAGATGAAGAATGATGAAGATGCAGATGAAAAATAGTGAAATGAAGAAGATGGAAAGTGGTGACACTAATACAGAATTGCTATATTACCAAGGTTCCGGGAAGCATGTTACCACGGTTAAACTGTGGTAACAGACCGGGAGGTAAAAGATAAATTACCACGGTTCAAGGTGGAACCGTGGTAATATAATACCTCTGAAATACCCGGTTATACGCTGAACCGTGGTAATATCAGACCTCTGTTACGACGGTTCAAGGCAGAACTATGATAATATCATACATCTGTTTAGAATGGTCAAAACACTGTTTCTAAACTAAAAAAATGGTCAAATCTAAACTTTAAATACCATGCCAAACATTACTAATAATTTAGAAGTCAAATCACGCAATCAAATCACTCAATGATCAGCAGAATCAACAAAGTCAAACCTATTCAACATTTTATCAAATTGTCCATAATTCACCTTATGAAGGAAACATACATATCTCAACTTCTCTGAACTGCTATTGCATTGAGTTTAGATGAAACCAAAACAACAGATTTGCATGACAAAAATTTGGCCATCTATGTACCTGAAACAGCAGAGTAAGAATGATACAAGGGGTTTCTACTTAACCTTGAGAGTTTCAGCCCTCTCCACAATTTCTAAAATACTGTATACCAAAAAAAGTCTTTATTCTATTTATACTTTTAACAATCTAACTATTCCTTGTAATTCCAAAGTAACTAATTCTAAACACTGAACATACAAAACTACTTATACATAGCACCCTGCAGGTTGCAGCGTTTAATTAAGTTTTTTAAGAGCTTTAAGTTTAGCCATTTCAATAGCTTTAAGTTTTTCTTATAAATCCAATATTGGTACTTCCATCACACAAACCAAAATGGAAAATAAATGTTTATGGTGTCCACATCTGCAACTGATATATATCAGAAACATAAGCACAGAGCTTTACATATAGTGAGGTTAAATAATTGAATGCGCAACCCAAATATTATAGAGAGAATAATGAATAGATAACCTTATATATTTTCAATTATGAATTAGGGGACTTGAGATCGCCTTTTCCAAGAGAGGCTCATTATGCACAAACTTAAAAAACAAAAGTTACTTTTTTTTCACAACAAAATCATAAGATTAAATAAAACAGCAAAGCACCCTAACGCTTTCTAAGAAATTTTATGTGCCCATTATTTGTTTCAAGGAAACTGTAACAATTATTTACACATAGAATATTTAGCAATTCCTTGAGTTGAGCATCCAGATTTAGAATTCTTTTATGCACTTGCCATTTTGTCTAGGTCAAGTTATTTCATTACATTCTCTTTAGTAGCATATACTAAAATCAATAACAACAAAAGTCAAGGTGCAAAAGAAAATAAAAGGAGGTCCTATCCTATGAGTCCAACATTACTATAAATACTAATGGAGATATCCTATTTCCAAATGCATTTCAACTTACATGATAAGTAATAAGCTTTTTCAAATATTTGGCTCCGATTTTGGATCTTTAACTCAAGATTTTATCTTCATTAGTTCTGACCGTGAGTATAAATTTCTCAACTCTCGATAGCTTCACAAAAGCTACATGCTTTTCCCGAAACCTTCTTTCATGTCATAGACAGAAAAGAAGTACTCATAACATAGAAGTCAAATTAATGGACACTAACACGACGCAAAGGAGTTAAGACTTAAGAGCAGTGTTACATTTGTTATGTCCACGAGATACCCTCCGAGTTTACTGAATTGGGTTTACTACACATGCATTAGTAAATCAATAGCACCCTGACAAGAATGTCTGTTAATTTGCTTTGCATTAGTAAATCAATGTCTGCAAAACAAATATCTTCAACTTCTTGTGGCCTTATTTCATATGCCAATTGTTTCCCAAACAAATCAAAAATAGATAATTCACCACTCCATGAATTAAAACATGGGTTATTGTCAATTAAGCTGTTCATAAACACATCAGTACTCTCTCTATCTGAAAATAATCAGAGATTCAATACAACAGAGGGGAAAATGAACAAACCGAGAGGGAAAGAGGGGAAATAAACCAACCCACGGGAGAGGAGAAGCAGATCGAAAAAGACGAACTCGTTGAAGCAGTGGCCGACGGCAACGTCCCGGTCGCGAATTGAGAGGGAGCTCTAGGTCAACTCTGAGCGGCAGAAACGGTGACGGTGCCAGAGTGTTTCGAATCAATCCCTAAGCACTGGAGTTCTTGGCGGTGACGTAGTCTGGAACAGAGATGGAGAAGAGTTTGTAGCGTGACCCCAACGCTTCAAATCGGAGACGATGCCGCTGTGGACGAAGGTGACGCTTGATGAAGAGAAGGGCGGTGGTTCTGGTCGAAGAAAGAAGGAGTGGCAAGGAGACTGGAGTGATGGCGGCGAGGCTGAGAGAGGAGGCGGTGTTGGTGGTTCTGAGGTCAAAGGACAGCGAAGAGGGAAGCCAATTGGTGTTGGCTCGAGATGAAGGTGGTTCGGTGGAGTGAAAAGGTGAAGAAGATGATGTATCTATGGAGGAAGGATCGGTGAGAGGAGGTGGAAAGAAAGAGGTGGCAGCGCCGTCGCCCACTAGGGTCTCCTCCGTTTCCTTCTTCCATTTCTCTTGGAGTGAGAAAGAGTGAGGTTAGAGAGAGAGGAGTTGGGGCTGATGAGTTAGGGTTTTGGAGGTTGCTCTCTCTCCGTTCCTTTTTTTTTTTACCTGTTACCACGGTTCCACCTTGAACCGTGGTAACAACCTAATTTTTTATTTTTTTTACTTATTACCCCAGTTAAAAGTGAACTGTGGTAATAAAGCACCTTAGTTACCACGGTTCGACACGGAACCGTGGTAACTGATCTCCGGGCACCATTTTACCTTGGTCCGAGACTGAACCGGGGTAATAGGGGCGTGGTAAAAAGGCAAATCTGTAGTAGTGTGAAGATGAAGAATAGTGTGGGTGAAGAAGGATGATGAAGAATAATTATACTCCCTCCGTTCCTTTTTATAAGAGATAAACCAACTTTGCACACCCCTTAAAAAAGTTAGGTAGTATAGTTTTTTGCATTAAATTTGTTCTCAAATGTTGTTGAATTTCCAAAATAGTCCTTAACATATTTCTTTTTAATCTCTTTCCATCATTAATGCAATTCCATATTTCCAGAATTGAATAGGGGTAAAAATGTGAAAAAATAATTAATATGACACAAAGTCTTATGTGGTTCTTATAAAAAGGAACGGTCAACACCCCTCATTTAACTCTTATAAAAAGGAACGGAAGGAGTATAAATATAAATGTGTTTATATTTTTATTAGTTGTTCATTTGTCTCAACTGACAATAGGTTGGTTTTGGCACTTTCAAGTACTTGGTTCAAATCTCACCCACACATATTTTGCAAATTTCAGAATTTTAAGAAGGGTCTGACGCCACGTAGGATGCTGACGTGGCACGTTAAATGTCACGCTAGTAATTAACAACCACATCACCCATATTTTGATGACAAACTAATGGAGGGACCACTTTCGCTCATATCAGAAACATCGAGGACCTAAAGCGCTCATTTTGAACATTGGGGAGGACTTTTGCAAAATCGTGATAGATCAGCGATGAAAACAGCATTTAAGCCTTTTTCCTTTTTTAGTGTGGATCTTCTTCCTTTTTCTGCTGCCACCACTAGTTTATTCACCCCACCATTGTTGCCTTCACCCATTCTGTCGCCACCGCCGTCATTTTGCCATTTCCGTAGTTCCTCCATCGCCCCTGGTTCATCTCTACCGTGCCACCTCCAATGTCTCAGTCGCGACCTTCTCCACCTCCATCGCTTCAGCCACGACCTCCTCCACCATACTACCTTCATCATCTTCCACTTCCCTCGCTATTTCTTTACCATGGTTGGCTATGGTTTGGAGACCATCGTCTACGTCGGCACCTCCATGGCCTTAATTATCCTTTCATCCAGATCTGGTCTTCTGCTTCTTGATTGGTCACATGTTTAGAGTTGTTGAGCACCTTTGTTGTTGATGGACTTGTAGCAGAGATGAATTTTGCAGATCTGGCAGAGCCGATAATGTTTTGAAGAAGCGACATCTTATTTTTTTCATTATCAAGTTTTTGCTTTCGTATGCAACATATCATAATTGGATTGAGCTTTGGAGATTTTACTGTTTGGGGTTTATGTGTGGTTTTTCATTTTTTGTTTAGGTTTGCTTTGTTCAAGTGGTTTAGAGCTTGCTAGCTTATTCCGTAATGAGTATCTGTGATGTTGCAATGCTCTTTAGGGTTTGGTCCATTAATTTGTAAGTGTCATTGAACTTGGCTTAGGCGTTAATCTCACGATGATGCTTTGACAAAAAAAAAGGTGAGGACTGAGGTCACAAGTTCGAACCTCAGGAATGCCATTTATTGAGAGACACAACCTCAAGAATATACATTAATAATGTAGGGTTAAATATGTTTTTTTCCCTGTAAAATAGGAGTATATTTATCATTATATTTTATTTTTAAAAAATGTATTATTTATGAAGTTGTATCTATGGCTTATAAATAAATGAAGTTGTATCTATATAAATAAAGAAAGAAAGATAATAATTTTATAAGGAAGTCTACAAATAATGAAATTATATATATGAATAAAAGAATGGAAATTTTTATTTTCAAAAGCACGAGTTCCAAAAGAAAATATATACAAAATTGTACATGAATTTATATTTACAAAAATGAATAGTTTTGTATAAAATTATAAATAATAATTGTTGCAAGACAATATCTTAGAACTCTCATAATATAAGAGAATATTGAATAATAAATTTTAATAAAATAATATGATTGAAATAGAAATAACCGGTTAAGCTTCAAGCTATAAACTAATTATTTTACCAAATTTTATAGTAGGAATAAATAAAATAGTTTATAAAATGTTGCCCGAACGGGTGACGACATCTGTCAAACAAAAACAAAAGCTATTCCTTAAATGTTTCACAAAGTTTACAAATTCAAATTAAAAACTAAAGCACATTGGTAAAATTAACAATAAAGCTAAATGGATTGGAGTAGATAAAATTTTCTCTTCATAACGCATCGAAATCCATTAAGTTCAATTCATTCATTTGTATGAAATTTTTTTGTATGTTATACTGTCTGTTACAGTTTGATTTTGTATATAAATATAAATATCAGAACGGTTTTGATGTGTATAGTATTGTTGTGATCTCTATTTTACAAATTAAATGCAGCAAATATGACACCACCATTATATATATTTTCTTGCCAAATGATGTTAGATTGTTGGTTCATATCAATTCCTATATATAATGGAAGATTAATGCTTTAGTTACTTTTATATGTTCAGACCCGAAACCATGATTCTTGACGGTATTGTGGAAGATATATCAAAAAAATTGAATCGTTCTTTCTCAAGTACTAATGATCAAGGAATAGTTGGAAATAAAGAGCATATTGCACAAATCCAGTCCATGTTGCAACTTGAGTCGCAAGCTGTTCGGATCATAGGAATTTGGGGCATGGGAGGAATAGGTAAATCTACACTAGCTCAGGCACTACACAACAAACTTGCTACCCAATTCAGTTCAAGGAGCTGTGTTATAAATGCTCAGCAAAAAATAGAAAGAGTTGGAATAGACTCTGTACGTAAAAAATACTTATCAGAACTTCTGGGAGAAAAAATCAAGTCCGATGAATTACATTTTGCAATTGAAAGGGTCAAAAAGGTAAAGGTTCTTCTTATTCTTGATGACCTGAAAAATTCGAGTCAACTTCAAGAATTAATTGGAGTTGGAGGGCGTGGAAACTTCGGCCAGGGAAGTAGAATAATTGTGAGTAGCAGAGACATGCAAGTGCTTAGGAATGTTGAAGCTGATGAAATATATGAAGTCAATGAGATGAATTACCATGATTCTTTAGAGCTCTTCAGTTTAAATGCCTTTAAACAAAACCATCCCGTGGGAGGTTATGCGGATTTGGTACAAAAGGTATTACAATATGCTAAAGGGATTCCATTAGCTCTCAAAGTTTTAGGCTTACTGCTTCATGGTAGGAAAAGGAAAGCATGGGAAAGTGAGCTGCAAAAGTTGGAAAAGCTTCCCGATCGTGATATTTTCAATGTGTTGAAATTAAGTTATGATGGGCTTGATGATGAACAAAAGGACATATTTCTTGACATAGCTTGCTTCTTTTCAGGCGGTTATGTGTGTGAAGTAATGGATATCCTAGATGGTTGTGGTTTCTCTGCTCACATTGGAATGGATGTTCTCAAAGATAAGGGTCTTATATATATTTTGGAAGATTCCGTCGTGGTGCATGATCTAATGCAGGAAATGGGCATGGAAATTGTTCGTCAACAATGTGCCAATGATCCTGGAAAACGCAGTCGTTTATGGAAGCATGAAGAAATTTATCAAGTCTTAAAAAACAACAAGGTATGTTCTGCACCTTACTTCTCTAAATTTCCTGCTCCACATCCTTTAATGTTTATTTATCTCTAATTCCTTGCATTTACTTCCAGGGGACGGATGCAATGCAGTGTATATTCATCGACGACTGGAAATCAAAACAAGTTGAACTACATCGTGAAATTTTCAAAAGCATGCCTAATCTGAGAATGCTCTATATTCGTTTTTGGGATGGTCTATCAGATGCTATTCTTCCTTCATTTCAAGAAAGTCCTTCGGATGGTTTAAAAGTTCTTTATTGGGATCAATTTCCTCTAAGATCTTTGGTACTGGACTTTTTCCCAGAAAATCTTGTTAAACTTTATATGAAATATAGCCATCTTGAACATTGGGAGGATGATCAGGTACGTGAAGCTTTATGTTGTATTCCTTTGTATTTTAGCTATGTATAGTCTTTGATTATCAATCATATCAGTGTAGAAATGAATGCTATAAAATATTTCTTCATGCTTTGTATAATAATATAGTACTCTTGTTAATTATACCATGTATATAGGGTTAAGTTTAGATACTTTTTTTGTCACCTAATCATTTACTTTTTACATCAGGCATTACCGAATTTGAAAAAACTCGATCTTAGTTATTCTTCAAACCTGATTCAAATACCAGACCTTTCTAAGTTCCCAAATATTGAAGAAGTAATTCTTAATGGTTGTGAAAGCTTGATTAAAGTTTACTCCTCGAGTTTCCTCAGCAAGCTCAAACTTTTATGGCTAAATCGTTGTCATGAGCTTACGAGTTTAAATCTTTATAGCAATATTCTATCGAGATCTTCTGGATTAGTGGAGCTCTATGATTGTTGCAAGCTGGAAACATTTTCAATTGAGGTGGTTGAATCACGTGGTCGTTCACATTTTGATGGATTCTCGGGAGGCATAGAAAATTTTTGTGATGCAAAATTTTGCTGGACTCACCCAGAAGGTACCTCTAGCACTGAAGAGATTATTGAAAGAGATCTGGACTTATCCCGAGGTATTTATTTTCTTAGAAAATATGAGCCCTCACAATATTTCCACCATGAGCTTTATATATTAGATCTCGGTGATTGTGAATCCCTTACAAACCTTTCAAGCAACATTTGGAAGTTGAAATTGCTAAGAAGACTTTATTTGAGTGGTTGCTCAAATTTGGAAAAGCTCCCTGAAATTGAGGAGACAATGGAAAATTTAGGGGTGCTTGTCTTGGATGGAACAGCAATACAAGAATTACCTTCATCCTTGCACCGTTTGGTGGGGCTTGAACAATTGAGCTTGCGGGGGTGCAAAAGGCTTGAGATTATTCCCTCCTCAATCGGAACACTCACTAAACTCTGCAGCTTAGACATTACCTATTGTGAATCACTTGAAACTTTTCCAAGCAGCATTTTCAAATTGAACTTAACAGAACTTGATTTTATGGGTTGCTCAAAGCTAAAGACCTTCCCGGAGATCTGGGAGCCTCAAGTAAGTGTTTCTTGCATTAACTTACGTGGAACAGCAATACAAGAATTACCTTCATCCTTGCACCGTTTGGTGGGGCTTAAAAAATTGAGCTTGCGGCAGTGCGAAAGGCTTGAGATTATTCCCTCCACAATCAAAACACTCACTAAACTCTGCAGCTTAGACATTACCTACTGTGAATCACTTGAAACTTTTCCAAGCAACATTTTCAAATTGAACTTAACAAAACTTGATTTTGAGGGTTGCTCAAAGCTAAAGACCTTCCCGGAGATCTTGGAGCCTCAAGAAAGTGTTTCTTGCATTAACTTAGGTGGAACAGCAATACAAGAATTACCTTCATCCTTGCACCGTTTGGTGGGGCTTGAAGAATTGAGCTTGCGGAAGTGCAAAAGGCTTGAGATTATTCCCTCAATCGGAACACTCACTAAACTCTGCAAGTTAGACATTACCTATTGTGAATCATTTGAAACTTTTCCAAGTAGCATTTTCAAATTGAACTTAACAGAACTTGATTTTAAGGGTTGCTCAAAGCTAAAGACCTTCCCGGAGATCTTGGAGCCTCAAGAAAGTGTTTCTTGCATTAACTTAGGTGGAACAGCAATACAAGAATTACCTTCATCCTTGCACCGTTTGGTGGGGCTTGAAAAATTGAGCTTGCGGGGGTGCAAAAGGCTTGAGATTATTCCCTCCTCAATCGGAACACTCACTAAACTCTGCAACTTAGACATTACCTTGTGTAAATCACTTGAAACTTTTCCAAGTAGCATTTTCAAATTGAACTTAACAGAACTTGATTTTAAGGGTTGCTCAAAGCTAAAGACCATCCCGGAGATCTTTGAACCTGTAGAAAGTTTTGCTTGCATTGAATTAAGCAACACACCAATTAGAGAACTGCCTTCATCATTGGATTGTTGTGATCTGGAGTCACTTCCAAACTGCCTTCTCCCCGAGCTTGACTGCTTGTCCTCATTAAGGAAATTGTCACTGCGACATACTGGAATCGTGAACCTACCAGAGAGTATTGCTCATCTTTCAAGCTTGGAATCACTTGATGTAAGTCATTGCAGAAAGCTTGAATATATCCCACAACTTCCACCATTTCTAATCCAGTTAATAGCAATTGATTGCCCATCCATTAGAAGAGTGATATCAAATTCAAGGTTTAAACATCCGTCAGATTTCAAAGAGGGTTCTAATTCCTTCGAACTTTATTTCACCAGTAATGAAGAATGGGATCCAAGTGTTCATAGTGATGTTGTAGCCGATGCAAGGCTTAGGGTTACTGAGGATGCATTTAGGTTTGTGTTCTATTGCTTTCCAGGGAGTGCTGTTCCTGATTGGTTCCCTTACCGTAGCCAAGGAAATTCATTAACTGTGGATAAAGATTCTCTACATTGGGGCAATGATAATAGTCTCATTGGTTTTGCTATTTGTCTCGCTTTCGGATTCGAAGAAGACGTGGATTATAGAAACTATGAATATGGTGGTTTTAGATGCTGGCTAACATTTGAATCTGATGCCCGCACAGACATCTTTCCCAATGATAAACAGTTGAAGGTGCCTTTCTATTGGAGTTATTTTCAAATGGTAGAAGACAAGCGAGATCATACATTCATATGGAAATATTACTTAATGGACTCTGCAAACATTGGCAAAGGGATCTTTCATGCCTTCAACTTCACTATTGAGCTCACCAGTCGTTATCAAGTTCTAAAATCAAGTCCCATTGTGAAAGAGTGCGGAATACGCCCTCTTTTTACCCAAGAAAAAGATGATATTGGTGGTGCTAGCTGTTGACTCTTTCAGCTTTCTCAGAATTTCAAATGATGCCATATTTCTTGATACCATATATATATGCGGTGAGTTATTATTCTTATATTCATGGAGAAAATATCTTTGACATGGTTATCATTCAAGTTTCTAGCTAGCTAGCTATGCATTTTTTGAATGATGAAACAATGTGGCATTGGTATATTAGATCGGTGATGATCTTAATTTGTCAGTCTCACTATGTAAAGTGCATAGTTATATTACATGTTCTAATTGTTTTTAACATGTGAAATGTTCCTAGAACTGGGGTATGATTTTTGCATTAGAATCTGTCTCAGGAACTGCTTGGTGATCTTGTCTCCACTTCATGCTGAACATGAGTCATCACTAAGCCTGCTCATATTATTAGAGTCCCAAAGTAAATCTACACAGATATATATGGCTTATCATGCACCTTGTCAAGCATTTCAGTTTTCATTTCAATGGCGCACCAGAAATATATGCATAATCATATATTCAGCAGTGTAAGGATGATTATTACATGCTTTTCTATGTTTGAAGAGTCATGAGTTTTCTCTCTGTGTTGTGACTTGTGTTTTTAGTGCTCTGCAGACTAATTGATATTTCCTGGAACCGCAAGGTTGTTGTTATCCATGTCGATGGAGAGGAAGTTTATTTCAGTCATGTAGATTGGCAGTTAGCTTTGTTGTCATTGACATTGTTTTTGTTGGTTTTGAACACATTTGATTTAATGCTGTGTTGAACTGTTGATGCTCCTTATCTTTACCATTCTGATGCAATTATTGCCTGAGATGCTGTTTTCTATAGTTTGAGAAATCTTCTATCTGTGTCTGTCTCAACGCTTACCATCATGAAGTGTTTTGGTGTAACTAACCTCCTGATAATGAAATAGTAAAGAGTTATATTTACTAACCACAATACATGATTGCTTCAACTTGAGTTCAGAGTGCAATTTATTTATTACATGTTGGCATGATGATCTCTATTATTGCTCTGTCCTGAGAAATCTCAATGTGACCTTTCTCTATTAACTCTTACCGTGTATTTGCCCCTCATTAAGAATTCTTGTTGAGCAATCTCGTGTCAATTAAATTTTACTTTTGAGAAGCTTTATTTTTTTTACTGAACAGATTAAATCTTATTAAACTTGTAGGATGTAATCTTGATTGCCACCCGGAGAATATTGAGGCCACCAAAGAAAGGTTCCAAGATTATGAAGGTAGAGCTATTGTTTCCTAACAGCTTCTAAAGTTATAGTGTTCAATCAACTCATAAATTTTTTCTTATAGGATAAAACATCTCTTTACCATGTCAATGAATGTGCAAGTATATATTGGAAAATGAATTCACATTGTGAAACATGTGTCTGTGCCAATTGTTGTCATTTTTGCATGTGAAGTTTGCAAATTAATTACCTTAATACTAATTTTTACTCATTCCTTATGAGTTGTATCTTTGTGGATAGGTTTTCTTGGACCCAAAGGAACGAAACAAGACTGAGTACAAGTTGGAGACTTTTGCTGCATTGTACAAGAAGCTGTTTGGAAAAGATCTTGTGTTTGAGTATCCCATCACAGAGGCTTAGTTTCAATTCCTTACTCAGCTTTGAATAATTTGTTCTAAAGTTGCAGATGGTGTATGCTGCTGGTTCAAGTTTTGTCTGAATAATTTAATTTCCTTTTATGCTGGAAATTTTTTCCAAATTTCATAAAGTATAAGGGACTGGTTTCATCAATGTAGGATGGGTTTTATTTTTCTTAAGCTTCTACAGGTTCATCGATTCATATAATCGAGGTTTGCAAGTTTATCAATTATCATTATGGTGGCTTCTAATATACGAACCACCTCTGCCAAATTTACCTGAGTAGTAGTGAAGTGTGAGAATAAAAATTGAAATATGAGGCCTCCAAATTTTAGAAATTGCAAGTGTCTGTTTTCCTTTATCTGCTAGTGTTGCATATGGCACTCCCGAACCCCCTGAATTACCTGCTTCTTCTTCCTCCGATCATGGCGGCTGTGTGGTCATGTCCTTTGAAGATCTTTGCCACCTTTGAAGATGGAGGCAGAGGT
The DNA here is from genome assembly GCA_030819835.1 of Acmispon strigosus. NCBI lineage: Eukaryota > Viridiplantae > Streptophyta > Magnoliopsida > Fabales > Fabaceae > Acmispon > Acmispon strigosus. Next base: position 34,749,500 of record JAUAMA010000007.1, read on the forward strand.
GACCGAGGCCAGGACGGGTGACCGAGGCATGAGCAGTACCTGAAGTCAGTAGGTGGTGGTTGGAGATTTCTGCTAGGGTGGCGCACGGAGGGCGAGGGTTTGTGGTGCTTGCAGGGACGAAGGTCGCCGAGCCTCACAGGGTGAGGAGTCACGAAATAGTATGAGAAAAGGTGTGGGCGGTGGTGGCCAAAGGCTCAAATGAAAAGATACATGTTCTGAGCAACACCATCATGTTAATAGTGAAGAATGTATTGTTTCTGTCCATATTTTACACTCATCTGTATGCCAAATCTTTGAACAGTGAGATCAAGTTGGAAGAAGCGGCTGTTCTGCATTGTATGGGGTGACAGAGCACTAAACATGAAGCTTATGAGGAAAGGCATCTTGTCTCGCATTTATGCTCCCATGGTACGTTCACTTGCTGGAATGTGCTTTCTGGTTTCTCTCCAAGCAATTTATGTAGTTGTCATCACTCATCAGCATATAGTTACGAGAAAACATTCTAAACTCTTCCACAACAAAATATCTTTGCAGGCTATTATTCAAAGTTTGAGGGAATCTGGTGTTTTTAGCTCAGTGATTGCAAAAGCTGTTCAAACAACAATATCAAAAGAAAACTTTTTAAAATCTGTTGAGAGTAGCAATTCAACCCGGAACGCCAGATCAGAGAAGATCTCTCATAGAAAAATCGATGCTGGTGGATTATCCGAAGCAACTGCAACAAGGATATTGGAAGCGATAGATGATTCAATGCCCTCTGCAATCCCTCCATTATCACCGCCTAGCCATGATCACGCTGACCTCATTACGTCTTAGTTTTTGACTGACTCCTTGTCACCAGGTATTATTTTTGAAGATAGTTCTGATACCTCTTGAACTGTGGTGAATATGATAGAAGCATCTATGGCTTTCATGATGGGGTTCCAAACATCCTCCTCAACTTGGACTGAATCCCATCCTACCTTATTTTTAATGCTGCAAACTCCAAAAATAATGTCCGTCGATGAAAACCGGGTTGGCGTAAACAAACATCTTATGCCTAGCTTTATCAGTGATAATTGTGTGAGTGATATTAAGGGAGTCATGTAATATCTCTAACTCCACAAAATTCCTATAAAACTAGCACATGCCCCCCCTGAGATTCCCCTAGCTTCAACACAGTTTTAAAAAGGAACAAGTGTCACCATTAGGAAGATTATTTTCAAAAGTACCTTTTTGCAAAGATTCTTTAGCCCTCTTACTCTATGAAAGTTCGAGATAAGAATACTGATGCTGACAGAGGGGGCATGTTTAGGCCCGCCTCCTTGGCCGTAGGAAATATCAATAGTAGTTGTGACCCATGAGATGAAACTGAAAAATTATCATCAGTCTATCTTTTCTTGATATTTTTATCACCATCTTCCGGATCATCTTGCTCCTCGGGATTATCTTGTCTAGAGCGCTTGAGGGTGAGTGCTTTTTTGAACCCTTCAGCAAGTTAGGTTTCTTTACTTTCCTCCAACCTATGGACAATTAGCTTCTCTCATTTTCCTCTTAATCTAGAATCTCCAGAAAATAGTCCAACATTGCCTTCATTTCAATGTCCTCAACAAGAGGTTCACATGTTTAGATTGGACCCGTAAGGGGGCTAGACTTATATGTAGATTCTAACTCTTTCATTAGAATATTTTCTATCTCTCTCTTCTTAAACAGTTAAAAGGTTCCACTATATCTATTTAATGCATATATGTGAAAAGAGATAAACACAAAACTCTCACATGATGACACATGAGAAAAATTTCACATGAGAGGATCCAAATCCTAGAACCAATAGGTGTTTTACCACTAGGAAGGGGAACAAGAGACCAAGTTTTATTTTCAGCTAAAGCATGTAATTTAGATTTGTTAGTGTTGAGTCTTTTCCTTAGATTAAGTAGGCTAAGTCTATTAGGAAGTTTTTTGGAGTAGTGTAATAATGATATTCAGAACATCATTAGTTAGTATGCATGCTTAAGTGGTTTTATTTTTCTGGTTCTTAAGAAACAATGTGCTGAAATAGGTTTACCAATGAATGTAAATGCAAGCTGCTATCTTTTTGACTTCCATCTTAGACTCTAAAAACCAACAAATGGTATCAAGAGCCCCTTAATCTTAAAGGGATTGTGAGTGCAAGAGAGAAAACAAGTGAGGAACTTCAACCAGAAAAAAACACAAACAAGAACGGCTTCTAGCAGCTCTTCCTTGCCTTCACCTCCTGTATTTGCAGGAGAAAACTATGATTTATGGGCTGCAAAAATGAGAACTTGTTTGAAAGCTCAGAGTTTGTGGGAAGTGGTAGAACATGGCAGCAATCAAACCCCTCTACCGGAGAACCCAACTGTGAATCAAATAAGATTTCACAATGAAGAAGTGGCTAAGGAAGGCAAAACACTTGTCATCATACAAGCAGCTTTGCATGATAATGTGTTTATCAAGATTCTGAATCTTGAACCAGCAAAAGAAGCTTGGGAGAAACTCAAAGAAGAGTTCAAAGGAACTGAAAGAACAAGGAAGATGAAGGTTTTAAATCTTAGAAGAGAGTTTGAAGCCATCAAAATGAAAGAATCTGAAAACGTGAAGGAGTTGTCAGATAGACTTTCGAAGGTGATCATACAAATCAGATTGCTTGGTGAAGAGCTTAGTGATCAAAGAGTGGTGGAGAAAATTCTGGTGTATCTTCTAGAGAGGTTTGAGTAAAAAATCACCTCTCTTGAAGAAAATAAGGACTTTTCTGAAATTTCAGTTGCAGAACTTGTGAATGCTTTGCAAGAAACTGAACAAAGAAGATCTATGAGGATGGAAGTAAAGGTTGAAGCGGAAGGTGTCTTTGTGGCAAGCAACAATAGAGGAGTTTGGAAAGGGAAATATGCAGCATGCTCTCATTGCAAGAAGACCAATCATACTGAAAACTTTTGTTGGTTCAGACCGGGAGTGAAGTGTAGAGCTTGCAATCAACTTGGTCATGTGGAGAAGGTTTGCAAAAATAGAGCAAACCAACAACAACAGCAAGCACAAGTTGTTGAGCTACATGAAAACAATGAGGAGCATTTGTTTATTGCTACTTGCTATACAGCAAAAAGTAGCATGAATTCTTGGTTGATTGACAGTGGATGCACAAATCACATGACACATGATGCTAGCATCTTCAAGGAACTTGATTAGTCATATTTTTCGAAAGTTACCATGGGCAATGGAGAAAGTCTTGATGTCAAATGAAAAGGAGTGGTCAGAATTGAAACTCCCTCAGGTACAAAATACATTTATGATGTCTTATTAGTGCCTGAGTTAAGTTAAAATCTATTAAGTATTGAACACATGCTGGAAAAATACTATACCTTGCATTTCGAAGACATGAAATGTATCATAGTTGATCCTGCTGGCTATGAACTAATGTGTGTCAAAATGAGAAATAGAAGTTTTGCTATAGAGTGGAAACGTACTGCTATGCATGCTTCTTCAAATGAAGTAAAAGTCTCAAAAAATGAGAAGTTTGGAGTCGACAATCTCCAATACCAAAAATGTGAAAATGAAGAAAATTTGAAGAAGGATGTTGATTTGTCTGTTAGAAGAACTGGACTGCTTGTTGGAGGTTATAAAAAGTGCAATGTTGCTGCAATTAAACCTTCGGGATATGCAAAATTTGCAAGCACAAATGGTTGGGGAATTGTTATGCAAGAGGAGACAAAAAGGATGTAGAAAAATAACAAGTTGCAAGTTGAAGACAAGCCAAGTCATCCAAAGGTGAATGGTGTTAAGCATATTTATAGAACCAAATTGAATTATGATGGTTCCATGAACAAATTTAAGGCAAGATTGGTTGATAAAGGCTATTATCAAAAGCATGGAGTTGATCTTTCTAATACTTTTGCACCATTGGCAAGCCATGATGCTGAGGAGTCAAACAAGCTTGGAATCACTAAGGAAAATCTCAAGGAGGAGTGTTAGTGTTGAGTATTTTCCTTAGATTAAGTAGGCTAAGTCTATTAGCGAGTTTTATGGAGTAGTGTAATAATGATATTCAGAACATCATTAGTTAGTATGCATGCTTTAGTGGTTTTACTTTTCTGGTTTTTAAGAAACAATGTGATGTCATAATTACAGCAGAAACTTTATCTTCTTTCAATGTATTTTGTATAAATAGGTTTATCAATAAATGTAAATGCAAGCGGCTATCTTTTTTGCTTCCATCTTTGACTCTAAAAACCAACAAGATTCCATAACTGCAATCCATTGAGGATTCTTAACAGCCTGGTGTGATATGTAGCTAGTTCAATGTGAGCAGAAATGGAAAGAACCAATTAGTGTGGGGAAGTTTGTGATATGAAAGAACTGAGTGAAGAGGTTACCTAACGGTATTGCTTTTTCATAACTGTGAGCAGTATGTTGGTGAGCAGTATGAGAAAGATTATAGTGATAATCTGTGAGGTAAGAAGGAGATTTTTAATTCTTGTGGATCTTCTAGCAAAAGGATTGACATTGATATCAGAAGGAACATATGGGGAAGAATGTGTGATCAGACAAAGAATCAACATAAAATTTGGTTTGAGAAACAGGTTCATAAAATTAGAATCAAACTCAGGAGAAGAAACAGAATGATTAACAGAATCAGTAACATTGGTTTTAAAAGGGAAATGACTTTCATAAAAGACCACATTACTACTAATTATAATTTGTCCGGTGTGTATATCCATAACCCTTTGTTCCTGATTTAAATCCAAGGAAAACATACTTTTTGGCTCTATTATCAAGTTGGGTTCTATTTTGAGTAATAGTAGAACCATAACAAAGACCACCAAACACATTCAAATCCATTAAAGTAGGTGAATCATGAGACAAGTTGAAAATGACAAGTTGAAAATGAGTCTTTCCTTGCAATATAGGAGAGGGAAGTCTATTGATCAAATGAACTGGATGCAAAACAACATAGCTCCAAAAGAATTTGGGCATACTTGATTCTTTTTTAAAGTAAAATGTATCGTGAAAGGTTAAACGAGTAGTAGGTAAAGATTTCGAAACTTCTTAAAAAGATATACGAGTTAACCATGAAACTTGTAATAATAATTAGTATTCCTTTTAAGATAATTTTATAAGTTTCTTGACCATTATACTAATTGATTTTTTTTAGGATTAATGATCGATTTAGTTTCCGTGTCTATTTAGTCTTAGTTGAAAAAAAAAATTAGCAATAAGTTTCTTTGATTGGACAAAGTTTTTGTTTGGTCGAAGCTTAAGGTCGAAGCTCCGGCGACCGGTTAAATGAGGATTTTTTCATTTTTTTATGAGATACACATTAAAAAAAAATAATTAATATTACAATATATTCTGTCTTTCTCGTAGCTTATCCATATAGTATAGCATAAAATTAAACCGTATGTGTCGAAGTCAACGCATGATTTAAGTTTAGGACTGAAAAGGAAGAACAAAATATAGATTAAAAAAGTCGAAAACATCATACAACATCAGGGTCGAAATTAACCATAACATCACAACATTCACATGGAACTTGAAGTTGAATACATATAAGAAAGTAACATGAAATTATTTGTTATAACTTAGATGGGGATGGCATTGGTGACTCTAGGGTAGACCACAGTGGCAGGATGAGCCATGATTTTGCGACCCTTCGTGTGGCGAAAGCAATACACGAGAGCCCCGACCGGCCACTCCACCACCGCTGACGCCGCGAACGCCAGGAACCCCACCGTCGGCCCCACCACCTTGCACCGGCAAGGGTTGCTGTGGGTGCCACATTGCACGCAAATTGGAACCCCAATTCCAACCATCTTCAATGCTTGTTAGTAAATCTTTGATATGCTTTTGTGTCGTGAGATTTGATAATTTTGAAGAAGGAATGATGAATGCGATACACAACTTGGATGATTTTTTGTTCTTGTTGATGTTGATTTTTATAGCGTTTGTTTAACAGGTATCCTTGGTTTCTTGTGAGTTTTGTTTGGGAACTGTGCCTTGATACGTGTCACCAGCAAAGGCATTATTGGTACACGTGTCAGTTATTTGCATGAGGTACTTGACACGTGTTTTTGTTTGGTTCTTTCCTTGCTTTGTAGCGCAGCAAAGTGTCCTGAGATCTACACTTGGCCGGGTAGGCGACTCCAATCAACACTGGCTCTTTCATTTCCATTTCGTATGATCGAAACTAGTGATGCGCGTTTTTATACTATATCAAATTTTATGTTTTTTTTTTTTTTTTACATATGGAAAAAAATATCTAATTAATATCTTATATAATATTGTGTAGGTTAATGAGAGAAAATAATAATTATTGGTTACGTAATTCATGAGAATTGTAATAGGTGGAAATAAGATGTGATAGAAGAGAAATACAATATTAAATGAGGGTATAAATGCGAGAAAATGTGATAGGTAGTCTTGAAAATTTAAAACAATAAGTATTTTAAAAAAATAGATAAAAAACTAAAACAACACACATTTTGAAATAGATGGTGTATATTGTTGAGAGAACTCAAGTAGCTTAACCTACTCCACCATGATCAAAGAATAATTTTTCTTCAATTGAACTAGGTACTAAGGTATTGGGCTTAGCAACTGAGATTGAATGATTTACTTGATTAAGGTATTAACAAGTGAAGGTTAAGGCTACATCACCATAAAAAGGTTTCTGAATTTTATATAGAAAATTGGTTGTAAGAAGCATAATTTGATTAGGTGAAACTAAAATTTCGAGTACTGTTTCCATATAAGTGTTTCCAATCTTTCACTATTGCTTTTCTGAAAATCATTTTGTTGTAAACAACATTTCAACATATATCTCTTTACTTTTCTCTTCTAAATTGCAAAACTTAAGCTTGAATCAATAAACAAACTATCCCTGTGAATTCGACAATCTTTTATATTACTTCGGACAATCCATACACTTGCGGAATCGATATGAGGTTTGAACCCCAGAGCTTCATTTGAAGTTTGAAAGTCTTGTTTTAAGAAAATTCTTTCACAAATGTTGTTGTTGATGAAAGGATCTATAGATTCATCTTTTTAGCTTTCTCAAAGCTTAAATTCTGAGCTGGAAGTGATTTTTCAAAGTGAGTTTTTGCTATGGTGCCTTTGGGAAAGAATAATCACCATCAAGAGAGCTACACAACCCTATATTTTGTTTCTTGAAATGTTGTTTTGGCCCAAAATTGATTTTGAAAAAGTGCTTATTTGGAAAAGTGTTCTACATGAGCCTTGCTTAAAATGATGAGATAAACTAATTTATGAAGTTAGATTTTTAAAAAGAAATTCCTAGCTATATTTATGGTGATGGCCAAACCTATGTAGCTTTTTGGGGTTTAGTTTTTGTGTTTTCTTAAGTTGTTTTATGGTTAAATGCTTGTTTGAGAAGTGTTGGAAAATTTTATGGAATTGTTGGCCAAAGAAATGACATGGCCGAACCTATAGAGTGTTTTTAGGGGTTATGTTGCCTTAAAAACTTGATTTTTAGTGTTGACGCCACTCATGGGCATGTATTAGGGGGCCATGACCGTCAACGAATATGCCATGAGGATGGAATCGCTAGCCTGGCACTAGGGATGGCAACAGGTAGGGTCGGGTGCGGGTTTAACCATACCCGAACCCGAACCCGAAATCATATACCCGAACTCAAACCCAAACCCAAACCCTGTTCGGGTAGAAAAACGATACCCGAACCCGAACCCGTTGGGTTTCAGGTTCCCCATACCCGAAATCATACCCGCAGTAAACAAAGGGAAACCATAAAAAACCCGAAAACCCGACCCATACCCGAACCCGATTACTAATGCAATAGCAGCAACATCTTCATAATGATTTAAAAAATGACTCTAGAAGCCAATTCAAAATTCCATATTCAAGATCATGAATATTTATATAAAGATATATATTCAGAAACTTGAAAGTTGAAACAATGAAATCCTAGTAATCACAATTAAAGTACTAATATATATATATATATATATATATATATATATATATATATATAAGATATTTTAGTAATTTAATATATAGAGGGACGAGAAGCACCTTCGTTCTTTCCCCGAACTCGTCATGTTGCTTAAAAAATGCAGTCACGTGTGCCTCAAAATTAGCTGAAACAACAAAAAAATCTCGTGTTGTTGGTCCAATGCCTCCTTTAGTTCGAGCTGAAATATGTAAGAGTACAACTTCTTTGTTATTACATATGAAGCAAGTGCACAATAAACAAAACAACAAGATAACAAAAATTTTGCAAGGATTTGTTCCTACTGCTTTGTAGGCGAAAGGAAGGAGGAATTCGATAGCAACTCTATAATAATTAAACAAACATAGAGAATATTCTAAATTAATGATACAACAAAACCAAACCACGATATAGATTCATAGAGAAAACGTATGAAAAGAACTCAAGCTAGTTTAAAGACCACCACACTTGTAAGAAAGCATGATGTAAGGCTTCTGAATTGAAACTGGTCATCACTTGCGTGGATCCTTTAGCAAAGGGACTGCACCAATAACATAAAAGTGAATGAGAAAATACATAACATACAATTAGTTAATAAGTTGTAAATGCTTGAGACACGTATCGGAAAAACAATGTGAGATAGGCTGATTGCATCCATAGTTCCAAATGAGATCCAAGCAATAATACGTAAACCAAAGCCCTGTAGAAAGTAAAAGGCTAATAGTTCAATTGCTAAGCAGGATTTCAATACCACCAAACTTAATCATTCTGAGTGATAGGGCACTCACTTCTCTGTATATTCCTTGTACTCACGTCAGACTGAGCCGCGACATGAGAGAAATCGGAGGCAGCCGAAATTTAACTTCACCTCCTCAGCTGTTTGCTTCACCAAGATATCTCTACCATCCACAACCAAAGAGATATACCTTACGAGAAAATCCAAGGGAAAGACAATTTAGAGGGATAGAATGATAAAGACAACTAATGCAGAGAGGAAGAGGTGACAGCGTGAGGGGTACCTGCACCTTTTTCCGAACTGGATATGGTACTTCAAAAACTCGATAATGTGCGTCTGCAAAGCCGTTCTTCCTAGTGTCGCGGTGCAAAGGGATGCAGGAATATAAAAGTAACTCTACAATCAAAAGAAATGATTCTCAATTTAAATCCCGGCAAAAGAAAAGCACGATGTGGACTCATGAAGAACAAATGGGCGAAACAACCCTAACCAATTCATAGACTACCAAACTTGAAGAAAGGATGTTGAAGGGCCTCTGGAGTTCATGATCTCGTGCATCGATCAAAGAAAAAACTAACTGCAATAGTGGCATCAAAGAGAATGAGAAAAGGCACTAGACATTGTTAGTAGAAACATGGTAGAGCCGGAAAATCCGTACCGAAAAAAATTAGGGTGACTGGGCCGATTGCACCACAACTCAAAAACAGTATGCAGAAAGATATAAACCACTGAGCTGTAGAAAATAAAAGAAGTATAGAGTCAGGTGCTAAGTAGAATGAAAATATTTTCCCAAATTGTAATCTTTAGCATATAGGGCACTCACTTCTCTGTTATGTTCTTTTTTAAACGCTAGACAAGCAAGCAACACGACTAAATTCCTATGTGATTTTCGTTTGCTTTCACCTCCTCAGTTCCATCGAAGACCAAGAAATTTCCATAATCTGCAACTTAAAGAAATATTTTCAACAAACCATAAGAGAGAGTGTGGGATAGAAACGTAAATACCCTAAAGCTTAAAACAAGGGAAGATAGAGGTGAGTTGGACCTTTATTTTCTTTAAGAGATGGAGAAGGTTCATTCAGAACTCGAACGCGTGCGCCTCCAAAAACATGTACCTTGTGTGGTCGCATCTCGACATATGGAAAGATATAAATAAAATTAATCATATAATATGATATAATCCCACGAGATGACACTAATGGCAAGCCTAAAATATAATATATTAAATAGCAAAAAAGACTAAAGCCTAAAAAGAGACAATTATAGCATCTTGCATGTAAGTTGCGCCTAGGTCCGCAAGTTACATTCAAGATTGTTTAATTACTGAAATAATTTAGTCAAAACACTTATTAACCAAAAAAAATACCAAAATAACTTACGTGACAAGACCAATTGCATCATCCACTGAAATCGGAATTAAGGCTGAAAGGTGTACACCGACAAGCTGTTCAACATACAAGGCATGTCATGTCAAAAGCTAAATAGAATGTCATTAATATCGTACTTGGTCATAACGAGCATATAGGACACTACCTTCTCTATTTTACTCTTTTGTTCAGGGGACGGACACGACCATTTCTTGCACCCGGCATAGCTTTCTCAACATCCATAAATCCCTCCTTGACCATGAGATCGTCACTGTGTGAAACATGAAAATGAGATATTTAGACAAACCCTAAAACAAAGATAGACAGAGAGAGTGCGGGGGAATTTAACAATGTAGATGACTAATGATTAAAAAAGATGAAGAGAGGGACGACAAGCACCTTCGTTCTTTCCTCGAACTCGTCATGTTGCTTAAAAAATGCAATCACGTGTGCCTCAATATTAGCTAAAACAACAAAAAAATCTCGTGTTGTTGGTGCAATGCCTCCTTTAGTTCGAGCTGAAATAAGTAAGAGTACAATTTCTTTATTATTACATACGAAGCAAGTGCACAATAAACAAAACAACAAGATAACAAAAATTTTGCAAGGATTTGTTCCTACTGCTTTGTAGGCGAAAGGAAAGAGGAATTCGATAGCAACTCTATAATAATTAAATAAGCATAGAGAATATTCTAAATTAATGATAAAACAAAACCAAACCACGATATAGATTCATAAAGAAAACGTAGGAAAAGAACTCAAGCTAGTTTAAAGACCACCACACCTGTAAGAAAGCATGATGTAAGGCTTCTGAATTGAAACTGGTCATCACTTGAGTGGATCCTATAGCAAAGGGACTGCACCAATACCATAAATGTGAATGAGAAAATACATTACGTATAATTAGTTAATAAGTTGTAAATGCTTGAGACACGTACCGGAAAAACAATGTGAGATAGGCCGATTGCATCCATAGTTCCAAATGAGATCCAAGCAATAATACGTAAACCAAAGACCTGTAGAAAGTAAAAGGCTAATAGTTCAATTGCTAAGCAGGATTTCAATACCACCAAACTTAATCATTCTGAGTGATAGGGCACTCACTTCTCTGTATATTCCTTGTACTCACGTTAGACTGAGCCGCGACATGAGAGAAATCGGAGGCAGCCGAAATTTAACTTCACCTCCTCAGCTGTTTGCTTCACCAAGATATCTCTACCATCCACAACCAAAGAGATATACCTTACGAGAAAATCCAAGGGAAAGAGACTTTAGAGGGATAGAATGATAAAGACAACTAATGCAGAGAGGAAGAGATGACAGCCTGAGGGGTACCTTCACCTTTTTCCGAACTGGATATGGTACTTCAAAAACTCGATAATGTGCGTCTCCAAAGCCGTTCTTCCTAGTGTCGCGGTGCAAAGGGATGCAGGAATGTAAAAGTAACTCTACAATCAAAATAAATGATTCTCAATTTAAATGCCGGCAAAAGAAAAGCACGATGTGGACTCATGAAGAACAAATGGGCGAAACAACCCTAACCTATTCATAGACTACCAAACTTGAAGAAAGGATGTTGAAGGGCCTCTGGAGTTCATGATCTCGTGCATCGATCAAAGAAAAAACTAACTGCAATAGTGGCATCAAAGAGAATGAGAAAACGCACTAGACATTGTTAGTAGAAACATGGTAGAGCCGGAAAATCCGTACCGAAAAAAATTAGGGTGACTGGGCCGATTGCACCATAACTCAAAAACAGTATGTGCAGAAAGATATAAACCACTGAGCTGTAGAAAATAAAAGAAGTATAGAGTCAGGTGCTAAGTAGAATGAAAATATTTTCCCAAATTGTAATCTTTAGCATATAGGGCACTCACTTCTCTGTTATGTTCTTTTTTAAACGCTAGACAAGCAAGCAACACGACTAAATTCATATGTGATTTTCGTTTGCTTTCACCTCCTCAGTTCCATCGAAGACCAAAAAAATTCCATAATCTGCGACTTAAAGAAATATTTTCAACAAACCATAAGAGAGAGTGTGGGATAGAAACGTAAATACCCTAAAGCTTAAAACAAGGGAAGATAGAGGTGAGTTGGACCTTTATTTTTTTTAAGAGATGGAGAAGGTTCATTCAGAACTCGAACGCGTGCGCCTGCAAAAACATGTACCTTTTGTGGTCGCATCTCGACATACGGAAAGATATAAATAAAATTAATCATACAGTATGATATAATCCCACGAGATGACACTAATGGCAAGCCTAAAATATAACATATTAACTAGCAAAAAAGACTAAAGCCTAAAAAGAGACAATTATAGCATCTTGCATGTAAGTTGCGCCTAGGTCCGCAAGTTACATTCAAGATTGTTTAATTACTCAAATAATTTAGTCAAAACACTTATTAACCAAAAAAAAATACCAAAATAACTTACGTGACAAGACCAATTGCATCATCCACTGAAATCGGAATTAAGGCTGAAAGGTGTACACCGACAAGCTGTTCAACATACAAGGCATGTCATGTCAAAAGCTAAATAGAATGTCATTAATATCGTACTTGGTCATAACGAGCATATAGGACACTACCTTCTCTATTTTACTCTTTTGTTCAGGGGACGGACACGACCATTTCTTGCACCCGGCATAGCTTTCTCAACATCCATAAATCCCTCCTTGACCATGAGATCGTCACTGTGTGAAACATGAAAATGAGATATTTAGACAAACCCTAAAACAAAGATAGACAGAGAGAGTGCGGGGGAATTTAACAATGTAGATGACTAATGATTAAAAAAGATGAAGAGAGGGACGACAAGCACCTTCGTTCTTTCCCCGAACTCGTCATGTTGCTTAAAAAATGCAATCACGTGTGCCTCAATATTAGCTAAAACAACAAAAAAATCTCGTGTTGTTGGTGCAATGCCTCCTTTAGTTCGAGCTGAAATAAGTAAGAGTACAATTTCTTTATTATTACATACGAAGCAAGTGCACAATAAACAAAACAACAAGATAACAAAATTTTGCAAGGATTTGTTCCTACTGCTTTGTAGGCGAAAGGAAAGAGGAATTCGATAGCAACTCTATAATAATTAAATAAGCATAGAGAATATTCTAAATTAATGATACAACAAAACCAAACCACGATATAGATTCATAAAGAAAACGTAGGAAAAGAACTCAAGCTAGTTTAAAGACCACCACACCTGTAAGAAAGCATGATGTAAGGCTTTTGAATTGAAACTGGTCATCACTTGCGTGGATCCTATAGCAAAGGGACTGCACCAATACCATAAATGTGAATGAGAAAATACATTACGTATAATTAGTTAATAAGTTGTAAATGCTTGAGACACGTACCGGAAAAACAATGTGAGATAGGCCGATTGCATCCATAGTTCCAAATGAGATCCAAGCAATAATACGTAAACCAAAGACCTGTAGAAAGTAAAAGGCTAATAGTTCAATTGCTAAGCAGGATTTCAATACCACCAAACTTAATCATTCTGAGTGATAGGGCACTCACTTCTCTGTATATTCCTTGTACTCACGTTAGACTGAGCCGCGACATGAGAGAAATCGGAGGCAGCCGAAATTTAACTTCACCTCCTCAGCTGTTTGCTTCACCAAGATATCTCTACCATCCACAACCAAAGAGAGGAAGAGATGACAGCCTGAGGGGTACCTTCACCTTTTTCCGAACTGGATATGGTACTTCAAAAACTCGATAATGTGCGTCTCCAAAGCCGTTCTTCCTAGTGTCGCGGTGCAAAGGGATGCAGGAATGTAAAAGTAACTCTACAATCAAAATAAATGATTCTCAATTTAAATGCCGGCAAAAGAAAAGCACGATGTGGACTCATGAAGAACAAATGGGTGAAACAACCCTAACCTATTCATAGACTACCAAACTTGAAGAAAGGATGTTGAAGGGCCTCTGGAGTTCATGATCTCGTGCATCGATCAAAGAAAAAACTAACTGCAATAGTGGCATCAAAGAGAATGAGAAAACGCACTAGACATTGTTAGTAGAAACATGGTAGAGCCGGAAAATCCGTACCGAAAAAAATTAGGGTGACTGGGCCGATTGCACCATAACTCAAAAACAGTATGTGCAGAAAGATATAAACCACTGAGCTGTAGAAAATAAAAGAAGTATAGAGTCAGGTGCTAAGTAGAATGAAAATATTTTCCCAAATTGTAATCTTTAGCATATAGGGCACTCACTTCTCTGTTATGTTCTTTTTTAAACGCTAGACAAGCAAGCAACACGACTAAATTCATATGTGATTTTCGTTTGCTTTCACCTCCTCAGTTCCATCGAAGACCAAAAAATTTCCATAATCTGCGACTTAAAGAAATATTTTCAACAAACCATAAGAGAGAGTGTGGGATAGAAACGTAAATACCCTAAAGCTTAAAACAAGGGAAGATAGAGGTGAGTTGGACCTTTATTTTTTTTAAGAGATGGAGAAGGTTCATTCAGAACTCGAACGCGTGCGCCTGCAAAAACATGTACCTTTTGTGGTCGCATCTCGACATACGGAAAGATATAAATAAAATTAATCATACAGTATGATATAATCCCACGAGATGACACTAATGGCAAGCCTAAAATATAACATATTAACTAGCAAAAAAGACTAAAGCCTAAAAAGAGACAATTATAGCATCTTGCATGTAAGTTGCGCCTAGGTCCGCAAGTTACATTCAAGATTGTTTAATTACTCAAATAATTTAGTCAAAACACTTATTAACCAAAAAAAAATACCAAAATAACTTACGTGACAAGACCAATTGCATCATCCACTGAAATCGGAATTAAGGCTGAAAGGTGTACACCGACAAGCTGTTCAACATACAAGGCATGTCATGTCAAAAGCTAAATAGAATGTCATTAATATCGTACTTGGTCATAACGAGCATATAGGACACTACCTTCTCTATTTTACTCTTTTGTTCAGGGGACGGACACGACCATTTCTTGCACCCGGCATAGCTTTCTCAACATCCATAAATCCCTCCTTGACCATGAGATCGTCACTGTGTGAAACATGAAAATGAGATATTTAGACAAACCCTAAAACAAAGATAGACAGAGAGAGTGCGGGGGAATTTAACAATGTAGATGACTAATGATTAAAAAAGATGAAGAGAGGGACGACAAGCACCTTCGTTCTTTCCCCGAACTCGTCATGTTGCTTAAAAAATGCAATCACGTGTGCCTCAATATTAGCTAAAACAACAAAAAAATCTCGTGTTGTTGGTGCAATGCCTCCTTTAGTTCGAGCTGAAATAAGTAAGAGTACAATTTCTTTATTATTACATACGAAGCAAGTGCACAATAAACAAAACAACAAGATAACAAAAATTTTGCAAGGATTTGTTCCTACTGCTTTGTAGGCGAAAGGAAAGAGGAATTCGATAGCAACTCTATAATAATTAAATAAGCATAGAGAATATTCTAAATTAATGATACAACAAAACCAAACCACGATATAGATTCATAAAGAAAACGTAGGAAAAGAACTCAAGCTAGTTTAAAGACCACCACACCTGTAAGAAAGCATGATGTAAGGCTTTTGAATTGAAACTGGTCATCACTTGCGTGGATCCTATAGCAAAGGGACTGCACCAATACCATAAATGTGAATGAGAAAATACATTACGTATAATTAGTTAATAAGTTGTAAATGCTTGAGACACGTACCGGAAAAACAATGTGAGATAGGCCGATTGCATCCATAGTTCCAAATGAGATCCAAGCAATAATACGTAAACCAAAGACCTGTAGAAAGTAAAAGGCTAATAGTTCAATTGCTAAGCAGGATTTCAATACCACCAAACTTAATCATTCTGAGTGATAGGGCACTCACTTCTCTGTATATTCCTTGTACTCACGTTAGACTGAGCCGCGACATGAGAGAAATCGGAGGCAGCCGAAATTTAACTTCACCTCCTCAGCTGTTTGCTTCACCAAGATATCTCTACCATCCACAACCAAAGAGAGGAAGAGATGACAGCCTGAGGGGTACCTTCACCTTTTTCCGAACTGGATATGGTACTTCAAAAACTCGATAATGTGCGTCTCCAAAGCCGTTCTTCCTAGTGTCGCGGTGCAAAGGGATGCAGGAATGTAAAAGTAACTCTACAATCAAAATAAATGATTCTCAATTTAAATGCCGGCAAAAGAAAAGCACGATGTGGACTCATGAAGAACAAATGGGTGAAACAACCCTAACCTATTCATAGACTACCAAACTTGAAGAAAGGATGTTGAAGGGCCTCTGGAGTTCATGATCTCGTGCATCGATCAAAGAAAAAACTAACTGCAATAGTGGCATCAAAGAGAATGAGAAAACGCACTAGACATTGTTAGTAGAAACATGGTAGAGCCGGAAAATCCGTACCGAAAAAAATTAGGGTGACTGGGCCGATTGCAACATAACTCAAAAACAGTATGTGCAGAAAGATATAAACCACTGAGCTGTAGAAAATAAAAGAAGTATAGAGTCAGGTGCTAAGTAGAATGAAAATATTTTCCCAAATTGTAATCTTTAGCATATAGGGCACTCACTTCTCTGTTATGTTCTTTTTTAAACGCTAGACAAGCAAGCAACACGACTAAATTCATATGTGATTTTCGTTTGCTTTCACCTCCTCAGTTCCATCGAAGACCAAAAAATTTCCATAATCTGCGACTTAAAGAAATATTTTCAACAAACCATAAGAGAGAGTGTGGGATAGAAACGTAAATACCCTAAAGCTTAAAACAAGGGAAGATAGAGGTGAGTTGGACCTTTATTTTTTTTAAGAGATGGAGAAGGTTCATTCAGAACTCGAACGCGTGCGCCTGCAAAAACATGTACCTTTTGTGGTCGCATCTCGACATACGGAAAGATATAAATAAAATTAATCATACAGTATGATATAATCCCACGAGATGACACTAATGGCAAGCCTAAAATATAACATATTAACTAGCAAAAAAGACTAAAGCCTAAAAAGAGACAATTATAGCATCTTGCATGTAAGTTGCGCCTAGGTCCGCAAGTTACATTCAAGATTGTTTAATTACTCAAATAATTTAGTCAAAACACTTATTAACCAAAAAAAAATACCAAAATAACTTACGTGACAAGACCAATTGCATCATCCACTGAAATCGGAATTAAGGCTGAAAGGTGTACACCGACAAGCTGTTCAACATACAAGGCATGTCATGTCAAAAGCTAAATAGAATGTCATTAATATCGTACTTGGTCATAACGAGCATATAGGACACTACCTTCTCTATTTTACTCTTTTGTTCAGGGGACGGACACGACCATTTCTTGCACCCGGCATAGCTTTCTCAACATCCATAAATCCCTCCTTGACCATGAGATCGTCACTGTGTGAAACATGAAAATGAGATATTTAGACAAACCCTAAAACAAAGATAGACAGAGAGAGTGCGGGGGAATTTAACAATGTAGATGACTAATGATTAAAAAAGATGAAGAGAGGGACGACAAGCACCTTCGTTCTTTCCCCGAACTCGTCATGTTGCTTAAAAAATGCAATCACGTGTGCCTCAATATTAGCTAAAACAACAAAAAAATCTCGTGTTGTTGGTGCAATGCCTCCTTTAGTTCGAGCTGAAATAAGTAAGAGTACAATTTCTTTATTATTACATACGAAGCAAGTGCACAATAAACAAAACAACAAGATAACAAAAATTTTGCAAGGATTTGTTCCTACTGCTTTGTAGGCGAAAGGAAAGAGGAATTCGATAGCAACTCTATAATAATTAAATAAGCATAGAGAATATTCTAAATTAATGATACAACAAAACCAAACCACGATATAGATTCATAAAGAAAACGTAGGAAAAGAACTCAAGCTAGTTTAAAGACCACCACACCTGTAAGAAAGCATGATGTAAGGCTTTTGAATTGAAACTGGTCATCACTTGCGTGGATCCTATAGCAAAGGGACTGCACCAATACCATAAATGTGAATGAGAAAATACATTACGTATAATTAGTTAATAAGTTGTAAATGCTTGAGACACGTACCGGAAAAACAATGTGAGATAGGCCGATTGCATCCATAGTTCCAAATGAGATCCAAGCAATAATACGTAAACCAAAGACCTGTAGCGAGTAAAAGGCTAATAGTTCAATTGCTAAGCAGGATTTCAATACCACCAAACTTAATCATTCTGAGTGATAGGGCACTCACTTCTCTGTATATTCCTTGTACTCACGTCAGACTGAGCCGCGACATGAGAGAAATCGGAGGCAGCCGAAATTTAACTTCACCTCCTCAGCTGTTTGCTTCACCAAGATATCTCTACCATCCACAACCAAAGAGAGGAAGAGATGACAGCCTGAGGGGTACCTTCACCTTTTTTCGAACTGGATATGGTACTTCAAAAACTCGATAATGTGCGTCTCCAAAGCCGTTCTTCCTAGTGTCGCGGTGCAAAGGGATGCAGGAATGTAAAAGTAACTCTACAATCAAAATAAATGATTCTCAATTTAAATGCCGGCAAAAGAAAAGCACGATGTGGACTCATGAAGAACAAATGGGTGAAACAACCCTAACCTATTCATAGACTACCAAACTTGAAGAAAGGATGTTGAAGGGCCTCTGGAGTTCATGATCTCGTGCATCGATCAAAGAAAAAACTAACTGCAATAGTGGCATCAAAGAGAATGAGAAAACGCACTAGACATTGTTAGTAGAAACATGGTAGAGCCGGAAAATCCGTACCGAAAAAAATTAGGGTGACTGGGCCGATTGCAACATAACTCAAAAACAGTATGTGCAGAAAGATATAAACCACTGAGCTGTAGAAAATAAAAGAAGTATAGAGTCAGGTGCTAAGTAGAATGAAAATATTTTCCCAAATTGTAATCTTTAGCATATAGGGCACTCACTTCTCTGTTATGTTCTTTTTTAAACGCTAGACAAGCAAGCAACACGACTAAATTCATATGTGATTTTCGTTTGCTTTCACCTCCTCAGTTCCATCGAAGACCAAAAAAATTCCATAATCTGCGACTTAAAGAAATATTTTCAACAAACCATAAGAAAGAGTGTGGGATAGAAACGTAAATACCCTAAAGCTTAAAACAAGGGAAGATAGAGGTGAGTTGGACCTTTATTTTCTTTAAGAGATGGAGAAGGTTCATTCAGAACTCGAACGCGTGCGCCTCCAAAAACATGTACCTTTTGTGGTCGCATCTCGACATACGGAAAGATATAAATAAAATTAATCATACAGTATGATATAATCCCACGAGATGACACTAATGGCAAGCTTAAAATATAACATATTAACTAGCAAAAAAGACTAAAGCCTAAAAAGAGACAATTATAGCATCTTGCATGTAAGTTGCGCCTAGGTCCGCAAGTTACATTCAAGATTGTTTAATTACTCAAATAATTTAGTCAAAACACTTATTAACCAAAAAAAAAATACCAAAATAACTTACGTGACAAGACCAATTGCATCATCCCCTGAAATCGGAATTAAGGCTGAAAGGTGTACACCAACAAGCTGTTCAACATAAAAGGCATGTCATGTCAAAAGCTAAATAGAATGTCATTAATATCGTACTTGGTCATAACGAGCATATAGGACACTACCTTCTCTATTTTACTCTTTTGTTCAGGGGACGGACACGACCATTTCTTGCACCCGGCATAGCTTTCTCAACATCCATAAATCCCTCCTTGACCATGAGATCGTCACTGTGTGAAACATGAAAATGAGATATTTAGACAAACCCTAAAACAAAGATAGACAGAGAGAGTGCGGGGGAATTTAACAATGTAGATGACTAATGATTAAAAAAGATGAAGAGAGGGACGACAAGCACCTTCGTTCTTTCCCCGAACTCGTCATGTTGCTTAAAAAATGCAATCACGTGTGCCTCAATTTTAGCTAAAACAACAACAAAATCTCGTGTTGTTGGTGCAATGCCTCCTTTAGTTCGAGCTGAAATAAGTAAGAGTACAATTTCTTTATTATTACATACGAAGCAAGTGCACAATAAACAAAACAACAAGATAACAAAAAATTTGCAAGGATTTGTTCCTACTGCTTTGTAGGCGAAAGGAAAGAGGAATTCGATAGCAACTCTATAATAATTAAATAAGCATAGAGAATATTCTAAATTAATGACACAACAAAACCAAACCACGATATAGATTCATAAAGAAAACGTAGGAAAAGAACTCAAGCTAGTTTAAAGATCACCACACCTGTAAGAAAGCATGATGTAAGGCTTCGGAATTGAAACTGGTCATCACTTGCGTGGATCCTATAGCAAAGGGACTGCACCAATACCATAAATGTGAATGAGAAAATACATTACGTATAATTAGTTAATAAGTTGTAAATGCTTGAGACACGTACCGGAAAAACAATGTGAGATAGGCCGATTGCATCCATAGTTCCAAATGAGATCCAAGCAATAATACGTAAACCAAAGACCTGTAGCGAGTAAAAGGCTAATAGTTCAATTGCTAAGCAGGATTTCAATACCACCAAACTTAATCATTCTGAGTGATAGGGCACTCACTTCTCTGTATATTCCTTGTACTCACGTCAGACTGAGCCGCGACATGAGAGAAATCGGAGGCAGCCGAAATTTAACTTCACCTCCTCAGCTGTTTGCTTCACCAAGATATCTCTACCATCCACAACCAAAGAGATATACCTTACGAGAAAATCCAAGGGAAAGAGACTTTAGAGGGATAGAATGATAAAGACAACTAATGCAGAGAGGAAGAGATGACAGCCTGAGGGGTACCTTCACCTTTTTCCGAACTGGATATGGTACTTCAAAAACTCGATAATGTGCGTCTCCAAAGCCGTTCTTCCTAGTGTCGCGGTGCAAAGGGATGCAGGAATGTAAAAGTAACTCTACAATCAAAATAAATGATTCTCAATTTAAATGCCGGCAAAAGAAAAGCACGATGTGGACTCATGAAGAACAAATGGGCGAAACAACCCTAACCTATTCATAGACTACCAAACTTGAAGAAAGGATGTTGAAGGGCCTCTGGAGTTCATGATCTCGTGCATCGATCAAAGAAAAAACTAACTGCAATAGTGGCATCAAAGAGAATGAGAAAACGCACTAGACATTGTTAGTAGAAACATGGTAGAGCCGGAAAATCCGTACCGAAAAAAATTAGGGTGACTGGGCCGATTGCAACATAACTCAAAAACAGTATGTGCAGAAAGATATAAACCACTGAGCTGTAGAAAATAAAAGAAGTATAGAGTCAGGTGCTAAGTAGAATGAAAATATTTTCCCAAATTGTAATCTTTAGCATATAGGGCACTCACTTCTCTGTTATGTTCTTTTTTAAACGCTAGACAAGCAAGCAACACGACTAAATTCATATGTGATTTTCGTTTGCTTTCACCTCCTCAGTTCCATCGAAGACCAAAAAATTTCCACAATCTGCGACTTAAAGAAATATTTTCAACAAACCATAAGAGAGAGTGTGGGATAGAAACGTAAATACCCTAAAGCTTAAAACAAGGGAAGATAGAGGTGAGTTGGGCCTTTATTTTCTATAAGAGATGGAGAAGGTTCATTCAGAACTCGAACGCGTGCGCCTCCAAAAACATGTACCTTTTGTGGTCGCATCTCGACATACGGAAAGATATAAATAAAATTAATCATACAGTATGATATAATCCCACGACATGACACTAATGGCAAGCCTAAAATATAACATATTAACTAGCAAAAAAGACTAAAGCCTAAAAAGAGACAATTATAGCATCTTGCATGTAAGTTGCGCCTAGGTCCGCAAGTTACATTCAAGATTGTTTAATTACTCAAATAATTTAGTCAAAACACTTATTAACCAAAAAAAAATACCAAAATAACTTACGTGACAAGACCAATTGCATCATCCACTGAAATCGGAATTAAGGCTGAAAGGTGTACACCGACAAGCTGTTCAACATAAAAGGCACGTCATGTCAAAAGCTAAATAGAGTGTCATTAATATCGTACTTGGTCATAACGAGCATATAGGACACTACCTTCTCTATTTTACTCTTTTGTTCAGGGGACGGACACGACCATTTCTTGCACCCGGCATAGCTTTCTCAACATCCATAAATCCCTCCTTGACCATGAGATCGTCACTGTGTGAAACATGAAAATGAGATATTTAGACAAACCCTAAAACAAAGATAGACAGAGAGAGTGCGGGGGAATTTAACAATGTAGATGACTAATGATTAAAAAAGATGAAGAGAGGGACGACAAGCACCTTCGTTCTTTCCCCGAACTCGTCATGTTGCTTAAAAAATGCAATCACGTGTGCCTCAATTTTAGCTAAAACAACAACAAAATCTCGTGTTGTTGGTGCAATGCCTCCTTTAGTTCGAGCTGAAATAAGTAAGAGTACAATTTCTTTATTATTACATACGAAGCAAGTGCACAATAAACAAAACAACAAGATAACAAAAATTTTGCAAGGATTTGTTCCTACTGCTTTGTAGGCGAAAGGAAAGAGGAATTCGATAGCAACTCTATAATAATTAAATAAGCATAGAGAATATTCTAAATTAATGACACAACAAAACCAAACCACGATATAGATTCATAAAGAAAACGTAGGAAAACAACTCAAGCTAGTTTAAAGATCACCACACCTGTAAGAAAGCATGATGTAAGGCTTCTGAATTGAAACTGGTCATCACTTGCGTGGATCCTATAGCAAAGGGACTGCACCAATACCATAAATGTGAATGAGAAAATACATTACGTATAATTAGTTAATAAGTTGTAAATGCTTGAGACACGTACCGGAAAAACAATGTGAGATAGGCCGATTGCATCCATAGTTCCAAATGAGATCCAAGCAATAATACGTAAACCAAAGACCTGTAGAGAGTAAAAGGCTAATAGTTCAATTGCTAAGCAGGATTTCAATACCACCAAACTTAATCATTCTGAGTGATAGGGCACTCACTTCTCTGTATATTCATTGTACTCACGTCAGACTGAGACGTGACATGAGAGAAATCGGAGGCAGCCGAAATTTAACTTCACCTCCTCAGCTGTTTGCTTCACCAAGATATCTCTACCATCCACAACCAAAGAGATATACCTTACGAGAAAATCCAAGGGAAAGAGATTTTAGAGGGATAGAATGATAAAGACAACTAATGCAGAGAGGAAGAGATGACAGCGTGAGGGGTACCTTCACCTTTTTCCGAACTGGATATGGTACTTCAAAAACTCGATAATGTGCGTCTCCAAAGCCGTTCTTCCTAGTGTCGCGGTGCAAAGGGATGCAGGAATGTAAAAGTAACTCTACAATCAAAAGAAATGATTCTCAATTTAAATGCCGGCAAAAGAAAAGCACGATGTGGACTCATGAAGAACAAATGGGCGAAACAACCCTAACCTATTCATAGACTACCAAACTTGAAGAAAGGATGTTGAAGGGCCTCTGGAGTTCATGATCTCGTGCATCGATCAAAGAAAAAACTAACTGCAATAGTGGCATCAAAGAGAATGAGAAAACGCACTAGACATTGTTAGTAGAAACATGGTAGAGCCGGAAAATCCGTACCGAAAAAAATTAGGGTGACTGGGCCGATTGCAACATAACTCAAAAACAGTATGTGCAGAAAGATATAAACCACTGAGCTGTAGAAAATAAAAGAAGTATAGAGTCAGGTGCTAAGTAGAATGAAAATATTTTCCCAAATTGTAATCTTTAGCATATAGGGCACTCACTTCTCTGTTATGTTCTTCTTTAAACGCTAGACAAGCAAGCAACACGACTAAATTCATATGTGATTTTCGTTTGCTTTCACCTCCTCAGTTCCATCGAAGACCAAAAAATTTCCACAATCTGCGACTTAAAGAAATATTTTCAACAAACCATAAGAGAGAGTGTGGGATAGAAACGTAAATACCCTAAAGCTTAAAACAAGGGAAGATAGAGGTGAGTTGGACCTTTATTTTCTTTAAGAGATGGGGAAGGTTCATTCAGAACTCGAACGCGTGCGCCTCCAAAAACATGTACCTTTTGTGGTCGCATCTCGACATACGGAAAGATATAAATAAAATTAATCATACAGTATGATATAATCCCACGACATGACACTAATGGCAAGCCTAAAATATAACATATTAACTAGCAAAAAAGACTAAAGCCTAAAAAGAGACAATTATAGCATCTTGCATGTAAGTTGCGCCTAGGTCCGCAGGTTACATTCAAGATTGTTTAATCACTCAAATAATTTAGTCAAGACACTTATTAACCAAAAAAAAATACCAAAATAACTTACGTGACAAGACCAATTGCATCATCCACTGAAATCGGAATTAAGGCTGAAAGGTGTACACCGACAAGCTGTTCAACATAAAAGGCATGTCATGTCAAAAGCTAAATAGAGTGTCATTAATATCGTACTTGGTCATAACGAGCATATAGGACACTACCTTCTCTATTTTACTCTTTTGTTCAGGGGACGGACACGACCATTTCTTGCACCCGGCATAGCTTTCTCAACATCCATAAATCCCTCCTTGACCATGAGATCGTCACTGTGTGAAACATGAAAATGAGATATTTAGACAAACCCTAAAACAAAGATAGACAGAGAGAGTGCGGGGGAATTTAACAATGTAGATGACTAATGATTAAAAAAGATGAAGAGAGGGACGACAAGCACCTTCGTTCTTTCCCCGAACTCGTCATGTTGCTTAAAAAATGCAATCACGTGTGCCTCAATATTAGCTAAAACAACAAAAAAATCTCGTGTTGTTGGTGCAATGCCTCCTTTAGTTCGAGCTGAAATAAGTAAGAGTACAATTTCTTTATTATTACATACGAAGCAAGTGCACAATAAACAAAACAACAAGATAACAAAAATTTTGCAAGGATTTGTTCCTACTGCTTTGTAGGCGAAAGGAAAGAGGAATTCGATAGCAACTCTATAATAATTAAATAAACATAGAGAATATTCTAAATTAATGATACAACAAAACCAAACCACGATATAGATTCATAAAGAAAACGTAGGAAAACAACTCAAGCTAGCTTAAAGACCACCACACCTGTAAGAAAGCATGATGTAAGGCTTCTGAATTGAAGCTGGTCATCACTTGCGTGGATCCTATAGCAAAGGGACTGCACCAATACCATAAATGTGAATGAGAAAATACATTACGTATAATTAGTTAATAAGTTGTAAATGCTTGAGACACGTACCGGAAAAACAATGTGAGATAGGCCGATTGCATCCATAGTTCCAAATGAGATCCAAGCAATAATACGTAAACCAAAGACCTGTAGAAAGTAAAAGGCTAATAGTTCAATTGCTAAGCAGGATTTCAATACCACCAAACTTAATCATTCTGAGTGATAGGGCACTCACTTCTCTGTATATTCCTTGTACTCACGTCAGACTGAGACGTGACATGAGAGAAATCGGAGGCAGCCGAAATTTAACTTCACCTCCTCAGCTGTTTGCTTCACCAAGATATCTCTACCATCCACAACCAAAGAGATATACCTTACGAGAAAATCCAAGGGAAAGAGACTTTAGAGGGATAGAATGATAAAGACAACTAATGCAGAGAGGAAGAGATGACAGCGTGAGGGGTACCTTCACCTTTTTCCGAACTGGATATGGTACTTCAAAAACTCGATAATGTGCGTCTCCAAAGCCGTTCTTCCTAGTGTCGCGGTGCAAAGGGATGCAGGAATGTAAAAGTAACTCTACAATCAAAAGAAATGATTCTCAATTTAAATGCCGGCAAAAGAAAAGCACGATGTGGACTCATGAAGAACAAATGGGCGAAACAACCCTAACCTATTCATAGACTACCAAACTTGAAGAAAGGATGTTGAAGGGCCTCTGGAGTTCATGATCTCGTGCATCGATCAAAGAAAAAACTAACTGCAATAGTGGCATCAAAGAGAATGAGAAAACGCACTAGACATTGTTAGTAGAAACATGGTAGAGCCGGAAAATCCGTACCGAAAAAAATTAGGGTGACTGGGCCGATTGCAACATAACTCAAAAACAGTATGTGCAGAAAGATATAAACCACTGAGCTGTAGAAAATAAAAGAAGTATAGAGTCAGGTGCTAAGTAGAATGAAAATATTTTCCCAAATTGTAATCTTTAGCATATAGGGCACTCACTTCTCTGTTATGTTCTTCTTTAAACGCTAGACAAGCAAGCAACACGACTAAATTCATATGTGATTTTCGTTTGCTTTCACCTCCTCAGTTCCATCGAAGACCAAAAAATTTCCACAATCTGCGACTTAAAGAAATATTTTCAACAAACCATAAGAGAGAGTGTGGGATAGAAACGTAAATACCCTAAAGCTTAAAACAAGGGAAGATAGAGGTGAGTTGGACCTTTATTTTCTTTAAGAGATGGGGAAGGTTCATTCAGAACTCGAACGCGTGCGCCTCCAAAAACATGTACCTTTTGTGGTCGCATCTCGACATACGGAAAGATATAAATAAAATTAATCATACAGTATGATATAATCCCACGACATGACACTAATGGCAAGCCTAAAATATAACATATTAACTAGCAAAAAAGACTAAAGCCTAAAAAGAGACAATTATAGCATCTTGCATGTAAGTTGCGCCTAGGTCCGCAAGTTACATTCAAGATTGTTTAATCACTCAAATAATTTAGTCAAAACACTTATTAACCAAAAAAAAATACCAAAATAACTTACGTGACAAGACCAATTGCATCATCCACTGAAATCGGAATTAAGGCTGAAAGGTGTACACCGACAAGCTTTTCAACATAAAAGGCATGTCATGTCAAAAGCTAAATAGAATGTCATTAATATCGTACTTGGTCATAACGAGCATATAGGACACTACCTTCTCTATTTTACTCTTTTGTTCAGGGGACGGACACGACCATTTCTTGCACCCGGCATAGCTTTCTCAACATCCCTAAATCCCTCCTTGACCATGAGATCGTCACTGTGTGAAACATGAAAATGAGATATTTAGACAAACCCTAAAACAAAGATAGACAGAGAGAGTGCGGGGGAATTTAACAATGTAGATGACTAATGATTAAAAAAGATGAAGAGAGGGACGACAAGCACCTTCGTTCTTTCCCCGAACTCGTCATGTTGCTTAAAAAATGCAATCACGTGTGCCTCAATTTTAGCTAAAACAACAACAAAATCTCGTGTTGTTGGTGCAATGCCTCCTTTAGTTCGAGCTGAAATAAGTAAGAGTACAATTTCTTTATTATTACATACGAAGCAAGTGCACAATAAACAAAACAACAAGATAACAAAAATTTTGCAAGGATTTGTTCCTACTGCTTTGTAGGCGAAAGGAAAGAGGAATTCGATAGCAACTCTATAATAATTAAATAAGCATAGAGAATATTCTAAATTAATGATACAACAAAACCAAACCACGATATAGATTCATAAAGAAAACGTAGGAAAACAACTCAAGCTAGCTTAAAGACCACCACACCTGTAAGAAAGCATGATGTAAGGCTTCTGAATTGAAACTGGTCATCACTTGCGTGGATCCTATAGCAAAGGGACTGCACCACTACCATAAATGTGAATGAGAAAATACATTACGTATAATTAGTTAATAAGTTGTAAATGCTTGAGACACGTACCGGAAAAACAATGTGAGATAGGCCGATTGCATCCATAGTTCCAAATGAGATCCAAGCAATAATACGTAAACCAAAGACCTGTAGAAAGTAAAAGGCTAATAGTTCAATTGCTAAGCAGGATTTCAATACCACCAAACTTAATCATTCTGAGTGATAGGGCACTCACTTCTCTGTATATTCCTTGTACTCACGTCAGACTGAGACGTGACATGAGAGAAATCGGAGGCAGCCGAAATTTAACTTCACCTCCTCAGCTGTTTGCTTCACCAAGATATCTCTACCATCCACAACCAAAGAGATATACCTTACGAGAAAATCCAAGGGAAAGAGACTTTAGAGGGATAGAATGATAAAGACAACTAATGCAGAGAGGAAGAGATGACAGCGTGAGGGGTACCTTCACCTTTTTCCGAACTGGATATGGTACTTCAAAAACTCGATAATGTGCGTCTCCAAAGCCGTTCTTCCTAGTGTCGCGGTGCAAAGGGATGCAGGAATGTAAAAGTAACTCTACAATCAAAAGAAATGATTCTCAATTTAAATGCCGGCAAAAGAAAAGCACGATGTGGACTCATGAAGAACAAATGGGCGAAACAACCCTAACCTATTCATAGACTACCAAACTTGAAGAAAGGATGTTGAAGGGCCTCTGGAGTTCATGATCTCGTGCATCGATCAAAGAAAAAACTGACTGCAATAGTGGCATCAAAGAGAATGAGAAAACGCACTAGACATTGTTAGTAGAAACATGGTAGAGCCGGAAAATCCGTACCGAAAAAAATTAGGGTGACTGGGCCGATTGCAACATAACTCAAAAACAGTATGTGCAGAAAGATATAAACCACTGAGCTGTAGAAAATAAAAGAAGTATAGAGTCAAGTGCTAAGTAGAATGAAAATATTTTCCCAAATTGTAATCTTTAGCATATAGGGCACTCACTTCTCTGTTATGTTCTTCTTTAAACGCTAGACAAGCAAGCAACACGACTAAATTCATATGTGATTTTCGTTTGCTTTCACCTCCTCAGTTCCATCGAAGACCAAAAAATTTCCACAATCTGCGACTTAAAGAAATATTTTCAACAAACCATAAGAGAGAGTGTGGGATAGAAACGTAAATACCCTAAAGCTTAAAACAAGGGAAGATAGAGGTGAGTTGGACCTTTATGTTCTTTAAGAGATGGGGAAGGTTCATTCATAACTCGAACGCGTGCGCCTCCAAAAACATGTACCTTTTGTGGTCGCATCTCGACATACGGAAAGATATAAATAAAATTAATCATACAGTATGATATAATCCCACGACATGACACTAATGGCAAGCCTAAAATATAACATATTAACCAGCAAAAAAGACTAAAGTCTAAAAAGAGACAATTATAGCATCTTGCATGTAAGTTGCGCCTAGGTCCGCAAGTTACATTCAAGATTGTTTAATCACTCAAATAATTTAGTCAAAACACTTATTAACCAAAAAAAAATACCAAAATAACTTACGTGACAAGACCAATTGCATCATCCACTGAAATCGGAATTAAGGCTGAAAGGTGTACACCGACAAGCTGTTCAACATAAAAGGCATGTCATGTCAAAAGCTAAATAGAATGTCATTAATATCGTACTTGGTCATAACGAGCATATAGGACACTACCTTCTCTATTTTACTCTTTTGTTCAGGGGACGGACACGACCATTTCTTGCACCCGGCATAGCTTTCTCAACATCCATAAATCCCTCATTGACCATGAGATCGTCACTGTGTGAAACATGAAAATGAGATATTTAGACAAACCCTAAAACAAAGATAGACAGAGAGAGTGCGGGGGAATTTAACAATGTAGATGACTAATGATTAAAAAAGATGAAGAGAGGGACGACAAGCACCTTCGTTCTTTCCCCGAACTCGTCATGTTGCTTAAAAAATGCAATCACGTGTGCCTCAATATTAGCTAAAACAACAAAAAAATCTCGTGTTGTTGGTGCAATGCCTCCTTTAGTTCGAGCTGAAATAAGTAAGAGTACAATTTCTTTATTATTACATACGAAGCAAGTGCACAATAAACAAAACAACAAGATAACAAAAAATTTGCAAGGATTTGTTCCTACTGCTTTGTAGGCGAAAGGAAAGAGGAATTCGATAACAACTCTATAATAATTAAATAAACATAGAGAATATTCTAAATTAATGATACAACGAAACCAAACCACGATATAGATTCATAAAGAAAACGTAGGAAAACAACTCAAGCTAGCTTAAAGACCACCACACCTGTAAGAAAGCATGATGTAAGGCTTCTGAATTGAAACTGGTCATCACTTGCGTGGATCCTATAGCAAAGGGACTGCACCAATACCATAAATGTGAATGAGAAAATACATTACGTATAATTAGTTAATAAGTTGTAAATGCTTGAGACACGTACCGGAAAAACAATGTGAGATAGGCCGATTGCATCCATAGTTCCAAATGAGATCCAAGCAATAATACGTAAACCAAAGACCTGTAGAAAGTAAAAGGCTAATAGTTCAATTGCTAAGCAGGATTTCAATACCACCAAACTTAATCATTCTGAGTGATAGGGCACTCACTTCTCTGTATATTCCTTGTACTCACGTCAGACTGAGCCGCGACATGAGAGAAATCGGAGGCAGCCGAAATTTAACTTCACCTCCTCAGCTGTTTGCTTCACCAAGATATCTCTACCATCCACAACCAAAGAGATATACCTTACGAGAAAATCCAAGGGAAAGAGACTTTAGAGGGATAGAATGATAAAGACAACTAATGCAGAGAGGAAGAGATGACAGCGTGAGGGGTACCTTCACCTTTTTCCGAACTGGATATGGTACTTCAAAAACTCGATAATGTGCGTCTCCAAAGCCGTTCTTCCTAGTGTCGCGGTGCAAAGGGATGCAGGAATGTAAAAGTAACTCTACAATCAAAAGAAATGATTCTCAATTTAAATGCCGGCAAAAGAAAAGCACGATGTGGACTCATGAAGAACAAATGGGCGAAACAACCCTAACCTATTCATAGACTACCAAACTTGAAGAAAGGATGTTGAAGGGCCTCTGGAGTTCATGATCTCTGGCATTGATCAAAGAAAAAACTAACTGCAATAGTGGCATCAAAGAGAATGAGAAAACGCACTAGACATTGTTAGTAGAAACATGGTAGAGCCGGAAAATCCGTACCGAAAAAAATTAGGGTGACTGGGCCGATTGCAACATAACTCAAAAACAGTATGTGCAGAAAGGTATAAACCACTGAGCTGTAGAAAATAAAAGAAGTATAGAGTCAGGTGCTAAGTAGAATGAAAATATTTTCCCAAATTGTAATCTTTAGCATATAGGGCACTCACTTCTCTGTTATGTTCTTTTTTAAACGCTAGACAAGCAAGCAACACGACTAAATTCATATGTGATTTTCGTTTGCTTTCACTTCCTCAGTTCCATCGAAGACCAAAAAATTTCCATAATCTGCGACTTAAAGAAATATTTTCAACAAACCATAAGAGAGAGTGTGGGATAGAAACGAAAATACCCTAAAGCTTAAAACAAGGGAAGATAGAGGTGAGTTGGACCTTTATTTTCTTTAAGAGATGGAGAAGGTTCATTCAGAACTCGAACGCGTGCGCCTCCAAAAACATGTACCTTTTGTCGTCGCATCTCGACATACGGAAAGATATAAATAAAATTAATCATACAATATGATAATCCCACGACATGACACTAATGGCAAGCCTAAAATATAACATATTAACTAGCAAAAAAGACTAAAGCCTAAAAAGAGACAATTATAGCATCTTGCATGTAAGTTGCGCCTAGGTCCGCAAGTTACATTCAAGATTGTTTAATTACTCAAATAATCTAGTCAAAACACTTATTAACCAAAAAAAAAAATACCAAAATAACTTACGTGACAAGACCAATTGCATCATCCACTGAAATCGGAATTAAGGCTGAAAGGTATACACCGACAAGCTGTTCAACATAAAAGGCATGTCATGTCAAAAGCTAAATAGAATGTCATTAATATCGTACTTGGTCATAACGAGCATATAAGACACTACCTTCTCTATTTTACTCTTTTGTTCAGGGGACGGACACGACCATTTCTTGCACCCGGCATAGCTTTCTCAACATCCATAAATCCCTCCTTGACCATGAGATCGTCACTGTGTGAAACATGAAAATGAGATATTTAGACAAACCCTAAAACAAAGATAGACAGAGAGAGTGCGGGGGAATTTAACAATGTAGATGACTAATGATTAAAAAAGATGAAGCGACGGACGACAAGCACCTTCGTTCTTTCCCCGAACTCGTCATGTTGCTTAAAAAATGCAATCACGTGTGCCTCAATATTAGCTAAAACAACAAAAAAATCTCGTGTTGTTGGTGCAATGCCTCCTTTAGTTCGAGCTGAAATAAGTAAGAGTACAATTTCTTTATTATTACATACGAAGCAAGTGCACAATAAACAAAACAACAAGATAACAAAAATTTTGCAAGGATTTGTTCCTACTGCTTTGCAGGCGAAAGGAAAGAGGAATTCGATAGCAACTCTATAATAATTAAATAAACATAGAGAATATTCTAAATTAATGATACAACAAAACCAAACCACGATATAGATTCATAAAGAAAACGTAGGAAAAGAACTCAAGCTAGCTTAAAGACCACCAGACCTGTAAGAAAGCATGATGTAAGGCTTCTGAATTGAAACTGGTCATCACTTGCGTGGATCCTATAGCAAAGGGACTGCACCAATACCATAAATGTGAATGAGAAAATACATTACGTATAATTAGTTAATAAGTTGTAAATGCTTGAGACACGTACCGGAAAAACAATGTGAGATAGGCCGATTGCATCCATAGTTCCAAATGAGATCCAAGCAATAATACGTAAACCAAAGACCTGAAGAGAGTAAAAGGCTAATAGTTCAATTGCTAAGCAGGATTTCAATACCACCAAACTTAATCATTCTGAGTGATAGGGCACTCACTTCTCTGTATATTCCTTGTACTAACGTTAGACTGAGCCGCGACATGAGAGAAATCGGAGGCAGCCGAAATTTAACTTCACCTCCTCAGCTGTTTGCTTCACCAAGATATCTCTACCATCCACAACCAAAGAGATATACCTTACGAGAAAATCCAAGGGAAAGAGACTTTAGAGGGATAGAATGATAAAGACAACTAATGCAGAGAGGAAGAGATGACAGCGTGAGGGGTACCTTCACCTTTTTCCGAACTGGATATGGTACTTCAAAAACTCGATAATGTGCGTCTCCAAAGCCGTTCTTCCTAGTGTCGCGGTGCAAAGGGATGCAGGAATGTAAAAGTAACTCTACAATCAAAAGAAATGATTCTCAATTTAAATGCCGGCAAAAGAAAAGCACGATGTGGACTCATGAAGAACAAATGGGCGAAACAACCCTAACCTATTCATAGACTACCAAACTTGAAGAAAGGATGTTGAAGGGCCTCTGGAGTTCATGATCTCGTGCATCGATCAAAGAAAAAACTAACTGCAATAGTGGCATCAAAGAGAATGAGAAAACGCACTAGACATTGTTAGTAGAAACATGGTAGAGCCGGAAAATCCGTACCGAAAAAAATTAGGGTGACTGGGCCGATTGCAACATAACTCAAAAACAGTATGTGCAGAAAGATATAAACCACTGAGCTGTAGAAAATAAAAGAAGTATAGAGTCAGGTGCTAAGTAGAATGAAAATATTTTCCCAAATTGTAATCTTTAGCATATAGGGCACTCACTTCTCTGTTATGTTCTTTTTTAAACGCTAGACAAGCAAGCAACACGACTAAATTCATATGTGATTTTCGTTTGCTTTCACCTCCTCAGTTCCATCGAAGACCAAAAAATTTCCATAATCTGCGACTTAAAGAAATATTTTCAACAAACCATAAGAGAGAGTGTGGGATAGAAACGTAAATACCCTAAAGCTTAAAACAAGGGAAGATAGAGGTGAGTTGGACCTTTATTTTCTTTAAGAGATGGGGAAGGTTCATTCAGAACTCGAACGCGTGCGCCTCCAAAAACATGTACCTTTTGTGGTCGCATCTCGACATACGGAAACATATAAATAAAATTAATCATACAGTATGATATAATCCCACGACATGACACTAATGGCAAGCCTAAAATATAACATATTAACTAGCAAAAAAGACTAACGCCTAAAAAGAGACAATTATAGAATCTTGCATGTAAGTTGCGCCTAGGTCCGCAAGTTACATTCAAGATTGTTTAATCACTCAAATAATTTAGTCAAAACACTTATTAACCAAAAAAAAATACCAAAATAACTTACGTGACAAGACCAATTGCATCATCCACTGAAATCGGAATTAAGCTGAAAGGTGTACACCAACAAGCTGTTCAACATAAAAGGCATGTCATGTCAAAAGCTAAATAGAATGTCATTAATATCGAACTTGGTCATAACGAGCATATAGGACACTACCTTCTCTATTTTACTCTTTTGTTCAGGGGACGGACACGACCATTTCTTGCACCCGGCATAGCTTTCTCAACATCCATAAATCCCTCCTTGACCATGAGATCGTCACTGTGTGAAACATGAAAATGAGATATTTAGACAAACCCTAAAACAAAGATAGACAGAGAGAGTGCGGGGGAATTTAACAATGTAGATGACTAATGATTAAAAAAGATGAAGAGAGGGACGACAAGCACCTTCGTTCTTTCCCCGAACTCGTCATGTTGCTTAAAAAATGCAATCACGTGTGCCTCAATATTAGCTAAAACAACAAAAAAATCTCGTGTTGTTGGTGCAATGCCTCCTTTAGTTCGAGCTGAAATAAGTAAGAGTACAATTTCTTTATTATTACATACGAAGCAAGTGCACAATAAACAAAACAACAAGATAACAAAAATTTTGCAAGGATTTGTTCCTACTGCTTTGTAGGCGAAAGGAAAGAGGAATTCGATAGCAACTCTAATAATTAAATAAACATAGAGAATATTCTAAATTAATGATACAACAAAACCAAACCACGATATAGATTCATAAAGAAAACGTAGGAAAACAACTCAAGCTAGCTTAAAGACCACCACACCTGTAAGAAAGCATGATGTAAGGCTTCTGAATTGAAACTGGTCATCACTTGCGTGGATCCTATAGCAAAGGGACTGCACCAATACCATAAATGTGAATGAGAAAATACATTACGTATAATTAGTTAATAAGTTGTAAATGCTTGAGACACGTACCGGAAAAACAATGTGAGATAGGCCGATTGCATCCATTGTTCCAAATGAGATCCAAGCAATAATACGTAAACCAAAGACCTGTAGAAAGTAAAAAGCTAATAGTTCAATTGCTAAGCAGGATTTCAATACCACCAAACTTAATCATTCTGAGTGATAGGGCACTCACTTCTCTGTATATTCCTTGTACTCACGTCAGACTGAGACGCGACATGAGAGAAATCGGAGGCAGCCGAAATTTAACTTCACCTCCTCAGCTGTTTGCTTCACCAAGATATCTCTACCATCCACAACCAAAGAGATATACCTTACGAGAAAATCCAAGGGAAAGAGACTTTAGAGGGATAGAATGATAAAGACAACTAATGCAGAGAGGAAGAGATGACAGCGTGAGGGGTACCTTCACCTTTTTCCGAACTGGATATGGTACTTCAAAAACTCGATAATGTGCGTCTCCAAAGCCGTTCTTCCTAGTGTCGCGGTGCAAAGGGATGCAGGAATGTAAAAGTAACTCTACAATCAAAAGAAATGATTCTCAATTTAAATGCCGGCAAAAGAAAAGCACGATGTGGACTCATGAAGAACAAATGGGCGAAACAACCCTAACCTATTCATAGACTACCAAACTTGAAGAAAGGATGTTGAAGGGCCTCTGGAGTTCATGATCTCGTGCATCGATCAAAGAAAAAACTAACTGCAATAGTGGCATCAAAGAGAATGAGAAAACGCACTAGACATTGTTAGTAGAAACATGGTAGAGCCGGAAAATCCGTACCGAAAAAAATTAGGGTGACTGGGCCGATTGCAACATAACTCAAAAACAGTATGTGCAGAAAGATATAAACCACTGAGCTGTAGAAAATAAAAGAAGTATAGAGTTAGGTGCTAAGTAGAATGAAAATATTTTCCCAAATTGTAATCTTTAGCATATAGGGCACTCACTTCTCTGTTATGTTCTTTTTTAAACGCTAGACAAGCAAGCAACACGACTAAATTCATATGTGATTTTCGTTTGCTTTCACCTCCTCAGTTCCATCGAAGACCAAAAAATTTCCATAATCTGCGACTTAAAGAAATATTTTCAACAAACCATAAGAGAGAGTGTGGGATAGAAACGTAAATACCCTAAAGCTTAAAACAAGGGAAGATAGAGGTGAGTTGGACCTTTATTTTCTTTAAGAGATGGAGAAGGTTCATTCAGAACTCGAACGCGTGTGCCTCCAAAAACATGTACCTTTTGTGGTCGCATCTCGACATACGGAAAGATATAAATAAAATTAATCATACAGTATGATATAATCCCACGAGATGACACTAATGGCAAGCCTAAAATATAATATATTAACTAGCAAAAAAGACTAAAGCCTAAAAAGAGACAATTATAGCATCTTGCATGTAAGTTGCGCCTAGGTCCGCAAGTTACATTCAAGATTGTTTAATTACTCAAATAATTTAGTCAAAACACTTGTTAACCAAAAAAAAATACCAAAATAACTTACGTGACAAGACCAATTGCATCATCCACTGAAATCGGAATTAAGGCTGAAAGGTGTACACCGACAAGCTGTTCAACATAAAAGGCATGTCATGTCAAAAGCTAAATAGAATGTCATTAATATCGTACTTGGTCATAACGAGCATATAGGACACTACCTTCTCTATTTTACTCTTTTGTTCAGGGGACGGACACGACCATTTCTTGCACCCGGCATAGCTTTCTCAACATCCATAAATCCCTCCTTGACCATGAGATCGTCACTGTGTGAAACATGAAAATGAGATATTTAGACAAACCCTAAAACAAAGATAGACAGAGAGAGTGCGGGGGAATTTAACAATGTAGATGACTAATGATTAAAAAAGATGAAGAGAGGGACGACAAGCACCTTCGTTCTTTCCCCGAACTCGTCATGTTGCTTAAAAAATGCAATCACGTGTGCCTCAATATTAGCTAAAACAACAAAAAAATCTCGTGTTGTTGGTGCAATGCCTCCTTTAGTTCGAGCTGAAATAAGTAAGAGTACAATTTCTTTATTATTACATACGAAGCAAGTGCACAATAAACAAAACAACAAGATAACAAAAATTTTGCAAGGATTTGTTCCTACTGCTTTGTAGGCGAAAGGAAAGAGGAATTCGATAGCAACTCTATAATAATTAAATAAACATAGAGAATATTCTAAATTAATGATACAACAAAACCAAACCACGATATAGATTCATAAAGAAAACGTAGGAAAACAACTCAAGCTAGCTTAAAGACCACCACACCTGTAAGAAAGCATGATGTAAGGCTTCTGAATTGAAACTGGTCATCACTTGCGTGGATCCAATAGCAAAGGGACTGCACCAATACCATAAATGTGAATGAGAAAATACATTACGTATAATTAGTTAATAAGTTGTAAATGCTTGAGACACGTACCGGAAAAACAATGTGAGATAGGCCGATTGCATCCATAGTTCCAAATGAGATCCAAGCACTAATACGTAAACCAAAGACCTGTAGAAAGTAAAAGGCTAATAGTTCAATTGCTAAGCAGGATTTCAATACCACCAAACTTAATCATTCTGAGTGATAGGGCACTCACTTCTCTGTATATTCCTTGTACTCACGTTAGACTGAGCCGCGACAGGAGAGAAATCGGAGGCAGCCGAAATTTAACTTCACCTCCTCAGCTGTTTGCTTCACCAAGATATCTCTACCATCCACAACCAAAGAGATATACCTTACGAGAAAATCCAAGGGAAAGAGACTTTAGAGGGATAGAATGATAAAGACAACTAATGCAGAGAGGAAGAGATGACAGCGTGAGGGGTACCTTCACCTTTTTCCGAACTGGATATGGTACTTCAAAAACTCGATAATGTGCGTCTCCAAAGCCGTTCTTCCTAGTGTCGCGGTGCAAAGGGATGCAGGAATGTAAAAGTAACTCTACAATCAAAAGAAATGATTCTCAATTTAAATGCCGGCAAAAGAAAAGCACGATGTGGACTCATGAAGAACAAATGGGCGAAACAACCCTAACCTATTCATAGACTACCAAACTTGAAGAAAGGATGTTGAAGGGCCTCTGGAGTTCATGATCTCGTGCATCGATCAAAGAAAAAACTAACTGCAATAGTGGCATCAAAGAGAATGAGAAAACGCACTAGACATTGTTAGTAGAAACATGGTAGAGCCGGAAAATCCGTACCGAAAAAAATTAGGGTGACTGGGCCGATTGCAACATAACTCAAAAACAGTATGCAGAAAGATATAAACCACTGAGCTGTAGAAAATAAAAGAAGTATAGAGTCAGGTGCAAAGTAGAATGAAAATATTCTCCCAAATTGTAATATTCAGCATATAGGGCACTTACTTCTCCGTTATGTTCTTTTTTAAACGCTAGACAAGCAAGCAACACGATTAAATTCATATGTGATTTTCGTTTGCTTTCACCTCCTCAGTTCCATCGAAGACCAAGAAATTTCCATAATCTGCAACTTAAAGAAATATTTTCAACAAACCATAAGAGAGAGTGTGGGATAGAAAAGCTGGAGATTTGTCCAAGTTATTGCGTGTGCCAATTGAAATATTTTGGTAAATACCCTAAAGTTTAAAACAAGGGAAGATAGAGGTGAGTTGGACCTTTATTTTCTTTAAGAGATGGAGAGGGTTCAATCAGAACCCGAACGCGTGTGCCTCCCAAAACATGTACCTTTTGTGGTCGCATCTCAACATATGGAAAGATATAAAATTAATCATATAATATGATATAATCCCACGGGATGACACTAATGGCAAGCCTAAAATATAATATATTAACTAGCAAAAAAGACTAAAGCCTAAAAAGAGACAACTATAGCATCTTGCATGTAAGTTGCGCCTAGGTCTGCAAGTTACATTCAAGATTCTTTAATTACTCAAATAATTTAGTCAAAACACTTATTAACCAAAAAAAATACCAAAATAACTTACGTGACAAGACCAATTGCATCATCCACAGAAATTGGAATTAATGCTGAAAGGTGTACAATGGCAAGCTATTCAACATAGAAGGCATGTCATGTCAAAAGCTAAATAGAATGTCATTAATATCGTACTTGGTCATAATAAGCATATAGGACACTACCTTCTCTATTTTACTCTTTTATTCTGGGGACGGACACGACCACTTCTTGCCCCACCATAGCTTTCTCAACATCCATAAATCCTTCATTTACCATGAGATTGTCACTCTGTGAAACATGAGAGGGAGATATTTCGACAAACCCTAAGATAAAGAGAGACAGAGAGTGTGGGGGAATTTAACAATGTAGATGACTAATCATGTTGCTTAAAAATGGAATGTGGGGGGAATTTAACAATGAAATGTGCGGTGAGAAGCACCTTTGTTGTATTTCCAAACTATTCATGTTGCTTAAAAAAATGTAATCACATGTGCCTCAAAATAAGGTAAAACACCAAAAAAAATATCGTGTTGTTGGTCCAGTACCCCTTTAGTTCGAGTTGAAATAAGTACATGTACAATTTCTTTATAATTACATAGGTAGCGAAGTCAACAATTAACTAAACAACAATATAACAAAAACCGGGTAGAGGATTTCTTCCTATTGCTTTGTAGGCGAAAGGATGGAGGAATGCAATAACAACTCTATAATAATTAAATAAATAAAAATAATATTCTAAATTAAAAATACAACAAAATAAAAGCACGATATGGATTCATGAAAAAAAAAAATAGACAAAAGAATCGAGTTATTTACCTCTTCAACTCTATCATATCATGCATATACTCTCTTGGTAAAGCCAATAAGTTTATAAACAAACATATATGCCATTAAAGACATCAATCCTTTCACAAGAATACAAGCTAGCTAACAAAGTTTGGTTCTAATTTTATGATAAAAAACAGATATAGAGATAGATCTCACATATAAGCCAGAAAAGTTCATGCACTATAGAGCAAGAATATATTTTCTTCAAAAAGGAAACATGTGAAGAAACATGAGAACACGTATCTATTCTTAATTGCCTCCTTTTTTTTTACTATTCAAGCTAATCTAAGCCACAAGACCACTCATGAATCAGCCCGCCCCCAAACTATAATAATAATAATAATAATAATAATAATAATAATAAATAATCATAATAATAATAATAAAAAATACGTAGTTGATGTTTCAGATTTTTGAATACTTCTAGCATTCAAAAAATTATCTTACAATGGACAAATATAAAAGAATATGTTAATTGATAGCAAAAAGTATTGAAGTTTAACAAGGAAATTGCCACACCAAAAGAAACTGAAAAGTTTAGCCCGGCATGGCAATGGGCTGGAAAGTTAATTAAATGCAAGAAGTATTAAAAAGTTCAAAACATCAACTTTTGGTGCCTTCATGATAATGTTAAATAAAAAATTGTGGACAATTAACACAACAAAATTTGATTTTTTAACACTTATATATGCTTATGTGGCAAGGGTGCTGACGTGGTTTGGTTACATGGCTTGCCACGTCACCCTCCGTTAAAAGTCTAACGTTTGTTGTAACAGCAGGGACCAAAAGCACCCTATTATTTTGCCTGAATGCTTTTTCCAAAAAAATAAAATTAACAGGGGTCTAAACCAAAACTCCTCAATATTAGAGGGACTAAAAACATATTTAAGCCTAATGTCAATTGCTAAGTAGAATGTCGTTAATGACGAGCATATAGGTCTCTCTCGCATCATCACCGTAAGAAACATACTATTGCATATTATACACGGTATCATTATTCCACTTCAAACACTTTTGGAGTTATAAAAGAAAAACCTGTTGATCATCTTCAATATCTCAGTATGTGAGTCCTGAATCACACTTAATATAGTTACTTGATGCTATTTTACTTGTACTTCAAAACCTGAAAAGATTATCTGTTAGGATCCGAAAATCCTGACTGCGAAACGGTAGAGAAAAGAGGATAAAGATAATATTTTTGGTATTTTTACGATATTATGTGAAATAAAATAAAAGACACAAGAAGGAAATCCTTCTTTTACAATGGAAACCCCTTCACAAGGTTAAAACCTTACTAACTCAATAATTCAATCCATGAAAAACTCATAATGACTCTACTCCTATTTATAATAACTAATCCTAATAATAATAACTTAACCCCCAAGAAAATAAAGATGTACTCTTAAAATAAAAGATAACCTCCTAGAATAAAGATACACTTTTAATCTAAAAGATGATCCAACCCATAATAAAAGATTAACTCCTAAACTAAAAGATAGACTCTTAAACTAAAAGATAGACTCCTAAATTAAAATAAACTAAATCCCTAATAACTAGATCCTAACAATACTCCCCCCCCCCCCAAAATCAACCTTGTCCTCAAAGGTTGGAATTTTTTTGCAGCTTCAAAGTAGACAAAAGCATCTCCTCCAGGATCCCATTGTAGGCGGCAAATAGGGTGAAGGTCCAAAACAGCAAGAGCATCATTGTCCATGTCTAGGGGCATTGGAGGAGGTCGCTTGGACAACATATCGAGGACCCACAGCTTCATCTGCATTGAGGGCTCACTCCTCCGCGTCGAGTGGCCATCTTTGTCCAAAAAAGCCCAGTGTTAATTGTGTACTCAGTTGTTTGGAAGCCTTGTGTACTCAGTTGTTTGGAAGCCCTTACATTGCCAAACTCTTCATTTTTAACAGCAGTCACATTCATTGACATCAGGGAATCTACCATAGATAATGTGCTACCAAAAAACTTAATACTAACGTTGGGGTATATTGGCAGCGTCTTCTGTGAGACCTTCAATTGGCAAAACAGTATCTTGCTTGGACTCATGATAAACCTCGCAAGTAAGCGCAACTTGTTGACTTCTGGAGTCCTCCTCAAGTACATCTTCTTCTTCTATTGCAACACTTGCAACGATTCCCCTGTGTACTCAGTTGTTTGGAAGCCCTTACATTGCCAAACTCTTCATTTTAACAACAGTCACATTCATTGAGATCGGGACATCTACCATAGATAATGTGCTTCCAAAAAACTTAATACTAGACGTTGGGGTATATTGGCAGCGTCTTCTGTGAGACCTTCAATTGGCAAAGCAGTATCTTGCTTGGGCTCATGATAAACCTCGCAAGTAAGCGCAACTTGTTGACTTCTGGAGTCCTCCTCGAGTACATCTTCTTCTTCTACTGCAACACTTGCAACGATTCCCCCGTCAGGGTGAGGGTGAGAAGGAGGATAAGAAACCTCATGAACTAGTGGTTGTTCCTGAGCAAGACATAATTCCCCCTCTACATCCCGTGCAAGCTCTATGGCGCGCGACAAATTGGTAGGGCGGAAGGAACGCACCCGCCAATAAACCCCCACAGGCTTGAGGCCTTCAGGAAATAACCCAGCACAAAATGAACGTCAGACAAATTAGGAATTTGGGCCACCAAAGCTTCAAATTCCAGCACATAAGCGTCAACACTATCTCTCTGTCTAAGAGATTGCAGCCTCTCGGAAAGAGTACCATAGCTATCGCCACCAAAACGCCGAAGCAAAAGTAAGATGAATATATTCCAGGTAAGACATGGAAAACTATCACAGTAAAAATAAAACCAATTAATGGCTTCCCCATCCATGCTGACGAATGCCAATTGCATTTTGTCTATCTCTCGCAAATTGTGTACCTCAAATATTTTCTCGGCCCGAACGATCCAAGACACGGGATCCACCCCGTCAAACTTTGGAAAATCGTCCACAATAGTCTGCCATGCTTGCTTCCATGTCCATGATGGCAAGAACCTGAGAAACAAAAGTGGAAAAACTCCAGAACCAAGGTGCTGTCTAAACTGTGGCACGTACTGTAGCGCAGGTACTGTAGCTTCTTTTTTTGCGGAAGCGTTGCGCGATGGTGGCTGGATCTGGCAGTGGTGCGTGGCGGTGGCTGGCGGAATTACGATCCGGCAGGTCAGACCAATTGTTAGGATCCAAAAATCCTAATGGCGAAACGGTAGAGAAAAGAGGATAAAGATAATATTTTTGGTATTTTTAGAATATTATGTGAAATAAAATAAAAGACACAAGAAGGAAATACTTCTTTTACAAGGGAACTCCTTCACAAGGTAAAAACCTTACTAACTCAATAATTCAATGAAAAACTCCTAATGACTCTACTCCTATTTATAATAACTAATCCTAATAACAATAACTTAGCCCCCAAGAAAATAAAGATATACTCTTAAAATAAAAGATAACCTCCTAGACTAAAAGATACACTTTTAATCTAAAAGATAACCCAACCCATAATAAAAGATTAACTCCTAAAATAAAATATAAACTCCTAAAATAAAAGATAATAAAAGATGGACTCTTAAACTAAAAGATGGACTCCTAAATTAAAATAAAATAAATCCCTAATAACTAGATCCTAACATTATCACTAGATTAAACTATAAAATCCAAAAATAAGTCCAAGAGATTGACAAAAAACAAACTGCACACTAAGCTCCTAAGTTTTTCACACAATTTAAATAGTTAAACTCAACTACTGTACTGTGACACTGATCAGAGCAATACAGGGTAAAAGATATTAGAATTTTTATCTTATTGATCTCAGAAAAGTAAGATAATAGTGTACTACAGAGATGGATAAACAATAATTATTACCTTCTCTAATAAAATTTGGAAAATCCTTTGGTTCTTTGTTTGCTTTCTGTATCTGCCTATTTCCAACCTACGAAGATAAAGTTGGAAAAACACCAATTGAGACCAAAACAGAAAGGAAAAGTTTCCTCCTTAAAGCTTTCTGAGAGACAGAGAAAGAGAGAGAATTTCAGAGAAATGATAAGTGTATTATTCAACTTAACGGAGAGATTACAGATACAGTATTTATAGAAGCTAGAAGCTTCAACAGAATAACTGTCACAGCTGAGTTAGTAACTAACTAATACAAAGCTAACTCTCGACTAGCTAACTAAACCTTACACATATATCCCAATAGAATGTAATATGCAGCTATCTTGCACTTTGTCCATACAGATAAAAGCAAACTAGGAGGCGACGAAATGATAATCCATTCAAGAAATTTCACAAAAGAATTTCAATGAGTCAATATGCAGGATTACTCACGGATAATCCTCTCATTTCTGATTTGTGCATCCATGTTGTTTCCTTTGAAAAAATATAGTTCCTTGTACAGAGAAAGGGAAGTTTCCTGCAAAAAACTAAAAGCTTTTTAGTTAAAAGGTATCTAAAACCATTTACATATGCTCTTGTAAGTTGCTAAACCATTAACCTTACAGCAACAACGCCTACTTCAAGTAGTTGAAACTGAAAGACCTAGCTTACTTATCTAGAATTTTACTTTTCCTCCTTCAAGTAGTGTGATAGGAGATGCAAACTGGGTAGGTGTTAGGGTCTATTAGGGGTTTAGATTTATTTTATTTTAGGGTTTAGGGTTTAGGATTTAGGATTTAATCTATCTTAAATTAAAATAAAATAAATCTAAACCCCTATTATTAGACCCTAACAGTAGGGGAAAGAGAAAGATGGCTTGCTGGAGAAACAAACCCCCCAAAATCAACATCCTATCACATCCAAATCTCAAGGACTTGTGATAGGAATGAGAATGGGCCTGCCAATACAGAAGAGCATGTGCTGGTTCACCAAGAGAATGTCAAGCCCAAAGTGTGGCGTGTGTATGAGAGGAGGAGTAAGAAATAGTGTGCTAGCAACTGTGCTGAGCTGGCAGTAGTTTGTTAGGATATTCCCACAATAAGTATCATAGTGGGATTCTGTTAGAGGGGAATTCATTCTTGTATCCACCCTTGTGGTTAGGCAGTTATGGAGTCTCTCTCTCTCTTTACTGAGGAGCCTTGCTCTGGTTGTTTTCTCCTGA
The DNA here is from genome assembly GCA_030819835.1 of Acmispon strigosus. NCBI lineage: Eukaryota > Viridiplantae > Streptophyta > Magnoliopsida > Fabales > Fabaceae > Acmispon > Acmispon strigosus. The sequence goes on from JAUAMA010000007.1 coordinate 34,794,352, forward strand.
TTTCTATTCTATCATACATACTGCAACTTCTTTTCATTCTAATTGCTATATCTGTTCTGTTAATTGGTATCTGCTCTATCAATTGGTCTGACCTGTCACTGTTGATGCCCCGTGCTCCTAAAGCTCCTAAAATGGCGGATCGTGTTACAGCTGTGGAAGAACGTTTGACCGGTGTTGAGGCCAGTATTCTCGCGTTATGTGAGTTCATTGGTGCTGAGATTCAACGTGCCATTGCGCGTCCAGAACCGGTGACCTCTCCGCTGGACGAGTTTCGTTTGTCTGCGAAGAAGGTGGAGTTGCCGGCGTTCACCGGCGACGATCCGGTGGCCTGGATCACACGTGCTGAGACTTATTTTGAGGTGCAACGAATTTCAGAGGATGTTCGTATTCAACTCACCAAACTCAGCATGGAAGGCCCTACAATTCACTGGTTCAATCTTTGGCATGGTTCGACAAAGGAGCTGTCATGGGCGAATCTTCGTGAGGCGTTAATGCTGCGATTTGGAGGTGGTCGTTTGGAGAATCCGTTTGAGGAGCTCAAGGACCTGAAACAATCAGATACAGTGGAGGCGTACATCGCCGAATTCAAGCTGTATTCCCCTCAATGTGGTCGTTTACCGTAGCAACAGTTTCTGGGGTACTTTGTTGGTGGTTTGCGTCACGATATACGCTCTCGCGTTCGTACATTCAAACCACGCAACCGGTATGCGGCGATGCAAGTTAGCTTCCTTATTGAAGCAGTAACTGAGAGTAAGGGCTAGTGAGAAAGAAGACTAGTGGAAAGATAGATTCATTTAGAACATGGGATTGGTTTTGTGCCCATCCCTCTGGTCCCATCCATGGAAGTTAGCTTTGATCCTCCAGCTGCAGTAAGCACGGACGTGTGAAGTTGGTGACCACATAAGAAAACTCTATGAACGTTCCCAAGACCGAGAGCAAAGAGCCCTTTCACTTTTCTGCTTTGCCTAACAAATTGAACGCACAAAGATTTCCGTTAATCATAGAATCAATGACTGGACCAATTAGTCAGTGTAGGTCAATTGGTAGGCTAACAACTATATACATAGTCTATCGTTCCCTCTGAGTGAGACGAAGTGCTTACCAGCCTGCCTTTCATTCCTGAATTCACACTGAAACTAAAGAAAGGGATAGACTCGTTGTTCCTGTCAATCCTACTTAACTAGCCAGGCCTTATCTTATGGCCAACCGTTTACTCCTGTTTACTACCAATTGCTACTGCCTTATACCCTCACATGCTTTCCTTCAAACTATATATTTAATTCAACCAGCCCTTCTCCTCAAAGAGCACTAGTTGCCTTTCAAGCCCTCTTTCTTCTGTTTGAATTGCTTCCTTCCCCCAAAGAAAGGAATGAACCAAGTGCCATAGCCCCTTCTTTCTTTCCTACCTGAATCAAGGAAGCCAAACCCTCGTGCCAAAGAATGCGGAATGGAATGCCTTCTTCCTCTACCTCAAAACTCTTCATACGTACTTGACTAAAAAGCTTTCGGCTAGGCTTTCAGCCTTTTCTTCTCTGATAGTTCATTCCATCTATGCTAAGTTTACTAGTTCCTGTATTCAACGTAAAGTAAACTCTTTCATCTCTTATTACTCCGGAATCAGATTAGCTTGATTACACACCTGATTTACTTTTAGTTACTGAAAGCGCTGATGAACGATCTTCCGGATTCAACTCGGATTCCTCCTTCACGGCTTGAAGCTTAACGGTTCTCGGAATTCCCTTTCAAGCTTTATCGAGTTACCCTAACGTAACGGCTAAGAGAACTTTGCTAACTTCAATCAATTCCACGACTGTCTATCCTTCTTGTGAGAGTTTCAGATTTTTTCATATGGCGATAAAGTCATCAACAGACTCGTGTTGACGCTGCTTGGCTTCCGTCAATTCTATCATGCCTACACTCCTGTGGGTTCTGTAAAAGTGTTTGTGAAACTAAACGGTATCTTAGATAGAACTGTCGAAGGAGGAGAGGCTAAAAAAGACAATTCAGACGTGGAGAAGTAATGAAGATAAGGTAGAAGAAAACATATCAGGGCTACCTGTGCAAGGATTACCTAGGATAGAGGATGAAGTGGTGGTTCGACCGCTCCAGCTGGAACTCTTGCGGAAGATTATCTTCTGACAAGGGATTCGCTAAGATTTGAGATTTTCTTTTGTCTCCCCTGACCAAAATCGCTTTGACTTATTTGACTAGACGGGGAAGGTCTGTCCCTTCTCCACTGGAAGAAAGTAGATGGTCACGTAGGGCGAATGAATCAAAGTAAGGGAAACTTCTCCATCCCAGAAAGCGGAGTTACTTCTTGAATCTTTGAATAGAGAGCCCCATTAACCAGACAAGCTGGAGGAGAAAAGCTACCTCATAGAAAGGATGACTAAGGGCCGGTTGACGCAGCAAGCTAGAGCTATGAAACCGCCCCTTTCTCATTTAACTCGTCGGATTATGAATGAGATATTCAGACGTCAGCTTGAAGGCTACGATTCCGTTTTTCTGTCTAGGTTCCTTGTTGCAAGGCCGGGTTTAGGCGTTTTAGGCCCTTTGAAACTGCGGGGACCTAATGAGATGCCTTAAACTCGAGGGGCAAAACTGGCCAAAGAATCACTATTTCGATTGAAACTCTGCCGCGGTGACCCAATTCTCAAATTTTCATATACAAATAAGCGAGAATGCCCTTTCTGACAGAGTTGCGTCCTCACGAATGCCAAACTTCGTAGCTCAGCTCATCTGGGATGACCAAGCTCCAGGGAGGTTTTGAGTTTTGTGGTTGGAGATGAAGTAAAATCCGAGTTGGATCAGCTTGGATAGGGATTTCGAACTTTAAGAAAGGCAAGGAAAAATGCCAATTATTCCGAGAATCCTGTATTAAGCCTTGTTTTGGGCATAACAAGCCCTGCCAACCCTTGACTGGCATCTCAATAGACTCTATCGAGGAACCCGATTTGGCTTCAATTGAGCGATTTCAGCAATCCAAGCAGCAGGTGGAATTGGAATGAGTCCCTTCTTTCTAAAATTGCTCGCTTTGCTGGTTTTAGGCTCTAAAATCGATGTTGTTGGCTGCCAATGGAAGATTTTTTGATCTAGATGAGCCAAACCAGCGTTTTGTCTATAGGTTCCTTGACTTCCATTTTAATCTTAAGAAAGTAGCGAAAGGGGAAAGCCACCAAAGAAGCCTATGAGATGGATCCGGGCTAGCCGAGTTGCCAGGTTCTCGGGGATTGGCTTTCAGGCTGGACCACTTGATTGGAGGAGTGAACCAACGACTCAATCCTTGATTCCAGTAGACTTGCTTGAAGGCGCTTCTGATTCTTGATCTTTTCTTTCGTAAACTAATCTGAAATCGAAGTTTGAGATGCTTGACAGTCTAGCTTTTTCTAAAGGAAAATTGAAATAGAAGGAGATGTTGATCGGATGCTCCTAGAAGAAGATCGGATGAAGCAAGGATATATTGCCAATTAGTTCGGACTTCAATCAGAACGATCAGGTTGAGGAAGTGCTAGAGGAACGCACATGCGAGTGAGAGCTACCTTCAACCATTCCACGGGCTTGGCTGTCAGGCGCAACCCTTTGACTTGGTTTCCTTGTCGAGTCAATTCGTTCTTCCAGTATGGCAGCTGTCTGGCGCGTATGAGGTTTCGGTTGTTCCTGGGCAGATTTTTAGCTTTGAAATCCCCTATTTTGATGTTATAGGGTGAAAATCGAGGTTTTCAGTAAAGAAACTAGCCATTGCAGCTATTCTTGAAAAAGAAGAAAAGGTTTCGAAGTCGAAGTCTAGGAAGGTACGCATCCAGCTGACTTTGGATTCGAGTCTGAAAGGTCTGCAGCGCCTGATCCAACTTAGAGGAATGGTTCGAATCGTGAAGAGGAAGAAAGGGTTGGGCTGGAAGGCAGGTAAGGCTCTTCTTCCTCTTTGGCTTTTTAGGTCTTTCCCTTGAACACCTAGTCCTATTACATATTAAAATATTTAAACTTGACTGGTGTGAGCCCCACTATTCCCGATCCCTCGATTGGAGATTCTCAAGACTATTGAACTGAACTCGAGACCAATAACTCTAAAAGTTAAAGTTTCTCTTGACCTGAAGATGCCTTTGTATTCGTACTTCTTGACCAAAAAACCTTACTAACTCAATAATTCAATCCATGAAAAACTCCTAATGACTCTACTCTTATTTATAATAACTAATCCTAATAACAATAACTTAACCCCCAAGAAAATAAAGATATACTCTTAAAATAAAAGATAACCTCCTAGAATAAAAGATACACTTTTAATCTAAAAGATGACCCAACCCATAATAAAATATTAACTCCTAAAATAAAATATAAACTCCTAAAATAAAAGATAATAAAAGATGGACTCTTAAACTAAAAGATGGACTCCTAAATTAAAATAAACTAAATCCCTAATAACTAGATCCTAACATTTTCACTAGATTAAACTATCATATCCAAAAATAAATCCAAGAGATTGACAAAAAACAAACTGCACACTAAGCTCCTAAGTTTTTCACACAATTTAAATAGTCAAACACAACTACTGCGACACTGATCAGAGCAATAAAGGGTAAAAGATATTAGAATTTTTTTCTTATTGATCTCAGAAAAGTAAGATAATAGTGTACTACAGAGATGGATAAACAATAATTATTACCTTCTCTAATAAAATTTGGAAAATCCTTTGGTGCTTTGTTTGCTTTCTGTATGTGCCTATTTCCAACCTATGAAGATAAAGTTGGAAAAACACCAGTTGAGACCAAACAGAAAGGAAAAGTTTCCTCCTTTAAGCTTTGAGAGAGAGAGAAAGAGAGAGAATTTCAGAGAAACGATAAGTGTATTATTCAACTTAACAGAGAGATTACAGATACAGTGTTTATAGAAGCTAGAAGCTTCAACAGAATAACTGTCACAGCTGAGTTAGTTACTAACTAATACAAAGCTAACTCTCGACTAGCTAACTAAACCTTATACATATATCCCAATAGAATGTAATATGCAGCTATCTTGCACTTTGTCCATACAGATAAAAGCAAACTAGGAGGCAACGAAATGATAATCCATTCAAGAAATTTCACAAAAGAATTTCAATGAGTCAATATACAGGATTACTCACGGATAACCCTCTCATTTCTGATTTGTGCATCCATGTTGTTTCCATTCAAAAAATATAGTTCCTTGTACAGAGAAAGGGAAGTTTCCTGCCAAAAAACTAAAAGCTTTTTAGTTAAAAGGTATCTGAAACCATTTACAGCAACAACGCCTACTTCAAGTAGTTGAAACTGAAAGACCTAGCTTACTTATCTAGAATTTTACTTTTCCTCCTTATTTTGGCAGCTAGTGTGATAGGAGATGCAAACTGGGTAGGTGTTAGGGTCTATTAGGGGAAAGAGAAAGATGGCTTGCTGGAGAAACAAACCCCCCAAAATCAACATCCTATCACATCCAAATCTCAAGGACTTAGACACCATATATGAACTTTAAAATCAACAACAAACACAAAATCAAGGAATTTGACAACAAATACACCAAAGTTTCTAGATTCTAATGCCAAAGCAAAGACAAGACAGGTTTGAAGTTAGGACTAAAAGCCAGAATATAATATACTTGATCCAAATTTTATCCTTAAAATTATAGTATGTTAGTGTCTAGAGTAGATACTATAATTAGCTCCTGAATAGAGTCAACAAAATTGGCTAGTGAGAACAAAAATAAAAACTTTAGTAATCAAGATTATGTATGAGATAAATTAGTACAATATATACTATGCTATGAAATAGGGCAAAATTTTGAGGTAAATATTTCAGTCCACCAACCATGATTATGAGGCTACAGCAGGTGATTGCCGGGTCTTTAATCCCTACAGATTCTCAAATAACATCGGAGCCATAGGAGGCAGAGGGGCCATAGATTTACTATCTTTTCATGAACATTATACCAATAACGTCATATCATTCAAAAACTTACTTCAGTTCATAAAACTGCAAGATACGTATGAATGTAGTAGAAGAAGCAAATTAGCAGTGATCTTTCAATACCTTATCATGTGACTTTTTGAGGCACGACGGTCAACAATTTTTCTTTTCTTTGGTTGCATTCTCTTCAAAGCATAAAATGCTTTCTCTGCACAAATGACAATAGGAGAAAATAAAAAATTGGACTTGCATTCTTAGTGTATACAGTGGGTATTAAAAAGGAAGATGTGAATTCCATTCTCTGAAATTTTTGAACAGGCTGAATGGGGAATTCTAATACAAAACAACTACTAGATAGTTCTACATCCTTTCCTTGTCTTTATCATTCCAAAATTCTCGAAATATATATCCAATGTTTATTTATTATCCTCATTTCTCACAAAAGCTTGGTAGGATAATAGCACGGTCTTCGGGAGCAGCAAGCATTGGGCGATGATCATTCACATTTCATAGACCTAAGCGAAATGCTAGTTGCTTACCTAGGGTGCAAGTGTAAATCTATACCATTAAAAAAGTTAATGACAAAAAATTCATTATTTGAGTCCAGTTAAACTCGTTATTCATTCATTTAAACATGTGACAGGGGTTACCCTTGGAAGCCCCTGTGCAACAGAAGACTATGCCAACCACTCCTAAATGCAAAAACACTTGATATGCAATATAACTACTGTATAGCATATCAATTCATTAATGATCATGAAAAATAAAAGCCCTAAAGTATTATTATAAAAACATAAATCAGTGAAAAAGAAATTGTGTATAAGATGATGAAGGACCAAATGTCTCAAAAAAAAAATCAATAATTGCTGATAAAATTCAGAGTCGTCCAGAAGTTCAGGATCACGATCATTATATGTTTCCTGAGTGAGTTAAATACAGAAGTCATAACTAAATCATGTTGAAATTAGAAGTGAAAAAAAAAAAAAGAGAGACAAGTAAAAGGAGGAGCTGTGTAAAGACAGAAAGACAATATGACAGTAATACAACATAACAAATTTTTAAGACAAAAACATGTACCTCAGGGGAGACTACTAATCAGAATAACAAAGCATACCACCAACTAAACATTTACATATTTATTCTTCATTTTCTTGATTGCAAAAACATGTACCTCAGTATCAGTTCTTCTTCATCATTTAACTGCTCTTGTATTGACTCGCCAGCACAAGGAAGCAAACTATTAAAAGTCACCTCCCCATTAAGCCAGGGTCTGGTCTGGTTATAGTGCCAAGAATGTTCATATTCGGTCCTAAGCTCAGAATGATCTTGGGATTTGTCAAAGTTGAGAAAGCCATTGTGAAAGCTGACCTTATCTGCAAGTGAATACAATTAGCATTTCAACCTCGCTAGTGCCCTCAGATAAATGCTTTTTGCGTCACACAAAGTACAATGGGGTAATCACAAAACCGAATGTGATGAACTGCACCCAATAGTAAAGTAAGTGTCTGCCATTCATCCATAGTACATTTTGCAGTTAAGAAATTACGAAAGAAACAAAGTATTTTAAGAAAGAGAAAGAGTTCAAATTGAACTAGAAGGAGAAATTGGATATTCTTGCAATGCAAGCAAGAAAATTGAAGAGAGAAAGTTCCGCTTTTATATGATAAGGCTAAAATCCTTAGCCAAAAAATTACGAAATTGTAAATGAGAAACTATTCATATTTTATATTTAAAGAAATTAAGAAAGCACTAATAGTTTCAAAAAATAAAGCACTAATACCTTCTAAATAAAATATAAAAAAAAAACACTACGAAATCCTAACCACAGTAATCTTAAAAATTAATATCAGCTGCGCGTACATAATGATATCCTCTTAAATTTTTATTAATAGTTAAATTATTGTATTTTTCTTGTGAAGATAAATTATAAAAATCAGTAAATAAAATTACTGACTTTATAAATTAAAATTTTAAAAATTATTATTAAAATAACATAACAACATCTAGTGCAAACATCTAAAAAATTATTATTAAAATAACATAACAACATCTAGTGCAAACATTTAAATTCCAAATGTGACACTCACAACACCAATTTGACTTCAATTCTATTCCCCCTGTATTGCTGAAAGTAAGAAACAAAAATTCAAAACCGAGGCAGTAACTCAACCTGCTTGTGCCTAACAATTACAATTTAAAATGAAAAAATAAAAATTGAATACAAGAACAAGGCTACCACATGATCACCATTACCAAGTAGAATCAACATTTATATATTTCATGATATATGTGACGATAAGGATATTCACAGTTTCAAAACGGAAACTAGAATTTATGACAGACAGAAAAAATGAAACTTGGAAAGAAAATCCTAACCACCACATGAATTATTCTTTTTTTTTTTTTTTGTAAGAAGCAAGTTTGAGAGATGATCCCAGGAAGCTTGGTAATGGTTTCATATTTACTATGGCCAGACCTTCAAAGTCATTAAGAATGCCATTGATGGTCAGATACTTCATTATAGAGAGATATCTTAAATCTTTGGAAACAACACCAATAGGTCCTTAAGTGTTACTTGGTTTTTGGTTTATGCAGGTACCTACATAATGAAATGTCAAATAAAAATGGTAGGCATAGCCTAAATTAGTATGGAAGAGAAAATGTGGGTGTGTATTATTAAATTTTACATTAGATGTGTGCTAGTGTTAGGTGTCTGTTAGTGAAATAGCTAGGTGGGTTAGTTGGATATAGATAATTTTGAAGAAATAAAGCATGTTGCCTATAAAAAGAGGAGAGGTTGAGACTATCTTCTCATTTGAGAGAGAATTGTGGGTCTTTGGATTAGGGAGCTGCAGACCTTCAATTCTGAATCTGTAATTTGGGGAGATTTTCCCCCATTTTCCCCCATTTAATAAATTGTTCCAGTGATTTTATAAAAGTAATGTTCATGAGACAGCATTTAGTACTTTCCCCCTTTAAAGAAAGATATGAAGATAAATAATTAATGTGTTAGTATTCCAGTTGATGAGTGCAAAGGCGAATGGACTTTCATCTCAATCTATAAGAAGAGTTTCATTCACTTTTTACTTTAAAGTGCGTGGTAACGTCCGTTTGCCCTAGAGTCAACAGCCTTAATAATTGGAAACTACTTTAAAAAGGGTTGATAAAGTAGTATGATCAGTTCAAAGGAAGAGCTCACTTTTTATTCACTTAAATGGATTTTCTTTGGCCTTCTGCTGAGAATGTATGCTAAATGGAATTTCACATACGAATCACTTTTTGTATTTCTAATTATTTGCATGTTTGCTGAGTTTTTTCTAATCTGTGTTTCTAGCCAACTTAGTTTTCTTCCATCAATTCCTTTCACTGGCAGAACAATTCAAGAATCGCATCAAGGACTAAATATTGCACGTCAAGAATCAAATCATTTGTGATACCATTGTCAAACTTTTCTGTTGATACAGATTCTTTCCCAGGTATGCCATGCATATTCCTGAACTCCTTGCTCATTCTCATTCTCATTCACCTTATTCATTCTCTTTATTCTTTTAAATAAAGATGCTAGCAGATAACACCACAAACCATGTGATTATACCAGCAAACACAAAACAAGAACACAACCCATTTAACACAAAACACACAATTCAAGAACGTGAATACTGTAGCACTGGTGCGGAAGAAGATACAGAGGGACCAGAAAGTGTTTTAGATTCATCGTTCAAAAGAAGAAAATAACAAAAACGAAACCCAGAGAAAAAGTTGAAGAAACAAACCTGAAGTGTAGAGAAATCGATTAGGTCCGATCTTCATCACACTCTATCTCATGCCCACGAAGAAAACGCAAAACCCATTTCTGGTTCATGCCTATATACACAAAACAAGAAACCCATTAAACTTACAAGCACCAGATTAAAAAACCCAACACAAATAAACCTCTCTGTTCCAGGTTCATGAAGGGAGAAAATGAAAAACGAAACTTTGCACAAGAAAAACAACAAACACCGCATTCCTCGAAACGCGAAGAGAGGAAGTCATCGTCGGTATTCAACTCGTTAGAAAACCCAACACATTAGAAACCCAACACAGATCAACCTCTCTGTTCCAGGTTCTTGAAGGGAGAAAATAAAAAGCGAAAATTTGCACAAGGTAAGGAAGGAGAAAGAGACCTCGTTTTGCCGATTGACTCCGCCGTTCGGGAAGAACCCATCCGTCAACAACACCTCATTCCTCGAAACGCGAAGAATGGAAGTCATCGTCGGTGCCGAAAGAGAGAAGAAGAGTGAAGAGAGAGAGGGAGAGAGTAAAGGTTGAGAGAGAGAGAGAGAGGGGCATGCACACAGACCTCATATGAGAGGTTTCGCACAGAGAGAGTCAGAGCCAGAGAGTACCGAGAGATATGAATCTTTTTTCAAACGTCTACCTTTATATATTTCTTTTTTGATTCAAACGTCTACATTATTATATGTATAATAATAATATATTAAAATAATATTAATAATAATATACAAAATTGCACATATATGTGAACATATGTTAAAGATAAACATATGAAAAATTATATAATTTCTAAATAACATTAATTATAATGATGTTTATACATGTTTTATATTAACATTATCATTATCATAATAGACATGATAGTGTTAATAAGAAATATTAATACTATAATGTGCGTTGAAAATTGTTTTGTTAAAAAAAAAATCAGGGTTCTGCACTTCTACTTCACGGTCAGTTAAACATGAACTTTCATATATATATATGCAAACTGCAATTTGAATTTGTATTTACCGTTTAAAATAAGAAACCTCAAAAAGATTCAAATTTCGTTTAGGTTTCAACGATGCTTAGCAAATTATTTAAATTTCAATTCCGAAATTTGAATTTACATTTATAAAAATAATTTAAAATTAATTATCTATCAATTTTTAGTAACAACGAGATTTTGATATATTTATATCGAAGCGATTCAGACCAACGTCGCGTGCGGTTGAAGGTGGCGACGCAGAAGAGGAGGAGCCGGCGGATGGTTCAGGTGGCTCGTTTTCGTCGGTCGTGGCTGGCGAATTCCGGTTCGATGGAGACAAGGGAGGCTGATGCGGTTCAGACCTGTGACGAATCTCGGCATTGTTGCTCTACCATCTTCGTTGACGGCATCGAGGAGGCGATTGGTTACCACCATATTCGCGGTTTGTTTTCTCTTTTTGGTAGGATTCTAAATGCATTCATTCAACGGAAAAGGAAATTTGGGAGGCGATTTCAGTTTGGTTTCGTTCACTTCTTCTCTAAGAAGCAGGCCTGTTCTGCAATCGATGCTCTGGATGGTCTTAAGGTGGGTGGGGCTTTTCTGTCAGCGGCGCTGGCAAGGTTCCCCAAGGATGTTCCGCAACACTCGACCTCCATCGCTTCCTGTCCCACCACCTCCGTCGCCGCACCGACCACCACCCAGTGTCGTTCGCGAAGCCGCCGCCACTGCTCCTTCCTCCCTGTTCGCGAAGCCGCCGCCGCCACTAGTCCTTCCTCCCTTTGTTGGTGAACGTCAAGGGCGGGACGACGAACGTCGAGGGCGGCGACGAGCCCCTCCTCTTCAGTCTCGACCTCTTCCTGTTATCTCTTCCCGTTCTCTCAATTTCTCCCTCTTCTGTCACTCTCGATCTATCTCCAAACTTTCGAATTCAATCCCTAAACCATTCAATCCTCTCTTCTCCACTACAACAAATCCCTAATCCCCTTCCCCCAAAACCTAATTTCTCATTCCCCAACTCTTCTTCCCCAAAACCATGGCTTCCTCCAAAATTAACAATTTAGGGTTCGAGGAATTTATTATGGAATTTAGGCTTCCCCTCTCTCTCTACGCTTGTGGTTTTGGAATTTTGGATTCAATTACTTCTTTGTTGTTGGTTGGTTTGTTATTCTCTATGTTAAATTGATTTTGTTATGATGAACAGGTTTTGTTATTGGTTCTGGAATTGATTTTGTTGGTTGGTTGATTCTGGAATTAACAAGTTTTGCTTTGATTGTTTGCTGTGTAGATCTGTTAGGACTTTTCTTTTGTTTTGAACTATCACTAAGCTTTTTATTCTCTTATTTTTTCTAGGTTTTTAAAGTTTAATGTTAAAGATGATGATGATGGTTGAAGATGATGAAGATTCTGGGTTTATCTTTTTTTTTTTTTTACGCAGAAACCGTTAAATTTTGGATGGAGGTTGACGGAAAACCAAAATTGCAAAAGTTAGTAAACACGAGGGACCTTGTATGCTAATAAATTCCGAGAGGGATCAGAAATGCAAAATCGTGAAACGTGAGGGACCAAAATGGCTATTTAGCCTAAATATTAGTTTCAAAAATTATTTTGGATGACAATTCTACATGTGGCAATTTAAAATCAACGTTGGGAAAATAGAATATAGTGGCATCAATGATATAGAATGGAAAATTTAGTTAGTAATAGTTTTATTAATTTCTAATTCCCTTTCCAAAGAAAATCTAATTCAAAATAAAAATAATTGTTATTATTTTCATTAAAAGACTCATTTTAGAGTCAATGTTTAGCGTTGGTTCAACATCCATGCTAAATTATATGAATTAGCGTCGGTCCCACTAACACAATTTCAACGCAAATTATGAAAATAAGAGCTTTGTTTTGTAAAATTAAAAATAGAAACTATTTTTAATAAAAGTTTTACAAAATAGTTCCTAACAAACGCTGTTCTGTTGTTAAAAGCTAGAAACAATTTTAGAAAATAAAATGATCAAACAGGCCCAGAGTCTCCTCCACTTGTTTCTTTTGTCATTTCACCCGATTAATAATAATATATGCTAAATTTATGAATGGTATAGTTATACTCAGATACAATGCTCAAGACTCATATTACAAGGCCTTGTTATCAAAAGAACTTGCCAAAATAATGAAGTGCTGATGTTGTATGAAATTAAAAATTCGACCAACAGAGTACAATCAAATATCAATTACAAACCTTGAAGTGGATCTTGCAATCTGCACCAACGGTTTCAAATGATCACAAAAGAACTTGTTAGGCTTGATACAAGAAACACATATTTGCAATTAGTGTCCCAGATTTAACAATCACATGGAAAGACAAACGGCAATTAGAAACTTCACATGCTTAAGCAATGAATAAGATCACCAATAAGCAATAACAAATCAGTACCAGAAATTGACTTGACCTCAAATTTGGACCCCAGTCCATCTAATTCATCATTTGATCTGCAAGAGACCTTTTTTCTTCATATAACTTTCGCATATTCTGTCTCTTAATTCCATTTCTGAAGGAAGTGCTTGCTAGACATTGTTTTTCTCTGTGCAGTAAGTCCAACCTTTGCGGCTCTGTAGTTTTCTTTTTTAGGTACTCTACTGCTTGCACCTGAACTGATATGGCAAACCAGCATTAGCAGTGAACAAATGACAACGCACAAATCCATTACCGGAATGAATATGAAAAGATGACAAGTGCAATATCCCGATATACCCTTCCAAAGATATGTATGACTACACTGTATTGTTCTTCAAACGCACAAAAAAAAGGAGTTAAAGATAGAAGGTGCCTTAGTTTCTAATTATCAACAGATTACTAGCAAATATATACTGAGTGACATCAGAACAATGAAAAATAAAAGGCAGGGAAACTAGATTCAAAATACAATCACCATCCTACTTGCAAGATTGAAACTCAATAGTATTAGATAAGAGGGAGAAATTGGGAACAGAAAATTAAATATCTTATAAAACAGAACAAACAAAAAGCAAATAAATAGAAACAAGAATGCAGCAAGGCTTTCTAGCATCTTGGCCTTCCGAAAAAACAGTCACGAGTAGTGTGCAAGAGAGAAGCTATAAACACATTCCTAATTCTTATATTACTAAGCAAAATATAGGACAAAAATATGACTTTAAAGGCCAGGGCGTTCTGCTTTTAACACCACAGAACAGCATATGCAATACACTTCTACAGAATTTGGCTCCTATTTGCAACCAAAATATTCGGAGTTTAGAACAAATCATGAGATACTGCTCAAATTTTGAACTCACATGATCTGAAAATTGCTCCTACATACTTAAATCAAAATTGCCTTAAAGATTCAAATACACAGAAGAGCAATGACATGAATCTTCAATCCAATTGATGAGAAGATACCAGATCGTGACGCAACTGAGGCCATTGCACAGTTCCTGAGGCTTGTAATCTCGCTGACAATATCCTCCAAATTTTCAGAAACCGCTTCTCTTCCAGGCTTCTGAACATCATTTCTCGCTAGGCACGACAACGCATTTTCACATGCCTAATCGCCAAATTGTTATTAAGCACACATCAACAAACTAAGCTAACTCGTATTTCAGACCGAAAGATAAAAAGCGCCACAAGAACTATAGCTAAATCAGCCAATGTATCTTCATGAAAGCCCAATCATGTACTCACAAAACTCCTAAACACTATTGATAGCTTCATCAACACAATACAATTTTATAAAATGGATTCAAAACAATGCTAAATCAGTTCCAATAAAACAAAGCAATAGTGTTAGTTAGGTCTCAAGTTGCAGATTATTACATACAATAGACACGCATAAATAACACGTACCTTTTCTGCAACAGCGTGAAAACCGCTGTGCACCGCGTCCTTCACAAAACGTAACCATTCCTCCGGCGAAACTTGTAGCCATTGAGAGCTAGCTGACTTGAGCTCCCGCAGAACTAAAGCCTCGTATCTAAAGGCCAAACAACTCTATAAAATTGGAATTCAAAAACGCAAAAGGAAATTGAATCAGTTCATCTTAGCTAGGCGTAGATTTTGGAATGCTTTTGCTGACAAAGTTTAACAAATGAAATCCAGAAGAAATGAATTGAGACAACGTTTTTCGGATTAGTGAAACTCGGAAGCAGGAGAAGTACCTGTAGATCTCCAACGAGAACGAAAGCGCGGACGAAGAATTCGAGAACCAGAAGCTTCTCGTGGAGAGTTTTTGCAGCGATCGATCGGATGACGGAGAGCGATTCAGATCTGAGGAGTTGTGTTAGGCTGGATCGAACTTCGATCAACGAGCTCACGTCCTTGGAGAGTAAAAGCGATTCGAGAAATTGGAGCGTGGCGTTGCCGAAACTGCGAGAAATGAAACTGAGATGTTATCTACAGAGAGAGAGAGAGAGTCAGAGAGAGAACCTTCTAGTTTGGATTAGGAAGCGAAGGAGGGAGAGTTGTTGCTCTGACATTGCGGGAACAAGAGGGAATTGGCGGTTAAGGGAACGAAGCTCGAACTTTAAAATTTTGAAATGGTCAGGGTTTGGCTTAGTTAGCAAACATGTGACCCAAATATGTGACCAAATCAGCTACAAGATATATATTTGCCATGCTAGTGAAAGCTTCCTTCCTCCCATTTGTGACTTGAGTAAAACTTATAGGTGTCAGCTAACATCAAGCTAACTTATAGAAATATTGAGTTTTTTTTTTTTTCATAAATATTCAAAAGATTTCATGTATTTATTTAATACATCTGAAAAAATAGATAAGCACAAAAAATGTATATGAAGAAATATGAGAGAATTTTCACATGAAAAGATCATGATTAATCAGGGAATAGTGTGACTCACGGTTGACGAGTATTTTAGATTTTTCACATCCATTTATAAATTACAAACAAGTCTCTTTACTCAACATGATATTCAGTTACTTCCCTCCCTCTCTCACCGCCTATGCCACCATCACGATAGGTTGGAGGACATTGGTGAGCCACTATTGGACGAACCCTCCGAAGACTCGGATGACTCTTCTTCGGATGACTCCTCTGATGATTATATGGAATCGATTGCCTCCAATCCTGTAGCCTGATTTTTTGTACCTTTTAATCCTCAGCAATTGTACTTTTTTTATGTTAAATTTGGATGTACAATTTTTCTTCAATGAATATAATTTTTCTTCTAGTTAATTCCCAATAATCTCCTTCTATTTTTATTCATTGTTTTGGTTTATGGAAACAATATAATGCCAGGAACTGTTCGGAATGGCTTAACAGTATATTATGTCCATACGAAAGGGCTTAGCAGTATATTACGCATGCTAAGAACCATTCCGGGCTAGAAGATACATTGAAGGTGATGTATTAGAAGTAGGTGGGAGCACAAGTAGGAGCACCTATTTCCAGTAGAAGATGTTATGATTCAACTACTGAGATCTACTACCTGCCTTTATTTTATTTTATTTTATTTTCATTGAGTTTTTCTTTTGTTGTGCACAGTTGGCATTGAGTTGTTCTTCTGCTGAACTGTTTTTGCTTTAACTTGTTCTTTTGCTGAACTATTTTAGATTGAGTTCTTCTTCTGCCTAACTATTTTGGCATTGAATTGTAACGAGATATTAAGATAGTTTCCTACTATTGAACTGTGTTTTGTCATTGTAGCGTTAATCCGTGTGGAGATTAAAGACTTGGGCCTATAAGTCTAATTGGTAGAGTTCATAAGTCCAAGGACACACCTTCAAACCATCCTTTGGGATAGCTTATTTTTCATTCTCGTATGTACTTCGAATTTGTCTATGATAGATCTGATTATGATCCAAATGGAGAGTGATCTACTCCTTCATGAATGGTTGGCATACAATTGCAGGAGGAAGTAGCCAAGAATTATCACTACGTAGAAAAGGAATGGCTCATCGTGTCCGTGAAAAAGTTTGGAATCGATGTACACTTTTGTGATCCTATTCCTGGGCATTTGATTCCTTTCTTAATGTGTTATCCCAAAACAGATTATTCTCACTTGCAACAACCACATTTTTTGTTTTCTTTTTTAAAATGTGCAGATGTCAAAATATACAGATTTTAATTGGTGAAAGAAAATACGATAACTTCAAAATTGTATGGTATATATATATATATATATATATATATATATATATATATATATATATATATATATATATTTCCAACCACTTACATTCAACAGCCAAGAGACCTTGTTAACAGCCTAGTCTGTCTCAGAAAATGGTGGGAAATTAAACCCATAAATGTAGAAGATACTTGTATGACAAGTGCAAGCTACATTAAATTAAGGTCCCAATAATTGGTTACATAAGGGGAAAGAATAGTGCCAGCTACGCATTTTATGCAAAGTGAAGGAAGAACAGACCACAATATAGTGCAATTGATTTCTGAGTCTGATCACCTTACCTCATGCTACAAAAGCAAATATTCTTATGCACCATCAAAAGTATAGGGAATAAAAGAACCCGATCTAATGGCTACCAGCTAGTGCGTGTTTCAAACATAGTTGTATTAAAACAGTTAAACCCTCAAGAAATGAGGTTTTATCACTAAACTCTCCAGAAACTGATACAAGATTAACCCATTTCATTTTTCAATCCTCAAATTGAAAGAGTCAGCATAAGGTCCCCTACATTCACAACAACCACATGTAGAAGCACTCAGCTAGCAATTGAACTAACTAAACCAAGTTTCCATTACCTTCAATCACACCAAGCAAATTCCAAAATGACCATAGTTACCTAATGCTTATGCATGATCTTTGCTTTATTACTCCTATCATGCACTCAATGTGAGACAAGATTAACATCAGCAACTTCTACATCTTTCTCCATATTCTCTCTCTCTCTCATTTATTTCAATACTTGACTACAAAGAGGTCAATCCCACCAAGTCTCAACTATTCTGAGAATGGCTTCTCCAACACAGAGTTGGAGGCCTCAAAAGCCTACAATAATATTGCTATTCTTTTTATGCATTTCACTGTCATCTTCACTTGAAGAAGCCATCACACCTTCTAACAAATTAGACCAACCAGTACTGGTTGCTGATCAGCCTGAAGACCCTGAAATCAAGTGTGGATCATGTCCTTGTGGAGACACCTGTGGTGGCCCACCACCTCCACCACCATCCCCTTCACCACCACCACCACCACTTCCATGCCCATCGCCGCCGCCTCCTCCACCGCCATCACCTCCACCACCTTCACCGCCGCCTCCCAAGTACCCCTCCTGCCCAGAGAATTGCAACCCCTCGTCACCACCACCGCCGCCGCCAAGAATCATATATGTGCCAGGGCAGCCTAAACCATCTTGGATATATTATTACTCTGCTGCTGAAAAGAGAGGTGTTGGAATATTGCTGGTTCTGGCTCTGGGAGGACTCTCAGTGGCAATGGTACTTGGATGAGATCATGAAGCAAAAGCAAAATTTCTACAAATAACTAGTTTCCACTAAATGCTTGATTTTGTTCCTCATTCTTGTTCACATTTTTTCTATTCAACTCTATTTGTGTTTTAATTTCTATGTAGTTAGCATGCCTTTTCTGAAATAATTTACTGGGAAATTTGTTTGATTTGTGATGCACAATAGTTCAGAATTAACCTTAGCAGCAGAAACTTTACAAGTACATTCTTGCCAGCATTATTGCTTCTCCGCAGGCATAATCAATTTTTTGAGTGTGATAAAGTTAAAAGTGTTCCTAAGATTACAACTCCTAAAAATTAAACTTTAAACTAAGCGTTCAAATAATCACTTTTTAACCTGCAATTATACCTGGGTATTGTAAATTATTAGCTGCAAATTCAAAAATACATTTTTTTTTTAGTTTTCTTCTCGTAATTTTACACATGTTAAAAGAATGAAACTCTATTCATATCACATTAATAAGAAATGAGTTTTGATACATTTCAACCCTATTGTTCTTCCTATTTCTTTTCTTTATTTCTTTCACATTACTCATTTGCCTCTGTTCTATTTCTTTCCCTCTCTTGAAGTGTGAGGTAGAAGGGTGTGAAGAATATATTTTCCAATAAAAAACTACAACTCCTTGCCGTCTCATATTTTTTTAATCTGCACAGTTTTCTTTTTCTTTTCCGCGTACAAATGCTCAAATTTCTTAATTATGAGCTCCATTAGTTTTTTCCATTGATTTTACCAAATTATCTCCAACATCCAGCGGCCATAAAACTATCTCCCTAACATCATCCTTCAATTGTTGTGACCAGAGATGAATGATGCAAGGTCATCAATCAAAACATTTACGTTTTCTTTAAGATATGTAACTTCCTCAAATGATACATTTTCTGTAAGCCTTTTATTTTCTTGAACAAGGATAAGATTTTTTTCTTTACGTACACAAGTAAAGTTCCTTTTGTAGTTTAGAAAAATGTTGCTTTAGGTCTTTATATTTGAATGATAATGCATGATAGTTAATAAGGAGTTCTTCATATGCTTCATTTAGAGTTTTAGTAAGTACCTGGTTATCTTCATTGTTTGTTACATCATCTGAGCTTCTTTGTGAAGCCATGAAGGCGCATTACGCCTTTTCATCTTCTTCATTGTCATCACTAGAAACTTCATCAAGATATCTTCCCATGTAATCATGAGTGCTTTCTTTGTGAAATTGGTTTTGAATGACCTTTTTAAAAGTTGATGGCATTCTGATTTGATGTTCCCGGTCTTTCCACATTCATAGCAAATGACTAGACTCCTTCCTGAGTTTGTTCCAGTTTCCTTTCTGCGGTTGGAAGGAGGTTTCTTGAATCCATGATCACTTCTGGGATTCTTATTTTTGAGCAACATTCTTTTAGATTTTCTTGTAATGTTTTTTTTTTATAAGCCAAGAAATATTATGTTGGGAATTTGGCTCATCGAACAGATTACAGCGTATGGGCGTTGACAATCCTAGCGCACGGGCGCTGGAAATCATGAGTTGAAATTTGCCAAGGTGGAGATAGTTGAGTTTGACCCATTTTAGAGATCGTCTGAGCTGAAGATGTATTGGATCGTCTGCCTTGGAGTTCTTGCTGTGGTTGATACAATCCTTTAGACTAGTTGGATTGATCTTAGTTTGTATGCTCCAGGCAATTACAATGAAGGCTCTTTTATTCTGAGTTTCTCAAAAGTTGAACAGCATAAGTGTTCTTATGAAAATGAGAGAGCAGAAACTCAGAATGATGACTTTAATGATTATGAAAGTTGTAGACCAAGTCATTTCTGTTTCTGAGCGTCTATGGACTTTATATAGGCACTAGAGATCGTCCATGAACCATCACAAGGCTTCCCAAACGTTTTGAGACACATTGGTTCATGAAACAACACATTTGTTGACCTGGTAATCGATTACAGCAACCTAGTAATCGATTACACTAGCCGTTGCAGTTTGAATTCAAAATTCAAACTGAGTAATCGATTACATGGATGTGGTAATCAATTATTGTCTTCTTGTAATCGATTACATACAGCTTGTAATCGATTACAGACAGTCCAGAACTCAGTTTTTGACATTTCAAGACTTAATTGAGTGTTCCTACCAAGTTTTACTTGAGAGAACATATTATACTCAATTAGTTGATCTTTTATGAGCCTTCAAATGCAATATTAACCTTAATAAAGCATAGCACACTAAGTTAACAAGACTTATTAATAGCAAGAACCTTGATGATTGATCTTGACGTTCTGAGCCGGTTCTTGAAGTCTTTCCTTTCTTTTTTGAAGTCTTTCTTCTTTTTGTGATGTGTTTGTCTTCATCAAAACCTCTGCCGAGTCCAAGGACGAGACCTTCTTCACAACTCAAACCTGCCTCTTGGAAGAGCTTTGGTGAAGATATCTGACAGCTGGTCTTCAGTCTTACTGTACTTCAACCAAACTGCACCATCTCTTTGCACATCTCTGAGAAAAAATAATTTAATGCTAAAGTGATTATCTTTCCATGAAAGACTGGATTTTTAGAGATGGAAATAGCTGACTGATTGTCAACCATTACTTTTGTAGTTGTCTTTTGCTCCAAATGCAAATCAATTAGTATTTTTCTCAGCCATAAGGCTTGATTAACAGCTGTTGTGGCTACTATAAATTATGCTTCAGCAGTTGACTGTGCTACAATTTCTCGTTTTTTGGAACACCAAGAGAATATCCCAAACCCAAAACTGAAACAGTAGCCTGAGGTACTTTTCATGTCATCTGAAGACACAGCCCAATAACTATCAGAGTAACCTTGTAGCTCAAAGTTTTGTGATTGACTGAACTTAATGTCATAATTTAAGGTCCCCTTAACATACCTTAGCACTCTTTTTGCTGCTTTGAAATGAGATTCTCTTGCACAATTCGTGAATCTTGACAGTACATTTACAACATACAAGATATCTGGTCTTTTTGCTGTGAGATACATTAAGCAGCCAATTAAACTTCTGTAGAGTGTTTTATCCACTTGTTATGTTCCATCATCCTTAGATAACTTCTCTTTTTTACACATAGGAGTATTCATGCTTTTACAATCCTCCAAGTTGTATTTCTTTAGGATCTCCTTTGCGTACTTCCTCTAACAGATGAAGATATCACCATTTTTCTGCTCAACTTCCATACCCAGGAAATAAGACATTTCTCCCAAGTCTGTCATCTCGAATACTTGCATCATATCTTCCTTGAAATGCTGAATAAGTTCAACATTACTGCCAGTGACCAAGAGATCATCAACATACAAAGAGATCATAATAAAGTTAGCTTGATCACCTTTGGTATACAAAGTGGAATCACTAAGACTTTTAACAAAGCCTAATTTCAATAAGTATTCATCAATCCTGCTGTACCAAGCTCTTAGGGCTTGTTTCAAACCATACAAAGCCTTCTTTAATAGATAGACTTTGTCCTCATATCCTTTCACAACAAAGCCTACAGGTTGCTCAACATACATTTCTTCCTCTAGGAATCCATTTAGGAATGCTGACTTGACATCAAGTTGGAAGATTTTCCATCCATTATGGGCTGCAACTGCTAGCAGCATCCCAATGGTATCCTGCCTTGCAGCTAGAGAAAACGTATCAAAGAAGTCTACACCAAAAATTTGAGCATATCCCTTTAGTACTAACCTGGCTTTATGCTTGTTGTTTGAGCCATTAGCATTCAGCTTTGTCCTAAACACCCACTTCAAACATATGACTTTTTTGTGTTCAGGATTTTCAACAAGTTCCCAAGTCTGATTTTTTTCAATCATGGCCAACTCCTCCTGCATTGCAGTCGTCCATTTGGGATCTTCTTTTGCATCCCAGTTCCCCGCAGGTTCAAGGATAACAACATTGCATCTTTGGTAAATATCAGAGACCAATCTAGTGCCTCTTATAGGAACATGATCAACCAACTCATCTTGATTTTGCAAAGGGTTTGCTATTGGAATTTTTTCTGCATTATTCCAGCTCCATTACTCATTCTCCATGAAGTGCACATCTCTACTTATTAGAATTTTCTTTGTGTGAGGTTGGAAAACTCTATTATAAGCTTTAGAAACAGAACTGTATCCCACAAATATACCGGGTTCAGCTTTCTTGTTAAGCTTGTCTCTCTTAATCTGTGGCACATGAGTAAAACACAAGCATCCAAATACTTTAAAAAATTTCAAAAAGGGTTTATATCCATACCAAACCTCAAAAGGAGTCTACCCATCTACGGCTTTGGTGGGCAGTCTATTTAGCAAGAATAATGCAGTGTTTGCAGCCTCCGCCCAATATTCCTTAGGTAACCTTTTCTCATGAAGCATACATCTGACCATCTCCATTATCGTCCGATTCTTTATTTCACTAACCCCATTTTGCCGAGGGGTGTAAGGAGTTGTTAATTGATGCTCAATGCCCGCTTCCTCACAATACAAGTTGAATTGTTCTGAGGTGTACTCCTTGCCATTATCAGACCTAAGAGCTTGAATCATGCAACCACTTTGCTTTTCAATCCATTGCTTAAATCTCCAAAATACACCTGCAACTTCTGACTTAGAAAAGTAAATCCAGCACATTCTAGAAAAGTCATCTAAGAAGATGATGTAATATTTAGTATCTTTGAGTTAAGCAGCCCTTTAAGGTCCAGCCAAATCAGTGTGAATTAATTGCAGCCTCTCTGTTGCTCTCCAATTTGCTTGTTTGAAGGGTAACCTTGTTTGCTTGCCATATTGACATGCTTCACAACTTGGTAAATCAGTGTGAATTAATTGCAGCCTCTCTGTTGCTCTCCAATTTGCTTGTTTGAAGGGTAACCTTGTTTGCTTGCCATATTGACATGCTTCACAACTTGGTAATTCAGAATCCAAGAGAGGTAAGCCACGAACTAACTCCTTTCGTTGCATATTCAGCACAGCTGCATGATGAAAATGGCCCAACCTTTTGTGCCAAACCTCTGTACTGTTTTCAGAGGCTGGATATGTTGCTTGCTCCTCCTCCAGTGGATCAAGTGTGAAACTTTTGCCTCTCATTTTGATGCTGAAAATGTCTTTACCATTGACATCTTTAATAAAACAGTGCTTATTTTCAAAGTTGAGTTTAAATCCCTTCTCAAGTAATTGTCCCACACTTAGTAAGTTTTGATCAATCTTAGGCACATACAAAACATCAGAAATTAATTTTGTACCTTTGCAACTTTCAATGGCTACAATTCCCTTTCCTTCAGGAGTAATGAAAATACCATTACAAATTCTGACTTTTGATACCTTTGATCTGTCCAACTCTCTGAAAAGCTCTTGATGATGGGTCATGTGATTGGTACAACCACTGTCTACTAACCAACATTCAGTTGAGCTACTGCTTGTAAAACATGTTGCTACAAACAATTGCTCTTCCTCTTGCTAGCTAGCAACTTGAGCCTCATTCTTCTGTTGAAAATTGCTTTTGCAGATTCTTACATTGCTGAGAAGAAACCATCATTTGTACTGCCATTGAGAAGCCTACTCAGAAGGGGAGTACGTTGCTGCAATCCCTGAACAGGTGAAGATAATCCTCAGTATACACATTACAGATGGAACATGTCACTGAATGGCCCATATGCCTTTGAAACCTCTAAGCATTCGACAGTACTCCATGATTCAACAGTTTCCAGATGAAAACACAAACTCTTTGAGGCCCCTTTAAGCGCCAAACATCTTTCCACAGTCTGTCAAAACTGCCACAGTTGGAGCTGTCCGCCACCAAGTTGTACGCAGATTTCACCGTGAAGATTCCGGAGCTCTCACCAGCCCAGCACACCTGGTCAAGGCCATTGGACGTGGATGGGATTGCATATCTAATAACTTCCTGAGCAAACCTTCAAGGCAAAAAATTAGTAAAAAGGTAAGTCTTCCATCCCCTCCCCTCTTTGAAGAAGTGCGAAAGAGGAAGCTCCTAGATCTCTGACAGATCCTCCTGAGAAACCACCCTCTCTAACACATGCCCTGAATGGAGCCAAGCATCCTTCCAGAACTCAATGGTTTTACCATCCCCCACTTTCCACTTGCACTCCTCCACCACCATATCCCAAGTCTTCCTCACCCCTTGCCACATGAGAGATTCCCTTCTAGCTTTCCTCACCACTGGCATCACCTCACTCCCACACCCATATTTTCCATGCAACACCCTAGCCCATAGAGACTCTGGTTTGTTAATTAACCCCCACCCAACTTTCATCACCAAAGCTCAATTAAGCTCATGCATCATTCTAAACCCCAAACCTCCATGGTCCTTAGGAGAACAAACCACTTCCCAACTCACTTGGCTTGCCTTACACTCCCCATTCTCACTTCCACACATGAAACTCCTTTGCAACTTATCCAGATGGTCACAAACTCCTTTGGGGAGTAACATTGTTTGCACACAATAGGAGGGAAGGGCTGAGATAAAAGATTTGGCCAAAGTCACTCTCCCTACAAGGCTAAGAGTATTAACTTTCCGTGAAGATAAAAGTTTATGAGTTCGCTCCAAAATAAACTCATAACTCACCTTAGTGGGTCTCTTGTAGATAAGTGGGACTCCAAGATATTTGCCAAGGTCTGAAGTTAATCTTATACCTGCCGAATGGCTAATGCACCTAGCCACTCCATGAGGTACATTCTCAGACACAAGAATCCTAGATTTCTCTTTACTCACCAATTGGCCCGAAGCATAACAAAAGTCATTCAAAAACTTCATCATAGTCTGCATTTGTTTACGAGAGGTCTCCCTAAAGAGCAAAAGATCGTCAGCAAAAAAAAAAAAAAAGAGTAATGGGGGGGCCATCCTTAGACAAGAAAATAGGCTTCCATCTAGAACAATTTACCTCATTCTGAATTTGCTGAGCAAGCCTTTCAATATAGGACAAATAAATATGGGGAAAGAGGGTCACCTTGACGAGAACCACGGGTTGGAATGAAGCTCTCGGTCTTATCTCCATTAAACATGACCTAGAAAGAACTCAAGCTAACACAACTAAGAACGAGATTGCAAAAAGAAGGATCAAAACCAATCTCTAAAAGGGTATCATGCAGAAAAACCCAGCTAAGCCTGTCATAAGCCTTTTCAAGGTCAATCTTCATAGCGATCCAACCCTTCCGCCATTTCAAAAACCGCATAGAATGGAACACTTCCTGGACAATCACAATATTGTCAGAACTTTGTCTCCATTTAATAAAGCTACACTGATTAGGTGCCACAAGGATCCCCCTGAATTCTTTCAGTCTATTGGTGATAACCTTTGTCATTGTCTTATAGATAACATTGCACAAGCCGATGGGCCTATATTGTGATAAGAATCTAGGCATATCCGTCTTGGGAATAAGAACAAGAAGGGTCTCATTAATGTCCTTAACCTTGGCCGGATCCGAGTAACAATTTTGAATAAGGTTAACAATGGACTTACCCACCACATCCCACTGAGATTGAAAGAAAAGGGGATTGAGACCGTCCGGGCCTGGAGCTTTCAAGGCACCCATACTGAAAACCGCTTCCTTAACCTCCTCAGCAGAAAATCCCATTTGAATATTATGTAGAGCCTCATCGTTGAGCCTAGGAAAGTGGCCCCTCACATGATAGCTTACACCTGGCTCTGGACCTGAGTAAAGACTTTTAAAGAAATCCACTGTCAACTTCTTACGCTCATCAGGCTTCGTGACCAAGTACCCCTCGAGCGTAGAAAGAACTTCAATCCTATTCCGCTTCCTACGGACCATAGTAGTTGTATGAAAGAACTTAGTGTTCTTGTCTCCATGTTTCAGCCAAGTGACTTGAGACTTTTGCTTCCAGATCATCTCCTCCTGCACTAGCACTAAATGATATTCATTCCAGAGGTGCTTTTGAAGCTTCTCCAAGTAGGGAATGTGTTGCATCCTCAATCTATTATTAACCCCTTCCAACCTATTCATGAGTTTTCTCTTCCGGCGCATGACATCTCCAAACACTTGCGTGTTCCATACTGTGGCTTTTTCCCTGAACTCATCAGAGGCTCTAATCCACTATGTATTTCCCGTCCACGCCTCCTTAACCAATTTGGGGAACTCTTTATCTGTCAACCAACATGAAAGGAAGCGGAAGGGACACTGCGAATGGTCACCGTTGAAACCCGAGCACAACTTCAGCAAGAGGGGTTTGTGATCAGATTTGAGTTGAGGGAGGTGAAGCACCGATGAGTCAAGAAAGGAACTGAGCTACCTGAGGTTACCAACCGCCCTATCAAGCCTCTCCTTCACTCCCCTCCCCTCCCAAGTGAAAGAAGGGCCTTTGAACCCCAAATCTGAAAGAGCACAGACGTCCAAACAATCCTGAAACCACCGCAAAGAGAGAACATTAGGACCAACTCCACCCGCTTTCTCCGGCGCACTGAGATAAGTGTTAAAATCCTCCATCACCACCCTAGGTTCCGAAACTTGATATGAAATGGAAGAGAGATGACTCCATAAGCTTCTACGTAAAGCAACATTAGGGCTACCGTACACAAAGGTAGCAAGGAAGGAGGGCTCGCCTCCCATAGGAGAGATTCTGGTGCGAACAAATTGGCAATGAGACTCCAAAATATCAATAGATCTGCAATGACTGTTCCACAGAATCCAAATACCACTAGCAAAACCGTTCGCTTCGACAATGATTTTTTTTATCAAACCCCATTGTCTTCGCAATCCTGGGAACTTTATCTCCCTTGACTTTTGTCTCAAAGAGAGCAATACGGCTCACACAATGCCTATGCACAAGGTCTTTTAGAAGAAGAGGAAAACCCTTAGCAGCTGCTCCCCGAATATTCCAACTGATGATGTTAAACATTAAAAACATCGAAGGATGGGACAAAGAGCAACTAGGAGCTCTGACGAGACTCATTCTCTGCATGACGGGAACTGCCATTCGCTGAGTCTGGACTGCTATGGTTTACCCCTTTAATCTTCACACCAGGCTTACTTTTCTTTCTAGCATGATTTTTCAAGTCATGCAAAGATTGAAACCATCCACCCTCAGCAGTACACACCGGACCAACATTTTTCCCACTAGAGCTGGACACAAGTGTAGCCATCGAGGCCGGTGTAGACCCCATGTGAGCCTTCCCCAACGCGTTAGCATGAGGAACGTTGTGATTGGCTAAGGTGACATTCCTCGTTTCCCCCGCATCAGGACGAGGAACAGGACTAGGTTCATTCTTGTTATTTGACACCATAATTGGCCCATATATTCTCATCATTGCCTCATTGTCACCTTGATTATTATGTTCCAAAATAGGAACCGTAGCAATAAATGTCTCATCATTGCTGTTTTTTCCACCTTTGCTAATTGACTATGACTGCCGCCCAAATTAAAACTTTCCTTAACTAGAGTTGGTTTTTTGAAAGCCCCATTATTCTGGTGCCCTTGATTTCCGCGCCCTGATTGTTTCATAATGGCCTCATTATTGGGAGGAATAATCGGAGCATTAACTCCCTCATTATTGTGGACCGACGGAGCAATAACTGCAGCTTGGTTCTCCTCCACCTCCATGGCATCCAGCACTGCGAAGCGTGACCCTTCCGACGGAGTTTTACCGGCGTCGGCCTTGATTGGCTTCTTGGACGAAAATCTTTGTTTCCTCCGGGCCAACATCCAAGGGCCAAACTAGCCTTGGGAGCCACCTCGTCATTGCCGGAATCCTGAGCAAGGGTGCAGGCTTCTTTCTTGTGGCCAAAACGATCACAGTTAAAACAGATGAGGTTGAGGCCCTCATACTCAATCTTGAACCCCTGGCCGTCGACCATAACCTTAGACACCAGTGTCTTACGAAGATCGATTTCCACTCCGATGCGGGAACTTCCCTCTTTCAGTAGCCATTCCTGCCTTGATTTTCGAAGTGTGATCATCCACCTTCACGAGTCTCCCCACTGCTCACCCAACATCAGAGAGAACCTCCTCATCATAATATTCAATGGGGAATCCTGGAATCCGAAACCACACCGCCACCCTGGTAAGCTCTCCTTTCGCCGGAGGTCGCCATTGTTGGATCACTAAATAGTGACCCATAATCACCCACGGCCCTCCTGAAAACACGTGAGCTTAATCCTCCCTGTTTGAAAACCTAATCAGGAAGAACTCACGATCCAGATCAATCACCTCCAACTCCCCGGAGGGTTGCCACAACCTAGCCAATCTCGACTTCAGGATATTAAGGCTGATACGCTTGCCAAAGAGTTTGACAGTAACTGAGTTCCTCCAAGGCTTACAGAGTTCCTGCTTCTTCTCCTTCGAGATCTAGATCACCGGGCATAGAGGGTTGGGTTCCACCACTGCACGCTCCTCCGCCACAACCTCCTCATCAAACCAGACAACATCCGATCCTGAATCAAAACCTTCAAAGAGCACCTCATCTTCTCCAGCCTCCTCTCCACCATTAACGCCTAAGCAAATGTCTTTGTAAGAGATCACTTTCCTTCGCAAAGCTTCCTCAGTTGTCGTTACCATTGCTCCGGCATTGTCTCCGATACTCCTTTCTTCTTAAACTTCCTCATACCCCCTCCATCACCTTCACCATCGCCATTTTTGCCCGAAGAAGTAGCTCCGGCGCCACTCATTTCAGAGGGCTTTTGGTGTTTTCTTATCTTACTATTTTTATCTGGTTTGTTTAAATCAACTAAAATTCATGGAAGGGTATAAATAACTGTGGGGATGACAACAATAATCTAACTCATGATACGATGCAATAATAGTCAACCTATCTCAATGTTTATTAAATCTTTGGCAAAAATGTAAGGAACGTAAAAACAACCTTTTTTTTTACAGGAGGAAAACAATCCTTTTTATATCTAACCGCTGGGACAACGCAAAGTTGTGAAAATAAAATAAGGGTACTGCAGCACTACATGACTTAAAATAATGTCAAATGTCGTTCTATTATTTATTTGTCTTTAAAAGTATAATAAAAAAATTAACAAGGAAAATCCTAAATTTTTAATGTTATAGGAGTGCTGAAATTTTCATCGTTTTTTTGCTACACATTCCTATTGTGTTTCCTAAAAATAAGAGAGAAAACTCTGCATGGTCGTTGTTTTATTCAGCGACAGTCCCAAACGTTGACTATCCATGAGTGAAGAGGGGAAAATGAAAATCAGAGACGACAATTGAAATATACTACAGTTTAAAAAATTATATTTCTACTTCCTAGTTTTTCCATCACATTTACATGGTAAAATTGTAATGAAGCGCGGGGCATCAAGGTATTTTTATTGTTAATACAATAAATATATATAAATATAAATATTTTTCTTTTTTATCCAAGCTGTCAAGTATATGATGTAATCAACCAACAGGTTAAACACTGCAGTCAGAATCCAAATTCATTGCCAACCTGAATGGAATGCTTCATAACTCGTCAATCATTGCAATGCGATAGAATATCTTTGGACGAAGGGGCATCAAATCTACACACAATCACAAGTTTGCACCTGGAAGAAGCCTTCCCACATTCTTGATGATCCTGTGCTGCTGCGCCCATAGGAATGGGTTGCAGTAATATATACTCTTCTCATTCACATACAGAACTGGAACTCAATGCCTTGATTATCTTACGACGCCAAATTGCAGTGTCTGGATCAAATCTCAATTCCCATGTAGGCCAGTAGTGCAAGTCTTGCTTCAATGTTAGCACTCGTGGCTTCCCATTGAGGTGAATTGTCCTTATACGAACAAACTCTCCATGCTCTAGTTCCTGCCCACATTCAAGAAATAATTTTAACACATGATAATTTAAGAATACGAAAAATAAGCATCACAAGTCCTAGATATAAATGTGCACTCAAAATTGGATGCCCGGTTAAAGAGTACTATCAATTCATGTTAAACAATTCTATCAGATCCTGACAAAAAGTAACGATGTTCTTCAAGAAATATGCAAACTTCCCAGTCATGAAAAAACAATTAACTTGTGGCAGAAAAGGTCTGCAAAAACTTGAGACACGTCAGAACATCACGCATTGTTTGGAAGTTTAGAGGAGGGGAGGGGAAGGCTTCGAGGGGTTGAGAGGGACATCCCGTTGTTTGGAAGTTCTAAATTCCCCAATTTGGAGAACTAAAAAATATAACTAAAAGAAGATTACATCGTATAACAAAGAACACATGTCATAAATGGAGCCATGTACACATGCCATGCATTGTTGTGTTTTCAAAATCAATATGGACACCATGTCATACCGATGAATCATACACATAAGCTCTAACTAAGAAGAAAAAAGTGAGCTAACTCTGCATATAATTTCGTACCTTTGTCACATCAACAAAAGAGTCTATATTTGGTGTTGGTTTTCCATTAATTTCAACTATCCACTGAAGAGCATAGAGACCATATCTATGTGCGGGACTCCCATGACACCACCTGTAATTTGACAAATTTTATAAGCCGATTCTTTTTCAAACAAGCGTACAATGCAAATGTGGGTGCAGTTCATGAATGGACAAAGTAGTCTGTCTGCAACAATTATATAAACTAATTCATAAAAATAAACTAAAAACTTATTAATGATCTTCAATTAATTGCATATTTTTAACTATCTATGATAAATCATTATAGAAGTAATCATTAAAACATAGTTAGGAAAAAAAATTAAAAAAGATAAAATTATATTTTATAATAATATAATATTCTTTTAAAATGAAAGAAACTCAGTCTGGATTCCTAATTACTGGACTGTATATAAAAACACGATATGATCAGACAACGAAGCTAGTGGACGAATTTCAAAAGACAATCTGCACACTGGTTGTGGACAAGTTGCATGACATAGTCCGGATGTATCAAGACAAGCGCTCAAATTCTGTAATTAAGTAGGTTCACTGGTGTGGAGAAGTTTAGTGAGGATGTTGGGAAAGAAAGTGTACTATTATTAAAATCAGACCATACATCTAGTTATCGAGACCAAGATCAAAGGCCATCAAATGCAGTACTCATGACAGTAATTTGTAAGCACAGGATAAACACATGGTCAAAGCGAGCTAGCTAACTTACTACAGTAGGCCCTCATAGGATTTTACTCATACCAAAAACATCCTACTACGCTATCCATTAATGAGGCATTAAAACCTTTTGCAGAATTAAATATTTGCAAGAACAAAGTAAAAATACCTGGCCACATATACACCATGACCTTCTTCAGGAAGGAATCCAAGTGCACGTACTGCTGGATGTGGATCTTGAACAACACAACCACACCAATTAATTGTACGAGCCGTGCCATTTCCATCCCTAACATCTGTTCCCACAAGAAGTTCAACCTCTCGTCCCTGACACAACCACACAAATCAGTCATGAAGGCATAACCCATGTGTCTCAATAAAGAAGATAGAAGTTCATTCAGCAGGCTCCACAAACTCACAATCAAAAGCAAGAAATGAAATAACTATAATTAGAGGGCAAAATATTCTCATATACCTGCCGGAAAATAGTCAGATTAAGCTTCCCGTCATTAGCATAAGATTTGTCTAAAGCTTGGCAAGCATTTTCAATGTCACCAAAACAGGTGACTGGTTCTTTATTGATTGCTAAAACCATGTCCCCTTGCTCTAAAAGATTTTCAGCCTTTGATCCAGCCAAACAACCTTTAACACGTAAAACCTGTCGTTTTACTGGATCTTTCTTAACGAGCGCCTATAATAATTGGAAAAAAAAGCATAAATATCAACTCAAGACAACGGCAATATCAAAGCTAGCTCTTTCAAGTGAATGTACGAAGGTAATGGAACCCAATAACTAAACAACAGATTAACAAGTTGTTGGTCTTGCTCGAAATATTTCTTGAAAGATGGACAAATGATACAGCACGAAAACTGAGGACAACATTTCATCAGTACCTCATCCCATAATTCCAATTTCCAACGCCAGAGAAAATCCCAAAAGAAACCATTTGGGTAAAGCTATATGTTCCCTTTTGATATTTATTTAAATATTTTAACTAAACTCAAATCTAATATTGGTTCTTAAAGAAATAGTAAACCTATCCCCACTTTGAATACATAACACCCCACATCCATTTTTAAAATATTAATCTTACACACTACATGGAACCCTTCATAGAGATAAAAATCAAAGACAATGAGATCAGACAATCAGCGCATTTTCTGAAACACAAAGGAAAATGGTAATTTAGGCAAACCTCGAAGGAAGTTAGTGTAATTCATTCAGATAATTTTTAAAATAAAAACATTACAACCACGTTCATCATATATAGCACTTCCGTATAGTAAAACCAAAAGGACTTGCACATCAATCGTTCAATGCAGAGAACTATATTTCTAATCATATGATGGAGCTGCATTCAGTTGAATTGAAAGCTAGGATTATTTAGGATACATTTTCATACTGCTGTCGTTTTAGAGGAGGATTGTATTGACGTCATGTTTCAAGAGTATGCAAGACGTATATTCTTCCTGACATATAAAGGGGATTTAAGGCTCTTATCTTTTAAATTTACTTTTCTTCCAATGTAAGTTCTCTTCTTAAGATGAAATTTATATATGCCCTTTGCATGCGTTCATAATTTCCTTATAAATAACTTTTCATTAATCCTTACAAACAAAAATTATTCTTTCCTTTATTTCAGAAGGCAGTGAACATGATACTTAAAGGGCAGTGAGTAAGGAAAGAGCAAGAGCATTTACGAGTTATACAGATCCTTAGGTACCAATATTGAGGAACAAAGTATCTAAAGGCTTGCTAAAGGTAGACAAAGAAAGAAGAGAGACTTGAACATGGTGAAAGGTATTAAAGATGAAAGGGGAAAAGCCTTGGTAAACAAGGTATCAAGGAAAGGTGGTAAAGCTATTTTCGTAAACTATTTAATGAAAGACAAATTTTAATTGAACTTGAATAGGCTTAAACACTAGTGGATAAAATATACTTTTTCTACTGAAGAATTAAGGAATCTGAGCTAAAAAGGCCTTAAAGAGGATGGATAATGTCAAACACTTGGACCAAAAAATATACTCACTGAGAAATAAAAGAGGCTAAGAAAGAAAAGCATGACATGATGCAAAAATTGTTTAACAAGATTACGAGGTCTAAGATCATGCTAGATTAGAGGAGTAGAATTACTTCAGTCCTTTACTATAAGAACAATGAAAACATACGAGAGGATAATTTAGTGGAGATTAACACAAAAGACCCACATCACAAAAAAGCAATTTGATTTTAGGCTGGGGAGGTTCATCATGGAAGCATCATACTTTCTATGAAGACCAAAGGATAGATATTGGAAAAATATAAAAGATATACAATTAGTTTTCGTTGATTTGGAAAATGCATGCAATAGATTCCTAGAGAGGTTTTGTGTAAGGCCCAAGAGAAGAAAAAGATCATGTTGCCAACATTCAAGTAATCAAAGACATGTATGAGGGGGTCAAGATTTGCAAGAGGACACAAAGTGGGACCACAAAAGACTTCCATATAACCATAGGACTATACCAAGGCTCAACTATGAGCCCTTCTCCTTTTATCCTGGTTCTAGATGTATTTTTTAAAGATAGTGAATGAACACTTGCAAGGATTAGTTGATAGGCCTTATAATAAACTTCAGACAGTCCTTCCAGGAGCTGACTAGTGATTAGTGATTAAAGATTCACTTTTTAGAACATAAATACTTTAGCTTCAATCAAGCTCATAAGATTCTCTCACCTGATACTGTTGCCAGTATACTATCAAGTGCAGGAAGGGCTAGACTAGAACCTTAAATCTGGTTCTCAAGAAGAAAGAACAAAATCTTATGTTGCTTCCATTGATAGATCATCATAAAATAGAAGGCTGAAACTAAGCATTCTTTTAGTTGTTTAAGTGTAAAAAATATAAAAACTTACATAATGCATACAAAAAAAAAAGTAAATATCCTACAGGGAGAAACATAGACCAAAAGGAAGATTGATACCTGAATCCAATCATCACTTAGTCCAAAACTACGAGCCTTTGAAAGTAAGGTTGGATAAAGTTCAACCTCTAAAATTCTCACAAGGGGCATAGGCCTTTTGACACCATTTATGAGAAGAGGTGGTCCATTTGCACCAGATACAATCTTGTCAAGGACCTGACTTATTGCATAAATCGGAATACCCCTCACAAATTGATGATCTTCTGATGTACTGCAACCAAATTTCAGCTGGAATAGGGGATTTCGGCATCCACATAAATATAGAAAAGTATGTTAATTTTCACAAACAGTCAGTGTTCATCATATAACGACCCCCTCCCTTCCACAAGAAAGAGAAAACAATAAAAATAAGATGTATGTCACGACCAACAATACAAGACTTGAAAATAAGATGTTAATTTTGTAGAAATTTCTGTGAAATACAAGACTTGAAAAATACTATTGCTTCCTTTTTGGTGTTAATTTTTTTTAGTTAATTCAAGGTTTAGTTTGTGTACAGGTCACAACCTATGATGGATCAGTGACACTAGATATTTTCTAAGTAAAAAAATCCCCCACGAGTCCCACCAAATATCACCCTCAAAAAACTGTCTGTGGCATGTTTTGTGGACATAAAAATAAGAATTGGAATGAAATTGATGAGCCAAAATCACTGTGTGCTTGGTTGGCCGAATAGCAAACACTGAATAGATCATAATGGAGACCGTATAAGATGAACAATGAACTGATAAGTGACAATGCAGTGATAGCAACAAACTGTATAAATAAATAAATAAATACATGTTTTCTTAACCCTTCTTTTAATATTATAATACAGATACTGTCAATAAAGAATAATTTATTGATTAATTTTATAATTATATTCATCATTCCTCCTGACTTTCAATTATACCAACAAAGCAGTATAAAAAATAATTAGTCGTCCCATTAGTCGAATTATATACCAAGCACCACCAAGACAGGATTACATGTTTCTATTCTTCACCATTTCCCCTCCTCTATTTTCTACTTTTTTTACTTTCCATCTCCACTCAACCATACTACGTAATAGAATAATCCGAGAAAAGCTCTAGACAGACAATTTATTTGCAAGAAGTTTTGCTAAATGTGGGATACCTGTTATTCTTAGATGGCTGAGTGGTCCCCACACTTTGTCTTATCCAACACACTTGAATTTTGTCAAATTTCTTGTCATTTTATTCTGGCCGTGTACTATGTAACATTACTCAATCAAATTAATTTGATCTTTCTAAGACTTAAACAGACCAATTTAAAAAAGAAATTTTTATACTCTTTCATTTGTCAATTGTCATTCCCTTTTAGAAAAGCCATAATACTTCAAAAGAGTTATTAGAGATAATTCTAATAAGAGTAAAACTGTAAAAGGCCTTTCTTAATTAATATTAAAATTTTAAATGAAAAAGGAATAATGGCATATAGGCTTCAAGGACCAACCCACCATGAGGTAGCCTTTTGAAGCAAATATTGTCTTCTCTCTTCTCTTTCCAATTTTCCCATTTCTTCTCTTTTTCTTCTTCTACGAGGACACAACTGTTTGAAGTCAGGCTTTATGGTGTCAAATAAATGAAAAGACCAAAACTTCTGAAGAATATGTACTTTGTTCAAACTTCAAAGTTTTGGGAATTTACTCATTATGATATCATATATTGACAAAGTTTAATTTAGTCTTCTTTGATTTCGATATAGAATTAGTATTGACGTAGGTTCGGACAATGGTCATATATGGGGGTTGGGTTCATTACTTCACTTAGGAAGTCCTTTATTTGTAGGTCATCTCTATAGGTACAACCGTAAGCCCTAGCTAAGGCGTGTGGCATGTCCTAACCTTGAAATTGGGCAACCGCATCAATTGAGGTTTATTGGTGTCAATTGTAGAGCAAACTTTCTAGCACATCCTTGCCCCCCAAATGAAAATGTATAAGTGCACAATCTCACCCAAATCCTTCACTGAAATCAATTTAATAATGAAAAAGAAGCAGCAGAATGTTTGAACTTTTGACAGTTTAGTCAACAAGATACTCATTTAATACCAAAGAAGGAACTCTCCTGAAATAATAAGGTCAAAGAAGGCTAAAAATGGTTTTTAAATTGCTCTAACAATTAGTTGTATCATCTAATTTACTTTTAGCATTTTTCCTATCTTGATCCCAGTGAAAAATGATCAACAGAAAATAAGAGGTATAAACCTGAGTAGAGAAGCTTCCCCATATAGCTTGGACCCTTCCTTGTTCATCTGTGAGCACACCCGAAAATGTACTACCAAAATCTGTATTTGAAGTTTGAACACATTAATACTAAGTCACTTATCTGAAAAAGTAACATGTTAATAATAATGTAAAAATATTATCCAAATTTACCAGTATCAAGCTCAATTACTTCCATATTGGTTGCTCTATAACGTGGAGAATCAGCAGATCCTATATTTAATGCAGCACCAGGATTGGTAACAACAGATTTCCTAGAAGTTGCTTGAAGGCTTCTACCTAACCCCACAAGGTAAACAGAATCCCCTCGACGTAATGCAGGCTCTGGACAAGAAAATGAATTAAATGTGAGTCTTTGGTCAAAATAGATAAATGATTGTGAATGAATACGCCCTTAAAGTTAAACCTCTTCCTTCTCAATGAGAATTTATCTGAAAAGATCAGCATTTTAAATGTAGATGACATAGTAATCAAGTTCCACATAAAATGTAAAACTATAGAGTATCTACCGCAAAGATACATAGTAATAAAAAAGAAAGTTAATCACGACCATGCTTATCATGCTATCGTCACTTGTAAGATGGTTATTCCTTGACAGAGAGGGGCCAGGAGAAACTGAATTTGGATCAACAGAAAACCATAAATTCTGAATGTATAGTTCCTTCTATTTTTCAGTGCAAAGGTGGAAGCAGACTGGAAACATAAACCTACCTATACCAAAATCAACCTATTTATAACTATTCCAACTCGGTCAAGCCTAGTAACATTTAACTGTCAGGCCCATTCTAACTATTAGGCCCTTCTCTCCAAGTAGACACTTTCCAAACAGCCTTACTATTATTTCCTTCCTTAAAACAGACAGCTTTTCTCCATTCAGCCAAAGTATGGACAGTAGTCTTTACATATGGAGAGGATGAAACATGTACTTTATCATTGCATTAGGATATGGGGAAGATCTAGTCACAGTAAAGCAGTAGAAATTGAGGAACCAAGTGGTGAAACCCACCTGGAAGTAACTTTGCAGCACGAACTACTGAAGCTCCAACAGGTCCCAAAGCAGAGGGATCATATGATATGAGAGCATAATTGTGAACAGGATGGAGAAAAACAACCTGCAATTGAGAAATAGGGGCAACAAGCTAATGAAAAACTGCCTTCTTGTTTATTTACTCATATCAATTGGATCCCATTCTTTTAGAAATATTTACCTCTCCTGGAATTTCAACTGGAAAAGCAGCGAAAGAGAGCATCACATCAGAGGAAGATATTGCAACTGTATTTTTGTCAACTGCAACTAATCCCATATCATGAGAGTGATATATTATGACACCAGTTCCAAAAAAATGCTGAGAATGAACACCATCAAGCATACAAGATGGAGGAACATGAACCTGCATACCCCACGCGATTTTAGTATAACAAGTTTCACACAACAAGAATAACTGAGAACCACAGGAAAACCAGTAAGCCAGCACCAGTAGGTCCAGTACCAAGCTATAACGGTATTAGTGTCATAACTTGCAATAGGGATTATATAATCCAGAAAATTTTAATTAGAATAGTAGTTTGCGAACATTAATGTAGACACTCAAATATAACAGTAACGGGAAAAATAATGAAGTTTAAGAAGAAGTGCAAGGGACACCAGAAGCCTTATTGAAGCATCACTATAAATCAAATAAAGGTTGATGGGCAACTCAGTCTCAGACCATATCTCACAGCTAAGATGATTATACTCATAACATGAGCCAAATGACCTAAAGCTAACCATGACTTGAAATAAAGACATTCTTTTCGGACATTCTATGGAAATTACTGGGGCCTATACAAATTACAAAATAAAAAAGTAATACTTTGTTCAGAATTTGCTTCATTCTCACTTTAGAGAGGAAAGTAAGGATCTCAACTATTGATGAGAAAATCAATTACTGAGATTATATTCACATGCATAACAAATCATGGATTAGTTAAAATATACTTTCTTAATGGTTGGATGCCTTACTTTCCTCTTTAAGGTAAAATATTCATTCTAGACGAGTCAAATCCAGTAGTTAAGAGATTAGAAAACAGAAACATGTAGTAACTTAGAACTTATTTGAAGAAATAAAGATAAAAAGGTTCCAGATCTACCAGGGTTGTTATAAAACCATACTTTCAGAGGGCAAAATAAGAGACATTGAAGAGAAAATCACATATTTAAAATTTCGTTAACAAGAGAAAGAGTATAATAGTTATGTATAAAAATTTCGCCTTTAAAATACAACA
The DNA here is from genome assembly GCA_030819835.1 of Acmispon strigosus. Taxonomy (NCBI): domain Eukaryota; kingdom Viridiplantae; phylum Streptophyta; class Magnoliopsida; order Fabales; family Fabaceae; genus Acmispon; species Acmispon strigosus. The sequence continues at coordinate 34,832,874 of JAUAMA010000007.1, forward strand.
CATAATCTTACAGACAGAAGATGTATTAGTTGCTGCCTTGCTGGCAATCTAAGAAGCAGAACCACGACAATTTTTCCATTGTACCCATACAATACATCCTGCATGAGTATATGGAGTTTTGGAATGCAAAGAGACAATTCAAATTGCTAAAATATTGTTTCGGACAGTGAAAATTGGAGAAAAACATATTTGAAGTCCTTTCAAACATTAAATCTATTATAATTTTGTACCTTTATAGGGAAATATATCTGATAGTATACTTCATGTTAGTTTTCTGATGAGTACTTGTAAAAAAACAAAATTTATTTTTTATTCAATATATATTCTTCTATATTGTGTTATAGATTTTTAAAATTTAATGTCTCAAAGTAACATTTCTTATAAATATTCATAAGACACAGGCACATGTCTGTGCAACATAGCTGCCTACAAACTTGCATACATACAGAACAGATTCTGAAAGTCTTGAAACAAATTTTAATTGATTGTCAATAAAACAGAAACTGATAAGATATTACAAGATGACAAGTTGCTAACGAATAACAGGTAGGAGACGCTGATGGAGGCTGGTAAGGGTAAGGTAGAGATATGCATATATTCGTCAAAATTCTAGGATATGCCAAATCAACTATTAAAAAACATATATACTTGAATATATCAATCAATATGATGAGGCACGGGAGGGTATAGCCGTCTAGGAGAGAAAAGCATAAGATGACTTGCAAAGTTCATTAACATGATCATGAGGTCTTAGATCATGCTAGACATGTGGAGTAGAAGTATTTAGTCCTTGTCTGTAAAAACAAGGGTGACTGACTGACATACTAATTTGTGAAAATTGAGGGATTATAAAGCTCATGAGCCATATTATGAAGCCATGGAACTAATCTTACTGCTAGTTGCTATGAAGACTGGTGAAGACCTATTTGAGGAATCAAAGAGACTTATGCATGATTGAAATCTATTTGGAAAAGGTGTATGGTAGAACGCTAAAGAGGTGTTTTAGAAGGCTTTGGAGAAGAGTTCAAATTGTCACCACCAGCTTCCCATTGCAAGTCATACCAATGATGTTTTATCCTGTCTCATTGATGAGTCACGTTAGTCACAAATTTCCCATGGCTATGATGCACAGCAGCATTAGTTTCAATCTCAAGTTCTTTGGTCTCCCAAGTTCTCTTATGGTTTAAAACTTCCATTTCTTGATAAATTTGGAGAAGTTTTAGTTCTTAAACAGGGGGACGACCTAGTGCCATAAAGCTCCTATCATGAAGATCTCCAAGGAAGGTTTAGACCCGCTATGTATCTACTCTAGCGAACTTTATCTTGCAAGAAGCTGACACAACAACTAAAATATGTGACCTTTATACATAGAAACTCCAACCATTGCACCAAGACTCCCCTTCGAAGAAGTTTTAGAACAGATTTGTTGAAGTTTTTTTAACAAAATAATCACTTTCTCAATAAAAAATACAATTTCAAGAATTTTTTATTCGTTTCGGTAAACTTTTTCTATAATCATTTCCTCAAAATAAATCAATTTTTATATTTTAATCAACTTCTCTAAAATAATCTCCACAATAGAAGAGGGAAAAATTACACTCAAGTAAAAAAAATGTTTTTCAAGATTGTAACCAAACAAAAATTAACTTCTCCTATTCATAAAAATTCCTAACATATAATCACTTTTGTACACAAGTTAAAAATCACTTTTGTAAGCTTTCGTTGAACGGGCTCTTAGTTCTTCACTTCTTTTTGTGAAGAAATTTCTTGCTAGGAAACTTTTGCTAATGATCATTGCAACATTTTGCAAAGTTATCTTTACAACAATGCTTATCTCTTGGACACGTCTCCAAAATCATTGATTTCCCTTTAGAAACATGTTTTGTGGGTATGTGTGCAAAATAACGTGAGGGGAGTGTTAGAATATTTGAAAAACACCATATAATATATTGATTGTAATATAGAGTAACTTAGATTATATCTTCGAAATGGCTTCCATATTTCCTTATATATCATTACTTTTTTCCTTATCCGATTAGGACTAGTAGCCTAGAGTATTTGTTTAAATAAGGATTAGTAAATTGTATATTGTATTGTAATAACAGCGAGCACATCATTCACATTAATATCAATACAATTTTATTATTCTGAGTATTCCTTTTCCTCTCTCTACACCTAAAAGACCAACATTAACTTCAAGAATAATGAGCTTATTCAAATGAAGGTTGGGGAAGCACCTATGGTGGAAAAAAAATGATAAAATCCCGCCTGCGGTTTGAGCTTGTTGGGGAAGATTTGTACAAGACCCATAAGAAGAATGGAGTAAACGAAAGGTAGTTGATAGGAACAGATTGGAATTATTAAATAATTATACAAGCAACTGGTTTTCGAGAGCCAGTCTCTCCTAATTTTGGAATTCAAGAGCCAGTTCTCTCCTACTAAATCCCTTTTGAATTTCCTGATTGCCAAACCCCATCTAACAGCCCTTATTTATAACCACCCCAATCAGTTTATTTAAATATAGAACAACAGAAACTACCCACAACTAATAGCTATATAACTGACACAAATTACCCATAACTGACTTAATTTAAATTAAAACAACCCCTAACTACTACTGCTGGGTGCAACCGCTTCTGCAGGTACTGTTCATGTGCACTGTTCAGGCAGCCCCCCTATCAGTAGTCTAGTTGTTAAAGGTGGAAAGATAGGCCAAGGAAACTATAGACCAAACTATTAAGAGGGATTTAGAGATAAATGGTCTATTATTGGACTTAATTCATGAAACAAAAACTATAGATATCTTAAGAAGAATATAGATTTACATTATTTGTGTTTAGACATAATTTACAAAATGACATGATGGCCACTTAATCGAAAAAGATTTGTGTTGTTGACTCCATATATCCATAAATAACTGTAATATTAAAATTACCATAGTCAGGGCTTAGAATTCTATCATTATGAACACGAACCAAAATGCCTCCTCCCTCAACCCTAAATTTTGTTACGTCAATTGCCATAACTTTGTCTTTTGCTTGATGTTAAGGTCCTACATTGACTAAAGAGATATAGCCAAAATAGTTTTTATAAATGTTAGAGCAATCCTCACCCCTGAGCTAGTTCTTTTGGTAGAGTTAGGCCTAGCCCGAGTTATAAGATGGTACTAGAACCTATTTTTATATTCGTTTATTAGGTCACCCATAAATGGACCACCAGCAGATGTGCAATCCTACAAACTTCATGTGTCTATCTTTGGGCGTGACAGAGTGTGTTAAGGTTTCATATAGAGACATGGTCAAAATGGTCCTTATTAAAGGTAGAGCAAAATCCTCAACCCTGAGCTAGCTTTAAGGGTAGAGTTAGATTCAACCTGAATTCTAAGACTAAAAATAACAATGATTTCCACTTCCAAACATTAGAAACACGCATCAAAGTGCAACTAATCGTGGTTGAACATTTTGAAATATGTATCTGACCGGTCAATAACTTCCAATTAAGCTTAAAACAGGAAAAAAAAAAAAACAAAACAAAAGGAACTAAAAATCATCTTAATCCCAAACAGTTAACTTCTTATGATTCCAAAAAATATATATATAAATTATGTAATAATTATTAAAACATGTACTAAAACTCATCTTACTCCAAAAAAAAGCATATGACTTGAAATAACTATGATTTCCACTTCCAAACATTAGAAACACGCATCAAAGTTCAAGTAATCGTGGTTGAACATTTTGAAATATGTATCTGACCAGTCAATAACTTCCAATTAAGATTAAAACACAAAAAACAAAAGGAACTAAAAATCATCTTAATCCCAAAACAGTTAAACTTTTAGGCTTCCAAAATATATATATATAACTTATGTATTAATTTTTAAAATATGTATTAAAACTCATCTTACGCCAAAAAAAGAAACATGTGTTTCAGTTTTGGTGCTACTCATGAGGATATCATGAAACTCGAGAAAAAAGACCCATATCACATCATTTCAGTATAATACATACACATACACCATGCATTTTAGTGAAGCTAATAATCAAACTTGAGATAAAACTTCAAAAAGTAATACCTCAAACATCACAAGAGTAGGCTCAATCACACGTTCAGCAACAGATGCATTTGCAGTGGCAGCAGTTGCACCTTGGTAGTCCATCAACCCATCATCCTGTATAATGCTTGATTTTTCTAGCTTAGTTTCCTGGGTTTCATTTAAGGAAAAATCAGCAACAGCACTTCCATCAGTTGATAAATCTTCATCAACTCTCCGTTTTTTAACCATGCAGTCAGATGCATTATGCTGAGATAGATACTCTGCAGGATCTTCATGACTGGTTTCCATGCTAGTCACACCATCAACCAACTCACAATTGTTACCTTCAGACATATGTCTCCCACATGCATGCTCACCATTTAGTGAACATGGCTGTCTGGCCAGATTTCCAATATATTTAGCACTAGATGATAGAAAAAGGGACTCAGGCTGAAAGGCCGGCTTAGTGATCCAGAGGCCAGTACTGTCATCACGAGTGTATATCTGAGGTGGTGCATACCATTCATGACGATCAACTGTGACCAACACAGACTGCAGCATCAGACAAGTTCATGAAACAATATCAGCAATGACTTATACCTTTAAGAGACTGCAGTGCACTGATGACTAAAGGAATATAGAAACAAACTTACAAACATACCGCTAAATCTAACATGAAAATATTAGTCAGAAAATCAACCCACTTCTAAAATCAGCACTAAATTTCAAGACCAATTATTCATAAGAACATGTAAGTAACATCATACATTAATGTAGTACTGACACTCAGCAATAATATATCTATCGACACTAGTGGAGTTAGAATAAAAACACATAGTTAAGCAAATTTTTATAGAATAAACGTTCCATGAAATCCACCTTAGGCTTAAGAACTCAACATGTAAACCATGCTCGTAAAGTTTGATGTTTACTAGAAAATAACTTATGTTCTACCACTGTTCCAACCATAAGATATCGGGGAATATATATAAATATATATATGTATTGTATATATATACATACACTACTTGATTTTATACAGATTTATTTTAAATTTGCATGCATATCATAAATACTTGATCGACATTAATTGACCATGGTACTGACAAAAAAGAAACCAATAACATGTACAATCATGACAGTTCATTGCTACGGAAACCTAAGGAACATATATCAAAATCGGTACATGACCACATGTAACTAGCTCCGAGCAGCGGGCACACTAATTGCAACCTTAAAACTTAAAAACCAAAGAAATGGGAAAATAATTATAAATTGAAAAAGTCCACTTTCTTTGAAACATCATACACACAGAATCTAATCAAAGAGGATGTCTTTAATTTATGAACCACAAGGACATGATTTTACTGCAATTTGTAAGTATGTAAATCAAGGCTTAAAAATGGTAAAGCAACTATATATGAAAGTTACGGCAGCAGGAATCACAAGTATTTGCAAATATACATTTACTTAGTACCATATATCTTGACTTAATAGTAACAATTACCTTCCTTCTATGACGGTCCATGTAGCTTATATACTCCAATGGTACACGAGCACCCCTAGATATCTTAGAGAGAACTGATATTAGTTCCTCAAGACAAGATATTTCCTCACCGGCAAATTTCTTTATTATTGCATGACGAGGAACTCCTGCTCTAAAGAGCATATATCTGCAAAATGTAATTACAACGTGTTCAATAAAGTAGACACTATATACCAAAATGTTACATTAACATCATAAGGATCCTCTCCCTCTCGGAACTACTCCTACGCACGAAAGGAGACTTGATGCAAGACTCAAGGTTATTTACAAATTTGTCCAGTGGTGAACAACTTCAAAGAATTTTTAAATAAAACAAGAATAAACTGTACCAGAACATTAAAAAGTTATATTTACAACAATAAATTAACTTTTTCATTAACATGGCCCTAATTATAATCTGGAGAAGCATAATTCATCTATATTAACAGCAACTGTGAATGAAACTAATATTAAGTTTGGAGTAGCCAATGTTTATCCGGGTATACATACCCTGGTTCACTCACATAAACAAGACCACAATTGAAGCGGAAGTTCCTAGCCTGCATCAAAGAAGATGAAAAGTAAAACCATGATGAGACAGGTAGCTTGAAATTAGAAGAGAAATAGAAGCAACCTTTGGGGACAGGGTGAGTAGCATTTTGGAAGTTGGAAATCTGACAATCAAGTCTTCCTATTCCATTCCATTGGAATATGAAGCCTTGAATGTTTCGACACCATAATGAGTCCAGATAGTTAAGTTGCAGTTACCACAATAACATCAAACCAGGACTACAGTAATTTAACATTAGACAGTCATGCAGAGACAGATAGACCAGTAGAGTCAGAGAAAGCAAAAGGCTAAAAGTTACTTTGTAATAGTTTCGAGAATGTCAATCAGGAACATGGTAAATATCAAAAAACAGTTTATTTAAATGGTCACTTCCTTCAGCCTCTCAAGAGAAAGAAAAAATATATTCAACTACGCTTTCTTTCGAGTAAATAAAATACATAAAGCATTAAAAGTAAGTCCAACTAACCTGCTGATAAGAAAGAGGATGTATTACTGCCCCACTAACTTCTAAGAAATAATCAGGAGTTATTGAGTGTAAATCTTGCACCTAAAATGAAAATTGAAAGAGAAAACTAAGTTAGCACAACAGTAAGCAATAATTGGATTTTCATTATTCAAGCTGTCAGTCAAATTGCAAGCCAAGTTCACAGTAGCCACTACGAACCTATTTTTATACTTTTACCAGTTCTTTAAGTTCCGTATTTATTTCTTGGGTTAATATTTCCCTATTTCATGGGTGGCAAAAATGCAAGGTGTCAAGTTGGGTTGGTCTTTTGAGTTGAATACCTATCACCATGTGATAGATGGTCACGTCATGCCACTTGTCGGGTCAAGTCCACAATTATTATTATCACGCATTTGGTTACAAAGGATTTATTATCACAAAAAGCTTCAGAAAATCGCTACCAACTGTAGCACTTTCAAACAAATTGGTGGAAACAGTATCTTTCGAGTCTACTACTAAATGTATTTTCAGAGCTTCTCAGGATAAGTTTTGATGAAATTAGAGGGATGTACAAAGTACGATCTTGATGACGCTTTTGATTTAGTTTACCCTTTTATGCAGTTAGGAATTTAGTGGGATAAGGGTTTTGTTGTTGTTGTTTATACAGTTAAGACTTCTTCAGCCCCTCTCTTCAGAAGGAGCAGATGTTGCAAGTTGGTCACCATGGTACCCTTACCATAGAAAATATAAACACTTGGGTATGTCAAAAAGTACTAAAAAATATATATATATCCAAGAAAAAGTCTCACCAACAAAGTTAGACTCTTTGATGTTCCACCCCTTTCAATTTGTAATTCAATATTCATGTTTACACTGTCATCAAGTATAGTCTCCAATTTCAGGAATTGAGTAATGACCTGAAATGAATGTCAGAGTCAAGCTATAGTAAACAGATAAGAAAAGTGGCTCCAGCATCTAATACCAGCCACAAACAGTAAAAGGACAATGACAGTCCCTGTATTTGCAGCTATGAAGCATGAGAAAATAATGTTTGAAACCCAAAATTACTCAAAAAAACATGGAAAAACTTCTAAAAGATGATGTTAATCAAGCTTTTAAAAATTAAGAGGGAATTATTTAGGAATCCTGGAAAGACAAACTTTTTCAAAATAGCTCTTTTTTTCCAAAAAATGGATAACGAACAGAAATATTACATTCAAAAATAATAATACATGAGACAACACAATTCATATTTGTAATTTTCCAAGAAGCAGTCTTATTGTCATGGTAACTCAATTACATAGGATGGACAACAGTACAACTATTTCCACCCAGATGAGTTGCTCCTAACAATTGTTTCTATTTTTTACCTCTACCTACATCAGCCTCCGTAACCAAGTATGACCTTTTTATGACCAATTCTCATTCTTTTAGATGAAACATATACCTAGAGGCCAGCAGTTTCACAAAGGACAATACACAGATTTAATCCACATTAAACATAAAATAACAGACAACCGAAGAAAGATGACAAGGGAAAGGGGTTGCCCTACAAAAAACTTACTTCGCCATTGACACGAACAAGCACGTCACCTGATTCCAAATGTTTATAACCTGGACCACCTGGCACCTAAACAATTCAAACATTAAAATGGAATATTCAAATGGAATTTCATCCCTCAAAAAATTAAAATAAAATTCTATATAACAATTTCCTTACCACGGAGTCCACAACAAGCATTCCAGTCTCACTGGCTGGAGAAGCATGGCGTACTATCTGTATGATTCAGGAGTAGTGTAAATAATGCTTGGCATATTTAAAGGAAATTGCCACACAATAAACATAACATGAAAAATCTGTAGAACAAACAACCTGCTCCGTCTCATTTCTGAGACCAAGCCGGCGAGTCTCGTCAAACCCTTTATGAAGAAAGGTCACCTGTATCATATTTTACACAACAAAACAAATTAAGATTGCCTCATTTCCAAAGGAAACATACATTAAAAGAATCAAGAAGAGGGGAAAACCCTCTGCAATCATCTCATCCAATACGAACAGTGAGACTGAGACCTAAGAGCAGACATGCAGATTAAAGATGGAAGGAACAAAAATTATCTAGAAATCACTAAATGATGGTGAGAAAACTCTATCAGTCTCATCCAATATGGAAAGGACATCTGTAATATGCAGAAAAACAGAGAAAAAGGTGCAAGGAATAGAAATTACTATTAAAAACAAAAGTGTCTACAATCATCTCATGATAAGGGGAAAAATCATACATAAAGCAGACTAAAAAGCAAATTAAAGATGTGATGTGAGGAATAAATATTATCTTAAACTACTAAATAATACAGCATATGCCAGTATCTTCATGTTGAACTACTATCAAAATTGAAACAAAACTTGATAAAGACGGCAAAACTGCATGGAAGAATTTACACAGCGCTTCAGAGGAAACAAAATAGCAGCTTTATTCAATATATAACATGTTGGGATCCCTTCCAATGTCTATAAATACACACCAACAACCAAATATGTCAATGCAGGTTCTCACAATCACATAGACACTCTTAGAATTCGGGTGAGACCTAACTCTACCCCAAAAGCTAGCTAAGAGGTGAGGGTTGCTCTACGCTTTATAAGCACTTATTTGGCCATATCTCAAGTCAAAGTGGGATTTCTCCACACACACACCCTCACACCCATGGTTGGACATCTCGAGCGTGAAATCTGAAAGAATAAACATCTACGGGTGGCCGATGGCCCATACTAATACCATCTTAGAATTCGAGTTAGGCCTAACTCTAACCCAAAAGCTAGCTTAGGTGAGGGTTGATCTACCATTTATAAACACTTACTGTAGAATTCAGAGATATTCTATCTCTGTAAAGTCTCACAAGGTTGAGACTAACACACACACACTGTTGAATTAGAGAGAGAGAGAGAGAGAGAGAAAGTAATAGAAATTGGGGGAAAATATTTTGTATTGATTTAAAACTGTAAAACCTATCTACAATAGGTTTTAGTCACCTATTTATACAAGTAGTCTACTTAGCCCTCAGGCTACTACATTACTTCACCCGCAAGTAAGGCTACTTAACACATAAGTAACTGACTAACAAACTATATAGCAAATTGAATATTCCTAATGCTCCCCCTTAATCAGTATGCTCAACACATCTAACTCCTAACATACTCTTCAACTTCTCAAAGCTTTCCCTCTTCAATGGCTTAGTTAGGAGATCTGCCACTTGTTCCTCAGACCTGCAGAATTCCAATTTCAGCTTTTTCTCGCTGACTTGATCCCTGATGAAATGAAGCCTAGTTTCAATGTGTTTACTCCGCCCATGTGCAATTGGGTTCTTAGCTAGGTTTATAGCTGATTTGTTGTCAACAAACAACACTACAACTTCATTCTGAGTTATCTTTAATTCCCCCAGCAAGTTCTACAGCCAAATTGCTTGACAGCTTCCCATAGAGGCAGCCACATACTCTGCCTCACATGATGACAAAGCAACTATCTGTTGCTTTTTAGAACACCAACTAATTGGTCCTTCTTCATACTTAAACAAGAATCCAGTAGTGCTTTTTCTGTCAGATTTGTCTCCACACCAATCTAGATCAAAAAAACCTGTCAAACTCTTTTCCATGGCATATTTCTCAGTAGGAAACATTATGCCACATTTCAGTATACCCTTTAGGTACCTCAGTAATCTCTTGGCTGCAAGTAAGTGGGAGGACCTTGGATCTTCCATGAACCTGCTTACAAGTCCCACACCATATGCCAAATAAGGTCTGGTATGACATATGTACCTGAGACATCCCACAATCTGTCTGTAGAGTGTTTTATCCATTGTTCAGTTGATCCTACCTTCTCAAGAGCGACTCCAGTTTCAGCATGAATTGAAGTTGGATTGCAGTATCAGTGGTGTACTTCTTCTGGTGCATGAAGATCCCTCTATCTGTTTTCTGAAACTGAATGCCTAGAAAATAAGATAACTCTCTGTCACACCTTGCACATAGATTCCAAATTCAGTGGTATATTTCACAAAACCAATTCTGTGAAGAAGGTCTTGCTCCTGACCCTGGCTGAGGTTTTGATAACAACAAACTCATGGACAAAAAGAAGAAAAGAAGACTTAGAAGAACCGGTGCAACATGTCTCAAACAATATCAAGGGTTCTAGATAAACTAAGTCTTTTGTAAATAGGTAAGTTATGCTTGAGTATAACCCTTTTATAAGTTAAAAGTGGTAGAAAAACTCAAAGGAACCTTAAAGTTTCAGTTTCTGGATAATGGACTTGAGTGTAATCGATTACACCATTAAAGTAATTGATTACAGCTTTCTTGTAATTGATTACATGTTTGAATTTAAAATTCAAACAGAAACGGTCTCTTAGTGTAATCGATTACCTAAGTAATGTAATCGATTACATGCTCGACAAGTTGCATTATTTCATGAACCATTGTGTCTCAAATCATTTGGGAATGGTTGTGTTGGTTCATGGATGATCCCTTATGCCTATATATAGTCCATTTGAGTCCAGAAACATAACACACACGAAATAGGCCAAAATTACACTTTGAACAACTCTTTCATATTCAGTTAAGCTTTGATCTTAAAACTTTCAAAGAGCCTATATTCTGAGTTCATTATTCTTCATTGTAAAAGAACACATTTGCTGTTCATCTTTTGAAGAACTCAGAATTAAGAGAGCCTTCATATGCTTAAGAGCCTTAAAGCATAACTCCTATAATCAATCTATTCTTGTATTGAAGGATTGATTCAGCCGGTTAGAATTTCTTCTTCATCTTCATTTTGGTTGAGTGAATGATTCACCGTAGGGTTCGGTGAAGGTTGATAATCTGAAAGTGGTTTGTTTTCAGGGACTGAAAGTGGTTTGCTTTCAGGGTTGTTGATAGAAACTCTTAAGGTACTTGGTGTAAGCACTTGTAAGAAGTTTTATCAATAGTGGAAAAATCCTCAAAGGGTTTCTTGAGGGACTGGACGTAGCCTTCGGTGGATAGAAGGTGAACCAGGATAAAATCTCGTGTATGATTTCTTCTATCCTTCATCTTTTTACTTTCAAGCAATCCTGAATTCCGCTGCAATCACAATTGAAATTTTGTGATCACTATTATCTTGAAAGTAATATTTTGATAAGGCGAAAATTTTGCAACTCTGATTCACCCCCCCTCTCAGGTTGCTATCTATACTTACAAATTCCAGCTAGAAAGGAGTCAATCCATTTATTCCAAGCTCTAGGGGCTTGTTTTAGGCCATAGAGAGCCTTGTGCAGCCTATAGACTTTATCCTCCTTGCCTCTTATTTATCTCAAATCCAGGTGGCTGAGATACATAGACATCCTCATCTAGGGGTCCATTCAAAAATGTTGATTTCACATCCATTTGGTGTAGTGGCCACTTGTTGTAGCTAGCAATGGCAAACAGCAACCTAATTGTCTCAATCCTTGCAACTGGTGCAAACACCTCATCATAGTCTAGGCCATGTTTTTGCAAGAACCCTTTAGTCACTAATCTAGCCTTGTATTTTGAAACTTCACCATTTGGTTTCAGCTTTACTTTGTAAACCCATTTGACAGCGATTGACTTCTTCTTTGCTGGCAAATCAGTGAGTTCCCAGGTCTGGTTTTTCTCAATGGAACTCAGCTCCTCTTGCATAGCTTCTATCCACTTAGAGTCCCCCATGGCTTGCTCAAAATCTACAGGTTCCATCTCAGCCAGAAGTGCCATATGCACTAAGTCTCCTTCTGTAGTCACTGCAGAATCTAGAAATACAATGTAGTCATTGTACCTCTAAGCTCTCTGCCTCTGCTTTTTGGCCTTTCATTGTTGATTATAGGTTCAGGCTGTTGTTGTTCTTCTGCAGTTTCAAATTGCATCATGGATGTCAACTTTGGACTGCTACTGCTCAAATTCTCTTGACTGATGTTGGTTGTTGTCCAGTTCCAATATCTGGTTTAATCAAATTTTAAATCCCTGCTCATTGTAACCTTTTCATTGATAGGATTATGAATTCTGTATGCCCTAGTTGAGTGGTAACCCAATAGTATATGTTGTTCCCCTCTGTGATCTAGCTTCTTTCTTTTAATTTCTGGAACATGTTTAAAACAAATGCTTCCAAAAATCTTTAGATGACCAACATCTGGCTTTACTCCAGACCAGGCCTCCTCTGGTGTCACACCATCAAGCCTCTTTGTGGGACATAAATTGAGCAGATATGTTGCTGTTGATACAGCCTCAGCCCAGAACCTTTTAGGTAACTTTTTTGTTCTCAACATGCTCCTAGCCATGTTTAGAATAGTCTAGTTTTCCCTTTCAGCAGCACCATTATGTTGTGGTGTGTAGGGTGCAATACTTCATGGTAAATCCCTTCCTTCTCACAATAAGAGCTGAACTCTCTTGAGGTGTACTCACCACCTCCATCACTTCAAAGCAGTTTCAGTTTCAGTCCCTTTTGTCTCTCAATTTAAGCTTTAAACTTCTTAAAGACTTCAAATACATCACTTTTCCTCTGAATTAGATACATCCATAATTTCCTAGTAAAGTCATCTAGGAAAGTTATGAAATACCTATTCCCTCCAATTGAATTGACTTCAAAGGGACCACACACATCTGTGTAAACCACTTCTAGAGGTTGTTGGGTTTTTGAGGGTATAAAGGAAGAGAAAGAAAGCTAGGCAATCTTCACATAGAGTCTTAGGAGATATTATACTAGGTAATCCGGTTACCATGCCAGTTTTGTGAAGTAAATCAAGACTCTTCCAATTTAAATGTCAATACCTCTTATGCCAAGTCCACACCCCACCACTGTCTTATGCTTGAAAGCACTTGTGTTCCCCAACCTCAATCTCAACTTTAAAGGTCCTATTGTTGGAGAGTGGTGCCTTCAACTGTAGCTGACTTCTCCCATCATAAACCTTCATCATCTTGTCTGCCATAGACACTACATAGCCCTTTTCCAGCAGCTGAGAAGATTATTTCTCATCCTTGGAACATAAAGGACATTTGAGATGAAAGTTGGGTTGCTATCCTTCCTCTTGATCATCACTTTTCCTACTCCCTCTGCTGAGATAGTGCTAGGATCAGCAAATCTAATTTTGGTCTTTGTAGATTCATCAAGAGTGACAAACCACTCCTTGTGGCCTGTCATATGATTCGAGCACCATGTATCTAGGTACCAGAATTTGCCAGATTCATTCCCAGCATTGGTAGTTACCATTAGTAACACATCATCTGAATTTGAACTATCTTTTTGTGCAAGTCTAGCTTCTGCCTCTCTTTCTCTGTTCTTCTTGTTAGACTTGCCACATTCAGCACCATAATGCCCATAATTTCTGCAGGCATAGCACTGAACCTTCCTTCTATCAACCTTCTTCTAGGTGTCAGAAGTCCTGCTACCTTGTCTTGAATTTGAGTTATCCCTATTCTAGTTTTGATTATTGGCATTCTGCTTGTGTTGTGAAGATTCTAGCCTCTAGTTACTACTAGTACTAGGGTCTTGCCTACCATCATTCCTTCTCCACTTCTACTTTCCTTTTCTGTTTTTGTCATCTTTGTTGCCATTCTTCCTCCATGACTGTGCTTGCAAGGCCAGCTCAGAATTCCTATCTGAGTTTCTTTCCCTCAGCCTTTGTTCATGTGCTTCCCAAGAGCCTTGTAACTCCTCAACCTTGAACTGCTCAAGATCCTAAGACTCCTCAATATCCACCACAATGTGATCAAACATGGTGGTGAGAGTCCTAAGCACTTTCTCAACAATTTGTTGATCAGAGATGGTTTCACCACAACTTTTCATCAAGTTGGTGAGGGAAAGAATTCGGGTAAAGTACTCTACAATGATTTCATGATCATCCATTTGTAAGTAACTCAAATTGCCTTCTTAGGGTTTGAAGTTTTACCTTTTTCACCTTGTCAGCCCCTACATAACTCAGCCAAGATATCCCATGCCTCTTTTGATGTGGAGGCCCCTGATATCTTCTCAAAGTTTGCACCATCAACACATTGATGAATCAGAAAAAAATCCATGCAATCTTTCTTCTAGGAATCTCGGAATGTGGCTCTCTGGTCATCGGTTGCATTATCCCCTGGATTCTGATATCCTTGTTGAACAATTTCGAAGACTTCTTGATATCCAAGAATTGCCTTCATTTGAACACAACAGCAGTCATAGTGCTCCCCATCCAGAACAGGAAGTGTCATGGCAAATACGTTGGTGTTGGTCATCTTCTTCCTCTAATCTCACTGTCTGTTAATAAACTGAAGAGTCTTCCGTTGTGGCAACACACGATCACACGGTCGCGGTATGTACAAGAACCGCAACCAAACAAGCACTTCTTGATCGGAATTTCAGTCCTTGCCACCGTAGCACAAGATTTCCTTGATCGGAAATCAGAACCTCGCCGCAGTAGCACAGGCTTCCCTTGATCGGAACCTTGCTCTAGCTACCATGTAGAATTCAGAGATATTCTATCTCTGTAAAGTCTCACACGGTTGAGACTAACACACACAGTGTTGAAGATTATAGAGAGAGAGAGAGAGAGTAACAGTAATTGGGGGAGAATATTTTGTATTGAATTAAAACTGTAAAACCTATATACAATAGGTTTTAGTCACCTATTTATACAAGTAGTCTACTTAGCCCTCAGGCTACTACATTACTTCACCCGCAAGTAAGGTTACTTAACACATAAGTAACTGATTAACAAGCTATATAGCAAACTGATTATTCCTAACAATAAACACTTACTTGTAGGAATAGTTTTTTTTCGCTCATAAATCAGTTTGGAGATAACAGAAAATGAAATTTATTTTTAACAATGTCATGATAACTAGTAAGCCTACCACTGAGACAACATCATCAGAAAAAGAGAAATCACAATTCAATTCCCTACAGCCAGAGCAAAAGTAAAGGAAGAAGAGTTGAGAGAAAACCTTTCAGAGATGAAGGAACAAGAAAGTCAAAAGAGGGGGCCACGAAATTATTTATACTTCAAATAAAACACAGTATAAGCACTCAAATTCCCAGGAAAATGGCCAACATAATCCTAAATCTAGACTAATACTTCCAAGTTCCAAGAGAATGCAATGCAACTTAATATCTTATGACTACATATCGACTCTGGAGACAATAATAATAACAGACAAATGCTTGTAAAACATCACCGAGGCTTATTGTCAATTATAATAGCAAAAAGTTTAATTTTACAAGGAAACTCTGGTGTAAAGAGCACAACAATGCAGAATAAAAATATTTAAGTTTCAGCATAATGTAATAGGCTTAATATTAAATCATGAAAAACACATGGATGAGTCTGCGAGAATAATCTCAAGGACAAACCTGAAGTGTGCCACGAGGAATAGAAGCTGCCTTCCATTTATCAACATAAGTTTCATTGTCCTTTTGAAGATACCTCAATGCCCTCACAACCTGAAAAGTAAATTATTGTATTTAGGTGTTCACTCGTCCTAATTGAATTACTTGGCCCAACAATAGAAGAATCGTGCTTCTCCTTGGTTATTATAGTAAGTGTCAGACAAGTTCAGCAAATATATATCAAAGCTCACTCGTTCTAAAGGTAAAAAGAATGCTGATGCACTTGATGACTTGCTCCCAGCATTCAGGGCCACTGCCCTGCCTTGCCAATTTATAACTGGGGAACCACTTGATCCTCCTTTGGTCCCAGATGCAGCCTGCAATGCAAAATTCAGTACATACGAGGTTGCAATCAAGCAATGGATAATTGTTACATACGCATAGTAAGGGTTTGACCAAGAATAGTTATTGTAAACCACCTCTCAAAGAGGCTAAAGGGCCATGTCAAACAATCACTCAATCTATGAATAAAGTTGCCAAATGCCGGCCCAAAATGGGTTTTATCCCCAAAAGCTAATTATCTTTGCCTGGCATTTTTAGCAATGAAGCCCCCTTTCATTTCTACCTCATTTCCACATTTCAAAGAGGAAACCTTTAGAATGACATTGGAAAAATTCTAAAGACACTGAAACAGTTCAAATATACCAACCTCAGAAAGAAATAAAAGGATGTTAAAATTTGAAGGAAATGCTACAACACGAACCAACTCATAATTTAAAACTTTGAAGAAAAAATTGAATAAATATTTGTTTCCACTTACTTGCATATAGAATGTGTTGAAGTCATTATACCCATCCCTGCATCAAATAGTAGTTTAATATCTAATTTAACCTACTCATGAAAGGAGTCAAATACAAAAGGAAAAAATTTCTATATTTTACACCATACTTCTTATAGTGAGGAGCATCCCTATCCAAACGAGCAAGAGTACCTGCCAAAATGGAAACCTGAAAGTAAAACCCATAATAGTTATTCACAAGTATTGGATGAAAAAGAAGCCAGAAATATTAGAAGTCATGACCCTTCTAAATCAACAAGCAAGTGGCCGTTATAAACAAGACTTAGCCATGAGAGTAAACCTATTTGGTCCAATAATGTTAAGAAATATAATATTGATATGTCACTTGATTTTAAGGACAAGGCTTCTCTAGAGTGAAATTGTCTTTAGAGGAAGCAAGTAAGACTATCCACCATTAATTGAATTTTGAAGTATGTCTTAATCTTAGCTCATAAAAATAAAAATATACACTTATTTTCTCACTTTATGGACATGTTGATTTGTGAGAAAGTTTATCCTATTCTAGAAAACAAAAGCTAAGAACATTTGCAGAAGGAAATAAATGGATGTAGCCAGCTATGCCTTCAAAACTGACCGCAATGAGAAACCGGAAGAAAAAAAATCTCAGCATACACCAGCAGCATAGTGCTTGCGACAGTGTTCTATTGACTCTGTCAATTAGCCATGAAGACTATCAACTGCTAAGTCTAACCATTTGATGGGCGTTGATTTAAGCTTAGAAACAAGGCTGTCATTTTTCTCCAAAAAAATTAAGACAGCAAATGCAAGAATAAAATAGGAAAAAAAGAGAAAAGTTTTGAAGTATTTAATCAAACATGTCTGTCCAAAGCATCTAAATCCTATTAACATGACACCAAGACAAAATATCAGAGATGTGAATACCTTCTCTCCACTATCATTACCAACAACTCTGATTTCTAGTCCAACACAAGCAGCCTCAGGAGCGAGTGGTATCTCATCATAGTTTAGAAATTGTATAGCACTTGGATCATAACGAAAGAATCCAAAATCATGTACCTGCAAAAGTGTATGTATACATTTTGGTGCATCAATGGGTGCACCGAGAAGAAGAACAAAAAGAAACTCTAGCAATAATTATTAATTAAATAAATGCGGATTAATTTTTTAAAATAAAAAGATCTCTTCGAGGACCATAATAACTATATAAGGAATTTAAACATATATACAAAGTACAATAACAGTATAAGCAGGTTTAGAGTATGAGTCTTGTGTCATCAAAGAAAATGAATTGAGGGCAACAAAACATGGCAAAAGGGGAATCGTTTTGTCATTTCACAATGTACATACATAAAGACAACAATGAAGGAGAAGGTGGCTTGAGCTGATAAAACACTCCTCACACGGTAACAATATTCACGACTCACTGAGAGGGAGTCAATTTAGAGGCAGTAAGTGACTGCTACTATAGCCATTCATTCAGAAATCGATCATTGAGTTCAAAACTTCAAATAACTCCATAGTTTGACATACACATATATGTATATGACATTGATCATTGAATCGATATTTACTTATTATATCCTATAAAAAGACTCACTGATTCGAGGGAAGCTAAATTATTTTATTAAATTTACTTGTTAACGAAAAGTAAAAGCGTAAAATCCAATTATTTGCTGTGTTTTTGCAAGTCTGTATCTGTAGCACGATACCCCCCCTGCCTTCACAGTTCATAAGTCAAGCGAGCACTTTCGCAACAAAATTTCTAGGAATCAGAATTCATGTAGAAATGACCAAAATTCTAATCGAATGAAAGAAAGGATTCTACTAGTGAATCAATTTAGTCCACGAATTTTGACAGCATATCGGAAATTCAATGATAAGACAGCAAACTGAAACCAAATTTTTGCTCACCGGATCTCTGTATATCGGATGCACCGGCACCTCTTCACGGTTCAAAAACATGGCTTCTGCAACTACAGGTCCTGCACATTTGAAAAATCGTTAACGCAAACCGAACCTCGGCGCAAAAATAACGAGAAGCGAAATGATAAAGAGTTGAAAGTAGCGCAGCGCAGGCGCGCTTGATCATATACCTGGCTTGACGACATGGCGATTGGTGAGGATAATACCGCGGCGCTTGTCGACGATGAAGCCGGTGGCGTAGCTGGCGGCGGCGGACTCGGTGTCGAAGGAGCGAGTAGCGGTTGTCCGGAGGACGACGACGGCGGGAACGACTTTGCTGAGCGCTTTCCGCCAGTCCTCGGCGGTTACAGCGTTCTCCTGAAATGGCGGATCGATTTCCATGCACGGGTCAGCGGTGCGAGAGTCCAAACCCTCCGATCCCAACGTCTCCGATGGATCTCCCATTTCGAACGCAAACTGAATGCTCTTCCGACTCTTCTTTCTTCGCTTTCAGTGTGATTTTAGGGTTCGATCGATGGTGTGAACTGTGAAGTGAGTGAATCGCAGTGACACTACTCAACTCACTCACACAAACTGTGTTGTGTACTTGTGTTTGTGTTGGGTTGTGTTTGTGTCTACTGGTTCCAGCCAATAACCACTAGTTCTCTTTTATTTTTCGTTTTTTTTGTTTTTTTCCTTTTCTGTATCACAGAGTGAATGAGGGTCTGCTCCACGCAACGGAATTCAATGTCTTCGGGCAATATGTTCCGGGAACCAAGACCTGGTCAGAGACTCAGAGCACAGCCAACGAGAAATAAACCTCACTTTTGTATACAATAATTAACCAATGATCGTCACGGATCAAATCATTTCCTTCTTTATGTTGTCAAAAAAAAAAGTTCAACTTTTTTTAAGTTTCAAAAAAAAAACTTTTTTTTATTTTTATTTTGAAATCAAGTTCAACTTTTATTACTCGGGCATTACTTTACTTTTGGTACCACGTTTTTCTTTCTCTCACCACCTAAATCTACGCATTTATAAGTATACGATACTTATCAACGTGGAAAACAAAACTACATTCCACATTGGCACATTATCAGTTTGGAAATGAAATAAAAATGTAAAGCGATTGCACCAAAAACTAATTGCCTTATTACTTCTTGTACTTGTTTTAATTTCAAAAATGGTAAACTCTCATTAATTTTCTTTTTATCAAATTTGTTAAGTGAGTACACTAATATCATTAATGTTAGGTACATGTATTATTCTTTTAGACACATTTGATAGTCAGTTAGGATAGGATAAATGGTTGGATAAGGATAAGATAGGATAAGAGCAAAATAGTATAAGATAGGATAAGAGCAAAATAGTATCTTATCATATCATGCGTTTGAGGTGGACATGATATTGATAAGATATGATTACAAATAAAGAAAAATGTATCGAATTTCCCTTTAAAATAAAGAGTACATAATATTTTTTTAAAATTTAATTTTCTAAATAGTTTTTAATAAAAGTGATTATTCTATTAAATTTAATTATTTTTACATTTTTATAAATGAGTCTATGTTTTAATATTAACTAAAATTGAATTAGTTCGGCTATTTTAATTTTTTTAAAGGAAGTCTATTTTAATTAAAATTATTATATATGTAACCAATGAGTTTTAACTTAGTAGGGGGTAAGTGATCAACAATAAAAATTAATTATATTTTTTAAGAATTATTAAAATATATTATTCTTTCAAAATTAATTTATATTTAAATTATTAATTATAATTATATAAGTAAAGAAATAATTTTAAATAATACCATATGATAATATAAAATTAGTTTATATTTACTATTAAAAAATTAATATTTATATGTGAGTAGCCTATTTTATTGTTAGTGAAGAATTATTTTATGTATTTTTATTATAATATAAATAATAAAAAATAATGTTAACTAAGTAGTAGTAAGTGATAGTGAAAATTTTATTATTTTATACGAGTAAATCCAATATTTTCACCATTTATAAATCAGTTTACTTTTTAATTAAATTCATAAGCAACTAAATAATAGCTAACATTAATTTTTGTTATTTATGTTATAATAAAAATACACAAAATAATTCTTGAGTAAGATGAAGAACACAACAGTGAATGAGACTATTGCAGGCTGAAATTGAGTAAGATTTCACCATCCACTTCCCCTTCTCCTTCTCCCTCACTTCATCTCTGGATGTGCCACCATCCACTTCCCCTGCTCTCCTTCCTGCGATTCCGAATTGGGCTTTCCTATGGATTTGCCTTTCTAGTTCTGAACCGCCTCGTCGGTGGCTGGAGAGGGAAAATTACCAGGAGGACGAAAGGGAAGAAGATCTTAGCGCGGTTCGCGTTCGCGTTGATCTGCGCTGTGGGTTGGTGGTCGTGGAAGGCTTCAGAGTTAGATCTGTTTCTGAAGGCGTCTTTGTTTTGTGTTGTTGGGATTTCTTTGATTCAGTTGTGGAACGGAAAGAAAGCCATTCAGGAATGGTTTTTAGGGGTTTTATTTGGGATTTTTTTGGTGATGAGTTCTATATTAGATTCAAACAATTAAATGAATTACTATGTTTTGATAATCAACAATTTCTTTAAGGTTTAATATCATCAGAGATAGAATTTCCAACACCATGAACTTTCTCATATCCAGGAAAATCTATCTACTAGAAGCACTGAATGAATCTCAAAGCATTATCAAGAGAATCAGTCTTGCTAGAAGAAATCGTCCGGTCATCACTACGAACACCCTGAAGAAAAAGCTGTCAAGACATACAGAGAAAACATTCATGTGAAGACAGTCTGGTGACTCACGGAAGATAAAGCAGTGACTTCAAAACAACAAATATCCTTTTTGAAGACACTCAATCAGCTATGCACTCTCAAGTCAAAATCTGCTTCAAGAAGCTGAAACAGTCCGGTGCCTGAACCAACAGTAATCAACAGGAAGACTGTTCCATCTAAAGTTGAATGAGTATGACAACTCATGAAGAAATGTCTCTAGCTTTGAAGCTTCTCTAGCATCATGCAAAGAAGTTGTAAGTCAACTTATTCAAATGGAGAACTTCAGTGGATGCAAAAGAGAAGAAAAGATTCAGTCTTCTACAAGTCAAGAATATTCTCAATCTCAAGAAGGACTGAATGAAGAAAGACCGTATGCCGATGCAACCCATTCAGTAGCGAAATTCTGAATATTATATGGAGACTGCGTCTGCCAAATCATAATGAAGAATTCGTCTGCTCAAGCATCAGAATGCGCCAAAGGTACAAATGTCAAGATGTATGCATTACGAGGATATTAGTTCAACAGAAGCATTAAAGAAATTATTCATTCAGCTTTGAAGAGTTCGTCTGGAATAATTGCTTCTTGGATCAAAAGACATCCACCTCGTCTTCATATTAAATAAAGCACTGGCAATGGCAGAAAGAAGAAAGGGACACAATTAATATAATATTCCTTGGTCCCACTTGTTTCCTACTTTTCCTCAAATCAAGCTGACATCGCGGAATCAACGGCAAGAATCTCTGAGCATCGTACACATTCAACAGTCGAAATTCAAAAATCTGATCAGAGCATTTGATGGGCACTAGCTGGCACACACTGTTAGAGAAAAATATCTAAATGAATTAATCTATTTTGATAAATAACAATTTCGTCAAAGAGTCACTAACTTTCTTTGAAGAATTTTATATTCAGCTACTCTTATAAACGAAAGCCATGCTGAAACCATTATCAAAAAGCAAAGGAAAAGTCCGTCCGGCTATAAGAATTGTTTCTGCCTTCAGAGTAAAGTTCGTCCGCTTGGAAAGTCTGTCCGGTCCATTCCTCGTCAAACATATGGGTTGACTAAGAAGCAATGATTGAAGACTGGTGCAAAAAGAATCTGCTTAGAAGAGATCGTTTGTTCAAACAAAAAATGAGCTGTCATGCACTTCTTGGTTGATCAGAGTATTAATGTCGAAAGAGACAGAATTAAGCGCCATCTACCTTGAAGATTTAAATTCTCTGACATTCCTTAATTCAAGCTGCTTTTGCTGAATTAACGGTGAAATCCTCTGATCATCGTATCTCCTCAACGGCCGAATCCAAATCTTCTGGTCAGAGCATTAATTGCCTCATTAGCTGTAATACACTTGCATTAATTGCTGCCTCCAAGAACCAGAAGAAAAAGCATTACCAGACGAACTCACTCTCTATCAATTGAAGAAATGTTCTTCACTTGAGCAGACCTCCTCAAGCAACTGATGCAGAAAGTATCCGTTACTCACAATCAAGCAAACTCTCAACGGAACTATTTTTGAAGATCTTCATCAGCTCATCCAGTTCTCATCCTACTGAAGATATAAATAGTGGCCTCTGCATCATTTTCAACTTGGCGACTTGCACACTATCAAAGCATTCAAATCCTTCAAGTCTTTGTATATTTTGAACAAGCTTTAGCCAAAGAACACTCAGCAACCTTAGATTTTCTATTCTTCTGAGTTTAGTCGCCAACCAGTGTGAAACATTCATAGAGTGAAAACTCTTATCCTTCTCGCACAACCTCTTCAGAGAATCAATTTAAATATCATCTCTGAACCTAGAATCTCATAGTTTCTACCCACTCTTTGTGAAGAGATATTTGTAGAAAACAAACCTTCTTGAAAAAGAACTGGGAGAAGTCCTGTCAAATACTTGAGAGATAAAGGAGAAGTCCTGAGAAAACTTGTAAAGGAGTAGTCCTAAGAATACTGGGAGAAGTCCCTGAGAACACTTATACTATTCAGTCGAAATAGTGGAAAATCTTGGTATAGCCAAGGACTGGACGTAGCCCTATCGGTTTTGGGGGTGAACCAGGATAAATATCTTGTGTGCTTTACTATTTACGCTCTAAGTATATTTCCGCTGTACTTTTATTTAAACGTTTTCGAAACTTATAAATAGTATTATGCGAAAAACTTTCAAAAGTCACACACACAATTCAAACCCCCCTTTCTTGTGTGATTTTATTACTATCAATTGGTATCAGAGCTTAACCGCTCTGATAATTACTGACATCTTAACAGGTGTAGAGTGAAAAGATCCATGGACGGGATTGCCTACCCTACCGGAACCGCAACAAACAAGCCACCATTCTTCGATGGCTCAAACTATCCCTACTGGAAGAAGCACATGCAGCTTATACTTGTACTATTTGTTGAAATAGTGGAAAATCTTGGTGAAGCCAAGGACAGAACGTAGCCCTGTCGATTATGGGGGTGAACCAGGATAAAAATTATGTGTGCTTTACTTCTCATGTTATGTTATATTTTCCGTTGCGTACAAGCTTATTTACATAATCTATAACTCTCTTTGAAAACCAATAACTAATGTTTATCATCGAAAGAAGTTTTAAAAAATAAGTCACACAATTCAAACCCCCCTTTCTTGTGTGTTTCTTGCACCTTCATTCTAGATTGGATAAAAAGGATGTGAAATGAAGTGCAGGGATGAAGAAAGCGTACGAAGGAGAGAAGGAGAGATGGAGGAAGAAGGAGAGAGATGGGTGGCGGCTGCTGGAGTGAGAGTGAGAGAGAGAGAGAGAGAGAGAATTAGGGTTCTGTTGGATGAGAGAGAAGGTAGCTGATGATGTGGAATAAAAAAATTAACTATAAACAAAAGATGACTGAGATAAGTTAAATACACGTGGACTGATGACTGTGCTAATTAGGTGACTAATCAGCTTAAAATTGTGATTTGTCCTTAATTTTATTAAAAAAATTGTTAGGGACCCAATTTTACAAATTAATTTTTCAGGGACCTAGAATGATTCCCTTTCAAATGTCAGGGACCCCGAACATATTTAAGCCAAATAAAAATATTGGATGAAGTAACGCAATGCATTATTATAATCCAAATGCAAGGCTCTGAAATCAGAAACCCCCTCAATGTCTCCTCTAGAAAACACCAATCCACTCTACCATAGGTATTCTTCAAATGAAGTTTGAAAACAACATCCCATGGGTTTTAGGGCTCTAGTCCTATGATAAGAGTCATTAGCATAGTGGACTCTGATGAGAAACTCGTCATGGGTTTCATATATGATGCAATGGATTCAGCTAAAGAAAAGATAAAAGGAAACTTCATGAACATTAAGAAGAGGTAAATAATTTTTTTAATTCTAGATTTCCTCTACTTTTACTTGAAATCTAAGTGCCTTATAGTTAAATTTCATTTATCATACTGTAGCTATTAGCCCATATGGAACATTATTGATGAGAGGTGGGATAAACAACTTCATATGCCACATGTAGTTGCATATTAACTCAATCCCCGTTTCCATTGAGACTTTAATTTCAGAAATGATGATTTTCAGGTCAAACAAGGGCTATACAATTTTATGGGAATGGTGGTAGGAAATTTCATAGAGATGAATAAGATTCATATCCAACTTTCCTAGTTCATTATCGTAGAGGCGTTTTTGGACTAGTTGTTGCACAACATGCTAGGAAGACTACACGTCCTGCTGTATGGCGGGACTTTTATGGAGATGATTGTCCTGATCTACATAAGTTTTCTATTCAGGTTCTAAGCTTGACTTGAAGCTCTTCTCGATGTTAGCGTAATTGGAGCTCATTTAAAATGTAAGCTTGACTTGTAGCTTTTCTAGTTCTAAACTTGACTTTGTTTCTAGGTTTTAAATTTCTATACTTATGATTTGTTTCAAATTTTAGATAATAATGACATTTTGAACTACGTTTTATTTCTAGGTTCATACAAGGAAAAGGAATGAAAAAAATGAATGACTTAGTTTATGTCATGTCCAACTTGAAATTGAAGGGTAAATAAATAAAGAGAAATGTCTATTTCCCTTGTTAGGACATTGAATCACACAATGAATGGATAAGCGAGGGAGGAGGAGAAGAAGATTGTCATTGAAGAAGATGTTGGATAACCTCTCGATGATGTTAGCAATGTTGATTTGTTTGGAAGTTCAAGTCATTCAATTTCAGTTGATTTTGAAGTAATTCAAGAAACATTTTCATATGATGAAGATGAACTTGATGATGATGACCATGATGATGGAGGAGAATTCGTCGATGGTGATAAGGAAGATGCTGGATCATTTGAAATTTAAAGATTATGAATTATCTACTCTTGTTTTTAGTTTTGAGCTCTCTTTAAGTCTTTATTACACCAGTCTCTAAGAATTTATGGTTTGGTACTTTAGTTATTTATGTACTTTGTTGAACCTTGTTTTATTGTAAAGTTGGATGCTTAATTTATTTGGTTTGTGTACCCGATATAGTTCTAGTAGGTTATCTTTGTATATCATGAAATGTTTTATAAAGTACTTTTTTCATTTTTGGTACACTCTTACGAATCTACAAGTCAACTCGGTAACTCACAACTCGAGTCTACCTACATAAAACAAACAAAACGGGTATGACACACAAGTATGCCAACCTTAGGCTGAAGAGTACTAAAAACCCTCGATTTTATAAGGTGCCGCAATTTGGTCCTTAAAACAAATATTAGTATTGCCAAGTAAAAATCCTAAAGCAAAGTGAACGCCACAATTTTCTCAAATCACATCACATACATTACAAGCGGACGCAGTCCCACTCCGTAGAAGCCCACTCTTGTTAGCAAAAATGGAGGACATGAACAATTGGACAAAGAGTCTTTACTACTTGTATGGCATTTTATACAACACTTTCTTTACAAACCAACTACAAAACCATGTTCTTTATCTCTCACAACTCAGTTTATTGACAAATTACCAGTCACACGACACCTCCACAACGGCCTGGACTGGCATACTTCAGTATCTATTATTCCTTTTTTTTTTTTTCCTTTTTGCTATATGGAAATTTTATCTCACAAGCTCAAAGTGAAAAGAAAAAGTGAGGGAAGAAAAGGAAAAGGTTATCATTTTGAAGGAACATCAGAAGCAGCTATAGGCAAGTCACTTGGCGTGCACACAAGAGCCCTTTGCTGCAAATGTCTAAGGCTCTGTTCCATGCTGACTTGGACCATTTCAGATAGCATCTTCTTCGCTTTACCACATTGATCGTCCCCGTCGATCTGCGATATGATGTTGCACACTATGTTCTCAAGAGTGTCAGGTTGAACTTCAGATCTTGGATAAGGAGACTCCCTGAGTAGCTGCAAAAGGGTGCGTGCTTTTACCTGAGACTTCGGCGTTCCCTGAACAGTAAGCTCAAGAAGCCCCGGAATGACACCTTCTCTGAGTATCGGTTCCCTGTATTTACATCTATCATTTTCGCACATTGTCAACAGTGCTCCAACAGCATGCTCCCTGCTTTGGAGGGTGCCGCTTTCAAGAACTTCCACGATAGCAAGAATCCCGCCTTCTTCAGATGTCAAGGCAGTTCTGCTGCTTTCGTCGGAATCAACCAAGGATTCTATCAAAGCACAACATTTTTCAGCTGTTTTTGAGGATTTTTTACAGGTTTTAAGGAGGTCAACTATGAAAGGGATCGGATTTGTTTCCAGAATGATGCTGAGATTATTAAGGTGTGTTGATAAATTAGAGAGAGCCATTACTGCATCAGCTTTAGCTTGTAGGCTTCCCTCTCTAAGGATGTCAACAAGAAGAGGAATGGCACCGCAAGCACTAATAATTGGTTTGTTGGTTGAAGAGGCAGAGAGTGTGAGCAGAGATGCAGTTGCAGACTCCTGCAGATTAGGATCTTGTGACTTGAGGAAGCTGATTATCGGTTCTAATGCTCCGGCCTCCACAATGTTGATTTTATTCCTGCAAAAGATAAGAACAGTTCAAGTAATGAGTATGACTGAATTGTGGCTACAAAATTTATCTAGAAAAAAAGTTAATCAGCTCTGAATCTGAAACATATGATCCCCAAAATAAATAAAGGAAGACTAACAAGCTAATACTTGTATAGTGGAAACGTACAGAACAAATTAAAGAGCATAAGATAAAAAAAAGACAAGATTTAGGATGCGTTTTGGTAAACAACTTAATTAAGCGCTCATCACATAAACACTTATTCATCAAATAATTTGAGAAGCTTATTGAAATAAGCTCAAAATAGTTTATCGTGTATAACCGTTAATTCACAAGTTAATCTGAGTAGTTTATGATAATAAGCTCAACACAACTTATAAGTTAGCCATAAACTATTTTCACAAGCTTATCCAAAAACTTGCATAAACTCTTATGCAACCAATAAGATAAACTCAAATAAGGTCTTCCAAACAGGACCATAGTTAATGTTTAACAACAATGATGGGACAATTTGGACACTCAAAGAAGTACAGTCTCCACTACTCAAAAGCATCTAGATGGCAATAACCAATAACCATGTATTGCATACGTGGAAGATGGGAAGGTAGGAAATTTGGAATGAAAATCACTTCACAATTGCTCGGCATGACAAAAATGTAGGGAGGTCGAAACTTCAGAGTAGAGTACAATTCATACCCCACCTTACAAATTTAGGCCACTCCTATAGCATGAAAGTGATTTTCCACCCTCTAGCCAAGCAACCATGAGTATGAGTGAAAATCAAAACTTCCTACCCCACTATGTTTTAACTCCTCTCCTTATTTAAGTTCCCATCTTCCACTCAATCAGACACGCATATCCTTAATGGGAAGAGGAGTAGGAAAAAAGATATCCAGTGGTTGAACACCACCTTGATTGCAAGGGATGTGAGCCACACCTCCAGAAAGATAAAGCAAACATTATTTAAATCACTAGTTTAAAAGGGCGAAAGGAAAAGTCAAGTAAGATAATAACAACTAGAACTCTCAATTTCTACGTGTATGTTTGGTTTGGAGTTAGTTCAAACGCAAATATGATTTCGTGAATTGGAGAAGCAAGATTATGTCACGTTAACTTCAACGTGAAAGAGTTCAATGAAAATCCAAACACACATACATCCTACAAGTCATCAAAAAATGCTGAATAGCTTTCGTTTTCTAATTCGTTTAATATTTTCCATGTTTGGTAACCATGACATAATTCACAGCTAGAAGATCAAATTCAAGGCATAACAGATAGATATCTAGTTATCCACAGTTTTAATTAGCTCTGCTTTATGCAGATATTTTGTTACCAAATAGAAGCAACAACAAAATAAAGGAATTACAACTATTCCATTTGTTAGGACATGAAATTTTATTCGCTACAATAACTGGTGTAAGATTACTTGAGGAAGAAGACATGAGCGTAAAAGGAAAAAAAAAAAAAAAAAGGAAAAAAAGAAAGTGCACTACCATGTGAACCAAAGGGAATCCACCTTCCATCCAATTGGATAAGCATAGACAATAAAGCATTCAATTCTTTCTGGTGACATAGTATACATACATCCAAGCTATCAGAAACAATGATCATCCATAAGGCAACGTAATTGATCACATCCTATCCTAGTAGTGTCATAACATGACATAGCACTCACCGCTAAAAAAAGAGAAAATACAACATGAAAATACCTATATGAAATTTCAATGGTTCATTTTCTCTTTTCATATCCAAATATTTTCAATCATTCAATTCAACAACAGCCTAGCTAGATTACGAAAACGAAAATCCAACCACCCACCACAAAAGAAACCGACCCAAAATTCCCCTTTTTTTTCCACCAACCAATGAGACGCAAATGCTTTTGTATAGATGAGGGGACCAACAGAGAACAAAATCTTGGAGTATTAGACACATATACTACTAGTATATGTACAAGGGATCTTTGCAAGTTATGGATGAAAATATTCAACATATTTCATTACTTTATATTTTAAGAATTTAAAAATAACAATTAAATAATTTTCATGTTCATTTATTCCTTAAAGTATGTAGAATTATGTAAAAGAGAATTCTAATCTGAATTTTAAGATACTCAACATATTAAAGAAATAAAGCTCAAATAATAAATTTTTTATATTAAAAATACATCCTTGACCATCATCCTCGGGTTTGGGGCAATGATATATCAAATCCCAAATTCGCGTTTCATTTTAATTTTATCTCGAAACCCCAACTCTATGATCTCGATTCGAGGCATGCTTGTCCCGTAATAAAGCGCACGGAAACCCAAAAATCGAAAACGCACATCAAGTACAAAGAACAAATTTAAAAACAAACGCACTTCAAATAAATTAATTGAACACAAATAAAAAAAAATTGAATTAATCTAACAATATTTTTTGGGAAAAAGGAGGTAATTGCAGTTAGGGGGTTTGTTGGAATCTGAAGAGAGAAAAGGGAAGTTAGTGGTTTACTTTTCATCTTTGACGGCGAGGTTGAGCAAGGCGAGGAGAGCGGGTTCGTGCGACTCGGGCGAGTCGACTCGGAGCATGGAGACGAGCGGGCCGACAGCTTCGGAGAGCTGGCGCCGACAGCGCTGCGAGGTCTTCGTGAGGCGCCGGATGTCGCGGGCGGCCTGGAGCCGCAGCTCCGGCTCGCCAGAGTTGAGGAGCTGGAGGGCTCGCCGGATGGCCAACGGCGTTCGCGGCTCCTCCGAATCCAGACAGACGGCGGCGTCGGCGGCGCCGTGACCCTCCCATGAGCAACTCGACGAGGAAGAAGAAGAACAGGAAGAAGGAGAATGAGGACTGTCCATTTAGTGAGAGAAAATTAGAGAGAGAAAGGAGAAAGAAAGAAAAATTTATGTGATTTTTAAGAGGGTGAGAAACACATATGCGAAAGGTAGGGTGGAGGTTATGGAAGAGG
This sequence comes from Acmispon strigosus, assembly GCA_030819835.1. NCBI lineage: Eukaryota > Viridiplantae > Streptophyta > Magnoliopsida > Fabales > Fabaceae > Acmispon > Acmispon strigosus. Next base: position 34,863,208 of record JAUAMA010000007.1, read on the forward strand.
TGTTAAGCAACAGTTATAAGACAAGAGGGTGACGTAGAGAGAGAAAGAGAGTGTGATGTGTAGAGAGAGAGGAAGAGCGGTTGTTGGCAGTTTGGTGAAAAACTTAGAATCAGTTTTAGCTCAAATACATTTTTACTTCCCGTTATTTTTGTTTTTTATATAAGAAAATTTTGTTTGTTTTTAGACTTTCAAAAAATTATATGATTCGGTTTTAGCTCTGGATAGTTATTATTCTATTAAATTCAGATCTGAAAACACTCTCACGCGCGCTTAAGTATCATCTATAAGTGGTGAAATAGGGTTTAGCCATCTCAAGATTTTTCTCAAATTGTAAAAAAATAAATTTGAATTAATCGAATAACAACTAGCAGAGACTAAAAAGAACACATGTAATTTTCAGAAGATTAAAATAAAATTTTTTTTCCTAGGAATGAAAAACAAAAACAACGTATTTTACAGGGACTAAAAATGTATTTAAACCTTTATTTATTTATATTTCCATATCTGTCAAAAGCCTGCCAAAATGCGGGTTGGGTTGGCTCACTTTTAGTATATGAGTTGAAAGTAGGGGTGGCAATATGGGCTAGCTAAAAGCCCACCAAAATGCGGGGCGGGGCGGGTTGGCCCACATTTGATATATGGGTTGAAAGTCTCAACCCAATCCACATTTTGGCGGGCTGGCGGGTTGGCGGGCTGGCCCGCCAAAATTTAATGTAGTGGAAAAAAAAGTAATTATGAGAAGAAAGCACAAACCAATAAAGTTCTACATTCTCACAAGTTGCAAAAATACACAAATAACACAAGTCACAAGCCACAACTCATAATTGTCTCTTAACACAACAAAAGCAAGCACAAATGACAAACCAACAAAGTTCTACATTCTCACAAAAGATAGCATAGCAAGCGTTAAGTGCAAACAAGAACTACTAAACTAGAATCATGAACCAATTTTCATATAAAGTGTAATACATTTGAACCAATTTTCATATAAAATCTAATTATGCAATAGAGCTGGTGGTGTTCCTATCAAGAACATTCAGCCTTGCTGAGTATTAGTTTTCCCATACTTGGATCTTCCCTGCTTCGCTAAAGGAATATTATCCATTTTCCGTGGTAAAAAAGAGGCATTCATCTCCTTTTTCATGGGCTGATAAGATATCAGAATTGGGGAAGAGCAATAATTCAAAACAAATAGAAATCATATGAAAATGAGGAAAGATTTAGCAATCATTCAGAGAAGCTAGAATAAACTTTAGTGGAAAAAAACACATTTAGCAATCTTAATACATAGAGGAAAAAAAACCTATGTTTCACCGTGATATATACACAAATTCCAGCATGAAGCACCTCAAACTAGGAAGCAAGGTTCAAATCAAATTATAGATCCAAAGAGAGGAGTGATTCAACGAAAACTTACCAATTCGCTACGGAGAAGAGAGCGCAGCGCTTGCGAGATTTAGTGGCGGAGAGGAGAGAGCAGTGGAGAAGAGGAGAGCGCGGTGGCGGAGAGGAGAGTGCGGTGGAGAAGAGGAGAGCGCGGTGGAGGAGAGGAGAGCGCCGCGAAGGAGAGGAGAGCGTCGCGGTGGAGGAGACGAGAGCGTCGCGGTTGAGGAGAGGAGAGCGCCACGGTGGAGGAGACGAGAGCGTCGCAGAGGATAGGAGAGCGTCGCGGAGGATAGGAGAGCGTTGCGGTGGAGGAGAGGAGAGCATTGGTCGGTGGAGGAGAGAGGAAAGCGCGAAGGGGTGGACTGAAGTCTGTAGAAACCCAAACCCTCACTTTGGAAACCTCGTCCCTCACACTAAAGCCTGTAGTAGTGTACTGATTTTTTTTTAATTTTGATTTTTTTCTCTCTAGTTAAATAAAAAAAAAAGCAAAAAAAAAAATTAGGTGGCCCGGCAGGCTGGCCCGCCAAAGCCCACAAAAAAATGGGTTTCTAAAGTGGGTTACATGTGGGCATTTGGGCTGAAAAATCCCAACCCAACCCGCCAAAAATGGCGGGCCTAGCCCATATTGCCACCCCTAGTTGAAAGTCTCAACCCAAACCATATTTTGGCGGACTAGCCCGTCAAAATGTAATGTAGTGGGAAAAAATTATTTTTTGCTTGCTGGTTCATTTCCATCTCAGTTTAATTATGATTTTAACGTTTTTGAATTACTACAATAGCTAACATATATTGATTTCATAAAAATTTAGTGAACAAAATGAAAATGAGGAAGCACTCTGATTGGAGATTGTTTTGATGAAAAATCCTCAATTACTGCTTGTTGTGTTGCAAATGATGTGTCTACCATAACTCTTCACCTGAGAATAATTATGAGAAGCAAGTACAAATCAACAAAGTTCTACATTCTCACAAGTTGTAGAAATACACAAATAACACAAGTCACAAGTCACAACTCATAATTGTCTTTTAAATCAACAAAAGCAAGCACAAATCAACAAAGTTCTACATTCTCACAATAACAAACTCTTAGTTTAAAATTCTAAAGTTCTAACATAATCTTAATTCAAATCAAAACATTAGTTCTTGAAAGCAGTCTCTTTCCCATTACCAGAGCCACCACCATCTTTCAAACCTTCATCATCACCATCACCATCATCATCTACATATAATAATTGAAGGTCAAAATAAGTACATTCGTGCTTCTGCAACAAAGTTTCAAAAAAGTTGATCATTCCTCCCTCGTGTTGTCCCTCTTTAGTCTTTAGATCCATATGAACGATAATAAAAAAATTAAAATTTAAGTAAAAAAAAAGGTGTTCCGTTCAAAAAATAATAATAATAAAATTAAAAAAAGGTGCAGGCCCGACGGGCTGGTCCGCGCCCGACCCGCCAAAACAAAATGGGCAAAAAAAGTAAGTTCGAAGTGGTTATATGGGCTGAATTTTCCAACCCAAGCAGTAAAAAAAGGCGGGCCAAACAAGCTGACCCAACAGGCCTAGCCCATATTGCCACCGTTAGGTACAGTTGCTTGTCCTATGTAATAAATGTCTTTTTTGATATTTGAATTTATGTTTTGATTCTTACCAAAGTTTTTTTGGTACATTTGTTGGTAAAATCAAAATATTAATTTACTTAAATATCATGTGATATGAGAGAGGATGGAATTCAACTCAATTGCAAAAATAAAGAAAATCATATCTCCATGTTAGAGTACCAATATGGCTTAATAGCCATTTTGGTCCCTCAGGTTTCACGATTTTGCATTCGTGGTCCCCCTTTTATTTTATTAGCACCCAGCATCCCTAAAAGTTTAAAGAAGTTGCAAAACAGGTTTCCGTTAGCATTCCGTCAGGAAACTAACGTTGGTTGGGTAAAGTGGGACCCAAAATGTGAGGTGTCATGCATATAGGAGAGAGAAAGAGGCTCAATGAGAGAGAATTTGAAGAAGCAGCGTTCTTCTTCCCATCAAATTTAGTCCTTTTCCAATCTCCAAAATTACCAAATTTAAGTCTTCATCATCATCTTCTTCTAATGAAGAAACCCAGAACCCAGAAATGCGTAAGCAAGTGATTCTCAAAACACACATTTTTTTGAAAACTTGGTCTAGGTGATTCTCAAAACACACATTCCAGATCCAAATAAGAAATGTCAAAAAAAAAACCTTTGTCTCTGTACATATTCCTCTCTCCCCCTTCATTTCCATATCTTTGTCCTCAACAAGCATCTCGTACTTGCAAACAAGGCAAGACCCATGACCCCAAAAAATGAAAAAATACCTCAACTTTAGCCAAATACAGAGAAGATAGGGAGATGGGGAGGGGGATGGGCACCGTATCTATCACAAACATGAAGTTTTCGACCTTGGTTGTACAGATCTAGCACGAATCGCAACGGTGACTGCGGAGTAAGGGCTCAGGCTGCGGCGACGGCTCACCCTTAACTTGCGACCGCTGGTCACTCTTCACTTGTGACAAGAGCTGGAAGCTTCATGCGGTGGTGAGGTTGAGAGGCAGAGCAAGGTTGTTGTGGTGAGTTTGAGAGGCAGAGGGAGGGTGCGGTGGTGAGGTGAGGCTCAGAGGGAGGGTGAGGCTGTGATAGAGGAAGGTTGTTTAGATTTTCTACTCTTGAACATTCATTCAAGAGAAAATGGATCTGGGTTTTGATTTTCTCTAAATGTATGTTTTGAGAGCTGAAAGTTGTGTAGCTTACAGGGGTGAATGCTTTTCATCTTTGGAGTTTATAGCATTTGATTCTGGGTGGCTTATAAGAGTGAGTGTTACTGATTTAGGGCTATTCTGGGCGAAGAAGAACGCTGCTTCTTCCAATTCTCTCTCATTGAGCCTCTTTATCTCTCCTATAAGCATGACACCTCACATTTTGGGTCCCACTTTACCCAACCAAAGTTAGTTTCCTGACGGAATGCTAACGGAAACCTGTTTTGCAACTTCTTTAAATTTTTAGGGATGCCAGGTGCTAATAAAATACAAGGATGACCACGAATGCAAAATCGTGAAACATGAGGGACCAAAATGGCTATTAAGCCTAACAATATTAATTAATAGAGATATACTAGACTCGAACATGATATCTTATTTAAAAAATAATAATTAAATATGTACTTCAACTAGCCATTTGTTGATATTTATTTATTTATTTATATTTGTGATTTGATGTTATTATTATTTTATTTCCTATGCTTTTGTTTGTCTGGTCTTCAATCAATGGCTGCCACACTTTATTGTAGGTCTTGCCGTCAATTATTATTATTAGTTTTTTTGGAGATTTCTAAATGGCCAACATATAGCATCCGCACATGTGTTAAATTTCTTTCATATTTAAAGGCGTTATTTCCTTTTGGAACGGGGCAGCGGATTCAATTATAATTATTATCACTATATAATATATATATATTTATAAAAAAAGTTAATATAATATAAATTTTGTGTCTATAATATTTTTCCTATAATATAATTTTTTTTTCTATATACATATAATATAATATGCATATAGATAGAGAAAAAAAGTTAACATGGAATATTTGCTTTCCTTGTTTAATAGAAATCTAGAATTGAGATATCATAGCTTGTTCAAACAAACGAAAAATGAACCGGTGGAAATAAAAATAAAACCCCCTCATTGAATGTGTTCCTATCAATTTATTTTAACATTTATGGGAGATTGTAATATTGATTATTAAACGTGTTTCTTTATATTAGATTTTTATAGTTGTAGTCAATTCTTAAGTTGTTGAAAGTACTCTCAATCCAACAAAAATATATAACTTTCACCTTTATCATTGAAATATATGTTTATTTTTTACTGTTTTGTAACACGTGTGAACTGAAAACCAAACACATTTATTAATGTCGAGTTATAAATTGATTCAATTGTCAACAAAATATTTACTGATATATGTTAAATGTGAGAACTCACATTGAACTTGAGTTATTCTACGGTTAATGGAGTTCTAATGGGAGTTAGTAAATCTCTCATGTCATTCTAAAGTGAATTTCTAAGATTTTCTAGAAACAATTAACATAAATGTTTTTTAAGGCAATTGCTTAACTCGATTAACAACATGAAGAGAATTTGAGTAGCAAATAATCTTTCGATAATCCTCACCTCATATTGAGGATAGAAGCCAATGCACTAAATCCTATGAAACCTAATAACCACTCTCCCTCATCATTCCTTAGGAGACCCCCATAACTCGCTTGAATTGGATCTCCTCCAAGGCTTCCATCATAGTCCACCGCAAATGTATTAGTTGAGGGTGGATTCTATATAACTTTTTTTTCCATCTTATTTTCACCAACTTTATCATTCTATCTTTCTCTTCTTTTCTTATTATATTTATCACATTTATCATTTATCTCTCTTTTATTTCAATCCCTCGTTAGATTTGGAGTGTTAACAAATTGTTTTCCTTTTTTCCCTGTCACCAACTAAAGCCACGATGGCTAGCTAGTGAAGAAAAGCATCAATTTAGAGTATCCTATTTTGATTTTAGCATGTTCCAATAGGATCTTGCTCAATTGTCCAAACCATGTCCCAACAATTCACGAGTTGGGTCCAAGTGCACTCAGATACCTGCAAGAAAAAAATGCTTCTTATTACCAATTAATGTTTTAATCAATATCCAATATACGGAGAAACTCGACTGGAAAAAAGAGGAAACAATCTCATGTATTTGATTGCGAGACTTTCATATAATTGAATTGGACAACAATAAAATTTATGATCTTCTTGTTGCTACTAGGATTAAAATTTTCACAACTTAACCAATACTCGTCTAAATATCTAAATATTTTTATTATTTATAAACTTAGAATCAATTATTTAACTAGCTAGATTTGTTGTTGTTCTGACCGACCTCAATGGTTACCGAGGCCGTCATCTTCCTACTTTGACATAAAAGATTCGCAACCTAGTTAATTAACATTGGGCTAGTTAGGACAAAGATAAAATCTTAACTTATCTAACCAATTAGCCGAACGAAGGTTAAATAGAGATATCTAAATCATCCAATATTTACCTTGGATAAAATCACTATAGTTTATGTGGTTCAATAATATTCTCATACGTGTCTAGATCATGACACATGTCAAAATGTTATTGAGCCACCTAAGACTAGAGTTATTTTACTCAATACTTACCTTTGGTGATTTATGTAACCCCTAAATTATGACTTAATGATTCAAGACCACAGAAGTAAAGTTATCATCTCGAAAACCACTTATCATAACCATTAAACTCCAAAAATACATGTTTGGTTGTTCTACAACTTAAGTATTTTTCACTTGCTTATTGTACCGTCATGGGTTCCGGATGACCGATTTAGTTATGGGTTGTGTACCGTCATGGGTTCCGGATGAACGACTTAGTTAATGTTGGTGTTTCGTCACGGGTTCTAGATGATCGACTTAGTTAAGATTTGAGCCTGTACGAAAGAGGAAACGCGACTCACTAAGAGGCCCAGAAGCTAATCCAAGCCCATCCGGGAGACACTTCAGGTCAGCTAGGTGATAAACGCGTTGGTGGCAGTTTGACTAAGCCTACTGACAATCCCAAGATTCGCTCCCTCCTTCTTGCTACTCACTGATCAAGTAACTATTCCGGTTCAATGTATCTAGACTCTAGGAAAGATGATCCACTCACTATATAAGGGGGTTCATCGATATTCAATGTATGTTCACTTTTACACTCGAATAATACTATAATGTTTCTTTTCTCAGCCGGGCGACTTGGCTTTAGGATTTTATTCAGGAACATTTTGGCGCCTAGCATGGGGCCTTCGTAAAACATTTCCCAGGTCCTCATGGTCATCCTTCCACGATGATTGTGACTCTAAGGTTTGGAAGCAACGGCGGTAGCACGCAGGCTCTCCGGGCCATGATGACCTAGATGCAGCAATAAAATCGGGCGATACAAAGTCAGTTGGACAAGATGGAGGAGTTAAGCCAGAAAAACCAGACGATGCAGACCCAGATGGTCAGCATGGAAGAACTCTGGAGGTAGAACCAGGCATTGCAAGCTCAACTGGCCGACCTGACCAAGGAAACGAGGATATATGGAGTTTTGAGGGAAGTCATGGTGGAGTTCCAACCCTTCTCGGATGCCTTAGTCACGGTAGCGATACCTGACAACCTGAAAAACACTGTTGCTTGATTCTTACGACGACATGACTGACCCAAGGGAGCACCTGGATGTGTTCAACACCAAAATGTTGATCAATGGTGCGATTGACCAACCAAAATGCAAGATCTTCTCGGAAACACTATAGAAGACGACACTAATCTGGTTCACCAACCTCCCGGCGAGGTCGGTCACCACATTCAGAGATTTTTCCTAGCAAATTCTCATTAAGTTCTTAGCCAAGTCATCCCATCAGATAACATCAGCTAGTATTTTTAACATATGTTAGGGGCTTGGTGAGAGTTTAAAAGATTATCTATTGAGATTTACTAATCTGGCTATGCAGGAAAATAATCAAAACCCAACAATATGTGCCGACGCTTTTGAGAACGGTTTAAAACCCGGATACTTCAACAACGACCTATTTGTGCGATATGCCCAGTCCTTTGACGAGATTCGCGTGAGAGCAACGCCTTTCATCATTAAGGAGGATAGTAACATCTTGAAGACAACACGTGACGAAGAGGAACCAGCAAGGACCTCAGTCAATACCCTAAAAAATTTTGAGAGAGCGGCCAACCAACCAGCAGCAGAGAGAGCCGACTAGCCAATGAAGGACCGTGGATTTTCCAACGAAAACACGCTGGCGGCGTCCGAAGCACCTTTTGGATGAGGAGCGAGGAGGAACTCACCTCCGGAACATGCAACATAGCAGATGGAGAAATCCAAGCTTGACTTAATTAAGTATCTGTCACCTGCTAGCATCCCTGCCCATGCAGATAAATTTATTTGGAACGCCAATGCTGCAATCCTGGAATGGCAGTAATATCAAGTTTTACTACAGTTAGGTGGTCAGGCCACGCTGTTTTTTATCTTTTGTTACGCTTATCTTCAGTACCTTAACTTCTTCTATCATTATCAATAAAGGTAGGGGAGCATTCTTTTCTCTTCCACTTGGGAAGAGTTTTTAATGAGACCCATATTTGCAAACAGTTTTTTTACTTTTTAACCAAGTATGGTAGTCGTCTTGCATGCCATGGAACAAATACAACACCTTGAATATACAAGTAACCTTCCATGCCGGTATCAGACCGTGTGATGATCTTTCCCGCGCTAGTAACAGACTAGTGTGGTGATTCTTTCCACGTCGACATTAGACTGCGCGATGATCGTTCCCACATTGGAAATAAGGAAAAGTAAAAGCCATAAAAGCAGCTTGGTGAGGGACTTACTCATCAACAAGGTCTTCGTCCTTAATTACCTTGAACGCATCAGCCCTTAACACATAGATGTTCTTGTCAAGAAACTTCACCTGATCCGGTGCTTTGTTGAAACCAGAAGCACACACCAGTGTGCAGTCCTCCTTCAGCTCCTCGATCCTCGTTTCCATATGGTTATTCTCCTTCATCAATTCCTTCTCCTTCAACTTAGAAGAGTTGGTCGTAGCTACTCATGCATTCTCTAACTCCTTCAGTTTCTCCTTAGCTTCGTCAAGTGCTTCACCTATTTTTCCTTGCTTTATGGAGTGAATGGCCAAGTCAAAATCATCAGAGTCATTCCTGATGGTGAAGGGATTGATGAGCTTGGCGACATGGATGGAATCAACTTCATCACCGTGAGCCAGAGGAGTAACCTTTGGGTCAACAGCGAACGAGCCAGCCAGGCAATGTGCCTTGCGTTTAAGTTGGTTGGCCCCGATTTCGACAACCAAGGATTCGTCAGTTTGACTTCCGACAGGTTGTTACTGCTGGAAGAAGTTTTTCAAAATTAAAATTAATTTAGCCATATCTAAGGTCAACAATGTTACAAGATAGATTGATGGATTAAGTTATTTTATCTATTGAAAGCGAAATGTTAGAATTACTTGATTATAAAACTCTGATAAATGATTTAGCATCTCAAAAAGGTAGGAGATTGATATTAAAAATCGTTAATTTATATGATATTAAGTCTCTTTAAGCTTCTTGTCAAAATAAAGTCACTTTAACATTTTCGCCTTAGGCCCCAAAATGTTTATACACAACCCTGATAGTAAGCCTTCTTTTCTACGATATGTGATAAGCGCGATGGTGGTAGTTTGACTAAGCCTGTTGGTGATCCCGAGATTCGCTCCCTCCTTCTTGCTAATTAGTGATCAAGTAACTATTTCGGTTCAATGTATCTAGACTCTAGGGAAGATGATCCACCCACTATATAAGGGGCTTCATCGATATTCAATGTATGTTCACTTTTACACTCGAATAATATTCTAATGTTTCTTTTTTCAATCGGCCGACTCGGCTTTAGAGTTTCTTTGCTCAGCTGGCCGACTTAGCTTTATGATTTTATTCAAGAACACTTACATATTGCTCCTCTAACAACCTTAAAATATTCTCTCTGATCCTCCTGAACTAATTCAAATATCGAAATATCTTTTACATGTAGATCCTGATCATGAAGTCACACTATCTCACCGTACTCTTTGTTTCATTCACCATCCTGCAGCCACCATACTTTTGGCAGATCGAGGTATATCCCTCAATTAATAACAAGTTATATTTCTGATACTCACATCACTTAATGTGTTAAAAGTCCTTAGGAATATGGTAGATTTTTCCATCAAACTTATTTAAAATATGCAATGATTTTTTTCGTCTTTTGTTTGATATGATCGGACAACTAAAGGAAAAGGTACAGCAGGGAGAAAAGAGAAAAGAGACAAGTACCATTATACATTAGACTATTAGAGAAAGTTGCTACAATGCTACTGCCAAATCAGCAGCTATAAATATTCACAATTAAACTCATAAGTCAAGCTCTTTATGTTTTTTATCAACCGATAAGTACTTTTTAATTGACTCAGACTTCTAAGTTTTAAAAACCCACATCCATCCAGGCTCATGGTTACTAAATAATTTGAAAAGCATGGATGAAACATTTATATGACTATATCACGTAATACTTATTATTTAGAGATAAATTTGGTATCCCCTTCTAAATTTCAGAAAAAAGATAATAAGTTTTTCCATTTTTACCCATTGCATTCATTATATTTTCAATTTCAAAACTTTAATTATCACCTCTATTATGTACTTCTCTTTCGTGTTTCCCAACCAACCTTTAATATATCTAATACTAACATTAACAATTTCTAGATTTTTAAATAGGAGCATATATAGAAGATTTGTACAAAAAATAATAAACCAAGATATAAATTAGCTTATTACCTATTTTCTTAATAACCGTATTGTATGAACAGATCCTTATAATTTGGGACGGAGAGAATACATAACTTACCTTAAGGAGTAACCTTAAAAATGTGGGGAGAGCCACCTAATTGGAGGATTTGTAATGAAAATGGTGTCTGTTTGTGGGCGCATTAATATGCATCTTTTTTGCCACCCATGCCATGTGTGAGTCCTTAGAGTACAAGTCTTGTATTCATTAAAGTAGGAGCATTACAATATTAAACGGCATTCATTATACGAAAAGCAAAAGCAAAAAAGTTCACAAAGCTCATGGATAAGTTCCTTCCTTGACCTTCAAGAGATTTTTCCACAAGATTCATCTCTTTTTTATTTTCCTTGTGAGAAGGGTTCAAATCAATCTCCCTCTTGTTCTGTCTTTTAATACTTTTGAGCAAGTGCAGAGTGCTGAGTCGTCAGTGTATCTTTCTACTTTCTCCTTTCACCGTTTCAATTGTTTTTATTAGAGGCCTAGGCTTAGAAGTTTCATATTAGTTAGATATATGACATGAATAATCTTTATAAGGATAGAGCAACTTTGAACTCAGTGGCAGCAGACTTTTAGGTTGAGAGTGAACGCAATAAAAATAATAAAACGTATAATTTTTTTAAAATTGGTCTTTCAAAATTATGTTAGATAATTGAATTTTATAAATGACTAAAGCTATTATATGTTTATCTGACCATAGACTTTATCCAATAAAACATTGTCTCATTTTCTTGTATCAAATTATATTATAGAGAATTCTAAAATTTTGGACCGTGACATGGCATATATATGCACCCCCTTGCCTCCGCCACTGCTTCAACTCTCAATCTAGTTTTTATGGTTATAAGGCCCTGAGAATTAATAAATATTATTACATGAATATTATTAGTTGGTTTTATGTGTATTAAATGTTGTCATTGTTAGCTTTAAATATTAGAGATATTGGTTATGTGAAAGAAAAAGAATATTTTCTCTTTATTTGAATTATATGTGTGGCATATAATATATTTCCTTGGCGAATATTTTGGGCCTATTATTATGTTGGGAGAGATAATTTTTGTTTTATCTTATTGGATTAATTAAATAAATATGTACATAGGATAATTGAAAAAGTGTTATGTTATAAGTGGGTTGAAAAATAAAATTTAATATATATATATATATAAATAAATAAAAAAGGGGCGTGAAATATATATATATATATATATATATATATAAATTGAATTTTATTGTTAAATCTTGTAAGGTTGATTAATTAGATAAAATGATTTATTATATTTATAATAGATTAGAATATTAGAATGGAATATTCCCTGAAATTTTTATTTATTATTAGAATTTCTTTTTATTAGATTAAAAAGAAAGTTCTAGAAGAATTCATTTCCTGCATCAACTAGGGCATAGTTGGCAGTATCCGTTCTTCCTATTGGTCCAGACTTTTTCACTGGATATTAATTAAATTAATAGGTGGAGAATAGCTACTTGAGGAGCAAGTAAACCTAGGGTGAGCCACAGTTATAAATAGAGGCATTTACCTCATTGTTTTTCATTCACCTAGAGTTGTTCTCTCACACTCACTAAAAAACACACTTGAGGAATCACCAAACCTCAAGCCCCCCTCTCTCTCTCTAGTCGAAACCTTCTCTCCCTCTCTTTTGCAAAATTTTCTTCTTTTCCTTGGCGGAGTTTTCGGCTCGTGAAGAAAGGAGTCTTGGATCGTCAGAGTTCTTCATCCGTTCATCTTTTTCTTCTTCGTGTTCTTCGTGCGAGGTGCATTATCTTCTTCAGAGGATATTTTCTTGGAATTGAGTTCGAACTCCTTAATAGGTCAAGGTAAGGGTAACTCAGTCCTTAGACGTGTCTGCATGTGAGAGTACTATGTGATTTATATTGTGCTTATCACATGCTTGGAAATAATGATTCTATTATATAATACGTTGTCATAATTGTTTAAGTGGTTTCCTTGATTATTTTTCTAAATGTTTTCACATGTATTATTTGGAAATAAATGCTCATGTGTTTAGATGCTATTATTTGTATATTCTTGATGTTGTCATAGCATGCAATTTTGTTGAGATTATTTTATATGCTTGTGGTTGGATATGGTTTTGAACGTCAGAGGGCGGTTCCATTTGGGATGGTTGACTAAAATCATGGCATTTGCATCTTTTTGGTTCAATCGAGGATCGTTCCTGTGATTTTGGTTCGCCCGATTGTCGTCATTCGGTGGTTCCTACTCAAGTGGTTGACCTTGCAAGCGACCTTGTTGTCCCTCTCGTCTTCGGAGGAGCCGTGGTCGTCCCGTCATTCTTGAGTGGTTGACGTTAAATTATCCAAAAGATTGTTTTTAGTATGAAGAGCGTACTGTGCATGCACACGTAGACTAACCCTAGGTTCCCTTTGAGATTTTGTTGAGATCTTGTTGTTGACTTATCATATTTTTGGTTGATTTGTTTGGTTACATGGCCCATTATTCTGTGTCGTGTCCTCATCACGCAAAGAGTACTAGATCTCAGCTCTGTAGAGAGTTGGTATGAACGCGCTAGACAACGCCAATGTTCTTATGAAGCAAGAACCCTAAAAACACGTTAAATGCAAGAAACCCTTATGAGATCTCAAAATATCCTAGATTTTTGTATTCAGTGAAAAAACCTCTCTTCTTACAACCTAAACCTCTTTTTATAGTGAAAGGGGACCGAAATCCTAAAATTACCCTAGATGACCTCTTTAGCCTTACCAATTATTGGCCCAAAAAAAATTCGACTAGAAATAGCATCCTATGCCAACAACTCTGATGGGCTTGGCCGGTCCACTTGTTGTCGGAGGAGTCCTCTTCTAGCATCTACTCACCCCTTTATTTCTTGGATCTGCTCTAGCTTTTGGGAAACCCTTTTTGGGTGGGCGCCTCATAAGTCTGTGGGCTCGCGTAGTCTAGTAGGAAAGCAAGAAAAAATTGTGGAAATTTTTGCAAGAATTTAACTCTGTGGTAGTTTTTTAATGCCATAAGTTTTTCACCGGGTGTCCAAGGATTTAGCCTTGCTGGGATCTAAATAACTTTTTTATATCTTAATATGCATGGATGAGATAGACTTTTTAGAGCATAAGTTAGGGTTGACTTTTTTAAAATTTAACCGATCTATAAGTTATTTTAATAAAACATTGAAATATATATTAAATCATACTTAAAATGTCATATAATTATTTTCAATAGGTTTGTAGATTCATGTCTTCATTAGATTAAATTGTTTAATTTTAAATAAATTAATAAATGTATAACTTTTAAATTTTAAATATATATATATTTAAATATTATAATAAAAGTCTTCCAAATGTAACCTAAATTTTTTATAATAAAAATATATCAATATATTAGAATACTAATAAAATTTTATTATATCACTTAAATTTAATTAAATATGTCGATGTATGAAACTTCGAAGGTTTCTAAATAAATTTCCATATTTTTTTCTAAATAATTCAAAATTTGTAATATATTTTTTTTCTTAGACAAATGTTAGTTGTTAGTAAATTAGTACAAATTATCCCTTTTGAGAGTTCGAACCCTGATCCTTCACCTACAATCACCCTTAGCTCAACCATGTGAGCTAACAATCTCCCATCTACCCATCCCCCCATCTACGATTCTTTCGTAGGATGAAGTGTTCAATACTCCCATTCAATTCAAATCATCCCACCTACACAAGATTGTCAGACTCGTGAGTCTAAGCACACTCGTTTTGGCTAGGTAGACTCGACTCGTCTAGTTGACTCGTAGACTTATAAGAGTCAATAAAAAAAAATATATATATAAAACCTGTCATAATGAAAAAATACAACCTATATGACCATCAAAGAGACATTTAATCAAATACCACACCTTAAGTGCCAAAACAAAGTACATAACCAAAGTACCACACCATTAAGTACCAAAACAAAGTACATAGCCAAAATACCACACCATTAAGTACCAAAACAAAGTACATAAATAACTAAAAAGCAAGGTGCATCAACATTGTCAATTTGTCATCATCTTCATCAAACTCCTCCATCATCTTCCATTACATGATCTTCATCTTCTGATTCTCCTTCATCATCATTGTCATCATCTTCATCAAGCTCCTCGTCATCCGATGAAAATGTTTCTTGAATTGCATCAACATTAGAAAATTTTGAACTTCCAACCAAATCAACATTAACATCATCAAGAGGTCCAAGTCCAACTTCTTCTTTATTAACATTGACATCTTTTTCTCCTACCTCAGTTATCCGCTCATCATCTGAAGCAATATCCTCAAAAGGGCAAGAAACATTTCTCTTTACTTGTTTACCCTTCAACTTCAAGTTGTACATGACATAAACTAAATCATTCATTTTCTTTTGGTGCAATCTATTCCTTCTCTTTGTATGAACCTAGAAATAAAATATAAGTTTAAGTTTCATTATTATCTAAAACAAATAATAATTTCCTAAATCCTAAGACAAGTATAGAAACAAAGTGAGATACAAGTGAAGCTTACCATTTCAAATGAGCTCCAACTGCGCTCACATCCGGAAGAGCTACAAGTCAAGTTTAGAACCCGAATAGAAAAATTCTTTAGTTCGGGACGAAGAATCTCCATAAAAGTCCCACGATTCTGCAGGAGTCAAAGTCTTCCTAGCATTTTGCGCATCTTCTAGTCCAAAAAGGCCTTTACGATAATGAAATTCGGGAAGCTGGGCATGCATCTTCTTCCTCTCCATAGCATTGCCTACCATCCTTCTCATACAACTATACAGCCCTTCTTTGACCTCAATATCATCTTTTCTGAAATTAGAATCCCAATGGAAGTGGGGATTTAAGTAATATCCAGCTGCATGTAAGGGCCTATAAAGTTGTTTATCCCACCTCTCATCGATAATGTTCCATACAGGCTCATGTCTACAATATGCCAAATATTTACAAATTAATTAGAAGACATTCAGTTCAAGAAAGAGTAAAGAAAATCTAGAATAAGGCAAATTTATTTACCTTTTTTTGACATTCTTGAAGTTTGCTTTTATCCTTTCTTTGGCGGTATCCATCGCATCATATATGAAACCCATGGCGGGTTTTTCATATGAATCCACCAAGCGAAGGACTCCTATCATAGGACTAGCAGCTTTGAGACATGTCACTATGTTCTTCCAAAATTGACCATCCTTTACTATTTTTTGCACCTTTCTCCCATCTAGTGAAGAAGCAAACTTACTTGACTTCCACTCTTCCGAGTCAAACATGGACATCAATGGATTTTGGAGTTCATTGATAAAAGAGAGGGTCAAATATGTTGTGGCAAAGCGAGTTGCACCAGGCCTAATCAAGTCTCTCCCATTAATGGACTTCCTTAACAATGTAATGAGTAATGTCCTGGAATATATGTAGGTGGTGATCTTTCTTCCCTTCTTTATAGTGACTTGATGCACATTCAAATTATTTTCAAAATCTTCTAATATCAAGTCAATGCAGTGTGCAGCACATGGAGTCCAATACAAATTGTCTCTTGTCTGCATCAACCTTTCTCCTGCTGCTTTGTAATTTGCAGCATTATCAGTAACCACCCGCACTACATTCTCTGCACCAACAAAGTTGACAACATCATCCAACATTTTAAAAACCTTGTCAGTGGTTATAGAAATGTAGGAAGTGTCTAATGAATAGAGAAAAACTGTCCCTTTAGGACTATTCAACAAGAAGTTGCAAATAGAGTGCCTCTTTCTATCTGTCCATCCATCAGACATGATCGTGCAACCAGTTCTTTTCCATTCCTCCTTAAATGCTTCAAGCATTTCATCAGTTTGACTTACGACTTGTTTCAAAAGTTTTTCTCTAATATCATTATAAGAAGGTGGTTTGAAGCCACATCCATATCTCCTAACGGTCTCCAGCATCTTTGCAAAATCGGGATTTTTCACCACATTAAAAAGAATAGCACATGTGTAGAAAAATTGAGCAATTTGATCATAAGCTTGTTCCTTCAAGTCCTTTTTCATCATTTCATTCAGAACTTTTTGAACCCCTCCTCGACTACTCTTTCCCTTTGATGCCAAGCTGAAAATACTTTTCCCCATACTTACAATTTGAGGCCTAGCAACCTCATCCTCCACTTCATTTCCTTCACTAATGTCAATCAATTGCCTCCTTTTCCTGAACGCTGCTTGAGTCTCCGCCACAAGGTTCTTCATAAATTCCTTCACTTCATCAGGGACACTAGCACATGGTTCTGAATCTATGCCGGAACTAGCAAGGTGACGCTTGAGCATATTTATTCCTCCATGATTTACTTTTGCACAATAGTTACATCTAACTTTTTTTCCATTTCCAACCACATCTACTCCATGTTTCCACCTAGGATCAGTTCTTCTTCCAGGGTAATTCTTTCTTTCAGTACAGGCATTTGAATTTGATACAACAGTGTCAGTGTTGGTTGAAGCCTCTGTGCTAGACATTTCAATTCTGCCCCACACATTATCAAAAACTAAGAATCAGAATTTCTGAACAATTTAAGAAGTAGGATGAAGAAGACAACAAATAGGGTTATAGGGAAGAAGCAAAAGTATGAAGTAGAAGTATGAAGCAGTGAAGACTTCAACACAAAAGAAATAAGAAGCAATGAAGACTTCAACACAAAAGAAATAAGAAGCAAGGAAGGAGAAGAAATAAGAAGCAAGGAAGGAGAAGAGGAAGAAAAGATGGAGAAGGAAGGAAGGAAGAAAACCTTACCAAAGCAGAGGAGAGATTCGACTTGAAGACTTCAGCGTCAGCGCCGAGGGAACCACGCGACGGTGTGACGGACAAGTCTGGTGGCGCGACGGTCCAACGCGTCGGAATTAGTGGCGGCACGACTTAGAGAAGAGCGAAGATCGAAGGGCGAAGAGCAAAAAGGGCGCGACGTAAAGGATTGTGAGGAAAGAGGAAAGGGGCTGAACAAATTAGGTTTAAATTAGATTTAAAAAAACCATGACTCGGTGACTCGGCTTTTAACTCGCGAGTCAACCGAGTCTGACCGAGTCAGCTCCAAAAATGAGTCACTCACCGAGTCAACGTGTTTTTGGCATGTAGATTCAGTGACTCGTCGCGAGTCTGACAACAATGCACCTATATACCCATATATGACTCGTTATACAGACTATTTGATTTTTTAGAAATTGTCAGTAAACAATTATTTTGTACAAGATGAATAAAGGTGTGACTTATTACCACCTTTTTAGCCTTTCATCATGTCTCATATGTAACATATGTTGTAATATTATTGTCTTAGAGCAATATTTTTTTTTTTACCAAAAATATTATATGGGTTAATGGTCAAATTAGTCTATAATTTTATAAGGGTGTTTGATTTTAGTCCTTCGGCGGGAAAATGACGTTTAGTGGCGGTCAAAAACAGCCAATAATTATAAAAATTACTGCCACTAAACGTCATTTTTCCGCTGAGGGACTAAAACCAAACCCACTTACAAAATCAGAGACTAATTTTACCATTAACTCATATTTTTTCTCTAATTTATATTTGATATTAAAATATGGGTCATGCACAAATTTTTCTTGTGCAACCTTACACAACCCTTTTTAAGCTATATTAGGTTACCTCCATGTTAGTTTCAAAAAAAAAAGGTTACCTCCATGTTAAATATTTTTATTTTTTATTTTATAAATAATTACTAAAACAAAATTTTTAATAACCTTCTTCTTCATCCTCTTATTCATCTTCTTTCCCAGAACTTGGATTCGTCTAACATACAAAAAATATTTTTAATTCATCATCTTCAACCTTTTGTCATCATCCAACACCCAGAAAAAAAGATTGTTCCACTTCTTATATGCTTCTTCTTTGCTGAAATCACCCATAACTGTTGAAATCACCCCACCCCCATCTGCGATCCTTGCCTTTCAACTAGATGAAGAAAAATTCCCCTGTTGAGCACTCCAATCCAGGATCTGTACCCAGGCCAAAGAGATCTATAAGGTAAGGACCGAGTTCCTTCTGGTCATAACCCTTGCCCAGTACTGCGTCGTGCAAAACCACCACCGCGAAGCGTCGGAACCGCCACCACTCCGACTTCCTTCATCCAGTCCACCCTCTCTCTCTGTCTCGTTTTCCCTCTTTCACCTTCACGACCTCGTTCTCTTCCCTTTGTTCTTTCAAGCTCGAGGTGAGATTTTCGGGGGTTGGATTTTCCTGTGGTGCTTGATCTGCAAACTGTAACTTCTACTTCACCAAAAGGCAACCACAAATTGACCAGATCTACAAACCCCAACTTCTGCTTCACCAAAAGGCAACAAAAAATCAACAGATCTGCAAATTGTAACTTATGTTTAAGAGCTTGAAGGAACACGTGGCTTCATCCTTTTTTAGGACTGAAGAAGAAGATGAGTCCGGGTGATGGAGGAGGAAGAAAATCTAAGGAAGAACAAGGGTTTTGGAGGTTGTTTGTGAAGAAGTGTTGATGGTAGTGTGGCCTCTGTGTCCATGGCAGAATGTGAAAATTGATCTGTTGATGGAGGAGGAAGAATGCACGAAATGAATCTATTGATGTCAAATAAAGTTGATAATAATTTTACCAAGTAATTTAGCAGGGATTCTAACTATGCAATTGCAATGTGAGATTTTGGGGAATTTGTGTTTATTTTTGAAAATGATGAAAGATGAAAATGAAGATGAATGTGAGATTGAGAAGATGAAGGTGAAGGTGGGATTGAAGATGATGACTAAGTGTTTTTTTTTTAATTCTTAATATTATTTATGAAAATAATAAAATAGTTTTTCTTATTTAACAATATGAAAATAACCTGCTAACCCACTATTGTAGGTAAAAATGGCTTTGTGTAAGGTTGCACCACTTTTTTTTATGTATATTAAGTTAGGGAGGTAGATTTGGCACCCCCACCAATCAAAATGGCACCCCAAGTCTTTTTTATTAATCCCAAAAATACCCTTATTCACTTTTAATCCCCCACCCCCTATTCCCTCCTCACTCTTCCGGGTTTTAGATCTCGGAACTGTCTACCGAGATTTAGATCTCGGAATACAGAGATATGTAAAAATTATTCCAAGTTTTAAAACTCGGAAGGGAAAAATTTATATAGGTTAGCTTCCAAGTTTTATAAACAGGAAACCGGAAAGCTTCCGAGTTTTTAAAACTCGCAATGATAGGATTGTAGAATCATTCCAAGTTTTAAAACTTGGAATGGAGAAATGTTAGCTTCCAAGTTTTATAATCCTGGAATGTAAACCTATTAGGTTTTTGCTTCCGAGTTTTAAAACTCGGAATGATAGGATTGTAGAACCATTCCAAGTTTTAAAACTTGGAATGGAGAAATGTTAGCTTCCAAGTTTTATAATCCTGGAATGGTAAACCTGTTAGGTTTTTGCTTCCGAGTTTTAAAACTCGTATTTGAGAGGATTGTAGAATCATTCCAAGTTTTAAAACTCGGAATAGAGAAATGTTAGCTTCCAAGTTTTATAATCCTGGAACGCTTAAAATTTGGTTTCCGGGATTTAAAATCCCGGAAGGTATTTCATTAGAGGGGTAGATATGACAATTACTACATAAAAGTGGGGTGTGATTTTGGGTGATGGGGGTGTTAACACCCATTAAGTTATCCTTTAAAATATTTTGTGGTTTCAATTGATTTGTCTCTCTTTTTATTTTGGTATAAACTCTTGCGTATACCTAATATTTTTCTCATGTAGATAGTATTTATAAATTATAATATACTTATCAATGAAAAACACACTGTATTTGTATGTATAATATAAGACTTATTTGCTCTACGAATCAAATATAAGTGGCTAAAATAACTACCCCATAGCTTAAATTCCACACCCGACAATATAATAATGCCTAAAAGTGAAGCTCCACACTCTCATATAATTCTAGCTACAATGAGCTCATCCATTTGTTCGTGATACCGATTTGACCAAAGATTATTCCACAACATGTTCAAAATGCAGTTTTATTCTTTTCAGTCTTTTATCAAAGATCCCCACAGATGTTATAATAATGAGATATATACTTGGACAAATATGAGTCACAAACATTTCTTACAACATGTTCAAAAAAATGTGAAGTTTCTAGCCATACAAGAAAATTACTCTATGCAGCTGCCATGTGGCAGTGTCCACCGTCAGGATAACAAGGCATGTAATGCAATAGAGCTCTCTGATTGTATCCATGGATGGATGGGCCAATTATACACTTAAGGTTCCGTGTAAAAGTGGACATAATTGTGTAGGCCAATTTACGTATGAAATGTTTTTTTATTTTCTCCCGAGACTTGGAGATAAAATTAAATGGATAAGTCTCTTCCCACAAACCCTTCTTCATACACTGCCTAAAAAATCGAACCATTGATTCGGTGTTTTGTTAGGCCGCGAGAGACGTAAAACTCCGGGGGATCATCACATTGAACCAAAGAGCAAACTACAAGTGAATTGGACATTTCATCTTTCACCCAAAACCTTAAGACATTGGGTGTATGAGCCATTTCACCTTATAAACTGCTTAACACTCCTTTTTTCTTCAAATGTGGGACTTGCTCACACTTGATGGATATCACAACATGTTTAAAGAGCTCAACAATCTACCAACTATACTGGACCTTATTGGTATTACACAGAAATGTTAAGAACAGTTTTTTATATATGCATATCATCTGGTTTATGGTTTTTGTTATTGTTGTCCAAATATATTGGGCCGACCGAAACCGCCCAACTCGTTTAAAAACAAAAACCATTCGAGCGAGTTAGGGCGGGTTTTTGAGTTTCGGGTAGGAGATTTATGTTTAACACGATTTTTAGTGGGCAGGCTTAGATTAACGAAAAGGATTTTGTCGAAATCCAGCCCGACCGAAATACATCATAAGCAAAAAAAAAAAAAGTAAGAAAAGACCCAGCCTTCGCAACTCATGTGTGTTGGAGCCCAATTTTACACACCCTGGTCGTGTGTGCACATCACACATGTGAGTGAGAGTGGCCTAGCCTCTTCATTCTTTTCTTCCTAGCCTCCAACCTCACAGAATGAGAGAAAAAAACTGCTGCCTCCAACCTCACACTTCACATTCACTACACATCACAAACCCTAGCCGGCCCTAGCATTTCTCTGTTGGGACCTGTTTGTGTAGATTAGATCACTCCCTTGCGATTGAGATTTAGGGTATTTCAAATATGTTGAGGGCTTTGGTTGTTTATTGTTTAGGCTCTTCTTTCATCTATTCAGGTTCCTATGGATTTTTTTTATTCATCTTGTGCCATATTCTGACAATTTATGGATCGAACTTAAAACCGTTTGAACCAACCCGTCGAAACCGTGACTTATATAAATCGAGTCCGAACAACCCAAAACCATTGATCGAAGGTGGCGGTTCTTGTTCCAACATTGTGTGTTGTTTTCACCTGACAAAACCGATTCTCTTGGCCTGAATTTTATTAAAATCGTCGGGTGGACAGTTCTAATTTGTGCGACTAAATCAATTTTAAAATGAAGCTATAAATGAGAAGCTAATCCTGTAGCTAGTTTGATGGGAAATCAATTTTGAGTGATTTAAAGCCGTTGCAAATATGTTGTATATCATTTCACAATGTATATTTTCCGTTCCATCACTTTTTAACAAAATTAATTAAAATGGAGAAAAATTTCAGTTTTATTCCATTTCTCTCTGTTTCTATCCATTTTCTTTCATTTCACATTTCGTTCACAAACCATTGAACTTCCAGAATAAAATCTTCACCCACTGCACAAACTAATTGATTGTAATTTCAGATGACCTTTTCTTTTTTTTATAATGACCTTTTCTCATCTTAACCACCGGGGTAATTAAATACTCCCTCATCCCTAAATATAAAATCATTTGAAGAAATTTAGATGTCTTTTAAAATAAATCCTCTTACTAATTTTAAGAAAAAGTTATGATTTTTTTCTATATTTACCTATTGTATTTATTAAGAGAGAGTGAGATAACATTAAAAAGAAAGTTAAATATAATTAATACAATAAAGAAAGAGTTAATAATAAAATATGAAACAGTATATAATTTTTTTTTAAATTAATATATTAATTAACCTCATTATATATTTTTTAATAAATATAATTGTTCACTTAACGTCTTATAATTAGAGCCCGAGAGTTACTTATCTCACATGAGTGATGGGTAGTCATCATAGGTAAAGTGACATTCATATAAATAAACTAGCTAGTAAATCCGTATTGTCAATAATCTCATTAATGATTAAAAGGAACATGTATAGCCAAAGAAGAGGAGCATAGCCACACGTGCCTTTGCTTTCACTAATTGCTTCCTCATCTCTTGCAATGGGGTATGCGAATAAATGAGAAGTCAAATGAAAATTAAATAAAACAATACGCCAATATTTGATACAAATCCACTTGCGGGAGTACACAAGACGTGACGTGGTAATTAGCTCACATCATTTCTTAATTACGATTTTGGTGGTTTGACCCTGACTCATGAGAATGAAGTATATTTCATGGCCAGTCATTCATAGCTT
Source organism: Acmispon strigosus (assembly GCA_030819835.1). Taxonomy (NCBI): domain Eukaryota; kingdom Viridiplantae; phylum Streptophyta; class Magnoliopsida; order Fabales; family Fabaceae; genus Acmispon; species Acmispon strigosus. The sequence continues at coordinate 34,886,526 of JAUAMA010000007.1, forward strand.
AATATAAACATCTGTCTCTACAAGATTAGTTACTGTTGTCGACAGTGGATGCCCAACTCACAAACAAAATCTACTTGCAAGAGGGGAAAAAATTATTGGCACTTAAAATTTAACTCCACCTAAAAAGATAGAGAAAAAAAGTGAAGTTAGAAATATGACGAGAGATGTAATAGAAAAATAAGAAAGAAATTCAAAGAAAACTAGTTAAAACAGAGTGAAATATTATAATAATGAGTGATTAGTTCAAGTGGTACATGTTTGATTGCAATAAATAAATGTAATTTTTTTTTGAATAGAATTTAGATTATGACCTCAAGTTAAGCAAAATGATACAAACCAAAGGGTAAGAATTAAGAGCGATACAACTAAGCATCACAAATATTTGTGAATGTTTGGTTTGGCGTTAGAGGTAATACAAACGTGATTTTACGTATCTTAATACACTAATACATAAGCACAATTTGCCATGTCAAGTTTAATATGGATTAGAGAAGTAAATTTTTAACATATTAATTTCAATGTAGACCCACGTTGAATTCAACGAAAATGTAAATGTAAATTAATATTAATGCAAACTCACTTACTCTTAATAACAATATAAAACATATAATAACATTAAAAACTCATCACCACAACACCAGATAAAAATTGCAAATTTCAAATAACAAATTTCATATTAGAAAGGTTCCAAGCCTCGACATTTGATTCTAACTCCAACATTTTATTTTATTTTATTTTACGGTAGAGAAAATTTAAGGTTGTGATAGCTGTACTAACCCACTTCACCCAACCCAACCTTTTTACTTGATAGGTGTGGTTGCCTACTACCGGTGCCTTTGGAGGGATCTCTGCAATTTTCACATTTTAATCAATATCTTGTTAATAAACAACAAATTTTTTTTTTTGCATTGGGAACAAAGATATGAATACAGAACTTAGGAGATTGAGGATTGTAATATTGTCACGAAAGGCGTAAAGAATTAAGATTTGAAGTTGTTTCCACTAACAAAGCACTTAATCCCTAGCAAAGGGAGTTTTTTTCGTTCAGTCTAGTTAAATTATTGACAACCTTAACTGTCGATAACTTCTCGACATAAAAAATCATTGGTACATTTCCGATGGTTTTGGTCGTCGGTAATTTTCCGAAGGATTTTTATGAAACTGTCGTAATAATAATCGACGATCCCAATACCAACTGATTTTTTATCATTGCTCGACCATAGGTAAATTAACATTACCAATGGATTTAAGTTATTACTGGCAGTTTTTTGTCGTCAATAATCAACATTTTTCTTATAGTGTTTTAGATCATCTGGTGTGAAACCTCTTGGCGAATTATGAGGCAATGCATGCTCGGCATGAGCATATCAACCCTAGTTATGGCCTAAGTAGCCCGTTGTCTCCTAATCTAGGGTGGCGAAGGCTGGTCAGTAGTCTCTGGAACTCCGCTGAATATGGCGACGATGGAGTCTTTAGTCAAATGTGGCATTGGCTTGACCTTCTTCTCAATGAGATACCCATGAGCTCCACCAATAGTGATTGTAAGACCCTGAATTTCACTCAGTAATTAAATAATTATTTAATTATTCAATGTATTGTTTGGATCCGCTCGCGGGCATCAACAAATAATATCGTCCGCCGAATTACCGATGAAATGCTCTTTACGACACTTGGTAGTAAACCAACCTTGACCTGACCTTGAGTTCGGATGAGAATAAGACGTTCTCACTATCACCATGACGTTTAGTGAAGAATTTCATGAAGAACGATTGTAATATTGACATGGTTTCCTTCCGAAGCTCGGAAAAGACATTTCTCGTTAGCGTGACTTGCAGTCGAAAATCCAGCATGCGAAACAGATGACTTTGGGACCTCAGATCGACAATCCGGGAATCACCAAATGACTCAGTTTGATGTGCCGGGTCAAGACATGCGATAAAAACTTATTTGAATAGTGATTTTTATGAATAGTGTTTTGTGAATAGTGTTCATGAGCAGCTTTCCCGTGAATAGTGTTTTCGGGTCAAAATCGGCACGAAATTCAAGGGAGTCGGCCTAGGCTCAAGTAGTGCGAGCAAAAGGTCCAAAGCAAGCGAGTAATTGGTGTTAGATACTCTCAGCGGCGTTGGGAAACGCACCGAGCATCGGATTCAGATGATGATAAGAATTATGATGCACTGACGCGTCATGGATTAGACATATAATAATAAACAAATCCTAGGTATTTTCTTAGAACTTTCTAAACTTTAGAGTTTAGTCAATAAACTTTGAAACTTTACGGTTTAGTCCCCAAATAGTAAAAAGATATTTTTACCTAGACTTTTTACCCTTCAACTTTGGTCCCTAGGATTAATGAAAAGTTAAAATCCTCCCCCAGTTTACCCCCATACCCGCGGCCTTCCCTCCATAAAAGGGGTTTATGTTGAAAATTTTCACTAAAACCTCATTAAGTGAAAGATTAAGAAGAAAACTAAGAGAGAGAAAGAAAAGCTTGAGGAACTATTCATCTTCTTCTACCTTTGGAAGCTTTAGCCGAACCTCCCCCTCCATTTTCCAACCCCTTCCACTAATTTTCTCCACTTGGTGCTTTGAGGTAAGTTGATTACCTCCTCAAGATCTATACATCCATGGTTTTAGATTTCAAATATGTTAAGTCTTAGGTTGGTGATGGTTGCTAGGAGCCTAAACCCGCTTCATTAATATTGTTCCCATGACCATGATCTTTGATTTGAACCAATTAGAATTATGATTGGTTAAGTTTTGATTCCTAGAGAATTTTAATGTTGAGATTTTGCTAGGTTTGCCTTTAGGAAAGTCATTCCCATGATATTGATCTATAGATACCTCCAATTTTTTTTCTTGGAAGTTAGGTTTTTGAAAATTGATTATTTGAAATAAGTGATTTTCAACCTTTGAAATTTAGTTTCACCATAGATTTCTTGTTATCTTTGGTGTGTACAAGTTAGTTTTAAAAGAAAAATTCATCTTGATAATTTAAGGGGCATGGCTGAATTGGTTCTGTTGATTTTCCAACTAACTTTTGAGTGTGTTCAACTTGTATACGATTTTGGGTATAAAGGAAAGATTTTTCCCTAGTTAGTGTAAAAGGGCCTAGAGAAAATTGTATGTTTAAGACTTTAGAAAATTGATTTCTAGAGGATTTGGGAAACTTGGAATTGAAGGATTAAAATTAAGATTTTGGGTAAATTGGATTTTGGAACTCATCGCTTGATTAGGGTTTTTGCTAAGCTAAGAAAACTTGGAAATTGAGAATTGGCCTTTGAATGGATATTTTGTGCTTATGACAGTTAGCGGATCTTTGAGTTCAAGATTAGGGAATTGTTTTGGAAACTTGTAAAAGAAGTTATGTTTTGGGTTGTGACATTGTTTTGAGTGATTAAATGAATTGCTTGGTAAAAATGGGAAGTTTTTATGAATTTACAAAGTTTGGGCAGAATTGAAGGCTTGGAGTTTTGTGTGTGGTTTTGGTTTCAAAATATTGTTTGAGGCCTTCAAATTGATTTGTAAGAATCTAGCCTAATTTCTCTTTAAAGTTTTTGAAGTATTGGGAAGTTTTGGATAGTGTAACTTCGGGTTTCAAAAGGGTTTTTAACGGTCGCCAAAGTTGCTAAAAATGTTTTCGACTTCCAAGACTCCTTCCTAAGAATTAGAAAATTACCTAAGAAATAGGAACCTTGATAGACCAGTGGCAAGACCTTAGGGTTGAGTTTCAATTTCTAAGATAGGTTATGTTTCTCGAAGGGTTACGAGACTTCGGACCGACGAGGATGGACGGAGCTTACGTAACTACCCGGGTCGAACATTTCTTCGGTAAGGGAACTTCACTACTTTAACTACTAAGCATACGTATATACTTATGTGAATGTATGTACTATGATTCTGAAATTCTAGTTGACGCCATTCTGAGAAAGACTCGATATAAATTGTATTGATTGAAATATTAATGCAAGTATCTGAAGACATCTGATATGCTGGATTAGAATTGTTTGATGTGTGACATCGTTGGATGATTTTTGGATTTTTGCTTGATGGATTGTCCATTTGATTTTGATATCATTCACGTGGTTTGACTTAATCTAGTTGAGGATCATGAAACCATGCGGGGCCACGTCCGAGGACAAATGCGCCTTTGAATGCAAACCGAGATTCGTAAAAAGGCGATCCCGAGGTTTGATTCAGTTACAATTTTGAATTTTATTTGAAATTGTGGCTTGACTTATTAAATGTTTCTTGCTATGCTGATAATTGTAAGCATGATTCCTCCTTCGACATGATTTATTTTTGTTTTAGATATGTACATATGCTCTACATGATTGTTGTTAATTATGAAGCTATGTTAGGCGACGTCTTCGGACGACTAAGCCTTAAGTTTGAGTTGTTGTCTTCATGTCGTGTCAAGCATTCTTGAAGTCATCACTGTTCGGGCCTATACAGAGTCACAGACTATCGGGGCGTTATACAGAGCGTACCCGTGTAAGCAGCAACTCACGACTGACCGCAGTACTTTCTAGTCAAGTGCGAAGTTTGATTGAGTGTCCCACCTGCCTGCGGGATTTGGTGTTACATCCGGATAAATTTTTGTACAATGAGCTGTTGTACATGCATATAGGAGTCCTAGGGTCTTCGACCACCTGAGTCTTATAACTGTAATCTTATAACTGAATGTTTCTTGGTTGATATCGTCCGATTGCTTATTAGAACTTGATATTGATTTTAGAAGTGAACCTTTTTCCTCAGGTTCTTATTAGAACCTGTCGTGGGCGTTTCATCAGACCATGACAGGCAGACCATCATAGGAACCGTTCATAGGCCTACCTTCCCTGGGGGAGGCGACCCTACACTTCATTGATCGAGACGACCCGGTGTCATGGTCGGTAGACCTGCTGACATGGCGAGCCCGATATACAGGTCGGGTGGCTGAAGACAAAGTGGACCGCTACGGCACCCCACAGGGGCGACATGAAGTCAGAATTGAATAGTTTTTGCACTTTCAAGATATCAAATGCATTAACTTTTCGTTAAATACTTCATTTAGTATGTAGAATGATTTGTAGGAGGATAAACCATTAACCTTTCCAATTAGTTTAGTATACTTTGATAAATTAATAAACAACTTCTCTGCACTTGATGTTTATTCAACTCTAACACATTTATAAATATTTATCAAATAGTGAACTTTGCAAAATAATCAAACCCATATTAGAAAGACATAACTTATTTCTCTCTTTTGACTTGAAACTCTTTATTTCACGCAATTAGCTATAAAGTCCTTACTTGCACTGATTTAACTCGTTATCAGCCATGGCAAATTAAATTTATCATGCACCTTGAATTTTGATAGTTTTAATAGCATAGGACAAAACATAACCTTTTTTTTATCGGCCAAAACATAACTTATGTTTGACGGTAAAAACATGGAATATATGTATTCTATATTTGGTGGATATTAAAAATAGAACAAAACAAGATAAAATGCAAAAATTGGGTTATATTTTGATTCCATTAAAAAGAATGAAACCAAATACAACATACTAAAGCCAGTCTAACAACAAAATTCAACACAATTGATAAACAATTGAGTTTGGTAAGCATTTTAACAATAGTTTGAAACTTTGTCATGCATATTAAAAAGAATTATGAAAAAGAATTTATGGGGAAAGGTAAACCCAAAATCCAGCTTTGGTAATCTGGAAGTCTTAGAAAGAATTAGTCCCTCATCTTGGTGCACATGAAAAAAAAATAAAATAGGCTGTCATATTTTATCTAAATATCTACGGAATAGATACGTGGACGCACAAATAATTTCGATCGACTACCTATCGACAGGCATATTTGTGACAGTTTTAATGACGGCTAATGTTCGCACCGATTAAAATGATTACTAAATTGTATAACTATTGGATGTGCAATAAAAATAATAGTATTTCTATATATCATTACTCAAATGTCAAATGCTACGTCTATTCTATTTGTCAACTGCCAAGTTATTCATATTCAATAGGATTTAAAGAAGTACCCCACCCTAACCTCCAAGCTGTTGCATCTATCATATTCATGGCCACTTCCACATCCCGCTATTGTCGTTTGAGAGAAAAGTTGAAAATCAGTGTATGATATATTATAGTATTTGTCATTGAGACAAATTCGCGTGATTGATATCTTCTTATTCCATGCTAATAATTAATGTGCTGAACGTAAGCAAATATACAATACATAATCGTTATGGAAAAAGGAAGATGCTATAGATCTAATTTGAACACTTGCATCGCCACTAATATAGATATTTTGCTAATTAAAATGCCCTTCAGAATGACCAACTTTTCATATATAGCAAGGTTTTACTTGGTATGAAAAGTTGTGCTTGAAATGTTGTGATATTATTTTCCTGGATCCATCATTTGCAAATCATCTAGTTTGAGCTTGAACTTCTGTCTCTTTGGGATGAAAGAATTGCATCGATGACTTCCTTTACTTGGGAAATATCAGGAGCTTTTCCACCTTGGACAGGCCAAAATTCATCAGTTGCCAAAACCTGCACCATGAACAATGAGAGAACAGAGAAGTCATATGCTAAGTTTCAATTCATAGCATTGGTTTAGTTTGAGGCAAATGGAGATCTGAAATTGCATAATTTTCACATTTAAAAAACAATATATATATATCAAAGAAGGAGAAGAAGATATTGTTTTAAATCTCACCTTCACTTGCAATTGGAGAAACTTTACATAACTAATTGCTTTCTCCAGCATGGTAACCAAATCCACCTGCAAAATTCATTACCAAAGTTAAATCATCTTTCTATTAAATCAAAGCCTTATGACCATTTTCCCAGGTAAAGTTATTTCTATAAAGGAGGCAAGGCACAAGTAAATAAAAGGAAGAAAAAACCCACCTTGGAGCCATTAGGTACCAGTTCTTGTAGTATCTTCAGCCTCTCACTTATTCTCTCCCTTCTATTCTGTGAGACAAACATTCTATAAATATTAACTCCCAATATTATAATTTTGCTTAGTTTGCAATCAAAACCTTGTACAAATCTAACATAAATTGACTTAGGATTGAAGCAAACCTGGGCAGCCACACTTTGAGGATCCTTGGAAGAGCTTGACTTAGGTTTTGGTACTACTTTAATCTCAGTTGAGCAATGCTTCTTCACAGCTTTCATGTTCTCTCCCTGTAAACAACAAAATTAACATCAATTGCCATTCTAATTTCAAAAAAAAAAAAGTTCTAAGGATTAATTTTGAACATGGGTGCAAGTTATAATTGAGGAAGCAATACCATAGAAGGGCGTTTTCTCAAGACTGATTCTTGTGTTCCTAACAGAATTTGGTTCCATTGGTTATAGCCTTGATGCTGCAAATCATTCTCCCAAACACAGTGCTCTTTCTGAAAGCTAAGCAAAGATCCACTAGCTTGGATGAGATTGGTTTTCCCACTGTTTTTGAAATCAATCAAAGATTCTGCTTCTTCAAGCTGATAGTTTGTGCTCTTATGATAAACATACCCATTGCTAGAACCACATAGAGGAGGAGAATGGGTTATAGCTGAATCATTGCTGAGTCCATTAGCACTCTGTGAGCCATCTTCCTCTTCAAGCAGAGATTTGTGGTACTGATTGACCCCTTGAGCAGTATTCTTCCCTGTAATCTCATTGAAAACACAACTTTGAACCTTGCTTCCCATGTTGCTTGAATCATGTGGAATTTGGTGTTTTGCTAATGCCATTAGAGAAGTAAAGGGAAACTAATGACAAAAGCAATTATGGACTGTTCAGGAAGGTCAACAATGAGAATGACAACCAGTGAGGGAGGCCTATTTGTAGATGTCAAATACTCAACTCAAGTGACCTTTTATTTATAGGATGTTTGTATCGGTTTCTATTTCATCAGAATCAATTTTGGTACCAGAAGCTACTCATATCATATAAACTTCTCATCAGAATTGATTTTGACTCTGATAATTCTAGAATGATTTCCAAACTTGCAATTGAGAAAACTTAGGTACACTTTCATGTGTGTAGTTTTATTGCTGCTCAGTTAGAACATGACACACAGACCGGAAAATACTAATTTAGGAAATTATCACAATAATCAAATAGCATAGACAAACAGCATAAACAAACAGCACCCAAAATAGTTTAGCTAAGTTATATCCTTAATGTTAATAGGAATGGTTCCTGACAGAGAGATATATTAAGTATAGGGAAACAAGAGATCAAAATCTAATACTAAAATAATATTGATGTGTTTATGAATTTCAATGATGTTAGTTTAATTGATCTCCATGATGTTGCAGAAGTTAATGCAGCATTGGAAGCAGAGGAGATGAAAACATTGCAAATTGCAGCATAAGGGTCGCCGGATCCTTCGCAATACCCACGTCTCTCTCTCTCTCTCTCTCTTTGATGAAGAAGGAAGCTACTTGAGGACTGAGGTGGCTTCTTACATGCTTCGTTTCAATCACTTAAGCACGTGGACTTGTATTCTATAATATTTTACACTGCATTTTAACATTCTATGCTAACATCACTGATTGGCATGACGGTTTTTTATTTGTTCCATTTATTATTTAGTCTCTAAACTCTATTGGGTTGTAGTAAAACGGGCAACAAAGGAAAGGGTAGTTAAGTGTAAAGTTTTTAATCTTAGAATGAGGAGTTTTTCGGATCAAGATCTTATCTCCCCAAATGGTTTTATTATATCTTGTCTCAAATATTAAAATTGCGACACATCACTTGAAAAATGCAACACTTATAACCTTACAACATTGTGCTAACATGAGCCAAAGCCACACCTCATACATGAGCCAAAGCCACACCTTATGGCCCGATCCGACCCAACCAACCAAATGAGTTCACGGCACATCAACCAAAGAATCTACCACCCAAACAACTTAGTTCATAACTTCCAGCTCGAGGGAAGTCGGGATGAGCTAGAAGATTTTGGATGAAAAATATAGTATTCAATCCCCTTGTGATGTTTGCAGTACTCTACCAGATCATATTGTGTCTTGATTGTGGGAGTACTCTTACAAATACCCTCAATTTATGATTGGAGAAAGGGTTACAACTCTTACTTTGTACTCCAACACAATCACTCACAAAATGATAGCTTGTATATTGTTACGTGACTAAAATTCTAATTAAAATTTGTAAAAGATAAACTCTACGATGTCATTTAGTAAGAACATCTAAAGAGGAATAAAGAAAGGGAAAATCAACTCAGAAGGTTGAGGATCGAAAGTATACACTACAACTAAAGTGAAATGGGAGCCAACTAGTCTATCTCGTTTTATAGGTACAATCTATATATCTACATATATTAAAGTTTGGGAGCCAACTAGTCTATCTCGTTTTTCTGGTACAATCTATATATCTATATATATATTAAAGTTTACATAGCTATTGGGTGCCGGCCGCTTCTCTAGGGTGTATATTCCTCTTTAATATATATATTTTATCTTTCGAAAAAAAAAGTTTACATAGCTAAGTATTAAATGCATTAAACAATAAAATTGAATAAAATACTATTTAACTTTCAATATATATAACTTACTTGAATCTTTAATTAAATCCATATTAATTAAGTAATAAAAACTTTCCGATAAATACATTAAATAATAAAATTAAAAATTGAGTAAAATTTCTAATGTCATTAGCCCTTCAACTGTTATTTAATAAATTAAAAATTACAAACTTAATAACCTACAATATTATTAAAAGCTCACCTGAGCTAAGTATTAAATGCATTAAACAATAAAATTGAACAAAATACTATTTAACTTTCAATATATATAACTCACTTGAATCTTTAATTAAATCCATTAAGCAATACAAAATTTCTTATAAATACATTAAATAATTAAATTAAAAATTTAGTAAAATTTCCAATGTCACTAGCGTTTCAACTACTATTTAATAAATTATTAAGTTATAAACTTAATAACCTACAATATTATGAAATGAGAAAATAGTTGATGCACCATCAGTATAAACTTTTTTACACATGCATTCAATTGATTTCCATCACATAAGAAGTTTATCTTCACTTAAACCTTTTATGAAATGCACTTAAACAATAAACTTTCCTGTAAATACACGTTAAATAATAAAATTAAAAATTGCATGAAATTTTCAATGCAACTAGCTCTTCAACTACTATATAATAAATAAAAAATATCAACATAGTAAACTACAATATTATTATATAAAAAATAGTTAATGCATCATCGGTGTAAAGTTTTTACACATGCATGCAAACCACATCATAAATTCATCATTATTTTAATTTAAATTAAAAAAAATGTAATTGTTTGGTCCTATGTGGCATAATGTCATTGGATATCAGTGTATAACTTTTTTACACTAACCGTGCATATCCATTAATCTCTTATTAAATCATGCAGCAATACTATAATTGTAAAAATTTTATAAAATTGTCAATATCTAGAGGCTATTGAACTACCTAAACTATATAAATTTTTTCTATTACTAATTTCTCTCACTTGAACATGAGTGTATTAAATTCACTAAGCAATATAAAATTTCCTATAAATACATTAAATATTAAAATTAAAAATTGAATAAAATTTCCAGTGTCACTAGCTCTTCAACTACTATCTAATAAATAAAATCACTTTAATGGCAATCGTGTGAGCGAATTGATTTCTGTGGAGGTTACAAACAACTACTTTAGGTGGGTACTTAACTATATGTCATCGGAGTCAGTATGTTAGAGTCACTCTTTAGGCTGAACGTTCTTCCTAAGAATCAGGTTTGGGGCTTCCAAACTTGAAAGTACAAATATATTTAAGGGCTAATGGTTCAACAGGTCTTTGAGTTTGTCCCAATATTTGAGATTGGTCCCTCACCGGAAAAAAGTTTGCTATAGGTCTCTCAGTTTGCACCAAGTTTGTGTTTAGTCCCTGCCGGAGACAGGAGCTCCGGCGAGGGCATACGTGGCGTGCTGACTGTGTCGATTATGATTATGTGGATTTTCTACGTGGCACCCCTTTAAAAAAAAAATCCACATAATCATAATCGACACAGTCAGCACGCCACGTATGCCCTCGCCGGAGCTCCGGTCTCCGGCAGGGACTAAACACAAATTTGGTGCAAACTGAGAGACCTATAGCAAACTTTTATCCGGCGAGGGACCAATCGCAAACATTGCACAAACTCAGGGACCTGTTGAATCATTAACCCTATATTTTACTTTTTTTATTTTATCAACAACTATTTAATTTAACACACTTTTACAATTTACATAATAAAATATTTAATACGCATTCAATTAATTAAATATTTACAATCATGATAAAATTATAATACTCTCATCAGTATGATAATGTACAGTAAATTTTTTAAAGAACTTAATCAGTGTAATTACATTTGATATATCTATATACTCTTTATCTTCTTCAATTTAATGGCTTCCCAAACTTTATACGTAATTGAATTTTATAAAGACATTAAAATTAAAATTACAACTTAAAAATAAACCGTGCAAACGCGTGGGTTTAATTTCTAGTACACTCTTATGGTGAACTATTCTGATAATTTTTTTTTCTTTTTCGAAAGGATAAATTTATTAATAAAGAAACAGGGTCATAACAGAGTTTGGGTAGGCCAGCCACCCAACTAACAATCAACAAAAATACAACTGAAAAACAGAACACTACAACACAACAAAACTAACAAAAGCAAAAGTTACAAAGGTGGCATATTCACCCCAGAAAATTAACTGCCATATTAAGGGGTTGGCTAAATGACCCCATGATTAATTGGGGTCATTAAACCCATGTCCACATGGACCAATAAGATTGTGTCATTTATTTTATTTATTTTCATCTTATTTTTTAATTTTAATTATGAGACAATCTTATTGATCCATATAAGTATGGGGTTGAATGACCCCAATTAATCATGGGGTTATTTAGCCAACCCATATTAATGATCTGCCAATAAATTATTTAGCCAATTTGGTTGATTCTGTGAGCTATAGACTTATTAGAACTTACTATTAAAATTCATCAAATAAGCTCAAATAAATCACATTTGGTTTGCATTTAAACGAATGCATAAACTAACTCAATAATGATGTGCCAATAAATTATTAGGCAAGCACATCCCACTTCCTTTTTTCTGCTAGCACATCCCACTTGAATACCTTGTAGGGTATGGGAAGAAACTCTCATCTCACCATTCACGACTGGCCCACAGAAAAAAAGTCACCATTTGCTTGAACAGATTCAATCAAAGTGGTTTTTTAATCCAATAACGGATTTTAGTGTCTGACTGTTCTTGAAAGAGTTTGAGTCTATCTATTTGTAGACCTGAAGAAGATCATCATCCACGTGTTTCGTTCTACATAATAATGACAACTTAAAGGACAAAGATAGAAAATCAAGAGCTGGCATTAACTGGAAAATGGAGCAATTCATTTTCCTTGTCTCAAGGAGATTGTCTAACATAACCAACTCATTCTCACCATGAACTTGTGAACTTATTCCAATCCCTCAATACATCTTCAAAATTTGCCAACTGCTTCTGACAACTTTGTAATGAAATAAGCACGTTCGCAAATTTGTTTGTATAGAAAACTAAATTTAGGCTCAGTGTGCTAAGTGCACTTGCAACTCAGTTTCACATAAGTACTAACCAACTTAATTGTTTCCGGGTGTGAAAATATGCATTCTCGAGAGTTTAAAAGAGATAAATAAAAAGAAATGCTATATGCTTTTTAAACATAAACCAACACATGAAAAGAACCACATGGTTTTGTGTCATTCAAAGGAATTGCAGCAATTAATAGTAAAACTACCACCAAAAGTAAAATCAAGTTTTGGTTCCACCCAAACATGAAAACAGCCACTTAACAAAGCCACTGTAACAAGCCCACACCCCCTAGTTCTTTCGCCGCATTTTGAATAAGCAAATTGAAGACCAACAGGTTAGGTTGCTTCAAGGGACAGTTCACCTTCCATAAGCGACTTGACGACGTACACTCCTTTTCCGCTTTCTCGACCTATTTTGCTTGGCTTTAATGGATGGTTCATGTACAGGCATCTGAAACTCTCCAGCCGAGGAAGGCATATTAGGAAGGTGAGGACCTACAACCTCAACACATTGAGAAGTTTCTTGTCGAGCTGCAACAAAAGCAAAATCTATAGATTTTGACTTCAGTATATCATAAAGTGTTCCTGACGTAGAATCACCTGCTTTTTGTATGCACTTAGTTAGTCCCCGCATAACTAAATCAAACTTTTACATACTACTAAATCTCATAGAAAAAAATACCTAGTATTGAAAGAATAGCAGCACGTGCCGCTAACTGCTCAGCATTTTTTTTGTTTCTTGCAGCATCACCGGTGTAGCTTATACCATTCACAACCACAGATGCTACATAGAGAGGAAGCAACCCTGCTTCTAGCCTACTAGTCTCGTAAGTAGGCATTCCTAACTTCATCTTAACAGCATATTCATACAATATACTCTTAGAAAATCGATTACTCTGGAAGACAATCACAAGAAGTAGCAACATAAGGATTCTCAAATGAAATATAATATTGACCGATAATATAAAACTAGCCAATATGGATATCATCATTAAGAATGGGCAAGCTAGATTATAATGGGCATGCATATATTCACGTGTAGAAAGGTCAAACAAGGTTATAAGGATTACATTAAAACACAACTACATAAGCAGTCACATACCAAACAAAGTATGATATTTATGAAATACATTTTATGTTAGACAAGAGGATAAAGAGGATGATGAAATCAGAGTATATCAAATATTGTATGAATAAACATAAAGCAAGCCTAATAATGTACAACAGAATACGATCCCTAAACTTAGAGAACATATGATTAATAAAAAATGCAATTTAAATCAAGTAGCAGTAGACACACACTGAAGGGAGAACATTGTACTCATATCAAGCAATATAACTAAGCAATCTAACATAGCTTGAAATTAGTTATTAGTTCGAGGTGGTATTAAAAATTATATTGCGACAAACCTCCAAAACAAGAGAGCCTCCATCATCTCTAATTCTAGAGACATCTTGCTGAGCACACAAACTTCCATGCATTGCTTCCAAAGCAACATTGGAGACATATTGTTGAGCATATCTTGCATGCAGTGCTTCCAAAGCAACTCTGGAGACATCTTCCTCAGCAGCTTTTCGACGAGAGAAAGTGGTTTGGGAAGTGAAACAGATATTATCTACCCACACTGTTGATTGAAACCTTGGAGCATATGCAGGTCCCTCAATAACCGTTTGAAATTTAGGAAATGGGATGTTTGCCTTTTGGACAAACATATACAAACTACTCTTGTAGATCGGCAGAGGAAAACCTGATGAGATCAATCAACAAGAATAGAGTTACTCTATGCTAATGAACCTATTTTATCAACAAAATGTGGTGAAAGTTTAAAATATTTAGGGCAATCACTAATGTTTTTCAACAACAATATAAAATTTGCAAAACACCCTGCAAAATGATAAGAAGTGAATCTCATATTGGAGTAGTAGAACACTCTCATACACAATATTTCGAGCACACTTTCTCTTGTAGATTAGAATTCATGTGAGTCTTGTCAAGTTGGGAGTACAACCCACCAAATGATTTAGTGGTTCTCAAATGAATTTTTAACTAATAGGAGATGGCATATTGGAAAATGTGTTGCTGGAATATTTCAAAGAATAAATACCACCATATTAAAAAATGTGAGGCTTTTGAAAGAAATGAATCACAACGAAAAACCGCAAAATAAAAAGGGGTTTCAAATGGGGCACTTACAAATAACAGGAGCAATAGCTGTAGCTGATGGTGAAGGCTGAGGGGTGGACACAGCTGCATAATAAATATAAATATAAATATATATATATATATATATATATATATATATATAATTTTAAGAAAAAAAACTCAAATCTAAGTAAATCAAACAAAAAAATAGGCATGGAAATGGATTGGTTACGAAGAGTAGGAGCAATGGTAGAAGATGATGGTTCATGACAAGCAGTGTCTGCAGCTGCACAATTAAATATGGTGAGTTTTTACTGTAGCTACAAAATTATACACCCACACCACACAAATATGAAAGATGCAATTTTTCAAGAAATCAACCAAATGGGGATGGAAATGGAACACTTACGAAGAGCATAAGCAAGAACAGTAGATGATGGTTCATGGTGAGGCGTGTCAGTAGCAGCAGCTGTAAAATAATAAAATACATTTTTGTAAAAAACATTAAGTTTCTGAGAAATCAAGCCTTGCGAGTGTAAGAAGAAAACCCACTAACATTTGAGCCTATTTTATAATCGTAAAAAGAAAAAGTCAAATTTATAGAAAACTTTAAATTTGTCAAAGGGAGTTACATTTCAAACCCAAAAGATTTGACACCTCCCTTTTTTATGTTTTGGATTTAAAATCTGTAGATTTTTTTCTTGAGATTTAAAATTTAGAAATTTTTATTTCCAACATTTAAATTCCGGAACATTAAAATAGGTGTTAAATCTTGTGTGTATGATGAAGAAAGATACAAATACACTTTAAAGTTAAAATAGAAAACAAAAGTATATATTTTACAAAATTAATAATATTAATTATATTTTTTAATACGCATGTTTCATCTCTCTAGACATTTATTTTAAAATGCACGTATTTTTCAATAAAAATCAAAGCTTTGAGAAATCAAACAAGAGGGGTTGAAAATGGAGGCCCTTACAAAGAGCAGGAGCAGCAGTAGCTATAGATGATGGTGCAAGCTGAACGGTGTACGCAGCTACAAAATAAAAGTATATACAATTTTAAGAAAAAATCTCAGACCCTAGCTAAGAAAATCAAACAAAATGTGCATGGAAATGGAGTGAGTAGTAGTTACAAGGAGCAGTAACAGCTGATGATGGTGGCTGGTAATGGGTGGCCTGAGCTGCAAAATGCATTAAAAAATAAACCATTTTAGAAAAAAAAAATCAAAGCTTTGAGAAATCAAATAAAAGGGGCATGGAAATGAAGTAGTTACAAAGGGTGGTGACTGTTGGGGCAGTAGTAGAAGATGGTGGTGGTTGGTGGTGGTGAGGGATGGCGCATAAAATGGAAGCTGGTGGTGGAGGTGGAGGTGCTTCGGATGAGAGTGCAGGCACCACCGTGTTCTGCTTTGCCGGAGAGAGATCCATTACCGACCGAGAGTGAGAGACCAAGAAGAGCAAGGGCTTGCTGAGTGCTGATAGTCTTAGAAGAATAAAATGGCTTTGGTGTGTTCTGACATGTGTGTGCTTGTTCATATTTATAGTATAATTTTTTTTTTTAAGGAATAGTATAAATATAATAATATAAATATTATATTCACAATGAGATATTTACTGTATTGACCATGAAGATACGGTCAATACTAATATATTAGTATCCATTAAAAAAAAACCTAATATAGTAATACATTAATTAATAATTATAGAACTATTTATATAGAATTAAATATTAATATTTATTATATTCACAATGAGATATTGACTGTATTGTTTATTTATCAACCATGAAGATACGGTCAATACTAATATACTAGTATAATTAATACTTATAAAACTATTTATTAGTATTATTTCAGCTTCCTAAAAAAATATTAATATTAAATATTAAATTTATTAGATGACTACTAATTATCAACGGTGACTTTGACCTAAAAAATAGTAAATTGATAAATATATTTTAATAATTTAAATGAGAATATAATATTATTAAGTTTTCGAAATATTGTTGCTTCAGTTAGTAAGAACGGGCCACTTCTCCTCAAAAGGTTGTGTGTTCAAATCCAGCTGCCGATATGAGAATTGGGTTGGTAGACGATCTGTAACTACCTATGTAAGCGATCAAAAGTCTCGAATGCGCCTTGACCCATGGTGGTTACTGGAGCCAACCCACCCGATCATTTTTAACAAAAGAAAGTAGTTTATTTGAATCCCTAGGTCAAAAAATCAATCTTTAAGAGTTGCACTCTCGGACTTTTGCGCTTTGACGTTCAATTTACCAAATACATATATGAAAATGCATAATTTTTCCATTAAAATGAACTTATTTAAAAGAGTTTATTTGAGCTTATCTTATAACATAGTGTCTTATGCAAGTGTTTGAGAGAATTTATACAAATAGTTTATGATCTACTTGTAATTCGCTTTGAGATTATATTCATAAGTTGTTCATATTCGCTTATAAATAAGAGTTGATGTTTACATTTAACTTATTTTCAACTTATTTCAATAAGCTTATTAAATTAGCTTATGAATAACCACTTATATGATAAGCGCTTATAACCATAAGTGTTTAATTAAATTGCTTTCCTAAACACGTACTCATGTATATCAAAAGAAGAAGATGAAGAAGAAACTGGTAGCCCACCCCAAAAATGGGCCAGCAGCAGGATAGGCCTAAACGAATTAAAAGCCAAAAACCTGCTTGGATGAAAGACTATGTTTAGGGCCTAGCTAATTTGTTAGAGTTAGTTTACTTGTGTTCTTCTAGAATAATCCCAAATTTTCCTATGGTTGAGATGCTGCCACATGTATGGTGCTCCACAATCCAAGGAAATAGAAAAATATTAGAAACTAAACTGTTGAATGAAAAATGGCGGGAAGAAATTTAGAGCACTTGCTCTCTAACTTCTGGTGTTTGCTTTCAATTTCCTAAACTTTGCTCTGTTAGGGTTCTTTGAAGGTAGAATTTCCCTCTTACCATTTGGTGTTTTCTTTGGTATTCATGCCTCATGCGCCATATTTCACAGTTCCTACAAAGTTGCTGGCAGTCATTGATGGTCGACTCTTTGTCATGGCTCAAAGTCAAGATCAGCTTCAGATGAACATGGATTCCAGACATGAATCGATTACCACTTCCTTTATTATTCTTCTGGACAGAATCACCCTGCTCTCTCAACAACCACCATTGGTTCCTCCACAACCACCTCCATTTTTAGCAATAACATCCCTACCCTAGGCCACCTCCTGGGTTTAGTCCTCCCCACTCTACCCATTCCCAGCATGTTCCCAAGAATTCTAAACTCAAACTATCTTCATTCGATGGATCTGATCCTCTTGATTTGCTTTTTCAAGCTGATTAGTATTTCCAATTCTACCATACTCCCTCTACTCAACGCTTGGAACTAGTTTTTTTCTACTTGTGTGGGGAAGCTCAAGCTCATGAACTTTAAGGGATCCAAGGAGATCATCTTTAAAGGTGTTGTAATCTTTCCTTTCTTGGATGGATGTGACTTTGGGTCTCCATTGTTTACGCAAGCTCCTTAGCATCTTGTGAACATGACCAATATCATCATAGGTTCTCCCTAAGATTTCTCAAACAATTGATAATTGTCTGGAACCTTCCAACCATCTCATCAATTCTTTCATGATCCTTTATCTTGAACAATTCATATTGATGTACAAGAATGTTGATCTTGGGTTGCTTGATGTTGGAGGCTCCTTCATGAGCAAAAACCAAGGTATCCCATATCTCCTTACTTGTGGAGTAGCTATATATTCAAATTTTCATACTCAAATTGACTCAAAGCACAGGTGAGATATAGCTTAGCCTTGGATTTTAGTTGATTCTTCGTTCTATGATATGGTGTCTACATAGCTCTATGAACTTCTGCTCCTTTTATGGTCTTAGGCACGTAGTTATCTTCCTCAACTATGTCCCAAATCTCGTATCTTGTGGACTTAATGAGTACTTTCATACTCTCTTTCCAATACTTGTAGTTGTTGTTGTTGAAGAAGAGAGATTTTTTTGTTGACTGCCCAATTGACATAAAGTTGTTGTTTGCTTCTCTATTAATGGATTTGTTCCTGTTTACTTGCTAGAATGTTCAACCAAGAGAAAAGGTTTAGTGCCAACTGAAATAAACAAAGGGACACAAGAATGGAGTCTGAATTATGTCTTAAAATTTTTATAAACTTTAAAGGTGTTAGACAATGTATAAAAAACTTTTCCAAATTATTGTTCAATAAAAACTCCTATTAGATACATCGGGATAAACAAGTAAATAAAGAGTAAGGGTTAGAGAAATGCTCAAGAAATTTATACTAGTCACCCTTAAGTCTTAGGATATCTCCATGCCTTGGTCACCACCAAGTGTTTCCACTTAATCAATAAGTATTCTTACAAGGACTTCTCTCAAATATTTTTTCCCAAGCCTTTTCAGGCTCTACAACCTTTACAGAGGTAAATAGATTCTTTACTAAGTTTTCTCCTTAAGAGATTGATAGTAGACGATGTAAGCTCTAGGAAACTATTGTGTTTTTGACTAAGTGTTTAAGCTTAGGAACTACACATAGACTAATACAAAGATTGCAAGAAAGAATGGAAGACGTGTGTATGGAAGCTTAGAATAAGAACACTAATCTTAAATCTTGTCCATCTTCACCCTTTTATAGTCCCTTTGAAATCCAAAAAATCAAATATCATCTAAGCCGACCCAAAGGACTTTGTAAACTTTGTAAAGTTTCAAGTATTGACACTAAGTTAACAACCAAGTAGTTTTGAATAGCTTCTCAAAGTTATATCCTTTGTCAGAAAGGGGTGTAGATAAAAACATCTACATGTTCAAAACTAACTCAAACTTACTACTTAAGTATTGAGAATTATTTTTTTAAGCTTTAGCTATGAGCAGTTATTACATGGTTTCCTAAAAGATATGAAATTAAGAATTTAGTAAAACTTTGCAGCAGATAAACAATGTGAGCTCTTAAAATTCGGAAAGAATATACAAAGATGTTTGCAGAATAAACTTGATAACTTTAAATGATGTATCTTAGCTCTTTATTATTCAATCTTCTATTTATAGTCTTTGCGTCTCTTCAAGCGTTTGAATTTCCTTCTTCTCTTCGAAATGTAATTGTTGAAGGGAAATCATCCTTGTCAAAAGTGCAGGTTTCTTTTCCTATTCCAGACTTGTACGAAAATGTGAGGTAATTTGGCTATGCAACTATACGGTCTGATAGTTGTATGAGACAATGTCTTTTCCTTACAATTGTGTCCAACGAACATAATATAACCAGTAATTTGTCTTCTAACTTGGGGTGGAGTTGCTTTCATGAATGACGATGCTAATGAAGCTCTTCAATGAATAAAGAATCCTCTTCTAATGGAAATGATATTATCAAGAATCATAAAATTCTAAACGACCTCAACAATCGTCTTCTGAATGCAAGGTTGATTGTAGGCTGCTTTACTTTAATATCATATTCTCTCCCGTTGTATGGCTACTCGACCTTTAGCTGGGTCGTTCCTTAACTAAGTTATTTGATCTGCCCTCATGCTATTTGCTTAGTTGTAAGTCCTTTGGGTCAAAACTACTTGGTTGTTAACTTAGTGTCAATACTTGAAACTTTACAAAGTTCTTGAAAGACCCTTAAGAAGTGAGGGACTAGAAGTAGCCTAGGGTTTGTGGTGAACCACAGTAAAAATTACCTGTGTTCTTCTTTTTTTCTTCTATCACTTTCATTTTTTATTAAAATAACCTAAGGGGAAACTGAACTTGATCTGAACACACATTTTTAAACTTAATGTTTTTATCCAGTGCTAAAAATCTAAAGGTTGCATCTTAGTGCTGAACCCTCTTAAACATGTGCTTGCTTTCAGGATATGCCTAAGGCATATTCACCTTTCAGCAATTGCTTACTCTTTTAAACATAAGAAATTCTAAGTATGCAAAAATTTTACACAACACAATCCAACCCCGTTCTTATGATATTTGTATGCATTTCAAACGATACATGCTTTCAAATATTGATGAACACTTATATCCACATAGTCTCGAAGGTTATTGTGCTAATGGGTAAAAAGTAAAAACACCTTTCTACAAACCATATAGAAATTATCACATACGGGAATTATAGATAAAAAAATGAAACCACTTCCTCACTACATTCCTTATCTTCTTAAAAACACTACGACAAGCACTTCATAACATCAAATTTCCTCTTCAAAGCTTTAACAATTTTCTCTTAAATATCATCAATCCAAGTCAACAATGAATTAATAAACATCACACAAGAAAAAGGCATGCAACCTCAGTCTTGTTGCATCAATACTGAAAAATATGGTTTGCACCCAATAAAAACACAAATCCCATGAACCACTACAAATGTCCTCCTACTTTGTAGTGAACAATCCATTTAAACTAAACCAGAGAAGAAGATTGGCCTCCTACTCATCCATGGTTGAAAACAGTATAGAAACCTCATAAAATGGTCACTGTTTCATCCATCATCATCCAACAAAAACCGCTCCCATCCCTTTAACATAGAGGAGTGTCATTTAAAGGAATTCAAAAAATGTGCACCTACAAATTATCACAACAAAACATCAAATTAATTATAAGACTACCACCACAAATAAAATCAAGTTTTGCCTCCACCAATCATATAAACACATGTGAATTAGGGAGTGGAGCTGGGCAATGTGAATTAAAATTGCAGATACATAAGTTACTTGAAAATAAAATAAATTTATCGACTACAAATAAAGTTTTTTTTTTGCAGTATTAAAAATAAAGTTAAACAGACATAAAGCATATATAACTGGACTCGGCGAGCACTTTGCCCAGCAGAGGGCGACTAGAATGAGGACCGGCGACTGAAACTAAGGCTAGTGCTTGGCGAGCCAGGCGAGTTAGTTGGGGCGAAGGTCCCGAGGCCCATTGGGTCGTATCTTGTACTCTCAAGTTTTAATTGGATTTTAATACAATTTATGATGCTTTAAGGCTATTTATAGCTCCCCGACTATAAATAGCTAGAGGGGGTTCATGTAATAGGGATCTCTTTTCTAAATCTGATTCCTGGATATCCCATGTTCCGAGAACAATAACCAATTAAGAAAACAACAATTGTGGAAATACAAAACTAAATTAATTAACACAAATGTTTAAGAAACTTACCGAGGTTCCAGTCCTGCCTCCTCAACATTTATTTCACTACCACTAGCAACCTGATGAACACCACCTACAATCTCTTTATCCCAACAATCTAGTGAAAGGGAGTTGTCCGTTGTGTTCGCCAAGTTAGGAGAAGTACTAGCCTCAACACATTGGGATGTGTCTGGTTGGACTGCACCAAAATTTTTTAATTTTGAGTTCACTATCTCGTAAAGTATTCTCGATGTAGAACCACCTGTTTTTTATATGCACTTAGTTAGTCTCTGCATAGAAAAATCAACTTCTAAAGACTAATAGATCTCATAGAAAAGAATACCTAAATTTGAAATAATAGCAGCACGTGCTGCTAACTGCTCAGCATTTTTCTTGGAACTAGCAACATCACCACTGTAATTTGTTCCATTGACAACCACAGATGATACAAATTGATGACGATGCTCTTCTATATTTCTTGTGTTATAAGTAGGCATGCCTACCTTCAGCTTAAGAGCATATTCATTCAAGATGCCCTTATAATTGGGAGCATTCTGATAATTTAAGAAGTGGAAATATAAGGATTCTCAAATGAAATATAATATTAATTGGGAATATAAAACTAGCAAATATGGATAAAATAATTAAGAAAAATGTTGTTTTAGCAGCATTTTGTTAACATGCATGTTAGTAATAAGTAGTTGGTGATATCAAATTTTAGCAATTAACAAAACTTAACACATTTACAATCTCACCTTTTCCAAACCCCTACAAAAGAACACAACTACATCATGTTATACTGTATTATTCTGAAAAAACTAACAAAACGAAATAAAAAATAAATTGTAATATTTTTCCCTAAGAAACAAAATTCGTTTTTCATAATGATATTATTTCTTTCAGATAAAAATTGTCCCAATTCGATAGCTTGACTTAAAAAAAGCAAAAGTTGGAAATAAATTAGATAATTGTTTCTACATTAATAACTTCTAAAGTGGAGTCAAACAAGTAAACAACTTATTTAGAGAAAGTAAATTATATGTGACACATCATGTCTTGAAAAGGTGAATGGGAAAGCTAAGATTATAATATCTACTTGTGGGCATGCATATATTCATGTGTACAAATGTCAAATAAGGTAATTGAGAATCACATTAAAACACAAAAAATACTTTATTGGTCGTAGACCAATAGTGTATGTTAATTATGAAAAACATTTGATGCCAAAGAAAAGGATAATGAAATATGAATAAACTGAATCTTAGATAAACAGAAAATAAGCTTGAGAACGTATAGTAAAATAAAGTTTCTAAACTTGGAGAACATATAATGAACAAAAATTTGCAATATGAATCAAGTAGTAGTAGAAAAATACTCAAGGGAAAAACATTATTCTTAAACTTATAGGTAATATAAATATATAAGAAATGAATATATCATAGTTTGAAATTAGTTATCAGATCGAGAAAATGGCAACAAACCTTCAAAACAAGCAAGGAGAAATCTTGCTCAGCATATTCTGCATGCAGACCTTCCAAAGCAACTCTCGACACATCTTGCTCAGCAGTTTTCCGCTGAGAAAAGGTTGTTTGAGAAGTGAAACATCTATTACCTACCCATACTGTTGATCGATATCTTGGAGCATGTCTAGGTCCCTCACTAACCGTTTGATATTTAGGAAATGAGTTCTTTGTCTTTTGGACAAATATATATAAACTACTCTTGTAGTCCGGATTATGCAAATCTGGTGAGATCAATCAACAAGATTAGAGATATTAAAGAAACTATTTTATCAACAAAATGTGGTGAAAGTTTAAAATATTTGGGGTCTAACTTATTTTTTCAGCACTAAGATACATTTTGCAAAATACCCTACAAAAGGATAAGAAGAGCACTAGTAGCACACTCCCTTACACATTATTTCAAAAACAATCTATGTTCTTGATTGAAATTCATGTAAAAAAGAACAACAATGAGACTCCACATTCTATATTCTCTCGATTCAAATACTTAAAATACATTCAAATAGTCAGTTTCATGAATTCCATGAGATTACTACAAATGACTATTTTAAAGGAATCATACAGGAAAAACCTCAAAATTCATTGGTTCCATAAAAAAATAAGGAAAGCTTTTCAATTTTAAAATGAAGTTGTCTAAATCACCAAAGATAAATAATGAGTAAATTTACAGTAGTTTCGGCGGCTCAATAATATTTTGACATGTGTTTTAGGAAATTCTAACTCATAACACATGTCAAAATATTATTGGACCACCTTAGACTAAAGTGATTTTACCCGTACTTACCTTCTATGATTTAAATGACCCTTGTCGAATATAAAGAAATTGCTAATGTTTGAGTTTATTTTAAAAACAAATATAAATTGGGGTGGTTTAAATCATCAAAGATTTACTTTGCGTAAAATCATGCTAGTCTTAGGTGTCTCAATCATCTTTTGATAAGCGTTTGGAAAATTCTAGCTCATGACACTATTCAAAATATTATTGGGCCACCTAAGACTATGGTGATTTTATCCAATATTTACATTAGATGATTTGGACAATCCCATATAAATTTCTCAAAAACCCCGAGCTGTAAGAAAATGTAGTAAAAACATGCTTCTCCTTTCCAGTAAGTCTCCACACCAATCAGAGTCGGAATAGGCTACAAGACGTAGAATACCTATCTCTAATTGATTCGGAAACAACACTCCAAAATCCAGAGTGCCTCTACGATACCTTAGTATTCTTTTTGCTGCCACCAAGTGTGATTGTTTAGGTTCACTCATGAACCTGCTAACTAATTCAACACTATAGGTAATCTCTGGTCTACTATGACAAATGAATCTCAAACAACCCACAATCTGCCTATACTGGGTATTATCCACAGAAGATTCATTTTCACCTTTATCAAGTTTGAGATTTACCTCAGCTGGAGTTTCTGCCGGGTTGCAATTCATCATGTTGAATCTTTTCAGAACATCAAGTACATACTTCCTTTGATGCATAAAGATTCCACCATCGGTTTATGAAAATTCTATTCTAAGGAAATATGATAATCTTCCCAAATCAGTGATTTCAAATTCAGTCTTTAATTCCTTCTTCAACAACTCAATTTTCTCCAAATTGCTACCAGTGATCAACAGATCATCAACATAGAGACAAATAATTAGAATATCATCATTACCCACTGTCTTCACATAAACACCATGTTCCACAGTGAATTTCCTAAACCCTGATTTGGCCAAGAATGTGTCAATCCTTTTATTCCAGGCCCTTGGAGCCTGTTTCAAACCATATAAATCTTTCTTCAACCTGAATATCCTCACTTCCTTCTTTAACGAAGCCGGGAGGTTGGGTGACATACATTTCTTCTTCAAGTGGACCATTCAGGATCGCGCTCTTCACATCAAGCTGCCACAAACTCCACTTCTTCAAACTAGCAAAAGCCACAATCAACCTCACGGTTTCCAATCTAACAACAGGTGCAAATACTTCAGAGTAATCAATACCCTCTCTTTGCATAAACCCCTTTGCTACCAACCTTGCCTTATGCTTGGAAATGGTTCCATCAGGTTGTCGTTTGACCTTGAAAACCCACTTCACTGCAATAGGCATTTTATTAACAGGAAGTTTTACAAGTTCCCAAGTACTGTTTCTTTCAATCGGTTTCAGCTCTTCTTGCATCGCACCCTTCCAAGTGCTGTTAGAAATAGCTTCTTCAAAGCTGATGGGTTTTGCGTCTGCCAACATAGCCATATGCAGTAGTTCACCATCAGGATCAATTTCAGAGTTGGGAAATACCTCAAGATCATTGAATCTACTTGGCATATTCCTCGTTCTGCTTGGCCTTGAAACTTGTGGTGAAACTCGAACCTCATTTGTAGGTTCAGCATTATCATCATTGTAGGAAGTGGTTGGCTCTTGGTTGAAATCATTAAAGTCAAACCTCACGTTAGGCGATGCTCCATCGTTTAATGTTATGCATTGATCATCAAACGTTGCACCTCGTGATACATCAGACGATGCACCTCTTTGTTCACCAGACGATGCATCTGCACTTCCAGCAGACGTTACTTCATTATCTGTCCAGGTTCTGAACTCTTCAAAGATCACATCCCTACTAAACTCGATTTGCTTAGTTATGGGATTGTATAGTCTGTAAGCACCTGTAGGAGTATATCCCACAAATATCGTGGGTTCACTCCTATCATCTAGATTTTTCCTCTTCTATTCAAGAACATGTTTATGGCATAAATAGCCAAAAACTCTGAGATGCTTGACAGACGGCTTCTTCCCTGTCCAAACTTCTTCAGGAACTTGTGAATTGAGACTCTTTGTTGGACACTTGTTCAGAATATAGACAGCAGTCATTACTGCTTCACCCCAGAAGTAATGGGATAAGTTCTTCCCCTTCAACATGCCTCTTACCATGTTGAGAATTGTTCTGTTTCTCATTTCTACAACACCGTTGTGCTGTGGTGTGTAGGGAGCTGTAATTTCATGTAGAATTCCATTCTCCGTGCAGAAAACTTCCATCTCGTTTGAACAAAATTCACCTCCACTATCAGTTTGCAGCACCTTAATATATCATCCGCACTGCTTTTCAGCCATTACCTTGAACATCTTGAAGACTGAACAGACTTCACTCTTGGCTTTAAGCAAATAGATCCACATCTTTCTACTAAACTCATCAATAAAGGAAACAAAGTACTTGTTTCCACCCATTGTAGCAGTTTCAACGGGTCCACAGACGTCAGAGTATATAACTTCTAATAGTGCAGTGGACCTGGAGGGTGTAAAGGTGCTGAATGATGCTCTAGACTGTTTGCTCACTAAGTAATTTTCACATACCTTGGAGGGAATCTGAATTGGGGTTAAGCCATGCACCATCTCTTTAGACTTTAAGAGACTCAAGTCCTTGAAATTGAGATGACCAAGTCTTTGATGCCAAAGCCATGAGCCATTGTCTGCTACTTCAGATACTAAGCATTGGGAATTAACAACTGCTACTTTCACCTGGAAGGTTCTGTTTCGTGCCATCGGTGTTCTCAAAACTCTTTTATTCTAAGAATCAAGCACTTTGAGATGTCCTTGAACCATATGCAGGGTAAATCCTTTCTCTAGTAATTGCCCCGTGCTGATGAGATTACTCGTCATGCCAGGAACATACAGTACTTCAGTGATCACAACATCTGACCCATCTCGTCGTTTGACTAAGTCGTCACCAATTCCTTCTGCCGCTATGGCTCTGTCGTCTGCAAATCGAACTTTTCTCTTCTTACCTTCATCCAAGTTAACGAGTCATTCTCTATGTCATGTCATATGATTTGAACATCCTGAATCCAGATACCAATTACCAGAGTTGTGGTTCCCATCCTTAGTTACCATCATGAACGTAACCGGTTCACCATCAGAAACAAGGCTATCCTTGGCCAGATTTGCCTCATTGCTTGATCGTCCGCGAGTGTCTCCACTGCTAGGAGCTTTGCACTCGTTGGAAAAATGCCCTATCTTGTTGCAATTGAAGCAACATATATTCTTTCTATCGATCTTCTTCTTTCCACCTCTGTAATTGTTTGACCCTCCTTTTCTTGAAGAAGATTCAGGTTGATCCTGGTGTTCTTGCTCAGATTCTTGATTGTAGTTTCTTCTAGAGTTGCCTCGATTATCTATGGATTTCCCTCTGCCTCGATTTACCCTTCTGCTAGAAGAACCCCCCTTCTTGGAGGTTTACGCCTAAAGCGCTTGATTAGCAGACCTATCATTTGACCTCTCCAGCATCCGTTGCTCATGTGCTTCAAGAGAACCTTGAAGTTCTTCTATCTTCATGGTAGCAAGTTTCTTTGATTCCTCAATGGCTACCACAATATGGTCAAATCTGGGGGTAAGAGTTCGAAGGATTTTCTCTACGATCGTCTGATCAAAGATTGTTTCCCCACACGATTTCATCATGCTTTTCAGCGCGATTACCCGTGAGAAAAAATCAGAAATCTTCTCATTCGACTCCATCTGCATCAATTTGTACAGTCTTCTCATTGTCTGCAATCGGACCTTCTTCAACTGCTCAGCCCCTTCATTACATTTCTCAAAAAATTTCCACGCCTCCTGAGCACTTGTAGCACCTGCAATCTTGTCGAATAGCGCAACATCTACGCACTGATTAAGCAGGAATAAGGCCTTGCAATCGTTCTTCTTGTTGTCTTTGAATGCAACCCTCTGCTCGTCGATGGGTGCCGCAGGCAGCGCTGGGAACCCATTCTCCACTATTTCGATGACTTCTTGGTAATCCATGATTACCCTCACTTGGACCTGCCATCGGTCCCAGTTCTTGCCATTGAGAACAGGAAGGTTTGCAGGGAAGTTTTTGTTGTTTCCACCCATCGTCGTCGATCCCCTTCGAGAACAAGAGCTTTGGATACCAGTTGTTAGAGCGGAAGCGTTTCGCGCAGCGTAACAACAACGTGTGATGACGAAATCAACGGAAAACAAGAAAACAGAGTAACAGAGAGAGAGAGAGAGAGAGAGAGAGAGAGAAAGAGAGAGAGAGAGGTGGGAAACTGAAATTCAAAATCTACTTCTATTCTATCAAGTGTATTGGCTTATTTTTTATAAACCAAAGAATTGTATTAAAGGGAGCACAAGAGGTGCTCCAACCCTTAATACAGGAGATGAGAAAGAGATAAAGACATTAAAATATTAAAGCACTAAAACAGTAAAACCCAATACCCCCAACTGAACTAGAGTTGAATCAAGTTATCTAGGAAACCATTTGGCAAACCAATACCCACTAATCAGAAACACAAGAAGATCAAGTAAGAAACAAGTCCCTGGAACCCACGAAGCTTCAAACAGCAAGAGGCGTAAGATTAAGAAGCTAAAAATAAGACATCAAATCCAGCGATTCCACACCAAGCTACTATCCCCCAAATGACCATCGAATATGAATGATAGTGTATTGGTTTATATACAATGGACATGGCCACACTAATTAACAAAGCCTAAATTAAAAGCCTTCTAGCAAACTCAGAATTACACTTTCAACAGGAACAAAGTACTTACGATTAAAAAGAGTAGAAACAGTAGTCGGAGATGTTGGTGTAGGCTGAGAGGTTGGCACAACTGCAAAATAAAATATATATAATTTTAATAAAAAAATCATAAACCCTAAGAAAATCAAACAAAATGTGCATGGAAATGCAGTGAGTAGTTACGAGGAGCAGTAGCAGCTGATGACGGTGGCTGGTGAGGGGTGGCCAAAGCTGTAAGATAAATTTAAAAAAAAAAAACTATTTAAAAAAAACATAAAATATCAAACTTTGATGAATCAAACAAAGGGATGCAAATGTAATACTCACATAGGGTGGTGTTTAGTGGGCGGTGGCCGCAGCTGAAGACACGTTCATGGGGGGGTGCCACACCTACAAAAGAAAAACGCGTCTTAAAGAAAAAACTCAAATTTTGAGAAATCAAATAAATGCAGTATGGAAATGGAGCAGCTACGTACAAAGAGCAGGGGCAGTAGCAGAAAATAGTGGTGGTTGATGGTGAGGGGTGGCGCATGAAATGGGAGGTGGAGGTGACTGGGATGAGATTTCAGGTATCATTGCGTTCTGCTTCACCGGAAAGGACTCCATGATCGAGTGAGACTGAGACTGAGAGCGAAAGTGAAAGGGCTTGCTGATAGAGTTGACAATGTTAACAAAGTGAAACGGCTTGTTCTTATTTATAGTATATAAATAATAATATAAATAATATATTCTTAATGAGATAATAGATAGCTAATAAAAACAATTAATTAGTATGATTTAGATAAAAATCTATATAAATTGAGTACAAAAAGCATATGACTATATTAATTATTTTTCATTTCAGTCAAATATAATATAAGCAAATTCAATCATATTCTATATATATTATTAAAATAATTATTTATTTAATTATATATAGTCCAAAATATTAATATCAATATTTTTATACATATTAGTATAGCAATATATCATATGAGAATGAATAACTCATGTGAGAATAATAGGAATAATCACGATCAGTGAATCAAGTAATAAATGATAAAGATTAAAAAATTAAGTCTTTATTGATAAAACTAACTTAAGAATGTTTAAGAATAATATTAATTATTTTTCATATAAGTCAATTAAAGTTTGACTAAATTATTCAATTTAATCATATTTTATCTTATTAAATTTATTAATTATTTTTTAATCATATTTTATCTTTTTTTAAAACAAAAGATAATATTTATTGAATTAAAATAGGCTTGGGACCAAAACTCTCCCAAATGAGTAACCATGGATACAAATGACCAACAAAAAATCCCACACAGAACCAAAATAGATTCTACATAAACAATACAGGTTCCTGGTCAAAGAAATACTAAAAAACCAAAGCCAATTATATCATATTTTATCTTAGCTTGTCTGTATTAATTATTTACTTATATATAATTCAAATATAATTTTAAAATCATTTTAAATACATATTAGTAAAACATGTAACATCTTGTACCTTCTCAGAGAACCAAGGAATTGCACGGGAGTATATATTTAATGTTCTAAATTCGATAATTATAAAAAATTATTTTCAGAAGAAAAATATATTTATTTTGATGTAATAATGTTTTGGAAATATTTGATGGTGTGCTTATTATTATTTGATAATTTGGAATTACATGAAACTATATCATTTTATGTGATTCAAGTTAATTTCCATTAGTAGTAATGTTCTTATTCTTATTGATGTATATCTCAAATTTAATTGAGATAAAACCTAATTCAAACTGTCTCACGTCTAATCATGATTTTATGTTTAGGCCCCGTTTGGAAGAGCTTATTTGAGCTTATATTATAGCATAAGCAATTATGCAAACGTTTGGGAGAGCTTATATAAATAGCTTATGACCTACTTATAAGCTGTTTTGAGCTTATTTTCATAAGCTATTTAGAGTAGCTTATGAAAAAGAGCTTATGCTTATATATGACTTATTTTCAATTCATTATAATAAATTTCTTAAAAGAGCTTATTATAAGCGCTTATGCCATAAGCGCTTATGGTCATAAGCGCTTAATTAAGCTGTTTTCCCAAATGGGGCCTTACTCTTCACTCTTTCTCTTTACTCCTCATGTTCCTATATCAACTCTCTTATACACTCTATCTCCAACTCATGATTGCTTCTCAGAATCCTTAGCCTTTGACCCATGTGATCTAATCTTACCTTACCTAAGAACGAAGGAGACCATACTCCATGATCACCATGCACACCATGTGAGTGGTGCAAGTTTAAATATCACATAATCACTTAATCTCACACTCTTTCAAATCTGTGCCTATATATATCTTTCACCTTTCAGAAATTCATCATGATTGTCCAATTTTCATGTGTACACTCTTTGGGTGTAAACCACTAGAGAGATAGAAAGAGATGAGAGATAAGTGACAGATGTGATATATGATGTAATGTGTGCAGAAGAGATATAGAAAAAAAAAAAGTGTCTCGAGGCGTATGCATTGTAGAGTGGTTCATGAATCATGGTATGGTTCTTCATCACCTAAGCCCCGGAGTAGAGAGAGAAGCTCTCACCTCTCTCTACCAAGTCACACCACGACCTATGCTCTTCATTTTCCTTCTTCAATCCACCAGAAACCACCAACAAATCGTGCCCATGCATTCCCTTTAGTATTCTGGGCGTGTTTATGAAGAAAAAGCGAAGAAAAACCCATATCCTCTATGAAACCCAGATTTCAATGAGTTTTTCTGCGAGCCAACATGACATGTAAATGGGTTTTTCTCAGTACTTTGACCGTCTTTGCTCGTGCAACCACCACCGTTGTGATACTGACATTGAGGTCAAGCTATCCCCACCATCAGTTTTCGTTGCCGCCGTCTGCTACCCTTTTCTCCATCGAGAAGGTCACCGGAAAAACCTGAAACCTGTGCTATCTTGTCGTTTTAGCATTTTTCGTCTCATGTATAGTCTCTGATTATGCTTATCTCAACAGAAAACACATTTTTTCTCATTCAACCCATGACTTAGTTCATTTGGAGAGAAAATATGCTTGCATGTTATGTTCTTAATGATATTAAAGCTTTTTAATCGAACCAAATTGTTCCATAAACCTTTGGAAATGAGTTTTAACACCTTGCATTTGTTTGAAACCATGTAGGAAAAAAAGGAAAGAGGCTAAGAGAACAGGGAGCTAAGCTCACCCCTTAACGACCATGACTACTTCGTGAAGAAGAAGGTGGCCATGGTTGATCTCTGGTTCTGCATGTTGATGATTCTGTGATATGAGATATTTTTATTAAGAAAGGACCCTAGAAATGAGAAAAAAATATTATGATAATGTTAATTTGAAAAAAGTTTAAGTAGTGAAACCTTAGGTTCTTAACTATTTAGGTTAGGGTTAAGGATTTAACGGAAATTTGATTAGTAATTAAACCTATGAATAGAATTATAACAAGGTAAAATAATATTTGAGGTTTTGATGATGTTAAAACGATTTGAAACTAGAAAGGAAGAAGAAGAAGAAAAATTGCAGAAACAGAGGAACGTAAAGAAACACACAGCATGGTAGCTGGAATGAATATTTTCATTAATTATTAAAGTATTGAATACAAGTATTTATAATACTTTTAGCTAACTAACTATTATAACTAATTCAAGGAATTAACTTCCACCAGTTAGTGTAACAGAATTCTGTTAGCTATCAGATAACTAACTTGCATGTAATTCTGTTATTATTTTGTTGCACGTGATACTCCCCCTCAAGATGAAGATGGATTGTAAATATCCAACATGTTCATCTTGGACACTAATAACTGGAATCTAGCTGGTAATAGTGCTTTGGTAAAAAGATCTGCAGTTTGTTGTGCTGTAGTCAAAGGAAGAAGCTTCATGAGTCCTGCGTGCATCTTTGTGCGCACAATGTGGCAATCAATCTCTAAATGCTTGGTTCGTTCATGGAAAACAGGATTAGCAGCAATATGTAAGGCACTTTGATTATCACAATATAGAACAGACGGCTTAGCTAGTTGGATACCCAAATCCTGGAAAAGAAAAGTTAACCACTGCAACTCACAAGTTGCACTAGCCAAAGCTCGATATTCTGCCTCTGCTGAAGATCGTGCAACTGTTGTTTGTTTCTTGGCTCTCCAGCACAATGGTGAAGATCCTAGAAAAAAACAGTAACCACTTGTAGAACGCCTAGTATCTTTACAACCAGCCCAATCTGCATCTGAAAATCCAAGCAACTGCAAAGTAGAATTCCTAGGGAAAAAGAGTCCCTTGCCTGGGGTGCCATTGAGATAACGAAGAACCCTTTGGGCTGCAGTGAACAACAGAATTCACGTGCAAAAAGTTAGGTTAACGATTGGTTCTTGATTAATTAAATTTAATTAGGTTAACTAGTGAATAATTAGAGTAATGAGTTAATATTCAATTAACTTTAAAAATAATTCAGATATTTAAATAAATTAATTAGAATAATTTTCTATGTAATTAAGTTAAGAAGACTAGATTTAGATTTATTGATGAAAAAATAAATTAGTGTACTAATTAGTTAATTGAAATGATTAGTTAATTAAAAAAATAATTTAATTTGATTGAATTGGTGATTTTATATGACTCTATGAGTTCTTGAATTGAGATGTTGTTATGTAGGTGAGACATATATTGAGGAAGTCCCTAACATAAACCCTGGAGGAACACGTAAAGGGGTTACATTCATAAGGGGTGCAATGAAGAAGTCATAGAACGCAGTGAGCAGTTTATAAGCTAAACGCTGATGTCGATAAAAGGGCGACTGGTAGTGAAGGCTAAATGGGGAATGCGCTAGGTAATAAACACGATGAAAATACATAAACATCCAAGTGCGTCTTCAACAACAAAAATACGCGTAAGCAAATTTACAAGGGACATTGAAATTGCGAAGGGTTTAAAATTCGATCAAAAGATTGTGTGTTTTAGTATGCAAAGCTACAACACAACAAAAACCGAAAGGAAAACTTTGATAAAGCACAAAGTTTGCTCGGCAAAGGAAAAAGTAACGAAGTGCATCAAAATTCGAAGAGCGAAAGGAAAAAATGCATTCAAGAAAATAAAAACAAGAAAATTGTGGTTTTTTTTAGAAAGGAGAAATATTATTGACAATAGAGGTAAGATGATACAAAGGGTCTAGAGGAAAAAGATGCTCATACTACAGCAGGAAAGAGCCAACAACCAATGACTTGCATAAAAAACAAAAGAAGCAGACCCAGGCATGGACAGCAACATAACAGTCTTGATCAAACATTATGTAGTTTCCATGGTCTTTACTCATAATTGCACAAGCTGACAAGTCCCATGTAGCTGCTCCTAATAGTTGATCATTTGCAATTTCTATTGATCCCAACACAAGGAGAAGACGCAAACAGCAGCAAAACAGGGAAACAGCATGAAGCAGCAATAGATAGGAGGCAGGGAAATGAACAACTGGCCCAAATCAGCTAGGCCAAAATCATGAAACAGTAAGATGATCAGATGCAGGAACAACCAAGTTGGCTGACAGAAGATTCAGAGGAGAAGGCAAAGACAGAAAAATATAAAGAGACTTAACTGCACCAAGACAATCCACCTCAGACAACAAAATATCTATCCGATTTAAATCATTTAAGATTTTCCATGGTCTGAAGTCCTTCTTCTGAATACATCCCACTGTTAAAGATGAATCACTTTTAAGTAGCATTTGGGCAACGGAGAAATGTTTGCAGAACATAAGGGCCTCTAAAACCGCTTTAACTTCAACTTCATAGGACCAACATATTCCCACTGCTTTGGAGAAGAAGAAGCCAAGAATGTTTCCTTCAGAGTCTCTTAGCACACCACCAATTCCGCTTGCCCCTGGAGTACCCCGGGATGCTCCATCAACGTTAAATTTCACAAGACCCCTTGGAGGGCGACACCATTCACAAGATCTAGCCACTTTGACCTTCGAGCAAATTCTGATTTTCTCAAAATGGTGTACGAAGTCATAGGTTGAACAGTTGTTGTCTTTTTTCCAAGCTTTGATCCACCACATAATTCTCATTAGATGAAGGTCCCAAACTGTGTCTATAGAGAAATCCTTTTGCTGAAAGACGAGACCGTTGCGCGCTAACCAGATTGACCAAGACAAAGAAAATGGGATCAAGTCCCATAAGATTTTGTCAGACGCAAAACGCAGCACAGGCCACCCCTCAAGGAGGAGGTTGAAAGAAGCCGGTATACACCAAATTACCCCTTCCCTACTTATTGTTCCGCACTAGAGGCGCCAGACCTTTGGGCAATGAAGCTTTGATTCTACAGATTCTCCTGACACCGCACAAATTTCACATATGCCTTCATTCTCAACCACAATTCGTCTCTTTTGAAGGTTTGACTTGACCGCTATGCAGTTTTCCATAAGCTGCCAGAGGAATAGAACCACTTTTGGAGGCGCAATTTTGCCTATCATTTTAGGAACCCGCCATGCTCCTACATCAAAAATTCTTAGTTCCACCGCTCTACAAAGTCCTTTTACATAAAACTGGCTTGAGGCATCTCCAAGCCAGATAATTGTATCCTCCGCATCGCAAGGAACTATGGAATTTATCAAGTCTAACAGTTGTTTGTGTAGGTCCACTTCCCAATCAAATAGTCGCCGTTTGAGGTGAATTTTCCAGGACCATGATCCATTTGTAAAACTACCTGAATTAGCAATTAGAGCATTTTTTCCTCAGCCAACACAAACAAACGTGGAAATTTTGAGCACAGTTGAACCATATCCACCCACGGATCCAGCCAAAATCTAATATTACCTCCAAGACCCACACTGCACCGAATAGCTTTCCGAAATATCTTTGCTAGCACCGAATCTTCCTGAACTATCTTCATAATGTCTTGAATCATAGTAGAGTAGTTTCTGGTATTTTCGGTTAACAGATGCAGCACTAGGTAGTTTTGGTTCCAACCGTATTTTCCACAAACCACCTTCCTCCATAAAGCTGTCTTCTCCCTCCTAAACCTCCAAAGCCATTTGATTAGGAGGGGTTAATTTTTTCAGCCCAAAAACCCAAGGCCCAAGCCTCCTAACTCTTTGCTCTTACATAGCTAGTTCCAAGCTATCCATGGTATTCGTCGGTTGCCATTACGACTACCCCAAAGAAAACCGTTCATTAATTTCTCCATTTCTCCAAGAACCCCAATTGGGGCAAGAAACAGGGACATATAGTAGACTGAGACGGCGCTAAGAACAGCCTGGATCATCAGTAATCTACCGCTGAGGGACATGAAATTAGAGCTCCACTTCCCAAACTTCACGCGCATCTTGTCCAGAACAGGTGCCCAAAAGCTCTTCTTTCTTGGATTATCCCCCAGAGGCTCCCCAAGGTACATGAATGGTAGGGTACTGACGGACATATCCAGTAGCGCAGCAGCGGCAGCCACTTCTTCACTGCCCACATTGCAACCGATTAGTTGGCATTTAGAATAATTCAGCTTGAGACCAGATACAGCCAAAAACTCCTCGATGATTGCCCCAATATTTTCCAACTGGGTAGTGTCATTCTCAGAAAAGATGAGTGTATCATCCGCAAATTTTAGATGATTGATACGGAGGCCATTTCCAATCGGAAACCCACATGGAATCTTAGTGGTCAGCAATTGATTTAGCATACAAGATAATTCGTTGACACAGAGGTTAAAGAGAAGAGGTGATAAGGGGTCACCTTGTCTCAATCCCTTCTCAATTGCAAGAAAATTGTGTTATTGAAGGAAAGAAGCTTAAAATCTTGTTCGTAGTTTACAAAAGGATGGAGTTTACAAGGGTTGAGATTGGGAAGAAGCTGTGTTTTTAACAGGTACAAGATTGCCATCGATAAAGTCACAAATAACTCTATCCTATACCACTCTCTTAACACCAACACCTTCAGTGACTAAGCCGGGGTTTAGCACTCGAAGTTGACCAATTGTTTTCTTGAAGGTAGCTTCAAAAGCATTGTCCACAATTTATCGAAGCTTACTAATGGCTCCTTTGTCTTGCACAACATAATTCTTGTACTTGGCCACAAAAGCATCTTTCTTCTGAAGAGAATCTTCAAGAGCTTTGAAACAAGGCTCTCCAGCCCAGGCGAAAGCTAAAGCCTCCTCTTTCTCGGATAGGGCTGCCTTCAGCTCGACATCCTTATATTCAACTACTTGAGAAATAGAAGAGCACTTATCCTCTAAGGATTCCTGCTTGGACCTTAGTTGTGTGCAAGAGGTTTCAGCCGCAACCAATTTAGTTTCACTCCCAGCCAGTTTGGTTTTGACCGTAGCTAGTTTGGGCTTCAAAGCTAAATATGTAACCTGAAAGGTGTTACACCTTTTAGATGCATCCTTCTCATTCTTCAAAGCTTCCAAAATATGAGTTTCAAGAGACTTCTTTCCGTCTCTAAAGATTACCATTGATAAATGATAAAACAAGGACAACACAAGAAAGGGGGGTTGAATTGTGTGTGTATAAAAACTTTGTTTTCAAAAACATATATTAGTTTACAAAAAAAATTCGTAAACAATAGCAGCGGGTAATAAGAGCGTAAACAATAAGCAATAAACGACACACAGATTTATCCTGGTTCACCCCCTGAACGATAAGGCTACGTCCAGGCCTTGGCTTCACCATGATTTTCACTATCAAGTATTCCCACAAGACTACCAGAAACAAGTATTCTACAAGACTTCTCCTATCAAGTATTCTCACAGGACTTCTCCAAAAACAAGTATTCTACAGGACTACTCCTATCATGTATTCTCAAAGGACTTCTCCTGAAACAAGTATTCTACAGGACTTCTCCAGAAACAAGTATTCTACAGGACTTCTCCTATCAAGTATTCTCCAGGAATTCTCCTATCATGTATTATACAGGATTTCACCTTTTTACAAATAGTTCTTCTACAAATAGTTCTCTTCTTAAAAGAGTGATGATAGAGAGAGATTGAGCTCGACAGAATCTAAGTTTTGGATAGTGGGATATGACTCCTGGATGAACACTAGAGTTTCAGGTACAGAGATGATAGACAATTGATTCTTAGAGAATTTCACACTTTGACGACTACACTCGGTTTCTGTTTGACACTTGAGTTCGAGTGAGGTTTTAGAGCTTAGAAGATTTCAGAATAGATTGAGAGCTTGAATTTGATTTTCGTTGTGAGTCGCCACTTTTCAAATCTTCAAGTCTTTCTATTTACATCTTTAGTTGAAAGTAACGTTGCTGAAGATGTTGAGAGTGAGTTGTGATTTCTTCTTTCTTCAAGCACGAACGAATCTCTGCTGAGCATTAATTGCCATTAAATGCTCTCGTCTGATTGACTCTGTCATGTTTCCTTAAATGATGATGCACATTAAATGTTGAAGGAAAGCTTCAGAGAATCTTTTCCATTTTGAGCATAGAGAAATAAGTGTAGCCGTTGATGTTATACTTTGTCTTAAGAATGTACTCGTTGACCCTGTAAAGTAGTCACGTGATTCTGAACTCTTTCCTCGGTGAGTGATATATGCCAGCTGTAGACAGCTCATAAGATATTTGAATATCACATACTTTCTTGCTTGACCTTAGATGATGCTATCTCCTTTAATCAGATGATGGTTTCCATTCTGAGAAGACGATGCTTTGCATTTTGTCAAAGCAGACGATGGAACAGTAAACGAGTCTCTTATGGATGTTGGACATTGAGTGTAGACTAGACTTCTCTTTACGTGTTAGACAGTGATGCCTTTTTTGTCTGAGTAGACGATAGTTCTCTTTGATTTGGTAGACAATAGTTCTCTTGATGTCGTAGACGATACTTCTCTTTTGAACAGATAGTGCTGCCGAGTAGACGATAGGGATAATTCATCTTTCAATTCTGTCTGGCAGACGATAGAGATATTTCTTCTTTCTATTTTTCCGAGCAGACGATAGATATTTCCTAAAAAGAATAAAGCACAAAGTTTAGGAAATTTTTATCTATCATAATAGAAATATTAAACAAAATTGTTATCACTCAAAATATGATAAACATTATGGGATCGTTTGAACTTAACAATCTCCCCCTTTTTGATGATGACAATTTATAGAGAAAAAGGTTCATTTTAAAATTGTAAAACGATTACTTTCCGTTTTTATCATTCTCTCCCCCTCACTTGTATAACTTAACTTTTTCTAGCTTTTGCTTATTCTCTCCCCCTTTGTGTCATATTCTAACTTAATTCATATTCTAACTTTTTCTCATATTCTCTCTATAATCTTCTTCTTTTTCTCTCTTCTCTCCCCCTTTCTGCTTTTTCTCTTTTCTCTCTCTCTTTGTGCTTTTTCTCTTCTCTCCCCCTTAGTACTTTTTCTCTTCTCTGAAGCGTTTTCTCGTCTCTCTTCCCCTTTTTCATTAGAAAAACATATGCAAACGATATAAGACAAAAGAGCATGTAAATGATAAGCTTAAAAATTGCATATTAAGCTAAAAACTGTTAGACGATAAAACCGAAACGAGTATATATTCAACAAAAAGTAAAAGGGATAGAATTTTCGATTCAATTTTCTCAGTACCAAGGCAAGGGCTTGTTCAATGTTGGACAACTTGGAATCGACATAAGCCTTATGTTCCATGAATGCTTGTGTAAGACCCTCTATTTTGTAAATTTGCACTTTGGTCCCTAAACTTCTTGTAATTGCATTTTAGTCCTTGGAGTTATAATATTTATGATTTGGTCCTTGAATGATGTGACATTATGATTTGAACCTTGTTAGACATTTTTCTTGAGAGAAGTGATGTTTGATTGTTCTACTCTAGTTGAGCTAAGAATAAGATAAGATCCTAATAGATTTGGTTGAAGCTTGATTGCAAGATTATTTTTGCTTGAGTTATAGCAAGATGAGCTTTGGTTTAGTGGTTGAGACTTAAGTATTTCATTTACATGGAGAGGGTTCGAATTAAGGAGGGAATGAAGAAGGGAATATTCTTTTGTTCTTAGGGGATAGTTTCTGAAAATAATTGTTGAGGAATAAGTAAATAATTAAGTAACAGAAATTAATTTAACCAAAAACGAGACCGGATTCATTCTGTTATTTGTTGGAGCTTTGAATGGAGAAGGAGGTTGTTGTTTCCCCTACTTCCTAGTGCTGAGAACTGTGTGAATCAAGCATTGGTCAGCAAAATATTCTGTTATTTCTCCCTTTTGCTTCTGTTGAGTTAAAAATTAAAATTAAAAAGTAAAAGAAGAAAATAGCACATTGACTAGAGTAGGGAATATGCTGCTGGAAAATAGGGATTGAGGGCTGAAAAACCTCCCACTATGTTAGTGGTTCAGCCAACTTAGAGAGGAAAAAACTGAAGTTCTGTTAAGAACTTAAGGCATTCTCGGAAAAGGGCAGCGCAAGAAGAACGGTGGGAAAGGTAAAGAAGAAGTCGAGATAACAGAAGGTTAAAACTATTCTTAACTTTACTATTCCACACACTTATTCATAATTACAAGCTATGTATTTATACAAAGTTAAAACTAAGACGATACAGAAATCATAATGATCGTTTCGGATATCCTGAGGTCAACTATTACATTGGGAATGTAAATTACAATAAACAATAATAAATACAAGATAAGTTAAGGTAGAATTCCGGCTATTCCGGGATTGCTAGTACGACAAGATTTCTGGCTACAACTGTCACGCACTAAACAATTTGCATGACTGGGATGCCTAAAATAATTAAGCACGTTAATTGTGAGAAATTATGTCGGTCGCACATATAAGTGCGAAATTAGACATCTCTGCTCGCACTTGTAAGTGCAAAATTAGACTTGGAAATTTTTTTCCTTGCCTGGTCACATTTTCAAGTGCGAAAATTACACAGTCGAGGAGATAAAACAAAGAAAGTGAAAATCGAGAGACGAACCTCGTAATTATGTGTGAAAGTGCGAACAAAAGCCCTCAAAGATGATGGGTGAGATGGAAAAGGTGATGGGTGGGATGGAGAAGATGATGGGTGAGGTTGGTCGAGGTTGGATGAGGATAGTTATGAGAGAAGGTTAGGATTTATGAAGAAAAGAAAGATAATGGTGGTTGTGAAGGTGAATAATTAAAGGGGATGGGGTGAGAATGGTGATGAGGAAAGGAAAGGGATGGTGGTGAGAATCGTGATAAGGAAAGGAAATGAAGGGGATGGTGGTGAGAATGATGATGATGAAAGGAAATGAAGGGAATGGTGGTAAGAATGGTAATGAGAAAGGAAGATATGGGGCGGTGAAGATAAGTGTAAAATATAAGTAACTAATAAAATTTATTTTTAAGGGCTCGTGTGGTGGACAGGATAAACAGAGACAGGATAGGATAGTAATCATATCCTGTTGTTATCTGTTGTTTGTTGCGCCAGCAGGATAGGATAACACTATCCTGTCCCTTATCCTATCCTGTCCATCATGTGTAAAAGTTATCATGAGGGGGAGGTAGGATAGAAATTATCTTGACATGATAAGATATCAGTTTTTTATTTGTTTATTACCATGACCCAAAATTAATTTCAATGTTTATATTTTATATAATTTATAATAATATTAATTAATAAATATAAATTTTTGATTTTAATAAAATATTAATTTTATTACTTATCAATTACTAATTGTTATTGTTAAGTTAAATTATTTAATTACTAATAAATTTAATTAAAAAATAAACTTATTTATAAATGGTGAAAATATTGGATTTACTCATATAAAATAATTAAATTTTCATTATCACTTACTACAACTTTAAATTAAAATAGCCGAATTAATAAAAATTAATTTTATTTTAGTTAATATTAAAAAATAAGCTATTTATAAAAATGGAAAAAAATTTAAATTTAATAGAATAATCACTTTTTAAATTAGAAAATTAAATTTTAAAAAATATTATGTATTTTTTATTTCAAGAAAAATTTGATACATTTTTCATTGTTTGTATCATATCCTATCAATATCCCGCCCACCCCAAACGCAGGATAGAATAATAATCTATCCAGCTCTGATCATATCGGCTTATCCAATCTTTTATCTTATCCAATGTTGTTCTTTAAAAATACCTTCCAAACAATTGGGTTGTTGTTCTTCTTCTTTCTCTGGGCGTCTTGTTAGGGTTTCGTTCCAGTTACTCAGGAAGTTGGTAATGTATGCAATGCCGCAACTGAAATAAACAAAACAAAAAGGTGATCTTCTGAACAGAAAGTAAACTCAACCATTCAAATTCCAATTCTCCTTCACCTTCAATTCAACCGACACAACATGCCACTCTCCGCAACACCACCACCACCAAAAACCCTATCACCGAAGACTCGAACCCTATTCGAGATCATCTCCACCACCCCCTCCCTCGCCGTGGAGAAATCCCTCGAGGAATCCGGCATCAGGGTCACCCAAAACGACGTCGAAGACATCCTCAAGCTCTCCTACGACTTCCCCTCGCAGGCCGTCAAGTTCTTCCGCTGGGCCGGCCACCACCTCCTCCATGACCACACCCCTTACGCCTGGAACCTCGTCGTCGACGTCCTCGGGAAGAATCGCCTCTTCGACGCCATGTGGGACGCGATCAACTCCATGGCCAAGTTCCCTGGCCTAATCTCGCTCCCCACCTTCGCCTCGGTGTTTAGCAGCTACGTCGCCGCGGGCCTCCCCGGGGATGCCATCTCGACCTTCGAGGTGATGGAGAATTACCGGTGCGTCGGGGATGTCGTGGCGTTAAACACGCTCCTGAGCGCCTTATGCAGGGGTGGGAAGACCCTTGATGCCTGTGACTACTTGCAGGTTGTGAAGAATGAAATTAGGCCTGATGGGGACACATATGCCATATTGATGGAAGGATGGGGGAGCGAAGGGAATGTTATTGGTGCAAAAGAGACTTTTGCTGAGATGGTTATTGAGATTGGTTGGGACCCTGCCAATGAGCCTGCTTATGATTCATTCTTGTGTACTTTGATTAAGGGGCCTGATGGGGTTCGCGAGGCTGTGAAGTTCTTCGATTCCATGAGAGATAGGAGGTGTTACCCAGGGGTGAGGTTCTACAAGGCGGCGCTTGATCAGTGTGTTAAGGATCATGATGTGAGGATGGCTGAGTTCTTTTGGGAGGTCATGGTGGGGAGGAAGACCTCGCAGCAGCCCACCACAGCGATGTTCAATTCCATGCTCGCCTTGTATTTCTATCACAATGATCTTGAAACAGCTAGGAGGATGATGGATGACATGGTTTATAGAGGGGCTTTCCCGGATTCGCTGACTTATAACTTGATGTTTCGGTTCTTGATCAAGGGCAGGAAATTGAGGGAGGCCTCCGGGGTGTTCAGTGAGATGGTGAAGAATGAGTGTGTGCCGGACCAGCCGAACTGTGACGCTGCTATTAGGGTTTACTTGGATAATGGGGATCCTTTAATGGCGATGAAAGTTTGGAAGTGTGTGGTGGAGCATTATCGGGAGGATTTAGAGGATACCGCGAATTTACTGGTTGTGGGGCTTCGGGATCTTGACAGGGTCCCGGAAGCGGTTAAGTATGCTGAGGATATGATTGGCAGAGGAATCAAGTTAACCTCTTCCACATTGTCTAAGTTGAGACAGAGCCTTGTCAAAGGAAGAAAAGAATTTGTGTATGAAGAGCTTTTGAGAAAGTGGAAATCTCATTAGGTCAGTTGGGATTTGCTAAAACTGCATATCTTAATATCAATTCTGAGT
This sequence comes from Acmispon strigosus, assembly GCA_030819835.1. Lineage (NCBI taxonomy): Eukaryota > Viridiplantae > Streptophyta > Magnoliopsida > Fabales > Fabaceae > Acmispon > Acmispon strigosus. The sequence continues at coordinate 34,930,175 of JAUAMA010000007.1, forward strand.
TTCAAAACATTTTTGTCTTATGTCATATGTATACAGACTTGCTAAGGAAATAAATCTGAAGTGGTTACTTTGTCCCTGCTGAGCAATAAAATACTTTGTTTCTTAATTGTATATGCATCATATCTGCATATAACTGAAACAGATCCAACTGGGATTGCATATAATACTCTGAAAGCAGCGATGGAATTTATGCTGGTTTTGGTTCAGTTTGAGGCATATATTATCAAAAACTTTATCTATTTACCACCCTAGGTTATTTATTTATTTTGTCAACTTTTCTGATTTGAACTATATTATGAATTTTGGATATCTATGCCTTTCTGCTTTGATTTCACACTTGTTGGTCTTTGCTACCCCTACTTGTGAGTAAAAAAGTTGCACTTGAACATATGAGCTATGAAGTGAGTGGATTTATTTTTTCAACAGATTGTATGGACCTGCAGTTTCTGTAAATGATTATCTGATTGATCCTGTTAAGGTGTCAATGAGCACACCCTTCAAGTCTTATAATATATGTTCTATTCTATTGAAATCATTTAGACTTTGTCTATGAATTCTCCTCAATCCTCATCACTTTCACAATGCGTATTGCGTAGGCTTTATTTTAAGAAGCTTTGAGACCATGATAGGTTGTCAAAATCAGGATTTTGCCTTTGATCAGAAAGAGGGTGAAAATTGTAAATGTAATCATAAAGATTTTGCAAAATCTATATGTATGTATACACACACTCATACACACACATGCATATAAATTCATGTATATGCAAATAAAATAGCATAAATAAGAAAAAAAACTTTAAATAACTACAAGCACTTAAATAAAGTTGTAGTCATAAATCATAATTCATATTCCATAAGAATGTCATGCATAAGCCATAAAAGCGCTTCAAATGTTAATAACTGCAACACCATATTCAATGAGTTACAAGGCATAAAACTTAAACACCAAAACTAAATAGGAAATGATAATGTTCTAATTGTAGAACTTAGGTGTCTAATCTATCAAATGTGTTGTGAAGATCTTGCGGAATATAGAAGGAAGAAAAAGTAAACGGAGAACTCACTTGAGAACTGAGAACACGCGAACAGAAAAAACGTCACCAGGGAGTGCAGAACTCACTAAGGGAGCTCGAGCAAGATGATAAACAATCTCGCTTGCGGAAGAATCATTAGGGTTGAAGCAGAACGGGGTGATTGAAAATTTTAGGGTTAGGGTATTAGTGAAATCAGGTCAAATAAGGAAACAGGTTGAAAACCAGATTCACATCCGGGTTTCTTCTGGATATTGAGTTTTAGCTGCGATTTTAGGATTAAAATCCTGATTTCAGCAGGACTTAGTGGCTTAGGATTTTTCTTTCGATCGAAATCGCTGGCGACCTCACTAATCTCATGATCATAGGATTTTTTTGGGATTAAAATCCAGACATCACTTTATCACATTTATACATAAATTTGTTTTTGGCAACTCTGCATGAAAACTTCAGTTCTACTTTTACTAATTGACCCATTTTGTCTTTCCTTGACATGTGTGGATTGAGCCTAATATAATAAGGTTTTTGTTGTTCGTGAGTACATTGTGCTTCTAGTATTGGTGAATTTGTATTCTATTTGAGATCATAATCTTGGTATCACTATTGAAAAACGGTAGCGATGAATTGGAATCAGTCTGCGGTCTACTGATCTTCAAAATCGCCTTTAGGACTTGACAAATCAGTTTGTTCTTTTTGCATGATATCTCGCCAACTGAAGGCTTGTCACCTTATGAGGTGTTTGGTATCTGGATGAAGCTCTCTTCTTTTTCTGGCATCACCTTGAGAAGTGTTCAGCCGTATAGTGTGTGTGTGTGATGAAATTATTGTTGTTACTTGAATACCCTAGGGTCTTGTCATTATGTCATGGACTACTACTTATTGAGTTCCTTGTTGAATAGAACTTTGATTAATGTCTGATACTAACTCCACTTGATACTCTTGACCGAAATTCTAGTGTGATTCACTGGAAATTTACAAACATGATAATCAGTGTTTTATCTCTGTTGAATGTTTTACTCAGCTGCACTACAACTGGATATGTGACGCTTAACGATTTACCTTATCTCTCTCCAGTACCAAGGGATATGGATTTGATGGCAGGAAAGGGAAAAAAAAAAGCTTGCTATATGGGATCTGTGAATCTTAACTCAGGGTCATGCTTGCAAAGAAAATTATACTCACGGTGTAATGAAGAGAACATCAGAGAATAATTATAAAAGCAAAGAAGAGAAACTGACCCTTTTCCTTTGGAGGAGTTTAGCATTCAGGTTTGGAGCGAGGGTGCTCCATTTTAGATTTACCCATTGTAACAGGTAATTATAGGTTTCTTTTTGTATAAAATTTCGTTGATGGATGGACTTTGGGTTTACCTGTGGATATCTTTTTTGAATGCTCATCGGAACCATACCATTTCAAGGATTCCTCAAACTCTCCATCCCAATTTAGTTAAGCAAAACATTGATCTTATGAATGAATAAGTAAATTAATGACCAAGTATGCAAATTAGCTTGTTTAATAGCACTTTCAATGAAAATTCATGTCTGTGATAGTTTGTTTCAACTGCCATTTTCCCGATTGACAAGGCACATTCAGAAAACGGAACTCACTAGTTGGATTGGTTGAACGGACGTCCATGTTCAGCCATCAAGTATTCAAACAGACCCTTAATGTTTTGGAATGAAAATATTTAGTTGAATGTAAATGAAATCCAAATATATACTAAGAAAAAGGGTCAGTAACATGCAGCTGTTACTAGCATGATTGGATCCACTTTTACTCCTTAAAAATATTTCCCCCTTTTATGATATACCCCTAGTAACTTCTCCCAAAATATGGAAAATCTAGTGAGTTTTCAGACACTCACTAAACAAGGAGGGATCAGTTAGACCCTAGGGTTTCAAAATTTAGTGAGGCCCTGACCACATTATTGAAAGTGGAATTTACCTGATTGAGAACAGGTTTTGATGATGATTCAAGACGATTTGATAATGGATAATAAATGAAACTGCAGCCTAATACTACCTAAAATGTATGACCTTAAATATAATGATATAGCTATTTAATGAGCCTTTTTAGATTTTACGCAAGGAATGAAAAATGCAGGAATTGATCTTTCACCAAACAACTGTAACTCTTGTCAAAGGCTAGAAGAAATACCAATTGAGTTAAGCAGCACCACTAGCTTAGTTCATTTTAAACGCTGCACTGCACTTCAAATATCACAATGCATTGTAAACTCACGCAACCGATTACATGATTCATAATCGATTAGAAGAGTCAGCACACTCCACCTTTTCTAGTGAATCTATTCACTGAAGTCAAGTTGAGTAAATGGATGACGGTAATGATTGGATACACGGTGAAAAATCACGATAAGTTAAAACTACAGTGAACAGAAGCGACTTCCATGACTGTTGTGGCTGTCCTTTGTGAATTTGATTTCACTGTGGTTTTCCATTGGGTACCCACACTTAAGCCCATTTCTGATGGCTGTAGAAATTCGTGAGAAGCTACCATATTCCCTTCCTCGAGTGGATCACAAATTTCTTCATTTGCACTTTGCGTGAAGGTGAGGCTGAGGGTAAATGTTCTAACCTATATTTGCAAAGAAATGAATCAAATCACATGGATCCAGCATCACCGCTTCCTAATTAAAGAAATAAATTCCCAACACAAGTATTGGAATAACTATCCATATACTATTATTATTAGCATAGTTGTTGCTCATACGTGGAATCTATCATCATTCAATTACTCAAGAGTCAAGACCCACCAGCCTAATGTTCAAGTCTTAAAGCCTAACCCTTTTTCTTTTTCATCAACTTGTGTTTGGTCAAAAAAAATTGGTCAGAATGATAGACATATTATTAATGGCACTTCCTAATTTTGGCTCATAACTGTATTATGGACTTGTAGTGCACTGTCGGAAATCTTTTCTTTTTAGAAAACATTATTGAGAGAAGTCACGTTTTAGAAGGCATGTTCCAGGAGTATTCACTATTCACGGATTGAGTTAGTTCGGGTTTGAAATAAAATATAAATTGTACATAGCATATCTAACTGGTTTTGATTGGTTTGAGTTTCTTAATTTTTTTCAATAAGAGAGATTCGATTAAAACTAAGTTGGTTTCATTTGAGTATTGAACTGTTGTAAAAAACAAATATTTTTTTTAAAACATCCCTCATATTATAATTTTTCATATATAGAATTTTGAACTTTGTTACTACAAAGTAAAAAAAATCAATTATGAACATGAATAATTTTTAACTAATATTACTTGTTATGGTGGAGAATCATGCAAGAAGATAACTTGCTGGTTGGGTTTTTTGGTTCTGTTTGTTGTGTGCCATTGTTGAAGATTGTTGTTCTTTTTATCTTGGGTTGGGTGGATTTCTTGTATGGTTTCCTTTTGGCGGGATATCTGTTTGCAATTTATTTGTAGATTTCACTCTCTTCTTTATTATCAAAAAATTTCTTTTTGTTATCGGAGAAAAAATGTTGATGAGACCCATCTTGCAGATGCTGAACTTGAACTCCAAGGAAATAATCCAACGTGCCCAGTTGTTTGAGTGAAAACTCTGTATTGAGTTAGGAAGTGATTTTTTGAATAAGAGACAATGAATTATCAGTGATGATAATATAATCAACATAAACTAAGACGTAAATGCAACAAGAATCTGTACTGAAAATAAATAACGAAGGGTCACAACGACTGGCCTTGAAACCAAACCTGACCAGAGCCCCTTTCAATTTGTCAAACCAAGCCCGGTGAGTTTGTTTGAGTCCATAGAGAGAGCTTTGTGGAGTTTGCAGACTAAGGTGTGATCTGCAGTTTGAAATCCCGGTGGTTGGGCCATGTAGACATCTTCATCAAGCGTGCCATTCAAAAATGCATTGTTGACATCAAGTTGATGCATGGGCCAATGTTTGGTGACAGCTAAAGACAAGATGAGTCGGATAGTGACTGGCTTCACAATAGGAGAGAAAGTTTATAAATAGTTGAAACCTAGAACTTGATTGCACCCTTTGGCCACTAACCTAGCTTTGTAGCTGTCAACAATGCCATCAGGTTTTTGTTTAATACGAAACACCCACTTACAACCTATGGACTTTCTGTTTGGTGGTAGGGAGACCAAAGACTAGGTGTTGCTTTGGTGCAAGGCGTCAAACTCAACCTGCATAGCCTGTTGCCAATGCGGATCTTGAAGAGCTTTCCTGTAGGATGCTGGTTCAACCTGAGTTAAGTGAAGTTGAGGCTGAACAGTTCTAGGTTTAGAACGAGTTTGCATAGTGTGAGTGTTGACTGGGGGAGGCGGTGTTGGGGTTGCGGCAGTTGACGGTGGCACAGGAATTCAAGATTTTGACCTAGTTTGCATGGGATGCTTGTTGACAGGTGCTTGAGGAAGGGCAGGAGATTCTTGGCTGACTGACATTAGTTGAAAGTCTGCAACTGGAGAAAGATGGAGACGGCAGTTGCTATGGAACTTCAGTGACATCAAATGTTGGAATAAATGATGTTAGAGAGGTCCCTCCATAGGGAAAGGAGGGGTTGAAAAAATCTACGGATATGGGTACCTGTGCTCATTGAAAGTAACATCCTTGGATACAAATTTTTTGCCATTGGCATCTAAACATTTGTAACCTCTATGGGTATGGGAATAACCAAGAAAGACACATTCACAAGACTTGAACTGAATTTTGGACATATTATAAGGGCGAAGAAAGGGATAACATGCACACCCGCAGGCTTTTAAGAACTTATAATCTGGGTGAACATTGTGAAGTTTAAAGTAGGGACTGACATTACCTAAGACAGAGGTAGGCAACCTATTTATGAGGAAAGTAGCTGTTAAAAAGGCATGATCCCAAAATTGATGTGGGATTTTGGCTTGGGAAAGCAAGGGTAGACCAGTCTCAACAACATGTCTGTGCTTGCGCTCCACACTGCCATTTTGATGATGTGTGTGTGGGCAAGTCAGACGATGAATGATGTCTGATTGTGTAAAGTGAGAGCTGAGGGGTTTAAATTCAGTGCCCTCATCAGTTTGAACACCTTTTATTTTCAGGTTTAATTGTAACTCAACCATTGCCTAGAACTGAAGAAAGGTGGTGTAAGTATCTGATTTCTTTCTCAATGGATAAATCCATGTATAACGTGTGTGAGCATCGACACAAGTAAGAAAATAAGAATAACCAGCAGAGAATTCAATGGAGGCTGGGCCCCATAAGTTAGAAAAGACAAGTTCTAAGGGATGAAAATAAACTTTATTAGATTTAGAAGAGGGCAATTTATGAGATTTATCCATACAACATGCACTACAAACACAAGAAATAGCTCAAGAAGGAACTGAAATATTACATTTGGATAGAACAGAATGTAAAACTTCACGAGTAGGGTGACATAGACGATGATGCCAAAGGTCATAGGTTGGGGACCTTACTGACGAAGTATCAGGGTTCATAGTGACATGTGCTGTAGATGAACTGAGGGAGGACGAATTTGAAGCTGGCATGACAGAAGACTTGGACTGGAAAAACTTGGAGGCATGCATGTCATCAAAATAATAGAGACCATCACCCGCCAAAATGTAATGTAGTGGAAAAAATAGTAATTTCTGCTTGCTGGTTCATTTTCATCTCAGTTTAATTATGATTTTAACGTTTTTGGAATTACTGCAATAGGTAAGATATATTGATTTCATAAAAATGTAGTGAACAAAATAAAAATGAGGAAGCGCTCTGATTGGAGATTGTTTTGATGAAAAATCCCCAACTACTGCTTGCTGTGTTGCGAATGTTGTATCTGCCATAACTCTTCACCTAAGAATAATTATGAGAAGCAAGCACAAACCAACAAAGTTCTACATTCTCACAAGTTGCAAAAATACACAAATAAAACAAGTCACAAGTCACAACTCATAATTGTCTTTTAAAACAACAAAAGCAATCACAAACCAACAAAGTTCTACATTCTCACAATAGCAAAGTCTTAGTTTAAAATTCTAAGTTCTAACATAGTCTTAGTTCAAATCAAAACATTAGATTTGGAAGCAGCCTCTTTCCCATTACCACATCCATCACCATCTTTCAAACCTTCATCATCGCCATCACATCTACATATAACAATTGAATGACAAAATAATTAAATTCATATTTCTGCAACAAAGTTCAAAAAAGTTGATCCTTCCTCCCTCGTGCTGTCCCTCTTTAGTCTTTAGATCCATATGAATGATAATAAAAAAAATTAAAATTTAAGTAAAAAATAAATGTGTTCCGTTCAAAAAAAAGTACAAAAAAAGGTGCAGGCTCGACAGGCTGGCCCGCGCCCGACCTGCCAAACCCGCCAAAAAAAGCGGGCCAAAATGGTTGTGGCTGAATTTTCCAACCCAACCCGCCAAACGGGCCTAGCCCATATTGCCACCCCTAGTCAATAGAGCCCTCAAAGGGGGAAGAACTATCACAAAAAACGCTGCTCCAATCCTTGCCTTCAAAGCCCTTGATAATATCTATTAATTCCTCGTCAAGATGAGGAAAGGTCTTTACAAATTGTAAGGGGGTATGCACGGGTTTGATTGAACACTCTAAGTTCACATTATCATTACTATCTTCCCTCATTAAACGTATAGAAAATAAGGAAATGAATAAAATAGGGAGGAAAGTACCAGAAAGGAAAAAACTCTTAAATTTCAAAGTGTAGAACGTTGGGTGATTAAATGGCGGAGACACTGAACTCACTTTTTAAAGGAGAGAAGCGAATACGAGTGTGAAAGCTTGTGTGAAGAAATGATATGCTCAAGAACATCATTTATAAAAGGAGAGAGCAATGGGGAAGCCTTCGAGAATCCTTTTTCCCCTCAATTTAATAAAAATAAAAAATAAAATAAAAGGAAGAACACGAACATGTACGAAACCTAAAACAAGACGTGAAATTTCAAAAAATGATTTCATTGAAAGTCATCATTTTATTACACGTCTTTATGAATAAGTCATAACTACAAGATATGATTTGTCTTTAATTACGATGCTCCAAGTTTAAAAAAAAAACTTAAAAGAACAGAGCGTTTATGAATAATTTGTAATGCATTTTACCTCGACCAAAAGATGGTTTAGAAAAATATTTATCCCGAATTGAGTTAACACTTTGAAGTGATTTTTTGTCTCTAATTCCTTGCATTGCATCTCAAACTAACTATTTTTTGACATAAGCTTGTCAAACGTGACATTACATTGCATAACATGCTAAGCTGGAGGCTCGTGAATATCATATTGATCGGACGATACGAACAAAATGAAGAATTATCTTATCCAACAGTTTACCGAGTTGAACAAAGTTTACACACTTACTAAACAGTTGTGAGGTTACTCAAGGGTATCCATCATCTCAGAAGTATTACACAAAGACTTCATTAAGACCCGACGCCTCAATTACAAGCCTTACCAAGCATTTAAATACATACCAAGCATTTAAATACATACTTGATTGTGTATTTTCATAAGCATTATTCATTTTTACTATCTGAATATTCTTTTAAGACTTTGAGATTTTATCTCTAATTTAGAAGCTGACTTAAGCGTTGAGGTGCCTTCTCAGGTACATCCCCAAAGTACTCCGTCAAACTCTCTGTGGACCTATCTATCACCACCAGAGCGTTCAGCCTATGTCCACCGTACAAAGATCACACACAAATTAAGTTGAAATATTCTCATTTTACATGGAGCCCAATAAAGGTTCTATTTAATAGTATGAATCACTATGAAGGGAAGCCGTAATCCACTAAAGTGAAAGGGAGCCAACAGTTTTAGTTACATTTAAGAATCTCCAACTCTCCAGATGGTAAAAGCCAGCACTTCCCAACAATTGTGAAAAATAAAATTGTTAGCCATATACTTTTTTTTGTCGAAGCCATGTTCTTCTTTTAACATTCTCTTTATTATGGACAAAATTTACATGGGCCTTACTAACTAAGGAGTGGGTCCAACCAAATAGAGTATGAAAGTCACATATCTTCATAAATGTCACCTGATAATATAAAGAGTATTTTCGACAAAAAAGGTTGTATTTATTTAATAAAGAGTATTATTATAAATTTCACCTGATGATATAAGTTTAATTTAAGTTCCTTAATCTATAAGATTGTACTCTAAAGTAGGTATGCATTAGTAAGATACGAGAAAAGGTTATTTCTTAACTTGTCAAATTTAATTTTCTTAATCCATATAACTTGATAGGCACGCCACAGTTTATAATTTCTCCAAGGGGGTGATGGTGAGATGCAGTTCTAGTTATTTGTATTAGTCTCATTTGTTGAAATATCTATAATTGGCGAATGAAACTTATTTTTCTATTCGGTAGTACACAATCACTCTATATTGTAAGATTTGCTTAACCTTAGATGGTTAAGGAAAATGAAACATTACCAAACCTAAATTGTTTACTTCGTAAAGTTTGTAAATAGATGTGTTGACACTCAAAAATCCGTAACGGCTAGTTAGAAGCTGAAATGTCACTCGAGTCGATTTGGGGATTATAGCCGAACATAATGTTAGCCGAATCGAGTAGGTCTAGTTGATTGGCAATACAAGTAATCAGCTCAAGCAAATCAGGTGCACATGGACAAGATTAACGGAAGATGCAGAAACTTGGGTTTCAAGTAGAATAAATCATCAAGTTTCTAGAAGCTTTCCACGTCCAGAGATAGTTAGTGGGCTCGTCCCCGCGAAAATAGAAGAAAGTGGTTACGAGCTAGTCGATGCAATGAGGAACGGCTAAAACAAAACCTCTAGGCTGACTCGGAGAGAGGGAACGATGATGCCCCACGATTTTGTAAACGCTTGTAATGATCGGAGAACGTGGGGTGTCACTTGTTCCTTCCAACCATTAGGTAGTTAGCTCATTTGCCTCTATAAATAGAGAAAAGGTCATTTGTACAAACACACAATTAATCAATCAAATCTACAAATTTCCCGCATTTTATCTTTATTTTACTTTTCACAACTTTACTTTTCAGCTATTTAAATTCTTTATCGCTTTCTGCAATTTATCATAGTTGGTTTTCCTGCCGATCACACGGCTTCCACATCGACCAAATCTATTTCCTAGCGACCAAACCTATTTGTGAACCGACAAGATGTGCCATGACGAAATAAACCCAAACAAGAAGAAAGTTCGTGGCTTAATTCCATTGTAAGATGACAAGCGGAAAGACTGCGCCAATCGCCAAGTGCAATGTCATATATTTTGTTAAACACATCTACCCAAATAATTCAGATAAAGATCAATTGGATTAAGTGTAATTAGCAATGGATAGATGGTTAATTAATAAATAGATGTTCATGGTCAAAGACAAGTAGACAAGACAAATACACATTCTTTTAACGGTTGATAATTGTTCAGCAATGTCAAATGTTTAATCTATTCATGCCAAATAGACGTGGGCATTTCCTTCATTTACGTCGATTTTTTCTTTCTTAGCAATAGCATGGGCATTTGGCCGACGCTGATAATTGTTTTTCTTGTAGTGGTAGTAGTGAAATGGTTAAAATTAGTTAGTTATGTTTCAGAGTTGGCTTCCAATGCAAGCTTCCTTTGTTTTCTATATAACCAGAGACGTTTCACATTTACATCTAATGAGAATATACTGTTTTCTTCTTTATTCTGTTTTATTATATATTAACATGAGCTTCTGAGTTTGGCCATGGTTTCCTCACTGCCCATGTAACACCCAGAATATAGAATATTATAGGGTTATATATCTTAAATACTTAATTAAATTTCCTGTATGTGTTGAACATTGTTTAGCGTATGTTTGATGTGATGAACATTTTAAATATTAATTGAAAGAGATGGAATTTGAATTCTTCTATATTTTCACGATAACTTATGTTGAATTTCATGACTTTTAACTGTGATATCGATATGTTTTCGTTTCAGAACCTGGGAAAGTTCTCGGCGCACCGCAGAGGTTTTTGTAAAAACCACGACGTGAGGAAAGATGGCTAGTCAAGATATTTTTAGAATCCCAAAACTAGATGAGGAGTCTCAGAATATTGAGAGGATTCCATAAATGCGGTAAAAATATTTTCGACGTTCGGAGTTTTCGAGCCGGAGCCAACTCTTGAATAGTTAGTCGAGATATTTTCACGAGCGAAATTCGAGATGAACGGATGACTGATGCAAGCCACGAAAATTGATTTGCAACTTGAGTTGACGTAACTTTTTATGCTTTTTCCTTATTTGATTAAAGTGAAACAAACCAGATTTAGTATTAACCAAATCAACCTTATTATCCAAGGGACTAAGGGGTTGAGTAAGAAATTTTTCTTCATCCCACATGCATTATAGTCACGGCTCTCCTCCACATTCACACACCTTCACTTTTGTTTTTTAACTTGTGTTTTAGTGAGAGAATTGGAGAAGGTTTTGAGAGGAAAAGTGAGAGAAAAGAGAAATTTCTTCTTCCTCCACCACAAACACCACTCCAACTGCCACCTCAACCCTCTCCTTTCATCTTTTGGCTTACCCTCCTTCACTAAAGTGGTAAGATTATTCTTGAGCTACATGATGATGTTTTTCTCTTTGAAAAAGAATGAGATTTGAACTAAGAAGTGATTTTAGTTTGAGTTTTGGCTTTTGTTTTCACAAGAGTTTAGAGTATGATTTGAGCTATCATCATGTGAAGTTGGTTTATATAAATATTAAGTTCAAAGTGATTTTTGATTTTTGATTTTAGCTTTTGGCTTTTTGGTTCCATGAAAGTGATTGAGAATATCTTGATCTACAACTATACATATTTTGTTTTCTTAAAAGTTGAATTTTTAAAAAGTGATTATTTATAGGAAGTGATTTTGAAGTTTCAAACTTTAATTCTACCATAGAAATGGTTAAGCCTAGTGTGTGAACTAATTATTTTTTAGAAAAAAAAAAATGAGCTACCCTATAACTAGCCTTGGCCGAATGTATGTATAGATCCTTGGGTTGATTTTTTTTTTTTTTTTCTCAAGTGTTAGTGTAGGAAAGTGATTTTGGGTAATGTAAAATTGCTTGTGGAAGAAAAAAAATTGTTGGGTAAAAAGGGGAGCATGGCCGAGAGCTATAAGAAGGTTTTGGGGTTGAAAGATTGTTTTTAAAACTTGATTTTGGGTGGAAAAACACTAGGGTTAAGTTTGGGGTTCAAAAAGTAAGTTTTGGAAAGTTTGAGGCCAAAATTGGAAAATTGGAAAGTTTTGGGGCAGAATTAACATTTTTGGAAAACCTTGGGGTAGAAAATTCTGGGGTCGAAAATCATATTTTGGGAAAACTTGGGGACAAAAATTTAATTACTGAAAAAGTTTAGGAACCATAAGTTAATTTCCAAAAAGTCAAAGAGCCTGTTTGTAAATTTGTATTTTTGAGGGATTAGAACTGAACTCCTCGAATAGTATTTTAAGCTAGATAATAATTACTTTAAGTGCACTGGTGAAGGTACGATGAGCGAAACCGAAAGCGGGAACGAGACGAGCACAAGGAAGGAAAGCATCGACAATGAGGTCACTTCGATTGCTTTATTTATATGATAGATTTTTCATGTGCTTTGTTGTGAGTTGAGACTTGATGTGTTGATATTGGATGTGTCTTGATTGTGATAACATGATGAACTTTGATTATGATAGCATAAGTATTCCATGTGATATGATAATGAGATCTATGTCTTACTTGTTCGCATGATATTTATGAATGATAAATGCAAATATTGATTTTTATCGGATGTGAACTGTTGGCAAGAAAAGGCCATGCCGGGGAGGCAACGCGATGCGGACACCCCGTGGAGGGTAGCCCCGCCTATGGTGGAACTCGAACTCGTGATGAAGGCGTTTTCGTTGTTTGAATTGTGTGGCTGACTTCATAGTATGAGATGCATGCATTGTGTCCATCGATGTTCGGTGGGACCGAATGTGACAATGGAGTTCATCAAGACGAGTGGGACTCATACTTGTGTTAGTGGCATTTACCAGCCGGGTTGACAATGGGACTGGACAACAAGTGGCTCGGGTGATTTTCCCGCCTCCCATGTCTGGGTGTTAGCGTTATATTCGGACAATTTTTGTACAATGGAATTGTATGTGCATGTGCATGGACAGATAGATGAACTTTAGGGTTGGCTGTTGTTTGACTTGAGTTAATATAGTTTGCAATGTGAAGCATGTGATTATATGATGTGAATTGAGAAGATCAGAATGACCTGTATTATGCTATTATTGTATGCCTTATATGTATCATATGATATGGTTGTTCTGGAAGTTGACCCTCACATACATGTTTTGTGTTGTTGTTAGGGCGTGACCGCCAGCCGATGAGGGACCGTTGGGTCGGACTCTCGATTGAGGGGGGAGATGCATACATGCTCCTTGATGGGGGACCGATGGGTCGGACTCTCGATTAGGGTGTGGATGTTTGACCACCCCACGCGTAGAGCGACCTATGTGTTAGGTTCAAACGAGTTAGATTGTTTATCATGTTTTGAATGATAACAATTTTATTTCCTAAACTATATGAATTATTATTTTCAGGAAATAATCCCTATCGTCTGATGAAGAGCAAAAACGAGAAAGCGTCGTCTGACAAAGAATGAAAGGAAAAGCATCGCCTGACAAAGAATGAAAGCAGAAGCATCGTTTGATGAAGATAAGCCGCATCGTTTGATGAAGACAAGCTGCATTGTCTGACGAAAGAAGACAAAATCGTCTGATCAAAAAGGGAAAGCATCATTTGATGAAGAGAAGCAGCATTGTCTGGTCAAGTGAGACAGCATCGTCTGATGAAAAGAGACAGCATCGTCCGAGGCCACACTGTCTACAGTTGTCAAGCACAACCGAGGGGAAGAGCTCAAATCATGTGACAAGTTAGAATATCAACGACTCTAATTTCTCTCTCTGCAACTGCATTAAATGAAGAGTCAGAATGCATTAAATGCTAAGCTTTCAACAGTCAAGAAGAGATCCGTTGGGCAACGGGAAGAAAGAAGAGAAGTTCAAAGTCTCACATTCAAGATAAGATATAAAAGGAAGATTCGAAGACTGAAGAACTAGGCGACTCTCAACGAAATTCAAACGCAAGCTCTCAATCTTCTAAAATCTCCCAAGCATAGTTTCCTCACTCGAATCTCAAGTGTCAAACCACAAATCCGAGTGAAGTTACTCAAGTGTGAAAAGATCTTGAGTGTCAAACTTCATCTACCTCTTTCACACCCAGACCAGAGAACTATTGCAAATCATCTTTGTTTGTAAAACTCAAGTTTTTACTCAAGTGTCAAACCTTTCACAACACTTAGAGTTTGTGTGTGCTTAAACTTTCTACCTCACTATTTCTGAAGAGATCTTCATAGAAGAATTTCTTTTTCTTGTAAGAAGAATTAGGAGAAGTCTTGTTGGGAGAAGTCCCTAATAATACTTGTTGGGAGAAGTCCCTGAGAATACTCTGGAGGAGTCATGTGGGAATACTTAAGAGAAGTCCTTCGAATACTCTAAAAAGGTCTTGTGTCTAATACTTGTACTGTTCTGGATTGAATAGTGAAAATCTTGGTGAAGCCAAGGACTGGACGTAGCCCTATCGTTCTGGGGGTGAGCCAGGGTAAACTTCGCGTGTGCTGTTTTTATTGCTTGCATTGTTTACGTGTTTATTGCTTGCATCGTCTGCTGCATGCACCGTCCAACATTTTCTGCTTGTATCATCTACATGTTCACAGCACTCACATTAGAATTCATTTTATTTCTCCTGCTAAAACTCTGTTAACCTGTCGTCCACATAGGTGTGTCTTTATCCTGAGTTCTATCGTTTGCGAAAACCTTTCATAAACTAATAGTTGTTTTTGGAAGTCAAGTTTTAAGTAGGACAGAATTCAACCCCCCCTTCTTGTGTCGTTTGCCCGTTTCCTTTCTCTATCACTATGTCGGTCGGATTACGAAGGGCGTGTTGGATGAGATGGGTCGAGTGACCAAGCGCATTTATTACCGAGGGATCCTGAACCTTCCACTTCCACCTCAGCGTTTATGGGATGACCTCAAGTCCTCGACGTCATGCGCGACAGCCTTACCGGCGACTCCTTTACGTGCAGCCGATCCCGAGGATCCTTCTCCCTCCCCTACCAACACACCTTCATCGCCCTACACCGGTGATGTAAGACCCTAGAAAATAGTATAAGGTTATTTTAGTCTTTTTCAGTATTATTAAATATTATTAATATTTTTATTAATATATATTGTTTGATTTTGTGATTAGTTAATGTGTGAATATTGGTATGATTGATGAAAAGGAATTAATTTTCTATAATTTTTTAGGAGGAGTGTGTGTGACACACTATTTATTTTCCAAGGGAGAAAATATTTTTGGTTAATTAATTAATCAATGTGATTAATTAAGAGGAAAAAAGAAAATATGTATATTATGGGGATGTATCATATGAGAAAGATATTTTTATATGAGAAAATGATTATTTATTTGATTTTAATTTTCCGCTCATTTCGAGTTTATTTATTCTTTTGATATTTTGCCCTCGAGAAATCAGGGCATTACAGGTGACCCCACGGGAGCAGCCCTCAAGGAGGAGGAACAGGAGTAGGAACAAGAGGAACCAAAGGAAGACCCGGAGGAGGACCCAAAGCAGGACCCATGGGATGAGTACATCCAAGACATAATGGCTCGACGAGATGTTGTTTTCCGCAAGGGCCTTCGCCACTTAGTGGGAGTTGATCCGACTTGGAAAGTTGCGCCAAGGGCTTGAGTGTCAGCAGAGAGGCTCTGATGGCGGTGTTTGAGTCGGGATAGAGTAGAGGATTAGCATGGCTAGCTTGTGGCTATACTTCTAGGTTAGGGACAAGGTAGCGCCGGGTTTCTTTTGTGTAATTTACCCTGCGTGGAAATCACAGGGAGATTATCGGACTTATGAGTCTTGACCCGGGTTCATAGTTTGATATTTCCTTCTTTAAAACTTGGCATGTACTTTAATTACTTTTGGACTTATGAGTCTTGACTATGGATAACTGTATCGGAAATTTTACCTATAGGTATGGGTTTATGTTATGCATTTGGTAGCGCATGTTTTTAAAATAACTTACACATGTAGTTCAAGGCTTCAAAGAATCACTAGCATATTTAATTCATGGAAATGTTACTATTGCAACCCCCAAAAATTGGAGTGTTACACCGAATACTCCGCCTATTACAAAGATGTTGGTGACTGCAAAGACTGCTCTAGCCAATGTCCATTTCATGTTTTCTCAGCTCTGCATCAAACTGGATAAGAAGAACTTTCTGTGGGCGTCAGGAAGTCGAAAGGTGGGGGTTTAATTTAGGGTTTCCAGTAGTTGCTAAAACAAAAAAATATATGTTGCATTTTGCGCCGTTAGAAACCGTCGTTAAAAGAAACATGAAAGTCGTAGGCAATTTGCAGTGGTCAAGTCACCTCTATATTTTGACCAAAAGTTAGGATAGTGATTGGTCAAAACCGACCGCAAATTTTGCGTGCGACACTTGTAACCGCATTGTTTAGCAAATCGCAGCATATTGTGTACAAATCACCGTAAAACACAATTTCTCTTATAGTGCAATGATATTTGAGATAATTGAGTTTGAAATTTTAGTATTATTTATGTATTTTCTTAAAAATAATTCTGTCGATTCACTTGGGTGGTGATAGTATTATTTATATAAAGCTAAGTTCAGATTTTATGCAATACTTATTCAATTAAATTAATTTTTTGGTCAAGTATTCAATTAAATTATTATGTGTGTCAGGACACCTCACAACACATTACGTGCAAGAACACGATTATATTTATTTCCTACTTTCTTGTAATTTAGAACAAGTTTCTTAAAACAAAATTGCATTAGATGGAGAAGATCCTCATTGGACAACATTTAGACAAATAATGAAAAATCATAAAACTAGTCAGTAAGTTACAAAACAGGTAATCAGCATTTTAAGAGTAGTACTACTACTGGGTCCTTAAAACCATGTTGTAGGAAACCTATCTTCGAAAGGAATCGCCTATAAATATTTTCAGCCGCAAACATAAAGGAGTATTATTGTCGGTTAACTAACTCTAAATTAAATCTTTGCCAACAATTTAATATTTTATTTAATCTCTAAAATACACAGAATTGGATTCATATTATTTTTTATTGAGTTAGAATTTCATTTTTCAAAATATCAATTGGTGTAAATATTTCTAAAAAATAAATAGATAGATGCAAGCAAATTTTCTTTTAATTAAATTATTCTCACAATTTCGACTCAAGTTTGGTAAAACCTACTGAAGGATCGAACATTTGATTTAGAAATTTAAACAGTCATTTTTACTACTACGACAGACACTCGTTTGATGCAAATAATGTTTTTGAAATTAAATACACAAATTTACTTTGTACTTTTTTAATCGATAGGTAAATTCGCATGCTTTTTGTTTTTTCAATAATTAGAATTAGAATTGTTTCTAATAATTTCCCATGGCGACTTCATTGTATGAGAGAAAGTTGGTGTCCTAATTAGTCCTTAATCATATTCTAAGTAGGTTTCATTCGGGTACCGACACTTTCCCACGTGTCATGCTAACACAACAGAATGGTCCTCCTCTCATTGCTTGCCTTATTTGACCATTCTAGACTCTCAACTGATGAACTCAGGCTTCACAATGATGTTTGAAAGGTTGACACCAATTAGAGACTTCTTTATAAATTATTTTAATTTAATATTATCTTAATTTTTAATTGTTATATCTAATTGTTATATAAAAAAAGTGCTGATACAAGTTACCATTGAAATTTAACTATATCGGCAAGAATATGAAGGGTTTTCCATTATGAATTCTCTCATGAGTATCTTTGGAATTGCACACGATGACTATTTAAAAAGTATGTTTGGTTTGCTCGTTTTCTATTTTTATTTTGAAATAAATTAGAAAATAAAACTGAAAACATGTTTGAGTGATATTTAGAAAATATTTTCTTTAAAAATACTTTTTAAAATATATTATCAAAACAAAACAAAAAAGTGCTTTCATTTTCGGTAAAATGAAAATGATTAAAAGCAATGAGATGGATCCGGCGGTGGTGATGGTGGAGGCAGTGGCGGTGGAGGTTGGACGTGGTGGTGGCGGCGACGGTGACAATGGCGGTAATGGAGGTTGGTGGTGGCGGTCACAATTGTGACGGTGGAATAAATGATTGCAAGGATGGTGGCGGGGGCGACAGTGACAGTGAGTGTGGCGAAAGCAGTGATGGTGGCGACAATGAAAATAAAAAAGTTTAGAAAACATGTTCTCTAAATTTTAAAATTTTTTAAAAAAAATGAAATGAAAAATGAAAACATAAAATGTTTTCTATACTAAATAAGCCCTAATTAATAACTTAAATCTTTAGGAATGAGGTATAGTGATGACTTAGGCAAAATGAAAATTGTAAATGGGTGTGTTCATTGAACTTGGATCTTCTTTTCAAGAGGATCTCCGGCAGGCTGCAACAACCCTCTTGTAGATTTTGAACCAATTATTTTTACAATCTATGACTTAGGTAAGTGAAACTAAGAAAATAACATATTTTTACAATCTATGACTTAGTTACCGCAGTTTGACACGGAACCATGGTAACAGAGCTCCGGACACCATTTTACCACGGTCCGACATGGAACTGAGGTAACAGGTGCGTGGTAAAAAGGCAATTCTGTAGTAGTGATGGAAATCTTCTTGAAGATGTGTATATGACACAACCCGAAGGCTTTGTAATGCCTCATGGTGCCAACAAGGTATGTGAATTGAAACGATACATTTATGGATTAAAGCAGGCTTCTAGAAGTTGGAAACTTTATTTTGATGAAGTTGTCCAAAAGTTTGGTTTCATCAAAAGTGAAGATGAACCTTGCGTCTAGAAAAGGGTTAGTGACTGCACAATCTTTTTTTTGTTCTTGTATATGGATGACATAATACTCATTGGAAATAACATTCCTACTCTTCAGTCTGCAAAGACTTGGTTACGAAAGTGCTTTTTCATGAAAGACTTAGGCGAAGCAACCTGTGTACTGGGTATTAGAATCTATAGAGATAGATAAAAAATGTTGCTTGGTCTGAGTCAAAGTACATACATCGATAAAGTATTGAAATGATTCAACATGCAAGATTCCAAGAAAGGATCTTTGCCTATGTCACATGACACAAACCTTTCAAAGGCTCAGTCTACTTCCAATAAGGAAGAGATAGACCGCATGAGTAAGATTTCATATGCCTCGACAATTGTGTCTATCATGTATCCATGTTATGTACTCGATCATACATCTCATATGTGTTAAGAGTAACGAGTAGATATCAGTCTAATCCTGGTGAAGGTCAGTGGCCAAGAATATCCTTAAGTACTTGAGAAGGACTAAGGACTCATTCCTGGTATATGGAGGGGAAGATGAGCTAAGTGTAGTAGGTTACACTGACGCGAGCTTCCAAATTAATAAAGATGACTCGAGATCGCAATTAGGTTACATTTTCTATTTGAATGGGGGCGCTATGAGCTAGAAGAGTTCAATTCAAGAAACAGTTGTTGATTCTACCACATAGACTGGGTATATTGCTGCTTCAAATGCGTCAAAAGAAGCAATTTGGATCAAGAAGTTAATTACAGAACTTGGTGTGGTTCCTAACATTGTGGATCCAATGAGTATCTATTGTGACAACAATGGAGCCATTGCACAAGTTAAGGAACCTATATCTCATCACCGATCCAAGCATATACTTAGAAGATTCCATCTCATCCGTGAGATAATTGACAGAGGAGATGTGAAAATATGCAAAGTGCATATTGATGATAATGTTGCTAACCCCTTGACAAAGCCTCTTGCATAATAGAAGCATGATAGTCATACTAGAGCAATAAGCATTAAGCTTATGTTTGATTGGTTCTAGTGCTAGTGGGAGATTTTATTGTATGCACTTAGATCCAATATGTTATGGACCCAATTCCGTATCATTTTATTATCGTTATTAATAAAGGCATTTCAATTTAATATTTCTATAAAGAGTATTAATGTCCAAAGAATAGTATATACAAATTTGTATATACTATTAATAAGGACATCAAGTAGTAGACTTGACTATGAGATCCTACAAAATACTATTCTAAAATAGTGTCCCTAGTAATTATTAATGTCTAGGAAATGTTAAGACTAGTGTGTGAGTGGTTGATGATTTAAATCTCACAGATCATGGACATGAGATGTCAAAATCTTCACGCGGGTACACATTAAGAGTAATGATGTACTGGACTGACCCAACATGAGCACGTTACGTGAGTGTCATAAATGATTCTCGATATGATAATGATATATGTAATCCTCTAACTTGAAGTCACTACGATTCCTACATAAGTAATCCTATGTTTTAATGTCGTTAAATGTTACCTGTAGCAGGGTGATTATAAAGGTGACAATTAGGTATAGTGCGAATCATGTAGAAGGATGTGAGTGATGTAGGTAGGATTTGTTCCTCCTATGTAACAGGAGTAAATATCTGCAGGCCACATGATAGAGTAAGACTCTGAAATGCATGTCCATGCTTAGAATGGGTAAATATGAGATATTTATTTCTGGAAAGTCTTCTCGGGTATCAAGGAACATAATTGAGTGTACAAGGATAACACATCCATGACTTGAGTTCAATTAGGTATATGGACAAAGGGACCAACCATATAAAGTTATTGTCACAAGGTATACTATGTTTGTACAAGGGCATTCTTAATATTTAGGTCATGGTGATGTATTGCTAGATACAACTCATATTAGTGATATTAAATATATTTGATTAAGCTCAAGTGTAAGTGGAAGATTGTTGGAATTTGCACTAGTAACTTAATATTTATATTTAAATATTGAAGCTAAATATGTAAGAGATACCTATGGGGTCTTATGCATAGAATCAGCCCACCAGAATATGATGTCTTATTGGGTCTGGTTCATCATATGAACCAGACCAAGCTTATGAAGTGAACCAGACCGGGTTCATTAATAGGAATTAAGGTTAGCCTTCATGGAAATGCTTATAAATAGTGCATCAGATGCTCAACCCTAGACAACTGAATTCGCACACTCTTGTCTCTGCTAGCACAAGGAGTCACAAGGGTTTTATGGTGGGAGAATTCGCATGGACTGCTACAAAAACGAATAATATGATAATCAAAGTTATTATCACAATGATTGAAGAGCAAACTTGTACAATACTATAGATATATAAATCATAAAAAAAATTAACAGTTATGAGTGAACACAAATTCATTTTTCAATTGTGGGAATGTAAGAATAATGGATATTTAATTTATTAGTTTTTTGAAAAATATAAATTTACTAATACAAAACACTATTAATAGCTGTCGAAGTTGCACTTCCTAATTTTCACTTGCATTGGCCACGTTGCAATTAATATGACATGATTTTTCATTATTTCATTACCTTTCCTTTTATTTTAGCTCTCTTCAAATTTCAATAGTATATACTCCCTCCGTCTAATTATAAGCTAACATTGTAAAATTCACGCTTACTAAGAAAATAAATAATAAAGGTAGTTGATGCATTGGTTTAAAAAAATTGTGCAATCTTCTTTATTTACCCCTATTTAAGATCAAACTTTTCATTCATTATAGTATTGAAAAACCCATAAATGCAAGGGCAAATATGGAAAGAGAAATTAACTTTTGTTAAGTTAGCTTATATTTAGTGACACCGTATATATGTGAATGTTAGCTTATAATTAGAGACGGAGGGAGTACTATATAGTACTAATCTTTTTGGGCCTAAGGCAATTGCCTTAATGGCCTTGCCATTTACATGACCCTACTCATCACACCCTCGATGCACTCAAAGCATCTCCAGTCTTATAAAAGGTCAAGTCCTTCACCTCATGAGGTGCATAATTCTCATCCTAAGAGTTTCCTCTTCTCCCACAACCACTAACTTAAACATCGAAGTGTTATCGCAGGGACCCCTCAGGGGCTCGATCGACGGCGGAGCACGACAGACGATTGCAAGACGATCATCCATCACCCTAACACCCACCGAAACCACACCATCTCCCTTCACAACAAACACCCTCCCGGATGATTGGACCCCTAGCTTGGTTCAAGGCCTAACCAATAATCCCCATCCTATCCTCCCGTAAATTAAAATAATTGATTCTCGCCTCCACATGAATGTAAACCCACGGTCCATTATTTTTTTCTCAGCCTAACTACGTATATATGATGGGTGTAATTTATTTTGGACACAGAAATTTTTTGAATTTCGAAATAAATGGGCTTAAAGATAAATTTTTCCTTTATGAAAGTGAACTATCCATTTTTTTCTTAAAAATGTATGGCGAAAAAAATTCACACCCCTTTGACATGAAAAAAGAAAACGAAAAACTATAAATAGGGTGGCATCAAGTTTTTAAGTGATGATACTCATATTGCGTTTGCGATCGTGTTGAATTATTATGGACCGGTATGGAGAGTATTTTTAATCCACACACAAGCCATAATCTTTGATTTAATATAATAATCACATCATGCAAGACCATTAACCATTTAAAATCTCCGATAAAAAAATAAATTAAAATCTTAAGTAGGATACATGCAGTTCTCATGATTAAATTTAAGTTAACAAGTGGGCTTAATTTATAAGTTCAGGTTAAGGGTCGTATAAAATATGGGAAGGAAGAATCTCATAGCATATGAATATTTTTTTAATATAAATATTATCATGCATGGTGAGACAAACGCTCCAAACAATTTTTTTTTTCATTTAACAAACTCAAATCCGAGATTTTACGTAAAAAAGTTTCGGACATTTGCCACGTTAACTAATCATTCATTGCTTCTTAGCAACTCCCTAAAGGGAGTGGCGTTTGCCGCCTCCCATTTGCGTCTTACGCCCTTAAATAGGATCATTTTTTAAAATGCCCTTAAAATATTTTTTGATTCCTGAGATGTCATTTTCTTCTACCTTTTTGTTAGAATAAATTGCACCTATAAGTGCGATTTGTGCTTCCAATTCTATTCGCACTTATAAGTGCGACCCAATTAAAAAATAATGGGTAGCTTCATATTTGCACCTTTAAGTGCGATTATATATGTCTTTTCGCACTTATAGGTGCGAAATAGGAGTTTTGAGAGAAAAAAAGAATTTTTAACAGTCTCGGTTGGCGACGAGTTGAACTACAAAGTTGAAGAGAAAAAAAAGTAATTGGACGCTTATCGCTTCGCCATAAGGTCGATGTTCAGAGTCCAAATTTCATCGTTTACTATTTTTTTTAATTTTTGAAAATAAAAATGTTTCACCATAAATTTCTAAATATGTCAACGAGACTAACTGTGGTGGTCCCATAATTTTTAAAAATCATTTGGTGTCTTTTTTTAATTTTTTTTAGATGTTTTCCTCGGTTTTTAATATGAAATCGCACTTCAAGGTGCGAAAATTGTGTCAAAATCGCACGTAAAGGTGCGACCAAATAAAATATATTGAAAAATTAATGATTAACATATATTCGCGCTTGTAAGTACGATTTTGAAGAATATTTCGCACTTACAAGTGCAAATATTAATCAGGGCGCGTCGAAAACTTCGAAATCCATTTTTTCTTTCACCTATGTTAACCCACTTTAGGTTATGACTTGTCCCTTTCGTCCATTTCATTATCCGGGTAGAATGGAAAGGTACGAGGGGAGAGAAATGGTGAGAGTGATAAGTTAAAGGGGGTGGAGGTGAGGTATGACATTTTTAGAGAATTTTTTTTTAGTACAGATATTTTTTTACTTCTAATCATGGGTATTTTAGGTATTTTTAAAAATAAGGGGTGGCGCAAAAAAAAAAACTCCATACCTAAAAATTATGGAAACATTTGTGTCATGTGAAGGCATTTTTTAACCTTCCATATTATGGAAATATTGTTTTGCTTAATTAATTAAGAATCGATATATATAAGAGCAAAGCTAGCGAAGCTGGGTTGTCATGGGTAGTTGGATGGTCACCAAACTGCATATGTGTACAAGCCTGTTGATCTTTGCTAGCTTCCATGTCTCATTCAAAGAACCAAGCCTGAATCTATGTCCCTGCAGACCAGACTCCCACTCTTGGCTTTTTTTTTTTAAATTTTATTTATCTATTACTCATCCCTTCGTGACATATTTAATTTGATTTTGTCTCTTTCCCACTTAGCAAAGAAGAATATAAAACCCATTTACCTGAAAACATGTCAAACGACAATTTCTCTCCATCTTTATTTCTGCAAAAGAATAAGAACATAATACTCCTAATCCTCTCCCTCTCCATGAGAAAACCAATAATATGACAATAACTTTTATTTTTTATAACTTATGATAATAACAACTCCCTCCATTTCGAAATGGTTGTTGTTTCTCATTAAATTGATATATAATTTCACTAAAATTCCTTATTTAAAGTTGAGTTTATTTAGAAGAGAGATAAGAGTTATTGGTTAAGTAATTGATAAGAATTGTGATATATGAAAATAAAAAATTGTGAGCGAGAGATATAACATTAATTAAGGATATAAATAAAAAAATTGTGGTAAGTAGTCATGAGTTTTTAAAACAACAACCATTTTAAAAAAAAATATGTATGGAAGCTACAACAACAATCAAATGGGGAGAGCTGAGTATTTAACTATAAGTTATCTTTTCTTCGTGAATAATAATTTAATCGCATGCATCAAGCATTGTACTTCACATACATGCTAGACAATTAAACTAAAATGTAATAACTATATAAAAATGGGTCTAGAATAGCTAATAACTAATAAGTACTCTTAAAATATTTAATAATTAAGTTATAAATTAAAAACTTAAGTTTTTATTATAAAAAAAACAAGGGAGGGGATGGTGCCCAATCCAAGGCTCAAAAAATAATTGCAGAAGACTTACAGTTACCTCCCCAAAAAATGCTACCGGGAGTTCGAACTTACGATCTGTCAGGTACGAGATCCTGTCATGCTCCACTTGATCGAGACCTAGGATTCTATTTTATCATCAATTCAATCACTATTCACGTTTTTTCTTTTTCTTATCAATGAATAAATCGCTTTGGAGGCACCAATAGAAAAATATTTGAAGGAAAAAATACTTGGAAGATGATCCTGTTCCCATGCAATAGTCAAAGATTTTTTTATTAAGCTCATTACCTAACTATTAAAGGAAATGTACATATGGGACTTGCGCTTTATAAGTTTATGTAAAGGGTCATTCAAATGTCCATTCTTCATTGTTCGGCTTTTTCACACAAATAATTTAGACTATTTTTAAGAGTAAAGAAAACAAACTACGCTACACCATCCTAAAACAGCGATGCTATAATTCTTGAAGGGGAGCTTCCAGATGCGCTGAGGTGAGTTATCACGGGAATCATTACCAAGAAACTAAAGATAATAAGTTGTGTGCTAAGAACTTTAATTTCTTAGTCGAAATATGGTGTTGGCAATATTGGTTGAAATCGTGTGCCAAATTGGCAAGGACTTGCTCTGAACGTGGAGTTTCCATGCATGCATGCCAGCACTGTCTGCTGCATCGTCTTCTCCATTGTCTGCTACATCGTTTGTTGCATCGTCTGCTACTGCATCGCCTGTTCAAGTATCATCTGCATCATCTGATAAATAAAGAAATGACACAAGGAGGGGAGGGGGTTGAATTGTGTGCGTATAAAACTTGACTTTCAAAACAGATTATAAGTTCACAAGAGCATTTTGTAAACGATGGCAACGGAAAATGATAAATAAGAGCGTAAACGATAAAGCTGTTAACGATGTATGTTGTAAAAGTGTTAACGATGCAAGCAGTGAATGATTGGACAATGCAAGCAATAAACGATTGGATGATGAAGCAATAAACGATTGGGCAATGTGAGCAATAAATATGTAAATGATGCAAACAATAAAAGCAGCACACAGAGATTTATCCTAGTTCACCCAAAATCAGTAGGGCTACGTCAAATCCTTAGCTTCACCAAGATTTCCACTATTTAACCCAGAACAAAACAAGTATTAAACAGTACTTCTCCCAAGTATTCACCAGGACTTCTCCCAAGTATTCAACAGGACTTCTCCAAGTATTAAACATGACTTTTCCCAGTATTTGACAGGACTTCTCCCAAGTATTATACACGACTTCTCCTAATTATTTTACAAGAATTTATACTTCTACAAAGTCTCTTCAGAAAGAGTGAGGTAGAAAGTTTAAGCACTAACTAACTCTAAGTATTTTTGGTAGAGGATATGACTCTTAAGAATATACTTGAGGTTTGGTGAAACAAAGATGATTGGATATAGGTTCTCTGTTTGGGTATGAAGGGATAAAGAGATTTGACTCTTAGAAAATTTCACACTTTGGACAACTGCACTGGATTGGTGTTTTGACACTTAGGATCGAGTGGAATAACTGAGCTTGAGTGGTTCGACTCTGTTCTGACTATGCTTAGTTTTTCTTTCTTTTTCACATTCACTTCTAGTCACCCTTGGTCTCCCTGTTCTTCAAATCTTCAAGTCTTCCTATTTATATCTTCTCTTCAAATTAATGTTGCTGGAGATGTTGAGAGTTGAGACGCGATTTCTTCTTCTTCCCGTTCACCAACGGATTTCTTCATTTATTGCTCTTGACCGTTGAAAGCTTGGCATGGCTGTTCTGAGCAGTAGGTAGCTTGTAGCAGTTTTAAAACTCTCCTCTTTGGGTTGTACTTGATGTTGACATGGATATTAAACAGTGTTTGCTTTCATCCTTTTACTTTGTTCTTCCTCGTTTCAGTCTTCAAATAATGGTCGTTGAAGGCTTTGCATTCAATGCATTTTGCGTTTCATTTAATGCATTCTGACATCTCATTTAATGTTATTGCAGGGAGTGAAAATAGTACCGTTGAATTCTAACTTTGTCATGTGATTTGTGCTCTTCTCCTCGGTTTGTGCTTGACAGCTGTAGACAACTTATAAAGCATATTTTCTTCAAATAAAGCATATTCTGCTTAACCTTGGACGATGTTGTCTCATTTGTCTTTTTCTTCGAACGATGCTTTTTGTCTTTTGCTTAGACGGTGTTGTCTCACTTGGTTGGACGATGCTTTCCATTGGTTGTACGATAGTTCTTCACTGAACTATACTTCTTTGAACGATGGATGGTTGAACGATGCTCTTCTACATATATGACAATGTGAGCAAATGATACTTTTCCTTTCATCTAAACAATAAGGATATTTCCTGAAAAGCATAATACACAGAGTTTAGAAAATAAAATTGTTATCATTCAAAACATGATAAACAATCTAACTTGTTTGAACCTAACATCATCTGCTCAACCATCGTCTGTGATCATCTGCTACTGTTGCATCATCTGCTCAACCATCGTCTACATCGTCTGCATCGTCTGCACTAACTGTGGTTCTGTTTAGATGGTTGAGGCATTTGTTAGCGAGCTGGTGATGTTATGATATTTCGACAGGAAATGGGCTTGTTGGTACTTAGTACTCCCAGCCATTAGAGTCAAATATTAATTTTAGAGTTCGAAAACAAGGCAAGACAGTCGAAGAATGTGGCACTTATTGAAGACATCATAAAGTAGCAGTTTACAAAGAGAAGAAGTATAATGAATTATTCAAGCAATTACTAAAAGAGGTCGAAATATCAAAGGAGTTCTTTGACTAGAGCAAAGCTTGGCAGTTATTAAATGACTTTGCATGGAGCAGTTACCCTAGAAGTTATTTTACTTTGTAAATGTGCCAAGTGTGTGACTCTAGACTTAGGAGTTATTTTCTAAGATTTAATCTCCACCATAGGATTAGAGTAGCAGTCTTATTTCCAGCACTATAGATATGGCCTCTAATTGAAAATTAAGGGAGATTCACATGTTGCATCATCATCTTCACCATCGTCTTGCCATTTTGTGATTCTCATCATTTTATTTCAATGCAATTTATTCTTGCCATTTTGATTTTTCTTGTCATTTTGATATCTTTTTCCTTTTCATATTGATGAGTATAATGTCAACGATATACAACACTCCTCAAAAGGGCACTAAAAAGTAATCAACCCGAAAACAGTCCAACCAAAAAAAGAACAACCCTTACAGCCAAAAAGCACTAGAGAAGACAAATGGGACCTCCAAAAATCAGAAAACACCACCCAAAGCTAAAACCAGAAGACCACAGCGATTTCAAAAGCTAGAAAAAATCCAAAACGCACCTACTC
The DNA here is from genome assembly GCA_030819835.1 of Acmispon strigosus. Taxonomy (NCBI): domain Eukaryota; kingdom Viridiplantae; phylum Streptophyta; class Magnoliopsida; order Fabales; family Fabaceae; genus Acmispon; species Acmispon strigosus. Next base: position 34,958,431 of record JAUAMA010000007.1, read on the forward strand.
CTACCTTATGAGAACTTGCGCGCATTGATCTAAGAGGCAATCTGGAAGAAGGCTACAGAATCTGAGCAGTCGCACTCGATGTTTAAGTGTTTCCCTACTTCGAGCTCTAGTCATAACACCAAAAGGCTCTAACAGCTCCGCTGGTAGGACCATCAACTATCTCCCTGTTGGCTCCACATCACCATCTTCTATTGCTTCCGCCCCCTTGCCACCATCAACCCTCACATCCAAAAAGCACAAGAGAAGACAAAAGGGGACCTCCAAAAATCACAAAACACCACCCAAAGCTAAAACCAACTGACCATAGAGATCCCAAAATCCAGAAAAAACCCAAAACTCACCCACTCCTACCCTATGAGAACTTGCGCACATTGATCTGAGAGGCAATCTGGAAGAAGGCTACATAATCTGAGCAGTCGTACTCCATGTTTAAGTGTTTCCCCATCAACAATGCACTCCGAGCTCTAGTCATAACACCAAAAGGCTCTGACAGCTCCGTCGGTAGCACCATCAACTCTCTCCCTGTCGACTCCACATCACCATCTTTCATTGCTACTGCCCCCTTGTCGCTATCAACCAGACCCTTATTACTAGACCAACATTTGTTGGTAAATTATAATATTACCTATGTTCCTTATTATAAAAACCGAATCGGATATGTACCTTGGTCCTATTTATAAGAACTAACTTGAAGTTTGTGGTGTATTAATTTTTTTTGCCAAAAATATCCTTATTTAATTAAATTTTCTCTCTATTTCCACTCTCATAAATATTAATGATGCATATAACTAAAGAAAAGTGAGTGATGAGTAATTTTAAAAAATTATATAAATTGAGAACAAATTTAATGATACCGACTACATTAGCCAGATTTCTTAATGGTAATTATTTGTTCTTATAATAAAGAAGGGAGTAGTATTTTTTTTTCTTACAAGAGGAAAATGGAGGTAGTATTATTTTTGGTAAGCTTCCACTTTTTTATGTTTTTTTTAATAATGTAAAAAAAATAGCAAAATATGTTGAAAAAAATAGCCAACTATAGCTGTTTTAGCCAGGTTGGCAGCTTATGTGGACTGAGGAAGATAGTCACAGACCAGCACGTGACTCCCAGGTGGGAATCGCAGGCCAGCACGCGACTTGCGTGTTTGGAATAATGCAGCAAGTGCGAATCTGGGAGCAGATTGCATTGGGAAGAGCAGAGTTCGGGAATCGCGTTGGCCAACGTGATTTCCTGTGTTGAAGACGAGCCGCGTCAGACCCCGCGGCTCTCTTGCATGGCCGCCACGTGGCACAGGAGTCGCAGGCCACCCTGCGATTTCCTTTCAACGTTTCTGGCGGTCTCAAGCCCCTATATATAGACCGCAAGAAATCCTCATTTTTCACCATTTTATTTTTCCTCTAACTCTACTCTCAAAACCTCCACGTTTTTTTCTCTCAAAGTTCAAGAAGTTTCTATCCAAATATTCAAGATCTTGTGCTTCTTCTCCCACCATCCTCAAGCTCAATTACTCTCATTATCCTTCTATATTCCAACTCAAGGAGAAAAGTTAATTTTGCAACAATCTTTCAAGTTGAAGGTTTAGTGTTCACATACTCTCCACAAACTCACTCACTCTCTTTAAGGTAAAGTCCTTAAACTCTACATTAGAATTTTATTCTACATTGTTTACGGTTTAAAAATATTATTGTAATTGATTAAATTAGAATTTTATTCTACATTTCAAGTCCAGTTTAATTGTTAATAATATTATGTTGATATTAATGTTTAGGGTTTAGAAATATTATTATAATTGATTAAATTTGAATTTTATTCTACATTTCAAGTCCAATTTAATTTTTAATAATATTATGTTGATATTAATGTTTAGGGTTTAGAAATATTATTGTAATTGATTAAATTAGAATTTTATTCTACATTTCAAGTCCAATTTAATTTTTTATAATATTATGTTGATATTAATGTTTAGGGTTTAGAAATATTATTGTAATTGATTAAATTAGAATTTTATTCTACATTTCAAGTCCAATTTAATTTTTAGTAATATTATGTTGATATTAATGTTTAGGATTTAGAAATATTATTGTAATTGATTAAATTAGAATTTTATTCTACATTTCAAGTCCAATTTAATTTTTGATAATATTATGTTGATATTAATGTTTAGGGTTTAGAAGTATTATTGTAATTGATTAAATTAGAATTTTATTCTACCTTTTAAGTCCAATTTAATTTTTAATAATATTATGTTGATATTAATGTTTAGGGTTTAGATATATTATTGTAATTGATTAAATTAACCGCCTCCCCAACGTGCCTAACCCCTTCATCTGACAACATCTGTTGCGTATACATCGGATACGTTGACACTGGTATTGACGAACCTCTGGCCTCAGCAATATCAACATACAACTCCAGCATTCTTATCGATGATTGTTGGCTGAAAGCGTCCATCATGATACTGACATCTTCAGTATCACATATCTGAGGACTTGTAAAAAAAAGGGTTATTTGAAGTAAAAAATCTATACGTAACGCTCACGTGGTTACTTCTGAGTTGTAACTTCTCATGAATTCTCCTCTTTAGATGTTGGAAAAAAATGCCTCATTTTAGATATATGGCCTTTGTCGAACCTTCAAACATAACACCTTGCCCGCCTTCGTAAGCCCTACCATTGTAGTACACAAAATAATTTGTTGATCCATCGCAGGGGTTTGTGATTCAGTGTTTGAGGTTTAGAGGGGAAAATGAAACACAGTAAACGGTTTCTGCAATCGAAATTGCTGAGGATGGATGTGATATATACATCAGAAATCGCAGCATGGCCTGCGACTCCTAACTCCTGGTAATAGGAGTCGCATAGAGGCCCGCGACTCCTGGAAGTCGCATAAAGCCCTGCGACTCCAATGCGACTCCCGCCTTAGAATCGCATAAAGGGCTGCGACTTGTATCCAGGCCAAGTCAGCAATCATACCTGACCAAAAGAGCCATAGTTTGCTATTTTTTTCCCTTATTTTGCTATTTTTTTTACATTATTTAAAAAAAAAACCCCTTTTTTTAAGTAAGCAGGATGCAGGAGGTAGTATTGTTTAAATCTCAATAATTAATTAATTTATCAATTAAATTAACAGTTACGATACAAGTTTAAAGTAGTCAAATCCCCATGTAAGAAATAATCATGCCAACAATGTTGCCTTGTGGGTTCCCTGTCTCCTTCAGCAATTAAAAACATCAAGATTCTCTTCATAATCCTCCTAACCCAACCCATACCTACATTTCAGTTTCTCACCTTCTCCCACTCTGATCTGAAAGCAAACCACCATGCACTCATTACTTTAAATCCAAATTCAATTATTTATACACACTCTCATGCCTCCTTCCCATCTCTCTTCCTTTCCAAAATTCTCTCCCACCCCACAAGCAAACCACCTTTAGCTTTTCTCTTTTTCATGTTCTCTCTCCCTCTGTGAGTGTGTTTTTTAATTTCTAGGTTTCTGTGCAATTTGCCGTGATCTACTTCAAAATGGGTTTCTCCCAAGAAACTTGCACTAATTCCAGAGAACTTTCCAATGCCCAAAGCGCTCTTCAATACGCTTCTTCTTCTTCTTCTTCCATAGCACCCACAGGAAACTACAGTGACCTCAACAAGCTCAAATTTCGAAACTTTTTGAGGAAAATGATCTGGGATTTCGGTTTCGCCTGCGTTTCCAACAACCCTTCTCGTCGCTCCGAGAGAAACCTGATTCATGACCAAAACGACGGCAACGACAAGAAGAAGACGAGTTTGGAGCACAACAAGGCTTGGTTGCTTGCGGAATCTGGTGGGTGCGGCGGAGCAGAACTGCTGGCCAATAATGCTGACCCTCAATCGGTTCACTCTTCTTTCAGGTTCAGCTTCTGTTCCCAGGTGGAGTTGGAGTCCCTGAACATGAGTTCCTCCAACGCTGCGACGGTTTTGATGGTGAATTTGGACAATGGGGTGAGTGAATCTCGCGCCAGGGAGATGAAATGGAGGAGAATTGAGTCGTTGGAGAAGAGCATTTCCCCTGTGGCTCACTCTTTGATCAGGTTCAGCTATGGTGAAATGCTATCTGCTACTCGAAATTTTTCCAAAGGTAATTTCTTTTTCTTTTTCTTTTGGTTTGCTTTGGTTTTTGTGGTGTTATGTTGTTGTTCAATCATAGATGATTCCTTTTGTTATGTTGTGTGTAGGTAGAGTGTTGGGAAGAGGGGCATTGAGCTGTGTTTTTAGGGGAAGAGTTGGGCTTTTGAGAACTGCTGTAGCTATTAAACAGTTGGACAAGGAAGACAAGGAATCTGCCAAGGCCTTTTGTAGAGAATTGATGATTGCAAGTTCTCTTCATAGCTCAAATGTTGTTCCCCTTGTGGGTTTTTGTATTGACCCTGAGGAGGGTTTGTTTTTGGTTTACAAGTATGTCTCAGGGGGAAGCTTGGAGCGCCACTTGCATGGTATTCAATTTTTTTTCAAAATTTTCCCTGGCTAATGTTATGTGAGGTTTTGAATTTGAAATACATGGATTGGACTGATTCTAGCATGGCTGTTTCACAGGGAGGAAGAAGGGTGTGAAGGGTAGTTCACCACTTCCATGGTCTGTGAGGTACAAAGTTGCAATTGGGATTGCTGAAGCTGTGGCTTATCTGCATAGTGGAACTGAGAGATGTGTGGTTCACAGGGACATTAAGCCCTCAAACATTCTGCTTTCTTCTAAGAAGACTCCCAAGGTGAGATGTTTTCCGTGAATTAGTTATAGACTTGGGTTTATAGCATGTGGGGATCAACTTCTCTTTCATTTCATCAGAATCAATTCTGGCACTCGAAGCCGCTCACAGAAGCTTCTCCCTAGAATTGATTCCGACTTTAGAATCAATCGTAGAGGGATTTCCAAACGTGCACTTAGTATTGTGAGATTGTCTGATGCGATGATACAAGTCGATCTGATTGTTCTTGTTAACTTGTAGCTATGTGATTTTGGATTAGCTACATGGACTTCTGCGCCTTCAGTTCCTTTCCTTTGCAAAACTGTCAAAGGAACTTTTGGGTATGAACTTAAGCACTTCATGTTGATTCTGCAAAATTTTGGTCTGTTTTTGTTATTTCTTTTCATATTGTAATTACTGAAATCTAAACTTCCCATAACTTTGCTTTCCCAATAGATATTTGGCTCCTGAATATTTCCAGCATGGGAAAGTATCGGATAAGACTGATGTTTATGCTTTTGGAGTGGTTTTATTGGAACTCATAACTGGCCGGAAGCCTATTGAAGCGAGAAGGTCTCCAGGAGAGGAGAACTTGGTCTTATGGGTGAGTTCATGCATTAAATCTTGCAAAGTTACCTTAATTCCTGATTACAAGATGGTAAAATTCATTCCTTTTCTGGATTGTGGTTGAGAATAAACAGAACATTGTAAGGATAAATCACAATCTACTTCTTTCGGATGGTGCATTAAAGCAATGATGTCAATTTCACCATAGTTTATTTGCTTCTAGATCACAGAACAGTGTGATAGCTTATCTAATTACTCCTATTACAAATCAAAAGGAAATTGAAAGTTGTTGATTTTATCTGGTTCTAAGATCAGACTTAATCTAGGTTTGAAGTATGACAGATTTTATGTATCTTAATATTTCTAATGTGTCTTGCTGTACCATAATAGTTTATTGTTTTGTTGAGTTCTCTAAAATAGTAAAATCCTATAAAAATCAGTCAGAATAATGAAGATTGCGGACAATCTTGAATTACTCACTTCACTAAGATCAAACTATGTCTAGCAAGAGTGTATGTGCTGCATATTATGAAATTAATCAAGAGCTTTCTTTTTGAGTGCATAAATGAAATTAATGCAGAGTTTAACTATGTGCAGTGCAATATAACATAGTGAATGAATCATGTCTTTTCCTTTATAGTATTCGACTTACACCACTGTTTGTAATTTATGATCACATTCATGCTGGTAATTTCAGCACTGCATTAAGTTTAAACATGGTCATTTCAAATTGATGTGGTCTTGTTGACGCATCTAATCCGATATTCATTTGCAGGCTAAACCTTTTCTGCAGAAGGGGAAAGGAGCCATTGAAGAGTTGCTTGATCCTCAACTAAAGTGCAGTTTGAGATTCTCAAATCAAATGGGTAGAATGATCGAAGCAGCAGCTGCCTGTGTCACAAATGAAGAATCTAGGAGACCTGGCATACACGAGATTATTGCAATACTGAAAGGTGAAGAAGAACCTATTCTCTGCAAAAGAAAGAAGTCCAGTTTTCTTGCGAATGGCTGCGTGGTTGATTGCTATTCACAATTACAACAAACAAACAATGAAATGAAAAGTCACTTGGCCTTGGCAATGCTTGGAGTTTCAGAGTTTGAGGATGATGATTATCTCTATGATCGTTAAAACATGATGACAGCCCTGAAATAACTTTTTATTTTTTGACATGATTCTCATTAGAGTGCTAAAGATTAGATGTGAGAGAGTTGAAATTGTAAATAGAAATAGAAGCTCAGGTGAAGATTATTTGTGTGTAGATATCTTCCCTTTACCATTCCCTTTTCTCAAAGGGTAAAGTGTCATAGATTTTCATTCTTTGTTTGTGGTCAAATCATGTTGGAGAATTATACCTGATGATTTTTATCTGATCCTTTTTGCATGTTTTAGGTGGGATGGGGTCATAGCTTTTATTTCAATTAAGAGCATTTATATATGGTGGTGGAGTGGCTATTTGGATGATAGCTTAATTGATTAGGGGGTGCATTCCTATATTGAGAAGACCTCTCATCTACTCTATACAAAAAACTTGTTTGAAAGCCAAGGTGAAAGCCAAAATTATGGTTTATACTTGATAATAACAAAAACTAAGGGAAGTTGATTCTTTTCACCATGATTTTGATCTTACTGTAGTTTTCAATCATGTTTCCAAACTCGCATTCTCCCAAATTCCCAAAATCCACAAAGTAGCTTAAGAATAAAAAGAAACACATAAAGAATGCATTAAAAATAGGTGGAATTAAGGTAATATAATAAACAAAGGGTTCTTTGATAAATTTATGTTTCAATAACTGCGGTATCATTAACCTCTATTAAATTTTATTAATTCAGATATATGAACAGAGAGATACATATAACATTTCAATGTGAAAAAACATAAGAAAGTTCCACGTGAGAGGAAGCCTAGGCGTTTATTAACTCTTATTATATAACTTTATCCTATATCAAAAGGTGTGTTGTGTCAAGATACACTAAGATTTTGATACACAACTACGCTGGCATTTTGTTTTAAAGCCCCTTTTGAGATTAGAGCATCTCAACTACCTCTAAGTCAAGATCAAGGACCATGGTTAATAATAATGCACATGTCATAAACCAATCACATAAAGAGGCTAACATAATCAACCTATCATTATCATAGATTCATAAATGATTAAACACAATTATGTTGTAATTGTAGAAGGCAAGAAATTTAAAAAATCTTGGCCACATCCTTCACCAAGCCACGGTTTGCTTTTGCGAAATCTATGAACTCTTCATATGAAATGAAGCCATCTCCATCTGTGTCAATCTCAGCCATCATCCGTTGCACTTCGTCAGAGGTCACTGATCCAAGTGCTTTAAGAGCATCACCAAGCTCTTGTGAAGAGATTTTTCCGTCGCCATTGGCATCAAAACGCTTGAAAATGCGCTCCCTGTCAGCCACATCTTGTGGATCATCAGCCATTGTTGTAGAATGTTTGTGTATTTGTTCTAGCTTTAGAATTACACTGAGAAAGGAGATTGATATCAAAGATAAAGGCCTAAGAGCCTGGCTTTTAAATAGATCAGATATGCTTAAGGAAATGCCATATTTAGTATCATAGGTTTCCCTTTTGTTGATAATTAGACTTAGTCATCACAATAACATAGCACATAATTGTTTTACCAAACATGGCTAAATTTAGAAATTTCTACTATGAATGGAGGTGCATTGCCTACAAGAGGAATGGTTGAAAGTATTTTACCAAATTGGGTTAATCCATTGTATGAGATGTGGCATCCCTCTCCCCTCTCACATGCCTGGTCTATTTACTATGGAACACCTGATATAACCTTGTCTTATTCAGGAAAATACAACCATAATTAGTAAAAGATGAATGATGTTTTTAGAACCAATTAGACCTGGGTTTGACCAACTATTATGGCAGGTTGAAAAAAGCAACTTTGTCTTAAAGTATTTAATTTGAGATATTTAAAGTGAATAATTTATATGAATTATGTAAGCGGATGAAAAAAAGTATGGAAATTAATTTGAATTACTTTATACATTTGTACATATTTTGTACAATTTCAAGAATTTAGAACAGAAGATCTTCTCCAGACAACTCTATCCACATTTATCTCTAGAAAAAAAATCAATCAATCACATACTTAATTTGACCAATCTCAATTCTGCACAAAGTGAACCCTAGAGGTTTAGCAACCAATCAAGATAATTCAAACTTAGCCTTCTAGAGTACAAGTGAACATGTCTTTGCTTATTCGTTCTTACCCTCTATACATTGAAACCCCTGACCTATCCCATTAGCGAGAGAATCAAAGGCCCTCCTTGACTTCCGCCCCCACTCACGCCTCAATCCCACAATCATAGGATACAATGACACCATTATCATATTCAAACTTGCCTAAAACACACACATATGAGTACACAATGATGTTGTAGTTCTCTTGATGACTGTGACTAGAACTGGGTAAACGGGCCTAAGCTCGCGGGCCCCGCAATACGTGCGGGCTGCAGCCCGGCGATTGCTGGCACGTTTAAAAGCGGGCCTAAACGGGCTAGCCCGCTTAGTCCGCGAGTTTAAGCGGTTTAATCCGCGGGCCTGCGGGCTGATCCGCGGGCTGTTTTTATTAAAAAAAAAAAAAAAGAAGTCCAGACAAGGAAAGACTAAAAGAAGGGGAAAAAATAAAAATGCCAAGCTTCACCAACTAGCCTGCAGTTCAGCCCAAAAGCAAAAAGCAAAAAAAAAATTCACTCACTAATTTCCTGTTTAATTTTCATGTTTTTTCATGTTAATTTTCTGTTTTTTTTTTTTCATTTTCATGTCTTGCCCGCGGGCTGGCCCGCGAAACCGCGGGGCGGACGCGGGCTGCTAAAATGGGCGTCCGTTTGATTGCAGGCCTACGCGGGGCGGGCCAATGCGGTGCGGGCCTACGCGGTGCGGGCCAACCCGCGTACCCAGCTCTAACTGTGACATCGGGTCTTCTAGTCAATCTGAGCATATCGACGGTTGAGTTGATGGACTCAGTCATTCTTCTGGTCCACGAGCCCCAAAGACACAAAATCTTTAAGGAAAAGATGAAATGTGTCTTGTTCGGTCGGTCATCCCCCACATAATGTGGTTTCGGCCATCCTTCTGACCACCATTTAATAGTTACCAAACTCTAGTTTTCATTTACCAAAATTATAAATATATTTGAATATTGATCAATTTGAGATACAGATTCACCAACCAGAGAATCAATCTTGGCTTTCTGAAGATTTAGGTTGTGTTCAGTTATGAAAGAAAAGTTGAAAGAGAGAAAATGAAAGGAAAGAAAGAGTGCAAAGTGAGATTATAAGTTAGGTTGTTTGATGATATGAGAGGATGAGGAAGGAAAAGAGGTTTTTTTTAAGGAGAGGAAGGAAAAGTTGATTAAAAGAAAAGGAATGTGATGTATAGTTATTATTCTACCATTAATATTTTTTTACAAATAATTCATACAACACTTTTTAAATATATGTTAAAATTCAATTTTTTTTTAATTTATTTACAAGTTAAGAAAAAATTATTAATTTCAATAATCTAACTGTCTACCACAATAATACTAGGCTCGCGATTTGGGCCCTTCCTAAACGTGGTCCATTTCGTAGCTTGGGTTGCGTAGGATTAGATCATGATGAGATGGTGGCTGTGGGTTCGCAATATGGTGAGCTTGATCGTGGGATTGAACGTGGTAGAAACCTAACAACGAAAGAAATCTCTGCGTTCAGGAGGTTGGGGAGAAAAACCAATGCCATCCAAAGGTGAGGCTGTCGTGATTCTCAATCCAGTCACACTGTTATGACGTGGTGGGAGTTCAGCAGGTACTGTGCGATCTAGAAGCAAGGAGGACTCTATCTTGTTTGGTGGGACGAGGGCGGTAATGGACGCCGCGAAAGAAAGGAAGAAGATTAGGCTCAAGCTTCACTCACTTAGCACCTCAATTTCAGATTGTGGAGTCTGTAACTGTAACAAGTCCTTCTGGCTTAGAGACATGGAATCAGAGGCCAGGAACATGTGGTCAACGAAGAGGAGGTTATCAGGAAATTGGTAACAGTGGAGCATCATGATGACTGTAGGGGACTTGAAGGTTTACCACAAGGATTTTATCATACAATGTTAGGGGTTTGGGCCATAGCGCCAAAAGGGGGGTGTTAAGAGAGTTAATATCCAAGGAGAAAATTGAAATGATATGCATTCAGGAGACAAAAATACAGAACCTGGACAATAGAATCTATTTGCAGGTTTGGGGTAATTTTTGTGAATAGAGGGGGTGGCCTTCTCTGCGTCTAAAAAAGAGGTATTTTTCAGCTTCAGGAGTGTGTATCTGGGCAAGGTTTTCTGGGAGTAGTTGGAACTTGGGGAAACATGGAGGAATGTTGTGTCATTGTCAACATATACTCTTCTTGCAGGCTTAATTAAAAGAGGAGTATGTGGGCAGAATTGTTGGACTGGAGGGGGCGGTGTTCAGCAGCAATTTGGTGTCTTGCCGGTGATTTCAAGGCTGTGAGAAGTGAGGATGAGTGAAGAGGAAAAGTAGCGTGAACCAGTTTTCAGAGAAGGGAGATTGAGGAGTTCAATTGCTTCATTGAGTCTATGGAATTCTTGTAGATTCTTTTATCCGGTAGGAGGTATAGACTAAATAATCAAGCATAAAGCAGGATTCATAGGTTCCTTGTGTCACATGACTGGCTGCAAAATTGGCCAAATTGTGTGCAATTGGGTCTCAATAGGGACATCTCATATTAGTGTCCTTTGTTACTGAGATGTAGTTATCAGGATTGAGAACCTAAACCATTTCGAGTACTGAACTGCTGGTTCCATGATCCTAGATTTGTGGGGTTTGTGGAGAAGTCATGGGAGGAGCTACAAGTCAGTGGGTGGGGAGCGTATGTTCTTAAAGAGAAACTAAAGGCAATGAAAGCAAAGCTTAAAGTGTGGAACAATGACGTGTTCGGGGACTTGAGGAGTAGGAGGAATGATGCTGTCATGAAGATTAATGATCTTGATAAAAAGTAAGAAGATATGGGTTTGTCTATTGAAGAAGTTAAGGAGGGCAAGGACTTGCTTGATGAATTTTGGTCAGTTTTAAAATTGTATGAATCCCTTCTTTGTCAAAGTCACGGTCAAAATGGATAAAGGAGGGGATAAGAATTCAAGGTACTTTCACTCTCTGGTTAATTGAAGAAGAAAAACTAACTACATAGTGGGCCTGATGATTGATGGAATTTGGGAGGAAAATTCGTGAAAGGTGAAAAATGAGGTTAAGAATTTTTTTGTAAAGAAGTTTGCATAGGAACATTGGGAGGACCCAAAGCTGAATGGGGTCCCTTTTAAAACACTACCTCAGGATATAACAAATTTCTAACAGGGCGCTTTGAAGCTGATGAAATAAAGGAGGCTGTTTGGAGTGCGGGGGTGATAAGAGTCTAGGTCCGGCTGGATTTAATTTCAAATTTATACAAAAATTATGGCATCTACTCAAAGGTGATTTCCATAGAGTTCTTGAGGAATTTTGGAATCGAGGGGTGTGACCGAAGGGAAGTAATGCTTTGTTAATTGCTTTAATTCCTAAGGTGGACTCTCCGCAAAGTCTGAATGATTTTAGGCCTATTTCATTGATCGGGCGCGTGTACAAAGTGGTATCAAGACCGTTGGCATTGAGATTGAAGAAGGTGTTGGGCAAGGTTATAAATGAAAATCAGTTTTCATTCCTTGGAGGAAGGAACATGCTAGATAGTGTGGTAATTTTAAATGAAATCATTCATGCAACAAAACACATGAAGAGGCCAACTATAGTCTTCAAAGTTGATTATGAGAAGGCCTATGACTTAGTAAGTTGGGGTTTCTTATTTTATATGATGAAAATAATGCACTTTAGTAACAAATAGATTAATTGGGTCAAGAATTGCCTAGAGTCAGCCTTCGTCTCCGTGCTGGTGAACGTAGCCCGTGTGAGGAGTTTAAAATGGAAAAAGTCCTTCGGCAAGGGGATCCGCTAGTCCCGTTTCTGTTCTTGATTGTTGTTGAAGGGTTGAACGGATTCTTTAAACAAGTTATTGACATGTGCAGGTCTGAGGGGTTCAAGCTAGGAGTGGATTATGAGTTGGAAATTTCAATGCTTCAATTTGCAGGTGATACTCTCTTCATCAGCAATGCGACAACCCAAAATGTAGTGGTTTTGAAATGTATTTTGAGATGCTTTGAACTAATTTCTAGACTCAAAGTTAATTTCCATAAGAGCAAAATGGCAAGGGTGATGGTTGAGGGGAATTGCCGAGTCAGATTTGCTTCGGTGCTTCATTGTAAGGTAATGTCAGTGCCTTTTGTTTACTTGGGCATACCAATGGGTGGAAGAGCAAATAATCTCGTGCTTTGGGAGCCAATTATAAAGGAAAATAGAGGGAAGCTTTCTTCTTGGAAACAAAAAAATATTTCCTTCGGAGGTAGAATTTGTCTTATTCAAAGCATCCTTTCATCTAGCCGCTCTTTTTCCTATCTTTTTTCATAGTCCCAGCTGGTGTGGTTAAGATATGTACAGGTATTATGAGGAAATTCTTATGGGTGTGTGTTTATGATGCGAACAAAATCGCTTGGGTAAAATGGGTGACAGTTTGCAAATCCAAGGAGTTGGGAGATCTTGGAATTAAGGAGTGGCGGACATTTAACATGGCATTACTTGGGAAATGGAAATGGAGATTCCTGACTGAACCTAATAATCTTTGGTGTAGGGTGATCAAGGCAAAAAGTGGTCAAGGTATACTCAAATGTGAATCCTCATGGTGGGAAGATGTTAATTCAATATGTGGGGAGGGCAGCATGAATTGGTTTAATGCTGGTCTAAAAATATCAGTTTGTGAAGGAAATGCAACAAAATTCTGGGCAGAAAACTGGCTTGGAAATGGACCCTTGGAGTTGCGGTTTCCCAAGCTTTATAATCTGTCAAACCTGATCCTGTCTTCAGTTCAATTTGGTCAGCCGATAATAATGACTATGTCATTTTAAATACCCTAATTAACATCTCCAATAATACAACATGCCGTGACAGCGTACCCTAAATACAAAACCCAAAATTTGAATTTAAGCATAATTATTAATTAACATAATTGAATAATTATGCATAAATAATTAACATTATTAATTAAGGTAAAATATGCGGTCTCATTGACTTTTCTTAAATTATTCAATTAAATACATTAATTACCAATTAATGTATGATTAATATATTTTTTAAATATTACCATTTTCATATACATGCAGTATTAATACGACATTTAACATCTTGCTTAAGGGACGAAGTGCTGAACCACTACGCCAACCCACTTGGTTATAAATGATGTAATTACTAATTAATAGTAGGACGTTTTGTTTTCAAATAAATGATTTAATTGCTAATTAATTACTAATTAGTGTATTTTATGAAATATTACCATTTTAACAAATGGTAATAATTAGTAATTAATTTTAGTTAATGTTTTTTAAATTGTAAACATTTTAACGTAAGATACTAATTACTAATTAATTAACTTTTCAAAGTTGATTTGATTCGAACTAATTAATACGGCATTTTATTTTCAAGCCATAACAATTTTTGAATTAACTATATAACGTAAATTATGACCAAATTCACTTTTTAAAATTTTTAAATTAACTACTATAATTAATGTCAAAAGTCTAAATAATTAATGTTGTTAAATTTATTAAAATAAACAAAGTGAGATTTTAAAAATCAAATATTATATTTAATTGTAATTAATGCGTTTACACAATCAATTCTTATCAGCCATTATAGACACGATGCATGTTTGTCCTATTACATTTTCATTTGATTAATTAGGATTCTTTAACAAGGGGTAGTAATCAAGAAACCTAAAATATCAATCTTGGTCAGAATAAGCGAAATCCACATCCATTAAATTGTTTACATCCACAATCAAAGCATAAAGGACACCCGAAATGGTGTGCGAGAACGAGTAATTTCACAACGTCCCATGACATGCATTTGGTTCCTTGAATACTTTAAATTCCATATTAGACAATCTAGTACTTGACTAACAAAATACATATTCAAAAAATGATTAAACCAACTAAATGCATGTACCGGATGGCAAGAAGAGTGCTCGGAAATTAGGGACAATTTTAATGCAAGCCTATAGCATAAATATAGCTTTGTGAAATATCTTTGTATTTAAAAATTGATACTATAGGATGATATAAGATCTCAGCAATATTTATAACAACCACCAAACAAGAATTTCGCTTAAATATATCACTTTAAGTTTCATAAAACAGCCAATGCATACCCAAAATTACAGCAACAATGAGTCATCATAAAGGTTCATATAAGATCCATGCGCTATTAGTATCTACAGTCAGATATCTTTCCATTAACAAGTATGAATATTCACTAAACATGAAAATGAACATATATAAGAAATTGGGGTACGTACAGAACCTCTAAATTTTCTTTTAATAATGTAATATATATATATATATATATATATATATATATATCATTTTCTTGATTCTTGAATAAATATTATTTTCTTTTTCGTAAGTACCAATATTTGAATAGTAGATACCAATAGCAATTTGTGTATTCTATGTATTATATGATTAGAGAGGCAAACCTGGATAGTCTGATTCTTACTGCTGCCATCAAGAATTGGAGTTCATACCTTTCGTCAATTCACTCCCGGCAATAATGTCTTTTATCTTAGCCACTTCCGCAGCTTTAATTAGCCCACTAGTTCTCCACATCAGTATCATCTCTTTTCACCATTCGTAGGTGTAATTCATGAAGGGAATAGTTTGGAGTAGTGAGGGACTAGTGCTGCACCAAACACATAAACAGGGATAGCGCCATTTCCGGCAGCCTTGCTGGCATCGTTTACGTTTCCGGCAGCCTTGATGACATCCTTTATGTAAGACCCTGAACTTTTCCTGGTAATTAAATAATTATTTAATTATTCCAGGTATTGTTTGGATCCGCTCGGCGGCATCGACAAGCGATATCGTCGGCCGAGGTACCGATGAAGTACTCTTTGCAACACTTGGTAGTAAACCAACCTCAACCTGACCTTGAGTTCAGACGAGAATAAGACGTTCCCACTATCGCCATGACGTTTTGTGAAGAATTTTGTGAAGAACGACTGTAATATTGATATGGTTTCCTTCTGGAGCCCGGAAACGACATATCTCGCTAGCGAGACTTTCAATCGAAAATCCAGCAAGCGAAACGGACGACTTCGAGACATCGGATCAAAAATTCGGAAATCACCAAACGTCTCTATTTGACATGACGGATCCTTCTATGCGATAAAAATTTTCGTGAATAGTAACTTCGGTGAATAGTACTTCACAAGCAGCTTCCTGTGAATAGTGCTTTCGGACCAGAATCGACACAAACTTCGAGGGAAACGACCCGGGCCCGAGTAGTATAGCACAAGGCCCAAAGAAAATGAGTGACCAGTGTTAGAAACATCAACTATGTTAGGAAACGCAACGACAACTGGATTCAACTGACGCACTAACACACTGACGCACTAACGCATTGACGTGACATGGATTAGGAATATAATATTAAACTATTCTAGATATTTTCCTAATCTTCCATAATCATAGTTTGGTCATTTCCCCTTGAAAGTTTATGGTTTAGTCTTTGTCCTTTGAGAGTTTAGACTTTAGTCCCCAAATAGTAAAAATATAATTTTACTTAAACCTTTCACCCTTCACACTTTGGTCCTTATGGTTAATTAAGAGTTAAATTTCACCCCCCCTCCTAGGCCCAAACCCGCGGCCTCCCTCTTTAAATAAGAGGCTCATGTTGTGTTTTCTCACTTAGGTTCATTAAGTGAAAATTAAGAAGAGGTTAAAAGAGAGAAAGTGAGAGCTTGTGAGAACTATTCATCTTCTTCTTCCTTCTTCCTCCATGGTCGAACCTTGCACCCTCCATGGCAGCCCCTTCCACTCATCTTCTTCACTTGATTCTTTGAGGTAAGTTGTTCTCCTCCTCAAGATCTACGATTCTACCAATTCGGATTTTTGATATGTTGAGTTTGGATTTTTAGTAGTTGCTAGAACCATGAAACCTCTTCATTAATGTTGTTCCCATGATCATAGGCTTCAATTTGAACCAATTGGAATTTTGATTGGTTGAGTTTTGGTCCCTAGAGAATTTTCAAGTTGAGCTTTTGCTAGGGTTGCCTTTAGGAAAGTTGTTCCCACGATATTGATCTATAGATATCCCTAATTAGTTTTCTTGGAAGCTAGGTTTTTGAGAATTGATTATTTGAAATAAGTGATTTTCAAACTTTAAAATTTAGTTTCACCATAGATTTCTTATTACCTTTGGTGTGTACAAGTTTTTTTTGAGAGAAAAATTGATTTTGATAATTGTGAGTGTTGGCCTAATTGCATACTGTTTTGGGGAAGGGAAGAATTGATTTTCCAACTAGCTTTTGGGTGTGTTTAAATGCTTGTAAATGATTTTGGGCTTGAAGGAAATGTTTTTCCCTATTTAGTGCAAAAGGGCCTAGAGAAAATTGTAGGTTTAAAACCCTAGAGAATTGATTTCTAGGGCATTTTGGAAACTTGGAATTGAAGGATTAAAATTGAGCTTTTGGGTAAATTGGATTTTGGAACTCATAGCTTGATTAGGGTTTTGCTAAGTTAAGAAAACTTGGATTTTGGAAAATTTCAATTGGAATGGAATTTTGTGCTTTTGACACTTAGGAGTTTTTGAACTCAAGACTTGAAATTTTGTTTTAGAAACTTGTAATAGAAGTTATGCTTTGGGTTGTGACATTATTTTGGGTAACTTAATGAATTGCTTGGTAAAAATGGGAAGTTTTTGTGAAATTATACATTTTGGGCAGAATTGAACCCTTGAGGTTTTGTGTGTGTTTTTTCTTTCGAAATCTTGTTTAAGGCTTTCAAAATGATTTGTAATTATTTAGCCTTGCTGCTCATTAAAAGATTTGAAGTTTTGGAAAGTTTTGAAAATTGTAACTTAGGGTTTTATGAGTTCTTTCGATGGTCCTCAGAGTTACTAAAATGTTTTAGACTTCCAAGATTTCTTCCTAAGAATTAGGACTATTGCCTAAGTAATAGAAACCTTGATAGACCAGTAGCTAAGCCTTAGGATTAAGTTTCAAGTCCTAAACTAGGCTATGTTCTTTGAAGGATAACAGGACTTCGGACTGAACAAAACGACGTAGCTTACCTTTGGAACCATCGTAGCATTTGAAGCAAACATTGGAGCTTGGAGCAAGGGACAGAGGTAAGAGCACTTCTCTACATTAGCTACTAAGCATATGTATATAATTATGTGAATGTATATACTATGATGCTAATTGTTAGTCAATGGCGTTCTAAGAACGACTCGAATTTAAATTGCTTGAATTATGATTGCAAGTATCTGAAGGCATTTGATATGCTGGATTAGAATCCTTTGATGTGTGACATCGTGAAATTGTGTGAATGTGTAGCTTGACTTGTCTGGTATTCTTGCTATTTTATTGATTGTAAGCATGATCTCCTTTTGCACATGAATTATATCTGTCTAGATGTGCACCCATGCTCTACATGATTATTGTAAATTATGAAGCTATATTAGGCCTCGTATACAGACGACTAAGACCTAGATGGGTACTAAATTGAACATACGTACCATGCGGTAAGTAACTGTTACAGAGTTGCTCGAGCCTTCTCTTAGAACACGTATCAGGTCAGGGCGGCTTAGGCCACACCTGCGAAGTGGCGGATCCTAGGGGTCGATGGAAATCCACCATTGCACCTACACTGAGGAATTTTCCCGCCTCCCACGAATCAGAGTTGGTGTAATATCTGGATAAATAAAAAGGGTTCGTGAGATGCGACATAGAATCAATGGCTTAGGCATAAAAATAACTATGCTAGGAATGGGTTTCGGGAATTGAACAACTAGCTGTATGTCCATTAGTCTTGTATGATTGCATCCTCTCGATGTAGATATCTCTTTCTCTGCTAGTACTATGTACATTGACCTGAATTGCTTATTTGTATTGCTTATTTTCGAAGTTGACCCTTGCTTTGTCTGTATGTGTGTGCTTGCCGGCGACCCGTCGTCAGTCGGATAGCCCTTAGCCAGAAGTTGCAGGTGGATACCGACCCAAGGAAAATCAAGATAGAAGACGGATGCCTATTTGCAGGATGACTTGTCACATACATTTTGATTGATATGTGTAAACTCTTGTATGCTTAAGTACCAGTGTAGGGAGTCTTAGCATACTTTCTTACAAACTGGAAGCTGAGCTTTTTGAACCCTGAGTAAATCTTTTTGTAAGCTTTTTCTGAGCTGCTGACTAGGCACTTTATGCCATGTGTGTGGCTATTTACGAAACAGGGTATTAATATTATTAATGCATCTCATCATGGCATATTTTAAAAAGAAAAAAATATACCCTCCCTTTTCCTACAGTCTTGAAAACGTCTCTGCATATTTAATTACTGTTCATTTGCTACAGTAACGCCCTGAAAATCGGGGTGTTACAGTTTACGTTGTTGTTGACGGCGTTCTCCATTGAAGCAGAATGATACTCTCGAGATTGTTGAATGGACAACGTTTAGCAGCAACTATTTGACGCCGAAACTAACATGAGCAGAACCTGTAAAATTGAGCTGAGTCGCGAAACTGAATCCGCTGTCCTTGAGAGCATTATTAGGGTGATATTCTGAACACTCCCCCAGGATAAAACAACACATTCTGGTACGAAGCCTGGTGACAGAACTGGCGAGAACTAAAATGGTATGCCCAGGAAGAGAATGTAGAGAAGAAGGAAAAAGACTGCTATGTTGTGTGTCTTGGCTATGCGAAAATAGCTTGCTATTTATAGGCAATGATTTGAGAATATTTAGATAGTGGGAGTTAAATGCTGGGTGGCAGAATTTAAGAGTGGGGCGGCAAGCATTTATTCAAGGGCGGTAACACATTGACCAAGAGTGGAATAATCTAGATGGATGGTGAGCACATATAAAATGTGATTGAACTTTTGAAATACACACAAACAGTTTCTTCCCCCTTGGCCTTGATGGTTGATGTGCATTGCTTGGCGTGAGCTATTTTAGTGGCTCGGGACTTGTGCTTAACGCATGTTATTTTTTAGAATGATGGCTTGCAACTCTGATCTTTTGTGGTCTGGTTCCGTTGATGAGTCTTATTTTAGTCGTCCCATCTTAACTTGTCGTGGTTTAGCTACAACTTTTGTTTCTTCAAAATTGTTGTTCATTCATCGCTCTAAAAACGAAGGCAACTGATTTTCCTGCTATGCTTGCTTTTTCGGCCTGACTCCCTGTTTAATCGATTTCGTATTTACCTTAACATAAAAAAACTTTTATTTTACTTTATCCTAATATTATTTTGTGTGTTTCGAGAAGAAGGTTTTAACTTTTAAGTTTTAACACAGCCATGAACCGTGACTAGTGGCAATCATAACCCGATATATCTCGTGCACTTTATCATCACAACACGCGTCCCTGTTTCTTGTGGTCGAAAATAACCACATTCTTCCCTTTCGGTTAACTCCACTTCCCCTACACACAACACCGCGTTTGCCTACTTATATTACAACCCATAATTCCTTCACCTAATTAACGCGTTTGCGTGAGTGTATCATCGCGCTTCCTATAAATTAAATAGCGCGTCGTCACGGAAACAAACTGAACCAAACCGAACTCAACTCTTTCTTCTTTCACCATGGACGACGAGGTGCGCGAGATCTTCAAAAAGTTCGACAAGAACGGCGACGGGAAGATCTCGTGCGCGGAGCTCAAGGACCTTATGGCGGCGCTCGGATCCAAGACGACGGTGGAGGAGGTCCGCCGCATGATGGCGGAGCTCGACCGGAACGGCGACGGCCACATTGATCTCAAGGAGTTCGACGAGTTCCACCGCGGCAGCGGCGGCGGCGATTCGAGGGAGATCCGGGAGGCGTTCGAGATGTACGACCTCGACAAGAACGGGCTGATATCGGCGAAGGAGCTGCACGCGGTGATGCGGAAATTGGGGGAGAAGTGCTCCCTCGGCGATTGCCGGAAAATGATCGGGAACGTGGACGCTGACGGCGACGGCAATGTCAATTTCGAAGAGTTCAAGAAGATGATGAGTCGCTCCTAGGCAGTAGCAGTTAGCACTACTCTACTAGCTCACGGTAGATGGTTAAGGACTTAACTTGGTTATTCCGTGTAATCTGATCCTACCATTCATGAGATTGTGTAAATGAGTAAGGAAAAACTTGGGTTAAAGAAGACATTTAAGATAAATGGATTAGAAATTTCATATTTACTTATTTATCTTAAATGTCATTGGTCCATCTAGGATAAGAGTTGTGTAACCCAAGTTTTTTCTTAGCTTATTTAAACAAGCTCATCATTCATACGTGTATAATCATTTCATCATGAGTTTAATTGCTTTGCACTTAGTGCATGTTTGTGTTGCTATTTTGAGTCAATACAAACTTGATTTCATGTATTTTAAGAGAAATTAGAATTTATCACGATAAGTTTAACGTGAATCGAGCAAACTCTATTTTAACACGTTAACTTTAACATAAATCTAAACAGACATTTATAAAAAAATTACACAATTTAATTTATCAATCTAGTATGTTATGATTAAATTTGGATTTAAACATATTTAATATGGAAAATGAAGTGATATAAGCGAATGCGTGTGGAAAACTTTTGACACTCTCAGGTCTCAGCGTATATAAATTAAATTCTTTCATCAAATCAAAGTAGATACTTATAAAAAAAAAATTAAAAATGCTTAATTGCACTTTTGGTCCCCCACTTAACGCAAATGTGATATCTGAGTCCTTAAACGTTGAAACTAGCATTTTTTTGTCCCTAAAGTGACACTTGATTGCGGTTTTGATTTTCCATCCATAATCCGTTAAAAAAGTGAAGATTTCTAGGTTTTCCAGAATATTCATTCACTCCTTCATTGTTCTTAAATCATCCTTCCATCATCTTCAACCAAATCAAGAAATTTCATCTTTCTTCCTCCATCTTCTTCAACCAAACCTAATAAAAAGAAAATCAAACACATTTTACATACTCAAGGTAAAATATGAATCAACCAAACAAAAGTTAATTCATTTTACAATCCAGTTGTTAATACCAGAATTTTATCTTAGTCGAAATACCAATAAACTAAAAATAATAAGTTGTGATAAGTTTAAATTCTTAGTCAAAATATGGTGTTGGCAAAATTGGTCAAATTATTTTGACCAAGATCAACTGGACTGTTTTTATTATTAATTAGACCAAGTATGTCAAAGGAGATGCTTCGACTAATATTATACCAATTAGTGTTTCGACCTTGACATTAAAACTTGAATTGGAGAATATGATTGGAAGTGGTGCATTGGCATGGGATTAATCATGTGCTTGTGATCCTATTAATGTGATTGCATCAAAATGGACTCTGTTTGCAGTGAGAGAATTTGTGGTCAAATTAAAAGCACAAGGTATTAGTAATACTTTGACTAATATTTATATCAGCATTTCTACCAAGATAGAATGGAAAGAGCCGAGCAAGAGATGAAGAACCAACAACGCAATAACTACTAGAAGCGGTTATTGGAAGTTAGTGGAAGTTATTGGTAGTTAGTTAATTTATTTTAAAATAGGCATGTGTCTATTAAGTGGCAAAGATAGTTTGTAACTATGCCAAGTGTGTGGTTTTAGTATAGGTAGTTATTGTTATAATTGAATATTGACCGTAGGATCATGTTAGCGATTTTATTTCAAGCATGATAAATAGTAGGTTGTAACCAGGAATAAGGCAGATTCACACACATTAACGCTCTACAAACTCTGAAAGCCATCATGTCCGACGACTGCGAAAAACGGCTATTACGAGGTCATGAGCACGATTGTTGTGTTTCTCACCTTTATTTCCCAGGTCGACTAAAGTAGATCCAAGCTCGCCTTTAACCTTGGTGAGCTCTTCCTTGACTTCGATGAGCTCCCCATTGGCTTTGGTCAGCTCCCCCTTGACTTCACCGAGCTCCCCTTTGACTACAACGAGCTCAGCTTCAGCAGTTCTTCTTTGTCCGCCAGAGACTTGGAAAAGGTCTCCTCCAAGCTCTTCTTCTTGGCGGAAAAATCATCTTCCAGGGAAGCCTTCTGAACAGCCAGGGTGTGTTCCTGGCAAGCCTCACTATCCGCCAACATCTTCTCCAAGTTGTACTTGGTTGAATGCAAGGCCTCAAGCTCGACGTCCATCTCTTCAGCACGCCTATGACGGGCATCACCATTAGCCAGTGCCTTCTCCCGTTTGGCCTTGGCGGCCTGTAAGGTTTTATTCTAAGCACTCAGCTCTCCAACCCGCTTACCACGATCAGTTAGAGCCCTAAGGGCGTCCTTGTGTTTGCGCACCATGATGGCCCCCCAGCTAACAGAGATCAAGTTGTGCCTAACCATATTATTTCCATCATCCATGAAGTCATTGCTGAAGGGATCCTGAAGATAGCTACCCAAGGATAAGTGTGTTTCCACAAAGGTTAAGGCGAACCGACTGTCATTGTCCATCACCGTCGCGGGAGGTCTCTGCGTTCCTCTCTCACTTGCGTTGATGGGTGAAGCACCACGCCCTTCATCAAGATCCACGTAGATAGGGGCTTCTTTTCTGGTGGTGGGAGTTGTGTCGGGTGCTGTGCTGGATTTAGTGATGTTGGGGTCATGGGCTGGGCGAGAGGAAGATTTGGATTGATCTTCTAACTCACCCTCGAGGGATCTTTCCTCGCCGCAGCTTGGCGGTTGGAACACTCGGAGGGAGCGATTTCATGACTCGCCTCACCTTGGTGGCTGGAACCCTCAGGGCACAGAACTTCTTGCCACGTGGAAACCTGACGAACAGAACGTTCGGAGGATGGGGCCCCATGACTTGCCACTTCATGGCAAGAGACGCCTTCAGGTCGAGGGTTGTCGTGGCGAGCTTTCTTCCTTACAGGGCCACCCTTGGAATGATGGGTGTTTCTGGAGCTCGACTCGCGGCGAGCTTGGGCACGACGAGCCAATTATTCCTTGGAGATCCCATAGTTTGTCATTGAAAGAGAAAACAGAGCTAAGAAAACAACAACACATGAAAACGACACTAAAACCGAGGAAAAACTTACGCAAAAACTTAGCGGCATTTCCTTTTTGATAGGCATGTATGAGTTCACCATAGTTGATGGGCTTCGAC
Source organism: Acmispon strigosus (assembly GCA_030819835.1). NCBI lineage: Eukaryota > Viridiplantae > Streptophyta > Magnoliopsida > Fabales > Fabaceae > Acmispon > Acmispon strigosus. Next base: position 34,981,951 of record JAUAMA010000007.1, read on the forward strand.
GTGGTGAGATACTCAACGATCTCCTACTCCTCGTCGGTGAGGGCTTTATCCTCTGCACTGAGTGCACATTTTGGCGACTCGGTCCAATACAAAGGGAACTTGGCGCACCCATCGGCGACATTTCTGAATAAGTGAGGAATGAGGGGGCTGTCGACGACTTTGAAGAAGTGACCTTTCCAGAGGTCGTGGGTGTTGCTCTTCCAGGTTTTGAACCTGGCTTTGAGGGACTTGGTAGAGATGGCGACCCACGAGCGACCCACGAGCTAGTGGGCGCCACGTCCAGGCCCTTTTTGCTTGGCATGTCACATTTTTAAAAGAAAAAGAAAAGGTTGTACATGGGGGCGACCCCGACGGTTTAAAAAAGAATTTCAAAGCAACGAATGAAGGCCTAGGAGTTCGGATTCAATTGGGTAGAGGCGACACGCAAGGCTTTCAAAGTTTCACAAATAAAAGGGGAGAATGGAAGTTTGATCCTGAAATCTTCAAATAGAAAAGCATAAATGTAGAAAAAGTGGGGGTCGCCTTCCTCTTCTTTGGTGTCACACACACGCTCGTGGGCGGTACAAGGAACGACGACCAGGTTGGGGTCATAATTTGTTAGAATCAAACAATTTACTGAGCTAATCTATTTTGATAAATAACAATTTCGCTAAGTGTTACTGACTTCTTTAAAAGTTTTCATACCCAGGAACACTTGTTGACTGAAGACATGCTGCGAGGATCTCGACAAAGCATTATCAAAAAGCAAGTAAAGAAATCCGTCCGCCTATGTGAATTAGTCCGCCTCTAGAGAAGAGTTCGTCCGCCTGTGATGAACGTCTGATTGATCAGCTACTTAGCTCATGAAGAATACTTGAGTTGACTAAAAGCAATGATTGAAGACTCGTGCAAAACGAAATATCCTGAAGGTGATCGTTTGTTCAATCCAAAGATGAGCTGTCGTGCACCTCTTGGTGGTTCAGAGCATTAATGGCGAAAGAGACAGAATTAAGCGCCTCATTCCTTGAAGCTTCAAATCCTCTAACATTCCTTAATTCAAGCTGCTTTTGCTGAATCAACGACGATACTTTCTGATCATCGTATCTCCTCAACGGTCAAATTCAAATATTCTGGTCAGAGCATTAATGACTGAATTAGCTGTAATGAATAAGCATTGATTGCAGACTCTATGGGCCGATGCAAAAGGCATCACCAGACGATACCATCTTGCAGTGCCGAAGAAACATTCATTATCTGGCAGATTGCAACAGCAGATACAGAAGTATCTGTTACTCACAATCAAGCAGATATTCAAACGGAACTATTTTTAAAGATCTTCAGCAAAGCTTCCCGTTATCATCCTACTGAAGATATAAATAGTGGACTTAGCATCATCTTCAACTTGGCGACTCTTACACGATCAAAGCATTCAAACTTTCCAAGTCTATCTACGATTTGAACAAGCTTTAAGCCAAGATACTCAGTAACCTTAACCTTCTCATTTTCTGAGTTCTGTCGCCAACTAGTGTGAAATTTCTTACAGGGTGAAAACTCTTATCCTTTCTCACACAGCCTCTTCAGAGAACCAACCTATCTATCATCTCTGAACTTTGATCTTCATATTTTCTACCCACTCTTATAGAAGAGATTCTTGTAGAAACTAAGTCTTCTTGAAAAAGAACTGGGAGGAGTCTTGTCTAACACTCGAGAGATAAAGGAGAAGTCCTAGAATACTTGTAAAGGAGTAGTCCTCAGAATACTGGGAGAAGTCCCTGAGAACACTTGTACTATTTTGTTTAAATAGTGAAAATCTTGGTGAAGCCAATGACTGGACGTAGCCCTGTCGATTAAGGGGGTGAACCAGGATAAATATCGTGTGTGCTTTATTGTTCAAGCTTTAAAGTTTGTTTCCACTGCACATCTTTGACAAACGCTTTTGAACTAATAATAACTATCCTGCGAAAAAGTTTTAAAAATCACACACACAATTCAAACCCCCCATTTTTTGTGTGGTTTTATTACTGTCATAATTTTCCGAACAAAGCCCGCCAACTTTAGTGCGAAGGCACTCTATCATAAAAGGGTTGAGCCACATTGGGCAGGCGCCTGCAACTTTTGGGGCGACCAGCCCGGTTTGGACTGGTCGAGGGAGTGACTTCTCAAAGTTCCGGGCATGAGTTGCCGGAGACAACGTGGTGGTTGTTGATTTTCAGCGGTGCTAGTGGCAAAGTTCATATTTAAAATGTATGCAAAGACACAAAAAGAATAGAAAATAAGAGAACGTACTGGCAACAGGGGGAGACAAAGAGGAGACGAGGCGGTAGACGCGGCAGACAAGGGCGGAAAACTGGAATTTGCGTTGGAGCAGGGAAGCACAAAGGACAAAGATCATTGGAAATCACAGGAGGGGAAAACACAGGGGATGCAAAGGTGAAAATTCGAGAAGAGGGGTTGTATATATAGAGATAGGAGAGAAGAGGGAAAATCTGAAGGAATAGGCACGAAAAATGAGTTAGTGGGAAATCAAATCCCACCAAATCCCATCATTATTCACATTGTCCCACGCCGCATCGTTTCACGTAAAGTGATGGTTGCACATTTAACGGGAAGTGGCGCGTGGCTCCAAAATCCTAGAAAGCAGTTATGAGTCACATCAATAGGCAGAGCAGTTGCGAGAAAGACATAATCATAATAGACACGACAGGCTGGCACTAACGGGGCCACGTAGGAGAGGCAGTTAAGTTACTTATGATGTCATGGTATATTGAAATATCATGAGAGCACGTCGCCAACGAGCGGGCCAATAGGCGACAAGCATATGGCAAGCGATCAGGAACGCCAAGCCAAGCGTTCAATGGGTACAGGTAAGGAATTCAGTTATTTTGAGAACTAATAATTATGTTTGCTCTGGAGGAATACAAAACAAGTGGCAGGAAACAAGGCGCCACTAGGCGACTGATTCCATGACGAGTGATTCTCCGTCGGGCTCACACTTTCTGAATTGGCGGTCACTTTGAGGGATGGTGAGCTGTTCAATACACGTGGGCTTCTAGGACTCGTGGACTGCTTGCGAATCTCGGGGGTGAAGGACTTCTCTACAGTGAGCCGGCATGTAATTTGATGACCGCCACGCCCAGGCTTTAGGCGGCTCATTTCTCTATAAGATGTTGTACTTTTTTCCTTCACTAGGTTTTTATCCCACAGGGTTTTTCCTAGGAAGGTTTTAACGAGGCACATTCTATAGGGATGACCGCCCAAATAAAGCGTTGGTGAAGATCCCATGGCAAGCGCTCTATGAAGACACACTTCACTTTCACGCTTCAAGGTTGGTGTCGTGTGAGCTTGTGGACTGGGCGAACATTTCCCCTGGTGACGAGCTATGAAGACACGCTTCGCTTTCACGCTTCAAGCTTAGTGTCTTGTGGACTTGTGGACTGGGAGAGCACTCCGCCCAATTAAGGGCGACCCGGTGATCAAAGCAATGACTAGTGAGAGGCGAGCTAGGCGAGCTAAGAGGCGAATAGCCGAGGCTGTTGGGCCAAATGTTTGAGACCCAGTGGTCCGTAGTATGTATTCTAGGGTTTTAATGCTATTTGTGATTCTTAAATGCTATTTACAGCACCCCCTCTATAAATAGCCTGTGGGGGCCCATGTAAAAGGGATCTCTCTCTCTCTCTCTCTCACTTTTCTGACTGAATAAATTGGGCACTATATTTCCACCTCTATTGGTTATTCCTTCTCACCCTCCGGATCTTCACTGGAACAATTCCTAAGGTTAGATCTTGGAAATTGAGAAAGCAAGGTTACACTATTGGAAGACTGAATTGGGTCCCTCCAAGTACATGTGAACTATTTTATTTAAGAATTAATAAGATGCCCGTGCAAATTGCATGGGTAACTATGATTACGTAAATTAATTTTATTTAACTTTAATTCAATGCATTTTAATTTTTAGTGATTGTGTTTGTTGTTTATTTTATTTTATAAAAATTTATCTAATGTAAATAGGTAATTAAGTTATTATTTGAGAAAATAATTTTGAGATTTTTTCCACAATTTTTATTTCATAAAATTAAATGTTCTTGAACCTTACAGTGCATGTGCATGTTTTATCAAATATAATAATATTCTTCACCATCTAAGTCTTTTCCAAGGATTCTCCTATAATTAATACTCCATTGTTAGTCTCTGCCCCTGTTGCTACTATGTCAACTATAGGTGTTGCTAAGCCAAGTGCACATGAGAATACAATCATGACCACTACAAATATTGAGAATGTCGGAGGCCAACATAAACCGATTTCAATTTTCTAGCATTTATTCTTCTGGGTAAGCTCGAGTTGATACAAAGAGTATGAATGAGCATTCCAAGCACATTAGAAAAAAACTCCTACTGATTATTATAAACCCAATGATATCATTAATGCTAAAAAAACAACTTCATAAACAAATATACTTGCCAACTGTGAGTCAAGAGAATGACTCAATAGTTTATATCTAATATTTATTCAATTATCTATTGAGCAGTCATTAAATAATATGAAAAACATCGTATGTCATAAAGTCATACACACATAAATTATTCCAAATGCAAAATACAATGTCAAAACGAGATGCATTCACAGGTTCCACAAAACAACTTCAATCTTGATCCTGTCTGACAAAACTGAAATAATCTTGTTGGGCTCATACACAGGTTCCTGTATTCATTCAAAAAATAATAGCTCATCATTAAGGTTGGTGTGATTACCAAAAGTTAATTTCAATCACCTAAAGATATTAACTTTATCATATATTTCTAAAGGAAATTAAACATGTATAAATCACACAACAAATGTGAGAGTTACCTACTACACATTTTGGAAGACCTCCTCGAACACTACATTAGTAGTTGTGTTTATTTCCTTTCCTTCCTTTCATGTATTAAGATCTTCAATCCCTCCTTGGTTTGAACTCTTGAAAATGCCACATATAATTGACCGTGGCATAATTGACCGTGGCTAAACACAGGTTTATGCAAATATAACACAAAACTTGATAGTGATTGACTTTGTGACTTATTGATAGTCATTGAGTATGATACAACAATAGGAATTTGTCTTCTTGTAATTTTAAATGGCCATGGTGACTGAGATGGAGCCATAAACATTCTAGGATTGTAAATCACAGTTCTAATGTTCTTTCCACAAATTACATGTGCTCCTATAACATGATCAGCTAGCTTTGTGACAATCAATCTGGTCCCCGTGCATAGTCCCCTCACATTGGTCCAAGTTTCTCAACAACATAAGAAGAGTACCAACTTTTAAGTTGATCTTATGATTAGGAAGTCCTGATGTTCTGAGTGTATTTAGAAATTCTGGTGTAAGCATCTCAAGTGCTGGATTTTGAAGAGTTTCTAGTTTGTCAATTGAATATGAGCTAAGATATTCTGTCTCTACACCCGGTATTAATGATAGAACATAATCATTAATCTTGTCTACAACCTCAATTGTTGATGCAAGAATAGCTCTAGATTGTAAATATAATTCGTTTTTGGATTCTTTCAAGAAATCAGGATAAATGATACTCACAATAGCATCCAATGGATCATAAAAATTAGTGATGAGAAATGATTTTGGAATTTCAATAGTTGGATACCCGTCGTTTGGCTCACCAATTTTTCCATCTCCCATATCCAATATGCACAATGAAAATTCTTTCAGATCATTCGCATTGAAGTTGTTTGGATCATTCTGTAGACGCATATTCTTAGTGAGCTTTATCACTTGTCAAAAGTCCCATAGATATGAAGAATTAATAGTTGCATTGACAATGTCAGAACGAATTCCTCTTGGTATAACTAGAAGAATTTGTCTGAAGTCTCCTCCAAAAAGAACCATTTTTCCTCCAAAAGGAGCATTCATGTTATTAGGACAAGACATTATGTCTCTTAGACTTTTATCCAGCGCTTCAAAACAATACTTGTGTGTCATTGGTGCTTCATCCCAAATTATTAACTTCGTTACTTTCAACAATTTCGCTAAATCACTTCCTTGGTGAATATTACAAGTTGAGTTCTCTAATGAAGGGTCTGGAATAGTAAACTTGAGTGTGTTGTTCTTCCTTCTGGCAACAACAATGATGCTATCCCACTTGATGCAACTGTCGAAACTATTTCTCCTTTTGAGCGCAAAGCGGAAGCAAATGTCTTCTACATAAATGTATTTCCAGTATCACCATACTCATATAGGAAAAACATTCCACCTTGTTAATCATTAACTGCTGTCATGATCTAGTGAAATAGAGTCATTTGCTCATCTGCATAAAATGATAATTATACATTATTGAATAAAGAAAGACACATAAATAACAACTAATTTTAAAAATAAATACAAAACCTGTAAGAAAATTGTAGTAATTTTGGAATTCGCCATTGAATTTATCTCTATCATAGTCTCGTTCAGCATAAATAAGCTTGTTTCCCAAATATTCATGCACAAATTCTCGTGGATAAGGCATTGATGGAAAATCTCTAAGACTTCTTCTATTTGATTGCAACATCTCTTCAATTTGTATAAGAGTTAAACTTTGCAATTCAACGTCATTAAGCTGCAAGTCTTAAAGCAATGTGAAGTTATAAGATATCATGTTTAATCATATTTTAAGTCTTCAGTAAGAGTAATCCACCTAAAGTGTAATAATGACTAAAATAGTTTACCTTGAATATTTGATAATTGCCTTTGTTGATAAAGGATATATTCCGATAACCATTTCCATGTTTGTTGCCACACATATTCAGGTCTACTAATGTTGTTTGAGATAAGCATTGTCACAAATAATTTTCTTAAATAGTGACATGATCCTCAATCCTTTGCTACTTTAATAGCTTCAATATGTTCTCTATCATCATCCAAAAAACCCATTGCAAAACATGCTTCTCGAAAACTTGCATAGTGGACATTATTCACAGTTCTGATGTCTTCATAACTAAATGGTCCCTTAACAACACACAACATCATCCATTTACAATATAGTAAAAGAAACCCCTACTTGAACTCCACCTAGACCCAAACACCCCTTCTCTCATTAACACATTTCGGTTTTAAAAAAAAATATTGTGTTACCAATTTCAAAAGAAATAATATTATGTTAAAAAAAAGTAACAATATATAGTTTCAAAATAGGTAAAAGAATAAATATTATTAACTGCCCCACACTAGTTACATAACTGGTCAATTTCTTCTTTTCGGATTGCAACTTTCTCTTTCTCTCTGCAACTTGCAACTTTCTCTTTCTTTCTGCAATTTCTTCTTCTTTACATGTCACTCTCTCATTAACACATTTGTGAAGAAAACAACTACTACTTTTGTGTAAAGGAACCAAATTCGGTTTTAAAGGATTTTCTTTTTGCAGAAGGCGTGACATTTTACCTTCCCCTTCTTTGGACTTTCAATTTGTTGCAAGTCTCTACTAAACAAGGTTGATTGTTGCACGCAAAGGTTTTTAGTTTTTTATAAAATTTGTTCTCTTTAATATTTAATGGTTTAAAGTTGTAGTACAAATAATTAATATAATCACTTCATCTAAATGAAACCTTGGTGTTCTGTCTCTTGAGAACTCTATGTTCTTCCCTCTCCCTAACTTATCCCACTTTGCTAACACATAGTTACCAATTTTTGTAGGTTTTCTTTTCTAGATTTTCTTGATTTAGTTTAGATTTAGTTTCTGATGATTATTGAACTAATTCTACGGATAAAAAATTAATGATTGCAATTAAATCAGTTTATATTCAAGCCATGTGTAAGTAAGTGCTAATTTGGAGTGAGATAGGCTGCTGAATCAAACAAAGTAGTGATACAGGTTAAATTGAGTTGAATCCTCTATCAGCATGGAGGGTGTGAGGGTAGAAATTTCAATTGTGAAAATAAGAAGAAAAAGAAGATGATTTTGTTGAATAGAATAAAAATTGTTTCATTAGTTATTCCATTCTTGATATATGAAAATATTGTAAAATCAATGGTGATAAATTTGAGTAATTCCTAACCCATCATCAACGCTCAGTTCTTGAAGCAGGGAACCAACGAGTTCTTGACCACCTATCTCAAAACCTATCTCATCACAGGTATTTCCCCCCCCCCCCCCCTTTCTTTCTTTCATTCCCTCTCTGTCTGAAGCAATTTTATGAAAACAAATGTGTTCATTAACTTTAACATTGAGGTTAGTTTCTAACTTGAATTCAAGAATATGTTCATGTGTGTTCACTTTCCTTTTCTAAATGTTTTCCAGATAACTAAAAACAAATGCGTTCATTAACTTATACATGGAAAATTAAGTAAATCTTTTTGTTTTCTTTTCTATATACTCCATGAAGAAGTTTATATTTGTTTCTGATGATTATTGATCTATTTCTCCAAAGTAAGCCTTTCTCACTGTTTTCCTATTTACGTTTTTAATGACAGGGCCTCTCTCAATCCTTTCCACTATTAAGGTAACCAAGATTCTTCCTCCCAACCAAAATTTCTTCTTACTTTCTTCTATATCTTTGAAATTGATGTCAAAACCCCCAATTTTTTTGTTTAGTGTTTAGTAACATAACCCCCAAATTTATGTGATGACAATGTATTATATTGATATTGATGAAGTCTCTCTATTGTCAGACTAAGAAATGGCACGCAAAGTGACCCCAATCGCTCAAATCAATGACTCTAAAGAAACTTGGAAACTAGAAGTTAGGATAACAAATCTAATTTTGATTGAAAAATCTGAAAAAATAGTTGCTATGGACATGATCTTCATGGATGACAAGGTAAAGCAATTTTTAATCTCATATACAGTATTGCTAGTCAATTACAAACTAATTCAAAATTGATAAGATTTGTGTTATTGTTTCAGTTATGCTGATGTCACTAGTATAACTGAAACAGTAACATAAATCTTATCAATTTTGAATTAGTTTGTAATTGACTAGAAATACTGTATATGAGATAAAAAATTGCTTTACCTTGTCATCCATGAAGATCATGTCCATAGCAACTATTTTTTCAGATTTTTCAATCAAAATTAGATTTGTTATCCTAACTTCTAGTTTCCAAGTTTCTTTAGAGTCATTGATTTGAGTGATTGGGGTCACTTTGCGTGCCATTTCTCAGTCTGACAATAGAGAGACTTCATCAATATCAATATAATACATTGTCATCACATAAATTTGGGGGTTATGTCACTAAACACTAAACAAACAAAAAAATTGGGGGGTTTTGACATTAATTTCAAAGATATAGAAGAAAGTAAGAAAAAATTTTGGTTGGGAGGAAGAATCTTGGTTACCTTAATAGTGGAAAGGATTGAGAGAGGCCCTGTCATTAAAAACGTAAATAGGAAAACAGTGAGAAAGGCTTACTTTGAAGAAATAGTTCAATAATCATCAAAACAAAATCTAAACTTCTTCATGGAGTATATAGAAAAGAAAACAAAAATATTTACTTAATTTTCCATGTATAAGTTAATGAACGCATTTGTTTTTAGTTATCTAGAAAATATTTAGAAAAGGAAAGTGAACACACATGAACATATTCTTGAATTCAAGTTCAAAACTAATCTCAATATTAAAGTTAATGAACGCATTTGTTTTCATAAAATTGCTTCAGACAGAGAGGGAAAGAAAAAAAGGGGGAAATACCTGTGGTGAGATAGGTTTTGAGATAGGTGATTAAGAACTCGTTGGTTCCATGCTTCAAAAACTGAGTGTTGATGATGGGTTTGGAATTACTAAAATTTATCACCATTGGTTTTACAATATTTTCATATATCTAGAATGGAATAACTAATGAAACAATTTCTATTCTATTCAACAAAATCATTTTTTTTCTTCTTATTTTCACAATTGAAATTTCTGGCCCCACACCCTCCATGCAGATAGAGGATTCAACTCAATTTAACTCGTATCATTACTTTGTTTGATTCAGCAGCCTATCTCACTCCAAATTAGCACTTACTTACACATGGCTTGAATATAAACTGATTTAATTGCAATCATTAATTTGTTATCCGTAGAATTAGTTCAATAATCATCATAAACTAAATTTAAACTAAATCAAGAAAATCTAGAAAAGAAAACCTACAAAAATTGGTAACTATGTGTTAGCAAAGTGGGATAAGTTAGGGAGAGGGAAGAACATAAAGTTCTCAAGAGACAGAACACCAAGGTTCCATTTAGATGAAGTGATTATATTAATTATTTGTACTACAACTTTAAACCATAAAATATTAAAGAGAACAACTTTTATAAAAAACTAAAAACCTTTGCGTGCAACAAACCAACCTTATTTAGTAGAGACTTGCAACAGATTGAAAGTCCAAATTTGGTTCCTTTACACAGAAGCAGTTGTTTTCTTCACAAATGTGTTAAAAAGAGAGTGACATGTAAAGAAGAAGAAGTTGCAGAAAGAAAGAGAAAGTTGCAAGTTGCAGAGAGAAAGAGAAAGTTGCAATCCTAAAAGAAGAAATTGACCAGTTATGTAACTGGTGTGGGGCAGTTAATAATATTTATTCTTTTACCTATTTTGAAACTATATATTGTTACTTTTTCTTAACAAAATATTTTTTTTTTTGAAATTGGTAACGCAATATTTTTTTTTAAAACCAAAATGTGTTCACGAGAGAAGTGGTGTTTGGGTCTAGGGGGAGTTCAAGTAGGGGTTTCTTTTACTATATTGTTAATAGATGATGTTGTGTGTTGTTAAGGGACCATTTAGTTATGAAAGACATCAGAATTGTGAATAATGTCCACTATGCAAGTTTTCGAGAAGCATGTTTTGCAATGGATTTTTTGGATGATGGTAGAGAACATATTGAAGCTATTAAAGTAGCAAAGGGTTGAGGATCAGGTCACAACTTAAGAAAATTATTTGTGACAATGCTTATCTCAAACAACATTAGTAGACCTGAATATGTGTGGCAACAAACATGGAAATGGTTATCGGAAGATATCCTTTATCAACAAAAGCAATTATCAAATATTCAAGGTAAACTATTTTAGTCATTATTACACTTTAGGTGGATTACTCCTACTGAAGACTTGGAATATGATTAAACATGATATCTTATAACTTCACATTGCTTTTAAGACTTGCAGCTTAATGATGTTGAATTGCAAAGTTTAACTCTTATACAAATTGAAGAGATGTTGCAATCAAATAGAAGAAGTCTTACAGATTTTCCATCAATACCTTATCCACGAGAATTTGTGCATGAATATTTGGGAAACAAGCTTATTTATGCTGAACGAGACTATGATAGAGATAAATTCAATGGCGAATTCCAAAATTACTACAATTTTCTTACAGGTTTTGTATTTATTTTTGAAGTTAATTGTTTTTTATGTGTCTTTCTTTATTCAATAATGTATAATTATCATTTTATGCAGATGAGCAAATGACTCGATTTCACCAGATCATGACAACAGTTAATGATTAACAAGGTGGAATGTTTTTCCTATATGGGTATGGTGATACTCGAAAAACATTTATGTGGAAGACATTTGCTTCAGCTTTGCGCTCAAAAGGAGAAATAGTTTCGACAATTGCATCAAGTGGGATAGCATCATTGTTGTTGCCCGGAGGAAGAACAACACACTCAAAGTTTGCTATTCCAGTCCCTTCATTAGAGAACTCAACTTGTAATATTCACCAAGGAAGTGATTTAGCGAAATTGTTGAAAGTAGCGAAGTTAATAATTTGGGATGAAGCACCAATGACACACAAGTATTGTTTTGAAGCGCCGGATAAAAGTCTAAGAGACATAATGTGTTGTCCTAATAACATGAATGCTCCTTTTGGAGGAAAAGTGGTTCTTTTTGGAGGAGACTTCAGACAAATTCTTCCAGTTATACTAAGAGGAATTCGTTCTGACATTGTCAATGCAACCATTAATTCTTCATATCTATGCGAATGATCTGAAAGAATTTTCAAAGTGCATATTGGATATGGGAGATGGAAAAATTGGTGAGCCAAATGACGGGTATCCAACTATTGAAATTCCAAAATCATTTCTCATCAGTAATTTTGAAGATCCATTGGATGCTATTGTGAGTAGCACTTATCCTGATTTCTTGAAAGAATACAAAAATGAATTATATTTACAATCTAGACCTATTCTTGCATCAACAATTGAGGTTGTAGACAAGATTAATGATTATGTTCTATCATTAATAGCGGGTGTGGAGACAGAATATCTTAGCTCATATTCAATTGACAAACTAGAAACTCTTCAAAATCCAGCACTTGAGATGCTTACGCTAGAATTTCTAAATACACTCAGAACATCAGGACTTCCTAATCATAAGATCAACTTAAAAGTTGGTACTCCTCTTATGTTGTTGAGAAACTTGTTATGTTGTTGAGAAACTTGGACCAATGCGAGGGGACTATGCAATGGGACCAGATTGATTGTCACAAAGCTAGCTGATCATGTTATAGGAGCACGCACAGGTAATTTGTGGAAAGAACATTTGATTTACATTCCTAGAATGTGTATGCTCCATCTTAGTCACCATAACCATTTAAAATTATAAGAACACAACTTCCTATTGTATCATAGTCAATGACGTCACAAGGTCAATCAGTATCAAGGGTTGTGCTATATTTGCACAAGCTCAATCACTATCAAAACGCGCACACAAGTATGAAAAAACGCACAGAGAGAGATGGCAGAAACAGAGAGAGGTACCAGCGATTGTGATCAAGATCATGCGGGGGAAGAAGACAGGAGCAGCGGCAGTGCTCCGACGGAGAGGGAGAACACGCAGTGGCGCTACTAACGGAGATGGAGGTGCGGTGGTGCTTCGATTTGAGAAGAGGATTTGGGGCGGCGATCCTTGGCGGTTCCAGTCGTGCGCGGTGGTGGACGATTGAGGTTGCTGCGACGGTGTGGTCCTAGAGGCGCGTGAGAGGAAGAGCGGAAATGCAGATCGGAGATGAGGGGAGTCGTGGTTGGACCCTGCTGGTGACCGCGCACGCGGCGACGGTGCGCGCACAACGGGGCTTCATGTCTGTGCAGGAGTTCTGCGACGGCAGCGCGAAGGAGAGGGTGGATGGTTACGGCGGAGTCGATCTTGCCGTCGAGGGGTGACTGAGAACGGCGGAGAAAAACTAGTCTGGTGAGGAATTTTGAGCTTTGGATGGTTGTGATGGCTTGATGGTGGTCCTGCGGTCTCTACTTTTAGGATTTAGTTCCTCGTTCCTCTTACTCTGTCTTCATGGATTTGGGTTGATTGTGGAGACTCATGTGTTGTTGGTGTTTCTGCTGATCCAGGGAAATAGGGGTTGCTGTGGATATTGGATGATTGAAGCTGATTATGGTTGTGTGTTGAGAGATGAGGATGTTGGGGTTTTGTGGTGGCTTGTGGATTGTGTTTTCAGGATGATGATGAAGAAAAATCGAGTTTGGTTGAGTGGTGGGGAAGTGAAGATTCAAGTCTGGAATGGAAGAATGAAGGTGTTGCTATGGTGTGTGCTTAAAATTTGAAGAAGAATAGAGGACAAAACAGGGGCTGATTTGTGTGCAAAGGGGAGAGCGAAGAGGTGGTGTGATGGATGGGTACCGGTTAGAGGTTTGGTCTTGAAGGAAGGTAATGGTGGATGAGGAGAGGAGGTGGTGGAGGATCGGTGGTTGAGGTGGAGAGAAGGTTCGGCGGTGTGGCAGCTGGAATGGAGAAATAAGGTGGTGGCTATGGGTGAGGAAGTGGCGACTGAGGGTTTAGGGCACCAATCCCTAGGTCTGAATTGTCAATGATTAGAGGCTTAGTTTTTTCTTTTTTCTTTTTTCTTTTTCCCTCGTGCTCCCCAATTCAATGCAACGAACCCCCACTTCAAGAGGATTAATTTTGTTTTTATAGGGAAAATTAGGGTAGCAAGTGGAAATATGGTTGGGCCTTTTTGTTCCTTTTTTTGTCAAGGAAGATTTGGGCTTTTGTTGATGAATGAATGTGTGTGTTTTCTTATTTTTAAGTGAAGAGAAACAAAATAACACAAATTAAAAAACAGTTAATCACACGCTAAAATAAACTTAACAAAAATCTAAACTCATTGAGATAAACTATATTTTACCTTTTTCTAGATTTTCATCATTTTCATGTCTTTTTCTAGATTTTCATCATTTTCATGTCTTTTTCGTGATTTTATCATTTTTCAATTTTTAAATAAAAAACTACTAAATTAAAAAAATTGGGCAAAATTGGGGTATTTACATCGGGGAGTTGGCTCTTTATAGGGCGCCTCGTCCCATACCAGCTCACTAGTCCACAAGGAACCAAGTTCGAGGCACGAGGATGAAATGTGCTTGTTTACCCAAATTTTTGGCAAACAGTAAGAAATCCAAATATTAATAAAGAGACTGAATTTTAATTTTCTTTGAGTTCTTTAGCTGAATTAACGTGCCTTTAAATGTAGGATTAAACAAAAGAGACAAAGTTCTTCAAAGAACTCAACCAAGAATAGAAAACAAACATTGTAATAGGATAATTTGTAATAAACAAGGGTAAAGATGAATTGAAAGGGTAAATTTGCATTAATTTAAAAGTGGTTTCACTTAATACATACTCAGAAACTCTGTAATTTGCTATTGGTCGCGGTTGCTTGGACTTTGAGCAATGTTAAAGTTTTTCGAGCAATTGATTGCGAACCTCTAAATCAGACCTGAAAACTTCTATTTATAGGCCTAACTTCTAATTGAAATCTAACGGTTGAAATATCTCAACCTTACACGTGTACTAAGCATTCTCTTTGGCCTCGATGCATCTTGCAAGTCCTTAACTGCTTCAAACTTTCAGTCGGAATGTGTGTCTTCGTATTTGATTGATTCATCTTTTAATGTTGAATAAAACGAAATACCTTAATGGTTGAATAAAACTTCAACAACACTTTATAAAGAATTTTCATTCTTTATTCTTATCTTCGACCAATCAGACTAACAGTGTCCTTACAAACTCTCGTCATTCCCAGATGAGGTCTATATAGGGCTTATCATCCGTTCCGATCCACAACCAAACAGCGTTTTTTTAAAGAAGTAGAATCTATATTGTTTACACTTAGCAGACCACACATTCAACATTGTGAACAAGACAGGGTCTTTGGATGAATATCAAACGATTTTATATTCCGCGTTCGTGTTTTTATGCTGATTACTGAATTAAAAATTGAGCGGTACTCCAACAGTGAATGCATCTCTTTTGACACAAAAAAACAAGAAAATAATGCATACTCTTGTGAAGGTACGCAATCCGAATTCAAAGATGTGAAGGATAAGAAAGAAAGATATAAGTGCAATGTGAATGCAAAAAAAAAAAGTGAGAAAATCAACATTCTTAACTTCTTAGTCTGAGTTTGTTTTAGTCATTGTTTTGAAACACGAACCGGGTGAAACAACACAAGTATTTAGATTATTTAACTAAAGGGTTAAATATTTTTATCCTGAGCAAAGGTTCACTTTTAGTCTCTTCGTAAAGATATTCCTCGGTTCTTATTATAAGGTGCATTTTAATCCTGAAAAAGAATGACTAAAACCATGGCGCGTCATATGTGTCAGTGCGTCAATGAGTCAATGTATCAGTGTGTCAAGGCGTCATAATTCTTATTGTTATCTGAATCCGGTCGTCGGTTCACTTCCTAACGTTACTGAGAGTGACAAACACCAGTTACGCATTTGTTTTGGATCTTGTGCTCGTACTACTCGAGCCCGGGTCGTTTCCCTCGAAGTTCGTGCCGATTCTAGCCTGAAAACACTATTCGTAGAAAAGCCGCTCGTGAAACACTATTCACAAAACACTATTCACAAAAACACTACTTATGAATTTTTTTTTTATCGCATAACTGGACCCGTTACGTCAAACATAGTCGTTTTGTGATTTCCGGATTTTCGATCCGAGGTCTCGAAGTCGTTCGTTTCGCTTGCTGGATTTTCGACTGAAAGTCTCTCAAACGAGAATTTCCTTTTCCGGGCTCTAGAAGGAAACCATATCAATATTACAGTCGTTCTTCCCGAAATTCTTCACTGATCGTCATGGAGATAGTGAGAACATCTTATTCTCGCTCGAATTTCAAATCGAGTTAAGATCGGTCCTACGATGAACTGTTGTTTGGAAATCGTCGCTACGATGATCCGAATAGCTCTTGACTTTAACTCTCGCCTGCAAGCATCCCTAGGTATGCATTGGCTGATTAAATAATTAAATAATTATTTATTTTATTTAGGGTCTTACAGTCTCGTTTCTGAAGATGAACTCGGATACCTGCGAGGGCGATTCCATTCTGTATGACTAACGTACTATAAGAACATATATATCATGCATTCATTAACCAACTTAAGTAAAGAGTAACATATTGAGTGACAGTTTGAGTAATAAGTGGCATGACAACAGTTTTGAGTTGTGACTGTCCGGCCTCCAATGTGCATTGGTGTTTATATCCAGATCATTTGAGACTTGCATGAGCATAGCGTATAAACTAACTCTAAGGTTATTGTCTATGAGCGACATGTATATGTGTTTTTGACTCTAAAGTGGTCATTTATGAGTGAATTTGAATATGTGATTATATGATACGTGTTTGATGGAACAACATGAGTAAATGTGATTAGGATGTTCAGTGCATGTGATATACCATATGATCTATACATATTGTCTGATCTGTTTAATATGTAATTATTTTTCCTTTCATCGCTATACTTCTATGATAAACTCTTTCAATAAGTTGACTCTTGTACTTCTTTCTTTGTGGATTTAACTTGAGCGTCTCTACCAGACGTTGACGCATTCTCTTGAGACGACTTCAGATGATAGGGATGAAAGATGTTGATGATGACTGAAAATCACCCGAGGTGCCGCTTTGGTGTATTAGTACTAGATCGCCTGTGAGCGACAAGTGTATGCTGCTTTTGCTGTAATAGTATATGCATGAGAGTTATGAGTATTATGTATATCATGGTTTCATCAATGTTTTGGAAAACGAAAAAAAAAAGTTTACTCGCGTTTTTATGATTATTGAAAGTCAACCAACTTCTTTTTTCATATAAAAGATCATTAAGTAACACTCAAAATTCAGAGCGTTACACAAACAAATTGACCCAAAGCTCCATCAAAGTCTTCAATCAAAGATGATGATCACACCGAAGTGAATATTGAAAATTTCTCCTTTTTTCTTCACTTCTTTTTTGTGCTAACCAACCATTTGTCATTATTCGCAATGTGTGGTTAAAGCCACACTTTCTATAGAAAAAAGGTGCGTACATATTCAGAAGATGAAAACCTATGAATATGATAGAAATGGTTTAAGTTATAGATTTTGACTCATTCACACTTGCTTTTTCTTCATCTAATTTCCAATTCTTCACATATTTTTTCCTATTTCTCTTTGAATTTCCCATTATATGATCATATCTCTTATTTTTTTCATTAGCTTCTTATCAATCTCTCTGCATGGGAGTGATATTAGAGTGCGGACGAAGTACTAGTTTTAAGTTTTTTATTAGGTGCATGATTTGTGTGAGTATTTTCATTTAAAGAAATAATATATTATTTGAATTCCCTCAAAATGTAATAAAATTATCATTTACTTAAAATAAGCCGAGGAAAACATAAATTATCATTTTCATTGGAATCACTCACGTTTCAAAAATACAAAACATTGGAATCATTCTTTGACTCCCCTATTGACGCTACTTGGAGAATGAAAGCCACCAATGCCTTCAACTTGCCATTATTAGGAAATGAAAAATTGTGAAAGCGTGTAGTCAAATACAGTCACTTCAGTTCACACTCACACTCTTGATTCTATTCCATTTTCTGTAAAACCAGAGAATTTGCCCGTTTGGTTAAGAATATTTTATGGTTTTGAGTGATAAGTGGACTATTTTTCCATGTTATAATTAAATTTAAATTAAAAATATTTAAAATAAAAAAAGTAGTGTGATTAGATGTATGTATAAAACTGTGCATATAAATTAAATTCTTTTTATTTTACTTTTTGGTCAAATTAAATTATTTTTAAAATCTACTTTTATAGTCCATTCTTAAAAAAAATCATTTTTCCAGGGCCTAATCCCTCCTTTTAACCAAAAAAAAAAAACATTTTCCCTCCTTTTAATCATATCAAACTTAATTTTATCAAAACTTACTTTCAGATGACTCTAAAAGGAACGGACTATATATCTTACAAATCTTTCATAGAAAAACAATTTTCCAAAGAATTGGTATTTCACAAATTATAAATGTGCATATCAAATTTTATCAACTTAACTCGATCTTATGAACCTCAAACATGACTAACGAGCCCAATCTCCTCACTCAGTGACATAAACCTCGGTCACAAGCCTAAACTTCTAACTAGGTTATAACCTCTGCGATCAGCTAGTCTGACCAAATAAAGTTGTAAAAACCAATAAGTCAGACCAAAATCATAATCATAACATTCACTTAAATACTCATCAAGTGGCAATAATGCTTTAATAATGTCACATTTAGAGGTCATAAATATTAGTTAAAACTGTTAATACTAAAGGAACTCAAAAAGTAACCACAAGTCTTTCTTCCCCAATGAAAGATGAATAGAGTAAATTTCCAATACTACTGTAGTATTGAAGTTTCAATATATCACCTCTCACAACTTTGATAATTATGCTCATTTTTTAAATTTTAGAAAAAATTGATATATATTTAAGTGAAAGAGCATATTTTTCTATGTAACAAAAAAAAATGAAAGAGTAACTTGGGATCTTCACTTTAATACTGTTGAGTTGAGTTGAATTATTGTTTTAAATTTATTTTTTTCAAAAAATCGGTTGGATTCGACTTCAATCATCATTACAGGTGCGAGCATGCTTCACGGACATTTAGTCACTTACAGATGTATTTACAGATTGTCCACCAAGAGAGCCGTTATATCCGCAATGAAAATCAAACACACAATCTTTCAGGCGGAAGTCATTCATCCTTACCAATTGAGCCAACATGTGTTGGTTGCATTTTGACACTTCAAGAGCTGTAATTTTAGGGTAATTAGATCATTATTCATATTTTATAGTGAAAAGACTTGTTCTTTGTTTATGGTCGATATAAATGCCAAATAACAGGATTTCTTTTTTGCCAACATATATTCTCACATACAGCAAGTATAAGATTAATTTTTTTTAGGTTTGAAGATCATATTAAATGGGTAGGTCATTACTGACAAATCATTCTCAATACGCACTACGTAGCGATTGAACCATAAATTAAATGCTTGAAGAGCTCAACTATCTATTAATTGTGTTGGACTTTATTGGTTAAATGACCAGATTTTGAATTGTAAAAAAGTTATTATTAAAATGTACTAAGATATGAAAGTGAGAATAATACGATTTTTTTAAAATACATTGTTTGCAAGAGCGGTATGAAAAGGACAAGTAACGATTAGTTATGGAACCCACTTGGCTCTTTCAATAAAGAGGGAAGAACTAGTCAAAAAAAAAGCACAAGTCATAAAGAAGGACTTCATAGATTATAAATATGGCTTCAACCATCCTGTGTTTGAGTCAAGGGTCCCCTGCCACCATTTAATTAATTTCTCTTGAAAATTAATCCATTGAGCTGAGTTTGTTTTGTGCTTAAGTTCCTCCATGGAGAACTTGTTGGGTCTGCTCAAAATTCATGTCGAAAGAGGGATCAATCTTGCTGTGAGGGATGTAGTGAGCAGTGATCCTTATGTTGTCATCAAAATGGGTCACCAGGTCTTGTTTCTCCATTCCTAAATTGGGTTGCTTTTGCTTCAATTTCTCTGTACCTTGTTGACTCTGTTTCTTTGTTTAATCTTTCTCTTGATCTTCTTTCTCCAATCTTAATCACTTTTATTTTCTGTTCCTCCTTAAATTTTACCCTGCTCCATACACCCCCTTTCAAATAAATAAATAAATAGCTCTGATTCTGATGCATGTTTTCCATAGTGATTTTTTTACCTGATCAGCAGTTATCTGTTTGCATAGATGGTTTTGGAATTTGGCTTAAGCTGTTTTTGTCCATGGTTGTTCAGCTGTTAGGTAGTGAAGCAAACTGATTTTCATTATATTTTTTTTAGGGGTAAGGGAGTGTCAATAAAAATTATATAAATAATTGAGGATAATTTTTTTGTCCCAACTACACTTTTAGTGATTATTTGTTTTTATTAGAACTATTACTAGACAATACACGTTTGAGGAGAAGTGATTTTAGAAATAGATACTAAGAGTGTGTTTGGTTTCACGTTTGGAGAGGCCAAACGTGGATCCAGCAATTCAAATCCAAAAGCAACTATTTCTTGCTTCTGGAAATGTGGATCTGACCCAAACGTGGATCCTGAGTGAATTTTCCAAACATGCAGTAAGTAAATTTTGTGGGGGTAGAAGTGATTCTGGAAGATATAAAAGTGGATTATCCAAACATGTTGTGTGCATATACTGTAACTGTAGAGTCTATGGTTAGAATGGAATATATAATCAACAGTATTTTGTTCCAAAATTTGGGATATATACTGTGTATTTGTGGTAGCAAACATTGTGCATTTCTTGTTCTCTGTACTAACAACTCATTACTGCATTTTATATCTCATGCAGAAGCTTAAGACGCGGGTAGTGAATAAGAATCTAAATCCTGAGTGGAATGATAACTTGACTTTATCCGTTGCAGATCCTCATGCCACAATCAAATTGGTAAGTAACAATTTTTATAACTGTGTTTCAGAGCAAAAGTTGGGTTGATTAAAAAATTAATTGCATTGATTATCTATATGTATACATATCAGAGTTAGCACAAGATGAGATTCTCAATTCACTGAAACTTGATCCGTATTTGACAGAACATCTAAACCATACAAACCTTATCTTACAATCAATATGTTAAATTTTTGGGATTATGAACATTATCATATGTGGGGCTAGATGCTGAAACACTGGATAACTTTGTTACTTGAGTAGCCTATATTTTGGACTAGTTTGGATTTCCTCCGGGAAACCTCGAATTCACGCAGTAAAGTATTTTTAGTTATCTGATCTTAATCGCATGATTCACATTTCAACTTGTAGTAAGTAACATGTAATAGTAACTTGTTATGTGAGTCATCTGAACTTAATCAGATGACTAAAAATACTTGAATGCGCAAATGTAAGGTTTCCCCTTACTGCAGGGAATCCAAATTCTTCAATCTATGAGAACATTCTATGTAGAACTCAACACTGAGCATTAATTTTACTGTCCTGTGATGCAGTTGGTGTATGACAAGGACCTATTCAGCTTGGATGACAAAATGGGGGATGCTGAGTTTGAGATTGGTCCGTTTCTTGAAGCGGTGAAGATGCGGTTGCAAGGTCTTCCAAATGGCACTATAGTTACAAGAGTGCAACCTAGCAGACAAAATTGCTTAGCTGAAGAGAGTCACATTGTGTGGAAGGATGGGAAAGTTGTCCAAAACATGGTTCTTAGACTTAGAAATGTTGAGTGTGGGGAAGTGGAGCTTCAGTTGCAATGGATTGACATTCCTGGCTCAAGGGGTGTGTAAAGATGAGACTTGCATCCCCTTAATAGCAGTATCCTTGTAGAATTCAGACTTTGAATTATGTGTCAGTCATATGCAATATACAAGAAACTGTTAGTGTTAGTTTTTTCGTTAGATTAAGTATGCTAAGTCTATTAGGAAGTTTTTTGGAGTAGTGTAATAATGATATTCAGAACATCATTAGTTAAATTGCATGCTTAAGTGGTTTTACTTTTTTAGTTTCAAGAAACCGTGTGCTGTCTTAATTACAGCACAAACTTTAACTTCTCTCTATGTATTTTTGTATAAGTAAGTCTTTCAATGAATGAAAAAGCAAGCTGCTATCTGTTTGGCTTTCATCTTAGACTCTAAAAACCAACATATGGTAACAAGTGAGGAACCTTCAACTAGAAAAAAAACACAAACCAGAATGGCTTCTAGCAGCTCTTCATTGCCTCCACCTCCAATGTTTGTTGGAGAAAACTATGATTTATGGGCTGCAAAAATGAGAACTTGTTTTAAGGTTCAAAATTTGTGGGATGTGGTAGAAAATGACAGCAATCCAACCCCTCTACCGGAGAATCCAACTGTGAATCAAATAAGATTTCACAATGAAGAAGTGGCTAAGGAAGGAAAATCACTTGTCATCATACAAGCAGCTTTACATGATGATGTGTTTATCAAGATTCTGAATCTTGAAACAACAAAAAAAGCTTGGGACAAACTCAAAGAAGAGTTCCAAGGAAGTGAAAGAATAAGGAAGATGAAGGTTTTAAACCTTAGAAGAGAGTTTGAAGCCATCAAAATGACAGAATCTGAAAACGTGAATGAGTTTTCAGATAGACTTTCAAAGGTGGTCATACAAATCAGATTGCTTGGTGAAGAGCTTAGTGATCAAAGAGTGGTGGAGAAAATTATGGTGTGTCTTCCAGAGAGGTTTGAGTCAAAAATCTCTTCTCTTGAAGAAAATAAGGACTTTTCTGGAATTTCAGTTGCAGAACTTGCGAATGCTTTGCAAGCAACTAAACAAAGAAGATCTATGAGGATGTAAGAGAAGGCTGAAGCTGAAGGTGCCTTTGTGGCAAGCAACAAAGGAGGAGTTTGGAAAGGAAAATATGCAGCATGCTCTCAATGCAAGAAGACCAATCATACTGAAAACTTTTATTGGTTCAGACCGGGAGTGAAGTGTAGAGCTTGCAATCAACTTGGTCATGTGGAGAAGGTTTGCAAAAATAGAGCAAACCAACAACAGCAAGCACAAGTTGTTGAGCTACATGAAAACACTGAGGAGCAGTTGTTTGTTGCTACTTGCTATACAGCAAAAAGTAGCATGGGTTCTTGGTTGATTGACAGTGGATGCGCAAATCACATGACACATGATGCCAGCATCTTCAAGGAACTTGATCAGTCCTGCTTTTCTAAAGTTACCATGGGCAATGGAGAAAGTCTTGATGTCAAAGGAAAATGAGTGGTTAGAATTGAAACTCCCTCAGGTACAAAATACATTTCTAATGTCTTATTAGTGCCTGAGTTAAGTCAAAATCTGTTAAGTATTGGACAAATGATGGAAAAGCACTATACCTTGCATTTTGAAGACATGAAATGCATCATAGTTGATCCTGCTGGCTATGAACTAATGTGTGTCAAAATGAGAAATAAAAGTTTTGCTATAGAGTGGAAACATTCTGCTATGCATGCTTCTTCAAATGAAGTAAAAACATCAAAAAAGGAGAAGCTTGGAGTCAACAATCTCCAAGACCAAAAATGTGAAAATGAAGAAAATTTGATGAAGGATGTTGATTTTTCTGTTAGAAGAACCGGACTATTTTTTGGAGGCTATGAAAAGTGCAATGTTGCTGCAATTAAACCTTCGGGTTATGCAAAATTTGCTAGCACCAAATGGTTGGAGAATTGCTATGCAGGAGGAAACAAAAAGGATGCAGAAAAATAACAGGTTGCAACTTAAAGACAAGCCATGTCATCCAAAGGTGAATGGTGTTAAGCAGATTTATAGAATCAAATTGAATTACGATGGTTCCATGAACAAATTTAAGGCAAGATTGGTTGATAAAGGCTATTATCAAAAGTATGGAGTTGATCTTTCTAATACTTTTGCATCATTGGCAAGTCATGATGCTGAGAAGTCAAACAAGCTTGGAGTCACTGAAGAAAATCTCAAGGAGGACTGTTAGTGTTGAGCTTTTTCCTTAGATTAAGTAGGCTAAGTCTATTAGGAAGCTTTTTGGAGTAGTGTAATAATGATATTCAGAACATCATTAGTTAGGTTGCATGCTTAAGTGGTTTTACTTTTCTAGTTTCAAGAAACCATGTGCAGTCTTAATTACAATCAAAATTATTCTTTGTGACAATTTAATATCCATTATTCCATAAATATACATTAGATACAAACAACCACAACATGCTATATATAGCAAGTGTAGTCCTCAACGAGTGGAAGCCTACAAAAAGAAACTTTACATAAGTTCACCTCTTGTGAATTATTTATTTTGATATTATAATCACTTTGATGTCATGTGCAACAAAAGAAACTCTTTCTCAAAAAAATAATATTAATTTTGTTGTTTAATTGTCCCTTGTGGTAGTTTTTCTGCTAAATAGATATACATTTGACCCATAACTCCAGTGCGAAAGCCGCTCACATATCTTGATTCTAAGGTTAAAGTTTCACCATCCTTGATCTTGATTGAACCTGGTTCCGGATAAGTAACAGACATTCCAACATTATAACCTTTCTCGTTTCCTGGTTCCATCCCTGTTCCATATTTTGGCGTCGAAGTGCATAATGTCCTTCCATCCTAAAATTATTAAAAACACAATTTTTATTAGCGAGAATACATTATAATATTTTATTTCATACAATGATTATAAATATACAAAAGGAAAATTATCATTTGAGAAACATATCTAGTAAACAAAATCTTAAGAATAAAATTTACCAACTTATCATAAAGATGATAAGAGAATGATGGAAAATAACGAACATCACCTGTCCATATAGAGTTGCGTTAACAACCCCTGAATGCATATGAGCGGTGCAATAGATGAGATAACCTCCATTTTCCATTGGTATGTTAGCTTTCTGGACATGATATTTACTACCATCATTTGTCGCCGGAATAGTATAATCAACCTGTAAAACAATTTAGAGATCCGATTTGCCCACTTGTTCCAAAAAAAATAATAACTAGTATGATGTGTTAAAGTTTTGTTCAAATTTAGAAGTCTATAACACAATAACTTAAAGAACTTACTAACCTGGCAATCATGGATTGTTTGAGAACCATTTCTCGTAACCCGATCGGTCGCATCAAGTACATAAAACTTAAGAGGAACTTGGAATTCATTCCAATCAACCCATGTTATATTGTATCTTAGGGAAAGCTTTCTTGTTGGGGCTTGAAATCCATTTTCCAGTTTGCATTGGAAGCCATCTTGGCAACAAAATATTCCTCCTTTATAAGCAGGGGTCAGTGGTTTCCCATCAATACCCCTTGTGTTGTTATAAAAATCCTTTGGGAGGTTATAAGCTTCACATTTGCATTGGGTGCAAGACTCTTTATCTTTTGCACCGCGTGTATCAATGGCCATGATGTTAAACAACCATTTCTCTTCATATCCTGATGGAGTAGATGCAGAGTTACCTAATTCCACAGCAAATGGGTCTAAAATTTTTGACGGTGTTCCTCGTGATTCAACTCCCTTACCCCAATAATATGGAAGAATATAACTATTGCAAGCTCCGGCATTTCTTTGGAAAATAGCACCCTCAAGTGGATTCTTAGGGTTGTGTGAAATATTCTTTTTCTCTAAGTATTTTAGAGCGAACCAATGATGGAGGTATGTTTCATGCAAAGGTACAGAGTTCCCTTCCTCATCAACTAGTTCAGCATCAAAACTCTTGACTCCAATATGACCCCTTGGGATCTCAAAATCTATAAGCGTTTTCCCTGCAATTCTTCCAGGTCCTATATCAAACTTTTCAGATAAAAAAGTAGCTGACTTGATAGGATTCTCAGACCCCAGGCAAACTGAGTATGCTGTGCTTGATAGTAACATTAGCGTTGGTAATAAAAATGCCAACGCTTTAGATATAAAACCCTGTACATATACCATTAAAAATACATCATTAGATATGAACTACAATGTTTAGAACTATTCTTTTATGCATGTGTTAAAAACACAAGAACATTAAATAAGAATGATAAAGATAAAATGTTTGAAATTTTACAATAAATATTGCTTACCCAACAAGAAGAAGTTGAAAGGATGAACATGGTAGTGATTTTATCTTTCCTGTACGTCTATGAATTTTTTGAATTTGTAAATAAATTGTTATAGATAGTTTTGTGCATGTATGAAGGTCTTTTTGGCTTCTTTTATAGTAGAAGATGCAACGGTGACATATCTGGCGCAACTTCATGCCAATTAAGCACATGATTTCAATACCTATTTTTAATTGTATAGTTTAGTTTCCATAAGATGATAAATTTACAGGTTGTTATGGGGTTTTCACAAAATTAGTTCTATAAGAATTTTTCAAAATAAGATAATGTAAGAAAATTACGCCACAGTGCACCTCTATTTCTATTTAAAGGTGTAACAACTTTGTTCTCGTATAGAGAGTAACGTGAAGAGTATTATTATTTAGTATAGAATGAACAAATCATAACCCTTTTACACGTGCCCCCTACTAGCTATTTATAGGGGGAAGAGTCATAAATGACATTAAAACCCTAAATTACAAACTATAGGCCCCTGGGCCTCGAGAACTCGGCCCAATAAACTATAAATCTGCGCCCCCCATAAGCTATGAATTCACTTTCCTTCTGAAATCACTTTTGCTTCTTCCCCTTTCTCCCTTCATTTTCGATTTCCGGTGACCCTTGCGTCTAGAGTTTCCTTGCTCCACCATGAGCTTCTGTGTTCCACCTCCTCCTGCCGTGTTGGTCGTCTTGCCTTTCCCCCTTCAGTAGTATGTTCTCTTCTCTCTACTCTTTTTTTGTGTCTTTTTCTTTATCCCTATGGAATCTGCCGTCAAGCCTGTTCCCGGAACCATCGTTGTCTAGCAACGACGTCCGTTGTCTCCAACCACCAAGGCCCGAAACTATGAAGAGTCACTACCTATACCAGTCTAAACCGGGCTGGTCGCCCCGAAGGTTGCGGCCGTCGTTGCCATATGGACAAATGTCTTTATGATCGAGGCGCTGTGTACAAAGTTTGGCGGGCTCTGTTCAGACAACTACGATCCCGACCTGGTCACCCTACCTTTCACCGCCCACGAACGGGTGTGCGACGCCAAAGAAGCGGAGGGAGACCCCCATTTCTTCTATGTGTACGCTTATCTATTTGAAGACCTTGGTGTCCGACTTTCCTTCTCCCCCTACGTTAGTGAAATCTTGAAAGCCATTTTCGTCGCCCATTCCTAGTTAAATCCAAACTTTTGGTTCTTTATTAGGGGTTTTGAGATTCTCTGTGAAACCATCAGGGTCGCCCCCACATACAACCTCTTCTTTTTCTTCTATAAATGCGTCACCCCCAGCAAGAAGGGGTTAACCGTGGCGCCCACTAGCTCGTGGTTTGCCATAGCCGCCAAGCCCCTTAAGGATAGGTTTAAGGCTTGGAAAAGTAATACCCATGACCTATGGAAAGGGCGCTTCTTTAAGGTGATCGACAGCCCTCTCATTCCCCATCTTATGAGACATGCCGACAGCGGCTACATGCGGTTCCCTCCATATTAGACGAAGTCGCCAAATTTTACGCTTAGTGTAGAAGATGATGCCCTTACTAACAAGGAGTGGGATGTCGTCGAATACTTTTCCACTTCAGAGCCTATTAATATTGGTGAATTAATACACGCTCATAAGAAGGGCAACGCTGCTAAGTATTTACGTGAGTCTTTATCTTTTTGTGCTGCTTCTTCAAACTCATGCCCTCTTTTTTGTTTAACAGCCCTTTGTTATCTTGCAGTGACTAACTACAAAATCTCAAAGGAATAACTGGCGTGCTACACTAGGGCTCGCCAGGAACCGGGCTCCCGAAACGCTCAGCCTGCTAGAGATGGGCCAGCCCGAAAGAAAGCTCACCATGACACCCCTAAGCTAGAAGGTCATGCTCGTCTTGCCACGTCGGGTGGTCCGCCACCTCCTTCAAAATCCACCCACCAAGTTGGCGTATGGCAAAGTGTCCCACAAGCTGAAGCTTCCCGCCGCACCGAGGCGGGCAATGTCGAAATGCAATAGTCCGGCGGTCCAGCCGCCAACGCGCAGTTCCGCAAGACCCTCCCATTATCCAAAAAAGTAAAGCTAAGTCTTCCTCGCTCCCTTCCAACTCCCGCCAAGCACTCCTTCAAGGCTCGAGACCCGCCTCCGAAGAAGAGGGTCCCGTCTGCGTGGATCTTGAAAGAGACCATGGTGTGCAGGCCGCCGCTGCTGGTGATGAGAGGCGCAAAGGCCGCCGGTTACGGCGACCGAGGAGTCGGGCCCACTTGCCCTTAACTTCGTGGAGTCACACTTTCCCTTGGACAACTACTTCCAAGACCCGGCCTGTGACAACTTTATCCGCGCCCAGGCCTTACGCGACTCATTTCTCTATAGAAGGTTGTACTCTTTTTCCTTCACTAGGTTTTTACCCCACAGGGTTTTTCCTAGGAAGGTTTTAACGAGGCACGTTCTATAGGGATGACCGCCCAAAGGAAGCGTCGGTTGGAATTACATGGCGAGTACTCTTTGAAGACACACTTCATCTTCGTGCCTCAGACTCGATGTCTTGTGGGCTTGTGGATCGGGCGAGTGCCTCCCCCCCGGTGGCGGGCCATGAAGACTTATGAAGACACACTTCGCTTTCAGGCTTCAAGCTCGGTGTCTTGTGGGCTTGTGGACAAGGCGAGCGCCCAACAACAGAAAGAGGGCGACCCACACCGGTGAAGGGCGGCTTAGGGCGGCGACCCTAGGGGCACATTTGTAATACATAGGATATTGGGTCTGATCTTTGAGGCCCATAGGCTTAGTCTGAATTAAATGTTATTTATGGCCTTCCTCCCTATAAATAGCCAAGGGAGGATCATGTAAAAAGGGGGACCTGAATTATCTCTTGATATTCTAATAACACTTCTTCTCCATGCTCTCTCAATTCGAGAACATATAGCATAACCGAATATTTTTCCTTTTGCGAATTTGAAACCTTTAGTTCAATTTCATTTTGTTTGTCCTGCGAATGAGGAACTAGAAGAATCGGTGATCGATTGAGTCAGTGAGGAAGAGGGGAAATGGGTGGTGGAATCCAGAAGAATCAGTTATCAAGTCGAGTGATTCATGCTCGTGCCCTTGGTGACCACATTACAAGAAAAAATCATTTTACCGACAGCTTTATACTGACGACCTAAGTTCCGTCGGTAAAAGTCCCAATTACCGACGGCTTAGCCGTCGGAAAGTAAATTTCGCTTCCAAAAAATTTGAAAAAGGAAGAAGCCGTCGATAAATTGGTGGGAATGTTTTGCACGTGAATTATCGACAGACATATCCATCGGTAATGTGGAGGGAAACTTTAGCGCGTGAAGTACCGACGGAACTATCCGTCGGTAATGTGGCGGGCATTTCTCGCGCGTTGTTACCGACGGAATTAGCGGCAGTTCTGAAATTTTGAATTTGCGTGAGCGTCTGTTCGGGCAGGAAAATAACAACCACATTACTAACGGTTTTTTCTATCGGTAAGTTATAAGTAAGGACGCCAAAAACTGTCGGTAATACCAGCGGATAAAACCGTCGATAAGCTATATATAGCCGCGTCCCAGAACTTCAGATTCACAACAACCTTCTAATTGCAAAGTTTTCCTCCTCTCCAATTTAGTATTTCTCTCCCTTTATGTTTATTTTTATAGTTTTATGTTTGAACATTATTTTTATATGTTTGTGTTACTTTTTTGTAGATTAACTTTGTTTTTCGATGTTGTGAGCATCTTTCTTTTGTTGTAATAATGTTAGTGTTTATGTTTATTATACAAATTTAATTTTTCATGTCATTTTTATTAATTAGGTTATGATTTTTTAATACATATTTTATTTTAAAATTACATAGATTTCGTCGTCAAACACTCCTCCTCCTCGTAAAAATTTAAACAAATTAAGGGAATGGTATAGTTGATCAAAGGTTCTGCTAATAAGAAGAAGCGTAATCCTAGTTCTTCCAACAGGGGTATTGTTTTAAATGAAACACTGTTCTGCCAAAGTTATGATAGCGATTCTGGTCATGGTAGTGGTAGTGTGCGCAGTTGGGGAACTTCTAAAATTAATGCTGAGATAAAACACAGGCTATAACAACAGTGAAATCAAATATGACGATTGAGGCCGACCAATAATATATGTAGAAGGCACCAAGTAACTCAATTTATTTTATATTATTTTTATATTTAGACTTGTGTTTCTAATTAATATTAATTTTTTATAATTAATTATGTTGTCAAATTACTACCCAATCGGGTGACTACCAGTGTTATCTCATAGCTATTGTCAAATTTCTTGGTTTGAGTCTTTTTCAATAAGTAATTAATATTAAATGTAATGTTATTCTCTTTAATTTTATAAATATAATGCTGCTAAACTTGTTTGTTGTAATGTAGAACAAAGTGAGCTGGGAGGATAAAGATGACGGGAAGATGGAAGTGCTTTTTGATCGTAACTGCGGGAAGCGCTTTGGTGACATGTTTTACGAAGTGCGCGAAAGAGGTCGGAGATCAAGCTGGGTGGCATGGGAGTGCCTCGTAAGTCACTGGCAGACATTTGCATTTATAGAAACATCGGCAAAGGCCAAGAAAAGTAGGACCTCAACGAAAGCAGGATGTCTGCACACAAGCGGCTCCATCTCCATTTTACAACATGCACAAAGAAAGATAAATATTTCGTAATGTTTAATTTCTTTTAAATTATTCATTTATATATATATATATATATATATATATATATATATATATATATATGTATGTATCTATTTTAAAATATGCAATATTTAAACTAGGCAAAAGAGATGGGACAACGTCCACCAATGCCGAAAGTTTTCAAGCATACTCACATGAAGAAGAAAGAAAATATTTGGGTAGACAAGAGATCCGAGGATACATATGTAAGTAAAATTAAATATTGATTTAATTTTAAGTTAATTTGTAAATATAATTAACAATTTAATTTTATTTGCAGACCCAATTTGAGGCAGAAACTAGTCAATCCTCAATAGATATTTACTCGCCCGATATTGTAAATCTCTAGGTTCATGTGGCTTGGGGGAAGAACAGGGGACGAATTTACGGTGCAGGTGACATGGCTGCTCGTTACATACCGGGCGTTGATTCTTTAACACAAGAGCAGTTGATCCTTCTTCTAGGAGGACTCCTGAGGATAATGAAGCAATGCACAAAATAAAACATTTGAAACAACAAATGGAAAATCAAGCTAGGGAATATGCCAAGCTTAAAGTGCAGTGGCCCAGTTAATGGCTACATGTGGCTTTTACCAATCCGTCGGAAAAAAATTACCAATGAGTGAAATAACGAATGCTTTTAGGCTATCGGTAATTTGGTGTTACCGACGGCTTTTTGGCCTTATAGACGGTCTTTGGCCGTTGGTAAAATGCGTTTTTCTTGTAGTTCCAATTTATTGTTGGGGTTGTCGCATCATTAATTTAATCTAGGTATGTTCTTTCATGGAGGAGCAGGTCGAAGATGAGCTTAGGGCCGCTATAGCTGTAGGAAAAGTGGGTCCAATCTCATTTTTTGATCTAGATTTTATTTGAAATCAAATCCAGATCTCGTGGTGGTTCAGGATTTTGTGGGTGTGAGGTTAGATTTTTGGCGATCCTGTATTTGTGGTTCTGGATTCTGAAAAAATCATTTTTTTGGGTTTTTCTGAGTGGGATGATAAAGATGGTGGTGGGCGAGGAAGGAGGAGGAGTAGTGGTGGTTGAGGGAGAGAGTGTGGTGGTTTTATGGAGGAGGACCATAAGTGTTGCAACTGACCAAACGTTATTTAATTACAAAATTTAATTTTTTCAATAAAAAACTTTAAATTTTGAATGGAAATTAGACGGAAAACTAAAATGCAAACGCCAGTTAACATTAGGAATGAAACATATTATTATTTTTATTAGGGACAAAATACATACCAAATACATGAGTGAGTGACTAAATTATAATTAAGCTAAAAAAATAATTAATATAAATTAGGGTGAACCCGATTGAACTATTGACTCATTGACTACGTTGACTATAACAGTGCATCTTGCCATCATGATTAGCTTTTAGAATTGGGAAAGGGAGAAAAGAGTTTTGCGGTCAGAATTCTTTTCTTGTTCGTGTGGTTCGCACTGAAAAGTTCAAAGAGTCCAAACCGAACGTGGGGCAATCCTCCGCCCTCCATTCACCTCAAATCCCCACGTGACGATTAATGGTTTCTTTTTCTTGGCCACGTAATCAAAACTAATTGTTTCTGTTACCACAAAATATGTGTAAAAAGAAAAAAAAAAGAAACTAAAAGTTGTTGGCACCAAACGAAAAATGCTCTAGAAGATTGAACAAGCAGCATGATCTGAACCAGAAGATTGAACTGGAGGAGAACACTAGGGTTACTCTCTGTAAGTGTTTACACCGGTACCCATGTTGTCTATCTACTGAATCGTGTGAGTGTTATGGACTCTAGAAATTTTTGTCTCTTTCGTAATGAATCATCATAATAATTTTCTGGGTTTTCATGGAAAATGGTCTATTTTTTATACATGACTCATGAGAAATACAATTTCCTCTCTTCTTGTGTTGTTCTTCTAAATACTCCAGTTAAGAACTCAAGAAAATTGGTTTTCATTATTAATTCCTGTCAAGAGTGCTTGTAGTCTGTGAGAATTGGGAAAGCATGTTTTGAGTAGAGGTCTTTGGTAAAATTCTTTATTATAACTTTTGGCATGTAATTTAAGCATCAAAGTCTGGCCAATTAGCTCAATTTGAAACCACTTTGTTCAGAATGTACTTCATACTTTTCCTTAAGGTCATTTATCCTTAGTTTTGTGGTGCTGCTCTGTTGAAAAATTCAACATATCTGGTTGAATAGGTCCTGATGTTCTGCTTTCTCTTTCCTTTGACAGGGGAAGTAAAAACCTCTTCTTAATGGAAATAAGCATTGCAAGGTAAGGTTATGCTTGACATAATAGTAAATTAAACATAGAGGTTTGAAGCAATATCTCCGTTCTTAACTTTGCCCTGCAACCTCTCTCCCCTTAGTCTGCCCCTCAAACCCAGAAAATAAAAATTGTTTTAGGTTTTGGCTTATAAGCTCTCAATAATTATTAGTATGAGAAATATAATATCTTGTTTTAAAGTAGTAAGGTTTGTGGACTGGGCGAGCCCCTCGCGTGAGCGACCCGCATTTGAGAGCTTCGACGTGGCATTAGGGCGTATAAAGTGAGATAAATCCTTAAAAGGACCTAATTTCCTGTGTAAATACCGTTGGGCCAATTGTTATAAGGCCCACCGATCCATAGATTAGGGTTTTAGCCGGCTCCCTATAAATAGGGGGCATTAATCTTGTAAATGGATCTTTTCCCAATTTAAACAAAAAACGGCTAGGTTTTTATGAGGAACTCTTATTTCTAGAGGGCACTCAGATCAAGGTCGTTTCTATTGTCCTATTTTTGGAACAATTGACGCCGTCTGCGTTGGATCGGTAAACGCGATCCCAAGGTCAAGTGGGAAGAAGTCACAACAACATGCAGTGAAGGACAGCAAACAGAAGACAAGCTCTGGCGGTTCCAACACCACCGCCACTGAGATGACGTGTAGTAAGAGTACAACAACCACCACCACCACCACCACTACAACAACACACCACCACCACAACAGCCACAACCAGTGTAGTCAAAAGCTAGCTTTTAAGCAAAAGTGTTGAGGGTACTAAAGCGTAAAGCGCTAAAGCGTACGCTTTAGCAAAAGCGCTACATGGTATAAATAACAAAAATTCTTAGGATGCCATACATAAATTATATAGTATCATAAAACATAACTCATAATTCGAAGCATAAAACTTAAACATAAAGTAGCTATCATCTTCAAAGCATAAAATTTAAATATCAAAGTTCTCATAAATCAAAGCATAAAACTTACACATCCAACTTAAAATAGGAACTTGTCCAAATTAAAATCACTAGGTTCCTCCATAAGATCCTCATCATCATCTTCAGGTCCATCAACTTCATCATCCAAGTTCTCCCCATCATAATCATCACCAAGATATTCCTCTCCAACTTCTTCAGCAACCAAGTTATCATCTCCATGATCAAGTTCTTCTCCAACAAGTTCTTCTTCTCCAACAAGTTCTTCAATATCCAAGTTCTCATCCAAACCTTCAATGTTGGCATCTTCATTGCTCGCAATCCACTCATCATCGGATGGAACATCTCCAAGATCAAGTACACGACCTTTCCTAGCTTGCTTCTTTTTGGCTAATTTTGAATTAGCCATTACAAAAACAACATCATTCATCTTTTGTTGTAAGCGGTTTCTCTTCTTGGTGTGAACCTGAAGATTTAAAAATAATATTCAACATATGTAAAGCTAGTAATATTATCTATAATTTATAAAGTGTAATTAGTATTTACCCTCTCAAAGGCACTGCAATTGCCTTCACATCCAGAAGAACTGCATGTCAAGCCTAACACACGGATAGCAAACTTCTGCAACTCAGGAGTTTCATCGCCAAAAAACTCCCACCATTCTACTGGAGTCCTCTTGTTAGTTGTTCCAAGAGCTAGGTCAGATCCAAACATACCAGTTTTGGCATGGAAGAATTTATCTTGAACAGAAATCTTCTCACGTTCATCATAATCAGGCACCATCTTGTACAAGCAATCAATTAGGCCTTTTTTAACTTCAAGATCTGCCTTAAAACCAGGAGCATAATGGATTTCAGGATTGAGATAAAAGCCCGCAGCATGCAGAGGACTGTGGAGCTGTTTGTCCCATCTTTCATCAATAATATTCCACAATGGAAGATATCTAAAATATATAGATAGTTGAATTAGTTTTTAAACATTAAGTTAGAGAATTAAATATTAAGAATTAAGAACATAAAATTGTGTTAGAGAAAATTCAATTGAATTACCTCTTCTTAACATTAAGCAAGTCCTTATGAATTTCCTCTTTAATGCTGTCCATTGCCTCATAAATGTAGCCCATGGCTGGCTTCTCTTCAGAATCCACCATACGAAGCACTTTGATAAGAGGAAGTACGCCCTTCACACAAATATAAATATCCTTCCAAAATTGATTGTTCCCAACTAATTCCTCTATTTCTTTTCCTTCCCTTGTCCTAGACAACTTGGTAGCAAACCATCCTTTGCTTGCAAACATTCCCTTCAAAGCATTCTTGTTCTCATAAAGACATCCTAAAGTTAAATAAGCAGTGGCAAAACGAGTCATGCCCGGCCTCACCAAGTCTCTCTTGGTGTGTTCTTGCAACAAGACTATGAGAGAGGTTCTTCCATAGATGTATCTTGTGATCTTTCTCCCCTTCAAAATTGTCTCCTTATGAATGGGCACTTTTTTCTCAAAATCTTCTAACATGAGATTAATACAGTGAGCTGCACAAGGTGTCCAGTACAATTTCTTCCTTTTTGCCTTCAACAACTGCCCGACAACTTTGTAATTGGCTGCATTGTCTATGACAACTTGAACCACATTCTCCTCACCAACTTCTTCCACAACATCATCAAGCAATTTAAAGACGGCTTTTGCTGTTTTGGTAATGTGGGATGCATCAATGGACTTCAAGAACACTATCCCTTTAGGACTATTCACCAAGAAATTCAGAATTGTTCTCCTCCTCTTATCAGTCCACCCATCCGTCATTAAGGTGCAACCAACTTCCCTCCAAACAGCTTTGTGCGCTTCTAGAGTCTCCATTGTGAGCTGAACCTCTTGCTTTAAATATTTGACCCTTATATCATGATAGGAGGGAGGCTTGAATCCTTGACCATGTCGTGCAATTAACTCACACATAGTGGGAAATTCTTCACTTCTTGCCACATTGAATGGTATGGCATTGTTGTAGAAAAACCTAGCAATAGCTTGACATGCATCATCTCTTATACCTTGGGGGCACACAAGGCTGTTTGAACTGGAATAGGAAGGGACTCATCGAAGTTCCGGCACAAGGTGGCTGGAGACAACGGCGGAGGGGGAGGCAGAGCCTCTCCACCAGAAACGGAACCGGAAGTAGAAGTTGTGTTGGCCATTTAAACAAGAAAAAGAAAGCAAAAAGGGAAGAATGACGTACTTTCAGCGAAGGAGGAGGAGATGCAGAGTTGGGCCATGGCGGAGGAAACCAAAAGGAGAAGAGGAATTCTGAGGAGGACTGAGAGGATTCAGGAATGGAAAAGTGAAGAAGTGAGGGAGAAGGGAGTATATATAGAAGGCAAAAAGGTGGGAAATCAAGGAAATTATGAGTTGAAGTAGCGCGTGAAATGTGAAGAGGCGGTATTGGAAACTGTTTGCCAATAAATGCCTTCGAAGAAGGAAAACGACTCATGATTGTAGAGTAAATGCTAGTGTGTGTGTGGGGGAAGAACCCAAGACATGTAATGGTTGAGTAAGGCACAAGTCAAATCAACAAATTGAAAGTGACATTTGGGGATTTTAAGTTTGAAATTCAAAAAACCTGCCCCCAACACGTCATATCGTGTCAGGGGGTAGTTGAAGGAAGGAAGCAGAAGAACACCACGTGGTTGCCACCCTCTCAACAGGAAGTAGCCAGGCGCTTGGTGACTAAGCTAGAAAGAAGAAGACATTCTTAGTCTTCACCTTTCAGACACAGTGTCTTGTGGACTGGGCGAGCTTGTGGACGGGGCGAGCCCCTTGTCTAGCGTATGGCGAGTTGCCCTAAGAACTTGGACTCGAGAAGACACTCTTAGTCTTCATCTTTCAGACACGGTGTCTTGTGGACTTGGTGAGCCCCTCGCCCAGTATGGCGGGTCAAGCTGTCAATGGGCGACCCGCCTTCGAGAGCTTCAACGTGGCATCAGGGCGTATAAAGTGAGATAAATCCTTAAAAGGGCATGATTTCCTGTGTAAGGACTGTTGGGCGAATTGTTATAAGGCCCACTGGTCCATAGATTAGGGTTTTAGCCGGCTCCCTATAAATAGGGGGCATTAATCTTGTAAATGGATCTTTTCCCAATTTATACAAAAAACGGCTAGGTTTTTATTAGGAGCTCTTCTTTCTAGAGAGCACTCAGATCTAGGTCGTTTCTATTGTCCCATTTCTGGAACAGTTTGCTTTTACTGATATAGTATATGTGGGATTTTTTGCTCATTGGTGTTGCATTCATGGGGGTTTATTTAATTCTAATGTTCACTGATCTTTTATATTTTAGCAGGTGTCACCTCGAAACAAACGGGATATTCTATTCCCATATCTCAAGAACAATAGAACGGGAAAACAATCAGAAACTTTCATTTCATGTGGCTTCCCTGAATTCTAGGTGGGACTTTCACCGATTGGCATCTTCCTATCAAGCTTTTACAGCAGTGTATCCAAGAAGGCCTTTCTCCTGTAGAACACTTTCTACGCCAATTAGTTTAGAGGAGTCTGCATCATTACAATCTGAAGATAATTCCAGTGAGGATGTGGATAGATATGCAGACTCAGAAGAGGGGACATTGGCACAACCTTTTACCAGTGAACAGGTATTTTTTTTTTGTCCACTTCATAGTTGTCTTGTGGAAATCCCTAAACTGCAAATTGATTACAAGTATGGCTCAGCTTCCAAGCACCTGGCATTGAAGAAACACATCCCAAATTTGATTGTCCTGACCATGTTATTTTTCTCTTTTTCGAGAGTGGGTGAACTGTGAAACCCTTGTTTTGAGGTTACTTTTAGCATGCCTTTTGAAGCATTGATGCACTGAGTGCACTACAAAGCACTTCTCTTCTTTCTCTACTTTTGTTTCATTATTTTTTCTGCAAGTATAAACCTGTAAGTCGTTTAGATGCACCAATAAGGAGAGTAGACCACATGGAGGATAATCCAATAGTTAGAGGTAGAGGGAGAACAAGGAAAATTTTAGGCCAAACCGTCAATAGTTAAATGGTCTATCGTTAGACTTGATTCGTGGCAGGATATTATGGCGTCATTTGATACATTTAGCTAACCGTACCTTATGGGAAAGACTTTGTTGCTGTAGTTGTAATAAACCTGAAAGTGGCCCAAATGGTAGTCTATTTAAACTCCATTAGAGACCTAGGATTCAATTCCTTCCTTTAATGGGACTTTGTTTTGCTCTATTTTTTCCTTTGATTTGGGATGGAGTCTTTTTAAACTCCATTAGAGACCTAGGATTCAATTTCTTCCTTTAATGGGACTTTGTTTTGCTCTATTTTTTTCCTGTGATATTATTCTCATAATCAATAATATCCCTCATAATTTAGTTTTTGATCGAGCTCAATGGCGCAGTGTGATCCACATAACCGACCTCACTTAGTGGGATAAGGCTTTTGTTGTTGTTGTTGTTGTTTGGGATGGAGCCTTTCTTGTATTGTACCATATGTTGTAGGCCTATCTTAAGTAATCTTAAAATACTGAATTGATATACATGTACAGTCTTCATGTCAGAAAGAGCCTGAATGATATACAGACTTAGATTCAATTCCTTCCTTTACTTTGGAGTTGTCTTCTTTCCTTTTTTGGCTTTGGCGTATTTGTGTGATGAGGGGTTATCCTGTCTTTATTTATCCTTAAACACCATCTTACATAATTATTTCTGAAAATTGAATCACCATAATATATTCCTATCATGGGATACAGTCATATCATGTTTTGGGTTAAAATTATCTCATTCTAAGAAACAATTATCATGTTTTTGGCCAGATGCTCACACTTTCTGAAGATACAATTTTTTTTTGTGTGTAACTTGGATTAATATTTCATATTTAGATGTTCAA
Organism: Acmispon strigosus; assembly: GCA_030819835.1. Classification (NCBI taxonomy): domain Eukaryota; kingdom Viridiplantae; phylum Streptophyta; class Magnoliopsida; order Fabales; family Fabaceae; genus Acmispon; species Acmispon strigosus. Next base: position 35,020,432 of record JAUAMA010000007.1, read on the forward strand.
ATTGTATTTAACAGATAAGGGCGCTGCTTGCTGATACTGAAAGAACAAAACTCACGAAGAAGCTTAGTGAAGCCAACCAGCAAAACAGATTCCTCAAAAGACAGGTGTGTACATGTATATACTTGATATCTTTTGCATTACCATTAAATTGAAATCTAGCTGCACTTTTCTTTATGATAGAAATGGTTTTTGTTTCGGACGCTTATGCTAAAACCTAAATTGTCAGAGTTGGATCAAAATCATGTATAATAAATGGGTGAATCTTATTTGGGACAAACTGTAGATCTCTGTGCAGAAGATGTATCAGATGTCAATACCAGACCTTTGGGATGGTTTTAGTCAATTAAGTTTAGATATAGCATCTTGCTGAGTTATATTTCTGGTAAAAAGAAATGGATCAACTGGAAAATATAACACAAGTTGGTCGCTTGGAATTTGGTAAATATAAGTCTCATGAATTGACCATCCCAAAAGTTAAGCTGTTAGGTGAAAGTACATTAATGGTAAAACATGCCGTGTTAGGAACCAAGGGAAGTGGATCGACAAATTGATAGAAACAATCAAAGGAAATAACAATTTGATTGACTGAGAAATGGAGAAAGAATTCTCCCCCAAGGGTTCCCCTTTATAACAGAGCCTTTTCTTAGTTTACTCAATCCTAATTGTTAAGGGAAGGAAATAAGAAGACAAATGGGTGGTTCATGGCTGTCGTCAGCTCGTGCTGTAATTCAATCCTCTAGGGAATCTGCCTTACCATTCAGCCATGTCATGTCACCGAAACAGTAAGAAAAAAGTCAAATACTGCCTTCCTCATTACATAAAAAACATAGGGAACTTTCATGTAAGTAATTGAGTGCAAGAGCCATATACATATGGAAAATTAATCAATATAATGTACTAATATACACTGCTAACCAATATAATGTACTAAAATACACTGCCTGATCAATATAATGTACTAATATACACTATTTTCTTATATTCCAACCAGTGTTATCAAATATCCGCCATGGCTGTTTCTCATGGCGGTTTTTTGGCTCACCGCCGACATCCCGCCATATGGCCGACATTTCCGCTATTTTCCGCCATATTCCGCCATTATTTGTATTTTTGTCATGTATGGCGGGATTTTGGCTTTCCACCATGACCCTCCATCTGCAATTAACTACACTGATTCCAACATTACCTAATCTCTGCCCTTACATCCCCCTATTATAATGCAAATGGATCCCTCTAACTAACTAGCTGATTTTCCCCAACTAGTTTTTCCTTCTCTTCTGTTGAAGGTTGGACAAAATCATAAGCCCACCCAACCTTGTGTTCAAATTTAACTTTCATTTAGAAGAACAGGGAAATAAGGATAAAAATCTATATCACTTGGTCATAGAGGGTCTGATATGTTGACTGCCGTAAAATGGAAGTATGAATGCCGGATGGAGTGCTTTTGGAATAAAGTAAGTTGTCTGATATTCTTTCCCCCTCCCCCCTTTTTTTCTCAGACCTAATCCAGTAATTAACTGCATTTATAGCATCACTTGCTCAGAGTTGCTTGAGCCTTCAAATTGTCAGCCCTTTTCCAGTATCTTTTCTTTATTTTCAGGACCAGCTGGGCTCCCGACTGGCGGGTTTTATCAGTGAACTCATTAACTTATGCTGAATTCTGATTATAAACTTGAAAACGTTTTTTGGGAATATATTTTTCTAGTAATTTGAGGTGTGGTCAGAAGATAGAATGAAGATGTATAAATTGCAAAACCCTTTGCACCAAGATCCTAATCTGACCTCTTCCTCTGCAGTTGCACGTAAAGGAGGATGCATTGGTCAAATTTAAAAGTGAACTTGCTGTCATGGAGCTTGAAGTTCAGGTTAAAATTTATTGCTACTTTCTCACTTTCTATGCTGTTTTTATGTGGTCAACATTTCTTTGTTTGATACTTGCTAAGCAACACAGACTTGCAGGTCTCACGTTTCATCCTTTACAACTAAATGAGATGGGAGCACGAGTTAATATTTTTTACCAAATGAGATCTCACTTTTCATGACTACGTTCATATCATAATGATTATATTTTATATTTTTGGGAATTGAATAATGCAATTTTGTAGGACTTTTGGTTGTGATTTATCTCTACTACTCCCCTCTTGCACAGAAGCTGCACCTCATGAACACTTTCCACAGTGTGCTTGCGGAAGTGCTATACTCTTTTGTTGTTTGAAGTCAAGTACTCCCAGTCCTAGGCCTAGCCATTGCAATTGAAAACATAAATCATGTTCTACTATGTAATTTAGTATGTCAATATTTTTAGCGCTGTTTGTACATATATTATTGGGGTTTTGCTAACAAGTTCCCTTAAGGCCATTAGTTAATAAGCATTTAATAAACTCTATTAAACGGAGTTTTTTTTTTGAATATAAGAAAAAAAAAATACTGTCACTTTGGGGTCAGAGCCACACTATTTGTCAAAATGGGTGATTTTTGTAATTAGCCTCAAGTGAGGCGTGTTTAAATGGGCCTCAGATGAGGAGTGTTTAAACACTCCTCAAATGAGGCGTGTTTCACACATCACGGAGAAGGAATCTGCACTGTTTTGATGGGATGTCTGAGACAGGGTGACAGACTGAAAACGCCTCAGCTGAGGCCCATTCCTTTCATCAAACACGCCTCAGGTGAGGCCCTTTCCTTGGTCAAACACGCCTCACACGAGGCCCAATGCATACACGCCTCACATGAGGCCTATTCCATGTGATTGGCTGCATGTGGTGGCACACATGCCCCTAGAACCCACCCCCACCCTCACCTATCAACTATACACGGCCACACCACTCCCAACCCACCCCCAAACCCATATTTTCCTATAAATACCCACCCAAAACCCCATTTTTAACTCACATTTTTCCCACCTAAATTAAGCTACTATCATCTTCACCTTAATCCTCTCTTTTCATCTCATATTCTTCATTGCAATTTTTTTTTTAACTACTCAAACAATGTCAAGAGATAACGTTATCAATCCCGGTCCTTTAAATCCTTCCCTCCTGACCCAACAATCAGTGCATGTGTCCGAACAAGTCTGGAGTGGTACATTTGAGGACCGGATATTGAAGGTTAGACGGTGTTGGGACTCGAAGACCCCCGAAGGGCGCATCGTCAGTGTAGTGCCGGAGGAAATCATTCCCCATCTCCAGCGGGCGGGATTGTACGAGTGCGCGTTGGTGGGGGACGTCGCGGCGGATCATCACCTACTCTCTGCGATGGTGGAGCGCTGGAGACCTGAGACCCACACTTTCCATCTCCCTGTCGGCGAAGCAACAATCACGCTCGTGGATGTTGCATTTCATCTTGGGTTGAGAGTTGACGGTTGGGCGGTCACCGGGCAGACAATGCGCGTTGACTGGAAGGAGGTGATCATGGCACTACTTGGCAAAGAAGTGTCAGATGCGGACCTCAGTGGCAACCGGTTGAAGATGAGGTGGCTTAGCCAAAAGTTCAACAACATCCACGAAGGCCACGGACCGCTATGGTTGGAGCAGTTTGCACGGGCATACATTCTGCGGATGATGGGAGGGTTCCTATACACGGACAGTTCGGGCGCAGAGGTGTCACTATCTTATCTCTTACTTTTGCAGGACTTGGACGTAGCCGGTACCTACAGTTGGGGTTCAGCAGTGCTGACCCATTTGTACAATTCTTTGTGCAAGACCGCAGGTAGGTTTTTCAGGCCTACACTAGGGATCCTGGCCCAAGCCCAGAGTTGCACGAGCAGGGAGCATCCTATCAAGTTGGCCCTTTTGTAATCAGTGGCCTTGCACAAAGAATTGTACAAATGGGCCAGCACTGCTGAACCCCAACTGTAGGTACCGGCTACGTCCAAGTCCTGCAAAAGTAAGAGATAAGATAGTGACACCTCTGCGCCCGAACTGTCCGTGAATAGGAACCCTCCCATCATCCGCAGAATGTATGCCCGTGCAAACTGCTCCAACCATAGCGGTCCGTGGCCTTCGTGGATGTTGTTGAAGTTTTGGCTAAGCCACCTCATCTTCAACCGGTTGCCACTGAGGTCCGCATCTGACACTTCTTTGCCAAGTAGTGCCATGATCACCTCCTTCCAGTCAGCGCGCATTGTCTGCCCGGTGACCGCCCGACCGTCAACTCTCAACCCAAGATGAAATGCAACATCCTCGAGCGTGATTGTTGCTTCGCCGACAGGGAGATGGAAAGTGTGGGTCTCAGGTCTCCAGCGCTCCACCATCGCAGAGAGTAGGTGATGATCCGCCGCGACGTCCCCCACCAACGCGCACTCGTACAATCCCGCCCGCTGGAGATGGGGAATGATTTCCTCCGGCACTACACTAACGATGCGCCCTTCGGGGGTCTTCGAGTCCCGACACCGTCTAACCTTCAATATCCGGTCCTCAAATGTACCACTCCAGACTTGTTCGGACACATGCACTGATTGTTGGGTCAGGAGGGAAGGATTTAAAGGACCGGGATTGATAACGTTATCTCTTGACATTGTTTGAGTAGTTAAAAAAAAAAATTGCAATGAAGAATATGAGATGAAAAGAGAGGATTAAGGTGAAGATGATAGTAGCTTAATTTAGGTGGGAAAAATGTGAGTTAAAAATGGGGTTTTGGGTGGGTATTTATAGGAAAATATGGGTTTGGGGGTGGGTTGGGAGTGGTGTGGCCGTGTATAGTTGATAGGTGGGGGTGGGTTCTAGGGGCATGTGTGCCACCACATGCAGCCAATCACATGGAATAGGCCTCATGTGAGGCGTGTATGCATTGGGCCTCGTGTGAGGCGTGTTTGACCAAGGAAAGGGCCTCACGTGAGGCGTGTTTGATGAAAGGAATGGGCCTCAGCTGAGGCGTTTTCAGTCTGTCACCCTGTCTCAGACATCCCATCAAAACAGTGCAGATTCCTTCCCCGTGATGTGTGAAACACGCCTCATTTGAGGAGTGTTTAAACACTCCTCATCTGAGGCCCATTTAAACACGCCTCGCTTGAGGCTAATTACAAAAATCACCCATTTTGACAAATAGTGTGGCTCTGACCCCAAAGGGACAATATTTTTTTTTTCTTCTTATATTAAAAAAAAAACTCTAAAAAATGCAAGTATCAAAAGATTTTTTGTTTGGTTGTGTTCTTAATGTAGTAATTGTTAAAGGTACTAATATATTCAAATATAAAATCAAGTTTGGCATCTGACTGTGTGCGAGTATAATGATACTGATAATATATTCCAAAAAAATATATTGGTTTGTTGGAGCTTTAAATAGTAAAGCTATATTATTCTAATAAGAAGATAATGAGAAAGATTGTCATCCTTTAGACTAAATGCAGTTTAATTCTGTACCCAATTGTTTATTGAGCTCTGCAAACATGTACAATTGTTAAGTATGCACGTCACTAGTGTGCCTCACTGGAATTCTTTTGTTGCATTATAGAATTGTTCAAACTTAAAAGCTGTAGAGAATCATATGCAGTGCTATAATATTGTTTACTTTGGGGCCAGGCTTTGGCCAGACTAGCAGAAGAAATAGCTCAATCTGGTATTCCAGAACGTTCAAGGAAGATCAATGGAAAGTACATTCATTCTCACCTTGTTGCTAGATTAGAAGGTACAACGATTTTTGCCTTGATTACTCCACATGATTAGAACCATCCCTATAAGGTTCGCAAGTGAACTTGTAGACAACTTTACATTGATTTTTATGTGGAATAATCTAATGAAACTTGACAACTATATCATAGTCTTACCAATGTTGCATCTTTTGTGTCCTCATTGGTGTGAATGGATTGTTTTCGCCTATGTAGCTATACATGAACATTTGAAGGAACAAATAAAGGATGTTGGTGCGGCACAATCGAAGGAGGTCTCTGTATTTTGGGTTGGCATGGCTGAGGTAAACACAAGCAAGATTGGTTTCAAATCTCGAATCATGGAACTGTGTTTTGCTTGCTGAATATTCATATAGTGCTCTCAAAACAAATATACTTATATAGATAATGTTATGAACGTAATTTAATTATAAGTCTGCTGATGCAATTAACTTGAATCATTGATAGTTCTCTGTTTCTTTTTCCTTCTCTCTCCTTTGCAATTCCCACAAAAAGTTCAGCTTTATGAAGACCTACAAGTCTCTGACAATATTATCAAGCTATTTCAAACGTGAGTTTTGATTACTCTAGAAAATGTATCCACGATCCACTTGCATAAACTGATACAAATTAGTATTAAAATGTACAAATTTGATTTCAGCACTAAACATTAGCTTCAAATGTGTAGGGTATAAGAATAAATTCTTTCGTGAAGTCTTTGCATCATTAACTCATAATGTTAGAGGATGGTTTTAGAAAATCAATGTCTCTGAATATGCTTAAATTGCCTTTTTGAACATTTGTTTCCATCAGAGTGTGCAAGTTATGGGCACCTTTGATGGTTGGAGCCAAGGGGAGCACCTATCACCGGAGTACACTGGTTCTTACACAAGGTTCTCAACAACATTGATGCTTAGGCCAGGAAGGTACCGTTTCTTAGGACTTTCTAAAGCTTTGAAACTGAGCTTATAGCGTGGAGCATTCTAATTCAAAAACCAAAATTGCTATGCAGGTATGAAATCAAATTCTTAGTAGATGGGGAATGGAAGCTATCACCAGAGTTCCCCCTTACTGGTGAAGGGTTAACAAAAAATAATTTGTTAATTGTTGAGTGACCTGTATTATCGATCCGAGCATAACTTAAATGTAAGTTGTTTGTAGAACCTTTGGAGTGTCTTCACTAATTTATTTAAAATTTCTTTCTAATTTTGGATGTCCACAAACTTTACTTCCCTTAATTTTATTCTAAGTTTTAATTTTGTTTTGTTTTATTTCATTTTCGCCTCAAATCTTTTTGAAACCTTTATGTCTATCTCTAGCACTAATCTTACTATCATAGGTTAGCTACATGAATTAAATGAGATACTAAAAATACTTTGTCATGTATTAAGTTCACATATAGACATTTACCTCTAGTATTTCTTATTAGTTTGACATAGTTTTCCTTAAGGTCTCACTCCCCTAAGTAATGAGTTATCCTTCATTTGGGCAACCTCGTTGCTATGCTTATACCAGTCTTCTTACATCTCCAAATCATCTACAGAGCTTTTGATGCATCACTTCAAGAATTCTTGTTAGCCATACTGCTTGTGTAGCACAACTCGCAGCTGCTATGTATTCTGCTTCATTCGTAGAAAGTACTACAACTGGTTGTTTCTTTGAGGACCGTGATATTGCGCCACTACCAAGATGGAATGTGTACCCTGGTGTGCTCTTTCTTGTATCTACATCTCCTTCCTAGTTAGTATTTGTGTTTCCAGTCAGTTTCACACCATTATAATTAGCATAAAATATTCCATTCGCCAGAGTACCTTTGATATTTTTGAGAGTTCTTTTTGCTCCTTGCTAATGACAAACTCATGGCTCCTTCATGATTCTGTAGAGCAATTCTACTCCACAGACTATGTCTGGTCTTGTTGTAGTTAACTATCTCAAACTCCCAATCGAATTCTTGTAGTAAGTTGAATCAACCTTGTTTCCTCCATTTTCTCCTACCAACTTCAAGTTTTCTTCAATAGTTGTGGAAATGTACTTTGAATTTGTCATTTTGAATTTCTTCAAAATATAGTCAACATATTTTTTCTGAGAGATTAAAATTTCATTATTTTGCTGAATGACTTTAATGCTAAGAAAATAGGACATTAGGCCCAATTCTTTAATATCAAAACATTTAATCAGTGTCCCTGAATTTTGCAATCAGCTTTGGATTAGTGCTAGTAAAAATTAAATCATCACATAAAGGGTCACAATAAGAACATCTCCAGCTTCAACAAATTTATTATATAAAGTGTGCTGAACGGGACATCTCTAACATCCATGTTGCGAAAAAAAAAGTCAATCTCTTTGTACCACATCCTTAGTGTCTGCTTCAAGCCATACAATGCATGTAGATTTTATCTCCTTTTTCCTTCAATCTTATATCCCGCAGGTTGTTCAACATATACTTCCTCTTTCAAAGTACAATTTAGAGACTTAACATCCATTTGATATATCTTCCAATTATTTGGACACATGTTCAAAATATAAACACTCTAGGTCCCTTCTTTGACTTTAGCATGCATCTCACCTAGGGATGTCAATGGGTACGGCCGTACGAGTGAGCATGGGTAGTATATATCCACCACCCGCTACGCTGATAAAACCCCGTACCCGCTCCATACCCACATAGATATCCATTAAGTGAGTTTTAAACGAATTTAGAATATCCGTTTCAAATGAAAAAAATATTAAAAATTAAATTAAAAATAAATTCAAGATTAGACTCACAGCCTAAACCTAGGGGTAAAGGAAATACTTATTTTCTTCTCCATTTTTGAGTCTAAGGGCTTCTTTTTACCATTACAATTGTACAATTTTACTTGAAGGAGAGCCTGACTCAAGACCCATGCACAAAGTAATAAGAGATTAGATCTCAATATACATCTCTTGCTGGATTTTATATATATATATATATATATATATATATATATATATATATAGAGAGAGAGAGAGAGGTATTTTAGTATTTTATATTTCGGGTGGCTATCCAGGTGTGTGGATACCTCAATATCCATATCCTTCCCACTAATTAATGGATAGTGGAAATATCCCTTAAATAAATCCGTGGATACCAATGAGTACAGGTAATTTTACCCATAATAGATTTTTATTTGCGGGTATCCCCGAGCGTGGATAATTAAACATCCCTAGTCTCACCATATCCATGATGGTTCTATTCGTTCTCTCAACAACTGTTGAGGTTTGTATATTTTTGTCATGATTCATGTTGTTTATAGAAATATGTACAAGTAATGTATTCTTAGCCTTTGTTCGTTCTTAGTGCTTTGATCTTCCAGCCACCTTGTTTTCCACATACTCCTTAAATGACTTAGAGACATCACATGCCTCTAATTTCCAATTAAGAAATAGAACCATGCTTTTCTATTAAAATCATCAATAATTGTTGCGAAATACCTGTTACCACCATGTGTTCGAATCTCCACTCTACATAAATTTGAGTGGACAATCTCTAGTGTTTATCTCTCCCTCCTACACTTTTCACCTGGAAATGAGGCTATGTGCTTCTTTCCAATCTCACAAGTCTCACATACATCATCAGAAATATTTACACAACATGCAATCCTGACTTATTCTTTTCTAGACAAATAATTCAATCAAGAAAATAATAGTGCCCAAAACACATGTGCCACAACCGGTCATAATTTGAAATAATATATTCAAACAAGAAAAATTTTCATGTTGAACTTTCAAGGGGAATGAGCGATTTGCAGAAAATCTTTCATTTATGTCAATCAACGTGCAAATGTTATGACGAGCTGTGGGGAGGTTCGACTGTTGTGGACTGCCAATTCTGACACATTCTCCATGCCTTGTTATGGAAACTTATCCGAACTAAAGAGAAGTCGTGGTAGGGATATACCCTAAACGGCCTGCCCCCTGAGTGGAGTCAGGTTTTGTGTAGAGTGAGGTGGCGATTCTGGCCTCCTACACTGTGAATCCTCCTTGGCAAAGTGCATCTCATTGTGCACCATGGGCTTGATGATTTCGGCTAAGTTTTTGGAAACTTGGGTGATAATATCGTTGATACCTAGGTCAATCTGCTGCCGAATGAAGGGAGTAGTGGTAACCATGCTTGGGTCTCTCTCTTCACCTGCTGTCTCAACGACTTCAGCGTAAGGAGAAACTGTCACTACGGTTACCGTGGAATGGGATGGCAAGCAGAATCCATAGTTGGTCATGAATGTACTAGCATTATAGTGGTTGTAGAAGTGGTACCCGCGGGCGAGGTATGACTACTACCTACTCTGCGACTGCTTGAGGATGTCATTTTTTTTCCAGATCTCAATTGCATACACCAATTTATGTCGTGAGTTGGTGATGGAAACCATTCAATATCGAGAGTGGTCCCATGGGTGTGCCAATTTGTTGGGTTCACAAATAGATTTGGATCAGGTAGCCGTGTGGATCGACTGGGAAACCAACGCACTGATTCCCTAATCAAGCGATTACTCGAGGAAGAGACTATGTTCCTCAATATAGGCTCTTAAGATACTCCAAAGAATTCTTAGTTCTCGCTATTGAGAATGATGTGACTGAGTGATGACTATTGAACTAAGGTCTATGACTAAATGGAATGTAAAAGCTGAGAGACTGTAAAGGATTTAAAGGCATAAAGCTGTAAATCGACTGAAAAGTAAAGTGCTGAAAGCGATAAAGAAAGTAAAGTGCTAAATGCGGAAAATTTGCAAAGTTTTGATTGATGATTTGATTATGTCTTGTACAAATGACCGTTCCTCTATTTATAGAGGTTAAATTCGGCTAACTTGGTAGTTGGAACCCTCAACGCACTCCACCATGTCCTCAGATTCTTACGCTAAATTACAGGTAGTGGGGAGTGCTGAGTCCCTTTCTCTTTCCTAGTCAGCCTAGAGGCTTTGTTTAAGGCGTTCCTCATTGCTTCGGCTAGCTCCTTAACCGCTTCCCCTATTTCCGCATGCTTGAGCTCCACCGTGGTTTTTCAGCACGTGGAAAGTTTCTAGAAACTCTTCGAATATTATGCTTTGAGCCCAAGTTTCTGCACCTTCCCCTGATCTTGTCCTGATACGTATCAGCCATTCTAGCCATTCTGGATAGCACCGACCGGCTACCATTTCTCCTCAGCAAGCCCTTGCTTCGGCTCTCTTACCTAATCGGCCAAAGTGCCCTTTCAGCTACTGGACTAGCCGTTGCGGATTTTTAGGCGCCAACAATGACCTTATATAAGCAATTCAGATACATGTCTAGCCCTTGATTTTGTCTTGTTATGCATAGAGATACCTTGACTCAAGAAGGCTACCGCCTCGCGGTCCACTCCAATAGAATTTGGTGGTTGGATACCCAACCTACTCTAAGAAAGTGCCCCTGGGCATGTAAGGGAAGCAACAATAATGTGTTTACGGATCCGTACGAGAATTACTACAAGCAACATACAAGAAGTAGTACTATCAAGATCTTAACATCATAAACAATCACTGCCAAAATAAGAGGCATGTAACATCATGTATCCATCCAAGCATACATTCACATCACTGTTGATACCAATTCATGAAAGTAGAAATTATAAATCCTATATAGTCACTCATGCACATGGGTGTATATATATATTATATAAAGAAGAGAATCATCTCAGATGAAAATGATGGAAATAAATTGTAATTGTTAAATTTAACCATAAATTATTAAGATTAAAAGTTATTTAATCGTTACCTAACTATTTAGGTATGTGACGTTTTAAGAAAGTCTATATATATATATTGTTGATGTTTTTTTTCAAAATTTCATCCTTATTTACCAAGAAAAGGAGAATTTTATTTTAAGAAAAAAAGAGAATCCTGTTGTCCAAAATAAAACCGGTAAGTTATTAACTTAAAGACTTAAACTAATGAACACTTTTTTAGCAATGGCAATGCACGTGGAGGTGTTAATTTTTTTTGTCAAACGGCTTATATTTGGAAAGATATCAATGCCTAACTAATGGGCAATTTTCAAGTTTCACCCACAGAAACCTCCTCCTTAGATCAAAGCCCACATTTTCTAGTGTCTTCTATAGCATTGTTCTACATTTTGTTTTTAATTTGCAATCTTTGTATACTTAATTTACTCATTAATCGTGGATTTTCTGCAGTGTTGTTTAGGAGAAATGATGAGAAGCGGAAAATTAAAGAGGAGAAAAACTAAATTGCACGTGGGAAAAGACTAAAATTGTACGTGGTAAATTGAATTCATGCGTAATTGTATGGGCTATTTCCTAAGCTATTTGCTGTTGCTTTAGCTACTAGTTTCGATTGTGTTCGATTATCTTTAGTAGGCTTAGTTCCTTATAGTTCTTGTAGTTAGATTCTCTATTGTACTGTTAGCTATAAGTAAGATGATGTATGAAATGAAAATTCCCTTTGATTTTCATGTTTCCAAAACGGTGGGTTCCATTGCTTTGAAGAAGAGGAGTTTATGTTAAATGTTGGGGTCATTTCTCTTTCGACGGCTTCACTTGCCGCCGCACCATCGGCGACCTCCACATGCTCCTATTCTACAACACCGTCACAGTCGTCGTCAAGCTCCTTTTGAGCCATTGACCATTTACTGCATGTGTCTTTTTTGTGGCCCCTTCATCCATGTTCCTCACCAGACTTGAAGTTGAAGATGCGACCACCCATTGAAGGAGATCAAATGTTGCATTTGGATTTCATCCATTTACTGCATGTGTTTCTTTCTTTTTTTTTTCCTTTTTTTTTAAATTATCTTCTGTAAAGATTTTTATTTTTGGTTAATGTGCTTATTAAGACTAATGTAATATTTAATCTTCTACTAACATATTTTTGGGTTGATTGGCTTGTATTCATTCTCTCATCTTCGCCTATTTTTGTGACTTTTTTTTCTTCTGGATTAACAACCCGTATGAGCCCACTTGAACAACTCGTAACCACTGACCGGATGGTGGCGATCTAGGATGTGCGTGCCTCAGTTTTCATCGGTTTGGCTTTTTTGGCCCGAAACTAACCATAATCGACTGATGGACAACCCTAGCTAGTAACTACAATGGCACCAACAAGGGCCAATCAAGTATCTCTGAGAAAAATGGGGAGACCAAGGAGGTTTCTGAAGATTCCAAACATACCTCAACTGCAGGTGAGTAGGGAAATAGAGGCATCCACACTGAAGATGGAGGTGACTAAAGTTCGCAGTAGAGGTGACCGAGGACGGGAGGAGTGACCGAGGTAGGAGCGGTAATCGAAGCCAGTAGGTTGTGGCTGGAGCCTACTGCCAGGGTGGCACATGGAGGGTGAAGGCGAGGGTCCATGGTGCCTGCGAGGAGTCGTGAAACAACCTTAAGAGAGGTGGAAGATGGTGAAATAGCTTTGTCAAACCCTACTTTTTAGAGGTTTAATATATAGGGTAAGTGTTTGTTCACACTTTAACTCCACTTCCACCAAGATAGAAAATGAAGTAATTAGAGAGAAATGAGAGATACAATAGGTGATGTTATAGAGAAAGAAGAGAGAGATAGATAGAAATTAGGAGTGAAAATGAGATGGAAGAGAAAGAGAAGTGTGAATGAATCACAACCCTTAACATATATCACATTGTTTTTCTTTTATTTGCTCTCACATGGAACAAAATGTAGTAGACTAGAGCGGAATGAGATGAAACAGAATAAAAATATTTTTTTGATTGTTTGGATATAAATAAGGGGCATTTCTCTCGTAAAAGGATATTTTTCCCATTTTTATGACAACATCCGCTAGGTTATTATGAGAAGCTCTCTTTTCTGAAGGGCTCTCAAATCTAGGTCATTTCTATTGTTCCATTTCTGGAACAATTGACCCCGTCTGTGGTGGAACGGTAGACAAAAACTTGTGATCAAGCCACGAGAAGCTAGAACTCCATGCAGTGAAGGACAACAAATCGAAGACAAGCTCTAGTTGTACCACCACCACCACGACGTGCGGTAAGGGTGCAGCAACCACCACCACAACCACCACCACCACCTCCACCGCCACCACCACCCTTCAACTATCGAATGCCAAACCCTGTTGAGAACGTCCCGCCGCCAGCAGCAATGGTCCCGCAGGCGTTATGGCACTAAATGTGCGGTGTAATAGAGCACATACAACAGCAGAACCAGCATCTGTAGGCGCAACTTGAGTATTTCCGATAGCAAAAGGACTACAACTTGGCGGGGCCGCGTGAGGCAGAAATGGTAAATGGTCCTCGAGTTGGGAAGGGCCTTTCTAGGTTAAAAAGGCATTTTCAAGTAACGCGTATTCGATCGAGGAAATTAGCGCGAATAATCGAACTCTAAATATAAATGGCAAATACTTGAAAATATATAAACCTTTACTTCATGAGATCAAAATAAAAACGTAATCACCGCAAAGTTTGGCGAAAACGAAAGTCGTTAACATGGCTATTCAAAGATAAAATTCGACTAGAAAAGTTAAAAAGATGGTTTTGCCTTGACACATTCAAACTGTTTCTCCAGCCTTTCAATCTTTCCTCGAACAACAACCTCTTTCTTTTCTTCATCAGCAATGATGTTGGCAAGCCCGATACCTTCTTTGATCTCAGGCATGGCTTGGGAGGCCACATCAGCTTTATTGATCGCTAACTTCGGTGCTTTGTCTAGCAGCCCTTGTTTTCTTTCATTAATTTCTCAAGCTGTTGATCAAGGGCCGAAAGCCTTGTAGTCAAATGCTTCTCAACTTCTTCAATTTCAGCAATTGTAGTTTGGATTTGAGAAATTTCCCCCCTAGAAAATTGTTCAGCTGCCCTATTGGAGTTTAAGCTCTGTTGGCAAGTTGCAAGTTGATCGAAGATGGCTAAAGCATCAGTCATGAATGATCGAATTTCGAAGATAGGGCGCTGCTGCTCGTCAGAAAGGACTTTTTTTACCAACTTTTTGATAAGACTCTTGATTTCAACAGTTGCAGCAGGATCCTTTTGGAGGTCTTCGAGCATGTCTTGTTCGAAATCTAAGTGCCTTAGCCTCGCCAGCATCTGTTTGATATCATTATATGGAATGGAAACCTCGACTTTAACAGGTTGTTGATCTTTGCTTGATGTTGCTGACATTTCAACCTCCATCTATTTCTTCAGCAAGTCAATGGGGTTCTGAGCCAATTTCTCAACATCTTCGATTGAAAGTCTAGTCTGGGTAGAACTTTAGGTATTGGAAGTATTCTTTACTGTTTCAATCGAGGGGGTTGGTGTTCTCTTAGTGATAATAATTGGCATCTCAGAACTGTCAACTTCAGGGACAGGATTTGCTTCTTTTTCCTTAGGCTTGGGATTTGATGTTTCTTGTGAAGAAAAAGGAGTTTGATCAGTATATGGTGAATGATAAACAATCTTACACCCAGGATACTGAGAATCCAAGGGCAAAAGTTTTTTAAACACATTTTTAAGAGAAGGGGGAAGTTATGGAAGATATAAGCCACTAGAAGAATCTAAGTAAGGGGGTTAGAATTGGCACCCCCATCACCCAAAGCAAAAGAAAAGGGAAAATTGCATTAAAATGTAAAGGTTACAAGAATTGTAAAGGTTTTGGTCAGTCGACCACCAGTCAGCCACTCACGTGTGTCTCGTTCCTGTTGTTGCTGCGTCACTACCATATGGACTTGAGCTTTAGGGGTGAGGATTAATTCTACCGGGTGCGTCATGATGAGGGCGAAAGACCCTGAGTTCTGCTTCTGATTCTTGTATTTATAGGCACATTTCCTAACCGCTTGCAACGGTTGCTCCTTCTGGTCCTTACACGTGTCCCCTTTCCGTTTCTTTGTCCCCAACGTGTCTGATTTATTCTAACTGCTCTGTAACTTCCATCGGACGACAGTTTTATGCACTCTAGGGCTATGATCGAGAACATCCATTTCTTCATACTTATTTTGCCAAGTTCTGACTCCTCGTTGGCTTCGACTTCGATTCATCTTATTATCATTACTTTGGTCGAACTTCATAGACCGCTTCGTTGGCCTTAGTAAAGCACTTCTCGTCTTGGTCGAAATCCCCTTTTTGGTGTAGCTTTCGACTAGTCTGAGACTCGGAAAATTTCCAGGCTAACAATAGTCAATTGTATAAAACGTATTAAGTGCAAGATAAATACAAACTTTATCAATGGTAAATGCTTTTGTGCAATCAACCCGGGCAATAGAAGATGATTCATTACCAAATGTTGCATTGATACTATGATCTTCAGGCTTCACTGTGAGAACTAGCTAGTTCTTTCTCGTCATCACCTACTCTGTCCACATTTTCCACCTTTTCAAGCCCTTCAACCACATTATCAATCTTATCAACCTCCTCTCACAATACAATTTGCACGATTGGGATGCCTGAAACAATTATAAACATTAAAGTTGCAACTGGCCCACTCACATAGATAGTAATTGCTGACAAAATTTGCACTTGTATGTGCAACCACCCAAATCGCACATATAAGTGCGAAATTGGGGTATTTTACTTTTTACAAGGTGAAATCGCACTTATATGTGCGAAAAATACATAGTGTGTATTTCGCACCTTTAAGTGCGAAAATGAGGGTTGGGAGGAAAAAAAAAGAACAAAACAGGAGAATCGAATCTCGATAATAAGTGCGAAATACACGACGGCTAGGTGCGGAAGTGCGAAAAATAACCCCCAAAGATGATGGGTGAGATGGCAAGTGTGATGGGTGAGATAGAGAAGATGATGGGTGAGGTTGGTTTGAGGTTGGAAGAGGATGGTGATGAGGGAATGTTAGGATTGATGAAGAAAAGGAAGATGATCCGTGGTTGTGATGATGGGTGGGTGTGAATATGAAGATTGAAGAGGAAAAGGAAGGAGATGGTGGTGAGAATGGTGATGAGGAATGAAAGGTAGATGTAGAGCTGTCAATATGGGTTCCAACCCGCGGGCTGACCCGGCCCAACTCGGCCCGTAGGCGGGTTGGGTTGATGAAATCACAGCCCGTTTAGAATACGGGTTAGAGCAACCCGGCTCATTTAAACCGCGGGTTAAACGGGCTAGCCCGCGGGTCAAACGGGCCAGCCCGCGGGTTGGGCAATAAAATAAAATAAAAACATTTTTTTAGCTGATTCTCTTAAATCTTGGGTTGGACCACTAAGTCTAAGTGTCATGTGAGTCTGCAAAGATAAGGGAGTGATTTTCTTCCATCTTGGGTTGTGTTTGTATTGGAATTCAAGAATGACTTGGAGTTTGAACTTGAATTTAGATATGCACAAAGTGTATGGTGCAACATTATTAATTTGTTATGATCTTGAATTAGTAGGTTTGGTAAAATGCATGTGTGATTTTTTTTACTTTTTCATCATTTTTTAATTGAATTTCCTAATTTTTAGATTTTTTTATTTTCCTATTGCCAAAACGGGCCTGCCCGCCAACCCACGAGCCAGCCCGCGAGCTGGGTTGGGTTGATTAATTCCTGGCTCGTTTAGAAACGAGTTGCTCTAACCCAACTCGTTTTGAACCCAACCCGTGACGGGCCAGCCCATATAGGCCGGGCTGGCCCGTATTGACAGCTCTAGGTAGATGATAGTGGAGATAATGTATAAAAGATAGATAAATAATAAAATTTATTTTTAAGGATAAATTAGTAATTGACTAATTAATTAGGGAGTAGGGACTAGGAATGATATCAGAATCAATTCCCTTAAAATAGTGTTGCTGGACCATTGTGGCTCAGTCCCGCACAAAAACCACTCAAAATTACAATAAGAATTGTTCTAATAAAGTCAATATTCTTTGAAAAACAAACAATTCTAATAAATTGGAAAAAATGAGTATATAGACAGAAGCATTTGGTCCAGGCTACCTCACTTTCATACTCTGAGTGGTATTCTTCTTCTTCTTCTGAAGTTGATGCATTCTTCTTCTTCAATCCTCCCAACTGTTCCTTGAATGTTGCGTATATCTCTTCCTTTCATGCTCCTCCCAATTCCTCCAGCGTGTGGCACCACCCTTCACGCACCGTCTCCCCCTTCCTTTGGATCCTCCAAGACTGCTTGGTACTACCGCTGCCTCGGCCTTGACCCATAATCTCGTTTCCCGGTTCATTTCCACCACCGAAGTTGCAATCTTTAGGGTTTTTTTTCATCTGGGTTTCTGCTAGATTCAAAGAAGGAAGGCCACAACATGATGAAGAAGAGCGATTTCGAGAAGATGGTACTGCAGGAGCAGCAGGGGAAGCTTCAACAAGGATCAGAAAGCGATGATCAATAGGTTTTTGGTCACAATCAACATCCTGGGGAGTGCAGGGCCCATAAGGTTTGTGGTGAATGAGAAAGACCTTGTTTCTGGGGTCATTGGCACTGCTCTGAAATCCTATGCCCGCGAAGGGAGGCTTCCTGTTCTAGGGTTTGATGCCAGCAATTTCCTTCTTCACCGTGCCAATGCAGGATTTGATGGTATAATTGCCTACCCTTTTAGCAAATTCTTATTCCCTTTTCATATGGTTTAGCAAGTTGCACTCCTTTTTTTTTTTTTTGTTACTCTGAATGATGATGGATCCAAAAGGCCATTTCTGATATGTATATATATCTAAAGTGTTTTAGGGTAAAATGGTTATAAGGGCTTATTCATAAGTTAATTCTAATTTTTTTTGAAATAAGCTAAAAATTGGTTATGAATAAGCATAAACTCTTGTTCGTAAACTAATCTGAATAACTTATGAAAATAAGCTCAAAACAGTTTATAGACGTGTCATAAGCCGTTAACAAATCTCTTCAAAACATTTTGCATGAGCGCTTATGCTGTAAGATAAGCTGAAATAAGCTCTTCCAAATGAGAGTGCAATTGGGCTCTTCTTCTTCTTATGATGTTTTCATATCATATTCCTTCTCAGGTTGGAGTTTGTTTTTCATTGGCAAATAAATTTTTTGACTAGCTAATTGTTTTAGTTTAGTTACTATATGTTCATGTCTTTTTCTTTTCTCACTTGATTCACTTGCTGTCTATCTTCATCATGTTGATCTCTTTCTAGGTGTTTCCCAATGAAAAAAGAAATTGATCACTAATTCACTATTGTCTGGACTTTCTTTTTAGAATAAGGATTGATTGAATAGCTACAAATGTTATGTGTTCTGTATGGATAGAGTGGCTAAATGTGTTATAAAGTTTGGTTCTTCCCTGTGATCATAAGCTAAAGGGTTATCCTGTTTGATGGAACTTCTTTGATAGCTCTGAATCCATTGGAACCCATTGGATCTTATGGGGAGAGGAATTTTGTGCTGTGCAAAAAGCAGTTGTACCCATCAAAGACAAAACCACAATCAGAGTTGTTGTCTCAAAAGAGCAGTGGTGGATGGAAGGCATGGTTAAACAAATCATTTAGTTTGAAGATCATATCCCATTGAGACACCTGTTTCATGTGAAAGTGTTTTGAGACTTCGTTTGTGTTCTGGATTGTAGCTCTAGTTACTATATGATTGTGGCAAGAGTGCTAGTAGTTCGTGTGTTTTGTCCGAGCTCTCGAGGACAACTTAACATTATGTTTTATTTGTTCTTCACTTCAACGTGAATACAAAAGATTGTTGTGTTATGATACGCATGATCAGATCGCGGGTCTGGACAGAAATTCTTTTTGCGACCAAGTTTGTAGAAACGAAGTGTGAAGCGTGCTCTTCGTTGGCAGAGTTTCTTCTAATGTACATTTATAATGAAAATACTTGTTTATTGATTTTATTCAATTCTGAAAACCCTTTTATACTAAATGTTAAGTACAAAGAAATAGGGAAACTAAGAATTCTATTTAATTAAATAAAAAGATCTTATATTTAATAAGTAACTAATAAAGAAAGACAATCAAATCATAACTAATAAACAAATAGTAATAAAAATAGTTTGACGCGACCTATTAACATAGTTTGTGCACCACTGGATCAACATCAGGGATCTCCCCCGGACTTCCCATTCATTGCCTCGCATTAAGCAAGGGAACAACGACTAACTCTGCTTGTTCCTCTCCAGGTTCTATTATGAAGCCTCTTTAATTCCTTCTTTTCCTAACCATACTATGTTGCATATTGTTGTAGAGTCTCGAAAGAAAGGATCTCTCTTTGAAATATCATTGGCTAGCCGCACACCTAAATCACTTGTAGAGTTGAAGGGACTGTCTCTAAAATTCGTCTTCCGAGAAGATCAACTTTGCAAAATGGAGCCCAAAGACCTGGAGGCCACCTAACCAGGGAGGCAGGAGAATAAGGCGCCATAAGCCCTAAACACTAGAGTAGGTACTTCGGCCACGAAGCTGCATTATACCAACTACACCTCTCTGACTACCAATCCTCCAAGATATATCGGGATGTGTTGAACGCCGAATTTGTTAACATCCCAAGGCTCGCAGAACCTCGTCTCGCGCCTAATACGAACATGAAAAAGTACTGTGCATTCCATGATGGTAATGACCACACTATAGATGAATGTGTGTATTTCCAAGATTTCATTGAAGCTCTCATCAGGATGAGACCACTTGGGTGATACATATGAGAGGATCAAAATCTAGGGGGAAGAAACCTCAGAACCTCTGACAAGGAAGGTCACCTAGTCCTGGAGGAGGAGGTCAGAGAGAGCCTAGATCCCCTCGGGTCAAGGCCAAAGCCAAAACCAATAGAATCAAGAAAGAGAGAAACAATGACAAACTCGAACCCAAGAGGGAAGCAGAAAGAGGAGCGGCCTCCAAATTAACAATATAGGAGGCGAGCACGAAGTCTCCTATGGAGTCTTCTAGTATGATGATATTGGGCGGATTTACAAGTGGAGGAACCTTGGCCAACGCTAAAACACGGTCACTCAAGGAAGTCATGTATACACCTTCAAACACATCTATTGGACATATGCATACAAACTCCCCCAACTTAACAATCACCCAGTGACAAAAACTTTGGCCACATTTAAAGGGACTACGGTGGTCCTATAGTTATTGAAGCTCTGATAACTAATGCCGAAGTTTGCAGGGTCTTCATAAGCCGATGTCCTCTTCAGCAAGTGCTTCAAATGATGGGTTAGATTGAGAAAATTTGGCTGGATGTTACCATCTTCTCAAGCTCAAAAGAAATAACATCATAAAATAGGAATATTCTTGAACTAGAATCCCAACTTTAACAAATTTGTCAGTGAACCAAAAAATGAGTAAACAAAGCTTTCATCCAATTCCTTAGCTGACCCCATCCATTCAATTCGCTGCACCAATTAAAACTTGCCAGCTCTATGCAGCAACCTCCCAAAAAGAATGCTGCACCAAGTAAATATCCCACCGTCAAGGCATTATGGCCACCTTGTTAATTACATTAACATATTAAATTTTGTATTTGCTTTTGGTGGGTAAGAGTGTCTACTTAATACCTACATATGATTGGTTCAAGTGATATATAATTGATTATTTAAAATAAGGTATTATTTGAGTCTTATGAATTAATGGAAAAAGCCTCATTGAAAGAATTGCTCCACTATAATATAAATATTCTCATTTTTCAAATATGATTGTTTTAGAGGATATAAAAAAAAGTGTCTTCCCAATTTCTTTAGTTCACATTTGTAGTCCGCAACAATTTCAATATTAATAATGCAAGTCGTAATGCTTAACTAGCTAGCTAGTAACCACTAGATAAAGTGTAAAGAAATTAAATGGAATAAAGTACGCTTATTCTGTTTAATCTACTATAAATTATTGAGCGATCCAAAATAAGGTAGAATAGAGTTTTTATTTATTAATTAATGATATTAACGGGTACCTTATGTGTTAACTAGGTCAGGATGGTAAATACAAACAGAGTTATGGATGGTAATGGGTCTTGCACCGTAAAAAATATTCATAATGAATAGGATAAAAACCAGCTAAATAAATATAAAGTTAGACACCCATAAAAAATGTTCATTCAAATTGCTGTCTATACGAATATATATATATATATATATATATATATATATATATATATATATATATATAAAAGCTCTTTTTAAAAATGATAAAATATGGATGATATTATAGTACCTTATTCATACCTTAGTCATGGTCATTCCTAGACAAGTCTAGGATTTTTATGTCAGCATAGGAAAAATATTGTACTCCCCTCGTCCCAAATTATAAGACATTTTAGAGTTAAATTTGGTGTCTCAAATTATAAGACCCTTTCTAGATTTCAGAAAAAATAATAATAAGTTTTTCCTTTTTTACCCCTTGCATTCATTATATTTTCAATTCCAAAACTTTAATTATCACCTCTACTAATTACTTCTCTTTCATATTACCCAACCGACATTTGATATATCTAATACTAACATTAACAATTTCTAGATTTTAAATAGGGGCATATATGGAAGATTTGTACAAAATATAACAAAATTGAGATATTAATTAGCTTATTACATGTTTTCTTAATAAACGTGATTGTCTGAACAGGTCCTTATAATTTGAAACGGAGGGAGTAATAAATTACGACGCATAAGTTAAAAAGAGTTTTTTTAAATGGCTTATTTAATGTTTCAGTTTAGGATTAATTTAATTTGCAATTCCTTAAATATAATTAAAGAGTTTAAACATTACAAAGAAAATAGTAAAGTAAAAATGATTATTTTTAGCAAGTATAGTCGACAAGAAAAAGTAAGTCTCATGTTCATAGAATATTTAAGGAGTTTTTACCCATCTAACTAGAGCTATCAAAATAAGTTAATGGTGCTCACCTTGGATACCCACCTCACCTTTGACTTTTAAAAAATTGAGGCAACCCAACCTGACTAACTTTTTAGTGAGCCCAGAAATAGTCAACTCGGGTCAACTCACCTCGGAGGTTAAACAGTTGAGCTATCTAGGTCAACATCAAATTTTGCGCCGCCAGTGGTCATGATCGCTCTGATACCAATTGTTGGTTCAGACACCTTAAATTTCACAGAGTAACTTAGGAGAAATTAGGGTTAGAAAGCACACAAAATCTTTGTTCACGCAGTTCGACCAATTTGTCTACCTCTGCGGCTATGGCGGCTATAGCTCTGATTCATTCAGAATAATTAGGGTTTCAATGTTACAGCATATATGTACAGGATTCTAATCGCAGCGGATATTACAGAGTCTTAGTGCTCATGAGCTGTCTTCGATAGACACATCTCTGACTCAGACAATGCCTAGAAACTATGAGGCAGATGATCCTAGAGTGTCTGTCTCAGACGATCCAAGTATCTCCGACACAAACGATGTCAAGCATCTCTTGCTTAGATGATGCAACTCTTTATGAGCCAAACTCAACAACACCCATTGTGATTTTCCTTTTCATTGACCAAGAAATTGAATGTTTGGCTTGTTGAGAAGTCTCACATTGACTAGAGATATGACAAGATAGCCCTTATATATGGGAATGCACTCTACATCTCTCAAGCTAGTTTTTAGGGTAGAGTTATGTCTCCTAAATTCTAATATGGTATCAGAGCATGTCCTAGATCTGTCTAATGGAGATCACCAATATATGAGTCACCTGTAGATATTCATTCCTTCATATTCCAAGCATCAGATGTCCAACCCTAAGCGTGAGAGAGTGTGTTGAAAAATCTCACATTGATTATAGATATGACAAGATAACTTTTATAAATGGGAATGCACTCTAAAGCTCTCAAACTAGTTTTTGAGGCAGAATTAGGCCTCTCAAATTCTAATGTGGTATCAGAGTCTATCCTAGATCCGTTTAGTGGAGACCACCGGTATATGAGCCACATGTAGATATTCATTCATTTATATTTCGCGCACCACATGTCCAGCCTTAGGCGTGAGAGAGTGTGTTGGAAAGTCTCACATTGACTAGAAATATGATAAAATAAATTTTATATATGGGAAGACAATCATTAACTCTCAAACTAGCTATTGTGGTAAATTTTGGCATGTCAAATTTTAATAGTCATAAAAAACAGTGTCTTTATCACCACATGGTACAAAACAATTTGTCAATTTCTACTTAGATGTTTCCCTCCTTCAAAGTCTTCCAAAATTAAAGCTGGCATCGCTAGCTTTGAGCAATATGACCAAGAACAATGTGAAGCCCGAGAGTATTTCCAAGTCCTATTGAGAAGTTGTCCATACAATGGTTTCCCAAGGTGCAACAAGTCCAAATATTCTACAATGGTCTCTTTTCATCCCACAGGATCGCGATTGTTTCCGCATATGGAGGATCATTGCTAAGAATAACGATGATGAGGCTTATGCATTAAAATGAACTTCAATAGCTCCTAACTAAAGTTAGTTGACATGAACATGATGAAGAAAAACGAACATGGATGCTTGTATACAGTTAATGAACTATAATACATTCACACTTCACTTTCTCTTTCATCTATTGTCACTTATTTTTCTTCATGTCTCTTTCTTCTTTTCCTATCACATCACTTATCATATCGCACTTTTCTCTCTTTTATCTTCTCATGTATCTAAGGTGGAGGTGAGATATGTGTCTAGATACTATTTTCCAGAGTTAATGGTAGTTGATTGGAATAAATTCAACTAATCACCTTGGTTCAGGTATTTGAACATAGAGAACTATAGCTACGGTAAGGAAAAGGTGGATTTAGGCGATATTCTCCTTGGATGATTGCTCCTTCGTCATCTCGTAGCGTGCTCCGGCGGTGTGCTTGAGATGACACTCTGGCGCCCAAGCCACTTAGGAGTAAAGCGCGATATGGATAATACTAAAGAAGAGTTCGTACTTTGACATTCTTTATTTCCTTATATAAGGTCAGGGTTGGGGTATCCTAGGTTAGGTTGATGTTGTTCAGAGTCTAAGTATGACGTTGACTGCGTGAAATTGTTTGATCCTCTGGCAGGCAGTACTTGGCACAATGAATCAAACCATGAATGGAGGGTTGAATGATGCTCTGCTTTTACCTCGAGCGTAGTGTTTAGTTCTTGGATAGAGGGTTGTTGACCTCGAAAAACTTGAATGAGATGGGTGTCTAGTGATAATTTGATTCTTTTAAGTTATTTGACGCATGTTGTAGGTTGGAATTGTGTTCATCATCAAACTATTGTCTCGTGGACCAATCATATGATTGGTCAAACTATATATACCATGTGGATGTTGGGCTGGATCCTTCTCGAAACTGATCGTATGCTTGGGCGTAGGTTTTAAACATACTCGGCTATAGGTCATTCGATATGTGTATTATGATCAGCTATTGACTGAATCTTGAAATGAACTTGTCATGCTTGGCCACGATAGATATGCTTGGCCACGATCGTCTGGTAAGGGGATTATGGTCCGCGGGTGCCATAATGTTGGCCACAGTTGTGTGCATCATGGTCGACTATTAGAACAACAGTTCCCTAGCGCTGGTCTTCATCAATAGTGATGACCGATAGATATGCTAAAGTCGTTCTTTGTCGACGACCATGCTTAAACTCCGTGATTTGTTAAAATCAAAATTCGTTTATTTTATAGGGATCAGAAACATACTTAACCCCTTTATATTTTTAGAATATTTTTTAAGTTGTATGGCGTGAGTTAGTTTCAACGTTAGACTTCACCCTTCTATGGAGCTGCATGGCCCAACATATGAGTGAGGAGATCATGAGATTTTCTCTAGTTGGTAGGCTAGATCAGGAATGAAATTTACTCTTTTTTTTAAGTTCTAGCTAAATTTATAGAAACAAGAGATCCTCGATTTGTTTTTTCTTTTTGTCAAAAGATCTTTATTTTTTTGTCAAAGTCAAAAGATCCTTGATATATATGTAGAAACTCCAAACGTGAATCTTTGGGTGGCCCAGGGTGTTTAGCCCAGACTTGTACGAGAACAGTGTCTACAAAATTTTAGGTGCAGGGCCAAGGCCCAAAAGGAAAATGTCTACATATTTTTGCCCAAACAATTTTTATGAACTTGTCTTCTCACTGCCACTGCACACTGCACACTTACATTTTGTGTAGCCATATTAGGTGGGGGATGCAACATGTGAGGTATGTATAGAATTTTATGCTGGGGTTTAGAAAAAACGGCAAACATGAAGGCTATTAATATATAGGTATTACCTTGTAGAGATTTTTTTAAATTTATTTCTTTATTTGAAAAAAAAGCGTACGTTTTTATTTTATTGTCGATTTTCTTTTTAATATAATTATAGGAGCTAAAGTGATTTTTAAATATCTTGTAATTAAAATGAAGGTCACGATTTGCTTAGTTGTCAAGGTGTGGTGCCCAAGTAACTGATGTCATGTTGTTTGGGATCACGTGTTTCGCGAGGCTAATTCAATTGCGAATGCTTTTATTAAGTATGGTTTGAGTTTGAGCCTTAAATTTAGAACTTTTGAGTCTTCCTAATTTTTGTTCAGTTGCATTTGTGTTAGATAGTGTGTCCATTGTTGACTACACGAGCTTGTAGTTTTCGGTCTTGTTCTTCGTTTCTTGGGCTGCTAAGTCCGCCGACTTCATCGAAAAAAAAGTAATTATGGTTTGGCCTCAACATAGTGCCTTCATGAACGTTCGGTTTGGTTCTACCGAAAATAGAGAGAAAGGAATGTGAAGATTATTTTGTTATTATTGTGTAATATTTTGTTACCCTAAACAAACTGAAATTGTACTATAAAAGAGACTCTACTTGTACACAATTGACATGAGAAATTGAATGTTCTTCTACCTATGCTTTGTGTCTATTATTTTAATATGATATCAAAGCAGTGTTCTTTGATTCTGGTAATTCCACACAATTCCATCATCTTCTTTCATCCTTTTCTCTGAGCTAGCCAGAAACGGCCACAACCTGAAACCAACAAACCCAAACCATGTCAGAAGTTAGTGATAACTCTGACAACAATACAACCCAAAATTCAATCCAAAAATCAGCCATCATCCCTGATGAATTGACGCTCCGGATCGCAGCACTGCTGCGAAACAGCCTTGGAGCACAGCCCTCAACTTCCAACTCTGAGAATCTATCTCTCGGAATCAAACTAAGTGGAGATAATTATCCACTATGGGAAACATTGATGAAGAAAGCCATTGGAGGCAGAGGAAGAAGTGCTCATATCACTGGAGAACCTGCAGCACCATAAAAAACAAATAAAGTATATACACGCTGGGAGCAAGATGGTCAGTGTGTATTTACCTGGTAGATTCAGAACATTGAATCACATGTGGTAAACAACGTCTCGCAATACCCAACCCGCAAAGAATCTATAGGACGGGCTGGCTATGACATACGGTGCTGGAGTTGATTCGTTACAAGTATTTGATCTTCATAGGAGGGCAAACTCATTGAGACAAGGCGGCGATACCTTAGAAGACTGTTGGAACAAACTGCAGAATCTCTGGATAGTCATCGATCGGCGAGACCCAAACCCAATGAAAGATCCTGAAGATATTCAAATTTACAATAACAAAATACAAGAATAGAGACTGTATCAGCTTCTAACCGCCATCGATGACAGGTTCGAACCAATCAAACAAGATATTCTGAAACGAGATCCTCTCCCCTCAGTCAAAACAGCTTACGCCACTGTAAGGCGGGAGGTCGCCAGGCTTCACATTTTGAAAGTGGCATCCTCCGAGGTCGACTCATCATCGGGGATCGGTGCAGGTTTGGTAGCCAGAACAGTGGGGGATCGAGGAAACCGAGACGCGGGACAAGCAGCCAGCAAAACCAAGTTTTGTTCGAAGGACAAAGAAGACAAGTCGAAACTTGTGTGCACCCATTGCGGGATGAAGAAGCACACCAAAGAAACATGCTTCAGGATCGTGGGCTACCTAGAATGGTGGGAGGATAACCACAAAGAGAAATCAGGGCCACGAACCGGCAAAGCCACCACCGCCGCGGCAATCACCCACGACATAGAGGCTGCTCCTAGGCCACCAGACCGACGCGGTGGCAACTCAGGAAGGGACGACGAACAACAAGGAGGATCGACCGGCGGCGCAGCTTGCACAGAGCGTGGAAACCCTCGAAGCAGCGACGCTGTGAATCTCCACCTGGGTAACCAACAAGGTAACGGGTTTGGGGGTCATGACCCAAGCCCAATAATCTTCAACACAAAATATTTCCCACCTGACTGTTTTATTGGTACTGAATATGAAGTTTGGGATGAAATCGGGCCATCTGACAGCATTGGGCCACATACTGATTTTTTAATAAAAAAAATATTAATTCAAGGCCCAAAGTTTATACAGCCCAATTTGCTACCAATGTTTGTTCTGAAAAATCAACTGACTGAATATTTGATTGTGGAGCTACAGATACTATGACCTATGATCAAAAGGATTTTTTAAATCTGTCCTCACCACCTAAGACACATATTGAGACTGCTAATGGGGAACTTATTCCTGTGAAAGGAGGGGTTCTATTGTTTTTTCTGATAAAATGAAATTACATAACTGCCTATATGTCCCAACTCTATCTTCAAAATTGCTGTCAATTAGTCAAGTGACCAAGGAACTTCATTGCGTGGTGCTAATGTATCCAAATTTTTGCCTTTTACAAGAAACTCTTACGAAGGAGATCATTGGACGTGGTACTGAGCGAGGAGGTCTTTACTACGTTGACGAGGTGTTTCACCCGGGACATGCCATGCTTGCTCATGGAACGGTTGACAGACAACTTTGGCTGTGGCACCAACGTCTTAGTCACCCCTCTTTTGATTATCTCAAGTTTTTATTTCCTAGCCTTTTTTTCCAATAAATCCACTCATTTGAAGTGTGAAACTTGCATTCGTGCTAAGAGTCATAGGGTTTCATTTCCTCCAAACAACACTAGAGTTGATTCGTTTTTTTCATTAATTCACTCTGATGTCTGGGGTCCAACTCCAAATTCTAATAAAAGTCGCTTTTAGCATTTTGTGTTGTTTGTGGATGATTTTTCTCGCATGACTTGGATATATTTTATGAAACATAAATCAGAAGTGCCTGAAAAATTCATTATGTTTTATAAAATGATTCAAACTCAGTTTCAAAAGAAAATCCAAATCCTTCGTTCTGATAATGGTGGAGAATTTGTGAATCAGTCCATGCGAGCTATTTTTCAGGAAAATGGTCTTATCCATCAAACTTCGTGCCCTAACACACCGCAACAAAATGGTGTAGCTGAACGAAAAAATCGGATTTTACTTGAGATGACTCGTGCCTTACTACTTGACTCCCAAGTCCCTTCCTCCTTTTGGCCCGAAGCTCTAGCTACATCTACATACCTTGTCAACCGTCTTCCTACCAAAATCCTTAACCACAAGACTCCTTTACAAGCCCTAGCCACTCACACCATTATCCCTTCAATCCTAACCTTACCTCCCGGAGTCTTTGGGTGCTCTGTATTCGTCCATGCTCCCAAAATTGACCGAACCAAACTTGATTCTTTTGCTGAGAAGTGTGTTTTTGTGGGGTATGCCATGCACCAAAAGGGGTATCGTTGCTATAATCCTGTCACTCGTCGCATTCATGCCACTATGGATTGTGACTTCTTAGAATCTGAGTTTTTGTATCCCCAACTTAGTTTTCAGGGGGAGAACGTCAGTGAACCACTAAGTTGGCTAAGTAATCTAAGTTGCTCTGACACTGTTCCAACAGAGCATGTAGACGGAGCAACTGAACCTGCCACTATCAAAGTAGTTAGGGCTGACAGACTAGTACACACAACTGATGTCCCGACTTCGAAAGATGTCCAAGAAGAGGTAAATGAATCTACTCTGATGATTTGTCACTTGATTTGAATGATGTCACTTCTCATCATGACAGCCTAGTCCCAGAACTAGAAGAACCAGAGATGTGTGTCCTACCTCCAAGAAAGAACAAAGGTGTGCCTTCGGATCGATACTCACCTGAGCATGTGCCCCGTGCTTCAAGATATCCAGTAAATATAGCCAGGGGGAGAATTGTTGACGTTGCAAAAGAGTTTTTGGCCACCCTTCTCTCAGAGGATATTCCAAAAACTGCTCAGGAGGCAAGCAAGAAGACTGAATGGAAAGAAGCAATGAATACAGAAATGGAAGCTCTTGAGAAGAATGGTGCATGGGAAAAATGTATGCTACCAGTAGGAAAGAAACCAGTTGGGTGCAAGTGGGTCTTCACCATCAAGTATAAGGCCGATGAAACCATTGAACGATACAAAGAAAGACTAGTAGCCAAAGGCTATACACAGACATATGGCATTGATTACTCAGAAACCTTCTCTCTAGTTTCCAAAATTGACACCATCAGGGTGTTATTCTCAGTAGCAGCAAACAAAGACTGGCCCCTTCACCAGTTTGACGTTAAGAATGCATTCCTACTTGGAGATTTGAAAGAAGAAGTATATATGGAGGCTCCACCTGGGTTCTCAGGTGACTTCCAAGGAGAGGAAGTGTGCA
The DNA here is from genome assembly GCA_030819835.1 of Acmispon strigosus. Classification (NCBI taxonomy): domain Eukaryota; kingdom Viridiplantae; phylum Streptophyta; class Magnoliopsida; order Fabales; family Fabaceae; genus Acmispon; species Acmispon strigosus. The sequence goes on from JAUAMA010000007.1 coordinate 35,050,360, forward strand.
GGTTAAAAAAGGCTTTATATAGGCTTAAACAATCTCCACATGCATGGTTTGGGAGGTTTACTATGGCTATGAAGCGATATGGGTACAGACAAAGCAATGCTGACCACACACTCTTCTTCAAAAGAAGAGGAGACCTGGTTACCTGCCTCATAATGTATATGGATGAAAAGATCATAACAGGAAATGATGAAGAAGAAATCCCTCAGCTCCGGAAGAATCTCTTTACGGAATTTGAGATGAAAGATCTTGGGGGACTGAAATATTTCCTAGGAATTGAAGTTCTCCGATCGAAAGAAGGGATTTATATCTCCCAACGGAAGTATATACTGGACCTATTAGCTGAAACTGGTATGGTGGATTGTAAACCCAGTGATTCTCCGATAATGGTAAACCACAAACTCAAGATTCTTGAGGGAACTGAGCCAGCAGACCAAGAGAAGTATAAGAGGTTGGTGGGAAAACTAATCTACCTGGCTCATACCAGACCAAACATTTAATACGCCGTTGGAGTGGTAAGCCAGTTTATGCACCACCCATAGGTATAGCACATGGAAGCAGCCATGAGGATTGTTCGATATCTCAAAGGTACTCTAGGAGGAGGTATCATTTTCAGAAAAAATGGACATCTGGATATTGAGGCCTATACTGATGCTCATTGGGCTGGTAACCCAAATGATAGATGATCCACTGCAGGGTACTTTACCCTAGTTGGAGGAAATCTCGTCACTTGGAGAAGCAAAAAATAGAAGGTAGTAGCATTGTCAAGTGCTGAAGCAGAATTCAGGGGTATTGTAAAAGGGATAACTAAAATTCTTTGGCTAAAGAAACTGATGAGTGAGATTGGTTATCCAGTGAAACTTCCAACCAGCTTAGATGTGACAACAAGTCAGCAATTAGTATCTCTGAGAATCCCGTTCAACATGATAGAACAAAACATGTTGAAGTGGATCGACATTTCATAAAGAAGAAGATCGAGGATGGCACTGTTGAGCTTCCTTTCGTGAGATCTGAAGATCAGCTAGCAGATATTCTCACAAAGGCAGTGACAGGAAAAGTCTTAGAAATAGTATTGCACAAGTTGAGTATTGGAGATCCCACTATTCAACTTGAGGGGGAGTGTCAGAATATTGTGCAATTAAGGAATTGAATAAGAGAATAAAATCAGATACAATCAAAGGAGATCAGCGATAATTAGGGAGGAGATCAACGATAATTAGGGAAAGATTATTTTGTTATTATTGTGTAGTATTTTGTTACCCTAGTTAGCAAACTGAAATTGTACTATAAGAGAGGCTCTACCTGTACACAATTGACATGAGAAATTGAATGTTCTTCTACCTATGCTTTGTGTCTATTATTTTAATAGAAGCATCATAATTCTCCACAAGGGATGCGTTGAAAGATTTGAATTGACGAAAACAAGCAGACCCTCACACTTATAGGTGCACAAATTATCAAACTTAAGTCAATGAATACCAGACTGTTAAACATCCCCCTCCAAAAGAATTTGTTAATCATACCGTCAATTTGAGAACAAATGTCATTCGGGAGAGCAAAACAAGACATGATTTAAGAGGGAATAGCTTGAACCATAATCTTGATCAACTTCTCCCTTTCGGCATGAGAAAGACAGCTCTCCTTCCACCCTTTAAGCTTCTTCCGAACTCGCTCCTTGACAAACTCAAAGATTTGAGTCTTGTTCTTGCCATTGACAGTAGAAAGACCCAAATACTTATCATAGCACTCTACCGCCTTAACACTCAAAAGTTGCCTAAACTCATTATATCTGAAACTAGACACATTTTGGGTACAAGAGAGCATGAATTTGTCAAGATTTATCATCTAACCTAAAGCATGTTCATAAGAAGTAAGGATGCGAAAAGCACCCTGCTTCTTTAACAGTTGTGTACGGGTAAAAATTATATTGTCATGCAAACAACAAATAAAAGAGATAACAAGTGCAAAATAAACAATATAACTCCCATGCAGAGAAGATGAAACAATAGCTCTATTAATCAAGCAGCACATAACACTTCACCACATATAATGGGAAAAGGGATTCTTATGGCGCAAGCCCCTATTAGGATCGAAGGGCACCTATAATTGTCATTAAGCATAATGAAAAACTTCACCTTCGAAACACACCTCATAGTTAAAGAAACCAAACTAGTAGGGAAGCCTATTTGAGAAAAAACACTTTGTAAAAAGGTCACTACATTCTGTCACCTAATTTTAAAGTTATCACATCATTCCAGCCAATAATTTGTATTCATATGATGGCAACTCTCAAAAATAATAAAAGCATTGTAAGCTATCAAGAGACTACGAGGAACAAATGCACTCTTAGATGAGAGCAATGATTTGTGTACACCTAAATAGTATAGACATTTTTGAATATTTTTTTTCTCTATCTCTTTCTTCAATTACGTCACATCATATATCACATTTATTATTTATCTCTCCTCTCTTCCTATCTCTCTCTAGTGGTCTACACTCTTTAGATGTCGACCTATCTTTATTCCTTAGATAGTGTTTGACCCGGTTTTTTTTATGACTTTTAAGTTACTTTTAAGCTAAAGTATGACCAAATACATTTGTTGAAAAAGTTCAGTAGCTTTTAAGTAACTTATTTTTATAATAGAAAATAGAAATCAGTAACTTTTTAGAAAAAGTTAGAGAGAGGAGCTTTTTACTTAAAAGTAACTTATTATTATGACCACCACCACCCACCCCACCGCCGCTGCCCCCGCCACCGCCCCCCCACGCCACTGCCGCCACCGCTGCCCCCCGCCGCCTCCACCACCGCCCCCTACCGCCGCCGCCATATATGGAATTTTTTTAAAACAGCTTTACCAAACAACTTTTAACTTAAAAGTAGTTTTTTAAGTTCTAAAAAATTGAAAACTGACAAATAGCTTCTTCTTTTTAAAAACTCTTATTTTTAACTTTAACTTAAAAGTAACTTTTAAGTCAGAAAAAAAACTGGGCCAAACGAAGCTAACAAGCGGCATGGTCAGTGGTAAAACCATTATTTTTTGTACATAATAATAAAACCTTTATTTTTTTGTACATAATAATAGATAGATAGATAAATAATGCATATTCATAAAATTCTCTGTATTCGAAAGAAACTGCCAATAAAATAAAAACTACTGCGCGCATTCATCAAGCTAGAAATAAAGTCCATCTATGTTCATGATGATGATTAACCTAAATTCGATGAATAGAAAAACAGGAAAACAAAATAAAAAATAAAAAATAAAAGGACAAATGACCATCTGAAAGATAAAAGATCAATTCAAGAATTTCAAGTGGAAGGGTCAACTTCCTGTATATCAGACAATCTTTTTAGGGTATACATAATATAATTAAGCAAAACTTATTTACATTCTATTGATGTATCAGCTGTACTGCAAAGTCTACAATCAAGAGGAAAAAAAAAAGGTTCCCAACAAATTATTGCCTTTCCTTTTTTCATATCTAATGGTTTCTGTGGTGAAAGAAAGAGGTTAATTGGATGACGAAAAACTTTTATCAGTAATAGGATGAGTTATGCTAGCTTGAAAATGAGCTTTGAAAGCAAAATAACCCTTCTACTTTTTCTTCGTCTTCTTTGCTTTTTAATATATTATTCAATAAAAAAAGATGACCCTTTAACTTCAACAGTGGAGAATGTGTGATGGATGATTTACTTGTACTCATGGGAAAAGGGAAAACTTAGAAGTGGTTGGTTGAAAAGGCCCCTCTGCACTTCAAAGTGGGTGATGAATAGCAAAAGCCCTTCTCATGCTTGGAGGGCCCCAATGTTTTTTCCAAGGTGGAAAAAGACTAGTGCTGAGTGATAGTGCCTGTCAAATTGAAAGAATCCTTTGTCCATTTCAAGAACCCAACACCATAACATTTGTTTGCTGAGACTGGTTTCATTGATTGTGACTCTAATGTCAATTGATTAGGATTGTTGTTGCTCCGGGAGTGATCCCTCGGGACCCGTCAAGGCCCCCAGCTCCAGGTGGTGCGCTCCCCGATGAGCCTGCACCACCCGAGAGTCTGTCACACGTCCTCACGAGCTAACCGACCACCTATCGCTCTTGAACGCCAAGTCAGCAGTCCTTTCACCAGGCTACCTTCATAGGCACACCAACTCAAGACCGGCTCTAGTCGTCCGATCCCCTGGACGTGGCAGAAGATTCAATGGTCCGAGACGATCCTCTGGCAAGGTCATCATTACTTGTCCTCAAGGGTTGTGCCACCTCCAAACCCCTATATAAGGAGGACCCACTAAACTATAAGGTACACAATCTCTCCTCCATAATCTCACTATCCTCTAACTCCATGCCTCTAACTTGAGCGTTGGAGTGTTCTCACAGGGACCTCTCCCAGGCTCGATAGAAAACGGAGTGCCGCGAAGACCACCGCCTCGCCTCACCAGAGTTGCATCGTTCCTCCTCAATCAACACACCTCTCGGGATGATTTGACCGGGTTAGTGTGATAAGTTGTTCCATGAGACCTGATAATTGTGATATACAGTGTTGGAAGGCAATGTTTATGGAATGAAATTAAATCGTATTAATTATTAATCTTCATTTTTGGTGCCATAGATTTGACGCAATGTTTATCCGGCCCACCAGTCTTATGTTGACCTGCTGTATAATACTCCCTCCGTCCCAAATTATAAGACCCTTTAGAGACAAACTCGGTGTCCCAAATTATAAGACCCCTTCTAGATTTCAGGAAAAAAAAAATAACCTTTTCCTTTTTTACCCCTTGCATTCATTATATTTTAAATTCCAAAACTTTAATTACCAGTTTACCACCTCTACTAATTACTTCTTTGACATTCCCAACCAACTTTTGGTATATCCAATACGTACATTAACAATTTCCAGATTTTTTAAATAGGGGCATATTTGGAAGATTTGTATAAAAAGTAACAAAACTAACTTATTAATTAGCTTATTACATGTTTTCTTAATAGGCGTGATTGTCTGAATAAGACCCTATAAGTTGGGACGGAGGGAGTATATGAATAAAGATTGGTACACATTTAAAGTGTATAGACCACTAGCGAGAGATATGAAAAGATGAGAAATAAGTGATAAGTGTGATAGGTGATGTGATGTAATTAGAAGAAAGAGATAGAGAGAAAAAAAGGGTGTACAAAAGTGTTTGTACTGTTTAGGTGTACACGAATCATTGCTCATAATATATATATATATATAGACCTACCGATTAATAGATTAAAATCACAGTACATATCTGCATTGATATAAAGTATATGTGAGATTGCAATTGACACTGTATGATAATTGAATTAGTGATGACTTATGTTTTTAATTGTCTAAATATTGACTTTTTTTATTCTTAAATCTCCCTTTAATTTTTAAGCATAGTTTCAGCTAAATTGAAGCTAATTGACACCACTGTGCAATTTATTATTTTAGAAACAGAAGTTTTGAATTTTGAATCTCCCAGGAGGATGCTAAAAAGGAATTTAGTGTTTGCTGAGCGTATTATACAAGGTATTTCTAACTAGAGTCGGCAAAGCTGATATTGAAATCAATGGTGCGGGCATTTAGTCGGTGAATATGAACAGTTGATTAACGTTAGTTTAGCCAACACAAAAGAGTCATAGTACGTGATATGATTGGTGAATATATAGCGGTGGCTCAAGTCATACAAGTCAAATGTCAGTTAAGCTGACACTTTTAGTGAGGGCTTATCGTGGGCTTGGTCGATGCAAAGTCTTAATATACCCACAAGAGATACACGTATCCCCATTTTATCTCTTCCTCACCACTTTCTTCCTATTCTCTCTCTCTCTCTCTCTCTCTCTCTCTCTCTCTCTCTCTCTCTCTCTCTCTCTCTCTCTCTCTCTCTCTCTCTCTCACACCCAACCTCTCACTTTCTCAACATTGCACTCCATACTCTATTCTTCAACGCCGCCTTTCAATCTTAAACTATTGACCACTATGTCGGTCCATCTCACTTTCTCACCCCCATGCTCACAAATAGTTACTCTCTCACCATCGTGCTCCTTCTACTCTGTCAGTCGGCGTTGTCGCCCCTCTCCTAACTTGTGATCGCCACATTGCTCCATCTCTCAGTTCAAGAAAACAATGTTTTACTGATGACTATTTTTCGACGTTCATTAAGTTGTGGTAATCAAAGGATTTACCGTTAGCTTTACCGTTGATAATGACTTTTCGCGGAAAAAAACTATAGTCGTAAATCGTCGGTAACTCGGCAGGGGATTTTAGCACGCAAGTTACCGAAGGTTTTACCTATCGGTGAATTAGCAAAGGATTTTAGCGTGCAAATTACCGACAGTATTAACCATGGGTGAAATGGCACGAGAATTTTTTGAGCGGCGTAATTGGCTGCCAAATTACCGACGGAAATCGCCATCTGTAACCTATAAGTGTTGGCGCTAAATGTCATCAGTAATTACAGACGGCCAAAGTCATCGGTAACCTATATATAGCTTTGTGAATAACGTCAGTTTCACAACCCATTTCACTTCCAACATTTAACAAGTTAGTATTTCTTCCTCTTCTTCATTTATCTTTGTTGTAGAATATTATGTTAATATGTTTTATTTTTTTATTTTTTTTTATTTTATTCGTGTGCATCGTGTTTTTTGTTAAAAGAATGTTAGAAAATATCATTTATTTTATTTATATTAAATATTATTATGGTATTTTTATATAGTACATTATAAGTCTTAAAAGTCCTAAATATAATTTTTTTTTCTTGAAATTAAATAGATGTCGTCATCAAACTCTCCTCCTTGTAGAGACTTCAATCGAGGGAAGGTTAAAAATTGAGGAGTCTTCTAAGAAGAAAAAAACTTGCACTAATCCTTCTATTAAGGGTGTTGATTTTAATGAAATACGACAACTATCTTAATCTGATAGTGTAACTAGTTCTAATACAGATAGTCCCCAAAGTTGGAGAAGCTCTGATCTAGAAGCTGAGATGTATGGAGATGAAAGTGGCCTAAAACTTGATGCGCAAGGTCGTCCGGTGAATCCCGTATCCGAAAGCGGGTAACATAACAATTATATTCAATTAATATATGTAACGCCCCAATTTCTGGTCAGGGGTCACATTGTAAATACGCGAAAATATAAGTTTTGAAAACCTCTCAAAAGGACCACTCAATTTTTTTAAAAAAATAAAACGTCACTCAAAATATTTAATCAATAAGTATCATCCCATAATAATATAATTTAACGTGAGTAGCAAAAATAAGTAATTATCAGCAACATAACTTTACTAAGTCTGGACAAAACAAAAACAGTAAAAATTTCATGTTTCTTCATCTTCTTCTCTTCATCTTCAACTTCAAAATTTAATCTTCCATTTAATCTTCGTGCTGTTCATCTGTGGCGTTAAGCACCTAATCAAACACACAAACAAACAGTAAAGGGTTAACTTCAAAAACATCAATAATAATAATTATCACTATGTGATAATTAATAGAAACATAGTGATAATTGCACCAACGGGGTCATGCCTATAAGTGACATTCACCAACGGGGTTAGTAGCAAAGGCTTGGGCGATGCCCCGCCTACCGTTCTGGAGTTGGCGTCTTATCCGGATCATAGATGAAATTGCACGAGCATTGTATATAAACTAACTTTATGAGATGAACTTATGTGTTAGTGTGATTACCATATGATGTGCGATGTGACTTTTGTTTGTATTATATTGTATTGCTTTGTGCTGCTTGTATTATCATGGAATCTTGTGATAAACTCTTTTCGAGAATGTGACCCTTGCATTTCTGTCTCGTGAATGTACCTTGAGTGTCTCCACCAAATGATGATGTCGTCTACAGGGATGACTTCAGGTGATAGAGACAGAGGGCACTGATGATGAGGAGGACCCAGCCGAGATGTCGCCTTATGCTTTAGTACTAGTTCGCATGCGAATGACATGTTTACGCTACTAATATTGTGTTAGTTTATATGTGGGAGTTATGGGTATTGTGTATTTTGTGGTATAACGGTATGTTTTGAAAAATGAAAAAATTTATTACCTACATTATTATGTTTTCAAAGGATAAACAGCGCATTTTATGTCGGAAATCGGTCACTATCGTAACCTCTGAAAATCAGGGCGTACAGTTTTTCTCTTGCCTTTATATCTTCATTATTTACTCCTGTATTTCCCGCTGCTACTAACAAAAGGATTGGTTTTAAGAAAGTTTTACTAGGTTGTTGTTTCGTTTTTTCTAAGAGTTTTCAAACACAATTCAACCTCCCTTCTTGTATTACTCTATTTTATTTCAAAAAAAGCTCGGTCAACTTGAACGAGCTGGCCCAGCCCAACTCAACCTGAAAACATGATGGTCCGTTTTGGGCTGACCAAAACGAATCAGCTCGAATGTTGTGCAGCCCATAGAGGGTTGGGTTGGTTTATTAGTTGTCCGATTCAATTTAGGTTCAGCTCAACCCAATCTAAAAATGTGATGGTCTATTACGAGTCGTCGTAAATGGGTCTTTTCTTGTTTTGCTCACACCCATGAAGGGTTGAGCTTGTAAATTAGCATCCTAGTTCAATTTAGGCATAGCCCAACCCGTCATGAAAAAAATGTGAAGGGCTATATAACTACTTTGATTAAATAATTATAGATATAAAATTTAGAAATTGGCCAAAAAGTTCATGGAGTAAGCTAGCTCATAAAGTGGACTAGGACTAAGTTAGCCACTTTAAATTTGTTTATCCCAAAAAATTATTTTTACAGTTTTAGGGTCTATGGGCTAACCCGAACCCACAGGGTGTGGTGGGTTTTATGGCCTTGTGTGCTCTTTGGGTGTGCGTTTTTTTTTTAATTTTTTGTCTCAATGGCCTGTTTTGGTTCTGAGTTCTGCTGCATGTGGGGTTTGGTGAGCCTATTTGACAGCTTTATTTAGACCGACGGCAAAACACATCTCCCTTTAGCGACAAGGTAATCCTATAGTGTTCTTTCCCTTGTACTTTTGTTTTCTAATTAGCCATTTTAACACAAGGTAAATTGAGATGTGAAATTGTAATGAAGACAATGTACTATTTGTTATAATCGTTTGTCCTGCACTTTGGTAAATTCATCTTTGACTTTTCTTCAGTTCTAGCAACTAGTTTATTTAATTGAGAGATGCTATTTGCATAGAGTAAAATAAACGAGCACACGAACGAGTAATAATTTCTCCTTCCATCTCCGAAAATTCTTCATCTTCAACCTCGTTATATAAATATTGATCTGATTTAAGGCTATTAAACTAACAAGACTCCTAAGTCATGGAAACACCCCTTATGCACTATAACATGTTCAAAGCTGGCTTCATTAAAATAATTTTGCTTGAACAAATAAAGTGTAAAGTTGCAAATTGCAATCATTGAAAAAATTGTGTAAATAATGCTTTAAATAATTTCCTGAAATATATATGGCCCTTCCACGAATATCTCACTCCAGTTATAAGAAACCAAGGCCCAACCATGTGCTTTACCATGTGATCTTGCGCCACCTACACCTTCATTGACACCTTTGCACGATATCAAGCCTTAGGAATCCCATAAGAGATAACCAATAGGACTTGGATCAAATATTGGGAGAATATTAAGATAGCTTAAGGAAGAGGCTACTGATATGCATGTTTCTATAAATAACTCAGGACAACCTGTCTAGTGGAAGAGCTAGATAAGTTGGTGGTGCCAAGTTCATTTTACTTTTTCTCTCTAAAATCGTGTGAATATGCTTTCACTTCAGAGAAAACAAGTTTCTAAATTAAAGTATAGCCTTAGATGGGTGTTATTTTCCCTCTTTTAGTTCAGACACTTAGAAGATTTGAGGCAGTGATGAAACCATTTTATTATTAGATTGCCAAAGCTTTACCTAGCTCATAGCCAAAGCAGGGGTGGAACGGAATCTCTTGTAGTTGAAGCCTGAAGGATATATTTACATCAATATATTTGCTAATTAAGACATCTTTTACCTACATTCCGAGCTATCCATCATGTTAATCTGGCGTAAAGGAGGGGAAGGAGAGCGGCTCCACCAAACATATACCTCGGCCTAAATGCAGGAAGTAGAGCGGCTCAACCAAGCATACATACAAAAGTCCACGACCCAAAGGGGTCATAATCTCTGAGTTAATTAGTCGCATGTAACGCCTAAATTAACTAATCAATCATCATATCACTTAATAATGCTGGAAAAATAAGGGTAGTTTAGATCAAGGGTGTAGACACATAGTATAGCATGTTTACAAGTAATAAAGAATTGTAGATAAATAATGTGCGTACCTTGATAAGGATGAAAGGAGATCCAGGTTTAGAGAGCAATCACGAACAATGGTCATGTGGGGAGAGAACAAAAGAATATGTGAGTAACTAATCTCTTTACTGATGAGTCTGTAGAGTGTCTAGGTTAAGTGTCTAATGGGGAGCCAAGCTTATAACTCATCAGATGAGAGCAGGGACCTCTCACTGGACATAAATAAATAACTCAACCCATCATGGGTTACTTATCAGAAAAGCCCAATAGTAATTTCATCAATTGAATAAACGCTATAATTAATAATTAATTATTAATTTCCATAGTTGATATATTAATAAATATAAAAACAAATTTTCTAATTAATTGATAAATTCTAATCCACATAATATTATAAAATAATCTTTCAAATAAATCATGTAATAAATACAAAACAGCTAAAACCCAAAAAAAAAAAACCTTAAGTTTATTAAAGACCTAGAGAAACAGAAATCCAATTAACATTTGCACTCTAATGCTAATTCAAGGAGCTGGGCTGTGTGTTTATCATTGAGTGTGAGCTTGGAGTTTGGAGTTGAGTTTATCTTCCAGTGAGCCAACTATGAGAACACGGGAAAGGGTCCCACAACCCAGAGGGAAATTCAGCAAGGACTTAAGCCCTCAGAGAAGTTGGAATCAGAGGATTCACAAACAATACTAGGAAGAATTAGAACCCTAGACGTTTTGTCACAACTAGAATTAAGGGGAAAATGTATAATAAGCAGATAGAATTAGGAGAAACGAAGTCAATCAAAGAACCACTGAATCCAGGAACGCCAATGAGATCCTCAATGATTCTGCAAGTTCTCAAAAATTGAAGGAGAAAATTTAGGGGAAATAATTGAATTGTCTTTTTAACCGCAAAACCCCCTCAACTACACATTTTCCGGCTCCCCTAAACTTACCCAATACACAAAGATACAATGTCATTTATCAAAAATCAATTTATTCAACACTTGGGTAGCCCAACACATAGGAGGTTCTATCTTGCAAAGCCCAATGATCAGAAATGCTTAAGAGTTTGGAGGATTGTGTGTACCTACTGAACTATCACTCATGATGGTCCGGCCCAAAAGGGTTTTGACCACAATTCCACTAAGCTCACGCTTAGAACTTGGAGGGGTTACGTATCTATCGAGTCATCACTCATGATAGTCCAACTCAAGGAAGAGTTTTACCCACAAGTCCATCGAGTAAGCTTAGGCTTAGAACTATTACTCATGATAGCCCTGCTCAAAGAAGGCTCTTGCCCACAAATCCTCTAAAACTACACTTAGGACTTGAACAAGCATGTACCTGCCGAGCTATCACTCATGATAGCACGACTCATAGAAGAGTCTTACCCACAAGTCCACTAAGCACAAGTCCTCCATAAACTGTGTACCTACCAGAGCTATCAATCATGATAGTCGGCTTAAAGACAGGGAAGTAAAGCGGCTCAGCCGAGCATACATACGGAAATCCATTAGTCGAAGGGACTTAAGCTCCAAATAAATTAGCCGCATGTGACCCCTAAATTTACTAAAAGTGAGCTATTTCTTAAAACGGATGGAAACTTTCCGTATTTTACAGTAGTGAGTGGCTAAAATTAAATCTCACTTATTTTACTAGGACTACAAACATATGTTGGCCTAACATTCACAAGGATCATTATGATAATTATAATTACTAAGTGCATTTCATTTGATAAAGTAACTGAGACTCTTATCTTAAAGTAAAACAGAAAATGTAATAGTCAAACTCATTCAATTATCTATGGTAATTACTGTTAAAAGTGGATATATGATTATGTAAGTACACATTAATGTGGTGGAAAATAACAGTAAGGTTACATGATTTATGATAATTTACATTATTTCTGTGTCTCTTTGTACTCCTTTTATCATCATAGCAATTTTGACTTCAAACTCTTGAATGGAAATAAAATATAATGTTTCTGAATAGCTTTGTCAGCATATTATTGGGTTTGTCTAATCTACACACACAAAAAAACTTTGGGTAACCTTACATAAGGTGAATCCATTATGGGGGATTACCCGGTTTTTTTTCATTTCATGATTAACAAAATTAATGTTTTTTTTTTACTTTTATCCCTAAATTATGCAATATGCTGGAATGACCCTAAGATATCCCTTTTATTCACTTAGGTCTTTTCTTTTTAAATAATTATACAATTGCAACCACTCTTCTTCATCAGCCCCTCCCATCAACCTACATGACCTCTGCCACAACCACCACCGGATGTTCTCCTCCCTCCCCTACCGATCACCACCCCTCCACTTGCTCCTTCAGATTTGCATATGAGAAGAACCCACCATCGCAACCCAAACTCATACATCTTTTTTTTTATATCAACTATTTTTTCTTTTCAGTGATCGATTCTCTTCTCAATCCAAATCCAATCAACAAAGCCAAGATGTGCTCTGTTTGGCGGGGAACAAAAACCAGAGGGAAACGTGGTAATGATGATTTTAGAGAGAATAGATGAGCGACCTAAACTTCACATTGGCGTGAAGGAATGGATAATGGGAAAACAACAAAGGAAAGAAAAAATAGGTTGTCGTGGATTGAAAACAGAATGAAACGAGAAAGAGAAGGAAGGGTAGCGGCCCACATCAACCCCTCCTCCCAAACAATGGCAAAATCCCTAAATTCTTCACCCTAAGATCGGTGGAAATCCAAATACGGTAGACATTAGAAATAAGAAGAGATGAGAGATAAATGATAAGTGCGGTATATGATGTGATGTAATTGAAAGAAAGGAATTACGAAAAAAAATGGTGTCCAGAATTGTCGGTACTATTTGAATTTACATCAATCATTGCCGCTTCTAACCACCATCACCACCAAATATTCTCCCTCCCCCAACCCTAGCGTAGCCTCCACCGCCACCGCCAGAGCTTCCAAGAAGGGCAGATCCAGAACTAAAAAAATGTCGCATAGCACAAAAATGGGGAAATGGAGTCGGATGGGGGAAAATGTCGCAGAGCACGGAAAAGAAACTCCACACTTGTGTAAGATTACATGAAAAAATTGTAATGGTTAGACGGACCCCATATTATTATCATATGGTTTAAAAGAAAGAAGAAAATCAAATAGCAGCAAAAAATCTCATTCATAGAAATCAACGAATAAAGAATCATTCTATCACTGTCATTTCATATCGATATTTTTATATTCCTCAATTAATCATATTCATAGAAAATATTAAACAAATATACCAGGAACATTACATCAAGATGAATGCTTTAATTAGTTATCTAAAAAACCTGATGGGATTAAAACAGCTTTCATTTATTAAAAAAATAAACTGAAACAGCAATAACCATGCTCTGTACCCTGGACCTGGACCACTCCACAATCTTTAATTAAACAATGACGAAATCCAGCACCGTCTATCACATGGTGAACGATTTAATTAAAGCTAATCTAGCATTATTAAGAGAATGATTAACAATAGAAAAGAAAATGACATCCAACATAAGAATTAAACAAATTATATAACTTTAGAGCAAGAAAAAAACACTAAGTAGAAACGTAATTCAAGAGTACAATTACAAATTAAATTACAGACTTTGTTATCTTTTTTTTTTTCTCACTTCCTTTATTTACCCTCAAATTCGCTGGCTCGCTCGTTCGCTCACTCAGTTACTGACTCACTCAACTTGAATCAAACCATCCCATTGGGCCATTCTCATAATAATAATAATCATCCAATTAAAATCTACAGTGGAGGAGAGTCATTTCATCTTTATCATCTCCTAACTCAGTGGGGCCCTCAACCGAGTCAACTCACTACGACTCACTGGGTGGTGGAAGCTTCCACGCGGAGGTGGCGATGAGTGGCCTCGTGTGCCACCCAAGCATGAGGCACCCGCTATTCTCCTCCACCCTGTAGCCATCGCCGCCGGCGAACAGCGCCAGCAACATGCTCGCTTGCTTGAACGCGTTCGAACCGAGATGAACAGGGTCGAATCCGGCCGAACCCATCCTCGCCCTCCACTGGCTCAGAGTTTCATGCCGCTCGACCCGGTCCACACCCTCACACGCCACCACGTTGCATATCTGCTTCCCCAGGTAAAGCTCCGACATCATCAAGTCGGAGCCCGACCCGGTCGACGCCGCACTCTCTAGGGAATCAAACAGGCTTGAGTAGTAATGCAGCGCCTCCGTGAAGCGGTCCACGAAAACCAGTCCGTTGTGGTTCGCTTCTTGCTCAACGACGGTCACGATCTTGGGTTTGAGTTTCTTGATGGTGCCCATGACCTTGTCGATGGATCCGGGTCGGGCCAGCATGCGGTGGAGCTCGAAGACGGAGTTGACGGCGACGGCCTCCCCGGGTCGGATCTCGAGCATGTTCGGGTCGAGATCCGCGAGGCTGTTGCAGACGAAGCCGCGGAACTCGAACTGGACGCCGATGGATTGAGCGAGCTGAGCGAGCTTCCAACCCACCTGCTGGAGGGCGTCGGTGTTGTCCGGCTGCGGCGGTCCGATTCCTGTGAGGCGGAAAGTCGGTGGGCCGCCGGGGCGCAATGCGAGAGCCTGCATCAGCGCTGGCCACTGCATCCCCTGTTTCAGGCCGAAATCGATGACGTGCACCCTGCTGGAACCGGCGAAGGCTTCCAGAATGGCCTGGTTGGCGGTGAAGTGCGCGAATTTCAGGTAGGGGCTAGATTCATAGAAGTGCATGTGAAGCACGTCGGAAAGGGTGGAATCCACCGTGTCGGGGTAGATTCCATAGATTCTCCGAGCAAGGGCTTGCGCGAAGTAGGAAGCGACCTTCCTCATCGCTCCGGCTTGTGACGCAGCGAGCATCCCTATATGCTTCACCAGCGTGTCTGCGAGCTTGAGATTCTCCTTCTGAACCGCTTCTGCGGACGCCAACAGCGCGTGCACAAGGCGAACCCCTGTTTCCTGCGAGTCCACCAGAACCACCGGCCTCGCCGGCTCCGGAGCTGGCCCCGTCGCCGGAGACACAACCGAGTCAGATTCGATTGACCAGGCCTTCAATCGCTTGTTGTTGCTACTGGTGGTGGTGGTTTCCGTCTCGTTGTTGCTGTTGGTGTTGTCTTGGTTTTGTGGGTATGCGGCTATGCCGGGGATTGCTCTGAGGTCGTATTCAGAGTCATCGTTGAAGACCCTCGAAGCGTTGTTGTTGTTGTTGTTGAGAAGTACTGAAGAAGGGTCGTTGATTTGGGAATTTTCCAAGAGAGAAGATGGATCGAGCATGGAGGTGTTGGTTTGTGAAGGATTGAGCTCGGTGAGCATCGTTTGAACCCATGAATACAGATCGGTTGGGTCGTAGTGAACGGTATCAGAAGCAAGGTGCGAAATTCCTTCTTCTTGAGCACTTCCCATCACCATCTCCAGCTGCTCCAGCTTCTGGGCCACGTCAGCCATGTCGGAAGAACGCACCTTGTACCCTAGAGCCGCCAGAAGCTCATCCATTCCTCCGCCGCCGCCGCCGGCGTGTTCTTCCTCCCACATCTTCGCCTTGCCGTTCTGCATTGACGAGCATTCACCTTTCACAGAAGCAACACTGCTCCTCCCACTCCCTCCGTAGCTAGAACCATTACCTCCTCCGAAGCTATCTTGGCGTTCCCTCTTCATCTTTCACTTTTTCTCTCTCTGTATTCGCCAGCCCCAGAATAAGAAGAAGAAATTGAATTGAAGAATAGATTAGAATCCGAATCAAGTCATATGAAGTTGTGAACTTCAAAATTGAAGAAAAAGGAGTTGAGAAGAAGAAGAAGAAGAAGGGTGAGGGGTCCAAAGGGAGAACGGAGAGTGATGAGAGTAGAAAAGATAAGGAACAAGGGAAGCCATAAAAATAATAGAATATTTTATACTTCTCCTTTTTTAAATGCGAAAAAGTTTCGATCTTGAGCTTGCTTGATATATTGGGTTGTAGTAGTAGTAGTGCTTGGTATTTGGGCGTGGGCAGAGGAATAGGATTTTTCTTTCTTTTTCTTTTATAATGAAAAATAGAGTGGTTTGGCTCCGGTCACAACCACGTGTCAAAGTGGTTCGTGCACATAATTTTATCTTAGATTTTTAAAGTAATTTTGTAAATTTTTTGGGAAATAGAGTGTTCGGAATTTTGTGTGCGCAAAATAAATGAAGGTAGTACTGGAAATACTTAAAAAGGGTGAGGGGGCATCAAAGAGCCGTGGCAGCACCGTAATGCCAAGAAAGATGCCCATGATATAGTGTGTACAGCTCGTGCATACCCCAGACACCATACACTAGAAAATCAGGTGGCCGTACACTTCATCGATTGAGAGCCTTGGGGACCGAGAGTGATCGTGGGCTCCACCATTGTCCATTTCCCTTCACGCTCCACTTCTCAAGGCGCGTATGCGCGTGTGTGTTTTCTACCTTTTTCCTCTCTCTATCACTCTCACACAACACAAACCCTTCATTGATAAGATAAGTGTCACACTAGTAATAGTAATGATTTACGAATGGAATTATCACCCTAAGCATATTTGGATGTTGGAACTAACAATAGTAATGCACAAAATTTGATTGACCAAAATACTACATCACCCTACATTTAACAATAATTATAATTATATAAATAATAAAATATACTAATAATACACAATGATGAAATTTTTAATAGTAATTTTAAAATTATATTTTTGAAACAGAATTTAACTATCAAAATTATTTAATTTATTTTACAAACATTCACTTTTCTTTTCTCTCATTTTTTTTTTATTCAACCAAATAACTAAAAAATTATTTTATTTTCTACTTTCTTTTACCATTATTTTTTCTCATTTTCTTTTCTGTTTCTTTTCTTCTGCATACGGAATTTTTTTTGCTTTATTAAAATACTCTCATAGTTAATTGACATGAGATTAACAGTTTTGAAAATTACATTAAAAATTAAATTTTTTCTAACTAAAATTTTCTCTATATAAACCGCTTAAAAATCTGACACCGTGACTAAATGATTAAGAAGTTCGGATAATCGTAAAGGGGAGTTGAATTCTTATTTTTGCCAATAGCATTATTAATGCGTGTATTCTTTGGTTATGCTTAGTTGGAAAAGAATTGATTGGGCTCCATGTGTGATTTGTATTTGACTTTGAAAATTAATTCCGGTTAACGTCCCCTCACTCATTATTTTCTGGTTCAACTATCTCCATTGTCCTCTGTCTCCCTAAATTTTACACAATACCGGCGCCATGTGGAGTATCCGATTAGGACGCTAGAACAGAGTTGCACTACAAAATATCAATTTTCAAATTTGATTTCATAAAATTTTTGTAAGTGAAGAAGAATAATAATCCTTCTCAGGAGAGTATTTTAAATTCCACATCGTTAGATCAAAACCAAAGTGGACTATCTTATCGTATTTATGCTCCACCCTTCTAAATGTGCAATGACAACTATGTAAAAGATATCACTGGAAGAAGAATCTCTTCATCTTAAGTAGTAAGATATAATAAATATTTTTTTGAAACATATATGAACTGACCGTAATGAATTGTATTTGCATTTTATATTTAAAATTTTGAAATTTCCTTTTCATTTTTCAGTTTGAACTAAGGCGTCATACGACCAACGGTCGGAAGATTAATTTTTCGTCTCACTATCAATGTAAAAAACAATAAGAGACCGTCTGATAAGTTTTTTCCATTCACAACAATCGAACATTCAACCATTTTTATAAAAAAAATCATCTAACGAAAGCTTTTTATATCGTGTTAGTAATGTCATCTCAACAAGTAATTATCCATATTTATAAAAGGAAACAAGTAATTATCCGTAATTCACTCAGTACGATCGCATTTGAATAAAAAAAAGTAGAAACATATACTTCATTGAAAAAAAATTGCAACTTTAATAAATGAAATGACATTATTATAACTTCTGATTTTATTCCTACATCTCATAATGCACTTCCTTTCTTTTCCGCACTTAGGCTTGCTATTTTTGGATCATCACACTTTCTTTATTTTCAAAAAGTTATTTCCACTTTTGGTGTGTTTCCTGCTGCTAATTTTAATTTTAAAAGAATTATACATATCATTATGCGGTAGTAAAATTGACAAATTAAAATATTGAAATGATGGTCGTTTATGTTTTCAAATAAGGTAATGATGATTGTTCACTACAAGAAAAGAGGCAATTTGCAGTGGTTGCATGCACAATCTGCAAACCGCTGCAGTTTTTCTTTTGCAGCGGTTAGCCAAACGTTGTTTCTACCATTGCAATACGTTCTGCGGTGGTTTTAAGCAACCACTAAAATAACTGCTGCGAAAGAAAATATCGTTTGGTGGCAATTCAAACCACCTAAGTTTGAGCCTACATGAAAAAGGCAACTTGTCCACTAGCGGTGGTTCAAACCGTCGTCAAGTAAAACACTCATATAGCGGCGGTGCAAATATCATTTTGCCTTTCTTTAGAAAAATAAGCACATAAAAAAGGGTTGTTATAATTTTTGAAAAGTTGATGTAAATTGAGAACAAATTAAATGTTAACAACCACTTTAACTATTTTTCTTAAATGGTATGTGTTAATAACATAATTTTATCTTGGTCGAAATACCAAAAGACCAAAGATAAAAAGTTATTCTAAGTTTAAATTATTAGTCGAGATATGATGTTGGCAATATTGGTCGAAATCATATGCTAAATTGGCAAGGACTTGAAGATTCTGAACGTGGAGTTTCCATGCGTGGAGTTTCCATGCGTGCATGCCAGCATCGTCTGCAAGAATCATTTACTGCATCGTCCTCTCAATCGTCTGTTGCATCGTCCCTTCTATCGTCTATTGCATTGTCATTTTTATCGTTTGTTGTATCGTCTATTGTTGTTAACACACATTTACGCTCTACAAACTCTGAAAGTCAACACGTCCGACGACTGCGACAAATGGCAATAACGAGATTATGAGCACGATTGTTTTGTTTCTCACCTTTATATTCAATGCAATTTACTTCTGCCATTTTAATTTCTCTTTTCATTTTGATTTGCTTTTTTCCTTTCGATCACTTTCCTCTTTTGAATTTTGTTTTATTTTCATTTTGTTCTTCACCTTTTCCATTCTACTTTATCTTCTCTCTTAGACTTCGAAGAACCTTTTTCCGTTCTCCATTAAAACCCGAAAATGACACTTAAACGTTTTCACATAAAGAACCCAAAGAGGATCAGAATCCAGTCTCTTCATCAACATTTGGATTTTCTTGTGGATTTACCCTTTTTTACCAAAAATTGAGGTAAAAAAAATGGCGCTAGAAGGAGGGTAGGTTTGTGAAAACTGAGTTTTCCAAAGTGTCATTTATAATCCGGTTCTAAACTCCAGTTTAGTCGAACAGTGGATTGAAATTGATTTTCAATCAAATTTTGGAACTGTACGTATTGCTCACTTTAAGGAAATATACACATTCAAAATTATTACACACTTTAATAAAAAGTCTATTTATATAAAAACCTTATATAAAGGGCTAATAACAGATCAATATATAATGTCTTTCTTGTTGAAAATTCTGGGCAAGGAGGAATCTGAAATGGTCAAGAACATATCAGTTTAACACCATGGGTATGACCATACATTTGATTCAATGTGTGTCAATGGATTCATTTCCTTCAAATTCGATCACTAGTATTGATTTACGGTTGATGAGGCATCAAATGGACGAGAGTAACAGAAATATGGCGAATTTGTTTTCACAACAAATGTCGACTATTTTTAGTCCTCTCATTCAAAATACAAGTCAAAGTTATCAACACTTGACTCGAAAAATGGGTCAGATTGCTAATATTTTTGGAGCACCACCTCTTGACCAAACCTTCCAACAAATTGTTGATTATGGTCAAGATCCTCCTCAAAATTCGACACAGAATGAACTTCAAAATTTTTGTCGAAATGAACCTAATAACTTGGTTTAAAATCACCCACGACGTTTCAACTAAAACTTAGACAAAAATTCTTGGTTAATCGAAACCAGAATTTCCAACAAGTTGTTAATCTTGGTCGAAATGAACCTAATAATTTGGTTCAAAATCAGCCACAAGATTTTGACCAAAACTTAGACAATAATTTCTTGGTTAATCAAAACCAGAATGTTGACAACTTCCAAGAAAGACTTAGACAAAATAATATGGAGGGGCAACAGCATGTTGCAAATGTTTTCGAACATGTTCTAAATCAACATGGTTTCAGTGTTGGATATACTTCTTGTCCAAATTTCATATCTCCATTTCAAGAAGTATTTCTTCAAACAAAACTTCCTGGAGAATGGAACATCCCAAAATTTACTAAATTTTCGGGGGCCACGGGCGAATCAACTGTTGAACATGTTGCAAGGTACCACATTGAAGCTGGTGATCTTGCTAACAATGAACAGTTGAAAATGAAATATTTTTCAAGTTCGTTGACGGAAAATGCTTTCACTTGGTTTACTACTCTACCTTCTAATTCGATCCATAATCGGTATCAATTAGGAAGTTCTTTTCATGAACAGTTCTTTAGAAGAGAAACCAAAGTGTCATTAATGGACTTGGTTAACGTTAAGAGACGATTGAATGAGCTGATAGATGACTACCTGATCAGATTTAGGCAAATGGAAACTAGATGTTCTACTCATGTGCCTGAATATGAATTAGTCCAAATGGCTGCAGGAGGCCTAGACTATTCGATTAAAAAGAACTTAGTCAATTTACAACTGAGAGACATGACTCAATTAGCTTATAAGGTTAGACGATTAGAGAAACTAAGGCTTGAAAAATACAAGTCTGAAAGAGTTTCTCAAGAAGAAAGTTCTAACATAAAAGTCCATCAAAATCCTGAAATTGATCAAGATGAAGTTGATCAATCTGATGAGGATAGTGATAGTGACAAAAATGAAGTGAATATGGCTGATTTTAAGCTAAAGTCTTCATATGATTTTCAATTCTCAATAAATAAGAGAAAATTTTCTGCAAAACTCTTTAAAGAATTGAAAAATGAAAATAACTATCAGAGAATAATATTTAAGAAGCGTCAAAATTGGCTGAGAAATTCGAATCCAAAAGGGATTGGATGAAGTAATTTCGAGCACTTTATTTTGAATTCTATGACCGAAAATGAAATTAAACGGTTTTAGAAGCCATAGAAAAATTGGTTCTTGAAGCCATGAAAAGAAGAACATTTAGAAGAAATTGGCTAAGTGTGTGTTTGGATCAATGTTGGCTAGAATTGACTTCGGCCAGAATTGAGTTTGGCCAGAATTGAGTCTGGTAAACGTGATTTAGGAAACGTGATTTATGTTTGGAAAAATTTACCCAGAATTGATTTTTGTAACAGATTTTCGTTTGGGTAACTTTGATTAGAATTGATTTTGAATATATGTAATGACCAAAACGGGTATGAATATTTTAATCATTATAGAAGTTTTAAAACAATTTTTTAAACTTTATATTAATGAGAATCAATTTAAAATATAATTTAAAAAGTACAATAAGAAATACAAATTATAGTCCAATACAACTTAAAAAATAACTACAATACTAGTTAATGTTCTTGAACATTACAATTTGATCTCTTATGGAGTCTCGAATATAATCCATTTCTGGTTAGGAAGATATGCTAAAAACTGAGGAGGATTCCAAGTTAACATCAGCATGATGATTTTGATCATTTGTCTCAATAACCAAGTTCTCATCTTCATAGCGATTGAAATCAATATCCATCTCAGCATGTCTCCTAATAAAGTTATGTATAGTCATTGTTGCACAAACAATTTGAACTTGTGTTTCAATTTTGAACTTAGGAATTTTCCGCAGAATTGCAAATCTATTCTTCCAAATACCAAATGTTCTTTCTATTGTGCACCTCAAGCTTGAGTGATAATAGTTAAATAACTCATTCTGATTTGAAAAACCAGATTGACGCCTAAAATCAGGAAGATGATAGCGTTCACATCTATAGGGTCCAAGGTAGCCATTTGGTGTTGGGTATCCGGCATCTACCAAGTAATATTTACCTGAAAATAAGAAAATGTCAAGATGATTTTTCTTATAAAATAGCAAATTATTTAGAACCATACAAAGGAACTCACCAGTAGGAGGATGCGGGAAGTTAATGGTAGGATTTGTGACAGCTTGGTCAAAAACACGAGCATCATGAGCAGTGCCCTCCCATCCAGGTAACACAAAAGTAAAGCACATGTTCCAATCACATATAGCCATTATATTTTGAGTGGGATAACCTTTTCTTCCAATAAATTTTGCTTGTTCACTAGGAGAAACCACACAGTGAACATGTGTACCATCAATAGCTCCTATAACATTCTTGAAAAATGGCCAATAACGTCGACCATTACGAAGTTTTGTTTGGCTATCTCGAAACATATGATCTTGTGGCCTAATGTATGCAATTGACAACTTCAGGCAAGCGGTTAGTACATTATGAAAATGTCTACTCACAGTCTCTCCTGAGTGTTGAAACATTTTTTGAGTCAATCTATTACTAACCCCATGACCAACAATATTTAGGAACCATCTCCTCAACCCCCATACTCCTAGTGGGCTTTAGACCATGCCCAACTAATTCAGTGCAAAGTTTGTGGAATATATGTTTTTCCATCCGAAACATTTGATAGCAACGAATGGGATGACCATTCAATATTTCTCTCACCCATGCATGACCTGTGTGTTCACCAACTCTACATGGCTCTTTACATAAATGATGAATTGCATACTGACCAATAAGTGCAGCCACACAATAAGCTTGTTGCATAATTTGTTCATCTTCGTTGTTATCTTCATTGGTATCAAGCTCAAGTAGTTCATTCCAATTATTCATTTTAAGTTACACACCTGTACACCACAATTTATATGATAGTTTAAGTTCGTATGAGTCAATAGACAACATTAGACGTTAATCATTACACAATAAAGAAAGTACATAGAGAAGTCATAACTAGTCCACATCAAAGAGAGTACATAACATATAATTGGTCCACAACAAAGAGAGTACATAACATATAATTGGTCCACAACACATAACTAGTCCTACGCAGTCATAAATGGCAACGGGATATATGCCGCCTCCTTAAGCCAATGCAACCTTTTATCCTCTTTACCTCGCAATGCAACAAATACAGCCCTAGCAGGCTTGAACATCATTAGTTGGCAACATTTGGTGTGAAACTCAAGATCATCGTCAACTTCTTTGATGGACTGAAGCTCTCCCAACACTTCACCTATAGAGGTATTGTCCGTTGCATCATTGCGTGACTTACATGTTTCTGCAATCACACTAACAGCATCAGCTATCCTTGAGGAGGCAGTTGTGTTTTTCTTCTTCCTGCTCTTTTCAGAATTGGTAGTTTGTTTTCTTTTCTCTCGGGTCCTTTGACTACCAATCCGTTGGCTAACATTTCCTTGTGAGCTATTTATATTAATATCAGCCAAATCAGTTGTTGCTCCAACACTATCATCTTCACTATCAGCTGAGCCTTCCCTCATACCAGGGGCAAGATCTTCTAGGGATGGGTGGTATCCGTCATTATCATCATGAACCCCATTAGGTAGTACCCCAGATGAGGGTGCCCATGCATGCTCGCCAGTTGCCACCACATCTTTGTAAAGTGTAGTCAACTCATTAGCAAATGGAAGTCCTTTATCCCTAAATTTTCTATAAAGGGGGGTTTGCCTGCATATCCAATAATCTAGTTATAAAATGGCAAACACTAAATATAAATTTCAGAGTTGTAAATTTCACAAATACCATCATTACATACCATGATCTTATTCTCCCACCACTCATCCGGTGCGTCAAAAGTGTGCTTCACATGATCCCATCCTACGCCTGTTTCTTTGCCACATATAGCATACCATGCTCGCCACTCCTTTCTCAAATTATCATACCTATTCTTCAACTGACTTTTGTCATAGTCCCTTCCACTTAGCTCATTAAATTGATTTTTAATTCCTATCCACCCCTTCTTGGTAAAGCTAGTACCTAGGCGCTCGCCTTTGGCCACTTGAACCAAGCATGCTTGGACGAAATATCCAGTCACTTGAATGTCCCAAGAAGCTTTTGGTGTTTTCTCAGTACTCATTTTGCTACATACATGGCACAAGTAAATTCCAAATATCAGAAAAACTGCTACACATGGTTCATTCATATACATTCCAAATATCAGTAAATTCCAACAAAACTGCTACATATAATAAAAGGAGGAAGAAGCTGTTCTGGTTGGCATCAATCTCTCATCTTGTGTCTGTTATACTATCAACTCTAATTGTTTATGTGACACGAGCTCATAAAAGTGGAGTTAAAATTGTGAAACATGTCAAAGGGGGACTCAATCCAAGTTCCATCCATCAGTAACATACATACACATGACATTGTGGTTGCTGTTGTTGCACTTACTTTGAGTAGTCAATTATAAATGCACAAACATACATACACATGATCTTGCATAACTACATAGATGCATATATATAACATTCACACACAAACAATATTCATATATATCATAAATATATGATGCACATATAGTTATACACATTAGGTGAGAGTTTTTCATGGGCGAGGAGGAGGAGTAACAAACAGACCAGCAGCAAACAAGAGCATAGTGGGTAGAAACTTACCTTGACACACACCAGCAGCAAATGAGCCACACCAATGGCAAGCTTCACAGTAAAAACAAGCTTTACAAACCAAGAAATGAAGGAAGGAAGTAAAGAAACACAATAGATACAAGGGCTGACACTAAATTTGGTTGGTGTGTGTTAGTTGAGCCAAATAAATTAGTTGGTAGAATTTAAGTTAATTTTTTAACTATACCAATACCTTAACTCAGCCATCAGAAAAGGCAAAATAGGAAAAGACAGGCTCAATTGAGTGCTAGAAAAGAAAAATAGGAAGAGCATTGAATATTTGTGGTTGTTGCAGAACTACTACTCAATCTGCATTCTGACAACCATTCAATTTATTCTTTAAGCTTTATGATTATACAAAATGAATTATGACGAATATTGCTCAGGATTTCAACTTCTGCAAGAAATGAAATTAATGTAATTTGTACATCCCACAAGAGTCACGCCACATCCAACAGCATTTAAATATGAAATTGGGTTCCTGAATATCAGCCAAGAAACAAGGACAGCAACTGCAACCTGCACAAAAATATGATTCTGGTTATTTAGATAAATGAAACAAAAATGCAAGTAGGAGTATTATGTAAATATAAATTTAGGGAAAGTAAGTTACAAATTTATTAAATTAGTCCTTTGTCGGTCATATTATATTTTACTTATCTTCTACGTGATATATATATATATATATATATATATATATATATATATATATATATATATAATCAAGTCTTGTAAAATAGATTGAGCACCGAGGTTCTCTCTTTTCTCCGTTTCTTTACCATCTCTATATGAATTATGATAGCATGGCTACAACCTCCAAATATTATACAGGAAAAAAGGCCAGTTTCTCAAATAAAGCAAGCTGTCTCCTACCACTAGCTGATGCTAGGTATGGTTTCTCTATATCTACATGCAATTTGTCATGAACAATGAAGATAATGAAGTCCTAAAAGAACACATTGAGCAGGCTAATGATGCTAGGTATGGTTTCTTGTGGATTTACCCGTTTTTTACCAAAAATCGAGATAAACAGTATACAATAGTTGTTTGGCTCTTATAAACAGGAACGGAGGGAGTATTACATAGTGATGCTTGTTTCATATCTCCATCTAGTTTCTTACGCCTCTTCATTAAATTTCCATTTTGTTGAGATGTTTGCTTAACAAATTTTATCTCAATATGTTGAGATTGATTCCAAAAAAAGGCATAATTTATATCACAATTCACCTTTTCCAATTTCTGAAACCATCATGAATGAACTCAGTTGTTCCAAATCGATTCCACGACTCACTATTGAAAAAAATAACACGGGATACAAAAATATCTTGCATAGGTGAGTACTTGAACGAAGAAAAATGTGAAAACCATGATGATTGAAAGTATCGAATATGTTTTTATAGTCTAGATGGTGGATAATTTGAAAAAAAATGGATGATATGGTCCGTAACTAATATAATCACTTTGACTCTCATCTTGATAATTAATTGGATAGTCACTTATTTTCTTACGTGTTTCCTAATCACGCTTTAAACATGATAAATCGATTTCAACCTCAACATCCCCAATCCTCTGAGTTTAAGACAAAAAATCAATTTCATCATTGTCATTAAAGTGGAAGGGTTTTTTATGACTTTGTGGGATGAAGAAGCCCATAAATTCTCACAATATTAATTTAGCAATTTTGATGGTTTGTGGGATGAAGAATCTGCAACTGATTAAAAATGTTAGATTTCTGGTCTAACGACTCAACAATTAGCTCACAATATTAGATTCTTAATTAACCCAAAAATTGAGAATTTTGGTCAATTAATTTTGAAGGTTAGTTATAATTAATATTGTGGGATGAAGAAATTGTAGATGTAGAAGAATTTATGCGTTTTCTGAGTTGCTTGTCTGATGAAGAAGTTTCATATGTAGTTAGGGATGTCAATAGGTACGAGTGGGCATGGATAGTATATGTTCGGACCTGAGAATCTGGTGGTAGTTTCTCTCGGCCAGTGAACAACGGATGAATGATGTGGTTGCTGTCTTTGAGGTCGCAGCGGAGCTCCAGGTTCCACGGTAGGGGAAAACTTGTAGAATACACTCTGATGCTAAAGTCAGAGAAAGTTTTTGGGGTAGAATCCCAGATACATAGATAGAACACAAGTTTAAAAGCATGAGTCTCGATCTATGGTGGCCAAGCGGACACTGGCCGAGCAGGTCATCCTCCCTTGAGGCATTCAGTCTGGCGCAATGGCAAATGCTGAAAAGCATGCCTTCTGGCTCGGCTGAGATGTCCTCAAGCCAGGTAACTAAGAAGCTGGCCAGAATAGTATATATCTGCGGATCTGCCACCTACTCCGTGATAAACCCACACTCATACTCACTCAGTACCCATATGGATATGTTAGATTTTGAAATCTCTATATCATAGGTTTTAGGTTTTAATGATGACAACAAACAAGGTTATAAAAGTTAATGATCTTATGGCATCTCACGTGAAATATCTTAAAACAGGTAAAAAACTCAACATGTAAGAAAAACAATCAATTCCTTACATACACTTACAACAAAAAGGCTACATTGCAAGAAGAACAACTCTGAAGCTACTAGATACATCATCCATGAAGTTGTCCAGGTAGTGAATTGATTGACCAAAGGAAATCATTGAAGCATAAAGAGTTTGACTTCTTGAAGATGAACTAAATTCTCTCAAAAAAATCTTCAAAGGACTAATCTAAAGGAAATCAGATATGTCCACACGTTATCAAAGATTATATGAAGAAAGGTTAAATGAAGAACATCGCTCAAGAGCAGAAGTCTTAAGTGTTATATCATCTACTTGAGTCAAGAAAGAAGAGCAAGTCAAGGACACGCAAGGATTTTCTTAGGCAATATTCTCATTGAAGATCTCATCGTTTGTTGAGAATGTGATGTACTAGTAAATCAGCACATGACAAGTCAAAAACATTGTTCAAGGTACAAGACAAAGGAAATGAACTGAAGGAAGCTTCCTCAACACGCTTGAACTAAAAAATGTCACCTTCTAGTTCAAATTCCAACAAAAAAGTCACATGAGAACCACAAAGGACAAACCAACAATTGTGCTTATAGCCTTGTCTGCTTCTGAGTAGAGTAGCCTCGGGAGTACCGATTCGCCAAAATACTCTTGATGTGACCTTATTAGTAAAGTGTGTGTGTCATAAGCCTGTCAAGCATCGCATTTGACTCACACACTATAGAGAACTTCATCCAAGGGGCAAAACCAATCAAAGCAAATCAGGGAGACGACGAAGGAAAACAGAAGTAGAACTCTTTCACGAACAAGCTTAAATGTCTACCAAACTCAAGAGTTCAGAAAAAAGTCATTGGTGAACAATGCGAAGCAAATATGACTGTTGAGACTGCAAGACTCTAACGACTATATTCTCAATCATCAATTGGTATAAAAGAACCTCAGGAATAAGAGCAAGTGCGCGAGAGAGAGAATGCCAAACATGCTTGAATGCAACAATGCATCAAGAGATGAAGACATCCAAATCTAAGGAGTCAAATACTTGAAGATATCTCTACCATGAAAGTGAATTGAACTCAGAAGTGATTCATCCATATCAATACATCCATCATCAATAGAGATTCAGTGTCAAATACACATGAAAATGTGAAATTCTTGTGATGATTGATAGTGTAAGAAATGTGCCAAACACTATGCGTGTGAGATCGAGCTAAAAGCAAAATGGTATTCTCATGAGGTCTACTGTACAATCAATACAATCCGATGAATGAAGCACGAAGAAGAAGAAGCAACAACTTATTGAAGATCATATGAAAATCTCTATGAGAAGATAAAGAAGGTCAAGGCTCAAAGCTTAATATTTATTCTCAAGAAAGTACCACAAGAAGAAGAAGAAGAAGAAGAAGAAGAAGAAGAAGAAGAAGAAGAAGAAGAAGAAGAAGAAGAAGAAGAAGAAGAAGAAGAAGAAGAAAAAGAAGAAGAAGAAGAAGAAGAAGAAGAAGAAGAAGAAGAAGATCCAGCATCAGCGCCTCAACATTTATCCAGATCAATCTGTCATTCAGAGATCTGAGAAGGAAGAGCACTCAGCATCAAATCTGCTCTTGATTGTGAACACACTTCGAAGGGTGCAAAACATTGAGATCATACACATCCTTCATATGTTCACAAAATGTACTCTAATCATAATATTCATGAGGAGTCCTTGAAAATACCCATGAATACCGGAGAGGCTTGGGATGAGAATACTTGAACTGCATGAAGAGGCAGGGACAAAGAATACTTAGGGAGGAGTCCGTGGCAACAAAACTCAATGAGCCTGGAGGGCTTGAGAAAATAATACTCGATCTGCTTGAAGAAGCAGGGACCAAGAACACTTGGGGAGGAGTCTCTAGCAACCAAACTCGTTGAGCTTGGAGAGGCTTGGGCAAGAATACTCGACTGGAGAAGTCCTGGATAATACTTGTAAAGAGAGAAGTCTCATGAATTCTTGATGATATTATGGAAAGTCATGGTAGAACAAAATCTGGACATAGCCTGCGTTGGGTAAAAGCACGAAAACGAATTTCATCTCGTGCTTCAGAATTTTCCTTTACATATATATACATCAAAGAACGAGATTAAGAAAATTAATTATATATATTTAGGGGCATATTAGATATTGTCAATTCATGAGTATGAATATTTCAAAACATATCAATATCTGCACTTGGTCCACTAATAAACAGATTGAAAAAATATTCATTAAATAAATTCATGAGTATTTATAGTGTGAGTAATTTTACTCTTTACAGACTTTTATCTGCGGGTAACTGCGAGCATGAGTAATTTTGATATCCCTATTTGCATATTTGCATGGCTTTTTGCTGGGATGTTGTGTTTGAAATGTCAAAAGAAAGAGAGGAAGTTAAATTCTATTTTGGGGTGAGATTGAGAAAGAAGAAGACTAAGAAGTTGGAAATGGAGTGAGATTGACATAAATAAGGTTATGGTATGAGTGGTGGAAGAACATGAAGACGAAGAACAAATGAAGAACACTTAATTTGCCGATTGAGTGAGAGATTGATTATTAACATTTCATTCAACTAGAGTTTCTAAAATTAGGGATTGACAATTGTTTGTAATTTTGATTTTTAATCAATAATTTTGTTTAAGCATTAATTTTGTATTACACGTGTAAATAATGAATATTAATTACATCACGTTTGTCATAAAATGGCAAGGTCACATGAGATAAGGGTTAAAATTGGAGTATTTTTATAAACTTATGATATTTTCACAACTTTACTCAACAGAAAATCAAGTATTATTTATTTTTCAGGGATAAAAACTTATGTAACCCCAAAAATAAATATCTCGATTAGCAAGTTTGCCGGATAAATTATTACAACCCGTCATAACATTCTAGACTTCATTCTTAGAATCATTACAAATAGGATAAATTAGTTTTTTTATTTATGTAAAATTATTACAATTTTATTTTATTTTCTAAATTTATCAAATATCTCATTTTAGTCTCTAATTTTATTAAATATTTTGTTTTATACTCTTGCGTTATAAAATATTCTCATTTTAGTCAATAATTTAGCATAAAACACTTGAGCAAAACGTAAAAAAGTTATATTAATGTCAAATAACATCTTCGATACCATAGTTGTCCATTACTTTTGTTAAATATATGTTAATTTTTCTAGAATTAAAATGAATTAGTAAAATAGCTTTTGATATTTATAAAAAGGAACTATGATATTTTAAAATAAGTGATTATGACTAAGTTTGACATAATATTTCAGCTAGCTTAAATATTATTTGATTAGCTTAAAAGCTTTTTAAAAGTATTTAGTAAACGAGCTTATTTCAGTAGCTTGAAACTTTTTAATGAACTACTTGAGGTAGCTTATAGCTTAAAGCTTATTGAATTTATTTGTCATTTTTATCTTTATAATTTTATGAAAAAATACATCATTACCCTTTTTATATTTATAAAAACAATAAACCCTGATTATAATATTTTCTTTCCAGACTCATCTCCTCAGCGGTTATTGTTCCCACCATTCACCGTTAAATTAAAATATAAAGTTATTTATTTTATTCTATTTAATTCAATAAAAATATGAAAATGAAAAATAAATTAAAAATTATCGTTATATTTTATGATGATAAATAATTTAAACTAAATAATATAAAGTTATTTGGTTTATTCTGTTTAATTAAAATATAAAGTTATTATTTGAACCAATATTATTTTATTAAATTAAAATTTACAATTATTTGTTTTATTCAATTTAATATAATAAAAATATGAAATTAAAAATCAACATTATACTTTTAAGATGGTAAATAATTTTCAAATTAAATTAAAATATTTAAAGTAATAATTATTTTAATGTTAATATCATACAGGAATTGATGTGTAAATAAAATAATATTAAATATAAAAAAATTATAAAAATACGTCCTTCTTACATTATTTTACAATTCATCTTATTTCAATAGCTAATTTTATTAAACATTCTTTTCAACTAGTTAGCTTTTTTAACTATGAGCTAATTTATAAGTTTTTAACTTTTCAACTAAATTATTAGTGCCAAACATAACACACACATATATATATATATATATATATATATATATATAAATACCAAAAAAAAAAAAGAAAAAGAATAACTAAAGGGTCGGATTCTTATGGGTATGGCCTTTGGCAACTGTGAGTGGTTGGCTTCCATAGGTTCGAGTGGGGAATATCATCTCGCAATGCACATGAAGGAGAGATCAAGGGAACTGGTCAACTTTGGTCACCACGCGCTCCACTCGCTCGTCAAAACCAAACAACGAGTAAAGAAACAGCTTGGTACACGTACGGGACAAAGTGGCGCTCTGTGAGAGCGAGTATCACTACACGCGCCGCGTTCGTGACGGTGATTGAGCAAGGAGCTCAATTGCAAGCGGGGCCCACATAAAGAGTGGTCTTGGCGGAGAGAAGATCAAACGAGGACGGAGATTCAGACGTCAACATTGATTTTAGGACCATCCGACGTGGGACCCACTGTCCGAAAAAATAAAAAAAACCCGAAAGAAAAGGCATGCCAGCACAGCACGTCCGTCGTAACGGCGTTATAGACTCCCCTTTTTTGTAACTGAAGGAATCCTTTTTAATCACACATTATTTTTTCGAAGTTATCCTGTTCTTTAAGAAAAACTCTTCTATTAGATCATCAATTTTTCGAATAAAAAACATTCTAAAATTAAATTATAATTAAAAGCAGGTATTTTCTAAAATGGTGAAAGACGTAAAAGCGAAGTTAATTATCACGTTTCCGTTGAGCGTAACTGTGCAACAGGGACATCCCATAATAGCAAAAAGGTGGCGTCCTCATCAGGACGGTGACGTTAGGAGAAGAACACCAACGAGGACACGAACGGGGCCTTCTCTTTTTTTATTTGAGAATAATAATATATTTTAATAATTAATTAATGTGGTTATTATTATATTATAATTATAATAACTGTTGTTCTGTTACATGATTTTTTTTTTAATTGGGAAAGGGGAGAAGAGGCAGTGACAGGTGTTGTGGTCAGTGAAAGAGGAAAGGGGAGAGGGCCATGACCATGTGATCCTGCCACGTTTCACAGATTCTCTTGTCTCCGTGGTCCCTCACCCTGCACCTCCCTCACTTCCTCTCTGTACAACTTTCAGTATCTCTATTTCTTTTTTCTTTTTTCTTTTTCTTTTCTCTCTCCTCTTCTTTGCAGTATTATCTAATCTCGATCATAGTTTTTTTTTTTTTTTTACAGAATTAATGTTAACCTTACTTAAGTACTATATATGTGGACCGTGTCATGTCCAAATCAGATAAATGTACATTTTTGGCGACGGTTAAGATCGTGCTATGATTAAACAACGGCTGTACGTACTAATAAGTGTGGCTCCAATGAGATAAGAACAATATAAAGAAAGAATGCAGGAATTCAATCCCATCAAATGATCTTTTCACTCTCCAAGCCTTCACCTGAATAAAATGTTTAATTTATTTACAAAAATACAACAATATCCTTAACCATTGATAAAAGTTACGGACATACATTTTAGAAAATTTAGAATTTAACATTTTTGTATGTTATTATAATATTAATTTATTGTTTGTTATTTATGATAAATTTGTTACTTTTCGGTAAAAGTTTAGCAAAATAGTTTTTTAGAGGAAATAGTTGATTATAATCAACAAAAGTACTATGTGTTCGGTAGATTATATCCTCTCATTTTTTTTATGTTCGAATTTTTTGTCAATCTTTCTTTTCATATATATATATATATATATATATGAAATACGTAAAATATTATGAAGACAGAAATAGACACAAAATTTCAACATAAATAATCATGATAGAAATTTCACATGAGGTCGTATTCAGTAACCGCAGACCGACATTCACCAAATGGACCCGAATGCACTTATACCTCCCGTTGTAAGCTTCCGCTGACGGTAAGAGCTAAGAGACTACTGTTTTGGTACGCAGTATTGTAGTGAACAATTTGTCATGTAATGGTTGAGGTGAAATGCGTGATAGAAAAAGGAAACGACAAACGACACGAGAAGGGGGGATTGAATTGTGTCGTAACTAAAACATACAGAGTTTAGGAAGTTTTTATCTATGTGATTAAACCTTGGGTAAAATTGTTATTATTCAAAATATGATAAACATTAAATCGTTTGAACTTAGCAATGCGCTGATTGCTCGATACCAAGAGACCATAGGTAGAACCCTTGGTCCCGCAAACTTGGTGTTTGACGAAAGCTTGACAACACAGTCGATTACCGCAAGTCGAGTGCAATCCTTCGAAAAACTATATACTCAACTATCAAGGTAAGCTTCCAATCGGATCTCCCCCAGGCCAACCATTTTGAACCCTTAACTTAGTTTCAACCCATTGCTTGGGCTAAACCCTTATTGCTCAAACACTAGGGTCCCCCATCCCTTTTCAAACTGTGGTATGCAATTAAAGAACTTGACTTATGCTGTAAACTAACCCCTCGCCCTAGTCAATGACTTTTTGCCTGAGAAATGAGTGTGTCGACGCTCAAAGACTTATCACAATACACAATCTCTCACACCGACACAACAAGTCTCTCCTACGCCACTATGCCAAATGATCAATAGTCACCTCTGACAGTAGGTCATCCTCCGAAGAAAAATTCACGCGCCTGTCGATAGGCAGATCCTCTAGTCGTTGCCCACATACTATATCGTCGAAAGAACTAATAGCGTATAATATACGTCGCAGAGGAACAATAAAGCAGATAGTCCCTTTGTGATAATGAACATCCACGGTCAAACCGTCACGATCTTGTCGTGTAGTCCTAATCCATCCGGTATACGTAGTAGTACGGAAGATACGACTATAACTCCACTTGTCTCCAACATCTGGGTCGAGAATCTGGATCTCATCATGTCTCGGATATGGTACTTTATGAAACAGATACTCATCCATTTGGCGATAAGCGCCCACACAACAAGCATTCAAACAAGCAAGGGTCAAATCAAAGTAAATAAGACCCCAAAGATAATCATGTGCATTGATATCAAGGTAATTAAATCATCCAACATTTAATTAAGCAATTATGAAAGTCCAATTATGAAAATGCGTCCCTATGGTTAGTCTAGGATGCAACTGCAACTAAATGACCGCGATAAGGTTTTACATCAACACTGGGAAGACGGGATGACCACGACCTTCTTCGAGCTTGAGGGAAACAACAACAACAACAACAAAACTAGCCGTTTGCACAGTACGGCACTTAACAGAACCACGACTGACAACTGCCGAGCGAACAAAAATACAGGAACCATCCACAATCGGACAACAACGACTGGGTGAACCAAAAACAAGGGAACAATGACGGGAAAGTCGTGTCTAGGGAACCAATTGACAAAGTCGTGTGAACCCCAACTATGCATATGAGTTAGTCGAAAATATCTTAAACCAAACATCCCAGCAATAAGGGCAAAACAGTAATCTCAATTAATAGTCAACATTATCAACAACACAGATGTATTCCGACAATTAAATGAATCACATAGTCTTGTTCAACATATAATGCAAACACATATAGAAAAGACTAAGACCAAATGCTCTTAGTCAACATACAAACAACATATATCAAGCATATAAAGCACATAAACACTTAAGCATATATTCATCAACAAAGTCAACATATAGCATATAATTAACATATTGCAGATATTCAACAAGCATCATATAATCATAAGCACATAACACATAGCACACCACACATGCAGACTTTTCTAAGACCGAGTGCCCTTACACAAACATACAAGCAATATCTAGCACATAATTTGAAACACATAGTCATATAGCACATAACATTCCACACATGCAGACATTGCTAAGACCGAGTGCCCTTACCTTGGCATAATCCATGCGTATAAATAGAATCCACAACAGGGTCCTTCGAAGGAGAGGAAAATCCTTCAAGCAATAAATATAACTTACACGTATTAATCCTACATGAAACTTATGCATTCATGCCCATGCAAACCCTAATATGCTTTAACTTGATTCTAATATAATTCCCCAACCTTATAAAACTTTAATCATAAATTTATTTTCCTTTTTAAATTTCAAACTATATTAAATATATGATCATATAATAATGCAATAAACACTACCATGAAGGTTATATTTCCTATTTCAATTCAAGAAAAACTCCGTCTTACTTTTATATATATATATATATATATATATAAAAAGTAAGTATACAACTAACGCAACACACATATATATATATATATTATATATATATATTTATTTATTCAAACTATTAGTTTATTATCTCAATAAATTAAAATAATTATTTCCTAACAAAACAACCTCAGGTATTATGGCTTAAAAATAAAAGAAAATATCCTTTATGTTTTTTTCTCAAATGGCCCATGGCCATACACACATATTTATATATTTCTCCAATTTTTCTATCTACCAAAATAATAAATTATCTCATAATTAATTTTAAATACTAATATAATATCTCATCTAAAATTGAATTCAAATATCCACTTCTAAAAATATGGTGAATTTTTTAGTATCCTGCATATCTCTATTTTTTTCAAATAAAACACTAACCACATGTATTTCTACTAAATATTCAAATTTTAAAAAGATAACAACATATCAAATAATTCAAAAATATAAATCCTAATCACATGATATCTAAGATATGAAATTAAAATTCTAAACTCATAAATTTTAAAATTTTCGAGATATATATATATAATATCTAACAAAATTTAATTTTTTCCAACAACTAAATCTAATCTAAAACAATAATATATCAAAACTAAATCTAATCATATTTTAATCCTAAAAACTGATAATATTCAGATTTTAATTTCAAAATTCAAATTTCCTAAATTAGATAATTATCTACGATTAATAAAATAATGAAATAATCATGAAATCTCTATCATAAAACCGATAAGATAAAAAGCAACTAAAACCCTAAAATCCTATGATGATGATGCAGCTAATAACACCATGGGGGAAGAGATTTTTCAACTTTTTAGATCAAACACATATTTTATTCAAACCTCTTGAAATTTTCATGAAGAACAACGATGAACAAAAGCAACAAAACTTCAACGTTTATATGAAAACAAGATCTAAAACCCCAAAACCCTCATGAACTTGATGATTCTAACATGATCACTACATGAAAACTAAGAATTAATCTTAGGAAAGAAATCACCAACCTTGATCATCAGAAGAAAAGAAGAAGAACTCCTTCAACAGTGAAGAAATTCAAGCAAGAGAGCAAAGAAGGGTATGAGCAATTCTAACAACTGAAAAACAAAAATAGAACTTTCCCGATGTGAGAGAGAACTCAAATTGCTCTCTAGAGTGAGGGAAAGATTTTCTGCTTCCAGGTGAATGAGAAACAAATAGGTTTTGCAGTCTATTTATAATTGAAAACCCAGGCTAGACCTACTTGAAAATTAAGTAACCTCAGCATTATCTTTCATCTAAATCTATTAATTAAAGATAAAATCTGAATTGATAACCCTAGATGCCAAGGAATATTCCTTCTCTAGAAGGTTCCTTAATTCTAATTCAACTAAAACTCTAATAGGCAAAAAATTCACACAATTATGGACTAAACCATAAAATAGTCCAAACCTACTCAATTACATGAGTAGGCCGCGACCAACACATATATTTGTGCCTATATATTTTTTTATTCTTATATAACCACATAATATCACATAAAAAAAAAACATTTCCCTTAGGAAAATATAGCATAAAATCGCACCACATAAAAATAAAAAGAAAATATTATCTTTTTACCTTAATTAAATAACTAAGAGCCAATATCATAAATAATATTCATAAAAATATCCAATAATATTAATAATAATAATATTATTATTATTATTATATAATAATATTTAATATATTGAAAAAGATTAAAATGCCCTCAAACTATTTTCTAGGGTCTTATATTTTTAAAGAATTCACCATAAGGATTCTAGACGGCGGAAGTGCGACCTTGCAGCACAGAAAACCGCAACATTTCCCTCCTTCATACGAGTGATTGATGGGATTTGTCTCATCAATATGTTCATTAATTTTTCTCTTCAATAAAGTTAAATGGATGTTCAGTCGTAATTAATTTTTCCTTTCCAAAATACCGATTCACATAAAATTTTAGGCTAACCCGTTATAAGAAATTACAGAAAATCCCACAATAAACCAACAAATATCACAAGCTATCGATATCATATGAACCGATTCGAGGGAAATTGTCCCCCACTAAGAAAGTGACCAAAACTTAGCCTATTACTCCTAGTTTCTTTAACGAAGAGTTAGAGCAATCCGAGTTTCTAGTCCTGTGTTGTGGAGAGCCCCTTATAGTTTTTATGGTGGTGTACCAAAATCTTCTCTTCTAGTTTAATGTCTTCTTCCCTCTCCCACCAGTAACGTGTCATGTTATAATTGTCATACCCTTTAATTGATGTGTCATAATTGTTTGATCAGAGAACGAGAGAATGAAACACCAAACAGAGATGGAAAATGTCGATACACTGTATCGACATGCATGTTGGTGTTGGAGGCATTGTACAAATCAAACCGTGCAGCCCCACAAAAAACCCGTAAATGCAAATGCCCTTATCCTGTTTCTGTTTGTTGCAGGTAGTGGACCTTCTGCTTCAGATCATCGCAAAATTACCACTGTCATGAATCCACAGAGAGGAGTTGCCGACAGAGTCAATTCTCAAATTTTCAATCTGTGGTTCACGAACACACCTACCAACTATGCATGCACCACTAATGTTTCCATAAACGATTTCCAAAGCTTTGGTTTCAATTACAAATTCGAGTAACATTTGACACACAGATGAAATCGAATGATGCAATATGGATGGCTATATAACTATTTAATGGAATTAAGATGATTCTTTTAGTGCTTTAAATTGTCTTTGGAATATCTTACATATAGAAACTTCATGTTCCACTTTATGTATTCTAATTTCTAACATGTTTATTATCCATTCTTTTTAATTTAATTCCTGATATTATTTTTCAGAGATTTCATTGTTGATGAGAGGGTTATAAAAAGGGTTCTTCCACAGTTCCATGCTATTTTAATACACTAAAAAACAAAAAATTATGATGTGCAATTTAAAGTATAAGTAAAATAAAGGAAATAATGAATAATCAATATTAAAATAGTAAAATTTGAAATATTAACAACTTCTAACCATATAAAGATGCCATTGATATCTTAAATACAATAATATGGAAGAAACCCTATAAATAGGGATTTAGATCCTCTCATATGAAATTTCTCTCATGTGTCATCATGTGAGAGTTTTGTGTCTATCTCTCTCTTCATATATATGCATTAAATAGATATAGTGGGACCCTTTAAATGTTTAAGAAGAAAGAGATACACATAATACTCTCACATAATGACACATATAAGAGAAATTTCACGATCCAAATCCTATAAATAGATAAACTAAAGTTAGGTATATTTGACATACTTCACTCAAGTTATAATGGCGTATCACTGAAAAGGATGATTAAGTTATTATTAAGGTAAGAAGCCAAGGATAATGTTTCAATAAAAATGGTTTTTCACGAATTTTTCCTCATCTTTATTAACTATATCCTACAATCAAATGGAGGCGGGTAAAGCGGAAGTAGGAGTAATATCATTTTCATGGAGGAGCTAGATACATATGATTGTATTCCATGACAGACAATTTTAGGTATGAAAAGAAAGAAGGTATACATTAATTGTGCAATTTTAGGTAGGAAAAGATAGAAGATATACATTGTATTTGTTGATGGAATTCACGGGAAGATGAATCTATAACAAAATAAATGGCACTACAAGAATTTGAGTTTTAAGTTGCGAAAATTAGTGTCGACACCAATGCTAATTAGCGTTGGTTAGACCGATACAAAGTTGGTGTAGATCTTTAAACTTTTTATTTGTGTCACTTAATGGTAGCGCTGTCTAGCTGGTCGACACTACTTAGCACCAAATCACCGATCGAAAAGGTCAGTTCGGTTGATGCAGAAGTCACCAACTATGATAGCATCGACTTGGCCAACTATAGTTTGAAAAGGATCCAGCCCATTTATTAGGCCCATATATTAGGGCCGGCCATGCTGATGCTAATGTTCAATGGATACTAGGGTGTGGTCGTCGTTATAAGATCGCACACAGTTTCACATTCTTTCACTATGTAAATCCTAATCACCATTTAGACAACCAAAACTAAGACATAGATTCGGCCAAGGCTTGTTCAAGGCCAAGATCCAATTTCAAAACAAATTTGTGTGCAAGCTTAGTTAGACTATTTCTATGCATGGTAGAGATCACTTTAGCAGTTCCAAAATCACTTTTTTTCTTAAAAGCCATTTTCAAGAAACCAACTTTTTTTGAAAAACAAAGTTGTTGGAGTTGTAGATCTAGACATTCCTAAGAGCTTTAAGGAAGAGGAAATGGTAAAAGCTTGAACCTTAAACCAAAATCACTTTTAAAGAGAACTTTTCATGAAAACGCTTCCACCAAAGTGTTAAACAAGGTTTCCTCTTCATCTTTGATGAAGAACTTAAGGTAAAAATCAAAACTTTAAAGCTAATACTATCCAAAGCTAAAAGTTCTCATAGCAACCAAAACTTTCACAAGAGAAACCATGAATGTATAACTTAGCGTTTTACCTCCTACTTTGATGAAGGAAGCTAGCAAGGAAGAAGAAGAATGGTGGTGGTTATGGAAGAAAGAGTGGTGGCCGAATGGTGTTGTAGAGGAAGAAGAATTTTTCTTCTAACATTCTCTCCAATTTCTCTCAGTAAAACACATGTTGGAAAACAAAATGGAAGTGGTGGACAATGGGGAGGAAGAGCTGGCCATGTTTGGGGAAAAGGGAGGAAAGTATCTCTTTGATTCACTTCCTAGACCAATGGTTAATAAGGATTAATTACTTTAATTATGACAATAACAAAAATGACAAGATTCATTTAACCATAAGTGGAAAACTCTCTAATTAAGACAAATTGATATCGAATCAAGTCATATTCATCTTTTGATGACTTGTGTCGGTCATCCTCTTGTCTCGAACATCGTTCCGTGAAAATATCTCGACGATATTGTCAAGGTCCTGTCCTAGCTCTGGCTCCGGGCGGCGAAAATGTTTTTATTACATTTCTGAAATCCTCTCGACATCCTCACACTTTCTATCTTGTCCAAAAATCCTAAAAATGTCTCGGTCTACCCTTTCTCCTTACGTCGAGGTTTCTAAAAAAACCTCTGTGACACGTCGGGAACTTCCTCGGGCTCCGTAACAAAAGTATATCAATATTAAAGTCAAAATTCTCCAAATTAAACACAAATTATCATTTGGATTTTTAGAAGGTATTATTCACACTCTAACTTTAGTCAGGTCCAAATTAGGGTTTCTACCCTTCGGCGGTTTGCTGTTTTTCAACTGTTTCAAGACGAAACCGAAATTTTCAGCGGCGTAGTGAATTATCACTCGAAAAATCCCCTCAATTTAATTGGGCCATGAATATTATTATTTCTTTTATTTTATTCACACACTTTTCACATCAAGATCCTCTCAATAGCGTTTAACGCCGACGAATAATTAATTAATTAATATTATTGTTATTATTATTCAAAATATTCGAGACCTTACGGCTAGAGTAGAAGAAATTATATAAATAATTTAGGTGTTATAATTTTAAGCCTATTCTAAGGTCTATTGCCTTATTGAAATTTAGGTGCTATAACAAAATACACACATAAGGAATTATGAAACTGCTAATTTAGATGAAAAGTTAGTTTCTTAAGGATACTTGAGTAATTGGTCATTGGACATTCTTGGCTATAAATTCAATATTGGAATTCTATGCATTTCAAGTTGGATTATATCTTTCATGATCCATCCATAATCGTAGAGCAACCCTGTAACACCCCAATTTTGGGTTGAGGGTTACATGGTAAAAACGCGGAAATTAAAACCTCTCAGAAAAACTCAATTTCTTAAAAGGTTTTCGTCTCTCTTAATCACTTAAATAATATAGGTAATATTTCCCCATAGATAATATTTTATTACGCGGAAGCAAAACGAGGAAAATATTACAACAAAGGAAATTGCTCAACAGCGAGCCTAGAAATAATATAAAACAGCGGAATATTATAACAACGTAGTTCTTCAGCTTCTTCTGAATCTTCCACGCTTCCAATGCGCACTCTGATTCCGTGAAGCTACTCAAGAGACGACGATCAACACCCTGTCTATTTTCTGGCGTTAAGCGCCCAAACACAAACAGAAAGGGTTAACTCTTAAAACAAACAACAAATACCAATCAACATGTTGAAGAGAACTTAACATAAGTGACTGCAACAATATCTTCAAAATACAACAACTCCTTCAACAATATACTCATTTCCTCATGAACAACAAACACAACCCATGCTTATGAGTCCTCAAATGCAACTACAAGTTAAGGCACGATCACATGGGACTAAAACCCATCTCATCATCCTTAACCACGATCCCATGGGACTAAAACTCATCTCATCGCCCTCAGGCACGATAACATGGGACTAACACCCATCTCATCGCCATCAGCCCCAAAAAGATGCATATGCCATGCCAACAGGTTCAACATCATCATGAATGAACAATTGCCAATATAACATAATCAACTTCATCATATTCAACATATCATGTAAATAATTCTCAATTCCAAGCATCACAATACCAATAATTTCATCATCATAAAAAGAATAATTCCCAACAACAAAATCATAGGTAAAACACCACTGACTCTATCTAGACCCAGAGTTACCCTTACCTTTTAATCCTTTGTTTGGTCTTGTCCTCCAACCTATCATGATAACATGTGTGTACAATCATCAACAATCAAGGAAAAGACCAGAAATCGACTCCACAAAATTTAAACTCAATACAAGTAAAACAACAACTTGCTGTCAGGGGCCTAGCGCCCAAGCGTTGGGTTCCAACGCTCAAGCGTTGGGTCCCTGTCTGGCAACACAAACTGGGCAGAATTCCAACGCCCAGGCGTTAGGAGTCCAGCGCTCATGCGTTGGCTCCCTGCCAGAAACCCTAAAAACCATGTTTTTCACCCGAAACTCCATTTTTAACCAATTCCTTTCAAAACTAAAATTCTTCCATGATTACAATCCATATCAAGACCTAATAAACAAGTTTCTTCCCCAAAAAATCCAAAGGTTCCTAATTTCACCAAAACTCAGAAATTAGAAAGGCTTGATCACTTACCAATAAAGCTAACCTCAAGGGTTCTTGAGAGAGGATTGAGAAACAAGAGTGAGGACCACAATAGAAGAAGAGAATCGACCCACAGTGGCACCAAGGTTTAGCAACTCTTCAAGAAAAACAGCACTAGAGTTCTAGGTCTTTTTGGGAAATTCTTTGGGTGAAGAAGCAAGGGAATGATAGCAATTTGGGAAAAAGAAAAGAAGTAAGGCGGAGAGGGGAGAGGAGCACGACCAGCCCTCCCCTTTAATATGATTTCAGCCCCCTTCACTCCTCATTAAACCATAGACCAAGTCATAAACTCACTTTACACCCCCTTATTAGCCACCACTTATTACCATTCAAATTCAGCTTGTAACTCCTTTTCTCCCCATTAAACTCTTGTCTACAACTTCAAATTCGAAATTCAGCCTTTAACCATAAAAAATATGATTAAAATTAAAACATACCTCACTAGGATTCAAACACAAGCCATGCCCATCAAATGCCTAATACTCAACCACTAAGCCAAGGCTCATCTTGTTAAAACTCTTACACTAATATTCTTTTAATCCTCTAACTCGAACCAACATGTCCCCATTTCATATTTGAATTCCAAAACCTCCTTAAAAGCTCTTAAATGCGGAATCCCAGTTCAGCCTTGACTAGTCCAAGGACTAAAATGCAAATATCCAAACTTAAAGGACCAAAACCTAATTATAAAATCTCCAAGGACCAAAGTATAATTACTCAAAACTTGAGGGTCTTACAAACCCCACATTGAAGTTGCTTTAAGACTGACCGATATCCACCATCTCAAGTATGCTTAGTAACGAATAAGGACTCTAACTCACTATCTAAATTATCATTTGCCTAATTCCTTAAGTGTTTTTAATAGCACTTAAATTTCAAGAAGGCAACAAACCTTAGGATGTGAGCATGATGATGAAGGGTGTTGATGGACTGATATGACTTGTAAAAAATACCAAATAATTGTACCACATGAAAAATTGTTAATGAAAACTTCCTCATGAGATGCATCATTTGCCAAAAATTTGGGGGTCCCTAAGTTGGCAGTCTCGAGTAGGCCAAACAATGTTAGATTCAAATAATTAAAATGAAGTATTATGTTTTGATAATTAACAATTTTGTTATAACTTGATATTCCTGAGGTAGAACTCCTAACTTGTTGAACATCTTTATGTCCAGGAAAAACCATCCTCATGAAGGACTGCATAAAACCACAAGGCATTATCGAGTCACAATTGCATATGGTTTCAAGAGGAACTGTTTGAATGCACAGAAGAAGCAATTGAGCAGAGACAGTCCGACGACTCACTAAAGTCCAAGCTTGCCTAAAAGTAAACAGACATCCTTTAGAAAGTACTAAAGCAGCTATGATCATTCAACACCAAAGTGCACATGATAAAGTTGAAACAGTCCGGTGCTTGAATAC
This sequence comes from Acmispon strigosus, assembly GCA_030819835.1. Classification (NCBI taxonomy): domain Eukaryota; kingdom Viridiplantae; phylum Streptophyta; class Magnoliopsida; order Fabales; family Fabaceae; genus Acmispon; species Acmispon strigosus. The sequence continues at coordinate 35,094,530 of JAUAMA010000007.1, forward strand.
GCTTTTACCAATGGGAAGACTGTTATGCCAAAGTTGAGTAAGTCTGGTCATAAGCCTGAAAGAAACATTTCCAGCTTTGAAGTATCTCTAGCCTCTATGCGAAAGTAGTTGGGTGACAACCCGTTCAAAAGGAGAACTTCAACAGAAACACAAAAGGAGAGAGCGTCCAACCCTTGAATAGCAAAAACAGTCTGACAGCTGTGAATGTTTGGCACGAAGAGTCCGTCCGCCTATGCAATACAGTTGACTGCCTAACAACGTAGTTCAGTTGACAACTCACTCAGTGACGAACTTATGAAAATTCTGCAAAGACTGCGTCTGCCATGTCATGATGAAGATTCCGTCTGCCTAAAGCCTCGAAGTGCTCAAGAGACATAAATGTCAGAAAGCTTGTTTTCCATGAGGTTATGAAGAGTCAGTTTGACAGAAGCATTAAAGAAATTGTTCGACAATTTTTTTGAAGAATTCATCTGTTGCCTCTTGCTTTAAAGATCATCTACCTCGTCAGGACATTAAATGAAGCACTTGTGATCGCAGAATGAAGAAAAGGAAACAATTAATATTTTATTCCTTGGTTCTTCTGCTTCTCTGCTTTTCCTCAAATCAAGTTGATTTTGCGAAATCAACGGCGTGAAATTTTGAACATCGTATCTCCTCAACGTTCAAATTCAAATACTCTGTTCAGAGCATTTAATGATCCTTAGCTGGCATGCACTGGGATATAATGTCCAAACAAAAGCTCAAGGCTGAATACAGTAACGCACCAGACGATGTCAACAAAAGCAATTAATGCTTGACAGAACACATTTAATGATGTTTCAGAATTACAGAATTAGCCGTTACTCACAAGGAAGCAAGAGCACTAACGGATCTATTTTTTCTTCTTCGTCAAAGCTCAATGAAGACTTTCTACTGAAGATATAAATAGAGAAGTCAGCTTCCGGAACAACTTGGCAACTTGAACACAACTTATTGCATATCTCTACCAAGTTGCCCAAACCACCAAGCTTCCAGTGATTTAAACTCAAAAAGATTCAAGCCATTCTTTCCTTCTTTTACTTTCCAACACTTTAAGTTTCTTTACAGTCTTTCAGCCTATTACTTTTCAGCCATTTACAGTCGTTCAACCTTTAATTTCTTTACCATTTTTATGCATTTATCCATTTTTAGCCATGCAGTTAGTTCATAGTCATGTCTTAGTCACAACCTCTTGATAGTGACCACTAAGAGCTTTTTGGAGTATCTTAGGAACCTGCATTGAGGAACAGAGTCTCTTCCTTGAGTAATCACTTGATTAGGGAATCTTTACGTTGGTTTCCCAGCCGACCCAAACGACTACCTGGTCTAAAAAACTATTTGAGAACCAACAAAAAATTTTAATAAGAGATTTGAAGTGGGATAGATAGTTGTTTAAGTGTTTCTCTTTTTCCGGCTTGTGCCGCTCTCAACATTTTTCTTCTTACCTTCTTCATACGCTTGACATTTCTCGAGGACTTCTTTACGGTTTGATAGTCTATTTTTTTGCATAATTTACATGTTGGTCTAGTTTAAGTTTGTCTTTTAGGGTGCGGCTCTATCCTTAGGGCCATTCAATTTCTTTCCTTTTCCCGACATTACCATTTCGGCATCCTCCTCCAGATTGTCGAAAGTAAGGTTGGCTTGCCAATCGTATCCTCTTTAGCTAGGAATCTGCATTTTCACATAAGAGTCCAGTACACCGAGACGCGTAGCTCAGTTTAATCACGTTGGGAGGTGAGGCTCGACCTTCGCCCAGACCGCTTTAACCTCACGAATTTTCCACCAGTAAACAACAGTAAAAATCAAAAGTTATTTTTTTAGTTACGTCACCACTTAAAAATGTTATGTAACTTTTTTATAAAGTCACACTTAATGTTTTACTTTAATCATTCATAATTAAAACAAATAGTCATCACTTATTCTTATCACTCTCCTATAAAATAAAAATATCATTCTCATATGATACAATCACATGTTTTCTATTCAAATAGATAAGCGTTTTTTTTATAAGCAAACTTCATTTCAAATAACACAAGGGTTGCTAACCCAGATACATACATACACACTTTTACGCTTATTTGAAACATAAATAAGATTGTTGTATCATTTATGAGCTTTCCTTCTGTAACCAACAAAATTTATGAGCTAATAGGTAGCTGCACAGGCAAATTAAGACACATATTAATGGTTTGTATTCTTTCTGCAGACGAGACCATCTAGCTAGCTAGAGGCAAATGGAATCAAAATAAATGTTGGTTTTAGTTAATGCAAGTACTTCTGCTTTAATAAGTCGTGTTAAAACTTGAAAAAGCTATTATTAGGTTTTAGTATGTTTTAATGTTTGCAGCTATTTGTTAAAACTTGAAAAAGCTATTAGTACTTTACACTCAAAAAACAATGCAATGCTTCTTAGGGTAATGTCATTTACATTACTTTTTTTTATTTTTTTATTATACTGATGTATTAAAATTTGCTTGTCTAAATAATCCAATGAAAAATTTAGTTTATACAATATTTATCTTAGGTGGACCAATAATATTTAAGATAAATAAATAAATATGAAATTTCTAGTTCACTTATGTTAAATGTCATTAGTCCACCTAGGACTTGGATTGTTTAACCCAAGTTTTTTCTTAAGTCATTTAGATAATCCCATAAAATTTTATTTAAATACAATTCTTCATTCTTTCATAGTACTCAATTTTTCTATTATTAAATGAACAATAATCTTTTCAGCAGTTTCTTTCTCAATATTTACGATTAATAAATTTTTGAGAGGGTTATATTCAATCTTGTTGCGAAACCTTATCTTAATAACTTTCATTGCAAAAAAGACCGCTATGCAGATACTATTGAAACAAAAAGTGTTATAAAAGGACGTATCAATCTACCAACAAATGGTAATATTGCTGTTTTTCCAATTTCAACTAACCTCCGGGAAAACTAAGACAAACCCATCATTTTTCCAAAATTAAAATCTCGGTAAACATCTGAAATAGCAAACTCCTTTTTTTCCAGCTCAAAAAAATCATCTGTATAAAATTTCTCAATAAGCTTATAAATTTTCTTAATATCAAATGATTTAAATTTTTTGTTAGGATCTAAAGCTGAATTAAGTAAAACAAGTTCCACTGACTCCACCTTAAATCTTCTATTTAGTTCAAATAATTGCAAATCAATCGTAAAATAAAGTGCATCTATTCTATTCTATTGATTTTTCATATCTCCATCTTATTTTTAATAACAACCTATCCCCATAAAATATGGGACTTTTAAGGCAGAAACTTGATGAAAATCACAAAATGCTATAACAATCTCCAATACATAAAGTTGCAAATACACTGCTGCGTATATAACTTATATTGATACCGGAGGCGAAATGTAACAAAAATTAAACCAGTCCTTTCAAATGCATAGTGATTTGTTCTTACTTTATTGAAAGTTGACATATCAAATCCAAAGAAATGGGAATCTAGTCATTTCTTGTATTTTCCCATCTTACACAAGTTAAATATGTAGCTCCAACCACAAAAGCTGCTTTAGAATATTTAATTAATCTATACCTCTTTCAATCCAATATTAATAAAAGTATTTTGTATATCACGCAATATAAAAATAACTTAGATTAAGAGAGTTTAAAATAAACTTAAATTAAGAGAAAAATGGAAAACTATTAATAATTACATTTGATAACTTAGATAAATTCACTGATCTTAAAATCATTTGGCCGGCTCAGGAGTCAAATCGGACCAAGTGCGCCGGATTTATATTATAAATTAATATGTGATATTTGCAATAAAATAACCAACAATGATAATCAAATACGATAATACATTCAGATTCAGGCTAAGATGGTCAGTTGGTCACTATCTTCTCATAATTTGGTTGCTACGTAACACAAAGTGTAGATTTAAAGGTTTTGTAATTCTATTTTTGTGTTTGACGAGTTAGTCTTGCATATAGGTTAGCACTTGGCTCATAAAAAAAAACGGATCACATCATGGATCATCTTCATTTTCTATTTCTCTTTGACTATTTCGGAATCCCGTTAAATACTTTTTGGGCAAATTGCAATTATTTCTCCCCAGGCCTTATTATTATTGTATTAATAACCTCTCTTTTATTCAAGAAAAAAGAGAGGACATTAATGAATCCTTTTAATGAAATCCTTTAAAAAAAAAAATTAACCTCTCTTTAATTTTTTAACCCGACATCATCTAAAATTTATTACTCTCTCAATTCCTATTTAAGTGTTACTTTAAGGTATTTCACAATTATTAAGAAATGTTATTAATTTATTAAAATTACTCATTGATTTTCAAATATACCCTATGCCCCTTCTACTCATAAATTCTCACATTCATTTTCTGATAATATATACTCCACTAGCACTTTTGGATTCAAAAGATATGCAAGTAAATTTTGCAGTGTCCCTATCCCGTCAATTGTAAATACTCTTCTTGAATGTTGAAGTATTATAGGAAAAAACAATTGTACATTTAAGTTGCAGTTTTAAATAATTGTGTAGAGTAATTAAGAAGAGTTTTTACTGAAGGGTAAAGTTGGTAAAATAAAAACTTATCCTCTTGAATTTTGTAAAGTGACAGATAATTAGAAATAAAAAAAGAATAAAAATCATGACAGTTAAATAGGAATAGCGGGAGTACTATAGTATAACACTAAACATCCCTCAATTATTCTAAGTGGTGCTTGAATGAGAGAAGATCAATGTATCTTACAAAATAAAGGGTAATCAGCGTAATAATGATAAACCTTAAGAAATCCAATATAATTGTCCATACTTTTTTAGTTGTGATCTTTTTTATTTTAAAAAGAATTTAACTTATATATACTTACAGTGTAAAAAGATTTACATATATTAAGTTAAATCTCTTCTTCTTCTATTTTATCATTTTCAAATTCAAATTTAATTATGATACTTTCGAATGTAATTATGTCAAACATTTTCACACCTACGGTGCATAATAACTAAACTAACGACATTGGTATATTATTTCAACCTTAATTGAATTATGATTGAATCACGCACTACTAAGGTTGAACTAATAATAATAAGTTTCAAAAATAAAATAAAATATATATTTTATATATTAACATAAAATATTAAAAACTAACTCATTAAATTTTAAATAAATGTTAACTATCATACTAAATATTTAATTAACATATAATATATTTTTTACCATTACTTATTTTTATTCTTTATATTTCATAAAATTAGGGTGTTTGGTCTTTCCGATTGTACTTTTACATTTATATTTAAGTATTAAGATCAAATAATTGATTTTATAAAATGAGTGGTCAAAATAAGACATTTTAAAATAAATAAGTAAAATAAGAATTTGAATTTTTTTGACATAAAAAATATTTAAAGTTTTAAATTTTTACGATGTTAATCCTAGTAATAAATATCTAAACTTAAAAAATACGGATCTAATAAGAAGAACTATGTATATATAATAAATTAAATACAATTTCCTCCTTACACATACATGTGCTATTTTTTTTTATTTTTTTTTCATATGATGCCACGAGATTCCTTTCGTTGGGGACAAAGTTCCAATCCTGTTGATACAGTGTTGTACCTTTACGTTAAACCAACTGTTAGAAACAATTTTAAATATATAACACCAATCTCAGAGTGCATGAAACGCATATATTGTAAGCTTAAATCTGATCAAGAAATTAATCACTTAATTATTGAACATAATTGCTAAGCCTTAGGTTACTGTCGCCTAATAGTTTGCGCCGGCAGCAAATCACACAAACAAGATACATTCCACCAAGTGATTAAGAATTAAATAATGACATGTCCCAATCTAAGCTTAATTGATTATTGCCCTCTTTCATTATTGGGATTATTAATTAAAGACTAATTATTGAATGCATAAATTGACGCGCTCGATGAGATCACTTAGAAAATAATTTAATTTAAGAGGTAGCTAAGCATAAGCTAGACATATATAAGGAACACATGAATATGATGAGGCATTGACCCAATTGGCCTCTTGCCGCACCTCTAAACTAGCTCATAGGGGGTGCCCAATTGGCTACAATATAATGAAGTAAGGACCAGATCAAATCTCATGTTCAAAAACTCAAGGGCCACCATCATTATATAAACTTTTGAGCTTGTTCATTTAGAACTTTAAAACTTTAATTACATGGTTGTCCATATATTTCGGTTTTAAATTTGTGGGCTGTGGGACACACTTCTTTTGATCAAATGGAGAGGCTAGCCCCCAAAAAATACACTACATTAGGGAAGAAAAAGATACCGCAAGCTCATAAATAATTCAAGACAACTATTGATAGGGTGGCAAAGTATGTGGACTAACATGCCCTGGCTCATTCTGACCCGCTTTCAACCCACATTAAGCAAGTCGGAGCGGGATGGTTCGCAATGAGTGTAGGTTGAGAAAGCTAGTCCATCTTGCTTAATGGCAGGTTGACCCACCAAAAAATTAATATATTAAAAACATGATATAATCAAGTCCCAGTTGACCTAATCAATTGCAAATCAGCACTTGCCTGCGTGATATACATATGGTTCTCTCAGATTTTTGCTATTCCAGTTTCTATCTTTTTAAGTTTACATGAAAAATATGTTTATCACATGTGCACCATCCAAACATAGAGTGTTCACCACTTTTCAGGATTTTGCACATGACCAGTGTCCATATTAAACATCTTATATTTTTTGACCCCAGCGTGCATAAAATATAGGCATTTCTGATTTTTTTCGCTACTCCAATTTCAATTTCTTTGAGCTTAATTGAAATATTGTTTTCCACATGTGCACTATTCAAACATGGAGTGTGTCACCATAGTCCAACATTTTACACATGGCTGTCCTCCATAATAAATGTACACTGTTCATAATAAATTTCCTCCATCCAGTCTCTCCAACTAGTTATTAACAACTTTCTTGCTTATATAGAGTCTCACTTCATATCGAAATATCGCAAACACGCCTCTATTACAACCTTTTAAGGTCTCTCCTATTCTACACATTGCTTCATTTTTTAATTTTGAGGTGATTGATTTACATATATGATGCATTGTGTTGTACTATTAGATTAAGTGAATTCTTTCTATGCACCCTTGAGTGATGGTGAGTTGTGCGATCTCCATTATGCTATTGTCTAGATTAAGTCTTTAGGAAATTTGCTCATGATTTGTATGCTCTGATAGGGGGATTGGAACTTCTATGCATGCTTTTTAATTACCCCTTTTATATGAAAAGATTCCTTGCTTGATCTAGTTAGTTGTGAGGTGATGCACATCTTGTTTTGATAGTCTAAGAGATAGATTTTGTTTGAGGACAAGAAGAGTTTAAGTGTGAGAAAGTTTATGCACGTTAGAGTAGCATGATAATTGCCTTGTTTTTACTATGATTTTAGGCCTGATTACTGAATTTATATATAGAACTCACATGGTTTCGAGAGTATTTGCATAATGCATGTGAAGAGAGAAAAATGGAGAATATAGTGAAAAAGAGGCGGAAATGATGTTTGAAGTGGACTTTTCACGTGCTGAACAAAAGGCATGACTGCACTTGCTAGAAGCCATGCGCGGGCTAATAAAATAAAACATCCACGACCATGAATTTCCCATCTTGCCCTTTCTAATGTGTTTTAAAGCCAACACGGTCGTGCTTCCTTAACCACATCCGTGTTGAAGTGCGAAGTCCGTAACCTCATTTTTAACCCAAAATTATCTATTTAAAGGGAGTCTAGGGTATATTATAGTTAGAGGACAAGTCTTAGTCAGTAGTTGGTTTTGAGCGTTATATAAACTGAGTTTACAAAGAGATAAACACAGGTAACATGATTGACTCTGAAGGATAAGAAAAGAAGGAGAAACTATGAAGATCATTTGTGGTTTATGTAAGATGATTGTAGCCACTAGGATTTTTGTGCTTTCTTATTGTAGTATGAGTAGCTAAATCCCCTCCCTCAAGGTTGTAATGTAGGATATGATTCGAACCTCGTTTTATTATATATGTTATAAATATTAATTTAGTTCATAATTGTTTTTGTCTGTTTGGTGGACAGGATAAACAGAGACAGGATAAGATAGTAATCATATCCTGTTGTTATCTATTGTTTGTTGCGCCAGCAGGATAGGATAACACTATCCCGTCCCTTATCCTATCCTGTCCATCATGTGTAAAAGTTATCCTGAGGGGGGAGCTAGGATAGAAATTATCCTGACAGGATAGGATATCAGTTTTTTATTTGTTTATTTCCATGACTCAAAATTAATTTCAATATTTATATTTTATATAATTTATAATAATATTAATTAATAAATATAAATTTTTGATTTTAATAAAATATTAATTTTATTACTTATCAATTACTAATTGTTATTGTTAAGTTAAATTATTTAGTTACTGACAAATTTAATTAAGAAATAAACTTATTTATAAATGGTGAAAATATTGGATTTACTCATATAAAATAATTAAATTTTCATTATCACTTACTACTACTTAGTTAACATTATTTTTCATTATTTATATTATAATAAAAATACACAAAATAATTCTTCACTAACAATAAAATAAACTACTCACACATATATATATATAAATATTAATTTTTTAATAGTAAATATAGACTAATTTTATGTTATCATATGATATTTATTTAAAATTATTTCTCTACTTATATAATTATAATTAATAATTTAAATATAGCATATTTTTTAAAGAATAATATCTTTTAATAATTTTTATCATTAATCACTTACCCCTACTAAGTTAAAACTCATTGGTTACATATATAATAATTTTAATTAAAATAGTCTCCCTTCGAAAAAATTAAAATAGTTGAATTAATAAAAATTAATTTTATTTTAGTTAATATTAAAAAATCAGCTATTTATAAAAATGTAAAAAAAATTAAATTTAATAGAATAATCACTTTTAAAAAAAAACTATTTAGAAAATTAAATTTTAAAAATTATTATGTATTTTTTATTTCAAGGAAAGTTTAATATAATTTACATTGTTTGTATCATATCCTATCAATATCTTATCCACCCTAAACGCAGGATAGGATAAGAGTCTATCCTGCTCTTATCATATCCTATGCTTATCAAATTCTTTATCATATCCTGTTCTTAGGACAAGTGTTAAAGATAAGAATCGTCTGCTGTTGGAGACGTGTAGTAACGAGCACAACATCATCTGGGATCGTCTGCCGTATTGACTAACAAAGGAAAACATCGTCTGGCCTGATAAGGATCATTTGAATGTTGAAGAAATGGATCGTCTACCATGCTAGACCGTCTGGCCAGAAGTATCGCCTGACCAGCACTGTGCCAACTGTAACCAGTTATCTAGTAATAGTTAATCTTATCTTGTATTCGGGATATCCGAGATCTTATCTTGTATTTATTATTGTTTATGTTTGCCAATGTAAAGTTGACCTCAGAATATCCGTCGTTATCTATGTATAAATACAGAACTTGTAATCGTGAATAAGTAGGGATTTGGAAGTGCAGAACAATAATAAGAATCTACAGAATTCATCTTTGCATCTTCAGTTCCTCAACTCTTTTTACCTTTTCTTTCAAGAAAAACCTCTTTCTTAACATGGCATCAGAGCCAGTATGATCTGTGGTTCCTTTATTTTTCGTTTCTCCCATGGCCGAAGCTCCGCCTTCGTGTAAAGCTTTATTTTTTTGTGTCTTTAAACTTTCGACGCTGAGATTCATGAACAGAGGGGTAACACCTGTTAACGTTTCTCTGAACTCAAGCCATTATCCTTTACGACTTTCTTACTTTTCCTTTTCAACGCTGAGATTCATGAATAGAAGGGTAACACCTGTTAACGTTCCTTTGAATTCAAGCCATCACAGCCGTAAGGCCTCTAAGACTCAGGTGCTGGAGCAAAACTCAATACCCTCTGAGATGCCCACTGCAGTACAAGCCCAGTCAATACATCTATTTTGTACTCATTTTCCTATATTTTCTTATATGATATTGTGCCTAATTGTTGTGTTACCCTTATAGAACTCGCGATTAACATAACAATTGCGAAATAGCACTACAAGAAAGGGCTCTATTAGCGTCCAAATTTAGCGTCAGCCACGACACCGACACTAATTTTATCACTTTGCAACGGCCAAGCTGATGCAAAGAGATGAAAAATAACCGCTTAAACTTTGAGTCAATTAGATTGACGTCATGCTGCATCGGCTAAATGATTAGTTGAGTCAGCCGAAGCATACACTAATATGTAGCGGCGACACCGACACACATTTGGCAGTGTAGGGGCCTTTACATGGGCTTGAGGTCTATTGTCGGCTTTGACCGGCATTAATGTGACAGCGTATGACCAAACAACGCGCCTTTATGGTTAGTGTCAGCCTAGGCGATGTTAAACGTTATTGGTTTCTCCGTCCACACCCATTTTAAGCCTAATTATTTCTACTCTCATTTATCTCTCAAACCTTAGTCCTAATCTCTCTTCCTCCACCGCCCCACCCTCACCCTCTCTCGTTGGCCCCTTACTTAAAATGTGTTAGACTGAATGTACATGTGTTAGAAGTTATAATGTGTTAAGATTGTGATCATGTTTAGTATAATTATTTGTTATTAGTAACTTAAGTATACATTGTTAGATTTTCTGCAGAGTAACGGAAAACCCTAATAGAGACAATACAAAAAGCGAGGCTTTGAATCGAGGGGAAGAAACTGCCTCTGCTCTTGTGAAAAAAATTGTGAAGATGAAAAATGATTGATAGGCTTAAAAAAGTTAGAGCTGCAAAAATTAAAGATGAAAGTGTTGGATCATGTGTTTGACAAATGAAATAATTGTAATAAAATAAGTAAATTATTAATATAAAACTATTATTGTTATTGTTATTTATTATTTCTTATGAGAATTTTTACCTATGATTGTTATTAGAAATGCCTTATAATTGATATATATATATATATATATATATATATATGTGTGTGTGTGTGTGTGTGTGTGTGTGTTAAAATTATTTTCATGGCAGTAGTGTCAAATTTATGTTAAAGATTAATAGTTATCTAATTTCATTTGTTGTTTGTTATTCAGTGGTATTTAAAGTTATAAAGTTATGATTAGTGAAATATGTAGAATATCATGCGTCGTCGTTCTATGTTTTTAACTCGGTGTTGTAGCTATACCTATGAAATGTCGAATGAAGACAAGTATTAGGGAAATTGTATTGATCAAGTAACCAAGTTATTAAACCGAATTCAAAGCATGCAACGATGATGCATGATATTTCATAACTACTAATAAGCATGTATGTATGTATCAATGATAAAACCATTCAACTATATTACCATTGAAAAACACTCAGCAGATGGGGTTAGATAATTATGGATTTCAACATGAATTTGACACAACTTTTGTGAAAATAATACTAAAAGGGCCTAAAGTATTTCCGACCTATAAAATTGACGCTAAAAATTATGATTTAGTATCGGTTGTTGTCATCGGCTAGTGGCTTCGGCTTAGATTTAGCTAAACTGACGCTAAGGATTTGCGGCAGCTGAATGGCTGACTCAAAATGTTTGCTTTGAATCTTTTAATGTCCGCCCCGACGCCAACTATAAAAAAATTATTGCTTCGGCTTTTGGCTCATTAGCGTCGGAATTTGACTAGCCTAATAAGAGTTTTTCTTGTACTGTACGCAGGTCATAGGTGAAATAGTGAAAAATGGAAGAAAACATGGATAATAGAGCAATAAGCTGAAGATGTTGAATAAGAGCAAGATCATGACTGTACTGGATGTTAGCACAACTATGGTTGTTCACAAGAGCATGATATTGCTGAAGGTTTGCACGGCTGTTGGTGCTTCACAAAGCATGCTCATACATGATTTCAACAATATAGGGCAAGTAAAAAACCTAATTCGGGTTCTGCTACTGGAGATCATCAGGGTGCTAAGGTAGAGACTATGTTGACCCGGGGTAATAAGCGTAACTTGATGTGCCTTTTATTTTATTTTTTATTTTGAGTTTTAATTAGTGTTTTTAAGCATATTTTGCATTTTCAATAGTTTTAGGGTTTTTCTTGATTTTATAAGGATGTCATCTTATTTTTCTTGGAATTTGTAGATTTTCCTTGGTTTTCATTTAGTTTATCTAGTTCAGATTTTATTAGGTGTTATTAAGTTTATTTAGTGGGTTTTAATAGATTTTATTAGGATTTATCTTACTTTAATTTGCTGTTTTGGTTTCATGAAAATGAAAATCCAAGAGTTGTTGTCTGATGGTGGCGCGACCACGCCAACTCCAGTTCATTTTCCAGCACGGCCGCGCCAGGTTCGAAAATAAGAATTAAAGAAGTGATTTTCTTCAAGGCAGAATGCAACAGACAGAGACTTCTGAAGATTGGCTTTTTGCTCTGGAGACAAGGAGGCACTGTGGAGGGACTCTTGAAGGATTGAAGCTCTTGGTTTTGATTCTTCTTATTTTGTAATCTCTATGACCATGAGTGTCTAGTTTCTTTTAGGTACTTGCGGTGATTGAATATTTTTGCCCCTATTATGCTTTGATTTTCTGAGATTTTGTATGAATATTTTTGCTTATCTATGATTTTTTTTCTCCATTTTAATTTACCTTGAGCCGGCGCAAGTTTTTTTTTATATTTCTCGCACAAATGACGATTTGGTTAGGAATAAGGAACTGAGAAACGGATTAATCTAGAATTTCTACGCCTTAGACATAAGGGCAGTGCTAGGTTTTGTTGGCCTGAATTCAATTGAAATTAATCCTCAATTTGATTAGTCTAAGTTCTAATATATTAGGCTTAGAAATTAGAATTGAGAATTTTGCTTGATTAAGACATTAACAAGTAAATACTTAGTCAAAGCATCACAGATAAGTGATTTTGGTTCATCCATTGACTGGAACTTTGGGCATAATTGGTGAATTGTGGAAATCAAACCCCAAGTACTGTTGTTCTCATAAGCGATTTTTGTTTAAGTGATTTTTTTTTATTTTGGTAATTAAAAACTGTGGACAAAAACCTTTCCAATCATTTTTATATATATTTTTTTGAAACTCAATCATTTTTATAATTTACACTCTATTTCAGTAAAAATTAAATTGAATTGGTATAAAAACACAGTATATGTGGATTCAATTTTTTATTACTTCGGGCATTCTGTACATTTATAGAAGTGCTATTAGACTACTTGGGTGAGATTGGTTTATCTTCTCCCTTGTTTGTACGTCGTTAGCCGTGATTAAGATCTATGTGTGCCTCATGTATATCATGAGTGGCTAAGCATCATCTCTCGAGTTATGACGTAATTGATGGTGTACACCCCATTTTTATATTTTATTCTTTAATTTCCCTTATTGATTCGTATTGTCTCTGATTTTTTTTGTTGCGACATGATCAACAACAATATATCGTTGGTATTTAGCACACTCCTTGCGGGGGTGATAGTTTATGTAACCGAGAGTATCCTTAGTATACTCTCCAAATTGGTAGGATTAAATTTTTCTATATTTCTAATTAGTTTAGGATACCGTGTGAAGTTACATAGAGCATCTTTAACGGTAGTACATTAGGAGTTTCTTAGCACTAAGCATTCAGACCTTTCCTTTCACAACTGGAGCAAGTTTCTATAGCACTCCAAAGAGCTTAGAAACAAAATTTGCAAACATACTTTATAATTAAAATAATATTATTTCTTTGTGTCTTGCATTAAGAATTCATTATCTCTCCTATATTAAGTGACAATGAAAAATTAAACATATGAGTTTCTTATGAAAAAGTAAGAATTCACCATTGGAGTAAAATCTTCGTGAATTGTTTAAATACTCTATGTGGCATTTCGAACCCAAATAAATAGTGCTAAGCAACCCAAATAAGAAACCACTATTGTGGATGCTCTAAACAATTTCTCAACGCTTCATGCCTATTCAACTCTAATAGGTTTATAATGTTTACTAGACAGTGGGTTTTGGGTATGACTCTCAATTGAATACATGTCTTACCTCTTGTTGAAACTTGAGAAGTAGAATCATAAGAATCATTAATTAAAATATAAAAATGGGGATCTGAATCGACTATTGTTCGTAACCTTGCCTCTAATCTCTAGTATTTCCTTCTTTTACTTGTTTTTTGCTCTATATTATTTCATCCTCACAACCAATCCAACTAAATATGATTGTCTAAACAATGAATTCATCTCTTAAAGTTAAGTATTCATGTCTTAATTCATTGAGTTTGATAACTGAAATTTAACTCCTATATTACATTTGTGATAGAGCACAGTTGTTTTTGTGTATTTGAAAGCAACACATTAGAAAGGTAGAATTATAAAGGGACCAACTTGACACATGATCTAAAGTCATATTTCTTGATCTAACCAGGTATTATTAGATTTCCGCATTAATTTTTTTATATTAATCTCTGAATAATAAGAATCATAATTATAAAGGTTTTCCAATAGTATTTTATCAATTAAATCAGTCCCTACATATTTATTTCATTAATCAAAAGAGTTTCTGATATAACATGCAAGGTCCTAAGGAGTTCCTATGATAATTTCTATTTTTTAAGAAATTTTGTTCCAATAAACCCTTCATGATGATTCAAATTCAATAAAGCAATGGATGTGATGCATATATTATGGATAGCATCGTGTGGGTCTTTCAGTTGTCTGTGCTAATATAGAGCACCATGAACGCTTATATAAAATATTCTCTCTCCATGATGGGTTTGGATTGATGCGTGAAAATAGTGAATCAGAAACTCTGCATATCTTCGGAAAGATTCCAATCAACTGACATAAAAAATGAGGAATCCAATGGCTCTGTTGCTTTTATTTTGTGGTTGAAAAACATGCATGCATTCTAAATTTCTATGTGGGTAGATAAACTGTCAAACCTCTCATTGATATGATATTTGAAACTCATGTTGCTGTTTGCATATTCATAACTGGAAAGTGGGCATGCCTAATGACTTTGCCTCTAAATAGTAACTGTTTGGATCCCCTTTGAACCCCCTCTTCCAACTATGCATGCTCTGTCTGTCAATCTCTCAGTCACTGTAAATTCTTTCAAATCCATTAACGTAATTAATGACATGATAATTAAGGTATAAGACAAGTGGAAGGAGATCAAATAAAAACTGGAAATGATAAATAAATTTTGGTATACTTAACTAAAGTTAGTTTTATAATGACGGATCACTGAATTTGGATATTCGATGTTTTCTGAGCCAGCGCTCGTGGGGGTTTATATTTAATTAAGAGTCAAACTAAGCATCGTGACCAGCTGGCTAGAATAGAATCCTTCAAGAATAAGTGTTTGTTGGCACTTTAACTTCTTCCACCAACATAGAACGAAAGTGAGAAAGAAATGACACATATAAGGTAATATGAAAGATATGATGACTCTCATCACAAAGTCGCATATGCGGATGGATTTATTTATAATAAATTGATTATAAAGAACATCTTAATATACTCTAGAAATACTTGAGAGCAAAGTAAAAAATATTTCAATATGTTCTACAAATACTTGAGAGAAAAGTAAGGAATATCTCCATATGTTCTAGAAAAAATAATACAATATCCCAAGAATAATAAGAAACTAATATATCCTTATACTCCCCCTCAAGCATAAACTAACTTAGTTTTAAGCTTGTTTTAAATGACCCGGGAGACAAAAAAGAAAAACTAAGAGAGTGCATTGCCATTCTTATTGCCACCATTGTCATAGAGAAGATGAGAAAAGAAGAGAGATCATTAAGAGAAAAAGTGTCGTTGTGAGTGAGAGAGAAGTAGACAAGCTCATCCACGTTGAAACTCATTGGGATGCGGTCTTCATGCAGTGGTTCGTTGAAGAAAAGACGTGACCTTTTTTCATCGTCATGAATGAAGGAGGAGATAACCTCGTTGCCGCCGGAGTCCTTGGAGGAGATTCTCGAACGGCGGTTGGGTCTGTGTGCGCGGCAGTGCTCGTGGTGGCAGGAGCCCACAATTGTGGCGTCGCTTCCACGGTGAGAAAGATATTGTGAGAGGCTGGTGGAGGGCGAAATAGAGACAGAGTTGGTGGTGGTTGCGCAAATTGAGAGAAGAAAGGAAGGAGGAGGAGGAGGAGGAGGAGAGGGTTATTGTAGAGATGTTAGAGAATGTGTGGTGGTGGTAGGTCTCGTGCAACGATTTTTGGTAACTCAACTTCGGGTTCTGTTCGAGAAAGCACATATCCTTTCGACCACACCAACTCACCGCGAGGTTGGATCTCTGAAAGTTGTACCCAGGATCAAACCTGCTCTTTATACCACGAAAGATATGATGGCTCTCAACACAAAGTGGCAGATGCTGAATATATTTATTTATAATAAACTAATTACAAGGAATATTTCAATATGTGCTAGGAATACTTGAGAGCAAAGTAAAGAATATCTCAATATGCGCTAGGAATACTTGAGAGAAAAGTAAGAAATATCTCAATATGCTATATGAATAATAACAAAATATCCCAAGAATAATGGAAGAAACTAACATATCCTAACATAATATGATAGAGAAAGATAGATAGAAAATGATGGGTGAAAATGAGATGAAAGAGAAAAAAATGTGTGAATGAACTATAACCCAATTCTTCAATGGTATGGTGCCTACAATCTTGCTAGGTGATGTTAAGGAATTGATGGTTGATTAGAGTTAAAAGACAAGAAAGTTATCAAAATGAGTTAGCTTTAGCTTACAAAGACTAAATTTTTATAGACAGGTGGTTAATTTAAGTGGTTATACATGCTTGATTCTTCTCAAGTAAGATCTTGAATTCGAGTTTTGCCAATGAAAAACCTTCTCTAAAAGAGTTAGCTCCACTCCTCCCATGGAGGATACTTGTAGGCATGCACAAAAAATAAGACTACATTTTTATCTAGAAAACAAAAAATTTAAATCAATAATAATTCATCCAACACCAAAAGCGACAATGAATTAAGGCAACAAAACACTCAAAGAATTGACACCGCTTCTTCATCCGAAATCTTATATAATTGGGTATATGAGTATCTTCTCTTATATTTTTTTCATGCATCTTAGTATTAAATAATATGAAACTCCAAACTCACACTTCCATTCATAACACTTAATTTATTATTACATCTAGTGGAAGTTTTTCTTTTAATAAGTGCAAAAATATTAAAATTATGATAGAACAAAAAAATTATTACATCTAGAATTTGTTTTATCTTATATAAACATGTATTTTGTCATATGTAGATAATACAAGACTTCTCAACACATCTTTGTGGGTGACCCATATATGAGTAATTTCCAATAAACGAATCTAGAATAGACTCTTATATCATACAAGGATTTAGATTGGGTTGAACTCTACCCCAAAAATAATTTTTGAAGTGATCGTTGCTCTACCATTTATAAACACTTACTTAGTCATATCTCTAGTCATCATTGTGAGAATTCTCAACAAAATTGAAATAGTCAATTGAAGTTATTCTTTGGGTGTCTGATGTGGTTGACTGTTACATGGAAAAGAGTGTGAATGATGTTTGGAGGTTGGATCTTGTGTGGAGAAGGGAGCTCTCTGAATGAGAAAAATTGCTAGCTGTCTCATTCATACAGGTTATCAACCAAAGTTTGCTTAATCAAGGTGCTAGTGATTAGTGGTGCCAGAGAACTGATATTTCAGTTGGCTTCTCTACTCGATCAACTTATGAGTCTCTGCAGTAGAATTTTGGTAGTGTAGATAGTGTATTTCTAAAACTGATTTGGTTTTATGTCGTTCCACCCAAGGTAACTGCTTAGGGTTGGCGAGTTTATCATGGAATGTTACAGAAAATGGATAACTGGCTTAGAAGAAGGGTTATCTTAGAACCTATGATTATTCTTTCACCCTTTGCAATGGTAGTTGTGAAACTTGCTCTCATTTATTGTTCACTTGCCCAGATTCTGATAGCGCGAGAAACACACAAGAAATGGGGGTTTGAATTGTGTGTGTGATTTCTGAAATTTTTTTTCTAATACATCACAGTTATTAGTCTCAAAGAGTGTTAGAGTGTGTGTGCACGTAGCGTAAAATTAACTTAAAACAGAAAATTAAAGCACACATGAAATTTATCCTGGTTCACCCCCATAATCGTCTAGGCTACGTCCAGTCCTTGGCTTCACCAAGATTTTCCACTATTTCATCAAATAGTAAAAGTATTCTCAGGGACTTCTCCCAGTATTAGAAGAACTTCTCCTATCAAGTATTGTACAGGATTTCTCCTAGTATTCTCAGGACTTCTCCTTTCAAGTATTCTCCAGGACTCCTCCTCACTAGTATTCTACAGGACTACTCCTGATTCCCTTTACAAATTGGGTTTGTTGTTCTACAAAAATTCTCTTCAGTAAGAGTAGGTAGAAAGATGAAGTACAGATTACAGAGAGAATATGAATTTAGGGTTCTCTGTTTGGTTAGTGTGTGGCAAGGATGAGAGTAACACTCTATGGGTTCTTCACACAAGTGGACGACTTAACTCAGTAAAGAATGGCTTGAAGTTTTCTGAGTTTAAACCAATGGAAGCTTGGTTCTTTGGGAAACTAGGTTGGGATATGCAATATGTTGTATTCAAGTCGCCAAGTTGTTCCGGAAGCTGATTTCTCTATTTATATCTTCAGTAGAAAGTCTTCATTGAGCTTTGACGAAGAAGAGAAAATAGATCTGTTAGTGCTCCTGCTTCCTTGTGAGTAACGACTAATTCTATAATTCTGGATCAACATTAAATGCGTTCTGTCAAGCATTAATTGCTTGTGTTGACGTCGTCTGACTCTTTGCTGTGTTCAGCTTTGGGTTTTTGTTTGAACATAATATCCTAGTGCATGCCGGCTAATGATCATTAAATGCTCTGAACAAGAGATTTAAATTTGAACGTTGAGGAGGTACGATGTTCAGAATTTCACGCCGTTGATTCAGCAAGATTAGCTTGATTTGAGGAAAAGCAGATAAGCAGAGGAACCGAGGAATAAAATATTAATTGTGTCATTCTCTTCATTCTGCGATCAACAATGCTTCATTTAATGTGCTGATGAGGTAGATGATCTTTAAAGCGAGAAGCAATTATAATGGATAAATTCTTCAGAATTTTGTCGAACAATTTCTTTAATGCTTCTGTCAAACTGATTCTTCATAACCTCATGACAAACATGCTTTCTGGCATTTATGACTTTTGAGCACTTTGATGCTTTGGGCAGACGGAGTCTTCATCATGACATGGGAGACGCAGTCTTTACAGAATTTTCAGAAGTTTGTCACTGAGTGAGTTGCTAACTGTGTTGCGTAGGCGGACAGACTTTCTTATCTCGAACTCTCTTGACTGTCAGATTGTTTTTGCTATGCAGGTGGCTGTACGCTTCCTTCTTTTGTGCTTCTGTTGAAGTTCTCCTCTTGAATGGATTGTCATCCAACTATTTTTCCATAGGGGCTAGAGATACTTCAAAGATTGAGATGTTTCTTCAAGCTTGTGACTAGACTTACTCACCTTTGGCAAAACAGTCTTCCTGTTGGTCAAAATGTATTCAAGCACCGGTCTGTTTCAACTTCCTCACATGTATTATGGTATTGAATGATTGCAGCTGCTTTAGTGCTCTCCCAAGGAATGTCTGTTTTTCTTTTAGGCAAGCTTGGTCTTTAGTGAGTCGTCAGGCTGTCTCTGCTTGATTGTTTTCTGTGTATTCAGACAGTTCCTCTTGAAAACGTATGCAGTTGTTCTTTAGTGAGGACTCGGACGATTTCCACTTATTTGGTCTGTCATATATTTATGTGTCTTGATAATGCCTTGTGGTTTTATGTAGTCCTTTATGAGGATAGTTTTTCCTAGACATAAAGGTCTTCAGCAAGTTAGGAATTCTACCTCAGAAATATCATATTATAAAGAAATTGTTAATTATCAAAACATAATAATTATTTGAATCTAACAGTTTCTCACTCTGTTTAACAACATTGCCTTAGTTGACTTAGTGTCTTTACATCACTTCATGTTGATTGTCGGACTAATTTTTTATGATTTATTGGGTTGTTCTAAGGAAATTTATCCTGAAAGGTTCTTACAGCTATTTGGTTTGCAATTTTTTTGGAGTATTTGGTGGATGCATCATGATTATTTTTAAAAATGCTATTTTATGTATTCCATCTGTCATGGAAAAGTCAAGATCATAGATTGGTCGTGACTTAGGTGTAGACTTTGTGAATTTATTTTTTCTTTCGTCAATTGGTATAGGCGTCATCTAGTTCACCTAACATGCTTAGTTTTGTATTTTGGGTTATGGTACCTCTTATACAAGTTTTTGTTGTAATTTTTGGCTTATAAAAAAAAGTATGACTTTATCTAATGTGGACCAAGAAAAACTTCATTCACAAGTTAAAAGACTTATATGCAAATTAATTTTAGCACACAAAGAACATGTTAATAATAACGCGTACTAATTTTTTTTTCCGAAAACAAACATATACTAAATATTAGTAGTACAAACATGATTTATGAGTTGGACAATTTATAACATGATCCACCGTTAAATTTTCCATTTGTTATGGTACTGGTCAAGTTAGCCAAACTCATAAAATCGGCTCATTTGGTGAGTTGAGTCACTTGAAATATGGAGAAATATAATTTTTATTTCTTATCACAAATATAATAGGTAAAACAATTTATAGATAATGCTAATCCTAATTAAGGAAATACAATAACAATCATAATTAAAGAAAATATCTCCTAATAATAAACAAAATATCTCCTAATATTTTTCATATAATTTCCTTATTTACAATACTCCCCCTCAAGCTGGTGAATGGATATTTATTGATATCCAAATCCGCAAGTGTACGGAGGTTATCGAAGTAATATAAAAGATATCGTCTCCACAGGGATTGGTTTGATTTTACAGTTGGTTTTTCAGAGTTGGAAAGTTAAAAGATAATTGTTTTGATTTTAGATGTTGTAAAAAATCGAAATTGTGACTTGCAACGAGAAATTTATATTAAAAGCTAAGCACTTGGGTTGAGTTGAATCACTTATAATTCATGTTGTAGAATCAATTTTATATCTGAAAGTTTAGCCTGAGTTCATGGTTGCTCTAGCCTAGGTTCCTTAAGAGTTAATTTGTTAAACAAATAAAGCTTTCATTTAAATTACCAAAGCTAATTCCTTAGTATTTAGTTAATTCAAATGAATAATAAGTTCTGAATTCATGCCAACAATAACAAAGTTATCCTTTATACCTAAGCGATATGCATTTGTTCATCCAAATTCCTAGTTCCCTTATTTCCTAACAATTTCCGTTGTATATGAAATAAGCAAGAATACTTGAGTACTGCAAGATAGAATAAGCACAAAGAATTGGAACCATGAATTGCAATTTATTCATATATAAAAATAAGAACTAAAGCATGGTTACAAGCTAAACAACCTACAACCCAAGAACTTAAAGAAATTAGCCAAGCATGGCTTAAGAAAACATAAAGATAGGAACCTGAATTGGGAGCTCAAGGGGGCCTCCCACAAGTCCAGGAAATGCTCAGGAACTAGAACAATATTATAAAAAGTGTCTAACAAGGTATGATAAGGTATATTTACAAAAAGAGCAAAAGCTCTTATTTATAATAAAAACTTGTTGCGTCCCAACGCTCAAGCGTTGGCTTGCCAACGCCTAAGCGTTGGGAATAAAAAATCCCTGGGCCCAAATAGAATGCTAACGCTCAAGCGTTGGCCTCGTCTGCTGTTTCAGATTCCTTTCTTCCTTTCTTGCTCTTGATGGCTTTGCTTTGATGACCATGAATGGTCTTCATGTTGCCATTTTCTTGTCCCCTCTTGATCTCAAACATCCTTTTCTTCATCAATTCATCATTCATGGCCTAATTCCCATGTGTTAAACAAGATTGGTGTTTCATCTTCCACTTCATTTTCAGTCCCCCAACTCTTGTTAATTGCAGTTTGGTCCCCACAAATATGCCTAATTTAACAAGTTTTCTAAAAAGGACTAAAAACTAATAAAAACACCTAAAAAATAGACTAAAATGACTAAAAACACAAAATCACTAATTTCCTACATGAAAATGCAAAAGTGAAGAAAAACCTAACAAAATGAATAAAAGTCTAAATGAGACTCAATAAAAATAAAATAAAATAAAGTAAAAATACCCTAAAAACATCATATGAAATCCAGCCATCACACCACTATACCCAACGACAGCTTGTCCTCAAGCTTAGAATAAGTTTATCCAACTAATCAAGAGAAGCACAAGATTCATTTTCACATGAAAGTACAGAGGATTTGGAAAACAAGCATGTTCAAAGATGAGATATTCATTCAAGAAAACTGGGCTTCGTACTTAATCATTTCAACAAATTGAGTTCATTCAAATTAAGCTCACAAAAATAATTACTCAATGAGAACAAGAGAGTTAAATAATTCTATCTATCATTCAAATCAAAACTAAAACAATGCAACTTAACTAAGATTTTACTAAACACAAAAAGATTTAAATCCTTAATTTATGGGGAGATGAGAGTTAAATTCGGAACATATAGTCAATTCCGCTGTACAAGTTAAAACCTTGGGTAGAAGTACAAACCATGTCTGATTCAGGGGGAAATTCAAACCCTCTTAAAACAATATAAAGAATTAGAACAGGCCTCCAAGTTCTAGGTTTCACCAGATTATGGTAAAATAATGAGACATATCTCTCAAAAAAAAAATCGAGATAATGTACATTTTTGTGTCATTCTCAATTGATAGAAATTATCTGTTTGTTTCACAAAACTGCCATAATTACAGATTTACGTAAGGACTAATGCTCTTAGTTTAAGGGTGAAGTTTTATTGTAGCAATATCAGAAGTTCAGGACTAAAAAGAAAAACTCTAAAGGGAAACAAGGAAAGATTGCTAAAATCTTTGAGTGTCCTTACTGATCTCTTTCAATATTCTGATGTAATGCTTCAAGTTTTATCATGTGGGATTGATTCACCTAGCAACATGGAAACATTTCCAACACTGTCCCCTAATTGGGACCATAAGAGGGTTGGGGAACATACATCTCTCTCCCATGTGCACCAGCAGTGGAGTCACATGTTCCATTTACACATTCCCCTGGATCAGGAATCACTTCCTAGCTGTACGAACCAATTAACCAGCAAAAGAGGCCCTCCCTCATATCTTGAAGTTGTGATTTTTGGGTCCCAAAACAAGTGAAGGATGTGCATTCATTCATTGACACTATTGTTGAAGCAACTTTACATTATAGAAAGTGAAATAGAATGATGGGGCATGTATAGCAAGGTCCACTTTATTAGAGCAGGCTCATTGCCTATTGTAAACGAATCCCCACATGCATACCCCTTCCATGTGATTTTGGACATGTTTGGGTCCCTGTTCCTAATGATGTCCGTAAAAGGTTTGTGTGTAGGCCTCAAGCCTAATTATAATGGTTTTCTGATGGGATATCTAACTTACCCAACTAAAAATAACTCATTCTAAGTGGATTTATAGTATTTAACAAAAACGTGTGGAAATTGCTCCTACTTTTTAATTAATTTTTATATAAATTATTGGTAATTGGGCCATATATATGGATAACTGATCGGCTGATAATCTAAGTATTAGAATTTGAGAGGTTTAACTAAACCACAAAAGATAGTTTGAGAGTTGAGGGTTGCTTTACCCTTATAAAGGCTATTTATATTAAATCTCTAGTTAACGTGAGACTTCCAACACACACCCTCACGCCCAGGGATAGACATTTGGAGCGTGGAATATGTAAGATTGGACATCAGCGGTGTGACCCAAATACTGGAAGTCTCCGTCAACTAACGGATCTAGAGTAAACTCTGATACCATATTAGAATTTATGTATATTCGTAAGTGTGCAATGTAAGAAAATTTGAATAGGTCAATCATATTATCCCTAGAATTATGGGATTGGGACGTGATTGAAGGATGTTTATGATTTCCTCTAGGATGAACTGAGTTTTCAAATCTACTTAAGGGAATGAGCAAATATGTTAAAGTATGCTCACTTTTTCTCTAGAGGCTAAGTATAAATTGTTGTGGTTTTTGCTTGGTCTCTAGAGCTTTGACTTGTGAACATGGGATCCCATTGTGGGGACTCGTTAAAAATTCACTTTGATCTAAGTGACAATGCTATCGATAACACCCAAAAGCCCTCCCCTACTCCTTCTCACACAAGTCTTACTCTCTCGTCTCATTCTATTGACCTCACTTTCTCGAGGGTACCAAAGCAAGGAGGCTCAAGCTCTCTCTTTGCGATGTTTTATTCTCAACTTTCAACCCCTCTCACGCTTTTTTAGGCATCTAAAGCGCGGAACTGGGCATAATTTTCTCCCTGTAAACCACAGTCAATGCAAGAGAACTTCTTTCGCAGGTTCCACCTCACCGTACCACGTCCCTCTGCTAGTCGTGATTGATCTGAGCGGTTCGCACTCTAGATCTTTGACTTGTGAACATGGGATCCCACTGTGGGGATTCGTTAAAAATTCACTCTGGCCTAAGTGACTATGGTATCGGTAACACCCAAAAGTCCTCCCCTACTCCTTCTCACACAAGTATTACTCTCTCGTCTCATTCTATTGACCTCACTTTCTCGAGGGTATCAAAGCAAGGAGGCTCAAGCTCTCTCTTTGCGACATTCTATTCTCAGCTTTCAACCTCTCTCACACTTTTTTTAGGTATCTTAAGCGCGGAACTGGACATAATTTGTGATAAAAAAAGGACAACACAAGAAGGGGGGTTGAATTGTGTGCGTATAAAACTTGACTTTGAAAAACAATTATTAGTTCAGAAAAGCTTTTCGTAAACGATGGCAGCGGAAAATGATAAGTAAGAGTGTAAACGATGCGTGTTGAAAAGGTGTAAACGATGCAAGCAGTGAACGCTTAGACGATGCAATCAGTAAATGGGTAAACAATGCAAGCAGTAAACGTGTATTCGAAGGACTTATCCTTTTACAAGGTTTCTTCTACAAATAGTTATCTTCCTAAAAGAGTGATGGTAGAAAGAATGTAAGCACGACTAACTCAAGGTATTCTAGGTAGAGGATAAGACTCTAAAGTGTATACTTGAGGTTAGTGAATAACAGAGATGATCAAACGATCGGTTCTCTATTTTGGTGTGAAAACTTGATAGTGTATGACTCTTAAGTTCTTCTCACACTTGGACGATTTTTTTCTCTTGAAGTTTTGACTCTTGAGAATATGAGAATCAGAAGTTCATAAGTTATAGGCTTGCAAGTTCATATTCTATCTTCTGATAAATGAAGAAATGACACAAGAAGGGGGGGTTAAATTGTGTGAGTATAAAACTTGACTTTCAAAACAGATTATAAGTTCACAAAAGCTTTTCGTAAACGATGGCAGCGGAAAACAATTAATCAGAGTGTAAACAATAAAGCTATAAACGACACACACTTTAATGCTGTGGAAATAACATGAATGAAAGTGTGGATGATGCAGGCAGTTAATGTGCAAACGATACGATGCAAGCAATAAAAACAGCACACAAGAGATTTATCCTGGTTCACCCCCTCAACGATAGGGCTATGTCCAGTCCTTGGCTTCACCAAGATTTTCTACTATTCAATCAAAAACAGTACAAGTATTAAACAGGGCTTCTCCCAAGTATTCAACAGGACTTCTCCCAGTATTCAATGGGACTTCTCCCAGTATTCAACAAGACTTCTCCCAAGTATTCGACAGGACTTCTCCCAAGTATTCGACGGGACTTCTCCCAAGTATTATACAGGACTTCTCCTAATTCATTTACAAGAATTTACACTTCTACAAAGTCTCTTCAGAAAGAGTAAGGTAGAAAGTTTAAGTACGAACAAACTTTAATTATTTTAGGTAGAGGATATGACTCTTAAGAATATACTTGAGGTTTGGTGAAAAAGAGATGATTGGACGATAGTTTCTCTGTTTGGGTGTGAAGGGGTAAAGAGATTTGACTCTTTGAGAATTTCATACTTTGGACAACTGCACTCGTTGTGGGTTTGACACTTAAGTTCGAGTGAGGTTTCAAAGCTTAGAAGATTTCAGAAAGATTGAGAGCTTGAATTTGAATTTCGTTGTAAGTCGCCAAGTTCTTCAGTCTTCAAGTCTTCTTATTTATATCTTCTCTTCAAAATCTCGTTACTGAAGATTGTGAGTGTGAGACGGTTTCTTCTTCTTCCTTCAGAATTCAAAGGATCCTTTCATTTAATGCACTTGACCGTTGAAAGCTTCTGAACAGAGGCATAGGTTGAAGTAGACGTTCAGATGTAGAGGTAGCTTTCCACAGTCTGAATATTTCTTCTTGGGGTGTACTTGATGTAGACATGTTATGAAACCATTGTATTTGCTCTTCGTCCTTTTACTTGTATGTCTGAACAAGGCATTTAATGTTGTTGCAGAGAGTGAATAAATTTCATTTATTTATTCACCAATGTTGTACTTTGCCTTGGAGAATGAAGTTGTTGACTCTGTAGAGCTTGCCTGTGATTTGTACTGTGCTACAGAGAGAGAAATAGAGTTGTTGATGTTCTGACACTTAATCACGTGATTCTGAGCTGTTTTCTCGATGAGTGGAATATGCCAGCCGTAGACAATGCTGCTTCTTCTAGGCTTTGGACGATGTTGTCTCCTTTCATTAGACGATGCATTCTTAATTGATCAGGCGATGCTGTCCCTTTCGTCAGACGATGCTTTCCTTGTCTTGTACTTCAGACGGTAGTTCTTCATGTCTTCAGACGATAGTTCTTCATGTCTTCAGACGATGCTTCTTCTTTGAACGATGCTCTTTGCTTCTTATCTTTGAATGGTAGTTGTTCTGACGTTGATAATGCAAGAAAACGATAAAGCTGCAGACTATGCTTGAGATGCTTGTCATAAACGATACTGTCTCATCTTGTACAAATGATGCTTCTTATCTTGGTTGGAAATTTCTTTCCATCAGACGTTGATTATGCAAGCGGACGATAGATTTGACATTGTACACTCTTGCTCTTTTATGGATGATGCTTCTCTTATTGGTTGAACGATGTTGTGACATCTTGTCTTTGGATGATAGTTCTTCTTTGAACTATGCTTCTTCCTTGAACGATGCTCTTATAGATATGTGACAATGTGAGCAAACGATACTTTTCCTTTCGTCTGAACGATTGGGATATTTCCTGAAAATAATAATACATGAAGTTTAGGCAATAAAATTGTTATCATTTAAAACATGATAAACAATCTAACTCGTTTGAACTTAACATTTTCTGAAATCTGCATCCATGTTGTTTTCCGCGATCTCTTCTCCTTTTATATATTCTCTTCAAAATCGAGTTGCTGAAGGTTGTGAGTGTGAGATGCGATTTCCTCTTACCCATTGATCAACGGATATTTTCTTCATTTAATGCTCTTGACCGTTGAAAGCTTTTCATTTAATGCATTCAGCTTTTCATTTAATGCATTCTACTTTTCATTTAATGCATTCTAACATTGTCATGTGATTCTAATCATTTCTCCTCAGTTAGTGATATTTGCCAGCAGTAGACAGCTCATAAGACATTTGTATATCACACGTGCTTCTACTTGACCTTAGACGATACTGACTCCTTTGATCAAAAGATGATTTATCATTTGATCAGACGATGCTTTCCATTTTTTCTTTGGACGATGCTTTCCATCTTGTCAGACGATGCTTTTTATTCTCGTACAGACAATGCTTTTTATTCTCGTACAGACGATGCTTCTCTCTTTTCTTAGACAATGCTTCTGTTCTTTTATCAAACGATGCTTTCTCTCTTTGCTTAAGACGGTGCTTTCCTTGTCATCAAACGATACTTCTCATCTTGTCTTTGGACGATAGTTCTTCTTAACTTATTTGATCAGACGATACTGTCCATCTCGTCTAAGCAGACGATGCTTCTTTCTTTTACTTAGACGATGCTTCTATTTTTTCTCTCAGACAATGCATATGTTTAAGTCTGAATAAACGATGGTTGATTGAACGATGCTCTTCTAGATATTTGACAATGTGAGAAAATGATATTTTTCCTTTCGTATAGACAATAGAGATATTTCCTGAAAATAATAATACACAATGTTTAGAAAATAAAATTGTTATCATTCAAAATATGATAAACGTTCTGACTCGTTTGAACTTAAAATTTTCTCCCTGTAAATCACGGCCAATGCAAGAGAACCTCTTTCACAGGTTCCACCTTACCATACCAAGTACATCTGCTAGTTGTCATTGATCTGTGCAGCTCGCACTCGCACAACGAGTTTTTTTATAGTTTTATCCACAAACCAATCTGCAATTTCCACAGCTTTCATGAACTAGGTGCATTATACTTTCGAGATTAAATATAAATTAATTTATCTTCTTTACTTTTCTTCTTGTTGTGGTTGAGGGAAATAATAAGAGATTAGGTGAAGCAGTAGGAATAGAAGTATGAGCTATCTGAGGTCCTGTATTGCCACCCAAGTCAGCCTCAATGTCTGAGTCTGACGATCCTCCTTCAAGAAATCTATCATCTTCGTCCACATCATCATCCAAACTGTTAACTTCAGGATCCACATTGTTTGTGGGGATGTTCTCAATGTCGTCCGTCAAATTAACGGTGTTCCCCGTGTTTCTGAAGGTCAAATACTCTGGATCAGCAACCACATCTTCAACGTGCCTAACTCCTTCATTCGACAATAGCTCCTGCGTTTCCATCGAATACGTTGACACTGGTATTGACGAACCTCCGGCCTCAGCAATATCAACATACAACTCTAGCATTCTCATCGACGATTGTTGGCTAAATGCATCCCTCATGATGCTGACGTCTTCTGTATCACATATCTGGATACTTGTAAAAAAATGGGGTTTTCTGAAGCTAAAAATCTATACGTAATGCTCGAAATAACCTGGTTAATGCTGAGTTGTAACTTCTCGTGAATTCTCCTCTACAAGCGTTGGAAAGAAATGCCTCGTTTCAGATATATGGCCTTTGTTGAACCTTCGAACATAACGCCTTGCCCCCCCTTCGTAAGCTCTGTCATTGTAGTACACAAAGATAATTTGTTGATCCATCGTAGATGTTTGGGTTTCAGTGTTTAAGGATTTCTGTCGAAATGAGATATGGTTGCAGGAAAGGGAATGTGGTTTCTGGGAAGGGCTGAGAGGTTTATATAGGTCACAAGTCGCAGGTAGGTTTGAGACTTGTGGCCCATAAGTTGCAGGTGGGCCTGCGACATCAATAGGAGTCGCATAAAGCTCTGCGACTCCAGTAGGAGTCGCATGATGGGCTGCGACTTCTAGCCCAGGCCCAGCTCAGCATGCCAACATGACACAAAGTGCCATACTTTGCTTTTTTTTTTTTTCACCTTATTTTACTAATTTTTTTTATATTATTAAAAAAAAGCCGAAATATATAAGATTTCACGAAGTGAAGGGCAAAACCTAACAATTATTTATACGGAATTATTTAGATGCGAGCTCTGACATCCCAAAAGAATGCCAACTAGTAACACTAACAATGCATACACTATTATTAAAATTCTCTAGTATTAGTTTTTTTTTTTTTTTTTTGAAACTTATTCTCTAGTATTAGTTAGTACTTAGAAATATGTTTACGAACCAATTAAATTTGTCTTTAACAAAGACTTCGCAGTCTTGGGATTAAGCCGGAAAATCCTAATCTCATTTTATTTTACGAAACCTGATTAAGTTATTTCATTGTTCTAAATTATATTTATCATCTAAACAACTCTTTAATAGTAAATATACATGATCCCAAGTCCTAATTTCTTACTCTCCAATGGCTATGACTTAATAGCTTTGGTGTACGCTGATCTTACTCGATTTATGCCCACCTCATTCTTTCACTTGAAATATTAACCATGGAGAGGGAGTGAACTGCCAATGTAGATTATAATAGGAATATGGCAATAAGTCCGAACCCGGGTTAAAAGCACAAATATATCAAAATGCAAATGAAATACGAGCCACCTCATCCAATACCAATTATCCTATCCCGCATTAGGTTATTTATATAGAGAAATGTTTTTATAGTATTAAAAATGAAAATATCATTTAATGTTTTATAAATATGAAAACTTGGATAGTGTTATAAACTTACATATTTTTTATTTGTTACAAGGAGGGCGAGACCCCAACAAAAAAATTAGCCCAATGGCGAAATAGAAACAGGACGCAGCCTCCAACCTATCAATAGATAACAACCCATGACATTCTCCAAAGGAGAATCTATTAGATGAAATCCAAAAGGAAAACGTAGCCCAATATGAGCCATATAATCCGCAAAAGCGTTAGCTTCATGGTGCGTATGAAGAAATATAATAGCCCCATGCTTCTCCTGCAACTGGTGAATGGAATGTGCAATATCCCCAAGAGGATGAGAACTAACATCAGAAGATGCAAGAAGCTGAATGACTTTAAGTGAATCAGTTTCAATAATAACCCGTGGGATGTCCAAGCTAATAGCAATCTCCACAGCAGTAAGGATAGATGTCAACTCAACCAACGAAACATTGATAAACGCTAAATTCCCCATGTTCGTGCAATAGACCTCATCCACTTTCCAGAGGAATCATGTAACGCTCCTCCTCAACTGGCAAGAAGGTTTAAATTCACAGCGCAGTCCACGTTGAACTTGGCCAGCCCTCTTCCGGAATCTGTCGTCGCTGCTAACGAACACGAGGCCTCTTACCATAAAAAAAACTCGCAAGATCACCTGCCACCGAGGCAGCCTGCTCGACAGAAACCCCCACAGGAGCTAGGTATTTGGCTGGATATGACTGAAAACATAATCATTCCTTAAACGCCAAATATCCCAAAGTGCAAAATCAAATAAGCAAGGCCATCCCAACTCGCCAATTCCAACCTGTAGCCCTGAGATGTTAGATAAAATCCAATTCTGCCAGTCCATCGTGAAAAAATATGCACCGCCTTCTTCCCCCACCACTACGCACCAGAACGGAATTATAACACTGTAGTCCTGACACAAGTGCAAGTAATCTTCTTGATAAACATCACAGAGAAGACTAATCGGAGAGGCGCCCAAGTGACGCCAAACCAATCTGAGCATTCGTTAGAACCCCTCTATTGAGTAACTTCCAAATAACAACTCACACCTTCTCTAGTTCATGCAGTCTCCAAACCTCCTTCCAAAGCCTTCCCGCATGCCCTTGGTTTCCACAATCAGCTACCATACTATACGTTGATTTCACCGTGAAACTCCCCGAGGCTTCGTCGACCCAAAATATTTGGTCAGGGACTCTTGAGCTAGTTGGACCATCTGATAAGAGAACCTCCTGAACAAACCTGTAAGAAAGATAGTTAGCAAATAAATAAGTTTTCCAACCCCAAGTCTCCTCAAAGAAGTGGGTGAGGGGAAGGTCAAAAATCTCCGATGGCACATCTTGAGATACCAGGTCCTTCAAGATATGTCCAGAATGAAGCCAAGAATCCTTCCAAAACTTGACCATCTTTCCATCTCCCACCTTCCACTTACACCCGGAAAGCAAAGTATCCTAAGTATTGCGAATACCTTGCCACAAAGCGGATACCTTATTCCTCCTCCTCCCCACTGGGACTAAGTCACTTCCACAACATACTTCCCCCTCAAAACCCTCACCCAACGCAATTTCGGTTTATTGATCAAACCTCACCCAACCTTCATCATTATGCCTTGATTAAACTCATGCATCTTCCTAAATCCCAACCCGTCTCGCTCTTTTGGACTATACACCACATCCCACTCTACTTAACTTGTCTTTTGAATCTCATTATCTGCACCCCAAATAAATCCTCTTTGCATCTTATCAAGTTGATGACAAACACCTTTAAAAAGCAACATCAATTGCATACAATAATAAGGAAGGGATGAGATTACCGATTTTAGAAGCGTTACTCCCCTAAAAGACTAGGAGTATTAGTCTTCCAAGATGAAAGTATCTTCTCGGTCCTTTCCTTAATGAATTCATAAGAAGCCTTTGAAGGTTTCTTATGAAGAAAAGGAACCCCCAAGGTATTTTCCAAGATCGGAAGTCAACATAATACCAACGGTATGGCTTATGCTTCTTGCCAAACCATATGAACATTTTCAGACACAAAAATTATGGATTTCTCCTTGTTCAATTTTTTGGCCTGAAGCATCACAGAAATCATTCAAACACCTCATCATGACCTCCACCTATTTAATAGAAGCTTCCCAAAAGAGGAGAAGGTCATCAACATAGAATAAATGAGTGATAGGTGGCCCATCCTTAGACAGAAAAATCAGCTCCCATCTAGAATAATTAACCTCATGTTGTATATGGTGTGCAAGTCTTTCTATACATAGGACAAAAGAGATAAGAGGAAAGCGCGTCACCTTGAGAGTGCCCCTAGAAGGGACAAAGCTATCGATTTTCTCCCCATTAAGGACTACCCTGAAAGAACTTAGACTCACACATCTGAGGATAAGATCACAAAAGGAGCGCTCAAAACCCAACTCCACTAGGGTGTCTTAAAGGAAGCTCCAACAAAGACGATCATAGGCTTTCTCCAGGTCGATCTTCATTTTCCTTTTGAGATAGCGCATAGATGGAACACATCTTGAGAAATTACAATGTTATTACATCTTTGCCTTCCCTGGACAAGGCTACACTGATTAGGAGCCACTAGATTACCCATCACCCCTTTCATTTTGTTGGCAATGGCTTTAGTCAAGGTTTTTTAAATAACATTACAGAGGCTGATTGGTTTGTATTGCGAGAGGAAATTAGGTCTATCCAAATTGGGATTTAAGACGATCAAAGTTCATTAATCTCCTTAATCCTAGCCGGGTTGTAGTAGCAACTCTTAAGAAGATCTACCACTGACTTTCCTACCACATCCATTGAGATTGGAAGAAGAGAGGGTTCAAACCATTTGGATATTCAAACCATTTTAGAGCACCCATACTAAAAACAGTCGCCTTAATCTCCTCCGTTGAAAAACACGTCTAGATATTTTGCTTGGCTTTCACATTGATTATTAGAGCACCCACTCAAATATCCTTGTAGGATATTCCCTCCGTTTCAAAATATTTGTTTTAAATTTTTCTCTATTTTTCAAAATATATGTTGTTTTACATTTCAAAAGCATTTTATCCCATTTTCTTTCACCAACACCCTCATTTAATATTATATCTCTCACCAACCACCTCATTTTTTCACCTATCACAATTCTCTCCAATTTCTCAACCAATAACTATCATTCTCCCTCTTTAATATAAATCAATTTTAAATAAGGGCAATTCAATGAAATTATACCATTAATTATTGAACTCTTAAATTAAGTGCATAACCTTAAAAAACATATATTTCGAAGCGGAGGGAGCACCACTTTTGGTGCCATCTTTTCTTCTGTAGCCGTCACCATCAGAGCTTTCTTACTTGCTAGCCCTCCTTTCGCCATAAACTTGCTCCTTCGGGTCCCCCACCGTCATCGCCGTTGCCTGTGGTGCTGAGGATGAACATCGCTCATTTCAGAGAAAAAGTTCTTTTTCCTGTATCCGAAGATCTTTTTAGAATCAAGAGTATCTTAAAAGAAATTAAATAGTATAAATTTTTATCACGAAGAGACATATTGGATCTAGTTGCTGGGACTCACTTCAGCAGAGTTTCAATTCAACGAAACTTTTTTTTTTATTTTTTTTTTTTTTACGGAAAACGTTAATATTTAACGGAATAGTGATGGGGACTAAAACTGTTGTCGTTTGATAAAGTGAGGACCATTTAAGCTAATTTTTTTGTTAGGGACCAAAAGTGCCAAATCGTGATAAGTGAGGGACAAAAAATGCTATTAAATTTAATTTTAAAGGAAAAATCTATAAAGTCACCTTAAACTTTAAGGTGGCTTTATAGTAGCAAAAGGAAATTGCATTTCTTATCATTGAATCAATTGTAATCTTGGTTGGAATACTGAGTGAATAGAGATCTATATGAATAATGAACAATGATAGTTGTTATTAGAAGTTCATACAAGAATTGTTTACAGAAAAATCAATTATAGTTGTTATTACCATTTCAATCCCAAACCCCCCCCATAAATCCATTTAACCATGTCAACGAGATTGAAAAACAATTCTCTTATAAACTTATTGGTGAGTTTGTTTTCGTTATTTTATTTTTAATTAGAAAATACAAATAAACTATTTAAAATATTAACCATTGATAAGTTAACTTTAGTAAACAAAA
This sequence comes from Acmispon strigosus, assembly GCA_030819835.1. NCBI lineage: Eukaryota > Viridiplantae > Streptophyta > Magnoliopsida > Fabales > Fabaceae > Acmispon > Acmispon strigosus. The sequence goes on from JAUAMA010000007.1 coordinate 35,128,804, forward strand.
TGACCTATTGTAATGATAATTAAAATTAAAGGGTCAATTAGGATGATTTTATAGTTAAAGTTTAATGTGGCATATGCATTAAGTAAATTGAGATGTTTGAGAAATTGACGGTACTTATCATCATCCAGAAACAAAAGTATTAATACTGGAATGCTTATTTTAGGGTAAAATATGTTTTTAGTCTTTATAAAATAGGGATGAATTGTCTTTAATTCCTTAAAAAAATTCATAGCTTTTAGTAGGGGTGTTCATAACCGATCCAATCCAATCAAAATCGAAAAACCGGTAAAAAAACCGAAATCCAATTAAACCGAAAACCGGAATGGATCCAAAATCGAGAAATCCAAATATTTTTGTCGGATTGGATCGGATTTCGGATTTGTTTTTCGAAACCGAACCAATACAATCCAAACCGAATGTTTACAAATATATATAATTTTATTTGTAAATATATCTTATAATTCATACTTACATTTTTCCGTCCTTCTAAGTTTATATAATTATTATATGACATGTAACTATTTATGAAGATATATTTGGGTAAATAGAGTTTCAAGTAATAATTTGGAAAATATGCATCAAAGTAAACATATATTTAAAAAAATATGTCATCTATGCAGGATTAATTTTTCTTCTTCTTCTTATTTTAGAGGTACTGAGCCAAGAATAGCGAATGGAAAAATTTATTTGAGACTTTTGGTTCGTCTTTATTTTTTATTCCAAACTCTCATTGTTTAGGCTTGTAATGTGACGTTATATGATTCAAATTAATTTTTATTTCTTCATTGATTTTGATATTTACAATGTCTTTAAAAACCAAAATCCAAATCAATAAAAATTGGATCGGATTGGTTCGGATCTAAAAAAAGAAAAAAAACCGATTGGATGATGAAGTGACAAAACCGAAGTGATTGGATCGGATGACTTTTTCCCTCAAAACTGAATCAATCCAGACCGCGAACACCCCTAGCTTTTAGTCTCCAACACTATTGAAATATGTGCAGTTAGTCAATGTTGTACTTTCTGTGATGATTTTTATGCTGAAGCAGCAATTTTTAACAGCAACAATCTATTTATTTTTAGTTTTAGAAGCTGTTTAAACCACCATAAAATAAACTGAGAGATTAACTTCTCTCATTTCATTAATGTTGAGAACTAAAATCTATGATATTTTTGGAACATAATCAAATCAATTTCACTCATATTTTACACGGGCTAAAAACATATTTAACCTATGATTTTATAACGGGATGGCTCCCTTTTATCCAAATCTGGAATGAAACATGTAAAGTAACTTAAAAAATTTAATTGCGTGGTTTAAAGGGACTATAGAATGAACTACAATCCTCTCAATTGCAAAAAAACTTGACTATATATCAAGTTCGAATTTGGATCCTCTCAATTCAGATCTCTCTCAATCTCTCTTCATTCAAAATTTGAACAATTGATTTTAAATTCAACAGTCAGAAAAATTCATGACTTAAAATTTACCATGTGACCCGAGCAAGTTATTTAAGTGTCAAAATTTTGTAGAATAATAAATTTAAAATTAACGACTCGATTGAGAGAGTGTTTGATCAGGAGAAATTCATATTAATGTTTTGGTTTGAAAATACGCTAATATACACCATACATTTTGCCGATATTGGCATGATTTTTATTTTTTTGAAGTTGCAAATATATAATAGTAGTGTTTTGGGTCAATGCTTGGCCAATCTTATTTCATTAGGTTTTTGTTTTGGGCTTTTGCCCCATTTGTTATCAAAAATTAAGACATCACACACAATAAAGTTACAACATCTGGTGGGCTTTATTTGAGAATTATTGGCGAAAAGGCAGGGAATGTTGTTTGCCAAACTAAATGTTGACTATTAACAACAGAAAAAACTAAACATTGAATAAACTTAACCCTACGGGACTTATACAAGCCCGGTTTAGGAAAAGCTTGAGTATCGGGAAAAAAGGGGAAACCTGAAGTTTTGGCCAATATTGTCAGAACCAAAACGATAATTGAACTGGTCCAGGTATCAGTTTAAGATTCAACAATTGAACCAAGGTCCAACCGAGGTTGAACCGATAGTTATTATACAATAATTTTAAAATATTACAATATATAAATACTATTAAAAATACAATGAATACAATAATTTAAATTTCTATCACTAAACATATTTATGGAGAGAGAGAGCAATATTTATGTTAGCTTTGAGTAAACCTCCATTTTAGTCCTTGAAGATGTTCACTTATGACTGATTCGTCCTTGTACTATTTTTACCCACCACGTTAGTCCTTGAAAGTGTCGACGTCGGTCATAGTGGTCCCTTTTTACATTTTTCGTTGGTCCCTGAGACGAAAAGTGCCAACGTGGGTATTTTTTTACACGTCCTCATCCGACGTGTCATGTTCTATGTTTCCCTCTCAAATAACACTATCAAAATAGTCCCTTGATACGTGTCCCAATGTGGTTGGTGCCAAAATCGGGCAAACCGGTCCCTGCCACCTTCATAATCCCTTGTTCTTCCTCTCTTACCCATTAGATAAGCAACCAAAAACCAATTGAGAGGAAGAAGAAGAGGCACCGATGAACCCTAAATTGCACCTCCATTGTTGAAGCTCTATCAGTGTGAAGCCTTGGAGAGCAACGACGCCAAATTTGATAAAGGTTTTTTCCTAGTTGTACTGCTTTTGGCTAAACCTTTATGATTCAATCATAACAAGCAGATACAGGTTTATCGTCTTCAGGGATTGTGTGAACATTAGTTCCACCAGTTAAATATTGATTTAAGCGGATAAAAAGATGTTTGAGAAATTGTTTTTGTGATTTTTAAAATGTAACGAAAAGCAATAAAAGAAGGTATACAGGGATAACAAAGAAGAAGATGTATTCAGAAATGCAGTCACCTAATCCTCTGATTGTTTTCCACTCAAAATTCATGTGCCAAGTTTCATTTCACATATGATGTCGAGAGTTATCCACCTAACTATCCCTAGCCTAGGTGAATCTATCAGTTGAAATTCCTAGACGTAATCTCTTACCATCTAGAAAACCCAAAAGGAATAAGACAGCTCAGATTCTCTCTCAAAGACATTTCCAATGACTAATCTATCACAAGACAAGGTACCCTAGACTTGTGAATTCCGTTGTCACCCTAGATCTCCTATTAGAACTCAGAACCCCACCTGTCACGTGGAAATCCACTATTGTTCATATCCAAGATATTCTCACCCTAAGACAACTAATTCATTGAGTGGTTTCTCTCTTGATCCGGACTCGCAATTATCTCTCGATCTCATGCTAGTCCATAGAAATCTAACACAAATTACTGATACTTAAAGTACATAAAGTAAAACTTTAACACATAGTGTTGTGACCTAAGACATAGGCGTCTACTTTCGTTTATCTAAGCATACAACAATTCATATCAATCTCTCGATCTATTTATAAATTAGTGAAGTCCATTTGGTTATCAATTGATTAATTAGAAGCATGAAGTGCAAAGAGAAACACCACACATGAACGATTTCCTTTTACATCAATAAATGAGTTTACAACAATCAAAGAATCAAGTTATACAATCTAAATACAAAAATTAGAAAACAACATATACAAGGGAAAGGGAAGAAAGAGACAAAACTCAAAAACGACGACGCTTTCCATGGCCTCCGCGCTCCGGAGCTCCGCTCCATAAATCATTGGCCCAAGGGCCCTCCTACATGATGCTCTGCTTCCTCTAGTGTGCTTTTCGAAGAAAATAGGAGAAGGTCGAGAAGATCTGATTTCTAGCCTTAAATAGAGTTTGAGGCGGTGAAAATGGCGGTCAGCGACCAAAAGCTCTATCCTTGGGTTTCCTAAACCGCCTTAGCCTGTTGCCGTTCGTTAGCTGTTGTGAAGTAGATGATGGGGACGTAGAGGATGGGATCAGTAGACGATAGAGACAGCAGACAATGGAAGCAACAAACGATGAAGAGTGGATGATGGAAACAACAGACGATGGAAGCAGTAAGAGTAGACGATGTGGAAGCAGACGACAGAAGTAGTGGATGATGGGGCAGTGAACGATGGAAGCAGCAAGCGATGGAAGCAACAGACGATGGGGCACTAGATGATTTTTGCTCTTTAAACTTGGATTCTTCATGAGTTTCTTTCCTGCATCAAAAGTCCAAGTTAAACACATGAAATAACTAATATTTACATTATTTATAGGCTAAAATTAAGTATTTACTAAATTAATTACTTTGAGGGATTAAATGATCAATAATTCAAGCATATAAGTCAATTAAGTGTCTAAAATGACATCAAAATATACGTAAAAAGCACATGATGCACCTCTAGTTAGTGGGCCTAGCTGATCCGCGTTGGAGAGGACGTTGGAGTTTGTGACACGAAGGACCACGTTGAGCTTCGTGTATCAGAGAAGGTCTAGGGGAGCTACATCCACATCTACTGATTAGGTTTCGGACGATGTTGTACTGTTTTGATATGGGATATTTTTGGATTTGTTGGACCTATATGGATGTGTATGTATGTGTATGGATTTTGATAATGATGTATATCGAGGGATGTGTGTCTTTGGATTTTTTGTTTATTCATTATGCATGTTTAAATTGTACTGGTTTTGTCATAAAAATCGGGTTTTAAAATTCGGAATACATTTATTTTTTTCTCCTACCGGGTTTTAAAACACAGAATACGTTAATTCTTTTTCTATTTTGAGTCCTTAATCTCAGAATGTGATTTTGCATATATAATTCTGGAATAAGATTCCATGTTTAATATTCTGAGATTTAAGAGTCCGGAATATTAATACCTATACCGAGTTTTATGATTATTGGAACATGTAAAATTGTCTTCCGAGAATGACAAAACCCGGAGCACAAATTAATACAGTAAACATTCTGAGATTCGTAAATCCCGATATGCACCACGTTGTATTCTGGGAATAATAGATCCCAGAATGTTAACGAGATAAACATGTTCGGAGTTCAAAATATGAAAGCATTCCATGTGACATGTGTTCCAGGTTTAAAATCTCATAGTAGAAATTAAAACACCCCTTATGGGATTTTGGAATTCGAAAGGAACTTAACTGAGGGTCTTTTGATCTTTTACCACGTTTAAATGAGGTGTCAAATCTTGACCATAAGGCGAGAAATCCAACTCCCGAAATCAATGTACGTTATAATTTTATTTGATTCCATGTGGATAAGTTAATTTTCTTCTTCCTTTGTGTTTGAGGGTAATAGGCCTCTAAAACTCTTTTCCCATATCTAACCACTTAAAACCTTAACAACCCCATGATTCCCATTTCCAAATTCTTCTTTTTTTCCTTGAAGATATCCAACCGTCGGCAACCATAAGATTAGTCCCTTGAGACTCTGATATTACATTAAGTGAGTAAATTTCTCCTAACAAATGTTTCTTGATACCATTTTCAAAATTCTTTGCTTGATAGGTTTCCCTCAGCCATCCTTCAACGTCATTCAGATAATTTTCATAAACTATTTTCACCTAGTCCAAAACTTCAAGGTTCAAACGCAAGTCCTTAACCATATTTTCCTTTATTCATTCAATTTTTGTTTATCTTTATTAAAAAGAAAACTTTAAAATGCTGTTTCCTGAGGGGGGGTTAAGATGCCCCCCGAGCAGTTAACCAATGAGAGCATAGCAAAGTGCCATGTCATAATAACAAGTGCCATGTCAGCAGAACTTATAAAATACATGATTTGATCCTTCCACTTTTATAAGATTCATCATTTAGTCCTTCCTCTATTTTTTTAAAATCTTTTTTTTTTCAAAAAATATTTATTTTCTAATTTTTAAATTGATTTTTAACTTAATTGAAATTTGAAATTAACTATTACAATTTGATTTGGAAAAAAAAAACCTAATTTCTCCTCCCTCCTCCCCATCGTTGCTGCCCCGTTGTTGATGCTCCATCGCCGCCGTGCTCCTCCCGCCGCCGTGCTCCTACCGCCGCCGCCGTGCTCCTCCCTCTTCCCTGCATCGTGCTCTACCAGGTAAACCTTGACATTCAACAGCAACTTTTTGTGCCTCTTTTAATAGTGCAGTCTGTCATTCAAGAATTGCACTATGCAATTTTTGGAGAAAGAGAAGAAAGGAATGGATGTGACATCTTATTAATGTATATAGTTTAATTAGTATAGAACGCGGGGTTTGCAGAGAGGGTGGGTGCAGGGGAGGGTGGAGAAGGAAGAAGACAGAGCAGGGTCGAACGACGACGTCGTTGACGGCGGCGCCGTTTTGGTTCGTTTGTTGTTGTTGCACTGAATCCACGAGAGTTGGCTACCGGTGTCAAGCACCATTTGTTGCGGCTGCGGTGGTGTTCCGGTTGGGAGGGTCACCACCAGAGCGGTTCTGAGTTTGGAATTTGAAGGAGAAGAAGGGTTCTCTGTGGAGAGTGGAACAAGGGTGAGAGGGAAAGAGACTTAAGGTTGGGTATGCCGTATAACATGAAACAGCATTTAATCTCTCTTCTCTAATAGATACTCTAGTAACTGATGTCATAAAATGAGATACTGCTAAAACCATCCAGCAATTGTCCTATTGCAACTGGATCTTTGCCATGAACATAAACAGCATGGCTAGCTGATAAAACCAGAAAATTGAATTACAAAAATGAGAAAGGAATTATCAAGTGGATAAAGGCAGTATTCATTAGGATCTATATCCTGTTATAAATGCCTAGAATAATGCATGATAAATAGCTTCAGAAGATGATATCTGGCTAGAGAAAATAGAAAACCAGTCTTCAATTCTCAATTTTGATTACAATTGGACCATGTTTTTTCAAAAGAATTATAACTTTTGATCAGTCATAAGTTGAGTAAGCCATGTACCTTTTATGTACAGAATCAAAAGTTCAGCATCTTTGATATTTTAGAATTTAAAAACATATATGCAAGGTTTCAGTAAAGACTAACTTACACAGCTAAATTATATGTTTATCTTTCAGAAGAGCAAATATTAGAAAAAAGAAATGCTGATTTAACTTATCCAACATAACATTCTCATCTCCGAAACACTAAGCTTACACTCTTGTTAGTGCATTATTGCCGAACATTTAGAACAATAAAGCATTGTTGGTTTTATGGTTGTCTGATAAAGGTTTCATTTTGGCTAAGAGAGATCTTTCTATCACTAAGAATGCTTGGCTAGGTGTAGTTATTAGACAGATTCTTAGTTTGTATTCAAGTTAATAAGGTAAAGATCAAAATTGAATAAGTGAAGTTTGTATTTTTTTTTTTCCAAATTGAATGAGTGAAGTTGAAGTGAAGAGAATACAGAAGTTCAAAATAGAGTTCAAGATTATCATTGCATATCTTGTCAAATAGATATAATTCAGGGTGGAGACCCTCAATCAAATATGATGAGTCTTAAAGTTTAAGTTGCTTTGAGGTTTTTTTTTTTTTTTTTTTGTATCAGTACCTACAGTTATAAGCAGTTTCCGATTGAAATAAATTTGGTGACAGGTTTTGTGATCTCTGATAAGGAGTTATTTAGTTAGTACAGGTGTTGAAATCCTATAGGAGCTATAGTTATTTGTTTTGTCTAATAAATACCAGTTTGTACAATGTATTAAGGTAATAGGGTTCAAAATCATTTTACTTATGGAAAACTTTACATGCTGGTTTGTGAGGGAAGGTTATAATGTTGTTTGTGTCATTTCCAATCAATGAATGGCAAGTGTCAAACTGTACAAGGTAAATAAAAATGTTTATGAAGGTGTGCCAACTTATTCCCCCTTTATTTTAATGCAGATGTCCAGCTCCTCCGAGGATGATAGACAGCACTTTGAAAATGTTTATGAAGGAATGCCTGAGGAAATTCATGACAAAGGGGACGACAGTGGATCGGGTGAAGATATTGAAGATTCGGACTCAGATTCTTCAAATGAAAAATACAAGATGATTCCCAACCTAACAGCCAATGAAATACGGCAGCTGAAGTTTTGCAGTTGGAAGGATGGTCTCGCATTTTATTCCAGTTATGCAAGAAGTCATGGATTTGTAGTGAGGAAAGACGAAGTACGGAAAAATGCACAGCACGATGTCGTGATGCGACAATTTGTGTGTAATAGAGAGGGGTTAAGGGAAACAAAATACTTCACCATGGATCGGAAAAGAGATCACAGACCCCTTAGTCGAACTAACTGCCTAGCTAAGCTCCGGATACGCTTCGATTACCAGACATCACAATGGAAGGTGGTGTCGTTCTATGAAGAGCATAACCATGAACTCACCCCGTCGAAATATATGCATGCCATACCCGCTTACCGTACGTTGAGTGAAGCTGATAGAGCGCAGGTCGATAGCCTTCATGCACATGGCGTAAGAACATGTCATATTATGGGTTATATGACGGCACAGAAAGGGGGACATTCTAGTGTTGGATTTTTGAAGGAGGATTTGTACAATTATTTTAACATGCAGAAACACTACAAGATATTAGGTGGGGATGCACGAGCTGCCATCAGTTACTTGAGAGGAAAGGCCGATAATGACGCCATGTTCTTTTCGAAATACACAACTACGGAGGATGGTAAATTGAAAAATCTTTTCTGGGCAGATGGATGCAGTAGAGCAGACTTCCAGTGCTTTGGTGATGTTCTTGCGTTTGACGCCACATACGGGAAGACCAAATATAACAATCCGCTTGTTATATTTTCTGGTTGTAATCATCATTCTCAGACTGTTATATTTGGAGCTGCTTTGTTGGTTGATGAAACCACAGAAACATATAAGTGGGTGCTGGAAACGTTTTTGGAAGCAATGTCAAACAAACACCCAAAGTCAGTTGTCACGGATGGTGATGGTGCTATGAGGGAGGCCATCAAACAGGTGTTTCCAAATGCATTACATCGACTATGTTTATGGCACTTGCACAAGAATGCGCGTGATAATGTGAAGAACAAGTCCTTTTTGGATGACTTCAATAAAGCAATGTATCACCATTTCACTATTGATGAGTTTGAAGAATTCTGGAAGAAGATGGTTGGTGAGCATGGGCTTGTGGGAAACCCATGGGTTTCAAAAACTTATGACAAAAGGTATTCTTGGGCCACTACATACCTCCGTGACCAATTCTTTGCTGGGATTCGAACTACCTCACGGTGCGAAGCCATCAATTGTCGGATAAAGCCATATGTTGGGAAAAAAAATTGCATTGTTGAGTTCCTGCACAACATTGAGAAAGCCATAAGAGTATACAGGGAGAATGAGCTGCAAGCTGATTATAGATCTCTATTTACAGTACCCGTGTTGACTACACCTCTTTATAAATTCGAGAGTGAAGCTGCAAACTTGTTCACTCAAGAAATTTTTAAAGAAGTGCGAATCCAAATTGACAATGTGGGTGACTTAAATGTTCAACAAAAAGAAGTTGATAGAGAGATTATGAGATTCAAGATGCGCAGACACAGTAGGCCCAACAGGGAAATTAATGTTGTTTATGACACATCGAAGAATGAATTTCTATGCGATTGTCGTCTATTCCAGTCCCGTGGCATTCCATGTGCTCACATTTTCTGTGCCATGAGAACTGAGTACATGGAATCAATTCCTGCCAGTCTTATTTGTACACGGTGGAGAAAGGATGCCAAAAAAGAGTTCATGCAATCTCCTTCATCTAGTGAAGTGGAGCTTCAGGTAATGGGGACAGCCCGTTTTAGCGCTGTGGCTGCTGCATGCAATGCTCTATGCCGTATTGCTTCAGAAAATGGTGAGTGCTTTAGTGAAATTATGGATGCTATTTTAAAGTTGACGTCAAAGTATAAGGACAAGGTCAGTGCTCAAAGCGGCGGAGGTGGTGGCCCTAACGATATTCGTGATCCAAATGTGATTGTCACGAAAGGTGCTCCACGTAAGAAGCGGAACAAGAGGAAAAGGGGAAGATGTTCAAAATGTCATAAACCGGGCCACACGATAAGAACATGCCCTGCGCTCCTTGATACGAAAGACGATCATGCCACGGACGTTCCATCATCACCTCATATTAACAGAGAAGTAGATACAGTACGTGCATTCTTCAAAAATTTTGATCAACTTTTATCAGTAGTAATTTTTCAAGTACCCTATTTTTAAACTAAAGTTTTGTATTTTACTCTTAGGAGAAAGAGTGCACTGGATGTGATGAAAACATCGTGCAGCAGACTGAGCACACGAGTCGTCCTACTAGCTCGAATGTTAGTTCCGTATAAAGTTTGTATTGAAATTGAGTTATTCATATAGATTATAGAATGTGCCTGATTTTGTAGTATATACTTTAAATGTTAGATTTCACTTTGTGTGCCTGATTTTGTAGAATGTGAAAGTAAAAGGTCGCCGCCGTGCTAAAGCAAAGAAACAAGAAAGGAATAGTTTGACGCTTAATTCAGCGAAGGAGATGGTAAGTGCATAATGTTCCCTAACTTTTTGTAATTTAAGGTGTTTAATATCCAATTAATTGAAATCATGTTGTCACTCGTGGTTGATGTAGGAAAACGAGCCCGACGCATCTGTTAGCAATCAAGATCCAGAATTAATTAAGGAGACGCGCGTTTTATCCACTCAAAATTCAGCAAAGGAAGTAGTAAGTACATGGTAATCACAATACACGTTATATTCATTTATTTTCATGATAATCAGTGTTATTTGGTTTGAATTAGGAAACCATGCCAAACTGTTCTACTGGTATACCTCATGCCGGAACTCCTCACATGGTGCCTCAGTACCCAGTATTTGGTAATGTTAGTCTAAGCCAATCCAGCCCCGCCTATGGTTTTGGAACATGGATGGGACACTATAACGCGGGATATGGTTATGGAAATCCGAGTCATAACATGGTTGTGCCTCCCCGTTATGGTTTTGTTCCTTTAAGACCGCAAATTCATCAAGTTACAATCCCACCTAATGTTGGTGGAGGTCACTCTAATTTGCTTCACGAAGTCATGAACAATGCAAATGGAACACGTAAGTATGGCTACATAATTGCATAAAAATCATAACTTAAAATTTTGTAATAAGAGCACTACATATATGACCCTTATGAGGTTTTTGATGTGTGATTGTAGGTGGAAATTCAGGTCGGCCAACACCACCCCAATGAGTTCATTCTAATATATTTATGATTACGAAGGTAAAACTATTGTTTCCTACCCTCCCCTAAAGTTATAGTGTTCAATCAACAATTAGAATTTTAATTACCTGCAAATGAATTCACATTGTGAAACATGTGTCTGTGCTAGTGATAAGCGTCAATTTGTTATAAGTTTTAGCCTTTTTGTAGTGGCACTTACCATGTGTTTTCATTGTAAATGCCTAAGGATATGTTTGGTTCGCCGTCTGCACGTCGAGAATGGTCCTTTTCCTCACCAGGTATTCAATTTTGCCTACAATTAATCGTCTTGTGTAAACTCACCATGAATGTGAAAACTCTCTGTGCTAATACCCCAGTCCTAAATCTTACCTTGTGTAATTCTGGTCCCTAAAGGACAAGTAATTACTCATCTGTGTCTCATCACTACTCTCATGCTATGATCATAAGCCTGGTGGTAGTATCCTCCTTACGGGCTTTCTTGTCATCATTCATGGTGATCAGAATTTACAGAAAAAGAAAGCAAGAGTTGAAGAAGTCTTGGAAGCTCACTTCCTTTCAGAGGCTGAGTTTCAAGAAGCCAAACATTGTATCATCAATGAAAGAACATAATATCATTGGCAGTGGTGGGTTTGGTGCAGTATACCGTGTTGCGGTTGATGGTTTACACTATGTAGCCGTGAAAAAGATATTTAGTAGCAGAAAATTAGAGCAGAAGCTTGTGAATTCATGTCAATTACTCATTAATTAGTCCTTAGTGTTATCTGTTTTTTAGTCTTTGAGATATTTTTTTCATTGGAGCCTGAATCCACATTTCATCATGTCTGGGATTATCATTCTAGAAATTGTGTACAAGCTCTTGAAGGACATGAAAACAATGTTACATCAACATGTGCTCATCCTCAGCTTCCTGTAATAATAACAGATTCAATTAGTGTGTTAAAACTTAAAAGCTCTTAACCTTTGCCATTTACTTGCAGGCTTCATGACACATTGAACCTTGGTCTGGAGAGGGTGTGGACTATTGGATACAAGAAAGGATCAATCTTAGTAATTCTCTGAAACTTCTTTTGCCTACCAATAATAATGAAACCTTGTTAATTTTCTTTACTGATATTGGCATCACATTGCTACTTGTTACAGGCTTGCTTTTGGTTGTGACAAAGGATTTGTCATTGTTAAAATGAAACTGGAAGCTGCCAAATGAAACAAGATTAAAAGGGCAAGGAAGACACAATAATAAACCTCTTTGCTGATGTTGGGTTTATAATTGCAATTATGGCTACTCTAATATAAGATCAACTTCTGGTGGTGGCACAGAGAACTTGCTATTCTGCCATTGGTTGTTTTTGGTTTTCAGATGGGAAAATCTAAGCGTTATATGTTAGACCTGATGTAGTTCATTTATTTTTTCATTGTTTTTAGTTTGTTATTGAGAAGTAGAGAAAAGGGGATTATCTTGGAAAGCCTGTCCAAGTCTATCTAATCATTTTGATTTATCTCCTTTGAAGGTGTTTGTAATTGTAGTTGGTGCTTTGGTTTTTATTTTGTCTTTGATTTATCTTCTTTGAGCATCAGCATAAGACTAGATATGGAGAGCTACTAGCATTGTGGAGCAGTAAACGCGATAAACTTTTAGAGAGTCATGACTCCTACAATAGAGTGGAAAGAATACGTTATAGAGTGGTTTGTTAGAGTGGCTTTCCAGAAATTCTTCCAAGGGATGAAGAAATTGAAGCTATGGGCGCTTAGCCCCGTAATGGACCGCTTAGCGGCCAGAACAAACAACGAATACTGAGCTCTGGGCGCTTAGCCCCGCTATGGGTCGCTGAGCGCCCAGTATGAATGCAACAGAACGCTTAGCGCCGTTATGATCCGCTTAGCGCCCAGACTGAAGGCAACAGGACGCTGAGCGCCCAGAAGAAGCAGAAAGTTCAATGTTAGGGCGCTAAGCCACTACTCACTAAAAATAAACGACATTTATTCCCAAGGAAGAATCTCTTGAACCATTTGAAAAGCCAGAAACAACAGAGAGCAAGAGAGATATTGCTTGTAGATTCCTTGGTAACTCATTATATGTAAATTGATTATGCAAGTTATGTAATTCTCTTTTCATTTTACATCTTAATTTGTAATTTTAAATATCGTTATTTTAATTTAATGTTCACACTCTTTATCTATTAAATATTAAAATGAGTTGGTTCTCTCTATACAATTCTTTTATTTAAAGATTACTTTTTTGTATTTGAGATTGTTAAGTGTTTTGCAGAAATTCACATTCCAACAAAGTGAGTTACCATCTTATATACACACTATGGTCTTAAAATATTCGAGGTTCAGTGTCACATCATTTGTGTATTCAATTGTAGTAATGAACACATTTACTACTCATCTTATATACAAATTTAATTTCATAAATATTAATAACTAACAAATCACGTAAAATTGGGATGAAATTATTATATTAATCATTAAAATTTTAAACTACTGAAAACATTTCTCGAGTAAAAGAATTTTTAATTCTTATCTTAATACGTTTCAAATTTTGAAGTAAAGTTTTATTTCAAATTTCACTTAATAGCGGTGGTAGACGTGGACGAAAGCCATAAGTATTACACCTCTTAGGGGACCAGTGGCGGAGCTAGGAAAAAGAATTTCGAGGGACCGAAATACTTAAAATTAAAATATTTGTTATCAGCAATATACATATATATGTACACAAAAAATTAAAGATTATATTAATTCATACATAAATGTGATTTAAATGAAAAAATACAAAAATGTGGATTTCAAGAAAAAAAACATAAATTTAGAAATGTAAGGGTGTGTGATTTGAACCTTGGCACACAAAGTTTAAAGGTTGAGTTACATTGCCACTAAGACACAGAACATTTTCTTGTTTTATTTGCACCTGCTAAATATATATTTAATTAATTATATGAAAAAAATAGATTTATTACACTATATAAGATTTTTTATAAGGGTTTTGGGGAGGCCAAGGCCCTCCCCAATCCCTTATATGTTCCACCACCGCAGGGGACGACAAAACTCGTATCTACTTACTATGACTGATCTAAAGTGTTTAGTTCCAAAGCAGTACAAACAAGAAAAAATCCTTTATGAGTGGGGCGAGTGGAACTCTTAAAAAGCAGAGTTCTTATAGAGTACATGCACTTTCGTTGTTTGATTCCTCACTTGTAAGTGCAATTCATTTTGAAAAGAAAAAAACAAAACAAAATAGATGGTTTTAATAATAAAACCCAACAAGCACGTACTTCTCATATCTGGAAACATTTACCCCTTATTACACAAAACCCTAGCCACCCACTATCCATTTTCGTCTTCCCTTTCACTTCTCACACAAAAGTTGCAAGAGTATGTTGATGATGACCCGGATGTGGGTCATGATGGGTACACAAGTGTACCGTGCAAACTCACATGCTCAAGGTAACCCATGTGTTGTCCTCATAATGCAACCACAGGCAGAACTATCAACTCCCACTCGACCAAACAACAAAAACACAAATCTCTATTGCTATCTTTAAGTATAAGCTGCATAGCTGAATGTGCACCTTCGACCCTGGATGCATGAAACACGAATGTAATGAAATTAAGTAGCAGGAACAGGCAAATCTAATACTTATTTGAATATATCTGAACATGTTAGTTGTTGTGTCTCCCAAATGCATAGCTACATCAATCCAACATTTAACATATTTTTATCTGTGATCATCCAACCACGTCTTCAGTGGTGGTCGCACCTATCAGTACGAACAATCATATGTAATAGCACTAATAGGTGCGAGTCAAAAAAGGATATGTTAGGATATTTTTTTAGGAGCAATAAGCTGTTTTTGCCTGAAAAGGGGTGGCGCCACTCACAACTGAGGTGGCGCCAAACACAAAACCATTTATTTAAAAAAATCCAACGGTTGAAATTTGCGATGCAAAAAGCCGTTTACAAGACTTGCAGGGGAGGATCCAATTCGCAAACCCATGGATTCGAATCATCTCTAGTGGCATGTTCTCTCCGGTAGCCTTATTAACCCTCCCATAAATGTGGATTTTAAGAAAAAATACTGTTTCAAAAAAAAAAAAACATAAATTTAGAAATGTAAGGGTGTGTGATTTGAACCTTGGCACACAAAGTTTAAATGTTGAGTTACATTGCCACTAAGACACAGAACATTTTATTGTTTTATTTGCACCTGCTAAATATATATTTAATTAATTATATGCAAAAAAAATAGATTTATTACACTATATAAGATTTTTTATAAGGGTTTTGGGGAGGCCAAGGCCCTCCCCAGTCCCTTATATGTTTCGCCAGTGGCTGTACCTTTTGCTGCAACTGCGAAAAAAAATGAAGACCTGTGCCGTAGCCTATAGGGTAGTAGGACTTGGGCAATATATTTGATTGTTTCTATATTTTTTCATTGCATTGTGAAACTTAATATAAAGTAATTATATGAAATTGATAGAGTAATATAATGCACTACAAAAAATTAGTATTAGTCAATTTGGCATACCATGATCAAATTTTAATTTTAAAATCTTTAAATGAAAAGTTGATAGATGTGATTGGTTATATGTGTAACAAATTTCACACTGTCAGTGCATTAAATTAAATCATTGAGTCCAATGGAATTCGTCAGAGCATTTATTCGGACAATATGTCTCAAACTAGACTTTAGTAAAACACAACTCGTGAGCTAACACCATAGCCCATCTAAAAGCAAATGATTGAGCAATAGAGGCATCAAGAGTAGCCTCTTTCTGGGCCGGACCAGGGGCTAGCAGCATGTCACAGGAGTCCCAAGCTACAAATTCAACACCAATAGGACACAGCTGAAAAAAATATGCCCCAATATTATTTTTAACTATCTCAGCTACAGTAGGAAGCCAACACTTCATGGATACAGAAGGGTTGCACACTGAGAAGAATTTGTAAAACCCATGACAGTAGATAGATATTGAGTGTATGCAATGGTCCAGAGATAGATTTCTCCTTTTTTCCAAATTTCACAAGCTATAGTTTATGCTTGATCAATAACCCAATCATCTTTGGGCTTAAAGAAGCTGATCAACCAACTAAAAAAAGTCAATGTTAATTGAAGAATTCAAAGGAATCAAGGATACATATAAGTTGATAAGAGGAGTACTACAACACACTCTTTTAAACACGATTCTCACTTTTATCAGTTTGGATAAATATTAATTTTTTATTTGGTTAGATAATTTATATAATTTCACAATAAGTGATATTCAGATGAAATAAAATTATTAGAATAATAATTTAAATTTATTCACCAAGACCGAATGCGATGTAAAAATATAATTAACGTAATTTTGTAAGAATTATTTGAAAAAATAATTTATACTATAGATTTAAAAGAAAAGATATAAACTCAACACACACACATATATATATATATATATATATATATAAAAGAATATTTTAAATTTCTTAGTGAATGTTTTTAAAAGTTAATATAAAAGTATAAAGTATCAATTGAGAAAAGTTAAGATAAGAATTAAAAATTTAATATTATGATGAATGTTTTTTTTTTTACACTTGGAAACCAATATATAATGTTATCATTAATTTGAAAATAGGGATTATAGAAAACAAATAAAAGAAGTTGGCCTCCTTTATTCTTATGGAAATTCAACAGCAACTTAGAAGAAATTGGATGGTTACCCTGAACCATATTAATTATGAGTGCAATGCCTCGACGTATTTGTTAGCAAGGAGGGGTGCGCGCTTTCCCCCCATAGTGTGCAGATTTTAGACATGCGTGTCAATGAGTTGGAGACTCTTCTCTTAAAAGACTCCTTTGTTGTTTCTTAGTTTCTGTTTTGGTTTTGTTTTGTTTGTTTTCCAAAGAAAAATAAACAGTGATAAAAGATATTAAAAATTTGATAATATAATAAAAGTTGAATACAAAATAACTTCATAAAATAATTTAGTGTATTTATTTAATATTAAATCTTGATGTTAACTATATTATTATAAAAATTAAAATGATTAAAAACAAATTCAAATTTATTTTAAAAAAAGTAAAAAAAATGATTTTCAAAAAAATGGTACACCTCAAAATTAAAAAAATGTTTGAATTAAAATAATTAGTTTAACTTAGGAGAAAAAGAAAGAAAAAATTGCTGGGCCAAATCTAGTATAGTTTTTTGTTGTTGCTATTTTTGGAACAGAAGGAGAGTTAATGGGCCTGGTCCAATTCCAAGCATATTCCAGCAACTGAGCAGCCCACACCTCTTCTCTTTTCCTCTTTGGAACTAACATGGTTAGAGAGGGAGGGAGAAGGATCTAGAAACAGGGGAGTGGTGAGAGAAGAGGGAGAAAGCAGAGAGAAGAGGCGGCGACGGGAGGGAGAGAGATGCACGCCGACGCCGGAGCTTCGGTGGCGAGGCACGGTGGCGACCGATGACGGTGGCGAGGCACGGTCGCGACCGATGACGGTGGCCGGTGCGATGGCGGCATGCGAGGAGCATGGTGGTGGCGAGAGGGAGGAACAGAGGGGGCGAGCGTGAGAGAAGGAGAAGCGATGGAAGAACAGAGGCGATGTCGAGAGTGGCGTGGCGAAGCCGGCGGCACGATGCGACGACGGAGGAACGCCGTTGGGACTCGATGGTGGCGCGGTGAAGGTACGGGGGGTAGGGATGTAAAGCAAGCCCAGGCTAGATGATTGCTGCTGTTGAAGGCTTCGGGGAAGGCTCTGTTTGGTTTGATTCCTCTTTCTCTGCTCTGATATGGTTACGGTCTGGAGAAGGAAAGTTCTGTGTTAATTAAGGAGCAAAAGGGTGTGATGGTGGAGGTAGAAAGGGTTGACGGTGAGGCTGAGTTCTAGGAGTGATTGATGACAGTTTAGGGTTTGATTCAGTTTAAGAATGTCTATGAATAGTTTAGAATTAAGTTTGCTGCACTTTTCTTACCCACTCATATATATATATATATATATATATGTTTGAATGATGATGAAATTTTACATGAATTTGCTTACTGTATATTCATTTTAATGGCATTATATGTACAAACAAATCATGCCAACAGTTAAGCGCAGAAAAGGTACCCGGTTGAAGATTTCGACTTTAGAGCTCCAATATCCTTTTTCGTTTTCCTTCCTTTGCTTGATTTTCAGCTTCAAGGATTGTCCAAAGAGTAAGCACAGCAGCGACACAACCTTCCTTTCACTGAATAAGGTGTATGCACTCAAGAATGAAGGCCTAAAGATGAGACATTCAGCCATTTTTAGAAGGGAAGTGAGTTCCCTCCATTGCTAAGTCACATTGGGGAAAATGGCTCCACTCTTTTCAGCCTCTCCCTCTCCTTCTCTGTTAGCTCTCTTTTTATACTCAAACTCTTGTCCAAATCTTTCTCTTTTGCTTGCTGAATCCTTTTATTTGATTGTGAGATTAAAGGCAATTTCTTGAGCCCTGAGTTTTGCTTGTTGCAGGAAGATTTTTTGCCGCAAATGGTATAACTTGGAGGAAATAACAACCCATTTTTCCTATTGTATATCCTGCTGAACAATTCAATACCATTAACCAAGTGGTGATCAATAGGAACAATGTGAATGACATGAGCTTGAGATTAAAGGTTTCCAAGTTAGGAGTGATTAGAGTAATTTAATTGGTAGACCAGTTCAGTACCTCTCTTTGTCTAATATTTTTTGTTTGCTTTAGGTTTTTCATTTTTGTTTGAGATGTGGTGACTAAATGAGTTTGGAATCGTCTACAAGTTGTTCTGTGTAATTTTGCGTAAACTACTTCTTCCTAAAAATCAAATTGAAAAAGAAGTCAACCCATGGTCATGAGTGTTTCATTTGAACTTGGTATCTTATATCTAATAATTGTCTCTGCTATGATTCTATACATTTGGGAATGGTCTAAAATGTAGACAGAATAGCAAATTTGAATGAGGAAACAAAGTTTTTAAAGCTTTTGAGTTTAAATGGCTCATGTTGTGGTTTGTTATATAGGTGTGTGTGTGTGTGGATTAGCTATGGAATTATACAAGCTGGCATACCATGACTCATGGCTGTTTTGATCTTGATTTGAAATTTTATTTTCTTCCTCTAAAATTGAATTTAGGATAAGTTTGAATAAATAATTGATCTGCTTCTTCATTATTTCTATCAAGCACTGATTGCTTACACTAATATTAAATATTGATTTCTTAACGATTCTTGAGATTTTTAACTGCCTAACTGACTTTGGATTTTGTTATTGTTTTTATTCATTGTTTATGGTCTTTTATTTTTTGTTTTCCATATTCTCCTTCACTTTTTATTTATTTATTTATAAGTCAATCTTCTTTATTCATACTTTCCCTTCGTCATCGCAGGGACTTTTCAACTGCAGTTATCAGGATTCCATCAAACCTTCAATGAAAGGAGAGCCTATTGAATCTGGAAATGTGACTTCCTCGCATCCGTGAGCATCCACGTAATCATCACGGGTAACCCCTTCCTCCTTATTTGTCCTTTTTCTCTCATTTCACGAAAATGTGTGAGGTTTACTTAGTTCTTTCCAAATTGGATTTTGGAATTTGATTTTGGATTGTCTTGGCTCTGACTTGGTTGCAATGGAATTTTGGCTTTTTCCATTTGGATTGTTCTGCTTCTGTTTTTACTATTTAGTTTTCTGGATTTATGATTGTTGTGTTGTCATGTGGTTGTTACAGGCGTGATTCTTTGTTGTGTTTTGTTGCCAATTGCAAAATGTGAACTCCTTTCTCATGTCTCATTTGGTCTACTCCACTAATTTTTTCAGTAACAAGTGTTTATGTTTTTATCAGAATAAAATAAGTCTTATTTCTTTCTCTTATTCAGGGTTTGTTTTTTTTTATATTTTTTTTTATATATTATAACTTTTTGTATCAACGTTTGAGATAATACCTTGTCAACTTTACCAATTATGTTATCTTGAGTTGTTCAGATTGAGGCTTGATGGAAAATACATTGTTTCTTGAGTGAAATGATTGGTTCTTTAACTTTTTCTTTAGAAGTTAGTGTTCGAGAGTAATAGTAATATTTGGTTTCGAAGATAGAAATGTGATAGAAAGATGATATAAAGCTCAAGCCATGTAATGTGCTTAGTTACATATTGTCTACAGAACCTGATGTAATTGGTCTAGATTTTATATGCTTTAAATACTCATTTTCCACTTTGTAGTATTTTATATCCTGCCTATCTCTATATTTGGTGTTTTCTTTCTTTCTTTCTTTCTTTCTTTCTTTCTTTCTGTAAGTGCTATTTAGCAGTACATTTTGCGTACTCTCATATTACCATACCATATTGTCTTTCTTTGTTCATTGGCTCATTCTGGTAAGTGCTTTTTGGTGAGATTAGGTTGCTTACTACTTTCAAAGATGACAATGTCATGATATACAGTAAAGAAACATAACAAGATAGTATTAGGATTGAGCACATTGGGGAGAGACTTAGGGTAGCACCTATGGGCACAAACATGATAAAATCTTTTTTTAAGTGGTTTATATATACCAATAAAATTTATATACCAAACCAACAAGAAATATTTAGATACAAATGGGTTGCCATACAAATGATTCATAAAAGGACATTATGCTTGCTCTAACCTACATATTGGTTCATTCTCTTAAAGTGTTCTATTTCCTTTTTTACTTGATAACATTAAGCTGCAGTATAGGTGTAGGTTTTCAGATGCCGAAAGTACTTTTAATGCTTTTATTGCTTAGCCGCTGTTGGTGTAGAATTGCCACCTAGAAAATACTCTGGAAGCTTTCCCTGATATAGCCTTTTTTATTATTGAGAATGATACTAAGGCTTATGCAAATCTTTAGTTTGCATTGTTGGATGAATATTTGTTCTTCCAGGACGTTATAAAAGTAGAAGGGAAGGAGACAACCTAAATATTCATAATCTTGAGCAAACAATAGAAGGTCATGAAGTGGTCAAACTCATTCATCTTTCTACATGCCAACACACATAATAATTCTAAGAATGTGGTCTTTGTCAATATAGGATTGAGGACTTCTACATCTCACTTTTTAGTTTTTCATATTAAATACCAAGGCCTAAGTGGGTTGAGAATCTTTTTAATTGTCAAATATTTTTTAACCAACTTACTGGGTTGACAATATGTGGGATCTTAACTTGGTTTGGTTTTATTAGTACTTTGGTTTAAATGTTCCCTCTGTTTTTGTCTTTTTGTGGAATAATGAGCATATTGTGAGCTTAATCGCTCAAAACATGAAACTGATATTACCAATACTACTTCAGGTGTTTGTGAATAATATCAAGTCCCATAGGCACCAGGCAATTCACATGAATGTAGCTGGAAATGGGTTCGGACCTTTTTGAAGAGTTCCAGAGGCAGCATGATGTGAAACAGGACATAGCCAAAGAACTGACTGAGAACTAAATCGCAAGAGACTGGCAGAGGCTGCTGCACAAAACGGGGTGGAGGATAAGGTTACGGAATACAGATTAGCGTTGTTAGTTTGCTGCCTCAACTGTAAAGTGTGAATTAAATAGGTGAAGGGTCAATAATGTGATATCCTTCTCTTTATTTTGGTTCCATTATTTATTACTTTTGTCCCCATATAGTTTTTTTCTCCTCTTCTTTCTTATTATCTCAGTTGGATAATTAGCAATTTGGAGAAAGAAGTGATTTATGTAAT
Source organism: Acmispon strigosus (assembly GCA_030819835.1). NCBI lineage: Eukaryota > Viridiplantae > Streptophyta > Magnoliopsida > Fabales > Fabaceae > Acmispon > Acmispon strigosus. The sequence goes on from JAUAMA010000007.1 coordinate 35,150,578, forward strand.
TTAATGGAAGTTGTATGCTAAAAAAACCTAATCATTGTCATTCATTTGCGTTGATCAATTGGAAAATGATAAAGATGTTATTGCTCAAGCACAAGCAATTGTAGTTCTTGAAGCGTCACCGCAATTATCGTTTTCTGTTGTGAATGCTCTGAGTCTAAACAATTTTCTGTTGATAATGTATAAGATATGTTGATGGTTGTTTATTTTTCATTATCACTTGGTTGCTAAATTTCCTTATTTCTCAAATGTCTGTTAGGTGAATATACAATTTGATCTATAGTAAATAACAATTAGTGCAATTAATTTATATTATGTACATAGTAAATATTTTATATATTAGTGAAATCTAACTTTAAATTATGTTTCCAACAAGTTGTATCATGCATTGTCTGAAGTATTTTTTTCATAATTTCGATCCAAGTAGGACATCAAGAATTTCCCTACCAAGTATTTAACGCAGCTGCATTTACAAGGACTCGAATCTGAAACAAAATTTGGATCATCTCAATCAAATTGCCCCTCAATCTCTCTCAATCCCACGTTTATACCATTGATTTTAAATCTAACGGTTTAAAAATATTCATGAATTAAATTTCACCTCATGATGCGAGCTAATTATATAAGTGTCAAAAATTTGTAGAGTCTTACATTTAAAATCAATGGATCAGATGTGGGAATATTGAGAGAATAGTTTTAAAATCAAGTGTAAAAAACTATGGTTATTCTGATGATTAGCCTAAATGTATATATATTGGTAAAAACAACAATGAATACATGTCTGAATATGTAAATATTTTAACAATTACTAAAATGTTACTTTAAATTATATTCTAACATTTATATAAGTAATTTGTTAACCACCTAATTCCACTTAACAATTAGAGGTTGATAAATATTTTGCATATTTACTCTAAAAAATTATTTATCTCATATGATGCCTTATCTCATCCCACCCCTTTTTTATTTGCTGCTCTATTTATGTCTAACGTGATCATCAACTTCACTTTATTTAATAGAATTTTCATTTAAATACCACAGTATCTTCTTATATTGAATTTGTCATCAATAAAATACTGCTATCATTAATACATCAATATTATATGTATATTTTTACCTTATGAATTCTATCCTAGTTAAGCTTTATGGGAACCTTCTCACAATCAAATATAAACCAGAGAGGTCAAACTAAAGTGTTAAACATTATCCCCAGTATTAGTTAAACAAAAAATAAAAATTTATCCCCATTATCCCCTTTCCCCCATTATCCCCTTTCCCCCATTATCTCATTTCCTCTTCTCACGTGTACACTGTGAAACCCAGTAACCACCAAAACAAATAAAAAATCTGAAACCCAGTATCCCATTTCCTATTGTCACGTTCCATTATCTCATTTCCTGCAACCCAGTATACCCATTATCCCATCTCCTCCTCTCACGCCCACTATCGCCTTGCCACTTCTCACGGTTGTGCCTACAATTTCGCCATGGACGCATCTTCCTTGTTTTCCCCTTTCAAAAACCGATTCACCATGAACCTGTCGCTGCACCTCCAATCCACTACAAATACTCCCCATCTTTCAACAAGCATCCAGAATCGACTCCACTATGGCCGACACCAACAGAAATCGAAGTGGACAAAAGCGAGGAAAGAGAACTCCATCGTCGGAATCAAGATCACAGAAGAAAAAAGCGCCAATAGAAATAATTGATTTATCTTCCGGGTGAGTTTCACTCAATTTTTCTAAGCTTTCAAAATATAGCAAGAATGTATTGGGTTAACATCTTCTGTGAATATGTTGTTTTTTTTTTTCAGTTTCCCGGACGGCAGCTGCAGACCAGAATTAGATGACAAGAGCCTCATGAAAAATTTGGTCACAAAGGTGACAACCTTGACCTCTACTGTGGATGAGCTAAAACAACTTGTGAACAAGCTGGTGACACACGTGTTTGTCCAAAGCCCGCAAACAGATTCACCTGTTTCAAAGGTTACACAGGCCGCAAATAACGATACTGGAGAAGATACTGGACCAGAAGCCGTTAAGAAGTTATTTGCGCCCAAAACTGACGGATTTGTTGATGTCTACAGCAAATTCGACCGACTCCATGGAGTTAGTCTCGGTCTGAAGACTGGAATAAAAATTCCAGAGGTAATCAACCATTTTTAATGTTTTGTTATAATTTATTTAAGTACCACTTAAATCTAACTCATGTCTCCATGTCTATGGAGTTTAGTGGATGCCAGTGGTTTACCCACCTCCAGAGAGTATCAAACTCAACCAGGTTCAGGCAGCTATAGCAGCATACATATTTGCTGACAGCAATGCCACAAACTTAGATAGGTATTTTAATTTAAAGTCCAAACTATGATTTACTTATATACTTAATGTGTTATCATCATATATTTTTGATATTGTGTTTGACACGTTGCAGTAAGGAGATTCTGGTGCAGGCAGATAAATTCTATGCTGATAGAGCTGCGCTTAAAACCTTACGTCCAATGGGCTGGGTGGACCAAGAGGTAAAACGTTGGTATTGTTTACGTTAACAGAAAATACTTTATTGACTTATTCTCTCATATTTAGGTCATCAATTTAGTTACGAGCAAGCTTTCTTATGAAGATAGGGAAATTGGTGACAGTGGAAAAAGGTGGTTCTTGCCGACTTCATTTGCGGTAATACATTTCGCTTACCTTTGTCATTGAATTTATTTTAACAATGCGTTAACATTATTATTTTGAATGACAGCAATATGCACAAATATATGCTCTCTCACCTCCCTCAGAGAAAGATGTAATGGTGGGTTGGATGAAGGATTATTTCATCGGAAAACTTGATGTGGTTAAAAAGGTAAAACAACCTCATAATTGCTATGCACTTACAAAATTTATTTACATACAACAATGTGTTTGTGTTTGTAGATTTTCATACCAATGAATGATGAAAACAAACATTGGTATCTTGCTGTGGTGGAAATAGATAAACATCAAGTGGTTATTTTAGACCCCCTGCCAAATCCATCCAGAAAGAATGATAGGAAGAGACAAGTGTTAAAAATGGTAAGTACTTTTGTGATTATGTGCAACTGCAGTTTTCATTGCCATATTATTCTAACCATATGTGCAGACCATATTTTTGGACGAACTCTTTACGAGAGAGGAGTTTAAGAATGCTGGGGAGTTGAAGGTCCCACTATCAGACTATGGGATAACCCAACTGAACCACGTTGGGCGGCAAGCGATGGGATCGTAAGAAATAATCAAATGCACTTGAATACTTTTGATTTCTATAGTTATCAAACAATTGAATTAACATAGCATCCACCGATGACAGTAACGACTGCGGAGTCTGGGTGATTACGTGGATGTCCGAAAGTTTGTGGGCCGACGATTACATCGTAACGGTAATTATTTATTCTTCTTTAGATACATATCTTTAATTCTACTAAAGTAAAACAAAAATATTTATCATCATTATTGGTAAATTGTAGGTCGACGAAACGACAAGGATGACGATTGCTGTGGATTTGGTCGCAATGGACTTCAACCAAATATCTGATGAAGTTATGCAAAGGGCTTTCAATTTTTGGGACAACTGTCACGAGAACAAGCCTAACTGCAATCTAAAACTTTGATTTTGTTTAATATGGGTTTCGACTTTTGAGTTGTTTAATTATCCGTAGGATTTTGTCATGTTTCTAAGGACAACGTTGAACTTTTTTATGTTCTATTATTTTGGGACAATGTATGCTGTGGTTCCTTTATACCACTAACTGGTGTAATATGTGAAATGGATGTTTCAGTTTTATGAATGATTATCTGCGCCAAGTTTACATTCAGTTTTATTGTTCTGCTTCTCTAGCATCATATTGTTGTAAACTATAGAAAATTTAAAGGTAATATACGGTATTTACTATTCGCAGATTCTCTAGCAGCCAATGTCAGAATATGATATCATAATTGGTGTGATTTGTCAAAAATGTGTATCACACACTGAATGAGTTGCAAGAAATGTACTCAATCATAGAGAAATAGTTTGAAGAAAAGAATATGACTAAGAGGGTGATAGAGTAAAGAAGATTGCATAAAAAAAAAAGGGGTTGATTGAGATGGGATTAAAAAAGTGACAGAATAGTTTAATGAGAAAACGATGCTGCTCTTTAAGAAATATTTAGGTTTCCTTTTAGCAGCAACACAAAGGAGAACAAACACATACACCAAAATGTAAAACTAGGACCAATGCAGACAGGAAGATTCCACTTAAAGTCATCAAAACAATCAAAGAATCTTATATTTTCATCCCTCATCATCTTCTACGTTTAAAGTAAAATAAAATGTGTCTCTGCTGTGTATGTAAGTATGTAAAAGAAACCATGTTTTTTCCGCTTAGCGATCCACAAGGGCGCTTAGCGCCCCTGGGTGAAAGCCCTGGAGGCTTAGCGCCTTGAAACGGCGCTTAGCGCCCCTGGGACCAAACACTGGAGGCTTAGCGCCTCAATAGGGCGCTTAGCGCCCCTGGGTTAACATACTGGAGGCTTAGCGCCTCGATAGGGCGCTTAGCGCCCCTGGGGCCAAACACTGGAGGCTTAGCGCCTCAGTAGGGCGCTTAGCGCCCCTGGGTAAACACACTGGAGGCTTAGCGCCTCGATAGGGCGCTTAGCGCCCCTGGGTAAGTCAGAAACTTTATTTCAAAAATTCCCCTAAACCCAACCCCCCATTCCCTTCACCCACGACCTAAAACCACCCAAAACTTTATCTTCATCACCCACGACCTAAAACCCCTTTCCCCTTCATCTTCTTCTATCTAATCAATTTCGTGCTCCCCCACCCATCTTCCTCGTGTGCTTCGATTTCGTGCACCCCCATCGTGGTTCCTCTTCTGCTTCGATTTCGTGCTCCCTCATCACCCACCAATTCCTTTCAACCGCCAGAGAATCCCAAAAGCTCCATAAACCCCATTCCTTCCATTAACCCCCCACCCACATAAACTTCATAAAAAACCCCATTCCTCCATAAACCACACAAACCGTGCTCTTACACATACCCATCCCATTCCCCCACCCTCACAACCAAACCAAACTTCAATTGTGTTTGTAATTGTGCTTTTCAGGATGCCTAAGGTGAAGGAAACCGCCAATGTTACCAACGGAGGCCGTCCGGCCAAAAGGAAGCACAAGGAGGGCAGCTCCAGTTCTAGTCACTACGACTCAACGAGGTTTGTCTCTCTTGCTGCTCAAAGCCTTTACTTGAAAATAAAGGACAAAATCATCCATCCTGAGAGGGTAGTTAGGTTGAGAGATGGCGCCTATGCTGGCTTTTATGATGAAATTCAGCGGCGACAATGGATGTCCGTGGCCCAACCTCGGGACCACTACCATCCTGAAATTGTTCGCCAATTTTACGCGAATGGTGCCACTTCACAAGAAGCCCGCAACAATAGGTATTCCTTTGTCAATGGTGTTCAAATCAGGTACGATAAGGCATTCATCAATGATTTCCTGGGGAATCCATGGAGTAGGGGAGATAGGTTGTGTAGACACCAGACCATGATGAGGGATGACGAATATGATGAGGATGCCATCAGGAAAGCCGTAGTTGTTTCTGGCGTCCCTCTTTCAGCACTGAATGGGCCGATAAAGAGGTTCTGCTTAAAAGGGCTACCAAAGACTTGGCTTGCTTTCATAGTGGCCAATATCAGCCCCACCACCCACGTCTCAGATGTATCAGCACTGCGCGCCAGAATCCTATGGTCCATCCTCAAAAAGGACTCCGTCAATGTTGCTGCTGTCATGTCCGATGCCATTTCTGAATGCATGAACAAACAGGCGGTTTCCATGGTATTACCCTCTTTAATCACAAATCTATGTATCATGGCTGAGGCTTACCAGGTACAGAGCCAGGAACAGGAGGTGGCTCTAAAGCTGTTTGATTCAGGTTATATCACTGCCTTCTGTAAGGAACATCCATTGAATCATGTGCTCAGACAGCTTGGAATTACACCTCCACCGAATGTACCGATAGTTGATTCAGGAAATGAGGATGATCCTCTTGTTGATCCAGAATTGACTGACCGTCAGATCTTGGAGCAGATGTTGCACCGAATGACGGTCAATGATACTTTTTATCGACAAGAGCAAGCTCATCAGAGGCAACAGAACTTGGCTTGTTACAGTGCAATTACAGACCTCTACAGGAGCTTCCATAGCATCCACGGCACTCAGCCCAATTTCGTAGGTTCTTCTCCGGATGCGTTCATGACCAACCATGGGTGGCCTGAGGACAGGCTCTTTCCAGATGGGGGGGCAGGTGGAGGCTCATCAGCAGCAGGAAGACAAGCCCGTTCAGATGAGGAGGATTGATGATAAAGTTGCAATACCACTATGTTTGTTTTTATGTTTTAAGTATTAACGGTTATATTTTAGTAGTGTTGAACAATAGTATGTTTAAGTTTGTTGTGCCATGTTTGGGGCACAATAGCATTGCTACTTGCTACCGTGCCATGTTTTAATATTATGTTGGTTTTCCCTTATTTGTGTGTTGTGAGTATAGAAACTTTGTGAGTTATGAATTGTATAGTCCTTTTTCGGTTCTTAGAAATGTTTTCCTTAACGTGATGGTACTCGCGTTGTTGATGGTGATAAGTTGAGGAGGAAGAAATTGGAGTTTTGAAATTTTTATGATTTTTTCTGGTTCAGTTTTTTTTTTTTGTATAGAATGGGCATTTTGGGCATTTTAAAAAAATAAAAGTGTGTAAGGCGGAAAAGGGGGGCCAAACGCGATTCCCTACTTCCTCTGCTATCCTAAAAATATTATTTGCATTTTAATAAAATTGGTGATGTTTATGATAATTTCAGTTGAAAAAGGATGATGATTTTACTTTAGTTGGAAGATCTTATAATTCGAAATGAGTACTCATATGACTTTGAGTATAAAACGCCATATAAGTAAAGTAAGTCTCTCAAGGTTATATAACTGAGCATAACACAAACACTATAATGACCAATGTTTGTATATTCATCTTTATTAAAATGACTTATCCTTAATCTTTCCTTATCAATTTTTTGTGAATATAATTTGCATGCATGTGAGTAGTTCATGCTTTTGTAGCACAGCACAACATAAATTTCACAAGTTCCAGCGTGCCCAGTTATGGCAAGAGTGTAGATGTCGTGAATTCTAGGCCTAGGCAAGGTATCACGTTGAGCCAGGACCATGTGAAGGCATAGTTATTTATTTGTGCCGTAAGTAGTTGAAGGCAAGCCCTCAAGTGAAAGATATCACGTTCCCCAACTAAGACTTTTTTTTTTTTGATAAGCCATTATTTGTATTAAGGGAGTACAACGGGTACTCCAACCCAAATACAAAAGAAAAAGAATAACACTCAAAAAAAGTGTGTCAAACCAAGCAACATGAAAAAAATAAAGAAGAAGATACATAAGAAACATATGAGAGGCACAAAAAACCTCCCTCTACACACATAAACCAGCACCCTGCTCAAACATTGTTCTCGGATGCGTGGACTGAAGGTTGCAATATTTCAGAAACTGATTGACTTCCATGAATATAATCAGAATGGAAAACATTTGGATTCTTGGTTTTACCAACATCTATTACCTCTTCAATACCAAATACATTGTTCATCCTGCTGAATATTGTAAATAAAGATCTTCCTAACAATAGAACCGTGTAACCATATGTCCTGTTCCACATAGAATTAGCCTTTAAGTTCTTCACCTCCACCCTGCTCCATTCAACCCTTTTTTGATAGTCAATTAAACTCAGCCCATCTGACTCGGTGTAAGCCTTCATTCTTTTAAGAGTTTGCTCAAGATCAGTGAGCACTTCCATCTCTTGATACAAACTTGCATTAGCTGAAACAAACTTTTCCATCCTTTTAACCTTTTTTTTCCATTTTCTTGGAAGTGAATTTCCACCCATATGAATCAACACAAAAAGTGATAAACTTAACAAGGGCTTCCTCAAAACCCTTCAAACTTGGATCACTGCATTTCTTCCCAAGCCTGGACACAGATTCAGCCTCATGTGCCATATTGTCAAGCATCTCTGGACTGATTAAACGCACAACAAAATTCTCATAATCTGAAACAAGCTTCCTGATACACACTGAACTTGTGATCTCCTCTCTCAACCTAGGTACCTGTTTATCACTTAAAGACTGCCACAAATTAACAAGCTTGGACATCAATCTCGCGGCTTCAAATGCCAATACTCCTATCACCACCTTCTCAGAATTAGAATCATCCTTCCGTGGAGTCTTCCATAGACTTCGAAACCATGATTAAGCAACCATCGCTTACCTAAGAATGGGAAAAGAACACTCTTTAAGACATGTTCTTGGTCACAAATAAAACACAAAAATAAGATTGTTCAAATAGGCGTTAAATATCCATCTACCAGAAAAATTCCAACCTGTATCAAACATTTGAACATTTTGTGCCATTTAGTTCTACGATTCAGAGTATCATTCTCTATTTGATACCTTTGAATTCGATATTCGAAGTTGCGATCGAATCAATTCTTTTGAATGAATAGATTCAATACATTTCTTATGTACCCATACCCATAGGTAATATATTAAATCTTACAGCTCAATGATTTAATAATCAGTTTTCCTGTGTGTTGGAATGTTTAGTAAGATCTAGCAAAAGCAACTGCAAAATGTTTTGAAATTCTTATCTTATGGAGATAGAAAAGGTGCTGATATACCCGAAGCAATCATGTAGTAGATGGACTAATATGGGAAATTGGGAATATATTTCTCTTTAACTTCTTAATTATTGTTTTTGGGGTCTTAGACTACAAAGCTTAATGTCTCATTTCAAACCACATACTACCTAATTCATCAATATTGAAATTTTGAATCTTAACTTTCTATGGTCTTTTACACCTTCCCCATAGTTAACTAACCATTTAAGAATAACCTCATGAAATGTTGTCATTAGAAAAAAAATTAAGACCTGTAAGCAACATAGCGTGATTAGAGCTCAATCTGCTTTTATTTTATGCGCACTAATAAAAGATGAAATGAAGGACTTCACAGCTTTTGTCCAAACACCATGGTGCAAATAAAGGACCTCACCTGTAACACTTGCTTGTAATAAAGCATCAGAAATTATCCACAAAATCATCCTTCTTCACAGACATAGTTCATCTTTTTCCAGCCACCGCAATTGACCAATAACAGCTGAAAAAGCTAAATTAAGCAACTTATAACTCCATTATAAATTATGCCATAAAGTAACGCTTATACCCCTCCATAAAACTTGGTTCTTCAACACAACTATATCTTTCTCAGTCTTTGTGATGGTTAAAAAATAAAAAACAAAAATCACGAGGATGATGGAAAAAACCTCTGTATTGCTATAATAATTGCAAATTGAACAATGAGATAAAAATTATCTTTTGAATTTGAGGAATGATCATGAGAAAAATAAGCAAATCTGACCCAATTTCTATAAAGATGGAACATACAAATTATAAGAGAAGCTTTGTTCTCATATGAAATTAGTTATGTCATTTGTTATTAGCTACTTAATTTAGTTAAGCTCCAATTGATTGATGAAAGCTACTAGTAATTGCATATAAAGCCTCTCTCTGTACATTACCAGTCAATTCAGATTAACCAAGTATATCTTTCACCATTTCTAATTTCCAGTCTTACACTGTTTACATGATTTTAAAAGAAAACTTATTTCTTTTGTGCCTCCCTTCTCCTTCTTCTTCATAGCTTCTTTATCTTAGTTTCAATTTCAGTTTGATTGATGTATTCCATTAGTCCTTTTCTTGTGCCTGCTTCTTGTTTTTCAGTCATGTCTAATTCCTCTAATATATCAATTTATCAATGGATCATTGATTATGGGGCCCTAATCGGAGAGATGATAATGTTTTTGTAGAGAATGTTTTGTTCAGTCATGTTTTCTAGAGAATGTTTCCTCCTTGTAGTTACAAAAATTGGAATACTAATTAGTTACACACTATACTATAGTTAAGTCATGTGAATGATTTTATCACACATCTCTTAAATTATCTGAGAAACCAATGTCAAAAACCAACATTGCTGCATTGAAGTGAACTAACCTTTAAAACAAAAGGAGCAAGTGTGTAAAACGTGAAGGTTGACAGAGCATAACCAACAAAAGCAAGTACCTAAGAAGGAATTTAATCAGTCAACCTTGCAAACATTACTTTCGAAATTATATTGTTGACAATCAGAAATTAAAGACAATTTTAAGCACTTTGGAAAGAAGATACAAAGAGAAGTGTAAAATAAGTATTAAAAAAAATAGAGAGAAATGTCGAGACTTTGTTCAAGATAAAATACAGACAGATAAAGTCCTATTTTATGTTGAGACTTAAGGGCAGTGGATGTCCCGAAGCAGCTATCAGCTTATAGACACGGATGCCTTATCCACAGATTTGATTTCCTCTGAAGTAAGATAGTCATTTTATATTGTAAAGTAAGCTATCACAACTGCTGACTGAGAAATTAACGGTTGCTATTTTAAACAAAACCATGATTTATCATACATATACAAATATATGATCACAAACACAACCATTGATTTTCGAACCAAAAGTTGTGATGGCTTGCTTTACCCTCTAAAATGACTTTTTAAAAAAAGTAGTGATATGTTGTTAAAGCATACTTGGACAACTATGACCTCTATTGTATGAGGAGATAGTCAGCATCCCTATGGAAAGCATCACCCGCAGTAGGAGGTAAGTTATTCCGCGAAACATTTTTCCGGACTTGGGCATGATTCTCTGCTTCATGGTGAAACATCTTCCCCAGTTCTTGGAGCTCAAGCTTCCTAACTTCAACCTGTTCCTCGGCAACCGGTTTTTTCAGCCCAAGGTAAACCAGGCCAACTACAACCACCACTGCTCCCAGAAAGATAAGGATGCCTGTGAAGAGACCAAATGCATATGGTGTCTTTTCTGCCCCAGGTATTCCATCAATGTTGATCCCAAATAACCCAGTAATGATGGTGAGGACCATGCCGACACCGCCAAATACAGCTAAATTATGGGTTACCCGAAGGCTTCTATCCTGGATAGATATCCCAGCAGATGCAAGATAACTATCATGTTAATCTAGGGTGAGCACTGAGCAATATAAAATTGTTCTATGTACTATCCAAAAATAAAAGGACTTTGAAGTAAAAGTTCTCATGAGACATTGATACCTGCAACCAAGCTCGGACAGTGCTCTGCGTAACATCTTGAATGGTGAACAAGCGGCCACGAACTGCTTCTTGCTCTTCAATCATTTCCCGTGTGCTCTTTCTTATTCCTTCTAACAGGCTTCTTGCTCCAATTCCTCTTAGATGTTGGAGAAGCTCAAAGACAATCTCCTCTCTTGCATGGAGGGACCATTTCACTCTGATAACCTGCAATAAAACACAAAAGTTCTCAGGAATACTGAGCTTATCTGTGAAATGGACTGGGCCAGCATGAATTGTCATAAAAAATTAGCCCAAAGAGGCATACAAATGGCTCACTTTGGTATTTCTTGTGTTTTTCAAAGCTATTTTCAAAAGCAAATGATACAAAGTTACACAAATAAATAGGTCATGCATTGTTAATATTATTAAAATGTATCTTTTCTTTTATCAAAAAAAAAAGTATCTTTTCATGTTTGAAGGATGAAAAGCTTACGGTGTCAAGTGTAGGCCCATATCTGATAACACTAATGCTGTATTGATAATTTTACTTGGTAACTTTTGAATCCAGGTTTTGAAAAGGGAAAGCAAGAAAAGTAAGCTTTATGTATGAAAAATTGTAATACTCTTACAAATCTAAAAAATTTCTGGGTTCTAGTTCCAATTCAACATCTGTATTCTATAGGGAGGAAAGCAGATGATGTATATATGTAAAGCATATTCATGCTGCTCTAGTAATATTTGGGAGATAGTTATTTGTAATTACCACTGCAATTATTAGTTTATTACTGATTATGGTCTAGTTTAGACATACAGTTAGAGTATACTCTCTATCTATAATATCAAGCATAATTTAGTTAAGTGCAACATTCAACGTGCAACAGAAAAAACAACCTGTGAACTACAAGTCTACAACCATCAAACATTTTGAGAATCTCAACCTAAATGTTATACTCTATCAGTATTCAGTAAGTGAAAATAATTACATAAAAATGTATTTCTATTCCAATTGTAAAATCAGCAAGTCCTCTATCCGCTTAGCAAGATGAACATACCTGTGTTGATAACTTTTTGATTTCTTGATTTAAAATTACAACAAAAAGATTCAAATCTTCATAGTTTCTCCTGGTCAAAGAAAAAATTGTCACCTCAGTGCAAGACAATTTACCAAATTGGAATTACTTTAAGTCATAAACATTGCACATCTAAGAACCTGTTCATAAATTTCAATTCAATCTCATCTGCCGCCCCAAATATAGATTTACGGAATAACCTGAATAACTAAAAAAAATGTCAAACCAAAGTATCATGACTTGAAGTTCACATGAAATGCAGTTCGGAAAAAAAGAGCACTGGAAGACCAATGCAAGTATGAGATACATTGTTCATGTATAAAATTTGTATGGTTATGATGGTATTAGAATTCCCAATCTGGGAGGCTCTGTATGTGCATCACAAACCCTAAAACGACAGCCTTTGTATGTGCATCACTTACGGAATAAAATATCTCTCTGTTCTAACTTGTAATCTTCATGATTTAGGGAACTATCCTAATCTACAGCCTATGCACAGATTATAACTAATTACATATCACTGCACTAAAATTACAATTATTCCTAAAATACCAACTCTATTTCCCACGACCATCTGCAATGAATAAAGGCAAACATTAATGCATTTATGATGCTGAATACAGATCACATGATTTTGTCTCTCACGAACAAAACTAGATATATGCAAGTTTACTTAAGCATGATGTGCAGTGAAAAAATATTTGTCACGTCATAAGAGCAAAGTTCAGTTCAATCATCTTTTCAGTAGCTAAGGAAAATTCAATGAGTTTAACTTAAAAACTGAAATATAGAATGAGACTTAAGGTCCACACATGTAGAGTCTTTCATATTTACGCAAACTAAATATTAGCCACATCAATATGAAGGATATATTGTCATTACCTATCATCCCACCGTGAGAGACGGCAAGCAAGCAGTGCTATAACTTCATGGACTGTTCTTGGCACATTATGCCCTCCAGCAGAAAGAAGCTCCTGACCAAGGCAGCACACTGAATGAATTACACCTTAGTAAAAGAATATTAATTTGTCACTAGAGGCCAGTGAATGGAAATGCCATGTAAGAACAACCTGAACTTCTGTTATACCCAGAACATTTATCCTTGACACTGATCCTTTTATATGCATTACAGTTACTATGAAGTTTTGTGCTTGCCAAGACCTAAGTACAATCGGAATGTCATCTTCTTCAACAAGAGGATCACCAGCGGATTGTCCCAAGAGCTCAAATAAAAGTCCTCCTGCAACTCTGACTGGGACCTGCATATAAGAGTAAAGTCTGATCAGTAATTGAGTTAGATTAGTGTCCTAGGAAAAACTGTGACAAGTAGCACGAAAATCATTGAATTGTTGAAAATGTTGTTTACCTTTTGCGGATCCCTGGTTTCAATCTATTTTGTCTTCTTGTAAAACTTTCGAAGACGTGCCATAAACTATAAACAAAAGTAAATATTCCCCCTTTGATACGCTGAATATGGTTGTCCCACATGCCTAGTCCAGAGTACCACTACCTTACTTGGATTGGACATATCAAAAGGCCCCAAAAGACTGATGTGCTTTAGATGAACGAGACTGGTAGCAGCCATTCAAGGCTTACAATTTAATCTTCAATTTTGTTTTCTTGTGTAAATCAGGGCTTGGGCAGTTATTGGGATTGGACTTAGGTTCAATAGATGTTTTAGAGGCAAACTCCAATGTTTTCATAATTGGTTAAGAAGCCCAAATATTGGATGAGAACTCCGTTACTTAGCCTGTAAGATAAGTTATTGATGGCCTTTTTTTGGTACAAGTCATTCAATATCCATTTGAAAAGCTGTAATGCTTTCTTACAGACATATCAGTTTTATGAGATTTCAGCAAATTGCTATCTACTCTTTCTGTGATTCAAGCCTTATGTGTCATGCCTAAGGAATCCGAGGTTTACTTTTATTATTTTCTAAATTTACTACATCTTCTCGGATCTGATTTTCTTGGCAAACTCCTAAAAAATTCACAATATCATATCCCTAAATGTTTCTTGTCTTAACTTGAAAGTTGAAACCAAAACCCATCAACAAGAAATCCAGAAGTTACCTTAACAGCCACCAAACTGACACTAAAAAACCTCTGTTTGCAAAAATACCCCCTTCAATCCACTAGTGTTCCACAATTTATACTAGAAAAGCAAACCCAAAACCTGTTGAAAAGTGAATATATGACAAACATAAACATGACAAAGAATCCATAAGCCTAGAAGAATTCAGGCCATCAACAAAGAAGAAAATTACAACTGAAGATTTTAACATAAAATCTTATTGTATTTACACAGCCTCATATGTCACCATATGCTTGACCAGGTGCATTTAATTGTGTCTTAGCAAACAGAGAGCCAAATGCTCATTGCCTAAGGAACCAAAGAAACCCTAATTATCACTCGCAATCAAAGAAACCAAATCGAAGAAACCAAATCAAAGCTCACCAATCGAACAATCGGCGAAGAATTGAGCCACAATGCTCTCTCCAAAACGAAAGTGAAAGAAGAACGCAGACCCCCCTGCTTATAGATATGAGATCGATGTCGAGGTACTTTGGATTCGGCTTGTTACCGCATCACTCGCGCCGCCAAGCTTGCCTCTCGGGTAGGGGCGCACAGGTTTCTCAGGGAGTGAGTAACGGCGCACCATGCCCTGCGACGGCGGTGGCTGTGAACGTCGCGGTCGTGAACAGAGGAAGCAGCGGCGGCGCCGACGGCTTCTAACGAACGAGGGCCTGGTTCAAAAAACCCAGATTTTTTTTTTGGTTACAAAAAACCCAGATTTGCTTTTTAATAAATATATTTCTGTTTTCTAAATTATAAAATAAATAAACAATATAAATAATGTTGGGTATAAAATAAAAATAGAAAAGTTCGAAGGACTACAATTGGTAATTGACAAACATATGACACGTCAGCAATAATGGTACAGTCAGCAGTATCTACAGAGGGGGTATTGCTGCTGTTTCAATTACGAACAGCATTTTTGAGCTTCCCTTATTAAAATTGACCATTTACTCTTTATAGTGACACGTATACATTTGGAGAAACATAACGCAATCTGATCAGCCTTCTGCTCCATTCAAAGGCGCAAACGTAGACGGTGGCAATGTCCACAGTCAGAGTTCAAGTTTCGGCGCTATCCGCCACCGTCAACCACCTTCACCTCCGCCCCAAAGCCGTCGTTTCACCCAACTGCTTCAACAGCCATTCCAGGAAGCCTCTCAGGGTGTCAATGTCTTCTGTTCCTCCTCCGGAACCCTTCGAAATCGCCGTTAAAGCTTCTGTCACCATACCCAACACCCTCGGCGACTGTAAAAAACTCACCTTTTAATTCTCTCTTTTCTCCCCTTTTATTGTTAAGCTGCTTCTCTTTGTATAATTGTGGAAATTTAAATGAAATTAACATTTGAGAAAGTGATGGCATGGACAGAAGAACTAGAGAAATGTGGTGTGGGTATGATTGATTTTCATGAATCTGCATGTCATTGCCATGGTTAGGACTAGGGAGTGAAGAAAGGCTGATAGAGATACAAACATTGTGATGTATTTAGACTTATGTGCTGTCCACATGCATTCTAAATTTGCATTCCATCAGTCACTTTCTATTTTCTTAGAAATTCTAATATGCTCTGATGATAGCGCTCTAGATAATTTTGAATCAAATCTTGACCGTTTAATCTTACGTAGATGGCCAGGATTAATTTTAATTATACCAATTCATTTTGAGTGAACCCATTTAGAAAATGTATGATTATATTGTTAAGATTAGCTCTTCTTACACAGTACTCCTTATTTTCATGAATTATGAAGATATTGTCTTGGTATTTTAATCTTATGGTCCATAATAGTTTCAAGTAAAATAAATTTTAACCTTGCATATGGTTGAATGGTCAGGATTAGCTATAATCTCACTTGATACATTATTTGAGTAGAAGAGATTCAGTAAAATAATCATGTCTGGAAAGTTAGAATTGACATCTCATGTATTTTGTTTCGATTCCACTTTCCAGGATGTGTAGATAATTGCAAAACAGTCTTTTCTGGAATCATAGATAGTTAATTGTGTATATATTCTCTATTCAAGAAAGAAAGAAAGAAAGAAAGAAGAGCTCTGTTTCTATTTGAACCTTAAACTTGGAGTATCTGTGATCAAATTAGTGACTCTTCTTTGAATTGTATTTCCAGGCCCCTTTTCCCAAAGGGTGTTGCTGACACTGGAGGAAAAACATCTACCTTATGACCCGAAGTTTGTTGATTTGAAGAACAAGCCAGAATGGTGATCTTTTGGTCCATTTCTCTGGTCTATGTTTTACCTTTATCTTTCAGAATTGCTATATTTGTAAAACTGAATCATTCATAGACCATAACTCGTCTGTCCTCGTACTACCTTAGTAGTTCTATTCCTTATAGTTTGTTTTGCTGTTTTAGGTTCCTTAAAATCAGCCCTGAAGGTAAAGTTCCTGTGATAAAGTTCGATGAGAAGTGGGTTCCAGATTCAGATATTATCACACAAACACTGGAAGAGAAGTATCCTAGCCCACCATTGGTGACCCCGCCTGAAAAGGCTACAGTGTATGCATCATGGCTTATAGATTTCCTCATCATTCAAAGATTCTTTGAATCTATAAATCAAGTTGTCTTGTACATGGCTTTAGATTGCCAGAAAAATGCATAGTATTGCAATTATGCAAGCTTTAACACAGTTTATTTCTTCCTCCTCTTTTTATTTATTCCCCGCTTTACTCTATGTCAGCTTGTTATTCTTTACTGTTTACATGTCTAGTTTAAACAAACTCCAATCATCTGATGTATCTAATATATACATGTGTTTTTGTGTGTAGTGGGTCAAAGATTTTTTCTACATTTATTGGATTTCTCAAAAGCAAAGACCCTAATGACGGAACAGAGCAAGCATTAGTAAATGAACTGAGCTCCTTCAATGATTACCTCAAGGACAATGTATGAATTTTTTTCTGCTTTTGTATTTATGCCATTTGATTGCAATCTTTATTAGGTTGTTTATTTGGTGATAAGACCTCTTGTAGCCATAGAGGACATACAATGGAATTGTTTTTCCCACAGTCATTATCCTTACTTAAATGGTTGCCCATTCTGATCTATAACTTTCACATCAATCCTAGTAGGTTTTAAGCTAAATGGTCTAGTTGAAATATGAATTAATCCCCACTGCTGTATCTATATTAAAAGGGTATTTCATTAACCTAGTTTATTCTGCAAATACATTTAAAATTGGGATTTCATAAGGATAACCATAAACTTGGAATACATTTCATTATCCTTTATGTAGCCTTTCTTCCCCTTTCTTTTCTGTCTCTCTGCGTTTGCCATATATATTTCTTTCCTGATTCTGTTATGAAAGGTTACATACCTGTTCATGTAACGTCAATGTCTATTGTATGTTTACTTTTTTAGACTTCCCTTTTACCATGCCTCGCTAATCCTGAGGTTCTCTATACTCTATCTACATAAGTTGTTTCATGTTAAATATGGATCAACCAATAAACGCATTATATATTGTCAATTACTTGATATACTTGAGTGGCATTTTGTCACTTTAATACTTGTAAAAGGTATGTGTATAATTTAATGTAGCTATTTTGTAAACTATGAATTTAAGCCACTTAAATTCCATAAGTTTGTCTTCAATGCATGGCTAGGTTTCTTATGCCTTGCTGGTATTTGTTGTTGCATTTTCTTTGAAATCTTCTTCTGATAGTTAGGTACTCTTTGAAAATTTACTCAATTTATTGATTCTGTTTTTTCAATTACTTCGCCTAAATTAGACTGGTCACAAAATAGGGTAGAACAGAGCTACTTATCCTAGGCAATCCCTAAACTCCCTAAGCTAATATCTCTTCCATTCTCAGTGGAAAACTCTACTTGATATGTCAATGCTGTAGATAAAAATTATAAGAGACTAGCCCTTTGTCTAAATTAAGGGACCCGAAAACTCCCATAAGATCATTCAAGGTTATTTTTAGTGATTATGAAGAATTTGATTCAAGATGTTTATACGTTTAAAACTTGTAGATCACAGTTTTCTTGTTGTATTGATCCTTCTGGATTTTTCCTGAGTTTTTTTTCTTTTTTCCCAGATGGGGGGCTCATTTGGACTAATCTAAAGCCTGTACAATCTATTTTTTCACCTCTTTACAGGGTCCTTTTGTCAATGGGAAAGACATATCTGCAGCAGACTTGTCACTTGGACCAAAGCTATACCATTTGGATATTGCTTTGGGGCATTATAAGAAATGGGCTGTACCAGATTCACTTACCTATCTGAAATCTTACACAAAAGTATGTTCAATATAAGTTTCCACACTCAATAGTTTTTAAGGTAGTTTTCGAATGTAGAATAGACTGCACATTACTTCCTCATAAGTACCAATAGTTTGTTAAATTTGTGGAAATCATGTCCAATGGTATTCTGCGTAGTCCATTCTCCATGTTGAAAAAGAAAAAAGTCTAATGATTGAAAATATTTATCAACAAGAAAGGCCTGAATTCCGAACTTGTTCACAGCTCAAAGTTCAAATGTTCTGATTAAGATGCTTTGGCTTCTGCATACTCACTGTTTGCTATGGCTAATAATGCTGAATGTACAGGCTATTTTCTCGAGGGAGTCATTCATTAAAACACGTGCGCAACCGCAGGATGTCATCGAAGGTTGGCGTCCCAAAGTGGAAGGCTGATATCCACTCATGCACTCCAGTTGAGTATATATTCAGTAGCAATCTTCATCAAAGAGTTCAACTCCTAATCAGATTTGTATTATAAGCCTTGGTACTATTCTATATTTATATTTTAAGAATAGTTGAGCCTCATATTACATAACATGTTTGGTAGGGAGACTAGAAGACTGCATTTAGATGAAAATAATTGCATTCCCTGAAAGAGAAAGAAATTAGGATCCAATTCCTCGAGGAAGTGGTAATGGGCTCATAATTAACTTGTCATTTTCATGATGAAAGGACATGAGTGAATCCCAATAGAAGCTCAACGTACTTATACCAAACCTATAATTATTATCTTCTTTTCTTGGAAGTAAACAATTGAGTAACCATAGAAAGAGAAGCGAAGCTTTAATTGAAATCTTTCATGGCTCTTTTGGCAGTTTCAGATATTTATACAAGTATTTTATTTTGACCATCTTGGTTTAAAGATAATGCACTGATACAACTACAGAGAGACATTGTTGCCCATATCATCAATTAACAAAAGGCTTTCTGATCATGTCTACCAAAAAAATAGTCCCTTGGTGCCATTAGTCTCTCACCTACCGGGTGGGAGGATATTCTGGGAAACCAAAAAAAAAAATCCCTTTAAAACATGATAATTAACATTTGAGTATCTTCAACAGAACCATGCCGTTCAAAATAGTACCCAGGGACCAACATTATACATCAATAAATTGAGAAACATATTCTTCATTTACCCAAATGTGAGAAGAAAGATACTCACCTGAACTTATTATGTTATCTAAATTTCAAGTGGAAGCCATATCTCTTTGATATGCAATCATGATACATTTTCCTCAAACTTTTAATACTTTCAAATGAGGGCAACATCGGCAAATATCGTTTAGAGAATCCTTAGTTAGCATGCTATATGAAATGTCAAGAAGTTCCTCTAGCAGTGGAAGTTTCTTAGCAGCCTCAACCAATCCTTTATTTGTAATTGTACCCGATGCATGGAGATCTAATTTATTAAAATAAATTAAGTAATTTACATATTGTGCTCATTTTAATTGTTATCTTTACCACTATATAAATAAAAATTAATCATTTTAATATGTATATATATATCACACATATGTTAATATAATTATTTTATAATAATTTTATTATCTTTAGTTTATACCGTGTTCAAGTCGGCTACTCGCGTCACCTCACCTAAAAAACAAGTTAAGATTCAAAGGCTATAAAAAAAATGCAATATTTAATGAAATCAAGTACGTTAAATTGCATTGCTATGTTTGTTAAGCATAGGTATAAATTTAAGTTATGGACCTTCTTTAGGGTTTGTTAAGCATTATGTTTTGGCTCGTTAATTTCATAATGGTATATGTAAGTGAACCATAACTATGAAAACTGATGTAACAGTATCATAAATTTATTAGTATAATATAAAAAGAAATTAATATATAATATATTGTAATACTGCATCATAACATAATATGTATTATGTAAGGGATGAATTGGTTTAATATATGATAACATGATTTATTATAATTTTTCTAAATTAAGTAATTCAGCCCAACCCATTTGATAATAGTAACACTACTTCAAAAGAAAAAGTGTGTCCTGTGAACAGTAAATACAGAACTTGGAATTATAGGTTTTAAGATTGTATCGCATTGTGGAAGCCGCAAGCGACGTAGGTGGCTTGTGCTGTAAAATTCGAAGAAAAACTTGACATATATAATGCTTGAAAAGAAAAATCAGAGCCACTAAATACATAAATGAAATAGAAATAGTAGTTATTCACAGCAGATGGATGCACTAGTCCAAAATTTAAAATGATTGAGCGAAAATTAGGAAATTAATCAACACAAAAGGAGGACATTTTAAAACATGTCCAATGAATATAAAAATTAAAACATAATATAGCAGGGCACATACAATAGATTTATGGTGAAAACTAGGGGCGGCCCTTTTTTTTTTTTTGGGACAATGGTAATTTCAAGACTTATTTAATAATTTACCATATGTAAAATTCACAAATTACTCCAATCTTAAACCCTAATCTCAAACTTTTCTCCGCGAGCCACCTTCTTCTTCTTGCGACTTCTCCTGGAAAATTTTCCAGACTATTGAATCTGTAAGCTCTGGCCTTCCTAAATCCATCAGATACAATTACAAAACAAAATAAGAACCAAATCAAAGCAAACAAGGGGCATGAATTTGGGGACAAAAGGAATCGAATCCAAGCAAACTAGATGAGGGCGCTAAAGAAGGAGGAGGAAGAAGGACCGCTTCTGTCAAAGACGACAGGGCGGCGCTGGTTCATGGCGGTGCTGGTTCACGAAGACTACTTTGATGGTTGAGGTTGAAGGTTGAGGAAGGAGAAGAGGCTAGAGAAAAAATTCTTTTTTTAATGTTAGGGGCATTTTACATTTTTACCATTTTACCTCTAATTTAATCCCTAAACACCCATCTAAAGAATATTCCTAAATTCCAAGTATGTTTGTCACAATTTCGACAACACATAGCCTTTGAAGTATGTTTGTTGTCAAGTCTCTTGGAAGTTCAAGCCAATTTTTGGCTCCACTGTGCTCTCTCCCTTCGCTCTCTTCATCGATGCCATCATGCTAACAGAACCACCGTTTTTGGCTTTATGAACGCTAACAGTGAGGCTTCAACATTCTAAGACTGAAAACCAGATGAAAACAATAATCACACGATTTCGAATAAACATTCAATTTATAGAGGTGGAAACTGATAACCTGGGTTCTTATGGTATTTTTTTAAAGTATTTTCTAGTGTTTTTTATAATTATTTGAGTTATGTTAGTAGTTTTTATTTGAGTTTTTGCTTAGTTCTAGTATTTTGATATTGTGTGTTAAATGTACTATCTTTTTATTATTTTGTTAGTATTGGAGTCGTTATTTTGCGTTAATTAAGTTGTTATAGTTTCTTGTCCTCTTATCTATTTATTTATATTTTTCTAGGTGAAAATAATGTTAAAAATGGACAAAATCGGTCTGAAGAGTGAAAAGTCAGAAGCATATAAGCTGGGCCGCGCGCTCGCGCGCCATTGTTGAAGAAGCCGTGCAAGCCGTGCCATGAAAGACTCACTGGAAAAAGGTGCGCGAGCTTGCGTGGTTCCTACCTTGGAGTCATGCGCGGCCGCGCAGGCGGAGCCTGTTTTGGAAACTTTCGCGCGAGGAACGACGCGGACACAGGCTGTTTTGGTGCGATTTTGCGCGAGTCTTGCCACGAAGGAGTTTCGAAGCGAATTTTCGCGCGGGTCAAGAGGAAGCTGGCGCGAGCTCGCGCGGATGACACCCTAAAACTATTTAAACTCATTTTTGACTTGTTTTGGGGGATTTTTGGGCTATTGGAACTTATTTTGTGAGGGATTTTGAGGAGAGTGTTAGGTTTTCAAATCCCTTCCAGCTTCTTGATTATTTTTATGCTTTACTCATTGAACTCCTCTTTTTATATTATAATTATGTGTAACTAATCTCCCTTGTACCGGGGGAGATGGATTTGGTTATCATTATGGATTGAGATGCTTTAGTTAATATATAAGCGATTTAGTTCTTCTACGCGTTTCTTTTCTTGTTTAATTGAATTCGGAGTGCACACCGGATATCTTGATTTGTTTGGACATGCCGAAAGATCAGTTAAGTTGTACTGTCGTGAAGGATATCCATCCTTTTTAAAGCTTCTGTGCTTTTTGTGTCTTGCTATGGGGCCAAAACACTGATGAAACTTGTCACTAGCACCAGGTAGAGGAGAAAGAACATGTCTTTGTGAGTGGTGTTATGTACCTGACAGGGAACAAAGGGTACATCCAATGAACATGCTCGAAAGGACTCAGACTCCTGTATGTGGTGCCTCTTGTAATGGCTTGCATCAACTCTGGACTTTCAGATTTAATTGTTTGTAGAGGTACAATAAGATAAGCCATATGAGATGCTAAAATTGTAGGCCTATTTTGTATGAAGAGCCAATGCAATGGGACGTAACTGCTATTCAGCGGTGATACCAGGAAGACCCGCTGGAAAATAAAAGAATCCCAAAAGGGTTCGAGAAAAGGTATGATCAATCTCTGATCAAAACCATGCCCAAGTGACAATGATGTTTGGAGACTGGCTATAGTGCCATCAAGGGCAATGCTGTGCAAACTTTCCTCATTGACAATAAGTTGTGATTAGGTTTTTCTATTCCTCTACGTGTCTGGTTAGTGCTTTTCCCTGTGGTGAAGTCCTGCATTGGTGAAGCTCAACTAAACATGATGTATTTGCATCTAATTAACTTAGTAAAAGCGTGCAAAGGCAAGGTTGTAGAATAGAAACTCTCTAGTGGCATCAAGTATAGGTGTCCAGTCACCAAAGGTGAATGAGACACATTCAGCAAGGAAGGTTTCAGGTCAGATTGGCTAGGTACTTGCATGATAATCATGGTTGAACCGTGGTCTAGCGAGGCGATGTAATAGATTAATTGCCATGGTTCAACCGGAACTGTGGTAATTTGTGCTCCTGTTACAGTGGTTCATAGCACGAAACTGTGGTAATATATTTGCTCTATTACCACGATTCAGTCGGAATCGTGGTAATATAGGTACTCTGTAACCACAGTGGAACCGGAACCGTAATAACATGAGTGTTCTGATACAACAGTTCATTTCTAAACCATGGTAATAGAAATTTCGTTTTACCACAGTTAATTTGTGAATCCTGGTAATATATCCTTTTTCATTTTTTGTTTGTTTTCCTTTATCAACAACACTGAACTAAAATCAAAATGCACTTAATAACCAAAAGCAACATATCCATTGAGATTTAATACAACCAAAATTCAGATAATATAATCTAAACTTTAAAATAAGCAAAGAAACTTGAACCATATAGACATAGACCATACTAGTCCAAAAGCAACAAATCCATTCTTTGTGATTTAATACACTTAATATAATCAAAATAAGTAAAAAAATCCTATAATGAAGCTCTTGGGAGGATATTCTATTTACTAAATAAGTAGTCAACTCTTCTTTAACTTCATTTAATTGATCTTGATTGTAGAAATCGACTTGACGATAAAAAAAGTACTAAGAGATGACAATAAAAAAACAAAATTAGAATTAGATTACAACAATAGAAAAATTTAAGATTCTTGTTAAATAAGTTAAAATTTATACTAAGCACATCAAAATTTAAATGCCATGGGGAAAAATATAATCTATTGTAAAGTCTAAATGATATACTGTGAACAGTGGTACCAAAATATAGAGTTGAACTATTTAGCCATCTTCATTCCGGACTGATAATCAATGGAAACAAGTCAGTACCCACAAGCAAGAAAATGGCATCCCACTTTTCTGTTGGTAACTAAATACTAAATAGCCACTAGTGAGTTTTTACATCCACTCATTTCTCATCTTTTGTCAATGGCCAATATGGACAAATTGTATGGTTTTGAAGCTTTGCCCAAATCCAAAATCTTACATTAAAACACATATTTGAAATTTAGAAGATAGTTTGACAGTATCATAAAAACACGTAACATGTAGAACTAAAATGGAAATCCTTGATCATAAATTGAAGGAAAATGGTGAGACTAAAGAATCACTATGTAATGCTCCGAATTTCAAAGCATTACTGTAGTAAATGAATAGTAAATAAACGTGCGGAATATCTTTCGAGCTTACAAAAAGCGAGTATAATCTTTTTTTAAAGCATGCTAAAGGCAGTATGCATACATAATAACCCGTGCTTCTCCTACCATTGTTAACATTGTTATCAAAGTGACTCATGTGCATTATAATTACATCACCGAGTTTACCCAGAGTCATAAAGTATTACGAATGGTTAAGTTATCTTTACAACTCAAAATAGTCAGAGCGAGAGTTCAACCCAGAATTGACCCTATGTCTAGACGTCTTAGTCGACGTACTCCATATGGATTTCCCGCAAGAGGTCCATACAAAAAGCAACTTACCGGGAACCTACTCTGTCCCTAATTAATCATCATGCTAGACCATCCAAAACAAGCAACAACTTATACTCCTAATGCTATACCCCCACCCGACCCTGACCAACTATCCTACGATTCCCGGAT
This sequence comes from Acmispon strigosus, assembly GCA_030819835.1. Classification (NCBI taxonomy): domain Eukaryota; kingdom Viridiplantae; phylum Streptophyta; class Magnoliopsida; order Fabales; family Fabaceae; genus Acmispon; species Acmispon strigosus. Next base: position 35,175,650 of record JAUAMA010000007.1, read on the forward strand.
CGCCGCTCCAACCCCCACTAGGTGCTTGGGAGAGGGGGCAGAGTCAAGTTAAAGGTGACATGGCAGGACTGCATGTTGTGACATCGACCCACGGGAGTGAGCCGAGCCTCAATCACGCGAATTGAGTACCGAATCTCATTGGACAGCAGGCCGACTGCCCACAGGTCGGATCCTCGAAATCAACGAAAAGAAGGGTTAGGCCTCCTCGAGGGATTGTGCCCACTGTTGGGAGCTCTGGTCTCCGGTTTGTCCCGGCCTAATGAAGCTTCCATGATTAATCCAAATAAAGCACAGAAAGGGTCACTTCCAAAAACAATATCAAGACAATAATAAGCAACAAACGATATCAATCAAGCAACATTTAGCAGGTATAAAATTATAGCTATAAGTCTCAGGTGGTCAATGACCCTACGACTTCTATATGCACGTACAACAGCTCATTGTACAAAAATTTCACCCGGATGTATCGCCAAATCCCGCAGGCAGGTGGGACACTCAATCGACACCACACTTGACTAGAAAGTACTGCGGCCAGCCGGAAGTTGCCACTTACAAGAGTATGTTCTGTATAACGCCCCAATAATTTGCATCTCCAGTTTGGTGCTCTGTATAGCTCCGAACCATGACGACTTTCAAGTATGCTTGACATGACATGAAGAATGACAACCCGAACTTAAGGCTTAGTTGTCCAAAGACGTGGCCTAACATAACTTCATAATTAACAATAATCATGTAGAGCATATGTACATATCTAAAGAACATATAAATCATGTCGAATGGGGATCATGCTTAACATTTTTCAGTAGCAAGAAGCACTCAATAAGTCAAGCCACAATTTCAAATCAAGTTCACAATTCAAACAATTCTAATCCAGCATATTATATGTCTTCAGATACATGCATTAATATTTCAATCAATACAATTTTAATCACGTACATTTTTCACATGACACCTATGTAATAGGTATACTGCACAAGTCACTGCCTCCGTCCATAAATTCTTGGGTAAATTCTTACAATGCAATATGCTTCTCACATTATCCATGATTGTTCTATTCTTCATTTCTGCCACTCCATTTGTTGAGGAGTGTATCTTGACGTCATTTGATGCTTAACCCCCTGCATTCTCAAGAAATCATCACAGACAATATACTTAGTTCCCTTGTTAGTTCTTAAGGTTTTCAAAGTATTTCCACTTTGCCTTTCAACATACGCCATAAATCTTTTGAGCACATCACAAGCATCTATTTATTTTTCAAAACATAAACCCACGTCTTCCTACTAAAGTCATCTATGAAATTAATAAAATATTTATTACCTCCATTTGATGGAACTTCCACATAGCATAAATCAGAGGGCACAAGCTCAAGTGGTTTTGTATCTCTCCATGCATGCCCTTTAGAAAAATTATAAGAGACTAAAATGGATGTGAAATGTCCACGTAGACCGCCTACGTGGACTGCTTATTAGTTAAAAAAAATTCACATAAGCATTATAACATCATAGGGACTTTTTTTCAATCAAACAAAATTTGTCAACAATTAAAATCTTTGAAATTTTTTACAAAAACCATTTTAGATAAGGGTATATATATCAAGGACCAAAAACATATTTAACCAAGAAAAACAAACTGCGCATTTCCATTATCTTTCCCAAAACCGTTTGCGACCAGATCTCTCTCTCCCTCGGTTCCTTTTCTTAAAACAGCGCCTCTTCTCTTCTCAAATCTTCTTTTCTTCCCCTTGATTAAAAAGCACACCAAACTCCACTATGAAGATAATACACTCATGAAGAATTTTTTTGGTATTCAAGTGGAAGAACTTTTGTGATAATTTTATCCCTTAGATGGAGTCACCCCTTTCAGATAGGCCATCCCTTAAGAGAACGCTATCAACGAGATGAAGCTGTCTAATGATTCTACCTTTGTGACCCTAATATATTAAATTTCTAAATTTATTGTTTTAATGGATTTACGTGATTTTATAAAAAAAATTGAAGTCATTATTTATAAATATGCACCCATATTTGAAATGATCTTTGAATTAACATTATTGATGTTAGCAATTGTTTATACTGAGTTTGATAGGATAAAAACTTATGACTGTTGTGTTTTCCCTTCCAGTCCATGGGGGTTGTTAAATCCTCACTAACACTTACCCCTTTCATTTTTCCATTTACAGATTCACAGGCAGCTGAGTAAAAGGCTGTTTCAAAGTGAGATTATTTCACCTCATTTTGTTGGTATGCCTTATTCGGTTGGTGGCCAATTTTGATGTAAAATTGTTGAAGTGTGGTTGTTTTGCAACTATAGGGAGTCTTAAGTGTATTCCAGAAGAATTGCTATTTAATGTTTAATTTAAGAGTTGGCACTTAGCATTGAATTTGGATTTTTATTTATTTAATACAAAGGAGACTGTTATATTTCATAAAATTAGGTGGACACGTTTAACTTAAGAAAATTATTTGAAAAATTATTCTGTAAGAACAGATTTGCAAAAGGGTGTTGGTCTGTGCGCAGGTTGCGACTAGAGATTTTGGGTTGAGATAAAGTTGGTATCAAACCCAAATTTTAGGTCCTAATAACTGCAGATATTAGGTGATAATGGGATCTTGCTAGTAAATTGTGAACCGCGGCACAATTTACTTAGAAGATGTTGTTGGCACCCTATGAGTAATAGAGTCTTTTCCCAATATTACTATTAGAAGAAGTTAAAAAACCAAAATGAGCGCAACAAATAAAAATGGCAACCAAGAACACGCAAATCATGACTTTATTTGTTTGCAAGAATAATCATCTTCAACAAATAGCACCTTGCAGGGAAGAACTGTTCCAATCATAACACATGATATAAATATTAAATTAATCATCTTCCAACAAGTAATCTTTCTAGCCATCCTTCTTACTCCTCATGGTAGTGAGTGGGTTTTCAATCATTACGACGTATTTTTATAATTGTGAATAATAATCAGAATAATCATCATCCGACAAGAAATCTGGGTCAACAGTGATACTATCAGCAATACTGCTAATTTCCCATGCACTTGGAAAGTTCTCCAAGAAGTCCTCAACTTTAAATTCAAAGTCAGAAGGACATTCATCTGGAGTTTTAAATTCAAAGTCACGCGGGAGACGTATCTCTTTGAGCTGATCATGACACCTCTTCCTCAAACTTCTGCTCAAACCAACATTAAAACAAGCATGCATATCAAGAGACTCAAGCAGAGGGCAACCATCAAAAATGGCAAGCAAGCCTTCAGCTGAAATCGCATCACATCTTGGAAGCCGCATGACCTGAAGGTTGCTTGCCCTGTAAAATTCATAAAAAAATAGCCATCATCGAGTAACAAGACATGGATATTAAGAGACTTATGGAAGCAGAAAATGAAACTGTACGTACCTATCGGCTATGTATTTGAGAAGATCATCAGTGGCAAAATACTCGATACTAATGACTTCAAGATGACCGCAGCTTCGTTCAACAGCATAGCGACAAATCTCCACCAATTTAGAGTTTGGATACTCGAGGTGCTTCGTCATGAAAATGGTGCGCCACATGAGAGGGCCCTTGCATATGTTCCACCAGAGAGAGCAAACTTGACTTGCACTCATCACAATTTCAACAGCACCAACCTTTTGAAGTATGTTTTCTGTAATGACTCTCGGGAGTTCAAGCCAATTAGGTCCATTTGTGGTCTCTCCTTCCCCCTCCATTGAACACGATATCATCATCCAAATCCAATGCAAACAACACATTTATAAGCAGCCGCACCTAATTGCTCGCCAATCGCAGTGGACGTGTAAAGTAAAACCATTTGGCTACCCAGCTTTAAAGTTATGTAAGTTTCTCGAGGAAGTTTTAGCCTTCGGATTGTTCTGAGATGTGTGTACGTTTTAGTTTGAAAATTCTACATTCAATTTAATAACTGCTGCGCTTTTATAAACTCAACAGCACCTCCCCAAAAATTATAGGTGGAAATTAAAAGTGTCTTTATTGTTGTCTAGGACTTTTCCAAAACCATAGTTTTACCCAACGTTATAGCAGCTTGGGTTTGAACCACGACTTTGTGAATTCCAAAACTGCACATTTTATACAAATTACTCCCTATAAAGTGTTTTACAAATACATTCATTATATTTTTTAATTACATTGGGGAATCTAGTTTAAGTTATTGGTTAATCATGTTATCCAAGTAGTTATTAGATCAAGTGGTTAACCATTTTAGCTAATTAGCAGTTACTATCCAGATAGCTAGCTAGCTAGAGTTTCTGTTTTAGGAAAAACTTACTTACTGTTAAATTTGTTGTTACTGTAGCAAGTTTGTCAGCTCTCTTAGACTTAGTATATTTTTTTTTATATGCCAAATGTATTAATGGGAAACATAAGAGGTTCCTCAAACTATTACAAAAAGTAATAAAAATAAAAGAAACAAAATATAAATACATAAACATAAAATGAAGGCTCTTAGGAACCAACAAAATAAAGTCTTAGACTTAGTATATAATATATATATATATATATATATATATATATATATATATATATAAACTTGTAATATATCTATGATCAATGAGGATTTCATTTTTCAATCTTTCTCCATTTCTTATGATTTCTGTAACTCAACATGGTATCAGAAGAGTCGATCATTTTTTCCGGCTGGCTCTGAATCTCTCTTCTTCACATTGCTTCAAGTTTCTTCATCACATTTGTTCACCGTGTGTTTACTCTAATTTTTGATAAATGGTTAAAAATTCAAATTGTGATAAAGAGACTGAATTTTTATACTCTTAGGATTTTTTTAACTGAAATTAGAGTGTCAATTACAAAGTAAAATAGCGAATTAAATCACAATCCAGAAAAAAATTCGACCAATTTTGTAAAAAGAAAGTTGTAAAAGAAATAATTTAAAATGAACTAAAACAGACATTGAAAGAGAATAAATTTGCATTTAAATTGAAGTTTTTGGTTTCGCTCAATAAATACTCTGAACTCTCAATTTGCTGTTTATCACAGTTGCTTGAATTTTTTAGCAGAGCAAGAATGTTTCGAGCAATTGTGCTTTTCTGACTGAGGATCCTTAGTATTTTATATAAAATATAAAATGTTTTGCTAAAACATCATCGTGCCCTCATCGCTCACTATCGTAAGAACATTAATCTTTTAATTTTTTTTACAAATTTTCATTATTAATCGTCAAAGTGAATTGCTCAAACATTCCGTGCTATATAATTAACTTTAGAACAAGCTTGCACGTAAAACTATTCAAATATCAGCGCAACAAAACAATGGCAACCAAGCATGAATGTGTTGAGCAAAATAAAGCTTAGAACCTGACTCATGCGAAAAATATTTACCGGGTAAAATGAGAAACATGAGATTGCAATTAATTTTATTCCTTTTTAAAAAATTAAAATGCATTTTTCAATTTTATCCTTTAAAACGTATTTTTATTTTTTCTTATTTATTCTTATAATAGGGGCATTATTTGGTAAAATATCAATTAATGCTCTTTTGAAATTATTTGTGACAAATATTTTGAAATAAAATTTTCTCTTTAAATAGACAGTTATTTTGAAATGGTGGAACTACGGGTGATCAACCATAATAATCATTTACCAACCAACAATCTCTGCCAGTTATGTTTTACATAAATTAAGAAAACATACGTCATGTTCCCAGTCCAAACTCCAAACCATAATCAGAATTACCAATAGCAGAAGATGAAAAATCACCAAAAATGAGATCTTCATAGTCATTTGGAAGGCGTAAATCTTTGATCTGTTCATGACATCTTTTCTCCAAACTTCCACTGAAATCAACATTAAAGCAAGCTCGCAGGTCAAGAAATTCAAGAAGAGGACAACCATCAAGAATTGCATGCAAGCCTTCATTGCCGAGACAGTTTCCCACAATCTGTAGATAGCGTAGATTAGGCATGGATTTTGCTATGACAAACGCTTCATCATATCCATTGACTTCAAGGAGCGGTAGGCTGTGAAATAACCCCCTGTTAAATTTTAATGACTTCAAAACAGGGCAACAACGCCCAATAACTTCAAGACAATTTTCAGTTAGGTTGCAAAATGAAATCTCAAGCTCCTCTAACAGTGGAAACTTTTTTGCAACTTTGACCCATCCTTTATCTGAAATAGACCAGCATTTGTGAAGCCGCATCCGACGTAGCTGGCTTGTGCTGTAAAATTTAAGAAAAACTAAGATTATTCGTAGCAAATAGACGCAATAAAAATGATTGAGTTGTCAAATGCAGTCATGCATGTATAGCACTATGAAGCAAGAACAACTATACCTATCAGCTATGTATTTTAGGAGATTATTTGTTCCGAAATACTCAATACTAATATCTTCCAGATGACCGCAACTTCGCTCAACCGCATAGAGACAAAAGTCTACCATTGTAGAATGTGAACAGAAAAGGTCGAAAGTCATGTGAATGATGCGCCACATGAGAGGGTCTTTGCATATGTTCCACCACAAAGAACACACTTGACTTGCACTGGTCACAATTTCTAACACTCCAAGCTTTTGAAATATTTTTGCCGTCACGTCTCTGGGAAGTTCAAGCCAATTTGGCCCTGTTGTGATCTCTAACTCTACTTCCACCTCCTTTGCTGGCCTTGAAGATGATGGGGCGTCGATGAAGTTCCACCGAACCGCCCGCAGGGGAATTGAATAGTGACCGGCCATAACCATTTGGCTACCCAAAAGGAGCTTATGGGATGCATAGCCTTTTGGACTTATATATTGATTAATGTATTGAGATGTGTGTTTTATTTTACAAATGCTGAATGAAATTTAATATCTGTTGGGAATTTTTAAGTCGAATAGCACATTCCAAGAAAATATTCGTAGAATTTAAGATTTTGTTTGGAATTTTTTCAAAACCATAGTTTTACCAAACGTTATTAAAACTTTGGTTTAAAGTTAAAACCATCATTTGAAATGCAAAACCAAACATGCACAAAATATATTTACTTGAGGCGATTTAATTGGTATATTATTAAATAACTAATTATCCTAAAAGCTACTTAAGTTTTTTCGGTAAAGGCCTCTACCACGCCCCGTCACACAATTGCTTACTTGAGCTTGAGGCCTTGAGAATGCACAGGTCCACCTACCATGTGCTTTTAATTTATTAGAAGAATTGCGGAAGACAATAATCGAATTCTACACCGCTTGGTCATAGAGGCCTTGATTTCATGTTAAATAATCAATTATCTCAAAAACATAAGTTTTTTGGATGAATGACTCTGAATGGTTTTATATTATATTTCTAACACATACTAGTTTGAATAGATTTAGGAATTAACGTCATCTATATTTTATAAAATATAATTTGTTTTGCGTAAACAATAACAAATATTCTAAGTTAATCTAGGTGGCTGATCGGACTAAGCCGGTCACATCACCTCGAGAGGTGTTGAGGGAGAGGGAGCGGCGGAACTCTGGTGAGGTGCGGCGGCGGTCTTCACGGCACTCCGACTTCCGTCGAGTCCGGGAGGGGTCCCTACGATAACACTCCGACGCTCAAGTCAGAGGCGTGGGGTTTTGAGGGAAAGTGAGATTATGAGGGAGAGATTGTGTACCTTAAGAAGTGAGGGGGGCTCCTTATATTGAGGTTTGGAACTTGCACGCTTCCCGATGGTCTGATGTGATGGCTTGTACTTGTCTCTTTCTGGACCGCTAGATCCTTTGCTGTGTTCAGATGCTTAGACGGTGGTGATCTTCTCGGGAAGGGGTTGCGGGTGATTGGACGTTTACGGATGTTTGCCGGTCATGTCCGTCCGAGCGGGTACTCGTTCAGGCCGTACGCGGGCTGAGAAGGTCACTCCCAGAACAGTAGCCCTCCAGCTCTAGCATTCAGTTTTGAATGCCGAGAGTTATAAGATGTTATGGCCGGATGCGTGGCCTCTCAGCAGGGATCTCCTCCCTCGGTTGGCCCGAGAGGGTTACTCCCAGAACAGTGGCACTTCAAATAGTTTAAAAATAAGGTTTGGTGCTTCTACAAGCAACCATACTTTATGATTAAAATGATATTCTTTTTCTCTCTTGTATTAACAATTCATTCTCTCTCCTACCTTAAGTGAAAATAAAAATATATAAATATACGAGTTGTTTATGAAAAATATAAGAGACGATTAAATATGTTTTTACTCCCTGTCAAAGAAGGGTAATTGTATTTGGTCTCTTTAGAATAATTTATAGCTTTTAATCCCCAATATTTGTGAAATATGTGAAGTTAATCTATGTTTTTATTTTGTGGCGATTTAAACAGTTAACGACTCATTTTATGACGGTTTTTAACAGCCAATAATATAAAACAACCGCCACAAAAGGAACGATAGGGACTAACTTCATATAAGACCCTGATCATTTAATCCTGTATTAGTACAGTAATTAATTAATAATTATGTTGCGACGTATTATTAATTAATTAATTAGACAACATTTGAATTTTTCGCGTATGAACATAATTCGTTTTGTCGCAGTGTTGTCGCCGTTTATACGACTAGCAGTATTGTGTAACAGTAATATCGTCATTAGCGATACTTTTGACGTATTTGACATTAATTATCTAACGACGTGTTGTTGTATTCCCAATATTAAAATGTTATGTATAAATATTATTATTTCGCGACGCTACACGGTTAGCGGAAATAAGTATAGCAAAGAACGCTTTATTGGCGACGTCGAGTTAATTACTTTAGTAGGTCGAGGTATTTAATTTGATACGGAGAAGGAAGCAACGTCGAAAAATTATTCGGTGCTTATGGACATGGGTATGTCTCATGTCATGAGTTTGATGAGGGAAAGAATAGTTATTTCACTAGTATTAATTATTGGTTTTATGGATTCACGTGATTTTATAAAAATAAATTGAAGTTATTATTTATAAATATGCACCCATATTTGAAATGATCTTTGAATTAACATTATTGATGATAGCAATTGTTTATACTGAGTTTGACAGCAAAAAACTTATGTTTATTGTGTTTTCCCTTCCTGTCCATGGGGTTGTTAAATCTTCACTAACACTTACCCCTTTCATTTTTCCATTTACAGATTCACAGGCAGCTGGGTAAAAGGCTGTTTCAAAGTGAGATTATTTCAGCTTATTTTGTTGGTACGCCTTATTTGGTTGGTGGCCAATTTTGATGTTAAATTGTTGAAGTGTGGTTGTTTTGCAACTATAGGGAGCCTTAGGTGTGTATTCCTTATAAATAGCTATTTAATGTTTATTTTAAGAGTTGGCACTTAGCCTTGGATTTGGAAGTTTTTTATTTTCTTGAGATTCTAGTTATGCCGAGCTTTAACCAATAGGTTACATTATTTCAGAATGTATGAAAATACAAAGGAGACTGTTGTTTTTTTATAAAATTAGTTGGACACGTTTAACATTGGAAAATTATTTGAAAAATTATTTTGTAAGAACAGATTTGTAAGGTTGGTATGTACGCAGGTTGCGGTTAGAGATTTTGGGTTGTGATAAAGTTAGTATCAAACCCAAGTTTTAGGTCCTAATAACTGCAGATATTAGGTGATAATGGGATCTTGCTAGTAAATTGTGAACCGCGGCACAATTTACTTGGAAGATGTTGTTGGCACCCTATGAGTCATAGAGTCTTTTCCCAATATTACACTATTAGAAGAAGTTAAAAAACCAAAATGAGCGCAACAAATAAAAATGGCAACCAAGAACACGCAGATCATGACTTCAATTGTTTGCAAGAATAATCATCTTCAATAGCCAAAAATCACAGGAAAATATATGAGCTAAGATTTGAGTGCCGTTCAACAAATAGCACCTTGAAGGGAAGAACTGTTCCAATCATAACACATGATATAAATATTAAATTAATAATCTTCCAACAAGTAATCTTTCTAGCAATCCTTCTCACTCCTCATAGTAGTGAGTGGGTTTTCAATCATTACGACGTATTTTTATTATTGTAAATAATAATCAGAATCAGGCAACAAGAAGTCTGTGCCAGTGATACTAGCAATAAGATCGTTAATTTCCTTTTCACTTAGAAGATACTCGAAGAACGATTGAGAAATGAAGTCCTCAACATTAGAATCAAGATCAGCAGGACATTGAGCTCGAGTTTTAAATTTAAAGTCAAGCGGGAGGCGTATCTCTTTGATCTGATAATGACACCTCTTGCTCAAACTTCTGTTCAAACCAACATTATAACAAGCATGCAGATCAAGAGACTCAAGCAGAGGGCAACCATCAAAAATGGCATGCAAGCCTTCAGCTGAAATCGCATCACATCTTGGAAGCCACATGACCTGAAGGTTGCTTGCCCTGTAAAATTCATAAAAAATAGCCATCATCGAGCAACAAGACATATATATTAAGAGACATATGGAAGCAGAAAATGAAACTGTACCTATCGGCTATGTATTTGAGAAGATCATTAGTGGCAAAATACTCGATACTAATGACTTCAAGATGACCGCAACTTCGTTCAACAGCATAGCGACAAATCTCCACCAATTTAGAGTTTGGATAGTCGAGGTGCTTGGTCATGAAAATGGTGCGCCACATGAGAGGGTCCTTGCAAATGTTCCACCAGAGAGAGCAAACTTGACTTGCACTCATCACAATTTCAACAGCACCAACCCTTTCAAGTATGGTTTCTGTAATGACTCTCGGGAGTTCAAGCCAATTAGGTCCATTTGTGGTGTCTCCTTCCCCCTCCATTGAACACGATATCATCATCCAATGCAAACAACACATTTATAAGCAGCCGCACCTAATTGCTCGCCAATCGCAATGGACGTGTAAAGTAAAACCATTTGGCTACCCAGCTTTAAAGTTATGTAAGTTTCTCGAGGAAGTTTTAGCCTTCGGATTGTTCAGTAAGTGCACTGAGATGTGTGTTTTAGTTTGAAAATTCTACATTCAATTTAATAACTGCTGCGCTTTTATAAACTCAACAGCACCTCCCCAAAAATTATAGATGGAAATTAAAAGTGTCTTTATTGATTTCTAGGACTTTTCCAAAACCATAAACGTTATAGCAGCTTGGGTCTGATTTGAACCATGACTTTGTGAATTCCAAAACTGCACATTTTATATAAATTACTCCATATAAAGTGTTTTACAAGTACACTCAATTATATTTTTTAACGTTCTTTGTTCATTGTTCATAGTTCTGTTGTAGTATTTTTAATTACATTGGGGAATCTAGTTTAAGTTATTGGTTAATCTTGTTATCCAAGTAGTTATTAGATCAAGTGGTTAATCATTTTAGCTAATTAGCAGTTACTATCTAGATAGTTAGCTAGCTAGAGTTTCTGTTTTAGGAAAAACTTACTTACTGTTAAATTTGTTGTTACAGTAGTGACTTAGTATTTTTTGTTTTATAAGTCAAATGTATTAATGAGAAGTACAAGAGGTGTCTCAACTCATTATAAAGAGTAATAAAGCTAAAGAAAACAAAATACAAATACATAGACACAAAATGGAGGCCTTAGGAACCATCAAAATAAAGTCTTAGACTTAGTATATACTAATATATATATATAATATAAACTTGTAATATATCTATGATCAATGAGGATTTCATTTTTCAATCTTTCTCCATGTCTGATGATTTCTGAAACTCAACATGTTATCAGAAGAGTCGATATTTTTTCCGTTTTGCTCTGAATCTCTCTTCTTCACATTGCTTCAAGTTTCTTCAACACATTTGTTCAATGTGTGTTTACTCTGATTTTTTTTGTAAATAATTAAAAATCCAAATTGTAATAAAGAGGCTGGATTTTGATCATCTTAAGGTTCTTTTAACTGAAAATAGAGTGTCAATTACAAAGTAAAATAGCGAATTAAATCACAATCCAATATTCAACCAATATTATGAAAAGAAAGTTGTAAAAGAAATGATTAAAAATGAACTAAAGCAGACAATGAAAGAGAATAAATTGGCATTTAAACTGAAGTGTTTGATTTCGCTCAATACATACTCTGAACTCTCAATTTGCTGTTTATCATGGTTGCTTGGATTTTTTAGCAGTGTAAGAGTGCTTCGAGCAATTGTTTGCGAACCTCTTTTCTAGATCCAACATCTTCTATTTATAGGCCAAGCATTCCAACTGCAAATAACGGTCATGTAATATGGACTTTACACGTGTCTTGATTACTGTTCTTATTCTCCACGTGCCTTGAAAGATTCAACCGTTTAAAACCATTAGTCGAAATGAATCTTCCATCTTTCATGATTAGTCGAAACAAACCCTTCTGACTTCTGGTTAAGTCTGGATCTGGTTTTCGACCAAAACGTTTCATCCAACTAAGACGAACAAATTAGTCGAAATAACATGTTAGAGACTATTCAACCAATAAAAGACTTGGTGAAAATCTCAGGCTAACAGATGTCCCCCAAAATATTATGCTTCGAGAAAATTCCCCTTTTGAGAAGCATGATATTTTTATCATTCTGATTAATAAATAAAAGATAAAATCAATTATCAACTTATCTATTAAAATTTTAACAGTTTCCTAGGCCATTATGCTACTTATTAGCACTGATGGGTTAGTGGTTTCCAAGAAACCTAGCCCACGCGGCACAAGACAGGATTGATGAGCAATTTAATAACTTTTTAATTGGCTCAAAGAAACATGCCAACTTCCACGTCATCTGCAGACCCTTCTAATTCTCACATTTCCGTTATAAATAAAGGTTTTTTCTTTTTTCTTCTTCTTCTTCTTCTTCTTCTTCTTCTTTTTCTTCTTCTTCTTCTTTACTTTCACTCTTTCTTCAACTTCAACTTCATCTTCTCTAAATCCTCTACTTCATTAACAACTGTGAACTGTGCTTACCTCTATGTTCTTTGCTTCAAAGCTTTTGCTCTCTTCACATGGCGTCCTCTTCATCAACACGCTCTGCTCCTATTCCTGTTGCTGCTAAACTGGAGAACCCCATTCCTTCGAGTCACTGTCAATATGTGTCGGAGCCACCCCACGTAGCTGAAAAGCTTGAAATATGGCAGCCACAGATACTCATTCCCTTTTCTGTTGGGGATAAAACCCATGCTTTCTTAGAAGATTCTAATAGAGTTTTAAGATCTTCCCCTATGTCTAAAACTGAAAGATATCTGAAGTGGCTCGATAGGGTAGAGTCTAAAAAATCCGAACACTAGAAGAAATTGGGGATTTTCGACCTAATTCAACTGTCTAGATATAGTCTGAGTTATAATCCCCTATGTTGCTAAGTTCCTTACTCTTTTGGGAACGCTCGACTAATTCCTCCCATGTTCTGTTTGGGATGATTTCACCTACTTTGTTCGATTTCGTTGCCATCACTGGTCTTCGACCAACTAGTACTATCTACAATGCTGGTGAAACCTTACCTTCCACTCCAATTTAGCTTGCAAACCACATGTCCACTTTCAATCCTTTCATCATACAATTTCATGGTACTTCTGACGAAGTTTCTGATTCTGAACATGTAGCCTTCCTTTGGATATGGCTTTCGGCTTTTGTTTTTTCCACGAAATCCATTCAACTTCCAAAAAGCACACTTCGTCTTGCAACTCTTCTCCACGAAGAGGTTGACATCTGCTTTAGCAAACTACTTTTGGCGAGTTCGTATCAATCTTTGGGAAATGTTGTCCTTCATCTTCAAAACCAAACAGACAAAACCTTTTCTCTGGCGGGTCCTTTCTGGTTATTGCAACTATGGCTGAATGTTGTGTTCGAACCAAAATTGTCAGTAGCTTATCCAAAAAACATCTATTCGACCATTGAAGGTCCTAGACTTATCTTTTTCACTCCTAAGTCTAAAAAACAATATGCAAAGGGTGACTTTAGGAAATTCTTTTCATATTTTCTTAACCTAAAAGATCATACTGAGTCGACAGCACCCTTCAGCAATTGAAGGTGTGGTCCTGATTGGTTTGTTAAGCCATTCCCTAGTGATGTCGTTGGGGCTCAAGCTGAGAGTTTGGCCATTTGGGCTGAATTCTTGACTCCTAATGTCGTGCTTTCAGGGCTCATAGAAGAAGAACGTTGTCTATTTGGTTATCAGCCTCAATTTGTTGCTCGAAAATTTGAACTTCGCCAATTTCTACCCACTCCTATCTTCAACAAATATCAAGCCATTTTCTTCTCTGACATCTCTCCTGAGCTCGTTGTCACAACACTTAGATACTACAACAGGCATGCTCCAACCTTGACCCCTTTTTCATTTCAAGCCCTCTTTCTACTACACTGAGCTCTTCGACACGTGGTGGAGCAAATATTACTCTTCCATCAGTCTGACACTAGGTGAATGTACCGAAAGAATGACTGGAGCTTTCTCTCAATTGCGGACTTAGGAACCCAAGAAGAAGAGAAGGGGTATTCACATCAAAGAAATAAGGCAATTCCAAAAATATTTTGAAGTAGTATATTTACCTAGTCGAATTGATTATGTAATTGCGCAGGCGGCTAACACTTTAAGAGAGAAAGTTGAAAAGATATTTCCAAAAGTTCATTTTCCCCCACATGCAGACAAATATTTGTATGTTTTAAAATATCGTCGACCAAGATTTCTCCCTTTGCCAAATTGTGAAATTGCTATGGCTTTTACGACTGTCATTCCAATTCCCGATTGGTTTATAGTTAACTTTAGGGGAATGTTTGCAAATGAATCAAAGCTGCCTTGAAAAAGAGTCACTTCAACTAAGTACAATTTATAGACTTACCATGGCAATATCCACATCGATGAATGCTACGTCAAGGTTCTCGACCCAATTGGCCAAGGTAACTCCAAAATAAACTCTTTGAATGTCTATTTAAATCTTGGTAAGTGCTAACCTTTTCATACCAAAAACTCAACTTTTACCACCTAAGTCTAATGTCATCGAAGAAGACGATGATGATGATGATAACACATTGTCTAAGACTAAAGGCTCCAGAAAGGCTTCCCAGGTAAAATCTCTCGAATTCTTTTGCTTGAGTTATCTTTTCTTAACTCTAAAACTCTTTATTTTCATGACAGGGTCGAAAGAGAACCGCGCCGGGAAAATCTTCCAAAAATCCCAAAAGGCGCAAGGAAAAAGAATACACACATGTCTTCTCTTCGACCAGTGAGGAAGATTATGAAGAAACTGAGGTAAGATTCATAGGGCCCGTTTGGTGGTTAGGACAAGATCGGATAGGATATGATAAGTATCATATCCTGTTATAATCCATTGTTCGTTGGTCCAATAGGATAGGATATGATAGCTTATCCTTTTGTCCTACCCTTTCCTACCTCTTTAGTTCCTTTTTTATCCTATGGGGGGACATGGGATAGAAAAGGACCGGATAGGATTGGAAACCTTTTTTACATTCCAACCCTTTTCTCTCCTCTTTAGTTCATTTTTTACCCTTTCCTACCTCTTTGCTTGAAGTGAAGGGATGCAAATTTTCTAATGGTAGTTTAAATGCCCGGAGTAAGGACGTATGCTTGAAGTGAAGGGATGCTAGCGACCACCGCTGCGCTCAAGTCAACAAAGTTGGAAGGAAGCCCAACAGAAGTCAGGCTCAAGCCAGCGCAACAATGATGAAATCATGAGATGGAAACCACCACTACAAGTGCTGGTTAAGCTAAACTTGGACGCAGGTTGGACAGGCGAGATGAACACAAGTCTCAGATAGGTGGTGAGATCTAATACAAGGGATTTTCTAGCTGCTGCAACGTCAATGGAATCTCAGCGCCTTGATCCCCTGGTGAAAGAAGTTTTTGAACCGATGGAATCTACACAGAGCCCATGTAATGAATATTGAATTCCTTATGGTGGAATCAGATTACAACACTACAACAAATTCGGCTATAGGCCACAGGCAGAAAACTGCGGTTGTATGCGAAAAAACCGCGGCTGTAAGATTCAACCACGATTTTGCCGCGAATTCCTGTCCGTGGGGTATACGCCTGTGACCTATACTAATATACCATGGTTTGAAACTTTAGGCCACAATTCGCTGACAACTATGGCAAGAATAGGCCGCGATTTAATCACGCTGGTTGAGGCCACGATTTATGTTTATGCCACAGTTACTTGCCGTTGTATTATTCAACCACGGTTTACAGCTGCTTCTTTACACCACGGTTTTCGAAATGTTGCGTTGATATGAGTGGGACCATATATAGGCCACGATTTTAACTTTGTGCTTGTACGTTTTAGGCAACGATTATAACCTGTCGCATTTGCATTTAAACCATAATTCACATTTTAACCCAGAAAATTAATAAATATTTTTAACACAACCATTTAGACCACAAAATGTGTTCTAACAAGTATACATGTGAATTTATTAATCTCATATATTTAATGCTTGAAAGTAATTAATTATAATCAATATGAAAATATCAACAATAAATTTTTAAGCTAGCATATCAAAATATGCATTAATTAAAAGTTACGGCTACACCAAGCTGACGACACTAACTAATAATTAAATCCCAAAAATATATGTATGTCTAGATGCTTTCATCCCAAATTTAAAACAAAGGTTCCAAGAGATAGAACATAAATCATCATTTTTAAACAAGTCATGTATCATATTCTTCTTCCTCTTCTTCTTCTCCTACTACTCCTCCTCCTTGTTCGTCTAGACCTTCACGGAAAACTTCTTCCTCCTCATTCTGCAATGAACGTGATATATAAATTCGTAACATAAGCAATAAACAAGAATTGAGAATGACAAATTGGTTAATCTAAAACACATGAATCAGGAACTCTCCCATAAAGTATGTATTCACCAATTTCGAGCAAGTAGGTGAACATGTGATGTGTAAAATGAAAAAATGTCTTTAAAAAGTTTAAAATACAATTCCCACACATGCTAAAGGAAAACAAAGATAAAGACAGCAAGCATTCTCAATTCTATTCACCTCCATTTGCACATTAATAAATTTTCAACAGGAAACGTAAATGCATGTCATTGAAATTCTCAGTCTCACCTCATCTCACTCCATGCTTGTGCTTTCAAACTCTGAAAAACTTGTGGTAGCTGAAGTTCAACCATTTGAGCACCCAAGGTCCCTTTTGGCAGCAAGTTCTTGAGGGTTGAGACAACAACTCTAACAACCTAATAACATTTGGCAAACAAACAGGATAAAATCTTGCTTTGATTCTATAGAAAGTGATAAAGTACCTATTCCTAAAATAACATTGAAAAAAACTTATGAAGGAAATATAACAGCTCATATAATTCAGCTAATAGTCATCATGTATTTCTAACAAATAGTGATTCCCAGGATCAAAGAAATGTGAACATCATTCTTTTATAATGAAAAATGAAATGAATTGTAAACATAAATAAGTCAGCAATACCTTAAGTACAGTTTCTAGGTAATTGATAGCAGTAGGGACACACCGAGTAGGATGAGAAGGTTTCTTCAGCTACAGATAACAATTATATGAAGGTGAGAATGCATCCATTGAATTAAGTTCATCACTACTTTTAGAAATTAATGTAACTACTCTAATTCCTCTAAGTCAGGTCATACAAGATCTTACAAACAACATAATGGAGTGAGTGTAATATAGTTTAACAGTTAGGTTGGGTCATGTATTTAGTTTATTGTTATGGTGTTGGAGCATTGAATATCGATAATGGATTTGATATTAAATTATATCTGGGCACTAGGATAAGTTTTTACAAAATAATTTCAAGTATGTAATCTCCTGAGTTAAGAGTTTACAACTCAAGTTTAATGGCGTTCCACGAGTTCAGCAAATTCTTGATTTTGACAGCCAGAAGTGCATCCTCAACATGTTTGTGGAGTCAACATATGTCGATGATCTAGAGAAGGAAAAAAAAACTAGACCTTTTCAGAGCAAGCTTACTTGGGGTACTCAGATCTGTGTATGGTTATGGAAGCTAATGATGCGGTTAATATTTAAATAGGGTCTATTAAAAATATGGAACCTATATAATTTCAACCATCAATTAATAAAAGAGTGTCAGAAAGATAATGTTGTTAGCACTCCTACAAAATTTATGAACATGGAAAATGAACACAAGCAACAAGCGCAACAAAATAAATTAGAAACGGAGAGAATGAAAAAAAGCTTGGGGTGCAAACCACACTAGGAAGAAGAAGACAAAGTTACTGTTTATTACTAAAAAGGTAAAACTGTATATTTGTAGTTTTTTAAAAGAATGAAAGAAGACCCAGTTACTGTTTATCACTAAAGAGGGTAAAACTGTATATTTGAAGTTGGTTAAAAGGATGAAAGTTTGGGTTCATCTCGTACCACTAAAATTGGGTGCCAATTAAAATGAGGAGATTGGAGTTGGATGATATTTATTCCACTCATTACCAATTTCATCCCACAAAGATACTTAAACAAGGAAACATAAAAATGTTCTATCTCATTCCATCCCATACCGCTCCGAACCACTATCCAAATAAACTCTTAAGATTGATCGGATTACAAGGGATTGTAAACATTTAACGTCTAGTTTAACTGTTTTCTATCAATGCTAAGAAGCAAGCCAATGTTGTGACTCACGTTCAATATATACATGTATTGGAAATGCTCTCTTGGTAGATTCAACTAATTTTTCCAATTAATATATTGAGCTTTCCTTAAAAAACTAGGCGAAAATATGAGATTGAAGAACAAAAAGATAAGCCATTTTTAGATTAACAAACACGCCAATCGCCATGCTTACAAGATTCTTAGGAAATTTCAGCATTACAGTAAAAGCATAAAAATAGCATCCTAAACATTTGAGTCTCTTCAAAAGAGTCATGCTGCTCAAAATTGTACTCAAGTGATTAACATTTTCGATGAGAAGAATATACGATCTAAATATCATCGCAATCACTTCCCAACGTCCATTCTTCAAAAATCAATGTATAGTAGACAGAAGAAAGATGAGGATAATCATCAAATAATCCATCTTCAAAATCATCTGGAAGACGTAAATCCTTGATCTGCTCACAACACCTCTTCCCCAAACTTCCACTCAAATCAATATGATAACATCCTCGCAGGTCAAGAAATTCAAGAAGAGGACAACCATCAAGAATAGCACGCAAGCCATCATTGCTGAGATAGTTTCGAGTTATATGTAGATAGCGCAACTTTGGCATGGTGTTTGCAATAGCAAAAGCCTCCTCATCACAGGATTCTTCGAACAAGCCTCCTTTTCCTTCCGACAACATGTTAAATTTCAATGCTTTTAAATGAGGGCAACAACGCCCAATAGCTTGAAGTGAATCTTCACGGAAATTGTTAATCGAAATGTCAAGCTCTTCTAAAAGCGGGAACTTACTAAAAAAATAAAGCAATGCTTCAGCTGAAATGTCCTTGCATTGTGCAAGCCGTATGCGACGTAGTTGGTTTGTACTGCAAAATTGGAAGACAAACTGATAGAAAGACACATAATACTTGAAATAGATGCTCAGGACCCACAAAAAACGGAAAGGAAAACTTTAATAAGCACAAAACGAAATTTCGTGGGTGCATATATTAGTAGATTTGGAAGCAGGCAAAGAGAAAACAAAAGTATATATACCAGTCAGCTATAAATTTGAGGAGATCGTCACTAGCAAAACAATCAATACTAATATCTTCGAGATGACCACAGCTTCGTTCAACGGCACAACGACAAATTTTCTCTAAATTATAATCGAGGAAACGACGAATCTTGAGGATGGTCATGTTAATGGCGCGCCACATGAACGGGTCCTTACAAATGCTTCGCCACAAAGGGCACACTTGACTTGCACTTGTCAAAATTTCTACGACACCAACCTTTTGGATTATGTTTGTTGTGACATCTCTTGGAAGTTCTAGCCAGTTTGGCCTATTTGTGTTCTCTCCTTCCACCTCCATTGCTGGACTTGAACACAATGCCAATGCCATCATCCGATGCAAACAAAACCAAATGAACTTTGTTTTAAGTGTGCTAGCTAATAATAACACATTTATAAACAGCGCCACCTAATTACTCGCCAATCGCAATGGACTTAAATAATGGTGTAAAACCATTTGGCTACCCAACTGGCTAGAATGCAATGCATAGCTTTAAAATTGTGTACTTTGATCGAGGTTGTTTAACCTTTGGATTTACAGATTATGTACTGAGATGTGTGTTTTAGTTTTAAAATTCTACATTCAATTTAATAACTGCTGTGCTTTTATAATACTCCTATCAACAGCACCTCCCGAGAAAATATAGGTGGAATGTAAAGTGTCTTTATTGTTTTCTTGGACTTTTCAAAAACCCTAGCTAGTTTTACCGAACGTTATAAAAGCTTGCGTATAAACCATAACTTTGAGAATGTGAAATGCAAAATTGAATATTTAATATCAAATTTTTTTTTGAAAAGATAAAAATTATTAATAATAAAAGTAGAGAGGACCAAACAGACCAAAGGTAAAAGGGTTAAATATGTTTTTGGTCCATGAACTTTGAGCGAGATTTGGTTTTCGTCCCTCGCCGACGTAAAGGTGGATTTTAGGACTCAGACTTTGATTATTTTTTGGTTTTCATCCTTGCCGCCGGCGTGGTCAACGTCAGAGCTCCGTTTTGCCCATGTGGCACTGCCACGTTATTTAATGTGTCCACGTGTATTTTTTAACCCAATTATTAATTAAAAAATTGATTAACATTAAAAAAAAAAAAGGAAACCCAGAAATCAGAGCATGTCTTTTAATTTCTTCTTCTTCTTCATCTTCCACCTTCATCCTCTTCCTCTTCGAACCAGAAGAAACCCAGAAACAGAGAGAAGAAATAGAGAGAAACAACATGGAATTTAGCCACAAGGAAGCTTCCATCAACGTCACTCTCAATATAGATGAACACTTCCTTCATCATCTTCAATATCTTCTTCTTCCTCCTTGAGAAAACCCTCACTTCTGGTCCAAAAAACAGAGCCTGCAACCAAAGCCTCTCCATCATCACCTTCCATCTTCATCCATTAACCAGCACCTTCTTTGTCAAAGCAGCAACACAACCTCCGTTATCACCTTCCATCTTCACCCATTATCCAGCACCTTCTTTGTCAAAGAAAAAACAGTAAACCATCGCCTCCATCATCCTTTTTCTGCCATCTTCATCCACTAATTCATCCTCGACCTTTCCATATCCTGAAGGAAGCCATCTCCATTGACCTTCATTCACTACCGTCAAAACAGAGATCAAAACCCAGAATTCCACAAAGCCCCAACCATAGTCATCGAACTCAACACCACCAAAGTCCCAAAATTCACATGAAAGGAGAACCCCAATAGCCCCAAGGAAGCATCAGACCTAAGAAGCAAAAACCCCAAAATAGAAGATTAAAGTTTGACAAAGCAAAAACTCCAAAATGAAGGAGAAAGAGCTGGGGTTTGGGAACAAACCACCTAAAACCGACATGCAAAGGGAGAAAGGCTCCTCCTTAGCCTTGAGACCCAGTTACCATGATCGTTGGTAGCATGCTCTTCTCCCTCGATCATCACTTTCATTCGCAAGACGCTATTCCATGCGTCGTGTTAGAGTGACTTTTACTCTGCCTTCTCCTTAATTTCTTCTACTCAATCTCTTCAAACTGATTTAGTAATCACTTGGACCTTACTCGAGTCAGGTTGCACCCTGTTGGAGGACACGATGTGTCCCAAATAACCCACTGAACCCACTGCAAATTCGCATTTTGACAATTTGGCATAAAATTGATTTGCTTGTAAGGTGTCCAAGATGATTTTCAAATGATCTAAATGAGTGTTAAAAGTGGGACTAAAAATCAAGATATCATCAAAGAATACTAGGACAAACCTCCGTAAATAGGGCTTTAGCAAATCATTCATTGCATGTTGAAATGTTGATGGCGCATTGGTTAAGCCGAACAGCATGACCAAGAATTCATAATGGCCATCCGAGGTTCGGAAGATTGTCTTGTGAGTATCCTCTTTCGCCAAGTGGATTTGGTGAAACTCGGACCGAAGATCAAGCTTGGTAAAAATTGTTGAGCGCCAAGTTCATTAAGTAACTCATCAATATGCAGGCTGAGCAGACGATGGTTGAGTAGACGATGCAGCAGATGCTGATGTAGAGTACAACCAATTCTTGTTCTTCTTCTAAATTCTTCAACTACTCATTTGAAGTTATGCATTCTGGTCTTGCTAGCTTAGTGGGGAAGGAACTAGTGCTGGCTTTATTTTGTTGGGTATAGTTCTGGGTTCCTTCTGGTCCCGAAGTGCCCAACATTTTATGTCTTTGTATATGTATTTGCTTCTCTTAGCTTTGCTACTCTTTGTAATGGGTTGAGGCACCTCTTGTGCTCCCTATTAATATATCTGACTTATAAAGAAAAAGTAACTCATCAATAGTGGGAAAAAGGAATCTATCTTTAATTGTGATTACATTTAAACACCAATAGTCCACACAAAAACGCCATGAGCCGTTTCCGAATTAGAAGCACGGGAAAAGAATAAGGACTAGTGCTCGGCTTAACAATACCCTCTTGTAACATATCCGGGAGAATGGTAGCCATTGCTTCTTTTTGGGAGTGTGGATAGCGATATGGTTTGGCGTTGATGGTGGAGGTGTTGGGTTGTAGAGTGATGGGGTGATCGTGTTGGCGTGGGGGTGGTAGGCCATGGGGTGGGGAGAAAACCTTGATATAGGATGGTGGTTTTGTAGTGAGTGTTTTGAGTTGTAGCAAGGCTGGTGGGTCAGCTTGGGTAGGAGGTGTGTAGATGAATGAAATAAGGTGTAGCTCAACAATTACATCTGAGTGAATAAGGCGGCAGAGCTGGTTGTAATTGGTTGGATTCTGGGGGGAGGGGTTGGGGCTGACTAGAAATTGTGCATGTATTTCCCTTGATAGTAAATGTCATTGAGGGTATTGAGAAATCGTAAATCATGAGTCCTAGAGTTTGAAGCCATTCAATACCAAGAACTACATATGCACCTTGGATTTCTAGTAAATAAACTAGCAGCACAAAGGTGTGGTCTTGTACCTTCAATACAGTGTCATGACATATCTCGGAACAATACATATGTGCACCGTTACACACCATGATAGGGAAGCTAGCGATGGGATGGACAGGAAGCTATAAAAAATGAGCCAAGCGTGGCGGCATGACATTGTGAGTGCTGCCCGAGTCCACTAGAATTGTAACAACGTGTCCTTTTATTTGACCAATGAATTTCAAGGTTTTGGGAGAAGGTATACCTTGAACCACTTGGTCACTCAGCTGGAAATGGACCACTTTTGCCTCAGCCAGAACAGGGCCACTGTTTGGGTTCTCCAATAGGTCCTGCGAAGAACGTTCTTGCTCGGTTTCACTAGGGTCATCCGCCAATAATAGGAGGAAGGGCTTGGTTTGACATTTGTGTCCATAATGGTACATTTCATCATAGTTGAAGCATAGTCCTTGAGAGCGCGGCTCTTGCATTTGGGCGGATGTGAGTTTTTTAATAGGGAGGGGTGGGGTTGAGGGGTGGTGTGGGTTTGGGCATGGGTGGAACAGTCACAATGGAAGGGGTAGGTGTTGTCAATTGTGTGAGGTAGGGAGTTTGAGGGTTGGGACGTGAGTATTTAGGGGTTGGGGGGTGTTTGTGGGTGAGGCGGTTCTTGGATTCTATCATTTTTGGCTAAGTCTATGGCATGAAAAACTGAATAAGGACGTAGAATTTCCAACTCGGTCTTGATTTTTGGATGTAACCCAGAAATAAAACAACTGAGCATCATCTCTGTTGAAAACCCACGATGTGACTAGCCAATTTCTCAAATCTGGATTGATACTCAGTGACAGAGGTGTACTGTTTCAGCTTAAATATCTCTTGTTGAGGATTCACATAGGCTGAGGGTCCAAAACGCTGAACCAGTGCATGTAGGAAAGAGTCCCATGTAGACAACTGCTTATTATTGTGCATCCATTAAAACCAACTTAATGCTTCCCCTTTCATGTAGAATGAAATTAATTCTAATCTTTGTTGGTGTGGTGTTTGCAACAGGGTAAAATATTGCTCAACTTGAAAAACCTAGTCAGAGGCTTCAGAACCATCAAAGTAGTTTAATTGCAATTTGGGGATTTTGGGTACTATGGCTGTAAAACCAGGTGCGGGTTTAGGTTGAATAGTATAATAATGAATAGTCATGGAGTTTACCTTTTCCATGAGGCCAGTAAGGACTGAAGAGAGGTTATTGTGGCTGGTGTCCATCTGAGCATGGAGCAAATCTTGGCGCGCTGACATCTCAGCACGCTTGTCTGCCATGGCTGGCTGCCAGGATGTCTTGGGTTGTATGTTGGTCTGCAGGAGGCATAGTGAGAAATCAATGAAAGCACCAGTTGGTAGCCCTAGAATTTCTACCAAGACGTTGGGATCCTATATTTTGTATTGTTGTGTAAACAATATAACTTGGAGAGCAGTTTTCTGCAATTTTCTGCAGATTATTCATGGGCCTGGGCCTACAAGTGGCCAGTCCAATTCTTTAATATCTTCCTAACAATAAAAAGCTAAATACTTAAAGCAAGCAATTTATAAAATAGATAATTTCCCTAGGTGTAATAATCCTTAAATCTGGTAGGTGGGATAAGGGGTCTCTTGGGCCGATCCAGCAGCAAGCTACCATAATCACCTACAAAAAACAAAAGCACTAGTCCCACAATTGGATTTCAACGCCCCTATACTGAAACAAGGGGAAACAAACCAGCCAACCAAAATGGGACAAACAGCCACAGGAAGAATTTTATATCAATTTATACTATATGTGGATTTAAGGTTTTAATTTTTATGCACCAATTATGTAAATAGTTTTAACATACATTCAATCATATTTTTTTATGATTATTGTTTGGTAGTTGTTTTCAATTATTTATCATGAGGCAAAATTGTAAATTCTACTTGGATGACTTTGTAAAATTTTTTTACGGTCAATGTATAGTTATTAAACTGTCACCCTTTTAGCAAGGTGATATTTTCTAGTTTTCAATAAATAGTTATATCTATTACTTTCGCATATTTCTGTTACAGTGCTTTTAGGATTAATACCAAATCTTCCGTATAGCGAGTTCATAATTTAGTAACTTGTAAACACAGGACATAGCATCATTACATGTTCTCTTTGCTTCTTGTCTACTTTGGAATACATAGGTAACAAAGTCACAAAAAGGGCTGCTATTCATTTGTTCAAATAAGTAGCTTGAGAGAAGTACAATCGTGTAACCAATTTTCCACGCATACTTTAACTCTTCACTATAGTAGATACCAACAAATTCCCCGGTAGGAAATATGAGAGTCTCATTATGGTCTCGATAGGGTACAAAGGGTCTTTTTGTTGTTTTTGGACATACTACATATGCCTTGACAAATCCTATCATCTTGTCTAAATCCTGATCTTCTAAACGACCATGCTAGATTGGCTTACCTCCAGGAATTGGAAATTCCTTCATCGCAAAGGGGTATAAAGAGTTCACATCGTAATAGAATAGTTTTTCACCTTTTGGCATAAATGTATCAGAATGGCCACCATAATAACCTCGACGAATGAAATTATCTTTGATCATATTAGGGATATGGATAGGTCAGTTGTCATAATCGTAATACCGTGTACGAAAGATAGTGAGTGGGGAAGCGGTTGTGGTTATTTTAGTAACAATATCAACATTGTACAATGTCCAAATGATTGATTGAGCCTTCTGCATTACACCACCTAATAGAAGGATGTCCTGTTTTAAATACTCTATCAATTTTGGTCGATATTCTTTAAGATTCGACACAGATATTTTATCATGTGGGATAAAGCCTTTTGATCCTAATTGAGGGCAGAGATTCTTGGTTAAATTATCAAGTGTACCAGGGAGCAGTCTTAACAAATCTCTCTGGCATAATACCAGCTTATTACCAAGATATACTGCAATCTCATATATCATATTATTATTCATAATTGGTTTGACTTTGTACCTATCTTGATCTACCAAATATCTCAATAATAGAACTCCATCAAATCGATACAAGTTGTGGAAATCTACCACTCTATCCGAGGGGTTAGCCCTAACTACTACTTCTAAACGGGTTATAAAGTCAGACATCAACTTATTGCTCATTTCTTCAATGCTTTTGAAGAGTGATGGAAGGTAATCTTCACTAGAATAGGTCTCAATCTTAGATACAGTTTCAAATGACAAAAGATCATCACTGGGCTTAACAACTAACAATCCAATTGCATAAGGGACAGGTATATCATCAATCATTAATGTCTCTGTATCTGCGACTATAAATGACTTCATTTCTTTTTTCGAGGGTTTGAGTGGGGAGATAACATCCTCAGGGGTAGATAAACTCCGTGAGGAGATACAGATTCCGAAGGGCAATTGCAAGAACCATAGTTGCCATCATCAAAAAATATCTTTTTTTGTGCTACACCTGTATTAAGTGGGTCAAATATTTCCTCAAGAATGAGCTTGTTACAATATTATTAATAGGTTCTCTGTATATGCATGGGTTTACTCCTTCAGGGTGAGTGCAACAAACATTGTTGATATAGGTATCATTAATAGCTTGAATAATATCCATATTTAAAAAAAAAAATGCATGGTTATGTATGTGATTATGTTATTTGAATAGGAAGTCAGTCATGGTCATCCGTTGGTTTTGATCTTGGTTGTTGGTTCTTTTTTTATCACAGCCATATCCTCTTCTTATCCATCTATTGAAAATGCCGCATCTGCTCCTTCTATCGTATATGTTCAGGATTTCACGTGCATCGAGCCAGCCCAGAACCGAGAAGTCTACCATCTTCATGGGCATGGTCAAGTCCCGTAGCCTTGAGACCTTGTTACCATGATTGTTGGTAGCATGCTCTTCTCCCTCGATCATCACTTTCATTCGCAAGACGCTATTCCACACGTCGCATTAGAGTGACTTTTTCTCTGCCTTTTCCTTAATTTCTTCTAATCAATCTCTTCCAACTGATTTAGTAATCACTCAAATTGAACCTGCATCATCTTTATACGTATGTCACTCTACATAGCTGATCATCAGGATTTGGTTGTGACGACCTTCCTTCTAGTGAGTACAAGGATCTCTTTCGTTGTCTACCATTTTTGTTTTGTCGTTTTGAAGTCCGAACCCTGCTTTGGTAGAGTTTTTTCACCGTTTTGACTATAACATTTAGTTTCTAATTCCCTTTTCATTTTCGATACAGGTGTAGTGTTGTTGACCCAAGATTTAGGACTATTTTTCTAGTTATTCTGCATGTACATTAATAGGTTAATTAAGATATTTTTAGTCATTTTTCCTGCATTTAGGTCTCATATCATGCCTTTTAATATTTCTAGGTTGTTTGAGGTTTTTTATAAATTTATTTAGTATTTTCATGTGTTTTTCGTGCTTGTGTTGCAAATTTCATATCAGTAATGTGGTTGCTTCTTAAGTGGGCTTGCTCTCCGTGCATAGACATTTTCTTAACGATCGGACCGGTCAGATTTAAGACCAATATGTCTTGAACAACATATCAAAATTTCAACTCGATCTAACAGTGAATGCATTCGGACAAAGCATTTTACTACGGGAGCCTAGTGCTGTAAAGTTCGGTGCGAACACACCAAACTCCTGCCACCAACAATCACATCGACGTCTACGACAAGTTTTGAGGTTGGCGTTTTCCAATTGACGTCTTGAGATGCTTTGGGTGGAGATCTAGAGATCCAAACAAAGGGACGAAAGCTCTTAGGTTTATTTTTTGTAATGCACATATTTTATTTTTTTCCCAACAAGTAACTAATACTAACATTTTTTATATCAGCAAAAAAGAAATTATATTAACTAGTAAATTCTTGTAATAACAGGTCAAATTCACTCTTGCAAAAGTGAACTTGTACCCTAGAACCCAACCAAACTTAATCGAAAAAGTTGCGGGAAAAATATGGGATTGAAGAACAATAAAGATAAGCTATTAGATTAATAAACACGCTAACAACGTTGCGTAAAAGATTCATTGGGGATTTCAACATTACATTACTAAAAAGAAAATAAGAGGCTTTCTAAACTGATGTCGATCTTCAATAAAAAAAAAAGAACCCTTTTAAAATAGTATATCATCATTAACATTTGAGATTCTTCAAAAGTATCAAACCATGCACTCAAAATATCACTTCAATAATCCGCATTTCTGAGGAGAAGAATATATTATCTAAAATAGAAACTCGTGATCATTTCTAAACCAATCATCTATACTTCCATTAAATTGAGATTCATAACCTTCATGTCCCCAGTCCCAACTTAAATCAGAATCAGTGTCAGAAGGATAATCATATAAAATGTTAACTCGAGAGTCATTTGGAAGCCGTAAATCCTTGATCTGCTCACAACACCTCTTCCCCAAACTTCCACTCAAATCAATATGATAACATCCTCGCAGGTCAAGATATTCAAGAAGAGGACAACCATCAAGAATAGCACGCAAGCCACCATTGCTGAGATAGTTTCGCGTTATTTGTAGATAGCGCAACTTCGGCATGGTTTTCGCTATAGCAAAAGCCTCCTCATCACAGGAGTCTTCGAACAGCACTCCTCCTTCCGGAAACACGTTAAATTTCAATGCTTTTAAATGAGGGCAACAACGCCCGATAGCTTGAAGTGAATCAGCAGATAGTATGTTCAGTGAAATGTCAAGCTTATCACGTGTGCAATCTGATGCTGTTAGTTAGATCAGAGCTGGTAGTTAGAGTTTTAACAAACTCTAACTAATTCTGTTGTAGTTAGTTTCATTCAGTTTTATTTCTGTTAGTTAGTTAGCTAATTAGGGTTAAGCCTTTGTAATAATAGCTGTTATAATGACTAGGGTTAGCACTATAAATACTTGTAATAAATGCAGATTCAGCAATGAAAATTGGTTCATTCATTACAGCTTTACATGCTGTTTTTCTCTCGGCTCTTGTAGCCTTATTTTCTTCTTCTTCTTCACTGGCTCCAGCAGCCATTGTTGTTCTACCTTCTAGTTTACAGTTCGTGTTATGGTATCAGAGCTTCTTCATTGAAGCTCTGCTGCGTGCTCTGCGTGTCGATGGCTCCACGAACTCAATCAGCTGTGGTGGATCCTTCACTGGATGCATCCAGTCCATTTTATGTTCATCCTTCAGAAAATCCTGGGATTTCACTTGTTAATCCTCTGCTGAATGGGCAGAACTATCATTCTTGGTCAAAGTCGATGAAGAGGGCGATTATTTCAAAGAATAAACACAGGTTTATCGATCCAGCAATTGAAATTCCAGATTCTTTTCATCCTAGCTTTGAAGCATGGCAAAGATGCAATAACTTGGTACATTCTTGGATTCTCAATTCTGTATCTAGTTCTATTGCACAAAGTATAGTTTTTATTGAGAATGCTGTTGATGTGTGGATTGATTTGAAAGATCGGTTTTCTCAAGGGGATTTGGTGAGAATAGCAGAATTACAACAGGAACTCTATGCTTTTAAGCAAAATTCACTTAGTGTTAGTGAATATTTTACAGAATTGAAAGTTATGTGGGAGGAATTGGACAATTATCGACCTTTACATGCTTGCATTTGCACAATTAAATGTGCTTGTTTGGCTAGCGGTTCAGTGAAAGAGTACAAACAGCAAGATCAAGTAATGAGGTTTCTCATGGGATTGAATGATCATTTTTCTATGGTCAAGTCACAAATTTTGCTGAGTAATCCCTTACCTCCTTTAACTAAAGTTTTCTCCTTGACCTTGCAACATGAAAGACAATTGACAATTGTGGATGAGGAGCAAATAAATGTAAATGCAGTAGAAGGAAAAAAGGCTTATGGTTCTTATGGAAAAAGCAAACTCAATCGAGTGTGTACTTACTGTGGAAGGTCAGGACACACTGTTGAGACTTGTTACAGAAAGCATGGTTTTCCTCCAAATACTGGCACAATGTTTGGGTCTAAAGCAAAATCTTCCTCATCACATCATGCCAATATGGCAGACTATGATCCAGAAAGTGAGCAACAAGAAGACAATCTTCAATCTATGGATTCCAAAGATAGCAGATTTTATGACATGTTCACTTTTGAAGATTGTCAAAAATTGAAGGCCTTGTTGCAGCAGAATTCTTCTCCTCCTGAAGTGAAAGGATCACAACAAGCACAAGCACACCATATTTCAGTTTCAGCACAGGAGGTGCAAGGTATTTTATGTGCTTCTCCTTCTGCTTTTATGCCTTCACATCAAATATGGATAATAGATTCAGGAGCAACTGATCATATTTGCAATAAAATTTCTTTGTTCACATCTGTTTCTAAGATATCTCCTGTCAGAGTGAAATTACCCAATGGAAGTTGTGTTACAGCATCATATAGAGGATTGGTATCTCTCACAGCTACCATATCTTTACAGAATGTCTTGTTTATTCCAGATTTTGGGTTCAACTTGATTTCAGTTTCACAATTTACTACTGATTTGCATTGCAAGGTCATACTTACTGAGACAGGTTGTGATGTTCAGGGGCTGAACAAGAAGATGACTGGTTTGGGTAGCTTACATAAAGGGCTTTACTACTTAAATGTGGAGCATGCTGTGCTTTCTTGTTCACTAGGTGCTGTAGGTGCTGAAGCCAAAGAAATCAATTCTTTTCTTTTACCTACTAGTGCATTATGGCATTTCAGACTAGGACATGTAGCTGATAAGATTTTGACTGTTTTAAGCAAAGATTTTCCTACTATACATGTACACAAAGCTAAAACTTGTGACATTTGTCATTTTGCTAAACAAAGAAAACAGTCTTTTCCTATTAGTACTTCTTGCACTAGTAATAGATTTGAATTGCTTCACATGGATATATGGGGTCCATTTCGAGTTGAGACTATGCATAGACATAAGTATTTTTTGACTATAGTAGATGACTATAGTAGATACACCTGGGTTGTTCTACTTAAGAATAAAGGAGAAGTACAAAATCAAGTTCAATCTTTTATCAATCTTGTTGAAAATCAGTATAATGCAAAGGTTAAAACTATTAGAACTGATAATGGGCCTGAGTTTTCTTTGGCTACTTACTACAATCAGAAAGGAATTGTTCATCAGAGGAGTTGTGTTAGTACTCCTCAACAGAATGCAAGGGTTGAGAGAAGGCACCAAACTATTCTCAACATTGCACGAGCCTTGCTTATGCAGTCCTCTCTTCCCTCAAAATTTTGGGGCTATGCTGTTTTGCATTCAGTTTTTATCATGAATAGGGTCCCTACTGAAGTACTACATTTTAGATCACCATATCAGTTGTTTCACCAAGTCCTGCCTGTTTTAGAGGATTTGAAGGTTTTTGGTTGCTTAAGCTATTTTTCCACTTCTACCTTCAATAGATCCAAGCTTGCACCAAGGGCAACTAAGTGTGTTTTTCTTGGCTATAAGCCAGGGGTCAAAGGTTATGTTGGATATGATCTAATTCATAAGGAGATTCTTGTTTCAAGACATGTAGAATTCCAGGAATTGGTTTTTCCTTATAAGCTCAGTTCTGGTTTCCAGACTCAGCCTTGGACATATATAGATCATGAGGTGCATCCTGTTGATTTTCAGCCTGATCTTTCTGCACAGTCTCCTCTTACTCCTTTAAATTCAGAGGACTCTATTGCTGAGCCACTTCCAGTTGAGCAATCTATACCAGAATCCATGCCTCTAAGAAGATCTACTAGACCAAAGACTACTCCTCTTCATCTTGCGGACTATCATCTCAGCAATACTAGTCATGTGGTTCATCCTATCTCTTCAGCTCTTACATATCAAAAACTGAGTCCTGCATATAGAGCTTATGTTTTTTCTTTAACCAGCACTAGTGAACCTCAAACTTTTGCAGAAGCAAATCAACATCAATGCTGGCAAGAGGCTATGAACTCAGAAATTCAGGCTCTTGAAGCCAACAACACTTGGAAAATTGTGAATTTACCTGCAGGAATAATACCTATTGGATCTAAATGGGTATATCGAATTAAAAGAAAGGCTGATGGCTCTATTGAAAGGTATAAGGCTAGATTAGTAGCCAAAGGTTATAATCAAACTGAAGGAGTAGATTATTTTGAAACATTTTCTCCTGTTACCAAGCTTACATCTATACGAGTAATTTTAGCTTTGGCTTCTGTACATAGTTGGCATGTTCATCAATTAGATGTAAACAATGCTTTCTTACATGGTGACCTTCATGAGGATGTTTATATGGAGGTACCTCAAGGGGTTCAGGGAGCTGCTGCAGGACAGGTTTGCAAGTTACTTAAGTCTCTTTATGGATTAAAGCAAGCTAGTAGAAAATGGTATGAAAAGCTTTCTACTTTACTTCTGGCTATGCAATTTTCCCAAGCCCATTCTGATCATTCAGTTTTTACTCAGCATACAGGATCTGTTTTTATAGCATTATTGGTTTATGTTGATGACATAATCCTTGTGGGCAATGATTTGAACCTTATAACTCAGGTTAAATCACAACTTCATTCTCATTTCGGCATTAAGGATCTTGGTCAACTCAAATATTTTTTAGGGCTTGAAGCAGCTCATTCTCATGCTGGAATAACACTTTGCCAACGCAAATATTGTCTTGATCTCTTAACTGCAGCCGGTGTTTTAGGCTGTAAGGCAGCTTCAACTCCTTTGGATCCCAGCATTCCTCTTTATCATGATACAGGCCCTCTTCATGGTGATGTGCATCAATACAGAAGGCTCATTGGACAATTGTTGTATCTTACAACTACTCGACCTGATATTGCATTTGCTGTCCAACAATTGAGCCAGTTTCTTTCCAAACCAACTCAGGTTCATTTCACTGCTGTTCACAGAGTTCTTCGTTACCTTAAGGGAACTCCAGGCAAAGGTCTATTTTATCCACGAGACACCACTGTGCAGCTTATGGGATTTTCTGATGCAGATTGGGGTGGATGTAAAGACACTAGAAGATCTACTAGTGGTTATTGTTTTTTCTTAGGCTCTTCTCCATTATGTTGGCGTGCTAAGAAACAAACAACCGTTTCCAGATCCTCAGCTGAAGCTGAATATCGTGCATTAGCCAGTGCTACTTGTGAGTTGCAGTGGCTGGTTTTTCTTTTGAAGGATTTGGGCATCTCCACTGCAAAGCAACCAGTATTGTATTGTGACAACCAAAGTGCATTGCATATTGCAGCAAATCCGGTATTTCATGAACGCACCAAGCACTTAGAGATTGATTGTCATCTTGTTCGCACCAAGGCTCAAGAAGGTCTCATGAAGCTTCTTCCTTTAACCACTGAACAGCAAACTGCTGATCTTTTTACCAAGGCCTTGCTACCTGCACGTTTTCGCTTGCTGGTTTCCAAGATGAACATGCTCGACATTTTCGACCCATCTTCATCTTGCGGGGGAGTATCACGTGTGCAATCTGATGCTGTTAGTTAGATCAGAGCTGGTAGTTAGAGTTTTAACAAACTCTAACTAATTCTGTTGTAGTTAGTTTCATTCAGTTTTATTTCTGTTAGTTAGTTAGCTAATTAGGGTTAAGCCTTTGTAATAATAGCTGTTATAATGACTAGGGTTAGCACTATAAATACTTGTAATAAATGCAGATTCAGCAATGAAAATTGGTTCATTCATTACAGCTTTACATGCTGTTTTTCTCTCGGCTCTTGTAGCCTTATTTTCTTCTTCTTCTTCACTGGCTCCAGCAGCCATTGTTGTTCTACCTTCTAGTTTACAGTTCGTGTTAAAGCTCCTCTAAAAGTGGAAACTTACTCACAAAATCAATCAATCCTCCATCAGATATATCCTCGCATTTTGCAAGCCTTGCGCGACGTAGGTGGTTTGTGCTGTAAAATTTGAAGAGAAACTGATAAATAAATAAATATATATATATATATATATATATATATAAGCAAATAGAAAACAAAACGTTACCTATCAGCTATGAATTTGAGGAGATCGTCACTAGCAAAACAATCAATACTAATATCTTCGAGATGACCACAGCTTCGTTCAACGGCACAATGACAAATCTTCTCTAAATTATAACATGAATTGAGGAAACGACCAATCTTGTGGATGGTCATGTTAATGGCGCGCCACATGAGAGGGTCCTTGCAAATGCTTCGCCACAAAGGGCACACTTGACTTACACTTGTCACAATTTCTACCACGCCAACCTTTTGGATTATGTTTATTGTGACATCTCTTGGAAGTTCTAGCCAGTTTGGCCCATTTGTGTTCTCTCTTTCCACCTCCATTGCTGGACTTGAACACAATGCCAATGCCATCATCCGATGCAAACAAAACCAAATGAACTTTGTTTTAAGTGTGCTAGCTAATAATAACACATTTATAAACAGCGCCACCTAATTACTCGCCAATCGCAATGGACTTAAATAATGGTGTAAAACCATTTGGCTACCCAACTGGCTAGAATGCAATGCATAGCTTTAAAATTGTGTACTTTGATCGAGGTTGTTTAACCTTTGGATTTACAGATTATGTACTGAGATGTGTGTTTCAGTTTTAAAATTCTACATTCAATTTAATAACTGCTGCGCTTTTATAATATCAACAGCACCTCCCGGGAAAATATAGCTGGAATTTAAAGTGTCTTTATTGTTTTCTTGGACTTTTCCAAAACCATAGCTAGTTTTACCGAACGTTATAACAGCTTGTGTATAAACCATGATTTTTAGAATTTGAAATGCAAAACTGAACATTTAATATTAATTTTTTTAAAAAAAGATAAAAATTATTAATAATAAAAGTAGAGAGGAACAAAGAGACCAGAGGTAAAATGTCCTCTCAAAAAGAAGAGGGTACCAGCAGTGCCCAGCAATTAAGTAACCCCTGAGAGTAATAATCCGGTAATCCTAGGTTGGGATCCTATATTTTGTATTGTTGTGTAAACAGTATAACTTCTTTTTCTCCTAACATTCATAAGATAAATACTTAAAGAAAGCTATTGTTGTGTAATAATTCTTAAATCTGATAGATGGGATAAGGGGCCTCTTGGGCCAATCCAGCAGAAAGCTACCAATTCCCTTTGTTGAAGTTGATGCAATTTTCTAGAATCTTCTACTAATGTCTATATAATCATATAGTGTAGAAACATCTAGTATATATGATTAATGAATTGTAAATGTATTTAGAAGTAGAAGTATCTAGAATGTAATGGAGATATCTAATAAGGTAGAAAAGTCTAGAATGTAATGGAAATACATAATGATGTAGAATATTCTAGAACCACCCTCAAGCACCTATAAATAGGCAAGCTTGGGTGCATAGGTGAATAAGTCATCAAGTCATTTGTATAATTTTAGAGAGCAATACAATCTATTCCTTTGCTCCAAACACCACATTACTAACTACTATCTTCCAACTATCAACTAAAGTCTTCTCAATTATCCAACTATTTTTTGAACTAACATCATATACTAAAATACTATCACCCTTCTTCATGGGAACGTCCTTGTCCTCAAGGTGTGTGGGAGAATGATCCAAGGGCTGGTTCGGTTCTGTGGGCCTTGCTTTGACCACTGCAGCTTGTTGACCGTTGTGTGTTGAAGCCCCTTGTGTGGTGTGAGAGTCAGCCGCGTGACTTGCGTTGGACTTTGTTGCTAACACCGAATGATGGTGAGTGGTCTTGTTGAGTGTGGCAGTAGCTTTAATTAGAGGTGTTTGAAGATTGTGTTCACTTTGAAGTGTTGGAGTTAAATACTTAGCTTGTGATATCCCTTCCTTCAAACTCTGTGTATCTCGTTTTTCAGCAATGGCCAGTGGACCCGAGTTGCTTCCCCTCGCCGGAGTCTGCTGGTTGGGGTTGATGGCTACGGTGGTGGGCTCGTCATCTTCGCGGAGCAGAGGTGGTAGCGGAACAGGATGTGGTGTTGGTTCCCCGTGAAATGGCTTCAATAGCGAAACGTTAAAGACCGGGTGGAGGTAATTCAAGCTCATAGGCGACGGCGACGGCGACGATTTCTTGATGTCACATATGCTTCAAGATGCCGGAGGGGGTACTTAAGGTGTGCAAGAGGATAATGCGGAATTTTCTTTGGGGAGGGTCAGAGGATCAAAGTGGAGTACCTTGGGTTAAATGGGAGGATGTCTGCAAACCAAAGGAGTTGGGAGGCCTGGGCTTAAAGGATTGGCGACTGTTTAATAAGGCCTTGTTAGGTAAATGGAGATGGCAGATCTTACATGAATCTGATAAACTATGGTGTAGGGTGCTGCGGGTGAAGTATACAATCCCAAAAGTGGGAGAAATGCCAGTCATAACTAACCGCATGTCACAGTGGTGGAAAGATATCCTCCGTACTTGCTTCACAGACCCAAATTGTTGTTGGTTCGATCTATGTTTGGATAGGAAAATGGGGGAAGGTAATGAAATCATATTCTGGAAGGAGCCATGGATTTGTCAGACCACCCTGGCAGCCAAATATCCCAGGTTGTTTAACTTAGCAGTTCATAAACAGTGTCGGGTTGCTGAGATGGGAATGTGGAACAATGAAACTTGGAAGTGGGAGTTTTCTTGGCGAAGACAGCTGTTGGAAAGAGAATTGCTGTGCGTGAAGGAACTTGAACATCTTCTAAATTCTGCAATACTAAGAAAAGGGGTAGCAGATGAGTGGATATGGATGTGTAGCAATGAAGGAGGTTACACGGTGAAGTCGGCTTACCTGTTCTTGACGGGCTCGGTTGATGCTGAACCAATTGAGGTGTTCAAAAGATTGTGGAGTGCTTCCGTTCCCTCAAATATTGTGGCTTTCGGTTGGAAGGTGCTGAGAGATAGGATTCAAACAAGGACCAATTTACATAAGAGGCGAATCATACCGGAAGGAGTGGGCTTGATCTGTCCCATATGTTCCTTGGAGGATGAAACCGTAGATCACCTTCTACTGGTGTGCCCATTTTCCTCCCGGATATGGAAACGGTGCTATAGATGGTTGGGAACAGCGACGACTCTGCCCAATTCCTGTTGGATGCACTTCTTACAACACGATTACGGGTCATGGAATCAGAAACAGAGGCAAGCATTGTTAGCAATATGGTTGGCGGTCACTTGGTCCATTTGGCTCCATAGAAATGCAATTGTTTTCCGCCAAGTCAATGCAGATGCAGAACATGTGATGGAGTTGGCACAGGTTAGAGCTTGGAAATGGATCTCCGCCAAAATGAAGTCCTTTAAATGTTCCCTCTATGAGTGGTTAGCTAACCCAATTTATTGCTTGGGAACCATTTGAGGGGCAATAACATTAATTTTTGAATGCTACTTCTGGACCATAATATGCATAACAGAACCGCGATGGCTCTCCATAATCCTTACAATTGCTGCAGCGTGTTGCTTGTCATATACCAGGGCCTTTAAGGATTGCTCACACAATAATGGTTTGTGCCTGGAGATTGTTATGGGTATTATAGGAGGAAGGCTATTAAGTATCTTGCTTGCTGCTACTGTGACTGTAGGTATATTGTATGTTGGTACTATAGGTGCTTAGACTGTGTTTGGGTTGGTTTCAATAAGTATTTCTTGTTTTACTGGCAGATGTAATCTTTGTATTGTATTTTCTTTGTATCGGGTTGGGCACCCCTTGTGCTCTTTATCAATACAGTATTTGCTTATAAAAAAAAACATATGCTTCATAAAGATGATTCCAACCCACATAATACTTGTTTATTATAAATCTATAGACCTTTCCTATGCTATGTGGGAGAGTGTGAATGTCTAGTTGTGTTTCTAAATGTGTTTATGTTTAGATAGAGTTGACAATACATTACTCGTTGTTTAATACAAATCCAATGTCCTATCCTACGGGATAGCGTGAACGTGCGAGTTCATGCTTTTCGACAAAGTCAAGTCAAATGATCAGAATTTCTTCTTCCATCTATTTAACTGCATGCAGGTGTAGGAGGATGATGCTATCTGCAACATATATGAGCAAGCAAGAGCTGAATCAGTTTTCTAACAGCCAGACAAAGTAAAAGTATTCAAGGTTATATCATATATCATATATATTCTCCTCCTTCCACTCCTTTTCATTTTTTTCCACTAATTAGTCTTGTTTTTCCCTTATTGTCAGATTCAAGGTTGGGGATACAATAGGAAAGAGTCAGGGAGTACTTGTTTCAATTCAATGGCAATGGCATATTCTTCAGGAGCTTCTCAAATAATATATGCTGTATTTCTCTGTCTTTAATTTGCTTATTTCCAAATTCTGTTAAACAATTGATTTAAAATTCTTTCCCAGCCGCTCCAACATAAATTACTTGGTCATTTTCCCATCATGCTTCTTGGACTTGAATTTTGATTGCTTTTAGTTTCATGTCTTGTTTGTGTGAACAAATAGTTCTTGATTTTGTTTTAGTATTGACTTTTTTTCTTAATTGTATATTAAATTTGAATAATGTTATATCTTCTGCAAAATTTTATGAAACAGTTAGTTTTAAAATTGAGCTTTGATTACTTGAAAATACTTTTGGGCGTTATCTGGATCTGTGGTGGTGGATACAAAATCCAAAACTTGCAAATTTAGTTAATTTGGTAGAAGGGAAATAATCTTTTTTGTATTACACTAAAATTAAATTGCCCCAACTTAGAATTGCCTCTAATTCTAGTTAACTTACATTTACCTAGAGGAAATGCTGGCCTTCTGGAAGTGAGGCAATGCCTGAAGGAGTTGTTGCTAGAGCATCAAACTTGGAACTGTGGCCCTTATGGGGCTCTGGTATAAATAAGGTATGTGTAATGTGCTCTAGTTGTTCATTTATCATGTACAAGATTTTATTCAGACTCTCATAATTTTAGTCTTAAGTTTCACTAATTAACTGCATAATCTAGCCTTCCTCTGAAATAATCTTTTCCTACTTAAAGGTTGTAATTGGAGTTTAACTTTGAACCAAGAAACTGATGTGTAGAGCTAGTATTTCAACTTTTTTGTATTGACTTTTGTTATCGGTTATGGACATGCATGTCAGAATTTGATTATTAAATAATTGTGTTAAATATGTCTTTGATTCCTATAAAGATATTTCTTTATAGTCATGAGTTTTCTTAGATCAAAATGATTTATCTTTTGTTTATAAACAGATTGATAAAAATATGTTTACCTCACCTTGACTTCTTCCTAGGATTTGGAATGTAGAATTTATCACCCTCTTTTCAATCTTTCTTTCCCAATGAGTTGGGGCCTAGAAATAGAATCTCAATTCTTTTGTGTGTTTACCTCCCCTTCCTACTAGTGAAGACAAAAACATTTTAGCAATCCCAGAAAATGAAAATTAACCCTATTGACGGACCACCAAAAGGTGTTCAAACACTTATTTGTAGGGAATTTTAAATTGCCACAAAATAAAAAAGATAAAAAAAAATGCGGTTTGTGTAGGTTTGACTGCCACAAACGTAGGTGTTTAGAGCTGTTTTCATTGTTGCTTGGTGCATTGATCATTTTTGTTAACCCTAGGTTTTTCCCTAAGCTCTATTACATGGTGACACCTAGGATGTTGACATTGATGTCTGCTAGCCAACTAACCACGTGGTAGTGATCTAGTAACGACAAGGACCAAATACGGTAGTTTAAGATAGGGAAGATATGAAATTGGATTATTTTTTTGAAGGACCATGATGGGAAGACACCGATAATTCAGGGACTAAAAGCCAAAAAATACAAATATTACACTAACTCATCACTTAACAGTGATTATTAAATAACTTCATAAGTTGACTTTAGCTCTTGATTGTTCTTCTTTTCAAATTCTATATAGTGTATATCGACTAAAAGATAGTAAATGTTAGGTTAATCGGACAAACTTTATTACAACTCAACCATGTTTGAGTTGGGTATCATGTTTGGGAAAAAATCATTCGATCCAACCCAACCCGGACACTATATTTTTAGTCCATATTAGAATGTTATACAGTAAACTATGTACTCTTGTCTGTAGGGGAATACATCCACGAGCTCTTACAGTTGTCAATTAGTTAGGATTTTGTGGCTTGCATCACAAGCTTCTGAATTCCGTATATAAACTGAATTGCACTTAATTCTAGCTAATGAAAAACATTCTACTATTCTTAGTTCTGTTTTCTTGTATGGTATCATGAGCTTGTGATTGGCCATGGCTACGCCGCCGCACACTCCACTGTAAATATAGATAGCAACCTGAGAGGGGTGAATCAGGTTCTCCTAATATTCGACTTTACAAAACTTGTTACTTCCAAGATAATAGTAATCACGATTGATGATTGTGATTGCAGCGGAATAAAGTGTTGCTTGAAAGTAAAATATGAAGGAAGAGAGAATCACACAATGATTTTATCCTGGTTCACCTTCAATCCACCAAAGGCTACGTCCAGTCCCTCAAGAAACCCCTTGAGGATTTTTCCACTATGATCAAGATTTCTTACAAGCACTTACACCAAGGACCTTAAGAACTCTTGTCAAACCTCAGATGGCAAACCACCAACTGATGACGCCGAACCCTACGGCGGACTTTGAATCAAACCCGATTCAAAGGACCTTTTCCACAACCACCGAACACTACGGTGAATGAATCAAACCGATTCAAGATGAAGAAGAAGAAACCTTTGCAGTGGCTGATACGATCCTTTAGACTAGTTGGATTGGTCTTAGTTTGTATGCTTCAGGCAATTACAATGAAGGCTCAATTATTCTGAGTTTCTCAAATGTTGAACAACATGAGTATTCTTATGTAAAATGAGAGAGCAGAAACTCAGAATGATGACTTTATTAATTATGAAAGTTGTAGTGCAAGTCATTGTTTTTTCTGAGCGTCTACGGACTTTATATAGGCACTAGAGGTCGTCCATGAACCATCACAAAGCTTCCCAAACGTTTTGAGAGTTGAGACACATTGGTTCATGAAACAACACATCTGTCGACCTGGTAATCAATTACAGCAACCTGGTAATCGATTACACTAGCCGTTGCAGTTTGAATTCAAAATTCAAACTGAGTAATCGATTATATGGATGTGGTAACCGATTACTGTCTTCCTGTAATCGATTACATACAACCTGTAATCGATTACAGATAGTCCAGAACTCCGATTTTGACAGTTTAAACCCTAATTGAGTGTTTCTACTAAGTTTTCCTTGTGAGAACATATTATACTCAATTAGTTGATCTTTTATGAGCCTTCAAATGCAATATTAACCTTAATAAATCATAGCACACTAAGTTAACAAGACTTACTAATAACAAGAACCTCGATGATTGATCTTGACGTTCTGAGCCGGTTCTTGAAGTCTTTGCCTTTCTTTTCTGAAGTCTTTCTTCTTTTTGTGATGTGTTTGTCTTCATCAAAACCTCAGCCGAGTCCAAGGACGAGACCTTCTTCACATCCACCCCATACTCCACCGCGGAATCCGCCACACATAAAAGTACCGCTGACGCAAAAAGCTGTTTCGTTGTCCTCTTATTTCACTCTTCCTCAATCTCTCTCCATCAAATTGGACGAGAAGAACTTTCTCCATTGGCGTCAACAGGTTGAAGGCTTGATTCAAGACATCAAGCTTCAACATCTTGTTGTCAATCCTTCGATTCCGCCACGCTAAGCATTTGATTCGACACGCGTCAATGATGAAATGAATCCTCTCTACATAGAGTGGGAGCAGTTTGATTCTCTGTTGTGCACTTGGATTTTGTCTATGATTGACGTTTCCTTTCCTTCTCGAGTTCTGAGTTGTCGCCATTCTGATATGAGAAGTACAAATTCCCCGGAACCAATATTGATGTCCATACCGGGTTTTATATCCCGAAACATGTACCAGGTTCTAATTTTCAGAATGTTATTGAATCAATATTGACATTTTTTTGGGAATTAAAAACCCAGTAAGGTTTATATAAACCGGGTTTTAAAATTTGGAATGAAAACACAAACCTTATGTTCCGGTTTTTGAAATCCCTGAATACAAAATAAAATAACTTTCAGCAAATTAAATCCTGGAATGTTATTTAGTTACCGGTTCTAGAACCCGTTAATTGGAAAAAAATGAAAAATTATGGTAAAACATGTCCAAATCAAAAGATTATGCTAGAATCATACAAGCATTCCAAAACATGATATCCACTTGATAATCGAAGTTGCATTATAATTATTGTCCAAATCAAAACATAATAATATTAATTACATGTCCAATAATCCAAAATTATAAACATAAACAACAATCAACTAGGTCCACTGGATGTCGATGTGGATTCCCCTCCCCTACTCCTCCTTTGATACACCGAGAGCTAGACATGGTCCTCTACCCGGCAAAGTTCAATGCTCTTTGCAATGCAACTCTGCTGATTCCCCAAAAAGCATTTACAACAATGAATTCCAGCCCCGTGTGGAAGATATGAAAAATCCTCCAACAACCACATACAATTTCTTACTTAATTTCTTACTCTTACCTTGGTTATCTCATTTTAATTTAACACTTAGGATTTTCCTTTTTACAGGACCCTCCAAGGCAATCCTAATCTATTATTATCATTATTATTATTAGTTTAAGCATGACGATGTTTGAGATAATCTTCTCATGAATGGATCACAGATATATCTATCAACACCCTAAATCAGCAAAGTAATCAAGGGCTTGCCATAACCATTAGAAGAAGACTGAGGCAGAGGCTGATGAGTGTAAGCTAACAGTGCTTGTGGTGGTAGCGTAGGAGGAGGAGGAGGAGGAGGAGCACTGTGAAGTCTGTGGCCTTGGTGAAGAAGAAAACTGTTAAGAGTTGTAGCCAGAAGGCTGTGGTCGTTGCTAGGTGTAATAG
This sequence comes from Acmispon strigosus, assembly GCA_030819835.1. Lineage (NCBI taxonomy): Eukaryota > Viridiplantae > Streptophyta > Magnoliopsida > Fabales > Fabaceae > Acmispon > Acmispon strigosus. The sequence continues at coordinate 35,218,342 of JAUAMA010000007.1, forward strand.
TTTGGTTGTCACGACGGAGCAGGAGTGTAGAATTGCTGAGGAGTGGAAGCATAGTCATACCAATGATAGCCAGCCGAAGTTGAGTGTCCAAACTTGAAGCACACTTGACATTGGAGGTTTCCACGACCTCCACGGCCTCTGCCACCTTGTCCACTGCAACCACGACCTCTGAAATCAATTGAGTGAGATTCATTTACAGAGATTGATTCGAGTCTCCTGAGAAGAAGTAATGTCTCAACTTCTTCAACAGAAAAGGAAGAGAATTTGTTGTCGATTTAGGAGAAGGGAAAGAATTCCTTTTTACAATCATGCTAACTTAATATCTTATGACTATATAACATCTAGTTTATTGTCTATGCTTCACTTTCTCCTTCAATTTATATTAACGTTATATTCTGCAATTCCTTTTGCTTCAGCGAATTACAAAGCGCCCACTGAACTTGTTGCCTACTGCAGTAGGAGTTAAGAAGAAACAAATTATCAATAAAATTATTGCAAAGGTGATTGTTGTTTACCTTGTACAATTTGCTTTTTTCTTTCCATGTTAATTATTACAGGTCAAACAATATCCTTTATTATTGACTTGAAATCTCTTAATGCACACGCAATGTGTTAATTAGTTTATTTTTTAGAATTGTGATTTGTACTCACCTTTCCCACAAGCGTTTGGGCATAATCACGTGCGAGTTGGTAATGGTATATCAATTAGTAATTATTTACAAGTGCTGTAAAAGAGTAAATTATCAATTATTTACATGTTAAAAAATTAACTAGTAACTAGTAGCATTTTTCAAGTCCATAAAAAGAGTAAATTATAATATCTTTAAATGTCATAAAAAATGAATTAGCAATATATATTTTTATATGTTTTTGATGCTATATTAATTTGCAGTTTTTTTTAATGATGTGATCCTAATATGTCACTTGTTAAATGTTAGTTTTAAAAGTAACTACATTTTTTATAATTTGGTAAATATATTTCAACTGTTGATGTGTTTCATTTATGTTATATTGATCATTTCTTAGTTTTTATCAAGAATATATATAATACTTCATTTTTGACAAATTGAAGGGTGAAGTGGCAAAGTCAATGTCAAACAGTACTCCACAAATAAAGTATGATGTCTTTGTAAACTTTAGCGGTGAGGACATTCGTCCCGGTTTTCTTAGTCATTTGACTGAGGCTTTTACTCGAAAGCAAATACACGCTTTCGTGGATGATAGACTTAAGGAAGGAGATGATATATGGCTATCACTTGTTGAAGCAATTGAACGATCATCCATTTCATTGGTTATATTCTCGGAAAACTATGCTTCTTCAGATTGGTGTTTGAATGAACTTGTGAAAATATGTGAGTGCAAAGAAAAATATGGACACATTGTTATACCTGTTTTTTATAAGGTAGAACCTTCAAATGTACGACATCAAAGGGAGAAATATAAGAAGGCGCTTACTAAACTTGAAGAAAAGCATGGTGTTCCCACAGTGCAGATCTGGAGACAAGCTTTGACCAAATGTGCTAATTTATCAGGAATTACTTCGTTAAAATATGGGTAAGTTTTCTCCCCCTAAATTTTCAATATGTTCTAGTTATACTTGGTCTATATGAACTTCCGGTAAACGCGAGTGTTATCGGTGCCATTAAAATTCATACTCTCTTTCTCTCTCTTTTTGTTGTTTAGGAATGATGCTGATCTACTTGAAGAAATCATCAATCGTGTGTTGATGAGGTGGAGTAAGTATCGAGTTAACACAAAAGGGCTTATTGGCATGGACGAACCAATTGCACATTTGGAATCATTGTTATGTCAAGAGTCAAAAGAAGTGCGTGTTATTGGAATTTGGGGTATGGGCGGCATCGGCAAGACAACTTTGGCAGAAGAGATATTTAACAAAAGATGTTCTGAATATGAAGGTTTTTGTTTTTCGGCAAAGGTAAAGGAACAAAAAGATGGAATATATTCTTTGAAAAAAAGAATTTTTTCTACCCTATTAGGAGAAGATGTGAAAATTGACACACCAAATGGGTTGTCCGATTATATTAAGAGAAGGATTGGTCGTTTGAAGGTTCTTATTGTTCTTGACGACGTGAATGATACAGATCAAGTAGAAAATATATTTGGTACTCTTGATTGGCTTCATCGAGGTAGTAGAATAATTATAACAACTAGAGATAAACAAATACTTATTTCTAACAAAGCTGGTGATATATACCAGGTTGGGGAATTGAGTTATAGTGAAGCACTTGAACTTTTCAATCTGAATGCATTTAACCAAACTCATCTTGAAATGGGGTATGATGATCTGTCACAAAGGGTGGTCAACTATGCCAAAGGCATTCCATTAGTTCTTAAAGTTTTGGGTCGTCTTCTTTGTGGAAAAGATAAGGAGGTATGGGAAAGTCAGCTTGACAAACTTTCAAAAATGCCAATTAAAAAAGTTTATGATGCAATGAGACTAAGTTATGATGACCTTGATTGCAAAGAGAAAAAGATTCTTTTAGATATTGCATGCTTCTTCAACGGTTTGGAAATGAAAGTGAGCCAGTTGAAAATGTTATCGAAAGATCATGAAAATGATAATTCGGTGGTTGTTGGGTTAGAAAGGCTTAAAGATAGAGCTCTTATGACTATTTCTAAAGATAATGTTGTGGCTATGCATGACATTATACAAGAAATGGGCCGGGAGATTGTTCGCCAAGAATCTAAGGACCCTGGACGCCGCAGTCGACTGTGGGATCCCGATGACATTTATGAAGTATTCAAAAATAATAAGGTAAGAGACCTAATTAAATACATGCTATCTTTATATGATATCTGTCTTTTTTATTTATGAGAAATGTGGTTTTATTGGTGTTTAAATTTTTCTTCAACTCTCATGGAAGGGAACTGAGGCTATTAGAAGCATAAAGACACACAATTCAGTAATTAGTAATCTGAAGTTAAACCCGGACATATTTGCTAAGATGAGCAACCTACAATTTTTAGAAATTTGGGACAATGTGGGTGAAGAGCGGCGAGATCTTTTTCGTGAAGGGCTTACATTGTTGCCAACTAATCTAAAATATATTTGTTGGTTTAATTACCCTCTACCATCATTACCAGAAGATTTTTCTCCTGAAAATCTTGTTATAATGAAGTTTATATCAAGCTGGATGCAATATCTTTGGCTCGGAGTAAAGGTGAAAATTTATGTCTTCTTATCGTTTATATATTTCTTAATTCGAGGAATAAGAAATTGACAACTTATGCTTGCGTTTTATTGCTTCGTTTTGTAACAGAATATGATTAATTTAAAACAAGTTCAACTCATTCATTGCACTTTGCTTGAGGAGCTGCCTGACTTTTCAAAAGCCATAAATCTTGAGCTTCTGAGTGTTCCTTTCTGCTCTGATTTGAAGAATGTCCATCCATCTATTCTCTCTCTCAACAAGCTGCAGACATTGAAATTAGATTACTGCATTTCCATTACTGAATTTACAAGTGATAACCGTTTAAGCTCACTCAATCATCTCAGCCTTGGAAGGTGCCGGAGTCTACAGAAATTGTCAGTGGCATCAGACAACATAATAGAGCTACATTTGCACGGAATTCGTGCTAATGTATTGCCTTCATCTTTTCGAAGTCAGAGCAAGCTGGAAGTCTTGGATTTAACCTGTAGTCACTATGAGATCTTACCTTCAAGCATCAAGAATCTTACAAGATTGCAACATCTAAAATTAAGTGGAATCATTTTACTTCGGTCAATTCCAGAGCTCCCCCTGACCCTTGAAACTCTATTAGCTGGAGAATGCAGATCACTGAAGACAGTATGGTTCCCTTGTACCGCTGCAGAACAATTCAAGGAAAATAGGAAAATAATTTCTTTCTGGAATTGCTTGAACTTGAACAACTTTTCCCTCAGGGATATTGGGTTGAATGCACGAATCAACTTGATGAAACATGCATATCAACATTCATCCGCTCCAAAACATGATGATCAGGTTGGCAAAGATGAGTGTGACTTTCAAGCAGCGTATGTGTATCCCGGATGCAGTGTTCCAAAGTGGTTGGAGTATAAGACAACAAAGGATGACATGATTATTGATCTCTCTCCATATCAACTTTCCCCATTGGGTTACATTTTTTGCTTCACCCTTGCTGGGGACTCAAAAGAAAAACTTGAGCAACTTAAATTTGAAATCACTATAATTGGTGGTGGGGGTGATGATAAAAAGGGCGCTGTCGATATCCTCCTGACAGAGAGCGGTGTGATGCGTGTGTCTATTGAATCGGATCATGTGTGTCTGATATATGACAAAAAATGTTCCCGCTACATAACTAGCATAGCCAAAAATCAGACAAGGTTTAAAATCAAGGTTGCAGCATGGGCAGAAAAATATGAAGATGGTGGACTGTTGAACTTTACGTTAAGAGGGTTTGGAGTCAGCCCCTTAAACACCTTGACATATCAGAGTTTCACTCGACAAATGGAATTGTTTGATTATATTAACAAATGGAATCAGATTGTTCTTAGTATCATCCTGTGCATTTCCTTTGTACGGTTGAAGAAGTCTATATTCGGCTGTAAGTAGCATGGTTAACATTTAAGTTATCAACTTTAGTTCTCATAATGACACTTACAATATAGACCTATTCAACATTTTTATGATAAAACAATTATAAGCTTCATCGAAATTTCATAAACACTATAGAATAGTACAATGAAGAGATTTGTTAGTTTTGAATTCCAGCATGCTAGAAGGCTATTTTCAAGGCAACTTTGGGAGAGACTGGATTGAGTTTTTCCCTTTATCTGCATATCTCTTTGACATTCATAATGCTAAATTTTGAATTTACTGCTAATGCAGATATGGTTTAGCTCTCTTCTAAGATTTTTGGAGTCTTTACCTAATGCGGAAAAGAGGTGCACCTTACACCACTCCTTTCCTCGGGAAGCCATTATCCACGATGTTATCTCTGTCCAATGTTATTAGGAGCTCTTTTCACTTGAAGCTCTCTGCTCAAATTACCAAGTTTGTTGCACGGGAAGCTGCTGACTGATCAAATTTCACAGTAGTCACTGTTGTCGAAAGCTAGGTAACCTTGATAGCCTTGATGGTTAGGACTTAGGAGGGATCATGCTTAGAGTGGAAACTAGATCTTACCTTTTGGGTTTTGCAGGTCAGTTTGATATATCAGATATCAGAACTATGTTGATACTTGAGTTATATTCATGTGTTATCCACCTAAGTTTTCTATGTATTTCACAACTTGTTAAATGTGACTTGCATTAGGCATGGAATATTGTCTATTAGTCTCGTGCATCCTCCAAATGACATGTTTTCTTTTCTTTTCAGAAACACAATGGCCAATTCATATATGGTGTGTTTTGGGTGTTCAATTCATTCCCAAAGTGTGTGATTGTTGGAAAATGATGTATGTTCAAATTTAAGTATAATAGATACAGATCTAATTGTTTCACCCTCAATGTATTTTCTAGATTACACAAATTTTTATCTCGTTCTCATTATATCATGCATCATGTATCTCACTTTTTTGTTCTCTCCTTTTCTTTATGTCCTTACTTTCACAAAGTATACACAATTTTAATCTTATATTTGTCTATTCCAAAGCCCACTTGATGCTGAGAGTTTCTGCCATGGTGGAGTCATCTTGTCTTTCACAGTTCTTTTTAAAGCACACCAAAAATGATATTGGGAGAAATGAGTGAAATCATGTGTGATGTGACAGAAAGATAAAAGAGAGATAAAGAGAGAAAATTGTAGAAATGAGATAAGAGAACGTGAAGTGTAAACGAATAATAACCATGTTCTTAAGGTCAAGAAAGTGTCTTTGAAACCAAACATAGAACGAACAAAGGGGAGACATGAACATGAACTTGATGGTCGCTAAGATGGAGCTCTGAACGGCAAAGATAGGACGACGAATGCAGCACCCGGGAATCGCACTTGATGTTCGTCGATGGCTACAGTAAGAAACAAAACTAGTTGTGTTTCTAAATGTGTTTTTGTGCCAATTTGTCAATTTCGTCTTCTTCACCATAGGAGCATCACTTGTGAAAGGGGTTGGCTAAATGACCCCATGTTTAATTGGGGTTATTTAGCCCCATGTTCACATAGACCAGTAAAATTGTGCCATTTGTTTTAGGCTTAATAGCCACTTTGGTCCCCCAAGTTTCACGATTTTGCATTCTTGGTCTCCCTTGTATTTTATTAGCACCCAGCATCCCTATAAGTTTACAGAAGTTGCAAAACAAAATTTTGTTAGGCTTCCGTCAGGAAACTAACGTTTGTTGGGTAAAGTGGGACCCAAAATCTAAGGTGTCATGCATATAGGAGAGAGAAAGAGGTTGAAGGAGAGAGAATTCGAAGAACCTACGTTCTTCTTCTTCTCCAACAGCTACAAGGGGATTTCTTCTATAAAAGAGGGCTTTTTCACATGATGTTTCTATGCTTTTAAAATTTGGTGTTGGATTAAGAATTTGTGGTTGCAAACAGAAAACTCTTGGAAGCTCCTTATAATAAGACAATGGACTGGTCCATGTGGTATATCTTCTGGGCTGATGAGCGTGTTGTGGCGAAAGACCATGCTGATAGCAATTATAAGCTTGCTAAAGATGGCCTTTTGTCTAAGGTTGTCCCTGCAATTCAAACATCTCATTGCTTTTTGTTTATATAAGGAATAGTTTTCAAGCATTAAACTGTTTTTTACAAATTTACCTTCTTTCATTATCTCTTCTTAAAAGGGAAAACCAAACAAATTGGGATTCATTCTTCTGTTTTTGGCAGTTGACTGGGAAAATTGAATAGCTTGTTTAAATTTTGAGCATTTACTAAATAACCTTTACAAAATTCTCATGGTCACATGGAACATTAGTTTATTTCTTCAATGTGCCTTATTTTGAATGTCTGTTTACTTAATAAAATCATCATGAGCACTTTCTAGGAGGTTCTTAGCAAATCTGATAGCTTGGGTCTCGTTTTACTATTTACTATATTGAGATTCAACATTTACTCTGGTGTGGAAGTTGATATTTTGCTTCATGGAATAGGAGACATATGTAGCACTTCACAACTAATTTCTTCTTCATCCTCCTTTGTTTCCTATTTATTTTCCTTTTTCCATGAAGCAGGGGAGAAGGGCATAGGGTTCGATTATGTATATACACCCACATAAGTTTGAAATATCAAAAGACTTCTTCCAAAACTTCTTTTAGAAGAGGAAGTAATTGTGATGAAACTTGGGACTGCATTTAGTTTTCTTTGGAAAAAATTCCGACAAGCCTCTCTGCAAGGATACATATGCTGAATTCCACATATGCTGAGAATACATAAATCTCGGGATATCATCTTGATAATTTGATTTGGGTGTAGTTAGTTTTCCTTTTTTTAATCCTTTGGTATTCTCGGATATCCTTTGGTTCATTTTTTGAATTATCAATCACTTACCTGGTCTGGACTGTCAGAATATCAACATATTTAAGGAGAGCATCAAGCCAGATTTGGTCAAAAGAGAATCAAGAACAAATAAGGAGAAGATCAAAATATAATTAGGGAAAGAATATCACAGTTTTATTTGTAATATTTTATTTCCTTATTTACTGAGCTCTCAATTGTAATATAAAATAGGCTTTGCCTATAGACTAAGAATCAATGAAATACAATGAGTTGTTCTAACATGGTATCAGAGCAGTGTTCTTTGATCCGGGAAACTCAGAACCATTTCGTCAGCCCCTCTTTCTTCTCTTTTCTCTGAGCTAGCCAGAAATGGCCACAACCCGAAATCAAGAACAAACCCAAATCATGTCAGAAGTTAGTGAAACCTCTGACAGCAATACAACCCAAACTACAACCCAAAAATCAGTCAACATACCTGATGAAGTGGTGCTCCAGATCGCATCACTACTGCGAAACAGCCTTGCCACTACGAACTTCCATGAACCCGAAACCACCGCAAGCCTCCACTATGGTATCACCATGAAAGAGACCAAGACCGAGACCGCGACAGAGATAGAGAACGCCGACGTGAAAAGGAGGACCGCGACCGTGACCGTGACCGCGAGCCACCACGACCTCGAAACTGCTCCAGGACTGCCACCGCAACGCGAGAAGGACGAAGAGGGAAGCAGAACCAGCGGTGGCTGGTGCGAGACCAGCGACGGTGGGCGCGAGAGGCGCGACGGCCAAGGAGCCTCTGCCGCCGCCTCTGCGCGAAATGAAGCAAGAAGCAGCGGTGCTGCTGCTGCACCAGGTCCTTCCCTCAATACCCATGACCTAGGGTATGAAGGTAATGGGCTTGGGGGTCATGACCCAAGCCCAATATCCCTTAATCAGATTTTTTTAACTCCATCAGATTTTTTTCCTCCTCTTACTGGGCCACAAAATAATATTGGGCTGGTTGCTGATTTATTAAATAAAAATTGTGAAGCCCCTAAAGCTTATTTAACCCAATCAGCTTCCAATAGCAATTCTGGAAAAACAACTGAGTGGATATTTGATTGTGGGGCCACAGATACCATGACCTATGATCATAAGGATTTTTTAAATCTATCTTCACCACCTAAGACTCACATTGAGACTGCTAGTGGTGAACTCATCACTGTGAAAGGAGGAGGCCCTATTGAGTTCTCTGATAAAATGAAATTGAATAACTGCCTATATGTCCCATCCTTATCTTCAAAATTGCTGTCAATTAGTCAAGTGACAAAGGAACTGAACTGTGTGGTGCAAATGTACCCAAATTTTTGTCTCTTGCAGGACATTCTTACGAAGGAAATCATTGGGCGTGGTACTGAGCGCGGAGGCCTTTACTACGTTGATGAGGTGGTTCACCCGGGACATGCCATGCTGGCTCACGGAACGGTTGATAGACAACTTTGGTTGTGGCATCGACGTCTTGGCCACCCCTCCTTTGGGTATCTCAAGGTTTTATTTCCTAGCCTTTTTCCCAATAAATCCACTCATATGAAATGTGAAACTTGCATTCGTGCTAAGAGTCATAGGGTTTCATTTCCTCAAAACAACACTAGAGTTGATTCTGTTTTTTCACTAATTCATTCTGATGTCTGGGGTCCAGCTCCAAATTCTAGTCAAAGTCGATTTCAGTATTTCGTGTTGTTTGTGGATGATTTTTCTCGCATGACTTGGATATATTTTATGAAACATAAATCAGAAGTGCCTGAAAAATTCTTTATGTTTTACAAAATGATTCAGACTCAGTTTCAAAAGAAAATCCAAATCCTTCGTTCTGATAATGGGGGAGAATTTGTGAATCAGTCCATGCGAGTCTTTTTTCAGGAAAATGGTCTTATCCATCAAACTTCATGCCCTAACACCCCCCAACAAAATGGTGTAGCCGAACGAAAAAATCGGATTCTACTTGAGATGACTCGTGCCCTATTACTTGAATCCCAAGCCCCTTCCTCATTTTGGCCTGAAGCTCTAGCTACATCTGCATATCTCACCAATCGTCTTCCTACCCAAATTCTTAACCACAAAACTCCTTTACAAGCCCTAGCCACTCAAACCACTATTCCTTCCATCTTAACCTTACCTCCCCGAGTCTTTGGGTGTTCTGTTTTCGTCCATGTTCCCAAAATTGACAGAAACAAACTTGACCCTTGTGCCGAAAAATGTGTCTTTGTGGGGTATGCCATGCACCAAAAGGGATATCGGTGCTATAACCCCACCACTCGTCGAATTCATGTCACTATGGATTGTGACTTCTTAGAATCTGAGTTTTTCTACCACCAACTTAGGGTTCAGGGGGAGAGCGTCAGTGAACCACTAAGTTGGCTAAGTAATCTAAGTTGTTTTGAAACTGTTCCAACAGAGCAGGTAGATGGAGCCACTGAACCAACCACTATCAATGTAGTGGAGGCTGACAGACCAGTACACACAATCGATGGTCCGACTTCGGAAGAAGATGTCCAACCTGAGGTAAATGTACCTTACTCTGATAATTTGTCACTTGATTTGAATGATGCCACTATTCATGATGACAGCATAGTCCCAGCCACTATTCATGATGACAGCATAGTCTCAGAACCAAAAGAGCCAGAGGCATGTGCTTTACCACCGAGGAAAAATAGAGGGGTACCTCCTAATCGATACTCACCTGAGCATGTGCCCCGTGCTTCAAGATATCCAGTAAATGTAGCTAGGGGAAGAGTTATTGAGGCGGCAAAGGCATTCTCTGTCACTCTTCTCTCAGAGGATATTCCAAAAACAGCTCAGGAGGCAAGTAAGAAGACTGAATGGCAAGAAGCAATGAATACAGAGATGGAAGCTCTCAGAAAGAATGGTACATGGGAAAAATGCGTACTACCAAAAGGAAAGAAACCAGTTGGGTGTAGATGGATCTTCACTATCAAGTATAAAGCTGATGGGAGCATTGAGCGATACAAAGCAAGGTTAGTTGCCAAAGGCTACACACAGACTTATGGGATTGATTACTCAGAAACCTTCTCCCCAGTTGCAAAAATTGACACCATCAGGGTGTTGTTCTCAGTAGCAGCAAACAAGGACTGGCCCCTTCACCAGTTTGATGTAAAGAATGCATTCTTACATGGAGATCTGAATGAAGAAGTGTATATGGAACCCCCACCTGGGTTCTCAGGAAACTTCCAAAAAGAAGAAGTGTGTAGGTTGAAGAAGGCCTTGTATGGGCTCAAACAATCTCCTCGTGCATGGTTTGGGAGGTTTACTATGGCGATGAAGAAATATGGATACAGACAGAGCAATGCTGATCACACACTTTTCTTTAAAAGAAGAGGTGATCTGGTCACATGCCTCATAATATATGTGGATGACATGATCATAACAGGTAGTGATGAAGAAGAGATCTCTCAGCTCAGGAAGGATCTCTTTACAGAATTCGAGATGAAAGACCTTGGGGGGCTGAAATACTTCTTGGGTATCGAAGTCCTCCGATCCAAAGAAGGGATTTATATCTCTCAACGGAAATACATACTGGATCTATTAGCTGAGACTGGTATGGTAGATTGTAAACCAAGTGATTCTCCAATAATGGTAAATCACAAACTCAAGATTGTTGAAGAATCTGAGCCAGCTGACCGAGAGAAGTATCAGAGGTTAGTGGGGAAACTAATCTACCTAGCCCATACTAGACCAGACATTGCATACGCTGTTGGGGTGGTGAGTCAGTTTATGCATCATCCACAGGTAGAGCACATGGAAGCAGCTATGAGGATTGTCAGATATCTCAAAGGCACTCCAGGAAGAGGTATCATTTTCAGGAGAAATGGACATCTGGATATTAAGGCTTATACTGATGCTGATTGGGCTGGTAACCCAAATGATAGACGATCCACAGCGGGATACTTCACTCTAATCGGAGGAAACCTTGTTACCTGGAGAAGCAAGAAACAGAAGGTAGTTGCACTGTCTAGTGCAGAAGCAGAATTCAGAGGCATTGTAAAAGGGATAACTGAAGTTCTCTGGCTAAAGAAACTGATGGGTGAAATTGGTTTTCCAATTAAACTCCCTACCCAGCTCAAGTGTGATAATAAGGCAGCAATTAGTATCTCTGAAAATCCGGTTCAACATGACAGAACAAAACATGTTGAAGTGGATAGGCATTTCATAAAGGAGAAGATTGAAGATGGTACTGTTGAGTTACCCTTTGTGAGGTCTGAAGATCAGTTAGCTGATATTCTCACCAAGGCTGTAACAGGAAGAACTCTAGAGACAGTTTTACACAAGTTGAGTATTGGAGATCCCACTATTCAACTTGAGGGGGAGTGTCAGAATATCAACATATTTAAGGAGAGCATCAAGCCAGATTTGGTCAAAAGAGAATCAAGAACAAATAAGGAGAAGATCAAAATATAATTAGGGAAAGAATATCACAGTTTTATTTGTAATATTTTATTTCCTTATTTACTGAGCTCTCAATTGTAATATAAAATAGGCTTTGCCTATAGACTAAGAATCAATGAAATACAATGAGTTGTTCTAACATGGACTTCTCTTTAAATTTTGATTGCTCTGAATTTTATGGAAGAAGATCAAGATTTCAAACACACCAAAACCTCTTGGGGTCTATTCTGGACAACCATGGTTGAAGCATGATAGATACGTCCAGTTGTCCTATAGGTGTGGGTTGTCTGAAAAACTGGGGGTCTTGTATGAAGGCTATAAAATCTATCTTGGGGCTATGTTTGCAGAAAAACAAGTTGATTGGAAATGATAGACTAGAAACAATGAATGGGCACCAGATGAACCCCAGACAATGAGTCCTTGTTTAAAGGATTCTTTGTTTATGAGGGAAACTGTAGCAAGAACTGATGGATTTTTTTGTGGCTAAGAAAAAAAATCCAACAATTAATATAAAAAACAGAGCATGCCACGGGAAGAAGAAGATGAACAGAACAACCACAATTTGCCTACCTTCTGGGTCCCACTTTACCCAACAAACGTTAGTTTCCTGACGGAAGACTAACGGAAACCTCTTTTGCAACTTCTGTAAACTTATAGGGATGCTGGGTGCTAATAAAATACAAGGGGGACCAAAAATGTAAAATCGTGAAACCTGGGGGACCAAAGTGGCTATTAAGCCTTTGTTTTATTTATTTCACATCATTTTTTAATTTTGATTATATTTTTCCACCTCAATTAATTAATTCAATTAATTAATATTTTTATTTAAATGATTTGGGATAACCATCATATTGGTCCATGTGTTTGTGTCGCCGAAGCAATTTGATCCCTCCTCGGGAAATAATAGGGAAAAGGTCCCTTTGTTTGTCAAGTATCTAAATTAGGTCCCTCCCCGGAGACCGGAGCTCCGGTCAGGGCCTACATGGCCTGGTGACTGGATTAATGAATCCTACGTAGAATTAATAAAAAATAATACACGTCATTTAAACAATTTAACTTAAGTCCCTGAATTAAATCAAATCCTAATTTACTACCCCAACCCCTAAATCCCCAATTCTTCTTCTGTATTCATCTTCAAACACCCACCGCTGAAGCCACAAACCTCTGCCACTTTCTCCCTTGTTGCAAACTCCCTCCCACTCTTTTCCTGAATCACTCTTCCTCTCTCACTCTGTTTCTAAACCGCTCCTTCTCTGTCCCTCGTGCCCTCTTGCAGCCTCATGGTCGTGGAACTCGACCACCATGGAAGCCACCAAAAGCTTGTTCTGTTTATGTCCGTCAAGACTTTGTTACAGTACCTTAAGTTTCAGAAGCGAAGTTGTTCTGGAAAAGGGTTATTTTCCTTTGGAATTTAAGTGATTAGAGGTCAGAAACAAGCTTAGAAGGTCGAGAACTCACTGAAACCAAGTTCTGGAAATTTTCCGACGAGGAGCGCCGGAGAAGATGATCGGAGACGGCGGCGGCACTGCGGCGAGACGACAGCGACGGAAGAGACCCTTGGTCCTTCTTCTACTTGCGACGTGGAAAACGATGGTGGTAATTTCGTGACCAACGGAGGTCGGACGAGGGAGTTATGCCCAGTTGCAGGTCGGCCAGAGTCACGCCGGAATCTGGGTATGCGGCGACGACCTTCGTTTCTCCATTTTCTTCATGTTTCTTCATCTAGAATGCTTCTAAAACAACCCAGAATTTATTATCTATCGTCATAGGCTGTTTTTGAAGTGATTTGAGCCAGGTTTGAGATATTTCCATGGATGAACAAGGAGATGATGGTGGCTGCCATGGTGGTTGAGTTCCACGGCCATGAGACAGCAAGAGGGCACGAGGGACAGAGAGAGCTTCTGCCTCTCTTTCTTGCAATCGGAAATAAACAGAACAAGGGAGAGAGGAAACTAGAGTGAGAGAATTGTTTTTGATGGTCATGGTGGTGGCCGCCATGCCACGGTGGTCAAGTTTCAATGTGTTTGATTAATGGAATTGAAAATTTAGTGTTTGAGGTAGTAAATTAGAATTGGATTTAATTCAGGGACTTAAGTTAAATTGTTTAAATGATGTGTATTATTTTTTATTTTTATATCCACATAGGAGCCATTAATCCAGTCACCAGGTCATGTAGGCCTTCACTGGAGATCCGGTCTCCGGGGAGGGACCTAGTTTAGACACTTGACGAACAGAGAGATCTTTTCAATAGTATTTTTCAGGGAGGGACCAAATTGCTCCGACGACACAAACACAGGGACCAATATGATGATTATCCCAAATGATTTTATAGTATATATAATAAATAACATATTTGTATTTTATAATATATACTATAAAATCATTTAAATAAAAATATTAATTAATTGAATTAATTAATTGAGGTGGAAAAGTATAATCAAAATTAAAAAATAACGTGGAAATAAATAAAACAAATGGCACAATCTTACTGGTCTATGTGGACATAGGGTTAAATGACCCCAATTAATCATGGGGTCATATAGCCGACCCCTATTTATAAAATTGTCTTGTTTTTGTCTTTGGAATTTTTTCAAAACCGTAGTTTTACTAAAGGTAATAACTTAGCTTTGGTTTAAATCAACATTTTGTAAATTTAAAATGCAAAACTAAAGATGCAATGAATAGATTTGATTTGAATTTATTTAAAGAACAATTCAAATACAAATATGAAGAACAAGAGAACAATGAGAGGATGTTAACTATGGGCTCATCAAAAAAATTCCTTGAATTCACCAACTTCTTTGATGACCAACTCCAAACAACTTTGTAAAAGTCTACAAAATTGACGGAATAGATGACATAATCAAAATGAAGGCTTGCATAAAAGGTGGTAAATTTTTTGAACATTTGCCTCATATAAACATTCAAACACAATTGCCTTTAAGTTCTAAACTATGAGCTCCCAGCATACATAGCATTATAATAAAATTTTGAAGCACTCTATAGTCATCAAAGGGCACAAAACAGAATGTTAACATTACACCATAATTTTGACAGCTTTAATGTAGAGGGAGGGAGGAGGGAAGGGGCAAGAGAGGGTGAGGGATCAAGAAGAGTCGTGGGGGAGGGGAGGAGGGAGAGGAGAAGGAAAGGGTGGTGGTGGTGGTCGCAGTGGTGGTGGTGGTGGCGATGGTTGTGGTGGTGGTGATGGCGACAGTGGAGGGTGCTATGACGGTAGTGGTGGTGGTGTCACTGACGGTGGTAGTGGTAGTGGTAAAGGGTGGTGGCGGTGGTTGTGGCTGGTGGCAGCGGTAGAGCGTAGCGGCGTAGCGGCAGTGTTACATGTAATTGAAGCTAAAAATCTTGGTTGAAATATTTTCATGTAGCTTATACGTCAAAACCTTATCAGGCCTTATCCCCTATATGGATGTGAATTAAATAATCCATTATTTTAATGTATAAGAATGGATTGATGGATAAGCTTATACAATACAATGTTAGCACCAAACAATGGATAAACTCATAATGTATTGTATAAGCTTATACTATCATGCCTAATACGGCATATCAAATGAGCCCTTAGTTCCATAAAATTAGAGAAATGTTTGATTTTAATCACGGTCTGATAGTGAGCCTCAAACAAGATGCTTACGTTACCGTTGTGTGCTTATGTGACATTGTTCATGCCATTTAGTAAAGCTTACATGGCAGACACATGTATAATATATAATTAAAATAAAATAAAAAATGAAAATAAAAAATCCTAATTTTCTTAATTTTAAATCTAAATCCTATTTTGTTTAGCTCTAATTCATTCTTCCATCATTTGTATCCCCCTTCTGCTTTCATTATCTTTACCAAAAGCTCATGAACCTCAAAATTCAAAACACAACCCCTTATCACTACACATCTCTTCCTCATTTTCTTCACCTTGTTGTTCTTCTTCCTTCTCTTCGTCACCATCACCATCTAGCCCGACAAAAGTCAAGCTCAACCTCTCCCCTTCTAGCCTTTAACGGTAAAGCACCGTAAAATATTAGAAATTTAGTCTTCAAATTCAACAAAACTAACATAAACTCTCACATAGGGTGGTGAAATCCCACAAAACAGGTAAGAGAAACCCACATATAGTGTGTAGACAACATCTCGCATGAAGAGAATGGAGCCCCTAGGGGAAAAAGCCCCCCATAATTAAGGGAATAAATCCCATGAGAGGGAAGAGCCTCCCTCATAGCGAAGGTTACAAAGGACTCTATGTGGCTTTTTGGGTTCAAAGGGTCTAGTATTCTTAAAAATGCACATTAATATTAAGCGTGAGTTTGGCCAATGCAAATATACATTTTAAAGTAGTGTTGACATGACCTGCTCAAATGACTGACACTAAGTTTAGATCTTATAAAACAATTTTTACATTTGTGTTTGTGATGACTTTACACACACACATATATATATGGTTGAGGCTAATATGTACTGTTAATTTCACTCGCTCTTGTTATCTATGACCTCAAGGACCAAAATGACTACTAATCGACGTTTGATTTAACATGTTTTTTTGGATAAAAAGAGGGCCAAGTTCTCGGAAAGAAAACAATTGAAATGAGAACACTAATCTTGAAAAGAGCTCTCGTACAATAAAAAATAAAAACTCCTTACTGCCCTCATGAGGGAACTCTGGAATCCCAAAATCTAGATCATGAGATCTACCCGCAAGCCAATTTTATGTTTGTACAAATGTATATAAAAGTACTTTAATTTTAAGAAGCATCCCTTATCCTTTCATGTTTTTGTCTCTATAATATTTTTTTTCTTTTCATTTTTATGACATGGAAATGGTTCGATTTTAAGAATGAAATATTTTCTAACTTTAAGAGTTTGGTGACTTCTAGGGTGAAAGAGTATGATAGGTCTTTCACCCATGAAAGATCAAAATTACCCGCTATTGCCGGTGGTAGTGACTTGTTGAGAAAAAAATGAAAAAGAAGAAGATAAAAATGTGGTGTTACAAAAATGCCCTCCTCTCTCATCCCCTTCATCCTTTGGTTCCTCCCCTTCACACTAGCTTCTCCACCACGTGCATCTACATTCGACTACCTACCTAACCCCACCTACTACTCCCCTTTCTTAGTGGCGAGGCGCTGCATCGCCAGGTTCTACAAGGTGAGCTTCTGCTCTAGCACCTGCAGCAACGGAAACATGTCGAAGATGCCATCCACCAAATCGAATGTCCCAAATGTTGTGGCGGCAACATGTGACATTTTCTCCCGATATGAAGATGGTGGGAAAATTGTGAAATTAGGGCACAAGTGTGAGAGAATTGAAATTTGTAAATTGAGCCCATGTGCTCGACCAAATGGTTGAACTAGATACCAAGTTTCCTCCAAATGATTCCACGAGTGAAATTACTTTGTGGAGGTGGTGAAGCGGGGTGCTTCGGAAGAAGCTTCGCTGATGAGGAGATTGTGGGGTTTGTTACCAAACTCAGTGAACATATATGTTTAAGCTTACCCAAACTGGGTGAACATGGAGTTTTCCCGAATAAGTAGCGAGTGAGGATGGTCGTGGAGGGGCACCACTTACGTCCCGATTCAGGAAGGGAGAAAAGAACAAGGTCGGTTCGTGGTGGCTGGATGTGGCGGCATTGGCCGTGTAGCTGTTAGGTGAGTTTGGGTAAATTGGTGAAGAAGAAGGTAAATTGCTCAAGAGGGAAAATAACACCAATGACATAATTGATATTTTAAATTAGTCTAAGGGTAAATTTATAATTTCAAATAGTCGAAAGAGGTCTTTAGGTCTTTCCCACGTGAAAGAGCTAACATATCTGTTTAGCTTAGACAATATCTTAATTAAAACTTTATTTTTAAAGAAATATATATTTATTATATAAAGGTTAAATATGTTTTTAGTCCCTATAAAATCATAAATACAGGTGAATTGGATTTGGTTTCTAAAAAATATTTCATAATTTTTAGTCACTAGCATTAATGAAATGAGTAAAATTAGACACTCAATTCATTTTGTGACGATTTAAATCGTCACTAAAATAAAAATAAATCATTTGTGACCATTAAAAACCGCTATTAATACATAAAAGTCGTCACAAAATCACAGCAATGACTAACTTCACCTATTTCAAGTTTTCAACAATGACTAAAAACTAGGTGTAAGCAACGGGTGGGTTCGAGTGAATAGTACCGGGTTTGGTCGGGTTCGAAACATGCATATGCGAGACCGATCCCGACCGTGGTTGATTTCGGGTTTGCCGGGTTGGCAGGTGGGTCGGCCGGGTAAGGGCGGGTACATGTGAAGAAAAGGAAAAAAAAAGCAGAGGGGATCAGGGGAAGATTTGAACAGAAAAATTATTGAAAAACAAAATGCACAACATCATAGGCCAGCAAACTTCTTCAATGGAAACCGATTTGAGGAACACAACAAGACATCATCACCTCCCCAGTCATATAGGCAAGCAGACATATCTGTCACATGTAGAGAATGAAGGAGAAGCAAGAATCTGCGTCGGGGAATGGTGGGTGATGCCACTGTCGCTGTCGTCTTCACTCCCGACTGCGAGCGGCGAGGGGGCATACGAGCCAGCATAAGAACCAGAAAAATCACCCACCCACCACCATCGCGATGTCACCGAAGACGAGGTGTAGGAGGCGGTGGCGGAGGAAGAGGAGTAGTCGTCGGAGATGATGCAGTCGATGCGAACGACGGCGTTTTGGACCTGCGGGGAAGAGCGAGTGGAAGATCCGTTAGCTGTTGGATGACGAAGGTGAGCGAAGACGAACAAAGCGATGGAGGTGGAGGAGACGAAAGCGGCTGAGAAAGGTCGTGAAGACTGGAGAGAGGTGAGAAAGAGTGTTGGCTGGCGGCTGCTAGGGTTGGAGTTGGAAGATGGAAGAAGAATTTATATGGCCCTGAATTTAATATTAAAAAAAACTTTAAATGACACATATGTCGGGTTGGGTCGGGTTTCGCTGGATTTAAGTTGCCCACCTGAGCCCGACCGCGACAACCCGTACGAGACCGCATCTGGAACCCGACAAACCCGCTGACCCAGTCCGACCGGCCCGTAAACTTGTTTTTTTGATCGAGTAGTTCGGGTTAAGGTCCGGCCGGGTTTCAAGCTCACCCCTACTAAAAACCTTGAATTTTCTTCCGGGGGGGCTAAATTGAGTTCATCCCTATTTTAAACATGCTAGCTCTGTTCAAGCAAAAAATCATATCTCCCGCAATTCGTTCCCACCGCAGCAAAGGTTGGAGTTTGAACTGAACATAACCAAGTGACAGGTACCCTGATTAGGGTTTTTGGGTCTGTGAATCATCTCTCCATTTTTGTCTGCAATATTGATTGGTAGCTCTCAAGGGATATTGTAACACGTTCTTCGCTTTCTCCAACAAAACCCTCTTCGTTGATTTTATTTTCTTCACAACTTGCTCTACAATGCATTATTTGTTATCCCTTCTTGGCTCTTCCTAACTTTTATGCGATTAACTGGATTTCATGATTGAGGTTTCCAATGTAGTAATTCCTTGATTCTTTCTCCTCGTCGGAAACATTCACTCTAATCACGAATTAGTTACTAGGAGGGGATTAATTAGATATATAAATAGGGGGATGTGAGATTGGAGGGGGAATCATTTCAAATGTTTAGATTTGGGAAAAAACAAAGCATTGGCTCAGTTGTAAGGGGAAGCCCTTGGAGGAGATTACTCTCCTATTCTTCTCATTCAATGATAATAGACTCTTTCAACTCTGACTTTTGGGTTCCTAACAATATCATTGTAGCAATGCCCACCAGTTTGAAAATAAAAGTACAGTTTCGATAATCAGTTAGTCGAAACTTGCTTCACAATTCTCTCAATACTCTGTTATCTTTTAGCCAATCAAGCTTAATCTGCTAACTTTGCACCCTAAATATGCATATTAGGCGTTCTAGGTTGTTCATTTGCTGATTGTAAGAGTGCAGTTCAGTTTGTTATACTGCAGTGTATTTGTATTGTATCTTTGTTTCTACTGTATTTCTGTTGCTGTTTCTCTGTTAGTCTTATTAGCCTTTCGGTTATGCCATTCTGGCAGTTAGAATTCTACTGTAGTGGTTGTTACTAACTGAGTTAGTAAGGAACCGCCCACAGTAGCTTTGCTCCTAACTATAAGTAGCTTGCCCTTTCTCAAACTAGTAACTCAGTTAATTCAGTTTTCATTCTGATGAATCTCTTAGTTTTCTCTATACTTTTTTACAGTTATAAATACATATCAAACCCCACTTTTGTCAATGTTGTCACTTGATGGAAAGAAGATTGTATTGCTTGTGATGCAAAGTGTTTTCTATAATTCTATATCTATTTCTTTTTCTATTTCGTGTTTTTTGTTGTTGTCTTTTTTAGGTTTTTCATTCATCATTTCATATTCCTATCTCTGGTAATTCTTTTGTAGTACATTAAAAACTTGCATGATTGCATCCTTTTCCTTTTCTAATAATGTGTTTGAGTTTTTATTTGAAACTATTCTTATTTTCTGTTTTGTTGCCAGGAAAAATTGTTCAGGTTTAGGCTAAAAGGAGACTCAAGAAAATGTTTTTCCACATAGTGCTGGAACGAAATATGCAGCTGCACCCACGTTACTTTGGTCGTAATCTTCGGGATAGTCTTGTTGCCAAGCTAATGAAAGATGTGGAAGGCACTTGCAGGTGATTATCTCAGTATTTTTCTTCTTCCTAGAAAATGAGTGGTGAAAAATGGAAAAGAACAGGACTTTTGGGTTTTTATGTATTCCATAATCAGGGTTCATTTGATTTAAGGTTTTCACTCATTAAGAAACTATAGTGTTGGTATGTAAACTTGCTGTTTCTCTTTGACACGCCCTTTAATCCTTTTTCTGTATACTTTTGGTACCAACTGTAAGCTGTTCAGGATTCTTAAAGAGGAGTAAGTTAACAAACTTTAACTTGAAGAATAATTGAATAAAATAAAATAGAAGTACGTTTTTAATGTTACCTGAAGATAGAAGCATTTGCAACTAAAATAAGGTGCCACCAAAATAGTAATGAAACCCCAAAGCCCTAAGCTAACAGGGGCTTTAGTCCCTCTACGAGTTGAGAACGGAGAGCCTCCTATCTTGGCTCACTGACAGGGATTTTTTTATGCAGCTTTGCTTTTGCTTTTTGTTCCTTTGAACTACTTTTAGCAGGTATCTCTAATTTCCACATATATAAAGGGTTTTTTGGGGGTTGGGGGATAATGAAACAATTATCAACATGCCCTCCCTAGTTACATATGTTTATAATGTTATCTCCATCTGTGCATTTAATTGGAGCAATATATAATTTGATTCAGCGAGAGCTATTTATTTCTTGGGAATTGGACATATGTAACATTTGGATTTTCAACTATTATGTAGCGGTAGACATGGATTTGTGGTGGCAGTTACAGGGATAGAAGACATTGGAAAAGGGTTAATTCGTGAAGGTACTGGGTATGTGACATTTCCGGTTAAATACCGATGTGTTGTCTTCAGACCATTTAAGGGAGAGATCTTAGAAGCTGTTGTGACCATGGTGAACAAGGTTTATACAATTCCTCTGTCTTTAGAGTAATTTAGCAATCTACAATAATGTGTGGGTATAGTGGGTTTATAATTGTTGAGTTCTGTCTGTACAGATGGGATTCTTTGCTGAAGTTGGACCTGTTCAAGTCTTCATTTCAAACCATGTAAAGTTTTTTTCTTTATATCCTTTGAGAAATAGTCTTATAATCTTAATGTTACACGCTTATATCTTATAGGTTGTTATCGCCGTTCTTTGTTTTAAACACTAAAACTATGCTTCTTTATTATTCTTGTCAAATGTGATAGAAACTTGGGTCAGAATACAGGAAGAAAATGTCTTTATTCACAAGAGAATTGTTGATATAGCCAATTATTCAAGACCTGGTACTCTCCCACTCTAAACCCCTTTCCAAAACAAAAGATAAAACTCTCCAAACTTTCTCCCCCTTATTTATACCCTCTCATCTTTAACTAAAACCTTAAACTAACTAACTGGCTATCTCCCTCTTATTGCCTCTAACAGTTACCTATCGATACTGCTCCCCTAAAGCTTCACGTTGTCCTCAAGGTGAATAGCTTGTATTATCTGTTTAAGACAAATCATTCCGCCTGGGTCCCATTGTCTAATGATCTTGATTTATAAGGTTGCAACTTAAGAATCTCCCAAAATGTGACAATGATAGGCCACTGCCTCTAAATCTGTTCATGTCCCCACCTCAACATATTGATCTCAGCACCTTGGAAATACCAATTTCTAAATCCAGCTTCCAATTCATTATAAATATTAGGCCAACACAGTGTAACACCCAGTTCCTCATGGTCATGATATTTGAAGTGTTGGGTAAATGTGGGATCGCCAGTAAATTCGCAATTGCTAACCGGAAAGAAACATACGCTCTTGCAAAGTTCTTTTCCAGAAATGCCCATCTCCTCACCTTACAATTTGGGCCTGGTCTAGTGGGCCAGACAATGAGCCCAAGTGTTGTAACTCACTGCGGTCCTGCTTCTTTTCTTCATCCCACAACTTTTCTTCGGTCCACAGGTACCACTTTTGATGCCTCCCCTACCTTCATCTCTTTTGTTTCCACCCTTGGTGCCGCCTGTCCCCTGTACCAGCACCACAGTCTGGCGGTTCTGGTGGCAGTCGCTTGGCCACCATGCTCATGTTGACCATCGCTTGAGTGTCATAGTTCGATTGTTCCAATGGAAAGGACATGGAGTCCGTAAACCAATATTTCATCACTTAAGCTGAATTCTTCCTTGTATTGTCTTTCAGTAACGGAAGTGTCTTTTCCCAAAAGGTCTAAAAATTAGGAGTGAATAGGAGAAAAATATATGACCTGCCTGAAATTTTTCTTTCATACTGGGATATTGAATGCCATCCAAACTTCTTGCATTCAAGTCGCAATAGTGCTTATATTCTGCTAGATAATGGATGGAATAGACATTGTTGCATTGACTATATAGTTACACTCTGGAGATGTTATCTTCTATATAACTCGGGTTTGGCATACAGCTAACAAAAATAAGCTGGCTTAGGGGTGATGATTGCTCTACCTTTATAATGACTCATTATGCCATATCCACGCCCATGGCTAGACACCTGGAGCGTGACGGGTGAGGATTGCTCTAACCTTTATAAGGACTTATTTGGACATATCTCTAATCAATGTTGGACCTCTCAACATAGGTCTAACTCTACCTCAAAAAGCTACCACACGGGTGTGAATTTCTCTATCCTTTATAAGCACTTATTGGCCTTATCTCTAGTCAATGTGGGACTTCTCAACATCTTCAATCTAATTCTTCCCTTTTTGAATGCATGTACGAAAATAGTTTTGATTGCTTTCTTGCTATGTAATAAAAGTTGGTAATTTGCAAGCTTTAAATAGTGATTTGAGTCTAGGCCCCCCTTGCAATTTCTGTCCTGTCTTCATTTATTACTATTTGCTAGTAAGAACTAGGTTAATTTATATATTGGTAACTGATGCACGCACACCGTTTAATTCTAAATCGCTGTGGGTTTTTAATTTTTTCATTAATCGTAGACCTTTGAAAGTTTTAGATATGATGCATCTAATTCCAATGGATTTCAGAATTACCAAGTCTTACATTCCCATTTCTTTAGTAGTTTATGTCATTACATTGCAACATGATATGTTTCAACTCGTACCTTTAAATATTCTTTTGTCTGTTAAGACCTTTGTTTCCTTCTCAGTTGATTCCGGATGATATGGAGTTCCAGTCTGGAGACATGCCAAATTACACTACTTCAGATGGATCAGTATGAATCATTTATAACTTCTCGTTTGAAAGAAGAGAGCAAGATTTTTTTTTCATGTCTGAATTCATTATCATATTTTTTTTTCTTTTGTATTGTTGGTATTAAATATGAATCAATTGGTCATTTGCAGGTTAAGATTCAGAAAGATAGTGAAGTTAGGCTTAAGATAATTGGGACTCGAGTAGATGCTACTGAAATTGTATGCCCGTATACTTTACACCTTCTACTTTGTTTTTATGAATATATATTACATCTTTTACTTTGTCTTTATGAATGCTGTTAAAGGCCCATCAGCTTTATGCTAAATACTGCTATGAAAATTTCTAGTTAATAGGATATAAAAGCTGTTAGTAGCAATAATAGCAGATATAGCTTGTTTCTCCGCAGTTCTCTTTGCATAAGTTCCTCAGTAAAGAGCCTTTTAGTTTATATTAGTTTTAGCTTTTGGCCCTTGCAAAAGTCACTGGCTTATTCCATGCTGCAGTTTTACTTTATTAGTCTGATGCACCGATACAGAACAGACACTTGCACTATGTAAGAAATTTTTTTGATAAAAAAGTCTCCAAATTTCTCCAGTTATTTTATGCACTAAGAAAATTATGATAAAATAAGTAGCACCTTTTTGGTGTTTCATGTCTTATTTTTGTTCCTGCCATGATTATCTTCTATGCTGTGTGAAGATGTCTTCAATAACTCGTGATCCAATGACCTTGTAGTCTAGTGGCAATTTTAGCAAGCATTTGACACTGGTTTTTGTACTAATTCCTGATGAGTTATGATACTTATGCACATCACCCCTGTTTTTCTTTTGCAGTTCTGCATAGGTACCATAAAGGATGATTTCTTGGGTGTGATCGACCCTGTAACAATTTAAATGCACCTTTATGTACCCTACTATGCATGGCATGGATTGTCGCACCACAAATCTTTTAGATATCAATATTGGTCTAACTAGCTGAAACTATAAATTCCTCAGTGTTGATGTATCAAACTCTCATTATAACCACCTATGTTATGGCTGCTGTATGTATATTAACTTGTGCACTCTTGGAGGCTTGATGATGGGATTAAATAGTAAATAAATTTTCGAATTTGCCTTTAATTAAGAGAAACAATGACAACATATATCTAAAACCATTCGACATTTCCAATTGAAAAATAGAGTTTATTTTATTGTGGAAATGGAAATAGAAATGGAAGAGAGGAGGTAACTTGGAAGGTCGAGCTTCTTGGAGTATTTGAGACAACTAATGATGCGATATGTGACCTTAATTTTCATGCTAGAGTTTCTGGGATTGTCTGGGAAAATTGGAAGCCTATGCCTTGCATTGTCTACTACATAGCCTTCAGAGTAGTACCCACAGTACATGGTCGGTGATACTAGTGATTTATAACCTACCTCCTTTGCTTTGTATGAAGCGCAAGTATATGATGTTATCTATGTTAATTTCTAGGTCTCAGCAACCCGAAAATGATATAGACATATACTTGACTCCTCTAATTGAAGATCTGAAGAAATTATGGGATGTAGGTGTAGAGGTGTATGATGGGTCAAGGGAAGAAACTTCCAGGCTGAGGACAATGTTGTTTGGTACGATCAATGATTTTCCGGCATATGACAATTTTTCGGGATATAGTGTAAAATGAAAGCTTGCTTGCCATGTTCAATGTGATTAGAACATTGTAAAAAAGAATGTTTTCCTACAACATTGTAAATTCTTGCATACAAGACATCGTTATCGAGGCTGGTCAAAAGCTTTCAATGGAAATATAGAAGAAGGTAGTGCTCCCAAGCCATTAAAGGGTGGTGATTTGTTTTCCAAGGTGAAGAACTTGAGGTGTGCATTCGGCAAGACTTTCAGAAATCAAGTTCCTAAAAGTGGTTGGAAGAAAAAGTCAATTTTCTTCGAGTTGTCATATTGTGAGTCACTGTATGTGAGACATTTTCTTAACGTGACGCATGTTGAGAAGAATATTTTTGAAACTGTTGTTGGTACTTTACTAAATGTGTTAGGCAAGTATAAAGATAGCATCAATGCAAGACTTGATTTGGTTAGCATAGGCATAAAAAAAAGAATTACGACTAGTGAAGAAGGGAAAACGTACGTACCTGCCTCCAGCAGCCTATACTCTATGCAAGAAAGAGAAAATTACTTTGTGCAGGTTTCTTAGTGGTGTTAAAGTTCCACAGGGGTACTCTTCAAATATTAAGAACCTCATATCAATGAAAGACCTTAAGTTAAAGGGATTGAAGACTCGTGATTGTCATGCTCTTATGGAGAACTTGCTACCAGTGGCCATACGCTCCATTTTGCCCAAAAAAGTGCGAGATACCTTAACAAGATTGTGTCTCTTCTTCAATGCTATTTGCAGCAAAGTGATTGACCCTTCCAAGTTGACAGCATTGCAAAGAGAAATTTCTACAACTTTTGTGTGAGCTTGAGATGTACTTTCCACCTTCATTATTTGATATAAGAAACCGCAAAGAAATGAAAGAATTTTTTTATCGGTAAGCATATAGATCTACTGTGTGCTATATAGTCTTACTATTTGACATGTTTACTCATTGGGTTATTCGTTCATTTTGTTAGCGATATGAAGATCTACCGTGCTACTTGCAATGATAAGAGGATTAAATCCAAATGGAATACTATCCATATGAGAAAGATATTTTTATATGAGAAAATGAGAATAAATCACGAACGTTAGATCTAATCTTGAATGGTCAAGATTAAAACATGAAGTCATGTGACTATTAAGTTGTTTTAATCTTGACCATTCATGATTAGATCTAACAGTCATGATTTATTCTCATTTTCTCATATAAAACACATTTCTCATGTGATACATCCCATATATATATATATATATATATATATATATATTATTTACATAACTGTCATCAATTATATCCACCAAATCACTTATATTTTTTATTTGTTTTTGTAGTACCCTGCTCAAACAGACAATATAGATTGTGGGTACTATGTGCTAAGCTTTTTAAGAGACATCATTGCGCACAATCAATCTACAATTCCTAGTGCGGTACGAAACTTTACATTTTATTTGTTGTTTATATAACAAAATTCTTATCTTTTTGTATTTTTAATTTGTACTCTAACTCTAACTTCAGTTATTTTTACTATCATTTTGCAGTACTTACCTTATTGTCAATTCGAATCCTACGATCAGGACCAGCTAAATGAAATTAAAGAAGAGTGTGCTGCTTATGTGTTACAAAACTTTGCCTAAAATGTGTAGATAAGGGCTATACATTATATTGGTTGTATATTATTTTGTTACGGGTGTTTGGTCTATATATATGTTCTGTCACATACTGTTGATCATGGTTGGATGATGGATTTGATTTGGTTATTCTCTAATTTGTACGTAGCATTATAGATTATTAGATTACAGGCTGTTTGACCAAGAAGTAGTTATAGTTTTTCATACTTGGCAGAATGCCAGCGCATGAGCATTGGCTTCCCAGCGCTCATGTGCTAAGAAGGTTTTCGACCAAATATGTGGCAGAATGCCAGCGCATGAGCGCGGGCTTCCTAGTGCTGGAAAACATAATAGAGGTAAAAACAAAAAACAAAAAAAAAACCATATTAAAACCAAAGCATATTACCACAGTTCTTCCCGGAACCGTGGTAACAGATGAACTATTGAAAAAAAAAACCAAACATATTACCACGGTTCATACAGGAAACGTGGTAACAGAGGTAAAAAATAACAAACATTTTACCACGGTTCTTACTGGAATTGTGGTAACAGAGGAATAAAATTACCACAGTTCCACCTTGAACCGTGGTAACAGAGGTGTGATATTACCACGGTTCCTCTTTGAACCATGGTTAGAGTCATGATAGTACCACAGTTCTTCCTTGAACCGAGTATTACAAAGGTATGATATTACCACGGTTCCGCCTTGAACCGTGGTAATTGATCTATTACTACGTTGAGCAATACCACAGTTTAACCGTGGTAATATCCTACCCGAAACCGTGGTAAAATGACAATTCTGTAGTAGTGGGAGCGGCATGTTCCGTTCATTGGCGCCGTATGTGGGAACGGTAAAGCTTCCCCAGCTCCACATCATGGTACAAAAGAAAGCCATCCGACAAACATCGATGGCAGCACAAGAAGGATCTGTTCGAGTAGAGACAGTGGGAGAAAACAACATGTCAAATGAAGAAGAGAAAGTCCAGCGGGCTGAGCAGCAAGTCCAAATAACACCTGATACACCTCGACCTCAAAACCCAACGGTCGTGCAAGCTTAGAACGAAGACCAAAATGTTACCATCCAGTTTTTAAAAGACCACATTCAACGCTTGGAAGAAGAACATAACCATGGCTAGAGCCAGAGCCATACTCAACGGTCTCCCTCCCGTCGAGAGGCGGTCGTAGATCAACCGGTGTGAACCACGACACAAACCGTAGGTCCTCCTCCACCTCGGGTTGGACTCGCGGGAGATACACGACAAGGGAACCTGCTCGGCCAAGCCATCGTGCAAGAACCCATGCCGCCGAACTTCACCCGACCTCCCAAGATGCAGCAATATGATGGATCAGACGACCCTTGGGCGCATCTCGATCACTTCCGTAGCACCATGCAATGTGCTGGGGCGACTGATCTACTCTGCTGCCGGTTCTTCCCTACGATTCTGGGACGAGTCCCACAGCATTGGTTGCAGTCCCAACCAACCGGAGCAATCTAGCAATCGGGTGACATAGTCAGCTTGTTCACCCAACACTTCGCGTCCAACAAAGAGCTGCCGAGGATGATCGAAACCCTGGAGCAAGTCAAACAAGGACCTAAAGTGTCCCTAAGGAGTTACCTGGAAAGGTTCAACAAAGAGGCCAACCTCACCCTCGGTCTCTCGGAGGAGGTTCACCTGCTCTTTACTCGGAAGGGTTTACAACCCGAGCCCTTCTGGAAATCCTTAAGTGGCGTGAAACCAAAGACAAAGGAGGAATTTCAGCGGCGGTCTGAGAAGTTCATCAACCAAGAAGATGCGGAGACAACCCTCGAACTTGAGAAGGGTCGATTGGTCACAAACATGAAAGATCAACCCCAAACCTCATCTAGAAAGGACGATTGGAAGCCCGAGAGACGAAGAGAACAGAGAGAGAATTACAAGCATAGGGGAAAGTTTGACTGGTACGCCCCACTGAACGCCCCCTATCACTAATCTACCACAAGAACCTCAACAACGAATTAAGGGAGAGGCCACCCATGATTCGTTCAAAAAATACCACCGATAACAAAATGTACTGTGAGTATCATGGCGGACTCGGGCATACAACAAACGAGTGTGTGCAATTGATGGATAGTGTCGAAAGGCTGGTCAGAGAGGGACGTCTGACGAAATACGTGCAAGAAGCCACTCCTTCAACAGCCTATCACCCACGGCCGCTGGGAAGGAGTCCTCCCCGGCGAGGAAGAACGAACCGATCTCCACCCTGAAGAGGGGCGCGATCGGAGAGCACCTCAGTACTCACTCTCTATCGCCGGTGGGTTCATGTGTGGAGGAGGAAGCTCGAACTCTCGAAAGAAAAGTTTGAGAGCGGTCATGCGAGCTGAGACAAGCCAGAGAACAAGCGACAAGAAACATAGCCAGGCCGGCTCGGTCATTACCTTCTCCGACGTTGATTATGGAAAAGAGACTGGAGAGGAGGGGGACCCGATTTTGTGCAACGCAGTAATAGCCAACCAACAAGTGACCAAGGCACTAATAGACACGGGAAGTTCGGCAGACATCCTATTCTACACAACATACAAGGCTTTGGGTTAGTCGTCTAGGGACCTTACTCCCTACGACAGCGATTTGATCGGTTTCACTCGAGACCGGGTAACACCCCTAGGGTACTTCGACACATGGCTCTCGCTAGGAGACCCTCGGACATGCAAGACGGTCAAAACTCGTTTCATCATAGTCGACTGCCCGACAGCCTACACAGTCATCTTAGGCCGGCCAAGCATCAATGTGTTCAAAGCAATTGTGTCTTGCCCTCACCTAATGCTAAAATACCCCCATCACGACCGGGCAATAACGATGAGGGGAGACCTGAAGATGGCGCGGAGTTGCTATACAGCGAGCTGCCGAATGGCGAGAGAAGATGGAGCAAGGAAGAAGCAAAGGCCACAGGAGAGGCGTCAGGAATCGTTCTCCCTCATGGATATCGACCCAAGGATCGACCACTCAGAGGATGACTTAAGATTGCACCCCAAAAGGGAGACCAAAACAATACAAGTAGGAAGATTTGAAGCTCACACCACCAAGATAACTGAAGACTTGACCAAGGAACAGGCCGAGCGCCTGGAAAGACTGCTAAAGGCGAATGGAGACCTCTTCTCTTGGGAATCAGCTGATATGCCTTGGGTGCACCCGAACTTGGCCTGCCATAGACTAGCGGTCGACCTAATACACAAGTCGGTCGCACAAAAAGAGAGGCGCATGAGCACTGAAAAACAAACAGTCATCAAAGAGCAGACAACAAAATTACTGAAGGCAGGCATCATCAAAGAGATCAAGTATACAACATGGCCGTCGAACGTCGTACTAATCAAAAAGGAAAACGGGAAGTGGCGTATGTGCATCAACTACACCGATTTGAACAAGGCCGTCCCCAAAGATCTGTTTCCTCTCCCCAACATCGATGCCCTCGTCAATAATTTATCAGGCTATGAATTTCTCTCACTCATGGATGTTTACTCGGGGTACAACCATATTCCGATGTTCCAACCGGATGAGGAGAAAACAACATTCGTCACGGACCAAGGTACGTTCTGCTATACCATGCTACCGTTTGGACTCAAAAACGCGATAGCCACATATCAACGTATGATGACCAAGGTTTTCGACGGTCTGATGGGTGAGTAGGTGGAGGTCTACATTGATGACATCATAGTAAAGACCCCCAAGGGAGGGGACCACACCGCCGATCTCAAAGTTGTTTTCAAGCAGTTAAGAAAGCACAATATGCGACTAAGTCCGGAGAAGTGTACATTTAGAGTCCGAGGAGGGAAGTTCCTCGGTTTCATGTTGACTCAGAAAGGCATCGTGCCAATCTGGACAAATGTGAAGTCATAAAGAACATGAGAAGTCTCGGCTCGGTCAAAGAAGTGCAACAACTTGCGACGACTGGTAGCTCTCAGCCGGTTTTTACCAAAGGCGGCCCTCTGATCATGGCCACTCTACGAACTCATGAGGAAAGGGAAGGCTTTCGAGTGGACATCAGAGGCCAAGCATGCATTCTTAGAATTCAAAGAAACTTTGTGAAAGCCCCCCGTCCTCTCCAGTCTAGTCAAGGGTGAAAAGTTGTATCTTTACCTCGCAGTAAAGGACAAGGCGGCCAGCGCAGTGCTAGTCAGAGAAGACCACGAAGGCCAGCACCCCATGTACTTTGTCAGCCAAGCATTGTAAGGGCCAGAGATCAGGTATCAAAAACTAGAGAAGGTCGCATACGCTCTACTGACCATGGCGCGGAGACTCAGACAGTATTTCCAAGCACACTCGATCGTAGTCAAGACCGGCCAACCAATCAAACAAGTGTTACACAAACCCGACCTGGCAGGTCAGATGATCGGTTGGTCGATCGAGCTACCTGAACATGACATTCACTACGAACCGCGACAGGCCATAGTCGATCAAAGCCCTCATACTTGGATGGTCCATGTAGACGGCTCTAGCAACAAGAAGGATGGGGGTGCAGGGATTGTGGTTAAATGCACTTCTGGGATCTCGGTAGAGCAATCCCTCCGCTTCAACTTCCCGACCACCAACAACCAAGCCGAATATGAAGTCTGCATAGTCGGTCTGCTAACCGCATCCGACTTGGGCAGACGATCAAGGCCCTCATACTCGCACGCGCTCTCAAGAGAAGTACTCAGCACCAGTTGCAAGAAGTGAAGAAATGAAAAGAAAAGACTCACGACTTTATATAGGCAACACCACTCGAAGATGAGAGGGTCCATTCATTGCCCTACTCACAAAAGCGCGGGAAGACTAAGGGGCAGGTGAACAGTCATCTAGGAGGATGACGGCGTATCAACGCGCTACGCGCACGCGCACACATCTCAAGGCAAAAATGATACATCTTCTCACCTGACAACCGAAAAGACATCCCATCCCGGTCACACGCCCATACCAAACGGCTCCAGACCCCCAATCTATGATCCACCTGATCGGTCCCATAAACTGCGATCAAACGGCTAGGGAGCAATACAACTGCTAGTGGCAGAGCAGCGAAATTGCAATAGAGCAGAACACATTTTTCAAATAAATGGAATCACAGGGAAACCGACATCAGGGACGAGCAATGAGAGACCCAGCCACTGGCAAGTACGAATTAGCTCTCGCCACGCAACCACTTGCCTGCCGGAGCTAGGGGAAACTATTCCAAATTGCCACCCTATACAACCGGCTCAGCTGGTCGGACACCCCTCGCCGACCGAGACACATAGCGGCTGATCACGATACGTGACGGGAGACGGTCGATGCACAAAAAACCCAGATAGACTATAGCATAGGCCCACCGAACCGTCTGACACTCCCCTTTGTCCTGTTGCCTGCCATACCTGCAATGCTAATGCCATCCTAGGACAAAGGACTTGAAAGGGATAGGCACTAGGGTCCTCTATAAGTACCCAGTCCCATCACTTCATAAAGGCATACACATTCTAATCTCACATAAATTTCACCGATAGTCACTGACTTTAGCATCAAAGTCTCTTCGCAGGGATCCCTCCCGGACGACCACCAGGAGAAGAGCCGCAACCGTCCACACCACCGCCACCAAAAGCACCGTACTCTCCTCAACAAACACAGGTGATTGAGCGGCTCCGTTCAATTTTTGTATCAGCATTGCACGAATTAAATAAAACAGCCTACATCATGATATATTATCCTAGCCCTCCATCGTCATTGCTAAACGGCTTAAAACTCCATAAAGGAGATTAATAACTTCTACAACATAAAGGCCAAAAAAGTATAACAGTAAACTCTGTCAGTTTAGCCACCCGTAGTTTTTTTTTTTTTTTTCAAGTTTTGGAGCTATAAGCAAGTTATTTGCTAAGCAACTACTCGATACCAAATTAAAACAACATAAGAATAACCCATCAATGAGCATCTATTTAAAAGAAATCAAAATGAGGGTTAGCAAAGCAGGGTTGAAACTTAATAATGCCATCATCGATGGCATATCAATTTGATAGGTTGGACTAATTTCATGAAAGAAAAATAGTCCAAGTAGCACATGGGCATTGGTTGTTATTATGAAAGGTGTCTGTGATGATAGCGCACGAGCATTATCAATTGGAATTGAACAAACATACTCCATTTACTTTTAACATATGAATGAACTTTTCCTTTTAAAAATAGAAAACTCCCAACAGTCCAGTAATTGCTGTCGAATAACCCTCCTTAGTGACCTTTAGAATTTGACATGCCACTAATCACTAGTAAGTTCTAAATTTACACAAGTTAATATGCAATATGTGGGTAGATAGACAAATGAGAAAATTGGACTTAAACTAGTAAGCAAGCAGCAACATCCATCATACACAGATTACAAGAGTTCATATCAGATTAAAGCCAGTCAGAACAATCCTACAAATTCACCCATTAAAGTGATCTTAGTTATTTGATCTATACTGACAATCCTAAAATTCACCCATTCAAGTGACCTTAGTCATTTGATCAAGATTGACTGCTAGTAGGTTTCATGAGGATTGGACAACACAGATAATCTCAAAATCTAATCCGCCAAATTTGATCTAAAGGCTCAAATTCCATGACTGTGTGAATAAATAACAGGTATTAGCCTGAGAAAGGAAAAATAACAGAACCTCCACACATCAATTAAGAAAGAACATTGGAAACCAAAGCCATCTTGATAAAATATGTGAACCACTCAAAAGTATTATATAAAGCACTAGTTTGTCTAAATACTTGGACACTACAAAAGTAAAAGAACTATGGCATTTACAAGAACCATTGAGCCTCTTTTCAAACAAAAAGCAAATGCCATATAGAATAGTGCCTGCAGGGGATCAACATATCCAAAAAGAACATAAGATTACTAAACTAAAACATGAATCATAATGAAGCATAGTACTCAGCTGTAAGAAATTCTTCGTATGCCGGGTCAAGAGGCAGGTCACTGTGAGGCTCATGATCGAATCCACAGTCACATTCAAAATAGTCATCGAAATCATCCTGTTCATCTTCAACGTAGATGGAAACTTCACTCAAGTCTTCTGGAAAACGTAAATCTCTAATCTGCTTACAACACCTTTCCCTCAAACTTCCGTTCAGCTCGATATTGGAACAAACACGCAGATCAAGAGATTCAAGATGAGGGCATCCATCAAGAATGGCAAGCAAGCCTTTATTAGTGAGTCTATTTCCAAGAAGCTGGAGATGGAGAAGTCGAGGCATGGTTTTTGCGATAGCAAATGCCTCATCATCATACTTGAAGCCTTTCTGTTCCTTCATGTTAAATTTCAGCACTTTCAAATTTGGGCAACATTTGCCCATAAGTTCCAAAGTATCCTTAGATAGATAGCTGAATGAAATTTCAAACTCCTCCAATAGAGGAAGCTTCTTCACAACCTCACTCAATTGTTTATCTGAGATTTCCCAGCATTTCAAAAGCTGCATCCGTCTTAGCTGACTACCGCTGCAAAATTTTGAAGAAAAATGAAAAACAGATACAAAGAAGCATACTTAGGCTACGTTTGAATTGATGGAACATAACAGAACAAAATGAAATAAAATCGAATGAATGGAGCCAAACAGAAATCATTGCATTGTTTCGGTATTTTAAAATGGAATGGAACAAAGTTACAACTCCATTGTTTGGATCATGAACGGAGTGAAATAGGTTATAACTTTTTTATTCCTATATTACCTTTGCTTTAAAATAAGAGATTATCATTAAGTTGCTAAAATAATTATCTTGATATTTAAGTGTAGAACTGTTTTTTTATCTCGTGAACTTGTGTGGTTAACTTTTGGTTCAGAGTAAAGTAGCAAAGTTACTTGTAAAATTAAAATCTCATTATATCTATTTCCTTCCTCTCAAACTCACAGTAAAACAAGGTAGTATGCAATATGTCAATTTTAAAAAACATTTTGAATAGTTAAAGAACACTGCAATTGAATAAAAGAAAAAAGCAGTTGGAATGACCTCAATAGTTGGAATGCAGCAAATGAAACACAGCAAATTGAATAAAAGAAGCAGCAGGTTAGGAAGAACGAACCTAACAATTTTAGAGGTAGAATTGTAATTGACAAGTTTTAAAAGAGTGAAATTATGGTTCCGGACCATACCTCTCAAATTGTGAGGAAGCAAAATAAGGAAATTCAATGGAATTGGATACTCCACTCTTTTCCATCTCATCTAATCCCACTCTTCGTTAACAAACTCAAATAACGGAACATAAAAATATTCAATCATATCTCATCACATTCCACCAATCCAAACATTACCTTAGACGTTCAAAAATCATGTTTCAGACTATGTGTAAAAGAGAATACATAAATGAGCACATGTCCAATGGAATAAAAAATAAAAACAAAAGCCCTCCCCTTGTTTGGGAGATTTTAAAAAGGGTAAGGGTTTTGGGTATTTCTAAAATACCTCCAAGACATTTCAAAACCCCCTCTCTCTTAATTGGGGGGTTTTGGATTCCCAACCCCTCTCCTTCCCTCCCCTCTCCTTCCCTCAAAGTCTTCCCCTTCCCTCCTATAAAAACTCACAAACACACCCATAGAAAACTATCATCATGCAACAAAATCAGTAATTAGGATAGTTCAAGTGGTAAAAGTAGGGGGACATGAGTTGGGGAGGGGAAAGTCCAAGGATCAATATCTGGAAGAGAAATTTGGCCGATAAAAAAAAAAAACATGATAACCAACAAAGAGAGAAATGACGAGATTACCTATCAGCAATGTATTTGAGGACTTCATCGGTGCCAATGTACTCAATGGTAATGTCTTCTAAATGACCGCAACTTCGCTTGATGGCATGGCGACAAAACATGGCCAATTTGTACTGTGAACAGGGAGGGCGGTTAATCAAGTGAATGGTGCGCCAAATTAGAGGGTCCATGCAGATTTTCCACCATAAAGTACACACTAGGCTTGCAGTGGTGAAAATTTCAAAGGGACCAAGCTTGTGTAGAATCTTTGCAGTGATATCTGTAGGAAGATCAAGCCAATTTGGCCCCAATGTGCTCTCAACTTTGGCTTCCTTCGTTGGCCTTGAAGAACATGCAGCCATTGTGCAAATGGAATTGATTGTTAAATTTGTTCAGCGCTAGGGTTTTTATGAACAATCAGAATTGTAACCTAAGCACGCTTTGAATTTGAAAAGTCTCGGCCAGGGTAAAAAACTTCAAAGTCGAGCGTTTTGTTCTTCTCGGTGTAACGCTATTTGGCCGCTCAAATAGCTTGTTAGGAAATACTAGAGGTCATGAATAGATTTGATCAATTTTATTAAGATTTGATTAGAAAATTCATGATAGGTCCCCTATTTTGCTAAGAATAGATTTGATTTGACATATGAATTTTTTGGTGAAGAGTAGGAGTATACACTATATAGGTAATGTGATTCTAATTGAGTTGATTTCAATTAATAAGATAACGTATAACCTATTTATTCAAAAAATAAATGCAATTAAATTTTATAAAATTTCCCAGATTTCTGTAAATAATAAAAAGAGAAAGATTTTGTAACCAAAAAAAGAGAAAGATTTCAAAATGAAGTGCATTTAATGTTTCATCTTTGAAATAAAAGTTTTGATTAAAAAAATTACTTTTAGTTTAACTTTATTTTTGTTTACAAAATTAATAGAATATTTATATTTGCACCCTTATGCAAAAGAGACAACTACTTAATGATTAATATTTCATGAGAAATACTAGCCGCCGCCAACTTTATTCACTTTCAAATCTAGAAAACATGTTTATTTTGACTTTTTGTTTTTATTTTCATTGTCGCTGCCGCCGCCACCATTGCGACTGTCGCCACCACCACAAACTTCACTGCCTCTTCCCCCACCACCGTCGTCGTCTTTGGCACCGCTGCCACCACTACCACCAATGTCGCTACCACCACCACTAATTTTCATATCTCTATTTGTGGTGGCGGTGGCGGCGATGATGGCAGAAGCAGTGGTGATGACGGCGATGGGGGTGGTAGCAGCGACGCTGGTGGTGGTAGTGGTAGTGGAGGTGGTGGAAGTGATGAGGGTGGTGGTGGCGGTAGTGGTGGTGGTAATGGTAGCAGCATCGGTGGTGGTGGGGGCGGTAACGAGGAGGGTGGTGACAATAACGGGGGTGGTGAAGGCGACGACGGTGATGAAGATGGTGGCGTGGTGGTATTGGTGGTATAGTAGTGGTGGTGGTAGTGACAGTGTGGTTGCTCGTAGCTCAGAATGAAAATGACTTTTTTTTTATTTTCTCTTTTGATCATTTTTGAAAAATATTCTCTAAGAAAACATTTTCTAAATATCACCAAACATATTTTTAGCTTTATTTTCTATTTTCTTTGAAAATGAAACAGAAATGAGAAAAACAAACAATACTTATTTTAACCAACAAGGTAAAGCACAATTGATAGATAGTTGAACTCCTTAAGTAGCTAGTCTAGGGTTCGATCCTTACGTGGTGCGTACAGAGAAGCATTGGTTGGGAGAAACCTACCCACTTAATGTGTGTTAAGAACCAAGGGTTCTTTGAAAAGGAAAATATGAGAAATCGAAGATACTAAAATAATCTTTCTATTCTAAGTAATTCATTGTTACAAGCTCTGTATTTATGCAGAGAGAAAACAGACAAACAGACAAGATCCCAAATATTCCGGGTCAACATAAACAGCGGGTCATCAATAACATTAATAAGAGCTGACACCTAGCACGCAAGGTCAACTTAACCTGTCGACATGACTACTGACCAGACGATGCATTATACAATCGATTCAGCTAGGCAGACGATGCAATAAGGCAGACGATCGAATGCTGAGACAGGCAAAAGTTATAATGTTGTGTAGAGCAGACGATACTGTATTTCTCTAACATCACCTCAAACTCAGGGTGGGTGAAAAGGAGCAGTCTTTGCAAACACATTGAGTTTTGTCTTCATTGCTTCAAAGTGATGAGGCAAGAGAGGTTTTGTGAAAATATTAGCCAATTGATCTTGCCCAGGAATGTGATACACCATCAATGACTTGTTATGAACTTTCTCTCTAACAAAGAAGATATCCAATTCCATATGTTTGGTGCGGGTGTGCAAAACAGGGTTGTGAGTTAAGGCAACAACTCCCATGTTATCACAGTAGACTGTGGGAACTTGAAAAGGAATCTTTAACTCCGTGAGAAGAGATTGAATCCAGAGAAGTTCAGCAGTGGTGTTGGCCAAGCTTTGATTTTCTGCTTCAGCTATGATACCATGTTAAGAACCAATGGTTCTTTGAAAAGGAAAATATGAGAAATCGAAGATACTAAAATAATCTTTCTATTCTAATTAATTCACTGTTACAAGCTATATATTTATACAGAGAGAAAACAGACAAACAGACAAGATCCTGGATATTCTGGGTCAACATAAACAGCGGGTCATCAATAACATTAATGAGAGCTGACACTTATCACGCAAGGTCAACTTAACCGGCCGACATGACTACTGACCAGACGATGCATTATACAATCGATTCAGCTAGGCAGACGATGCAATAAGGCAGGCGATCGAATGCTGAGACAGGCAGAAGTTATAATGTTGTGTAGAGCCGACGATACTGTATTTATATAACAACGTGACCTCCGAGCCTCGAGGGATTAGTCTCATGGCTGTCAGCCGTGGGCATCCCTTGAAAAAAATTGTTATTTTTGTAATGTCTATCTCTAGTTTAATTTTGAATTACAATTTAATTCTAAAAAAAAGTTTATCTTTTTTTAAACTAAAAAAAAGTATATTCTAAAATAAACTTAATTGAACAAGGTTTGCACCCAAATTAAAAAAAAAAAACACACAGTTTTCTTTGAAAGTCATTGAATACCCTTGAACATGAACAAGTAGATATTTAGAAAAATTAAAAATGTTCGGAGCACATTATATGAATAAGCATAATCGGGTAAAAAAATGTAGATATCAATAAGGTGTGAATAAGCTAAATCAAATAAAAATTTAGATATCAATAA
This sequence comes from Acmispon strigosus, assembly GCA_030819835.1. Classification (NCBI taxonomy): domain Eukaryota; kingdom Viridiplantae; phylum Streptophyta; class Magnoliopsida; order Fabales; family Fabaceae; genus Acmispon; species Acmispon strigosus. Next base: position 35,257,224 of record JAUAMA010000007.1, read on the forward strand.
GGTAATGGACAAGTTAGACATGTAAGGGTGGGGAAACAAGTTCAAACTTCGAGAATATCATTTATTTGGGGAGATTTTTATATTTTTTGAACGAGATTAATTTTTCCTTCAAAAGGGGTGAGGCACTAAAGAAATAATCCAGTAATTTAATATGTATTGTGTTCTTCCATGAATCAGGACCAGTGGTTCTCCTTGAACTCAGCGGTGGTGCACTGTCATGTTCGGTTGGAAATGGTGATGGTGCTAGCCTTGAGCGAATGATGGAGTACATGCATAAGACACTCAGAGAAAGGAGAGGATCCATGAGCCTTAGAAGAACTCGGGAAATGTGAGAATGAATAGCATGTTAAGTAAATTAATGGTAAAACCTGTATCTATAGGCTTGGTACTTTATGCGTTTCATACCGGCCTTTTGCATGGCTGCTCGGGCATTTTGTGTTTCGAGCTGGGATAGTCTATTCATCAACCAGGTCATGCAGGCTCCCTTACGGTGTTCACTTAAGCGTAATGTCTCGTGGGTTAGTTGTGACCCGTCGGGCTTTATGGCTTAGGAGCCAACTGGAAAAGAGCCACCCCTAGCTTGGTGTATCATCTTCGGCATGTCAAGTTTTTGAACCTTGCTAAGACCTCTTTGAAATCACTGGGGCTGACTCTTGCCTTTTGATGATATAATCTAGTAGTAATTTTTGTTGTTGTATTTACGTTCTCCACTCGGCTTTGTCAGGTGCGATTTACGTGCTCCGACTGGAGAGAATTTTGCAACCGAAGTGTTGCTGTATTTGTTCGGTGTGCCTTTTGATCCAAACATCGCAACTTTACCGATGAAGCGTTTTGAATTCGAATGATTACTCTACTCGACTTGAGGCCATAACTTCTGTGAAATTTAATTGAAGCCGCTCATCTTTTAATTGCTCAAATCTCAAAGTTGTTGTCATCACGGTTCGAAAAATTGTTCCCATCGTTACTTCATAAATGTAACATTTCATATTTTCTTTGTGAAACGTGTGTAATGGCGAAAAGCCATCGTGCTTTTTTCCCCTTAAGAAATAAAAAAATGTTTTTCATTTCTCATTAATTCACACAGATGTTTGGGGCCCTGCCCCACAATCTACGCATAATGGGAAAAAATGGTTTGTCAGTTTTGTTGATGTTTGTACTCGGGTAACTTAGGTATATTTGCTTAAACATAAAAGTGATGTGTTTCGTTCCTTTCATCAGATGATAGTTACACAATTTAACACATGTATAAAAGTCATTAGATCAGACAATGGAGGGGAATATTTTAAGATTGAACTGATAGAGTTTATAAACTCTAAAGGAATTTTGCATCAAACTACATGTCCTTATTCACCCCAACAAAATAGAACCATTTCTAGTGTGCTTAACTTTAGAAGACCTCTCGATGTGTTGTCTGATCATTGTGTTCTTCCTTCCATAGTTCATTTACTACCTCATGTTTTTGGATGTGTTCTATATGTTCACTTACACCCACATCAACGTATAAAGCTTGAAGAACGAGCTATCAAATGTGTTTTTGTTGGGTATGGATCAACTCAAAAAAGTTTATCGTGCTTACCATCCAACATCAAAGAAAATTATATTTCTATGGATGTGAAATTTCATGAAGATAAATATTTTTATGTTGATTCTACACTTCAGAGAGGGAATGTTAGTGAAGTGCAACATCAGGATGTTAGTATGTTTGATGTCTCAGATACAAAATTATATTGTGAAGATAAATTATCTTGTGAAAATCACTCTAGAGGAAGTAAGCCAATCGCAGATATGGAAAATTTACCTTTAGATAATACAATGTCTTCTGATCATAACCAATCAACTCAATCTTCTCCACATGTTCAACATGAGTCTTCAGAGGTATCTCTTGATCCTATCTCTGACAATACAATTATAGATGAAGTAGATCATGTTTTCAATTCTGAAATATACCCTTGTGTGCATGAAACTGATTCTGAAATGATCCTTGTTTGCATGAGACCATCAACATGCCTAACACTGAGTCTACTGTTGTCCAATATAATCTCCCACCCCGTTCTAATCGAGGTCACCCTCCAATTCGATATGAACCAAACCTTCAAGCCAAAGTTAAATATCCCATTAGTAAATATGTGTCATCTCACATTAGTAAATATGTGTCATCTCACAAGTTATCTCAGTCATATGCATAATTTGTAACTCAGTTATCTTCAATCTCTATTCCTAGTAATGTACAAGATGCTTTGGCAGATCCTAGATGGACTGAAGCAATGGTTGAGGAGATGACAGCTTTAGGAAAAAAAAAAAAACACTTGGGATCTTGTGCCTTTACCAAAAGGGAAGAAAACAGTGGAATGCAGATGGGTTTTCACAATCAAATACAAAGCTGATGGAACTATTGAGAGGTATAAAGCACGACTAGTGGCTAAAGGTTACACTCAGTCTTATGGTATAGATTATCAAGAGACGTTTGCGTCGTTAGCCAAACTCAACACTGTGAGAATACTTTTGTCACTTGCAGCAAATCAAGATTGGCCTCTTCTACAATTTGATGTGAAAAATGCTTTTCTACATGGAGAAGTTTTAGAAGAAATTTACATGGATTCCCCACCAGGCATGATAGATTCAAATGGAATGAAGGTTTGCAAATTAAAGAAGGCTCTCTATGGATTAAAACAATCCCCAAGAGCATGGTTTGGAAGGTTCACTAAGTCTATGAAGATTTTTGGCTATAGAGCAAGTAATTCCGATCATACCTTATTTTTGAAGAAAGGAGAAGGTAAAATTACAGCCTTGATTATCTATGTAGATGATATGATAGTTACAGGAAATGACCAGAATGAGATTTCTAGTTTGCAACAATACCTTGCATTTGAATTTGAGATGAAACAACTTGGAAACCTCAAATATTTTTTGGGTATTAAAGTGGCTAGATCAAAACATGGTATTTTTCTATACCAAAGAAAATATACTCTTGACTTATTATCTGAAGTTGGGCTGCTTGGGTGTAAACCAGTTGATACACCAATTGAATAAAATCACATGCTCTTTCAAATCTCAAATTCTGCTACCATAGACAAAGGAATGTACCAGAGGTTGGTGGGAAAACTAATTTACTTGTCCCATACACGTCCAGATATTACTTATGCAGTTGAGAGGATTTTGAGATATATGAAGTCCACTCCCGGAAAAGGAATTTTGTTCTCAAATCATGGGAACTTAAAGGTAGAAGGGTACACTGATGCTGATTGGGCAGGTTCAAAAAATGATAGAAAGTCTACCTCTGGATATTTCACCTTTGTAGGGGAGAATCTTGTGATTTGGAGGAGTAAAAAGCAGCCGGTGGTAGCAAGATCTAGTGCTGAAGCATAGTTTAGAGGCATGGCACTTGGGGTTGTGAACTTTTATGGCTACGAAATATTTTGTCAGATTTGGGTTTTGAACCAAAGGAGGCTATGAGTTTGTATTGTGACAATACATCAGCAACCACAATTGCTTATTAATCCTGTCCAACACAATAGACAAAACATGTGGAGATTGATAGACATTTCATCAAAGAGAAGCTTGAAGCTAGAATAATTTCATTTCCCTTTATAAGATTTGAATTGGAGTAGTTAGTCGATGTTCTCACCAAAGAAGTGACAAGCAAGGTGTTTAACGAGTTGGAATGTGTGATATCTGTGCACCAACGAGTTAGGAAGTTAAATATTATCTTAACTGTAAGGTAGGGATTTACACAATTGTAGATTATGTTACAACTATATCATTCCTAAATTGAAGAGAGGAATTATAAGACCTCTATGTATATGTCTTACATTATTCAGTGAATAATATTATATAAGAATTATTCTTTGAAATCCTTGTCTAATGCGAACACATGGCAAGCCACCACTGGTGTCAATATAAGAAGAAGGTTCCAAACTCTATATGTATCGACAAAACACAACTGACATTAAGAAGAAGGGGCCACACGCCTAGCTACATGTACGATCAATCGTGCTTCTAAGACTAAATGCAATTAAAATTTGCTCAAATCCTTGGATCTCCGCCTCGCATGACCCAAATTCTTCACCCTTGCCCTAGTTACCGTGGAACATAATTATCACATGCGCAGAGCAGTGCAGCAAGAAGTACAAAGTTGTTGGGTATTGACGCACAAAGTAATTTGGGCCAAGCTAAGCTACCACACCGATGACTCAAACAACCATATCTGACGGAGAGAGACCGCACATGCTCGTTGGGGATGAAGAGAAGAACATCTTCATTGATGCTGGTACGAGCTTTTTACAACAATTTGGAACCTACACCTGCTGGGGTCACGTAAACAAGGACCCTATATTCTCGTTTTGGCTTCTTAACGGGACCCACATCACAAGCTACAGCAATCAACGTTATCCACAACCAGGGACAATACTTTCGCTTCATTAAAAAATTCAAAATTCAAAACACTTCAGCCACGTCATCAATCCGTGCGCGTCGCTCTCGCAGTAAGACCCCACCGTCAGATCTTCAATACTTCTGTGATTCCTAGCCGTCCATACTTCCCTGATTCAAACATCAAAAGAAGCTTTTCTCTGTCCTTTTTATTATTATTTATTTATCCCCCTTCAAATCAGATCCTCAATTTCTTGCAGATTCTGCTAAAACAAAGACAGTGGTACTTTGAAAGCTTTATTTGCTCTTGGAATCCGAGGTTGGAAAGATTCACACTCTGTAGCCAACTTTAATGGCGACCGAAGATGGAGAAGCTATTGTTAAACCTCCTTCACTTCCTTCATACCGTGAGGTAGTAAATCTCAGCTACCCCTCTTTCTAATCCAGTGTTTAATTAATCTGTTTTTTTTCAACATTATTGAGAGTTCTAGGGGAGATCAACAAATGCTTCTTCATCACCATGATTTAGTTCACGTATAGTTGTCTTTAGATATATAATTTTTAAAATTCTTCTGGATATTCTTGCATGCGAATTTCAGAATCATAGGGATACCTAAAATGTGCACTAATTAAGTGGTTCTGCAAAGAAATAATTTTTGCTAAGGAAAATTGAATTATATTTTTGCTGAAAATTCATGAGGTAATAAAATAGAATTATATTTTATTGACTAAACAATTTTTCGTTCTGAATTTTATAGTGTTATTATTACTTTTATTTTTCAGATGATTTTGAAGGCAATAGAAGCGCTGAGCGAAGAGAACGGATCCAACAAAACTTCGATTGCCAAGTACATAGAATCTACATATGGTGAGTTGCTGCCTCCGGGTCACAAGGTGCTGCTCAACGTGCACCTTGCAAAGATGAGGGACAGTGGGGAGTTAGTGTTTTGGAAAAACAACTACACTAAGCGTGACATTAACGCGCCGCCGCGGAGGGGCCGTGGGAGGCCCCCAAAGCCCAAAGAGCTCCTTCCACCGGGTGCCATTGTGGAACCGCCCAGGCCCAGGGGCCGACCTGCAAAGGACCCAAATGCCCCACCAGGGTTTCCCAAGGTTAAGGCCTCAGGTGGGAGCGGCAGGCCCAGAGGTCGGCCCAGGAAGATGGCCCAGCCTGTTGAAGGCTTCAATGGAGCGCCGCATGCTGGCAGTGGGAGGCCTAGAGGTAGGCCTCCAAAGATGAAGTCCCCATTGACTGAAATTAGTGCTTAACAATAGAACCCTTGTTTTGGGGTTTAGGCCTGAAGTGGAAATGGAAGTGTTGTTTTCACGTAACAGAATCTTGGGTTGGATTTCTTTCTGTTTGTGTGTTACTTAGATGAGCTGTTCTGTATAATTTGTGTAGTGGTAGATGTTGAGCTCTGTGGGTTTGGTTTGTAAATTGTAGTAATTGTTAAAGGAGGACAATGTGGATATGAACCTCCTAAATTCATGATTTGAAGAATGAAGTTCTATTCAGTTAGATTTTTGTCTCAATCTTCACTGTGTTGCTTCCATACCTTAATCACTGTTGATATCTGTGTGAAACTTCGAAGTGTATTCTTTACACTTACCTGAAATGCGTAGAGTTGCAGGTAAAACATGTTTGAGAAAAATGAGGATAAGTCACATCACATGCTAATCTAAGGTTTATTTAAGGGAATGGGATAGTTCAGGTACAAGCACCACATGCATTCCTGTAATATTATGAATTATTGATGTAGTGGAATAATCCTTCGTGATTTAAACAAATAGTTGGGGTTCGAATTTCAACTATTGTGAATCTTACGCATACAATTTCATTTTTCTTAAGTAAAATTACCATAATTCGATCAATGTGCTTCTTCCGGGAAAACATCTGATAATGAATCTATTCTATTATTTCTTTGTTAATTTTATACTCCATTTAATGTACTTAGAGCATCTCCAATGGAGAGCTTAAGGTGGGATCTTATTTTAAGATCCAGATCCTATAAGATCTTAACCATTGGAGCTGTATGACATGGAATGGGATTTTAAAAAAAGGTCTTGGCTGGTTCCTTTTCAAAAAGTGGGATCTTAAGTTTTATATTATATTTTCTCTCTCATACAATACAATCAAGCCACCAACAGAAACAGAAATGAGAGGGAAGGAAGAACAAATGAAATAACCAAAACAATATACAGAATCAAATCCAAAACAATATACAAAATCAAATATAGAATATACAAATATAATAAAAATTACAAATAAAAAAAAACAAAAGGGAGAAGAATGGTGACATCCCTCAACCAGAAGCTGGACGGCGAAGAGGGGAGAAAGAATGGTGGAAGCACGGCGGCGAGAAGCACGGCGGCGATGCGGTGGCTTGGGAGAAGGAGGAGCTGCGGCGGCGTGGGAGGAAGAAGGGGCTGCGGCCGCGTGGGAGAAGGAGGCCGTGGGGGAGAAGGAGGCCGCGGGGAAGAAGGAGGTCGTGGGGGAGAAGGAGGCCGTGGGAGAAGGAGGCCGCGTGGGGAGAAGGAGCTGCGGCGGCCGCGTGGGGAGAAGGAGTTGCGGCGGCCGCGTGGGGAGAAGGTTATGGGAGAAGGAGATAAATGGCTTCAAGTTAGGGTTTGGAGGAAAAAAAGAATTTATAGTTGATGACCTGATAACCTGTCTAGCAGGTTGAGAAAAAAGACATTGTAGAAGGAGGAACCGGCTGGGCCGGTCATCTTATAGCCGTTGGGCTGGTTTTCAGAAAAAAAAAAAAAAAGAGCCATTTTTTTGTCTTTTTCTGACGGGCTGGGTGGTTTTTGGCCCAGTTTTTCATTTTTTTTTTTCAGCACACAATACTTTAATCACACTATAAATAATATTAAATTTAACTTAATTAAATTTAATATTAGGTGGAAATAAATAATATAAATATATTGTGTATTGTGGGTCCAGTTAAAAGTAAAATAAGATCCCAACCACTGGAGCAAAATGTGCTGTGAGATCTTATGAGTGTGTTAAATCTATGTGGCAGTATGGGCCCACCAGAAATGGTTAAGATACCAGAATAAGATCTCAAAATAAGATCTCCATTGGAGATGCTCTTAGTGGCTTCAAATATTCTAGTAGGTAGAAATATTCCAGTAGGGAGAAAAAATAATTGATATAACGAAATTAGTGGAATCTTCATGCCTACTTTCGGGTATCTAGGTTCCAATATAGCTTAGCCTCTCGGATTTCATGTTTGAGACACTGTTCCTCCTAATTGTTTTAGCCTTATCTTTTTTGTCTTTTTTAATTGTAACGGTCCTACTATCTCACGCTCTGTTCCGATATAGCCTTTTCTTTTCCGGGCTTAGGCCCTCCATGTAAAAAAAATTATACTTTTTATTATTTTGGAGAAATCATTTGTAATGTCGAAGAAAACAAACAAACCATTAGTTTTATAATACTTTGTCCCTAATTTTTCGAAGCACCAAAAAAATACTTTGTCCGCAAAGCATGCCACCAATTATTGATACCTAACAGAGTTCATCTCTTTATCCATTTCAAGGTCTTTCAAAAGTGGGCGCGATAAGGGAAACTTAAACGAGTTCATTTTGGTTCATGAATATAAAAATGTAATAATAGAATTTCACTTTAAGTTATTCGAAAATAGGGATGCTTCATGAGTAGGTGTCTAGAAAAACTCTATGTTCTCTTTGCGGTGGTTTGAGGCCTTGCATACAGTGGTGAGCTTGTTGTCTAGAGAAACACAGCAGAGGAGGTACTGCGTAAGACACTCTGACGTCCGAGTCTGTTTGGAGTCTAAGAAAGAGAACTCATGTAATAACCTAATGAGCAAATGAATAATAATGTTTATATGATTAAATGACCACACATGTAATTATACAATACGATACGAAGTATAGTTGAAATACTTAATCTTAGTGAAGTCACCGTAAATGACTTCCGAGACAGTAGCCACACTTGGGCAGTCTGAGGTCTCTCGTTTGTTGTCCTGGCATTTTAAGGAGGTTTGTGACAAGAAGTCTTTTATATCCATGGCATCATGATTTTGATGAAGACAACCAATTACAAATAGAAGATGCATGAAGTCTTTTCATTTTTTATATTGCATATAGATTTCATGTATGCGTGTCACATATCGACTTCTAATCAATTGCTCTCAATGAAAATGAAATGAAAATGATTTTCATATACAAAGAGAAAATAGGCAGTTTTCTAAGAAGTTAAAGGTTAAAACATGTTTAGAGAACATTGTTTTAGTATTTAAATCCTCCAAATTGTACAAAGGAAAATGGTAGTCGATTACCCACCAATAGTACATTGCCTTAATTTTGAAACAGAGGTGACTACAATGAGCAATAATCGATTATCCTGAGAAAAAATTGAAATTTGGTTAACACAGAATTTTGGTAATCGATTATCAAGATAGTTAATTGATTACGATATGCAAGTGTGTGATATATATGATTTTCTTGATCTCATTTCATTTTCTAAACACTCTAACTCATATTTTTCTCTAAGTCTTCGAAACCCATCTTTCTTAGTTGTTAAGTGTAGATTTCCTATCCTATAAATAAGGTTTCTACAATGTTAAACACAACACACTAGAGAGCAATTGGTTCAGAATTTTTTGAGTTCATTCCTTAAAGTTTTTCTTTGTAAAAGAGGATTTCGATTCTACTGGATTTTCTGTTCTTCTCATCCCAAAATTGGTATTGGTTATTGTAAGACACGTATATTTTTAGGAATTAAATATATTTAATTTAATTTAATATATTATTTTCCTCATAATATTTATTAATTTTGTTTGATTTTATTTTTGATATTGTTTTATTATGTGGTAGAAATTTAAGATAGATCCTACACTAATAAGTTAATAAAAGAAAAATATTTTCTTTATATATATATATATATATATATATATATATATATATATATATATATATATATATATATATATCCTAAGGGTTTTTGTTTGAAGTTAGTTGTTGATATATTGTAAGAGATATTAAAAGGATGTAGTTTTAATTTAGTTAAGAGATATGTGATAGAGAAAAATTGTATTTTTACCTCTTATATAAACAAAAAGGGGCAGAATTCATGTAGAAAATACCTTCTCACTATTTTTGTTTTATATAATTTAATTATTGATAGTTTTCTTTTTTAATATTGAGTATTGAATTTTGTTTGGAGACAATAGATAAGAGTTTTGAGAGAATATTGTAAGAACCCTAATTTATTATAATTGCAGTTTAGTCCCTGAACTTGTGTGTAATTGTTTTCTAGTCCTCGGGCTTCACTTGAGTTAATTAATGAGATGTTGGCCTTGAGTCATTTAATCTTGTTTGGAGCATGATTGTTTACCTCGAGGAATATTTAAATCACCTTGCTTTAATTGCAACAAGATGAGTTGTGGCTTAGCAGTTGAGGCTTAAGCATTGAAATGACATGTCTTGGGTTCAAACCTTGATGAGGAAGGTTTTGTTTTTATTTTAGTTTTTCATGTGACTCATGATTTCTATCAATCAAATTCGAAATTCGAAAGGTGAGGGTTAAATGAGCATTGAAAATCAGGTTTAAAGAGGGAGTTATGGAATTTGAGGAGAGATAATGGTTGTTAATGGTTTTGTCTAGGTTTTTAAGGAGTTTAAATGAGTGTTATGGCTAATGGATAATGGAGGAGGTGGGGCGGCTCTCTCTCTCCCTTTGGTGCTGAAGAATGAAATAATCACATGTGCTAAAACTCCTCATTTGAAATTCAAAGCCAACAAGGGAGTTATGGGGCATTAAGGGAGTTAATTCTTTGTCCTTTGCCTTAATGTGCCATGAATAGAAATTTTGTTGAATGAAGGAAGTTATGGTCGTGTCTCTTCACCCCCTCTCACCCTCTCATAGCTGAAACACTAGGTTTTAAAGAATTGTCATCAATCTCTTGCACTTTCACTCAAAGAACTTTGCCAAAATACCTAGAACTCTTGTGTTGTTTCCTTGAAGAGCTGCTGAACCTTGGTGCCTTTGTGGATTGTTTCCCCTTCTTCTATTGTGGTCCTTACTCTTGGCTCTCAATTTTCTCTCAATTGTCCAGGTGTTAGCTCAAACGGTAAGAGACCAAAACTTCCAAATTTTGAGTTTTCCTAGTAACAATTCTTGCCTTCCTCTAGAGCTATTTGGTTTTTGATTCCAACCTTTTATTTTCATCAAGCTCGAGTCCACTACATTCTGGAAGAGGCTAGGGTCGTGCTACACTCAAGCTTGATCAACTCTCTCAAACAAGGTTGGTATTCTATTCCGTTCTTTCGGTTCAACACCTAGTTATCTCCCTTGAACAAATGATTTTAGGAAATTAGAAACCTTTGGTCTTTTGGATAGAAAACTCATTTTTTAGGTTATAATATAGGTTCTAAACATGGAAGAATTTTAGTTTTGAAAGGAATTGGTTAAAAATGGAGTTTCAGGTGAAAAACTTGATTTCTAGGGTTTCTGGCAGGGAGCCAACGCATGAGCGCTGGACTCCCAACGCCTGGGCGTTAGAATTTTGCCCAGTACGTGTTTCCAGACAGGGACCCAACGCTTGAGCGTTGGAACCCAACGCTTGGGCGCTAGGCCCCTGACAGCAAATTGTTGTTTTTGCTTCTTTGGTCTAAAATTTTTATGAGCTATTTTCTGACCTTTCCCATGTTTGTTGATGAAGTGTATATATGTTTGTTTGTCTTTCAAGGTTTGGAAACACTTGCATGCAACCCTCTCGGAGGTAAGGGTAACTCGTTTTTCTTAGGTTTCTATGTCGGTTGTGATTGTTTTGTATGCGGTTTATGGAATCTGTTTTGGGTGATTCTCTTGAGAATTGTTCTGAGGAATTGTTGGCATATTAGTATGCTGTAAAGTGGTGGTAATCGAGCCCTCTTCGTGGTAAAACAAATAGTGTTGTTTCTGTTTGTTTATAACTTTGTATTCTGTCTTTTCTTTTGCTGCTGTTTCTATTTTGTATAAAAGCTATATCTGTATTTTAACTCTGCTGTATTTGTATTTTATAAACATTGCTGTATTCTGTTTTTTGTAAAGAAAAACTCTACTGTCCTGTATTTTGGAAGAATTGCTACTGTTTTCTGTATTTTTAAGAACTGCAGATTCTGTATTAAAATAGCCACTGCTTTCTGTTTTTTTAAGTGCTGCATGTTCTGTATTAAAATAGCCACTATTTTCTGTTTTTTTTAAGTGCTGCTGTTTTTGTATTAAAATAGCCACTGTTTTTTGTTTTTTTTAAGTGCTGCTGTTTCTGTATTAAAATAACTACTGTTTACTGTATTTTTTAATTACTGCTGTGTTTTGTATCTTAAAAATCCCTGCTGTTTTTTTGTATTGAAATTATTGTTATTTGCTGTTTTGAAAACAATGCTGTTTTTGTTCTAAATTTTTTATTAAGGTTGATGCTCCTATGTTAATAGAGTGGAGTTTTGTGACATTAATTATGCTTTGATGTGGATGACTTGGAAGTTGTGATTTAGTGTTATTGTTCATAACATGATGAAAAACTTTACGAAGAGATGATGTCTAAATGATGCCTATATTAGTCTATAATTGAGGAGTTTATTTTATGTGGATTGTTTGTCCATGAGGAATTGAGCTATTTATTTGATCATAGCATATGCATCATATATATATATATTGGGTTGATGTGGCGGCACTTTGTCCTGCGGGATCAACTGAGGATTCTTAGGTTGATGGTAATCAACCGAGGGCAATGTGGTGGATCGTTGTCCCACGTGATTGTCTTGGCCCGTGAAGGGTGATGTTTTGGCCCGAGAAGGGTGACGTAATGGCTATATAATTATAACTATAAGCATATAGATGTAGAGAGCATTTGCACATCTTAATTGATTTTGTGTTGTGGAAGATAATTGTTTGTGTTGCTGTTCTCGTTCTGTTCTTGATGAATTCCGTTTTATGATCTTACGCCATTTCTTATATCACAATTGATAATATGTTATTTTCTGTATTTACGAGTTAACCCTTTCTTGTTTGCCTTGTTTGTTTTGTTTGGGCGCTTAACGCCATAGATGTTCAAGACAAAGAGGCTCGAGAAGATTGAATTGGAAGTGAAGACCTTAGATGAAGGAGATTCGAGGATTAAAGAACATTGAGAAATTTTAGTAACGTAATTTATTTTGGGTATTTGCACATGTCGGTGCCACTTTATTTATTTTGGAACTTTGTCGCGTCGAGATAATTATAACTTTATTATGGGATATTTATCAATTATTAATTTTGAGCGACGTTGATTTCTTGGAACTTGAGTGTTTTGAGAGGTTTCAAAATATATTTCCGCGTATTTACTATGTGACCCTCAACCCAAAATTGGGGTGTTACAAATATCACCTCCTATTTTATATATTTTGCGCATGTAATATATAATTTGTGGAGAAAAATATTTTGTTTTGTTAAAAGTGAATTTAGTTAGAATCTGACACTGTTTTGATAATTGTTTTATTTTAAAATAAATATGGATTAACCCTTAAGTGATACCAATTAATTTAAGACAATAAGCAAATTGTTTTATAATAATATAAAATATCAGTTATTTTAAAAGATTGAGTTTTATATTAGTTTATTGAATTGGTGTTATTATTAAATAAAATTCAGTTTTGATATTATCTGTTAGTGTTAAAGATAATTAGGAAAATATTTTTTTTACACAGTTTTGTAATGTGTGGCTGAATCCTCACCTCTCATTGGTGGAGTTGATTAATTTATGCTCAGTTAATTTTATTTTAAGCATAATTAGTAGCTTGGGGAAGGGGAAAAGCCAGCCTACCTGCACCTATAAATACCTCAATTTGACACTTGGAAAATCATCACCTAAAGCCTCTCCTCTCTCTCTCTCTCTCTCTCTCTCTCTCTCTTGCCCGCGAGTTCCTTCTTCCTCTCTCTTGAAGTTTCTCATTTTTCTCTTGTTCCGAGTTCAAGGTTACCTTGCCTCTTCTAGTTCTTAGTTTTCTTCTCTAAGTTTTCTTTAATCTTATGAAGTTACGCTGGGGAAATCATGTTTTTTAAGTTGAAGTTTTGAAGGAATTCCTTATGTTCATCTCATATTCTTCCTAAGTTCTTCATAGACTTTATTAAAACTCGGTTTTGATCTTTAAAAACGAAACGAACTACCTCTTTATTTTGTTGTTATATAGTCGCTAGGGTTGGGGACAATCTTTTTAAACCTACTAGATATGGTTAGGATTTTCAAGTTGTTAGGACGAACAAGTTGGTTTAATAATTTAAATGGATTTATTGTTGAAGGTTTGTCTAGTGGAGTGGAATTCGAGTTTGATTTGGATTTTGACTACCTTATTGGCCAAGGTAAAGAAACTCAATCTCAGAATTGTCTGCATGTGTGAATGCTATATGCTTGTTGTTGTTGTTGTTCAAATTATTGATGATAATACGGTGTTGATTTATTTGTTAATATCTAGCATGCTTTATTTGTGATAACATTATATGCATGAGTTATCTTTGTTATGATTTTTTGTTGGAATACTATTGAGGATAATGTTGTTATTATTGTTGTTTTCATGAGATAGTAATTACTGAAATCATTATTATTATTAACCCCATGGGCTGTTATTGAACATCAGTGGGTGGTTCTTTTGGATGTTGTGACTAACTCCATGGCCTATTGCATATTTTGGTTCGATCGTGGGTCATTCCTGTCGTTGTTGTATTTGGTTCGACCGAGGGTTGTTCCTATTAAAGTGGAAAATGTTGAGACGATGATGCGTTATTAAGCTTAACCTCAATTGTGGAGCCGGGTTGGACGACGATGCGTTAGTACTCTATATAGTCACCAAACCCAGCTCGAAAAATGAATGCACAACATGATCTTAAGGTTAGCCACACAAAACGAAATTGACCTCACAGGTATCCAACTTCCTCTATCACAACAGGTACGCCCTTAATATGATTGTCAGGGTTTCATTTTCAAAATAAAGATCACCCTCCATTGAGTATCCAAGTTTCATCTTCACGATCGAGATCACCCTCCACCTAATGTTCGAGTCTCACCTTTGCTTATGAATAACCTTTCTTCTCTCAAAACCGTTGTTTAGTAATTCCCATATAAAGTCTCTTCCCTTTTTCCTTTGAGAACATTTACATAGTTCTTTTTAAAAGAAAGTCTCATGTCGAAAAGAAAGTAAAGTCTCCATTAATTTATAGAAGGTGTGATGAATTTACTTAGATGGATTAGATATTTTTATTTATGAGAGCATAGGACATAATTGTTCCACTTAGAATGCTTTTGGTGTAATCCTTAATTTACTTAAAAGATTTACTTTCTAACGTAAATTTATTCTAAGTAAAGTCCCCCTCTATCTATATATCTTTTAGAAATATTCTACCATTTCCCATCATTTCTGCCATCGCAATGTTCCATCAATATCTCACGTCTAATCGAAAACTCTCTTTCCCATCCGCTTTCACATTCGCTAAACAATCGATATCACAATCAGTATGGAAAACATATAACACTTAGGGAAACTAAATAATTCAGCAAGCCACACAATACAAGTAGGAATGAGGCAACAAGGCCACACAATACAACCATGCACTTAAAAGTGCTACTACACATATTACACAAGCCATACAAGCATACAAAAACACATAACACATAATTGCATCATCCAACACTCAAAGTGCCCTTACCTTTGCAGTTTTCCTTCATAAAAGATTGTCCTAACTCAAGTTTGGTTCTGTATCTCATACCTTCACATAAAAATATTAACTTAGTCACTTTCTTAATAACACTACCACTCGTAAACCAAGTTACTACTCTTATGGTCACTTTACTCACTAGATTGAAGTTTTTGGCTAAGGCTTGGAACTAGTCCTAAGGTTCTCAACACTTTGAATATACCAAAAATATCTAAGAAAGAATCTTGACTTCAAACCAATTTTTCAAAGCTACTTACTTACTTTTGTAAAAACGTTGATATGCACATAAGCTAATTTTTTTCCTCTCATTTTCTTTAGAGTCTTTGAACCCTATTTGGATATTCATTGAGGTTATTTCCACCGAATCAAAGGTACATTTTTCAACTCAAATAAATACAAATAAAAAAAACTATATAGTGATTTTAACCTTGAAAATCATTTCACAACTTCACCACTTTAAACCTTTACTTATTTAACACATACACTAAGCTCAAAAAGAAATTTACCCCTTCAACACTTTCTCGTCCAAACACATAAAACCACATCCAAAATTTTGCTAAAATACTTTTGCAATCATTAATTTTATGACACACTTATACATCTCATGAAATAAGTTTAACTTGAAAAATTTCCACCTTTTTTCCCATGGAGCTCTCGGCCACCCCAAATTTTTTCTTTAAAACCTTTTGTAACTTCACTACTTTCGTGATATGCTTAAATATCTCATAAACCAAGTTTAACTTGAAAAATTTTCCTCCTCCTCTACACAACATAGGTTCATCCAACATCATTTAAATATCACCAATAATTCTTTTTTGACAACTAATTAGTACACAAGCTAGAAACAAATATTTCTATGGTGAAAACATCACCAAAACTCGTGGTCAAGCCTTAGGCTCATGAGGCCTTTTTCAAGACTCAAGATTTTTGCAAAACAAAACAGATCAACAACATGCTCATGACCATACCAACAATATTAACAAAGGCACTTAGCTCAAAACTCAAGTTCTGGAATTTTCCAAAAGCTCAAACTCATCTCTTTGAAAATTTTAAACAAATTTTCCAAGATCCAAACAATGGCAACAACATTAACAAAGGGACTTTGAACTAAACTCAAGTCTTCAAAAGATCTACATAGTAGAACTCAAATTTTTCAAAAACAAAAATCATAAAAATGTTCATCAAGACATTGACTACAACATTTACAAAGAGGCTTAGGTAAAATTCAAGCTTTCAAAACTACCAAGTTCTCAAACTCAAAAGTTTTCAAAAGTAAAACCCTAAAATCAAAGCTTTTAAGGCAATAGCTACAACATTTGTGAAGACAAGAGAAGGTTTCATGGAAGACTTTACTAGAAAACTCAAGCTTTTGCAAAATAAAAACCAACACAGGCAAGCTTAGCAAGAGGGATACCTTTTTAATGAAGGGAGTCAAGGCAATGGAAGAGAGGAAGGTGGCCTTAGGAAGTGATGAAGGTGGTAGCCAAGCTTAGTGAAGAAGATGAAGCTTTGGTACTCTCTCTCTCTCTCTCTCTCTCTGTGAAAACCACAAAATGAACTTAAGATGATGATGAATAGAACCTGGCCAAGCTATGTAAGGAGGTGAGGAAATCTTATCCAACCACTTAGCGTTTGTGTGGCTATTATTAAGATAAGCTACTAATTACCATAAATGGTAAAAGTAAAAATAACTTTAACTCAAATCATCCTCCATCAACATGTCAATCCTTAATTTATGTCACTAGGCACATGAAGCTATTTCTCGTCACTCATTGACCTCTAATTCTAGCTCAAAAAAATTTCAGGGCGTAATTTCTAAAATTCGTCTCATTTACGACCCAACGCTATTTGTCGTTTCGAAAAATATTTTTATTTTAGAAATGGAATCCTTACAACATTTGAATGCATTCAATGTCATTCAGATTTTCCAAAATGTTTCATTTAGGTCTTTTTCATTGCATTCGAGGTTCCTACAAAACCTTTGTAACACGCAAAAAAAATTTCACGAGTTCTAAAAATAAATCCTAGCAACATTACAGCCAAAACTCACAAAATCAAACACATATCATCGTAAGCTAAATTCCCGCTTAAGAAATATACGAGATATATTTGGCGTTTCTACGACGGCGTACCGTTTTTGAATGTTTCAAAGCGTAACGGAAACTCTTCAGTGACGTCTTAAAATTTATCATTCGAATTATAACTTCATTTTAAATGAGTCATGAATATTGTTTCACTTTCATTTAATTCAACCACTTTCTTTCAGACAATTTTACACTAACATGAGATTAAAGCGGAAAATTAAACAACGAGCTTATTTTCTGAAATTCTAGGTCTTACACCAAATTCATTGCTCATCTTTAACATACGTGAAGCAAGAAAATTTTTGACTTGCGGAATCCTCAAGATTGATTTTATAAATTGTTTTTGCATTTGTTGAGTGAAAACAATGGTTTTTCATTGAGATCTTTAACTATGCATGAATCTTTGTTAAAGGTAACATTATTCCTACTAACATACTAATACACAATTGACTTATCTTTAAGAGGTTATGTTTTAAACCTTTAATGTACAACACATTATCAATAATAGAGGGAAGAATTTAGGGTTAAATACGACTTTGGTATCTGAACTTTCAGCGAATTTTGGTTTTCGCCCCTTGCCAAAGCAAATTTGGGAAAGGCCCCCAAGCTATGGAAAAAAGTGGTTTTCGTCCCTGCCAGAATGGTGGCGTTGACCATCGTGTCTATGTGTCAAAGCGGAGCCTACGTGGCAATGTCATGTCATTTAATAAGCCCTAGGTGGATTTTTTATTTTATTTAAAAATAAAAATCATTAATTTAATTATCAACATAATTAAATTAATTAAAAAATCAATTAACATATAAATTGATTATCATCTTCAACATCATCTTCAACATCATCTTCATCATCATCTTCAACATCTCCATCCATCATCATTTTCAACATGTTTATCATCATTTCCAACATCTTGTTCATCATCTTCAACGTTGATAAAAAAATCATCATCTTCTTCATCATCAACTTTAAAGGCTCCATTGACCCTCATCATCTTCTTCATCATCAATCAACCCACAAACCCATATTTCAAGAACATTAAAATCATCAACCCAATAAATCCGAGTAAACCTCCAAATTAGTCCCTGATAATGTTCACTTATGACTCGTTGGTCCCTGAACTTTCACCGTTGATCAGACTAGTCCCTTATAATGTTATCATCGGTTAGTTACATCCTTTATCACATTTTCCGTTGGTCCCTGTTGACCCAAATGCCAAATAAGAGAGAGGTTTGCCACGCAACCTGCCACGTCAGCTCCAACGGTTATAATTTAACTTTCTAAAACCAGTCAAATCAGTCCCTTCGTCATCTTCATATCATCATCATCTTCAATCTTCATCATCATCTTTGATCTTCATCATCTTCAGCAACCCCAACACAACCTTTTAATTTTTTGGTTCATCTTCTTCAATTCTGCACCAACAAAATCACTTCCTCCACACCCAAACATGACCTTTCTGGGATTGCCATGATTCTATCTCAGGCACAGGATTTCAATGCCCTTGTTGAACCCAAACCTAGTCCCAAATTCTTCATCTTCTTTCTGTAACCTCTTCTTGTAACCACCAAAACCTTAGAAATCTCACCCAGAACCCAAACCCTCAAAACCTCACCTCTGAACCCAAAACCTAATCTCTCCCAGAACCCATACCCAAATCTTGCTTTGAAAAGAAAAATCAAACCCAGAAACCCGACCTATACCCGAAATCCAAACCCTCAAAACCTCAGAAAATGATGCAATAACGAACCTTAGATGAAGAAATTCGGAATTGCGAACCCAGCAGATGAAATCACGAACTAGAAGATGCAGAAATTGGGAATCTAAATGAAGAAATCACGAACCCAAAAGGTGCAATCGCAAACCCAGGTGGAGCAAAAACGCGAATCGACAGAAGAAATCATGGGATTGAGGCAGCTACCAGTGGGATCGAGAGAGATCATGGGATCGAGGTAGAGATAGATTATGGAGAGACCACAGAGGGTCGAGATCAGAACAGAGGTGACAACCATGGTTCGAGGCGGTGGAGAGGACTCGCACGACAACGCGGCGGCGGCTTCACGAAGTGATGGTTGTGCATGGCGCGACAATAGAGATCTGGAGGTTGAAGATGGGTTTATCAGGGAAGGGGCTTTGGGAGGGGCGATTTGAGTTTCTGGGAGAGGAAATTTGGGTATGGTGCGGAGGTTAGAAGGAAGAAGAAAAAGAAGAGTGTGGTGGTGGTGCTAGGAGTGGTGGTCGCGTGGGAGTGGAGATCTGGAGGTTGAAGATACTTTGATGTGAAGATGGAGGTGGGAGGATGGAGGTTGAAGATGAGGCAGTCTGAAGATGATTTTTTTGGGTGGTGGTGCAGACGGTTGTTGCTACAAAGGTTGAAAAATGGGGAATTTAGGGTTTTCAAATTCGGGATTTCATGTTTGAAGACGATGAGACTGATTTTACTGGTTTTAGAAACTTAAATTATAACCGTTGGAGCTGACGTGGTAGGTTGCGTGGCAAACCTCTCTCTTATTTGGCATTTGGGTCAACAGGGACCAACGGAAAATGTGGTAAAGGATGTAAGTGACCGACGATAACATTATAAGGGACTAATCTGATCGACGGTGAAAGTTCAGGGACCAACGAATCATAAGTGAACATTATTAGGGACTAATTTGGAGGTTTAATCCAATAAATCCACTAAAAATAACTCATCACTTTAATTGGAAACCCACCCTCATCCATAAATTCAACACTTCTTAATCTTCAGACATGGTTAAACCCAGTATCACCCACAACCTCCATCGCACCCAGCCCCGTCACCTCCATCCCCTCCATTGCACCCAGCCATGTCACCTCCATCCCCTCCATCGCACCCAACCATCAACCAAAACCTTTGTCGCAGAGGCAAATAAATAGAGAAGAGGACATTGCAGTGGATCTACCTGTAATCGAAGCCTTTCAACCACCGCAAAACCCAATCCGAGACCGATCTATCAAAACCCAAAGTCTTTCATCTGAGAATCGCAAACCCATTGAGACAAATCGAATTCCTCTTTGCGCCACAGACATCGAATGTTGGATCTGGATCAACAACGCAAACCCTAAAAATGTAAATTGTGCATCGGTAGGACCGAAATTGGGGTCGATAGATAGAGAAAATCAGGAGTAGAAGGGACGTTAAATCAAATGAACAGGTGGTGAAAAAATTGAAGGTCGAATCGAGGGAGAAAAGTAAAGGGAATCGAGAACCAACAATAATAAAATAACAAAAAAAAGATCAAGGCCCCGGAAGAAGAAGAAGAACATGAAGAAGAAGATGGTGGTTACGATGTGGGAGGAAAGGAGATGGAGATGGAGATGGAGATGGAGATGAAGATGAAGGAGAAGAAGATGTAGAAGCAGAGAAGAGAAATAGAATAACGTTGAATATAGATTAATGGGATTTTATTATTATTTTATTTTAATTAATTTATTTTTTTATAAAAAAAAATCTAATTTGAAATTTAAAAAATATAGGAAAATATCCAATTGACCTCATTAAATGATGTGGCGTTGCCACATAGGCTCCGCCGTGATGTGACACTTAAACACGACGGTCAACGCCATCACTCTGATAGGAACGAAAGCTAGCTATTTTCCATAGCCCGAGAGCCTTTTCCCACATTTACTCTGGCAAAGAACAAAAACCAAAATTCACTGAAAGTTCAAGAACCAAAAACGTATTTAACCCAAGATTTTATTTACCAAATTTACCTATTCCAAGAATATACCCTATTGTTTAAAACAACAATATACCTTATTTGATTTCTTCAAAGCTTCTAATGCTTATATAATGAATTTTTGTTTATTTTAAATATTTATTTCAAACTAGGTGTTTGTTCAAACTAGCTAATGAGTGAAATTGCATACTTCCATTTATATTTTATCCGCACAATAATTTTAATTTCTTATGCAACTAATTAGTATATTTGATAATATGAAAATTATTTAATATATAAAATTAATATCAACATCAATTGTTTTCAATTGAATTTAACCAATATTATATATATAAATATAAGAATCTATCATATGAGAAAAATGTTTTTCAAATGAGAACGTAAGAATAAATTACGAGCGTTAGATCTAATCATGAATAGTCAATATTAAAATAATTTAAATTTACATGACTACTTAAAAATATTATGTGATGTTTTTAGAAAGTCACATGACTTCATGTTTTAATCTTAACCATTCATGATTAGATCAAACGGTCGTGATTGATTATTATGTTCTTATATAGAAATATATTCCTCATAAGATACATCCCATAAAATTATATTTTATTATATATAAGTATTTTCTATTTACTAATTAATAAAAATAATAAAAAGTATTATTAAATGTATTTAAAGCATTTAATATGTAATATTTATTCACTAATATCATCATCAATACATTCTTAAATGAATTTGACTTAGTATATGTAACTTTTTTATACAATTACTATAGAAAACTAATATTTTATTTGAGGCATATGGTCCTGACTTCCTTTAAGATTTATCATTGTTGCACTCTTAAGTTAACTAGACAATAATCATTCTTATTTTATTGGAAAAATTGTACTAATCTCCCATAAGGTTTATTATTATTGCACTATTCTCGCCTAAAATTTGTCATTACAACAATCAACAACTCTCCATATATTATCCAAAATGATATATGAAGAAGGGAAGATGAATGCGTCTTGTAAATTAGAAATTAGAGACGATGTCAATACAATAATGTTAAATCTCATGAGAGGTGAGTGCAATTTCTCCCTTTTATATATTTTGAATAACGTAAAACTAAAAAATTATGTAAAAAATAATAAATATGCATATAGGGAGCGTATCAAGTGAGAGCGATGTTTATTATGAGAGATGAGAGCGTTCAATCTTAGCCATTAGATCTACCATGAAGGGTCAAGATTAAAACAAAATGGTATGTGACTTTTTTAAAAAGTCATGTGACCACTAAACTACTTTTAATCTCAACCACTCATGAATGGTTGTACGGCCATGATTTAACGCTCTCATCTCTCATAATAAACATCGCTCTCACTAGATACGCCCCCTATGCATATAAATGTAAAATTCAATACTCATAACTTGATAATATTAACTGATAACTAAAAAGTCCAAAGTAGTATTAATTAATTTGGATGCTGTGGATCTTGAGTCCTGAATAAAATAGGTTTTCATAAAAATAAAAAAAATAAAAAGTAACATGTTTTTGTGGCATCGTAATATTCCCTACTTTCATTTCATACCCAATTTTTAAAAAGAAAAAAAGAAAAGAAAAGTGGGTAAGAGTTAAGTAGGTCACCTCATCCGGAAAGCAAGAAAAAGCCAGCAGAACAGGGTTACCTTAAAAAACCTGTGAACCTGTGCACTCACTTGCCACTTCATCAATCCAAGTGACCCCCTCATGATGAATCCTCCACCGTGCGATCATCAACAATCTCCTAAATCTAAGCCGTCCATAATCCCAAAAAAAGATGAAGCAGAGGTGGGTGAAAAGAGAAGGGGACTTCCATCTTTTTCTTTATTATTTTCCCCCCTTTTTCTTTATTTCACAATTTTTTAATTTAATTTATTCCCTTTAAATCCACCCTTCACATAATTGCTAGTGTCACCCACATCGAAACTGTTCCTTTTTTCTGAGAAAATTTTGAACCTTCCTCTGTCAAAGTTTGCATCTTTTTGTTTTTTGTGTAGTGGGGGTGTGGCACTGTGCAAAGCTCCTTAGCTTCTTGCTTCACCATCTACAACATCAATGGCGACCGAGGAGTTTAACAAGCCTTCATCACTTCCTCCATACCCTGAGGTATATACTCAACCCACCATCCGGTTCTCTTGAAAAAAAAAATATTCTTAGTTGAGTCTTGACTTAATTTTAAGTGCTAAATCGATTCAAACATTTTTACTTATGAATCTACAAAAAAAAGAAGATTTTTTTAACTATTTGGTCACATCTTCAATGCACAAAACCAGATAAGTTAGAGCTGTTGTAAGCTGATCTGGTTTTGTGCACTGATTTTGATGTGTTTAGCTAAATTTTAAGGCATTTTACAAACTCAAATGAAGGAAGTCTTTTTTTTTCATGCCTTTTACTTGTTTGTGAATTTGACTCACTGACCCATTAACCTGAGCTGTGATTTTCATGTGATTCAAGCTGTCTTCCTCAAGAAGACTCAATTTTGAGGATACCCATGTGAAATCTCCCCTTATTTGTGATTATTCTATGTTGTGTTTCTCTGTTGCAGATGATACTGAAAGCAATTGAGGCCGTTGGAGACAGCAACGGTGCGAACAAATCAGCCATATCAAACTATATAGAGTCCACCTATGGCGACCTTCCAGCAGGGCACACAGTCCTTCTGAGCGACCACCTCAACAAGATGAAGGACAGTGGCGAGATCGTGTTCTTAAAGAACAACTACCTGAAGCCTGACCCAAATGCCCCACCAAAGAGAGGGCGTGGAAGGCCACCAAAGCCTAAAGACCCAAATGCTCCTCAGGCTCAGGGTGCTGCTGCTACTGCTCTGTCCCCACCTAGGCCTAGGGGTCGCCCTCCAAAGGACCCTAATGCTCCACCAAAACCACCAAGTGAGAAAGTTTCAAGCGGGAGGCCAAGAGGGAGACCAAAGAAGATTGCAAGGTCTGATGTTGCATCAACCCCAGGCTCCACTGGGAGACCAAGGGGTAGGCCTCCTAAGGTGAAGCCTCAATTGACTGAAGTGAGTGTTGAACAGTAGAAAATCCTTTGGTGGTGTTGGATTGAATCTTCCTCCCTAGTAGTGGTTGTGGTCTTAGTTTTATTTAGTGTCAATGTAATTGCTTTGTAAAATTGTTTAGTGGGTTTAGTTTTTATGTGGAGGAGGAGGAGGAGGCTTTGTTGGTTTTCTAGTTATCAATTAGATGAAAGTAATGACTAGATCTGGTGATAAATTGTGTTCTATTTGTGGTGCTCTTAATTTTATTCTAACTTGAAAAATCTATCTTAATGTGGAAAAAGGTGTTTTTGCTTCTCATTATTATTGTTCATGGTTTAATTGGAAAATGGAAATGCAATCTAACATGATAGCTAACGGATGTAATGAGGGATGAAAGCCATGGAATAGGGACATGATGTAATGAAATTTTGACTTTTGATGGATGCCACTGCAATAACCTTGTACGTTACTTGGTCTTTCTCTGTTGTTGTCTTTGATATGACCTCCTGGGTGTTATGTGTAGCTGGCAACAAGTTCATGCCTTTTTTTCGATGATGGATTGATATATTAGTTTGGTTTGACTGGAGTGCGCTCGAATTATGATCAAACCAACTTTTTCTGAATTTTGATTGGGTAAACTGGATGCAATTTAGTTACTTTTGCATCATAAGTTCATGTGAGAGGTTAATTTTGAAAAGATTCACAATTTGATCCGACATTGAGGATGATTGACCAAGTCATAGTTAGAGTCAAGCATCATGTCCTTATAGATCAAATGATGACACATTAGAGCTAATTGCTCCTCACCTTATCGGAGACTACAATCGGATATTTTAAAAAATAAGTAATTGTATGCTTATTTTGATTGTGTAATTTAGAAGAAAAAAGAAGACCTTTGGTTTCTAAAATAGAGGCCGAAGAAGAACAATATATGCTCATTCTTTGTACATGTACACCCTAGGGCCAGATTTGGATTTTTGTGACCTAGTTTAAACTTAAAGTTTACTAGGCGAATATTGACACCAACGTGGATTTTAGGTAAAAAAAAAATTCCAAACCTCAAGTTTGAAGAGCCTTGATAAGATGTGAGGAAAATAAGGAGGAAAGGAAACGATGGTGAAGGAGGACCCAACGACGGAGGAGGAAATATCAATGGAGGACAACCAAATAGAGGAAACACTAAAGGAGGGAGGAGATTTCCAACCAGCTGAGGTGATGGTCGACTTTCAATCATTTTTGGAAGAGACTGCAATAATATTCATTCCTGATTACTTCGAAACTTTAGTTTTGGATATGTATGAGGGGCGGCTATTTTGAAGGAGCACCTAGCTGTTTTGAACATGAAAATGCTAATTAATGGGGCGACTGATGCTCTCAAGTGCAAAATGTTGCCATGAACATTGAAAAAGGCTCATTAACGTGGTTCACAACAATATCACCTCGATCAATAAATAATTTAGTTGAATATCAAGAAGATTTTTGGCTCAGTTTTTGGTAAATCAAGCACACAAGGTGATTCTTACTCATTTGTTCAACATTTGGCCGTTGTTGGGGGAGACGCAGAACGAGTATTTTAGTTGTTTTAATAATATCGCCTTTCCGATTATTAGTCGATATTCGAGGATGCGTGCGGCCGTGTTTGAGAGTGGTCTTCGTGTCGGTAATTTAAATGTTGACCTAGCAGCACATCCAGCCAATACAACGAATGAGGACACAACTAAGACTTGAGGCTTTTTCAGCGTGGAAGAAAGTGACTCAATGAAGAAAAGTAGCAAGATGTGAGAGGACAATTATTTACCAAAGCAGACTTGAGAATATCATCGTATTAAGCTAGAATCACTCAACCATTTGCAAGAAAGTACGGTGGGAAGAAAAATGAAGGAGTACACTTTACTCAACGTGAAAATGAGACAACATTGCATGGGGTTAACAATTCAAAAATTTCAAAGTTCCCACCCCTAGTTAAATTTCCTCCTCCTAACGTGGACTAAAGAAAATAGTGTGAATTTCACACGGCTTCAAAGCGAGACAATGATTGTTGGCATTGCGAAAAGAGATTGAGAAGCTCATGCATGATGAATATTTAAGGAGTTTTATAGCAAATAGGAGAAGATATGATGATAAGGTTGTGGAACTAAAAGGTAGAAAGAGTGACCAACCTCCAAAGGGGGGGGGAGCAGGTCATGAAACCAGGCGACTGATTAGTAATCCAAGAGGAACGATGATTTATGTAGTTGGAGGTTTCACAAGGGGAGGATGCACGAGCTCAACATATAAGAGATATTATCAAATGGCTATGCTAGTCCAAACAGAACCATATGAGCGTAATCATTCGAACATCACTTTCACTCTAAAGGATTTCGAGGGTATTGTACCTCACAAGGATGATACCATGGGGGTCATGAAATAGGTGGTAGACTTCAATGTGAAGCGAGTATTGTCTCACCAAGAGAGTTTGGAGGATATAGTTTATAGAGATGCCTTTGGGATGTTGGACCTCAAGGAGGAAGATTTTAAACCTTCGGAGGGTCATTGGACGGTTTTGCAAGAGATGAGGTAACTGCATGAATGTGGAAGAGGTATTTGCATGAATAGTCTCTGTAATTTTATTGTGATAAGTTGGCCAGCCTCTTACAATATGATCATCAATCAATCTTATTTGAACAAAATTGGGGCGATAACTTTGACTCCACATTTGACGATGAGAAAATGTTCATTCTCTCAAAGCTAACTAAAAATCGACAATAGGGTGTTATATAGACTACCTAAGGCTATAAAAGAGATATGGACCTCGAGGAGTGAAAAAAGGGCATTTGGTATTTCTAGTAGAGTTGGATCCATGTAATGGATTCATCAGAGAGTTGAGGCATACTTTTGGATCTTTTTGTATGTTTAACTCTGCAGATGAACCCGGGTGGAAATTGTAGATCAATACTAATTTAACGGACAGTCAAGAGCGTAGCATGGATGATTTATTAAGGCATACTTTGGATCTTTTTGTTAGATTCAAATGATTTAATGAATTATTATATTTTGATGAATAAAAATTTCGTTAAGGTTTGATATTGTTAGAGATAGAATTCCTAACTTCTTAAATGTTTTCACACAGGAATCTCTATTTACTTGAAGAAGAACTGCATGGATCCATACAAAGCATTATCAAAAGCAGAACTTCAAGCAAAGAAAAGAGGAGGAGTTCGTCCGGCTACTAATCTTATGATTCAGTCCGCCAGTTGAGAACGTTTGCCTCCGAGAGTCCGTCCGACTGAGAAGAACGTTTGGCCACTCAAACATTGTGTTTTCTTGGGAACTCATCTAAAGGAAAGTACGCCTGGAAACTCAGTCAAAGAGCTCGCTCTCCAACAATACATTGTGGAGTTCGTTTGACTGAAGCACTGAAGAGTTCGTTTGACGAAGACTCAGTAGAGATCGTTTGTCCAACCCAGGCTTAGCTATCAAACACTATCTACCTCTTTAGAGCATTAATGAAGCACTGTTGAACGCAGGATGAAAAAAGGGACATAATTAATACTTTATTCCTCGTTTCTTCAAATCCTCTGCTATTCCTTAAATCAAGCTGCTTTTGCGGAATCAACGACGAGATTTTCTGAACATCATATCTCCTCAACGATCAAATTCAAATCTTCTGTTCAAAACATTAATTGCTATCTTAGCTGGGATACACAAGCATTAAATGTCAAAGTTAAAGCTCAAGGCAGAAAGCTTTGAAGAGCAAGACGATGAAAACCTCCGCCATTGAAGATGCAATAAATGCATGGCAGAATGCACTCAATGCTGAACCAGAGATGCAGAAGTATCCATTACTCACAAAGGAGAATAAATTCAAACGGAACTATTTTCAAATCTTTAGCAAGCTCTCATTAATCATCCTACTGAAGATATAAATAGGGGACTTGGCATCCAAATTCAAATTGACGACTTACACACGATCAAAGCATACAAACTTTCTAAGTTCATCAACTGCGATCTAATTTTCAAAGCCAAAACTCAGTAACCTCAAGCCATTCCTTATCTGAGTTAAGTCGTCAACTAGTGTGAAGCACTTATAGAGTTTCACTCTTATCCCTTCTCACACAACCTTAACAGAGAACCAAACCTACTATTTTCTCTGTATTTTGTAATTCATTTTTCTACCCACTCTTAGTGAAGAGACTTTGTAGAAACCCAAAAGTCTCTTGTAAAAGAACTGGGAGCAGTCCCGTCGAAAATACTGGTTTAGGAGAAGTCCTGCGAAAACTTGTAAAGGAGAAGTCCTTCGAACACCAGGAGAAGTCATGCATAATACTTGTACTATTTTGTGAAAATAGTGAAAATCTTGGTGAAGCAAGGACTGGACGTAGCCTGTCGATTAAGAGGGTGAACCAACATAAATATCTTGTGTGATTTACTTTTCAGCATTAAGTTATTTTCCACTGCACTCACTCACAAATATATTTGAAACTAATAACTGCTTTTAACTAAAAAGAATTTTAAAAACACCCACACAATTCTAACCCCCTTTCTTGTGTGTTTTATCACTATCACTTTTTGTATGGTTGGATTCTGGCATGCCATGCATTGAACCAAAATTTATTTGTCATAGGTTGGCCTTTGATCAAAAGGGGGAACCAGTAGCTCAACGAAGGTGGAAATGGGAAAGGAGAAAATGAGGGCTATTGAGGTTGAAACGAGAATGCTATTGGGTGTTGGAGTAATAAGGAAAGTGAAGTATCCTAGTTGTTCTACATTGCGAGAGTCAAAAATATCAAGAGAGAAGTGGAGAATGTGCACAAGCTTTATGAATTTAAATAAGTTTTGTCCAAAGGATTCTTATGCTACCAAATATAGATCAATTGGTGATGGTGCATTCGGAAGAAGAATGTTGAGTTTAATGCATGCCTACTCTGGCTCTAATCATATTCCAACGCATCTACTAGAAGAGAAGAAAACTACATTTATCACTTATTGGGGCAATTATTTTTATCGAATGATGCCCTTTGACTTTGAGAATACTGAGATGACTTACCACAGGCTGATCAATAAGGTGTTCTCTTCGAATATCAGTTGAGTGATGATGGAGGTTTGTATAAATAACAAACTAAGGTGCATTTCAATTTTTTTACAGATTTAGGATAACTTTAACACAAATGACACTTTTCATAAGATATTTCTTATTTTGAATGAAGTTGGAAGTGGTTAAAAAAACTTTCATTCTAAGTCATCACCATCAAAATAATGAATTCGTCACTAGTCTATCAATTAGTTCATTATCAAAGTAAGTTTTACTGCGGAAGTAATTCAGTTTGCTTTGTGAGGTTAAATTATTAGAGATTTATATAAGGGTTGTCTAAATGAGTCAATAACTTTATCCCACCCTATTGGACTAATGAGATTTGTTGTAAATAAATAAAATAAAAAACTTCTAAAAAACTTATCTTAAATATCATTATTCCACTTACAACTAATCATTTAGCCCAAACTTTGTCAAGGATTATCTAAACACCCCTTTATATAAATCTAAACACCCCTTTATATAAATATTTGCCTTTATTATTTAATTATCCTTTAATTTTTTTTCTGGAAATACAGACAAAAATTCCAACACTATGTGACAAGATAGTGTTGCATAGCCCTTTCCTCGCCACAGCGCCATTTGTACATTCCAAGATGTCCTCAAAATTTTGAGACGAATTTGAAGAATGCGTTGTTCCATCTGTAGCATGGATGTTCACTACACCCCCTGCAATGGCAAAATAGATTGAAGTTAAACAGCAAAAATATCAAAAATGAAATTGAAAACATACTAAAACATATAATGCAATCTGCCAACAAAGTGCAAAGCGAGTAAGCAAATCAGTTTACCACAAAATTCAGCCATCAAATACCACTCCTGAAGCTTTTTTGGGCCAAAAAGGTAAGGAACTAGTTGAGACCTAATTCAAAATGTGTTTCCTGAACATATCCAAAAAGATGCTACGATGCAGCTTTTTGCTTAGTTGGAGAGTTAAAATAGACAGAGCTAGGTGTTTGATTGCCGTTTTTCAAAACTATAATTAAAAAGAGCTTTTAGAAACTTGTTCAAAATAAAAGCAGAAAAAAACTGTTGAATGAGATGTTTTTTAACAGTTAAAAAAATGGAATTTAAAAACTAAAAACAGAAATTGAAAACATCTTTTAATTGTTTTGGTATTTTAGTTTTTAAAACTAGAAACAAGAACTGTTTTCAAAAACAGGTTTTGCCAAACAAATTTTTAAATTTTTCAGTTTTTAAAAACAGAAAACAATTTTTACAGAAAACAGTTTTTAAAAACGGTAACAGGCTAAGGGAGACAATTCGTAGCTCAAAGAAGCAGTAGGATTCCACATATTGTGAAATACCACAGTTCTCACATCTCGAATCATATCCATCTCTTTAGGCTTCAGCAGATCTATTCAGAGGGAACCAAGATATATCATGCCCCAACATTTAGCTATTTACATTAGTATTTAATTTATATGTATCGATAGTGTAAAGAGTTCTACTCATACATCTAATCATATTGCTCCATTTTTCATTTTAAATATTTTTAAATTTAAATTAATTAGGACATGAAAAATTGATGAATTTTAAATGGTTGACTTAATAAAACTTTTTTATATTGTGAGTGCATAGTAATCAAACTTTTTCCATTATTTAAAACACATGTTAATAACCATCAATAAATATATCATTGAAAGGAAAGAAAACAAAATAGTATATCTTAATATTTTAAGTCACCGGAATTTCCAAGATTTGTTATACGAGCACAAGGCCTCCCACGTCCATCCTCCTGCAAATTTTGCAAAGATTGAAGCACTGGTTATACAAACTGACATATGTAAATGATATTTAACATCATAAAAGAACATCAAGAAGAACAGTCTAGAACATCAAGACAAACAATTAATTAAAACTAGGATTGTGAATATAATGAGAATTGAGAAAGCAAGAAGTTACATAAAACTGGTACTAAGTTGACCAGACCAAACATTAAAACAATTTTTTGAAGAACAGTTAACCCACTAAATCAAGAAGCAAACATTTGAATCATGAACTACATATCATACGAGTTATGAGGTTAAGCACCCTGAAAGATAGCTTGAAGTATGATAGATCAATGATGTATCGTTGAGTATATAATAAACAAAATGGTAAATGAAATAAGTTCAGGCCAAGAATACATGGGAAAACATACAAGGTCTGTTTGGTTTGAACTAAATTTGTGAAAAATTATATCTCACTAAATTTGAACTTCTCATACTCTTATGATAGTTTAGTTTGTATCTCACTTTCTCATTTTCAAAAGCAACCATTTTTCCTAAACTTCAATTAAACAACAAGAAATGACAGGGGTGCAGATGGGTCGGGTTTTCAGGTGTTCTTGAGTCCAAACCAATTATTCATGTTCAGGTAGGGTTGGTTCAATTTTATGGGATTTTTCGTTCCAAACCCAAATGGATCTCAACAAGAACCGGGTCGGGTCGGGTCATTGATGTTAGTTAAACAAACAAAATGCCACTCAAAACCCTAACACTCACTTCCAAGCTGTTATTCCTTCCCTCTCACTCACTTCACAGCCACACTCTAGATCATTCAAGCCATGGAACTTATGCGACACGCCATCGTCTACTGTCGCCTTCTCCTTCTTTCCTCTCACTCTTCTTCATTTGCGAGATTGTTGGGTGATGCCACAAAGGAACCACGAGATCTAATTCAAGGCCACGTGCGAGTGCGACAATGACAGCAAGATCCAGTTGACTTCAAGTGCAATGACGATGAAGAATGGTGATGATTGATGAGGATCTCCAGTGAGGGTCAGACCATAGTTGTGATTTACGAACAACACACAGATACGAGGGACAGGGGAAAAAGTATTAGGGTCAGCTCTAGTGTTTGAAAAACCTAATCCCAAAATCCCTAATTTCCAAACCCGGTACTCAAACCAATCAGATCGGGCTACTAGGAAAAATACCTAAAAAACTCGAGTCCGAACCAAACAGTGTATTTGTCTTGGGGTCGGGTCGTGGAAGACTATGGAAAGGAAAGATGTTCACAGGGCATAAATTTGGTTTCGAACATGCCTACCAGGGATATACCAAAGAGCATTCCTAACTGCATGATGTTTGCTGATGATATAGTTCTAATAGAAGGTTCAAGGGAAGCGGTTAATTTAATGGAGGAAGACTCTGGAATCCAAGGGTTTTAGATTAAGCAGAAGTAACACATGGTATATGCATTACAATTTTGGTAAGACGGAAGTCAGAAGTACTCAAGAAGTAAAAATTAAAAACGACATCATACCACAAGTTTCACAATTTAAGTACCTCAAATCGAGTATACAAAATAAAGGGCAAATTGACAAAGATGTTACGGACATAATTCAAGTTGGGTGGTTAAAGCGGAAAAAATGTTTATTGGGTTAATAACTATCATTATAATGTCGAGATAGCTGGACTATTATAGCTTCGAATAAGTAGTTACTTGTTAGACAGGTTACTTGAGTAGTAGCATGTAGCTAGTACTGTAATGCCTTTTAGATAAGGCATTGTATTACCTTTCAATTTTCATGATGAGTGAATAATCATTCTCTCACAGTCTATTCTTCTCTCTAACTCTAACAAAGTGGTATCCAAAGCAAGATTCTAATTTTTGGACCTGAGGGTCATCAAGATTGAAGCTACGAGTTTCAATCTTGTTTGAGCCGAATCGAAACTAAGAGTTTAGAACCCTGTTCTGTGTTAGTTGCTTGGGGTCTAAATCATTTCGAACCCTGTTTGGCTCAGTTCGTTTGGAGCGCAACGAATTTTACGAGTTTCGTCCTTCATCAGAGATTGCATACTGCAATTGGTGGAAGGTGCAATCAGAGGCTGCGAGTTTCAATTCCATTCCACATAGTGCAAAGTGCAATTGGTGTAGAAGCTGCGAGTTTCAATTTCAGAGGTTCATTCCACACGCTGCGAGCCTTGTTTCTGATCAAGCTTCTGATCAAAGGTGCATGTTTCAACAGGGTAAACTGAATCTGCATGTTTCAATTGTTGTTTGGCCCTATTCATCGCAATCATGTTCTGTTTATCAATCTTTGTTTGGCCCTGTTCGCTTGTTACTGTTGTGTGTGAGGCTGGAGCAATGATTCTCTCTGTTTCTTAACAAGAAATTCTCCCTGTTTTTGATCAAGAAACCCTCACAATGGGTGGAACAAATGGCAATCTTCCAGGGGTAAATCTCTTAGTTCATACTCAAAAGAATTGGGATTGTTGGAGTATTCAAATGAAGGTTCTTATAGGCTTCCAAGAAGTCATGGAAGTGGTGGAACAAATGGCAATCTTCCAGGGGTAAATTTCTTAGTTCATATCACTGATTTGATGGTAGTTGAAAAAATCCTTCGATCCCTCACTCATAAAATTGATTACATAGTTGTAGCAATTGAGGAATCAAAGGACATAAGTGAGATGAAGATTGAAGAGCTACAAAGCTCTTTGGAGGCCCATGCGATGAGACTCTTTGATAAATATTCTGAGAAAAACTTAGAACAGGCCTTGAAAGTTGGAATAGAAAGGAATGATAATAGAAAGAAGAAGAATAAATGGAAGGGAAAATCCAATAGCCAGAAATGTGAGTGGTCCTCTCATCAAGATCAGTCAAAGCTTGACTTTGACAGGCCTAAATCTCCAAAAAGAAGAGGAGGTTCTGCCAAAAATTATGGTAAACAGAGGCATGTTGATAAAAGTAAGGTGGAGTGTTGTGCTTGTCATTAGCTGGGCCACTATTCCTGTGAGTGCATCTCTGGCACTAGTGTTGAATCTGCACCCGCTAAGAAGAATCAGAGCAAAGTTGCTGCGGAAGCTGGTGTTGGTTTGATGTGGTAACGGGAAACTGTAATATTTTTAAGGTCATATATATACAGGTGACATAGTGTTGCATATACAATTTCCTAGATACTGAATTACTGATGTCCCAATTGGTGAAGTGGCTAGCACTAATATGGTTCTTTGAAGAAAATTACATATGTGGCACAGCAAATGGCAAAAATAATGATGAAAACATCAATAGTAATGGCAGAAACTGCTTGGTCACTGAGCTTCATATTCCTTCCACCAAGCCGGTCAACCATGTCTGGAACAGGTTCCCAGTTCTTCACTTCTTGCTCATAAGGATCCTCAAATTTTATTTTCATTTTCTCTGCTTGGCGGCTTGCAGCCTCTTGAGCAAGGGTCCAATCATAAAATCTCCGACTTTCTTCATTGCTAAGAACATTGTAAACCTCTCTTAATCTCATGAATTTTTCTGAGGCAGTTTTTAGTGGAAGGGAAGTTGTGTCCGGATGGTACTCCTTTGATAGCCTTCGGTAAGCTACTTTAATTTCTTCTAAATCCGCGTCCGCTGAAACTCCTAAGAATCTGCTTGTTTCCATCATCAATCAGCAAGTTAATATATATATAGGCACAGCACATGAGAATGAATAAACCACAAGAACTAACAGTTTATTCATAGACTCACTCGTAATGAGAACCTGAAGAAGTGGTAAGCAAATCAGCAAAGTTTTCACCAAAAAGGTTCTTGGGCTTTTCCTCCCCACTATTCTTGGTACCTCCAACCCAACCTTCGTCTTGGTTGTCCCAATGGATTCTTGTGTCAACTCCAGGGGGTGGTTTGCGAGAGGCGTGAGCCAGCAAAGTACTGTTATTGTACTGAGAGTTTGTGGTTCTTGTGCTAAGTAAATACCTTGTTCCTCTTGCTGGGTGATTTCCATTTCCAAAGATGGGATTTGAAAATAGAAACTGGGGAGCAGCTGTGGAAGCCATTGGAGGGAGATGGAGAAAAGAATTGTATGGTTGTGAGCTTTTGAAAAGAATTGTATGGTTCTCTCTCTCGCGGGGACACATCACCCTCCTCATTTACTTTAATTTTTCTTTTTTTTTTTGTGGTTCCCATTTACAATCACCTTCTCTTCGCCTCGCCCATCCAATTATTATTATCCCTCTACAGTTTCATATACCGGAAGCACCTTTCAAGACGTGAGTACAAATCATATATTTTGACTACATTACAATATCCTCATATATTTCATTTATTCTTCTCAAACTTTCCACAACCAACCCACGTTAAATAACACACTCATTGAAAACAATTAAATAAGTTCATTTCTAAAATAAAATAATTAAATTTTGAAGGAAAACAAAAACAAAATCATTTATACCCATTTATTATACACACTTTATAATCAGTTCATTTTTAAATTAGGCAATATATTTCTCTCGAATATTATAAATTGTGTTAAAATAAATAAATTTTGACTATTATTTCCCCTTGCTTAGACTACAGTTTTTTGGTATTTCAACCAACTTTCTACAAAAAATAGACTAATTATGGGAAGTGTGTGAGGGTGTAGTCAGGATAATGTATTGTTAGAATTGATGTTATATGGAATATAGGTGTGGAGGAATGAGAGAGATATATGGAAAGGGTAGAGGAAGAGAGAGATAATGTATGAGATGTGACTAATGCTACAATTATAAAAGAAAAGAGAAAGAAAGTAGAGGTGGAAAAGTGGTGAAAAAAAGGGGATGCGAATGAATTATAATTGAACAAAAATTAAAACAACAAAAGTTATGAAATGAAAATAGCGTCAACCGCCCTTTGAGAACTGAGATTTGAGATCTCGTCGAGTTAAGGAAGATTCTAAGATCTCAACAACTTACAACCTCTGAGATATAAGGTATTATCCTTCTGACCCTCAAACAGTGAGATATGTTGAGTTATTGAAAATTGAACGTTCAAGATTCGAGATCTTGTCAAATAACATCATTTGACTTCAGAAATCTAAGCTCTTGTCCTTTGAATCCTTGAGACATGTCCCTAGAGAACCTACAAATCGAACATAGCGAAGCATACCAACAATAGGAGAGGACTCAAGACTCTGGCCACCATATGTCGGTCATCTTACCTTGTACCTCAAGCCATTACTCTTATAGAAGGCCGAAGTTAGGGGTATGACGTTCAGGTGTGCATTTCAACACCTCGCACCTCAGCCAACATACCTTGAACCTCAGACCATCACTTTGAGTGAAGGTCAGAGCTAGGGAGCTATTGTTTTGGTGTATTGTTCATCACCATATATCCTGGCTGACTTACATAGTGGTCGGGTTATCTCACACATCATGACCAACCTATACTGAGCAGAGTTACCCCACACATCCAGGACGCCTTACACAGTGGTTGAGTTATCTCATACATCCTAACCGACTTATATTAAGTTTAGCCACCTCATACGTTTAGGCCAACCTAAATAATGGTTGATTTGTCACATACATTTGAAATATAATAAAGTAACACAAGAAGAAGGTTGAATTCTATTTGAATATTTTTTGCAAAGTTGAATCAATAAACTTAAACCAAACTTAAGGGATTCTTAGGTACCTACATTTAGTCTTAACAACATCCTGATCGACTTACATAAGGCCGACTCACCCCATACATCTAGGCCAATTAACTCGTGGTCGAGTTATCCTACACATCTTGGCGGACAGGCACAGATCCACGTGCAACTTAGGGGGGCACGTGCCCCCGCAAGATTTTCAAAGCGGTAGACCTAGCGTATGTACCTCGTGAGAATAATTTTAGGATTGAAACTTGTCTAAATTGGCTAGTACGGAGAGGCACGAACATCACAAGTCGGCCATTGAGGAAACCTTGGTGAAGCCAAGCATTAAGGTGAAAAGTGTTTTATTTATTCATGAGGATATTGATTCTTAGATGAGACTCATTATGAACACATTGCCCGTGGTTGACCAACAAACTGACTAATTAAGCAAGCATCAGATTAATGAAGCTAGTTATTACACTATCATAGGGAGAAATTTGTATAAAATGTGATTTCCCGATTTCTTAGATGCTTAACGCTCAATTAGGCCAATAGAATGCTTAAAGTGCATGAAGGAGTTTGTGCGAGACCTTAAAGGGGTAAGATTT
Organism: Acmispon strigosus; assembly: GCA_030819835.1. NCBI lineage: Eukaryota > Viridiplantae > Streptophyta > Magnoliopsida > Fabales > Fabaceae > Acmispon > Acmispon strigosus. The sequence goes on from JAUAMA010000007.1 coordinate 35,294,073, forward strand.
TTAGTAGCAAGGTAATTTAGGAACGATATTATTGCCTACTCTTTGAGCCAATTGTGTAGAGTTTGTAAGGAAATGTGATAAGTGCCAATAATTTGCAGACCTCATATAGAGAATTTAAAGTCTCTAACCTCTCCATGACCCTTTTTCACCTAGGGTGTAGAAATTTGGGGCTCCTTCCTTGACAAAGGTTGAAGTTCACTTTCTTTTGGTTTTTATTAATTATTTCTCCAAGTGGATGGAGGTAATTCCCCAAGCAACAATCTAGGCCAACAAGGTTCGATAGTTTTACTAGAAAAATATTACATGTTATTTTTGGAATTCCAAATACTATTGTGTCTAATAATGGTACAAAAATTTCTTTGTCCCTATAAACATAAAATCTAAACAAAAACTGTTGTATTGTAGAAAAGGGATCTAAAGCCTTCCTTTAGTATTTTTATATGGAGGAATTTGAAAGAAAAGTGAAACAAGTACAAACTTTTAAAATCTAAATTAAAAGGACTTAAATAATAATTATTATGACAATCAATAAAGGATTAAGACACCAAACTTATTCCATTAAAAAAGAAAAGACACCAAACTTATCATCTTACATCATTCATTCAATTTACTTTTATCATATTAACGAAATTTTAATTGAGATAAAAAATTCAACCCATACTCTTTTTTTTTTTTCTTCAAAACCCTTATACCCACTCTATGGATAAGAACTCTCTATTCAATTTGTGGCTTTACACAGACAGCCCACTTGTCCTTAACCAGAGCCCAAGGCCCCCTTTCTATTATTAGACGCGGTATGAAGAAAAGCAAAATTACATTAAGGCCCTCAAACTGAAAAACTTTATATAAAACTGTGCCTTTCTGAGAAGCTAAGCTATATTCAACAGCGCTCTCTCGCAGAAACCCTAAAACCCCCTTTCCCCACATCGATACCCTAATTTTGTGCTGCTTCATCAAGCTTTTGCCCCCAAAAACACGCTCTCTCTCCCTCGCTCCAGATCTTCTGCACTTTGATTCCCTTCGCCTTTCGTAGTTTTGTTATCATCGAGGTAATTTTCTTCTTTGCCTCTTTTTATTCATCCTCTAATTGCGATGCCGATGCGTTTGGTGGGGTGGGGCCTGTGAATTGAGATGCGAGTAGATTTTGGTTTTTCAGTTTGTAGTATGATGTTTTTTTTTTGTGTGATTTGTGAAAGCGTTGAACTCTGTTATTTGTCAAATTGATATGTACTTTGATTTATTTTTCATTGCCTTTATCTTGTATTATTAGAATCGAAATATTTGACTAGTGAAGACGAGCTTTTGGGCTGGGAGGGTGTTTGGATGCTCCGAAGGTCTCTAATACTGCTACGGACATAGTGCTGTCTTTTAGGAAATCATTCTGTTGTTTCTCTTTTCTTACAAAATTTAAGGTCAACCTTCCCCGGGAAACTGGAAATTATGTGGGTTTTTCAATTGGGTTAATGTTAAGCCTGAAGAGACATACGTTAAAATTCTTTGCTAATTGTGATAGGTGTATAAAAATTCAGAAGAATGTTTTAGCTGGAATCTGCTAGTTGGTGTTTGGCATTTTCTGGTTGTCTCCAATTGTAGATAATATATTGGGGGTGTTAAAGGTCATGCTGGCTATGCAGCTTTGGCTGCTTACAGTTTAATAATCTAGAATTGGTCGATGATATCTGGAGCTGACTGGAATTTGTGTGAACAATATCGCCTTCATCTTAGGCGCATCATTCTTCGTTACTTACTTTGTTTTCGTAAGGTCATGTACATGAAACTGATATCATTCATTGTTTTTGCAGGGTTACAATATCAAAATTTCCTGAAGGGACTGACTTTGTTAAATTGCAAGTGCTATGGCTTCTTCATTGGACATGTCACTTGATGACAGAATCAAGAACAGGAGTAACAACAGAGGGAGAGGTAGAGGACGTGGCGGAGCCCGTTCTGGCCGTGGACCTAGCAGGGCCCTTAGTGGTGGAAGAATGACTGGTGCTGTTAGTGGTAGAAGAATTACTGGTGCTGTTATTGGTGTAAGAACAACTGGTGCTGTTCGTAGAGGTCCTCTTACGGTCAACGCTCGGCCATCATCTTACGCTATTGCCAAGGCAAGCTCAAAAAACGTGGATGCTTCTTATACATGTGCTTGAGATTCTGATATTCTATAATATACCCAATAATGAGACGATTCAGCATTATAGAAACTCAAAAGTGAGAGGAACTCCCTTAGTATTTGTTCCTTGGAGAAGCTCATGCTCGATCATTTTGCATCCCTGATGCCTGTGTCGTAGTTCACTAATGTGACAATTAGTATACACCTAAGAGTTGTTTGCTTTTGTTTTTGGGGGCTTTGCTACAGATCTCTGATGTGTGCAGGAGTTCTTTGATGATTCCTAGCATATTGTGTGAAGGAGCTTCATTAGGTGAATTTCAAAATGGAGCTCTTTCCAGTAGCACAAAAATCATATAACTATATAAGTGGGGTTAAATTCTCTAAACCATGATAATCCGTTTCATTTACATGAGTTGACTTTGCATGTTTGGCTGGTTTGTCTGGAATGGCGTTTTATTGGGATCCTCTTACTAAGTTGGGTTCAATGGTGCAAGAATTCAGTTTACTTCCCTATTTCATGGTATTTTGCAAAGGAGGTTTTCGCATAACATCAGAACTGGAGCTCTCACTTGTAGCATTACACCGGTTCATATGCAGTGGGCTGAATTCTTACTTCCGTTTACAACCTTTTACCTAGAGCTTTGATGGTTGAGTATGGATTTTCCTTTGAATTTATTGCAGTGGCCAGATCGGCTTCCTTAATAACATTTCTGTTCTGTTTTCTCTGGGGATTTTCCTACACTGACTAATCTTGAAGAATGATTAATATCGTTTTCTGGTCATAATCTGATGTGTTCTTTTGCCTCTCTGGAAACTGTTCTGTTTGGTTTCGACAGACTATTCGCAGAACCAGGCCTTTTCCATGGCAGAATGATTTGTTTGAAGATAGCTTAAGAGCTGCAGGAATTCAAGGAGTAGAAGTTGGCACCAAGCTGTATGTTTCCAACTTGGACCTTGGAGTGACCAATGAAGACATAAGGGTATATGCTATGTCATTTTAATATATACATCGTTCTTAGTCACTTTTTCCACCGATCCTCTCTGGAAGTTCTCTTGAAACTTGATTTGCAACTCAGGAACTTTTCTCTGAGCTTGGAGACCTGAAGCGCTACGCTGTTCATTATGATAAGAATGGACATCCAAGTGTAAGTACTGGATTTTGTATTCTAAACTCAACCACTATTTTGTTTTTTGCTTCTTGTTCTTGATTGGTATTTATCTTAGATCTTATCCATTTGAGGTCTTCTATGAGAGCAGGTGTTCTTCCCATATGTTTTTTTTGGGGGGGGTTGCAAAGTTTACAGAAATGTGAAATGTTTCAGAAAGTTGTGAGGTCTTTAGCCATAGCATTTTCCCCACACTTAACAGTTTTGTTTAACATGTAATACCTATTCAATTGTAATTATCATTTTCTTCAGCTAAATATTTACTACATTTCAACTTGTAACAGGGTTCTGCTGAAGTTGTCTATACTAGAAGGAGTGATGCATTTGCTGCTCTTAAACGATATAATAATGTACTTTTGGATGGAAAGCCCATGAAGATTGAGATTGTTGGTGACAATCCAGAATTGCCCATATCTGCTCGAGTAAATGTCACTGGGATAAATGGACAGAGGAAGAGGACAGTTGTGATGACGTAAGTTTAACATTTCGAATTTTGTGTGATACAAATGCATGTCTGTATCTCTTGTGAAATCAGTTCTGGTTTATTTTTTAATTGTGAAAATGATGTTTACCAGACCAAAATATGCAGCAGTTAGCGAATATCTTTTCCCTATAATCTTCGAAGTTCTTTTGTAATCTTTCATCTAATTTTGGTAAAAAAAAGTAAGTATTTCTTTAGATTGTGTGCTGATGTTTAAGGGTGTTACAGGCCTGGAGGCGGTCGAGGTGGAGGTCCTGCTATGCCTAACCGTGGTGCTGGGTAAGTCTCATATGGTGTAATCTTTTATTGATTCATTTTTGCTGGAATTTAAAGATTGGCCTTTATAAAGGTTAAGTCAATATGTATATTTTTTTGTTAGTCTATCATATTTGTATGAAGATCTAGGTCATTGTCTGCCGGATAATGTTTATGGTTCTCATTATTTGCTGTAAGATGAAGTGGTTTATAATTTATCATCTTCATGTTCAGATGGTATTTCATTAGAGTACGTGTTATTGTGGACTTGCCAAGGGTTTGGCACTTGCCAAGCCCTCTTTAGTTGTGGTTTCGTCCTGCTTTTTCCTTGTTTTTGAGCTGTTTTATCATGATGATTTATATCATCCCTCTGTTTACATCTTTACTTTTTTAATCTAGTGATTTTTACCAAAATGAAAAAGGATTTGATTTGGTATAACTGTATTAGATATCATCTGAACAGTTAAGAGGGGGTTAAATTTAAGCTCTTGAAAATAAAATGTTCAGCAGTAGGGATATGATTTGAAGCTGTTGATCGTTCTGACCTATTGTAAGACATTCATGTGAAAACCATAGGCCATGTAAGTGTTTTTCAATGGCATAGAAAAGTCAAATGACCTCTTGAAAAGTAACTTAATGATAAAAGAAACAATTTGAAGAGTAACTTAAATTTTTTAATTGTATGTTTTCAGCTTTTTAGAAAAGCCAGAATATATAAGTAATCATTTAAAATAAGAAAAAAACTTCTACTTAATCTCTAAAATATAGAAATTTTAGTCATAATATAAGTTTTTACAAGCTCACACGAACGAGCCCCATATTATTAGTTCATTGATTTAGAATCTCTGGAATGTGCATATCACATGTCTTTGCAAGAATAGTCAAATTTGTCTACAGTCTCAACCATGTTTAGAAATTTCACATTTGGGTTAACAGACATTGAAATGTGTGCATACATATATCCTTTAAAGCATTTTAGTATGTAGAATCTAATGAGTGAAACTCTTGGATATTGATTCCATCATTGATCGTTTCCTGCCATTATTACCATCATCAAAGCAAATTATAAATAGGCAATATGTTTATGGTCGTTTTATATTGATTGTCTGTGTGTGTAGATGCTTGAACTTTTGTAGGTCTTGTCAAATTTCTTTTGGAGTCTGGGTGGGACTTGGGGAAGGTGCTTCTTTGTAGGGTTTTCTTTTTCTTTTAGCATGTCATGCTTACTAATGAAGGTATTTGTTAACTTTCGGCCTGCATGAATCGTAGCCTCAACAGTCCCAGAAGTCATAGTATTATGTGTTGTAAACAAGCATTTGTTTACTATCGATGCTATTATCAGATTTCTTGCTAACACTGGCTTAAAAATGGCTCCCTAAATTTGGTATTTTCTGTAGACTAGTGCTGTGTCAAAATATATAAATGATTTTTTTTATTCACTTTGGGCAAGTTGTTTACCAGAGACTTTTTTTCATTTGTTTATTTCTATACAGTTGGGGACGCCGTGGTGGCTCAAGGAGTGGTATTGGTGGTGGAATTGGGCGCGGACGTGGTCGAGGCCGTCGTGGAAGGGGTGGAGGCAGAGGTCGTGGAAGAAAGGGTGGGGTTGAGAAGTCAGCTGAGGAACTTGACAAAGAGCTGGAGACCTATCATGCTGAGTCCATGCAAATCTCTTGATCTCGGAAGCAGCAAAGTTCATTTTGCAGTTTTACTTGCGATTTACTATTGGAATCCTTTGTACAGGAGCTTTTAAGTTTTCCCATGGGGTTACTTTGTTCTTTTATTTTACTGTGCTGTTAAATATGCCATTCTTGTTAGAAGCGGAATGATTAATCTAGCTTTGAAGTTTTCAGATTATATAGATTCTTGTTACATGTTGTTGGTCAAAGTTGCATTTGTCTTGCTGGAGAGCCTGTTGTGTTGAGGCCTTTTACGCCCTGTGTCGATTGCAGATTTTGGAAACTATTTAAAAATAATTTTTAGAAAATGTTTTTGAAAACTCTTTTTCAAACTCAAAGGAAAAAAAACAGTAAAAAAAACTGAAAACTGAAAATGATTAAAAAACAGCTTTTGGCAAACAAGTTTTTAAATTTATTAGTTTTTTAAAATAGAAAACACCCCTGATCTCGGAAATTAGTTTATTTTTTTCTCAACTCTAATGTTTAATATGGTTTCTTGAGTTTCCTGTAAAGCAGTGTCGATCTTTCTGAAATGGTTTAGATCTTCTTTGTTGGGTTTTTTCTTTTCTTTCTTCATGTTGGTGTTTTATTTTGAAAATTATTTTTTAAAATTTGGTACTTGTTTTGAAAAATATAGTTTGAACATAATGTTTTGAGAAATTGAACGCTGATGAAAATATTTTGATATATAAATTCAAAATAAATGAAAATATCGATAACTAAATTGAAATGGTTTTTAAAAATGGAATCATTGAAGATTTTTTGTTGTTAAAAGTTATCTGTTCTATATAATTGGAAGGGAATCGCGTTTGGCGCCCCCTGTATTGTGTCTTACGCCCCCTATATTTTTTAAATGCCCAAAATACCTTTCTGTACAAAAAAAAAACTGAACCAAAAAAAAAATCATAAAAATTTCAAAATTCCAATTTCTTCCTCTTCAACTCATCTCCATCAACATTTTTCTCCATTCACTTCATTGCCATCTCCTTTTACGTTATCCTATAAAGAAGGGGCAAGCAAGAAACCTTGAAATCCTCATTTCAAGAGAGAAAACGAATTTTCGAAGTGAACCACGAAGCCTGGTTATTATTCGCATCCTGGAGTGCGATTTGTGTACATATATCGCATCTAGGAGTGCGATTTCATATTAAAAAACATCTAAAAAAATTCAAGAAATGCCCAAATGATTTTTAAAAATTATGGGACCACCACAGTTAGTCTAGTTGACATATTTAGAAATTTTTATGGTAAAATGTTTTATTTTCAAAAATTAAAAACAAATAGCAAACGATGGAATTTGGGCTTGGGACACCGAGCTTATGGCGAAGCCATAAGCGTCCAATTACTTTTTTTTTTCTCTTCAACTTTGTAGTTCAGCCCGTCGCCATCCGAGACCGTTAGAAATTCCCTTTTCAGGGCCAGAAATATTAAAAAAAAAAATTTAAAATACTATTTCGCACCTATAAGTGCGATTTGGAGGCCCATTTCGCACTCTTAGGTGCGCTACACACTTTGAAAAAATAAAAAATAAAGAAATACTAGTTTGCACACCTATAAGTGCGATTTGGAGGCACATTTCGCACATTTAGGTGCGATTCACACTTTAAAAAAATAAAAAAAAATAAAAAAATAAAAAACTACTAGTTCGCACACCTATAAGTGCGATTTGGAGGCCCATTTCGCACTTTTAGGTGCGATACACACTTTTAAAAAATAAAAAAAATTAAAAAATTAAAAAATACTAGTTTGCACACCTATAAGTGCGATTTGGAGGTAAATTTCGCACTTGTAGGTGCGAATTTTAACCAGTGTTCGATTTCTTGCGGTTAACTATACGAAAATAATAGGAAACGACGGGAGGGAGCAAGGAGGAAACAAGAGGAAGGATGTTGACGGTTAGTAGATGAAGGAGGTGGTTGATGGAAGATGATGAATGTGGTTGTTACAAGATGATAATGTTGGTGGTGAAAGGATGGAGAGAAAGGGGGGTGGGAGAATGTGTTGGAATGGAGAAGGGTGAAAGGATGAAGATGATGATATTTATTTAATTTTTTAAATTTAAAAGGGTAAAATGGTAATATTTTAAATTTTAAAGGACAAAATGGTAAAAGACGCATTAAAGGGGGCGTAAGGCGCAATAGGGGGCGCCAAACGCGATTCCCTAATTGTAATATGCCCTTAATTTGCATCATTCTGATTATATAATTGCTCTCTTTACCACTTTCAATTGATTTTCCATTTTCGGATGAAATCCATCATTTTGTGTCAGATTTTTTCTTACGATTGTGAAAGAAAACTATGCTCTGTTTCAGAAAAAATATATGCCAATGTAACATTTATAATCATTTTGCCCCTTTTAACTGTAATAGAAATAAACCAAATGATTAAGGGTGTGTTTAATTCATCCGACGGGAAGGGAGAGAGGTATTTTAATTGAGGAGGAGAAGGGAAGATAATTTAATTCTTATTATATTTTATTCAAGTGAAGGAAATAATTCTATATTTATTTAGTTCAATACGAGTGAGAGGGTTTAATAATTAAATTACTTTTATGCGCTTAATGCGTACCAACAACAAAGGAAAAATAATGGTATGGGACTTCACTTGGGATGAAAACTCAGTTCTTTTACCCAATTTATTTATTCCGAGGATGCCAAATGAGCTGTTGTAAAGTAAATTATTCACTTGGGATGAAGGACTCACTTCTGTTACCCGATTCATTCCTTGGGATGAGGCGTGCGATTAGTAGGATTTTGATAGACATAAAATTCTAATACTGTGAAAGGGATATCTTTATCAAGTAAATTAGCTCCTTCCAATTCTCATCACTTTTGAAGGGAAATAAAATTGAGTTATGAGGGGTTTTAGCTCTTCCATTTCCTTCTCCTCACCTCCTAAAAACATAACCAAATATAATAATTTTTTTAAAAAAAAACCTCCCCTTCTCTCCACCTCCCTCCATCCGCACAATATAAAAAGTTATAATATCAAAATAAATGTTTACTTTTTTCCTGTAGACACTATGTCATGTGAGATTGTTATAAAAATTTTATGAAAATATTTCCCGTAAAATGTTCATTCTTCGTACGACATGATTTCGCTATCAGATTATCGTATGATATAATTTCGCTATCAGATGAACACACCTCTATATATATTCATCCTAAAATTATTGAAATATTTGCAAAATATGTACGGAAATTATATTAAAATTTATTAATATTAATTTTAATTTTAATATGTAAGTATTCACATACAACTATACTTCAATTATATTAAATATATTAATATTTGTAATTCCTGTCGCACATATTAATATTAATATAATCCTAAATTTATTAAAAAGTTATATAAAAAGTATTAAAGTTTTATTAAAAATACATATTTCTATTATTTTAAATTTGAAAATATATTCATGTAAAATGTGTATTCCCCATTGGGTCTTTTTATCACATACCCACATCAACTCAAGTGAGACTTGGAGCGATTGGGCTTTCTAACTAATCAAGCTTGCATGAATCTAACAAATGGTTCATGAATCCTATGCTGCTGAAGAAACATTTACTAGAAAAAACATCCTTTTAGCTGCAGGATAGGGGAATCGGCAGGGGCTTATATGAGAGACTTTGCATTTGCAGAAAGAGAAAAGAACATATACAATCATACGAAAGAGAAATAAGAGTGTGGATGAATCATTATAACACTCATGATATCATCTAAAATTCAGTGCCATTGAATAATTTTCCTTATGAAATCATAAAATTAACTTAAGAGTTGCTTAGAACCAGGAAATGCGAACTAACGTAACTTATTGCAGACCTTGAGAGCAGACTTGGAGGTAGTTTAAGGGAGCTATAGTTTAGTTTAGTTTAGTTTGCAGGTTTGGGCAGGAGGGTTCTAAGGTGGTCTGTGAGGGCCGTGAGACAGTTGTAGGAGGAGCCACCTTGTTGAACGGCTTTCCAAGCTTTCTCTTGCACCTCTTTGGCTTTGCTTCTGATTTGTGCACCTTCTTCATCCATTAAACTCTTTACAGCCTTCTTTATAAGTTCTCCACTCACCACTTTCTTCTTACCATCATAGGGAGATATGCTCCATTCAGCTGCGCCTACCTCCACCCCAAAACCGTACACCTCGGTAATCAACTTCTCGACATAGTACTGGTCGCTGAATCCCGGCATGGTAATCATGGGAACCCCAGCACTGATAGCTTCCACCACCGAGTTCCATCCGCAGTGCGTTAGAAACCCACCCGTCGCCGGATGATTCAAAATCATCGGCTGTGGGGCCCATCCCTTGATCATCATTCCTCTGTTTTCTTTCTTCATCTTCTCTTCGAAACCTTCCGGCAACCATTTGTGGTCGTCGTCGTCGTCCTCATCTGCGTCTTTGTTTTTTTTCCGATGGACCACCCAAAGGAATTGATGACCGGAGGCGTCAAGTCCACTCGCTATCTGGAAAAGCTGCTCGTCAGACAAACGACACAGGCTCCCAAAGCAAATATAAACCACTGAGTTTGGTTCCTTGGAGCTGAGCCAGGTGAGACACTCGTGTTGTTCATTACTACTCTTGGGTATCATGAGCGAAGTAGGGCCAATGTGCCACACTTTCCGCCCGGTGAGGTTCTCATAATACTCGGTATAGCCCTCATCAAGCTCAGCGAAGCTGTTCACAATTACGCCGTGGCTGCCCTTTTCACCTTCTACCAGAGATTCAGAGAGTCTAGCAAAGCCAGGTGATGGCTTAATAGGAAGGGTAAGGGGGTGTGGGAGGCCGGGGATATGATAGGGCCCTGAATCAGAAGTGAAGGCTTCTGGGTGACTCTTAATGGCGTCAATCATGCAAAGGTCGAAGATGGAGATTGGGTTGAAAATGAACCTCGGAATTCCAAGGCGTTCGGCTGAGACTCCACTCCAGGTGAACATGATGTCTGAAATGAACACATGAGGAGGGCTCTGCTTCATGAAAGCCTCGACTTGGGGCTGAATAACATGAGCCGCCATGTGTATCTTGGCGGCGGTGGGGTTGTCTGATGCGGCGAACAAGTTCTCCACCCCATCGGGGAGACCCACTTGGGTGCTGGGGAATTTGATAATGTGAACACGGATGTAGTGGCCGCATGCTCTGTCCTCCTCAATAGTTTTGTCAAAGAGTTGTGCGTTGGCGGGAGTGGTGATGATGGTCACATGCTCGCCTCTTGAAGCCACCAGACGAGCCAAGCGAACTAGAGGAATCAGATGACCCTGCGCGAAGAAGGGAAGGAAGTATAATTCCAACGCCCTTGATGTCTCCATTTCACTAGAGGGATCAGATGTTCTTTCTTCTCCTGTCATTACCTAGCTTTCCTTTCAATGGCCACTCTCTAACTTTAGATAATAGAAACCAACTCACCCAACATTACCACTTTTTGCATACTCCTATTCCCATTAACAGAAATGAAATGAATCTCCCTGCCTCATCAGCTACCACAGTTGGTATATATGACAGTATAATGCAACAAATAGCTATCATTTTAAAATTATAAACCGCCACGTGAGCTTCCCACGTGTACCACGTAGGTCATAAGATAATATTATCAATAACCTACGATCATATATTATAGTAAGATGTACTCGGTGGGGGAGCTTGAATGAAAATTTAATATTTTCACACTATTTTTTTTATATTTTTTTTATTTTCTTATCATATCATTCATCACATCTTTCACTTATGTTTTTTCTAGGGGTGAGCAACATATCCGGACCCATCCGAACCGTGTAAACTGAATGGAAAAAAAAGCTCTCAGGCGGTTGCATGCGTGTTCTCGGGTAAAAGACTTCGGTTTTGCTCAGTTACCTTCGGTCGGATGCGGGTGAGAAACAATTGATCCATTGGAACCCAAAACCAATCAAAATATAATACTCCCCCGTCTCTAATTATAAACTAACATTGTAAAATTTACGCTTATTAAGAAAATAAATGATAAAGGTAGTTGATGCATTAGTTTTGAAAAAAATTGTACAATATTCACTATTTATCCCTATTTAAGATCAAACTTTTTATTCATTATTAGTATTGAAAAACCAATAAATGCAAGGGTTAATATGGAAAGATATATTAGCTTTTGTTAAGTTAACTTATATTTAGTGACACCATATAAGTGTAAATGTTAGCTTATAATTAGAGACGGAGGGAGTATATTTTAACTTTCAATGTCAAAAGTTGTTATTACATATCCATTTAAAATTCAAATCAATTTGGCTTGTAGTACAGGTTTGTGCAGGGATGTCTGCAACTAGGGGTGGAAGTAGGCCAGGCCAGTAGGCCAGGCTGCCGACAGGGGCCTATGGCCTGGCCTGGCCTGTTTATGGCCTGGCCTGACCTATTTAATAAAAAGGCTAGGTTCAGGCTTTTTTAAAAGCCTATTTAATTAAGTAGGCCAGGTTTAGGCTTTTAAAAAAGCCTATTAGGCCTGATAGGCCGGCTTGTTTAATTATATTATATAATTAATAAGAAATGAAAAAATAAGAAATAGGAAATGAAGAGTTTGTGTTTCAGAAGGAAAAAAATAATAATAAAGAAATGAAAGGTCTCAAGAATTCAACTTTTCAAATTCCACTTCACGTCTTTCTCAATTCTCCATTTCTCCTTCATCACCAATTTGCCACTTCATGTTTTCACCAGTAAAACACAAACTTGAAGGCTAAAGCTTCCCGTCCTTCACCACCGTCCACCGTCACGCCGTCATTCACCACCGTCACGCCATGCACCCAAAGTAAGAACGTTGACCGCTCTCCACATCCAGCTTCGTCACCGCCGTCACGCCGCCATTCACCGCCGTCACGCCATCGCCATCATCTTTCACGCCGTCATCTTTCACACCGTCATCACCATCGTCACGGCGTCACAGTCTTCACTCAAGTAAGAGGTAACACAGAATCTCTTTCCATTTTTTCTATTTCGCTCCTCGCGACTTTCTATTTCACCGCCGTCATTCGCCATCGCTCTCAAAGATATCTCCTTTTCATTTTTCCTATGTATGGCTTTTTCCCTACTCAGTACTCACTCAGACAAGACCGTTCTCCACATCAAGCACCGTCTTTGCCGTCGTTCACCTTCGTCTCTGTCATTCACTTGAGGTAAATCCCATTTTCATTCTCTGATTCTCTCTATTTCCCTTCACGTGAATTTCTCTACAATTTTTCCAATTTTTTAATTGTGTGTTTAGCCTTTAAATTACAGAAAAATTGTCCTGCTATTCTAAATTGAATATGAATTCTTATTGCTTCAATTTTCATTCTTTATTCACATTTCACACTGTTTGCTCAGGTTTAAAAAATGTCATCCTCCAATCCTGTTACTGCTAAGGGAAATGAACATGTTCCTATGAATTCCAGCCAACCAGAGGAAATGCCACAAGAAAATGTAAATGACAAAGATCAAGTGAATGAAGATGTAGTCACGAAGAGGAAGAGGAAGAAAACTTCTATTGTTTGGAATGACTTTGATGAGGTTGAAATTTCTGGAGGTGCAAAGAAGGCTGTTTGCACATACTGTAAGCAAAAATTTGCAACTGGTGGGCTAGGGGCCAACACTAGCCATTTAGGGAGACATTCCATACTTGATTGCCCAACAAGATGGAATTCCACATATCATATGTTATCGGCTGCATTGAAATTTAAGATTGCATTTCCATCTTACAAGGAAAGAGAGCCACATTATGACTATGCACCTTCAGATGAAGATTGGGACCGAGTTGATAAAGTTTGTCAGTTTCTAGAAGTATTTAATCTTGCCACTCTTGTGATATCAGGCAGTGAATACCCTACTTCAAATTTATATCTTGCAGAAGTTTGGAGGGTGAAGCAAGTAATTGATAATGCAGCACAAGATACAGATTTATTTATGAGAGAAATGGCAACTCCTATGAAACTTAAGTTTGACAAATATTGGGGCGAATGCAATTTGCTTATGGCTATTGCTAGTGTTTTAGATCCCAGGTGCAAATTTCATGTTGTTAACATATGTTTTCCATTGATATATAAATCTGAAGAAGTTGCCCAAGAGAATATAAAGAAGGTACAAAACTCATTGGAAGAGCTATATGATGAGTATGTTTCTATAAGTCTACAAGAGTTATCCTCCACTGAAGTTGATATTAGTGGCAGCAATTCATCATCATCTTCGACCCAATCTCAATCTTCAGTCATCACTGGATTTGACCGAATCATGAGCATTGTGCGTGAAAAGGAAGCTGTTCCAGCAGTTAAATCTGAATTACAAACTTATCTTGATGAAGGTGTTTGCATTCCTGATGGAGATAATAACTCTTTTAGCGCCTTGGAGTGGTGGAGGAACAATAGCTTAAAATATAAGAACTTATCTAAGATGGCTGCTGATATTCTAGCCATTCCTATATCAACAGTGGCCTCAGAGTCTACTTTCAGTGCTGGAGGGAGAGTTATTGATGAATATCGCTCTAAGATGAATGAAGAATCTATTGAAGCACTTATTTGTGGAGGGGATTGGCTTCGTCACAAGTATAACTTGAATCGGAAGTCAAAGGTTAAAACTTCTTTTCACATAGTATTTGTATTATTTGTATTCATTATTATTTTGAAGCATTTTTCATTCCAATAACATAAGTTAATTTCTTATTTTGAAGGTGGATGAACAAGCTGAGGAGATCACCTTGAAGATTTGAGACCTTTTGATGTTTAATTGTTGTTGCACCTTGCTTCTTAACTGTTGCATCTTGCTACTTAGCTCACTACTGCATCTTAGTTTTCTTAACTCTATTGTTATTGTTAACTGTGAAGGCATGGGACCTAATTTAATTATGGTTTCAATTTAAGGCCTAAAGGGACCAACTTAATTATGGTTTTCAACCTACTGGGCTATACTTCTTTACTGCTGTTTTGTGACATGCCATTTTGTATCTGCCCCTGCAAGTTCGTGTTCTCTTTGTGGATGCGGTGGTGAACATGCTCTTGGGGCTGTTTAGACTAATCACCCTTGTCTTATTTCGCTGTTATTGTTGCTGTGAGTGGAATTTCCAATGCTGTTTTTGGCCTAAATGTTTTCCTCATATATTATTATGGGAGGATCTACTCTTTGTTTGTAATTTGCTTTTAGCTTTTATCTGTTTGTGTTCTGATTGTGTTTTTTTAGCTTCAACGATTCATGCTATATAATTCTATTGTGTTGTTTCAATTTAATTTTAGCTTTAACTCTACTGTTATTGTTAAGGCTTCATGCTATATCATTATACTATGTTGTTTAGGGTCTGTCATCACTGGGATTGCTTTGGAATATGATTAATTGATTATAACATCATCCTATGTTTAGTATGTGTTCATGTTTGTGCTGTTGTTATTGGAGGATGGTTAGCTTTATTGGGGATTGTTTCTAGCATACCATGTACGAATTCTCATGGTATGGAAATAACAATGTGATGCTTTTAGCTGTTGTGGATTTTATTTTACTTTTTATGTATGAATTCTCCTCTATTTGTGCACTGGTGCTGTGAAAGGAATAGTATTTTGCTAGGATGCTGGGAAATGATTTTGTAATTGTGTTTTTTTGAACTTGTATCTGTTCACTTTGGGGTTCTCTACGTATATTGGGTATAACATCCCTTGTGTAATATTAATATATAAGCTTCATTTGGTCTTTCAAAAAAAAAAAGTATAGGCCTTGGCCTATTTACAAGGCCTTCAAAAAAATAGGCTTTTAAATAGGCTAATAGGCCAGGCCAGGCCAGGCTTACAAAAAGGCCAGGCCAGGCCTAAATAAAAGCCTATGATAGATAACAGGCTAGGCTTAGGCCCTAGATTTGTAAAGTAGGCCGGGCCTATGTCAGGACCCAAACTTAAATTCCTGACCGGCCTGAATTAGAGGGGTGCCTCTAACCCAGAAGCCTACACCTGCCCTTTCATATTATTAAAGAAAATAATTTCCATGAACGCATAAGGAAAACATAATAGAGAAGGTTTATCTTTTTATATACATACAAAATATAATACATACATGTTGATAAGTATGGGCATACATATTACTATAAATATATGTTCTATTACACCCATACATAATATATACAGTCTTGGCATTCCCAAAACATCCCACTTCCTCCTATGACAGCAAAAAAACTTCCAAGGCAACTTTTACAAGACCTCATCACTTAGCAACCGGTGCCTGTGATGGTTCCTCTAGATAGTCTCTTCCTCTGTCTAAAAAAAAGAAAAGAAAAAGGGTGAGTCTAGTGACTTAGTGAGGGTATCCCTAAACACAAAATTAAAACGATGCAAATAAATTACAACAATAGAAATAGAAATAAACAACATTCTAGGTCAGGTGAGCTTTGAACTAATATCAATTATTCATCATCATAGCATCATGCACTCAACATTTAGGGTAGTTCATTTAAACACATATAGAAGAATGATTTCAAACACATAGTCAATTTCTCTCCTTTATTCTCAATACCTTGCATATCATCATCAAACTCTTGATCATCTCAACTCAAGAATCTTGGGTGATCCTAAGGGTGGTTCACTAGAGTCCCCTGCTCCGGAGGTTATTAATTTCTACCCGGAGATGCCTCCCCCTCCGGTTTTCCACTAAGGGAACTTAGCCAGATACCATGGCCTCATCATCGCATCATCCCTCCTTAACACCTGTGGGTTTGTCACTAGGGTCCACTCCCCGGAGGTGCATGTTTATATACCGAAGATACCTCACCCTTCGGTCGGATATCCAAGGTTTGAGTTGAGGATCAAGTTTCAAATAGGCTTTGAGTAAAACAATCTACACAATTTATATCACAATCACATATCACATTCTATAATGAAAATATATCAATCCCATCACATGATTACATCAACGTCCTCAAACTCAACATCAACAACTCAATTGTAGTGCATAGCACACTTTAAGCTTCCTACTGCGCCAAGGACAGTAGATTTCAAAACATTGCTATTCAGTATTCAACAAGCTATATTAAACTTTCCTAGTTCAGATTCCTAAACTGAACCAACAGTGTTTAAAAATCAATACAAAATCATGTATATCATCAACAAACATGAAATTTAGTAGGATTAAACCATTATCATCAAATCATTTCATACAACTGATCCCATTAAAAAAAAACATGTATGTCTCCACAACAAAATTCTTCAATCATGCTCACTTACGCAGAAAACTCATGTTTATGGCTGTAGTTCACGAATACTCTAGAAATTAGATACTTGGAATAAAAATCTGGGTATTTTTTTATCCTATAGATCTTTAAGTAAGCTTTCCAACGATATAAATTTCATAAAATTTGAACATCTGTAGAATAATCTAAAAATGATATACCAGAGGCTGTCCAGGTGTTAATACAACAGAATGCTAAGGACCTTGTAGCCAAAACTGGTGCTGAACCAGCCAACCAAAAATCATGAAAATTTTACCAAATTAAGCCCTATGAGTTAGCTTTCATACAAAATTGGTTTCACACCATTTGAACCCCTATAATGAGAGTTATACTCTTTGCAACACAGGCTGTCAGGGTGCATGCGGCCAGAAACACAGCCCAACTCCTAACTTCATTTGGGACCCAAACAGACTCTCAACCATCACGAAATTGGTACAACATACAGGTTTTTATGTTAGCTTTCATTCAAGACCAATTTCACACAATTTGGGTGAGAATAGAGAGAGTTATACCCCAATTTCTACAAGCTGCCCAAGAAAAACGGGAATTGCTTAACATCCATGAAACCAAATTGGGCAAAACAACCCTAACCATATCATGCATGGAAGAAAACACATAAAGCAAACAAATCCCTCACCTCAATTTGAAAGATCAGAACCCTAATCAAGAAAATTGGAGGGGATGATGAAGAATCGAGCTTGGAGTTAAGACATGAAGCTTCCAAAACCTCTTATTGGCAACTTCCCCCCTCTTCTCCTTCTCCTTCTCTTCTTTTCCTGTTCTCCTCTTTCTCCCCTTCTCGTTTGCTGCTTCTTTTCCTGTTCTCCTCTTTCTCCTTCTCTTCTTCTGTCTAACGTGTTGCTCCTCCCCCCTTCTTCTTAATTTCTTTTTTTTTTAATTAACACTAACCTATTTACTTGCTATTTTCCTTTAACCACTATGTTGGGCTGAAATAAGTTTAATTTGACCAATAACTCAAATTTTCTCTAATACTTACTAACATAAAAGTATATTTTAGTATTCCTTAAAATGTTTGGCTCCATCACCAAACTCTTAATAGATAATTTTTAATTGATATAATTATATGTATGCATATGGTTTAACTATAAAATAACCGGGTATTACAGCCTATTTATGAAAAGCCTGGCCTGGCCTGTCCTACTTCCACCCCTATCTGCAACGGTACTTTTCTAATTGTAAAAAAACAAAAATTTCACGAGCATTTACATATTTTAATTGTGAAAAACTGACAACCTCTATCAATCAATAAAAAAGGCTATGAGCTATCATATAGATTAGGCTAGTGAACTAGTGTTTCACCAACTTAACTTTACCGAGAAACTAGCTAGATGAAAAACCAAATAGTCTAACTCTAATCTTTTTTCTTCTTCACGTCTCTCTTCCAGAGTCTTAGGGCTTGCTCCTTCTTCTCTCTTCTCTTTCTTCACAGAGCTCACTCCATGCGCTGCTCCAACCCTTTTCTTTCTTCTATTATCTTCATAAAGCTCACCTTCCATGTACTTTAGCTATCGAAGTTATTGATTTTTTGGTGGTGGATGATGAGTTGGAACGAAGGCCAGTGGCTCGTCGGAGAAGGTGTTGTTAGCAGCAATGAAGCACATGCAGGGCAGTGATTAAGCTCACATCCGTATGAACCCACCCGAAGGATCCGCACACCCGCTATACCCGCACCCGAACTAACCAAAGAGGCAACCGGACGGTTGCGGTTCATAATATCTTGTGTTCGGTTTTGGTCGGATAGGCATTTTCGAGCACGAATCCGACCAAATCCGATCGATGCTCAACCCTACTTTTTCTTTTTTCTAAATGGAGGTGGAATTGAGATGGGTAAATAAAAAATTATTTACCAATTTACAATGGTTGTATTAGAATAAAGATTGGTAGACATCTAAAGGGGGTAGACCACTAGAGAGAGATAGGAAAAGAGGAGAGATAAGTGATAAGTGTGATATATGATGTGATGTAATTGAAGAAAAAGATAAAGATAAAAAAAGAAGTGTTTATTCTATTTATGTGTACACAAATCATTGCGGTTGTTTTATCTTCTGGTCTAATATATAGGATTTTAATGTCCCAATCTCCTGAGAATTACATGGACTTCCAGAACTAAATCTATATATCTATATACGCACGAGAGAGGCTAAACTCTAGATAAGAAGCTTAAATGAGATCAACAAAATAGTTGAAGTATATTAAAATAATATTTCTTAGGAGAGTGTAAGTATGATTAAAAGACCCAATCTTCTATATATTTATATATTTATATATACTAAAACAAGGTTTAATCCCATCTACCCCACCATGTCCTACCCACTAAGACCCTATCTTAACTAATTATTTTTTATGTTGTTATTTTTTTCAATTTAATATTTTAGATTTTTATAAATTTTGCATTTATTTAAAAAAATTAAAAAGATTCAAATTTGAAGTTGATAACACCGAAATTAACGTAAGAAATCTCAATAGGATAATCACATATATATTCTTATGATAATCAACAAAAACTGAACTAATTATTTGGATACTTTTTTTGTCCCACTTAATTATCCTATTAATTATGAATTTTCGCATTAAAAAAAACAAAACAAAAAAAACAAATTTGAAATAGGACACAAATCATTGAACCGTAATTAATGGAATTTGAAATCAAAAGTAATACAAAATTATATTTGAATTCCTTATTGTTGATGATAATATAGAAAAAAAAATGCAGAAGATTGGTGGACACAATTCAATATGACGGTCTTTCTATCAATTTTTAATAATATCTAGATTTTGATATATTCATAAAAATAATTTAAAATTAATTCTCTATCAATTTTTAGTAACAACGAGATTTTGATTTTTTTTTTTGATAAGCCGAAATGCATTCAAAACAAGCACAAGGGGTGCTTACCGCAAATACAAATAAGAGAGGTGCCAAGATCCATCCATAATAGACAGATTCATAACAAACCAAATAGAGAGAAAAGTGAATTACAAAAGAAAAATTAGTTAAGAAACTTGCCCTGCGTCAACGAGATTTTGATATATTTATAAAATTGTGTGCTTGGGACCTCCCCTCACTTAATGCTATAAGTTGTACCACTTCCGTTTCTCTGCTACATCATTTTGAAAGAATAAATTCAAAAAAAGCTCATCATGAGTTCTAGAGTAGACCCAGTCTCCTCCATCAACATCTCCAACGCTCAAAATGTGTGGAAGACAGTGGTCAGAGTTACACGACTATGAAGATCACCTAACAGAAAGCAACCTGATGCACCAGAGTTCATTGAATGTTATTTGTTGACGCTAAGGTATGTGTGTATACCTTTGGAAATTAATTAATTTATTTTAAAACAATTTTGTGCTCTTTAGTATTATAGGAAAACCCTTTTATTAGTGTCTAACTTCTTTTTTCCCGTAGAACGACACGATATAGTGCACCGTCTGGAATAATCATGTAACAAATTTGAGGGCCTTTTGAGGGAAGACATATTTTACGAGATTGTCAACCCTACCATGGCTATGAACCCTTACAAGTACAAGTCATCACAATATCCGTGCAGGTTATACTTTAAGTTGGTAACCACTGTGAAGCCAATTAAAGATCCTAGCATTTCTCTGTATGTATTTAATTTCACAAATTATACCACTATATTTGAATCACCCACAAAGGATTCCCACTTAGTCGGTGAGTTTCTTCTGTTTATTCTGCAGTGACACCTAAAAAACTCGCATGTAATTTATTATTTTTAACATGATTTTAATCCTGTATGCGTGTTTTTTCCCAACAAATGTCATTGGTGTCTTATCATCCCATGGAGAGCTCACACAATATAACTCTAGTGAAAAGTCAACCACTTATATTGTTCTCGAGTTGGATAATCTTGAGTACGTAATTCTTATAATTTTATGGGAGCAAAAACATTCCTATATATGAACCTATTTATTTTTTAAATAATATTTTAATTCATTTATATAATAATATATTTTTCAGAGGAGGTGATAATATGCTTTGTACACTCTGGGAACAATTTGCGCAACAATTTTTAAAATATATTGCAAACGAGAATAAATTACTTGCAATTGTCAAATTGCAATTAGCAAGAATGAAAAAGTTTAAAGGTATTGGTATTACTAACTCAATATTCATGTATGTTTCAATTAATTTATGATTAAATCACAACGACAATTATCGTTATACAATACAAGGTATTCCTGATGAATGTTTATATTCCTGAAGTTCGTAATTTAAATTTAAGGTAAAATTAACAATTATTGGTTATAATTTTGCGCCTGTTTGACTTTCCCTATCCTTTAAATCGAATATTAATGAACAAACGTCTAATATATTGATATTAGGTATGTCGTCACTCATCCAGACGCATTACTGCCAAAGTTACCTGCAGCTTCAATGTACTCGGTAATTGATGATGTTCTGAATGTGTCGGTGTACAAGACAATTGCAGAGTTGAAGAGCTCCACCGAGGTATTACATGTTATTATTCATAAATCATCATATTTAAGAACCTACCATGTCTAATTAGAAAAATTATCATAAGTGCATTATTATATTATATTATATTATATTAAGTCGTTAGACTAAATATTATATACATGTAATCAAGGATACTGTAATAATAATTCAACGCAATTTATTTTTATTTTTTGATCCAGGATGGTTATTTCGTGACTTATGGAACTGTGAAGGACATTGACTCAAGGTTTGGCTGGTCATATCGTGGGTGTCCAACCAAGAATTGCTTAACTGGTGTAAGGGATGAAGATGGAAAATTTTATTGTAGAAAATGAAACAAGGGCTATAGTAATGCTACTTTTAGGTACATGACTCTGGTGTGTGTGTGAATACTAACTTTTCGCATGCAGCTGTTAATTTCTTAATAACATTTTTGAACATGATCCTCCAGTTACAAAGTTCAGTTAACGATGGCTGATGGAACTCATAGCGCCACCTTCATTATATTTGATCGTGAGACTACAAATTTTCTGAAAAAGAGTGTGGCTGAAGTCCACAATTTATACGTAGCACGGGTAAATTGTCATTTTAGTTACACCAAATAACTTGCCAACTCTTATTAATATAAGCAATCTATTTAACATTACTAGGGTCAAGAGGATAAGGAATATCCACAAGAACTTAATGCTTTCAAGGAAAGACCATTCATATTTAAGGTGGAGGTCAAAATTCAGTACTTCAACTATACAGAGCAGACTAATATCCAAATTAACCGGCTTTTTGTGAACGACACACTTATGAAGTCATTTGTGTAAAAGTACAAATTAGAAGAGGTAATCAAAGTGTTATTTAAAGAGTGGAAAAATCTAATATTTATAAGAAAAGACATGACATAATATCACCATTATTGTTATCCTTCCAGGGCCCACTTCACAACGGTTCTTCAGATATGTTATTAGAAAATCTCCACACACATGACACAATCAAGGTAACCATAACATAATTTTTTAAACAATTTGTTTTAGTTTTTTGAACCAAATATTATACTAATGTCTTTCTAACGTTAATCCTCTTAATTTGAATAACTAGGAAACAGAATCACCCAAACAAAGCGAGCTTGATTCATCATGTTCTGGTACTCCAGGTTCAACTGGAAGGACTGTCGGTGAGAAGTCAAAGTCTTTTACAACTGCTACATATGGGTTAACCGACATTGAAATGTGTGCATACATATATCCTTTAAAGCATTTTAGTATGTAGAATCTAATGAGTGAAACTCTTGGATATTGATTCCATCATTGATCGTTTCCTGCCATTATTGCCATCATCAAAGCAAATTATAAATAGGCAATATGTTTATGGTCGTTTTATATTGATTGTCTGTGTGTGTAGATGCTTGAACTTTTGTAGGTCTTGTCAAAAATCTTTTGGAGTCCGGGTGGGACTTGGGTAAGGTGCTTCTTTGTAGGGTTTTCTTTTTCTTTTAGCATGTCATGCTTACTAATGAAGGTATTTGTTAACTTTCGGCCTGCATGAATCGTAGCCTCAAGAGTCCCAGAAGTCATAGTATTATGTGTTGTAAATAAGCATTTGTTTACTATTGATGCTATTATCAAATTTCTTGCTAACACTGGCTTAAAAATGGCTCCCTAAATTTGGTATCTTCTGTAGACTAGTGCTGTGTCAAAATATATAAATGATTTTTTTTATTCACTTTGGATAAGTTGTTTACCAAAGACTTTTTTTCATTTGTTTATTTCTATACAGTTGGGGACGCCGTGGTGGCTCAAGGAGTGGTATTGGTGGTGGAATTGGGCGCGGACGTGGTCGAGGCCGTCGTGGAAGGGGTGGAGGCAGAGGTCGTGGAAGAAAGGGTGGGGTTGAGAAGTCAGCTGAGGAACTTGACAAAGAGCTGGAGACCTATCATGCTGAGTCCATGCAAATCTCTTGATCTCGGAAGCAGCAAAGTTCATTTTGCAGTTTTACTTGCGATTTACTATTGGAATCCTTTGTACAGGAGCTTTGAAGTTTTTCCATGGGGTTACTTTGTTCTTTTATTTTACTGTGCTGTTAAATCTGCCATTCTTGTTTGTTAGGGGCGGAATGATTAATCTAGCTTTGAAGTTTTCAGATTATATAGATTCTTCTTACATGTTGTTGGTCAAAGTTGCATTTGTCTTGCTGGAGAGCCTGTCTTGTGTTGAGGCCTCTTACGCCCTCTGTGGTCTTCTATGTTGAAGATCTCGCTCTGTTTGATTGCAGTTTTTGGAAACTGTATTTAAAAATAATTTTTAGAAAATGTTTTTGAAAACTGCTTTTCAAACTAAAAGAAAAAAAAACTGTTGAATGAGATGTTTTTTAATATTTAAAAAATTAAAAAAAAATTAAAAATATCGTATTTAGTTTTATTTTAATTTTTAAAATTGAAAATAATTAAAAAAATAGGTTTTTAAATTTTTTTAGTTTTTAAAAATAAAAAACACGCAAGATCTCGAAATTAGTTTTTTATTTTTTTCTCAACTCTAATGTTTAATATGGCTTCTTGAGTTTCCTGTTAAGCAGCAGTGTCGATCTTTCTGAAATGGTTTAGATCTTCTTTGTTGGGGTTTTTTTTTCTTTTCATTTTTTAAAATTTGGTACTTGTTTTGAAAAATATAGTTTGAACATAATGTTTTGAGAAATTGAACGCTGATGATATATAAATTCAAAATAAATGAAAATATCGATAACTAAACTGAAATGGTTTTTAAAAATGATTCCATTAAAGATTTTTTTGTTATTAAAAGTAATCTGTTTTATATAATTGTAATATGCCCTTAATTTGCATCATTCTGATTCTACCCGAAACTGATTAAGATTGGCAACACTGTCCATTTCAACCTGAATTTCTCTTGATGTTAATTGCTCTCTTTACCACTTTCAATCTTTTGATTTTCCATTTTCGGATGAAATCCATCATTTTGGATGGGTGTCAAAGGAAGAAATAGAAGGAAGTCTGGAATTGGCATAGAGATATATAAGCATGTGGATTTTTATGTTAAGATACAAATTACAAGTTCATTATGGCACTATTGAAGTGCAGACATTACTTACTAGTTTTTTTTGGTACATTACTTACTAGTAACTACATCATTTTTATCAGGGAGAAAGTAAATTTCATGTATTTCTTTTTGTATTATTTTGTCCCTGCCTCATCAGCTACCACAGTCGTTATCGTTATGACAATACTAATTAATACTAATGCAACAAATAGCTATCATTTTAAAATTATAAACCACCACGAGAGCTTCCCACGAGAGCCACGCAGGTCATAATATAATATTATAACCTATGATCACATATTTAATAAGATACACTTTCAACCACGACATACAAAAAAAACATCCTTTTAGCTGCACGATAGGGGAATCGGCATGGCCTTATATGAGAGGAGTGTTGATTCCTAGACACATGAATAGTGTTAAACACCAATCACCTCTTATTTGTAACAGTTAAAAACCGTCACAAAATTGCATATTTACGCTTTTTTATAATTTTGTGACGGTTTTTTACCCTGATAAAAATAAGTGTTTGGTGTTCAACTTTGCATTTCCAGAAAGAAAGAGAAAAGAACATATAAGAGTATGGATCAATCATTATAACACTCATAATATCATCTAAAATCCATGGAACAACTTTCCTTATGAAATCATAAAATTAACTTAAGAGTTGCTTAGAACCAGGAAATGCGAACTAACGTAACTTATTGCAGACCTTGAGAGCAGACCAATTTATTAGGTAGGAAAACTTGGAGCTAGTTTAAGGGAGCCATAGTTTAGTTTGCAGGTTTGGGCAGGAGGGTTCTAAGGTGGTCTGTGAGGGTCGTGAGACAGTTGTAGGAGGAGCCACCTTGTTGAACGGCTTTCCAAGCCTTGTCTTGCACCTCTTTGGCTTTGCTTCTGATTTTTGCACCTTCCTCATCCATTAAACTCTTTACAGCCTTCTTTATAAGTTCTCCACTCACCACTTTCTTCTTACCCTCATAGGGAGATATGCTCCATTCAGCTGCGCCTACCTCCACCCCAAAACCGTGCACCTCGGTAATCAACTTCTCGTTATAGTACTGGTCGCTGAATCCCGGCATGGTAATCATGGGAACCCCAGCACTGATAGCTTCCACCACCGCGTTCCATCCGCAGTGTGTTAGAAACCCACCCGTCGCCGGATGATTCAAAATCATCGGCTGTGGGGCCCATCCCTTGATCATCATTCCTCTGTTTTCTTTCTTCATCTTCTCTTCGAAACCTTCCGGCAACCATTTGTGGTCGTCGTCGTCGTCCTCATCTGCGTCTTTGTTTTTTTTCCGATGGACCACCCAAAGGAATTGATGACCGGAGGCGTCAAGTCCACTCGCTATCTGGAAAAGCTGCTCATCTGACAAACGACACAGGCTCCCAAAGCAAATATAAACCACTGAGTTTGGTTCCTTGGAGCTGAGCCAGGTGAGACACTCGTGTTGTTCATGATCATGATCATGAGCAGCTTGAGTACTACTCTTGTGTATCATGAGCGAAGTAGGGCCAATGTGCCACACTTTCCGCCCGGTGAGGTTCTCATAATACTCGGTGTAGCCCTCATCAAGCTCAGCGAAGCTGTTCACAATTACGCCGTGGCTGCCCTTTTCACCTTCTACCAGAGATTCAGTGAGTCTAGCAAAGCCAGGTGATGGCTTAATAGGAAGGGTAAGGGGGTGTGGGAGGCCGGGGATATGATAGGGCCCTGAATCAGAAGTGAAGGCTTCTGGATGACTCTTAATGGCGTCAATCATGCAAACGTCGAAGATGGAGATTGGGTTGAAAATGAACCTCGGAATACCTAGACGTTCGGCTGAGACTCCACTCCAGGTGAACATGATGTCTGGAATGAACACATGAGGAGGGCTCTGCTTCATGAAAGCCTCGACTTGGGGCTGAATAACATGAGCCGCCATGTGTATCTTGGCGGCGGTGGCGTTGTCTGATGCGGCGAACAAGTTCTCCACCCCATCGGGGAGACCCACTTGGGTGCTGGGGAATTTGATAATGTGAACACGGATGTAGTGGCCGCATGCTCTGTCCTCCTCAATAGTTTTGTCAAAGAGTTGTGCGTTGGCGGGAGTGGTGATGATGGTCACATGCTCGCCTCTTGAAGCCACCAAACGAGCCAAGTGAACCAGAGGAATCAGATGACCCTGCGCGAAGAACGGAAGGAAGTATATTTTCAACGCCCTTGATGTCTCCATTTCACTAGAGGGATCAGATATCCCTTCTTCTCTTGTCATTACCTAGCTTTCCTTTCAATGGCCACTCTCTAACTTTAGATAATAGAAATCAACCCACCCAACATTAGCACTTTTTGCATACTCCCATTAACAGAAATGAAATGAATCTCCCTGCCTCATCAGCTACCACAGTCGGTATATATAAACCGCCACGAGAGCTTCCCACGAGTACCACGCAGGTCATAATATAATATTATATAACCTACGATCACATATTATAATAAGATGTACTCGGTGGCCGAGCTTGAATGAAAATTTAATGTTTTCACACTCATTTTTTTTATGTCTTTGTTATTTTCTATCATATTATTTCTCACATCTTTTACTTATGTTTTTTTTAGGGGTGAGCAACATATCCGGA
This sequence comes from Acmispon strigosus, assembly GCA_030819835.1. Taxonomy (NCBI): domain Eukaryota; kingdom Viridiplantae; phylum Streptophyta; class Magnoliopsida; order Fabales; family Fabaceae; genus Acmispon; species Acmispon strigosus. The sequence continues at coordinate 35,321,080 of JAUAMA010000007.1, forward strand.
TCCATCCGAACCGTGTAAACTGAATGGAAAAAAAACCTCTCAGGCGGTTGCATGCGTGTTCTCGGGTAAAAGATTTCGGTTTTGCTCAGTTACCTTCGGTCGGATGCGGGTGAGAAACAATTGATCCATTGGAACCCGAAATGAATCAAAGTATAATATATTTTAACATTTCAATGTGAAAAGTTGTTATTACGGGTTGGCTAAATGACCCCATGATTAATTGGAGGTTATTTAACTCTATGTCCACATGGACCAGTAAGATTGTGCCAAAATCAAAATTAAAAAAGTATTTAGAAATAAATAAAATAAATAACACAATCTTACTGGTCCATGTGGACATGGGTTAAATAACCTCAATTGATCATGGGGTTATTTAGACAACTTATCCATTTAAAATTCAAATCAATTTGGCTTGTAGTACAGGTTTGTGCAGGGATGTCTCCAAAGGTACTTTTCTAATTGTCAAAAAACAAAAATTTCACAAGCATTTACATATTTTAATTGTGAAAAGCTAACAACCTCTATCAATCAATAAAAAAGGCTAAGAGCTATCATATAGATTAGGCTAGTGAAGTAGTGTTTCACGCCAACTTAACTTTACAGAGAAACTAGCTAGATGAAAAACCAAATAGTCTAACTCTAATCTTTTTCTCTTCTTCACGTCTCTCTTAATGAGTCTTGCTCCCTCTTCTCTCTTCTCTTTCTTCACAGAGCTCACTCCATGCGCTGCTCCAACCCTTTTCTTTCTTCTAATATCTTCACAAAGCTCACCCTCCATGTACTTTAGCTGTCGAAGTTATTGATTTTTTGGTGGTGGATGATGAGTTGGAACGAAGGCCAGTGGCTCGTTGGAGAAGGGGTTGTTAGCGGCAATGAAGCACATGCAGGGCGCTGATTAAGCTTACACCCGTATGGACCCACCCGAAGGATTCGCGCACCCGCTAAACTCGCACCCGAACTAACCAAAGAGGCAACCGGACGGTTGCGGTTCATAATATCTTGTGTTCGGTTTGGTCGGATAGGCATTTTCGAGCCGGAATCCGACCAAATTCGACCGATGCTCAACCCTACTTTTTTCTTTTTTCTAAATGGAGGTGGAATTGAGATGGGGTAAAAATTATTTACCAATTTGCGATGGTTGTTTTATCTTCTAGTCTAATATATCACTACAAGAAAAAAGACATATAGCGGCGGTTTTTAGTATAACTGACGGCGGTTCAAACCGCCGCTAAAAGGTACTAACGACTGTTCACTAACCGCCGCTATTCCGAGCGTCGCCAGTGCATTTGCCGGCGGTTCTGCAAATCGCCACGTAAACCGCCGTAGGTTCACAAAGGCCATAAATTGTAACAAACATAATAACATATAATACAACTATGCCAGTATCAGTATGAGAATCTAATGAGGAGGAGGAAAAAATGGAAGAGAAAAAGAAGAAGAAGAATAGAACCTACTGAGGATAAAATGAAGAATCCAAATTACAGGGGTAGCAACGTCTATGAAAATTAACTTTAGGAGGATGACGACTGGAAGAGAAAAAGAAGAAGAAGAGTCGAACCTATAGAGGATAAAATAAAGAATCCAAATTGCAAGGGCAGCAGCGTCGGGTGCATGTGTGACTTCAGGGGTGGAGGAGCGGCGGCGTGAAGGACGTAGGAGCGGCAACGTCAAGGGCGGAGGCACGGCGGACGCCGCCGTCGAAGAAGAACGTGGAGGCGTCGACGATTCATAGATTGAGGGTTTTGGGGAGAAAAGGAATGAGGGATTTGGGGAGAGAAGGAGAGGCACGACGAATAGGAGGGGGAAAGGTGGATGCCGCCGTCGCCGTCGAAGAAGAACGTGGAGGCTTCGACGTGGGTTGTAGGTTGAGTGACGAGTGAGGGTTTGGGGAGAGAACGAGAGTGAGGGTTTGGGGAGAGAAGGAGGGAAATAATTCGCAGGTTAACTAAAGCTGCAAAAAATTAAAAAATAAAATATACTTACCGGCGGTTATAACCGCTGTAAAGCACTTAAAAACATGCCGGCGGTTAGAACCACCGTAAAATAAATAGAAGAAAATACGAAGAATAATTACCGGCGGTTATAACCGCCGTAATATTTGGAAAAATATGCCGGCGGTTGAAACCGCCGCAAATGAACAAGTTGTTGCCGGCGGTTTACAGAACCGCCACGAAATAGGCGTCAAAAATCCTTGTAGTGTATACAATTTTAATGTCCCAATCTCCTCAGAATTACATGGACTTCCAGAACTAAATCTATATATCTATATATGCACGAAGGAGGCTAAACTCTAGATAAGAAGCTTAAATGAGATCAACAAAATAGTTTAAGCATATCTAAAATAATATTTCTTTGGAGAGTGTAAGTATGATTAAAAGACACAATTGTTATAAAAATAAAGTCAAAAGAAACTGATACAGTAGAGTGTGTGTTTGGATCAATGTTGGCTAGAATTGAGTTTGGTAAACGTGATTTAGGTGACGTGATTTATGTTTGGAAACATTTACCCATAATTGATTTTTGTAACAGAATTTCGTTTGGGTAACTTTGATTAGAATTGATTTTGATTATACGTAATGACCAAAATGGGTATGAATATTTTAATTATTATAGAAGTCATGAAACAATTTTTTAAACTTTATATTAATAAGAATCAATTTAAAATATAATTTAAAAAGTACAATAAGAAATACAAATTATAGTGCAATACAACTTAAAAAATAACTACAATACTAGTTAATGTTCTTGAACATTACAATTTGATCTCTTATGGAGTCTCGAATATGATCCATTTCTGGTGATGAGGATATGCTAAAAACTGAGGAGGATTCCAAGTTAACATCAGCATGATGATTTTGATCATCTGTCTCAATAACCAAGTTCTCATCTTCATAGCGATTGAAATCAATATCCATCTCAGCATGTCTCCTAATAAAGTTATGTATAGCCATTGTTGCACAAACAATTTGAACTTGTGTTTCAATTTTGAACTTAGGTATTTTCCACAGAATTGCAAACCTATTCTTCCAAACACCAAATGTTCTTTCTATTGTGCACATCAAGCTTGAGTGATAATAGTTAAATAACTCATTGTGATTTGAAAAACCAGATTGACGCCTAAAATCAGGAAGATGATAGCGTTCACATCTATAGGGTCCAAGGTAGCCATTTGGTGTTGGGTATCCGGCATCTACCAAGTAATATTTACCTGAAAATAAGAAAATGTCAAGATGGTTTTTCTTATAAAATAGCAAATTATTTAGAACCATACAAAAGAACTCACCAGTAGGAGGATGCGGGAAACTCATGGTAGGATTTGTGACAGCTTGGTCAAAAACACGAGCATCATGAGTAGTGCCCTTCCATCCACCTAACACAAAAGTAAAGCACATGTTCCAATCACATATAACCATTATATTTTGAGTGAGATAACATTTTCTTCCAATAAATTTTGCTTGTTCACTAGGAGAAACCACACATTGAACATGTGTACCATCAATAGCTCCTATTGCATTCTTGAAAAATGGCCAATAACGTCGATCATTTCGAAGTTTTGTTTGGCTATCTCAAAACATATGATCTTGTGGCCTAATGTATGCAATTGACAACTTCAGGCAAACGGTTAGTACATTATGAAAATGTCTACTCACAGTCTCTCCTGAGTATTGAAACATTTCTTGAGTCAATCTATTACTTACTCCATGACCAACAATGTTTAGGAATATTCCAACCATCTCCTCAACCCCCATGCATGACCTGTGTGTTCACCAACTCTACATGGCTCTTTACATAAATGATGATTGCATACTGACCAATAAGTGCAGCCACACAATAAGCTTGTTGCATAATCTGTTCATCTTCGTTGTTATCTTCATTGGTATCAAGCTCAAGTAGTTCATTCCAATTATTCATTTTAAGTTACACACCTATACAACACAATTTATATGATAGCATAAGTTCGTATGAGTCAATACACAACGAAGACGTTAATCATTACACAATAAAGAGAGTACATAACATAGTCATAATTGGTCCACAACAAAGACAGTACATAACATAGTCATAATTGGTCCACAACAAAAAGAGTACATAACAAATTGGGATAAATATGTTTTCGGTCCTTGAAGTATTAGCGAAATTTGGTTTTCGTCCCTCGCCGGCGTAAAGGTAGACTCTAGTCCCTAGACTATGAGAAATTATTGGTTTTAGTCCTTGTCGCCGGCGTGGTCAACGCCGGAGCTCCGTTATGCACATGTGGCACTGCCACGTCAATTACTAAATCACACGTGGAATTTTTTTCTTTTTTATTTTAATTCTAAATTAGATTATTAATTTTTAAAAAATTAAAATTGTTGATTAAAAAAAAACAGAAGCTAATAATTAATTTAGTTAACATAATCTTCATCTTGCATAAATAACACCACCATCATCATCTTGCAGAAACATTTCATCTTTATCGTCTGGCAAAGAATACTTGGATTCATAGCACAAGTAGTGCTGGAAAAGGAGCAGAAAAATCAGAATACAAGCAGCAAAGGAGGTTGTGACATGCCACTGTTATGCCTCCAATCTATAAAGAATAAAACTGGCACCAATCCACCCAATTAGAGATGAAAGGTTCGAAACCTTAAACCCATGACATATCAAACTCATGGCACGAAACTCATGACATATCAAAACAACAAAAATAAACGCAGTAAACACTAGGGCCCTGCAGACTTAATTTCACAAAAACAATCAAAAAGTGGCTTAACAAAATTGATCAAACACCAAGACCACAACTTGCAGCAATTGCTCAGCACGAGTCCAGACACGCCACAGGGAAAGAACTCCATTCAAACAGGGAGAAACTGGGAGCTTCATCAGATCTAGAGGAGAACGTCCATCGCATGTAGGTGCGTGCCGTACTTGGTCAGGGATCTTCGATCTCACCGTCGTTCTCTTAAATCTCGACGCAGGGGTTGAGGTTGAGAGGGACCGAGGGAGGAGAAAGAGGGCTTTAGAAGGTGAACAAGCTTTGAACAAAATCAATGAAGATCTGGCATAAAACCCACGAACAATACCCCTTTGAACAAAGCTTCAACCTCTGGGGAGACAAAGCTTCGATCTGGCACAGAAATAGAACCGTCGCCGAAACAAAGCAAAGATCTGTCGCCGAAACAACCCAGGTCCGTCGCAGAGACAACCCAGATCTGCCGCACCCCTCCGTCATCCTCCATGAAATCAGATCCGTTGCAGAATCAAATAAAAGATCTATTGAAGTTTGGGTTCCATCATGAACATTTGGGCACCATTTGAGTTTCAGTTGAAATAAGGGAGAAGAAGATGAGGAGTTGGATGAATGAAGATAATGATGAAGAAGAAGATCTGGGTTTTGGGTTTTTGTTGAAAATTTAATAGTTGGGTTAGTGATAAGTTAAATTAATTTGGAGCTAAATTATTATTGGTAAATAATAATTATGATTTAGAATTATTTTAATTTAAATGAAAAATAAAAAAATTCCAACTAGGCTTCATTAATTGACGTGGCAATCCCACGTAGGAAAATCGGCACACATAAGCACTCCGGCGTTGACCACACCGGCGGCAAGGACCAAAACCAATAATTTCTCATAGTTTGGGGACTAAAGTCCACCTTTACGCCGGCGAGGGACGAAAACCAAATCTCGCTCATAGTTCAGGGACCAAAAACATATTTAACCCTAACAAATTCAAATTCGTTACACAACAAAGAGAGTACATAGCTGGTCCACAACACATAACTAGTCCTACGCAGTCAGAAATGGCAAGGGGTTATATGCCACCTCCTTAAGCCAATGCAACCTTTTCTCCTCTTCACCTCGCAATGCAACAAATACGGCCCAAGTGCACATAATAAGCAAGAAGCAGTTCAGAATAAAATGGAGAGCACAACTAGTTATTTCATACTGATAGTTTCTTAAAATGTTCGTAGTTGGTATGCTTTGTTTCAGTTTGGAGCAGCTCTATTTAAACAAGAATTGTTTGAGTTCTCCTTTCTATCCTGATAATAATTTGCTGTATGAATCGGAAGTTATGTGCTGTCAGCCTTTTCAAAATTTGCGTTGTCTTCTATTGGGTAATATAATACTATTCCCCTTGAAATGATCTTCACACTGCAATGAGATGTGGATCTTAGCTGACTTCTTCAATTCAACATTCAGGTGACAACAACATTAGTGGTCTGGCCTTTGTTGATTCATTGAACTTGTTTCCTAACTTGGTGGTGAGGTTTATACTTCGAAGTATATATTATGCTTACATACTTTATTTTAATTCTTGACTAAGCTTGACATGGATTATGTGCTGTTATCTTTTAACAGTGAATCTAAGACCATGCTCTGTTGTATCAATAATCCAACTGATAATGGTTCATTGAGCAGACAATTCAATATTACTTATAGCCACAGTTACCTAAGTATTTGTGGCCATGTGGGCATGTCTTTCATATCTTCCTATCTTCTTTTTTGTTTTTTAATATATTACCACCCCTGCTTCTTGTATAATTTCTTAGATATATGTTCTACTAAACTACTCATAGTAGAGTTCATAATTTGTCATTTTTGCCCAACCTCAATGTCTATAAGGAGTTCATCTTCTGGTTTAGAGAAGGTTATGGCTATAACAATGGAAACGAAAGTTATGAATGGCAATGCATAACTTTTTACTGCACTCTACGCAAAGCTTAATATGAAACACAACAAACCTACAATATGAGAAGAGGTCAAAACTTACCTAGGCACACACCAACAGTAGCTGAGCCACACCAAAAGCAAGCTTGACACCAAAAGGAAGATTCAAAAACTTACAAATGAAGGAATGAAAGAAGCCCAACAAGTTTAAAGGCTAAATAAATCCAACATGGATTTGGTTGGTAAGTATAGTTGAGCTCAATAATTAGGTTGGTAGCAAACAGAATAAGTATTACACCAATAAAGATAGCAGAGCATCAGTAATGGTATATCAGTTATTACAAAAGTAATGGTACACGAGTAATGGTACATCAGTAATGGTACACCAAGGATAAATGCATAAAACTCAAATTGAATTTACAACTCCATATTTCTCCTCTTCAAAACCATTGGATTGTGTCAAAATTGAAAAAGATGATTAATTGTAGGCAAAATTGAATACCTGGTGAGGACCATTCTCGCCGTCGCGATTTTCCGCTTTGTCAGGTCCTCGCTGCCGCGATTTGAGTACCAACGGTGAAACAAGGGGATCTAAAACAGTTGTCAATTGAAGATGAAGGGGCAATGGGTATGAAGGGCAAACTGAATTTCAGCAAGCAGATACGAAATCGATCATCAAGGAGAAGAAAGAAAGAAGCTAGTGTCAAAAATCAGAATGGGCAATGGGTGAGAGAGAAGGACCCAAACCTGTGTTTGCCCAAACTCGCATCCTGGAACGGAGAAGCAAGGTCTGACCAGCGTTCGCCAAACTCGCGTCCTGTGGGCAAAATCGCGTGAGAGAGAAGAACCCAAACATGAACGATTGGCCAGGAACTGTGTTTCGTCGGCCAGAACGCGCGTTCGGAGGGTGGCAACGGCGAACCAAACATGCTCACTCAATTTTCTCTTTCATTTAATTTTTACTTCAATTTATTCTTAACCTTTTCCCTATCATATTAGGTGGTATCTCTCATTTATCTCTATGTTCTATTCATATCTCTATCATTAAGTGTGAGTGAATTTTTTTTAGTTACATACGGAAAAGTTAAGTGTGATTGAATTAATTGTGAATGAATTATTAATTTATTATTGTTTTTAAACATATATTTTTCTAGTGATTAGAACAAGGAATAGCCATTAAAAAAAAACAAGGAATAGATGTGAGACCGTGTGCATTAATTAAATGATGAGCCTTTTTAAATCAATAATTTTTCATTTGACACTAGAAAAATGCCTACACAAAGAGAGAGACATGAAAAAAGAGATAAATAAAAGTAACGTTGATGATATAATAAGAAAAGAAGAGAAATATGAGAAAAAAAAACTGAGTGGAAATGAGATAAAAAGAAAAGTGAGATATAAATAAATTAAAATCTTATGGTACACTGGACTTAACACTTACCTCACCCTCACACTTGAGACTTTATATTGATTGAAGCAATAGCAAATTAAAAATAAAAAATAATTACCAATCAAGTTGAAATACTATGCTCGGTCGTATAAAAAACAAATCAAGAACACTCAGATGGAAAAACAATCAAATAAAAAAAAATTCTAAAATAAAATACGAAAAGATAAAGAAACAAACTTGTAAAGTTACCAAATTGGAGGAGTGTGTAAATGACATTAATTACGAAATTATATATAGATTATTGAAGGTTTTGGTCGTACTTACTTATAGATTATCGATGGCTCCAACCTCAAAATATTATTGACGTTCTTAAGGTACATTTTAATGACTCACCGACTGTATTGGTTGTTGATAGCATGGCGGTCAACTTTGCTGCAACAAAAAAAAGTCCACGCTAGTTTACAGATAGAAACAGTCGTCACTAAGTTGTGCGCTGGAATTTCCTTCCAATTTTCCTTCCAATTTATCAACAGTTTACGACTACCAGTAAAGTTTAGTTTGGAAAAACGTGTAGCAACACGTAAGTCGTTGGTACAGTGCTTAATTACCAACTGTTTTGTAGCCATTAGTAAAAAATCATCGATAAAACTGCATTTTCTTGTAATGATAAGTGCTTATCTTATAAAATAAGCTCAAATAAGTTCATAAGTCTACCAAACATGTCCTAATTCCATTATTGGAATACTTCATTGCAAGTGAAATTTTATCTGGCAGTGGAATTAGCTCATTTTACAAGGAACTACTATTGAGGCAATGATAAGAGTATTTAAAACTAGAATTTATACACTAATATAATGCATTATAAAACAAAAAACAGAATTTGAGCATCTTCAAGGAAAAAAGTGTTATTTACTCGATACAGAACTAATAAAAAGGACACTATTTTCATTCACATCAAGGTGCCTTAGCAGTGATGGATATAGACAAAAGAATTAATTGGACAATTAAAAGTACAAAGATATACCTTGCTTTAGTAACATTGGCAACTCAGAAAAGTGTCCATTTTATTACAGACAAACATTTTCTTTGACAATATGCATAAAGTAAACCTCAAGTTTAACAACAATTTCAGAACTGACCAATTTAAAATAGCACCTCTAGGAATTAATTTTAATTTCCCTTGAGGATGTATGCTTGATGTTCCAAGCAGAAGTGAATATCTTTACATCATTAAGTTTACAGACACAAGAAAATGTAGAAGAACCAAAAGAACCAAAGGTATAAATGGGTGTGAAATGTGAATATCTAAATCAAAGAACATGTAGAAGATGTTATTGTGCTACATTTGTATCCTTTTCCATGTGTTTATCACTTGTCTCGTTCTTCTTTAACAGTTTCTTAACAACCTCATCCCAGTTTGACCTTGCAACACCTGATTTTGATTCGGCATTTGAGGCGGGGTCGGCGTCTTGGCCCCCACTACTGGATGGCTCATCTTCATTGTTCTCAGACGGTTCTTTCTCTTCAGTGTCCACTGCATGAGGTACATTTAAGCTAACCGCTCTTTCTAAAGCATCTTTGTGTTCTTTTTCTATTGTCTTCAACCTCTCAAACTTCTGTACGGTTGGTGGGACTGTCACAGTTTCAGAGCCACCATGATCCTTCATTAACTAAAAGAGAACACCAAGATCAGTGAGAAATTTGTTAAATGTAGAGAAGGCTAAGAAAGAGATAACAACAGCATTTTGATCCATAGATTATATTATTCTCAATCACAAAAAGTCCTAAACTTCAAAGAGCAATGCTGTGAAAATGGAGCAAAATCGCAACTGATAGATATTCTTACAACTAAGTTTTCTTACTTGTAAGGCTCTCTCTGCCTCCCTCTCAATCCAGATAATTCCATGATCTGCTGTTGCATTACAGGACAACACAATATGCTCGAATCTTCCATCAACAGGAATAGCAGTCCTCACTTCAGGAGGAAATCTCCCACATCTGTGTTCACCGAGCAACAAACTACTTCATTATTGGGAATAATAACATGTTACTTGTTGTAGTTCAGGACAAGATTTATTTATCAATACATATGAACTGTTACTTGTGCTAAACCAGTACTCCTGTTTCACAGGATAAATAGCAATTTGTACTTCGCTAACAAGCTGGGTGGATGATGCTTTGGGTAAGGTTTGATGTCTCCAATGAATCAAAACAGAACATAAAGAAAGGAGAAAAGGTGAAGCACAACATTGAACAAAAGGCTACCCTTTATCCTTCCCAAACAAAATGTAGAACTAACTGGATGTGTATATTGAAAAAGCAGAAGTGCACTAATCATAATATCTTTATTCCTTAGGCATATGAAAGAAAGGTATATTTTCATATATCATGCTCTCAGCCAACTATATATTAGACAAGTTATTACAGCATTATAGAGTTATGTCATACATGGCCACTGTTTGATTCTGTTACAGAAGTCAAATTCCTTTGTCTAGGTTCCATAATATTTACTAAAATTTGTACGAGACCAAGTAAACAAAGCAAAATAATCCTAAGTATATTCCCAAAAATATTTTAACCTACCTATACAGTAATTTACTATTAAGCATGAACAAAACTTTTTGCAAGTCAATACCTGCAAAATTTTCTCTCCACAATATGATACATTCGTCCAGGTGCATAAAGTCTCCTGGGATCTCTTAGCTTTCGACCCTCGGGTATGAAGGTGTCTCTCAGGCAAACCAAGAATAATAAGCAGGGCAAGCTGTTTCAATCATCAATGCCTGGTTTAAGAGATCATGGTATTTTAACTCCGCTCAACAACAAACTAAAACAAATCAAGAACAAATCACATGCACTTGAGAGTTGAAACCCAGTGCTCTCATATCCATATCACATAAAGGGCAGTAGTAATAACCAGAATATTGATTTGAATATATCTTCCAGTGGAGTGGCAGTTCTTGGCAAGAAATCATCCTGCACAGTAAAAAAAAATATGAAAGGTTAAACTTTGAACCAGCAATATCATAGGCCATCTCATCAAAATTGTCCGGTTCATATTTAAAACCAGATTTCAGTTGTATAATAGGTCTTTTTAAATCTAAGCGTCTGATAAACAGACCGGTTATAGAGCAATGAGTGCAATAAGTGCAATAAATTTAGGAACATTCAATGCCGTAAATCTAAATTTCCCAAACACTTATAAGTGCTTATACTATTAGATAAAACACTTATATTATAAGACAAGTTTAAATCAATGCTTGCAAATAGGGCCAATATATACACAACAAAACACACAAGCAAGTACTCTGATAACAATGACTAGAGTGAAAATAACAAGATGTCAAGGACAATGTGATGAGATGAGACTGACCTGCAAGACAATAGAGTGAATGACATTGGCATATTTGACGGCCAAATTGAGGGACATACACCTGGCAGGTGCAATGGCATAACACCGAATCTTCTCTTTGGGAATCCCTCCCAAACGCTCCCTATGATTGATCACAAGAATGGTCAACAGCGACACCACCCCAGACCCCAAGGAATGCCCAGCAAACACCATCCCATACTCCGAACCGTTCTCCACCCACAACTGCTTCAGCGTCTCCGATTCCCGGTTCAGCAACCAAACCGCCGATTTCAACAAACCGTGGTGTACGTAACCCCCGTCGAACATCTGCTTCCCGAGCTTGTTATCCAGCAGGAGCTTGTAGTCGCTCTCCTTCGCCAGGTTGAGCCCCCTCACCGCCATCACGATCTCGCGGTTGTCGTGGTCGGCGTAGATGATGTACGGCGGCGCGTGGCCTTCAGTCTCCTCGTAGGAGACGCGCTTGACCACCCAGTCCGGGTTCAGGCGGTAGCCTCCGGCGGGCTGGTAGTGCTGCGGGCTGCGGAGGTCGGGCTCGTAAATGGCGAGGATGAGGCGGCAGACGCGCGGCACCGGGTCGAACTCCCCGGCGGTGGCGGAGGGCCACGTGGCGCTGTCGTAGGACCCGATGTAGGTGCAGCGCTTCCAGAGCCACCGCGCGCAGCCGAGCACGAGCACGCACTCCACCCCACATGAGACTGACATGGTTTTTGAGGGTTGTGGGGTAATGGGTGTCTTGAAATCGATGAAAGGTTGAAGCTTGTGGGGTCGATTGGAAGTTGGTTGGTAATGGTTGGTGGATTTGGTTCAGAGTTTTATTTGTTTGTGAGAGCAAAAAAAAGTGTGTGGAAGCTTAATGAGGGGTTTAGTGAAAAAGATTTGACAGATGGGATATGAACTGTGTTCACATGGAAATGGATGGAATGCAGAATGGAAGATTCGCTTGAGAAAACTACTAGGAGCTAGCTGGAGGATAGAGGCTGAGATTTTGACATTTTTTGACAGGTTCTGATGTTTGGTCTGTCACCATATTTTGTTCAGAAAAAAAGGGAAAATGTTTGGATGCTTGTCTTCAAGGGTGAACTTTAGCTTTTTATTATTATCTTACCTTTTTTTATTTATTTCTAGAGTTAACTTTTTCTTTTTGTGATGTACCAAAAAAACTTTTTCTTTTGTGAGAATTCCCGGAAAAAAGTGTTTATGGTATTTTGTATAATACATGTATTCTCTAGGGGTGTCTGTCGGTCGGATATAGTCGGTTTCAGGCCAAAAACGTCGGATCCGGCAGGTGAGAAATAACCAACCACTAGGCCCGTCACCGTCCGTTCAGTGGTAGCGGGTTGTTCGGGTTCAGTTTTATCGATTCACGGTTTCAGCGGGTCGGTTTGTACGGGTTGAACAACAAACATGCAAAACACAATAGTAAAAAAAGGAAGAAGATGACAGAACAGATCTAAAGAAGAAGCTAACAATCGCAAAAAACCCATACAACTATTGAAAGAAATATATTACACCATAAAATGCTAGTAAAGAATAAGTTAAACAACAACATAACCATACAAATAGTATAACCCCAAATCAAAATCGCACGGGAGGGTTCTACAGCAATGTTCGTGGCACAGTAGACTTCACTGGATCGCTGATAGCGCGGCGGAGACAGAGCACGGTGAGGCCGACATAGAGAGAACAGCGAGCTCTCGGAGATCCAAAGCTTCCTTGCGGCAAAGGCTTATGATTGTTATTCGCCACGATGAGAGCAGCACGGTGAAAGTTCTTCCTCGGCTTAAAATGATTTGGGGTTGAAGCGGCGAATCGGGGTGGAGGATTAAGGTTCAAGGTGTTGTTGGTAGAGGCGCAAGAGAGGGGATAGGGTTTGTTGCATGTTGAGTGATGGGAAAAGGAGAAGAGGAGTTGTGCACGGTGCAAGGAGAAGATGACTAGGATTGATGAGTGATGGGAGAAGGAAAGATGAAGTGTGCGGCGGCTCAAGGGTTAGGAGTCGGGACAAACCGAGAGAGAAGAATGAAGGTTGAAGGTGTATGTGTCTGCGACGCTAGGGTTGGGAGTGGGAAGAGAGAATTGTATTTAAAAGGCCAGGGGCATGTTTGATTATAGTTTTTAAAAACTGTTTTCTGTTTTCAAAAACTGAAAAATTTAAAAACCTGCTTAGCACAGCCTGTTTTTGAAAACAGTTCTTGTTTTCAGTTTTAAAAACTAAAATACTAGAACAGCTAAAAAATGTTTTCAGTTTCTGTTTTTAGTTTTCAAATTTCAATTTTTTAAATGGTGGAAAACATCTCGTTCAATAGTTTTTTTCTGCTTTTCTTTTGGAAAACAGTTTTCAAAAATAGTTTCTAAATATTGTTTTTGAAATAGTTTTCAAAAACTGTAATCAAATAGGCCCTATGTCTTTTTTTTGGGATAAGCAACTGGGTTTGCTTCTGATTGGGCCCGGGTTAATTTTTTTTAAATATAGTTACTCCGGTCGGTTCGGTCGGTTTATAGACCAAACCGAAACCGGCCGGTCTAAACCACAAAAAAATAGAAAAAATCAACCACAGGACCCGTAGTCCCCCCAGCCCGACCGGTTCAGAAAAAAAAATCCCGGTTTGTGCGGGTTCTGGTCAGATCGGGGGGTTCTTGGACACCCCTAGTATTCTCTATGGGAGTGTTTGGTTTAGGAGAGAAAGAACAAATATGAGTAGAGAGAAAAATGTGAGAAATAGAGTATATTTTAAAGGTTATTTGATATGATAGAAATATAAGAAAAAGGAAATGAAAGAATGAAGTGGATAATAGGTAAAAAAAAAAAAAAGAGAAAATTAATATTTTAGGAAATAATATTTTTGGCCATAAATGCAAATAAATAGTGTTCTTTATGACTCAAATCATGGACATAACTGAGAAAATATTAAAAACAACCGAAGTCTGCCACTTTCTCTTCAATATTGAAGAGAGTTCAAAAAGTCATGGGTCCTACAATCACATCACTCTCTTCCTTTCCTCTCCACTACACCAAACAAGGGTGGCCTTCCTTCCTCCCTCCTAACTCTCTCTGTTCTATTTCTCTATACTCAAATCACCTTCGAACAAACACGATGCAATTTTATTTGACAAGACTCAAGCATATACGTACCATTTGAACTAACCATATTGAAAGAAAAATGTTTATGATAGGGGTGGTAATGTGGGTTTGACCTACCTAGTCAACCTGCTTAACCAGCCAGGCAGGGCGAGTCAAACGATCCATCTCACAAACCCACATAATCCACCCCGCTTAACATGCTAACCCGACAGACCAATTCACAAACCTAACGAATCAACCCGCATCCAACTTATCTTTTCCATTTTAGAAAAAAATGTATTTTTAAATATTTTGGGCAAGCCAACTCGGAGACCGACCTGCCATCTTGTAAAAAAATTCATTTAAAGATTTTGCATTATAGTATTTTTATTCTTACTCTCAAGCCCCACCACTAAGCAGGGTAAATTAAGATTTTCAACTCATTCTTTGGCGGGCCAACTCGACTCCACCGCTTTAGGCGGGTTAAAAGCATGGTGGGACAAGTTTACCCGCATTGTCACCCTTGGTTTAAGACGACATGTTCTAAATTATACATTTTTATCATGTTATTACTGTAAATTTGTAAGAATAATTTACTCTATGATTTTGAAAATGAGTTGAAAGAATAATGATTTAAGCGTGTATTGTATACACTCGAAATACTGGAAAAAAATCGACAATTATGCCAACAAATTTAAACACAGACAATAAATAACATAAGGAGGAAACTTCCAATTACTCATAAGAGACTCCTTCCATGAAGCTTGTCCAGCTAAACCAAGAATGGTGTTCCTCTCGAAGGAAATAGGTAAGAAAATAACATTCCCATCCCAGCTTAACATGTCCTTGATCCTCACAATAGCATTCTTCAACGAGTGATTACACACATGAACATTGCTACTGAATAAATTCACAACATTTTTTGCACCATGACGCACAAGTAATCTTTCAATGCCTCAACTTCCTAAACATGGAGAAGTTGACAAAAAGAATCCAACAAAAAAAAAAGAACACCGCCAACACTACCAAAAAGCTCCACATAAAAAAGAACTTCCCTCACCTAGACCAGCTGACAAACTTGTCCACCAACACTAAGAAAAGTTGTAGAGAACATCACCAATACTCATCTTATTACGTTAAGGGAGCCAAAGACCGTCCACATAAAGTTCGACACTGCAATCACAACGTTGTTGTGTGTTGTAACAACGTGAGTACCAGTGGCGGAGGCAAGGGGGTGCCTATATATGCCATGGCACCCCCTAAAATTTTAGAATTCTTATAATATAATTTGATATGAGACAATGAGACAATGTTTTATTGGATAAAGTCTATGGAAAATAATTATATGTTTTACTATTTTTATTGTGACCACCCTCACCATGCAAGTCTGCCTCCGCCACTGGTGAGTACGAGCTGAGGCTCATAACTTCCAGTGCTGCAAAGAGAATAATATTTGTTGTGAATATTATTTTTCCATAACTTCCAAGAACACATTTAAAAAAATATTATTTTTCCATTTCCAACACCACTAAAAAAATGACCACCACAATTGAAAAAAGAAATAGCGTTTGATAACACAGGCAATGACAGACAAAAAATGTCAGATTCTACGCGATGAATTTACTAATATTAAATTTTCTAGATGAATTTTTATTTAAAATACTTTTGAAGTTGGTTTTTTAAATAATACAAAAAACATTGTCTATTCTTGAGTGTCACCAAGTATTGGTAAGAGGCCTAGATCTAGGTTTTTGGGGATCTTGGGATCTTCAGATCTAGGATTCTTATCGTCGACTCTAGAGAATATTTTGAGAAAAACTAAGACATGCATTGAATTGAGTAGGTGCCCAAAACCCTAAATATATTATAATCGGGTCCTTAGGTACCCCCTATTGGGCTTTGTACCACCTAACCGGTCCAGGCCCAAAGCCTGGGGTAGTGACTCGCCTAGGCCTGATGTACCTTGCTCGCCGGGGGAGTTGTCCTTGCTTAGGGTGTCTCGTGTAACGCTCCGAATTTCAAGGTATTATTGTAGTAAATGAATAGTAAATAAACATGCGGAATATCTTTCGAGTTTACGAAAATGCGAGTATATTGTTTTCAAAAACATGCTAAAGACGGTATGTATACATAATAACCTGTGCCTTCATAACCTGTCGGTGATTAGTGTTACCAAAGTGAGCTGAGTACAGCATAGTTACATCATCAAGTTAACCAAGTGTGGTGCGAATAGTTAGATTATATTACGAACGGACTACCAAAAGGAGGAAATATATCAAAGCTATGAAATCCTAGGTCTAGGCCTCATACATCCGATATGATTTCCTGTGATCTCCACACAAGAAGTCCACACTAAAAGCCATGTACTGGGGACCTACCCTGCCCCTAAAACAAATACATATCATGTCAGTAAAAAAGAACAAACCTACCTTTCCGTATACACCCACTCCTAGCTAACGCCCCTACCCCTCAACATCCAGGACCACTCCCTCCTCCTCCACCTCCTCTGCATCACCGTCGGATCCCTTGAGCCAACCAGCGCCACCCTGGCACAGGACCTCTCCGTTCGAGTTGGTAAGATCAATCACAGGTACGTCCACGTCTATGACTATCGTGGAAACCCTAGTCACTACCTCGTACACCAGGGGTACGATCTGGAAGGGTACTGACGGAGCGGGGGAATACTCTAGGGATGGAGGTGTGGAAGTCTCCACCTTCACCTCGGGGGATGAATGGTGTGGAGAAGCAGCAATAATAGGGGATGCCGGTATGGCGGCTATCCTTGACACTGAGGCGTCGGAACCTTCGAAGCAAGAAACAGGAGGCAAGGAGAAGTCGTAAGTAAAATGGTAGATCTGTCGCCCATGTGGAGTGCCAAGACGGTCCATCATGTCGTCAGCTACTCAACCTATGTATCGGGCTCGCCATGTCAGCAAGTCCACTAACCACGACGCCGGGTCATCACGATCAATGAAATGAAGGGTCGCCTCCCCTAGGGGAAGGAGGCCTGCATACGGATCCTCCGAAGGTCGGCCCGGCATGGTCTGATGAAGCGTCCACGATTCATCCAAATAAAACACAAAGGAAAGGGTCACTTCTAAAAACAATATTAGAAGCATTGATAAGCAATCAACAACAACAACCAAACAACATTAAGCAAGTATACTAATTCAAGTAAAAGACTTCAGTGGTCGATGACCCGACGACTTCTATATGCATGTACAACAGCTCGTTGTACAAAAATTTCATCCGAATGTATCACCAAATCCCGCAGGCAGGTGAGACACTCAATCGACTCCACACTTGACTAAATAGTACTGCGGCCAGTCGGGAGTTGTCACTTACACGAGTACGTTCTGTATAACGCCCCGATATTTTCCAACTCTAGTCCGGTGCCTGGTTAGCCCCGAACCACGACGACTTTCAAGTATGCTTGACGGGACATGAAAACAACAACACAAACTCAAGGCTTAGTCGTCCGAAGACGTGGCCTAACATAACTTCATAATTAACAACAATCATGGAGAGCATATGTACATATCTGAAACAGATATAAGTCATGTCGAAGGGAGATCATGCTTAGCATTTATTAGTATAGAAAGAAGCACTCAAAGAGAAAAGCCACAATTACAAATCAAATTCATAATTCAAACAATTCTAATTCATCATATCAGATGCCTTCAGATCCATGCATTAATATTTCAATTAACAAAATTCTAAATCGGGTCGTTATCAGAACACCGTCAACTACCAATTCAATAGCATAGCATATACATTCTTATAATCATATACATCTACCTAGTAGTTAAAATAGCGAAGTAATGATCGATCTGGTTAATTACGTATGCTTCGTTCACCTTGTTCGGTCCGAAGTCCCGTAACCCTTCAAAGAACATAGCCTAGTTTAGAACTTAAAACTCAACCCTGGGCTTAGCTACTAGTCTATCAAAGTTACTATCACTTGGAAATTGTCCTAATTCTCTAAGAAAAGATCCTTGGAAGTCAAAAACATTTTAGCAACCCTGGCGACCTTTAAAAACCTTTAGAAAACTCTAAGTTACCATTTCCAAAACTTTCCAAAACTTCAAACCCTTTAAGGAGCATTTAGTCTAGATGTTTCCTTATCAATTTGAGATCCTTACACAAGCTCTTGAAAGAAAAATAACACACAAAACTTCAAAACCTCAATTCTATCCAAAACACAAAAACCCTAAAAACTTCATATTTTCACCAACCAATTGACCAAGTCACCCAAAACAATTTCATTGTGTGGTGCTAATGCATCCAAATTTTTGCCTTTTGCAGGACATTCTTACGAAGGAGATCATTGAGCGTGGTACTGAGCGAGGAGGTCTTTACTATGTTGATGAGGTGGTTCACCCGGGTCATGCCATGCTTGCTCACGGGACGGCTGACAGACAACCTTGGTTGTGGCATCGACGGCTTGGTCATCCCTCCTTTGGATATCTTAGGTTTTTATTTCCTAGCCTTTTTTTGAATAAATCCACTCCTCTAAAGTGTGAAACTTGCATTCGTGCTAAAAGTCATAGGACGTCTTTTTCCTCAAATAACACTAGAGTTGACTCTGTTTTTTCATTAATTCATTCCGATGTCTGGGGTCCAGCTCCAAATTCTAATAAAAGTCAGTTTCAATATTTTGTATTGCTTGTGGATGATTGTTCTCACATGACTTGGATATACTTTATGAAACACAAATCTGAAGTGCCTGAGAAATTCTTTATGTTTTACAAAATGATTCATACTCAATTTCAAAAGAAAATTCAGATTCTTCGCTCTGATAATGGTGGGGAATTTGTGAATCAGTCTATGCGAGAATTTTTTCAGGAAAATGGTCTTATCCATCAAACTTCTTGTCCCAACACACCCCAAAAAAATGGTGTAGCCGAACGCAAGAATCGAATTTTACTTGAGATGACTCGTGCACTATTACTTGAATCCCAGGCTCCTTCCTCCCTATAGCCCGAAGCCCTAGCCACATCTGCATATCTCATCAATCGTCTCCCTACCCAAATCCTTAATCACAAAACTCCTTTACAAGCCTTAGCCACTCAGTCCACTATCCCTTCAATTCTAACCTTACCTCCCCGAGTATTTGGGTGTTCTGTGTTTGTCCATGTTCCCAAAGGTGACAGAACCAAACTTGATCCTTGTGCTAAGAAATGTGTTTTTGTGGGGTATGCCATGCACCAAAAGGGGTATCGGTGCTATAATCCTGTCACTCGTCGCATTCACTATGGACTGTGACTTCTTAGAATCTGAGTTTTTCTACCACCAACTTTGTGCTCAGGGGGAGAATGTTAGTGAATCACTAAGTTGGCTGAACGATCTAAGTTATTCTGACACTATTCCAACAGAGCAGGTAGATGGAGCCATTGAACCTACTCCTATCAACATAGACAGGGCTGACGGACCAGTACGCACAACCAATGTCCCGACTTCGGAAGATTTCCAACATGAGGTAAATGAATCTAACTCTAATGATTTTTCACTTTATTTAAATGATGCCACTGCTCATGATAACAGTTCAGAACCAGAAAATCCAGAGTCAGAAGTGTGTGTCCTACCTCCTAGAAGAAATAGAGGTGTGCCTTCGAATCGATACTCACCTGAGCATGTGCCTCGTGCTTCGAGGTATCCAGTAAATATAGCCAGGGGGAAATTGTTGAAGTTGCAAAAGCATTCTCAGTTACTCTTCTCTCAGAAGATATCCCAAAAACAGCCCAGGAAGCAAGCAAGAAAATTGAATGGCAGGAAGCAATGAATACAGAGATGGAAGCTCTTGAAAAGAATGGTACATGGGAAAAATGTTTGCTACCAGCAGGAAAGAAACCAGTTGGGTGCAGATGGGTCTTCACCGTCAAGTATAAGGCTTATGGGAGCATTGAGCGATACAAAGCAAGGCTAGTTGCCAAAGGCTACACACATACTTATGGCATTGATTACTCAGAAACCTTCTCCCCAGTTGCCAAGATTGACACCATCAGGGTGTTATTCTCAATAGCAGCAAATAAGGACTGGCCTATTCACCAGTTTAATGTTAAGAATGCGTTTCTACATGGAGATCTAAAAGAAGAAGTGTATATGGAGGCTCCACCTGGGTTCTCAGGAGACTTCCAAGGAGAAGAAGTGTGCAGGTTAAAAAAGGCCTTTTATGGGCTTAAACAATCTCCCCGTGCATGGTTTGGAAGGTTTACTATGGCTATGAAGCGATATGGATACAGACAGAGCAATGCCGACAACACACTTTTCCTTAAAAATAAGAGGCGATTTGGTTACCTGGCTCATAATATATGTGGATGACATGATCATAACAGGTAGTGATGAAGAAGAAATCTCTCAGCTCAATAAGAACCTTTTCACAGAATTCGAGATGAAAGATCTCGGGGGGCTGAAATACTTCTTGGGCATCGAAGTCCTCCGATCTAAAGAAGGGATTTATATCTCCCAACGAAAGTATATACTGGACCTATTAGAAGAAACTGGTATGGTAGATTGCAAACCCAGTGATTCTCCAATAATGGTAAATCACAAACTCAAGATGGTTGAAGGAACTGAGCCAGCTGATTAGGAGAAGTATCAGAGGTTGGTGGGAAAGATAATCTACCTAGCCCATACTAGACCTGATATTGCATACGCCGTTGGGGTGGTAAGTCAGTTTATGCATCATCCACAGGTAGAGCACATGGAAGCAACTATGAGGATTGTCCGATACCTCAAAGGTACTCCCGAAAGAGGTATCATTTTCAGGAAAATGGACATTTGGATATTGAGGCATATACCGATGCTGATTGGGCCGGTAACCCGAATGATAGACGATCCACAGCGGGGTACTTTACCCTAATTGGAGGAAATCTTGTCACTTGGAGAAGCAAGAAACAAAAGGTAGTAGCATCGTCAAGTGCAGAAGCAGAATTCAGGGGCATTGTAAAGGGATAATTGAGATTCTTTGGCTAAAGAAACTGATGAATGAGATTGGTTACCCAGTGAAACTTCCAACCCAGCTCAGGTGTGACAACAAGGCAGCAATCAGCATCTCTGAGAATCCTGTTCAACATGATAGAACAAAACATGTTGAAGTGGATAGGCATTTCATAAAGGAGAAGATCGAAGATGGCACTGTTGAGCTACCCTTCGTGAGATCTGAAGATCAGCTAGCTTATATTCTCACTAAGGCAGTAACAGAAAGGACTCTAGAAACAGTCTTGCACAAGTTGAGTATTGGAGATCCCACTATTCAACTTGAGGGGGAGTGTCAAAATATTGAGAAATTAAAGAAGAGAATCGAGTCAGATATGGTCAAAGGATCAACAATAATTAGGGAGGAAATCAGCAGTAATTAGGGAAAGAATATCATGCCATTATTATTGTAATATTTCGTTTCCTTAATTAGTAAGCTAAATTGTACTATAAGATAGGCTCCTCCTGTAAGCTATTGAATCAAGAAATCAAATGTTTTTCTACCTATCTTTAGTGTCTTCTAATTCAATAAATTACACTCTAATTGAAATTGTATTTCAATTTCACCTTTGTACTTTATTGTTAGTTTGTATTTTAATATTGAACATATGTTATTTTAATTATTGTTATCTTTGATGTAATTTACTACAACTTATTTAATTTTGAGTTTATTTGTTTTTTTATTAGTTTTAAGTTTACATATTTCAACTACTAAATTGCATTTTTAATTTTCTTTTAAAATTTCATTTTAACTACCAAGATTTTAAAAAATATTATTGCTTAAAATAATAAAATGTAGTTAAAGAATAATGAAATAAATTTTTTATATTAATTCTATTATAAAACTCGTCCATTTTTTTAGTAATTATACAACTTAAAAGTGTATTTAACTAATATTTTTTGTCGTGTTAATCTATTCGGCATACAGTGGTGATCTTCCTAATAAATTATTTTCTCGGGATTCAATTTTCTAACCTCACCCTTATTGGGATCTAATTTGCTAATCTCACCCTTATTGGAATCTAATTTACTTACCACTAGACCTATATTTTTTGCTTTTAACTAATGTTATTCAAACAAGGTTTATTTTATCAAACTCTGTTTTGAAATAAAAGACATTACAACAAGTCCACAATAACCCAAATTTTGTTTCCACATTCACCCAAACTCTGTTTTGCAAACTGAAGTTCAAACACACACTTACAGTGTGTATGGATTCACGTTTGGAGAGGCCAAACGTGGATCCAATAATCCAAAAGCAACTATTTCTTGATTCTGCAAACGTGGATTCAACACCTTTTTCCAAACATGCGCTTACTCTTTCTATTAATGTTAAGAGTTAGCCATAAGAATGTAAATTTCTTTATATATCATATTTTTTTAAATCCTTGGACTCCAATTTATTGTCTTCCTTCTCTTACTTATACTAACTTGGTTGGCAAAGTCAACACATGATGCTAAAAAAGTTGTACGTTATTTTTTAATGAGAACTAAGCAAACAGAAAAGAAAATTAAATTCTAACCAAGGTACCACTACCAGCCACAAATATTGCAATGTAAGGAGTCTTCTTTATTTTTGGGTCTTTGGATGAACGGATTACAAAGGTCTAACAAAGGCCTCATCCCTATCCCTAAGAAATACAAATGGACAGAGTAAAAGGGAACAAGCCCATTATTATTATTTTCATTTTTAGTTCATGCAGTCCTCTTCAACCAATGACTAGTGGCATGTTTGGATTACATTTTTTACTCATAAACAATTCTGAAATCTAGAAGCTAATCACAGAAACTTCTCCTCAAAATTAATTTTGACTAAAGAATCAACTGTAGAAGAAACATGCAAAGTACTACACCCCACTAATTAAGGATAATGATGATTCAATTGAAGCCTAATTCAATCCAAACCATTACCTGGTCTTTTTACAAAATTGAATGGGACAATTTGAACATGCGACCAACATACTCTGTAACATCATCATCTACTAATTGAACTCTAAATGAAAAAAATAATAATGATAATGGTGATTCAATTGAAGCCTAATTTAGTCCAAACCATTAGCTGGCCTTTTTACAAAATTGAGTAGGCCAATTTGAACATGCAACCAACCAAACCTACTATGTAAAATCATCGATCATCATCTACCTCAAATTTTTGTAATGAGTAAACGCATGTTCTGTCATACATAACTACTTCATAGCACAACCACTCCCAATATTAGAAATCCTATCACCGTTAGAAGGCTTCTAATTCTCAAATCACATTTGTGGAGATTGAAGGCAGAAGAAGATGAACTTGTGGAATTCAGTGATGGTGCAGTGACGTTAGCAAAGGTGCCATTTTGCCCAAGACTGCACATATTCACAAACCAATCACTTGTAAGCAAAAACTGTCACAAACACACATGGTTAACAAAATGAAACAAAGAGGCAAGTTAATGAAATATTGATGAGATATTTGCGGCATATTACTGAGATATTGACCCGATATTATGAGATTCCAACATATTACCCCAATAAGATCGAAGCTTCATCAATAATCTTAGTAATATGTCACAAGTATCTCATTACAAAATGTTTTACCTTCCTGGAAATATACAGGAACCATGACCTGCAATAATTCAGAATATCCTTAGTCATACCACTAGAAATCACAATAGAGCCACAAAAATTACAACAGCATGAGCATATGAAGCCAAATATTTATAATAATGAAGGAAATGGTAAACTACTTGGATTTGAGGTGGTGATTGTAGCCATTTGATTGAAATCACATGACTGAGGAGACTTTCCCATCTGATGATAGTAAGTATCAAAAGCATAATTTGCATGTGCATTCACACTGTCTGGTTCATAGCATGCCTCTCCTTGCATCAATGGAGAGCAATCTACCTTGCCAGGTCCACATGCCCAATCTATCCCAGCCTGCAGCATCTTCGGATCAGCACCGTCCTTCGCGATGCAGTAAGTTTGGTTGGTGGTGTCATTCGCCAACACTGCTCCTGATCCTGTCAAGTGTAAAATGTAAATAGGTTTCCCATCAGCATCAAACAATCCCCAGTTCTTCTCTGACAATGGCCCTTCCTTTGTATCCTCATTGTAGAGCTCATAGATATAAGTACTAACAGCGATTCCGGGGCGTTTCGGAGTTCCGGTTACATTCAGCACATGCTTGATCAAGTTGCTGTTGTAAGTGTTGGCGTTGTCTAGTGTCGCGTCAGGCTCGTTAGAGTCACCCTTTGAGGGCCAACCTGTCTCCGTCACCACCACAGGAATGTTAGTGTAATTGAGGAAAGACATGGCAAAGTATGCTGCATCAACCAGAGCATCAAACACATTGGAGTAGTGGAGAAGGGTGTTGGAATCAATAGCTTCTTTATTTGGAGGCAGAGGCTTGAAGAGTGCATAATCCAATGAAATCACACCATTTGACAGGATGTAGTCGTCGTAAGGGTAGATGTTGAGCATGAGATAAGAGCCAGTGGATTGCAAGAAATCAAGCATTGGGACCAAGACCGGATTCAGCGAGCGGTTAAAGAAGGCTTGGGAAGGTGGAAATGAATCAAGAATAATGGTAGAGGAAAGGGGTGTTGAAACCTTAATCTGGCGATCGAGATTCGACGCGACAAGGGCTGAATGAATGTACTTGAGAGCATTGACTAGTAGTTTTGCTGCATTAGGGAGGGTGGTTAAAACCTCAGAACCAACACAAATGGCCGTGATGTTAGTGGCTGGATAATGTGCAACCACATAGGTGGAAACCCATTTTGCAGCTGTGGAATTTGATTGACCAATTGATAGGAGCTCTTCATTGGGGACAGAAACAACAACTTGAATTCCTGTGTTTGCAAGTGCAATGAGCATAGCTTGATCAGCATTATACAATCTAACATGTTGAAGTTTTTGGGCTTTAAGCAGTGCTACTACTTGAGTTGGGTGAGGCATATCTGAGAGATCTGTTCCAATATTCACTCCAATAAATGGCTCTGTAAGGAACAGACATAAAACCCATTAACATCAGCTCAGGCATAAAAGCATTGCCAATTATACCATGTTTGGATCAGCTTATTTTACCCATAATCAATTCTGGCACCCAGAAGTTACTCACAAAAGCTTCTCTCAAGATTTTTTTTTTTTTTTTTGATTTAGAATCAATCATAGAAAAATTTCTAAACATACACTTAACCAGTCAAATAACACAAGGTTTATCTTTTGACTTTTGCACATTTTGCCTCTTTCAATTAAATCCAGATTTTTAGTGAAAATATAATGTGATTGATTGTGCTGAGTTGTGTGGAACGTGAGTATTTGAAAAGTTGTTTGAAGGTTGATTTGCTTTCTTTTGAAGATTTAAATAGTGTGACCTGCCAAACATAAGCAAGTAGATAGATAATTTCCTGAAAGAGTATGCTTTTTTTCAAAACAACTTAAACATGAAAAAGTTCTATATATATAGTCAATTGTGGGGGAAATTGACATTAAATGGCTTAACAGAAGGGCAAACAGAGGAGTACTACCACATTTAATATTTCTGAATACTACAGGTTGAAAGCATTGCCATTCAAGAAGATCAATCAATAAAAGCCTACCTACCCCCTTCTTCACTTTCCATTCTTATATGCATTATTGTTCATCAACAACTTTCGGTCCAAATAAGCAGAATGTAAAGAAAAATATTCATGCTTTTTCAGACTAAGGGTGAAAATGTTCAAACAAGAATGATAGACTGATTCATCACTCTACCCAACACCATGACATGCCTTTCAAAGCTTAACTCTTTGAACACCAACACTAAATAAATCTCAAAGAACACACTTTTCAGCCAGGATGTGCTTCAAAGGAAGCAAAATTAGAAGGTAAGAAAGTGTGTTCTTAGGACAATGCCTTGATACATTGTAAAAATTTCACTCTCACCAAGCAAACCAGGCCCTAAATCTCATATAACACATAGAGCAAGGGTCATCCTAAATCCTTTTCTGAAGAGTGAGGAAGAAAGTAAAGACTAAAGAGTGATGGCTAATGCACTCTGTTGAAGCAAAAGAAGTTTTTCAATGCAAATTGAAAATGCCAACTCATGTTTGTACCAAAGGGGGATGAAGATTGAGAATGCATGCAACTTTAAAAGAGAAAACTTTGGATCCCTTGACAAAGAACTCATGAACAGAGAAAGTATAGCAGCAAAGAAGATTATATAGGTAACAAAAACTGTTTTCTCACCTTCATCAGCTGCAACAGTAGACACTGCAAAGAGCAACAGAAGAAAATGCACAACCATTGTTATGGTTTAGAAATCCCTCTGAAATCTGGTTAAAAATCAAGAATGAATGTGTCTGAGAGAGAAACTAAGTCAAAAAATGGAAAGAGCAAAGTGGGTGACGGTGTCGACTATGAAGGGAAGGAGAAGGGGAAAGATTCAGAAGGTATCATGCGTTATACGTTGTAAGGCTTTCAGATAGATCAAAGGGCTGAGGAATCGTCCATGTCTTGGATTTTCACTGCAACCGGACAAAAGCAGAAGTGGCGTTAAACTAAGACTACGACAAATGAATAAGGCAAAGACAGACAGACTACTAAGGCCCCGTTTTAGGGTAAATGTTTTATTTAATTTTATTGAATTACTTTCATAATTTCAATTCGGGTAGATGAATAACAAAGGTTATTTGAAGGGTTGAGCTTTTAAGGATCGAACTCTCTCTTAGGATTTCAAACAAACATTTTTTATTACTGCGACCGGCCCCGTTGGATTTTCAGGGTGAATTTTAGTTATATGGTTAAACATTTTTACTACTGCGACCGACCCGTTGGATTTTACTTATATGAATTTTGTGGTTTCTAGTTTAAAGAGTTGTTAATTTTATAAATTTATGATTGTCACCGCCATTATAAAACATCTTCTACCAACACCATTGTTATTTTGCATGGTATATCGTGTGTAGTGGTGGGGGTGGCGGCGATGGTGGTTGCGCAAGGTGACGAAAACAGTGGTGGAAGGTACTAAATTGTGGCAAATGTGATAGAGGAGATTATTAGGTGATGGTGGAGGGTGCTCAACATGGTGGCCATGATGGGGATACTTGACAAGGACGATGAAGGAAGGAATTAGGTGATGGCAGGTAGTGACAATCATGGAGGTGGAGTGCTGATGGCAGTGATCGTGGTGAATGTTGTCCATTGGTGAATGTTGTCCATTGGTGACTGTGGTGGAGGGAGTTACATGTCGATGACAGAGGCGGCGGTGGAGGGTACTGGCGACGACGGTGGTGAAGGGTGTCGGGTGGCGGTGACCGCGTGGTGGTAGAGGGTAGCAGATGGAGATGGTGGTGGTGGATATTACCTGGTCACATTTCTGGTGGTGATGATGTGTGGTGGTAGCGACAGTGAGGGTGGGGGTGGAGGATGTCAAGTGACTAAACTTGTGATTGAGAGCGTTGGTTGTGGCGATGGAAGGCAGTGGCGAAGGTGGAGGGTGGGGGATATGGAGGGTGCAAAGTGGTGGTGGTGGTGGTGGTGATGGGGTAGCATCACGGAGGGTGTCAGGTGGTGATTGCGGTTGTGGGTACTAGGTGGTGACGAGAGGTTGTTGGGTGGTGGTGGCAAAGGTGGTGGTGGTGGTGGAAAGAGGAGATGCATGAAGCCATGTGGATAGTGTTACATGTTTTTGAAACTAAAAACAAAAATCACAAATCATTTTTTTGTGGTTTTAAAAATTAGATTGAAATTATTTTGAAATTAAAGATAAATCATTCAGCTTCATTTTTTTCCGAACTCATTTTGTCTCCAAATTTACTTTTGAAAACTAAAAATTGAAAATTTGCCACTGACCCAAACAAGTTGTAAGGGTTTTAAAGATAAACGTAGTTTGGAAATAATAAAGGTAATCAAGTTTTGGGATCAAATTACTAAAATGAACTTAAAATTATAAATATAACATAATGCGTAATCTTGGAAAATAACATTTAACACATTTTTATTTAAAGCAAAAGTATATATAACCAAATTTTCTTTAAATACACTTTTTAGGTTGGAAAACATACGATAACAATTCTATGAATGAACGGATTATCTGAAATAATATATAAGATTGTCGAATTCGCAGGGATAGTTTATTTATTAGTTCAAGCCTAGGCTTTGCAATTTGGAAGAGAAAAGCAAAGTATATTGAAGATTGTTTGTAGCGAAGCAATTGTGACAAATTGGAAAGAAAAACAAGAATTTTGTAAACACTTATGGAGAAAGCAGTACTTAGGGTTTATGTTTCACCAATTCCAATTATGCTAATAGCAACCACAGTTGTATATGAATTAATGTAACCTTTCTATGGTGATGTAGCATTTACATTTACTTGTTAATACCTTAATCAAGCAAATCATTCAATCTCAGTTGCTAAGCTTAATACCTTAGTACCTAGTTAATTCAATTGAATAATAATCTCATATAATCAGGCCAACACTACTGAATCCTACCCTTAAACCTAAGTGGTAGAGAAATTCAATCAATCTAATCTCAGATCCCTAATCCTTACCAACTACCGTTGTGCAAGAAAAAGCATAACACTTGTGTCGAATCAAACGGAATTATAAATTAGAGAAAAGATTCATAGGAATGAAACAAAGATACTCATATAAAAACTTAGAAGTTCATAACATAATATGGAAAAGGATCAACATCCCCAAGTACTAAGGAAAACCTAGCCAAGCATAGCTAGGAATACATAATCTAAAATAGAGAAAAAAAAAACTTCAAATAAGAGCTTAAGGAGGCCTCTCACAACTCCAGAAACAATGTATCCAAGTTATAGTTCAGAAACTAGAAGATACCTAACAACAGAAACATGTGTGCAATTTATAGAAAAGAAAATTGCAGAGGGCCAGTGCATTGACGCTGGACACCCCAACGCATTGGTGTTGGTAAATGCCCAAAATTTCCACGAGCTCCAGAATGCCAACGCCATGGCGTTGGGATCTTCTATCGTCTGATGGTTCTTGGCAGAATTCCAACGCATTGGCGTTGAGCCTTCTTCAGCTTTCTTTGATTTTTCTTCCTTTCAGCTCAACTTTTGATTCCCTTCTCATTAAAGCTCTTCAATCCTCATCATTTTTTCATCAAGGGTTTCAAAACCCGCACAAGCTCATCAAACACCCATCACAACTTACAAGTAACATAAGACAACTATATTAAACCTCATTAACACCTTTCAATGATTCATCTTCAACTCATAATTGCTCTTTCAAAGCTGATGATCATTCCTTGCAAACTCAAGAATTCCATGACCAGAAACTATATTAACACAAAGGACTCAAAGACTAACTAAGACAAACTCAAAAAGAAGAAAAACACTACAAATGACAAAAAAAACAATGTAAAAAGACTCAACTAGCCCTAAATGCAGAAAATAAGCCAAAACAAGGCTAAAAATATTAAAAACACTACATGAAACAAGAAAAAACAACAAAATAAAAACAGGAAAAACTAGACAATCCCCAGGTCATCAACATACTCTTTCTTTGACATAAAAATACACAAATAAAATGACTAATATTGTGATGCATGTTACCACTCTTTAAAAAACATGCTACTAATATTGATCATATAAATGAATGATCCGCATTTGTTTTTGTCTAAAATCTGTTTGAAAATGCATGTGAAAACAATTTCCCCCTAGTATAAAGAAGTACTTGTGTCATTTCAAAATACATGTTGTTTAGGTTGAATGGTTGCCAGTTTTTGGTTTTAGGTTTCCAAATGTAAATTTGAAAACAAAACGTGTTCGGTAAAAATGGTGCTAAACTAGTTTTTTAGAAATTTTCAAAACGGTTTTAGCTTTATTTTTAAAACCACGAAATATGGTTTTCTGATTTTGGTTTTTAGTTTCAATAACATGTATTATGATCACCACCACTCACCGCCGCGACCATCTTCACCGCCACCACCACCACCACAACCCTCCGCCACCACCATCGCCACCACCAACCACAACTCACCGCCACCACCACGACCACAACTCGCCGCCATGGTCACCACCACCACAATCCACAATCCACAACCCACCACCACCGCCACCGCCTCCACAACCCACTTCCACCACCGTCATCGCCACCATTGCTACCACCCCACTACCACCACCTTCACCCTTTGCCACTACCACTGCCGCCGCCACCACCCCATTATTGTCATGAATTTACAAAGTTGATAATTATGGTGACTAACTGACTATTGTGGATTTACAAAGTTGACAACAATTTTTTTAAAACTTAAAACCACAAAAACCTAAAGCTGGATTTATAAAACTAAAAACTAGTTTTAGTTCTTAAAAATTTCAAAATATAAAACAAAAAACCACCCCAGCCAGGGCTTAAGGTTATGCACACTGTTTAAGAGTTCAATCATTAATGACACAATTTGACTGAAATATCATTATTTAAAATTGAGTTATATTAAAGAGAAAGAACGATAGCTATTTGTTGAGAAATTGGTAAGAATTGTGATAGGGAAAAAAAGACGTGATTGATGAAAGATATAATATTAAATGAGAGTATTGGTGGAAGAAAATGAAATAAAATGCTTTTAAAATTGTAAAACATATATTAAAAAAAACAAATCAAAAATTAAAATAACATATATTTCGAAATGGAGGGAGTAATTGTATTATTATAGATTATAAAAATTAATGTAACAATGCAAGTTTTATTGAAAAATAGTGCAAATTTTCCAAGCCTATAAAATTACCTTAAAATGATATTATTTTGTTTGTCTACTGTGTCCTAGCCGTTAAAGTAGGAGGCGCTGTCTCTAGCTAAGCATTGAAATTTTGCATGTTTATTTGTGTTTACCTCCTTTTCATGTTTCAACTCTGTTGGGTGGGACCCGCCATTCTTGAAGACACAAAAAACAGCTTCCCCAGGAGCTAGCAACGGTCATTTTTACCCGCCCTATGGGATTTCGCACCTGGTTAACAAAATGACCACCACTCACTACCACCGAAAATCATAGATATTAGATAAGGTAGCACTGAGCTCTTCATATTCACAAAAAGTGTTTTATCATAGTAGCTTCAGGGTGCTTTTAAGAAATACAACTTCATTCATAAGCGATTATGTATGCGATAGTACGTATGTATAATTTGAAAAATTTATGAAAATAAGTTAATCTTATGACACCCTTTAAGATGCTGGTTTTAAAAATAGCTACATTTTTACAATTTAATAAATATTTTTCATTTATGTTATTGTTGGTTTACAAATAGATTTTGGGATTAGGTAGCCGTTTGGGTCTATTAGGAAACTATCTAATTAAGCGATTACTCGAGGAAAGAGCTATGTTTATTAATGCAGGTTCTTAAAACACTTCAAAAAGCTATTAGCTCTTGCTATTGAGAGATTGTGACTAAGACATGACTATGAACTAATTATACGACTAAAAATGGATAAAAGCTGAAAAACGGTAAACAACATAAAGGCTGAAAGGCTCTAAACGACTGGAATGTATACATAAAAAGTAAAATGCAGTAAATTTGTATGTTTGATTGATTTATTTGAGTTGTGTCTATTTTTACAGATTATTCTTTCTCTATTTATAGAGGCCAATTTGGTTAACCTACAATAGTTGATTTCCACCTACCACTCCCCCATATTTTTCAATCATTACACAAATTTACAAATCGTGGGGGAGTGTTGGTTGTTTATCTCTCCTAGTCAGCCTATAGGCTTTGTTTAAGCTATTCCTCCTTACTTCGGCTGACTCATAACCATCCTCACTAAATCAGTGGTATTGAGCCCAGAGCTACTTTGCACGTGAAAGACTTCTAAGAGCTCTTCATGTACTTAGCTTTGCACGTGAAGGTTTGGCTTATAAAGAAGAGTATGATTGTGTTGTCTTGTGCTGTAGTGAAAAAAGATAAGAAGAAGAAAGCAGTTATGATTCATAGACATCCTTTAGGTGTAAATACTTAGAGAGAGAAAAGAAGAGAAGAGAGATAAGTAGTGAATGTGATATATGATTGATGTGATAAGAAGAGAGAGATAGAGAAAAAAATGAAGGTGTTTATGGATGTTTGTACTGTTTATATGTTTATGAATAATTTTTCAAAAGAAAGCACACGCGGGGGTGCACTAAAATAATGGTGAATTAGAGTTTGTTCAGGTTAAAATAATATAAATTCAAGAACCAATAAATATTCCAAATTTTAATGTAATGAGGTGCAATAGTAACTCTGTATCCATTTCATGCGATGTTCAAATTTTTTTGTTCCACTTATTTAAATTAAATCTTCCTCTCTCATTTTTACGTTTTGCTTTTACCCCATATTTTTTTAATTAAAATATATATTTATACATATTGAACCATTTTTTTAATAACGCAACTTTATTGAAATGAAAGATAAGTATGGAACATTCTTCCCATATAGGTGGTGGTCTTCGTTTCGGCCATTTATGTATTACTCCATTAAGAGCTCGTGAACATTATTCGGCCCATTTGATTGGAGATTCATATATATAAACATATTAATGAGCATAATTTAGGCCCAACTAAAACCGATCTTTTTTATTTTATGAGTTGGAGTTTTCCAATTTACAATTCCTTCTGTTATAACATATGCAACCCCTTTCCCAAAGGCCCAAACTACCAACAAAGGAGCTTCCTACAAGACCCAAAATCACCTTATAGGGTTTGAACTGCCATTGGAAGGCTGGTTGTGGTTGGGTTTGGGATTGTGCCAATTAGGGCCTAGAATGTGGTTTTTTGCCCTAACTCTATTCTTGCTTTTGAAAAAAGAATGAAAATACTCCATTCTTGCTAAGATATTTAAAAGGGAACGTGACAACTAGGGGTGAGATTTCTGCTTTTTTTTTTTTTTTTAAAGTAAATTTAGCTAGTGCCCTAATTCAATATAGGGAAAGTTGTCAAGCTTAAAGAGTATTAACAGAAGACTTACGTTTACCTTAATTCGAAGAAATTAGTTGGGGTTCAAACTTGTAACCTGTCAGATACTATACTCTGTCATGCTTCACTAAACCAACCACTTGAGGTGGGATTTTGTCGTAACTCCATTCTTGCTCACACATGTAGATATTAAAATTTAATTTTGCTTTGCACAAGAAATACTAACCATATTTTTCTGGTTAAAATTCAATTTAACTGACACATTTAAAGATCAAACGCATATAAAATTTAAAACAACTTATACGACAATTAATAGTAATTTAAAATTCTATTATTTTCATTTACATACAAAAACATGTCCAAGATAAATGTTTAAATAGCTAATAAAAATGATAAAAATGCTCAGTAGTAGAAAAAGACATTTGACTTCTTTGAAATTAGTTAGCCACCGTAGAAAGTAGAGTAATTATCATAACTATTGATTGATAAATCTTCCATTATAATTGTGATGATATATCAACACTTGTATAAGAAAGTATTCGTTCTATCTGCAAACTAGAATGACCGTGATAACTAGAAATTTTTGGAACGTAAAGTTGACATATAGCTTCTAACACAAAACTTAGAATTCAAATTTAGGTTCCACAATTAAGATAGCGGAAGCTTTTAAAACTTGAGGGTCTTTTTGAAATTAAAGTGTTTTCCTTTGTTGATGGGTATAAATATCCTCTTTTGTGTCTGTCATGTTAGTTTGTATATGTTAATGGGGAAATTTGTCATAACCAATTTTTTTAATTTTATGTTGAGAAAATTAGAAAATAGAATCACAAAACATTTCTATTGGTTATACATAATTAGACTTCCTCATTTAGGTTGTGCAGATTAGGAAAAAAGAACTAATTTGTCATTAATACTTGTAAATGGTTTGTGTTATATATATGATGAGTAAACCCAGAGAAAGACATCAAGACGTAAATTGCTTTGACATGGAATCAGAGTTTGTTTTGACCTTATTAAAACTCTAGCAGTGAGATTGGCGCAACTGACCTCAAAGCTTCGCTGTGAGGGAGGTTCCTCCCACTCGTGAGGGCTTTCCAAGTCTCTTCGCATTTTTTCTCTCATCCTCTCCAAAACATTTGTTTGGCTGTACCCGCTACCGCTTCTTGTTGTGTCCATTCGTGATTCTCAACTCCCTTAATCAACAAACTTTTCATTCGTGTTCATTAGATTATCGTTTCTCGGTTTGTGTCTTATGGTTGCAGACTCTTATTTTAGTGATCATCCATTCGCTCTCGGTTCTTGGTTTTGGCTTAGCTAATGATCATTCATTGCTCTCGGTTTTGGTTATTGATCCTCGATTCGTTCTTTATTGTGGCAATTTTAGCGATCAATCGGTTGTCACTCTTGTTAGTGGTTCACATTATTCTCAGCTTACATCATTAGTTTCTACTTAACAAATTGATGCGTCATGACCAGCCGCATCGATTTTAGGGAATGATAATGAGAAAATCCAAATGTTAATGAGGAAATCTGTCATGATCAAAGTTTCCTATTTTATGTTGACAAAATTAAAGAAATAGAATTTAGAAATATTCCTATTAATTGTACATAATTAGACTTCATAATTTAGGTTGTGCAAGATTAGGAAATAGAATTAATTTGTCATTAATGCTTGTAAATGATTTGTATTATATATATGATGAATAAAATTAGAGTTAGAAAGATATTAAGTCAGAAATTACTTTGACTGTATATGGATTAGAATACACCTTGTACACACTTTTTAATGTATTTTTTTGACCTATAAAAAGAAAGAGAGGGTGCATTTAGTTTTTCCTGCTATTTATTGTCAATTTTTGGTTTTCTGTAAGGAACCATGCTTTGTTTGTTTGAGAAAAAGAAAAATATGATGAAAATGAAAGGAAAGAACACTTTTAGATTCACATTTTTATTAACATTGACCGGTGAGTAAAGATGATCTTTTCATTTTTTATTTGTTCCCTTTCCATCCACCATTAAGTTCCACTAACATAATATGATTTCCCAAAAAAAAAAAAACTTAGTATGATTTTCAAGTTCATACAATGATTACTAGCTAATGCCGATTCGTTTACAACGTGAAATTTCTCGAATCATGTTCAATATTCGTGTGTTCACCAACACTTTCTTTCCAAGTGCGTCTTCTACATTATGCTTTGATTCATAGAAAAATATTTAGTTAGATAAAGTTATAAGTGACATCATCCATTGTAATTTTCATCAACTTCTTATGTCATGTGCTAATTTTAATTAATGCTTAATATGTGGCATATATACTAAACCAACTCGTGTTTATATCAAGGGCTACATATTTAATTCTCACTTAAACAGAGTATTGGGTTCTAGACTAATATATGAAAAAATAAATCAGCTGAAAATGCTAGTCTCATAAGAATATGAGTACTCCCAATTCAAACAAAATTGAACTAGCAACACTTTCTTACATACAGAATAAATGTTAATGGTATGTGATCCGATCGCACGTATAACTTTAGAGCCGATAGCATCTTAGCTGATCAATATGTGTGTACTTAAGCACTCCTTATAAAGATTGACTGAATGACTAGAAAAAGACAACATGTTCCAGCTAACGTCTGATCAGATTAAAGGATTAAGACACGACGAACTTAAAAGAGACAGCCAAAGACTATGTCAGCGTGCCCGAAAGTCCCACTTAAATTAAAGACTTTCCTCATACTTGCATAGACAACCACCATGGACTCCAGCCTAAAAATACAGATTTCATAGCCCACTTACGTAACATGCTATTCATTTCTAGCATTGAGACTAGAGTTCTATTGAGACTCAAAGATTCTCTCCCAACACTTTACTTACTGGTAGTCCTCCACATGGAAGCAACAGTACCACCGTCACCTCAAGGACACTTACCACCGCACACCATCATCAGTTTTGAGAGAGAATCTCCTATGATTCTCAGGACCGAACAGAATGTGCTTTGAAAAGTCGAATATATATATATATATATATATATATATATATATATATATATATATATATATATATAAATTAGCAAAAATGATCGTCAGACTTATGTTTTCTGTTGACACCCAATTGACATACATATTAGTGATGATTTTTTACATCCAATGAACATACACATTAGCGGTCAACGGACCTATGTTTGAGTATAATTACTCATGAATCAGAATATGAAAGAGTGTAAAAGTAATCTGATTATGCTAGAAAAATAGGGGAGCACTGAGAACCTTTTTAGCTATAAAACCAACCAATAGTCTTCCCGGAAAGTACATTATGTCCATGATTTGCCAACTCATTTACATCGTTAACGTGTCGAAAACTAATTGAAACCAACTTAAACAGCAAATATAATTTGATCACATCAGCCACTAATTAAATCTCAAATCTAGATCCAAATGAAAATGTCTGGGTCTTCTCAATGGTTATGTTATGTATCTTTATTATGCAACTACACATGTCTTTGTTATACTGAAACAGACCACCTCCAAATCATAATGTCTCTCTATCTGGCCCTCATTCTAATGCTCCCAGTGCCCCAAAATTGCCACACCTTGCCTTGCCACCTCTCAGAACAATGTAGAAACCATAATGTGGCTGCAGAAGATAACGTTTTCTATGAAATTGGACAGTGTTGTGGGTGTGGCATTGCCATTGATATATATAAGTAAATAATATAAATTGAAGAAAGTTGTTAAAGATAATTATATTTCCTCTTTCTTTTTTGTCTTTTTACTTTCCATGGGTTTTAAAAAAATTGGTGCTCTCTAAAATATTGACCTCTTCTTTCTTCCTTTTGTTCATGTAGCCCTCTTTGACATTATAAACAACTAAAATAGTTATCACTACACCTTTAGGACCCATCAACAGCTCCCAAACCACCAAATTCAAATAGTCCCCGTATGTGTTCATAAATCGTATTCACATATACGCGTCTAATGGTAGTGGGTGTGGACTGTGGACCTAAGTTCTAATGATTCCAATTTTATCCAAATACAAATCAAGAAGGGAGTTTGATCCACTTTCAATTCTTTGTGGCCATATAACCATATGAATTGTTCAAATTAAATTATTCATTTCTGAGATTTGTTATTAGTTAGAGATATGAAAGATACCGATCGAAATGTCATTCATTATGTCATTTTAAACAAACTAAGAGCATGTTTGAATATATTTCGGTCAACCCAAAATCGATTCCCTAACACAAAATGGTTTCCCCAACACACAAGCGGTAAGGAGTAGCTTGTCATTCTAAGGGCCTATTTGGAAATATTTTTACTATTAATTTTTGTTCAGGCGTGAATCATGGATGGTGGTGCTCTTGGCGAGGCTGCGGCGGTGCTTGTTATGCTTCGGTATGAATGAAGTGGAGTCTTCAAGTCCAATGCGTCGGGAGGACCTGCAGAAGACACTCTGATGCTTAAGTCAGTAAGGGAGCTCCGAGAGCTTCCAAGAGCTCAACTCAGACATGTAAGAATGTATAACGAACTTGTAATGTAAGGAGTGAGTAAGAAGCGTCCCGAGGGAATGATAGAACCTGTATTTATAGGCGTCGGAGGTGTCTCTACAAGTGAGGTTTCCGAGCGGGAGTAGCTATAGGCCGAGTGTTCTGTGAAGCGCTTTCTCTTCAGCCTGTGCCCAGGCCGGTCAGATAAGGTCCCACTAAGCCGGGGGTGCACGTCCCTTAGCTAGGTCGTGTAAGCTGCCTCTTAAGTATATGCTTAAGAGAATCCCTAATAGGCTAGCTGCTACGCCATTTAGTTGTATGGCTGAAAGTCGACCGGTACAATTTTAATATCAAACACTTGCGATATGTAAGCCGTACCAATAGTGGACACCTACCCACGCTAGCTGTTGTGGTAGTTTTTAATTGTGACAAAGTGAAAAATAAGAAAAAGATATAAAATGCGATTGTGGAATATATTTTTGTCCGTGAAATTTGTGTCGATTTTGGATTGCCATGATCACATTTTATGTTTTTTTAGGATCCGTTTGATTTGAGAAAACATTTTTTATTTTTTTATTCTATTTTCTACAAAATATTTTCGTTTACAAACTTTTGAAATTTAATTTTTTTTTATTTTGACATTATGTTTTTCATTTTCACCACTACCACTACACCATTGTTGCAACCACCAACGCCGTTACTACAGCGGCCAGCATGACCACTATCAACGTCACCACCGTTGATGCCGCCACCATTGCTCTCGCCGCGACCACCACCACCACCACTGCGGTACCACTGCGGTACCACTACCACTACCACCACCCCACCACCACCTTTGCCTCCACTGCCATCGCCACTGCCGCCAACCTCCACCACACCAACTTCCACCCATCCATGCTTTTCATCTCACTTCTTTCAATCATTTTCATTTTAACTGAAAATAAAAACTACTTTTTTGTTTTGATTAATATTTTTTAAATATTAATCAAACATGTTTTCAGCCTTATTTTCTTGTTTTCTTTGAAAATGGAAACCATGAAATGACCAAACCAAATAGGCCTTTAACTATCCTTTTCTGGTGGTTGCAAGCCAGGTTGTTCGCAAATCATTAACTGATTCTGGAAAAATTGAAACGAGTCCAAACATATTATTATCTTTTAAAATCGATTGTGATTGAATGTAAAAATTCCCAAACAGGACAAGTACTATTGCGTCTAGCTAGTTTGTAGCCCAAGTCATTGAGGTAGGGGTAATTAAGATAGCATATCACTATCTAATATATGTTGAAATCGCAAGCTTTTCGAGTTCTGAAAGGGAAACATTTGACATTATGAATGACTAAAGCATTACGAATTGGCGTGTCATCCATCAAATTAAGAAATGAATAATTTGTACTGACAAATATATTTTTAAGGTTATCAAAGCTGACTAGGGATGATGTGCACTCAATGGGGCATTTGATTCATTCAAACAATCATGAAATGGATGCCACAAAGTATATAGTCTCATACAACACTACTACTTCACTTTAATTATTTTCTCAGAAAACTACACATTCATCAGGGTGGGTCCCAACATCCACTAAATCATCCAATGGAATTCATGCGCGTTGCTCGACCACACAGACCAAATCGCTCGCACCGCCACAACCAACCACGGGACCAGTTATGCATATTGCCTTCAACACTTCTTAATTTCTCACAAACCCGTTTCGTGGGACATACACATTTTAAACCGCGATAACTAGTGAAGTTATTAATAGAAAGGAAATACGCATATGTGGCTGTTCCAACAGTCCCACACCGCCATAAATGCATACGTCGCATATGTATGATTACACATTATTGGGGTTCAGATATTATTTCGTATCTTGAAATCATTTTTATTCATCAGATTTTCTTAATTTGATTACTTGTATTATGCAATTAAATTAATAGTGTTGTCTAAGGTGAACTACCAATTAAGTAGTGCACCGTATACCACCAACTTTTGGCTAATAAGATCGTGCCAAGTGACCAGGTAAGTAACCGGTAATCAGTTCTACAGGTTATTTTATTTTTATAATTTATTATAATTTTAATTTGTTAATTACTTTAAACCCCTTTCTCTATGTTAATCTTCCTTTTATAATTCATTTTTACATTTTTAAAAATAAAATAAAAATGTAATTAATTAATTATTATTATTTTAAATTTTTTAAATATCAGGTAAAAAAACCTGCTGTAGCAGGTCATTTAGAGTGGTGCACGGTGCACCACTTAAGGTGTAAGTACACCCTAAAAGCCGCCTTAAATTAATAAGTGAAATCATGCTAGTGATTATAAATTTTTTTAAAATATAATTTTACACATATAGTTAACTATTGACTGTAAGTTTTTTTAATTAAAATTTCTCATCAATATATCAATTTATATTGAGCATGCACTTTTCTGCCATGTTGTCCCATGCAATAAAAAGAAGCACACATAAAGTGAATCACTGATCTTCTAGCTCCTTATGCTTCTTTTCTATCTCAAACAAACACGTTATCTTCGCTCATCTTCTATCCATTTTTTTTCTTTTTTAATTATTATATTATAAAAGAGCACATCTGCATCACTTTACCGAA
The DNA here is from genome assembly GCA_030819835.1 of Acmispon strigosus. NCBI lineage: Eukaryota > Viridiplantae > Streptophyta > Magnoliopsida > Fabales > Fabaceae > Acmispon > Acmispon strigosus. The sequence goes on from JAUAMA010000007.1 coordinate 35,361,500, forward strand.
TAAACCATGCTAAGCCTAGTGGATTCAATATCTCTTTTCTCTGCCTCTAAATTTGTTGAGTAATAATCATTCACATTAACTTTTTCATATCAGATCATCGAGAGAGTTGGACCCGTGGCTTATCGTATTGCTTTACCGCCTTTCTTATCCAAGATTCACGATGTACTTCATGTATCTCAGTTGCGTAAATATGTTCTAGATCCTTCTCATGTTTTCACTCAGGATGATGTTCAGTTGAAGGATAATTTGACGTTTGAGGTTCCTCCGATGAGTATTGCAGATCGTAGGATTAAACAGTTGAAGAATAAGCAGATTCTGCTTGTGAAGGTGATTTGGAACCAGGCGACGGGAGACGTGACGTGGGAGTTGGAGGAGAAGATGAGAGAACAATATCCCGCTTTGTTTCTTAACTTGTAGTTTCGGGGGCGAAACTCTTTTAAGGGGGGTGGTATTGTAAGACCCTCAATTTTGAGTAATTGTATTTTGGTCCCTGTAACTCTTGTGATTATAGTTTGAATCTTTTGAAGTATATTGATTATACTTTGTCTTTAATTAGTTAGTAATTCGAGTTAGTATTGGGTTGATATATTGAGTTTTATTTATGAGAAATATGTGTTTGAGTATGGAATTGTGTATTGTTTAAGCCTTGGCTGAAATGGCGACGTTTTGAAAGGAAAGTTGAAATCGTCTGGTAGAGATCGTCCTGTAAAACTGGCGGACTGTTTCTCAACTGGCGGACTGTTTCTCCACCGGCGGACTATTTCTCCACTAGCGGACTGTTTCTCAACTGGCGGACTGTTTCTCCACTGGCAGACTGTTACTTCATTTAGTTGGCAGACTAGGACTTCGTTTTGTCTGGTCTGGTCAGCCGTTATTGTTGACTTTAAGAAATGAGTGTCAAATACCTTGGGAATGATAAACTTCTGTTTTTATTGACTCTTAAGAAATAAATGATCAGAATCATTAATAAGCATTAATGATGCCGTTTTCTTTGACTTAGAATATTTTAATCTTTTCTAAGTCGGTTTCCTCACTCTATAAATCCCAAACTCCGTCAGTACGTTAATCTTTCATTTTCCCACACTTTTCTTCCCTTCGAAGTAAGCTGAATCCTTGAGATTTTTCTGAAGCGTTGTTGTTGACCAGAGCTGTTCGTTGTGAGTTCTTCTTGGTTCGTGAAGGACAGAGTTGAAGTTTCAAACCTCTTAATCTTTTAGGCCATTCAAGGTTGGTCGCCTTTCTAGTCCTTACGTTAGAACTCTGTTGTGATCTTTGTATTTCTAAAATCTCCCTTGAAAACCATATAGAAACTGTTTTAAATCAAATTGGTAATGGTTTTCATCTATAAAGAAGTTTGGGTTTTAAGGAAATGAATTTAAAAGTGATTTTATGTGAAAAACTCTGATTTTGGACTCTCAGGCTGAGAGCCAACGCTTGGGCGCTGGGTTTCTTCGAGTTTTCACGTAACCAGACATGGCCAACGCTTGGGCGTTGGAGAGCACTCTGTTCTGCCCTGTTTTACGAAAAATTCTGGTTCCGACCGTTTTGAGTTCTGTTTCTTTCCAGATTGTGTCCTATCCTTAGGATAGTTAATTAAATGAGTTTATATGCTATTTCTAGGTTGAAGAACAAGTGTATGCAACCTAATAGAAGGTAAGGGTAACTCAATCTTAGTATTATGATATTTTGTGATTCTGATTGCAGAACACAGACTGTGACTGTTTATAAGTTTGTTTGAATACTGTTGAAAATAGTATGATATAACGAATATGTTGTATGGTTATGAGATTGAATTTCTTGAACATATTTTGTAAGAAGAGCTTATTGTGTTATGTATATATTGACATAACTATGAACGAGTGAACCATCATTGTTCATGAGGATTTGATTACTGTCATGACAGACGCACTACTGGTGCATGATTTTAGGTTTTGATGTGGCGAACTATTATGCGTCGCGGGATCATGCCAAGAGTGGTGTGGAAAAGTCTCTTCCATGTTCTAAGTCATCCTGGCCCAGATACGACAAAAACCCAATGAGCTATTTGCATTATTCATTGAAGAGCTAACAAGCATATGAGTTGTGATGAATGAGGCTTATTCTGCGAAGTTATGAATCACTTGTTTCATATATGTACAAAATCATTCAAAGAGAACGACCTATGGAAGTGGAGCTATTAAAAAGAGTTTGAATTATATCCCTCTCTCACTTACTATTTATTTTCTTCTGGCTCATAATCCTTCGTTACACATTCTTTGAAAATGCAAATGGGTTCCTGCCATCTTTTCATAGACTAATTCTTGTTTTGTCTTTATATATATATATAAAAGAAAAGTCTACTTATATGGGGAATACTTATATGGGGAATAAGAATATTTAATATATATATATATATATATATTTATGAGAAAAGTCTACTTATATAAGAAATATAAGAATGAATTATGACGGTTGGATTAAATTATGAATGGTCAAGATTAAAATAATTAAATGTCACGTGACCACTTAAAAATATGATGTGACTTTTTAAAAAAATTACATGACTGAATATTAATCTTGACTATTCATAATTAGATTCAACAATTATAATTTATTTTTATATTCTCATATATAAGTACAAGTGAACTTGCAAATCTTTGGACTTTCTTCTATTGCTTTCACACACTCTTTTTGGCACTCATTGTCTTTGCCTCGAGGACAAAAGCTCCATTTCATGGCCCTCAAACATTGGCAGTTCATGTATGAAAGATTTGTGGATCAAATCCTTTGTAATGCGATGCCGCGTTATCTCCATTATTACTATGAAACTTTTATTACTCTAAAATGGGATATACTCATATTATTATGAAGATTAAGTTAGTATGAAAACAATAAGTCATTTACCCGATATAATTCTCCTATTGTCGACGGACGGATTAGAATATTTCAATATTATGAAATGACTCAAATATGAAAATTGGTTCTGAATATTAACACCAAGACAGAGAACTCCACCATAAAATCTTGTCCATGAAGACAAAACCATAATTATTGCAATTGATTCAAAAATGTTACATTAATGGTATGATGCTAAGTTTGATAGCAAACCCTATTTCTAAGGAAAGCTGACAATGATTCAACTTAGTTATATTTATTTTTAAAATGCCAATACAATAATATTATTAATATTGAGTACAATATGTATAAAAAAATCAGTAATTATATATGATTACAAGATAAAAAACTATAATAATAAAATACCAGCCTAAGCACCACAAAAAGGTTGAATTTGGTGTAAAAATTGACGTCAGCCCCAACGCCGATGCGAAACTGGTGTTAAGCTAGCGTCAAAATTCAATTGTGCACAAATTACAGTTAGCGTAGACTTTCCACAAATTATAGTTGGCTTAAGCCAACGGTAACACGTCAAATTTGTGTCTGGTTATCGTTCATTAGGGTCGATTCAGTCAAATTAGCATTGATCATCACCGACACTAATTTGAAATTGATCCAACCCATGATTTAGCATTGATCTGGCAGACACTAACCTTCAATGATATCTATGCTAGTTCCTCTTTATAAGCTTTGTTGCTCTCACACTCTCTTCATCCCCAAACCCTATCTCACTCTCACTCCCCACCACCCCGAAAACCTCAATGATAAACCTATATTTTGTAATGACTTTCCTATGTTTCCTGACTGTAAATTGTGTTTGTTTGTTGAATTTTCTTTAAAAACTCATAGTTTTCATGATAGTTGTGTGTGCAGTTGGCAGGTTATGGGTTTCTAAAGTGGAAACCTATAGGAAAATAAGGAAAAAAAAAATGAGAAAAAGTTGAAAAAGCTAAAGAGTATTGTGTTGGACCTAAGCACGACCATGGTTGCTTCATATAGCACGGTCAAGACATGATTAAAGCACGACCTTTGATATTTCATAGAACATGATCTTGATCCTTACTAAGCACAGTTGTGCTTAGTGATGCAACCCACTCTTGAAAAGCCAATTTTTAAGTGAGAAAATAGAGTCTTCTTCAATTATGACCTTGTACGAAGAGAAGCTTATTATGAGATTTCCGGCTAAGTGTTTCGGAGGACATTGAGGAGAGAGAGCAGAGACTACTTGAGATTAGTGATTGTTTTACCTCTTTCCCTTATTTTTATGATTTTAGCTGTGATTAGAATTTTGTTTATGTTCTTCATATATATGATGAGCGGTTAACATTCTTTCTCGAGGTTATGATATAATTGATGTGTTGAACCCCATTTTTATTCTAGTGTTTTACTTTTTATCTTCATTGGAATTATCTCTTTATTTTAATTCAATATTTTGAACTGATTGCATCCAATATGCTTTTAGTCAATTAACATTGCTTGGCCATGAAGAATCAAGTGGTTTTGGTCAATTAATATTTGGAGGCTTTAGAATGAATGGATCTTCAATCATGCCGAGCCTACCTTATCCGCCTTTGGGGGTTTTATCCGTTCGGTGGGTATGGAGAATCAGGTGGTTCAACTAGATAGCACCAAAGTTCAGGCTTGTGTGTTCGGCGTGCGATGTGCAGTGTGCTGACAAAATTGATGCTGACGGCGCCGTGACGGAGGACTTGCTCGCCAGATGTGCAGTGTGCTGCGAGATCGTGGTAAAATGGTGCCCGAAACTCTGTTACCACGATTCCGTGTTGAATCGCGGTAATTGAGGTTCTGTATTACCACGGTTCCTTGTCACATGTGGTAACTGACATAGTTTTTATTATTATTTTAATTAGAAAAGACTATTACCACAGTTGCATGGTGAACCGTGGTAATAGAGTTTATTGTTTTTTTATCAGACATTGTCTATTACCACAGTTGTCAGGGAACCGTGGTAATATGGCATTATTTTATTAAAAATATGGTAATTTTCTACTACCTCCTGTTATAGAAATAGGAAACCCTTCTCTCGAGAAAAAGCTTTTGTCTCCCCGCTTCTCTGTCTCGACTCCATCGATCTTTAACATCGTCACTGTCACTCGACATTCCTTCCTTTTGCACAACATTACCTCCCCTTCTTGCCGCCTGTCGACTGCACGTCATCACCAGCGCGCGTTTTCTCTGCATTCGCTCTGTAACTGATATGCTCGTCGCGGCTAATCGTTCTCTTGCTCGCGGCCTCCCTCTTTGTGTGCTCACTAAGCTCGTTCCCCTTGCTACTCAGCTCGTCCATCTTGCTTCCACACCTCACTTGTGAGTCCTCTTGACCTGGTTCTACTTCTAGGTTTTCTTTCTTTTTAAGATTTTTGCTGTTGTTCAATACCTTTGCCTGGCGTTTTGATTTTTGTGGTAGTTAAGGAGCTTATCTGTTTGTAAGTACCAGTTCTTATGTCTTTGCAGTTGTTGCTCAATACATTTTAGGGAATGTGTATTCTGTTGAAGATTTTTGTTGTTATTCAGTACATTTCGGGGAATATTTGTGTACTCTGTTTAGTGAGGTCATGTTCGGTTGTAAGGAGTATGTGAGGATACTAACTGGTAGTTGTTTATTTAACTGTAGCTTCTAATGTCCTGAATATTACATATATTACAATAGCATAACATGAATTTTAGAATCCTGGCTAGAATAGGAACCTTCCCCTCTGAATTTTAAGAGGTTCATATTTGTAGACATTAACATCCGTTGATCAGATACGTATGGATCGTAAATGAATGTTTTCTAATTGCTTATCCAATGAATATGCGGTCGGAGCGAAAGAGTTTGTTTCCTTCGTGGTTCAATGCGCAAAGAATCCCAATAGCATATTATGCCCCTGTTAACGTCGCTGTCATGGTCTTCGAGTTAACCCACTTGAATTGGAAGGACATCTAATCTGCAATGGAATTGATAAGAACTATTTGCGTTGGATAAATCATGGTGAGCCCGGATTTGTTTCTAGCGATGCAACGGATACTCTAGGATGGGCCTCAGGTGATATGGAGAAAGATGAATGTGATGTTGATGAAATAGCGGAGGCGGTGGAAGATGATCTTCGTGATTATCCTGAAATGTTCGAGAGGTTGAAAACTGATGCGAAGACGCCTCTTTATGAAGGATGCTCTAAATTCACAAGATTGTCTGCGGTCTTAAAGTTGTACAACCTGAAAGCTGGCAATGGATGGACCGATAAGAGCTTCACCGACCTACTTTCTCTCTTAAAAGAAATGCTTTCGGAGGAGAACGTTCTTCCTTGTCGAATAGACGAGGCTAAACAAATGCTTTCGTCTATCGGAATGAGTTATGAGAGGATTCATGCATGTCCTAATGATTGTATTTTATTTCATAATGAACATGCATCTCTGGATACGTGTCCTAAATGTAAAGCTTCACGATATAAGAAGGAAAGATCAAGTCCCTTGAAGGTGTTATGGTATTTCCCTATAATACCCAGATTTAGGCGCATGTACCATAGTGCTGATATTGCAAAGCACCTGACATGGCATAAAGATAGAGGGGATGGTGATGGAATGCTTCGACACCCGGCGGATTCTCCCCTGTGGAAAAAAAATGATGTGGACTATCCCTAATTTGGCACAGAGGACAGGAACCTATGCCTTGCATTGTCTACTGATGGAATAAATCCACATAGCCTTCAGAGTAGCATCCACATTACATGGTCGGTGATACTAGTGATCTACAACCTACCTCCTTCGCTTTGTTTGAAGCGCAACTATATGATGTTATCTATGTTAATTTCTGGGCCTCAGTAAACCGGAAATCATATAGAGATATACTTTGCCCCTCTAATTGAAGATCTGAAGAAGTTATGGGATGTAGGTGTAGAGATGTACGAATGGTCAAGGGATGAAACTTTTAGGCTGAGGGCTATGTTGTATGGTACGATTAATGATTTTCCGGTATATGGCAATTTGTCGGGATATAGTGTAAAAGGAAAACTTGCATGCCCTATATGTGAAGATGGTACAACTTCAATGCAATTAGAACATTGTAAAAAGACTGTTTTCCCACAACATCGAAGATTCTTGCATACAAGACATCGTTATCGGGGCTGGTCAAAAGCTTTCAATGGAAATATAGAAGAAGGTAGAGCTCCCAATCCACTGAAGGGTGCTGATCTGTTTGCCAAGGTGAAGAACTTGAGGTGTACATTCAGAAAGACTTTCAAAAAACAAGTTCCTAAAAGTGGTTGGAAGAAAAAGTCAATTTTCTTTGAGTTGCCACATTGGGAGTCACTCTATGTGAGACATTTTATTTATGTGATGCATGTTGAGAAGAATATTTTTGAAAGTGTTGCTGGTACTTTGCTAAATGTGTCAGGCAAGTCTAAAGATAACATTAATTCAAGGCTTGATTTGGTTAGCATGGGCATAAGCAAAGAATTAAGACCAGTGAAGAAGGGAAAACATACGTATCTCCCTCCAGCAGCCTATACTCTTAGTCGGAAAGAGAAACTTGATTTGTGCAAGTTTCTTAGTGGTGTTAAGGTTCCACAGGGGTACTCTTCAAATATCAAGAACCTGGTATCAATGAAAGACCTTAAGTTGAAAGGATTGAAGACTCATGATTGTCATATTCAAATGGAGAGCTTGCTACCGGTGGCTATACGCTCCGTTTTGCCCAAAAAAGTGCGAGGTACCTTAACAAGATTGTGTCTCTTCTTCAAGGCTATTTGCAGCAAAGTGATTGACCCTTCTAAGTTGACAGCATTGCAGAGCGAAATTGCTACAACTTTGTATGAGCTTGAGATGTACTTTCCACCTTCATTCTTTGATATAATGGTTCATCTAACCATTTACTTGGTTAGAGAGATACAAATGTGCAGGCCAACTTATATGAGATGGATGTACCCTTTTGAACATTACATGAAGATTTTAAAAGGCTATGTAAAACACCGAAGCAGGCTAGAGGGGTGCATGGTTGAACGGTACTTAGTAGAAGAAGCTGTTGAATTTTGTACCGAATACCTGTCCAATTTGGATTCCATTGGGCTTCCAAAGTCTTGTCACACAGGAAGAATAGAAGGGGAAGGGATGTTTAAATGTGACATAGTAACCGTTCAGACCAAAAAATGGCAACAAGCTCACATATTTGTTTCGGATAATGCGGATGAGGTTGGGCCATATGTTGACATGCACAAGGAAGAGATTAAGAGGTTGAACCCCAATAGATCTAAAAATTGGTTAGCAAAGGAGCACAACATGACTTTTATCCCATGACTAGAGGTTCACGTTTATCAGAAGTGGAAAGAAGATCCTACATCTGTTTTAGACAGATTGAAATGGTTGTCGAAGGGTCCAAGTATACATGCCTTTACTTACAACGGCTATGTAGTTAATGGTTATACATTTTATATGGAAGCCCAAGATGATCGGAGTACAATGCAAAACAGTGGTGTGAATCTTGTTGCTAGAGCTATGCATGTCTCTAGTGCCAAAGATAGAAACCCCATATATGCAGACATGTCATACTTTGGGGTAATTCAACACATATGAGAGCTGGATTACACAACGTTCCGGGTTCCTGTGTTTGGCTATAAGTAGATTGACAATAACTCTGGAGTTCAGATTAATGACTCATGGTTTATTCAGGTAGATTTTAATAAGGTGGGGTCCAAGGATGATCCATTTATTTTGACATCCCAAGAAAAGCAAATATTTTATGTCCCTGATCCCGCTGAAAATAAAAGGTCAATTGTTCTTTTATCAAATAAGGCGCATATCAACAACGATGATGGATAATACCTTCATGGAGTAGATGCTATTGAGGATGACCCATTCTTCGGGATACAACAACCAATCGACCATGATTCTGATGAAGATGATTGTTTGTACATCCGAGATGATCATGAAGAGGAAACTTGCATGAATATAGCATTCCATGAAAAAATAGGAAAAACATGTATGCGCCTTTTGAAACAGAAGAGGAAAAGATCTAGTAAAACAAGTTAAAGAAGTATGCATTTTTTTACAATGAATATATGTGTAGATATATTTCATATGTATGTGTAACATAATTGTATTTGTCACTTACACATTTGACATGTTGTTTCGGGAAATTAAATGGATCCTTCACAGCAAGGCAGTGGTGATCTGGTGTTAGACAAAGTTTGTAATTGATGGAGGCTAAAATGTGTATAGGGGGTCTGTACATATTATAATTTGTACATATTTGATTGGTTGCACATATTATATATGTTGCTTGTACATTATGTTGTCAAGGTTTTTTCCATTGCATTGCAGGTCATAGTAATAATTTATTTACTGTTTGAATTACATGTCTCTGATTGTACGTAGCAACAACAAAAAACCCACACATATTACCATGGTTCATACAGGAACCGTAGTAACAGAGGTGAAAAAAAAACAAACAAAATTATTATCACGGTTCATAAAGGAACCGTGGTATTAGAACTTAAAAAAAAAAAAACAATCTTATTACCACAGTTCATAAAGGAACCGTGGTAACATAGGGACAAAATACCATGGTTCCTGCAACCGTAGTAGCAGAGGCCTGATATTACCACGGCTCAGCGCAAAACCAGGTATTTCGGAGGTATGATGTTACCACGGTTCCGCCTTAAACCGTAGTATTTTATCTATTACTTTGATGCCTGATACCACGGTTTAACCGGCCGTGGTAATATGGCATTTCTGTTGTAGTGAAACTCAAATGAGGGATAAGTCGAGACAAGGATTGTGGCTTGAACGTCCTGAGGAAACAGTGGCGGAAGACGACCCCAATGACGACCCGGGTGGCTTGACGGTGAAATATATGACGCAGGCATGGTAGTGGCTTCGATCTTCTAGGCTCTCTTTGGCTTTGGTCTCCTAGGCTTCAATCTTCGCTCTCGATTTAGATCTAGACATGAAAAACCAATATAAAAACCCACTCTTTTCTCCAACTCGCGCAGTGCGGGCAGAGGATGCCATGAGGAAGAAGACGAAGGGGAGGAGGACGAACAATGCTATCCAACGCTCATGGGCTTCGATCACCGATCAACGTCCCTCATCGCCATTTTCGACATCAAAACCCAAACTTGGTGGTGGTTGTGGTGATGTGTCAGTTAATGTTTTGCTTGAGCTTGAGGAAGAGAAGGGGAAAATGTGGGTTTTGAAGTATATGATGAAGGGGATGGAAGAAGTAGATGAATTTGAAGGTGAGAGTTGACAAAGGGGTTTTTTTCTGTTTTTTTTTAATGATGGAGAAGATGATAGAAGAAGGAGATGAAGATGATGAATTTTCCAGGTTTTTTAATAAATTTTTTAAACTAAAACCGTTAGTTTTTGGATGGAATAGTGAAGGGAGAGCAAAACTGTTGACCGAAAGTAAAGTCGGGGTACAAGAATGCTATTTTTGAAGTCTAGGGACTCCGATTACATGTATAGGTAAAGTCGAGACCAAAAGTGTAGTTAAAACACTAATCAATGATAAAAAGTTGATAAAATTAAATGCAGTGGATAAATAAAAATAGGTATTTTTTTCAAATTCAAACTTAATTGTCGATTTTTCTAATGAAACATATTATATAAAACAAATTTTTCATTTGTTTTGGATTGGCCGCTTATTATTATTTTTTTCGTTTCAAAAAGTAAAAAATGCTTCCAAAAGTTGTTGCCATTTTATCCACTATAATGAATGGGGACATGAAATCCAACAAGTTAGATGTGATTAGTAAGTCCTAAATGGTACCCTATCATGCGCATCGTTCTCAATCCATATCATCTACGGATTCTAAATCCTCATTGACATACAAACTAAGATATATAAGGACAATTGGAGTTTGCAACTAGTGACACAACACAAGCATGTTCCTAATCGGAACTGTTAAAAACTTGCCAGATCGAAAATCACTAACCTTTGTCTTTGTAACATAATCATACACAATATTAAGGGTCCATTAATTTGTTTTAAAATTTAGTAAAATTAAGTTTATTATAATGAAATTTGATATTATTAAGTTTGAAATTAAATTAAATAAAGAATTTGTGTTTGGAAATGGAAATGTAAAAGTAAGGTTTAAAAAACATGGGGTTTCATTTAGAAAGTAAGACAAAATTTATTTTTTTTAACTAGAGGGTTAAATGCTCCAAAAGAAACTACAAAGCACTAACACTACTAGAGGACATAGCCTCAATCAAGTCATGATCTAGAAGGCTCTGACACTTCCTGTAGAGTACTCAAGAACATGAATATTAAAGTAAAAGGAATGAACATTTTAGGCCAAAGAGTATGCCACTTTATTAAGCTCGTACGGAACAAATTTGAACATGACCTCCCCATAAGACAGCTCAGACTCTGAATAACATCGACCATGTTCTTATAAGACTCCAGTAACGCTACCTCATAGTAACGCATATTAATAGAAGTTTCTGAATCGCTCTCTATAATAATCTTAGAGTATTAGAGACCAACTCAAAAGCTACACGAATGGTACAAAGTTCTGCCAAGAGAGGATTAGAGGCTCCCAAGCGTTGACATAAACCCATAACCCATTGCCAGTCAATTCCACGTAGGAAACCCCCACAACCTGCCTCTCTAGAAGACCACGCCGAGCCAAGCAACGGACAACACCACGAAATAGGCACAACAGCAGGATGGTTGCTGCGATCATTAGCAGAAACAACCACAACATGCTCGATAAATAAGTGACTTTCTGCTATCCCAAGCAACATGTTAGAAAACAAGTTCATTTCTTAAACATAATTTGCTCCATAACACAGCAGCGATGAGGCACTTCCAGATAGATGCGCGACGCGATTTCAGCACTCCCGTGAGGTTGGAGACCAACAAATTGTACACATCAGCAGAGAAGAAGCATGCTTGCATAAAATCATCCACGAGCCTAGTCCATACAGGACGAGTAGTGCTACAATACAGTCCCATGGAATGTGCAAGACGTTTTCCTGATGAATACCGCACAGAGGACGGATCATAGACTCACCAAACTGGCAAGAGTACCACTTCAAGTTCGTCATCACACCATTATCAAGAAACTTACAAAGCAAAACACCAACAGGTTGTGATCCCTCCCACTTCCGGACGATCTTACATAGAGGGTTTGAAGCCCACACTACAAGAAAAACACTCATCAGCGTCGGCCATTTGCTGACACTAACAAGCAAAAGACCGATGCTACAAACTATTTAGTGTCAGTTTAGTATCGACTTCAGACGTTAAAATGGTCGAAACTAACATGTTGAGTCAGCAAAGTGGTCAATGCTAAGTGTTATCTTTAGTCTAGTTGACTCTAAGATGACACTAGCTGTGTGGCCCGATTAACAAAGCTATTGTGCTATGCTTAGCCATGATCATATAAACCGATTATAAACTTAACGTTGTAGTGTTGGCCATGGCAGATGTTAATAAGGAAATAATTGTAAGAAAATCAAATAACCACAAAATATAATGTAAAAATTGTAAATTGTAAAACTTAACAAAATGATCTAGAGAGACAGAAATAGGAAAATACTCTCAGAATAGTCTCCAATGCATTTGCAGGGAACACAAACCAAGTCATCCACCATGTGGATGTTAAGATTTATGTTTCCTGCAAATGGACTTCAAACCATTCTAATAGTATTTTTCCTATTTCCATCCCCCTAGAGTACTTTGTTAAGTTTTTCAATTCATCAGAGTTGCATTATATGATACGATTAATTCATTCACTCACATATTTTGAATAGAAATTCAACATTCAAATAACATATTTCTACAATTTTATATATTGTTTTCCACTTTTTACATACAATAGATTAAAACATGAGATTATTTGTAGAATTCCTATATAGTGCTTTCCACTTTAACATATAATACATCCTCTCACAATACTAATAATACAATCCCGGCCTAAAAAGCATAAAATCATTGAAACATAAAATATATCACAGCATGAGAATATTCCTATAATTTCTATATAGTGTTTTCCACTTTGTATACAACCATGGCTAAAACAGTAAATGAGAAACTGATCGCTAACCGGCTGAGATCTTCCCTTGCCATATATTGGGTGTCGTCCTGCACATAATGCTGGAACGTCCCCTTTGCATACAATGTGAGTAGATTTCACTTAGGGAGATTGTTGTCCAAGCCACTTTGGTTATATTTTGGCAAACCAATTCATAATATAGACACAACCTACAAAAAAATTAGCATTCAAAATCTGTTAAGAAAAGTAAAATTCACAAATCAATTTAAAATTACAGACGTACCCGAGCCAAATCACCCTTGTCGTTCCCCTTGATCTTGAATTCCACTTTGGCAATGCAATTCATAACATATTATATTCAATAGATCTATCACAGACAGATACAGCCTAGCAAAACATAACTCAAAAAAGTCAGCAAAATAAAACTTATCATTAGAAAGTAAAATACACAAATACGATATTTATCACAAAAATAAAATCACATTAACATATACCACAGAATCCAGCAGAAGGTAGTGAATACTGTGATGACGCGACTGTGGGGCTGCCAATGACAATACGGTGTTGCTCGACAGTGGGAGTAGGGTGGGAATGGCACAACAATAGGATGACGACAGTGGGGTTGCAGCCAACGATAATGCAGTGTAGCTCGGAAGTGGGAATGGGGCGGCAATGGTGAAACAATGGGTTGTGGGAGTGGGACGACCGGATAAGGATAGACCAAGGGAAAGGGTAAAAATGGTGAATTTGGTGGTCGAGGGAGATGGTGGTAGAGGAGGAGGGAGTGGGCAGAATAGGAAGCTTTGCCGGAGGGAGTGTGAAAGTGGCAGATGAGGTGGAATGGGGGCGGATCATAGTGGTGAAGAATGGTTAAAGTGATGAGAACGAGTTGTAAACAAGGGAGAGGGGCGGAGGAGGAAAGTGATGAGGGGAGTGTGAGACCGTGGTAAAAAGGGTTTATGAGATATGTTACCACGGTTTCGTGTAGAATCGTAGTAACTGAGTTGCTTTATTACCAAGGTCGTATTTCGCTCGTGGTAACTAACATAGTGTTTATTATTTTTTTAAATAACATTGTCTATTACCACGGTTGTTAGGGGAACCGTGGTAATAAGTTTTATTATTTTTTTAATTAACATTTTCTATTACCACGGTTGTTAGGGGAACCGCGGTAATAGGTATTATTTTATTGACAAAATGACCATTTACCACGGTTATTAAGGCAACCGTGGTAATAGGTGCTTAAACTTTTTGATTTCCCTCTATTATAACTATGAGAAACCCTTATTTGGAGAAAACCCATTTGTCTTCCCCTTTCTCTATCGTGACTCCATTGCTCTTGAACCTCGTCACCGCCACTCGCCACTCCTTGCCGCTGCACCTCATCACCGCCGCTCCTTGCCGCTGCACCTCATCATCGGCAGTCCTTCTCTCTGCAATCGCACTGCCACTGCTTTGCAAGCTTGTCGGCGCCAAGCTCGTCTTCGCCAATCGCACTCTTGCTCGCAACCGTTCTGTCACGCTATTTCCGTCTTCGTGCGTCGCCGTTCCCGTCTTCTCCTCTGGCCGTTCTTCTCTACCTCACTCGTGAGTCCTCTTGACCTGCTTCTACTTCTCGGGTTGTCTTTTGAAGATTTTTGTTGTTGTTAAGTGTTTGAAATCTGTGTTTGCTGCCCTAGATTCATCTTGTATTAGCTAAGAAGTGTTATGGCCTAAGTGCTTGGTCATGTGCATGATTAATAAAGGTAAAAGGGAATTTTCAGATTCAGGCGTAATCTAAGGGCTTAGGGAATGGAAGCTTTGATTTGTTATTAATTTTTTATACCCGACAGACAACTGCTTATCTCTTCTTAAATGCTTCATCTCTCATCCCACTAAAAGTGTCTTCTTAAATTCTCTAGTATGCACCGTTTTTAGTTTTACGTTATGCCATTAAAACTTCTAAAGTACTTCCCTCTTTACTCTGCAACTCTTCAGCGGTTACACTTCCCATAAGTTTTGCATTTGAGCCTTCTATATCTATACTCAAGGACTACGTTTTGAAACTCTGCACCATTCAATTTCATTTGCCTTGATGCTGACATTGTTTATTTAGCATGTTTTGAACCAATTTCTGAAATCGTTGTTTTCACATTTCAAAGAAGCTACTAGCTTTAGCCATTGGTGGAATGTGTATTCTGTTTTGTGTGACTCTTCCAAACGCATTCGTGATGTTTGGGTTCTGCCCTTGCTAATTGCTAATTGAATTTTAGTAGGACGTACTAGACTTTGAGGATTTGGTAATTGCATGTAGACATTAACCTCTGTTTATCAGGTACGTATGGGTCATAAATGGATGTTTGCTAATCGCTTATCCGATGAATATGCGGCGGGAGTGAAAGAGTTTTTTTCCTTTGCAGCTTAACGTGAAAAGAATCCTAATATCATCTTATGCCCCTGTTTAGATTGTTGTCATGGTATTCGAGTTAATCCACTTGAATTGGAAGGACATCTAGTTTAGAATGGAATTGATAAAAAGCTATATACATTGGACAAATCATGGTGAGTCCAGATTTGATTCTAGCGATGCAACAAATACTTTGAGATCTGCCTCATTTGATATGGAGAAAGATGCATGTGAGGGTGACCGTGTTGATGAAATAGCGGAGGCGGTAGAAGAGGATTTTTGTGATTGTCCTAAAATGTTCGAGAGGTTGAAAAATGATGAGAAAACGCCTCTTTATGATGGATGCTCTAAATTAACAAGATTGTCTGCGATCTTAAAGTTGTACAACTTGAAAGCTCACAATGGATTGACCGATAAGAGCTTCACCGACCTACTTGCCCTCTTAAAAGATATGCTTCCAGAGGCAAACGTTCTTCCCAGTCGAACATATGAGGCTAAACAAATGCTTTCATCTATTGGAATGAGTTATGAGAGGATTCATTCATGTCCTAATGATTTCATTTTAATTCGAAATGAATATGCATCTCTGAAGACATGTCCTTAATGTAAAAGTCCACGATATAAGAAGGAAAAATCAAGTCCTTTAAAGGTATTATGGTATTTCCCCATAATACCCAGATTTAGGCGCATGTACCATAGTGCTGAAGCTGCGAAACACCTGACATAACATAAAGATAAAAGGGAAGGTGATGGAATGCTTCGACACCCGGCAGATTCTCCCCAATGGAGAAAAATTGATTCAGACTATCCCAAATTCGGCAAAGAGGAAAGAAACCTACGCCTTGCATTGTCTACTAATGGAGTAAATCCATATAACCTTCAGAGTAGCACCCACAGAACATGGCCGGTGATACTAGTGATCTATAACCTACCTCCTTGGCTTTTTATGAAGCGCAAGTATATGATGTTATCTATGTTAATTTCTAGGTCTCAGCAACTCGGAAATGATATAGACATATACTTAGCTCCTCTGATTGAAGATCTGAAGAAATTATGGGAGGTAGGTGTAAAGGTGTATGATGGGTCAAGGGAAGAAACTTTTAGGCTGAGGGCAATGTTGTTTGGTACAATCAACGACTTTCAACTCTCTTGTATTAAATTTAAATAATTAAGCGTTATTTGTGATTATTTTGGTTGTGTTAATATAGTTGAAGGATTTTGGATCAAGCGCCACATCCGTTCCTCGCCATATCTTGTGGAATCGTGCTCGTTTTTCCAAGAAGCGGTCAATTAAAAATGAAAATGTTGAAGATGTTATCACTACATGTATAAGTATGAATTCACAAATAAATAATAATTATTTCTTATACCCATAATTGAGAATTTTTATATATGCCTTAGGAGACTCTCTCATAATCTGTATTGCAAGAGGACTTACACAAACGTGCACTAGATGACATTCTTAGACAAGCATTAAAGACTCCCGAGCACCCAGGTCGTGTAAGGGGAATGACCTTTCCCATATGTCAAAAAACCTTGTTGAGTCTGGCTCATTTCTATTGCCTTGTCTGGTATGAGATCATCTTGGAGACAGTCTGTTGTGGAGATCGTCTGCCTTGGAGATCGTCTGACGTAGCACTGCTTGGCCTTGTTCGGTCAGGGACACGTGGCTTGTGGAAGACAGCTAATGAGCGTTGATCAACCTTAAGAGTTTCTATCAACAACCCTGAAAGCAAACCACTTTCAGACAATCAACCTTCACCGAACCCTACGGTGAATTGTTCACTCAACCAGAATGAAGATGAAGAAGAATTTCTAACCGGCTGATTCAATTCTTTAACACAGAATGGATTGAATGTATAAGTTATGTTTTTAGGCTCTTAAGCATATGAAGGCTCTTTTAATTCTGAGTTCTTCAATATTTGAACAGCATGTGTGTTCTTTTACAATGAAGAATAATGAACTCAGAATATAGGCTCTTTGAAAGTTTAAGAATCAAAGGTTCAATTTGATATGAAAGAGTAGTTCAAGTGTGTTTTTGGCCTATATCATGTCTTATGCGTTTCTGGACTCAAATGGACTATTTATAGGCATAAGGGATCATCCATGAACCAACACAAAGCTTCCCAAACGATTTGAGACAAAATGGTTCATGAAATAATGCAACTAGTCGAGCATGTAATCGATTACAATACTTAGGTAATCGATTACACTAAGTGACCGTTGCTGTTTGAATTTCAAATTCAAACATTTAATCGATTACAAAAAAGCTGTAATCGATTACTTGCCTTTGTGTAATCGATTACCTTAGAGGTGTAATCGATTACACCCAAGTCCATTTTCTTAGATAATGAAACCTTAAGATCAACTTGATTTTTCCTACCACTTTTAACTTATGAAAAGGTTAAACTCAATTACTTTTAAATGTCTTAGATACTTAACGAGACCTTGGAAGCATAACTTACCGAACTATATAATACTTAGTTAATGCTTGAACCCTTGAGGATGCTTGAGACATGTTGCACTGGTTCTTCTAAGTCTTCTTTTCTTCTTTTTGTCCATGAGTTTTTCGTCATCAAAACCTCAGCCAGGGTCAAGAGCAAGACCTTCTTCACAGCCAAGGGACGAGCACTCCCGGCTTAGTGGTATCTCATCTGACTGGCTCGAACACAAGCCACTCTCGCTTGGAAGCCTCACTCATGAGCTTCCCCAACACTTGCAAAGACACCTCTAGCGCCTATATATACCGAGGTCTATCATCTCAGTCAAGACTTTTGGAACTCTATCTTCACTTTATCCCTTTTCAATTTCACGCTTCTTACTCACTCCTTACATTACAAGTTTCCTATGCATTCTTACATGTCCAAGCTGAGCTCTTGGACGCTCTCAGGACTCCCTTAGTGATTTGAGCATCAGAGTATCTTCTGCAGGTCCCTCCTCCGACGCATTGAACATGAAGACTCCACCTCTCTCACGCCGGAGCATAGCGAGTGTCACTGCAGCCTCGCCGAGAGCACCACCGTCCAGGATTCACGCCCGAACAAGGACCGATTTTAGGGTTTTAGGGCCGATTGCAAGGGTTTGGACTAACTTTAAGGTTTAGGGTCGATTTTAGGGTTTTGGGTCGATTTCAGGGTTTTGTGCCAACTTTAGGGTTTTAAGCCGATTTTAGAGTTTTAAACCAATTTTAGTGTTTATGGCAGATTTTAGGATTCATGTCGGGTTTGGGATCGACTTTAGGGTTTAGGTATGCCTTGGTCGTCCGACCCGTTTAGGGAAACCCGAGTAGTACAAGGTCGATCTGACACGTCGAAGGTCAGTTCGATGGGTGCAGTTCAAGTTTAGGGATTTTAATGTTGAGAGGGAGAGAGAGTTAAGGGAGAGATAGGAGAGGGAGGGACATTTGAAATTTCTTTATATTTGGTTTCATTCCAATTTCCTTGAATCCAGTTAGTAAAAAGTCCTTGATAAATTGACATAGATTTACAATTCATTTTAATAATATACCCAAACAATGTATTTCATGACAAAACATTTTAAATACCCTCTAGAATTACATTTTCCTAAAAAAAAATCCCGTTCCAAACACACTAATGAGTTTAACTAATTTTTTCCAAAAAATAAAAAAGAAATTGCCACAGATTAATATTTTTCATTCTATGATATAGGATTTTGGTCCGTGTCCTGTGAACAACTTTAAATTTTAACCAAATTGTAATCTTAGCTTGCAAAAAAGATATACCGGCTGTCATTATGCAACGTAGACAAACGTATATCTATCTTCGTATCTAAGAGTATTGGGCAAAAGGACAAGTACTGTTAAGATGTGAATTGTAATTCATGATTTGCTGAGTCTTATACCTTTACAAGCAAATTGATGATCATGACAACTCAACCAGCAAAACTGGAGTATTGATCAAGAGAGCAGCTCTGATAATTATTTTGACCAATTATTGCTGATGTTTTGCATAGAAAGTGCATGGTAAGCATGTTCATGTATGTATGATGATATATTGTATATATACTCCTTTGGAGTCAATAGAATCTTAGTTTTCGATTTGGAAATAAAATAAAAAACACACTATGATATTATCTTTCTTAAATGGTCTGGAGTTGCATATACTAAAAAAAAATTATGTGTGTCTGAATACTAACTGAGTTAATGTAAAAATACATTCGTCATAATTTATAAAAAAACTTCATTCGCTATTTATCTCAAAGTGAGTGTAAATACGTGTTAACACTTGCATTAACGGGTGTCCACATATAGCTTAAACAAAAGTGAGCATAATTCAATTCATCTTCTAGATTAGTATATAGGTGCATTTATATTGCACTCAACTGCTATATAGGAACATACTTAGAAATTCGGGGTTTCCTTAATGAGCAGAAAAGTTTTGGTGTGCAACCTTGCACAACTCAATTATGACCCTCTATAAGAGGTTTACCGGTTTTTGAGAGAGAATTTTATGTTTTAGAAACCCTTGTGTTTTTGAGAGAGAATTTTCCTTTAATCGATAATATATATGTTTTGTCAATCGGAGAACTTCGTTTTTGAACAAGTAGGGTTTAAAATAAATTTTCCATGAAAAATGTTGTTTCTGAGCTCTCTGGTCGAGAGCTAGCGCGCAGGCGTTAGCCTCCCAGCGCCATGGCACTAGGATTCTTCCAAATTTATGTTCGCTATACAGGGAGCCAACGCCAGGGCGCTGGCATTCCAGCGCCATGGCACCGGGCCCTACCAGCCAGTGCTGTTTTTTCTTTAAGACCCTGTTTTGGCCAATCGGTTTCCAGTTGCTTTTGAGATTGATTTCCACCTACCCAATGGTTGTTTGATTTCTATTTATATTTTTATCTTGCAAGGTTGGAGATCAATTGCATGCAACCCGTTCGATGGTAAGGGTAATTCGTTGTAGGAATTGTCTTAACGGTTTGTGATGTATTGTGGTTTGTTTTTTGAGAATCCTGTTTGTGCCTTGCATTTGGAATTTTCTTGGACTTGTTGTTGATGTTGTAACATGAATTACATGACTTATATGTTGTTGAGGATTGGAGAAATGAATTGAGTTATTTTGATATAACATGATGATACCATGACTGCTGGAGATATAATGCGAACTGTTGGTTCATGAGGTTGATAATTATTGGCATAACATACGCATCTTTTGGAGATTGAGGGTGATGAGATGGGTTTTAGTCCCATGTGATCCTCCTGTCCCCTTTTGGGACAAATTTTCCCCTGTTTGGGTCGATATATTGTTGTGGCCAGAGAAGAGCATGTAGTTGCATTTTGAGGACTAACAAGCATGGTTGTGTAATATTTTAAAAAAGAATTCTTGATGATTTTATTGTTGTTGTTACTGAAATTCTCGTATCTTATGTTTTTCATTATTCACTGTTTGTTTTAGCACAATTGTTGTTGATTATTTCTTGTGTTTGGAGTTAACCCTTTTTGTTTGTTGTTTGTTGATTGGGCGCTTAACGCCATAGACAATCAGGGTGAGGATATGCATGAAGGATGAATTTGATGCTAGTGCAAGGTGGTGCAATAAGGTCTAGAAGAACCAAAGAATCTTGAAGAAAATTATTCGCTATTTTATTTCTGTTGTTTTTGAATAATTAGCACTTGTGGTGCAAACTTATTATCCTTAATTACCTCTCGATTTTCCATGACATTTAACTAATCTATTTATGGGTTAAGTATTATTGTAATTATTTGAGAGACGTTCTATTTTTGAAAATCGAGTTGTTTTGAGAGGTTTCAAAGTATTATATCCGCTTATTTACTATGTGACCCCTGATCATAAGTTGGGGCGTTACAATAGCTCCTTACCCTTATGAGATAACTAGATTTGAACCTTGCTGCTCCATATACCCCAAATCCTCCCTCTTTCCCCCAAAACCCAGAAGAGCCAAGAACAACACGGCCATGGATGCACCTTCGACGAAGATCAGGTCGCACCGTAACTGCTGAGAAGGTCGTCCCTCTTCACTAATCCAGATTCATTTTCACTCTAAGGTTGCGGTTTGCTGCCAGGTTTTGATGCAATTGGAAAAATCAAAAGCTCATCCCTTTTCGTCGTTGCTGTCATTTTGGTTGTGCAGTGTGAGAAACGAGTGACACAAAACCCAGAAAGAAGAGAATAAATATCGAACCTTTATGAGTTGCACATGAAGAGGAGAGTGGGGTTGTTGTTGGCGACGGTGGGGAGATGAAAGACCTCAGCAACGCGGTGGCGGTGGTCGTCGTTCTGGCTCATGGTGGTTCAAAGACTGTGGTTCGGGGTCAAGTTTTGCAGCGGCGACGTCCTTACAACAATGAGTGCAACCAAATCTTACGGTGGCCTCGACGGTTGCGCGACGGCTCTAACAGTGGCGAGACATAGCGAATAGTAGGGGAAGGGAGACTTAAAGAGAAGGGAAGAAAATATACCACTACATCATGAAGGGGAGGATGAATTGTTGTTTTCTTTCTTTGATTTATTTTTGAATTTGTTATCCGTTTGTAAAGTCCTTCATTATTGATGGTGCATTGATGACTCACAAAATTGATAGTGTGTTGTTTGTAGTTAAACAAGTGAACGAGGTTGCACAGAGGGATAATTTTATAGGTTTGGGTGGTGGTGGTGAGAGGGAAGATAGTGGTATGGTGGTGGTGCAAGAAGAATGAATTTTTTGGGTGTTTTTTGAGTTAATTTGGTGGTTTTTAATGGAAATGTTATTAGAATTATTTTTTAATAATTATCTATAAAAAAAAAGTTACCTGGAGCTAACCTAAAATAGTGGGTCAAAATGGCCTTGTGCAAGGTTACACAACAAAAAATTGTGCTCATTAGGGGAACTCAGAAATACGAGGATGCTTAATTGATGAACGGATATCTTCAATACTTCATTAAGTTTCTAAATTGCAACAAATATTGATCATTCTCGTTAACTCTTCTTGTCAGGTGGCGAATCTTAGATCATATTACTCTGTTTCAGAAAATATGAAAGTAGCTCCAAATAAGGGGGTTGGGTCTTTTGGAACTTCCACATAAGGGAAGAGGCAAAGAGCTTATTCCCTTTCCCCCTCTCTTGTCCTTCCCTCCTCTTCCCGTCAAATTTTTACTCTTCCCTCTCCTAAAATCTCTCTAACAAAGCCTAAGTGGTGATGCAAGGTATTGAGTGTCTAAGTGCTCATAGAGTCAACAACACTTTCTTTCATTTTAATGGTCATGAGCACCCAGACGCAAAAATTCATTGTGAAGGTGGTACATTCTCTTATATAATTCTCGTTCTTTTAGGGTGTGTTTGTTAGCTGAGTTTTGGAGGGAATAAGGAAACTTATAAGAAGTTCTCCTGTTCTTTGAGAGATTTTTAAAATGAAGAAGGTTTGAGGTATTTCTAACAATCCTCTGAGACTCATTCAAAGTCTTTTTTCAGTTATATTTTTAAGTTCCTCCAAATTTAGGGAATTCGGAAAATTTCAAAATTGGGAGAATTTCAATCTTCCGAACAAGAAAATGACTTACCCCTTTCTTCTCTCTTGCCCTCTCCACCCTTTCCTCGCAAAGCCTTCCCCTCCTGTAAAAACTCCAAAACATAGTCTTTGCTTTATTAAGTATCAACAACCCTCCATGGTCATAGTTCTATGCTAAAACCCATTTATGCAATTTCCTGCAACAACCATATAAGAAAATCGAGTATATTTTATGTAGTCATGTAGTCATGCTTAGTGGCATAAGAAAATGAATTAACAAACTTGTTGCTAGTGGTAAACTCTTTTTTTTTATAAGTCAAATGAATTAATGGAGAGTATAAGAGGTGTCCCAACCCATTACAAAGAGTAGCAAAGTTAAAAGAAACAAATACAAAAACATAGACATAGACATAAAATTAAATTAATGGTAAACTCTCTATATAACACTAAGCTACTTTATTATGCCAAATTGCATTAAAAGTTAACAAATAAACAACAAATTTAAGAAAGTTTAATGCTTTGAAAGTCATTGACATGCAATGTTTCACCAAACTACCAATATTATATTATCTCAATGATTAATATGATGTATTGTTGGAGGCACATGTCACTCTTACTCGTTGAACATGCTTGAATTAATTTCTCTTTACATTGATTTAATTTTGAAATTCAAAAACTATTTACAAAAACTTATCTTTATCTAAAAAATTGCTTCTGAATTTAAAATCAATGCTAGAAAGATTTTCAAACATTCATCATTTGTAAGGATTACCACAAAAATATCCTTCATTTAGTTTCTTTTTCTCCTGAGTCTCCAATGTAAGCAAAGATAAAATTTCATTCACTTGACAAAAAGAACATAAAATTTCCAGTATAACCAAGTATGCCCTGACCAGCAGAAACAACAAATGGACACATCTGCACTACCATATACATATTTCTTTTCCCTTCATTATAAGGTGAAAAGTGGATAAATAAATACTAATTACTAAACAAGAGTTTGGGTTCTTTTCCAATCTGATTTACTGTTTATTCTTTGCAACAACCTACAACCAAATTTTCCAAGTCAAAACAATCCATTAGCCCAAGATTCTGAATCCATGATCATTCTTGGGTACTGATTAAGAGGAGGAGCATCAAACACTTGCTTCTTGTTACTATCATCATCATCATTAATAAGAAATTCCAAACTTTTTATAAAGTCATCATCCCACAAGGCCATGCTGGTAGTGTTGCTGTTGTTGTCATTGTAATTGTCAATATTGGACCACTCAAAATCTGGGAGAACAAGGTCTTCAAGGAAGTTATTGGATGAATTTGAAGCAGAAACAGAAGAAGAAGATGATGATGTGGTGGTTTGTGAAGATGAAGGAGCACATGGAACTAGAATTTCATCAGGTTTTATAATTGGAACTTCATCTGTGCAGAACCCATTCATCAGTTCCATTGAATCAAATAAAGGTGTCATCATTTGATCTTCCTCTTTGGATTCAGTGATGGTTGATGACTCAATTGAAGTTTCTGGTTTCTCTGGCTCCTTATTTTGGTGTTTTTCAGGCTCAAATCTTGGTTCTAAATCAACTGGGGAAGGTTGATGCTGTTCTTGCAATTGTTGCTCTTGTGTTTGTGTTTTTGCCTCAGAGAGTGACTTGTGGGTAACAGGGTCAATTCCCAATTTCTTGAGCTTTTTCTTTATGTGGGTATTCCAATGGTTCTTGATCTCATTATCAGTTCTTCCAGGAAGATGAGAAGCAATCTTGGACCATCTGCATAAGAAGAAAAAGGAAAAGTTAAAAAAATTAAAAAAGTTAAAACAAGAACATCAGTAATCATTGGAGTAAACCTCATCATTTTTTAAAAAATAATAAAGATTCCATGATGAGGTTTATGGGAGTAATGGGAATATTAGAAAAGGAATTATGACTTCATCAATGTCAAGGGAGCTAGGGAATAAGAAAAAACAATTGCCCATGTGACAAACTTGGTCATCTTTGCTATTTCTATATTAGGAATTCCCTTTGCAGGCAACTTTAAACAAGTGCAATCATGAATAGTTCCTTTTCTCTTTCCTTAATAAAACTCAGAAAGAAAGTAGGAAAGAGTTAAGAGAAGACTTGGTCTACAATTTTTACACGTCTTCTTCATGTAGCAGGTGTGTTATATTTTTGGGACCATGTCCTCTTTATGTGATGAATAAAAAATGGACCACTTGAAGGGCGTGTAGTATAGAAATGATGACTTCAATTAAGTTATTCTTTCTGGGATGATTAAGAGATGTCAATTTAAATCATTGACTGAGATAAAAAGAGCACTGTCGAGTTTGTTAAACAGTAAAATAATATTCCTTAAAGAATAGCAAAAGCATGCAGAACAGGGGAAACTGAGAAAAACAGGGGAATTAACCTGTTTCCAAGTTGAGCATGGAGATCAATCACCATTTTCTCTTCATATTCTGATAGAAGGCCTCTCTTCAGGTCAGGTCTCAGGTAGTTTGTCCATCTGAGCCTGCAACTTTTCCCACACCTTAACAACCCTGCATGAAGCAATAGCCAGATTTTCTCAGCATGATCACTTTCTAGTTTCTGTTAAGCACTTGGATAAAAATGCAATTGAACTTGAAACTTTATTCCAGTTAATCAAGTCCTCAAATAATGAGATTAAAGTAACCATTTCAAGCTCTAGTTTTTATTGTTTCCTTGTAATCAAAAAGCTCATACATAGTAAAAAATAATGTTTACAAGGAAAAATGAATATGGGCATGTTTGGATACATCATCAAATACCACGGGAGGTCGAAACCATGATAGACAGACGGAAAAGTTAAGAAATATCTTTTGTCAACAAATGTTTTGACTTCAACGTAATTTTTCATACTGTACCCAAACATGTACTGTGTCAATTTTGATTGCTTTCTATCCTGGTCTTTCAGAATGGGAAGAAATGAGTAGAGGAGGAAGCTCAGCTGGGAATAAAGACCCAAAATCCATTGCCCAAAATTCAAACTTATAAAAACATATCAATGTTTTTCATTCTTACAAAGGCATGACCAGTTATAATGTTTTGATGTAAATAATAATTTTATCCCGCTCGAACATAATTGTCTTGAAACAATTAAAAAAAAAGACATGCACCAGGAAAGGAAAGGAAGCAAGACCTGCCAACTTAGGGACAGCTCTCCAGCAACATTGGCCATTAGTGAGGATGAAGTTGATGAGCTTCCTATCCTCCTCTGCAGTCCAAGGCCCTTTCTTCAACCCAACTTTGTCACAACAAGGTTGCCTTCCCATTTTTCTCCTCTAACAAAATGGGAAATGGCAAACAACAACAAACTATAGAATGATTTGATATTGAGAGAGAAAGAGTAAAGAAAGAGAGAAAGAGAGCTGAGGGAGAGTTCCTAAGAATATGCACATAAACAGGATAGGATAGAGCTTCACCACCTACTTATTTATATATAAAATTTAACACCTCTATACTCCTCCTAAGTCTTTGAACCCCACTAACGCAATTGGTCTTATGTTATTTACTTTTTTTTGTTGTTTTTTTGGGTATTTATTGCACTAAGTTTGGTTTTCTTTGAAGGTTTTCTTTTGGTTTATTAGTTTTGGTGAACCATGACACGTGTTGTTCAGGGAGGCAAGACGGCCCACACGTGCTGTGTCTCTGTCAGAAAACGCCGTCTCATCGAACTCCTTTGCTTGGGTTTGAAGCGTGAGATACTCCACTAACTCAATCCTCCCCGTTTTTTCTGTATACCCATTATTCCTGGCCACCGGTAATTAATACAATTCAATTTCTATTTATTACATTTCAGTTAATATTCTTAAATGTTATGACTTCGTCTAAGTAAATATTGGATATAATCATTTTAGTTTTAAGTAATTCAATAATGTTATGTGTTTTGTTATTGTTAATCAAATCATTTTTAACAATATTTTCTCATGTTCTGTTTATTCTCCCTCTATCTTTCTTTGCAGGACTAAAAATCATGTTACCAATTCTTCTCACTAGTGCTTCCATATGTCTTCTTTGTACATGTTCATATCTCCTTAACCGGTTTTTCGTCATTTTCTCCACGATAGGCGTCACTCTGATATCTTCTCTAATTCGCTTATTGCGTATCTCATCATTTTCTAGTGTGCCCACTCATCCATCTTAATATTCTTATCTAGAACTAACTTAGAAGAGAGACGTTCTAAAGAGAAAACCCAAGCGGCGCTGCACATGCAAACCATGTAAACCCGAGCGGCACTGCACATGGCCCCAGCAGCGGCCCTTCATGCCATCACGACAGCGGCGGCCTCTATGTGGTGCAGGGTGGACGTCTGTTAGTTCTCCACTGTCTTTCTCGATCCTGCCTTTCTCTTCAGGTGTTGAAGGTTGGTGATCGTCTCTCCACGCTCCTTCCGGTGTGTCGCTGACAGAACACAGTGCTTTGGCTTCCCGATGACGACGGCGGCTGCGGTGTGGATCTCGGCGGACCTGTGACATATTCCTTCTTGTTGTCCAGTCCAGACTATCCTCTTCCTTTGGCGGGGGTTTTGGACGTGGATACTGCTGCGGTGTGGAACACGACGCTACACATATTATCTTTGCTTTTGGACTGGTTTCTGCTACTCCTGTTTCCGTCTCTGATGGCTACCAGGAAGCAGTTTACTCTTACTGACGACGAGGCCCGCGTCCTGAATGTGAGGAAGGTGCGGGCGGAATCCTCTGCGGCGTTGGGTGCGTGGCTGGTGGGGAGGTTGCTGGCAAAGCGTCCCTTTAGCGTGTCTGGTTTTCGGGCATGGATGACTAAACTATGGAAGCTCTCCAATGGGGTCGAAATCCGGGAGGTGGCGCAGAATGTCTTCATGTTCTGTTTCTTTAAAACGAAGGACATGAAGATGATATTGAACACAGGGTCTTTGTTCTTCAAGAAGTCTCATCTGTTTTGAGAGAGCTTGACGTTAACGTCAACCCGCTCGCCGTGGCTCTTGACAAAATCCAGTTCTGGATTCAGGTGCATGATCTCCCCCTGAGTTTCCGTTCTGAAGCGGTGGCCACATCGATCGGCACAGTTTTTGCCGACTACATGGGCTATGATAGAAATGATATATTGGGCAAATACCTCTATTTGAGAGTTCTGGTGGACACTGCAAAATCGCTGAAACGATGTTTGATGATGACCGGCGAGGGAGGGGAACCTTTTCAGGCAAACTTCCTTTATGAGAAGCTCCACCATTTCTGTTTTCGATGCGGACTCTTGGAGCACACACTTCGAGATTGTGACGCATCGGATTGTGATAAGGGGAAGGGTTCTGCTGATGACCTGCCTTATGGGCCCTGGCTCCATTCACCTACGGAGAGCTGGAAGGGTGATCGAGATTTTACAAAGGTTCAGGCCGACAAGCCAGTGGAGACAACAACTTATGAACGTCCCAGCGTGGCGGCTCCAGGTTCTTCGAAGAGGAAGCGGGGTCCCAGCGGGATAGAGTTGCCAACTGGGCTAGATCTTCGGCCACAAAGGTTCATCCACAGCCGGCGGTGGAGGTTGGGCATGTATCGAACGACATAGCCGATGACCCAGCCTACGTGTTGCCAGAGGATTTTGCAAGCCTTGGTGTTGAGGAGCAGCATGAGGTCCAGGGAATGGCGTGTGTTTCAGTGGCGGGGGATGATAAGCCAAACCGCAAGTGTACGATGGTTACCGAAGTAGTATAAAAGATATCGTCTCCTCAGGGAAAGGTGTTTTTAAAATCTAAATTCAAATTGTTTAGAACTAGTGTAGAAATTGTAAAAGGTTTGTTTTGAAACAGGTTTAAGTTTAGAACTTGAAAACATAATTCGCAAAGGAAATATAATAATAAAACTTAAGAACTTGGGCTGAATAAATAGCTTATAGTATATGCTTTTAGAATCAATTTTATATCTGAGGTTTAGTGCAAGAAAAACATGATGTTCTAGCCTAGTTTCTTTACAAGTTAATTTCTTAAACATGCAAAGCTTCCTTCTAAATTACTATCCTTAGATTTTTAGTTAACTTAAGAAGAAGATGAAGATTATATTCTGGCCAACATAAACAAAGCCTATCCTAATATGCAAATGTTCTTTCAATTCTTATTTCCCTTATTACTTAACAATTACCATTGAATAAGAAATAAGCAAAAACACTTGTGTACAACAAGATGAATGAAGAACAAGGAAATGAAACATGAAAAGCACTTTATTCAGATATAAGAAAGAAACTTAAAACATAACTATAAGCTAAAACACAACCCAAGAACTTAAAAAAGAACTTAGCCAAGCATGGCTAAGAGAGACATTATATTAACCTGGACTAAGAGCTCAAGAATGGCTTCCCACAATTCTCAGGAAATAATGCTCTAAGGAAGAAAGAAAGAATCACTTGTTGTGTTCTGGTGTGCCTTACAAAGGAAAAATGTAGTCCTATTTATAGTGTTCAAACTGCCTCCCAGCGCTTGAGCGCTGGGAATTATTAATTAAAGACGTTGCAGACAGGGGCCCAACGCTTGAGCGTTGGCCCTCCAACGCTTGGGCGTTGGGACGAGCTGCACACTGGGATCCAAGTCAGAATGCCAACACATGAGCATTGGGCTTCCAACGCTTGAGCGTTGGCACATCTGATGGTTGCTCTTCTTTGCTGCTTTGCTCATCAAGTTTATGGACATTGATGGCCTTCAATAGCCTCCTTTTTGTCCCTTATTTAATCTGAAATAGCAATAGGCTTTTATTCCTCCACTCAAGCCCTTTTCCCATGTGCTTAATTAGAAATGGTGCTTCCTCTTCCAACTCTTCACTTTTGGTCCTTTATTTGCTGAGACTTCACTTCTGGTCCTCCCTCTTTTGAACTTTTTAATTTTGGCCCTTCTTTTCTTGAATTTTACACTTTGGTCCCTGGACAAAATGTCTATTTCTACCAGCTTTTCTAAAAGACTAAAATACTAACAAAAATTCCTAAAAATATAAAAATAAAGTTTAAAAACCAAATAAAATCTAATCTATATGCAAATGCAAAAATAAATAGAAAATCTAAATAAAAAGAATAAAAACCTATATGAGACTCAATAAAAAGAAAATAAAAAAAACTAAAAATACCCTAAAACCATCATACAAAATCCAGTCATCAGGGGACGACCAGCCAATCACTTCTGTTAATGCTTCGATGTGTGGGGCCAAATCTGTTGTTACCGCTGGAGTAGGCAACCTTAAGAAGCGCACGGTGGGTAATATGCTTATCGCAAATTCAAGTTCTACAAGGGTTTCACCGCCGCTGAAGAAGGTCACTTCTGGTTTCGTGGTTGGAGCGGCGAAGGCTGCGGAAGATAGGGGATGGTAAAAAAGACTTTCGTCCTAGCTACGCGTGGACAAGTATCCTTGGATTCAAGAGGATATTTGAAAAGGGGGGTCTGTGGAAGATAGGGGATGGTACTAGTGTTCACATTTGGAAACACAAGTGGCTTCCCCAAGGTTCCCCTATTGTTCTCCGCCAGGATTTGGCCGAGGCAGCGAATATCCAGAGGGTGAGTGACCTTATTTATGCTGGGAGGTGGAATTCTGTTTTGATTGATATGATATGTCATCCTAATACTGCTAAAAATATTTTATCAGTTCCTCTTCCTTCTGTCTCACATAATGATTATATTTTTTGGCCTTTTAATGAAGATGGCTTTTATTCTACAAAATCTGGCTATAACTTCATTATGCATGAACAAGATACTCTTCTGGCCTCCTCTTCGGGGGTTCCTTCGCTGCCAGGGAGATCTTGGAAGCGTCTGTGGCAATCTAGAGCTTTGCCGCATTGCAAGGAGTTGGTTTGGCGGGCGATCCTGGATATTTTTCCGGTTAGAGGTCGATTGCGGTTCAGAGGTTTGGATATTGACCTTTCTTGTCCGTGCTGTGAGGTGGCGGAGTTCGAGACTTCTACCAATGCGCTGATTTATTGCCCAGACTCCATTCAAGCGTGGTTTTGTTCATCGCTTGGTTTACGAAAGCGTGAATGGATGGATCTTTCTTTTGCTGATTTTTTCCTCAGGTTCTTGGAGATTGCAGATGACCAGGATCTTCATTGTTTTATCACCATGGCCTATTGCATTTGGGAGAGGAGAAATCAGGTTGTCTTCCAGCAGCGACGATCTCTCGCTCCCCAGATTTGCGTGCAGCCCCCCGTGCGATTGCAGTGTTGCCATCTGCTTGGACTCGCCCACCTCGAGGTATTTATAAGCTTAAATTTGATGCGTCTCTGCGGGACTCGACGTTGGCTGGTTTCGGGTTGGTGGCCCGGAATTTTGAGGGTGAGGTTCTGGCTTCGGCGGCCGCTGTAGCCATCATGGTCTTGTCCCCTACTGTTGCTGAAGCATTGTGCTTTCAGTGGGCGATCTCTACCGCTATTGACTTGGGGTTTATAAGGGTCCTTTTTTAGACGAACTGTCTGAAGCTCTATGACCTTTGGCGTCATCCAAAACCCGGTGGCTCTTATCTTTTTTCTATTATTAGAGACTGTCGATCTCTTTCTTGCCATTTTGATTTTATTGATGTGTCTTTTGTGAGGCGGGGTAGAAATACGGCTGCGGACTCCCTTGCCAAGTTGTCTTTTTCCACGTTATCTTTTGTTTGGATTGAGGATGGCCCTCAGGAGATTTTACCTGCTTTGCACCATGATGTATTGGCCTCAGGCACTATTTCTTAATTAATATATTTATTCAGTTTCAAAAAAAAAAAACTATTCTCTTATGTTGCCACGTTAAATTTCAACATTCGTTACCATAAAGTATAGCAGATCTTATAGCGGTTCGGTAAAATTTTCCTTTAAACTTGATAGGTAGTTTGCGATCAGAGATGACTTATAATGTTTTCCCCCACTTTAACCACCCATCTTGGATTCTACGTGCAACATCTTTGCCAATTTCCCCATTATCTTATATAATCGATCCAAGGTACTTAAACAAGAAAACTTGTGGTATGATGTCGTTTCCAATTTTTATTTCCATATTACTTCTGATATCAGCCTTACTAAAATTGCAATGCATATACTCAAGTTTTTTTATTTGATTAAAAAATACTAACTTCTTTTGAATATGTAGCATTCAATTATTGGATGTCAGTGTAAAGAAATTTTAAACTAACCATGAATCAAAATTAAACTCTAATTAATCAACTAATATACAATATGAATAAAAATTACCTTTTTAATATATAGTTATCGGCTTATAGTTTTTCTTATTAATTTGGACCCGGCGGGTGACCGCCCCCTTTCCGACCTTCACTTATAGGTGAGCAAAGCATATGATTTGCAGGACTGGTTGACCGCCTTAGGGGATGCATCAACAAGGCCCACACATCAGAGAAGAATGCACAGAATCAAATGATACACCTCTCTTTTGTAGTTAGTATTTTTTGTACGAGTTTTTTGATGAATGATTAATAGGCCCAGAAAAGCATTTTTTAGGAAAATTAGGGTTTAACATCCTTCCCTATAAATAGGGGTGATGCATTGAATGAATACACATTTTTCTGACTCATTTAATACAAGAGATTTCATTTCCATATTTATTCAACTTTTTTCCTAGGATTTTGTGCTAGTAGTTCTAGTGTTTTAGTTGAGGCTAGAACACAATTTATTGTATAACTTTTTTTATGTTCTTTCATTAATGTTTAAAAATAGGTTGAATAAACCACCATTAACTTTTTTTTTTGAAATGGCACCATTAACTTGATTATCTATCAATTAGAATAATCTTACAAAATTTAAAATTAAAATTTTAAAATTTATATCTTAACTTATCTAACTTCATTTTTTATATGTATCAAAAAGACAAAAACTATGCGTAGATAGATTACACATTGCTTTTAAATTTGAGTCTTCCAATTTGCATAAAAATTTTTTTGAGTCTTCCAACTAAATTGAATTAATCTCATTGGTTGATGTATATGACTTGGTTGTTAACTCAAACCTCCCCTAGAAGACTGAAATGTAAATATAAGTTCTACAAATAACAGGAAAAATCCAAAAACGATTGGGAGCAGTGTAGTACCTGGTCTTTTCTCTCTTCTTATTTTGGTTGACAATGTTTCCTGAAACAATATTTTTATTTTATGTTATGATTATGGTGAGTACAACTATGTTATTTGGACCACTCTACACAAACATTAGCGTTCACACTCTGAAACAGATAATGCCTCTCAACAATAACCTGAATTAACTGTTTTAATAACATGCTTCGAATGTTAGAATAAAATTAGTTGTCATTTAAGACTTAAGAGTATTGAATTGATGACCAAATTAAATTATATAGCTCAAAAAAATTTGAGCTATATGAGGAGCTTAAAAAGAGGAGAGAACTCTATCAATAAACTTAAAAGATAAACTTTACCAATGAATTTAACACTATATTTTAATACAAGGAATGCATGGGTCTTTTTATAGTATTAATTAGCTCATTGTTAACCAAATTTGTGCAAATTGCTCCAAATAAATATGGAGTAAAATCATACTAACTTTAGTTGGTTAACTAAAAGATAAAAGTTATGACATGCAATTTAAAGTAGAGTAAGAAAAATAATAAATAATAAATATTAGAATAAAAAAAATTAAAATGATATTAAATTATTAAGTTGCAAATCAGGTAAAAATGATATCAATGTCATTGAAATTCAATGACATGAAAAAAAACTCAAGTAATATTTTAGCATCTGTTATTAACTAAAATTTTCTAAGAGCATGTTAAACTATTAGTTTACTACATAAGTTAGAGTGATTTTACTCTATATTTATTTAGGGTCATTTAAACAAGTCTTATCCTTACCCCATGAAAATGAAACGCATCTTATGAGCAGCCGCTCATGATTGAGTACCGACATAGAAAGTATTAATTACTGCAGCAAGCGTTGGATAAAAAAGAAAACAAATGCCCTATAATATACGTATATTTTCTTCTAAAAGGAGGGTGCAGGAAAAATAAGTGGGTTGGTTTTGTTTTACGAGTTACCACTTGGATAAAAAACAAAAAAGAACAAAAAGAGTGGTTACCGGTCAAAGGTATCTTTGCATTCACATGCGTTCTTCAAACATTTGGGTGAAGAAGTTGGTGGGTTCATATAAAATCAAAACCTTTTGAGCTTTTGGCCATTCCATAACCGAAATTGTATAAGCAACAAAGTTGATGAACTCGTGATTGACTTGAAAAAGGTTATGTGATTTGCTGCAATAATCTGTCTTGAATCGTTTACAGCTACACCAGGGGAGAAATAAGAGCGTGAGAAAAAATTGACTAAATACTTATATTCCATACGTGTGTATAAATAGTACCTGCATACGCGTAGGAACAAGCCAAACGTGCCTCGCAGAACTGGATTCTCATACACATACATTGTCAGCTTAGATGGGCTAGCAGCGGGTAATTCAAATCACGTTTGTCATAAAAAGCTATAATATATATTACTTATTTTTCGAGGGCATTGTCCAATGTTGACAACATGTTCGAATGGTGTACCGGTATGCTCCTTATAACTTGAGAGACACTACTATAGAATTGTCATGTTACTACGGTTTCGGGCAGTTTGTTACCATGGTTAAACCATGGTAACAGGCGTCGACGTAATAGATAAATCTACCACGGTTCAAGGCGCAACCGTGGTAATATTATACCTCTAAAATACCCGGTTCTACGTTGAACCGTGGTAATAACAGGGCTCTGTTATCACGGTTGCAGGTAGGGATGGCAACGGGTAGGGTCGGGTGCGGGTTTAACCATACCCGAACCCGAACCCGAAATCATATACCCGAACCCAAACCCAAACCCTGTTCGGGTAGAAAAACATACCCGAACCCGAACCCATCGGGTTTCGGGTTCCCCATACCCGAAATCATACCCGCGGTAAACAAAGGGAAACCATAAAAAACCCGAAAACCCGACCCATACCCGAACCCAATTACTAATGCAGTAACAACAACATCTTCATAATGATTTAAAAAATGACTCTAGAAGCCAATTCAAAATTCCATATTCAAGATCATGAATATATATATATATATATATATATATATATATATATATATATATATAAATATATATATTCAGAAACTTGAAAGTTGAAACAATTAAATCCTAGTAATCACTACTAAAGTACTAATATATATACATATATATATATATATATAGATATTTTAGTAATTTAATATATAGAGATCGGGTTTCGGGTAGGGTTCGGGTAGGGTTTCACCATACCCAAACCCGAACCCGAATAGTACTTTCAGAATCGGGTAAAACCCGAACCCGAACCCGAACCCAAATAGAACGGGTTTTACCCGTAAATTCGGGTCGGGTAGGGTCGGGTACCCACGGGTACGGGTTTTTTTGCCATCCCTAGTTGCAGGAGGAACCGTGGTAATTTGTCTCTCTGTTACCAGGTTCCTCTAACAACTGTGGTAATAAGTTTGGTATGTTTTTTTAACCTTGGCTCCTGTACAAACCGTGGCAATATGTGTGGTTTTTTTTTTTTGGTGCTACGTACAATTAGAGACATGCAATTCATACAGAAAATAAATTATAACCATGACCTGCAATACAATGGAAACAACCCTGACAACATAATGTCAGGAAAAGGGAAATTAACTGTTCAATGTCCAAGAAAAGGGAAATTAACTAAAACATGATATATGAGAAACTATAAATACCAAATTACCAAATAAACTATATATAACATGCATATAGGAAAAGAGAAATTAACTGTCCAATGCCCAGCAAAAGGGAAATTAACTAAAACATGGGCTATAGGAAACTATCCTAATATCTTGTTACTTCTATGAAACAAGTTGGGCAGTGCAGCATAACATCTTCAACTGGTTTTAGTGCTCCTGCTTGTGCTCCCAACTGCTTCTGATACATCGCATTCAATGTATCTCGGAGCCTATGGGCGTAATATGTTGCTAAGCCATTCCGAACTGTTCCTGATATTATATTTCAAAAAAATATAACAATGAATAAAAATGAAATGATTATTAGGAATTAACAATGAATCAATTTTGGGCAGTCAAGAAGAAATTTTTAACATGAAGAAACAAAATATGATCAACAGTTCTGTGTGTGTTATGTGAAACAGGCCTGCCTTTTATAGGGAAAATTCTGTAGGTTTCAAGGTCAGTGGGAAATTAGTTTCTAGGCGGCAAGCCATCAATGTTGGGCGGCAGAAATTTAAAGATGGGCGGAAGCACAACAGAGATCAAGGTTTGACGGTGCACATGTGAAAAATATGGTTTTTAGGTAAGCTGCAACAGTCCAAAAATAATTCTGTTACATAGAACAATTATGAAATACTATGAAAGGTTTGTGAGCTAAGCAATGTGGGACAAAAACTTTTGAAATAATATGATATTCCAACACTGAATTCATACAAATGGTGAAACAATAATAAAATGCCCAGTACAGACCATGAAACAATTACAAAAAAAAGTCCAGTTACATAGAACAATTATCCAGCAACAATCATGGGGAGGAGCTTATTGATTATGGAATCGATTCCATAGAATCATCGGAGTCATCCGAAGAAGAGTCATCCAGCAGTGACTCGTCAATGGCAATACCCCTTGACCGGAAGAATTCTACTCCGATCACCAGATGAGCCACCTCCTCTAAAGCGCTCCAAGCCAAAAAGGGCAATCCATTTGGACCCCTGAGGAGTTTAGTTATGAGGAACTCATACGGTATGGCTTTCTGGTTGTCAACTAGAGCAGAAGCAAGATGATTTTAGACGATGTCTACCACATTAATGTACTCTCCGTTCATAACTGAGTAGATGATAAACAAGTTTTTGTCAAGCACGTCTCTCAAACGATCTTGTCTTGGACAAAGCACGGTTGTGACCAGTTGATGTGAAACTTTGGCACGAAGGGTAAGGGATGAGTAGAGAGAGCGCTGAGAAACAAAGGGATTTTCCATGCAATAGATGACTTCATCAATATTTTTTTCATCGCGGTCTCTTTGCCAGAGTTTGGAGTACGTCTCTCCTTTGTCCGCACTATTGAGGAGTTCAGCAAGCTTCTCTCTAGTTATGGAGAAGTCAGGAGTCAACACCGTTCCAACGAAGCCTTTGTTGCGGTCGAAGGACAAGGAAGACCAGGAAGTCAGGATAAGTTTGGGGTACAAAGGCTCATCAGAGGCATCACACAATGCGGACATACGTGTGTGACGTAAAGCATTAGTGCCAGGAATTTGATAGTGGTGTAGTTTTGGGAAATTGATGGAAAAAGGAAGACAGATACTCATGTCGTTTTCCATTTCTATTTTAAGGAAGAATGAACACAGAAGCAGAGAATACATGGAAGATGATCGAGTGATGGATGGAGAACATATGAGTCTGGAATTTATAAGCAAACCAGGAAAGTGAATAAGGGTGAAAAAAGTAACCAGTAAGAAGTTTTAATTGTGAAACTGCGCACGCTTCTTATGCTTCGGGAAACGGCGACCTGCAGAACCTTTTAGTGGGAGGACAGGAAAGCATTTAAGATGTATTAATTGTGAAATGGAACGCGTTGCTTGTGCTCCGGGAAATGGTGACCTGCAGAACCCTAGTACTGAACAACAACAACAACAACAACAACAACAATCTACAAAACAAAACCCTAGAAGTAGAAGCAGGTCAAGAAGACTCACCAGTGAGGTAGAGAAGAGCGGCCAGAGGGAGAATACGGGAACGGCGAAGCACGAAGACGGAAACGACGTCACTGTCACGGCTACGAGCAAGAGTGTGATTGGCGTAGACGAGCTTGGCGGTGATGAGCATGAAAAGCAGCGGCGGTGCCATTACAGAGAGCTGGTATGACTCATGTCATTGTTTCAAAAGTTAGCATCGCCCAAGCTGATGCTAAGTAACACTGATTTCTCATCCCCAACTTTGTTATAAGCCTCTATCTTCGTCATCCTCTGCAAACGTCCCTTTCACTCACTCTCCCTACTCTCTACCCATCACCTTTGTCTAACGGCCCTCCCCTTCACCCTCCCCCGATGATGAGTCGCCCCCTCTCCCTCTGCCATTGTCTTCTTCTCCCTCATCCTTGGCCACCCTCACCCTTCTCTGGTGGCCCTTACCTCCCTCCGATGAAGCTACATGTTCTGCCCCCTTCTCTCCTCCTTTTCCACCCCCTCCCCCTCCTTCTCCCTTTCTTGCAACCCACTCCCACTTTAAGGTGATTCTCCATAGCCTCATTCAGCCCTGAAGAAGTTGCGCCACTGTCGCGTTGCCCCTGCTACGGTGTTGCCACTGCATCCTCTACCTTCGGCTAGATCAACTGGTATGTTGATCTGATTTTGTTTTTTATAAGTCATATGATCTTTGTGTTTTATTTTTCCTAACAAATTTTAGCTGATTTGTATGACTTTTATTTTGCTAGGTTCTGCCTATCAGATAAAATATGTTATGAGTTGGAACAGGTACGTCTGGTATTTTGAATGTTGATTTTTGAGTTTCAGTTAGATTAACATATTTTGAATGCTGATTTTTATGAGTTTTATTTTCCTACTCTAACTGACATAGTTTTTATTATTTTTTTAATTAATAAAGACTATTACCACGGTTGCACGGTGAACCGTGGTAATAGAGTTCATTATTTTTTTTATCTGACATTGTCTATTACCACGGCTGTTAGGGGACCGTGGTAATAGGTATTATTTTATTAAAAATATGGTCATTTTCGACTACCCTATGTTATAGCAATAGGAAACACTTCTCTCGAGAAAAACCTTTTGTCTTCCTACTTCTGTGTCTCGACTCCATCGATCTTCAACATCGTCACTTCCACTCGATATTCCTTCCTTCCGAACCCCATTACCTCCGCTCCTTGCCGCCTGTCGCTACACGTCATCACCGACGCTCATTCTCTCTACAATCGCTCCATAACTGCTTTGCTCGTCGCGAATAATCCTTCTCTTGCTCGCGGCCTCCCTCTTTGTATGCTCACTAAGCTCGTTCCTCCTGCTACTCAGCTCATTCATCTTGCTTCCACACCTCACTTGTGAGTCCTCTTGACCTACTTCTAATTCTAGGTTTTTCTTTCTTTTGAAGATTTTTGTTGTTGTTCAGTACCTTTGTTTGGCGTTTTAATTTTTGGTGAAGTTAAGGAGCTTATATGTTTGATAATTACCAGTTCTTATGCCTTTGCTGTTGTTGTTCAGTACATTTCATGGAATATATGTGTACTCTGTTTTGTGAGGTCATGTTCGATTATAAGGATTATGTGAGGATACTAACTGATATCTTTTTATTTAACGGTAGCTTCTAATGTCCTAAATATTACATATTTTACAATAACATAACATTAATTTTAGAATCCCGGCTAGAATAGGAACCTTCCCCTCTGAATTTTAGTAGGATGTACTAGACTTTGAGATGTGGTAATTGCGTGTAGACATTAACATCTGTTGATCAGGTACGTATGGATGTAAATGGATGCTTGCTAATCGCTTATCTGATGAATATGCGGCCGGAGTGAAAGAGTTTGTTTCCTTTGCGGTTCAACGCGCAAAGAATCCCAATAGCATGTTATGCCCCTGTTTAGATTGCTGTCATGGTCTTAGAGTTAACCCACTTGAATTGGAAGGACATCTAATCTGAAATGGAATTGATAAGAACTATTTGCATTAGACAAATCATGGCGAGCCCAGATTTGATTCTAGCGATGCAACGGATACTCTAGGATGTGACTCAGTTGATATGGAGAAAGATGAATGTGAGGGTGACTGTGTTGATAAAATAGCGGAGGCAGTGGAAAATGATCTTCGTGATTGTCCTGAAATGTTCGAGAGGTTGAAAACTGATGCGAAGACACCTCTTTATGAAGCATGCTCTAAATTCATAAGATTGTCTGCGGTCTTAAAGTTGTACAACCTAAAAGCTAGCAATGGATGGACCGATAAGAGCTTCACAGGCCTACTTTCTCTCTTAAAAGATATGCTTCTGGAGGAGAACTTTCTTTCCGGTTGAACATATGAGGCTAAACAAATGCTTTCGTCTATTCGAATGAGTTATGAGAGGATCCATGCATGTCCTAATGATTGTATTTTATTTCGTAATGAATATGCATCTCTGGAGACATGTCCTAAATGTAAAGCTCCACGATATTAGAAGGAAAAACCAGGTCCCTTAAAGGTGTTATGGTATTTCCCCATAATACCCAGATTTAGGCACATGTACTGTAGTGCTAAAATTGCGAAACACCTGACATGGCATAAAGATAGAGGGGATGGAGATGGAATGCTTCGACACCCGGAAGATTCTCCCCAGTGGAAAAAAATTTGATGCGGACTATCCCGAATTTGGCAAAGAGGACAGAAACCTATGCCCTACATTGTCTACTAATGGAATAAATCCACATAGCCTTCAGAGTAGCACCCACAGTACATGGCTGGTGATACTAGTGATCTACAACCTACCTCCTTCACTTTGTATGAAGCGCAAGTATATGATATTATCTATATTAATTTTTGGGCCACAGCAACTCGGAAATGATACAGACATATACTTTGCCCCTATAATTGAATATTTGAAGAAATTGTGGGATGTAGGTTTAGAGGTGTATGATGGGTCAAGGGAAGAAATTTTCAGGCTGAGGGCAATGTTGTATGGTACGATCAATGATTTTCCGGCATATGGCAATTTGTTGGGACATAGTGTAAAAGGAAAGCTTACATGCCCTATATGTGAAGATGGTACAGCTTCAATGCGATTATAACATTTTAAAAAGACTGTTTTCCTACAACATCAAAGATTCTTGCATACAAGACATCATTCTCAGGGCTGGTCAAAAGCTTTCAATGAAAATGTAGAAGGTAGAGCTCCCAAGCCATTGAAGGGTGCTGATCTGTTTGCCAAGGTGAAGAACTTGAGGTGTACATTCGACAAAACTTTCAAAAAATAAGTTCCTAAAAGTGGTTGGAAGAAAAAGTCAATTTTCTTTGATTTTCCATATTGGGAGTCACTCTATGTGAGACATTTTATTGATGTGATACATGTTGAGAATAATGTTTTTGAAAGTGTTGTTGGTACTTTGCTAAATGTGCCAGGCAAGTCTAAAGATAGCATCAATTAAAGGCTTGATTTGGTTAGCATGGGCATAAGAAAAGAATTAAGACCAGTGAAGAAGGGAAAACGTACGTATCTCCCTCCAACAGCCTATACACTGAGCAGGAAAGAGAAACTTGCTTTGTGCAAGTTTCTTAGTGCTATTAAGGTTCCACAAGGGTACTCTTCAAATATTAAGAACCTCGTATCAATGAAAGACCTTAAGTTAAAGGGATTGAAGACTCATGATTGTCATATTCTTATGGAGAACTTGCTACCGGTGGCTATACGCTCCATTTTTCCCAAACAAGTTCTAGGTACCTTAACAAGATTGTGTCTCTTCTTCAAGGCTATTTGCAGCAAAGTGATTGACCCTTCTAAGTTGGCAGCATTGCAGAGAGAAATCGCTACAACTTTGTGTGAGCTTGAGATGTACTTTCCACCTTCATTCTTTGATATAATGGTTCATCTAACCATTCACTTGGTTAGAGAGATACAAATGTGCGAGCCAACATATATGAGATGGATGTACCCTTTTGAACGTTACATGAAGAATTTAAAAGGTTATGTTAAAAACGGAAGCAGCCCAGAAGGGTGTATGGTTGAACGGTACTTAGTAGAAGAAGCTGTTGAATTTTTTACCGAATACCTGTCCAATGTGGATTCCATTGGGCTTCCAAAGTCTCATCACACAGGAAGAATAGAAGGGGAAGGGCTGTTTAAATGTGAGATAGTAACCATTCAGACCAAAGAATGGCAACAAGCTCACTTACTTGTTTTGGATAATGCGAATGAGGTTGGGTCATATGTTCACATGCACAAG
Organism: Acmispon strigosus; assembly: GCA_030819835.1. Lineage (NCBI taxonomy): Eukaryota > Viridiplantae > Streptophyta > Magnoliopsida > Fabales > Fabaceae > Acmispon > Acmispon strigosus. The sequence continues at coordinate 35,403,096 of JAUAMA010000007.1, forward strand.
GATGAGATTAAGAGGTTGAACCCCAATAGGTCTCAAAATTGGTTAGCAAAGGAGCACAACAGGACTTTTATCCCATGGGTAAAGGATCACATTTATTAGGAGTGGAAAGAAGATACTACCTCTGTTTTAGACAGATTGAAATGGTTGTCGAAGGGTCCGAGTATACATGCATTTACTTACAACGGCTATGTAATCAATGGTTATACATTTTATACGGAAGCCCAAGATGATCGGAGCACAATGCATAACAGTGGTGTGACTCTTGTTGCTAGAGCTATGCATGTATGTAATCAACATTCCAGGTTCCTGTGTTTGGTTGTAAGTGGGTTGACAATAACTCTGGAGTTCAGATTTATGACTCAGGGTTCATTCAGGTTGATTTTAATAGGGTGGGGTCCAAGGATGATCCATTTCTTTTGGCATCCTAAGCAGAGAAAATATTTTATGTCCCTGATCCCGCTGACAATAAAAGGTCCATTGTTCTTTTATCAAATAAGGCGCATATCAACAATGATGATGGACAAGACCTTCATGGAGAAAATGCTATTGAGGATGACCCATTCTTTGGGATACAACAACCAATCGACCCTGATTGAGATGAAGATGATTGTTTGTACGTCTGAGATGATCATGAAGAGGGAATTTGGATGAATATAGAATTCCATGAAAAAATAGGAAAAAAAACGTATGCGCCTTTTGAAATAGAAGAGGAAAAGAACTAGTAAAACAAGTTAAAGAATTATGCATTTTTTTATAATGACTGTATGTGTAGATATATTTCATATGTATGTAACATAATTGTTTTTGTCACTTACACTTTTAGCATGTTGTTTCAGGAAACTGTATCCTTCACAGCAAGGCAGTGGTGAGACTGGTGAAAACAGGACAATCAGGCCGGTTATGTGTTAGACTCCTATGATCAGGACCAGCTCAATGTAATTAAAGAAGAGTGGACTGGTTATGTGTTAGACACGTTTGTAATTGCTGGCGGCTAAAATGTGTATAGGGGGATCTGTACATATTATAATTTGTACATATTTGATTGGTTGTACATATTATATATTTTGCTTGTACATTATGTTGTCATGGTTGTTTCCATTGCATTGCAAGTCATGGCTATAATTTGTTTACTGTTTGAATTTCATGTCTCTGATTGTACGTAGCACAAAAAAAAAACGCACATATTACCACGGTTTATACAGAAACCAAGGTAACAAAGGTAAAAAAATTAAACTTATTACCACGGTTCATAAAGGAACTGTGGTAACAGAGGGACAAACTACCACGGTTCCTCTTACAACTGTGGTAATAGAGGTATGATATTACCACGGTTCAGCGTAGAACCGGGTATTTCAGACGTATGATATTACCACAGTTCCGCTTGAGTCGTGGTAATTTATCTATTACTTCGCCGGCTGATACCACAGTTTAACTGTGGTAAAAGACTATCTAAAACTATAGTAGTATGAAAATTCTGCTGTAGTAGTGCATGCTAAATTTTTTTAAAATCATAAAATTCTAATTATATATACATGCTCAATATTTTTACAATCAAACTCTAAAAATGTATAAAAGTGTTAAATATTTGTACAATAAGTCAATTCCAATCATATGTCCATGTTCGTACTTAGTCATACATACATATTTATATTTAATATTAATACATTAGTTACTAACCTCAACGAGAACAAAAACAGATGAAACTAGAAGACTCAAAAGCAATAAGAATATAAAAATGAACAATTCCTGCTATATTACCAGTGACCTTAATTGTCAGAGATTTTTCCAGCTAAAGGTACCCGCCAAAAGTCACTAATTACTAATTGTTTGAACTTTCAGTAAGTTTTCTTTTGTTTGCCAAAGGCTAAGCTGACAGAATCATGGGGCATTCCCAATGGTTTTAAGGTCATCGGTATATAGTCGTTGGTAGTTAACTGATTCTTATAACGGTATTGAAACAAGTTAAAAGAAACTTATATATAAAAGTACAAACTCTGATTGATAAACCGATAGGAAAAAACTTATCATTAACTATCTATGTGTTTAAACTATGAGATGAAGCAATAAAGTTTCATCCACACACTTAAAACACCTCGACATCAAGAGAGATAAATGAGTAATATAATAAATAATGTGGTAGGAAATGCAGAAAATCAGAAAAAATAATAATAAAAAATAAGTGAAAATGAGATAAATGATAAAATTAGTGTGAAAAAATCACTCTAAATTAGGAGGTTGTCTTACTTACCCATGCTGTTATTGAACCCAATCCTCGTAGATTAATAGGATTATTTATATGATAAAATCAAAACCATAAAATTTCTAACTTATTTAACCTACAATGAAGTTATAAAAAGTAAGTTAGACAACCCTATATATATATATATATATATATAATTTATTTGAAACACCACCATGAATGACCCTTAAAAATAACAAAGAAACTAGATGAGGTCATAGTGAATTCAGAGCTCCTTGTCAGTTGTCAGCATTATATATCAAGAAAGCAAAGTTAACCTACCTCCTGACAGCAAATTCTAAGTTATATATGAACTGGTCCACCGTTCTGGTAGTAGCTGAGAAGAGAGACTGATATCCCTAGGGATTCTGGTGAAGCGGTAGAGAAATCAGCACTGGTCCCTCATCAGCGAACTAACTTGAGAAGAAGGTATAGACAAGGTGCAGGCAGCAGCAAAGCTTCGAGTTATTGTTAATACTACTATCTCTGTGAGAATCTTGATATATTCCTCTCCCTTGCGGACTGGTGGATGATAATATATAGGTAAGAAGGATGATTCATACGTGCGTATGTAACTATGAAATCCTGATTCTTGGTTCCTCAAAAACTTGACCGTGTTGTCTTTGCTTCATGATTCATCGATCTATATGAATTTATATACACACCAGAGGTTAAGTTGAGCTATATATATGGCTCACACAAGTGAGCAATTTTACAACATCAAATTCAAATTAGTGCCTGGTATGCATTCTTTTTTTGTTCTGCAGGATCTATATATATGTGAACCTCTCTTCTTCTTTATTTTGGTATAAATTAAATGATGGTGATGACTTTTTAGGGTATGAGTACCTGAATTCAAATGCATGGACAAATGAAATTCTAGCGGGGTGAACTAGCTCACGGCCAAATGAAACTTTTCCTATTCACCAAACTCGAATATTCTAGAAGAAGCTTCTTGCCTCATCAAGGAATAGGTATTATAATTTTGGATGTTCTTATGAGAATTTGTGATTAATAGAGTGAAGGCATTCGTGTTGGGTATTTACCAATGTGAGACTCCAACTTCACACTTGAATTCTCAACATTTTCTCCTTCAAGTGTGAGTTACCACCATATTACCATGCTTCCCCTCAATGGAAGCTATCCAGACTTGCACCGCCGTTCGCTTTACCACGTCAACGGGACTCATCTCCTAGCCGCGTCGCTAGGAAGACTTTCGGCACAAGGAGCTGCACCATGGATACACAAACCATCGGCTCTGATACCACTTGTTATCATAAACACCTTGATTGCACAGAGTAAGAATAGAGAAACCGTGAACACAAGACACAAAAGTTTGTTCACACAATTCGACCAATTGACCCTACCTCTGTGGCTATAGAGTAGCTATAGCTTCTTTGTATTCAGATATGAAGCATGTGGTACCTAGTACACTTTTGGGGTTACAGATTTTACCTAATTATAGGATACTAATGATCCTAGTAATACAGCACAAAATCTCTGTAAACCCATACACAATCCCCTAAATCAAATCCTAATAAACTGAAAAAATTTGGCCCCAAAAATAGAAAACAGAAACTCTTAGATATCTTTCTGATTTCCCAATGAGCCACACTCAACAATCTCCACCTTGGAAAATTCTCGAACCCCTATGAAGATACTCTGCTCAAATTTCATAATCCAGACTTTTCAGGATTGTGCTTCTCCTTTGCTTATCACTGAGAAACATGGCGAGGGTCAATGATTTTTTGGCTCAAATTCGATGCATTAGCAACTTGGTATTGAGTAAGGTGGAGTTTGATTGCATTGTAGTGCAGCTGATATGTTGACCAAGCCAGTCACTAGTGACAAGTTCAAGAATTGTTTGGACTTGTTACATGTTTCTCAGTGATAAGCAAAGGAGAAGCACAATCCCGAAAGTCAGGATTTTGAAATTGAGCAGAGTATCTTCATAGGGGTTCGAGAATTTGCCAAAGAGGAGATTGTTGAATGTGGCTCATTGGGAAAATCAGAAAGATATCAGATTGATTCTATTTTCTATTTTTGGGCCAAACCTTTCCAGTTTATTAGGATTTGATTTAAGGAATTGTGTATGTGTTTACGGGGATTTTGTGTTGTATTACTAGGATTATTAGTATCCTATAAATAGGTAAACTCTGTAACCCTAAAAGTGTATTAGGTACCACATGCTTCATATCTGAATACAACAGAGCTATACTCTATAGCTGCAGGGGTAGGCTCAATTGACCGAGCTCCGTGAACAAACTTTTGTGTCCTGTGTTCTTGATTTCTCTATTCTTACTCTATGCAATCGAGGTGTTTGTGCTAACAATTACCCTAGTATAATTTTTAATTATTTATTCATAATTTTCATTAAATTATATGCGTCATGAAATGTTTTGTTGAAGTTGAAATTACTATTTTCAACTGTCAATTACATCTAAAACATTCAAGAAGTCAAGAAGTCACTGCAAAAATTCATCAAATTTAAATAGAAAATTCAAATTTGTAATTATGTCACTTAAAATAATTATATATATATATATATATATATATATCCCAAGTTGTATTTAAATATGATAAAATTGATCAATTTAATTTATATGATAACCTGCATATGATCCATCATTTCTAGGGATCCACATGTATAATACTGTTTTGTTTGTTAATCTAATGGACCTCACATTCCTAATGAGTATGGTTAATTGCCATTAACATAATATTGCTTTGTTTTGGTTGGGATGTTGCTGAAATCAGGGGTGTGCTCATGTTGGTACAACCGAGGAGATCTTCCGATATTGCATACACATGTTCGTTTATATGATGATGAGGTTACCCTACACTCTAGGGGCAGTTTAATTATAATGGTTCTTCATATAAGGTTACCCTACACTCTAGGGGCAGTTTAATTATAATGGTTCATTGTACTTGTTTGTCAGGAGGAAATATTTAATGATAAGAGAAGTATTCTCATGTTGCTTCTCTGCCGCAAGAAATTTATATCAACGAAGAAGGTGGGATAGGCAAGATTTTAAATATCCTTACTACAGGATTCTAATTCAGCCACCCAGAATAGTTCCATTCTAAGAGAATTTTACAATCCCTTCATTAGAGGGAATCTTGAAGAAGAGCAAGGGTAACATTGGTTGGCAGGTGCATTCAGAGGGTCAATTAGGTTAATTTTATGACAGTAAACAAACGCTTAGTAGGAGACAACCTACTCAGAAAGTATTCCTTCATAATTAGTTTAGTTTTCAATTTTCATGTGTCCTATTTTGTTTTTGAAATAACACGGCCGTGTCTGCTACTGGCACAATCATGGTCTCTTAAGCCCGACTGTGTCCGTTATTGACACACGCATGGTCTCTTGAGTACGGTCGCGTCCCCTATTGATACGACCATGGTTATTTTATTTTCTTTAAAGCATGATTGTGCATTGTGCGACACAGTCGTGGCTATGTCATTCCCATTAAACAGTTAGCAGTTCACTCATTTTGCTGATTTTGTAGTGATAAATTATGGCAAGCATTGCAAGTCCATGATGCCTTATAAACTCTAGTGATAGAGTTCCTCACCAGGGCTAAGACTACAAGTGAATCAAAAGACTCTCAATATGAGACGAAGATGCAGTTTCTGAGTCCCATCCTAGTGATACCTATTCTACTTAAGGGAGTTTGTCTTTATCTTTATTCAAAGTTGTTATTCTTAGACTTAATTTTTTTTTGCTTTGGAGACAATGCAAATGCTAAGTGGGGGAAGAATTCATTGCATTCATATTATATCTTCTACACTAAAGTATTTTTATTACATCCCAACCTCATGGCTATCATGTATTGATTTGGTTTGTTGTCCCATTGGTTGATTTCATTGCTTGCAATCATTTTTTGAAAAGTTGAATCTTGAGAAAGGGGGATGAAATTTAAAATTTTACTTTTTTACCAAATTGCATATTTGTGATTAATCTCTTTTTGATGAGTTTTCCTTTGATTGAGTAGACTATTAGAAATGATATCTAGACTTTAGCACAACTTCTAAATGTAAGCTTTTAAGCCAAAACAGATTACATCTCAATTGAATGAATGAAGTATGCGTTTGAATTATAGAGAGGCGAGTAGGATTTTATGCATGGCCTTCAGAATTGTTAGCACTGTCTCCCTTAGCATACCAATTAGATGGTTATTTATTTCGAACACTGCTTTGGTGAGTTATATTATGGTAGGTGATCTTTAAGTGAAATGAAAAATATATAGAGCTTAAGTAAAAAGAAATAGACTTCTCTTCCTTGTGAAAATTGAAAATCTGAGGTAGGTGCCTCTAAAAAACACACACAAGCGCAATAAAAATAAAAAGACAAAAAGAAAGAAAGTGGTAAAGAGAAGAGAAAAAGATTCCTTGCATGCTCTGATAGGAGGACTGAAACTTGTATGCATGTCTTGTGATTACCCCTTTATGTGAAATATTTCTTGCACTAGCTTTTGATTGTGTGGTGACATACATGTTTGTATTGATAGTATGAGAGTCTTTTGAGGACAAGCAGAGTTTACGTGTGGGGATATGATTATGGTGGTGGTTTAGCTTGGTGGGTGCTTGGTACTTGTCATTGTTCTTTGGTCAGGGTGGTGGTTGTTGGTGGATATGGTTTTTTGGATGTTTCCTGGACTACATAGGCTGGTGTTTTTTGAGTTTGTGACCTTTGTACATACTATTTTCATTATGTCATTAATAAAATTTTGCTTCAAAAAATAAAAGTGTGAGGATGTGATGCGCATCTAAAAGCATGTTATTTACCTTTTTTTCATATGGTTTGGTACCTTATTATTGTATTATATTTACATATTTCAAACGTTTAATGATATATTTGCAATAACAAGTCAAAATAAGGAAATACTGAATACACAAGAAAAATAGGTGAAAAGATGGGAAAAATTGTGAATTTTGCATTTCTGTCTACTCTGAGCACTGTCTACTCTGAGCACTAGATCAGGTTCAAATTTGGATATGTTGTTCTACACTTCTAGATCTTTAATTTTTCTGGACGGATTGTGAAAAAAAATCCTGAGGTGAGAGAACGAGGCCAATTAAGAAACCACTATGATGTTTAGTTTCTGGCCATACCCATGCTGAATAATAAATTAAGTACGATCGTGCCACTTAAAGGACACGGTTGTGCATTTTCCAAAACTCGTAAAACAGTGCTATATCACCCCGTAACGCGTTTTAGAAGTCTATATAAGGTTTCTAGGTCGTAAAACTTCATCCTAACACATTCTAGACCGGCTATGGAGACCCTAGAGTGTCGTGGAGGTTGAGGAGCGAGGAGGAAAATTGAGAAGGTAGATTGAAGACAGAGAGAAACCCTTTATTATAGTCATGATTAGGATTTCTTTATGCTCTATGTATATGATTCATGGCTAAATGTCCTCTCTCGAGATTGTGATGTAGGATATGATTTGAACCTCCTTTTATAATATGTTATAGTTTATAATTTAGCTCATATTGTGCTTTCCTTTGATGTGCATAATTAAACATGGAATAATTAATCATTTCATTAGTAATTAATCTAACCATAATTAATTATGGAGTCAATAAAAGGGAAAAAGTGTAGAAAATTAGTTTTGGTGCTCTACTAGCGTAGGTTTTAGGATTAGTTCTTGATTTCTCCCACCTTCCTATGATTAGATATTGAAATATCCATAGGTCCCCTCTATTTTCTTCTTGCCTTTTTTAATTGATCACCTTGCAATGACAGTTTGCATGTAAATAATGCAGTAGGGTAGGACAATTAACAAAACTTGATGGTGAGTTAATTACACTAAGAGTGTATGGTTGGCACAACAATTAATTGGGATAACATATATAAAATCGGGGTAGATGATTCAATTGTATTTCAATCCTAAGGATTATTTTATCTGGTCTCTTATTCTTTTATTCGCCTCCATGGTCAAAAACAAACATCCAACTTCCAATTGCCTAGATATTGAGTCTTTCTTTTGAAACCAAGTATTTACTTAGTTCCTTAGGCATGATAAGTGAGACTTACCTTCTATATCACTTGAGCGATAGAGTCAACTTTCTCTTTGTGTGTGTCATTTAAGCGCAATAAGTTTTTGGCATCGTTGCAGTGGACTAAGTCTAAACATTTGGTTTTAAAGGATTTTTTGATTTAGGATTTTATTTCTTTTCTGTGTTTTCCCCCCTCTATAGCCTTCTACTGTTCACAGATGTCCACGATCATGTGTCTCATTACATGACTGCTTTAAAAGGAAAAAAATAAGGCCACAACCGTGCTTCAAAAGCACGTTCTTGCTCTTAAAAAAAATCATTAGAGTCTTCTATTTTTGTTAATTTATTCTCGTCAAAAAAGAAAAAGAAAAAAGAAAATATCTTGTTAGTATAGGTGTCTGCTAAAATTGTCTTACAGTCTGAGTTTATAGTAGATATGCATCAGAACACAGTGCAGGACTACTTCTATAGGCCCTCTCACATGTGAAATTAGAGCCAAAAACAAGAGAAAGGGAGGTCTAGCCCGCGGGACCTCATGATAAAACACATGGAAAAAACTGAAGAAAAGTTCAAGGCACTTGAGACCCACATCTCCAACCTTGCTCAATTTGTAACTCAAAGGATGCAAGACACACTTCCTTCCAGAACAGAGCTCAATCCGAAGGAGGAAGACAGAGCAACCACAGTTGTGAGCAATACAATGATGGTCGCATCTAAAGAAATAGATGAGAAATCTGATTCTACCTTAATATTGCTAGATGAAACTCCTACTGAAGAGAGTAAGAGAGAGCTTGAAGAAGGAGCTAGAGGCAAAATTTCGCTAATCAGTGTAAGTATTTCACTTACTCAATAACTTCAGAATGAGCAGAATGATAGGGAGTATGTTAGAATTATGGATTCATAACATACTAATACTCCTTTTGGTAAGGCCGAGACTCAAGAGCCAAAGCATGCTAAATCTTTAAAATGTTCTACTCATAATAAATAGAACTTGGAAAGATGTGAGGTCATTAATCTGCATGAGTGCTATTGTGCTAAAACTATTAACAAATTTCCTCTTAAGCTTAAAGATCTAGAGAATTTTACAATCCCCTTCATTAGTGGAAATTAAAATTCTACTAAGAATTTCACTTACTTTGAGGAAGTGGAAGAAGGTGAGGAAGAAGAAGAAAAACAAAAAAAGAAGAAGAAAGGTATCCAACCTTTCACCACTCGGTGATTCCTTCAAGCCTTTTATTGGTGATAAAGATGAGGTGAGCTTTGAAGATTTTTATAGCATAGCATATCACCAATGCAATGATGATATCCCTTTAAACGGTGAACCCCAAATCCAACAGTTTTCTCATCTTGATATCCAATATCTTTTATTCTCGTCTTTTTTACTTTCTATACACTTTGTTACCAAAACAAATATTAATCAACCGTTGAATCCATTGCTTAAGTAAATTACGCTAAAGAACGGCATTTGTACCGCAATTCCCTGTGGATACGACAGAACCCTTTAGTATACTACAATTGAATCTTGAAAGGGATTTGAAAGTAGAAGTGGTAAAAATATCTTTCAATAGGCTTCCAGGTTGGTTTAAAAAAGATCGAGGCTCAGCTTCCCCTTTTCAGATGCAGTTGCGCGATTCTGGATGGGAGGATTTTCCGATGCGCTTTTCCGCCCCCATATTCCGCATCCCGACCCCTAGCCACATCTTAGTTTCTTCACAAAGTTGAAGTTGGGAAGGGGTGTGCTCCAATACGAGCTCCGCAAAGAGGAAAATAGGCTTACCCCGGAAGGATCGTGGTGATCCTTGGGCTCTCATACAGACTCCATATTATTCTTACCAGGTGGATAAAGTTGAATATATCATGCTGGGAGATTCCGGTTGGTGGATGATGCTTACGGAGAGGATCGGGATCACACCGAATCCTCGAGAAGCACATATGAATCTTCTTCTTCCTTTCTCCGTGGGAGATTACATCTTTAGGATAGTTGATAGGTTTTACTTTTCTATTTTTTTATATTCCTTTAACTACTCCATCTTCTTTGTGATGGAATGGCATTCGGAACTTTATCTTGTAATCTCCTTCCTGATTATTTCCAAGTTTTATAACCCGGAACACTAGCTATCTGATCTTTTCCTTCCGAGTTTTATAACCGGTAAAGAAATTTCAGAACCTAGTACTAGATTTTTTAATTTTGATTCATTTATGCATGTTTTATTATTTGGGTTTAGGCAAGGACTCATTTATGCATGTTTTATTATTTGCAAATGGCAAGGACTCATTTTGGACCACGTGGACGTGGACGTGGACGTGGATGAAACAACAACAACGATGGCAGCGGGCGTATCCCTGGTGGGGGTCTGCCACCTACAGCATCCAACAGGAAATGTAAAGCCGATGCTTCTTCCTCAGCTCCACCTCCTCCTCCAGCACCACCTACTCGTGAGCCTGAGGTTCTACCTCCTCCTCAACCATAGGCTGAACCTGTTGCTCAGTCTCAGGCAGATGCCATGATCAGGCTCAGCATCAGCCTGAACTTCAGTCTAAGATAGAGACTGAAGAATTTGTTCTTCAGTGGGACCCTCCTTTTGCAAGAGGCCCCGAGGACCTGACGCTGCTCCGAAACTACCCGGAGCACGTGGCGCCCATTGTGTGGGAGTCATACTTAGACACGCACCCGGTAAGCATGATTACTGTTTAATGTTAATGTTTAACTACCTTTCTAACTTTTTAATTTTTTGACATGGACCTTTCTAAACATATTTTTAGGAGTACATAGATATAGGAGACCTCACCCTCACCACCTACGGGCACAAGCTTGCCAACCTCCCCTGCAATGGCGTGCCTCAGGTTCTGGAGATTGTGCAGCGGTCCACCCTCTACCCCCTCTTGTCCTGCTCATACACAATGATGGACAAGGGGATGGTATCTGCCTTCGTGGAGAGGTGGCACCCGGAGACTTCTTCATTCCACATGTCGTTCGGGGAGATGACCGTCACACTGGATGACGTGTCATGTTTGTTGCACATACCGGTGCATGGGCAGATGTTCTTGTTGCCAGTGATCGACGAGGCCACTACCCTGGAGGCGTGTTAGAGGTTGCTGGGTGCTAAGAGGGAGGATGTGCTAGTGGAGTTCGGGAAGACTAGGGGGTTCAACCTTAGATTCTCATGGCTGGCACAACACTACGTTCAGCTGTTCCATGCCGAACGTAGTGGAAGCACCTGGACGACATGGACGCCCATGTCGTCATCTGGGCCCCTTATGTTGGGCATAGGGACCATCGTCCCCTGCACCCGGTGACACTTTTCTCCGGATACATCCGTGGACCGGACGCCACTCGACCATACCTACCAGAGAGGGTCCTCCGCCAATTCGGCCACATACAGACTGTCCCCCGATTCCCTCCTGGTCCACCACCCTCTGACGAAGACATAGATGCTGCATTCGCAACATTCATAGATGTCATGGGGCTCCATGTTTCATTTCCTTCCGAGACAGCCCCAGATTACATGGCGTGGTTCTTGAGGCATTCGCACCCCTCTTCTGATCCCAGATTACAGGCGTGACAATGTCGGTGTAGCGGTAAGTGCATTATACGGGTCCACATAATTAATTCATGTTACTTTGACTTTAATATTTCAATGACATTTTAAATTGAATCATTTCAGTCTATGCTCTGGAGACTTGAGGATTGGTTGGCGCAGTCTCTCCTAGTCGAGCTGCCTTACAGAGAGCGTTGGACTACACCAGGCAGAGGACTATGACAAATTTTGTGTATCAGAGGAGGGGTATGGGAGGGGGTTCGACTTCGACATCGAGTGGTTGCAGATGATTGTAGTTTTGATTTTTTAGAATTTTAGTATTTTCATTAACTTGACATGTTATATTTTGGATAGGGAGCCCCTCATTATTATGTACATTATTATTAAATCAACCATGTTATATATTTTTTGTTTAAGTTTGTGAGTTTGATTGTTAACTATGTTAGAACAGGTAACATGTATGCTTTCGGGTTATAGAACCCGGAAATATAACCTGTAAATACAATTTCGAGTTTTAAAATCCGATAAAACGAATTTATAATTTTACATTCCGGGATATATAACCTGGACGCTACATAGTTTCCGGGATTTAAAACATCGGAATGTATGTGTAGACAATTTCCGGGTTAAAAATCCCGGAACAAGATTAAATAGAACAATTACCATTCCGAATTTTTAAATCTCGGAAGTTATTTTTAGTTTCATTCCGGGAATTTAAAATTCGGTATACGTACATGATTTATAAATCCCGGAACTGGTTTAAGTTTGATACATTTTATTTCGTGATTGTAATTCCCGGAACATATATTCATTTTGGTTTCAAGTATTAAAAGACGGTTTGAAAATATCGTTACCTAATCCGGGATTGTAAAACCCGGAATGTAAACAAACAGTTTTCCGAGATTTTTAATCCCGATAGGTTATTCAAGTCATGAGTATTTAAAACAATTACTACATATAACTGGATTCTAAATTAGGTGTTGAGGGTGATAAATCTAACTCAAAAGTGAATTACGAATGAACAATAACGGAACTTAACCGGGTCGCTTCGGTACTTCGAGCGTCACATATTTTTCTCCTTCCTTCGGCAATGAGGTGTGCCCACACAAAAACTCCAAATGAATAAGCAAGCTATTTCGATGGCAATCACCTAAGTTGGTTTGCTTCTTTTTAATTTTCTTTTTAACAGAGTTAAACAAAACCAACTTGATTATGTGTCACTGCCACCGGGTTGAGATGAAAAATAATCTATTCATTTTTAAATTTTTATCCACATATATTGTCTTTTTTAGAGATAAAATTTGAATTGTGTTAGTTCAAATAAAAAAATTTCATTATAATTAAATAACTTATATAATATAAATCAATTCCACACGGTGATATTTTAAATTTTTTTATAATTCAATTCAATAATAAATATAATTACTTGATAGAAAGGAGATAATATAAATACTAAAGTTTTAACAACATAAATATGAATATTTAAATGTAGACACTGCGAATGCTCAGACTAGGTGGGGCTCTGGTAGCTGCGGTTCCAAATTAAGGATGCAGTGGATCCTGGCCCAAAATTCGCAGAAGTTGTTGGGATGATGAGAGGCATACGTTTAGCTTGCATAATAGTGTTAACAATTCTCGGTGTTGTTTAGGGTGAACTACCATTTAAGTAGCGCAATCTGGCCAATGAAATCACGTCGAGTGTCTATGTGAAAAACTGGAAACCGGTTCTCCAAGTTATTTAATTATTTCTCCTCCTGTTTCAGTCTTTTTTTAGTGAAAGAAGGGGTAAAGCCCCTTTTAATATATTTCTCCTCATTTTTCAGTCTTTTTTTTAGTGAAAGAAGGGGTAAAAATGGTATTGGCTAATTATTATTATTTTCAATTTTTTAAAAAATTATGTAAAAAAACATATTATAGCAGGTCATTTAAAGTGGTGCACGGTAGCCGTTTAAGGTGCATGTACACGCTAAAAGCCACGTAAATATTCTAGTTGAATCTAATTGCTAGCGAGTAGTTCTTTTTAAAAGCCAAAATAGATTACAATAGGTAAAAGGAATAACTCAACTCATATACATCAGACAATTAGTCGAAGCAACATAACACATGAAACCAAAAGGAAATAACATAGATTAAGCCCTTCCTAAAACAGTTGTCATTCTTCTTACCTATATCTAGTTATATCTAGTTATTGATGAGATTAATATGTGAGTCTAGTTTTCTCTTTCTCCTCCATTTCTTTCAACCACATTTATAGGGAGACCAATATGGGAGCTCATAATTTTGCCAAATTTTCTATTTCTGAATCCGAACCTATTTGGTCGGATGATGTTCTAGTTTGTTTTCATTCTTGCATTTACTCGAATGTTTCACCGTTGATTTTTTAATAATTATACGTAAAAAAATGAATAAATTTAGTAACCAGATGATCGGGTTGAATCGAATTGGAAAAAGATAAATCCAAAAATCAAATTGACTACAATTAATTTAATTTAATTTTAAAGTGAGTTGTTACGAAATAAATTAGAAACAATTAAATTAGTTTAATTAGAATTATAATTCAACCCAGATACTATACTCTTATATTGTGGGGGCGTTTAGTTTAGGTGGTAGGTGAATGTGCGATACGATCACTAGAATGTGTGCCTTACACTGAGTATCTTCTTGAATTAGATTATACCATTTTTCCACATGGGGTTTCTTGTGGCGGGTCCCTAATAATGGTTTAAAAAAATTATAGGAAAATTATTAGGCATCATCTTTCTATGTTAGCCCATTTTGTATAATATGCATGAATATATCTACATTATTCTAAATTTTTTATTTTATATTTACTTTCATTCTCTACGATGGGGACATGTCAACAACTTCTGTTAATAGATTAGTGTAACGTGGTCAAAGTAAACTACAATACGTACAAAGAATATATTTGCAACTACAATGCAAGTATAATGCGTCACTTGAAAAACTAAGAATTATGAGAGATGGTTTTAGTTTAGAAAACAATTGCTGCGGTGTTGTATACTCATTGGAATAACAGGAAAAATGATTGTTTAAAATGGGACTGGTGATTTTTATCCATTTTTATATGTAATAAGATAGCAAGCAATTCACGAGACTTCACCTTCACGTATGAGTAGAGTACTTACAATCTATACACTCAGTGTGTATTTAACTAATAAAAAGAGTGTAAATATTCATGTTTTAATTATTTTACATTATCTAGATCTCTTAATTGATTATACATAATAAATGTATACTGTACTCATAGATAATAGTCTGTGGTATTAAAAAAATGAGGGAGAGGAGAGAGGGTGAGAGGGAGGAGCCTGGATGGGTGAAACGGTGGCATCGTGGGCAAAACAATGTTACTTCCACTATTCCAGAATTACCTTATTACCACAGTTCTGGGCAGCATATTACCAGAGTTAAACTGGGGTATTGCTCGACGTAGTAATAGATCAATTACCACGGTTGAAGGCAGAACCGTGGTAGTACCATGCCTCTGTTACCATGGTTCAAGGAGGAATCATGGTAATATGTTTGGTTTTTTATTTTATTTTTTACCTTTGTTACCACGGTTCTTGTTTGAACTGCAGTAATATGTTTAGTTTTTTTTTTTACCTATATTACCACGGTTCCTTTTATGAACCGTGGTAATATGTTTGGTTTATTTTTAACCTCAAGAGATACATTTCTTCATTGTCCAAGGGCATTGAGAGACCCTATGAGGTCGCTGAGCGACCAGAGAGTGGTTTTTCATTGCCCAGGGCCGCTGAGCGACCCTATGAGGTCGTTAAACGACTATCAGACAGAATTATACAAAAAAAAAAATGAGGCATTTTCAATAATTTATAATTTTACGTACAAATTAGAGAATAATCAAATCATTGTCATCATGCAATCATAATATAATAAACACCGCCCAAACAAAAATCTACCCCATGCCCAAGAAAAACGTAATTTTGGGTGGTAATTGATGACTGGGATTTATATGATATTTTTAGTATCTTTTTCTTTGTTTTTATTTTATTTTTAGTTGAGTCTCATATAGTTTTTATTTAATTTTTTAGAGTTTTTGTTTTATTTTTGCATTTGCATATAGATTAGCAACTTTTGTGTTTTTAGTCCTTTTAGTTATGTTTTATTGTAGTTTTAGTCATTGTTAGAGGTTCTGGTCAATTAAAGAACATTTGTGGGGATTTTGATGCAATTTATGAAGAAGTGTGGTTGAATTAAACAAGAAGAGGAAGCATCAATCTCACTTTTCTTGTTTAACATGTGGGAAATGAAGAAATTAAAGAAGGAGGTGAAGAATCAAGCAAGAAACATGTGCTTAAATAGAGAAATGATGGAGAGAATGGTTTTTTCAGCTGTGTTCAACCCTCCCTTGAAGCCACCATAATACCCCATCAAAGCATTGATGAAAGGAATCAAAAGAGAAGGTTAAGAATAAGAAAATGAGGAGTCTATCGTGCTCCAAAAGCCTGAGCGTTGGAAAGCCAACGCTCATGCGTTGGAAAGCCAACGCTCATGCGTTGGCATTTTTTCTGAAGTTGGGAAATTAATGCTGTTTCCTGCGCCCAAGCGTTGGAATCCAACGCTTGAGCGTTGGCTTGCTGTCAGTTTGGCTATAAATTCGGTTGTTGGCTTTTCTTTTGGATCATACCCATCAGACCTAGACACCTTTTGATACTTGAACAAATCTTGTTTCTAAGCTTGCCTGGAGTTGTGGGAGGCCACCTTGAGCTCCCAATTCAGGTTTTAATTATGTTTTTCTTAGCCATGTTTGACTAAGCTTTTCTTGTATTTGGGTTATAGTGAATCTACATTGAACTATGCTTTAGGTTTCTTGTTTATATATGAATAAAGTTCAAGCTCTTAAATTCTATTCCCTCTATTAATATTATTCTTGTTGTACACAAGTTTATCTTGCTCCATTCTTATGCAATGGTAGTTAGTGGGAATTGGGGGAAATGGGAATAGAAGGAATGATTGTATGCCACTTAGGTATAAGGGTAGACATTGTTAGTGTTGGCCTGAACTTGGATTGTTTCTTCAATTTGATTAACTCATCACTAAGGTATTAGGTTTAGTAATTGAATTGGAAGTTATATTTGCTTAAGGTATTAACAAGTAGAAACCCTAGGCTAGAACACCTAAGAACATGTTCTAATTTTCATATATAGAATTGATTATGAATAGCTTAGCTAGAGGTAGTGAAACTCAACGCAAGCCTTGATCGAATTAAATCAAGCCAAAGTCTCGCTGGAATAAGGTTGAGCGAAAGCCCCGCTTAGGTGGGCCAAAGCCTCATAGTAGACAAATAGCACAAACGCAAGGTGTGCAGGTCATTACGTGACTCATAAAATCAAGCCTTGGCCGCCCTAATTGCGTAAGTCCAAGCCACTTAAAGCCTCGTTAGAAGAGCCATGGGAGTACGACTCGTTACGCGAGAGGAAATCATGTGAGCAAAGTAATATGGCGAAAAAATAAACATAAGAAAATTGACCAGAAGCGATCTTAAAATAAGTTTATTAACAATGCTAAAAGGGCGACAAGGTAAAGGAAAAATATTTAATTAACTTGTCAAAATTTTAGGTACAAAAAGGGGGCTCGCTTACAGCGAGAAAGAACAAAAGAAACAAAAAAACAAAAACAAAACAAAACTACAAAGGTAAAACTAGGCCCTAGCTTGGTCGCGCTCCCCGCCAGCAACAACCTCCTCATTGGCATCACCATGAGCAACTTGGTCATCTTCTTCGCCTCCGGAGTCCATTCCCACAAGGCCTTCTTCAGTGACCTCTTTCCACATACCCATGCGGGTAAGGTCTAAATCAGGCTGGAGGAACCGCACTTGCGCCTTGGTGGACAGGAAACCCTCTTCAAACCTCTTGGAGAATTCTCCAACAAAGTTCTCTCGAAGGGCGGCTAACTCGCCCTTCACCTTGATCAGTTCTTCGTTAGCCACACCAAGCTTTCCTTCTACGTCGGCGAGCTTGCCTTCCACCTCATCAAGCTTAACATCAGCAGCCTTCTCCTGGTCCGCCAGCGAATGGGAAAAGGTCTCTTCCAAACTTTTCTTCCTGGCAGCGAAGTCATTTTCCAAAGAAGCCTTTTGGGCTTCCAGGGCTTGAGTTTGGCGGGCCTCCCCATCCGCCACCACTTTCTCCAAGTTGGCTTTGTAAGCACGCAAAGCTTCAATCTCGGCCGCCATGTCTGTCGCGCGTTTCAGACGGGCTTCACCTTCAGCTAGTGTGTTCTCAAGTTTGGTCTTATTCACCGTCAAAGACTTGTTCACCGCATGCAGTTCTTTGTTCTCGGCGCTCAACAACTGCACTCGCTGCACGCAGTCAGACACAGCCCTAAGGGCGTCCTGATGCTTGTGTACCATGAAGGTGCCCTAGCTTGCGGAAATCAGGTTGTGCTCAATCATGCTATTCCCAACAGCTACGAAGTCATCTCAAATTGGATCTGACAAATAATTTTCCAAAGGCAAGTGTTCCTCTGCGAAGTTCAGGGCAGCCGGTTCAACAACTTTTGTAGCCCTCGCGGGCAGCATCTGAGACCCCTCGCCACATGCACGAGCATAATAGGTAACTTGAACTTCAGCAAGGTCCACACATATGGGGCCCTCTCCTTGAACATCAGTTGGCGGGGCGAAAGGCGGATCCTGGCGAGAGTGAGAAGAACGACAAGAATACTTGGACTTGGCTTTGTGAACTTTGGAGGAAGCTTGGCGGGCCATAAGTTGGTGGCCGGTGTGGCCAGCTTGCTGTGTTACAGCATCACCTGCCTCGGAGCGACAGGAGGCTTCAACTTGGAGAATGCTTTGCCATACACCCACTTGCGTCGTGGAAGTTGCAAAGGAGGGAGCTTGGCAACTCGCCTTGGTGGGGCGAGCCTGTGCTTCGGACCTTGGAATGTTATGGCGAGCTTTCTTGCTCGCAGGTTGAGCACCTTGGGAGTTTGATGCTCGGCGAGCTCGGGCATGGCGGGCAAGTTCCTCCTTGGAAATTCTGTAGTTAGTCACTGTAAAAGAACAAGACATGGTTAAGCAAGAAAACAAGAGTATGAGGTTAGTCAAACAACATAAAAAAGATAGACTCACGCAAGTACTTAGCAGCATTGCCCTTTTTATGGGCGTGTATCCATTCCCCAATGTTAACAGGCTCCGAAGTAAAAAGGTACTCAACGACAAGCCATTCGTTGTCCGTAAGCGCATCATCTTCTATGCTAAGTGCAAAGTTTGGCGACTCCGTCCAGTATGGGGAGAATCGCATGTAACCGGTTTTGTCGTGTTTCAAGAGATGGGAAATGCGAGGTCTGTCGACTACCTTATAGCAACACCCTTTCCAGATGTCATGGGTGTTACTTTTCCAAGGTTTGAATCTAGCTTTAAGGGGCTTGGCGGCTAGGGTGACTCACGAGCTTGTAGGCGCCACGTCTAAACTCTTTTTACTAGGGGGGACACACTTATAAAAGAAAGAGAAGAGGTTGTATGCGGGGGGGACCCCAAGGGTTTCGCAAAGAATCTCAAAACCCCTAATAAAGGCCTAAGAATTTGGATTCAACTGAGAAGGGGCGACAGAAAGGGCCTTTAATTTTTCACTAACGAAGGCGGAAATGGGAAGGCGGACGCCAAGGTCCTCAAACAGGTATGAGTAGACAAAGAAGAAATGAGGGTCGCCATCTACTTGTTTGGCATCGCAAACGCGTTCGTGGGCGGTGCAAGGCACAGTGATCAAGTCTGGATCATAGTTGTCCGAGCAGAGCCCGCCGAGCTTAGTGCGCAACGCCTCTACCATAAATACGCTGGTCCATGTGGGAAAGGTGGCCACAACCTTGGGGGCGACCAGCCCAGTTTGGACTGGTCGAGGTAATGACTCTTCATAGTTCCGGGCCTTGGTAGTTGGAGACAATGGACGTTGTTGTTGAACAACGGATGTTCCGGTGACATACTCAGTTATAGGCTCCATGGGAATAAAGAAAAAGACACAAAAATAAGAGTAAGGAGGAGAGAACGTACTGTTGAACGAGGGAAACAGGGAGAAAGCGAGACTGTAGACACGGTTGGAGGGAGTGGAACACGGAAGTACATGGTGGAGCAAGGAAAACTCAGCACAAAGCTTAAGGCACTGGGTCACCGAAAATCGCACAGGCTGTGGAGAGGGAAGCAAAAGTGTTTTCTGGTGGGAGAAGAGGGCTTGTATGGAGAGGGTTGGGAAGAGGAAAGGCCTTCAGAGACAAGCGCGAATTGCAAGACAGTGGAAAATCAAATCTCACCAAATCCTAATAAATCCCATCAAATCTCATCATTGAACGCGTCGTTCCACGTCGCGTCGTTTCCAGTAAAATAATGATTTCTCAGTATAGGCGAAACGGCGCATGGGAACAAAATCCCAGAAAATGGGAACGGTTACGTCAATTGGCAGAGCAGTTGTGCGAAAGGTAGAATTGAAACAGACACAAGACAGGCTGGCACTGGCGGGTAGTCCACGAGAACAAGGCTGCTCGGTAAGGAATTAGGCATGAGATAGATGGCAAGCTACCCTAGGCGCCCGGGTGTGTAAATCAAAAGGTATCCTTAATATTTGGACATTTTTTGTTAAAAACTAATGGCGTGTGGTTTTGAGAAAAGGAAAACAGGTAACAGGTCGAGTAGGAACTAAGGTGGGATGAGTAACCCCTCGCCAACTTTAAGTTGCGGTATGGCGAGCTGTTTCATGTTTTTGGGGTTCGGATGGGCTTGTGCGCTGACCACAACTCCTGCAGGGTGAGTAACCTCTTTCTGGCGACCTCAATAGACATGGCGACCACTTCATCTCGCATTGGGCGTGTCAACTACACCAAGAGCCACATTCACACACACTTTTCGAGCTGGGATTGGCGACACATTTATCTGCCGCGCCTAGGCCTTAGGTGCCTCATTTCTCTATAGGATGTTGTACTCTTTTTCCTTCACTAGGTTTTTATCCCACAAGATTTTTCCTAGGAAGGTTTTAACAAGGCACGTTCTATAGGGATGACCGCCCAAAGGAAGCGTGGGTTAGGATTCCATGGCGAGCACTCTATGAAGACACACTTCATCTTCGTGCCTCAGATTTGGTGTCTTGTGGGCTTTTGGACCGGGCGAGCACCTTCCCCTGATGGCGGGTCGTGAAGGCTCGTGAAGACACACTTCGCTCTCATAGTTCAGCTTGGTGTCTTGTGGGCTTGTGGACTAGGCAAGCACCCCCCACCTAGTAGAAGGGCGAGTGGATGACTCCGAAAGGGCGAGCTGGACTGCTAGAGGGGGGTGAATTCATAATGTATGGGGTGTAAATTTGTAGCGGATTGGACCAAGTTCCCGAGGCCCACAGGCCTGTAGTTTATAATACGAGGTTTAAATGTCATTTATGGCTCTACCACTATAAATAGCTAGTAGGGGGATCATGTAAACGAGTTCTGAATTATTCATTTACATCTCAGTAATAACATTTCTCTCTATTCAAGAACAGAATGCTTTCATGAAGGTTTGGCATATGCTTGTCGTTGGTTTCTCTTGGCGAATCGGGAGTGGTGATTTATCCTTCTCGTATGTTGATTGGACACATCATGGGTCTCTTTGGTGTTGTGCGTGACCATATTGGAGCTTCGACTTTTGGATTTTCTGGTTTCATTGGAGAGGCTAAGATCCTTTGAGAGGAACTCCTGGAAATCCTTCATGGGCTTCAACTTTGTTGGGAGCGTGGTTATCGCAGTGTTATCCTGCACTTTGATTCATCATTGGATCTTTCTCTCCTTCAAGGACATGTTCACAGTTTCATAAGTATGCTTCTGTTCTTAGCTCCATTTTCAAGCTCCTAAAGTTAGATTGGTAGGTTCTTATGCCGCACACACTTCGTGAGAGAAACATGGTGATGGATTTTTTCGCGAAAGAAGGAGCGAGGAATTCTTCGGCATTGAATTTTTTTGCTCATCCTCCAGCTGGCACAGTTTCTGTGTTGACGGAGGATTGCCGGAGTACCTCTTTTATGAGGATTTAGCTTGTTTGTTTTGTCGTTCTATTTATTTTTCTTGAATTGATGCATAAAAACAACAAAATATTGTGCATCACACACTAGATGTAAATAGAGGTGAAGCTTTCACTTCGACATTTTTTTCTTCTTCTTTGTTTCCTTATCAGTAGTAGTTGTTGTTTCATTAATTAATGCCTTTCCTAACTTGTAGCATCGAGTATGAGTCCACATAGCTTATACTACTATTTTCTAATAGTTATTGACAAGGGGTTATGTACTTATATATAACCAGACAAAGATTATGGAGTCACCTGAGCTGAATGTCAAACTCATCCAAGAATTAATGAAATGAAATTACGTTACGTTTTAAAAAACATGATAAATGTAGCATTGATCCTATTGTGCTCCATGCGGGGGCGAATCGTAATGAAGACAAGGAGCCCAATGCCTCCCCCTCCATCCTCTCCAACAATGTTTTTTTTCCCATACATTTATCTATAAATGCTCAATTTTGTCATTAAAAATATAAGTTTTGAGGAAGCTAGTCCCTTAAAAAAAATTACGCGTTTCTCGATTGTGTTAAATGTGGGTCAAATTATCTCTACATACGTTTTATCAAACTGTAAGGATTAACTTGACTAATATTTACATAATGAAAAACTGTTGGAGGTATTTCTTTCTTCTGTGTACTAATTTGATTAACGTTTGCACTTTTTTTCCAGTTACGACGTTTGCACTTTTTTTTCCGGTTACGACGTTTGCACTTTCAAGACATGTAATCGAGCATTCATAATTTATTTATTAATTAAACTTATTTACATTATCAAAGGATGATATGTTCTACATAAAGACATTAGAGCGTGGGTAAGAGGTTAATTAAAATAAACACCTAGCAAATTTAAAACTCATCAAGAGCGTTACTCCAGTTCCCACTAAAAATGGAAGTGTATGATACCATTTAGCTTATTTTTTAACATAGCAAAACTAAATTGTAAATTTAAAATTTTTATTATGGATAAA
This sequence comes from Acmispon strigosus, assembly GCA_030819835.1. Lineage (NCBI taxonomy): Eukaryota > Viridiplantae > Streptophyta > Magnoliopsida > Fabales > Fabaceae > Acmispon > Acmispon strigosus. The sequence continues at coordinate 35,425,895 of JAUAMA010000007.1, forward strand.
ATATGAATAAAAGGTATAATACCCCTTTACTTTTCAAGGGTAGTGAAGAAATTGCCTATACATTTTGAAAAACTTAATTAACATGTCACGTCTTATTTTAAAGATTTTGGCGAGGATCCAGCCTCCTGTGTTCAGGTTTGAGAAAATGAAACATCAACAACCCAGTAGCGACTAGCGAGGCTTGTATCTGATGTATGCTTACGATTGTTTTCTCTTTTGATATGTCGTAACTCGTGACATTATCATTTTTGTATTTAGTCACTGTATCCTTCTCACTTTTTTAGAACAAGGCTGACTAAGTGTATGTATATCCTCTAAAAAAAAATTTAAGTGTATGTTTGTATACACATAATGAAAAACTAAATTTAGCTAAAATCACGATGAAAAAAGCAACATTTCTTAATTTCGTGTGTGTTTGGAAATGATAAGTGGAACTTTGTTTATAAGGGATCCACGTTAAATTGAAGTAACAAATAGTTGTTTTTTTATTTTTTTATTTTGTTGTTGATAGATTTACGTTTAAAACATTCCGAATTGAAACTAAACATGTGTGTATTATATTTGAAAAATACAAGTGGATCCATATTTAGTAGGGATTCACATCAACTTAAAGTAACAAATAGTTGCTTTTGGAAAAAGAAATCCACATATAATTTTGTGGAATTGAAACCAAACGCACCAATGGATTCACGCAAACGTGACTTCAAGTATCTCAACGCATAAATTGAGAAGCTAGAATTTGCCACAGTGTTTTTAACGTGAATTGGAGAAGCAGAATTCTGATAAGTTAGTTTTCACGTTGAGTTCAACAAAAATCCAAATGGACACAAAGTGCATGTTTGGTTTGGTGTTAGTGTCAACGTAAACGTGATTTCACGTATCTCAAGGCACCAATGGGAAACTAAAATTTGATACGTTGACTTTAACGTGAATCGAAAAAGTAACATGGATTCATGTAGAGTTCAATGGGAATCCAAACAGGCACTACTACAAAGTTGACATTTTACTACGCCTCTTTAACAGCGGTTCAAGATGGAACCGTGGTATAGAGCTCAATTACCACGGTTCCGTCTCCAACCGTAGTAACTAAGTAGCTTTGTTACCATAGTTCACTTTTAACCATGATAATAAGTAAAAATAATTTATTTTTTTATGAATTACTTCGGCTTGACTAACGGACTGTGGTAATAGTGTGTTCTAAAAACCCTGAAAATATTACCCCGAAATCACTTGCTTCACCACACACATCGACATATTAGCAAATCCTTTTCCCTTCTTCCTCCCCGCTCTCACTACTTCTCTACGTACCCACATCTATGGTGTCGTTGAAACCCACATCTCCTGGGGTTGTTGATGTCCATGTTGTAGCCTTTGAAGGTTGGAGTTTTCGGGGTTGGGGAACCCGGAGCCGACGACGTTGGAGATGTAAATTTCAACGACGAAGGCTAGCAGGTGAACTCGTCGATGGTATCGTTTCCATTCTTGACATAGTTGGTGAAGGATTGGTCTCCGTCAAGCATCTGCTATGTTCGCGAGACTCTGTTTGTCTCCACAAAATCCTTTTCCCCAGAACCCTCTCTTTGATTTCGCACCTCGGTCTCCTTCCTCTCTTCACAAGACTCTCCGTGGAGTTGTGCTTCGTCTTACTGTTCTTTGTGGCTCTCTCCTCTATCATGTCGTTCTGTGACCCCGTTCTCCGCCACAACGTTCTGTGATGCTATTTTCCGCCGCACAATTCACCGTCGTCATTTGCTGAGTTGTTTTAGGTATATGATCTCTCTCTCACTCTCACACAGTTCTCTCTCCATATCTCACACTCTGAGATGGTTCTAGGATTTCAGTGCATCAAGGTTGATGGTTTTGTTGTTAATTTTTGTGGAACAAGTTTGCTTTTGAATTAACTTAGTTTTGCATTTTGGAAGTGATTATGAGGGAACATTACTAATTTACTACAGAATTACCTTTTTACCACGCCCCTGTTACCCCAGTTCCGTGTCGAACCGTGGTAAAAAGAGGTTACGAGCTCTGTTACCACAGTTCCGTGTTGAACCGTGGTAACTGAGGTGCTCTATTACCATAGTTGTATGGTAACCGTGGTAACTGAGATGGTTTTTATTATTTTTTTAATTAACATTTCTTATTACTATGGTTGTCAGGGGAACTGTCGTAATAGGTATTATAATTTTTTTAATTAACATAGTTTGTTACCACAATTGTTATGAGAACTGTGGTAATATGAATTTATTATGAAAAAATGGTGATATGTCAGCTAGGAAACCCTTGTTTGGAGATTGAAAACCCATTTGTCTTCCCTTTTATCTGTTGCGACTCCATCGCTCTTCAACCTCATCATCGCCACTCGCCACTCCTTGCCACTGCACCTCATGACTGCCTCTCCTTGCCGCTGCGCCTCATCACCGTCACTCCTTCTCTACGCAATGGTACTGCCGCTTCTTTGCAAGCTCATCATAGCCAAGCTCGTCTACGCCAATCGCACTCTTGCTCGCAGCCATGACAGTCACGCTATTTCCGTCTTCGTGCGTCGACGTTCCCATCTTCTCCCTCTGGCCGCTCTTCTCTACCTCACTCGTGAGTACTCTTGACCTGCTTCTACTTCTAGGGTTTTGTTTTGAAGATTTTTGTTGTTCTTCAGTACTAGTGTTTTCTTTTCTCTATCATGAGAAAGTTTCTCTCAAAATATCTAGGGCACCGATGAGCTTAGTTGCTGTTCAGTACTAGGGTTTCCTCCATCGTCTAGTCCTGTCAGCCTTGACAGTCACGCCGTTTCCCGGTGCACAAAACGCGTCTCCTCCATTGTTTAGTCCTGTCAGCTATGTTTTGTCTTCTTAAATGCTTCAGCATGCGCCGTTTCACAATTAAAACTTCTAATTCCTTCCCTCTTTACTCTACAACTTTTCAACATGCGTCGTTTCCCACATAAGTTTCACAATTCTCAAGACATCCTCTTAATTGCCCTCTTCTTCACCCCTCAAATTCCCTCATTTTCTTATAAATTCCAGAAGTATCTCTCATCTGTTCTCCATCCACCACTCCGTCATCTTCCCTGTATCCTCTGCTTCTGTGATCCTTCTTCCTTAAAAACAGAAATGGCAAACGGCATGACTATCTGTCTTCCTTTTACCATTAATTTCCCAGAATTACATCGCTATCAAGTTCCTGGCACCAATGCTCTGCGTCAAACACACATATCTGCATTGTATGATGCCTCTGATGAGTCATCGTACCCAGAACTCATCTTGGCCTTCTGGTCCTCCTTGTCCTTTGTTCACAACAGAGGCTTCGTTGGAAGAGTGCTGAATCATGACTTTTCCCTAACCAGAGAGAAACTTGTTGAACACCTCAATAGGAGTATGAAGGAGTGACGTACTCTAAATTGTGGCAAAGAGACTGCGATATAGAAGATATTGATGCAGTCATCTATTGCATGGAAAATCTCTCTCTCTCTCTCTCTCTCTCTCTCTCTCTTAGTGCACTCTCTACTTTAAATTATTAATTAGTAATGTTTGGTAATTGGTATTTAAAATTTAGATTTGACCATTGTTTCAGTTTAGACACAATGTTATATGTATTGCAATAGACTGTTCTTTTATTTGCACAATTAAAGTGAGAATAGAACGAAAACAAAATTTAAAACTAAAATTAGACATATTACCACGATTCAATATTTAACCGTGGTAATAGGAAAGTGACATTACCACGGTTCCTTGTTGAACCGTGGTAAAAAGATAACTATATTACCACAATTCCCTGTTGGACCGTGGTAAAAGAAAAACTCATATTACTATGGTCGGTGCCTACAACCGTGGTAATACCCCAATTACCACGGTTTTGTATTTAACCGTAATAATTTATCTATTACAATTCCGCGCTAGACCACGGTTGAACCATGCTAATTGGGGACACGAAACCGTGGTAAAATGTGTTTTCTGCAGTAGTCGACACAATATTCACTATGATTTTAACTTTAATGATTTCACTTATCTTAATATCGACGAAAAATATGTTATTTATCATGTTGTGTTCAATGCGCATCAAAGAAGTAAAATTTTACTGTATTCGGAGTCAAACAATCCTATACCTTCGACAATGATGACCTAGGTTCGGTCTTGAGAGGCTTCGCGCACGAACACCGACCGAACTCAGTTACACATATGAAAATTGTTGCTTGAATTGTTCACTCTCTTGTTATTTATTTCCATATTCAGAGTGTGAAAGCTTCCTGTCAATACGTACCATATAAGGAAAAACATGCTTATACGGCATGTCTATTTATCGGAACTGTATATGATGAAAATAAACCGCTTTTTTCTTCCATGTTAAGAATTACAGTACTCTATCCTCTTGAAAATGAAATGTATTATAACTTGTAAGGTAACCAATAAATGAGTTTAGACAATTTATTCTTGATTAAAAGTTTATATGATGAAAATAAGTTTTCATACTCTTATATATTCAACGACTTCAAAACCTAACTTCAAAACTTCTAATTACTTGTCGATGACGTTGACAAATACAAGATGCAGAATAAACTAAAGTGTAAACCTTTATTTATTAGAGGAGGAGAGCATAATTCTAAAACCTAGAGGGCAGGATAATGAAATTAAGTACCTTATACAAGAGGGAAGTGTAATTAATCGTTTAGATATTAAATTGAATAAATCAAATATTATAGTATCATTTCATGTTCATTAAAAATCTATGTCATGTTTAATTTAAAACTTTGAATGTTTCAAAAAATAAAAAAACTTAGAATTAGAAAATATCACGTTATTTTTTTATATACTCTAGACTTCAGATGATATTATATAAAACTTATCACAATGCTAGAAACTAAAATTTCTATTATTGGACCAGCTCAACGCCATTGTTCAATATCCAACATGACCAATATTAGATTAAAAAAAAATTACTTGACCAACATTGCCAAAACAATATGCCGGCTATACCTAACAGATCATAATCCTAGACTTATTAAATGTGATAGACAACACGACTATTTTATTGTGTGTTTATTTTATTTTAAAATTTGTTGGTTCATAAAAAGATTTAGAGATCAGAAAGCCATATAGGCCGTTTGGAAAACCGACGTTCGATTTCCGAGTCAAGCGATTACTCGAGGAAGTGACTTTATTCGTTAACATAGGTTTCTAAGATACTCCAAAGAGCTCTTAGTTCAAGCCCAAGTTTATGAATCTTTCTTGAATCTTGTCCTGATTCACTTTCCTTTAGTCAGTCCGCTCAATGTTACTCGGCTAACTCCTTGCTTTTCAGGAGGCAAGCCAACGACTGTTTTTTCCAACGGCTAAAACGTCACCTCAACTATTCAACTAGCCGTTGTGGATTTTTTGGGTGCCAATACATTTCCCCCTGCATTCTTGATTTAAATTAGAATGTAATTGAACACCTATTTTCCCGCGCGCTAGGCCATCTTTAAATTCAAATACTTGATACTAAGCAAGACGCTTCCATCCATTGATTTCTCCTTCCTTGAAAGATAACATCGTTGCCATGTCCATCTCTGATTGCTCCCGCAGCTGCCCATCTCCCCCAGCGCACGATTCTGGCCTTCAGGGCTTCACAAGCAATTCTCAACCTGTGGACCCAACCACCAACTCATTCCCTGGGATCAGCAGCAATGATGAGGAGATTTCGTAGTCTTTGGATTTTTTTGGTTTGATGATCAACTTGTGGTCATCAACTTTGGACAAGATTTTTTCATTTCAATAATCCTCCCATAAGGAAGGATAGACTCATTTAAGGTGCTTTTCATTAATACTTTTGAAGAATTCGTCAATGTTTATATCTACTAGCCGATAGGCCCCTCTTGGGATTACATAACTAACAATATATGGACCTTCCCAACTTGGACCTTCGCTAAACGCTTTAGCTTTCACGTTCTTGTCGTATGTCTTTGCCACTTTCACTTTGTTCGATCAGATATTCTCCAGTGCCTTGAGTCTATCCTCATCTACTGATTCTAGCTCCATAAGCATGGCCTGGTGGAATTCATCCATTTGAAGCTATTTTTTTCTTTTCAACCCTTAGGAAAGGCACTGTTATCTCCAGCGGCAAGACCGTGTCTTGACCATTGGTTAGCCAATACGGGGTACTCTTCATTGCATTATTCTTAGAATTTCTTTAAGCCCATAAGACTTCAGGCAACGTTTCATGCCACCCTCTCGACTTGTCCTCTATGTTCTTCTTGGTCAACTCAATGATGATCTTGTTAGAGGCTTCGACTTGTCTGTTTGCTTGGGCATAATATGGGAACGAATGGATCATTTTAATTCCAAACTGTTGGAGAAAAGCCTAAACCTTACTGTTGATGAAAGGAGTACCTTGGTCGGCAGTGAATGTTTGGGGAATTCCAAACCTATAGATAATATGATTCTTGATAAAATGAATCACCTCTTGATGCCTCACATTCTTGTAGGACTCAGCTTCCACCCACTTAGTGAAGTAATCCGTAGCCACAAAGATAAAGACATGGTTCTTGGAAGATTGAGGATGATTCTTACCAATAATATCCAATGCCCATCCCCTGAACGACCATGGCTTGATGATAGGGTGTAATTCTTCAGCTGGAAGCCTCTAGATGGGCCCGTGTTTTTTGCACTCTTCACACCCTTTGGCATATTTGATGCAATCGGCTGAGATGGCAAGCCAATAATGACCGTATCGGTGTATTAGCCATCTCATCTTTGGTCCTAATATGTGTGATCCACAAATCCCCTCATGGGCTTACCCCATTACTTTCAGTGATCCTTAGGGCCTACCTACTTTAGCAACGATCCCTCGGCTGATCTTTTATAAAGATCTTGGTCTAGAAGTACAAACTTTATCGCTTGTTGTCTAAGTTTTTCTTCTACCTTACCCAATCGGTCTAGTAGGTAGTCCGCCAAGGGTTTTCTCCAATCACTCTCCCGGTCTGCTTAACCAATGAGTGGTAATTCGAGCTCACTAGAATTGGGAAGGAGTTTGTATCTGGATGCATGTTGAGCCAAGTCATTAGCTTCACAATTATGCTCCCTTTGGACATACATAATTTTCGCATTGGAACAGCCTCTGATGAGCTGAAGTGCCTTCTCATGATACTTTACCAGGTCTGGGTTTGAACATTTAAACTCTCCATTCATCTAGTTCACCACTAATTGAGAATCCCTAACTAATCGAATCATCTGAGCTCTAGAGAACTCCATGAAGTGTAGCTCCAAAATAAGCACTTCATGCTCTGCCAGATTGTTACAACAATTGGCTGATAATTGCTGTATAATTTTTCATGTGCACCCTTCCGGGTTCTTGATTATTACCCCGGCTCCTGCTCCAGACTCCGTTTTGGATCCATCAAAGGCCAAGGTCCATGGTTCTTAGTGCACAAAAGCTTGCACTTCCAACCAAGGATCACCAACCTCTGTCATGGGATGTTCATATAAGAAATTAGCTATAACTTGTCCTTTTACGACTCGTAACGACACATAATTTAAGGAAAAAACATTAAATTTTACAGCCCACTTCATTAACCTCCCTCTCAAGACAGGTCTATGGGGAAGATACTTAATTATGTCAATTTTGCACAGTACATTGACTTCTTTGGGAAAAAGATAATATTCAAGCTTAGTGCAAGCATAATACAAAGATAAACACAGCTTTTCAATAGGGACACCTATGCTGAACATCATGTAGCTGCCTACTTAAGTAGTAAATAGATCTTTCATTTCCATCCTCGGCATCCTAAGCTAACAGACGACCGATGGATTCTTCTGTCGTGGCTAAGTATAGCTTGAGCAGTTTCCCGGGTTAAGGAGGAATTAAAACTGGAGGCTTAGATAAATTTTCCTTGATTTGTTTGAAGGCCTCTTCTTGCACTGCCCCTAAATAAACTCCTCGGCATGCTTTGGCTATGAATATCTGGTTATAGCCATATTGGTCATCCATGAAGGATATAGCCCTGTTAGCCGCAATCGAATCGACTAACATGCTAGCTACTAGCATGGGATACTCATCCTTGGGCGTTGAGAGGTCAAGGTCTCGATAATCAGTGCATACTTGGTATTGTCCGTTCTTCTTCATCACTGGAACGATATTAACCAACCATTCAGCATAGCATGCCGTTTTGGTGAACCCTACGCCCAGTAATCGTTCCACTTCTTCCTTGACTTTAGGTAGTATCTCCGGGTTAAACCTCCATGGTGGCTGCTTGTGAGGCTAGAAACCCTCCTTGATTGGCAGCCTATGTTCCACTAGATCCCTAGACAGTCCAGGAATATCATGGTAACTCCACGCGAAGCAATCTTTGAACTCTCTTATCGCATCCAATATGATCTTCTTATCATCTGGTAATAAGAGGCTACTAACTCTTGTATTTCTAGTTTCTTGCTCGGTTCCGAAGTTGACATCCTCCAAGGGATCCTGAGCCTCAAAGCTAGAAACTTGTCTCCTGATTAGTGATGGGAAGTATTACTTGGTTAACTCCCTCTCCCTAGACAGACGATCCGAATCGGATGGGACGCGCATCAAATCGGCTACCCTGTCCAATACGTCTTGCAGTACCTTACATTGCGTCTTCAGTACAACCTTCTACGGGTCATGATTCAGTCTAGATTTTCTCTTCCAACTCTTCCATCTCCCTTCTGATTTCAGTCGTTAACATCACTGGCATGACTGTGGGAGTGTAGACTGCATCCTCACCTACTTCGCTTATGGAGACGTCCAAAGCAAAGGGATTCTTATCCGTTGGGAACACCTCAATCCTATCATCAATCCAGAAGATAAATAATTGGTGTAGGGTAGAATGTACGCATAGGATAAGGTGAATCCAATCCCTTCCTAGCAGAACATTGTAACTTGGTTTGCAATCAACCACAAATAATACGGATCGGCTAGCCTTTGGGTTCTATCGTGATATCAGCAATGAGAACCTCGGTAGAACTGGTGGATCCTCCTGCGAAATCAGACATCTTCATCCTGGTTTCCAACAGGTCCTAAGTGGTCTTATCAAACTTTCTCAGGTTTGAGAAGGTTATGATGTTAAGAACAACCCCTGGGTCCACAAAACTCTTGACATTGGTTTGTCGTTCATGTGGGCGGTGACAAACAACGGTTTTAGATGCCTGGCCATCTCTCTGGTAGGCTTCTCGAATGGGATTGCCACCACAGGGGTAGACACAAATGAGGCCCACTCGGACTCATCCACAATGATATCTCCTTCCAGAGTTGTGGCTTGCCCTTGCACGAAAATAAATTCATGATGAATTATCCTAATGGCTGCCACATCAAGAAGATCATCATCTTTCAGTAAAGCCTCCATTTATTCATCTGCTATGGAAAATTCAAGGTCAAGCCCTTCTTCCCCTACTTCCGAGGCCAAGAGCAATTGAACCCTTGGGCTGAATTAATCCTCTGCAGACTCTCCAAGTTTTCCTTTCGCTTGATCGGTTGTGGGATGTATTTCTCCAGTTCAGCCAGATCTGAGACATCTAGTATCTGGTTGGCCCAGTACTTTGCTTGGATCTTACATGTGATCAGCCCTGTCAATCGACGCTTCTCAATAATAGGAGGCTGCAGCCGATCAAACACGCTCCCCTTGGTACTAGGCCCTAGAGAATAAGATTGGACTTCCTCCTTCTTCACCCACTTCTTGCTCGTTGAGGTCCTTCCTTCAAAGGACACCATATTGGAAGAAGCTGTGGGAAAAAGGATCGGTGTTAATCTTTAATTTCGCCGATGGCTTATCCATCATCTTCGTCCCGCCTTCTTTGATGCCCATTTGGAAAACCTTTCTTAAAACAACACAGTTGATGGTTGAATTATTATAGGAGTTGTGCAACTTAAAGTACTTCTTTCCCTTCAACTCTCCAGCTGGGGGAATCTTGTGACCATTCGACAGTCTTATCTGCTGATCTTTCAAGAGTGAATCAAAGATTTGGTCTGCCCGAGAGATGTCAAATACATACTCCTCTTGGTTGTCCACTTATTTTCCCTTGGAAGGTCTTAGAGCATGGCATACGTAAGGTTTCCCTTTCAGGAGCTTCGCGGCCATGACATCTGCATAGGGATCCTCATCCATGTCCTCCAAAAGCTCATCATCGATGATGGATATGAGGTGGGGTCCCTTTCCTAGCCTGTTCGACCGCTTTGACTCATTCTCTTTGATGAAGGATTCGATGCGTGAGGCCTTCATTGCCAATTTGGTCAAGTCATTACGCTCCTGAGAAATGAGCCTTTCCGCCAACTAAGGGTGCATATTCTTGGTAGAAATATGCGCGTATTTGGCTTCCAAGAGCTGCACGGGGCATCGGCTCTTCAAACTCTTGAACCTTTCTAGGTACTCACTGATCGATTCATCAGCCCTCTGATGAGTAGATATCAAATAGGCTACTAAGATGTTAGGATATGGCATGTAGAACCTATCATTGAAGCTCTTCTCCATGTCTGCCAAGTTCTGTACAGAGTTAGGGGGTAAAGAGGAATACCAACATAACGCTGCCCCCATTAAAGATAAGGGGAAGAGTTGTAGCTTGGAGAACTCGTTTTTATTTGCCTCCCTGCATTGGGTCGTAAGTCAATCGATATGCTCTATGGTAGACTTATCATCCTCACGGAGAAGGTGGTAACGTAAGGAAATTTAAATCCCCTCAGGAACGGAGCAGTCCTATCCACCCATTCAGGGTACGACTTCTAATAGACTAGTATATCGATAGGCCACAACTGAACGTCAAAATGTCGTCGCATAGCATCGACAATCATGTTTGAGTTGATGAAATTTGTCCCCCTAGGAGGGCTGCCCTGGTGTCCAAATACTTGAGCATTTGGTGGCATCTGCATCGGCACTGGTGTTGGTGTTGGTATTTGTGTGGGCTGAGTTGGTGGAGCCTAGTATTGAACAATTGATGGCATCAACTGCTCGTAGTATGGTTGTTCAGGGACTCCTCCGAACCCAATGTTGTATGATAGTGTCCATTGCCAGGTATTTTCCAGCCCACAAAGACATGTTGGACCAAGTGGCCTCGGCTGACAACGGTTGTGGTTGGACAAAGGAGTTTCCTCCATCATGGAAAGTGGGTTGTGGTGAGCTATCGACTCTAACGCTGTCACCGTGTCTTGCGATGGATAGTTGTACGTATTGAAGAAAAGCCATGGTGGGATACCCCTGAGCGGCTTGCCCCCCATGTGGGAACACGTTCTAAATGACATGAGGCGAGGATTCTGGCCCTCGTCGTTGCAAGTCCTCCTTGGAAAAGTGTATCTCGTTGTGCACCATGGGTTTGATGATTTTGGCAAAGTTTTTGGAAACTTGAGCGATGATGTCGTTAATACCTAGGTCGATCTGCTGCCGCATGAAGGAAGTAGTGGTGACCATACTTGGGTCTCTCTCTTCATTTGCTGTCTCAACGACTTCAATGTAAGGGGAAACTGTTGTTGTGGCTGCCGTGGAAATGGGATGGCTAGCAGAATCTATAGTTCGTCCTGTATTAACTAGTGTTGTAGTGGAGGTAGAAGCGGTACCAGCGAGTGAGGTACAGCTACTACTTGCTCTGCGATGGCTTGAAGATTCCACTTTTCTACCAAACCACAATTGCATGCGCCAATTTAGGTCGTAGTGGTTGATGGAAACCATTCAATGGCAAGAATATCTCCCACTGGGTGTGCCAATGTGTTGGTTCACAAATAGATTTGAAGTTTAGGAAGGCGTGTAGGTCGGCTGGAAAACCAACATCCGATTCCCAATTCTAGCGATTACTCGAGGAAGGGACTTTGTTCCTCAATACAGGTTTCTATGATACTCCAAAGAGCTCTTAGTTCTTGCTATTAAGAAGGTGTGACTGAGTTATGGTTATGAACTAAGGTCTACGACTAAATGGAATGTAAAGGCTGAAAAGCTGTAAAGAAATTAAAGGCTGAAAGCTTAAATCGGCTGAAAAGTAAAGTGCTGAAAGCGATAAAGAAAGAAAATTGCTGAAAGTAAAGTGCTAAAAAGTAAAGGAAAGATATAATGCGGGAATTTTGTAACATTCTAATTAATGATTTCATTATTGTTTTGTACAAATGACCCTTCATCTATTTATAGGGGCCAATTCAGCTAACTATTGGTAGTTGAGAAACACTTGGCACTCCCTCACGTTCTCAAATCATTACACTAATTTACAGGTAGTGGGGAGTGTCGGTTCCTTTCTCATTCCTAGTCAGCCTAGAGATTTTGTTTAGCTCCTCCTCATTTCCTCGGTTAGCTCTTCAACCGCTTCTCCTATTTCCGTGAGGACGAGCCCACTAATTCCTTCAGCACGTGGAATGCTTCTATAAACCCTCGAAATGTTCTCCTTCAAGCCCAAGTTTCTACACCTTTCCGGAATCTTGTCCCGATTCATTTCCCTTTACTCACTTGATTCACTCAATGTTTACTTAGCTAACTCCTTGCTTTTCAGCAAGCAAGCCAACGATTGTTTTCTCCAACTGCTGAAACGTCACATCAACTGCTCAACTAGCCGTTGCAGATTTTTTGGGTGCCAACAAAATTATTACAATTTTAATATTAAAAATGTGACTAGATTAAATTTCGTGACTTTTAATATAAAGTATTTTACGTGTCTTAAAACTTAGAATGAGTTGTAATTTTTGTTTTGCTTTTGTAAGTGGTCCCTGTATAGCATGTTGTCGTATCCAACATTAACATATTCAACAACGAATTAACTGTTAATCTCAAAGTGCACATTTTTTAACAAAATGCATGTATATAGGTAAAGATATTATTGTGGTAAAGTCATGAAAGTGTTAAATAATAACCAAAGTTGTTAATTCCATAGCATATTTTACTATCCATGAGAGAGCATTATACATAAATATATTATTTAGCTGTGGAAGCATCGTCATTGTCCATTTTGGTTGGGACTTCTCCTCATATATTATTACCAGTAGTATATCTGAAGCTTATTCTAAAGTGACTTGCCATGAATAATAAACTGTTTTATTGGTGAAATTTAGCCTTTTCTCCCCTCAGGGGGCTGCAGGTATCCCGCGCCTAGTGCAGCCAACTTAACATCTTGTTTTTTTTAATCCGTGTATTCACAACTGATATCAGTGATGAATCCCCTCGTCACAAATGTTTAAATTAAACGGTAAACAACTGACTATAAAATGTAGTTGACACTATTATTTAAAATATGTAATTTGCCGCATGCTAACAGCTAAGTGATCAGCAAGTGTCCCTCCCCCTCCATGTACACATACACGTGCTTATTCCATTTTTATTCCGAACAAACTTTGGCATTTTAAAATTAGGTGATTGTAACGTATGGATGGTGTATGCAATGCAATGCCACAATAGAGACCAAATTCTATGAGTCATGATCGATGCTGAATTTTTTTTCACCACATCAATTGTCACCAATTCAGAACTCGCACGCATTCACTTGCTCCATCAACGATTAAACCGTGACAAGACACACATCTTTTCATTCCGGGGGACCTCTGATAAGGCGTCAATACAACAGGTAAAACTTTGCGGAATTACGAATTTGTCTCATATCATCCCAGACAAACACCTTGAATCTTTTGAGTTCATCTCGATCATAAATATACCGCGTAGAAGAGGCTAAGCTTCTCATTGCTTTGGACTAGAGACTATTTAGGATCTTGACACTCCAAGCATCGTAAAGCATCAAATACTCGGACTGGGGACAATTGTTATGAAATAAAATGATACGCTCATGTCCTTTGACCCAATATTGACAACAAATGGCGCAAATGAGAATAAGCAAAGGTGTATTAGGCTATTTTTGTTGGGGGTGTTTACGTGAGAAATTGCACCCTTTGTTTCCTGCACAAACAAAAGGATTCAAAGAGCAATATAGGACTTCGATCAAGTCATGGGGTGTGGACTTAGTTCTCCAATACAGTCGTGGTTTGAAATACAGCTCGTAATGGTGGTGGTTGTCAAAAACAATTTAGAAACCCACGGAGTTATCCGGTGATAACCCGTGAATTTTAGACTCCGGTAAGCCTAAGACTTAGATTTTCAAAAAGGGTTTTGACTCTCGAGCAGTGAAAGTGGCCAAATTATCTGGTGATAACTTGGTGAATCGGAGTTTCGCTAAACTCATACTCTCATGTTCGAAATGGTGATCAGTGCAAGCTATCTAGTGATAACTCACGTTGTCAAAGTTCCTGCGAACCAAGACCTTAGTTTTGAAAAAGGTTGCAACGGTGTGTGAGTTAACAAAATAAGCTAAGAAAACCGAAAATAAATGTGCATGAAAATAAAGAAAATCTTGTATAAATGAAAACAAAAATGAAAGCTATAAAAAAAAGAAAATTGAATTAAATTGCGTAACAGTGAAAAGGAAAAAGGTAGAAGGAACTCTTATATATTAAATTGTGTAGCCTCTTGCATGTGTGTTCGACATGTGGGCGTTTAGAGTGTTAGTATTTCAGATTTCGACCTCTACTCAAGCATTACATTGGTCTATTTATAGTACTGGAATTGAAAACAACTAACTAATCCTAGAGTCTAGATTACACGAAAAGAAAACTTCCTAGATCTAAGTTGTTCATTTGGCATGCCTTGAAGCTCTTCAATCCTTTGTCTTCGAAATTTTGGCTTGGCCTCCACACACCCATGTCCTGGACTGTGCCAATTTCTGCGGTCATGGGGAATGAGATGCCTCTTGAAGCTTCTAGGTGCTTCAAATCATGGGTTCTAGATCCTTCTTGCTTCGAATCCGGCTCGAACCTAGGCTTCGGTCTTGTCTTCTAGAATGTTCCCACATCCCACTGATTGCGGTGGCCCATGACATGTGTCGAGCCCCTTGCAGAAACCATTGTTCTCTTGGAATCTTGTTGGGAATTTGCCTAAGTGTTGGAAACTCCTCGAGGCTTTCCCGTGTTTTCAAACGTACCGTCAAACTAGAATGCTCCGAATCGAGGCTAGTTCCTCAAACTTCTCTACCATCCCTAGCTTCGGCCGAGGACTACGACTGTACTCTTGCCTGAATATCCCTTATTACCAAGGGTATCCCTTAATTCGAAATCCTAGTATTAACAGGGGCAAAAATTTGTTGGGACCGGACTTAAAATAAAAAAAGTTTTTGTATTGAAATATATATGATCGGTAAAAAAAACTAATATTTTTTATATCTTAACACATCTCTATCATATCTTGGCATGATTCCTTCTAGGGTTGTTAACTCTAAGTGTATAAGTACACATCAGCTTACAAACTTCGGGTGCACACTAGCTTTTAACCCTAATTCTTATTTTTCTCTCAGCTTTATTAACTTAAGCATCAAATTATCTTGTAATACTCACCTGTGATGCCCATCTAATTAATGGATACGAAAGGACATAATCCTTCCATAGAATAGCAATTCAACAAAGTATCTCTTCAATATCACCATATTTCCTTATTATGGGCAGGTAATCTCTTACCATAAGAGTATCCACCCTAAACATTTCCTGAGCATTTACGCTGACAAATACCTAACATTATTTTCTATTTGTCAAATGTAACGTGCATTGAATTTTTTTTTTTAAAGAACATATCTTTTCATGTAAATTGTAAGAGAATCGGCCCTCTACATAGTTGCTGAATTAATCAACATCAAGTGTTAGCATCAAAGTACTTTTTCCTTTTTATGAAAATATATTTTTCTCCAAATTAATTAATGCACATGTATTCAATATAATAAACAGTTATAATTAGTATAACATAATCAAAGTGTCGGTCATTGTAACAAAAAAAAGCATGTAACAAAAAAAAAAGTGTCGGTCATTGTAAAAAAAAAAGGCATGTAACAAAAAACAGGTGTCGGTCATCGCGGTTAAAAATGGACATTTGAACCTTTAAATAAAAAATTTGATTCTTAAGAGCCACATTTTTAAGTTACCACTCTCGAATTAAAATTATGAGAGCAATTTAATACACCAAAAGAATAATACGTAGAGCATCAACAACACATACACCTCATGTACTCCTCTATTTAAAAAAAATTATAAGTTTTTTTTACATGTCGAAATAAAAATATTTTACAAGTTAAAAATTAACTACTTTGACTATCTAATCGCTTAAATCTTGATAACTATGTAAGTTTTAAACAAGTTAGACACTCATATAGTCATTATTTACTATTAATTTTTAAAATACATATAATATATCAAATAAATTTATATCATAAAGTGATAAAAGATTAAATTATAAAATTGTATAAACATATTATACTCTATGAAATAATGTTTTAACGATTAAACTAATAAATTTTATCACCCATATGGGAAAAAATCCACTATTATTTTACCTCACCTTATAGAAAGATAGAAACAGAAGAAATATAAGTGAAAAATATTATGAGTGACATAAGTGAAAAGTATTATGAGTGATGTGATATGAAAGAAAAGATAGTGAATAATAATTATACAAAAGATTGCTCGCACCAAAATGTTTGGTATCTTGTAACGGCTAGAAGTTATTCTTGGCGATAGGAGTGAGCTAAGCTAGTTATTGGCCCTAACGAATGGAATAGGTTAGCCATTATGGAAAAATTTTGCATCGAGAAGAGATTTTGAACAAGTAACCAAACCTAGACTTACGGATGATCATATTTTCAAGATATTAAATCAGATTCCTTAAGCTTTTACTTCTCCTTGTCTCACTTTTCAAATAAATTCTTCTCCGAACACACTGCTCAAAAATTAAATTTTGGACTAAATGTTTAAAAAGCTCAACTATTTACTCAACATATAGGTAAATACATTCAGTTTGACAAAATAAAAGGGAAAGTGAATATTCCTCATCCATATTATAATAGCCACGTCTGTAATTAATAAAGAAAGTTGTTGATTATGTTTGAACTTTTTTGTGTGCATTTTAATAATAGTTGAATGTGAATAAACTTTCATTTTAAATTATGAGAAAAATTGAGTTCACTATTATTTTGAGGAAACAATCTTACATATTTGTGATTTTTCATAAATAAAAAGAAACCTTACTCTATTAGTACATGCTTGGTACATATACTATCATTAAATCATAACCATTACCACATTTTTATATTTTCTAATAGAATTAATTAAGTAATATAAACTGATATTGCAAACAATTTCACATAAATTCAATCTTAATTTTTATTTTTAGTTAATTATGATGGAATACGATAATAAAATTAACCATCATCATGAGATTTTTTGAGTAAATAATACATATTGTATCAGCAGCTTTGTGCGAGCTTATTTTTATACGACCTGTATATAAAAAAGTCAATTTTATTGGTGAAATTTTACTGTCGTTTTGCAGAGGCTGCTCCCATGCGGTGGCTAACGGTATGCACATCAACATCTGATTACGTTGAATATTACATAGCAATGGACCTGCTTAGTGTACGTGTAATGTAACTCAAGTGTAACAATGATTCGTAAACCACTAAATAGTCCGTGCACTTTAGGATATTTTATTTTTATTTTTATCTATTTCTTCTATCCACATGGTATCGTATAGTATCATATTTATAACTTATTTCTTTTCTTTTCCTATTTTTTTTAATAGTCTATAATCTACCCCATTTGAGTGACATTAACATATTCCAACTAAAGCGACAATTTTTCCATTTTTTTAATTTTAAATAATTTTTGGCTCGTTAAAAATTTGAGGTCATTCTGACGGTTTGCTTGTGTGTGCATTATGCAACAACTGGGCCATAGTTTTCTCATAGAGCAACTTGAAAATGAAGTGTAGTGAATAATGATTATGTGTATTTGAAGGTCAATTAATTAGTAGACATTCTTATTCAATACACGGCTATTGTGTAAATTTAAAAATAATCACGCTTTTTAAAAGAATCATTTACTTAATAATTTTGTAAGTTGTTTCAAAGCTAAATGTGTATATAAATAGAGATATTTAAAATATTTAATATTAATAATTATTTACAATATATTATTACTTAATATTTGGTTAAAGCTAAAGTTTGTTTACGGTAATTAAAACTAAAGTTTTAAATATTAGTAAAAGTAAATTTATATGATAAAATAGTTAATTTAGAAAATGTATTTAATTTAATATTAATCAATTAAATATATATCATAATATGAATATGACGTGTGGTTCAACCATAAGTTAAAGTATGGAATGATTTATCTTTGAGGTGGAGCATGCATTGTGTACTTAATCTTGAGGTAGAGGGTGTTATCATTGAATCTCGGCCACCGTTGTTGGGGATTTAAGGTTTTTATCTTGTTCTGTCAAAATTTCTTCCACTTGTTTTTGAGTTGTTAAATTCTCTCATGTTATGTGGCACGGTGATATTGTGGCTCACATTATGGCTTCTTTAGCTAGTAGTTTTCCTTCAAATATGTGGTGGGATAATCCTCCTTTAGATGTTGAGCATGCGCTCTCTGTAGAGTGTGTTATCTTTGAATCTCGGCCACCGTTGTCGGGGTCTTTATCTTGTCCTGTCAAAATTTCTTCCATCATTTAGGATTGTAAAGAGCTCGTTTCCAAATTTTGAGTTGTTAAACCCTCTCATGTTATGTGACATGCTGATATTGTGACTCACATTATGACTTCTTTAGCTAGTAGTTTTCCTTCAAATATGTGGTGGGATAATCCTTCTTCAGATGTTGAGCATGGACTCTCCGTAGACGTTTCATTATTATCTAAATGCACTGAGAATTTTCCATAAAAAAAATTCAAGAATTTGAAAAAACTTGGAAATTTTCATTAAAATTTAAAAAAGGCAATTTATAGAAAGAAAAGCTGTTGCTAGGCTTGAGGGACAAAGGAACATAACGTGGCTTGCAGACAATGGGCTAGTACTAGGTCCAGGTACCTTTTTTTATCTGTCATATATAGGTCCAGATTTGCTTTGTTTCTACATGTTTCTGATCAAAAGCCCAAAACTGCTGAAACAGCAATTACGGCTAAACCAAAAGGCTTGCTGAGCCTAAATGATTCTGATACCAATAGTCTGTCACAAAAAAAGATACCAATAAAAAAAGAGATAGAATAGAGCGGATTTGAATCCTCTAATGTGCAATTTCTTCTCATGTGTCATCATGTGAGAGTTTTGTGTCTATCTCTATTTTCATAAACATTTAAAGGGTCCCACTATATTTACTAATTATTTAATGCATAATGTGAAGAGAGATAGACACAAAACTCTTACATGACGACACATGAGAGAAATTTCACACGAGAGGATCGAAATCCGAATAGAGCCCACCTGAAAACCTCCCCAAACGAAGCAAACCCTATCAAATTTGCACTTGGAACGTTGCCTGCCTCTGCTAGAAGCTCTCCATCATCACTTTTGCCTTTGTGGGCTTTAGCTTCGGCCTGTTTAATGAAATCTCATTTTGACCAAAAAAAAAGAGAAGCTCTCCATCATCATCCAAGGTTCCTTTGCCATGTTTCAGGTATTGTCCAAAACCTCATTGTTACTATTACTTGATTGGGTAATATTAACTGCTAGAGCATCATAACAAACTTTCCAAAGCAACATTTTAATCTTTTGAGGTATCTTAGCACTCCAAATGCTATTCTATAGAGAATTTTGTACACGTGCTGAAGAGGATGGGTCTTGATTTAGAAAATTAGTAGCCCTCTTTGATAAATAGTAACATCATTTAATTGTGTAATGTCTATCTCTCTCTGATGTGGGGCTACCAGTAGAACTCATCATGTTAACTCAGCCATGAGAGAAACTTTCTCATCATAGAAAAAAAAAAAAACTTGTACTGAACAACAACAAAAATCTTCAAAACAAAACCCTAGAAGTAGAAGCGGGTTAAGAGGACTCACGAGTGAGGTAGAGAAGAGTGGCCAGAGGGAGAAGACGGGAACTGCAACGCACGAAGAGGGAAACGGCGTGACTGCCATGGCTACGAGAAAGAGTGCGATTGGCGGAGACGAGCTTGGCGCCGATGAGCTTGTAAAGCAGAGGCAGTGCCCTTGCGGAGAGAAGGAGTGCCGATGATAAGGTGCAGCAGCAAGGAGCGGCGGTCATTAGGTGTAGTGACAAGGAATGGCGAGTGGCGGTGACGAGGTTGAAGAGCGATGGAGTCGCAACAGAGAAAGGGGAAGACAAATGGGTTTTCGATCTCCAAACAAGGGTTTCCTAGCTAACAAATCACCATTTTTTTAATAATATAATTCATATTATCACGGTTCCCATAACAACCGTGGTAATAGACAATGTTAATTAAAAAAGTTATAATATCTATTACCACGTCTCCCCTGATAACCCTGGTAATAAGCAATTTTTATTAAAAAATAATAAAAACTATCTCAGTTACCACGGTTATCATACAACCGTGGTAATAGAGCACTTCAATTACCACAGTTCAATACGGAATCGTGGTAATAGAGCTCGTAACCTCTTTTTACCACGGTTCAACACGGAACCGTGGCAACAGGGGCGTGGTAAAAAGGCAATTCTGTAGTAGTGGCTCTTCCGTTGTTTGGGAGTTCATAACCCCCAATTTAGATAAGTACTCCATCTGTTTCAAAATAACTGTCCATTTAGAATGAAAATATTTGTTTCATAATAACTGTTCACTTAGAATTCTAAGATAGGTTTATTTGGTGTTTTTCCATATAATGCCCAACTGAGAACAATAGATGAAGAGAGATAAAAATACACTTTAAATGTTAAAATAGAAAAAAAATTATTTTAAAAAGTTGATAATATGTATTTTCTTCTCTTTCTAAACATTTATTTTTAAAAAGTAGAAAATATAATTTGAAGAGAGTCTTGGCGGGTCTAATATTAAAAAATTTCCCCAAACCCTTCCCCCTTCTTAAAAACTCACAAATAAAGGGAGGGTTTCTTGGAAACCTATCAATTCCCTTCCCTTTGCTCTAAAAGTCGCAAACACACCTTTAGTTTTTCTTTCATTAATTCGCAACCTTTTTCAAAGAATGCTTAATATAGTTTATAGTCTTTGTCCCATTGAATCCATTAAATATTTAAGCTCCATGTTAAGCACACACCTATATAGCTTAGATAAGATCATCTCGGAAACTATATTTCAACATATTTGCTTGCAACCAAAAAAAAAAAGAACACGAAAATTCTCTTGTATATGAGATCTACCTAAAAGTTCATGGGAGCATATACCGAGAATACACAAAGGGGATGAAATCTTTTACTACTTTCAAAAACAAAAGAATGATAAAATTAATTCTTGACAAGAGATGATGACACAAACAGAATCTTTTAGTACCCTTTGGATCCTCCTACCTCCTTCCTTTTGCCTTTTGCATTCAAACGAATGTCCCCCATCATGCATTCTTTACTAACATGACATCCTTTCATCAAACTCCTCTTTAATTTGAATGTAGTTTTTATAATATAAAGAGGAAGATAAAGGGTGAGAGAAAAAAGATAAGACTCTGTGAAGATAAAAAGGAAAGTAAAAGAGGTCCCAAAAGCAAAGCAATTGAGAAGACTGAGAATTGTG
Source organism: Acmispon strigosus (assembly GCA_030819835.1). Classification (NCBI taxonomy): domain Eukaryota; kingdom Viridiplantae; phylum Streptophyta; class Magnoliopsida; order Fabales; family Fabaceae; genus Acmispon; species Acmispon strigosus. Next base: position 35,447,360 of record JAUAMA010000007.1, read on the forward strand.
CAGTGGCTCATGACCAATGCGATGGATGCTACTGAGGTTGACAAACTTTGATTTATTTATTTACCTGCGCGAGAAAAAAATAAAAAAAGGAATCATGTTAATGTGCAGCCATTCCTGTGTGGTATTTTCTAATGCAACAAATTAATCAAATAATAATTAATTAAAACTAAAAGAAAAGGAATATAAAGAAAATAAATATATGGTATTTACCTTGTCCCTCACAAATCCTCTTCAAGAAAGCAAGGAAAATAATAAGTATAGCTACTCCTGCTAGTAATCCAATAATTATGGCAAATGTCTTCTCACCATTGTAGTTCGATTTACCAGCTGAACAAGACAAATATATATAACAAAATAAATTAGGTCAATCAATTTTCAGAAAAAAAAAATTGTTTCCTCCTTTATTTTTCCACTGGGATTAAAATTAAGAAATGGAAAAGAACGTGCATAACAAGATATTACAAATTAAACTCGTCCTCAAAATTTAAGATACAATCTAATTATCTAATATACTATGAAAATTAGGGGCTGACACTCACTAATTAACTTTTTAAAGTGGCCCATAAGCAAAGCAATATTGAAAGGAATGTTCACGTGATGTCCATAGGTCATCATACATTAACCTCGCTAAACAGAATATTCAATAAAGAATCTTAGTTATGTTAACTTTTTTTTTCTTTTCTAAAAGACTCATATTTTGAAAGAGTAGGTATATTCATAGATTAGATTGATACATCACAAGTTTAGATCAAGAGATTTTACTGATTTTGTTCGGGATTTAAATTTCTCTAAAATGAGTGAAATCAATTTAGAGAGTAAAGGAAGTTATCATGCTATTAATAATAATTATTTAATTTAAAAAGTAAATAAAAATAACTTAAGATGACTTATTTTACAGACTTACTTACTTTAAACGACCGATTTTTTTTTTTCCAAATGAGCATTGAAAATAAGAAGACAATTTAAAATTCAAATTAACATAAATTTGATAAAAGATGTGCAAAAGCCAAAAGTTATGTTTCCGAAGGATAGCTTAAGTGGTAAAAATTGGAGACAAGGGGAAGGAGTCCAAGAATCAATCCATGGGAAGGGAATTTAAATATTTGCCGATGTAAAAAAAGAAAAAAGAAAAAGTCAAAAGCTATGTTTACAAAAGAATAACAAAGTAAAAACATCCAATCACGAAAATATTCTTCAATTTTCATTCTTGGTCATGCTTTTTATTGATGAGTTTTCGGGCCTTACCATGGGCCTTGGAGTAAGCATGGGCCCCAGCAGTGGAGTACCTGGCGTAACACTTAACCAAGAACATATCCCCGTAATCCGCGGCGGCGCACTCACTCCTCAGCCGTTTGATCGCCTCCGCGACGCAATCCTGGCACTCCGCATAGCTCAGGTCCCCGGTGCACTGCGACACTCCCCTCAGCTCGCCCGCCCCGCCAACCCGAAAGTACCCGCCTGAGCCAGCCAGCCCGGACAAAACCGCATCCCTCTCGCCCGGGCCGTTCCCGACAGACGGCCCGCACTTCCTCAGGACAACCGTCTTATCCTCCACCCCCAAAAACTTCACGTTGTCATACTTCACGTAGCAGCCGTCGAGCTGGACTGCGCCACCGCACGCATCCGGGCAGAGAACGCCGGCGCGTGAGACTGCCCGGGAGACGCAGGTGGCGCAGTCCGGCATGGAGAGGTCGCCACGGCATTGGTAGAGGCCGTAGGCGACGTCGTTGTTGGGGCCGATGACAGTGAAGTTGTTGTAGGGAGAGTAGGTGGCTGAGTTGACGAGGGAGGTGAGGAGCGAGTTGAGGTTAAGCTCGTAGGGGGAGTTTGGGGTGTACCTTTGCTGCGTGCATCCGCCGTAGAGGAATGAGTCTGTGGGAGACGAGGAGGAGAGAGAAAGGACAATGACATTGGCGAAGAAGATTAAGAGAGAGAGGCTCATTTTTGGTTTGGCCATGTGTGAGTGTGATGAGAGAAGGAACGATCTAGCTTGCTAGGTTTTTTGGTTTTGAATATGTACTGTTGACGTGCGTGGTAAGAGAGATGCCGGCGATTGATATATAATAAGAGTTTGGAGTTGAACTTTGCATGAATTGAAATGCATGTTGTGTTTCTAATGGATCATTGTCATCATGGGTTTGAATATTTGAGATGATGCTATGTTATTAGCTAGCTAGATATTGCTTAGTAAATGGAGTAATGAAGACTCGGAAGATCTCCGAGCTTGGCCATGGGGTTGGTTTAAATAAGCTCCATGTCATCATCTCTTTTGTGGTGAATAAAACATACATACTTCTCTGCATAATTTTCTAGGTGTACCTTATTCTGATCCGGTAGACGTCTCTCTTAATAATTAATAAATAATTTTCCTAATTTTTTTGCATAATTTACTCTTTAGTTATGATACATTGACAATAATTATACCTCTTAATCACATAATTTTTTCTCTATTTCTCACTTTTTATTACATAATATCATATATTATGGTCCCGTTTGGGAAAACAGCTTAATTAAGCGCTTATGACCATAAGCGCTTATGACATAAGCGCTTATTAATAAGCTCTTTTAAGATATTTATTATAATGAATTGAAAATAAGCTATATATAAGCATAAGCTTTTTTTCATAAGCTACTTTGAATAGCTTATGAAAATAAGCTCAAAACAGCTTATAAGTAGGTCATAAGCTATTTTCATAAGCTCTCCCAAATGCTTGCATAAGCACTTATACTATAAGTTAAACTCATATAAGCTCTTCCAAACGGGGCCTATATCTACTACTTCATCTGTTCCTTTTTATAAGACCTCTTAAAAACATTGTTGATGTCCCTTAATATAAGACCTCATATTAGATTTTATGAATATTTATTATCTTCTTTTATATATACCCCTTGTATTTATTTAGCTTTCTTAATTCCAAAGTTTGACTAACACTTATAATTAATTTTCTTTCACACTACCCAATAGATCAATTAAGGGTAAACATGGTAGATTAGATAAAAAATTTAAAAACCAATACATTAATTGATTACATTACATGTTTTCTTAATAAGCGCAATATTATCTTAAGAGGTCTTATAAATAAGAACGGAGGGAATACTTATTTCTCTCATTTTCCTTTCTAACTCTTGAAGTCCACACCGCTTAATTAATGTTCTACCAAACGTTTTCCTTCTTAACTCATTTGATATAAAACTTTGTGTCAGGACTCAGAAGTCTCAAAGTTTAATACTTAATTTTTTAAGATTGTTTAAGAGTTTTAATTCATTCACAAATATTTTTTTAATTCATTCATTTACTTTCTTTTCCTATATTTTTTTTCTTTTCCAATCACATTACCTATATCACTTCTCCTTTTCCAATATATTGATCTCTAGACTGAAAATGAAATATAGATGAATTTTTTCCTTTGTTTAATAAAGGAAAAAATTAAAATTTGACACAAATTACGTACTATATACTTATAATTCAAATTGTGATCTTGTGTTGTATAAATCCTTAGCTCTTGAATTATATTTTGAACTTCTAATTGTAATTTATATTTTTTTATTTATGTTAAACATAATAAAGTATATATGTTGATTAAGTACTTATATTATTATTTTTTGAAGATTCATCATATGATGAATATATATACTTCACGTACGTGTGCGAATATATATTTTCAGGCAGTTACAATTAATTATTTACTAGTTGAATGAATGTCTCAGTGATTTAGTACTGATCAATCCAATCAAGTCTTACTTCATTGCAAGCCAGTGGGGTCATACTTCATAATGGTTCCTTATTCCAAAGATTAATGTATGGTTCACACCTACTTTAAGGTGGATAGAAATGAAAGGAAGAGAGGGATAGAAAAATTAGAAAAAGAAAGAGAGAAAATATGATATATATATATATATATATATATATATATATATATATATATATAAAATAGATGATATAATAGGAAAAGAGAAAAATGATAGAAATAAAAATGAGTGAATAAAAAGTTTCTAAAAAATAAGTGTAAATTATAAAAATTCTAATGAAAAAGTAACTTTTATTTCAATTTGCTTTTTCTTTTTACAATTAATGAAAAGAAATCCCAATACCTTTAGTCACTTTAAGTGTAACCTTAATCATTGTAGTTATTGCTGTACCAATCACTATATATAACCATTCTAATTTCCTTTTAATAATTGACCTGAATATACTAGTTCATGATAGGGAAAGAGAAGGGTATTATACATATTACTTTCCTTTTTCCGGTGTTAATTATGTATCTTACAGCTGATAATCGTAAGACTAATCTCTCAACACCCTAAGATATATGAGGTTGACTAATGAGAATTTTTCTATTTGCAACAGTTAGGATTTGAAACTTTAACCTCGTACTCAAGAGATGAAATGCTTAACATTACGCCAACTCAATTTATGGGGTCAGAGATAGCTCACTTGGTTGAGTTAAGAGTATTAAAGGGTGGAGTGTCAGAAATCAAACTATGGAGAAGGAAATAATTTAGTAACAACTAACCTATTAAAAAAAACGCCAACCCACTTCGTATTGTACATTGCTTACACTGAAGCAAAGTGAAGAATAGCATCATTTGATTTTCAAGTGCAAGTTTGAAGTACATGATACACTACTTGCATCTACTTGCATGAAAAGTTGAGGACACAAGAAGAGAGTTAAGTCGGTTCACAGTTACCAAAGGAGCTAGCGTACGCAACAAAATCCATATCTAAAATCTAACGATAAATCAAAATTAATTATAATCCCAGCAACGCCATACATGCATGGATGGGCATGTATATGGAATTCAGGGCCTCTGAAAAAGTAGTACAAAATCAGACACAGTGACACACACCAACACATGTAAGGAAAGACTTTGATACTTTTCTTATTAGTGACTTTAGCATACATTAATATGTGTGATTAATTGTAAAGTAAACATTACACACTCAGATGAGAAAAAGGGTTTCAACACTTTTCCCTGTTTTGTACATAACTACCTTTTTCGAATGAAGACACAAAAGGACAACTGTGACATCGCACTATACCTACCGTCTTCAATCTCATATTCTATTTACATGGTCCACTCTATACAATTCAGTTAAATAGCCTGGTATATGGTTTGTACTGCAATTACAATTCAGTTAAATAGCCTGGTATATGGTTTGTACTGCAATAACTAGAGTTGCGCATATGCGCCGAGCCGCCGAGCACCCGGTCAGCGCGGATTAAGACCAAGTAAAATGTGGACTAATTTATGAAGCGAACTTTTATGGCTTGGCCGGTTTACATGTGGGCATAAATGAGTTGGCTCTAAACGGGTCGGGTTGGCCGTTACCTACCCGCAGTCCACTCGATCGGGTTAGAATTAGGTAAAATGTTGGTTTCTTTATGAAGCAGTCTTTTCTCTCTCGGTCATTGTAATCGTGGTCCTAAACAAGTTGGAATAGCCACTAACAAGCTGTAGCTAGCAATAGTCGGAAGAGAGGCCATTACCAGCAGTACCATTGTTTTTACCGTCCTTGTCATCATCAACATCTCCCATTGCTATCATATGAAGTCGTCCCTGAAGAAGGCATCATCGTCTGGTGGAGACGCCCAAGGTACATCCACAAAGAAAGGAGTGAAAAGGTCAACTTCTTGAAAGAGTTTATCATAGGAGTATAGTGATGAAAGAAAATAATTACATATTAATTAGACCAGGCAATATGTATAGATGATACGGTATATTACATGCTCTTAGTATTCCAACCCACATTTACTCATTTGCTGTATCAATCACATACACCTAAGCACATACTTAGAGTCACACATAAACAATCACCTCAGAGTCAAAAACATGTACATATCACATATAGGCAACTACCTCAGTGTTAGTCTATATGCTATGCTCAACGCAAGTCATCAAATGATCCGGATATAAGCGTCAATGCGAAATTGGAGGCGGGACAATCACCCTCATTGATGAATATCACTTAATGATTAATTGATAATCTCACCGCAATAAAAAATTGAAGATAAGAAGACCTCATTGCCATCCTGAGAACAAAAGAAAGTACGACCTCGTTGTCGTCCTGGAAATAACAAGAATGCAAGATGTGATTCACGGTTAGTCACAAAAAACCGAAAAATCCCTCACACGTATCCAAGTTCCTTTCTCACAAACGGGTCCACCCTTAATTTGAGAGCCCGAGTTTCATCTTCAAATGGAAGCACCCTCCATTGGGTGTCCGAGCTTCATCTTCGCAATCGAGATCACCCTCTATCGAGTATCCGAGTTCCACCTTCTCTCATGAATAATCTTTCTTATCTTAACCGTTGTTTAGTAATCCCCATATAAAGTCTCTTCCATTTTATGAGTAATCTTTTTCCTCTCAACCATTGTTTAGTAATCCCCATATAAAGTCTCCCATTTTCCTTTGAAAACCCTTACATGCTTCGTTTTGAAAGAAAGCCTCGTATTATGAAGAAATTAAAACCTCTATTAATTTATAAAAGGCGTGATGAATTTACTTAGGTGAACTATGTATTTTTATTCATAAAAGTATAGGACATATTTGTTTCATTTAGAAAGCTCTTGGTCTAATTGTTGACTCTCTCTTTTGAAAAGCATACTTCTGAAACGTTAATTGATTTGAAACAAATTCTCCTCCTCTTAATCTTTGTAAACCACTATGTCGCTGCCCCAAAAACGTACTCATCATAGAAAGGTACCACAAGACTTCACATCTAGCTGATAAATCTCTTTTTCCCTCTGCTTTCGCACTCGGTAAACATTGATTTAGCAACTATCATTCTTAGAGTACTTAGAGTGTGATTTGCAACATTTCATCAATCATGCAACTATGCTCTTAAAGTTCCACTTGCAACATTTCAACAACCACACAATCATGCACTTAAAGTGCCACTTATAATATTTCATCAACCACATAAGCACATCAAACATTCAACATATATATATATATATATATATATATATATATATATATATATATATATATATATAATACATAGACGCATCATCCGAAACTCTAAGTGCCCGTACCGTAGGTGCTTTTCTTCCCTCGTACATGCTCTAACACCAACTCGGTTCTGTGCCTCGTACCATCACGTACCATCACATACACATGTATGACCCTCAATTTTTGTAAATTTATGTTGTGGTCACTCGAGTTTGTAATGTTTATGTTTTGGTTCTTGAACTATTTTATAGTTCACGGTTTAGTCCCTGTTAGACATTTTCGTTTGAAATAGATTCTGGTTGATTATCCTACTCTAATTGAGCTGAGGATAAAATAGAATCTTCACACATTAATTGTTAGATTTGATTTGATAATTGATTATTTCTTGAGATATCTTTTAATTAGTGTAGATTTTATTTTTGTTTCTGTTACCTTATTCTGTTCGAAAATAAGGAGATAAAAAGGGGTAATATTGTTGATTTTTGGGAAGATATATTTTGATTATAATTGTGATGGAATGATGATTAAGTGATCATAAATTATGGATAGCCAATTTTGGGGGAAAATTCGTTTCTGCTTTAAACTGTTATCACTTAGAACTGTTAGGGGAAGATATGATAGAAGATTCTGCTTTGAATTAAGGAGAAAATCTGAAACCAAATCCTCCTTATTCTCCTAGGGTTCGAACCACTATATGTGGTGGCTGCCCATTGTTGCTTTTCATCCAAAACACTAAACCCTAACTCTCTCAAGTGCTAAAAAATCTCCCCACTGCTGTTGCTACTGCCGAATCCTTCCATTCCCTTTTGAGAATCAAACATTCCTACCTTCTTGTTGCTACTTCTTTCGAGACCTTCAACCTTCTTTGGAGAATCGGAAATTCCTTTTCCTCTTGTTGCTGTTTGCTCGAGTGTTCTTCTCTTCTTGGAAGACCAAAGACGTTCTCTCCTCTCCTCTTTCCAAGAATTAACAGTGAGTAATCCCTATTCTAAATTTTGTCGTGAGCTATGGTCGTTGAACCGTGTTCCTGAATTATTCCTAATTCTCTTTTGTTTGCCATAGTTCGTATGCATTGGAACGGGGGGATAAGGAATAGGAACACGCGACAACTTCCACCGCGTGAGACTGGCGTGCACCTAGTGTGGATGCGCGAGATACCTGAGGTAGAATCTCAGAGATAAGGTGACTTGGGGACCATACAATGGTTCTACTCAAAACTAGACCGTTGATTTGGGATCCCTTGTGTTCTGACTAGTGGAGTGGGAAGACCTTGAAAGGCTGCATCATCCCGACTGAAAGCTAATAGGGCAATCATTGCTAGGTAAGAGGAGTGGGTCAGTGAGAGAACCCATGTTCCCGAGTGGCATTCTAAAGAGTAAGAGGTTGTGTATAGCTAGTGGGTCCAGCATTCATGTGATATGTGATCAGAGTGGATGACTTACTCTTTTGGGAAAGAGTAATGACGCAGGACAGGATGACATGCATTGCATTATTGCATCTGAATGTGTTTACTCAGTGAACTATGTGAGTGCTTGACTTGGCCTGATATCTGACTTGTTTCATGATACATCTGTTTATGCTTTATTTTTCTTCGTGACCCACCTTTACAACTATTTTTACAAACGTGGATATAGATCTTTGGGCTGGCTCAGCCACCCGTTGAGACTATTTTAGCAGACGTTGTAGTCTTAGAAGGCTGTGAGGTAAACCCAGCCACATGGATGTGTAGATATGTTGGCATGTCCGTTTTCTAGTGTGGGCATCCGGGTGCCATGATACCAGGGTATCCTATTGCCATGCCCCGTTCATTTTCTTTCTACTTTCCTTGTCATAATTTAGTTTTGCACTTGTATTATGACTTGGGTTTCCCACAACCACCACCTGAGGTTTAGATACCACTACCCGATGTACAGTTACCACCTGATCCTTTCCTGAGGTTCCAGTTCCCGCTAGGAACGGACCCCGACGGATGGTCACTGCTAGGAAGAGAGTCATTTCTCCTCGGAGGACTAGAGGATATGCTAGAGCTTACAGAGCCTTGTTCCGTAGAGTGTGATCTTCAGGAGGATCAAGGGTTTCTGCTGGCGGAGGAGCTCTTTCTGAGGATGAGTTCGGAGGGCAGGGGACTCAGGATGATGAGGCGGTTGGTGGTGATGACGTCTGACCATGTTTATGTTATTTGTTCTCTTGTTGACTGTTGTGTTACTGACTTTTACTATGATCTTTGGATCAATGTACCCTGGTATGATGTTATAAACTTGATAGGTTGCCCATGGCCGACTGTGGTCAAGCCACCTTTTGGGGCATGTGTTAATATGTTTATATGTATGATATTTTGGTGTGTATGCCGTGTGTACAGGTAAAGAAAGTAATTAGGTAAAAATGAAGAAAAGAGAGTTATGGTTAGTGGAAAAAAACCATGATTTCACCACGTGACCGTGTGCGTAGGATAGAAGGATAAGCTAACAGTACTATGAAGGCCTACGAGTGAAATAGGTAAAGTCCACATGGCCACCTTCAGTTGACTAGGCTTGCTGCTAGACAGTTGACTGGTCAAAATTGAGACAAAAATGACTTAATTTGATTTTTTTTTCTTAGAGGTGAAATTTTTCAAATTATTTTGTCAGGACCTAAACTGATTCCCTTTATAATGTTAGGGACCCCGAACATATTTAAGCCTATTAATTATGTGTTGATTAATGCTGAAATGAGAAGAATGAGTATGTCAAATAATGATTGCGGTAATGGAGAGTGAATTACAGTACCCAATAGAGAAGAGAGAGACAGTGAGATTTGGTTAGAAGGAATGATGTGACTGCATGTGAGAGAGAGTGTTGAAGTTGGATGTCTCACTTTCAAGAATGAGGACTCACAATTAGTAGATACAGAGTAGAAATTCCACAATCCCTAACTTGTATTCGGTGAATATCTTCATTTATCCATAAATTAATTTTACCAAAAACCTTACACATTAATTAAAACGCATTTTCCTTTAGTTATTTAAATTAAAAGTCAAAACATTTTCAATGTAATGTTATTTTATAAAATTCAAGGACAATAGGGAGGTGCTTGTCCAGGCCCTCCAAAATAGAAGATAGGTTCTTGTCCATATTTGACATCATTGTTGACATTGTAGCAATACGGTTCTTCAGCCCTTGTGTTTATAATTTGAGGGTACTTAAGTTGTTGCGAGTAATCTTTGATTCTCAAATTGCGCATGAAGCATGCCTCTCCCCAACGATGTTCTGCAACATCACCACTTCCCATGGCAGTTCTCGTGTGAGGTTTTTTATTCACCATCGTACTATACACTTGTCCACCCCATTCAACCCATTTGGCACTTTGGCCCAACCCACCGGCACTGAATAATTTCGCAGGCCAATAACCCACAGGCTCATTGTGGCCCACTTTAAGCCACCAGTTCCCTGATTGATCCTGAATTAGCCCACCAAAAAAATAATTTAATACATCACTTAATATTACCATATAATCGTGAAAAACAAATTCTTAGGTAGGAACAAAACGTTTTATGTGTGTTTAAAATAATTTAATAGCATATATATGATCGTGAAAAAAAAAAGTGAGCATTACCGAAAACATTCCAACATTGATCTCATATTGTGCCCCTCGGTAGCTTGAAATAGGTTTTATGGCACTACCAAGTGCTACTTGGCCTGTATGCACAAACCCAGGGCAAGTAACATCAAAGCAACCTTTTGACTTGTATGAATCTGTCTGCACCACAAAAATCAATAAACAAAAAATTAGGGTTAATTTGGTTTCCTTCTCTCTAAATTTGAGGTTAAAAATTAAAAAACTAATATTATTTATGAAGCTAAACCATCAAGCAATGTCAATAATTAATTAGGTACTTACAGTCCAGTAAGCAAATAGTCGAGTGGCTCTATCACCATACAACTTTGGATTCACCTAAACAATTATATGTATATATGGAGAGAGAAGGAGAGAGAATTAGTAAATTGCATCTTCATTTATAATATTCCACATTATAAATTATTTCATTTATGTTAGAGATAAGAGCATTAAATCATTACTATATAACCATACATCAGTGGTTAAAATTAAAAAAGGTTTATTGGTCACTTGACTTAATATTTTAATATTGACTATTCATAATTTGATCAAATGGTAAATATTTTCTCATCTTGTCTCTCATGATAGTAGGTCCTCTCACATGATACATTATATGTGTGTGTGAGTGTGTTTGTGTGTGTTTGTGTGAATGTATGTGTGTTGCGTGCACGTGTGTGCGTGAACGTTTGTTCATGTGTGTGTAAAAGGTATGGTTAGCTTCAAATTGTAAGTAGAGAGGGTAAACTGACCACCCATCCTGCTTCAACGCTTTCGAAAAACTGAGGGCCATTGCCAGCCTTAAGCCAAATTTGAGCTGTGGTGAAATCATCTGGCAGATCAACCCTTGGATTCCAAACGTTAATATCTGCTTCTGCACCTATAAAATTGTATCCCACTGTCTCAAGATATGCGTTCTACATATCACATTGCAATTAGTTAGCTGCACTAAATCAAAATGATATAGCATGTGTGTGTATAATTTATAGTATGTATATACCGAGCGGTTTTCTGGAATGTATAGGTTGGAGCCATTGACTTTGACGGAATTGGTGTTTGTGGTGTTTGTTGAATTCATGAAATGTATTGGAGGTTTTTGTCCAAATTGATCCAGAGAAGCAGCTCTTAGTAAGTCCTCTTTTCGAATTCTTCTAATGGGGATAGTTTCTTTTGGACAACTTCCACTTTTCTGCCATGTCTGAAATACTTGAAAAGAGCTTGAGTTTTGGGATTCTAGAAGGAAATTAGGGAATTTCTGCATAATTCATTTGTTAATGATGCACAATCTGTTAGTTTAAGAAGGATAAGATGAAATCTAATCATAAAAGTGATTTTTATTATGAATGCTAAGGTTCCACCAACATCGGGTTTAATTGGTCAAGAGTTGAATAATGATTTGAAAATCATGTACACCCTAAAAGGGAAATAGATTCTATGTGCACAATCAATTTTTTTCTAGTCACTGCAGTCAAAGAATCTCGGTCATTTGATGAAAAGATGGCAGATCATATTCAAAAATATTTATTTGTGTGATTTTGTAAACTTGAAAGTTGAATCCAATATTACAATTGAAATCTCACAACTTCAATGACTATACCCATAATTAACTGCACTTGACCCGGATTCCCTTGAATGTGATAAATGTTATTATTTATAAAAGAAGAAAATCAAGTATGTAATAAATCATGAAGTGACCCATGCTAACCAAATTAAAGTTGCAATTGAACTCATCTATAAACTCTATTATTTTATTCCAAAAGCATTTACTACTTAAAAGCCTTTGAAGACAAAAACAATTCAAGCATTTAAGAATCAAGTTTGACATTTGTGTAGGACATTTAATTAAGATTTTCTATGAGTTTAGAATTTTCTAGGGTGAATTGAAAACAACTATATTGTACTAGCTCTAGTGGTAAAAGTTAGGGACATATGAGTTGGGAAATGGAAGGTCCAGGATCAATCCCTAAAAGGAAAATTTAAATGTTTTCCGATATTACAAAAAATGGTGAAAGGATCAAAGGTATCTTATAGAAATTCACTAAATTGGATCACATCTTTCTTTTAACATGTTTGTAATCTTAAGGTGAAACTAAATTTTTATGAGGGTATCAATAGTTAGAATAATAAGATGTGTTTTTATATAATTTACAATTTATTTTAATTTATTTTTTATTTAATTTACAATTTTCTTTAAATATAAACATAAAAATGCTTCAACTTTTCACTAAAAGTAGATCCCAAGTGAAGACTAAAATTTCTACAATCGACCTAATAATGCACCTGTATAGTGTGATCTTTCAACACAGGATGGTCGAAAGCAGGTTGTTTGTAAATGTCAACGCAGTCAATAATATCTCCATCTTCACTCTGCATAAAAACCAATGCAAGTTTAATATTCAAATACAATAATTTACAATCTTCTAATCAGTTAATTAATAACATTTTTATTATTAAGAATTGAATAATATTTAAAATTTCAAGATATTAAATATGAGTTCGTTAAATATTTTATATTAAATGTTTGGAGAATGTGTGTAGGTGCACATTCAAAAAAAAGAGAGAAAATAACTTTTTTTTTACAAAATAAAAACGTGAAAAAGATGATAGATCCTACTTAAAATTAAACTACTCTTACTTTTGCATTCCTCCTTGTATCCAATCATTTGTCCTTTCGGATGTGGCTCTGAGGACTAGTTAATGAAATACTACATTTTTCTAAAAAATAAAAAAAACTAAGATTGTACCTGTGCTATGCACGATGTGAATAATTTAATTTATTTCCATAAGCTAAACTCATTTTACAACATTTTAATTTATTTTAATAAATAAAGTTGATATTATGATTACTAAGGTCATTTTCCCCGAGTTACAATTTTTGAAAAAAATTAAATTATTTAGAGACAAAGTCAAATATGATGTCATTGATTAAATGATCTCGTAAACAGAATCAAGGTGTTGCGCGTAAAGTCATCAAACTCGGCCTCTTTACTCCTATGTGCATCAAATTATTCCAATCTATATATTGTATTTCATGATCTACCCATCTAAGCTAAAAACATCAAGCATCCGAGGATTGAGCCCCGGCTATGCACAGGTTGAAAAATATAATTTTAGAATTAAAATTCTCATTTTACTTTATAATGTTAATATAATGGATATCACATAGTTATACATTCATCTTTTGTTTAAAACACTCACATAGGATAAATGAATCATAATTGATCATTTAAGTGGTTAAAAAATATTTGAGTAGCTCTAGTGGACTCAACATCCTCTAATAGAAAAGAAATCTTTGTATTCCTTGGCTTAGAAGTGCTACTCTCCCCATGGTAGGCCTTGGCTTGTGCAAGCCTACCCCAATCAGTAGTCCTAACTATGCTAAAAAAAAGTGCCACACCAATGAGAACTTGGAAAAAAGGAGTTGGAGATTTAACATAAAAAACATTAAGAAATTATTAAAATATAGTAGTATTTATTGAAAAATACAGAAAAGGTCATTAAAGTAGTACACATAATTTTAACAATTAAGAAAATTTTCAATTTAATAATTTACTAAGTTATTAGATGATTTTATAAATATTAATTAAAATATAAAAGAAAAATAATTTTTTTCTCAAACTACATAAACCCATAGACATGTACTTTTATGGTCTGTTTCTCTCAATCAAATTGGATTTTTTAGTTTATCTTTTCAAAAAATAAGTAAGAAGCTATCTTCAATATTTGAATATGTATTTGAAATTTTATCCTCTTTTAACTATACGCGTTCAATCTCAGTTTGTATATTTTCTTTTGAATGGAAGGGTTTATTTTAGAACATTGCAAAGAGCGAGCAAAGAATGAAAAATCTGAAATAATAACAAATACAAAATAAGGGTGCAAAATTGAATACCTTAATGGTTTTTACAGCAGGCTTGTTGAGGAGCTTCAATTTGGCTTTTATTTCTCTATCAGAAGGTGATGAAGCTCTTGCTTCAACTTTGAATATTAGCTGAGAGACAAACAACGACCAAAGCAACAAAATTGCAACCTTAAAACTTTTCATTCTTTTTACCTTTCAACTCTCACTCACTAATCCAAGAGACAAGCAAAATAAAAAATGGCATTGAGATTTATACAAGACATTTGCAGAGAGAAATTACTTGGAGCTTCCTGAGTTATTAATGCATTTATTGTAAACTTTGTATATTTGTGAATTTAATTATATTTCTGTTATTTTATTGGTCATATCTATAATTATTTAATATATAAAGTTTGACTCCAATCACTCCATTAATGCCACTTATGAATCCCACTTATAAATCATGTTTTACAATATTAATAAACAATTTCATACTTTTAAAAATTACTTAATTCATTAAATAACTTTGAAAGAGAAGTCAATTAGATAAACTTTTAGGAGCTTCTTAGATTAGTCATGCTTTATAGTACGAAACGGAAGACATGAAGGGATTGTGTGGCAAGCTGTTTCTTTTTGAAAAAGTAAATATGTGGACTGGGCGGACCGTCCTGTCCCCAGGGGACCGCCCCTTTTAGACCCTCGCTTAAGGACGAGCAAGGCACGCGATACGCAGGGCTGATTGACCGCCCTAGGGGATACGTCATTGGGCCCAATTAGCAGAGGATGATGCACAGAATCATAGGATACACCTCTTTTTGTAGTTAATATTTTTTGTACGGGTTTATGGGCCAATGATTAATAGGCCAAGAAGGCCCATTTGTAGGAAAATTAGGGTTTGTCAGCTTTCCCTATAAATAGGCGTGATGCATTGAAAGAAGTGACATTTTTTCTGACTCATTTAATACACGTGATTTCATTTCTATATTTGTTCAACTCTTCTTCTAGGGTTTTGTGCTAGTAGTTCTAGTGTTTTAGCATCGTCTATAACATATTGACACCGTCTAAGCAAGGCGCCAAAATAAACAGATTACTCGGGGCTCAACAAGACGTGTTCTAAAGATTCCTACCTGCTACCCAACATAGACTAATTGGTAGATGGGGCTTCGAGGCATGGAATGTTGAGTTTTATGGATGCTTATTCGGGTTACAACCAGATCAGGATGCACTATTCCGATGAAGATAAAACAGCTTTTATGACCGCCCAGGTCAATTACTGTTACCGGACTATGCCGTTTGGGCTAAAAAATGTAGGGGTGACTTACCCGCGGTTGATGGACCGGATTTTCAAAGATCAGATTGGGAGAAACATGAAAGTATACGTGGATGTTATGATAGTGAAAACAAAGGAGGGCGACCAACACAGTGTAGATCTACCACAAGCTTTTGGTGAGATTAGGAAGTACAACATGAAGTTGAACCCAAAGAAGTGTTCTTTTGGTATACAAGGAGGAAAGTTCTTGGCTTTCATGATAAAATCCAGAGGGGTTGAGGTGAATCCAGACAAGTGCAAGGTGATCATTGGAATGGCTAGCCCAAATAATGTGAAGGAGGTACAACGGCTGATAGGGTGACTAGTAGCTTTGGCAAGGTTCATGCCAACTTCTGGGGGAAAAGGAGTCCCCTTTTTTAAGTGCCTGCGTAAAAATGCGCCATTCGAGTGGACCAAAGAGTGTGAAGAGGCGTTCAAAAACTTGAAAGCTGTGCTGGAAACGCCTCCCATTCTTTCCAAGCCACAGCAGGGCGAACCACTTTTATTGTATTTAGCCGTGTTTGAAACAACATTAAGCACAGTTTTGATGCAGGAAATCCAAAAGGGATAAAAGGATAATTTATTTTGTAAGTCATACGCTTCAAGGCTCGGAGAAAACGTATCAAGAGATAGAGAAAGCCGCCATGGCTGTCTTGATAACCGCCTGACAGCTAAGACCTTATTTCTAAAGACACCAGGTGAAAGTGAAGACAGATCTGCCACTACGACAAGTGCTACAGAAACCAGACTTATCAAGGAGGTTGGTTGGACAAGCGGTTGAGTTGTCTAAATATGATATAAGGTATGAAGTCAGAGGAAGGATGAGAGCCTAGAGTCTGGAAGATTTTTTTGCAAAGGTGACTGGAGAGCAAAGTACAGACTAGAAAGCAAAGTGGGTTTTGTCGGTGGATGGGTCAACGAATTTGAAAGGAAGTGGGGATGGAGTGACCATCGAAGGACCAAACAAGTTACTCTTAGATCAATCGCTCTGATTCAAATTCAAGGCGAGCAACAACCAGGCAGAGTATGAGGCGTTGATTGAAAGTTTGAAGCTCTCCAAGGAATTAGGGTTGGAAGAGCTACTCATTAAAACAAACTCTCAGCTAGTAATGAATCAAATTAAGGGAATATACCAGGTTAGAGATCCTCATCTCGGAAAGTACCTAGAGATAGTGCATCAAGTGATGAGGGCAATACCAAAGGTTGACATCCAACATGTGCCAAGGGAACAGAATCAAAGGGCAGACGTCCTTGCCAAGCTAGAAATTACAAGAAGCCAAAGGATTTATAAAACGATAATTCAAGAGACTCTGGAATGACCAAGCATAGACATTGTGGCAGTAAACCTGATAGAGGAGGCGACCTCAACTTGGATGGACCCGCTGATCAAAGTGTTGAGGGTGGGCACAGAGAGGATGAAACAGTTACAAAGGAAGTGTGACGACAGGAAACCTACTACACATTAGTCAATGGACAATTATTCAGAAGAGGATTCATGATGCCATTGTTGAAATGTGTCAGTGAGTCGCAGGCAAAAGAAATAATGAAGGAGGTCCACGAAGGAGTATGTGCCAGAAATATTGGAGGGCGATTGTTGGCACAAAAAGTCACCAGAGCAGGCTTCTTTTGGCCCACAATGAGAAGAAAATGCTTGGAGTATGCTAAAAGTTGTGTAAAGTGTCAATTGTTTACAAACATGCATAGGGCGCCAACATTAGAACTTACAAGTATTACATCGCTCTGGCCATTTGCGATTTGGGGTGTTGATTTGCTGGGACCATTTGCTACCGGGCATTCGAAGATGAAATACATTTTAGTGGTAGTGGACTATTTTACAAAGTGGATAGAGGCATAGCCTTTGGCAATAATCACAGCTGCGGAGATTATAGGTTTCTACTTGAAGAAGTTGATCTGTAGGTTTGGAGTGCCCATGGTGATCGTGTCTGACAATGGAACACAATTTTCAAGCAAAAGCACAGAGGAGTTTTGTGATCGCCTGGGAATTTAGAGGTGTTTTACATCAGTGGAGCATCTGCAGGCAAATGGCCAGGCAGAATCCACAAACAAGGTAATCCTTGCAGGGTTGGAAAAACGTTTAGATGATGCTCAAGAGCGATTTGTGGATGAAATACCAAGGTAATATGGGCCTATAATACCACAGACCAGTCAAGCACGGGAGAAACTCCTTTTAGAATGACTTATGGGTCGGATGCCGTGTTGCCAGTCGAGATACAACATAAATCTCCAAGGGTTCAAGGGACAAGTGAGGAGGACAGTGGAGAAATGCTAATAGCCAATTTGGGAATGCTGGCCAAGGTTCAGGGCGAGGCACATGTACGAGAAATGGCAAGCAAGAAGAGAATGGCGGCATTTAAGGGGGGTAGGATTATAACACCCCGAATTTTCCCCAGTAATTAAATAATTATTTAATTATTCCAAGGTACTGTTTGGATCCGCTCGGCAGCATCGACGAGCGATATCGTCGGCTGAAGTATCAATGAAGTACCTTTACAACACTTGGTAGGAAACCAAGCTAGACCTGACTTTGAGATCGGACGAGAATAAGATGTTCTCACTATCACCATGACGTTCAATGAAGAATTTCTTGAAAAACAACTGTAATATTGATATGGTTTCCTCCTAGGGCTCGGGAAGGGTTTTTCGCGCTAACGAGACTTTTAGCCGAAACTTCAGCAGGCGAAACAGACGACTTCGGGACCCAGGATCGAGAATCTGAAAAGCCCCAAACGATTTCGTTTGGGCGTGTTTCAAGACCAATTTCGTGATGACAAATTTTCATGAATAGTGACCTGGTGAATAGTATTTTTGGGCAGCGTGGAGCGGACTTCGAGAATGATCAACCCGACCCCGAATTATGCGGGCTTGGTACCCTGAAACCAATAAATGACCCCAGGGCAGATACTCTCAGCTAATTTCTCTTTAGAATTTGGGTTGTTAGTGAATCATTTCTCTAAGTTATGCTTTAAGTTATCATTTTATCATATAAATAAAGTTGTTCTATGTATCTTCTCCCCACATTTATCATGCTTGAGTATAAGTGAGCTTATCATGCTTTCTCTTGCACAATGATAGTTGGTAAGATTAAAGGGAAATGAGATTTGATTAATCGGTTTATCTGCTACTTAGGTATAAGGGTGGGAACTTGTTGTGTTGGCTAGAACTAAGAACACTGATGCTTCAATTGGATTAACTAAACACTAAGGAATTAGGCTTGGTAATTGTAATTTAAAGTTCTATTTGATTAAGACATTAACAAGTAGAAATTCTAGGCTAGAGAACCATAGAACGATTTTCGAATTCATATGAAAATCTGTTTGTGAGAAGCTTATTTTAGTTAGGTGAAACTTGAACCCAAGTGCTATTTCTATCATAGTTTTCTATTTTCTTTTACTCTTGCTTTATGTTATCAATCATCACAAAAACTCAAAAATTATCTTTTTGCTTTTCTGCTCGAACAATTAAGTTTAAGTTCAAAATCAATTCCTATCCTGAGGCCCCTTGTAGAATTATATTAAAAGAAAATAACTGATATCGACTCTCTGTCTTCCAACTTTAATCATCATGCACTTTATATCAGTACCTAGAAAGAGGGTTTTTTTTTAATATTGCAAAAAAAAAATATTAGTGAAATATGGTAAAAAAAATATTTAGTGAAGTATGGTTGTTTTTGACATGCTGGAGCTGACGTGGCGAAAAGATAAGAGTCGCAACATTTTTCGCGACTTGTGTGCAGGGAGTCGCGTTAATTTTTGCGACTTGCATGGCAACAGTTTTGAAACTGTTGCCAAAGATGGTAAAAGGCTACGGTTTTAAAATCGTTGCCTAATGTCACCTTCTCTCTCTTTATTCAACAACTGGCCCCACCACTACTCTTCATCTAATAATTCTGATTCTTTTCCTCTCTCTTTCCCCTTCTCTCTCTTCATTAATGTCTTTTCTTCTTCCTCAACCTAAAAAAAATACCTTTCTTCTTCCTCCTCCCTTCATTCTCTCTCTTCATTCAACACCCAAAAACCCTAATCCCTCTCACCCTTCAACTAACAGCCGCCCTCCTTCCTCTTCCCTTCCTCACCAGCGCCGCCATCAAATCCCTGTTCTCCTCCTTCCAGCGCCGCAACCACCACTCTAATCGACCTCCACCGCCATCTTCTTCACCTTCTCCACCACAAAGAACAAAAGACATTAACGAAGAGAGAAGGGGTTGTGTGCAGTGGGAGAGGTGGAAGGAATGAAGAAAAGTGAAGAGAGTAGGAAGAAGAAAGGGGGTTGAGGAGGAAGCCGCCGGTGGTGAGGACGGCATTGGCCAGCGGCGAGGTGGTGGTCGTGTGCAGTGGGAGAGGAGGAAGGAATGAAGAAAAGTGATGGGAGGAGGAAGAAGAAAGGGGGTTGAGGACGAAGCCGCCAGTGGTGAGAACGGCGTTGGCCGGCGGCGAGGTGGTGGCCGTGTGCAATGGGAGAGGAGGAAGGAATGAAGAGAGAGAAGGAAGCGAGGAGGAAGAAGAAATGTCTTTTTTTTTTTCTTGAGGAAGAAGAAAAGACATTAATGAAGAGAGAAGGGGAAAGAGAGAGGAAAAGAATCAGAATTATTAGATGAAGAGTAGTGGTTGGGCCAGTTGTTGAATAAAGAGAGAGAAGGTGATATTAGGCAACGGTTTTAAAACTGTAGCTTTTACCATCTTTGGCAACGGTTTTGAAACTGTTGCCATGCAAGTCGCAAAAATACATGCGACTCCTTGCACACAAGTCACGAAAAATGTTGTGACTTCTATCTTTTTGCCACGTCAGCTCCAGCATGTCAAAAACAACCGTACTTCATTAAATATTTTTTTTTTACCATATTTCACTAATTTTTTTTTGCAATATTAAAAAAAAACCTAGAAAGAAGATAGTTACATAAACCATTAATTTTTATTAAAACAGAAAAAAATAAAATCAATTAAATAATAAAAACTTGTGAACAAACTCTCCAAATTGAGGAAAATGGAAAGATCAACACCAAATAAAACCCACCTCAAAAATCCCGATAATCTTGATAATCAGCATACCTAGCTACTAAAGAACAACAACTTATAAGCCACCAATACTAAGTTAACATGGGAGAATTGATCTTTAATATGTCAAGAAAAGATTGGTTTTACAAATAGATTATAGCATAAATAAAGAGGCAATGTAATCCATAGAAAATTCTGTCTTTTTTGTTGACATTTGCAAAAAAATAACTATCTTTGAAAACAAATAAAAAGGTTGGTTCCTCTTATATAAAAAAAGAAAATAAAAAGGTTCCTCCTTTTTTAAAACAGTAAGCACAAAAAGCTTCTAGAAGTGTTAGATAATCTTAAGATATAAACCTGCATGAGCCCACTCTCCTCTATATAAGAGGTGAGGATAAAAACAATCAATAGAATCATCAATACATTTTCTCTCCATCAAGTTCATTAATTCTGTTTTGCTCATAGTATATTCGTACTCCATATTCTATATTTCAAAACAAAAATTTCACAAACTGACTTGGCACAATGTTTAACTTTCCTCTCTATCAATAAAGTAGAAATGAAAAGCTTTCACATAAGCTATTATTTTATATAACAGAAGTTTTGAAGATAAAGATAAATAAAAGATAAAGATAACAGAAATTTTATGAAAATTCAAGGACAAGAGGGAGATGCTTGTCCAGGCCCTCCAAAATAGAAGATAGGTTCTGGTCCATATTCATCATTGTCGACACTGTAGCAATAGGGTTCTTCAGCCCTTGTGTTTATAATTTGAGGGTACTTAAGTTGTTGCGAGTAATCTTTAATTCTCAAATTGCGCATGAAGCATGCCTCCCCCCAACGATGTTGAGCAACATCACCACTCCCCATGGCAGTTCTGGTGTGAGGTTTTTTATTCACCATCGTACTATACACTTGTCCACCCCACCCAACCCATTTCGCACTTTGGCTCAAACCACCGGCACTGAATAATTTCGCAGGCCAATAACCCACAGGCTCATTGTTGGCCACTTTAAGCCACCAGTTCCCTGACTGATCCTGAATTAGCCCACCAAAAATATAATTTAATACATTAATTAATATTACCATATACTTGTGAAAAAATAATTCTTAGGTAGGAACAAAACGTTTTATGTGTGTTTAAAATAATTTAATAGCTTATATATGATTGTGAAAAACAATAGTTAGCATTACCAAAAACATTCCAACATTGATCTCAGATTGTGTCCCTCGGTAGGTTGAAATAGGTTTTATGGCACTACCAAGTGCTACTTGGCCTGTTTGCACAAACCCAGGGCAAGTAACATCAAAGCAACCTGTTGACGTGTATGAATCTGTCTGCACCACAAAAATCAATAAATGAAAAATTATGATTAATTTGGTATCCTCTATCTAGATTTTTAGGTTAAAAATTAAAAACCTAATATTATTTAAGAAGCTAAACCATCAAGTAAGTTCAATAATTAATCAGGTACTTACAGTCCAGTAAGTAAATAGTCGAGTGGCTCTGTCACCATACAACTTTGGATTCACCTAAACAATTATATGTATATATGGAGAGAGAAGGAGAGAGAGAATTAGTAAATTGCATCTTCATTTATAATATTCCACAATATAATATTTTTCATTTATGTTAGAGATGAGAGCAATAAATCATGACCATATAACCATACATGAGTGGTTAAAATTAAATAAGGTGTACTGGTCATTTGACTTAATATTTTAATATTGACTATTCATAATTTGATTAAATGGTGAATATTTTCTCCTCTCGTCTCTCATGATAGTAGGTCCTCTCACATGATACATTATATGTGTGTGTGAGTGTGTGTTTGTGTGAATGTATGTGCGTGCGAGTGCACCTGTGTGCATGTGTGTGTAAAAGGTATGGTTAGCTTCAAATTGTAAGTAGAGAGGGTAAACTGACCACCCATCCTGCTTCAACGCTTTCGAAAAACTGAGGGCCATTGCCAGCCTTAAGCCAAATTTGAGCTGTGGTGAAATCATCTGGCAGATCTACCCTTGGATTCCAAACGTTAATATCTGCTTCTGCACCTATAAAATTGTATCCCACTGTCTCAAGATATGCTTTCTGCATATCACATTGCAATTAGTTAGCTGCACTAAATCAAAATGATATAGCATGTGTGTGTATAATTTATAGTATATATATACCGAGCGGTTTTCTGGAATGTATAGGTTGGAGCCATTGACTTTGAGGGAATTGGTGTTTGTGGTGTTTGTTAAATTCATGAAATGTATTGGAGGTTTTCGTCCAAATTGATCTAAAGAACCAGCTCTTAGTAAGTCCTCTCTACGAATTCTTCTAATGGGGATAGTTCCTTTTGGGCAACTTCCACTTTTCTGCCATGTCTGAAATACTTGAAAAGAGCTTGAGTTTTGGGACTCTAGAAGGAAATCAGGGATTTTCTGCATAATTCATTCGTGAATGATGCACAATCTGTTAGTTTAAGAAGGATAAGATGAAATCTAATCATAAAAGTGATTTTTATTATGAATGCTACGGTTCCACAAGGATTGGGTTTACTTGGTCAAAAGTTGAATAATGATTTGAAAATCATGTGTACACCCTAAAAGGGAAATAGATTCTACGCACATAATCAAAAAAAATTCTAGTCACTATAGTCAAAGAATCTCAACCGTTTGATGAAAAGATGGAAGATCATATTCAAAAACATTTTATTTGTGTGATTTTGTAAACTTGAAAGTTGAATCCAATATTACAGTAGAAATCTCACAATTGCAATGACTACACCCATAATTAATTGCAATTCACCCGGATTCCCTTAAGCGTGGTAAATGTTACTTTAATGCTAACCAAATTAAAGTTGCAATTGAACTCATCTATAAACTCTATTATTTTATTCCAAAAGCATTTACTACTTAATAACCTTTGAAGACACAAACAATTCAAGCAGGTTGGTGTGATCGACCTAATAATGCACCTGAATAGTGTGATCTTTCAACACAGGATGGTCGAAAGCAGGTTGTTTGTAGATGTCGACGCAGTCAATAATATCTCCATCTTCACTCTGCATAAAAATCAATGTAAGTTTAATATTCAAATACAATAATTAACAATCTTCTAATCAGTTAATTAATAACATTTTTATTATTAAGAATTGAATAAGATTTAAAATTTCAAGATATTAAATATGAGTTTGTTAAATATTTTACATTAAATGTTTGGAGAAAGTATGTAGGTGCACATCTCAATAAAAAAAGAGAAAATAATTTATTTATTTTTGCAAAATAAAAATGTGAAAAGGATGATAGATTCTACTTAAAATTAAACTACTTTTACTTTTCTATTCCTCCTTGTATCCAATCGTTTGTCCTTTCGGATGTCGCTCCGAGGACTAGTTACTGAAATCCTACATTTTCCGTAAAAAAAAAAAAAAAAATAGTATTGTACCTGTTCTATGCACCGTCTGAATAGTTTAATTTATTTCCTTAAAGTAAACTTATTTTACAACATTTTAAATTATTTAATTAAATAAAGTTGATATTATGAGTACTAACGTCATAACAATTTTTGAACTAAAATCAAATTATTTAGAGAAAGAGTCAAATATAATGTCATTGATTAAATGATCTCGTAAACAAAATCAAGGTGTTGCACGTTAAATCATTAAACTCGACATCTTTACTCCTATGTGCAACAAATTATCCCAATCTATATATTGTATTCCATAATCTACCCATCTAACTAAAAACATCAAGCATCCGAGGATTGAGCCCCTGCTATGCACAGGTAGAAAAATATAATTTTAGAATTAAAATTCTCATTTTGCTTTATAATGTTAATATAATGAATATCAGTTAGTTATACATTTATTTTTTATTTAAAACCAATAATTTATAAACACTCAGATAAG
Organism: Acmispon strigosus; assembly: GCA_030819835.1. Lineage (NCBI taxonomy): Eukaryota > Viridiplantae > Streptophyta > Magnoliopsida > Fabales > Fabaceae > Acmispon > Acmispon strigosus. The sequence continues at coordinate 35,471,967 of JAUAMA010000007.1, forward strand.
ATAAATGAATCATAATTGATCATGTAAGTGGTTAAAAAATATTTGAGTAGCTCTAGTGGACTCAACAACCTCTAATAGAACAAAAATCTTTGTATTCCTTGGCTTAAAAGTGCTGCTCTCCCCATGGTAGGTCTTGGCTGGTGCAAGCCCACCCTATTCAATAGTCCTAACTATGCTCCCAAAAAAGTGCCACATTGAAATGAGAACTTGAAAATAAGGGGTTGGAGATTTAAAAAAAAAATTAAGAGATTATTAAAAGATAGTAGTATTTATTGAAAAATACAGAAAAAGTCATTAAAGTAGTATACATAATTTCAACAATTAAGTAAATTTACAATTTAATAGTTTACTAAGTTATTAGATGATTTTATAAATATTAATCAAAATATAAAAGAAAAATAGTTTTTTCTCAAACTGCATAAACCCATAGACATGTACTGTTATGGTCTATTTCTCTCAATCTAAATGGATTTTTTAGTTTATCTTTTCAAAAAATAACTAAGAAGTTATCTTCAAAATTTGATTTAGTATTTGAAATTTTATCCTCATTTAACTATACGCGTCCAATCTCAGTTTGTATATTTTCTTTTGAATGAAAGGATTTATTTCAGAACATTGCAAAGAGCGAGCAAAGAATAGAAAATCTGAAATAATAACAAATACAAAATAAGGGTGCAAAATTGAATACCTTAATGGTTTTTACAGCAGGCTTGTTGAGGAGCTTCAATTTGGCTTTTATTTCTCTATCAGAAGGTGATGAAGCTCTTGCTTCAACTTTGAATATTAGCGGAGATGCAAACAACGACCAAAGCAACAAAATTGCAACCTTAAAACTTTTCATTCTTTATACCCTTCAAATCTCACTCACTGATCCAAGAGACATGCAAAATAAAAAATGGCACTGAGATTTATACAAGACATTTGCAGAGAGAAATGACTTGGAGCTTACAGAGTTATTAATGCATTTATTGTAAACTTTGTATATTTGTGAATTTAATTATTTTTATGTTGTTTTATTGGTCATATCTATATTTATTTAATATAGAAAGTTTGACTCCATTAATGCCACTTATAAATCATGTTTTATAATATTAATAAATAACTTCATAAAATTTTATAGAAAGAAGTTCACGGGAGCCATGGGATACTACTGTTCTTACATTTCGTGGCCCTTTCTAAAGTATTTTGAGGTTTTCCTTACACATGTGACACCTTCTGAGAATTGGAAAATTAAAAAAATATTACCATTTAATTGTATTTATTGCACCTGACTTATTCAAATTCAAACTCGATATATGATATTTCTTTAATGTCAAATCTTCAAATTTTTCTCAAACCTTTTGGTCAGCTAATAAATAATTACTTAGAAATATATTTCAATTTTGGACTTTTAAAATTAAAAAATATTAAATGACCATTTAGTGTCTTGTTGCATTGACTTAATTCAAATTTCAAATTTCAAATTCGAAATATGAAAATAATTAAATGTCAATATTTTACATAATTATTTTTCAGTTTTACATAATTTATAATTAAGGCTAATTAAATTACTTAGTGTTTATTACTTTTTTTTAAAATGGTAATATTTCAAAATTTATTAATTAGTAATTAATAATTTTGGTAAAAAGATAATTTTCATAATTTGAAATATTTTTTATAATAATTAATCAAAATAATTTTAGGTATTATATAATTACCATAAATTTAGGACTCACGCTTATTTTAGTAATAAATAATCAACAATTAAGGCTTATTAAAATAATTAGTCAATATTTATTTTTGTTAAAATGGTAATATTTTAAAATTTATTAAATACTAATTAATAATTTTTAGTAAATGTCGGTATTAATTTATTAATTAAAGTAATTAAATTAATTATTCATTATTGCCTTTTGTTAAAATTGGTAATATTTTAAAAAAAAAAATTAATCATTATTACGTTTTTGAAAATGGTAGAATTTCAAAATTTATTAACTAATAATTAATACTTTTCATAAAATAGGCAACACTTGGAAATTTTGAAAATTTACGGGGTTTAACTAATTAATTAAAATTTTGAAAACATACTGGACTGGGCGAGCGCCTCACCCAGTATAGGGCGACCAAACGACTCCCAGGGTCGGATCGACGGCGAGTTAAGACCATAGAAGGGGGGTGTGAACTCATGGCTTATAGGGGGTGTAAATTTATAGCTTATTGGGCTAACCCTCGAGGCCCAATGGCCTATAGTTTGTAATCTAGTGTTTAAGTGTTATTTATGGCTCTTCCCCCTATAAATAATGAGGAGGGGGCTCTTGTAAAAGGGTTCTGATTTATTCATTCTTCACTAATAAATGAGACATTTCTCACGTTACTCTCATTCGAGAACATTTGGCGCCGTCTGTGGGAAAAGGTAAACTAACCCCCGCGACTACGAGGAACGAAGCCATGTCAGGCATTCCAAGAAGGGGTCGCGGTCGAGGACGTGGTGGAGGGCGCAAGCGGCGGCGGGCACCGATCAGCCAAACACTGGACAACCCGCCACGATCAACATTAGCCCGGAAGAGTGGAGTCGAGTGTGTGGCACCATTGATGCCATACAGCGGCAGAATCAGCATTTACAGGCCCAATTGGAATATTTCCTTCAACAAAAGGATCCACGAATGGAAGGTCACAGGGACGCAGAAACTGTGGTCGAATTTCAGCCTTTTCGGTTGCGATAGCAGCGGTCCCCATGCCGGACGCCTTAAAAAACTTGACACTGGAGACTTATTCAGGAGAGTCTGATCCCAAAGAGCACCTGCAGTACTTTGTGACTAAAATGGTAATCAGCCAAGCGTCCGATGCGGTCAAGTGTAGGTTGTTCCCGTCAACATTCAAGGGCACTAGCCTGGTTTACTAGGCTGCCCTTGCATTCCATAACTAACTTCACCAATTTCTCACACAAGTTCCTTACGCATTTTTCGACGAGCAGAGCGCAGAAGGTTACAACAACTGTGCTATTCAACATCAGGCAGGGACCGGCAGAGACGATCAAGCAATATATGGCGAGGATTAGTGCCACCGTTGTGAGAATTGAGAATCCGCCTCAGGAGACATGCGTGAACGCCTTCAAGCAAGGCCAGAGGGCGGGAACACTGAACAATAAATTGAGCAGGCGCCCGTCGAAGGACATGAGTGATCTTCGGGCGAGAGTACAGGATTCCATCCTCGAAGAGGAAGATGATGAGAAGAAAAGGAAAAGGGATGTGTTCGACGCTCCGGCGAGGAAACAAGAAGGTAAGGGAAGACATGTTGATCCACAACCGCGGAGAGAGTCGCCGACAGAGAAATCACGGAGAAATCGCGGCGACTCGTATCAAAGTGCAGCATTTGCAAACCAAGCGCGGTGAAATTACCAGGACCGCCCAAACTATGGGCGAAGGGAGGATCCCCAACAACGAGTGAGTAATTACTCGCTAGTACAGGATCGATCGTCAATTCCGCTGACGGTTGGCCTCTCTAAGGTCCTAGCAGACAATAAAGAGACTAATTTAATCATGTACCCGCTCCTGCATAGGAGGCCGCCAACAAATGTCGACACTAGGAGGTGGTGTGACTTTCACAAAGTCTTAGGACACTATACTAACGATTATGTCACTTTACAAAAGGAGGTTGAAAGGTTGATAAAGGCGGGACATCTCCGGTAGTATGTAAAACAAAATTCAGGGTACTATCCAGGCCGTCAACAAGGTATGAATAGGGAGGTTGAAGTTGAGGATCTAGATGACGCCGTGCCTATAGGCGATCTGTCTGGAAAAGTAAATTGTATATCAGGAGGATTTTATGGAGAAACTGGCGCTGAAAGAAAGAGGTACATTCGTCAGGCACATGCAGCGGTTTATTCCATTCGGTAAAAGGCGTTCGGTTTTGACCACCCAGACATCATTTTCACAAAAGTTGACTTTAAAGGGGTAACACCTCACAAGGGCGACCCCGTCGTCGTACGACTGCGGATTAATAATTATGACGTCAAATGGGTACTCCTCGATCAGGGGAGTTCGGCGAATATGATATACGGCAAGGCATTCGAGAAAATGGGTCTGCAGGAGAGGGACCTCACACCGTATAACGGAACCTTGGTAGGGTTCACAGGAGAGCACGTGGTGGTTGTGTGGAGATCAGAACTATCTTTGGTCAAGAAGGGTTCGCAAAGTCACTAAGAGTTAAATACATTGTACTTTCTTGCAAATTGTCATACAACGTGTTAATCGGGCGAGATGCTCTTTCTAAGATCTGTGCGGTGATATCAACAAAGAAATTGGCGGTGAAATATCCTCTTGCCAACGGCAAAGTAGGAACTCTGAGGGCAGACCAGATATGGTTGCGTGAATGCTACAGAGGGCATTCAGCCATGTTAGGCGGTTTAACATGCGATTAAATCCTGAAAAATGTTCATTTGAGATTCTTGGTGGAAAGTTTTTAGGCTGCATAGTTACAATAAGGGGCATCGAGATCAATCCAGACAAATGCAGGGCGATCCTGGATATGAGCAGCCCCAGGACGGTAAAGGAAGTACAATGCCTGATAGGGAAGGTCGCCGCGTTAGCCCGCTTCCTACCCTACGCTGGGGAAAAGGCGGCCCCATTCTTTCAGTTCCTAACAAAGAATACAAAATTCGAATGGAAGGCTGAGTGTGAGGAAGCGTTCGGGCGTCTCAAACAATTCTTATCCATGGCACCTGTCCTTCAAAAACTAGTGACAGTCGAGCCTTCACTTTTATACTTTGCCGTGACTGATCGGGCCGTAGGTTCAGTTAGTGTGCAAAACATCGAGGGAGAGCAAAAACATAATATAATTTGTTAGCCACACCCTCCAAGGCGCAGAGAAGAGGTATCAGAGGATTGAAAAGGCTGCCTTGGCAGTCCTCGTAATAGCTCATTGCATACAGGCGTACTTCCAAAATTTTCATGTCAAGGTAAAAACGGATTTGCCTTTGAAACAGGTATTGCAGAAACAAGATTTGTCTCGTCGTCTGGTGAGCTAGTCGGTGGAGCTATCAGAGTACGGTCTAATTTATGAAGCTAGGGGAAAGGTATCAGCTCAACGACTGGCTGAGTTTGTGGTTGAGTTGACCGCCATAAGTGACGGGCTTGAGGCGAATAGATGGGTGCTATCTATAGATGGGTCGTCAAACGCATGAGGAAGTGGGGCAGGCATAATTATAAGCAGCCCCAACAAGATACAAATTGAGAAATCCTTAAGGTTTGAGTTTAAGGCCAGCAATAACCAAGCAGAGTATGAAGCACTGATCGCAGGCTTGGCTCTTGCCAAGGAGTTGGAAATTGAAGATCTTGAAATCAAAAGCGACTCGCTTTTGGCTACTAATCAAGTCAAAGGCACATACCAATTCAAGGACCCTTTATCGACTCGCTATTATCTGCTAAAAGCAACCCATCGTTTAAGAAACAGTTTTAAAAATATATATTTGTTTTTAGAAAAGAAAGTATTTAATACAAACACAATTCAACCCCTCCTCTTGTGTTTGTTCTTATTTTATCAGTTTCTACAAGCTTTCTTTAAACGATGAAGTATTCAAAACTAGACTTCTGTTGTTGAGAATCTTTTCCATATTAAGGAAAGAGAAAGAGTTGATCGATTTTGTCTTATTGACAACTTTGTACTGAGTCTAGGAGTATGTGATCGTTGACACTCTAACTCTTGTCACATGATATGTACTTCTCTTCCTCGGTATGTGGCCTTGCAAGCTGTAGACCATACTTGAGATATTTTCTTGATATAATATAGTCTCTTGCTTTCCCTTAGACGATCCTTCTCTTATGTTCAGACGGTGCTTTTCTTTTCGTCTGAGTAGACATTGGTTGAGTGAACGAGTCTTTTCTAGATGTTAGACAATGCGTGTAGACGAGACTGCTCTTGAAATAGAAACGATAGAGATATTTCCTGAAATGAATAAGCTTAGGAAATTTTTATCTATCATAGTTGAATTTTTAGACAAAATTGTTATCACTCAAAATATAATAAACGTTCTAAGATTGTTTGAACGTAACAAAGATCTCTCCACGAGTCACAACAAGGGACTGTCCATGAATCTCAACATCAAACTGCTAGCAGGCATGGACTTCCTTCTCCACTGCATGGAAGGTGACAAGTAAATACAAAGCAACCTCCAGAACCTGAGCACAGCCATGCGCGCAGGGGGAAGATGGAACCGAATGGAGAATCGATTCTGAATGATGGCATGAACGCCAGGTTACCTACTCTTTTCGCACAGGAGATCATGAGCGTCCATATTCCAAAGGATTTCAAAAAGCCATTCAGCATTGGGCCATACATAGGAGAAATTGGCCTGACAGAACACCTAGGTACCTTCACAACCGCGGTAACTTTCCTCAGGGAAACTGGCTTGTTAATGTGCAGAATCATTCCCTTGAACTCGAGGAAGGAAGTTTTGTGCTAGTTTCGGACTCTGAAGCTGAATTTGATCAAAAGTTGGAAAGAACTTTTGCAGTTGTTCACGCATCACTTCATCACGAGCAAGGGGCTCCCAAAGACGTCCCACACACTCCGCAAGATGAAATTGGCCAAAGGCGAGTCATTGAGAGATTTCTTAATGAAATTTTACAAAGAAGCAAAACTAGTGCCTAACCTGGATCAAAATGTGAAGCTACATGTAGCATGCAAGGCCTTCCGGCTCGGAACTCCTTTACACATTTCGCTGGGAAAAACACCACCAACGGATATGAGTGAATTCCGAAGATGCTTAGAAAAATATGTCAACATTGAAGATGGACTGACTGGAATGAGCGGATCAAAAAAAGAGACACATGAAAGTAAGAACACGGGCAAGAAGGACCGGGATTATGAATGCAAGGGAGGTGATAAAGGAAACTATTCCAAGAGTTTCGGGAAGAAGTACGAGAACTATTCAATTCTCAATACTAGTCCCGCTCGGATCTACAAAGAAGTTGCGAACACCATTTTCGCTAGCATGCCCCGACTAGCACCACTCAGGAAAAACAAGAAAATTTTAGACATGAAGAAGTATTTCTCATGCCATGAAAGCCATGGCCACAACACTGATGACTTCATACAGTTAAGAGACGCTATCAAATAGTACATCCGAGAGTGAAAACAGAAAAAGTTCGTGTATAAGGATGCGGAGTCCGAACTAAGTGACTAGAAAAGAAGATCAAGGAGCCCTCACCGAGGGAGAAAAAACTATTCCCTAGAGAAGTATGATAAGGTAGAGCCTGCAACTCTTCATTGCACTAACGAGGACTCCAAAAAGAAGTCTAAGCGCGGAAAAGGATCTTTATCCTCAGATGATGAAGTGACGACACAACTGCCAGGGAATTCATCAGCTTAATCGCAATGGGATTTGCAGGAGGAGGTAGCACGTCAAACGCTAGGAAGAAGCACTTGAAGGAAGTTTTGAAAATTGTGGCATCTGAAAACTCGGTTGGCACACCGAGAAGAAACTCGCGCGTCCTGGAAAAAAATGTTATTTTTGGAGAAGAAGACAAGGGGAAAATTCAGATGGACCATGACGATCTGATCCTCATCAATGCAGTGATCGCTAACATTGAGGTCAGAAGAGTGTTTGTGAACCTAGGGAGCCTGGCTGACATCATGTTCGACAAGTGCTTCGAAGCCTTGGACTTCACCAAGAAGGATATAATCATCTTTGACACCTAACTGGTAGGGTTTACCGGGGACACGGTAGCTCCTAAGGGGTATGTTGAGCACGAATAACCCTTGGAAAGGGAAAGTTGATCAAAACCATTAAGGTCAATTTCCTTGTGGTAGACTGCCCATCCGCCTACAACACACTCTTGGGACAACCCTCCCTGAACGATCTGGGAGCTTTGATCACTACCAAGTACCTTATGCTAAAATTTGTCAGCAAATCCGGGGATGTGGTCTCTGTCCAGGGAAGCCAAGAAACTGCAAGAAGTTGCTATAATGTAAGCCTCAATATTGCAAAGGTAAACTCCAATGGAAAAAGGGCACGACCTTGTTATGTCATCGGCTTTGGGAACACTAGGGAAAGATTCCTCGAAACGGGTTTGACCCTGTCATGCCCTCGGCCACTGGATTGTTATAGGAGGAGCCTTGGAGGAGGCAGATCCTAGTTGGACCATGGTATGAACCCAGGGGGAAAGTAGAAGGCTACTGGTCAGGTTGTTAGATGCACTAGCAACCACAAAAACCATCATGAATAAGGCACAATGGAGTAGGCGCATGAAGGAGAAGACTGACCCGAGGACAATTGGATCAATTCTACATCCTCCATATCTCAAAACCCTCTCTAGTCAATTCATTATAGTCGTATATGTCATCATTGTACTAAATTCCAATTACAAATTGAATAAACCTGACAATGTTGCATAGTTTTGCCAAAAATAATTTTTGTGTATGCAACACAGGATGAGCATAAATGACCCTCTAAGGACACCGCCTCGTTCAAACCAAGCAGCTGGCGTAAGTAACCCTCTTAATGGATACGACCCCGACCATCTTGAAGAGCATTACGGATCCAGGACAGAAGTGACCCTCTTAAGGGACGTAATCTGTCGGAAGGGGGGAATAAGTGACCCTCTTAAGGGACACGATCCTTATCGCCCTGATTGGAGGTTGCGTGCACGTGACCCTTTTAAGGGACACAATCTCATTCAACTCGAGTGATGGATACGATTTCGACCATCTCGAAGTCATGGATATTTGTGCAAAGGACACAAGTGATCCTTTTAAGGGACACTGTCTGCTAGAAGCGGGGTATAAGTGACCCTCTTAAGGGACATTATCCTTACTGCACCCGGTTTCTGTTGGTGGAAAAAGTGACCCTCGTAAGGGACATGACCAACCTGGAAGACGAGCACAAGTAACCGTCTTCAGGGACACAACCTCGTTCAAACCAAACGGCAGGCGTAAGTAACCCTCTTAAGGGATACGATCCCGACTGTCTTGAAGAGAAATTGGAGATGAGAACAAGTGACCCTCTTAAGGGACATAGCCTCATTCAAACCAAGTGGCTGCGTAAGTAACCGTCTTAAGGGATACGATGCCAATAGTCTTGAAGAGAAATTCTGAGACGGGAAGAAAGGGAGTTGGAAAAACACAGCATTAGATGAAAAAGGATAGGCTCCTTAAGGAGACGAGTACAAGTGACCTTCTTGAGGGACACAGCGGGCGTAAGTAACCCTCTTAAGGGATATGGTGCCAAACGTCTTGAAGAGAAATCGAAGACAAGCACAAGTAACCTTCTTAAGGGAAACAACCTCTTTCAAACCAAGCGGTGGGCGTAAGTAGCCCTCTTAAGGGATACGGTCTCGACCATCTTGAAGGGAGCTGACCGGAAAATGAAATCCATATAAAGTAATGCAGATCGACAGCTAGAAATGGCAAATGTGAAAGGTGATATCGTTTTAAGATAACCAATGACCTACTTGCCATTTGATTAAAGTTATTTTTTAAGACACTAAAATATCTAACAAAATAACAAATCAATATAAATTTGTGTGTATTGAATAAAAATTCAGAAGAATAGGCGCTTACGAATGCCTCCACATCAGCACATGCCGAATCCATGCCTCGAGAAGCCACTCGGGTAAGGGGAAAACTGATTGGTTGCAAAGTTAATATTTTTAACCGAATGTATCTAACGATCATGAAAAAGGCACAGATTCACCTCCAAATCCTTGACCCGATGGTCGGATTCTCAGGCTCAAGACTCCTCAAAATCTCGGTTGGCGTCGGCAGCATCTTCAAGAGCCTTCTTAGCTATAGAAAACTCCTCAACACGCTTCTTCTGCAAGTCTCTCTCACTTGCCAACTTGGAACAAGCAGACTCAGTTGGAGATAGCTTTCTCTTCAAATATTCAATCTTAGCCAAGGTAGGCTCCTTAGCTAGTCTCTCCGCAAAGCATTCTTTCATCCGAGCATCCTCTATATCATGTAGTTCTCTTATCGAAGGGTAGAAATATCTGTTCGAACCTCGGATAGGGAAACCTCCTTTAAAAAGGCGTATCCATGAGTGGCATTAAGAGGTTGACCGTAGCAAAGTTCTGCCACCTAAAAGGGGTCAGAATCTTGAATAGTTGTGACAATGCTGCTCTCACCTAGCAAGTGATCCATCTCGGTTTTTAGCAAGGTAGAACCAGCCGGAGCCTCCGGACCCGTCGGCGACTTCTTTGACCGCTTCGGCACAGTACGGCCAGACGCAGTAGCCAAGGTCTCCTTTTTACTGCCCAGACAACCTTGAGGGGCTCGAGCCTCCTTCTCTGTAAATCCACCAAACAGCTTCACCAGCTTGCGCTTTTTCTTTGAAGGCTCTACCGTTGGAGCAACCTCTTCTTCCGCTACTGCTTCCTTGATATCTTCCTTCTCTTCCCTCACCACTTTGGGCGCTTCCTTGGATAGGACGGGTTTTGGGATGATCTCCGTCTTCTTCCTCTTTCACTCTTCACGACATTTCCGCCAGTCGGCAAGTTCACGGGGAAGCTCCGGTTCGGCAGGAAGCTCTAATTCCTTTGTCTGCACGGCTCCCCTATACTCTTCATCTGGATCCTGAATCTGGAGCAATTAGGCAACAAATAGGGAGTGATAAAGTATATGTGTGTGTATATATATGTGTGTGTGTGTGATAAAGTACATTGAAGATCCATGTAAGAGTCTCCTCTTTCACATGGCCAACTTTTGTCACAATTGTTCCATTCATCTTCCAGGATCACCAATACGCACACTCATGGTGATTTAATTTGTTGACCATGGGTGTAACCGACCTTAACACAGGCATGCTGAAGCTGCAGAATGTGAAAAAGGATAAAAAGTAAAATTATTAGCAAAGAAAGGATAGTGATTCTCATGAAGTTACATCTTAACAAGTTGCCTCTTGTCCAGCGGTTGTTTTACCTTATTACGCCCCACACTAGAGTGTTTTTAGGAAGTAGTGTAAGTAATGCTCGAGTACTAGGGGCATGTTTGATTACAATTTTTAAAAACTGTTTTCTATTTTCAAAGATTGAAAAATTTAAAAACCTACTTGGCAAAACCTGTTTTTGAAAACTATTTTTGAAAACAGTTCTTGTTTTCATTTTTAAAAATTAAAATACCAGAACAGCTAAAAGATGTTTTCAGTTTTCATGTTTTAGTTTTTTAAATGTTGGAAAAAATATTATTGAACGGTTTTTTTCTGCTTTTATTTTGATAAACAATTTTCAAAAACAGTTTTTAAAAACTCTTTTTAAATACAGTTTTAAAAAACTGCAATCAAATATGCCATAGGTTGACACTTTCAGTTTTTCTTATAAATAGGACGAAATGCTCGGAGCTTGACATTAGCAATCTTTTCCACTAAACACCAGCAATCTTTTGAAATTTCGCTTTTACAACTTTTCATATCAATTCCAATTTAACTTCCATTCAAGTTTCTGTCTACTTTTTTCAAACTTCTTAATCACTTGTATAAACTTAAATCAATCTTGCATGCTACAAACTGCGTGCTAATCAGGGTCATTATTTTAAATCAATTCACTTTGTTGTTGTGTAAGAACAGATTTCGCATGTTCATCATCTAGAATTAGCATTGTGATTCCGGCATTTCCGTTATTATTACTTTATTATCTTTTTCTATCATGGCTTGTCTTTCTCCATTTTGTTTATTTACCCTTTGTTTAATTTTATTTTATTTTTTTGCATGTTTTTGTCTTCAAATAACCCTATGAGTTTATTTGCAGCTCAAATATTCATGACGAAGTTTTATTTGAACATTGTGTTCGTCCCCTATCTCTTTTCTTTTCACTTACTAGATCTTTCCTATTTTAAATTATTGTATTTTAAAAACATATATGTTTAATTAGAGACTTAAAATAGGATAGTTGTTTCACTTGTTTGTTTAAGTTTTGTTTTCTTGTCTTTTGTTGTTTCGGCATATCCTTTTCTTTACACTTGACATTTCTCGAGAGCTTCCTTATTTTTGGTAGTTTGCTGGCACAATTTACGCTTTGGTTTGGTTTAAGCTTGTGGGTGCAGCTCTGGCCCCTAGGTCAATCGATTTCTTTCCCTTTCTCAGCACTCCCATTCTGGAATTCTTCTTAGACTACCAAAAGTAAGGTTGGTTTTGTCGAATAGCATCCTCTTTAGCCAGGGCTCCACATTTTCATATAAAAGTCCAATACATTGATACACGAAGCTGGTTTAATCACATCGGGAGGTGAGGTTCGAGTTTCATTTAGACAATCCTGACCTCACAAATTTTCAGCTAGGAAACAGTAGTTAAAATGTTAAATATTAAAATTATTATTTTTAAAAATTTAATTTTAATTATAAGAAATAAATTGAGAAAGAAATCTGAAAATAGTTAAATAACACTAAAATTATAAATAATGAATTTTTTTATATATTATAAAAATATTAAATATTAGTATAAGTTAATAATAATTTAGAAATATTTTATAACGCTAAGACAAGAACATTGATTACTTTTATTTTTATATTGTTATAAATCTTGTTCCATTTTATCTTTCTATGTTTGGTATTTAAATTTAATATTTCATTATCAACTTGCAAAACCACATTCAACTTGTAGCAACACACTCCTTGATAGTTTCAAAAAAAAACACACACACTACTTTATTAGAAGGTTTAAAAATGACAAAGCATTCAGAAAATCTAATTATCATCATAGTTAAATTTTAACTTTTAAATTTATAATTATTTTTTTAATTGAAGTGATAATAACAACATTTTAACATACTTTTTTATCATTAGTTTTAGACATGATTAAATTAAGATAATATTTGTATTCTCCTAAATTTTAATTCACATATATTCCTAAAATAATACTTTTATAAAAACATACATTTATATTCATGGCTACAATAATATAACAAATAACATTATATTGAAATAATACTCTTGCAACTGACGACTTACATAACTAGGTTTAGTTTAATACTAATGTATTTGTTTCATAAATGAAACAAGAATACATTAATTTGTACATTAAAAGAGCATTAGATTAAAGGAGAGCCATTTGCTTGATATTAATTGGATAAGAATCATCAGGTGAACCATTATGAGCTCTCCAAGCAAATACATATACTACAGATTGTGTTGGGTGGAAGGCATCCCAAAAGACATATTGATTTCTGAATGCACACGGCAATTGAAGAGGGAGGCATGATATTTGGCCACGATATATTCCAATCCCACAACAGGCACTATCAACAATAGTAAGAGCTGCAAAAGGTAACCATTACCATTTGGTAAAGTTCATCATCTCTATATGTTCTCATACATAATGTAAATTGTTTGAGAATGAATTACTAAATCTTACAGTAGGAAGCAGGGTTGCTTAGGATATCCCCAAAGACACGATAAGTGTTACCATATACAAATATGGCATCTGAATGGTTTTTGTTCAACTGATCCACCATTGATCTGATCCCTTCATTGAATGGTCCTACCATCTGGTTTACCGAATCGACACACCTTCCCGGTGGAGCTAAACCCATTGATCTTTGATTAGGGGTGCAGCCGAGTGGTCCGAGTCCTGCTAAGAAGAACTTCCTTAATCCTAAGTTATATAGTGCCTGCAATAGAGCATATTTGAAATCAATAGAGCATATCTTAAAATATGGACAAAATGAAGGCAATATGTGCAAAGTTGTAAGAGACAGGAAAAGGAAAGTTTACAGTAATTTGCTTCATATAGTTGTTAACAAGAAGGTCGGCAAATTCTTGGGGCGTATAATTCAAACTTGTGTTGTACAATGCAGACAAGAGATAGTTGTTGATGTAGTCATTGTTTCCATTGACCATGATTGTTATAGACTTGGATAAGTAGTGACTCAATGCAGTTGCATTCATCATTGTCTTATACTTATTCAATGTGTCATCAAAGTTCAAGATTTGCTGGTTCAAGCTATATCGATCACCCTGCATCATAATACTTCTGCTTTTAGGTACCATAAATAAATCATTTATTTGGAAAAATAATAATGCAATCTTCTATTATACTAAACAAAATATAAAAACAGGAACTGATTAGCTATGGGTGCACTGGTTGGGGAGAAACATCTTTAACACTTCACGATAACTTGCAGATCGAGAAGAATTTGAGACGAGCTCAGCTTCAACAGTGATTGCATATCTATATATTATCAAAATTTTATACTTTTCTAGATGAAAAGTAAAAAAGTTTTAGAATAATTGAGACAAGTATATAGTACATAGTGTCTCCCAGACTCATCAAGAATGCCAGCAGAAGCTGATGCGAAATTGACTCCATTGAGTATTTCAGATCCAACAGAGGTAAGAGCTGCAAAAGGTGGAGGAGAGGGGACATCCAAAAACTCTCCTGTAGAGATGAAAATTATAAATTTAGAGAAAGCTGAGAAGATCCATGTACAGTCATTGTAACATTCAAAAGTAGATGATTTACCAATGAAGTCAATGAGGGATTTTCCATTCGAAAATCGCCCAGTAGAACCATTGCTGAAATCGATACCGTAAGGAAAGAAATTTGCCTTTGCCATGGAGTTTAGGAAGTTATTGTTGCCAACATCGACTGATGAATCTCCAAAAACAAATAAAGCTGGAACACTCGGTGACTGTGAGTTCACTTCTGCCATCCCATTCCAGCAAAGTAACAATACAAGCACCATTGTTGCAATTCTTATATACTCAAATATTCCCTTGCCCATCATTTGGTGAATTATGAAAATATTGAGGCAAACTTATATGTAATGATGAAGGTCGGAGTTTGATGTCATGTTCCTCTGGACAATACATATATATATAGAGGTTGAAGTTGGAAGTCGAGTTCACTTTTCTCGTGTTTTTACTTGCTCTTCCTAGTCACTCTTTTCTACCTTCATATGTTTTGGCAACATGAGTTTTGGCCTTACTTTCCATGTGAGTTACATGTCGCAGAGGTTCCATGGATCCACCAGAAAATTGCATTGAGAAAAGAAGAAAGGGAAAAGAATAGTCGAGGCCCCCGCTAGGTCTTCCTACAACCAGCTAAAATCATGGAAAGTAAACGCTAAACCAGCAATAAAATCAGAAAAAAGAAGAAGTTAAAGAGGTAGAAAAAAGCCAACATTATGTGCCTTCTCTTAAACAATAAAAATTATGGAAAGTAAATGCCAATCTAGCAATAATATGAGCAGAAAAAAGCAAATACATTATTGGTTCCATCGTTCCATCATTCTGGCTGCATCGTCTGAGATTGTTGTAGTTTTCCCTTGAGTTCATTTTCGTCATTCTGGATTTGTTGTATCTTTCGCCTGAGTTCATCATCGTCCTTCTGGGCAATGTTGTCAGAATCGAGATTCTACGCAGAGACGGAGCAGGGTGTAGACTCGTAGAATCGTATAAACGTAACACGGACGTTACGATTCTACTAATATACATAAATGTGATATACATGCATATAAATTCATAATAACAATCACTTTAATAGACTTGCATAATCCATAATATTGTCATTGTCAATAATAAAATATTCAAATACCAAAATGTACCGCCGAAGGTCTGCGTGCAGCGTTAGCCTCAGCCAGACCAGAACTGAAGGCTGTGTAGCGTGCAACGTGTGTGGCTGGGAATGGATAAAGGGGAAATGAAAACACGTTTTCTACTGTAAATTTATTTAAATTAAAACCGGGTCAAACCGGGTAACCGAGTGGTGTGCGACCCAGTTCGCATATAGTAGAATCGGAGACGGCACGGCGATTCCACGGTTCTACCCGTTCCACGCCGATTCCACTCGATTCCACTAGATTCTGATTCTACCACCGATTCAAGACGGAAGGTCCAATAGAAGCGTAGAATCGCCCGATTCTACGAGTAGAATCGCGATTATGACAAGAGTGCTTCTGGGTATTCAAATTTCCCCAAATGTCAAAATTTTAGAAAAATTAGGGTTTCCAATTTGCCCCTTAAAACCCGAAACGCAGGAACACAAGGGTAACTCAAATTTCAATTTGCTATAAACCGCAAACGACGACGGCAGGGATTGACGATAGCGATGGCAGAGATCACAGGCGATGGCTGCAACGTTGTGTTCAAAAAGGGAATTTCACCCAAACATATCAGGGTTTAATTTTGAATTATTCAAAACTGAGTGCGCAAATCATAATTATTACAAAATAGTAATTAATTCATTAATGACATGTACATATCAACTTAATATGTATTAATTTTATTGGGCCAACTCACTAAGGTAAGTTCTTTATGAGGCATAATGACATAATTAATTATGACCTTAAAAAATTTAAATTCATTTAATATTTTATATAATTAAAATTCTAATGATTAAAATGTAAAATAAATACATTATGATAAAGTTGATCATTAAAAATATTAACAAACAAGGATAAGAATAATGTATGTGAATTAAATTGATTTAAGTGAGATATTAATATTATTAATTAATTTAAAAATTAACGTATACCATATTTAAATAATATGAATTATTGGTACTATTAATTAATTGTTTCTTGATTTAAAAAATTAATGCATTTAGTAATACTTTATGTTAATAATTATTTTAGTTATTAAATATGAAATATGTATATGGAAATAAAATATTAAATACTAAAATTACTTCAGGAAAATATTAATTATCAATAATAACTTGATAAAAGTTATTGAAAATGATTAAATGAGACTATAAGCTATTAAGTATTAACCGTTAAGCACAATAACTTTATAGATAGTAATATTATAAATTAAGTTTTAAAATTAGATTTTTTTTGTTAAATATAACTTATTATTCTTAAATTAAAATTAAAAATTAATTAAAAATTAAATATTCTTTACATATATTTTTAAATAATAATGCATTCTATTTGAAATTTGGAACTTAAATGCTTTCTGAGTGCTAAAAAGTATCATACACAATATATTTTATACACATAATAGGCAAGAGGTAGCTATCTATGTGCTTAGTAATATCTATTACTACATTATGAAAATTCGAAGTCAACTACTTCACCTCTATCTCTCAGCAAGAACTTCAAAATCGGAAGGACGGGCATTAAATGCACAATTTTTTTCAGATCGGAAAAAAATAGTTATATTTTTTTGTTATGATGACTGGCACAAGCCCTAATTTTCTGCTTCTAAATTATAAATTCCTTTTGTTTGTAATATCTTTTAGACAAGTGGGTTGACACATTGAGTAGCACCAATATGGAATAAGAGAGCATCGAGGAAAAGTTACAACACACAAAACCTTCTTGAGGGAGAACACTGTTCCTAAGGTGCCTCACTTCATGACCTGCATCGTTATTTGATTGGAGCTAGGAAACCAATCACAAGCGTTTGAAATGAGAGTGATGTTTATTATGAGAGATGAAAGTATTAAATTATGACCGTACAGTCATTCATGAGTGGTTGAGATTAAAAGTATTTTAGTGGTCACATGACTTTTAAAAAAATCATGTCATTTTGTTTTAATATTAACCCTTCATGGTAGATTTAATAGTTAAGATTTAACGCTCTCATTTTTCATAATAAACATCACTATCACTTGATACGCTCCTATTAGCTTTTGTTTTCACCTAGATTTCTAGGGTGATTGAAATGTAGATAACCCAAAGCTTTTCTAGAGAAATATAAATAATTTAATTGTGCACACTTAATTCCCTTCAATGTAAAAGTTAACCGAAAAAATGGTTCACAGTAAAAAACAATCACTCCAACAATCATAAATCCCTAATGTGGTTACCAACTTCTTTACTGATAAAATCTTGTTACTTCCTAAATTATAATTCTACCCAAAGAAAATTATTTTGAAGAGATAGAATATAGTTTTGCAAATAAAAGAGTGGATTTGAATTGTGATTCTTTGCTTGTTAATTATGTGTACTGATCAATGCATAATTTTTTCAGATTATTTGTGATATACTCAACATTTGTGATTTATTTTACAAACTTAGCTAAGCTTTGCACTTTCACACTTAATTTAATGGGTTAAATATGTCTTTGGTCCCTAAACTATGAGCGAGATTTGGTTTTCGTCCCTCGCCGGCGTAAAGGTGGACTTTAGTCCCCAGACTATAATAAATCGTTGGTTTTAGTCCCTGCCGCCGGCGTGGTCAACGCCGGAGCTCCGTTTTGCTCACGTGGCACTGCCACGTCAATTAATAACACATGTGGAATTTCTTTTAATTTTTTATTTAAATTAAAAAAACAACAAAATAAAAAAAAAACTAACGTAAATGTTTCTTCTTCTTCTGATCTTCTTTCTTCTTTCTTCCTTCTTCCTTCTTCTTCGTGCTTCTCTCTTCTTCCTTCTCTCCTTCCTTTTCCTGTTTCGTCTTTCTTCTTCACCGTCTTCGTTCGTCCTCCGTCAGGAGCCCAGAAGCAGGCCACGAGGCACCAGCGTTCCCATCGTCTCTCCTCCGATGCGACTTCGTCAATGTCTCCTTCTCCCTCCGTTTCCGGCCGAACCAATGGGCCAAAGGAGAAACCACCACCACCAATGGAATCCCCAAAACGTCCGCATCAAAACCCCTAAATAAATTTGACGATCGGCCGCCGTCGACCGCCGCCGCCTTCATGGCTGTTTTCCGGCCAATCCTTTTGGCTTCTAAGAAAACGGGTAGCACGAAGATGATCCTCGCCACGAGGAGAAGAGGATCCCATGGTCCTTTGCCGTCGCCGCCGTTCGCCGCCGCCGTCCTTTGCTCTTCTTGTTGCTCTTGCTTTCAATTTCTTCTTTTTTTGTTTTTGCAACTTGGGTTGAAGGGGATGATGGATCTGGGTTGAATTCTTCACGATTCTGATTCTGGGTTGAATGAGTTTGAGTTTTGGCTTGCTCTTCTTGTTGTTGTTGCTTTCAATTTCAGTTTTGTTTGTGAGTTTTAGCTTGTTGTTCTTGTTCTTGTTGGTTTGAATTTCAGTTTGAGTTCTGGCTTGCTATTTTTGTTGTTTTCGAATTTCAGTTTATGCTTTGATTTTCAGTTTTGAATAAAGTGAGGTTTCTGGGTTTATTTTCCTGTTTCTGTTTATGAAATGGTTGAAGGTTGGGTGTGGAGGGTGTTAAATTTCTGGGTTTGTTTGTTTTGGGTTGAAGGAGGATGAAGAATTCTGGAAACAATATGATTCTGGAAAAATTAATGGAGGTTGGTGTTTGATTTTTGATGTTTTGTTTTTCTGGAAAAAAAACAAGATTTTTGATGTTTTGGGTTGAAGGAAGAAGAAGAAAGAAGCATCGAGGGAGAGGATGAAACAATATAATTCTGGGTATGCTGGGTTTCTGAGAGGAAGAAGGAAGAAGGAAGGAAGAAGGAAGAAGGAAGAAGAAAATTCTGGGTATTCTGGGTTTATGAGAGGAAGAAGAAAGAAGAAAGAAGAAACAAGGAAGAAGGAAGAAGAAAAGATGGCAGATTCTGGGTTTCTGCGTTTTGGCTTTTTTTTTTTGTTTTTAATTTAAATTAAAAGAAATTCCACGTGTCTTATTAATTGACGTGGCAGTGCCACGTGAGCAAAACGGAGCTCCGGCGTTGACTACGCCGGCGGCAGGGACTAAAACCAACAATTTATTATAGTCTGGGGACTAAAGTCCACCTTTACGCCGGCGAGGGACGAAAATCAAATCTCGCTCATAATTCAGGGACCAAAAACATATTTAACCCTAATTTAATTGGAATTTAATTTGAAAAGTACTTAAATCTTGATTTTTAGAATCTATGACCCTTTGCACTATAACAAATTGAAACTAGAGGTATAATGGTTCAAATGGGACTGTTAGCGAAATGCAGTATCGTCCAATACTTATCATCTGATACTATCATCTGAATAAGTTAGCACTCTATCGTCTGTATGGCAGCATCGTCAGCCAAGTTGAATCGAATGCATAACTGTATCGTCTGGTCAGTTAGTCATGTCAGTTGTCCATGTGTGATAGGTGGCCCGGAATTATCCGAGATCCTGTCAGATTATGATGACCCGGAATATCTGGGATCCTGTCTGTTTTCACTATGTATATAAACAGAGCTTGTACAGTGAATTAATCAGAATAGAAAGAACATTCAGTATCTTCGATTTCTCATTTTTTCTTCTTCCAAGAACCCTTGGTTCTTAACATGGTATCCTTGGTTCTTAACATGGTATCAAGAGCTAGTCTCGATCTGTGATCTATTTTTTTGCTTTCTTCCCTATCGTCTGCTGTTCTGCCTAAAGTTGTTAATTGCAAACAGTCCTGGCAGATCTGGCAAGATTTTCATGACTTCTTGAATGTACATTCTTTGGCACAATCCGCAACTCATCGCTCAGAGCTTCGCACCATTGTCAAAGGGTCAAAATCTCTCTTCGACTATCTCAAACGCATTAAGACAATTGTCAATGCTCTCATCTCCATAGGTGATCCAGTTTCATATCGAGATCACATTGAAGATATCTTTGATGGATCATCGGATGAGTATAGCTCTCTTATGCCTCTTGTCAGCAATTGGGAGGTGCCATGCTTTGTCTCTCAAGCAGAAGCAATGCTTATTGTCTAGAATGTAATATTTTACCGTATTCTAGTTTTTTAAGTCAATTTTTTAAGAAGTTGTTTTTTGAGATCCTAATTCACCCCTATTAAGATTTCTACCTTGAGTGTTTACAATTGGCACCAGAGCTTAGTTGGGCAGGTTATTCCTAAATCCGCGATTAAGCACGCTTAAGATGACATCCTGTAGATATATATTAATAAGGTGATGGTGGAAACATCAATTGTTTTTTTCAAGGTATATATTCTCATGTTGCAAAGAGGATCATGAAGTGCAAAATAAAGGTGGAGTTAGCTCAAAGTTGGATTAAACTTTCAAAGTATGTTTTGTCATCATAAAAAAGGGGGAGATTGTGAAGGAGGATCCTCTCCTACCATTGCAAGAGGTTTTGATGCTTCCAAAACAACACCAACATTGATGTAGAAATGAAGACCTTTATGTTTATTTTTTAGAATGTAATATTTTATCGCATTCTAGTTTTTTAGGTCATGAATTTCTTAGGAAGAGCTTTCAAGTTCCTTGATCATCTTTGCTGTCTAGATCTTAGTAAAATTGTGTTTAATAAAGTTTAATTTTTTTCATAAATAAAATTCTTAGAAACCTTAGGAAAATTGCTTTTGAATAGTGCTTTTAAAAGTGAAGCTTAACCAGTTGGGTAACAGATTACCAGTTTGGTTAACAGATTACGTAGAGAGAAAAAGTTTAAGAGGTAATCGATTACCACGGGTAGTAATCGATTACCCTGTGCTAATTTTGGTTAAAATCTGATTCTTAACTTCTCTATTTGTTTTTCCTTAACACTTGTGTGAATTATTTGATTCCTAAAGGTTTTCTACACTACTATATAAGACTTTTCATTAGTGTTAAACACAATTAACACATTTATTGATTTTTCATTGAGAAATTTCAGATTTGAGAGCAAAGTCTTCATGTTCTTCATCTTTAGGTTTTCTATTTCCTGGTTGGGTTTAGAATTCCATCTTGCTGAGATTGCTTCTTTTTCTTTGTAATCAAATTGATGAAATTGATGGCGCTATAGGGTTTGGTGAGTTAGTGCATATGTGCAAGGATGTCTTGCATATTGGGATTTTGAGTTTCTAGGTTCATTGTGAGTGACTTGGTGAGTCTTGTATGAACCTCGACAATCGATGGTGATCAGCAAATCCCATTCCACGCTGGGGCTTAGATGTACTTCAGTTGGCGAACTAAGCAGGATAAAAATCACGGTGTCATCCCCTTCAACCCTTATCTCTTTTTACATTTTTGCAATATGAATGTTTTAGGGTTCTTAATTTGGGGTTTTGCACGACTTCGTGATTAATTGATATAATAGGTGTTATATGGTCTTTGTATATGATGTATATGCTTCTGTGTATATCTTGATTCATTTCTGAAATCGAATCTATTGTAAATTTCTAAGTTTCTTGAACATTGTTTTTGACCGGTAACAAATTACCGAGGAACGGAAACAGATTACCATCCTCTGGTAACAAATTACCAAGGTACGGTAATAGATTACCGAAAGTTGTTGTTTGGTTTTTTAAGTCAATTTTTCTAACAAGTTTAGTTGATTTTTTAGATCCTAATTCACATCCTCTTAAGATTGCTACCTTGAGTGCTTACCGCCTGGACTAGGCCAATTTGGTTTGCTAGCCAGATCCAGCTTTTCCCCTTTCATGAAGTGCTTCTAAACTTTAGAATGTGGGTAAAAGAAAAATTACTATTGCTAAGATCTCAAAAAGATTTTCCAAACCTGGGTCCTACATGCTTCTTCATACAATTTGGGGGATCATGTAAGAAAGAAATGAAAGCTTCTTTTAGAACAGATCCCCAAATCCTTTAGCTATAGTTCCAAAATCAACTCAGCTCTTACCGAGTTTTGCCCCCAGCACCACCCCAGATTTTCACAGACTCTAATGGCAATAATCAATCAGAGTTTACATAACTGGTTTAAATTCGATTTTGGTACATTTGTTTGATAAATGAAACAAGAATGCATTAAAGAGTACATTAACGGAGAGCCATTTGCTTGAGATTAATTGGATAAGAATCACCAGGCGGGCCATTAACAGCTCTCCAGGCAAATATATATATAACAGATTGTGTTGGGTGGAAGGCATCCCAAAAGATATACTCGTTTCTGAATGCACATGGCAATTGAAAAGGTAGGCATGATAGTTGGCCGCGGTACATTCCATTCCCACAACATGCTCTATTAACAAAGTTAAGTGCTGCAAAAGGTAACCATTACCACTTGGTTATATTAAGAAACAGAAACAGAGGATGGAAGAAGAAGTAATAGAGAAATGAAAAGATTCATTATTCTTCACAAGTCAGATTATACACACTGGTTATCTATTTTATACAAGCAGAAACAACTATAAGATGCAAAACTGACAATGCTAACTTACTAACTAATTGCACAACTAACTAACTGATTACACATGATTAGCAAAACTAACCATGCTGACATGGCATGATAACTGCCATTTTACTATCGTAACAGGTTAAATTCATCATCTACAATTTTATATATTGTGTAAAGTCTTAAATGCACTTTTAGTCCCACTATTAGGTCTGAGTGATTTTACGGTGTGTTTGGATTCACGTTTGGAGATGCCAAACGTGGATCCAGTAATTCAAAAACAATTATTTCTTACTTTTACAAATGTGGATCAGTCCAAACGTGGATACAGCCTCTTTTTCTAAAAATGCATTTAATCCTCTTACTTTTAATGACATGATTTTGGTTCCCTACTATTGACTTTGAGTGATTTTAGTCTTTACTTTCAATTGCATGATTTTAGTCCCCATATTTTTTGAGATTCACAATTCAAATCCCTTTGTTAAATCCAAATACTCAAAGATTGCAATTTTATTGCATTCAGGCAGCTACTATAGAATTCTTGTTTAAATTAATATTATTCTAACAATAAATATCATCCGTAAAATGAATTATTTCTACAATTCTTGCATCTTATTACAATTTTACTGCTAGCTTAATTTACACTTTTCAATAATAATTCATCTGGGTATCGTCCTAAATATGCTGAATAATTTCAGAAAATGATTGTTTCCTATAATTAAAAGGGATATGATTTGAGCATCTCAAAAAGTACATGGATTAAAATCTTGCAATTGAAAGTAAGGTGACTAAAATTACTAAAAGCTGGTATTAGAGGTTCAAAATCATGCAATTGCAAGTAAGTTGATTAAAATCACTCAAAGATAATAGTTGTGGGACTAAAAGTGCATTTAAACTTTGTGTAAATTATTTGAGAAAAGATTATAATATCTTACAGTAGGCAGCAGGGTCGTTTAGAATATCCTCAAAGATATGATAACTGTTACCATATACAAATATAGCATCGGGATGGTTTTTGTTCATCTGGTCTACCATTGATCTGAGCCCTTCATTGAAGTATTTAACCATCTGATTTACCAATTCCACACACCTTCCTGGTGGGGCTAATCCCCTAGCTTTCTGATTCGGGGTGCAACCAAGTGGTGCAATTCCTGCTAAAAAGAACTTTCTCAATCCTAAGTTATATAACGCCTGCAATAGAACATATTTGAAATCAACTACATGTGTAATAATAAATCCAAATGCAACTTCAAGTTCTTAACTAAATATATGGACAAGATAAGAGAAATTATATGTGACAATTCATAGATTGAATAATTAAACACCATATAAGTTATTAGAGAAAGCCAAATTACCATAATTTGTTGTGTGTATCTGCTGATAAGAAGGTTGCCAAATTCTTGGGCACTTATATTCGAACTTGTGCGGTATAATTCAGGCAAGAGGTAGTTGTTGATGTAGTCATTGTTTCCACTCACCATGATAGTTATAGACTTAGCTAAGTATTGACTCAATGCAGTTGCATTCATCACTCTCCTGTACTTGTTCAATGTGTCATTGAAGTTCATGACTTGCTTGCTTAGGCTATACCGATCACCCTGTATCATAGTATAAATAAATTAAATATTAGTGCACTCTTCTAGCAAACAAATATAAATATAGGAATTATGTTGATTGCTACATGAAAGTAAGAATAAAATGTTTTAAGAATAACATAGACAAGTGTATATGTAGGATACATAGTGTCGCCCAGACTCATCAAGAATGCCTCCAGATGCTGATGCAAAGTTGACTCCATTGAGTATTCTAGATCCAACAGAGGAGGGGTCTGCAAACGGTGGAGGAGAAGGGACACCTAAAAACTCTCCTGCATAGATGAAAATAATGAATTTAGAGAGAGTGAAGGTCAATATTTTTTCCTATCCAACATGCCTAATCACTACAAGTACCTGGGGAAAAAAAAGAGATGTTAATATTGATGCACAGTCATGGTAATAGTCACAAGTAGATCATATATTTACCAATGAAGTCAATGGGAGATTTGCCATTAGAAAATCGCCCAGTAGCACCGCTGCTGAAGTCGATGCCGTAAGGAAAGAAATTTGCCTTGGCCATGGTATTTAGGAAGTTATTGTTGCCAACATCAACTAATGAATCTCCAAAAACAAACAAAGCTGAAACCTTTGATGACTGTGAGTTCACTTTTGTCATCCCATTCAAGCATAGAAGTATTACAAGCATCACTGCTCCAATGCTTACATAATCAAATCTAGACATGCCCATCATTTGGTGAATTGTGAATGTATTGTAGCAAACTTATAATAGAAGTGAAGGTTGGAGTTGGAAGCCATGTTCCTCTCGTGGCAATACATATATATAGTGGTTGTGAGCTGCCATGGATCATAGTCCATTCAAAATAGCGACTACAAAAATTTGAGTATTTGAGTCAGGTTGTCACCTAATTTGCTTCTCGTGTCTTTCCTCGTGCTTTTGCTTGCTCTTCATTGCCATTGTTTTCCGCTTTTACCTTTTCAGGAAACATGAGTTTTGGTGTGTGATGTCCTCACTTTTCATGCATATTACATGTCACAAAGATTCAATGAATCCACGAGAAAATCGCACTGGAAAAGGGGGAAAGGGGAAAAGAGAGTCAAGGAAACAAGAACCAAATAAGAGTCGAGGAAATAAGACTTGAGGTTGTTGTTTGGTCTTGCCCTAACCAGCAAAAATCATTGAAAGTAATCTCTAAACTAGCAATCAAACCAGAAAAATATGGAAAAGAAGAGTTAGGAAATAAGAGCCGAGGCCCCTGGTAGGTCTTCACCTAACTAGAAAAATCATGGAAAGTAAATGCTAAACTAGCAATAAAATCAACATAAAAAAGGGTAAGGGTCGAGGAAATAAGATCTGATGCCATTTCGTATAGTTGGCCTCCAAACTATTTGATGTCTCTATTTGATTTTTGGATGTGTGTAATAAATGGTGTGGTCATTTTTATATTTTGTCTCTATTTTTGACGACTCTAATAATTTATTCATGCTAGATTCAAATTATTCAGGATGAAAAACACATGTGTATGTTTCATGAGTATTGAGATGACACAAGGGGAGTTAGAACATAATTAAACACAGGGTCGCTCGTTTTACCTTCATCCTATGATGATGCCTAAAATCACATTCTGATGAGTTTATGCATTGTGTGGAAAACTCACTACTATAGAATGTCTTTTTACCATGCTCATGTTACCATGGTTTCACAACTCACTATTACAGAATTGTCTTTTTACCACGCTCATGTTATCACGGTTCCGTGTGGAACCGTGGTAAAAAGTTGCTCCGAGCTCTATTACTATTGTTTCATGTTGAACCGTAGTAACTGAGGTGCTTTATTACCACGGTCATACGCTCATGTTACCATGGTTCCACAACTCACTATTACAGAATTTTCTTTTTACCACGCTCATGTTACCACGGTTCCGTGTGGAACCGTGGTAAAAAGTTGCTCGGAGCTCTATTACCATTGTTCCATGTTGAACCGTGGTAACTGAGGTGCTCTATTACCACGGCCATATGGTAATCCTGGTAACTGAGATAGTTTTTATTATTTTTTATTAACATTGCTTATTACCACGGTTGGTAAGTGAACCATGGTAATAGGTTTTATTATTTTTTTAATTAACACGGCATATCATCACGGTTGTTAGGTGAACAGAGGTGATAGATTTTATTATTTTTTTAATTAACATTGTCTATTATCACGAGTGTCAGAGGAACCATTGTAATATGTGTTATTATATTTTAATTAACACTGGATATTATCACGGTTGTTATGGGAACCGTGATAATAGGAATTATATTATTAAAAAAATGGTGATTTGTTAGCTAGGAAACCCTTGTTTGGAGATCGAAACCCCATTTGTCTTCCCCTTTCTCTGTTGCGACTCCAGCGTTCTTCAACAGTGTCACCGCCGCTCCTCTCTCCTTGCCGCTACACCTCATGACCGCCGCACCTCATCACTGACACTCCTTCTCTCTGCAATGGCACTACCGCTGCTTTGCAAGCTCGTCAGCGCCAAGCTCGTCTATGCAAATCGCACTCTGGCCCCTCTTCTCTACCTCACTCGTGAGTACTCTTGACCTGCTTCTACTTCTAGGGTTTTGTTTTGAAGATTTTTGTTGTAGGTTTTTTTTTGTTTCTCAATACTAAGGTTTCCTCCATCGTCTAGTCCTGTAAGCCCTGACAGTCACGCCGTTGGACGGTGCACAAGGCGCGTCTCCTCCATCGTCTAGTCTTGTCAGCTATGTTTTGACTTCTTAAATGCTTCAGAATGCGTTGTTTCCCAATTAAAACTTGTAATTGCTTCCGTCTTTACTCTGCAACTTTTCGGCATGCGCGTTTCCCACATAAGTTTCACAATTCTCAAGACATCCTCTTAATCTCCCTCTTCTTCACCCCTCTGTGAAGAAGGTCTTGCTCCTGACCCTGGCTGAGGTTTTGATGACGATAAACTCATCGACAAAAAGAAGAAAAGAAGACTTAGAGGAAACAATGTAACATGATTCCTTATCTGCCTAAGTCTTAGATAGGTGAGTTATGCTTCTAAAGGCTTCTCTAGTATAAAGGCTCTTTAAAACACTTATGCTAATTGAGTTTAACCTTTTCATAATTTAAAAGAGGTAGAAAAACTCAAGTCGTTCTTAAATGTTTCCTTTTCTGGAATCTGGACTTGAGTGTAATCGATTACACCCTTAAGGTAATCGATTACACATAGGCAAGTAATCGATTACAGCTTGCTCGTAATCGATTACATGTTTGAATTTGAAATTCAAACAGTAACGGTCACATAGAGTAATCGATTACCTAAGTACTGTAATCGATTACATGCTCGACAAGTTGCATCTTTTTCATGAACCATTGTGTCTCATATCTTTTGAGAAAGGTTGTGTTGGTTCATGGATGATCCCTTATGCCTATATATAGTCCATTTGAGTCCAAAATCGTGACACACAAGTAACACACACGAAATAGGCCAAAACTATTCTTAAATTGCTCTTTCATGTTCATTTAGCCTTTGTTCTTAAAACTTTCAAAGAGCCTAGGTTCTGAGTTCATATTCTTCATTATTTAAAAAACACTCTTGCTGTTCATATATTGAAGAACTCAGAATCAAGAGAGTCTTCTTATGCTTAATGCTTAAGAGCCTTAAAGCATAACACTCAAACACATAATTTCTCAAACACATATTTCCATACTCAAACACATATTTCTCATAAATAAAACTTAATATATCAACCCAATACTAACTCGAATTACTAAATAATTCAAGACAAAGTATAATCAATATACTTCAAAAAATTCAAACTATAACCACAAGAGTTACAGGAACCCAAAATACAATCACACAAAGTTGAGGGTCTTACACAGCCGATACCTCGCATTGTATTTGCATTTCTTTACTTTTACACGCAATAGCGTAAAAAGAAAACGAAAGCGAAACGGCGATTTTTATTATTAGGAACCGAATCCTCTCTCTTTTTAGCAAGATTCAATTTTTACAATCAAGAGTTCGTTGTTATTACCAAGGGACCATTTTTATCAGAGCATGATACTGATGAGTCAGAACCAAACAACCAAAATTTCAATTTCATCACCATACTGATGAGCTCGTTGTTAAAAGCAAGAGTTTATTTATATTGAACTCCAACAAGGGAGTAGGATCGTGATAATAAAAGAAAGGATAAACCCATCACAAATGATCATGATAATTATAAGCCACAGGGACCGAACCTAAGCAAATCAATAAAGCATCTCAGAAAGCATTGGTTCTGTTCGAACCGACAGAGGCAAGAAGAAAACGAGCATCACAAACATAGGAAGATCAAACAAGCACAAAGCAGTCACAGTAATTAAAGGAACCAAAACCATACAGAATAGTCACAATGAATAGAATGTCCATTTTACATTTGAATGCTCAATCAAGACATAAAACAAACATGCTCAGTAAACTAAAACATGAACACAAAAGCAGTGGTAAATTACAATATGGAGGTAGAGGTGAACCAACCGAAAGATGGAAAAGAAATGGGAGGACGCGACGGAATCGGGGGGTGGCGAGGTGGATTCTCGGCCGGCCTCTGAGCATTGGAATCGGCTATGGTGGCGCTAGACAGTGACGACGGCGCTGGCACGAGGTGGCGACGGAGTTGTCAAGTGGGGGAGAAGGAACGAGCAGCGGCGGTTCCTGACATCATGAACGGCGGCGGTGATCCGGCGTGGAAGAGGAGCAGAGTAGCGACGGCGGCATGGAGATGAAGGAGAGCGGAGCAACAGCGGCGGCAAGGTGATGAAGGCGACGACAACGTTGATGAAGAGATGGAGAGGAGCGGCGACGGCGCTTCCAGAGGAAGACGAAGAGAGAAGGAGCGGCAGTTGGGTGATGAAGGCGACGGCGACATCGATGAAGAGATGGAGAGGAGCTGCGGCGGCGGTGTTAGATTCAAACGATTTCATAATTTAATATGTTTTGATAAATAACAATTTTACCTTAGGTTTAATATTGATAGATAAAGATTTCCTAATACCTTGAATATTTCAAATTTCAGGAACATCTATCTATATCAAAAGAGTCTACCCACACTTTTAAAGGCATTATCAAAAATAGAACTTCAAAGAAAAACAAAGAAGAGGAGTACGTCTGGCAACTCATTGAAGAGCTAGTTCGCCAGTTGGGTACGTCCGCCAAAAGTGTACGTCCGCCTGAGGAGTACGTCTGGCTACACACCAAAGGAGTACGCCCGCCTAAGGAGTACGTTTGGCAACTCTATGAAGAGTTCGTTTGCCAGTTGAGTTTGTTTGCTAGTTGAGCACGTTTGCCAAGAGAGTTCATCCGCCTAAGTGGTGAAGATTTTGTTTGACAAATGCTACAAGCAATAAAGGCTAATCTACTTCGTCAAAGCATTTAATGAAGCACTGATCATTGCAGAATGAAGAAATGGACATAATAAATATTTTATTCCTCGTATCTCCAAACACTCTAACATTCCTTAAATCAAGCATATCTTTTCAGAGTCAACGGCGTGATTTCGTGAACATAGTATCCTCCCAACAGTCAGAATCAAATCTCTTGTTCAAAAAGAAGAAATTCTCTTTGGTGTCTTCCACGAGCATTTAATGACCAAACGACTACTCATGGCTGAAGCATTGAAGAACCAGACGTAATCAACCAAAGCAATTATTGCTGCAATTAATGCAAGTCAGAATGCATTTAATGTTATTTCAGAGCTGCAGAAGTATCCATTGCACACTCAGAAGTTCAAATTCAAACGGAAGCACTTCAATCTCCATCAACGAT
Source organism: Acmispon strigosus (assembly GCA_030819835.1). NCBI lineage: Eukaryota > Viridiplantae > Streptophyta > Magnoliopsida > Fabales > Fabaceae > Acmispon > Acmispon strigosus. The sequence goes on from JAUAMA010000007.1 coordinate 35,502,169, forward strand.
CATCAAGGGACTCCCTACTGAATATATAAATAGAGGACTTAGACACTTGAATCAATTGGCGACTTTCAACGATAAAATTTCCAAAGCATTCTAAGTCATCCTCTAAGCAATCAGCTCTAGTTCAAAACTCAAAATCTCATTGTTATACCTTTCTGAGTTAAGTCGTCTACCAGTGTGTGAATCCTTAACAGAGTGAAAACTCTGATCCTTTTTCACACAGCCTAAACAGAGAACCAACCTCCATATTATCTCTGTATACCGTTCTTAAACTTTCTACCTTACTCTTATTGAAGAGATTCTTGTAGAAACTCAAAAACCTCTTTGTAAATGAACTGGGAGTAGTCCTGTCAAATACTAGAAATGAGAAGTCCTGATAGAATACTTGTAAAGGAGTAGTCCTCAGAATACTGGGAGAAGTCCTGAAAAATACTTGTACTATTTGAGTAAATAGTGGAAAATCTTGGTGAAGCCAAGGACTAGACGTAGCCCTGTCGATTAAGGGAGTGAACCAGGATAAACACTTTGTGTGCTTTACTTTTCAGCATTAACTTATTTTCGCTGCACTTAAGCTCTTGAAAAGTATTTTGAAAATTTATACTTGCGCTTAAAGAAAAGTTTTTAAAAATCACACACAATTCAAACCCCCATTTCTTGTGTGTTTTATTACTATCAGGTACTTCCAAAGGAAGACGAAGAGAGAAGGAGCGGCGGTTGGTGTTTTGTTGTGAGAGAAGGAGAACGATGGGGGAGGTGCGGCGGCTGGTGAAGTAGAAGAAAGGGCTAGGGTTTTTGAGAGAGAGATAGGGAGTAGAAGAGAGAAATTAGGGTTGGGGGATGAAAATGAATGAATAGTGTTTTCGAAAATTGAGATGGGGAGTGTTAGGGTTTTAGAGGTGAAATTATGGAGATGCCCCTGCCTAGGGTTTTCCGAAGTTGCTAGGGTTTCTCTCCCATATTTTATTTTAATTCCTTTCCCCCCCTTTTTTTTCTTGGTCGTGGGCCCACTCGGCCCACTCTCTTCCTTTCTCCCTTTTTTTTGTTGGCCATTTGGGCCTCTCTTTTTCCTCCCTTTTTTCGTTTTCTTTCCTTTTTATGGGCTCTCCCCCAAACATTCATCTTTTCTTTGTTTTTTTTATCATTTTTTTTTCTTAATCATTTTAATTCTAACCTAGATAACAATTACTTAATTAATTGATAACAATGATAAAAACCTAATTGATCTAAATATTTTATTTTTTTACCTAACCTTATTCTAGGTGAAATGGGCCGGACTAAATCCGGTTTCCACACCACACATGCTTCAAGCCCTCATACAAAGCACGAAGCTCTGCCAAGAGCGCATCACCCACACCAAAGGATGAAGCGAATCCTGATATCCACCTCCTCTCCCTATCTCGCAGCACACCGCCCTCACCCATAAAATTAGAGTTCAAAACCATGCTTCCATCACTGCAAAGCACAACCGGCCCATCCTCTTCACTACCCAATCTAATATCATACAATACTAGGATATTCGACATGCGACCCCGCGTGTGGAACTCAGCAGCAGTAATATATATCTTCCTTAGCACTACCCCAATGGGCCAAGGATTTGGCTCAAAACAACATTTATTCCTCCAAAGCCATAGACACCAAAGAATAGCACAAGAAAGAGCATGATTAGAATACTGCAGGTGCGTGACCAGCCATGATTTAAGAGCCAAACCTAGAGGAAACGACGGCAGTACTGTCCTCAAAGCGACCCATACCTGCTGCGACATCGGGCACAAACAAAGGACGTGATCACCATCCTCAACTGGGACTCCATAGCAAGCACAAGCTGCAGATGGCGCTAGATGGCAGTTGTAGCGCTTCTGGCTTAAGGGCAAAACATCTCTCGCAACCAACAAAAGGAAAAATCCACTACTTTATTTGTCATCATCTTCTTATTTTTAATTAAATAATTATTAGCCTACTAACTATACTTAGTTATTACTTATTACTATTATCCTTTTTTTTCAACATTACTATTATCTTTCTTAAAGAAGAAGGATGGAACAACAAGATTTCAAAAGAAAAAAAAGGATGGAACAACACCAGGCCGTAAGGCCCTGAGGAAAAAGAAGGGCTAATAGCCCAAATCTTAAATTGACCAATTCTTATAATATTATTTGTAGCAAAGAACCCAAAAGAAAAAGTAAAATGATGACAAAGGGAAAAGCTGGGCAGCGCCGCACCAACAGAGAAAGAACTCAAAGAAGAGAGGAAAAAGAAAGGTAAGGAAGACAAAGGGAAATATTAGATAGTTTCAATTTTTAGATCAGACCTCTTTTTTTTCTCTTTCACTCTATTTTGAGTCATGATTCATAGACATAGACACCAGAGAGAGAAAAGAAAAGAAGAGAGATAAATAGCAAATGTGATATAAAGAAAAATGAAGGTGTCTATGGATGTTTGCACCGTTTGCTCTGTTTTACTTCTTCATCACAGCTGTCACCTTCACTCTGTTCTTCTCCTCTAACTAAAGGTAAATGCACCCAAAGGTGTGTCAAACAATTATTTTTCATACAAATATTCATATGGCCCCTGGTTACATTAGCACAATTCTGTTGCTTAAAAAACAAGGCAATTTGTTTTTTACCTAGTGGATTTCCAGATATCTCCCAAAACAGATAAAAGTGAATTCCCACAAATATATTTCATATATACTCAGCACAAGCAGATAAAATTCCTTTTCTCAGGAAAAAAAAATTGGGGGAATTGCAAACTTCTATGTGATCTACCATCTATTATTTATATTATACTATCATCTGGCTCAATTCCTTAGATCCTACTCTTCAGCTTCACGTTCATGCCATCTGAGGAACTCAGAAAAATGGAGCTCTACTCTCCACAAAGTTACACTATTTATAGCATATTTGGATCAGCTTCGGGTTCCGGAATCAATTATAAGCTACTTGCAGAAACCTCTCACCAAAATCGATTTAGGATTCCAAATCAATAGTAGAAGAATTTCCAAACATGCACTTAAACTCGGATTTGGCGTCTCCGATGCAGTTCTTAGGACCAAGATGAACTTGCTTCTCTCGACCGAGTTTCTGACCGGTGAGGCGATTTACAAGCCTGTCCAGAGCTTCTTTCATCCACCAGTGTTGACAAACTTCCCTTGCCTCAGCCACACTCATCTACACACCCAAAACAGAAAATTTCAAACAAAAAAATCAGTGACTTTTTTCAGAAAAGAACAACAATCCCATCAATTAAGAATGCTTCAACATATTCAATCTGGCTCATCCTTTTTGAAAAGCTTTTTAGTACTCACCCATATTCTTTGACGAAGGTTCTTCTCTGGCCAGAACTCCAATTGCTCTTGAACAAGTAGTGGGAACATGTACCCTTCATAAAAAGTATCGTAAGTCTTGCTCTTGAAGCTCCATTTACCCAATCTACCCTGCACCAACATAAACAACAGGAACAGTTAGTGTGTGTTTGATTCCATGTTTGAGAGCCATCAAATCAATTCTCATTGGCCAGAATGACTTTTAGCTTGTTGACCAAAATCGCTTTTATCTCGTTAGTAGTCATTAGATGTTTAGAGGCAAGAGATAGTAGCTTTTGTGTTGGATATAATCAATCGTGAAATTTCACGATTGGATTTCTCAACATTTCCCATAAACATTGACTTTCAAGTTTCAATTGATTTTTACCATAATCAATTTTACTAAAATCAATTCTTAGAACGCGCAGATCCAAAAAAGCACTTAGTTTATAATTGTTTTTTGAAATCTCTTGTTTTTTTAGCCCAAATTCTTGAGTAAATGTCTCACCCCAACAATGCCTCGAACCCCTGCTTCCTCTAAGGTCTCTCTCAAAGCTGCCTCTTTTTGTGATTCGTCTAATTCCCAGCCTCCCTGTTGTTTGGTCAACCAGAAAATTATAATGAGAAAATGAAGGAAAATAAATCAAATTGATGTGTAATTTACTATTGATAGTTGACTAATATATATATTTATATATACCTTTGGAAATAGCAACCCTTTGCCTTTCTGAGAACTGATAACCAGGACTTCCAATTCATCACAAACATCAATAGAAGCTTTCTCCCCAACCTTAAACCTGTAGGGTATGCATCTGTATCATCATGATTGAAGGAACAAAATTAGTAGGGGGAAAACAGTATTTTGTTAAACATTGAAATAAAACTCAAATGTAATTCAGAGCAACAAAGCTAAATTTGTCTTTCACTTCACCCACTAGAAACTCATAACCCAGCAACCAAAAGCGTTCAAATTCTTAGTATTCAATATTCACACAGCAGAACAAAGAAGTCAAAATGGTTTCAGAACTCAGCAAAACCGACACCCCACAAGAAAAAGCACAAATCTTTGGGGTTAAAAACTTCGAAACATAGATGGGTACCATTTATTTTATGAAAATCGAAAACTAAGAAAAGAGAGAGGAATAGGAAGAGACGAACCCCACGACTTGGCGACGACCTTCTCTGTAACGCTGCAACTCCCTACCGGTACGAGAAACCAATGCCACAGCATTTTCTTGAGAAATCAAAGCAACCATTTTGGTTATCGGTTTATCTTCCACTCTTTCAATGGAATATTGAAACAGAGTGTGTGTTAGGAACAAGAACTTGAACTGAAACAACAACAAAACGAGCGAATGTAAATTGTGTTTAGTGGATAGAATAACGGGAAGGGGACCCCTTTTAATAATGGTGACCGAGTAGAGAGAGAAAGTGAGCGCCTTTTCAAGAGACACCAAATTTTATTTTATTCATATTAAAAATAAAATTAAAAACTACTTCATTATTTTATTTCTTTGGTAAACGAAATTATGTTAGAAAAATGTTATCAATCACAACTACTGATATATAGATCACAACTACTGATACAACTACTGATATATAGATGAGTTTCTTAAGTATTTAGTTTAGAATTTAATTTTTAAATGGTATGTATGAAGAAACATTTGTTGGGAACCGTCTACTCACTTAACGTAATTTCAGAGTCTCGGTGAATTAGTCTCATGACATATGTCAACATTTTTAAACATGCGTACGATCACATGATATATTGAAGTAAATAAACCCCCTAATTGATAAAATCAAAGTAGACACAATGACTAATATTAAAAGTGTTCATCTAAAGGTTATGTCATACCAAAACCAAACAATGTAATTATGTTTTGGTAGCAGAAATAGAAAAACATCCAACAAATACTTATGTAGCAATATTCTCAACACAATGAAGATCTTATTTCACTGCCATCTTAACACATTTTAACTCTTTAGTTGAGGAAGCTTGTGAAGATCTTATTTCACTTATCTATCTCAACACGTTTTAACCATAGTTCAAAAGTTATTTTTCATAATAAATAAAGTTAATATAAGTCTGATAAGAAATGAATAAGTTGTGGTCGTTTGAAGTTAAGGATGCAGTGTCATCATCAACACGTTTGGAAGGAGGAATAGAAGACAATGGAAGGAGGAATGGTTTAGACGATGAAAGGAGGAAGAGTAGACAATAGAAGGAGGAAAGGTTTAGAAGATGGAAGGAGGAAGGAGGAAGGAGGAAAGAGTAGACAATGGAAGGAGGAATGGTTTAGATGATGGAAGCAGGAAGGAGTAGACGATGGAAGGAGGAATGGTTTAGACGATGGAAGGAGGAAAGTGTTATGTTCAAACGAGTTAGATCGTTTATCATGTTTTGAATGATAACAATTTTATTTCCCAAACCATATGAAGTATTATTTTCGGGAAATAATCCCTATTAACCAAAGAGAAAAAACACGAAAGATCGGCTGAAGACATGAAGGATGTATCGTCTGCTTATAATTGCTCTATCATCTACGAAGAATGAAAGCGTTGTCTGCTGAAGATAAGAAGTATCATTTGCTGAAGACAAGCTGCATCGTATGATGAAATGAAGAAAGCATCGTCTGGTGAAACGAGTCAGCATCGTCTCACATACTGTCTACAGTTGTCAAGCACAACTGAAGGAAAAAACTCGAATCACGTGACAAGTTAGAATATCAACGACTCTAATATCTCTCTCTACACAACATTAATTGAAATATCATAATGCATTAAATGCTAGCTGTCAACGGTCAAGAAAAGATCCGTTGAAGAAATCCAAGTGTGAAACCACAAATCCGAGTGAAGTTACTCAAGTGTGAAAAGATCTTAAGTGTCAAATTTTATCTACCTCTTTCACACCCAAACAGAAAACCATTGTCATATCATCTCTGTTTGTAAAACTCAAGTGTTTACCCAAGTGTCAAACCCTTCACAACGCTTAGAGTTTATCCATGCTTAAACTTTCTACCATCACTCTTTCTGAAGAGACCTTCATAGAACAATTTCTTTTTCTTGTAAAAGGAAATAGGAGAAGTCCTGATAATACTTTTTAGGAGAAGTCCTCATAATACTTGTAAGGAGAAGTCCCTATGATACTTGTTGGGAGAAGTCCCTGATAATACTTGTAGGAGAAGTCCTGATAATACTCTGGAGAAGTCGTGTGGCTAATACTTGTTAGGAGAAGTCCTTCGAATACTTTGGAGAAGTCTTGTGTCTAATACTTGTACTGTTCTGGTTAGAATAGTGAGAATCTTGGTGAAGCCAAGGACTTGATGTAGCTCTATCATTCTGGGGGTGAACCAGGACAAAACTCTTGTGTGCTGTTTATTTATGCTTACATTGTTTATTGTTATCGTCTGCCCATTCAACAGCTTGCATTGTCTGCCCTTCACCGCACACATCAAACATACCTTCGTTCTTGTTATTTCCACTGCAATAAAGTGTGTGTTTATATCTTTATCGTTTACACTCTGATTAGTAATATTCCGCTGAAACATTTACGAAAAAATTTTAAGAGACTAATAATTGTTTTAAATGTTAAGTTTTCATCATAACATAATTCAACCCCCCTTTCTTGTGCTGTTTGACCATTCCCTTTTTCTATCACAAAGGTTTAGATGATGGAATGAGGAAGAGTAGATGATGGAAGGAGGAAGGAGTAGATGATGAAAGGAAGGAGGAGGAGTAGACGATGGAAGGAAGAAAAGTAGACGACGGAAGGAAGAAAAGTAGACGACGGAAGGAGGAATGGTTTAGACGATGGAAGGAGGAGGAGTAGACGATAGAAGGAGGTCTGGTTTAGACGATTGAAGGAGGAATGATTTAGACAATAAAAGGAGAAATGGTTTAGATGATGGAATGAGGAAGAGTAGACGATGAAAGGAGGAAAGGTTTAGACGATGGAAGGAGGAAGAGTAGACGATGGAAGGAGGAACGAATAAACGATGGAAGGAAGGAGAGAGGATGGAAGGAGGAAAGGTTTAGACGATGGAAGGAGAAAGGAGTAGACGATGGAAGAGGGAAAGGTTTAGACGATGGAAGGAGGAAGAGTTGACAATGGAAGGAGGAAGGAGTACACGACAGAAGGAGGAAGGATTTATCATCATTTATAAATACCCAGGGCGCTAAGTGGCCTCAAATGGGCGCTGGGCGTCTTAGAAGGGTCCAAAACTCAGAAATTAGCCATAGACCACACTTAATTTCCCTCACACAAATTTGAAAACCCCTTTAGAATCAGATCTGTTTCACACACGCTTCTCTCTCACACACACATACACACAATCGTTCATCATCGCATTTAGAAATGATCAAAAATGAAATGACGAAATGAGCGAAGAAGAGAAGAAGAAGAAGAAGAAGAAGAAGAAGAAGAAGAAGAAGAAGAAGAAGAAGAAGAAGAAGAAGAAGAAGAAGAAGAAGAAGAAGAAGAAGAAGAAGAAGAAGAAACTCACGAGAACATGAAAGTGAAGGAATCCGAACAGAAAACGGAACCACCCGAGATCTCATGGAATCTCGGTTAGAATGAATTCGAAAACCCCTGAAACTAATTTTCAAAATTCGAAATTGGATGAGTGAATCCGTTGTTGTTTGATACGAAAATCCAAACATGATAGAGATGAGGAGTATTGTGCGAGAGAAAATCGGAACTAATTGAGGATTTGAGAGAGAAATAGTGTGGATGCGTACCAAAATTTCAGCGAATCCATGATTGCGTGAACCGAAGTTTTCAAAATTTCAGAGATACGATGTAGATGTTTTGGAAAACTAATTTGAGATTGAAGACTCACAATTAGTAGATATGGTAGTAGATGATAAGGATAATGATTTAAAATTCTTACCATTAAATTAGACATTGACGTGCAACTTTCATGATCGAATTATCATAATCGAAAATTGGTGATTTTATTTTAGGGAGATGTTTGCACATTTAACGGATAAATCAACATGTTGACAAAATCTTGCTTTAAAATAGTCTAGTTAGCAACAATAGGAAATTAATGATAAAATCATAAATAAATAAATAAATAAATAAATAAATAAATAAATAAAGGTGAATTGAATATAATTGGTAACATCATCAAACAATAATTATTATATAAAAACACAATCATAAATTACATGATTTAAATTTGTAACAGATAATTATTTGAGTTATTTAATTATATTAAATCATGATTTAAATTCGGAAAACTGATTTGGTAGAGGGAGAAATTGTTGAGTTGATAAAAATAAATGACACATGTCAACATATAAGAGAGTTCTTTTTTCTAAGAGTAGTTGAGGTTTGAGATTGATGACTCACTATTAATAGATACAGTCGTAGATTTATTTTCTAAAGTTTGATTTAATTATGTTAACTAATCCTTATTATTTCAATTAATCTTACCAAATATAGAATATATATCTCACTTTTTTATTTTTCTCTTTTACTTTTCTCTCTTTATTGATTTTTAAAAATAAAGATATAGTAGCAGTTGATCACTTTAATATTTGAATAAATAAATGTATAAGAAAATCCTTCTAGATATAGTTCATCACCAAATTAATAAGCTGCTGACGTATTTAAAAATGAAAATAATCGACCATTACACTTCCATGAAGAATCGAAATGATTACTCTCATTTTCAGCTAAAATCAGCAAAAATGTTTTTACAAAAGAGAAAGGTGACGCTGGACGTGGGACCTACTGAAGAGGATCTGCCGCAATTGGATCACCCCTACGACACGTGGGAATGACGTGTCACCACACTTCCTTTGTGGCCGTCAATACCCACCCCTACTGCTAGGAGCTTCGGAACAGTTTTAAATTAATGTCATTTCTGATTTTTTTTTTGTGGAAACAAAAAAGATCTTTATTGAATGAGGAAACAAAGCTTGAGAACAACCCTTTCAAGTATGATATGCCACAATACAATTAAACACAAAATTCCCACAGCGGGGCCTATCTATCAACACCTGATTTGGCTAAAAAATCAGCTATAGAGTTCACCTCTAGATAGATATGAACCACCTTAATACAATCCACCCCAGACAGATCATATCAATAATATGCAAATCCCTTAATAGTTTATAAGGCCTATGAGTTTTAGTAGTTACTCAGCCAACAGACAACGCTAAATCACTCTCAATAAGAATATCCCGTAAGCTATATATTGTTTACAAAACTTCAAAGCACAACGAATAGCCTTTACTTCCGCCTCATAAGCTTAAAGAATCCCCATAGGTTTTGAGAAAAAGCCACATACCTCACCTATACTATCTCTTAACACACAGCCAACCCCACTTAAACCCGGTGCCCCTCTAGACGATCCATCAATGTTAAATTTGAGCACACCCTACGGTGGAGAGCACAAGACAACACTTCTCTTCCTGATCATCCTGGGCTGCACACAAACATGATGAAAATTCTGCATTAAATCATACGCTTTGTAAGAGAAATCCTCCCAAGCCGCTCTAACCCACCAAAACATCCGCATGAGTTGTAAATCCCATACCCCTCCTTCGAAAAAAATTCATTCCGGAAAATAACTCCATTACGGCCCAACCAAATCGACCATCAAAGCGCATAAGGGATCAATGACCAAAGAATATGATCTGATTTCACTCTTACCATATCCATTCTAATCTCAACATTTCTAACGTTGCAGGGCATACACCATGAAACACCTTCATTTCTGATATTAATATAAAATCCTCTAAAGAAAAATAATTAAAACTTAAGAAATAGAATCTTTGAAGAATGTCGTCTGCACACATTGAATTGCATCGTCCAATTAAAGAAGCAGAAGCTCATTAAATAATTAACGAAATTCATTTATGAGCTATTCAAAGTTGGCATGACCAATCCCCGAACAACACTGCAACCTCTGTTGAAGTTTCAGCTAGTCAACGACTACTCTCCAAAGGCAAGGTACAACATTTGTGAATAAACAATTGGGTTTTATTCACTCTCTCTACCGAAGCATTAAATGTCTGTCTTCTCAGTCATTCTCAGCATTAAATGCTTGCTCCTTCATCAAGCAACAACATTAAATGCATATCTCCTTCAGACACATTAAAGCTTCCGAAAATCCCTCTACGTCTACATCAAGTTGAATCAAAAGGGATATTTTCAGAGATTCAGTCTGCAACTAGAAATTTTCTCTATCAGACCATCTACTAAAAGCTATCAACGGTCAAGAGAATTTAATGAAGAGATCCGTTAGTCACATTGGAGATATTCTGAAAAAATCACGTGACTATCTCTCTGCTTAGTTCAAACCACTGCCCGAACAGAACTGTTCTCAAGTGAGAATATAAAAGGAAGACTTGAAGACTGAAGAACTTGGCGACTTGGTGACTTACAATGAAATTCAAAATCAAGCTCCCAATCCTTCTGAAATCTTTCAAGCTGTGATCTAAGATATATCTTGACCGGAATTTCCGATGGAATTGGGGGTGCAGGTGCCATCGGTCAGTCAATATTAGCATCAAAGTCACCCTCTACTTCCATGTCCAACGAATCCCCATTGGGAATTTTCCCTTCCTCACGTGTATTATGATCTTCTAAATAATAGGCGTCAGCATCCACTTCATAATTGTTGTGCTTTTCACCATCGTCACTCATGTTAATAGTGCATGTCTCGTCCATAGTCTAACACCTTCATCAGTCAACTTTTGCGGTGTAATCATTGGATACGTGGGGACATGTATTGATGAACTTCCAGCCCCAACAATATCAACTTACAGCTTCAAAGCTCGCATGAACACTTGTTGACTAAAGGCGTTTTATCATGCATGCCACGTCTTCTTTGCCGAATACTTCAAGACCTGAAAATTTATATGGATTTTGTGATATCAAAAATCTACAAGTCACGCGAGAAATGACTTGGTTACGTGTAAGCTTCAACTTGCTATGAATTCTCTCCTTCAAGTTATCCACGGTCTTTTTGTGTTTAAGCACTTAACGAAAGACTCCTCAAATGAGGAGACTAGGATGCAAAGGAGGCGCCTCATATAGGGAGTCTCACTAGAATTAGAGGCGCCTCACATGAGGAGCCTTACGTGGAAATGGTGACGCCTCACATGAGGAGCCTTGCACTCAACAGAGACGTCTCACATGAGGAGACAATGTAATATGACAACGACGGTTCTCTCGTGACCCGTGATTAACAAGGAGGTGTCTCATCGGGAGCGCCTTCCTTACACGTTAAATGCCTCACGTGAGGCGACTTCATGTCCCTAGCCCTGTCTCCCTATCCCCTCAGCTTTTCTCCCATGTGACCTGCATGAATTTATTTTTTGTTTGTGAATATGTGACATGCATGAATTTCAAGTTAACCTTTTTTGGTTAATTTATTTTTACATTAATTAAAAAACCCAAAAATTTCAGGCAAGTACGTACCATGTGAATTAACCCGTTGATAAAATTAAATAATTGATAACATGTAAATGACGTGCAAATAGGAAAGGTGACAGATAGTCATCAGTAAAAAAGTAAAAACCACTTCCACACACAGAATTTGAACTGTCAATTCTTTTTTTTTTTTTAACGTTAATTCTTAGTCATATTAAGAATGATATATTCCTTTAATAAAAAATGCTATAAAACAAAATATTAAAATATATTGATTAAAGTATATAAAAGCCTACCTGGTAAAGTTACTCTAAGAAACAAAATGAGTAGAGCCGGTATATTTTGGATCATCGATAATGTTGGTGTAAAATCATTTTTGCTGCTTGAAAATCTTATATTTTTTTTTGTCGTTATATTGTTTTTTTTTGTTACATAGGATTATAGGAATACAAAAATCTTATATTGTTTGAAATTAATGCTTACAGGCTAGGTTATTTTTGTAAAATACGAATCAAAATAAGAAGATCTAAAAATTAGACATTAAAATTAAAATTTAGAATTTATTGCTCTTAGTATTATCAAAACCATTAAACCTAAACACTTCAAAAATATTTAGCAATTTATTTCCAGATACTTCCTTTTTTTGACAGAAGATATTTCTTTTTCTGTAAGAGAGATACTGGTTGATAAAATATAACATCCAATTAATTAAAAAAAATAAAGAACGTCATAGGGAAACATTGATTCAGACTTCTTCCTCTGTAACCAAAAAAAAAAAAATTTGATTCAGACGAATAATTTCGATATTTATACTTATATGACATATGATAACAATCGCTCAATTATTCATATTTTAGCTATAATGTTCGTTAAATTTGGAAATAACATATTATAAGATTAACAAATCAATGAAATATATATTTAACAATTTATTCACATTGTGATATGAATAAAGACATCGTAGCAACTCTTTGACCTCTAAAGAATAAACGTTATGACAAGTGCCATGTGGAAATTTAAGTTCATTTTGTTTTCTAATTATTTAAGAAATTTCAAACTACCAATAATGTGATACTACCTAAAATTCTAACCTTGTTTTAAGATAATCTAGAAGTCAATTAGATTATAAAGAAATTTGATGAGCTAGGTTGGAAAGAGAATATTAAACAAAATTCATTTCTAGGTAGTAATTAAAAAGAAAACCTTTCACTTTTATATAATATTGACACACTTTTATTTATATTTCCTTTATACATTTTTTAACTATTTTTCTATCACATACTTACTATATATGATTTAATCATTTCTCTTATACCTTTGATCTCTTACCAAATGGAAGTTTTTCTCCGATAAGCTTAGTGTAAATTACCCGGGTCCGAAAAATTATTTATTAAGCGCTTATTTATAAGCTAATTTGAGAAAATTATTAAAATAAATTACAAATAAGCATATATAATTTATTCATAAACTATTTTAAACAATTTATAAAAATAAGTTCAAAATAGTTTATAGGTATATCATAAACTATTTATATAAGCTCTCTCAAACACTTGTATAAGTATTTATGCTATAAAATATAGTCAAATAAGCTATTCCAAATGAAGACAAATAATTTTAAAATGGGTTACTATTATCTACCATGAATAATAGTATTTATTACTCCATTAAAAAAATAATAGTATTTATTACACTAATAAATTCTCTCTCCATTTCTTTTTTGATGCCTAAAAAAAACTCCATTTCTAATTATAAAACTCTCATAGGAAAATTAAGTTTATATATTAAGAAAACAGAGTTGTTTAGAGTACATTGCTGCCAAATATCCGTGATTAGTTAGAGTGCAGCAATTTTGCAGCTATTTCATAACTAATTTAATGTTCACAATTTACTATCGTTTTTGTTACCAGCCTTATTTCACATGGCTACAAATCTTATGTTTATAAGTTACAAACAGTGCACCGGTACACTACCCAAATATGTGGCTTACTCTAGACAATCTCTAAGAAAATTAATGAGGTTAATTAATGTATTTGATTTAAAATAGTTGATTATCATTAATAATTAATTCTCTTCAACAAAATTCAATAAATTAATTGAGGGTAAAAATTTGCCCTCAATTAATTTATTGAATTGTTTTAAAGAGAATTTTTTTTATCAAAATATTTGAAGTAGAAAAACTTAATAAATGCAATGGTATATATGAAAAATAATAATAACTTTTTCTAAAATTTAGTAGTGAGATTTATAAAATGATGCTCAATATTTCTCTTTAATTTCAAGTAAATTAACAAAGTCAATTGAAACATTATATCTATCTGATCTATTTAAAATAGATAAAAGTTACAACTTATAGACATATTGAGAGAATTTACAATTAGAGGATCCATATCAGTCTTACAATTAGGAATTGAGTAATTTTTTAACATCTATGGGAGGGTATGAAAACATTTTCTAAATAAAATAGGAAAAGTGGCTCTATACATTTGGAGAGAAAAATAGGAAAAGTGGGACCAGCCCAATGGACAACCAATGGAAGGGTCCCGTATATTGCAAAAGCAGAGGACACTAAGAAGCAGATGGACCACCCAATCACATGCAGGTGCAGTTGAAGATGCTGCAGATCATGCAATTAATGCATTAAGTTTTTCATAGAAAAATAGAAGAAACTCAAGGTGCTGCATTATTTCATTTGTGTGAATAAGTCCACCGTTGAAAAATTGTATCCAAATCTAGAACCTGCATATGTCGTTGTCTTCCCCAACATCCAATTTAATCCTTTCTTATCAAATTTTCTCTATCATTTGAACTCTTGGATAGAGTGCTACCAATAAAATTAAATCAATCATCAACGAGATCTAATATAATTAATAGATAGTTAATTTTTTTAAAAATCTAGTTTATAATTTAATTTATGAGCAATGTGTATGGAGAAAAATATATTAGAAAAGACATATTCAATTAACGTAATTTCAAAATCTCTGGAGATTAATCTCATATCCATTAGCTGTACGAATACTTAAAAAAAAAATTAAATCAATCACCTTCGAAAGTCTAAACTTCTATTCTTTTTTCCGATAATATGGAGTAATTTTCAACATCCATGTTTTCCATCTCCGGTTGTTGTCTCAACCTCTAAATTTTTTCTAGAATCACTATAAGTTTATTTAATGCCTTTCTGTTGGAGTCAAATTTATATATTTCAAATTTTCACCCTTTTAAAAATGAAATATATATTGTAGTCAGTCCTTTAATGCAATACAATGAGAAGATTAGTTATTGCTGTGGGCGTTATATACATCAGGTTCGCCCAAAAAATTTACGCTTTTCAATAATTTAATTATATATTCACACACTATTTAGTTGACATAAATTTGGATTTAGGTAATCACACATTTACTTGACATTCTAGGTATACCTGTCACATAACTGTAACAACCCCTCATAGTCTTCATATTCCTTGTTCAGTTCACAACTCTTCACATACCTTTTACTTTTCTTCTTCCTATTTTATTCAGAGTTGTAACATCACTTTTGTATCCTTTTCAATGGCTAAAAATTTTTATAACGAAAAAATTATGAAGAAAACTTTTTGAATTACACTTAAAACCATGGAATTAAAACAAGACCTAAATAAAAAATTTAGAGAGAAAAAACAAATTAATCACAATCCATGGTTGCATGGTGTTTTTTTTCTTTCTAAAAATTAGTCGTAATAAATATCATTTTCCACAATAAAATCAGATCAAACGGATTATACATATAAATTAATCAAATTTTAATATTTGGGTTCACATTTTTTTCTATCTCATTTCTATTTTTTTTTTCATCTCTCTATTATTTTTCTATCAGATCGCTTGGCACATGTCTCATTTTTTTTATTCTCATCTGTACATGAGGTAGCTGGGGAATGAGTGAAATTCCTTGAATGAATTTTCCCCCCTAAACATAATGTTTCCAATTTAAATATTGGTGAATTCTCTAGTATGAGAATTTTTTTTAGTGTAGCGTACGCGAATAAGATCCATCAGACATATTTTTACACCTTTAATCTCTATTTGAATATCATGGTTAATGATTAGAATTAATTATAATTATGAAATTTCCTCATGGCTTAATTGTTTTCAATTTTAGCCCCTAATTGAGATGAAAAAACTTAACATTGATTAACCCACTCTTTTGATGAAAGATTAATTATGATTTATGGTAGAGAGCGATCGTATCAATTTCACCAACTTCTATCTGATGCGTTCTCATCTAGGCTCGACGTGGGCGATTTTGCGTTCATCACTGATGAAGTTTGTTCATTTGTCTGTTGCGTTTGTGTTCAGGTTGGTGTTTCGAGCTCTGGCGTTCACCATTGCTGGAACCCGCTGATTGATCTGGTGCGTTTATGTATGGGTTGGTGTTTTGACCTGGTGTTAAGGGTTTTAGCAATTTCATTGTGATTCGTTTGCATCGTTTCTCAAGTTCATTGATTTTTTCTGCTGTGCTTGTGTCTGGGTAGTTGTTTTCCAACTCTTGTTTAGGGTTTCATCAACTTCACAAGTAAAGGGTGGGTAGCTTTGAGATACATTTTGTTCTCCTTATATTGATGGTTATTGTGCTTCTTGAATCTAATTTTATGGTTTCTTATTACTTTGTTGAAGCTTTGCATTGAAAATATGTGGTCTGCACCGTTGTGGGTAATACGACTGAGGTCTGTAACACGGTTAGTACCTCTGCAACTTCATTTTATTGTTGTTTTTAAATCTATGGGTCAGAGTACTTGTGAAATTGATGTTGTTGTTTATATTTTTTCTGTTTGTGTGTGCTGGATGATTTAGTTGTAAATTGTGTAGGGTATTGTTAAATTTGTGTTGTTGAATGTGATTCTTGGAACCAAATTTGGTGATATGGTCAATCTAGATGAAGGAGTTTGGGTTAACTTGTTTGATGATGAGGATATGGTTGAGATTGATAATGATAATAAGAATAATGAAGATGGGAATGCGTGTGAGGATGATGGAAATGCACATGAGAGTCATGGCAACGCAGATGAGAATGATGGCAATGCACAGAAGAATGATGGAAATGTAAATGAGTGTGATGGGAATGCTAGGTTGGATAGGGAGTGCATTAAAAAGATAATTGCCTTGACTACAGATGATATTAGAGGTATGGAGCTCTCTTTTAAGGAGTATGCATGTGAGTTTTATTGAACATATGCCCACCTTCGTTAGTTTGCTATTGGGAAAGATGATTTGTATGTCAATGGTGATGGAAGTAAAGCGACACGTCAATGTGTGTGTAATAGAGCTGGTTTGAGACACGAGAAGCACTTGAAGAAGAAGTAATGAGTAAAAAAACCGAAGCCTATTATTAGCGTCGGTTGTGCGATCACAATTTGATTTCATCAGGATTATACTACTAATAGGTGGATAGTTGTTTATTTTGAAGGTGTTTATAATCATGATTTAACACTAAAAAACATGTTCACCTGATTCTGTCATATCAGCACATGATTGATGGAGACAAATCTCAAGTTTACAATCTTAAGTTATATGGTATTAGGACTTGCAACATTATGGGGGTGGTCTTGGGTCAAAAAGGTAAACATGAGAAGGCAAGTTTTGGTGAAAAAGGACTTGTCCAACCACATAGATAGGGAAAAAGGCTAAGATTTCATGGTGATTCAGTTGCTGCACTTACCTACTTACATGGAAAGGCTGACACAGACTCACTTTTTTCTTCAAGTACAACAAAACAAGGGACGACAATCTCCAAGACTTGTTTTGGTGCGACGGGACTAATCAGCTTGATTATAATGTATTTTGGGATGTGATTGCATTTGACAGTACATATAGGAAGATAAAGTACGATAAACCTTTGGTTATTTTCTGTGGTTCATCATAAGGAGACAACAATATTTAGGGTTTCTCTTGTTAATGATGAGAAATATGATACAAACAAATGGGTCTTGGAAAAATTCACTGAAGCAATGTTTAACAAGCATTTGAAGGTTGTGGGTTATTGATAGAGTTCTTGTAATGAGGGAAGCTATTAAGGATGTGTGGCCTAGTACCAGACATAGGCTATGTTTATGGCACATTCATTAAAATTGTTTGGATAATCTTCATGATTCTAATATTTTAGATGAATTCAATTTGTTTATTTATGATTATTTAACCCTCTCTAGGTTTGAAGAGTGGTAGTAAAATTTGATTGAGAAATATGGCCTATCTGACTTCAATTGGGTGAAGAAGATTATGAGATGAAGACTTCGTGGGCAAGTACTTTCATGCAAGACAAGTTTTTTCCTGGTATCAGAACGACATTATTATGTGAATGTATTAACTCATTTATAAAGAAGTATATGCAGTAAAAATCATAATGTGCGTGACCCACTTGAAGAGATTCAAAGCATCCAAGGTTGAGAAGGTACCAGCTCACGTTTAAAGGCAATTTTAGAAGGTATTCCTCTTTGTGCTTCATAGTTAGGCTACATGTATGGAGATAGATTAGGAAGTTATGTTCCAATGTTAATATTATCCATAGAATTAGCTAGCAATTTTTTCCTTCAAGTACTATAAATATTACTATGTAATTCAAAATTAGGGTTGTATATCTTTACTACAGGAAGCTCTCGAACACCAAGTCTACTGTCACGATAATGGCTATTAGGAGCGTGAAGTAAACATATTTCCTACCACTCTTACATTCTAGAAGTTCAATGGAATTTTTTTCTTTCAATTTCTTTCCATTTTTTCAATCATGAGCAATGTGGACTAGGGATTTACCGAACAAACGGAACAAATAGTAAGTACAAAAGAAGGACGTGGGAGGACGCATAGCCCGAAGGCTATTACACTGAAAAGAGAAGAGAGATAGAAACACTACAAGATAAAACGAAGATATAATTGGGTCAAAGCAAAGAGAGATGAACGGACGGAATAAAAATGACCTAGAGGAAAGGAGATGATATGTTCATATTGGAATTTGGGAGGCCTCAATCAACCCAAAATCTATCTCAAGAGGTGAGGATTTTTTTTCCATATATAAGAGATATCTTGGCCATATCTCTAGTCAATATGAGACTTCTCAACAGGTCCTCTCATGCCTAGGGTTGGACATCCAGAGCGTGGGATATGCAGCAATGAACATCTCCAGGTAGCCCATATAGGGTGTTTTCCACTAAACGAATCTAGGATAGACTCTAATACCATATTAGAATATGGGAGACCTAACTCAACTAAAAATGTAGCTCAATAGTTTATGATTGTCTTCCCATATATAAGGGTTATCTTGCCCATATCTCTAGTCTATGTGGAGCTTCTCAAGAAGTTGAAATATCTGGTAATAAAACCGGACAGCGATGCCTCATTTTTTAGAGGGAATTACAACATGTGATTGATTGGAATCGAGGAAGGAGATCCTTAATTCTTAATTGAGGAAAGAATAAAAGAGAATAAATGATAGTAAGAAACTACCTAAATTAGTAACCTCGTTGGTGGAGACATGCGTTGCCCTTTTGTCTCAAGGCATCAGTAACCTCGTTGGCCTTTTCCAGATGGTGGTGTGGTTCAAGATCGTAATCTTTCATGAACCTCGCCCATCTATGCTGCTTCATGTTCAACCCTCTCTGATCAACAAGTGTTTTCAACTCTTGTGGTCGTTGAAGATAGTATACGTACTCTCATAGAGATAATGCCTCCACATCTTGAGCGCAGACACCACCACAGCTGATTTCAAGTTATGTGTTAGATATCCTTGCTCTGATGTCTATGGCTGTCTCGAGGCATACGCCATCACTTGAGGTCTTGCCTCAGTTCACCGGTTAACCCTCGATTTGACGCATCACCATTGACTTCGCTCGGTGCTTCTGGCTGTGACAAAACTAGCACTGGTGAAGTCGTCCACTTCTCCTTCGTTTGTTGATAGCTGGACTCACCCCTCTTGGTTCATGCAAAAAGGTTGATCTTTCCTAGTGAGTTGCGTTAACACTCCCACTAGCTTCGAGAATCCTTTGATGAAGCATAGTTAATAATCAGCCAAGGAGAAATATCTTCTTGTCTCAATCGCTGTCCTTAGTTGTCCCCGGGTTAACACCATTTCTAATTTAGTTGGGTCGGCTGTGGTTACTTCCCTTGAAATCACACGTCCTAAGAAATTCACTTCTTCAAGTTGAGATTCACACTTCGAAGGGTTTCCATGCAGCTTCTTCTCCTTTAGCACTTGCGGTACTAGTAGGAGGTAATTTTCCATGCTCTTTGTGGCTCTTGGTGTACACGAGTATACCGTCAATGAACACCACCAGGAACTGATCCAAGGGTGGCTGAGATTTTGGTTCATGTGGTTCATGAAGACGGCCGGTGCATTGGTCACTCCAAGGCATCACAAGATACTCGCACTGTCCGTAACGAGTTCTGGAAATGGTTTTTGGAATATTCTCTTCCCTAACCCGTATATGATGACATACCAACTTCAGGTCGATCTTAGAGAAAACTGCTGCTCCCCTAAGCTGGTCCATCCAGTCATAGATCCTTGGTAATTCCTCACTGTCTCCTTATTCAGTTGTTGACAATCTATACAAGGTCGGGACCTTTCATTCTTCTTCTCTAGCAATTCTAGTGCTTCCTCAAAACGAAACACTCATCCCTAGTACGATCTCTCTGAGTTAGATCCCTTATCTACCACTTGCACTCGGTGAACGTTGCAAGTGTCATCCCTCAAGGTTCCATTGTGAGCGGTCCTGCGTTTGCGACAACGTGGATTTCGAATTCCACATCTAATCCTAATGACAACTCTGGCACCTTATTCGGAAGTCATCCAATAATCCTTGCACGGTAGGCAAGCTACGTGCATCAGTCTCCTTTTCTTCCTTTAACAATGATTGGCAAGAGACACTCCCGAGACCCTTCGCCCAAGGTGGTGCCAAAAGGCTCTTCGTCCATCGTTCGGAGGTACTTGCTCCTAGTAACACTATCAGTGCCCTACAGTCGTCAGTTTCCTGCCTGTTGTGGGCACCTATTGGCTGGGGGTATTCCTGAGATCTCCCTTTTCAAGAGATCTTCTAGGTGATTAACTACTGTGCATCAAGGGACGCCCGTACTCGAGGAAGGTTCCGTCTTGCGGTACTGTCCGAGAGAACTTGGGGGTTGGACAACCAACTCATTCCAAGAAACACTCAAGGCAATTCAGTGGAGGCATCATAGTTAATAATTGCTAAGTTGAAAACACGCACTAGAAAGTAGACCGCATAATCAAAGCTAAGTATCAGAGAAAAGAAACTACCAGACAATAGCAGGGAAAAGAATCATGTTCTCACGGAGTTTTATACCACATCAAAGTGGGTGAAAGCGTAGCACTCAAATCAACTAGCGTATAGAGAATCACTTGTCTCGTGGAGTCCTCCCTGGGCAGTGGTGTGAGTTTCCCCCATGCTTGCTACCGTCGGCTCTGTTTGAGGTGTCCTGCACTCATAGGCTACATGTTCAACTCTCTGACAGTTGAGGCATTTCATTTGCTGCCTCCAGCATCCGTCTGCCAGGTGTCCGGGTTTGCCACAATTGAAGCAATACCTTGTTCCGGCTGGAAGGGATCCATCCACTCCTCGGCACTCCCTGGCAAGGTGTACGCTCTTCTGACAGTTATAACACCTCTTCTTCCTCTTTTTGCAAGTGCTGGCAACATGACCTATCTTTCCACATGTGTGGAAAGCCACATCTCCTTCCTGAGGGCGGACATAAGGCATCTCTTGGGGTCTCTTTCCTTTGTTGTTTCCCTTCTGCTTGTATGCACTGGGCCAGGACGACCCTCCACTATTTCCAGGGTTTTCCCTGCTTCTCCTACCAATCTCAACTGCCCTGCATGCTTCTACCAGGAGCTGGAATAGGAAAATCCCCAAGGGCTTCTCCACTTCCGAGATTTTAGCTTGTAATCCATTCATGAACCGGGCGTAGAGATAGCCTCATCTACTGGGTTCCTGAGCATGCAAAGGTGTCGGGCCAAAGATTCTGCCCTCATGGCGTACTCAGCCACAGTCATGGCTCCTTGCTACATGCCCATAAGTGGTGTCTCTACAGTTTCCCTAGTGACCACCAGCATGTATCGTTTCTCAAAAGCGCTTCAGAAGGAAACCCAGGTGGTCTCGATCTGATTAGCCTCCAATCCTTGTCAGGCTCATGTCCACCAAAGCGTATCCTCTCTCTCCAGCAGGCAGTAGGCAAGAAATACCTTTGACTTTTCCGGAATCTGCAATATTTCGAACCTCTTCTCCATCTCTCGGACCCACAGACGTGCCGCTTTGGGGTTGTTCCCACAAAAGAAGCTTTGGGGCTGGTGCCAGGTAATGAACATGAGCTCCGTTTCTCGAGTCAGAGACTCATATTCTTCCTGTTGAGGAGCATCCAGTTCAACTCCTATTCCTCGGACTTGGGCAGCATCCTGTACAGGGGTAGTGGCTACCTGTTGAGCAACTGCGGTGACCAGGTCCATCATGGCTTGTTTTCCCCATTCCATTGTGGCCTTCATTTCTGGCATTGGGTCTGGTCTCGAAGGCATGTCGTCCCTGAAAATAAGCAGTTAGCACTCAACACATCGTCATTCACATATTGTGTCTAACTCATCTGGAGTAAACAAGTATTTACACACAAGGTCCTTCACACACGAACAACCTTCAAAAAAAGCATCACAGAGATCACACAACCTAGCAAAGAAGACCTATTCCCCGACAGCTCCTGGTATTCTCAATCGGAGCTCTGATACCACAATGTAATGCCCCGATTTTCAAGGAATTACTGTAGCAAGTGAACAGTATTTAAACATGCGGAATATCTTTCAAGCTTACGAAAATGCGAGTATTTTGTTTTTGAAACATGCGAAATGTGGTATGTATACATAATAACATGTGCCTTCATAACCTATCGGTAATTAGTGTTATCGAAGTAAGCTGAGCATAGCATAGTTACAACATCAAGTTAACCAAGTGTGGTGCAAATAGTTAGTTTATATTACAACCTGACTAATCAAAAGGAGAAAATATATCAAAGCTATGAAATCCTAGATATAGACCTCATAAGTTTGATATACTTTCCTGTGAACTCCACGCAGGAAGTCCACACAAAAAACCATGTACCGGGGACCTACCCTGCCCCTAAATCAAATACAAGTCATGTCAGTCAAAAGAACAAACCTACCCTTCCCTATACACCCACCACTAGTTGACGCCCCTATCCCTCAACATACAGGACCACTCCCTCCTCCTCCTCCTCCTCCTCCTCCTCCTCCTCCTAGGGGTCCTCTGGGTCACCATCGGATCCCTCAAGCCGACCAGCACTGCCCTCGCTCGGGACCTCTCCGTCTGAGTCGAAGAGATTAATCATGGGTACGTCCACATCTATGGTAATCGTGGTGACCCTAGTCACGACCCTGTACACAAGGAGTAGGATCCGGAAGGATACTGACGAGGCAGGGGAATACTCTGGGCACGGATGTGCGGAAGTCTCCACCTTCACCTCGGGGGATGAATGGTGTGGACAAGCAGCAGCGATAGGGGATGCCGGTATAGCGGCTGTCCCTGACGCCAAAGCGCTGGAACCTTCGAAGCTAGAAACGGGAGGTAAAGGGAAATCATAAGTAAAGGGGTAGATCAGTCGCACCTGTGGAGTGCCGAGACGGTCCATCCTGTCATCAGCTACTCAACTTGTGTATCGGGCTCGCCATGTCAGCAGCTCCACTGACCACGATGCCGGGTCATCACGATCAATGAAGTGAAGGGTCGCCTCCCCTAGGGGAAGTAGGCCTGCATACCCATCCCCCGAAGGTCAGCCCGACATTGTCTGATGAAGTGCCCATGATTCATCCAAATAAAAAACGGAGAAAAGGGTCACTTCCAAAAGCAATATCACAAGCATCAACAAGCAACATACAACAATAGTCGAGCAAGATTTAGCAGGTATACTATTGGATTACAAGACTCTGATGGTCGATGACTCTGCGACTGCTTTATGCACATACAACAACTCATTGTACAAAAATTTCATCCGGATGTAACACCAAATCCCGCAGGCAGGTGGGACACTCAACCAACTCCACACTTGACTAAATAGTACTGCGGTCAGTCGAGAGTTGCCACTTACACAAGTACGTTCTGTATAACGCCCTAATAATTTCCATCTCCAGTCCGGTGCCTGGTTAGCCCCGAACCATGATGGCATTCAAGTATTCTTGACACGACATGAAAAAAACAACCCGAACTCAAGGCTTAGTTGTCCGAATACGTGGCCTAAGATAGCTTCATAATTAACAACAATCATGTAGAGCATATGTACATATCTAAAATAGATATAGATCATATCGAAGGGAGATCATGCTTAGCATTTGTTATTATAGCAAGAAGCACTTAAAGAGTCAAGCCATAATAGAAAATCAAATTCACAGTTCAAACAATTCTAATCCAACATATCAGATGCCTTCAGATCCATGCATTAATATTTCAATTAATACAATTCTAAATCAGGCCGTTATCAGAATGCCGTCAACAACCAATTCAATAGAATAGTATACACATTCTTATAATCATATACATATGCTTAGTAGCTAAAATAGCGAAGTTCCCTTACGAAAGGAATGGTCAATCTGGTTAATTGCGTATGCTTCGTTCCCCTTGTTCGGTCTCAAGCCCCGTAACCCTTCAAGGAACATAGCCTAGTTTAGAACTTGGAACTCAACCCTAGAGCTCAAATACTGGACTATCAAGGTTCCTAACACTTGGGTAATTGTCCTAATTCTCAAGAAAATATCCTTGGAAGTCAAAAACATTTTAGCAACTTCAGCGACCTTTAAAAACCCTTGGTAAACTCTAAGTTACAATTTTAAAAACTTTCCAAAACTTCAAATCCCTTTAAAGAGCATTTAGCCTAGATGTTTCCTTATCAATTTGATATTTTCACCAATCAATTCACTAAGTCACCCAAAATAATTTCACAACCCCAAGCTTAACTTCTATTACAAGTTTCTAAAACAAATTTCAAGTCTTGAACTCAAGAACTTCCTAAGTGTTAAAAGCACAAAATTTCCATTCAAATTGTTAATTTTTCCAATCCTTGATTCCTTAACTTAGCAAAACCCCAAACAAGGTATAAGTTCCGAAATCAAATTTACCCAAAAGCTCAATTTTAGACCTTCCAATCCCAAGTTCCCCAAAACATATAGAAATCAATTTTCCAAAGTCTTAAACAGCCCAATTACTCTAAGCCTCATACACTAATTAGAGCAAAAACTTTCCTTTAAACCCAATTTCACATATAAGCCTTAAACACACTCAAAAGCTAGTTGGAAAAACAATTCTCCCTTGGTCCCAATTATATCCTACATTCGGCCATGTCCAATAAATTGTCAAAGGTAGCAAGAAATCTATGGTTAAACTAAATTTCAAAGCTTGAAAATCACTTATTTCAAATAATCACTTTTCAAAAATACAACTTCCAAGAAAAATAATTAGAGATATCCATAGATCAGCTTCATGGGAATAACACTCCTAAAGGAAACCCTAGCAAAACCTCAACATCAAAATTCTCTAGGGACCAAAACTCAACATATTGAAATTTTAATCGGTTCAAATTGAAGATCAAGGTCATGGGAACAATATTTATGAAGTGGGTTTGGAATTCTAGCAACTATGAATTACCCAAAACTCAACATAATTGAAATCTGAAACCATGGAAATGTAGAGCTTGAGGAGGTGATCAACTTACCTGAAAGAGCCAAGTTAAGAAAATGAGTAGAAGAGGTTGGAAAATGAAGAGGAAGATTCATCCATGGTGGTTCCAAGGTTGAAGATGATGAATAGTTCTTCAAGCTTCCCTTTCTCTCTTAGCTTCTTCCAATCTTTCACTTAATGAAATTTAAGTTTAAAAAACTCAACATAAACCCATTTATGGAGGGGGAAGGCCGCAGGTTTAGGGGGTAATTGGGGGATACTTTTTAACTTTTCATTAATCCTAGGGACCAAAGTTGAAAGGTAAAAAGTCTAGGTAAAAATATCTTTTTACTATTTGGGGACTAAACCATAAAGTTTCAAAGTTTAGGGACTAAACTCTAAAGTTTAGAAAGTTCTAAGAAAATATCTAGGATTAGTTTAATGATTTATGTCTAATCCATGATGCGTCGTCACGATGAGCGTCATATGCGCCAGTGCGTCAATGCGTCAGTGGCGTCATAATTCTCATCATTATCTAAATCTGGTCGTCGGTTCGTTTCCCAATGTTTCTGAGTGTCTAACACCGGCTCTCATTGATTTTGGACCTCGTGCTCGTACAACTCAAGCCCCGGGTCGTTTCTCCCAGAATTAGTGCTGATCCGGCCCGAAAATGTTATTCACGGAACATTGTTCAAGAAACACTATTTACAAAACACTATTCACAAAAATACTATTCACCAAAAGTTTTTATCGCATATCTGGACCCATCACGTCAAACAGAGACGTTTGGTGATTCCTAGATTTTTTATTTGGAGTCCCGAAGTCGCCCGTTTCGCTTGCTAGATTTTTGACTGAAAGTCTCGCTAGCGATAATTGCCCTATCCAGGCTTCAGAAGGAAACCATGTCAATATTGCAGTCGTTTTTCACAAAATTCTTCACTGAACGTCATGGTGATATTGAGAACGTCTTATTCTCATCCGAACTCAAAATCAGGTCAAGATTGGTTCACTGCAAAGTGTCGTAAAGAGCATTTCATTGATGGTTCAGCGGATGATATCATCCGTTGACGCTCGAGAGCGGATCCAAACAGTACATGGAATAACTAAATAGTTATTTAATTACTGAATTAATTCCGGGTTTTACAATACTACCCCCCTTAAATTAGTTTCGTCCTCGAAACTAAAAATCAGCAAATAGGTCGAGGTATTGCTCCCGTCTTCAAGTTCCATATTACCTTGACCAAAGAAACTTGCCTCTCTCGCAGCTGCTTACCGCCCTTGTCCTCTGTCTCCGTGAGTGGGTCCTCGGACGATAAGTTGTCTTGTGCCGCAGGTACTCTGACTTAACGAATTCAAGCTTAAGCTTCTCTGGCTTAATCACCTTCTTGACTCCCGTCGTCAGTGTCTCCTGAAGGAAACATGCCCTCCTTTAAGAGCATTAAATGCTCCATTTTACACCATGCTGACAGTTCAATTGTAACCACATTAGGCCATTTTAACATTGACTAAATCTTCTTTCCCCTACTTATCCTAACATTGTGTTCTGTAACTTTTATAAGAACAATAACTGAATTATTTAACTGTGTTACGACCAGTCTAAAAAAGCGAAAGACCCAACAGCATCTTAGTCAATTCAAATGTTTTGTGACTAAGTGACCACCGTAAGGATGGACGAAATGACTTAATGCCGATGGTCACAAATTAAAATCCGAGCACCCTCTTGTAATCTGAATGTAATTATGTCATAACCTTCCATGGGAACAAAAAGTCTACTGAAAAAGAAATATGGAAGAAAAATCTATTTGCAATATAACAGTTATGTTTCTAGATGGTAGAGATTGAAAAGTAGAAGCCAGTAAAGCAATTGAAGTCAACCATTTCAGGACACTTGGTTCTGGCTTCGCCGCGCAGCGCATATGCGAGGCTACGACTCCATGGTTAGACGGTGAAGCTATTGTTCCGCTATCCAACGAAAGTCATACAATAAAAAAGATGAAAAATTGACCCAATCTAAGTGTAAAGCGATAACTCAACATTGTCGTCTAACCAAATATGAAGCGGTGTCTTCTTCAGGCTGTTGACGTATCCTCCAGTCAAATTGTGCTCGGTTACTGTTATATAAAAATAAAGGCTTAATAGCACATTTGGTCCCTCACTTATCATGTTTTGGCACTTTTGGTCCCTAACAAAAAAAATTAGCCTAAATGGTCCTCAACTTATACAAACTGTTGCAGTTTTAATTTTCCATCCAAAACCGTTAAAGATTTAACGGAATATTCCTTTAAATAAATTAAAAATCAGAAAAATTACTAACTTATTGATCTTCTTGAAACATCTTCAAACATTCATCATTTTCTTCAACCATTCAAACCAGAATTACAAAATTCTTCAACAAATCAACCCAGAATTACAAAATTCTTCAACTCAACCCAGAATTACAAAAATCTTCAACAAACAAAAATCTTCAACAACTCAGATCTTCAAACATTCATCATCTTCTTCAACCCATTCAACCCAGAATTTCAAAAATCTTCAACAAACAAAAATCTTCAACAACTCAGATCTTCAAACATTACCCAGAATTTCAGAAATCTTCAACAACTCAACCCAAAATTACAAAAAAAATCTTCAACAAATCAACCCAAAATTTCAGATCTGGAGTTTTCAAACCCTAGATCTTCCCCAAATCAACCCATGACCGAGAGAAGGGGACATATCACTCACACCCAAGTCAGTTCGCCGCCACTGGAACCTCCCGTCTTCACCGCGCCACCGTCCGTCGCGCCACCGTCCGCTCTTCCTCTCTGCCGAAGCTCTTCCGACGCCGTTCCCGATCTTTACCTCTCGGTCGCCGCCGCTAGCACTGGGACCTGTCGAAGCTGCCGCCGCTGCGTCCTCTCCTCTCGGTTGCCGCTCCGTCCTCTCGTCGCCGCTCCGTCCTCTCGTCGCCGCTCCGTTCTGGATCTTCACTTAGCATCATTCTCTTCTCTTCCGTCGATCTGCTTCTCCTTCTTCTCTCGATCTCCCTCTGTTTCTCCCTCTCTCTCGCCTCTGTTACTCTTTCTCTCACCCTCCATTTTCTCCCTTTTTTCTCCCTTTTCTTTCACCTCTCTCTCGCCTCTGTTTCTCTCACCCTCCCTTTTCTCCCTTTTCTTTCATCTCTCTCTCTCTGCTTCTGATGATCTGTTCCTCTTCCTTTTTTTATTTATTTATTTCTTATTTTTCCTTTTTTCCTCTTTTTTACAGTAAATGGACCATAGTTTAATTTTCTGGATTTTTTTATTTAATTTTGAAGATGACGATGAACATGGTTGAATATGATGATGAATTGATGAAAATTCTGGAAAAAAATTTTAAAAACCCAGAAACCGTTAATTAATTAACAGAATTGGATGGAAAACCAAAACTGCAACGGTTTGTATAGGTTGAGGACCATTTAGGCTAAATTTTTTTGTTAGGGACCAAAAGTGCCAAATCATGATAAGTGAGGGACTAAAAATGCTATTAAGCCAAAAATAAAAATAGATTATTTTATAAAATTAATGTTCTATAATTTGAGTTATTATCAGATAATAGAAATAACTAATTTTTAATTTGAACTCTTTCATTTTGAATTCTTAAATTTGATATTTGTGTCTAATCGTTTTTTAAACACACACTAATAATTTATTAAATTAATAGTTGGATTCCTTGAACATCTATAGTTCTCGAGTTAATTCCTGGGCGATGTGTATGAAGAATCATGTGTGGGTAGAGACTTACTCACTTAACGTGATTTCTGAGTCTCAGATATTAGTCTCATTATTATAGGTTGTGTGAATACATGGAAACCAAAAGATAATTTATTAAATTTTAGTATTCACTTTTGGGAGTTAATGTGTCTCTTATGTTATTTTCCTCAATCAAATGTGTGGCAGTTTGAACTTTGAATGAATGACATGTATAAGCAGGTACACGAGATGTATCTTAAGAGAAATGTGTTGTTATATAAAAATAGTAAGAATAAATTATAATAGTTAGATATAATCATTAATGGTCATGATTAAATGTTAATTAAAGCTCACATAACCTTCTAAAAATGTTATGTGACTTTTTTTAAAAGTCGAATGACTTAATGTTTTAATCTTGACCATTTAATATTAAATCTAAGAGTCATAATTTATTCCTTTTAAAACAACACATTTTTCAAAAAGAACATCTTCGATCCACTTATTGAGTAAAGTTGTCAATTTAAAATATATTAGAAAATATTCGAAAGAATATCCGACAAAATAAAAGCTTTGAATATTGGTGTTTCAGTCGGCTATTCAGCCATATGACTTGATAGCGTAGCAGCTGACCCACTAGGAATGCTCTTCAGCATACACCTAGGAGGCAGCCTGCACGACCTGGGCTAGGGACGAGCCCTCCCGACTTACTGGCCATTCATCTGGCCGGATCAGACAAAGGCCTAGGGAAGTGCTACACAGCCGCTCAGCTAACAGCCAATATGGAACGAAGGATTCATGAGCTGGAAAGATGTCTCCATAAGTGGCAGCATCAAACTGCCGGTAGGCATGTTGCTAATTCTCCAAATCGTGAAAGACGACAGAAAGAGTGAGAAAACCTCTCAAACCTGTACTCAGTCATGCGCATGGAGGAGAAGTAGATTTTGAAGGAGAGTTTACTTTGAAAGATGGAGTCAACGCAAGATTCCCAACTCTGTTTTGTGCAGAGATTATGAATTTCAACATTCCCAAGAATTTTAAAAAGCCAGCCGGCATTGAGCCTTATGTTGGGAAAACTGATCCAATGGAACATTTAGACACATATGTCACGGAAGTTACGTTTCTCGAAGCAACTGACGCGCTAATGTGCAGGATTTTCCCCCTAACTTTGAGGAAAGCAGCGCTGCGCTGGTTTCAATCGTTGGTTCCGATCTCGATAAGGAGCTGGAAGGAATTATCACAATTGTTTGTTCATCACTTCAAAATGAGTAAGGGATTTCCAAAAAAATCTCACACTTTTGGCAAGATGAGGCAAGCGAAAGGTGCTTCGCTGAGGGATTTCTTGACAAAATTTTACAAAGAAGCGACACTAGTGCCAAATTTGGATGAATATGTGAAGTTTCACTTGGCTTGTGAAGCTATCCGAGTAGGAACACCATTCCACATTTCATAGGCAAAATCAACACCAACTGACATGGATGAATTCCGAAGACGATCGGCAAACTATGTCAACATGGAGGATAGCTTGGCTGGAACGAGCGGACTAAAGGATGAGATGCATGAAAGTAAAAACCCAAGGAAGAAATGAAAGATTAGATAGCAACCTAAGAGGGGGATAAATTATGTTCACAAGAATGTTGCCTAATTAAAATTTAACTGTGTTTTAGTTTTTGATACAACAAGAACAAGTGCATAAAATAAAGATAAATGCAACAATAAGAATGATGATAATATGCGCGGAAGTAAAAATTTCTCAAAGTAAAAGAGAAGGGAAGAAGAAGATCACGCAACAATTTATCGTGGTTCACTTTCCAACCGAAGGCTACGTCAAGTCCCCCATTCTGATTCAAGGATTTTTCCACTATGATCTCAAATGATTTGTACAAGTCTCACACCAAGACTTCTCTCAACACAATCACCCAAATCAAAACCACAGAACATGAATGCTGAAGCTGATGCTAAACCTTGCAAATCTTAGCAATCTGCCCTAAAATGATGATATCTTGAGCTACATAATTTGGAATTAGCCGGGGTTTCAAGCACCGTGAAGTTAACATCCATGGACTCAACTTCTATGAAGAACATTTTCCCAAATTAAGCCATTTAGAGGGTCAAATACTGATCAAAACTAGCGTTACTGCACAATAATTCCTCATGGTTTTGAATGTAACTTGGTCATTTTAAGTCAGAATTGACTGCAATCTAAATCTACTACCTCTTAATGGGTTTGGGGATGTGTGACACTAAAATCAAGGCAGAAAAGGCCCAAAATAGAAACTAGTCCCCATTATAAATACTAGTATTACTTGACAACAATCGGTACATTATCGGTTGAACACACCGCCAAAATGGCTATCATTTTTTCACCTTCACTTTGATTTAACATCAAACCGTTTCAAATATCTTTTGATTTCTAAATTCAAAGTTAAAATCAATAGGTCTCTCTCAACTCCATAGCTGAGCTATTTTATCCATGTAAGGTTTCTTCCTTTATTCAAAGATCAATATTAAACTTCTTTTAACACTTAATCATTTTAAAATTTTAGTATTAACATATACATATATATGCACATACACACAAATGGTATGACAACTGGTTGGGGTCTGGTAAACTCTGTTTCAGAGTTTCGTTTGTTCATGTTTCAGACACTGGACTCAGGGTGGCAAATTTATGATTGGGTTCATCATGAAATTTTGAGCAGCTGTACATCGTGTTACCTTTGGATGTCAAGAAGGAGATCAGTGCTGTTAGGGTGCCTACCTTTTCAGCGGGGCACGACGCTATTCATTGGGCAGCCACAAACGACGGCAGGTATAGTGTGCCCTCGGCATATGCAATCTTGGGCGACTTCGACACAGTTGATTCGGGGCCTGGAAGCGTTTGTGGCGTTCTAAGGTTCCTGAGAAAATTAGATTTTTTCTATGGCTACTTATGAAGGGCTTCCCACTAATGAGAAGAGGTATCAGAATTATCTCAGCGAGTCGGCTTCTTGCTCACGTTGTGGTGCAGCTGCAGAGAGCTTGTCGCATCTCTTTCGCAAGTGCCCCCGCTCTTGTTTGCTCTGGTGTCAATTTGGGTCAATTCTACCACTTCTTGATTCCAATGTCCCGTTCTCTTATTGGCTCGTAAGCCTTCTTAAGCAGCAACAATGTCTCTTGGGGGTGGCTGTGTTATGGTGGGGATGGAGATGGAGGAATGAACAATGTTTGGGAGAGAATTAGTGGGAGCTGAACCAAGTTCTGCGGCGGGTTCTATCAGATGTAACTGCCTGGCGGACGTATCTCTGTTCACAGCATATGTCTCCTTCAGCTGCTGGTTGATGGGAGTTGGATTCCGGGTTGTGCGACTATGGGTGGGGTTGCTGTGTTAGTAGATTCTACTCGTGGTTGGCGCCCCGCAGTGTCAGCGAGTTCTCCCCGGGGGAACGCTTTTCTCGCAGAGTTGTGGGAAATGGAGTTGGGTTTGGCCCATGCTTGGGAGCTAGGTGTTCGTGATGTCGTCTATGCGTGTGACTGCGAGGATGTGGTTCGAGCATTGCAGATTCGTAATGACATCAGTACTTTCTGGGATAGGGAGGTGATCGCCAAGGTGCGGGATATGCTTAGTAGGGATTGGAATGTTTCTGTTATCCATGTTGCAAGGGAGGGAAATAGCACTGCGGATTGCCTAGCGAGACAAGCGGCGCAGGATGGAGCTCATCGACGAATCTGGAAGCAGTCTCCGTCTTTTATCTATGCGTCTATGTACCTTGACGCGTTGAATAGCTAGTTCTTTTTTATTTTTTCATTTTCTCTTGTAACAAAAAAAAAACACACAAAAAACACGTAAGTCATAAATGAAATTAATTTTTCCTACGAATTTAATTGCAATGCGGGCAATGTAACGTGTGAAATGTGAAGTGCAATGTGGGAAGTGCAACTTTGGCAGTTATTAGTAGTAGTGTTTTGTATTAACAAATTTACATTTTTCAAAATACTAACAAATAAAATATCTATTATTTTTACATTCCCAAAATCGAAAAATTAATCTGTGTTTACTCATAACCGTTAGATTTTTTATGACTCATATATCTATAGTATTGTACAAGTTTGCTCTTAAGTCATTATTTCTTCTCTACAAAAAAATTCATTGTTACTGCCTGAATTATTAAAGGATATACTTGATATCAAAGTGTAGAAAAATTTCCCATTGTTTTGTTCCTTAAGTTTCAGGTTCTATTATTCATCATTTTTTATTTATTTTGCAGTATTATTTTATTTATATTTCTTAATTATTTTATTTATATTTTTTTATTCTTATTCTTTATAAGAGAAAATGCCAAATAGAAAGTATGAAGCTAAGAAGTTAATATAAAAAACTTAAAATTTATATGATATTTTAAGTTTCTTTAAGATTCTTGTCAAAAAAAAGTCATTAAAACATTTTCACCTTAAACCTTAAAATAACTATAAACAGCCTTAATCCACTTAGGATTAAGATGATTTAACTCAAACTTTTTCTAAATTCTTTTAAATAATCCCAAATGGGGTTGTCTAAATAAATGAACCAAAAATAAATAGAAATAGTCTGACATACGACTCTAAAAAACTGGCCATAAGCAAGAAGCATGCATGCATCTTCACACGCCACCGTCCAAGAAAGTTACGCAAACGCAAACATAAACATAACTCTCACCAATAAGATTCCTGATTTCCTACTTTCAACGCCATTGTTATTGCAATTTGTGTAACATGTTTTTCGGATAAATTGTAAAGCATGCATGGTTGGTTCACATGTTATAAAAAATAGTCATAGTTAACTTGGCATTTTTCTGACCATTTTCGTTTTAAAATGTGTAAATGCTCTTTCACAATTGTTTCTCACGTAAGGCAGCAATCTCGAAAGCTTCTCAGCACTAAAATAATAAGGTTGATTGACGAACATGAGGGCGTCACGTCCGTTATATCTGAATTTTGTAATCTTTTTTTATGTCCTGTTTATACTTGTTTAATGTTCTCGAAGTGCTTTCACGAAAAGGATAAGGAAAAAAAATGAGTTATTGAAGTTCACACAAGATGTGTTGATCATTGACATTAAAGAGTCGCGCCGAAATTAACTACTTCGGAGTTAATATAGTAACATGGTAGTTAATATCATCTTAACTTTTTTCATTATTTTAGTGTTTATTGATGGAAGAAATATAGTTCATGAATGTACCAACTCACGAAGAGAGGTAAATAACTTAATATAATGCGAAAAATATTATTATCCGAATGATAAGTTAAGCGGTAAGAGCCGGAGACATATGGATTGGTTAGGGGAAGGTCCAGGGATCAATACCTGAACAGAAAATTTAAATGTTCTTTGATATAAAAAAAAAAAGTGAATATCAGGAGATCTTATAATCGGTTGGAAACGGTCAAAACTAGATCTAACGGTCATATAAACAAATTGAAAAAACAAAATTATTTTTTATTTTAAATCTAATGTTTAATAAAAGAAATGTATAATATCAAGTTAGAATATTGTTATTACTTTTATATTTTTATTATTTAATTTTTTAAGAAATAATGTAGTGACACAAGAAAGGGGGTTTGAATTGTGTCTTTAAGAAAAACTTCTTTATAAAATAAAACAAGTATTAGTTCAAAAACTTTTTTCTAAAAAACTCGTGTAACTGCAGCGGATAAGATAAAGTGATAGACGATACTAAAAGTAAAGCACACAAGCACTTTATCCTGGTTCACCCAAAAAGCGTAGGCTACATCCAGTCCTTGGTCTTTCTACCAAGATTTTTCACTACTCAACCAAGTATTCTCATTCACAAGTGTTCTAAGGACTTCTCCTCTCAAGTATTCTTAGGACTTCTCCTCAACAAGTGTTCTTAGGACTTCTCCTTTACATATGAAAGATAATTTTCCTACTACTTAGAAACTCTTCAAAAAGAGTGCAGTAGAAAACTTTTAGCACTAAAGGCTCTATAGAGTTTTTCTATCTGTGTTTGACTCTAAAAGAAACTCCTATGAGATTTTTATAGAGAGAAAGGTGGGCGTTTGTATTTCTCTGAGTTTGAAGGAAGACAAGTATTTGACTTTTAAGACTTTTGACACTTGATTGGATTTTCACTTTGCAACTTGTGTTCTATAGTTTCTTCAATTCTTCAAAGTCTTCTTTTTATATTACTCTCTTCTTGGCTGAGTAACGTTGAAGCAGGTTGAGTCTCCGTCAGTTGACTGTTTGAACCAGACAGCTCTCTGCTAGAGCAATTAATGCGGTAGTTAATGCTTTTGTCAGTTTGATGTCCTTTGGTCAGAGACATATCCCAAAAGATGGTACACAAGGATTGTAGAGGTCTTGAGTAGAGAATCTTTCTTATTCGAGAAAGAGTTGGTAGCCGCTACTTGATGTGACATGTTGGTGTTCTACAACGTTGTACTTCTGCTTTGTTCCTTGTGCCTTTTGTAGCTTTAGAGAGTCATGTGAAGTGCCTTGAATTATATGATTGTTGACACGTGGACTTAAGGTTATCTAGCTTCTTTGGATCAAGTGAAGTTCTCTTGGGAAGTAAACATAGGGTTTTTCTTCAGACTTAGTCTCTTCAGTAGACTATGACTTTCTTTAGACTATAGATCTGCAGACGTCGATTATGATGATAAACGATAAGAGTGTTGAGACGATATATTTTCCTGAAAGAGTAAGACATTAGAGTTTACAGAAAATTTTGACTGTACTTTTAGAACGTAGCTATCATTCAAAACAAAGGTTAGACGATGTATAGATCGTTTGAACTTAACAATCTCCCTTTTTTTATGATGACAACTCTAAGGAGAAAAAGGTCAAGAAAAATTCTTCATTTAACTCCCCATATCTATCGCAGAGGAAAAGCCTAAGCGGCGATTATAAGATCTCTCCCCCTCACATGATTATCTATTTGATTTATCTTCTCTTTTTCTTCTCTATTTAACTTCTCCCCCTTTGTCATTAACAAAAGCAACAATAAACATAACACACAAGTAGAGAAATATAATGTCATCATAACAACATCAAATAACCATAACCAAAATAAAATTCAAGCATTAAGAAAGTCAAGTTTTGATCGCAGATAAAATAACATAAGCATAGAACAGAAATAAAGGTGTTAGTGAGCAATGTGATCCAAAATGGCTTTAAGCATCCGCTCAATCCTAGCAAGATGTTGATCCACATAATTCCTATGCTCTTCAAGATCAAGCTCCCAAGAAGCAACAACAGTTGGAATGATTGTCATGGCTGCATCAGCTTCACCCCCGTCAATCATCTCTTCATGTTCTTCAAGCAACGGTTTAGAAGCAGCATTATCCTCAGCAGTCTCTAAGAGGGATGATGACACTATGAGAGGCAGATTCTACTGTCTGAGAGGAAATTTTTTGGCCTCAGCAACGAAGAAAGAAAGATCATAATCTGCAATGAAAAGAATGAAAATCTAGGATCCAAGAACAATAAGGAGAGGGCCAGGTCCATATAGACAATAGAATGGCACTAAGCCAACATAAGCAGTGGCAGCTTCAATAGGCCATAGACGTGGATCATAAAACTTTGGCACTTCTATAGGGGCAACCTCATCCTTCCGGGCATATAGAGTGTAACACTCTGATGGCTCAGAAGGAGAATTCCATTTGAAAACAACATAGCCAAAGTCGGAGGCTTTGATCTTATGAACCAACTTGCTGAGAAACTTCTGCTTGGAGGCGAGTTTGTTGTCTTGCAATTTCTTCTTCTTATGTAGAGTTGTGTGGACAATAGAGAGCAATTTCCTTTTCCTTGCTTTGAAAACAGCAAGTCCAACCGAGGATGGTACTTTGGCAGTATGTGGGTGAGGAGTGATTTGAGGTGATTGAGGTTTTGAGGGTGATTATTTGGGTGAAGGAATGTGGATTTGTATGGTGAGAGTGTGGTATGGTGAAGGAGGAAAGGTGATTATGGGTTCAGCAATGGTAGCAGACAGTGGTGGTGAAATGTGAGGATGATCAGCAGGATTCAGGATTCAATGGAGTTTCACTTTCAGTGGGAGCTTGTTGTGAAGGTGAGTAAACAGTGGTGATGTGTTCAAGTGAATGATGGTGCTCATCAGGATGGTCAACAAAAAAATTGTCTAAGAAAGCAGTAGTTAGGGATTATACTGGGTTTACCTGAGGTGGAGTAAAAACTCCCATGTGTTCAAAAAATCTTACATCATTTTCATCGTCACTGTTTGATTCCTCTAGTAAAATCATGCGTCATTTGTTGTAGGTGCACGTCGTCTGAGGGTGAGGCAACTTGGACGGCTGAGCTTCTTTTCATTTCTCCTTCCTTGCAGGAGACAATAGAACCTGAACAAACAGTCTTGGAGATTCATGTTAAGTTCAAACATATCTTAGAACATTTATCATATTTTGAGTGATAACAATTTTACTACTAAACTCTGTGGAATATGTTTTTCAGGAATTACATCTAATGTTCAGAGAAGTATCGTTTGCACGTATATCGAGAAAAGAATATGTTCAAGACAAAAGTGTAGTACGTACAAGCAAGAGTGAAGTATCGTACAACTCAACTGTCTACGAGCTATATCAACAGAGAACAAACAGTCTTGGAGAATCATGGCATACTTTGTTGACTGCAAAACATATATCATGGTAGCTTCTCTAATTGTTTTGCAGTCAACATATATCACGGTAGCTTCTCTAATTTCAAGTAAAAAATCTTCAGAAATTTGCTTGTTTCGATACCACCACAGACCAAACCCTACTTAAGTAAGTTCTAGCCTTCTCTCTATGTCAGATGTCTATCATGACATCTACTTCTGAATGACTACTAAAGGAATTATTGCAGAAACACGGGCAGCAAGGAGTAGCATGTAAGAACAGTGTTTGGGAAAGGAAAAAATGAAGAAAACAGAAGACAAGTGGCATAAGATCAGATGAAAGAAGTAATAAAAAGGAAACAAATTAAAAATAAAGAAATCGAATGAAAAAAATATTTAAACATTTTTAACAATCAAATTAATAGAGAGAAAATAGAAACTTATATTAGCCTCAAACAATGGAATGGGAATTGAGGAAAATAAATTATGAAATAGAAAACACAAGAGACAATGCACTCTAATTGGTTTTATTTAATATAATTAAGATGGCGCATTTTCAATGCTCTATCCAAAATATCATAAAACATGCCATGGAAACATCAATATGCCAACTTCATGAAATGCAACTAAAGCCTACTCAGTTACTCCCTCCGTCAACTTTGTTGTTATAGCAAACTTAATTTGTCCAAAATTGATTGTTGTTTTACATTTTCAATGAAACATTTATTATTCATTTCCACCCATACCCCTATTTATTATTGGAATTTTTTCATCCAATAAATGATTCACAGTTATCTATATAGAGAGGAGATAAGGGGTTAAATGGTAAATAAGACAATACTTTTTAAAAAAATTAGACTACTAATCATTTTTCTTAAGGGGTGTCAAAACCTTAAACTACATAGGTCAGAAGGAGTAATTGCTTACAGAAAAGCATCCTCGTCAAAAACAGATAATGAAACTTCTTCATACCAATATAAATCAAAAGTGGCACTGCAGTAATGAATATTACCTGTTTGACTTTGTCCCAGTATGACAAGCGAACTTCCCTCTCTAAAACCTCCTGAACAAAGACACGTTGAGGGGCCCACCTTGGGAGATCTAAGACATAGGCCCACTCTTCCCATGGCCAGATGAACTGAAAGTTTGATCTGTATAGAAAAAATTATCAACCACTTTGGACATAATTATTTATATTTATTTATTCATTATTGATGGGATTGCTTAATCTACTCCTAATAACTGATTCCGTACAGTTAATGGATATAAACATGTGTAATAAATTCTAACATGTATGAATTTACGTTAATAATTTACGACACTTTTTCTTTGCCCAGAATGTTGTGGAAAATATTTACAATTTATTGATATAAGAAATAGCAGTTTCACTTCAACAATTTGACAAGTACTGAAGATAGCTGATTCAAGGAATTTTAATGTGATAATTATAAATATTATTATCTCAATGTTGTTGGAACTTTAGCATATAAATTCAATAGAAGAATAGGCATGACTTTTAAAAAAAAAGTGAAACTGTATTAAAGAGATGAAAGGAAAAGTTCGAGTGTGGAGGAAAATAAGGTAAACCAAACGGAACATGCCAAAGTATATATTATCTTGAAAGATGAATTCTGAAATAATAAGTTTTAAAATTCCGAACATACAAATGGTGTGAGAACCAAAGGATTAGACGTATTCGGCATTCCATATCCAAATCATCAATCTTCTCAAAGAGAGCACGGACTGCTCCAGCTACAACTGCAGGAAGAGCCTATTATGTGGCCACACAATTAGAAAGTAATAAACACTAAACATTAACTGGAACTTGGTATCGTGAAAGTAATAAACACTAAACATTATGTAGCTACAAAGCATCAGATTTTTGGCCCTGGCCCTGGGGCTTGGGGCCAAATTGACAACTCTATTAGATTTCCACATTTCGTTTTCCTTCTTCTTCTTCTTTTCATTTTTGTTTTCCATCTTCTTCCAGTTTTAAATTGGGAGTAAAATTTATGTCTTGTTGATTTAATTCAATCAGTATTAAGGAATTGGGAATTAGGAATTAGAACATGTGAGGGCTGAGGAAGGCTGATTTGGAATAGTCATGTTATTTCATTATATGGATTCGGATGAGTCATGTTATTTCCTTTGTTTTTTGTTTTTATGTTGAGTTAAGGTTGACGTTCTGTTATGATATTGGAATTTCATTGTTATGAGTTGAGGTTGAATTGATTATATGGTATTAGGATGAGTCATGTTATTTCATTGTTGTTGGCATCACTTTCACTGCATTTGATTTAATTTTGCATATAGGTTGTTTCACTCTCACAACTTGTCACTTTCAATTTTAAGAATAGTGCTCTTTACAACTTGATCCCTTCATTTCATGTGTATGTTTCTTTTGTTTGTATTATATTATATATTTTTTTAATTAATTATCAATTTGTGAACAATATACTATCGATTTGTTTATATTTGCAGTCTCACCATCAAACTCAATCCGAAGTTTGAGAGAGATTGGAGTCATGAGTTCTCTTAAAAGTTACATGCACATAAATAAATTTGCTCTATGGAAGGTGGACCAAAGAGTAGCCGAAAAAGTTAAAACTACTTGCTTCCGCCATTTTGGAGTTTAAAAGTAAAGAGCAAATTAAGCAAGATATGATGTTAATCTCTACCCTAGTTTCCTTTTACGATTCTAAAGATGAATGCTTTAAGTTTGCGGAGACTATGGAAGATGGAAGTTCAAAGGAATTATTGCTTGATTTCGGGCTTCAAGAAATCCTGTATATCACAGGACTTCCCATCGATGGGTTGCAGGTATCTTTTTTATTTTATTTGAACTACTTCTCCGTTGTGTATTGTTATTCATAAAGTTGAAGACATCTTTCAGTTGACACATATGTTTGTGTCTATTATTTTCACAATCTTTCTTCGCCATCCTTACTTATCTAAAAAAACACGCACATTGAAATTAGTATTGAGAGACGAAAAATTAAGCAAGATTTCCACAATCACAGATCAACTTACACAGCACATCAGTAGTACGAAAGACAAAAAATTAGACACCTTCAAAGCGATTAAGCAAGAA
Organism: Acmispon strigosus; assembly: GCA_030819835.1. Taxonomy (NCBI): domain Eukaryota; kingdom Viridiplantae; phylum Streptophyta; class Magnoliopsida; order Fabales; family Fabaceae; genus Acmispon; species Acmispon strigosus. Next base: position 35,542,911 of record JAUAMA010000007.1, read on the forward strand.
CATAATCAAGCTGTTTGGTTTCCACTTTCCACAAATTAGAATCTGTGGTACGTGGCCACTAAGCCCTACTTACCACAGATTCCAATTTGTGGTAAGTAGCATCCAATTTGTGGTAAGTGGATGCTACTTACCACAAATTGGAATCTGTGGTAAGTGGCTACTAAGCTCCACTTACCACAGATTCCAATTTGTGGTAAGTAGCATTCACTTAACAAGAATTATTCTTTGTTGGTTTATTTATATGCTTGTGGCAATTGGTATGTAGGTCTCGGGATATGACAACAAGGATGCTATTGGAGACATTGCTATGCATCTTAATATTAGTCACGATATTGCTAGCACATTGCTGGTCAAAAAAGCTACAAAGACGTGCAATGACATCAATGTAGATATATTGAGGGAAACTTTTCAGAATGTCCCTCTCAATATTTCTGATCAAGAATTGGAGGCCTATGTGAAGGCTTTCATTCTTTATTTGTTAGGAACTGTTCTTTTACCCAATAGTTCTAACTCTGTTGCGGCAATGTATTTACCACTGCTGCAATTAGATGAAATAGACAATTATGCTTGGGGGGCAGCCGTGAATGCAACCCTGAAACGTTCAATGGGATCAAAAAATAAAAGGTTGAATGGTTTTACATATGCTCTGATGGTAAGGTCTATATTTAGTAGTAATAATTATTAATCATTCTGATTTCTAATATATAAAAGATGTTTATTGACAACTCATGTTTTTCTTTTTCTTGTAGGTATTTGCATTCGAGCGATTTTCATGCCTCCATAACTTTGAGAAACCATCTCGATTTCCTTTGTTCTTGGAGTGGGAAAAAATTGTATCCGGAGAATGTAGAAAGAAAACAAACTCAAAGACTGTGGATAACTACAAGAATCTTCTTAGTAATTTGAAGGAAGACAAAGTATGCAAGTGTGAGTGTGATGAAAATGATTCCCTAACACACAATCAGCTGGGAGGGGGGTCTTGTAAGGGCCACAAGATGCAAACAAAACCAAGAGACTTTTTTCTAGGTGGTTTTAGACTTTTGATACCATGAATCAATAATAATGATCCAAAAAAGATGTTATTTACAAACAAAACCAAGAGAAAAAGGCAGAGTTTCCAAATAATCAATGTGAATTAGGATTTGCAGAAAGGCAAGAACAAGTTTAACTAACAAACATGTGATGAACACAATAAAGTTGCCCAACTAATAATACAAAAGGGTAAATTTTAAAGAACAAAACAGGGGAAAAAAGAAGCATAATGTTGCGTAAAGTATGTATGTATATATATATATATATATATATATATACACACACACACCAATTCATTGCCAAGTTCAATAGCAGCATCATGAATGCTTAGTCATATTCAGAATCATGGCATACTATGTTGACTGCAAAACATATATCATGGTGACTTCTCTAATTGCCTAGTGTATCTTTTCTTTTATGCATTTTTCTGAGTTTCTCCATTAACTGCATTTTTCTGAATGAGATTTTAGAACATATATTTCTCATGTAGATATAGGTGGTTAATTACTACAAATAAGGGGGAAAAGAAAGGTAGGATTAAAAGGTAGGCATCGAAAAGAAAAATAAGGGATAAAAGCCACACAGTAATTGCAAATAGAATCACCTTTAGTCTGTAAGGATTGTTGAAGAAAATGAATTTTGAAACAATAAACCCTAAAAAACAAATCAGAAAACATAAGTTGTTTGATGTTCTTATAGACTTTAGTACCAACACCCGAATAGTTACCAACAATTTGCGGAGAATTTTGAACCTATGCAGGGAAGTTGTTCAAAAATACAAACATTATAATCATGTATATAATAATTTTCAGCATGTTTGACACCTACCCTCCCAAACAAGATAGTAAGCTAAATCTGCAAGCAAACCATCTTAACCGCAAATTGAAATTAAGCAATCTAGGTGAATCTCATTAAATAAAATAGAAGGCCAAGATTGCTCCACTTTATAGGTTTGATCATTACAAATTGTTCTATTAGTTGTCACGGTGTACCCACATGTCATCTCTAGTACGATTCCAACATACTGCCATTTCAGTTGCACCTTCATTGGATAAAAGGTCTCATAATATGAAAATAAAATCAAGCAAAACTAACTATTTTAGCAGTCAAATAACACACACAAAAGAGGATGGATCAAATTAAGCAAATAAATATAGTGTATACTTGTACTCAATTCATTCAACCATAATAACAAAACAGATTCTACTTGAGACTTGAGTCATATCCAGAATCATGAGTCATACGGTGAATCATGGCATACTTTGTTAACTGCAAAACATATATCACGGTAGCTTCTCTAGTACGTATCATTGCTTAGTGGCCAAACATACTTTGTTGACTACAAAACATATATCACGGTAGCTTAATAGGTGGTTAATTACTAGTACAAATAAGGGATAAAAAGGTAGGATTAAAAGGTAGGCATCGAAAAGGAAAATAAGGGATAAAAACCATACATATGATCCATCGGGTGGCCTCATTTGTTCGAAGTCTAGTTCCTGTGTCCCCTTGTTCTGTGTTCAACAATTAAAGAGTTTATTTCAACAAGTAAGAGTTAAAGCATTGTAAATCCAAATTAGAAATATAAGTACTCTATAAATGGTACTTACTTTAGAAGAACCAGGAACATCTTTGCCTATATTTATTTTCTCAAAAATATTCAAATTTATCTAACAGCAACATGCAAAACAGATACAAGGTTAAGGCAATAACAATATTGAAATTGAGGGAAAATCAGCCTCCGCTTCAACTGAACAAAAATCAAAGCTACAAAGCCAACAGAACTCACACGGCAGCCACAAAGGAATGGACAATTATTACAAAGCTAAAAAAAATACTTCACCAGCTAAAACAAAGCCAACAAAATCTGATGACAGAAACCAGAAGGAGACAAGGCATTCACGGGAAACCACAAAAAAAAATGCCTGAATTGAATTATCACCTTCTGAGTTGTAGAGAGAGCTCCACCTTCTTCGTCGCCTGGCCGCGTGCGTCTCTTTTTGGATTTCTGTTTATCCCCTTCTGCATTTGAGCCACATGACTCAGACATATTATCCTATTAAAACAATGGTACAGGATGTTGACAAACAACGGCAAAGTTTTCAAAATGTGGAGCTCTCTGATGAACGAATTAAATGCAAAGGAGTGAATCAAGCATTACATTACTCGACGACCAACTCTGCTTCAACAACAACATAATTGCAATCAAAGCAAAGGAGAAAATCACGGCACAAACTCTCAACAATCATCTCTACAGAATCAACAAAGTCAAACCTATTCAATGCATAGAGTCGTTGCTCTAACGGTCAGGAATTCAATGATTGCATCAAGTCAACGACAAACATCTTCAGAAAATAAAAGAATGAATTGAAGGTATGAAAGGGGAAGACCTGAAGATTTGAAGAAAAAAAAAAAACAAATTCAGCAGAACACAGAACATTGAAAAATCAAGTGAAAAACAGAGTCAAATCTATCAAGCTTTCACGAAACAAAGAACCCATTGTCTATTCATCTCTGTTAGCCAATCCTCGAGTATATTGATTAGTGTCAAACCATATACCAAATACTGAGTGTTTGCCGAGCCTGAAATTGTTTCTACCACACTCTTTTGAGAAGAGACTTTTTGTCGAAAACCACTGTGAAAGGAGAAGTCCTTCGAATACTTGTTTCTGAAGAAGTCTTGTGGGAATACTTGTGTCTGGAGAAGTCCTGTGGGAATACTTTTTGGGAGAATTCCTTGAGAATACTCTGTAGAAGTCCTGTGTCAAATACTTGTATTATTCTGTTGAATAGTGAAAATTTTGGTTAAGTCAAGGACTGGACGTAGCCCTATCGTTCAAGGGGATGAACCAGGATAAATATCTTGTGTGCTGTTATTTACTGCTTGCATCATTTACATCTTTAAACGTTTCATTTCCGCTACATTAAACAAATCGATTTATCATATTGTTTACTAAACTCTGTTGCATTAAACGTTTTCACCCTATGAAAAGAGTTCTATCATTTACAGAACTAATTTTTGACATATATAATTATTTTGAAAAGAAAGTTTTATACGAACACAATTCAAAACCCCTCCCCCCTTTCTTTGTTGTCCTTGTTTTATCAATTCAAGCCGTGCTCTAGCAGCAGACCTAGTCCTTTGGGAGACAGACGATGGTTGGCCAGACGATCCGGTAGTGCAGACAATTGAGTAGTAGCAGACGATGGATTTGTTGGCTTGGCGGATGATGCAGGTGGTGGTTTTCTAAAAATTCTTAATATTTGAGATCTTGGCTTAGTAGGGGAAGTCTTCTTCTTCTTCAAGTGATCTGGAATTCTGGAATCATCAACCTCCAGTTTTATGCGACGAACATCACTCACCTTGATGGGAGTGGGCCATGCAACGTCGGATTCGTCCACTTTGTTGGATTGAAGAAAGGGAAGAAGAAATCCTTTTTGCTCAAAGATTTTGGTCAGCAGAGAACCAAAAGGAATACTCCTATAGCTCGAGGTCAGGAAATTCACCATGTATGCAAATATGAGATGTGCCAGATTCACTTTCACGCGATTCACCATCTTGTAAATAGCATATCTGGCATGAATGTTGACGTGGTTCCTAGCACTTTCTTTTGGTAAAACCACCTTACTGATAACTGCATGGAGAAATTTACAATCTTCGTAAAGATTGTTGCCTTCATGGTTGTTTTCAGCAGGTTCCTTGTAGATTCTTGTCTTAGAATCTGCAATGTGTGTCCACCAGTTGGGGGTATACTTCTCACCTTCATTGAGTTCCAACTCAAGAGCTCTAGCAAGATCTTCGGCCTTGATGGTGATGATTTGATCTGTGAATCTGGTGGTGATTACACCGTCTTTGTATACGGAACAATCCCAAAATCGCTTCACCAAAGGGATGTAGACTCCCATTTTTTAGACTTCATAAACACTCTCTCAGTCTTAATGGAGCAAGCCATTGATTCCATCAATGATAAGATGGATGAAGTACTCCATATTGATAAATCTTGGTGAGACAACCTTCCTCTCACCTCGATTCCAATAAACTGGAGCACCAATCTCATTGATTTTCTTTTAATGCTGGGCTTGGATCAGGGCTAAGCTAGTTTGTTGACTGTCCATGGTTCCTTCAAGGGGGTTTTTCTTATTGCTAGAGTGTGAGGATGATTCTGCCATGGTTGAGATTTTCAGAAACAGAGGGTTTTTGGGAGGAGGATGAAAGGTGGGAAACGGTTTGCAAAGAGTGAGAAGGAGAGGTTTGGGGAAACCAAAAATTTATTGAGTAGTGGTTTTGATTTGACTTGAAAGAGAGAGGTAAAAGAAGAGTTGATGTGTGGAATAGAAGAAGGCGGCAGGATTTTGAAACGAAAAAGGTTTAGGTTCCCAAGGGTTTTAATGGTTTTGACGTGTGTGGGAAGCAATAAAGAGATATACATGTCATGCACATTAAATGGGATATGACTTGACGTTCTGAGCACATTAAATGCAATGAGGAATAAATTATATTCCAAATATCAACCGTCAACTAATAGGAACTTCCTGACAGTTTTGCTGACGTGCAGAGGTTTGAAGAGACATTGTGACGTAAGCAAACAATAAGGTCTTTAGACAGTACATTTGACAAACTGGCATACTCCAGACGATACATCAGATAGACGATATGGTAGTATACAGTGTGTCTTCAGACAATGTTTCATGTTATTCCTGCACTAGGTTAGAGCATATAAAATATCATATAGATTAAGGAGCAGGGAACATTCCAATGCTTTCTCTCAGAAAGTTGAATCTATTTTCAATCAAGGGCTTTGTAAAGATATGAGCAAGTTGATCTTTAGTTTTTACATATGACATGTCTATGTCTCCTTTAGCCACATGATCTCTAATGAAGTGGTGCTTGATTTCAATATGCTTGGTTCTTGAGTGTTGAATGGGATTCTTTGAGATATTGATAGTACTTGTATTGTCATAGAGTAAGGGAATATTGTGCTTGAAAATGTTATAGTCTTCTAATTGATGTTTTACCCATAAAAGTTGGGTACAACATGATCCAGCTGCAAGATACTCAGCTTCAGCTATAAATAGAGAGATGGTGCTTTGTCTCTTGCTAGTCCATAAGATCAAGCATTGTCCAAGAAAATGACATCCTCCACGAGTACCTTTTCTTTCAATTATGTCACTAGCATAGTCTGCATCACAAAATCCTCTTAACCTGAAATATTCACCTTTCTCGTACAAGAGACCAAGATTAATTGTACCAGCAAGATATCTAAAAATTCTTTTTACTGCTTTAAGATGTGATTCTTGTGGATTTACCTGAAATCTAGCACATAAGCAAATGTTGAACATGATGTCAGGTCTATTAGACGTTAGGTAGAGTAGAGATCCAATCATGCCTCTATATCTGGTAGAATCTACTAGTGAGCTTTCATCATTTTTGTCCAGTATAGATCCAGGATGCATTGGTGTGCTCATTTCCTTGGACTCGTCCATTTTGTACTTCTTTAGTAGATCTTTGATGTACTTGGTTTGGTGGATGTAATTTCTATCTTTTTCTTGACGTATTTGTAGACCAACGAAGAAAGAGACCTGTTGCTATCATTTTTCTATCATTCAGCATGGTCCTTGTCATTTCTTGTAAAAACCTGTTTTTGTGTTTAGCTACTCCATTCTGTTCAGGAGGTCATAGTGCCAAGACTTGATGAGAAATACCATTTTGATCATAGAGTTTCTCAAACTCTTCGTTGATGAGTTCTCCACCTCTGTCACTTATAATGGTGGCAATACAGTATCATTTCTCATTTTGAACTCTCTTGCAAAAGGATGAGAAAAATTTGAATGTTTTTGCCCGTTTGAGCAATTAATGCGGCAATTAATGATTTTGCCCGTTTGATGCCCTTTGGTCAGTGACATATCTCAAAAGATGATACATAAGGATTGTAGATCGAGGTCTTGAGCAGAGAATCTTTCTTATTCAAGAAAGAGTTGGTAGCCGCTACTTGATGTGACATGTTGGTGTTCTACAACGTTGTATTTCTGCTTTGTTCCTTGTGCCTTCTGTAGCTTCAGAGAATCACGTGAAGTGCCTTGAATGTATATGATTGTTGACATGTGGACTTCAGGTTCTCTAGCTTCTTTGGATCAAGTGAAGTTCTCTTGAGAAGTAAACTTAGGGCCCGTTTGGTGGACAGGATAAACAGAGACAGGATAGGATAGTAATCATATTCTGCTGTTATATGTTGTTTGTTGCGCCAGCAAGATAGGATAACACTATCATGTCCCTTATCATATCTTGTCCATCATATGTAAAAGTTATCCTGAGGAGGTGGCTAGGATAGAAATTATCCTGACATGATAGGATATCAGTTTTTTGTTTGTTTATTACAATGACCCTGAATTAATTTCAATATTTATATTTTATATAATTTATAATAATATTAATTAATAAATATAAATTTTTTATTTTAATAAAATATTAATTTTATTACTTATCAATTACAAATTGTTATTGTTAAGTTAAATTATTTAGTTACTGATAAATTTAATTAAAAAATAAACTTATTTATAAATGGTGAAAATATTGGACTTACTCATATAAAATAATTAAATTTTCATTATCACTTACTACTACTTAGTTAACATTATTTTTCGTTATTTATATTATAATAAAAATACACAAAATAATTCTTCACTAACAATATATATATATATATTAATTTTTTAATAGAAAATATAGACTAATTTTATATTATCATATGATATTATTTAAAATTATTTCTCTACTTATATAATTATAATTAATAATTTAAATATAAAATATTTTTGAAAAAATAATATCTTTTAATAATTTTTATCATTAATCACTTACCCCTACTAAGTTAAACCCATTGGTTACATATATAATACTTTTAATTAAAATACACTCCCTTCGAAAAAATTAAATTAGCTGAATTAATAAAAATTAATTTTATTTTAGTTAATATTAAAAAATAAGCTATTTAAAAAAATTAAATTTAATATAATAATCACTTTTTTAAAAAAAAGTATTTAGAAAATTAAATTTTAAAAAATATTATGTATTTTTTATTTCAAAGAAAATTTAATACATTTTTCATTGTTCGTACCATATCCTATCAATATCTTGTCCACCCCAAACGCAGGATAGGATAATAGTCTATCCTGCTCTTATCATATCATGTGCTTATCCAATCCTTTATCATATCCGGTTTTTATCCTATCCTGACCACCAAACGGGCCCTTAGGGTTTTTCTTCAGACTTAGTCTCTTCAGTAGACTATGGCTTTCTTTAGACTATAGATCTGCAGACGATAAGAGTGTTGAGACGATAGATTTTCCTAAAAGAGTAAAACATTAGAGTTTAGAGAACTTTTTTTACTGTACTTTTAGAATGTTGTTATCATTCAAAACAAAGGTTAGACTATGTATAGGTCGTTTGAACTTAACATTTTTATGTCATAAAATATGCACTGATAATTTTATGCCAATTAAATTCAATTTGACTTAATTTCTTAACATTTATCTAAATGAATTATTTAATATTTTACATGATTTAAAAAAAAAATTAATTATTACAAATTCAATCACGGTTCGGCCATAATTTGACCATTGAACCGTAAATTTCACTGACTAAATGATTGGTTTGGTTTTTAAAACATTGTTTGAAAGTTAAAACGTGATCAATATAGTCCTTAAATTATTAGAATTACGATCAATATAAACATTTAAAGATGGAAAATGGTGACTATGGTGACTAATTTTAGTCCTGGATTTCATCTTTTAAAGACTATTTTACCAATTTTAAGTTGTGAATAACATTAACATACCTTTATATATTTCAGTGGTCTAAATTGTCTATTCACTCAATATTATTCCCTTAATTAAGAAAGTTGTTACTATTTGGTTACACGCAACCAATGTTATCAAATCTCCTCAAATTTCATGGTGAAATTCTAGCAAGCTATCATCGTCGATATTCCGCCATAATCTACCATACACCACTAGTTATGTCAAATATGGCTTTCCATTCGTTAAAAACAACAATGCACGCAATGGTGTAAGGCCCCATTTAGAAGAGCTTATTTGAGCTTATATTATAAGCGATTATGCAAGTGTTTGGGAGAGCTTATATAAATAGCTTATGACCTACCTATAAGCTGTTTTGAGCTTATTTTCATAAGCTATTCAGAGTAGCTTATGAAAAAGAACTTATGTTTATATATAGCTTATTTTCAATTCATTATAATAAATTTCTTAAAAGAGCTTATGGTCATAAGTGCTTAATTAAGCTGTTTTCCCAAACGGGCCCAAGTGACTCACTGTTTCATTGGACAAAGCTTACATGTAGCACTATAGGTACTATTTGTGCTTTTGCCAATAGAAAACTTAGTCACACACTTTGTTTATATTTTATTAATTTTATTAAAGTGATAATTTTCCTTAGTTTTTCATTTCAACTCTTGTGTCATGTAGTAATCGGACAACATTGTAATTGAATAGTAAAAACAATATGTATAAAATTGTATCTATAAAAGTGGTTCGTGTACCACTTTTACTTTTATGTGGCAAACACCCACACAAGCAAAATCGTCATAAACAGAGTAATTTATATAAAATCTGTAGTTTGTGGCAGCTTTTAACTGCTACAAATTACAAGTGCCGAGTGTCTGCCAAAACAAAGTAGCTCACCAATAAAAATTCTTGTATCTAAGTTTTGTCAAATTTTATTCAAATTAATTTGATATATTCACACATTTAAATTTTTTTTTTCTTCCATCTCATTTCAACTGATTTTCCATTTTTATTTTTCACTTCTTTTCTTATAACTTCACTCCTCATATCTCTTATTTTTTTCTTTCTTCTATTTCTATATCTCTCTAAATGTGGGAGGGGATGTTATCACTTCAGCAAAATTGGATATTGTGGTTAGACAATACAAAATCAATACTTCATGTTAGAATGAAGTAAGTATCAGGAATATAGCAAAAGATTCCACATGGACAATGCGAGAATAGTGCTAGCTTTCATGCATGAATAAAATTCCATATTGTGCATAAATACAAATAAGAAAAGTACAGAATCTTCCGCAAATGTGCATGTTTTGCAACTAACCAGCCAAGTTTCTGTCTTATTTACTGTTGTTTCCTCAGGCTCACGAATACACACCACACAGTTAGTTGGTGGATTTGTGTGGTGGACATAGGTTTTGCTACATATATATTACCTAACAAAAGACCTTTTATATATGATTCATGTGCTCAAATATTTTATATATTTCAGGTCTGTAGGCTTCTTTAATTTGGCAGTTTTTTTTAATGCTTCAAAAACCTAAACAGTCAAATTGGTCTCTAAAAGTGTATTTTTTTTTCTAAACACGAACTTAACCAATGCTAAACGAATTTGACTATTAACTCTTGTGCTTTCTCTCTTGATGGAGATGTACTCAAGTTGCTGTTAACAATGAAATCCTTTTCTTCTGTTGTTCAAAAAAAACATTTCAGGCCTAATTTATTGTACCTTTTGGCCTAATATACCATTAGGTAACAAAAAGGAAACACAAACACTTTAAATAGTGAAAGTAATAGTGTCATGCACAAACACACGTTCCCCTCTCTTTATTTGTGTTCATCATAAATTGCTTATTTTATTTTAGAGACTTCACAGTGAATGAATGAATGAAGTTCTATATGCTCGAAAATTGAACCAATAATACTATTGAGTATTATCACTCATTTGGATCACATAGAGTTGTCGAAGATTTACTTAAACCTTTTAGGATCCTACTTAGTTACAATTGGAATTTCCAAAATCTCCGCAATCAGATTCTATAGCCGTTTGATTCGATGGCTTATTTCCTTTTTATTTTCTTTTTAAAGTTGTGTGAGGTCGCATATATATTTCCCAAGTTACCTTGTAATTTGCTTTCATATTTTAGCTTTTTATATCATCATAATTAAAGCAAAGCGTGAGTGTGGCCAGTAGAAACTATCGTTAGTGCATACTATCTATCGCAAATGACTTGAGGCTTAAAAGGAAAAGCAAGGGAAACGAATACATTTCAACCAACATTGTTCAAATGAGCTTTTCTTTCAAATTGGAGGATTCTGCTATGCAATATTATAATTTCTCTAACCACCCCATTATTGATTCAAATGGTACATATTTGATTTAAGTCTTATACTATGAAAGAAAAACTCTCATTGGAGCCCCATTAAACATACTTGTATTAGACAACATAAAAAAAAGTACAATTTCTCTAAATCTCAGGCCAGATCCTTTTCTATCGGGAGCATATTTCCTTCTAAATTCCATGATTCAACCCCCATTGATTTCTATTCAGACAGCACCATTATAAAAGTTTGATACAATTAATGAGTTCCCCGACAACCTCAACAAATTGAGCATAATATCAATGCTTTGAGCTACCTATAAATAGTGAATAACACGCCAAACTCTTAAATGTTATTTTTTTTTTTTACCAAACCACTCCTATAACCCTCGTAAGTGGATAGGCCTCTTCTGACGAATCATTCTTCATATACACTGCATAGAAATTAAACATTCTACTAAATGCAACTATTAACTAAATACGTTGGAATTTGTTGATACTCTTAACTGTTATTATAGCACCCCATGTGAATGCCTACATCTCATGCCTTGCATGAAGGTTGCAGCATATGCGCTCTCATATTATATTGCAGGTGAAGTACTTATGTATTCTATTGGTGTTTCAAAGACACATAATTAATGAAGATGTATATATATATATATGTTAGGACATTGTTATTAATGTCACGCACATGACTATTGGCGTCATCCAAAATTTATAAAAATCTAAGTTTAACCCTTTCACTGTAGTTTCTAATCGCGAAAAATATTTTGTCCACGGTTTAAAACTGCGGACATTTCCGCAGTTTAAACTGCGGCACGTTACCGACCACGTTGAAAATCCTCAATTCTTGAACTCTGTTACGGTTTAATCACATTTATGGATTTTTAATGCATTTGACTATTATATTTAATGCAAAAACGTTAATTTTCATGATAAAATCGTTAACTTCGACGCTTTTAACGTCCACAGTTTCAAACTGCAGAATTAAGAGTCGTTCGCAGTTTCAAACTGCAACATTAAGATACGTCCTGCAGAGGTATCTGTTTTGGGACTTGGAGCACGTTCCGTTAGTTTCTATGCTTCTTTGCCTATATATATGGCTTTCTTGAATTTCAGATTCTTCATTCCTCATACCTTCCTTAGTTTTGATTCATTCATTACCTTGCTTTGTTACATATTAGTCGTATTGTTTCTCAATTTGGGTTTCATCCCCAACATTAGCTCCTTTGATGTTCGTGATGTTGAGTTTCAACATTCATGAACTCAAAGGAGCTAATGTAGGTGTTGATAAATTTTCTTCACGTACATCAAAGAAGCTAAATATCTTTATACTTGACGAGTTACTGATGGGACAATATTCAGGGATAGTCCCATCTGGTGGTAGTCGCCATTGCCAATCGGGCACCCAATCGAGATTGAAGTCTAGTTCTTACTGCACATCCATCTAGATTTTACCGTGTGGACAATAGGATTTTCGTAATACGGTAGTTTATATTATGAAAATAGGATAGTTTTATCTTTTCTATGTTAATGTAATTTGGCCCTAAGGAGCTTGTAATTGTGCTTTCTTTTATTAATAAAATGAGTTTTCTGTGATTCCAACTGTGTTTTCTGTGATTTCTTTAAATTTAGCAATTCTATTATGTTATTTTGCAGTTGCTGCATGTTTCGCAGACTAAACTGCGAGAACTTGCAGAACGACAATGGCAGCGCCATCGGCCGCCATAGAGAGCGACGACCAGACAGAGAGTGCGGACGAGAGATGGATGGCCGACGGTGAAGGTATTTGGAGGAGGACGGTGGCCGCCAAGATGGGCTAACGAGGTTGGGAAGAAGGTGGGTGGTGGGGAGTTAAGGAGGTATTTTTAGTTAAGATCATTTTAATATTTTCATCAATTTTGAGATGGCGTCAATATTCGTCGGAGTGGCACCAATAACGATGCATTATATGTTATCCATACGTTTTTTAATACTAATAGATTTCTCACCACCTCCACATTAAAAATTAAGACATTTGGTCCACATTGTCCACAAAATTAAATATCATAGCAAGATAATAGGAAAAAGTAAAAACCCTTTTCTAAACAAATATAGTTCATTCCCACATATAGCAGTAAAACTAATTGGCATACACGTATGAAATTTTCAAAGGGGAAATCACTCAGAGTGCTGTCACAAAGATTCGAAATTTTGTTCATTGATGGTAATATAGAATTCTTGCACGCAAAATACACTTGGTAAGTTGATGCCCTCCCCAATCGCCATTCAATTTTGTGGTTGGATTCCTGTTGTATACTTTCTGCTAATTAGTGTCCTAAAGGTACTTATTAAAGAAATTTGAAATCGAATTTTTTTTATCTAAAACAAGTATTTTCCATGTGAAACAATCTTTTTTGAACTCCAAATCAATACCTACATTTTCGTGGGCTAGCTCTCTAAGAAGAACTTTTCTCATACTCAAACGTATGACTTTACATAAAAAAAAAAAATTAAACATGTACCTGTAGAAACCAACTACCAGGTGGTATTCGAAATCAAAATTTATATGTTTGAGAAACACATGATTTAAGTACTCTATATGGGTAACTAGACATAATATTTACTATTTTTTTTTGAAACATTGATCGGTGCAACGTTTGTCTTTCTTCATTGAGCTCACTTTTGAGCAAGCACTACTTTTAATATCTTCTTCTAAAACCACTTCTCTACAAACATGGAAACCTATTTAGTTTTTCAAACACACACTGAACCAAGAAGCTGAAAATGAAAGGACAAACTATGGGGACCACTAGTTGTGTGCATAGGCAAACTGTCCATTTGAAAGACGTAGGTAGAGGGCAAAGCCCGCTCCAATCGTTAAATAATTGTATGATAATGTTTATATTAAAAGACGGGAGTGTGAGACTTCATTTTCTTTCATTTATTATTTGATAATTTTCCTTTTTCTTTTCAACCTTACATTTTTTTTCAAAATGTTGTGTTCACCTCTCATTTTCACTTACACATCAGAGATGAAAAGCGAACAGAGAAAAATAACATATGATAAGTTATGTGATAAAAAAAAAAAGAAACATAGAAAAAGAAAGTGCCTAGAAATAGAATGTAAGATAATTTATTTTTTGGAAGGCTAGAATGTAAGATAGTGTTTGGGTGTGACTTTTTAGATGCACAAAATGTATCTTGAAGATAGAGATTGCCCCCTATGTTGTGCATAGTGTCCACAAAGAAATGGATTGGAAGGGAAAAAGCTTTGCTTTCCTATTTACTGGTCTTGGAGGTGCTCTCCATGACACACTCCACCACTTAGTAAGCCTTAGGGGACAAGGTCATTTGAGGATTTCATTTGGCCTACTTCTGTAACCTTGTAAAGAAATCTAAAATAATGTGATCGTTTTGCTTTTCAAAGTGCATGGGACTTGAGGGAAGGGTTGCCCAATAATCTAGTTTGATTAGTTTAGTCCTTGTTATACACAACAATGACATATGATATGGGACCACGGTTGGAGGCATGATTCATCATTCGGCATGGGAGCTTCAATTCGATCCATAGAACCTTGAGATAGCATTAAATTACAAATCGGGTGCTGGTTGAGTATAATAATACCATTTCCTCTAACAAAGAGATTATTTGTCAATGATTGATATTTTTTATTTTGTCGAAGATAAGGATATATTGAAAAAACGGGGCCATACCTGGGCTCCGGTCAATGATTGATATTTGGATTTTCAGTTCCACCACTGATCCGACATGGGCCTAGGGCCCAAGTCTACCGGCCCAAATTGCGAGATCAATCCGGGGAACGTTGGACTATAAGGATCTCATCCCTCCAATGATCACAATTTCTAACATTAACATGAATATTGAATATTTAAAATAGAACACAGTAATTTAAACATATTTTTAAGAAGAAAGATAGAACAAAAAAATAGACAGCAGAGTCGCCAGCAATTGCTGGACAAGAAATTCATTCACTTCAACTCAATACAATACAATACTAATAAATACCCTATATTACTTGCGAGCATGCAAGCTGAACTACTGACCTGCTCTTCTGTACAAAACCTGCAGTAAATATAATCAGACAATACAACATTTGTGTGTTAAGAAAATTACAAAGCAAAAGGACTATTACATCCGATTCATGTCAAGTACATATCTAATTTTATTGAACCTATTCATCAGAATCTTCAGATGTCACACCAGAGTCTACTTCCTCGTCCTCTTCCTCTTCCTCTTCAATTTCATCAATTTTGAGTGATCTCCGGGCAGAAGACATCATCTTGCTCATTGCAGCAGTTTTGCTTGCTCTCTGTGACCGACTCTTAACAGTATGATTGTTAGTTGTAGGAACCACCACAGAAGCAGGTGAAACTCCTTCATCAGAACCAGAACTATCTTCCTCAATCCTCACCCTTCTCCTAGAACGTGTGGCTCTGGTTGGGGGTACAGCTGGTGTTTGTGGAATTGTAAAAGAACTATCCAAATCCAGGTTGAAGTCTATTTCCAATTTCCCTTCAATAAATAGGTGGACAAAGAAAATGTTAGCAGTACAAAGGGTTTTATAATGTTTTTGGTTAGAGGATATTCAATAGGAAGTGCAAGTTTGGATACACATTAGAAAATCAAGGTGAGCTAAAATCATGGTTGAAAACTTCTCTTAGCTTTTGTTGTTATCCATTGCGATTTCACCTTCACCGTGATTTTTCACGGAATCACGGTATATCCAAACATGCACGAAAATGAGGAATGTAAATGATATCAAAGATAAAATTGAAATTGGCTTGCTAATACTGTACTATTTTTTCTGCTGGTTGATTTTCTTGCTTGAACAAAACACAGCCTTGGCATTTTATCATTAAAGACATCTTGGAAGGGAAAAATAAGGAATTACCCAAAATGAGATTAACTTCATCTTGCAACAAATCCTTATCTGGTTGGCTATCGACTGTAGTGAGATGTTCAGCCATGCGTGTCAATTCTTTAACAAGATCCTTCTCTGAAGATACACATTGAACCAGGCGATATAGAAGTTTCCTCATAATTTTTATTGGCCCTTGTTCTGATAACCGAAAATGAAGCAAGACAAGTATTCTGCATAATGCCGACACATATGACTTCTCAGCAGCTGTCTTCTTCGAGTGAAAGCTCGCCACCTTAACAAAGCAGAGGGTACAAACAATCATTAGTTAAATTTGAATCAGTAAAACATTTTTACTCGGCCATCTAATGAATTCCATGCATGAATCTCTATAATTGAGTTTTTTTTTCATTGTAATTTATAAATTACTTAATCTATTGACCTATTGTGTCCAAGTGACACTAGCCAGCTTTGAGCAACAATGGTGGCAGTTGCATGTCAAGCATCAATGAGCTTACAGATTATACCAATAATGATGTGCAATGTTTCCAATTTTCCTAATATATTAGACTCGTGTTAATTTCTTTCAGCTTATGCAAGAGCTTCATCAGAAGTTGCACATATCTAACTAGTCCCCGAAGGTTAGCTCGAGTGGGAAGAGCTAGGGGACATATGGGTTGAGGAGGGTGAAGGGTCAGGGTTCGATTCGTGAGGAGTGCTAATTTATACTAATTTACTAACAACTAACATTTGCCGGAAAAAAAAAACATATGAAACTAGTTACAGAAAGGTGAATGAATTTCCATGGTTAAACAAAAAAAAGCTCATAATTTTAATTTTGTGACAATTGGTCTAATATCTTACCTCCAATCCAGCATCGAATGGCAATTTTAGACGATATTAATTGAATGATTTGATGTGGATCCGAGATCAAAGTTAACGTCAGAAGTAAATTTTTCACCAGACAATAAATAGGTCCAAATCCCCAGGTTCCAGATAAAATACAACCTTTTATGCATTAGAGGGACGTAATAACAAACACAAGCTAACGTAAAAGACTAAACGAAGATCAAGCGGAAGGGTTCTAAACATGATTAACTTAAGTTTTCCTTTTATCTCTGCTAAGTGCTAAATGTCTTCAGCCATCAAAAACAGGCTTTTTCTGTTCAATTAATTAGTAGGATATGGGACGGCAAAAACTACGATGCTTAAAATAAGTTATTCTCTATGAATGAATAAGAAAGAAAAAAGGAACTTTCTGCCACCATAATATTCAGAAATCCTCTTACGGTCCATATAAAACATGGAGAAAAAAAGAATAGTAATAACTAAGTAAACGAAAATAACATAAGAGCGTTAGAAAATAGAAAACCAGAATTTTATGGATACCCGTACCAATTCTTACTAAGGTGCAGCTTTAGTATATTAACTAATAAGGGCAACTTTATGCTATAAAGCTCCCGTTATACACAAGGTCTAAAGAGGAGCCGGACCCATAGGCAGCTTTCGCTAAGTCACATTGCAACAGCCTTACCGTTGCACCGACACTCGCCCTCTTCTTTAGTATATTAACTAACTTAACAAACTTAGTATATTAATCTGGGCGGGTGAACAGAAGAGCAAGTTTTAGCATATACTTAACAAACATCAAAAATCTTAGGATTGTTACCTCTATGGCTATGCGAAGGGCAAGCCCCTCTTCACCACATTCAAATGGAACTTCAGCAGAACTATCTATAACGTGTGGCTGCTCTTCACACTCTGGTTGAGTTTCTTTAATATATAAAGGAATCTGCAGCATCTGCAACATAAAACGTGAAGCTTGAACTGCACGCTTACGCATCTGAGACACCACAAAAGAAGAACCACCGGAGTTGCCGAAAACTCCTGGCCACATTGAACGCATCACGGGAATGAAGGCCTTCGATATGCACCTCTGTTTTACAGAAATAAACCAACTAAGACGTTAGATATGGTATTAAATTAAAATAATAATAATAAAAAAGTAAAAAGTGATGCATAATGTAAGAACAGAAAATATGATATCAACGATGCTTGCCTTATGATTGACTGAAAGACATGGGTAGTGCTCAAAGAAAACAGATAAGCATTGCTTCAAACTGGCCAGGGAGAAACATGTTCAATCTCAATTAGCTACAGGTACAGGGAAAGAATAGTATGACAATGGGGAAAAACTAGATGAACAGATAGCACCTGTACAGGTGTCCCGACACATCACTGAAGTACAAGTAAATGAGCTTGGATAAAAGCACAGGATGCAAAGAGGCATGTATGCTGGGATAGTTATCGCATAGGAGAAGAATTTTGGCAAACCCCTCTCCAAGTACGGCATAAATGGATTCATCATCACTGCTAGTTGAAGGACTAACCCAGTCATCGTTTTCAAAGCCACCGTATAAGATATCAAGCATTTCAACATTGAAATCCCCTTCTAAATCAGAGAAGTTCACAGGACAAAAAATTTTCTTGTCACAGTTTATTTGACCCGGAATATTGTGCTTTAAAACCCTGTCTACCTCTTGAGGACCATGCCACATCACAAGATCAATCATTGATTTACAGGCCTCTACACTAATTGAATGTGGCCCTTGGATATATGAAGTCCTCAGTTGTTTCAAAAGTTCTGCACTAGGTTTCCTTTCCAAAAGCCCAAAAAGGCCAAGACATCTGACGGCAATCCTTTGCACGTCCAAGTGAGATTGTTTTGCCTGCACATTTCATTGTCCATGCAAGTAGTTAGAAGTCAACACCCTCAAACAAGTTCATTAAGCCATAAAAAACTGCAGCACAGTAATTTTATCAATGATTGAACCAATCTTCAACAACTTTTCAAGAATGGATATATGTACGGATTTACTTTGTAGTATATGTATAGATATGCATATTTTTCAAAACTTCCACTGTTAAATTCTTGCAAAAGATCGATCTCAATCCTTAACAAAGTTTTGACAACAAGAATCATTTCTTGTCGTAAAACTGGCTCAAACATGCATAGGATATTTTTAAAATTAAAAAATAGTACCATGGCAGATAAGTTAACCAATAAATATAGAAGCAGTAAGGAGAGTTACGACAATTTGTTACCCCAGGAAGTAGTAAAGATTGGAGTAGATCATCTGGTTCAATAGCCTTGCCCTGAAGAAAGCGCAATGACACTGCATTTTTAAGTAAAAGGCCAGAAAGTGAAAGGCTGTGTATCCATTGCACATAATCTGCTGTTCTCTCCCTGCACGGTTGAGCCAGCTCTTCTATGATTGCAAGAACAACTTCTACAAATTCACCAGAAGCAGCATGAACTTTCCTTGCCAATCTCGCTACAGCTTCAGCCCAATCATTGTCTCCACCAAAACTTAATCCATCTCCAATAACAACAACATTTCCTTCATTATCAACCTCATGCTCTGGAGGCCTCCTCATCAGCTCCTGCAGAAATGCACTAGCAGTCTTTCTATTTGTAGCATCAGAAAAATCAAACATAGCACCAAGCAAAAGCAGTTGCCGGGATGCAAAACGATGGTTTGGTCCTGCAGATATCAGATTAGACCAAAGTATGTATTACAGAGTCGAGTGTATCAACTTCATTCATATAAATGTATGCTTACCAGCATTGATATGAGCTCTAATCAACTCTATATATTCATCAACTGTTGCAGGAAGAATTTTTTCTAGAAGGTCATTTGTATCTGTTGCTTCAGAAGCATACACTTCTGCTTCGGTGCCCATTGTGGCTGCAGCATCAGAGCCTTTGGCCTATTGGGGTACAAATCATAATCCTTAGTAATTAGTGGAAAAAAGCAGCAATGACTGTGCCTGTACCTAAATAATTACATTCTAAAAATGAATAGATAGACAAAAAGAGATGAAAGAAGTAAGCCTGAATTTTTATGCCCCGAAAAGCATTATATATTCAGAATGTCTTAATAGCATATTTTAGCTACCAGTAAGATATGTATTGATAAGCTCAGAACTATAGAGTGACAAACATGTTCCTGTATTTTTTGGGAAATAAGAAACATTACCAGAAATTTATGCTTGCCTGATTAATACCATAACTTCTGAAAGGGTTGGTAATCAATTTTAATGGACATAGCCATGAGCTTAAGCCAATGAGAATGCAAGTTTTTCAGTTTATTCAAGCTTTTCAGTTTAAATAAGATTAGAAACAGATCAGGCCTCAACCATCATAACTCAGCAAAATGATCCAAGCGGCAATATGGCCTAAAGAGACTAACCCTCAGAAGTCCGGAAGATCTTACTTTTAGTACTTCAGAAGACGGACACAAGCTAGCAATGGTATGTAGACATTTGATGTTAGCTTGCGCAAATGTTTGCTTAGCAACTAATCTATGATTAACTAAGTAACTAAGTGAGATAAAACATGTCTCGAATCTTTTCTCGGATTGCAGTATCGCACTTATACAGATAAACAAATATGAAAAATGGATATATTCCTTTTGACTCACTTGTGCTTCCAATTGCAAATGCTTGCAAAAAGTTCTCCAATAAAGAGCAGCCTCAGCTTCCATCAGCTCAATGCTTGGTGGGCAACCAATTGAGTCCCCTACAGTAAATATGAGAAACAATAAAATATGCTGCACAACAGCCATCCAGGTTGAATCCTAATCTCAGCCTACCAGTTAAAAAATAACAGGTAAGTTTTCATAAGGCATAACCATATTCAAGAAACTAAATCCAAGGGCGCAAGAAAGTAGCTGAAGATGTGCAAAAAAAGATAGTACCGTGGCACAGCCCTGATCACAATTCATATTACTTAACCATTTCTATCAATCTCTCCACAAAACATTTGAAATCGTGCTTATAAAATAGTAATATGCTTGTTTACACATACAAAAATTCAGTTCTGTACTTAGCATCATAAACACGGTATACAAACGAGATTTTAGCTTTGTTGATGAAATAATTAATCAGTCTCCATGTAAGGATGTGGAAGGTCAAACAAATAAAACAACTTAAAATTCATAAAGCTTAGCTACCTTCTACTGTGTCACCATTTGACGATATATACTGCTGGATACTTGCACCATTCTGTAGTTTTACTAAACCAGCTTTTAGAAGTGCCTCCATTACAGACTCACTCACTGATTCATAGGTTTCAACATCAAGATACTTCAAAAGCTGTAAAGGATCACCATTGCAGCACTTTATAAGCCATTCATCTTTCAACAGTTTAAAACATTCCTTTGAGACAGGAACAGATCGGTCAGCAAGTCCTCTCCGAAGAATAACTGTCCTGAGCTTAATGCTACAAGGAAGAAGGGAAATGAAGAGAAGGTTAGAAAATGGTACTTGGGCGAAGAGATGTTGGGTTCGATTATCATCATAATAGTAGGATATCCACCCTATGTAACTGTATTTATAGGATTCTATAAGACTATAACGCTGCGTAATTTTCTTATTTAATAATAAAAAAGGACAGACAAATTATTATACGAATTACAATTTATTACTATAATGACAACAGATTAAAAGTTCCCTAAGATGTATGGACAGGCATGGAAAGTATTTTATTCTTTTCATAATCGAAGAAAAGATTGAGATCCTGTAAATTGTAGTGTGCACTACAGGGTGTAAGGTAACAGTAATTGCTAACGAGAAAATTGATGCAGTGATCATCACATGTCCATATTTACTTACTTACCAATGCTGTACTTATAAAAATCTAGATGACAACAACAACAAAAGCCTTATCTCACTAAGTGAGATCGACTATATGAATCACATGACGCCATTAAGCTCGATCAAAAACTAAATTATAAGGGATTATAATAATCTAGACGTTTGACTATATTTTATTTTTTTCGACCGTAGAAAATTGGCATTGGCACTTAAAACTCGTAAACCTCTGCATATTAAATCTAAGTTCTAGGGAAGTTGGAAGCTCAAATAGTATAATGTGGTGGGAACAGAATAGAATTATACTCTTTTAAGACTTTAACTATACTGCACTTTACCTTAAGCTATGAAGAGGAAATTTATTAGCTAGAACGAGGTATGCTGCTTTGCGTACAGATTCACTCACATCCAAGGTACAATCAATGATAACTTGAGAGGTTGCACTAGAAGGAGGCAAAGATAACACAATCATCTTGCGAACGTCCTGCAAACTTTTTCAAATTTAGTAACGGGAATAGGTCTCGGCATAAAGATGAAGCATTAAGATGCACTTACTGCATTCTGTTCCAAGGGAAGCATTGCAAGGAACAAATCAAGGATGTCACTGTTGATGGTGTCATTCACAAAGCGTGAAAGCGCCCTAACCGCAAAAGCACGCACCACAGGGATCTTGTCGCGCACCCTCACCATCATGCAGTCTATAACCTCATCCCATAGGTCATTGCTTACTTCTGCATCATCTGGCAGCCGCAATATTATCTACAAATCAACAAATTTCAATCAAACCAACACAAAAGAGGAAAAGCCAAAAGTCTAATTGTTCATACGCAATTTCTCAATCCAAACATTGAATCAACACGTAACTGGAGAAATTAAATTAACTTTAGTTCCAACTTTTGCAGTATATTAGATCTTCTCCGTAATTGCAAACCATGAATTTCGATTTCATAATCAAAAGAAAACGTAAAATAAGTCGCATCATCTAAGTCACCAAAATGCCATCCACAAATTAATGAATTTCAGTTAAAAGTAGCAGAAGCGTTAACTAATCATACGTTATGCTTCTATCCAGACAATGAATAGGCACAAAAATTGGAGAAATTAATTGCGGTTCCAATTTTCGCAGAACTCTCGGGTCTTCTGTGAAGTTGTGTTAAGCTCAATTAGTTACCTCGGAGACGATCTGACAGGCGCGGAACCTAGCGGTCTTGTTGGCGGCTGCAGCGGCGACGAGGAGGAAGTTGAGGAAGTGGTCGAGGAAATCGTCGGAAGCGGAGGCGTCGGCGGGAGGGCGAGCAGCGGCGAAGGCGGAGACGAAAGCAACGGCACGATCGGCGGAGGCGAGGCGCCGTTGGAAGTTGAAGAGTGGGACAAGAGATTTGGAGAAAGCGGAGAAGAAATGGGAGGGGGAAGGGGACTTGGATCGGAGGAGGAAGAGTTCCTTGAGCTTTCGGTTGTGCGTGGCGTATGAGGTTCGAGCGTCGTCGAGAATTGCCGCGATTTTCTGCGCCAGTCGCTTCTCTTGGTTTGCGACGGTGTCCTCCATGGATGAGCACGGTGGCGGGTTGTGGTGTTTGGTGAGGGTTTGAGTTCAGAAAAGTGATTTTTTTGTGACGATTCGATCGTTATGTTTTGGTTTTTGAATTTGAGCGGGAGTTAGAGTTTCACTAGTTTTGGGCCAACAATTCATTGTTGACCATAGCACTATCATTATGACCCACCGGACGTGACAAACTATTTTTGCATCACTTTTTTTTATCCACATCATCCAATTAATCTTCTCAAAACTTTAAATAATAAAAGCTAGGGACATATGGGTTGGGGAAGGGAAGGTCGGAAGGTCTATAGATCAATCATTGAAAGGATAATTTAAATATTTTCTGATATACCAAAAAAAAATAGTTTTTGAAAATTAATAATTTTCAATATATGGGGAAGGGTAAAAAGAAAAAAATTATCAAAAGTAATACCTCAAGACGTGTCTATTTTAAAGTTTCTCAACTTATTTTGAAGGGAAAGTTTCTCAACTAATTCACGAGAAATTATGAAAAAAACGAGGCCATCTCATCCAACAGATAACCTAGCAAAACAAAGACAACATATTTATGGAATAGTTGCAAAGTTTCACAATGGTAGTCATTAAGGCTCGACGCCTCAATTAAGGCTCGACGCCTCAATTACGACTCTCACGATACTTATAAATACATGTTTGATTGTTCATTTACATCAACATCACTCGTTCTGCTAACTTTGTTATTCTAAAATATTGAACTTCTCTCTCTTTACTTTCATGCTAACAAGAACGTCGGAATATCTTTGTAGCTACCTTTTTTTGCTATGTCAACCTCAATACCGTGTTATAATATCAATTTAGGACCGCACACTACCACTAAAGATTGAGAACATTCTCGAGCTTAGATTGAGGAAAAACACACTCTAATTTCATTTATTTTACTTCAAAATAATTGGATATGTAAATAGTAAAAAAGGATGTTCTAAAATCCATTTCCAAATTTAATATTGTCAGAGTTCAGATGGCCTCGCGGCCCAAAATAAAGAGAGAAAAAAAGCACTATGAGAAAAGGAAATGAGAATAAGCCTTAGCGCTCATCAAGGCTCTGCTTTGAGCAATAAGCGCAGGGAGAAACTATTGAAGATAAGAAGTTTCAACTGGGCCGGTTCGGTTCAATTTCAGAGAGAGAGTATTGACGGTATATTTTGACAAAGAAAAAAAAATATTGAAGGAAAAATATAATGAGTCCAATGTGTGTGTGTATTTTTTTTTTGTCAGACATGAGTCCTATACGTGTAGACATATTTTTGGATAAACAAACAGTTTTAACCAAAATTTCATAGGAGAAAACTCATACAAAGCTTAGAGGGGACCCACTCTTCAGCTTAAAAAATGTTTGGATAGGAGACCGTGTTGAGGCTTTGGGCACTTTTTTCTTGATTTTTTTTATTGAGTTGTATTGTTTCTGAAACTTAAGTCAAATTCTCTTATATTTCCTATATCATGATTTTTTATGTGAAAATTCTTTTATATTAAAATTTTATGTTTATCTCTCTCTTCACGTATATGCATTATATAATTATATATAAGCCCTTTTAAATGTTTGTGTAAAAAAAATAGATAAAAATATTAACGTGACAAAATATGAGAAAATTGGCACATAAATGTTGATCCGAGTGGCGGAACTAGGAAAAATAAGTATGAGGGAGTCAAAATAAGATTTCAAATAAAAATGATATATACACACAAAATAAAGATTAAACTAATTCATCTACTCATCGGAAATTTATTATAAATTATATCAATAGTCTTAGGAATTTGCTTAACAATATTTTAATTTTTTTTATTATCGATATATTTTTCCTTTAAATTAGTTTTTCTAATTATACTCAAAAGTGTTTCTCTTAAAAGAATAAATTATTCTTTTACTTTTGATTATTATGTTGAAGTCCCACATTAGCTAGAGATATGGTAAATCAAGAGTTTACAAGGGTAGGGTAAACCTCAACTCTCAAGCTAGCTTTTGTGGTTGAGTTAGGCCTCTCAATTTGTAATATGGTATCAGAGCCTATCCTAGACCGTTTGTTAGTGAAGACTGCCCCTATGGGTCACCCGCAAATGTCCAGCCCTGGGCGTGAAGGGGGTGTTGAAGTTCCACATTGGCTAGAGATATGACCATTCAAGAGTTTATAAGGGTATGGTAAACTTCAACTCTTAAGCTAGCTTTTGTGGTTGAGTTAGGCCTCCTAATTTGTAATATGGTATCAAAGTCTATTCTAGATTCGTTTGTTAGTGGAGACTGCCCCTATGGATCACCCGCAGATGTCCAATCCTAGGCGCGAGGGGGTGTGTTGAAGTCCCACATTGGCTAGAGATATGGCCAATCAATAGTTTATAAGGGTAGGGTAACTCTTAAGCTAGCTTTTGTGGTTGAGTCAGGCCTCCCAATTTGTAATATATTATTAAGAGAGAAATTTATATATTGTTGTTATATTCTAAGATGACTATATTTCCATCACTCTTTTTCTATGTAAAGAAAAAAATATCATTGTGATTGTTTTGATTCTTGCATCAATCAATGGTATAAAAGTTATTGTCAAAATTAATAATAGTTAAAATAATATGCATGAAGTCTCAAATAAATTTAAATAATAGTGAAAACAAATTTCAAAATTTCTACACCGACGTGGAAGAATTACTAAAATAAACCTTCTATAAGGAGAGAGTTGAATCAATAGCATGTGGTAAAAAATAAATTAGAAATAATTACTAAAAAAGTGGTTGAAACTAATTGACTCAACCACTTGAGCAACAGGTTGCATCTTATTATCTGTGCACCATTCCTTATATAAATATACATGTAAATACAGCAACTTTTTAAGTATCATTCATTATGCAAAAAAATTCTAAGAGCTTGGGGAGTCCATGGCCTCCTGTCCTCATGTTACAGAACATGATCTGCACATACGATAGAACTTTTGCTCCAAAAGGATACTTTGAAGATCAGTTCTATTTTTACATTTTACTTTTAATTGGTTACAAATCCCTGGTACATTTTCAGTGGAATAATATGTTCCCTTGAAAATTCTATGCATGATATCACTATATTTGCGGAAAATCCACAGCACTCGAAGAGAAGATTCTATGAACGGTAACAGTTGTCATCAAGGTACAAGCATAGAAGATAGATATAAAAAACAAGCGAAACAATTTGTGTACACCAGAATGTCAATTTATGACCGTTTTGAATCGTCACAAACTCGAATGTCAATTGTACGTGTTTAGTTTTTTAGGATATAAACAGCGGAAAAAACAAAGCATGACATTGCCAATTTGGCACCATATGCCGCACATTTAGGCCTCTAAAAAACTAAAGAGAGAGAGGCTAGCACAAGGAAAAACATCTTCTTCAATTTTGCCAACCTGTTCCCCCTCAGGATTTGGCATCAACAATGCTTACAACATCATAAGCACATGATGTAAGCACAACGTTTATGTAATTTTAAATTTTCCTATCTAGAAAAAAAAAAGTGGGCTCTGTTTCCACATAGGAAAAGGAAAAATCAATTAGTTTAATTACTTGAGCATATTATTATTATATAGTCAGCTTGTGACTAATATCAGAACAGTCGACAAATAACAACTAATGAATGAAATATGCTGCTAGCTAGGTTCATGGCGTCATTCTCAAAGTTGAGTTGACCAAATAGCATAAAATTGAGAGGCTGAGAATTTGTGTTGGCTGAATTTTTCTTTCTATCTAGAAAGTATTGTGGAAATAGCACAAAGGGTTAATTTTGAAAAGGTAAAGCCAAATATTGGAAAGGGTTTTTTTTTTTTATATATCGGTATCATTAGATTATACCGAGTTTGTAATCACGAATAACTTCTTTTTGTAATCACCATTGTTAGACGACACAGAAGCAACCGACACAATAGACAATAGAAGACTATCATAGACGATAGACTAAATGATACAATACAATGAGAGAAAGAAAAATATTTTTTATATTATGTATTTCTCAGTTTTAATTATTCTCATTTACAAAACCTATTTATATAATATCTTAAATGAGCAAACTAAGTAACAAGCCCAATTATAAATTCACTCCAACCGTTTGTAATACTATATACTATTACTAGTTGAGTCTATAATAAAGCGTATATACTAGTAATTTTGTCTTTCTCATCCTTTCGCCATCACTTTCGTCACAAACACCACCAATCCATAGAAATAAGTATAACAACTACTTTTCTTTATTTCTTATATGCATATAAAATCCCTTTTATATAGTTGGTCCCATATATCCAAAGTCAGAAATAAGCTCCATATTCAATAATAATTTGACGTTACATATTTGTTAAAACAATACTTCGTTAACTTCTATGGCAAAGTACTTCATATCATGAAATGAAAGATCATAATGGATATTATTTAATCCGACAACATGTTTTTCCAAATCGTAAAATTAAGATTAATTCTATTGATCGGACGAATCCGACCAAATCACTCGGATGAGTGTTGATTGAGGAGGAACAATGAGTTCCGTCAAGTGCGGGCAGCTGGGTTGGTGAGTCGGGGGTGGAATCTGTAAAAACACTCTGACACTCAAATTATAACGTTGGTGAGAAGCGATTTATAAAATACGGAGTATGTGTAAACCAACCGTATAAAAGAAATAGAGTGGGTGTTCTCCCATGCCTTATCTTGTATAAAGGTTCAGCTTAATTACATGGTTTGAGATTGTTATGAGTGTCTAGTGCATTCTTAAGCTGTGCACTTATCTTGGTTGTTGTGTTATAGTCACTGGATGCGATATGATGAGGTGACATAATCGCTCTGGGTTGTCAGCAACGACGAGGACATGGTCAGCTAGATGAAGGTGGCGATCAATGATCATGATTGGAGATAGGTTTGATCGGCATGAGGCAATTAGATCTTTTCCCGGAACAATAACCCCTAATTCTGGCATTCAATGATAGATGTTAATGTATGAAGTGACAAAATCAACTATCGTAACAGTAGCCTCCTAAATCCGACATTCCATGATCGGTGCTGAGAGGTTTGAAAGTGGCTAAACCCAACTATGAAACATCTATAATATTGCTTCACGTGAACTCTCAAGTTTAATTTTAAAAATCCTTTTTGCTTCAGGTTGATTTGAGACGTGACATGATAAAAAATAATGACATTACAAAAAATATTGACATTATTTTCAGTTATTAATTGAACCTTCTGGTCAAGGTGGTGGTGGGCAGATAAAGCATTTATTAACCTAACAACGCAAATAAAGTTTGATAGGGTCTTATAGTTCACTGCCAATGTGACCTATCAATTATGGATCATGCATCATTATAGTAATATATATTTTTTCGATGAAGATCATTATAATTCATATAATACTAATCAATTGGTTTTTAATTTATGATGTCCTAGTTTTGAAAATAAGAGGGAAAGGGTAGCATTAATTACTTTATCCCCGAAGTTGATGCAAGTTAGTTTTATTAACTATTTTATTCTTTAATAGTTGAATTATTATTAAACACATAGGTATGTGATGTTAGAATATATCATAAAGTATTTCTAAATATCATATATATATATATATATATATATATATATATATATATATATATATATGTGGTTAATTGATATGTATAGTATGTAACGCTAGGACTAAACACCGCAAATATATTATTAAACAATTTATATATATATATATATATATATATATATATATATATATATATATATATATATATATATATAATCATATATTGTTATTGTCAAGCAGCAACAATGTGAGCTCATTGGCAATGGAATAATACATAACAATCGATGAACAATTCTGTCCATTGAAGACAACCAAACACCACATCGCAAGAGCCAATGTGAAAGTAATTATTGTAGCATGGATTTTATATATTTTAATATCTAGCTGGGAAATTTCGATTTAGGGGGTTTTGGTGCTAGCTACTCCAAGTTTTTGGAGCTCTATGGAGTCATTTGTTGTGCTTCTCTTGTTCATGTTTGAGAGCTTTTGGTCTTAGTAATTGGTTTTGATTGGTGGGAGTTTGGCTTTTTTCAATTTTTTTGGTTACTCACCACCATAATTTTTGAATATCTATAATTTTAAATTTTAGTTTTAGAATATTTTCTTTTAATATTATTTATTACTTCTAAGCATGCAATGCTGGGAATACTTATTGTGTATATTAGTGTACCATATAAACTAGTTTTCTTTTTCTGGTTTAAGCTATTTTCCTAACGTGATATGATTTTTTAGTGTACATTTATATAAATTTCCAAGCTCATATTACTCTATAACTCTAAGAATTTTATTTATGAATCCATAGCTAGAAGAAACTGTAGGGTGAGATTATACATCACATATATAAGATTATAGTTTTAAATGGAAATACTTGATGTTGTATGACGTAGCAAAAATCATTGACAAGCTGCCACATAAAATCCAAATTAAAATAGTCAGATCGAATTAAAATAAAATAACAAGTCAACTCCTTATATTATCTTCTCAGAATATACAATGATGTCTGAGATAATAAATTTTCATGGCTTTCTATAGATCCGAAAAGACAACACTTTACAATTTTTATTATTTCGACGGTTTCAAAATAATTGTTCACTTAAAGAGATAAATTTTGTTTCGTCATAACTGTTCACTTAGAATATCAAGAGAGAATTAATTGATGTTTTTCCATATAATGCCCTTGTAAGAATAATAAATTATAAGAGATACAAATATACTTTAAAGGTTAAAATAGGAAAATAAAGTATATATTTTACAAATTTAACAATATTAATTATATTTCTTAATATGTGTTTTTCTTATCTTTCTGTACGGTTATTTTGAAACAGAGAATATTATATTAACTATCATATTTTTCACTCTATGCCCATCCTTTCCTTTTTTTTCTTTTCCTTGTGATAAGTAGGATGATAATTTTCATTTGAAAGAGCGGATGGGGATCTGATGAGGATTATCTTATTTGGGCCCTCAACCTCGAGAAATTTTTCCCTATGAGGTCTAGGATGAAACTCTCTTTGACAAAAAGTTGGGACAAGCCTCATATATAGACGTGAAACTATAATAATACTCTTACAAATTATTGATTGTTTATAATAAAGATTTCACCGTTTGGATGAGTTGAATGCTCGAGAGAATATTTTAAGAGTTACACTTCATATTTTGGATGGTTGAATGCTGAACTTTACATTTCTAATTTCTTATTTTGAAGACCTAAAATATTTTGTGATGAATTTAATTCATTTTATTTTATTTAAATTTTTTCATATATTTTTATCGAATTTGATGTTGTTACATTATTGATGCGGTCTAAAATGCATGATAAATACCTCCAATTCACTATCATTATGCACTTGCTACTCAGAACTCATGTACTTTTAAGTATATTTGCATAGTTTAGGTGAAAAGAGCGTCATAGTGGAAAACAGTGAAAAAGAGACCAATAAAGACGCAAAACGTGGAGTTTGATGAAATGGCAAAGAAACACGGCTGCGTTAGGTTCTACAACGACCGTGTTAAATAAAATAAGCTTTCACACCATTGCATCAATCTAGCACACTCATGCTGACATGTGTTAAAGACAACAAGACCATGCTGTCAAAGCCACAGTTGTGTTAGCTTGTGCTGCTACGAGGAAACATGTTCTAATGCCAACACGGTCGTGCTTCCTCAACCACGGTCGTGTCAACCGACACACCCAGAGCCTCAGAATTAAACCTAACTATTCCTATTTAAAGAGGCAGAAAACACATACAGAGATATCCGGATCTGGAGAGCACTTACATATCGACATACCAGGAGACAGAGCACAGAGCAGAGGATAGCCACACAGTGAGAGAGAGAGAGAGAGAGAGAGAGAGAGAGAGAGAGAGAGAGGGACAGGACGTGACCTTCCTGAAAGAGGAGAAGAACGCAAAAGAAAATGATTTATTCCTTATTTTCTATAAGATGATTGTAGCTACTAGGGTTGTTATTGATTTATTCCTTTTGATGAGTAGCTAAATCCTCTCTCTCTCTCTCTCTCTCTCTCTCTCTCTCTCTCTCTCTCTCTCTCTCTCTCTCTCTCTCTCTCTCTCTCGGTTGTAATGTGAGGATATGATTCGTACCCCCCGTTCATTATCTATGCTATACTTATTGATTTAGTTTTATAGTTGTTTCATATTGTGTTTCCTTGTTATCTACTTGATTCTATGTGGCCTGATCAACCATGACTATAGTGGTTAATTGGTTCTTAACAGGATGGATTAATTTACTGAACAATAAGAGGGAAAGAACATAGAGGGTTAATAATAAGTCGGTCTTAATCGGGCTCTTAGGATTAATCTTCTATGCTTCCAGTTTTCTATGCGTCTAGGTAGTGAAATACCCATAGAACACCTATATGTAATTCATGCTTACTTTCACTGATCACCTTGCAATTACACTAGCTTGCAAGTTAGTGCAGTCGAGTAAGACTATGGTTGATACAATTATTATTGAAATAATATACTAATGGTGGCTAGATGATCCAATTGCATTACAATCTCGAGCCCTTCTCATCCTAACTTTTCTCCATTGCAAGCTATTTACTATTCTGCGCACAATCAACCTTCCAACTTTTCGATCTAAACCATGTCTAACCTTTTAATTCCAATTCGCTGCTTGGTCCCTTGGTAACGATAAATAGGACTTACAATCCTATATTCCTTGAGCGATAAGGTGCACTTGCCTTCAAAAGCGTGTGTTATTTTAACGCAACAATTATCACTTATGGATTTTAAATTTCTTGCATTTATTTATATATTTAATTTATTTTTTATAAAAAAAATTGATGACATGTTTAGGGCCCCCTGTGGCGAACGACAATAAGGTAAAACTTTACCCTACGGGGAGCGGAGAGGCCCTCCTTGCCCTCGGCCCGCACGGGTACCATCCCTAGCAATGAGGAGTATTTAGGAGTGTGCATGACTTATTTGTGTTTAAATTACTTAATTTTTTTGTTACAGTTTAAATTATTTAATTGAATTGAATAGTTTTATTTTTAAAATGTTTATCGAATTCAAACATACGCAACCCAATTGGTTTTAGTAGAGGTGAATATATAGTATGTCAAGTTAGACTTTGCATAAATTGATATAGTTCACTTAAAAACTTTAAAGCGTAAGTCTGGCCTACTCTTATTATTGGCTTTTCCGGCTCTAATTTGGCCTTTTTACAAGTCTGATCTGTCTTAGTAGCCTATTTAGCATGTTCCATAATATAACTTTCAAGTGATTGACATAGGTAATTTTGTATTTCATTTTTTTGTATATTAGTATTTGTTTTAAGTGAAAATGTTGACTTTATTCAATCCATTGATGCAGCTTATGACCCTTGTCAATATTATTTTGAGAGGAGGTTGGCTCACTTCCGTGAAGAGGCTAGCCCAGTCATCCGTGAATGGATTGACAACATAAGAAAAGAGACATGGAGCCTTGCTTGCGATGAAGGTGGTCGTAGATACAAAAACATGATGACCAACCCATATGAAGCTCTTAACAAGGTGTTGAAAGGTGCTAGAAATCTACCAAACACATATATGGTGAAATGTACTTACAATTGATTGGTTACATACTTTGTTAACAAGAGTGGTCGGGCAAGAGCATAGTTGGCAGAGGGAATTTTTTTTTGTGATGAGGCCATGAAAATATTGCAAATAAATCATAAGCTTGCAAGTGGTTACCACGTGATCTCGTATGACCTCCCCAAATCAAAATTTGATGTGCAGGAGCAAGTAGATCCGCTCACTCAGGGCGGTCGTATGAAGTGGAGAGTCATCTTGAATGATAGATACTGCGAGTGTGGATTCTTTTAGGCTTACAAGTTTCCATGCGCTCATGTTATAGAGCTATGCGCCTGCGTAGCTGTCAGCTACTACTAGTACGTGGATCCTATGTGTACACTCGAGAATGTAGCAAATCCATATGAATCAGAGTGGAATCCGATTGGTAATGACCTAAACATCCTTGCAAGGAATGAGCCTCGTATTGTTCCTCACCCTTCCACAGTGTGTGGTAAGGGGCGTCCCAAGTCAACTCGTATCCGGAACGAGATGGACTTGAGGGACTCTCAGTCTTCAAACACATGTGGACATTGTCACCAACGAGGTCACAACCGAGCCAATTTCTCGGTTATAGCAGCTCATGTGAATGTGCTGTTTGATGATGACAATGTGTATGACCCTTGAAGGTTAAAGTTTCAATTGGAATAAAATTTGTCATGTTGCCTCTTTAAAAAATTCACATTTTTTTAATGATTAAATTTAAAATATTCATATTTTGAGCTACATAACTCGTAATTGGACGCGGTTTGAAGCCACGCAAAGCTCATTTCAAGAGCTACAACTTTCATGAAGAGCTTGAGTGAATCGGACGCCATTTTAATGTTGGTGCAGTTTCCTCTTTAAAATATTCATATTTTTTTAATGATTAAATTTAAAGTATTCATATCTTGAGCTGCAGAAATCGGAATTGGATGCGGTTTGAAGCCACACGAATCTAAGTTCAAGGGCTACAACTTTCATGAAACACTCGAGTGAATCTGACGCTGTTTTAATGTTGGCGCGGTTTCCTCTTTAAAAAATTCGTATTTTTTTAATGATTGGATATGTATTCGCCTTTGGTTTTTTAATCCACCTGTTAAAAGAATAACTATTACATTCGTGGGAACGACATGGGCATGTTGAAAGATGTTACTTAAATACATTCATACCTTCCACCGAGAGGGTATCTTTCATTCATAATAGGCAGAGTTTTTGGGCCTGTACTGGGAATTCTCGCCCATGCCCGTAGCTGAAGAAGTATTGTGCATCCAATAAGATCAGCATGGGTGTAGTTAGTCACCTTACATAGTGAATTATAGAGATGTGCTAGGACTGATAATCCCCAGCTGTAAGATCCGGGTGTATCTAAGTCCCGTAGTAATAACAAGTAACACAACGCTACCTCACAACCGGAACTATATGTGAAGAGCATACCCGTCATACGTAATATGTAGGCACGAGCGAACTGCTCCAACTACAACGGATCACCAACATGGTCATCTGCATTGTGGAAGTTTTTATTTAACCATTTCATCTTCAACCGGTTCCCTCTGAGGTTAGCATCTGTCACTTCCTTTCCAAGTAAATCAAAAATCATTGCCTTCCAATCACTGTGTATCTTCCCAGTAACCGCCTTACCACCGATCCTGAGGCCAAGCTGCAGTGAAACATCTTCTAAGGTTATGGTCGCTTCGCTTACGGGAAGGTGAAACTTGTGCGTTTCAGGTCTCCAACGCTCCACTAAGGCGGATAGAAGATGATGGTCCAGGATGACATCCCCCACCAACGAACACTCGTAAAAGCCAGTACTTCTGAGGTGGTCAACAATTTGATAGGGAATAGTGTTGAAGAGTCGCTCCTCATTTGACTTGGAGTCGCGAGACCGTCTGACTTTTAAAATTCTATGTTTCTAAGGTCCCGCTCCAAACCTGCTCCGAAACGTGTAAAGATTGCTTGTTCAATAGTGAAGGATTCAATGGCCTAGGATTAATCACGTTGTCTCTAGCCATTTTGAGTACAAGTGAAAATATGAGGGAAGTCAAAAGTGTGTGTGAAAAGGTGAGGATTGAGGAGTGGTGCGTGAGTGTGTTGGTGAAGGGATTGTGTGTGAAAGGGTTGTGTTGTATGTGGAAAAGGGTGAGGTTGTCATGAAAAATTATGGGTAAGGGGTTAAATTTAAAGAGGATGAGAGGCGGAGAGTGGTGTGTGCGTGAGTGCTGATGGTGGGGGTTGGGAAGTGGGGTAGGGCCCAACCACCTTTTTCAGCCAATTAAATGGAAGATTCCTGACACTAGACGTGTTTGAAGGGGCCTCAAATGAGGCGTGTTTGAACGTGTTTTCTTCTAGGCGTGTTTGAACACGTTTTCTGGTAAGCGTGTTTGACCAATCATGTCCTCCCTCGTCCCATCTTGTCCACCCTTATCCCATCATGTCTCTTGCACACGCCAGATTCTAATTCCTTATTTTTTTTGTCCTATTGAAACAGGTCTAATACTAGGTGCGTTTAAACAAACCTAATATGACCGGTTTGAACACGCCTCACCTAAGACCTATTCCACAAACTACCCCATTTTGACAAATATTTTCAATGTACCCCATTTTGACAATTATTTTTTATTTTTGTATTATTTAAGAAAAAAAGCCAAAAAATATAGTCCACCCACATTTTTCTTTGTCTCAAAAAGCAAACCCTCTTTAAAAAAAAACTTGTACGCTGCACCTAACTTTTTTTTCTTTTTGAAATGGTCATAATATCATTAAGAGCTAGCCCCACATCAGTGGAAAGAAAACACATCTATGTCTGGAGGCCCTTCTTTCACCCACACCCAATTGGCTTTACGAGCATGAAAATACGCAACACAATTACCAATACGCCGGAGAAAGATAAAATCAAAATAAGAAAAACAAGAAGATAAACATTTGCAATCTATCAAAATAGTGTCAATATAGTTTGAGGTGCTAAGAGGCCTGCTCCACCTCCCAAACTGAGACTTGCAACCGGTTTCAGCACAAACCCGATCGAAGCCCAACTCAATGGTCAACCGCAAGGACCACTGAAAAGCTAAGGCCTCGGCCATCTCCGGAGAGCGAACCACCACTGAAAAGGCTGTCGTGGAGGCCATGATATCACCCATGTGATCGTGCGAAACAAAGCCAAGCCCAACCACCATCGTCTTCGGCGTCGAGGTTGAGCTTGATCACGCCGGCACCGGGCTTCGACCAGGCCTCAGCCAAGGCACGAGCTGGACGGCCAGTAGCAGCACCCAAACCAGCCCCTGGAAGCAGCGAAGGAAGTTGCTGTAGAACCCACTCCCACGACGTTCGCTTACCGTCGAACAGCAACATGTTATGGCGCTCCTACACCACGTACAACAAAGTGATAAACAGGCCTGCTGCATGCTTATTCCCAGACCTGTAAACCAAAGAAAACACATCCTGCAATGTCTCATGACCAGCCAACCGGAGACTAAACGACGAGGCGAACCAAGCTCGACGCACCTCCGGGCAAAACTGTAACGTGTGGGGGACTGATTCCTCCTCCAAACCACACCCATGGCAACAAAACACCCATGTATTAATGTATTATTATGAATAGTTATCATAATAATAATTAACTAAATATCTATTTATAATTAGTATAGACCATAAAAGTAATTTTTATGCTCGGATGATAAATAATTTTTAGTATTTTTAATGTATAACTGTATTTTTGATTTGTATAAATTAGTAATTACTCTTATAAGGAACAATTATGAGAAAAAAATATTAAAACAATTAATTAAATACAGCTACTGTATCTAGAATATGATACGAAATATGAAAGTAAGGGGTTGGCTAAATGACCCCGTGTTAATTTGGGGTCATTTAACCCCATATCTAAATTGACCAATCAGAATGCACCACGTGTTTTTTTTTTAAATTATTTTTTTGCGAATCTAATTTTATTTTTTCATCTTAATTAATTAATTCAATTAGTTAATGTAATTATTTAATTAATTTATAATATATTTGTTAAATTACATATTTATGTTTAGACCCCAATTTGCAAAAAAAAATTCTCATTTCCAACCCTCTCCCCTATCCCTACCCTTAATTAAATTAAAATGTATTAATTAAAAAATAAAAAAATTAAACCAGCCAAAGTAAATAAAAAAATTGAATTGAGATAAGTGTCTCAGCTTGTAAGGGTAGGGATAGGGGAGAGGGTTGGAAATTAGAATTTTTTTTCAAATTGGGGTCTAAACATAAATATGTAATTTAACAAATATATTATAAATTAATTAAATAATTACATTAACTAATTGAATTAATTAAGATGAAAAAGTAAAATTTAATTAAAAAAAATAATTTAAAAAAAAAACCACGTGGCGCATTCTGATTGGTCAATTTAGATATGGGGTTAAATAACCCAAAATTAACACGGGGTCATTTAGCCAACCCCTGAAAGTAATAGTTCTTCTAGAAGTGAACCATCATAATTTTCCTGCAAGTATAAAAGAAGCATAATTTTATACGTAAGTGAAAGCTAATAATGTATGACTGAAAATTTTGTTTGAAGTAAAGTAGTAAACTCCCAAAAAAGGCTTCTTGAGAAATAGTGCATGAGCATGACATGCTTTGTCATGCGCATACGCCCACACTTTGTCATCCTTTTGCAACTTGGATATAATTCACTAAAGTAATGATAACTACTAACCAGTCATTAAATATACATTCTTATAGTGATTTTTAACTTTCACAATATTGTTAAAAGCCTCCACAAATATGTATGTATAATCAGTGGCGGAGGAAAGGGATGACCATGGCCATTAATTAAAAAAAAAACTAAATGATAGTGTAAAATTATTTGTAAACTTCACTTACTTTATATTTTTATATAGCAAAATCATATTTGTTCATGTTGACACCACCTAACTCAAAATTCAGCTTCCGATCCCGCTACTGCTGCTTGTAATGCCTCGCATAAAATATATGTCTTGGTATTGAATTAACTAAGTGGAAGAAATCGTCGCTTCTTTTTACTTTTTGGGTTATATTATAATGATAAAGAGGGAAATGTCTCTTTATTGAGCAACTTTTCTTAGCAAGTGCAAGCTTTTTCTGACTTTTTGTATTTCTTTTTTCCCCGGGAACTTCTATTTCTCGTCTTCGTGCGATACATAATCTACGGCAGGAAGTAGTGGTTCATGTGTTGTTAGTGGTAGGTGATATTCGCTGTGGACTCGAGGATTGGGATAACATAAAATTTCTTCAAATACAATAAAGTTATTTGAAAAATTGATTCAAAGAACATCCAACATGGAGTGTAGATATTATTAAAAAGGGTTATTATTAAAAAAAGTTAAGGGTTCGAATGTGAACTTTTGTAACTGAAAACTTATTGGATAACCTTATGCCATTTGGTGCATTAATAGTAGAGTGAGATATTAGTCTCACAATTATTAATCGTGAAATGCCTGAATAGCACTGAAAAGAAATATTATTATATAATATATAATAATAATAATATTGTATTAAGTAATAAGTGAGAGATAATGATAAAAATGATTGTGTGTATACAGGGTGTGTTAAAAATGTTTGAGTGTCATGATTGAGATTCTTTTATACATATTTGAAAAAAAGAAATGTTTGAGTGTTTAACAGGTATGATTTTTTTTTGAACTGGTTTAACAAGTATGATTGGGATACTTTTATGCATATTTGAGCTGATAAATTTTTATATAATAATCAATCTTTTAATAATTTAGTGAGGAGGTTAATTCTATACAAAATTAAAGCTAGAATAAATCAAACATTGGGATATAGAAACATAATGTTGTAATGATTATAAAGCTATAACATACTCCCCTGTCCCAAATTATAGAGTCATTTTCAGACAATCACGTCTATTAAGAAAACATGTAATAAGTTAATTAATATGGTGGTTTTGTTACTTTTTATACAAATCTTTCAAATATACCCCTATTTAAAAAACATCTGGAAATTGTTAATGTAAGTATTTGATATATCAAAAGTTGGTTGGGAATATGAAAGAAGTAATTAGTAGAGGTGATAATTAAAGTTTTGGAATTTAAAATATAATGAATGCAAGGGGTAAAAAAAGGAAAAGCTTATTTTTTTTCCTGAAATCTAGAAGGGGTCTTATAATTTGGGACACCGAGTTTGTCTCTAAAGGGTCTTATAATTTGGGACGGAGGGATTATATTATAAAAAAATGTGTTTTATCAGCGGCCAAATGGATAACACTGAATTACGGGCGGTCAAATGATGGCCTAAATGCTTCTATTATTTCACTCGTCAATAACTTTTCACTGGCGGCTTGGTTAATGTCGTTGCTAAATTACTGACGGTTTTATCTATCGCTACTTTACCGCCGAACATACCCGTTAGTAGTTTACCAACGCTAAGTTACTAACAGTTATTGACAGCTGCCTACCGACGGTTTAGACCGTCAGTACATTTTTTAAAAATATATTTTTATTTGTCGTCCTCATTTTCAACATCATCATTGTGAATTTATGACCATCATTATCATTAGAAGGATGAACGGTGAAATTGTATTCGGGTGCAGATGAAAAGCCACCTCCAGTCATTAACTGCGCCATTGGCGCTTTAAGTTTGGCAGTTTCCCTAACTTTGATCTGCCACTACTTGTTGCAGATGTTGTATTTGACGCATAGCTTCAATAGTTTCACTATATTTCACTATAAGAAAATGACAGATTATCGATAACTAAAAACTGTCAGTAAGCAGAACAAGCCGTCAGTAATGTCGTTTTACCACCGGACAACTGACGGTCAACGAGCTTTCGATAAACGACTCATCGGTAATTTATTACGGGCGGATAATCAAAAGCCGTCGGTACTCGTCAACGGTTAAAGCGGTAGGTAGTTACCGATGGCTATTGCCAACGATATTTTTTTAATTCCGGTTTCTTTTTCATTTTTCAATTTCAATTTCAATTTGTCCTTTCTTCATCTTCGTCTTACTTTTTCTGTTTATCATCCATTTGAACCTTCAAAGATGCAAGTTTAGTTTTCATAATTACAATATATGTTAAAATTATAATAATACAAATTAAAAATAATTTAAATTATATTCTTACTTACAAAAGTGTTTGATGTGCTTTTTTCTATCCAGCTTAGCTTTGCTGTCCTTTTTTTTTCTTATAAGTTCATTTGAATAATTCCTCCACGGTTAATTGTCTTCTAGGCACGCCCAAATTTTAGTTAGAAGACATCTTGTCTAATTCAAACATCAATTAAATATACTACTCAATTTAAATAGTAATTAATTTTTGAATACAAACATTTTTTCTAGTACTAACACTTGCATCCTTAGTTAAAATGTTGTCTCTGAATCCATCCTCCCCGTAAGGGAACAACAATGGATATTGAATTGCAAGAAATGAAGGATTCTTAGGATCAACATACTTCAACATCCTAGACTGTGTTTCAACAATGAGCTCCCTCTCAACATAGGCATCAAAGTCACCCACAACCAATGTTGCAAACTCAAATGCAGTGGGCAGGTTATAAGTTCTCCCGTCGAATTTGGACCGTTGAAAGTGTACGATGCTCAAATATTCTTGCCGTTGATTCCGCGATGTCAGCTTGATTTGAGGAAAAGTAGAAAAGCAGTGGGACCAAGGAATATTGTATTAATTGTGTCCCTTTCTACTTTCTGCCACTGCCAGAACTGTAATAAATATGCAGACGAGGTAAATGTCTTTTGATCCAAGAAGAAATTATTCAAGATGAGGAGAATAATTTCTTTAATGCTTCTGTTGAACTAATATCCTCGTAAAACACATTTCTTGATGTTTGTACCTTTGACGCATTTTGATGCTTGAGCGGACGGATTCTTCCTTAGAATTTGGCAGACGCAGTCTCCATATGATGTTTGAAGTTCCGTTACTGAGTGGCTTGCATCGGTAGACGATCTTTCTTCATTCAGTTCTTCTTTAAGGATTAGAATCTTCTTGACTTATAGAAGACTGAATCTTCTCTTTTCTCTTGCTTCCACTGAAGTTCTCCATCTGAGAAATTTGATCCACAACTTCTTTATATGATGCTAGAGAAGCTTCGAAGCCGAAGGTGTTTCTTCACAAGTTGTCATACTCTTTCAGCGTTAGATGAAGCAGTCATTCTTTTGATCACTGTAGGTTTCGGTAGCGGACTGTTTCAGCTTCTTGAAGTAGACTTTGACTTGAGCGTACGGAGTTTGATAGAGTGTCCTTGAGAGAAGATGTTGGCTATTTGAAGTTGCTGCTTTATCTCTCTTGAATCACCGGACTGTCTTTACATGAGTGCTTTCCTTTGTATGTCTTTGACAGTATTTCCT
This sequence comes from Acmispon strigosus, assembly GCA_030819835.1. Lineage (NCBI taxonomy): Eukaryota > Viridiplantae > Streptophyta > Magnoliopsida > Fabales > Fabaceae > Acmispon > Acmispon strigosus. Next base: position 35,584,042 of record JAUAMA010000007.1, read on the forward strand.
TCAGGATGGCCGGACGGTTTCTTCTGGCAGACTAATTCTCTTGATGATGCTTTGAGATTCATTCAGTTCTTTCAGTAGATATATATTCCTGTATATGAGAAATTTCACTATGTTAAGAATTTTATCTTTGGCGATATTAAACCTTAAAGAAATTGTTAATTGTCAAAACATAATAATTCATTTAATTATTTGAATCTAACAGTTATAAGTTCTCCCATCATTGTCCCTTCGTCTTATTAAGCTCAACTTGACGTTAGAGAAATCTCCGCCTTTGTATCGTTCCCTAGCATATCTGTAGCTCTGCACTAAGCGATTTTCAGCATCTAGCATCTGTTTTAAGTCTCTAACGATCATCTCATCAAACTTATGAGAATTAGTACTTGACCTGCAATGGAATGAGTATTATTTGGTTTAAAAAAGCACAACAGTGAAGTAATATGCATATTTAAAATATTAAAGAAGCCCCATGCTAATTAATATTAATAATTAGATGAATACTTGACTGCATGTATCATATTATCGACTTCATTGCCAGTGTCATAAATATAGAGCTGTGCAAATTTAGGCTTATCACTAGTTGGAGGTATAAGACTTCCAATAGAATGGTAATTTTGGCCTCCAAGCAAGAAAATGGGAGGTCCACTTCCGTTGTTTATGTTTTTGTCCACCTTTCCAGCCATAGATGTGAATGCAAACATTCCATTGAACATCCGGATGTTTTCAAGAAAAGATGACTCTTGTCATCTTCACCTGTATGCAAGTCTTGTAGAATTTTAGGTGTTGATTCCAACAATGGTAGCTGCACCTTGCCTTGCAAACAACATAGAGAAAACTTTGTGGTCTTTGTAGGCACATTCCGCCTTAATTGTTCATCGTACCACATCATTGCCTTGCAATGCGGACACTTATGAACAGAATCTCCCATGTCCCACATGGCTTGAGTAGAAAATGAACAAAAAATGCATAGAAGATAGACATGTTATGACATATTCCAAAATATTTTTAGAACACCAAATTATGATATGAACTAGGGGTGTTCATAACCGATCCAATCCAATCAAAACCGAAAAACCGATCCAAAAAAACCGAAGTCCAATTAAACCGAAAACCGAACGGATCCAAAATCAAGAAAACCGAATATTTTTGTCGGGTTGGATCGGATTTCGGATTTGTTTTTCAAAACCGAACCAATCCAATCCAAACCGAATGTTTACAAATATGTATAATTTTATTTGTAAATATATCATATAATCCATACTTACATTTTTCCGTCCTTATAAGTGTATATAATTATTATATGACACATAATTATTTATGAAGATATATTTGGGTAAATAGAGTTTTAAGTAATAATTTGAAAAATATGTATTAAAGTAAACATATATTTAAAAAATATGTCATCTATACAAGATTAACTTTTCTTCTTCTTCTTATTTTAGAGGTACTCAGTCAAGAATGGTGAATGTGAAAATTTGTTTGAGACTTTTGGTTCGTCTTTATTTTTTATTCCAAACTCTCATCGTTTAGGCTTGTAATGTGACGTTATATGATTTAAATTAATTTTTATTTCTTCATTGATTTTGATATTTACAATGTCGTTAAAAAACCGAAATCCAATCCAATCCAAACCGATAAAAATTGGATCGGATTGGTTCGGATCTAAAAAAAGAAAAAAACCGATTGGATGATGAAGTGACAAAACTGAAGTGATTGGATCGGATGACTTTTCCCCTCAAAACTGAACCAATCCAGACCGCGAACACCCCTAGTTCCAGCGACGTTGCTCATGAATTCCACTGAGGCGTCGTCTACACACAGTAGTCATCAAAAGACTATGTATATCATTACATTGACTGTTGGATATTATTTGAACATGTATGTATAGATATTGGTTTAAGTGCACACGTAAAATTTTACTAACCTTGGAACCCGTTAGTGTCGCTGAATGGATCATCATCAGTGAGCTCACCCAAATTTATGTCATCGAAACCAACAGGATCTACAAATCAAATGCAAAGGTCACGTGCATAATTAAATTATCGTTTTATGATGGCCAACATCGTAGTGTGTCAAAATCTTGTTAAGAATAGTAAAAAATGGTTACCATCTTGATCTGCCAACGAGTCAACGTCAAAAGTGTTATCATCTGATGATAACACAGGTATATATGATGTTGTTGGGGTGTTGTTTGGTGCAGTTGGATTCAGCTTATACCTACTTGTAATATGTTCATTACTTTGTATGGTGCAAAGTAGCCTCTTTTGACCAGTACTCAGTGCGCTTTCATCTATATTACAATCACCAAAATAGATTGAACACTGAGATAGGTTTGAAGAAAACATACAACAATAACAATGTTACTAATATAGTTAAATTGTAGCTATATATATAAAAGACGTACTGTTCTTTGAGATGTCACACACGGGGGAATGATTAGTGTAGTGCATGATTTACTATAAAGATTGTAAAAAATCTATATTTTAGATTATTAATAATACTGGTGGACTCACAAGAAGCAAAATGGCTAGGAGAATTTGTTGTTGATTGGTTTGATATCAAAACTATAGGAGAAAAACATAATCAAGGCGTAAACTTTGTATCTTTCATATTCCTATTTTCGGGTGACACTGCTTGCTTAAATTAAGCTATGGCATATGTTTATGGGTTCGTTGGTGAGTTTGAAGAGCTTGTGGCAGAGATGTCTGTGTTTCTTGGCAATTTGATCTTTATTGACATTGGTTGTTGTAGCGCACTCACTGATTCAGTCTTTTTTGCACTCATCAACAACTGTTCATTGTTCAGTGAGATCAAAATGGAGATAGCAGAGATTGGGGAAAAGAGGGTAGATGGTTGTTTGAAATTATATTGTTGCTGTATTTGTGATTGCAGAGGTTGGGGGTTGAGACCTTGGTCAGCAAATTGTACTTTTTATAATATAAATTAGTTCTACATATTTAAAAAAAAACTAAATTTCTATATAGTGATGGCTATCAACACGTTATTTTTTAGATTATTAATAATATTTATCAAAAAATATTAAATATTTTTTAGTGTAAGTGATATTATTCAAACAATTGTCCATAATTAGAAAAGCAAAAAGATTTTGTCAAATTTAAACGAAAATGCGATTTCAAAATAAATATTCCAAATCCTTAATTTTGTAAATATTTAGTTGGGACCATATTAATCACGTTATAATGTCTTCAGATCCAAATTTAATTTATAACGTGGTTAAAAACGATTTCGTCAAATTTAATTTATAATTACTTTATAATATAAATTGGTTCTAAATATTTAAAAAAAATTAATTTCTATATAGTGATTAAAATTAAAATATTATTTTTTGGTGTTATAATTAACACCCAAAGTACATAAACTCACACCTCCCATTTTTGCATTTCCGGGATTTAAATCTCACACTAATAAAACAGTTTTCCTATGACGTTAAAGAGCACAAAATTGTTCTAAAAGAATTAAATAATTTTCAAAAGTATACACATATACCTTAGCGTCAACAAATAACATTTCAATGAAGTCTGGTGCATCAGGCTGCCTCCTGTTAGGTGATCTCCATAATCGTGCAACTCTAACCACTGTATTCCACACCTTTTGAGCGTTGGAGATGTTGATGGAGAAAACTGGGTCTATTCTGGAACTAACCACCATAATCGATTAGTTGTATTATGCAATATTTGTTCGTCAACACAATGAAAGTTGTTTTTAAATCAACCTAAAATTATGTAATTATCCTATTGAGATTTCTTAAACAAATCAACCTATTTATTTAAGATAATTAAGAAAAAATAAATAAAAAATAACAACATAATTACTTTTTGTTGATTAAGCCTCCTTTTAATTTTAAATATCGAAAAATTATTTAAAAAATAAATAAATCAACCTATTTATTTAAATTATTTATAAGAAGATTATTTTAAAAAAATAAATCAACCTAAGTTATGTAATTATTCTATTGAGAATTAGTTAGGGTAGAATCTTAATATGTAGGATATGATAGGTAGATGAAATTAAATCTTATTTTAGTATATATTATACAAATATAAATATTATTTTAATAAAATGTAATGAGGATATTTTAAAAGAAACAACGCGTAGAAAGTACCATATGGTCTTCTCACTTATTAATTATTAATTATTTTTCAATACAGTACAGTTTTTATTGTTTTATGACTAAAATAATAAAAGGGTAAAGTTGGTAATGTTTGAAAGAACCACTCATTCCACTGTTTTCTTTCCAATTGAGAGTGGGAAATTGCAAGCGAGTCCTACAACGTCAATTTTCTCTCCCCCTCCCTTTTATGCTATACCAAACAGCAGAATGATAGAAAACTTACATTTTTTCCTTCCTTCCAAACATACCAGAGAGGTAGGATGAGGATATTAATTTAACCAAAATACCCACTAAATTTACATTTCATATGAATGTAAAAATAACAAAAAAATTGATCAATTAATTATAATAAAAACAATAAATATATATTAATACTCCATCCGTTCCAAATTATAAGGACATATTCAAACAATCACGCTTATTAAGAAAGTATGTAATAAGCTAATTAATATCTTGGTTTTGTTATTTTTTGTATAAATCTTTCATATTTGCCCTATTTAAAACTCGCACTTCAATATCTAACAAATTGAAAATATAATGAATGTAAGGAGTAAAAAAAGGAAAAACCTATTTTTTTTTTGAAATCTAGAAGGGGTCTCATAATTTGGAACATCAAGTTTGTCTCTAAAAGGTTTTATAATTTGAAACGGAGTGAGTGAGTAATAATTTTTATTTTCAATAAAAAATTAAATATGACATTTAATTTTTATTTAATAATGTTCATGTTATTCTATAAATGTCTGACTTAAAAATATTAGATATCAAAAACGGGTGGCTTCTAGGGTGCACTTGCACCCTAAGTGGTGCACCATGCACCACTTTAAATGACCTGCTACAGCAGGTTTTTTTTATCTAATATTTAAAAAAATTCAAATAATAATAATTAGTTAATTACATTTTTACCATTTTTTAAAAAAAAAATAGGAATAAAAATGAATTATAAAAAGAAGATTAATAGAGAGAAATGAGTTTATAGTAATTAACAAATTAAAATTATAATAAATTATAAAAATAAAATAACCTGTAGAACCGGTTACTGATTACTTACCTGGACACTTGATGCGATTTAATTGGCCAAAAGCTGATGGTGCACGATGCACTACTTAATTGATAGTTCACCTTAGAAAACACTTCAAAAACAACGTATCCTAAATTTTAATTTAAAAAAAGTCAGTTCTAGATAGAAGTAAAATATGTGGCAGTGGGGTATCAATATCATAGACCCAGAGCGAGGATTCCGCGTTATAAACTAGGGAGTGGGTGAGAATCTCAAGAGGGAGTGGGTCCCAAGGGTATTGAAGATTGGGCCTCTTCTGCAACGGACACGTGTCGGTAAAAACCCTCAGGTGCAGTGCGTGCAGTAGAGTTAGTACCCGTCCTTCACCGTACAGTCTCGTGGGGTAGTATCCCAAAATTTCAAACAGCTCATGACTCGTATAAAGCATAATACTAATAGCATACGACAAGACACACACACACACACCTACCCTACCTCCGCAATCTACCATTGGCTCGGTGCCCATTTTCATCTGAATTCATTCTATTGGCCGGTCACTCCCTCTCGCTCTATTTTAGTAACTTCGAGTCTTTTTTGTTTTTTTACTAATCTTCTTTGAGGTATACGTAAATTTTTTATAAATGATTTTAGAGCTTGGTAGCTTTTATTATCTTAGATTGGGACATTATGCTTTCACCCTAATTTTTTTTACCAGACAAAATACTCCTATAATTTTGAATTGATAAATTTTAGTATTTTATCAAGATAACGTTTTATATGTTGAATTCCCCAGGTTAACAAAGGTGTAGTGTAGAAAATTGTTAGCCAACAAAATTTTAATCCTTTTGACAGCTCTTGTTATTTTGAGATTTTTTTTTAATGGTCAACACCAATAACAAAGTGGTATGATTTTCTCCTTTTTTTAATCATAAGATATGTAATCTTTCTTATTTTCTCTTTTCTCTATCTCTCTTCTTAAAGGTGGGCTATATATTTTTGTATAAATAAAAATGATAGATAAATAGAAAACACGTCAATTGAGATTTTGTTGAATGCCTAGGGTTCAAACTTCAGACATTCAATCTAACGATGGTGAGAGTTAAACTCAGGACAAGTGGCTAGTGTGTTGGCTAGGTCAATTATATTGATTATATTGTTGTTTATCATGATTTAAAATATATCTATTTGTCCTCCTGTAATCAAAAAATATTTATTTGAAAATGTAATAAGAAAGTATTGGATATTCATAGTCATCTAATAAGTTTTAAATTGAGTTTAACTACACTATGTCTCATAACACTAAAAGGTTACATTATTTAATTTTAATTAAATTAAAAAAATTAATGTGACAGAAATCAATTAAATATATATAAAAATAATTACACTGACTATACATCTACTATCAAATTTATATTTTCTCTTGTCTAAAATAAAATTTTTAAATAACAATTAATGATTTCTATCTATCTAAAACCAATCATGATCTTTAAAAGAAAAAAAACCAATCATGATAAATTTTTATGCGATAAAAATGATCACACTCTAATAAGATTACACCTATTATTTCCTAAAAAATCAGATTGCACCTCTTGTAGATGAAAAATAAGAGAGATTCAAATCCATCATTATCACATATAGCAACTTTTACAAAACAATAAGGATACGTGTGAGAAAATTAATTTCCTGAATATATATCTTTTTCTTTAATATATATCTTGACCTCTACCAAATGGATTTGCATTTAATTTTTTTGATAATTCATTAAATAACTATCAGATTGTCACTTATCTATGTCATAATGCCAACAGTATTCCATCACGGTATTTTTTTCACAGGTGGTATTAGTGGCTTGAAAGCTTTCAATTTGACCCTTCAAAATAAAAGCTTTCAATTTGTAAGTAATTAAATTAAATATCTTTTTTTTAAATCAACTAAATATCATATCAACAGAAAATTTATGTTTGAAATATTTCAAAAATATAAACTTTTTTTAAAGGATAAAAAATATAAACTTAAACTATGTTAATTTAGATTGATGTTATTTATAATTTTATAAAAATGAAAATTATTTTAAATATGTCTTAATTTTTGTTTCAAAAAATGGTTCTTAAAAATCTCTAAAATGCAAAAAATTAAGAAAAACTTAGGATATTAGACAATAAAAAGGTTTGAGAAAATGTTGATGCAAGTTCTTTTACACATGATTTCAATTAATTTTTGTTATATTATAAATTTATTTTTATTTTTATTAAAATTAAAAAATATAACCATTTGATTCTATGTAACAACTGAATGTTTGTATAAATTTTTTTTACACACTAATAGTGCATATTCAATAATTTCATAAAAATTTGCATATCCCTATTTATTAGAAAATATCTAACCATATCTCTGACTCTCTTTAAATTAGTCTAATGACTGATATCTTAGGAAACCAAATAAAAAAATAAGCAATAAATAAATGAGTCTCTTTATTCACAATACCAATTATAAACAATTTTGATGACAATTCAGCTTTGACTTTTTTTAAGAAAAAGCTGCAAGCAATCAAACAGAATTTATATTGTAAAATTATATATGAGAGAAAATTATTGAACGTATCTCGTATAAGTGAGGACCGTGATTCTAACAAAAGTTTAAGGTAAATTATTCTAATTTTAGGTATAAACATTAAGATAATTGAGCTAAAAATGTTGTATTTATTTTAAATATTATTGATTCACTTACTATTAAATGATTTAATCCAAATTTCTTTTAGAGTGATTTAGACAACTCTCGTATTACTACTCCTTCCATTCCAAAATATATGTTGCTTTGCAAACACAAAATATTTTTTTTCACTTTATTTCTTTTACACTCTAATTTAATATCATATTTCTCACCTACCACATTTGATTTTTACATATCACAATTTTCATTACACATGACCAACAATCATATTTCTCTCATCTTAATATAACCCAATTTTAGTATTTAAATATGAATATTCCAGTCCAAATATTTAATGATGAGTTCTTCGCACATGAGTTACCCGGTGAACGGTAACTCACAAACATGGACCCCTCCGTTCAGATACCCTCCCCAAAGGCCAAACACATTTTTGAAACGGAGCTGCCAATTATTCCAAATCCAATTAGCATTATGGTGCCTTAATAATTTTTGATCAGTTATTATTATATATTAAGAACTGCTAATTATTCCAAATCCAATTAACATTATGGTGCCTTAATAATAATTATTCCAAATCCAATTAACATTATGGTGCCTTAATAATAATTATTCCAAATCCAATTAACATTATGGTGCCTTAATAATTTTTGATCAGTTATTATTATATTATTATATTTTCTTCATTTCTCTCACTTCTCATTTATTGTAAAGACCCCACCAAACATTTTCCAATTAGAATCCAGCGAGGAGAAGCCACTATAAAAGCTTTAGCGGAGTTCACGTATTCCCCGTATTGAATCTGAGAAGGATTCGAAGAAAGAAGAGAGAGAAAGCGTGGTCATTGCTGTGAAGAAGAAGAGTCTTTGCTATTTTGAAGATGTCGCTGCTTTCAGATCTCATCAACCTCAACCTCTCCGAAACCACGGAGAAGGTGATCGCTGAGTACATATGGTAACTCAGTCTCTCTCTCTCTGTGTGTGAAAGACTCGTGCCTTTTCTCTTCCTTGTTCTAGTTCTGTACGTACAAACAAGCATAGAAAGAGGGGTGTTCTGTGTCTTTTCATTTGTGCATGAATTTACGTGTGACGGAACGTTTTGTTGAATGATTATCATGATGAGTGTTTGTGATTAATTTGTTTTTCGTGTTCTTATTTTGATCCATCACTCTGCTTTACACTACACTACCTGCAGAAAACAAGCCTTCAATTTTTTTTTTATCGGAGAGTCTTAAATTCATACTATCTCACTATATTGAGTATAAAAACTAGAGAAATTACTTCTTCCTTTGATTTCCCCTGTTTTTTTTTTGGGTTTGTTAATTTTCTATTTGCTTGTTTTTGTTGATTCATGTTTTTTTATCCCTTTTGTTTATGCGTGTGGAGTGTTTTCCGTGCCATATAATTGTTATTTTTAGCGTGTGGAGTGTTTTAGAATTTGTTCCTCCTTTTGGGCGTAAATCAAAGATGGTTTCCTCTGCTTTGACTTTGGCTTTTGGTGGCGATCATGCTTGATTTTAGCATCAATTCATCAAAAGATGACTTTGCTTGTTTGTTTGGAATAAATTGAAAAAAGGAAGAGCCTTTTCCCTTGTTTGCGTTGTATCCTATACAATCTAAAATTATCTCTCTATTCACTCCCAAATGGTCTTTTAACTTCCTGTACCTTTTTTTTGCATAAGAATTTGCTATTTTGATAAACTCTAACTTGCTTTGTTTTCACTATGGTAGGATCGGTGGATCAGGTTTGGATTTGAGGAGCAAAGCAAGGGTAAATCACTTCTTGTAGCAAACTAGAAAAAAATTGTGCTTTTTGTTTAACTTTTTTTTTATTTAACTAATGGAATCATATAATGTTTTTGGAGTATAGACCCTCCCAGGACCAGTAAGCGACCCTTCACAACTGCCCAAGTGGAATTATGATGGATCCAGCACAGGTCAAGCTCCTGGGGAAGATAGTGAAGTGATTTTATAGTATGGCTCTAAAACTTCAATCATTTTTTTGTATTTGTCTTAACCTGTACAAGTATGTGAGTCTTTGTTTTCCATTTCTTGGATACTGAGTTCTTGACTTATTTTGACTTGATTCAATACAGCCCACAGGCCATTTTCAGAGATCCATTCAGAAGGGGTAGCAATATCCTTGTGAGTTTCTTTTTGTTTAATTTGCCATATGTGTTCAATACAACTTGTAGCACGTTTGGTTCCCCGATAAAATATTTTAAAATCGGAATTTGGATTCTCTCCGGTTAGAGAATTCCTAAATTTACACGGTTATAGAATCTGAGTTGTTTGATCAAGATTAGACAGCTCAAATCTTAATGAAATAAATGAGCCGACTATTCTCGATCAAACAGTATTGATTTCTTGACTATGTGAATGTAGGATTGCCCAAATTGCAGGGAGCACAAATCCTTAAAATTACTTCTATTAGAAGCTACCAGTCTTAGCTTCTAAGTGTCTTGGATTATGAGCAACTCACGGAACCAAACATGCACTTTGTTTTCCTCACTTTTATGCATGTAAACTTTTCTCCACTTTGTAATCCTCTTTATTGTTTGAAACTCAATTTCTTTTAGGTTATCTGTGATACATACACTCCTGCTGGAGAACCCATTCCCACTAACAAGAGACATGCTGCTGCTAAGGTCTTCAGCCATCCTGATGTTGTAGCTGAAGTACCCTGGTATCTTTTGTTGCTTCATTGCTGATTGTAATAACCTTTTGCCACTACTTTCTGCTTTATTGACTAAGAACTGCTTCACGATTTGTGTAATTAGGTATGGTATTGAGCAGGAATATACCTTGTTGCAGAAAGACATCAATTGGCCCCTTGGGTGGCCTGTTGGTGGTTTCCCTGGACCCCAGGTGAAAACTCACTTTTACAGTCTTACTGGTGTTTTTACTTTCTTTACAATTTAGGCTAGTTACTTCACACATACAAACTCATGTGGTCCATTTCACACATCATCTACCAAAGCAAACAATCTGGTTTTTTATTCAAGAGTCACATTGTTTTCTTTTGTTATAGCTTACATGCTTTCTAATTTTATTTACATTGTTTTATTTTACTTGATGAACAGGGACCATACTACTGTGCTGCTGGAGCGGATAAGGCTTTTGGCCGTGATATTGTTGACGCACACTACAAAGCCTGTCTTTATGCCGGTGTCAACATCAGTGGAATTAATGGAGAAGTGATGCCTGGCCAGGTAAGAGGAACTATATATACACTTAGCTTTGTGTTATTATTGTTTACTTTTCATATTCTAATTTGAATGTTTGGTGCAAACATTTATTTAATTAAATTTAACACATATACACTTAGTTTTGTGTTCATTATTGTTTCCTTTTCATATTCTAATTTGAATGTTTGGTGCAAATATTTATTTAATTAAATTTAATACATGCTTGTTGTAGTGGGAATTCCAAGTTGGTCCTTCAGTAGGTATCTCTGCTGGAGATGAGGTGTGGGTTGCTCGTTACATTTTGGAGGTAGGTGGCACATGACTATTGCTATTGTCACCATCACCTATTTAGCCTTATAGTATGATTCTCCACCTAACTTTCTTTTGTTTCTGTTTCAAACAGAGGATCACTGAGATTGCTGGTGTGGTTCTTTCCTTTGACCCCAAGCCAATTAAGGTTGACATTTCTTCCACCTTTTATCATCAAGTTATTTTCCACAATACATTTTTTCCAGACCCTTTACCCTCTCATTGGATGAATCAGTTGATGTATTTTAAAATCCCCTCCACAAACACATTACCTTATTAAAATCAAATATTCAAACACAAGTTTTTTTTTTGTTGAATTGGTGTTGACTTTGGGTTATTATTACAAAACCAGGGTGATTGGAATGGTGCTGGTGCTCACACAAATTACAGGTAATCTTTGTTACTTTTAAACAAAATTCTACCAAATTGTACGTTTTTTTGCTTTCATGCTTGACAAGTGCTTAATAATGTTCCAGCACAAAGACCATGAGAGAGGATGGTGGCTATGAAGTCATCAAGAAAGCAATTGCGAAGCTAGGGTTGAGACACAAGGAGCACATTGCTGCTTATGGTGAAGGCAACGAGCGTCGTTTGACCGGAAGACACGAGACAGCTGACATCAACACTTTCTTATGGGTAAGCAAGAAAATTGTCACATAACCCACAAGTCCTTGGATCGGAACCAGACTCTGATGTCATGTCACGAACCAATTAGTTTAAGTTGTCGGGTAAATATCACACGGATGGTTTTATATTATATTTCTAACATTGTTATTTCACCTAATGTGTAGGGTGTTGCAAACCGTGGTGCTTCTATTAGAGTTGGGAGGGATACAGAGAAAGAAGGGAAGGGTTACTTTGAGGACAGAAGGCCTGCATCTAACATGGATCCGTATGTGGTTACTTCCATGATTGCAGACACAACCATTCTCTGGAAACCATGAGCAAATGTTGCAGGAACATTTGCATGCCTTTGAAAGTCATTGTTGTTTCTTTTTCATGATTAGGATTTGGTCATTGGTTTTTATTTGGTTTTTTCCAGAATTTTACTTGTGTTCTTGTTATGGCTGGCACATGGTTTGAGGCCTTGTTTGTTGGTACCAACTACTACCAAGGCTAGTTCATTGCTTACTATTTCTCTCCTTCATTTCCTGATTTAAAGTGTCACAATAATAATGTAATGGTTATCGGTGAATTAATAATAATATATGAAATTCACATGTTCATGAAAGATGATGGAGTATATTTCTGATGTGTAGATAGTGTGTATATATATTAGGGGTTTTGGATATTTTTGATTGAAGATTTTATTGAATGAATTAGTGCATGTTTAGAAGAATCAGTCTGAAGGTTTGGGTTGAAACCACGTTTCTAGAAGCAAAAAATAGTTGTTTTTGGATAGTTGGATTCACGTTTGACCTATTCAAATGTGAATCCAAACACACTATTAATCGATAAATGAACCTTACGGTGCTCCGACATAAGACTTTGAGAAGCAGATTGATTGTACTTTTCACAACAAATGAAATGATAATTGAATGGTTGGTGGTAATTGTTAGTTGAGTTTCAAATTCTTCTCGGTGCTCTACCGTTTCATCTTATTAGCCACATGTTTGAAAGTAATGTTGATACCTTCAATCCCATTCTTTGGGCACTTGCTTTGAGTTTTCAATTTGGTTGTTTTTGTTCTACCAGTTCATGTAAAATATTAATAAGTTTCCCCTCTTCTATCAAAGTCCAGCTATGGCTCTTCCTTGATTCACCATTGATTCATTGGTCATAACTAAGTTATTCAAACATTTTGAACTTATTATTAAAATCCAACACATAAATATATCATTTTCAGTGTAGCAAATAGGTCAATAAGTCAACGGATAGAATAATTCTTAAATAAACAAAACATAATTCACTTTTATATTACATGAAATCAACAAAAAAAATGTCAAGCCCTATTTTAGCTAGCACACCTCTCTACAAACATTTAAGTTGTCAAGTTATCCATCCATTGAGTCCATTGGTTGCTTGTCTCAACTGCTCTAATTATATTGTTGTATCCTCTCCTATAGGTATTGCATCACATGTAGGAGGGGTGTTGATCTTTATGAGTGAAGATTTCATTGAGTTAATTTATATTTAAACACAACGAACGAGATGGTAACATAATGGTTGGTGATAATTGTTAGCTGAGTTTCAAGTATTTGTGTTCCACTATTTAATCTTATTCGCCACATGTTTAAAATTAATTTCGATGCCTTCAATCCTAGCCTAAGTAGCCTTCAATCTTTGGACAGTTGTATAATGCGCTCCTACTTTAAAACTTTCATTTTTTTATTTTTTTCCTTGAACTACCAATTCATGCAAAATATTAATAAGATTAAGATTCCTCTCTTTACCAAAGTCTAGCTACTGCTCTTCCTCGCCATAACTAAGTTAATAAAAAACTTTGTACTTGTTTTTAAAATCAAACGCATAAATATGTTTTATATTTAGTGTAGCAATATAATTTTTAAGTCATTAAGTCAATGCATAAAATTAATTCTAAAATAAACAAAACGTAACTCACATTTATATTACATAAAATCAAAAAAAAAAAAAAGTCAAGCCCAATTATATTGTTTGGATCCTCCCCAATAGGTAGGGAGTTTCGTTTGGCGCCACCCCAATTGCGGGTGGCGCCACCCCCTAAAGTGCGAAAATACGCTTTTGCCCCTTTTAAAATAAAAAAAATCCTAACATATCCCCTTCTTCTTCCTAATTACTTCATCTTCTACTTTCTTCTCACCACCCCCTTTTCCTCTTCTCTCAACCATCCCTCCACCACCCCCTTCATCTCCTCAACACCATTCTCACCATCATCCTCTTCCTCTTCTCTCCACCATTCTCACCCCCATTATCACCATCATCCTCTTCCTCTTCTCTCCACCATTCTCACCCCAAGTCCCTTTCGAAACTAATCTTCACCACCACCTCTCTCCAAAATCTCACCCCATTCCTTCCCCTTCTCTATTTCGTTCGTTACTTTTTAAAATCTGTAAAAAAATCGCACTTATAGGTGCGAAATATTAATTTTTTTTTTTCAAATAGTGTAATCGCACATGTAGGTGCGAAATTTGCCTCCAAATCGCACTTATAGGTGCGAAATTGTATTTTTAATTTTTTTTTTTAATATTTCTGGCCCTGAAAAATAAATTTCTAACAGTCTCGGATGACGACGAGCTGAACTACAAAGTTGAAGAGAAAAAAAAAGTAATTGGACGCTTATCGCTGCGCCATAAGCCCGGTGTCCTGAAGCCAAATTCCATAGTTTGCTATTTTTTTTGAATTTTCGAATTTTTTTTATTTCACCATAAATTTCTAAATATTTCAACTAGACCAACCGTGGTGGTCCCATAATTTTTAAAAATTATTTGGTGTTTTTTTTGAATTGTTTTAGATCTTTTCTCCGTTTTTTTAACATGAAATCGCACCCTGAGGTGCGAAATTGTCTCAAAATCGCACGTAAAGGTGCGACCCAAGTAAAATGCGTTAAAAAACAAATCTAACATAAATTCGCACCTAGAGGTGCGAATTTGAGACATACTTCGCACCTTGAAGTGCGAATAATAACCAGAACGCGTCGAAAACTCCGTAATCCATTTTTTCTTTCACTTATGTTAACCCACTTTAAGTTATGACTTGTCCCTTTCGTCCATTACATTATCCGGGTAAAACGAAAATGTATGGGGGGAGAGAAATGGTGAGGGTGATGAGTTGAAGGGGGGTGGGGTGAGATTTGAAAAAAAAAACCATTTTTGTAAAAAAAAAAATTGGAACAACAGTTTTTTTTTTTTTTGAAAAAGGGTAATTTTGGAATTTTTAAAAAAAGGGGTGGCGCCACCCGCAATTGGGGTGGCGCCAAACGAAACTCCCCAATAGGTATTGCATCACATGTAAGTGAAGTATGCTCTTCGAGACCCAAAGACACAGAACTCCTAATGAAATTATGAAGTAAACAACATGGTAACATGATTATCATACTCTCTTTAAGATGTTATATGCATAGTTTTTTTTTTAATTCTTGTGTTAATTAATACTATTCTATTTGATATTTTATTGAGCATGACTTTTATTAATTTATATAATTGTGAGCTCACCTATCGTGAGCACAATTGTGCAAAATTTAGGATGATAAAAATTATTTAATTATTACTTACGTAATTTGTGATGAGTGCAATATATTATTTATTTCGAGCTTATGTCAAATTCTTTTTCCATTACCCTATCAGTATTAGAATTGTTTCTCGTGATATAAACTTAATCAATATCATAATATCTCTCTCTACATGCGTGCAAGCGCGTGAGTGCGCGTGCGTGCAAGCGCGCGTTCGTGTGTGTGCTAAAAACATTAAACAAATTATTAAATGTATTAACTATTAATTATCAACTTTTCAGTTTCTAAGACAAAAAAACAATTTATTAAGTATTAATTAAAAATAGTTAAAATATTAATTATCAAAAGTACGTCATACACACACAGTGCATGTACACGCACATGTAGAGAGTTATGAATTTTGCATGTGATATACTTTTTGATCTAGGCCTCCCTTATCACAACATTCTGGCTCCGCCACTAGGCAAACAGACACCACTATCGAGTTCCTGGTCGTGAGATGAAGATGATCCACTACTTAGTTTCTTTTCCGACGAGACTGTCGGGGTGCGACACCGCATTTGTGGTCTTCTTCTGCGAGCACATTCATTGAAAAGTTATTATTTTCCTTTCCCTTAGGGGGCGTTTGGTAGAAGGGTTTAAAAAAGATTCCTGGGTATATGGGGTATGGGAAAAGGGGTGCCCACGTTTGGTATCAGATTACAAAATTAGATACCCGGGCATGAAATATTCGCAGGGAAATTATTTTCCCATGTTTCAGTGGTGAGATATATCCGACTAGGAGGATGAGTATGAAAGATTCCTAGGGGAATAGATAATGTGGGTGAGCAAATGATAGAGTAAAAATTCTGTTTTGCCCCTTTGATCAGTTTAATAAAAATTCTGATTAGGAAAAATTAGTTTAATAAAATTAAAATAATTTATGAAGTAGGTTAAATATTTTAATAAAGTCAAATAATATGTTTATAATTTTCAAAATTTTGATATTTAATTCTATAATTTTTAAATCATATCATTTTAGTAATTCTGCTAATATGATATTAGTGTAATATTAAATAATTTAGTTTGAGAAATATGATTTTAGTATACGTAACTTTTATAAAAAAAATGTTGATTTCATAGTATAATTATAATAGTCATTTTATTTTCATTGTTATTTCATTTTTCATAATTACATTAAAAAATATTTAAGGGTATTTTAATAATTTTATTATTTATTCCTGGAAATATGCATTCCTTACCAAACGCATGCTATAATTGTTCCAAGTAATGTTGGAAAAGATTTCCAGGAATCAAATTTGTTAACCAAATACAATTTTTAAAGATGTCATAGAGTAACATTCTCATCATAATATTCCCGAGAATAAGATTCTTGGTTATATTTTTTAAACCGTGTACCAAAAGCTTCTCGACCTCCTAAACTCATTTTTGACCGTAAATCATGCATACTCTTCTCAAATTCAACTATTTCCTACATCATCTCCCTAACTCCACCTGCATACTCGATCCCTAACTGCCAAACCCATTGCAACAACCTTCTTTCATAACAAGGGAAGAGAGTTGCAACTTTGCTTGACGATTGTTGTTGTGTTGCGATTGTAATCGTTGTGAGGAGCTGAGTGCAAAAATTGTGATGGAGGATGTGGTAGCTCCCTGCTGGATAGGTCCAAGAGGCCCATTAACACACCTATCAGATTTAACGATTATTACACTTAGGGAAATTATCTATTTTATAAATAACTTGCTTTATGTTTTCAGTTTATGAATGTTAGGAAGATATTAAAGAATTGGACTGGCCACTTGTAGGCTCAAGCCCATGAATAGTCTGCTATTATATATATATTGTACATACTGTTGCAGAGGAAAAGAAGAAAAGTTGCAGAAATTTGCTCTAAAAGTTATACTTTTAAACTACAGTACAAAATATAGCATTTCAACATATTGGTGAAAATTCTAGGTCCACCAACTGGTGCTTTCATTGATTTCTCACTATGCCTCCTACAGACCAGCACTCAACCCAAGACATTCTTGCAGCCATGGCAGACAAGCTTGCTGAGATGTTAGCACGCCAAGATCTGCTACATGCTCAGATGGACACCAACCACAACAACCTCTCTTCAGTCCTTACTGGCCTCATGGACAAGGTAAACTCCATGACTATTCATTCTTCTATTATCCAACCCAAGCCCCCACCTGGTTTTCCATCCATAGTAACCAAAATCCCCAAATTACAATCAAACTGCTTTGATGGGTCTTAAGCCTCTAATTGGGTTTTTCAAGTTGAGAAATATTTTAACTTGTTGCAAACACCACACCAACAAAGATTAGAATTAATTCCATTCTACATGAAAGGGGAAGCATTAAGTTGGTTTAAATGGAAGCACAATAATGAGCAGTTATCTACATGGGACTCTTTCCTACACGCACTGATTTAGCGTTTTGGACCCTTAGCGTATGTGAATCCTCAACAAGAGATATTTAAACTGAAACAGTACACCTCTATCACTGAGTATCAATCTATATTTGAGAAATTGGCAAATCAAATCGTGGGATTTTCACCCGAGATGACGCTCAATTGTTTTATTTCTGGGTTAAATTCAGAAATCAAAACAGAGCTAGCAATTCTACGTCCTTATTCAGTTTCTCATGCCATTGAATTAGCCAAAATGATAGAATCCAAGAATCGCCTCACCCACAAACAGCCCCCACCCCCTAAATATTCACGTCCTAACCCTCCACTTCCCTTCCCCACACCATTGACAGCACCTACCCCCTCCATTGTTTCTATTTCACCCACACCCAAACCCACAACACCCCCAAACCCACCTATTCCTATTAAAAAACTCACATTAGCCCAAATGCAAGGGCGACGCTCTCAGGGATTATGTTTTAATTGTGATGAAAAGTTCCACCATGGACACAAATATCAAACCAATCCTTTCCTCCTATTATTGGCTGGTGACCCTAGTGAATGTTGGACCTTTAGCGCTTACCACTACGCCAAAAACAATTGTTGTTAGTGAGGGCGCAACTAAATTCCTTTAAGGCGTAGCAGCCACACCACGTTTCGAATGCTAGATAGCAGGCAGGATGCTGGTCCACCTAGACCCAACAATCCCCCCAGCACCTGCCAGTGACCCGCTGCACAGAAATGCCTTCCAGGGGATTCGAACACGTGACCTTGCTCTGATACCACTTGTTGGACCTTTAATGCTTACCACTACGCCAAAAGCAATTGCTGTTAGTGAGGGCGCAACTAAATTCCTTTAAGGCGTAGCAGCCACGCCACGTTTCGAATGCTACACAGCAGGCAGGATGCCGGTCCACCTACACCCAACACTTTGTCAGCATGTCTGCTAGTTCTTGCTTCCTATAATCTTCTTCAATCCTAGCACCTAATCTTCAAGTAATGATTTGATGAAGTTGTAATGTATATCAATGTGTTTTGTTCTAAATTGAAATGCTAAACTTGTTGGCAGATATATTGCACTTTGACTATCACTGTGAAAAACACTCATCTCCTAGATGAATCTCATCTATGTTAACAATCCTTGAAGCCATATCAGCTCTTTATTGGCTTGTGTTACTCCTACATACTTAGTCTATGTAGTGGATAAAGCAACAATCATTTGTATGTGCAACATCCAACTGATATTCTTAGTACCAATAGTGAATATGTAACAGATGATAATGGACTTCACCTTTGAAGTCTTCATCTACGTAGTCTTGTACCTTTAATTCTCCTTTTCCAAAGTACATACACTTCCTTGTGGTACCTCTTAGATACCTCAAAATTCACTTGACTGCTTCCCAATGAGCTTTACCTGAAATTGCCATAAACTTACTTACAACTCTGCTGTGTTTCAAATACACACACAATGAGCAAGTGTACACTACCACAAAAGTAATATAG
Organism: Acmispon strigosus; assembly: GCA_030819835.1. Classification (NCBI taxonomy): domain Eukaryota; kingdom Viridiplantae; phylum Streptophyta; class Magnoliopsida; order Fabales; family Fabaceae; genus Acmispon; species Acmispon strigosus. Next base: position 35,603,394 of record JAUAMA010000007.1, read on the forward strand.
GGATTAAGTCCAAGTTATCGAGCGCAAGAACTAAGACATGAAATCCTAATTTTACGAGAAATGGTGTTCATTGTATAGGAAATTAAAGAGTTGATTGTTGTGAGCATGCAAGAGAACAAAGAAAGCAAATAAAATCTAAATGCAGAATCAAATCAAAGACGCCTCAAGGTTACAACATAATAGACTCAGATAGCCCTAAAAATGAAGCGTAGGGAAGCTTCCTGAGGGACGTTTCACGATCCACTATTCATAGAAAAAAATTGGAAATATTAGAAAAACTAAACCTAACACTCCCGTCAAGGGTGAGCTAAGGGCGAATCTCCTCTACTCGGTTCCCTCTCAGTTCCATAAACCAACACGGTGGGTTTGAGGCGAGTTAAATACTAGGATTATACTACAGTTGATCAAGGTGCAATATATATATATATATATATATATATATATATATATATATATATATATATATATATATATATATATAGCCTCCTGTCAGGGGTGAGCTAAGGGTGACTCTCATTTCTCTATCTGTGTATTCTCATGAACTCCATTTCTTTTCTCTTAGGGTTTTCTTTAAATAGCCTCCTTTCAAGGCTTTTAAAATAAGTGGGTTGTGTGAGTCTGCACGTCCAAGTATGCTAAGCACCACACCTGTGCCAATATTCACCACGGTCGTACTCCTTCTCAATTGATCACCACGAACTTGACAACCATCAAACGACCATGCTCTTGCCCTTTTTCCAACACGTTTAGGTTTTTGCTATGTTTTCCATATTTTGTTCTTCTTTTCCACTTCTTCACTTGAAACTTGCCTATTGCACAATTATCATGAAAATGGTAAGTTCTGTAAAGGTAATGTAACAATTAGACACCAATTTATATAGAAAAACATAGGAAAAATACTACAAAATAGAAGCTCATCAAACTTCCATTGCATGGTCAATGTTAGCCTAGCCTTATGTGTTGCCAAACATAGCCTTAGGTTATGTTTTATAAAACTTCCAGCTAGTTTACAACTTATTTGACTAGCTTAAAAGCTCATTTACAATACTTGGAATGAGCTTGTTTCAGTAGCTTATAACCTTTTTAGTAAGCTACTTGAGGTAGCTTATAGTTTATAGCTTCAAGGTTATTGAATTTATTCTCATTTTTATCCTTATCATTTTAATAAAATTCAATCACTACTCTTTTTATATTTTTAAAAAACACTCCTCTACAGTTGCCATTGCTACACTCGCCTTAAATATTTTATTAATTTAGAGAAATATAAATATTTTATTAAATAAAATACAAAGTTATCTATATTTTCCTATTTAATCTAATAAAAATATAAAAACAAACACATTAAAATAATTATATTTTTTAAGATGATAAACAATTTTAAATAAATCAGAATATTTAAAGTTATAATTATTTTTAAATTAGTATGATATAGATATTGATATGTAAATAAAGTAGTGTTAAATATAAAAATAATTGTACAAGTATGTTCTTTATATCATTTTGTAATTTCAGCTTGTTTGACAACTAGTTTTGCCAAATACTTTTATTTTAATGAGTTAGTTTTTCAGCTTTCAACTTTCGTTCTTCAGTTTTCAGCTAACTTATAAGCTTTTAGCTGGCTTATAAGCTTTTAACTAGCTTATAAGCTTCCAAATAACTTATAAGTCTTCAATACCTTTTCAGTTAGGTGTTGTCAAACATAACCTTTGTGACCAGTCCTAATGTTTTGTGCAATTTAATCACGTAATTGTTGAAGTTGATAATTAAAATTCAATCTTTGACTCAACGGGTGCTGGTTAAAGTGATAAAAAGTTGCTGTTTGAACTTTTAGGTCGAAAGTTCGATTATTAAAAGCCGCACTCCTGATCTTTGAACTTCAGCATACCCAAGTTTGAATTACAAGAGCAATTTAATATATAAAAATACTCAAAAAATGCAACTTTTGATAATTTTTTTATATGTTAGAACATTTTTTAAGTGAAGTAGAATTTTATGTACTAACATGTGGTTAATTTAAGAAGCTTGATTTCCTTTAGGTAAAGTTTCGAGTTTGAGTTTTGTTGACGTAAAAACCTCCACTGGGAGAGTGAGCCTCACAATGTTTTCGAATCGAACAGAAATCATTGCGATTGAGGATTGAGGATACATGTGTTAAAAAAAACTAGAATTTTATGTCAGTTTTACTAATATAAAACGAGTTCTAATATTTAAATGAACAAATATAAAATTTCACCATATATAATATAAAAAAAGATGTTAAGAACTTAACTAAACCCACGCTAAATCCTCTTTGAACTCTGCAGGAGCTACCCCTGTTGTTCCTCGCCAGAAGAGATGTCTCTGCGGGTGGCAGCAGCAAATTTCCTGAAAAAAATTCGCTTTCCTGCTTCACGAGCTTTCCCTGCCTCTACAGTTGCCACAAATGCATTGCCCATCTCATTTTCTGGTATGCAAAAACCATACCTACTCTCTTTATGACACTCTTGTTGTAATTTGATCGCACCCCTTATATTCTCTGCTTCCTACTGTCTTTTAGGTTTCTTTTGATACATTAATTTTTCTGGGCATTCAACTTTTTGTGATGATTGAGGTAGAGAGTTTTATTTTTGAATTTTAGATCAATGGTAGTGCTAACCAGACAAATCTGTGTCAAATTTAAATGGGAACTTTGGTGCATTATCTGGGGTGTTGCATCCATGATAGTTTGTACTATACTAACAAGGGGTTCCCTTATTTAGTATCCAATTTGAATTTGGTGTTTATTGGAATTGAAAACATAATATAAATTTGTCACTTCAAATTAGCCACAAAACCCCCATCTCTTAACACCCACTTCTTGATTTTAAGAAAGGAACTTTTCTTTTGAAGTTGAAATTTTCGCACATCAACAGGTTTTATGCCTGTATGGTTGATTTTGTTGAATAGTTAGCTCCATTGTTAGTTAATTGCATGAATGATACGTTCTGCACAACTAAGTTGATATTCCCACATTCTAAACTTTCTTATTATTTTTATGTTATTCCAGGTAAACTCAAACTTTCCCATTGGTATGAAACTGGAGCATACAGTTCGAGGGTACATCTTAGTGATCCTTGTCTATGGATTGTTATATCTGGATATGCAGGTATGCTTTTGTAACTGTAAGGGAAAGTTAGTTAGTTTTGTTAGTTATGATTCAGTTGTATTTCAGTTAATCCTGGTTATCCTTCTGTTACTCATGATCTGTATTATATAAGTATGGCTTGTACTGTGTATGAGATCAGAGTACAATCATGACTTCTTTATCTCTCATTTTTCTCTCGATTCAACACTCTTTTCTCTCTAATCAGTTAAGGTCTGATACCATACTGTAACTAACGGATACTACTGTTATATTGTTATTTTCAGATTGTAATGGTGTTGGTATCTCTGTAATTTCTGTGATAAATTTTCTACAATATGTTCCTATCTTTTGCTACAATAACAAGAAAATTTATATTCTTTATGGAGAGAGCTCGAGGTAGTAAAGTTGAATGTCTTTCATTTTTGACGGTGGATCAAGGGGAAAATTGTTGCCGAGCTTGTAATTTTTGATTCCCTCATTTTCCTTTTTGCCTACATATTTCATGCTTTTACTAGCTTCTAGTTCATATGCTTATAGAATAATTCCCCAGAAGTATGAATCATCTTACTTTCGTATATAGTCAAAGCAAACAGGTTCATTGGTCACCTAAAAGCTTAAGTCTTCAGGTGCAGTCCCAGAGACAGTTTTTAGCTCTGGCACTCTTCTCATATGAAAGACTCCAAGCGTGAAGCATGGTTAAAGCAGAGGCCCATCTTTAACTTCCAAATAAAATTTCATTTAATTAAGATAGTAAGGCTTGACTTGTGGGAAAAGGCTGGGTTGTTGTTTTCCTAAGATAACAAGGACTTTGGGTATTGAAATACTGAAAACTTGACAAAAAGAGGCTTTGATACTGTGTAGAGGAACCAATTCACCTGAAAAATTTAATATGTTAGGTGCATGCATGTCGATTGGTCTTTTTAATCTATAATATGTTTTGTTATTGTCTGCTTCTACAACTCTTTCCATGCTGTTTAGACTTAGGGGCATTGCTGCTCCTGATTGTACTATGGGATATAGTTAGTAGTTATCTATGCCCGGATTGAACAAACAAAATGATTAATTTTTTTCCGGGAGTTAATCACCACTTCTTTTGGTCTACTCTGTCTCAGTGCAATGCTTAGTATAATTACCACATTGAATATTTATTTCCTGATCTCTTTATGTTTCATAATCTGAAATCCTGAAGTACAGGATAGACCTTTTCATATTTTTTATTTTAGAAGAAAAAAAGTAAAAAGTTTAAATTGTTTGTTTCCTTTTGTTTTTGAAATCATGCTGTTCATTAGGCTTATGATATAATACCGGAGTAAAATTAATGTGAAATTTTATCAGCACGATCTACATGATCTATATGATGAAAGAAATTTAAATGGTTATTTTTTGAAAACTTAATCCCATGGAAAACTATTCAGTGTACTGGTCATTATCAGGATAGGAAGTTGATTAACCAATATTGTCGTGAAGTTTAATGGACTACTCTGATTATTGTACGGCAGTGACTCTGGGGATTAGTGTCAACACTGTTTTTGCTGAAGATGTAACAACTGAAACTTCTATTGATAATGACTCTGGGGATGAGTTAAATGGATTCAGCAAAATTGAGGATGGTTCTGTAGTATCAAATACACACACAGCAAAATGGAGAATCTTTACAGATAAAGCCAGAGATTTTTTCCTACAGGCATGTGGTTTCTTCCTGTCGCTTTGTTTTTCAGTTCTATTAAGTTTTATTATAAACACCACCTAGTTAGAGAAAACTTTTGTTATTGACTATGTAGTATGTACTATTTGTCCATTTCTGCCAGGGAAAACTAGATGAAGCTGAAAAACTCTTCCTTTCTGCTGTGCAAGAAGCTAAAGAAGGTTTTGGCAAGCAAGATCCACATGTTGCATCTGCATGCAACAATCTGGTCATTTTACCTGCATTTGATAGTTTTTTCTTTCTTAATTGTTATAAGAACTGTATAATAGATGCTGGAGACTTTTCCTTGAGAGACCATTGTTTTTCTATTATATTTTTGATCTAGAAGTTTTATTGGAGAGAAAAAGAGAAAAATACAACCATGGAGGACAATGCTACCTCCTACTTGAAAATACTAGGAGAAAAGAGAGCAAAAGAATCTTCTGAATGCAACAAAACTCTCTAAGCTCTCTGCATATCAGGCAGGATATCTCCGTTAAAGCAATCATACCAGGCCACCTCCAAGAGGCCATAAATGCAATATTCTAATTCTGAGACACTTATTAAGTTGTCCCCTTAAGTTCGTTTTCTTTTGATGTCTTTGGAGGATTTCTTATCCTTTATTGTTTATGAAATTCTGTCATGTACTTTCATACCTATTGTATTTCTTTTGTTTCCCTGAGATTATTAAATTATTTCTGAATTATTTGATTTTCTGGGAAGCAATACTGGTACATCTATCATAATTCTTATACGAACAATGAATTACATGCCAATGAGGTTCATGATATTTGCATTTGATGCATAATTTACATTGGTCAAGTGACAAATCTTCGATAATTTGGTGATAGTGATGGTAGATGCATGATGAACACTCAGTTTCTTGCAATGTTAATCGTCCTGTGTTGGTTTTTAAGTATTTTGATTGGTTCTATCTGGTAGGAACAGACTTTTGTTGTTGAAGTATTCTGATTGCTTGATTATTCATGAGCATGATTCTTTACCGCCATTGAGTTGTGTTGTTCCTTACAAGAAACCGCTGAAACTGGCTGAGGATAGACATTGTAGAATTTGTAACGATTGTTTAGGTTAATTGAAAAAGTAAATGACTCTATTAATACAAAACTCAGACTTCTTTTACTGTCATTTCAGGCTGAGTTTTACAGGATCAGAAAGGAATTTGATAAAGCAGAACCGTTGTATTTGGAAGCTATCAACATATTAGAGGAGTCTTTTGGTCCTGATGATATACGGTAGGCTGCATTTACATCATATGTAATGTTTCATCTACTTGCAATTGCATCAGTACAACATCATTACTAGGAACCAAAAATGTCCATGAAATGATATCGAGCTTCACTGGATTAAGGAAAACACATTGTTAAGGTCCAACATTGACTAGATATATGACCAAAATAGTCTTTATAAATGATAAAGCAATCCTCACCCTTGAGCTAGCTTTTATACTCCAATTCTAAGATGATATCAGAGCCTATCCTATTTCCATTTATTGGGCCAGACAGAGATGTCGAGTCTTGCAAACTTCATGCTCTAGATGTCTAGCATGAGAGGAGGTGTTAAGGTCTCAAATTGACTAGAAATATGTCCGCAATAGTCCTTATAAAGGGTAAAACATTCCTCACCCATAAGCTAGCTTTTGGGGTAGAGTTAGGCTTAACCCGAATTCTAAGATACATGATGATCTAGCGTTTGCATGGACCAAGATTTTGGGAAAATAAAATTCTGAATAGGAGGAATGGACTGATATGCATTATAAAGTTTCATCTTAGTCTCATTGTATGAGCTATGAAGTAAATGCAAACTCTTGAATTTGGGCTGGGCCTAACTTAACCCCAAAAGTTATCTCTATTCAATTGGAATCTCACCACCCCCTCATGCTCAAGATTGAACATTTGGAGCTTGGAGTTTGTACTAGTAAAGGCTGCAATGAAGGCAGCCTAGGTTGGCCGCAATAAACTAAGGGCCCGCAAAGAAGGCGGAAATTTGGAGTTAGACCACAATGTAGGTGGCTAGGGGTCCGCAATGAAGGCGGAATTTTATGTCCAACATTAGATCTAGGATACATTTTGGTACCATTTTGAATTTGAGCCGGACATAACTCAACCCTAAAAGCTAGCTCATAAGGTGAGGATTTCCCAAACCTTTATAAGTTTTACTTTGGCCATATCATATCTGTAGTTAATGGAGGATCTCAACAAAAACACATCTAATATCTTTGAAGGCTAGAAGCCTAGAATAAGTCCTCAGATTTGTTACTTCTGATTTCAGGTTCGTATGAGCTTGTTTGGCATCTGGCATAAACAACTTTCTAAATGATTGATTGTGCAAAGAATCTTACACTGGCAGTGGATCAAATAAAACTCTTCTCAAATGAAATTGATTTTTCCTCTTTTCTCTGATATAATTTTTTTTCTTTCTATAAAGTAGTTATTCATTGACAATAGATCTTAGAAATATAATAAACGGTTCATGTGTCTTCACCCAAACTTTTGGGTGAAGACATGAATGATTTTATATTATACTCCCTTCGTCCCTAATTATAAGATCTCTTTGAGAAATTTTGGTGTCCCTTAATATAAGACCTCTTACTAATTTCAAGAAAAAATTATTATCTTTTTCCATATTTACCCATTGCATTTATTAAGAGAGAGTGAGATAACATTAAAGAGGTAGTGAGATACAATTAATACAATGAAGAAAGAGTTAAAGATACATATGGAAGATTATATAACTTTTTTTTAAAACCATTGCATTAATTAGCCTCATTACATGTGTTTTTAATAAGCGTAATTTTCACCATGAGGTCTTATAATTAGTGACGGATGGAGTATTTCTAACGTGCCCTCACGCAAGATCCCATTGGGCTTGAAGCGTGGACAATGCACAGACCCACCAATTTTTATTCGAATGATGGGGGTCAGCAAGGATCGAACTCCATACCCCTTGATCATAAATACTTTAATACCATGTTATGAACCAACTATTCTAATAACTTAAGTTGTTAAGTGAACACACATGAATATTTTTATTTTATATTTCTAACACTAGAATGGACAAACTAGGAAGTATAAGATACACAATGAGCGGATTAGAGAAGATATTGAAGTGGTGCCTATCGTGGAGAAGTTGACGGAAAATCGGTTAAGGTGGTATGGACATGTGCAAAGAAGACCTATGGAAGCACCGCTAAGACGTGTTGATAACATGGTTTTTAGTCCTGTAAAGAGAGGAAGAGGGGGACCAAAAATAACATGGGAATATATTGTTAGAGATAATCTCTTTATCAATAATATCCGTCATAATTTAGTTTTTGATCTAGTTCAATGGCGTAGTGTGATCCATATAGCCGACCTTACTTAGAGGGATAAGGCTTTTGTTGTTGTATATTTCTAACACTAATTAAAATCTAAAGCTTATACAAGTGTGTATATGTTTGACATATTATATATAGTGCCAGAATTCTGTGGGGCCTGGTGGTTTCAGCTTGAAACTGTGATCATGCAGGGTTGGGGCTGCTGCTCATAACCTTGGGCAGTTCTACCTTGGGCGGCGAAAGTTGGAAAAAGCCCGTCTTAGCTATGAGGTAATTTGTTGAATTTAACTATTTTTGCCTTGGCAAAATAGCTGCTAATTTTTTAATCCATCTTCTGAACAGGGCATATCTTTATTCACCAGTTTTAATTATTATCCGTCTGGTTTAGTTGTTTAGCCCATTTTCATATAACTTCCCCTGTACGTTCAATTATAGCAATCAAACCCTCAGGTCACAACATTTCGGGGACACTATAGTCTTGTGCAACAGGCCATTACTTTCTTGAGGAAAACACAAGTGCCATTACCTGCCAAAGCCCTGCTTTTCTATGCAATTTTGACAAGATCTAGCCCTCTCTGTTTTTTAGGGCTACAGCAAACTTTACAACTGACCACATGATCTTGCATCAATATAGTCAAAAATATCTCAATCTTAGTTCATAGACCTGAATCAAAGATCAAATTCTTACATGATGATTAAGATCAAAATTTTGGTGCCTTAAACTTTTATTCATTAAGTGAACTTAATTTTTAAATAAAACCAGTTGGCAATAAGCATTAGAGAAAAGAATAATTTACACGAGATTACTTCTATAATGATATGTATTCAGATTATCTGCACATATGGTGATTAAGATCATATATTTATATATAGGGCATTGCTCTGGTACACTCTCAAAATGGGAGGGTTTTAAACCCCTCAGTTCATTATTTAGAGTATAAATGACTAAATTGCAAATTATAGAAGTTTGTTATAAAGAAACCATGGAAAATTAAGCCTAGGGTATGAAACCCCTCCATTTTTAGATGGGTACCATAGAAATTGCCTCGTATATATTAATTTTTAGCTATATATATGAACATGAACATGAACATATTATCATCTAATGATTGATCGACTAATGAAAAATATTAACAGAAAAAGTCAGTTAATTACAGTAAAAAAATTGGATTGAAGAAAAATTGATTTAAGAAATTGGCAGTTTCTCTTCTTCTAATTATCCCGTGAGATGGGGTTTTATATCTGCAAACTTGTTGATGCATCTCCACGAACAAACCATGTCGGTTAGCAAACTCTACAACCAACAAAGAAAGTGCATTGAAATCTTCTTAATCCTTTGAGCAACCTGTAAAGTAATAAAAACAAAGTTGGATTAAAACCCTTAAGGCCTTAACAAGCTCTGTAAGAAAAGTGCCTAAATAAGGATTAAATGACCACTTAAAAAGAAACGAAAACACTCTTTCAATTATCTAGACTATCTTTCGATACTACTTAAGTAAAACGGGAACTGGTTTTCATCCCAATCCATAAAATGAGTTTCATTCATTTTTGTCATGCTAAGGTCCATTTGGATGGGTGCCAACGAATATCAAAATATAATCTTAGAAATCTTTTGAAGTTTGAACCATATGGTTCCAACATCAAGTCTTATGTGTTGGACTTTTATGGTTATACCTCCTTCCGTTTTTCACATATAATCTTTGTGGCACTAACTTGGTTTTATATTTTCATGATTCCATTCCTTTGTGATCTTTCAGTTCTACTGATCACCTTTTCCCTTTTTCATTTTTTAACAGCGCGCTTTAAAGGTATGTACCTATCATGCTTAGGCAGAGACAGTTATCTTCCTCTACATAATGTAAATTTGTAATTCAATAGTATACCTTGATGTCATTTTTATGTTTGGTAATTGAGGCTGTATGTTGTCTTAATTTTAGAATATGACATGATTACTTATTCAGATAAAAAGGCGTGTTCTAGGATATGGCCATTCAGAATGTTCAGATACAATGTATCATCTTGGGGTGGTAATTATTTGTCCTTTCATTGCACTCTTCTGTATTCTCGTTTGTTTGTTTATATTTCACTGCATTCTTCTTTATTCTGATTTGTTTGTTTGTTAAAACAGTTTAACACTGTGTTTAGAGACAGGACATCTATATTTAGGAGGGTGATCTTGGGGTTGAAACAAATTGTTTCCTTTTTTTGGGTCCTTGACAGGTGTTAACCTGCTCGGGATACGGTGGCAATCCCTCCCAACAAATGACTTTCCTGGGTTTCGATCTTGTGACCTCACCCTTACAGGGATCTAGCTTGCCTACCACTAGACCAACACCTTGTTGGTTGAAACAAATTGTTGTTTGCTTTATTTACTGTATTCATTTTCAAATGATATATATTCACTAGTAATTACAAAAAAGACCACCTGTTTTACAAAGGAAATAGTGAAAACAACAAAATCTTGTTTTCACGATTTCCTTTACTATATATTGGAAACAGTAAATAATATGACAGACAATATGGTGATATTTCGAAATAATAAAATAAAACATATAAATGAAAATGGAAAAAAAGCTACCCAAATAACTCATTGTGAATATCACTACACTGACTGCATTTGGATCAGTAAGTTCTGGAAAACCCACTAAAATAATTTATATGATTGTATTCGAAATTTGTCAGCCATTTTGTCTTAGTTCACAAGATTATGACTCGGTAAAACAAAAATCACAAACTTGTAATTCAAAATTTCCACAATATAAATGCATATGGCAAAGTAGTAGCTTAAACCTTAAAGTGAAAATCATCAAATTTTGTTCCTTGCCTGGTGATTGAAAAATAAAAATGATTTGAAGTTAGAAACAGATTTTGATAGATGTAGCATGCCGCATAAGAGTCATGAACTGCTTCGGATAGGACACAGAACAGAAGAATACAAGAAAGGCAACAGAAGTGAGACAATACAGTCAGAGCAGTTGGATTAGTTACTGTTAGGTGTTTAGACAATTGAAAGGAGATAGCAGGGGCTTAGCCTAAATGGGGGCAAGGCAGAAGAAATTGCATTCTTAATTACTATATTGAACCTAGCATAAACTCATTTGTAAACGGGGAACCCCTGAAAGGAGCATTCTCTCCTTTTTCTTTTGAGATTCAATAAGTCTTGGTAGACTATTTCTCAGCTCTCTTGCTTGTGGTTTCATAACAACTTCTCTTTTCACATAATTTAGGCATGCTAGTTGCTGCCATCATTTCCTAAAATCTGAATGAAAATGTGGATGTGAGATAGTTTCTATTTGTTTTAGAATCTAGTGGAGAAGTAAGATACAGCTTTGGCATAAATCTAAAGGGGGAATTTTCGTGCATTAATCTTGATATCTATGTAGTTCATTACTTTGTTGGTTAGGCTCTTGCTATTTATTGTTGGTTATCTTTTTCATTATTTTGAAGTAACGTTGTATCTTTAATAAACTTCTTTTACAAAATCAAAAGTGGATAGTAAGGTAAAACCTCAAGAAACACTGAAATAAAACTTTTCCTCAACTTAGATTTGTTTTATTGGTTTAATGAAGCAATGATTCATAATAACTTGATAGTGATATGAAAATCTGAGATTTAAGGGGATTACTTATGTAATAAGTTTCTTGCTTATTTTTGGACATAATTGCTTTGTTGGTGTTCCCCCCGCGTCCTGTCTTTGATGCTTGTTAGAATTGCTGATCAGCTAGATCTTATTTGTGTTCAGGTGCTGAATCTTGAAGGAAAAGAAAGAGATTCTGAGTTACTTATTAAAGACTCTATAAGAATACTAGAGGTGTGTGGTGCGTCTTTTTCTTACTAAAATTCCCGTAGCAGTGGGATTTGTAGTTTTGAATTTTCTTGTTGTTAATCAGGTTTGTTTACCTATGTAGGACGGCGGGGAAGGGGAGTCATTTGCATGCATTAAAAGACTTCGGTACCTCTCACAGGTTGCCTTTGTACCATATATTTAAGCCTAATGAAACTTGTTAGATAAATAGTTATATTTGCACAAGTTGTTTTTTTTTTCTTTTAAAATTTGTTGATAAAGATGAAAATTTACTTCAATATTTATCTTGAAATTCTGCCAACTGCCAATTAGACAAAGTCATAGTGCACATGATGTGATTAGAAACTTATGCCATCTAGATGGAAAAGAGCACCGAAAACCTTAGGCCTTGTTCGGTTTGGTTGTTAATTTTAAGTTTTAAAATTTTTAAAAGCTAAAATCAATTCAGTTTTATAATTTTAGAGTCAGTTTTTTCGGGATTCCAATTTTTTAGAGTTGTTCCAAACCTTATAGCCAGGCACCTTCCACTACCACCACCACCACCACTGCATGGCAACTTCCAATAACGGCACCTGACTCCTTTTACTGTTGTTGCCACCAAGAACCCTTCGCCACTGCTGTCATTTTCATCACTACCACCAAGCACCCTCTGTCGTGTGACCACCATCGATGCCATGAAGCACCCTTCACAATCACTACCACTGTTAGGAATGCTCCACAATTGCTGCTTCTACAGCTCAACCACCGCCAACTTGTGGTACCCTTCACCATTACAACTTGGGACCCTCCACCACGACCACCACCACTCGATTCCCTCCACCTTCACTGCCACTCAGAACTTCTACCATTTCAACCGCCACTACTAGGCACCCTCCACTACTATCATCTCCATTGATACCCAATATTGTCACTACCTCTATCGCTGTGTGGCACCCTTCACCACTGCCGTGATTGCCACCTGAGAACCCTTTGCCATCATTACCCCACAATTTTCAGCTCTATCACCACCACCATCGCCAATGTAGCAAATGGGGGGCTAGGGTTGAAAGAGGAGATGCACAAAATGGTAGGGATGCATGTGAGATGTTTTTTAAATCTAAAAACATTAATGACACTTTTTTTTGTTTGTTTTAATAATTGAACTAAAATTGTTTTGAAGTTGAGTTAAAACAAATTTAGCTCCATTTTAGCCAAACACGTTTTATTTTGAAAATAACAAGCTGTCAGCTTGCTACCACCCTGAACCAGGGTTGTTAATGGCGGATAGCGTAGCGTAGTGGCAAGCCCAAAAGACGCTATAGCACTATAGCGTGTAGCGCTATGGCTGCTACGCTGAGGAAGGAGGAGGAAGAAGGAGGAGGAAGAAGGACAAGGAGGCTGGAGGACGCCGGAGAAGTTGTCGGAAGCTTGGTAGTGCTCGTCGGAGGTCGCACGCACAGCGGCTAGAGCTCATCAGAGGTCTCGCGGTGGCTGGGCGTCGGCGGCTGGAGCACAGGGTTTTCTAAAATGAAATGCAGCTTTTTGAAACACAGGGGGGTTTCTATGAAATGCGCGTTTCATTGAATGATAGGAAACCCCAAGATGCCCTTAAAAAGTTTGACCTAATGTTTAAATATGAGGGCAATTTGGGATTTTCACTTAGGATGCCTAGGGTTTTTGATCCCTCTTATTAGAGATATATATCTTATAAGTGTAGGGAGTGTTAGCCCTGTGGCAGTTTGTTTAGTTAGTAAGCTTGTACAGATTAGAATAGGCATAACTGCCGTGACCCCACAGCTGGCCTCAGCTGTTACTTACAATACACTTTAACAGAATAGGCATAGCTGCCTTGACCCCACACCTGGCCTCAGCTGTTACTCAAAGTCTCTATATAAGAGGTCCTTGCTGTTGTATTCAGTTACGTTGATATCATTCAATAATAGAATTGGTTACAATATCTTCTCTGTCCCCTCTCTCTCTCTCTCTCTCTCTCTCTCTCTCTCTCTCTTCTTCAACCTCACATGGATTCTAAGATGGTATCAAGAGCTTAAACCAGACGCACATGGCGTCCAGCGATCTACCGCCGCCGCCACCGTCTGCGACGGCGGCTCTGATGGTCAATTTTCCGCTTACAATTGCGCAGAAACTCACTGATTCGAATTTTCTTGTACGGAAATAGCTCGTTGAACCTGTGATCACATCTCATTGTCTGTTTTCCTTTCTTGTCAATCCGGTGATTCCACCGAATTTTCTCTCCGGCGCTGATTGTGTTCTTGAGAATTATTCTCCGGCGTATCTTGCGTGGGAACAGAGGCTCTCTTGTGAAGTTCTGACACAGATGATAAGATGCAAGCATTCGCATCAACTCTGGGATCGTCTACACAATGGTTTCTTCACAAGAACAGAGGCTAAGTCGTGACAGCTTCGCACAGAGCTTTGCAACCTCACGCTTGGTTTGAAGACTATTTCTGAGTATTTGCAGAAGGTAAAGTCGATTATGGATTCTCTCAGTGCTATTGAGATCCTGTTACATACAAAGAACAAGTTGATGTTCTTCTTGAAGGGCTTCCAAGTGAATATGAGTCGCTTGTAAACATAATCTCCATGAATACCAAGTTTCAGAGCCTTTTAATTCAAGAAATTGGGGCTTTACTTCTGGCTCAAGAAGCTCGTGTTGAGAAGAACAAGAGAACTGTAACTGCTGAGTTTTCAGTGAATGCAGTAAATGCAGGGTCAAATTCTCTGAATCCTAGTTCCTCAGGTCAAACTGGTGATTCAGCAAATACAGGGGATAATTTTGGACCACTTGATTTCAAGGCAAATCCTGCTTATCATCAGTTAACTCAATCAGTGCCTCAGAGTCAGTGGTCAGAGGCTGACTATGGTGGTCATGGAGGCCATGGTGGCAGTGGCCGTGGCCGTGGCAGCACAGGTAAAGGCAGAGGATAAGTTCAGTGCCAGGTTTGCTTCAAACCTGGTCACACTGCTGCTGTTTGTTATCATCGGTTTAATCAGAATTATGTGCCTCAGCCTCAATCTCAGAACTATGGTGCATCTCAACCACCACAATCTCATAGCTATGGCTCTCCTCAGCCGTCACCACCTCCCTAGAACTTTGGTTATTCACAGCATTATGGACAGAATGCTTCCCAGCCTTATGGTGGTGCAGGACAAGTTAATCTTTTAGCTTCACCTGCCTATCAACAATTCCTGAATCCCTTTATGCCCCAGCCCTATCAAACCATGCCTTTTCAGACTTTTCAGAGGCCTCTTGCTTCTTCTGGCTCAGCACCCTTGCTGCCAACCCCTTCACCTTTTCAGGGGATTCTTCCTCCGCCTTCTTATCCCTATCAGGGACCATACATGACACCTCATGGTGGGCAAGTCTCAGGTTATTCTGGTGCTTCTGGTGCTTGTCAGGCAAATCTGACTTCAGTTCCTAGGCTATGCAAGCAGATCAGCAGACACAGGCTCTGTCTTCTCAGCACAATGCAGGGCTTGCTTCACCAGCCAATGAGGCGTAGTATCCAGATTCTGGTGCTACTCATCATGTGACTCCACATGAGCAGAATATTCACCAAGGGCAGTCTTTTGAGGGCTTTGACCATGTCTTTGTAGGCAATGGGCAAGGTTTGAGCATTTCTTCCTCTGGTTCTGCTTGGTTTAAATCACCTTTTCACCCTGATTTGCATCTTGTTCTTAAAAATCTGTTGCATGTACCCTTGATAACCAAAAATCTTATTAGTGTTAGTAAATTCTGTAAAGATAACAAGGTTTTCTTTGAGTTTCATGACACTTACTGTGTTGTAAAATCTCAGGGTACTAAAGCAGTGCTGCTGCATGGAAATGTTGGTCCAGAGAGCCTTTATCATTTTCCTTTTCTGTGGGCTGTCATGCATGCTTCAAGTCATCCTCAGTAATTGTCTTCCTCATCACCAGTTTCAGTGTCTCAAAATAGTGTAGTTTCCTCTTGTAATTCAGTTACTTTTTCTACTTGGCATTCAAGACTTGGTCATCCCAATTTCAATGTAATGAAACAAATTTTACAGTCTTGTAATATACCCATTCCTAGTAAATCAGAACTGGATTTTTGTCCAGCTTGTGCTGTTGGCAAGTCTCATAGGTTGTACTCACCTGCTTCTACAGACGTTTATATTAATCCATTGGAATTGATTTTTAGTGACCTGTGGGGGCCTGCTCCCTTTGTTTCCTCCTGTGGTTTTCAATATTATGTCTCATTTGTGGATGCTTTCAGTCGCTTTACTTGGATATATTTGATCAAATCCAAATCTGAGACCATAACTGTTTTTCAGCAGTTTTAAAAGCATGTTGAATTGAAATTTGGCAAGCCTATACTTGCTGTGCAGTCAGATTGGGGAGGAGAGGACAGACCTCTTTCTAAATTTCTTACAGACCATGGCATTGGCATCGTGTTGCCTGCCCTCATACTCACCATCAAAATGGTGTTGTAGAGAGGAAGCATAGACATATAGTGGAGCTAGGTCTCACTCTTCTTTCTCAGGCATCTCTTCCTTACAAAGATCAAGCTTTTCTTACCTCTACTTTTCTTATCAATAGATTGCCCACTGCATCTCTTGATTTTCAAGTCCCATACACAAAGCTATATAATGTCCCGCCAGATTATAAAATCCTTCATGTGTTTGGCTGTTCTTGCTATCCTCACCTTAGGCCTTTTGATAAGCATAAACTTGAGTTTAGGTCACAGGAGTGTGTGTTCATGGGATACTCTTCCATGCACAAGGGATATAAATGTTTGACTAAGGAAGGGAAGATTATAATTTCCAAAGATGTTGTCTTTAATGAACTAACTTTTCCTTATACAAAACTATTTTCACCAACAAGTTCCTCCTCTTCTACTACCTCTATCCCAGCTCCAATTCCTATTGTGTCTCTAGTGCCACCACAGGTCCCTAATGAGTCAAATTCCAATCATTCTTTTTCTTCCACACCTTCTCCTACTGTTCCATCTTCAGTCTCTTTAACTCCTGCACAAAATTCTGCTGTAGATTCCTCACCAGACTCAGTGTCTCAGCATGTGTCTCCCTCAGCTGAGAAAGTCTTAACACCACCCACTTCTTCTCACACTGAGTCAGTTCCACCATTAGAATCATCTTCTTCTGTGTCTGCTTCTGCAAACCAGCCTCCACAGCCTGTCAGTAATATTCATCCTATGCAAACAAGGTCTAAAAGTGGTGTTTTCCAACATTTAAAAAATTGAAATTTGAAAACTAAAAACAGAAACTGAAAACATCTTTTAGCTGTTCTATTATTTTAGTTTTTAAAACTGAAAACAAGAAGTGTTTTTAAAAACAGTTTTCAAAGACAGGTTGTGCCAAGCAGGTTTTTAAATTTTTTAGTTTTTGAAAATAGAAAAACAGGCCCTTTTTCTCCTGTTGTGAAGCCTGTCACTCTTCAGATTATACTCACCCTAGCTGTGACTCATAATTGGTGCATTCAGCAGCTAGACATCAACAATGCTTTTCTTAATGACATTCTGGATGAGGAGGTATACATGACGCAGCCACCTGGCTTTGAGAGTGGTGATAGAACACAAGTCTGTCGCTTACACAAGGCTCTTTGTGGCCTGAAACAGGCTCCCAGAGCCTGGTAAGAGAGATTGAGATCCACATTCTTACAGTTTGGCTTCACTTCAAGCAAGTGTGATCCCTCTCTTTTTGTGTACACCACTTCTTCAGCAACTTTGTATGCTTTGGTGTATGTAGATGACATTATTGTCAATGGACCTTCAGTTTCTCTGGTTCAACTTTTTGTTACCAAGCTGAAAAGTGTTTTTGCCGTGAAAGATCTTGGTCAGCTTGACTATTTCCTAGGCATTGAGGTGAAGCACCTAGCTGATCACTCACTTTTGCTCTCTCAAAGAAGTATATTAGAGATCTTCTTGCCAAGTCCCACATGGAGGACTGCAAGCCAATTTCCTCACCAATGGTGGCAGGTCTCTAGTTCACCAAGGATGGAGATACACCTTTTAGGGATCCCACCCTTTATAGGTCTACTGTGGGTGCTCTACAGTACATTACTATCACCAGACCAGAATTGAGTTTCTCTGTAAATAAAGTCTGTCAGTTTATGTCCAATCGCAAGGAAAGCCACTGGTTGGCAGTAAACAGAATACTAAGATATCTCGAGGGAACACAGCATTGTGGTTTGCATATTACACCAGCTCCACGCAATGTACCCTTCTCTCTAGTGGGATTCTGTGGTGCAGATTGGACCACAGACCCAGATGACAGGAGGTCTACCTCTGGGGCTTGTGTTTTCTTAGGTCCAAATCTCATAACTTGGTGGTCACACAAGCAGACTGTTGTAGCTCGCAGCAGTTGTGAGGCAGAGTACAGGAGCTTAGCCCATGTCACAGCAGACTTGATGTGGATTCAATCCCTTCTCCAAGAGCTCAAGGTGGTCACAACTACACCAACCTTGTGTGACAACTTGAGTGCTGTAATGCTTGCTAACAACCCAGTCCAGCACTCCAGAACAAAACATATGGAGTTAGGTCTGTTTTTTGTTCGAGAGAAGGTCATTGCAAAACATCTTCATATCCAGGATGTTCCAGCAGCAGATCAGTTGGCAGATATTCTTACAAAGCCTCTCTCATCAACCTTATTCAGAGATCTAAGGACCAAACTGACTGTGACAGATCTGCACAGTTCAGTTTGTGGGGGGAGTATTAGAGATATATAGCTTATAAATGTAGGGAGTGTTAGCCCTATGGCAGTTTGTTTAGTTAGTAAACTTGTACAGAATAGAATAGGCATAGCTGTCTTGACCCCACAGCTGGCCTCAGCTGTTACTTACAATACACTTTAACAGAATAGGCATAACTGCCTTGACCCCACAGCTGGCCTCAGCTGTTACTCAAAGTCTCTATATAAGAGATCCTTGCTGTTGTATTCAGTTACGTTGATATCATTCAATAATAGAATTGGTTACAGTATCTTCTCTCTCTCTCTCTCTCTCTCTCTCTTCTTCAACCTCACATGGATTTTAAGACCTCTTTCCCCTCGCGCCGCTATCGTGCCGTTACAGACACAAAACGGCTGCAATCGCGCGTGCGCTACCTCCACTATGCGAAGTCCGCGCCGCTACGGCTTCCGCCGTTGCGACCGCCTGGCGATCCGCCACTCTATGCCGCTATGGCGCGCCATTAACAACCCTGCCCTGAACAGATCCTTAATCATACGATTCAAGTATATTTGAGAGGTAACATAGTTGTGCATATAAATGCTCAGATACAAAACCAAATATTAGATAAAAACCATTTCTGGAACTCTTCCAGGCAACCTAAACCCTGGGAAGTGTAAGTTCTTGGCATTGTATTAGAGGCTCTTTTACAATTGGTAAGGAGTTTGGTCCAGTTTGATCTCCCCTTTGTGTTGTTTAGTTAAGAAGTTCATCATAAGGTAAAATGAGTTTGTGCTTTGTCCACACTTTGAAGTGGGCCTGTTCCAACTTTTTTCTTTTTGAAAATTTCACTCCCAATTTTTATATATTTATTTATTGCTATATTCTTTTAGATATATTTGAAATCACATCGTCTTGCTGAGGCAGAGATGGTGCAGAGGAAGATCCTGCATATTATGGAATTGTCTAAGGTTCTTTTCGTGAACTTCTTTCCCTTTTGCTTTTAAATTGACTTTCTTTGTTAATAGTAATCCATGCGCATTTTATAAATATGAATAAATAATGGGTAAGAGGAGAAAAATTCTGTCTAAAGAAAGTATCCTGATCCTCATCTGTCAAATAAAAGTTCTCTAAGCTGGTCCGGTTTCTTAATTCATTCAAGCGAATCGGTGATTGCTTCTTATATGCTACTTTTTCTGTCACTATTGATGGGGTGCCCTTGTCTTGGTTTAGGGAGTAGGGACAGCCTAGTTAAGTTGATTTCTTTTACCGTTTCTTATTCTTGCTGCATTGATGCATCGAGCAGGACTGTAGATAGAGTGGTTGACTTGAGCATGTTATTTTCTTGTGTTATGTTTGCCTGTGATAGTGTCTTATTTCTATTCTTGCTGAATAACAACTAAAGTAATTACTTTTTCTTGCACACATTGACATGTTTTTACTTTTTGATTTTAAATTTGTTTTAACAAAATATTTTGATAATAGAAAAATGGACTCTAATTTTGAAACACTTGAAGAGTTGGATTTCTTAGGAAGCAATCATGATTTGAAAATTTGTTGAATTATTATATTTACTTGACAATAGGTACTCTATGTTTGAGAAGAAGAAAAGAGAGGATTACAAACTGAAACAGAAACATAATTATGTTTTCCCCATATAATAAAGTGTACAAAGTGCACCTAATATAGTAGCACAAAGTGATAACAGCAACAACTGTCAAACAGAATCTATTATCCTAACAGAATATCTATTATCCTAAACAGCAACAGCTGTTAAACAGAATCTATTATCCTAACAGAATATCTTAACCAGGATAATTAAGCAAACAACTAACAGAACCAAACAGAACATTAATCAGGTCCTAAATAAGTGAGATTTCAAGTTTTCCTAACAGAACACTAACATGTTCTGAATAGGGGGAGTTCGAATACTCTCCTCTTATACGCCCCTGCAAACTCAAGGTGGTTGAATAAGTGTGAACTTATCAAGCACATTGAGTTTGGACCTCAATTCTTCAAACCTCATAGGTGACAGAGCCTTTGTTGGAATATCAGCTAACTGCTCATGAGAGGGAACATGAGAAATCAGAAGTGTCTTGCTAATGACCTTCTCTCTGACAAAGAAAATGTCTAGTTCCATGTGTTTAGTGCAAGCATGAAGCACAGGATTATGAGTAAGAGCTATAGCTCCCATATTATCACAGTAGATATGAGGTGTTGTGGAAGGATTTTTCAATTCTTGAAGAAGAGACTGGATCCAGATCGGTTCTGAGGCTGTGTTGGCCAAGCTTCTGTACTCTGCTTCTGTGCTAGAGCGAGCAACTAGTGTTTGTTTCTTTGAGCTCCAAGAAACCAGGTTAGGGCCAAAAAAGATGCAAGACCCTTAGGTGGACCTGCGATCATCAGGATCTGCTGCCCAGTCTGCATCACAATAAGCGGTGAGTTGCACCGGAGATGAAAGAGAGCAAGGCCTGAGAAGAAGACCAAAGTCAACAGTGTCCTTGAGATATCTAAGGATGCGTTTTACAACTTTCCAGTGTTCCTCTGAGGGTTGAGAGAGAAACTGATATACTTTGTTGACTGAGTATGAAATCTCCGGCCTAGTTAAAGTTGCATACTGCAATGCCCCAACAATGGACCTATACAAAGTAGGATCACTCATGTAATTGGCACCATGTTTAGTCAACCTCTGATTAGAAATCATAGGAGTGGAAATACCCTTAGCCTTTGACATCTCTGCCCTTTCAAGCAGATCTGTAATATACTTGGTCTGATTGAGCAGTAAAGAACCATTCTGAAGATGTTGAACCTGCACACCAAGAAAGTAATCCAGTTTCCCTAGTTGCTTAAGAGAAAATTCTTTGTCCAACTGCTGTATAAGATGATGAATAGCAGGGAGAGAACTACCAGTGACTATAATGTCATCAACATAGACTAATATATAGAGACTATGAGAAACTGTGTGTAGAGTAAATAATGAAGGATCACAGCAAGAAGCCTTAAACCCAAACTTCATGAGAGCTGATTTTAGCCTCTCAAACCATGCCCTAGGAGCCTGTTTGAGGCCATACAAAGCTTTATTCAGCTTACATACTAGGGTCTTGTCCTTGGCTTCAAACCCTGGGGGTTGCACCATGTAAACCTCCTCCTCTAGAGAACCATTCAAGAAGGCATTGTTTACATCCAATTGCTGGATAGGCCACCTCTTTGACACTGCCAGAGATAAAATGAGCCATATGGTCACTGGTTTAACCACTGGGGAGAATGTTTTAGAATAATCAAACCCCTCTACCTGGTGAAACCCCTTGGCCACTAACTTGACCTTGTACCTATTGATGGAACAATCAACATTTTTCTTAATGCGAAACACCCATTTACAGCCAATTGCCTTCCTCTTGTGTGGCAAAGAAACCAAGGTCCAGGTGTTAGTAGACTGCAATGCATTGTATTCATCTTGCATAGCCTTGAACCACTGAGGATCCTTAAGAGCCTGTTTGGCAGTAGTCGGTTCCACCTGAGTTAACAATAATGTAGGACAAAGCCTAGGCTTGATAATCCCAGACTTAGATCTGGTTTGCATAGAGTGTGTATTATGAGCTTGTGTTTGTGAAGGAGGTGGGTTTGATGAATCTGGTGATGAGTTTGTTAGGTTTGATGGTAGTGCTGAAGGAGAGGACTCAGATACATGCTCACTGGATGAGGATGAGGCAGCTGACTGGTGAGAAGGAATAGAAGGTAGACTATTTTGATATTGGTGTGGACTGACAGGAGGAGGAGTAGTAGGAATAAGAGCTGTAGGGACAGGAACTAAGGGAATGTTGGAGGAAATGGGAGCAGACTCTGAAGAGAGACATGACACAGAGGTAAACATGGTTTGGTAAGGAAATTTAAACTCATTGAATAAGACATCTTTGGAGACAAAGATTCGACCATTGGTGTCTAAGCATTTATAACCCTTATGACTGGATGAGTAGCCAAAAAAGACACTCTGAAGAGTGAAAGGAAAGCTAATGATTTTGATAAGGTCTCAAGAAAGGATAGCAAGCACAACCAAACACTTTGAGGAAAAGATAATCTGGAACTTTGTTAAACAGTTTGAAATGAGGGCTGCCATTATCAAAAACTGGAGTAGGTAGACGATTGATAAGGTAGGTAGTTGTGATGAAAGCATGATCCCAATACTTCAATGGCATGTTAGCATAAGCAAGGAAGGACAAACCTATCTCAACTATGTGTCTGTGTTTGCGTTCCACACTCCCATTTTGATGATGGGTGTGTGGACAAGTGAGTCTATGAACAATTCCAAGACTCGCAAAGTGAGGTGTAAGAGGTTTGAACTCCCCTCCACCATCAGTTTGGACAGACTTGATTTTAGAGCCAAGTTGTAGCTCAATCATTTTCTGGAATTTTATGAATGTGGTATAAGTGTCTGACTTTCTTTGCAAAGGATAAATCCATGTGTGCCTAGAATAAGCATCTACACAAGTTAGAAAATAGGTAAAGCCACAGGATGATTCAATGGAGGTAGGACCCCATAGATCTGCAAATATTAATTCAAGAGGTGCTGTATAAGAAGTAGTAGATAAATGAGAAGGTAATCGATGAGCTTTGCCCAAACAGCATGCTTTGCAAACAAAAAATCTCGTTCTATTAGGTAATGGAATATTACAATGCTTCATAGCAAGTCTTAAAGCCTCATGATGAGGATGTCCTAAGAGGCTATGCCACAAGTCATAAGAAGTAGGACTCATGCTTTCACTGAGACTATTACAAGAAGTAGTAGATATTGAAAGCTGATCAGGAACTTGAAGTTGATTAGAGTTGGAAGTTGCTTGAAAAACAGAAGGAACAACAGCTGGAGAAGACCAAGTTGGGCCTGAAGTAGATAAACCATCAAAGTAGTAGAGTCCATCTGGTCCAACATGACCTCTAAGGAGGATTTCAGGGGTGACCAGGCATTTAACAAGACAGTAAGTATCCCAGAACTCGAAAAAGACAGTTATCTTTGGCTGACTAACACACAAGATTTTTACTGATTGAAGGTACTAGTACTGAGAATCCTAACTCAGCTAAAGGACAAAGAAGAGAGAGAGAGAAGATGCAACTGAAACTGAATTTGTTATTCTGTTATTGATAATAACTGCACAGTACATAAGAGCTTATATAGGCAACTATTCCTAACTGACTCAACTAACTAAACCACTGACTCAGCTAACTAATTCAACTGTCATATTGACAGCTGTAGCTTGCTGTGCACGCAAGCTATAGTACAAACACTGCATATTACATAAGCCATATTGCATATACTGCATATTACATAAGCCATATTGCATATACTGCATATTACATATGCTGTATCCTAACAACTAGAAGCAGTTTTTTAAGCACTAAAGACTTCTTTGAGTTTAAAGGAGAGGGAAAAGAAGCAGAACCAAACAGAACACTAATCAGGTCCTAAATAAGTGGGATTTCAAGTTTTCCTAACAGAACTCTAACAGGTTCTGAATAGAGGGAGTTCGAGTACTCTCCTCTAGTACTCTATTGTGTTCCTTGGCTGGCATTTTGTGATCTTCCTTTCCCTTTATTACTTTCCGTCATGTCATTTGGAATTTGTGATAATCATGCTCAATGAAATAAGAAAATGTTGCAAGTAGTTGTGCCTAAAAATATGTTGTCATTATAAAAACATCATGCAATTTGTGGAGTACAGGGATGGAATTCCTTGGATACAGTTATTACAGCTGAAGCTTTGGCTCTTACCCTGCAAGCATCTGGCAATACAAAAGATTCAAAAGAGCTTCTTGAAAGGTTATTACAGTATTATTAATTTATTAAAACTTGGGAAATTAACTTTTGTTTTATGTGAACAAAATTCTCATTTTTTCGCCTTGCAGATGTCTTGATGCCCGAAAAGCAGTACTTCCTGGTGACCACATTCAGGTTTGTTGTTCCTTGTCAGGATTTTTGGCAATTCCTGTTTAGTTTTCAAAATCCCACTACAATTTATTACAAAACTGATGCTTACGCGAATATATTGTTCTTATTACATCTATCCTTGTGATGAATATGCTGGCAATGCTTTAATTACCAGAGGAAAGATAAAACCATGAACTTTTCTTTCTTTACTCATGGTCAGATTGGTGCAAACCTACTTCATTTGGCAAGAGTGGCAATGCTTGATTCTAGCCAACATAAAAAAGGGGATGTTTCTAGAGCCAAAGCTGAGCTCGAGACGGCAAAGGTCCATTTGCATAATTCCATAAGGTTCTATTAACTTGACGTGCCTAACTCTTCCATCTTTACATATCAAAACTAAATGAAATTATCATGTTTATTTTTTTTTCAATTTCAGTTATTCTTCTTTATAGAATGCAGTTTTCATGTTAATGCCCTCTTCTATAGTTGTTTTTTTGTCCGGACTTTCTGGACATGTGGAATATGATGTCTTACATACAATTACAAATGGCCAATTTTTTTTCATATACAACAGCTTTTAGATTGTTTTAGAATCAGAAGGAGAGAAAAGAGGGAGAGAGAGAGGAGAGAGAGAAAGTAATAATAAATTCTGTTTTTTCAAGTATAATTCATTGATTACAGAGAGGAGTGGCAATGCCACTATTTATAACAAAGACTCAACTCACTAACAAATACAACAGATATATCTATATCACTAACAGATATATCTATATCTATTTATTTTATATTTTGCAAACAGATATAACAAATATATCTATATCACTAACAGATATACCTATATCTATTTATTTTATATTTTGTAAATAGATATAACAGATATATCTATATCACTGATAAATATATCTATATCTATTTATTTTATATCCTGGAATACACCCCGTGCAAGCTCAAGGTGGGTGCTTAGCTAGAATACCACACACCTTGAGCTTGGACCTAAGAAAAAGAAACCGAGTAGGGGATAAGGGCTTAGTAAGAACATCTGCATACTGGAACTGTGCAAGAACATGTTCAATAGTTAGAGCTTTGCTCATAACCTTTTCTCTTCCAAAAAACAAATCTAGTTCTAAGTGCTTTGTCTGTGCATACAAGATTGGATTGTGAGCAATTGCAACAGCACTCTGATTATCACATTTTCTGCCTTGAAAACCCAAATTAACCAAGGCAGCCTTAAGCTTATCAAACTAGGCCCTCAGAGCCTGTTTTAGCCCATAAATGGCCTTGTGTAACGGGTAGACCAGACCCCTGTCCTTACTCTCAAAACCTGGAGGCTGAACCATATAAACCTCCTCTTGTAGATCACCATGAAGAAAGGCATTATTGACATCCAACTGCTGTAGTTGCCAACCAAAGGACAGAGCAAGAGTTAAAATGATCCAAACAGTGGCAGGCTTAACAGCTGGGGAAAATGTTTCAGAATAATCAAAACCATACACCTGATGAAAGCCTTTAGCCACCAACCTGGCTTTGTACCTGCTGACAGAACCATCGAGATTCGGTTTAACCCTACAAACCCATTTGCACCCTATAGGTTCTCTGTTGGGAGGAAGAGGAACAAGAGTCCAAGTAGCATTCTGCTGAAGAGCAGAAAATTCTGCCTGCATGGCAGCCTGCCTGTGAGGAACAACCAAGGCCTGCTTATAAGTCCTAGGTTCGTATGAGTTAGGAAAACATAGGGAGGAAGGTGTTTGGAGGGAACAACACCACTCTTAGACCTGGTGGTCATAGGGTGGGAATTAATAAGAGATGAAGAAGAGGAAGAAGAGGAGGAAGGTGTAGTGGACAGAATAGGCAGAATGGGAGGAGAGGAGGAGGGGGACGACCCTGAATTGTTCACAGTGACTTGAGGAGAGACCTGCACAGCGGGGGAAGGAGGTAAAGAGAGGATAAGAGGATGTGGATTGGAACAAGGAACCTTGGGTATGGTAGATGGAACAGGGGTGGATGGAGGTGTGACTGGAGGGGAGGATGAAAAAAAGGTCAGAGTATGGAAACCTCTGTTCATTGAAAAGAACATCTTTGGAAATAAAAACCCTACCAGAGGAGGACTTACACTTGTAACCTTTATGAGCGGTGGAGTAACCAAGGAAAAGACACTCTTGAGAGCGAAATTCAAATTTGTGTTTGTTATAAGGTCTCATAAGGGGAAAACAAGAACAGCCAAAAACTCGTAGAAATTTATAATCTGATGGCTTGTGAAAAAGGACATCATAGGGAACTACAAAATTAAGAGAAGAGGAGGGAAGTCTGTTTGTGAGATAGACGGAGGTTAAGAAGGCATGATTCCAGAATTTTAAGGGTAAATTGGCTTGGGCCAGAAGTGTAAGTCCTAGATCAACAATTTGTCTGTGTTTCCTTTCAACAACACCATTCTGATGATGTGTTTGAGGACAAATAATTTTGTGAGAAATACCACACTGGGTTAGGTATTTGGTAAAAACTCTGACTTCCCCACCCCAGTCACTTTGGAGGGATTTAATTGGCAAATTGAACTGCTGTTTAACCATTTGTTGAAACTGTTTGAATACATCTAAGACTTGTGATTTAGTGTTTAGCAAGTAATCCAAGTAAACCGAGAATGAGAATCAACAAAAGATATATGTAATGAAATCCAGTAGAGGAAGAGAGAGGTGCAGGCCCCCACAAGTCACTGTAAATTAATGCAAACGGTAAATAAGTATTCTGAGATTTATGGGAGGGAAGTCTATGAGACTTCCCCAAACAACAAGCAGTGCAAAAGTCATCTGAGTCTTTACTAGAAAAAGGAATATTACAAGAGTTTAAAACCTTTTTCAAGGTATCGACATTAGGATGGCCTGCCTAGAATGCCATGTAGACAAAGAAATGAAACTGGTGGTAGTATTAATATTGATAGGTGGGAGTAAATGTGAAGGAAAAGAGTTGCTGTTCATTGGTGGTGAAGGCTTGCATGAAGAATGCTGAGATGAAGTGCTGCTGGAAGATGAAACAGGTGTGAAGGGAAAAGAATAGAGTCCATCAGGGCCAACGACTCCATGGATAAGAGGCTGTTTAGTGATCTGACATTTGACAAGACAATGATAAGGACCAAATTAAAAAATGACAGAATTATCTTGAGCAAATTTACTAACACTAAGAAGGTTTTTAGTAATGTCTGGAACATAGAGAAGATTTCTTAGTTTGAACTGAAAAGTGGAGTTAAAGGGGGACAGAAAGATAGAAGAACCAACAGATTTTATAGGCAAACCTTGGTCATTGCCTATGACAACTTGATCTGGACCCTGAAAAGGTTCAGTCTGCTGAATGCTCTGGGACGCATTGGTGACATGTGTGGAGGCACCTGAGTCAGGGAACCACTGATGCTGAGAACCGGTGAAAGTATCCTGGGAACGCAGGTAATTTGCATGAGGAGGAGTATGTAGCAGGCCCTGAGTAGAGGATTACTGATGCAGACCAGCCCAAGGTTCTGCCAAGCCAAATGGTGTGTTAACTAAGCCCTGAGAGGAAGGTGGAGCAGGTCCCTGTGGAGGTCTCTGTGGCGGACTCCAGGGTGCTGAAGTTGGAGAAACAAGCCTGAGATTGGGAGTTTGGGCCCAGAAATCAGGATAGGAAGAGGGTCTTTGTTGTTGAAAGGGAACATGACCAGGCATAGGAGCATAGGAAGGTTGCTGACCCCACTGTTGCTAAGAGTTCTGCCAAGAGTTGGAGAATCCAGAACCTGTGCCAGTTCCTGGCATCACTTGAGGATTAAAACGATGATAACACCTAGAGGCATCATGATTATACTTCAGACAGAGTTGATACTGAACAGAAGATTGCCCGCGGCCGCAGCCTCTGCCACAAAATCCCGATCCACGACCATGATTACCATATCCTTGATCTGAATCACAGGGAGAAGGCTGTTGTTGAGCATCTTGTTGACCAAACTGAGAGGGCCAATCAGGTCGAGGAGCAGGATACGGATTATGAGGCTGTTAAACAGTGGCGGGAGCAAAGTTAGCATGAGTCAGATTTACAGCAACATCTAAAGCGGTGAAATTATACTTCTAACGGCGAGCTTCATGCGACAGCAGAAGGGATTCAACTTCCTCAACATCTAGCGGATCAAACCGGCTATTGATCAGGGCAACCATTGACTCATACTCCTGCGGCAAACCTTCAAGAATAGCATCAAGATGGTCACTGGCAGAAATAGGATCACTAATAGCTTCGAGTGAGTCAACGATTGACTTGATTCGGAGTATGTACTTCGTAATCTTTAAGTCAGCGAGCTTGATAGCATGAAGCTCCGTCCGCAACTGGCGCGATTTCGCGCGTGTGTGGCTTTGAAAATGCTTGTGGATGCGCTCCCAAAGTTCGAACGAGTGTTTACAGCCGATCACACGAGTCAGAATCGGCTTCGTTAGCATCGACTGAAGCCACGAGAGAAGAAGTTGATCCTGTTCGTCCCATGCAAGGTAAGCTTCAGTCTCGATTCCAGCCAAACAGTCTTCCTGTGTCAAGAAGCTAATCGGAATCTGAGGATGAGCAAGAAAACGGCGAAGACGGTGGCCGTTGATCATAGGTTCAACCTGTTGTTTCCAAAGAAGGTAGTTCTCGTCGCTGAGCTTCTCGGAGATGGAATATGAGAGCGACGGAAGAGGCGCCGACGTTGATGGCTGTCGCGGCGGCGGCGGTGGAGGCGGAGAAGAAGTTTCAAAGCTGGCCATGAGAGATTCAATCGAACCTTGCTCTGGATACCATTTTAGAATCAAAAGGAGAGAAAAGAGAGAGAGAGAGAGGAGATAGAGAGAAAGTAATAACAAATTATGTTATTTCAAGTATAATTCATTGATTACATAGAGGAGTGGCAATGCCACTACTTGTAACAAAGACTAAAGTCACTAACAAATATAACAAATATATCTATATCACTAACAGATATATCTATATCTATTTGTTTTATATTCTGTAAACAGATATAACAAATATATCTATATCACTAACAGATGTATCTATATCTATTTATTATATATTCTGTAAACTGATATAACAGATATATCTATATCTATTTATTTTATATCGTGGAATAGATTGGTCGATCCTCATATACACAACTTAGATTGGTCTATCCGCTATAGGAAGGACAAAACATTTTCATTCAGCCAACTACTTAGGTGTTAAATAAGAAAGATTTAATTGTTTTGGTTCCTTTTTAACATGATATATATACGGAATACCAGGGAGACTTCCACAGGTACACCATGCTGATAAATAAAAAGACCTCAATTGAAAATGGGAATATAGAAATCTTAGAATTCGAGTTAGACCTAACTCTACCCTAAAAGCTAGCTTAGAGGTGAAGGTTGTGCTACCCTATATAAATGTTTATTTGGCCATATCTCTAGAATGTGAGACTTCTCAGCACACCCTTTCACGCCCAGTGTTGGACGTCTGGAGTGTTAGGATACACTTGAGAGTAGGAGAAATAATAATTTTATTACTTGAATCAAATACAATAGGTGAATACAATTTATAGACAATGTTAATCCTTATTAAGGATATACCATAACAATCCTATTTAAAGAAAGAATATCCTAATTAAAGAAAATATTCTAATATTATTTCTCTATTTACAACACTCCCCCTCAAGCGGGTGAATGGATATCTATCATTCCTAGCTTGCAAGTAATATCTCGAAATCGCTCCAAGGGAAGTCCTTTGGTGAGCACATCAGCCATCTGTAGTTCTGAGGGGACGTAGTGTGTAGAAATGAGACCACTATCCAATTTCTCTTTGATGAAGTGTCACTCTATCTCTATGTGCTTTGTTTTGTCATGTTGGATTGAATTGTGAGCAATACTAATGGCAGACTTATTATCACAGAAAAGTCTCATAGAAGCTTCATACTTTATTTTCAAATCATCTAGTATGATCTTCATCCACAACAACTCACAAACTCCTTGAGCCATGGCTCTAAATTCTGCCTCTGCACTTGATCTGGCAACTACAATTTGCTTCTTGCTCCTCCACGTAACTAAATTTCCACCCAAGAACATACAGTATCCTATAGTGGACCTCCTATCAACAATCGACCCTGCATAATCTGCATCAGTATAAACCTCCATAGACAAATGCTCACCTTTCTTGAACAGTAGACCTCTACTTGGACCTGCCTTCAGATACTGCAAGATTCTATCCACAGCTTGTAAGTGTCTTTCTTGTGGGTCATGCATGAATTGGCTGACAACACTAACAGGATAAGCTATGCTAGGCCTAGTGTGAGATAGATAAATGAGCTTCCTCACAAGTCTCTGGTATTGGGCCTTATCAACCCTTGGGCTCTCCTCATCACTTCCAATCCTGTGGTTTTGCTCTATAGTGGGCTTACAACCCAGTTTGCCAGTCTCTTTGAAAAGATCAAGGACATATTTTCTCCGAGAAATGAAAATGCCTTGTTTTGAGTATGCCACCTCCATACCGAGGAAATATTTCAGCTTTCCAAGGTCCTTCATTTCAAACTAGGCTGCTAACTCCTTTCTCAAATTTTGCTTCTCAAGTTCATCATTACTTGCAATGATTATATTGTCAACATAGACTAACAAAAGGGCGAGTTTGTCATTTTGAGCATGTTTTATAAAGAGGGTATGATCACCTTGGCTTTATTTATAACCGAGGGACACCATAGCCTGAGTGAACCTCCCAAACCAAGCTCGGGGTGATTGCTTGAGCCCATATAGAGTCTTCTTCAATTTACAAACCTTGTTCCTTCCTGAAGTAGGGTCATACCCCGGCAGAATCTCCATATACACCTCTTCCTCCAAATCTCCATGCAGGAAAACATTTTTAACATCAAACTGTTGCAACTCCCAATCAAAGTGAGCTACCAAGGAAAGAATGATCCTTACAGTGTTTATTTTTGGCACTGGGGCAAACGTCTCCTCATAACCAATTCCATAGGCCTGGGTATATCCCTTTGCAACTAGTCTCACCTTATATCTGTCAGGTGTGCCATTAGATCGGTATTTCACTCTATATATCCACCTGCAACCTACCGTCCTCTTGTCACTTGGCTTCTCACCGATCTCCCAAGTCCCACTTTTCTCCAATGCACGCATCTCTTCATTTAT
Source organism: Acmispon strigosus (assembly GCA_030819835.1). Lineage (NCBI taxonomy): Eukaryota > Viridiplantae > Streptophyta > Magnoliopsida > Fabales > Fabaceae > Acmispon > Acmispon strigosus. Next base: position 35,635,023 of record JAUAMA010000007.1, read on the forward strand.
GGCTTTAATCCAGTTCTTATCTCTTAATGCTTCTTGTACTGATGTAGGGACTCTAATAGAGTCGATAGCTGAAATAGAACTCTGATGCTGCACATAAAGATTGATTAGACACAAACTAAGATATAGGGTACTTGGTACAAGAACGTTTTCCTTTTCTCAAGGCAATAGGTAGGTCATCAAGGTTAGGCTCAAAAGAATTAGGGTCACAAGAATTATCAGGCTCAAGGTTAGGAACACTATGGTCACAAGAATTATCAAGCTCAAGGTTAGGAACACTTACCTCGGGTTCAGACGATTGGATTTGTTGTTGAACCAGGACGAGTTTAACTTTCCGTTGGTACTTTATCCTGTGCCTGTCAACATTATTTTGCACAGGTATTGGTTCAGCACCATTGTCATCACCATCATTGTGCTCAATGGTAGGAATCGAGGAAGACGTCAAAAGCTCTTGTATTAGAGGAGAAGGCACAAAGGGCTCCTGCATTAGAGGAATAACAGACAACTCTAGAGACTCAGCTTCTTGACTACTTACCCCGATGAGGACCATGAACATGGACAAAGGCAGAACAACCAAAGACACGACTCTGAAGACTTGACATAATGGGCACGGACGGAAAGAGATTAGTCATAACCTGCACAGGACTAACTCCAGATATAACCCTAGAAGGTAACCTATTGATTAAATAAGCAGAGGTCAAGACAGCTTCCCCCAATAAAATGTAGGAACATTCATTTGAAAGCGTAATGCTCGAGTGACTTCAAGAAGATGACAATTTTTTTCTTTCAGTAACCCCATTTTGTTGTGGGGTGTCAACACAAGTCAACTCATGAACAACACCATTATATTTGAGAAAATTGTAAAAATTCTGATTGACATACTCTTTCCCATTGTCTGACTGTAACCTCTTAATAGGTTTCCCAAATTGTGTTCTAACCATGTGGAAAAAGTTAACAAACAATTGAAACATCTCATGCTTATCTTTCATAAGAAAAACCCATGTAACCCGAGTACAATCATCAATAAAAGTAACAAACCATTTTGCACCAGAAATACTAGAAACTGACGAAGGTCCTCACACATCAGAGTGAACAAGATCAAAAGGTTCAACACCTAGTATCACTAGGGGCATAGGTTGCTCGATGAGATTTGGGGAACTAGCACACATCACAATGAAACAACTCAACAGACACTTTGTTAAATAAGTGAGGGAATAAAGACTTAAGCATATGGAAAGGAGGATGCCCAAGAAGCCTGTGTTGGAGCCATATTTGGGAAGAATTCCAAGATTCTGAACTTGTCTGATGACACTTTCTTACCTTATGCGGCAAATAATATAACCCGCCCTGTTCAAAAGCAATTCCAATCATCTTCCCCGTGGCAAGATCCTGAAAAGCACAATCTTTATGGAAAAAACTTAGTACACAGTTCAATTCGTTAGTGAGTTTGTGAATAGACAAAAGATTATTAGAAAGATTTGGAACATGAAGCACACGACTTAGGTGAAGAGATGGGCTAAGGTGTGGAGGTTACATAGCCGGCAACCGGTTCTCGAATTCCATTCATAACGGTAGTATGATCTTTACCAAGTGTAGGTGAATAATTAGAGAGATATGACATATGTGGGGTCATGTGATCAGTTGCACCAGAGTCAACAATCCAGAAATCTTCAGTACAAGAGGCATTAAAAGTTAAGAAGCTAGAGTTCTTACCAATCATGGCCAAAGAACTAGTGCTAGAGGACTTACTCAACGAGTCCATGAAGAGAAACAAACCTTCCCAAAGCAGGAGAAAACAACAACGTCGTAATAACGAAGTAACAAAGGATCCAAGGGCTGCCAACGAGGAACGCCAGCAAAGATGGCTTCAAACGGCAGCAACAAGAGGAAAAATAACGGCAAACAACAAGCCAAGAAGTGAGACCAACGTTCCTACACAGAAGGAACAACCAAACGGTCTCTAAAAGTCGTAAAAAATGAGGGATCGGATAAACCCACCAAGCAAACACGGGCACCAAAGAGCAAGAAACTGAGTCTCAAACGAGAGAAAAAAGCTTGCATCAAGAGGGAACGTACGAGCAACGAACGTACGGAAGAGCAAGGGGCTTCACAAACGCCCAAAAAAAACTCTGAATCTGGACAATCAGAGCCTTGGAACAGCAAGAGGAGACGGATGCGAATCTTTCTGTGGTGGTCGCGTAAAAAACGGCAGCCGAGAAGGTGGCGCGTGACTCACATGCGCCGGAGAAGGGGCTGCGAGTGGGATTCACGCGCCGGTGAAGAAGTGGCACGTGGTGGCGCGTGGCAGAAGATATGGCGGTGGTCCTTTGAGGAGAAGTGGAGATCGGGACAGGGTGATGGTGGTGGGGTGGTTTCCGGTCTGATCCGATGAGTTTGGGTTTTTCAAGGTTTGACGCTAGACCGTGGCTGCTAGGAACGTAAGTAGGGTCACTAGGGTTCCAAGTGGAACCTTGACCAAGAACAGAGGCCGTAATAAGAACGGCTAGGTTTTTAGCGCGGAAGCAGAGCCCTCAAGATCGAGAGCGCTAATACCAACTTGAAAGTAGGATAAATAATAATACTACATGAATCAAATACAATAGGTGAATACAAGACAATGCTAATCCTAATGAAGGAAATACAATAACAATCCTAATTAAAGAAAGCATCTCCTAATTAAAGAAAATATTCTAATATTATTTCTCTATTTACAACAGATACAGTATGAAATATAGCTTGCGTGTACAGCAAGCTACAGCTGTCAATATGACAGTTGGATTAGTTAGCTTAGTTAGTTAGATATAGTTGTCTATATAAGCTTCTATGTAATGTATAATGAATATCAATAACAGCATAACAGTTTCAGTTACTTCTCTCTCTCTCTCTTCTTCTTCCTCTAGCTAGTTAGGTTTCTCAATATTCTTGCCCATAATCCTGTTCTTCATGCTCGCACCAAGCATGTAGAAGGTGGTTCAAGGCAAATTGAAAATCACTCATGTTCCATCCACAGAGCAACTTGCTAATCTACTGACCAAGCCTCTGTCTCATTCAAGATTCCAGTATTTGAAGGACAAACTCGAATGTTAGGATACAGTATGTAATATAGCTTGCGTGTACAGCAAGCTACAACTGTCAATATGATAACTGGATTAGTTAGTTTAGTTTGTTAGATATAGTTGTCTATATAAGCTTCTATGTACTGTACAATGAATATCAATAACAGAATAACAGTTTCAGTTACTTCTCTCTCTCTCTCTCTCTCTCTCTCTTCTCTCTCTCTCTCTCTCTCTCTCTCTCTCTCTCTCTCTCTTCTTCTTCCTCTAGCTAGTTAGGTTTCTCAATATGAAGCGTGGAATTTGCAGGAATAGACATCTGCAGGTGGCCCAAGAAATAAATCTAGGATAGACTATGATACCATCTTAGGATTCGGGTTAGTCATAACTCTATCCCAAAAGCTAGTTTAGAGGTGAGAGTTGCTCTACCCTGTATGAAGTTTTATTTAGCCATATCTTTATTGATGTGGGACTTGTCAACAAGAAAGAACAAACTAATTGGCATTTATCAACCACAAAGTGAGCCTTTAGGTTATTGAGGACATAAAAGACTCCAGTGTACTATATCCTTGGAAGTTGGAACTGCTTGATTAGTTTTTGGCTGAAACTTATTGTGCTGTAACCTGATGGCCTTATTATACTGTAGCTGCTTAAGGTAGATTTTTGCACTTTAATTTCTTCCCGATATTATAGGATTACACCAGTAATTTCTTGATTAGATTTGAATTGTTATGTTCGTGCTTTTAGCTATATACATTAATATAATTTTTTGAAGACCATCATATAGGCTAGTGTTTGGTCTAAGGCCTGCTCAACCATTACTAGCCTTCTCGTGAAAATTGATGAACTTGTGATAAGTTAGGTTGAACCACACCTTGTCCTAGCCCACACCTGCATTTTTGTTAGATATAAATATAAAATTTAGAATAGCTTAACTCTATCAGCAGGATCTTGATTATAAGTTCTGCTGCACATAAAATAAATTAAAACAAACACACATTCAGGTCAACAAATAAGAATGTGACAACTGACAAGGTGATTTATTTTTCTGGGATAACATCAGTGTCAAGCTGACTTATTTAGGATCGTTGCGGGGTCTGGCTGCTTTCTCTTGGAGAGCGGTAAGACTTCATTTGGGATAGCTCCGGGCTGGGTTGATTTATCTGGGACAGTCGTAGGTTCAGGCTGCATCTAGGATAGTGGCGAGAAACACAAAGGAGCAGGCCTCGGATTTTGCAAAGTTCCAAACAAGTGTAAATCAAAAGTGATAGGGAGAGTCGACCTAGGCAAAGCAAGAAAAAGCTGAAGTTGGTGCAAGGAGACATGTCCAAACTGAGGAAAAGAAAAGAATCAGGAAGGTGATATACTGACATTATCATAGTAGAGTTCCAAACTTTAAGGAGGTCATAGAGTACGATAATGCTCTAACACCATATTGAAGTTAGTGTTTTTAGATAAGGAGGGAATATAGTGTGGAGAATTCAAGTGAGTTGGAGTCTCACATTGGTTAAGAATGGGTGAGAGAAAGACAATATAAGAGATGTGACCCATAAACCCAATGCCTCAACATTTTGGTGTCCAAATCTCTTGGTGATCTTCGGTGTTGGCCCATTGGTGCTTGGGGGTCCCCTTGTCTCCCCAACTTATAGTTGTTGTACATTGCAAGAGAATAACTTTGTTGTGCCTGTTTTTTCATAAATGCTTTTTTCCTAGAATAAGAATATTTTTATGAAAAATCCATTTGATCCCCCCTCCCCTCCTAACTTAAATCCAATAACATGGTTACTCGTCATTTGAAACACGAAAGTAGAGTATAATTCAATTTCCTTGTATGCATTTCTCTTGTTCATTCTCAGAATAGCACGTCAATTTCTCAATAAGAGATTGAAACAGAAAGACAAGCGGAAGAAATACAGTGTGCCGGGAGATGCTAAAAAGGAAGGCCAAGCAGCGCTGCTCGTATTGGTTCGGTTCATTTTCTAATTGTTCCTATTCTCTTATAGAATTGTGATTTGTATTGTACTCTTCTCTTTACAGCACCTGGTCGCTCGTTTTCTTGTTTTCAATAATGGAAATGTAATTTTCTTACAGTTGCAATCACTCAGTACTTTGTCATCATTGGAGTTGGCTAAGCAAGAATTAAAGGAAACTCAGGTTAGATTATAAGGCTTAATGGTAGTGCAACCAGATTCAAGGTCCAAAGAAATCAGAAAATTACAAAATTCATATTTCTACTTGGTCTGTATATTGATGTCTTTTGTAAAGCAGGATGGGAATATTAACCTTGAGGCTAAGGAGGCACTTGTTCAATGCATTTCTGCTTACAAGGAGGTAAATATTAACTATTTACATGCTAGTTTTTCGTGTGAGTAATGCATATTGCATACTCTTAATTTGTTACATGAATTATTCATAATAGGTAATTGAGGTAGTATGGAAGCAATAACCATAAAGGGACCAGAATAATTAGGAAATATTCTTAGAGCCTGCTTGGTTAAGTATGAAAATAGGAAAATAACACGTCCAGATGCACTTTTTGTTGAAGTCCTGAGCATTTGGAATACAGGATAATTTTTTGTTTTTCTTTGATGAAAGCATTGATATATACTTTCACGAAGACATTTTTTTTCTTGAGAAAGAAGAGAAGTTACTATGAGTGCCATAATTTATTTATGATCTCAAGTTTTTTGGAAAAGAAGTTATGTAGAAAATAAGGTTTAACATGTGGTGAAAGATGTTCTATTGATGGTTCCATTTCAGAACTAACAAACAATGGGCAATGGGGTAATTGGATCCCTATGAGATATCAAAGTAGGTAGTTGATCAATAAATTCTTGATATCCCAGAGATTTTACATGCTAAGAAAATTTGATCAAGAAATTTTGTATGAAAGTGCACACATGGATATTGGAGATGAGAAATTATTATTGAATCTCCTTAACTTTGTGTGTATACATACAAATTTGTTGCTTCATGAATTAAATGTAGCATGTAAACACAGTATCCGCCCATTCAAATTGTTTTGATCAATCATATATTTGTTACATAATGTTACACTTGGATTATAGAGATCATATGTATGATCTTGCATTTGCATTCTGTTACATTCAGCATTTGGAAATAAGAATGTGGACATCTTTCATGTACGTCTTTAACTTCGGATGTTGAAATTTTATCACAACTTTACTCTTTGCAGTTTGTGCATGAGAAGTCAATTGCTGATGCCCCTGAAATAAAGAATGAGTATCTTTCCTGTTCAAAGCGCCTTCAAAACTTGCTTGGCAATAAACTGGATTAAGAGCCAAGCAACCGAAGGGATTTCCATAAGCTGAATCAAACATCTTGAGAAGAATATATATATATATATATATATTGAAGGGGAAATTATTACTCAAAAGGAAATAAATAAACCAATTTTGATACGAGCTCAGCTTTCTGTAGAAATAACTCACTAATGTGAGCTTATCTTCAAAGTGAGAAAATATGAGTGTTTACTTTTGAATTTTGAATCAAATCAACGATGAATGTACCTTTACTTGCTTTATTCAGGGACACTCTGAACTAAGCTTATCCAATTGTCTCAAGTCTTGGTGTAAGGATGACAAGGACATCTAATAACATGTTTATATTAGCTTTTCATCTTCTTCTCAGAATCAATTTTAACATAGGTTACTTACAAAAACTTCTCCCTAGTGTAAATTTTGACTTTAGAATCAACTGTAGAAATGTTTCCAAACATCGGCCTCTAGGGGGAATGTGTGGGAAAAATTTGTGAGGAGTTCAATTAACATCATTTGTTATCATTGTTAAACCATGCTATGTATGGTGATGCTGCTACAATTAACACTCATTCCCTCTTTCTTATTCAAGAAATTAAATAATATTCTCCATACTGGAGAAAAATTGTAATGCAAATTTTTTTTGTGATTGAAGTATTACAATTTTTATTTATAAAAACATTTTCTTACATATTTTTGTTCCTCTTAGATCGTTACAGTTACCTAAAGAAAGATTATGATGATACAATTGTGAGGTTTTATTATTAGGACACCTCAAAAGTGTTAGGGTTTTTGAAAGTAACATAAGAGAGGAGAGGTTTGAGGAAAATATTATTTGCTCAAATAAAACTGAAAGCATTACATGTCTTATATAGAAAATATAAAAGACCTAAGTTACTTAACCAGCAAGTAACCATTTAACCTAAACCTTAATAACCTATTGGTTATTAGTTTATTTAGCCGCCACCTATACCTATTATTCTAATAGATATTATTTTATGTAAAATAACATTTGAATTATAACTCAACAAAAAAGGAAGAGGATAAGATAAGAAAATCTATCATACTATGCTTGTGCAATTGAAAGAACCAAGTTTGAATGGGTGCGTGACCCTGAAAACTTTTCAAAAAAGTGTTGGCGCAAAAATGACTGGTTGTAGAAGAACTGCATTTACTCATACAAACTTATCTCAACATTTGCATAGCTTTTCATATCAACACTCACATTTGTCACGTACCCCGCATGAGAAGTTATGTGATTCATAATGCAAGCTAAGATTTTCAAAAGAATAATATTCCTCTCCCGGTGTAGACAAGTCAGAAAAATACATTGCCTGGAACAAACTACACCTATCATTGATAAAGAGTCCTTGTAGGTCCAAATAACCATTCCTATATTAAATGATGTTATTAAATTGAAACAACGCCATGGTGACGACAACCAATTTTCAGCCCTATATGCCCTTATTGTCACATGAAGCTCTCAACCACAACATAGAAAAGAGACCTACTTTCCATATTGCATTGTGGAACTCAATTTTCCAACACACATTATAAAAACAAAAAAGTTATCTCATGTCACCCAAGTTCTTCTCTCAGAACTCTCTCATGGAGAGAAGGAAGCCTCTACAAAGCACAGCAGATGAATTAGTCCTTGTGAAAGCAGCTGCGTGGGCGTGGCACCAACACGGTTCAGGCTCCGACGGAAAGGCTAAGAGTGAGTTTCATGCTACAAGAACTCAACGTGCAGCAAGGCCTTCACGTTACAAGTTAGAAGCAATGAGGATGGCCAAGGAAGCAAAAGAGGAAGGACAACAAATTCACACCAACAAAAAATCTCTCCTTGACACGTTTGAAATACAAAGCATTTCAAGGCACTTGGATAGTCTTATAGAGTCTGGACACAACAAACTTGGTAATGGCAATGGCAACAACTTTGCTGGTAGTGGTAATAGGAGGATGAATAAGAAGAAGAGGACGATTAAAGGGTTTTGGTCAAGACATGGTGTTGTATGCGGTGGCGGCGGGGATGATGTGGTGGATGGAAAGGCTTTAACTCGTGGTCGATTATCGGCAAAAAGTGTACCTGTGGCTGATCTTGCTAAGTGTCTGGCAAAGGCTAATGGTGCTTTGTGATCTTGATCTATTTTCCAACACACGGTATTTTATGGTTTGATGATTGATTGGTAAACCTGATCAAGTGGATTAACTTAATGTAGCTTTGGATTAATTTTGCTGATAAACACATGACTTTGAGCTATGTGTATGTATGCATATCTACTATAATGTTGGACTGAGCTTGTTAAAAATTGAAATTTGTACGTGGACCAAGAAAAATCTTGGTCCAAGTTAAAAATCATTCTCTGTAAAATAGTTTTATCACATAAGAAGTAATGTGAATAATTTTTACTAATTATTAATTGTAAAAATATGATATATGAGTAAACCAGTTTTTAACATGGTCCACTATAAAATTGTTCTTTTTTATATTTATATATATATATGTGTGTATATATATATATCTTGGGGAGAATTTGGGAAATGGAGAGTTGTTATAAAGAAAAAGGTATTAAGTTCCAGGGCAATGGAGAAGAGTCACAGGAGTCTAATTAAATGAGATTTGCTGAATGATAGCTTTTCAAAGGGCCCTTTTCCACATGAATAATGAATGATAGATACATGTGGACTTTAGGAGAGAGAAATTAAGAGTAGAGAGAGAATTGAGGGATAAAATTTGTGGTATGATAAAAAAATAAGAGTGAGACGTGAAAATGAAATAAAAGAAAAATGAAGTGTGAATATATCATTGATGTTTCGACATAATCATGTGACTTCTGAGACCGGTAACTTAACTTCCAATGTAGGGCTGGCACATAGCTGCAAGATATTGACTAGTCTTTATCTCAGTAAGGTTGAAGTATGTGAAATGAATATGTTTCCTCTCTCATAGTAAAAAGTAAAAACTATTATGTCAGGGTCCATTTGGGATGGTTCTAACTTTTTTATTTGTAGTTTTTTGAATATAAATTTTAGAATCAAACACGTTTAGTAAAAATAGAGTTGAAATGTATATTATTTCAATTTTAAGAGAGTTAAATTTAACACTTCCATTACCCAATTTTTCCCTGTGTCTAAACATGTTAAACTCCAAAATATCCCTCATTCAAAATAACATTTTCCTTTACCTTTCCCCTTCACTCTCACTCTCACTCTCACTCTTCTACCTCTTCATCTTCAACATCATCAATCTTCATCTTCATCTTTATCATAAATCTTCAGGTAAGCTTCCATTTCCCCCTTTTCTCTTCATATTTCTAGTTCTTCCACTCCCCCCTTTCCCTTTTGTTTTTCTTTGACAAAGCTTCCGCTATTGGAGCGGAGCTTCTTCGTTCCGGGTTTTAAAGCCCGGTTAAGTTAGTTACATATCAAGATCTAAATCACGATAGCTTTTACAATGAAATACGTACCGAGTTTTAAACTCCGGTTAGATTACATATGTTTCAAGATTTAAATCGCGAGGATTTGTGTAAATTTGTTTGGTGTTTTAAATCCCAGAAGTCTTTTGCTCAAATGTATTCCGGGATCTAGATCTCAGAGACTTTGTCATAGTTTTTTAATTTCTATCGGGATTTCAATTTGGGAAGCATTTTACTGTTTTGATTTACATTTGTTTCGAGATCTAGATCCCATATTTTTTACATTGTTTTTTTACAATTTTTATATTTAATCCAAGATTTACAGTGGTTGTGGAGGTGGATGTTGTATACCACCGGTCGCTTCTGAGCAAAAAGCCGATAGACCGTGCAGTCAGATGAGGGGGATGTGGAGCCCTCAGCTCCACCGTCACAACGTGTGGAGTAGGAGCGCGTTGGACCATTGCCACCACCATTGTAGGACGTTGATGATCTGAGATTTAAGGCTATTTTTGTTACATCCTATTTTTTCCAACTAAAAGAAAATGTTAATAAAAATATTATTATTATTATTATTATTATTATTAGTTTTATTGATGATTAATTAATGTGTGTGTTTATTATTTTATGTGCATTATTATAGTTTGATGTTAATAAGAGTAGATAAAAATTATGTTTATGATAATGTTGATTGATAAATGGAAGTTTGAGCATAACATGTATCTCATAGATAATTAAGAAAAATTAATTAAGAAGATTAGTGAATAAATCTTCCTAAAAAGTTTTTATTTTATGTGAAAAACCATAGTTTAATTAAGATTATCTTAATGAAAATTAATCAATTAATTATAAGGGGATGAATTTTGAAGTTCAGAGGAGTTTAGGGACTGAAAGTGGCGTTTTGAGAGAAAGATAGGGTTACTTGTTGGTAATTTTGGATGGTGAAAGTCACCATGCAATGTGACACTTACATGGTCACTTAGCTTCCTTCAAACTCTTCATTCTCTCTATAAAAGCACGAGCCCAGAGCCTTCACCACTATTAGAGGTATGCAACATCGTCTGATCTTATCGTCTGCATCGTCTGATACCTATCGTCTGTATCATTTTCCAAATCCCGGTAGTTCCCCAGAACCCCTTGTAAGCAATCCATTCCTTCCGGCTTTTAAATCCCGGAATGTAGTAGGCATTACATGTGTATCGGCTTATAGATCCCGGAATTTACATCTGGCATACATTCCGTTTTTTACATCACAAAATGCTGTTGAAATGAACTACATTCCAGGTTTTAAATCCCGGTATTTGGAAAAATGGTAGAAATAGTTCTGTAACATGACAGTAACCACCATAACAATACATGTTGAGATTGATCAAATATTAGATAAGTCATCAATGGTGTCTGGGTTCTTCCACGAACCCAGATTTCTTCATGTTTTTCCTTCGTTTTCCAACCCATACCAACGGTAAACATTCTTAGAAGACGATTGGAACAAGAAATCAAAAGTTTGATTAAAGATTGTTTGAGGTTAGAAGAGGAATAAGTGATGAACAATGATGAAGGTGATGAGCAAAGGTACGGATAAGAGAGAGTTTCTCTCTCTAACTTGTGCTTCAGCTGGTGAAATGAAGAGGTATGGGAGGTTTTTGAAGTGGTGAGGACAATATATAGCCATGACCAATAGGAGAGTGAGGGTGGTTGAGATTTTTCTCCCACTTGAACTTGCACCACCTAATTACCCAAAACTCATGCAATGTGACCATAAGACATGGTTTCTCCTTCCATAAATCATGAATAATTTTAGAAGCATCATTCCATGAACAAAAATAGTAAACAGTTGGTAATGAATGAGGTATGGTGTAAGAGGATGAATCGTAAAGTTGGTGGTAGGTTTTTATTTGATTTTCAAGTGATTGATGATCATAAGAACTTAAGCATTTTATCTCAAGTAATTTGAGATAGAATTAAAGAGATAAGAGTTCTGGAACTCTGTAGAAGATTAATTGGGATTTTATGAATCACTTATAGTTTCATCCCAATCCCTAGTTTTACTCATAGCATTCAACTATCACTAAAATAATTAAATAATTCTCAATAAAATATTATATGCTGATTTTCTAGTCATTACCTATAAGGTAAAAGACGGGATGTCACATCTTTAGTTCAGCTTTTTCCTTGGCTTCATTCACTAGCCTTGCAAGCAAAGTGTCGAAGCATCACGGGTTAGCAAGCACTTATGGAGTCCTCGTGTGGAGAAAATCTTGATTTCCCTTACAAGCTGCAAAACAAGCTCGCAAGAGTGATAAGTGTCATAATTGCCTATTTTCATTAGCTAATTAGGCACTTATATTGAGTACTTCATTAGAAATCTTTAATATAATTCCCTTACTTTGATTAAAAATTGTCAGTTGCTTGAGAATTGAGGTCAAATGTGTTCAAAGTTGATTATAATCTCAAATTATGATGTAGGATTGAAGTTCCAAGGAAAAAGATGCAATTACAAGAAGAACTAAGGAGTGGAAATGGGTTTCCGGCCGCCCAGCGCCCCTCAGAGGCCGCTCCGCGACCAAGGCGGTTTGAGAAAACCCAAAGGCAAAGTCTCTGGCTGCTCAGCGCCTTGCTCCACTATAAAAAGCACTTTTTCATAAGTAGGTGATATAATTTGATCCAGAACAGAGTTCTTAGAGACATAACACGAACAAGAGGTGAGAGAAGAAGAGTTTAGGGGTTGGGTGACACTCCGTGAAGCTAGAAACACGCTGAAATCGCCAATGTCGCCTTGAATCATCGTCATCTTCATAGTTCTTCACTTGTAAGCTGAATAACATCCATGGAAATGAATAGCTAAACCTTTTCTTGTTGGGATTGGTTGTATCCTTTTGGCTTTGATGTACTCACTTTGATCTTTACATATAAATCAATGTTTCTATGATGGTTTCAATGATTTACCTTGTTTTTAATGCTTGTTTTCGCTTGATCACCTAAGCCATGATTTTGGATTTGATAGTACAGTGAGAACTAGCTATTTGAATTTGATCTAGGTAAATATCATCTAATGAATCTAAGATCTAAAGATAGGATTAGATCATTAGTCAAACTACACCCATGCTTAATGCTTCTTGCTTATTAATCAATCAAGAGATTGAAGATTTAATTAAGTAAGACGATAATCTTCGCACAGGGAGACCATGTAGTGAGATAAGATATGATTTAATGGAACCAATATAGGACAAGGTTTATGTATGAAGTCATAGAGTGCGTTAGAGTCAATCGGTGAATACCAATTCCAGCAGTTGTCTCCTCTTGATTTCAATACGTTTCATCAAGTTTGTTTAACTTTTACATGTGCTTGTGACTAAAATCAAAACAACCTTTCAAACAATTTTTGAATCCTTTGCTTATGTGATTTAACTAAAGAATGGCATTGTATTTACAATTCCCTGTAGACGATAAAAACCATTTGCTATACTAGATTTAAGTCTTGAAAGGAATTCAATAAGTAGAGTAGTAAAATCCCTTTCAACAAAGAGCGGGTTAGCATTCACCTGTAATGCACAAATAAAAATTGAAAATGAAAAAACCTAAGCTAAAAGCAAAAAATAAAATATAACATAAAGTAATTTTTTTTGTAAGAGCACGGGCGTGCTTTAGAAGGCACGTTCGTGTTCTTAAAATTTTTTCTTTAAGCACGACCGTGCATACAACGACACAACCTTGTTAAACCTGCAACGGAAAGGTTAATGGAGGGAGAAAACATAGAAGAGTAAACTAAAATCCAAAATCTACAATCTCTAAACCTAGTCATTCAAATCCTAGTTCACGGCAACAGAGCCAAAAAAAAATTACGCTAAAAATACATTATGCACAATCTAGGGAAAATTCACTATATCGTTTAAGTAATATAGGATTGTAAGTCCCATTTATCAAACCCAAGAGGCCAGGTGGAAAACTAAGTCTAGGGTGATTCATAATTCAGAAAAATCAAAAATTGAGAAGGTTGTGGTGGTGTGAGCATGCAAGCAAACAATAATGAAGATAAAGAAAATAAAGATAAGAAGGCCTCGAGACTACAACGCAATTGGATCATCTCCCTCGCCATTATATATGTTAAACTAATTATTTATTGTGTCAACCAAACCCTCTTAAGCGAGATTTGGTTTTAGTCCCTCGCCAGCGTAAAGGTGGACTTTAGGCCTCAAACTTTTATTTTTGTTTGGTTTTCGTCCCTGCCGGAGTCATTCGTTGACCGCCGTGCCTACGTGTCATGGCGAGTCCTACGTGGCATATGCCACGTCATTAAATGAGTACACGTGGTATTTTATTTTATTATTTACATTTATTAATTAAAAAACTTAAAAAAGAAAAAAAAAAAAGGAAAAAGGGGAATGAATCAGATCCCAGCCCCTCTTCTTATCTTCTTCCAAAACCCTTCTTCTTCTTCCTGTTCGTCTCCCACCGGAGCTTCGATGGCGAGGCGCGGCGTGATGGTGGCCGCACCATAACGGCGCGATGGAGGTGGGCACGAGGAGCATGGCGGTGGTGAGAGGGACAAACAGAGGGGGAGAGTGGAAGAGCGGAAGGAAGAAGAAGAAGGTCGAAACAGAGATGGAGAAGCAGGAGAGCGAGAGCGAGAGCGAGGTTGAGAGGGAAGGAGGCACGGCGACGCGGCAGAAGAGCGGAAGGAAGAAGAAGAAGGTCGAAACAGAGAGGGAAAAGCAGGAGAGCGAGAGCGAGGTCAAGGTTGAGAGGGAAGGAGGCACGGCGGCGCGGCAACGGCCTCCGTTCTTCGTCACCTTCGTCCAGAATCATGTGTTTTCATCCCAAGGTCATATTTGAGACATCAAATCGAAAAAGGGGCAAGCTTTGAGAGTTAGCCATGGAGAGGAATGGAGATTCAGTCATGGGGTGAGGGTTTAGTTACAAGTCTGCAATGGGGAACATGGGCATTGCAGTGGTTTTCTGGTATTTGGAATGACCTCCATTCATGCTATGAAATGTCATCACTGTCTGATTCAAAACTATTTGTGCTATTAGGTTTCATGCCACGTATTGCTAGAGTAAAATTCTCAGTGTGCAAAATGAAGGCCCAAATAGTTTCATGTTGGTGGTGATGCAGGGTGGTGGTGGTTTGGGGAAGAAGAAGAAGAAGAATAAGGAGGAGAAGGAGGAGGAGGAAGAAGAAGAGGTTTGGGGAAGAAGAAGGAAGAAGAAGAGGAAGGAAGAAGAAGATGAAGAAGGAAGAAGAAGAAGCGCAGGATCTGATTCATTCCCCTTTTTCCTTTTTTTTTTTCCTTTTTTAAGTTTTTTAATTAATAAATGTAAAAAATAAATAAAAATACCACTTGTACTCATTTAATGACGTGGCATATGCCACGTAGGACTCGCCGTGACACGTAGGCACAGCGGTCAACGAATGACTCTAGCAGGGACGAAAACCAAACAAAAATAAAAGTTTGAGGCCTAAAATCCACCTTTACGCCAGCGAGGGACTAAAACCAAATCTCGCTCAAAGTACAGGAACCAAAAACATATTTAACCCAATATTTAAACTAAGTCAGATATTAGCTCCACTGACGGGTGCATCTAAAGACAAACAACTTGAGTCCAATATATAACATTGACCTCCCTATTGTTTCACCACATTAGGCTATGTGGGACTTCTCCTAAAGCTAATTTACCTTGACCATTTTCTTCCCCAACAAGCAATGCGGGACTTATATTGCAATCAACCCCAACATGTAAAACAAGTCGGCCAAGCTTGGGAGATGTAAGGTTGTGGACCTTTATTTCTTTAGCACGATTGTGACCTCTAGCAAGCACAACCGTGCTCCTCGATTAGCACATGAAATTTCACTTGAAGCATTATATTTGCCTTTTTCTTTTTTATTGTATTCTCATTTTTTTTCTCTTTTTATCCATATTTTGCAAATATACTTGAAACTACATAAGTTCTGAATAAAAAATGACAAGTGTTAAATTATAGTGAAAATATGGCATAAATACATGCTATTTAAACTCACATAACGATGAAAAGTGTAGTTTTTTAAAAATAAATATTAGCGACCGAATTTGTAAAATAAAAATCATACAGTGAATTGTTTTTCACTTTTTCTACACATATGCGACAGATTTCGAATTCCTTCTCTAATTTTTCCATCACTAATGAATGTCATATCTTTTATAAAGATAAAGAATATTTTAAAAACTGATATTATGTAACATTAATCAATCGCAATCCTCTTTTTTCCATTCACATAACTGATAGTTATGAGATTGATCCCATTGAAATTTAAGGATCACATTAATTGAATAAGTATTTCTTAATATTTTTTTTTTCACATCAGTACTTATAGTTATCTAACACATTTGGTGAACCTTGTTGATAATCTCAACCATTAAATTAGTCATTTTTTTAGTAATTAACTCATAAGTATTAGATAACACCTTGCTATATGGAAAAGTATAGTAGAAGTTCTTTAATTTCCTTATCTTTTTTGCTTGTCTAGCTACTGCCCAACCAAGTGACAACTAAAGGGTAAAGCAAGGAAGATCCATATGTAATACAAATCCAAAGGCATGATGAGAGACTCAGAAAAATCTAGAAGCAAAGCTGGCATTGCAGTAAAGTAATGCACAAGTGTAGTAGTACTGAATTAGAAACCCGAGACCAAGTAAGGGACCATTCCCATAAGTGTATTACCCCAAACCACACCTACTCTCATACTCATAAGTAAATGGCATTTTTCATTTCCAGTTTCTTTATTATTTCATGACCCATTCGAGTTTGAATTTTGAATTTCTCTCCTCGATCACTCCACCTTGCTTTTTCAAGGAAGACGGCAGTGTCGCTATCTGCAATATTAATACATATACTTATATGCTTCATATGGTCCTCTTTTCTTTCTTTGATAAACGAGATTCTAAAGGGCGTGCAATGTATGCCCCACTTCCAACTCAGCTATAGCTGTAAATTCTTGACAACTCCTTCTAGAATTTTGAGGGAGAAGCTGTGAACTTGTAAAATTGAAGAGACAAGGACGCAGTGGATTTATATTTAATAAACATCTGCATTAATGTTGAGTTTGGTTCATCGGAAAAAGGAAGCGCACGCATGTGCGTGGTGCATCGTCTGCTGCATACTACTTGCATTGTTTGTTTTCTGTATAGTGGTACATCGTCTGCTTGCACCGTCAGTTGTATAGTGCTGCAGGCGATGGAGATCGTTTGCTGCACTGGAATTCCGTAAATTATGTTACGTAATTCTGTTATCTTAATTGTTTCTGTTTTAAGCTAATATTTGTTTGTTTAATTTAATATTTGATTTGTTGGGGGAATTGTGATAGGATTTAATGGGATATTATTTTGTAATATATGGATCATTAGAATTCTAACATATCTTGTAACACCATAACCCTAAAAACTAATCTGAATAAAACGGAGCTATAGCTACTCTATAGCCGTAGATGTAGACTCAATTGACCGAACTGCGCGAGCAAAGCTTTTGTGTCTTTCTACTCCAATTTCTTTCTAGTTACTATGTGCAATCCAAGTGTTTTTGCTAACAATTAGTATCAGAAGAAAATGACTTGTGGCGGTGCAAAATTCGATGTTGACAAGTTCAATGGAACGGGCAATTTCGGTTTATGGCAACGGACGGTCAAGGATTTGTTGGCTCAACAAGGATTGCAGAAGGTGCAGCGCTAGGAGAAACCGACAGGTATGTTAGACATTGATTGGGCGGAGATGCAAGAAAGACTGCAGGATTGATACGTCTATACGTTTCAGACGAGGTGATGTATCATATTGCGGATCTCACGACTTCGAAGGCCGTTTGGGACAAATTGGAGAGCCAATATCAGTCCAAAATGTTGATGAACAAGTTTTTCGCCAAGCAAAGGCTTTACAGTCTAAGGATGCGGGAGGGAAGTGATGTACAGAATCATGTTAACCACTTCACCACCATAATTACGGATCTGCTGCGACTTGGAGTGAAGATTGATGATGAGGACAAGGCGGTTATTTTGTTGTGTTCGTTACCAAGCTCCTATGATCACTTGGTGACTACTCTTACCTACGGGAAGGACGAAATCACGCTTGATGTCATCACGTCTACACTCTTGTCTCACTCACAACGGAGACAGAATGTAGAGGAGGGAAGTCAGGGTGATGGTCTGTTTGCTAAGGGGGGTCAAGATCGTGGGAGGCAACAGGGCAAGTTTGCAGGGAAGAAGAAGAAACGTTCTAAATCCAAGCATAAGAAGAATACAACAGAGTATTATAACTACAAGCAGGTTGGTCACTGGAAGAGGGATTGTTTGAATCCTTCTAACTTTGCAAACATGGCTCAATCTGATGATTCCGGCAATGAAGGAGATATGCTCAGTGTCTCACCAGGTAAATTCACAGAGTAATGAATTCTAGATTTTGGATGCTCTTATCATATGACGTCGCACCGGGAGTGGTTCAGCTCGTTCAAGGCGGGCAGTTTTGGAATTGTCTATTTAGTTGATGATAAAACTTGTGATATCACGGTGGAAGAATTTGTGACAAATCAAAATTACTATGGATCATGGTGGCACGCGCATACTGGGTAATGTGATGTATGTTCCGGAGTTGTGGAAGAATTTAATTTCCTTGGGTACCCTACAGGAGAATGGTTACTCCTTCCGTTCTGATGGAGGTAAGGATACTCTGAAGGTTTGTAAAGGTGCATTAATTGTGATGACAACAAAGCGTACTGCAGGGAATATTTATCACCTGTTGGGGAGCACCATTGTAGGTGAAGTTGCATCAGTTGACACTGACAATGATGCAACGAGGCTCTAGCATATGCGTCTGGGTCATCCTAGTGAGAAGGGGATGATGGAACTTCATAAGAGAGATCTTTTGAAGGGTGTTCGTAGCTACAAGATGGATTTCTGCAAGTTTTGCGTGTTAGGCAAGCAGTGTCGTGTTCGTTTCAAGATCGGGATGCATGAAACAAAGGGGATCCTAGCCTATGTACATTCATATGTGTGGGGGCCTACTAGGGAGGCTTCTATCGGAGGGTCTAGGTATTTTGTTACATTCATTGATGATTTTTCTCGTAAGGTTTGGGTATTTTTCATGAAGTACAAGTCTGAGGTTTATAAGAAGTTCAGATTATGGAAGGCTGAGGTGGAAAATTAGACAGGGAGGAAGATCAAATATCTGTGATTTGACAAAGGGACAGAATACACTAATGGACCATTCAAGCAGTTTTGTGAAGAACACGGGATTCGAAGGCATTATTTAGTGAAGAAGACACCACAACAGAATGGTGTTGCAGAGAGGATGAATCGTTCTCTCACGAAGAAGGCTAGGTGCCTTCGATTGTAGGCGGGATTTTCAAAAGGTTTTTGGGCAGAGGCGATGAACATGGCATGCTATCTTTTCAACAGGTCTCCAAGAGCTTCACTGGATGGGAAGGTTGTTGAAGAGGTGTGGACAGGTAAGCCAATTAATCTTGAAAATTTGTGGATTTTTGGTTGTCTTGCTTACATGCATATCTCCAGTGATGAACGATCCAAATTGGATCCCAAATCCATGAAGTGCATTTTTCTTGGCTACACCAAGGGTGTGAAGGGGTTCAGATTATGGGATCTAGTCTTGAAGAGAGTTATTCACAGCAGAGACATTGTATTTGATGAACAGTGCATGTTGAATGACTCAACAGGGGAGTCTATTCCAGAGGCTGAAACTTCCACTGTTGGGAAGATTCAGTTTGTCGTGGAGCCATCACGAGTCAGTTCGATGCGGGTAGTACACAATGAGCGGGCCAATACTGGTTCAGATTCTGATGCAGAAGACGTGCCGGTTGATTCAGGTGGAGCACCATATTACAATCTTGAGCGTGACAGGGAGCCCCGTCAGATTGTTCCTCCAGTCAGATATGGGTTTGAAGACTTAGCTGCTTATGCTCTTCTTACCAATTATGGAGATCCGTCTACTTTTCGTGAGGCAATGGCCAACCAAGAGCGAGATAAGTGGATGGGTGCTATGGTGGAGGAGATGGAGTCCTTGAAGAAGAATCAGACTTGGGATCTTGTTCAGCTTCCTCCGGGGAAGAGAGCCATCAGTTGCAAATGGGTGTACAGGAAGAAGCCACCAGTAAAAGAAAATGAAGGGGTAAAGTTCAAGGCTCGCCTAGTTGCAAAGGGATATTTACAGCGGAAGGGGATTGATTATGATGAGATATTCTCCCTGGTTGTTAGACACACTTCTACCATGGAAGTGTTGGCCTTGGTAGCACTCTGAGACATGCATTTATAGTAGATAGATGTGAAGACGACGTTTCTTCATGGCAATCTAGATGAACAATTGTACATGCAGCAACCCGAAGGATTCGTGGAGTCCGGTCAGGAGAATCTGGTATGTAAATTGAAGAGGTCTCTGTATGGGTTAAAACAGTCACCAAGGCAGTGGTATAAGAGGTTTGACTCATAAATGTTGAGGATTGCCTATAAAAGGTGTGATTATGATTTTTGTGTTTATGTTAGGAGCCTTGATGATAATTCCTATATTTTCTTATTACTTTATGTGGATGATATGCTTATTGCTGCTAACCACTTGCGTGATGTGAGTGATCTGAAAACCAAACTGGGTAGGGAGTTTTACATGAAAGACTTAGGAGTTGCTAAGAAGATTCTTGGGATGGAAATTCACAGGGACAGAGGAGGCAGAAAACTGTGGTTGACTCAGAAAAGCTATGTTGAAGGTGTGATAAGAAAATTTGACATGAGTGGTGCAAAAGCTGTGAGTACTCCATTGGAGAATCACTTTAAGCTCTCAGTGGATCATGTTAGATTCAAATGATTTAATGAATTATTACATTTTGATAAATAACAATTTCGCTTAAGGCTTAATATTGTTAGAAATAGAATTCCTAACTATGTGAATATTTTCATACTCATGAACATCTATCTACTTGAAGAAGAATTGCATAGATCCATACAAAACATTATCAAAAGCAGAACTTCAAGCAAAGTATAGAAGAAGAGTACGTCTGGCCACTCACGAAAAAGTCAGTCTGCCAGTTGAGTACGTTTGACTTAAGGAGAACGTTCGGCAACTCGACAATGTGATTGTTTGGCAACACATCTGAAGGAGTACGTCTGGGAACTCTCTGAGAGTTCGTTTGCCAAGACATGTTGAAGAGTTTGTCTGTCGTAACGATCTCAGCAATCAAGGCCATCTACCTCGTCTGAGCATTAATGAAACACTGTTGAGTGCATAATGAAGAAAGGGACATAATTAATTATTTATTCCTCGTTTCTGCAGACCTCTCTGTTGTTCCTTAAATCTAGCAACTTTCACAGAAGGCAACATCGGATTTTCTGAACATAGTATCTCCTCAACGATCAAATTCAAATCTTCTGTTCAGAACATTAATTGCTCTCTTAGCTGGATTGCACGAGCATTTAATGCCGAAGTTAAATCTCAAAGCAGAAAGCATTGAAACGCCAGACTACATCAACCTTTGCCATTATTGCTGCAGTAAATGCATGGCAGAATGCATTTAATGTTGAACCAGTGATGCAGAAGTATCTGTTACTCACAAGGAGGAAGAAATTCAAACGGAACTACTTTCAAATCTTCATCAAAGCTCCCATTTCTCATCCTACTGAAGATATAAATAGAGGACTTGGCATCCGGATTCAGTTGGCGACTTACACACGATCAAAGCATTCAATCCTTCTAAGTTCATATACTGCGATCTATTCTTAAGCCATAACTCAGCAATTCAAAGCTATCTTCTACTTGAGTAAAGTCGTCTGTCAGTGTGGATATTTCACAGAGTGTTACTCTTATTTCCTTTCACACAAACTTATCAGAGAATTAATCTGTTTATCATCTCTGTAATCTGCTCCTCATATTTCTACCCACTCTTATCGAAGAGACTTAGTAGAAACCCAAAATCTTCTTGCAAAAGAACTGGGAGAAGTCCTGTCTAATACTTGTAAATGAGAAGTCCTGATAGAATACTTGTAAAGGAGTAGTCCTCAGAATACTGCGAGAAGTCCTGGAAAATACTTGTACTATTTTGTGAAAATAGTGAAAATAGTGAAAATCTTGGTGAAGACAAGGACTGGACGTAGCCCTGTCGATTAAGGGGGTGAACTAGAATAAATACTTGTATTTTACTTTTCAGCTTTAAGTTATCTTCCGCTGCACTCACTAGCAAAAATCTTTAAAACTTATAACTGTCTTTTAAAATATGAAAAATGTGAAATCGTTTGAACTTAACAGTACAAATGTGGAACAAATTCAATGAGGAACTACTTTTGTTACTATATATCTGTAGATATTTTGAAAAATATTTTGTTCATATTCATCTGTCACTTTTAAAAGTCGAAGAGAATATTAATTATATTTACCTATATACTCTTAATGAAGAGACAAACTTAGTAAGAGAAATAAAGAGTATATTAGGAAGTTAAACACTAATTTAACAAAAAAATAACATTAATACTATTTCTTATTACATGTGCGAAAAACTTAAAATGACAATTATTATATAATGGGGGAGTATAAGTAGAATTTTTCATAAAATAATATTGAATTACGAATATTTTGTTAATATGCAATTAACAGATTTTTCTTTTATTTGAAAATAACTCAATTGGCACACATTAGTAAAACGAGATAGCGCAATCTATTCGGGTTTTTCAAGAGGAGCATGGAGTCATTCGGTTCCAACACGTGCACAAAAAAGCTAATGGTTTGCGGATTACTTGGCTAAAGTGTGGGTTCGCTGTCAGATTCTTCATTTCGAAAGTGTCACAATCAACTAGCTCAAAATAGGATAGCCTTTTCCATTTTCCATCTTGGCTTCTATACCCGAGTAGTTTTTCCTTTTTGTTTTGGGGCATTGCCCTTCATTTGTAAAAAACAAAATTAACAATACCCGGTTTCTATGCTTTCTACCGCCAATCAAAGCATGCCAATTTAGGGTTTAGTAGTGATTGCAGTTTGTCGACATTGGGTTTAAAAATAAACTTTAAACATGATCGTGAAATCTGGTTTCCTTCTTTTATGGCCAGCTGGCAACTATAAATGCTACTGCTACCGAAGTGATTGTGACGTAACTTCTTTTGCATTCATTCTCACCTGGAACGAAGCAACCTTAACCTTTTGAGTTGCTCCATGTCCACACGTGCTTAAATATTTGACATTATCATGGCAAAATTCAATTCTTACTTTTAAGTTTTGAGTCATGTTTTTCAAAAATATATAATATTTTACATTTTTGTTTTTGTTTATTTTTAATCCTTATAGTGTTTTATAAAAATGTTTTTAATCCTTTAGAGATAGTTGAAAACATACTCCCTCCGTCCTAAATTATAAGACATTTTAGAGACAAATTTAGTGTCTCATATTATAAAACTCCTTCTAGATTTCAGAAAATAATAATAAGTTTTCTTTTTTTACCCCTTGCATTCATTATATTTTCAATTTTAAAACTTTAATTATCACGTCTACTAATTACTTCTCTTTCATGTTTCATAACCAACCTTTGATATATCCAATAAGGGCATATATGGAAGATTTGTACAAAAAATAATAAAACCAAGAAATTAATTAGTTTATTACATGTTTTCTTAATAAGCGTGATTGTCTGAACAAACCCTTATAATTTGGGACGGATGAAGTATTATTTTATATTTTTAAGAAACAAAAGAAATTCCTTCCCAAAAAAACAAAAAAAACTAATTTTAATGAAAATTAATTGAAGAAGTAATATTTAGATATCAAACAAGATGTTGCCACTCTTCCTTATGTAACCAAAAAAACAAGATGTTGCCACTGAGAGTGGTCCCTGGCGCAAACAAGATGAGTGGGGGAGGTGTTCACTGTGACAATGTTGGGTGATGGTTATCTGGTTCTGTGAGTTCTTTTAGGAGGGAATATTTTTCATTCAGAGCTCCTTATAGTTTACAAAAGTCTTGGTGTATGAGATTTGGGATACAGAGATGTTGCATGTTACGTTGATTGTTTGAGGTTGAGGTTGTAGTTGTAGAAATCCTTCTGCATGATAGAGATGTTCAAATGTATTTGATTGCGGGACTTGGTATCTAAGGTTAGGAAGGTTATCAATTGGGATTGGACGACATCTATATTCTAAATTCCTAGAAATTAAAGTGTAATATGATGACAAATGCTTTGGCAAAACAAACCTTTCGGGAGGATATTTCCTTTCGTGTCTGGAATTTTTTTTCTTCTAGCGTGATTCATCTTATCAGGAATTAGTTTTGTAGTTTTTTATTTTATTTTCAAGTTGTAACAAAAAACTAAGAGACAAAACATTAAACATAGTTTTATATTTTAAGAATATTCACTGAGGCTTTATTTGAACAAGGAAAATGAGTGAAAAATAATAAATAGAAAATAAAAATATCCATATTGAATGTATCATTTTTTTTAACTAGGAAGAAATTTAATATATAATTTGAATAGAAAAAAAAATTCTTTGTTTATTGGAATATGAAAGTGACAAAACCAAAAAATTTGTTTGCTTTTTATCAGTCTCAATTTTTAAAGCATGTTCTTAAGACAAAAAGCTACCTAAACCCAAACTCTTTTCCCCGCAAGTTGTTGATTCCTCTTTCCTTCTTCTTTCACTCTGTTTAATTTTTGAGTTTGAGCTCAGTCCTCTAGTTTTTTTCTCTCCCTCGTAGGGTTCCCCACATAAATGGCTTGGATTGCGTAACATGAATGAAAGATGTTTGATGCAATGTATATGTCAACTCTTTATTAAAGAATATTGTATGTGACTATGTGTTGCTTGTGTATCATTACTCTCTCATTAATATATATGTAGAGCCATTTTATTTTACCATAAAAGTATTAACGCTCATTTCCTTTTACCATAAAAGCATCAACATTTGCTTTTGCATTTCAGTGTTAACCTACTAGAATTACGATTACCGATCTTAGTTTAAGAGTTGCTAAACATATTATTAACATAATACTCACACCATGTCGCATTAGCATGACTTTATTTTTTTATAAAATCAGGATAACAATCATGGTTTTGACCTCTAAAGACCACCCATAGACCATAGTAATCCATATACACGTAATCTGCTAACGCATGCAAGCAATGAATATAAAATTAGGTAATTATTAAGCTAAGATCACAAGCATTAGCTAAGACCACCCATAGACCATAGGAATCCACATTCATATCATATTAACATATATTTTCTCCGTCTCATATTATAAGTCACATTCTTTTAAAAAATAAAATATATATGTTTCATAAATAAAATTTATGAAACATTGATTGATTAACTTCTCAAGAGATAATATAATTTTAAAGATTTTCTAATTTTAAGAGAAATAATTTTTTTTACAAATTTTTTACTAGTAATTAATTTTCGTAATCATAAGATAATCCGACTTATAAACTGAGAGAGGGAGTACTTCTCTTTTAAAAAATCATATAATAGCATCAATATTATAATTTGATACATAACAATCTAATCCTCGTATATACACCCGTCTCGTTCTTTCGATCCTTGACCGTAGGATTTCATCATTATCATCGCACTGATGATGATCATTGATCTCTCTCACGCTTTCCATATCCCTAATTTGCTCAAGCAGACACAAGAAAGCTACATGCACCAGAACGTGTGGAACTCTCTCTACTTGGCCAATCTGCTACAATCAGCTCTACCGAAACCCACTCTGCGATTGGCCAGATCAAACTCCACCCAAAGATTCTGCTGGTGGAAATTCCCAATAATGTTACTGGCCGCACCCAATTTATCCGAGCTCCCAATCCCCACGCAGTGGACCCCACCTCCTACGTCAGCAAGCACCCTCTCCTTCGGAACCACTATCTCCACTCCTTTTTCAAACTCAAACACCATCTCCCCTATCAGCCGTCCGATCTGCACAGCATCGCCGTCAAAACACATGTCAGCGATCCCGCCGTACACGTACCCCTTCTTCATCTTGTTCCCAACCACCCTCACCACTTCCTCCCTCACCTTATCATAAGCCGCGGAAACCAGGTACGTGAACTCGGATCCGGAATCAACCATTGTCTGACCCGACCCGCCGGCATCCGCCTTGAAAACCGCCGGCGAGATGCTCAGTTTCCTCCCGCCGACGCTTATCCCCCGCAGCGCGACGGTGTAGGCTAATGGATCAAGGTTCGGCATGCGTTGACGCTGAGGAAAACTCAACATCGCAACGTAACGGAATCCGCTGGAACCCGGGTTGTTGCCGAGGTAGAACGACCCGGTTGGGATTGCCCCGGGTCGGGTTGTTCGGGCGGGTACACAGTATGAGAACTTTGTGATCTTCGATTGCGAGGCGAAGGATAACCGTCCGAGGTTCATTCCCAAAATGCCCCTTGGATCGGTGGAATCAGTGGCGCAACCAAGGATTAGAGGAGGGGTAACATGGGAACGTGAAAAAGTGAATTTCTCCCGGACGAGATTGCCCTCGGCGTAGGTCCCGTCGGCGTAGAAGTAGGAGTAGTGGCAGAGGCGGTTCTGGTCGCAGGAAGTGGGGAGGGTAAAATCGGGAATTCGCGGTTTGCAGAGAGGGTGGGAACAGGGGAGGATGGAAAAGGTGGAAGATAGAGAAGGGTTAAACGACGCCGTTGGGGGAGGTTTTTTCGGCGCGATTTTGTAGTGGCGACACTGAATCCATGAGAGCTGGCTTCCGGTGTCGAGCACCATTTGCTGAAGCTGTGGTGGGGTCCCTATGGGGAGGGACACGATGAGAGCCATTGAGTATTTCAGAGAGAACTTGTTTGAAGAAGATGGAGGTGTTTTGAAATGTTGTGGAGTGTGGTTGTTTGAATTTGAAGCAAGAGAGGTGTAGAGCAGTTTTGAGGTGGTGTTCGTGGAGAGAGGGAGTGAAGTGAGAGGGAAAGAGAGTGAGAGTGTTTTTGAGTTGTTGAACTGAACAGAGAGGTTAACAGAGGATAGTAGTAACAAGCAGAAGAGAAGCAGAGCCATTGTGATTTGTGAGAGTGAGTGTTGTTGTGGTTGAGGGTGGAGGTTTGATTTGTGTTGTGTTGTATTTATATACGTTGAAAAAAGTAAGCTAATGAGTTGGTGCAATGGTTTAGGATTTCACACCGGTGATTGGAGATTTGATTCTTATTTATTTTTTTTGAATAGAAAAAAACTCATTAATTAGCCTCATACCACTTAGTGTACTAGCTGATAGTGAGATGAAGAATTAGTCTCACGGATATCATCGGTGATGGGTCAAAATAGACAAACTATAATTTGAAAAGTTAGTATGGAATGGGGCGGAAAGAAAAGAAAAGAGGTAAGGTGAGGGTGAAGAAAGAAACGCCAAAAGAAAGACGCGTTTTGTTCGGTTGGGAGTGGGGGAGGATCATGTTATTCTTTGGCAAAGATATAGACTCAGATCTACCTTCACATATTGTGATAATGCCCCAATTAAATTTGGAAGGTGAGTCTTAGTTAATGGTTTTGTGTATTTCATTTATGTCTATAGGCATTTGTCCTATGATCTGTGTCTGGTTTGTCTACCCCCCTCACTTTATTGTGCTTCATACTTGTCAAATAACTAAAATGTGACTATTTTAAAAAATATGGGATCAAAATGAGGAGTTTTAAAAATTATATCAACATAATTTGACAAAACTTTATAAAAAAAACTTTATTTTCTCACAACTATTACAACATAATCATCATTGATATACTGACAACGGTTTCATGTTGTTCAAACTAAAAGTAAAAAAAATATAGTTCAAATGTCAAAACTGTTGAGTGCCAGAAAGAAAGAAAAAATAGTACAACTGGTCCCTAAGAAAACTTGACATTTTTAGACGCATTTTTCAAAACAAACTGAAAATATGGTAAGGGAGGTAAAAGATCACGTAGTATAAATATGTTTGGAACTCTTTTTATAGAATCAATTCTCCTTAAATTGTGTATACAAGTAAAATTGATTTCATATGTTAAGAATTGGATTCACTTGCTGTAACAAATAGTTGTTTATGCATTATTCATTATCAATTCTGAAATTTTATATCTGAATTCCATAATATTGTTCTTCAAAACCATTTTTCTCATAAAAGTATTCTAATAACACAAGTTATATCATTTTAACTCACGTTTACCGTACGTAATTTCAATAAAATTAATAGAAACCAAAATCAATTCTGCTTAGGTCGGCACATATACACCTAGAAGAAATGGAAGCACATCCACTGAGAGTGGGTTAGTAAGATTTGTTTGTAGTAAGCTAAGGGTGCCATATGATTTAGGGCATGCTAGTGGGGGGAGGTATATGTTGATGTTGTTGTCAACAACAGCTGGTCCTCAGCTCCCAAGAAGAAGCAGTGCACCCACCATTATCTTACTTTGGAAAGTAGGTGACGTATAGGTGGTCAATACTCGTTGACAAAGAAAGATAATTAAGGGTAATTAACCCTACCTACGGTCATTGATATTATATATAATTGTATCCTGGTCATGTGTAGTTTAAGACAGCTACACTTTCCGTAGTTATTATGCAATGGTTGAGAACATTACTTTTATTATATTATTACCCATTATATGTAAATCTTCAGAAAGAAAAGAAACACATATTAAGAAATACAATTAATATTGATAATTTTTTAAAATATATTATGTTTTACTATTTTAATCATTAAAGTGTATTGCATCTCTTTTATTTTATTGTTCTGATTCGGTTATTATATGAAAAAACATTTGCTCTACGTTTACTTTTAATATTTTATTATAAAATAAGATTACATGAATGAATATGCATGCTTATCTAGTTATCTATGAGTGGTTTGACGGTATTGTATACTTAAATGTGATTTTGGTGCATGTAAAAGTTTACAAAGGATAAAACTTATATACAGTATCATGTGTACTGTTTTGATTGATCTCCAACCAAAATATAACACATGGGGTGTTTTTTCCATGTTAACATTATTAACTTCTTACCCCTTTCCTCTTAACTTCTGCACATTGGACTATTTAACCAATGGAGAAAAACTCATTTCTATGGAGCTGGTCACGCTCAGGGACGATCCACTCTTTACAAGAGTGAGCAATATAATTGCGCGCCCTCAAAAGATTTTGATATATTGTACTAATAATATATTATAGTAATAACATATTAGGTACTAATTAATATATATTATACTAATATTATAGCTGCCTCCATACTATTGCCCCGATAATCACCACTTGCCCTCACACACTTATCCATCATCAAATTAATCAAATTTTATTTGTATTAGCGCATGTCAGACTTTTAGTCATGGGTTGAAATTCTCTTATGTGAAAATCTTTTCATATTTTTTTATGTTGAAATTTTGTTTATCTTCACATATATGTATTAAATAGGTATAGGTGAGACCTTTTAAATGTTTATGAAGAGAGATAGATACAAAATATCAACATAAGATAACATGAGAAAATTTTCGCATTTCAGGATGATAATCCGTTGTTATGATGTTTCATGATAACCTAATAGAGTAGCTGATGGTTGGCAGAAAAATCAATGAGCTAAATTTTGGTTTGTATGTAGAAGACGGTCGTCCTCGAGATTGTAGGGATGAGTTTCATTCACGAGGTCTGACTTAGATTAGGGCTTTTTTTAGGCTTTTGACCGCATTTCGACAAAAAATATGTGTTTTGACAACAAAAAAATCACATGTGTATATTTCCCCCATGAAATAAAATGTCTAGATCTGTCAACTGGACTCACGTGATTTCGTTTTCACCATGAGCCCTGGTAAATGCCACTCTCTGAGGTTCAATTTACACTCTCTTATCTCTTATGTCCCTCCCTCTATATCCAGTTCCTGCAAAGGCAATCATGACACACAACTCTTCAGCGCCATGGTTATGTGCAGTGTGCCTTCTCCTCACTGTTATGGATCTGCAATGTCCCTTTACTGGTTGTTTATGGGTGTTGCTGTGAAGTTTTGAGAACCTTGTTCAGGTGAGTCATGTAGTGCAGTTTCGAGAGGAGGAACAATGGACATGAGTGTTGGTAGTTGTCTCGTCATGGGGTGGTGGACGTTATGACAACCAAATGGAAGGAGTGTGAGAGAACGTGAGGGAAAAGCCATGGACGGTTATGATAGCCAAATGGAGTTTGAGGTTGAAACATGAGAACATAGAAATTGTGGTAATTGACAAATGGTGGTAAGGGGTGAGAGAAATGAGTGTACCCGATCGTCCAACACTGGATCGTCTGCCTCCACTTCATCATTTGCACCTGGGTCGTCTAGATCGGGCACTCCATCGTCTAGTGCCAGATCGTCTGCACTTGGCTCGTCTAGACCAGCGCTCCATCGTCTGGTGCTCGATCTCTGCATCTAGACCGTCCAGACCAAACGCTCCATCGTCCAATGTAAGAATGTCATTTCCATTAGACGATGAGACTTTTGAATTAGTCCCACCAGCAACTGGGACCATTGAAGAAATGCAGAAATGAATAATCAAAACATGCAAACACAGCCAGAGAGCATGACAAGAAAGAAATCCTCCAAGGAGATTGGATGACTTTGTTTCTTTTCCGGATCAAGCAGTCAACGATGAAGGTAATATCTTGCACTTGGCTTTCTATGCTGAGTCTACGCTAGTGAGTTTGGCAGAGGCAATTAGGAATCCTAAATGGGTTGAAGCCATGAAAGATGAATTGCTCGCAATTGAGAGAAATAAAACCTAGGAATTGGCAGATTTACCTCAAGGCAAGAAATCTGTAGCGGTGAAATGGGTTTTTAAGGTGAAGATGAATCCCGATGGAACCATTGCTAGATATAATGCAAGGTTGGTTGCGAAGGGTTTTCAGCAAAGAGAAGGGCTGGACTATACTGAGGTTTTTGCACCTGTAGCCAAAATGGAGACGATCAGGTTGGTCGTGGCAGTTGCAAGTCAAAAACACTGGACGATGCATCAATTGGATGTAAAGTCTGCCTTATTGAATGGTCCCCTGGAAGAAGAAGTTTATGTCTTACAGCCACCTGGCTTTGCAGTGGCTGAGGGGAGAGGTAAAGACAAAGTCCTGAGGTTGCGTAAAGCACTGTATGGCTTAAAGCAAGCTCCTCAAGCTTGGAATAAGAGGACTGACTCCTTCTTACTACAATAGGGATTTTCTAGATGCACAACAGAGCATGGTGTATATGTTAAAGTGTCTACAAATGAAGGTGTGTTGTTAGTATGTCTATACGTTGATGATGTACTGGTAACAGGGAGTAATGTCTCAAAGATTGTTTAATTTAAAGGAAGTTTCCAATCAAAATTTGAAATGACTGATTTGGGTCCTCTTTCCTATTTCTTGGGAATTCAGTTTGTTACAACTGAACAAAGAGTCTTTATGACGCAGAAGAAGTATGTTGAGGATGTACTGAAGCAGTTCAATATGCTTGACTGTAATTGATCTTCAACTCCTGTTGAAGTTGGACTCAGTTTGACGAAAAATGGGGATGAAGAATCTGTTGATCCTACACTCTTCAAGCAGGCGGTTGGATCACTAAGGTACCTCTATAATAGTAGGCCTGACATCGTCTATGGTGTTGGTCTTATTAGCAGGTACATGGAGAATCCAAAGATGTCACACTTTGCAGTAGCAAAAAGAATTATAAGGCATGTGAAAGGAACTCTGAACTACATAATCATGTACCCGAAAGGTAAAAGTGATAAATCGAGTACTGATTTGACTGGATTCACTAATGCTGACTGGAGTGGGGACAAAGACGATAGGAAGAGTACTTCAGGGTATATCTTCATGGCAGGAAAAGCCCCTGTTGCGTGGTGTTCGAAGAAGCAACCTATCGTTGCTCTATTGTCTTGTGAAGCAGAGTATGTGTTTGCATCGTTTGGGGCTTGTCAAGCTTTGTGGCTTGGAATGCTGATGGAAGAATTAAAGCTGAAGAAGAAGGAATCTATGAAGCTTATGGTGGATGATGAAGAGACTTTCATACGTCACCAAACAAATTGTGTTGTCACTTATCTACTATTAAATTTCTTTCAAGACTAAATTGTAGTATAGCAACGAGAATTGTCGAATCTCAGGGAAATTGGAAATATGATTTCGTTCTTCGATTAAGTTACTTAAACAATGAAGTTGCTTGACTGTTCAATTTTTGAAAACAAGTATCTATAACCATGCACATATAAAGGAAGCGAAAATTGAGACGGTTTTAGAAAAGGGTGATAAAACTATTGGGATTCAGTTCATACTTCATCTCTCATGTATCCTTTAATTCTATGCATGCAATCTATTATATTCTTGATTTCTCCCCACCGGTTCTTATCTCAATCATCTATTTCTAGCATGAGAAGAAATAGATGTATAACTTCAAAATTGGACTAAAAATTTCTGGTTTATTAGATGCTTGTTTGGATTCCCGTTGAATTTAATATGAATTTACGTTGAAGTTAACGTATTAAAATTTAAATTTTTTGATCCACATTAAGCTCAAACTCAACGTGACAAACTTTAAAATACGTGAAATCATATTTATGTTGCTTCTAGCAGGAAACCAAACATACACAGACAAACAAACTTAGCAAAAATCAAGGTCAAGAAATCAAACGCCAGAATGAATTCTATGAACATGATTATAATTTTATTTTAATTCAGAACCAATGAAATGTGCACTTCAGTTTTCCATCCTCATCTGTGTTTTATAATAAAACTATATATTTTTTAAATTGATCTATCTTATGTAGCAAAAAAAATTACAGTAAACATGTCAATGTATTCACACAATAGTAAACGTGGCATGTTCTAACTTTAAAATGAAGCAATCATCTTTTATGTTACATAAAATTAATGGTTCCGCTAATATTCAATCGATATATATGGATGTATTATGATTGTTTGATCTAATCATGAATTGTTAAGATTAAAACATGAAGTCATGTGACTTTTTAAAAAGTCACATGACATTTTTAAGTAGTTATGTGACTATTAAGTTGTTTTAATCTTGACCACTCATGATTAGATTTAACGGTCATGATTTATTCTTACTTTTTCATATAAAAATATTTTTCTCATATGATATATCCCGACAAAAATAGTTTTTAAGAACCCACATATTTTTTACAATTAACACATTTCTAGTAGTTTTTGTCTACAAGAATTTGTGTATGTCGAATCAATATCAACACTGTGCAGATTCAAAAATCATTTTCCCAAAATTAATGAGCTAAAAAATTTATGTCCCGAATATATATATTTAATATTTTTGTCTCCCAATTTAAAATCACCCAGGTATAGTATAAAAAAATGTTTACATATTTTGTTAGATGTGTGAGGTTTGTTTTATTCGGCTTTTGTCACACACAATGTCTCCTAACTTCAATGCATGCGTTTGAAAATCTATCCGACAAAACTTGGAAATTTATCTAATATTTTGTCACTACTCTTCTTGGTTTGGGAGATAATGGCTCGTATATATTTAAGAAGACAACCAAATGGGATTTGCTTTTATGTGCGACATTAAGCGAATCGAGCTTGTTAGCTACTAATGCTGTCCTTCTTCTTATTTATAAGTATCACTTTATACGTAATTTACATGGATTAAAAAACTTAATTAAGAGTAGTTGTTTCCAATTCAAAATAAATTATATTAACTTTTTTAAATTATCCCTTGGATTTATTTTTTTACGGTAAAAAGATGATAGAATTTATTATTGAGTGTTAGATGCCTAAATAATTAAAAGGTGAAGCATTAAATATAAGGGTTAATTTAAAAATATTTAATACTTCATAATTATTTTAAGATGACTTATACAAAACAACATGAAAAATTTCTGAAATATGGCTTATAAGTAGAAATAAATTAAGTACTCCCTCCGTTCCTTTTCATAGGAACTAAAAGAGGGGTGGTGATTGTTCCTTTATATAAGAATCACATAAGACTTTTTGTCATATTAATTATTTTTTCACATTTTTACCATTATTCAATTCTGAAAATATGGAATTGGATGGAAAAATATTAAAAAAAATATGTTAAAGACAATTTTAGAAATTCAACAACATTTAAAAATAAATTTAACGCAAAATATTATACTACCAAACTTTATTAATGGGATATATAGTTAGTTTGATTCTTATATAAATTCAACGGTAAAAGTATATCACATCACTTCTATCGAGGTTTCATGTATTCTTTTTAAGGTGGGGTCGCGGGTATTAACATAATTTAGTTCCAATGGCATTGCATGCATGGATGTCATTATACATAAGGTTATTATTTATTCGGTGCACTTATTTAAAAATACTCTTACATTGCACCATTTAAGATAAATTTTGTTAGGCTCAGTTTGGTTATAAATCAATTGCTAGCATGCATTTTCAGTTACCCACAAAATTTAAATAGATTTAGGTTATATTTGAAATATTTTATTTAAGTATATCTTATAACATAAACATTTATGTAAATATTTGTGTTTGCTTTTATTTTTGTGAAAATAAAAATTTAGGTTAGTTCGGCTTCGATCACCACTACAGGTCAAAATGTGCTTTTGGGTCCATAAATTGCTTACATAGGTACTTAATCACACATCGCTCGTCAACACAGTCGTCACATCGACAGTGAGAGTCAAAGACATAACCTTCTAGGGAGAAGTGGTATGTGCATATCAATGGAGCCAACATGTGTTGATAACATTCAGTTAGCTTACGAAGATAATTTATAACCTACTCAAGCTTATTTTTATAAGTTTCTCAAGTTAACTTGTGTGCAAACGTTTTTACCAACATACC
This sequence comes from Acmispon strigosus, assembly GCA_030819835.1. NCBI lineage: Eukaryota > Viridiplantae > Streptophyta > Magnoliopsida > Fabales > Fabaceae > Acmispon > Acmispon strigosus. Next base: position 35,669,520 of record JAUAMA010000007.1, read on the forward strand.
ACTGTTGGCACTTAAATATAGCGAAAATGTGGCTAGCGGTGTCGACGATTAATCAGCTGATTTGGACTGTCAGAATATGCCAGCTGATTTTACTTAGCCGAGTAACAAGGTGCTGATTGGGCCAATTGTTAGCTGATGGATCGATTGTCAATCATTCGTTAGCTGATTTATCGGTTGCTAATCAGTCGTTAGCTGATGGATCGACGGTTAGTCAGTCGTTAGCTGATGGATCAGAGTCAATCAATCGTTAGCCGATGGATCGGCTGCCAGTCAACCATTAGCCGATCTGGGCCTGTAATGTGATGGTTGTTAGCCTAAATTCGTTACTTGAGTAAAAGTCCAAGATAAATCACGTGCTAGAAGATAATGTAGTTTTTTATTATAACAACAAATCCCTACTTTTAATGAAGGAATATTATGCATAAATATTAAGATTTTTACTATAATGAATTACTGTAAGTGGTATTTTCGTCCAAAACTTGAAGCGAAAGTCATAATGGATCCACTTGCCACAAATATAGGAGCTTCATGTCAAATGGAGGTAGTGAAGCCATTTGATCGAGGGAACCCACTAGAATATATGGAGATTTTTGAGGGATGTGATGGGATGTCATGATCCTAAATGTTTGTGTACGTGCTTAGTGATTAGAGAACGTGGTAGACTTTATGGATGGTGAGCAACTGCTTCAATCAATGTGGTTTTCCTCTACAAATAGCCGTTTGAGGCTCATTTGTAAAACACAACTCAACAATCAATCAAAATCTACAAATTTACCGCATTTCATTTGCCTTTACTTTCCTGCCTTTACCTTTAAGCAATTTATTTTGTTCACAATTTTTCAGCCCTTTACATTTCTGTCATTTATTTCAAGCTTTTACATTCCAACTTTTAATCTTTATCCATTTTAGTTGTTCCCTTAGTTTCTTAGACTTATCTCGTTCATAAATTCTCAATAACGATCACTAAGAGCTTTTTAGAGTGTCTTAGGAACCTGCATTGAGGAACAGAGTCTCTTCCTCGATTAATCGCTTGATTATGGAATCATTACATTGGCTTTCCATCCGACCGACACGACTACCTAGTCTAAATCTATTTTAAGCCAAAAAATTGGCACGCCCTGTGGGACTTGTGTTGCTATTGAAAGGTTTACATCGCCCTCTCACGACCTAAGTTGGCCCATGCAACTAAGTTCTAGACGCAAAATGGATTCTACGAACAATCATAGAGCAAGTAGCAGCCATACCTCCACATCTGGTATTGCTTTCGCTATGACACAGCCAATACATTCAAGACTGGTGTTCGATGTCACTAGCAACACTATTTCCACGGTAGCCGCAGTTCTCCTCTTTCCTTATACAGAAGTCAATTACACGACTGATGACAGAGGAGAGACACGCACATCGACAACAACGACGACTACTTCCTTCATACAGTGCCAAATCGACATAAGGATCAACGATATCATCACCCAAGTGTCCAAAAACTTGGCCAAAATCATTAGGCCCATGGTTCACAATGAACTTTACTTTGCAAGGGAAGAGTCGCAGAGAAGACAAAATAAGTCCTTGGCTCATGTTGTGCAGTCCATAGCCCCATTTGCGGGGCAACCTGTCCAGGAGATGCCCACTTCTATATCGTTGCAATATGAGCAGGTTCATGTCGCTAAGGGGGCTGAGAACATCAGAAGCATTGGCTTCCCACAAGAGATTCTGACATCTCAGAAAACCTTGCTCACTGAAGGAAGCTCTTTGACGCAACTGATGCCCATTAGGTAAGAGGTCGTATGGGCAAACACACCACCATGCATCAGGTATATGGTGGTATGGTTGAGCAGTAATTTTATGAGCAACATATTCCATAGACAACTCAGTATCAGACACCTCCTCCTCAAGTTAAGCAGGCACAACCAGCCGTTATGTTCAATTAGCCGCCAAATTCCCAAGGATTTAGACACTTTGTGAACCAACCGAATGTTGCGACCATAGGGGGCCAAACTTAATCAATATGAATATGATCTCTGATTCTATCAGGCGACATTTCAACATTCAGTTACAACCAATCGATAGACCTATCTATCGGAAGTCGTACCCTGAATGGGTTGATAGAACTCTCCATTTCCTAGAGGTTTTAAAGCCCCTAACTTTACCAACTTCTCAGGCGAAGATGACAAATCCACTATGGAACGCGTAGGACGTTTCACGGCTCAATACGGAGAAGACAACCAAAATGAATTTTATAAGCTTCAGTTGTTTCCTTTATCCCTCACAGGGAAGCTTTCAGTTGGTACTCCTCATTACCAGCTAACTCAATATAAAACTGGGCAGGCATGGAAAGGAATTTTCATGACAGGTTTTATAGGCCCTACCTTGATATTTCAGTGGCCAATTTAATTTCCATCAAGCAGATGGTCGATGAATCGGTTAAAGATTACCTAGAGAGAATCATGAGACTTAGAAGTCGTTGCCAAGTACAATTTCTAGAAGCCGAGTATGCACACATAGCAATTAAGAACATGCATCCTCGGTTAACAGGTAAATTGATTGCTTAAGAGTGCACAGACTTGGCTCAGCTTGCTGCTAAGGGTTCACGAATTGAGTCTTTCATTAATGAGAAAGGACCCCACTTGAGTTCCATTACTGATGATGAAGACGCTGAAATGGATGAGGATCAAGTGTTGATATCATGGCCGCAGAACTCCAATGGGGAGAACCCTACACTTGCTCATCTCTTAGACCTGCCAAGGTCAAAGAGGTGGGCAACTGAAATGACTTTGACATATCTCGTGCTGATCAAATATTTGAATCACTTTGGAAGGACCAGCAGGTCAAGCTTCTAGGTGGTCATAAGATCCCTTACAATCATACTACCAACAATTTTGTGGTCTTTAAGAACACCATACAGAATGCCATCAAGGATGGACGACTAAAGATGTAAGAGAAGTCACGAGCTGATATATAGGTAGACATAGATTCCTTTCCCACGGCTACCTCCAATATGGTGGCTTGTGGAGGAAAAGATATCCCCATAAAGGAGTGGGTAAGGAAGGAGGAGATTCAACCTCAAGCTCCAGAGACTATAAAAAAGAGCATTGAGCATTCAGCTACATCCTATTCAGAAGGACAATTCATGCACCACCTTAGTCAGGATCAGCTGCTCGGGGGGCTACAACCGATGGATGTAATATTACAAAATGCTCAACATTTTGGCCAAGTTAAATTGGCTAGAAGGCCTGCGGTTGCTTTGGAGAAGATTGGTTTGTCATTTGTTACTCATATGATAGCACAATACCAAATTTCACATATTTGAAGTAATATCCATCAACCAATACTCTTTAACGTTGATCAGCAAAGGTCACCTCTGCCTCCTATAGTAAACTGAGAACCTTGGGTAACGACATATAAGGGGAGGAAGAAACAACCTTGGATGCATGTATCGAAACCTCATGTGAATCAGAATGCTTACAAAATGATGCAAGAGCAGCCGATTCACCAAAAACCAACTTGGTAGGGAGAGCTTTGCTGCCTAGTTCAAAATTGCGAGAGCAATTAAGAACACCAAAAAACCAACAACCAATGCGTGATCAACATTCCCAACATGTCCAGTTCACACAACACTCCACTAGACACTGGATGATAGTAGAACGGGAACTACCGCCTTGGAAACCAAATAAGTCTAGCTAATGAACTAGAGCAAAATACATCTTGTCATCCTCCTCACGTCATATGACAAGGATGTAGGGGGCTATGTGTTGCCACCTAAAAATAGAAAAAATTTGGCGAGCGGCGTTGGCGGTTAATCAACTGATTTTACTTAGCCGAGTTATAAGGTGCTGATTGAGCCAATAACTAGCTGATGGATCGATTGTCAATTAGTCGTTAGCCGATGGATCAGCTGCTAGTCAGTCGTTATCCGATTTGGGCCTTGATATGTGAAAGGTTGTTAGCCTAAATTCGTTACTTGAGTAAAAATCATAGATAAATCACGTGCTAGAAGAGATAATGCAATTTTTGTCGATAAACAACAAATCCCTACTGTTAAGGAATGAATATTCTGCATATATATTGGAAGTTTTACTATAATTAATTAATCTTTAAGTGATATTTTCGTCCAAAAATTTAAGAGAAACTCAGAATGGATCAACTTGCCAAAAATATAGGAGCTTCATGTCAAGTGGAGGTAGTGGAGCCAGTTGATCAACCGGGGAAGGGAGACCCACTAAAAGATATGACGGTTTTTTAGGGATGTCATGAGATGCCATGATCCTAAATGTTTGTGTATGTGTTTAGTGCTTAGAGAACATGGTAGACTTCATGTATGGCGAGCAAATGCTTCAATCATATGTGATTTGCCTCTATAAATAGCCATTTAAGGCTCATTTGTAAAACACAACTCAACAATCAATCAAAATCTATAACTTTCCCGCATTTCGTTACTTTCCTGCCCTCTACCTTTCAGCAATCTACTATGTATATTATAAATCTGAGTTCTCACTTTGTTGGGTGAGTTATCCAAATAATACACTCTCCCTCACACGTTGTCATATCATTCAATTTTAAAAAGTGTCACTGTCTCTCTCTTCTGTATTGAGTGTAACTCAGTCTCGCCGCAATAGTTATTTGACATAGTCATTGTTATCATTCCAACATTAACTTCTGATTAATTATTTTCATTCTCATAATTACTCCCTCTGTTCCTTACTATAAGTCACTTTTTGTGGGGAAAAAAATTGATCCTAAATATAAGTCATTTTCTAGTATCTAGAAAGCATTAAATAATCTTTTCCAAATTTACCCTCACATTCAATATGAAAGAGATTGTGAGATTTTGAAAAGTTGTGAACTTCAACAGATAAATTCTTGAGAAGTTAAGCAGATAACTAAAATAGAGAGAAAATTATTAAAAAAATTTACAAATTTATTGATTCTAACTATTTTTCTTAATCTAAGAGAATTAGTTAAAAGTGACTTATATATAGGTAGGGAGGGAGTATGAAGAAAAAAGTAAATATAGTTATAAAATATTTATCATTCTAGTATTTAAGACTCAATAATTGCTTTTTTCTTTAATATTGTATTTTAAAAGCTATTTATTTTTATTTTTAATATGTAATTATATTATTTGAAAATTAATAGTTAGTCCTTCATACCTGTGAAACTTTTTAATTGCTTTAAAAATAAATGTCATTCTAAAATATATTAAAATAAAATAACACTTAACTCTATAATTTTTAATTGTAAAAGATATATATATCTATTACAAGTAAAAATAACGTTGAACTTTTCACTTAATAAGAACTCATATTATTGTTATTTTTAAACATAATTTTTAATATTCAATTATATTAAAGAAAATATTTATCAACCCTTAAAATTTAAAAATCCGTGCATTGCACGGGTAGCTAGTTTATTTTGTTTACCGTCTTTCAACCTATCACATTTCTGTCATTTATTTCAAGCTTTTACCTTCCGGTTTTTAAATCTCTATCCATTTTAGTTGTTCCCCTAGTTTCTTAGACTTATCTCGTTCACAACTTTTTAATAGAGATCCCTAAGAGTTTTTTTAAGTGTTTTATGAACCTGCATTAAGGAACAGGGTATCTTTTAAAGTGATCGCTTCATTAGTGAATTGTTACATTGGTTTTTCATCAGACCCACATAACTGCTTAGTGTATATCTAATTTTAAACCAACAACCAATTTTTGTTTTTCTTGGACGAAATTAAACAATTACCAATAGAATCAATGGCATAAGGTTGAATTTTTAGCCTAAATCCATATCATTCCGCTGTAGAGATTGGTCAAAACGGTCATGTGTATGTTTTTTTGGTCATGTGTATGTAGATAAAGAAACAAAAACAGAACTGCTGCAAATTCAAATAAAGAATCAGATAAAACATGATCTTATAAACTGCTACAAATCATGTATATGCAATGCACTGCATAAACACTAAAGACGGGTGCGCCGTATTTATTTGGAGGAATATTTGTCATCGGTTAAAATAGTTTTAGTTCATAGGACAATATAACAATTGTTCTTAATTAATTAATATTAAATTTCTTTTGTGTCTGGTTCTCAATCAGCATTTCTTCCATTAATTAATCTTTGTCCTTACCCTTTCTCAGTTGCTGGCACCGAGCACGCGAATAAATAAAAACAGTAGCTTGATTAAAAAAAAAGCTGATGGAATAAATCTTGGCGCTGAGTTAATTAAGAAAAAGAATAGACAAAGCATCAAACAAATCATGTTGATCTAAGTGGGTTGATGTTATGGGAATTGCCATCTCGACACCCGTTAGGGCGCTCAATCGAGAGGAGACATCTCTAGACGGGGCCTTGATTGGCTAGAGGAGCATACACACCCCCTCGGCCCTATGAGGATAGGCCGAGAGACCTATGACGCACACCGACCGCCAAAATTTCATATGTCAAATCAACAATCTTCTCACTGGTCTGCCCTCGTAGGTGCGACAACCCAAGCCTGCAATGGCTTCCTGAGGAACGTAACCCTCCATCGTCCGATCCTCTGAACACGGCAGGAGATCCAACGATCTAGGGAAAGACATGAGCAATGTCATCATTACAAACTCTCGAGGGTTGTGCCGCCCTCCGACCTCTATATAAGAAGGGTTCACCAAGCCATAAGGTACACACTTCTGATCCCTATTTCACTATCTACCCCTTTCACTCGTACCTCTCACTTTGGCATCGGAGTATCTTCGCAGGGAGGCACGAAGACGATGGTCGACCACCACCTTCGGGAGCACCCCGACGCGCGGAAGAAGTTTAGCACCCTCGCTACCGCCCCCAAGTCCCTTCAACCACTGCTTGCAGTGGTCTGAGCAGGCTTAGCTTGTTCATTTGGCGCCATCTGTGGGGATGGTAAATCTCAACCTCCACCACCATGGGAAAAGCCAAAGCCTCCAAGAAGCAGAACTCTAGAAGACAATCAACCCCAGAAGGACATGTAGAGACTTTAGACGGAGGAGCACGCTCCCTCTGTTCACCAGCTCGAACCGCTGCTGAGCGAGGAGGAGACACTGTTGTTAGAGTGACTCGGGCGGCCAACCAAGCACAGTAAGTGGCGAGTCGGTCGGACATTCTGTTCCACGAGGCGTACAAGTCGGCGAGTCGGTCGGACATTCTGTTCCACGAGGCGTACAAGTCGTTGCACCTCCCCGACAACGATCTAATCCCCTATGAAAATGAACTAGTCTACTTCACTGGGGACCGGGTGACCCCCCTTGGGTACTTCGACGCTCACCTTTCACTGGGCAAATCAAGCTCCTCTAGAACGATTAAAGCTCGTTTCATTATGGTCGATTGCCCGACAGCATATGACGCTATCCTCAGGCGCCTGTCCCTGAACATATTCAAGGCAATCATCTCCGCAATCCATCTTATGCTGAAATATCCCTACAAAGGGAAGTCCATCTCCGTCCGTGGAAGCCTAGAGCTTGTAAGGAGATGTTATACCGCAAGCTGCAAGATGGCCAGGGAGGAGCGAGCTAGAAAAAGGCCACAACATAACCACAAAAACTCCATGTTTCACTTCTTTTCTACCTTCTCCTATTTGCACTGACTGTAACCAAACCCTCTTTCTTGAACTAAATCGGTACCTAGCTCCTCCTCAAACCCATCAGAACCCACATACCCATTTCTCCAAACTCGATCCTCTCCACCCCTCTCCTCAACTCATTGATGCTTTGGGAAAAGATTAAGGCTTTGTTGCAGGGAGGGAAAATGACCCAAATCATGCGGAACTGACCCAGATTACCCTCAATGCAGGGGAAATGACCTAGATCGTGCAAAAATGACCCAGATTGGTGACACTGGAGGTCTATGGTGGCTAGGTGCAAAAACAACCCACAGCCGGTGAAGGTTGCTCTCCATGCCTCTCCCTTTTTTGTCTTGATATTTTTTTTGGGTTTAGCTTCTTTGCAGTGGTAGATGAAAAAGATGAAAGCTTTGCGTTATCTTCACCAAGGCTTCTCATCCCTTTTGTTACCGTTTGGCAGTTTGGATGTTGTCGCCATTGAGGAGGTCGTGGAGGAAGATGGCGTGGTCTTAGGTGAGTTAGAGGTGGCACACCTTGAACTTCTTCTCCAGAAATGCCTTGAACTTCATCATGCATGTGTATATTTTCCCAAATCTACTTTGTGGACTCTTCCTTTTAAGGTCATTTGATTCTATTTCCATTCCCTCACCAACAATATTTACTTCTACTTCTCAGATATTGTGTCTCGTTGGATCTGGCACCATTTAGATTATTTAGGCTGAGTGGTCGGTTTCAGAGTTGCAGCATTTGCTAGAGATCAGAGTCAATCGCTGCACTTGGTTTCAACATTTTGGGGGTTCTGGTTGAAGCCTTGAAGGTTTGATTTTTAGGGGTTCTCTTATTGGAAATTTTTAATTCTAGGAGGTTTGGTGAGGATTGTAAAGGAGGGGAGGGTTCTGGTTTAGTTGGTTGTGCCGGTGGTGACACTGGTGCAAAATTTTGGGTTTGTTTTTTCATTGGAAGAAGATGAAGATTGTTAAGAATTGCTTGAATGAGAACAAATTGGTGGAGGTTGTGTTTTTTCTAGGTATGATTTAGGGTTTCTAGGTTATTTTTGTATGAAATTTGGGTAACATAATGAAGATGATGATGAAGAAGATGAATATTCATGTATTTCTAGATTTTTGTTTTTGATTGTTTTTATTAATTTTTTAATTCAAAAACTGTTAGAATTGGATGAAAAATCAAATTGCAAATGGCAGCATAGGTGAGGGACAATAACTACTAATTTTTTTGTTAGGGACCAAAACCACACATTGAGAAAAGGTCAGAGACCAAAAGTGAAATTAAGCCTTTGAATATTTATATTTTAATAATTTAATTTATAAGTATAAAAATTTAATTTTAATAATATATTAATTTTATTATGTATCAACTTGTAGTTGCTACTCCTAACATAAAATTATTTAAACCAAGTATTTTAGCGTAATGGTTCAACACTTCGTAACTTAAGTAAGTGGTTGAGGGCTTCATCCTCAACTCTTGTGAATGGAAAAAATCATTGGTCATCCTCCTACTACTTAATACGCTGATAGTGGGGCGATAGATTAGTCTCACGGCTATCGGCTGTGAGATGCCTTAATTAACAACAGAAAAATATAATATTTTTGTTTTGGTTACATAAGGAAAGAACAAAAAAATATATCAAAACTACGCTGCCGCATCTTGACACAACAGCGGAATCACTAACGAAGGAGGAGCCTTCCAAATACGTATCGCATAAGCCGTTTGAGAGGCTTGTCTTGCGAACGCATCAACTACTGCATTCCGCTCCCATGCTACAAGTGTGATTTGGACCTTCCAATCCTAAGCTAGTATCTCCCGGATTAAGAGAATTATATCTCGTTGCCAATACCTGGGAGCTTCCCTGTTCTGACCCAACAATTCAACAATCTCTTGACAATCTAAATAGCAAGCTACTTCTCAAAACCCCATCTCCCACACATGCCTCAGTCCCGCTCGCAGTGTCATGAGCTCCGCCTGAAACGCACTTCCAGCCCTAATGGAACAAGCAAACCCGAATATCCAGTGACCAGCGACGTCCCTGACCACTCCGTCGCCACCCATTCGATTAACCGCTGCAACCCAGCTCCCATCCGTATGCAGGTGAATCAAATTCCTGCCAGGTAAAAACTTTGCACCATTCCGGTTCGATGACGCCTTCCCCACCGGTTGAACTCATTCACTGCTATGAGAACCTATCGAAACATCGACTCGACCGACCATCACTGAAGATCGACAACAAAATTATTGCGCCATCGCCAGATACACCAGAAGATGGCAGTCGCCAGAACCTGCTGCGGTCCCTGGAGAAGGGCACGGAACCAATCATGGAATTGAAGTGTAGTAGGGAGAATTGGCAACATACTATAAAAGTGATCCTAGACTAGTCGAGAAGTGGCACAGCCTCGCAAGAGGTGTCCAATATCCTCGTTCTAGTTGCGACATCGAGGACATGTCGTCGTCAAGCTAAGATGGCAATGCCTCCGCTTTGCGTTCATTAGGAGCGCATTTCACCCAATCAACCACAGAAAAAACCTGACCTTCTCCGGGTCACGACATGTCCAGATCATCTTCCAGACTTGTGAGGTTGGCTGGTCATTGTGCAGCAGCATATGATACGCTGATGTCGTCGTATATAACCCAGAATTGGTCTCTTTCCAAAGAATCCTATCCTCCTCTGCTGAATATGCCGGGATGGTTAACTGAGCAATCTCACTAAATATAATATGATTTAGTTACTCATATAAATTAAATTAAAGATGAACTAATTTGTATATGGTGAGAATATTAATTTTATTCATAAAAATAGGTAAAGTTTCCCTTATCACTTGTTATCACTTAGTTAATATTATTTTGTTACTCATAGTATAATAATATTAAAATAGACTGCTCACTTATAAATTTAATTTATTACTAGTAAATATACATTAATTTTATCCTCTCACTTGCTATTACTTAAAACTATTTCTCTACTTATCATTTTCATAATTTAAATATAAACTAATTTTGAAAAAATAAACAATTTTAATAATGTATAAAAAATTATTTATTTTTTATTATTTATGACTTGCTAGTTGTTAATAAGTTAAAATCAATTTGTTACTTCTATAATTTTAATTTAAATAGACAAATTAGCAAAAAAATTTATTTTAGTAATTTTTAAAAAATAGACTCAATTATACTGTCTTTTGATTTCCAAGTTGAAAAAAAAAAATTTTAATAGATTCATGACTTAAAAAAATTAAAAATATCATGTAATTTTTATTCAAACTAACTCACTTCTTATTGTTTATATCATATCGATTATTATTTAGTTCATCTCAAACAGACAAATATATAAGCGCATATCATACTCTTATCTTATCATGTCCTTAAGTAACCGTATTATCATATCTTATCTTATCTTATTATCATGCCCATCAAACAAATACTAAATGTACAAAAAGTGAAAGGATACAACAAAACTATCTTTTGTCCATGGAAAAACAAAGCTGTAGTTGGTACACACGCGCAATTGAACTTTTGACTTTCTTTTTCACAACATAAATTTCCTAACTCTTGAAAACACAGTGATAGTAATTCAGCTTCAAGATATTCTACATGTAATGAGATGTTATGTACAAACGTGCATTACATGATCGGAATCTTCATGTTCATAACTAAACTCTTAATATGAAGAGTGTGCATTAGAGATGGGAGGGGATCTGACATATGTATAATATAACATTAATTTGATCCATTACGACCCGATGTTATTTGACCATACGCTACAATTGAACAAGTTACGAATTTAGTTTAAGTCCCATAAATATAAATACATACATATGGAATAGCATTCACATTAACGCAAGCAAGATAATTGATTATTTTGAAGGTTGATTGTCTGGTTAAATTAGGTTTATGTTTGAAGTGTTCCATAAGTTATTTCCATGTATAAATCCCTGCATTGTAGATACTCAGGCCATGAAATTCAAATAGTTATATCTGGTGGGACATGATAGAAATGTGTTATTGTATATATAAGAGAGTTAGTAGTGATGATGATGATGCTTATCCAGTAGCAAATAAATAAAACGTGTAACATAAGTCAAAGCTTAGGTAAGTGGGACTGAGTACTTGATTTCTGAGAAAGAGAGACATGGGGTGAGTGAAAAGAACCTCAATCAATGTATCATGACCAGGGTCAATCAATGTCTTTAGCTTCTTCAAGATATTTTTGAAAACCACGTCGAGTACAAGCATAGATAATTTGATCAACCTAACTTGTTCAGGAGGTAAAGTTGCATAGTAGGAAAGGAGGGAAATGAAGAAAAGGGTACTAGTAGATGAGATGCAAAATTGGGCATGTGAATCCAGCTCCAAAATTGAATAATTGTGACATTTTACCATAGATATTTTCAGGTCTTGTATGGGCTACTAAAAGCTATATAACCAGCATAGGGCACTAATTAGTGGTCCAGAGGAGCCTCAGGAGGTGAAGGTGCTATCAGCATTGCCATGTGCTTTGTTCCATTTCCTTCTCAAAGAACAGGAGGACACGACCAAACGGGATGGGGATGTTCCCCCACCTTCTTCCTTTCACTTTCTTGTTGGGATTTAACTTGTGATAGAACAAAATAATAACAAGTGTAGAGCCAAGTGTTATCACCTATTGAATGAAAGAAGAAAAATGCAACTATAGAAATCTAAATTGAGAAAAAGGGAGTGAATCATCCATTTTATATCCAACATATACAATAAGCATTAGCTTATAAAAAATAAATACAATGAGCATTAAATTCGTTTTCTCGGTGCATGCTCTCACCATACACGCCACATCGCACACCATGATTGAACGGAGAATCTCTATACTCAAATTCTATGAGAACAATTTTAATACCGCTTATCATGCTAGTCTCTCTTAACACTCTTTCACCCAGTGTTTTAAAAATTAGACCGGACCGGACAGTCTGATCGGGAACCGGTGCCATGGCCGATCTGGGTTGCTCATCAGACCGGTAAAAAGTGGTGCAAGGGGGAGTTGAACACAGGACCTTGAAGTAGAAAAGCACCACTATTATCACTACACTACAATATTATTACTGATTAATTATGTCTTTTATTATTTATATTTTTAAATTGATTAAAAAATGAATAATATTATTTTTAATATGAATTTAAAAAATATTAGTATCATTTATATTACGATACATGGATGAAATATTTAATATTTTAAATTTTTATTGATTACAAATTTAAATATTTAATCAATACATATTTAAGAAATGACTAAAATAAAAGCCAAAACTACCAATTCAATTTAAAATATCTATATCTAAAACTTTGAAAATTCTTCATTAGTCTATATCCAGCTACAATATTTGTTTGTTTCGATTTTGGTGGCTAGAGACAGTAGAGGTACAATGAAAGTTGTTTTTATAAGCATTCTTTTATTTTTAGATATCAAAAGATAATTTAAAAAAAAAAACAAATTAACCTAAATATATATGGTGGGGTAAGTGGAATTAAAATGAAATATAAAAAATAAAAATATGAAATGCAAAATTTTATAAAAATTTAAAATATTAAATTGACAAAAATAAACAACATAAAAAATAATTAGTTAAGGTGAGATTAAACCTTATTTTAGTATATATATATATATATATATATATATATATATATATATAACATAATTCATATAGCATTGAATTTTTTTATATTTTTTAATATACACCGAGTCAACCGGTCCGACCAGTGACCCCTCGGTCCGACCAGTGATCCATTGACCCAGTACCTCAGTTGAGTCGATCACCGGGCCGAGTTTTAAAACACTGCTTTCACCATTTGTGCAAACGAATGGATCGATGTAACATTTCCAATGTGATGTGTCTTGATGTGGTAAGATACCCTGTTATTTTGGGCAAAACTAATATCACCACCCTTCAACTATTCTCACCATCCTTGCACCATGCAAGTTCCCTAAATTACCGTCAAATTCTTAAACATTTGGGATTTCAGATTCTCAAACACAAATTATGGTTTTTTATTTTTTAGAATTTCGTATGAATAATATATTTCAGAAACTAATTTCAAGTAACTAGTAATTCATTTAGATTAACTACTTTCCGGAAATACACATTACAATACATGTTATTTGAAAGTAAACTCATGTAACAAAATTCAAAATACCTGAAATTAATTTCAGGCATATAATTAAACAGAAAGTTGTTGCCTGAAATTTGATTCAGGAAGATGCTAATGTTTATATTACTACTTGAATCAAATTTTTGGAACATAGTTCAAACAATTGGATTCAGTAATTTAATTTCATGAACACAAATTTAGAATAAGTATTTTAGAAAATTACACGTTATTGGGATGGTGGGATTGGTAACAATAGTTTCACCCGTTCATATTTCACACATTCAAATTAGTCCTCAATACAGAAAATCCAAAAGCTCCCAATGTGCTTGTAACTTCCAATCTATTCTGCAGTCTAAAGCCCAATACAATGGGTGCCCAAACCCCATGAGGGCCACAGTTGAATTTGACCCATGTGGGTCTGGCTCGCTCTTTGTTTGATTATTTTACAAATAGAAGATTGTATTTCATACCAAAAAGAGTAAACCTCCAATTTGGTCCATCACACTTATGGTTGCAAAACAAAACCTTTGCTAGTTGAGCTACTTAATCAATTATTGATAAATATATGAACTCAAGGGATGTATCTAGTGAGAAAGCTTTTCTTTTTTCTTATATGAGAATGGTGAGAATAAATCGTGACCGTTAGATATAACAATGAGTGGTCATGATTAAAAGAAATAAGTGGTCACATGACCACTAAAAAATGTCAGGTGACTTTTTAAACAAGTCACGTGACTTATTTCTTTTAATCATGACCACTCATTGTTAGATCTAACGGTCACGATTTATTCTCACCATTCTCATATAAGAAGAGTTTTCTCACTAGATACATCCTCTTTATACAATTTTTGTTCTTCTTATTGTTCTTCATCAGATCAGATTCTAGAACAATAATCCAGAACAAAGCCCGCAAGTTTCTACTCATTCTCGTTCAACCCCCTCTTCATCTTCTTCTTCTAATTCTTTCTCCTCGAAGATTCTACTCCTCCTCCACTCCCTTTTTATCAAACCAATCATCCCAAACTTCCCTCAACGGCGAACTCCTCTTACCCAGTTTCAGCAATAACGCCTCCTCACCGCCGGTGGCGTCGTCGTTCGCCGAATCGGAGAGGAGGAAGTCGTAGTTCCCCCTCCCTCTCTCCCACAAGCTGTCCTGAACCAGGGAGATGAGAGCTATGATGTTGGTTTGATCTGGGTTTTGGATCAGCAACAAACCTCTTCTTCTCTTCGATCTTCAAAATCCCAAGCACTCTCTTCGTCGTTTCCTCAATCTGGTAGCCATGGAGGTTTTTGTCCCTCTCAATCTGGGCTTGGATGTTCCTGGGTCAGGGTTGATTTGGGCTTCCTTTCATCTTCTTCTTTCTGAATGGTTTTTGGTTTGGATTGTTCTGAATGGTGGTTTTGATTCGGTTTAATGGGTTGAAGGAGATGCGATTTGGCAACGTTTTTAGGTGAGGGGAAGAGGAAGATGATCTTTGTTATTAGGTTCTGCAGAGCTGGACTTATTCCGGGGAGAGCCACGGTGGTAGAGGGTGGGTATGGCCATTTTGGGTTGGTAATTTGGAGGTTGAAGGATGATTGTGTGGATGAAGTACAAGAAGAACAAGAATGATATAAATATATTTGTGTTCACATATTTATTAATTGTTTAAGTAGCTCAACTAGCAAAAGTTTGGTTTTGCTACTTCCAAGTCTCACGTTCGAACCCAACTCACATTCTTTTTGTAAAGTTTTAATAACGGGGGACTAAATTGACTGACGATTTACTCTTTCAGTGACTAATTTGACTAACTTACACTTCCTTCCAGGGACCTGACGGGGAAAAATCTTTCAGGGACTAGATTGACTAACAGTGAATCTTTCAGGGACCTGACGGAAAAATCTTTCAGGGACCAGATTGACTACCAACGAATCTTTTAGGGACTAACTTGGTGGGTAAGAATAATATGAGGACCAAACAGCCATAAGTGTAATATTCAGGGACTAAATTGAAAATTTACTTAACCAAAAATGAAGAAGGCTGTATTTCACATCAACAAACAAAAAAATCCAAAATTTTGCTGTTTATATTATTTGTTACTTTATATATACACAACAAATCTTATTGACCAAAAATATGAAAGCTTTTGGGTTGAAGGAATACTTAGACTTACATTTACATCATTCTAAGGTAGAACGTACGACTATGTCATGCTGCAGTACACCAACTCTTTTAGATTATAAAATTCAATTTCTTTGTACAACTTGGATTGGAAAAAAAAACATGCTGTGTCGATTTTCATGGCTATTTAAATAAAAATTTGAAAGGGGAAGCAGTTCTTCTCATCTAATCTAAAGTTGTCAAAGGTGACTGCCAAGTGCCAACCACCCTGCCCAGTGACGGTGACCTTATCTAATCCGATCAGGTGAAAACTCATTCATCTTATCGGTTAAAATTAGTTCATTGTTAACAATCTAGTTCTGATTCTGTTTCTTCCATAGGTTTAATGCTTCTTTTGATAAGCAGTAACTTTTCTAATTTAGCTTCTCTTTCATTCTCTGCACTTATATGAATATTCTTTCAACGTATTTCGAAGTTTGAAGTTTAAATCAATAACTCTTTTTCTATGGTATTTATTTCCTAGCATGAGTCAGAAATGTTAGGGATTTGATGGAGGTAAAGGGCAGCAGGGATAGCAAGCTGAATATACAAAGTTTCTTCCTTTAATGTGGTGTCAATATATGATGCAATGATGATTAATTTTGTTAATCTAGTTGCTCATAAAACAGATGGGTGATACTGATGTGTGTGTGGGTATGAATTTAGGAAAGGAGAAGAGCAAAAAAGGGAGAATGATGAGTTAGTGTGGTTTATGAGGCAAGATTATTGCCCCCCCAGTCATCAATTTGAAGTTTGATTTGCAAAATTCAAATTCCTATTATCTTTGTTTTTGAGCCCTCGCCCTTTTCTTTTTCTTTGTGAACAAAATCTAGAATTTATTAGCAACATAAATATGTTATCCTCAAATGCACCCTTTTCTAGAGGTTCTGTATCTATGAAAATTTATGTGAAAATATCTCATCAACACCTCTTATCCACTCACACCCAGGGATAAATATAAATAGCAGATGGAAAAATGGGAGATATGATAACTTATATGATAGAAAAAGAGTGAAAGATATAAAGAAAAAGTATGTGGAAATGTGATGAAAGGGAAAATAAGTGTGAATGTATCAAAGGTCTGGATCAAGATCCTCTGTCCATGTAAAATTATAAATCTCATATTCATGTATGTTTAATTGACATAGTATAATTTCATTGGTTAGAACAGGAAATTAGACAGTATTTAGGGACATGGGATTTGGATCCCTAAGAGATTTGGATCCCAAAACTCATTTATGTCAAGCAGAACCCATTTGTAACTGAATTCTGTATCTAAAGGTTTTCTTAGTATACTTCTGTGCCTCCAATATTCCAATAGTTCAGCCTTCTTTAACTGAGTCTCTTTGCATGACAGTAGCCAGCCAAAATTTCATTTATGATCATTGGTTGTTTAGAATTCAGAAAATGGATGCAGCTGAGACTGTGGAGCATAATGGAGGTTGTCATTGCAAGAGTGTAAGGTGGAAAGTGCTTGCTCCTTCCAGTGTGGTGGCATGGGACTGCAACTGCTCAAACTGCTACATGAGAGCTAATACCCACTTCATTGTCCCTGCTGAAAAATTTGAGCTTGTGGGAGATTCTGGGAACTTTATTACAACTTACACGTTTGGCTCTCACACTGCAAAGCACTCATTCTGCAAAATCTGTGGGATAACGTCATTTTATTATCCGCGTTCGAACCCTGATGGGGTTGCGGTTACATTCAGGTGTGTTGACCCTGGAACGTTGAAACACATTGAAATCAGGCATTTTGATGGGAACAACTGGGAGAGCTCATATTCTCAGACAGGCATCTCTTCATATTCAAAGCTGCAGCAGAAGTAACTTCCAAAATTAATATCGAAGACTAGAAATTAGTTGATGTCATTGGCTGTCCTGCATAAAGTTTTCATTCCCTCCAAACTTGTGTTGTCACTGCTAAACTGTGGTCATGATAAATCTGACATAATGCAATAAGAAAAATGTTCAGAGACTAATTATCCATTTGGTTGATATACTCTTGTTTTAGAATGTTTGTACTGCCACTGTTTCTTCAATAATCATCTTTGGTTTTACAAATGCTAACAACAGGTCATCACTGCTTAGATTTTTGGCTGTCTCCTAAAAAATATCTACTTTACAAATAAATAAAATCTTCCTAACAGATTAATTTTAACAGGTAAAGGGCATATTATAATTAACATGATTCACAATTCACAAGATGACCAATTTTTTATATAGTCCACCATAGAATTGCCTTAGATTTTGTATAAATTCTTCTGAAGCAAAAGAAAAGCAGCACTGCCTGCGGTTGAATAAAAACAAGTATTCCAACTTAACCTCAAATAGCATCTTGCTGAGTTTCTCTTTCACCAAAATTGATTTAGAATCAACTACAGAAGGTGTTCCGAGGGAAAGTACGGCCGGCCAAAGCCACCCGGACAACCACCACTCTCGACGGTCAGGCTACACGTCCAACCACGCCCCATCCGATCAGGAGTACGGGCATCACACATAAGCTTCTAGAAGAGCCTCTGAACAAGCTGACAACCATCTTTGTCCTAATGCATGCAAAACCAGAGTCAGAAGAACTCGGTAGCGACAGGTGCAAGGGGGCACCCCGAGGCACCCAGGTGCCTGTAAAAGGTCAGGCCCCAACCCTTTAAGGTACATGATCTTAACCTCACATACCAGCCACTCCTCTCACATTCACTAACTTTGGTATCGGAGTGTCGTTGTAGGAACCCTTTCGGGGCTCACTCGGCGGCAAAGTACGGCGGCCGTCCATCATTTGCGCCCACTGGAAGCACTGTGTCCCTCCACAACAAACACTCAGTTGGGGTGATTGAACAGCTAGTTTCGTTCCGAAGGGTTACCAAACATGCACAATGGGAGCGTATCAAGTGAGAGCGATGTTTATTATGAGAGATGAGAGCATTAAATCTTAGCCATTAGATCTACCATGAAGGGTCAAGATTAAAACAAAATGGCATGTGACTTTTAAAAAGTCATGTGACCACTAAACTACTTTAAATCTCAACCACTCATGAATGGTTGTACGATTATGATTTAACACTCTCATCTCTCATAATAAACATCACTCTCACTTAACACACCCCATGCACAATATCGATTTTGACCAAAAGAAATATAAGATGAAACCCATAAATTTAAAAGCATAAAATGCTATTTTTGTGATCCAAGTGATCCCGTCCCTTCAACTTTGTAGCACCTTGTGATCCAAATTACAAATTTTCAATCGTAACCTCAGACTGATGTACATAAAAGCTCGAATTGTGTTATTATTGTTAGGGTTTATTGAATTTGCCTCTTTTATCATTATGCTACGGCTTCCCCCTTTGGTATCTTAGTAAGGTGACTTCACCACAGCAATAGCTGATGATTTTAAGAATTTAACTTGCAGTTTTCTGACATCAGAAAATTGTTGAGAAGAGTAAACTTCCATAATCAGTCGGAAATTCCAAATTGTACATGGCAATAGTTCTAACAGTGGTGTGTTTACACCGCATAATTCATTAATACAAACAGAACAGATAAAGCCTAATTTCAATTTATTGGGTACTACAACACCCGAGAAGCTTTGCGCAAGCAAGGCCATGCTTGGCTATGAAAATAAAAAGATGAATCTGCATATTTTATTTAAACTCAAAAAGTAAAAAAAAAAAAAGTAAAAAAATGCCTCACTTCTTCAACAGCGTAGCACTGCATTGTGCCATTATCTTTGATGCCCTGGTAATGGCATCAGTCATGTAGAAATTCTCAACTGCAGTTCCGAATGGAGTCGTATCCACCTTCTGAGTGAAGGTTGGTCTTAGTGAAGATGGCAATGTGGCTGGCTCTCTGTCGTCCACGTGCACAAGGTTTGGGGCTACAGTCCTCAGCCGGGCACGAACACCGCTAACTGTATCATAAGGCAAACGCACTCCTGCCACCTCAGAAAGAGCTCGAACTATCTTCCAATCATCTCTGGAGTCACCAACTGTTGGAACTGCAGGCAAGGTTTGTTGTGTGCATCCTTCAGTGTTTTCATAGGTCCCTTCCTTCTCACTGAATGCTGCTGCTGGCAAAATGACATTGGCGCGATAAACACTCTTGTCACCATGGTGACCTTGATAAACAACAAAAGCATCACTAGGGATCTTTTCCAAGTCTACATCATCAGCACCCATCAAATATACAAATTTTGCAGACTCGAGGCTTTTTTCAGATTGGGGCACAAGTCCAAGGTCAAGTGCAGCAGCCTGGGCAGCATGGAGAAGCAATACATTAAGGCCATTCCAGTCAGATCTAACAACATTCCCTTGTTTGGCGATAGTTTCAACAGCAGCAAAAATTGCATCCTGGTCCTTTCTCTCAAAAATCCCAGCACCAACAATGACAACAGGGTGTTTAGCATTTGAGATAGTCTTGGAAAATGGGTGGCGACCCTCAGCAATTTCAAGAAGAGTTTGAGGGCCAGTACCAAGATGTTTGTGATCATAATTTAAATCAGTAGCAGGCCCAATGTACCCAACCTTGGCTTGGTTTGATCTGACAGTCTTTCTAATTCTGGCATTAACCATAGCAGCTTCCACCCGAGGCTGAAAATTTGTGAATGAACACGTAAGATATCTAAGAGACAACAAAGCAACAAATATTACACATTCATAGAAGATCCCAGCACACTATATAACCAGTAGAGACGCCATCCAAAAACACAATAATTCAGAAAAGCTTTATCGTTGAATGGACTTATTCATCCTCATAACTTCCCCCATGCCATTAAATATCAAATCCATGCAAGTACCAAGGTATTCTTGACAAGAAATGGAATTTCAATAACAAAGGAATCATTTGATCATCCATGACATTAAAAAATAGAGGTATGACATATTAAAACATATTAGAGTGATGTACCTGGGTACCAACCAACAAGAAAACATCTGCTTTCTCAAGACCAGCAATGCTAGTATTCATGATATATCCTGATCTGAAATCAGCATTAGTAGTTTCACCAATTCCTTCACCCCATACATTATTTGACCCCATCCTATTTAAGAAATCTTTTAGTGCAATCATGGACTCAGCATCTGAAAGTCTGCCAGATATTCCAACAATTTCTTCTGGTTTAACTTGGTGGGCAATCTCTGCTACCACAGCAAGGGCATCGCGCCAGTTCACAGGCTTAAAGCGTCCATCAGCACCGCGAATCATTGGGTCATTTAACCTCTGCCTCTTCAAACCATCATAACAAAAGCGGGTCTTGTCCGAAATCCACTCTTCATTTATGTCCTACAATGGGCAAGCAGAACAACCTTTAATTAGCAAACTATGAACAGAAACTAGCCCCCCTCTACCAAGAAGCAAAACACCCCAAAAAAAAAAAAACAGCTTCCGTAACACTTAAAGCATCAAAATATGAAATAATCTGTCCAAACTAATCATAGTAAAGTTAATGTAGAAAACAATACATCACAACCACTGACCAATAAAGATCAATCCTATCTGGGGCTTCTCATTAGTTGAACATAAAATGTGATTCACAGCAGAAGGGATTTGGATTTCTCAATTTAGCTTTTCAGTAGTAAAGGTAATATGGATATAAGCACAATTATATTTGCAGTGTATAATCTGGAGGGGATGTGGGAATCTTATGCAGGGTTTTTCTCTCTTCCCATGACCCTAACTTGTGGAAAATTAGCATGAGAAGATTCCAGTCCCTTTCAAAACACATTCACATTTTATAGCAATATGGCACAGATTCTAGGGGTCACTCTATGATTCATAACCAATGGTCCAACTACCCTTAAAACCTCTTCAGTTTCCCTCAATCGCCCGCTCCAAAACAACAGAAGACCGGTTACCAGAAAGACTTTTCATAAAGCAACTTCAGGTAGCTAAAGGCTTGAAAGTCATTGAGTAAAATCCTCATTATTCTTTTAAAGTACGGTACAAGAAAGTCAAGAAGGAGAAAACTAAAGTAGATTTCATCTGAATATTCTGTATATTGACTTGAATACAAACAGCAATACAATGAGCTATTTATATAGCTGTGTGTGTGTGTGTGTGTGAGAGAGAGAGAGAGAGATGGAGGAAGGGAGGGAGGTAGTTACAAACTGAAATGGATAGTAAACGCCAGGCCTAATAGAATGCCAAATAGCCTAAGCTAACCTAACAACTAACTGACAAGAGGCATAACCTAACATAACACAAATACACAAGCTACAGCTAACAGCTATTACACAATTAGAACATGGTTATTGACAGTGTTGTTAAATATCGGCCATGGCGTTTTGGCATGGCGGGTTTTTAATATACTGCCACACAAAGTGTATGGCGTGGCGTTTGTCATGGCGGCCGCTATGGTCATGGCGGTTATGGCGGAAAAAACGCGCCATGGCGGAAATAGGATCATTTGTTTGGGGGGAGAAAACTGTTCAGAGGCCCATGGATTTTTATGGCCCAAGTCCATGTTTCAGCCTCTAAACCCCCCAAAATTCAGAATTGTAACCCTAATTTTGACTTGCCTCTAATTTCATCATTCACGCTCTCCATCTCTCTCTTCACTGCTCCCATTCACTCCCATATCAAGTCTAAACCCACCTCACCTCTGACCACTGCCAGACGCGCAACCCACGTCCGACCGCCACGCCGCCGCTTCCCGACCACTGCCGGACGTGTGACCGCCGGTGACCCTACCGGCGACTACTCCGGTGACCTTCATTAGGTATTTTTTTTTCATTTTTCTCCTCTGTTTTTCTTCCCTGTTTTTGTCCTCTGTTACCAGACCCTCTGTTCTTCTGTTCTTCATCCAATAGGCTGTTTTTCTCCTCGGTTTTCTCTTGAACCCGTTTTTCTCATTTTCTTTCTCCTTTTTAGCAATGGCAAGTTGAAGTGCTGCTCCTGCTCCAACTGGTCTAGCTCCTCCTACTAATAGGGCTGATCCTGGTTGGAAGTATGTCATACAAAAGTATGAACATGATACAAATACAACAGTCTGTTTTTTTTGTTCCAAAGAAATGCAATGAGGGATTACTAGAGCAAAAGAACACTTAAGGGGAAGGCTGGGTAATGTGAAAAAAATGCCCCTTGGCTCCCGTGGAGGTTAGTAGCGAGCTATGGGAATACTACTATCGTGGGAAAGAGAAGATAGCAGACGATCAAAACCGAGCTCCTATAGACCTTGATCTTGCAAGCCTAGGATATGGTGAAAGTGAAGATGAACCTGATGCCTCAACCGCACAAGGTAGGAGGAAGATCAATATTGGAAGAAAGAGTACAACTAAGGGTAAGAAAGGGCCAATTGACATGTTTGTGAGAAATCCTGAAGATGCAATCAAAAAAAGAAAAAAGGAGAATTTGAAGCAAGAGAGTATCAGGGATTCATGTGATAAAGAAGCAACTGCTAGGGTCCATCAATACATAGCTCGCTTTTGGTATCAAGCTGGTTTGTCTCTCAATGCTATCAAATTGAGCAGCTTTGAAGACATGGTTCAAGCAATTGGTGCATTTGGTCCAAAGTTGCAAGTTCCTAGCTATCATGACATCAGAGTTCCACTCTTGAAAAAAGAGTTGGATTTTAGTGAAAATTTAATGAAAGGTCACAGGGAGCAATGGGCCCTGACTGGGTGCTCTATCATGTCAGATGCATGGACCGATCGGAAGCAAAGATGCTTGATCAACTTCTTGGTCAATTCTCCTGCTGGGACTATGTTTGGGAGATCCATTGATGGATCTGATTTTGTCAAACTGGGCAGAAGTTGTTTGAGATGCTAGATTATCTTGTGGAGGAAATAGGAGAGCTAAATGTTGTTGAAGTTATTATTGATAATGGAAGCAATTATGTCTTGGCTGGTAAGTTGTTGCAAGAGAAGAGAAAGAACCTTTACTGGACTCCTTGTGCTGCTCACTGCATGGACTTAATTCTTGAAGACATTGGGAAGATTCCTATGATTAAGAAGACAATTCGGAATGGCATATCTCTTGTTGGGTTTATTTATAGTCATTCAAGCACTTTGAGCTTGTTGAGGCATTACACCAACAAGAGGGAGTAGGTAAGGCATGGGATAACAAGATTTGCTACATCCTTTCTATCATTAGAAAGGCTTCTTCAAGAGATGCCAAATCTTAAGCATCTTAAGAACACGTTTACTTCCGAACAGTGGAGCGAAAACAAGTTGTCTAAGAGTGCTAAAGGGAAGGAAGCAACAAAAATTGTACTTATGCCTTCTTTTTGGAAACATGTGATTTACACTCTTAAGGTGATGTCTCCTCTTGTTGAAGTGCTGCGTTTGGTTGATGGTTAGAGAAAACCAGCCATGGGGTATATCTATGAGGCAATGGATAGGGCAAAAGAGTCATCATGAAGAGCTTCAACAATGATGAAAGCAAATACAAAGATGTGATGAAGATCATTGATCAGAGGTGGAATTCCCAACTCAATAAGCCATTGCATGCTGCTGGACTCTTATTGAACCCGGAATTTTACTATGACAACCCTGCTATGGAGTTTAACCATGAAATTATGACAGGAATGCATGAGGTTGTTCAGAGGTTGGTGAGAGAAGAAAGTCTTCATTCCAAGGTTCTTGAAGAGATCCATACATATAAGACTGGAGGTGGTATGTTTGGACATAAACTTGCAAAATATCGAAGGAAGACCCTTCTTCCAGGTGAGAAAAATTGAGATATCTCTTTAATTTAATTATCATTGAAATTGAAATTGACATTTTCTTTGGTTTTCTAGCTACATGGTGGAGAAGCTTTGGTTGTTCAGCACCAAATTTGCAGCCACTTGCCATGAAATATTGAGTTTAACATATAGTGCATCCGGGTGTGAGCGCAATTGGAGTGTGTTTGAGCAGGTAACTATCACCATTTTTACATTTAAATGGCCAACCTAGTAGTACTTAAGGAGTATGCTAATAATTGAAATTTTTTATGTAGTAGATTCATTCCAAGAAGAGGAATAGGCTTGAGCATAAGAGGTTGCACAATTTGGTTTTTGTTAAATATAATCAAAAGCTCAAGCAAAGATATAACTTTAGAGATGAGATTGACCCCATCACTCTCAACAATACTAATGAATCTAATGAGTGGCTTGTGGAGACATGATTGAGGATGACTTGGTTCATGATGGAGATGACACTCTACCTTGGAGCACTGTCTATGAGGCTGCGGGGCTTGGAGAGACCAGAATATATACTAGGCGGGGGAAAGGTGTGCAAAAAAATTAAAGTGAATCAAGTGTAGCAATAGCTTCGAAAAAAGGTGGTGCAGCTCATGCATCTACATCATCTTCATCCGCAAGAGGAAAGAAGCATGTTGGTGAAGAAGATGAATGGGAAGAAATCATGGCTGAAGTGGAGGAACGAGGAAGAGGAAGCTGAAGAAGATGGATTTGAGGATGAGGATGAGGATTCAGAAGGAGAAGAGGGAGAGGGATATGCGGCACTAGATGGCATTGCCACTAAACTTGACTACACAACATTGGGCTTGGATGATTAGTTATTTAGATTTAATTCTACTCTTTAGACTTTGTTTGTCATTTCAATTAAAACTTGAAGTCTTGAATTGGTCATGATGTTTTGGTATGTAATATGTTCGATGAGACTTAATATCTATCTATTATTGAACTTTTGTATGAGACTTATTATTATATCTATGATATTGAGCCTATATTTGAAGACATAAGTTGTTAGTATGCAGAATTTTTATTTGTTGTATATTGTATAATTGTATTATGCAGGTTTTTTAATGTGTGTAAGTATATATATATATATATATATATAGAGAGAGAGAGAGAGAACTATAGATAGATATATCTATATATTTTTTTTATTAAGTCCGCCATGGCATCCGCCATAATTCTATTGGCGGTATTTTGGCTTGCCGTTATGACCCGCCATCCGATATTGATAACACTTATTCTGCTAAAAATAAAACACAACCATTCAGAATGGTTATTTGGTCCCATAATGATAATTATTGTGCCAATGCAGTCCTTAATTGAAGTTTATCTTCTTTATTTAATCTCCAAACCAACATGAAAGGAATCATTGCTACTAATTGAAAGTAATAAATTGAAATTGGAAGAAAAAAGGAAAAAACCAATCAGTTTTTCAAATACTCCATGTAGTTCCTTTTGCCATATATAACGAGTTTCAGAGATACCAGTAAAGAGAGTTTGAAAATCATCTATCTTGTCCTAAAAGTAGTACTGTCGTAATGTGGACAAAAAAAAAGTATACAACCAAATAAAAAGATCAAGGCCAGAATTCTTCAGTATCCAGTTTGGGCAAGCATCAATTTCTATAAGTAGTAGATCAACTTGATGAGTAGTAATTTTCTCCCCAATTAACTCGTACTATGAAAACATGGGACGAGCCCTCCTAAAGCACTAGCAAACATGGTGCAATGGTGTTCTTACAGAAATTAAATAATTTCAAGAACCTCAGAAAATTGAAGCATCAGAACCACAAACAGTTCAAGAAAACATTTCCACCAGAATCTAACCTCATTTAAACGAGGAACAATGCGCATGACTTCAGGTCCTCTGCTATCAATTCGAATATTGGATCCAACAGCATCAGTAACGTCAATGCTCTCTGTACCCTTCAACTCCCAATTCCGAGCTTTAAATGCAAAAGGTTTTGAAGTGAGTGCTCCCACAGGACATATATCTATCACGTTTCCAGAAAGCTCACTTGTCATGAGTTTTTCAACGTATGTTCCAATCTCCTCTCCACTGCCACGACCTAACATGCCAAGATCCTGAACCCCTGCAACCTCTGATGCAAATCTAACACACCTGTCGGATGGAAGAGATATTGCACCAGAACCTTTTAAGTTTTAAGGTACTTAGATAAATTGTTTTACAAGACATAGCATTTAAGTGATGAATAAAGGGCATGTTTTGTCAAGTATTCCAGGTTGAGTTCCACAGAATTACCTACACCTATTACTTCAAAACCAAAAATTAAGAGGACAAAACTTATATACAGTACCATAGCTACTGTTATTACTGTGCTCCAATCAAAATATAACACATGGACTAGTTTTTCATGTCATCATCATTAACCAAATTTCAGCTTAATTTCTGCACATTTAACTATTGAAATGATGGAGAAAAACCCATTTCTATGGTGATGCTGTTTTGATTTCATCATGAGCACCGACAATTGCCACTCTGTGAGGCTCCTATCCTGCTGCTGCGAAGTCTGTCTTGACCCATAGGTCCACTGCGCACATGGCCACGTGCCTTCTCCTCATGATTGTTCTGGGTCTCTAATCTCCCATCACTGATTATGTTATGGGTGTGGATGTGGAGTTTTCAGAACCATGAACTGAGCACGGGTGCAGTGTTTTGTTCAGGTCAGTCATGGTGGTGCGGTTTTGAGAGGAGGAACAATGAAAAGTGGGTGATGGTGGTTGTCTCGCCATGGGGTGGTGCCCGGTTATAACAACCAGATGGAAGGGTGTGAGAGAATAAGAGAACGGAGCCATGGAAGGTTATGATAACCAAATAGAGCTTGAGGATGAAACAAGAGAACAGAGTGAAGGTGGTCTAGGGGGGTTATAGAGAACGAGGTTATGGGAAATGGTAGTTAGTCTGACATGGAGAAAGTGGTCAATGTGCTATATTTTGATTGGAGAACAGTAATAACAGTACCTAAATTACTGTATGTAAGTTTTATCCTTAAGAGAACCCTTAGCTGGCCTTTAGTTGACATAATAACAAGCAGACTAAATTATCACTCAAAATTACTTTCATTATATGCATATTAAATTGACTCATAAATTTCTGCAGAAACAATAATAATGTCATAACATAATACCATCACTGCTTTGTTTTAAAGCAAAATTATGCAACCAAGGGGGTCTTTAATTCTAACAAGGATATTATAGACATAAACATAACCTAAATTATCAAAGTAGTTGATACTCTATGATAAGAAATAAGTCATGAATTTCTATGTTAGTGTATTTACTAAAATCTGCAATTCAAGATAATCAGATTTGCAAGAAAAAAAAGGAAGTTTTGTCCAGTATTGACCTTGTACACTGAATGCACCGAGTCATCACAGTTTTCACCAAAGGCCCAAGGTTTTTGTCCACCACAGATCTCTTCATTTCAGTGAACCGACCACGATCAGCGCCAAATGCCATTGACTGATCCTGAAGATCACATTCCCCACCTTGATCACAAATTGGGCAATCTAATGGATGATTCATCAATAAAAATTCCATCACCCCTTCTCGAGCTTTCTTCGCTATAGGTGTGTCAGTTTTAATTTTCATCCCTAAAAATGAAAGTTTCATTAGATAACACATCTATTAACAACAATCAGAAGAATAAATTGTTAAATCCCCATCAAAACAAAATCAAAAGATGTTTTTCTGTATTTTTATCTGTGTGTACAAGACCACATGAATATTAAATAAGAAAAGTAAGATCCAACAGAAAAATGTAGATGCTAACAGCTAAACTAAGGGGACAAGTGATAATTTTCTCTCATTTATCACTTGTACAAAAATGAATTATAACTAGTAATCACAATAACAAAAAATAGAGGGAAATCCAAAAGAAGGACAACCTGAAAATCAATATAATCACAATAACAAAAAATAGAGGGAAAACCAACAGAAAGACAACCTGAAAATCTACATACGAGCAAAGAGAACATGCCCAGATTATTTTATACATAAGAAATGCAAAATTAACAATAGACCAAACATTAATAATTAAACAAAGTAGAAATCAACATAAACTGATTAAAGTTCATAACACCTTCAACAAAGTAGAAATTTTAAACATACCAGCAAGTAACCAGACATTCATCAACTAAAATTGATAATCTGCATCTAATACTGATACAGGATATGCAGAATCACGAACAAGATCAATCTCCAATGAACGACATAAATAAACTCATCAGATAACCAATCACATTACAGACACAAAACTCACCACTCAAATGATAAACGCGAGCAAAAGAATCATCAGAACACCAATGATTACAGCAAGTAAATTGAAAAAACAATCAAAAGATAACGAAAATGTGAGGGGAAAAAACGATGCTAACCAGGAAGAGCGGGCATGGCGCAAGAAGCAACAGGCTTAGGGGATTTCTCGACCTCGACGAGGCACATACGGCAGTTTCCGGCGATGGAGAGCCTGCTGTGGTAGCAGAAGCGAGGGATGTCAACGCCGGCGACCTCACAAGCCTGTAGAACGGTAAATCCCTTGGGGATTTTCACGGGGTAACCGTCAACGAACACCTCAATGGCGTCATCGGGGTTCGTGAAGTGGACCCTAGCGCCGGCAACCGGAGTCCGGGGAGGGAGATCGACCGGCGGCTGCTCCGGCTGGGCTTGAGCGGCGGAAGCTTCCGGATTCCGAAGCTCGGGCTTTGAGACGATGGTTCGGAGGAAGAAGGAGCTAGGGTTCTGGAAATTGACGAGCCTAGAGGCGGGTCTCATGGCCCTCGAAGCTAACAAACCCAACCCCATTATTGTTTTCCAGATTCTCAACGCTTTCCCTTTCTCGCTCGCTCTTGCTTCAGATTGGGGCCTTGATTGGTGCTGCGACAGAGAAGGGTCTCAGATCGTTGTAAGAAGCTTCGATTTTCGTGGTGTTCTGATGTGAGTGTGTTTGTGATGTTGGGGGTGATGGAGAAGAAAATGAATGGGTGGGCTAGCCCGACATGGGATTCGGGTTACCCGACCCCTTAATACTTGGTGAAAAATTGATGAAAATGGCAAGTTAATAGCCTTGAACTTCCAAACTTCTTTTTAAAAATAAATTTTTTTTGAAAGAAAAAATAATTAAAGTGTATTTGTTTTGTACTAATATAATTTTACACTTCCTAAACTTTAGGTTCCAAAATTATTATTAGTTTTCAGATTTTGAACTTTTAAAAAATAAATATGTCCATCTTTGAAGATTGGCTTATAGATGGCGTACGACAGAATTAGTTGATATGTCGTGCAACATTGTATGAAAGATTTTGAGTTTCCTCCTATTGTTGGTCTCATCATGTGGGAGTGTAAGCGGCTAATATTTATATTCTTTGGAATGTGTCAAAGCTGCCCTTTTTTACTCCTTAGAAAGGGCTCAGACATGGGGATAATTTTTCTCACTATCTATTTGTTCTTTGCATAGGTCATGGAGTCACCTGTCATTTAAATCAAGAGGCTGGTGGATAACCAATGAATGGATTGATATTTGGCATCGCTCTTTTGCATATTATGTGCTGTTGTTTTTTTCAAGCTACCAAAGATCAGATGAAATTGATTTCAGATACTTTGAAAGATTTATGTAGTGGGAGATTCTTATTTGTGGGAGGGGATCATGAAGGAAAAGGAAGCTCTTGTAAATGGGTTTGGAGTTTAGTTAGGTGACGAGAGCTCTTCGTCATTGTATGTAGGCTAGTTGGGGACAGGTAGATGTCGTGGTCATATTTCATTTGTACATATATCTGATATCTTATACAAACCTCCTCGTTGCTGGTTTGTGGAGTAACTGCTTGTGGGATTTCACTCTGTTGCACACCCTGGTTCATCTCAGGTGAGTGAGGAGATTGTGCGTGTCGTCATACCCGCTGCTTCGCGAGGCAATGGCGTGTTGTAGTATAAAGAAACTCAAGATGGTCATTATACATCGTGCTCATCTTATGAGTGGTTGATCGATGATGGTAGGCCTTGCCACAAGTTTTGGAATTTGATTTGGAAGTGTGGTACGCCTGAGAAAGTTTACTTTTTCTTGTGGTTGATTTGGAAAGTTGTTCTCCCAACGAATTATAAAAGGTACCAGTTTCGTCTTAACGCAACAGAGACTTGTAGCAATTGGGATGTTGTCACATAAGATTAGGATGACCTATTATGGCATTGTCTACAATCCAGGGACATCTAGAATCACTTTAGATCTCTGCTGCCTCATATTCATGCACACAAAATGTTCTAGAACTAGTTCAACCACAAGTTGTGGAATTTGATGTGGAAGTCTTGGTTGAATCAAAAGTATTCTTAATATTTAGTGTGCCACAGAAGCTTTCTTAGGATCATGACTAGTGAAGTAATTCTTGTGTGACGTACTCTGCTTGTAGTGTTTTGGACTAGTGGTATACTGCATCACATTTTATCAGATGATGGTTTCTTCATTGTGTGCATTATTTGAGACTTGGTCGATTCTTGTATTCTTTGACTTGTTTTTCTTTCTTGAACCTTGTAGATGATATGACTCTAAAGATTCTTTGATTCCATGATTTCTTCAATTTTCCCTCAAATAGGCTTGATAATCATGGATAGTTCTTTGAAGCTTGTGTAAATGGACATAGGTCATAGCTATTGAAGCTTGTGGTTGCTTTTCCTTGAAGTGTTTTCAATGTGTTCCTCAACAGATTTCTTTTGTAAATAGTATATTCTTGCAGCCTTGTGAGCTTCCTTATAGTCTTCTAAATCTTCTTTGATTCCATATATCTTTGAGTGGACGATCTGAATACAGAAAACTTTACTATAGACGGTCTTCTTGAATCTTGTTCAATCTTCTTCTTTTTCCTGTTCTTATATAACACTTTGAATGGCATAAGATCATTAGATTTTATAACATTGTTTATTGTCATCATTAAAGCTAAGACTTTTGAGATAAATGATGAAGATCTCAATTCCCTAACAGGGAGATGGATTCAGGTTGTGAACATGATCGGTTGCAGATGTGTTCTTCGCAATCTTAATGGGAGGTGAGCTTCAGATTTCTCAGACAGTTTTATGAAGGGAGACTCATTCCTCGCATAGTGTGGTCTTCGCTATGTTGGGGATGTCATCTGTACATCTTATTGTAGAGAGGTTGTGGATGTCCTTACTAACAATGGTGATGTGCATAGCTTTTGGTTGAGGGGTACAATTCTTAGGATTAGAGACTCTGTCCACCTTAATCCGCTCGACTGCTTATTGGACGAAATGAACTCGCTTCTGGACGTCTCGGTTGGCCAACATCGAGTCCACTTAGTTGTGGATTTTTCGGGCCTCCTTGGGCGATATGGGACTTAGTAGCTTTTTGGGTTTACCAGAATAGAAAAAAATTAAAGGAAAAATGCGACAACTATCTGTACCTATCGCACCTAGCAAAATGCACTATTAAAACATGTTACTCCGTACTACCATATATATAGTTTTTCTTTGTTTGAGCATGTGAACAAATAGCTAATCAGTTTTCTAGTTCCACTTTGTTTGGTTTGATATTCAACAAGTTATTGTTACTAGGAATATGGGATATGTCTGTCAGCAAATTATATCTTCCCAAACAAGCTGCTTCACTCAATTAATGAGAAACCAGCACTGGGAGAGAGAGAGAGGGGAGAGGAGAGAGAGAGAGAGAGGAGAAGAGTGGCTAAGTTACAGTTCACAGACTTCTCAGAGTTTTTTTTTTTTTTGGTTACCAGACTTGTAAGAGTTTGATATGTGATTCACGTATCCAACCCTTTGTTTTAAAATTTTATATCCAACCCTTTGTATTTAAGTTTTATTAAAATCATCTATTTAATCCATATACTTAATTTAATAGTCAAAGGACTTTTTAATAGCTAAATAGTACAATGGGTTTCAAAAAAAAAGGGATGGGTTACTATCCATCCAATAAATTAAGTGGTCCATCCATTTAATTTTAAAATTGTGTGGTAAATTGTAGGTAAATGGACGCCCCTACATCCATCTCTTGAATCCTAATGGCTAATACGAATTATTATCTAAACAACAGAAACATTGGTGTGAATCTTTTCCATTTTGTTTACTTCTTCCATCACTACTTACCATGCTTCATATGTATGTCATTTCCTCCATCACTATCACTGATGACTTACCATGCTTTTATCTGTTTGTTATTTCCTCCATCACAACTTACCATGTCTATTTCCTCCATTTTTCAAGAACTAAGTCAATTTTACATATTTCAGAACCAAAATTTACTCTTTAAGTCCCTTAAACAGTTAAACTCCACACCAACTCTGAATGCCAACTGATAAATTAAACCAAACAAAAATTGTGTACGTACGACTAGACATTTACTGCGCAACATTGACAAAGGGAAATTAAATACACAACACAAGCTGTATTTTGACCTTTTTTTCATTACTTACACAAGTACAAGTGATCAAAATGAGCTTGTTGTATCCTGAAATTGAATTCATAAGCACCAAGAATGCGGCCCAAATAATGCACATCCTTTGAAATTCATCAGAAACTACTAATTTGCCCATCAAATGACCCTATTTAATTTTGCCCTAGTTTCATATAATTTAGTAGTTAATTTCCGGAAATAAAATGTCAATCCCTCTTCATCGCTTTGTCAACTAAAGTTCTTGTAATTGCTATTGCAAGGTATGCCAAGATTGTCAAAGCGACACCCGCAAACAGAACAAGACGATCGTAACCAGGAATTTGGACCATGTAGACCCGCATACCTATTGAATTCCAGTTGCTTTCTGTCCAGACAGGGTCCACAACCCCCATGTCGTCAGAGGAATTAGGAGGCATAACACTCCACATTCCTGATTCAAATTTTAACCGTGTGGAATATGCTGGAACATACCTGTAAAAGATTTAACAGTCAGGTAAAATTACAGTGCCATCAATTTAGCCATTTATTCATGTCAAGCAACAAGAAACATGATACCAGGATTGTGGAACCTGGCACATAAACATATGAATAATCTCAATACGTCAGTGGTGTAATCTATCCAATCATTGACAGCAAACCTAACAACTAACAAGTTGCCAATTATGATGTATAGCTTAGGAATGGTATAGATTCTAGAATAAAAACAAATCCATTTAAGCAGACATGTTGTGAAAACTGAATAACTCCACCTCTTTGAGTTCAATGGGCAAAACCAGTGGGTTAATCTTAACTAATACCAAGTGTAGTAAATATTTTTTTTTGGGTGCAAAGTGTGGCAAATATATTTGTGCATGAATGTGACAACCCAAGCCTCTTTTTCACAATTTTGTCTTTCCTTATTCAGAAGCAAGGTCAACTTCAAGAAGAAATCCGCAATGATCCATATTACAATAAATAATTTCTATCTTCAACAGGACGCTCACTCTAGACCAGGTTTCTCTTTGCACAAAGGGACCTTGCTGTACCATGGCAGATTAGTAATTTCTGCTAATTCTGCTTCAAAATCGCTGCTGTTGCAACTACATTCCTCTACGGTTGGGGGCTCATTCGGGCTTCCTTAGGACATAGAAGGATGGTGGGTAATCTATAGTGGATTGGAATGAAGAGGAGGCCTTTGTTCATGCTTCTGATACGTGTCAAAGGCAAAAGTATGCGACTTCATCACTGAGTGGGTTGTTGCAGCTACTGCCGATACTGAGTCAAGTTTGGGAGGATATTTTCCTCAACTTTATCACTAGCCTCCCTAAATCAAGGGGATATGATGCTGTGTTGGTGGTTGTGGACAGATTGACCAAGTACGGGCACATTATTTTGCTGAAACATCCTTATACAGCCAGGAAAATAGCAGAGACATTTAACCAAGTTATCCATCTTCATGGGATGCCATTGTTCATTCTTAGTGACAGGGGTCCTTTCTTTATCAGTGACTTTTGGCAGGAACTTCTTACGCTGCAGGGCACCAAATTGTGAAGGGGTTCTTCTTACCATCTGGGGTCTGAAGGCCAAAGGGCGGTGGCGAGCACGTGCTTGGAAGTCTTACTTACGCTGCTTTTCTTCTAAGTAACCTAAGAATTGGTCCCTTTGGCTATATTGGGCAAAACTTTGGTACACTACACCCTGCCATGGATCTACAGAAATACTTCTTCTGAAGCCGTTTATGGTCACAAGCCTCCATCAGAGGCCATGTTTATGGACGGGGAATCGTGGGTGGAAGCGATCGCAGAGGATTTGAAGGACAGAGATCAGGCACTCAATCAGTTAAAATGTCATTTTTGTAAAGCTCAGGAGTAGATGAAGCATTATGCAGATAAACATAAAAAACTGCAGGACTTCTCTGTGGGGGACTGGGTATTCTTAAGACTTAAAACTTTGCTCACAAAAATTGTCTCAAGAATTCATCAGAAATCAGCTCCCTCTCTTTTGGGCCTTATCAGGTTATGAGGCGGTTCAGAGAGTTGTCTTACAAACTTAAACTGTCCCGTTAATTCTAAAGTTCATCCTGGTGGTTGTGTTCACCTGGAAGTTAGCTATAAAAGGGGATTCTATTAGCAGCGAACTGTGTTTGTTGGGGAAGGTGGGGAGAGAGAGAAGTGAAGAGCTAGTGTACCATAGTGAGGATTTGGGGAGGTGCAATCAGTAGTCAGTACATCCCACAACTTGTACACTGTCGTATGAGATTTTACAAAATAACATTATGACTCTAATTGACCATGGATGGGGAAATCAACCAATAATTCAAGGTAGCGATGGTTAAACAGAACACAACAGGAATATGACCCAGTTATTCTAACATTAGTTGGAATGGGGAGTCAGTACATGCAGGAGTTTAAGTTCTTCCATCCATGGCTTTGTCCAGCTTTATGTTCCCACTACAAAATGAAAAGACACAACACTTCTCCTATTTCATTAGCAGTGAAACTCAACTAAATTATAGGGGTCGAAGCACATCATTCAACAATAGCACAAAATAGCAGCAACAAATAGGCTGAGCAGTGAGCACTGAACATCCTAAATTTAGGATCATGCGTTATATTCACGTCTGCACTCAATTAAGAATATTTAGACAAGGAAAATACCTGGTTGTAGAGAGAACACAAACTCCCTTCCCATCAGTCTCTACTTTAATGCAAACCTCGTCTTTACCATTGCAACCTTGTTCACAACCTGAGCTAGTATTCTTCCTTGGAATAGAAGTTATGTCGGCTAGGAAATTCCAGATGAACCTTGGAACATCATTAATATATCCTGGATTAGGTGTAGATGAAGGTTCATCTATCATAACACCAACATAATGGCTCGGACAGGTTGAAGAGGGTGAAATATATTTCTTCACCAAATCACAAGAAAGACCAGGCTCACAGTCCAACAAGCAATCCATAAGTTGTTCAACAAGTGAGACATTTACGTTTATAGCAGCCAAGGTTGAATCCTGTACATCTTTAGTTTCACTAGCAAGTATGTAAAGGGTCCGGGCAATAAGAGAAGCAGCAGCAATTACAGATGATGAGTTCACATTTGCTGCATTAATTAATGATACAAATGAATGCATGTGAGATAAAGCCATGAAAGATTAGAACAAGTCAAACAAGTGTAAGAAACTATTTCCAAGAGCATAGATTAGCTCACATAAATCATCAAGATGACTGTGATAGAACTTGTTGGCAAAGACAGAGTCAAAATCTTCTAAGACAACGCCAGAGATTCCAGGATTCTGAAAAAAATACGAGGGGAAGAACAAAAGAAAATTAATTAAAAATAGAAACTTTAGAATTCGATATATGCAAATACCAATTATGTAATTCAAAATAGTACATGTAAGCATTAAATTTATGCATTGACAAATTGTGTCCCTGGTAGCACCCCCACCATTTAAATATGGGATAAACACATTGATACTATTCAACATGTCGTGTCCACAAATCATATACATGATTGTATTGAGCGTCTATGTGATAAGAACCTTGGGAGAACCACACCACAAAAGCTAGCTATTATAGTTGGAGAGCCCAAGGCCTTATAAACCCCAAATTAGAATCTCATACTTCCAATGTGGGACTCAAGTCCCATACCTTGCAATTGGGTCCTAACATCCCACCACGCTCCGCAGCCCCGGCGCTCACGAGGGCTGGCTGTGCACTAGCCCCTTCGACTAGTCCTGGGCGAACACTGCAATGCCGGTGTCACCACCCGCGCCGCTCATTTGCAGCTGAGAGAAATGGTGGAGGCTCTGATACCAATTGATAAGAACCTTGGGAGAACCACACCACAAAAGCTAGCTGTTCAGTTGGAGAGCCCAAGGCCTTATAAACCCCACATTAGAATCCCATACTTCCGATGTGGGACTCAAGTCCCATACCTTGCAGTTGGGTCCTAACACTATGCATCCAAATAAGGACAGTCTGTATGTTCTATATCAAATTAGTTTCAAGAAAATATGTGGGAATCTTGGTACAAGTATGGTGCAGATTGAAAAAAGATTACTCAAAAACGCACTTAATGATCTATAATATAATGCATTAAGAGAAAAAGCATAAATAGGAAGTATCAATTCACCATGCCTTTCTCTTCAAGAAGGATTTAAATAATGAACTTTAAAACATTTATTTTAAAGAAACCACCACTATGTATAAATAATTTATGTTCAATTAAGCATTGCTGTGCTCCCTAGCCAGCTCTTTCCACAATAATGTCATTATAGGAAAAAGAAACATGTGCACTGTCCAGAACCTTTTTCAAAAAGGTCATTAAAGATGATGGAGGAATCCCAGGATTTGAGGCACTTGCAGATGCTATCTTTATGTTTTTAGATAGCAGTGAATCTTGTGCACGTTTCAAGGCACCCATTGTCTGATTAGTGGCAGAAGAATCCTGGATAGATGTAGTGTTAAGACTGTTAGTCATAAGCAGATTTTGCGCGATACCTTAATTCTGGTGGTGAACACACAGAAATTATAAAACACAATACATGATATCCAATTAAAGTTGTAAACGTAGTTGACGAAGCAATCAAGATCTCACCCCTTCTGCGTGAGCAAAAAAGTTTTTAACACCTTGACTGAGACCCTTTCCAACAGAACCAATTTCAATGACCTGTGAAACACAGTCAGGAAAGCATGAGTCATGTTGCTATCATCCCAGATAAAGTAAATCACAAACTATCTAGCTTATTAATTATAAGGCCCTTAGAAGACCACTCAATATTACTCCGTTATCATATTTACAAGGACCATAAGGAGTACCGTTTCTATTAATGAGTGATCAAGGCCATGAACAGCATCTGAGTGCATGTCAAGTTCTACCAAAAATCTCCTACTTCCAAGGTAACCCCACGCCTCTCCAGTGAAAACTGCAAAAACAAGCTGCATTGAGTTCATGAGACTATCAGCAACAAAATTTAGACAAGTAGAACAACATATTAGTAAACTACTTGGTTCTCGAGTATCATAAGCTCATTTCTTTGTGCTTTTTTAGAGTAATGCTTTCTCAAATAAAGTATGTTTAAATTTTATAAATTATAATAATTACATGTTTTTTCAAAAAAGGAAAAACACCTAAAAGAATTTTTAGTGCTTCTTTCAAAAAACCAGAAAAAGTAGCGTTTGAATAAAACCTGTTTGCCTAAATCATAAGTTTTTTTTTCCAAAGATTATCCAAATGTGTAAAATAAAAAGGTTTTAGAAGGAAAACATTTTGTATTAGCCAATATATTAAAAAAAAAGGCAAACTGCACCAATTAATCCATGTGGACAGATAACTGCTAAGTGCTAACTGTAGGTTTGAAAGCATGCAGCACCAGACAATAGGAACTAAAATGTGATTGTACTATAAACACATTACTTTTATGCTCTTCAAAGAAGAATCATAAGGGGGGGGGGGGGGGGCACCGGAAGTTCCCAAAAAAAAGGCAGGGCAGAAGGCTTCCTGTGATTGGTGCCATTATTGCATTCTCAATAACACAGTTTAACAAAATCACATCCTAAGACATCGGAAAGGATGGTAGATAATTATCTCATAAGCCTCAAGAAGATCGACAATGATTAAGATATATTGATCTACCAGGATAATTCATCCCGCAAAAATATCTCAAAGGTAGAGAAAAACAAAAAACATACACGGAAAGTCATATAAAGGCACCACTCCATGATTATCAACAAATTTAAGTTATGAATAGTCCAAAACAAAAACTACAAAAAGAAAAAATTCATAGATTATTTTGTATGCACCTGTTTACTAAGGTGACCCAGACCATCCAAATGAGAAAGTGCATCAACTGCTGCCAGTAATGCAATTAAACCCTGTAAAATATTCAATATATTAGACTACAATTTGATTTTGGAACAAAGATTATAGTAAATTTTGGCCAGAAATAAATACAGAAAACTGTGATAATTGCCCTTGCACTTACAGAAATAGGAGAGTCTGCACCTAGGCTTTTGTCCCGGAAAAATGAAGCAGAGTCCATAGATGCTACAGTCAATATAAGGGGCTTAGACGGTTTTAAGGACGAAATGTTGATTGGAGGAAGAGATGACCAGACACTGCCTTCCATATGAAACAAAATACAAAGTTAACTTCAAACATTGGACTGATAAGGAAATTTTATCGGCAAAATGGAAGCATGGTTAAATTAAGATATTCTTAATCTAGATAAGCGATAACCACTTCTACTAGGGGAACCATGAGACTATGTGAGGCTTAATCC
This sequence comes from Acmispon strigosus, assembly GCA_030819835.1. Lineage (NCBI taxonomy): Eukaryota > Viridiplantae > Streptophyta > Magnoliopsida > Fabales > Fabaceae > Acmispon > Acmispon strigosus. The sequence continues at coordinate 35,708,704 of JAUAMA010000007.1, forward strand.
TTTTTGCATTTTCATGATAAGATCATTCTGTTCAATAGTGGAGATGACATTGATACTATATTCAAAAATGTAATTTGCTCCATGTTTTCTCCATACATAAATACCATTTACTTATGGCAATATAAACTCACAGCTGATTATAATTTTATATATGACCATTTTTCTACATATGCAGAAGGACTACTAGTTAAACTCAGATTTTGAGGGACGAATCTGAAAATTTTGTGCGTTTTCAGTGCCTTGCATGATTGACCTTGTTCTGTAGCGATATGTGATCTAACTTCTAAGTATCTAACATAAACACATTGAATGCTGTTCACTATATCATATGGTCTTGTAGCATATCTTGGATGCCTCACCATTTGGAAAAAAAAATTCCTTCGAGGCCAGCCCTAACCATTGCATGGGGCAGAACACCCTTGGAAACATAACTTTTCCAACAAAAAAGAATCACAATAAACATTTATGTACACTGAATTTATAGAAAGAATCTGAGAAACTTCACCTGTATCCACCTAAAGGGAGACATGATGCTTCATTTAAACAAGACTCTGAATCATGTGTTCCAGATTTCACTGTCTAATCCAAGATAATCAAAAAAGAAAAAACAAAACGTAATTCATGAAATGCATTTCTTATGCCAGAAAATAACAATTCTTACAAGAAACAGGATCATACCTGCATCACCAGGTCGAACTCAGCAACATTAGAAGTATAAGCTTTCTTTTTTTCCTCATTCTTTAACACAAACTGTACAAACAGGAAAAAGAAACATTATTATTTATTTTCATGTATGTTGTGATATGTTGTAATTAGTATTAATTGTAGAATATTTGTTTTTTATTATTAGGAGATTGAGTACATATTTAGTTTCCTCTATATAATGTAATCACTTGGTAGTTTTGATATAAGAAATAAAATTATATTTCTCCATATTTCAAGTTGGTATCAGAGCTCTCGATCTTGAGGGCTCTGCTTCCGCATCTAAACCCTAGCCGTCTTCACTACGGCGTAGTTCTGAAACCCATAGGTTTCTTTTTTCCTTCACTGCTGCATATTTCCTTTGCAGCCTTGGAACTTAGTTCCGTTGGTAAGACAGCCACCACTGTGCCACGTCCACCGTCGTTGTTCCGACCACCACCACCGCGTGCTACCACCACCTCCACTATGCTCGCCCTGCTCAGATCGGTCAGTCCTCGAAGCCGCGCCGCCTGACTGTCCAGCACGCGCCGCACCTTCCTTGGCGAGTGAGATCCACTCGCAGGTCCGTCACCGGCGCGTGAGCTCCACGCGCCACCCTCCCAGCCTCCGTTTGCGACCGCGATTGCACAGAAAGGGTCGCCCGCACCTCCTTGTTCCGTTTCCGAGGTCCTTTTTCCCAGATCAACCTTCCTTGTTGGCCGTTATTGGCGTTTGGCTTTCCTCCTTCTTTGAGGACGTGAAAGACCTTTGTGTTTTTGTTTTGCTTTGTTATTCTTCTCTGTTGTAGGTCCTTTTATCCTCACAATGTCAGGAGAAGAGGAGATAACCAAGACTGAACCGGAGAAAATCACCTCAGGTGAGAAGACCACATCTCTTCCACCCTTATCTCACAATGATCTCCCGATATTGCAAGGATCATATCGCTTGGATGGGCGCAATTACCTCCAATGGTCCGAGATGGTCCGTCACACTCTCATAAGGCGCAAGAGAATCAATTATATTGAATAAAAAGCTCCTGCTCAAACTGATCCCCAGTTTGAGACATGGCGTGAAGAGAATTCTCTTATTATGACTTGGTTTCGGCACTCCATGATTCCGGAGATTAGTCGAAACTATATGTTTTTTCCTACTGCTCAGGAGATTTGGAAGAACCTGGCACAGGCATATTCCAAAAAACAAAACCTCTCAGCCTGCTATACGTTGGAAAATAAAATTTTCAATTCGAAGCAAGGAAATCTTTCTGTGTCAGAATACTATGAGATTCTGAATGGCCTCTGGATGGAATTGGACCAGTATCAAAATTTGAAGATGAAGTGTGATGATGACTCCATAACGCTGACTCAGTTTATTGATAAATCACGGATTTTTAAGTTTCTCTCTAACCTTAACTCTGAATTTGATCCTATCCGCGGTCAAATTTTGGACAAGGAGAAACTCCCTTCTCTCTCAGAGGTGTTCTTCATAGTTAGTGATGAAGAAGGTCGGAGGACAGTGATGATGGAAGACAAATCTGTTGATGGTTCAGCCTTAGCCTCTGAAAAGGGTCCTGTAAAAGGATCCACCTCTTCCGAACGTCCTAATCGTGCTGATCGATGGTGCACTCACTGTAAGAGATCTGGTCACATCAAAGCGAATAGTTTCAAACTTCATGGAAGGGACAAAGTCCTTGGACGTATGAGCAGGTCCAAAAGTGGTCCTCAGAGGCGTGCAAATCACACAACTTCTGACATGGAGGCTGAGGGTGAGGATCCACCTACCACAGATGTCTCTAGCCTCAGCAAAGCAGAATTGGAGCGTTTGAGAGCTCTTTTGGGTTCCTTGAGTAAGCCCTCTGGTAATTGTTCTCTCTCTATGACTTATTAGAGAATAGCAAGTGGTGACTCAAAGGAGTCCCACATTGCCTAGATTAGCAAGTGTATAATAGTATATATAATAAAGATCACACACGCCCATTACCTCAAGCATGGGGTTTTGTGGTGATGTGTGATGTAACTTATGATTTCTATCATGGTATCAGAGCAGGTTTCGTTCCTCTGTGAGCCGTGACTTCCGCATTCGGAAAAAAAAAAGTAAAAAAAAAAAGGAGAAAAAAAAAACAAAAAAGGAGAAAAAAAATGTATATACAGTATAGGCCTCTGAGACTCAAGAACAGAAGTCTAACACCTAATGACGTTCCGCTGAGGTCAAGCCCAAGACAACGCAAGCCGGCCTCTGAGACTCAGACGAAGGAGTACAAGTTTGACGGCCTCTTATGTTCCCGCTGGAGTACAAGCCCAGACAAAGAAGTCGTAAGGCCCCTGAGACTCAGACGAAGGAGCACAAGTCCGCGACCTCTGATATTCCCGTTCGAGTATAAGCCCAGGCAAGCAAAAAAAAAAAAAAGAAGAAAAAGAAATGGAGTCCCACTTGAAGGGGGAGTATTAGAGAATAGCAAGTGGTGACTCAAAGGAGTCCCACATTGCCTAAATTAGCAAGTGTATAATAGTATATATAATAAAGATCACACACACCCATTACCTCAAGCATGGGGTTTTGTGGTGATGTGTGATGTAACTTATGATTTCTATCATGACTGGTAAGAACTCTACTTTCTTATCTTTTAATGCTTTGTGTACTGAGGATAGCTAGATTATTGACTCTGGTGCTACAGATCACATGTATTAAAGAATATAAAATAAATAGATATAGATATATCTGTTAGTAAATAGATATTGATATATCTGTTATATCTGTTAGTAAATAGATATAGATATATCTATTATATTTGTTAGTAAAAAGATAAAGATATATCTGTTAGTCTTTGTTATAAATAGTGGCATTGCCACTCCTCCCAGCATTCAATGAATCATACTTGAAATAACAAAATTTGAAATTCTGTTATTCAGATTTGAAATCCCACTTATTTAGGACCTGATTAGTGATCTGTTTAAGTTCTGTCAGTTGTTATCTTAATTATCCTAGTTAAGATATTCTGTTGTTTAACAGCTGTTGTTGTTATCACTTTGTGCTACTATATATGGTGCACTTTGTACACTTTATTATTTGGGAAAAATACAATCACGTTTCAGTTTTCAATTTGCAATACCCTCTTTTCTTCTGCTCAAACAGTGTTCAAAAGTTTGCTCATGATAATGTTGTTTTCTTTGAATTTCATTCCACTTACTGTGTAGTGAAATGTCAGGTTACTAAAAAGCCATTGTTTTGGGGTACTGTTGGAAGTGATGGTCTCTACTTTTTCAAAGTCATCCCTTCTCTTCAGTCCAAGGCTCCCTCTGCTTTTCTAGTTTCATCCACAAGTCATTCTGCTGTTTCTTTTGCTGCAAAGTCTGTTGTTCCCTTTGCATCCACTACTGTTGGTTCTTCTTCTGTAGTTCCGAACATTGTAAATTCACAGTCTACTATTTCCAATACTTGTAATTCAGCTTCTGTTAAGAATGTAGGTCCTACATCCTATGATTTGTGGCATTGTAGGCTAGGCCATGCCCATCATGAGGCATTGAAGAAAGCTTTATCCACTTGTAATATACCCATTCCTAATAAAATCAGTTTCTCAATTTGTTCAGCTTGTTGTATTGCTAAAACACATAGATTACCTACACATGCTTCTGCTACTACCTATGAGTCCCCTTTGGATTTGATTTTTGCAAATTTGTGGGGCTCAGCTTCCACTGAGCCCTCATGTGGATTTTCTTATTTTTTGACTTGTGTGGATGCTCACAACAGATATACTTGGGTATACCCTTTAAAAAGAAAATCAAAAACCTACCAAACCTTTGTTAAATTTCACAAAATGATTGACCTACAACTAGGGAAAAAGCTCGAAGTAGTCCACACAGATGGGGGAATCGAATTTAAACCCCTCACTCCTTATTTCACTTCCTTTGGAATTGTCCATAGATTGACCTACCCTCACACACACCATCAAAATGGTAGTGTGGAGAGGAAGCACGGACACATAATAGAGATGGGTTTGTCCTTTGGATCATGCATTCTTAACAGCTGCTTTCCTCATAAATCGTCTTCCAACTCCTGTCTTGGAAGATAAAAGTCCTTATTTCATGCTGTTTAACTCTACCAGATTATCACTTTCTAAAGGTTTTTGGGAGTGATGGTTATCCCTTCCTCAGGCCCTACTCTACCAATAAACTGGCTATGCACTCTAAGGAGTGTGTTTTCTTAGGCTATTCCCCTGTTCATAAAGGGTACAAGTGTCTTGACTCAACTGGAAAAGTCTATGTTTCTAAGGATGTTGTGTTCAATGAGTTTAGGTTCCCTTTTCCCAGAGTTGTTTAATTCCTCTTCAAGTTCATCTTCTGTTTTGTCCTCTACTCTTGTACTGTCTACCATTCCAATGGTAAATCCCATACCACTACAACCTGCAACTCCTTCTGTCACTGCCTCTGTTTCAACAGAGCAAGCAGTACCACATTCTGCCACTGCTTCTGTAACAGCAGAGCAAGCAGATTCTAGTTCACTTCCAGCAACACAAGCAGTAACTCCAACCTCTGACCCTGAACTCTCCACATATTATCTCTAATAAAGGAGAATGTTGATGGGACAATTAATAGGTACAAGGCAAGGCTAGTAGCCAAGGGCTACCATCAAACTCAAGGTTTTGACTACAAAGAAACCTTTTCTCCAGTAGTCAAACCAATCACAATTCAGATTATTTTGACACTAGCTATTACCAAAAGGTGGCACATCCACCAATTGGATGTCAATAATGCCTTTTTCAATTGGCAACTTCAAGAAGAAGTATACATGACTCAACTCCCTGGGTTTGAACTCAAGGACAGAACTTTGGTTTGCAAATTGAACAAAGCCTTGTATGGCTTAAAACAAGCCCCAAGGGCTTGGTTTGACAGGCTCAAGATTGCACTCAAGAAGTTTGGGTTCATAGCTAGTTGTTGTGATCCTTCTTTGTCTACTCTTCATACTAAAACCTATAGTCTCTATATATAGATGCTAAGGCTTGCGAGCCAAGCTTTCTAACAGAATAACAGATTCTCCTCCTAATCAGCTAACTGCATGTGACAGCTGGACTAGCCAGCTCGCACAGCCTAACAAAACAGAACGAACAACTAATTAATCAGAAATAACAATGACAGCTGGATTCACCAGCCTGTCATACACGAATTGGGTTGTTGTTGAGAATTCCCTAATACACCCCCGCAAGCTCAAGGTGGCTGACAAAGAGAAAACTTGTCATGCACATTGAGATTGGACCTTAAAGCCTCAAACCTTGGCTGAGACAAGGCTTTAGTAAACACATCAGTTGTTTGATCCAAGGAAGGTACATGTTGTACTGTTAAGAACCCAGGGTTCTTTGAAGAAAAAGACTGAATATTAATTCATTGTGCTTTTCGCGCCATCGCGGGTAAAAATTAAAAAAATGCAATTGCGTTATGAGGTCTCGGCTGTTCGCATAGGATATCGTGTCTCTCGGCGCTTTTGCCCCTTTTTTTCTAAAAAAAACAAAGTTAAAATTAAATTTAAAAATCAAGAGATGCGTAAGCCTTGATCTTCCTTTTAAATGAAGTACATAGAACTAGGTTCACACCTATCAGGCTAAATAAATAAAAATACAATATCTTTTTGTTTTCTCTTTAAGGAATAATTAGTAATTAGTAATAAAGCAATAAAAGGACAAAATAAGTAAGGGTAAAATTAATAATGTAGAAAGCTAAAAATTTGCGCAATCAATCTTAGGTACCGTCTTAGACGGGGCATTGCGGGGTGCTAACACCTTCCCCACTCATAACCGACTTCCGAACCTAGATTTTGGGTTCCGTAGGCTATTTGTCTATTTTTAAGATTTTTCTAGTGTTTTCCTTTAATAAACATTAGTGGCGACTCTATTAATAATAATCTTTGTTTTGCGCCGTCCCGCCGCGACCCCGGTTGCGACAGATGGCATGGTGACTCTGCTAGGTACACTTTGAGAGTCAGGCCTTCTTTTTTGATTGTTTATGTTTTTTTATCTTAGCTTTCTTTTTATTTTATTTTACCCTATTCATTTATTTATTGCATTGTACATATTTTCTCTATCTTGTATATATTTCATCTTTAGCATGCGGTATTAGGATAGATGACCAATTGAAAAATTGCTATGTTTGGTATTTTCTGGTTATGTTACCGGTGGGGTAGTTTTCTTTAGCAAAGCGTTCTTGGAAAAAGGTAGGTATGCTCTCAACGCACACACTACACCTTCACTTTACGAGACACTTTTGGGCTCTATACTCGAGTCTGAGCGAGCTTAGGAGTAGCGATGCCTCGGTAGTTGTCGTGAGAGACCTAGTGTCTACGCGTCAATTATTGAGTCACCACTCGGATTATTACTGGTCATTGAATTATTTGTCGTGAGAGGTCTAGTGCCTACGCGTCAGATAATTCGGTGAGCGGGACCTTGTTTATGTGATGAGGGTAATCCGGGGGCCTTTTAGAGTCTAGAACCTACCTTGGAAAGTGCACGTAATCTGACTATAGTCCCCACCTAATTAAGCTTTTGACCAATGTAGTATATCTCATCCTTTAGGTTTTTACCCTTGTAGGACAAGTGGGAGCATGCTCTTCTTCTCTCCACCTTACCTTTTCTTTTCTGTATCATCATCTCATATGTCATGCATCTATCATGTAAAAAAAAAGAGAGAAAAATCTTTTGTATACTATATGCCCACCATGAAATAAATGGGTATGTTTCACCTTCCATTCATTATACCATGCTCATGCATTTCATGGCATTTCACATGCTTTGTAATTAATCAGTTTCTTTAGTTACCTTCTGATCAGTATAAATCAAATTTTGTTAACGGTCCAAATGGTTCAAGACCAAGCCGTGCCTGTCCTGAAGAAGAACACCAAGGTTTCAGTCTTAGTAGATGACTTCGGGTATCTTAAAGAAATATGCAGAAGAGCGCCACGAGGAGTGCTTGCTGAGTTTTCAAGGCAATACGGAAATCTGTTGGGCCTGCTCGACATCAAAGTGGAGGTGGACGCCTTAGTCCAATTTTGGAACCCAAACTTCCGTTGTTTTGAATTGCCCCAATTTGACGTTGTACCGAATATAGAGGAGTATGTCCAAGATGTTGGATTGTCCTATCAGAGATGGGGCTGGTGTGTATCGCTGCAGAGGGTACTACGTAGAGGTGCAGAAGATAGCAGCATCCCTTGGCATACCCGACAATTGTTTTAGAACAAATTCTGATGGCTTTGTCAGTGGGGTGAAAACGGTAAAGCTAGAGAGGTACCTCAAAAAACTAGCTCAAATCGAGAATTGGGGTTGTTTCTTGAAGACTTTGCTGCTCATTACCTTTGGGGTGGTCCTATTCTCGTATTCAAAAGATGTGATAGAACGAGAGGCCATAGACGTGCACTCCCAGTATGCAGAAAACAAGAGGTGCCTGGTTCCGGCAATTCTCGCTGAAACCCTAATTTCCACAGATATCTACCGCAAGAACAAAAAGCCGGTGCTACTACCAGCGGTTGTATGCCTGGATTATTACCCATTGTTATGCTCAACGTCACATGGGCCACAATCTAAATGCACTGAAGGATTTTCATAATATTCCAAAAAGAAGTATGGAATAATGAATTTGCCAAGATGGAATTAAAAACATTCATGTGGGCCTGTCCATGGTTCACGCCTGGGGACATGATCCTCAGCTGTGGGCCCTTCTCTAATGTACCTCCAATGGGAATAAAAGAGTGCATATCTTATACTCCTGTTGTGGCTCTCCGACAGCTCAAACAGGTTCAGATCATGCCATCAAAAGAACAACTAGGGGGTTTAAACTTCCAATAAACCGACAAGAGCACCGAACTCCAGGTAACCCGAGTGGGAGACGCTTGGAATCTCGCGTTACCGCTTCAGAAGAGTATGATAAATGGAGAAAAGCAAAAGGAGTTTAGGTTTACACGCCAAAGGAGATCCCACGCACTGAGGAGGCATATCAAAAGGCAGAGCAAGACTTGAGGGACATGACTCTTCAGATAGAAGCACTCAGAGCAGAAGTACGGCAGTTAGGTGCGCTGCATGATGAGAGAATGGTGGGTATGATACGTATGGAGCATGAGTTCGAGAAGAAAGACAAAGCCTTAAAAGATCAGGAGGAGGAGATAAGACAACTCAAAGATGATTATTTGCAAGTCAATATGAGTCTAAAGAGAGCCAGGAGAGGCGAAGGGGTGACGTCGGCTGCACCACAAGTAAGGTCATTGAAAGACAAAGTTGTGGAGTTGGAAGAAATGATTAAGAAGGCCAAAGTAGGGAAGGAGAGACTAAAGACCAAAGTTGGGGCGCAGCAAGATGAAATTAGGAGAATCAAGGATGAAGCAGAAGAGGAAAAGGAAGAACTGAAAGACCAAATGGAGAGATTGAAGCTTATAATTCATATGAAGGAAGCAAGGTGTGGAGAGCTTGCTACTGAGGTTCGGGTTTAGAAAGAACGCTGGAGAACCCGCAGAGGGACCTGTTTGAAGCCCATAGGTGTGCTGATCAAGGTTGGAATCTGAGCAGAGAATACCATGATTCATTGTTAGAAGTACAGCAAAGAGAAACCCAATTACTGGAACAAGTGGAGGGTCTAATCCTCGAAAGAGATTATTGGAAAAAGGAATCTCATAACCACCAAGTTAGTAGTGTTAATCTGACCCTGGAAAAAGATCACTGAAAAGAGAAACCCACCACCTCCAGGCGGAAAGGGTAAAATTGCTGAGAGGGTGGAGGCAAATGTACGGAATGCTGAACTTTGACAGAGAACTTTACATGAACAAATACCATAGACTGTCCCAAAGTGTCCAATGCTACTCCAAGTAGTGGGTAGGAATGTTTGATGAAGCAGTAGCTGAAGTCCGAGCAACTCGCCTAAGGGTCCCTCCGAAGTTGAAGAGTTTCCTGAGGTTTTCTCGGGATCTTGCTAGTACCCTCAGGGGAATGAGGAGAAGAGACTTGAGTGATTCAGCTTTTCATTAATGTATCCCAAATGAGGAAATCACAAGCTTTGTAATGAAAATTGTACTGCAAACCTGAAATGAAATGTTTTGTCGCTACTTTGTTCGTCTCAAAACCTTGGTGTTTCGCGTTGCTGCCTAGACATAAATTTTGTAGGGGTATTTCCCACATGAATGATTGTCAACCATGTCTTAACCCAAGAGGTCTTTCTTTAGCGTTGGAACATGGGGAATCCCCAACTGCTGGATGCGTTAACAAATTTGTCTTTTTTTAGTTTTTCTTTTCTTATAACTTAATAATATTTCTTGTTCCCAAGGGAACTTCCTCTAAAAAACATAAATAATGAGCAGATAAATTGAAAAGAGACCAATCTCAGGAGGAATTAAGAAACGACGTGAACCAGCTGAAGGACAAGATGGCTCAGATCTTGGAAGCAATACAAGCACTAGCAAACCGGGAGAGCACAAAAGAGATTCCCCAGGTAGAGATGGTGAAAGAGAAGGAAAGGTGAAGCACACGCCGTGACTTTCGACGAGCCAATATTCCCCTAATCCGCAGTATAACCAATACCCTCAATCTCAGCATCAGACAGGAGCCAATATACCACCAGCTATAACCCAAACACAACCCCCACCTCCTAGACAAAACCCCAGGCAAAACCAAGGCTCTTGGACGAACACAAACCAAAGAGGACGGGAAAGGAGAACCCATTTTGACCTAATCCCCAAATCCTACACAGAACTCTTGCCACACCTTATTAATAATGCATTGATTGTCCGCGCTCCATCAAAACCAGTTGAGCCACCGCACCCTAAGTGGTATGATCCAAATGCCAAATGTGATTTCCACTCAGGAGCGATGGGTCACTCCACTGAAAACTGCTAAACCTTGAAGAATAGAGTACAAGCATTGATCGATGCAAAATGGCTGACCTCTACGGAGGAAGATGATCCTAGTATCGGGAAAACCCCCCTTCCAAATCACACGGGGGCATCTACTAATGCAATTGAAGAAGGCCCGAAATCAAAGCCGGTCAAAAGGGTAGATGAGATCAAACCCCCCGTGTGATTTGGAAGGGGGTTTTCCCGATACTAGGATCATCTTCCTCCGTAAAGGTCAGCCATTTTGCGTCGATCAATGCTTGTACTCTATTCTTCAAGGTTTGGCAGTTTTCAGTGGAGTGACACATCGCTCCTGAGTGGAAATCACATTTGGCATTTGGATCATATCACTTAGGGTGCGGTGGCTCAAATGGTTTTGATGGAGCGCGGACAATCAATCCATTATTAATAAGGTGCGGCAAGAGTTTTGTGTAGGATTTGGGGATTAGGTCAAAACGGGTTCTCCTTTCCCGTCCTCTTTGGTTTGTGTTCGTCCAAGAGCCTTGGTTTTGCCTGGGGTTTTGTCTAGGAGGTGGGGGTTGTGTTTGGGCTATAGCTGGTGGATTGAGGGTATTGGTTATACTGCGGATTAGGGGAATATTGGTAGTTGGGGATTGTCTTCTCTGCCCGTCGAAAGTCACGGCGTGTGCTTCACCTTTCCTTCTCTTTCTCCATCTCTACCTGGGGGAATCACTTTTGTGCTCTCCCAGTTTGCTAGTGCTTGTATTGCTTCCAAGATCTGAGCCATCTTGTCCTTCAGCTGGTTCACGTCGTTTCTTAATTCCTCCTGAGATTGGTCTCTTCCTTCCATGAGCTTTGCTTGGAGACGAGTCCTGTATGGATGTCGAGGATACAACTTCTTCTTTTCAATTTATCTGCTCATTATTTATGTTTTTTTTAGAGGAAGTTCCCTTGGGAACAAGAAATATTATTAAGTTATAAGAAAAGAAAAACTAAAAAAAGACAAATTTGTTAACGCATCCGGCAGTTGGGGATTCCCCATGTTCCAACGCTAAAGAAAGACCTCTTGGGTTAAAACATGGTTGACAATCATTCAAGTGGGAAATACCCTTACAAAATTTATGTCCAGGCAGCAACGCGAAACACCAAGGTTTTTGAGACGAACAAAGTAGCGACAAAACATCTCATTTCATTTCAGATTTGCAGTACAATTTTCATTATAAAGCTTGTGATTTCCTCATTTGGGATACATTAATGAAAAGCAGAATCACTCAAGTCTCTTCTCCTCATTCCCCTGAGGGTACTAGCAAGATCCCGAGAAAACCTCAGGAAACTCTTCAACTTCGGAGGGACCCTCAGGCGAGTTGCTCGGATTTCAGCTACTGCTTCATCAAACATTCCTACCCACTGCTTGGAGTAGCATTGGACACTTTGGGATAGTCTATGATATTTGTTCATGTAAAGCTCTCTGTCAAAGTTCAGCATTCCGTACATTTGCCTCCAACCCTCTCAGCAATTTTACCCTTTTCGCCTGAGGTGGTGAGTTTCTCTTTTCCAATGATCTCTTTCCAGGGTCAGACCCTCCATCATTTCTGTCAAATTAACACTATTAACTTGGTGGTTATGGGATTCCTTTTTTCCAGTAATCTCTTTCCAGGATCAGACCCTCCACTTGTTCCTGCAATTGGGTTTCTCTTTGCTGTACTTCTAACAATGAATCATGGTATTCTCTGCTCAGATTCCAACCTTGATCAGCACACCTATGGGCTTCAAACAGGTCCCTCTGCGGGTTCTCCAGCGTTCTTTCTAAACCCGAACCTCAGTAGCAAGCTCTCCACACCTTGCTTCCTTCATATGAATTATAAGCTTCAGTATCTCCATTTGATCTTTCAGTTCTTCCTTTTCCTCTTCTGCTTCATCCTTGATTCTCCTAATTTCATCTTGCAGCGCCCCAACTTTGGTCTTTAGTCTCTCCTTCCCTACTTTGGCCTTCTTAATCATTTCTTCCAACTCCGCAACTTTGTCTTTCAATGACCTTACTTGTGGTGCAACCAACGTCACCCCTTCGCCTCTCCTGGCTCTCTTTAGACTCATATTGACTTGTTGATAATCATCTTTGAGTTGTCTTATCTCCTCCTCCTGATCTTTTAAGGCTTTGTCTTTCTTCTAGAACTCATGCTCCATACGTATCATACCCACCATTCTCTCATCATTCAGCGCACCTAACTGCCGTACTTTTGCTATGAGTGCTTCTATCTGAAGAGTCATGTCCCTCAGGTCTTGCTCCGCCTTTTGATATGCCTCCTCAGTGCGCGGGATCTCCTTTGGCGTGTAAACCTAAACTCCTCTAGCTTTTCTCCATTTATCATACTCTTCTGAAGCGGTAGCGCGAGATGCCCCCTGAACCTGAGCCTCCGTCTTGTAAACATGATTCCAAGCGTCTCCCACTCGGGTTACCTGGAGTTCGGTGCTCTTATCGGTGTATTGGAAGTTTAAACCCCCTAGTTGTTCTTTTGATGGCATGATCTAAACCCGTTTGAGCTGTCGGAGAGCCACAGCAGGAGTATAAGATATGCACCATTTTATTACCATCAGAGATACATTAGAGAAGGGCCCACAGTTGAGGATCATGTCCCCAGGCGTGAACCACGGACAGGCCCACATGAATGTTTTTAATTCCATCTTGGCAAATTCATTCTTCCATTCTTGAGCTTCCATACTTCTTTTTGGAATATTATGGAAATCCTTCAGTGCATTTAAATTGTGGCCCATGTGACGTTGAGCATAAAAGTGAGTTATAATCCAGGCATGCAACAACTGGTAGTAACACTGACTTTTTGTTCTTGCGGCAGATATCTGTGGAAATTAGGGTTTCAGCGAGAATTGCCGGAACCAAGCACCTCTTGTTTTCTGCATACTGGGAGTACGCGTCTATGGCCTCTCGTTCTATCACATCTTTTGAATACGAGAATAGGACCACCCCAGAGATAATGAGCAACAAAGTCTTCAAGAAACAACCCCAATTCTCGATTTGAGCTAGTTTTTCGAGGTACCTCTCTAGCTTTACCCTTTTCAACCCACCGACAAAGCCATCAGAATTTGTTGCAAAACAATTGTCGGGTATGCCAAGGGATGATGCTATCTTCTGCACCTCTACGTAGTACCATATGTAGCGACACACACCAGCCCCATCTCTGATAGGACAATCCAACATGTTGGACATACTCCTCTATATTCGGTACAGCGTCAAACTGGGGCAATTCGAAACAACGGAAGTTTGGGTTCCAAAATTGGACTAAGGCGTCCACCTCCACTTTGATGTCGAGCAGGCCCAACAGATTCCCGTATTTCCTTAAAAACTCAGCAAGCACTCCTCGTGGCGCTCTTCTGCATATTTATTTTAAGATACCTAAAGTCATCTATTAAGACTGAAACCTTGGTGTTCTTCTTCAGGACAGGCACGGCTTGGTCTTGTACCCCCTCCATTTGGATTGTTAAAAAAATTTGATTTATACTGTTTAGAAGGTAACTAAAGAAACCGATTAATTAAAAAGCATGTGAAATGCCATGAAATGCATGAGCATGGTGGGCATATAGTATACAAAAGATTTTTCTCTTTTTTTTTTACATGATAGCCACATGAGATGAATGATGCATGACATATGAGATGATGATACAGGAAAAAAAAATAGGCAGACCTTGTCCATTACCAACATGAATCTGATCTGAAGAAGATTTTTGAAGGGACTAAGAGCAGATTTATTAGGACTAGATTAGTGTGTGGTGTTTGTGTAGAAGGAATTAAAGTTGTACCAACAGAAAGAATAGGCAGACCTTGTCCATTACCAACATGAATCTGATATGCACCTGTGAGAGTAACACCATCATCAAGGACTGAGGGATCATGTGTCACATGATGAGTAGCCCCTGAGTCAGGATACCAGTTTCCAAGATCAGAAGGTGTTGTTGGACTTGTGAGCAATGCCTGTGGAGCTTGCTGAAGCAATCTACCAGGAGAAGATCCATTCCAACCATGAGAAGAAGCCACTGGAGCTTGAGAGTAATTCTGAGTGGGTTGTTGCATGGGATACTAGCCAAGCTAAGGCCTGCTAAAGGCATAGCCTCCAGGAAAGAAATTCTAACCTTGTGGATTCCGTGATACTGGTGCATAGGAAGGATTCATTCCATAGAATGGTGAAAAACCCTGACTAGGGAACCCTAGATGTGAAGGATAACCCTGTGATGGAAAAGCTGCAGCACCAAAAGCAGTAGCAGGTGAGGGTGGATAGTAGCCCGCAAACTGTGGTGAATTACCAAAAGGAGGTGGTCCAGTAGCCGGTGGTCCAGATGGACCAAACATTCCTGAATAACTAGGTGGAAACATGCCAGGAACGGAACCAGAATTGCGATGATAGCATGTTGAGGCATCATGACCCCATTTGTAGCATATCTAGCATTGGATATTGCTGCGGCCACGGCCACCACGTGAACCTCCAACACCTCCGCTGTAGTCACCAAGGGGTCGGAACTCAGGATCGTAGCCTCGGTTCGGGTCATAACTATGATTCGGATTGTAACCTCAATTTTCAGTATCATGGCCTCGGGTCGGGTCAAAGCTTCGGTTTGAATCACAACCAGATTGTGGATTCTGCATTTCTAGGGTGAAGTTGGAATTTGGAAAATCCGTTAGTCCTGATGCAACATTCGCAAGAGGAATTCCACCACCAGAAACCGAATCAAAGGAAACATTCGGTGATGGAGTTGGATTTGCAACAGTCAAGAGAGTTGAAGCAGTAACATCAAGAGCATGACGCTTCTTGTTGCGCTCCAATCAAGCTTCGTGTGTGATAATCATGGACTCCACTTGTGACACAGAACATGTAGTTTCACGATTGTACACAATCGTCATCAGAGTTGTAAACTCATCCGGTAAACCATCAAAAATGGCTTCAAGATGATCGCGGTGACCGACAGGATCTCCAATTGAGATCAGAGTGTTGACAATAATTTTCACAAGAAGAAGATACTTACAAATTGATTGCGAGCCCTTGGTTATGGTTTTCAGTTCGGATTTGAGTTGTGTTGACTGAGCATTCGCTTGTGCTTGGAATTGATTTCCCGACCAGCCA
This sequence comes from Acmispon strigosus, assembly GCA_030819835.1. Taxonomy (NCBI): domain Eukaryota; kingdom Viridiplantae; phylum Streptophyta; class Magnoliopsida; order Fabales; family Fabaceae; genus Acmispon; species Acmispon strigosus. The sequence goes on from JAUAMA010000007.1 coordinate 35,724,327, forward strand.
AGAAGAAGAAACATTCGCTTTAGCAGCCATGGACTCAAGATTTCACAGATCGTAACCTAGCTCTTGATACCATAAAAGAAAACATAAAGAAAGAAAATTGAAACTGAATAATATTTTCTCATTGATAATTGCTGAATATGACTGTGTATAACTGCATCTATATATAGATGCTAAGGCTTGCAAATTGCAAGCCAAGCTTTCTAACAAAATAACAGAATCTCCTTCTAATCAGCTAACCGCATTCTCCTTCTAATCAGCTAACTGCATGTGACAGCTGGACTAGCCAGCTCGCACAGCCTAACAAAACAGAACTAACAACTAATTAATCAGAAATAATAATGACAGCTGGATTAACCAGCCTATCATACACGAATTGGGTTGTTGTTGAGTATTCCCTAATATAGGGGATTTCCACTCCAATGGTGAGTGGCCAAAAACTCACAACATGGATCTAATTATATGAGTGATCCAACCTTGTATAGGTCTATTGTAAGAGCACTACAATATGCAACAATCACCAAACCTGAGATTTCTTATGCAGTCAACAAGGTCTGCCAATTTCTCAGTCAACCCTTAGAAGAGCATTGGAAAGCTGTCAAGTGTATTCTAAGGTATCTTAAGGCTACAGTGGAGTTTGGTTTGCATCTTAGGCCTTGTTCTTTGGCTTCTCCACTCTCCTTGGTTGCATTTTGTGATGCTGATTGGGCTCAAGATCCAGATGATCGTCGGTCTACCTCAGGATGCTGTATTTTTCTTGGTAAAAATCTGATATTCTGGAATTCCAAGAAACAGACCTTGGTTGCTAGGTCCAGCACAGAGGCTGAGTATCGAACTTTGGCTAACACCACTGCAGAATTAATGTGGGTTCAGTCACTTTTGCAAGAGCTTGGTATTCCTCATCTCATCCCTAAGGTGTACTGTGATAATCAAAGCACAGTAGCACTCACACAAAATCCAGTTCTTCATATAAGAACGAAGCATATGGAATTGGATATTTTTTTGTTAGGGAGAAGGTTCTCAGCAATACTCTGGTTGTGGAGCATGTTCCTTCCCTAGATCAAAGGGCTGACATTCTCACAAAAGCTTTGTCTCCACTTCGGTTTGAGGAATTGCGTTCCAAACTCAATGTGGCTGACAAGTTCTCACTGGTCTACCCACCTTGAGTTTGCGGGGGCATATTAGAGATAATATGTAGAAATACAATTAGTAAAGTTGCTAGTTAAATATAGTTAGTTGTAAACTGTCTTGAGGCAGCTTCAGCATGAAGCTGTCCTACTCCTACTATAAATATGAGCTATTACAACTCTCATAACCACCTTTCACAAATGAAATACAATCAGTTTTCTTTTTCAGTTTCTCTCTTGTTCATCTTCTATTATTTTATCATAAATCATTATGTTTAGAAACAAACCATTTAACTCTAAATACTTCCCAATGATTTAGCCCATAGTCCTGGATAGTGGTGGTCCCCAAAAACACTATAGCGGGGTCGATACAGCAGGCGATCGCACTATAGCCAATATATTGAAATTTTAGATGCAGGTTAACTAATATATATCACAAATATATAAATTCTCAAAAATATAAAAAAAAAATCATAACAGAAAGGGGGTGAATGAGCTTGAGAGAGACAGGTGAGGAGTATTTAGAGATACAATTAAAAAGAATAACAGAATACAAACCTGCGGGGCAGTAAAACTTGAAGAAGACACCAACTCTTGGTTAGAAAAACACTGGCACGGCAAGCAGTGGGTCCAATGGATTTTGGTCAAACAAAGGTAGGACAGCTAGAGGGCAAATGGATTTCTTCCAAACCCTTTCGAACCCTTCTCCGTGAGGCAGACCAAACGAAAACCCACAATCACCCCTGAAATGCTTTGCTAAGGTTAGGATTTGAGGGTATAAATGGGTACAAGGTTAGGAGTTGTCCAGTTGCCAGAGTTCAAAAAAGGGGTCATGGGCGGCCGAAGAAAATTAAAAAGGGCCGGAAAGCTCGGGTTAAGTCCTCTCCCCATAGTGAGGACGGGCCTGTGGTGATGAAGGGGGAAGATTGTTTTAATGGAGAGGGTCCAAGAAAACTATCAAATCGAGGGAGGAAGAAGAAGGTTCTGGATGCGGTGATTGTGAATAATTATGGATTGTCGGGGGTGTCAGAGGTCTCAACTCCTATTAGTGATTATCAGCTGATTTTACCAGAGACCGAGGATTCTGATGGCGTGCTGACAAGGGCAAGAAGGGCTTTAATCGTGAGTAAAAGGGTGGGCGTTGTGTATAAACGTTCAGACGAGATTGTTCTTCAAGGATTAATCAAGCAGATTGAGTCTCATAAAGCTAATAAGGGGCCTTTGTTGGTGTCGGTTTTGAGCGTCTTTGTTCTGTTTTCTCCAGTTTCTTTTGGGTTTTTCTTGCTTGTGTTCTTTGGGTTTTTTTTTTCTGTTTTGGGTGATTGCGTGGTTTTGGGATCTCTTTGGCTCAATGTTGGTTGAGCAAGTTGTTCTTCCTTTCGTGTTGGGTTTTGCTATTTCTTGAGATTTTGCTCAAGTTTTATTATTCAATAATATATTTAGCTTTCGAAAAAAAAATTGGTTTTTCTCTCTGATTTCACAGTTGCAGCAAGAAAAAAGAAACCCACTGATCAAGCCGCACCACTGCTATAGCAGCAGTGTTGTCAAATAGCGGATATCGCGGCGCTATAGCGTATCGCTTTGAGGGGTCACCTCTATCTGCTATTTTCCGCTCTGAGGGCTTGACATAGCGGATTATTGGCTTTCCACTATTTTCCGCGATTAACAACACTGTATAGCAGCACGAATGTTCACTAATGACTACCATGGGTTTTAGCTTATAGTTTTGATAGGTCTCCCTTTTTCTCTAATTATAGGATAGCATCCATTTGATCCACTCCTTACTGGGACGTCTACAGGGCTGCTCTGTGCATGCCAAAACAGGCATGACTCTATTGTCTTTTCTATAATAAATGTTACCCCAACTTTCTCAATAATACATTCACTTCTGGTCCTGTACTATCTTATCTTTTACTCATCCATTGTAACATGTTAATATTTGCAACATTATGCTTATTTTATTTTATTTTTTACTCATAATCGCCCAACAATCAATCTCGTAATATCATTACGGTTTTATGGGCGTGCGGTAAAAAACTTCTTTAAATTTGAGTGGTATTTTTCTCTCCCAAATTAATTATGAAGCACTCCTCCATTCATCCATCCTGCTTAAATCCTATGATTTAATCTCTATTTCTCCTTTATTTTGTATGATGGACCCAAGAAACAATTATAAACCTTGTAACTTGTGATACGGGATGGTCTTCAATTTTCATATCAGCTATAATTAATGTGCCTTCTGCTAGCCTTGCATTTCATACAAGTTTTAATTCTACTTAAATAAAAATCATGTGTTCCCAATGCTTGTTTCCACATCGCTAACTACAGTCTCAATGCGTAATAAACCATAACTGATATCTTGTAAGTGTAAGAACATGAAAGTACTAAGCAATACCTCTTGAAGAGTCTTTGTGCCACTTTCTGTGAGTAAAAACACTGGAAAACTGTAGGATTTCCACATAATACCAGATCCCTGCAGATATTGAGCCAAAAAATAAAACAGAAATGAATTAATCAATCTAGTTTCTAAATAATTGATTGTGTTGACTCACGACTGAAATAGCATTAGCCAACAACCAACATATAATCGGTTATATTGATCTCTACATTCATCTAATATCGTTATATCTTCTGATCGTAATCCAAGACATACTTATCATAATAACTTGTCTTTTTTATCATGACTCCATGTCACTAAATTCCAAAAATATAAATCAACCAAAACTAAAAACTTTATATGAACCAAAGTGCACCCATTAGTCATAAGATCCATTTAATAAAAATAATTATATCAGAATTGGAAAATGTTCAGTGGTAACAAGCACAGAGAAAAGAAAATGACTAATAATCAATGTTAACATGAGATACAAATAACCCAGAAACATTACAGAAAAGAAATTTATATCGTACAATTGGATTCCATTCATGGCTGAAATTATGATAAGGAGCAAATTCAGCTTGAGGAAACTTTCGATCCGGAGAGAATCCTACAAGTAATAGAAAAATGATATCACGAGCAGCTTTAAAAGCAAATATTACTCTATCTTTGTTTGAAAACAGACAATGAACAAACGGATACTGCTCAGTGCTTACCCTTTAACTTATTCCGCGAACCAGAACCAGTTCTTGATTCAACCAGTACACCACCAACGTTACTTGCGAAGCCTGAGTCATCTGATATTCTGAAAGGGAAAAATCATAAAAAAAAATATATATAATTTCACAAATCAGAAATGAATATACAGAATATTAGTAATTACATCACTTAAAAGCAACTCAAGAAGGAAAGGACTGCATTTCATCCCAGCAGGAAAGTTATGAAGGTCCCACTAACTCAGAGCTACGAATTACGATTTATGCGACAAAAATTTTAGCAACTACTATTAAATAGAAATATAGAAATGTTATACCTGGTAAAGAGAGATGGAAACTCATCCAATGACACTAATATAGCAGATGGCTCTGATAGGTCATGAGCATTTTCGAACCTCACTATAGGAGCCGCAACCTTATCTCGCCCAGGATCTAAGAAAACAACAATTGACCAGCTTATCATCGTTTAAACCCTAAAGTATACAATTTAGTCGTGAAAATGCTGCGGTAGAAGCTGAAATCGAGACTCACTTGAACAACCGATGGTTCCAGAAAGGTTGAGCAGCCGCACACAAGGGTATCCATTAACGACAGTGTACATGGTGTTCTGAAGATCAGGAACCGATTCCAAGGAGGAGCTGGATTGTCCTGTGAAGAAGAAGCGAACGCAGTCAGTGGGAAATGGCAGTTTCAAGGTGAAATTGTGAACGAAGATTGAAGTCAAATGAGTTGGTACCAGAGATGCACATGAGGAGGTGTGAGGTGAAGAAGATGAGGAAGAAGAGAGAGATGAAGGTTGGCGCCATGGATGAATAAACCCTAATGAGAGAGGCGAAGGTGCTTGTTCAGGTGCAGGAGGGAGGGAGTGAGTGTGACTGATTCCGTTTCTCGGCTTCTTGCTCTGACTGAATATTTGGAGATTACATGTGATTTCAGAGATCAAGAAGCACAACGTACGGTTTCGATTTTCAATTTCAGTACCCAGGAGGGGATTGGTTAGGGTTGGATACACGGATACACTCATACAAAAAAAAAATTGAACTGAATACACTCATACAAATTATTTGTGAAACAAATGGAGAATATATGCCTATATAGTACTTTCCACCAGCGCGCAACCTGACCAAAAACCGGCCCAACCGATTTGGTCGGGTAGCAGGTCCAACCAGCCCAAAAAAATGAGTTGGAAGGGTTGTTTTCGATCGAGTCCGATTTGGTCTCTGGCTCGACTGAACCAGTTATATTTATACACATATAAAAAAAACCTACTTTTGCTAGGTCCGGTCTGGTCTGAGCCCACTAAGTGACCAAAAAAACGCGGTCAATGAAAAAAAATGCATTACAGGTCAGCAGCAGTGCTTGTGGGACCCACGCGGTATTAATAAAAAATGTTGTGTTTCTCTTCACGCGTTCCACACTGTCAGATCAATCTTTATCAACGGATGTGGTTGCTTCTAACACGGATCAAGCTTTATCTATTTATAATCTCATTCACACACACACACCCTTCATCTTCCACTTCCAGAACGGAAACCCTAGCACTGCTGCTCTCCTTTTCCACCTCACACACCACCATCCTCTCCTCGACTCCTCCTGCTCCTGCCAACCCTAACCGTCGCTGTTCTCCAGCCTCTCCTTCTCCTCCTCACACACCACCATCCTCTCCTCATGTCAACCTTAAACCGCCAGAAATTGTTGTGGCATGCAAAACCAGCTGCATGGGACTGCCACTAAAACACTTAGTGGCAGTTATAAACTGCCACAAATTGTAAAAAAAACAGCCACAAAAATGCTTTTTTTATAGTGATTTTATTGGGAGTGAATAATTATTTTGTGTATTTTTATTATAATACAAATAACGAAAAATAATGTTAACTAATTAGTAGTAAGTGATAATGAAAATCTAATTATTTTATATGAGTAAATCCAATATTTTCACCATTTATAAATAAGTTTATTTTTTAATTAAATTTATCAATAACTAAATAATTTAACTCAACAATAACAATTAGTAATTGATAAGTAATAAAATTAATATTTTATTAAAATAAAAAATTTATATTTATTAATTAATATTATTATAAATTATATAAAATATAAATATTGAAATTAATTTTGAGTCATGGTAATAAACAAACAAAAAACTGATATCCTATCCTGTCAGGATAATTTCTATCCTAGCACCCCTCAGGATAACTTTCACACATAACGAACATGATAAGATAAGGGACAACATAGTGTTATCCTATCCTGCTGGCGCAACAAACAATAGATAACAATAGGATATGATTACTATCCTATCATATTTCTGTTTATCCTATCCACCAAACGGACCCTATGAGTCTATGTACCCAACTAGAAGAAATTGGGCTCTTCTTTTCGTTTTACCAATCTGGTAATGTATGGTCCAAAAAAAAGAAAGTGAACTTGCACTAAAAGAAAAAAGAAAAATACTATTTTTTTAATTTAATTGCTCGAAAAAATTCGATCCGAGTAGGATCACCATGAGCGACAAAGCTCAAATTCACAAATACTCAAACCTGAGATCACTACTTAAGTTAAAACAATCTCGTATCAGTTGATCTGAACACTTTGTGGTATAATAAAAATATTACTGCTAAAAAATGTAATGACCCGTATTAATAGTGTTTTTTTTCTTCTAATAAGTTGTTTTTATATTCATGAACAACTGAAGTATCTCACAATTTCATTAAAGATTTAATCATTTTTAGGATAAAATTTTAATTAAAATTAAAAAATTGTTATTTTAGTTAAGTTTTCTAATAAATTATTTCATAAATAGCTGTATTTACAAAACCTGATCCTTGTGCAACACGTATTAGAAAACATTTGTTGGGAGATGTCTACTCATTTAACGTAATTTCCTAACAATCGAACTTTTGAATTCAGGGTTCAAAAAGTCATTTTAAACACGACCGACACTCCTTAAATATCATAGCATTTAGGTGTAGAATTAGAATTTGGGTAGACACCAAGTTATTCACAGAATTCGTTGCTCTCTTATTACTTTTTGAGACTTGAATTTTCTCTCTCTTTCTCATATTAAATTGACTTGAGTGTCGAAGTGTATTATACAGTATTCACATCGTCGTGCTCATCATCATGCTCTCAGTCACACACCACTAAGCTCGTTCAGATATTCATCTCACTCAAATTCTGAAAGATCACACTCATTAATGAAAAATTAAGTAACTTAGTACAATTATACTAGCTCAAGTGCAAATTTCTTAAATAAATGTAAGTTACACACAATACATAAGAAAACAAACATTCAAGAATAAATAATATAATAAACAGTATGGATAGAAGAATTTTATGCATGAGTTTGTGAGATAATTTGGTTTGAAGGCTATTAAGATTTAAATAAAAAATCAACATTATACTCCAAAATTTGTAAAATATACAATTTTCATGGAATTTTATAACATTTCAATGTTCAATTTTCATTGAATCGACGGCCTTATCAAAACCTTTGCATCAAATCTCCAAAATTACTGAAAAAATTCAGTACTACAGGAATATGTAGAAATACTGTCAATTTATGACTTCTATTTCCCAATTATAATTTTTTTGTAAATTAAAAAGAACAATCAAATCAAATAAAACAGGTATCACATAAAGGAGCATTTGTTTTCAGTACTAAGGAGGTACCAAGAATTTTCTGCAAACATTCTTGCATGCAAACCACTCGGGGGAACAACTTAGTTGAAACAAAACGCAGATCCTCATAGAGGAATAAAAGAATTAACATTTAATCTGACCTGATCCAAATTATAGAGGTACACATATGAAGGACCTCAACAAAATCCAACGCCTAATTAGTCTTTATCTGATAACATCCGAACTCATTCGAAATATTAAAATCAATTTAGACAGTGAAAACAAATACTAAGAAAATCATAAATAGAAAAATCAGGAAAAGTGTATGCCAGCTTTGTTAAATAGAGAAAGCAGGTAGAGGAACTCTTGCAGAGAGAGTTTGGACGACCTCTTTTCTTCAAAATCTCCCTCCTTCAAAACACTCAAAACCTTTTCTTTGAATTCAGATTGCGTGCCTCCATCCTCAACTTCCATTTCATCATCATCCGCTCCATCATCATCCACTCCATCATCATCCACATCCATACCTTGATCATCACCAAAACTAGAGAAGTCCACTTTAGTGTCTGTTTCCTTCAGTGAACCTTCTTGCGAGAGTTTCAGTGCCTGCACAGTCTGGTAATTTTTTTCTAGCAAAGAGATCACGTTCTTTTGCCTGAATATTGAGCCAAGAGTCTTGTTCTTTCTGTTAAAACATATCCGCAGAAACCCATCCCACTCCTTCTGCTTAACTTCAATGCGGGGCTTTCTGGGCTCGATTCGTACTACAGAGGAATCAACCTTAGGTGGAGGCCTGAAGTTGTTTCTTCCAACTTTGAGGAGGTGGAAGATTCGAGCATGGAGTTGTGTGTTCACAGTAAGTCGACAATAGAGTTTATCCCCAGGCTGAGCAACCAATCTCATGGCAAACTCTCTCTGGAACATTATGATGGCACACCTAAATGCAGGTTGGTGGTTGAGTAGCTTGAATGTGAGAGGGGAAGAAATTTGATAAGGAATATTTGCCACGCATATGTCAAAATAAGGAAGATCAGTCCTCAGCACATCACCTTGGATAACCTGTAATCATACAAAAACAAGTTTTATTAAAATGAAGTTGAAACAACCAAGGAAAAGGAACAAGCTATACGGTAAACTGTCAAGACTTGACTCAAAGCAACATTGAATATTGAAAATCGAATACAATTGCCTCACGTCAAACCTAATTTTAAGCATACATGTACACAATACCAAATTTCCAATTCTTTCCAAATCACATTAAAAAGAAACAAACTTAAAGTTAATTCTTTTAACTGAGTAGGATCAAAGCAGAAAATGCATTGCGATAGAGAACATGTTAAAATTCCAAACATTTAACCAATCTAGTTATGACCATCTTCAACTAGACACCAAATACTTCTACACAATATTTTCCAGTCAAAGAAAAATTAACAAACGCTAAATAATGACAATATCCTATTGAAGCCAGTAGGGTGTAGCTCCTAAAATTTGACAGCCAAATGTCTAACTCCAGTACTATTTCAAGCATTAAAGCGCAATACAATAAACTCAAAGTCTGGACTTTTGGTTAAAGAGACAACAACCCAAGCGGTTGATTCTACACAAGTAGTCATTAACCTGTATCCCAAGAGCTTTCATCACACAGAAAACCCTCTGTTTCCAATGACTAACTCATTTTCAATCACGAAAGTTTATAAATTCATACCATTCAACCACACCATTCAAATTGTAATTTACATGGCTATAACATAGATTTCTCACCACCATCCCATCTGCTAAAACAGAAAACAAACAAATTGACAGAAGCATACCGTGAGGCGGTTGGAGTAAGGGGTCCCCTGGAATCGCCTCTGCAGCTCGAGAACCATACGAGGGTCAATCTCAACGGCAATAACCTTCTTGCCAGCTTCCAAAAGCTTCTTGGTCAAGTTTCCGGTACCGGGACCAATCTCGAGGATCACATCAGTGCTTTTGATGCCAGATTTCTGCACTATGGCATCCACAAGCAAGGGGTTCTTGAGTATATGCTGACCCTTCGATTTGTGAAAAGATATTCCGCCTTGGTAAGGGGTGTTCTGTTGGGGCTTGCCCTTTTCCTTCTTGATCTTGCCTCCTGCCATTGATGCTACTAGTCTATCTCTCTCTCTCAGAAACACAGATAGGGTTCCTGTTTGACATTAAATACACAGGGAATCTATATCAATATATATATAGTAAAGCTCACTTAGAGAACCTACATTTTCTTATCTTATTGAAGTTATGGTGCGGGGGAGATTAATAGATATGTAAAAAAGTTTACACAGAAATCCAATCACATTATGTTATGACCAAATGGTTATATTTCATTTTAATCTATTCTTCTGACAGCAAGAGCAGACAAACTTGACAAGAGCAACCAACCTCTATTCTTCTGACAGCAAGAGCAGACAAACTTGACAGGCACCCGAACGCTTTCGAACGGGTTTCGGCTGGAGCGGCGGCGGCGCTGCGCTGTGGTCGGTGTGGCGGCGGATCCTTAAGATGGAGAGGAGAGGACGGCGGCGACTCCAGGCGTCACGGCCGAAGTGGAGGAAGGTCGTTGGTTTGAGACGGTGAAACGGCGGCACCGAGAGGCGGTTGACGAAGAGAGAAGGAGTGGCGAGGAGGTTTTTGGCTGAGAGGGAGAATCGATGATGGAAGAAGAAGAAGAGCAGAGAGCGATGTAGAGGTGAAGGGGTTCGGGAGTGAGGCTGGTGGTCGAAGGTCAAGGAAGAGGATCGGTGGCAGTGAAGAGAAAAGTGAGGGTGGTGAGGGGGAGAATGAGCGGCGGCGGCTTGTGTGTTTGATGGGTTAGTAGAGAGGAAGAGCAGATTTTGAGAGAGAGGAAAGATGAAGAGGGACGGCTAGGGTTTTTTATAAAGAATAATAAAATTACTCTTATTAATATTTTTATATAAAACAAATATATTAACTATTAAATTTATTTATTTAATAAAAAATCTTATTTGCAGACATAGCAGTGGATATAAGGATACATGCCCCCCAAAATCTTAGGCGCCGGGTTTCCCTTATTATTCGTTTTCTGAATCAACTGTTTCGTGTTTTAGAATTTAAAGACATTTGGCTACTGAGTAATTTTCTAATTTGTATCTCTGGCCTTTTCACTTAATTAGCAAATGTCTTTCTCTACTTCTCATCTTCTCTGAGTTTTCTTCTTGAACAGTTAGTCTCTCGGCAATTAAAATCCACCCTTAACCTTTGATAAAGAAGTGTGAAGTATTGTTGCCTTTCGGTTTATACTGTGTTTATGTCCTGCTTCCATGAACAAACTTGTTTAAGATCATGCTCATGATGCTCTTTTGGATAATTTTTAATATTGTTGTTTATTTATGCTAGATAAGCAATCACCTTGAGCTGATTAAGCCAAACCCCAAAGATGATCCTGACAAACAAATTAAAGATGCAGAGTTTGCTGCTGCTGTATTTGGCCCTGATATTGATTTAGTGGGTGGCAACACGCAGAATGAGAGTTTCATGGGTCTAAGTGATGTGAAAGATTGTGGCAAAATGCGAGCACTTGAAAAACTATTGTTCTCATGGATTTCACATGGTGACAAAGTTCTTTTGTTTAGCTATTCTGTAAGGTGAATAGGTAGTCTACCTTCAGATTATGTTTGATACTTTTTCTGAGTAAGTTAGGATGGATTTGGCACAAAAGTGATTGGAATTATAGTTATTTACTCTAGTATTTCCCTTTCTAGATTCCTGTTTTGAGACAAATGCATGAATATAGGTTGTTGAGTATTAGAAATATAATATAAAACTATTATTTGTCTTCACTTAACACCTTAAGTTTTTGGGATTGTTTGTTTATGACATTGTACTAGAGTTTCTAAGACCAAATGCACTCTACAGTTAAGTTTTGGTCCTTGTTGCCCTTATTTTTCTAATAAAAAGTTAAATTTCAATCTAAGATAAGATTGATGGATTTGTGCACTGTTGTATGTCCATGCTTCAAACCCAAAAGGTCATTATTATTGTATCGTCATCTAGTAGCTTAAGTCTTTTGGATAGTTTGTCCATGATAGAGCTTCCTCTTAACTAATGCCTAAAGCCATAGTTGTGTCATTCTGTCTTGGATGATTGAACATGAGAACATCATTGGCGTTATTAAACTGCTCTCTGTACATGCCTCATTTTTCTGCTGTTTAAGTTGAGCTACTCTTTTCAGGATGCTGGACATATTGGAGAAATTTCTCATACGAAAAGGCTACTGCTTCTCAAGTCCGAGCAAACAAGTATATCTCAAACTAGATAGTTGAATAAGCATAAATGAAATTGAATCTTCTACTGAGCTCTTATTTGTTATTTTAGGTATTCCTGATATCAACTCGTGCTGGTGGGCTTGGATTGAACCTTGTCAGTGCAAACCGGGTTGTACTATTTGATCCCAACTGGAATCCTGCACATGACTTACAGGCTCAGGACAGATCCTTTCGATATGGACAGAAGCGGCATGTTGAGGTGTACCGTCTTCTCGCAGCTGGTTCACTTGAAGAACTAGTTTATACTCGCCAGGTATACAAGCAGCAGCTCTCAAACATTGCTGTCTCTGGAAAGTTGTCTATAGTAAAGCATTATCGTTCAAAGGCAGCCTTAGAAGGATCAAAAACGGTTTCAGCGGATCTCGCAGCGGCTGGCATTAAGAATGAAGTAAACCATGAAGTAATGTAACTAACTTGTGTTAAAACTGGTTATATGCTAATCTCCAGAAACTATTTTTCAATGACTTGAAAGACTTTTTGAACTAGCGCAGGTTGGATTTTTGTTTGTGCATGCTAAAAATGTTCACAGGTTCTGTTTTATGTTATATCCATTTATTTCTACAACTGCTGCAATATCGTATACGGCGGCGGCTTTTTTTTTTTTTGCTAAAAATGTTCACATGTATATGGCGGCGGTTTCAAACCGCCTCAAATAAGTAAAACACTGCGGCGGTTAAAAACCGCCACTAAATACCAGCGGCGGTTATTCCAACAGTTAGCCAAAACCGCCGCAAATGTATCTCTCGACGCTTGTAACTGTGGCGTTTGGGCAACCGCCTCTCTCATACATTTTGCGGCGGTTTGAACCGCCGCAAAATGTACCCAGAACTGCCGCAATAACCAAAATTTCTGGTAGTGTGACCCCCCTGATGCGGAGCATATGTAGGTTGTTTCTCAATTTTGTAACTCTTGTGATCTCCATGATGTAGGTTATACATGTTACAGGTTCACTTGGTCAAATAAGCGGTGGGTGCCCGATATAGTAGAGGATAGGCTATATTTTGCTTTGGCTAATGATGCTTGGCATGATCTTTGGCTGGTGACCACAATCTCACACTTTCCTAGACATCATTCAGATCACAATCCCATCCTTGTTGTCTGTGGGGGCTCATAGGGCTCGACATGAGAGGAGGAGGGCCCAGCTGTTTCGTTTTGAGGAGATTTGGCTACATGAGGGAGAGGAGTGCGCCGAGGTAGTGGCGGAGACTTGGTGTCGTATGAGATGGGAGATTCTAGATAAAATAGCCAAAGTCGGAGGGGCGTTAAAAGGGTGGGGGAGGGGGAAATTTGGAGATGTGCCGAAGAAAATCTCAGGTCAGAAAACTATTCTACAAAATCTCCAAAGAATGCCACATACTGAAACAACAAATGAGGCAATTCAAAATGCTGAGAGGAAGCTGGATCTACTATTAGAGAAACAAGAAGTATGGTGGAGTCAGAGGTCGAAAGCTACTTGGCTGAGACATGGGGACCGAAACACTCGGTTTTTCCATCACAAGGTGTCTTAGCGCAGGGAGAGGAACATGATTACTAAGATTATAGATGATGCGGGTCGGGAGTTTGAGGATGACGCTGACATATCCTCTATTTTGTGTGATTATTTTCATCGGCTCTATGCTTCTTCTAATCCTTTTGGGGTAGATGAATTGACAGATTTGGTTGCTCAGAGGGTAAATCTGACACATTTGGCGGTCTTGAATACACCTTTCACAAAGGAGGATGTGGAGGAAGCTCTATTCCAAATGCATCCTACAAAAGTGTCGGGCCTAGATGGTTTCCCAACTCTGTTTTATCAAAAGTTTTGGGATATTATTACAGGTGCTTTATGGGACTATTTCACCAGGTTTGAGTAACCATACTCTTCTTGTTTTAATCCCAAAGGTTAAAAAATCTGTGCATGCTTATGAGTTTAGACCGATTAGTTTATGTAATGTGATTTTTAAAATTATTGCAAAAACAATTGCAAATTGATTGAAATTGATTTTGCCGGATTTAATTTCCCATTCTCAAAGTGCTTTTGTTCCGGAGGAGTTAATTACTGATAAGGCATTGATAGCCTTTGAATGTTTCCACTATATGAAAAAGCGAATCACAGGTCAGAATGGCATGATGGCTCTTAAGCTAGATATGTCTAAGGCCTATGACAGGATTGAGTGGTCTTTCTTGAATTCAGTGCTTGAAAAAATGGGCTTCCCACATAGTTGGGTTAATCTGATTATGAATTGTGTTCCATCAGTGAGTTTTTCAGTTATGTTGAATGGGAACCCCCAGCCTCCTATTATCCCAAGCAGGGGATTAAGGCAAGGGGACCCACTCTCTCCTTATCTATTTATCATTTGTGGTGAAGTGTTCTCAGATCTTATTGAGAAATCTATTTCTTCCTCTGTTATACATGGGGTTAAGATTGCTAGGTATGCGCTTGTTATATATCATTTTCTCTTTGCAGACGATAGTATTCTATTTGTTCGAGCTACTGCTCAGGGAGTGGAGAGTGGTGAACATTCTGGCTACCTATGAGCGAGCTTCGGGGCAAGTGATTAATCTAGAGAAGTCAATGCTTTCAGTAAGCCGAAATGTGCCGAGTACCATATTTTATGAGCTTAAATAGCTATTGGGAGTAAAGGCCATGGAAAGCTTTGGCAAGTATTTGGGTTTGCCTACTATCATTGGTAAGTCTAAAACTCAAATTTTCAATTTTGTGAAGGAAAGAGTTTTTTAAAAAATTAAAAGGGTGGAAGGATAGGTTGCTCTCCCGAGCAGACCGTGAAGTGTTAATTAAATCTGTAGCTCAAGCCATTCTGTCATATGTTATGTCTTGTTTTATTTTACCTAATGGTCTGTGTGCAGATATTGAGACGTTTGATCATTTGTTCCTCTCTTGCCCAGCAACTAAGCAGTTTTGGTTCGGGTCTCCTATTTTAGTGAGGGCGGCTTCTTTTGCCACGGTTCATGAGTTTTTGACAGAGGTAACGCATCAGCCGGATCCTATGCTGTTGTCTTATGTGTAAGCGGCGTTTTATGCTTTGTGGGAGGCCAGAAATGGTGAGATTTTTCAACAGGTTCCTTGGGACTGTTCGAGGGTTTTGAAGCAGGTTATAGGGTTGCATGCGAGGTCGCCAAACATTGATGTGCGAGCCCGTCCTGTTGCGGAGCTTAGCACGAGGTGGATCAGGCCGGTGCAGGGAGTTACGAAGCTCAATTTTGACGGTTCTCTGAGACGTGGAGGCACTCTTGGTTTTGGGATGGTGGTCAGAGATTGGGAAAGGATAGTGTTGGCTGCTGCAGTGTTATCTCCTCCTGCGACGTTGTCTTCCTTGCTAGCTGAGGCTACTAGCTTTCGCTGGGCTGTTGTTTTGGCGCTTGATTTGGGTTTTACTCATGTTTGTTTTGAAACTGATTGCCTTCAACTCTTCCAGTAGTGGATGAAAGGGGGTTGAGGGCAACTCCTACTTGGTTTCACTTATCCGGGATTGCGGCTTTCTTTTTAATAGTTTTTCTGTTGCATCTCTTTCTTTTGTTAGACCTTCTAGTAATGCATTAGCAGACTTTTTGGCTAGGAATTCTTCTACTTATTCAGATATAATTTAGGTGGAGGAAGTTTCTTTGACTGTTGTCCCTTTGGTGACCGCTGATGTATTGGCCTTTGAGCCCACTATTTCTTCTTAATATATTTCACAAGTATTATTCAAAAAGAAATTTATTTAATGAAATAATGCTATTTCTCGACAATTTTATGCGAAAAAATAGTTTGCAAAATTTTAAATGATGTTATGCTATTAGTTTTCCCTCTTATTATGTGCATATTATTTGAAAAATTAATTTATATACATTTAATAATACATATATAAGTAAAATTGACTTAAGGAAACTTAAAAGAAACAATTATTTATGACTTAAGTTCCAAACAAAATTATTTATTTATGTTTAATATTTGGAAGTTCTAAATTATTATAATTTTAAGAGTTTAATCTTATGCACTGTCAGTGTAAAGTTTCTTTACACATACATCCAATTATTGTGTGTCACATATATTAATGATTACATTCTTTTTTAATTTAAATTAAAAATTTTAATTTGTGATGTGACGAAAAACAATTGGGTGCCCGTGTAAAAAATGTTTACACTGATATGTTATATGTACAAGCATTAAACCCAAATTTTAAATGTTAAATTTACTTGAGAAAAAATTGTTTTAACTTTTAAAATGTCATTATATAGTATGTGCATTATTTTAAAAAAATCTTTCAATATATATATTTATCTATTAGTAAAATTGACTTGAGGCAATGATGACCAAAGTTGAATATATATACATATATAAAAGTGAAATTTAACTTAAGCATTATATTGATAAAAATAGTAATAAATTTTTTATAACTAATTTATATTGTTAATTGTATTAACTAAAAATAATATACTTTCAATTTCTTAGACAAATTATAAACCTATTAGGTATTAATTAAAATTAATTAAAAATATAACTATCAATCATAAATTGAGATAAAAAAATAAAAAATATTAAAATGAAACTATGTAACACTTGACTTTAGTATTAAGAGCAAGATAGGATAAGAACATGATAGGATAAAGGGTTGGATAAGGACAGGATATGATAAGAGCATGATAGACTCTTATCTTATCATGCGTTTGAGGTGGATATGAAATTTCCCTTTAAAATAAAAAATACATCATATTTTTAAAATTTAATTTTCTAAATAGGTTTTTTTTAAAAAGTGATTATTCTATTAAATTTAATTATTTTTACATTTTTATAAACGAATCTATGTTTTAATATTAACTAAAATTAAATTAATTCGGCTATTTTAATTTTTTGAACGGAGTCAATTTTAATTAAAGTTATTATATATGTAACCAATGAGTTTTAACTTAGTAGGGGTAAGTGATCAACAATAAAAATTAATTAAATTTTAAAAAATGATTAAAAGATATTATTCTTTCAAAATTAATTTATATTTAAATTATTAATTATAATTATATAAGTAGAGAAATAATTTTAAATAATAGCATATGATAATATAAAATAAGTCTATATTTACTATTAAAAAATTAACATTTATATGTGAGTAACCTATTTTATTGTTAATGAAGAATTATTTTGTGTATTTTTATTATAATATAAATAACTAAAAATAATGTTAACTAAGTAGTAGTAAGTGATAGTGAAAATTTTATTATTTCATATGAGCAAATCAAATATTTTCACCATTTATAAATCAGCTTATTTTTTAATTAAATTTATAAGCAACTAAATAATTTTAACTTAACAATAACAACCGGTATTTGATAAGTAATGAAATTAATATAATATTAAAATCAAAAAAATTATTAATTAATATTATTATAAATTATATAAAATATAAATATTGAAATTAATTTTGAGTTATGGAAATAAGCAAACAAAAAACTAATATCCTATCCTGTCAGATAATTTCTATCCCAGCTCCCACCTCAGGATAACTTTTACACATGATAGACATGATAGGATGTATTATGGCGCAACAAACATACAACAGGATATGGTTATTGCTATCCTATCTTATCTGCTTATTCTATCCACCAAATGAATCATAAATACACATGAGATCCTACATTAGTGAGAGTGCCTTTTATAAAAAAGAGTCAAATTACAAGGGTATTAAATACACTAAAAAAAAACTAAAAAAAAATGACATTACAAGAAACTATTCAACTACCTACATTAAACAATAACATTTATAAACTTAAATATTAATAAAAAAATCAAAAGAATAATAAAATTACTCTAGATAATATTTTTATGTAAAACAAATATGTTTACTGTTAAATTTATTTAATGAAATAATGCTATTTCTTAACAACTTTATTAGAAAAAATAGTTTGCAAATTTTTAAATTACTATATGCTAATAATTATTACCTCTTATTATGTACATATAATTTGAAAAATTAATTTATATAAATTTAATAATACATATAATTTAATAATTGTTTCCTTTATATTTTCTGATAACTAACAATTTAATTAATTAATAACTAATTAATTTTACCATTAATATAAAGATGAAGTCAATTTCAGATATCTATATTATAATTTGTATATGTTAATTATAATATTATTATATTATAATATTGCAATATTATAATATTATAATATTATATTATAATATTTTAATATGTTTACTATAATATTAGAGGAAGTTTGACTAAGAATGTAATTATAAGAATGCACCTGGTCACTCTTCTTCTGTGTATATAAGCTTGGTTTGGGTTTGATAATAATAAAACAGATTCACAGAAAACCAAGAAAGCTTTCTCAATATTTAGATTGTTTTTCTAATGGCTCTTCTCCAAATTGCTTCTGTCCCATTTAGCTTTACTAAGTTGTCTTTTCTTCGTGAAAACAAGTCTTCGTCCCTAGCAATGAGGAGCTTCAATGTCCACTGTGCAATTGGACAAAAGGAAACATATGAAGCTCATAACATTACTCCAACAATTCCTCGTCGATCTGCAAATTATCAACCTTCAATTTGGACTTATGATTATATCCAATCATTGAGTACAGAATATAAGGTACGTTTTTTTTTTCTTCATGTTTATCAATTTCAGAAACCTCCATGCAGTTACAAATGTTTCTCTACAATGATTAATATCTTCTTATCAAATTAATGCAGGAAGAAATTTACACAAAGAAAGTAAGAGGGCTTATGGAAAAAGTAAGGACGATGTTTCACAAAATAGAAAATGAGCTTGATCAACTTGAGTTTATTGATGTATTGCAAAGGCTTGGAGTGGACTATTATTATGAGAAGGAAATTAGAAATTTGTTGGACCATATTTATAAAACAAACAACTCGTATAATGAGGAGAAGAGTTTATATGCCACAGCACTCAAGTTCAGACTTCTAAGGCAGCATGGCTATGACATCTCTTCAGGTTTGTTCTTGATTCTAAGATTTAACTCACAAAATTTATAAAAATAATGGTGTGTCCATGTGTGTGATAGTTTTTACTGTTACAGATATTTTTATTCGCTTCAAAGATGAAAATGGAAATTTGAAGAAATGTGAGTCTGTTGATGTGGAGGGAATGTTATCATTATATGAAGCCTCATTTCATTCATTTGATGATGAAGTTATATTGGATGAATTAAAAGAGCTTACCTCAAATTTTCTGAAAGAGTATTTGAGTGAGAGAAAAGGTAATAATTATACATTACTTCTAATCAATCATGCTTTGGAGCTACCATTACAATGGAGGATTCATAAGTTGGAGGCCCAATGGTTCATTAATGTGTACCAAGAAAAGGAAAATATGATTCCTGATTTACTTGAGTTAGCTAAATTGGATTTCAACATTTCTCAAGCCATCTATCTAGAAGAACTCAAGGAATCATTCAGGTGACATCTCAAGCCATTGTTCATTGATCACATACATTTCTTTAACATTTTAATTAAGGATAGTATTTTTATGCCTTATACTACATCTCACAACTTTTTTTTCCTTTTCTCAATTCATTAAGATGGTGGAATCAAGGGGGTCTTGCAGAAAAGTTGAGTTTTGCTAGAGATAGGATGGTTGAGAACTACATTTGGGCTTTGGCAGCACATTCTAGGCCAGATCTTCAAGATTTCAGGAAATATATGACAAGGATCATTACCCTAATTACCATAATTGATGATGTTTATGATCTGTATGGTACTGTGGAAGAACTAAAGCTTTTCACAGAAGTGATTGACAGGTTCACATAATCACTACTCAATAACAGTTTATATATATTATTTGTAAATTTTTCACTGTCAATACCTAACTAGTATTTATTTTGTGATTATAGGTGTGATCTAAATTCCATTGATATTCTCCCAGACTACATGAAAACATACTTTCATGCCCTCTATAACTTCGCCAATGAAATGGCTTCCGAATACAAAAAGAAGAATGACTGCAATATTGATATCACCCCATTCTTAATGAGAGCGGTAAGGCATTATTTGTTTCATTATCACCACTACATTGGGGTTGGCTAAATAACTCATCATTAATTGGGGTCATTCACATGGACTAGTAAGATTGTTTCATTTATTTTATTTATCAGTGGGCAGATCTCTGTAAGGCATTTTTCGTTGAAGCGAAGTGGTACCATAGTGGATACATTCCAAGCTTTGATGAATACATTGAAAATGGATGGCTTTCCTCTAGTATGCATGTTTTACTCAGTCATGCTTACTTCTTAATTCCATATCCATTCAAAGAGGAAGAGTTCAAAAATTTGCAAGAGTATGGAGACATAATTCGACTTGCAGCAAAGTATTTCCGTCTTACCAATGATCTTGGAACACATGAAGTAAGCTATCAATCTCATTCTTTTTAATTATTTGTAAAATCTATATTTTCTTCTCTCTAATTTTTTTCCCACTTTCATTTTCAGCGTGAGAATGCGAATGGTGATGTTCCTAAGTCAATTCAATGCTACATGAATCAAAGTGGAACTTCTCATGAAGAAGCTCGTGAACATTTAAAATCTGTGATGCATGAAACATGGAAGAAGATTAATGCAGCGACCCATAATTCTTCTTTCTCTGACTGTTTCAAAAGTATTGCTAGAAACATTATAAATGTGGGAATATGCTTCTACCGGCGTGGAGATGGGTATACTATTCATGATCCTGAAATCAAGAGTATCACTCAAACATTAGTTATTCAACCCATCCATCTCTGATACACAGAGAAACAATTAATGCTCTGGTTAGCTTATGAAGTTCAATATGTAATATGAGTTTTGATTTAATGAATAAATGCCAAGACTTGGTTGAGAATACTATGAGTTTGTCCGATTAGCCCGACATAAAGGGTGGTTTGGGTTGTGAATATTCAAGATTAAAATTATTTTAGCTTAGTGTTGCGCTAAAAATACACACGCAAAAAGCAACTGCGTTCTATCGCTCAAGTAATATAGGGTGTAGAAGTTCTAGTTATCGTGCCCAAGAGACTAAGTAAATATGTAGTTTCAAAGGATGGACTAAATGTCTAGAAAATCGAAAGTGGATGTTGTTTGTGACAATGCAAGAAGTAAACAAAGGAGTGAAAGAAAAGAAGAGATTAAAGATAAAAGAAGCCTCAACATTATGATATCAATGGACTTAGATCCTCTAATTTATATATTCTATTTATGATTCCTATAAAAATCAACTATATCCACTTAAGAAATTCATTCACCGCTAAGTTATTGTTAATCATTCTACCTGAATGCACTACTTAAAAGCAACCACCATTGCAAGGTGATCAAACAATATAGGCATGAGGCATAGAGGTTACCTAGACATTTCATAAAATCTCATGCACTCCCTATCATTTTGTTCATCCTTCTTCTATTTATAACCCATTCTCATATGTTTGCCTTCAATGTTATGATATGATTTTCTGATTTGAATGTTTTTGTGATTGTAATTGTATGTTTCTTGGGGAGTTTTTCTCATTTGGTGAGATGTCGATTTGTTCAGCCAATCAAATTTACTAATTGAATCCTTCAAAAAAAATTTGGATGTTTTGGATTTATTATCATTATTTGTCATTTAATTATCTGATATTTTTTTAATTTTCAGATTTTTAATTTCAATAAAAATGTTAAGATAAAATAAAATAAATAAATTGCAGGACAAAATCATGTATTTACAGTACGTGGAATGGTTGACACTATTTAGAAATTTCTTAAAAGTAGCTTTATACTTGCTCAAATATATGTGCATGATCAGAGCCGGGGCCTTCTTGATATCAGGGATGTCATGATTATCCCAAAATTTCTAGAAAAACCTTGTGTTATTTGGTTAATATTTTTTTTAAGCAAAAATTTATTGAAATATATAAGATTTTGAGAAACAAACCCCTCTCAACATGGTTACAGTGTCCAAAATTTTGGTTAAATTTTTAATTCATTAATACTATATAAATATAAAATGTTTAATTTAAGGGGGTTGCGTTTAACGCCCCCCTTTTGCGCCTTACGCCCCCCTCTTTTTTCATAATTCTCAAATTACCCTTGTGAAGTGAAAAAAAAAAAAAAAAAAAACCCCAATAATCTCATACATCAACTCCAGTCCTCTTCAATTCACCACCTTCACCATTTACTTCCCACCATTTCCTTGCCATGCCCTTTTATATTGTCTTGGACGGAAGGAATAAGCATGAAACCAAGGTGGGTTCTTCCAATGGAAAGAAAAAACTTGCATCATAATTTTTTGAGATCTGGTTATTATTCGCACAATGAAGTGCGAAATATGCTTAAAATCGCAATCGAAAATCATGTTAAAATCAAATTTTAAATTGCCATTTCTGGGAATATTAATTGCAATCGCATTCAAGGATGCGATTTCGACCTTAGAATCGCATCCTCAAGTGCGATTTTTAATTATTTCTTTTAAATCGTATTTAATTCAAATTTTAAATTGCCATTTCTGCGAATATTAATTGCAATCACATTCAAGGATGCGATTTCGACCTTAGAATCGCATCCTCAAGTGCGATTTTTAATTATTTCTTTTAAATCGTATTTAATTCAAATTTTAAATTGTCATTTCTGTGAATATTTATTGTAATCGCACTTCTAAGTGCGATTATGTCCTCGACATAAACATCCACAGAAAATGAATAACAACAAGAGGGATGGATCATACCTCACACTAATACGAAATGGGAAATGAAAAGAATAATATGTTGATGACTACTTGTTTTGCAAGGGAATGGTGGTAAGTATGGTGGTAGGAAGATGAAGGAGGTGGTGGTAACAAGATGAAGGTGGTGGTTGTTAGAAGATGAAGGTGGTGGTGGTTACAAGTTTGGAGGTGATGGTGGTGACAAATTGGGGGGATGAGGGGGGGGGGTGGAGAAGACTGAAAAAGGGATGGAGAAAATAGAATGGGAATAAGGAGTGATGAAGAAGATGGATATGTTGGGAATTTATTTTTTAGGGTAAAAAGGTAAAATGACTAAATGAGGGGGGCGTAAGGCGCAATAGGGGGCGCCAAAATATTCATATTCATATTATTTGGCTCCACCTTTACTCTTTATTGGAGCTTAGGTGAGTGTTAGAAATTTTAAAACTTGTTTTCGAGTGAATAGCCATTTTGGTGATAGTCGATCACTTTCATCTTTGTATATGGAAAATAGGTCCGGAAGTCCCTAAACTTGTAAACGGTCAGTCACAGTCATCCAAATTGTAACACTCCAATTTTTCAAGTGTTACTTGTAACCTTTTGAAGAAAAGAAATGTTGGTTTTCTTTCAATAATCATAAAAAACACAGGTAAATATTTTTTTATACATTTTCTAAAACATTTTCAAACTACGATATACATAAACTCATAACTCTCACTTAATAAACTAATACAACATTAGTAGCACACACACGTCGCTCGCAGGCAAAACTAGTCTTAGTGCACAAAAAGGGACACCTCAGATGTCTCCCGTCATCATTAGCATCTTCCAGCTCTATCGTTTGAATTCATCCCTAGAGAAGGCATCATCGTTTGATGGAGACGCCCAATGTACATCCACGAAGAAAGAAGTTCTAGAGTCAACTTCTAAAAGAGAGTTTATCGTAGGACTAACACGATAGAAGAAAAATATATATATACTATACATATCAGGAAAAAATACATATCATATTGTATGTCACATGCACTGAACATCAAGATTACATTTACTCAATTCGTTGCATTAATCATGTATCACGTAAGCACATGTACAAATTACACATAGACAACAACCTCAGAGTCAAGCATATATACAATTCAACATAGACATCCACTATAGAGTTAAACTAGATGGTATGCTCATGCTCATGCAATGTCCACAATTATATGTAATAAATGTCAACGCAACATTAGAGGCGGGACAATCACCTAGTCTCTAGTTTGATATCCTATGATACCAACTCCGCTGGTGAATACCACTTAACACAGGTACGTCCTTTATGACGCCCTAGAGAATGACCATAATTTTAGTTCGGTACTTTGTATAGTCACCAACCTCACTGGCTGCTCTCCATGAATGCATGATATGATCTCATAGTTAGTCATACAGAAAGGAAATTCCCTCATATATTTTTGAGTCCATCTTTGAAAGCATATCACTCTTACAATAAGTATCCAAAGTTTATCACCAACAACAAGATTAACCTCAAATCTAGTGTCTAAGTTCCACCTTTCCACTCACGAATACACTCCTTTCTCTTTTCCTAAGTGCCGTTGTTTAGAAAACTTTATAGAGGGTTTCTTTTCCATTTATGAAAATGTTCATATAATTCTTTTCAAAATAATAAACCTTAATTTATAAGGTAGAACCTATTTCCTTTTTGGAAAACATTTACATAATCTTTTTTGAAGAAACTCTTAAGTCATAAGTAATATGCAAGTTCTTCTAATTCATAAAAGGGGTAATGCACTCAATTATTTGAATCAAAACTTGTTTAAAAAATTAATGAACATGTTTTGACATATTTGCTCCATTTAGAAATCTTGAGAGTAGTTGTTGATTTACATAAAACACATACTTCGAAACATTGATCGATTTGAAATTAAGTCCCTTTTTTATATTTCTTTTGAAAACATCATGCCGCTGCCCCAAAATGTATCCATCATAGTAAGGAACCGCAAGACCTCACGTTTAGTCGATATAAATCTCTTTTTCTCTCCGCTTTCGATAAAAAATCGATATCACAATTAACACTTATGACATGATTATATGTGCATTGTTGAAGCATGTTCTATCACAAGTTCTGTGAATATGATATGTTCATTGTCTGAGAACTTGAACTTCTATGTGATATGTCAATTGTGGTATGACTTAAACTGTTATATGACATGAACTGCGATATGACTTGAATTGTGATATCTGACCTGAAATGTTATATGACTTGAACTGTTACATGTTCTGTCTGAACTATGTGAATGGTAGCATATCTGAAACCATGAACTGATATCGATGTTATGAACTGTGCTTACATAATATATGATTATTCTATGTATGATTGAGATTATTCTGAGATGAACTGTTGTCATTGTTATCAACTATTAACTGTGAATGGCAGACACTCAAATGATGAGTGAGACCGACCTTATAAATTGTTGAACACCTATTTGATGGTGGTCTTGCTCGTAGAGAGGTGTACGGGACGTTCGAGGACGGATCGAGAGTGGTGACTAAATTAGAATAGAGCATGGCATATGCATTATTGTCCTGTTGTGAGATCAGTAACTATACAGAGTTAGCCATATCGAAAGTCTAGTAGGGTCACGATGTTTAAGGATGTCAAGAGGGCGTGCCCATGAAGTGGAATTCACCGCTAGGGCGTTAACGAGAGTCTAATGGTCCAGAGTTGGTTGGTTATGTCCCGCCTCCCGTGTATCAGCTGTTGGCGTATATCGTGATTTTTGAGATGACATGACATGGCATTCATGCACACTAACTTTCTAACTAAACATCCCCCAAAGATTCGTGATGATTATTGGATGACTGTGTATTCTGATATTGATATAAGTGTTGTTTGAACTATATTGTCTGTGTTGGGTCACATGGTTGAGGCGATTCTCATATACTTAAAGTAGTTAACCCTTGCACTCTTTCTTTCTATTCTAGTTTGGATCTACGTGGGGATTCCATAGATCGGCGTGGACGGCGTCTTGGCAAAGGATATCGTGGCTGAGGGGGGGAGTTTCTCCTCAGACTCGCGATGCCCCTCGTCGTTCCTGTTCGACCCTCTTCATCAACGACATCGAGGAGTCGATCAGCTATCACTATATTCGCGGTTTGTTTTCTCTTTTTGGCAGGATCCTAAATGCATTTATCCAACGCAAACGCAAAGTTGGGCGCCGATTCCGCTTCGGTTTCGTCCGCTTTTTCTCCAAGTGTCAGGATGCCTCTGCAACTATTGCTCTGGATGGCCTCAAGGTGGGTGGGGCTGTCCTATCGGTGGCTCCGGCAAAGTTCCCCAAGGATTATCAGCATTACACTGCATCTCGGTGCTCGCGCGGAGAAGGCCAGCCTGTGGTGGGGCCCGGTTCATCCAGGGTCAATGTTTGTGGAATGTCTGACGGTGTTGGTCGTGTTTGTTCGTGGAATGAGGTTCTTGTGGGGGAACTTTTTGCTTCAGCTGCGCAGGAGGTGGTTGTGGTCCTAGGCTCTGACAAGGGAGATTTTTCTGGCGAGAGAACTCCCGATGTGTTCCTTTTTCCTGAAATTGGTCCCTTGTCGGTCGGGTCTTCCAAGGTGGACATTCCTGTTGTTCTTGAAGGTTCTCCCAGCGGGAACTCCTTGCTCTTGAATAGGAGCGAGGAATGTCGTGGTGTGGAGGTGAATGGTGTCCAGGAGGGGTTGGATTTTACAGTCTCGTAGAAGACGTGGTCGGCCTAAGAAATTAGGGGGTTCAGGCGGTTCTAAGGGGGTATCAGTTTCGACAGGTAGGGCTTGAGGACTTGGGGTTAAGAGGGCTCGAGGCCATCTCAGGAAGGAGTTCAGGTGGCAGGAGTCGTGCATTCTCTCTACTCCTTCTTGTTCTCTTGTGGAGGTCGTGGCGGGAGATGATAGAAGTAGTGGTTCCTTTTCCTCGCTTGTCCCGCCTGAGACTCCTATGCCTCCGGGTGTTCTGACGAGAGTTAGACGGGCCATTGCGGTGGGTAAACACGTAGGTGTGGTTTTTGGTTGTCCTGACAGCGTGATAGTTAATCAGATTGCGGCTCAAATTATAGAGCGTAGTATGTCGTAGGTGCGCATTCTTTTTGTGCAGGTGTTGCTTTTTGGGATTTGTTGTTCTGCTGTCTGGTTTTGGTTTTTTCTTTCTGGATGGGGCTGTGAATATTTCTTTGTGGGCCTGAGGCGTTGCTGTTGTCCCTCTTTTGTTTCGGAGGCCGGTTTTAGAGGTGGTCGGACAACTATCCATCCCTTTAGTGGCGGCTCTTTTTGTTGGTGTATATTTCATTTTAATATATCATTTTACTTTAAAAAAAAATAACACTTTTAGAAAGACATTTAGCCTTCATCTCGAAAAAAGATTGCTTCGTCGATAAAGCAGTCTAACAATGACAGGGGCAATATTTGATTTCTAAGCATAAGACCATAATGATTTTGAGCAAATTGTTTGCTTAATGTTTTAAATATCCGGGTATAAAAAAATATTAAATATTCGACCCCTGACTATTTTTATGGTATCTTTCCTGCACAGAAAACCATATTTTTTTTTGAATTAAGAACATCACTATATATCTGGTTAGTTCTTCCATTGTGTTTTTGTTTCATATACAGAATCAAACACGAGACCTTAGTTAAGATCAATCGAACAAGTATCACTTGAATGAAATATATGAATAATCTCCTACAATTAAATATTATATTTCAGAGATAACAAACTTGAAACAATTTATTAAAAATATTGCTTAGGATATCATCGTAGACACGGAGAGCCAATACCATTGTAATTGTAATCCTAGTTGAAAAAGTAACAATGAAGCTGGATTACTAATTTAGAATAAACTAAATTCTTAAATTATCCTAAAAGAATATATATATATATATCCTAAAATGATATCATTATAAAAATTCATAAAAGACACGTGCATTTTCCCCCTTATATACTATCAGAATGTTTCTTTTGTGCATTTTTCCCCTTACTATCAGAATGTTTCTTTCCCATATGAACACTCAGTCCAAATTCGCCTATGCAGATATCCCCACAAATAGAGCATCTAAGAGGTGTATAGTCTGTGTGGGTACGCATGTGCCTGCTCAAATTTGCTTCACTTTTGAAATACCTATCACATTCTTCACAATAATAGCTCGACATCTTGAACAATATATAGTTTCTTCACTTATTCCTTTCACTCACGTATGTAAGAGTCTAATTATGATGATAGGACAATGAACCACACACTTTATATAGTAGAATGAGGGATCATTTTGTAAGCACAATATAATAGAGTCTATATTGATGTTGTATTTACTAGGAATGTTAGAGCATGCACAGATGTGCGTGCAGTTAAGGCTTGAAAGCATGCCTATGCTAGCAAATTATGTTTGTAAGCACACCTATGCGTGCGTGCAAAGTTAGTAATAATGAGTTGAAAAAGCTGGACATTAGATGTAGTAGTTTTGTTTGCCAGATATCTAAACTATTGTAATCAGTTCAGAAACAATCAACCAATCACATAAATTCTGTTATGTTTCAATCCCTCATTATCTCTCAAATTATCTCTTTCTCTCTCTACTATTTAAAAAAATATGTCTATATGTAAAAAAAAAAAATCTTAAAAATTGACTAGTTTTCTTATTTACGGTTAAATACATGTAGCATAATATCCTAAAACTTTATTATGCTGAATTACTACATATAATACCAGTGCCTTCCACGGTTTTATCAACAATAGTTTTTAACATTATATAAAAATAAAAATAATGGTGTTAAGACATTTCAATTAATATTTTTAAATTCTCCTTGTGTAAATAACTAATATTACTCAAATTTAATAATTAATATTTAATAATTAACATTGAAGTAATTTTAACAATTTTATAAGGCTTAAATATGTTCGGGGTTCCTAACATCATAAAGGGAACCAGTCTAGATCCCTGACAAATTAATTTGCAAAATGACATTCCTAACAAAAAAAAATTAATCAAATTAAGTCCAAATCTCAATTTAAGCTGATGAGTCATCTAATTTTACACAGTCATAATTTCCAAGTGTATTTTACTTATTTTTTAATTCTACATCATATTAAAACTTAAACATCTAAAACTCTAAAATTAATTTTTTAATTTCCATTGTTCTTTTTTCTTCTTCCTCCCTCCCCTTTGTCTTCACCACCGCCTCGTCTTCCTATTCAAACCTCGTCCACCGCTGCACCATCACCTCGCCGCACCGCCACGCCGCCGACGCAGGCAGTTAAGTGAGCAGACGATGCAGGTAGTAACTAATGCAAGTAATAAATAAACTGCACACAGAGATTTATCCTGGTCCACCCTCAGAACAATAGGGCTACGTCTAGTCCCTGACTTCACCAATATTTTCACTATTCAATCCAGAAAAATACAAGTATTAGACACAGGACTTCTCCAGAGTATTCTCAGGGACTTCTCCCAACAAGGATTATCAGGACTTCTCCTTACAAGTATTATCATGACTTCTCCTATTCTTCTTACAAGAAAAAGATATTCTTCTACGAAGGTTTCTTAAAAAAGAGTGAGGTAGAAAGTTTAAGCAAGGATAAACTCAAAGTGTTGTGAAAGGTTTGACACTTGGGTAAACACTTGAGTTTCACAAACAGAGATGATATGCAATGGTTATCTGTTTTTGGTGTGAAAGAGGTAGATGAAGTTTGACACTTAAGATCTTTTCACACTTGAGTAACTTCACTTGGAATTGTGGTTTGACACTTGAGTCTCGAGTGAGGAAACTATGCTTGGGTGATTTCAGAATGATTGAAAGCTTGTGCTTGAATTTCGTTATAAGTCGCCGCATTTTTCAGTCTTCAAGTCTTCTATTTATATCTTCAGTAGGATGCATATTGGTGAAGATGATGAAGTTTTGTTGAGTATCTTCTTCTATGATGGTGCAGCGGATACTTCTGTCAAGCTTGCAGAGTATTAAATGTAAAACTGCTACGCAATAAATGCAGCATTTAATGCAGCTGATTCTATTATCCGTTCTTCTTTGTTATGTTTCTTTATATGGTGTGGTGCAATTAATGCAAAGGAAAACAACAGAGCTTGTCTTCTATTCTGATCACCGACATTTGATTATGACCGTTTCTACGATGTTCAGAAAAGAGAGTCGTTGACTCTGAAAATGTTGTGTCTTGAAGTACGGAATGTTCAGAGAGTTGGAAGATACGAGGAATATTTCTCCATTAAATATGTTCTTTCTTGGTTCTGATGAAACAATGCTTCATTGAATAGGGCAGACGTCGCGTTGCTTCATTGTTTTGAATATTCCATCAGATGATCCATTTGATTTCATCGAACGATATATTTGAACGTAGGCTGCTTTAAATCTTTCATGAGTAGGCAGACGTTACGTTATTTTTCACTGGATGATAGAAATTTCCCGAAATATGAAACATATAGAGTTTAGGAAATTTTATCTATCGTGATTAAACCTTGGGTAAAATTGTTATTATTCAAAATATGATAAACGTGAAATCGTTTGAACTTAACAATGAAGGCTGGGACACAAGAACTAAGGCAGGGCAACCCAAGGCTCCTCGCTCGCACTGAAGCCTTACATAAAGACCTTATGCGCCACTTGCAAAGATCGTCGTCGTGAGCTCCAAGCCTATAAATGCAAGTTCCTCGGTTCATTTGTATTACATAATATTCGTTCTTATAACTAAGACTTATAGTCTAATTGAGTCTCAAGGATTCTCTCCCAACACTTGCATTGGCTTGAGCGTCGGAGTATCACCCCCTCGTCGTGGAACCTTGGAGCTCTGTTGTGACCTTAGGGACATCAACTGGACCAATCCACTGCAATCTATCATCCTGGCCGAGAGAAACTCACCCTCGATTCTCATGTTCGAACAATTGGTGGCATCTTTGGGAAATTTGAAACATAAGGCTAAAACTCTAGCATCAAAGCAACGCGAAGATGGTTCAAACAAGAAGGAAACATCAAGATGGAGAAGAATCACTTGAAAGAGTGAATTCTTCATAACATGAATCCAAAAGATTTATTTCTCAAAGGAAACAAGTTCCAGAAGAATCTTTAGTAGAAAATGCTAGAGAAAAGCTACTTGGAATGGAGA
The DNA here is from genome assembly GCA_030819835.1 of Acmispon strigosus. Classification (NCBI taxonomy): domain Eukaryota; kingdom Viridiplantae; phylum Streptophyta; class Magnoliopsida; order Fabales; family Fabaceae; genus Acmispon; species Acmispon strigosus. Next base: position 35,755,252 of record JAUAMA010000007.1, read on the forward strand.
AGAGGTTGTTAGAAACACGATGGTGGTGGTCTCGAGTCCAAAAGCATTTTGTCTAAATTATTTATTAATTAATATTATTTTATGATTAATTAATTTAAATTATTAATTTTGTTTGTATATGAAATATTACTTAATAAAATTTTTATTCTAAATAGCATCTTATGTATACACTATCATTTTAAAATACTTAAATAATTATAATATACATATACAAATTTTTAATGTTTGTAAAATTATTTTATAAAACAACATGGAACAACATATAGTCAATATCAAACAACATACATAATCAATTATTATTTTTTAAATAATTTCTAAAATATATATTTACATAAGACATTTAACCATTGGCTCATTTCAATATTTAATATAATTATTTTATGTAAAAGATATTACTTTGTTTTATTTTAATTTTTTAATTTTTTCCAACTTGAGGTAAATAATTAATATTTTAACTACTTATTATATTTAATTTTTATTTATATGTATAATATTTTTTACAATAAAGTTAATATATAAATTATAATGAAAATGAAAATAAATAAGTCTATAAATGTTATTATTTAATATAGGTTGCTGAATAGCTTTTCACATTACAAATTTTTAAGTTTTAATTTTATTATTTAATATATTTATTACAAAGAAAAATTGTTATTGCTTAGTGTATTTTAATACACAGGTATGAAAGTTTTTACTACTTAATGTATTTAATGCAAAAGTCAACTGAGTTTTATAATACCCGTGCGTCGCACGGGTTTATCTACAATATTTTTTAACATTATATATAAACTATTATAGTTTAAATAAATTAATAAATAAACATTAAAATAGCTTTAATTTATAAAATATAATAAAAGAAAAATAATAGTGTTAAGATATTTCAATTTGATAGTCTTAGAGTTCTTTTTGTGTAAATAACTAATACTACTCAAATTTAATAATTGATATTTAATAATTATCATTGAAGTAATTTTAACAATTTAATAATTTTTTATTTAATAATTCTAAAAATTATTAAGTGAATTTGAAATATCTTAAATTACATAATGAGCTTTTAATATCATGAACTTAGTTATAAGAGCATTTCCTTTTTACTTTTTAAAAATAAATTAATTTTAAATTTTTGAATTAAAATAAGTTATAAATTTAATATAATAAATATTATTTAGTGAATTTAAATTTATTCAACTTTGGTCATAACTATTTTCCTATATTATGCTTCCTTAAGTGATTTTTACTAATATATAATAGATCTATGTTATAGTTAATAATAAATACCTTATAGTGATTTTTTTTTAATTTTCAAAATATTTTGTCTAAATTATATATTAATAAATATTGTTTTATTATTAATTAGTTGCAATTAATAATATTCTTTTTCATATAAAAATATTACTTAATAAATAGTTTATTCTTAATAGTATCTTATGTATATTTATACATTTTAAAAGACTTAAATAATCATAATATATATATATATATATATATATATATATATATATATATATATTAACAACATATATAATAAGAGTAATTTGTTCATGTATATAAAAGATGTATCATATGAGAAAGATGTTTTTATATGAGAAAATGAGAATAAATCACGACCGTTAGATCTAATCATGAATGGTCAAGATTAAAACAACTTAATCTTAATAGTCACATGACTATTAAGATTAAGTTGTTTTAATCTTGACCATTCATGATTAGATCTAACGGTCGTGATTTATTCTCATTTTCTCATATAAAAACATCTTTCTCATATGATACATCCCCATATAATGAAATTTTAAATTACGACACAGAACTATATTATAGTTAATGGTAAGCAACATACAATGAAATTTTAAATTGACGGTTAAAAAATGTTAAACAATATATAATAAGAGTAATTTGTTCATAGAAATGTATTAACACATTGGTTCAAGTGAGTTATATATGGAGCGTACCAAGTGAGAACTAGTGCTCATTTTAATAAGTGAGAACTAGTGCTTATTTTAATAAATGGGAACTACTAATATCAACTATTAGATTCAAATGATCCATTTAAATTAAAACAACACACTAATGATCACGTGAGGCCCTTCCATATTTATTCTCTCTTATACTAATGAATCACATCAGTGCACATGACCACTTTTTCTTTCATTTAAATCTAGACCGCTCATTTGAATCTAATGGTTGATATCAATAGTTTTCATTTATTAAAATGAGCATTAATTCTCACTTAATACGCTCCCTATATATGTTGATATTGATTTTTTTATTTAGTTATTGTAGGTGCTAGTGTTTTTGCTTATACATTTAATGCTAAACTCAAGCCTCTTTTACACACACACACATATAACCACCATACAACATCCACATTCTTCCCTTACTTTCTCCCACCTCACCCAAATCTTAGTCAGGGTGTGGTGGGGAAGGGGAGAGGGAAGACTTGGGTGATGTGAAAGAAGGTGATGGAAGGACATGGAGGTTGTGTGGTGGCTGGGTGGTGGTGCAGGAGGTTCGGTGGTGGCGAGGAAAGAGAAGGGGAAGAGAAGGATAAAAGATGATTAAAGAGAGCTTTGAAGAACTAAAGCTAATCTGAAAAATTCAAGTGGACAACTTGCACCTGACTAGGATTTCACGTGAACTGATGATTAGGTAGAAGCTTTTCACATAATTTTTTTTTGGTACATTAGAAAACTTTTCACATAAACATTATGACATCACATATCATTATTAAAAAAAAGAAATTAAAAGTTATACAAAAAATCTCAAGGGCTTTTTTTTTCAGGGACTAAAAACATATTTAACTTATAAAAGAATAATACTTCATTCGCACTTTAATGTCACTTGCACCATAAGTGAGATAGGGAGAACAGAGAGAAATGAGTTGATATATGTTATGTGATATGATAGAAAATATAAAGAGATAAAAAGTAAAATGAGTGTAATGAGATAAAAGAAAAAAGTTGGTGGATATATTATGCACTAATAGTGTAAAAATGTTTTACATGATTATTTAATTAGATTTTATCAATTTGTCACGTGATATTACAAATTGAATTTTAAAAAAATAAAAATAAACAATGAAGTGATATAATTGATGATGCGTAAAACTCTCTTCATTAACATTACATATAAATTAAATCTAATTTTAATTATAACAGTTTAAAATTGTCACTAGTTGCATGCAAGCAAATTAAATTCGTCCTTATTTTGTAGGCACTAAAACATATTTAACCCTTCAATTTAATTAAATCTAAATCTTTAAACAAAAATATTAAAATAGGGCTGGCCCCCGAGAAAAACCTACACCCTCATCGAGAGGATGCATGAAAGTTTGAAAGACAGAGATAGAGCACAAGGTGTAAGAAATAGAGGGAGAGACAAGAAGGAGAAGGAGAAGGAGAAGCAAGAAGCAATTGTTACTGCGTTTTAAGGTGAGTATAACCATATTCCAAGAGCTTCCTGGTCCTAAGTTGTGTTAAGGTGATGAATTGTGTGCGAAATGTTTTGCGTCCATGTTTCTGTGGGATTTGATTTTGTGAAGTTTTAATAGTTGGTTTGGGATTATGATTTCATGTGTTAATGTAATTTCTATGACCCTACTCAGCTTCTTACTGATAGTTTGAGATATTTGCATGACAGAGTAGGGTTTTACATAAGATATTGCAACATTCACTGATATGTTAGCATAATAGAGTTAGGGTTTTACATAAACAAAGACAAACGGAGAAGAAAGAAAGCAAAATCAATTCAATTAACGCTAGAGGTGGAAGAAGTTTGAGGAAACCGAAGGAATGGCGACAGTGTCGAACTCTGAGGTGATGATGAATTGAACTGTGAATAATAGCCTCCTCACTGTGCCCAATCTCAATTAATAGTTTTTTAAATTTTGTTGGGAATTAAACACAGGGCGATGCTAAGAAAGTGAGTGTCGATACGTTTGGCTTATTCTCCTCCCCTGGCTCTGGCTTTGGAATCTTTGATGATGCTGCACAGCAAGTTCCTGCTATACCTCCTCCTCCGTGCATTGAAGTCCTAGCCTCAGAGTCTGATGTTCCTTTATTCGTCAAACACAATGTGGAGTCGGTGAATGTGGATGGGGTTACTTTGTTAAAGGTAAAGTTTCTTTCTTTGTTTCCAGATTCTTAGAATGCCACAATGGGATTTGTTGCTTAGTTTGAATATTATGTTCTTCTATGGACATTTCTCAGGGGCGGGTGAATACCCAACAAGTTTTTGGTTTATCCAACTCCGATTTAGTTCCTGGGAAATATGAAGGTGGAGGCAATTTGTTCCTTGCATTTCTATTGCTTCATTGATTGCCGTTTTGTTGATGACTAAATCAGTTGCAACCTTGGTTCCTTTCGTCCAGGAGGATTGAAGCTATGGGAAGGTTCACTTGATCTAATTAAAGCCCTACGCTCAGATATTAAAAGTGGACTTATCTCATTTGGCGAGAAGCGAGTATTAGAGGTGCACTTTTCTTTTTTATGGTCATTCTGCATTATGTGTTTAGTAAATGACTGTCTATAAGGTTGAATTTTTATTTTATTTTATTAATTTTTTCGATTTTTGGGGTTGAGGGGATTCTTCCTGTTTAGAATAATTTTCATTATGATTCTGCGTTGGATATTATTTCCTGGAAATCGCATAGGTATTTAATTCAGTAGAAGCAGAAGACTTTAAAGCAGACATAGTAACAAACTAGAGATGATGTTGAAAATATTAGCTTCAAAATATGTAATGAGTTGTCCTTTTAAGATTGATTAAGTATTTGGAAAAAGTTATCTGGGCTTGATATGTTAATTTCTTCAGTCATTGAGACCCAGTCAAGCGGTTGTTGAGGGTCTCGTGATACAGTTTGTTATGGACGGAAACACAAAAAAAGGGTGAATCGCCAAAATAAAGTGAGTTTTAAAACTTGTAGCTCTCTTCTCAAGAAGTTTGGCTTTGAGAATTTCATGGATTTTAGAAGGATTTAGTTCATCAACCATTTGGGATGTCTGTACACTATGAGTATGTGAAATATGAGTATGTCTAAGAAATATAATTAGGTTTATGTGGACAAGGCTATATTAAAGTGACATTGTCTCTAACGTTAGCAAATAAGGGTGTATATTAACTCAATTAAAGTGCATCATGATCCTTACCCACTAAAATTTAAGCATAGATATACCCTTGCTCACTTTAGAGGAGCTTTTTGCCAGTTTATATCAAAGTTGATTAAGAAGCTATATTTAAAGCATATATCTTGGTAGGAGAGCTGCCCGCCTATCACTCAGTTCCAACATTTGATTTTCAGGTTGGATGTGGTCATGGACTGCCTGGAATCTTTGCATTGCTTGAGGTGAAACTTTGGTTCATTGGCTTTGCTTTAGCACCCTTAACTTTGAAAAAGTTGGTAATGTGTTTTTCTGTTTTCTTTAGGGGGCTGCTGCTGTACATTTTCAAGACTTCAATGCCGAGGTCCTACGTTGCCTCACCATTCCCAATTTAAATGCAAATATTTCTGGGAAATCTCAACCACCACCATCAAACTTAACAATTTGTGACAAAGCAGAAGTTCGCTATTTTGCTGGTGACTGGAGTGAAGTTGATAAACTGCTCCCTCATGTTAGTACAGATGCAGAAGACAATGGGGGTGCTGGTTATGACTTTATTCTGATGGCAGAGACAGTTTACTCAATCAACAGTCACCAAATTCTCTACAATCTTATCAAGAAGGTATTGTTTTGTTCATTGACTAGATTAAAAACGTATATTTCTATATTGAGTCATTGCAATGTGAGTGGAGTGCATTTATCTGTGTAGGTATTAATGTGTATATCAAAACAAAAATACAATATTTAAAATATACTCACAATGTAAATAAATTTCACACATATTTCCCCAACTTATCTCTTAGTCTCTTTTGATTTTAATTCAATCATGACGTCAAAATGGTGAAATATAATTATACATGTGTAAAACTTGTTTGCACTATGTTACAAGCCCAACTTCCAGGCCCAAAATTACTGAAGTCTATGTAAGAAGGAAGAAGGGGTGCACTGCACCGGATCATTCCTTCAAAAGAAAAGAGAGAGGGGAGTAACTACCTGCTGAGGTGGCAGGGAGAAGGGATAATACCATCTCACTTCTTCTTACTTCCATTATTCTTTTGGCACCTAATACACTTTCAGTGTGAAATTATTAAACTCAAAAGTCTTGGCTTGCTTATATATTGAAGTGTTCAACACAGTGCTTGCGACGTCCTGATGGAGTTGTGTACATGGCTGGGAAGAAGTATTATTTTGGAGTGGGTGGTGGAACTCGTCGATTCCTGTCTGTGGTAGAAAAAGATGGTGAGCTACTACTTATATATGGAATAGCATTATTCTTTTTATGTTATGTCTCAGCAGTTGCATGATATAAAGTAGTAAGAATAATACGATCCTTTAATCTATTGGTTTACTACTCCATGAACATACTGTAATTTATGTAAAACTTATTTGGACCTTAATTGGGGAAACATGTAATTATGCTGGCCAGGAATCTTCAAATGTTTGGTCTCATTATGCAATGCAAAATATCAAGGATGTGATGTCATCCTCATGAGATATTATACAGTTATACTGCCTTATTTCTCTTTCCGTTAACCAATTAGTATATTGGTGTAATGTAGCAATAGCCTTTTATTTGTGCAGGTGCCATGACTAGTAGTCTGGTTGCTGAAATCACAGATGGTTCATCTAATGTGCGTGAAGTATGGAAGCTTGCATTCAAGTAGTGCCGGTATTTTCTTCGAACTATCCCTGGTTTGTTTGCTCAATTTTGCCCATGCTCATAAAAGGGGGCTATAAGAGAGGTGATGATGGTTTGGGCATGTTGCAATTTTATATCCCAATTGAGTGATCTTTCATTTATAATTGTAGAAACTGTGTGATCTAGAGAGAATATCAGCCTCACTTCATGCTACACTTATCTGCTTATTGGAGAGGTCCTGTTTGACTAATCTGAGCCACAACTTCATCTTGTACCTTCACCTGAGGCTTACATTTTTACATGTCAGTCTTCAAAACACACTTTCATTAATTATACTAATTTGGTTTTGTTCGTCTTCAAGACAGCATTGTACATCTCTGTTTTTTGCACCTGTTCCATTGAAAACGTTGAGCCGTTCATCTTTTTCTACGATTATGGGATCTAATAAGTGAAGAAGACATAAAATGTCTTTGCAATTATCACACTGTCGATGGTAAGCCTGAAGACAATATCTTTCTTGACACTGATGCTGAGGTACATGTGTGCTGTTACCTCTGATTCTCTGAATAAGCCAATATTTGGATGAATACTGATCTGGTATCAACTAGGGACTTATTTGCCTTCATCTATCAATTGGAGACTGAATTAGAGAAGAACATTGCATACTTGAGGATTGCCAACATATTTTGATGTTGGACATTATTCAAATGTTCTTTATAATACTTGCTGATTTTTAGAAAGCAACTATTATTTAAATCCTGCTTCTGCCAGTGATAGAAAAAAAGGTTGAATTTCAAATTGTTGGAAGTGGCTTCTATCAGAGACTTGCGATGTAGCTTTGGTGAATGAGGGGGAAAGATAATATAGTGCGTGTTGGATACACAGTGGAAAACCACGTTGAAACCAAAATCACAGTGAATAGTCACAAGCTAAAGGAAGTTGTTTATGTCCGCCATGATTTTGGCTCACCGGAGTTTTTCACCATATATCCAAACATGCGCGTAGTTAATAATACGATGCTTTTTTATGTCTAAATATATGAAATATTCCGCTATATGTGTGGGGTTTAGATAAAGAAACAGGACCTTTCCCGTTTTGGCTAAAAGGAGAGGATCCTGATCCCCTTTTCTGTCAATTGTATTTTCTACTAGGTGATGCAAATATACTCTATTTTTCTTTTTCCTTGCATTCTAGATATATGAAGAAGTTGATGGTTATGCAAGGACAACCATGGTTAAATACGTTAACAAACTTTGATTTGGCATTAGCAGTGCTGGAGTAGATATCAAAAGCATATTTTCAGAAACTAATATCGTTTCCATCTGCCATAGTAAGATCATGGGGGTTATACAACTTCAGATAGTGTATAGATTTAACAATAGCACAACATCAAACTGGAATCTAACTTTAGAATATGGATATGTGGCCAAGTAAGATCATTGTGCCTGTACTGTAGTTTCTTTCTCACCATAAGCCAGCCGTTGTAGACAACCTTGATTAAAATTGAAACATATGTTGATTTTGTCGAAAGTGCTTTTGGGCAGCTACATTAGCTGCAGTTGATACATCATCTTCCGGTGTGTTCAACATGTTGTCCCCTGGCACTTCAAGAAGTGATTTTGAAGCAGCAGCAGCAGCAAAAAGTTGAGCTATTGATTCCATAAACCAGCACAACAGAGGCAGGCTTGAGCACATAAGAACTCCCAGTCTAGTAGTATTCATGGCTAATTGCTCCTCAAAGTTAACTGATCAGTGTTTAATTAAAGCTTTATATTCAATGAACTGTGGCAGGGTGTCAAACTTATAGTAGAAAATGGACGACAAGTATCCTTCAAAGTCTCCTTGACGTGCTATACAAGTTGAAAGGAAAGGATTCTTGTGATCATATCTTTTCAAGCCCACGTTAATTGACCTTTAGAAGGTTGGTAGTGCTTGCAATGTAGAAATTATTGAACAAAAATATTTGTAAACACATAAACAGTGCAGACATCTATAGACACTTTCATTTTTTTCTTTATCACTTTCTTCTTATCACATTAATCATATATCACATTCACTACTTATCTATCTTCTCTTCCTTTCTCTTACTGAATGTCTACACCTAAAAAAAAATGTTTATAAACCTAACCTTACATGCATGAGAAAATTCTACTTCAATACCTCCATTAAATTAGAGTTGATAATTTCAAAAGGTTAAATACACTCCTCTCCTCTAAGAGATGCAAGTATTACACATCTCTTATTTTAAAACATACACTTTGATCAATTTAACTTAACACTGTTAAGAATATTCTCTTAAAGATTCTAAAATATTTTTTGAAAAATAAAAAATATTATATTATTATGCATTTACCAATTCATCATTAATTTATAATTATAACTTCAATTAGAGAAACAGAGACTCTTGCGTCCCCGTGCTTCAGTTCCTACTTCCTAGAAAAGTCTCTCAAGTGTCAACGTGACCACCGTCCTTCTCCGACGAAACTCCGGTGACCACCCGCATCCGTTCGGCTTCTCTCTGGTGAGCTCGTCCTGTTTTTCTCCTTTCATTGTGTTTTTCTTCTGTTCTGCTTTCAGGTGGGCTTCTGCCACAATGTTTCGCTTTTTTACCCTTTCTCTTCCAATATTTTTCTCCTCTCATCTTTTTCTCTCAACCAACCAACACTCCAAAAGAGACTTATCAATAAGCCTCTATCTTGTTGTTTCTCTGCTAACATAGATCATCAAATGAAATGAATACCTACAACTCAAAGAAGCAAATAATTAAAAACGAAAGTTAAGAGATAATTGCAATTTAAAATAAGAGGGGGGGAGAGGAGTGTAATATATGCATCTTTCAATGGAGGGGTGTATTTTACTCTAATTTTAAAGAGAGATTAAATTTTATTAATATAATCTCAGTTAGCAAGGGCACCTGTAATTTGTAACTTTTTATCTTTTAAGTGTTTTTCTATTAATATATAATAATTTTTACTTAATTTAGTTATTCATGATTATATACGATTTTTTGCATAAATATTTGGCTTAAATATGTTTGGGGTCCCTGACATTTGAAAGGGAATCAGTCCAGGTCCCTGAAAAATTAATTTGTTAAATTAGGTCCCTGACATATGTTTTTTAATCAAATTAAGGACAAATTCCAATTTAAGCTGATTAATGATTCTAATTAGCCCAGTCAGCAGTCCACGTGGCTTTTATTCATTTCTTTAATTCCACATCATATTAAAAAATAAAAAATAAAAACTAATTTAGAAATATGACAAACAGTGCCTGCCCTTCTTATGGTAGTGGTACTTTCAAAAGAGGGAAATAATAAACTGAATAGAGTAGGGGTGACGAAAACCAGAGCAAGATGATAAAGAATAACCTGATTCCATAGTTGGTTCATTGCAATTAACAAGTCATCATAATAAGTTTGCCTTTGTTTAAATTCTCTAATTTTTTCTTCAAGTTCCCGCAAAGCATGCTTTTGAACATCTATATGTTGAACAAGCTGCTGATTCTGGAACTGTAAGACACCTGCATCATCCTGGACGGAGGTGTTGCGCAATAGATCTGGAAGAAGAGAAACAAGAGAGACCGTGAAAGGGAAGGAGGGAAGAAGAAGACGATGGCGGAGGGAGAAAGAGGGACAACAACTCGTCAAACCCATATTGAAGCGGCGGCGGCGGTCGACGGTGGCCGATTGTCGAATTACCTTAGGGGTTTTGTTGCGGACGATGAGGGGATTCTGGTGGTGGTGGCGGTTTCTCCATTGGAGGTGCGGCATCGCCGGAAAACAGGAGAGAAGGTGGCGGCGGCGAAGGTTCCAGAATTTGAAGAAGAAGGCCGCGGTGGCGGCGATGGTGGCCACAAGGAGGAATAGTGGTGGAGCGGCTTGGTGGCGACGGTGGTTCGCGGTGGTGGTGGCATGATTTGACTGCAGAAGAGGGAGGGTCGCGAGAGGGAGAAGAGGGAGGGTCGTGAGAGAGAGGAAAGAAAGAAGAAGAAAAAGAAAATGGAAGAAGAATGAAGAAAAGAAGAAGAAGAAGAAGAAGAAGAAGAAGAAGAAGAAAGAAGAAAGAAAATGGAAGAAGAAGAAAGAAAGAATTGGATGACAGAGGGAGAGGGAGAGGGAGAGGGAGAGGAAGAAGAAAGAAGAAGAATTTTTTTATTTCTAAATTAGTTTTTATTTTTTATTTTTTAATATGATGTGGAATTAAAAAAAAGGAATAAAAGCCACGTGGACTGCTGACTAGGCTAATTAGAATCATTAATCAGCTTAAATTGGGATTTGTCCTTAATTTGATTAAAAAACATATGTCAGGGACCCAATTTAACAAATTAATTTTTCAGAGACCTGGACTGATTCCCTTTCAAATGTCAATGACCCCAAACATATTTAAGCCTAAATATTTTTTCCTTCAACTTATAATATGTGTTTTTTCTAAATTAAAAACAAGAGTCTAAGAGATGACATGCTTTGTACGAAAGTTTAGTTATATTTCACCATCTTGCTACATCATACTACATCATAATTGATTAAAACTAAAAAATGTGAAAGAAAAAAATCATGGTAATATCGATATCGAGGCCAAGCCGAAAGCGATAATGGCACGAAAAATTTTTATTTCCTTTCAAACTCTGCTAGGGTTTGAATGGTGTTTTCATCTTTTTTGTATCAAGTTGGAGACTTTACGGATCCAGATAATTTGGATTCAGTGCGAACAGGTTATGTTTCTTCACTAATCCTTTTTTATGCAGATGTTGAATAAAGATTAAGTGAATTCTCCAAGAGTTTGTTTGGAAAATTGATCACAGAAAAACCTATTCATAAGCCTAAACAGAGAATGGCACGAAAGCTGTTATTTCCTTTCAAACTCTACTAGGGTTTGAATAGTGTTTTCATCTATTTTGTATCGGGTTGGAGATTCTAAGAATCCAGATAATTTGGATTCGGTGCGAACAAGTTCTGTTTCTTCACTAATCCCTTTTTATGACGCAGATGTTGAATAAATATTGGGTGAATTCTCTAAGAGATTGTTTGGAAAATTGATCAAAAAAAACCTATTCATAAGACTAGTCTGCATAGTGCTCTTAGAAAAATTTGGAGTAAAATTTAGGGTTGAGGAGATCGGAGATAAGATCTTCCAATTTTTGTTTGAGAAGGGAAAAAATAGGTCAAAGAACACTAACTACAAAGTCCAATTCAATGGAAGCTGGAGTAAGGAGATGAGAAAAACACGAATTTTCACCACCTTGCAAGAAATGGAGCAATAGCGATATAATTCAGGCTCAAGCAACCTCCTATTGCAGGTGTTGCATACTGATGCCTCATTCTTTTTTGTTGATCCAGTGTGTGGAAGAGGCTTCAGAGAAATAATCATATGCGCATTGCATTTATAGGGCTGCAACCAAAGAGTAATCAAATAAAAATTTATATATATTAATGCTTTCGGTTGCAAAAGTACCACTTTTTGAATCCAATATTCAATTATTTCTATATAACCCTCTCAACATGGGTACAATAACCAAACCAACAAGAAACTGACAAAAATCCAGCCACTACAGCAAAAACCCTCCAAAAACTTATAAAAATCCCCCACAAGCATACAAGCATGCTATAACACCCAACCAACAACACCTAACGACTACACCACTAGGAGAGGTCCCCATTTGAAATCGAAAGCAGCGACTGGTTCAACCGGATGAGATTCTATCAAGCTGCACAACACCAATAAAACAAAGATCCATCCCAGCCGTGCAAACCAAAAATACGCAACGCCATATTTCATGCATTTGTAAAATGCAGTAAGGATTGCCGAGGTGTTTTATAGTTATAAATTCCGCATTGAGTTAGGTTAGGTTGTTTGGTTAACCAAGAAAAATTGGAATATTGTGACTTTATTCCAGCAAAATATTTATAGATGTGATATGAACATGATTAATTTTGAGACTACCCTGATTGATATGATTTTATTTCTCAATATGCAATGCAAGGACACATGACAACAATAAAATAATATGGTGGTAGATAATGCCTACAAGAGGATATCAAATATGACCATGAAGAAGAAACTAACAACTAGCAAAATTCTTAGTGATATCTTATGGAACCTCTATATATTCATACATGTTGCATAATCATTAATTGCACAGTTATTACAAGGTCAGGTAATAGAATGAACCTTAGAGTACTAGCAATAATCACATGAGCTAAATCTAGCAAGTTATATCCTATATGGAATGAGTATCACCCGGCAATACAACTAAAAGCAAAAGGAATAAATAATGCATTTTAATCAATTCCACAATATATTGCAGATATCTAATCAATACTTACCAAAGCGATAATGATTTCTCCACATGAATTTAAGTAAGCTATACTACCTTTAAATCTAATTCATACACACAAGCGTTCACTCAATTGCGCATATTTGCAAACTACACATGAAATATTCAATGAAAATTTTTAAGTCAGAGAAGGATGTTATACTTGAATATGCTTTTCAACAGAATTAAGAGAGACAACATCTTTATAACTGTGTCTATATATTTTAAGTATCTTGTGCAGGTGATGAGTTTCTGATGATGCACAATGTTGGCAAACTGACAAATTGCAATCTACACAGTACTTGTTCAACTCACTCCTATATAGATGATGAATTGAACATGGGTCAAAGAAAGTTCTGCTCAAAAAGTCCTCAAGCCACTTTGGCTTGCAGGCTTTATCCACTTGCTCTCCCTACAAATAATGACATTGAAGTAAGCATGCACTGGAAGTTATAGAAAAAATATTCATTGATCCTTTTATATTTTAATCACTTTCATTCATTCTTTTTCTTTAAATTTCCCATGTGCTGTAAAAAAAATTTAATCCTACTAAAATGTTGGCAATTTGTGGTTGCTAGTGTAATGTGTTACATTTAAAATCAATATATCAAAACTCACATCGTCTCCTATCGGCGTTATCATTTACCATTGAGACAAAAAGTAGCATTACAAATAGAGCAAAAACCATGTAGCCAATAAAAGGTGAGAACAATCCATTCCATGTCAAAATACATGGATATGTGTACAAAGCATGTAAAGCTGACTAGAAGTTGGAGATCAGGTTGATAATAATTTATGGTGAAGTAGCACATAACAAGAGATGCCTAATGTCAAGTGTTCTTTTATCATACTTTTAGGCATGTTTATTAGTCGAACACAACAAAAGAGAAAGTGTAGCATTTTAACATGTAAAACATTCCTAAGATGATAATCAAAGTAGATTTACCAAATGTATGAATTCCTACCCACTTGTACAAGAACTATTATAGTTAATCTGTGAAACCATTCCAATTCAAGTGAAATTACTTTTTTTTATTTAAACTCATTAATGAGCATATAAGCCGAGAAACCAAATCTGGAATATTATGGTCATTCTAAGTCACTTCTCTGAATTGCAATAAATTTATTTGCATTGACAATATAATAGGTACTTCTCTTCCCTCTTAATGGTTTACCAAGCATCAGACACAATATTTTCTTTACGAAATCCCATTTTAAATTTAGAAGAAATTTTCAAATAAAAAGAAACCATATACAAAACTTGTTTTAATTGCAGAGGGAGATTTCCAGGAGAATAAACAACATACCAAAGATAAAGGATCTCCTAGAATTGGAAAAATAAATATATAGGAAAAGTTATTTGGTTATATACCTTGTCCACTTTTTTGGATGAAGAAGCACTCATCATTTCCTTCTTTCAACTTGAGATGGGAATTTTCAGTTTATGTTTATGAATGAAAAGATATCCAAAGAGAAATTGCACGTTTAGTTGTAAGAATTGCCTAAAAAAAGGGAGAGAAAGGTTCTCCTACAAAGTAAGGATTCAGATATAGTGCTAGAGTGTGTTTATATATTCAGTGAAGAAGCAGATATTCATTCAGTAAAATTTACAATTTACAATAAAAATTGAGGCATTTTGGTTAATCCTCTTTAACTTATTTTCTTACTACAAGACAATTGTTCATTCAACATTTGAAATTTTCACTTTAGTCTATTGGATTACTCAAAAAATTATCCTTAGCAGTATAAAATAAAGAGAACTAGTGTAAAAGTTGATGTTACTCATGTGCAAGTAAACAATTAGCAAAAGCACCTGATGATGATGCTGATTTCCTCATAAATTTTGAATAACTAAGATGAAGCCAACAGAGAGTGTGACGTTACTCATGTGCATGTAATCAAATGTGACAACTAGCAAAAGCACCTGAATTTGATGCTGATTTCCTCAGAAATTTTGAATAGCTGAGATGAAGCCAACAGAGAGTGTGACGTTACTCATGTGTATGTAATCAAAAGCGAAAACTAGCAAAGTACCAGAAAAAGATGCTGATTTCCTCAAAAAAATTGAATAATTTAGATAAAGCCAACAGAGAGAGCGTGTATATTAATAAAAAAAAAAGTAAAAAAATATGAATGAGTATTTATCATTGAAATATCCTAGAAATGACAAGAATAAAATATTAATTTAGTAAAAATTAAAATTTACAATGATAATTGAGAGATTCAGTTAATCATCTTTAACTTATCTTCTTGGTGCAAGATAATTGTTTATTCAACATTTGAACTTTTCACCTAAACCTGTTGGATTACTCAACAAATTGTCATTAGCAATATATAATAAAGAGAACTAGTGTAAAATTTGACGTTAATCATGTGCATGTAATCAAATCAAACAATTGGAAAAAGCACATGATGATGGTGCTGATTTCTTCAGAAATCTTGAATAATTTAGATGAAGCCAACAGAGAGTGTGGCGTTACTCATGTTTATGTAATCGAATCTGACAATTGCCAAAAGAACCTGAAGTTGATGCTGACTCCCTCAGAAACTTTGAACAATTTAGATGAAGCCAACCGAGAGAGCGTGTATATTAATAAAAAAAGAAAAAGAAGTAAGAAAATATGAATTACTATTTATCATTAAATATCATAGAAAAAGACAATGAACTATATTATCTATATATTATTTATCGTAAAATATATGAGGAATATGTCTTTAACCGCCATGACCCTTTATAAACAAATTTTAAATGCACATACACAAAATTTTACATTTCAAAAGACCCCAAATTTTAGACAAAAAGTCAAGCTTTCCAACATCATATTGCAAGACTAATTTCTATGAATGTTTGAATGAGATATTTGTAGATACAACATTACCCCTCATTATTGATGTTTTGCTATTCTTTTCTTAGTGTGTGATCTTAAATTTGAAAATTGATACACCAACAAAAGGTACCAATTTTAGGATCCCAATTGACTTACCCTTGAGGGAATAGAAGTGAGTTTTGATGTGTACCACTTTGATCTGCATTACACTCATTGGGATCATTTTTCTCAACTCCCTCTAGGTTTTTGCACTAAGGACCACCACAAACATAATAATAAACTCATAAATTGGCTATAATTCTAATTACTTTTTAAAAAAATTGCATTATTATATGGAAAAATTAAAATTAAAAATAAACAAAAGAAGATGCAGAGGAAAATGCGAAGGATTAAAAGAACAAAGTGAATCAGTCCAAATACTAAAAAGTAGAAACGACAAAGTAGTTCAACGGCTGAATTCCAAGGTAAGAATTTTAGGCGTAACACTAAACCCAAGAATGTTTGATACTGCCTAGTTGCCCTCGAGAACTAGCACGCTATAGCGGGTTCCTAGCTGGTTTGTAAGATCTTACAGTTTATTGTTTTTGGAAAAAATGGCTTGAGCTATGTATTAAAGATAATAGTAATTAGTTATTAATTATCATTTATATCATTAATTATTTTAACTATTAATTTTAAAACTTCTGATACACATGGACAAATATTAAATTTAAAAATCAGGTAAATATTTAATTATTACAAGTTGAGAAAAAAAGCCGAAATTACAAAACGAAAGTATTATTTATAGATAATAATTATATTAATAGTTAAAATTAGTCAATGAAACAATTCTATTTGTAAATAAATATTTCTTTAAAGAGTAAATATATATTTTTAAAAAATTATATTTTTAGAAATTTTAAATTATTCATATGACTCTAATATCTGTGTATTATTTCAGAAAATTACTTTAAATATATTTGTGGTTTATATATAAAAAAAGTCACATGACTTGTTATTTCAATCATTACCCTTCATGATAAAATCCGACAATTATGATGTATTTCTACCATTCTCACATAAGGGGACCATTCTCATATGTTACATCTCGTATTCATATCTATCCATATTCATCTCCATATACACATATATATGTAAAATTGACTCAAACCTAGCATTAATGACAATATTAATTAGTTATTAATGATTTTTTTCTTATTAATTGTATTAAATATTAATTGTGAAACTTCTCATGAATATCATAAAATTATTAAATATAAATTATTTAAAATTTTAATCATTAATAAGAAAAAAATCAAGGTAATAAATAAAGTAATATTTGTATATAAAATATATTAAGTATCAAAACTATTTAACGAAACAATGTTATTTGTTAGCAAATATATATATTAGAAAAATAGTTTAAAAAATTTAAATGATATGTTGTATATGAACTAAAAAATACTTTTTTTACTATTTCATATCAATATCAAGTATTAAAATAATTTATTTATAATTTTAATAATACTTCTTATATTTAAATAATCTTTTGAAAATAATTATTTATATATTACTATTATTTCACATATATTTATACGTAAAATATTTTGTTACGAAAATTATTTTCAAAATCACAATGACGCTTTAAGCATTTTACAATTTGTTTTAATTTATTATTTTCTTCCGGTATATAAAATTTTTTAAAATTTTAGCTGTCCATAAAGTTGCGTTGTAAAAAGTGAAATTTTATAAATCGTTTGATAAACTTTCTTTCCATAAGATTAAAAAAAAAACAAAATTTTCTTTCCATAAGGATGATAGATATATTACATTTTAATGAAATTTTTTTAAATGTTTGACAATTATTATTATTTACATTGAAAATTGTAAACAAACTTAAATATTCTTTTCTCATAAAATACTTCATATTTAGTAAATTTTTATACCCTAATTTCAAAATATGTATATTCGGTCCCTATAATTCTAAAACTATGCAATTTTAGAATAACAGAGCCAAATCTACTGGTTTTGAAACTCAGGAACTAATTAAGTATGATGTATTTTGTTGAAGATAAAATATATTTAACCCTTTTAAAAAATTATAGAGTACATACAAGGTATTCTTTAAAATAAATTATTCATTAAAATATTTTAATACAATTTCCTTTGTTTTTATCTTATTTTATATATATTATTTTTTTATTTAAACTATACTAAAATTTACCTGATTTTAAATAATTGTTGTTATAAAATATTACAAATAAATCCATGCAACACATGGAAAAGTAACATTTCTTTAAGCTTTGTATTAACTGCAATTAGTATTGAATCTTGTGCAATGCATGAGTAGGAAAAACTAATGAGATTAATCTTATTCCAAAGTCTAATTAAATCTTATTAATTTAGGTATTATGATGTTTCCATCATTTTTTAAAAATTATTTATTTTATGTATTACATTTTTATTTTGTAATTTATGTATTAATTTGAATACATATGAACATAAAAGAAAAATTACACACATTTGTTCGCAGAAAAAAAAAGAACAAAATTAAATGGTGAAGGAGGAAGGATTAGCAAAATATAATTCTTCAAGCTGATTATTAAAATGTTAATATCTTATTGGTTTAAAAAGATAACTGAATTTTAAATATTTAATATTTTTAGTACAGTGTAAGATTGTTTTTGGTTATAAGAGGAAAACTAACGACAAAAACGAAAGCTAGCCTAAAACATCAAGATATAGAGATGAGAAAACAAAGGAAAGTGGACTCTTCCAAACACGAAGGGGAAAATTGTCTCTAGCCGCTTAACGAGCCAAACAATCAGCTGTGTTGTTCACCTCCCGCGGAATTTGAATAAAACGAACATGCTAGTCTCCTTGGAGCAAGGCTTTAATTTTGCTCAAAACCTCTCTATCCCGAAACTGGTTTACATTTGTAGAATCTCGAAGAGCTTCAACCACTGCCAAACAGTCAGATGCACACACAATATTAGTGAAGCCAAGATCACGAGCATGTTGAAGGCTCGTCTCGACCACCAAAAACTCTCCCAAGAAAGCCTTGTCGTGCCCTAACTGATTAGAAACACCAGATACCCAACCACCGTGCAGTCGCGATGAACCGGCGCGTCGCTCATACAATGAAGCCCTGCAATCCAGCTGCCATCAACAGTGAGGATAACCGTAGCACCCGTTTGTGACATCATCTCAGACACGGGTTCCATGCCCCCATCGCACGACGGAGGAGCGTTGGGGAATTTCCTCCAACTAATTAACAACATCGAGAAGGACCTTGCGCAAGACAAGATAGACCTACCATTGTTGAGTACCAAGAATCCTTTCATTCCTACATCACCAAGCCCACCACATGACAGAAATACCCAGAATATCATGATGCTGGCGCAAAAGGCTCCAGAACTAGCTATCGAAGGGGATATAAGCGGCAAGAGAAGGAAGAACCGTGCCAAAATGTAACCATAAACTGCGGGAGTTTGAACACTCTCTAAATATGTGATTAAAGTCCTCAATATCTGCACTGCAGCGTGAGCAAGAAGCATGCGCCGCTAGATGACAGTGGAACCGCTTTGCATTCGCTGGGAGGCCTTTCATGCTGATGATCTAAAGGAAATTTTTTATTTTCTCGGGCACCTTACTTTGCCAAATTCTCTTCCAAGGGTCAATGGAACCAGTCTGAGGACCAAATAAGATATGATATGTTGAACTGGTGGTGTAGCGGCCATCAGGAGTGGTTGTCCAGCTCCATTATGCCATAAACCAGAGATAGTCAGAGAGGTGTCCGATATGTAAACAAAAGGAACCCGGTGACAAATTTTCCTAGTTCCGAGCCATTTGTCATACCAAACCGAGGAACTTCCATCACCCAGTTGAGGGCCAAAACCACTAGCAATGAAATCCATAGCTTTAGTTATGCCTCTCCATGTATAGGAATCACCTCTTTTATACTGTCCTGTAAAAATCAAATCATTAGCGAGGTATATAATTTTTTTTGATACTAATAAACTATTAATGTCTCCTTTTGTTATTAAGTGTATGAAATATAGGTTATCCGTCTCCTCATGTTCAATTCATTACAAGAAAAATGTTGATTACCGAGGTCCAGAAGCTGTTGAAAATCACTAAAAGTTGTTGGTTACTTAAATATACTGATAGCGAAAAATCTGTTAGTATTTGGCTCGTCAGTATTCATTTTACGATGGCTTATAAAAAATCGTTGGTAATTAGACTTTAGACCGATGATAACTTACCCACAACTATGTAAGCAATATTACTCACATCCTAAACTGTGAGTAATTGTTTTTTTTTTTGTTGCAAAAGGAAAAACTCATTATGTCGCGCATGAAAATGTCACCTTCATAAAAGTTTCATCCATAAAGGAGACATTTTTATCAGTAGAAATATCATATTCTGGTGCTATTTTTTAAAAAAGTCTCGTTTTAGTAATGCACATTAATAACACATGTTGGCTCAATTAGTAAAGACAGATCATTTTCGCTCAGAAGGTTATGTGTTTGATTCCCGTTGTCGATGTGAGGGTTGTGTTGGTGGACGATTTGTAAGTACCTCTGTAAGCAACCAAATATCCTAGAGACATGCTCTAGTCCGTGGTGCTCATCAGAGTCAAACCCACCTGAACTTTTAGTCATCGAAAAAATTAAAACGGAAGAACAAATTTTTTTATGGAATATTTATGCACATTACCCCCACAACTTAACATTTCTGGATCCATAAGTAATTGCAACACTTATTACCCTCTCTTTTAAATGTATACCTTTGAAATTCTCCTTGGGCTGTGTTAATAAAATTCTCATTCAACAAAGAAGAAATACTAGAAAGTAGAAAGTGGAAACAATTAATGTATGAGAGCTGGTGTTTACTTTTATTTTATTCTTTCTAAATTTTTAAACTTTTTTCTTATCTTTTCAAGAAAAGTGTTAACTTATGATGGTTTTAAAATGTAAATTATTTACTTTTAAAATTAGCATTCAAAATTAAACAATATCTTTGTGCTTTCCAAATATTTCAATAATTTATTTTAAAAATCTTTTTGATATAAATTTTCCATCTAGATAATACATGACACCGTTAAATTGAAGAAAGTGTTATAAAAACAAAAGAAAAAGGAGGTGAAACAAAACCATTTTGCTATATACGCTTTTTGCAAACTACCTTTATAAGAAGATGTATATCCTTGAGTACCTTGACACCGTTAAATTGAATAAAGTCCTATGAAAATTTCAAACAAAAATAAAGGGGGTGAACAAAACCATATTGCTATCTAATCGAATAAAAAAAATACCTTCATAATGAGATGTTAAAGCTTGAGCATCATCACACAACATTACACTAGACTATATTGACAGAAAATCTGGACGTTTGAAACAATTTTTCCAAATATTGACATACCATTGCCAAATCAGAATAACAAATCACGTATAAGACCCAACCAATACAAGTTCATTATCTTGTTCTAGAATTAAACTCTTTTTAAATATGACGTTTGAGCACTTAGAGTCCACTTAATCTCCTTCAGTCTTTTAGTAAATCATTCCCAAGTAAACTACTTTCAATCCTAAAACTTTTCCACGTCCATCATATTACTCCATTAACTCTACGCATGACATAATCAATAATTTTATTTTCTAACTACATTAGGAAACATGATAAGAAATTTAATCATATAAGTAAACTTAGTCATAGGCAACAACTTAGCTAAAATGTCATATAAAACAACCTGATGAAGTGCCACATAATAACCAATATGTAGAAGCTACAAAAGACCAGAATTTAGGAAACTTAAGACTAAGATTAGTAAACATCAAATAGAGCAATTGTCTTCCATATATTTAAACTTGAGTCTTCTAGAAGAGAGGAGCTCTGCAGGGTGTTCCTTTTCTTTTGTTACGCTGCTTTGAGGGTTCAACAAGTCCCTCCTTTTTCTCGTGATTTAGACTCTGAATGAAAATGAAAGGAGGATCTGAGTCATTAGGCTTCCTTAGAGCAGCTTCAACCTGAGAAAATTCAGATAAAAAAGTCAAAGAACACTAACTACAATGTCCAATTCAATGGAAGCTGGAGTAAGGAGATGAGAAAAACACGAATTTTTACCACCTTGCAAGAAATGGAGCAATAGCGATATAATTCAGGCTCAAGCAACCTCCTATTGCAGGTGTTGCATACTGATGCCTCATTCTTTTTTGTTGAACCAGTGTGTGGAAGAGGCTTCAGAGAAATAATCATTTGCGCATTGCACTTGTAGGGCTACAACCAAAGAGTAATCAAATAAATATATATATATTAATGCTTCCGGTTGCAAACGTTCCACTTTTTGAATCCAATATTCAAATATTTCTATATAACCCTCTCAACATGGGTACAATAGCCAAACTAACAAGAAACTGACAAAAATCCAGCCACTACAGCAAAAACTCTCCAAAAACTTCTAAACCCCCCCCCCCCCACAAGCATACAAGCATGCTATTATACCCAACCAACAACACCTAACGACTACACCACTAGGAGAGGTCCCCATTTGAAATCGGAAGCAGCGTCCGGTTCAACCGGATGAGATTCTATCAAGCTGCACAACACCTGTAAAACAAAGACCCATCCCAGCCGTGCAAACCAAAATACGCAACGCCATATTTCAAGCATTTCTAAAATGCAGTAAGGATTGTCGAGGTGTTTTATAGTTATAAATTCCGCATTGAGTTAGGTTAAGTTGTCTAGTTAACCAAGAAAAATTGGAATATTGTGACTTTATTCCATCAAAATATTTATAGATGTGATGTGAACATGATTGATTTTGAGACTACCCCTGATTGATATGATTTTATTTCTCAATATGCAATGCAAGGACACATGACAACAATAAAATAATATGGTGGTAGAAAATACCTAAAAGAGGATATCAAATATGACCATGAAGAAGAAACTAACAACTAGCAAAATTCTTAGTGATATCTTATGGAACCTCTATATATTCATACATGTTGCATAATCATTAATTGCACAGTTATTACAAGGTCGAGTAATAGAATGAACCTTAGAGTACTAGCAATAATCACATGAGCTAAATCTAGCAAGTTATATCCTATATGGAATGAGTATCACCCGGCAATACAACTAAAAGGAAAAGGAATAAATAATGCACTTTAATCAATTCCACAATATATTGCAGATATCTAATCAATACTTACCAAAGCGATAATGATTTCTCCACATGAATTTAAAAAAGTTATACTACCTTTAAATCTAATTTATACACACAAGTGTTCACTCAATTGCGCATATTTGAAAACTACACATGAAATATTCAATGAAAACATTTAAGTCAGAGAAGGATGTTATACCTGAATTTGTGAGCAATCTATATGCTTTTCAATAGAATCAAGAGAGACAACATCTTTATAGCTGTGTCTATATATTTTAAGTATCTTGTGCAGGTGATGAGTTTCTGATGATGCACAATGTCGGCAAACTGACAAATTGCAGTCTACACAGTACTTGTTCAACTCACTCCTATATAGATGATGAATTGAACATGGGTCAAAGAAAGTTCTGCTCAAAAAGTCCTCAAGCCACTTTGGCTTGCAGGCTTTATCCACTTGCTCTCCCTACAAATAACGACATTGAAGTAAGCATGCACTGAAAGTTATAGAAAAAATCTTCATTGATCCTTTTATATTTTAATCACTTTCATTCATTCTTTTTCTTTAAATTTTTCATGTGCTCTAAAAAATTTCAATCGTACCAAAATGTTGGCAATTTGTGGTTGCTAATGTAATTTGTTACATTTAAAATCAATATATCAAAACTCACACTATCTGTTATCGGCGTTATCATTTAGCATTGAGACAAAAAGTAGCATTACAAATAGAGCAAAAACCATTAAAGGCACTTTATTGCTTCTAGTTTTAGCCAATAAAAGGTGAGAACAATTTATTCCATGTCAAAATACATGGATATGTGTACAAAGCGGGTAAAGCTGACTAGAAGTTGGAGATCAGGTTGATAATAGTTTATGGTGAAGCAGCACATAACAAGAGATGCCTAGTTTTAAGTGTTCTTTTACCATACTTTTAGGCATGTTCATTAGTGGAACACAACAAAAGAGAAAATGTAGCATTTTAACATGTAAAACATTCCTAAGATGACAATCAAAGTAGATTTACCAAATGTATGAAATTCCTACTCACTTGTACAAGAACTATTATAGTTAATCTGTGAAACCATTCCAATTCAAGTGAAATTACTTTTTTTTATTTAAACTCATTAATGAGCATATAAGCCGAGAAACCAAATCTGGAATATTATGGTCATTCTAAGTCACTTCTCTGACTTGCAATCAATTTATTTGCATTGACAATAGAATAAGTATTTTTCTTCCCATTTAATGGTTTACCAAGCATCAGACACAATTTTTGCTTTCCGAAATCCCATTTTAAATTTAGAAGAAATTTTCAAATAAAAGCAAACCATATACAAAACTTGTTTTAATTGCAGAGGGAGATTTCCAGGAGAATAAACAAAATACCAAAGATAAAGGATCTCCTAGAATTGAAAAAATAAATATATAGGAAAAGTTATTTTGTTTGTACCTTGTCCACTTTCTTGGATGAAGAAGCACTCATCATTTCCTTCTTTCAAATTGAGATGGGAATTTTCGGTTTATGTTTATGAATGAAAAGATATCCAAAGAGAAATTGCAGGTTTAGTTGTAAGAATTGCCTAAAAAAGAAAAAAGAAAAGGGAGAGAAAGGTTCTCCTACAAAGTAAGGACTCAGATATACAGTTAGAGTGTGTTTATATATTCAGTGAAGAAGCAGATATTCATTCAGTAAAATTTACAATTTACAATAAAAATTGAGGCATTTGGTTAATCCTCTTTCACTTATTTTCTTACTACAAGACAATTGTTCAATCAACATTTGAAATTTTCACTTTAGTCTACTGAATTACTCAAAAAATTATCCTTAGCAGTATAAAATAAAGAGAACTAGTGTAAAAGTTGATTTTACTCATGTACAAGTAAACAATTGGCAAAATCACCTGATGATGATGCTGATTTCCTCATAAATTTTGAATAACTAAGATGAAGCCAATAGAGAGTGCGTGAGACGTTACTCAGGTGCATGTAATCAAATGTGACAACTAGCAAAAGCACCTGAATTTTATGCTGATTTCCTCAGAAATTTTGAATAACTGAGATGAAGCCAACAGAGAGTGTGACGTTACTCATGTGCATGTAATCAAAAGCGAAAACTAGCAAAGTACCAGAAAATGATGCTGATTTCCTCAAAAATTTTGAATAATTTAGATAAAGCCAACAGAGAGAGCGTGTATATTAATAAAAAAAAGTAAAAAAAAATATGAATGAGTATTTATCATTGAAATATCCTAGAAATGACAAGAATAAAATATTAATTTAGTAAAAATTCAAAAGAAAAGGGAGAGAAAGGTTGTCCTATAAAGTAAGGACTCAGATATACAGCTAGTGTGTGTTTATATATTCAGTGAAGAAGCAGATATTCATTCAGTAAAATTTACAATTTACAATAAAAATTGAGGCATTTTGGTTAATCCTCTTTAACTTATTTTCTTACTACAAGACAATTGTTCAATCAACATTTGAAATTTTCACTTTAGTCTATTGGATTACTCAAAAAATTATCCTTAGCAGTATAAAATAAAGAGAACTAGTGTAAAAGTTGATTTTACTCATGTACAAGTAAACAATTGGCAAAAGCACCTGATGATGATGATGCTGATTTCCTCATAAATTTTGAATAACTAAGATGAAGCCAACAGAGAGTGAGACGTTACTCATGTGCATGTAATCAAATGTGACAACTAGCAAAAACACCTGAATTTTATGCTGATTTCCTCAGAAATTTTGAATAACTGAGATGAAGCCAGCAGAGAGTGTGACGTTACTCATGTGCATGTAATCAAAAGCGAAAACTAGCAAAGTACCAGAAAATGATGCTGATTTCCTCAAAAAATTTGAATAATTTAGATAAAGCCAACAGAGAGAGCGTGTATATTAATAAAAAAAGTAAAAAAAATATGAATGAGTATTTATCATTGAAATATCCTAGAAATGACAAGAATAAAATATTAATTTAGTAAAAATTAAAATTTACAATGATAATTGAGAGATTCAGTTAATCATCTTTAACTTATCTTCTTGGTGCAAGATAATTGTTTATTCAACATTTGAACTTTTCACCTAAACCTGTTGGATTACTCAACAAATTGTCATTAGCAGTATATAATAAAGAGAACTAGTGTAAAATTTGACGTTAATCATGTGCATGTAATCAAATCAAACAATTGGAAAAAGCACCTGATGATGGTGCTGATTTCTTCAGAAATCTTGAATAATTTAAATGAAGCCAACAGAGAGTGTGCGTTACTCATGTGCATGTAATCGAATCTGAAAATTGCCAAAAGAACCTGATGTTGATGCTGACTCCCTCAGAAACTTTGAACAATTTAGATGAAGCCAACTGAGAGAGCGTGTATATTAATAAAAAAAGAAAAAGAAGTAAGAAAATATGAATGATTATTTATCATTAAATATCATAGAAAAAAAACAATGAACTATATTATCTACATATTATTTTTCGTAAAATATATGAGGAATAGGTCTGTAACCGCCATGACCCTTTATAAACAAATTTTAAATGCACATACACAATTTTACATTTCAAAAGACCCCAAATTTTAGATAAAAAGTCAAGCTTTCTAACATCATATTGAAGGACTAATTTCTATGGAAGTTTGAATGAGATATTTGTTGATACAACATTACCACTCATTATTGATGTTTAGTTATTCTTTTCTTAGTGTGTGTTCTTAAATATGAAAATTGATACACCAAAAAAAGGTACCAATTTTAGGGTCTCAATTGACTTACCCATGAGGGAATAAAAGTGAGTTTTGATGTGTACGACTTTGATCTGCATTACACTCATTGGGATCATTTCTCTCAACTCCCTCTAGGTTTTTGCACTAAGGACCACCATAAACATAATAATAAACTCATAAATTGGTTATAATTCTAATTACTTTAAAAAAAAATCGCATTATTATATGGAAAAATTAAAAATAAACAAAAGAAGATGCAGAGGAAAACGCGAAGGATTAAAGGAACAAAGTGAATCAGTCCTAAAACTAAAAAGTAGAAACGACAAAGTAGTTCAACGGCTGAATTCCAAGGTAAGAATTTTAGGCGTAACACTAAACCCAAGAATGTTTGATACTGCCCAGTTGCCTCGAAAACTAGCACACTATAGTGGGTTCCTAGCTGGTTTGCAAGATCTTATAGATTTTTTTTTTTTGGAAAAAATGGCTTGAGGTATGTGTTAAAGATAATAGTAATTAGTCATTAATTATCATTTATATCATTAATTATTTTAACTATGAATTTTAAAACTTCTGATACATATGGAAAAATATTAAATTTAAAAATCAGGTAAATATTTAATTATTACAAGTTGAGAAAAAAAAAGCAGAAATGGCAAAACGAAATATTATTTATAGATAATAATTATATTAATAATTAAAATTAGTCAATGAAACAATTCTATTTGTAAATAAATTTTTCTTTGAAGAGTAAAGAGTAAATAAATATTTTTTTAAAAATTATATTTTTAAAAATTTTAAATTATTTATATGACTCTAATATCTGTGTATTATTTCAGAAAATTACTTTAAATATATTTGTGGTTTATATATAAAAAATTCATATGGCTTGCTGTTTCAATTATTACCATTCGTGATTAAATCTGAGAGTTATGATGTATTTCTATCATTCTCACATATGGGGACTATTCACATATGTTAATATTTATCTATATTCAATTACTAATCTCCATATCCACATATATAAGAAAAATTGACTCCAACCTAGCATTAATGACAATATTAATTAGTTATTAATGATTTTTTTCTTATTAACTGTATTAAATATTAATTGTGAAAATTCTCATGCATATCATAAAAGTATTAAATATAAATTATTTAAAATATTAATCATTAATAAGATAAAGTAAAGTAATATTTTATATATATAATATATTAAGTATCAAAACTTTTTAACGAAACAATGCTATTTGTTAGCAAATATATATATATATATATATATATATATATATATATATATATATATATATTACAAAAATAGTTTAAAAAATTTAAATGATATGTTGTATATGAACTAAAAAATATTTTATTAATATTTTGAAAATATTATTTATATATTACTATTATTTGACATATATTTATATGTAAAATATTTTGTTACGAATTTTTTTTTCAAAATATACAATGACACTTTAAGCCTTTTACAATTTGTTTTAATTTATTATAGTTTTTTCCGGTATATAAAAAACTTTAAAATTTTAGTTGTCCGTAAAGTTGCGTTGTAAAAAGTGAAATTTTATAAAGCGTTTGATAAACTTTGTTTCCATAAGAGTTTCAAAAAACAAGTTTCCTTCCATAAGGATGATAGATATATTACATTTTAATTAAAAACTTTTTAAATGCTTGACAACTATTATTATTTACATTGAGAATTATAAACAAACTTAAATATTCTTTTCTCATAAAATACTTCATATTTAGTAAATTTTTATACCTTAATTTCAGAATATGTATATTCAGTCCCTATAATTCTAAAACTATGAAATTTTAGAATAATAGGAGCCAAATCTACTACTTTTGAAACTCAGGAACGAATTAAGCATGATGTATTTTGTTGAAGATAAAATATATCTAACCCTTTTAAAAAATTATAGAGTACATACAAGGTATTCATTAAAATATTTTAATACAATTTCCTTTGTTTTCATCATATTTTATAATAAATAAAATTATTTTATATATATTATTTTTTATTTAAACTATACTAAAATTTACCTGATTTTAAATAATTGTTGTCATAAAATATTACAAATAAATCCATGCAACACATGGAAAAGTAACATTTCTTTAAGCTTTGTAATAACTACAACTAGTATTGAATCTCGTGCAATGCATGAGTAAGAAAAATTAATGAGATATGAATATATAAGAAATCGAAAACTTTGAAGTTATTCCAAAGTCTAATTAATCTTATTAATTTAGGTATTATGATGTTTTCATCATTTTTTAAAAATTATTTATTTTTATGTATTACATTTTTATTTTGTAATTTATGTTTTAATTTGAATACGTATGAACATAAAAGAAAAATAATACACACATTTGTTTGAAAAAAAAGAAACAAAATTAAAAGATGAAGGAAGAAGGATTAGCTAAATATAATTCTTCAAGCTGATTATAAAATTGTTAATATCTTATTGGTTTAAAAAGATAACTGAATTTTAAATATATAATATTTTAGTATAGTGTAAGATTGTGTTTTGTTACAAGAGAAGAACTAACGACAAAAACGAAAGCTAGCCTAAAACATCAAGATATAGAGATGAGAAAACAAAGGAAAGTGGACTCTTCCAAACACGAAGGGGAGAATTGTCTCTAGCCGCTTACCAAGCCAAACAACCAGCTGTGTTGTTCACCTCCCGTGGAATATGAATAAAACGAACATGCTAGTCTCCTTGAAGCAAGGCTTTAATTTTGCTCAAAACCTCTCTATTCCGAAACTGGTTTACATTTGTAGAATTTTGAAGAGCTTCAACCACTTCCAAACATTCAGATGAACACACGATATTAGTGAAGCCAAGATCACGAGTGTGTTGAAGGCCCATCTCGACCACCAAAAACTCTCCCAAGAAAGCGTTGTCGTGCCCTAACTGATTAGAAACACCAGATACCCAAC
Source organism: Acmispon strigosus (assembly GCA_030819835.1). Classification (NCBI taxonomy): domain Eukaryota; kingdom Viridiplantae; phylum Streptophyta; class Magnoliopsida; order Fabales; family Fabaceae; genus Acmispon; species Acmispon strigosus. Next base: position 35,784,949 of record JAUAMA010000007.1, read on the forward strand.
CACCATGCGAGTCGCGATGAACCTCCGCGCCGCCCATATGGTGAAGCCCTGCAATCCAGCTGCCATCAATGATGGCAATTCTGCAAGTGCAAGATTGTATCGAAGTAATATAAAAGATATTGTTCTCCACAGGGATATGAATTGATTTTGGACTTTAACTTAATCGTTAGAGCAGAAAAGCAAAAAGATAATTTTTTAGATTTTGTGATGATTGTTAACATAAAGCAAGAAAATAGAAAACTATGATAGAAATAGCACTTGGGTTCAAGTTTCACCTAACCAAAATAAACTTCTCACAAACAGATTATCATATGAGTTCAGAAATCGTTCTATGGTGCTCTAGCCTAGAATTTCTACTTGATAATGTCTTAATCAAATAGAACTTTCAATTACATTTCTAAACCTAATACCTTAGTTTTTAGTTTATCCAATTGAAGCATTAGTGTTCTTAGTTCTGGCCAACACAACAAGTCCCACCCTTATACCTAAGTGGCGGATTATCCAACTATTCTACTCCCATTTCACTTAAATCCTACCAACTACCGCTGTGCAAGAAATAAGCATGATTACTCATGTATACTCAAGCATGATGAACATAGGGAGAAAATACACATAACAATAGCTTTATTCATATGATAAAATGAGAGCTTAAAGCATAAATTAGAGAAAGGATTCACTAAAACCCAAATGCTAGAAAAACTTAGCCAAACATGACTAAGGAAAACATAAAATTAACTTGGATACAAGGGCTCCAAAGGCCTCTAACAAGCTCAAGACTAAAGCCACAAAGGAAGGAACTCAGCCAAGTACAATGTTCCAGGCTTGATACAAAAGAAAAGTCAAAAACCGAATTTATAGCCAAACTACAAGCAAGCCAACGCTCAAGAGTTGGGTTCCAACGCTTGGTCGCTGGAAACTGCATTAATTCCCCAGCTTCAGACAGAATGCCAACGCATGAGCGTTGGCATTCCAATGCTCAAGCGTTGGGAGCACGACAGACTCCTCATGTTCTTGTTCTTAACCTTCTCTTTTGATTCCTTTCATCAATGCTTTGATGAGGTATTATGGTGGCTTCAAAGAAGGTTTGAAACAGCTGAAACCATTATTTCCTTCATCATTTCTCCATTTTAGCACATGCTAATTGCTTGATTCTTCATCTCCTTCTTTAATTTCTTCAATTAGGCACATGTTAAACAAGATAAGGGAGGTTGATGCTTCCTCTTCTTCTTTAATTCAGCCATACTTCTTCATAAACTGCATCAAGATCCCTACAAATGTTCCCTAATTGACCAGAACCTCTAACAAGGAATAAAACTACAATAAAACATAACTAAAAGGGATAAAAACACAAAAGTTGCTAATCTATATGCAAATGCAAAAATAAAACAAAAACTCTAACAAATTAAATAAAAACTATATGAGACACAACTAAAAATTAAATAAAAGAAAAGAAAAAGATGCTAAATTTTTTATATAAATCCCGGTCATCAATCAACAGTTAGGATAGCCGTAGCACTCGTTTGTGACAACATCTCAGACACGGGTTCCATGCCCCATCACACGACGGAGGAGCGTTGGGGAATTTCCTCCAACTAATTAACAACATCGAGAAGGACCTTGCGCAAGACAAGATTGATCTGCCATTGTTGAGTACCAAGAATCCTTTCATTCCTCCATCGCCAATCCCACCACATGACAGCAATACCCAGAATATCATGACGCTGGTGCAAAAGGCTCCAGAATTAGCTATCGAAGGGGATATGAGGGGCAAGGGAAGGAAGAACCGTATCAAAATGTAACCATAAACTATGGGAGTTCGGACACTCTCTAAAAATGTGATTCAAGTCCTCAATATCTTCACTGCAGTGTGAGAAAGAAGCATTCGCCGCCAGATGACAGTGGAACCGCTTTGCATTCACTGGGAGGCCTTTCATGCTGATGATCCAAAGGAAAAAATTTATATTCTCAGGCACCTTACTTCGCCAAATTCTCTTCCAAGGATCAAGGAAATCAGTCTGAGGGCCAAATAAGAAATGATATGTTGAACTGGTGGTGTAGCGACCATCAGAAGTGCTTGTCCAACACACCTTGTCCGAACCAGTTGCACCAGAGGGACCTTGTAATGCCTTGATTTCTTCCACGATGTAGATAGGGAGAAACGTACTAAACCTAGAAAATTGCCAAACTCCATTATGCCATAAACCAGAGATAGTCAGAGAGGTGTCTGATATGTAAACAAAAGGAACCCGATGACAAATTTTCCCAGTTCCGAGCCATTTGTCATACTAAACAGAGGAACTTTTGTCACCCAGTTAAGGGCCAAAACCACTAGCAATGAATTCCATAGCTTTAGTTATGCCTCTCCACGTATATGAATCGCTCCTTTTATATTGTCTTATAAAAATCAAATCATTAGCGAGGTATGTAATATTTTTTGATACTAATAAACTATTAATGTCTCCTTTTGTTATTAAGTGTATGAAATATAGGTTATCCGTCTCCTCTTGTTCAATTAATTACAAGAAAAATGTTAATTACTGAGGGCCAAAAGCTGTTGGAAATCACTAAAAGCTGTCAATATACTGATAGCGAAAAATCTATTAGTATTTGGCTCGTCAGTATTCATTTTACGATGGCTTATAAAAAATCGTTGGTAATTAGACTTTAGACCGATGATAACTTACCCTCGACTATTTATGCAATAATTACTCACATCCTAAGCTGTCAGTAACTGGTTTTTTTTTTTTTGCAAAAGGAAAAACTCCTTATGTCGCGCATGAAAATGTCACCTTCATGAAATTTTATCCATAAAGGAGACATTTTTATCAGTAGAAAAATGAGATTTTACAAAAAGAAGAAGGAGGAGGAGGAAGTATGAGTAAAGGCTCTGCGAATGGCTATTTATAGGTTACTGACGGCTAAAGCCGCAGGTAAGTTACCGACGAGTTTTTTCAAAATATTTATAGTTTATCGACGACTTTGATCGTCAGTAGCACACGACAAAAAGATCAAAAGACCGCAATTTTTTTTACTATTGCAGCTATCGGTAATTTTAAAATGTTTGAAATTACTGACAGCTATGACCATCGGTAACTGAAGGCCAAAAGTTTTAAGGATGCCAAGATACCAACTTCCTATGTCATCGGTGATTAGGCGATCATTTCAAAATGCTGACGATCTTGGTCGTCAGTAAGTTGGTGGTAACGAATCTCGCAAAAAAAATCACTTACCGCCAAATTACCGATGACAATGACTCTCGGTAACAATGGGATTTTGTGACAGCCTTGGCCATTGTTAAAGGTCATCGGTAGTTACATGTTTTCTTATAGTGATTCCCCGAGACTACTGTCCATTGTCTTAGAGATTGTGTTTATGCTTGAAGTGTTTGAAGACATCTGAGTTTACTTAAGACTCATTCAAATTCAAGAGGTTGTGAATTATTCGAATGCTACAAAGACTTGTTTCAATTCGGTGGACCTAGAGGGCCGTAACAGCTAGTGTGTGAAAAACATTAAGTTTATTAAACTATTTCATATTTTATTTATTTAAAACTAGAGATAGCTAGGATAAGGAACTAGAGAGTGAATGAGGTTCTTTAAAGCATAATAGTTAAATGGATTCCCTCAGATAATTCTTGGTACGTAGTTGTTAATGTGTTTAAGAATTTGGAGAGGGGTAGGTATGGTGGGTGTTTTAGAGATGATAATGGAACTTGGTTATTGGGTTTTCATGACTATTTTAGGAAAGGTGACATTTTGCATATGGAGTTGTTAGCTATTTTCCTCGGTCTATCTTTGGCTTGGGAAAAAGGGTTTAGGAAAGTTATTTGTTTTTCAGATTCTTTACATGCAGTCTCGTTAGTGGAAAATACTCCTTTATTTGTAATAAATGTACTACAGTTATTTAGAGTATCAGGGATTTACTATTATGACAGTTGTCATTTCATGTGAGACACATCTTGAGGGAAGATAATAGGTGTGCAGACTTTCTTGCCAAGTTTAGAGCATATCATAACCACAAGTTTGCTATTTTGCAAGGAAGTTAGAATCTAGTCTTGTAGTTGATTCCATAAGAACTTGTTCTTTTCGGACTTAAGTTCCATGTTTTTTTCTTTTTCTTTTTTTGTTTTACGTCTTGTAACAATTTTTTTGTCATGCATTCAATTAAAGTTAGTTCAGATGTTAATTATCAATCACAACATGCTAATTTGCTGGCAAAGAATGCTTTAACTAGGCTATGCTTTGTTTGGGTTGAGGATTTCCCTCCGAGTTTGGAGGCTATCCTTTCCTCTAATGTTGGTAAGAGTGTGTGAAGTGCACACATGAAGAAGAAAAGTAAAACAGAAAGAAGAACTTGAAGCAAAACTTGAAGATGTAATGAATGATTTTTAATACTCATATGTGACTGATTACAATGTATTTTATATACTAGAACTAACTCTAGTTTAAACTAAACTAACTAGAGTTCTAACTACTAGTAACTAGAGTTCTAACTACTAGTGATTACAATGTATTTTCAATTATTTCTGTTATGCAATACTCTTACTCTTTACAGTGATTATTATGCAATCAAGCCTATTAGTGTCAAATTACCAAATGTTAATTCTGTTTTTGCACATTTTGAGGGAACTGTTTCTCTTACATCTTCTATTGTTCTTCAAGGATTTTTGTATATTCTAGAATTTGGTTTTAACTTGATCTCATGTTCCAAGTCGACTACTGATTTACATTGTAAAGTGATTCTCACAGAGGATGGTTGTGATGTTCAGGGCTTGAGAATGAAGACACTTGGTTTGGGTAAGCTCCACAGTGGATTGTATTACTTGGACGTGAAGCATTCTGCCTTAGATTCTTTCAAGATTTCAAGTTCATCAATAAATAGTGTTGTTGTTTTACCTAAAAATGCCTTGTGGCATTTTAGGTTTGGTCATGTAAATAATAAAAGTTTAGAAGTAAGGATTTTCCTTTTATTCAAGTTCTTAAGGATCAAACTTGTGATATCTGTCACTTTGCTAAGCAAAAACAGTTACCATTTCCTACTAGTACTAGTAGAGCAACTACTAGACTTGAATTGTTACATGTGGATATTTGGGGACCATTTCGTGTCCAAACTTTGCATAAACATAGATATTTCTAGTCCTATTCCATCGGAGCGCCTACTTTGTTGGGGTCACATTAAGGGTCTTAGGCGAAACATTGATGAGGCATGTATGCTGGTAGGTGACTTTAACGAAACGCTACTTCCTTCTGACCAACGAGGGGGTGTTTTTTCTCAGAGAGGGCGGCAAGGTTTGCTAATATGATTGAGGAGTGTAGTCTTATGGACATTCATCCATTTGGCCACCACTTTACTTGGATGCGACATCGAGCTGGCGAGCCCGTGCTTCTTAAAAAGCTTGATTGGTGCCTCCTGACTTAACCTGGAGGTCTAGCTTCCTTGAGGGAATGCCAGAGGTTCTCCTTCAATTATACTCTGATCATATCCTTTCTAGGTTTGGTGCACTGCTGCTTTACCGTCTGCTGGGCCAAGGCCCTTCCATTTTGAGGCCATGTGGGCTTCCCACCCCCAGTATGAGACTGTTGTGTCTAATGCATGCGGGATTTCTGGTTCGGTTACGAGTAAGCTTTTGACAATTTAGAATCACTGTCTCCTTTAACAAGGAGGTGTTTGGGAGTATTTTTGCTCGTAGGCGGATGTTGGAGGCTCGGATTAAGGGAATCCAGAGGGAGTTGGAGCAGGTCGATTTAGCTTATTTGGTCCGAATTCTGGGTCAGTTGCAGAGTGAGCTTGTTCTTACCTTACGCCAAGAGGAGTTGTGGTTCCAGAAGTCTAGAGAGCAAGCTGTGTGTTTGGATGATTGGAATACCAGGTTTTTCCATACTCAAATTATCGTGTGTCGTAAACGAAATAGAGTCTCTGCACTTCATCTCTCGAGTGGTACTTGGTGTGATGTTGAGGACCTGCTTAAGTATGAGGCTCTTGGGTTTTTTAAGTAGATTTTTTGCTCTCGAGATTTTGCTCAACCTCACTCTTTGCGGTTTGGTTATGGGCCGTCCTTACCTTTGGTGGGTGTTCGGGCTTTGCTAGCTCTAGTTACTAAGGATGAGGTGTGGTTGGCTTTGTCTCATATGGGGTCCTTTAAAGCCCCTGGGCCCGACGGGTTTCAAGCCATTTTCTTTAAACAATTTTGATATATTTTTGGAGATGAGATATGGAATTTGGTTAGAGATGCTTTTCAGTCAGGGTCTTTTGATCCAGCCTTGTCTCAAACTCTCAGCGCTTTGATCCCCAAGGTGGATGCTCACTTCGAGTTTTAAGGATTTTAGGCCGATTAGTTTATGTAATGTCTTATATAAATTGATTACAAAGGTGATGGTGGGAAGGTTAAGGCCTTTCCTTTAGGATGCTATTGGACCTCTCCAGAGTAGCTTCATTCCTGGTAGAGGTATCGCTGATAATGCTATTGTTTTGTAGGAAGTTGTCCATCATATGAATCAGACGAGGGGGAGGAATAGGAACGTCATCTTTAAACTGGACTTGGAGAAGGCGGATGATCGAGTGTCTTGGTCTTTTTTGAGGGAGACTCTCCAGTTCCCCCCGTCTATGTTGACCTTATCATGTTTTGTGTATCTTCGTCATCCCTCTACTTTGCTTTGGAATGGTGCCAAGCTTGATGCTTTTCATCCGTCTCGGGGTCTTCTCCAAGGTGACCCTCTCTCCATATCTCTTTATGTTGTGTATGGAGCGATTGGCTTTGTGTATTCAACTCCAGGTTGAGTTGAATAATTGGGTGCCTGTGCGAATTTCAGCTGGTGGCCCGGCTATCTCTCATCTGTTTTTTGATGATGATGTCCTCCTTTTTTCTAAGGCAAAGTTATCTCAGGTTCGAGTGATTCAAGGTGTTCTCATGATTTTTGTTTGGCTTCAGGGCTTAAGATTAATTTTTCTAAGTCCAGGGCTTTTGCAGCAACGGGTGTTACTCAAGCTAAGAAGGATAGTATTACTCGCTTGATGTCTATCTTGTTTACTTCTAATTTTGATAAGTATCTTGGTTTCCCAATTATTAAGGTACGTCAGAAGAATGAGCATTTTCAGTCTATTGTGGATAGAGTTTTGGGAGGAAATTAGCGTCTTGGAAAGGCAAGCTCTTGAATAAGGCGGGTCGAATCACCTTGGTGAAGTCTGTTGTCAATGCTATTCCTATTTATACTATGCAGATTTTTAGTCTCTCCCAAGGGAATTTGTGATCAGGTGGATGGTATGGCTCGTCGTTTTATTTGGAGTAGTGGTCATCGAAATAGTATGAGCATGGTTGCATGGGAGCGGCTGACGCGGCCTAAGCCAATAAGCCAATGGGTGGCTTGGGGTTCCTCGGATGAAGATGACGAATACGGCGTTATTGGGGAAATTGGTCTAGGACATGTTGCATAGTCCCCATAAATTATGGGTCCAGCTTTTAAACTCTTTGCATGTCCCCTCGGCTGACTTTCTTTTGGCTCCGGCGAGAAGAGGCTAATGTATCTGGTCTGCATTTTGCACCGCTTGGGAAGTCCTTCCAGAGGGCTTTGGTTGGCGTATTGGTCGCGGTGGGCTATCTTTTTGGTATGACGCTTGGTATGATCTTGGTCCTCTCTGCAACATAGTTCCTTATGTTCATATTCCAAATACACAACTCTCGCTGAGTGATGCTTTCCATGGTGGAACTTGTGATGTTTTCCGGCTTGCAAATCCTCACTCTCCTGTGCTTTTGAGGGCAATTAAGAATCTCCGGGTTTACATTGATTCAGGTATAGATAATCTGTAGGTGTGGAAGCACTGTGACTCGGGCGAATATTCGGTGCGTATGGCTTATTCGTGGCTTATTGCGAGAGCTTGTCTAGCCATGTCTGTGGTCCCTTAGGCGTGGGTTTGGGCGGTTGATGTGCTGAAGAAGATTCGCGTGTTTGCATGGCAAGTGTGCCTTGATTCTTTGCCGGTTGCTGCTGTCTTGAGGCATCGCGGCATCAATATCAGCCCTTCTTGTAAGGTGTGTGGAGGGTTCGATGAAACTCAGTTGCATTGTGTCCGGGATTGCCGTGTTGCCCACCGCGTTTGGAGCACGTTGGGTCTGGCTACGCCGGTGTTTCTCGTGGTGTCATCTTTCTGCAGATTGTTCCCAAGTGTAGTTGAGTTGTGTTTCTCATTCACGTCTGGTTTATTTAGACCGCTCGATGCTCCATGGTTTTTAACGATACTTGGGTTCCAGTTGCTGTTATTCAGACGCGTGCTGGGACCTGAAACTTGCTTTGGCTCCTTCTACGGGATTGCCTCCACGTTGGGTTTATTGGATGCCTCCGTTGGCAGGTGGGTGGCAACAGACCGGTTGCCGGACCCTTATTATATTATTTATAATTAATTCTATGTTTTAGTTAGGTGGATTAACATTATTAATTAATTAGAATATATTTTGTTTTTTAATATTAATTATATGAATTATTAATTTAATTCTTATGCGTGTATTGTGATAGATGATATATTAGGCTTTTGTTATTAACTGACTTATAATGGGTTAGGTCAATTAACTATGCCTATTGAGAGAACCCTGGTCTCATCTGATAGTATATATAATCTGATTCTCATTAATCAGTTCATGATTAAGCAATACTTCAGATAGAGAGTAGTTATACTCTCTCTTTGAGCACTCTTGCTTGCTTTTGTGGAGAAGTGGATTTTCGGGTTTTCTGGATTCCTGGGAGTTTTTGAAATTCTCCTCCCCGAGTTGTTGGCGATTTGGCATGGGTTAAGCCTATGCTAGGATCGTGGTTTCTGCTGGGTTGTGGTAAATTCTAATTCCTTGTTGGCCTTATGTCTGCTTCAAGGAAGTTGCTCTAGATTCCATGTTCATGTTCTTGTTCTTGCTGCAATTAAAGGTTTGCTTTAGAGGGATTGGTCTGTTCAGCTTTCCCATACTCTCAGGGAAGGTAACGCGGTGGCAGATTTCTTCACCAAACTTGGTCCTCGGGGATCGCCCCATCTGGTGGTGTTCTCTCAACCCCCGCTTGCTACGGAGGCTCTGTTGACGACGGACTATTATGGCTCTTTCTTCCTTCAGAGCTAGTTTTGTTGGCTGCTTTTTTTGCTTTTTCTTCTAGCATTTTGTGCCCAAAAAAAGAAACAAATGAATGGAGTATTTATGTACTACAAGAGTACTAAAAAACAGTTTGTACAACACCCATTCAACACCTTTGAATATAAATTTAAACTATTAAGTAGCCCGTGCATTAATGCACGGGTATTTTTAATATTTGATTTGTAACATATGTCAACATTTTTAAACATGCGTAATATCACATGATATATTAACGTAAATAAATTCATCAATTGATAAAACCAAAGTAGATACAATGACTAATATTAAAATTGTTCATCTAAAGTTTATATCATATCAAAACCAAACAATGTAATTGAGTTTTGATAATAGAAATAGAAAAACATCCACCAAATACTTATGTAGAAATAGTCTTAACACAATGAAGATCTTATTTCACTTCTCTATCTTGACACGTTTTAACCAGAAAAAAAAAACTATAAAAAATCTATATAATATTCAACAAGGAATTAAAAATAGTAAAGAAATGAAATATTAGTAAAAAAATCTATATAATAATTTGCAATAATGAATAATATCAATATTTAGTGTTGCTTCAGTTAACTTATTCAACCGTCAATGAGTCAAAGAATGAATAAATGGTAAAATAATTTTAGTAATTAATTTTAAAAAGTTTAGAAATTTATAATTAAATTAATATATACGTTGTAATTAATTTTAGTAATTATTAGTTGTTACGTATAAATGGTAAAAAATTAAAGCATTAATCATTTTTAAGTAATTAATTAAAAATTCTAAAATAAATTAAGTAATTCAAAATTAATTTTATTTGAAATATTTTTGAAATATACTGAATATTTATATTATAACTAAAAAAACATTTTAAATTAAGTTCTGCAAAATAGGAATTTAAAATCCTTACGGATATCAATTCTAAAAAATCAGAATTTGAAATGCAAAAATAATCTATTTCCTTCCAACCATTTCACAAGCTTAAATATGTAATTCAAAATTAATGTTATAAATTGTAATCAAGTTTATTAATTATTTGTCACAAATAAATGATATAACTAATAAAGAGTTGATCTTCTTTCCATATGTAAACAAAAAAATAAAGAGTTGATCATTTTTAAATATAAAATGAAATTCTATCAATTTAAAAACTTTTAGATCATTCTTATGAGTGACACGTGTCAGCATATGAGAGAGTCTTTTTTTTCAAGAGTTACTAAGGTTTGAGATTGATGACTCACAATTAGTAGATACAGTAGTAAATTAATCATTGACACAATTAATTATAGGTGGAGTAATATAGATGTTAAAACTGCCTAGTATGCTCGATGTAAAAAACACCACATGGAAAAAAAAAAAAAAGGCCCACACAAGAGAAAGGCGATAGGTCTAAGCTCACAATGTCATGTATGTCAGGGCTAGCTCATAGACCTCATATTCTTAAATAAATTTGTACAAAAATAATTTAAATCTTTTATTCATCCAATGATTTTTTTTGGTACAATATTCATCCAATGATTGTTTGTCATTTAAATAATATTAAACATAAAAAATAAAAAACTACTTCTCAACATGTATGTGTAAGTATAGATAGCAACCTGAGAGGGGGTGAATCAGGTTTACCCACTTTTCGCATTAATACTGATAAGTGTCAAACGTTCATAGTTTTAACATTGTTTTTAGGCACTTATTATGTGTTTTAATTGTAAAAAAACCCCAAGAAATGTATGTTTTGCTAAGGAATGATGAATTGGTATTAATTCTGGGTTAGAATGCACATTTTTGATGTTTTTGACATATTAATGGTGTTTCAAGATTGAATATCTAAGAAAGAGCATGGATTCACTGAAGCTCCAATGATTTCAGTTCTAATCCCAACTTTTTGATGCAGAAATTTTGAAGCAGCCTGAGAAAAATTGCAATATCTCATTCGTTAACCGTTGGATTTAGCTAAAATTTGAGTATGTGGTTCCTAACTCATGGAACTTCAATATGGACGGTTGGATATTGATTTGGAGAAGTTTACAGGGCGCTAAGCGCCGCTACAAGCTGCTGAGCGGCCAGCAGGGAGCATGCAGGGTGGCTAAGCGCCCCTGTAAAGGGCTAAGCGCCCAGAACACTGATTCCAGGCGGCTAAGCGCCCGTCGAGGGCGCTAAGCGCCCTTGCGGCGCCCAGGGCCTATAAAATCACGTTTTTGGCATATTTTTGGGTATTCTTTCAACCCTAGTCTCCTCCAAACACCCCTTGGACGTGAGAGAGCTCTAATTTGAGAAGGAAAAGAAGATTTTCATCAACGGATGCTTGGATTCTTCATCGTCTCCTAAGTCCCTAATTGAATCTCCTTGTAAGCAAGCTAGTTTCCATCCTATGGATAACTAAGCTCTCTTTTAGTTGGATTTAGGCGTAGTATTTCATCTTGAAAGGATTCTATTTGTTTCTTTGATTACTTTCTATTTTTAATTTCAATTAAACAGTTTTGTTTTTATTGCTTATGATTGCTTGATCACCTTTCATCTGATTTGGGATTAATTTTGTATGTGGAAGCTACTCTATTAATCTGATATAAACTGTTTTAATCTAGGAGAAGCTAATTTGCTAGGAATAGCGTTAGATCACCTAGTTCTTTAACGCTTGCATATTTACAATTTCTTTGATTAATTGCCTGTGGAAGCGGTAATTAGGAAAGTAATTGAATCAACTTCTCATACTAGGAATAGGTGAGTTAGTTAAGAACTGGCGGGAATAAATTAAAGGTTTTAAGTGATTGTAATTAAGATTAAAATAAATCCTGGATAGTGAATAATGAAACTATAATCCAACTGTTTTCCCAATCTGTTTATCCCTCAATCGTTTGATTTCTTATTTTCATGCTCTTAAATACAAGTCTCTCCAAACAAACAACTCTTATTTCTTTTCTGCTTAACTTCTTAATTAAAGAAAGACACTCTTACACATTTGCTCTCTATGGATCGATAACACCCGTACTATACTGCAATTGAATCTTAAAAGAGGTTTGAGTGCAGCTTAAGTATTGGTTTTTATTAAAAGACGTAAAAACCCTTTTAACAAACACACCTTCTTACTTTCAAGATAAAGATGATCACAATCGAGTGTAGTGGAAATAAACGTTGCTTGAAAGTAAAGATGAAGATTAGGAGAATGCACACACAAAATTTATCCTGGTTCACCTTCAATCCACCGAAGGCTACATCCAGTCCCTCAAGAAACCCCTTGAGGATTTTCCACTATTGATAAAAATCTCTTACAAGTGCTTATACCAAGTACCTTAAGAATTTCTATCAACAACCCCTGAAAGCAAACCACTTTCAGAACAATCAACCTTCACCGAACCTTACGGTGAATATTCACTCAACCAGAATGAAGATGAAGAAGAGTTTACAATTGGCTGAATCAATCCTTTAATACACAAGTGGATTGATCATGAGAGTTATGCTTTAAGGCTCTTAGCATAAGAAGGCTCTTTCAATTTTGAGTTCTTCAATATATGAACAGCAAGAGTGTTCTTTAAACAATGAAGAATATGAACTCGGAATCTAGGCTCTTTGAAAGTTGTAGAGCTAAAGGTTAAATGAACATGAAAGAGCAATTCAAGAAGGTTTTAAGCCTAATTCGTGTATGTTCAAGTATCTCTCATGTGTGTTTCGATTCTGGACTCAAATGGACTATATATAGGCATAAAGGATCATTCATGAACCAACACAACCCTTCCCAAACGATTTCAGACACAATGGCTCATGAAAGAATGCAACTTGTCGAGCATGTAATTGATTACAGTACTTAGGTAATCGATTACGCTATTTGACCGTTGTTGTTTGAATTTCAAATTCAAACGTGTAATCGATTACAAGCAAGGCTGTAATCGATTACTTGCCTACGTGTAATCGATTACCTTAAGGGTGTAATCAATTACACTCAAGTCCAATATCCAGAAAATGAAACCTTTAAGAACAGCTTGAGTTTGTCTACCTCTTTTAATTTATCAAAAGGTTGAACTCAATTAGCTTTAATGTTTTAAAGAGCCTTTATACTAGAGAAGCCTTTAGAAGCATAACTCACCTAACTAAGTAAGACTTAGGCAAATGTTGAACCATGTTGCACTGTTTCCTCTAAGTCTTCTTTTCTTCTTTTTGTCGATGAGTTTGTCGTCGTCATCAAAACCTCAGCCAGGGTTAGGAGCAAGACCTTCTTCACAGTATGTTTTTTTTTTACCATATGAGCATGTAAGCTGATGTGACATAAAACGATGGCTTAATAGCACTTTTGGTTCCTCACTTATTACGATTTAATATTTTTGGTCCCTAGCAAAAAAAAAAAGCCTAAGTGGTTCCTCACTTTGTAAAACGACAGCAATTGTGGTCCCCCGTCACTATTCTATTAAAAACTAATGTTTTCTGTCAAAAATTAAAAAAGAAAAATCTTGAAACCCAGACCTAGAAATTCATCCTTCTCCCTTTTCTTCTTCATCTCATCTTCAAACCAATCTTGGGAGTGAACCAAGTAGTTTGTAAAGGAAGCACCATAATCATGTTCATAGTCCCTTTAGGAACATCCAGAAAATGTTATATCAGTATCTCCAAAGCGGGTTGATTCTGTTCTTGTAATGGCCCCTTCATTTCCAAAATAAACAGAACACCAAAAAACCACCATCGCCTCCTTCACAACCGTCACCACTTCACTCTGCATCGAGGACCTCCACTGCTTTCTTCAATCAAAACCAAAACCCCCCATTTCACCATCAAAACCAACCCAAACCCCCATTAGAAAGAAAGAAGAAGGAAAGGACAACCGACTCAAACAATCCTGCTCCTCGCCACCAGAGATCCACAACCCCAAATCTTCAACAATCATCACCGTCGGAACCATCGCCTTTGTCACGGGTCTCCCTCCCGCCGTGAATTGCATAGTCAGTGTCGCCATCCTTTCCTGTGACGTCCAACCGCCCTCCGCCCTACCAGGTCGCAGCACCGTCGTCAGCATTGTTCCTCGCCCACCGCTGTCGCTGGGCCAGGGCACTTACCTTTCTCTCTTTGTGACATCCACTGTCTACTCCACCTCCATGAGCCGGCTTCCTCCACCACATCGCGATCGCTGGGAGAAGCGCTCCTCCACCACGCCAAGCCTTGTCTCGTGGTTTTCGCTCTGTCACACTCAAAATTCCCAATTTGGGGCACCATTGCAAACCCTAGATCACCAATTTGGGGAAGAATGAACCCTTTGGGGACGGCGACGGAAGGAAGAGAGGAAGATGGAGAGTGAGAGAGAAGAGAGATTAGGTTTTTTCATCAGAGTTTTTTTTACAAATTCACTGATGTAATCTTCCAAAATTCTGGGTTGGGTCTCAAGATTTTTTTTTTTAATTTTTAACAAAAAAAACGTTAGTTTTTTAACGGAATAGTGACAGGGGACCAAAACTGTTGTCGTTTGACAAAGTGATGGACCATTTAAGCTTTTTTTTTCTATGGACCAAAAGTATCAAATCGTGATAAGTGAGGGACCAAAAGTACTATTAAGCCTAAAACGATATAAGGTGGGTGTACAAATGTTTTATATTGATAGTATATAAAAATGAAATTCTTTATTGTTGTCCTAAAATTTTAAGATTTGAATATGCTCTTCTTATTTTCGTTAAAGGTGTTATTTAAAAAATAAAAGAAATATAATATCCACCCTACACACGTACATATATAATTTGAGTCTTTTATTCTTAAATATCATGAAGGCACTGTGATCTTCATATTGTAACATATGTGAGTTTCATATTAAGTTAAATTAATTATCTTATTCTAAATTAATAATTAAATCAAATTTCATTTTTAACCACGAGTGTGCGGTGGTGGCGGGCACGGATGTATGTAGTGGCTAGTCACTAATGGGGCAGCTGCCCCCACATGAATTCTTTAAAAATTGCTAATAACATAGTTGAGTGGTAGAATACTAAGGTAATATTGCCCCCACGCAAGAAAAAGTGTCCCCACTCTCATATGAGTCATTGCACTCTTTTGTTTTCTTTTCCATTGGGTAATATCTATTCGATCACTCCTCACTCCCTTGATTCTTCCCTGAAACTAGTGGTACAACATCATGTCCCAAAACCCTAACCCTCTTCCATTTTTCTTCATCCATTTTTGCTCCATTTGCATATCTCATTGTGAAATTTGTGATATGAGACACTTGCCAAGCAGCTTCACCTGCTCAAGGTACACGCGACTGCTACTTCCTTCAATTCGTGTCTCTATCATACTGCATTTGATTTTAAAAAACAATTCGAATGAGTTCGGTTTCAGTCACCATAACGTGGCAGGCATGACACCGAAACTTTAGTCGCTTATAGAAGTACTTACAGATTGTCTACTAACACGATACTCACATCGGCAATGAGATTCAAACACACAACTTTCTAAGGGGAAGTAGTCTGTCCTTACCAACTAAGTCAACATGTGTCGGTCTATCATATTGCTACTCTCATTATTATTTTATTCCCTTTATCCGATTGGATTTGGCTTCGCCTTGGATATAAACAAAACAAGCCCATGATGCCTGGTTCATGCTTGCATCCGTGCCTGGTTAATGCTTATTTTTTTCGAAGCTTTATGGATTAGAATTTTATTCACAGGCAAATTGCCCAATAGCATAAAAGAGCCCAAAATCATTTTATTCACTAGCTTTTGTTTTTATCCTCTGTTATGTGATATTGTGATTGATGAGAAATATAATTTGCCACTTATTAACATTGATGCAAGGTATGGGTTAGAAGAGATGCATCTTAAGTGGATAACATGAATCTTATATTTGACGGTAATACTATTAGTGAAAATATTCCATTTAAGTAAATTTTGATACTAATAATTTTTCTTTTACCTACTCTTTATACTAAATTTTTTGGCACTAGATAATCAATTTCAAAATTATTTCATGTATGTATGCTTTAATAGTGCACTTCAAGATTGAGGAAAGTTAGTGATTTTGCTGTAAGCTTATCGAGATCAGGAAACATATTGTATATCCTTTGATATATTTGCTTTTAGAGTTAGCTTTGGTATATTTGCTCCGCTATGAATATTATCAAGAATTGGATCGAAATCGTATGGAAGATGAATGGCTAAATGATTGTTTAGTTATTTATATAGAGAAAGATATATTTGATAGTGTTGAGAATAAAAAAGTTGTGTGGAATTTTTAAAATATGAAAACACGTAAACAATATGATGTATTTTCAAACTTTTAACTCTAATGTTATATTTTGCATGATACAAATTTTTACTTTTATAATGCCCCACAACTTCAAACTTTTAGATCTGTCACTGCGTGGTGGTTGTTCACCTCGCTACTTGACCATGTTGTTGGAGATTCGATTCTCACCCATGGGAATAGAGCACATTTTATAGTTAATTGTTTACAGCTTAGTGTTAGCTCACACAATGAGTGAAAAAATTAGTCACTGTTGTTGGTAGTGAAATCCCTAAACTTACCAAAAGAACACCAAACAATTTTTTTGCCTTCCTTGATTTATATTAAATATCAAATATTTTTAAATAATAATGAATTATTACACAATTTAAATTTCGATAATTTTATATGTAGTTTTTTAAACTATAAAATAACTTTTCTATAGATGAAGTCAATTTTGTAGATTTTTTTTGTACTTTAAAGAATACCTATGTGAATTGGGATTGCTAGATGGCCTTAAGAAAAATTTGGATTAAATCATCATTACTCAAAGTGATCAATAATATTTAAAATAAATAAATATAAAATTATTAGCCCACTTATTTTAAATGTCACTGATTCACTTAAGCCAACTATAGTTTAACCAAAACTTGCTAATTTATAAGTAAATTTCAATGGAATATCCTTACCCCCATAATATGAGAGTTGTCCTAGAAATCACCTTACTTAAAACGTATTAGAATTTCGAAGGTCTAACTCAACTATAAAAGCTAGCAATAGAGTTGAAGGTTGTTTTACTTTTATAAAGGCAATTTATTTCATATCTCTAACCTATGTGAGATTTCTAATACCCCCTTCATGCTTTGAGTTTGACATCTGGAGCGTGAGATTTGCGGACTGAACATGTACATGGTGGTTCAAGTATGGGAGGTCTCCACCAACAAACGAATATAAGATAGACTTTAATACCATATTAGAATTTGGGAGGCTTAATTAAAAAATAAATTCTAATGAAAGGATATCTGGGTTGAATGATTTCAATATTCAAATTTTAGAAATAATTAGAACAATGGTATCTAATTTTTAATTTCCATATCACAAATATCGCCATGATCATCATTTAGGATTTTTCATTTATTAAGTACATTACTATTCTGTATCTTAAAATGTTAGGAAAAATCAATCAATTTATAACAAGATTACCGCGAAAACACACACGGATATCTTTAAAGTAAGTTATATATGAGTTTTAAAAAAAAAAGTAAGTTATATATGACTTGCCTTATTTGTTTCTTCTTAAATTATATTTGATTTTCAAGTTGGAAGATTTGTTGTCTCTAATCATGACAGCAACTAATGCATGATACTCTGTCTTTCAAAGGAAAAAAAAGATGATACTGTGAATCTTGTACTTACGTATCAGTATTATGTAATATTCGGTATCCTCTGTTGATGGAAGGGCATTCAAACTTAACATCTCCTAATCATTGCACATATTTGGCATTGAATGCTCCATGTCGATGCTGCCAACAAGGACTTACCTCATGGTTATCTCGAAGTGATGTATATAAAGAGATGTTGCATCTCCATGTTTTTGTCATCACCACCATGACCAGAAAGAAGGTGAAACTCGCATTCATTACCAATGACTCCGCGAGGAAGGCAACATTCAAGAAAAGGAAGAAGGGTCTAATGAAGAAGGTCGGTGAACTTAGCACCCTTTGCGGGATTGATGCATGTGCTATAGTTTACGGTCCCTATGATCCTCAACCCGAGGTTTGGCCATCCCCGTTGGGAGTCCAACGGGTACTCGCCAAGTTCCGGAGGATGCCTGAATTGGAGCAGAGCAAGAAGATGGTGAACCAAGAGAGTTTTCTGAGGCAGAGGATCCAAAAGGCCAAAGAGCAGGTGAAGAAACAGAGGAAGGATAACAGGGAAAAGGAGATAACCCAGCTCATGTTTCAGTGCCTCAGTGCAGGTAAAATTTTGCACAACATAAACATGGTTGATTTGAATGATCTTGCTTGGTTGATTGACCAGAACTTGAAGGACATCAATAGAAGGATTGAAGTGTTGAGCAAGAATGCCCAAGCTCAAGCCCAGGCCCAGGCCCAGGCCCAAGCCCAAGCCCAAATGGTAGCAGCAGCAGCGCCTGTGGTGACTGAGGTTGTAGCCAAGATTGAAGAGAGGTCTCCACAAGGGAGTCATGGCCAGGGGCTGGATATGAACATTGATGTCATGCAGAAGCAGCATTGGTTTATGAATTTGATGAATAATGGTGGTGGTGATGATACTCTGCCTTTGGGAGATGTCAATCACCAAAATGCATTTTGGCCAAACCCATTTTTCCACTGAAAAAATGTCACATGATGCTTGGTATCATTGACATTCTCTCTTAACATGCGTCCATTAAGGCACAAAAATAAGTGATCATGGGTTCATGGTCTAGGATTTGCATGTTAATTTTCTTTGTTTCACACCACTTTGTATTCGATCTTGTTTACAAGAGTGTTTACTTTCAGAAAGTGTTGCTAAGGTGAATAAATACCTTTTGGTGTGGCTTGCAATATATATATCTATTTTCCAAAGAATGAATTTTCAAAGAATCAAATAAATGTTTGAGCATCCGATTTCTATGTGTGTATCTTTGTACAACAATGAATTTTGTTTCTACAGTATGACCTATAAAAAGAATTGAAATGAAAACAAAAGATCTCATTGTAATGAATCTGTGTTCAAAAGGGCTTCTTAAGATACTTGAAATCCAATGAAGAGTCAACGCACTCTGCTCTGCTTCTGTAACCATTCAACAGCTTCAACAAGTCAGTAGCATTCTCCTTTGTCCTCTCATCACAACCAACTTGCAACATGACCAAGAGTTTCTGAAAAGCCCCAACTTGAAGTGCCTCAATCAAAATCGCATCCTCTCTCTTGTCACAAATCTTCCTGAGAACAGAGACAGCAAAACTGGAAGCCAAATGTGACACTCTCAACATCTTCTTAATCACAAGAGGCAGAGTGAGAGCATTCCTTTTAGCAATCTCTTTTCCTTCTTTACAGTCACAAATGCAATCCAACACCCCAAGTGCCTTCTCACATGTCCCTCTATCAGCATCAACAATTGTTTCTAGCAGCAATGAAACCAAACCCAATTCCACAAACCTCTCTGCAATTGCAATTGCCTCTTGGTTCAATGAAACCAAGTTGAAAATTGTGGCCAAACACGCTTTGGTAGAACTAGACCCAATAGGCTCCTTAACAATCTCAACCAAACCCTCAACAATTCCTTCAGTTTTCACCAATTTCTCAGCGGGGACTTCCTTCAGTAACCTGGCGGCATTTTGCCTTGCCCCCAAATCTTGACCAACCAGAAACCAAACCAAGCAATTCAGAGAAGGTTCTGAACCCAATTTCGATTTCCCTTCTTCCCCAAATGGGATCATCCATGTCAAAACCTCCAAAATCTCCTCCAAAATACCCACATGCTTGTGAATGGAATCTCTTGAAAAAGAATCAAAGGCGGTTGCAAGAACAGCCCCAGCCCCATTCTCAATCACACACCTCTTGTTCCTCTCACCCTCTCTCCCCCAAACCTTGATCTTTCCCACCAATTCCATGCACCTGATCCCATCTCCACGCTGAGAAGCAGACAGCAGTTTCGAGCAAACCTCGGAAGCCTCGAAGGAATTCAGAGGGATCCGTGGCGTGGGGATTCTTTCGATTCCGTAAGAGCTGTTCTTGACGCACCAATCCTGAATCATCCTCCGGAGGGTGTGGTTTGGGATCATGTCGAAGGTAGTGAGAAGCTGGTTGGTGACAGGGCAAGTTTTGTTCCCTGCTTCGATCCATTTCTCGATGCTCGCTCTGTCGTAGGTGATGCCGGTTTGCAAGGTCACCGGGTCTTTCATCAAGTCGAGACTCACCGGGCAACGGAAGTGGTTGGGGATCACAATCTCCACCTCCAAATCGAGAACTTGTTGTTCTTTCCCTTTGCGGACACGGCGCAGAACGTTTCTTCTGGTCCAAGACAAAACCATCTTTTGATTATGTTTTTAGGAAGAACTATGAAAAAAAGGATTAGTCTCAGTTTTCTTTTGTGTTGTGTTGGGGTTGAACTTTGAAGGATGTGAAGGTGAATGATATGAAGAGGAGGTTGCGTGGTTGGTTTATATATGTGAGATTGAGTGGGTGTGGTACGCGGGTCAAAGCTAGCTAGGTGAGATGAGTGGTTGAAAGAGGACTTTTTCAAATTGAAATGAGGAAATAATGATGGAATTTTGGTGTGTAGTACTGTAGTAGTAGCCTAGTAGGTATTATGGAGACGACAACTACGGTGTAGCATAATTAGTAGATAACTGAGTTTTTTAAGAATTTAAATGAGAGTTCGATTTCTAGATAGTATTTATGCTGTATTTGTTAGGAGAGAACTTATTCACTTAATTTGATTTTAAAATCTTAAATGATTAATCTCATTATTACCGGTCATGAGATAGATATATTGAAGAAGAATATATTAATGGAAGTGTTTGAATGTTGACCGTTGAAAGTTTGAAGAATTGGAGGTGGAGGTTTGTGAATGGTTGAAGGGGGGAGGACTGTGTGAACCGTGAAGAATGAAGGACTAAATTAAATAATTAATGATTTAAGAAAGTGATATGCATAGTAGACAGGCAGGGTCAAGTTTGAAATTGAAGGTAAAAGCTTGAGTTATGACTTGTTTGCATGGTATATTATTGTTGTGGTCTACTGCGCGTTCCTGGGTCTCAGTCCGTGTAGCGTGTCCGTGTGCTTGCACCAGCCGCATAATCAGCCAAACAGGTTGGAGAATTGAGCATTAAAATAGGCTTTTATTTTTTGGAATAATGTAAAAAAAATTACAAATCTGGATATAAAAAAAAAAAAATTAGACTTCTAGGGTGGCATGAAGCACTTAGATTCGCAGTTATTCATGTGAATGGGAGGTAATCTCCTTTTCTCAAAAAAAGCATTTAAGATTCAGGTGAGGGAGGAACACACACGAGGCCTGATTGATGGGTGATGAGTAGCAGGGAGCACTAGGATTCGCAGATTATGCTGTAAATGGCATTGAGAATAGAGCATTTATTTTCTTCCTAAGCACCGGTACTCCCAATCCTCTTAAATCTCAACCAACTCTCTTCCTTTCTCTCTCTTAACTCTCACAATTTATTTCACAATACTCACAACTCTCTTCCTCTCCAACTATCAGACTGTCAACTCTCTCATACTTCAACATTTGTTTATCACAACTCTCTTCACTCAACCTTCTTCCTTGCAGGTTCTTTTCTCAACCCTTCTTTTAATTTTTTTTTATTTATAATTTATAGGCTTAATAGCACTTTCGGTCCATCACCTTTCACGATTTGGCATTTCTGGTCCTCTTGGAATTTATTAGCATACAAGGTCCATCACGTTTACTAACTGTTGCAGTTTTGATTTTCCATCCATCTGCTGTTATAAACTTAACGTTTTTCATCCACGTGCCTCTCACGTAACATTTAGTGGCGAAAATTTCTGTCACTAAACCCTCATCAACACTCATCTTCTTCCTCACAACAAACCAGAAACTCATTCTTCCTCCTTCTTTCAAATCTCTCACCACTCTTCAGGCATGCAATAGATATCAACACGAAAGAATTAGAACAACACCAAGAATCAAATTGGCATTTTAACAAACAGGTTGAGGTCAATATATTCAACAGCCAAGAGTAGAACCATAAGGACATTAGAGTGCCAAAATTAAGAAGCACAATGGTTGTGAGAATCAAAATGATTCTTGAAACAATCTCTGAATCTTTGGATTCTCTAACATTTCAAAGGGGAAGAGGGGGAGAAGCATTTTCTGAACATTTGGCAATATTGAAATTGAAGAATACTCACCTCAGCAAAAGAAAAATAGAGAGAAACAACCAGAAAGCAGAGACGGCAGAGGATGCTTACGCGTGGATGGTGCTTCATCGTGCTTCCCGGAGATGGCTTCGACGCCTTCGATCTGCTTCGATGATCTGAGGCTGAGATTTGCAATTAAAAAGAAGATGATGGATCTGCAATGAAATTCACAATGCCAAATCTACGACGAGCGTAGGTTTAAGGTGAAAGAGAGACTGAGAGACTGAGAAGGAGCATGAAGCCAGAGAGTAAACACAAGAATGGGAGCGAGACAGAGCGAGAGTGAGTGAGAATCGAGGACAACCATCACCTTTCTTCGACCCTCCATCTCGCCGCGAAACAACATCCTCCGTCCTCGCCGTCCTTGAGGCCACCATCTTCTCCCCATGGCCGATCTGATCCCCAATCTCTCTTCCTAACGATCTCGCTCTCTCCCCTCTATATTGCACTCTCCTAGGGTTTCTGTTATATCGTCAGCGTTGTTGAGTTGAGATAATGGGGACAACGAATCAGAAACCCACTTGTTGTGAGGAAGAAAATGAATGTTGAGGAGGGTTTAGTGATTGAAATTTTCGTCACTAAATGTCACGTGAGAGGCACGTGGATGAAAAACGTTAAGTTTCTAACAGCAGATAAATGGAAAACCAAAACTGCAGCAATTAGTAAACGTGAGGGACCTTGTATGCTAATAAATTACAAGAGGGACCAGAAATGCCAAATCGTGAAAGGTGAGGGACCAAAAGTGCTATTAAGCCTAATTTGTACTTAGCATGTTTGTATTTATATTTTTATAATTTGATCTTTTCATTTTTTTTTTAAGGTATCATCTATCAACTATCATCTCCAAACTCTCTACTTTCATCCTCAAGTCTTCAAGCTCTCTCAAGTTCTTGTAAGTTTCTACACCCTCTAAACCTTAATTTCAATTTTTTGTTGTTTACAATTTGTACAATATTTTGGCATTGTTAGTTATAAATGGTTGGATATAAAAGACAATCTGCATTTTAAATTTTAATTTTTTTTTATCTTTGATTTTAAATATCTATGGTTTATTTCACTATGTAATGTCTACACTTTTATATAAAAATTTATTCTCTACAATATATCTATAGTTTTGTTTTGTTTTGTTTGTACTCAATTTGCATTGTTTGTTATAAATAGTTTGGAGATAAAACACTTTGTGCAGTTAAATTATTTGATATTTAGCTAAAATATACACTTAAACAAAATATTGATTAGGACGTGTATATTGTTAGTTGTAAAAAGTTGGAGATATTTGAGAATTTGTATTTCAATTTTTTTTCGATCTTTGAATTAATATTTAGGCTAAAATATACACTTGAACAAAATATTCACTAGGACATGTATATTGTTAGTTGTAAAAAGTTGGAGATATTTGAAAATGTGCATTTCAAATTTTATATTTTTTAATCTTTGAATTGATATTTAGGCTAAAATATACACTTGAACAAAATATTCACTACTGTATGTTGTTAGTAGTTTATATGATTATATGATTCACTATTGTATCATGTTTATATGAATTAGATAAGTAATAATATTGACTTGTATAGATGGATATCTTAATTATCATGTTTATATTTTAATAGGTGTTTTTATTTGTTGAAGGTGTCTTAAATGACAGATGAAGAAGTCATAAGACCTTGTTCGATAATAAGAGACTTCTTGTACCTTCAAGACAATCACAGGTCGGCTTATGTTTGGAACGAAGTAGATGATAAACCATTGGGGTGAGAAAAGCTCGAGATAATTGAAATGGCGTTGTTCCTCCGCAAATTGCACAGCACCTTCGTGACGCTGGATTTTACGAGGTGGCTTTAGCTCGAACAGTTTCAATAGACAAAGGGTTGATAACAACTTTGGTGGAGCGGTGGACGCCTGAAACTCACACCTTCCATATGTCATTCGGAGAATGCATATTAACTCTACAAGATGTTGTTATGCATCTTGGCCTCAGTATTGATGGGAAAGCTGCTACTGGGGTTACGTGGTGTGGTTGGCCCGCGGTTGTACATCGGTTGCTGGGGGTGCCTCTAGTCGGTGTTGTGTTATCAGAGGAAGTGGTATAAAATTGAGCTGGTCAATGACTAGGTTTGATTATACTCAACTAAACGCTCAAGACCCTAAGAAAACAACTCGTTATGCACAAGCATACATCTTGCGGTTGATTGGAGCTTTCTTGCTCAGTGACCATACTGGTTCTCATCTGTCATTGAGATATCTTCTACTTTTAGAGAACTTTCATGAAACCGCAATTACAGCTGGTGTTCAGCAATTATCGTGAACCTGTATCATGAAATGTGCTACGGAACCAGTTATAATCTAGCGGAGATTGGCGGTTGCGTGTATTTGTTGCAGATGTGGGCATGGGAAATAATCCCTCGAATTATGCGGAGCGATCCTCCGCCATTGTAGCCCGGACACCCTCTCGCTGCAAGGTATGCCCTCATCCTTTTAATAAATTCACAATACCCATGCCCTTGACGTGGCTAGAACTTATACAATTCGCACTTGTATTTCGCACAGCTGGACAGGACGTGAAAAGGGTAGAAAGAAAGAACTGTTCCAGTGGCGGCATAAATTAGGCACAATGAGGTCTAAAGAGGTGAGTTAGAATTGTTAACTTTATGTTAATCTGGTTAATGTGTTTATAATTTTCTAGTGTTTATTATTAATCTTCTATTCCTTGTGTGCAGTACATGTGGATGCCATACGGAGATGATCTTCTCCCTATGCTACCCGCACGATGTCTGGAAAGCATGAATTTATGGAGAGTTTTTGTGCCTTTGATATGCTTCCACATTTCTGATTGACATAAACCGGATCGGGTCATGTAGCAATTCGGGATGATGCAGCTTGTACCTTCCCAGCCATCTCAACATGACAAAATCCATGACATTTATTTGTCGGGGAAGGAGTAGCAGGATTGGCCACAAAAAATGGTTGGTTTGATTGCAATTTGGGAGAGAAGGCACAATAGGGTTGTTACATAACCGCCGTTACAAAGCCTGCCATGCCTGAACGATAGGTACATAATGTGGTACGCAGACCATGGTATGCGCTGGTTGACGCGTAAAGCTATAGTATCTGGACATATGGTATATTAAGTTATTAAGTCGTATGGTTTGGATTTTGTAAATTTTATCATATATTCACTCTCAACCTATTATTAATCTTCGTTTATGTAGGGTACGTGTCTTCATCACGTGTGGTGCGGAATGTTCCATGAAAACAGTAGGTGGGAATACACGGAGCAAGAACTCTGGAGGCATCTCGAGGCGAGCCGTACATTGCTAGAAGAGTTTGATAGGGTTACTGTTCCAGACGCAGACGATCCTCCCGTTGTCGTGGAGTTACCGCAACCTACCAAAACTGACATATTGAGATATAACAATCATGAACAAGTACCGTATTTCGAATGTATTTAGCAATGAAGTCGGAGGTCAACTTGTTGTGGTCTTGAGAATTCATTGCATTCAAACACGTATGTGGACCCTTCCATTTGGATATAACTCATTTACATGTGTGTTTGGATTCCATTGCTTGGTTCTTCTTGACTAGTTCTTCAATCGTAGAACCTCCTCTGTATCTCTCTCGTTGGGGTCACTGTCCCCGGAGCTCCTCCAGTAGTCCCACTCGACAAGGCTCTAGATACCACGGTTAGAACATACATCCTAAACTCAGTGATGCTCTTGAACCCACTGTTGGGTTCACACACAGTGTTAACATAAAAGTGTTTTAGAAAAAAGATAAGAGATGAAAAGAAGACTGCAGACAAAAATTGAATTACTGCTAACAAAGAGTATTTACAATACTTATACAAATGCCTTAATTCAGGCTTAACAACAAAAAACAAACAGGCTTGGGCCTGCCTAAATACTATCTAACAAAGCCCAACTATCTATAACACATGCTAAATTACAAGGCCCAACAAAAAGACAGAGAAATAAGGGCATGTTTGGGGGATTTTATTTTTTTAGGAAAGAAAATGTGTTTTTTCAAATGAAAAAAAAAATTGAAAAGTGTAAACGCACAAAGGAGAAAGGTTGATGAAGCCACGCGTTGCTACAGTAGGTCTTACGAAAGCGAGAAAAAAAATTAAATTATATTCTTTTTTTGTTGCTGTTGTGAACCTAGTTTTTCCCATTAAATCTCCAACGTTTTCCTAAAAAATGTCATTTAAATCTTATAGTTTCCAACGGGAAAATTGCTTTGTATTTATTGCACTCTTACAAATTTTCCATTTAATAACATTATAGAGTTGACTAATTTGATTATTGCTAGTTACATATGAGCTTTGACAAGATTCAGTGCATGTTAAGAAATCTGGTAAATTTTTATGATTATGGAAAACGTTGATAAATTATTTTTTATGATGAAAAGAGATAAATTGAAAATTTATACGTGAATTTAAACATACTCTTAAAGTGCTCAAAGTATAACTTAAGTGATAAGAGTCAGGACATATGAATTGGGAAGGAGAAGGAATCATCAATCCCATAAAGAGAAATTAAATGCTTTCTATTGTAAAAAAATCATACTCTTAAATAATATTTTTGTAAATTAGTAATTAGAATCAAGTATAAGATTAAATCTGTAACCAAAAAAAAAGTATAAGATTAAATCATGTAAAGTATAAGTTATTTACAATACTTTTTCATTTCATACACGATTTTACCCATAAAAAAGACAGCGCAATAAAGACATATTTGAGAGATTTTATTTGTTTTAGGTAAGAAAACATAATTTTTTGTCAAAAAGAAAGAAAATATTTAAGAAGTGTAAAAGCACAACAATTGATGAAACAATACATCGCTATAGAAGGCCTTAAGAAAGCTGAAAAAATTAAATCAATTCTTTTTCTTTGTTGTGAACCTGATTATTTATTTATTTATTATTATTATTATTATTTACAAGAAGGGCTTAGCCTGAGAAGAAACTACACTAGAACAGAACACGGGAAAGAAACACCCGCACAATCGAATAATAAAAGATTCAAAACACTAGGAGGAATAGTCTCCAAACAATAAACATTAAAGCCAGAGTATGAGCCAAACTACTTAGACAATCCGCCACTTGATTCGCCTCACGCATGATGTGAACACACTTAATCTCTCAATCTCTATTCAAAAATCCTCAAAATTGGTTGACCAACGAAGCAGAAGGATGCAACACGAAACACCCATGGTTAATCGAATTAACCGCCATTAGAGAGTCACTCTCAACAATAAGCTTCGGCACTCCGTGGTCCCAACCATATCTAACATGGTAAAAACAGCCCAAAGCTCAGTCCATAGAACATTTGAAAACCCAAGTTCCTACTAAACCCAAACAATAATTTTTCATTGGAGTCCCTACACACCCCTCCACAGCCTACTGCTCTTTGGGGACCTTTAATAGGCCCATGATAGAAGCTTTATCTCATGGACTTCTATTAATTTAGCTTAATCTTAGAATTATATTTTAAATAGTTATTTCTAATTTGTTATTTTAAATATTCTAGAATTGGCCACATGTAAGGCCCAACCCAACTTGACTCTAGATTTATGGTTATCAGTATAAATTGTTGATCCCCACAGGCCCAACCACGTGGTCGTGGGTCCGATCCTCACAGACGACGCCAAATGAACGGACGGATTCGGTCACATCACCCCGAGATGTGCTGAGGGAGGGGGAGCGGCAGAACTTCAGTGAGGTGCGGCGGCGGTCTTCACAACACTCCATCTTCCGTCGAGCCCGGGAGGGGTCCCTGCGAGAACTCTCTAACGCTCAAGTTAGAGAGGCGTAGGGTTTTGAGGAAATGTGAGATTATGAGAGAGAGATTGTGTACCTTATGAAGTGAGGGAGACTCCTTATATAGAGGTTGGGAACCGACACGCTTCCCATGGTCTGAGATGATGGCTTGTACTTATCCATTTCTGGGCCGCTAGATCCTCTACTGTGCTCAGATGCTTGGATGGTGGAGATCTTCTCGGGAAGGAGTAGCGGGTGATTGGACGTTTACGGATGTTTGCCGGTCACGTCCGTCCGAGCGAGTACTCGTTTGGGCCGTACGCGGGCTGAGAAGGTCACTCCGAAAACAATTGTAATTTCCTTTCTCAAGGAACTATCCAAAATCTGAAATGAATGAATTTTATTTCTTTTTAGTCAGTGTTCTTCCCTAATTCTCTCAAGGATTTGTGATCCTATAACCTATCAGTGTTGCATTTAAGCCATAGAGGAGGATGAGGCTCCCATCGAACCTGGACTTGCTGGCAGCGATTCGACGCTCTCTGACGGGGACCAAGCTAAGCACTGCAACTGTGCGAGTAATCAAATTGCAACTTCATGGCAGAAGTAAGAATCTGCTGCAATCTGAACACCGAGCCTTGAAATATAAACTCTGCTCGCGATTTCCAAATGCACCAGAGCAACAAGCCAAAGTTTGGACCACCACTTCTACCAACTGATACGTACAAGCGGAGAACCGCACAGGTTGCTCAGGAGCCAGTTACGCAGATCAGCACCATAGAAACGTTGCTGCTTGGTGACTTGTTCCATAGAGGCTTAACAACAGGACAGTCCCTAAGGAGGTGCAATGCCGTCTCGTCTGCTGAGTGGCACAGGGGGCAAAGAGGATCGATCGATGGTCATGTTAGAGGAAAAGACTCCATCACTAGTTAGATCCCAGATTATCGTATCAGCCCCAATATTAGGAGTAGAGGGGGCAGCAACATGAGGTGGAGAGAGAAATACGCCAAGCTCGCTGCTCAAAATCATAAAAATCCGACACCGTCTTAACAAAATCAACCATAGGGATAGGGACAGTAGCAACTTCGCTAAGAATGGTACCCTAATGAAGCCATTTATAGCCCGAGAAAGGAGGTACACTACCATCACCAACCCACCAACCAAGGTTTTGATGGTTTTTGATCCTTTTATTGTCTATCTCTCTTCCTAAATATTTAAAGGGTCACACTATATTTATTTAATACACATAATAAATTCAATTAATTTGATTCTTTCCCGTTACATGAGCTTTGACAAGAATTAGTGCATGTTCATATATTTGGTAAATTTTTATATGATAGGAAAAGTTAATAAATTAGTTCTTATGATAAAAAAAGAAAGATTTAATAATTTAAACGTGAATCTAAACATTAGGCAATAGGTGGTGGTGATATTCTGATTTGGACACTCTCCAGCCTCTACTGCCTGTAAAATAAACCAACTTCGAGAGAAAAAAAAAACCTTAGGAGATCCTAGCCTTTTAAAATTAAAATAAATAGTCAGGATTTTGCAGGAGTACCCGTAGAAACCTTTGATGGGGAAGATTCATTTGGGTGAAATCCTCCTCTATTAGTCTCACCATTTCAAGTATATAGAGGTTGGTTTTTAAAAACTTTAGGTTATCAGTTCTTAGCATTTCCTTCAAATTTGTTTATATTATTTTTATTTCTTCTTTCTTATAGTTATAACTTTAAACCTTTCACTTTAATTCTTGTATTAGTAGTATATATCTATGTATTAAAAGAAAGAGATTTCATTGAAATATGAGATTGATATAAGGATACATATAACCAACCCTTAAAGTATCCAATGAAATACAAACCTTAAACTTTTATATATATATATATATATATATATATAGACCATATTCAATGAGAGAAGTGTCTTATTGTGAGAGGTGAGAGGTGAGAGTATTCATTATTAACCGTCATCTCACGTGATATGCCCCCATGGGCCTACAACTTAAACTCATATTTTTCTCTCTGTATCTCAAAGGCAAAAGCTTAAAAGGTATTGTAAAGGTTTTCTTGATGCTGCTGAAGATATTTACGTTTGGAGAAGAAAAAAAATTGGAGCTAACCCAATGACTTCCTAATGATAACCGTCATCATTCTTGAACTGCTGCAGAGAATGTGGAAACATGAAGAGTTTGTATAGAAAAGGACTGCAAGAATATTTTGATTATCTAAATGGAAAGATTGATGGTTTTGGATCTTAAAGGTAGCTACTCAAAATGGTCATAAGGAAGCAAAATATGTGTATTATGATATTATTATGCTCTAAAAATGATGAATTAAGAAAACAAGGACTTGAGTATATGCATTTTTGTAAAAAGTCTAAGTGTGTTGTAGGCTCTAGAAAGAAAGTGAAACAACTATTGGACTAATTGTGGAAATATAATGGAATGTTGAGGCGCAATCAGAGCCCTTTATGCAATTTCAAGAGCACATGCAAAGGGTGAAGAGTGAAGACGGGTGGATGGGTATTACTTGATGATGATGGTGATGACAATAGCTCCTGAGAATATTAGAGTTGGAGTTTTTTTTATCAGTTGTTCAATATCATTAGCTAAATAATTTCTTTGTACTGTACGAATTGATTTTTAGTTTATGTTTTCAGTTTTATTCTCAACAAAAAGATAGTGAATTAAATGAAAAAGTAGTTTGTTATCGTGTATATATTGTTTTTTTATTAATATTATATGCACCTTTATATTTCTTACTCATATGTCAATTTATTTTCCGAAAACATCATTTTATTGAAACAAGAACATAAGAACAACTTTCTCATAAAGGTCCTTCAAAAAAACCTTCTCACAAAGGTATAGATTACACTGGATCGCGCATATATATATATATATATATATATATATATATATATATATATATATATATATTAACGATTCTGCATTAATAGAAATACTAATGAGTTATTAATTATCTTTTATGTTATTTATTGTAAAAAATTGTAGAAATTCTCTTATAATTTACTTTGCTAAAATTTCTATAAAAAATATTTATAAATAAACTTTAATTTATACATTAAAATATTGCAATGTATCTTTTAAGTAGTTTTATCATTAAATTCTACCCTAAAAAATTTAACTTTGTTATTGGATGAATAAATTCCAAATTTTAATAAATTTTAATTACTAACAAATTTCAGTACATGCAGGATAGATTTCTTTATTTTGGCCCATGGGTTGTGGGCAAATTTGACAGCTTTTCACTATCCGTGTATCTCTTACAACTTAAAACATTACCACGTTTCTTCTTAATTCAAAGTTGTCAGTGTACCCAATATGAATCATGGAAGAATATTTGAGACTTTTAACTACTTTCACACCTGTTTAAATATCCAGAAATTAAAATTAAAGAAGATGATCAATTCAGATATGGTCAACAGTAATTAGGGAGGAGATCAGCAATAATTAGAGAGAGAATATCTTGATATTATTGTATTTATTTTATTTCTTTAATTAATACTCTGAATTGTACTATAAAAGGAACCCTGCCTCTAAACTATTGAATCAAGAAATCAAATGTTTTTTCCCTATACTTTGTGTCTTACATTTCAATATGGTATCAAAGCAGCGTTCTTTGATTCTGGAAATTAAGATTACTTTCTCCACCTTCTTCTTCTCTCTTCTCTTTTTGAGCTAGCCAGAAACGGCCACAACCTGAAACCAGCAAACCATGTCAGATGTTGAAGATAACTCTGACACCAACCCAACCCAAAACACAACCCAGAAACCAGTCAATAACCCTGATGAATTGACTCTTCAGATTGCGGCTTTGCTGCGAAACAGTCTTGGAACACAACCCTCAACCACCAATACTGAGAATCTGTCTCTCAGAATCAAACTCAGTGGAGATAACTATCCACTATGGGCGACCTTGATGAAGAAGGCCATTGGAGGCAGAGGACGGAGTGCCCATATCACTGGAGAATCTGTAGCACCATCAAAAACAGATCAAGGATACACACGCTGGGAGCAAGATGATCAGTGTGTATTTACCTGTCTGATTCAGAATATTGAATCACATATGGTGAACAATGTCTCACAGTATCCAACAGCAAAAAACCTGTGGGATGGGCTAGCCGTGACATATGGTGTCGGAATAGATTCATTACAGGTATTTGATCTTCACTGGAGGGCGAACTCATTGAGGCAAGGCGGCGACACCCTGGAAGATTGCTGGAACAAGCTACAGAATCTCTAGATAGCCATTGATCGGCGAGACCCAAACCCGATGAAATACCCTGAAGATATTCGGATTTACAACAACAAAATACAAGAACAAAGGCTCTATCAGCTTCTAACAGCCATCGATGACAGGTTTGAACCAATCAAAAGAGATATTTTGAAACAAGATCCTCTCCCCTCAGTCGAAACAGCTTATGCCACGATAAGGCGGGAGGTCGCCAGGCTTCACATATTGAAAGCGACAACCTCCGAAATCGACTCATCATCAGGGATCGGTGCAGGTCTGGTAGCCAGAACAGCGGGGGATCGAGGAAATCGAAATGCGGGGCAAGCGGTCAGCAGAACCAAGTCCCGTTCGAAAGACAAAGAGGATAAACAGAAACTTGTATGCACTCACCGTGGGATGAAGAAGCATACCAAAGAGACTTGTTTCAGAATTGTGGGCTACCCAGAATGGTGGGAGGATAATCACAAGGAGAAAACAAGGACTCGAATAGGGAAGGCCGCCGCCGTCCACGACTCAGACGCCACTCCAGGGCCACCGGACCGCCGCAAGAAGAACGATGGAGACAGAGGGACCACCGGCGCGACGAGGAGGAGGAAGCATCAACTCACGCCGCCGCCGGACGAAGACTCAAGGAAACAAGCAGCGGCGCTGCATATGGCAAGGAAACAAGGAGCGGCGCTGCATATGGCACACCCAATTCTGATTTAGGTATCCATGGTAGTGGGTTTGGGGTCCATGACCCAAGCCCAATGCCTCTTAACACAGTTTTTTATTTGACAGAAACTGGGCCACAAAAAAATGGGTTGAAATCTGATTTTTATTCTAATTTCTGTTCTGATTTTTATTCTGATTTTTTAATTAGAAATAATAAATCAGAGCCCAAAGCTTATATAGCCCAATCAGCTACCAAGGGTAATTCTGGAAAATCAACTGATTGGATATTTGATTGTGGGGCCACAGACACTATGACCTATGATTGCAAGGATTTTTTAAATTTGTCCTCACCATCTAAGACTCATATTGAGACGGCTAGTGGAGAACTTATTCGTGTGAAAGGAGGAGGCTCTATTATTTTTCTGATAGAATGAAACTACATAACTGTCTATATGTCCCAACTTTATCTTCAAAATTACTGTTTATCAGTCAAGTGACCAAAGATCTTCACTGCGTGGTACTAATGTATCCAAATTTTTGCCTTCTACAGGACATTCTTACAAAGGAGATCATTGGGCGTGGTACTGAGCGAGGAGGTCTCTACTACGTTGACGAGGTGGTTCACCCGGGACATGCCATGCTTGCTCATGGAACAATTGACCGACAACTTTGGTTATGGCACATACGTCTTGGTCACCCCTCTTTTGGGTATCTTAAGTTTCTGTTTCCTAGTCTTTTTTCCAATAATTCCACTCACATGAAGTGTGAACTTGCATTCGTGCTAAGAGTCATAGGGTTTCTTTTCCTCCAAACAACACTAGAGTTGAGTATGTTTTTTCCTTAATTCATTCTGATGTTTGGGGTCCAGCTACAAATTCTAATAAAAGTCGGTTTCAGTATTTTGTGTTCTTTGTTGATGATTTTTCTCGCATGACTTGGATATACTTTATGAAACACAAATCAGAAGTGCCTGAAAAATTCATTGCTTTTTACAAAATGATTCAAACTCAGTTTCAAAAGAAAATCCAAATCCTTCGTTCTGATAATGGTGGAGAATTTGTAAATCAGTCAATGCAAGTTTTTTTTTCAGGAACATTGTCTTATTCATCAAACCTCATGCCCGAACACACCGCAACAAAATTGTGTAGCGGAACGGAAAAATCGGATTTTACTTGAGATGACTCGAGCCATACTATTTGATTCCCAAGTCCCTTCCTCTTTTTGGCCCGAGGCTTTGGCTACATCTGCATACCTGGTAAACCGACTTACCACAAATCCTTAACCATAAAAACCCTCTACAAGTATTAGCCACTCACACCATTATCCCTTCCATCCTAACTTTACCTCCCCGAGTCTTTGGTTGCTCTGTGTTTGTTCATGTTCCCAAACCTGACCGAACCAAATTTGACCCTTGTGTTGAGAAGTGCGTGTTTGTGGGATATGCTATGCACCAAAAGGCGTATCGATGCTATAATCCTGTCACTCGTCGCGTTCATGTCACCATGGATTGTGACTTCTTAGAGTCTGAATTTTATTACCCCCAACTCAGTGTTCAGGGGGAGACTGTCAGTGAACCACTAAGTTGGCTAAGCAATCTAAGTTGCTCCGATACTGTTCCAACAAAGCAGGTAGATGGAGCCATTGAACCTGCCACTATCAATGTAGTCAGGACTAACAGACCAGTACACACAACCGATGTTCAGACTTTGGAAGGTGTCCAACAAGAGGTAAATGAATCTCACTTTGATGACTTGTTTCTTGATTTAAATAATGTCACTCTTCATGATGACAACCTAGTCCCAAAACCAGAAGAGGCACAGACATGCATTCTACCTCCAAGAAGGAACAGAGGTGTGCCTCCGGATCGATACTCACCTAAGCATGTGTCCCGTTCTTCAAGATACCCAGTGCATGCAGTCAGGGGAGGAACTGTTGATGCCGCCAAAGCTTTTTCGGTCACTCTTCTCTTAGAGGATATTCCGAAAAATGCTCAGGAGGCAAGTAAGAAGATGGAATGGTGAGAAACAATGAATACAGAAATGGAAGCTCTTGAGAAGAATGGCACATGGGAAAAGTGTGTGCTACCAGTAGGAAAGAAACCAGTTGGGTGCAAGTGGGTCTTCACCATCAAGTATAAGGCTGATGGAAGCATTAGCGATACAAAGCAAGACTAGTTGCCAAGGGCTACACACAGACTTATGGCATTGATTATTCAGAAACCTTCTTTCCAGTTGCAAAAATTGACACCATTAGGGCACTGTTCTCAGTAGCAGCAAATAAGGATTGGCCTCTTC
Source organism: Acmispon strigosus (assembly GCA_030819835.1). Classification (NCBI taxonomy): domain Eukaryota; kingdom Viridiplantae; phylum Streptophyta; class Magnoliopsida; order Fabales; family Fabaceae; genus Acmispon; species Acmispon strigosus. The sequence goes on from JAUAMA010000007.1 coordinate 35,820,097, forward strand.
ACCAGTTTGATGTTAAGAAGGCATTCCTACATGGAGATCTGAAAGAAGAAGTGTATATGGAGGCTCCACTTGGGTTCTCACATGACTTCCTAGAAGAGGAAGTGTGCAGATTAAAAAAGGCCCTATACGGGCTTAAGCAATCTCCTCGTGCGTGGTTTGGAAGATTTACTATGGCTATGAAGCGATATGGTTACAAACAGAGCAATGCTGACTATACACTCTTCCTCAAAAGAAGAGGCGATTTGGTCACCTGTCTCATAATATATGTGGATGACATGATCATAACAGGTAGTGATGAAGAAGAAATCTCTCAGCTCAGGAAGAACCTCTTCACAGAATTTGAGATGAAAGATCTGGGGGGCTGAAATACTTCTTGGGCATCGAAGTCCTCCAATCCAAAGGAGGGATTTATATTTCCCAACGGAAGTATATACTGGACCTGTTAGCTGAAACTGGTATGGTAGATTGCAAACTCAGTGATTCTCCAATAATGGTAAATCACAAACTCAAGATTGTTGAAGGAGCTAAGCCAGCTGATCAAGAGAAGTATCAAAGGTTGGTAGGAAAGCTAATCTACCTAGCTCACACCAGACTAGACATTGCATGCGCTATAGGTGTGGTAAGTCAGTTTATGCACCATCCACAGGTAGAGCACATGGAAGCAGCTATGAGGATTGTCCGATATCTCAAGGGTACTCAAGGAAGAGGTATCATTTACAGAAGAAATGGTCATCTGGATATGGAGGCCTATACTGATGCTGATTGGGCCGGTAACCCGAATGATAGACGATCCACAGTAGGGTACTTTACCCTAATTAGGGGAAACCTTGTCACATGGAGAAGTAAGAAACAGAAGGTAGTAGCACTGTCAAGCGCAGAAGCAGAGTTCAGGGGCATTGTGAAAGGAATAACTGAGATTCTTTGGCTAAAGAAACTGATGAGTGAGATTGACTATCCAGTGAAACATCCAACCCAGCTGAGGTGCGACAACAAGGTAGCAATTAGAATCTCTGAGAATCCTGTTCAACATGATAGAACAAAACATGTTGAAGTTGATAGACACTTCATAAAGGAGAAGATAGAGGATGGCACTGTGGAACTTCCTTTTGTCAGATCTGAAGATCAGCTAGCTGATATACTCACAAAGGCGGTAACAGGAAAAACTCTAGAGATAGTCTTGCACAAGTTGAGTATTGGTGATCCCACTATTCAACTTGAGGGGGAGTGTCAGAATATCTAGAAATTAAAGAAGAGGATCAATTCAAATATGGTCAACAGTAATTAGGGAGGAGACCAGCAATAATTAGGGAGAGAATATCTTGACATTATTGTATTTATTTTATTTCCTTAATTAATACTCTGAATTGTACTATAAGAGAAACCCCGTCTCTAAGCTATTGAATCAAGAAGTCAAATGCTTTTTCCCTACACCTTGTGTCATACATTTCAATATCTAATTCGTCCATTCACAAAGTACATCATATCTGGCAGATCCCCTGGACCATTGAGATGACAGCTACTTTGAGGAAGAATAATAACTTTGATCTCTCAATTCGCAAGGAAACTGAAACAGACTTTCATTTGATGCCTGCTTTTGTAAATTGATATGCATGCATCATTTTGTCATATACATGAATGTTATATAACTTTGAAACCATTGGCTTAAAAGAATGCAATATAACATGAATGAATTAGCCATGAATACTAACTTAAGTACAAAAACAAGAACCGAAGATGAGAAATAAATATTCTGCTAAGAATATATTCTCAATTTTGCAGTAAAATGCTGCAAACAAACGCTGAATAAGAAACTAAACCCTGAAAAATGATTAAGCAAGTTCCAATAGGAAAAGGCAGCAAGAAGCAAAGAGAATGAAGAACACACTACGCAACCACCATTACAATTATTTACAACCAAACATTATCACCTCCCATCGGCTGATGTAAAGGAATCGGCTAACCCGTATGGACGCGGAGGAATGCTTGTCTGAGTGTTATCCAAGCTTGGAAGGAGTGAAGAAGAAGAAGATTCCATGTCACTTCTACCTTCAAAAGCCTGCCACTTCTTTAGTGCTTGTGGTAAGGACAAGTCTAGATCTATGCCATATATATCCTCCGAAGTGTGATCAGATGGTTTCCATAGCTCTACAAGAGAAGAAAGCACATTCACAGCATGACCCGTGTCAGGCCTTTGATATGGCTCTCTTGCACAACAATGGCCTGCTAACTCGGCTACAGTGTGAACACTAGCAAGTGTCTCCTCATCGAGCTCTATCGTGCTGTCAATGGCCTTGCGGAATGAGTCCTTATTGACATACATTCTACGGAACCATGTTACCAGGTGCATGCTATCCTCCGGTTGGGTCTCATCAATTGCTTTTCTCCCCGTTATCAGTTCCATTAATATTACCCCAAAGCTGTATACATCAACTTTAGTGGTCACGCGACCAGTAACTACAAGCAGATAGCAAGCATGACAGTGTTAGAGACATTTACCCAAAAATCAATCAACATCAAAGAAAAATTCATACTTGCAGAATTGTGATCAGAATAATAACAAGCAAAAATATCAGATTAAACACATAATCAATACAAATATTTCACAACATCCATGCCACGAGAGGTTCATACTTTCCAAACACCCTCTAATAATGAATGTCTCAAATGTGAAATACATCCCAAAAAAATTATTGTTTCTTTACCTTAACAGGATGAATTTGTAATGGAAGTTAAGATTGCAAGGTCCAACTATATAGGCAGAGAATATCTCTGGCATAAATATTGACATTGAGTTTATTAAACAGTTGATATAAGAAGTTAAGAAAACATGTTCCACTAGTTATTACCTTCCTAAAATGAAATGAATCGAGCCAGTTGCATACAAAGCATTTTCTATGCCAATTTGCCATTAATATGTTGCTCAAACTAGACTTTATGATATACTTTTCCCTTGAGATACCTAGATATTGACTTGAAATACATAGCATTCAAAGCAAAACAAATCAAACCTATCTAGATCATGACCAGACTTGCTTCTTTGGGAATAATTGGAAAAAAAATGATCGAGCTCACAAAGAACTTGCAAAAGAGAAGGGGAGTGAAAACAAATGCATACCTGCATATTCCGGAGCCAAATATCCAAACGTTCCCGCAATTCTTGTTTGTATTGAAGCTTTTCCTTCTGGAGCAAGACGCACAAGCCCGAAATCTGCAACCTTTGCCCTCATATCATCTCCAAGGAGAATGTTTGAAGGCTTCAAGTCCCTATGTATAAAGCTTTGATGGGCCAAGCTATGAAGGTACTCAACCGCCCTTGCCACATCCAAGGCAATGGTCAATCTTCTATTCCACTCCAGTGGTTTCAATCCTTCTTCTAGCCACTCAAAAAGATGCCTACTTAACGTTCCTTGAGGCATGTACTCATACACAAGAAGCTTCTCGTTCCCATCCAAGCAGTAACCAAGGAGAGAAACAAGATGGCGGTGGCGAACCTTGGTCAAAACAGCAATTTCAGACTTAAATTCAGTTTCACCTTTCCCAGTTACTACCCCAGACTCCATTCTTTTCACTGCAATTTTTGTACCATCATGCAGTTCACCTTTATAAACTGTTCCAAAGCCTCCTCGTCCCAATATGTTTCTCTCGCTGAAATTGTCCGTGACATTCCTCAAGACTTGTATAGAAATGACCATGTTTCCTGCTTCAACCATCTGAATGTCCCCAGTTTCACTCCTAGGCACTGTTTGGGTTTCATTAACAGCACCTACCGTGATACTTGAACCTGCAACTGTTATCTTCACACTTTCAGTATCTGATCCAGAATGACGAGGGTGAACAACCAGTGCATTTGGGCTCTGAACCCTGCTTAGGCGTTTTTGCTTCATCCTAAGCAAGCAGAAAACTATCAAACCAATCCCCAATATCAACACTATACCCCCAATCACAGCAAGCACCATTACTCCTACATGGTTAGATTTTTTGCTTTCCTTGTCTTCCCTTGTGTTTGGAGCTATCGCGTTTGGTGACAATGGACCTTCAGGTGATGGGCTGGGTTTATCCTTCCCTATATCCTGGTTACCAATAGTGGTAACAATAACATTGCTCTTAAAACTTGGGATTTTTCCATAAAGATGATTGTTTGCAACATTCAATTCAGTAAGCCCAGGCAGGGTGGTAAGCTCCTCCGGAATCGAACCGGTGAGATTATTATCAGCAAGCACCAATCTTTGCAGCGATTTAAGTGAGGCAAACTTGGGGGATACCGTGCCATTAAGACCGATCTTCTGAAAATTAACAACAGCAATGTTACCATCATTACAAGTGATCCCAATCCAATCAGCACATGGATTATTCCCCTTCCAATTTTCAGCAAACCTTTCGGGGTACCCCATAGATTGAACAATGGAAAGCAGAAGGTTCACCCTGTTATCACAATCACCCGGACCAGGCAAGCAGAAGCTATTTGAATCCGCCTCCAAATCCACCTCAACCCCAGAACCAAACACAGGCACAGGCCCCTGAAACATGTTATTGGTCAAGTCCACAGCTTTGAGTGACTTGAGCCCCACCAATGAACCAGGAACAGGACCCGTGAAAGAGTTATCCCTCAAGCTCAAATCCTCCAAGCTTTGCAAACCTGAGAAGTCAGGTAATGGCCCAGAAAACGCATTGGATTGCAACCAAACCTGCGTCAGCGAAGTCATGTTCTGCAAAACATCAACACTACCACCGAGCCTGTCAGCAGAATCCTCTTGCCCGTTCAGCCAGAGAGTCTGCAACTGCAACGAGGCGAAGCTCGAAGGCAACACACCCTGAAGGCTATTGAAGGCTAAATGCAAGTGGGTCAGCCCAGGAAGCGCTAAGAAATCAGGGATTTTCCCGGTGATGTTGGCGGAGTCAGCGGAGAAGTTCTGAAGCGACGCGGCGTCACGGAGGCTTTCGGGGATCTCCCACCGTTGAAACGGGTTGTTGTCGATTTCAACCGTCTGAAGCTCCGTGAGGCCGCCGAAGAAATCGGCGGGGATGGAAGTGAAGCGGTTGTTGCTGAGGATGAGAATTTGGAGGGAGCTTAACCCGTTGAGGCTGGGAAGAGGACCCGAGATGTTGTTGAACTGGAGCTCCAAGCGTTCGAGCGACGTTAGGGTTTGGAAAACGGTGCCGTTTGGGAGGGTTCCTTGAAGGCTTTGGCGACCGATTTGGATCCGGGTGATCCGTTTTTCCTCGGAGCAGACGACGAGTTTCCACGTGCACGGGTCCGGGCCGGACCACCCGAGGGATTCGGGCGGGTCGAGGGAGGTTCGGAGAGCGAGCATTGCAGGGGCGTCTGGTGATGAGGTTGGTTGGGAGTGAGCGATGAGGAAGAAGAAGAGGGAGAGGGAGAGGAAAATGGGGAAAGCTTTGAGCTTTGGGAAGTGGGTGTGGTGATTGAGATTCCTCATCATGGTGGTGGTGGTGGTGGGTGAGTGTGGGAAGAGTGAAGAAGAAGAGGAGGTGATGAAGAAGGGGATGGGTGGTGGCGGAGACAGGTGGCGTGGCATGGCATGGAGGAGAGTGAAGTGAGTGAGTAATTGAGAGAGGAAGCACATGGGAGGTGGGGGCCACGTATCGGAAAACCCGGGCTGGCATATGACTTGTGACATTGCAAAAAGGTTGGATATCAGTGGGTGTGGTTCTGGACACTGGACCCACTTGCCAACTTGGCATGTTCTATTTTGCTTTCCTTCAAAATGGATTATTATCTCTCATATTTAATGTACTTCATTCTATGGGAAATTAATGGATTCAAGCATTCTTCTAAGTTTGGATGAGTGACCCAAGAATCAAGTAAGTCAGTTTAGAAGAAAGACTTAACCAACTAGAAGATCAATCCTCTAGATACATCCTCCTTTATTAGTTTTGCAAATTCCTTAATTTCCTCTCCATTTATGTAATTTAATCTACTCAGTTAACCGCCCAGGTACAATATATTTAGACTTAAGGTTCGAGGCTCACCACCTATACAATGGGAGTTCACAATGCATGTGTTCACTCTTTTATTCGAATACTACTCTAAGTTTTGTCTCTCGCAGTCTACTTAGCTTCAGGGTTTTATTCCGGTAGAAGTTGCAATGGTGGTAGCAACGGTGGAGGGTGGTGGTTGTGGTGGTGGCGGAAATGGTGGTGGTGATGGTCATGATTAAGGGTGTGGTGGTGGCGGTGGAGTAGTTGAAGGGTGGTGGTGACAGCATTGGCAATGGTGGATGGTGGTGATGGCAGCAGTGGTAGAAGTTGCAATGGTGGTAATGGTGGTAAAGGGTGGTGGTTGTGGTGGTGGCGGAAATGGTGGTGGTGGTGGTGCGGGTTGTGGCCACGACGGTGGTGGCAGTGGTGGTGGTGGTGGTAGTGGCGACGGTGGAAGGTGGCGGTGATAGTGGTGGTGGTTGAGGGTGTGGTGTGGTGTCACTAGTGGCAACAGTGGCAGTGGTGGAGGGTGGAGGTGGTTGTGGCTGGTGGAGGGCTTTTTGGGTCTAAAAGGAAGGTGGGATGGAGTGGATTGTGTCGTGGTAAATGTTTACCCTCCATGTGTGTTAGAAGAAAAGAGAAAGATGTGGGATGAACTTATACAGTGGAAAGCTAACAATTCGTTGAGTGTGGTGTATAGTGGGAGATTTCAATTCTATTTGAAGTTCGGAGGAAAGGAAAGGATTACATATGGGTAGCAGATCTGGGAATCGTGAGATAGAGGAGTTTAACACGTTCATTGATAACATGGAGGTTGATGATATTCCCTTAGTAGGGAGGAGCTTCACATGGTTTCGACCGAATGGAACAGCGAAGAGTAGGTTGGACAGGTTTTTAGTGTCACAAGGATGGTGGTATCACTGGCCTAATAGTGCTCAATATGTCCTTAATAGGGATGTTTCGGATCATTGTCCGCTAGTACTGAAATATGTAAATGTTGATTGGGGCCCCAAACCATTCAAAAGCAAGAACTGCTGGCTGCAAATGCCTGGATTTTTAGATTTTGTAGCTAAAACTTGGTCTGAAATTAATATAACTAGGTGGGGGCGTTTGTATTGAAGGAGAAGTTGAAGATATTGAAAGGAAGACAGAAAGCATGGGATAAGGAACATGTTGGAGATTTATAGAAATAATGCAAGGAGTTAGTGGTGAAGATCAATGAATTGGATATCAAAGAGGAGGGATATAATTTATCGAAAGCGGAGATGCAACAAAGACATCAAATGCTTGCTAATTTTTGGAAACTGTCTTCGATGAATGAGTCCTTGTTGTTCTAGAAATTGAGGGAACGATGAGTTAAGGAAGGAGATGCTAACACGAAGTTCTTTCATGCAGTGGTGAATTGGAGGAGAAAGGGTTAACGCAATTAAGGGAATTTCGATTGACGGTACATGGGTGGAGGAGCCAGCCTTAGTAAAACAAGAGATCAAACTGTATTTTGAGGAGAGGTTCAAAGCATGTGTTTGGGATGGGCTAAGACTTGATGGTGTCCTTTTCAGGAGAATTTAAGAGGAGGATAACAGAAGGTTAATTGCGGACTTTGAATTGGAGGAGGTAAGAGAGGCTTTCTGGGAATGTGACAGTGATAAAAGCCCGGGGCCGGACGGGTTTAACTTTCACTTCATTAAAAGCTTTTGGGAACATATTAAGGATGATTTAAGGAGAGTGTTGCTGGACTTTCATAAGAATGGTGTGTGGCCTAAAGGGGGAACGCGTCTTTTATCACTCTTATTCCTAAGGTGGAAAACCCGCATAATATGAGTGATTATAAGCCTATATCACTGATTGGAAGCCTGTATAAAATTGTCTCAAAAGTGTTATCCAAAAGGTTGTGGGTTGTTCTGCATAAAGTAATCGATGAGAGTCAAGCGACGTTCATCGGAGGAAGATTCATGTTGAACAATGTGGTAATGGCAAACGAGATCGTGGAGGAAATGAAAAGGAGGAAAAAATAATTCCTCATCTTCAAAGTCGACTTCGAGAGGGCTTATGACTCGGTGAATTAGGAGTTCCTTTACTACATGATGACGTGGTTAGGCTTCAACCCGAAGTGGATAAAATGGATTAAAGGGTGCATTAAATCAGCAACTGTGTCTGTTTTAGTGAACGGAAGCCCCACAGAGGAATTTAGTCTTGGGAGAGGGTTGAGGCAAGGGGATCTGTTGGCCCCATTTTTGTGTCGGATAGTGTCAGAGGGTCTAAGTGGATTAATGAGATAGGTTCTGCATCTAAATCTGTTTAAAGTTTTTAGGGTGGGGAATGAGGAAGTGGAAATAGCACTATTACAATTTGCAGACGATACTTTATTTTTTGGGGATGCATCCAACCAGAATGTTCTTGTGTTGAAGAGTATTTTGAGGTGTTTTGAGTTAATTTCAGGCCTAAAAATGAATTTTTCAAAGAGCGAATTGGTCGGGATTGCACTGGATAGAAGGTCGTGTTAGAATTTTGCTACTCTGCTGAATTGCAAGGTTATGGATGTCCCATTTGTTTACTTGGGAATCCTAGTGGATGCCAATCCAAAGAAGGCTGCAACATGGGATCCAGTGATAAATAAAATGAAGAGGAAGCTATCGGTATGGAAGCATAAATCATTCTCATTTTGTGGAAGAATCTGTCTAATAAAAAATGTAATGTATTCACTTTCTCTCTTCTATTTTTTTTTTATAAAGCTCCAAAATCACTAGTAGACTAATGAAAAAGTTTCAGAGAAGATTTCTCTGTGGTGGTGGGGAGGGTGAGAGGAAACTAGCTTGGGTTAAGTGGAAGGTAGTGTGTACCCCTAAGGAGGTGGGAATGTAACATCCCAACTTGACGACTAGCCTCATGGTAACAACACGAGCCTTTCAACACGCTTTGTCCTCACTCACGTGCTTCCCGAGAAAACTTCCTAGGAGGTCACCCATCCTCCAAGGCAAGCACACTTAACCTTGGAGTTCTTATGAGATGGGATCCCGAAAAGAAGATGCACCTTGCTGTTATGATTAGTACAAATCAAATCTTATATGCCCTCCTCGACTGTATAGTCCCATACCTATAGTCTCAAAATACCTCTTGTTCAGGTGCGGGATCGGTCCAGTCATATGCATTGTCGACCCTAGGTGTCACAGGGAGGGTTAGGAATTACAGACTTAGATGTTTTTAATAAGGAGTTACTAGCGAAATGGCGTTGGAGAATATTAAATGAGAGAAGCAGTTTGTGGTGTAAGGTGCTGAGAGCAAAATATGGGGGAATAATGATAGATGGGTAGAGATAAGTTTTTCTTCTAGGTCAAAATGGTGGAGAGATGTCTGGAAGAGTAGTGGGGAATTTGGGGGATGGTTTGATGAAAATGTAGAAAGAAAGCTAGGGGATGGGAGTGAGTCGTTGTTCTAGGAACACAAGTGGGTGGAGGGGGAAAGAAATTTGAAGATGATATACAAGAGGTTGTTTGACATCTATTCTCAGCAGCAAAATGTTATCTCTAATATGGGTGTGTGGAGTGAGAATTGTTGGGAGTGAAGACTGTTATGGAGGAGGGAGTTATTTGTGCGGGAGAGGCAACTTCTTATAAATCTTATGCAGGATATTAAGGGAGTCAATTTGCGACAGGATGAGAAGGACACTTGGGTTTGGCTAGCAGCAGAGGATGGAGTATATTCTGTTCAATCAACGTACAAGGCACAACGAGTTCTTAACTCGAATGTGGACAGTGATATTTTTAAAGTTCTATGGAGGATACCAACACCATCAAATGTTGTAGCTTTTACTTGGAGGTGCATTCTTAATAGAATTCAATCTCGGAGAACTTGAGGAGAAGGAACATTATTCGACCGGTCAAGATAGCTTATGCATTATGTGTCAGGAGGTTGAGGAGAGCGCGTACCATTTTCTCTTCTCGTGCAAGTGGGCTTGGACAGTGTGGATGCGTAGCTACTACTGGCTGGGAATTCATACTGTGCTGCCATATAATTGCAAGGCGCATTTTAGACAACACCACTTAGAGGGAAGTAAAAATAAAAAGCTCGGGTGGCTGTTAGTGTGGAGCACGTGCGTATGGTCAATTTGGCTAGCAAGGAATGAGATTATTTTTAAACCGAATGAGGTAAATTTGGAAAAGCTTATTGAATTGATCATGTTTAGCTATTGGAACTGGCTCCAGTGCAAGGTAAAGGGTTTTTCATATTCTCACTTTGAATGGTGTTCAAATCCACGCATGTGCTTGGTAGGGGTGGCATAGTTGATCCAAATGTGCCTTAATTATGACAGAAACTGGATGAGTTGTGGGAGGAAGAAGCAGAGGATGAAGTTATGTGTAAATTCTGTTGTGAGTCACCTTGATAAGCAGCTGCAGCAGGAGGAACAATAATTAATGAGTTAATTTCATGTTGAAAGACAGTGCAGGGTCTATAGCAGGGTGGGGCTGGATGTTGATAGGAAATAATTATAGCCATTTTAGTGGAATTTTTCATATGCTGCATGTTAGTCGTGGGGGGAGTAAGGCTGGGTTATTACTCATTTGTTCGGTTGCTTCTGCTGTTTCTGCAACTATGTTGTGGATGCCTTGGTTTTTGGTACTAATGACAAAAGTTAATTCAGGAATGTTTTCCTATTGCTATGTGGCCTGTGAAGGATATGGTGAGCTGTGTATATTGCTGGAACTGCTGCAGTGTTTTTTCTGTGATATCTCTACTGCTATTGTTGTGTTGTGGAGAGAACAAGGTAGTGGAGTTATGGTTTGATATATGTGGTATCTCTTATGCTTGCTGCACATTCATGCTTGCCTAATCTAGTTGGCTCCTGACAAGCAGTTTGGTAGTATGGGAATAGCATGGTGGTAGAAGTGTTGTGATTGTTGGAATATGATGGTGCTCTTGCTAGCTTCCTATGAGCGATGGGGCTTGAGTAAACCTTATGTTTAGGGTTTAGGGTTTAGAATTTAGGGTTCAGGGTCAGGGTTTAGGGTTTAGGGTGCACGAGCTCATATCCATAGGCTTAATTGCTCTTTACGGGGCTTATGTTATGTTGTAATATTTTATGTTCATGATGTTTCACTTGTACTCTTATTTTGTTAATTTTCTCTTGCATATGGGTTTGAGGTACCCTTGTACATTTTATAATTTATTTGGTTTTAAAAAAAAAATTAACAATGATGAGAGTCCTTCTGGAAGCAGTTCTCAGGTTTGTCTTTCTTTCTCTCTTTTCTAACATTCTATAAATCTCCATTGCCAACCCTTGTTCATAAATGAAAAACACCACTAAAAAAAAATTCCAAGAACATAGACAAAGTAGAAAGAATATGAGAATGTGAAGAAGGTTAGAGCTGCGCTGCATCTCTTTAGATGGTTAGGGCTTCTCTTCTGTTGGAATAAAGTATTAGATTTATTAATTTAAAATAATTCTAAAACAATACAAATAAAAACGAAAGGCTTGATTATTAATAGGGAATTGGATCGAAAGCTCAGCATTTTTAGATTAGATTGTTTTTTCTTCACGTTACTACGGTACCCATTATAAATAAGAGAGTATGATACTCTTAAAATTCATTTTTTAGTATACAAAAGATTAAATTATTAATTTAAATAGTATATTACTGAGAAAACATAACTAAAAGGTACGGAGCTTCTTCACTTTTAAAGGGGTACGGAAGAATTTGTGTTTTTTTATTAGGTAATTTTAGTAAAACATAAAAAATAATTTTATTTAGTTTTAAAATATTAATTTCAACGAAAGGTTAAAATATGCAATATAAAATAAATTAAATGATTTTTAAAAATCCTTTTTTGCTTCATCGGAAAACAATACAAAATAAAGAAACTATAAAGCAAACACTAAGAGCATCTCCAACGCTGGTTCCTTAAACCAGCTGGAGCTTGTATGCTCCGTTCCTTATTTTTTGAAGCCGTTGGAGCAGAATGAGGTGGAGGCAAAGTTCCTTAAAATTAAAGCAGAGTTCCTTGCACAAGGAACTCTGCTTTATGGTTCCTTAAATTAAAATATTATTCTTTATCTCTCATTCATCAACAACAAAGCAGGTAAAATTAGAGGGAAGAAGAACAGAACAACAGAGGAAGGAGAAGAACAAGTTCCAGAACTAAAATGAAAAATTTAATCAACACAAAAATTACAGAACCAGAACTAGATTACAGATAACGAAAAAAAAAAAAAATCAGTACACAACTAAAAAAAAAAGTAAATCAGTACAAAAAAAAAAAATCAGTACAGATCAACAAAAATTGGTTGCATGTTGGCTTGAAACCTCCGATCCGGTGGTGGGGAGCTCCGATTTGGTGCCTGAAGCTCCGATTTGGTGCCTGAATGGCGGCGGACGGAGGCGGTGAGGTGATGGGGTGGTGGTGCTGCGTTAGGGTTTGGCAAAGGAGAAGAGAGGAAGAAGAGAGGTGGCGGCGGGAGGAAGAAGAAAGGTTGGCGGCGGGTGGAGGAAGAAGAAAGGGTGGCGGCGGCTGGAAGAAGAAAGGGTGGCGGCGGGTTGTGCTAGGGTTTCAGAAGAGAGAAAAGAAGAGAGAAAAGAGAGGGTGTGAAGCTGAGAAGCCAAAAAATGAAAAAAAAAGGGAAACAAAACTATTTAAACCAGGTAACCGGCTTGGCCGGTTTCAGTGGTTCATTTTGACTGGCTGGAGCCGGTTTCTGGCCGTTGGCCCAGATATGACCGGCCCAGCAGGTCATTTTTTTTTTCCTGCCAGCCCAACCGTTAGTTTTTTTTTTCAGAACAAACTGCAGATTGGGCCAGACAGAAAATGGTTTTTACCCAATTTTAATTTTGTTGAATTTTAATTAAAATATTATTGTTATTAGTATTAATTAAATTAATATTTAAATTAGAATGTTGAATTAAATTTTAAATTTAAATAATAATTAGGTGGAAATAAAAATTATAAATATATGTGGTACTGTGGGACCCAACAAAAAGTAAAATAAGGAACCATGGTTGGAGCAAAATCTGCTAAAGTTCCTTATGAGGGAGCTTAATCTTACGTGGCAGTTCGGGCCCACCAAAAAGCAGAATAAGGAACCTTGTAGGGGAGCAGGGATGAAGTTGCTCTAAGTCCTTACTAGGAGGGTTTCTAACTCCACCGGGGCCACATACACACCCATAGATGATAGAACACGGTGAGGAGAGGCCAGCACCTTCCCTTGGCAAGCCAATCAGCTGCCATATTCATAGCTCGAGGAACCCAATCAATCGATACCTCCCAATTCCGGCTCAACAAGCTTCGAATATGGAGGATGATGTCCTATACACTTCTGAATCAGATGCGTTAATTGCTGCAACAAGAGCAGCACAATCAGATTCACGAACGAGGCGACAAAAGCAGCGATTCCAAGCACTCAACAGCCCATGCCTCAATGCTAATGCTTCTGCAGTAAAAGCGCTTCCACCAGACTCGTGACCAAGGAAACCACCTCTCCAAGAGCCCTTGTCATCACGCAAAACAGCTCCAAAGCCCATGCACTGACGACCTTGGATGAAGCTACCGTCAACATTCATCTTCACGATGCCTTGAGCCGGAGGACGCCAAACTGGGGTGAGCCGAGAAGAAGCAACAACATTCGGGTCCTGTACATTAAAAACTAGCAGCTCATCGTGGACATGGAAAGCTTGCCTCCACGCCTCAGCGACAGTCCACGGAATGGCATCAAGGATGACATTATTTCTCCACCGCCAGACTCCCCAAATGCCAGTAGCGAATTTCTTGCCCCAAACACTCCTAATCTGCGTTTTGATCCACTGGTGGGAGTCCATGATCCAGAAACCAGGCCAACTCGGAGCGCCGCAGCGGACACACTCTGCAGAAGAAGACAAGTTGCAACGAAGACGATTTTCATTCACCGGTAATGCATTAAGCAAACAACGCCAGATGAAGAACTTAAGTTTTTCTAGCACTTGAAGCTTCCATAACCAGTCCCAATTCACCGTCGTTGCTTGGGTCCTGCCTCTCTCATCAATCCACTGATACACGTCTCTAACAGGGTAAACTCCCGTGTTGCTGTTACTCCAAGTCCATCCATCAACACCTTGTCTAGAATCAGAAAGCACAAGCTGCGAAAAAAGGTCTTGGATTCGAGAGTTCAAACAGGTACTAAAAACATTTAGGTTCATGTGGCCTTTTTCTACCACATCGCCGAACCGCAGATTAAGGTCGGAAACATTAACAAAGGGAACGTAGCAAGCAAGAGGACCTGAACCGCTCCATTCCTCTAACCAGATTAAGATTCTACCATCGCCAACACAAAATCGAAAACCATGACGGAGCTGATCACGCGCTCGAAGAATCCCCCTCCACACTGGAGATGCTTGCGGACGCATGGCCACATGGAAGAATGACTCCTATGAGAGATACTTATGTTAGGTTCAAACGAGTTAGATCGTTTATCATGTTTTGAATGATAACAATTTTATTTCCTAAACTAGATGTATTATTATTTTTAGGAAATAATCTCTATCGTCCAAGAGCAAAAATAAGAAAACATCGTCCAACAATGATGGAAAGTATCGTCCATGCAGACATAAGGATGTATCGTCTAAGAGCAAGAATGAGAAGCATCGTCTAAAGACATAGATAACCTATCATCTGAAGTACAAGACATGAAAAACATCATCTGATGGAATGGAAAGCATCGCCTGACGAAATGAACAACATCGTCTAATCAATCAAGAGAAGCATCGTCCAGCGAAGAAGCTCTATCGTCTGCTGCATAGTCATCGTCTGATGGGAAGCATCCTTCAACCAAGATGAGCAGCATCGTTTGATCAATGACGAAAAGCATCATCTGATGAAGAGAAGCAGCATCGTCTAACCAAGTGAGATAGCATCGTCTGATGAAATGAGACAGTATCGTCCAACCCAGTGAGACAGCATCGTCCAAGGCCACACTGTCTACAACTGTCAAGCACTACCGAGGGGAAGAGCTCGAATCACGTGACAAATTAGAATATCAACGGCTCTAATTTCTCTCTCTACAACAACATTAAACACTCTGTTCTCGAGACACAGAAATGTCATAATGCATTAAATAAAAAGCAGAATGCAGTTAATGCAAAGCTCTTCAACGACTATCATTTCCAAGTCTGAAATGAGGAAGAATAAGAAAAAAGACGAAAGCAAACACTGTTCAATCTCTGCTACAAGCTACCCACTACTCAGAACAGCCATGTCAAAGCTTTCAACGGACGAATGCATTTATTGTTCAACAGAGATCCATTGAAGCCTGAACGAAGAAGAAGAAATTGTTTCACACTCTCAATCTTCAGCAACATTCATTTCAACTAAAGATATAAATAGGAAGACTTGAAGACTGAAGAACTTGGCGACTTGGTTACCAACAACGAAATTCATAATCAAGCTCTCAATCTTTCTGAATTCGTCTAAGCTTTGAAACCTCACTCGAACTTAAGTGTCAAACCAACATCGAGTGAAATTGTCCAAGTGTGAAATTTCCTAAGAGTCAAATCTATTTATCCCTTCACACCCAAAACAGAGAACCCATTGTCCAATCATCTCTGTTATTACCAAACCTCAAGTATATTCTTAAGAGTCATATCCTCTTCCAAAAATACTTAAAGTTTGTTCGTGTTTAATCTTTCTACCTCATTCTTTCTGAAGAAACTTTGTAGAAGTGAAAATTCTTGTAAAAGAATTGGGAGAAGTCCTGTCTAATACTAGGAGAAGTACTGTATAATATTGGGAGAATTCCTGTTGAATACTTGGGAGAAGTAATGTTGAATACTTGGGAGAAGTCCTGTTTAATACTTGGGAGAAGTCCTGTTGAATACTGGGAGAAGTCATGTTTAATACTTGTACTATTCTTGGTTGAATAGTGAAAAATCTTGTGGAAGTCAAGGACTGGATGTAGCCTTACCGATTAGGGGTGAACCAAGATAAATCTCTTGTGTGCTGTTTTTATTGCTTGCATCGTTTATGTTTATTGCTTGCATCGTCCAACGTTTACTGCCTGCATCGTCTATACCTTCACAACACGCATCGTCTATACAAGCACACGTTTCACTTCCGCTGCACAAACAGTTTATCCTATCATCTACATATGTGTGTTTAGTTTAAAGCTTTATCGTTTAAACTCTGATTAATCGTTTTCCGCTGCCATCGTTTATGAAAAGCTTTTAAGAAACTAATAATTTTTTTTGAAAGTCAAGTTTTACACGCACACAATTCAACCCCCACCTTCTTGTGTTATTTCTTTCATTATCAACTTATGTTGAAATACTCGCACCCAAAGCTTAATTGGTTGCCTTACCATGCTCCAAGAAGCTAAGCCTTTCCTCTTGCATAGTCATCATTCGGGTTTGAAAGGAGGCATCCGGGCCCCATTCCAACGAATAGAGATTTGGGAAGAGCAGACACAAGCCATAATAATATTGATTGTAGCAGGAGGAAACCCAAACATTTGCAGAGTCTCACGAAGAAAATCCTAGGAAATACTATCATAGCTTTTTCTAAATCAATTTTGAAAGCTAAGGAACCCTTTTTACGCAGTGGAGTTATTCATGTAGTGAATAATCTCCTGAGCCAAGAATGCATTATCTGTAGTCCCTCTTCTAGGAAGGAAACTGTTCTGCATAGGCCCCACAATTCTGTTCAAGAACGGACGCATTCTATTCACCAAAACTTTAGTTATGAGATTGTATGTTACGTTGCATAAGCGGATAGGACGAAACTATATGATCGAGGATGAGTTATCAACCTTTGGGATGAGCACAACTAAAATCTCCGCCAATTTTGGATCCACGATTCCCGTCTGCAAGGCCTCACTCACTAGCTGCCACAAAGAATCACTAGTTTCTTCCCAATACTTTTATAAAAATATCGGATGGAAACCGTCTGGCCCCGGAGCTATATAAGATTTCATATACATAAGCGCTTTCCTTACCTCATCCTTCGCCACTGGTAGGGAGAGAAAAGTCCTAGCTAGATCCAAAAGAGAAGAGAATTTCTCATGAGTAAGGTGTGAACCTTGCAAACTCAAGTCACCGTGAAACAAGTTCACGAAAAAAGCTTGGGCCTCCTTCGCAAGTACCTTATCATCGGAGCACCACGTCCCATCTTGGAGTTTGAGACGGTGAATATTGTTTCACTTACGTCGAATTACAGCATGGGCATGGAAGTACGAAGTGTTTCTGTCTCCAAAGCAAACCTTGTTTTCCCTCACCTTTTGGTACCACATCAACTCCTCCTGTTTCAAAATGTTTATGTACCCCTGCTATAGTTTCGCTTCAAAAGAAACCAAGTAAGAGGAAATAAGACGGTCCAGTTCTCGCTGAACACCCTTGAGGCGTGCCTCTACTCTACGTTTCCTCTTGTATATATTTCCAAAAACATTTTGATTAAAATCCAAAGAATCATTTCGGACTCTATCCAATTTTTTATGGATATTTTCATCACTCAAGCGCCAAGCATTTGTCACAACTGCCTCATAGGTCGGGTGATTAGCCCAGGTGGCCATGAAATAAAATGGACGAGCAGGAGGATTATAAACAGAGCTGTGACAATGAAGAAGAAGGGGAGAATGATCCGAGTGCACCCTTTGAAGAATCTCAACATGAGCTTCCGGGAAGGAGGTACACCAATCAACAACACCAAGTGCTCTATCCAATTTTTTTAGAGGACAATTCTGTTATTTGCTTTCCTGAACCAAGTGAAATTGCCACCAGAAGTTCCCAGGTCCACCATTCTACATTCGTTGAGGACAACCAAAAAGCGAGCCGCTCGGCCCGGTAAGAACTCCCCCCCCCCCTCCATGCACTTTAGAAGGGTGTAAAACTTCATTCAAGTCCCCAATCATAAGCCACAGTAGGACAAAATTCCTCCATAGATTAGTCAGATGACACCAGAAGTGTTCCCTTTGGGCATGAACAGGAGACGCATATACTACACTACAGGTCCAGGATAGATTATCTTTCCAAAGTTCAAAGGAGATAATCTGAGGATGAGAGTCTAGCAGACGCACAGACACATTAGAGGAGTCCCAAAGAATTCCAAAAGAACCTCACTCTTGAGAACTGACACTGAGTTTCTAGAAGAATGATAATGTCAGGCTTACGACTCCAGATAATCTCCTTCATGAAATGCTTGCATTGTCATTCATCGCACCCCGGACATTCCACGAGAAAATCTTAAATTCTTCAAAACCAATCATTAAAACACTAAACAGGGGAGGGGCGGTGGCATGGCAGGCAACATCAAGTTGCTGTCTTCGAGGAGCCAGGTGACAAGCTCCTCTCTCTTTCTCTGAGAACAGGCCCCATGGTTTTAATCATCACCCCGTTGATACCAATTCTGCAAGTGTACAGAGATATCGAAATAGTATAAAAGATTGTCGAACCCACAGGGATAGGTTACCAATTTTCGACCCAATTTCAATTGTTTAGAGCTGGAAAAAAAAAAACATAAAAGTTTGATTGATTGTGGTTTTTAACAGCAAAAAGAAAAACAAGATATGGTAGTTTGAAATGATGATTAAAACAAGTACTTGGGTTGAGTTGCACTTCACTTAACTAGAACAAGTTCTTAGGTGCTCTAGCCTAGGATTTCTACTTGTTAATTCCTTAATCGAACAGAACTTTCAATTCCCAATTACTAAACCTAATACCTTAGTGATTAGCTAATTCAATTGAAGCATTATAAGTTCTAAGTTCTGGCCAACACAAACAAATTCTACCCTTATACCTAAGCAGCAGATAAATGTTCAATCTAAACCCAGTTCCTTTACATCCTACCAATTACCATTGTGCAAGCAATAAGCAAGATAACTTGTGTACAACAAGAATACATTAACAAAGGGTAAAGATACTAAGAACTGGAACTTCATTCATATAATAAAAACAGAAACTTAGAACATAGTCTTGTGAAGATTCACAACAACCCAAATACTAAAAAGACTAGCCAAACATGGCTAGAAACAACATAATGAAAGAGACAAAAACCTGAATTAGGAGCTCAACAAGGCCTCCCACACTTCAGGGCAAAGTTTCAAACTCAGAGAAATACAACGGGAAAAGAGTGAAATATGGAAAATCTGGTATATCTACAATGAAGAGCAAAAAATAAATTTATAGCCAATTCTGCCAACACCCCAACGCATGAGCGTTGGCTTCCAACGCCTAGGCGTTGGAATTAATCTAATTTGCACGAGGCTTGGCAGGGGCTCAACGCATGAGCGTTGGCCCCCGCACCGCTTGGGTGCTGGAAATAACTTCAATTTAGGCTTCCAGGCAGAGTGCCAACGTATGAGCGTTGGCTCCTCAACGCTCAGGCGATGGGCGCACGTCTGATTCTTCATTTTCTTTCTCTTGCTCTTCCAAATGATTCCTCTCTTCAATGCCATTATGGTGGCTTCATGGGGCTTCAATTCTCTTCTTGCAACAGCTGAACCTACATCAATTCTTCATTTTGCACATGTTTTCCTTGCCTTTGTTGCTTGAATTATCATTAACCACAAACCCATTCAGCTTTTCTTCATCTTCTTCATCATCGTTTCTCATCAACACACCATTAAACAACCCAATAATGACCCATTTTGTGACTAGAATAAAAAAATCCTAAATCTCTAATAAAATCTAAAATAAAGGACTAAAAAGCAAAACAATTACTAACCTATATGCTTATGCAAAAATAAAATAAAAACCTACAAAATTAATAAAACTATATGAAACTCAAAAAGAAAACAAAATAAAAACAAAGAAAAGGACAATAAAAAGACGCTAATACCCCCAGTCATCACCCGTGACTAGATTCATTCTTCCTAGACTTTGTCCTTGCCGGTGACGGTGGCGCCTTTGCTGTATCCTTAACGACAACGATGTCGATCTCCTTAACGACACCATCAAGAGCAGAGGATTTGGGTTCAACTGAAGCGGCGGACAAGCTCTTCTTCCTATCACCCTTACGACTTGTTTTGGTAACGTAGAACAATAAGAAAAGAGACCGGAGGTGGAAACGGCCTGCTAGGTTAGAACCCCTAGTAGCCAAACAATCTTATTATCAAGTAAGTGAAAAATAGGAGAAGACCAATTTTACATGAAACCCCCTCTGCTATTTAAAGAGGGGGAAAAGATAAGAAAAAGATAAACCCTAATTTACATGAGATGGGCTCTTGGGCCTCAAAAACACTCGGCCCAACAGCCTTAAATCCATGTCTCCATGGTCGCCTTGCTCGCCATCTGCCAGTCCTCGTTCTGGTCGCCTGGTTTACCCCTGCCGGGCGAAGGGCTCACCCAGTCCACAAGCCCACAATATACCAAGTCTGAAGTATGAAGATGAAGTGTGTCTTCAAAAAGTTTCTGCCCACAAGCCTGCAGACGACGCCAATGTTGAAACTGTCGTCCACAAGCCCACAGACGACGCCAATGTCCTCCATAGACGTCCCTTACTCTTAATCATAGCTCCCTGGTTAACCACTATTTCTTGTTGAATATCAGGAGGTGAGCCCCTTGAATTGTTCATGTTATCTTCTCGCTCATGAACTCTAGCTTGCTTCTTCACGTCCAAGACAGCACGTGAGTGAGGGCCATGCGTTTCCTTCTCATCCAATGAGGATACATCAGCTTGGGGTGGGACCATGTCACTCATAATATAATTGGTAGCAATAACTGCTATATCTTCATTCATTAAGTCATCATTAATTCCATTATTGGGCACATGATTGGCAAGGATGTTCTGTTGTGGAATTTCCTCCAGGGAATCTTTTTGAATTAATTCCCCCTGAATTATGAGAGCTGAATTCGAAATCTCCTTATTCATAGGAGCCTCATTAATAGCAGTTACTTCTTTCTCACAATTTTGATTTTCAAAACGAGATTTCCTCGCGTCAACTGGTCCAGATTTCTTGCTGTTTGTCTGCGTGGTCCCGCGCTCACCCCAATTCGAATTCAAATTCAGTTGTTTCCTTGTTTGGCCTCCCACGATCGGCGCGGTTTGAACCACGGGGCCAGCCTCCGCGCGCTTCACCGGTCTCTGGCGGCGTTTCACAAGCATCCATTCTCCAAAGGGTTGTTGGGTCCATAGCTGATTGCGCCTTTGCTGCTTGATCCCCCTGCTGGTTTGGTTCACCAATAGTTTGGTTCACTAGCAATGGGTAACCATCGACTTTGAGTCCAAACCTGCCGCAGTGGAAGCAAATATGGTTTAGGCCTTCGTACTCCACTTTGTACGTTTTGTCATTGAAGGAAAACTTTGCCACCAAAGCTAACCTCGCCCTCTCTGTGTCTGGTTGGAGAATGATGGGATCCTGGCCATGTTTCAGCGTGTAGGCATCAATCTTGACTATCCTTCCAATCGCCTTCCCAATGCGGGAAAGGAAGTGTCTCTTGTAATACTCCACAGGGAAATCAGGGATACGAATCCAAACAGCAACTTTTCCCAGTTCCCCTTTCGCGCGAATGAATTCCGGCTTCCATTGTTGAATCACCAGATAGTGGCCTAAAATGACCCAGGGACCTCCGTCAAATACGTGCTTGTAATCATCAGAGTTGCCAAAGCGAACAACAAAGAAGCCATGGTTTCAATGACTTCCATGTCACCTATTGGACGCCACAAGTTGGCAAGCCTATCTTTCATAAAGGCCAACCCTACGTTTTTTCCCAGCAATTTCACGATGATCGCATTCTTCCAAGGCTCTCTCGCTTCCTTCAATTCTTGCTTGGTAACAGCAATCACTGGGCACAGAGGGTCATCTTCCCTTGGTTTTGTCATTGCAGATTCATCGAGCTCTTCCTCATCCGTATCTTCCTCCATACCACAACCAGAAAAGTCCAGCGGTTCCTCAACGCCACCATTGATTCCGGAGACGACGTCCTTGTAGGACAGCGTTTTGCGTTGCAGTGGAGCATCCCAGCTCTGAGGCTTGGCCTTGAACGTGCTCCGACGAAGGATATCAATCTCTTCCGGTGAAGCACCGTCAGCGTTTTCCGAAATCACAGAAACCCTAGCAGAGCTCATATTTTTTACTATAACAATAAAACCCTCTTAGTCTTAGCCTCTTGAAAATTGAAATCCATTTTTAAAAATCTAAAAACATACAATATCCCATAAAATACAAAAAAGTACCATTTAAGAACATCACAAAAATGTCATGATCAACATCAAATAGTCTTTTAAAATTAATCTCTTATATATCTCTAGAATTACGTTAGTGTTAAACCCTCCAACAGAGGTACGTAGGAGCGGGAACACTTCCATCAGGCTACCCAATCAATTTCCCAACAGAGGTACCTAGGGGGCGGGAATACTCCGTTAGGCAGCCCAATTAAAAACTCTAAAAAAAATTATCTTTTCAAATTATATAAAACAAGAAAATTCAAAACCCAAACATACATTAAACACTTAAAAATAATAAATATATACATATGTAAAAATAAGATAATAAAAAAATAAAATATTTGGTTCTTTCTTTAGAACTACATCGCCTTGAAGACACCATTGCCCAATGGGGGTTATGTAGGCGCAAGCCTCAAAAAGTTTGTCGGGCCGAATTTGTAAGGCTTGTGTGAATTATGCGGGGGAAATGTGGAAACCGTCGACCATTTAATGCTTCATTGTCCTTTGACCTGGGGCCTCTGGGGCGGTATAATGAGGAGAGAAGGGGTAGCCTGGTGTGTTCCACCATCACACAATCAGGTTGTGGAAGAATGGTCCTTATTCAGGCACGAATCAGATAAAATACTTTGAGACCTAATTCCATACTCGCTTTGTTGGTCAATATGGTTAGCTCGCAATGGTCTAGTCTTCCAACAAAAGAGATTTACTACAGATACTGTCTGGGATCTTCACCTCTTGAGAATAATGTGGTGGATTAAAGCGCGGGAAAAGGATAACTCGTGCTCTGCTTTTGACTTCATCCATCATTTTGAGAAAGTCAGAATTCGAGCCAACTCCAAAGTGGCTAGAGTTTGCGCTTGGAGTCGCCCGCCAAATGGATTCGTAAAATTCAATGTAGATGGATCCTCAAGGGGATCTCCGGGTTCAAGTGGCATTGGGGGTGTTCTAAGAGATTCTCTTGGTAATCGGCTTCTTCTCCAAATCTTTGGGTTCCTGTTGGGCTTATGAAGCTGAAATCAAAGCCATTATATTTGCTCTCAATTACTGCAAATAATTCTCTATCGCTCAGGTACTAGTTGAAAGTGATTCTTCCTTGGCAGTCGGGTGGATTCAGAATAAGGATCATAGACCGTGGAAAATCCTTAATGAGTTAAACACTATTGATCTCTTGTTGTCTGAGGTTGATTGTCATGGGATCTCTCACATATTTAGAGAAGCAAACACAGTTGCGGACTACTTGGCTAAAATGGGCTGCGACAGGGAGTTACATTATCACTGTTATTGCCATTTTTAAGCTGCCAATTATCAATCAGTTCTGCAACTGTTACTAAGACACTGGTCCTTGCTGCTATTTTTTCTCTTTGGTTGCCCCTGCTTAGCGTGTTTCTGCTCTGTTCAATGCTCTCAGCCTGCCATTTACCTAATTGGCTTTTGCTTCCATTAATTGGCTTGCTCGTAGTTTCTTCTCCAGTTCTGTTTAGATTGTTCCTTGGCTTTTCTTTTTGATTTTTATTAGTGAGAGTTTAGAAATCAGGTTCTTGGCCCTAATTTTACTTTGAACCTTGGTTGTTATAATTGTATTGGATACTCCTTACTCACTTGAGAGAGGATGTTCTCAAGCTTTTCTATATCAATGTATTTCATCTTTCTAAAAAAAAAACTATTAGCTCACTTGAGAGAGCTTGTTCTCAAGCATTTTGATATCAATGCATTTCATCTTTCAAAAAAAAAACTCTTTTTTCCCTTTATTAATAAAATTAAACAAGATAATAAAATATATTTTACTTAGGGTAAGATAAATAATTTTTAATTTATTAAATCTTGCACAATTAATTAGAGGTAACCGTTTTTACAGATGTGGTGGGATGCAAAGACCTTTCCCATACATAAGTGATTCCCTAATTCAGAACTCTCTTTGTAGACCAGTATTATATTTATTCTTTAGGGTTCAAATTTCCCTTGATAAATTGGTGGCGACTCATTATATTATTTATATTATTTTTTCCGCCCGTCGTGACCCCAGTTGCGACAAACTCCTATATTACTTTTGGGGTAAAGTGCACTTATCGTTTTTCATGTGTATTTGGAACGCATCAACTACCCACTTGATTTTTGGAACATCATATTCTACATCAAACTCGTATTTTATGCAAGTTTGATAGATTCAATATGTCTCAATTGATATTTTAAGAGATGAATATGAAGTGGTGAAAAGATGATTGTGAAGTTTGTGAAATATTGGGAGGAGTATAATATTTTTCTTACATTAGGAGCATTTCTTGATCCTAGGGTGAAACTCGGGACATTTAGGGCTTGTTTGATTACAGTTTTTAAAAACTGTTTTCTGTTTTCAAAAACTGAAAAATTTAAAAACCTACTTGGCAAAACCTGTTTTTGAAAACTGTTTTTGAAAACAGTTTTTATTTTCAGTTTTAAAAACTAAAATACCAGAACAGCTAAAAGATGTTTTCAGTTTCTGTTTAGATTTCAAATTTCAATTTTTTAAATATTGGAAAACGTCTTATTCAACAGTTTTTTTTCTGCTTTTATTTTGAAAAACAGTTTTTAAAAACAGTTTCTAAAAACTCTTTTTAAATACAGTTTTCAAAAACTACAATCAAACAGGCCCTTAGTTATAAAAAATGTTTGGTAGATATATAAATAGTGTTAAACACTAAAACACTCTCATTTTTGTGACAGTCAAAAACTATTATAAAATTACAAAAAAAAAGTCACAAAATTGTAAATATGCAATTTTGTGACGGTTTTTAACATTCACAAGCAAGAGGTATTTAATGTTTAACACTATTTACGTGTCTAGGAATCATCACTCTATATTTTAAATGAATAGTGTACATCCATTACATTTTGTGTTTTACTTTAATAAGTTTTCATATGTTTCGCTCATGCAATATGATAGGAATTTCATATGAAAAAGAAACACCTTTGCTCTAAGATAGGAAAGTCTTAACTTGATAATTATTTGGATGATTCAGCATTGGAATTTTGTCAAGGTGATATGAATGTAGTAAAATGGTCAAAGGATAATAAAAGTAGATTCAGATCTATCAATATGGGCTCATGACTTGCTAATCATTCCAATTACTAATGTTGCTTCTGAGTCGCCATACTGAATTGATTCACATAAACTTAGGAAGTACATAAGTCAACTTTTACAAAAAAAGTGTAGAACATTTGATGTGTACTCATAATTGGTTGCATGGTTTGTTATTCAAGGTAACTTGTTTAATTTAAATGCAATTAATTGGCTTAATTTAATTTTTTATATTAGTTCGTGAATTTAATTTATTTCTTTTTTAATTGTGATAAGTAGACGGGGACGATGGAGATGACGATGATGCACGAGTAGAGCTTCCGCTTTCCAAGGAGACATCTAATCTCTAGATATTGAAGTTACCAAATGATTTGCTTATAGTTTGTTGAATGTGGAAACATTCCATAATTGTTTACATTTAGTTTGTTGAATTTTCATAAAGACATTAAAGCTTGTCAATGTTTGACTATATTCACTGGTTTTTACTTTGTGGATTATGGTGTGAATGAGATATGATATTGAGACATGGAATAAGGATTTATTTAATAATTTTTTGTATGATTTTCTTTAAATTTTCTGGCTTTTTTTCATGGACTTTGTTCTTGAATGACAATATGGTATGTTTCATGGAGTATGATATATTTTGGGTCATTATCTTTTACGTGAATATTAGTATGGTATGGATGGCTTCAAAAGGAAAAACTTCGTTCCGAGTTTCCATTTTTCATTATTATATAGTTATCTTTCTTCCATTTGGGCAATTTCCCATCATTTATATTTTGTTTTTCTTTGAACTAGATACTATTTTTTATAACATTTATTTTCTGTTACTTGTCCATCAATAAGTGAGGACTATTCTGCAAGTGTACAAAATTATCTGAAGTAGTAAAAGATCAAACCACATCGACCGTGGGTTTAGTACCAGTTTATTTTAATTTCTCTATTGTCAAAACGATCATTAACAGGTTGTTTATTCACAATTTCAATAACTGAAATTAACGAGAGCAATAAAGAGGAAAAACACTTATGATAAAGGAGTAATCGGGGCAGACTTCATCAATTTACCAGTTATACCTTTAATAATTTCAAGTTAATGTATGAAACATGTTTCTTATCTATGATGTTTTGCTTAGATTTTTACTTGTAAATGTCTTAACTAAATAGATATAAAATACTTGTCGTGAGAAACATGTTCTTTTGCGTGAGAAACAGTATCAACGCGTAAATGTTTCTGATTTTGTATGAATGCGTTTTTCTATCTTTTTTGTGTGAAACAAGCTAGATTAAAATCGGAAAAGAAATTCATAGATAGACAAACACGTTCATACAAAATCAGAAACATTAAAACATAATCAATAATAAGAATTCGTCAACCCCAAGTTCCGTTAGGAGATTAGCCATGCATGGCTAACACGATTACAAGCTCAATATGCCTGAAACTGGCGCGACCACACCACTAATGGTTGTGACTGTGCCAGGAATCCCGCAACCTCCAATTCTGGCATGCTGCACTGGAAATAAGAGCAATCTGGCGCGACTATGCCACCTATATTGGTAGATTTTATTTTTTTTCCTCTCCTCTTGATCCTTGCCTAAAATAACAAGTAAATACTAATAATAAAACCTAACAAACTCTAATAAAAACAAATAAAATTCTAAAAATCGTAATCATGCAGATTATAATTATAAATACTCTAAAACAACAATATTATGCCATTAACTGGTAGTTGCCCTAGTAGTTCAAGAGGTCATCTTGGAAGATGCTTGTATAGTGTGTCGAATACTTCTCGTCTATATGCCATTAACTGGTAGTTGTTTAAGCGGATACATTCGTGTTCTTTCTCCTGTGTTGGTTTAACATTTAGCATGTGCCAAAATAGTTACTCATGCTTGCATTAGGATACTTTACAATTGAGATTTATGTTTTAGAAAAAAATGACTCAACAATTAAAATAAAAATAAAATAAAAACACAAAAGATAAAATGACTCAACAGTTAAAATAAAAATAAAATAAAAACATGCAAAAGTACCCTTATACTCTCAAGTCAACAACGGGGCGGGATACGTTTTCAAACCACTCTAATGGCGGATCGACACCCTTCTTCGCATTTTTAAAGACTTTAAGCGGGGCGAGGTGGCCCTAAATTCCACCCCTAATAATTTTCCAATTGGATTGTTTACATTAGGTATTAAACATTAACAACCAAAAGAAGAAAATTGATATATATTTGGTTTTTTCTACTCCACAACTCATATTAAGTTCTTCTGAGTAAGAGTCCAATCAATATTATGTTTTTTATATATTAAGTAATGTTCGTTGTTTCTACTCAAAAATATTTTGGAAGAGGTTTTATTAAAAGCATCGTTCTAGCTATCTCTTGTAAGCTCCTATTTTTCCTTTCTAAACCTCCATTTTTTGTGAAATTATAGGTAAATAAAAATTATGCGAGATCTCATTTTCTTAAAAAATAAATTCAAAACTTATATTTTCAAATTCTCCTCCATGATGAGTTCTAGTGGAAATTATAAAAAAAATACTTTTTCATTTTGGAATTTCTTAAAGAATATTGAAAAGGTCTCAAAAGAATGAACCTTCTAAGAGAGGAAGAATACCCAATTGAATATTGAAAAGTAATCTATAATAACAAGTACATAATATTTTTCACAAACAATAGATGTTCTAGCCGGACCAAAGGAAACATGATATCCACCATCACATAATTTATTTGTGCTAAGTTGATTATGTTTTCGTCCATTGACTAATAAAACATCACCAACTGAGGGTAAGAAAGTTTTAGCAATTTTACTAGTCTAATAATACTTCATTTATGGTCGTCTTTAAAAGTCACCATTTCTCCTTTTTTGTTGAAGGGTTTGAAACAAAATCTTTTCTCTAGTTATGTGTCATGAGTGTCCATTGTCCACGTACCTATTGAGACGTTTATTGTGTCATATTAAGAACATCTATAACATAAACATTTGTTTCTTATGTACCCAAATTTCTTAGGTTCTTATTTATTATTTTTTAGCTTCTTATCAAGAAATTTTGAGACAAAAAGGCATGTCCTTATATGGCGGACTAGTTGGTTTTGAAAATATGTTTGTGGTTTAAAGATTTCTCAAAACCAATACCCCTTTGTCATTTGGAATCCTTCGAATTCCTAACATTTTGTTTAGGTTTAATTACCTTTAACAATGTTGACTAAGTTAACAGTTAGTTATTCAATTTTTTTATGAAGCTTGTGAACTTTAATAGAAGGATTAGACTTGCAATCATTCTCGGGTACAATGTTCTTTCCTTTGAGTACTTGATCTTCTAGATAGGTTTTGCTAGTCTTTTTGAAGTTTTCAAATTTTCTTTTTCAAGACTTTGTACTCATCGAAAATAACATTGGAGGTATTGAGAAATTCATCACAGGCTTCTTGAATATCGATTTTTTCAAGAGTCATCTTATCTTCATCAAACTCTATTTCAACCATGAGACATAGGTTGGCTTTATCTGCCTCGAGTTTCTCTTCATAAGATGATTTATCTAGGTATTCCTAGGTTTTTATTATACTTCTTTTAAAGGCTTCCTAGTCATATTCTTGATAAGTTGAATAACTTCTTCATGTGACCATTCCTTTTGCATTCACAACAAATAATTCAATTCTTCTCTCCCGAGAAGTTTTCTTTAGACCTTTCTTTTGTAAATTTCTTTATGGGGTCATTCTTCTTAAACTTAATCCTTTTCTTCCACATTCTTTGAATTTTCCTTGAGATGAAATATAATTTGTTTTCCTCCTTAGTTTCCTCATTCTCAAAGTTGTTGAATTCTCTTAAAGATTCTTCAATTTGTAGGGATTTTGAGAGAGTTTGTTAATACATGTGATAATTGATCATCTCAATAGCTGAATCAATAGCTAGAACTGAATTAGTTAGAGTTTGTTAGAACTAATCCTAGGTTGGATCATAGATTCAGGAAGTGCAAGGTATTTTTTGTGTTACCTTTTACTGCTCTACTAGTTTATGTTGATGATATGATCCTAGAAGGGAATGACATGGAAGTTATTACTCAAGTCAAAAATACTTTGCATTCACAATTTGGGATCAAAGATCTTGGTTTATTGAAATATTTTTTGGGTCTAGAAGCAGCACATTCAGCAGCAGGTATCACATTATGCCAAAGGAAATATTGTCTTGATATGCTTACATAAGCTGGAGTCTTGGGTTGTAAACCAGCTTCAACACACTTATACCCTAGTTTTAAGCTTCATCAAGACACCGGGCCATTATATTCTGATGTACCACGGTACCGGAGACTAATTGGGCAATTGTTGTACCTTACTACTACAAGGCCTGATAAAGCTTTTGCTACACAATAGTTGAGTCAATTCCTTGCTCAACCTACAAAATCACATTACCAAGCAGCACAAAGAGTTCTTCGATACCTCAAAGGTACACCAGGAAATGGACTTTTCTTTCCTCGAGATTCATCCTTACAATTAATGGGATTTTCAGATGCAGATTGGGGAGGATGTAAAGATACTAGGAGATCAATAAGTGGATACTGTTTTTTTCTAGGGTCTTCACCAATATGTTGGCGTGCTAAGAAGAAAACAACTATTGCTAGATCCTCACCTGAAGCAGAATATCGAGCACTAGCAGGTGCCACTTGTGAATTACAATGGTTAACCTATTTACTTTATGATTTGGGATTACAGGAAACAAAGCAAATTGTGCTTTATTGTGATAACCAAAGTGCTTTACACATAGCTGCAAATCATGTTTTCCATGAGAGGACCAAACACTTGGAGATAGATTGTCATATTGTCAGGTACAAGGTTCAAGCAGGTTTAATGAAGTTACTGCCTTTAGCTATAGAACATCAAACAACAGATCTTTTTACCAAAGCTTTGTTACCTGCTCGATTTCATATGTTAGTTTCCAAGATGAATATGCTAGATATTTTTCATCCATCTTCAATTTGAGGGGGACTAATACATGTGATAATTGACCAGCTCAATAGCAGAATCAATAGCTAGAACTGAATTAGTTTGAGTTTGTTAGAACTAATCCTAGGTTGTTATATTCAGTTAGAAAGTTAGGTGTAGTTAAGTTAAAGTAACCAGAGTTAGTGCTAGAGTTAGTTGTATAAATACTTGTAGTTGTTACACTGATGAAAGGAATGGAAAATCATTTTTCATTCACCGAGTTTTGCTTCTGTTAGTTTCTGTTATTCCTCTTCTTCTTCAGTTTCAATTTGTATTATTTGTCACTTACTACTTTTATTTACTTTGAGATAAATAGACTTACTTGTTCTCCAACTCATTCTTCATGAACCTTAAGTGAACCAAGAAACTCATAAAGTCTCATTGTGCGCAAATCTATTTCTTCTTGGATAGTTGTGACTTTAGGTCTCGATTTCTTTGGCAAGCTTAAAAGAATCTTTCTAACTTGTTTATAAGTGGTTCCGAATAGATCTAAAACTACTAGTGGTGGTTTGAAGTCTCCCAAATATTTGATCAATGTTCTCAAGCGCATTCATCTTGAACATGTCATATTGATAAGTGAGCCTACTTATTTTAGTATCCTTTACTTTGTCTGTCTCTTCATATGGAACCTTCAAAGTATCACATATTTCTTTGGCTTAGGAATAAATTTGAATCTTATCATACTCAAATCTACTTAGTTTAGAAGTTAAGAAAAACTTCTCCTTTGAATTGAGATGATATTTTCTTTTGTGCTTGCTTGTCCATTGTGACCTAAGAATGGGTTTAGTGTCCATTGTGACCTAAGAATGAGTTTTGTGGGCTGAAACAAAACATTTTAGTGATGTTATACATATCCACATGAATAATTTCTATAAATATTTTCAATTGAAATATTTGTATTCGTCTTCGTTTAATGTTGGAGGAAGAGTGACTGGGTGTCCTTCATAAAAAAAACGTGTTTTCTCCATTTTTTGAACTATTTTTGTCATGAATATATTCTATTTATTTGTTAGAGTGCTTAACCAAGAGTTTAAGCTCTGATACTAACTAAAAGCAAATATAAAACACTAATGTGGTTGAATTGTGATTTAGAAATCTTTGAAAATGTTTTCATAAACTCATTCTTACGTCTTTTTTACACTAAAAAATCATGTAAAATATAGTTTTTAAGACTTTAGAAATTCACTATCCCAATTAATAGTAGAAAAACACTATAACGGATACGTGTGCAGAAAGAGTGACAATAATTTATCCTCGTTCAACCTTCCAACTAAGACTACATCTAGTTCCTCACACCATAATTTTTTTTACTATCTCAACTAAGATATACACAAGTATTCTAAGCCTCTTCGCACTTTCATATATATCATTTATCCCTTAGCCTTTCTACGCTTTCACTCTTCAATGAGATAAACTAAAAAAACTATCTCAATAAGTTTACAGTCTTAAATGCTTTTGTAAGAGATCTGCATCTTAAGTTCAAAAAATGTTTATGTCTGGGTTATCTATGAGAAATATATTCAGAAAAAAATAAATACTAGGATTAAAGACTTCATCATATGAAATATTTTGTGCGCATTGGTTATGCGTTTTTTCTTCTTGGAGGAGGCTTATTTATATGCATTAAATTGTTCCTCAAATCTCAAATATAGTCGTTACATTGTGTTGTCGAGTGAATTTAATGTAATATGGATGTTCTAACATAAAGGTGATATGCACATTGCTTTAGAATGTACATGAGTTAACTTGTTCGTGCTATACCTTAATACCTATCACAGTCTTTCTTGTATAATTATGACAATCCCTTTACTAGAAATAAAAGCTTAAATACCATCTCGAGGTGGGTGTTGTCTTCTTTGCCTGATGACACGTCCATATTTTCAATCTTCAAGATGAAAATTTTCAAAGTATCATTTAGACCATGTTCTTATTCCATTAGACCTTGTAGTGAACTAGGCTTTCGACTTAGCATGGCTTCCAGACACATCTTTTTTCTTCATACTCTTGATGATATTGGCTTGATTTCGACTTATAAAGATCAAACTTTGTAAATAAGTATACAAACTTTGTTATCAAGGTCTCCATACTTAGTAGGCTTGGTCTATAAACTTTGTTCGCTTGGCATTTAGGATGTTTTGGCTTGGTCTTTATACTTTGTAGCATTCTTCTTCAAACTTTATAGCATTCGTTTTTATACTATGTACCGTTGGTCTTCAAACTTTGTTGGCTTGGTCTACAAACTTTGTAGGCATGCCTTGTATACTCAAAATAGACTATGTGAATATTTACATATTGTATTTTCATAAAATCATTGGTTTTTATACTTTGTAAAGTTGGTGGTAAATCATATTAAATTTTTGTGTTTTTATTTTATCATTACTTAAAAATTTATTATAATAATATCTTAGTTTGGATTAGTTATAATATTAAATTAATAGTCATAATTTTCAAAAATATCAATGCATTTAAATATTTTAGTGTTGTGCCATATTAATGTCATTTACTACCGGTTGAATTCTTTTTAATTTCAATATTAGTAGTGAATATTCCTCACCTTATTTGAGTTCGAAAAAGTAGATAGTTGTATTTGGTTAGGAATATTGATAAGTGCTTGTACTTAGAGGTTTGTCTACAAATTATGAGGATTACCTTTAACACATCCTAAATTCACTATTTACACATCCTAAATATATTTCTTTCAAAATTACCCTTAACTTCAATACACGCCATATGACTAGTATATCCCCTTCCATCTCTCTGCATGTGAAAGCTTCTTGATTTTCTATTTCAGATTTAATATTTATGTACAAAATAGATGACACATGCACAATAGGTTCCCAAAAGGAGAGAAAGAACAGGATGAGTTTCACGCACCGTGGTGGATCTTTAACAATTCACGACGGAAGAGAATAGGGTGCCACCTATAGTAGTCGCGACATAGTGGAAATGCTACCATTTAGGTGGGTATGATAGTATTCAAGTGGAGATCATGAACAATAAGTAAATGTGACATGTACGTTGTGGACAAGAAACTCCTTGATTGAACCCACAACTCACACTGTAGAGATAGGCAGGCAGAACCGTGAGTCTGTAAGTTTGTAAACACTTAAGCGACAACAAAATTAAAATTGTAACTCACTATATATAATTCAAACCTTCCATGATTTAACAAGGAGAAGTTCTAGTTATAGTAACTTCCAAAATTTTGGATCATCTACTTTTCAAAAAAATGCGAATTTGTAATGTGATCTTGGAACCTGAATGAACTTGGGAAAGGAAGCAAGTAGCATCATTTATCATATTTTAGGTTCAAGACAAATATATCTATAAGATCTACATTACCAAAAAAATATGATTAGTGTGTATTTTTTGGTTTAAATATTTTATATGTGTGTTGGCCAATTCATTTAGTCTAGACGACTTAAGATTTTTTTTTCCATGATAATTAGTACTATATGTATATATATTTTATATATATATATATATGTATATTATATATATATATATATATATATATATATATATACACAAAATTGATCTCACAAGTTTAAAGATAATAATCAATCCAAATAATGAAATAAATCTATCTATCATGAATAAGGAAATAATTTTACCAATCATATACAACCACATTCCTAATAACATCATAATATATAATCTAAATAGGATCTCAACAATGTCTCAAGAGTGTTTCAGTAGTATCTCAACATATCTAAACAATATCTTTGTCGTATCTCAATAATATTTCAACACTCCACTCATGCTAGAGCATATAAATTGTATGCATCTTGTTGGTCACATATGTATTTTATCATGGAACCTCGTAAAGACTTAATAAAATGTCTGCAAGTTGTTCTCTATAACAAATAAAAGAAGTCTTGATAGTTTCACAAACAATATTTTCTTTAACAAAGTGACAATCAACTTCTATTATATGTTCTGCTCTTTCATGAAATTATGGATTAAAAGAAAGAGACAAGGTTGACTGATTATCACATACTAACTTCATAGGACAAATTTTGCAAAAGTTCAACTCCTCAATTAAATGTTTCAAGTACAAGAGCTCATTCATGGTATAAGCCATAAAACATCTTAACTAGAAGAAAATTACCCAAAGTCGTACAACAATTGACGTTAGACCATCAACATGTGGCAAGTATAGAAGCCAAAATATTTCAATGTTCTCTTTATCAAGTAATTTTCATTCTACAATAAGTAAAAATGATCATTAGTCATTCCCATTATACAGATAAATGTATATAAAATGGAAAATATTAAGCTACTTATTTGGCAGAACCAAAGTTGTATAATAACTTGATGTTTATAAATTTTACAAATTAATTATAAATTATTAGGTTTTTACATGCCACGGCTTAATCAAACCCCCCAACACTAAAATATATAAAACATTATTCGTTCAATCAAAACTAGTGAAAAATAATGGATCCCGGTAAAAAATGTATATCCACACACGTACACACGCACGTGCACACACACGCACGCTCGCACACACACGCACGCGCGCACACACACAGAGAAATAATGTAATGACACAAGAAATGAGGGGGTTTGAATTGTGTTTTTTTAAAACAACTTTTTTCTTGACAGAAACAATATTGGTTCAAAAATATTTTTGGAAGACTGTGTAAGTGCAGCGGAAGTAATTAAAGCAGTAAATGACATAAAAATAAAGAACACAAGCGATTTATCCTAGTTCACCCAAATATAGTGGGCTATGTCCAGTCCTTAGTCTCTCCATCAAAATTTTCACTATCAACCAAGTATCAATGACTTTCCAAACAAGTATTCTCCAGTACTCCTCCCACAAGTATTCTATAGGACTCCTTCCTACAAGTATTTTACAGGACTCCTCCCTTTACAAGTATTCTATAGGACTCCTTCCTTTACCAGATGGTAAAACTCCTCTAGTCAAGTTCTATGTTTCCAGAGATGATGTAGATACAATGAAGTATAAACGCTCTTCTAGTATTTGTGAGAAGGATTTTACTTTTGATAATATACTAGGAGCTTTTGATCAGAGAAAAAAGAATGGACGTTAAACTTCCTCTGAGTTGTGAACCCGAGAAGTGTTTGACTCTTTTTCTTGTTCACTTACCAATTGAGATTTTTAAAGTTTTATGCTCTTGTCCTCTCTCTCACTTCAGTTTTTCTTTTGATTTATACACTAGCGTTCAAATGAGACCATTGCTTGTCTGGATCTTTTAACGGTTATATTTCAAACAGTCTTTTTTCCAGGGAGACGTTGTAGTTTAAGAGAACCGTTCTGACATTTAGTCTTTTTAGAGTTTATCGAGGCACTTCCCCTTTTTTTTGGTTCTAACCAGAAGTTCTAGTGGGAATAAATGATGTAGCTCATGTCATATTTAGGTGAGTCACGTGTGGACTATTTTGTTCTTTTCTTCTGCCACATTTCAACGGGTGATTTGACCATCCTTTAAATTCTCATAGAGCATATTCAATGAACGATTCAAGGATTAGATCTTGCTTATTTTCCTCAGTCTGAAGTTTTTCCATTTGCCCACAACTGTTGATTCAAGATCAGGTTGCACTGTACTTTGTATTTAGCTCTTCTCGGTTAGCACAGTCCTCAGTAGACGATTTGAACTTCTTTGCTTCTCTTGGCAGATAGTAGACTGGTCTAGACAACACTTTTGCTTTGTAGACGATACTGTTGCTGAGTGGACGAAATTTTTTCTTTGTAGACAATGTTGTTGTAGATCATGAAACCTTCATTTATCACAAGCTTCATCTTCAGTGATTATGTCATCGTTTTGTCAATGCATTTTCTTGTAGATGATACTGTTCCAGATCATGAAATCTTCATTTACCACAAGCTTCATCTTCAATGATTATGCCATCGTTTTGTCATCATTGAAACTCACTTAATGAAGACATTGGATTTCATTTTGACCACACACAGACACACACACACTTAAAGGCAAACCTCTAATTAGGAGGCTTATCGTCCTTTGAGTCAACATCTAGTAGGTCATATTCAAACAGCACCAGGATCAATCTATTGATAAATTTGGTAGCAGACACTTTTGGGTATCGACAAAATTGATCCGCTATCTACATATGAGGTTTCTTATCAAGTAATGCAACCTTTAAAGTAGAGTATGAGCACATAAATGGCTAATTTACCTTTAAGACAAGCTTTCTTATGTGACTTTCAGTTGTCCTTCGAGTGTTATTAATGACTTCTATGGCTCATGCCTCTCTTCCATAGTAGACGCCATTGTATAGCATAGCTCTTTTACAATATTCACATTTCACATAACACAAAACAAAAAGTGTGCTAGTTTTATTTTATTTAAAATAAGAAAGAGTAAAGTTCATAAAATAGTTTGATGTCTAAAAAAATGATAAATAACAATAATAATTAATTTTAAAAATGATACATTACAATGATTAATATTTTTTAATTTTATAAAGAGTAAATTTTTAAATTATAAAATTTACATACATAATGAAAAATATTAATTTAGAGTGAAATTGTGAAAGTGAAAATTAAAAAAAAATGATATTATTTTGTTAAGTTCTAACCTAACATCTCCTTTTAAAGCGCCCTTCCTTTCTCTTTGGACAAGTCTCAAGGAGGTTTACTTTCCTCGATGTTATCTATGGGAGGCTTCTAAGAGGCATAGGCCAAGTTTTGTATGGTCTAGTAGTTTTCAGACGAGGTGAATGCTTCAAAAGGGGTGTCTTTGGAGTATAGGATATGCCACTAAGGTGCGGGTTTGACATGATAATTGGATTCCCAATGTTTCTCCTAATGTGTTGGGAGTTAAAATCTCTTTTGGGATGGGTGTGCATTATGTTTCATATTTAATTGACGCCTGATCCTATTTGTGGGATACAGGGTGTTAGTTTTTTTTTTTCTCTTATGGTTATCCAACATGTTGGTTATATTCCTCGTTCTCTTTATCTTGCAGAGGATGTTATTTTTTGGCCTGCTTGCTTGGATGAGACAATATCAACAAAGTCTCGCTTCGAGTTTTTGGCAAGGTAGCAAGCCCTTGGAGAGGCATCTTCGTCCTCCTCTCAATCACTACCTGGTTCCCTTTGGAAGTGGTTTGGAAGTCAAAAGCTATCCCCCAGGGCAAGGAGCTGACTTGGTGTATCAGTAAAGATGTGGTGCCGATGCATTTCAATATTTGCTCTCGAGGGATGGAGGCCAATCCACTGTGTCCTCTATGCGCTTTAGGGCCTGAGATGACAATCCATGCCTTTCTTTCTTTGTCCTAAATTCCAACCATTATGCTTTGCTTCTCGCTTGAGCCCGTGCTTGGAGGTTAGGCCAAACACATCAATTACCTGATTTTCTGTTGAGTTTTAGTGTCCAACCTGATGACGAGGCCACATAGGTTTTGCTCGCAAGCTTCTACACACTCGTGGAATGACACAATTATAAGCTGATTTTTGAAGGAAAACTGCTAGGTTTCAAGCAAGTTCCGTAGTGGCTTCAGCATCTCTTGATCTTGTTCTACATTCGGCCCAGGACACCAACTTTAGGTTTGGCTTCTTCAAGTACAGTTCGTTGGTTCCTCTGTCGTCGGAGGTTGTGAAAGTGAACCTGATGCTACATTCCGCGATTCTGGTGAAGCTAGAATGGGTTTGGTTATTCGCGATTGGGAGGGCCTTCCTTTGGCTGTGGGTTGCGGTCCTTTGATCCAGACATTGTCTCCTCTCTTTGCGGAAGCGGCGTGCTTTCGTTGGGCTCTTATCATTGCTTCAAATTTTGTTTTTCGTATTATAGTTTTTTAGACAAATTGCCAAGCTTTGTTCAACATAAAGCTTCTAATGCGTCTTATTTAGGTTATAATTCAGTTTTGTTTAAAAATAATAATGTACATTCCCTTAATAAGATATATAATTAAGTTAGGAATAAGCAGTGGAATTGTGTATATTATTTTGCGCAATAAATATTCATTCACATTTTAATTTCACCCACATTAAGTGAGAAATATAAAGAAAATTGAGATAAATAAGAAATATAATTAGTGTTGTAATAAAAATAATATGAGAAAAATAAGAATATAAAGTTAGAGAAAATAAGATAGTAGAGAAAACTAAATGTGAATCAATTCATAACTTTATTTTGCAAGGTCAAACAGGAGTTTAAATTAGGATATCATTATTTGATCTTATCTTACCTATTTATTATCGTGCTAAAAAATAAACCCTAACATAATTTTAGGGGAAAAAAAAACAAAAGAAAAATTTCTCATTGGGTCACACGCTCTCACACTTGACTTGAGTGAGCTGAGATTGGTTATATTTGTCCTCATTCAGCCGCAATATATATATCGTCCCATGTTCACGTAAAAGACCACCAATCACTCAAACACATTTTATTCCCTGCAAGAACCAACCCACAAACCCTAAACGGCGGTTCTTGATTTGATTTGATTTGATTTGATTTGATTTGATTTGATTCAATGGATTCCGATCATGATCAGTTCCCACCCGAATTGATCTCCGAAGCGCACGAGGCTCTGAGTTCAAACGATAACACCGCCGTCGAAACCCTCTTCTCCCAACTCCACTCTCCGCAACACCGATCCCGCGCCCTCAAATTCCTCCAATGCTGCAAGCGCCACCACCCCGATCTGCTCTTCATCAAGCTCTTTTTCATCCTATCCTCCAGCCCCGACCCCCCCACGCGTGCAAACGCCGCACGCACGCTCCAATTCCTCGACCCCACACATCTCTGGCCCAAACTCCGCCCGCAGGCCCAAGCCCGCCTCAAGGCCCATTTCCTCGCCTCCATGGCCCAAGAAACCTCCGTCCTCGTCCTCCGGCCCGCCTCCCTCCTCCTCGCCGAAACCGTTTCCGTTTTTAACGGACACTGGCCCGAGATCCTCGACTTCCTCCTCTCCTCACTCGCCTCAAACGACGAAAACCGCCGCGAGGTCGCGCTCTCAGTCCTCGCATCGCTCCAAAACGGCTGCCGTTCGGTCATCTCCGACAACGTCCGTAACCGCCACGGTGCAATTCGCGGCCTCCACGCGTCGTTTCTATCCTCGCTGGACTCCGCCAGCAACGACATCAAGGTGCTGTCGTTTCGCGCGGCGGTGAATCTCGTTGGATTGTTCTCGGAGCCGTCGCTGTTCCACGAGCTCCTGCGAGCGATGGTGGTCGGCGTGTTCGCGCTCCTCCACGGATTCGAGAGGAGCTATTTCCGAAGCGCGTTTGCGGAACTCGCGAGCCTCGTGTCGCGTGAGCCTATTATGCTGAGGCCTTACATGAGCGACATGGTGCTCGACGCGCTTCAGATCTCCGAGAGCGGCGTCGCGCCGGTAACGCGGCAGTTGGTGATTGGGATGGTGGTGGAGATGGCGGAGGCGAAGGAGTGCGAGCAGGTGCTGCCGAGCCTGCCACATCAGACGGTGGTTAGGCTATTCGTGGTTTTGATCAGGATGGTGGTGTGCGCTGTGGATGACGGTGGTGAACTGGGAGAGGAAGGTGAGAAGGTTGGTGGTGAATTTGGAATCAAGGGTTTGGAGAAGGTTTGCGCCGCCGTTGGAGGGAACAGGGCCGTCGCGGTTGTTTATGAAATATTGCCGGTTTACTTGGATGCGGCGGAATGGAAGGAGCGCCATGCAGGGATTACGATCCTCGGTGTGGTTGCAAAAGTGTGCTCTGATGAAATGGTGACGTCATCTTAACTCCATGCATACATAGATAGATAGATAGTAGTAGCAGATCTATATATTAAAATTAAAATTAAAATAAAAAAGTAATAAAAATGAAAAGGCAAAGAAGTCATTACTAGACATACTTTAACTTGAGGTACACATCTAACACCATAATATTTTAGATAAAATTTGGTAGAGAGAAAAATGATAGATACGATTTAAGATCTAACTTGATAAAGAGATAAAGAAATAATGAAATACATGTAAATTAATTATTGGATATTTTGAAAATCGGGGGATTACGAAGAGTTTATAACACATATTTCTGCAGGTAATGATGGAAAATTTTCTAGAGGAAATGGTAAAACGAGTTTTGAAGTTATTCCAAGACTCCCATGTGCAAGTTCGGTTGGCAGCTTTCAATTTGATGCAGATGCCTTCAAACTTTGTTCAAGTTCTGCAAGTCGTTTATCATCATAGGTTGGTTCATGCTTTCACCATTGCACTTGGCCATGAAGAGGACATTAAAGTGAAGGTATGATAGATAGATGTGAATTAATTAAATTGAATCATGCAAAAGGAGTTATTCTCTTAATCATGGCTTGAAGGAGAACTTGTTTAAATGCTTCTATTTTGATGTATAAAATCTCATACATATATCATAACATTTTTTGAAGTGTTTTGTAAGTTAATAATCCTGTGTTCAATTTCTAGGAAGAAGCTGCTGCATCAATGCTATGCTTTCTGAAGAACACTCTTCCAGAAAGCTTAACATTGTACAACAATGTGGACACTGTAATGGGCAACTTATTGTTATTGCTTCAGGTAAAAAAATAAAGAGAAGAATTTATGTTACATGATGCTGAAAGTTTCTATGAGGAAGTCACTGCACAATTTATTATTACTAATTTAGTAGGATTAATGTAGGAATTGATTCATTCCTTTTGTCAGATTTTCCTTCTAAATTATCCATTAAGGCTCATATTATTTTAAACCCTATGACACCATCATTCTAATATTTTGTTGTGATGTTTTTCTGCCTGGTTCTTGCAGGGTAAAGAACATGAGAAGCTAAGAAGTATCGCTTTGTCAACTCTTAACATAGTTGCACAGAAGTGTCATGAAGTAGCTCACAGGTAGTCATTTTGATCATTCTCTTTTCCTTCTTCTGTATGTTTGATAATGTCATAACTATGATTCATTTGAGAAGTTTCTGTTTGTGTTTCTTAATAGGTACTGTGATGTTTATCTTCCAATGTTAATAGAAGCATGCAATGACAGTAACCCTGAAATAAAAGAGGTTTTCTTTTTTACCTTGTGCTAGCTTATTGTTTTTCATTATTAATATAGTTGTTATGTATCCAATTACTGATTTCCCCCATTTTCAGGAGGCGGCAAGGGGAATTCGAATTTGTGCTGAGTTTGGAACACCGCAATTGAAGCCTTTTATCAATAGTATGTTAATTGTTTGTTTAATTTCTCTTACTGTGTTATGTAACAATTTCACAACTAACTAAGATCTGTTTTCTGTTCTTTCCAGGGATAATATCAGAACTCAGTATGCTAATGAAAGATCCAAATCGACCAAAAGCTCGTGATATTGCAGTTTCTGCTATTGGAAGAATTTGTGAATTCCATCGAGACTGCATTGATGGATCTATGGTAATATTTTCCTTCTAATGTCTATTATCATCTAATCTATTTGTTAGAGGTGACTCTGTGTTTTGTTCATATTTTCATGTGAAAAAAAACAATCATGTTCAGTTTAATTGTACATAGAATTGAACTGAACTTTGCAATTTTTCTGCAATATATCCAAACAGATTTCATAGTATTTGTTCATTGGTGATGACTGTTACAAGAAATTTATGCCTGTAGATAGTTCCTGCTTGGCTAAGTTACTTGCCACTTAAAGATGATTTAACTGAAGCCAAAGTGATGCATGAACAGCTCTGTTCAATGGTTGCAAGGTAAGGAAGTTCAAATGAATTTTTTTGAATTATTAGTTTTTCAATGCAGCAAGGAGGTTTGATTAACGGAATGCTTCAATCGTTTACAGATTAGACAAAGATCTTTTAGGAGCTGGTTATCAAAACCTTGTTAAGATTATTACAGTGTTTCTTGAGGTTAGTTATCCACATGCACATTCCTATTTGTCTTTTTTTTTTTTTTCTGTTCTCATAAAATGGAAAACTAAGTTTTGGAAAGTTGAATTTTATTGACATTAACAAAGAAATTTGAATTGATAACTTGGTCTCGATAACGCCTTGATGAATATATCTGCTGGTCAAACTTGATCTCTTTAGTTGCTTCACCTTCTCTGATGAAGTGATATTTGATTTGGACTCTGCATGAACCTTGATAGAAGACTTGTAGCATAACTGATATTTGGCTGTGTAGCTGTTAAATGATAGAATACATTTTTTGACAGGTTATTAAGGAGGGTGACAAATTAGCAACATCAGAAACAATCAACCAGATGAACAATGTGCTAAGACAGCTTG
The DNA here is from genome assembly GCA_030819835.1 of Acmispon strigosus. Taxonomy (NCBI): domain Eukaryota; kingdom Viridiplantae; phylum Streptophyta; class Magnoliopsida; order Fabales; family Fabaceae; genus Acmispon; species Acmispon strigosus. The sequence goes on from JAUAMA010000007.1 coordinate 35,862,346, forward strand.
CGCGGCACATTCCTCGTAGTGCATTGGATACAATTATTCTGTCTTTGAATGCTCAGCAGAGGGAATTATTATTGCCTTTGGTGTCATCCTAGTAACTTTTATTTGGTTTTCTAAAAAGAAAATTGTATAAAATTATTGTTCTATAAGGAGAAATATGTATATCAATCTCGACTTTTATATACCCAAACTGCAACTACCTTATTTTTTATCTTGTTGGAATTGAAGTACATCAAAGGTTGATATTGTGGAAAGAGCCGTGTAGCTTTATTAGAAATGATAGAAAGCTGGTGGGAGGAATTGGTGTCTCTCCACACAGCAAAATGCTAAGTAGATTATTGCTGGTAAATTGTGTGATTGATTTATTTGGTCATTGAATGACATTGAACGTGGTTTGAATGTGTGATTGCAATGTTGTGTGAACTTTAGCAATAACATGTGATAGTATGAGTGCTCATTGATGTACTGCAATGATATGAAAAGCATGATGAATTATGAAAGCATGTGGATATGCAATGTATTGTGATGTCCTTGAAATGCATGTTGTTTATGAAAGCACGAAATGTGCTATGTATGACGTGATTGATAAGCATGTTAGCTCACAGAAGCATGTGGACATGAATTGCGTTGTAATGTCACTTAAATGCATGCTTGAGATATATTGTTGTTGTTAGTTGTCAAAGCAAGTCATTGCTGGGTAAGGTTGAGTGACAAGATATGAGGTTATGTAAGACGGGTACTAACCCGCATAAGTAAGGAATCCGGGTTCGCAAGAATAACACTTTCAGTTATGCTTGCTTATTTGTGATTAAGCTTGCTTGTTGTGAATGACATGCCATTCCATGCATACATGGGCAGGCCAGTGTGGTTGGTAAACCCATAGGGCGACTATAGGTCGCGTAACTTGGGGTGTTTAGCCTAATCAAAAGTCTGGTCGTGTCGTTGTTGAATCCAGAGTGACTTCGGGTCGTGACTTGGGATATGGCAGCTTTTAGGGTTGATGGATTGCAGTCCATTGACTAGATAAGCGAAGGATCCTACCCAGTCTACCCTACGAGGGATTGGCGTTATATCCGGATAATAGTCACACTCAATGGCACATGTGCATTGTCATAACATGAACATAAGCGTTTCTTCTTGACTGTTCATGCAAGTGTGATGATGTTTGTCGTAAGGTGATGGTTGTTATATAATGTTGCTTATCATGTGATGAGGTTGATTGTATTTTGATTCAAGGATTATCACTTCTATGCATCTAGACGTATATATATATATACTTTGATTTTGTTACTTTCGAAGTTGACCCTTGCACTTTTTTTTGGGTGATCCGTCGGCAGCTAGTCAATTGATTTGGGATACTTGCATCTTCCATCTGTGGTAGTCGGGCGGAAGATGCAATACTTAGCTTAGATGTAGCTAGTGGAGTACGATGTCTATAATTTTGCATGATTTGGGATAGGGTAGGTTCTAGGTCTTAATGTCTTTAAGTGGTCACCCTGTGTGGGGTTATAGGAGACATAGCGGAGTAGGGGGTTCTTGATTTTGGAACTGTGGCCACATGTTTTTTAAAAGTAATGAGTTAGGGTTTTGTAAAACTTTCTCAATGTTGGCCACTAGTCTACACAATGTATATGGATATTTTCTGGAACAAGGTATTATATATGTAATGCATGTTGCTGTTAGCATGTTTTGGAAAAGAAAAATAATACTACCCTATTTCATGTCTTAAAATTTAACCTACATTATATATTTTACTGTTGGAGTCTCTACTGTAACACCTTGAAAATCAGGGTGTTACACAAAGATGCATTGTTGACGTGCTGTGGATCTTGAAAAAACATAGTAAATTATGTAATGTTGTGTTTGAATATAGATATAAAATCGAGTATAAAAAATGTTTCAAGAGAAGATGAGCTCTGCTAGGGTTTCTACTGAGATGGGAAACATTGACGGCACCTCACCGGAGGAACTTGATCTCCTTCGTCAGAGTACGTTCAAGGCCAAGCATCCTAGCCTGGTTGCACCACCTTAGCATAAACCGCTATCTTACAATGACATTGTTTATAGTATCAACGACGGGGATGACGGTGAAGAAGATGAGGAACCAATCGATCATTCAAGGTCAGAGATGGAGGATGATGCTAAGGAGGAAGAGGTTGCGAATGCTGCAGGCATGGAGGCAAAGGAAGATGATCCTCTATGTTCGGTAATACCAGTCACCAAACAAGAACTGCAAGAGGCGAGGGAGCCTTGGAAGAAAGCTATCATTGTGAAGCTCCTAGGGAAGAATATAGGATTGGCTTTTCTAAAGGGCAGGCTTGAGCACCTGTGGCAACCATCAGGGGACATGGAAGTTATCGACCTAAATCATGGCTTCTTCGTGGTTGTAATGCAGTGGATTATAAGCATGTTTTTTATGTTGGTCCCTAGATGATTTTTGGGCATTGTGTGGTGATTTAGCAATGGAAACCGAAGTATATTTCGGCGAAGGGTGAACTGGGAAAAGTTGTTGTTTGGGTTCGTGTCCCGAACCCTCTAGAGTATTATAAGAAGCATTTCCTCTGGTGAATTGGCAAGGCAATAGGGCGAATGGACAAGATCGATGAATTCACGTTGAAGCATGCCCAAGATCCTACTCCCTCTATCTCTTATGGGGAGACAATTGCGCTTATTAAGAAAATACGTGATGAGATTAATTAATGCATTGGTTTTAATTTTTTTATACAATCTTCCATATTTACCCTTAACTATTTATTCGTCGTATTACTTGTATCCAACTATTCCTTTAATATTATTTCACTCTCTCTTAATAAATGCAATGGCTAAATATAGAAAAAGATGATAATTTTTTCTTAAAATTAGAAGAGGGTTTATATTAAGAGACACAAAAATTTCTCTAACAGAGGAAGTATTATCCATCAAGCAGGTACTGAGAGGGGTCGATTCGCCCGATTATGTGTCGAGGTCGACTTGCCTAAAGCTCTGGTGGCAAAATTCTCCTTTAATGACCAAACGTACAAGGTGGGGTATGAGGGTCTGAATCACAAGGTTGAAGGTTGCCGGTTGCTCATTAACCCTGTTAATGGGGAGGCAGGCCAGCCAGTGGTCCAAGCATCACAAATCCGATCAGAGGTGGAGGAGCAACCCTTTGGGGATTGGATGATTGTAAAAGGCGACAGAGGCCAGCGAAACGAGAGGCAGTTTCTTCCGCTATTCAATCTGCTACAATTGAGGGGGGCATAACAGGAAACAATTGAATATTCAAATTTGAATTCGGGAGGGCGCTTTAATGCACAACCAAACAACAAACATGATACATCTGGTTCGAGCAAATCTAGCTCAAGCAGTCAGGGCAGAGACAAGGAAGTTATTGCTATCAATGAGTCACCCATGATTCAAGGAAATTCGAATTCCACACGAGTGCAACAGGTGGGGAGCAAACAGAAGGCTCTTATTGATGCCATGCAATGACAGAATATTCCTAATTTGAAGGAAATAAATAATGATGATTTAAATAATGATGATTTAATGGTTGAGGATCTAGCAGTTATAGCTAATGAACCTGGTTTGATTGTCATGGATCCACTCCAATTTGTAACTCCCTTGATGGCTAAGAAACACGTCCAAGGCCTTCCCCCACGTGACTTGGATCATGCAAACCCTAACTTGGAGAAAACAAAGATTGGCTCTTGTACAGTTCTGGATGTTAAAAAACAGGCACGTGACAATATGAGAGAGGAACACGTGATCTCCAGAATCCCATGCTCACCACGAAACCGTAGTCCTCCTTGGTACCTTGAGCAATGACAAGGGTCGTAAGCTGGGTAGAACTGTGGGCTCTTCTTCTACATCGCTTGATCCTAAGGCTTTGGCTTCTGAGGGTGTCCAAAGGGAAAGGGAAAGGAGCCTGTCTCCGGGCTCTCTTAAGCGAACAACGTAATGTTGTGTGTAGTGTCTCCTCCACAACTCTGGTTTAATTTAATGAGTTGGAATATTAGAGGAGCTGTCGCTAAGGGAATTCCCTTGTTAACCAAGGACCTGGTTCATAGACGTAATGTTTCTTGCCTTTCTCTTCTGGAACCGCGAGTTAGTGGTGCCAGGGCTCTGTCTATTATTAGGAAGCTTGACTTCCAAGGCTTCCATGTGGAGGAAGCTGTGGGTTTCTCAGGTGGAATTTGGCTCTTGTGGGATACTAATGTGCTTGATATTCAGGTTCTCGCTTCTCATCAGCAGCTGGTCCATACTAAGATAAGGTTCATTGGTAGCTCCCAAGAATCTTTCGTCACCTTTGTCTATGGAAGTCCTCAAACGGCTATGCGCTCTACCTCTAGAATAGCCTTCCTAGTCTAATGTCGTCTCTAGGGGCTCCTTGGCTGGTTATGGGTAATTTCAATGCGTATCTGGAAGTTGCAGATAAGTCAGGTGGTTCTAGCCTGAATGTTAGTTTGATACACCGTTTCACTCTTGCCTTCAAATCTGTGGCCTCTCTAATATAGGGTTTAAAGGCCCTCCTTTCACTTAGGGGGACAAGGTTAAGGAGAGGATGGACAAGGGAGTTTGTAATACTCATTGGGTTCATTGTTTTACTGATTCAATTATTTTCCACCTCCCCCAATTAAAATATGATCAAAAGGCTCTAATCCTTGCTATAAATGCTATTGTGGAGCATAGTCAGTTTGCTCACTCGTTCCGTTTCCTTGCTAGCTGTTTAACTCATGATGACATTCCTAGAGTGATGGAGACTTCTTGGAGACCTGGTGATGACTGGTTGTCCTCCTCTCATAACTTTAGGGATGAGGTCACCACTTGGAACAATGATGTGTTTGGTAATATCTTTCACAAAAAGAGGCGCCTGATGAAGCGGCTTGAGGGTATTACTTTGTGATTGAGTATGGATTTCGATCGGCGGCTTTACAAGTTGCAATAGAGGATGTGGAATGAGTAAAATAAAGTGTTGGCTAATGAGGAGTTTCTTTGGGCTCAGAAGTCAAAGTGCCTCTGGTTCAAATTTGGAGACCGCAATACAAACTTTTTCCATATTGCCACCATTATTAGGCGGAAGAGAAATAAAATTGAGACGCTTCTTGGAAATGATGAGATCCTAATTACTGAGTATGATGCTTTGAAAAATTTTAAAGTTAATTTTTTCAGACGTAGCTACATGGAGGGTGGTGTTGTTGGCTCCCTTAGAACTAGTTGTACATTTTCAGGCTTGTCTATTGCAATGCTGAATTCTATTCAGGCGGGGTTTCTTGAGGAAGAGGTGAAGGATGTTGTTTAGTATGGGAAAGCTCCCGAGCCGGACGGGCTGCAACCTATTTTCTTCTAGTCACAATGGCATCATGTGGGTACACTCGTTGTTAATTTTGCTTTGAATTTCTTCTCTAATACCTCTTCAATTAGCCAGGTGAATGCGACTTTATTGGTGTTCATCCCCAAGATTGATGCCCCGAAGAGGATAACCCATTATAGACCCATCTTCCTCTGTAATGTGGTTTACAAAACTATTACGAAGATCATTACTAATAGGCTCAGACATGTGATGGGAGATCTTGTCTCGCCTAATCAATGTAGTTTTGTTCCGGGCAGACATAGCTCTGACAATATTATCATAGCTCAGGAGGTTTTCCACTCTATGCGGTCCCTTAATAAAAGTATGGGTTGGATGGCTATTAAAGTTGACTTGGAGAAAGCTTGTGATAAGTTGAATTGGTCTTTTCCTCTTGACACCTTGCGCTTAATTGGTTTGGATGACCATTTGTGTGACTTGATTATGCATTGCGTCTCTTCTTGCAGCTTTTGGAATTGTTTCAATGGGGAAATTCTGATCCTATTTATCCTCAAAAGGGCCTCCACCAATGGGATAGGCTTTCCCCTTACCTGTTTGTTCTCTGCATGGAGAGATTGGCGCGTAGAATAAATGATGAAATTCACAATGGGGGCTGGAAGCCGATAAAGCTGTCCAGGAATAGGCCTCCTATTTCTCAATTGTTTTTCACGAATGATCTCCTTCTCTTTGGTGAAGCTTGTGTTAGCTAGATGGAGAGTATTGCTTCTTTCCTAGATGATTTTTTTCAGGCTTCAGGGATGATTTTTGTGGCCTTAACTCACAACCCTATTTTGCGCATCAGAAAAAAAAAAAATGGAATTGGACATTGTTAAAAGGGTTTTCACTTCTTTTAATAAAAACCAATACTTAAGCTGCGCTCAAACCTCTTTTAAGATTCAATTGCAGTATAGTAAGGGTGTTATCGATCCACAGAGAGCAAATGTGTTTGAGTGCCTTTCTTTAATTAAGAAGTAAAGCAAGAAAGAAACAAGAATTGTTTGTTTGGAGAAATTTGTATTCAAGAGCAAGAAAATAGGAAAGAAACGATTGAGAGAATAATAGATTGGGAAAACAGTTGGACTATGGTTTCATATTTCACTATCCAGGATTTATTAATTCTTGATTACAATCACTTAAAATCTTTAATTTATTCCCGCCAGTTCTTAACTAACTCACCTATTCCTAGTATGAGAAATTGATTCAATTACTTTCCTAATTACCGCTTCCACAGGCAATTAATCAAAACAATTGTAAAAATATAGGCGTTGAGGAACTAGGTGATCTAACGCTATTCCTAGCAAATTAGCTTCTCCCAGATTAAACAATTTATATCTGATTAATAGAGCAGCTTCCACATACTAAATTAATCTCAAATCATATAAAAGATGATCAAGCAATTATAAGCAATAAGAACAAAATTGTTTAATTAAAATTAAAAATAGAAAGTAAACAAAGAAGTAAATAGAATCCTATCCAGATGAAATACTACGCCTAAATCCAACTAAAAGGGAGCTTAGTTATCCATAGAATGGAAACTAGCTTGCTTACAAGGAGAATCAATTAGGAATTGAGGAGACGATGAAGAATCCAAGCATCCGTGGTTGAAAATCCTCTTTTCCTTCTCAAATCAAAGCTCTCTCACGTCCAAGGGGTGTTTGGAGGAGACCGGGGTTGAAAGAATATTCCAAATAAGGCCAAAATCGCGTTTTTAAAGGCCTTGAGGCGGTGCAGGGGCGCTAGGCGCCCTGGGCTAGGCCCAGGGGCGCTTAGCGCAAGAAGGTTCCATGAGCGCGTGAACAGGGGCGCTCGGCGCCGACATCTGTTTCGCAGGGCGCTCAGCGCCCAAGTTCCCGCGCTGAGCGGCCCGCGTCTTCAAGAATGCACCCGCTGGGCGCTCAGCGCCTAAGTACCTGCGCTGAGCGGCCCGTGCCCTTGGTCACCCATCCGCTGGGCGCTTAGCGCGCTGGGGCGGCGCCTAGCGCCCAGCGAGGCCTTCTTTTCGCCTTTCCTCGGCGCTTAGCGCCCCAAAAGAGTGGCTTAGCGCCCAGAATTATGATTCTTTAATATTTTCTTTAATTCTTTGCTTCTTTTGGGTCCTGAAACATGTAAAAAGCACATCAAAAGCACAAGAATTATATTTAAAAGCTTAGAATCACTTTACTCTTTTATTTAACCAGAAACTCTTATAAAGAAAGGGTGTTTTATGCTAAAAAACAATGATAAATGCCTTGAAAGATATATGAAAATTAGTAACAATTTGGCATTTATCAAACTCCCCCCAACTTAGAACCTTGTTTGTCCTCAAACAAAAAGGTAAAGATTTTCAAAAGTAATTAACAGACCCCGAGGAACAAGACTCAAGATGAGATTCCATCAATTATATAATCCTGCACAGAAGTGTCGAAAAGAACACAAGATTTTCACAAGGAATAAGTTGCAATCCTCACAATTGATAATAAGTAAGAAACTCTAAGCAAGAATCACATAAGCCCTAGACAACAAGCTTTCCCCCTTCAAAATCAAGGATATAAAGAACTCAAAGATGCGAGTTCAGGGGTAAGTGTTTGCGCTCACAACCATCAATTGAATTACAAAAACTAGTTTTGCTACCTGTCTCACAAACCAGTTAAATTGCATGGAAATTCTAGGATCTCAAAGGTCTTTTAAATGGTTGAAATGAGGCAAGGCTATCAAGAACTGGGTTTTTCAGGATCAAAGACTTTCAAAACTAAGAGAGCACACAAAATGAACTTTAATTACTACTCTCTTTCCCTTTTGTTCTTGCTTTCACAATTTTGCTTTCTTTGCCCATTTTCTTCTTTCATTCTTCCTTTTCCTCAACTTTTGATTTTTGCTCAACCCTTTTACTTCTCAATTCTTTAATCCTTTTATGCTTTTCTTTTGATTTTTCTTTCTTTTTTTCTCACTTGCATTTTTTTTGCTTTTTCTTTGATTCTTTTGAATTGAGAAGCTTACAAGCCATTACAACCGCTTTCAACTTCCCCCCAACTGTCTTTCTCTCACAATTAATTTTTGCATGCTCTCCTAAGTTGAGAAAGTAGAGGTGGGAACTGTTTGCAATATAGGGCTCAGGGTTGTAAACAAGAAATGAAATTTAATTCAGGCTCAAAGGGGCTTGCAAGGGGTGTTCCTAATCAAGGTAAGCTATTTGGCCAGAGAGGGTAGAACTAATGAAACGAATGCCTAAGATCATTTCCTTTCATAACCATGCAATCACTAACAAAAAGACTCAAGCAAAACCAAATTTGTAAAACAATGATGATTCACTCACTCACAAATAGTGTTTGGCTCACTCCTCACTTGGTTAGGGTCCTTGATTTCAAAAAGTTTAAGCACTAAGCCTAGGAACCCAGAGATAATTGCTTAGGAAGTTAAATATAACAATATGTGAGAACTGCAAACTTAACCCAAAATGTACTTAGAACGACAGGATTATACACTAGCATTTCATCTAGGTTCCAGACTAACAAAACAAAATATAACTAACAAAACAAATAAAAGACATGAAATAAACTAGTTCAACAGAAATTAAAAGTACAATAATTACTAAAAATAAAAGAAAAAGGAAAGAGAAGAAAACTGAGATCATGGCAGCAGCTAATCAGTCTTCTTCATCTGAGCCAGCATACTCTTCTGCTGTTGATGGTCCTGCGCCAGGTGCACCCACCCCCTCATCAGGATTTGGCCTGTCCCAAGGCCAACCATGCTGGAATCTGAATTGCTGTGGGGGGCCTCCAACAAAACCCGGTTGCATACCGTGAACACTGTGTAGTGCACGGTATATGTCATCCATTGCTCTGTAGCAAGCCAAGTGTTGGATATCCTGGCGTCTGTGGGTGGCTTCCGAGACACTCATGCGATGCATAAGCTGGTCAATACGCTGGCTGTCAGTGAGCTGCGGGCCAACTGGGTCGTCATCCTCGTTGCCTGAATCATAAACCTGTGGTCGAGGAGGAGGAGCTATACCCAATTGGTTGAAGACTTTGGTCAGAGGGGTCTCCTTGCAGAATGTGTTGATATATGGCTGGTCAAATAGCTTGAGAGCTACCTCCTGCTCTCTGCTTTGTACCTGGTAAGCCTCAGCATTGATACATAAATGAGTAATAAGAGAAGGGAGTACCATGGAGGCTGCCTGTTTGTTCATGGAGTCGGCGATAGAGTCTGAAAGCAGAGCGGCCACGTTAATAGAGTCCCGCTTCATGATGGACCAAATAATGCGGGCGCGCAGGGCAGAGACATCGGAAACATGCGTCGTAGGGAAGATGTTGGCAGTGACGAAAGCCAACCAAATCTTCGGAAGACGGCTGAGACAAAACCGCCTTACTGGTCCTACAATAGCAGTCAATGGGATCCCAGGCAGGATAAGGAGTTGGCGAATATCCTGTTCATTATACAGCTCATCCCTTACCATACTCTGGTGAGTGCACAGCAGATCACCCCCCGCATAAGGGCTTCCAAGAAAAGCATTAATATGTTCCTTGGAATAGTCAATGCGAATGCCATTAACATGTGTGTACCTGTGAGTGCGGGCATCCGAACAGACAGCACCGTTCGCATAGAATTGGCGAACGATGTCAGGGTGGTAGGATTCGCGAGGGTGTGCAACCATCATCCATTGGCGGCGCCGTAGCTCATCAGAGAAGCCTTCTACAGCCTCGCGCAGTCTCACAACTCTCTCGGGATGGATTATCCTGTCTTTAATCCTCAAATATAAGGTCTGGGAAGCAAGACTGACAAACCGACGGGTATCATAATTGGCAGCACTAGAGCCGCTGGCAGCGTGCTTCCGCGTTTTTTTTTTTTTTTTTTTTTTTTTTAAGAACAGAGGAACGCGCGCAGGGCGCCGCGGGTCGCTGAGCGCCGCTAGGGGGGCGCCCAGCGCCCAGAACACAGAGAAAGGGGCGCCCAGCGCCCAGAATGGGGGCTAAGCGCCCAGAACAGCCTTAAAATGTCTAGAACAGCTTTATTTTGTCCCTCCAACTGTACCAAAACCTTGGGTTGCCTCCCAGAAGCGCTTCTTTAACGTCACTAGCTTGACGGTGAAGTGAAAAATCACTGCAGAGCCAAATAAGCCACTTGTAACATGGCCGGATGACTATCTTCTCCCCTGTAATGCTTCAATCGCTGTCCATTCACTATCCAAGTTCTTTTTGATTCTGGATCCTCCAATTCAATAGCACCATAAGGCTTCACCTCTTTAATCAGAAAAGGACCCGACCATTTGGTTTTGAGCTTACCTGGAAAAAGCCTCAATCTAGAATTAAACAAAAGAACTTGTTGGCCAGCTGTAAACACCCTTTTTACAATCCTATTGTCATGGTATTTCTTCATCTTTTCCTTGTAAATTGCAGATGACTCATAGGCTTGTAGCCGCATATCTTCAAGTTGGTGCAACTCATCCACTCGCTTCTTACCTGCAGCATCACAATCAAAATTAAGAAATTTAAGAGCCCAAAAAGCTTTATGTTCCAATTCGACTGGTAAGTGGCAAGATTTGCCATAAACCAGTTGAAATGGGGTGAAACCAATAGGAGCTTTGAAGGCCGTCCTATACGCCCAGAGTGCATCATCTAGCTTCTGAGACCAGTCCTTGCGGGAGCTAGAAACAGTTTTCTCCAAAATTCTCTTGATCTCCCGGTTAGAAACTTCAGCTTGGCCATTGGTCTGAGGATGATATGGAGAAGCAACCTTATGGTTCACACCATATTGCTGTAGAGCCTTACCCAACTGAGCATTCACAAAGTGTGAGCCTCCATCACTAATAATAACTCGTGGAGCTCCAAAACGGTTGAAGATATGCTTCTTTAAGAACTTGAGAACAGTCTTTCCATCTGCATGAGAAGTAGCAATGGCCTCCACCCATTTGGATACATATTCAACAGCAACAAGAATGTACTCATTGCCAAATGAGGGTGGAAAAGGACCCATGAAGTCCATTCCCCAACAGTCAAACACTTCAACCTCTTGGATGCTTTGAAGGGGCATCTCATCCTTCTTGGAAATTCCTCCTGTCCTCTGGCAGGCATCACAACTCTTCACATGAGCATAGGCTTGCTTGAACAAGTGAGGCCAATAAAACCCAGATTGAAGAACCTTAACAGCAGTGCGTTCTCCATTAAAATGCCCTCCATAAGGAGAGTTGTGACAGTCCCGGAGAATAGAACTAGCTTCTTCTGAATCAACACAACGGCGTAACAAACCATCAGCACCTTGCTTAAACAGATATGGGTCATCCCAAATATAATGAGTAGCATCACGAAGGAACTTCTTCCTCTGTTGAGATGTGAAATCTTCAGGTATGACCCCAGCAGCTTTGAAATTAGCCATGTCAGCAAACCATGGCCTTGTCTGCAAGGCAAAAAGTTGCTCATCTGGAAACTCTTCTACTATCTCTTTCTCCCTCTGAGTTACTTCAGCATTATTGAGCCGAGATAGGTGATCGGCGACCAAGTTCTCCCTCCCACTCTTGTCCTTGATCTCCAGATCAAATTCCTTCTCCTTTCTTTGACCCAAGACTGCCCCCACTGCATAATCACTAGCATCACACATTAGTTCAAAATCGCTATTCCAATCAGGTGCAATGACAATAGGTGCAGAAATTAAACTAGCTTTCAAAGTTTCAAAAGCATGTAAGCAAGAAGAATCAAAGATAAAGGAAGAATCCTTATTGAGTAAATTAGAGAGTGGCTTTGCAATTTTGGAGAAATCTTTGATGAATCTCCTGTAGAAACCTGCATGGCCAAGAAAACTCCTTACGCCTTTAACATTGACTGGAACAGGGAGCTTTGCTATGACCTCCACTTTAGCTTGATCTACTCGGATTCCCTTGGAAGAAATTTGATGGCCAAGGACGATACCCTCGGTGACCATGAAGTGACATTTCTCCCAATTAAGCACCAAGTTAGTATCCACACATCTCTTCAGGACGGTGTCCAAGTTGTGCAAGCATTCCTCGAATGAATTCCCAAAGACTGAGAAATCATCCATGAACACCTCCATAATCTTCTCCACCAAATCAGAAAATATGGCAAGCATGCAGCGCTGGAAAGTGGCAAGTGCATTACATAACCCAAAAGGCATCTTCCGGTAAGCAAAGACACCAAAAGGGCATGTAAATGCAGTCTTCTCTTGATCGTAAGGATCCACTGTGATCTGATTGTAACCTGAATAGCCATCCAGGAAACAATAGAAAGCTTTACCTGACAACCTCTCCAACATCTGATCCATGAAGGGTAGTGGGAAGTGGTCCTTTCTGGTGGCTTTGTTAAGCTTTCGGTAGTCCACACACATTCTCCAAGAAGTAGTGGTGCGAACTGGAATCAACTCATTCTTCTCATTCTTCACAACAGTCAATCCACCTTTCTTGGGTACCACCTGAACTGGACTAACCCATGAGCTGTCTGAAATGGGGTAGATCATGCCGGCATCTAACAACTTCATAACTTCCTTCCTGACCACCTCTTTCATTGAAGGATTCAACCTTCTCTGAGGCTGAGTAACTGGCCTGAAATCCTCCTCCATGAAAATTTTATGCATACAGTAGGAGGGACTGATGCCCTTAAGATCTGCCAGCTTCCAACCAATAGCTTGCTGGTTGGCCTCCAGAACCTCCAAAACTTGTTTCTCTTCCTGTGGAGAAAGAGTACTACTGATGATTACGGGCTTGTCAGCTTTCTCCTGCAAAAACACATATTTAAGATTAGAGGGAAGCGGCTTCAGTTCCTGTCGTGGCTCCAGCTTCTTATCCTCAATGGTTTCCTTGATCTTTTCCACCTCAGTGGCTTTTAGTACTGTAAGAGATGAATCAAGAACCTCCATGAATTGCTGTACTGCAGATTCATCATCAGCTATAAGACCTGCAAAAGATTCAGTTAGAGCCAATTCCAAAGGATCAGCCGCCTGTGGTTTCCTTGCAACTTGCTTGATGACCTCATCAAGCTCATCTACGCGGAAACACTGGCCCTTTTCCTTTGGGAACTTTATAGCCTCAAAAACATTAAAAGTGACTTCCTCATCATGAACCCGAACTTTAACCGTGCCCTTTTCCATGTCAATTCCCATTCTTGCCGTATTCATGAATGGTCTTCCCATAATCAGAGGTACTTCTGGATCCTCTGCAATATCAAGAATAATAAAATCAACCGGAATTAGAAATCTATCTACTCTTACCAGCACGTCTTCAGCTATGCCAAGTGGATATGTAATGGATCGATCCGCAAGCTGTAGGGTCATTCTGGTTGGGCTCAGATCTAGTCCACTAATCCTTTTCATCAAAGATAGCGGCATCAAGCTTACACTAGCTCCAATATCCACAAGACCCTTGCCGACAGCCATATTCCCAATAGTTAGAGGAATGGTGACACTGCCTGGGTCTGCTAACTTAGGAGGGAGGCCACTAGTGATAATGGCACTGCAAGTCGCTCCAAGCTGCACGACTTCATCATCCTTGTATTTCCGCTTCTTAGTAAGCAAATCCTTCATGAATTTGGCATAAACGGGCATCTGCTCAAGAGCCTCTGCAAAAGGAATGTTAATCTGCAAACTTTTAAAAATATCCATGAATCTAGCAAATTGACGATCCTTAGCTATTTTAGAAGGAGCTTTGGGATAAGGAAGAGCCTTAACTATCTTAGGAACGTCCCCCTTATGAAGCTCACTTTTCTCTCTCTCAACATCTTTTTCTTTTCCCTTACCTACAGTTCTCTCAAGAGTTACACTCATCTCTTTATTCTTTTCAATTTCTACCTCAGTGTACTCTCTAGACTGTTCCTTCTCTACCTCATCATCTTCCTCAACAATATGAGGTTCAACAATACCACTACCTACTACCTTCCCACTACGGGTATGAATAGCCTTACAGTGCTCTCGTGGGTTGGTTTCAGTGTTAGCATTGAATGGAGTTTTCTGCATCCCAGCAAGTTGATTGGCCATTTGCCCCATCTGAGTCTCCAGATTCTTGATAGAAGCTCCCTGATTCTTCTGGCCTTCCATAGTGACCTGCATAAACTGAGTTAGAGTATCACTCATTTTAGCCAATTTATCGTCCAGAGATTGATCCGGCTGATTTTGAAACTGCTGAGGCTGCTGGAATGGAGGATTCTGAAAAGGCTGCCTTGGAGCTCTATTAGAAGAAGGACCGGAATCCTGCCTCCAAGGCTGATTGTTGTACTGATTATTGCCTCGGTTCTGATAGTTATCCCTAGGATAATTATTCTGGTAGGGTCTCTGCTGATTATTTAGATAATGAACCTCCTCTTCAGAAAATTGCTGATAAGAATCAGATTGTTGCCCTTGCACTTCAGCTTCGCACCTATTCACCTTTTGCATATCCCTTATGCTTTTGGGCAAAGCATCCAATTTCTTAGTCAGATCATCAAGCTGTTGCTGAAGAAGCTTATTTTGGGCCAACATAGCATCGTTGACCCCAAGCTCTAAGACTCCTCCCTTCCTTGCTGGGCCTCTAGAATATTGGCTTTGTTGGTCATTCAGAGCCATAGCCTCTATGATAGTCATCGCCTCAGTGGGAGTCTTGGACATCAGTGAACCACCAGCAGTGGCATCAAGAATAAGCTTGCTTTGTTGATGCAGTCCATTCCTGAAGATGTGGACCTGGGTTTTTGCATCAAAACCATGATTTGGGCATTTCCGGCACAAAGATTTGTACCTCTCCCAAGCCTCACATAGACTTTCACCTGCAGCTTGAGCAAAAGTAGAGATGGCAGTTTTATAATCCATGAATTTGGAATCAGAAAAGTACCTTGCCATGAATTTGTTTTCAAGCTGAGACCAGTCATTCAAGATAGTTTGAGGTTGGTCGAAGAACCATTCCTTTGCTTGACCAATTAAGGTTAATGGAAAAAGCCTGAGGAATACTGCGTCCTCTTCAGAAGGCCTCATCCCTGCCGTGCCACAGAGTTCATAGAACTTGGTGAGGTGATTGTAAGGATTCTCATGATCTAACCCCGCAAAAGGATTAGCATACATCAGCTGCACCAGTCCTGTCTTCATCTCTGGAGCTTTCTCATTATCAGTTCCTCTACCAATCCTAATCATGTTCCTAGGTGTGAAATTAATGAATCCAGGATTGGAATCGTCATCTCCACCGTTTGGATTCTGATTCGCCATGTCTGGCTCAGTGGTTGGTGAAGATGGGGAAGGTGGTGAAGGGGTAGAAGTACCCTGGTCTTGTCTTAACTTAGCTAGCTGCTTCCTTTTCTTTGTCTTACTGTTGTTCCTCCTTGCTGTAGCTTCGATTTCTGGATCGAAAGCAAGTTCCTCAACTCGAGTCTTACCTCGCATAAACAAAGATGAAAAGCAACCTAAACAGAAATATTAGACCTCAGGTAAAAGAAAAGAAAAATAAAAATAAAAATATTCACAAATGCTTAAACAAACAAAATTAAAGCAATGCAAACTCAAACAACGCTGCTCCCCGGCAACGGCGCCATTTTGTTAAAAGGGTTTTCACTTCTTTTAATAAAAACCAATACTTAAGCTGCGCTCAAACCTCTTTTAAGATTCAATTGCAGTATAGTAAGGGTGTTATCGATCCACAGAGAGCAAATGTGTTTGAGTGCCTTTCTTTAATTAAGAAGTAAAGCAAGAAAGAAACAAGAATTGTTTGTTTGGAGAAATTTGTATTCAAGAGCAAGAAAATAGGAAAGAAACGATTGAGAGAATAATAGATTGGGAAAACAGTTGGACTATGGTTTCATATTTCACTATCCAGGATTTATTAATTCTTGATTACAATCACTTAAAATCTTTAATTTATTCCCGCCAGTTCTTAACTAACTCACCTATTCCTAGTATGAGAAATTGATTCAATTACTTTCCTAATTACCGCTTCCACAGGCAATTAATCAAAACAATTGTAAAAATATAGGCGTTGAGGAACTAGGTGATCTAACGCTATTCCTAGCAAATTAGCTTCTCCCAGATTAAACAATTTATATCTGATTAATAGAGCAGCTTCCGCATACTAAATTAATCTCAAATCATATAAAAGATGATCAAGCAATTATAAGCAATAAGAACAAAATTGTTTAATTAAAATTAAAAATAGAAAGTAAACAAAGAAGTAAATAGAATCCTATCCAGATGAAATACTACGCCTAAATCCAACTAAAAGGGAGCTTAGTTATCCATAGAATGGAAACTAGCTTGCTTACAAGGAGAATCAATTAGGAATTGAGGAGACGATGAAGAATCCAAGCATCCGTGGTTGAAAATCCTCTTTTCCTTCTCAAATCAAAGCTCTCTCACGTCCAAGGGGTGTTTGGAGGAGACCGGGGTTGAAAGAATATTCCAAATAAGGCCAAAATCGCGTTTTTAAAGGCCTTGAGGCGGTGCAGGGGCGCTAGGCGCCCTGGGCTAGGCCCAGGGGCGCTTAGCGCAAGAAGGTTCCATGAGCGCGTGAACAGGGGCGCTCGGCGCCGACATCTGTTTCGCAGGGCGCTCAGCGCCCAAGTTCCCGCGCTGAGCGGCCCGCGTCTTCAAGAATGCACCCGCTGGGCGCTCAGCGCCTAAGTACCTGCGCTGAGCGGCCCGTGCCCTTGGTCACCCATCCGCTGGGCGCTTAGCGCGCTGGGGCGGCGCCTAGCGCCCAGCGAGGCCTTCTTTTCGCCTTTCCTCGGCGCTTAGCGCCCCAAAAGAGTGGCTTAGCGCCCAGAATTATGATTCTTTAATATTTTCTTTAATTCTTTGCTTCTTTTGGGTCCTGAAACATGTAAAAAGCACATCAAAAGCACAAGAATTATATTTAAAAGCTTAGAATCACTTTACTCTTTTATTTAACCAGAAACTCTTATAAAGAAAGGGTGTTTTATGCTAAAAAACAATGATAAATGCCTTGAAAGATATATGAAAATTAGTAACAATTTGGCATTTATCAGACATCTTTTTTGTTCGAGAGAAAGTACAAAACAAGTCATTGCTTGTGTATCACATTCCTGGTCAGGATCAATTGGCTAATATCTTCACGAAACCTCTCTCACCTCAACACTTTGCAGCAATGAAGGCCAAACTCAATGTGTTTGCAAAAGCTGCTCCTTTTCACCCACCTTGAGTTTGAGGGGGGCTGTTAGAGAATGCAGTATCGTCTGATACTTATCGTCTGTATCGTTTGATGCTATCATCTGAATAAGTTAGCATTCTATCTTCTGTATGGCAGCATCATCTGCCAAATTGAATCGAATGCATAACTATATCATCTGGTCAGTTAGTCATGTCAGAAGCCCATGTGTGATAGGTGTCAGCTGTCTATGTGTGATAGGTGACCTGCCGATTATGTTGACCCGGAATATCCGGGATCTTATCTGTTTGTCTGCTTTCTCTCTGTATATAAACAGAGCTTGTAACAGTGAATTAATTAGAATAGAAAGAACATTCAGTATCTTCGATTTCTCATTTTTCTTCTTCAAAGAACCCTTGGTTCTTAACGATCGCAGAAACTGCATGGCAGAGCTCAGCAACAATACCTGCGGAACTACTGAAGACAAAGTACTTGCAGAGCCAATAGAGGAGGAAAGCTTGGTGCTCGGGAACCAGGACTGGCCCGCGAGATTTGGATTTCTTGGTAACAAAGTTGGAATAGGCAATACCATCTTTGCCGATTTTGATTCCTAACTCTTTAGGTTGACCTGGGGACTTGGCTGCCAATGAGAGACGATCTACCCCATCATCCGGAAGACCCAATATGTTTACCACGTTAGGGAGTGTGGGGGACAGTGCGCCCGTTGGGAAAATGAATCTGTTGATGGCCATCGACCAGTAGCCGAGAAGCCCCGATATGAGGAAGAAACAATAGGGAATGTCATTCCTCGAAAGTTGAATCATGTCAAAGTTCCCTATTGTTTCCACAGCGAACCATAGGTGGATTCTACTCGATCCAGCCAAGTAATGTAATCAGGAGCTCGGGATTGCCACCCTTTAAATGTTCTAGGAAAACTTGCAGGGTTGTACTAATCGCAAGTAATGGGAGGTTGGAGACTATCGGGGGAGATAAAACCGGTCATAGTTAGGGAAGTCATTTCCGGGTCTTGGGTATGGGGCCCCAAGAGGTACTGGCCTTTATCATGGTCGAAAGGGACAAGAGTCTGAACTGACGAAGAAGCGCCAGAGCTGCCGACAGCACACACAGAGGAGGAATCCATGGAAGATGGAATGGAAAATTTGTACATGATGGTGAGGCGATTGTGAAAAATGAACAAGGTGGTTGGTTACTCGAGGGGCCTAACATACTGGGATTTGAGAAGAACTTTAAAATTCAAATAAGCAGAGTTCCGAGTCCAGAAGGCTTCACCTCGTAAGCCGGGCCGCTCGTTGTTACATTCTAATTCTTCTCTAACGGATGAACCAAGAATGCAGGGGGATAATGTGTTGGCACTTAAAAATCCGTAACGGCTAGTTAGAAGCTGAAGGGCCACTCGAGTTGATTGGGGAACATGGTCGATCACGATAGTAGCCGATCCGAGTAGGTCTAGCCGATTGGTTGCACAAGTAATCGGCCAATGTGAATCGAGTGTACAAGGACAAGATACAGGGAAGATGCAGAAACTTAGGCTTCAAGTAGGATGAGTCACCAGACTTCTAGAAGTTTTCCACGTGCAAAAATAGTTAGTGGGCTCATTCCCGTGAAAATAGGAGAAAGTGGTTGCGAGCTAGCCGATGCAATGAGGAACGGCTGAAAAAAAGCCTCTAGGCTGGAGAGTGGGAACGATGATACCCCACAATTTTGTAAGCACTTGTAATGATTGGAGAACATGGGGTGTCGCATGTTCCTTCCAATCGCTAGGTAGTTAGCTTATTTGCCTCTATAAATAGAGGAAGGGTCATTTGTACGAACACACAATCAATCAATCAATCAAAAACTGCAAATTTCCCGCATTTTATCTTTATTTTACTTTTCAGCACTTTACTTTTCAGCCATTTAAATTCTTTATCGCTTTCTGCAATTTATCTTTCAGCCTTTATTTTCTTTACTGCTTTTTCAGCCCTTTACATTCCTTAGGAGTAGACCTTAGTTCATAGCCAAAGTCCTATTTCAAACATCCTTCAATAGCGAAGCACTAAGAGTTTTTTGGGTATCTTAGGAATCCATATTGAGGAACAAAGTCCCTTCCTCGAGCAATCGCTTGATTAGGGAATCATAGTTAGTTTTCCAGCCGACCACACAACTTCGAGATCGACCGAGTCCATTTCCTAATCGACCAAATTTATTTGTGAAACAACCGTTAGAAATAAAAGATCCCTCTAACGTGTTTTTTTTTCATTTACATAGAAGGATAACATATTTTAATTATCAGTTTTGTTATGGGTGGATAAGAATACAAAAGTGAAAAGTTGTATTAGAAAATGAATCATTTATGACTGCAGAAATATAAAGGTGCAACCAATATTTTCCTTTTTGAATTGAAGCTTTTCATTTTTATATTTTTATCCCTAACTCTAAAGCCAGATGCTATAAAATTGTTTAATCATTGATGAGAATAGAAAACAGTTCATATATTTAACAGATGGTGGATGTTGGATTGATAAAATATACTTTATTCATTCAGTTGTCATCAATAATTCATTGTTTGTTTGTTTTATCGATTGTATATGATTTAACGGCTACTGAGGCAAATAGTTTTTTTTATCAAAAAGTAAAAGTGATTCAGAATGTTAACCACACAGGCTGTAAGATACCTTACTTTCCTAATTAAATTATTCACTTTACATGAGACACACCAGCATGCTTAATTTCTAAGAAAGTGGCTTACGAATGGCAACAGATACTAGTGGAAGTAGACTACTAGATTGAACCATATATTCAAGTAAAATCTAGGCAAAGATAATTTGCACAAACAAACTAGAGTGTAATGAGATGGGCAACCAATTCTTCTGCACAAACCTGCTATTCATTTTCTACCTCTCATGCCATTATGTTTCTGTTGCTCAAACTGAAAATTCCACTTTGTCAATTAAAGCTGTGAATCTAGGAAATTGGCTTGTCATTGAAGGGGCGATGAAACCTTCTCTCTTTGATGGAATAACCAACAAAGATCTTTTGGTACATTGATTTACATCTTTTGGCAATGCCTACTATTTCCAGTATTTCTATCAATGAAAATTATATGACAAGTGTAGGACTAATTTAGTTTTTCATGGTTCCCTAACCACAGAAAATGATTTGATCACTTTCAGGATGGAACTCAAGTGCAGTTCATGTCTGCCAAGTTTCAGAAGTATCTCTGCTCAGAACATGGGGGAGGATCCATTGTTGTTGCGAACCGCACCAAAGCTTTGAGTTGGGAAACTTTCAGGGTTGGTTTCTCTTTCATCATGTAGAGTGATGTACTTTGAAGAGTTTTCTTTTATTTCTTTATTAGTTACATATTTATTTTGTGAAACTATCAACAACGCAGTTGTGGAGGGTCAATGAATCAGCCTTCAATTTTAGAGTGTCTAATAAGCAGTTTGTGGGATTGGAAAATCAAGATGGAGGAAACAAATTAGTAGCAGATTCAGACTCACCTGCCAACATGGAAACATTTCAGATTCTGAGGAATGATGATGATCCAAACAAGATTCGCATTAGAGCACCAAATGGTCTGTTTTTACAGGTAAATTGGCCTTAGCTATGCTGTTGACCACCTCTCAAAGCTAATGTTTTTGGGAATAGTAGAAATATCTATGACCCCTAATGTGTTTTGTCAGTGATAATTTCTTCCAGATTTTGTAATGGTTATGTTTCTATAATGTGTATCAGGCCATATCAGAGACTCTAGTAACTGCAGATTATGAAGGATCTAGTTGGGAGGATAGTGACCCTTCAGTCTTCAAAATGACCATTTTGACTCACACCATATTAAAAGGTGAATACCAACTTACTAATGGTTATGGCCCAGACAGAGCTACAAAAATCATTCAGGTACAGCAATCTCTTCTTTAAAGAGAACAAGCACCAGAAATTCAATTCATAGCAGATTTTAATTGATTGATAGAGCTATTCTAGGCATGCAGGATCACAGGAATACATATATCACTGAAGATGATTTCAGATTCATATCAACAAATGGATTAAATGCTGTTAGAATTCCTGTTGGGTGGTGGATAGCTCAAGACCCAGCACCACCAAAGCCATTTGTTGGAGGATCCTTGGAAATACTAGACAATGCTTTTACATGGGCACAGTAAGACTAGTGATTTTATACCATGAAATACAATAGACACTTTCTCTATCAATCATCATGACTCAAATCATAATTTATGTTATTGCAGAAAGTATGAACTGAAGGTAATTGTGGACCTGCATGCTGTTCCAGGTTCACAAAATGGACAACCACACAGCGCGGCAAGAGATGGATATAGAGAATGGGGAGATTCATACATACCTGATACTGTGGCAACCATAGATTTCCTAGCTGAAAGGTTTAATTTAAATTAAATGTCCCTTTCAACCTCCTTTGAATTTGTTTGTTTAAACTGTGTTACTACTATCTGACCTCTAAGGATTGCTTCTAATCTACTTTAGGACTGTTCTTCAGATATGCTGACAGAGAAAGTCTACTTGCAATAGAGCTGATGAATGAGCCTCAAGGCGTCAATATGCAGACCCTTAAAAAGTATTATCAAGCAGGTTATGAAGCAGTAAGAAACCACACATTGAGTGCTTATGTGATCATGTCTAACCCTCTGGATAGAGATTCAAGAGTGCTCCTTCAATTTGCTAGAGCTTACAGAGGAGTTGTCATTGATGTGCATTACTACAATTTTTTTTCGGAGAAATTCTCCAACATGAATGTGCAGCAGAACATCGATTATATTAAAAAACACAGAGCTTCAGATCTTAGCTCTCTTACCAGATCTTATGGACCCCTCATCTTTGTAGGTAAGTTTTCTTCTTCTACATAATCAAATGCTAAGATAATGTTATCATCATTATAACATAATGAAGGTTGTGCATGTTCTTGTGGAATCTGTCAGGGGAGTGGAGTGGTGCCTGGAAAGTAAAGAATGCATCAAAGAAAGATTACCAACAATTTGTGCAGGTCCAAAAGGAAGTATACTCTAATGCCACATTTGGATGGGCTTATTGGGCGTACAAATGTGACTCTAACTACTGGAGCCTCAAGTGGATGATTGACAACAATTATGTCAAGTTTTAATGTGTTTGTTATAGATGACAATTGAAATTGGTTGAGGTGTAATTCACAAAAGTAAGATACGTTGCTACTTCATATATGTAACCTGCACTTGGAAACATGTAATTTACAAACAACTAGTAAGTAACATTGGCTAAATATTATGTGCTATTTACCGGTCTTTCAGCTACTTTCTTCATGGAAACACTCATTATAAGTTAACTAGTGACAACATTGAGCATCACACCTGGGTAATTAACATGGTTCGATCATTATTCATGGCCGCTGCTCCAAGCATGTTTGCAAATCCTTCAACAATTGATCTTAAAGCCAAAATCAATACTGGGGAGAAGCATCGGTGAATAACTTCTTGGTGCTAGAATCGATTCTTGAGGAAAAACAAACTGATCTGTAATGATTTTGCAACTAGCTACAAAGCAACAGGTTTGAAGCCAATCTCTATGGATTTCCTCACAGCATCAACAACCAGTTGAGTCTTTCTACTAATTTCAGGCCATTTGGTAGAGGGTTTGGACCCACAATCTCTAATACTTGCAGCAAGCCTAGCAAGCTCTTGCACCATCAGAGCCTCTTGTGGGAGCTCATTGGCCACATGAACTTCCTCTGGTCTCACATTCCACCCAATGTGAAGGTCAACAAACTTTGCACCACATGTGAAGTCAAAGGAAGCACCAGTCTCCTCATAGGGGATTATGAAGTCCTTGAGATGCAGGGTCCCCTTGGGACCACATAGGGTCAAATCCATGGATGTGTGAGAAAGAAATGAGCAATGAATTGTAGCAACTGTTCTGTCTGCTGGTTGGCCTTGGCACCATTGCAGAGAGGCTGTGAACGACAGTATGACTCCGGCGGCATTTAGGGTGATGTCCGGAAGGGCGGTGACGGTGGTCGGGAGGTGGTAGCCCTTTGCCCACAAGGAAGCACCTATGCAGTACCAACCCAGGTCACCAAGTGCACCAAGGCCATCCAAGTCTGGCTTTACTCTGATGTTGTTCTCTAAGAATTCAGGTGGTACTGGCATTGTTGAAGTGCTGTGGATCTTCAACAACACATGATAAATTATGTAACGCAATGTAAGATTAAACGGAATATAAAGTTACTAAAATGAATATCAATTATGATAAAAATGGGTCCTCATAACTATTTGGATACAGCTTATTGGAGCTTATCTACTATAAAATGCACTAAATAAAATGCTCTTTATTTTTATGATTTTATCCAAACGGGTAGTCGCACTATTCTGTAAGAGGACAGAAAATTTTATTCAAATTAGACATGGTATTTGTGCAAGAAATGTTCTTACCCAAATCCATATTCATCAAAAGCAGTTCTTAAGTGACTACAATGTGAAATGGTTTTGGATTCTTTCTAGCTAACTTCTACTATTCATTATTTCTCCATTCAAGATCTAAGTAACAGTTTTAGAAGTTATTGGTGCTCAAACTATAAACTCACACTACAGGTGGAGTTTAGACCATTTCTAGATGTTGGATAGAGAGAGGGGATGGAGAGAGAATCCAAGTTGAATGTGGAATGCATAATAATATAATATAAGGTAAAAATACATTAAAGTAATAATAAAATATATAAAATCTCATATTAGTCCTACTCCTGTCAACTACTTCCTATCAAGTTCAACCAACATGCTAATAGGAAATAAGGTTAAATATATTTTTGTCCTACAAAATCATAAATTATTGGCTATAATAATTTCTTTGAAATATTTTCTCAAATTTTGGACATACCCATGTTTGGGTCCCTTAAAAGACCAATACCTAAAGAAAAAGTAATTTTAAAGGACATTTTTATAGTAATTTTTAGTCCTTCAAATTATATTTTCAGTCATTTTAGTCCCTCATAAAGACTTAAACATGTGTATTTTTAAAAGTTGGGGATATATATGTCAAGGAAAAAAATTAGGACAAAAACCAATCATTTATGATTTTATGAGTACCAAAAAACATATTTAACCTTAGAAAATTAAAAGTATAGTATTAAATACATTTAACCGATGTGTGTTAAAATATAATTAATTTAATATTATATTAATTAAATAATAATGCTGATGATAACCAGTGAAATCCAATCAAGTGACGCATGTAACAAGGTCCTTACAAAATGAACCGGTCCAACAGTGGTAGAATGAGAAGGAGAGAGCAAGTGTTCCATGTGGGCAGTCCTAGGGTGATGAAGCCACATGCTCCCATCCATGAACTGCACGCCGTTGGATTCGCACGCTTCTAAGATCCGATCTAGCTGCGCCACGTCAAGCGCCGCGGGCTTCTCCACCAGCACGTGCTTCCCCTTACTCGCGGCCGCAACCGCCCACCGCACGTGCAGGCTCGTGGGGAGGGGAACGTACACGGCGTCCACGCCTGGGTCCTCCACCACCTCGTCGTAGCTGCCGTAGACCCTCACGGTGGCCAGTAACCGATTCTCGGCGGCGAAGGTTTCCGCCTTGTGCTTGGAGCGGCTCGCGATGGCGGAGAGTGTGGCGTTGGGGGCGAGAGCAATGGCGCGAGCCACTTTTCTGGCGATCTTGGCGCAGCCTAAGATGCCGAAACGAATCGTTTCGGTCTCGGCCATGTTATGGGTGTCGTAATATTGGAACAAGTAGCTTATGATAGCACCATGGCTAACTTCACGTGTTTGTGGAATGTGGATAGGATATATTCATTCCGCTACCACAATTAATAATTGCGGTGGGGTTTCCAATTTAATTTTGTTGAGTAATGTGTTGCTAGTTAGTTGGAGGGGCAATGTGGGTAAAATCTATCCTTACCCGTTTTAACTTTCAAAGAAAATGTGTGTTGGGTTGACTTGTTTAGACTTTAGAGTTAGGGGTTGGATACTTCACCTCGCCCCCACATGTGATTCGAATGATAGGTTAACATGTTAAATAATAATAACAGTTTTATCTCACAAAATGAGATTGGTTATAGGTTAGTCTGTTAAATTGGAAAATAAAAAATAATTCATTTGAGAAGTGAGAATTGTTGTTTATACATACGTCAGATCTTCAAATCATTCAAATTCATGGTTATTAAATTAAAATACATATTATATATTAAAATATCTTAATTTACGAATCATATTGTATAATGTATTGTAACATACATATAAAAAAATAAGTTATAAATTAAATAACAAATTGATATATCGTACAAATATAATTCAAAATAATCAAAGTTTTTTTTTTTTTTTTTAGAATTGAGAACCAAAGTGGGAACAAAATTGTATACAATAATATTACCTATTAGGCTTTCCACATAATAGAACTTATACCATGACTCAAAACTTAATAGACTGAAAGAGTTCGATTGGTACGTCATATTAGATTATGAGTTTATTCATTATTTGGTGTTAACATTATATTGTATATATTTATCCATCAATGCACTCTTATACATTAAAATGATGGATTATGTAATTCATCGTATAAATGATGGATAAAACTTGATAAGATTGTGACGCATAACTTACTTGAAATTATTTAATCCACTGCTACAACCATCACCACCACCCACCACCATTGTTGATGTCATCATTGGCATTACCACCGCCACCACCGCCCTACAACACTGTCGCCACCACCACCACCCTCACCACCGCCTCCACCACTGCCATCGCCTCTACCATCACAACCTCTTTACCACCACTGTCTTTGCCGCCACCACCACTACCACCACAACAAACACCTTTCACCACCATCGTCCTTTGCCACTACCACCTTTGTTGTCGCGACCACCACCCTACAACACTGTCTGCCACTGCCACTACCACTACCACCACTACTACTGTCACTGCCACCGCCACCACCACTGACACCGCAACCACTAACTCCACCACCCCTCACAATCGTCTCCACCACCACCAGTCTACGGCCACCACCCACCACTGCCACTGCCGCCACAATTACCACCCTCCACCACCGACATCTCTACCACCACCCACCACTAACTCCTTCCTCTATTTTTTCCTTTGATATTACGATCTTCATTCAATCATAAAAAGATTGTGAAGTATAGCATACTTGAAATTATTTAATCCACTACTACAACCACCACCGCAACCACCCACCACAATTTTCACCACTGTTGTTGCCGCCATTGCCATTACCACCCCACCACTGCCACCGCCGCTGCTACCATCGCCCTACAACACTACCGCCACCACCACAACCACCCTCACCACCACCTCCACCATCGCCATTGCCTCTACCATCACAACCACTTTACCACCACTACCCACCACCTCCATTGTCTCTGCCACCACCACCACTAGCGCCACAACCATCACCTTTCACCACCACTGTCGTCGTTGTCACCACCATCTCCCTTTACCAGTGCCACCTCTTTTGCTGCCACCACCTCCCTACAACACACTACCACCACCACTACTACTGCCACCTCCACCTCCACCATCACCACCACAGCTAACTCCACCACCCCCTCACAATCGTCTCCACCATCACCATCGCCACCACCACCACCACCACTAGTCTACCGCCACCACCCACCACTGCCACTGCCGTCACTGCTACCGCCATAACTACCACTCTCCACCACCGACATCTCTACCACAACCATCCACCACCACCACCCTCCACCAAATATATGATTGTATCAATTTAAATGATATGATATGTTATACAGTGTACAACCAAACGTTATATAATATTAAATTTTTATCAGACATTATCCAATCAGGTCTAATACTATCATGCTTTATATACGACATGTCAAACGAGCCCAAATAATCATTTCATCAAACAAGTAATGTGCACGTACACATCACCTAGGAAGAGTAAAAAAGAAAAATTACCGAAGTGAAGTCTAGCAAACAACAATCTTCACAATCTCCTTCCTCTATTTTTTCCTATGATTTTAAGATTTTCATTTAGCAAGAACTGATTTATGAACTGGCGTCTGCTATTAAATGTTTCTCTATACGCACTGCTCGAGGGTTGAACTCTGGACTAGATGTTTAAGGAGCCCAACTATCTATAAGTTGTGCTAAACCTTATTGATACTTGTTTTAATTTTTATCTTTACCACTACATAAGTGTAGATTAATAATATGTAAATTTTTTCCTTTAATATGTAATTTTTTTACATGTATATGGACTTTTTACGGTGTTATTATAATTATTTCCAATTATGTTATTACTCCAGTTTATGCTGCAAGACTCAATCAATACCAATGGTAAAAGAGAGTTATTTTCAACACCATTCCCACCGATTTTCTCAACATTTTTTTTTGTATTTTCTCCAAAATCCCTAACATACCGTTTTATTATTTAAAAAAAAATACTCACTCTTCACCCACACCGCCCCCACCCACGCTGCTCGGTGGAATGACCTAACAACCTTAATCATTCTGTTTGGTGCCACAAGTATGGATCTGGTGCATTTTGTAATCAGAATTTTCGCACGGGTCAAATTCTCCCTTGAATTTTGGTGGTTGGTGGTTATTCATTCTGATTGCTACATGATCAATGGTTTTACTTTTTATGTATCAAAGTTAATATGGGTATGTATCTTTGGTTCTACAATTTTGATGAATAAATAATGTGGGTCCTGATAAATGATATTCTAAGAAAATCAATTTAACAAAGATTTTTTTGTGAACCAAACTCAGAATCACAACCAATAGTGATATGAAAGAGACCTAGACTGTAACAGATTGTGGTCCTCATTAGTTGCATATGATTTTTACTTGGAATTTTAGGCTCCTATTAGTGATAATTTGAATTCTACTGAAAATTAATTACATGCAATATTGATTTCAGTCCCATTTGCCTATTTAGTTCAGTTAAATGATACTTTGAGTTTTTGGTCCATTTGAGCAGTTGTAAGTGGTACAAGAAATTAAGTCTGGCACAGAAGTAGAATTAAGAAGCCTCGGGATGCAATCTGATAAATGGAGGTAGACTGTAGAAGATGTTGGTGCTATGATTTTTGCATGGAACAACAAGAAATGCACTTAGAGATTAATTTTGATACATCTATCTGTCATGGGGTTGGAATAGGCCATGGTGCAATTCTTACATGCTAGGAAAGGCATTTTAATTTTACAATTAAATTCCAGTTGTATTGATTTGGTAGATATTTTTCATTCAAATGTTTCTGAAAAGACAAATCGATAAGGGGAGCACATATCAAATTGAAATGACCAAACGCTTAATTGAAATTGAGATTTTCATACTGATGTGGAAGATAAAATCAAAGAAAAAGCGCACCAATAAGAGATACATGCACTTCGTCTTGGTGTTTCGGCTTTTAGAAAAAGCCGAAACAAATTTGGTTTTAGACCGTTTGGCATGTTGATTAGATATTAACTCACATTATTATCAAAAAAAATTGCATTTGTTTTCAGGCTAAGATGTTTGCCTCAACAGTTACATTTGACACGTGTAAGAAGTAAAACTTTATCTGCAACCAAACAATATTTCCAGTTCATCATTTTGATTCCACTATCATCTCTTTCTCATGTTAAGGTTACGCTCGTCGCAAACATCTTTTCCCACTTGGGGAAGAACACTTATTTTTTTTCTCCTTTTGTATCATTTTCTGTTTGATACTGTTGTGAATCAATTCAAATCTCTATGTCTGTATGTGTCTGTTGTAGTCTCGTCCGGTGGTGGATGAGTGCCTTGTCTGGTGGTAAACCAGTGTCAGACAAGTCTGTATGCCTGTGCTGTTAGTAGCCAGACGAGTCTATGCGTGTATCGTCTAGATAGTTAGTTGATGTTAGTATTGACTGTGCGGTGTGGTTAGACAATTAGTGTTTCACGGCTAGTTTAGAGTGTTACCTAGCACTATAAATACAGAGGTATGCTTTGTAGATGTAGTGAGCATAAGTGAGAATTGTGTAGAGTAATACACTTAGAGAAATTTTAATTCAGTTTCTTTCTCTATTCTTGTGAGTTCTCTTGTTTTGTTCTAACATAGTGGTATCCAGAGCTTTCTACAATCGTTGGGATCAAGAAAGGGAAAACAGAAATTCCTCTGTTCTGTGATTCTTTTCTTCGTGAAAAGCTTCTATGCGTTAGGTTGCAGAAACAGAGCTTAAGTTTTTTGCGATCGATCATCACTGACAACGATGGGAAGTAATGGAGTTTCATCGACGAATCTTCCGGTTTTTTATAGAAAGAACTGGGACCAGTGGAGCGCGAAGATGCGGGTTATCTTCAACGTACAAGATGTTACAGAGTACGTTGAGGATGGCTATGATCGACTGGGGGCAAATCCGACGAAAGCTCAGTGGGCTACCTACAAAGAAGCAAAGAAGAAAGATCAAAAGGGCCTATTCTATATTCACTAGTGTGTGGATTCGAGGGTTTTTTAGAAGATTGCTGCTGCAACTACTTCGAAGGAAACGTGGGATATCCTGAAGTCATATTACGGCGGACACGAGAAAATCAAGAAAGTGCGTCTTCAAACTCTCAGGAAGCAATACGAATTGCTCCAGATGAAGCGAGAAGAAACCATAAGTGACTATATCTCAAGATTGATAATCTTGGCAAATCAGATGAAGAGCAGTGGTGAAGAACTCTCGGAACAGACCTTAGTTGAAAAGGTCTTGCGTACTCTGACTCCGAAGTTTGACATGTTGGTCGTGACCATTGAAGAAACCAAGGATTTGAGCAAACCCAAGCTCCAAGAGTTGCAAGGAACCTTGGAGGCACGAGAGTTACGAATCTCAGAGAGGGAATCTGAGAACGACCATGAACGTGCTATGTATGCTCAATCCAAGAACGCTTCTTTCCAAGAACGGAAAAAGAAGTGGAAACAGAGTAAGTTGAAATTCCAAAAGGGAGAATCGTCGAAATCCAAACATTGTGCAGATGACGACATCCCATAAACCTCAACCAAGAAAGGTGGTGGTAATGGAAAAGGGAAAAATGAATCATTTGATAAAAGCCAGATTCAATGCTACAACTGTGTATGGTCACTTCACCAGTGAGTGTCCTAGTAGCAAGAAAGGTGCAGGGAAGAAGCACCAAAATAAGAAGCCTGATGAAGAATATCAGGACGCATCTCCATGGCATCAAAGGTATGGGCATCTGGATTACAAAAGTCTCTCTGAATTGCAGTCTAGAAATTTGGTTTAAGGAATACCAAAACTGCATGTATCAGACGGTGTGTGTTCTGTCTGTATGACCAGAAAACAGACGAGATTGTCGTTTGTTAAATAGTTGCAAATGAGAGCTAAACATGTGCTAAATGTTATTGCTTCTGACATCTGCGGACCATTCGAAACACCTTCACTTGGTGGTAACAAGTACTTCATCACACAAGAGATTTATCATGGTTCACCCCCAGAACGATAGGGTTATGTCCAGTCCTTGGCTTCATAAAGATTTTCACTATTCAAACCAGAACAGTACAAGTATTAGACACATGACTTCTCCAGAGTATTCGAAGGACTTCTCCTAAGTATTCCCACAGGACTCCTCCAGAGTATTCTCAGGGACTTCTCCCACAAGTATTAGCAACAGGACTTCTCCAGAGTATTAGATAAGACTTCTCCCAAGTATTCAAAGGACTTCTCCTTTTACAAGATGATTCTTCTACAAAGGACCTCTTCTCAAAAGAGTGATGGTAGAAAGTTTAAGCACAAATAAACTCTAGGTGTTGTGAAGGGTTTGACACTTGGGTAAACACTTGAGTTTTACAAACAGAGATGATTTGCAATGGTTCTCTGTTTGAGTGTGAAAGAGTTAGATGGTATTTGACACTTAAGATCTTTTCACACTTGAGTAACTTCACTCGGATTGGTGGTTTACACTTGGGTTTCGAGTGAGGAAACTATGTTTGGGAGATTTTAGAAAGATTGAGAGTTTGTGTTTGAATTACGTTGTAAGTTTCTCATAGTCGCCAAGTTCTTCAGTCTTCAAATCTTCTATTTATATGACTTTGAACTTCTCTTCTTTCTTCCCTTTGCCCAACAGATCTCTTCTTCTTTCTTCAACGGATCTCTTCTTGACCGTTGACAGCTAGCATTTAATGCATTATGGCTTTTCATTTAATGCTGTGTAGAGAGAGATATTAGAGCCGTTGATATTCTGACTTGTCATAAGATTCGAGCTCTTTCCTTCGGTTGTGCTTGACAGCTGTAGACAGTGTGGCATTTGACAATTCATCAGATGATGCTTTCTTCACTGTTTGAACATGTCTCTAGACGATTCGTTTGAACGTAGGCAGATGTTCCACTTCATTTCATCAAACGATGCATTTGAACGTAGGCAGACGTTCCACTTCATTTCATCGAACGATATAGCTTGTCTTCAGGAGATGATGCTTTCCATGCTTGCTCTCAGACGATACATCCTTATGTTTGCAAGGATGATACTTTCATTCTTTGGCAGATGGTGCTTTCTTATTTTTGATCTTTGGTCGATAGGGATTATTTCCTAAAAATAATAATTCATATAGTTTAGGAAATAAAATCGTTATCATTCAAAACATGATAAACGATCTAACTCGTTTGAACCTAACACTTTGGTGATGGGTGCTAGAGTTGGAACGACGCACACCGTCGTGTGAGAACGACAATTGGTGAAGGGGGTTCACAGTGGAGGATTTGACAGCGTGCCTGAAGAACTCTGACTATAACTCCAACGATGATGCAATGGGGCGGCCAGGAAATAGGACTTTAATGTTTGGATTCGAGAATAGAGATTACTACCATTGGGGTTGCAGTGGTGGTTTCTGATCAAGATTGAATTTTGGGGGAATTTTGGATGACAAAAACAACAAGGACTTGGCTTTGACTCAGTTCCTCTTTCATCTTTTTTCTTCTTCTTTGGGTTCTAAATTGGTGTGGGTTTAGGTCTGATTGGTTCAATGGGGAGGAAGAGGAAGACTTGATGTTGAAGTGGGGAAGAAAAGTGTTGGAGTTTTGTTCAAGATTTGAGATGTTGTAGAGGTTTAGGTTTGAGGATGTGGGTCGAGGTGTTTATTGAGGATGATTAGTGTGTTTTGATGGTTGAGATTAGCTCTGCTGTTTGGTTGGTTGAAGGTTTTGGATGCAGGTGCTGTTTTAGTGGGACAATGATGGTGGCTGATGGAGGTTTTGAAAAAGATGGTTTTGGAGGTGAAGTTACATGGTTTTTTAGAGGTGGAGATGAAATGAGGAATAGA
Organism: Acmispon strigosus; assembly: GCA_030819835.1. Lineage (NCBI taxonomy): Eukaryota > Viridiplantae > Streptophyta > Magnoliopsida > Fabales > Fabaceae > Acmispon > Acmispon strigosus. The sequence continues at coordinate 35,894,988 of JAUAMA010000007.1, forward strand.
GGAGAAGCTCTTCATGTGGCTGGTGGCTGAGTAAAGGGTCAAAGGGAATGAAGTGGCTCAAATCCCTAGGGTAATAATGATTGGAGGCTTCCCCCTATGGCTCCCTCCTAGCACTAGTTTTTTCTTCATTTTATAGAGTGGGATTAGGTTAAAAACTGATCTCTCTTTTATTGGGCCTTATTCCCTTCTCTTTTCTGTTTGAAGTCTTGAGCCTTTTTGCTTATTGATGAATATGTAATCCTTTTTAGTTTTAATGAAAAAAAAAAAATAACACTAAAGACTACAAAATTAAACTAAAAACTATTGAATTAACTATTTTTTTTTAAATTTCAAGATTTTATTATTTTTATGGTTTTTTAATATTTTTTCAAGTTTTATGAAACACAACAAGAAAATTAAAATTAAAATAGAAAAAATCGAATAAAATTGAGTAATGACCTTATATATAAAATGAGCTCATGAAAGGTAGTCTCTGATCAGACCCAATTTAAAAAAAGTGTGCACCATGAACATTAAATTGCAAAACTTGCAATTCTAGGTTTGGAGATTCATCTCCAATGTGCAAAGAATGACCATGAACAGTAATACTTCATTATCAATTTGATTGAAATATTTTTCGGGAATGATAATTTTCTAAAATAACCACCATGAAGGCAAATGAATGAGATAGTAATAACTAATAATTTATTGTATGTTGACTACTATTGATTGATGGAAGAGATAGAAATAGGCACAACATTAATAAATCATAAGAGATAAATTGCCATTATCTCACAATGACTTGTTTGTAATTCACGAAACATTTAAATGTAGTTGAAATTCTAGTATTACCCTTAAGTATTGAGGGGTATCACATTAGACTTCACCTAATAGAGCAAGTTGATCTTAGAGGTTTATAATAAGAGCCATCCACATGGATCAAAGTATGAGGTGCCAACATGTTCAGTAATGACGTGTTTAGAACTCTTATGCTTCTATTAAATTTATTATGAACGACTTAAATGGTGTAAGATTATGACACTCTTATATTGTGAAATTTAAAATGTACCTTAAAAAAACATTAAATAGAACATCAGAAAAATCTCCCTCTATCTTTTATTATACTCCTCTGTCCCAAATTATAGGGTCATTTTCAGACAATCACGCCTATTAAAAAAACATGTAATAAACTAATTAATATATTGGTTTTGTTACTTTTTATACAAATCTTCCAAATATGCCCCTATTTAAAAAAAATTGGAAATTGTTAATGTAAGTATTGGATATACCAAAAGTTGGTTGGGAATATGAAAAAAGTAATTAGTAGAGGGGTAGTTAAAGTTTTGAAATTTAAAATATAATGAATGCAAGGGGTAAAAAAGGAAAAACTTATTTTTTTTTTCCTGAAATCTAGAAGGGGTCTTATAATTTGGGACACTGAGTTTGTCTCTAAAGGGTCTTATAATTTGGGACGGATGGAGTAAATCATTTTTACCTAATTCTTTAAGATTAAGAAAGGTAGTTAGTAGCAATAAATTTGTAGTTTTTTCTACTAACTTTCTCAAGTTACCTTCATTTAAAAGTTTATCAATTCAATTAGTTTTTCTCTCCATATTAATTAATATTCCACTATTTCAATAAGGGTAAACATGGAAAAATCATAATTAATGCTTTATAGATATGCTAAAGTGACTTATGACAAAAAAAAATTCAAAAACAATAACTTATAATAAGAGAGTAAACACAATGTAACACTATCTTTCTAACACATTTTTATTTATTGGTTGAAATTTATATAAAATACACCAAAAATATATGTTTTATTTTCAATTCAATGAATGCACATGAATTTCAACTAATTAATGAGATAGCTTTTTTTTAAGCAGTAAAAAATCATTATACAAATAATGAAGAGAGTATTGTTAACATTCTTCTAGAACCTAATATGGTTAAATTTGAAGTATTTGTTATGTGTTAATGTTAAATAATTTTATAAAAATATAATACTGATATGACCTAAATAAGGGGTTGTTTAATTGCCCATAACCAAAGTTTGAGTTATATAATTCTAATCTTAGGTAAGCCAATGATATTTAAAATAAGTAAACACAAATTTTATATTTTATTTATATATCTTAAATATTATTAATCCACCTACAAATATAACTATTTAAGTAAAACTTTAACTGCGGTGCTTCTAAGAGCAACTCCATCGCTGGTTCCTTAAACCAGCTGGAGCTTGTATGCTCCGTTCCTTAAAATGAGAGGGAGAATGAACAGAAGGGAAGGGAAGAACAGAACATCAAGAAGAACAGAAGGAGAAGAACAGAACATCCAGATAAAAATCAAATATTTATCAAACAACCAAACAAACAACCAAAATTACAATAAATACAAAATAAAATACAGAATTTACAGAATAAATCAATACAAGATGAAAAGCTTTGTATGAGCTCCGATCCGTCTTGCATGTTGCAGAATCTCTCCGATCCGGTGGCTGACGGACGGCGGTGGTGCGGTTGGCTCCGATCTGGCCATGAGGAGAAGGTTTTGATGTGAAGTAAGAAGAGAAAGGGTTTTAGTTGAGGGTTTCAATGAGAGTGAAGAAGGGAACGAAGGTGGAAGCCGAGGGCGAAGAAAGAAAGAGGGGCGGTGAGCGGCGGTGAGGCGGCGGTGAGCTGCAGGGAAGCGGTGAGGAAGTGGCGCGACGGTGAAGGGGTGAGGCGACGGTGACGTGGTGAGGAAGTGGAGCGACGGGGACGGCGAGGGGGCGGTGAGATGGCGGCGGTGGCTGTAGGAGTGGAGGGCTAGGGTTTCAAGAGAGGAAGTGGAGAGGATGAAGAAGAGAGTGAAAATGAGGTTCTGAAGATGAATAACCCTTCTAAATAGGGTGACCGGTTGTACCGGTTTTGGCTTCAAATGTGACCGGCTGGAGCCGGTTTCTGCCTGTTTGGGCCTGGTTTGACCGGCCCAGCCGGTCAGAATATGGACGTTGGTCCAGTTTTTTTTTGTTTTTTTTATTATAGAAAAAAGGGCAGATTGGGCCAGTCTTTGTTTTTTTTTCTGACAGAAAAATGGAAAATCAAATTTTTACCCAATTTTAATTTTGTTAAATTTTAATTATAATATTATTGTTATTAGTATTAATTAAATTAATATTTAAATTAGAATGTTAAATTAATATTTAAATTTAAATAATAACTAGGTGGAAATAAAAATTATTAATTAATGTGGTACTGTGGGACCCAATAAAAGTAAAATAAGGAAGTGTGGTTGGAGCAAAATCTGCTTGGGTTCCTTATGAGAGAGCTTAATCCTACGTGACACCTCGGACCCACCAAAAAAGTGTTTAAGCTCCCTTATAGGGGAGCAGGGATGGAGATGCTCTAACTATCCTTAGTCTTACATGTCTCAATCATACATTAAATAATATTAGGTCTAATATAGTAACTTAACGATGAATTGTCCGAAAAAAATTATTAAATAGTATAAATATAGGGCGTTGCTCTAATTCCTTCTCAAAATAAAAAAATTTGAAATTCTTCAATTAATTATTTAGAGTATAAATAAATAAATTATAAAAATCACTTATAAAAAAATTATGGAAAATTAAATCTAGAGAATATGAACCCGAGATCAGTACCAATAAATTGCATAAAAGTATTAAAGTTTTGCGATATACATATATGATGATTATATGAAATCTAGTCGACAGAATTGGAGGTCTAATTAATCGAGACCGTCCACGTGGTCGTTAAAGCTGTAATGAAGTGCCGACGTGCTTGCGGGCTGCCATCCTCTATTTCTATGCATCAAATCGCGGGACCCACGTTGATGCTATTAACTTCTCCTTCAAATCTTCAATCACCACTTTCTTCTCCACTTCACACACAACACAACACAACACAACACAACACAACACACAGATACATACACTCTCTCTGGTTCTCGTATCGTGGTAGCGATTGAGAATGGCGGAGAGCACTGACAGCAACGGCGTCTATGTAGACCGAGAAGAAGAACAACAGAAAGAAAAGACGCAGCAGCGTAGGAGAAAGCAGGGGAGTGTGTCAACGGAGACCTTACCGGAGGTTCTTAACCGTCTCGTCTCCGACATCCTGTTCCCGGGACCGGCCGACGATGCATCCTTGCTTCGCCGGATCAAGGTCTCCGTCGCCGGCAACGCTCCTCTCCTTCCGGAAGCTTCTAGAAACTCCGCCCGCCACGTCCTCCTCTGGTCTCGCCGCGGCAGCCCTCTCCGCGCCCTTCTTGTTATCTCCGTGAGGATCGTTCAATTTGATGATGATTTCAGTTTGTTGGTTGATTGAATTGGGTTTTCTAACTGTTTTAACAAACTTCTAGCATTTATAGATCATGATATGATTTTACTGTCTTCATGCGTTTCTCGAATTAAATAATTTTACCCCAATATAGATGAACCTGTGATTAATTTGTCGACATTTTCGTTTTTATGTTTTTATTAATAATTATCAGAACTTCATTGTTTTTCCATATGTTCTGTTTTGAAATTTATATGAAAGAAGTTATTTCATTCCCAGAACAAAATTGACAACAGAGTGAGAATAAAGCTGCATTTTTGCAATTATTAATGAACAATATGTTAGCTGAAGTGAAATTAGAAAACAAATCTGTTGACATGTTGGGCTAATTAGAGGGTTTATGTTTTAACATTTTCTGGGATTTGGTTCACTTGGTGAGCGAAGTAGTTCAGACAAGTTAGTAGTCCAGAGAAATTATAACATGTAGATGCAAAATAAACTGAAGAAAAGGGATGCATGCATGGTTACCTCTAAAGTGATCTTTACAGTGACTAAGTAGGACTGTATCTACCATTTAGTTTTAAGTGTATCATAATCTTAATTCTTTACACTGATCTAAAATGGATCCATCCTTACTTGTTCATTTAAGAGACAAACTTGAATTAGAGGTACTTTCTTACTTAGGGAAGTCCTCTAATGTATTTTTTTGAAATTGAAGGATAGAATCAGTAGATTTCATAGCATGCAAGATTGCTTCTTTTCATGATAACAAGGGGAAAATGTCAGAAGGGTATACTCGATTTTCAGTCTTTTATTTTGGTTGTTTAATCATGTCCTTTAGAAACTTTGTAATCATAACTATATGCTACCTCAAAAATATGGATATCTGCCTGCTCAATTGATATATTAGGCTGCACACTTTTTGGTCTTCTGTATAATATTCTTATCAAGGGAAAGGTGTATGATAAATTTATCTTCTGATTTGAATGTGTAAGAATTTCCCCCCTTATTGCTGCAGGTTGGGGCGGTTACTTTCATTTCTCTTACAGGGCTGCTTGTGTTTATGCTTTTCTTTCTGGCGGCGACCATAAATGCTGTTGTCATATCGCTGCTGGTGTCTTTGGCAGCAGCTGGAGGGTTCTTGGCTCTTTTCTTTGCTCTTGCTACAGCTATATATATCGGAGCATTATCAGTAGCCATATTTGTAATCTCCTTTACTGCATTTTGGACAATTGTGGCTGTTCTGATAACCGCAGGTAACTAGTTGTTGGGTCACCTAATCCTTTTCTCCTTTACTGTCCATATATCATGTTTTAGGTTTTATGTAGTTTGCTTACATTGCCATCAAAACTTTAATCAGTTGTGTAAAATCAATGGTTGGGGTACTGTTTTAGATGATTTGCTTCTACATAGGATTCGTGACGATATCAGTTGCATCCTTTTGTTGCAATCAGGAAGACATTATATGTTATTAATCACTCTACTAATTTGTTGTCCTTCCCCTGTGTAGAAAAAGCACACGTGTCATGTATGTATTAGCAGTAAGATTTCCCCCCTCTAGTGGAGGCATCTGTATGCATGGTCAAACAAATGCTTACGACTTCACATATAATTGCACTGGTATTAGGCTTTTCTTTCAGCAAAAAGATTGAATGAGCATGGGTATTATATGTCCACTATTTGAATGTTGCTTCACTCAGCCACTTAACAGTAAAAACAAAGTTGCCATAGACCAGCGATGACTGATGTGGTCGATTCCTTCCTTAAAATATCAACAACCATGGACTATTTATGTCGAAGATGAAAGCCATGAGGGAAGTTTGGTGGCATCTCTAACTTAATTGCAACTAATTTGCTCACATGGTTGAGCTAAGGGTAATTATAGGTGAAGGGCCAGGGTTCGAACTTTGAGGAGGAATAATTTGTACTAACTTACTAACAACTAACATTTTCCTATCAAAAAAAAAATTGCAACTAATTTTGTCCTCTCATTAAGAGATTGTATTGATATTTCCTTGATGAATTTCTCTAATATATATATCTCTTTATATTGTTTTTTAATTTTTCTTTTCTGTGGGTTAACACTAATTAATGTTCCTTGGACATGGAAATCAATGTGAGCCAGGCTGGATGGGATTCTTTTACACTGTGTGGCTGGTAACTAAAAAGAGTCTCGGGTTTGCTAAACACTCACTGAGCGTGACAGGCTCTGCAATTTCAACTTACACTACTGCTCGGCATGGTCGCCATCAAATACCTAAAGATTCAGATTAGGGGATAATTACAAATAGAAGCTTATGTACAAATCTGTAGTTACATTTGCATGTTTTGTAATGAGACAAGCTTCTCTTATCTGGTAAGATGCCTTGTTCCTTGACCTTCCACAGTTTGTATTTGATGCCTATATTTTGTTTTGTATTTATGAACTAATAGATGTTTGATAAATGATGAATAATACAGGTTATTGTCTGTTGTGTTTGAAGTTTGAGGTATGTATAAAAATAGTGTTTTTCTTCCTGAGCCTGTTGTACAACATATAACAGTATCAAATTACAACTTAATGTGTTACTGGTGTATTTTTGAAACGAGTTATAATTTCTTCAGACTGTGAACAAAGATGTACATGCGATAGTAGTATAGCTACACATATGATAGTGAGTTTAATAACGTTATATTTTCATATGTTTCTAGTCTATTATAAAGATAGATTGCAGAGCTCCAATTTGTTATTTCTTTTATTAATCTTTCTATCAAAGATAATAGGGATGTTATTCCACCACTTGGATGTAAGTATGTAAACAAAACTGGCTTTTGACCGAAACAGTAGTGCCTGTAAAACTTGGAACAATGGGAAACTTTCAGTGTATTTGGGTGAAGAATTTGCAAACTAAATTTTAGAAGATATTGATTTTGAATTAAAGTGAATATATGAAGTCAAATGATTTGTGTTTTTTCTTTTGAAAAGTGATTTTGAATCAAAATATGAATCTTGAACACAGTAGCAAGTATTAGTTCCTATTGCCCTAATGGCTCGTTTGGTGGTCATGATAGGATATGAAAACTGGATTACAACAGAATATGATAGGAGCATGATAGATTCTTATCCTATCTGGCGTTTGGTGGACACCAGATAGGATAGAGTCCTATCATATCCTGTGTTTGATTTGGACTAGATAACAATAGGATATCATACATAATAACTATAAATAATTTTCAAATATTTTAATTTTTTTCATGAAGGGTACTTTACTTGTAGTGTGACTCTTTATAGAAAAAAAAAATAGAAAAAAATTGGAATTCTCCAAATTTAATTTGCTTCCTTGAAATAATATAAACAAAGTCAAATAACATAAATACCATTTACCAAAATATTGTATTCTCCAAATGTAATAGAGAAGCAAAGTCACGTGCTTCCAAGAAATATCATAAACAAAGTCAAATAACATAAACATCATCCATCAAAATAGTGTATTCTCCAAATGTAATAGAGAAGCAAAGTCATATGCTCCTTAGAAGTAGCATAAACAAAGTAAAATAACATAAACATCGTCCAAAATGGTGTATTTTCCACAGAAACTAATGAAAACAACTACAACAATGACTTCACAAACTTGAGACGATCCTCTCCATGACAACTCCAAAACATGTGTAAACGATGAGGCATAGATATTATTTTATCTCCAACTGCATAGCGCTCTTGATCTGTTAAATCCAACTTCAGTAACTCATCCATGACACCCCTAGATTCATCAAACATGTCCTTTTCAACTTTGAGGTAATTAGTGGAATACATGCATTCATGTAATCTTTCGCATTCGGATGACTCTAAAAACAACACAAAAATGAAAAACATTTAATTTATAATAAAGAGGAAGTGAAAGAAAAGAATTGATAAATAAGGAATAGTTATAAACACTAACCTTTATATACTCATTCCACATATCTTCACTATCCACCTTAATCATTTTCTTCTCATCATCCCAACCAAATCCACTTTGATTCAGCATATCATAAGCTACATTATAAACTCCCCTTAACCTCTTCATTGCAGATTCAATATGTGGTTTCACCTTAATACCACAGCCAGGAAACTTCTCCTCCAATTTTGTCTCAGCCACTCTCAAAGTGTGTGCTTTGAATTGTTCATTTTCATATCTTTGACCTTGGTTAACAGCTTCAACCAAGATATCTAAGAATGCTTCATCCTCATCATTTGACCATTGTCTACGATCTCTCTTTCTCTTGTTATGTTGCTGCATGATGCTCTCGGATTCCATTCCTATTCAATACACAAATATTTATTCAATATATTTCAGAAAAATAATCAAGACAGAATTATATCATTGACCAACACATTAGCTCAAATTTCGGAAGGTAGTGCAACAAATACAAACAACTAGAGGTCTTAGTTCCTTATGGTCATACACAAAAAGTGCTAAAGTAAATTACAGTTACAGTATCCCAACTCATTCTACAAGTGCCAAGGTTCCAATAGTCAACTTTTTTCATCGCCGAGCAGCATAGAAGCAAACCAGTTACATTCTAAATCAATGGAAAACATGAAAAATCAACTAACCAGAAACAAAAAAATTTAATAAAAACAACTGATATTCAACCATGAGGAAAATGTAAAAACAACAAATTACTTTAATTGTTTGACATCAAAAGGGCATGAAGGTTAATGTTTAACAATTATTTCCCACTTCAAGCCTTTCCTTTTCAAAATGTACCTTAGATTAAGCATGAACTAGTCGGCATAACATTAGTTTTAAAGACAATTCTGCATAACTATTCTTTAGATTTCTGATTCCTTCCAATTTCTGTTAGAAAAGTTGTCCTGCAATCTCTACATGGCACACAAACTACATTTTCTGTTATTCAAGGTTCATTTCAGTCTCAATGTTCATTTCCTAATTGAACCAGACCCATTGTTATCAATCAAAAGACCATTCAAATAACATGCAATTTTTATGGATCAAATATTGATGTTCCCGCAACAACTCACTAAAAATTAGGGCATGCAACAAAATTTTAGTAAGCCAAAACCACAAATAGAGATCTGAAATTATTCAACAAGAATACTGAGTGAAAAAACAGTGAAGCGAGGTAATACGCAGAGAATGGGTGTGTGTGTGTATGCTAGAGAGAGAGAGAGAGGTTGGCGGCGACGAGCGGCAGCGGGTAGACGACAGCGTGAAGCGTTGCTCGCAGAAGAAAGAAAGGCTTGAGGGAGCTCGAGTGTTCACGAAGAGGAGAGAAAAGGGTTGGAATGTAAAAATATTTCTAATCCTATCCGGTCCCTTTCTATCCCATGTCCCCCCTAGGATAAGAAAATGAACTAAAGAGGTAGGATATGATAGGATAAAATGATAAGCTATCATATCCTATTGGATCAACAAACACTGGATTATAATAGGATATGATACTTATCATATCCTATCCTGTCCTGCCCACCAAATGGGCCTTAAAGGTTCTAGGATAAACTCGTGTTGTGTCAAACAGAAATCAAACACACTTTAAATATTTGATAAAAAAGGCGTTACAACCTAAAAAGCGATTCACTGGGTGGTCACATAATAAGGGCTAGACATCTGAATAGAAATTTATGCGTTATGTTTTAGTCATACCAAATGTGAAGGAAGCTGGTAGACTCAATTTTGTGAGATTAACTTCATGTTGATCTTTCTTTGAAATATTAGAAAGGAATCGTAATTATATTCATTATCAAGTCCATATTTGTTTTATGGTTTGCAACATTGCAAACTTCGGTTCACAACATCTCAAACCAGAAGTAGAGAAGGGACTCTATTGTTGGAATGGAATGAACGTGGGTTCACGTTGGAGTGAACTTATACTAAAATCCGCACTAAGAGCTTAACTTTTACATCATTGTTTGAAACCTTGACAACGCTAGATAAATAATAAGCACTTAACTTGTGTTGTGGCAGACATAGGCCCCGTTTGGAAGAGCTTATATAAGCTTAATTTATATTATAAGTGTTTATACAAGTGTTTGCGATAGCTTATGTAAATAGCTTTAGCTTATGAAAAAGAGTTTATGTTTATATATAACTTATTTTCAATTTATTTCAATAAATTTCTTAAAATAACTTATTAATAAGCGTTTATGCCATAAACGCTTATAATCATAAGCGCTTAACTAAGCTGTTTTCCCAAACGCGGCCTTAATCCAAACTTAATTTACAGTCTGTTTTGCGATAACCTAAAGCTTCTTATGGAAACAACACAAATGAATTGATGGTGTTCCTTTATTTATTTATTTTTGTTGAAGAAACTCGGATTAAGAAGCTTAAAAGATAACCTAATGGATCCGTAAAAAAAAAACAATTGACTTATCAGCTGACAAATGAGAAATACGCGTTGAGGCCCATAAGACCTTTATAATGGAGACTAATTTCTGTGCCTGTAAAATATTTTTTTATAGAGTCAACCAATAAGATTTTAATGATCTGAAAAAAATCTGATTTTTTTCATTTAATTTAATTAGTTGATGTGATACATATTTAAAATTTGATCGGTTGGCTATGTTAAAAGACTTCATGCGTGCATGTATATTTTTCTCTTTATAATATATTTGAGCACTTAAAATCTTATAAGTAATTAGGTTAAATAAGTTTTTTTCAAATAAGATTTCCCCTCTAAATAGAGTGGGTTTTGTTTTAGTCCGTCGTTAAAAAAAATGCATTTTCATCCCCACAGTTAGAGAAATTGGTGGTTTTGATCCTCGTTGGAGGTTGAGTTCACGCAACATGCTTATTTGTCAGTTGAATGTCTATGTAGCAGTGTCACATATTTTAATTAAGCTGACGTGACTTTCAAATATATTTTAATTTTGTACATACAGGAAAATAAGTTATTTAATCCTTCTCCCCCGTTCAACACCAGCCTCCACCATGTTCATGAAATCCAGACAGCCAAAGCAGTGGAGCTAAGGGCCTCTCATGTTGGATTAACGCAAGAGCCATTGCCCTTCGCCCTTCCAAAATTTAGTTTAATGGAGGTTAAATAAGTAATTTTCTGATGTGTAAAAAACTAAAATTTATTTGAAAATCAAGTCAGCTTTATTAAAACACATGGCATAGCCACCTAGACATTCACTCCACACATGAACACGTTGTTTGAGCTCACCAAAATCAGCAATTTGCTAATTGTGGAGACTAAAATGTAACTTTTTTTCGGCAAGAAACTTAAACCAAAATTTGCTCTATTTAGAGAAGCTATATTCAACCCTTAGGCTATGTTTGGATTGGTGGTACGGGGTGGGATCAGATGGTATGAGATGAGAATTTTTTAAGTTTTGTTGTTTGGATAAATTAATGAAGGTGAGATGGGATGAGAATGAGTGGGATGGATACAATCTAATTCCATTAAATCCCATTAGTTTGCTTTCCACCCAATTTGGGGGTATGGAATGAGATCATAAAATACCAAAACAATGGAGTTAGATTTTCATTCCACTCCATTCCGCCCCATTATATCCAAATATAGGCTAAGTTCTTCTCCATTATCCTGTTCTTAGGCCTCAGGTGTTCCAGTTTGCTGTACCTAGATTTGCTTGGAGTGTATCTTATGTGTCATTCTGCGTAATCTACTTGAGATACTATAATGTTGCCTACAGGCCCAAGCCATAATCGGCAATTAAGCTCGTTATTTGGACCCTCATATAATGATATACGTGGAATTGTCGTTCTTTTGACAAAAAAGTCTTAGAAGTTCTATCTTACAATTCTTAAGGTCCATGTAAGTTTTTGACTAAAAAACCAAGTCCATGTTAATTTCAAATATTTCGTTGACAAAAAAAAGAGGAGATTCAAGTAATTCAACGGAAAAATATAATATGCAATAAAAATAATTATTTTCTCCTCCATGGATATAAGCTTTTTGCACTAATGTTTAATAGACCACACAATTCTGCCGACACAAACGACACTTGTAGTTTGTGGGAGTTTTTAACCACCACAAATTAAGTGTTTATAAGCGATTCGTGTATACCAAAGTTCGTGAGACATTCGCAACACGTTAAGCTTGTAGTGATTTCAGACAATTACAAACTACAAAGTTTATAAAAGAAAATAAATTCTGTAATTTGTTTGTGACGGTTTCTAATCACCACAAAGTGTAAGTTTGACCGGTATCTCTCAAACTTTGGTTTACACAAATTGCTACATATTGTTTTATGCCTTCAATTTCCCAAAATTTTTCACCTGCTTGCACTTTCAATTCATTCTAAGATCGTGACATGCATGGTTACATCAATATGATCGGTTTCTAGTTATAATTAGGTCATCAAATTACACTTTTTTTAATTTATTTAAAATAAAAACTCAACGGTAATGATGTCACATCTTCTTATTTTATAGTTACACTAGTTCTTTAAATTCATTTACAAACTTTATTTCACTTTGAAGTCTTGGTAATTCTGCTGGGAACAGTAAGTGCAAATAGGGAGAACATATATATACATATACACTCGCACACTTTTCTGAGAAATAAAACTAGGAATAGAGCAAGAAAGAAGAAAATGAGAACTTGCTTTAACCAAAATAAAAGTGTTCTATTTCTTCCCCCTCCTCTCTATCTCTCATTCTCTCTTCCGTGTTCTTCTACATTTTGATGCTACATCAGCTTCTTCCTTTCCCTCCTCCTCACCAATAAAAATAAAAAATAATTAACTACAAGAAAAAGCTAAACAAAATTGTCCATGAACTCATCAGAAAACTTCCAAAAGGAACTTAATTAGTAGAACTATGCAAGGCTTTTCTTCTTGTCGTTGAGACCAATTTTATATATATCTAATTAACACCAAAATAGAGACAATTAGGGAATTAACCAATGAAAATTTAGGCTAGGCTTGTCCTTTGCCATTCCAATCTGGTCTTCCTAATGTGAACTCCAAGCTTGGATTCTTACATTCTAAATTAGATCCTGACAAATTGTTCTTGAGTTGGGTTGAATCACACTTCTGTTGGGGAAACAATCCTTAGTAAACATTGAGATATAAAATACAGACAAATTTGACTATAACAAACAAATATAGCCAATTAGTACCTGAATTTGATGCCCTCCTGAAACTGGTTGTGACGGGAAGATTGTTGTTCTGAAACCTTCTACTTCGTTAGAGCTAGTTTGTGGCCATGGCTCTCTACTGTTAATCAATTTCATTAATATCAGAAAGATACATGCAAATAAAAATATATAGCACTTTTGTTGAATGGAAATGCATTGCAAAACTCCACGACAACTAGGTATGCATGCTTTGCAACAAAGTAGATTAATTAATTTTTATCACAAGTTCAAAACCTATGTGTACATACCAAACAAAGTCAGATCAAATAGAAATAACAGATTCACCAGTTACTTACTTATAGACCATTAATTAGTTTATGTTTACTAAAGGAAGTGTTTTAAGTTTTATATATCACTGGAATATTTCTAAATCATGACAAAAATCAGCAGCTGTTACCCTAGAAGTTTTAACATATCCAGAAATTGCCAAATAAGAGAAAGAGAGGTCTCTCAATCTCTAAAAATATAGTGGTTACTATAAAGGTATAACTAGACACATGAATATAAATTATAGAAGAAAATGTCAAGTGTCAACCAAGAAAAATATAATTAGTAAGGAAGTTTTAGATATGATTTTTAGTTTATACACTAATTTGCTCTTCCAACTTCTCCCTTCTTTCTATATCAGTCTTTTTCTTATCACATTACAAATCATCTCTTCCAAATGAGTGTGTACTCAAAATTATTCTTTTAGATAAAGCCGCAACAATAAATCATTATGCCAAAACAGAAATTGTGCGGGTGTTTGTATGTGCATAGTGTCGTGTCATTGAGCATTGTCGATACCACATTGCACATATATTATTTTTCTCTTAATATCTCTTTAATTTCATGTCATTTCAAATAACCTATCATATTTTTCGGTTCCTTCTCTTCTATTTATATATCTTTTCTCTCACTTCAAGGGTGTCAAGTGTCAACTAATCCTTTTCCCTGAATTCAAATAATCTATTACTTTGATTCTTTGACATAAGCTTATATACATACATCTTATGTAAACTTCAGCAACTTAGCTTCGAACACAACTTGTACTCAAAACTGATTTTTTTCCCTTAATTAAATTTTACTTGCTTATTAATAAACACACACAATCTTATGTGTGTATGTTTCCTTGTTATATATATGAATCAATAATCTTGAAGAATTTCATCACCAAGTTATACTAATATAATTCTTTCACTGAGCTCCATGTGAGTCTATCTACCATTTACAGTTGTAACATATCTTCAAGATAAAAAGCAAACAAAATTCATATTAAGGTACAATTTAAGTATAAAATGTACATTTCCCCATACTGCATAATATATATTAAAACACTTTGTTAAATAATAAAAATAGACTTAAAGAAAGACACATGGGTTTTATAATAATTTGAGAACCACATTTCTTTAAGGTGTTCCATAGTTATAGGATCAATAACCATTGGGAGTTGTTAATAGGTGGGTGAGGACAAGTCTACACAAAATTCAAAGGGAGAAAAGAAAGAGAATAAAAAGTGAAGGAAGATGCGATATGCTTTCTTTTTATCCTACTAAACGTTTGATTATGTCTTGTAGCATTCTTTTGTTATGCTAACAAAGCCTAAATATATAGTATATCTAAAGGGGGGAAATTCTCCAAGGTTACAAAAGATATATAAAGAAAAGAAAGAAGAAAATCAAACACAAGTAAAGCAAAAGCTGCCATAAGAACCCTTTTCATTGTTCATAAAAAAGAGGTGGTGGACGTGCGTTTGCATTGATTTCTAAGACACACCATGCAAAAGCAAAAAAGTAAGAAATTAACCAACGCAGCATCCCAAAAATATCATTAAATATGTACGTCTATATAATCACATAAAACATGCCCAATTATTGATTCATGATCTCAAATAAGAGAAAAAAATTTGGTACTCTAATGATTAATTGTACCTTGAAGAATTACTCCATAGAGTGGTGGTGGTGGAAGAATAATCCATGTCTTGTTGCAATGGCCGATCAGGCAAGCCTCTTAGACCACCATTGCTTCCTACAGGAGACATGTCATCTTCTCCTGATCCATCTGAAAGACCTGTACAGAAATTAACAATGAATCCAAATGAAAAATATTCCAACATGTTTTTGTGTTTGTGGGTGTGTGGGGTGAATTAATGCATGCATGGATCTTCATAATTTGTTTTGGACTAATGTGGAGCATTGTTGGATATTTGATATATGCATCTCACTAAAAAACCTTGAAAGGGTCTTCATATAGTGTAAAGTCAAGACACAAAATTGAAAGAACTAGAATAAGTTAAGGTATGTTTAGATATCCGTGACACTTCTGCAAACAAATGTTATCACGCGATAAAAAGTAACAGAACTCTCATAATGAGATGGATGAAAATTCATAACGTTACACTTAATTAGTATCCAAATACAAATTCAAGATGTCACTATTAAAAAAAGGTAACTGGAAAAAAAAAAAAACAAGAGTGTGAAAAGAACTAGGTCAGTGGCAGTTTCCTCCGTATAGTTTTATACAAAGAAGAAATCAACATGTTCAAAAGAATAAAAATGGTTAAAGGTTAAACAATATGAATTACCTGAAGAAGCTGCAGGTTTGTCAGTTGTCTTAACAGTTCGATACATCTGGGAAGAAATCACAAAACAAGACATCTTAGTCACAATGACATTTCAACACTATAAAGAAAACTCACAAAAATATATTGTATATAATATAAATATAAATATAAAGTTTGAAGCTAGCTAGTGTTGTCATTAAATTAAGCTAAAAGGAAAGATAAGAAAAGTGGTGAGTGGTGACTCCCATTCAGATCCCTTTTTTTCTTTCCCTCTATGTGAGACTCTGGATTGTCTGGGTTTTGGTCATTAATCACGAGGTTGATGTTTGATAAGGTGGTAACTAATGAGAGATGAATTATTGGGAAATGATGACTTTTTTTGTCTGTTTCCTCTTCTTCTTCAACACACTCACACACACTCTTTTTCTCTCTCTCTCTTTGTCTATAAGCAGAGGCTGTGTCTGTCTGGTCGTCTCAGACGATAAAGGCTCTTCCTTCTTACCTCTTTAAATTCATCCACTCCCGCATTCACTGCTTTCTTCATCGGCTATCGTGCCATTTGCATCCATAGATAGAGAGAGAAACAAAGAAATACAGAAAAAAAATATTCAAAACCATTCATACATACCTGTAAATGGCTTTTCACATGAGCTAATGTGAGATCCTTCACATCCATGAGTTCAAGAACTGACTTTGGTGTTGCTCCTAAAATTCAACATCTAATTACATTAGCCAAAAGCCTAAAACAGGAAAAAAAGAAAAAGAAATAGAAGAGAAAACACACACATTCTTTTTTTCAAGATAATAAGTGAGACTATAGCTAAAAGTCAAGTTGAAAAAACTAACAATTTTTTATTAGGAATAATAAAGGGAATAATTGGAAGAAGAAGAAGAAGAAGAAACAGTAGAGAAAAAGGTAAACATTATCTTTACTTTCATGGCCACCGAGAAGCTCAACGGCATGAACAAATCTAGCGTGGAGGGTGCTTGTCCACCGCATTCTTGGCGCTCGCATGCTTCTCTTTGTCGGCAGCTTCGGCATGAACCTTGATCTCATCAGCGCTGATGAGGTCTCATGAGAGGATCCTAATCCGACGCCATAGTGGTGGTGCAACGGGTGAGATTTGAAAGCCTCGCCGCCACCACCGGAAATCCCATTCAACCTTGATGCTGCGGCGGCTCTGTATGCTGCTGCCGCCGCCGCGGAGTTGCCGGAGCTCAGGAAGGAGATGGGATCCAGAGCTCCGGCAAAGTAGGGTGAAGGAGAGGAAGGAGAAGGAGAAGGAAGCTGGGTGGATGAATTAGAAGAAGGGTAAGAATTAGGGATGTGATGATACAAACACATCTTGGGATTGGGATGGTGATTATGATGATGATGATGATGATCCTTGTCTCTTGAATGTTCCACCGGCAAGAAAGGGAATGAACGATTGTGATACACTGGAATCCCCTTGATTGGCCTCAACCCTCCTGCTCCATCTGATGATGATGATGACACATCAAGCAATGAAACCCCATAATTTATGTGATTCATGGAATTGCTAGTTGTTGTTGCTGTTCTTGCTAGTTGTTGTTGTTGTTGTTGGGTTTGATAATAAGGGTTGTTGTGGTTGAACTGTGGTGGTTCTCCACCACTGAAATTTCTTCCAAGAGAGAGTTCAGTGTGAGCTTGAGGCACTGTCCTTGGTGGATTGTGGCTGATTTCATAACTGGTGGTGGTGGTGGTGGTGTTGCAAATCAAGGAAGAGGAAGTGGAGGGTGGGCTTATTTGAAGGGAGAGATCAGGAGGAGTTGAAGAAGTAGAAGTAGTGGGTTCAATGAAAATCCCCTCCAAGGGCATCTTCTTTAGAAGGGGTAGCTTTGTGATGGTTACAAGAATATATATGAAAAAGAGAGAGGGAGGTTCTTTTTCCCTTTATTAAAATCAGATTTTGATACTAAGGAGAAGGAGAGACAAACAAAGCAATTAAAGTGCAATATTCACAGGCAAGGGTCCTTTTGTTTTGTTCAACACCTTCAACAGACACTAATATTGAGTCTTCTTCTTCTTCTTTTCTTCCCTTTTTCCCAGGGAAAGAATCTGGAAAGCTAACTTGAGTTAGCTATGTAGGAAGGAAATTAAATTAACCTTGAGTTTTTGAAAAATATAAATAAAAAAATATGAAAGGAGAAGAAGGTTGGAGTTGGGGAGAAAAGTAAGAGAGAGAAAGCTAAGAAGAAGAAAAATGAGTCTTAGCTACTTAGCTAGCAATCTAAAACAGACATGCTCAAGAGAAAGCGGAAGAAAGAAAGTGTGATGGGAGAGAGAGAGACTGGTGTTGTGAGCAGTGGATGGATGGAAGGAAATAATAAAAATCATTCATAAACATATAAACACTATAGACAGTCATAAACACCTTTATTTTTTTATTTATTTCTCTTTTCTTATCACGTTAATTATATATCACATTCGCTACTTTTTTTTTCTTTCCTTTTTCTCTCTAGGTGTCTACAACTGAAAGATGTCTATGAATCAGTAAACAATGATTTTTTTAAAGTGGAAATTAAGGGGTTGGCTAAATGAACCCATGATTAATTGGGGTCATTCAACCCCATGTCCACATGGACTAATAAGATTGTGCCATTTATTTTCACATTATTTTTTAATTTTAATTATGAGACAATCTTATTGGTCCATGTGAACATGAGTTAAATGACCCCAATTAATCATGGGGTCATTTAGTCAAGCCCAAGAAAATGGCAAATGGAAAGAAATTCTTCCAGAAAGGCATGGAAAAGAAAGAAAACAGGTGGATTTGCGTTTTGTTTTCCTCGAGAGTATATCTCGGAAAATGACACTAGTGAGACGTATGATACACAAACATTTTCAATGTTCAAGGAGAGGATTTATAAAATATTCACTATAATATTATGAGACACTAGAAGATAACATGACTACATATGTGCAATTTTTCACATTAAAAATACGTTATAAGCGGAAGCATCTAATTTTTTTAAATGTGGAAGCATCTGAATTAACCTGCATGCGTTGATCTGATTGAAATAATTAATTTAGATTATATTATTTGATTTTGAGGACCTCATGTTCTGCTTGTCAATAATATTTATTTGCTTATAATAAAAGTGTTTAAAAAGAGTTTCATCATCTTAATATTTGACCATCCTTTAAATATTAGTTTCTCACTCATCAATAAATCTCCTCTTGATAGAAAAGCAATGCAAGAAAAAAGAGAGAGAAAGAATGGAGAACAAAGAAGAGAAAACTACACACTAAAGTTTATATTGTGAATCAAGTGTTGCAACATAATACAAAGTAACAAATATAAATAGTAAATAAGCATAAAGTAAAAGATGACTTCCTCGGTTTAAAAATTTAGTTGGTTTAAGGTTAGACACATTATTTAAGAGTTCGATAAACACCCTTATTTAAAGTGAAGTTATACTAAAAAGAGAATAATAGTTATTGGTTAGCTAATTGGTGAGGATTGTAATATATGAAATATGAGATGATAAGTGAGAGATATAATAGTATATGAGGTTATGGAACGAAGAAAGTCAGATAATTTTGAATTTCTAAAACAATAAAAGCTTTAGAATATAGGTGAAAAATTAAAACAATAAAAGTTTTGGAACAGAGCAGTATTTACTACTTTATGATATAAAAAAAATATCCATCAAAGAAAAAAGAAACTAAGTTGAAACCCAAGATCAGGCCAAGATATAAAAAATTTCATATCCATATCAGAACGAATGGGATCTAGTAAAATTTATAAGAGAAAGGCAATACCTTTGAAGGTGTCAAGAATTTCATAAAGTTGTGTTTTGAGTGTAAAGGTTGGGTACACCATCCCTTGAAGGTTTGGATTTCAAAAAGTTAAATTATGATCAAATTAACCTTTTACATTTTTTTAGGAAGTAGTTTAGAGTTGTGGAAGTACTTGTTGGGGAGATTGGGGAAGCTTAAAGTATTTATAGACTAAGTAAACAAGATTTAACTAATGTGGGTTACATCTTTACCTAAAATCTTAAGACATTAGGTTTATGGGTCACATCTTTTATAAAGTCTTCACCTCACCAATATTTAACTAATGTGGGACTTCAACTCACACTTGAATTCTCATCATTCTACCACTCAAGTGTGAGTCACCACCACATTACCATGCTCCCCTCAGCGGAAGCTATCCATATTTGCATTGTCGTTCGCTTCACCGCGTCAACGGGACACGCAACCTTGCCACACCACCATGAAGACTTTCAATACAAGGAGCCTTCACTATTGCTACACCAACCACCGACCCCGATCCAACTTTTGGGCTGAGGGAGATGCATAAAACTCTGGGGGATCATCACATTGGGATAAAGAGCAAACTACGAGTGAATTGGACACCACATCTTTCACCCAAAACCTTAAGGCATTGGGTGTATGAGTCCTCTCACTTATAAACTTCTCAGCACTCCTCTTTTCTTCCAATGTGGGACTTACTCACACTTGATATCACAACAATCTCCCCCTCAAGTGTGATTCCATCTCAAGCGGAAGCCTTCAAGTACTTGCACTGCCGTTGGCCTGACTCTCCACCAACTAGACACGCTGCTTAGCCACCATTGCTAGGAAAAACCCTTTCCATTAACGTAAGTGAGATAAGTGGGATTTCACATGTTCGGCCTTTCTCCACATAGGAAGGAAGCCCAAAAATCCTAACAAATCTCCCCCTGACAACTTGTTATGAGATCGTCAGTTTGGTGGTCATCTCCACATAGTTGTGAGGGGGAGATTTGTTGGGGTTTTTCAGCTCCCTTCCTATATGGAGAAAGACCCAATATGTGAAAGCCCACTTGTTTCACTTAGCATAGTGGAGAGGGGCCCGATTAGGGTAAGAGAGCAAGATAAGTTTGGCAAGAGAGGAAAGAGAAAAGTGAGAAAGAAGAGAAGAGAAACATTTTTCATTGGAACTTAGAGCAGCCACTGTAGATTCGTCGATGCGCCTTCGTTCACCGTTGGGCCAGGTTGAAATTTGGTCAGTAGGTTCGTGACATCTGGTTCTTCAATACGAACAATTGGATTGCTGAGAATTCGTCTAAGGTGGGAGAAAAAGGGCTCGAACAACAGTAGTGTTTCTTTGTTTTTTCTGATATTCTTTATTCTCCATTTCATGCTTGTTGCCTTGTTCTTTGTGATAAAAATAGGAACAACACAAGAAAGGGAGGGTTTGAATTGTGTTCATATTAAATCTTGATTTTCAAAACAATTACTCCCTCCGTCCCAAAATATAGGGTCATGTTCAGACAATCACGCTTATTAATAAAACATGTAATAAGCTAATTAATATGTTAGTTTTGTTATTTTCTATACAAATATTCCGAATTTACCCCTATTTAAAGCTCTGAAAATTGTTAATGTAAGTATAGGAAATAACAAAAGTTAGTTGGGAATATGAAAGAAGTAATTAATAAAGCTGGTAATTAAAGTTTTGAAATTTAAAATATAATAAATGCAAGGGGTAAAAAAGGAAAAGCTTTTTTTTTTCCTAAATTATAGAAGGGGTCTTATAATTTGGGACACCAAGTTTGTCTCTAAAGGGTCTTATAATTTGGGACGGAGGGAGTATTAGTTTTCAAAAACCTTTTCGTAAACGACAGGATAAAACAGTTAATGCAGCGGAAATAAAACGTATGAATGTGTAGACGATGCAAGCAGTATATATGTGTGAGGACGATGCAAGCAGTAAAAACAACACACACAATATATGTCCTGGTTCACCTCCTTAAACGATAGGGCTACGTCCAGTCCTTGGCTACGTCCAATATCGTCTGATGACTCCTCTGTTTCTTCAGAAGATTCTTCAACGTTTATGCCTCTTGAGCTTTTGGATTTGAAGGTTATGGTTCTGTTCTTTTTGCTTCCTTCATCCTGAGCTAGTTCAATCTCATGAACTTTTAGAGACCCTAAAAGATCTTCCATTCTGAGAGTAGTGAGATCCTTAGCTTCTTGAATGGCTATAACTTTAGGTCTCCACTTCGTGGAAAGGCATTTTGGAATTTTTGTAATCTGGTCAAGGTTGTTGTAGCTTCTTCCCAGATTTCTTAGTCCATTAATGATAGTTTGAAACCTTAAAACATATCATCAATCGATTCATTTTCCTTCATTTTGAATGCTTCATATTGAGCAACCATCATGCTTATCTTTGTACGTTTGACATTCGATGTTCCTTCATGCGCCAGTGCTAGTGTATCCCAAATTTCCTTAGCCGTGTCGAGGCTGTCTATTTTATCGTGTTCAGATTTGCTCAGTGCACAGGTGAAAAACATCTTGGCTTTGGCATTCAGTTGATTTTCTACCCTTTGATCATCAGTCTATTGTCTCTTGGGATAGATTTACCTGCAATGTTTTTAGGTACATAATTACCTTGTTCGATGATGTCCCATATTTTATAGCTTGTGGATTCAATGAATAATTGCATATAATTTTCCAATAGGGGTAATTCGAGCCGTCAAAGAATGGTGGCTTGTTCATGGCTGAGCCAATTGGAAATGCGTTGCCTTCCATGGATCATTTCTTTGCACTTGTTAAAGTGTTAGTTCTCAGAGCTTTACACTTTGATACCAATTGATAAAAATAGGAGCAACACAAGAAGGGGGGGGGGGGGGGTTTGAATTGTGTTCGTATTAAATCTTGATTTTAAAAACAATTATTAGTTTTCAAAAGCCTTTTCGTAAATGACAGGATAAAACAGTTAATGCAGCGAAAATAAAACGTATGAATGTGTAGACGATGCAAGCAGTATAAATGTGTGAGGACGATGCAAGCAGTAAAAACAGCACACACAAGATTTATTCTAGTTCACCCCCTTAAACGATAGGGCTACGTCCAGTCCTTGGCTTAACCAAGATTTTTACTATCAAGTATTCGACAGGACTTCTCGCATCAAGTATTCAACAGGACTTCTTGCAACAAGTATTCAACAGGAATTCTCCCAACAAGTATTTGACAAGACTTCTCCCAACAAGTATTCGAAGGACTTCTTCTTGTACAAAGGTTTCTTCTACAAAGAATCTCTTCTCAAAAGAGTGAGGTAGAAACAATTTCAGGCTCAGCAAACTCTCGGTATTTTGGTAGATGGTTTGACACTTAGAAATATACTCGACGTCTGGAAAACAGAGAGAATAGACAATAGGTTCCCTGTATAGTGAATAGCTTGATAGTGTCTGACTCTGTTTTTCGTTCACTTCTCGTTTTCTCTATACACAGTTGTTTTTTCCGACCTTGTTGTCCTCTTCTTTTGTATCTTCAATTCCTAAAGATCTTGTTGTAAGACCCTCAAGTTTTGAGTATTTATGTTTTGGCCCTTGGAGATTTTATAATTAGGTTTTGGTCCTCTAATTTTGGACAAGTGTGTTCTAGTCCTTAGACTAGTCAAAACTGAATTGGAATTCAGTATTAAGAGCTTTAATGATGTTTTGAATTCAGATTGGGAACATGTTGGTTTGACTTGGAAGATTATAAGAATAGTTTTGTTAGATTTGTAACAAGAAGAGCCTTGGTTTAGAGGTGGAGACTTAAGCATTTGATTGACATGTCTTGTATTCGAATCCTAGTGAGGTAGGTTTTTATTTTATGCAGATTTTGAGTGTGGTGGCTGAATATTTCGAATTGGAAGTTGAGACAAGGATATTAATGAGTTAAATGAGGTTGTTAGGAGTTATAAGCTGAATTTGAATGGTAATAAGTGGTGTTAAGAGAGTTTAATGCTTGTCGGGGGTTACAAATGGCTAATAAGGGGGTGTAAAGTGAGTTTATGGCTTGGTCTATGAGTAAATGAGCAATAAAGAGGATGGATTCTGAATAATAAGGAGGCTTAGGTCGTGCTCCCTCTCTCTTCCCCTTGCAACTATTTTTCCTTGAAGCATAGTGGTTGTCTCCTTGTTCTTTCTTCAAACAAACTTGCTAGAGAAACCTAGAACGCTAGAGCTGAATCCTTTGGAGTGTTGCTGAATTTTGGTGCTTCTTGGAGTCTACTCTCTTTTCCTCTTGTGGTGTTCTACCTCTTTCCTAATCCTTTCTCAAGAACCCTTGAGGTTAGCTTTATCGGTAAGTGATCGATCCTTTCTAAATTCTGAGTTTTGGTGATTGTAACACCGCAATTTTGGGTTGAGGGTCACATAGTAATTACGCGGAAATATAAGTTCAAAACCTCTAAAAAACACTCAAGTGTTCAAAACCACGTCTCTCAATTATTATAGTTATTATCATCCCATAATAGAATATATAACATTCACCAACGCGCGCATAAAGTGGCACCGACATGTGCAAATATCCAAAATAAAATACGATAATATCCAAAATAAAATACGATAATAAAAATTCTTCGATGTTCTTTAATCCTCGTGTCTTCTTTATCTAAGGTCTTCACTTTCAAATCAATCTTCTCGAGCCTCTTTGTCTTGAACATCTATGGCATTAAGCGCCCAAACAAAGCAAACAAGACAAACAAGAAAGGGTTAACTCGTTAATACGGAACACAACATATTATCAATTGTGATATAAAACATCACAAGATCATAAAACGGAAATTCATCAAGAACAGAACGAGAACAGCAACACAATATTTTTCTTCCACATCACATAATCAATTAAGATGTGCAAATGCCCTCTACATCTATATGCTTATAGTTATATTTATTTGGCCATTACATCACCATTCTTAGGCCCAAAACATCACCCTTCTTGGGCCAAAACATCACCCTTCACGGGCCAGGACAATCACGTGGGACAACGATCCACCACATTGCCCTCGGTTGATTACCATCAACCTAAGAATCCTCAGTTGATCCCGCGGGACAAAGTGCCGCCACATCAACCCAACATATATATATAATGCATATGCTATGACCAACCAGTAACAATTATAATCCTCATGGACCAACAGTCCACATCAAAATTCTCAATCACAGTTTTGCATATGCTCAAAATAGTAATATCTTCTCAAAACATTCACATCATGGTACATTCAAGTAACACTACAATATTTCTCCAAGTCCAAGTCTCAAAAGTGAGCAATATAATTCTACCTCCGCTTAGTGAAAATTTAATTACAACACAATTAACAAAAAAAAAACAGCAGCCTTATTTAAACTTTCAAAATAGAAATAGCAATATTTCCAATACAGAAACAACAATATTTTAATACAAAAACAGCAACATTTTCAATGCAGAAACAACAGTATTTTAATACAGAAACAACAACATTTTCAATACAGAAACAACAGTATTGAAATACAGAAACAGCAGTATATTTTTCAAATACAAAAAATAGCAGTATTTTAAATACAGGAACAACAGTGTAATTTTTCTTATACAGAACAGCAGAGTTTTAAAAAAAAACAGAATACAGCAGAGTTTAAAATACAGAATACAACAGAGTTTAAAATACAGAATACAACAGGCTCAAAAATATAGAAAACAGCTTTTATTCAAAACAGAAACAGCAGTAAAAGAAACAGAAACGCAAGCAGCACCATTTATTCAAAAACCAAGAGTTCGAATACCACCACCTCATCATCAAGTCTCAATTAAATCCAAGGAAAGTCATAACCAATTATTCAAAGAACAAACCCAAACACATCACAAACGTAAATATACCTACAAAGAGTTACCCTTACCTTCGAGAGGGTTACATGCAAGTGTTCCCACACCTTGTAAGACAAACAAACATATACACATACATTATCAATCATGAAGAAGGTTCTATTTTTTATATAAAGGTCATTTACACTAGAACTATCGCTAGACGTTGAACCGGAAATGGGGGAAAGATTACCAACCTCGTCGAGTGTTTATCAAGGTGATTTGAACCTTGTGTCCAGGGCCTTCGAGAGCGTAGAGAGGCACGAGCTTGATGCAAAACAAAAGGTTTAGACACAGGAATTAGCCCTAAGGACACTAGGAGGTTGTTCTCAAAAGAAACTTAGGTTATAGAGGGTTCCGACCGCTTACCGATTGAACCGACAACACGAACTAGAAGGGAATTGAGAGCAAGGTCTGAGCACCACGAAATTTCTAGAGGTTCAGAGCTTGATCACCACCAAATTAGAAAGAGAGTCGATCAAGCAACACCAAAATTTAGCTGCACTTCGAGAACACAGCACAAGGGATTTTAGGCCTTTTTCGGAAAAACTTTGAGTGGAGGAGCAAGAGGAAGGTTAGAAACTCTTAAAGGTTAAGATTTCAGGAATGATAGGGTGAGGGAGGGAGAGGATGCACGACCAAAGCTTCATTATTCAGCATGATTTCCCCTTCATGGCACATTAAGGTAAATGACAAGGCATTAAACCCCCTTGATGACACTTAACTCACTTGTTTGATTTTCAAATTCAGAAGAGGTATTTGGCACATGTTAAAATCAAACTTCAACCTTATGGAGAGGGAGAGAGAGCCGCCCCTCTCCTTCCTTAGCCTTAATACACATTAAAACTCCTTAAAAACCCCAGACAAGCCATTAACCACTCCTAATCCTCCTTTAATACCTATAATCCTCACATTAAGCCTTATTTAAATGCTCTTTACTCCTCTTTAATCTGAATTTCGAAATTTGAATATAAATTTGATGAGCCACACGAAATTAATCACAAAAATAAAACTCCTTCATCAAGGTTCGAACACAAGACTTGCCAATCAAACGCTTAAGCCTCAACCGCTAAGCCACAACTCATCTTGTTGCAATTGAAGCAAGGTAATTCAAATATTCCTCAAGGTAAGCAATCATGCTCTAAACAAGATTAAATGACTCAAGACTAACATCGACCTTAATTAACTCAAGGGTTAATTCACAAACAAAAGAAGTCCGAGGACTAGAAAACAATTACAAACAAGTTTAGGGGCATAACTATAATTACAATAAATTAGGGGTCTTACAGTGATCAACCTCTCGTTCTTTCTAGGGTGTAACTAGTCTTGTTTCTACCTTTTTTTTTCACCAAGCTCGAGGTTCCTTGCATTCTTGGAGGCCTAGGGTCGTGCCATATACCTTCTAGATCAATTTTCTTAATAAGGTCGGAGGACAAGTTCATGCAAAGGAAGAGGAGGTAAGGGTAACTCAGTTCTAGATCGAGTCAGTGGTGTTTTACCTTTGATTTTGTATTGGAGACTATTATGTTTGTTCATGATGAAATTTTTGGAATTTGTGATACATGCTTGGATTTGAGAATTGATGATTATGATATGTTGTTGATGATGTTGTAAACTGAATTTTGGAAAATGGATAATTTACGTTGTACTATGGAACTGTTGGTTCATGTGTTGGCTGTTATGGGTTATGACATGTGCATTTGGAAGGATGATGAGATGGGGAATTGTCCCATGTGATCATGCCTAGTGGATGAGTTTTGGAAGGATGATGAGATGGTAATTTGTCCCATGTGATCATGCCTAAGGTAGATGAGATGGTAATTTGTCCCATGCGATCTATCTTGAGTTCAGTGAGAGGGTAATTTGTCCCCTGCGACCGTTCTCGCCAGTTTGGAGTGAAGTTTTGGCCAAGAGTCTTGCATATAGAATTTGAGGAAACTGAATTGAGTTATTAATGTTGTTGTTGTTGGATATTGCCGTCAAGTTGTTGTTACTGTATGTTGAAAATATTGCTTCTGTTATTTATGTTCAACATGTTGCTTGTTTTTTGTTGGTTGTTTTAAGAGTTAACCCTTTCTGTTTGTGTTTGGGCGCTTAACGCCAGAGATAGACAGGGCGATGATCTTTATCTCTTGAAGAGCATTATGGAATCAGAGTGCGCATTGGAAGCGTGGAAGATTCAGAAGAAGATGAACAATGTTAAAGAACTTCCGCTGTTTTGTTGTATATTTGGGCTCGTTTGTTGAGCGTTTATTTTTGTAATAATATTCCTTCGTTTCTGCTTCCGCATAGTTATAATTAATATTTATGGGAATATTATTGATTAAATATTTTTGAGAGACGAGACCTTTTTGAATAATTGAGTTGTTTTTTTTTTCTAAGAGGTTTTAATTTCCGCGTTATTACTATGTGACTCTCAACCCAAAATTGGGGTGTTACACTTGTCGTTGACCAGAATCTTCATTTAATATCTGACCGTTTGAGCAACGGCTCTGTGATTGGCATTGAATGAATTTGACTTGATCATTCATGCAAAGCTGGTCGTCGAGTAGTTTGTGTCGTGATTTTCTCCTTTGCATTGATAGCATTTATGTTGTTGTTTAGGCAGAGTTGGTCGTCGAGTAATATAAGGCTTGAATCACTCTTGCATTTAATTCATTTATAAACGAGATCTTTTCCATTTTGAGAAATGATTTGATCTGGTCTAGCGTTGTATTGTATTGTTTACTCTCTAGCATTATGGCTTCATAGACTGTAGAGTTAGACCATACTTGAAATGTCTCTTGTTCTTCCTTAAACGATTCTTCACTTTTGGCTAGACGATACTTCACTTTTGTCTAGACAATACCTTTCAGATGTTTGACAATACAAGCAGAGGATACTTCTCTAATCTTTATAAGATGCTTTCCTTTTGTCTGAATAGGTTCTTTTCTCGATATGCGTGCAAACAATAGTTTCATAAACGATAGAGATAATTCCTGAAAAATATTATGCACAGAGTTTAGTATTAAAATTGTTATCACTCAAAATATGATAAACGTTCTAAGTTCGTTTGAACTTAACACTTTAACTAGTTGTTGAACAAGATTTATTCTGTAATTTGAGACTCTCATGTACCCATATTTTGATCATACTGAAGCTTTTTTTATAAGCCAAGAAATATTTTTAATAGAGGGTACAAGAGGTACCCAACCCATTACAAAAAGATGTTCAATCTAAATATCTAGCCACAACACATGGCTTGCAATACAAATAGATCCCTAAGAATAATATACCTTGCATATCCAGTTTCGGGACCCCTGTATACAAGGATTCTACACAAGCTAACATCGCCATTTCTAACAACACCTATCCATCCTAACTATCACACCTAACCAAGTGCCCCTGCCAGAAAAATTCAAACAGTGACCAACAAGAATAGGTAGCCTATGAAAGATAAAGGGAGACCGTGTATCCCCCCATCCCCCATCCATTCCATCACAAGCCAGATAAGCATAACAGTGGTTCCCTTTCCCATTCTTGAAATGAGAATTTGAAGTTCTTTACCAACGATCTCAGCCATACCCAGGATCGAAGCTTGATCAACTCGAAGACTGTAACCATATGCTCCAAATGCCTGCAAGCCATATAGTTCTCCACTTCATTCTCTCACTTTTGTCCTTCCCCACTGATTCATGACTTTGGAAGTGTGATACACAATCAAGAGGGTGTGTTGTTTTAATCCCTATCCAAGAATAGCATGACATCCAAACCATATAGGAAAAATCATAGCCAAAGAAAACATGAGATGCTTCTTCCACCTGTCTTCTACAAAAATAACAGTACCCCTCCCTATTCTGGTCCATTGCAATCCCCCTCCGCATCAAGTTATCCATTGTGGGTAGTCTGCAGTAGCCAATCCTGCATGCTAGAGCTAGCACCTTGGAATGCGCAGGACTTCTCCATAGCTCCTGAAAGAAGCATTTTCTATCATCCTCCTCCTTGGGAATCGTTTAGCCATTTCCACCCACCTTTTGTATCGTTCAAAATCTGAATAGTGGAGATATCCTGCAAAAGATTATTAAACAAGTTCTGCTCTTTATCAAATAGGTCCCTCCTCCAATTGAACCTCCACTCCCACCCCCTATCCCCCACCCACCCATATCGGCTACACACTCATTTCTCTGCTGGGATATTTCATACAACCTTTTATCCTTCTACTTCAGACTTGATTCTCCAACCCATTTTTTTGTCCAAAATCCCACCGTCTTCCCATATCCCACCACTCTCTTTATATTCTTCCCAAATCACTCCTCCTCCTCACACGCCCTCCCAATATCCTTCCACCAAATCAACCCTTTTTAGAACACTCTTCCTTGCCAACCCGTATCCCTTCCCCATATTTTGCCCACAAAACCTGCCCCCATAAAATGTCTCCTTCCTCTAAAAGTCTCCATCTCCATTTCCCGCCCTATTAAAATTGACAATGTCTTTGACGCCCAATCCCCCCTCAAACAATTTCTCACTTAACGCAAGAAATTTTTCGCTCCTCCTCACTCCCCCCCACAAGAAACTTCTCTACAAACTTTTCAATTTGTTAGTCACAACTAAATGAATTTTATAAAATGAAAAATAAAAAAGAGGGATAGAGCTTAATATCGGATTCAACAGACATAGCCGGCCACCAAAGGACAGATGCTTCGACTTCCAAGGGGCGACCTTCGCTTTGGCCTCTGAACAATTGACTCCCATGTGCCCGCCCTCCTAGGATTTGCTCCCACCTCCACCCCCAAATAAACAAAGGGTGTTTTCATGGTCTTGCAGTTCAGTTTCCAAGCAAACTCCCTCACCAAATATTCATTTCCCCCAATGCCACACGATTTACTCTTAAAAAATTAACTTTTAGACCTAAAGCTAATTCGAACCATCTTAAGATACTCTTCACAGTATATACATTCTCCACTGACATTTCCCCAATTATCAAAGTATCATCCGCAAACTGAATATGGGATATTTCAATGTTATTGTTTCCCACCTTAAAGCCCGAGAATAACTTCTTCCTCATTGCCTCCCTCATTAAACCCCCCAACCCCTCTGCCACGATCAAAAAAAGAAAGGGAGCTATTGGGTCACCTTGTCTTAATCCTCTCTCCATTCCGAACTCATCTGTTGGGCTATCATTTACCAAGACCGATATAGTCCCCGTTTCCACACAACACTTTATCCATCTAATCCATTTGTCATTAAATCTCATCCTCCCCATCATATAATACATGAACTCCCATTATACCAAATCATACGCCTTTTCAAAATATAACTTAAGTAAACAACAAGGCCTTTTCCTTCTCTTGGCCTCATCCAACACTACGTTTGCTATGACCACCCCATCAAGCATATTTTTCCCACCCACAAAAGCGAATTGGTTTTCTTCTATTATAGACTTCATAACCTTCTCTAACCTAGCTGTTAGGACTTTGGCTATAATTTTATACAAGGACCCCACCAAAGAAATCGACATATTGTCATTTAGGCCTAATGGAATCCCCACTTTGGGAATAAGTGCTATGAAGGATGAATTACAACCCTTGGGTAGCGCCCCATGAATGTGAAATTCATTCATCATTCTACATATGTCTGGCTTTAGGGTCTCCCAATAAGTTTTAATAAACTTAAAGTTATACCCATCGGGCCCGGGTCTCTTGCTACCCTCACATTCCCAAACAACCAATTTAATTTCCTCCATACTAAAGTTTTCTACTAGACTCATGCTATCCCTTTCACTTAAAGACTTAAAAACCACCCCATCTAACCTAGGCTCGTCCCCACCTAATTCTTTAAACCTATTTTCAAAGAAACTCATCACCCCCCTCTTGACCCTTCTCGGTTCCTCAACTAACTCATTTCCCATTTTTATTCCCGTAATTAGATTAGCATTTCTTCTTTTATTAATTATTGCATGGAAGTATCTTGAGTTCTTATCCCCCTCCTTTACCCACCAATTTCTAGATTTTTTCCATAAAATTGATTCATTCAGATTTGAGAGTCTCCGAAACTCAGCTAATAGTTCCTTCCTTCTAGCCACCCCTCCTCACACAACTCCCCTCTTTCATCCATAAGATCCAGCCTATTGATTTCCTCCACCACCTTCTTAATACCTTCTTTAACATCCCCAAAAGATTCCTTGTTCCACTTCTTTATTTCCTCTTTTAACTTCTTAAGCTTTTCCTTTAGTACATATGATCCCCACTCACTTATCTCCAACTCTAACCATTTACTTCTCACTAGCTTTGGGAAATTTGGATTCTCGATCCAACAACACAAAATCCTAAACAGCTTAGGTCCCCAATTAACATTATTTTGTTTAAGTACAATCGGGCAATGATCTGAGACTGCCCTGTTTAAGACAAATTGGGAACAATTCGGTCACTTCAACATCCACTCATGAGACACTAAGAATCTGTCAATTCTACTCTTGTCCCCCCCCCCACTCCTAAATCACGAGTACCTCCCATTGAGCCTAACATTCATAAGAGGGTTTATCATTACTAACCTCATCATCTTCATAATTGGAATGATGTGATGCCATCAAAGAGAGATGTGCTTCTTCATTTTCATATTCTGAAGATGAACTTACTTCATTGTATTCCCAAGCGATATATGCTTGTTTTGGCTTTCTATCCTTCTTGCCTTTGAATCCATTCTTGCTTTGGAGAGAAGAACAATCACTCTTTACATGTCCTGGTTTTCCACACTCAAAGCAAGTGAACTTTTTTCTTGAAGTTGATGCTTCATTCTCCCTCATAAACTTCTTGACTTGACCTGATTTCATATCCTTGCTTCTTTTTAGAAACTTACCTAAATTCTTTACAAGGACTTCTATATTTCATCATCCTCTTCACTATCGGATTGAGATTCTTTTTCTTGTGAACTATCATAGGCTTTGGCTTTAGTCTTCAACGTAATGGATCTAACATTCTTTTTAAGTCCTTCTTGTTGTTCCAACCGACCAAGCTCTAATTCATGTTCTTGCAACTTACCAAAAAGTGCAGCCAAGGTCATCTTTGATAAAGTTTTCTTTTCTGAAATAGTTGTTACCTTTGGTTGTCAAGCTCTTGTTAATAATCTTAGAACCTTCAAATTCAAATCACTATTAGAAAATTCTTTTCCAAAAGCAATCAAATGGTTAGTCAATTGGGTAAAACTTTTTTGCAAATCTAGAATTGTCTCTCCTGGTAACATTCTAAACATTTCATATTCTTGGGAAAGAGTATTTAATTTAGACCTTTTAACCTCTTCAGTTCTTTCATGAGTTATTTCTAAGGTATCCCTTATTTCTTTGGCGGACTTACAAGTAGACACTCTAAAGAATTCATCCATTCCTGAGGCTGAAGTTAGAATATTCATAGCTTTTAAGTCATATTGAACTTTCTTTTTATCATTTTCATTCCATGCATCACTAGACTTAGGTTGTTTACTGCCATTATCATCAATACCAGGTATGAAATGACCTTCTTCTATAGTATTCCAAATCTCTAAGTCTTGAGACTTAATAACTATTTTCATTCTTATTTTCCAAAAATTATAGTTGAACAGACTAAGCCTGCTCGGTTATTTTCCATCGGTCGTTGTTTCTCTTTGTAGGCTAGGATAACATTTTGAAATCTTCAAGGTAGAGAAATGTGGATTCCCCATATACGTCACTGAAAGTTTCACCTGAACTCCAGGACAGTAGCTCTTTCGGTGGTGCTCAGCCTGGGTTGGCCATGATGCAAGGCGTCTCTAGTTGAAGTGCGACGAAAGGGGGACCTGCACAAGACACTCTGACACTCAAGTCAGTGTGAGAGCAAAAAGAGAATCATAGAGGTCAATCAAACTCAAGAAAATGCAAGTTATGAAGTGCATTCTCCGTAAATGAACGATATAACATGTATTAATAGGCATAGTGGTCATGCTGAGTGTCTCTGCAAGTTGTGGAGGAACCCCTTTAGTGGGTCTTCCGGCCGGGACATGGATACGAGCTGATGTGCCGGGGACATTCCCCGCAGCCCTTAATCAGGACGCTCGGACACATTGCCAAGAGAGCCGAGAGGTTCTATTCGTGAGCTAGGTCGTGTAAGCCTTCCAGATGGCGATGCTTAAGAGTGACCCTTCGTGGACTAGCTCAGTCGTCATTGGGCCATGCGGCTGAGAAGCCGACTAGAACAACTGTATATGTTGTAGAGGTTGAAAAGGCTTGAGAAAATACTTGTCAAAAGAAGTCATTGTAAGAATACTTGATTTAGTAGATATTCTTGGTGGTCTCCAAGGACTCGAGGTAGCCATAGACTTAAGGGCGTACCAGTACGTTGGAAAGTGAAGAATGTAATTAATAGAGAAGAGTTGTAGTATATTTTTTTGGTAGATAGAGAAGATTTATAATTAATTAATATAAAAAATGATAAATGAGATAAAATTCGAGGTTCAAACAACAATATTTGTGGGGAGGGAGTACTTTATTTGTAATATGCTTTTATACTCATGTTATCCCTCAAGATAAACCAAGCCCACGGTA
This sequence comes from Acmispon strigosus, assembly GCA_030819835.1. Taxonomy (NCBI): domain Eukaryota; kingdom Viridiplantae; phylum Streptophyta; class Magnoliopsida; order Fabales; family Fabaceae; genus Acmispon; species Acmispon strigosus. Next base: position 35,929,031 of record JAUAMA010000007.1, read on the forward strand.
TATCTCTCTAGTCTAAACCCGCAAATTTATATTGTACCAAAAAATGTGGTAACTTTGGATAAAGCGTATTAGAAACATAAAGACAGAATCACGTGTTATACCTCTTTTCCCTGTTTATAATATATAATATGTATATCATTCTTCACTGAATGAATACATATTAAATTAATCAAATGGAGTCTCATTTTCTTGCTTGAATGGGAAAGCTCAGTTATGGGTCAATCATACAATTGTCAACTTCTCAATGGATTCGCATAATGTTCCTTGTAGTAGCTACTTATAATTAACTAAAATCATTGTGAGATTCGCTGCAACACACAACACACAACACACATATAGGTTTTCTAGCGCCGCCCATTGTAAGGTAAGAAGTTTACCCATGGTCCTTAATGCAGGTACATTATAATGTATGTCAAATATTAAATTATTTTTTTCAACTTTAACCTTAATATCTAATGCAATATTCAATTTTCTAACACTTGCCAATAAATTATTTTAGTTTTATAGTAAGGACTAATTTAAGAAAATTAACATAATTTTTTTATAAATTTGAGACTTATAACTAATTTAATCAATTTTTCAATGTATGATCCAATTAATTTAAAGTGATTTATGAATAGGAATAAATGGATTATTAGTTAAGACATTATTTTTTTTTTTGAGGGAACAAGAAATTATCAAAGTTATTTAGAAGTAGTAAAATTTAATTTGATATTTCTGTATTTGCCTTTAATTAATTTCTTTTATTTTACCTTTCCCAGATGTCCCCCCACCCACCTGTAAGAGAAATAATTGCATGTCTCTCTTAACAAATATCTTTTCGAGATTCAAATTTGTGCTCTGATTCTTAAGGGGTCTTTAACTATACCAACACCTTATTGATGTTTAATCAATTCCTTTTTTTTCTTATCTTTAATTCTTTTTTTTCCTAGGTGTTAATCTGTTTGGAATACACAGACAATCCCTCCTAACAAATAACTTTTCTAAATACCACTTATGTAGTGCATTTAAAAAAAATACTCCATCCGTTCCTATTTATAAGACCCCTAATGGACAATTGTACTTATTAAGAAAACGTATAGAGACTAATTAATGTCCTAGTTTTAAAAAAGAAAATTATAATTTTTCTTTTTTACCCTTAATCATTGCATTAGGAGAGGGGAAATTAAAAGTTGGTAAGAACCAAAATACTTCCATCCGTTCCTTAATAATTGTCACTTTAAGGTTTCGGCACATGAATTAAAAAATGATGTTTTTTAGTTAAATTATCTTCAAACTTCCTTATATACCTTTTATCTCTTATTAATTCTAACTTTTCAATTTTCCTATCACCATTAAACTAATGATATAATTGGTAAAACATAATTAATACTTTCTTGAAATTGTAAAAGTGATAAATAAATAGAAACAAAAATAAGACAAAAATAGTGACAGTTATTAAGGAACGGAGAGAGTAATTAATATAAGGGGCATATGTGAAAAAGTGTAATAATTTTTGCTAAAAACTAACAAGGGGTGAGTGTCTTATAAAAAGGAACAAAGAGTAATTAAGAAAAATAATTAACTAATTGTGTGGTTGTTCAAAAAATGATGCCTTTTCCGTTTCTGTTTTGGAATGAGTGAAGAAACCTTGAGCATTGACCAAAGTCGAGGTGGGTGGGTGTTAGGGTTTCCGAAACCCTAGGCTAAATCAACGATAATCATAATTTATTACTGTAAACAATCTGGGATCTTTAACTCTCATATCGGGAACTAACCCCTAAATTTAATTGCTGGCTCCGTAAATAAAACTTAGCTCTGGGTTTCTTGGGGTGGGGGTGTAGTGTCCACTTTATAAAATTGACCACTTATGAAGGTTTTTTATTCAGTGTACCTCACTGCCACTGTGAAAACACTAATTCGAATACAGTGTTTGGAACGATCATTAAATGCACAAATTAGGTACCGGGAATAGCATTAGCTTCTTAAAACTCTTTCTTCTTAACTACCCTCTTAACTTGATTTGGATCTTTTTACACCACACAATAGGATCACGATGGTTAAACTCTAGCTTGGCACGACATTCGAGCGATATTTCTAACGGTGTTAACTGCTACAAAATTCACATGCATGTTCAAATGTAAATTTGGTATTAGTTTAATACCGTCACAAACAAGTTTTAGACCAACTTGACATAACTGACAATAAATTAACTCTCACCTTCCCACGTGTCGCGACTTTCAATCCTTTGTGTTCGATAAAATATCATTAAGTGGGCAAAATCCTACTAAGGTGATCCTCCGACACTCCTATATACTGCACCCTGTTTGACTGTTTGGAGATACTTTCTCTCAATTTGTTTTACCATTTTTGTAAGAAAGAAAAACATGTTTTAGGCTTTTTTTTAACACTTTACTTTTAACAGCGATCTTGATCGCTTTGATGTCGCTGCTTGCTGGATTCAACCATCATTCTTGTATATTATATTGAATTATTTATTTTCTTTTTAAGTGTTCAATTGATTACATTTTTTAATATATTTAATTATTTGACAATAGATGTCAAAAAAAGAATTTTACTCTATGGGCATAGAATCTAAAGATGATTAGAATATCCTAATCCTTACTGTTTCTTCTTTCTGCCATATTATTGACGCGTTGTTGTAGTAGATGGGTGTTAACAGAAAGGTACAGTGAAGTAGTTAAATGTTTCATTCAAATTGTTCGTCGTATATATAAAGGCAAATGTTAAATACTTACCAGTTTTACAGAGCATGCATAGTACTGGAATTACATGAGACCTTGAATCAGAGCTTTGTCACCATCACGCACAGGAACTTTCAGAAGAGAATATACGCCATATAAAATATAAAATTGGTTTTTTTTAAGATAAGTACGCTCCTTAAAAAAACAATCTTGTTCGAGCCGGGACATTCACATGACAGTATAGTTTTTTTTTTCCATTCACAAGAGTCAAATCTAAACATTACTTAAGAAAAATCAACCATGTACCACTTGAACCAACTACCCATTGGTAAATATAAAATTAGCTGGTTAACAGTAAAACATCGTGATCATTAAGATCTAATAAAAACATCAAACTAATAGGGATTTTCAAAATTAGTCAACTCTCACGCAAATCAAATATTAAATTCAAATAATATTGTCATAAGCAATTACAATATCATAATCATGACTCGTAATTTGATGTATTATCTCAAATAGTAATTAAAAATGTAACTCTCCACTTAAAAGGTCATGTTGAAATTTCATTAGGAACTTGATGTGGAATGAAAAATAGAAGAGGAGACATGCCTTTGTGTGGTCAATTGTTGTTTGTGAGATGATTTTTGGAGCCAAAATGAGGTTCAAACTTATTTTTTATTTTAATATAAATTGTATTTAATTAGATATTTTTTAAAAATAAAATCTATATAATGATAAATTAGCATAAATATAATATAATACTTATTTGTTAAATTTTTTTCACATCGAAAAGCACTTATTTGTTAATTCATTATCATAAATGTTTTATCATTCTCTTAATTTAAAAAAAAAAAAAAAGTCATACCCTTATTTTCCTTCCAAAAACTCACAAACAAACCAACCACATGAAAAAAACTTACACTCTGTCTATATTTATTATAATATAATTTTGTTCCCATTGTCAATGGAGCTTTGACGTATAGTTGGAAGAAAATTATTTCCGAGCTCAATTGTCAAATAATTAAGTGGGAATGAATATTCTCTATTGATTGGTGTACACTCAAACACTAGAGAGAAATAGAAAGAGATGAGAGATAAGTGATAGATGTGATATATGATATGATGTGTGCAGAAGAGAGATAGAAAAAAAATGTGTCGAAATATCTATGATGTAAAGTGATTCATGAATGTAACCCTTTTCTATATTACGTCGGTACTCATATAGACAACGATAAAACGGTTAAAAAGGATCCGTATGATGATGATAAATACATAATGGTCAGAAAAATATATCCAAGTCGCCAACTTGGTCCTTCAAGTCAATTAATCAATCATAAACATTAGAACTGCATCACTCAAGAACTGAGGGAACCGACACATTGGAGGAAAGATTCAAGTGAAATTTTTTGCTCGGATATGATTCTTTTAATTTTTCTATATATATAATGGAACATATCATTTGGTTTGCTTCTCTTAAACAAGAAATGCAATCAACACTCTTGAATAGGGGTGATAATATGGGCTCGCGGGCCGGGGTTGGGTTGGGTTGGCCCACTTTTGGTATATGGGTTGAAAGTCTCAACCCAACCCACATTTTGGCGGGCTAGCGGGTTGGCGGGCTAGCCCGCCAAATTGTAATGTAGTTGAAAAAAAATAGTCTTAGTTTAAAATTTAACTTTCTAAGTTCTAACATTCAAAGGAATATTCAAAGAAAAATAGTTAAAGATGCTGGTGGTGCAGCCATGATCCTTAATTCCTTATGAAGCTAGGTTAGCCATCCAAGAATATATAAATTCAAGTGCGGTGGACTGGAGGAGAGAGTCAGAGAGGAGATCGCGGCAGACTGGAGGAGAGTACGGTGGAGGAGAGAGTCCGAGAGGAGATCGCGGCGGACTGGAGGAGAGCACGATGGAGGAGAGAGTCCAAGAGGAGATCACGGCGACTGGAGGAGAACGCGGTGGAGGAGAGAGTTAGAGAGGGGATCGCGGCGGACTGAAGGAGAGCGCGGTGGAGGAGAGAGTCAGAGAGGAGAGCGCGGTAGAGGAGGGAGTCAGATAGGAGTGCGCGGCGGCGCGACTGAAACAGAAAGTTAGAAACCCTCATAGTCACAAAGGCTCACACACACACTGAAGTTTGAAGAATAGTATTCCCTAATGAATTCTTACTTCATTTTCCAGTTTTCCTTAGTACTGCTGTAGATCCAAAAAAAAAAAAAAAAATGCTGTCCCGGCGGGCTAGCCCGACCCAACCCGCCAAAACCCGCTAAAAAAATGGGTTAGTAAAGTGGGTCAGAAGTGGGTTAGTGGGCTGAATTTTCCAACCCAACCCGCCAAAAATGGCGGGCCAAACGGGCTGGCCCAACGGGCCTAGCCCATATTGCCACCCCTACTCTTGAACACCTATATTTTTAACACTTTCATTTATTGGCTGAAATCAATGTTATATCCTATTCTATGGGTACGAGCGTAATTTGGTGCAGTATAAGCGTAGATCAAAAGCCGATGCTACAGATAATTTAGGTTCGGTGTCAGAATTCACGTTAAACGACTTAAAGTTAGTTATTTTGTGTTGGTTACAATGGCTAGCACTACGCTAGCGTAGCTAAAGCCAACCTACACATATAATACCACGACCGACACTATTGTTCTTTCGTTAGCGTCAGTCTATAGCCCAACCCTATTTAAGATAATTAGCGTCGGCATTAGTTGTCGATGCAAATTTGATGTTGACTTACAATCATTTGCTCGTTGCTTGAGGACCTCTAAATTAGTATATCACTACTACATAATTGTCTTTTTTCCACACCCCTGTTACCACGGTTTCGTGTGGAACCGTGGTAAAAAGCTGCTCGGAGCTCTGTTACCACGGTTCCGTGTTGAACCGTGGTAACTGAGGTGCTCTATTACCACGGTCATATGGTAACCGTGGTAACTGAGATGGTTTTTTTTTTTAATTAACACTGCCTATTACCACGGTTGGTAGGTGAACCATGGTAATAGGTTTTATTATTTTTCAATTAACAGTATCTATTACCACGGTTCTTACAGTTACCGTGGTAATAGATTTTATTATTATTTTAATTAACACTGCCTATTACCACGGTTGTCAGGGGAACCGAGGTAATAGGTATTATTTTATTAAAAAAAATGGTGATTTACCACAGTTAATGAGGCAACCGTGGTAATAGGTGCTTAAGTTTTTCATTTTCCCTCTGTTATAGCTATAGGAAACCCTTGTTTCGAGAAAACCCATTTGTCTTCCTGTTTCTCTATCGCGACTCCATTGCTCTTCAACCTCGTCACCGCCACTCGACACTCCTTTCCGCTGCACCTCATTACAGCCACTTGCCGCTGCACCTCATCACTGGCACTCATTCTCTCTGCATTCGCTCTTCCACTGCTTTTCAAGCTCGTTGCGGTCAATCCTTCTCTTACTCGTGGCCTTCCTCTTTGTGTGCTCACTCAACTCGTTCCTCGTGCTACTCAGCTCGTTCCTCTTGCTTCCACACTTCACTCAATATTCCTTGGCCTGAGTTTTCAGCTATAAGTAGCCTGCAAATCCTCCTTGTTTCTCATTCACCAAGAAGCAGAATAATCATTCCCCTCACTCTAGAGAGCAATTCGAGTTCTCTCACATGGAGAGAGTTCTCTTTTCGTTTTTCAGTTGTTAGAATTGCTCATAGGCTTCTTTCCACTCTCTTGTTCGAATTTGTTCTTTGTTAGAGGAGTTCTTGTTCTTTTCTTCTTGTGATCAAGGTTGGTGATTTCTTTCCTAAAACTAATTCTTAGTTTGCATGTATTGATCATGTTAGAATCATCAAGTTCATGAGGGTTTGGGGGTTTAGATCTTCTTTTCATATAAACGATTGAAGTTATGTTGTTTGTTCATCGCTGTTCATCATGAAAAAATTCAAGAGGTTGGAATAAAAAATGTGTTTGACCTAAAAATTTGAAAAACTTCTCCCCCTTAGTGTTTTTAGCGGCGTCACTATAGTAGAACTTTTAGAGTTTTAATTACTATTCATCTTATCGGTTTTATGATAGAGATTTTGTGATTAATTGGTTATTTTATTAACTATTGGTAATTATCTATTTTTGGTAATTTGAATTTGAATTCAAAAATCACTTTTTATGATTAAAATAAGATTATATTTAGTTTAGATATATTATTGGTTTAGATTAGATTTGGGTGTTGGAAAAAATTAGATTTTGGCTAGAAATATATATATGGTGAGAATCCTCTGTGGGTGAATCGAATATAGTGGTATAATTAGTGAAATTAAGTCCATATAGAGGAATGCTAGGATCCTCAATTGGCTTCATAGTGGTTATCAACTAAAAGTATAACCTGCACGGATGTTTTGATGACTTGTACTTGTATGGGTTCATAGCCACGGTAGGGTTGACAATCTCGTAACATACGCCTTTCCTCAAAAGGCCTTCAAATTTATTCACATGATTACTCCAGACGGTGCACTGTATCGTGTCGTTCTATAGGAAAGAAAAGTTAGATACTAATAAAAGGTAGGGTTTCCTATTACTCCAAACGGTGCACTGTATCGTGTTTGAAAATAATCTCCCTAAGAAACCTCAGTTGAAGCTTCTTCACTACATCTTAATGGAATCTGAATTGAGAAAGGATCGTCAGAACGAAAAAGCGAATGAAAGTGAAAATTTCAAATGAAAGATGGAACTCTTCCTTCTACTGATCTTAATGGAAATCTTGTCCCTTAGAAAAGATTCAAGAAAAGCTTCTTCCTCTCCATTTTTTCATTTTCTTCTAGGTTCCTTTCATCGACGCCCTATCAATCTCTGTCATACATGTTGAAGCGAGCCTATCCCTTTGTTCACGCTGGTTTTTGGTAACCAGGGTAAAACCACAAGAAAATCCGAATGTTTATGAAGAGGCTGGATTCTATCCTCTTTCGGGTCCTAGGGAGTACGTAAATTTTTCGTGTGCGCGTGTGTAGTGTGTGAGTGGTGCGGAGAGGAACCCGTCAAAAGTGGTTCGAGCGGAGCGGGTGCATGTTTGGGAGATGGTTGCGTGTTTGGGAGGTTTCGAGGAAGGGATTATAGGTAGAGAGAAGGGGTCACAGGCATGATAGCAGGGAAAACAAAGCAAAAGAAAAGGGAAAATTGCATTAAAATGTAAAGGTTACGAGAATTGTAAAGGTTTTGGTCAGTTGACCACCACTTAGCCACTCACGTGTGTCTCGTTCCTGCTGCTGTTGCGTCACTACCATATGGACTTGAACTTTAGGGGTGAGGATTAACGCTATCGGGCGTGTCGTGATGAGCGTGAAAGACCCTGAGCTCTTTCTTGGCTTCTTATATTTATAGGCGTATTTCCCAACTGCTTGCAACGGTTGCTTCTTTTGGCCCTTGCATGTGTCCCCTGTCTGTTTCCTTGTTCCCAACGTGTCTGATGTGCTCTAACTGCCCTGTAACTTCCGTCGGATGGCAGTTTTCTGCACCTCCAGGCTTTAACCAAGAACAAACAAGTTTCACTACCTGTTTATCGTAAGTCCTGGTTTTTTGTTAGTTTCGACTTCGACCCATTGCGTTGTCATTATATATGTCGAACGCTTAGAAACCGTTTTACTAGCCTTGACCAAGTATTTCTCATTTCGGTCGAACTTCCTTCATGGTGTCTGTTTCGACAAATCCGAGACTTGGAAAAAATACAGGCTAAAACCCTTACAATGAATTTTCAACCAAAAATCTGAAATATGACAATGAAGCGCATGAGGTAAATATGAGTATGACAACATAATTTCAACTGAAACAGTGGAGAAGAAAACATACAAAATATAATTTTGAGTATAATTCCAAGGCATCAGACGATTTTTGCAATTTTATTGATTATATTATAGTTTATTGTTTGTAGATATAAATGTCTCCAATGCATCAGACAATGGGGCAGTCCAAGGTATCAGATGATGGGATAGTCCATGGCATCGGACGATGGGTCATTCCAAGGCATCAGACGATGGGGCAGCTCAAGGCATCAGACGATGGGAAAGTTCAAGGCATCAGACAATGGGGCAGCTCAAGGCATCAGACGAAGCTTATTTCTCCAGAGGATAAATTTAAGACTTTCTCCAACTTCAATGTTTGAAAATAATCTGCCTGAGAAACCTCAGTTGAAGCTTTTTCACTACATCTTAATGAAATCTGAATTGAGATAGGATAGTCAGAAAGAAAAAGTGAATGAAAGTGAAAATTTTAAATGAAAGATGGAACTCTTCCTCCTACCTGATCTTTATGGAAATCTTCTCCCTTGGCACATATTCAAGAAAAGCTTCTTCCTCTCCATATTTTCATTTTCTTCTAGGTTCCTTGCATCGACGCCCTATCAATCTCTATCACCCATGTTGAAGCGAGCCTATCCCTTACAATGAATTTTTAACCAAAACTCTAAAATATGACAATGAAGCGCATGAGGTCAATATGAGTATGACAACAGAATTTCAACTGAAACAGTGGAGAAGAAAACATACAAAATATAATTTTGAGTATAATTCTCAGCTTTATGATTTGTCTACTTAAAACCACACAAAAAATTGAACTACAAATATTAAAGAATAATATGTGAATGGAGAGTGGAAGAAGGTTAATAGTTGAAGATCGAATGAAACATTATTCGCTTATTGATTACCTTTTGTTCACCTTAACTCCTGAAATTGGTGCGCAGAGGAACCAAGGGATTGACTGAAAGAGAAGAAGAAGGTCTCCAAGTTCCTATTGGCCCCTGTCAATGCCTCCTGGGAAACCCTTCACTCTGTCTATCTCTTGAAAAAAAAGATTCAAATTTGAAGTTGATATTTCTTCACTTCTATTATCCTTCATATTTCTCTCAATCTTGAAAATGATTGTACAAATACCCAACAAGTTACAATCTACAATGTAGATTGAACTGAACCCCCAACCACAAAAGATAAAACGCCTAAAGGTCTGAAAGCCCTAAAAAAACCCATGGATCGCCAAACAAAACAAACACCTGACAAAGAACCATCTAAAGCAAAAAGAAGACCCAAGAGGCATCAAACCCAAACTCTGCAACTCAAAAACAAAGCAAACTCGCAAAAGCGGTCAGCCAATAACAACCCAAAAACAAACAGCCCCAAAAACCAGTGACCCAGAACAAGCACCAAGCAACCATTGAGAGGGGACTCCATCGGGGACAGAGATGCAGTGACGAGATCCAAGGATCAATACAGGCCACAAAAACCCAACAAAAACAGAGCGTCGTCCTAGCATTGAGAGGCACAACAGAAAGACAGTGGCAAACCCAAGAAAAGATCGATAAGACGTGAAAAGCGGCACTAGAAGTGAAAAGTGGCAGCGAGGAGCTTCGCTGATTCGGAAATAGCACGAGACACGTCGAATAGGAGACAAACAGTTGAAACCCCAAATGAACCAAAACCCCAACGATCCAGTCTCAACAACATCTCGGATATGCTCTCCCTCACCAAATTGAAGCTAAAGAAGCAGAGAGAAGCGCTACCGACACTGAACCTCGAGACGCCTAGAGTAGCGCCGAGCAAGGGAAAAATTCGCCTGACTACCAGTAAAATCCCCAAAATCCACCACCATCAAAACCCACAAAAGACCCAAAACCAAAGCGCCTTCATAGCAGCGAAACCCAACGAACCTAACTTAGCCACAACCACGGAACCCCGGTCTCACCCATGGTCTATGAACCAGCCACCCCCAAGAAGAAACCTGCAACACCAACTCTGTCACACCTTAAATCTGACCAGGGAAGGGAGGATTGGCGTCAGATCTTGGTTAGGGAAGAAGAAGTTGCAGTGGCAGCGCTAGAGTTCTCCATAAAAGAAAAAGACATTAGATAAAGGAGGATAGGACAAGGAAATGAGGAGGGGGGAGACTAAAAGAGAGAGAACAGGAGGGGCGTTGCTACCGCGCAGGAAGGATGGTGGCGCGACGGGCACCCAAGCTAGACCGAGGTCGAGATAGAGAGTTTAAAGAGGGAAAAAGTTTATCCATGTTTGTGATCTTCCAAAAATTGGAAGAAATAAGAGCCTTTAAAACTCCTAACCAATTTTACAAAGATTGTGTTCACGTGCTTATAACTTTTGGTAATCAGTTTTTTTTTTTTTTTTAAAGAACTTTTGGTAATCAGTTAAAAAAGAATCATTCATTTTTTACTAGCTTTATTCTTATAACGGCCAATCTATTTCGATTAATACTTATGGCCTATTCATAAATACATTTCCACACTTGATGAAAATTTATCATTCAACATTTCGACCAAATAGTTTAATTTTGATGCTAATAATATCGAGTTTATATTTATGATTTTTAAAATATTTTTTAGAAGTAAATTAAGTTGCAAACAAGCTGAAAACTTGGGCACCAAATTTTCGATCCAAAATTTCAAGCCTGGTTTATGTCATTAGCATACACATGATAAAATGGTTAAGAAAGCAGCTTGCCACAGAAAGGCCTTTAAAAGATTTAGGTGACAACATAATATTCAGAAATTCGCCATTCATCATGTTGTTATCATTACCTCATGAGTACAGGTTTGCTCCCACATGCACGTCATTTATTGGTTGTCAGGTTGACAAGAACAAGAATGTATGGTTGAGAATATGGAATAGCCTGTAATATCAAACTTAGTATTCTGTGCTGACTCTATATCATTTAAATGATGCTGGCTTGTTTGTTCATCAATCATGGACCATTCGATCAACCGAGTCCCACCGGATTTGGATCTCTCATGAATTTTCTCTCGTATGTCATCATGTAAGAGTTTTGTATTTATTTCTCTCTTCACATATATGCATTAAATAGATATAGTGAGACCCTTTAAATGTTTAGGAAAAGAGATAGATATAAAACTCTCACATAATGACACATGAGAGAAAATTCACATGAGAGGATCTAAATCCAGTCCAACCTAATATCTCATGGGCTCATCTACCTCATAAAATTTATATCTGATGAAGGCAAGTGTTAAGTTTTAATGGAGATGATAGAAGAATATCATCATATTAAACAAAGTGCTTCTATGTTAGATCATCAAGAGCATGCATATAGATAGAGAAGAAAGAGGAAGCATACCCGGATTCATGAGAATTTTGATTTGAAAAAGAAGTCATGAAAACTTCGATGTGGAAGCGGAATCCATGATCTACTTGATGTGAAACTATGTAGTTTAGATCTTTCAAGAAAGTACACACAATTCCTCTAAACAGTATGAATGTTTCTCTTCTAATGATGAGATGTTAGAAATGTAAACTATGCATATGTCTTGAGTGCCATAACCCTTTATATAATAAGAACATGTTCTTTCACCAAGACTTTGTCTCCAGGTTTGTTATTTCTATTTCAGGTAATCATTCAAATAGAATAACACTTGGGGTCTTCTACACATTATACACTCATATCAAGTGAGATGCTATAAATCCCAAAATATAATCCATAATATATCACTTTAAAAAGGAATAATTTTTAAGATATATTCATTACATGATTAATTATATATGTAGGCTCAGATATAAAAAATATCTAATAGTAAGATGTAAAATTCAGACTGAGTAAACCTCCAATTTGGTCCCTGAAAGATCACACTTGTGGCTGTTTGGTCCTTATACTATTTTTACCCACCAAGTTAGTCCCTGAAACATTCACCGCTAGTCAATCTGGTCTCTGAAAGATTTTTCCTCGCCAGGTCTCTGGGCGGAAGTATAAGTTAGTCAAATTAGTCCCTGAAAGAGTAAATCGTCAGTCAATTTAGTCCTCCGTTATTAAAATTCTGAATTTTTACAGAAAAAGATGTGAGTTGAGTTTGAACGTAAGACTTGGGAGTAGCAGAACAAAGCTTTTACCAGTTGAGCTACTTAATAAATTAGTAAAAGAGTGAACCCATATATATTTATACCATTTCTGTTCTTCTTCTTCCTATTCTTCATTTTCTTGTTATGCATCTCCATCTTCATCTTCATGACAAATTGATCCAACCACCCATTGGGCCCGCGGAACTTTTCGACGAAGCCTGATCAGAGGCTAGAAATGAGTTTAGGAGAGGTCAAGAGCTTATAGATCTCAAGTTCTGGAACTTTTCGATGAAGGTTGGCCGGAGAAGATGGCGGATTGCGGCGGAGATACGGCGACGATGTCGCCGGACAAGAAAGGGGTTATTGGGCCATCTTCTTTTCCCGGCCAGGAACGTGATGGCGGTGTCCGTTTCTCCATAATACCCACAGTTTGCGTGAAAAGCTCAGTTGCAGGTTCGACGGAGCTTTTTAAGAGGTCCCAGAACACGTCGAAACTCACTCCAATGGCATCCTGGGTTGTCCCTCGTCATTTTGGAGTACAGAAACATGATTTTCAGGAAGGTTTCATGGTGATTCGAAGGTGTCCCAAAATGGGTGTTGATGAAAAGCTTTATCGAAAAACACTGTGTAAGGTCGAGCTCGCGTCTTCTCTTCCTCTTTGTTTAAGGGGCTCATCATTCTCAGGCCAATAGGAAGGAAAAAAGGAAATGAGGTGTTGGAGCTCCTTGTCCTCATCTTCACGTAAGGGAAGCTTTGAGAGTCATGAACACTATCTAATTGTGAAGGGTTGTCTATGTGACATGAGCTTGGGAGGGAGCACGAATTTTTGTTTTTGTGTATTGAAGAACACATGGTGTAATTGACATACAACAACGGAGATGGGTGGTGGTTGGGGTGGTGAAGACCTAGGGTTGAAGGTGAGGAGAAGGTGGTGCAGTTAAGAGAAATACAAAAATGGTATAAATATATATGGGTTCACACTTTTAGTAACTTATTAAGTAGCTCAACTGGTAAAACTTTGTTTTGCTACTCCCAAGTCTCAGGTTCAAACCCAACTAACATTTTTTTTCTTTAAAAATTCAGAATTTTAATAACGGAGGACTAAGTTGACTGACGATTTACTCTTCCAGGTACTAATTTGACTAACTTATACTTCGGTCCAGGGATTTGACGGGGAAAAATCTTTCAGGGACCAGATTGCCTAACGACGAATCTTTCAGGGACTTGACGGAAAAATCTTTCAGGGACCAAATTGAGTAACGGTGAATCTTTCATAGACTAACTTGGTTGTTAAAAATAGTATGAGGACCAAACAGCCATAAATGTGATCTTTCAGGACCAAATTGGAGGTTTACTCAAAAAGAAACATGAGTAAAGTTAAGTGTTATAAAACAAAAAGCCAAGTGTCACCGTTAATTTATTGTTATATTAAGAATGAAAGTGAGAGTGCCAAGGGTAAACACAATAGAGGGGTTAAATTATGTTCTAAAACTTTTTGTAAACCTTTTCTTTCCAAAGCTTGTTTTTAAACTTTAATTTTAAGAAAACACTTTATAATGACATAAGCTTAGATACAAAATTCCTTATTAGGCAAATAAGTAGATAAAGGATGAGAAGAACACACGTGTGGATGTTTTTGTATTGGTTCACGCTAATCACTTGAACTAGCTCTAGTACTAAAACCTTCGGGGATTTGTGCTATCTTTGCACAAACTACAACAAATAGTTTTTAACACTCTTTAGACTTTGCAACCAATTATTATTTGCAGGGTTAAATATGATTTTGTCTCGGAACTTTGACCGAGATTTGGTTTTCGTCTCTTATCGGCATAAAGGTGAATTTTAGACTTCAGACTTTGATTATTGTTTGGTTTTCGTCCCTGTCGGTGTAAGTCGTTGACCGCTTTGCCTATGTGTCACGACAGGTCCTACGTGGCAATGTCCATGTCATTTAATGAGTCCACGTGAAAATTTTTTACCCATTTATTAATTAAAAAACTTAAAAATGTAAAAAAAGGAAATAAGAAGGAAACCATGTCGTCGTTGTTGTTGTTCTTCTTCTTTTCTTCTTCTTCTTCCCCAAACCACCACCACCTGCAATCCCCCACCACACCACGACATAACCCCAACGCCACCCACACTAAGCCATCACCCACCACTCCCCCAACCACCGCAATCCCCACCCACACCACGTTGATTTTACAATCAAACACCAGACCCCCACTTTCCCACTTTGCCGAGAAGGTAAATAACGTTGATTTAGGTTTTAATTTGTGGGTTTCATTTCTTTCTTCCCATTTCTCTCTTTTCAGATATGAGTTATAATTTGGGTCCTGATTTTTCTGTTGTTGATTTGGGTTTAAGGTTCATGGATGATGAATGTGAGGGAGACGATTGAAGGAGAAGGAGGCATCTAGGTAGCCAGTGCGTTGGGTTGTGGGTTAATTGCTTGGTTTTCTCACCATTTGTGACCGGTTCTGGGTTTTCTGGAGCTTGTTGGTGGTTGGGGGTGATGGCTCGGTGTGGGTGGCGTTGGGGGTTATGCTATGGTGTGGGTGGGGGATTGCAGGTGGTGGTGGTGGGTGATGCGGTGGTGGTAAGGAGGTTTCCTAAAGAAGAAGAAAAGAAGAACAATCTTGGGCTCTGGTAGTAACAATATATACACAGTGATCATGATAACATTTTAAGAACATTAAATGTTTTGAAAATTCGGAGCTTTCTTTAATTCTACTTTGCATTGGAATTAGTATTTACAAGAGTGTATTATTAAAAATGGAATCACAATTACAGTGAGCTGGAAGTGGATTTTGGATCTGAAGAGAATGCTTCCATCGCATATGCTGCTTTAGCCGTTGATAAGGAGGTTTCCTAAAGAAGAAGAAGAACGACATGGTTTACTTCTGATTTCCTTGTTTTTAAGGTTTTTAATTAATAAATGGATAAAAAAAATTCACGTTCACTAATTAAATGATGTAGACATTGCCACGTAGAACTTACTGTGACACATAAGCACGGTGGTCAACGTTAACACCGGCAGAGACGAAAACCAAATAATAATTAAAGTCTGAGGCTTAAAATCCACATTTACGCCGGTGAAGGACGAAAACCAAATCTCACTCAAAGTTCAGGAAAAAAACATATTTAACCCTTATTTGCACACTAAATCTAAATAAAAAGAAAGATGTTTGATCTCATAAAATATTAAGCATTAAAGAATGAAAGAGAAAAACACTTTCAAATAAAGAATGAAAGAATTATAGCCTTGAATGCGTTTTGAAATTGAACGTTCTCTCTGTCTTCAATCTTGTTGAAATTCTTTTATATGCTTTGAATCTCCATTGAGTATACATGACTGTTCGATAATGTCTATTGCATGCTTTAAATGCGAGAGGACGTTCTGATGAGATATATGTGTAGTATAAGTGACGCGTATTTAAAATGCACATTTTTCACTATAATTTTATATAATTTTGTACGTTAATGTTGCATTATATTTACAGAACTTTTGTGTTTTATGATTTATTTGCAATAGATAGGTCACAAATGAGAAGTGTGAAATACGGAAGAAAAACATGTAAAAAGGCAAAACCGAGTATTTGGTGAATTTCGCGAGCTGTCAACTATGAGCACTCGCTGTAGAATGGTTCGTGCAGATTCGTTCACCATAGGACAGGTTGAAATTTGAATATGTTATTTACAACTTCCAAATGTTGAATTTGACAAGTCGGATTGTCAAGAAATTTTTTATGCTGAGAGAACGAACCCAAAAAAGAAGCTACGACTATGCAAAATTTGCGAGGGTCGTGGTTCTAAAATAATAAATTAAAGCACAGTCGTGGTCATGTTAAGCACGAACGTACCTTCATTAAAACCTCATAAACATTGTCTGAACAAGCTCAGGATGGTTATTAAAGAGGGGAAAGGCTCCTAAGTCAAATATGCTTCATTCCAACACAATCTATACCTGCTGTGGAGATCGCAGAAGTGCCGTGGAGGCTGAGGAGCAAGGAGGAACACCTCAGAGGTAGATCGAAGGCGTAGAGAGATCCCTTTTATTGGTTTATATTGCCCTCTTTTATCTGAGCTATTAACCTTGATTAGGATTCCTATTTCCTTGATGTATATGATTCTTAGCTAAACGCCCTCTCTCGAGATTCCGATGTAGGAGATAATTGAACCTCCTATTTATATATATTATTGTATGCTATTCCAATTAATGGATGTGTTCGCTTTTTCTATCCTTTACTATGTTATGAATTAATTACTTATACTATAAGTCCTAGTAATTTTAGTTTGCTCTTGGGGGAGGGGTTAACTTTATGGAACCGTAGAGTACAGATAGTATGAATAATTAGGAGTGAACTCGCTCGTGATGAAGCAGGGTGGGTTTAGGAATAATTGTTTATGCTTCCGACTCGTATAGATAACTCTTTGTGCTTCACACCTATCTGTTTGATTAGAATCATAATCCTCTCATGTGAAAACTCTCTTATGTGCCATCATGTGGAATTTTTATGTCTATCTCTCTCTTCCTATGTATTAAATATGTGAGACCATTTAAATATTTATTAAGAGAGAGATAGATGCAATGTCTCACCTGACATTGTCATGTCACATAAGAAGATCCAAATCCATTTGATTATGCCTCCATGATGATTACTTGTTAGGTAATGAAATTCGGTAGGACAATTATCAATAACTTCAAGGTAATTTAATTCTTTAAGGGTATATTAAGCTCAATTAGGAATCTTAATTAATATATATACATCCGGGGTACATGAGTTGAATACTTATTAATCTCGAGGATGATCTTATCTGATTTCCTATTCTGTCTATTTACTTTTCTTTTATTTCATTGCATGACACAAAACCCTTTCAAATATTTATCGCCTAAACGAAGAACCTATTAGATTCAAACGATTAAATGAATTATTATGTTTTGATAATTAACAATTTCATCACAGTTTAATATCATTAGAGATAGAATTCCTACCACGTTGAAATTTCTCATATCTAGGAAAATCTATCTACTTGAAGAACTGAATAAATTACAAGGTGTTATCAAGAAAAACAGTCCTGCAAGAAGAAATCGTCCGGTCCTCATTGAAAGATAAATGCATACGCCTTCAAGAAGAGCTGTCAAGATATACAAAGAAGGCAAATCAAGTGGAGACAGTCTGACGACTCACCCAAGGTCACGGTTGCTCACAGTACCCAGATATACCTTGGAAAGCTCAGAAGCAACTATGATCAGCAAAAGCACATGGGATAAAATTGAAACAGTCCGGCACTTGAATAAACAATGCTCAACAGGAAGACTGTTTTGCCAAAAGTTGAATAAGTCTGGCAACAAATTATGAAGAAACATTCTCAGCTTTGAAGTATCTCTAGCCCTATACAAAGCAGTTGAGTAACAACTTATTCAAAAGGAGAACTTCAACAGTAGCACAAAAGAAGGAAGCTCCCAATTATCTACAAATCAAGAATACTATAATCTTCAAGAAAGGTTGAGATGAGAAAGTTCGTCTGCCTGTGCAACTCTCTCAGTGACGTAATTCTGAAGATTCTATAAAGACTGCGTCTGCCGAATCGTAATAAAAGATTTCGTCTGCTCAGATCATCAAAGTGCTCAACAGTCATAAATGCCAGAAAGCATGTGTCATGAGGTTATGAAGAATCATTTCAACAGAAGCATTAAAGAAATCGTCAACAATAACTCTGAAGAGTTTATCTATTATCATTGCTTCTTGGATCAAGAATTATCTACCTCGTCTGCACATTAAATGGAGCATTGTTGTTTGCGGAAAGAAGAAAAGGACGTAATTAATATATTATTCCTTGGTTCCTCTGCCTTTCTGCTTCTCCTCAAATCAAGCTGATTTCGCGGAATCAACGGCGAGAAATTCTAAACATCGTATTCCCTCCAAATTCAAAATTCAAATCTTATGTTCAGAGCATTTAATGATTCTTAGCTGGCATGCACTGGGATATTATGTTCAAACAAAAACCCAAAGCTGGACACAGCGCTGAGCCAGACGATATCAACCCAAGCAATTAATGCTTGACAGAACGTATTTAATGCTGCTCCGGAATTAAAGAATTAGCCGTTACTCACAAGGAAGCAGGAGCACTAACGGATCTATTTTCTCTCCTTCTATCAAAGATGAATGAAGAATTTCAACTGAAGATATAAATAGAGAATTCAGCTTCTAGAACAATTTGGCGACTTGAATTCAATTCATTGCATATATCGACCAAGTTTGCCTAGAGAACCAAGCTTCCATTGGTTCAAACTCAGAAAGCTTCAAGCCAAAATTTACCTGAGTTAAGTCGTCCACTTGTGTGAAGAACCTAGAGAGTGTTACTCTTATCTTAAGCCACACACAACACAGAACAAAGAACTTTAAATTCCTATCTTTTTTGTAACCCGAGCTTCATTTCTTCTACTCACTCTTATGGAAGAGAATTCTTGTAGAAAAACAAACCCAATTTGTAAAGGGAATCAGGAGTAGTCTTGTAGAATACTAATGAGGAGAAGTCCTGGAGAATACTTGAAAGGAGAAGTCTTGAGAACACTAGGAGAAGTCCTGTACAATACTTGATAGGAGAAGTCCTTATAATACTGGGAGAAGTCCCTGATAATACTTGTACTATTTGTTGAAATAGTGGAAAATCTTGGTAAAGTCAAGGACTGGACGTAGCCCTGACGATTATGGGGGTGAACCAAGATAAATATCGTGTATGCTTTAGTTTTCTGCCTATGTTAATTTTCCGCTGCATGCATGCATACACACATAATCTTTAACCTTCTTTGAAAACTATTAAGTAAGGCATATTTTAATAAAGAAGTTTTCAAAAATGACTCACACAATTCAAATCCCCATTTCTTGTGTGTTTATTTCACTATCAATTGGTATCAGAGCCTAACCGCTCTGAAAGTTACTAACATCTTCACAGATGCAGAGTGAAAAGATCCATGATTAACAGGTGTCTTCCTCAGTCAAAAGCAACCATGATCCAAAAGAACAATAAAGGAATCACACACTCTTAAGGAATAGGCTCAAGAAAATAGTAAAGGATGTTGTAGAAAAGCTGCTTGCACACAACTTGAAATCTGTAGAAAATTCCATACTCATCCAAGGAGAATAAGCTAGTGAAAACCTTGGTTTTCCAACCTAGCTCATATCTGGGGTCATCAATGCTGAATCTTCTAGCAATTCTATGAAATGAACGAACTCTGTTCAGAGAAGATTCCAAAAAGGAGAAGTCATCCTGACTTATGACAAGCTCATATTGAAACACTCAAATCAGAAGAATGGAGATGATGACAATGCACAATGCATATATGATGAACGCTGACCCTCCTGATGTATTCGTCTGATGGGTCTTCTACTTTAAGTATCTCCTTCCCTCAAATTATGAAGGAAAAATAAAAGGATGTTAAATATGTTGGTGAAACCCTGCTCGAATACTTGCAGAAGTGCAAGGGAAAGGATGCAGAGGTAACTCTATGTCCTAGATGCAGTGTAGTGTTCGATCGAAATGCTGCAAAAGCCATTGAAGCGACTATGAAGATACATCACAAGCCAGCGATGCAGAGGTTGGGGCATCGACCCCTTGGTACTCAAAGTTTGGGTTCAAGGAACTCATTCGAGTCGAGGCCACAATGAACTTCAGCTCATAAAAGGAAGAGCTTCGTCCCCCCCAACAGGAGTTCGACCTAACCAGTGGGTAGCCCCATTATATCCAAGGCCCACTGTCAAGTCAAAGGTCGAAGTGGGACATGTCTCCTTTAGAAAAGGGAATTCCTATGCTTCGAGAAATCAATCCCATGTTCCAGGCACTTATTCCGGAACGAACCCCTTGACCAAGACCCAGTGGAGAAGGCTATAGAGAAAAAGGAAAGCCTCCCGAGAAAAGGTAGCTGCCTAGAAAGGTAAAGCTGTAGTCAAAGATACTGGGAAGAAAACTCCATTATAGAAAATGGATAGCAAAGGGAAGTCTTTGTTTTAGGCTAGACAATCTAGTCGAACTAAGGCCTTACCCTACATGAACTTGGCATACAAACTTGAGCTAAGTCCAGATGCGAAGCCATTCGCACCTAAGGCTGTTCCTCCTAAACCCTTAACCACTGAGGAGGAAGGAATGCTCACTGATAACTTCGGCAGCGATCCCGAGAGTTTGGACATTATATGCAATGTAGTGTCCGTACTCCCAGTCGAGTATGATCAAACCACAGAGGTGGTTGAAAGCGAAGACGAATAGTACGTTGAGATGAAGATGATGACAACCCTTTGTGTTACTTCATTATGACAAAAGGAGGAGTCGAATAGCAAAACGGGGTCATCAAGAAACCAGATCCCGAAATGAAAAAGCACTTGAAGCCACTATTTGTTTGGGATCAAGTTGAGGACCAAGGGATCAATAAGGTTCTAGTCGATGGTGGAGCAGCGATCATCCTAATGCCTAAGTTCTTGATGAAGAAGTTAGGCAAAACTGAGGCGAATCTCCAGCCGCACAACATGATCCTATATGACTATGAAGGTAAAACCAATAAGTCATTGGGAGTCATTCCACTCGAGATTACCGTGGTATAGTAATGAGAACTACACTGTTTGTAGTAGTCCCTGCAAAAGAAAATCATAACCTGTTTTTGGGATGAGAGTGGATCCATGGTGTCAGAGCGGTTCCTTCGACTCTGCACCAGAAGTTATCTCTTTGGAGAGAAGTCAGTGTCCTTGAGAACCTCGACGCGGATCAAAGCTTTTTCTTGGCCGAATGTGATCAAGTCAACAAGAAGGCGTTCGACAAGAAACTTGCCAACATTCCTCCTTACAATGATTTGGCGAGCGACCTGAAGGGTAAAGGAGTTGCACTCTATTCAATTAGGCATGATCTTGATTATGGGTTTTATCAAAGGGACTAATTTAGCCTTGTAAACCTAGAAGAAAATGCCACAGGAGAGTGGCACATGGTGGATCCAATTTGGGCAAAAGGATGCTTGAAATTCGGCTCAAATAGCCGAAAATGCTGATGATCAAACGGTTCAAGAAGCTGGATATGTGCAACGAGGAACGCACTCGACTTCTACTTTTTGAAAAGTATACAAGTTTTACGTCGAAACATGGCGACGGCGTCAAAGGAATGTCATTACCTCAGTGAAATTCAAACGATGTAATTATAGGCGTGGTTTCAATTACATAATTATGCCTAAAATGTACTTTTCATGAAGTTATATTAATGAATAAAAGTCGAATTAGCGTTCCAGTTATTCGCGTGCTTATTTTTTATTAAAGTTATGATTCGTCGAAGCCTAGATTACGATTGAAACATGAAAAGTCAGCTTTAATGAATCATTTTTAATCAAAACGCTAGGAATGTTATTAAAACTTAGCGGTCAAAATATGTCGGTAGTAACAAATGTTACCCGAAAGATAAATTGATATTGGACTTTTTTATTATGATAAGGAAAATCCCATAATTACAGAGGCTAAACCAAGCTGTCAAAACAAAATTGAAAAGAAGTACAAGTCGACTGAAAATCCTGGTCTTAATCTAAAAGTCTTATAAAATTCTGCCTAAAACCAGGGAATAGGGGAAGAATCCATTGATTCTTCGACAAGCTCCATGGGATCATCAGAGCCACTCGAAGAATCGTCTGAAGAATTGCCTAAGTCTTCG
Source organism: Acmispon strigosus (assembly GCA_030819835.1). Lineage (NCBI taxonomy): Eukaryota > Viridiplantae > Streptophyta > Magnoliopsida > Fabales > Fabaceae > Acmispon > Acmispon strigosus. Next base: position 35,951,201 of record JAUAMA010000007.1, read on the forward strand.
GAAGAGGATGAATCTTCAATATTGAAGCCCTTGGCTCGAAGAAATTCCACTCCGATTCATCGGAAAGATCTTTCTTCCAAATCCCTCCAAGCCCGGGGAGGTAACCCATTAGGGCCTTTGAGGAGTTTGGTAATAAGGAAACCATAGGGAATGGCCCGTCCCTTGTCGGTGATGGTGTACGCTAAGTGGTTGTAGACAACGTCTACAACATTTATATACTCCTCACTTAGAATGGAGTATATGAGGAACAAATCCTTGTCGAAAACGTCCTCTAAGTGATCAACCCTCAGAAAAACCACTCTCGTGATTACTTGATGAAGAAACTTGGCCGGGACGAAGAGAGAATAATAGAGGGAGCGTTCGATGGCGGTAGGATTGTCCATGTGGTAGATGACCTCATCGATGTCCTCCCTGTCATGCCGCTTCCGCCAGCAGTCTGTGTAAACTTCGTCGTTTTCGTTGTTAAGGAGCTCTGAGAGTTTCTCCCTTGTCAGGGAAATGTTGCGTTTCAACATATTTCCCCTGAAGCTACCGTGCGGTTGAGAGAAAGGGAAGACCAGAAATCCATGACCAATTCAGGGTACATGAATTCGTTGGAAGCCTCACATAACTCAACGAGGCTGGTAGGCTTAAAGAGATGGAGCCGGGGACCTAGTAACGGCGGAGTTCAGGAAGGTTGACGAAGTAAGGGAGGCAGATGGTCACCATGATAATGCTTCTTTCAACAAAGTATTCTTCAAAAAGAGTGTGGACGAAGAAAACATGGTTTAAAGAGAAACATGCGAGGTAACCCCACTTATAGGGAAATGGAAGAAGGCAGAAGGGTTTCCTTCCTGACAGATGGAAGTGAAAAGCCATTCAAAGACAACTAACACTTGGTTCGGAGTTCGAACCACGAGAAACGTTTGCATTGGAAATCTAATGTTCATCATTGCCTATCTGCAAACGTAGTGGGCTATTAACTGCTCCACTATCATTACTAAACCGTCAATCTCCCTGCTACTTTAAAATTGAAAATGAAAGATAATTAAACTTATCTTTTATTTAAATTGAAAATTTCACATTTCTCAACAAAGGAGTCTTTCGAAGTATGATATTTTGGGGGCATCTGTTAGCCCGGAAATTTTCATAAGTCTTAGTTTGGTCGAATGTCGTAGCATAAGGTGATTTCTACCGAAATAAGAAATACTTAGCTAGAGCCAACAATGCGGTTTCCAAGCTTCGACTGAAATAGCGACGACATGCTGATTCGAAGTCGAATTCAGTAGGAAACAAAGCCTTAAAACAAACAAGTGTCAGAGCCTGTTTTGACCAAAGCCTTGATATGCACGAAGCTGTTTTTCGACGGAAAGCTTGGAAGCAGTTAGATCAACAGGACACATGGAGAATGAAGAAGCAGATAGAATACACGTGTAAAGACAAGAAGAAATGACCATTGCAAGCAGTTAGAAGGTTTTTCCTATAAATAGAAGAAATGAAGGAAAATTCATGGTCTTTCGCCCACATCACAACACGTCTGGTAGCGTTTACCCTCACCCCTACGCCATAAGTCCACTGGTAGCGACGCAGAGCAATAGGAACGAGACACACATGAGTGATTGAGTGATGGTCGACTGGCCAAACCTTTAAATTTCATGCAAACCTTTATAATTTCTCTGCACTTTACATTTTAATGAAACTTATTTTCACTTTCTTTTCCTTTTTTTATTCTGCCTCTCCCCCTTCGACGCTTGGAAGCGCTTCCCTTTCAAGTCTCTTCTCCCAAACTCGCACGATCAATCCGCTCGAACCACTTTCGACGGACTCACGCCATCCACGCCGCCCACGCACTCCACGCGCACCGGGAAGATTTTCGTATTCGCAGGACCCGTAAGAGGATAGAATCCAGCTTCTTCATAAACATGCAGATTTTCTTGTGGTGATACCCTAATTACCAAAAATCAGCGTAAACACATGTGTTGTAGTGGACATTGAGTGCTGGTTGTGATCAATGCCACCAAATGGACCTTACTTTTCTTGGATCCTTTGCTTGGTGGTTTAAGAAATGGAAGAAATTTTTTATCGGTAAGCATATAGATCTACCGTACTATATAGTCTTACTATTCGACATGTTTACTCATTGGGTTATTCGTTCATTTTGTTAGCACAATGAAGATCTACCGTGCTACTTGCAATGATAAGAAGATTAAATGGAGCAAAGCCAAATGGAATATTGTAAAGGTATATATATATATATATATATATATATATATATATATATATATATATATATTTACATAACTCAAACCAATTATATCCACCAAATCACTTATATTTTTTATTTATTTTTGTAGTGCCCTACTCAAACAAACAATATAGATTGTGGGTACTATGTGCTAAGCTTTCTAAGAGACATTATTGTGCACAATCAATCTACAATTCCTTATGCGGTATGAAACTTTACATTTATTTATTGTTTATATAACAAAATTCTTATCTTTTAGTATTTTTAATTTGTAATCTAACTCTAATTTTGGTTATTTTTACTATCATTTTGCAGTACATCCCTGATTATCAATTCGAATCCTACGATCAGGACCAGCTAAATGAAATTAAAGAAGAGCGGGCTGCTTATGTGTTACAAAATTTTGCCTAAAATGTGTAGATGTGGGTTGTACATATTATATTGGTTGTAGATTATCTTGTTAGAGGTATTTGGTCTATATATATGTTCTATCACATACTGTTGATCATGGTTGCATGATGGATTTGATTTGATTATTCTTTAATTTATATGTAGCATTATAGATTATTAGATTACAGACTGTTTGACAAAGAAGTAGTTATATTTTTGCATACTCTTGGCAGAATGGCAACGCATGAGCGTTGGATTCCTAGCGCTCGGGCGCTGGAAAAAATAACAGAGTTAAAAAAAATTAAAAAATAAAAAACCGAAGCATATTATCACGGTTCTTAAAGGAACCGTGGTAACAAAGGTTAAAAAAAAACCAAAACATATTACCACGGTTCTTACCTGAACCGTGGTAACAGAGGGAAAAAAAAACCAAACATATTACCACGGTTCACACAGGAACCGCGGTAACAGTGGTATAAAAAAAAACCGAACGTATTACCACGGTTCTTAGTGGAACTGTAGTAACAGAGGAACAAAATTACCACGATTCCACCATGAGCTGTGGTAACAGAGGTGTGATATTACTACGGTTTCTCCTTGAACTGTGGTATCAAAGGCATGATATTACCACGGTTCCGCCTTGAACCAAGTATTACAGAGGTATGATATTACCACGGTTCCGCCTTCAACCGTCGTAATTGATCCATTATTACACCGAGCAATACCACCATTTAACCGTGGTAATATGCTGCCCGAAACTGTGGTAAAATGAAAATTTTATTGTAGTGTTTACAGCAACCGAAAAAATTTATATGTCATTCTTTAAAAGATACAAAGATGATCAAGAGAGAAAAATATAATTATCTGTATCCGGGAGTTTCCGTGCAAAATAAGAATATGATATAAGGGATTCAGATCTTTTTAATAAGCCAAATAAATTAAAGGGACAAAAGGTCTCCAAGCCATTACAAAAAGATCTGATTATAGATAGATCAAATACCAGAAAACTGATGACAATAGCTCTATCAAAATTGTTAAATAATAATTAGAAAGACATTGCAATTGCCAGCCAAATTGATATTTATACGTTTGTCCTTTCTCATCCAAATTTCTCGTGAAGTTGACAAATTGAAACGAAATGATATGGGGAAATGAAAGGACTCAATTTCCAAGCAACATATAGTACACACCTCTTCGTCCGTAATTATAAACTAATATCGTAAAATTCACGCTTATTAGAAAAATAAATGATAAGATTAGTTGATACATTAATTTTAAAAAAATTTGTACAATTTTCCATATCTACCCATATTTAAGATCAAACTTTTCAATCATTATAGTATTAAAAAACCAATAAATGCAAGGGTAAATATGAAAAGAGAAATTAACTTTTGTTAAGTTAACTTATATTTAGTGACACCATATAAGTGTCGGGAGTAAAATATAAGAGTATGGAATGGAAAATGTGGAATCCTAGTTTTGTTATCCGAACCCTATGCTATCCCATAAATGTGATTATTTGAACTATTTCAAATCAAACCCATGAATAAAAAGGAGTAAGAATGAGAGAAAAAGATAACTATGCCTTTTGGAAGCTCAATATGAGCAACCAAATCACATGACACAAACATCCATCTTTCTCTCTTTAATCGGCAAAAATTCACTCTGAAACGTCTCCTTTCACGACGTAAATGCTCTTTCATGCTTTGATGGAGGTTTTGGTGATCCCCCATCTACCTTTCCTCACGCCACATGATACAATTACCTTTTACAAGTGATGGTCATTTCGATCTTGAAAGCTGATCGTAGAAAGTATCTCAAAAGAGTGTTCCACTCTACCAATAAGGTCTAGCACATTCGATAAATAGCTGAACTCTTTAAACATTTAATTCAGAGTTTGATCTTTGAGTTGTTTAAATGAAGAATGATTTGTTGGGAGGAATCTACCCATTTAATATAATCTCAGAATCTCAAAGACATTACCTTTCATAACTGTCGGCCGTGAAAATATCTTAGGAAAAAAAAGATAAATCTTCACTTCTTTGGATTCATTCTCGAGAGATTTTGCCGTTTCCTTTGCTATGTAAATACGTCATTGGTTTCGTACCACTATGTATAACACTAATTCATTGTCAAATGCTCCCAACCACCATCACTATGTTCTGTTTAATGAGCAATTTGTTAATACATATAGCTATAAATATTCACAAAATACAACTTTGGAATTTCGTACCTTCAAAATAGCTAGCTATGAAAATGCTTTGAGAGTTAGTTTTGAGTCACAAGTAATTGGAATGTTGGTTTTAGATATGAAATTTTATATGAATTCAACTACAATATTTATTTTTATTATATATGTAGTTCATTGATATTTAATTTTAATATTTCAATTATACAATGTTTTAATGAAGGATTTCTCTTAAGTGTGACATAGCCCAGGATAAGGTTCCCTACCTAGCCAATCTCTTTAAATAGTAAAATATACACCAAATTTCGGTAAATATGAAGTATACACACATAAAATATTCTATATATTCATGGAATTCGTAATGTACAAGCATGGATGAGGCAACTAGAACTAGTTTCTCGTATATTATAAAAGTTTGCGTAAGTAGGAGTCCAACCAAACAGATTAACCGGTAAATTTATATTTTGTAGTGTTTTTCATGTATTTTCTGCCCATTCAAAGAACATATTCTGGCCGGCTCTAGTGGCCACTAGGCCAATATGGTCCTGGTTAACTCAAGGGATTCACAACCAAATGCATGTTGTGTCGGTTATTTAAGACTTCTAAAATAAAGTCTTAACTCATCCAAACAGCTAGTCAAGAAAATTTAAATTAAAGCTGGTTGAATTAATGATTCAAAGATTACACAAGCAAAGTTGTTATCTCTGAAGCTATTTACAATGGATAAGCCAAGTTTAAAAGCCTTCATAACTAATGTTGAGTTTGGCTCATTAAGAATTGCATCGTCTGAGTAAGAGATGTTTGGCATCGTCTGTGTTGGAGATGCTTGGATCGTCTGTGAGAAACACGCTAGGATCGTCTGCCTTAGAGTTGCTTGGCATCGTCTGAGTCAAATGCGTGGTCTGCCGAAGACAACTCATGAGCACTGAGACTCCGTAATATCCACTGCGATTAGGATCTGATTGGTCTAGGGGACTGCGATAGGATTTAATGATACTTTGTCGTGTAGCATTAGAATCTTGTATATATATGTTGTAACACTGAAACCCTAATTATTCTGAATGAGTCGGTGCTATAGCCATCTATAGTCGCAGAGGTAGACCAATTGGTCGAACTGCGTGAACAAACTCTTATGTGTGCTTTCTAACCCTAATTTCTCCTAAGTTACTCTGTGCAATCCAAGGTGTCTAAACCATGAATTGGTATCAGAGCGACCATGACTACTGGCGGCGCAAAGTTTTATGTTGAAAAGTTCAATGGAATGGGCAACTTCGGCTTATGGCAACGCAGAGTCAAGGATTTGTTGGCTCAACAAGGATTGCATAAGGGGCAGCGTGAGGAGAAACTGACGGGTATGCAAGACATAGATTGGACAGAGATGCGAGAGATGGCCGCTGGATTGATACGTCTTTGCGTTTCTGACGAGGTGATGTTTCATATCGCGGATCTCACGACTCCGAAGGCCGTTTCGGACAAGTTGGAGAGCCAATATTAGTCCAAAACATTGATGAACAAGCTATTTGCAAAGCAGAGGCTTTACAGTCTGAAGATGCAGGAGAGAAGTTATCTCCAGAGTCATGTTAAACATTTCACCATGATAGTTGCAGATCTGTTGCGACTGGGGGTGAAGATTGGCGATGAAGACAAGGCAGTCATTTTGTTGTGTCCGTTACCAAGTTCCTACGACCACTGGTCACTACTCTTACTTACGGGAAGGACGCTATTACGTTTGATGCCATCACGTGTGCACTCTTGTCTCACTCTCAAAGGAGACAAAATGTAGAGGAGGGAAGTCAAGGTGAAAGTCTGTTTGCTAAGGGAGGACAAGATCGTGGACGGAATAAGGGTAAATCTACAGGGAATAAGAAACGTTCTAAATCCAAGCAGAAGAGGAACATAGCAGAGTGTTATAACTGCAAGTAGGTTGGTCACTGGAAGAGGGACTGTCCGAATCCCTCTAACTCTGCAAATGTGGCTTAGACTGATGATTCCAGCAGTGAAGGAGATATGCTAAGTGTCTCATTAGGTAAATGCACATATGCATGAATTATTGATTTTGGATGCTCCTACCATATGACGCCGCACCAGGAGTGGTTCAGTTCGTTCAAGGCGGGCAAGTTTGGATTTGTCTATTTAGGTGATGACAAAACATGTGATATCACTGGAATAGGGCAAATTAAAATTGCTATGGACCATGGTGGCTCGCGTATACTAGGTTATGTGAGTTATGTCCCAGACTTGAGGAAGAATCTGATTTCCTTCGGTACTTTACAGGAGAACGGTTACTCCTTTCGTTCAGACGAAGGTAAAGATACTCTGAAGGTGTGCAAGGGTGCACTGACAATCTGATTTCCTTCCTCTGCGTTCTGTCTCCTTTGAGAGTGAGACAAAGGTGCAGACCTGATGGAATCAAGCGTGATAACGTCCTTCCCTTAAGTAAGAGTAGTGACCAAGTGGTCGTAGAACTTGGTAACGAACAAAGAAAAATAACTGCTTTATCTTCATCATCAACCTTCACCCCCAGTCGCAGGAAGTCTGCAACTATTGTGGTGAAATGATTAAAATGACTTTGAAGGTCACTTCCCTCTTGCATCTTCAGAATGTAAAGCCTTTTCTTTGCAAATAGCTTGTTCATCAACGTTTTGGACTGGTATTGACTCTCCAACTTGTCCCAAACGTCCTTCGGAGTCGTGAGATCCGCGATACGAAACATCACTTCATCTGAAACGCAGAGACGAATCAATCCAGCGGCCTTCTCTTACATCTCCGACAAATCTATGTTTGTCATACCCTGTGGTTTCTCTGCTCGCTGCGCCTTCTGCAATCCTTGTTGAGCCAACAAATCCTTGACTCTACGTTGCCATAAGCCGAAGTTACCTGTTCCATTGAACTTTTCAACGTCAAACTTTGTGCCGCCAGTAGTCATTGTTGCTCTGATACCAATTGTTGGTCTCAGACACTTGGATTGCACAGAGTAACTTTATGAGAAAAAGGTACGAAAAGCACACATAAAATTTGTTCACGCAGTTCGACCAATATGTCTACGTCTGCGGCTATAGATTGTTATAGCTCAAATTCTCATTCAGAATAGGAATTAGGGTTTAAGTGTTACAACATATTTATACTAGGATTCTAATGCTATACGACAACGTATCATTAAATCCTATCGCAGTCCCATTAACCAATTAGATCCGCGTTACAACGGATATTATGGAGTCGTTAGTGCTCATTAGTTGTCTTCAACAGACCACATGTCTTTAGCCCAGATGAGGCCTAGTACTGCTAAGTCAGACGATCTTCAACTCAGATGATCTTTGACTAAGACGAACTCCAAGTATCCCAGACGGTCTGAGCATCTCTGGCTAGACGATTCTAGTGTGTCTGACCCAGACGATCTCAACATTTCCAACTCAGACGAGGCAACCAAAATGAGCCATACTCAACACTTCTACGCTAGCTAACTAGGTATTGGCGAAAAAATCTAATGGAAAACGCAATATGTGCATTGTTTGAAAGAATTTGAATAAGGCTTTCTGGAATGATCTTTTTTTAAGTGCCTGACATAAAAAAATTGGTAGATGATTCATCCGGCTAATAGATTTTATCCTTCATGGATACCAATGCTGGTTATAAACAAGTTTCAATGTACCATTTGTATGAGGAAAAACTACGTTTATAACTGAGAAGTCTATATTTTTCTATAAGATGATGACATTTAGAATAAAAAACACTTGAGTTACTTATCAACGAATAATGACCATAGATTTTCGAGAGTTGATTGGAGAAAATGATTGTGACGAATTCAACTACATGAGACCATGTGATAGATCTAGGAGATATATTTGAACAATTAAGGAAGTATAATATGAGCCTAAACCCTAATTAATGTGCTTTTAAAGTTCTAAGTTGGGAATTTCCTTAGGTTCATGCTCACCCAAAGAGGAATTGAGGTAAACCCAGACAAATGTAAGGTAGTCATAGAGATGCCAAGCCCTTGAACTGGCAAAGAGGTGCAACAATTAACTGTCGGATAGTGGCATTAACAAGGTTCATGGAAAATCTCCACATCGAGCTCTTCCTCCTTATCGCCACTTAAAGAAGGGAAAAAAATTTCCAGTTTGACGAGCTATGAGAACAAGCCTTTTAGAGCTTGAAGCAAACGATCACTTCTCCTTAGCAGTTAATGAAGAAACGGTCATTGCAGTGCTGGAAAGAGACACCCCAAATGGGAAATTTTAGTTTACTCTGTTAGCAATGTGTTGCATGGCCTACAAGTCATATATCAAAATCTTGAGAATGCACTGTTCGCCTTGATAGCAATAGCAAGAAGATTGAGGCAAATGAAGAGGGCGTGAAAATATAACAATTCTTGAGGTTCAACTTTCCAACCTCAATTATTCAATCCAAATACGATAGGAAAGCATTTTCTCATTCTTTGATGAAATATTTGAGTAAGGAACAATCTAGAAATGTCTTGTAGGAGGACAGGAACATTCTAAGAAATTATTGTGAGCGGGGTCGACAAATAAATGATGATGTTGTTAGATTCGTAAAGAAATTTGATGCTTGTAAACGACATGTCGATATATCTTGTGCTCCTCCTAATGAGTTTTCTTCAGCAAATTTTCCTTGACCTTTCTACCAATGGAGAATTGACTTACTCGAATCATTTCCACCTACATAAGGACAAGTCAAGTTCTAGTGGTTGTTGTTGACTACTTTACAAAATGGAAGAGATGAAACCTTTCATGACTATCACATCAGCCAAAATTTAAAATTTATCTTATAAGAATATTATTAGTATATTTGAGATTCCTTATATTAGTGGTAATAGATAAATGGCCAGGCCAGGGTGGCAAATAGACTCATCCTAACAAGCTTGTTGAAAAGAGTTGATGCAATTGGAGGAAGTTGGATAGAACAACTAGATCATGTATTATGGGCTTACAGAACCACGAGAGAAATTCCATTCAAACTTACTCATGGTGGGAGGATAAAATCCCAACTTAGATATGTGAACCAACTCTACCAACATAAATTTATCATGAAGAAGATAATGGAGTAGTAATTTTGTAAGAACTTGATCTCGCTGATTAGATTTTTGCAAAATCTCATATGGAGGAAATGACCCTCAAACAAAGAATGATGGCAGGATATAACTCAAAGGTAACTTTGAGGAATTTTAATATCGGGAATCTTTTCCTCCACAAAGAGGATGTTGGTGGAAAAAAACTCTACTAATGGGAAACTAGCAGCCAATTGGAAAGGTCTTAACAGGGTCATCCAATCAACGAATAAAGGAACTTACGCTTTGGAGTCAATTGAAGGAAAATCAAATCCCTCGTTTATTGAACGATGTGATCCTAAGAAGATATTACAGATGATTTAAACTATATAAAAAGAAAAAATATTTCTTGCAAAGTTTATTTTCAATTTATAAATAAAATTTGAGAAGGATTTCAGAAGATTCTGTCTCGCATTTTTCATTTGATGATTGCAGGAAAATCACAACAGATTTGGTTTTAGCCTTGTCTAAGATGATTTTCCAACGAATAATGTTGAGATCAAGAATCTCAAAAAATTGAGAATTTCAGCCCATATCACAAAGACTTGATATTAACCTCGTCTAAGATGACCGGTAGAATATTAGTCAATTTATAATTTTTTTTGAAAGGAAGAATATTAGTCTAATATGTTTAGATTAATTTTATTAGTCAAGTATTATAATAAAATATCTTTAGCTTTATAATTTAGCATGTATTACTTTAAAAAGGATAAGTGATCCAGTAAAATTGAGATCCAATTTCAATGTTATTTAGAGACTTTAGTTTCTATATTTATGCAATCATTGACTTTGAAAGGCACTTGCAAGTGATCTTCCATGCACATTTACATGTAAGAAAGTAAAATTTGAAGAAAAAGAAAAGGTAAACGTCCTAACATTTGTCCTTTTGGAACTACATTGATAGTTAGTTAAGCCTATGCGCACAAAAAGTTGTATAATTTCATAGTCACGACATTCACCATATACTGCTGACAATAATATTTGGAGTAGTCCAATTTCTAAGTTTTGGACTTTAGGCCAAAGACATTTCCCTCTCTTAAGGGGATTATACCCTAATGGGTCCCAAGGGCAATTGGCGACGTGTGAAAAGTCCCTGTCGACAATATATGCAACTATAACAATACATATGAATATACACGGCTGAACTGATATCTAGTTATCTAGACCCATAATGACAGAGAAAGATCATGCATTACAACCTCATATATATATATATATATATATATATATATAGCTTCCTTTTTTTATATGGCCGATTTACAGAATTAAGTAGAACAAGGTAATTATGATTATTTTGTTACAATTTTGGACCTCATGATTTTGCTATCATTCTATACATGATACATTACACGCAACTATCAATAATTGATTTAGGGTTAACTAACTTTTTAAGTCCCAATAAAATATGATATGTCTAACTTTAGTCCCAATCAAAGTAAAGTTTGGCTAACATCTCTCCGTTTTAGGAACTAGTGCCCCACTTTTAGTCCTCACCAAAAAGAGAATTCTGACGACTTTGTCATGTGTCCGACTCGGTCCTATATGACACTAACACATGTTTAATGAAGCGCTAAGTTGATTTTTTTTTTCCACATCACGTCTGATTCCTTAACACTATATTTAAATCCAATCAACTAACCTAACTATCCCCAATCCAATTAAACCCAACACAAAATTAGAAACCCCATTGTAAATCAAGAACACTTAACCTAGCAAACACATATTTCAAGAGCCAAGAACCTTCAAATCCAGCAAATGAAAATTGAGAACTTCGAGAACCTTAAGAACCTTCAACCCAGTCCCCTGAAACTGATAGTAAGAACCTTCAACCCCTAACCCTAACCCCAACCCCGTCCTCCTCCTCCTTCTTCATGCAAACGCGGCAACCCAAACAAACACTTTTACTTGCGCCTAAATCATCTTTCCTCTCAAGTTCCATTTCGATCTTACCAATCCCTAGAAACACTAATCAACAAATCATACAAATCGAAGGTAAAGAAGAGAAGAATAAGGTGGGCATGGGCGAGCTTGTTGATGAGAAGGTGGAAAAGGGAAGAAAATACTCCAAAGGCTACAAAACCCTTCTCCTCCTCCTTAGTGGTTGTTGTTGTGATGGGGATTCGATGGAAGAAGAACCAGTATGAGAGGAATGGTTGGACATGGATCTGGATTTTGAAGGGTATGGTTTGTTTATTGGGGGTGAGAGGTGTGAGAAGATTGAGATAAATAGGATTTTAAGGGGCTTACTTTGGTTGGAACTTCTTGGCTGTCACAAGGATTTGAACCTACGTTTATTTTAAAAAGTTTAAACTGTAGTAATGTTTGCATGAACCAGCCTAGATATTTGGGATTCGTTGGTGTAGTTCTACGATTTCATCATCTTTTCATGAAAAAAAACACTAGTCGTCGTATCTCAACCTCCGACATGGAGTGAAAGTGGGTCATTTCCTATAACTAAGGGATGATATCTAGATTTTACTCTGGTGAGGAACTAAAATCAGACTTACACTATTTTACATGGACCAAAAACTTAGTTAACCCATCAATGGGCATCACTCAGGTACCCTTTTAAAATTGGAGGGTTCAATACCCTTTGGTCTATTTTTACATATCAAGACAGGATTGAAAAGTGTAAATACTTATTCTGAAAAATAACATGACATATCAAGACAAAAAGGTACGGAGCCCTTCCATTTTAAATGAGTACCAGAGAAATTAGTTATCTCCTCATTGTTGTGGGTTGTTGGATTACAATCTTAAGGATTGTGAGGTTGTTGTGGTTGGGATGTTAGATAAAGGTGTTTTTTCTCTCCCTTATATACAATGGGTTAGGGCAGAGATGGATAAGTTCCCTTTTGGTTCAGGTTCTAGTTCATGGATTGGAGGAAATACTAATTCTTCACAGGGTTGTTCGGTATCTCATGATGGATGTTCTATTCATGTGACAACACATGCTTTTGTTGCACCACTTGTTTACTCCCCTTGTAATAATGTGCAAGATGTGCATCCTCCAACGGGGGATAGTGCGGTTGGGGGGAAGTGTTCGCACCGTACTGTGGCTCAGCCTAATGAGGAGATTTTGGAATCTATTGCGAATTTAATGGTGCAAGAAAGTGTTGGAAATGGAGGTCTTGGGGAGATTTCGGGAGCTACAATGGCAACCTGAGTGCACATTACAAGAAACGTCCAGTTGAGGAAATTGGTTTTGTTGAGGTATCTAAACATTCCAAAAAGGCTATATTTGATGTTCTATTGGCGAAGGCTACTAGTTAGTTCCATTGGTCACAATGAAAGTCTTGTCGTGGAACTACAATAGGCTAAGGAACCTAGGGGTAGTGTCGGCACAAGCTCATCCACATAGAAGGTTTTGATTTGGGGTTTTTATGGAAACTCAGAAGAAAGTGTCAGAGATGTAGTGTATGCGTTGTTTGGGAATTTTTTCTAGTGTGATTGCTACTGATTACTGTGGTTCTGATCGGTTTAATAGGGGGAGCCTTTTACTTTCTTTGAAAGGAGAAGGTCAGGGTGCTTCTTGGGAACTTCTTGGCTGTCACAAAAAGCTATATCTATAGTGGGTTTGGGAGCCTTGCAAATTCAGAATTAGTTGTATCTGCAAGAATGGATCCAGTTCCTTATGCCTAAAGAAAACCTAGTTCTAAGTGATGAAACCTAACAAACCAGACTGTTACTGTAATGTAATCAATAGATAAAACCAACCACAACAAAGCATAGTAGCGATTCTTTGTACACTATTTTCCAAATTGGATTTAATGAATAACTAGAAGCTTTACCGTAATCAACCTTAAGAATTAGTTACTTCAATATAAAATAGAAATAGATAAAACAAAAGAGTAAATCTGCAGCCAAAAAATCATGCAAAATTGGGTCTTAATATGCAAAAGTTGAACGCAAACTAGGTTTATCAACCGGAAAAGGGGCAAAATCCTAATGTATAGAAACCCTCACATTCGAATCACATAGGAAATTAAACAAAGAATCCTAACCTTTCTGTTTCAAGCTGAGAGATGATGAAAATCCAGTTGAGGGTGACTGAGGAGAAGCGAAATAGAGCAGCTGCAAGAGGGACGGTTGACGGCGACGGAGGTGAGGCAAAACAGCGCAGGGAGAGCAACAGTTGAGGGCGACAGAGGTGAAGCGAAACTGAGCAAGGAGAGTGACGGTTGAGGGCGACGGAGGAGAAGAGAAACAGAGCAGCTGCGAGAGGGCTGGTTGAGGGCGATAGAGGCGACGGTTGAGGGTGACATAGGTGATTCGAAACAGACAACGGAGAGAGACGGTTGAGGGCGACGGAGGAGAAGCGAAATAGAGCAGCCGCGAGAGGGACGATTAGGGGCGACGGAGGTGAGGGTCGTCAATCGTGGGTCGAGGGTTTTGCAGAAAGAAAGGAATGGAGGGAACTGAAAAGTTGTGCACGGGTTTTTGGGTATTAAAAAATCCATATTACCGGCGGTTCAAACCGCCGTAATTAATGTAATACACACATGCCGACGGTAGGTACAACCGCCGCAAAATTCTTCATAAGAAAAAGAAGCGACGGCGGTTCCAGAAACCGCCGCTAAATATTCGACGCTATACTGCTTATTTCGTGTAGTGAATTCATATTTCGCTGCGGATATCAATCGCATGACTCCTTTGCAGAGCTTTCATTGGTTTAAAGCTTTTAATTCAGCTCTCTTGGCTAGGTAATGGTGGTGTATAATGATCATGACAGTGGAGGAATTCTTGATAGCCCATGTGTTTAAGGTTATCTAATGTTGAAAGACTTCTTTATATTTTGCTAAGCGAGGTTATCGCCCTAGCTATCCTTGGCGTAGTATTTATGATGCCAAGTGGGTGAGTTATCGAGGATGCTTTTGGAGAGTGGTTACAAGTCAACTTATTTGCATTTGACATGCCAAGTTGGGGGCTCCTTTTCCAAGCGGGTTCTAAGCCTAAAGACCAATAGCATCGTGATCAACCCAAAATGTTTGCTCCTAAGCAAGTGCCATAAGGGCAGATTGAATGACTTAGTGAAGGAACACATCCCAACCAGTGTCTGAGAGACCACCAGAAAGCCAAGATACAACGAGCAAAGCAGGCCAGGCCAGAGTTGACCATGTGCTCAGAATCTTCCGCTAAGGACTTCCCCCATTCTTGCAGAGACAACCGCCATAGATCCTGAGCCTATAAATACAGGTGCGGTCGTTCATTTACATAAGATGTTTTTCATTCTAGCATTTCTAAGAGTTCTACTAAGACTCTAGGATTCTCTCATTGCTCTCTCATTGTCTTGAGCATCGGAGTGTCTTCTGCAAGTACCCCATTTACATCAAGGAACCAGCAGCACTACAACTCAACCAAAGCTACATTCTGCCGTGCTCTGCTGTAAAGTTTAAAGAAGATCTCTTTGAAATTCTCATAACCGAATAATTTCATATAAATGTATTACATATTATGGTGAATAATATTATTTAATTAGTATCTGTTCAACCACATTTTAACTTTTGAATTTTAAATTGGTGTCTTAATTTGTTCATTGACCGTTACAATTTTCTAAACATTGGAAAAAATATGACATGCTCATTTTTGCACTTTTTGGGTAAGTTAGATTGATTTAATTCTAGCTCGGTCTCTAAGTTAAGTGTGTGAACATAAATCTACAATTTTATCGCATTGCAGCCACAATCAACCCTTCATGGACTGAGCTTTATTTCTGATCTCTGGTTAAGGGAATACCATTATTTGACCTAGTTTTAAATGATAAAGGCTATTACTATAACATATATGGACATGACATCAATCATGGTCTTAGGTTAGAAAAAAATTATGTTTACAAACTTTTTCCACCTCCACCTTGAAAATTTATCAATGGAAGAAAGATAAATGAGTGATATAATACGTGATGTGATAAAAAACATAAAAAAATAAAAAGAGAAATGACTGAAAATGAGATAATAAAAAAGTGTCTTTGTATCAAAACTCCTTGGGTGAAGGTACTTACTCGTCTTACATTTTCTTTTTCTCCTTTTGCGATTTTAGCTAAAGGCAAATTTCTTATAGGTCCTATTTCATCCTCCGAAACTCAATTTTATCCTTCTAAAATTCAAATCAATGATGAGAGAGAGAGAGACAAAGAGGACATGGTATTATTGACATGGTTTAAGAGCACCAAACACCGTTGATATAAAAAGCAAAAGGAGATGTGGTTTTAAGTCTGAAACACCCAGAAAGCATAACTAAATGAAATGACCATAATGGACCCCCAAAATAAAATCAAACAGAGACAGGAATGGTCAGGATAAATAGCACAAGTCACCATTGACAAGCTTGGAATCTACATTTGTAATCCCAAAAGGGGTCTCCTCTTGAGCTGTATTTTTTCCCAAATTCAATTTTCATTCAATTTTTTTTTTATTCTTTTGTCTAATTTCTTTTTTTTTCAATTAGACATTGTACGTACTTTGTCCTTTTTAATTTGTTGCAGCTAGTACAACTTTAATGGTTAAATGTGAGCTTAATTAATACTACTTATCATATTTTCTTTCATTTATATTTTTATTTAATGTTGTGTTAATTTTGTTTTAAGTCGTCTAAAATAATAAATTATTAATTTTAATCTCTCTTTAAATTTTTTATTCATTTTGGTCCCTCTAAAATATAATTTTTTTATTCTAATCTCTTCATCCATTTTTGTAGCATTGAGTGGCGGTTGAAACCGTCACTAACATATTTTGTGGCGCTTTAAATTGTGTCACTAATGCACAAAAATGCCACAAAAGTGTTAGTAGCGGTTTAAGCAATCACAAAATACCACAAATATGAATGAAAAAATTAAAATCAATAATTCGCTGTTTAGGGGACCAAAATCAATGAACAAATAAAGGAGGACCAAAATCTATAATTATTTATTTTGGGGAATCAAAACATATTTAACCTTTTAATATTATATCTTTTACGTACTACCTCCTATTTTTACCTATCACAATTATACCAACTTTTTAACGAATAACTATCATTCTCTCCTTTTAATACTATAACTCAACTTTAAATAAGAGTGTTTTAGTCAAATAATATATCAATTAATGAGCTCCTAAAGTGTGTGCATAATCTTAAACAACAATTATTTTGGAATTGAAACAGTGTATAAGTATATAAGAAGTAAATAACTATGTCACGCTCCTCAAGAAATGTAGTTGACATACTAAGTAGCATTAAATTTATTATTAATTTATATATATTAAAATTACCCACTATTTATTTTGTTTAATTTCTATCTACTTTTAAAAGTGGAAAGAAAGAGAAAGTTCATCTACGTAAGGTTATTCTTGTAAAAATAAATAAATTAATACATTAGAAATTTCAAAAAATTAACTCTTACAAAAGGGATTAAAATGTACCTCCAATTTAATTATTACAATAAGGAGCAGAGCATATGATTATGCATTTTTGTTCTTTTTCCTTATTTCGAGGGAGGCGAAGGGTGGTGGTTTCTAGGTGCACTTGCACCCTAAGTGGTGCACCGTGCACCACTCTAAATGACCTGTTATAATAGATTTTTTCCCTGATTTTTTAAAAAAATTGAAAATAATAATAATTAGTTAATGTCATTTTTACCCCTTCTTTCACTAAAAAAAGTCTGAGAAATGAAGAGAAAGACATTAAAAGGGGCTTTATGGTAATGAACAAATTGAAATTGTAATAAATTATAAAAATTAAATAACCTGTAGAACCGGTTTTCAGTTTCTCACGTGGACATTTGGCATAATCTCATTGGCCAGAAAATAGCAGTGCATGGTGCACTACTTAAATGGTAGTTCACTCACTACTTAAAATGATTATAGCTGGTCTTGCAACTATATAATGCCGATTCGAATTTCGGTTCAAAACAACATTTAATGCAAAATAATATTTAATGCATTGTAATTCAGCATCACATTTCCAATGCTTTCAACCAATGGAATGTATTTGTTGAATTGTAAGATAAATGTGTTTTCATATTCAACCAACACAAATCCAATTAGAACCTATAGTCATTAAACAAAGCAACTACTTTGCATTTCACGCATCCGACAACCTACAAAGCCATTATAAGTGTCAAGTGAAATGTTTTTACACTTTCTGAGTCTATATATATTAGGGACTATATACGTTTTCTCATTTATTGTGCAGGTACGAACTGAAAGCAACTGTTGATTCAATCAAACCATACATACTGTTTGTATAAGGATTGACTTTCTCTATCGCATAGGTTTTATATACACAGAGTCACGGAGACACACATTCTGAAACTCATGTAACAGAGAGAAGTAAAAGTAACCCCAATTTTAATATTGGTCCCCCCACATGAGGCACCGAGCTGAAAGAAAGAAAGGAAGAAAGAAGTGCATGACAAACACAATAGTCCAAATTCAAGAAAGGAGGGCTTCTTTTTATACCATGAATTATATGAATGCACAAGTGAAAAATAACCGCTCGAAGAAAGTGCCTATGGAAATATTTTGCAAAAGGAAATAAAGGTACCAGAACAGAACAAAAACAAAAGCAGAAAGAGAGAACATAAATGCTGGCTGACTGTGTGTAATGTAGAGAGAGGATGAACAACATGCACCTGCTGTTAAAGTGCAATTCAAAAGTTAATGGGTTTGACTTAATCAAACTAATAGATTTGAGTTTTAGTATAAATAGAGTTGTATACATTGCGCGTGTAACACATATACAGAAATATAAATTCAGTTTCCCTAATATCTCTATCATCTATCGTTTCTCTGTTACTATCGTCTATCGCGTTCTACCGTTTGGCACTGCTTCATCGTCTACGTGTATCGACTATCGTCTGGTGGTATCGTCTACCACGCATACCATCGTCTATCTCCAACATCTGGTATCCAGAGCTTGAGTTTTACGAAGGGGTCAAGGACGATGGGTCAGAACAATGGAAATTGTCTTGCAAATCTCCCTATTCTCGATGGCAAAAACTGAAAGCGTTGGCGAATCCAGATGAATGTGATCATGGGGTATCAAGAAGTCATCGACATTGTGGAGAACAAGTTCCCGGCTCTGCCTGCGGCACCTACAGAAGCACAGACGAATGGGCATAAGGAGAACAAGAAGAAGGATTGCAAGGCTCTGTTCTTGCTCCATCAATGCGTACACGTTGCGCATTTTGACAAGATCGCAGGTGCTACGACTTCTCAAGAGGCATGGAAGATTCTTGCAAAGAGCAACAAAGGAGTGGAGCGGTTGAAGAAAGTTCGATTGCAAACGATGCAAAGACAATATGAGTTGATGCAGATGGAAACGAACAAGAAGGTCGCTGAATTCTTCAATCGCGTGATTGCGTTGACAAACGCGATGAAATCGTGTGGGGAAGTGATTACTGGCCAAACGATAATGGAAAAAGTTCTTCGCACGCTGGCTCCGAAATTTGATTACATTGTAGTGGCAATAGAGGAGTCGAAAAATCTTGCAACTATGAAGGTGGAAGAATTACACGAATCACTTGAAGCACACGAACAATGAATGATGGAGAGATCAAACGATAGATTTGTAGATCAAGCGTTGTAGGCCCAAACCTCAAAGAAAGGGGGTTTTTCTGGCAAAAGGGGAAATTGTGGCAAAGGAAAATCCAGAGATTATCGAAGAAATTCTGGGAAGAATTCGAATCAAGATTACTACAAGTCAGATCAGGATGAGCAGGATCAACCTGAATCTTCATCAAGAAGAGGAGGGTCAAGTAATTACAAAGGAGGCAATAAAAGATTTGACAAGAAGAAGATTCGGTGTTTCAATTGTAACAAGATTGGGCAATTCTTGAAAGAGTGCAAAGCTCCTAGCAGTGGAGAAACTCGAGGAAGAACTAGTGATGAGGCAAATTTAGCCAAGGAAGGCCCTGCTTCCGATGGAGAACCTGTTACTTTAATGATGGTAACTAAGGAAGTAAGCCAAAATTATGGTAATTGGTACATTGATTCAGGGTGTTCGAATCATATGACAGGCTGTAAGGAATGGCATGTTAATCTTGATGAAAGTAAGAAGAGTAAAGTTCGATTTGCAGACGATAGGCTCATCGCAGCAAAAGGAATTGGTGATGTCTTGGTCGAAAGACGAGATGAGTCAATTGCTATAATCACCGGGGTTCTATATGTTCCTGGCATGAAGAGCAACCTCATAAGCATGAGTCAACTGTTAGAGAAAGGGTTTACTTTGCATATGGTCTAGGGACATCTTGAAGTGCTTGATTCACATCAAAGAAAAGTCTTGAGAACTCCAATGTCACAAAATAGAACTTCCCAAGTGAAGGTTGCTGCAATTGATTCTCAGTGTCTAGCAACTGAAGTTGAGAAGGATGGTTCTTTATGGCTTGAAACAAGCTCCAAAGGCATGGAACAGGAGAATTGATGCATTTTTATCACAAACAGGGTTTCATAAATGTTCTGTTTAATATGGTGTGTATGTGAAGTCATGTGATTCTGGTGTCTTGCCTATTTGTCTTTACGTGGATGATTTACTCATAACTGGGAGCAATCCGGATGAGATAAAGAAGGTGAAACAATGTCTGAACAATGAGTTTGAAATGACAGATTTAGGCAAATTGTCATATTTTCTAGGAATTGAATTTGTCCAGACTTGTGAAGGCATCTTAATGCATCAAAGGAAGTACATCTGTGAAGTATTAAAGAGGTTCAACTTGTTGGTATACAATTTTGCAGAAACTCCAGTAGAGAGTAACTTGAAGTTGGATAATTGTGAACAAGAAGTTGTGGTGGGCAGCACTATGTACAGACAACCGCTTGGTTGTTTGAGGTTTTTGTGTCATAGCACGCCAGAAATTTCTTATGGTGTGGGTTTCGTTAGCAGGTTTATGACCAGTCCTGGGCAATCTCATTTAGTTACATTGCAGCCAAGAGAATTTTGAGTTATCTAAAAGGAACACTTAATCACGGAGTCTTGTTTCCCGCCAAACCATAAGGAAGACGGTGGTCTACATCTTGTAGCATACTCAGATTCTGATTGGTATGGAGATCAAGTGGATAGGCGTAGTACAATGGGTTATGTGTTCTTCTTTGGGAAAGCACATGTTTCCATGGTCTTCGAAGAAGCAGACGGTAGTGGCACTGTCTACCTGTGAGGCAGAGTACATAGCAACTTGCAGTGCTGCTTGTCAAGGTCTTTGGATTCAATCATTGCTTGAAGAATTGAGTTTGAAGATAGATGAATCTGTTCTGTTGATGGAAGACAAAAAATCTGCAATTGATCTTGCTAAAAATCCAGTTTCTCATGGCAGATCAAAACATATAGAGACCAAGTGTCATCTCTTGAGAGATCAAGTTAGCAAGGGAAATATCAAATTGCAACACTATGGTACTGATCTGCAAATTGCAGATGTGATGACTAAGCCTTTAAAGGTTGATAGGTTTAAGTCTTTGTGAAGTTGTAGTTTTTCAACATCGTCTGTTGTGCAGCATCATCTGCTGCATCGTCGTTTGTTGTTTTGTAGTTTGTTTTTACTGACTTTTGAATTAAGGGGATGTTAAAGTGTAATTCAAGTTAGTGGGTTTGACTTAATCAAACTAATATATTTGGGTTTTAGTATAAATAGAGTTGTATACATTGCACGTGTAACACATATACAGAAATAGAAATCCAGTTTCCCCAATATCTCTATCATCTATTGTTTCTCTGTTACTATAGTCTATCGCATACTACCGTTTAGCGCTGCTTCATCGTCTACGTGTATCGACTATCATCTGGTGATATCGTCTACCACACATACCATCGTCTATCTCCAACACATGCCACACTGTCCCTCACTGATCTAGGAATTTAGAACTTTGAAGCAATAATTGGAGTGATGATGATCATATGATTTAGTTAGAAAGAGAATGTGTTGGGGGAATTATGCAAAAATAAAAGAAAGTTATGGTTCAGTATTCTTTGGAAGGACAGAATTCGCATTGCTTTATATTATAGTTTATTGAAAAACGGACAATAAGGAATCAAGCAAGGGTGTATATATTGATTTTAAGACTGATGTGAGAAGCTAGATTCCCGAAAGTCATGTGTGTAAAAGATTGAGAAATTAAGAATCTATTTACAATGTCTTCATATACTAATAATCATTAACATAATTTTTGTTTCTTTACCCAAAGATCTAATTGAATTTTATTAAATCTGAAAGTATATTTTCGTTTTAAATAAAATTCAAAATGAGTACAATTATTTCTCCTACGCAATATATTATAATTGGTTGTTAGTAAAACACAAACAACGTATCACTATTAAACTCTTATAAATATATAAAAGATATTAAAGAAAAGCAAAATATGAGT
Source organism: Acmispon strigosus (assembly GCA_030819835.1). Classification (NCBI taxonomy): domain Eukaryota; kingdom Viridiplantae; phylum Streptophyta; class Magnoliopsida; order Fabales; family Fabaceae; genus Acmispon; species Acmispon strigosus. The sequence goes on from JAUAMA010000007.1 coordinate 35,973,397, forward strand.
TAATGTCCATGTAATTACATTATTAGCATGTAAGTTAAATATTAAATTTAAACTATTATTAATATAATCTTATTTATATGTTATTTATCTTATCATGTTTTAAGTTTTTTATTTTTTATTTTAATGTATTTATGATGAAGCAAAATAGTGAATTTTGATTAGACCAACACATGTGGCTGACTCAGTTGATAATGACAGATTACTATCGCTTTGAAGAGTGTTCAATTAACTACTCTTGCTGCCAATGAGAGGTATGTGTGGTAGACATTATGTAAGTCCCACTGTAAGCGACCTATAGTTCTAGATACGAGCTCTGGAACATGATGGTGACCAGGTTCCAAATCATCACCCTGAGTTTTAATCATAAATAAAAGTGAATTCTGACCGGATGTGTATAAACTTTTTTACAATTTCGTTGTCTAGTTATTAAACTCTAATAGATCTTGTAATTTCCTAATATTAAATTTGTGTTTGTGTGAACCATCTTTCTCAAAGCTAGAGAAGAAGAGTGAGGGAGAGAATATATTGGGGAATGAAAGTCTCCGATGATTCTGCCGGACCCTACCTTTTGACTCTTCCAATTTGAAACTAATAGATGCATAGATAGAGATCGATATTCAATCCACTCCAATCCAGTTGTTTTGTGCTTCTCCATGCACTGCAAATTATAAATAAAAGAGTTCTAATTCAACATTCTTTGTGGATTGAAAGTCCAAACCCACACACACATGTATGCAGTCTCCAACAGCTGTCTAAACTCCCATCTCTACGTGATTTATACTTAGCTTTTGTTTTGGCCCCACCTCTGTCCTGTATCTTAATATAACTTTGGAAAAACTTTGCTTCTTGTGCGCTTCCCCATTCTTTCTCTGTTAGAGATAGAATGAGGGAAAGAAATAATAAAGAGAGAGAGAAGAAGGTTTCGTAATTCCCAAAACCAAAGTGAGCATTATGGGAAGGTCCTTGTTCTTTTTTCTGCCTGCCCTATTGATATGTAAAATGCTATGATTTTCACCAAAGTTCACCACCATCACCAAAGCTAACCTAATACCCGTCCCTTTCCTTTCCTTAAAGGCTAAAGTTGTATACCTATTCATTTCATGTATCTCTCTTTTGAACTTTTGCATGGGGGAATATTTTCAATCTGTGTTTTTAGTTCTGCATGTGATAAAGCAAAATACTACGCCTAAATAACAAGTCAAGTAATAAAGCCCAACCTTACTTTTATTTTTGGGTAAACTAGGACTCCCCACTTTCTTTTAAAAGATATTCCACTACGCCACCCATGGCCACACTTTTAGACTATTATGATCACAATTTGGGTCTCCTAAAATTTTAATTGGTTAAATGAAAACTTGTGAATAAAGTCATTTTTAACATGGGTGTGTCTAACACATACATGATATATGATGCAATATTGTTTCCGTAAGGAATTACTGAACCTAAGAAATGAAGTTTAATAATAAGTAGAAGGGGTGCTTCGTTGGCTGCTCCTCCGCTGAAGGGTCACTGTCTTCTCGTACCCGACAGTTAGTGGTCACCAGAAGTGGGGCTACTTGCAACTACAAGACACTCTGATACTCAAGTTAGTAAAGCTGGGGAGAAATAAGGATTATGGTTAGAAGGTAATGTGTGCCTTAGTATAGAGTCCCTTTAACATGTACTTCTGCACTATGGTATAACATACCTGGAGGGAGTCATATGAAGATATGATAGAGATATGTTCATACATAATAGATACTCTCTAGTAATATCAAATATTACCGTAATTAAGAATCATTACTTTCATGTGTGTAAGACACTGTTAATATTGGCCCGAAGTGCTTGGGCCTATCATTTTATTCTGTAACACTTACCCCCCAATTCGATTATTTGAGGCATTAAAAAGCTTAGAATGTCAAGATCTGAGAGAGTCTCTGGTCCAAAGCAATAGGATGTTTGGCATGCCCCTTGTGGTATACTCGTGATCCAAGATGAGCTTAAGAGATTCAAGGAATTTAACATGAGTCGAATTCGTACAGCTAGCTATAGGCTTTTACTTTTTATATTGACGCCTTGTCTAAGGTCCCTTATAATGAAAAGAGGTGTGTCTTGTCGTTGTTTGGCCATTGATTTTCTTGCTTGATTCGAGGACATAACTTCTACAATGTTTTATTGCAGCCGCTTATTTTTGAATTGCTCAAATCCTGAGGCTTCTGTTATCACGGCTTGGAAGTATTATATTAAGAGTGAAGTGATTATTTCCCTTTGTACTTCCTCTTTCATTGATAAGGTTTTTAATATCTTCTTCAAAGAAAAGCTTCCAACTTGTCCAACTTGGACCTCCCTTTTCCTACCTTCCTTTCCTTCAGAAAGGTTTTCATTGGACTCTTGTGGATCCTTTTTATCTGGTAAACCTATGTCCTTTCCTTTTTCATTTATCTTTCTTTGTGATACTATGGAATCTTTTCTTTCTTCGGGATACGGTAGGAGCGTGGAATCACCTATCGATGTGGATTCCATCTTGGGCACTCCAGTTGTCCTTGCTTATATTCCCTTTAGGATTTTCCGACCCAGCTTTACATACAACGAGAAGATGTCTAGGATAATGGGGGAACTAGTCCAGGATAACAACTAATCTGACTCTAGTGATGATGATAATGTTCCGCACATTAACCTTGCAGATTTTCACAAGATAGGTTGCAGTTCTGGAGCCAAGCAGAAGACTAAAGTTCCTATTTATTTGAAAAATGAGGGTTGGACTGTGGTAGAATTTAGAGACACCGTGTGCCTCTTTACTTCTACGGAGGAAGAGGATCTAATGGATACATATCTCCAACGTAAGCTTCTATGTCGATTGGCTTCTTGAAATCCTTCGAGATTTCTACAGACATTATCTCAACACAAAATGGAATTTTTCAGCTTAGTATGCACTCCTACGTCCTGTGTTTAGAAACGTGGACTAATCTTTCCAACTCTTTCAATCTCATTTCCACCCGTTGTAGCAATCTTTCTGCATTTTCTACGTTTTCCCTATTTACTTCCGAATCTTATGATATTTGTGTTGGATCTCTTTGAGATCCTTACTCTGGAGAATTATCCTGGATGCAGAGCCATTTTTTATTTTTTTTCCTTTGTGTATGAATCATTATTGTTCCAAGGGTTTGAATTTTTCTTCAAAAGTGGTTGCATTTTGGAGAAAAAGTCGATAGTTTTCCACACAAACGGCGCCAATTGTTCTTTAGCGAATCAGAACTAAATTATCTCCTTAGATTCTACGGCGGAGCTCAACCATGCTTGGTTGGAGTTAGTGGTTGTGCTGGCCTCGAGCGAAGGGGGGAGTACCTGGAGAAGACACTCTGATGCTCAAGTCAGTTTAAGAGCAAGGAGAAGATCCATGATTCAAATAAGAACTCAGGAAATGCTAGAATGAATAGCATGTTAATTTTGTGTTCGGGGTCTCTACAGGTGTTGGAAGTTCCTTAAGTGGAGCCTCTGAGTCTAGGAAGTCCTTAAGTGGAGCTTCCGAGCGCACTTTTGGCACTGGGTCATTCGTGCTTTGTGTATTACATCTCAGCTAGCACATGGCCGCTTGTACACTTTTCCAGGTTAGCCGGGGTGGTCAGTTCCTCAACAAGGTCGCGCGGACGCCCTTATGGTGCTTACTTAAGAGTGAAACATTGTAGTTCGGTCTCAACACTGCCGGGTCTTATGGCTTAAGAGCTGACTAGAACAGTCTAAAACCTTCTTGCTCTTTGTTCTTCAGTATATTATGTGTGCTTTATCCCACTGTGAGGATTTGGTTAAGCCTTGAGGCGATACCTAGTTCCTTCCTCTTTCAACCTTTAACATATTTGTGACAATGAGAAAGGGTCGCATACAATATAGAGTTCTTTTGAGTGTTTGGGATTGTTAATTACACACCCTTCTTGACTGAATCTTCAGGTGTACATGCCTTGTCTACCCTCTAATGGTCGAAGATGCATTATGATTTACCTGTTGGAAGTTACATGGTCAAGGAAGATCAACTATCCTTGACATACTTGTAGTCAAAGGAGACTTTGAACAAGACTGTGGAAGAAAGGGGTGGGCCTCGCAAGTATTGGGCTCTTCTAAATTTCACCCCAAGGAGGAGGGAAGACCTTCAAGGTGAGTATTATTCATTTATCTCTCCACTTCATTCAACTTTCCTTCTTACGCCCTTTTTAAGTGATTGTTTCAACAAAGATGTCGGGGTCAACACAAAGAAGCTTCGCCTGAGGCAATTGGAGATTCTTTTTGCTTCACGTTCCACTGCTACCTCAGGGAAGGCATCCTTTGGTACTGAAAATTGAGGCTCTGGTCGTGGTCATGTATGACGTTCAAGGTAGGGAGCATTCTCATTTCGCTGATGTGTGTTTCTTGAGAACAAGATTGTCGTTATTAATTACAATCCTAATGTAGATTAGGAAGGGGAGGAAGATGACATTGTAATACAATCCCATGGTTGATATGGAGATCAGATCATTCTTTCTTTTTTAGGAGAGCTTGAAAAATTTTGGGTTCACCCATAGGGATGCAGACTTCTTGGGCAACCGAGCCAATATTCAATTGGTCAAGGGAAGTGTATAGAGAACATCGCAAAGTGCTACTCTGCATGGAGAACACTTAAATGGATCATTACCTTGGTGACACATGAGCAAGCCCGAGTTAATGATTTGAATGACAAGAAGGATCACTTGGAGGGTCTTTTCAAAGTTAACAAGCAACACGACACTCCCAGAAGGCCAGAGGTAGTCTATGGATATTGTGGCCATGCAGGAAAAAGAGTCCAAGCTCAAGAAGATTTTTGAGCTAGAGTATCGACTCTTGGAGCTTCAACAATAGCATCAAGCTAAGGTTGATAAGACAAAATAAGAAAAACTCATTGCTGCCAGACCTGAGGTGTCGAATATCGAGGCCAAGTTTGTTGGAGAAGCATCTTAGCTAGAGCGTTCCCTTGTTGTGAAACTTAAGAACTAGATAAGGAGATTCTTAAAGTTAGTCTCGAGAAATTTGAGTCTGCTCGGATACATTTGCAGATTCTAAACCTTGACCTTAAAGAGGGGGAGGATTTCATTCGAGTGCGTTAGATAGGACATCAAGCCTTGCCTTGTTGCGTTGGATGGGTTCTTGGCTAAAATTTAGTTGGGGTCGCCTTCGTAGACTTAACTCATTTCTCTATGCCTCTTGATAAGGAAAATCGCAAGTGTGCGATTTACTATCGCGTAGTAAAAAGATCGAACCCAAGGGATAGGTGTTCTTATTATTATATTATTTAGTACTTTAAACAGAAAAATTAAAGATGAATATTGATGTTGGTTTTTAGAGCAAGAAATAAACAAAAGCATATAATGATAGGAAGAAAAAGAGATGATGATGAGCCTTAAGCACTTGGGTTGATTTATATAATTTATAAAATATGCTAGCAACTACTACTTTTATTTCTGAATTTTAATACCAAGTCATGATGCTATAGCCTAATGTTTCTACAAGTTAATACCTTAATCATTGTAGAACTTTCTTCTCAATTACTAAATTCAATACCTTGTAATCTAGAAAAAACCAAGAAGAAGATGAAGAAAGAATTTCCAGGCCAACATAAAGCTAAGTCTATCCTAATACCTTAGTGATATGTCATATAGCTTCTTTTAAATCCTAGGTCCCTTACTACTTACCAATTTCCATTGTTATAAGCAATAAGTAAAAACTCTTGTGTGCACCAAGATAACATTAAGAACAAGGTAAATAAAACATGAACTATAGCAATAAAATTCAGAAGAGTAGAAGAAAACTAAAACATAGATTATAAACTAAAACAACCCAAGATACTTAAGAAAGAAGTTAGCCAAGCATGGCTAAAGGAGTCATTGAATTACCCTGGATAGGAGCTCAAATATGGCTTCCCACAAGTCCTAGGAACAATGCTCAAAAGGGAGAAAGAGAGAATACTTGTTGTATTCTAAGAAGGTGTGTTTTTTACAAAGGATGAGCACTCCTATTTATAGCAAAAATTTGCCTTTCAATGGTGGAGGAGTTGATGGCCATTATGGCCTTCATTGGCCACCAATTAACTTTTGAAAACTCCTTCCCACTACCATCAATTCTCCACTCATCCTTTAATCCTTATTTTCCATGTGCTTAATTTAGAGAGTGTTGGTTCATATTCTTGATTTCCACTTTAAGTCCTCTCTTTGCTAGCACTTCAATTCTAGCCCTTTTAACTCTTTGAAACTTCACTTTTCATCCTCCACTCTTGAACTTTTACACTTTGGTCCTTCCTTTCCTGAAACTTACAAATTGGTCCCTGGACAAAAATGATAACTATACCAGCTTTCCTAAAAATATAAAAATAACTATAAAAATTCCTAAAAATATAAAATAAAGTTTAAAAAAAAATAAAAGCTAATCTATATGCAAAATGCAAAATAAATATAAAATCTACATAAAAATAATAAAAATCCTACATGAGACTACAAAATAACAAAATAAAAAGACTAAAAAGACCCTAAAATTATCATATAAAATCCAGTCATCACCTCTTCTAGTTGTAGTTTTTCTAGCCTTATTGTACTGTAACTTGCTTGGGTCTTGGACCTTGAATATTACATATGTGATTTTGATTTTGCACGTCTTGGTACATTTGTGTTTCTGACTGCTTTGATTACACATGGAATTCCACAACACACCATTTATCATGCCTTTAATAACACTTAAGGAACTTTTGTACTTGTTCAACAATCTACTTTAATGCACATTCCTCGTGTTGGTCCATGTTCAACTAGTGTAATAGTTCTTGATGGTGTGCCTTTATTACTTTTGTTACAAATGAGGGCATAACCTGCTTATAACTATGAGCTTTACATGGAATTTTCATGGAGCAAGATGCTGATGAGGATCACAAGGGGTTTTGCCCCCTAGCTACTCTGAGTATTTTGGCATTGCAGCTCTTTCTGTGCCAAGAATACTCGAGTAACTAGTGAGGAGGTTTCTCTTCGCCACTTCTTCATTTTGAAATAATCATAATTACTATAGGCAATAGTCCAACGAAGGACCCAAGGCACTACGCACGGCCTTCCCCATAGGTCAGAAAACACGTGATGAGGTTTTGCTTCTCAAGAGACCTTACTATGTTTTTTTGCTTGTTGGGTTGCTCCTCTAGATCGGAGGAGGTACTTGGAAGTCTGGTATGGTGAACCTTCTCTTGAGGAGGGCTCCTAAAGTTCTACGGCATCGCGGGGAGAAATACCTCTTAGTGGAAGGTTTGTAGGCTCATGTCAGTGTAGAGACTACGCATCCTAGGGCGCTCCCACAATCCCTACGGTGCATTTTCATCCTCAGGACTAATGTTGAAGTGAATGAGACTTTTCCTACTCTGAGGTGCGGGAGTGCTGACTTCTATTTCCTTGGAGGAGGCATATTTTGAATACAACCGGATATTCATCTCTAGCATTTTTTCATTTTCCATTGACTCATTCTCAGGTTCTTCATTCTTGTAATATAATATGAATTTTGATGTAATATATGAAAACATAGTGGAATAATTTCTTAGCATTTCTTTTACCTGTATCTTTTCCTTGTTTATGTTTCACATATGTAACTCCAGATTCATTATAGGATGACTTAGATTTGTCCTTTTTAATCCAATCATGGTGTAGTAAGGTATATTAGTGCATAACGGGTTCTTTATGGTTTTCCTCTGAGGCTCATCTTGTGTTTTGATGAGCCTGCGGCTCGATCCTTTTGTCGAATTATATTCCAGACCTTGAGCCGGATTTCATTTGTCTTCTCTTCTCCTTGGTTGATGTTGTGCGTGAATTCTCTTCCAAGTCAATGTATCCTGAGACTCTAGCACGAAAATCTCTAAGACTTTGTGGAAATAATTATGTTAATGAAGTATGAAACAATGTCCCAGGCTTAGCTTCCTATAACACTTGAAAAATTGTCTTTGCATCTAAATCAGAGATTGTTATAACCTCCTTGTGAAACCTGACAAGAAATTTATGAAGTGTCTCGTTCTTTCCTTGCTCCAATGTCTTTTTTGATTGAGGGTTGTTAGAAACAAAATGTTTATCATATTGTATTGAAAACTTACATCCTTGAATGGATTGGGGAGGAAGAGATTGGATCCAACATAAGGCTTTTCTCTCAAGGTTTTGTGCCTCCAATAAACATCATAAACGAGTCGAAAATGGCCAAATTATCTTTAGGATTAGTTTCTCCAAAATACGTTTCTACATCAACCACCTTCGGTAGTGTTATCAAGAGATCTGAAGATAGAATAGGTTGAGAAAATGGACTGCTCTCTATGTTGATATGAATTTATTTACAGATTTCTCACAAGCAACACCCTATGTTCTTCTAGAAAATGAGAAGGATGCACCTCTTATCAATATATGGTGGTGCACGACCGTGAATGAGGCAGAGAGTGCGGTGAGGCAGCGAAAATCCATGGCGGGGGATGTACAAGGAACCCCAACGCTCAAGTTAGCTCGAGATCAGACAGACGGTGTCAAAGTCTAGAAGAGCAATATGTGAGCAAGTGGACGATGCTTAAGTTATAGGTCAAACTGTATTTATAGAGTTGATATGAGTAATAATGAAGATGTTTAACCTTTGTTTGGTTATGCAGCTTTTGAGATATTAGCTTTACCTCTATCGTTTCTATCATTAATTTTAAAAAGGTACATATTCCACTACAACAAAATCATTGATTAATGACGGCCTAGAAAAATGCTAAATCAGCGGCGATTTTCAAATCGTCGATAAAAAACCATCAATAATTACGTGTTTTCTTGTAGTGTTCGTTGATCGACTAGTTGTTTAAATGAGTTATGACTTAGTCTTGGTCGCCATGACCGATCAGTTTATCAGTCACTTGGTTGTAAGACAGTAGTGGGTTGAGTGACCATTTGGGTTGAACAGAAAAGGAAAAACACTTTCTAAAGAGCTTTTGGATGAAGATGCAGTTACTACTTCGACAAAAAAATAACTCAAATATTTTTCTTATGAGTGCAATTCTTCTAAAGTTAGTGGACTCACTTACATGATAAAATCAGCATCACAACCATTAATTGAGTTATTTTATTAACTTTTTCAAACTAAGTATTATTAATAATTATGATACTTACTGTATCATATATATATATATAAATAAATAAAGTGAGTGCACTCATTATGCACTCATTTCAAAGGAGCTACACTTTTTTATTTATTTCCATACTTCCTAACGGTTTACGAAACGGGCTCGCGAAATGCACTTGCTTAACTTAGTTGCAGCGTACTAATAGTAATAATTAATTTAGCTGATGTGATAGTTGAACTTAAAATTGAAAAATCGTTGACTTGGTCACGTGACAGACTTGAGATGTGTGGAGCAAAGCTGTGCAGTGTTGTATATTTAATATATATATTTTAGCCTTACTAGGTTTTATGATTAAAAACGTTTATGCTTTCTGATCCTAGGAGAGCATCTCGGTAATTCTCTGTCTTTAAAATTTAAATTGCTTCCCAAATAAATATTAGCATGAATCTTACGCACCAAAGACGGTGAATTTGGTTATTTTCAGAATGGACCTTGCTAATGCTATGTCTACCATCTAGGACATATATCCATTTAAACTAAGGGTATTGTTATTGTCGGTACCCTCATAACTATAGATGTCATTCCCATTTCATAAAAATGACTAAAATACCCTTTATTTAAAAAATTACTTCACACTTTCCCACCACCCCATCTTCATCACTTATCTCCTTCCTCCCTCACACCGACCATCTTCTTCTTCCCTCATCCTCATTCTGTTGTTGTTGCTGCACTGCTGTTGCAGCCCCTGCTGCCGCTGTCGAAGCCACCGTCACCGCTGCTGCTGCTGTTCACGGTCACCATCTCCAATTTCAATCTTAACCTCGGGTGTTTAGTTCTATGGAGGTAAGCATCTCAAATTCGAATTCGTCTCCCCTCTTTTTTTGTCACTGCTGCGATTTTTCGCAGTTTTAAACTCCGTGACTACGCAGTTTTAAACTATGATTACTCGTAGTTTATAATTGCATATTCATAAACTATGGAAAGTCGCAGTTTAAGATGCAAGTCGTCTGACAAATTAATTTCTTTCAGAGTGGGTCCAATGAAGTATGAGGAGGTTGATAAGTCGAAGGCTATTGTTGTTGCTCTGGAAGTTTCTCTTGATTTAACGAGAGCTTTTACTATTGATAAGGTATCTATTTAACCATGGTTACATATATTTTACTATCATAAATAGTCGAATTTATTGACTAGGACCAATGTCTTGTTGGGTGCAGATATTTGAATCTTGGGATGAGCTTATTGATTGGGCTAGGAATATAGGCAAGGAAAATGGGGTTGTTGTTGTCACCGTGAAGTCTGATAATGGGAGCCTTACAAGGAAGCAAATTTTGACCTTAAGATGTGAGCGGGGTGGGAAGTACAAACAGTACAAGAAGGTTTTGAAGCGCAAGGGCACGGGAACTAGAAAATGTGGGTGTCCTTTCAAGTTAAGAGAGAGACCTTGGAAGTTGGACGGAGGTTGGAGGCTGAAGGTGTTATGTGAAAAACAAAATCATGAAAGAGCTAAAAGTTTAGTTAGTCATGCTTATCTTGGTCGACTAACAAGTGAAGAAAAGGTGATTGTTGAAAGAATGGTTGACAACAAGGTCAGTCCATGTAACATGTTACTTTCATTGAAGAATGTCAATCCTAATAATCTGACTACCATCAAGAAAATATACAACGAAAGTCAAGCCTACATTAAATCAAAGAGGAGTCCTTTAACAGAAATTCAACACCTTGTGATATTGTTAGAAGGAGACAAGTATGCAGAGCAGGGTTGAAGGTACATCCAATGTGGTTAAATCACTTTTCTGGTCACATCCACATGTGTTTCAGTTGTTTAATCAGTTTCCTACAGTTGTCCTCATTGATAGTATACCTAAAAAACCAACAAGTATAGGATACCCTTACTAAAGATGGTAGGTGTGACATCTATGGACCTTACATTCACAATAGCCTTTGCATACATGTCCAATGAGCGTATAGATGAAGTAACATGGGCACTGACTAGATTGAGATGGTTGATATTGAAGGAGGACAACATACCTAAGGTCATTGTTACTGATAAAGACACTGCCTCAATGAATGTTGTTGATAAGGTATTCCTTACCTCTACACATTTGCTTTGCACATTTCACATTATGAATAATGTACGGGCTAAGTGCAAGTTATATGTCCCGTCCTACGGAGCTTTGGGAAATGTGTTAGATGCTTGTGACAGCTTGATGCATTGTGCATACGAGGAGGAGTACGTGACACATTTGGATTTTATGCGTGGACTTACTGGTGAGCTCTCTGAATTTATGAACTAGGTGAACACTACATGGTTGCCCCATAGGCACAAGTTCATCAAGTTTGCAACTGATTCAGTCATGCATATAGGGAACACAACAACGAATAAGTACTGTTTTTATGCACATTGTTGGTAATTTTTTAATTGAATTCGGTATATTACATGTTCATACTTATAATATTTTGCATTGCATTGCGTCGCATTCGGCAGCTTATAACTACAGAAAATTAATAGTTTCACAGTTGCAAACTACAGACATAAAATAAATTTTAAATTTTTACAAATTTGGGATGACACAAATAGATATGAGGGTGGTGGCGCCAATAAGACTAACGTACAATATTACATGACTCGCTGCCAACTTCCGAACATGACACTATTTACCATATTGACTTCAAAAATGTATATATAAACATCTTCGCTCTCCATGTCCATAATTTTAAGTTTTAATCACCATCATAAATTGTCTCAACTAAACACCAACGAGAAAATTAATATGACTGAGAATTATTGATTTTCTCATATTCTCACTTTTTTTATAAGCCAAAGTTTTTTTTTTCTCACTTTAATATGGAATTATTCAAATTTAGACTTGATTTGTGTGACATATATGTGTTCATCACTACTACAGAATTGTTATCACAATTCCGGGCAGCTTGTTACTACGGTTAAATTGTGGTAATAAGCGTCAAAGTAATAGATAAATTACCATGGTTCAAGGCGGAACCGTAGTAACATTTTTGATGTAGGAATGAAGAATGAAGGGCCATTGCTGCAAAACAAGAAGAAAACAGAGCATTTATCATAAATGCACTTTCAATATTGCCTTAAATTGTTACCTCAAACTTTTGTCATTTACTCCTCATAGCACAGACTGCTTTCATGATGGTCCATCCGCGCCTGATTTTCCTATGCTCACCAGTCTCACCACTGCCTTGTTGTGAAGGATCCATTTTCCTGAAACAACATGTCAAAAGTATAGTACATGATCAACAAATGTTAATGTCTACACGCACTTACCACATGACCTCATACAGAGTACACATATATTCCACGAAACGTACTGAACAACAAAAATCTTCAACAGAATACACATTCCAGAAAATGTACTGAACAACAACAGCAAATGCATAAAAACTGGTAACTATCAAACAGATAAGCTCCTTAACTTCCACAAAAATTTAAAAGCACAAGTGAGCAAGACACTGAACAACAACAAAAATCTTCAAACGAAAGAAAACCCTAGAAGTAGAAGCAGGTCAAGAGGACTCACAAGTGAGGTGTGGAAGCAAGATGAACGAGCTGAGTTGCCGGAGCAACGAGCATAGTGTGCAAACAAAGGGGGAGGCCCCGGGCAAGACAAGGAGTAGTTGCGACGAGCAAACCAGTTACAGAGCAAATGCAAAGAGAACAAGCGCTGGTGATGACGTGCTGCGACAGGCGGCAAGGAGCGGAGGTAATGGGGTGCAGGAGGAAGGAATGTCGAGTGGTAGTGATGATGTTGAAGATCGATGGGGTCCAGACAGAGAAGCAGGAAGATGAAGTGTTTTTCTCGAGAGAATGGTTTTCTATTGCTATAACAGGCACAAATGACTATATTTTTAATAAAATAATACATATTACCACGGTCCCCCTGGCAACCGTGGTAATAGACAATGTCAGATAATAAAATAATAAACTTTATTACCCCGATTCACCTTGCAACCGTGGTAATAGTCTTTTTTAATTAAAAAAACAATAAAAACTATCTCAGTTACCACGGTTAACGTGCAACCGGGGTAATAGAGAAACTCAGTTACCTCGGTTCAACACGGAACCGTGGTAACAGAGCTCCGGGCACCATTTTACCTCAGTCCAACACTGAACCGGGGTAACAGGGCGTGGTAAAAAGGCAATTCTGTAGTAGTGCATGTTGAATAAATGATGTGGAAAACCAAGTTAAAACCTAGCGGAAAAGTGAGAGGTTTTAGACCTGGCCGTTGTTTGTATTATATCAAGCAAACGTAAGTGATTAAAAATATACCTTTTCTTTTTATAGTAGGAAAGGTAAAACCCTAAACCCAATTTCTAATTGAACCCTTAGCCCTAATATAAATACAACTCAATAGTCCATACACGTTGCAAGTAATACATTTGGCGAGTCATTTACATTTGACAATCATTCCTAATGTTGGAGGATAAGGTTGACTCATCCCAAAGTGAGAGAATGGATCGCCATATTGAAGGATGACTCACTATGAAGCGCAAGTCTCTGTCTGAACCTGAATGAGTCGCTCAAAGATTCTCAATACCAAACTAATCACCTAAAGGGTGCTTATAGCTTGCCTTGAGATTAATTGCGGGGTACTTCACTAGCCACGGCCCAGGCGTAATTAAGAGGAGGATCACCCAATTTGGGTATTTCTCAGCCCTCAGGTAAGCCTTGCTACTGAGTCCAATAAGCATATAAGATATGATATGGTTAGATATATACCTTAAGAATTAGAATTCTCTCATATCATAGTGAAGTGAAACATTGTGATCTGGTTGGTTTTCGTCATATATTATAATGAAATCTAATATATATCGACGATGTTGTTGTTTATACTCAATCTAAATAATTGAGGCAGTTGTGCCATTCAAATCTACGCTGCTATTTGCTGGGATAATTTTTCATTTTAATGCATTGAGTGGAGTATGCATTAATTCTCTCCCGTCCTTACTTATTGTGCTGCTAGTGCTAGCTAGTACCATAAGGGGAATTTAACTCTCATTTTGGACACATTTCAAAGTATATTAGAATAAGGAAGGAGGCAGGGATGTCTGTAAAACCTGTGCCATTTTCATTAATTTCACGTGGCAATATATTAAATATAAGGAAAACTTTAAGTTCACTCCTCATTCCTCATTTCCACCTCCACTTAGGAGATATATGAAGAGAAAAAAAGTAAAACAGTGATGTAATAGGTGATGTGAGAAAAATGCAGAGAAACTAAATAAGAGAAAAAAAGTGAAAATGATATGAAAGAGAAAGTAAGGTGTGAATTTATTAAAACTCTAAATATAAATAGATTCAGCCGTTTCTATTGTCAAAAGCACGAATGTCCAAAATGTCCCATTATTATAACTCGGCATTAAATATTTTGTTAAGATTCTAAGGAAGACACAATTGACAGCCAAGGATGGAAGTGGGCCAACCCGGGCCAAGCCTGGTCCATGTTCTCATTGTGCGCCCAAGCCTGGCCTGTAGCTTTTTATGGGCCGAATTTTTAGGCTTGGCCTGTGGCCTATCACAGGCCTGGCCTAGATTACAAGCCTACTTAAAAGCCTATTTATCAGAACATGTCATGATGCCAATAGGCTAATTGGCTTTTCAAACCTGTATATTGCATTTCAAAAAATAAATTATACTCTTATTTGAAACAAACACAACTAAATTAAAATTCAAACAAACCTCTTAAAAACAATAGGTCTGAAGTCTTAAACATGCAAACAAAGCAAATAACAGTAAATTTCAATCCCTAACAAATCCATAACAACGGGGTTTAGAATGAGTTTCTATGTTTTTACAAGGGAGTTATGTTTAATGTCATCCCCGCTGTGTTTCCCACCATCCCCTATTTTCATACCAAAATACTCCTAAAAAAACTTATAAAAACCCCTAAAAACCAAAAATAACCAATGACCCCCCACCCTCCCTTTCCCACTTCTGCAGACTGCGGTCGCACTCAGTTTCGCACTTCAGGCCATTTTCTCCCACTCTCCTCCCATCTTCCTCCCATTCTCCTCTCAACATACTCAATCTGTGACCCATTCTCCTCTCTCAAATCCAACCTGCGACCCACTCTCCATAGTCATCCAACACCGTTCTTCTTCCTAAACACAAGTTCAAGTAATACAATCCCTTTCAATTCTTCTTCTATTCACCCCCAATTTTTGTTGTAATCTGCAGTAGCTGTTCTTCTACTTCTTCTCATTTCATTTATTTTAATAATTTACTTTGGATTTTGCTTGTGGGTGTTCTGCATGTTCTGGTTGTTGTGTGTCTTATTAATTTCCCGATTTGCAGAAAAATTGCACTTGTAAGTGCGATTTTGCCTCCCTGGTTGGTCGCACTTACAAGTGCAAAATTAGGTAATTCCTGTGTTGAATTGAGTCTCACTTGTAAGTGCGATTTTCACATACAAGTTCGCACCTACAAGTGCGATTTTAGCTCATTTTAATTTTTTTTGGGAGTGTATTTGGATTAAAAATACAAGGAATCCGGGAACCTATTCTGTAAAATTAATATATTTTCCTTTTGGTACAGAAATGGCAAGGACTCGTTACATTGGTCGCCTGGTTGAACATGAAGAAACACAGAATCAAGAAAAGGACATCCGACATAGAGGACATGCATCGCATCGTAGGCGGTAGGGAAAAGCTCCGGTGGTGGAGGAACCATCATATAATGATGATCATTACGAGGAGCAGGAGCAGTGGCAGGACATGTATGAGGGTCAGCATCAGTATGTTGATGATGACAAGCATATGGGTCATGATGAGGATGAGCGGATGCATTACAATGACGACGATGATAATGATGAGGAAGGGGGTAATGATTATGAGGATAAGTGATGATGAGGCTAATGATGATACTGAAGAACGGGTCATTGATGATGGGGCGAAGAAGGAGTTAAAGCGCCGACTACAATTGCTTGACGCCGCTAACAAGAAGTTGACATCATTTCTAGGTGGCTCGATGAAATCTAACACAAGTTATTGATACTTGAAGTGCAGAAAGTAAAACTTTAACACATAGTGTTTTGACTTACGATATAGGCGTCTACTTTCATTGATCTAAGAATACACCGATTCATATCAACCTCTCGATCTATTTATAAATTAGTGAAGCTCATGTACTTCAATGAATGAGTTTACAATAATCAAAGAATCAAGTTATACAATTTAAATACTGCTCATACAAGACTTTATCTTGGTGTAATTTTCAATACCAAGAAACCGAAGATAATAAGTTGTGTGCTAAGAACTTTAATTTCTTAGTCGAAATATGGTGTTGGCAAAGTTAGTCAAAATGCTGATAGATTGAGCTATCAATATATAATGTGCCAAAACTTGTTTCTGTTTAGTCAAAATATAATGATGCGTTTGGGTCGAAATTATTTTTGATGCTCGACCAAGTATTTCGAACAAGACAAACCATACTATTTTAATTGTCACTTGACCTTGATATATGCAAGTTGGTATTATGAGATAGTTGAACTGCCAATTTGTCTATTAAATTGGTTCTAGCTCTTAGCTTGGAGTGATTAATGGAGAACTCAAATAATTACCATGTGCCTTACACATTATACTGGTTCGAGGATATAAGAGAGGAGTAAAAAAAAGGGCAGTACATTCAAAGATGGAAATGTTAAAATATAGTTACTTCGACATGGTGTAGAAGGCTTTCTGCCAAAGTAAAATAAATTCATGGCTATATTAAGCAAAGTGAATTCAAAGGAAAATACTTCTTCGACCCAAAAGATAGAAGAAATGAATTCTAACAAAAGATGAAGAGTCAGGATAAGGAACCTAAAGGAAGTTGCTAGTAGTTACAAGAAATCAAAGGCTCTAGTTAGGAAGTTATTTTCTATGTCTGAATCTTGACCGTAGGATTATGTTAGCGGTTTTATTTCAGACATTATAAATAGTAAGTTGTAACTAGGAAATAGGCAGATTCACACAACTACTCAAAACTCTCAAAAAACACCTACACATCTTATGCGACAGATGGATACAAAGAGAACTCAGAGAGTGTTGTGATTCTCATAATTTCCTTTCAATGCAATATACTCTTTCCATTTTGATTTCTCTTTTCATCGACCGTTGAGGTAATATGATGTTCAGTAATTTGCATCGTTGACTCTGAAAAGTTGTGCTTGATTTACGGAATGTCAGAGAGGCTAGCAGATACGAGGAATAAAATATTTATTATGTCCTTATCTTGGTTCTTTTGCGAACAGTGCTTCATTAAATGATAAGATGAGGTCTGCACTTATTGTTTGAAGCATATGGACTAACGCTTTACTTCGATGATCTCTACGGATGACATACTCAACGGACGATCCACTTTTTTTCCATATTTCAACGTGCTGCTTTTGATATGATTTCAAAGGGTAGGCAGACGTTCTTCATATAGATATATGTTCTTGAAATATAAAATACTCAAAGTATTAGGAATTCTTTATCTATCAAACTTAAACCTTGGATAAAGTTGTTATTCATCAAAATATATTAAAGATGAAATCGTTTGAATCTAACAATTGTTAATTTCAACTGATGCAACGTCACCGACCACGGTGCTTCCCAACAAGCGATAGATATTCCCTGCAGTACGCTTCGCCGTCATCACCCACAATGCACGCTTGCACACCTTCAGGGTATCTTTACCTCCATCTGAACGAAAGGAGTAACCGTTCTCCTGTAAAGTACCCAAGGATATCAGATTCTTCCTCAACTGTGGGACTTACCTCACATTACCCAGTATACGCGAGCCACCATGGTCCATAGCAATTTTGATTTGCTCTATTCCAGTGATTTCACAAGTTTTGTCATCACCTAGAAATACATATCCAAACTTGCCCGCCTTAAACAAACTGAACCACTCCCGGTGCAGCGTCATATGGTAAGAGCACCCAGAATCAAGAATCAATGCATTTGTGCATATATCAGATGAGACGCTTAGCATACTTCCTTCACTGCTAAAATCACCAGTCTAAGCCATGTTTGCAGAGTTAGAGAGATTCAGACAATCCCTCTTCTAGTGACCAACCTGCTTGCAGTTATAACACTCTGCTATGTTCCTCTCCTGCTTGGATTTAGAACATTTCTTCTTCCCTGCAGATTTACTCTTGTTCCTTCCACGATCTTGACCTCCCTTAGCATACAGACCTTTACCTTGACTTCCTTCCTCTACATTATGTCTCCTTTGCGAGTGAGACAAGAGTGCAGACATGATGCATCAAGCGTGATTACTTCCTTCCCGTAAGTAAGAGTAGTGACCAAGTGGTAGTAGGAACTTGGTAACGAACACAGCAAAATAACCGCCTTGTCCTCGTCATCAATCTTCACCCCCAGTCGCATCAAATCTGCAACTATCGTGGTAAAATGATTAACATGACTTTGGAGGTCACTTCCCTCCTACATCTAATGATTAAAGCCTCTGCTTTGCAAATAGCTTGTTCATCAACGTTTTGGACTAATATTGGCTCTCCAACTTGTCCCAAACAACCTTCGGATTCGTGAGATCCGCGATATGAAACATCACCTCGTTAGAAATGTAGAGACGTATCAATCCAGCGGCCTTCTCTTGCATCTCCAACCAATCTATGTCTGTCATACCCGTCGGTTTCTCCTCTCGTTGCGCCTTCTGCAATTCTTGTTGAGTTAACAAATCCTTGACTCTACGTTGCCATAAGCCGAAGTTGCTTGTTCCATTGAACTTTTCAACGTCAAACTTTGCACCGTCAGTAGTCATGGTTGCTCTGATACCAATTATTGGTCTCAGACACTTGGATTGCACATAGTTACTTAAGAGAGATTTAGGGTTAGAAAGCACACAGAAACATTTGTTCACGCAGTTCGACTAAATTGTCTACCTTTGCGGCTATAGATGGCTATAGCACCGATTCATTCATAATAGGAATTAGGGTTTAAGCGTTACTACATATTTATACACAGGATTCTAATGCTATACGTCAACGTATCATTAAATCCTATCGCAATCCCCTTAACCAATCAGATCCTAGTTACAACGGATATTACGGAGTCTCAGTGCTCATTAGCTGTCTTCGGCAGACCACACATCTCTAACTAAGACGATGCCTAGAAACCCTAAGTCAGACGATCCTAGCGTGTCTGTCTCAGACGATCCAGGCAACTCTGACGAAGACGGTTCTGGCAACTCTGACTAAGATGATGCCAACCATCTTCAACTCAGACAATGCAACTAAAATGAGCCAAACTCAACAGAAGTAGGGTTCAAATTTTCATCCCCTTCAACAAGCGAATATATTGAAGGTGAGAGAGAATGAACCGTGCAGTGTCCACCACCTAACCAGACCACCCACCCTCCCATCAATTACACAATTCCATTTTATACCTCTTTGTGTCTCTACACTCGCTCCCACCCTAAACCCTAAATAATAATATTCTTATAACCAATAGTGAATATTCATCATGTACCTTATTCGCTTGAGTTTTTTAGTGAGAAGATGAAAACAGTGATCATATTGACGCATGCGCTTGATAATAGAGATAAGAATTGTCGTAATGAATATTGGTTAAACCAACAAATTGGTAATAAAGTCGTAGTCATCAGACATTAATTTTACAACTGACACATGGAACAAAGTTATATGCTTTGAAGTTGACATGCTAATGTGTCCGTGAAAGGGAGGGGCGCGCGAAAAGGATTGAACACAAGAGACTGTAAGTGCGGTGAAGGTGGTGATCGTAAATGTGGTGGGGCGAACCGATGAAGGAAGTTCAGTGCATTTAATTTGAGCTAGTATGTAATGAAAATAAAATATTAATATAGTATAAATGCAATAATTCTTTGTGAAGCTCAATGACAATGTCATTTAACTCGGATCGGTAATTGACTTGATCAAGATACTAAGTTGGTGAGGTAATGTTTCAACTTAAGAAGTTACTGATTGATGCAATGGTTATGACACTAGTATGCAGTAAAGGGGTTGAATGTTCTACTCCCATCGTGCACCTTATTTTTTGTTGACCACTGAATAAACTTTGGCGGAGCCAACTAATTAAACTCGTCAAGTTGATCAACTATGTGTTGAGTTTGTCGAGTTTGATTGAGCCAAAGCTAAGTTTGATCGAGTTAATTACATAACCGATTTGATAAGACAACCGGACTGGTCATAGACTAGATTAAAGTGTGAGAAAAAGGATATCAAAGCTAATAATTGTGATGTAGGGTGCTACCAACACTTGTTTTCTAACCCTCGTTCTTTAATTGATTAAAATTTATGTGGATCCCACCAAGTTAGGAGTGAAACCCATATAACTTAGTGTACTCTACTTAGATTTTAACTAATTAAGAAGAAAGTATGATAAAAAGGGTTCGCTAGCCTTTCTCTAACTCTGACTATATGATCAAGAAATAAGGGTTTTTATTGAAAAATATGTTGAATAACAACGATAACAAAACCTTTTTTTATTGTATTTAACAAAATGTAAATAACTGGAAAGCTTTTTGTTAAAAAAAATATTTTTGGTTAATATGTTATTGGTCCTCCTAAAATAGTAAGTTATTAATTTTAATCCCTCTTTCAAATTTTTGTTGATTTTGGTTCCCTTAAAATAACAGATTAATGATTCTGGTCCCTCCATTAATTCTTGTGGCGGTTTAAACTATCACTAACACAATTTGCAACGGTTTTTTTACGTTAATAATGGTTTTTAAACCGTCAAAAAATATGTTAGTGGCGGTTTAAACCGCCTCATAAATAGATTGAGAGACTAAAAACAATAATTCACTATTTTAACGGACCAAAATTAATGAAGAATTAAAGAGGACCAAAATTAATAATTCCCTAGAACTAAAAGCATATTTAAACCAAGATTTGTTTAAGCTTAATAAATAACGAGTTTTTTAAGAACACTCATTACAGTCAGTAGCATTTACCAATAAATTAAATGAATTTACTCCGTGTAAATTTTCCAATATGCCATTTTGAACATTTTAATAGAATATCTTATTTTTTTAAGAAAATATTTACACATTAATATATTTTACAAAAAAATAAATACATTAAACTTACACAACAATTTTCTGAAGTGGGATAATTGATATTGATAACACAACACTAGTATCTATGGCCCATTCCTCGAAAGGAGAATAATAAATGCAAAGGGCCAGAGGGATACAGTACAACTAGTTTGGCAGAACAGAAATGCAAGTCTTTGATGTGAGAGGTGAGGAAATGATTTTGTAATCGATTGCTTTATGATTGATGAGCATTGAAAAAGTGTGCAATTGACAGTGAGATAGAGAGCTACTACTAGCTAGTACAAAAGAAAGAGAGAGAGAGTGGAGGGAAAAAAAGCTGTTTATTTAACTTTCACTTTTCAACTCTGACATATAAAAAAAGTGATCAGAGAAGGGAGCAATTAATTATGAGGTTATGATGACTATATCATCAACAATGCAGGCCATGCATGGTTTAGTTTGCTTGTTAAAAATGCACAACGCTTTGTACTATGCCATTGCCACCGCTAAAGGACAGATTCATTGGTGTGCTTTCTAATTAGATTTTTTTGTTCTCCCTTCAATTTCTTAGTATAAATTTATCTATTTATTCCTGTATTGATAGCCAGGCAGTCAAAACTGAAAACACATAGAAACTGAAACTGTTTGAAATTTACTGTACTCAGTGCATGTTTGGAAGAATCAGTCTGAAACCACTATTGAATTGAAATCACGTTTGCAGAAGTATGAAATAGTTGTTTTTCGATTGTTGGATCCACATTTGGCCTCTCCAAACGTGAATCCAAAAACACTATCAATGTTAGTAATTCCCCAACGCGGGTTGGCACACATTTCAGCGACACGATCCGAGTTTGAGCCTCACCTCTCTAACAGTGTATGTTCCAATTTCTCTGTTGATAAAATTCCTTAGTTGATGGGCACAATGGCAGAGGGAAGGGGTGATATTTGTTGGTTTCACTCACTTTGTATTTTTTTATAGCAAAAGCATTTTTGTCCATGTTGGCACCACCTAACCCAAAATCCTCTCTTCGTCACAGGATGGGCATTCTTACTAAGAGATTAAGATCTCTTGATGCTGACCTCTGTCGGCTTCTATATGGGTTAAAGATAAGACAACCCTCCACACCAGAGATCTCTAATATGACATTGGCACCTGTGCAGTTGGTCCGGTGGTGTCTTTTTGAGCCTACCATTTTTTTTTGTAAAATAAAATTTGTAATTCACATTAAAATTGATACTATCTTCGTTTTTACTGTGAGAATTAAGTAGATATTTGTATTTTTTTTTTATGGTGGGCGTGTGGGTGTATTGTGTTGATGTGGAAGCAAGCGTGTGTGGTAGCCGCTAGTGTTAGAATGAATGAGAAGAGGATGAGGGACTGAGCTTTCACATCATGGCTTTTAAGGGCCCTGAGAATTGAGAAACAAGGCTGACAATGTCCTTCACGAAAGTCGCTGACTCTGTTGTATGCCCAGCATTTAAAGCGCGCTTATTTTCTGAAATTTCCTTTTATGTGTTATAATGTGAGAGTTTTGTATCTATTTTTTTTTTAAATATTTAAAGGTCCTACTATATCTATTTAATGATATATATGAAGAGAGATAGACATATAACTTCCACAAGATAACACATGAGAAAAATTTCACATGAGAGGATTCAAATCCATTGCGATCTCACTCAAGTACCTCCGTTCTATCATTTCATCTTTTCTGTCCCTATCTATTTATCAAAACTTTCACAAACACCCAACCCCTTTTTTATTTTATAAAACTTGATAGTTAATTTAAAGTTTAAGAGTCATCGTTATTTCGTCCTTAAAAGTATAAGTGTCAAATAAGCTAGTCTCTAGACAAAAAAATAATCACACAGGGACAAATTAAACTTGAACGATATTTTACATAATCAATTTTATTTCAATGTAGATATCATAACACTTTCTTTTATATTTATTAATTTTTGTTGATTTCTCCGGTACCTATCTAAAATTTGTGGAGTTTCGTGTTTTTTTTTTACCTTCATAGTTATTTTATATTCTGAAACAAAATTTTAAAAATTTGCAATCTAATACTAAATATTTTAAACGATTGACCGAAGGGTACCAATGTCTCTCCCTTTATAAGGGTACCAGTGCAACGCTTTAATTTTTTTTTTCAAAATTAGTTCCTCATATATTATTTTTATTTAGCCAATGGTCCAAAAAGAAAATGATGGAGATCTTTTTTATAACATAAGAAGTTTATTAAAAGAGTACTGCATGGGCTTCTAGCCCATATATAAAGTCAATCTACATTAACTCCCTCTGTTCCTTAATAACTGTCACTTTAAAATTTTGCACATATATTAAGGAATTATATTAATGTTTTTGTTTCTATCAAAGTTACTACCTAACTTCCTAACATACCCTTTATATTTCTTCTTAATTTAGACTCTTTAATTTCCTATCACTGTTAATTTAGGGTAGAATTAGTAAAATAGTGACAATTATATAGTAACGAAGTATAAAACAAGAGTTGTAAGACAAATTCAAAAACGAGCAAACACCTGCACCTAATTGACATGAAAATCATGACTAAGACCTAACATTATTAGATCCCTAATATGAAGAAAATCAATATTATTCTGCTTGAAGACAACTTTATTCCGCATAGTCCACGGTGACCATACAAAATTACTTTCCTCTTTTAAAATAGATTGACTCTTCTGGAACTTGGGTTTTATTGATCCTAGTTAGTTGTGTCGTTTTGCATTTTCTCAAATTCTTACCTTATCTAAATTGAAACACTTTCCGTGATAGATTTTCTTGTGGTCCATTATTTACAATTTACAACTTAGAAATCTGAACAAATTAAAAACAAAAAGAAATTACATAAAAGATATGTGCTTTTTCCTCTCTCAACTTGATCTTAAACCAAACTTTAAAGATAATGATGGGGACCAAGAAAGAAGGTAGAGAATTGATGGGGTGGTCCAATTCTTTATTGGACCCAGACCCAACAAGAATTCCCCCAGAGTTCTTCAGCCCTATTACTTTCTATCTATATTACTGGGCCATATTAAATAGACTGAGATTTGTACTTGGTAATAGTATATACCAATTAGGGGTATATCTCTAAATTCCTATATATGTATATTTAGTGTCTTCACACTCAAGTTGTTGGAAAATTTAAGATCAGGAATGAACAGTACAGAGAAAGGAATAAGGCATGAGCTAGCAATTAACTTGATCAGTCTGATATACTTGTATTTGTTTTAACATGAGGTTGCAAGGACTAGGGTGTGCAGAAGAAATGGTCCTTAACAGAAACCTATAAGATAGGGTTTTGGCTTATAAGGAATATGATCAGTCATTTTCACCTTCATAATTTCTTCTTCTTCTTATTTAATTTTCTCATTTTTATCTTTTTGGGAATTTCTTTTGCATTTTGGATGTATTTCTTTCCAATGAGACTGCTCTGTCTTTTTTTATTTTCTTAAGAAGGTATATTTCGATTGCAAATAACAGTTAGTCAACTACTTTAAGTACTGGTTTTTTTAAATAGTATTAAAAAACTTTTTACCATCATAATATTATTAAGCCTTAGATTTATTTTTAGTAACATTATGGTTGACAACAAGATGCACTTCATTCTCACGAGTAAGGATCGAACCTCCAACCTCATGGTTAAAAGACGAAGTGAGCTAAGCATTATGCCGCATCTTGTGATTATATTTTTTGTAACTTAAATTATACTCTTTTTATTTTAGTCCCTTAAAAAGTGTCCTCATTTTTTTTCCACTTTTTTTTTTACCATTAACGGATTAAGATAGGATAAAATAATATGAGATAAGAGAATTGGATAAAGAAATGATAAGATAAAAGTAAGATAAACTCACATTTTATCTTGTATTTGAGATGGACGGGATAGTGATATAATATGCAATATATATAATCAGAAATGAATAAATATACTAATAATTTTTATTATTTATTCCACGGTCGGCAACCATTAAAATTCATTATTATAAATATGAACAAACATAATTTGTGTAAGCATAATTGAAGTTTCTCAAATAATATAATTAAGCATAATCAAACATTACAAAAAAAACCTCTTTGTAGACAACATATTTTGTACTACTACTTCCTTTACTATCCAAAATTAATATTTTAAGATCTTTTCTCCACCTCACTCTAAACAAAGCAATATACAACTGATTGTGTATAAAAATTGTGATACATCCTCTATATATATATCATTCTTGCTGAGCTCTAATAGTGTGCGAATAAAAGAACCATCACGTTGGACAACCAAGTTCGGAATAAGTGTTTTTAGGCACTATAGCACTCCACAAGTGCTGCATTTTTTGGCATTATTACTCTGTTATGGACACTTCCACTGTTCAATATTTTCTGGTATGGAGGATCCCTTGTAATGGAAGTACCACATTGTCTAGGTTGTGTCTGGTAGAAAACCTTTGAAACAATTAACTCTCCATCTTGTTCTTCTTCATTACTGCCAAGATGGTATTGATGCATCACCCAATTGGTTTTTTCAGGCTTCTTTTGCCTGCCATGGTTGGTGTAGAGTACTAGAATCTTTTTAAAACCCTTCACTTCACCACCACCAGCAAAAATTGCTCTAGTTTTCCCTGTTTTGTGCCATCTAGTTTCACTTCCTTCTTCATCAGTGTGAACCTTTCTTCTTTTCCTTGTTCCTGTTGTGTATGCTTTAGAAGGTCTGTGAAAGAAGTGGCGGACCTGTCCATCTTTGCTAACTCCTGCATTATTTCAAACAAACAATTTCTCATATGTCTTCAGCTTTTACCACCTGAGCTATCATTCAGGCACACAAATGAAATGCACCAATTACGTAATCTATTTTGAAATAAAAATCACCTGGTAGGTTTTGAGGGTGTGTATAGCAGATTCCATTATCGCCTTCAAGTGTTGGTATGAAGTGATGAATAAGGGGATGAAGATGAGAATGAGACACCTTCACTTTGGCCTCCAAGTGCTCAAGTATTTCTTGGTCATTTGGATCAAACTTCACTCCAGCTGGCAATCCATGAATTCCACTTCCACCACCCTATCAAGAAATTAATTAAAAGAAACTCAAGAAAATTGGTGCATATATATATATGAACAAAATCAAATTAAAACCTTCAATTAATTAATTAATACATACTTGGTTTTTCACTTGAATGTTATGGCCGCATGAGGGGCATTTTATGGTTCGAATTTCATTGCCCCTGATCTCCTCATCATCAGAGTCATTGCACCATGTCATCTTTCTTTTGTTAATTTTCTGCACATGTATCCCAATACAGAACCTTTTTTCTGAATAATCACTCCTACAAAATCTTGAGAAAAGAAGAGATCATTAGAGGAGAAATTAAGGGTTATATATAGGCAATAGGAAAAGGTTGCTTGGAGGTCACGTTTGGCTATGCTCGTGTGTGTATATACGTTTCTAACAAGGAAAAAAATAAATGCGGCGGCCTAGGAGTTAAGACTATATTTTATAAAGATAAAAATTGGTGTACATCCTATAAGTGTAGACCACTAAAGAGAGATGAGAAGAGATGATAGATAAGTGACAAATATAATATATAATATGATGTGTGCGGAAAAAAGAGATAAAAAGAAAAAAAGATGTCTCAGATGTCTGCACTATAGAGTGATTCATTAATCATAATATTTTTTAATTAGCAATGTAATGGTACACGACACTTTCGCCCAATCGCCGACACGTTTTTCTGGGCTTCTCAAACAAGCCACGCAATGCCAAGCTTGCCCATTAAGTTTCTGCTTTTTTTATAAAGGATTTTTTTTAATATTTATCTAGAAATTACCCTGGGCGGGTGTATTATTTGAGGGTTTGAGTATTGTTTTTACGCTATCAACAAAATTGCTTTTGGTTTATAAAATAAATGAACCTGCTGTCTTTTTGTTTTTTTGGACGAGGTTAATTGTTTTCTACTTTTCCCCAATGTACTGTATGTACTTCTACTTACAATGAGAATGAATAATTGTGAATCTCTTGCTTTTCAAGCTTGTCCATCATTAACTGTTTGTAGAAAGAAGGAAAAATCATATGTGTGTTTGGATAAACAGTTTATTTCATACGAGTAAATCCAATATTTTCACCATTTATAAATAATTTATAAATAAGTTTATTTTTTAATTAAATTTACCAGTAACTAAATAATTTAACTTAACAATAACAATTAGTAATTGATAAGTAATAAAATTAATATTTTACTAAAATCAAAAATTTATATTTATTAATTAATATTATTATAAATTATATAAAATATAAATATTGAAATTAATTTTGGGTCATGGTAATAAAACAAAAAAACCTGATATCCTATCATGAATTTCTATCATCCTCAGGATAACTTTTACCCATGATGAACAAGATAGGATAATGGACATGATAGTGTTATCCTATCCTGCTGGCGCAACAAACAGCAGATAACAACAGGATATGATTATTATCATATCCTATCTTTGTTTATCCTATCCACCAAACGGGCCCTAAACATTTATGTGATAAATATTTATATAAACACTTATATCATAAGATAAATTCAAATAAACTCTTTTAAATAAGAGCTTAACGTAAAATAGTCACCGAAACAATAAGAAAATTAATATGAACACATAGAATTTGACATGACCATGTACACATAAGGATCTAAACAAAAGATAATCGGACCCAATAAGCCAATATTGTCAATGGCAGCTCGAATGACTCTCACCTAAATGGATTCTATGTTGGTCAATTGAGATGATTCATCTCGTCCAACTTTTTATAAGAACCACATAAGGCTTTGTGCCATATTAATTATTTTTTCACATTTTTACCCCTATTCAATTCTGGAAATATGGAATTGCATTAATGATGGAAAGAGATTAAAAAGAAATATGTTAAGGACAATTTTGGAAATTCAACAACATTTGAGAACAAATTTAATGCAAAAAACTACACTACCTAATTTTCTTAAGGGGTGTGCAAAGTTGTTTTAACTCTTATAAAAATGAACGGAGGGAGTACAACAAAATTCAACAGCCGGAAATGAGCAACCAGCCCCATGTACACCAAGCTCTTCATCCTCTCCAAGTTCACCAAGTTCAAGTTCATCATCTCGTAGCTCAACTCCAATAAAATTGAAGGATTTGAGTGATATTTATGCAAGGTGCAACTATTGTGTTGTGGAACCAGAAATTTTTGATGAAGCAATCAAAGAAGATGTCTGGAGGAAGGCGATGCAAGAAGAAATAGATGCAAATTGGAAGAACAAAACATGGCAGCTAGTTGAGAAACCAAATGCGAAATAAGCTACTATTGGAGTAAAATGGGTGTACAAATTGAAGCATAATCCAAATGGTTCGATCCAAAGAGCCAAGGCCAGATTAGTAGTCAAAGCCTATGCACAACAGCCTTGAATTGACTACAGTGAGACTTTTGCTCTGGTTGCACGTTTGGACGTCGTGAGAGCAATCATTGTGTTAGCGGCTCAAAAAGGTTGGAATCTATACTAACTTGATGTAAAGTCAGCTTTCTTGAATGGAGAATTAAAAGAAGAGGTCTATGTGCAGCAACCTCAAGGCTTTGTGACTAAAGGCCAAGATGAAAAAGTTTACAGGTTGAAGAAATCTCTCTATGGGTTGAAACAAGCCCCTAGAGCATGGTATAGTGAAATTGACAGTTACTTCATTCAACAAGAATTTCAAAGAAGTCAAAGTGAGCCTACCTTGTATGTGAAGCATCAAGGTAAAGATGATATCCTTCTTGTTGCCATTTATGTTGATGATTTGATGTATATGGGTAACAACAAGAAAATGGTTGAAAATTTTAAAATATAGATGATGAAAAAATATGAGATGAGTGATCTTGGCTTGCTGCATCATTTTCTTGGTATTGAGGTTTACCAAGATGAATATGGAGTTTTTATTTGTCAAAAGAGGTATGCTGAAAATATTTTGAAGAAGTTTGGATTGTATGACTGCAAACCTGTTGATATTCCTTTAGTGGTGAATGAAAAATTAAAGAAGGAAGATGGTGTAAGATTAGTAGATGCAAGCATGTATAGAAGTTTGGTTGGAAACTTGTTTTATCTTATAGCTTCAAGGCCTGATTTAATGTTTGCTGCTAGTTTACTCTAAAGATTCATGAGTAAACCAAGTCATTTACATATTGGGGCAGCAAAAAGAGTTATAAGGTATGTCATGGGAACCATGGAGTATGGAATCAAATATGAGAAGAATTCTAAGTTTGAAGCTAAAGGGTATTGTGATAGTGATTGAGCCGGAAGTGTTGATGATATGAAGAGCACTTCAAGTTATGTATTCAACCTTTGTTCAGGTGTGATTTCTTGGTGTTCAAAGAAGCAATACACAATGGCGCAATCTTCAGCAGAAGCTGAGTATTTAGCAGCTGGTTTGGCTACACAGCAAACACTTTGGTTAAGACGAATATTAGAAGACATTGGAGACAAGCAAGAGGGTAGTCTCCAGCTTCATTATGACAACAAATCAGTCATTGCCATGGCGAAGAATCCTGTTTTTCATAGTAGAACTAGGCACATTAACATAAAGCACCACTTCATTCGAAGTATGATTAAAGAAGGAGATGTGCAGTTGGTTTTCTGCAATTTAGAAGAGCAGCTTGCAGACATTTTCACCAAAGCACTACCAAGATGAAGATTTCAACAACTTAGAGAAGCAATGAGAGTTAAAGAACAACACATTAAAGGGGAGTATGTTGAGTAATGTGTTGTTATGTTAGTGGGAATTGGTTATTATTAGTGAAGAGTCATGAATTTAATGTATTAATGTTAGTGGGAGCATTTAGTGCTTAGTGGAGTGTTTTATTGTGCTTTAAGTACCTAGTAGTGGTGACTCTTTGATAATTGTAATCATCACTACTTGTGCTATTTATACTCATATGTATGAGTTGAAAATAAGAAGAGAAACACATAAATATTCAGCCCCTTATTTTTTAGTGTGTTAGTGTTAATTACCCCCACTAGAATACCACCAATAGAAGCTCATTTTAAAATCCCACGATCAAAATAAAAACGGGTTCACCTTCAGACTTGGGTATGATGATTGGAGTGGTATGGGTCCTTTGCCAATGCAGATTAACTATATGCACATCACGGATTCTACTTTCACTTGCGTGATGTTATAGACAATAATCGTCAGCCTCTTAGTCAGCTTTACACAGTGTTGCCGCTGTAGACTTATTCGCACTAGTAGAGCCGCGTTTATATGGTGATATTGAAGATGTATGGGTTTGGAAAAACAACAAGGAGTTATACTGTGGAGGCTTCTTATGCTTGGCTAGATGGTATAAACTGGGGGAATTTGCTAGAGGCATAGGTTCCTGAAAAATTGAGAGTTTTCATATGGAAAGTTATGCATGATGCTTTGCAGGTGAACTCAAACCGTTTCAAGTGTTAGATGGCTGCTAGTCCGGCTTGTACTAGATGCTCGGCGAGGGTGGAGGAAGCCATGCATTGTCTTCGAGCGTGTCCTCATTCTTTGGAGCTTAGGAGCTACAAAATAAAGAAACTTCATGAACCAGAACCAGGATCTGAATTGGTGGATTCAAAGCCATGCCACGAGTAGTAATGGGTTGAAGTTTATAACGTGCATATGGGGGCCGGGAAGTGAAGGAATAATATGCTCTTTGAAGAGAATCCTTGGACGGTGCATAAAGCTTGGCGTCATGTGTTGCCATGATCATGACGAGTTCAAACTAGTCTTGGACCCAAACTTGGAGGTTGATGCGCGAGCTTCTTAGCGTTAAGGTGCCTCTTGGTTGTCTCCACCTGCTGGTTGGATGAAGTTGAATGTTTATGGTAGTTTTCGAGAAACAGAAAAATGTATGGGTTGCAGGGGACTGAGGAGAGATGCGAAAGGTATGTGGCAGCTTGGGTTTTTATATTTTCATAGTGACAGTGGTGGCAATCCTCGTCGTTATGGCTACGAGAGAAGGGTTGGATCCAAATGGTGTAGATCACTAGAGAGATAGGAAGATAAGAGATATAAGTGATAAGTATGATATATGATGTGATGTAATTAAAAAAAGAGATAAAAACAAAAAAAAGGTGTCCAGTGTATATGCTATTTAAGTGTACACGAATCATTGCCCGAGTTGGAGTTGGTTTTGATGAAGGATTGCAAGCAAATTTTATGTGAGCTGGATTGTGCTTACCTTTTGATGGCTTTAGAGGATGACAATGGGGACAAATTTTTTCCTATCATGTTGGGAGGGAGTTGGTTCATAGAGATTGGACAATCACCGTCCTTAGAATTACTCGTGAGTCGAATTCCGTTACAAGTTTGCTTGCGCATTTGGGTGCTCACTCTTCTGTTTTGCGGGCTAGTGTTTTAGAAGTTCCTCTTGTTGAGTTAGAGGCTCACTTATTGAGATACTCTCTTAGTGTTCTTTAGTGTCTATTATCTTTTTTTATGTTTTTCGATGAAGAAAAAAGAGAATATTTTTACATTACTAGTACATAATTATTAACGTTTATTATTAAATTCTTTAAACTAAGTCCACTCATAGTAAGAATCCACACACATGTATATACATATATTAATGGGTTAATGGTTCGATAGGTCCTTGCGTTTGTACCAAGGTTTGCGATAGGTCCTTCGTTGGAAAAAAATTCGCAATATGTCCCTCAGTTTGCACCATGCAAGTTTGTGTTTAGTCCTCTTGAGAGACCGGAGCTCCGGCAGGTGCAGATGTGGCTTGCTGACTGTATTAATGGTGTTGACATGGATTTTTTTTTAAAGGGATGCCAAGTAATTAAAATCATTTTAAAATTAAAACCCCTAATCCATCTAAATCTAAAATTAACCCCAAAACCCCTATCCCTATTTCAATTATGGGTTCAAGATTAGAAACCCCCAAATTCAAGTGCAATCCCTAATTCCCCGATTTGCTCAGACTCTCCTCGTCGTTTTTCTTCTTCTCCTTCTTCTAGTCTTCGAGTTTCTTCATCATTCTTCTTCTTCTTCTTATCATCTTCTCCATCGTTTATCTTCTTCTTCTTCCTCCATGGTTTGCTCAAGGACTGTCAAACCAGTTACCCTATATTAATTATATTTTTTAATCTCTAAAATTAACTTTTTTAATTAATATTTCCATATTCTTAATTGTTTTGTTGAATAAAAACAAATTAAGGATTGTAAATATTTGTTTTTACCAACAATGTTGTTGGTCTGGTGACAAGTAACCTAAACCCTTGTAAGGATGAGACTACAAATTTAAATTTCAAGAAAAACATTTGTCAGGACCGGACATGCCACTATTTTACAAATGGGTTGTATATCCGTGAAAGACCAAATAAACACATTTTTATTTT
This sequence comes from Acmispon strigosus, assembly GCA_030819835.1. NCBI lineage: Eukaryota > Viridiplantae > Streptophyta > Magnoliopsida > Fabales > Fabaceae > Acmispon > Acmispon strigosus. Next base: position 36,005,875 of record JAUAMA010000007.1, read on the forward strand.
TATTTTTTTATAAAAATAAACAAATATAATAGAACTAAATTAAAAAATAATAATATTTTAATCGATCAAAGTCACATATATATATATTTTTTTTTTGAAGGATATCAAATTCATATTTTAAGCAATATGTGTCGCAATTGATATGAGAGAAAAAAAGAATACTTAAATTACAATTCAAAGTCTGGAGCTCCTCCATTGCTAGCTACATAGCTCGTGATGCACAGCACGCAACGTGACTGGTGTTGACAAACGCGTTAACAATTCTGGTACACACACTCTCTTCCTCTCTTCCATTTCCATGATTTTACTATTTTCCCCCAAAATTCATCTTTTATCTCGGTGCTCGATTGTGTTTATGGAATTTGAAGATTATGTTTATTTTGTGATCTGGGTCAGGTTTTGTTTTTGCAAATGCGGGGTTATGGTTTTATCTTTGAACAAACCAGTTTTGTGATGCCCTTATGCTGTTCGATGAAATGCCTCATGGAAGTGTCTTATTTTCGATTAGCTGGGCCCGTTCACTTTGGAATGCTTAACCCCTTTATAAATTATTTTTTATATTCTATGTTAAGTATTCTCTGCTATGGGTTTTTGTGCTTGGTTGAGCTAGCATGCTTCTTTTGAATTACCAATTGAATCACTACTCCCAAGTATATTTTGAAAGCATGATTCTAATCTCACTTAGTTTCTGATAGGGAGTTTGATGCTTTTTCACCCCCTCGTCTTGTGTGTAGATTGGTGATATTTAACTCATACCTGTCCCATTCTGTGAAGTTATATTATCTATATTAGGACAAGAGTAGAAGCTTAGTTACGTGAAAACCCTGTTTCACAGTTCTCACTTGATTTCTTTTCTGGCAGATTGCACTGAATGTCCGGTTATTTCTGGGAAAATAATCTCGCTAAACATGATATGGTCAAGGCTAAGTAGGAGAACTCATCTCTCGTTATATGTTAGGGGTTTGCAGAATGCCTCTCCTGAATGTAGGTAACTTGATGCTACATCTTCCCATAAGTTATTGTTATTGTTTTATTAGTAGATTATGGATGAATGCTCTTACAGGGAACGCTCAGAAGCGTATTTAATAAAATTGAACCTTCTGCTTTACTAATCTAACAAACTTCTCAAATTCTAGAATGATTTGTTCAAATTGGAAAAGTACATATATGTGCAGAGATACCTTTTCACCTCTAGAAAGTCTAACCTCCAGAAAAAATAATGAAGGAAATCAGTTTCAACCCTAATGAGCTGTAATTTGTATGTAATTTTGTTGTCGATTCAGGTTCCTATCTATTGTTCCTGAAGGACCAACATACAAATTCATTAATTCTACTACTGGATACCAGCATAATATCACATGTAAAATACAGCTATCGAAGTTTAAGCAGGAACTGAGTACAAAGTCATTCCATCAATGTCACCGCTCTATAGCTTTTTCTTCACAGAATGTTGGAAGGTCATCTTCCTTGCCTGGTTTTCGTCACTTCTCATCTCATGCATCCAAAGAGCAGAAATCACGAAAGATGCTTTTATACCTCACAGGATTGGTTTTTGTGATGGTTGGATGCACATATGCTGCAGTTCCCCTTTACCGAAGATTTTGCCAAGCAACTGGCTATGGGGGAACTGTTACCCGGCGTGAGGTGTGGTTTTGTTTTTTTTTTCAATGATTTTTAATTTTCTCAATAAATTGATTGGCAACTTTACTTTTTATTTTTTGATTGAATTTTTTTTTCATTTTTACAGACTGTTGAAGAAAAGATTGCACGGCACGATAGCAATGAAACAGTGACCAAAAGGTGTTATTTCTACTTACTAAATGTCGCCTTTTTACCAGTGGTTGTGATAGGATTTGTGTTCAGTTTTATGAATGCTTTGTTATTCAGAGTAGTTCAATTTTCGAATTGTTTTAAAAAAAAAAGGTTTTCACCATTTTAATGATCATAACGTTGTGATTCGGAGTCTTTGAGCTGCTATATGTATTCCTTTATTTATACTGGGCATGCATGCAAGATAGTAGTAAAGTAAATAAAAAAAGGACGGATAACATTTGTAATCAGCTATTATGTCAAGGGACAATTTAGTAATGATTCTATAAGGGATGTGCTTAAAACAGGGCATGGTTGAATAAACGTTAATTGGAGTGTAGTGTTTTAGAAGCTAGCTTTTTTTGTAATGGACCAATGGGTTGATGAGTTAACCATTTTTATATTTTCAGGGAAATTGTGGTACAGTTCAACGCTGATATTGCTGATGGGATGCCATGGAAATTCGTTCCTACTCAGAGAGAGGTTTTTCTTAACTGAATATCCTGGACCCTACAGCAAATATGCTGTATTTCCATCCCAAAAAAAAAAATATATATATATATATATATATATATACATGTGAAATATATTTTTACACTTGCTCCTTTGACTAAATTTGAACCCTTTTGTTGGTTTGCAAAGTTTGCATCTGTCATTCAAAAAGTTGAATGTTGCATACACCCCTTAGCACCCAGGGGGAAAAGAGAGAAATAAAAAGTAAGGACCGTAATGTTGTATTGTTCATTTACTCAACAGGTTAGGGTCAAGCCTGGAGAAAGTGCCCTTGCATTTTATACTGCTGAAAACAAAAGTTCTACTCCCATAACTGGTGTGTCTACATATAATGTCACTCCTATGAAGGTACTGACTGCTGATGAATTCTCTGTTATATTGCTTCACAAAAGTTGCCGATCTGACATAGTGGGATAAAGCTTTTGTTGTTGTTGTGTTGCTTCACAAAAGTCGCCCTCAAACTCTTCCCCAGTCTATCTACAATGACAACCTGAGATTCTTGGAAGTTTGTACTAGAAAATGCCACTTAATGAAAACCCCGTCTTTTGTAAATAACATAATATCGTATTTTAACTCTGCTTTTGGAAGTCTTTTGAGGTCTCTTTTCTGCTGACACTTCAAGAGTTTTTTTCTCGTTTCTTTCCTATTCTCGCCTAGCACTCCCCCACCAAAGTACCTTTTTTCACAAAAAATGACCAAACCATAAATTTTCTTGTACAGGCTGCAATATACTTCAATAAAATACAATGCTTTTGCTTTGAAGAGCAGCGACTGCTTCCTGGAGAGCAGATTGACATGCCTGTAAGTGGTTTTCAAACTGAATTCCAGTGTCAGCTTAATGTACATGCATCTTAATAGTGTGTTGCTTGTACTGTAGGTATTCTTTTATATTGACCCAGAAATTGAGACAGATCCTAGAATGGATGGTATCAATAACATAATATTATCATATACTTTCTTCAAGGTTTCTGAAGAGTAAGACCAAATTGAATGTTCACATGAGATTGAAGTGACAAGGCCCCTCCGTTTCAAAGGAGCATTAGATGCCTAGCACATCCATGAAGCTCAAGTTGTGTGTCACTTGTTTTTAGCGTCTGATGAAGGACTACAATTCATTTTTCTAATTTGTTTCACACAACATTCTAAATAAATTCAAGGTTACTTCTCCTGTATGTAGGCCTAGTTTTTGGAAACATTCCAGCATAGTCCTAGTGATTAGTATTTTAAATTTATTAACATCATGAACACAATTATTTGTCATGAATAATCAAATATAAGATCATAGTTACATGATATTGGGACACCAATCTCAAGTAAGAGAAAGTGTACATTATTTATGTGTGTGTGTGTTTGGGGTAGGAAATAAAAAAAATTATTAATATGTACATTAATTATGTAGGGAAGAATTATATGAGGTGATGACATCTCCTTAATCAATAAATTATCGAGTTTTTTTTTTGAATATTGTAAAAAAAAAAAATTATTATCAGATTGTGGTTGTTGTTAAATTATTTGTCAATATGGGGTAGTTTGTAGGTTTGGGTTTGATTAAAACTGGTCATGTTGTGAAAAAATTAAGAAGTTTCATGTGTAGGTATATGTAAGGCGTTTTCTGTGTAAGACAAAGGAATCAGAATCAGAATCTTACTGGGCTGATGGGATGTGGGAGACAGGGGCGCAGGAAACGAGGAGGACACGCCCAGGGTTTTGCACAACATGACACGCCTTATATAAGGCGTTTCATGACAAGCCTTATATAAGGCGTGTTCCACCCCATTGGCTGCATGGGGTGGTTCACGCTTCCCAAGCCCTGAACCCCCCCCTTCCCCATGCTTGACCAAGACCACTCGGGTTCCCCACCCCACCCACGGCCCTCACCCCTTTCCAACCCCCATTTCCCCTATTTAAACCCCTTCTAACCCCTCCCAACCCCTCACATTCACTCTTCACTTCCCCTCATATTCTAAAAACTCATTTTCTACTCCCTCCTTCATTTTCTACTCCCTCCCTCTCACTACTCCCTCCCTCTCACTATTTTAAATTTTGTTGTTGTGTTAATTATGGGGGATGAAAATGTGATCAACCCCGGACCCCTTAACCCTTCTCTTCTAACCCAACAATCAGTACATATCTCGGAACTCGTGTGGAGTGGCACTGTCGAAGATAGGATATTGAAGGTGAGGCGGGCACGTGACTCGAAGCAGGTGGAAGGCCGGATACTCAACCAAGTCCCGCAAGAAATAGTTGGCCACCTACAGCGGGCGGGTTTTTATCAGTGTGCGTTGGTGGGCGATGTGATGGCGGACCACCATCTTCTGTCTGCGCTTGTGGAGCGGTGGAGACCGGAGACCCACACGTTTCACCTTCCCGTTGGTGAAGCGACTATTACTCTGGAGGATGTCGCACTCCAACTAGGCTTGAGGGTTGATGGCCATGCAGTAACCGGGGAGACTCAACGCATGGATTGGAAGGATGTGATCATGGAACTCCTTGGCAAAGCAGTCACAGACGCCGACTTGAACGGGAACCGGTTGAAGATGAGGTGGCTGAGCGCGAACTTCAACAATGTGAATGAAGGCCATGGCCCACTCTGGCTTGAGCAGTTTGCACGGGCCTACATACTTCGCATGCTGGGAGGTTTCTTATTGACGGATAGTTCAGGCGCTGAGGCGTAAACGTACTTGTGGTAAGTAGTCTCTTTTCTATGTCTGAGGCGTAAACTTTTAATATTAGTGGTTTTCAGGATTTATTTTTGTTTTTGTAGGCGGAGAGGTTACACCGGGTGTGGTCCATGTGCCACCCATCCAACCGACACGGGACGACGCTGGATGAGGTTTTCAATGAAGCGGGGAGATGTTTGGCAATAAATTCCGAGTTGGACCGGGTAATTGTACCATCCAGGCCAGCCCCTGAGTCCCAGTTGGAATTACCCCAGCCACAGCCAGAGTTAAGGCCTAGGGTCGGGAGGAGGGAAGGCGTGGGACTTGGACGGAGACGGAAGACGGTCGTTGCTCCTGATCGGACTTACGAGACGACGATAGAGCCCGCCCACGGTCAGTATTTCTACGCGGAGGGCCAGCGAGGAGATGAGCAGGCCTATGTCCCGTACCAGGTTCCCTTCCCTCAGCCTTATGCTGGGGAGACCAGTTTCCAGCCAGAAGGCAGTCCTAGCTTCTTCGACGGCCTTGACTTCCAAGCTCTTGGTACACCCTCCATATTCCAGGATGTCGGCACACACGAGTCTACCCCGTCGATTTTCCCGGATGTGGTGACGCAGTCGGATTACATTCCCGACTTCTTCACACCTGAGATGCCTGCTGGCCCATCTGTTCCCCTCACTCCAGGCGCACCCGTGGCACCTCGGTATGGTGTCAATTATGAAGATAATGATTTCATGGATGCCGCAGCAGGGCCTCAGTATTTCTACGGTGGCAATCCTCACCAGGCGCAGTCTGAGTTAGAGCTTTCTTTGTCATTGGCTGCAGCTGGACCTTCACAGAGTCCCCTTCCCGACTCACCCGCACCACCCGTCCGGAGAAGAAGTAGGAGGAATCCGTAGTTGTAACTTTAAAAGTCTTGTAATATTTGTATGATAGCATGTTATTGTTTTTTAAATTAGTGTTGGATATTAATATTTTCATTTAATATTACAATTGTTTTTAAAATTCTTTGAATGCACTAAAATACGAATCGACTTAACAAAGTTGACGGAAAATGATTAATCAGACTTAGAATTGAAATGCATACACATACATAGAAAAACAAGATTAAATTCAAGGTTGATCAGCTTCATCATCTTCAAACAATGCATTAACGCGTGCTGCTATAATTGGGCAAGCAGCTCTGTTGTGACCTCGCCCATGACAATGCCCGCATCGGTTAGATGTCCGGCCCTCGGTACCATCCATCTCATTACGGATACGCGTTGACTTAGGACGACCTTTACCACGGATTGTGGAAGGATCAGGGACAATACGGGGCCCTGTATTGGCGGGTATGTTTAACTCATTGCCAATTGGATTCCACGTCTGATCATACGCATTAGCAACACTCTCCAGCTTGTAAACAGGATCCACAAACTGGAAGTAGTCAACCGCTACACGCATGCATGCGGCTATAACGTGGGCGCAAGGAAACTTGTATGCTTGGAATCGTCCACACTCGCAATACCTGTCCTTCAATATAACCGCCCACTTTGTGCCACTGCTTTGAGTCAATGGGTCTATCCTTTGCTGGACTTCAAATTTCGACCTCGGAAGATCATACGACAGCACCTCGTACTTACCTGCAAGATTTCGATTTCTCTCCAATTTAGTCATGACATCCTTACAAAATACCCTGCCCTCAGCCAACTCAGCCCTTGCCCGGCCACTCCTGTTAACAAAATATGTCACAAGTCTAGTGTACGTGCATTTCACCAATGCTGTGATAGGGAGATTTCTTGCACCCTTAAGCACCTTGTTAATAGCTTCTGCCAAGTTCGTGGTCATGTGTCCATATCTTTGCCCCCCGACGTCGCAAGCAAGGCTCCACGTCTCCTTTCGTATGTTGTCAACCCATTCGCGGACGGCAGGGCTTGCCTCATCACGAAAGTGGGCCAGGCGCATCTCAAAATAGTACGGACAGGGTTCATAAGCTGCACGAAACGGGGTCAACAACATCAACAAATAACTTTTAGGCTAGACGAAAACATATGACATGAAGCACGTAGCAACTTACCGAGGTCAACAAGCTCATCCTTCATTTGTTTGTTCTTGAACTTATGATTAAAGTTACTTGCAATGTGGCGTATGCAATAAACATGATAAGCATACGGTGGTTGCCATTCGGGCAACGACGCAACTGCAGACTTGATGCTTGCGTGCCGGTCTGAAATAAGGCAAATGCCCTGCCTTGCAGTTACATGTAGCCGGATCAAACGTAGGAACCACGACCAAGCGCTCAAGGTTTCACCTTCGACGACAGCAAAAGCAATTGGTAAAATATTTCCGTTACCGTCCTGAGTAGTGGCAATGAACAAGGTGCCTCGATACTTGCCGTAAAGCCAAGTCCCGTCAATTTGAATGATAGGCTTGCAGTAAGTGAATGCCTCGCAACACTGCTTGAACGCCCAAAAGACGCGATGAAAAATCCTCTTAAGGGGGTCAACCACCCCGTTACGCCTGTACTCGTGAGTAACTATCCGGTATGCAGAACCAGGAGCAAAAGGCAACATGTATTCAAGCCAACGCGGTAGTTCATCATATGATTCCTCCCAATCACCGAACACCTTTGCAAGCGCTTTTTGCTTCGCTTTCCATGCTTTTGTGTACGAGACTGAGTATCCAAACATTCCATTCACCCGCTCTTGAATAAGAGAAATAGATATTGCCGGCTCTTGCTTGACCATACCTACAAATATTTTACGACACAATATTAACAAAATCTCACAACTAATTGAATGAAATGGAAAATATATCCTTTACCTTGAATACACGAGCATATGAAGTCGGAACTACACTTGCTATGATCCTGACTAATCGTCTGGTTGACGCACGTATGTTGACCACCCCATCTCGTAATCCCCCACCTTGTAGACCTTTTTGACAGTATAGCCCTCATCCTCCATGGACAAGGGTGCTCCTCCGTGGAATTCGGGCACTTCACATAGTAGACAGTTGGTTTGGATTCCACCACACGAAACGATTGGTGAATCTTCAACGCGTAGTGCTTCAAGGCATGTTGAACGGCTTCTTTGGAATCAAAGCGTTGACCAACGTACAACTCGTCCCCGGCCTCCCAGTTAACAGGCACGGCCAACGAATCTCTATCTGGCTCTTGGTCTGGATAGTCCCAGTTAATGTTTGTATAGTGGGGAATGTCGTTCCAAAAGGGCACGGTGGGACCCTCTGAACATCAAAAATTAGACACTCTTATTAATTGCACATAAACATTAGCGAATGCGGTAAAAATAAAAGTGTACCATACCGTTTGTTCCTGGATGGACGTTGATGGGAACTTGTGCATGAATTGGTGATGACGGGGAGACCGGGGCCATTGGACGTTCGTCATCCGACGAATCATCAACGAGTTGGCAATCGTCTTCACGCTCCTCGTCATCTACGGAACGATATGCTTCAAGATCAACGTTAAAATTGGTGTCATGCTCACACTCGTCTGACCAAGGAACAGTGAGAGCTTGACTTTCAGGCTCTTCTACACAATAAGTCGCATCATCATGTGGTGCAAGCTGTGTGTTCGAACCATCAGGTGGGGGAGGTGCAGACGAGCTACCGGCCTGATCAATGTCAACATACAGCTCAAGCGCATTCATGAATGTCTGCTGCGCAAATGTGTCCATAACGATTCTCAGATCTTCGTTGTCACATATCTGCGATCCAACGTACTGCCTCGGATGGCTTGAGGCCAAGAATCGACAAGTTACTCCGGATATGACCTGGTTGTGACTAAGTTTCAATTTGACCAGCAGCTTCTTCATCAGGTTGTTCATGCTAATGCCATGCTTGATCCGTGTCGTTTTTATCTCACCTTCAAACATTTGTCCTTCACTCCCTTGATATTTTCTACCATTGAAGTAAATCAACACAACAACTTCAGCCATCGATGAACGCCAACAAAAATCTATAATTTGTATGGATGAAAGTAGAAGTAGAAGAAGAGAATGAGGGTGAATGTGTGAGGAATTGCTTGGGATTTATGGCCATATATATAGTGTGCATGGTCTGCATGGCGTGTGTGCACTCTTTGTACACAACACGCCTTACACAAGTCACAACATGAGAGGTTTTAAATAAACCTACTCATGAAACGCCTTACATAAGGCGTGTCATGTTCAGCCTTATGTAAGGCGTGTCCTCCTCGTTTCCTGCGCCCCTGTCTCCCACATCCCATCAGCCCAGTAAGATTCTGATTCTGATTCCTTTGTCTTACACAGAAAACGCCTTACATATACCTACACATGAAACTTCTTAATTTTTTCACAACATGACCAGTTTTAATCAAACCCAAACCTACAAACTACCCCATATTGACAAATAATTTAACAACAACCACAATCTGATAATAATTTTTTTTTTTTACAATATTCAAAAAAAAAACTCTAAATTATCAATCACGAGTGATGAAAACTCTTTTTGGGATTTATTAGGATTTAGGGATAAAGAAGACGACCAAAGTATGAAAATAAAATTTTAGAGGGACTAGAATTTGAACTAGTTCAACCACCATTCCTATTCACCTACAAATCACCATACCTCCTATCATCATGAGTTTCTTCTGAATTTCTTATTCCCAACCTTTCTTAGAGAATCTCCATGAAGTTTAGACAAGAAAACCATGCACCATGATTACATTTCCTGATCACAACATATCTAACCCCAACCATGCCTATATAAGGCCATGTGAATGGTCCAGAAACTGGAAACCTTCACATTTATGCTCAGTGTACTACGAAATAGAGAGAGAAGCTCTGGTTCTCTCTTTACCTTTGACCTTCATCTTCATCATGTTCATCATCATTACCACCTTTGTTCCAATAAATCCAACATTCAACAATCTCTCAATCTCTTCCTTAACTTTGGGCAATATATTTAGGTTGAACCTCCATGGGGTTGCTTGTGGCTTTGAAACCCTCCTTAATTGACAATTTTTTTTCTACAAGCTCTCTTATCAATCCTGATAATCTCAAGCGAAACAATCTTTAAACTCTTGTATTACTTCCACTAGAGCTATGTTTGGATTGATAGAACGTAATGAAACAAAAGAGAATAAAATATAATGGAAAAGAATGAAATAAAATGAGACAACTAAATAAAAATCTCTTTTCATTGTTTGGATATTTTATGACGAAGTGAAATAAATTTACCACATCATTATTTAGGTAATCGACAGAGCAAAACGAACTATGATTTTTTAATTCTTATATTATCCTCACTATTGAAACACTAATATTGAATATATAATATAGTTAAGGGTAGAAATTTGTTATTATTGTTTTCGTTGTTATGATTGTCTTCATTCCATCCAAATTAGGGGGTTTTAACAATAATGTTAAGTAATAGAATGAGATGGAATGGATTCCATCACTTTCCATTTTATTTCGTCCTAACCTACCCAAACATTAGAACATAAAAACATCTCACCTAATCTGACTCCGTTCCACTCCATTCCATCAACCTTAACATACCCTAAGAGTTGTCTATCATGTGATAAGAGAATGCTTATCGAGGTTGTTCTTTGTATTTGAGGTGTACCCGAATTGATTTCCACCAAAGGGATCTGGAGCCTTAAAGCTTGGTAGTTGCCTTTTGTTGGGCGAAGGATAATCTTCCTTTGTGACTCCTTGGTTGTGGTTGTATGAACTCGGCTAACCAATCTAGGACATCTTGTAATACCTCATGGTGCTTCCATTAGAACATTCTAATGGTTGTGAATTGGCCTTGAAGCTTAGTTCGAAATCACTAGATTCTTCTAAAGCTTTTTGAATCACTGCCGTTAACATGACAGACATTATATTAGGGGAATGCAGGACTGCCTCGGCCATAGTAACATTTGAAGTGAATGAATAAGTTAATATTAGTTCCGTAACAAAAATATAATTTTATAATTTACCTTTATGTGTCACGAGCTTCTGGTGCTTCGAACTAGTTTGAAGCTTGTCCGAGACTTGCATTTCCGAGAAATTATCTACTATATGGATGGTAAGATATTGTTTAGCTTCTGAGCCAGAACAGAGATACCCGAACCTGTTGGTAATGGGACATTATTGCTTCTATTCAAGCAATGTTGGCTGAGGAATGAAAAGTTCAATTCTCATATGTCATGCGAGACAGGAATGTTGTGGCGGATACGTTGGCGAGACAAGCTTATCAAGCAGTGTGTCAGATGCATATTTGGAAGCAACCTCATTCCTTTGTAATTCCGCTATTGTGCAAAAATGCACTAACTTAGTTTTTTTTGTTTTTTTGTTAAATAAGTGCATTTATTTAGAGTCAAATAGGGATAAATCGGGTTTCCAACTTATTTCGAACGTTTATATTATCTGTGTTTAAATTAATTTCAACCATTTCTTTTCATTCTTCGTACTACACATTACACAAGACGGGTGAGACCAACAAATCCAAGGTGAACTGGAATTGCTTACTGACAAAATGATAGCACTACTAAGAGAGTATGGTAGTTGAGACTTAGTGATCATGTTCAGTTAAAATGGTGTCTTTTCCTTTGTCAAACTCTGAAAGAGAGAGGTGTACTAATTTGTTAAAGTCTTGTTGAAGGCTTATCATGCATGGATACCCCACAACTTCAACAACAAGCATTACATAGTGCCTTATAGTAGGTTGATTTTCGATTCACAACCTAACTAATTGGACGACATTCTGCTTACCCATACAAACAAAAAGCCAAAATCAGTTTTGCTCATACGTGTTTAGAAGTCTCACATCAGTCAGAGATATTATCAAATAAGTCCATATGAGTGAACAATCTTCACCCTATTAGCTAACTTTCGGGATAGAGTTAAGTCTAAATCAAATTCTAATATGGTACTAGAGCTTATCTCGGATCTATTTATTTATTAGGCTACCCTAGATCTCCGGTTGTGCAAATTTCAGGTTCCATATGTCCAACTCTGAGGGGTGTGTTGAGAGGTCTCACATTGACAAGATATATGGTTAAATAAGTGCATATATAGGGTTAAAGCAATCCTCACCCCAAGTTAACTCTTCTTGAGGTATAGTTTGACATAACTCGAATTCTAATATTGTGTGTTTGGCTAGTTAACGGCTTCAAGAAGAAACTTTTGAAAGCTTGCTGTTAACAACCATTTTCTTCGTTTGATGGGAGTTTTTTTGAGGTTTCATGAGTATTGCATTTCTCTGTCTTTTCTGTGGAAATGAAATTGACTCGTCCAACTGTTGTAGAGTCAATCAGATAAACCTTCAACTTCGTATATAAGGGAGGAAATTAAGTATGTTTATGGATTCAAAAGTAGAAATGCAAATACAGAACTTAGATTCAAGACAAAGCATTATAAAGCATAACAGGAATTGAAAAGATTGTCTATGCGATTTCACAATTCTGATCCATGATGGTGTTGTTTGAAAGAATTATTGATAGAATTGATTATTGTAGTTTAGAAATGAGACACCTGAATTGACATATTGTTCATTGAATCTGGGACACATGCCAATTAACAAAATATAGAGTGGAAAACAAGTTATCAGTGCGTTAATTAACCAGCAAATTACATGCAAATGCGGAATGTAATTCAAGAAAATCAATTATGAGATATTGTCGTTTTGCCACTTTAAAGCATATTAGTTTTCCCTCTCACAAGACTAATATTTGCTACTCAGCGTATTTAATAAGCTTTTCAATTACCAAACTTTGTTTGATTCATTGCAGTTTAGTTTTGAGTATTTAAAAACTGTTTTTAAAATCTATTTTTTAGAGAAAAAAATTTGATGTTTTCTAACATTATAAAAACTATAATTTAAAATCTAAAAATAAAAACAGAAAATGAGAAATGTTTTTAAAAATAATTTATGAAAACAAATTGCAACAAACAGGGTTTTGAATTTTTCATTTTTTAAAACAAAAATAAGTTTTCAAAATTGCAATCAAATAAGTTTTATAATTTTCTGCTTAGTTCTGAAAACCTGGTCGGACTTGCTAGTTCAACTAGTCCACTCGGAACGAGTTAGGTGACCAATTCAGTTGAAAGAAATAATAGGTAGATCTCTAAACTTATGACAACCGGTCAACATGGTCGAAACTGGTCAAGACTAATTAAAATCACTGCTATTGATCGGTTAGAATTCTGAATCGGATAGAATTCGTTTGAACCAATCAAATTTTAAAACATTAAAGAGTTTCGAAAAGTTTGAAAATTTTATATTTTTGGACTTAAATTTAATAAAAATATTAATAAAATAAATGTCTAATATAGACTTAGAATACCCTCACATTCATGGATTTTTTTTATCTATTTCTATTGAAGATATCGACGGGTTTTACATTGGCTGCCGAAACCTAACACAACCTTTTTTTTTCCAGGTTTGGTACCAGCTACACAAGCATAGATGTATTTTTTAAGTGATCATGTGACCACTTATTTATTTTAATCATGACCATTAATTATTAGATTTAACGTAACAATTTATTCTCATATTCACACAATTTATTTATGAGTTTTCTCATTATATATTTTGTGTGTCAATGAAACCTAAGCATTGAACTCTTGATATTGCTTTGACAAAAAATAAAAAGAACTCTGGATATTTGGGGCAGAGTTTGTCTTGGGTCACAATCTACTTCTACTACAATCAACCACTCTTGGGCTTGCATAAGTTTTTGAAAGGTTAAAAGTTTGATTTGAGATAACATACATATATATGTGTACATAAAAATCATGTCAAAGATCATGAATTTAGAAAAAGACTCAAAGTAACATGTTGCAAATGGAAGTATATATAAATCGAGGGTATGTCTAGCATATCATGACGTAGGATGTTGGTAGAATATAAACTGTGAGTGAAAAGTTTACATTAGATAAAAAAAATGTTGAAAAGTATATTACTTAAATAACTCATATACTTATTCTCTTATGGTTTAAGATGAGAAGTGTAATTAACATTGCGTATTTTAATCTTGTAGGTTAGAATTCCTCCTAAATCAAACAACAAAACATTTAATATTTTCATTGTGAACCTAACATGGATTATTGGATTTAGTAAATTTAATATGCAACTCTTCTGTATATAAGAATAACGGGATTTATTCATTTAAAAACTAAGTATTCTTCCAGAAATTAAGAGAGGGATTCATCTGCTTCAGGTGTGGTGGAGTACGGCAGTGATTGAGATGGAGAAGGCGGCGAGGCGATCAGTTTGAATCCACAACAGGAATGTACCTGCAAACTGTACTCTACGCTTAAGTCGGCTCAAGATTAAAGAAAATATCTCAAAGTCGTAGAAGAACAATATGTAAGAATGCTTGAGTTATAGAATAATTAAACATGTATATATAGAACCACATATGAGTGGTAATGAGCAATATATCTAGTTGATCTTAAGGGTCTGTTTGGTTTAAATGAGGGAAGGGGAGGGGAGGGGAGAGATTTTAATGCTTATTATGTTTGGTTCATAGGAGGGGAGGGAAGGGGAAATAACTCTTTATTTGTTTGGTTCACAAGGGGAGGGAAGGAGTTTTATAATTAAATTACTTTTGTACCCTTTATAGTTTTACTTGTATTTTAAACATGTTTGCATCAATAATCATCATCATAACCTCCAATCCTGCAAGATATAAATCAAACGCATTCATACTTCGAATCAATTTAAATAAAAAATGAACACAGCAGATTTCATAACATGGTCAAAAAGGCTCGTAATGTGCTTGTTAAAGATTGAAACAATAATAAATAAGGACCACAATAATAAATAATATCAAACAGATTTCATAGCATTGTCTGGAAAAAAATGTTTTAAAGTAGTTGATGCAAAGAAGAAGTAGAAGGCTGCTAGAAGGAGCACTATCCAAAACAATCTTTTAAAGTAGTTGAAACAAGCAGAAGAAGAAGCGAGAGGAGGAGGACGATAGTTATATCAAGATTGAAAGAACAACCTCGTTAGAGAAGCGACACGAAGAGGAATGGGAAAGAAGAATGAGAACCAGAAGCAGTTTAGGTATTGTTTACATGAATTTGAGAATTATTAAATTTGTCTAGGGATATTTTTGTCAAAAATTTCATTTCCCTCCCAATCCCCCCACTATTGGAGGGAACAAAAAATTGAGTGAGGAGAGGTTTTGATCCCCTCCATTCCCCTCCCCTCCCCTCTAAAAATTTGAACCAAACACAATTTATTTTTAAAAATCCCTCCCCTCCCCTCTGTTTCCCTTGAACCAAACAATACCTAAGATCATTGCCAGTAGGGGTGAGCAGGAAAAGCCCACCCGACCCGAAACCGCTGTAACCGCATGGAAAATCAAGCCCACGGTCGGGTTGGGTCGGGTCGCAGTTGTAGTCAGAGTGAACAAGCGGCTGGAAACGGTTAGGAGAGGTTGAAATCGGTGGTGGTTTTCTCTTCCGTCGAGACCCGAACCGAACCGAGTTGATGCATGATCCAATATATTTAAATTGATAGCAGGCCTGTGGTGGCTTATCCATATCTGGGGTGGAGGCTTCCTAGCCACTCAACCAGGCCCTCACCTTATTCCAATCTTATCTGAAATCTGATATAATAATATAATATTATACCGGGCGGGCCCAATACCTCCCAAACAAATGAAAAATATTCATGTTTGTTAAATTCAATTTTCAAGTTTTAACTTTTAACCCTATTCAGTCATTCACGATTTCGCGTTTTTACATATATCGGGATGAAAATAGCACACACAATTTGTGTATTAATAAAAGATAAAAAAAAATTCAATTTTTTATTGACTCATCATATTCTATGTACAAAATTAATTCTCAAACAATCGTGTATTTGATCTTAAGAGACAGAGCAGATTAAAGAATGACATGGGAGTGTGGTTTTGGTTGGTTTGACGGCTTCAACAAGAAACATTTGAAAGCAGGCTACTAACAACCTTTTGGTCCACATTCTTATTCTTTGCTCTTTCCAAATTGTTTGTAGTACTGTACTCTAAATTCTTAATGTGGTATTGAAAAACATTATGATGATGAACCACTTTATACAGTGCAGACATGTTGAGACACCTCTTTTTTCTTTCTATCTCTCTCTTCTGCACATATCACATCATATATTACATCTGCTACTTATCTCTCATTTCTTCCTATCTGTCTCTAATGGTCTACACCCAAAAGATGTACATCAAACTTTTTGAAAATGACTCAAAGCAAGTGTGACAGTATCAATCAGATAAACCCAACTTGAAATGGCCCATATATAATTGTAAACATGGGAAACCATACATATGAGAAGAATAAATTGTATTTCAGATGAACTGTATCAAAGTTTTTGGGAATTAAAAAAAAATGAAGAATTATCTTCCAATAGGACATGTATTGATCTTCTTCTTATGAGATATTGTGAATTAGAGTAAAGATTATTGCTCATATAGGATAAAGCAATAATGCTTACACTGGGGGTTAACCTTTTCAGATTTGAAGAAAACTAAATAAACATCTCAAAGGTATTAAATCAAGAATTAAGTTTTGTTCACACTTCCACCTCGGTACTTTTAAAGAGATATAAGGAGAGAGAAAAATGAGTGATATAATAAAAACAGTAGAAATAAACACAAAAAAACTCAGTGAAAATTAATTGTAAGAGAAAGTGGAGTCTAACCAAATCATAACTCATAAATAAAATACATGCACATTTTTCTATTTCCCTTTTGTGTGTTTTTGCTTTTGTAAATCCACCAACTGACATGAAAATTCGATCTCAACCCCCCCCTAGTGCCTGACCAAAACTGAAATGATTTTTCTTTTCCTGCTTCACACACAGAATTAAGCATGCAAGTATTCTCTTTTCAAAATTCCATAAAACTTCCTCTTTCTAGTATAATATTCCAAGATTAGTTTTACTTATTACTTAAAGTGACACTGACTACTATAATACAATGGTCAACTTGTTCTCTGAAAGATTTTGCCGTTAGCAAGTTGTTCTTTAGAAAAAAGAAATATGTTTGTAAGTTCTTGAATGGGTAAAACGTTATTCAAGTTAGTCTTTGAACCGACGTCTTAGTTGATCAAATCTGATTGTAAGGACTTATAACTTGACAGACGTTTCACACATTCAGAGACTTCTGAATGTATTTCTTTCTTATAGGGACTAACTTATTAGCGGCAAAATCTTTCAAGGACGAAGTTGAGTATTCACTCATGCTAATAAGTATACAAAATTTCCAGTGTTCTCCAAATTATCAAATGCAACATGCGAATAAGCTCTAAATTATTTAATGTGAACCAAGGATTACCCCTCACTTAAGCCAAGTGGAAATTTGAAGGAACATAGAAGGGTTTGACAAATATATGGTTGAGAGGGAGGTTTAATCAGAAAGTTTGGTGCAGGATAGCATGCAAATCCCAGAGCATGTTGGTGATGTAGCAACAGAAAAGAAAAATTTTCAGACAGTTACCAACCTCCAAACTTCATCTTTCCCTCACTCTTTATATAGTCCCATTTAGCTCAATAACGGCTACACACACATCCCACTTAAACATGGAGAAAGCAAACAAATCTGCTTTGAAGGTTGGGGTGCTTAAAACTCTTGAAATGTTGTTTTGTTTTGTTCTGTTCTGTTCCCTCTTAGTGGTAGAATAATGTGTCCTAATTAAATTTTCTTCACTTATTTTGCATCTTCTTTAATTTTCCTTGGTGGAAGTTTATGAAGAACACTTCACATTCTGCAGCTCAATGGAGCAGTGCTAATTCTAGAGGAATGGTGAGAATATCTAGCTTTTTCTACCTTCATTCACCTATAATCCTTCAAAAGCCACTCCTTGTTTTCTTTTAATGTGACATTAGCTTCCCCATGAAAACTGAACTTCCATAGCATGCATGGATGAATTGGAGTTTAAATTTTTTTTTTACTTTTTCCATTCATTGTATTGGATAAAGTTGAGTCATTGAAGATATTTCTCCCTCTGCACTTGTTTTTGTTCCAGTTCAGCTTAAAAGGTTAGAACTTAGAAGTCAATTATAAAACTATCACAAAATCGCGTCTGAAAAAAGTGATTAGTGGCGATGTTATTTAAGCTACACCTCTTGCATACTTGACTAGATGGTGATACAGCTATTCTATTTAAGATAAGCTCACACACACATAGCAAGTCGTGTTACCAACTTGTGCCTTTCATCCACTATATGCATACGGATGTATACTTTTGTGTGAGTGCCACTACTCTTTATGTATTCATCATTACTATAAGTCTCTAGCACAGGCACACACATATGAAATAATAATGGAATTTTTGTGTATTAAATTGTTCTCGTAATTTCGACATCTGATGTGATGTAGCTTCTAAGGATCGAACTTGCGAGTGACACCCATTATGTCATCATCATTACTCTAACACAAGCACACACATATGAAATAATAACTTACATGTTTAAAATCCATGTAAGACATTATGTCAGAGCTTGAAATTAGCCATTTCACCTTAACAACATGGTTGATTACAGATTTTGAAAATTGTTTTAAAAACAGTTTTTAGAAACTATTTTTAAAAACTATTTTTCAAAAAAATAAACAAAAGAAAATGTTGAATGAGATGTTTTCTAGCATTTAAAAAATTGAAATTTGAAAACTAAAAACAGAAACTGAAAACATTTTTTAGCTATTCTGGTAGTTTTTAAAACTGAAAATAAGAACTGTTTTTAAAAACATCAAATAGTTTTTAAAAACTAATGATGAAACATGCCACCTAACAATTTTATCCATTCAACTTTCCTTGTCATCATTTCTCATAATTGACTAATTTTCCCATATGTTACAAAATTTGATAAAATATTATGCTACAGAAAATGAGAACTTCTATAAAAAAAAAAAGAAAAAGACCATCACTAATAGCCTATTTTCTGCTTTATGGCAGTAGTATTGTGTAGTCTGACAAAATGGCATACCATACCAAGTTAAATATGTTCTATATTCCAAATTCACATTTCTTATATACTTTGATTTCCCATTTGATATATTATATAAGTTTTGATTAAGTTCCATGAATAGAAAGACAATTTTCTATTTTCACATTTTCACATGTCTTATCTTAGATAGTTGTTGTTACTTTTAGGTATGCACACATTACTCAGGGCTTATAGCCTTTTCACTAGAATAATTCTCAAATTTTGACCCTTTTAATCTTTTTCAATGTCCCTTTCCATAACTTAGATCAAAGTGCATCACCACACAATGGACCCATAATGATCACACTAGTACTCTTTGTCTCTTGCATATTCCATTATATTATTATTCTTTACCACTCCTCTCTCTGTTTCTTGTCCATTATTCAAATCATGATTGATTCTTTAAAAGCTCTTTTAGCTTATATTATACATGAATCATGATTGTTACCTAAAAAAGCATAATTGGGTGTTTCACAGACAAAAGATGCACTCAAAGACAGGTTAGATGACAAGACCAAGGTAATTAATTAATTAATTAACATGGCATATAGCAATTTCTTTTTTAGAATTTGGTGATGGATTTTTGTCTCTTTAATTCTAGGCTCCACCAAAGTCTCCTCCAAAGTCTCCTCCTAGAGAAAATACTAAGCCACAAGAATTCAAACTCCACACCCAAGAAAGAGCTGTGAAACGGGCAATGTTCAACTATGCTGTAAGAAATGTGAATGATCTGTTTCTGAAGTTAGGATTTCACTTCTTGTGCTTAATGAATGTGGTGTTTTGCATAGGTTACAACCAAGTTCTATATCATGGAGCTGCAAAAGAAACAAGAGGAGAAGCTACAAAAGGTACTTACTAGGCATATACTAATATGAAGTGCATGATTCTAATTATGAGAATGGAATATTTGAGAGAAAATAAGTGAAATTCATTCTTGAGCAGATGATTGAAGAGGAAGAGATACGTTTGCTGAGGAAGGACATGGTTCCAAGAGCTCAATTGATGCCTTATTTTGATAAGCCATTCCTCCCACAAAGGTAAAATGAACAATAGGTTGAAATTGCATCAACATATATATGATTGTTAAGATGGAAAGAATTTTTTTAAAGTAGCTACATATGGAAGCTGTGAGAAGTAAAAAGTCACTATGTAAAATTGGCGTGCTTTGTTTGAAAATACTTCTATAGTTGATAATAAAGTCAATTTATTTTGTGGAAAAGTTTTTTTTGAGTAGTTTTGGGGTGTTAAAATTGATTCTGAAAAAAATTAAATTGATTAGAGGTGAAATTTTCAAAGAAATTTAGTAATGGAATAAGAATAGCTTAGTTATGTAGAATTGGGGCATATAAAAAACATTCTTTACTATTTTTTTTTATAAACCAATCGATACTCAGTTACCCTTCAAATGCCGACTATTCCATATTCGGGATTTTATCACAGTTAAGACTTTTCATTCCTTCTTTATACAAATTGTGGGGGGTTTGCACACGAAAGCTCTTCCCACACACTACCTCTGATGCCGACCGAGCTGCGCTCGTTGGTTCATACACTACTTTAAAAAATATTTTTTTAGTATTAATAATGGGAAATTTGAAGACCTACATTTAAAATTTGACTTGCAGGCCAAACAAGACAGTTCCAAGACAATCATGCCTCCACATGATGAGTGGGAAGTGCTGGAGCTGCGCCACTGGAAATGAACTCTACAACCTACACCACTGTGGTCCTCAAGCTCTTAAGCCGATTAAGTAAAAGCACTTATAAGGTTGTGAGAAGGAGCCTGTGAAATTTTCTCATCCTTGCATTCCATGCATGTTGTACACTAGCCATAGAGAAAGCTTAGACTTTTGTACTATACCACTATGTGATAAACTAGCTCCAACTTAGGAGGGGAGATTTTCACTGTCACAAATAAAGATCAATCGAGGTTTTTTGAGGGGTGTTCTTTGATTTTGGGTTTTTGGATACCATGCCTTGTACCAAATTGAAAAGAAAAGAATATATAGAATGATGTCAGATCATTTTCTTCTATATTTGCTCGTTTGTGGTAAACAATTAATTAGTTTCATATACACACGGTAGATGCAACTAGACATAGCATTCTTAATATAGGTAACCAACTATCTCGCCGTCACACATCCACCCAAAAGGGGAATCCCGAGATCTTCGCCTGATTTCGTGTGGTCTGTTTAAACGCCCGGTTAACCATCGAGGAACAATGTATCTTAGATGTATGGTTAGAAGGCTCACCTACTATATAAAGGGGCCTCTCATATTCATTCTATGTTTTCTTTACTCGAATGACACTCTAAAATTTCTTTGCTCAGCTGAACACGCCTGAAAGGTGTCGCGGCAACATTATTGCTTAATTTACCACAAACTATTAGCTCAAATGTTAAATATGCCTAGTAAACCAGCAGATCAAGAGAGCAACTCAAAGAAACACCAGATCAAAACAAACCTTTAATGAAAATTTTCCTATAGATGTAAGAATAGGGTCCACAATATTATGAAATGAAAAAAGTGCGACTCTTTGGTGGAAAAATAAATGCAAAGAACAGGTCTGTTTATTTTCTTTTTCTGAACATGAACTTTTAAATGGAGCTGTATTTGGATATTAGTGTTAAAGATATGCAGTATCGTCTGATACTTATCATTTGCATCGTCTGATATCTATCGTCTGTATAGAGCAGCATTCTATTGTATGTATAGCAGCACCGTCTGCCAAGTTGAATCGAATGCATAATTGTATCGACTGGCCAGTTAGTCATGCCAGCTGTCCAAGTGTGATAGTTGACCTGGATTATCTGGGATCCTATCTAATAGTGTTGACCCGGAATATCCGGGATCTTGTCTGTTTTCCGTGAGTCTCTCTCTGTATATAAACAGAGCTTGTACAGTGAATTAATCAAAATAGAAAGAACATTCAGTATCTTCGATTTCTCATTTTTCTTCTTTAAAGAACCCTTGGTTCTTAACATGGTATCAAGAGCTAGTCTCGATCTGTGATCTTGTTTTTTTCTTTCCGCTATGGCAGAAGCTCAGACTTCGTCTCAAGCTTTAGTTTCCTCTTCTGCTTTGCCTTCCTTTTCTCATATTGTTTCAATCAAACTTGATGAAACAAATTTTCGTTCCTGGGTACAACACGTTGAAGGTGTTGTTCGACAACATAGTCTGGAAAAGTTTCTTGTAAATCCAACAATCCCACCTCCTTTTTCGTCTGATGCTGATCGTGAAAATTCTGTTGCGAATCCTCTTTACACAACTTGGATCAAACAGGATTCAGCATTGTTCACTTGGTTGTTTTCTTCCCTATCGTCTGTCGTTCTGCCTACGGTTGTTAACTGCAAAAAGTCCTGGCAGATCTGGCAAGAAGTTCATGACTTCTTCAATGTACATTCTCTATCACAATCCGCAACTCTTCGCTCAGAGCTTCGTACCATTGTCAAAGTGGCGAGATCTCTCTCCGACTATCTCATGCACATTAAGACAATTGTCAATGCTCTCATCTCCATCAGTGATCTTGTTTCATATTGAGATCACATTGAAGCTATCTTTGATGGATTACTTGATGAGTATAGCTCTCTTATGCCCCTTGTCAGCTTTCGGGAGGTGCCATTCTCTGTCTCTCAAGCAAAAGCAATGCTTATTGCTCATGAGGCCTACCTTCTTCGCTCTCGCAAGTGTCAGCTTCTTGACAATTCACCGTCTGCTCTGCTCACACATACATCATCACTGTCTCCTGCGCAGACGATAGACTCACCAATACTGAACCAACAGTCTGCTCAAGCCAACTATACTTCTGGTTCACCTGCCCAGAATCGTGTCGTGCACACCACTGATGTTCCACCCTCTGTGAATCTGGGTTTCTCTAAGTCGACCCAGAACTATGGCTCGTTTGGTGATTATAGTGGTCTTGATGGTCACTATGGTGGCCGTGGCCGTGGGCGTGGACATGGTGGACGCTCCTCTGTTCAGTGTCAAATCTGTTACAAGTGGGGTCATGAAGCCAATACTTGCTATCATTGCATGTCGTCTGCCAATTTTCTAGGAATGGTTGGCTCATCACCATATGGTGGTCAGTTTAGTCAAGTTCCACAGCATGCTGGTACCTTTGGAAGCTTTGCACCACCTCCTTCTAATTTTCAACAAGCAAGACTTGGTCCTCCACCCTTTTATAATCTTCAAATAACTGGGCCCTCCCAATTACCTTTTCCCAATGCTGGTCCGAAGACTAATCCCCATGGATATCCTTCGGGAATTGCTTATCCTCTGTTTGCCGGATATGTCAATGGTTTTCACCAGCAGACGATGTCTGCACCTGTGTTTCAGTCTCCCCAGCAAACGATTGGCCCTTCTCACTTTGCACAGCGACCAACAAGCCAATTTTTTTACAAGCTTTGCTCACTGCATCTGCAGGACCAAGTGCAGGAAACTGGTTACCAGACACTGGTGCAACTCACAATGTCACCCATGATGCTACTGCCTTCTCCAATCCTTCACCCCTTCAAGGGAATGATCACATCCTCATGGGAAATGGTCAAGGTTTGCCTATCCAATCTATTGATACAGTTTCCTTTAAGTCACCATGTCAAACACATGCTACTCTTTCTCTTAGTGATTTGTTGCTTGTTCCCTCGATCACTAAAAATCTTGTCAGTGTTAGTAGTTTTGCTAAAGATAATCATGTTAAATTTGAGTTTGATCATGCTCATTGTCTTGTCAAGTCTCAGGACAATGGTGAAATTCTTCTTCAAGGGACTGTTGGGGATGATGGTCTTTACTATTTTGATGGCATGCATGCTTCCAAGTTCTTCAAGAACAAGTCTTCTGCCATGCCAGCTCCCACTTCCTCCTCATTTACTTTACCTAAAACACATGTAACCACAAGCACTAGTAGCTCGCCCGTAGTACCCACCTCCTATGACCTTTGGCATCATCGTCTAGGTCATCCTACTCATGAGATTTTACATTCTGTTCTGACTAAATGTAATATTTTTGTTCCTTCTCGAGCTATTTCTCATGTTTGTAGTGTCTGTTGTATGGGTAAATCTCATAAATTACCTTCTTCTCAATCTAATACAATTTATTCTCAACCTTTAGAACTTGTATTTTTTGATTTATAGGGACCAGCCTCCATTGAATCTTCTGCTGGTTATTCTTATTTTCTTACTTGTGTTGACGCCTACACCTAATATACATGGATATTTCCTTTAAGAATGAAATCAGAAACCTATGTCACTTTTCTTCAATTTCAAGCAATGTTTGAGTTGCAATTAAATATGAAACTTAAAGCTGTTCAAATTGGAGAGCCAATATCAGTCCAAAACGTTGATGAACAAGCTATTTTCAAAGTAGAGGCTTTAGAGTCTGAAGATGCAGGAGGGAAGTGACCTCCAAAGTCATGTTAATTATCTCACCACGATAGTTGCAGATCTGCTGCGACTGGGGGGAAAGATTGACGATGAGGACAAGGCAGTTACTCTGTTGTGATCGTTACCAAGTTCTTATGACCACTTGGTTACTACTTTTACTTACGGGAAGGACGCAATCACGCTTGATGCCATCACGTCTACACTCTTGTCTCACTCGCAATGGAGACATAACGTAGAGGAGGGAAGCCAAGGTGAAGGTTTGCTTGTTAAGGGCGGTCTTGGTCGTGGAAGGAACAAGGGTAAGTTTGCAGGGAAGAAGAAACGTTCTAAATCCAAGCAGAAGAAGAATACATCAGAGTGTTTTAACTGCAAGCCGGTTGGTCACTGGAAGAAGGATTGCCCAAATCCTTCAAGCTCTGCAAACGTGGCTCAAACTGATGATTCCGGCAGTGAAGGAGATATGTTAAGTGTCTCATCGGGTAAATGCATAGATGCATGGATTCTTCATTCTGGATGCTCTTACCATATGACGCCGCACCGGGAGTGGTTCAGTTCGTTCAAGGCGGGCAAGTTTGGATTTGTCTATTTAGGTGATGACAAAACGTGTGACATCACTGGAATAGGGCAAATCAAAATTGCTATGGATCATGGTGGCTCACGCATACTGGGTAATGTGAGGTATGTCCTAGATTTGAGGAAGAATCTGATTTCCTTGGGTACTTTACAGGAGAACGGTTACTCTTTACATTCAGACGGAGGTAAAGATACTCTGAAGGTGTGCAAAGGTGCATTAATCGTGATGACGACAAAGCGTACTGCGGGAAATATCTATTGCTTGTTGGGAAGCACCGTTGCAGGTGACGCTGCATCAGTTGAAACTGACAATGATGCAACGAGGTTCAATGCCTTTAGAGAAAAACATCCTAAAAAGGATATGAAGAGCTATCTGAAAGTGTAATTGCATATTGCAAAGGCAATCCATTGACTTTAAAAGTTTTAGCCACCCGTCTTCGTTCAAGAAGTATAGAAGCATGGAAAAGTGAATTGAGGAAGCTCCAAAAGTTTCAAGATGTGAAAATTCATAATGTATTAATATTGAGTTTTGATGGCTTTGATCCTACAAAGAAGAACATATTTCTAGACATTGCATGTTTCTTAAAGGAGAATCTACAGATGACATTACAAGTCTACTAGACGCATGTGGTTTCTTTGCTGCCGCTGGGCTAGAAGACCTTATAGATAAGTGTCTTCTAACTATTTCATATGATGATCGAATAGAAATGCATGACTTGATACAAGAAATGGGCTAGAGTGTTGTTCATGAAGAATCTGATAAAGACTCTGGAAGACGAAGTCGATTGTGGGATCTGAGGAAGTGCATTGAAAAATAATAATGTTAGTGCAAGTTGAAATTACTTTTCTTTGAAAAGGCATGCATGTTTGTGAGAGTGTTATAGCATTTACTAATTATTATTCCATTTTTGTTTTTGTCAGGGAACTGAAGCTATAAATGGCATAATTTTAGATGTTTCTAAAATTGAGGATCTACATTTGAGTTTTAATTCCTTTACAAAAATGACTAACATAAGATTTCTAAAATTCTAATGTATACCTTCCTAACGGTCTTGAGTCATTGTCTGACAAATTGAGGTACCTTGAATGGCATGGATACTGTTTGGAGTCTTTGCCATTAACCTTTTCTGCTAAGATTCTGGTTAAGCTATCCATGCCAAACAACAACCTTCAAAAGCTTTGGGATGGTGTTCAGGTACAAATCTTTCTATATCTTCTACTTATTGTTTTTAAATTTGTCCACAATTGGAGGTTATCCTATGTGCAACACTGTGTTGTGCTCCCTCAATTAAAGCTCATGCAGATCAAGGCACTACTTTGGCTATGCGCCTGTATATGCTTATATTTCTTCTCTTTTATTCGGAACTCAATATGGCATGTCTTCCTTGTTACAGAATCTTGTGAATTTAAAGGAAATTGACCTTAGATTCTCCAAACACCTGGTGGAGCTCCCAGACTTATCTTTGGCAATAGAAGTATTATCTCTTCATCAATGTAAAAGTTTGCGTCAAGTCCATCCGTCCATTTTATCACTCCACAAGCTTGGGCATATCTGTATTTACAAGGCTGCACCAGGATTGAAAGCCTTCACACTGATGTCCATTTGAAGTCTCTCAGTTGCCTTTGTCTCAGTGACTGCACATCCTTCAAAGAATTTGCAGTTTTCTCAGAGAAACTGGAGAGGCTGTGGTTAAATGGTACAAGTATCCATGAATTACCCTCATCAATTTGGCATTCTGAGAAACATGTTCATATGAATCTAAGCAGGTGTGACACTTTTCACGGCTTTTCGCATCTTCCACCCTCTGGCATATGCGGCTTCATCTTATCTTATGCCTCATTCTCTCTCAGTTACCGCGGAATATCAATTACGCTATTGTTAAATGGTATATCAACAAACGTTTCGCAGGTAATAGTACAGCTAGAATGTTTTGGGATGATCAGAATTTGATTTCGGATCATATGCTTCTTTGCTATGTTAATGTCGAAGCTGAAGGTGATAATTCTTTTCATTCAAAAATACGAAAATGTGAAGCGAGCCTTGCAGTATATCATTTGAATTTTGTCCTGAAGATGTGGGTGGAAATCTCGTCATGAAAGATATAATGAAGAAGGGCTGGACCAAATCAATATAAAAGTCTTTTGAGTGTAAAATAAGGGGGCTTCTAAGCTGAACTAGCAACTATGTTATTCACCTGTGAAATAATATCCCATACAGTAATTCTACAATAAAGTAAATAAATTAAGAACAAAACATGGTCACTCAAGTTGATACAAGTAGTAAAGGTTCCATTTGGGCTTTGCAATGGATCATGCGGCATTCTCTTTGACGGATGTTTTAGATTGGATCCGACTTCTAGTTCTTGAGGATGAGTTGTTGCCTTCATCTGCGATTTGGTGCTTGTTTGCGAGAAACACCTTCTCTTTTGAGGAGCGTCGAGTGCTGAATGAGGCGGTCAAAGTTGCGGTCTCTGCTATGAAGCAGATCTGCCAGCTAGTGTGGCCAATTGCAACCGCGAGCCCCATTGAGAGATTGGTGTCTTAGTCTCCACCCCAAGATGCGTGGATAACTGTGAATTATGACGGGAGTGTTGATGGTTCTATATAACGTGCTGGTTTTGGGGGTTGTCTTCGCAATAATCTACGGGAGTGGTTGATTGGTTTTTTGGGAGTTGGTGGGGAGAATGAGATTCTTCGCATTGAGCTTTTGGCCATCTTCCAAGGTTTGATGGTGGCTTGGGGCTAAGGGCACTAACCGATTATGTTATTCAGATTCTATTCATGCCGTGTCTTTAATTGAGAAGTCTCCTTCAAATTTTCATAAGTATGCAATCCTTATTGCTAGTATTAGGGACTTGCTTGATCGGCAGTTGGAGGTCTGGATTGATCATTCTTTGCGGGAGGATAATGCATGTGCAGATTTCGTAGCCAAGGTTGGGGCTCATCAGGACCGACATTTTGCTATTGTTCGGGACCTTCCGGCCGGTCTTACTCCTTTTCTCTTAACAAATACTTTAGGAACTAGTTTTCTCTGGGCTTAAATGTCTTGGGTGTTTCTTTTATGTTATGTTTTCTATGTTTTTTTTTTTCCTCTTATACTAAAAAAAAAGTTAATACAAGTAGCTATCTTTTCTAGAGAGGCCCCCTTTGTGCAAGCTTTTCAAGCAGGACTCCCCCTCCCCCGGCCCACCATATATGCTCCAAATTCTAGGACAGCATGGATGAAATCAAATACTGCTCTTATCTTCTATTGTTTGTATAAGCCAAGGAATGTGGCCTCCCAGGAATAGAATAGCACCTACCACTTCTCACCAATTTCATGGTATACTTTTGGTTTTTCAAGGTTTCTCATCACTATGATACTAATCCTTCGAGACTCAAAGATCATGCTTGCTATGTGGCTCTCAATAAATGTTTCTCCATTGTATATACACTACCCTATCATAGCATGAACATGATATGCCACCCGAACAGCTTTAATCAAAGCCTTCCTCTTGCCTCTGCGTCCGTACTCACATGCCACAAGGCCTCATAGTTTCCTCTGTTTAACAAAGCACAAGAAAGAATCCATCAACAGTAATAGAGAAAAATTTGCATTATTTATGACGCTGAAATTTTATGAGAATAAATTAAAAATCAATATCCTGTTGATTGATTTATCGATGGTTGTATGTAATATTGCGTGATATCAGTTTTACGTTCTGAAATCTTCATGATATAGTGATAATATCATTTTTCTGTGTTAATGATAAAAATGTACTACTATATATTTTCGGCTTTTAGCCACTATTGTGTCTTATGGTACAAACCAAGTGTGAATTGTGGCATATATCAAAAAGAAAATGTTGCATGACAGTGACTGCGAAGCTACAAATGTGGTGGTTTTGTTCTCAACCAAACATAAAAGCAATTTTCAGGATCATGTTTGCTGCAATATGATCCACATAACATAATCCCTCGATAGATCCTAATATAAATTTTGTGTGGTTCAGAGTTGGAAAAGACCAAATGCCTGAAAATCTTGTATATTCATCAACCGGCTTAATTAATTTATGCGGGCTAATTGGATATTTAATTCAAACTATTCTTAAATTTATATTGGTATGTTATAAATTTCATCAAATTAGCTACTTATGCCGGCTAATTAATTTATTTATTTTTTCAAAGGAGCTTAAACAAAAGAAGAAATGTAACCAAAAAAAAAAAACAAAAGAAGAAAAAAAACTACAATACTAGCGCTTCATGAACGAGGTTCCGCGGTAGTGCGGATGACTACCGTGGCACCTCGTTCATGAGGCGCTAGTGTTGTGGTTTTTTTTTCTTTTTTATAAGCTCTTTTGTACACAAAAAAAAAAAAAAAAAAAAAAACTTCTTATGAGTCACTCAAATGGTTGTAGATGAATCAATAATGGAAGAATGGGAGTGCAACACCGGCTTCTCTTTGTCAAGTAAGCAGTTATCTCACAAGTTTAAACCGTTCAGTGAGGGTTACGTGATGGTTTTAAATTCTTATTCTTAATACGCTCTCTCACGCAAAAGTCTGTTTGGGCTTAAAGTATGGAGAATGCACAAGCCCATGATCGAACTTTAAACCGCTTGTTCATAAATGCTCCGATATCATAATTAATTATTCCACAAAATTAAACTGTTGAACAAGAGTTAGACAAATAATTTTATATTATTATTTCTAACCCAGTTAACATTAACATGAGCATGATGCAGTATGAAAAGATGAACCTCATGCCTTTGCATCAACCTCAGATGTTTTTTTCCAAATCAAATGCCATGTGATGTTAGTAATAACAGTTTGCAATCACTTATTTGGATCTTGGAATGTCGTTAACAACAAAGTTAAGCACTAACGAAGTTAGTGATGGAGGACCAACATAATTAAATTAATTGAGGGACCAAATTCTTTAATTTCAAAAAATTGGGAACTAAGCACAAAGGAGTGCTATTTTTTTAATCGATCAATCTTTTTTGGGAGGGTTTATTTTTATTTTTTTCAGGGTTCGATCTCTACACCTGCATGTCTCTCAGCTCTTAATTAATATTTTCCTTGAACACAAAAACATGTTTAATAGGGACAAAAACATATTTAACAAAAGTCAACTCAGCTCTTAATTAATACTTTATTTGAACACAAAAATATATTTAATAGGGACAAAAACATATTTAACTAAAGTCAAATTAGTAAATTAGAAATGTCACATTGTATGCTAGTTTTTAATTGATTTAATTATAATTTTAGAATTCCTTGTGTAACCAAAAATACAATTACAATTTTGGTCCGTCACTTATACTCTTGGTGTAAATTTGATCTCTAACAAAAAAAATGGGGTTGGCTAAATGACCCCATGATTAATTGGGGTTATTTAACTCCATGCTCATATGGACCAATAAGATTGTCTCATAATTAAAATTAAAAAATAATGTGAAAATAAATAAAATAAATAACACAATCTTATTGGTCCATATGGACATGGGGTTGAATGACCCCAATTAATCATGGGGTCATTTAGCCGACCCCCAAAAAAATATAGCAATTTTCATCTCTAACGTTAACATTGTTTCACACTTTTTATCTTCCATCTAATTCTATAAAAAATTTAACGGATTTTAGAGAAAAACAATTAATTAAAACAAAAACCTAGAACATTCATAGTTCTTCATCTTGTTCAAAGCATCTTCATCATCATATTCATCAATGAACCCAAAAAAAATCTGAAAATAAAAAATCAATCTCCTCAAACTCACTCTTCATCACCATCATATTCATCTCCATCAACCACCACTCCTCATCCTCCTTCCTCACCCCAAACACCTTCCAGATTCAAGAACAACACAACATAATTTTTGTTTTTCATCGAACCCCAAATTGATGCTGTTTGTTCCAGAGTCAACAATAATACAACATAAAAAATTTTGTTGTAAAAAATTGATCTGAAAACCCAGAAAGGACGTTCAATAACAACAATAACAATATTGTTAATGTTCAATCGATCAAGTTCAATCGATCTCATTCTATGGTTGGGATACCTTTAGCGGAACTAGCGGCAGAGGCAGAGAGCAGGGAAGAAGAAGAGGAATTGTTATTGTTGTGAATGGAGTTTTTGTTCTTCATGTCGCAAATGCGCTCAATTGTCCAGTTACGATGGCTTGATCAATGTCTCGAATTGGAAAAAGCGGAGAGTAAAAGGGTCTCATATTGAGGGGTTTGTTTGAAGGAACCGATGAAGACGAAGGGGGTGGCGTGGCCGCCATTGTCACCGCCTCAAAATGCAGGAATGAATTGGGCAAAATAAATTAAGGAGAAGGAAGGTTGAAGCACAGGATAAGTGGCGGGTCTTAGGTTGGCTCACTTTTGGTATATGGGTTGAAGTCGTCAAAATGTAATCTAGTGAAAAAAAAAGTTTTTTATGTTTGCTGGTTCGTTTTCATCTCAGTTTAATTATGATTTTAACGTTTTTGCAATTACTGCAATTGCTAAGATATATTGATTTCATAAAAATGTAGTGGACAAAATAAAAATGAGAAAACACTTTAATTGGAGATTGTTTTGATGAAAAAACCTCAATTACTGCTTGCTGTGCTGTGTCTACCATAATTCTTCACCTGAGAATAATTATGAGAAACAACCACAAACCAACAAAGTTCTACATTCTCACAAGTTGCAAAAATACACAAATAACACAAGTCACAGCTCATAATTGTCTTTTAAATCAACAAAAGCAAGTACAAACCAACAAAGTTCTACATTTTCACAATAACAAAGTCTTAGTTTAAAATTCTAAGTTCTAACATAGTTTTAGTTCAAATCAAAACATTAGATCTTGGAAGCAGTCTTTATCCCATTACCACAGCCATCACCATCTTTCAAACCTTCATCATCACCATCATCATCTACATATAACAATTGAAGGACAAAATAATTAAATTCATACTTCTGCAACAAAGTTTCAAAAAAGTTGATCCTTCCTCCCTCGTGATGTCCTTCTTTAGTCTTTAAATCCATATGATTATGAATGATAATAAAAAAAATAAGTAAAAAAAAGGTGTTCCGTTCAAAAAAAAGTGCAGGCCCGACGGGCTAGCCCGCGCCTGACTCGCCAAACCCGCCAAAAAAATGCGGGCTTAAAAAGTGGGTTCCAAGTGGTTATGTGCGCTGAATTTTCCAACCCAACCTGCCAAAAAAGGCGGGTCAAACGGGCCTAGCCCATATTGCCACCCCTAGTGGTTAAAGTGGTTGTAGTGATATTGGTTGTGGAGGGTGGAGGTGGTGGTGGTGGTGATGGTTGAAGGTGTGTGGTAGTGGTGGTGGCGGTGGTAGTGGAAGTTGCAATGGTGGAGGGCGGTTGTTGTGGTGGTCGTGGCGGTAATGGCGGTGGCAGTGGTGATAATGGTGGAGGGTGTGGTAGTGGTGGTGGAAGTGGCATTGAAGGGTAGTGGTGACGGCAATGACGGTGGTGGAGAGTAGTAATGGCAGCAGTAGTGAAATTTACAGTGGTGGTAGAGGTGGTGGTGGCGGTAGAGTGATGGTGGTAGTGGCGATAGCCATGGCGCCGATAGAGGTGGTTCTAGCGGTGGCAGTGGAGGGTGGTGGAGGTGGTCGGGTCGTTGTGGTAGGGTTGTGGTGGTGGCGATGGCGGTGGAGGGTAGTGGTGATGGTGGCGTGGCAGAAGTGGTGGTGATTTTGCAAGGTGTGGTGTTGGTGGCGGCAGTGGTAGTGGTGGTGCAATGGTTGTGGCGGCGTTGGAGAGAGGTGGTGGTGGTGTTATATATTATTGAAACTAATAAGCTGGGTTGAAATATTTTCATATAGTTTATACGTTACAGTCTTGTTAGGTCTTATCTCACATCTATAGGCTAAATTAAATAATCTATCATTTTAATATATAAAAGTGGATTGATGGATAAGTTTATGCAATATAATATTAGTACCAAACAATGTTAAACCGATAATGTATTTTATAAGCTTATACTATCATGCCTAGTACGGTGTACCAAATGAACTCTAAATATATATGGCCAATTATATGAAATGCCCTGTTCTATCTTGATATAAACAAAAAAAACAAAAACAGTAGAACAATATTTCAGAGTCATAGGCTAGGGAACTTTTTTCATCATAATATAACTCACCTTTCAAAATTTCAAATTGAATTTATGGTACAACAAACCTTTGGCTTTTTTTTCTCAAGTCCATTTTGTATATTTTCTATAAACTAGTAAGGCAACACTATGATACAAAAACCAAAGACACAATATCATACATCTTT
Source organism: Acmispon strigosus (assembly GCA_030819835.1). Lineage (NCBI taxonomy): Eukaryota > Viridiplantae > Streptophyta > Magnoliopsida > Fabales > Fabaceae > Acmispon > Acmispon strigosus. The sequence goes on from JAUAMA010000007.1 coordinate 36,039,022, forward strand.
GAGCTTTCCAGCTTGTTTGGATTAGCTTCAGCTTCTCCCTAAAATTGATTCTAATTTCAAAATCGATTGTAGAAGAATTTTCAAACATGGACTCAACCCTTGGTCCTAACAATTGTAATGGAGCCTCTACCCTTGGTGTGAATCCTAGTAAGGGCTGCCACTTCTTTTCCTGAAATACCGAAACCACTTGTTGAAATGCAAGGATGGGTTACAGAATCTCCTACAGGGTGTGGAATTGGCTTTGATGGGTTCATCAGCATCTGGTGGTTTATATCTTTTAGTGTTGTTTCCCCTTCAACTCCTCCAGGCTTCACCAACTCAAATGGATAAGCTATTTTCTTCCAAGGACCTCCTGAAAAGGAAAAGGGACAAAAGGACACTTGAGCAGTGAACAATTGTTACTTTAAAAAGAAAGGGAAAAGATAAAGAAGATATAAGGTGAAAGAGGTGAGGAATACTAAATCAAAGTAACTCCTCTTAAAGTTAATGTTGTACTTGGAACTGAAGCATCACTTTCATCTGACTCTGTAGATGCACACTTCCTCTGAGAAGAATCATGTTTGGCTGCAGATGCATTTGCATGATTTTGTGATGATGATAGGTTCTTCCTAGTGGTGAAATTTGTATGGTCTGGAAAGCAATAATCTGCAGTGTCAGTGGTGGGTATTTTTCAATTACTTTCACTGAGACCAATATTAGTAACAAATTTATAGGCTGAAATTGAAATGTTAGGTTTGTAATTTATTGCATATTCTAAACTCCTTTTATGGCCACATAATTGGAAAAAAATTGGACTACATTTATAACCATGAACATTATAAAAAAAAAAGGACTTATTTCCCAAATCATGCTAGATTGAAAATCATAACAGGGCATACCATGAAGGATTTGGGCTGCTGTGGAAGAAAATGTTGGAAATAAATCTTCATGATCAACCAAATACTGCCTTTTCTGTAATTAATTAAATATCTTATCATGTTTCACAATATTTAACAACTAAAACTTGGGAATTACAATTGAGAAAATGAAAAGAAAATGAAACCTTGCATAGTTAACCTTTTGATCTTGAGAGAAGGGTGGTGAGTTTTGGTCCTTGCTCCAAATATCCAAGCCAACAATAGCATCTTCAAGATACCCTGTAGATGCTTCAGAAGCAAACCATGACTCTACTGCAGCAACAACAAACAGGCATAATAAACAAACTATGGTAAGAAACAAGTAGAACTACAACATGTTTGGATGCGAATCAAAGAACACTTATTAGAGCTTATCCAGTGTTTTTTCTAGTAGATAAGCTCCGATAAGTGTTCTTTAATATTTAACCAGTAGCATTATTTGGAAATGAGAGAAGCATGAAAAGTAAATTGAAAATAAAAATGTAACTTAAAAGGATAACACATATACCAAGAGTTAGATCTGAGTGAGTGCCTCCAATGTCTAATTCCATGGAAGCAGGGCAGTGAGAACACAAGCAACTGTGTGTGGTCAAGAACTCTTGTGTGCAGGTTAATAAAACATTCATATATGTGAACAAAAAGGCCACTGTGTTTCACTTTAAATTATTATTGCAATTGGGCCCCTTATAAACTCTGAAAATACCCACCTACCTAACCCTACATTAGTCAATGCAAATCAAATAATAAATGGGCCACTTTATCTAGAGTGTTGAGTATGCAATTAACTACTGGTTGATAAGATTTTTGGTCTTGTCATATTGAGGAAGGTGTTTAATTTATTAAAAAAAATGAAGACATGCGTTTTGGTCACCTCCGGATTTTGCAGATTTTCTGTGGTGGATGCTTAGAACAAGAGCAATAATGTGACATCATATAAGATTAGAAGTTTTGTGCTTAGAAATTAAAGGATTGAAAGGTAACTTGATCTCAAGGCATCCATGAGAACATGTTTGTTTGATTCTTTGTCCAAGTGTCCACGTTGGCTTCAAAAAGAGATGAAGAATCCCACGGAGAGATGTGGTTTTTTTTTATCTTATTATTTCTTTCCTCTTTAAAAGTACTTTATAATAACTTAGAATTAGAGAGATTTTATCCGATTGAATAGTGAATTTGTACCTGGAAGATTTTGTCGCTAGCATATTGTATTAGTCACCGAGAGTTTAGTTAAAGACTAACTTAACCGACATTTTAGTTGACTAAATCTAAATGTATGGACTAAATTGAATGACATTTTAAATATTAAAGACTTTGAACATATTTTCTTCTTCCAAAAATAAACTTGCCCATGGCTAAACCTTTTAGGATCCAAGTTGACTATTTACTCTATTTTATCCCAACGAAAAATGAGTTATAGGCTTAAAACTTGACTACTATTAAATCTCACAGAGTTATCTCAAAAGACAAATTTGTTTGAGGTAAAAATATTCATGTCTGATTAGTTTTTAACCTACAGAAAACTTAAATTCAAGACCTACTTAAAGGTCACGTACCATACCATTTGAATAAACCATCAATTTTGGTAACTTGCTGTCCATGATAATGATACAACGTCGAATAAACCATGTTATTAATACAGGAAAATGTAACCAAAGTGAACAATATTGGAAGGCCATTTTTCCCAAAGGGGATTAAGAACATCACTTTCGACTTTTCTAATTCGCTATATATCTTTTTCTTTGGCATAGATTTTCAAAGCATGCGTGACTATCTACTTTTCCCTATTCGTGCACTTCTTTTTCTATAGTATAGTTTTCTTTTATTGGCTTAATTTTACTAGCTTCTACAAGAGTAGAAAAAGTGGTTGACTTTCAGCAATACATTTTCACATGAGGATGTAATTTTTTTTATAAGCTATATATGTATTAATGTGAAGCATAAGAGGTGCTTCAACCCAATATAAAGAGTAACAAGGGTAAAAAAATTAAATAAAAATACATAAATGAAAAATGAAACTTCTGCTGCATCGTCTAATACTACTCCAATGTTTGCTCATCCTTCGTCATCATCTTCTGCTCAACTATTATATATCATCATTGTTTGCTATTGCTGCATCGTCAGTTCCAGCATCGTCTACATTGTCTGCTCAAGCATCGTCTACATCGACTGCTCAACCATCGTCTGTGGTCATCTGCTCCTGTTGCATCGTCTGTCCACCCATCATCTGCAATGTCTACACTGCTTCTCCGTCGTCTGCATCCGCCAGACCCATCGTCTGCACTGATTATACCCATCTCATATTCTAAGTAAGCAGTACCTTGGATTTACTAACCAATCATATAGAGGAGAGAAAAAAAAAATTATCTTTGCGTGCAGCCAGTTCCACGCTCTCAACTGTGCTAATTAGAAAATCTTGCCAGCATCTGCTTGCCCATCATTGAAAATAATTGAATTCCTATGTTTCCAAATAGACCAAATGATTATTACCCACACAGTCCTGGCCCCGTTTTTCCGTCTTACATTCCAGAAACCAAAATTGCATTGGAGAAAATTCATTCGGCTATCTTTCGGCATAGTAGTGAGTACCCCTTGCCAACGGTGACACAAATCCCATGCCTGTGCAATAACAGGGCAGGTGAAGAACATATGCTCCAAAGCCTCTTCTGCTTGCGAGCAAAGAGGGCACCTAATATGTGAGCTTGTTATCGTTACACCCCTCTTCCTTAGGTTGTCCTTTGTTTGTAGTCTTTTCCACAGCACCTTCCAACCAAACACAACAGCATTAGTTGGAGCGCTAACCTGCCATAGTTCATCAAACGCCGGAATAGAATCAGTTTTGCAGTGGTCCGACACAAACTGATAAGCTGATTTAACCGTATATAATCCATCATCAGTATCCATCCAGATCCACTTGTCGTTCCTCCCTTGCCTGAGCTCTAATTGATTCACAAAAGATAGTAACTCATCCTTCCACACAACTTCCCTGTCTAGCAGTTCCCTATGCCATTCTAGCCCCCATATCCACCTTTCAATTTCCCAGCAGCCCATATCCTTGACTATTAAATTTTGCTGAGTAGATAGCCTGTATAATCTTTTGTATTTTATTTGTAGTCTCTCATGGCCTATCCACACATCTTGTCAAAATCGCGTGTTATTACCCTCCCCCAACTCTCTATTTAGATTTGAGGATAGCCAAACAGCATCATCACTAGTGTAGCAAGTCTTCATAATATCCCTCCACCAGCCCGATTCTTGCCTTGTTTGCTTTACTTGATCCCCAACCCTTGGTATTGGGTATTTTGTCTTTAGTACCTTGCCCCACAAGCTATTCAGTTGCTGAAATCGCCATCGCCACTTCCCTAAAAGTTCTTTATTAAAGGCATCCCAGTCCCTTAAGCCTAAGCATCCTGCTGCCTTTGGTTTACATATCACTTCCCATTTGACCCATGAGATTTTGTTTTGGCCATCTACACCTCCCCATAGAAAGCTCCTCATGATAGTTCTGCAAGTCTTAATCACCCCCGGAGGCATCCTATAAAATGACAAGTAGTATAATGGTATCAAGGATAAGACACTAGCAATTAATGTTACCCGGCCTCGATAGATAGGCTCTTCTGTCACCACTTTGATAATCTCTGCTTCAATCTATCAACAACTGGATCCCAAAATGCAATCCCTCGACGGGCGCTTAGCGCCCAGGAATCAGTGTTCTGGCTGCTCAGCCCTTTACAGGGGCGCTTAGCGCCCTTTTCCCCATGTTCTGGGCGCTTAGCCACCCATAGTGGCGCTTAGCGCCCAGAATGCTCCCTGCTGGCCGCTCAGCAGCTTGTAGCGGCGCTTAGCGCCCCGTAAACTTCTCCAAATCAAGATCCAACCGTCCATATTGAAGTTCCATGAGTTAGGAACCACATACTCAAATTTTAGCTAAATCCAACGGTTAACGAATGAGATATTGCAATTTTGCTCAGGCTGCTTCAAGATTTCTGCATCAAAAAGTTGGGATTAGAACTGAAATCATTGGAGCTTCAGTGAATCCATGCTCTTTCTTGGATATTCAACCCTGAAACACCATTAATATGTCAAAAACATCAAGAATGTGCATTCTAACCCAGAATTAATAGCAATTCATCATTCCTCAGCAAAACATATATTTCTTGGGGTTTTTTACAATTAAAACACATAATAAGTGCCTAAAAACAATGTTAAAACTATGAACGTTTGGCACTTATCACTGCTTACATTCTTATTGTTATATAAACTCACTAAGGTTTTTATAACTAAAAAGAAGTTGTAAAAACTACACACACAATTCAAACCCCCTCCTTTTCTTGTGTGTTTTCTCACTATCAATATACTATTTCTCACTAAGTCACTCTTATTTAGTACATTCTCTCTCATTCTCTAAAACTACATCAACTAACTAACTAATTTGCTAACTGACTATTGGTACCTATCAGTAGCTCACTAGCAACATCTAAATTTTCTTTTGGACATACATGAGAAATGGCTTCCTATTCCATTACATGTCCACCAGCACTTGGCATAAGCTTATTGTTAAGAGTCTTCTATTATATTGAATACATGGTTTGATTATTTTCCCTCTTGTGTTCTTAATTTTTGGGGAGAACGGATATGGAAATTTCACGAGCATGAATATGGTCATTGTGCAATGTGTACTTGTCGAAAAGAAAAAAGTTTCAGAATAGCATGTGGAATTAGCTTTGTGATCATCAACCCTAACAACACAAATCCTGATAATCATCAAATACCTGGTTGCACTTGATTATTAGCTTTTAATTGCAAGGATGAGTATTAGCAGCTGATGCTGTAGCTTCTGTCGAGCATAACTCTGGCTCGGATTTGGAAAAAAACAACTACGGGTACAAGGATTTCATTAAAGGCAGACAGCTTCTACCTGAACCTCATTCGTCTTGCGCCCTTCTAAACAAAGAACAATCAAATTCAATTAAGATTAAGAACTACGTAAGCCTTGACATCTAAAAAGTGTTTTCTTAACTCTTTTTTTAATAAGACCATGAATCCTTTTTTCTTTTAAATGAGTAAATTGATATTTTCTAAGTAATTAAAATATGCACAAAAGAACTAAAGGTTACTGTCTTAAGACGGATGCATTAGGGGTGCTGTGGGGTTTATTCTCCACCCTTCCCTATGCATAAATAGACTCCCAAACTCAAACCTTTTTCCAATAAAAATGATCGCGTAAACGGGTTTTCCAATGTTTCCTGAATCAAATAACATTGGTGGCGACTCTGTTCATTGAAACTTTAGTTTTAGGCACGGTCATTACAATTACTTGTGATGCTATTTAACACATTGTTGCATTTCTAGCTGAGCAGCATGAATGCACCTGTGATGGTCGAGTTGGCAAGGGAAACTGATCCACTTGAGGTAATATAACATTTTTGTTCCCATTACTATCTGATGCTCTTGTTCTTGTACATTACAATCAGACCTGGTTCTCAATTTCATGAGGGTATTTGTATTGTTACACTTTCCTAATAGTTATTTGTAACCTGAAATTAAACTTAGGTATAGTTAGTATGGCGTAGCTAATGTTCTGCAGAAAGAAAATTCCTGAATATAATTAGGATTTTATACTTACTAATTCAGTATTCTAAGTATTGATGTCATAGTAATTGTTTTCTTTTTACTATTTTGTTCTTTTTTATTAAAGTAGTCTATATAAGTGAACGACAATTATCCCTCTCTTCTTGTTGTTTCATTGATGTGTTTGGTGGGGGGAATCATGACATAATGCTTGAAGCACGCGTGAGTGATATTTGAAGATAATTTTATGCATTATTGATTTTTGGTATGCTTGCTAAGATTCTAAGAATTTTATACTGGTTTAAATCTGATATAAATGTTGGTAATATGTGTACTAATACATGTTGGTTTGTTGTTAGAAAAATAATGGTTTTAACTGTGTTGGTTTGTTGTTAGAAAAATAATGGTTTTGACTGGGAGGTTCATGGTTTACATGCTCAATTGGATTGATTATTTGCAAATGCAAGGATGCTTTGATATTGTTAAATTTTGGGCTGTTTCTTGTTACTGTGATACAAGTTTGATGCTATTATGTAAATAATAAAATTGAGCTTGTAACCATGAACTTCCCTTTGATGAGTAGTGTACATTGTATTATTTACTGAGTGATTTGTTATTGTTATGTTATTTGATTCTTAGGTTTAGTTTTGGTGGAGAATACACTATTCACTCTAACAAGGAATATTTTGTTATGGGGTCTCTGAATTTCAATAAGTTGATATGAACCATGTCCAATAAGCCTCTTGAGCATGTTCACTTACCTTCAATTTATCATGTCTAACCTTTTTCTATTCCAACTGTCAATGTTTTATTTCCTGCTTGTTCTGTTGTGTTGATTTTTTTGAGTTTTGAACCTTTATAGTTGATTTTTCCCAACTGCGTCATTATCAAGTTTTGGGTTCTAATGCTCTACGGCATACACGTTTATCTGCTCTGTGCGATGCCTTTAATGAATCAGTGTATCCTCAACTCATCATGACTATTTGGTCTTCTCTGTCTTTCAATCGTAACAGGGATTTCATCGGGAAGATGTTAAATCTTAATGTCTCTATAACTAGAGAAAAGACTGTTGAACTCTTGAATAGTGCAGATGAAGGGGAAACATATTCAGAATTTTGGCAAAGAGAACATGATAGAGAAGACATTGACAAGGTTATTTACCACATGAAAAATCCTACTGTTTCTCAGTGTTCGCTTTACTCATCTCTTAACTTTCGAGCCAAAGTTATGCATCACATAATTACAAATGTAATTTGCCCAAGAACAGATCATTTGGAGGATGTACTTGACAAAGATCTCTTCATTATGTACTCTATCTTAAACGAAGAGTACATTAATGTTATAGATATTGTCTACAATCATCTCGCTTTTGCTTTAATCAACCACCAGCAAGCCATTCCTTATGGTTTCCTCATCACCAAACTCCTCAAAGGCTCAAACGGGTTGTCTTTTCTGGTTTGAAATGCTCTGGAGAAGATAGTTTGTCAAGATATCATAGTAGAATTTCTTCGATCCAAGGGTCTCACTATCGATGATCCACTTTATGAATACCATATTTAGTCCGAGTCCATTTCACCTCGAATAAAGTCGGAAGTAAAATAAAGTAGTTAGATCAATTAGGTATTTTGTTAAGTAAAATAAAATATGAAAAAAAAACAGAGAAAAGAAAAAAGAAAAGAAAAATGAAACAACAAAAAGAAAAAAAAGGAAAAAAAGAGAGCCCAAACGGCCAACAAAAAAGAGGAAAGAAAAAGAAGAAAATAGGGCCCAAATGGCCAGAAAAAAAAAGAGGAAAGAAAAAGAAGAATGGGCCAAGTGGTCCGCGCAAAAAAAAAAAGAGAAGAAGGAATCGGCAAAAAAAAAAGGAAGAAGAAGAGCACTCCAATCAGAAACCCTAAAGGAAGGTGGTAGAAGGGGAAACTTGTCAACAGCTGAATGGAGCAGAGAGGCGGCAGGGGTAGGGGCATAGCTGCATTCGGTTCAAACCCTATTAGAGACAGAGAAAGATTTGTCTTCTCAGTGTTATGATGTGGTGAAACCCTTTATTAAATTGAAATTATTTTTCTATTTACTATGTTCTAATAGGTATAACTATTCTTTTGGAAAGTAATAGCCATTTGACAATAATTGTTGTTTGTTTGACAGGTTATGCCGCAATTGGAATACAAGGCATTGAAGATAACATGTATAACAGAAGTTGAAGTGCTACGTCTGACAGAAGATTTATGCTTCTATATTTTATACTATATTTTGGTTGGTAATTTCCCCAACATGCTTAAGGCATTAATTGTGTGTCATAGGTGTTTATTACTAAAGCTTACCTAGTAAGATCCAGAAGAAATTAAGAAAGTGATGTAGTGAATTGCTGAATTTTTTTATTAATCTTTGTGTGGGCATGTCGTGTATCTAACTACTGCAGATAACACAAAGAATAGAACACTATGTTTAAATGGATAAGGAATATTTTCATGGTTATTCATATTTTCTAAGGCTAATGCACATGAACTTCATGTGATGGTCACTAGGTCTCCTCTAGTTAATGTTTGAATCTGCCTTACGTTGTTGCTATATTTTTTACTTTGGTATATATTTTGGGTTGGTTGTCATTTTGATTTTGGACTTTTAACATTGATGCTACAACTGAGATGAATTTTTTTTTTCAGGATGTACTGTTTGCCTGTCTTTCATATCATGCTTGATATGAAATTGACTATAATGGTCATGAATTGAATCTTTTAATAGGTATTTATTTCATTTTCTGTTTTTCCTTTGATCCATATTGTTTGATTTGATATTATGTTGAAGTTTTCATTGATGTTTGATTTGAATATGATCTTCTTAATGGACCACGCTAATAAGATCTTTGTTCACCACATAATGGATTTTTCTTTTGACAAAATTAAGTATCTCTTTACCATTTTGTATCATAAGAACATTGAAGGACAACATTTTTACATTTTCAATATCTGTGTTATTTATGGAAGATCAAGTTGAGGGACATGGGTTGTATACTGATATGAGTTTCATTACTATCTTATATCAAGATGAAATAGGAGATCTTCAGATTTGATCAAAAGAGGGAGAGTGGACAGTCATGTGTTAATTTGAGAAATTCATTGCTCATTGAGGCAAATTTCTGACACATATGGCTATGTACTAGGATTGAGCAAGCATATCTCTTAAACTCATGAGATTGGTTAAGAAATATAGGATTAGTTGGAAGTTTCAGATATAGAAATCTCTTCAATTTTATTTTGAACAGGATCTTTGCTGACTAAACTATACGTTGTTCATCGTTGAATAAAGCTAGACATTCTGGAGCCTCAATGAATGTATCGAAGTTCTCATAACATGCTACCAGTCTACCAATGCTGCTGTTATTCAACCTCAAATATCTGCATATCCCTAATCTTATTACTAATTTAGTTTTGTGACTTATATCTATATGTTTGTTTTTTAGTACTTTGTAAGTTTTTATGGTGCTCATAATTACAAGGTTCTTGTTGTTTTCGCTGAGGATATTTACGATCTTGGACTTGATGGAAAAAGTTAGAATGCTTCTGCCATAAAATCTACATGCATTGAAGTTGTGGAAGTACAAGAAGCTATGGGTGGAAATTTTGACGATTCTCGAATGACCCCTACAAAATGGATCTACATGTTGGATAATTATAATATTATTAAACTGCCTTTTTCTTTGGCAGTTAGATTTTGAGATATACACTATTTGTAACTGTCTACTAATGACGTCTGTGATGTATCTTTAAATACATATGTAGTATATTTTCCTTATAGGATTATGTTGTCCACAAATTACCTATTGTTGAATTTCTATGGAAAATCGAAAACACATGATGGATTGAATAATTGGCAAGACTTCTATGTTTACTTTGCACGATTCTGCAATTTGATTGTTTAGTTTGTCACATCAGGATTAATAATAAATAACATATATTGATGTTAATCTAATACAATGTATTTTCTATATGGGGATCTCTTCAATTGAACTGTTTTGTATAGATACATATCATTGTGATATTGAATGTATATGTATGCTAGACCATCACCATATCGGTTGATATATATATAGTAGCTACAATTCAATAATACTCATATATTGTAGTTCATGTCATTAATCTTGTCAAATTACTTATTTATTGTGATGACATTACTATATATTTTGTATCTACACAAAAAAGCTGGTAATGCGACGGAAAGATTGATTTCCTATAGTTTCTGATGAATTTGCTCCCACCTTTATTAAGCGTTTTAATCCCATGCATCACACGGGTATAATCACTAGTATATATTAGTAGGAGACACTCTTACACTGTTCACTAAGAGCCCTAATTTGCTCTCTCTCATATTGACGTTCCTTCCTCTCAAAAATAGAAGGGTTAAATATGTTTTTGGTCCCTGAACTATGAGCGAGATTTGGTTTTCGTCCCTCGCCAATGTAAAGGTGGACTTTAGTCCCCAGACTATGAGAAATTGTTGGTTTTAGTCCCAACCGCCGGCGTGGTCAACGCCGGAGCTCTGTTTTGCCCCTGTGACACTGCCACGTCAATTAATTAACACACATGGAATTTCTTTTTATTTTTCATTTAAATTAAACAAAAAAAAAAAAAAAAACACAAAACCAGCGTTTCTTCTTCCTCACCCTCAACGTCTTCTTTCTTCTTCTTCCTTTTCCTGTTTCCCATTCCCTCCCTGGTAGAATTGGCCACCACCAAATCAATGAATCCTTCATCTTGTTTCCTGAATTCTTCATCCTCCTTCAACACAAAACAAACAAACCCAGAAATTTATCACCCTCACCACCTAACCTTCAACCATTTCATAAACCAAAACAAGAAAATAAACCCAGAAACTCAAAACAACAACAACAACAAAAACCCAGAATCAGAATCGTGAAGATGAAGAATTCAACCCAAATCCATTACCTGTACTCTTAGGGTCCTTCGACTTGTGCATCGGAACAAAGAATGCAACCCAGATCAATCTTCCCCTTCAACCCAAGCTGCAAAAACAAAAAAAGAAGAAATTGAAAGCAACAGCAACAAGAGCAAAGGACGGCGAATGGTGGCGGCAAAGGACCATCGGATCCTCTTCTCCTCGTGGCGAGTATCATCGTCGTGCAACCCGTTTTCTCAGAAGCCAAAAAGTTTGGCCAGAAAATAGCCTTGAAGGCAGCAGCAGTGGTTTTGATGCGGACGTTGTGGGGATTCAATTGGTGGTGATAGTTTCTCCATTAGCCCACTAGTTCGGCCGGAAACAGAGGGACAAGGAGACAGCATCGCGTCGCCTCAGGGTGGTGGTTGCGTTTGATTCGGTTTGGGAAGGAAGGAAGAAGAAGAAGATTTTTTTAATATTTTTTTAAATTTAAATGAAAAATAAAAAGAAATTCCACGTGTGTTAATTAATTGATGTGGCTGTGCCATAGGGGCAAAACGGAGCTCCGGTGTTGACCACACCGGCGGTAGGGATTAAAACCAACAATTTCTCATAGTCTGGGGAGTAAAGTCCACATTTACACCGGCGATGGATGAAAACCAAATCTCACTCGTAGTTCAGGGACCAAAAACATATTTAAACCAAAATAGAACCAAATCCTACCTTTCTCTCAGCGCCTTCACCCCATCCCTCTTCCCCTCCTAATCGCGGTCGCACCCCATCCTTATTCCTCTCCTAATCTCACCGCCCCTGCCCATCTCCTTCTTCCTCAAACCACCGTTCGTTCCTCTTCACCCTCACAACCTCTCTTCCTCACTCCCTGCTCATCACAGCACCCACCACACCACTCGACTCTCTCTTCATAAACCCAGCTCAGAACCACCGCCACCGCTTTCATCGTTCACCGCACCACCACTCCTCGCCGTCCGCGTCCGCTGCACTTTCCTCGCGAAGCCGGAACCGCCGCTCGTGGAACCGTCGCGCCTCTCACCGCCAGCCTCCGCGTTCTCGCCGTCCGCCGCCGCTCCATCATCACTGCCGTCGAATCCAGGCCTCTGACTTCAGATTCATCGTATTCCAGTGCAGGGTTGTCGTGAGTTCGCCACTTCCTGTTTTGTTGTCATTTTAGTTTTCTTTTCTTCTCCTCTGTCAAATGTTTTGCTAAGTGTTCTGCTTGCTAGACCCTTATTAGACTATGTGTTCGCTGGGCTTCTGCTAAGTTTTGTGCTGTGATCAATTTCTTGATTGTTTGCCTCTGTTTCAAGCTTTACTCTGATGTTTGAGTGTGTTTGTCTTCAACTCTGTGCTTTAATTTAATTACCTCTCTTTGTTTAACACGGGTTTGAGGAACCCGAAACCCATTGGGTTCGGGTTTAGCTTTCCTACCTGAACAAGGTTTGGGTTTGGGTATTTACTTTCGGGTTTGGGTTTGGGAAGGGTTAAACCCGCACCACCCTATCTGTTGCCATCCCTACTCAAACCCCAACACTCACTTCTTGGTTTTTTCTTCTTTTTCTTAAGCAATTTTTTTTATCTTTCTACTTAATTACATTAGGTTCGGAATGTTATATGTAAATAGATTCAGACCTATGTGTTATTCCAATTTCTGGGTTTTCTTCAATTTTCATCACCTAGGTTAGTTAAACACTTGTTTAGAGTGTCATGTTCTTACACATACCAACAGAAGTGAACAAGTTGGGACTGTTAAGTTTGTTGTTTCTGTTACTAAATTTCGTTCCTTTTTTTTCGGTGTATCATTTCATTTTGCAAAGTTTTGATATTTGAATTGCCCTTGAACAATTATCCTTGTTCATAAACCCTGATTTTTTAAATTTTTTTATAAGCATAAACCCTGAATTTGTGTTATTTTGTTTTTGTTTTTGAAGGTTGTATTTGTATGGGTTTGAGATGGACCTCAGGCATTTTACCAGTGAGTTCTTGCCAAGAACCCTGAACCCTTCTTCAGCTTACCTCCTATGTTCTTCTCTTCCACCTTTCCACAAGTCTTCGAAACTCAATTTCCAACCACCGAAACGTTTTACAGTTGTCTCATTCTCACAAAACCCTAACAAACCAGTTAGTAAATTCCCAATTTCTGGCCAGAATCCACTATGCTCTACCCAAGATGATGCCTGCAGGAGAGACCTTCGGTCCTACGCAGGCCGTAGCAAGAAGAAGCCTGGTGGTTCTGGTCGAATTGAAGGCAATGCTGAGTTCCGAAGACGGATAAAGCGCAATGCCAGGATCAAAAGCAGGAAGTATGCTGAGTCTCTGTTCTACCGGCTGAAAAACCCAAGGGGAGGTGGGAATTACGCTGATAACTTCTCTGAGGATTTGCTCCAACAAATTGGTCTTGGGTATGATCGAATGGTCCGGTTCATGGAGAAGGATGATCCAAATTTACGCCATCCGAATGACTGGTATAAGTATGGTGAGTATGGACCCTTCTCTTGGCGTGGAGTTGTTATTGGTGATCCAGTTCGCGGTCGGATAACGGATGAGTGTGTGACGATAATCAGTGAAGTGAAGGATCATGAGGAGTGGGAGGAGATTGAGCAAGCTGAAATGGAACAAGATTATGGGGAAAAAGTTAAGAAGCTGGATCAAAGTAAATTAAGGTATTTTTGGGTATTCATAAGGCACCCAAAATGGAGAATTTCAGAACTTCCTTGGCAGCAATGGACATTAGTTAGTGAAGTAGTTCTTGAAGCTGGTAAACAAAGGTTAGATAAATGGAGTTTGATGGGTAGACTCGGGAACACAGCCAGGTCATTGATAGGAAAATGTGCAGCGTGGATGAGACCTGATATTATATATGTGAAGCGGCCAGTTTTCCAGTGTAGGTTTGAGCCACAGGATAACTTTTTTAGGGCAATAGTTCCATTTCTTGATCCTAGCACAGAAGATAATTATCTTTTTGAGTTACAAAATGATGATGGTACTGTTGAGACGTGTACTTATTATGGTGGATTGTGTAAGATTGTGAAGGTGAATCAAAAGGCATTTGTTGATGATGTGGTTAATGCATACCAAAAGTTGAGTGATGAGAAAAAATCAAAATGTTTGGAGTTTCTGTTGACCAATCATCCAGTGCCACTGTTACATCCATATACTAAAGAGTGGAAGGCTAAGTTGGAGGAGATGGAGCTGGGTTGTGATGCCCCTGATGAAGATGCTGATGATATAGTTGGTGATCCTGAGGAAACTGAGATTCTAGATTGGATTGAGGATGAAGGTGATGATGATGATGAGGAGAACGGGGAGGAGGAGGATGAGATTGATGATGATGATGATGATGATGAAGAAGAAGAAGATGAAGATGTTGTTATGGACATGGAAGAAAATGAAGATGGTAAATTTCAGGCCATGGAAGAAGATACTCCTATAGAAGAAGATTTGAGGGACTTTAAGAAGGAGTTTCGAAACGCAATGAGTAGTGCAGAAGCAATGGAAAATTTGGCAAGGAGGAGTGTTAAAATCACTACGAAATATTATAAGAAGCAAATGATGCCGAGGGAGGCAGAGCAAGAAACAACACATTCAGTCGATGAAACCGCCTTGAGAGAAGATGATGGATATGAAACCGCCTTCAGAGAAGATGATGGAGATGAAACTGCCTTGAGAGGAAAGCGAGCAAAGGTTAGTCCAGATGAGTGGAAGTATGCCGGGATCGGCCCGTGGAGAAAAAAGATTAAGAGGAGCAAAATTCCTCCAGAGCTATTTTTGAGGGCAGTTGTTAGACCATTCACTTACAGAAATCTTGTTAAAGAGATTGTTTTAACTAGGCATGCAATTTTGGACGGTGATATTGGTAGCAGCAAAGTTTGAAGGCCTTTCACATGGGGGCTATAGTTGTTGACAAGTATTCATATGGTTCAGTGGTGTTCAATTCCCATCATGTTGCCACACAAAGTTGAGAAAATAGAGTGGAGTGAAATATTTTCAGTGACTTTGTGTAAGGATTGTTTTATGCTTACCTAGTTTTTGAAAATGATAAAGTGCACTAGCATGCGGCATGTATTTATTTATGCTTATCTTTCTTTGTGTATCACTCCCTTCTTCAGAAGTTTTGCAGCATGCAACCTTTCTTTTTGGACCACGATTGACATAAACACCCTCTGAGTTTGTGACAAGCATTTTATTTTAGAAAGTGCTTGCTCTCAGGTTTAACTACCACTGAAATTGATTTGGGTGAGGACTAGAAACCATGAGATAGCAGATCTCTAAAATTATGGAAGAAGTGCTCTGAATATTTCTTCTAACCATGAAAGTTACACTGGTTCTATGAATTAGTATACTGCATGTCTTTCTCAAATATGAGTAGGTATAATACTGTCATGCACTAGTTTAAGGTATTGGCAAAAGGTAATTGAAATTATTCATGATAAAACCTAGTATAAACTATATTCATTTTGTTTATTTTTGGGTACTGAAAGAACAATTTTGTGGCATTAGGAAGAAAAGGGCTAAAATATTTTGTCAGTGATGTTCTGTAACTCAGCAATTTCCTTAATCTCTGCTTCGCTGTTATTCCTCTGTTTGACAAGTGACATTAATTTGTTGATATTGGGATAGATGTAATATGAGTTTTATCTTGTATTTAGTGCATAATAAAAAATAGAATAGGACACCATGTTAAGGAAAAATTTAGTTCATTTTAGTTCCACTAACAAGTTGGACCTAAAAAGAACACAATAAAAATCATTTTAATCTGTGTGTCAAGCAATACTTATAGCATGCTTGCAAACTCTTCTATAACCGATTCTAAATCAGAATCAACTATGAGAAGGTTTATGTAAGTAGATTTTAGATGCTAGAATTGATTCTGAGAAAATTAGTTGATCCAAATATATTATTACTAATAATTCATTTGGAAACAAAGTCCAATGATCAGTCTCAACTTCTGTCCTAGGTAGAGCTGTCAAAATGGGTTGCAACCCGCGGGTCAACCTGGCTCGAGGGCTGGTTGGGTTGCCTAAAACCGAGCCCGTTTCTAATATGGGTCAGATCAACCCACACCGTGCAACCCGCGGGTCAATGCGGGCCAGCCCGCGGGCCACACGGGCCAACCCGCGGGTTGGCAGTTTTTTTTTTTTTTGGCTTGTGAGGGAGTGAAGGGCGGCCCAAGTTGATTGGGGGAAACCAGGAAAATCTAGTTGCTAGGGTTTTCACATTTTCATTTCAACACAGCACTGACAGCAGCCAGCACCCAGCAGGAGCAGGAGACATGAGCGCCGCGTGAAAGAGAGAAGGAGATGAACGTGTGAAGGCTACCGCCGCACACGCTTCACCACCGTCGCCCCCCTTTCTGATTCCCTCTCCGCCGCGCCACCTGCTCACTGCTCAAGTCCGCCGCCGCATCTTTTCCATCTTGATTCTTGTGGTTGTGGTTCAGGTTGGTTTAGTTTTAATTTTAATGGTTTCTCATTTTATCTTCAACTCCAAATTACTCACATAGTCACATATATTGATATGGAAGGGACCTGTTATGCCTTCAGGTTCAATTAGTATTAGTATTGCATGAATTAGTTGATTTGTTACTGGTTCTTAGTAATGATATATTGATATTGCATGCTGTCCTAAAAACCAATGGATAGTGTTTATTTTCCTATTACTGGTTGTTGATATATTGATATATAAAACAGGTAGCTAGCACTGTTTTAATCTAGAAGCTGTATGATTCATTCTTTTCAATATTGGTTCAGTTTGGTTTTTCAACCTGCTGCATTGATTATCAATTTTTCATTTGTTATCAACATTCAATTAACTTGATTGAAACACTTACTAGTAGTGTGTTTGGTTATGTAATAGTGTGTTTGGTTATGTAATTCTGTTTTTCCCATTTTGTTAGCTGTAGCCAGTATGGAGTCACAAACCACAAACTTCAGCGTTAATCAAAGTAGTGACGAAAGTGATGATGACCTTGAAATTTTGGAGGAAGATCCAAGTCAAACAGTGAATGAGGATGATAACAGAGCAGGAAAGAAGGCTAAGAAATGCACATCTAAAGTCTGGAAGCATTTTACCAGAATTGGTGTTAAAGATGGCAAAGAAAAGTCTAAATGCAATGCTTGTGGGATAGAGTATGTGGTTGGTGGTACTAACATCGGAACTTCAACAATGAGGCGTCACATAACAAGATGCAAGAAGATGCCCAAACAACTAGATGTGGCTAAAATGATCCTTGATCAGACTGGGAAATTGAGGAGTAGGGTGCTTAACCAAAAGCGTGTTCGTGAGGTAATATCTATGGCTATAGTTGAGCATGGTATTCCATTTAATTTTGTTGAAATAAATGGATTAGGGAATTGCATACATTGTTAAATCCAGATGTAGTACATGTGAGTAGGAATACAGCTCTGTCTGATATGTGGAAATTTCACCTTGAACAAAAGGAGAGATTGAAATCTACAATGCAAAAGTGTCAAAATCGAATTTGTTTGACATTTGATTGTTGGACCTCTTGTATTCAAGAGGGATATCTTTGTTTGACTGCACACTTTGTGGATAGTAATTTCTATCTGAATAGTAGGATTCTTGCATTCTGTAGAATGGTTCCTCCACACACTGGCCAAGATTTGGCAAATAAGGTGTTTGAATGCTTGACCGATTAGGGTATAGATAGAAAAATATTTTCCATCACTTTAGACAATGCCACTGGCAATGATAATATGCAAAAACTTTTGGTTGACCAATTTAGATTGCAAAATAGCTTGTTGTGTGATGGTGAATTTTCCATGTGAGGTGTTGTGCCCACATTTTGAATCTTATAGTTCAAGATGGGTTAAAGGTGGCTCATGATGCTTTGGATAAGATTAGAGAGAGTGTGAAAGGATCGGATGCAAGGAAGATATTATTTAAGGAATGCATTGTTCAAGTAATAGGTATTGATACGAAGGTGGGATTGAGATTGAATGTACCTACTAGGTGGAATTCTACTTTTCTTATGCTTGAAAGTGCTCTCAGGTACCGCGCGTGCTTTTGGTAGTTTTAAAATTCGTGATACAAAGTACAAGCATTGCCCATCAAATGAGGAGTGGAATAGGGCAGAGAAAATGTGTGAGTTCTTGAGGCCATTTTATTGCATGACTAACTTGATATCTGGATCATCATACCCAACTTCTAATCTATATTTCACACATGTGTGGAGAATTGAATGTTTGTTGATGGAAAATGCCAACAGTGATGATTCGGTAATTAAAGGTATGACGTTCGAGATGTCGAAATTTTTTTCCAAATATTGCAGTGACTATAGTGTCATTCTTTCAATTGCTACAGTGTTTGATCAAAGGATGAAACTTGATGGCCTTCGATATTACTATAATAGGCTTGATCCTTCTACTTGTGAAATGAAGATTCTTAATGTTAAAGTGAAGATGTTCAAGCTTTATGATGATTATATGCAAACATGGTCCAATGATGCGGCCGAATCAATATATGTGAGTAATTTAGAGATCTGCTATCTCATGGTTTCTAGTCCTCACCCAAATCTATATATGTGACTATGTGAGTAATTTGGAGTTGAAGATAAAATGAGAAACCATTAAAATTAAAACTAAACCAACCTGAACCACAACCACAAGAAACAAGATGGAAAAGATGCGGCGGCGGACCTGAGCAGTGAGCAGGTGGCGCGGCGGAGAGGGAATCAGAAAGGGGGGCGACGGTGGTGAAGCGTGAAATGAAAATGTGTGCGGCGGTGGTGAAGCGTGTGCGGCGGCGGCCTTCACACGTTCATCTCCTTCTCTCTTTCACGCGGCGCTCATGTCTCCTGCTCCTGCTAGCTGCTGGCTGCTGTCAGTGCTGTGTTGAAATGAAAATGTGAAAACCCTAGCAACTAGATTTTCTTGGTTTCCCCCAATCAGCTTGGGCTGCCCTTCACTCCCTCACAAGCCCAACAAAAAAAAAAAAACTGCCAACCCACGGGTTGGCCCGTGTGACCCGCGGGTTGCACGGTGCAGGTTGATCTGGCCCATATTAGAAACGGGCTCGGTTTTAGGCAACCCAACCCGCCCTCGGGCCGGGTTAAGCCGGGTTGACCGCGGGTTGCAACCCGTTTTGATAGCTCTAATTCTAATGTTCATTGACATGTTTGTTTTGTTCTTGTTTGTTTAAGACTTGAATCATGGTTGTTAAAAACTTATTTTGTTCGTATTGTTATTGGACTTTGGAGACTTGGAGTGATTGTGCAATTATGATCTTGAATTAGTATTTGTGCAACATGCCAACATAACATTGTTATTTGTTATAAATTATGATCTTAAAATTGTAGTTGTAGGTTTAGGAAAATACATGTTTTAGTATTTTTTTAAATGATTTTTTTTTATTTTTTCAACATTTTTTAAATAAATTTTCCCTTTTTTAATTTTTGCACATATAAAACGGGCCAGCCCGCCAACCCACGAGCCAGCTTGCGAGCCGGGCTGTATTCACTATTTTCTGGCTCGTTTAGAAACGGGTCAAGACGGACCAACCCGTTTTCGACCCAGCCCGTGACGGGCCAACCTGTACGGGCCGGGCCAGCCCGTTTTGACAGCTTAGTCCTAGGTGACCCTCACCATAGTCAATAGCCATGGCAACATTGTGTTAATAAACTAGCAAAGGTACTAAGTTCTTATGCTTCATTCAGTTTTTGTAGAATGCTGTGTGGAAGGTTGAGCTAGACACAACTAGTATTAAATTTGAATTAGCTTTGTTCTGCTTTTCTATATTTTTCACACATTTACTTTTTTTTTTGGGTACTTTAATCAATATGGCCCACTAAATGAATTGTGGCAAAGAGTTTGAATCATCCTAGCTTTATAGTCCTTGCTTGCATCACTGTATGCATTCACCTGGGAGTGATCTATCTACATTTAGCAATCTATGCCCTCATCTTAATTTCAAATCATGTGCTGTGTAATTTCTCTACTCTTGCTCACCGCAGCTGTGAACCTATGTGAACTATGAAACTGTGATTGATGTATCATTGTGTGTCCTGTGAACCCTTTTTGAGTTTTATAGTTATATTCCTTCTGTTAATGTTGCTTGGGAACTCACCCTTTCTCACTTTTATATTGTTCTACTTCTTCTTAAAGATTCAATGAATTTGTCTAAATCAACAACAAAAAATTGAGTAAAATTATCTTAATCATAAGTTAGGGTCTGATAACCTCCACCAATGGCGGCGATTTCCTCAGAGCCATCGCCGCCGTTAAGATCGCCGCTCTCTTCGTCGTCGCCGCCACATTCTTCTACCTCGGCATGCACTATTCCGACGGCTACCAGCAGCTCTTCTTCTTCTTCACCACCACCACCACCACTACCACAACAACCCATGAGGTCGCCACATTCGCCAATTTCAACCAATCCTTCAATGCCTCTTCCCTAATCGAATCCGATCGCAACCAGACGCAAACCTCAAAAACAGTAGAACCACCGCCCCATGTTTCTCCTCCTCCGCCGCTGGAAGATCTGATGAAGAAATTCGGGGTCCTTAAGGAGGATGGCAGCATGTTCGAGGAGTTTGAGGTCGGGGATTTTGACCCGGAGATAGTGGATGATTGGGGGAACGAGATGCGTGTTGGGGATTCGGGTCAGGGTCCGAAATTGGTGAAGAGGTTCGGGTTGTGCCCGCGCAGCATGAGCGAGTATATACCGTGTTTGGATAATGAGGAGGCGATTGGGAAGTTGGGATCGACGGAGAGAGGGGAAAGGTTCAATAGGCATTGTCCTGGGGGGGGGGACAGTTGAACTGCTTGGTTCCTCCGCCCAAAGGGTATCGTCCTCCGATTCCGTGGCCCAGAAGCCGCGATGAGGTACATTTCCCGTTCTTATGTAACATTGTATATTATGGAAATGAATTCAATGCAATTAATGTTTGGTGCCACTACTTCAGTTAAGGGAACTCAGTGTCTGAGTCCTCCAATCTTCATCCAAAGACGGAAATCCCTTGACTGAAGTTATTGCATCAAAGATTGAATTCGGCCAAAATGAATGTATATACTTAGATTGTGTTTTACAAAGCCTTTCAGCCAGAGTTATAGTATCCATACATTGCTTATTTTCTGCCATTGAACTAATATTAACGCTTTCTGACCTGATGTGTTCACCGAAGGATGAACGCAGAATAAGTTATATAACTTGATTGTACACTTTTATATAGGGGTTTTCCACCTGCATCTCATAGAATTCTATATCTAGAAACAACCCTTATTCCTTTGCCAACCATGGGAAAGAAACCCGACGATAAGTTTATAATTTTTAGTGATTGAACAATAGATCAAGCTTTGTGATAACTTTCATGCATCATTGTTTTATTAAAATTTACAGGCCCATTATCAGGTGTTTCATTATTTGCTGCATGACTTTAGGTATGTTAACCTGAAAGCATGCATCTCTCCATTGCCCGAGAATGGATATGGACGAAATCTTACCAGATGGCCTGCACGTTTGCATACTCCACCTGATAGGCTTCAAAGCGTAAAACTTGATGGTTTCATAATTGATTATGACTTTAGAATCAACTGAAGAATGACTTTCAAACACGCACTTTATTAGTTTAGTATTTGTATTAAAAAAAGGGTTAATCGTATGTTAGATCCCTGAGTTTGTATCAACGTTTGTGATAGGTCCCTTGTCGAAAAATAATTTGCTATAAGTCCCTCAGTTTGCACCAAGTTTGCATTTAGTCCTCACCGGAGATCAGAGCTCCGGCAAGTGCTGATATGGATTGCTGACTATATTAATAGTGCTTACGTGGATTTTTTTTAATTTTTTTTAAATGCCAAATAATTAAATTCATTTCAAAATTAAAACCCCTAAACTATTCTAAATCTAAAATTAACACCCAATCCTTAATTCAAACACAAAATCCCCCCATCCCTAATTAACCCCCAATCTTCTTCTTCATCTTCTTGATGCGTGATTGAGGCCAAAAATTGATTTTTTTTTTTGGAATTGGAGGAGGAAAACGTTGGAAGGGGGTGTGAGTTTCTGTTTGGGTGAGTGATCGGGGTCCTCAGAGGTGGAAGATCTGGGGCTTTCACTGTTTATTTTTGTTTTGTTTGGATGTTGAGGTGAGAATAAAAGGGGTGTGAGAGAGAAAGAAAAAGAAGAAGAAGAAGATGAGCGCTTCTAGGTTCATCAAGTGCGTCACTGTTGGGGATGGAGCTGTGGGCAAAACTTGTTTGCTAGTCTCCTACACCAGCAACACCTTCCCCACCGTGGGTTTTTTTCTTCCCTTTTATGAAATAAACATTCTGAAATTTGGAATTTTTGGGTTATGACGATGATTGTTGAATTCTACAAATGTGAAATTTAGTCAATGAGATTAATGTCTACAAAGGGTTAAAAGTGCTTGAGGTAATTTGAGTTTTTTTTTTTCGTTCTTGAGGAGATAATCTGGAGGTGTAATAATTTGTAGGCAGGTTCTCGTTTGGTTTATTTGGAAAGATGCTTGGCAAATTGTGATAAAATGAAAAAATAAAGGCCATAGATAGGAGAGGAAGGGAGTGATTTAGGTTTTTGTGTTCTGAGGAGAAGAGAACAGAGGAGAGATGGGAGGCTGCTAGGTTAAAGAGGAGAAGAAGAAGAAGATTGGGGGTTAATTAGGGATTGGGGGGTTTTTGTGTTTGAATTAGGGATTGGGGGTTATTTTAGATTAAGAATAGATTAGGGGTTTTAACTTTGAAATGAATTTAATTATTTGGCATTTTTAAAAAAATTAAAAAAATTCACGTAAGCACTATTAATACAGTCAGCAATCCATATCAGCACTTGTCGGAGCTCCGGTCTCCGGCGAGGATTAAATGCAAACTTGGTGCAAATTGAGGGATTTATAGCAAATTTTTTTCTGACGAGAGACCTATAGCAAACGTTGATACAAACTCAGAGACCTAACATACCATTAACCCTAAAATAAATGTATAGTATTGCATGGAAAATATGTCAGGTTGACCTCTAAGATGGGCTTCACTCAATTATACCTCTTTTTTGTGTTTTTTCTAGTACCCTTTGGAGCTTATTTAGTGCATTTACCACTAGATAAGCTCCAATAAGCTTGTATCTAAACGGTCAATGGTTGTTTGGTTGGTCACGTCCAAAGTGCGTTGTCACGCCTCATTAACTGTGAGGGATCCTAAATCCCGAGCCACGTTGCGATAACATAATCCAATGGTTATAGAGTGTAGAAAAAGAAGCCGAAAACTCATTGTTCATATATAGCAAATTGGTTGGCAATCTAGACCAGCACTGTTTAATTACTTGGTTCATACTCTTATACAAACATAATGACTTCATAAAAGCTGATAGCAAATAAGATATTTGTACAGGTGTTTTATTATGTTGGGAGTGCTACTATACTGAATCTTTACTATATGTTGCATTTGTCTCTTGTGAGATGCAATGTGTCATCCATTATGCTTGAGATGGATCGAATGGTAAGACCTGGTGGACGTGCATACATCCCTGATACTCTTGCCATAATGGATGAGCTTGTGGAGATTGCCAAGGCTATAGGCTGGCAAGCCACAGTGCGAGAAACATCTGAGGGCCCTCATGCAAGTCTCAACATGAATTCACACTTCAACTGAAGAACATATAGGCAAGTAGAGAGTCGTAGTAAAACTATGTAAATATGAAGCTACACACAAAACCAAGGGTCAGTCTATATCTGAATATTCACAACTAAAACTCAGAACTATATCTCAGAGAGCAGCAAGGGGTGTCGTTGCATTAAAGGAAAGACAGAGAAAAAGAGCGAAAAGTTTCAAATAAAACAAGGGTTAAATATGTTTTTGGTCCCTGAACTTTGAGTGAGATTTGGTTTTCGTCCCTCGCCGGCGTAAAGGTGAATTTTAGGCCTCAGACTTTGATTATTGTTTGGTTTTCGTCCCTGCCGCCGGCGTGGTCAACGCCGGAGCTCCGTTGATCCCATGTGGCACTGCCACGTCAGTTAATGAAGTACACGTGAAATTTTTTTTATTTTTCATTTAAATTAAAAAAAACAGAAGAATAAAAAAAAAACAAGTTGGGGATTGCTGGAGGCTGGAGCAGCAGCACCGCCATGGATTTGGATCCTCTCATGTGTTAATCTCACATGACCATGTCATGTGAAGGATCTAGACCCTTAATTACTTTTTTAATGAAATCCGATGGTCAATATTATTTCTTGCACAAATTTAATATTCTCTCTATATATCCATTAAGGGTTCAGATTTCATTAAAAAAAAATTAAAAGTTTAGATCTTCACATGACATGGTCATGTGAGATTAACACATGAGAGGATCCAAATCCTACTCTATCACATCAGAAAATAAATAATTATTTTAATTCAAATAAAAAAGGAATATACCGGTTTTAAGAATATGGTTTTAGGTAACATAAAATGATTAGATGACTGAGTAAAAAGTTTTTGCACGGTTAGTGCATCATAATTAATCTCGGAAACAATTTTATACAAATAAATTTATAACATATAAAATTATTGAAACAATTAAAAAGAGTACGGATCCCTTAAAAAAATAAAGAGTGCAAATTTTTTGCTTAAATATAAACCCAAACTTACAGTATATTGGGAAAAAAATATGTTAGACACTCCGGTTACTATCAAACTTAGATGAGATATGAATGAAGACGAGTGAGATAAATGAGTGATATAATAAATGTTGTAATAAGAAATACTGAATGAGAGAGAGAGATAGGAAAAAAATTAGTCAAAATATGATAGAAAAGAAAATAAAATGTGAATCTATCAAAACTCTTATATTAGCCTTTAGGGGTGTACAAGACTCGACCCATCAGCCTGTCTTGGTCAATGTCCATCGAACCCACACTTCATCGGGTTTGTTCGGATCTAGGGACGGGTTAGAGTTTAAAAACCTGACCCGGTCAGTATTTAGGGTCGGATGAAAGTCAAGCATGACTTGTCCTAACCGTCCCACAAATATTCTATAATTTTATTTTATGTAATTTGCATGAAGATGTACTATATTCTTCCCTTTTACAGTTCTATGTAGTGTTTTGATTTAACTTATCTTTTCCTTTTCTTCTGAAATTGTAGTATATAGATGATTAAGCCACGAATTCTTGAATTAACTTTAAGCTTCAGTAGCTCTCTGGGATACAATACTATTTTTATACATTTCTTTTCACACAATGATGCATTAGTAGCATAAAATTAATATTTAATGTTTATAATCAAATGAATTATTTCAAATTTCAAAGAGTAATATCAAATGAATTTTTTTCCTTAAGCTTCTTGGTAGCCTTCGGACCAACCTCATCCCGTGTTATATTGACCCGGTCCTAGTTAGACCCTAATATTATCGGGTTGCTTCGAGTTTAGAGACGTGTAAGGATCTATAAATTGATACGATCAATATTTAGGGTCGAGTGTGGGAGAATCAAAATGCATCTTAACCCTTCCCTTATACATCCCTATTAGTCTCCATAATAAATTAGTTTTTCATCATCTCATTCATATAAGCCAATGCTTTCTAATGCACTTATTCTTTTGAGTAATGATTTGTAGACCACTACATATTATAAACACATCAAGACACCTCTATTTTCTATTTATCTCTCTACTGCATACATTATATTATATATCACATATATCATATAATCGTTCAACTATTTCTATCTCTCTCTATGGGGTATACACCCAAAAGAGATTACATCAACCATTATTGTATTCCTATAACTCAATTTTAATAGTAAAACAAAGAAAATCCAAATCTATTTTATTATATAATATACCTTCCATCTTTATTTATTGTCTCGAATAAAAGTTATATAGAAAAGTTTAAGAGACATTGATATACATATAACATTTTTCCACAATTTCTGCTGTTCTCTCTGACTGTATTGAAAACGAAAGATATAACCGTTGTGAGAGCGAGAAACTGTACCTGCAATGGTGCTACCCACCTGTCTGCTCCATTTCCCCTTTGGAAT
Source organism: Acmispon strigosus (assembly GCA_030819835.1). Classification (NCBI taxonomy): domain Eukaryota; kingdom Viridiplantae; phylum Streptophyta; class Magnoliopsida; order Fabales; family Fabaceae; genus Acmispon; species Acmispon strigosus. The sequence continues at coordinate 36,065,374 of JAUAMA010000007.1, forward strand.
TCTCTGCCATCCTTTCCATCATTCCATCACTTCTCAAAATTCAAATCCAAATCAGAATTCAGAATTCAGAACAAAAACTCATTCTTTCTCTAATTACCACCTGCGAATGTGACACAGAAACAGAACAACCTTAACATTCCATCCATCACTCTCATTGTTTCTTCGACATCACCGAATCAGAACATAACAATCGTTTTCCAATGCCGCCATTTCCCATCTTCATCTTCCTCTGCTTTCTCAACTTCTTCACCGCCGGCGCCGCTGCCACACAATTCGACTTCGGCAGCATGACCTTGAGCACGCTCAAGCTCCTCGGCGATGCCCACCTCACCAGCAACAACACCATCAGCCTCACCGGCAACCCCGCCGTCCCCAACTCAGTCGCCGGCAGGGCACTCTACTCCGCCCCCGTCAGATTCCGGCAACCGGGGAACCCCCTTCCGGCGAGCTTCACCACCTTCTTCTCCTTCTCCGTCACCAACCTCAACCCCTCCTCCGTCGGCGGCGGCCTCGCCTTCCTCATCTCGCCGGATGACTCCGCCGTCGGCGACCCCGGCGAGTTCCTCGGCCTCGGCGGCTTCTCCACCTCCTCCTTCCTCGCCGTGGAATTCGACACTCTCATGGACGTGGACCTCCACGACATCAACGGGAACCACGTCGGGTTGGACCTCAACACCGTCGCTTCCACTCAGGTTAGCGACTTGGGCGCCCTCGGAATCGATCTCAAGAGCGGTGACTCGGTGAACGCGTGGATCGAGTACGATGCGAGGAGCAAAGGGTTTCGCGTTTGGGTCTCCTACTCCAATGTGAAGCCCAAAGATCCGATTTTGAAGCTGGATCTTGATGTGGGTCAGTACGTGAACGAGTTCATGTTCGTGGGGTTTTCTGGGTCAACACAGGGTAGCACAGAGGTTCACAATGTGGAGTGGTGGAGTTTCAGCTCCACCTTTGATTCCACGGCGGCGTTGCCTCCTTCTGTTCCGCAAAAGGAGAGAAAGTCCTCTTCTTGCCACAGTGGGTTGTGCAAACAGGGAATGGGAGCGGTTGCTGGGGTTGTCACTGCTAGTGCTTTTGTTCTTGCTCTGTTTGCTGGTGCATTGATTTGGGTGTATTCCAAGAAGGTGAAGAGGTGTGAGTCACTTGAGTCAGAGATCATCAAAACCCCTAAAGAGTTTGCTTATAAGGATCTCAAATTGGCCACTAGGTCCTTCAGTGCTAATAGGATCATTGGCCATGGTGCCTTTGGGACTGTGTATAAAGGAATATTGCCAGAGAGTGGTGACATTGTTGCAGTGAAGAAGTGCAACCATGGTGGTCAGGGGAAGAATGAGTTTTTGTCTGAATTGTCAATAATTGGGAGCCTCCGGCATCGGAACCTCGTCAGGCTTCAAGGTTGGTGCCATGAAAGAGGTGAAATTTTATTAGTCTATGACTTGATGCCAAATGGGAGTCTAGATAAGGCTCTGTATGAGGCCCGAACACCTTTGCCATGGCCTCACAGGCTCAAGATTCTGTTAGGCGTGTCAACTGTTTTGGCCTATTTGCATCACGAGTGTGAAAATCAGGTGATTCACAGAGACATCAAGACTAGCAATATAATGCTAGATGAAGGATTCAACGCCCGACTCGGCGATTTCGGATTAGCGAGGCAAACGGAGCATGACAAGTCCCCTGATGCAACCGTGGCTGCAGGCACAATGGGGTACCTGGCTCCTGAGTATGTCCTCACAGGTAGAGCCACTGAGAAAACTGATGTGTTCAGTTTTGGTGCTGTGGTTCTTGAAGTGGCCAGTGGGAGAAGACCTATAGAGAAAGATGGTAAAGTTGGGGTTAGCACCAATTTGGTAGAATGGGTTTGGAGTTTGCACCAGGAAGGGGAGCTGCTAATGGCTTCTGATCCGAGGCTTGAGGGTGAGTTTGATGAAGGGGAGATGAGGAGGGTGCTCTTGGTTGGGCTAGCTTGCTCACACCCTGATTCAATGGCAAGACCCTCTATGAGGGGTGTTGTTCAGATGCTGCTTGGTGAGGCTGAAGTTCCTGTTGTCCCTAGAACCAAACCATCTACTAGTTATAGCACTTCTGAGCTCTTAATGAACTTGCAAGATAGTGAACCTGACAGCAATGCCATGATTACCATCTCTAGCTCCCCATCAGAGAACAGCTTCAATCATAGAGATATATAGCATGTTTGGATCAGCTATAGACTTTAGAAGAGTTACAGAAGTTACTCACTGAAGCTTTTCCCTAAAATTGATTTTGGCTTCAGAATTAGAAGAGTTTTTAAACATATACATTGTGTGATGGAAAATTTTAATTATGGACTCAAAATGTAGATACAGATATTTATACTTTTGTTTCATGCATGTAAATGCCAAATTGCCAATACCATACAATTAAAGGAATGAAGGAAAGAAATTTTGAGCTTTATGCAATTGTGACTCTCTTGTTTATGATTTATGGTAGAGTGCTGGTTTAATTATTTTTTGAAAAAGAAACAAATTAGCTGGATCTTGTCCATGGTAAATGCAGGATGCTAATTTCAGTGTTTGTCATTGTTGTTTCAGTTCTAAATTTTGTCCAGTGGTATAGAGCAAGTTGGAATTAACTAACTGATGCTAATCAAGCTCTATGCTGGACAATTTTATTTGACCTAACCTACCATACTATGTTAAAGAAAGCAACTATTCTGACTTATTTTTTTCTGAAAATCCAGATTTTGTGTCTTCCACTAATAAAAAATGGCAATTTCTCAATTTTCTGTTTTGGTGTAAGATAGATAGTGCTAGATTTTAGGGCGTCTTAAAGTGTAATGCTCTGGTACAAAGTCATTTTTGTATCATTTCAGGAATTTTGCTAAAAGCGTCTTTATAATTTCAGAAAACTCTGTACCTTTTATCACCGGTTGATGTCCTAGCCATGATAATGTCAGTTGCATGAGTTATCCTACTTCCCTCCTCTTATCTAGTTAGTTATATCTGAACTCCTGAACCTACACACAACAATCTAAAGTGAGGAACTATCATATAATTTTCAACCACAATTGAGTAACTTTTTTGAGTTTTTCCTTCCAAGTTCCATTGATCACTTCTTGCATCAGGTCTGTTTTCTAGCCTCAGGCTGGAGGGTGTTCTTCATGTTTCAATGGAGAGAGGCAGCATGTGGGCACTCTGTACCTCTTCATGTTTATATGTTAAAGATTTTTTATGTCTTCTTTTATAAATTGTTTGAATAAATTGTGATTGTTACATTATTTCTTTAAAGATTAAGGAAAAAGATTAAGAAATAGGATTAGATTCCTTGTGAGTTCTACGAACTTGATGAAAATAGGATTGAGTGCCACATTTTTGGCTTTGTCTTCCTTAAACTCGCACTCAAACTCACCCCATCTTGGGGGAAGCAAGGATAGAATGCAAAACTTGCTCCTACTCTGCCTCATGTCACTACAAGAAAAATGGTAATTACTGACGGTTTTTTATTGATAATCTCAAATCAATCGATAATTCCCACAATTACTGATGGCTTGATTGACGGAACCGTCATTCCTCCACACACAAAAAACCATTTACTGACGGCTATGACCTCTAGTAAGTGGAGGGAAAGACATGGCTAAAGGCTTATGTGGCGGAAACATTTGGCGGGAAAGATTACCGGCGACCATCACTGGGAGTCATAGTTGTGGGTAAAGTCATGGGTCATTATCCATCGGTTTTGGCCGTCGTAAATTTGTCAATCGAGACGTTTATGACACCGTCCATTTACCTACAACCAAAACCGTCGGTATTTTTATCCTTATGTAGGATACCAACGGTCAAAGCCATTAGTTATAAATAAATCACCCCACGTCACTTTAACCACACCTCGCATCTCTTATCAATTATACATTTTCAATTTTAGTTTAGTATTTGTAATTACTTTCTATTTTTTTTGTTCTTTGTTGTGTAATATAAATGTGTGGTTTTGACAAAGCTTCTTTATAATGTATTACATATCATGGTGGGTGGTCATTATGGTTATTATATACAACATTATATATAATGTGAGACCATGTATAATCAATAATGTATTAAATTTATATTTTTAAGGATGTATGATGACAATTGTATAAAATTGTTTAAGTAATAATATTGTTAGTATATTGATAGTGCGAGAAACACACAAGAAGGGGGGGTTTGAATTGTGTGTGTGATTTTTGAAAACTCTTTCTTGATTGAAAGCAGTTATTAGTTTCAGAAGAATATAAGAGTGTGTGCACGCAGCGGAAAATTAACTTAAGACAAAAAAATTAAAGCACACATGGTATTTATCCTGGTTCGCCCCATAATCGACAGGGCTACGTCCAGTCCTTGGCTTGACCAAGATTTTCCATTATTTCATCAAATAGTATAAGTATTCTCAGGGACTTATCCCAGTATTAGAAGGACTTCTTCTATCAAGTATTGTACAGGACTTCTCCTAGTATTCTAAGGACTTCTCCTTTCAAGTATTCTTCAGGACTTCTCCTCACTAGTATTCTACAGGACTACTCCTGATTCGCTTTACAAATTGGCTTTGTTGTTCTACAAAATTCTCTTCAGTAAGAGTGGGTAGAAGGATGAAGCGCGGATTACAGAGAGGATATGAATTTAAGATTCTCTGTTTGTTTGTGTGTGACTAAGATAAGAGTAACACCGTATGGGTTCTTCACACATGTGGACGACTTAACTCAATAAAGAATGGCTTGAAGCTTTTTAAGTTAAAGCAATGGAAGCTTGGTTCTTTGGGCAACTTGGTAGAGATATGCAATAGGTTGTGTTCAAGTCGCCAAGTTGTTCTGGAAGCTAACTTCTCTATTTATATCTTCAGTAGAAAGTCTTCATTGAGCTTTGACGAAGAAGATTAAATAGATTCGCTAGTGCTCCTGCTTCCTTGGGAGTAACGGCTACTTCTGTAATTCTAGATCAGTATTAAACGCGTTCTGTCAAGCATTAATTGCTTATGTTGACATCGTATTAAAAAAAATTAGGGTCAAAGGAGCACCATAACTGGGAAAACAAATGAAAACATATAGCAATGGGAGGGGAGGATGAAGAGTTAGGAAGAAAGGGAGATGATAGACAAATGAGGAAGAGGAGGATGAGGAGGGGGAAGGGGATTTTGTTAGCAACATAGGGGAAGGGGAAACATAAAGGATAGGAAAAGGAGGGGAGGCAATGAAGAGAGCAAGGAGAAGGTTGATAGGACGGAAGAAGAAGGTGGTACACAATAAGGCTGAAGGCAACAATAGTGGAACAATAGAGGGCGTAGGAAAAAAAACCTCTCATGTCTGGAAGGAGATTAGGGTGATGAGATTAAAGAAATGAGTGAAATAAATGGTAGTGGTGTAGGCCATGTAAGAGGAAAGGAAAGAAAACTAGCTCTCACGGATGAGGGTGAAACTCTCACTAAATAGGGGGAAACTACCTATAGTGTAAGGAGCCCTCCCGTGAATGGAGAGAACCCCTCGCCTTAAAACCTCATAAAGGAAGGTCAAAGCAAGGAGTACAACATCTCACAATGAATAGCTAATATACTATTATCTCATGAATTTCTTCGCTCATGATACCGATGGGAGGAGGCTAGAAAAACATCTGAAGAAGGTGCGACCAGTGTTTCTACGAAGGAGATAAGGTGAAGCAATTGGGGTTTTCTCTAGCAATTTCTTTAATAATGGTTGCGTATCAAAGTCTTATTTGTATTTTGTCATAGCTTTGTGCCTCTTGAATCACTAAAGCACATTGCTTTTCCCTCAATTTCGACAAGCTATTCAAATGATGCATTCATGTGCTAGTTTAGTTCATGAGATTCAGAGACTTATTCATCCTATTGATAAAATATTTTGGAGTCATATCTATAGTTAAAGCAACATGGTGGCAACTGCTCTTGCCAAGAATGGTCTTTCATTACAGAGTTAGACTCGTATTTATGATGTTCTTCCTTCACTTTGCAGTGTGTCATTTCGAACAAATAGTGTTGGTACCTCCTAGAGGACGGGTTTGTAAACTCTTAGTCTGTTCATGGGCATTTAGCCCCATGATTTATTAAAAAAATCGACAAACTACTGTTCAACCAAAATCCAAACAGGCCAACACTTTTTTGTAAGCATTGTATTTTGGGTTGATTGGGCTTATTAGCCAATTGGACAAGTTGGGTTCATTCTTATAACCCCATTACTAATATGCCTCTTGACCCATAAAAACATTTCTAAATACTACCAATGGCTCTGTTAGTTTGTTTTACTAGCTCGGGAGACATGCGGTAACGAGTAAATCATTTTGAGTGAGACCTTCAATCCAATGGCTCTAAATGCTCTTGCACCGGTGCATGACAGATTAGGTATTGCACCTTAGAAGCCCCAGTGGACGAACAAATTTCACTTAAGATAAATACAAAAAATTATGTTAACGATCCAAGTCTATCCCGATAGAAATAGAAGGAAAAAAAAAAAAGCAATATGATGAGTAATGTGTCAGAAAAATAAAATAAAATAAAAAGAGAAACTTAATAGAAAATGGATAAAATGTGAAAAACCTTATCAAATATGATTCATAAAAAAAAATAAAGCAAGTCATCCCCTCATAGGGATGAAAATATAATTTGGTTTTACCGGTGAGCAATCAAGCAGAGAAATTGCTTGACTCAATCAAATGTACTAACTGCCAATAATTCAGACATAGACTCAGCAATCAACATACCCATGTTTGTATTCCAAGCAAACTCTCTAACAAACTCCACTCATCTTGTCATTCAGCTTCTTCCTTTCCAACACAAACTTCTTCCAAATTGCAGTGATTTCCCTCTGTGTCTCAATAGCACTCTTCTTAACCTTCCCATTGTTGTTCACACTTTCTTCTCCGGTAACCGTCACAGTGGTGCTGCTTATCAACCTTGCAGAAAGTGAATCAAGCTCGTGCAGCACTTTCTCTATATCCGCCACAAGGCGCTCTGCGAGGGTCCTTGAGAAGTCCTCCCTGACGACGACGCGGAGCACCGTCACATGCTGAGCATCCGGAGGCATGGTGTATGCCGGCACAATCCACCCGAAGCGCCTCAGCGAGTCAGAGATTTGGAACTCATCATATTGTGTGTGGTCCTTCAGACTGAAGGCCACCAAAGGCACACCATTGTCTTTGGACACAATGTCAAAGCGACCAGTTTTTTCAAGACCCTCTTGTAGGACAAACATGTTGTCTCTGCAGTTTTCCATCACATTTTTGTAGCCCTGCAATCACAAGAAGCCACATGAATCTTTCAAAAAATGATGTGGTGTTGTGTGAGTTAGAGGTGTTAATGTTATGTTAGTGTGTAACACTAACACCACAGCAAATTATAAATGGGTTTGTTGTTTGGTATTAATACCTCAAAACCAAGGCGAATTAGTTGGTAGTATTGAGCAATGATTTGGCTAGAACCTGCACATTGGATAATTTGTGAAATAAATGAGTATACTCATGCATAATAAACTAATAAATGTCTATGCATGGTAGAACATGCTAGGCTTTGTTGTTTTGGCGGTTTGGAAACTCTTTTACAATTGATGCTGAAGCAAAATCAGTTTTAGGAAGAAGAGCTTCTGCGGTGCCAAATTGATTATATTAAAAAAGAAACTGATCCAACCATGCTATATAACGCGTTAGTGGATGCTTGGAAATTCTTTTACAATTGATTCTACAGCCGAAATCAATTATGGGGAGAAACTACTTTTACATGCTGTAATTGATTCTGAGGAAAGAAAAGTTGATCCAAAGATAGTTTACCTTTGGAGAAGTTGAGGGTGAAGGTGGGCTGATCGGATCCGAGATAGTTGATATGGAAGATGAGTTCGTCAGGCAAGTCCTCTTTGTTTCTCCAGATAACCCAACCGATTCCAGCATAGACTAGACCATACTTGTGACCACTAACATTGATGCTCTTCACTAGTGGTAAGCGAAAGTCCCACTCTAGCTCTGGATAAATAAATGGGGCAATGAAGCCACCACTAGCTGCATCCACGTGAATAGGAGTGTCCCATCTACCAAAGAATTTCACATTATGTCACTTTATATATAAATCTAAAAACAATGTAAGCTTGGTTTAAGAATTACGAATCAGCTTCTTTTTACTTAGAATCAATTCTGACACACAGAAATTTCTCTTTGGAATTGCTTGTGGATTCATAATCGATTGTAAAATGATTTCCAAAGATGCACCCGCTTAAGCCTCAATCAATCCGTGAAGAATTAAAGAAAGAAAAAGAGTTGATATATACCCAGTTTCCTTGTTCTTTTCAACTAGGAGATCATTTAAGCGCTTGACATCTTCAAACTCTCCATTTAATGTGGAACCAAGGATAGCAGCAACACAGATGGTGTTTTCATCTACCAATTCCACAGCCTTTTCAGGGTCCATGACATAGTATCCCTCACTCAGCTTCACCTCTTTCAACTCCACCTCGAAGTACCTTGCGAATTTCTCCCAGCAAACCTTCACATAACCGAAATCAAAACTCATCAATCAATAGCGTGTTTTATATGCTAGTTGAGTAAAACGTGAATTGACTTTCAATAATTAAATTCATCAAAAGAGTTTCGTTCATTTTTTATCTTTTACGTACCTGGACATTGGCTCCGGTGACAATGTTGGGCTTGTCATGAGGCTTTCCCTCTGCTTTCCTTCTGTTCTGCCACCTCCTTTTGAATGCCAATCCAGCCAACATTATGGCCTCTGATGAGCCAACAGTACCAACACCAACAGCAGTATCAGAGTCTCCAAGTGGCGCATTAAAAAGATTTGCTATCATGTTAACACATCGATTCTGCAATTATGCATATATACAAGTCAGAATTAACTGTGAACATCACAATAAAACACAATTACTGGCGTTTAAGTAACTGGAAGAGTTTCTTGGTCATTGAGTTTGCATCATTAGAGTTAGTGAAGGATTTTTATTTTATAGTGCAACAGCAAGTAAAAATAAAAACATAAGTCATAGTTAATCAGGACTTTTCACATAAGTCATAGTATTAATTTGTAGCTATATTCAAGTTAATTAGGTAATATCCTAAAAGACACTGATGTCTCCAAGCTAGAAGTGCAATCTTGGTGTGCATTCTGGAAAAGCTAAGTACCATAGAATGCAGTTGCTAACACTTCACCTATGCTGCACACTTGAATTTCCATACACTTGTTAACTACGAATTTCATGATATGACTACAAGATAAAGCCTTTTAAAGGACTGGAGCAAAGTAATTACATTTTACACATTTTTTTCATCTACATCATTGTAAAGATCTTCTTATTTCACAAAATAGCCTAAATTACGATTTAATTTCGTAAGCTATGGTACTTTCATTAATCTAACGCAACAAATGTCTTTGACGGGCATTTTACACTTTTTTTATATCAAATAATTTTTTTTCTGGGCAGATATCACCACTCATTTATGATAAGGTTGTATATCTCCAGGTTCTGCAACTGATTCTTTCTGATGTCACTGCTCGGGGACAGCTGTTCGTGTGGCACCTTTCTAGCTGCTGGTTGATGGGAGTTGGATTCCGAGTTGCGCAACTATGGGGGGCTCCTATATTAGTTGATTTTGCCCGTGGTTGGTGTTCTGCAGCGTCGGCAAGTTCTCCTAGTGGTAGGGATAGCAAAAAAAACCATACCCGCGGGTACCCGACCCTACTTGAGTCGAATTTACGCGTAAAACCCGTTCTGTTTGGGTTCGGGTTCGGGTTTTACCCGATTTTGAAAGTCTTGTTCGGGTTTGGGTTTGAGTAAACCCGTACCCTACCCGAAACCCGAACCCTTATATATGAAATTACTAAAATATCCTTTTATATATATATATATATATATATATATATATATATATATATATATATATATATATATATTAGAAGTGATTTAGGCCTTTACAGTTTCAACTTTCAAACCAAGCTTGCTTGTATCTGCCGTCGTCCCCAAAGGCTGAAGGCTCCCAAGCAATCCTCTATGCCCACTGATATTCCCCTGCCGTCGTCCTAGCTTGTAGCTGTCACCGTCGCTGTCGTCGTCCTAGCTTGAAGTTGTCGCCATTGTCGTCGTCCTCCAAAGCTTGAAGTCGTCATCGTCGCCGTATGGTTTGAGCATGGATGGTTGTGGCGGCGTTGGCGAAGATGGAAGAAAAAAGTTATAGAGGGTTATGGTAATGGAGAAGCTATGGTTGATGGTTGGGTGTCTTCTTTCACCTTCTTCCCTTCTGATAGAAGTGATACAGAAAGTTGGGGGTTTGGGTATTGAGTTTGTGATGCTGGTTGTGGATTCTAGCATGGTGTATTTTTATTAATCTTCAATGTCTTATGCACCTCTGGATATACCAATTTCATTGGGTTGATTACATTCAAGTTGAAAATAAACTTGCCTTTGGTTCATAAGAAAGAGGAGGAGGAGGAGGAGGAGGAGGAGGAGGAGGAGGAGGAGGAGGAGGAGGAGGAGGAGGAGGAGGAGGAGGAGGAGGAGGAGGAGGAGGAGGAGGAGGAGGAGGAGGAGGAGGAGGGTTTTTTTAGTGTTTCAGAATTGAACTGAATTAGGGATTGAGGGTTTAGGGGTTAATTTAAGATTTAGAATAGTTTAGGGGTTTTAAATTTAAAATGAATTTAATTATTTGGAATTTCAAAAATAATTAAAAAAATCCACGTCAGCGCTATTTATACAATCAGCAGTCCACGTAAGCACTTGCCGGAGCTCCGGTCTCAGGCGAGGACTAAACCCAAACTTCGTGCAAACTAAGGAACTTATATAAAAAAAAAAATTGGCGAGGGACCTATCGCAAACTTGGATACAAACACAGGGACCTACTGTACTATTAATCCTTATAAAAGCATATAGCCTCATCCGACGATTTGATGGCGCACAATATGTGGGCCAGAGCGTTGGGCCCCAATTCATTCGTAGGCACCAAATGTCCACTCAACTAGACATAACATTTCATTTTTTCTGAAATTGATTTGTCGACAACTTTTTTGTTTTTTTGAACTGATTTGTCGACAACTTGAAATAAGGCAAGTTGTGGGTGGAAAAAGTAGAGAAGATAGACATATTTATTAGTTATGCATGTGCTTTCAGTTAATAATAGTATTAAGGTATTAATTTATACACATTTTGATCAAATGGGTTATGGGTACATGATTGATTTCTCTTCCTCATAAGGAAAGTCTCGGTTACGAGAATTAAAGTTTTAACAGTTAGTATTTTAATGAATGTTACTCTTATATTTTATATCGTGTGTAAAGTAAACTCCCTTTTAGATGATTAAATAAATTCATATTTTTTAAAGAGTTTAATACAATGTAATTGTGAAATCTCTTTTGGACAACTAATCATAACTCTTAAATTTATCACAACATAATTTAATTTCATAATTAATTTAATAAATTTTAAAATTAAGCATCTGATAAGATAAAAATCTGAGTTATTATTAATTGTTCGTTAATTTTTTTTTTTTACATTTTGTGTATGAATATTAAACTCTTTTTTAACAACATGTTAGTCTTGAAATCAACTGCATTGATCTTAGTATTTTTTTTCTTGGTGAGTGGGAAAATACATTGTTCTTAGTATCAAGACATTGATTTCAACTACAAAATATTGTAAAATATGATTTCAACAATATTGATATATCAAGGCTCACGTGGACTACAAAATATGGAGGACAAGTCTAAAGCCACCACCACCCCATTCTAAAGTCACCATCTCTTTTCCAAAAATAATAGATACCGAATTTAAGTTGCTGAATATGGAATTTTTTTTTGACAATGGGGATGGTGAGAGTATGTGTGGAGATGATAGTTTTAGATTATTTCGTATATAAAGTGTAAGAATAATTATTCCTAAAAAATTATCTATTATAATTATAATAATAATATGCATTATAATAAATTATTAAAACTTAGTCATCAATTTTTATCAATAGTATATAAATTAAATATTTTATGCCTCAAAATGATACTTTTCATTTTAGAAAACTCAAATCCCTAAATATAATGATAAAAATTCTCATTGTGGAAGAAAATTTGTTCCTTAATGCTTCATTGAAAGGGACAGTGATATTAAAAGAAATAGAAAGAAGAAATATCTTTGTAGTGATTTTTATATTTTATTAATACAATACATAGTTTATTTTGTTCAATACAATTTATAATTTAGTTTAATAAATTTTTCTTTTTCCACCGACACTTCAACGGCTTTCCTTTTCTATCTTAGAACCAGTTGTACAAAGTTTCAGTTTTTTAAGAATGTTTCTGATATATTGTGGATCTCCACGCAGAAAATTGTTGGTCAACATACATAGCCTATAGATTGACCCCCAAAAAAAAATTACATAGCCTTAGGGATGAAGGAAAAAAATGGAAATGTAAGGAAAAGAAAAGTAGTATTCTCGAATATGTTAAGGAAAATGAAAAGAGGTTACGACTTAGGACCCTTAAGTTTGACTGGTAGTTTATATAAAACATTAATGAATGAATAACTTGTCTCTTTTTTTTTTCAAAAACCATTGCCTTTTTTTTTTCAAAAAAACTTTTCTTTTTTTAAGAGAATACCTTTTCTAATGCTTCGTTAAATTTGGGTATATTATTATTATTTATATATATTATTAATTCCTTTTGTTCTACATATTCTAAATTAATTAAAAGTTGAAATACTAAATATGCTTTCTACTATATATTATTTGATAATCCAAGGGAAACATTTCAGAATTAAATCATGTAAATATATTCTTTAAAAGATTATACTCCTTCGTATTCTATCTGTACTATTTATTTTGTTTCTATTTATCGGTCACTTTTAAAAGTTCAAGAGAGTATTAATTATATTCTACAAATTGTTCCCGAATCGAGGAACCATGAGAAGCAATGTTTGGTGAAGTATAGGGGCTAGATCAGAGCACTCATCATGCGAGAGAAACTCTCCTAATAACCTAGCCACCTTAGTATAGAAGTGAAGGGAAAAACCCCCCATTTTACCATAGAGGACCCCTTATTTATAGGGGAGGGGAGAAAACCTAGTTATATCTCTCTAATGGGCTTTTTGGCCTCATATTTCTCAACCCAAAAGCTCTTACAACATGTCTAAAAAGGGCGTCGTCGGGCGACTTGTCTAACGGGGCCCTCTACTCGCCATAGACGTAGCTATTTTGATGGAGGTCGCCATGTCCTATGGGGCTCGCCGAGTCCACCAATTATACACCCAACTTAATATAACTCTTAATGGTGATATGGAATTTGAATAGTCAAAATTAATAGGAAAAATAAAGGGCATATTAGGAAGTTAATTATAAATTTAATAAAAACAAGAAAATTAATGTTATTTCTTAATTCATGTGTCTAAACTTTAAAGTGACAGTTAATAAGAAATAGAGAGTATTGCACAAGAGGAAAAAACTTAAAAATTATTTTTTTGCTAAATACGTTTTATTAATATGTAATTTTTTCATTAAATAATTTTTAATATGTTAAAAGTTCTTATAAATTTTGACAACACATATTAATTACAATTTTATCAGTATGATCAACAGTTAAATTTATACCAAGAAAGTACACCATAGTTGGTAGATGGAGTGGAGTTATTTATCAAAGTTTTCTATAAAGGTAAAAATGAAAGATTATATAAACTTTTCTAGAATCAATACTTTAATTAATTTCTTCACATGTTTTTCAAAGTATACGACTGACCATAATTTTTAAATATAGGAAGAGATTAAAAGTACTATCTCATAAAATAAAGTACTATTATTAAACATATACCTGAACTAATTTTCTTGCCACTTGTTAGCAAGACTAATTTTATTCATTTAGGTAACCAATCAAATAAATCAATTAATTAATAAGTTCACAATAAGTAGTGCGGATATGGAAGGAATCTCGAATTAATTAATGAAGAGTTAATGCATATAAAAACTCAATTAAGACAGAGTCAACTAGCTAACCCCACCTTTTTTCAAGAACAAAATTACCTTTAGTATTATACGTATTATTTTAGTGGTGCTTGTTCTGATATTGGAATTAAGTTGTGGGTATGATACAGTAGTGAGTTGGTCCAATCAAATTAAAGTGATATGTACATTCATTAATGAGTTAATTTTTTATGAAATAATTATAATTTAGACTCTCAATTTTTAATATTTTCATATCAAATCCTGTCTTCCTCAACCTACCCTTCAGATTCCATTTTTTCACCACCTCCTTCTATTCTCTCTCCTCCACCTCCGCCTTTCTTCTACTTCCTCGTGACCCAGCCCACCTCGTCCTTCCTTCTTGTCTTCCTCTCCGCCGCGTTCCACGGATCTGTTCGTGGTGGGCATGGGAGAGAAGAATCAGGTGACAGAGCTGGAAGAAGAAGAAACGATCTGAATGAGTTTGATTTTCTAGGTATGGAATCGATTTTCTAGGTATGAATCAGAAATAAACAAACCCATGAGCTTTGGCAATGAAATGACAGCAAACCCAACTGATCCTGGTGGCAGACCGATGAAGAAGAGTGGGAGCACTATCGACAGCGTCGAGTTCGACGAAGAAGGAAAGGCTCCGGCGACGAGACACGCGCAGCGGCCCTGGCTCAGATTCGTGGAGGAACTTGCGATGGTGGTCTTAAATAGAAGAACGGTGGCGATGGAGACATCAGTGGTTGGACGAGAGGAGAAAGGGAGCGTGACTGCAGCTGGCAGCGATAATCGCTGATTCAAACATGGCAGAGGTGGTTGGAGGGATGGAAGCGATTGGTAGTGATGAAGGTGAGGAGGACTCGGGTGGTGGAAGAGAAGAGGAGAGGTGTGGTGGCGGCGCGGGCCAAGGGAGTGGTGGCGGCTGTGTATGATGGAGGTTGAGAGGAGATGGTGGCCGGGAGAAGTGGAGTGGTGGCGACGCAGCTTTAAGGGAAAGGTGGAGGCGGCGGTCCAAGAGAGAGGAGGAGGGTTAGGCTTTTGGAAGGGAGAGCGGAGGCTGCTGCATTAGGGTTTCAAAATGGGAAGGGGAAGAGAGAAGAAGGTGCGTCAAAGTAAAAAGCAATTGAATTTATGAGGCATATTCATAATTTATAAAAAGATCTAACTATTAAGTAATATAAATTAATATCCAATTATGTGCAAATATGTGATTGGCCTAACCCATTTCAGTATGATACCCAAAAAAAAAAAATTGGGGCAGCACAGAAAATGCGTATTTTATTCCATTGGCTAATAATATAAATTATACTTCCATGCACTATTTTAGCATTTTTAAATAAATTAAAGCAAAAGAAATAACAAAAACGTAAAATGGCAAAATAAGATTGGGTAGTCATGGCAAAAAAATATCATACTTCCATAAAAGTAACAAAATGAGTTTTTTACTTTTGTTTATTGTTTTGAAGGATGAACATTCTAATTTGAGAAGCAGAAGCAACAAATTAAGGAGGGGTAGACTTGCCTGTAGCTCAGTGGTAACAGGGTACTCATCCATATCAACATAGTTCTTGTTAATGGAAGACATTATCAGCTTATCACACTCAGGCTCCATCCAAGTCGTCACAAATGATGCCAGATTCAATCTTGGGTTCCCATCCAGCATCAGCTCATCGTTTATGATCTGGTATGCTGCTTCTTTTGGTATAGATTCTTCAGGTATCTTGAACCTATCAAAATTATCAACATAATGTTTAATTCTCACACTCCACATAACTTTTTCTTCATAATTGATTTCAGATACACAGATCTATATAAAAAAAATTAAATTCGCATCAAAATAATTATGATATCAATTTGATACATAATAATAAAAATCAAGGTATATTATACCGTTCATGAACATAAAAACAGTTAATTAGTATCTGAAAATTTTAATGTGGAATATATGTACTGTGGTGGTGGATGATCCCTACCTGGGAAGCGAGGTTCTGACATAGCGAGAAGCAAAGGTTGAGTGGATGGAAACGTCACTCTCGGAGGCGGTTTTGGACAGAACCATGGTGGCCGGAGAGAGAAAAGAGAGAGTTGCTCTGTCTGAGTGTGCTGAGTGGAGAAAACAGGGGAAGAGGACAAATAAATAGAGTGAAAGCAATAAACGACCGTATTATAAAACAAATTTATTGTTTACTTTTCTTTTTGTAATTCATTAAATAAAGATATTTTATCAATATTTTTATGAGAGGAAAAATTAACAAATGTTCGTTCACACTCTAACAACCCCACCTAAGAAAAAAAAAGAATAAATAAAATATATGCTAGGTGATTTATAGAAGAAAAAAAAAGTAGAAGTGAAATAAAAAAAGAGAAATAGGAATCAATCAAAACTCAAAAAGCAAATACTCTATAAAACTTTTCACACCACAGATTTTTATAAGGAAAGCATCCATTGGGGTAATGAATGGTAGTACAAATTCAATGTCTAGACTAAAGGACCACCAATCATACACAAGAACATGGCAAGTAATATATAATTTAAATTATCACGTTCCTCAACAGATAAATTTGATATTCTTTTTGTCCGATAATTGAGCGAGTTTAGCACGTTCTTTTAAAATATTATTTGAATAAAAAATTAAGTTATTCAGTTAAAGTATAATAAAGCACCCAACAGATACCGGTCACACAGTCGTAAAAGTTGTTGTTTAAACGTCGAGTTTTCGAATATCAGGAACCCTGTTTTATAGGAGATATTTGACATTCACCATATCTGATGCGGCGGAATTGTGAGAGTAACATAAATACATAATACACAATAAATATAAGGGAGCTAATTGATTCATATCACCAACGTGGACGACAGTTATATTAGTAATATATTAATTTCCCAATTGACATATTCGTATTATTTTGGTTCAGACTTCAGATTCTACGGTCGTCTGCAAAATTTTAGTTTTTTTTTCAATTTTTTATTATAAGAGAAAGACTTAAAAAAAGCACATCCAGGCACGAAGCACGGAATAATTTTTTTCTTTTAGTTTAGGAGAACAAACTTTTTTAATACTAATAATAATTCAATATTAGCAATCTATTGTTTTTTGAAACATTATTAGCCATCTATGCTTTTATCTACATCATGCAGAGTTTAAAACTATATTAATCATTTCCATTAAAAAAACTATATTTTTAAACTATAAAAAAAAACTATATTAATCATAGGCTTTAGAGCATCTCTAATGGTGAGATCTTATTTTAGTGTCTTAAAAACTTTTGGTGGGTCCATACTGCCACATAAGATTTAAGACACCCATAAGACCTCATTATACATTTCACTGCAGTGGTTAAGATCTTATTTTACTTGTAGTCGGACTCACAATACATAATATATTTATATTATTTATTTCCACCTAATATTAAATTAAATTAAAACAATAATTCAATACAACATAATTAATAATTAAAAAAGATATAATATAATTAAATATCAATTAGATAGAAAATACATAATTAAAGTTCAGATATTATTTAATTGAAAATGAAAGGAAATACATATTATTGAAAAATAAATGACATTACATTTTAAATAAAATACATAATATTGCTAATAATTAAACGCTTCAACCAAGTCTGCTTGAAGTTCGTGATGGTTTTGTCTGTCATGCATTTGTGTCATTCTCTCAAAGAATACTGTAAAATTGGGAAGAGGACCATTAGATACTTCAGCGGTTGAGACATCATTTTCTGTCTGGTCGTAATCAAAGTTACCATCATATGAATCTCGCTCATCTTCAACAATCATATTATGCAATATGATGCATACATGCATGATATGTTTCATGGTATTCACATGCCAATAGCGTGAAGGACAAAAAACAATCGCAAATCGAGATTGGAGCACTCTAAATGCTCGTTTAACGTCCTTTCTTGCTCCTTCTCGTCGCTTGGCAAATAATTGTCTTTTTTCTCCTTGCGACATTGGGATGGTCTTCAAAAATGTAGCTCAGCCGGAGTAGATACCATATGCTAAATAGTACCTCATATGATAGGAGGTTCTGTTGACAATATATTGCACAGTTGGTGCTTCTCCGTTCAAAATATTGGTAAACACATCATATTGGTTTAGCACGTTAATGTCATTGTAAGAACCCGCAATGCCAAAAAATGCATGTCAAATCCACAAGTCTTGCGATGCTTCGGCTTCAAGCATGATTGTAGGTTTTCCATGATCACCTCGACAAATTTGACATTTCCATTCTACTGGACAATTTTTCCACTCCAAATGCATATAATCAATGGAACCCAACATACCTGGAAATCCACGTGCTTGTCCCATTTGTAGTAGGTGTGCAATGTCTTCGTCATTTGACCTTCTCAAGTAATGAGCATCAAATATTTCATGCACACCTGTCACAAATCTCTCTAAGCAATCCATGCGGTACTTTCACCAATACGAACATACTCATCCACACTGTCATCAGGTGATCCATATGCCAACATATGAATAGCAGCAGTGCACTTTTGTAATGGTGAAAGATCGTTTCTACCAGCTGCGTCAGCCCTCATTTGAAAATACTTATCATGATTTCCAAGGGCTTCTAAAATTCAATGGAACACATGCTTTCGCATTCTGAACCTTTGTCGGAACTGAGTTTCCATGAATATAGGATTTTCAGAGAAGTAATCGTTGACCAATTGAATGTGGCCTTCCTCATGATCTCGCTCTATCACCCTTCTTCTTCGTTTGGGCCTAACAGGTTGTTAGATTGTTTTTGTGTCTCCCTTGCTAGCCTCAAGAAATCTTCTACATTGGTGTCATTAATGAAATCATCTACCATCTCATTGAAAAAAGTATCAAAGTTGGGTGAATTGTTTGGATCCATTGTATGGATGATTGAATTGTGAGACAATAAGAAGAGAGAATGAAACAATATTGTACTTTGAGACAATAAGAAGAGAGAATGGGTGATTTTGGGAAAATAATGGATGTGGTAGATACATTGAAGGATGTAGATGTGGAGAATTTTCACCGGTAGGAGGTAGGTTATTTTGCAAAAGTTGATAGTAAGCATGTAAAGGATCCATGGCCAACAAAAAATGGAAGTAAGCTGAAAATATTCTGATAAGATGGGAACTATGGGAGCTAGAAATGGTGTGTTAAATTTTTTTTATAAGTTTAAATTATTTATAGTGTGATTCATGTATTTTGTGGTGAAAAAGACAAAAAAACGGTCAGATGGGCAAAAAAACGACAGCCCTATCCAGAAAATGACAAAAAAACGGTCAGATGGGCCAAACGGCCATAAAACGATCGACCCAGCCGGTGCCCAATGGTCATGGCCAAAACCGACTGAACCGGTCAGCCCGCTCCACTATATATTTATTTTTTCCAGAAACCTTAATCATTTGCAGCCGCTCATCTTCTCTCTAGAACGCTCTCTCTCTGAAACCCTTCTCCCTTTCTCTCAAGCTTCTCTCATGGCCGCTTCACCCTTCTCACCTCCCATGGTCGCTTCATCTTCGCTTCACCCTTCTCACCTCCCATGGCCAAAAACCATCGCTCTCTCCCTTTCCCTCTCTGCCGCTTCACCCTTCTCACTTCCCCATGGCCAGAAATCGTCGCTCTCTCCCTCTCCCCCTCTGTCGTCGTAACCCTCACTTTCTCCTTCTCCCTCTCTGTTGTCGTAACCCTCGCTCTCTCCCTCTCCTTCTCGGCCTTCACGGATCAAAAGGGTTTCACGGCTGTCGACCTTTCATCTCTCTTTGTACGACGGCCTTCACAGATCAGAAGGGTTTCACGGCCGCCAACCTTTCATCTCTCTTTGTACGACAGCCTTCACGGATCAGAAGGGTTTCATGACTGTCAGCCTTTCATCTCTCTTTGTACAACGGCCTTCACGGATCAGAAGGGTTTCTTCACCATTTTTGTAAATTTTTTATGTATATGTATTTTTCATGTATTTTTCTGTTTATGTAATTTTTTAAATTTTGGATCCAAATAGATCTCTTGATTTTGCAATTGTTCTGTTGTATTTCTTTGCCCTTTCATTGTTCTGGTTGGATTTCCCTCTGTTTTCTGTTATGGTTGAATGAGAGAGAAAGAATTATATTTAATTTAAGATCCCACTTTTGGTGAGAAATCAGCCAAGACACAGATCTTAACTTTTGCTAAGATCTCATACCATGTCAGCTATCTCCAATGGTGAGATATTGTAAGATACAAATCTTATTTTAATATCTCATCTTAAGGCACCTATCGGAGATGCTGTTAGGTAGATGATTTTAAATGTGTTATGACCTGACTAATCTATGGTTTCACCTATAGTCATAGCCAACATTAATAGGCACAACACATGTATAGCTAAAGATTCCTATACCAATAATTGAGGAACCAACATGACAAAATAAAATAAAAAATTAGCACAAGATGTGGCGTGGTAGTTAGCTAACTTTGTCCCTCGACCATGCAGAAGGGGGTTTCAATCGTTGCCCATGTGAGTTAAGCGCAAATTGTCGCCAACCGTTTACTGCTAAATAACTATTTCTCACGACTAGAGTACTGGTCACGATTGTTGACCTCACAACAACATGTATAATAAGTTATAAAAAAAAAATCATTTCACACATAATAATTTTAGTTTATTCAAAGTTGCTACGGGTAAATCCAACTAGTAAAATAATATAATTAAGTTCTACTTTGCAAGGAGCAATTTTGTTTAGAATATTTTAATTTTTTATATAAAAATATTTAAATTCCTCTTCTGACATTAATTCTTCAACCTTTCTCACTATCATTTATATGTCTCAAGCTCTTACCACCGGAGCTATTATTTACCGAGAAAAAAAGGTAGAATATTTTAATTTGACCATGTCAGTTTTCTTTGACAGGAAAGTTGCCTTCTAACTTTCAAACATCCAGATCATAATAATATTTACACGTTTACAATTAAAAACATTATTACCGGAAAGACAAAAGATGCAATTTTTTTTTTTTTTTGACAAGACAAAAGATGCAACCTTATTTTTTGTGACAAGACAAAAGATGCAACATTAGGCAAAAGTATTTTCAACTTTTCGAAAAGAATATTTAAAATTGACATCTCTCTGATGGACATTTATGCGATAAATATGAATAAATAAAAAATAAATATATTCTTACTTCTTGTTTTGGAAATAAATTCACTCATTTATTTTTTATTTTTTTATAAGTAAATGTAAGTTAGCGGTTAATAAATTAGTTTATTATCTAGGATTTGAATTTGACTCTTCACCATACATTACCCTTAGTTCAACCAAGTGAGTTACCCCTCCCCTTGATCGTGTTCTAAGTTTCCATTGAGTTATCCAATAGAATTTCAAAAAAAAATCTGAAAAATATGGTATTTTGCAAAAATGCATGCTAGTAACAATGTAACACTTTCTTTAATACTCAATTTTCAACACTCATTTCTTAATTGGTTAAAAATTTTATAACCTCACAAAATTAAAGTAGAACCCAATTTTTTAAAGAACCCCACGTAAATTTCAATTAATTTATGAGTATTGCCAAAACGTGTTAATGTTAGTATGATATTCTGCCAGAATCCCTTCCCACAGAAAAATTATGTGTTTGGTACCAATTCTTTGGGATTTGAAATCAATGTTCATCAGCGGCTGCTATGAGACACGAAGATGAGCAGCAACTTGCCATCGATGAAGAGAAGAGCAAAGACGAAGAAACAAAGAATACAAAAGATGAAGGTTGAGCTTGTTGATTGCAAGTAAAAGCGACTGACGATAGTTGCATATTTCGGAAAGATGAAAAAAGCTATGGGAAGAGCTTGCGAACTTGGACCAATTCCGAGCATGCAAGTGTGGAAAGTTTACTTGTGATCTTGGAGGAGCCTTTGAAAAGATACGCGAGGAGGAGAAGATTCATCAATTCCTCAAGAGACTTGACGACACCATATATGACATTAAGATCAAATCTTCTTGCTCAATATCTGCTGCTAAGCCTCAACTAGTCTACTCAAAACCCCACCACTACATAATTTTCATATTACCACGGTTCCGAGCAGCATAATACAATGGTTAAACTGTGGTAACTGACGGTGAAATAATAAATAAATTACCACAGTTCAAGGCGGAATTGTGGTAACATCGCAGCTTTGTTAACACGATTGAAGATGTAACGTGGTAACATTGCAGCTCTGTTACCACGATTGAAGACTTAACTGTGGTAACATTGCAGCTCTGTTACCACGATTGAAGACTTAACTGTGGTAACATTGCAGTTCTGTTACCACAGTTCGTTTCTGAACCGTGGTAACATCTCTTCCTATTACTTCGGTTCAGTGTTGAACCGTGGTAATATGTTTATTTTTTATTTTGTTTTTGTTTTTCTTATGTTCTCTCATCTTGATTAATTGTATGTGTAAATAAAAATACAATCTATTATACTGCCAAAATACCAAATTAACTAAAACATAGGAAACTATAAATACCAAATTACCAAATAAACTATATATAATATACATATGAGATTAATAAAACATGGTTTATAGGAAACTATCCTAATATCTCGTTACAATTCAATGCCAAAACAGTTCAGCAGTAGAACAACTCAATGTCAAAACAGTTCAACAGTCCATTAATTCTAAAAAAAATAAAATTGGATAGTAGATCACAGCAGTTGCATCATAACATCTTCAACTAATCTTAGTGCTCCTGCTTGTGCTCCCAACTACTTCTGATACATCGCCTTCAATGTATCTCCGAGCCCAAAATGCTACTAAGCATGTGTAATATGTTGCTAAGCCATTCCTTATGTACATAATATATTGCTAAGCTATTTCGAACAGTTCCTGACATTATAATTCCAAAAAATATAACAATGAATAAAAAGAGAAGGAGATTATTAGAAATTAACAAGATCAGCCATATTAGAAGAAAAATTATATTCACTTGAAGAAAAATTGTACAACCAAATTTTAAAAAAGATACAATATGTACTGCTTGGTTGAATTACAAATCAGGGTACAAAATTGGAGCCCATCGATTCCATATAATCACCGGAGGAGTCATCCGAAGAGGAGTCATCCGAAGAGGAGTCATCCGAGTCTTCGGAGGGTTCATCCAGTAGTGGCTCACCAATGTCAATACCCCTTGACCGGAGGAATTCTACTCCGATCACCTGACAAGCCAACTCCTCTAAAGGGTTCCAAGCGAAATAGGGCAACCCATTTGGACCCCTAAGGAGTTTTGTTACGAGGAAACCATAGGGAATGACTTGTTGGTTGTCAACTAGAGCAGAAACAAGTTGATTGTAGACAATGTTTACAACATTAAAACGCTCATTATTCATATTTATGTACATTATATACAGGTTGTGGTCAAACACGTCTTCCAGACGATCGTTGCTCATGTGTGTGGAAAACTTATGGAGTATTACTCTCATCCTATCCCACACACAAAACTTAAAACAGAGAACCAACTTGCTTATGATCTCTGTTTTCTGCTCCTCATTTCTTCTACCCACTCTTATTAGAAGAAAATTATTGTAGAAAAGCAAAACCTGGTAAAAGGTGTCAGGAGAAGTCCTGTAGAATACTTGTAAGGAGGAGTCCTGATAATACTTGTAAGGAGAAGTCCTTCGAATACTTGATAGGAGAAGTCCTTCGAATACTTGATAGGAGAAGTCCTTAGAATACTTGCTGGGAGAAGTCCTTGATAATACTTGTACTATTTGGTTAAATAGTGAAAATCTTGGTGAAGCCAATGACTGGACGTAGCCCTGTCGATTATGGGGGTGAACCAGGATAAAAATCATGTGTGCTTTATTCTTCATGTTACGTTACATTTCCGCTGCATACATATTCATGCTTGCATAATGAATGAATCCTTTTGAAAACCAATAATTAACTTTTAAAGCCAATCAAATAAGTTTCAAAAATGGTCACACAATTCGAACCCCCCCTTTCTTGTGTGTTTCTTGCACCTTCACAGAGAGCTTTAGAATTAGGCAAGCCTTCAATATCAACAGGCACAGTGAAACTCCCTGGATCTTTCAATTTTTGGGGAAGCTTTCTCTGCACAATAGCACTACACTCTTCTGTTAACATTATAGTCTCATCTACCTCACTCAGATTCATTCTCCTAGACAAAATATCTTTCATAAACTTGGTGTAAATAGGCATTTGTTCCAAGGCTTCAGAAAAAGGAATATTATTTTGAAGTTTTTTGAAAATGTTTAGAAACTTCGAAAACTGTTTTTCCAAATTCTTCGTTTCTAAAGCCTTAGGGTAGGGAACTTTGCCAATAATTCTGTACTGAGAAGGTCTCATTCACTTTTCTCTCCTTGTTTTTACCCTCACTGTCCTAATTATTTTCCACAACTTCCTCACTCTCTTTCTCATTTACCTCACCACCTTGTTCCTTAGCTGTCACTATTCTATCACGCATAATCTTTCCACTCCTAAGAGTGACAGCAGACACATTTTCCAATTTATTTTCTTTAGGATTAACTAATGTGTCAGAAGGGAACGTAGCCGAGACTCTCTCTGCAATTATTTTGGCCAGCTGGCCAATTTAAGTTTCCAAATTTCTTATGGAAGCCTCATGATTCTTGAGATAAAATTATATAGAGGAATATCCTATCATATAATTCAATGCAATCAAAGGCTTTAAATCACATTAAATATCAATGGCTTCAAAGGTCTTTTTTTTTATCTTTATGATTTTAACGTCTTAAATTTAACAACTATGATCCTATGATAAAGTGTTGACGTTTTTCATATAATGTCATTATATGTTATCTAAACAAGCCTCCTCCTTCCATTTCAAATTTGAATCATGTGGAGTGAAGTGGAACATTGTGTTTATCTTTCTCATTATAAGTATTTCATTTATTTAATATATACAAAGAGAGATAGACATAAAAACTCCACATAAGAGAATATAAAAGAGTTTTCAGAATAGAGAATCATATAATTCAACGCATTCAAAGGCTTGAAAGGTATGTCATTTTTTTATGTTTATAATTTTCACGTGCGTCTAGATGACCATTGATAACACTACTATATAATTGCTATTTTACCACGGTTCAGGGTATCATATTATCACGGTTAAATCGTGGTATTGCTCAGCGTAGTAATAGATCAATTACCACGGTTGAAGACGGAACCGTGGTAGTATCATACCTCTGTCACCACAGTTCGAGGAGGAACCGTGGTAATATGTTTGGTTTTTTGTATTTTACCTCTGTTACCACGGTTCTTGTTTGAACCGCGATAATATGTTTAGTTTTTTTTACCTCTGTTACCACGGTTCCTGTCGGAACCGCGGTAATATGTTTGGTTTTTTTTTTTTACCTCTGTTACCACGGTTCCTGTATGATCCGTGGTAATATGTTTGATTTTTTTTACCTCCAAAGAGGCATTTCTTCATTGTCTAGGGGCGCTGAGCGACCCTATGAGGTCGCTGAGCGACTATCAGACAGAATTATGCAGAAAAAACAAGGCATTTTCAATAATTTATAATGCTACGTACAAATTAGAGAATAACCAAATCATATCCATCATGCAATCATAATATTATAAACACCACCCAAACAAAAATCTGCCCCATGCCCAGGAAAAAGGTAATTTTGGGTGGTAACTAAAACATGGTCTCTATAGGAAACTATCCTAATATCTCGTTACTTCTATGCAAAAAAAATTCAGCAGTAGAACTATTGATACTGATCGAATATACCTCACATACGTGTAGCATAAATTGTTTGTCAGCCCCTGACTATTGAGCTAAAAATTGAACTCCGTTTGCTGGAAAATGTTGGTGATTGCAACAGTTCCTGGCATTATATTTCCAAAAAAACATAACAATGAATAAAAAGAGAGGGAGATTCATATATCAACTTGAAGAAAAATTAGAACAAATTAAAAATACAACTATACAGCCAAGCAGTACATGTTGTTCCATAAATCAGGGAAAAGGGGAAGAGCTTATTGATTCTGGAATTGATTCCATAGAATCATCAGAGTCATCCGAAGAGTCATCGGAGTCTTTGGAGAGAAGTGGATCGTTAATGGCAAGACCCCTTGACCGGAAGAATTATACTCCGATCTCCTGACAAGCCAACTCCTCTAAAGCGTTCCAAGCCAAAAATGGCAACCCATTTGGATCCTTGAGGAGTTTTGTTACGAGAAAACCATAGGGAATGGCTTTCTGGTTGTCAACCAGAGCAGAAGCAAGATGATTGTAGACGATGCCAACAACATTAATGTACTCTTCATTCAAAATTGAGTACATGATAAACAGGTATTTGTCAAGCACGTCTCTTAGACGATCTAGTCTTGGACAAAGCATGGTTGTGATTAGTAGATGTAAAACTCTAGCAGGAAAGGTGAGGGATGAGTAGAGAGAGCGCTGAGAGAGAGGAATTTTCCATGTAATAGATGACTGCATCAATATCTTCTTCATCGCAGTCGCTTTTGCATAATTCAGAGGACATCACTCCTTCATCCTCACTATTGAGGAGTTCAGCAAGTTTCTCCCTGGTTAGGGAAAAGTCAAGATTCAGCACTGTTCCAAAGAAGCCTCTGTTGTGAACAAAGGAGGGGGGGCCAGAAGTTCAAGATGAGTTCTGGGTACGATGGTTCATCAGAGGCATCACACAATGCAGACATACGTGTGTGACGCAAAGCATTGGTGCCAGGAACTTGATAGCGATGTAGTTCTGGAAAATTGATTGTAAAAGGAAGACAGATAGTCACGTCGTTCGCCATTTTTGTTTTTAAGGATGAAGAAACACAGAAGCAGAGGATACAAGGAAGATGATGGAGTGAAGGATGGAAAACAGATGAGAGATACTTTTAGAATTTATAAGCAACCGAGGGAATTTGAGGGGTGAAGAAGAGGGATATTAAGAGGATGTCTTGAGAATTGTGAAACTTATGTGGGAAACGCGCATGCTGAAAAGTTGCAAAGTAAAGAGGGAAGCAGTTATAAGTTTTAATTGGGAAATGGCGCATGGTGAAGCATTTAAGAAGACAAAATGTAACTGATAGGACTAGACGATGGAGGAGACGCGCCTTGTGCACCGTCCAACGACGTGACTGTCAGGGCTGACAGGACTATACGATGGAGGAAACCCTAGTACTGAACAACAAAAACAACAACAACAACAACAACAACAACAACAAAAAACCCTAGTACTGAACAACAACAAAAATCTTCAAAACAAAACCCTAGAAGTAGAAGCAGGTCAAGAGTACTCACGAGGTAGATAAGAACGGCCAGAGTGCGATTGGCGGAGACGAGCTTGGCACCGACGAGCTTGTCAAGTAGCGGCAGTGCCATTGCGGAGAGAAGGAGTGTCGGTGATGAGGTGCAGCGACAAGGAGCGACGGTCATGAGGTGTAGCGGCAAGGAGTGAGGAGCGGCGATGACGAGGTTGAAGAGTGATGGAGTCGCAACAGAGAAAGGGGAAGACAAATGGGTTTTCGATCTCCAAACAAGGGTTTCCTAGCTAACAAATCACCATATTTTAATAATATAATTCCTATTACCACGGTTCCCATAACAACCGTGGTAATAGCCAATGTTAATTAATATAATAATACATATTACCACGCTTCCTCTAACAACCGTGGCAATAGACAATTTTAATTAAAATAATAATAAAATATATTACCACGGTTCACCTAGAAACCGTGGTAATAGGTCGTGTTAATTAAAAAATAATAAAACCTATTACCACGGTTCACCTAACAACTGTGGTAATAGGCAGTGTTAATAAAAAATAATAAAAACTATCTCAGTTACCATTGTTACCATACAACCGTGGTAATAGAGCATCTCAGTTACTACGGTTTAACACGGAACCGTGGTAACAGAGCTCTGGACAACTTTTTACCACGGTTCCACACTGAACCGTGGTAACAGGGACGTGGTAAAAAGACAATTCCGTAGTAGTGTAAAGTTTAGGTTAAATCTCTCTATTTTTAGGTCGACCAATGACATTTAAAATAAGTGGGTTAGAAGTTTCAGATTTATTTATTAACCTTAGACATTATTAGTCCACTTATGACTATGATGATTTAACCCAAACTTTGTCTAGGGTCATTTAAACAACCTTTTCACGTTCTAAATTCAATGATTCTATGATAAATAATTAATGTTTTTTCATACTATGTAATTATGTGCTAACCCCTTTTTTTTAATCTCGAATTTGAATTCTCTCATTTGACATGACAATGTTAAGTAAAATACTATATTTATAGCTCTTCATAAATATTCAAAATATCTCATTTATTTAATTTATATGAAGAGAAAGACACAAAAACTTCGTATAAGAAAACATGAGAGTTTTCGCATGAGATAAAATGATTCTAAGCTTGCAATCTCTCACATTATTTCCCATTACATCACATAACACATGTGTGACTTTTCGTCTTTGCTTTATATCTTTCCTTATTGTATCGCTTTTCCACCTCAAACGTGGTCTGGGAAAATTGTTTTGATTCCTAGAATTGCTCAAGTTTTGTTTGTCATCGTTGGAGAGAGTATAAAACTTTTGAAATGAGAAATATGAGACATAGAATGAGAGCAGAGTAGGGACTTGTTCGATTCTAGTTTATTTCAAAGCTACTAATTGTCGTCACATATGTGAAGTCTCCACGAATCTCAGTAGTTAATAGTTATTAATATAGTAGAAAGTAGATGCAAAGAATAAATTCGGTGCTGAATCGTTCCTTTATCTTCATCAGCAATAACGCCATTGATAGTGGGAATTAGCTGCCTTAACTGACTTTATTTCAAATGCAAAATTGTGTTCCTTTGACTCAGTCAATTGGCTGTTGTAGAATTTTCTATTTGCTGTTCTAGAACTTTCAATTTGACTTCTTAGAAATGCGATTGATAGATTCAAATGCAAGGCCATTTCTCAAATGCCACATACTTCTTGTTGCCAAATTGTTTTGTATGTTTTTCCCTTTGATTTTTGATTTTAGTTATAATAAGGCGGAAAAGATGGTCTCTATCAAACTTATAAATGATTTATCAATAAAGTGTCATGCCGTTTAGTGAAAAGCAAATTAGACCTTTTAAAAATGAGAACATAAATTCGAACCATTTATCAGGAGAAACAAGTTTACTCAATGATGAGTGAGCACATCCATCAAAGATAAAAAAAAAACACTTGTAAATGAGTTAATTTTATCTTTTACCATCTTTATATTTTTTAACAGCAAGTTTGGACAGGGAGTTTGGTTGTGGCCCAAACTCTTTTTGTTAGATTTATATTTTTGATGAAAGGTCTTTTTGGTTTTGCTTGAAGAAAGGTCTATTTTTTTGTCTGCAAGATATAAAAAGAAAAAAAAAAAGATAAAAAAGGGTACTAATCCAGAACAAAACTAGTTTCTATTACATCAGGTCGTAAGACTAGCTTCTAACTCTCTAGGATCTTGAAGGATAGTAAGCTTTGATTTACTATTGAAATAAACAAATGTATCTGAAAAACAATATGATGATTAAGATATAACCCTCTTGAGCTCTTAAATTTAGTAGTTTACAAACTACGTTGGTCTATGCATTTTCAAAGTCTACAAGCACATTATTTTATGTTTTAGTGTTGAAGATGAATTGAGGCTATAGTGGTTTTTGTCTCATTTTGTTCAAGTAAAACACAGCCTACTTGAGTT
The DNA here is from genome assembly GCA_030819835.1 of Acmispon strigosus. Taxonomy (NCBI): domain Eukaryota; kingdom Viridiplantae; phylum Streptophyta; class Magnoliopsida; order Fabales; family Fabaceae; genus Acmispon; species Acmispon strigosus. The sequence goes on from JAUAMA010000007.1 coordinate 36,094,961, forward strand.
AAGTTTATTTGAAAGATCAAGAATAACACGTTATGATAACTTGAACAAATAATGCTCTGGTGAGCACTGATCAATGTTAGATTAAGAAGAATGCAAGTTTCCCAATGACAACTCGAAGGTCCAGCACCCGAGTGAGTATTGTTCCAAGAAACAACATGTGGTAAATTGCTAGAAAGTATAACACAAACTTGGAGTAAATTATGAGAACTTGTAAGACTAATTGCATTAAACAAGTAAAAAGGAATGAAGATTCGTTTACTTGTAACTCCTCGTAGTCATTGTTGTGTGTTGAAGACTTGGATGTTCAAAGACTTGCATATTATATCACGGTTAAATCGTGGTATTGCTCGGCGAAGTAATAGATCAATTACTACGGTTGAAGGCGGAACCGCGGTAATATCAAGACTCTGTTACCACGGTTCCAGGAGGAACCGTGGTAATATTACACCTCTATTACCACGGTTCAAGGCGGAACTGTGGTAATATCATACCTTTGTTACCACGGTTTTGATTGAAACCGTGGTAATAAGTCTTTTTTTTTTAAAAAAAAAGTCTATTTGCAATATACACAATATTGTTTCTAAACTAAAAAATGGTCAAATCCGAATATCCACCGTATCTAAATATATTGAAGTTTTATCAATGGAGAATCATATTTATTTATGAAAAATTAAGTCATAACATCTATATTCATCTGATTAACTATAACTCATCAGAACGCAGAAGAGGAAGACCAGACACTCACATCTTGAGATGCTACAATTGTACTAAGTTTATGCTGCAGAAATGCCAGCACATAACCAAATAATCCAGCCCCAACAAGCATTGCAACTCCTGCAAATTGAAGGCACTTGCCCTGAAAAAATAGTTTCGCATTAGATACACACGTATACAAGAAATCTTAATGAACCAAAACTCGCCTTTGCTGCACGAGCATCTCCATACAACAATGTTTTTGAGGCAGAAAAATCAGCAGTATGTCTGCATGCATGCAAAAGCCCTGCCATTTCCTCTTTGCATGAGACATAATTAACATCTCCAACTGATGATACATGACCATCCAAGAATTATTTGCTAGTAATGCCATTTTCTCTACAGTCAACAAGTTTGGTATTTACCTGTAAGTTCAACCACATATCCATTTTTAGTATGTTACACCCATAAAAAAATCATACTTTGGAGGAAAAAAATGGTAAAACTAACAAAAGAAACACTCAAAACAGACCAAATCCATTTGACAATTCACCTTGCTGAGTTGAAAGAGAAATCTGATGTGGAATGGAACCATGTTTATTATGCTCATGCTGCTAATTGAAATAACTGCCAGAGGACTCCTTCATGGTTTTGGAAGAGGGAGTACCTGCTATTTGAAACAACGGAGAAATCAGAAACTTAAATGTAAAGTACAAACCTCAGAATCATTACTACCATATAAGAATTTTTAGAAAAATCAAGGATGATATCTTCTGCCATCTTCTTGGCTATTCCATATGGATTGATTGGTTTCTGAAATTGAAGAATATCAATTTAACACTTCATTTCAATGTTCGTTAAAGTCATTGCAAGATATAATAAAAAACAGGGAGTGCTGAACTAAAATTCACAATTCAATCACGCTTAGACTTCGCACCTGTTCTATTTCTGTAATGGCCATCTTTTCAGGTTCTCCGTATGTTCCACAATCTGACTTAGAGATTCTCTTCCTTAGGGACTCTCTGTCACTGCCTTAGTTTTCTTCTTTCTAGTTTTCTTTTATATCATTTTCTTAAGCATCAAAAAATGATTGACAAAATTATCTTCTTCCAATTGAAAATCTTCTATCTACATTCATTGATGCAAAACCCAACATAGGCTTAACGGGGCAGCCTGAATAACTCAACTAAAAGTATAAGTTGTGCTACCAAAATTTTAGTCCATTCTTTTTTTTTTTTGGTTACATAAGGAAAGAAAAACAAAAAAACAAAAAAAGCAACTAAGCTACCGCATCTTTGCACAAGAGCGGAATCACAAAGGACGGAGGCTCCTTCCAAATACGCATCGGACACCCTATGTGAGAAGCCTGTCTCGCCAACGCATCGGCCACCGCATTTCTATCACGCGAAACATAGGAGAATTGGACCTTCCAATTCCCAACCAGCATAGCTCGAATAGAAGCAATAGTCTCTCGTTGCCAAAAGGTTCGGGTGTCCCTGTTTTGGCTCAAAAGCTCCACAATATCCTTACAATCCATGTAGCAAACTATTTCACGGAAACCCAAGTCCCATACCAGCTTCAAACCGGATTGAAGTGCTAGAAGCTCCGCCAGGAAAGCACAACCAGTCCCATAAGAACAAGCAAAGCCCGAAACCCATCGGCCAATGGAGTCCCTCACTACACCGCCACCACCCATCTGATCTGACCCCTCCAACCAGCTGCCATCCGTATGAAGGTGGATCAAATTAGTACCCTTCACAAACATGGATTCTCGAGTGTTCGGCATTATCTTCCCCCATCTCGCAAACTCATTTGCCGTTATCAAAATCTGCCGCCAAACCACTTGAATAGGCCACGGTTGAGGATCGAAGACCACGCTATTCCGCCAACGCCATATACACCAGAGAGTGGCAATCGCGAACGCCTGATGAGGTCCCTGGAGGAGGCATCGAAGCCAGTCCTGGAAGGAATACGTCGCAGGTGGGGTTGGTAGCAAACTATGAAAGTGGCTCCATACCAATCGCGAGTCACGACAATATCGCAAGAGGTGTTCAACATCCTCCTCCTGCTCACCACATCGAGGACAAATCGCGGTCAAACTCAGATGGCACTGGCGCCGCTTTGAGTTCGTCGGAAGGGCGCTGCGACCAACTAGCCAAAGGAAAAAACGAACCTTCTCTGGTGCCTGAGATGTCCAGATCACCTTCCAGTCACGAGAGCTCGGCTGGTCATTACGCTGAAGCATGTGATACGCGGAGGCTGTCGTGTAAACTCCTGAGCTAGTTCCTGACCACAGAATCCTGTCCTCCTCATCAGAGCTCAGCGGTATACGAACCCGAACAATTTCATTAACTAACTCTGGTGGTAGAGGTGTGTACACACCAGAGAAGTTCCACGCACCATGCATCCAAAGATCAGACACCTTAAGCTCCGTATCCGATATATGTACATAGGGGACACGGTGACACAAACTCCCAGTTCCAAGCCAGTTAGAGTACCAAAATGATGATTGTCCATCTCCCAAACACGGTTGAAACCCTTGCTTGACAGCATCCTTTGCATTAATAATTCCTCTCCACACATAAGAATCCCCCGGGTGATATTCCGCCGACAGCAACGAATCAGCTCCCACATATCTCTGTTTCAACACTTGAACCCAGAGCATATCAGTATCATACATGAGGTTGTTAACCAACTTCCCCAAGAGAGCAATGTTATTATGTCGTGCACTACGAATACCAAGCCCACCCTTGTCTTTTGGTAGAACCACGTCATGCCAAGGCACTAGATTCCAACTTCGGCTCGACCCTCCTTTGGACCAAATACAATTCCGGACTAGCTTGTCAATATGATCACAAACTCCCTCAGGGAGCCACAAAGCTTGCATAGTATACACAGGCAATGAAGACATGACAGACTTAGCCAAGCACAATCGCCCCGCCTTGTTCAGAAGCCTATGCTTCCAAGAAGCTAGACGGGTGTTCATCTTATCAATTATAGGAGCAAAGATATCCCTAGTTACCCTCCCCTTAAGGAGCGGTATCCCCAGATACTTACCAAGATTTGCCGCCCTACTGATCCCTGAGATACTCGATAACTCTTGCTGTGTTCTTTGGTCCATGTTCCCCGAGCAAAACATGCGAGACTTCTCTAAATTCACCTTCATTCCAGACGCTTGACAGAAATCATAAAGAGTGTCCGAGATCATACGCATTTGCTCTTTAGACGCCTGGCAAAAGAGGAGAACATCATCAGCGAAGAACAGATGTGAGATACCAATACCGTCCTTTGTAACACGAATGGGTTTCCAAACACCTTCCTGGACAAGTCGCTGGATGTGAATAGCAAGCCGTTCCATACAAAGTACAAACAAGTACGGAGACAATGGATCACCCTGCCGTAACCCACGTTGCGGAGCAAAGGAAGGTAGCTTAGAACCATTCCAAAGGACTGAGATATTCGACCCCTGGACACCCCACATAATCAAATTCACAATGGACGCGGGAAAGCCAAAGTCATACAGGGTCGCCCGAAGGAAATCCCAACTAACCCTGTCATATGCTTTCTCCAAGTCAATCTTCAAGGCAACTAATCCACCTTTCTTCTTATGTGTATGAATCGTATGCATCACCTCTTGCGCGAGAATAATGTTATCTCGAGTCCCTCTCCCTGGTATGAAGCTTCCCTGAAGTGGTCCCACAAGCTCAGCAAGCAGCGGTCTGAACCTATTCACCAGCACCTTCGTAATAACTTTGTAAGCCACATTGCAAAGGCTAATTGGTCGCAAATCCTTCAGGCGGACAGGGTCAGCCACCTTGGGAATAAGCACAAGCAACGTGTCCAGTAATGAAGAATCAGCCCTCCCATTCTGGAACGCCAAAGATACCATGTGGTGAAGGTCTGTACCCAGGACATGCCAATACTGTTTATAGAAGAAAGCCTGGAAACCGTCCACTCCGGGTGCCTTAAAGGAGTGCATTCCCATGACCGCTTTCCGAACCTCATCAAGTGAAACAGGTTGAGCCAATGCCGCCCTGTCCACACTGGAGATAACCGGGGTCCTATTCTCCATAATCACATTACGGCACACCTGCATATCAACTGAGAAGAGGTTAATAAAGAAACATCGTGCCTCCTCTTGAAGAGTCGTTGGGTCTGTACACCAACTATCGTTTTGTATGAACAAGCCATGAATCTTATTCCGCTTCCGTCGCACTACGGTTTGGGTGTGAAAGAACTTCGTGTTTCTATCCCCAAGTCTCACCCAATTCTCCCTGGATTTCTGGTACCACAAAATCTCCTCCTGTATAAGGATATCACCATACTCCTTCTGAAGGGAGCGCTCCAGGCGACACAAGGATTCATTCTCGCGCCACTCAAGCTCCTTCTGAACCCCTTGTAATCTCCGCTCTACGCGTCGTTTCCTCGCACAAATGCTTCCAAATACTTCCTTATTGAAAGTAAGCGAAGCCTCCTGAACATTAACTAGTTTCCCTGTCAGACTGGTAGAGGGCTTATGCCAATTATTAATCACAACAGCTTCAAACGATGGGTGAGTAGCCCAGGCTGCCTGAAAGCGGAAGGGACGGGTTGTACGATCACCTGCGGGCACCTCACAACGCAACAAAAGAGGAGTGTGATCCGAATGCACTCGTGCCAAAGCTTCGACGTATGCCTCAGGGTGTTGTAACCGCCATTCAACATCCCCCAGCGCACGGTCCAACCTCTTTGCAATCAGTCTTCTTCCATTCTCCTTCCTTTCCCAAGTAAATCGTGTGCCTGTGGCTCCAAGATCAATAAAGTTACATGCGTCCATCATCTCAAGCATGATCATTGCCCGAGCCTCACAAAAATCCCCTCCGAGGACCTCCGACGGCGAGCAAATCTCATTAAAGTCTCCAATAGCCAGCCACGGGTCCCTGCAGCGCAACCGGAAGGACCCCAGATAATCCCAGAGCTCCCGGCGTTTCACAGGGTTAGGACTAGCATATACTATAGAGCAAACCCAATGTTTTCCCCGGCAACGAATATCCACCGATACCATCTGCTCATGAGAGTCAATAACCTGAATCATAAAGTCTCTGTTGCATGGTGAGAGAATCCAAATTCCCCCACTATGCCCATGAGCTGCAGCTTCACCAACCAGCTCGTACCCCAAACTCTGCCAGAAAGATCTCACACGATCAAACTGACAGTGAGTCTCAACAACAGAAAAAATAGCAGGACGAAAGGATCTCACAAGGTCCCTAACTCGTCGTTGACCACGTACATTTGCACCACCACGAATATTCCACGCTATCAGATTGAAAGTCGTACTATCCATAATCACGAATGGAGGGACGAGTACGCATATGTGGTTAAGCACGTCGTGTGGGTTGCGTGTCAACCACCATGGTCGAAGGTTGCCCTGGATCCGGGGGGTCCTGAGCTGATCCCGTACCCTTGCCGCCTGAGCTTGTAGCCTCCATATTCTCTTGGAAATGAATGTTGCTTCCCCTCACCGGCACTAAACTCATCGTTGACATTACCCCACCACCAAGGTCATAGACAACATTGTCACCAATCGTCTTCAACACTGTAGTTTTTTGATGTTGTGTCTCCAAACCACCTTGTCGCTGGCGAGCATCCATTGGCCGAGCCGGCTGTGCCACTGCCATGGTCTCTTTCCTCTGTTCCTCATAACGTCCGCGCTTACTTGCATTTATTCTTTTCCTTGTACTTTGTTCGGTGTTGCTGCCCGCAGTAAACAGTAAATTACCATGAATGGCTGAATTTTCCAAAACTGGCAACTTATCTAGAGCTGCAAATTTGTTGCTGTTTTTAGATCCTTTAAATTGGTCCCCGATTTGTTCCTTGAATTTAGGCCTCGTATTAACAGCTTTCTTCTTCAAATTTTCGTCCCCATTATACTCCTTAATTATAGGCCACGTATTAACAGCATGCATATTCAAATTATGGTCATGCATCTTCAAATTATGGTTACCAATATGCTCCTTAATTATAGGCACGTTGCTACCAGCTTTCAAATTCAAATTCAAGTTGTTTTTCTTCTTCCTTTTATCAACCACCAACCACTCTCCATGTGCCACCTCAGCATAATTAATAAGTGATTGCATGTTGCCTGGTATTACGGACGCAGTGCAGATCACGTTATCTTCCATGTTTGAATCACCTAGGGTTGCACTTGCGCCATCCTGTTGCTGCGCGCCCTTGGCCGCCGTTAATGCATCCCGTTCCTCAGCAGTACCTCCTGCAACCTCATCAACTGGGGTGGTCACCATCGTCACGGGCTGGGCGGTGCAATTGCGGGCAAGGTGGCCATAGCAGCCGCACTTAGGGCACAAGAGGTGAAGGCCTTCATACTCCACGTTATACCACGTCCCTTCGAGACCCACCTTCCCGAGCACCGGCTTGTTCAAGTCGATCTCAACACAGATACGAGCGTACCGTCCTCTCTGCATGTCTGAAGTATTAACATCCACCTTGATAGGCTTTCCCACGGCTGAAGAGAGGGTCAATAGTACATTCTTGTCATAAAACTGGAACCCTAGCCCGGGAATGCGAATCCAAACAGACGTTGTGGTAATCTTCGAGTTTGCTGCTACAAAATCCGGCGTCCAAGGCTTGACCGCCAAATAATGGTCAAAAATAAGCCATGGCCCTCCTGATAGAACAAGGTCCTTATCCGATGGCTCTTCAAACTTGACGATGTAATAGCCATGGTTGATATCTCGCACCTCATAGCCCTTCATCGTCTTCCACATAGCTTTCAATTTTTCACACAGTATCTTGTACCCAATCTGTTTTCCCAGTAGTTTCACCACTAAGCACTCCTCCCACGGCTTACAAAGCTTCGCATAAGCAGCAGGATCCATGGAGAACATAGGAAATAATTCATTGTCCCCCACCAGCACCTTCTTCATGAATCCAGCCTTTACTAGGTCGACATACGAGTTGCTCTCCTTCTCCTTTGGATCACCAACGACCTTGTCCTTGAAAGTCACCTTCCGTCCAATATCCTCCGGCGGTTTCGCCGCCGGTTGATCAGCCTTCGCACCTTCGCTCTCAACCTCCATTAGTCTAAATTTAGCTCAACTCAATCCAACAAAAAAAATTTCAAAGTCATCTCTAGTACACTAGCTTGATTTTTTATGTTTTTCATGTTTATTTAATTTTATTACTAATTATAAACATATTAAAAATAAATTAGAGAAATGACAAAAAAAATATTATTTTTCTATTTTTATGTGTTTTATTTTATCATGTAGTAAAAAAATGATTTTTTTACATTAGATTTCTTTAAAAAAATTAGTTTTAAATAACCTTTTAAGAAAACAATGGTTCATGGGCTAGGTCGTGGAGGGCGTTCGCATCAATTTTGCCTCAACCAACCCAGCCCGAACCATTGCGTTGGTGTTTCATAATGGAAATAACGTGGAGAGCTCCACCCTCAAAGTGATTAAATCAAGTTAGTTACGCATCTCAAATTCAATGCTGTCAAAAATAAGTGCATACGAACTCACTTAATAGGAATGTTCGGTGACAAGGAGTCATTTTCGGCCCGTGTCTGCCATGCAATGCAAGACTGCAACTCAAAAACGTAAACAAAGACAAAACGCAAATGGAATGAGGGAAAAAAAGTAAATGCAAGCAATTTAAGCAATTTAACATGAATAAATATGGGTAGACATCCAAACGGTGTAGACTACTAGAAAGACAGAAAGAGAGGAGAGATAAGTGATAAGTGTAATATATGATGTGATGTAATTGGAAGAAAGATATAGAGAGAAAAAAAAGGTGTTCAGACGTGTCTGTACAATTTAGGTGCTGATTTGAGATGCCTAAGAGCATCTCCGATGGAGATCTTATTTATTTTGAGATCTTATTTTGGTATCTTAACCATTTCTGGTGGGCTCATACTACCACATAGATTTAAAGCACTCATAAGATCCCACAGCACATTTCGCTCCTGTAGTTGGGATCTTATTTTACTTTTAACTGGACCCACAATGCACAATATATTTATATTATTTATTTTCACCTAATATTAAATTAAATTAAGCTAATAATTCTATACAAATATAATTAATAATTAAAAAAGATATAATATAATTAAAAGTCAATTTGATAGGAAATACATAATTAAAGTTCAACATGATATTATTTAATTGAAAATGAAAAAAATACATATTATTGAAAAATAAATGACAATATATTTGAATTAAAATACATAAAATCTCATAATAATTAATTTTCCTCATTCTCATTCCCAAAACGCTCCTAAATATGCTCAACCAAGTCTGCTTGAAGTGGGTGATGAGTTTGTCTGTCACGCATTTGTGTCCTTCTCTAAAAAAATGCTGTAAAATTGGGAAGAGGACCGTTAGATACTTCAACGGTTGGGACGTCATTTTCTGGCTGGTCGTAATCAAAGTTACCACCATATGAATCTCGCTCATCTTCAACAATCATGTTATGCAGAAAGAAAGAAAAAAGTAAAATTGGGCCAAAAACCGCCAGCCCGTCTAGAAAAAGACAAAAAAACCGCTTTTAAAAAAAAAAAAAACAGCCCAACGGCCATAAAATGACCGACCCAGCCGGTTGGCCTCACGGCCCAACATATATTTTCTCAACTGGCTGGACCGGTCATCAGGTCATCCACTATAAATTCTTTTTTTTTTCTCCAAACCCTAACCTACAGCCATTCATCTCCCTTCTCTCATCTTCTTCCTAGCCGCCGCTGCATCCCTTCCTTCCTCCCACGCCGCCGCTGCATCCCTTCCTTCCTCCCACGCCGCCGCAGCCCCTTCTTCCTCCTACGCGGCGGCAACCCCTCCTTCTCCCACGCGGCCGCAACCCCTCCTTCTCCACGCGGCCGCAGCCCCTTCTTCCTCCCACGCTGCCGCAACTCCTCCTTCTTCCACGCCACCGCATCGCCTCCTTCTTCCACATCGTCGCAGCGCTTTCTTCTTCTTCCACGCCGCCCTGCTTCTGGTTTGTCGTCGCCTCTCCGTCACGGCCGCCAGAGGGTTTTTAACCCATTTTTTTTCATATATGTATTTTTAATCTGTCGAGTCATATTGCCATATTCTTCTGTTTATTTCATCTCTTCCTTTCCTCCGATTTCTGTTTCTGTTGGTTGATTATGGTGGTAGGAGAGAGAAAATATAATATTATAGTTAAGATCCCACTTTTTGAAAAGGAACCAGTGAAAACACTTTTTTAAAATCTCACCCCAGGTCACACATCTCCAATGGTCCAGATCTTATAAGATCTGGATCTTAGAATAAGATCTAACCTTAAGCTCTCCATTGGAGATGCTCTAAGTCTAGAGAATGCTGAAGAAAACTGAAAAAAAACGATGCAAGTTTCATAACCTAATGATGAATTCCGATGCACATCATGAATATGCCAAAATTCATGGCTTTTGGGTTAATATATATAGATGAAAGAGATGATAAAACATGAAACCAACTTCGACTAAAAATTCAATCAAACTAGAAACAAAAACCAAAAAACTACGCATAACTTAAACACACATAAAGCATCATGGTTTCAAAACAAGTGCAAACAAAAGATGTTAGGAGAAAAGGAAAGCGAATGAAACAGATGATGCTGGAAAACACAGACGATGAACACAACATGAATAATGCGCGAAGCATTAGCAACAGTAAATATCATGAATAGCACAAATGAAAACATATAGAAAGTTTGGGAAGCAAACATGTACATAGGAAAAATTCATACTTGAACTAAAATTGAAAAGTTGAATGAATAAGAAAACGATGAAATAAGAGGAGACTAGAGTTTCCTATAACTCGAGAAGAGCTTTGGTCGAGGAGATAGGCAAAATTCATACTTAGGGATATTTTGCTAGAGGCTCAAAGAACCTCAACCAGCACAAGAAGCTAAATTCGGCATTGAGGAGCCGACGAAGAGTTCGAGATGGGGCTAATTAGAAGCATGATGCCACGATAAGGAAGCATAAGCCCTTATTCATGAGGTTACTTACATTAAAAGCTACATACTCATGTTCTCAACGGTTATGCGATATGAAGACGGAAGGAGCAAGCAGTTCGAGATGATTTAAGGGTTTTGAAGTCATAAAAACGAAACTTCGTGGTTATGTCGATTAAACCACTTTGATTAAGTCAGTTTTCTTTAGTTTATTTCTATCCTTAGGATTAAATTTGCAGTTATTATATAAATACTTTAAGGAAAAAAAATTTGTTCACACTCCATTGGAGTGGAGAGAAGAGATAAATATTAAGAAAAGATAGAGAAAATAAAAAATGTTATGAGTAATATGATTGAAAGAGAAGAGAGATACATAGAAAATGAAGGGTAAATCAAGCGGAAAATGATAGGAGTGTGGATGAATCATAGCTCAATGAGAAATACTAATATATGGAGTTATGATTCATGTACACACCAATCCTAATAACACTCTATCTCTTTCTTCCTTTCACATTATATTATATATCACATCTATTATGTATCTCTCTTTTGTTTCATATGTTTAGGGCCCGTTTGGTGGTTAGGATAAGATAAAGGATTTGATAAGCACAAGATATGATAAAAGTAGGATAGACTCTTATCCTATCCTGCGTTTGGAGTGGACAAGATATTGATAGGATATGATACAAACAATGAAAAATGTATCAAATTTTCCTTGAAATAAAAAATACATAATATTTTTTAAAATTTAATTTTCTAAATAGATTTTTTTTAAAAGTGATTATTCCATTAAATTTTTATTTATTTTTATAACAGGATAAAGTGATCATTTTTTTCATTTTCTAAATGTATCAAATCTATTAAATATGATAAGGGACATGATAGTGTTATTCTATCCTGCTAGCTCAACAAACAACAGATAACAACAGAATATAATTACTATCTTATCTTATCTCTGTTTATCCTATCCAACAAACTGGTTATTAGTGTTTACACCTATAGAGGGTACACAAATCATTTTCCAAATATATAGTAGGCTTTTATTTTCCTAATAAAGCCATGGAAACGTGGCTAGCTGAAGAGGGTACACAAATCATTTTCCAAATATATACTAGGCTTTTATTTTCCTAATAAAGCCATGGAAACGTGGCTAGCTATGAGCTGCATTTTCGTCACGGTTTTTCATTAGCCCATCCCATGTATTGTATTAATCAGAAACTTTAATTGTTTTGTCTCCGTCGACCAAAAAACAGAAATTGAAGACAAAATTAAAATCTCTTAAAGATGAGCAAAGCATATATTTCATATCTCCATCTCAATTGTCAAAGCAATGAGTGTGGGTCGTAGAATATTAGGTGCCAACTACTGGTAAACGCAGGATAATGAATGGTGGATGGAAAGAAATATGATTAATTAATGAATGGTAAACACATCAACATAATCAAAACGACCGCCCACAAATGCGGTAAACAGATAACCATTTTGGAAAATCGTCAAGGGTTTTAGACATCTCGGACTCTTCACTTTAATGGTTTTCGGTTAAAAAGTAATACCAATCATGGTAAGATTGGTATATGTTGAGCAATGGCTCATTAAAGGAATAAAAGAAACAAAGCTTTGTAGTGACTCCGCATATGCGGTACCGCATATGCCGTAAACTGCAGAATCGATTCTAGCAACTTATTGTGTTATCGCATATGCGGTGGGTCAGGTACCGCATATGCGGTAAATGACCCAGAGGTCGTGCAGTTTCCGCGTTAACGCATATGCGGTGATGTAAGTACTGCATATGCGGTACGGCACTGATTGGTCTGTTTTGTTATTTTTGTTTATTTTTGGAGTCTGATTTGGTGGGATTGTGATAGGATTTAGTGAGATATTGTTTTGTAATATCTGGAGCACTAGAATCCTTATACATTGTAACATTGTAACCCTAAAGCATAATCTGAATGAAACGAAGCTATAGTTACTCTATAGCCGTAGAGGTAGGCTCAATTGGCCGAACTGCGTGAACAAAGTCTTGTGTCTTACACTAACGATTTCTCTAAAGTTACTCTGTGCGATCCAAGTGCTTTTGCTAACAATTGGTATCACACGACGATGACTTCAGGCGGTGCAAAATTCGATGTTGAGAAGTTCAACGGAACGGGAAATTTCGGATTATGGCAACGGAGGGTCACAGATTTGTTGGCTCAACAAGGATTGCAGAAGGCGCAACGCGCAGACACGTGGCATGTCATGTCAGCCCTTCCGTCTAATTTTTAAACGCAGGCTGACGGAAGGGCAGACGGTGCTCATCTAGAAATACAAAGGGGTACATTTTGTAACAAAAAACTCGGTGAGGTACGTTTCACAATTGTGTGTATTACCATAGGCAGAAAGTGTATTTTAACTTTTTTTTTTAATTAATTCACTTGTCTTTTTCAAAAAAAAAAAAAAAAAAAAAAAAAAAAAGCTGAATCTGTCGCAGCTTGGATTCAATGGTGCACACAATTAGGGGTGAAAAGGAAAGAGAGAAGGAAATGGATGTCAAAAGGAAAAATATTATAATTAAACATATGAGGGCTAGAACTGGTTAATGAAAATATATGAGGATTACAATTGGTATTTGATTAATTTTTTTAATTCATGTTTTTCTTTTTTCTTTTTTCATCAGGACACAAATACCTGTTATACCAGATTATTTGTGCTGTTGCACCCAAGACATGTCTTAGTGTAATATTAGTATTAGACAGTATATATCAAGTGCCACTTGCCCCCATGATCTCTTCATAACACTTAAACTGTCCCCAAGGCCCAGCACTCCAACCCATATATATATCCACAATATTAATAATTAATATTAAAAGTAAAACTGAAATTCCACTTCTTTTGTTTTTGAAACCAAGACTTGATGAGACCTATCATTGATTTGAGAGGTAAATTTATTAGAAAGAAAACTATTTATAAAACTATTTTTCCATGAGACGTTAAGCTTTGATAATTTGACACCATATATTTAGTATATTGATATCAAGAAACTAGAAAAAAGATATTAAAATTTGAGGCATATTACTAATTTACCATATATATTAAAAGGGTACATGATCATTGGAAGGAAGATCCTGGTCCAACAAATAAATTGTTCTTCGTAAACAAACAAAAAAATCATGTATTTTTCTCACAATTAATTTTCCTTTAATGATTTCTTATTCGACTCTATCTATCATTTGTCCTTTTATTATTTTTATATATAGTTAATTAGTTGTAATATTGTTTTGGAAAATAAGTGATCATGAGATAAGTAATTAATTTTATTTTTTGTTACATGTGGAACAAAACAAAAGAAAGCAAATTAAGCTAGCACATCCGTGCAAAGTAACGGAATCACACTAGATGGCGGAGAACGCCAAATCTCGAGAGGAGGTCCTCCCTTTGCGGCATTACGGGTTAAAGCATCAACAACTAAATTATGCTCTCTTGGAGTGAAGGACATGGTCACCATCCAATCTCAATGCAGCATAGCTCGAATGCAAAGAATAGCATCCATGTCCCAAAATGTAGCAACATCAACATTATTACTCAACACATGCAAGGCATCCCTACAATCTGAAGCACACAATCTCTCTAATATTCAAATCTCAAGCATGTTGCCAACAATTTTCCACTGCTAGAAGCTCCGTAAGAAAAGCACTCCACGACTCTTTACTGCCCAAAACACTAGACTTCCAGTTGCCAGACATATTCCGGATCACCACTCCAATCCCCATACCACTGAAAATGGGGTTCCAACTCACATCCACATGTATAACCGTCACATTGGTAATAATTTTAATTCTTCTATGACAATTCTAATCTTATTTTCAGTAGAAATGTGGTACTCTGGCTATGAAATCAATTGTCACTATGTTGATTTTAGTTCTAACAATTGACATTTTTTCAAAACAAAATAAATATCAAACCAAACATCTTATCCTAAAAATCTTACAATGAATAGTTGGACTGATTGTTTGATTACTTTTATACATAAAGAGAGATAGATAGATTTTTTATAGTATTGAAAACAAAATAAAAATCGTTCATGTTTTGAAAATATGAAAACTTAGGAGTCATCATTTTCATGAACTTTGTAATTTAGCGCTACTACTATTATCATGCCGCAGCGAAAATGAATTGGGAGCCATAACTTCCGACGTACCAATATACCAAACTTTTTGTGATTGTTGATTTTCTTTATATGTTAAATTTACTCTTACTAATTTTTTCTTGTTCCAGACTTTTATTTTATTAGTATTTCATTGATCAAGGATTCAGAAAGAAAGAGGAAGAGTGAGCCTGTATATATGAGTATATGACCCTCATTATCTCCTTCTATGGAGTTTGCCACATCTACATGGAAACAATATTTTTTGGTGCTCACCGGTATGTTCCACCGGAGACAAACTTGAGCGAGTCAGGAACATCCACATTAAGGTACCACTTCAACCAACCACTCGTTGGTATACATGGTAAGCAATATGAAGATCATGAAATAATTCAAAGAATCCCTGACAAAGAAAATTGAGATGGCTGAACTTGGCTTGGTGATATTCTTCCTCCGCTTTGAAGTAAGTTAACAAAAAGGAATTTCTCAAAGCACTCCTCAAGAAACTCTGTACTCCTAACAAATATGAGAAGTTACAAAAGGATAATGAAGCCTTAGAAGCCAATGCATTACACTAAGGAAGCAGTTTAGTTGGAAGTCTACTATATTTGATAGTCATATGTCCATACATCATGTTTACTCATCCAAGTCTCTTATTAAGGTTCATACAAGACTAAGTCAAATTCACTTTAGAGCAATCAATTTTTTTTAAAAGATACCTTCAAGGTATGAAATAGTTTGGCATATGGCGCAACCATGATTAGCTTAAAGTTACTTTGCTACACTAATAATTATTGGGCAAAGTTAGAAGATGACATGAACAACACATATGCTCATTTTCTCACCAAGATTGGGAACTTAATTCCTCTTAGGTGTCTAAGAAGCAAGCAAGCAACAATTGCACAATCTAACAATAGGAATATAATTTGGTGGATGTTGAATCGATGAGTCACCAATGCTATTGCGACAACAAATCAACAATAACAATATCAAAGAATCCATTGTTTTCTACTCGAACAAAACCTATAGCAATCAAATTTCAATACATGGAATGATATGTTCGATATTTAATTTTTTTATCAACCAAATATATTAAATGGTACAAGGAGTACCAAACTCAAATAAGCAAGGGAATTGTAAGATTTTTAAGAAAGACAGTGGATTCAAAATCCACTCAAATAGTGAAAAATTAAAATCCTTAACCCTAGCCGTGAATCATAACCATGATCTATATTTAATCGACTCTATAGTTCTATATGAATCAAACTCCCCATCCCTAAAAACCTCATAATTTCTAAGATTCTATAGGAACCAAACAAATGCCAACCAAATTTTCCATGCACCTCTTCTCCTATTAAGACTTCTACACTCAAGGAGATGTTGAAAATATGTGCCTACCCATCTACAATTAGCGCAAGGGAGAGCCCAAGCCAATTATATACCTCCATCCACACCTTCCATTAACATATGCAGGACAAGAACATGTGGGAAGTGGTTTCCTCTGCTAAGGAGAACGGTAGGAAAACAACATCAGCATTACATTGGATGACCCTTCTTCGCCTCAAGTCCGCCCTTGTCTACAAGCGAATAAGAAGAACCCTCCAAAATAGAGCAAACACATTTGAAGGAGCTTTGATGGACCACAACCTGTTAAAAATTTTGTCATCAGATTTTGCCTTATTCCCATGAATAATCGTGTAAGCATATTTTATTAAGTAATCATTCCCTGCCTTTAACTGGTGAAAAAACACTAACATGTCTCCTTAGTTCCTTTAACATACATGCGTCCCTTCCGAACAAGTATCTTTGCCACCTGAATTCCCATTACCATCCCCCATTGTTCCATCTTGCCAGTTCCTTTATACAACTACTTCATACAACAGAGAGATTGAACATCTTCCCAAAGTTATCACGCAGTATCCCTACTCCAAGCTAGTCCTCATTCCAAAATTGAACATCCTTTCCTTCCTTAATCTTCCTACATAATCCTTCATCAAACCACCTCCTTGACGCTTCCTCAAAGAACATATTATGTATGTCTTTCCACCAAATTGAAGCATTTAATTTGATGGAACAATGTTCCTATACTTTGAAATCAAAATTTTACATCATAGACTTTCTGTTTCCTTCAACATCCTACATCTCCACTTCCCAAGAAGGGTCTTATCAAAACATCCCAAATCTTTAACCCCTATCCCACCTTCCTTCTCCGGCCTGCACGCCTTTTCCCATCTTACCCACGAAATTTTATCTTCTTCCTCCAACCTTCCCCACAAGAAATTCTTCATAATTCTTGTACACTTCTTAATAATCCTGTAAGAATTTTATAAAAAGAGAGAAAGTATAGAGGGAGAGCAGAAAGTAAACTTTTAATAAGGTACAACCTTCCCCCATACCATAAAGACTTTTATCTCCATTTAGATAGTTTTTGCTACAACTTTGAGATAAAGGATTCCAAAATGAAAGACTTCTTAGATATCCTCCCACAGAAATTCCTAGATATACAAATGGAAGGTTCATAATTTTGCAATCTAACAGTTCTACAAACCTTCTTACTGCATTATCTTCCACAAAGATTCCCACAATTTTACTCTTGAAGAAATTGACCTTCAAGCCAGAAACCAATTCGAAGCAACTGATGATACATTTCAAGAGCACCACATTTTGTAAAGAGACCCTCCTATAAAAAGGGTATCATCGGCAAATTGAAACATTGATACATCAACTATGCTTTTGGTCCACACTTTAAATGTAGTAAATTTATTACGAGACACTGCTTGCAATAGCAAACTATTCATCCCTTTCACAAAAATATGAAAGAGGAAAAGGGCCAATGGGTCCCATTACCTAAGGTCTTTTTCCATCTTGAATTTCTCATTACGACTACCATTAATCAACACAGAAACCGTCGAAGAATCCAAACAGCCTTGGATCCAACCAATCCACTTATCATTGAAATTCATTCTCCCAACCATATAAAGAAAAAATACCACATTACCGAGTCATAGGCTTTCTCGGAATCAACTTCGAGAATCAAAGTTGGAGATTTTGTACTCTATGCTTCATGTATCACTTCATTTTCTATGACAACACTATCGACCATATTCCTACCCCAAACAAATGCAAACTAACCATCATCAATTAACTTTGAAGCACCTCCGTGATTCTCTTAGCTAAGATTTTTGTGACCACCATACATGCATCCCACTAAGGAAATCGGTCTAAATTCATTCAAGCTTTGAGGAGAATCCACTTGGGGAACCAATGCGATCAATGAGAATTGGCCCCCTTTGGCCATACACCATTCAAATGAATTTCATCTAGGACCCTCTTAATATCTGGTTGTAGTATTTCCTAACATGACTTGATGAATTTGAAATGAAACCCATCAGATCCAAGGCTCTTGTAACTCAAAATCGCACACAGCCTCCTTAATATCTTGTAACTCAATGCTAGCTGCTAGTGAGTAGTTGTCATCAAGAGAAAGGTACCTAAAAGGGACATCATCAAGCTTAGGAGAGTCCCACCTTTCCTCCATGAATATTTGTTCAGAGAAATCCTTCATCCCCTTTTTAACCACAGTCAGATCTTCATTCCACCTTCCCTCTAAATTAAGTCCAACAAAGGAATTAGCTCTCCTCCTCCAACTAACCACTACGTGAGAAAATTTAGTATTGGCATCCCCACCCTAGATCCATTTAAACATTGAATTTTAACATAATAGGGACTCGTTCATATTAGATAAACACATGTATTTAGTGCCTAGCTCTTTAGTCATTTTGATTTCCTCTTGATTCAAGCCCTCTAGATTTTCCTTTTTATCAAAATCATTCATCTTTTGCACTATGTCTCTCTTTTATCTATTTAGATCACCAAAAACCTACCAACTCCACTGTTTCAGCTTTTAAGGGCTTTAATCTTTTCTTTGAGCACAAACACCTCCCAACTGTGATTTGAATTCCAAGCCACACTTCTTCCACAAATATTTTAAACCTTGGATCCTAAAACCAATAATTAAGGACTCAAAACGACTTTGGTCCCCAATTCTGGCTTGATAATACTAATAACAAAAGGCAGTGGTATGAAATTTATCCACTAAGTACCTCCTGAGCAGAGCCTAGCTAGTGAGAGAGCCATTCATTTGACACTAAAACGCGATCTAACATGCTCATTTCCTTGCCATTATGCCCCATCCAAGTAAACCTTCTTCCTACCCAAGGAATATCCATTAGTTTCATGGAATCAATAAAGAAATTAAAACCCTTTATTTCCCATATGTTATGAAAAGACTAAGTAGAAGCTCCCCTTCTTTCATCTGAAGACCTTACTGCATTGAAATCCCCTAAAAAGCGCCAAATGGGAAAACTGCTTCTATTTTTCCAAGCAATTAAATCAGCAGAGAATTACCTCCTCTATTCCAACCTACATGGTGCATAAACATGTGTTATAACACATTGACTTTCACACTCCCCCCAAAGCCCACGCAAGCCAATGAAACCATGTTCGCATACACATTCCTAAATCTGCAATATTCCTTTCTTCCAAATACACAATAGACCCCATCCCTTGTTTACTGTTGGAGAAAATGCCCATTTGAAATCACCATCCCCTCGTAGCTGTTTACACAACCTAACATCAATATCTTGCATTTTAATTTGGTCTCTTGAAAACAGGTTAATTCCACTTTCTCTTGGACATTGAGACTTCTTACTATTCTCCACTTCACCATATTGCCCAACCCCCTTGTATTAAAATTTAAAATCTTCATTGGACACCTCCATTCATCCCTCCCTTTAAAAGCACCACAGGCTAAACCCTTTCCATCCCTCTTCTTCAACTCAATTAGTCTACTTATAATGTTTCCCTCATCTCCCAAATGAGTTACGCCCAATTCCTTCCCCAGGGCCCAAATATTTTTTGCTTCAGCTTCAACATTCTTAATCCAGAACACCTTATTGCAATTCTCTACACAAGAATCATAAATAGAATTGATAAGAGAGTGAACACAATGTCATACCTCCTTCCTTGCCGCAGCCTTCCCACATCGCCTTAACGTTTCTAGTGAGTGAGATTGCATCTGCCCTTCTAATTGCTCCTTCTCAGGAATTGAAGATTGTGGATCAGGATGACCCAACACTCGTCATTTGACAACTGCCAAGCCTATACATGGGAAAACGTTACATGCACTTATAATGTAATGATTTTTTACATTGTCAACCAATTAGATTTAAAAAATGTGAACAGAACGGTTAATTTCTTATTTAATTTAATCGATTAATATGACACATCTATATTTGATATCTAATTGGTTGACAATGTTAGAAAATTTTACACCATTAGTGCATTAAAATTAAATTCTACATATATATGTGTGTGTGTGTGTCTTTAGCTATTTTTTAAATAAACTTTTATGTTTGGTTCCCTTCTAATTGTTCATTCTCAGGAATTGAAGATTGTGGGTCAGGATGACCCAACACGATGACCCAACACTCGTCGTTTGACAACCGCCAAGCCTATATATGGGAAAACGTTACATACGCTTATAGTGTATATATATATATATATATATATATATATATATATATATATATATATATATATATATATATGTGTGTATATGTGTGTGTGTGTGTGTTTAGCTATTTCTTAAATAAACTTTTATGTTTGGTTCCCTGTCTTTGTGCTTATAAATATCCTTTATGAAAGATAATATTGTTCAAGTCGGAACATTCATATTATGGGAGAATTAATTTTCCAAACATGAGTTATTCCATACACAAGACTCAAATTTGAAACATTAACTAAAGTGAATCACGCATGTACCACTAAAACCAACTTAAACCAACTAATAGTAAGACTCATCACGATATGTTACGTAAGACTTAAAAGAGGGATAAAGAAGTCATCACGTGGTAACCCCCATGCTGCTGGTTGCCTCGAGCGTTTCGTGGACAGTTAAGTACAGAGCGAAAGCAATAACTAAAGTGGGCGAATCAATCATCACACTATATATATTTGGCAGAAGTGGCTCCCAATCGATCATAAAGAAGCCAAAATAACTCTTAAGGTTTATCAATTTGCATATCAAAACAGGGAAAATGGTGGTGAAGGTCTACGGTCCAGCAAGGGCAGTTTGCCCTCAAAGGGTGTTAGCTTGCCTCTTAGAGAAAGGGGTAGAATTTGAACTTGTGCATGTTGATCTTGAAAAAGGGGAGCAAAAGAAACCTGACTTCCTTCTCCTACAGGTGGGGCCAACGTACTCACAGTATCTTTTTAATAAATATAGTGTATGTTTTGATACATAGTAAAAAATTACAGTAAGCGAAAATTACAGTAAACAGTAGCAATTTCTCTTAGTTTTTGCGACAGTTCACCATGATTAATTTTGGTTTCACCAATGTATATTCAAATATGCACATACTTTTAGTTTTCTATGAGTTTTTTTTTCTTCACAAAAGCTACTTGTAGCTACTAGTTTTTTTCAAAATTGTATGAGATTCAGCTTATTATGAGATTTTCCACACACAACATTATTATATAACATCTTTAGTTACTTGCCCTTGATACTAATAGGAATTAGAATTTTTGCAGCCCTTTGGTCAAGTTCCGGTCGTGGAGGATGGTGATTTGAGGCTCTTTGGTAAGAAAGCAAAACAAATATTTTTGGCTTTTGAACAATTAATGCCCCTATATATATATTTTTATTTCTCTCCATTAAATTTGTTCAAACTTAAAAATTACAAATTATGGATTTAGAAATTAAGGATTAAATATGTTTTTAACCCCTGTAAAATTTATAAATGCTGATTTTAGTTCTTATAAAAATAACTTATTTATTTAGTTTTTCAGAATATAAAACTCATGTTGTTTTATCACATCACCACAATTTTTTTATTTTCTAGGCACTAAAATCGAATAAACTTTTAATACGGACTAAAACCAAAATGTAGAAGAATGAAAAACATTATTGACCCTTTTTAAAAATTATTTATATTAAGAAAAGAATAAGTCTAACACTAAAATAAAATATACAATTGAAATGAATATTTATGTTAACTTTTATTAGGGTGGGAATGCTATGAATTCAAATAATTGTATTGTTGCCATATTATTAAGTGGATTAATTTTTAACATAGTCTATAGAAGTGCTCTAACATTATTGATATGTGATTCATTCTAAAATTTCACATGTCCAACAATTAATGGTTCCAAAAAACGTTAAAGGGGATGTTTCCATTGTCAGCCGACACATTCCACAAGTTTCTAATACATAGACGTATGCAGAATCCAGGGCTATTGTAAGGTACTACGCAGCAAAGTATGCAGACCGTGGACCTGACCTATTGGGCAAAACCTTAGAGGAGAGGGCCCTAGTGGACCAATGGCTTGAAGTAGAAGCACACAACTTCAATGACTTATGCTTCACTCTCATGCTTCAGCTTGTGATCCTTCCAAGGATGGGTAAGCTTGGGGATTTGGCCTTGGCTCATAGCTGTGCGGAGAAGCTAGAAAAAGTGCTTGATGTGTATGAAACAAGGCTCTCTGAGACCACTTATCTTGCTGGTGATAACTTCACTTTGGCTGATCTGAGCCACCTTCCAGGGCTTGAGCATCTCAAAGAGACTGCCAAAATGGGGCACTTGATTACTGAGAGGGAGAAAGTGAGTGCTTGGTGGGACAAGATTTCAAGTAGGCCAGCTTGGAAGAAACTAAGGGATCTGGTTCAGTAATTAGGAGATGTTACCAACTCCAATTCATAATATTTGTATGATTAATAGGTGCTGTGTGTTTTCATAAGGTGGGAGGGAAGGAAAAAAAAAAAAGTGAAAATGGTGATGGTTGTCTTTTGATATCTTTCAGTTTGGAAAATAATTTGTTCACACTTTTATTCCATTCACACCGATATTGTTAAGAATGAAAAATATGTGAAAATAGAATGAAAGGAAAAATAGTGTGAATGTATTAAAATTGTTTTTTTTTAGCTCCATATGTGAGTAGTGTAAGGATATGCATTTTGGGTGTGGCAAAGATGAATAATTAATAGTAGAACGAATGTTTTAATTGCTTTGTTCTTATTTATTTTAAACTGATACATAATAGTTCGTATAGCTTTGGTTAATCAGCATGTGATTGTTATATGTTTTATTCTTCTTAAACAATGTCTCCGTTTATTGTGTATGAAAAAAGATGCTGACAGAGTTAACTGGTGCGGAGATTTTGTAAATCTGGCTACCAATAACTTGGAAGACTATCTACTAACAAAAGGAAAATGGTGAGTAACAATTCATTTTTCTGCATATCTTCATTGGTATAAGACAACGCAATTTATAAATAGAATTAATCCCCTTGAATTAAGGGTGACCAACAAGTGGTAACATCCTAAAATATTTAGAAGCTTAAAACTAATTGACAAACTAAGCCGTCAGTACAACATTTTCCAATGAAAAAAATTACCAATATGAAAGTAAATCGGAATGACACAAGAAGGGGATTGAGTTATGTCCATTAAATTCTTCTCATTTCTTCAAAGAAATTCTCATCCTTAGTCACTTTACCATCGGAAGATGCTGAAACTTAGAATCGTATTTGGTCAGATTCTAAGGATCAGTACATGCTGAACAGGTTCAACACATCAATTGAACCTTCAGAAGGTAGACAACAGAATTTATCTTTAGCCATATATGAGTGATTCATCAATGTGAAGATTTTTAATCCATGCTTACAAAGATAAAATATAGAAGATCACACAAGAAATTTATCATGTTTCACCCCAACTTTGGGCCACGTCTAGTCCCCTTACGCCTTAAGAGATTTTCCACTATCTTCATCAAGATAAAGGATTTGACTCTGCCTCCTCAGGCTAGTATTCTTTCCCTAGTCTCTCCAAGCTACAATATTGAATCTGCCTCCTTAGGCTAAGTAATATTTGCCATCAGCCTCTCCAGGCTGATAAGAGTATTATTTTCCATCAGTCTTTCTAGTATAACTTACATTTGAACAAGTTGCAGATATAAACTTCTGAAAGTTCTAAACTGACTCAAGTTTGTTTCTCAATGTGAGCATTTTACTTTAAGCTTAGCTTTGAGAAGTTGCATAATGATTGCTAAGATAAAATATTACATTGATGAACAATTAGGATCTTCTAGCAAACATAGAGAGAATGAATCTTCAATATTATCATATCTATTCAAGAAACCATTGTGCGCATGCAGCCTTCAGTTCTGCGGATGTTTGCTTATATACCCATTGAGAATATAGTCGTTGGTCTTCTAGCCGTTGGGAAAGATTCCAGGTCCGTTAAGATATGTATGTTGAAAAGCGGGCTTCTGTCCTCATTAGGCACGGGCTTGAGAATATTTGAACTTAGAGGTGACTGCATTTGTACGAAAAAGTTGAATAGTCTTTTGTCTCTTAAAAACTCTATTTATAAAACCTCTAAAAACTAGCACACAACGTAGCAGTGTATGTTAGATTCAAACGATTTCATAAATTATTATATTTTGATAAATAACAATTTTACCCAAGGTTTAATATAATTAGATAAAGATTTCCTAATACTTTGAATATTTCATACTCAGGAACATCTATCTACTTGAAGAACAACTGCATACATACATACAAGGCATTATCAAAAGGAGAACTTCAAAGAAAAACAAAGAAGAGGAGTACGTCTGACAACTTATTATAGAGCTAGTTTCCTTGGCTCGTATTTGATGGTAGCCCGACTTTAAGTCTATCTTCGAGAAAACAGCAGCTCGTCGAAGTTGGTCCATCAAATAGTCGATTCTTGGTAAGGGATAATGATTCTTCACAGTCACCTTGTTGAGCTGTCGGTAGTCGATGCAAAGTCTTGACCTTCGTTCCTTCTTCTTAACTAAGAGAACATGTGCTCCCCAGGGTGACACACTTGGTCAAATAAAGCCTTTATCTGTAAGGTCCTTCAGCTGTTTCTTCAACTCGGCCAGTTATGTAGGTGCCATCCGGTAGGGTGGAATAGAGATAGGTCCGGTTCCAGGAACCACGTTGATAGAAAACTCAGTATCTTTTACTGGTGGTAATCCAGAAAACTCTTCTGGAAAAAATTTGGTATACTCTTTTACTACTGTTATGTTGTGTACACTGTTCTCCTTCTTCTCCTCAACACTGGCGGATAGAAGGTACTCATGAAAACCCTCGGTTAGAACATTCCCTAAAAGATCAGCATTCAGGTATGTGTAGATACCCGAATCTGGGAAGATAACGGTTTTATTCTTGCAATACAAGAACACATGGTGGTTAGATAGCCAATCCATGCCTAAAATCACATCAAGATTCTGTAAGGGGAAACATATTAAGCTAATGGTGAAATTCCTATCTTGGAACTTAAGGGGACAACTTAAACATGTAGAGTTAACAGTCACGGTTCTTGCCGGAGTGGTGACCACAAATTCAAACGGCAGAGATGAAATGGTCAACCCCAACTTCTTCACACATACAAGCGATATAAAGGAATATGTTGCACCAGAATCAAAAAGAATAGATAAAGGGTTACCGACTACTTCACACGTACCCTGAATTAGTTCTTCAGCATTTGCCTCCTAGCCATGAATAGTGCAGACTCTCCCTGTAGCAACTGGGCACTTTCCTCTTGCAGTATTCAGCGATGGCTCCACCTTCGGTGATTTCCATTCCCTTGCAATATGGCTCGTCTAAATACAATTCCAGCATTTGACTGCACCTTTAGTGCAGCCGTTGGCATAATGCCTCTTCTTGTTGAATTTATAGAAGGTCACATATTCCAATGGGGGATAATTAACCTGATTGCTAGACCTTATCCCATTGAGTCTATACTGTCCAAAGCCTTGCCCCTTCCCTTGGGTTCGTTGGTACGGCTTCTTTTGAAAGCTCTTTCCCTTGTCATTCCTTCTAATAGGTCATCCTCCTCCTTGACAGTTGTCTTTTCACTTGTCCTCTTTATCCATGGCCTCGATGCCCTTGGTCTTATCTGCCATTTCTTGGAAATGTTGAATCCCCAGCGGCTGGACAACCCTCTTTAGTTCATACCTCAAGCCATCAATGAAGTGGGTTCATAGATAGTATTCATCGTGGTTGGTGTTAAAGAAGCAGAAATACTTCGACAGCGATTCCAGCTTCGCTGTGTACTCGGCTACAGACAGGTTATTCTGACGGAGTTCCAGAAACTGTGACTTCGTCGCAACTTTAGCCCTCTGCGGGAAGTACTTCTCCAAGAAAGCCCTACGGAAGGACGCCCAAGTCACCGGTTGTTAATTTACTTCCATTAGTTTTCTAGCCCCTTGCCACCAGTACTCAGCTTCCCCCAGAAATAGGAAACTAACGTAATCCACCTTGGATTCTACGGATGTCCGCAGAACCCCAAAGATTTTCTCCACTTCCTGGAGCCGGAGGTTAGCCTTTTCCGGATCAACTCCTCCCTTGAAATTTGGAGGATCATGACATTGGAAGTCTGTAAGTCCTTGAGTCTGCGCCGAAGCCAAGATTCTCTGCTGTTGTTGAGCCAAGTGTTCATTTTAGGCAGCTTCCCTTTGAGCATTCAAGGCGGCTTCTGCAACGATGCGCTTTGAATTAGTTTCTGCCTGAGCAGCGACAGTAGCGGCTTGGTTTGTCACCAAGTTCGTCAGATTGGTCACGGCCTGAGTCATACGACTCGTTATAGCTGGGTTGCACGCATGTTGACGTATCACGACTGGATACGAGTAGTTCGACGCAGGGATGATCAAAATAACTGGCCCAGCCCAAACCATAGAAACTCGGGAAAAAAAAAAACTAAAGCACGGGCCGGTCGGACCGGGTCGATGGGTTACGCGGGTGACAAAATTGGTCCAGTTCGGTTAGAGGCAGTCGGGCTCGAGTGGAAAACCAAAATCCACATGAACCTGGCCCAACCCAAGGGTAGCCCATATAAAAGAAAAAATTCTAGCTCTCTCACTCAGAACCCTAGCCTAGCGCCACTCCCTCTCTCTCACTCAAACCCTAGCACAGCCCCTGCGGCCTGCGCCGCTCCTACTCATCTCTAACTCTCTCACTCAAACCCTAGATCTGCTGGACCATGGCCTTTCTCTCCAACCCTAGCAGACTGCAGAGCCTCCTCTTTCTCCACCGCCGCCTCCGACAAGTCTCGTGGCCCCTTCTTGCTTCTGGAACCTCCTACGCCTCGTCTTCGGCGGCATTGTGAAGCTCAAATCCGCCGCTGCTTCGTGACGCCCCGCCGCTGCTTCGTGAAGACCGAAGCCTGGCATCGAGAGAAAACGAAGTTCCATTTTCTAGCATGCATGGCCGCTGCTTCAGTCTGAGTTCACTCTCCCCCTGGTTGTGTTTGTTTCTTCTTCTTCGCCACTGTTCAAAAATCTCCCGTTCTCCACACCTCCCCTCTGTTTTTTTCTTTTCTTTTCTTCACATTAACTCGCCCGACCCGTCCGCCAACCCGGTAAACCCGAACTCGACCAAACCCGGTACTGTTCACCCAAACCCGTCGTTGCTCACCCCTAGTTCGACCATATCGGTAGGGTTTAGCCATTGACGTGTTGTACTACGAGGGCGCCATTTGTATCACGATTCCACCACGACCTTTATTGGACATCATGTGTCGCTTTGATGATGAGCTTGCCAAAGTGCTGCTAGGGTTGCTGCGTGGCGTTTGACTACTAGTTCTTCGGATAGCGACGTTGAGACTATTGATCGGTGACTTCACAGGGAGTGCTAGTGGCGGGCACAACGGTGTAGGTCTGGCATGGAGCGAGAGCAAAAGTGGGATCATGTGTCGGCCAGGCGTAGGGTTTCGCAGGGTCCTCATTTATAGTGGGTTGTGGGTTATCGGTCGGTCCAGTCTGTACTCATACTCTATCTTTATTCGCTTTCAATTAGTAGGGTCACGTTCATCCTTGAAGCTTCTTCCGACATGGAGACATAGTTTTGATTCTTTACTGTTACAATTTGAATAATTTTCCCTTGTGGCACATTTTAAATAATGGTTTTTGTTGATTCAAATTTTTGCTGCCATTATTGTTATATTTATTGTTGCGATATTACGATTCTCACCCTCGAGAAGTCGGGGTGTTACAACCTTGGCCTTGAGAGTGATCCTAACTCAACTTAATAATTGAATCATCCAAAAGAGATGAACCTTCAAATAATTTAATAATTAAAAATTATTAAATATCTTCCTCTCTATATATATATGTGTGTGTGTGTGGAGCGTAGCAAGTGAGAGCGATGTTTATTATGAGAGATGAGAGCATCAAATCTTAACCACTAGATATACCATGAAGGGTCAAGATTAAAACAAAATGGCATGTGATTTTTTAAAAAGTCATGCGACCATTAAACTACTTTTAATCTCAACCACTCATAAATGATTGTACGGCAATGATTTAACACTCTCATCTCTCATAATAAACATTACTCTCAAGAAGAAGAAGAAGAAGAAGGGCGGTGGGGAGTTGGGTTTTTCCTTTTTTTTAAAAGGGTATTTTCAATTTTTCAAAGTTGGGAAGGCGCCAATAGTCATCGGGTG
Source organism: Acmispon strigosus (assembly GCA_030819835.1). Classification (NCBI taxonomy): domain Eukaryota; kingdom Viridiplantae; phylum Streptophyta; class Magnoliopsida; order Fabales; family Fabaceae; genus Acmispon; species Acmispon strigosus. Next base: position 36,123,265 of record JAUAMA010000007.1, read on the forward strand.
GTGCCAATAGTAACGTCCTAAAAAATTAATTAGCTAACCAATTATCATATTTAATAAATCCTATTTAACTTCAAATTCAAAAAAAAAATCATCAACCACCTAGTACTCCCATATCTTCATCAATTAAATTCTATTTAAAATTCAGATTTCAAAATGAATAATTAACAACCTAGCAATTGTCAAGTAGATTAAAAACAACTTCTCAAACCCTAAAATAGTCCTATAGGCCGCGACTCATAACACAATGGGGAGAGTATTTTTTTCATTTTTATAATCAAACTACCACTTAAAAGCAATTTAATGATAAACTAGAAAGAACAAGAAAACCCATATGAACAAGAAAATTAACAAATCATTCCAATAACTCTTAGGGCCCATTTGGTGGTCAGGATAGGATAAGAATAAAGGATTGGATAAGCACAGGATATGATAAAAGCAGGATAGACTCTTATCCTATCCTGCGTTTGGGGTGGACAGGATATTGATAGGATATGATACAAACAATGAAAAATGTATCAAATTTTCCTTCAAATAAAAAATACATAATATTTTTTAAAATTTAATTTTCTAAATAGTTTTTTTTTTAAAAGTGATTATTCTATTAAAAAAAATTACATTTTTATAAATAGCTTATTTTTTAATATTAACTAAAATAAAATTATTTTTATTAATTCGGCTATTTTAATTTTTTCGAAGGGAGTCTATTTTAATTAAAATTATTATATAAACCAATGAGTTTTAACTTAGTAGGGATAAGTGATTAATGATAAAAATTATTAAAAGATATTATTCTTTTAAAAATATTTTATATTTGAATTATTAATTATAATGATATAAGTAGAGAAATAATTTTAAATAATATGATATAATAACATAAAATTTGTCTATATTTACAATTAAAAAATTAATATTATATATATGTGAGTAGCAAATTTTATTGATAGTGAAAAATTAATGTATATTTTTATAATAATATAAATAACAAAAAATAATATTAACTAAGTAGTATTAAGTGATAATTAAAATTTAATTATTTTATATGAATAAATTCAATATTTTTACCATTTATAAATAAGTTTATTTTTTAATTAAATTTATCTATAGTTAAATAATTTAACTTAACAATAACAATTAGTAATTGATAAGTAATAAAATTAATATTTTATTAAAATAAAAAAATTTATATTTATTAATTAATATTATTATAAATTATACAAAATTTAAATATTAAAATTAATTTTGGGTCATGGTAATAAACAAACAAAAAACTGATATCCTATCATGTTAAAATAATTTCTATCCTACCTCCTCCTCAGGATAACTTTTACACATGATGGACACGATAGAATAAGGGACATGATAGTGTTATCCTATCTTGCTGGCGCAACAAACAACAGATAACAACAGGATATGATTACAGATTACTATCTTATCATGTCTCTGTTTATCCTGTCCACCAAACGGGCCCTTAAGTTCAATTTCCTAGTTTAAACCCATGTGATTATAATGGTCTTTAAGGCATTTTTGGACTTAATAACATTTTTAATCCCTCACTTATCACGATTTGACACATTTAATCCCTAACAAAAAAATTAGCAATTTTCATCCCTAACGTTTACAAAAAGTTGCGTTTTTAATTTTCCATCCATTTCTGTTAAATTTTTAACAATTTTTGGGTTAAAAAAAAAAAGGAAACCCAGAATCTTCATCATCGTCAACATCAAACAAAATAAACCAAAAAAAAAAATAAAAAAAACTACTAATTATCCTTTCCCACACTTTGATTTTCTAGCTGAAACCCAACAAAATAAACCTAGAAAAAAAAAAACCAACCAATGCTCCACTCTTCTGATTTTCACTCTCTCAAGCACTCCCCTTTCCTTGTCCCGTTTCTACTTCTCCATATTCCTCTTATCCTTCCTTCTTCCATTCTCCAAACCAGCCACCGATCGACCACCACCCCGTGGCCACTGAGCACCACGAACCACCAAAAGTCTCAAATCATGGACCAAAAATACTATTAAACCTTATAAATTATCCAAATCATATTTTTGTGCAACAAATGCATTCATACAGTAACCATAAAAGAATGTTGTTGAGAATATTCTTATTATTATTTCCCTCAAGTTATTCTTACTGTTTGACTTTGAGTCTTTTCTTTGAGTTGACCCTTAATATTTTATGTAAGATTGTGCCAGTGTTTATGCCAAATGTTGTTCGAAGCTTCCCAAGGAGTGCCTGAACCAAAGCATGTTCCTAACACCAATCCAAACAGGCACTTAATTTTGATTTCGTGATTTCAGAAGTTCGCCTCACCCACTTTCTATTCAAAGTGCATTGTCATGATAGCTCCCGTAATTTGATGTGAGAAAAAGGGAATCGAAAGGATGACAACACAATCCTACTTGATGGAATGGAATACTAACCCTCCAGTTTTGAATGCGGCATTGGAGGAGTTACGAATAAATGATAAAACCAACGGGGATGAAAATTTTACATGGTAGAATTTGGATTTTTATTCATCAAATAAATATTGATCTTGCAAATTAGAGAAGATGCATCTCTACACTGATGCTTGTGTTTGCCCACCAGCAGAACTCTCACATCAACCGCGGAAAATCAGACACCAACTTTTTTAAGAGATCCTTGTCTTTAAAATACCAACTATGTTCCCTCCATGGGTTGCAAAAGTTCTTAAAAAATTAAGACTACAAAAACTAAAGCCATAAACTAAAAACCAAAACCAGTTTAACGAGGCCCAACTACACATGAAAAAGCAGTGGTCGTGTTGTTTAGGCCTAACAAAAATTTTATAACACAATTCGTATCCTAATTTCAGAAGAATAATACTATCCATTTAAGAAATATAAATGTGTCACATTGAGATGGATCAGATTATTTGGCTTGGTTTCTCAATAGAGAAAAATCGCACAGTTTGTTCAGCGTCGATCATCTGGGGAAATAGTCATCACCTCCATCTTTCAAAGCAAGCAACAATTTCACAATAACACAAATTAACACTCATAGAACAATAGTATTCAAAAGAAGCAAAAAGCAATTTAAAGTTTAATCAACATAAAGGTTCCTTCATATGTTACAGAAGAGCCAAACTTACAATGCCATCAAAGAGCACTGCAAGCATTAAACTCCTGATCAATGATATCTGGAGAATAGATTGAATTGGCATTCAGATATTTATGTATCAGATACCCTTTATTTGTTCCTCCAAGAAGAACCTCATATTCAACAAAATCACACATCAAAATTGAATCAAATGTTGCACCAAAACTAAACAACATATAGAAGAGCAAATAAAATGCACAGGCCATTGAACACAAATGCAACACATAGAAACAGTTTTTCAGTTGCAAATTTAAGAATGCAGAGATGGATCAGATTTATTTGGCTTGATTTCTCCGAAGAGAAAAAAATCGCACAGTTTGTTCAGCGTCGATCATCTGGGGAAATAATCATCACTTCCATCTTGCAAATCACGGAAAAAACACAATTCACAAACAACAATCAGATCATACACGAAATACTACTACCTATCAGTGTGAATTCAAATAAAATTTTAAAAAGTAGAACAAAGATCAGAGTTCTGGCTTGGAAATTCAATTCTCCAGGTAGAAGAATGAATAACGTATATAATAGCAAAGTTAGAATCAACTTCGATCATATGGGGAAAGAATCATCACATCTTTTGCATCTTTTCAATCACACACACAAAGCATATATCATACAGAAACAAATAAATCTAATTTTTAGAACACAGAAACTAAGAAACTGAAATTTCCAAGTGATTAAAAACTAGCAGAGAATTTTCCTACTCTGCAATAGGAACTGAGAAGAGAGGGCTGAAAACAGAACACAAGAAATTGCAGAAAGGAATTGCTATGGCGTCATCTCATACAACAGTGCCCACAAGGTTTAGAGCACTGGTAATCAGTAATAGACGCGTGATTTTGAAACTTTGATGCAGAAAAACAAAACCCTAAATTGCTAACAAATTGAAAAAATTGAAACTTTGAGAGAGAAGATGGTCTGATGAGTGAGTTGATGGCGAAGGTGTGTGGTTATAAAGGGAAGAATGAAGAGTGCGCTGCGCCGCTGAAACCCTAATTGTGATGAAGCCTGAGTTGTAGTGCACTATTGGATCAGCCCATAAATCCAATGGGGCTCCGAAAAGATTGAAATGAATAACATAATAACTAAAGATCTTTCGACTAAAAAACCCAAAGAATAGCCAAGCCCTTTTAATAAAAACAAATTGAAAGTCCTTTTTCTAAATCAAAATTGTTGATAAAAAATAACAATTGTTAATTTTGGGTTGAATAGTTTCTAGTTCCTGAAATATAATGGTGAATCTAAATTAGTCCCCGAAAAATTTCAGCGTAATTTTTGGTCCATAAAAAAGTTTATTTAAAATAAGGACGCAAAACGCATATGTGGCTTATTTTTTATCTTGTAACCCTTCTATGTGGGTCTTATTGGATCCTGCATGAATTTTTTTAGGGGGCTTCTACGTGGTCGTTTCTAGGCACTAAAAAATAAAAAATTATGATTTGCAACTTAAAGTGTAGTTAAAGTAAAAGAAACAATAAATAATTAAATATTAGAATAAGAAAACTTAAAATGATTTGCAGCTTACGAACTAGATAAAAATGACATTGATGTCATCTGAAATCACATAGCATGAAAGAATTTTTTTTTAACATATCCTATTCACAAATGCATATATGCTAAAATTACACTAACTAAATCCTTATCCCAACCCTAATGAATCCCTAAGAAAAATTGACCCCTAATTGAACCCTAGACTATATCCCGTATCCCTAAATCGGTGTCAATATATTCTTTTGAGTTTCCCCTTGCTAAGCCTCTTTTGTTGACAAGGAGTCAATTCTCATCTATATCCAATTACTGGTATTTTATTGGATGACTAGTTTGTGACCCGTGCGATGCACGGGATATTAATTTGTAATGCATTTAGTACTTTTTAAAGTTTCATATCTAATTAAATAGCAATAAACTCAGCTCAATACAAATAATTTGAATAGGAAATAAAAGAGTAGTGTATATCTGAAGTGAGACAACTTTAAGTGTGAGACCCGTGCTATGCACAGGATGTACAACTAATATTTTCTTAATTATTGTATATATGAAAGTAATTTTATGTAAAAAATTTAATGGTGTGAGTTTTTTATCCTGTAACTTGTACATAAATAAAGTAGATTATATATACATATGTTATTTTAATGGATGTGCACCTTACCTCGGCTCTGCTGCTTCAGTCGTAAAAACGACTTCCATCTCCACTCCGTACTCGACCCAGCCACGCTTACAGCTCGTTGGAGCTCTTCACTCACCTACCTCTCTCCCTCTTTTCGTCTGAAAAGACGCCTTCTTCCTCATATGTGTGATAAGTTGCTGATTACAGAGGTTTTTTTTATGTGTGGGTGTTTTAGAAATTAGGGATAAATGATTGATGTGTGTGTTTGATTTCATAAATCTGAGTTGTTGAAGATTTTTGTAATTCTGGGTTGATTTGTTGAAGAATTTTGTAATTCTGGGTTGAGTTGTTGAAGATTTTTGAAATTCTGGGTTGAATGGGTGGTTGAAGACGATGATGAATGTTTGAAGATCTGAGTTGTTGAAGATTTTTGTTTGTTGAAGAGTTTTGTAATTCTGGGTTGAGTTGCTAAAGAATTTTGTAATTCTGGGTTGAGTTGTTGAAGATTTTTGTAATTCTGGGTTGAATGGATTGAAGAAGATGATGAATGTTTGAAGATGTTTCAAGAAGATGAATAAGTTAATAAATTTTCTGATTTTTAATTTATTTAAAGGAATATTCTGTTAAATCTTTAACGATTTTGGATGGAAAACTAAAATTGTCAAAGTTTGTATAAGTTAAGGACCATTTATGCTAATTTTTTAGTTTAGGGACCAAAAGTGTCAAATCGTGATAAGTGAGAGATCAAAAGTGCTATTAAGCCTATATATTATTGTTCTCTATTACAGTATTACCCGCATAACATATTTTCACCATCAAATTATTATACTTATATATATATATATATATATATATATATATATAATCCTTAAAATTATTAAAAAATATAAGTAATTTCTGAAGCTGCATTAAAATATAATTTTGTATTACTATAAATATGAAAGTATTTTCATGTAAATGCTCACTCCTATGTGAGATTTTTACCAAGTAGCTTGACATAAATAAAAGTAGACAATATCTATATATGTATGCACTAATGTTCTTTAATACTCGCATAATAAATTTTCACTATCAAATTTATAAACAATTATATTTATTTAATCTTAGAATTACTAATATTAATATATATATATATATATATATATATATATATATATATATAAGTTTTGAAGTTATATTAAAATATATTTTTCTTAGATTAAATATGAAAGTATTTTAATGTAAAATGTTCACTCCCTTGAGAGATTTTAAACACATAATTTGACATAAACAATGGTGGTCGTTTATCATGTTGGTGTTCGAGATGACAACACCGACGGACGGACAAGCGGCGAGGATGAATTCAACATCGCATCTTCTCTTGAAAAATGCTAAAAGAAAATTGATAGATTGTACCAATTAACATACGATAGAAGGTGTAAAAGAATATGGATCAACACCTTTAAATGTTGATTATCTGAAAATTCGGGTGAAGATAAAATAAAATTGTCTTACAAATCTCATGGATATCAAGCGGAATAGAAGATGGATAAAGATTTAATTTCATAACCCATTGTTTACACTTGGTATTGGATCTTCATATGAATGGATCACAACAGATTCAAATAACCATACAGTATATTCAAATCGATTTTTAAGATGCCATTCAAAATAAAATTCAAATAATGAATACCATAAACCTCCTCCAAGTTATAAAAAGTGTGATAAGTTTACTTAAGTGTATAATGAATTTTCATTCGTGAAAACATAGGGCACATTTGTTCCGTTTAGGAAACTCTTGGTTAAATTGTTGATTTTCTTAAAAAACATACTTCTGAAATGTTAATTGATTTTGAATAAAGTCCACTCCTCACATTCTATTGATCACATGTCGTTTCCCCAAAATAGTTTCATCATGGCAAGTACCGCAAGACTTCACGTCCAACCGACAACTCACTTTTCCCTCCGCTTTCGTACTCAATAAAAATCGATATGCCAAACAATACGGAAATACATTAATCACTTAGATACAACAAAAAATTCCAGAAAGCCAACATAATCCAATCATGCACTTGGAAGTGCTATTTCACATTTTACACAAACCACCCGAGCATAGAAAACATATAGCATGTAAACACATCATCCAAAACTTGAAGTGCCCTTATTTTCGACACTTTTCTTCCCTCGTTTAAGTTCCAACACTGACTTGTTCTCTTTCCCTCTGCCTTCACATACATATGTTTTAACTTAGTCGTTTTCTCAACTGACCGTTATTCTACTAAGGCTCTATGGCTAAGGCTTGAGGATTAAACTTCAAGTTCTCAAATTTAGTAAAACATCTATCAAGCTACTTGTGATTTCAAGAACTCAAACTTTTTAAAAGGTTATTCCTTACTTTACTAAGGAATTACTTGAAGGGTATTTGAGACCCTTCAAGTTTTATCCTTGATCGTGTGTTTTGGTTATTTACGCCATGTATTGAGGGTATTTCGCATTACAAACTCATTATTCAAGTGGACGAGACATTTTTTACAGGAAAATTTTGTGGCACATTATTAGTTGTTATGACTTAAGCTAGAAATCATAATTCGTGACAACAATCGCGTTTGTAATTGTTGAAGGAGAGACAAAAGAAGTTTGTGTGTGGTTCTTATACAATCTACGCACATTTGTTACATCGTAGCCGATCTAGTTGTAATATCTTACATAGGAAAAAGGTTGTTAACAGCTTTGCGAGATCAGCGAGTTAAGCCCAATGCACACTCAATTTATTGCATTCAACATATTACAAGTTAATAAACGATTTAAAATGTTGATCTAAAGAAAGATGTCATCAACATGGGTAAATAGATTTTTTTTTTATTGGAATACTTCTCTAACTTTTTTAGTAAGTAATTACTATATGTATTATTTACAGGATACGAGATGACCCAAAGGAAACATGCACTCAAGTTTATGATGGAGGCAAAATATATGGGCACATGATTACCAATCTTGTTGAGTGCATGAACTCTATATTGAAAGGAGCTCGGGCATTGCCTATAACAGCTTTGGTGAGGATTACATTTCACAGGTTAAATTCAATGCTCGTAGACAGAGAGATCAAAATACTCAACATAATGAAAGCAAGCATGTGTATTGTGAAGAGTTATCTGCAATTCATCAGGATAATCGACTGCTAGCTAGCTCTTATTATGTTCGTAGATGCACTAGAGAATTGGGAGAGTTTGAAGTAGAAGGAATTATGAATCCACTTGTTGGTAGATGTGTGATGGTATGCAGTTATGCACTATTAAATTGAATGATTGGTGGTGTCATTCTGGAGAGTTTCACGGATTAAGAATGAGAGTTGTGTGTAAATTTGAGATTGTAAGTAGAGTTCTATTTAACACGAATCAAATCCAAATGAACCTGCAACGAATAAAAGTAAGAACCAATCATATCTTTTTGAAACGAAGAACCAATCATAGTAAATTAGAACAAGGTATGAGATAACATGGGCCTTTTTCTATTCTATTATAAAACTATTCAAATAATAGAATGATAACTTTATCATATTTCATTCCCTAATTTATTTTTTGGATGCACCAAAGTATCTCATTATGAGCCTAATTCTGGTTTTAAGATCATATTAAGTGAGCTTATATACATCATATCTAAGGATTAAATCATCGACTAAATGTTTAATAAGGTCAGCTATTTAACAAGTGGGCCTAAACTTATTTGTATTCTCTAATCATTTTATTCTATTTAATTTCATTTTGTTAAATATTCAAATACACTAATCATATTCCAAAAGTTATAATCCTAGAAAAGGAAAGAGCAAGTTTGATAGAGCACTGAGTTATTAATGTTATTTTTTTAAAACAATATAATTGAATTGTTTCTGTAACCCCAACCAGTGTCATCTTTGTTCAGCTACACTTACATTGCCACTACCAAGAGGTAGCAGTTCGAAATTTTGTGTATCGAACTATAGATACTTATCACCACTCATCGCCAAATGCGTAAATCATTTGACACCAGTTCTTCTAGCTTAAGTAAATGTTTCAGGTTCCGGTCCAAGTACAACTACCTTAAATACTTGGTACATAGAAATTTGCTATTCATAGTGGTCTTGACCGACTTGAGCCGGAATTTCAAAAAATAATAGTTTTAACAAGAATATACCTATTTTGAACTAGGAAGTGAATCATCCACATGCTACTATGGTAGGATCCATTGTTGAGGAAGCGTCCCTGTCACACATTTCAGGGCCAATAACTATGGGTGTTTCCCCCTGCAATTAGATGATGAATGACTCGAATTAAGACTTGAGAGGTTAAAAATATGAAAAATCTTGTTGCAATTTCTTTTTTCTTTCACCAATGGAAGCATACCTTTGCAAGGTTCCTAAAATATGTAATGGTGTAATTTCCGGTGGGGAATAAAACTTCAATAAGATCTGCTAGTACCAAATGAGGTTGGGAGACAGCTCCATTGTACCAGTCTATCACATATACAAACATTTATTCATTAGAAGTAAGTTATCAAGCTAAGTAGCCCAAGCTCATGCATCATGCTAGAATAGAATGTACTCAATGATCAATTGGAAATTTTCAAGCTTCTCATAACAAATTTTTGTTGTCTTGTTTGTAAAATAAATCTCACAGCACCTGGGTATTAGATTCAGGTGCTAAAGACCAAGTTCATTCTTCCCTTCAATGGTTTCATTCCTATTCCAAAATTAAACCACAAAATGTTCAGCTTCCCAATGGTAGCTCAGTCATGGCAGCATTTTCACTTCGACTTGCTTCATTTTTTAAAATAGATCCACCTTTGAAGTACTGTAAGGAGTATTGCCTGATTTGGGTTATTTGAAGGTTTTTGGATTTTTATGTCTTACTTATACCACAAATGTGTGTTTAAGGGTTACAAGTTGTGTTGGTTTTTTCCTTATTTGGGGGTTTTCCAAGAAGTCTCACATGTAATGAATGAAAGTATTTTGTTAACCATGTCATTATAAGAGTTGAAATCCCACATCGAATGGTCCAAAGGTCCTTTCTGTCCAACTCTTTTATAAAATGAAGAGTTGAGGCCAAAATCAAATCACTCAGAATTCCGAAAAGAAGAGTTGAGTTCTAAGGGAACCTTCATTTTACACAAGAGTTTGATTTTATCCCTCTACGTGGGTTCAGCTTCAATAAGATTGTTGGTTATAAAATATTTTCATCTAAAATATTTTCATCTAAACACACCCTAGATGTGAGACTTCTAGGAAAGCACCAAATTAGGAGAATTAATGGTCAAAAAGCTAATATGGTTCTTGATTTACATATTTCAAGGTCATGTTTGTGTCTCAAAAAGCTAATAGTTCTGCTTACTTTCTTGAAAAGAAGCAGTAGACTACTAGTTTTCCTGTAAGTCATAAGGCTTTCTACTTAAGATGCAATAGCTGACTTGCTTGCAGATTTGTATGTTTTGAATCTAATATATCCAGAACACCTTGCATATAGCCGCTAACTCGGTTTTTTGTGTGAGGACTAAGCATTTAGAGATTGACATACATGTATTCAAGATTCATTACTCAGAATCATGAACAAGATTGTCCTCAGTTTCTCTCTGATTAGTGATTACTCTTTGGGTATTGAGTTCCTTTGCTAGTGTTGGTTTATTCCTCATTTGGGGTTTTCCTAGAAGTCCCACATCTAATGGATTTGCTCACCGGTGAGAATAGAAATCCCACACTGGATGGTCCAAAAGGTCTTTGCCATCCAACTCTTTTATAAAAAGAAGAGTTGAGGTTAAGAGCAACTCCCTCAAAAAAGAAGAGTTCAGATTTGAGATTTGATTGAAAGACACACCCAAATAGACATTTTGCAATCCACTTCTGTGTGTAAGTGAGATATTTGATTTTGGTGTGTTTTTCAATCAATTACCAATATATTAATATATTAGGATGTAATTGCAAGGTATGGACTTGAGGTGTGGTCCCAATCTTCTTATCGATTGGTATTAGAGACTTCCACCATATCTCTTGCCACAAGGGAGTGGTGTATGAGACTTGAGATTCTAATGTGGGGTTCATAAGACTTTGGACTCTCCAATTACAAAACTAGCTTTTGTGGTGTGGTTCTTCTAATGTTCTTATCACAATCTCAAACCTTCATTTTACATAATAGTTGAACCTCACCACCCTAAATTTGGATTTGGACTTTCATTGGTTGAATGTGAAAGCACATTCGCTCAATTCAGAAAGTGCATTTTGTTGGATGAATATGTATTGGGAGTTGTAATCCTAATTTACAAGGTATCAAATATTGTTTTGAACCGGAAACCAAACATGAGTAGTAGTAAAGGTTCATTCATTCAGAATCATGACCAAATTTTTCACATCAGTTTCTCTGATTTTCTCTTTGACTATTATTTGGTTCTTGAGTTAATTTGCTAGCGAATCCCTCAATAAATTTCAAAACACTAAAACTAAAGACCATACTCAAGAGACAGATCATAAGGGCATTAAATTGGATAAGCTGCAGGTACTTACCAAGAGCTGTATAGTTTTGTATCCGTTTGTCATATCTCCACAGGCTTGTGTTTGTAAGAAAGGAAAAACAAGAGCGATCTTCAACATTCAGGTTTTGGATAAAGGTTGATAGTGTGTAGTTCACTGGATCACTAGTTAATGTTTCATCAATCACTACTTCCACAGTCTGCATAAAAATTGGCATTCACTCAATATAAAAACTAATAAGTAAAAATAGACTTATCTAAGTAGCTGATTTGAATTTTCTCATTGAATGAGATATCTAAATATCTTAATTCAACTTACACATAGGATGGCATGCAATTCCTCTAAGTCATCAGGATCAGAGATATTGTATGTTTGCTTGCTCATAGAGGCATCCAAGTTCGCTCCGCCTGCATCTTCCACATACTGTTTGCAAAAAAAAATTCTATCAAAATTCAAGGATTAATTACAATTTTAGTCCTTTATCTATTACGTTTGTGCGATTTGGGTTCCTGATGTTCAAAACGTGCGATTTACATCCTGGAATTTTTTTTGTGCGATTTAAGTCCCTCCGTTAGCCTGTCATCCAATTGCTAACGGCAGTTGCTATTTTCACCCCTTCCTTTTACTATCTTCCCAAGTAGGTGGTGCGGATAGTAAAATGAGGGGTGAAAATAGCAACTGCCGTTAGCAATTGGACGGCAAGTTGACGGAGGGACTTAAATCGCACAAAAAAAATTCCAGGATGTAAATCGCATGTTTTAAATATTAAGGACCCAAATCGCACAAACGTAATAGATAAGGGACTAAAATTGCAATTAAGCCAAAATTTAAATGGTGACCAGAAAAACATGAAGCAGAAGTACAAGATTAACTAAAATATGATATGAAACTGATCAGAAAGGATGAAGCATCAGCAGTATAATATATATTCATCATGGTTTTGAATTAAACAGAATAACATGAAGAAAAGAGTTAAAATTTCACTTTAGAAACATTACTTGCCATGTTTCTATGACAGCTATGGTTTCATACCTTCAACTGATATGCATCCTTTGTAAAAGACCAAACACCCTGCAAAGATAACATTTCAATTGAAAGTAACACAATGTTATGTTATTTCATTATGTGCCAGTAAACAAGTCCATGTATTAAAAGTAAGCTCTAGATAACTTGATGAGAAAACAAAACTACAATGATTATTAGGATTAATTGCAGAACATACCGTATCATACTTCATCCAAGCTACAGTTGGCTTGAATGATGTCCGAGTTTTCGCAATTTCAGCCAAGCACAAATAGTTCTGCTTAACCTGTACAATAAATTTAGAAAACCAGTGCTTATATCAATTTTGTTAAATTTAGGTACAAAAAGCCATATTTTAAGAAGTTAAATACTTAGTGTAGCTATGTGTAATGGTTTTTCACTTAACAAGACTAAATATATAGTATTTCACAACCTTCCCTGATGAAAAGTGCAGTCTAAGACTTGGACTTAACAATAAGTGAACCTATAAGGTGACAGAACAGTGATGAAGGTTGAAGGTGCTGAAAAAATATGCCCTGGAATTAATGAGTAGTGTTCTTACTGTATTATAGACATCATTGGCTCTAGCTTCAACATTTGCAAAAGCTCCAATGAACTTGATCCACTCTGCTCTCTATCAAAGTAAATCGTTGAGCATGTCAAGCATAGAAAATCTGCAACCTAGCAAAAGTATGTATCTATTCCATAGATGAATATATAAAATAATAGTGGAGATTCTGATACCATGTCATGAACCAGTTAAATTAAAAGCTTAAACTCTTACTTGAAGTAACATTGAATGTTTTATGTTTATTTTGAACACATCAAACATAGTTTAGATCCTTTTGGATTTTGAAATATTTATCTACATAGTAATCTCAAGTTGCTTACCTGCAAAGGGGTATCTTCTGCAAAAGGAACAAAAGTTGCAAAATTACAAGATGGATATTGATCAGTGTCTAAGTCAGTGAAGAAGTGTGCAGCAAACTGTGCAAGCTTTTGATTATCGCTTTTATTGAACAATTGTATTTGTCCTCCTTCATATAATTTCAAGACACATGGAGAAGCCACAGTGTCTGAGGTTATGCCTTTCAAGCTCTCCAATAAGCCTAAAAGCTGCTCAAACACAATGACAGGAAGAAATTAGAAGGAAAAGCAGAAAAGAAATTAAATCCTCATATCTTGATCATTGCAACACAAATATGAATCCGGAAGTGATAAGAGATTCTCACCTCTATGAAGGAAACTTGAGTTCGAATCCCCAGAAAGAAAGAAAAATAAAATGTTAGGCATAACAAAGGTGAATGAAATAGTTACTTTGCTAAGTAAATGATTGAAAAAAGATGTGTAAATTGAATTGCTAAATCATTTGTTTTAGCATTGGAACATTGAACTGGTTACTGAATTTTGGTTTGCTGGTATAATCACATGGTTTGTGTTGTTATCTGCTAGCATCTTTATTTAAAAGAAAAAAGAGAATGAATAAGGTGAATGAGAATGAGCAAGGAGTTGAGGAATATGCATGGCATACCTGGGAAAGAATCTGTATCAACAGAGAAGTTTGACAATGGTATCACAAATGATTTGATTCTTGACGTGCAATATTTAGTCCTTGATGCGATTCTTGAATTGTTCTGCCAGTGAAAGGAATTGATGGAAGAAAACTAAGTTGGCTAGAAACACAGATTAGAAAAAACTCAGCAAACATGCAAATAATTAGAAATACAAAAAGTGATTCGTATGTGAAATTCCATTTAGCATACATTCTCAGCAGAAGGACAAAGAAAATCCATTTAAGTGAATATAAAGTGAGCTCTTCCTTTGAACTGATCATACTACTTTATCAACCCTTTTTAAAGTAGTTTCCAATTATTAAGGCCGTTGACTCTAGGGCAAACGGACGTTACCACGCACTTTAAAGTAAAAAGTGAATGAAACTCTTCTTATGGATTGAGATGAAAGTCCATTCACCTTGCACTCATCAACCGGAATACTAACACATTAATTCTTTATCTTCATATCTTTCTTTAAAGGGGGAAAGTACTAAATGCTGTCTCATGAACATTACTTTCATAAAATCATTTGAACAATTTATTAAAATGATAGGAAACTGGTACATATTACAAAGAAAATGGGGGAAAATCTCCCCAAATTACAGATTCAGAATTGAAGGTTTGCAGCTCCCTAATCCAAAGACCCACAATTCTCTCTCAAATGAGAAGATAGTCTCCATCTCAAGTCTCAACCTCTCCTCTTTTTATAGGCAACATGCTTTATTTCTTCAAAATTATCTATATCCAACTAACCCACCTAGCTATTTCACTAACAGACACCTAACACTAGCACACATCTAATGTAAAATTTAATAATACACACCCAAAATTTTCTCTTCCATACTAATTTAGGCTATGCCTACCATTTTTTATTTGACATTTCATTATGTAGGTACCTGCATAAACCAAAAACCAAGTAACACTTAAGGACCTATTGGTGTTGTTTCCAAAGATTTAAGATATCTCTCTATAATGAAGTACCTGGAGAAGAAGATAGCTCTGGCCATCAATGGCATTCTTAATGACTTTGAAGGTCTGGCCATAGTAAATATGAAAGTTTACAGCATCTTCCACCTTTGATAAGTTACCCACTTTCACTGCAGGTGCAGGGGTTGCTCCATGAACACCTCCATAGTTGAAGAACCAAACCAATGCTAACAAGAAGAAGAAGGGTTGCAGCCATGAACAAGAAGCAGAATCCATGAGCAGAAGGAGTTACCTCTTTGGCTCCTGCTACATAAGAATAATATGATCACTGAAGCTAATTATATATAGTATGTTTGTTCACTAGCATTATTTTAAAAGCACTTTTATGAGGTCATGAAAAGCTATTTGACTTTTTGGGAAATTTTCTGAACCTAAATTGCATCAATTCCTTGTGTGAGTGAGAGTAGTGTGTGTGCAGCTTTTTCCAGATAAATGGATTGGAATTAGGAAAATGATTCTAAACATCGCAAACTGCAGAAATCGAACGGACACTTAGAGTGAGAAAGAAAGAAAAGTGAGAAGTAATATATGCGATACATGATTTAATGTGATAAGAAGGAAGAGATAGAGAGAAAAATAAGTGTCGGTTGGATTTCTCCATTATTTGTATTTCGAGTAGCATTGCCATTAGATTTATGGTGAAATTATAGTCTCGAGTGTGTGAATGAATTGATGGCATCTAGCTAGTGGGGTGTGTACTTTTATATTTAACAAGATGAGGAAACGGTGTGTGACCCGTGAACCCCATCTTTGGGTTATTTTGGCATGTTCTTTTCATCCTCTTTGTTTTGTTGGTTTCTAAATTGTTACATTTTTTACTTTTGTCACTTTCTTAGATACCCTGATGAATGTGAATTATCTACTAGTCACATCATCAAACATGTGCTGTGCACTCACCATAGTTCAACCACTACCCATCTCATCATCTACATCTTCAGAATCATTCATTCCCTTACTGCAGCTTAATTACACAAAAACTATTAAATTTTCCTACACGATAAAACACATGTTTTTTTTTTGAATTGTATAAAACACATATTAACTCAGTTGGTAATGATGTGTAATTTTCACTTAAAAGGATATGTGTTTGATTCTTGTTGTTTATGTGGGAGTTGTGTTAGTGTGTGATCTGTAAATACCTTGCAAGCAACGTATGGTTCTGTTGGCCCAAGTCATCCAAACTTTTTTAATTCAATTTTTTTCCTCACACCGCCAGTAGTTCTCGATAGTTTTCTTATTTAATTTTTCTCAAACAACACTCACATGAAGTATCTACTTTTAAAGCTTTTAGCAAAAAATATGGGAATGAAGAAATTGTCATATGATACCTTGACATGAATTTTTATAAGATTGAATTTTGTTAAGAACCAAAAGGGTTTTTTAAAAACGAAAATTTGAGAAATTGAAGATATTGAAATGTTATTTCTATTTTGATTAATTCACTGTTACAACTGACATACATAATGACAGCTGACACCTATCACGCATGGTCAACATAATCAGCAGGTCACCTATCATACATTGATAACTGACATGACTAACTGACCAAACGATACATCACAATCAATTCAGCTAGGCAAACGATGCTGTCATACAAACGATAGAATGTTGAGCCAGGCAGACGATAGAATGCTAAGTCAAACAGACGATAGAATGCTGACTTATTCAAGCGATACTATCAGACGATACTGTATTTCTCTAATAAATTTTAAAAGAGCTGTATATTTTTTTTGGTAAAAACAAATGGGCCTATGCCCAGCAAAAAACAGGTTTTGTCCTTAATGATATTAAAGAAAAGATTCATAGAAAATATGAAAGATTTGACCAATAGCAGAAATAAAAATAAATGAATACTCCCTTCGTTTCCCACTTTCCAATCCATTCACGTGTCTAGGGAGAAAAGAGAATTTTATTCTTATATACAGTCCAAATAAAATTTACAAGTCTTTTTTGGGACACAGGAAAATAAAATTTACAAGAAAAAGACATAATTTTTACATTAAATATATTAATATTTTTACCAATGTGTCAGCGATCCATCACTGTTTATTCTAGAATTGGGTATGATTAAACAAGAAATTTATGATAAACTAGCAAGTAGCTCATGCATTGCACAGATATTTAAATTTTATTTATTTAAATTATTTTTTCTTTTTAAAAAATAATTTTAATATTATTATATAGAAAATTATATTTAAAAAATAAGTCAAATTTTTTAATAAGCAAATAAATTATTGGATATTTATATGAAGGCATTTCTAGAATAATACTAAAAAACAAAATAAGAGAAAAAATAATTTTTTTCTTTCTTAATACTTTTTATTGACATCATAACGATAGTAAACTGAAAGAGAAAAAGTTATAATATAAAAACCATATATAAGAAATTATGGTACTAATGTACTTCAATTGCATATGGAATTGATCCAAAATTGTAGTTCCTGAAAGATCTCTTGAATAAATTAAAAAGTAGAGTGCCGCTATTTGGCACGAGTAGCATAGGCACGAGAGGTACGACGTGGATTTTCAATATACCACTTCTTTTATATTTTTCCTTTTTCCACTTTCTTATCTCTTTTGTTGTCCTTAAACCCTCTCCATCCACTATCGTGAAAATCCTTTATGCTTGGATCTCCCATGACCCCATTAGCCAAACCAAATAATCCAACAAGAAGAAGATTAAGATCCTGTAAGGGTGACTCTCTTAGATCCATAAGCAAATCATTTTTTTCATATCAGTCCCATCAAATTGAAACATAAGAGTTCATATTGCAATCTTCAATTCTATTGAACAGGAATAAATTACAAAAAATGAAAACATTGAGAGAAAAGGAGAAGAGGAAAAATTTGAGAGAAAAGGAGGAACATGAAATATGAAGGTCCAAGCAGCACCTTAATTGGGTTTCGTGTGGTTAGCGAACCAAAAGGTCCACTTGCTCTCAAACTCGTCTCAGGCACTAGCGCAGCCGCAAGCTCTTGAACGACGGGGCCTCACGGGGCAGAGGCTGGTGGGAGCAGTTGTCCGAGGGAGGCTCGTGAGATTCATGACAGACGGCGTTAACGAGAGCAGAGGAGGCGAGGTGTGGATCGGAGAGTGGGGTGAACGTCAAGGCTTGGCTGGGTGTTTGCGGTGGTCGAAAATGTGAAGGTTGAAAGGAGAGAAGGGAGCTCAGTGGAGCCTAGGTCGTGTGGTGGCTGCCTCGCGGTGGTGCGGTCACCAGAGCTTTGGGTGGTAGAAGGTTGTGGAGGCTAAAGTTTAAAAGGATGATTGAGGTTTTATTTGTTTTTTTTTTTTAATTTTAAAAATGTAGTTTTGGAGAAATTGTGCGTGTGGTCGTGCCAATGCTTTGTATCCTTTGGCATTTTCCTAAAAAGTATATTGACACTCATTTCTCACATCATTTCTTATCTCCTTGAAACCATTGCATGCCTTCCTTCCACACAAAAAAAAAAAGCACTAAAGCTTGCATTTTTACAAAAGTTACAACTTTAGCATTGCAAGAGTTGTGATAGTTTGCCTATACTTCTTAACTTGGGCATCATCAGAAGCAAAACACACCATGGACCCTCCTCATTGTTGAAAGTTGAATTGTAATTCAAAGATTGGTTATGTTTGACTAAGTCAGTTAGAGTTAGATAGTCCAAGTTAGTAGACCTGATTAGTTTGTTGGTTGAGTTTAGTATGTGATATAAATTGGGTTGTTATTGTTTAGTGTTGTAACCCACTGAAAATAATATACAGAAAAGGTTTTGGTATCGTCCTCTCTCTCTATCGTCCTCTCTCTCTATCGTCTTCTCTCTATCGTATCGTCCTCCCTCTATCATCCTCTCTCTGCTCTGTTTACTATCGTCTTCTTTTCACCAATTTACCTAACAAATTGGTATCCAGAGCCTAAGGTCCAAGACGGTGAACAAGAAAGATGAGTCAGAATAATGGAAATTTCGCTGCAAATCTCCCCGTTCTCGATGGAAAAAACTGGGATCATTGGCGAATCCAGATGAAGGTGATTATGGGATATCAGGAAGTCATTGAAATCGTGGATAATGGGTTCTTAGTCTTGCTTGAGGCACCTTTAGAGGCGCAAAGAATTTCGTTCAGGGAAAACAAAAAGAAGGACTGTAAGGCCCTGTTCTTGCTTCATCAATGCGTGGACACAGCGCATTTTGACAAAATTTCTGGTGCGGCAAACTCGAAGGAGGCATGGAAGATCCTGGAGAAAATCAACGAGGGTGAATAACAATTAAAGAGGGTTAAGCTTCAAACATGAGGCGTCAATATGAACTCACGCAAATGGAAAGCAATGAGCAAATTGCAGATTTCTTCAATCGGATTATTTCCTTGACAAATCTGATGAAAGCTTATGGTGAAATTATAACCGATCAAACAATTGTGGAGAAGGATCTGCAAACCCTAACCCCCAAATTCGACCACATCATGGTGGCCATCGAAGAATCAAATAAGCTCGAAAATCTCAAAATTGAGGATCTCCAAGGGTCTCTCGAGGCACATGAGCAGAGGATGCTCGAAAGATTGAATGAGAAACCAACTGATCAAGCGCTCCAAGCAGAGACTTCAAGAAGAGGTGGTTCTCATGGAAAAGGGTTCAATCAGGGAAGAGGAAGAGGTCATGACTACAAAACATATTGACATTGATTGTAATTCAATGTTACTTTGTGATAGCCAGGCCGCAATTCACATTCCTTTAAACCCATCCTTTCATGAGAGAACGAAACATATTGACATTGATTGTAATTTTGTTAGGAAACTACAATATGGGTTATTCAAGCTTATACATGTTCACACACGGTAGCAGTTGGCGGATTTTCTGACAAAACCAGTTTCGTTACCTACTTTTCGACAGTTATTGCCCTAGATGGGCTTATATAGCTTGTATGCTCCATCTTGAGGGGGCATATTTGGGACTAAGTTATGGTTATTATTAACAGAAGTTTGTTGTGGCTGTTAGAGGAAGTTACGGAGGCGGTTATCTAGCTCAGCATAACAGTTAGTCAGTTAGGGTAGTTTAGTTCACAATTGTATTGTATATAAACAATGTAATACAGTTCAATAAATGATAATTACAATATTTGAAATAAATACCTTCGGAAGGCCACTCTGCCAACAGAAATAACAGAATGATACACAAAGAGACAAAGGAAGAGAGAAAAACACACAAGAAATTTTATCCTGGTTCACCCCAACGTGGGCTACGTCCGGTCCTTGGCTTTTTCACCAAGATTTTCACTATCTCAAGTATTAACGGGACTTCTCCTTCCAACAAGTATTCTTAGTGATAAATAAAGGAATGACACAAGAAGGGTGGTTGAATTGTGTCCATATTGAAACTTAATTTTCAAAAACAATTATTAGTTCACAAAAGCTTTTCGTAAACTATGGAAGGGGAATGATATTAATCAGAGTGTAAACGATAAAGCTATAAACAAAAAATACAGATGTAGACAATAGGATAAATTCGTTTATAAGCACATGTGAAACGTGTGCTAGGGTAGACGATGCGTGTTGTAAAGTTATAAACGATGCAGGCAGTTAAGCGATTGGATGATGCAAGCCGTTAAGCGATTGGAGGATGCAAGCAGTTAAACGATTGGACGATGCAAGCAATAAACTATTGGAAGATGCGAGTAATAAATAAGTAAATGATGCAGACAATAAAAACAGCAAACAAGAGATTTATCATGGTTCACCCAAAATCAGTAGGGCTACGTCCAGTCCTTGGCTTCACCAAAATTTTCCACTATTCAACCATGAACAGTACAAGTATTCAACAGGAATTCTCTCAGTATTCAGCAGTACTTCTCCAGTATTCGACATGACTTCTCCCAAGTATTCAATAGGACTTCTCCCAGTATTCAACATGACTTCTCCCAAGTATTCAACAGTACTTCTCCCAGTATTCGACAGGACTTCTCCCAAGTATTATACAGGACTTCTCCTAATTCTTTTATAAGAATTTACACTTCTACAAAGTTTCTTCAGAAAGAGTGAGATAGAAAGTTTAAGCACAGATAACTCTAAGTATAGAGGATATGACTCTTTTGATATATACTTGAGTTTAGGTGAAACAGAGATGATTGGACGATAGGTTCTCTGTTTGGGTGTGAAAGGATAAAGAGATTTGACTCTTAGGAAATTTTACACATTGGACAACTGCACTCGGTGTGGATTTGACACTTAAGTTCGAGTGATGTTTCACAGCTTAGAAGATTTCAGAAAGATTGAGAGCTTGATTTTTGAATTTCGTTGAAGTAACCAAGTTGCCCAATTCTTCAGTCCTCAAGTCTTCCTATTTATATCTTCAGTTGAAATGAACGTTGCTGAAGATTGACAGTTGAGACGTGATTTCTTCTTCTTCCCGTTCAGGCTTCAACAGATCTCTGTAGAACAATAAATGCATTTGATCGTTGAAAGCTTTGACATGGCTATTCTGAGCAGTAGGTAGCTTGTAGCAGATCTGAGAATTTCTTCTTTGGGTGTACTTGATGTTGACATGGAGATGAAACAGCGTTTTCTTTCGTCCTTTTACTTTGTTCTTCGTCATTTTGGTCTTCGAATTATAACCGTTGAAAGCTTTGCATTCTGACTTTTTCCTTGTCTTGAGAACAAAGCATTTAATGTTGTTGCAGAGAGAGAAAATAAAGCCATTGATTTCTGACTTTGTCACGTGATTTGTGCTCTTCTCCTCGATTTGTGATTGACAGCTGTAGACAACTCATAAAGCATATTCTCTTCGAATAAAGCATATTCTGCTGTCTCACTTGGTTGGATGATACTTTCTCACTTGGTTGTACGATATTTCTCTTGGTTGAACGATGCTTCTCATCTTGATCGGAGGATACTCTTTCCATGCAGACGGTAAAGCTTCTTCTTTGGACGACGCTTCTAATGATTGATCAGACGATGTTGTCGATTTCGTCAAATGATGCTTTCCATGTCTTGTACTTCGGACGATGCTTCTTCATGTCTTCAGACGAGGTTTTTCATTCTTGCTCTTAGATGATACATTCTCAATTGATTAGACGATGTTGTCTCATCTTGTCCTTGGACGATAGCTCTTCACTGAACTACTCTTCTTCTTTGAACGATGGGTGATTGAACGATGCACTTCTACATATATGACAATGCGAGCAAACGATACTTTTCCTTTCGTCTGGACGATAGGGATATTTCCTGAAAATAATAATGCACATGGTTTAGGAAATAAAATTGTTATCACTCAAAACATGATAAACGATCTAACTCATTTGAACCTAACACTTAGGACTTCTACCTTCAAGTATTATCAGGAATTCTCCTCTATATATCAAGTATTATCAAGATTTCTCCTTAATTAAATATTCTAAGAACTTCTCCTTCCAAACTCCTAACGAAAGTTTGTTGACTCTACTTTTTGATTCGATAGTAGAGACTTTTAAGCTCGGAAATTCTAGAGTGATGCTTATCATATATGAAAGTTAAGGAAGCACTCTCAGAGTTTTACATTCAGATGAAAAAGACTTGAGCACAAGAAGGTTGCTTTTTGTATGCAGGCCCTAAGTTCTTATGAAGAATTTAACTATGAGCTTTTTGAAGGATTGTGATTGAAGGTTGCTTTTCTTGTTCATTTTCCTGGGCTGTTTGGATGGCGTATTATAGGTGGCTGGGCATTTCTTCTGTGTTTCTTAATGACCTCTGGTAAGCAGTAAAAAGGCGCAGAAACTTTGGGCAGTATGGATTGTTGTAGTTTGGTCCATATGGGCTCACTAAAAATAGAAAAATATTCATAAGTATATAAACAGTGCACAGACACCCATGAACACTTTTATTTTTCTCTCTATCTCTCTCTTCTTATCACATCAATCATATATCACATTCACTACTTATTTTTCTTCTCTTCCTTCTCTTTATGGGTGTCTACACCTAAATGGTGTCTATGAATTATAACTCCTAAAAACAATATGATATTTAGAGAGGGAATATCATATGTGGATTGTGTCATTGATACCGTACAATTGGGGTGTTGGAATTGGCTCAAGGCCAAGTTGAAGGGTTTGATTTTTCCTTTTTTGAGTGGACGATAAATCCCTCTTAGTGCATGTTGAGCCTGTAACTCTTTTCTTGTATATGGGTTATATAGGTAATCCTTTACCTTTAATTCAATTTTGGCTGATAAAAATGATGATGATGAATGTTCTATTCATATATATGACTGAATGCAATTAATTCTCAATCAAATTACATATTGATGAAGTAAAATACAAGTATCTTGGTACAATATCTCCTAGTAATTTGGTGGGAGAAACCCAATTGTAAAATGTACTAATAATTATTTGATCCTTCTATATAAATCCTGAAGTTAGAAGCTAAAAACAAAAACAAATTAATTAGGAGCTCAAGGGTTAACTGTGATGTGGTTAGCCCACATGGTGCAAAGAGCAAAAGATATGGTGACGAAAATTGCTATCTTCTTCAATACAACACTAAGTCCTTTCCCACATTTGATACCAACAAACCCAATTTTCTCTTCACCATACCATGTGATTTTCTCAGCTGGTTGTCTCATTTTCACATCCACAAGGTCTTGTTTCAAATCTTCCACTTGTTCCTTCAAATAACCACCATTCATCAACAAAATTGCAAAGATGAATAAAAGAGCACTTGCTGTTGTCTTTGATGGCTTTGTGAGCTTCCTCAACACAGTGTCCTTAATCTCCTTAAAGAAAGAGTACCCTTGTGTGTTTATAATCAGTGTCTCTGCATTCTCTATAGAATGGTTGTTTGCCATTACTGGATTGAGTTGAACTTTGATAGTTTGTGAAGGAGCTATTTGATGAAAGAATGTTTCGGATACTTGGCGAGTGGAGACAAACATTCCATGACTCACTTTGGTTTCCTCTACTACCTCAAAGCTTGTGGAATTTGAATAGTCAATGTTGCTATCATCAATAAAGTTCACATTGGTGTCATCATCATTGATGAACTCCAATGAAAATTTCTCCATGTCAGCATCATTGAGTTCTTTGTTGCTATTCTGTTGCTCAGATTCTGCTACAAATAAAAGTTGTTGTAAATAAAATGAATGAGATAAAGTTACACCTTCCACAACCAAGATCATGAACAGAATTTTAAATTGATTTAATACCTTGCACCTCATTCTCTTCTCTGGTTGTTTGGAAGCTCGAAATATCCTCAATTGGAACAACCTTTTGCTCCTCCATAAAGCTCTGACAAATTGTGCAAATAAACATGAGCTCCAATGTTGATTTATTAACAAATACATACATTCTAGCTAGGCTAGAAATTCCCAATCTACATGACATTGATTAATTATTCTCCAACAATTGTGTCACTAGCACAATATCAATAAAAAGTTTAAGATAATAATATTTAAATAACTAAAACACAAGTTTTGGTATTTTTTTCTTTTGATATAATTTAAAATTTTAATTAATTGTGCATGAATGTTCAAATCACTATATTTTGATATACAAATAATTTTTTTCCACCAATGATCCACCAGACGCCGGTCATGAGACTAATCCTCTCGAGTCTCTGAGATCACATTAAATAAGTAGGTCTCTTCCAACAAACATTTCTCCATACCCACCATGTAAGATTTAATACTTAAGGAACTTTATTTATCATTTAATATTTGTTGGTAAATTTAAAATATAGCTTTGGGTATTTACCTAAAGCTATTGGATTTGCAAGATTCATATAATTAAGATATATACGCAAAAGTTAGCATTAAGTACCTTTTCAAAATCTTTGCTTGACATTCCAACCCATCTTAAATTCTCCACCATCCTCTGATCAGCCTTGAAATCATCATGAAGATCTCCTATCTCTATTGATCTTGCATTTGGATCTTCCCATGCATTATTGTCAGCATACCTCAAGGGGTTCATGTCATTTACATGATTATTGTAATTACTGGTGTCAACCATAAAAGTAAAATCATTTTCCTGAGGAGCGCCATAATTGTCATTATTATTGCTGCCCCATGCCTGCAAAGAGTAGCTGGGTTGGTTTATCATTTCCTGGGAAACATGAGCAACTGAAAGAATTTCCTGCAAGATGTCTGTTTCATGTTTGCTTCCGGACATGGAACCTGAGGCCTGTGCCATCTTCAGCTCAGAAATGCCAACTTGAGGGAAATCTTCCACCTCCAATGGAGGCATGGTAAATCTATGCTGCATCCTTGCACATTCTAAGGCTATATCAACCTGCATAAATCATGCATGTGTGTGATGGACAAGACCTTATAAAGGGTAAACATAATATTGTAGTGTCTTATCAATCTTTAAGAGTGTGAGTGTCGGCGTAATGGTAAGGTTGCTGTCATGTGATTTTACAATCACAAATTGGAGCCGTGGATTCAGCTTATTGTAAAAATGTAAGATAAAACTTTCTATATTAAATCCGTGTGTCTGATCCCTTCTTTGACCTCGCGCATAGCGAGAGCTTTATATAGCAGGTTTGCCCTTATCAATCTATGCCCAAATGGAAGTGGCTGAATAATAAAAGAAATGAAGGTTTTATTGAAAAATTACAAAATAGTAACAGATATAACACATTCTAATAAAACATTTTTATTTTTCACTCATGAGGAAAATGGTTACCATTTGAGATACTAAAATGATTCATAGACATTCATATAGTGCAAATCCGCAATAAATATTCAAAGTGAGGAATGGAGAAAAAATTATAAGTAATAAACGTAACATGTGATGAGTGTACTAAGAAAAGAGAGATAAAAAAATGTGTTAACTTTTAAAATAACGTGCTTTAAAATGTGTCAGATGTACATCCAAACACGCTATAAAGTATCATTATGGTTTGCTAAATTCAATTTGTGGAAAGTAACTTGTACCTTGGATGGTGGGTAAGGTATGGCTCCATAATTGGGAAATGATGAAGAAGATGTTGGAAGATTGAGCAAGTCTTGGGATGAGAATTGTGACCACATGCCATTAGGAGTCCCATTATTTATGGTTTGGGGTGAGCGTGCATCCCACGGCATCAAATAATTTGTGCTCTCAAAAACTTCTCCTCTTCCTTCAGAGTATAACTCAATGCTTGATGATTGATCACTTGTCATTTGATTTGTATTAACATGCCTGCTCACATTAACATATTGCTCCCCAACTTTTGGGGCAATCACTGTGCTCTTCTTGAACACACGGCAAAGAGCATATGCATCCTGAAATCACAATTTTCAAAGAAAATCAAAATATATCCTCTAGAATTTAATTTCTTTTTTTGAAAACCTCTACAATTTAAAATGAAAATTATGTGTTGTATAGGTTGAGAAAATAATCAGATGTCTATGGATTTGAAACTATTTGTAAATTTATAAACAAATAAATTTATAAAAACATGTGATCAGATGTCAAATAAACAAAACTTCGAAACATTATGATGTGCATTGAGTTTAACGGGAAACGAAAATCAAATCTGTAAATTTAGATTTTCGTTGAACTCAACATGGATTCACGTTGAAGTCAACGTGTCAAAACCATGCTTGTCCGATTCACGTTAAACTCAACGTGGCAAATTCTAACTTCTCTGTCTGTTGTGCATTAAGATACGTGAAATCACGTTTGCATTGGCTCAAACGCCAAACCAAACATGCCCAGTGAATGTTTGATTTTCAGTTCAAAACAAATTTAATACCTCGTAAATTGAGATCACGATTTTCAATGTACATTCACCAAATACAATGCACTTGCTAGATTGAGTGATTGTACTTTCACACGACCCAACGGAAACCCAAAAATATAAGTTTTGGTTTGGTTTACGGTTAAAATGTATGAAATCAAAAAATCGAGCATTCTGAGGAACTGTTTCATGAAGTAGCAAGATAATCAAAGAGGAGAGGTGAAAGGAAAGGAGGAGCTGAATGAATTACCTGCAAGCCTGAAGCAGTAGCAGTTTCACATTCCCTCTCATCAAGACGGTACTCATGCATGACCCAACCTGTTCGAGACCCATGTGGAGCCCTACCGCGATAGTAAACTAGGGTTTTCTTCATTCCAATTGCACGGCTCTGAGAGTTCACCTTACGATCTTTCCCAGTGGCCTTCCAATATCCAGATTTTGTTGCACGGTTTGTTCTTGATCCATTTGGATACTTTCTGTCTCGAGGGCTGAAGAAATACCACTCCAAATCTTTTCCCGGTAACAATGACTTCCCTGTAATAAGTAACAATCAATTAAATGTTAATAATATGCTTTTTCTTCTTAGATAAAGCTTTATATTTATGATGCCTAATGTGTGTCGGTCGGAGTGGTTAAAAATGACTCTTTAAACCGTGGTTCGAAAGTTCAATCCTAAGAACCACTTATGAAGATTTTTAGCTTTCATCATAATGAAGATTAGAAATTTGAAGTGTAGATTGCATGGGAATCATGTATGTATATATGATGTATGTAGAGAATGAAGTCTCCTTTTCTTTTGTTGACTGTTTTTTGACTTGGGAATCTTGAGGTTCACAAGAGAGCCCTATAGTTGAAGGACCATCCTCCCTAAGTTCATAGTTCCCCTAAATATTATACTATACTATTACTAAATGCTAAAGCAGAAAAATATACTTGACCAATAAAGCGAGTCAGTGTTTCATAATTGAATCAAGATCAGAAGCAAATCATGCCTAGAGAGTTGTGGGCCCAAATCTTTAAGATTCTTTTGTTGGATTGTTAAAAGTGTTAAAGGTGCTGTTTGAAGGATACAGCCATTAACCAATAATGATTTGCCAATCAAAAGAAAGTGAAGGGCGTTTTAAACGTAGGCCTCTTCATCATTTGTTTGCAGATTTGGAAACTTCTCTTCTTATGACTCTGAAGTGCATGAAATGATATGATGAAAGATTGTTGTGAATAACTTTTACCTGGCAAATCCCATGGTTCACACTTGTATAAATCAACTTCAGGGATGATCTCCAACTCAATCTTACGGCCATTTATTTTTCTTTTGAGGTAATAAGAAACAAGCTCTTCGTCTGTGGGGTGGAACCTGAACCCAGGAGGCAATGAAACCGGTGCCATATATATATTGACCTAACTATGGAGGTTTAGCTGCCTCGTAACCCCAAAAGTTCACGTCCCAAGGCCTCAATTCCAAGTATTATTGTCCAATTATACAAACCCTGCCAAAAAAAAATTAGAACCTTATTAGCAAACTTAATCAGACATAAATTTCTCTATGTAGTGCATCATCTAATTACATAATACCAATAAGAAGTTAGTCTATTGTAAGCAAGTTAGACGAAAAAGAGAAAAAAGAAATCTAGCTAGTTACATAACAAGACATAAAAGAGAAAGACCTTAGCAAGGGAGAGGAAGAAGATCCAAAGTCAAGAACGGGGAGAGAGAAATGCAAGAAGAAGAAGCTGAGAGAATGTTGGGAAGCAAAGAGGAGCGAGAGAGGGTAGAATGTTGGGGTTGCTTGGGGTTTTAATAAAGAGGACAAAAAGAGAGAGAAGATTGGGTAAACAAAAAGCAAAATAGGGTTCTGTCTTTCTCTGTCTGTGCCACCCCCTCTCTCTCTCTCTCTCTCTCTCTCTCTCTCTCTCTCTTTCTTTTTCTACTTTTCATTTGTTTTTATGATCATATGAATGATTCCTGTTATCTTTGGTTTGAAGATTGAATTAATGGTTATTACTACTTTATATTAATTAATATATTATTACATTATAACTCTCTTCTGATAATCTCCAATGATCCTATGCTTCCTGCTTGTTCTTTCTTGGATTCTGGTCACATTGCTATCATGATGCCTTTTTCTTTGGATTTATTAAGAATCTACATTAACGTGAGGAAACTGTACACAACGAACTTTGGCGGCTGTTCATAACTGAAACAAAACGACCCTTTCACACTTCTTTTTGTTGCCATGTTGATGTTCCCATGAGCTTAATCTTTTAGTGTTTCTGTTCTCTTCAATTATTTTTTGACGTGGATATATATAAATATCATGTATGTTGGAATAATATAATAGTGAGAACTCTGATATGAAAGCTTTCTATTCGAATCCCAATAATTTGTTATGAATCAAGCAATGATTACAAGAACAAGTTGATTAATACATATGATTAAAACGTTCATAACGAGGGTACTTTTGAATTAATAATGTGTAAAAGTTCTATGATCAATTTCTAATATTGCATAAGCAAAATAGACACATATGTTAGCATTCATTGGTATTTAAGGGGGGGAACCGATGAGTCGTATGCTTCGATTTATATAAGCAAGTTTTTTTCTTAATTTTTCAATATCCTTAGTTATTTAATATTGCATATTAAAAGGGTGAAAAATTAACTTTTCATAATTAGCATATAAGAGAAATTTAACTAAAGTTTTAAGATAATAATATTGAATAACATGATAAAAATACAAATGCATAGTAAAAACTATATAAATTTACATTCAAATATCGAATGTGCTAAATTTCATGACGTGCAATCAATACACGTATTTAATGGCGATTGAGAACCGCCGTGAAACTTAAAGTGTAAAGAAACAGCAAAACACATGTTTAGCGGAAGTTTTAGACCATCACAATTTATGTGTTTAAAAATACCATAAATCAAAAACCTTCTAAAACATACTTTTTTTACACTTTGATGGCAATTCACCCGGCTCTAAACACCTATATAGATTGAATGTCCCGAAATTTAGGTCAACCTACAAGAAGTAGAACTGATGAGGAAAAGTTACTAAAATTGATGCAGTCTCGTTTGATCACGTTTTGGAGCATATTGATAGTCCATTTGACAGATAATTTTCGAAAGTGGGACCCATGTGGGACCAACTTTTGCCACGTGAAATAAATAAAGCATCCACGCGGCATGGTGGGATCACTTGTAAGTTATCTCATGCTTTTCCTGTCCAACGTCCCTAGGTTCCCTAACCTAAGTCTACCTCATGCTTTCCCTTTCATGAATCCATCTTTTGGTGCTTTTCTCCTTTTCGAGTTTATGCTGCCGTCATCATTTATTTTTCTTCCTCCTCGATCTCCATTTGTTAGGGACTTGCATCAACTTAATTTACACCCATTGTCCAAAATACTCTCACTCCTTAATAGGAGCCTCTACCAACCTGATACACATTTGCACATTTATCATTCTGAAATTTAAAACTCGGTATATTTAAAATCACATTTTTTTTCGGCTTCTTAGTCCCGGTGCTTATTTTGAAATCTATATTCCGTGAACTTAAGTTTTCGAAATACTAATTTTTTGGAAATCAGGTAATCTGCGTTTACATTACTAGGTTTTGAATCTAAGTAAAGTGTTATTGTTTCCTTTTGTATATTCCGAGAACATAAATTTTTGGATCACGAATCCAAACAATGTCGTGAAATGTAGAATTTGCTATTATGTGTTTACATTATCCGATTTTAGAACTCGGTATCTTCAACACAATATACCTAAGTTCATCAACATAATCATAATCAAACATCTCATACACCAAACATCTCATACACCAAACATCATCCAAATCAAAGATCATTATGTTACAAAATAGTTATGTGAACATAATCAAATATCATCTCATACAACAAATTGATAAAATAAGAACAAACACAATAAGGGGGTTAAATTGTGTTAGTATAAAACCTTACTTTTCTAAAAACAAATATATATATATATATATATATATATATATATATATATTTTTTCAAAACCGTTTCTTAAACGATAGGTTGCTTTTAAAAGACAATAGGATAAACAGTTTTGATGCAGCGGAAATAAAACGCAGATTTATCCTGGTTCAACCCCAGAGCGATGAGGCTATGTCAAGTCATTGGCTTCACCAAGATTTTCACTATTCACCCGAATAGTACAAGTATTATCCATGACTTCTCCTATCAACAAGTACTCTCGGGGACTTCTCCCAACAAGTATTCTCAGGGACTTCTCCCAACAAGTATTATACAAGACTTCTCATTTCACAATAGATCCTTCTACAGAAGTTCTCTTCTCACAAGAGTGATGGTAGAAGCAAACTTAGGCTCGGCAAACTCTCATAGTAGTATACTTCCCTTTTATTTCCATCCTCGGCATCCTGAGCTAACAGACAACCAATGGATTCTTCTACCACAACTAGATATAGCTTCAACGCCTGGCTGAGGAGGAATGAGGACCGAGGGTTTGGAAAGATCTTCCTTGATTTTTGTGAAAGCCTCGTCTTGCTATGCCCCCAGGTGAATCCCTCAGCTTTCCTAGTTTTCAGCAATGGAGAAAAAGCTTTGAGCTTGCCAGCCAAATTGGCAATGAATCTCCTTCAAAAATTGATCTTTCCAAGCAAGCTCTATAGCTCCTTCTTGTTGGTCGGAGGCCTAGCCTCAAGAACAGTCTTGTCTTTGTTCTCATCCGCCTCGATGCCCTGGTTATGGACTAGGAATCCTAGAAAGTTTCATGCTGACACTCCGAAGGTGCACTTGGCAGGATTCATTTTAAGACAATGTTGTCTCATTCGCAGTAAGGCTTGTCGTAGATCGCCTGCATG
This sequence comes from Acmispon strigosus, assembly GCA_030819835.1. Classification (NCBI taxonomy): domain Eukaryota; kingdom Viridiplantae; phylum Streptophyta; class Magnoliopsida; order Fabales; family Fabaceae; genus Acmispon; species Acmispon strigosus. Next base: position 36,155,043 of record JAUAMA010000007.1, read on the forward strand.
TGCCTTCACATCAAGGGATTTTATGACCACATTATCAATGTATACTTCCACTGTTTTGCCGATAAGTTCGTGTAAAATAAGATTCATGGCATGTTGGTATATGGCGCAAGCATTCTTCAAACCAAAGGGAATGACAACCCATCCGTAGATCCCTAAGGCCCGAGGGAATCTGAACGTTGTCTTGGGGACGTCTTCCTTGGCTATGTAAATCAAGTTATAGCCCGAATGTCCGTCCATGAAAGAGATAACTCCCTTAGCGGCACCTAAATCGACCACCGGCATAGGGTATTCATCTTTATGTGTTTCCAGGTTCAAATCACGATAATTGGTACCAACTCGTACCTGTCAATTATTTTTGGTGATAGGAATGATGTTTGATAGCCATTTAGCGTAACGAGCCATCCTGATAAACCCTGCATTGAGTAGCCATTCTGCCTCCTATTTAACCTTGGCCAACACCTATGGATTGAATCTCCGTGGTGGTTGCTTGTGGGGCTTAAAGACCTCATAGATCGGAAACCAGTGCTCCACTAATTTCCTAGACAGACCAGGCATCTTGTGGTAACTTCAGGAAAAGAAATTCTTGAGTTCTCGAATCACCTCTAGTATAAACTCCTTGTCATCTGGCGATAAGAGGGAGCTTATCTTTGTTGTCCTCGCTCTTGCTCGGTCCCAAGGTTGACGTCTTCTAATGGATCCTGAGCTTCAAAGATAAGGATGTGTCTTCTGATAAGAGAGGGTAAGTCCTCCTCTGTTAGCTCTCTTTCCTGAACTTGGTCTTCTGATTTAGCTGGGATGTGCATTAAATCGGTTATCCTTTTTAGGAGGTCCTGAAGGACTCTGTGTTGTGTCTTCATCACAACATTTTGAGGGTCATGGGTCGGCCTGGTTATGTTCTTCCAATTCTTCTATCTCCCTTCGTATTTTTGCCCTTAGCATTACTGGAATCTTCCTGGGAGTATAGAGGGCAGCCTCTGCCACTTCGGCTATAGAAACATCCAAAGCGAATGGGCTCTTGTCTGCGGGAAAGACTTCAATACATTCCACTATCCAAAATATCAGCAACTAGTGCAAGGTAGAGGGGACACATAGGTTAGGATGAATCCAATCCCTGCCCAGTAGGACATTATAACTGGGCTTACCATCGACCACAAAGAAGGTTGATCGTCTGATCTTGGGTCCTACATGATATCGACAATCAGTGCCCAACAGCACTTGTGGATCCTCCTGTGAAATCGGACATCTTCATCTTGGTTTCCAAGAGGTCTTGGTAGATTTCCCAAGCTTCCTAAGTGCGGAGAATGGTATTACATTGAGCACAGCCCTAGGTCGATGAACACCCTCGGCATTGGTATGGCGTTCATGTGAGTTGTGACAAACAATGGTTTGAGGTGTTTAACCATATCCCTTGTAGGTTTCTCAAAACGAATGACTATCTGTGTGGTAGATTAGAGTGATGCCCATTCATCCTCGTCCACAATGACATCTCCTTCCAAGGTTGTGGCTTGCCCTCGTACAGGCATGAATTCATGAGGAATCACGCCAGCAGCTGCCAAGTCGAGGAGATCATCGTCCCTCATCAAGGCTTCTAGGTCGTCATCGGCTATGGAAAAGTCAAGGTCAAGCCCTAGCTTTTTCCTTCCAGGGACCAATAATGTTTGGACCCTGTTCCTTGACTGGATCCCATGAACCATCTCCCAACCTGGTAAGATCGCGTCCTGCCGTGCTATGACTACCTCTTTTGTGGAGGTAAGCAAGGTTTGTATATCTGAATCAAGGTGGTCCTCGGACGCTATTTTTGGTTCAATCAGGTTAGAGTCCTGTTGGGCTATGACCACCTCCCCGATTGGGGTAGGCTCAACAGACCCTGAGGTGTTACCCTCCGCCTGCTCAACTAGTTTAGCCGACTTGAGATCCTTGTGGTCTGCTTCATTTTTTGCAAGGACCTTGTTCGTTGTATGCATCTCTTCTGAGACCTGGACAGAGGCTTGGTACCAAGTAGGTGATTTCTGCCTTGTTTGTTTAAGACCCATTTTTCATCCTTCACTTGTACTTTTGGTTAAATCATTCTCCTAGGCACCAAAGAGTCTTGCTCCCTGAGGTAAACCTTCAAAGAGGTTTTCCCCTCAAAGATGCTGATCTTGACGATCCTAGTTTCCTTGCCCTTGACCGCATGTTGGACGTACTTTTCCAACACAGCCAATTCAGACACATCAAGTGCTGAAAAATAAAGAAAGCAATAAAGAAATTAAAGTGCTGAAAAATAAAGGAAAGATAAATGCGGGAAATTTGTAAGGTTTTTGATTGACGATTTGAGTGTGTCTTGTACAAATGACCCTTTCTATATTTATAGAGGCCAAATTCGACTAACTCGGCAGTTGGAACCCTTAGTGCACTCCCCCATGTCCTCAGATTCCTACGCTAAATTGCAGGTAGTGGAGAGTCCTGGGTCCCTCTCTCATTCCTAGTTAGCCTAGAGGCTTTGATTAAGTCGTTCCTCATTGCTTCGGCTAGCCCCTTAACCGTTTCTCCCATCTCTGCGGCTTGAGCTTCGTTGTGGTTTGCAGCACGTGGAAAGTTTCTAGAAACTCTTCGAATATTCTGCTCTGCGCCCAAGTTTCTGCACCTTCCCTTGATCTTGTCCTGATACGGATCGATCATTCTAGTTGTTCTGGATAGCACCAATCGGCTATCATTTCTTCTCGACAAGCCCTTGCTTCGGCTCTCCTACCCGATCGAAAAAGTGTCCTTTCAGCTACTCAACTAACTAACTGTTACATATTTTTTTGGGCTCCAAGAGGCCCCTTATGTTGCTTGACGAGTTCACATTGCTATGACATTCAACATTACGAGACACAATCCTTGTAATGATTCAGGCCGTCCTTGTATTATTGTATTAAATTGTTTAGTAGCGTTTACCTGTTTAAGGTATATTGCTTGGCAAAGAAACATGTTATACATCCTTTTCAGAGTGAAATCAGAAGTCTGAATGCCTAATAGAAAAACACTTAAGCATACTGCAGGCCCCACATGGAGCAAAAGCTTCGAGTAAAAGATTGTCAAAAAGAAAAGAAAAAATGTATTAAATTTATTTCTATGGTTTGCAAAATTGAGAGTAAAGCTCGAACCTGAATCAAGTTTCTAGAGAAAAGTTTAGTGAATAACAAAGTATGTAATTTGAGTAATGTTTATGGATTACATTCGATTGGTTTTACAAAGAGAAAATTTCCGATTAAATTAAATTGGTTTTATTATTAATTTATTTTCATTATAAATCTAAATTTGTTTCAACTTTTTTTTGTTTTCACCAAAGTATTCACAGACAGTTGTTATGATACTAATTTCCATCCCACAGTCAGTACACTGAGCAGACAATGAGTTCAATGATACTTGTGATGTGAATTAGATCTTTAGTCTTACTTTTTTTAACGGTACTTTTAATTTAAGATTGTACTACGCAAATAATAAAAAAATAAAAAATTAAAGTATTAAAAATCTTGTTAATAAGTTATAACATAATCAATATTAATAAGACTCTTCAAATCCTTTTTAAAAAGTGCTTCATTCATTAAGAAAAATCAGGCAAATAGATAAATACATCAAGCTAAACAACTGAAGAGAGTTCCAAGGGACTTCCTCAACCCAAACAACATTGGTCAAAAAGGTCTAAAGAAAACTCAAAAACTTCAAAATAAGAAACCAAGTTCGGCAGCCATGAACAATACAAGCAAAATAAGAACTACCTTTAGAAGAGCGTTTTCAGACCTCAAACAACTGACGACCATCAGTTTCAAATCACTAGCTCCTAAAACAAAGGTCTAAAGCAATAGAAAGAGTCCACATGAAGCTAAGGGCCTCCGCGATAATCAGAGGCAACACCTCCCTATGCTCGTCTCTAACAACAAAACCAAAGCCTGTCAAGCTCAAAGGAGAAACAAATGTATCAAAATTAAGCTTAATAACCTCCCCAACAGGACGATACTAGGATGCTGAAAGAATAGTATGAGGTTGTCATACAGGCAGTTACACTACAGATGAGGGACGAAGGTCACCAGCGCGACACAAAATCTTCTCCAAAGAAAACTTGACTTTGCGAAAAAGAAATTTTTTCCTCACCTCCTAAATATTGTACAAAATAGCAAGGAAGGAGTCAATACCATATGAATCAGCATATGACAAGAAACAAGCCATGAACTCATGCATGAGACACTCACAATCTAGACGAAGACTAAGGGCAAAGCGAACCACACTTATTTGATCACCGTACAGATCAACAAAGCATGATGAACCGACTCCTAAGTTGTGAGAAAAATAATAGCACACAAAGGATCAACTCTAAGCCACGATGATGTAGCTTTGCGAGTACAGGGAGAAGATCTAAGCAAGCTCACCAACAAATTAAAATAGAATTTATGACATATTAAATTGCTATTGTTTTTGTTCTTTTAGATAAATTTCACTCTAATTTATTTTATTTTTTTGTTACATGAGGAAAACTCACTCAACGTATTTAAAACTATATCTTTATATTTTTACCGAAAAAGAAAAACTATATCTTTATTCAAATTATTTTTCATAGATTAGTATAACTTTTATTAAAAAGGAGAAAAAAAAGTAAATATACAATTATAAGACTAGGCCGAAGCTCTTAAATCCTTTTAGCAAGGCTCACCCATTGGATAATAAAAACTAGCCCGCAAGATGTGCAAAGACTTGGATATTGGATAAGTTCGACGGCGTCTTCAGTGGGTCAGTAAAACTGACTCACGGCGCTATTACCAATAAGTTCATGAACACCCATACTTTTTGTTAGTGGTGCAAGAAGGGGCAAAGCCCACAAAAGAAGCTCCTACACGTCCTGAAAAAAGAAGGAATGTCTAAGATATTACGACATAAAGGGAAGTTATAGGAGAGTTATAAGGTGCATTAGCGAATAAGTCTTGCACCAATGCGATACATGTTAGGGCCAATGGGATCACACCAGCTGTCGTGGTGGGCAATTGGGAACCAGGTGTAACCTGTTTAATATTTTTTAGTTTATTTGAATTTCATTTTGGTTAAGACAATAAAGTCCCTCAACTTTCTGGGCAATTGGGCATGGAAGGGAGGTCTGCTCTCCTTGACGGTGGGGACTGGGGAGGGAAGAGAGAAAACGGTTCCGTCACCGCAATGGAACCCTATCTCCTCCGTGCCGGAATCATACCACCCACAACAACCTTGTTCTTTTATCCCTTTCTGGTTTTGTACGCGAAGACAGATCGTAGTGAGAGCTCGAGGGTGTGGTGGCTGACGTTGGTCGTTGTCGAAGGAACGCCAATAAAATCAACCAGTGACAACAAAGCAGTGGAAAAAGTCCTTGAAGACGAAGCTTCCAAGGTTGCCACTGACAAGGAACACCCAGAGATAGGTGTTGGTGTATGTACAGCAGGGGCAGGAATGATTTGGGTGTTGTCAGAGGGGGTGTTTTTGGTGGTGTTAGATGGAGGATTTTGTGTTTGTGAGGGAGTGGATATGAGGGTTAATGTAGGTGAGTTTGGTTTTGGTGGAGAGGTAGATGGTGGCTTCTGTGTGGTTAAAGGGGTTGGTATTTCAACAAGTTGAAATTGCAGGTGAGAGTAGGTGGACATTGGAGGTAGTGTTTTTGAAGGTGGAGTGTAGTCTCGTTGGGCAGCAAACATATCCTTAATAATCTTGGATGCTAAGGGTCCTACCATGGAATCATCAAACTCAACACCATGCACTACTACAGAATTGCCATATTACCACGGTTCCGGGCAGCCTTTTACCACGGTTAAACCGTGGTATCAGCCGACGAAGTAATAGATAAATTACCACGGTTTAAGGCGAAACCTTGGTAATATCACATATCAAATACCACGGTTGAAGGCGTAACCGTGGTAATATCGCAGCTCTGTTACCACAGTTCAGCTAAGAACCGTGGTAATATCATACATCGGTTACCATCGTTCATGGCTGAACCATGGTAATATCTCTTCCTGTTACCACGGTTCAACACTGGACCGTGGTAATAGGTCTATTTCTTTTGTTTTTCTTATATTCTCTCACCTTAATTAATTGTATATGCAAATAAAAAAACAGTCTATTATATTGCCAAAATACCAAATTAACTAAAACATGGTCTACAGAAAACTATAAATACCAAATTACCAAATAAACTATATATAACATGCATATGGATCACCACCCAAACAACAAAAAACGACCCAATGCCCAGGAAAAAGGTAATTAACTAAAACATGGTCTATAGGAAACTATCCTAATATCTCGTTACTTCAATGTCACAGTTCAACAGTCCATTAAAAAAAAAAACAATTCAGCAGTAGAACGCAGTTACAACATAACTTCTTCAACTGATCTTAGTGCTTCTGCTTGTGCTCACAATTGCTTCTGATACATCACCTTCAATGTATCTCCGAGCTCATAATGCTGCTAAGCATGCGTAATATGTTGCTAAGCCATTCCTTATGTACATAATATACTGCTAAGCCATTTCGAATAGTTCCTAGCATTATATATATTTCCAAAAAATATAACAATGAATAAAAGGAGAAAGAGATTATTAGGAATTAACAAGATCAACAATATATTAACTTGAAGAAAAATTATATTCAGTTGAAGAAAAATTGTACAACCAAATTTAACAATCATACATCCAAATTTAAAAAAAAGCACAACATGTACTGCTTGGCTGAATTAAAAATCAGGGACTAGGGTTGGAGCCTAACGATTCCATAGAATCATCGGAGGAGTCATTCGAGTCTTCGAAGTGTTCATCCAGTGGTTCACCAATGTCAATACCCCTTGACCGGAAGCATTCTACTCCGATCACCTGACAGGCCACCTCCTCTAAAGGGTTCCAAGCCAAAAAGGGCAACCCATTTGGACCCCTGGGGAGTTTTGTTATGAGGAAACCACAGGGAATGGCTTGCTGGTTGTCAATCAGAGCAGAAACAAGGTGATTGTAGACAATGTCTACAACATTAAAACGCTCATTATTCACAATCATGTACAATATATACAGGTCATGGTCAAGCACGTCTTCCAGACGATCTACTCTTGGACACAACACTTTAGTGACCAATTGATGTAAAACCATGGAACGGTGGTTGAGGGATGAGTAGAGACGACGCTCATAAACAGATGGATTTTTCATCATATAGATTCTTTCATCTATGTCATGTTCATCGCATTCTGCTTTTCAGAATTCAGTGTATGTGTCTCCTTCGTCCTCACTATTGAGGAGTTCAACAATTTTCCTTCTGGTTAGGAAGAATCATGACCCACCACTGTTGCAATGAAGCCTCTGTGGTGAGAAAGTGTTAAGGAGGACCAAAAGGCGAAGACAAGGTCAGGGTATATGGACTCATTGGAGGCATCACACAATGCTTGGAAACACGTGTTATGCCGAGAATTGGTGCTGAGAACTTGATAGCGCACTAGTTCTGGGACATTTACGGTAAAAGGAAAACGGACTTCGAAACTGTTTGCCATTTCTATTTTTAATGAAGATTATTGAACACAGAAAAAGAAGGATGCAGGGAAGATGATGGAGTGATGGATGGAGAACTGAGAAACACTTCTGGAATTTATAAGCAAACGATGAAAGTGAAACGGGATAAAGAAAAGTAACCGCCATGACTATTCAGAAGTGTAGAGTAAAGAGGATGTATTGAGAAATTTGAAACTCGTATGGGAAGGAGAACCGACGTGACTGTTTAGAAGAAGGAAACCGCGCATGCTGGAGAAACCGCATTGGGAAGAATTTATGAAGAGACAATGAAGTAGGTGGAAAGACAAGCATTTACGATGGAAACAGCGCACGCTTCTTGTGCTTCGGGAAAACAAAACCCTAGTACTGAACAACAACAACAACAACAACAATATTCAAAACAAAACCCTAGAAGTAGAAGTAGGTCAAGAGGACTCACCAGTGAGGTAGAAAAGAGCGGCCAATCGGAGAAGACGGGAACAACGACGCACGAAGATGGAGACAAGCTTAGCGCCGAAGAGCATGAAAAGTAGTGGTGGTGCCATTGCAGAGAGAAAGAAAACCGGTGATGAGGTGCAGCGGCCAGGAACGACAGCCATGAGGTGTAACAGAGAAAGGGTTCACAAATGGGTTTTCGATCTGCAAACTAGGGTTTGCTAGTTAAAAAATGTTAAGTTTTTAATAATAAAATAATATGTATTACCACGGTTAAGGTATAAACCGTCGTAATAGTCTTTTTTAATTAAAATAATAATAAAAACCATGTCAATTACCATGGTTGACAAGAAACCGTGGTAACTGAGAACCTTAGTTACCGCAGTTCGACATGGAACCGTGGTAACAGAGCTCTAGGCACCATTTTACCACGGTCCGACACAAAAACGTGGTAACAAGTGCGTGGTAAAAAGACAATTTTGTAGTAGTGCTTCTTCAGAGGAATCTTGTTCTTTTGAAACGTTTTTCTCTTCAGCTAGCAAAACATTTTCCTGTTTAGAAGCATCTAGCTCTTTTTGAAGTTTTGCAAACTTTTTATTGAGGTTACTATATTTCAAAGATAAAGCATGAGAATAGTCAAGTAATTCATTAAATTCATCTTCCAAAAATTTAGATATTACCTCATCTACCTTGTCGTCTGATGCATCAACAGATGCCATGAACGCAAAGAATGATTCATAGTCTTCATCTTCATCATCATCTGAGCATTCTTCAGATTAATTATTTTGGCCTACGAATGCCTTCTTCTTTCTGTTGTGATTCACCTGGAATGGTCTCTTCGTTAGTCAAGGACATTCAGGTTTCATGTGTCCTTGCTTTCCACATTCGTAGCAGACGATAGGATCTTTGTCTTATCTTTGTCCTTCCTCTCGTCTGGAGATTGAATGGAATTTTCTTTGTACAGATTCTTTCTTGTGCTCTTTTAACTCACCCCTGCCTCTTCTTTGATTGAACCACATCTTTTTGAACTTTCTGTAAAAACGGGCTTCTTCATCATTAGTATCGTCTGATGATTCTTCTGTGTCTTAAGACGATTTTTCATCGTTTAGGCCTCTGGAGCTTTTGGATCTGAAGGCTATGGATTGTTCTTTTCGCTTCCATCACCCTCATCTAGTTCCATCTCATGAACTTTTAGAGATCCCAAAAGATCTTCCATTTTCAGGGTAGTAAGATCTTTGGCTTCTTGAATGGCTGTGACCTTTGGTCTCCACTTTGCTAAGAGACATCTGAGAATTTATGTTATTTGGTACAGGTTGGTATAGCTTCTTCCTAGATTTCTCAGTCCATCGATGATGATTTGGAATCTTGAGAACATGTCATCTATGCATTCATCCTCCTCCATCTTGAATGCTTCATACTAGGCAACCAACATACTTATCCGTGTGTGTTTGATGTTGGATGTTCCTTCATGCACCATTGCCAGCGTGTCCCAAATCTCCTTTGCTGTGTCAAGGCTGTCTATCTTGTCGTATTCTGACTTGCTCAGTGCACAGGTGAGGAACAGCTTTGCCTTGGCATTTAGTTGATTTTCCTCCGTTTGACTATGGGTCCACTGTGCTCTTGGGATGATTTCTCTAGCATTGTTTCTAGGCACATAGTTACCAAACTCAATGATATCCCATACTTTATAGCTTGTTGATTCAATGAATAACTGCATGTGCTTCTTCCAGTAGGGGTAGTTTGAGCTATCAAAGAATGGTGGCTTATTTGTAGCTGCGCCAGTTGGAAGTGAGAATGAGTTTCCCTCTATGGATCTTTTACTCTGCACCTGTTAAGGTGTTAGTTCCTCAAAGCCGAAGCTCTGATACCAATTGATAATTAAAAAAATGACATAAGAAGGGGGAGTTGAATTTTGTGCGTGTAAAACTTGACTTTCAAAAATAATTATTAATTTATTAAAGCTTTTCGTAAATGATGGCAGCGAAAAAAAATTAATCATAGTGTAAATGATAAAGTTATAAACGACTCACACTTTGATGTAGCGGAAATAACACGAATGAAAGTGCGGACGATATGTGCTGTAAAGGATCAGACGATGCGAGCACTTAAATGATGCAGACGATGCGAGTAGTTAAACGATGCAAGCAATAAAAACGTAAATGATGCAAGTAATAAAAACAACACACAAGAGATTTATCCTGGTTCACCCCTAATCAGTGGGGCTACGTCCAGTCCAGTCCTTGGCTTCACCAAGATTTTCCACTATTCAATCTTGAACAGTACAAGTATTAAACAGGATTTCTCCCAAGTATTCAACAGAACTTCTCCTAGTATTCGACAGGACTTCTCCCAAGTATTCGACAGGACTTCTCCCAAGTATTATACAAGACTTCTCCTAATTCTTTTACAAGAAGTTACACTTCTACAGAATCTCTTCAGAAAGAGTGAGGTAGAAAGTTTAAGCACAGATAACTCTAAGTATTTTAGGTAGAGGATATGACTCTTTGAGTATATTAGTGACAGCAGAGATGATTGGACGATAGGTTCTTTGTTTGGGTGTGAAGGAATAAGAAGATTTGACTCTTAGAGAATTTCACACTTTGAACAACTGCACTCGTTGTGAGTTTGACACTTAGGTTCGAGTGAGGTTTCACAGCTTGGAAGATTTCAAAAGGATTAGGAGCTTGATTTTAAATTTCATTGTAAGTCACCAAGTCACCAAGTTCTTCAGTCTTCAAGTCTTCCTTTTATAGCTTCAATAGAAAATTGTGTTGTTCGGCAGTGGTTTGAACGAAGCAGAGAGATAGTCACGTGATTTCTTGACCGTTGTTCGGCAGTGGATCTCTTTATTAAATGCTCTTGACCGTTGATAGCTTGAAGTGGATGGTCTGATAGAGCAAATTACTTGTTGCAGACTGAAACTCTGAATATATCCCTTTTGATTCAACTTGATGTAGACATATACAGATTTCTGGAAGCTTTAATGTGTCTGAAGGAGCTTTGCATTTAATGTTGTTGCTTGTTGAACAAGCAAGAATTTAATGCTGAGAGTGACTTGAGCAGATAAGTATTTAATGCTTCGGCAGAGAGAGTGAATAAACTCCATTTGTTTATTCACAACGTTGTACCTTGCCTTCGGAGAATAGCCGTTGACGAGCTGACACTTCAGCAGAGATTGCAGAGTTGTTCCTCGGGGATTGGCGTTGCCAACTTTGATCAGCTCATAAATGAATTTCGTTAAATATTAAATAAGCCCTGCTTCTTTGTTGGACGATGCTATTCAAGGTGATCAGATGACATTCTTCAATGAATCGTCGTACGTTACTTCTTGTCTCTGGAATTTATTGCTTCAGACGATGCTTCTTCTTTTTGTCGCTGAACAATGCGGCTTCTCAGACAATAGGTTTCTTTTTTCTTATCGCTGAATGATACTGCTTCTCAGATGATAGGTTGTCTTTCTACTTATCGCTGAACGATACGGCTTGACAGACGATATATTTCTTTGTTTGGTTATATCCTTGCCAGACGATATAGATGCTTCCCTTGATTATAGTCTTTCCAGGTGATGGAAGTGCTTCACTTGATTATAGCCTTGGCAAACGATGGAGAAACTAGACGATAGATATGTTTTCTTGAAAAAGATAATACACAAAGTTTAGGAAATTTTTATCTATCATAATTAATAACAAAATTGTTATCATTCATAATCCAATAAATGTATTGAGAACATTTGAACTTAACAGATAAGACCCTCCCACCACTAGATCGCTTCCTCCCACCACCGGAGCCTCCGATGTCGCCATCCGTGTCGGCGTCGCCGTCGAATTCGCTGGCGAATCTCATTTCCTTCCACTGTTTATGTTGTAACATTCCCCCTCTTTTGTAATGACTTTTCATCTTATTTTGTAATTTACTGGTGATGTTTGTTGTAATTGGTGGTTTGTGGTTTTGTTATTGTGGTTCTCTTCAATTTGAATTTTTTTGCTACATTGATTGAGTGATTGTGGTTCTGTTCATATTCTCCTATGTTTTTCCTCTTCAGATTATCTTTCTCACTTTTTTTTTTACTGATTTTAGTTGTTGAATGAGAGAGAAAAAATTATTTTTTAATATAAGAAGTGAGTTCTTATTTAAGAAGATCTTGCTTTCTCTTCTTGGCAAGTACTGCTACATCACTTTGCTCCAATACTAGTTCTTACTCAGTTCTTAGCCTAAGAACTGCCTCTAAGAATTGCCATTGGAGATGCTTTTATCTCTCTATTCTTTTTGTTTATTTCTGTCTACGAGAGGGAAGAAAATTCAGAACAAACGCAAAGAAAAATTAATTCTGATTTCCATATTAATGTAGTAACTAATATTATCCGTTTATTTTAGTGATCGAATTGTTTCTATCTCCAAAATTTGTCACTAATACATGCAAATATTAACAAGTATTTTTAAGTTATTAGCTGACATTAGAGATGAAAATATAAAATGTCTCTAAAACAGACGAATTTAAGTTATTGTCGATTTTTGCGATGGAAAACTTCCTTTCATAATATACGTCACTAGTTTTGTCTATTATTTGGGCTTTAAAAGATTATGATATTCCGCTTGTAAAAGTTGAAATGACGCAAAGCGAAGCATTATTTTAAAGAAGAATGGGGTGTAGTGTCATCTTGACAAACCTTGGGGTGGGTAATTGAGTTGTAAAAACAATTTAAAATAAAAGTGTTGTTTGTTAACTTTGAAGTGCTAGAGTTCAACAAATATAACAAAGTTAATATATGTGACTGTTTTTTTATAAATGTAAGCAATTATTGTTAATTTTTTTAAGATGGTGAATTGAATTGTAGCATCGTAACATATTTTTATGCATATGCTGTTTGTGGCGGTGATTTGAAAATTTAACTAGTCATGGGAATCAGTCGAGACATCGGTCCAAAGTTTAATGATTGAACCAATAATTATTAAATAATTTTTAACATTATTTATTATAATATGTTATATATTAACACAAGATATTAAGAAATCTAAGCTAATACAATTTTAAATTAATATAAGATGATCATATTATATGTTTTATGATAAAAAGATCAATAATAAAGAGATAATAATAAAAGAATCATGTAAGTTATAATAATAACTAGTTATTGGATTTTTATTTGGTTATTTTTTTATAATTCTAAAACAAAACAACAACAAAAAACAATTGACCGGTTCAACTCAGTTTTTGACCGGATTAGAATCCTCTTATGTGTTAATTTCACATGACCATATCATGTGAAGATCTAAACCTTTAATTTTTTTTTAATGAAATCTGGACCATTAATGGATATATAGAGAGAGAATATTAAAATTGTGCAAGAAATAATACTATCCATCAAATTTCATTAAAAAAGTAATTAAGGGCGACATGGTCATGTGAGATTAACACATGAGAGGATCTAAATCCGTTCTTGACCGGTTTTCACTTGAACAAACCAGTCACCTACCCAATTCTCAGAACATTGATTTGTAGGTGTCTTTTGCCCAACATACCACCCCATTAGAAAATTGACATGGTAGAGGTAGAATTTGAACAACTTTTTGTCTTTTAGTTTTCTAAGGTAACTCATAGCCGATAGTCATGAGATTAATCCCTCAAGGCTCGCAGATTACCTTAAGTGGGTAGGCTTCTACCCAGCAATTTTTTTTCATACGCACTGCCCAAAGATCGAATCTTAGACTAGATGCTTAAGAAACTCAACTATCTACCAGTTGTGCTACACCTTGTTGGTTAAGTTATACAATTTTATGATACTAAAATAGAATAAAGAAAATTAAGGGACACTGTTATTGGTGACTGTACAGGGTGGAATGCCCGTGCTCATGAACAAAGGATGCTTAGCTGCTATACAAGAAGACTTGACCTTTCTTGCATTAAGCCTGTTATCTAAATCCTGAAGCCAACATCACCTCCTACCAAGAACTATAGTGAAAACTGCTAGAGATGAATGGCATGTAAAAATTAGCCTTTCACCTGATTCTGGCTAGTGTTTAAATATCCTTCAATCTCATACTTATTGTACACTGCAGTTTGATTCTCTTCCCACCAGCGTTCAGCTTCCTTCTGCGAGAATCGCTTCCGGCTGCAGTCAACAATAGCTATATAGATTAAGATAACATATATAGTGTATGAAGCTAGAGTGCATTTGGTATTCACAATAGCTAACAACATGTTAGGATACATGTTTAAACCTCCAGAATCACTTTTCCCTCACAAAAGCTGCTCATAATAGTTTCTCTTAGAATCAATTCTTTCTCGACGTGAAAAATTACTGAGTTTTCAAACACACTAATAGAATATTTGGAACAATTCCTTTTTCATCATAATCAATTTTGAAACCCAGAAATTACTCCCAGAAGCTTCTTGCTAGAATTGATTCTACTTTTCAGAATCAATTGAAGAAATAAGAATACTAAGAAGGAAGCTATAATTCCCATCCCATGACTAGTAAAGACAGTAAATATGTATATAAATCATGATAAAAAGGGAAGAGAACAAAGCACAAAATAACATGAGATCTTATTCAATCATAAAGAAAAAATTTCACTAGGGGTTTGTCAAATAAATTCGGGATATGATCCTCCAAAGTACAAGATTTCACTTTAGACAGATTATGAGTGCTTGTTATATACAATTTCATAACTGGTTATAGATGTGCATGCATACTATCACATTCTCAATTTTTGATTTTCTAACAAATGTTTCTTACTTTTTCCTCTAAAGTAAATTCCAAGTCAAATTCAAAAATATATTACTAGCATCTTGAAATTAGTGAGTGGTTTTGTGGTGATAAGATCTGTGTAAATATTGTTACTGTCTCAAGTTTATAATAGACATTACCTAAATCTCACGCGTTTAAGGCCGCTATTTCCACATGGCAAGGTTGTAAGTGTGATGTAAACACCAGGCTCATACTGTTCTACCCATTCAACCTTCATGCCATCTGCAGTATCCTGTTGAGGTTCTGCTTCCATCAATCTATCATTTTTGAGCAACTTGCTTTTCCCAAATTTGGATTTTAATGTTGCAGAGAATACTATAGGGGAATTGGAGAGACTGTCCATGTTTCTATCTCTTGGACTCTTCATATCTGTATGTACGGGTGCCAAATTCCGAGGAGATTCATGTAGTCCAGCCTTTCCTTCTTGTCCAGCATTATCTTTTCCTGATATTGTATGAAGCTGCAACTGCAATGATTACAGCTACATCAATTACTATGTATGTACAGAATATGTAAGGGTGAATTACAGATCCTGATTCTCTACAGTCAATTATGCAAAACATGTTCTCAGAATCTAAGCCACTCGATTTTCATCCAATGGCCGAGATTGCTTGACTGCAGTAAGTGCACTAAAAATTGACTGCATAATTAAACTAACATCTCATATCCTGCAGAAATGCCATATACTTAGTTTAGTGCTAGTATGTTATATGTTGTCAATTAGCAATAGGGGCATTAGGAACTTCACTGTGGACATATAAAGCAGATAGTTTAAATAGAGGAATTTTAGGAGACATTTAACCAAACAGTGCTAGAAGTTTTAGTGATGATTTAATTATCTGATATGTAACTCTCAGGAGAGCCATTTTTACTATGAGATTTAACAAGGAGATTGAAAATTCTAGCTTACCAACTGTTACAAATATAATCTAACCCTTTCATGTGTGTTAACTGAAAATCTTACGGTTTTGGGATAGTTGGTAAATGTCATGGTAGCAAAACTTCCATAACCTAGTGGCCTAGAGTTCAATCCTTATTTTCCGCCCATTATTCTAATAAAGAAGATAAGCTTCAACAAATGGTATGTTGGCTAGTACGTGGTCCACGCTTGAAGCCCAATGAACTCTTGCGAGACAGGGAATGTTACAAATAATATAAATTATTCATGTATTTTTACCTAATAACTTCAGCTTTTGGGATAGTTGGTTCATGACACCAACTAAGACAAAGATGTTGATGATGATAACAGAAAAAAACATTAACAGTAATAATAATAAACTTACCCTTAGTGCCAATGCTTTTATGACCTCTTTTGCTGCCTTGCACTTAGCAGCTTCCTCCTTCGCTATAAGCCAACTCTCCTCAACTTTTTGCTGACACTCTTGTATTTTGTTGTCTTTGAGCTCACACTGCTCTTCAAGTCTCCTTGCCTATACAAAGATATGAAATGATTACATGTCAAAGCGACAACAATACAAATGAAATTTCACCAAGCAAATGAGCAGGAAAGGTTTAATTTACAACCAAAGGATATAGGAAACTTAGAATGAGACGAATGTTGCATTCTGAAGGCTAAATATGAAACCAGTTAAGCCAAAGGAAAGAAAGGAAGAATCCCTAAAATGGATGAAAGTTCTGTAAAAAAGCACTGTACCAAGAAATGCTCTTATGCAATAGATACATGTCAAAGCTAAAGCAATTTTAAGGGTTCCAAAAAATGAAATCATTACCTCAGCTCTCAGCCTCTGAACTTCTTCTATGAGCATCTTATCAGAATTTTTTGTATCTGTCTCTGCATAGGGGAAGTTGTGTTCTGTAGATTCTACATTCAGTGGTGAAACCGCGGCTAATTTATTTTTGGATAAAGAAACAAGCCTAGCTGAATTTTCTGCAAAATTGTTTTTAAATAGTGCAGGGCATTGAACTTGCCCCCATGGTGCCACTCCACCTACCACAGAAGCTCTATCCTCTAAATCCTGCTGGCTTTCTTGTTGGTTTTTCCAGTCCTTCCTTCCACTAGGCATGCTTTTCCTGTAACAAGATTGACCGGGAGACAATAGAGGACCCTGTGTCATAGTTGTTCCTCCCCTATCTTCAGTGAGATCACTGAAATTGTTCTGATGCTTCAGCATCTGCTGAGTGGTGTCGCAATTTCTGAACCTCGAGGCCATTACTGAATGTGTATTACTTCCTTGCTGTCGTTCAAAGCACTGATCACAAACCCGAAAGGCCTTGCTCTTACTCGGGGCTAGAGACGCATTTATAGCTTTTCGACTACTACAAGCGTGGCAGAACAAGAGACCGCAGTTATAACAGTGATGCTTCTTCCTTGTGAACCCAAATGGCAACCTACAACCACTACAAGATGACTGGTCACTAATAGAAATAGGCCTGTGCAAACATATCGCAGCTGTGAAGCTTGGTCCACAAGTGATAGTATCTACCTGCCTGTCTCGTAGGGCCTCGACAAAACAAGGCGTGTGTCTGTCTTCAGTATCACCTAACCCTAGTTGCCCATTTTCACCTTTGCCCCATGTATAGACACTCCCTGCAGATGTCAAAACTGCAACATGGTATGAACCAGATGAAATCACTTTCACAAACTCTTGCTTAAGCATTCCTTCAACCATAACTACTCTATCCCTAGCATGTGGATTTCCTAACTGCCCATACTTTGCACTTCCCATCGCGAAAACTTTTCCCATGTTAGTAAGTGCTACAGTCAACATTCTTCCACAGGATACTTGAACAAAATCATAGTCAACAAGCTGTGCAACACAAGTTGGTACAAGCTTGCATCCATTATCAGCATGGCCAAGCCTCCCTTCATCTCCATCACCCCATGTGAATAGCTTACCTGTCGGACTATTGTACCGAAACCGGTCAAACATGACCTCAACAATAGCAGCTGTGTGCCATGATCCACAAGCAACTGACCTCACCTTTAGACCATTAAGAGATTCAACTTCTTTTGGTTTTGAAAAGCTCCGGCGATCCCCGTGCCCGAGAACTCCAAATGTACCATCTCCATATGTGAATAACCTCCCACAGCTTGAGACAATTGCAGTGTGCCATTCCCCACAAGCTACACTTGAAATACTAATACCATCTAATGGTCCACTAAGTTTATATGGTATCCACTGACTTCTAATTCTCCCTTCATCAACCGAATCTAAACTGCATACATCATTCCCCCAAGTGTATACTTCACCAGAATCTGTCAAAGCACATGTATGATACTCACCACAGACAATGTCTTTTACATGAATACCACTAAGAGAATCAACTATTTTGGGGGAGCTAATGTCCATATCAATTTTTTGCCCTAGATTTCCCCATTTCCCTTGACCCCAGCAGAACACTTCCCCTTGTTTTGTAACTAAAGCAGCATGTTTTCCTCCTAAAGCAAATTTTTGTACATCTAACATTGCAGTGGATTCAAGTAGCTTTGGCACTAAAGAATAATTTTTTTGCTGTGCAAACCTTTCATTCACAATCCCTACAAGACATTCAATCCCCCCACCCCATATCATTATATCCTTCAATACATTGTTATTTCCTACATGTGGGGAGGTAGGAGGCATCACAGACTTGTAGGACAAATCCTTCTTGGATTCCTTGTCAACGCGTGTCGAATCACGCTTGCTATGAATATGTTGATCGATATATGGAGAACTTGGGACTGAATTATCTGCTATGCCACGAGAGCTGGAGAGGAGTGATGCTGATGAATAGAAGTTTTCGGATGTGCATGACAAGGCATCAGAAAAGCACCTTTCTGAAAGTGACAATGTAGGACTTGCACATGAGCTGTGTACCTTCAAAATAATGACAAAAGTGACAAGTTATTGTTTTGCTTTTTTCCTTTTTTGGAGAGAAAGTAAGATCTAAGTGATTTCTATTAACAGGGAAAAGAGGAAAGAACACATGCAAAACTACTAGTCTAAGTTAATCTGGAGTTTTATGATTGCATTGTAGTAGTATTCAACAATATTACTCTGAGACATCCTGTGAACGAGTCATTGATCGTGAATGTAAAATTACCACATTGGTTCACAGGCACCTGAGGAAACATTGGAATCAAAATCTCTTAACACAAGAAAACCAAAAGATATCCTTGCCCAAGAATGCTATAGCAAAAAACTCTCTGAGGAATCAGAATATAGAAAACTCTTCTATCTCTCTTTATATTATTGAACCAATAGCTATCTGTGTTTAGCTAGAGTAATAAGTTTTATTCTTGTCTAAATCCAACTACCCTGTAAATCAAAATTGTAAATCATCTGAAGAGTATTGACGATGTGTTTTTACTATCTCCAAGGAATGAACAAATTGAGTTTAAAATTAAGAATCTAAATGAAAATGAAAAGGACAAAGACAGACAATATGCTAATCACATAAATATAAGGGCAGAAATTCAAACACATAGCTACACATATCCATTTATTGGTTCTCTTTTCCCTGACCCTAATGGCCATGGGCATGACCATAATTTTCTTCAATAAAATAGAGAATATCTCTTCTGAAGCTGAATTCTGAAACAAGATATCATTAAATCTTTCAGCTGTTGCTTTCATTCTCATATTATGTTGTTCTTTGTCTTTTCCCACCCTTTAGAACTGTGAGGAATTGATCATAAAACAATCAGCTAAAGCTAGTTATAGATCGCAGGTGAAAGAAACATTTTTCATAGTTTCGAAGCATGAAACGGTTAAAATATACTGTAACAAAGAAGATATATGAAACCTGAGCAAATTGAGAGGTTTCATCCAGAAGGCCAAGATTTTTCTTTCTTCTTAGGAATCCAGCTGGACTACTAACACAACTCTGCACCCCTTTGCAGCTTCTTAAACTACTAAAAGCTCTGGGTTGTTGGCTCCTAGATATCACAGCTTTCAATCCAACATACCAAGAAGCAGCTTGGGCTTTGTCCTTGCATATCTATAGTTAAAATAGATAAGTCAAGCTAGAAATATTGGAAAACAAATACAGTTAATGCATGTCTGGATATCCTACTACAATTGATTCTAAAGTCAAAATCAATTCTGAGAAGAAGCTTCTGAGTTTCATTTGAAGAAAGAGAAGTTGATCCAAACATGTTATTAAATTCAGGTTAGATCACAAATATTACCAGCTCAAGGGAGCGCTCCCCGTTTGCGTAGATGAGTGAAAATGAATGGTACTCCTTTTCAGGTTGTTCATTTTGTCTCTGGGACCTTATCTGAAAATTGTGAGCCATTTATTAGACCAAAACATGATTTTCACTGTTTTCATTTCTCTTTCAAAACCTTCACATTCACGTGGACAGTGCATCATGCGAGAACTCTTACATACATTTCCTTGGCCTTGAACGATATTCGTAACCGCACTCAACCGCAAATGTTTTTCCTGCTGGCCTGAGTGCCAAATCAAATTTCTCTCATCCTAGAATCAGGGGAAAGAAGACCCCCTTTAGCAACATTATCGTAAGTTAATGACAAAAATAAGACATATAAAGCAAATTTCACGCACTCTGATGTTAGCAACAATATAATTTAGGGGTCATAATACATTGGAACATATATACAATACAAACATATGGTGCTCCTAAATCTAACATATATAAAAGAATTTTGAGAATAAAATGAACTAGTAAATATGATCCATAGGCAATTTTCATATATTCATGGTGAGTGGTCTGAAGAACTTCTGGAGATAATGTGCCATCTCACTAATACCTACCAGCGAAAGTCTGAAAGGGCATAGCTTCGGCTTTCCTCTATCACCACACTTGAGTAAATATGCACCTTTCTTTATGGATACAATTGCCTGAACAGAAATTCAAACCAATGTTTCAGTTGTTGAGGAAGAAAATCTGGTTCTCTAGGAGGTAAGGTGAGCAAACAGTAGAGAAGATTGCACAAAGGAGATACACAAACTATATCAATATATCAGTCACATTGGCAATTTCAGAACAAAGACTAAAAACTTTAAGAAAATTGCTCCAAACAAAAGACAATATTTTGCAGCCTAACTATGATCAAACTAAAATTGCAGAGATTTTATCTTGTAAGAATCAAACTGACAACTGATCTTTTGTGTGTTTGTCTGGTTCTTGAGAAAAAATCATTTGGAATAATAAGAATCACTCCTGTTTTACATAAATGCAACAAATAATATGAGCTGGAAAAAAATGAGGTGGTCTGTGTTGAAAAAAATTATTTGAAGAACTGATATTAATCAATGAACAAATAATATCAGAAATTGGATATCTGGATCGGTATCATTATGGAAAATGATTTGATATAAAAATTTAAATTTTGAACTAGAACCAGTAATTACCAAAATTTGACTCCCATTACAGTTTATGCACATTGCAGAGGAAAAAACTCTTCAATCACAGGGCTAAACAACTAAAAATCAATGTTGGAAAAGAAGAATAAACTTGATTGGCAATGAAGTTTCATTCCAAAAGCACACCAATTTGAGAATTTTGGAAACAAGAGAGAAGAAAAGCTGAGAACAGTTCAACACTGGAAAGACCATGATTTTGAAATCATGCCAAAAGAGAAAGTGAAGAATGAAAAGAATTGGTAAAAAAAACAAAAAAAAACAAAAATGTGACCTGTTCAACAGTTCTGTCAAATGGGAGTGGTGCCAAGGAGTCTTCTCCCATTGTCATGTTGTATTTTTTTCATGGAAGAGCAGAAAATGACAGACAAAGGAACCAGAAGAAGAGAGTCCTTGATTTTCCCAACAGGTGGAACCTTATCAGTAACAGCAAAATGATTGAAGAATGCTGCAGAAAAAGATGCTTCTCACTCTCTCTCTCTCTCTCTCTCTGAAGAAGTGTCTGAATGAACAGAAGAACATAAAACATGAGAAAGAAACAGGTTAGACAGAGTGGAAGAAGAAGGTAGGTTCTTCTCTTCCTTAAATGGGTTCCCTTTGTTTATTAAGGATTTGGTGAATCTGTTTTTTGCAGTGCCTGTAAAAATTGAGAACTCATTAAAAACCCATTTGCACGTGTACACCACCACCTCACATGCGATTTCCTCTTTCTGGGATTTGAAAGAAAGCACTGTTACTTATTGTCCTTTCCCTCTTTCTCTAGCTTTTTTTCATTAGAATAAAGATGGGTAGACATTCAAAGAGTGTAAATCACTAGAGAAATAGGAAGAGATGAGAGATAAGTGATATATGATGGGATGTAATTGAAAGAAAGAAATAGAAAAAAAATAAAGTGTCCAAAAGTTTATATACTATTTGAGTGTACATCAATCAATCATTGTTGTTTTCATTTATCATAAATAAATTAATAAACAAATGAATGTTAATAATACAATAATTACTCATTACTCATACATACATACCATAACAAAAAGAAGATGCCATTTGGGTCTTTGGACCAAGCTAATCCACAGTTGTCTTTCTCATAAAGGTGGTCTAATATTTAGGGATCAAAGCGTAATTACAGGACCTTACTTTGTGGTACAAATGGATTGTATTTTGAATACAATTTTCCTTTTTTGTGAAAATTTAATATGACAATTAGTACAAACCATGTGCTGCAAAACAGGTTCAAATTACTATAAATAAACCAATAAGTCCTGGTACACTTGATAGATAGTTGAGCTCCTTAAATATTTAGTTAATAGTTCGACTTATGAACGATTCATGCAGAGAATGATTTTTTTAGAGAGGATTATTAGTTTAATGTAATCGCCTCAAGAAGATTAATCTCATTGTTGCCAGCTGTGAAATACATTAATAATAGCAAAAATTTACTATAAAAGAACATTTTGTGGGTAGGTGGTGGTTACCATTTTGGAGCATTGGTGTGGATACCCTAATCTCAAGAAAAATAACCTGTAAATAAATATAAAAATATTCATTTTATCATTGGTTTCCTTGTTTTTTACCATGAAAAGAGAACTACTGTCTACTGGTTGCAAGATTAATGTTTCCAAGTTGGGGTCCAGGCAAGAATATTTAAAAGGAGAAATTATTATATAGTTGTCTATTTGACTGATCAGCAGCGATTTAGAAGGTTTCAAAGGGACAAGAAAGGTGGTGACTGTGCTTATTGTAATTATTCATCAACAGAGAAATTTGGTGCTTAAAATGGTGTTCTGTATGTCTAATAGGTCTAATTACTAGGTAAAATGAGCTTGGGATGCTTTTCACAATTATTGGAACTGATTATCAAGAAGTATTCATGGATTCTGTTTAATTAGTACTCTGAAAAGAGCAAATAGATCGTATATCATGATTTTCATAGTGCATATTTGAATATACAATGAAAAATCACCGTTAAAAAATTACAATAGATAAAAACAACTTCCTTTATACATATTTTTATGGCTATTTATCATGATTTTAAGCTTAGTGTAGTCATCCACATAAATTTGATATAGAGAAAAGAAGGTTGTTTGTCAGTAATAGTACTATGCAATGGAAATGGTAGATAGGTGAGGAAGTGATTTCCATTTCCTTCCAAAGTTAGGTTCACTAAAGTCATATTAACACTGGCATTTTGTCTACCATGTAGGTCCCATGGACAGTTCATGTGACCTTTTAAGATTTTGTTTAATATTTTGTGTGTTTTCTTTTCACATTTGCACCCTGTGCTTAGTCCTTTCCAAATTTCCATCCAGGGAACAGTAAATCTTACCAAAGAGGGGGGGCCTGCTTGTTTTTTCCAACTATTCAACATTCTTTATATACCAACCTGCTAACCTTGCAGGTTCTCTTTATTTGCCTAGTCCTAGATATTGCTCCTTCTTTTTTTCTCACTCTGTAATTCATTTTCATGTTCAAGACCTTCTCATGTTCAAATTTTAATAATTATCTCTCTTCATTTTGTCAAATAGATGGAAAATTCTGAATATTTATAAGAATAATTATAGGTGAACATACATTTACTGTTCAACACACAATCATAGCGGACTAAAATGTATGTTGATTGAATATCTAATGAAATTTTATATTTGAGAACCATTTTCGTATTTATAAAGAGAAAGCTAGAGTCACCGGAATAAGGTGAGAACATTTTTGTGAGAACATTTTTTAATAACATCCAGGCATAACATTACTGTTGAAATATTCTTGGAAAATCTCATACTCAAGAATAATTTTTGATAACTAGTAACAAATCGCCACGTTAATCCCTAAAAATTAAAATAACCTTCTGTTATCTTTTTTCTTTTTCTTAAAAATATAATTTTACCTTCACGTATATAATTCTTTTTTGAGTCTCATGAGACGCCAATCCCTCTCATAATGTGGAATGCATGCATTTTTCATTCACCAGGTCAACCTGTCCCTTTTCAAACTAAAATGATGTATCACTGATTTTCCATGGTCAATCAATGCCGCAACGTATTCTTCTCATCGGTAATTATGTGTTGGAGGAAATGGTATATATAAATTAGGGTTAAATGTGTTTTCGGTCCCCGTAAAATAGAGGTGAATTGAATTTAGTTCTTTTAAAAAAATTCATATCTTTTAATCCTCGAAATTAATGAAATATGTAAAGTAATCTGTTATTCATTTTCTAGCAGTTTTTACTCATTAGTGGCGGTTTTCAACCACCACAAAATGGGTTAGTAACGGTTAAAACCGCCACAAAAAGCACTATCGGGACTAAATTCTCCTATTTCACATGTTGGAGCCTACAAGTTATAAAAAAAATTAAAGGGCCAAATTCAAATCACTCCTATTTTTCAGAAACTAAAAATAATGTTAACATCATCCAAAAGTTTGAGTATAAAAAACTAATTACCAATATGGGGTAGTTTTAGACGTGTAGGATGCTTATGTAGCGATCTAGTTAGAATTCGCCTTAAATGAGCTGAGTTACACATGAAAATTATATAAAAAAAATATACTGTAATCATTGCTGACAGTGTGTGCATAAAGTAGGCAAAAAAACTGACAAAGAAAACTCGCCTCAGGTGAGGCGATTTCTTTTGTGGAGAAAGCAAAACTTGTCAATGTCAAGACAACTTGTTTCTTTGTCCATCCCCTCTCACCGCCCATGTCCTCAACTCCCCACCATCCCTACCTCTCCCCTGCCCCCACCCTTCCTCCCCTAAAACCTTCACACTCTCAAACCCTCACCCCATATCTTGGTCCTGCCGCCCCTCTTCTCCCCTTGTCGCCACCCTTTCCCTCAACTCCTCAGTGCCCCGCTCCTCACTTCTCCCCTTGCTTACTGAATACTATATTGTAACTGAATTGAACAAAATCAATTGGTGATGCTTGGTCAATTGATTCTTACAATATACAAGTGTTTGATAATTGTAAACTTCTCACAACTCATGGAGCAAAGAATGTAAGGATTGAGATCTATGGTAGAAGAATCTAGTTCTGACACAAGTATCTATTTGTCATCCGTGACATAACTGAGGTGGAGAATATACATTTATTTTTTTGAAACAATCATGAATTTTGGATCAAACTCATCACACAGGTTATTGATGGTTGCACTGCTAACTCACTGATTGGAAGCTTCGTCAGAAGAGAAGATTCCCTCCAAGCAACTCTCTCTTCATGATTCCATCGTTAACGAGGTTACGCACCTCCCTCTTGGCAGCCTGTGTTGTACCAAGAACTTTCTCTTCGAACGTAGCTTTTCTCACCGTCCCCTCCGACGGCTTTAGCGTCGGTTGAGGGCCATTCTCGCCACCATTCATGCCTTCACTCTCAACTTCCATTCCTTAACTTACTAAATGTAAGTGCAAGTGGAAAGGTTCATGGTGAAAATCAACATTTCTTCCCACACCTCCCACAATTGTATCCGTCCATGGAAAGGTTTACACATTTGTTCTTGCAACAATCAGGGCTACCTTTAGCATTGCAAATCTTGGGGTATTTGTCAAAAATCCCTAATTCTTTCAAAAACCACAATTTCTTGAAAGAATTAGAGGCGGCACAAAATCTCCAATTTTTTTCAAAAATCCCTAATTCTTTGATGAAGATGACACTGATGAAGATGACATGCTAAATCACTCTGATAAACATGCCCTTGCGAAATCTGATCTAACAATTTCTGGGTACGGAGGGGGCTATCTACGGTGGTGGTGGTGGTGGTGCGGTTCCAATTTCACACTCCATAGGGGCTGTGTACAACGGGGTGGGGGTGTAAAATGTGATATCTCAAGTGGGGTTCTAAATGCAAATATGATATTTCAAAAATATATTATAAAATTATTTAAATAAACACATTAATTAATTGAGGTGGAAATATATTTTCAAGTGAGAATTGAAAAATGAGGTGGAAACAGTTAAAACAAATGTTAAATTCTTATTGGATCATCTAGGCATGGTGTGAGATAACCCAATTTGAGTATGAAGTTATTTAAACCTCCCTTTATTAAAATACTAATGCAATGCAGACGCCTAATAAACTACTCAAAAGGAAAATAGATACTTGTAGCTAGGTGCACGCTAGCAACCTTTCTCTATATATGTATCCTCCAAAATAATAGCTAGCTACCCTAATAACTTAGTTAGGGGTGCAACCTATGAACCTAATTGATAATGACGGAAACGGTGACTTGAATACCTTAAAGTGATATGCGCAAGAAAGTAAAATGTATAGTTATCGTCGATAAAGATAATAGTGGAGATGTTCAAATTATAATAACAATAAATATATAATAAATTTTGAAATTATTTAAATTTATTTCATTAAGTTTTAAGTGATTAATCCTCAATACATACTAAGGTACTGTTCGATAAATAGGTAAAAAGGAACAAAACACCACATATAAGTTTGGTCATGTGTTTGTCATGTTTTATTAAAGATGAAATAGGATAAAACATATAACTTGAGGAAAGAGACACTTTGATTCGTTGAAAATGGTGGAAGGAAACAAAATACTCTCTTAAAATTTTTACAAGGTGAACAATGCCCTTTATTTATATTTAAAATCTTTTGATTATATAATAATAAAAAATCATTTTTAAAAAAAGAGAAAATTGATTATTGTATCTACACATAAATGAATTTTTACTTTTCAAAAAATCACTTAAAATAAAACAAATTATTTTTTCAAAAGTAAAATATTTTTTTTAAGCAATGACAAAGGAGGAAATTATTTAAATTCACTTCAATATAAAAGAAGCACTTTTATAATTTTGTATCCAAACAC
Organism: Acmispon strigosus; assembly: GCA_030819835.1. NCBI lineage: Eukaryota > Viridiplantae > Streptophyta > Magnoliopsida > Fabales > Fabaceae > Acmispon > Acmispon strigosus. The sequence goes on from JAUAMA010000007.1 coordinate 36,181,874, forward strand.
TTAAAAATCACTTTATAGTTTTGCATCCAAACAGTTTAAAAAACACTTTTATAGTTTTGTATAGAACAATTTAAAATCACAAAATAAACAATGACAAACGGTTTAGAATCACTTTTATATAAAAAAATCACTTTTATAGTTTTGTATCCAAACAGTTTTTTTTTGTTACAAGAGGAAATTGTAACCAAACAGTTTAAAATAATTTTTGTACCTAAACAGTTTAAAAACTAATTATATAGTTTTGAATTCAAACAGTTTAAAATCGCAAAATCAACAATGACAAAGGTTTAAAATTACTTCTATATAATTTTTTTTTATAGTTTTGTATCCAAACAATTTAAAATCACTTATTATATTTTTACACAAACAACTTAAAAAATATATAAGTGATTATTTTTTTGAAAGTAAGTAATTATATCATGAAATAAGCAATGAGAAATGAGTTATATATATAACATTCAATTATGATCAATTTTTACACTCAATCAAATATTAAAGATAGGATTATAGATGTAATTAAAATTGTTGTTCTCTTCAGATCACTTTGAGTTACCAAACGCAACACACAGAACATTATTGTCTTGTTCCATCATATTTTGTCCTACTTTATTCTATTCTGTCTTGTCCTGTTCTGCATCAAACAGTACCTAATTATCGCTTAAAGTACACTATTTTCTTTCCGTGTATTACTTATAGTAGTATTCTTTCCTCTCCTTCTCTAAAGCCAAACAAACATTAAAGAACGCCAAACATGTCGGCTCCTTAGCAATGAATTAACAACGCCCACAATGTAACACCCCAATTTTGGGTTGAGGGTTACATGGTAAAAACGCGGAAATTAAAAACCTCTCAGAAAACAACTCATTTTTCTTAAAAGGTTTTCGTCTCTCTTATTTACTTAAAAATAATATAAGTAATAATTTTCCCCATAAATAATAATTACTACGCGGAAGCAAAACGAGGAAAATATTACAACAAAGAAAATTGCTCAACAGCGAGCCCAAAAATAAAATAAACTAAAATAGCGGAAAATATTAAGACATCAATCGTCTTCTTCAAATTTCTTCCACGATTCCGCTGCGCACTCTGATTCCATAAAGCTTCTTCAAGAGACGACGATCAACACCCTATCTATTTTCTGGCGTTAAGCGCCCAAACACAAACAGAAAGGGTTAACTCGAGAACAAACAACAAATACCAAACAACATGTTGAAAGGGGAGAAAATAATTAACAACAACCATATTATCAACATACATTATTTTCTCATTTTACAACATCACTCCAGTTTATGCATGAACCTCAAATGCTAAATGCACAACTATGGCCAAATCATCGTTCCAAGAGGAACCGGACAATCTTGTGACTAACCGTCACCCCAATGTCCTCAGGCACAGTCCCGTGATTACCCATCACACCATCGGCCTGTTTGGTCACGTGGTTACACCGCCACCCCACCATTCTCAGCAGCTTTGTGGTTACCCACCACCCACTGCTTTGACAGTTCCGTGGTTAACCACCACCCCTGTCGTCAACCTACAACAATGCATATGCCATGACAACATGTTCAACATCAACATGAATCAACAATTGCCATTATTACAAAATAATCACCCTCATATTCATCTCAACATCATCACATCATAATCATCAATCTCAAATCCAACATGTTATATTCTCTGATAATAATCCCAGCATGCATCACAATACCATTCATCTCATCATCACAAACATAGAGTAATTCACAATCATCAAGGAGAAGTAAGCACCACTGACTCTATCTAGACCCAGAGTTACCCTTACCTTTTAATCCTTTGCTTGGTCTTGTCCTTCAACCTTATCGGGAGAATTGGTCAAGGTATGAATCCCAGACCTTCAAGAGTGCAAGGAACCTCAGGGACTAAGAGGATTTCACGTTGTCTTACTCCTTCCCAATACAAAAACGCAGCAGCAAAACAAAGGAGAAGATAGCAGAAGAAAATGCAGCAAAAGACTAACGTGCAGAAGAGTTTTGGAGGCAGCAGCAAGGGAATAGAGTTAGGGTAAAAATCTGAATGTGGAGGCTCCTAAGGTGCACGAAATTCACCTTAATATCCAGCCAAATTCTCAGCCATAACACCCCTCATAACTCAGCATTATCTCTCCATTATTCCCATTAAATCACCCATTAACTCACCATTAATCAAATATTCAAATTCTGCATTTATATCCCCTAATTACTCTCATTAAACTCCATTACTACCTTGTTTAAATTTTAAATCTGATTGTAACTCCTATTAAACTCCATTTAAACCCATTTATTGCTCATTAATCTCATGTCTCAATTCAAATTCGAAATCAGCCTTTAACCACCAAAAATCTGATTAAAATTAAAACATACCTCACTAGGATTCAAACACAAGCCTTGCCAATCAATTGCCTAAGTCTTAACCACTAAACCAAGGTTCTTCTTGTTAAAGCTCTTACACTAATATTCTTTTAAGCCTCTAACTCGAACCATCATGTTCCTATTTCAAAATATCATTAAAGCTCTTAATACTAAAACCCAAACCAACCTTGACTAGTCCAAGGACTAAACCACAAATGTCCAAACTTAAAGGACCAAAACCTAATTATAAATCTCCAAGGACCCAAGTATAATTACTCAAAACTTGAGGGTCTTACACACAACAACGTTTCTTGCATATTATTAGGTAGCGTTTGACCCAACTTTGTTTTAACTTAAAAGTTACTTTTAAGTTAAAGCTAACAATAAGATCTTAAAAAAAAAAAGGCAAAAGTTGTTTGCCAGTTTTCGTTTTTTTTAACTTAAAAGTTATTTGGTAAAATATTTTTGAAAGATTTTTTTTGGCGAGGGTGTTGCCGGAGAAGACGACGAAGCGGCGGCGGTGGTGGCTGGAGGCGGTGGTGGCGGCCCGAGGCGGTTGTGGTGGCCAGAGGCGGTGGTGGTGGTCGGAGGTGGTGGTGGTGGCCGGAGGTGGTGGTGGTCGGGGCGGTGGTGGTGGTTGGGGCGGTGGTGGTGGCCGGAGGTGGCGGTGGTGGTCGGATGTGGCGGTGGTGGTCGAAGGTGGTGGTGGTCGGAGGTGGCGGTGGTGGTCGGAGGTGGTCGGAGGCGGTTGTGGTGGCCAGAGGCGGTGGTGGTGGCCGGAGGTGGTGGTGGCTGGAGGTGGCGGTGGTGGTCGGAGGCGGTGGTGGTCAGAGGTGACGGTGGTGGTCGGAGGTGGCGGTGGTGGTGGTTGGAGGTGGTGGTGGCCGGAGGCGGTGGTGGTGGCCGAAGGCGGTTGTGGCCGGGGCGGTGGGAAGTGAAAAAAGTAACTTATTAGAAAAAAGTTCAATCAATTAACTTTTTATTTAAAAACTAATTTTCAACATTTTCTATGTAAAAAAAATAACTTATTTTTTTAGATCTTATGCAAAATTGTATTTGGCCCAACTTATTTTAAAAACAACTTAAAAGTAAAAAAAAAATGTTGGACCAAACACTACCTTACTTCAATATATATACCTGCTTTCCTTGTCTTAATTAGATGGTTAACCAACAATTCTACGCATGGTCATTTCCAACCCTCCTTTTCAAAGAAAACGGCTGAACTACTTTGATTTTAGTTGTAAGTGTTCTTGAAGTTGATAATAAAGTATACATTTTGAGGACGGGGGCATGACAATTAGGAGAATAAAATAATAATAAGGTGATTGCATCTTATTTCAATCTCCTGTTTGTTGTGCATACATAGTAAGATAATGATATGTTATCTTTTAGGCTTAAATATATTTGGGGTCTCTGACATTTGAAAGAGAATTATTCTAGGTTCCTAAAAAATTAATTTGTAAAATTGGATCCCTAATATATGTTTTTTAATCAAATTTAGGATAAATCTCAATTTAAACTGATTAATGAATCTAATTAGTCTAGTCATCAATCTTAGTCACTATTTAATATTATTAGGTATTTTTCTTAAATCCACATCAGCATTTTCAATAATTTTTTTTTTACTTTTCCTAAAAATTACTTTTCCCCCAAAATTATTTTCCCCCCAATCGGAACCCTAATCTTCTGAAGAACTTGAAGGACCTGCCAGGAGAAGAACTCGAAGGAGAAGCATTCTGAAAAACCAGATGGAACTATCAGATTTGCAAAACAACAACAACAACAACAACAACAACAACAACAACAACAACAGAGGAAGCAGCACTGCTCACCATTGACAACCTTCTCCTTCTCCTTCTCCTTCTCCTACTTCTTCTTCTTCCCATTCCCATCTTGTTTTCGATGGCAGACACCAATCTACACCCTTCATCATGTCCGTCCAACCAAGCTCTTCTTCATCGTCTCCTTCTGCTTCTGTCTCCGCCCCCGCTCCCGCTCCTCAACCTCAACTCATTGACGCCTCCCTAGCCATCGCCACCAGATCTGACCCTCCCTCCCTCGATTCCATCGTAGCCACCGTTGTCATCGTCGCCAACCCGCCCAAGCGATCCACTAAGGACAGACACTCTAAGGTGACGACAACAACAACCAATCTACGCAGCAAAACGAAATCGCCAATGGTTCTTCTTCACCGAGTTCTTCTCCTTCCACTTTTTCAGAAGATTAGGGTTCAGATTGGGGGAAAATTAATTTTTGGGGAAAAGTAATTTTTGGGGAAAGTAAAAAAAAAAATTAAGGTTATTAAAAAGGCTGATGTGGATTTAAAAAAAAGACTTAATAATATTAAATAGTGACTGAGACTGATGGCTGGGCTAATTAGATTCATTAATCAGCTTAAATTGAGATTTGTCCTTAATTTGATTAAAAAACATATGTTAGGGATCCAATTTTACAAATTAATTTTTCAGGGACCTAGAATGATTCTCTTTAAAATGTCAGAGACCTCAAACATATTTAATCCTATTTTTTATCATGTTTAATTCATCGTTTGTATAATTTACATTGAGAGCAATATTTGATTAGAATTCAACAGGATAAGTTACCAATTTTATATTCTTTTTCACTCTTACCCTAAATTAAAAAAAATTCATTATTTATAATGATTCATAATTTTAAAATATACTAACTTATAAAAGTGAAAATATTAATTTTTTTATTATTGGCTAATGCCCCGTCAAAGTTATTTAGCTACATCCGTTCCACAAATACTACATCTGTTCCACAAATATTGTTTTTAGTCCCTCTTAGTTTTTTTTTATAAATATTTGTTGTTTTATGAAACCAAGACTTTTTTCCTAATTTTTTTCTTAATGAATTTTGTTTCACTTATCATCTTTCATATTAACCAATTACAACTCTTTCATATCAATTACATTCTTCTTTTACTAAGGCAGTATTTATGTTCTACATGATACTGGTAAAAACTAAATAAGAGTACTTTAGTAAAATTGTACTATCAATAATTGTCATGTTACTCTTTGTGCCACAAGCTTAAACAATAATATTTGTAAAACAGAGATAGTAAAAGACATGATGGGTTGCAGACAGGATGGAGTTGGACTGGGCAAGAGGCCCAAGACAGATCCATATACCACAAATCTAGATGAGATGCAAACAGAAGAGATGCCCCACCATTCAGAGACAAGTACACACGCCTGCTATCATATGAGCTCAGACCCACACGACAGATAGATTGGGCAGAGCTAGAGCACCTAAGTCTTGCTAATAGCCTTAGGCAGTACATTGAGACCCTAAGATGGGGGAGAGTTTCTGAGATAGATGAGGGCGCATACTAGCAGCAAGGGCTGTGCAAAAAAACGACCCGACCCATACCCGAAGAAAACCGGCCTTTTAAAAGATGTAGGGTCGGGGCGGGTCGGTTTAAGGGGTTGGCCGGTTTGAAGAAATGGGCTAAGACTGGTTAGTACGGTCGGGTTCGGGTCTGACTCCTAAATCCGTCGGAACCCAGCCCAACCCGAGGGATCATATTTTTTTTTTCCTAGGGCCTATATATGTTTTGCATGAACTATTTTGAGGAACTCATCTCATATATCTTGTGTGAAGACATGTTTGCTTGCGTCTTACTGAGAGTTGTGTTCTTGAGCTTGAGGACAAGCAACCTAAAATTTATGTTTGAGGACAAATTGTCGTTAAGTATAGGGGTGTGATGATCTGCGATTGAAAGCTATTTTTCTAGTTTATTTTCATGTAGTTTAATATATATATTTTAGGGCACTTTGATCATTTTATGACACATTAGGCTTAGTTCATGCATTTAAAAATTTATTTTATATCTTTTACAGTTTTTATATTATTTTTCTAGGTTTTATTAGGAGATAAGTTATTTCAAGTTGTTATATCTTTATTATCTTCTTTTTATTGTTATTTTATTGTATTTCAGAAAAAAGGAAGGAAATCGAAGTGCTATAGGACCTATGGCGCGATAGTGCCACTTCGCGCCGCTGCTGCTTCTCACGCGAGTGTCTTGGTCTCTGGAATATGTCGCTCCAGCATCGCGCGTCTACTTCGCTTGCTGGAAACTTCCGCGCGAGAATCGTGCAAATCATGAGTTAAAACTCGCGCGATCGCGCGACCATGCAAGAAACACTATACATTCTTTTTTTACCTAGTTTTGGAGATCTTTTGGACTGGAAAAGGCTACTGAACTAATCCTCTTTTGTACCGGAGATAGATGATATTATTTCTTTAACTATGTTTGGATTCGTTTCAGTTTTTATATGAAGAATTATTCTCCATTCATGAGTTTCTCTCTTGTTTTGATTAATATCTAATGCATATAGATAACTTTGCATGTTTTTATACAATTGGGAAATTTGGTAGGAATTAGGGAACTAGAGAGAAATTGGATTTTGGTCTCTACACTTTAGGGATAAGAGTAGTAATTAATATGTGATTGTCTGATAATAAACTGAATATCTAGTTAATTAGGATTATGTTCTAAGGGATCAACTATCACTAATTAACTAGAAGGAGAATTTGACTAAGGGATTAGCATGCAAGTGATCACATAGACACAACACCTTGAACAAGTTTAACTAAATTCATATATAATCGGAGCGGGTATAGGCATAGCGAGAGTAACAGATTCAATTCCCCAGCGTAGTTTCTCTCCAACAGTTTTCCAAATAACAATCTTTTATTTTCTTTATAATTTGCTTTTCGTGATAATCAACAATCGTTAAAACCTCCATTTTATTATTCTTTTCAACTTTACAACTGATATTGGTAACGTTAGAAGTTAACTTCCACAGTCCTTATGATTGGATAATTATAACCGTTGGCGAATCTGTATACTTGCAGATTGACACATCATTAGCGAAGGCCTTGACTCTCCTACATGAGATTTCCGCGCAGCTCACCCAGCATCACCACCTCCACCTTCTGAATAGTGGAGTAGGTAGTTAGTTTTTCTGTGACTTTTTCCTTTTTTTTTTTTTTTTTTTCTTTTCTACGATAAACTTGTTCTTATTTTTCTTATTTTTTACATTCGGGACGACGTTCATGCTGAGTGTGGGAAGGGAGTTCATTATATTCATCTTATATATCCTACACCCGTGCATATAATATCTTCATTACAACCTATTAGACTATCTATGTGCTTAATTTTGGTGTTCCACTGATTTACTTGATTGGGTTGGAACCTGTGCTTTGAATATGTGTTAAAATCTTGGAAAAGGGGAGAAATTGAGTATAACTTGAAACTTTTCCAAAAGAAATCATACTCGATATGTCTCCTTATTGGTGTGTTTTACCTTGACTGAGCATACTATTAGGATAATATCTAGACTTAAGCACAACCCCTAAATGTGGGCTTTTGAGCAAAAAATGTATACTTCTTCAATATGTTTTCTGAGTGATTATATGATGTATTCGCACCTGCTTGAGTCTGTGACAAGCATATCAAATGGATAGATATAGTATCTGCTAATATTACAGAGAGGCAAGACTTTCTTGGCTTCCAGAATTATGTTTTATTGTATCCCTTAATAGCCTCAAACGAATTTTGTAAGACCCTCAAGTTTTGAGCAATTATACTTTGGTTTTTGGAGATTTTATAATTAGATTTTGGTCCTTTAAATTTGGATATTTGTGTTTTAGTCCTTGGACTAGGTGAAACTGTTTTGGAGTTTAGCATTTAAGAGCCTTTAAGGAGGTTTTGGAATTCAAATTTGAAATGGGAACATGATGGTTTGACTTGGAGGATTATAACAATATTCGTGTAAGAGTTTTAACAAGAAGAGTTGTGGCTTAATGGTTAAGACTTAAGCAATTGATTGACAAGGCTTGTATTTGAATCCTAGTGAGGTAGGTTTTGGTTTTAATCTGATTTATGAGGAAAGAGGAGTGTTGCTTCAGAATAAGAGCTGAGAATTTCGTGCTCTTCCTCTCCTCTCCCTTTCACTTTTGCTTCTTTTTCCTTCTTCCAAAAGCTGAGAGCTTAGAACCTAGGTTGTGTACCGATGAAGCCTGAAAACGATGATCCGTTGGGAAAAGAGATGGAGAGAATACAGAAAGCTATGCAACAAGTGGAGAAGGACTACGAAGAGAAGAAGGCAAGGTTGAGGACTGAGTTCGAGAAAGAATTGGTAGAACTCTGCAAGAAGTATGATGTTGTGTACCAAGGGATCGAGGTTGGTGTTTCCTTTCTTTTCCTAGGTCATATGTTTTAGAGTTTTGGGAAACTATTAGAATTTTGAGTTTATATGATATCCAAAGTGTTTTATAATGAGTTTTGAGCTTGGGAAAGTATGATTTTCGAAAAGTAGAGTTTATAATTAATTTTGGGGTGAAAAACAGTGTTTTCAGGGTTTCTGGCAGGGAGCCAATGCATGAGCGCTGGACTCCCAACGTCTGGGCATTGGAATTCTGCCCAGTTCGTGTTGCCAGACAGGGACCCAACGCTTGAGCGTTGGAACCCAACACTTGGGCGCTAGGCCCCTGACAGCAAGTTGTTGTTTTGCTTGTTTTGGGTTTAAATCTTGTGGAGTTGTTTTCTGGTCTTTTTCATAGATATTGATGATGGTACAAATGTGTTATTATGATAGGCCGGAGATCAAGACCAATCAAAGGAGTAAAAGGTAAGGGTAACTCAAGTCTAGATTGAGTCAGTTGTGCTTACCATGAGTTTGTTGTTGGAAACTATTCTGTTTATGATGATGAAATTGATGGTGCTGTGATGCATGCTGGAATTGATATTTGATGATTATAATGTGTTTGGATTTGGGAATTGGGATTATGATATATTGATGATGATGATGTTGAGGTGAACTTGATTATGTTATGTGGATATCGTATGCGGATTGTTGTTCCATGTTGATGATGAATATTATGGCATTTCATATGCACGTTTTATGATGAGATAGTGGTGGGGTGGACGAGGATTGCCACGGGACCATGATGACGGTGGGCTGGACGGATGGTTGCCACGTGATCGGAAGGGCGGTACGGTAGACAGTAATTGCTACGTGACCTCCCTGTTCCCATTTGGAACGAAGTCTATCCCGTTTGGAACGATGCATTTTGGCTAAGGTTGTTGAGCATGTAGTTGTGCATGTAGTTGCATTTGGGAAGTTATATGCATGGGTTGTGATAATTATCGTGAAGCATGATTTGTGATGTTGTTCTTGAGGAAATGGGTTTATTGTTGAAAGTGTTATTATTGTATTTTGAGAATATTGTTATTGTAAATTATTTTATTCCCTCTTCAACATGTTGTTTGGTATTTGTTGTTTGTTTAAGAGTTAACCCTTTCTGTTTGTGTTTGGGCGCTTAACGCCAGAAAATAGACAGGGCGATGATCGTCGTCTCTTGAGGAGCTTACAGAATCAGAGCGCGCGATGGAAGCGTGGGGGATTTCAGAAGAAGATGACGAACTATGTGAAATAATATTCCGTTGTTTTTATTTTGATTTTTGGGCTCGTCTGTTGATCATTATTTTATTTAATAATATTCCGTTATTTCCACTTCCGCGTATTATTATTATTTTATTATGGGAATATTATTGAGTAATATTTTTTAGAGACGAAACCTTTTTGAAAAATTGAGTTGTTTTTCTGAGAGGTTTTAATTTCCGCGAATTTACTATGTGACCCTCAATCCAAAATTGGGGTGTTACAAGTTTTATACATGATTATTATTTCTTTCGATCCTTGCTTTGGTGATTTACGTTAAGGAGTGATTCCTGAATGAAAAATATATATAGAGCTTAAATAAAAAGTTAAATAGGCTCTTGTAAAAGGTGCATAAAAGAAAATATAAGGTATGTGCCTAATGACTAGGGGTGTAAAGGTATTTTTATTGTCTTTTTTTTTGTTTTTTATTTTATGTTTATTTGAGTCTCATATAGTTTTATTTTATTTTATTAGGTTTTTATTTTATTTTTGCATTTGCAGGTTTTTAACTATTTTGCTTTTAAGTCCTTTTTATTAGACTTTATTAGAGGTTTTAGGCTTTTATTATTTTGGTCACAAAATGGGTCATTATTGGGTTGTTTAATGGTGTGTTGATGAGAGATGATGATGAAGAAGATGGAGAAAAGCTGAATGAGTTTGTGGTTAATGAGAATTCAAGCAACAAAGGCAAGGAAAACATGTGCAAAATGGAGATTTGATGTAGGTTCAGCTGTTGCAAGAAGAGAATTGAAGCCTCATGAAGCTACCATAATGACATTGAAGAGAGGAACCATTTGGAAGAGCAAGAACAAGAAAATAAAGAATCAGACGTGTGCCCAACGCCTGAGCGTCCAATGCCTGAGCGTTGAGGAGCCAACGCTCATGCGTTGGCTCTCTGCTTGGAAGCCTGAATTGAAGTTGTTTCCAACGCACAAGCGTTTGGGGGCCAACGCTCATGCGTTGAGCCCCTGCCAAGACTCGTGCAGTTTTAATTAATTCCAACGCCCAAGCGTTGGGAGGGCCAACTCTCAGACGTTGAGCCCTTACCTAGCCTCGAATTATTCACTTTAATTCCAACGCTCATGTGTTGGGATGCTGGCAGAATTGGCTATAAATTTAGTTTTTGCTCTTCATTGTAAGATAACCAGATTTTCCATATTTTTCTCTTTTCCCATTGTTTTTCTCTGAGTTTGGAACTTTTCCCTAAAGTGTGGGAGGCCTTGTTGAGATCCTAATTCAGGTTTTTATCTCTTTCATTATGTTGATTCTAGCCATGTTTAGCTAGTCCTTTTTTAGCATTTGGGTTGCTATGAATCTTCACAAGACTATGTTCTATGTTTCTGTTTTTATTTTATGAATGAAGTTCTAGTTCTTAGTATCTTTACCCTTTGTTAATGTATGCTTGCTGTACATAAGTTATCTTGCTTATTCCTTGCACAATGGTAATTGGAAGGAAGTAAGGGAACTGGGTTTAGATTGAACATTTATCTGCTGCTTAGGTATAATGGTAGAATTTGTTTGTGTTGGCCAGAACTTAGAAATTATAATGCTTCAATTGAATTAGCTAAGCACTAAGGTATTTGGTTTAGTAATTGGGAATTGAAAGTTTTGTTTGATTAAGGAATTAACAAGTAGAAATCCTAGGCTAGAGCACCTAAGAACTTGTTCCAATTTCATTGGTAAAATTGATTTTGAATAGCTTAGTTAAGTGAAGTGCAACTCAACCCAAGTACTTGTTTTAATCATCATTTCAAACAACCATATCTTGTTTTTCTTTTTGCTGTTAAAAACGACCAACAATCAAACTCTTATGCTTTTGTTTTCCAACTCTAAACAATTGAAATTGGGTCGAAAATTGGTAACATGTCCCTGTGGGTTCGACAATCTTTTATATTACTTTGATATCTCTGTACGCTTACAGAAGTGGTATCATTGCCTTAAGGAAAAAAGAGATAAGGCAATGAGATAAGTAAGGATATGAAGGTATTTACACCACCTTCCATATCACCCAATTACTTCACTATTCCTGAAAAAAAAAAGATGAAAAGAAAAAGAAAAGGAGGAGAAAGTGCCTAGTAAACAACAATGTATGCTCTATTGTGCTAAGACAGATCCACATCCATACCCTTTCGATGTAAAGCTCCTGCATCGGAACATTCTCAAGATAGGCCCTCCAAACAAGCTCTGTACACCTCGGTAGAGATTTTGAATGCGGAAGACGTTTCCAAGCTCTAGGAGGAGGGTGAAAGAGGATGAAGAAGAGACCGAAATAGACTCATAGTGCTGCAAAATAAAGTTGTAAACTGAACGAGTTGAATAAACTCATCACTATTAAAAGGCCAAATAAAAACATATGGTTGAGAAGAAATAGACAACGGAATAGCAAAACTATTTTGAGCAATTTTAGGATTTAAAACCATAGAAATAAGGTTGAGATCCCAAGATGACATAAATGGCGAGATAAGATCACCAATCATTTGAATACCAATTTCCTCTGCTAGATCCTGGTGATATATAATAGGGAGACCTTTTTGAATCCAATGTCATTCCATACATGCGCACTAGTGCCATCCCCTATTTTCCAGATACCCCCTCTTTCAAAAATCCAACTAGAGTAGATGATACTCGACCAAGCATAAACCTCACCTCTGTCAGATCCCATGAGGAAAATTGTATCGATGGGGACCTATTAACAAGCTACGATGCATATGACTAGACTCACGAGTAGATAGGTCGGGAGGGACTTAGTAATAGGCTGGGGTGCATTTGACTAGGCCCACGGGTAGATAGGTCAGCAGGGGCCTAGTAACAGGTCGGGGTGCATCTGACTAGGCCCACGAGTAGATAGGTCGGCAGGGCCCAAGGAAGCACGGGACTGGGTCAAGAGCTCATCTCAGAATTAGGGCCCAGATGACCAGGTTCATCCCCCTAGTGCTTACTTGGGGAAGTAGATGTCGTCGTTTCCCGTATTATGTTATTTAGATAAGTCATCCGCTTGAGTAGAAGGGGCTTGTTGAATTAGGGTCCAGAGTTCGCCTACTATATAAAGGACGCCCTGGTACATGTACAAACAAGTCTCTTTATGTTCTAAGTCGGTCTTGCTCTAAGAATCGATTAAGGAACATTGGCACCCAGCGTGGGGCTTGGTAAAACATTCCCATGCCTCAAGATTTGTACCTATGTCTCTTTCACATAGAAAAATATGATAGGGCCCTTCACGCTAACTAGTTGCTTGACTGCCTCCTCTGATTTTTCTGAGCCACCACTGCTGGACGAACCCCCAGAGTTGTCAGGCAGTCCCTAGAAGAACGCATCATTATCAGCCATTCTAATCGGCAGGACCATAAAATTACAAGCAGAAGACATTTACTTTAATATTTTTGACCTATTATTTGACTCTTTTGTAGCACTTTATTAAATTCAAAATTCTTCTTTTCCTTGATATTTGATAATGTGGTTTATTGCGAAAATGCGGATACTTAAACAGGAGTCACTAGTAGTCGTCTCGAAATGAGAAGACGTATATAGGACAAGAAGCGGGTGATCTTAAACAATGATAAATGAATATTGATTATCAAGAGCCACTAGATTGTTATCTTTTTCGGTTTGACCGTTCCTCCCTATTATTTCTTTCTCAGTATTTGTGTGTTTGTATCTATGTGGAACTAGATTACAATTCCCATATTTTGAGCCACGTATTCGTAAATCGGAAGTGTGCATCCTTTTTTGCTAAATCTATTTTGCAAGTGAAACAACTGCATAGTCAACTGACCATATGAGACTGAGTTGTTGCTTGTCCGACTGACCACATTAGCTCGTGGATAGCCCGGATGGTTATATTTAAATGTTGTCGCCTTAAAATAAAAAACTTGATGTCCTTTATTTTGTAGATTCGATTGACCAAGATAAGTCATGGTTATCATCACTATGTGGAAGTACGACGTCGAGTGAAAAGCGCCAAGCCGGTCACGTACCGAGCTAAACAATCTCTGGTGCTGGCCCGGTGCCTCACCAAGCTGTTCACAGACTGAGCTAAAGAATCTCCAGTGCTGGCCCCATGCCTCACCAAGCCGGTCACGGACCGAGCTAAAGAATCTCCGGTGTTGGCCCTGTGACTTACCAAGCCGGTCACGGGCCGAGCTAAAGAATCTCCGGTATTGGCCCTGTGCCTCACCAAGCCAGTCATGGACCGAGCTAACCGTTCTCCGGTGCAAGCCATGTGCCTCACCAAGCTAGTCATGGACCGAGCTAAAGAATCTCTAGTGCTGGCCTTGTGCCTCATCACGCTAAAACACCAACTCGTTCTTCCCCACTACTGCGCGTACACTGCAATACAAGGAGCATTCGAGCGTAAGCCACTGATAAAGGAGGAAGGTTAGGCGCCAGAGTCATTTGCTTTGCAATCATGCTTTAGCAAACAAGATAAGTCATTCTTCACAAAATATTTTCTTCAACCACAATTGTGGTTTTACGTTTGTTTGAATTTGTAAATAAGAGGGTGCTGGATTCATTTATGATATTATTCTCTTTGTTATAAAATTTTATTTGTCCCAAATAGACAATCTCTTTGTCCATCTCCATTGTATCGGTGGGGACCTATTAACAAGCCACGGTGCATTAGACTAGGCCCACGAGTAGATAGGTCAGCAGGGACCTAGTAACAGGCTGGGGTGCATCTGACTAGGCCAACGAGTAGATAGGTCGGCAGAGACCTAGTAACAGGCCGGGATGCATCTGACTAGGCCTGCGAGTAGATAGGTCGGCAGGGCCCAAGGAAGCACGGGACCGACTCGAGAACTCATCTCAGGATTAGGGCCCGGATGACCAGTTTCATCCCCCGTACTGCTTACTTGGGGAAGCAGATTTCGCCGTTACTCATACCATGTTATTTAGCTAAGTCATCCGCTAGAGGGGGTTAATTTGTTGAATTAGGGTCCAAGGTTCGCGAACTATATAAAGGAGGTCTTGGTACATGTACAAACAAGTTCTTAAAGAAATAAACAAGTCTTTTTATGTTCTAAGTCGGTCTAACTCTAAGAATCAATTCAAGACCAAAAATAAATAGCTTTAAAAATACAATTAAAAAGAGATTCAAGAGAGGATAAAATCCTCTATCAATTCTTACAAACAAAATTAATATTAAAAGCCTCTAAAACCAAGACCACCAGACCATTTAGAGCGATACAAGCTCTTCCATTTTTCCAATGGATACGCTTCTTAGAAATATTTCCGCTTCAATAAAACCTACGAAGATAAGAATTAATCAAAGAAAAACAATACATATATAATATAAGTTGAGGGATGAAACCTTAAGTCGTAATGGTATTTATGATTTCTCATTGCAGAGATTCTTTACCTCTTAATGATTGAATCCAATACCTTTTGACTGTTGGCGATTGTAATTAATAATTCTAACCCCACGAGGATTCTTCGCTATCATGAAAATTTCGTACCAATGCCTTTATATCTGTCTTTGATTGGCGAAACTATTCAAAATTATATAACTAATAGTATGTGAAAGATTAATAAAGGTATTGTGTGTTATGGTTTATGAAGGTTTTTATTTTTTATTTTTTATGGATTGTGTCTGTTCAAAATCACAGTGGCGTTCGAATCCCAACTCTTGTGAATGGAAAAAACTCATTGGCCAACCCCCTACCACTTCGTGCGCTGACCGTGGGGCGAGGGATTAGTCTCACAGCAACCGGCTGTGGGGATACCTTGGTCAAGACAAAAAAAAATCATAGTGGCGGTTTCTTTATTAGTTGCAGTTATGCAGTTTTATTCATGGGTTGTATCAGTTTTTATTTCAGTTGTGGTATTCATATTAGTTGTTAGTTGTAATTATGAGAACATGCTAAGTTAATGAGAAGGGTATTCATATGAGAGATGAACACGTGATATAACTTCTCCTTAAATCACTCTCGTAAAAAAATCGATACGAAGAAGCATTTTAATAACTATTTGAATTATAACATATATAGATACAGATAACTCCATCAAAACAAATCAAACTATTGAAGTTATATATTCTAGAATATATAAGCATGAGATAACCATTTATGGATTATTTTATTTACAGATATATTTGTCCTTCGTTTGTGATATGGCTTCATTTCACCTCATATTTTAATACGTCTTTACCATTTTGCATGGATTTTCGAAACTCATACCTTTTCATTCGTAATGATTTACCTTCACATGGCATCACGAAGCACCAAGACAACGGCTGGATGCCACCTTCTTCGTTTATAGTTAAAAATAGAAAGAACACAGTTAATTGCATAATACCAAAGCATTACAGTGTTAATTAAATCCCTTGGTTGCAAACTACCAACCAAAAGAATAATTATGATATGTGGCTTAGCGTGCACCTATTGTAAGCTTTAAAGACCATTTTTATAAAGGTTAAATTTTTATTTTCTAATTAACCAAGATACTAGTGAGATTAGAAACAAGTAAAGACTTCATTTTTCATTAAAGGTGAATTTTTTTAATTATCAAACAAGGTCTAATAAGTGGCTACATCAAACAATCACCGAAACAGAGGAAGAGCACAGTTCATGGTGAAACACCACCCGACTAGGGACATAAATTAATATTATGAAAACAAACTTAAACTGCAAGGGAGGAAAAAAAACTACCTCTGTCCATATGGGCATCCTTTCTACTTTTGGTATTTCAATATAATTTGGAATATATATTTTAAGAAATCTTTCCATGCATGTTGTTGGATAGTGCAAGATGATACTCAATTTGAACCCCATGCATATGTACGGTACAGATCATTGTGGGGGAGGGGGTTATGTTATGTCAAACAAATGAAGAAAGGAGATGGGTCATTCTGTCTGAAAGAGCATAATGGAATGGGCTTAAAATTTTGTTTAAAAGGGACCAAAAATGGGCATATGTAAGGGATACACGTGTCCTTGTTTGTCATGTTGTCAACTGTTTTCTAGGGTGGACTATCTTGTGCGTCTATTTGTAAACATAATAACAAGCAATTGAAGACATCCCAGTGAATGCTCTATCAGATCTATATTGAGCTCCAACATGCAATTGGCATGCCCAATTGCTCGTTGCAAGAATCCCAAAATGGATCTTGTCGGTCACTCACAACCGTGTGTTTGTGTGTGTATAGAGGGTCCCTTCACCACTGTGGGTATAACTTGTTCTACTTGTTGGTTTGCTTCCATTGTGCTAAGAGACATGGACTAACAGATTAAGTCCTGAAAAATATTATAATAGGTCACTAGTCATACTCATTTGGGAATTTTATTTCTTTCTATGTTTTCCCTATACCTCCTATTTATAATAATTGGATGAATAATGTTCTGGTACTCGGTAACATGCGTATTTACCAGGTGCTAGAGATCACCACTTGGCCAAGAGCATGTGTATATTCGTCTCGACATCCATCTTCGTGCATGATCAATGACAACAGATTACTGTTCCAGTACTCAGTAATTGGTATCATGGGATCCGTGCTGCATGCAGGACCATTAGATCCGACAAGAAGCTCAAGCAAATATGATATTTAAGGACTAAAAGGCCATAGGACCCTCGCAAATGGCCTGTATAAATAGTCAGTCTTCAGAATCTGATTAACTCTTTACGAACATCCCTCACCCAACATGGTTTCCCATCCCTACGAGAACTCGTGCAATCAGACATCCACAAACGAATGCTACACACCCAAGGTTACTATCGACCGCTACAAAGACCATGATAGTCGGACGCTTACCATGATCGATTGCATTTCCACGGCCAGTCGTCTATACCGATAGCGTAACTTGATGTGTCTCACGATTTAGCACATCCTTCTCAAAGTCAACGACTCTTTGCTCGAGGTATAGGTGTCACACTCGAATATCTCACAGTACGCAAGCCTACCTTTATCCGTCCGATTAAATAGCGTGTTAGGAAATTCAACGCCCCCCTTCCCGTTGTACCTCATACCCATCATGAACGCTTATCCAACCTCAGACTTCCCTACCTCGGAGCCCTCAAAACCCAACTCCATAAAAGGCAAGTTCCGCAAGGCATAAGGTACACATCTTCATCTCTTTCCCGCTTCTCATCCACATTCTAACTTGAGGTTTGAAGTATTTTTGTACATATCTCCACCGGCATATCATGACATAGAGAAACATCTCATGGCAAGAAGAACCACCACATACTATCGATCATCACCTCTTTCACCACTCTTTTAAGTGATTTGATCAGACTCATTTGATCCATTAAGATTAACTTTTCTCATATATCCAACTAATACGCTCCTTGTGCATACATGTGCACATATGTATGCAAGTACGTGACACATATATACTTGTGTTATCCTAAACATATAGATTACACGTGTGGATGTGTCAATATAGGTGTTGTGTCCCGTGTCCGTGGTTGCTTTCATAAATTCTACTTGCCCATATATGCTATAAAACACGTTGAATGGTTCAACATCCATTAGATGCGTACTAAATCTGATGGAGAAGAAAACAACCACGAGTTCAAAATCAATTAGGTAAAAATGAGTGGGACTTTTCAATAGAGAGAAAGTTTGGAAGGGGAAATTATTTAATATTTGAAAGCGAATGGCAACTACCTTGAAATAATTGGAAGTTGTATGCGATTGATTTTGGCTATCATTATGCTAATCATTAATGGTACAATGGAGTGGTTTGACATGTTAATAAAAAGTGCTTCCTTTGAGGCCAGCACACCCACTAAATGTATGCACTTGGTCAGAAACTATGCATGCATTTGTTTTGGACCCTTTGAAAATATCCAATCACGATCATTCATTGCTCTAATTATAACTTCTTGTGGATTAATGCCTGTATTTATCATTCTTACCATGATCCATGATTTAAGAATCTGTCGATGTTGAATCAAACTTTTCACCCTATCACTTCAGCCTAAATTATAATTAACATCTAGTGGATTAATGTCTGTATTTAATTTATCCTTTCTCTTACCCTGATTCATTATTTAAGATTCAGTTAATGTCGAATCAAACTAATCACCCAACTTTTACTAACCAATCAGTTAATCTTTCTCAACCTGGTTCCTGTGTCTGTTACCTATGTGATATGTTACTAATGATAATGATATAATAGATGCCATAACAATGTAGTTTGGACTAGTCAGAGCAAAAAATTGAAATCTTTTATCGTCGTGAGTGAAGAAATGCCAAGAAAAAACAGCCAACACAGCCTAACACAAACAAAAGAAACGGAGCAATGATACATTCACACCTAACTTTCTCTCTCATCTAATTTTCACTCATTTTTCTTCTTATCTTCTTCTGCATTTCCTGTCACATCACATATCATACCACTCATTTTTTATTTTTCTCTTCTTATTTACCTTGGGTGGAGGTGGAAATGGATTGCTAACGTACCATTATTAAAAGAAATGTTCATTCAATCACTATTTGAATTCATGGTAAGCCTAACTCTACCCTCAAAAGTTATATCATGGATGATTATTGCTCTACAATTTATAAAAGCTTATTCAGCCGTATCATGGACATTTGGATTTTGGAGTATGAAGTTTCCATGGGTATACTTCTGTAATGGTTCATTTATAAGTTACCTAATAAACAGATTTAAAATGGACCTTAATATCATATTAGAATTTAGTTTACTCTAAATCTACCAAATAAGCTAGCACACTATTATCCTATTTATAAAGGCTTATTTAATTATATTTTTAGACGATATGAAAGTTATCAACAAAATAAAATCAAAGCAAGTGGCTCTCTTCTTTGGGGGCAATGATTCGTGTACACCTACAGATACTTCTGTACACCAATTTTTTCTCTCTATCTTTTTCTTCTTATTACATCACATCATATATCACACTTATCAATTATCTCTCCCTTTTTCCTATCTCTCTCTAACGGTCTACACCCTTTAGATGTTTACCGATCTTTATTCCTTCTTTCCCGTAAGTGCTTCCTCTTTCTATGACACTGTGATTGTTCTTTTCCAACCTTTTCATCTGATGGGACATGTAGCTTCGGCAAAAGCACTATGAAAGGGATTGAGGGACGCATGAGAAATTGAACACCACCGGTTGAAAATTGAGACCAGTTATGAACAAATTAATTAGACACCAAATTTCTCTATATCAAATTGCGGTGTCTGGACCATGTGAATGGCCTCATTGTAAACAACATTTGATGAGAGTGGTATATTGAAATAAGGCACATATATATCATAGCATGTGAGCATGTTTCAATTTAAACAAAATGTTCAAGTGTCCCCAAAGGCAATTCATATATACCATATATGATGTATGAGTACACATGCAATGATAGACTATAGTGAATACAAGCACATGATTGTGGAAGATGCTACAGGACATTAGCTAGTCCCAACCAGAAGATAATCAGGGACATGTCGCAAAGCTGCTCTCATAAGCCTTCAGCAAACCCTTGTACTTTACTGCATGCAGGGTTATATGATCCCTTTGTCAGTTCTCAAGCAATTCCATGGTGGGATCCATTGTGGTGGACTTGTCTGCTGCAGAAAGACATGATATGATTTCAAGGCTATAAAATATTATAGCTTTCCCCTGCAGCTTCTCTCCTACAGAGCATACAAAATATTGTATTGGTTTCCTTTCTCTTGTCAAAATGAAAAGATGAGAATTGATGATTCAAGTTGTTCATCAGTTGATGTTTTCCTAATAGCATCTTTGATTAGGTTCTAATCATCTTTATGTCAGAATCAATTTTTAGTTTCTTAAGCATAGAAGCTACCTAGCTACAAGAATATATTGGTACTATTTGAAAGAATTTATTTGAGTTTATCTCATTGGATAAAATCTTATGTAAGTGCTTGACAGAGCTGTCAAAGTTAGCTAATGAATAAGAGCCGTAACTATAACCTAAGCGTATTTCAAGAAGGAACTCAAGATTACTAACAATGTGAAGATCCCAGTGGAAGAGGCTCACCCATGCGAGCTGGTTGTGCGCTAACCCTTGGACCAGTGTCGGAGGCAAGGGGGTGCCCATATATGCCATGACACACCCAAAATTTTGGACAACTCTATAATATAATTTGATATAAGGAAATGAAACAATGTTTTATTGTATAAAGTTTATGCTAAATAATAATAAAAAAAAAATTTTGTTTTCCTTTTCTCTTTTTAGGAGTAATTAAGAATTAAATAATAAAAATAAATAAGGGTAAAATTAATAATGTAGAAAGCTAAGGAAATTGCATAAACAATTTTAGGTACCGTTTAGACGGGCGCTGTGGGGTGCTAACACCTTCCCCACGCGTAATAGACTCCCGAACCTAGATTTTAGGTTTCGTAGGCTATTTATCAATTTAAGGTTTTTCTAGTGTTTTCCTTTAATAAACACTAGTGGCGACTCTGTCTGATAATTAATTGTTTTTGCGCCGTCCCGCCGCGACCCTGGTTGCGACAAAGGCCCAAGAGAAGGTGAATGTGAAAGGGAAGGGGAAGGAGGTTGAGACAAAATGGACAAGAGAATCTGTTGCATCCCCTAGTCAACAACAGAGGCCTCAGATTTGTAAAAATGAAGATCCCCTCAAGAGCTGCAAATTTCTAGATATATATGCAGATAAGGTGCTTACTGACGACAACCTCATCATAGTACCAATGGACGAAAGATTGTTTGGCAACGCTTATTATGAGCATATTGGTAGAGATAAGCTCCGTCAACTCACTCAACATGGTGAGCTAGGTGCTTCAGTGATGTACATTTACATGAGGTACTTTGTTAAACTTAAGTGCACACAAATTTGTGGTTTTCTAAGTTCAACAATGATGTTTATCGTATATGATTTGTATAATCTTATTTCAGGTACTTGTTTGACCAATGTGTGGCTGAGAAACTCTTATAGAGATTTTCATTTCTCAGTCTGCATCGAACAACGCACCTCGTGAAGATCCAGACCCAGTACATTGCGGATACTATAAAGGAACATGCACATCCGGACCAGTTATATCTCGCCCCAACAAATACAGGGTGAGAAATTTATATGATCAATTTATAACTTTATAATCAATTTAATTATATGAAACTTAGTTACTTGATGGTTTGTTTGTTTAACATGTGTTGTAGGGGTGTTGGTGGTGATCAATGCCACCAGAGGGACCTTATTTTACTTGGATCCCTTGCGTGGTGAACTAAAAAACCGCAAAGAAATGAAAGACATATTTGATCGGTAAGCATATAGATCTACTGTGCTATATACTCTTACTATTCAACGTGTTTACTCATTGGGTTATGTGTTCATTTTGTTAGCGCAATGAGGATTTACCGCACTTGCGGTGATAACAGGCTCAAATGGAAACAAGCCAAGTGGAATGTTATAAAGGTATATCCATATTTACATAACTCAAACCAATTACATACACAACAAATCACTTATATTTTTTATTTGTTTTAGCAGTGCCCTCGTCAAACAAACAATCTCGATTGTGAGTACTATGCCCTCAGCTTTCTATGCGACATCATTGCTCACAATCAATCCACAATTCCTGATGCGGTATGAAACTTTACATTTATTTATTGTTTATATAACAAAATTCTTATCTTTTTGTATTTTTAATTTGTAATCTAACTCTAACTCTGTTTTGCAGTACTTCTCTGATTGTCTGTTCGACTCCTAGATCAGGACCAACTCAATGTAATTAAATAAGAGAGCTAGTTATGTGTTAGATAAGTTTGTAATTGCTGGCGGCTAAAATGTGTATAGGGAGTCTGTACATATTATAATTTGTATATATTTGATTGGTATTATATATATTGCTTGTACATTATGTTGTTAGGGTTGTTTCCATTGCATTGCAGGTTATGATTATAATTTGTTTACTGTTTGAATTGCATGTCTCTAATTGTACGTAGCACGAAAAAAAAAATCACACATATTACCACGGTTCATACAGAAACCGAGGTAACAGAAGTAAAAAAAAAAAATCAAACTTATTACCACGATTCATAAAGGAATCGTGGTAAAAAAACAAAAAAAAAACCAAACTTTTACCACGGTTCATAAAGGAACCGTGGTAATAGAGGGACAAATTATCACCGTTCTTCCTACAACCGTGGTAACAGATGTTTGATATTACCACGGTTCAGCGTAGAATCGGTTATTTCAAATGTATGATATTACCACAGTTCCGCCTTAAATTGTGATAATTTATCTATTACTTCGTCGGCTGATACTACGGTTTAACCGTGGTAAAAGGCCACCAAAACCGTGGTAATATGAAAATTCAATAGTGATTGCTTTTCTAACAAACACATCCTACGAGGACAAATGGAAGAACCTTGAAATCCTGAGCACTCCAACAATCCATGATTGACGAAGATTCGATCAAACCAAAATGTTCAGTCATTTTGATATGAAGATCAGGATAGGATTCCTTCATTTTGATATGCTACTTCTCTTAGGACATTAGTGAGAGAGGCTGTTTGGCACCTCCCCGTCTTGTTAACCTCATCGCACTTCCTCGTCAGCACCTCTGATTTGTATCACGAAACTTGATCATGGTTGAAGGGCCCATAAAGCACCCAATCAACACTTTTAAAAATGAAGTGAATAAAACTAGCAAATCGCAAAATGCAATAAGAAACTTCAAAGTTCATTTGACAAAACAGATAGCGTGCATGAAAATTAGAAGGGAAATATGAAGAGGAAATAATTCCACCACTACAAAAGATATATAAAAAGCATTGTAGAACAAAAAGGAGATTAAGAGACAGAGAGAACATAGCTGAAAAATAGAATCATACAAAATAAACCTTATATTTAAAGTGAGCACCATAACATATACTATAAAATAAAAATAATGGTTCACATTTCTCCCAAACCATCCAAAATAGCTGAAAAGTAGATAATCGTCAAAGTTTTTGGCCTCGATAGCAGGCCAAGAAATTCTACTTGGGGCACCCCACGCAATTGGGGATGCATCATAGTCTCTCAAGAGTCGGTTATTTCCACCATTAGCCATTGTTCCTGAAATCGTTACTCAACAAATCGACCAAGATCAGTCAAAAACTAACAATTAAAAAAGTGCTTAAACTTGTTAAAACTTACTAATATTAGACGCAGTCCTTAGCAACATCACCAACAACTTAATAAACCTTTGTTGGGGTTTGGAATTGGGGAGATTGGGTGCAAGGATAGAGGGGAGGAGGAAGAGAGAAATGATAGATTAGAGTTTTTGTAAGAAAAAAAATTGGCTTCACTTAGGCCCATATCCCATTTTCATTCTTTGGGTATATAATTTTCTTGAAAAAAATGTGATTAGAGATTGGACAGGAGCTTAAAAAAGCTAATATATTAGACTGCTACATCAAAATAGCATGGGATTTTTATGGGCTAGAGAAACCTTTCGGAGAATCAGAACCATGCTCATTGGTGATTGGCGGGTTAGTTTCTGTCATATTCCATGCGAGTTGAATAACACAACCGATTATTTTGCACGTACGGTGGGAAGAGACGGCTCTTCGCACCGTGTTTGAGATAGGCTAATCTTCTTTCTGTCGCTAGTATTCCTTTTGTTAAAAAAATTTACAAACTAGAAAAATAGTAATTGTATGTTTTTTTTCTAAGTGAAAAAATATTAATTTTAAAAATATTATTTAATTATTCTCAATTCAACGATAATCTGACTATTAAATCTTGAATGGCCAACTCAATGGCTGGTTCTAACAACAATGCTTAAAGATGATGGACATTGAAAGACACAATAACAATAGTTTTGAATATGCATCTCATAGATGTTGTGTTACTTCTAAAAACCAAATCTAACTAGAAAATCAAGTTGAATCTCAAATAAAGTGATTAACGTGATTTGAAGCATGTGCTAGATGCACATCTTAACATGTTATGAAAAGTACTACTAATAGATTTAACTTCTCTAAAATGAAAGACTCATGAGAGACTCATTTGAAAGGATAAGATAAATCATATTAATGATATGTTTGCATTGCAGTTACATTAAGTTGAATGTCCCGTGTGTTCCAACACACCAAGATAAATGTGTTTTTCTGTTTTATTTGCCTTTAAATTAATTAAAAAAGAAAACGTGAAGGAACCCCAACATACACAAATAGTGATGGAGATTTTTCTGGTGTAGGAGTGAAGTGTTCGAGCACAGTGCAGGAGTGATGTGGACGAATAGGAAAATGACACGGGTAATTCTTTGATGATATCAGCTGGGAGGCCCTAAATTTTATTGTTGTCCTCCCAAATATGTTAATTACAGGTATATGCCCAAAGGATTTACCATGTAAATTTTAAAAATTATGCTCAATTAAAACAGCAGGTAAAAAAAAAGGTTGAGCTTCTTCTTCTTCTTTCGTGGTTGAGCTTTTTCTTCTGACCAGGTCGAGCTTCTTCTTCTGTCCTGGTCGAGCTTCTTCTTCTTCCTCTGCCGTGGTCGAGGTTCTTCTTTTTCTGTCCTGGTCGAGCTTCATCTTCTTCTGTCGTGCTCTTGGTCAGTCATTTTCCCCCTTTTTGCCTCTCGAGTTCTCTTGGTTTGTTTGATCAGAAGAAGGAAAACGTTGAAGAATTGAAGATAGTGGAATCAGTTTGATGAATAATCGCAATCGCGGAGGATGCAAGGATTAAATCGCTTCAAACAATTGGGTTTTGAAAAGAGGGAAAATCAAATTAGGGATTGAAAGAGGGCAAATCGCAGAGGAGGCAAGGTAAGATTTAAGAAATTTTTCATATCTCTTTAAGTTAAACCAACAAGAAAACCTTATATTGTTTTGTCTGTGAATGGGTTCTAAATCATTGTTACCTTTGACTGGAAATAGGCATAGAGCATGTTTGAAAATTCAACAATTTTCCATGTTTAACTGAAATGATTCTAATAAGGGGATACTTAGAAGCTACTATATCTGGATGCTAAGTTATTTGACATAATTATGCTCTGTTTGGGTTTAAATTGAATGGAAATGATAGGCACCCAATGTAGATACGTTGCAGTTATGTTTCTCTTGAATCTGCTCCTTGGATGTTTTTAGTGATTGCTTGCAGAAGCTTAGGAAAGATTATTAACTGATTGGTGGTTTTGGTATTCATATAGCTCTTGAAAGCCGGCCTCTAGTTGTAGCGTGATGCTTTGTTACTATTTGCAGAGGTGGTTTATTTTCTGGCTTTTTATCTCAATTCCCCCCATTGCTTGTTTCTTCTTTTAAATTTTGTTTCTGTAACAGTGAAAAGAAGGATTGGATGAGATGTTTAAGTGGTTTATTTCCTGAGCTCTATCATCCTTTGGCCAATTCAATGACAACGAAGAACTTCTTTCACATGTGGCTATATATCCTTCAATGTTTATTGCCATGTGTAACTATAGTACTAATATTATTAAAAGAGATCAATGTTTTTATTAAAAAATGCCCTTTATTTATCCATACAAAATTATAACCAAGAAACAAAAAGTAAAGTCAAAATTAAATCAATACCTCTTACTTTCTTATGTGGTTGAGGAGAAACTAAAGGTGACTTTTGTTTATGCTTCTGAACAAACTTGTCCCATGAAGGATAGTCAATTTCTAAGGCACTTTGGTCAAGTATGACTACATCAAACTTGGAAGTTCCTTCATATTTAAACACCACCATGTACCCTTGTTCAAGACTGTAATTTTCAGCAAATTGTTTCCAACCCTTTAAGAACCAAACCTCACCATTCTCTTTTGACCAATAAACTTCCCATTTAGTAATATCCGGAGGCTTTAAAAATACTGGATTTGTTGGGTAATTTTTGTGTGAAGATTAGAACACTGTTGGTCAGTATTTTTTATATTGTCTAGTAAATGCAACATGTCTCATCTAAATTTATGTGTTTCTTGTCTAATCAAATCATTGGTGCTTATATCTATGGGTGATTTTAATCTAATATGAACAACAAATATTTCACATGAAAATATGATCTTATAAAAACAAAAATGCAAATATCATAGTAGGAAGAATGCTTACAAGGCTTTGAAGATTAGTTTTGAGAATGATCTTGAAGATCAATGCTTGGGCGTTTTCATTTTCCATCTAGTATTCTTGGGCGTTTTTAGATCAATGCTTCATTTTTCATTATCCAACCTTGCTACTGTTGTAATGTAGTGCCAAAATTGATTTTGCTAATATTTTAACCAAGTTGTCTATGGTTTTTTTTTTATAAATGATTTTCATGTTGTATGTTGATGTAGTGACCCATAGTATTTTATCAGTTTGGGATTCTTAACATGTTTTGTTTTCTATGGTAATAGGTTGTGAACAATGGCAAAGTTGGCTGAGAACAATTTTGTTAGCTTGTGTGATGATGAATATATAAACAAAGTGGGGGATAACGATGTTAGTTGTCCATATTTGCCTAACCGAGACAAGGAAAAAGATGGAATAGCAGATAATGATGGTGAAGGAGTAAAAAGGTTATGGAGTTTGACGGCGGAAGAAATTAGAGAGCAAGAGTTCTATTCTGAAGGTGAAGCATGTGCTTTTTATGAGAAATATGCAAAGTGTACTGGTTTTGTTTCAAGGAAAGATGACGTATATCGTGATGAAAATCGTAATGTTGTCACACGTCAGTTGGTCTGCAATAGACAGGTCCAGAGAGAGTAAAGGCATTTCAAGAGGATTGATCGTGTGAGGAAAGAAAAGCCTATTACGAGAGTTTCATGTCCGGCGAGAATTCGGTTTCAATTTGATGGCAAAACTTCGAAATGGAAAGTTGCATTTTCTGAAGAGAATCATAACCATGAGCTGACCCCTCTAGAGCACCTTCACTTGGTACCTTCATATCATGGATTGAGTGAAAATGACAAGTCTCAAGTTGATAGTATGAATTTATACGGTGTTAGGACATGCGAGATTATGGGCTTGATGATGGGGCAAAAGGGTGGACATGAGTCATTAGGTTTTGAGAAAACCAACTTGGCGAACCACATTGCTAAGCAGAAGAGAGAGAGAATTTGAAATGGTGATGCTACAGCTGCCCTATCGTACTTGGAGGGAAAGGCAGATAATGACCCAATGTTTTTCTTCAAATACACTTAAACAAGTGAGGATTGTCTTGAAAACTTGTTTTGGTGTGATGGTGTTAGTCGTATGGATTACAATGTGTTTGGTGATGTCATTGAGTTTGACACCACATACAAGAAGAACAAATACAACAAACCGTTGGTAGTATTCTGCGGTTACAACCATCATATGCAGACAACAATATTTGGGTTTGCAGTGCTTGTTCATGAGATGACAAATACCTATAAGTGGCTTTTGGAAACTTTCTCTAAAGCAATGTTTAACAAGAATCCAAAAGTTGTGGTTACCGATGGAGATCTTTCTATGAGGGAGGCAATCAAGGTTATTTTTCCAGGTTTCATGCATAGTTTGTGTTCCTGGCACATTCATCAAAAGGTTGTAGAGCATGCCCCAAATCAAGAATTTCAGGAAGAGTTCAAGGAATTGATTTATGCTAATTTTACCCCAGATAAATTTAAAGCTAGGTGGGCAAGCATGATTGAGAAATATGATCTATCAGAGAACAATTAGGTGAGGATGATGTATGACATGAAGAGCTTGTAGGCAGCTGCTTACATGCGAGACAAATTCATTGCTGGTATCAGAACAACTTTGTTGTGTGAAGGTATTAACTCTTTCATTAAGAAGTTTGTGCATTCTAAAAATTCACTTTTCGACTTTTTTCATAATTTGGAAAGAGCTGTCAAACAGTACAGGCATAATGAGTTGGTATCTAATTTTAAGTCTACTAGTGCCAAGCCTGTCATAACGACAGCTCTTCAACGCGTTGAGCAAGAAGCTGCAAACATACTTACATTGAATATGTTTGCTGAAGTGAAAAATGAGATTGAAGACGCATTATCCATAAATATCATTGATTGGTCAGTTGTGGGTAATGTTGTTATGTTTAAAATGAAGAAATGCTACAGTAGTCGTAGTTTTGAATATGTTGTCCTATATGATATGAGTCAAGTCAAATTTGTATGTGATTGTGGTTTGTTTGAGTACTCCAGCATTCCATGTCGACATGGTGAACAAGGTATAACCAAACCTTACTAATAGTAATAGTTTCTGTTATGTAAATGATCATCATTGGAACTCAATATTTCACAATTTTGCAGATCTTTGTACCAGTAAATGATAGGAACAAACATTGGTATTTGATTGTTCTTGACCTTCAAAAGAAATAGTTGGTGTATCTGGATTCATTTCCCACACCTGACAGTATTGATTTAAGAGTATTGCAAACTAAAGTTTTGGTAAGTCTAATTCATTGCTTGTTTTCATATAGCTTTATAGTTATGGAAAAAGTTTTTCACATCAATACCTTTTCGTTGTCACAAGCTGTTTTTATGGAGATAATGTTGTCAGACAAATCATTTTATGCATTTCAACTATCCTCAAAACCCAAAATTTCTGAGTTCCAGATTGTGGTTCCGCATGGATTAGATGTTCAGAAGGATGACTCGTAATTACTTTTAACTTTCAAAAGGACACATTTGGTTTAATAATCTTACCTTTTGCATCAACTAATTTTTCTCATGTGTTTAGCAATGATTGTGGTATCTGGGTGGCTGAATGGATGAAAAAATTAGGAGGAAACAATTACATTATTGAGGTATAACAAAAATAAATATTTTAAATCACGTTTTCAAAAATTTAGTATTATCATTACTAACTTTTATAAAAACAAATATTTCAGGTGGACAGTAGTACAAGATTGAGGCTTGCTTTAGATTTGGCATTGCACCCCAACAACACTGTCAAGGATGTCCTTATGTCAAAGTCTTTGAGCTATGTTTAGACCTGCAAGGAGCCAACAAAGAAGATGAATTAAAAACATGTTTATCTGTTTAGTTTTTGTGTTGCAATATTTTGATTGGTATTACATCCAAGGGGGTGTACTCTTTTGCTACATTATCTATTTGCGTACTTCATCCAAGGGATGCACTTTTTTGCTACATTATCTATTTGCATATTTCATCCAAGGGGATGTAATTTTTCGATACATTATGGTATTACATCCAAGGGGATGTAGTTATTAACTATTTCGGCACCATCTATTTTATCTTATTCGGTATTATTCTTAGAGCTTACCTTATTTGAGATTATTCTTAACATAAGTATTTATTGGAACCAATATTTGCATATGGTGATTGGTGATGTGCTAGCACAAAGTATTTATTGGAACCAATATTTTCTTTCTTGTCTATCAACAAATCATGCAGAAAATCAGAAGAAAGCAAGGTTTTCGATGCTTCTCCATGGTAACCAGCAACAATATGATTGAGGGACTGCTGAAGAAAAAGTACCCAAAACTAAACTGATCTAGGCATGATGATGTAGAAGGAAAAACCAATAAGCACCAAGACTTACCTTGATCAACCTCTATTAATTTATTGTCAAATGTCTTTTAATGGGTTTTCTTTGTTGACAGTGGAATGTGGGTTGTTAAAAATGAAACATGAGAAAAGTAATGGCTCAAATAACATTTTGATGCTCTATCATTTATATAATATTTTGATTAGCTTCTCTTTCTCTTAGAATTGATTCATTTTTCAGAATCAATTATGAAAGGATTTTCAGACATGCACTTTAATCATTTAGCAACTCTACCACATACAACATTTTACATTTAACTCAATTCAATCATGAAGATATCATACTCAACAGACTCCCATCATATCCTTGAAATGTGGATAACCCTAGTCATTTCAAATTGTTTCAAAACTAAACCGCACTTAAGTTAAAATATAAACAGACTATTTACTATTTCAAAAGTCAAACAGAAAGTGCTATATAATAACCTCATACCGAAAATCCATATATCATCAATTAAAAAATCAGTGTCAGAACACAAAGTAAAATGAGCAATATTTATGCTCAAACCGTTAGAGATTCTAATACCTAGCAACAAGTGCTTGTACCATATACAACAAAAGTATTTTTCAAGCTAGCATAGTCGAACGACATTGCAGCCGCGGCGAGGACTTTACAAGGAGGTGAAGGAAGCAGTGATACCAGCACCCTGGTGACTTCATGCATGCTAGGCCTCTCAGTAGAATCCGCTTTTGTGCAAAGTAGAGCAAGCTGGAAAGTCTTCTTTACATTAGCTAGATCAATGCAGGTATTGGAGACTTCTGGATCCACAGCTTCCATTACAGTGTTGTTATCTACCTTGGACAATATCTGAAAATTCGGGATAAACAGCGTCCAAAAATGAGCTAAACACAACTCTTGTTAAATATACTTGCACTTCATTATTTTAATGGATTAATTAGGATTGAGTACCTTACTCAAGCAAAATCAAATTTCTGTGACTGATTTGTCAACTGACATGTTTTTCCTTAATGATAATTGTTTTTAAAATGAACATTGAACACCAATGTTAATGTTAAAATCTAAGCTAATAGTGCCAAGCCAGTAATTTCAGTATTCATAGTTCATACTACAAATGACCGCAAGTAGTGAAAGCGATAGCAGGTAGAGAAGGGAGTGTCAATAACCCCAACTGGGATTCCCTTTTACCAACACTGGAAACAATTAACACAAACAAAAATAGGAAAATGAAGCTTTAAAAACATTGGTTACAGGGGGGATGTCATCAAAGTTGTATGACTAAAACTCCAGGAAATAATGTTGGTACAAGTATAGCATTACAGATAGTTTCAGTTTTTCCAAAAACTGCATCAAACATAAATCATAATGCACTGGAAATGGATATAATGGGGGGAAATTGGATTGAAAAAATTCACATACGTACTCTATGTTGTAGGAAGTGTAATTTCTTCATTCCAAGTAACGTGGCAGTGTTGAAAGCAGAAGTTGACAAATGGACAACTTACCTCCTTCATCACTAACCTGTCTGATTCACCAATGACATTATCAATCTGAGATCATCTACCCCGCAATGACGAATTTCTTGGATAGGGACATCACCAACATCTCAATGCACTCGTGTGTCATGTAAATCTTTGCCTGCAAAATTAGAACCATGCAACTATAAGCTCATGATTGTCACACCTAATTACATGTCCATAAGAACAAAAAGCATGAAGGCATTGAGAAGTTAGATTGCAACTGAGCTGAATCCTATTAGAGTCAGGCTACTTATTTACCTGAGGTATAGTCAAAGTAAATATATTTGACTTGAGAAAGCCTCCTTTTTAAGCAATTGTGCCATTTTCATGCTCACTGTTGTCTTCCATAACAACAAGTTGAGTAGAGTAGGATTTCCTATGAGCTGTAACTTCAACACCTACAATTGAACCCTGTTAGCCAAATCATATCAGAACACAAACTCTGCCAAGTAGAAGTCCAAAAATTCTTCCAATTGGATATTCTAAATCTTGAATGAAATTACGCATGTATCAATCAAAAGAAACATCAAACAAGTCACCATTTCCAAGTAATGTTATCAGCAATAAGGAGATATCAATAAAGAAATTGCAATGGTACCTGGTGGCCCATGGGAATAGCAATACGGCAATCAGTGGCGGAACCAAGAGATGAAAATTGAGAGAGCCAAAATAACTAAAATTTCAA
Organism: Acmispon strigosus; assembly: GCA_030819835.1. NCBI lineage: Eukaryota > Viridiplantae > Streptophyta > Magnoliopsida > Fabales > Fabaceae > Acmispon > Acmispon strigosus. Next base: position 36,214,268 of record JAUAMA010000007.1, read on the forward strand.
TACATGTATATACACTCACAAATAAAGATTAAACATATTTATATACATGAATATTGGGAATTTATTATAAATCAAATTAATAATCTTAAGAATTTACTTTTCATTTTTTAAAATTTTTGGATTTTTTAAAATATTTTTTACATTTAAACAGGATTTTTTATAAATATTCTCACAAGTTATTCACTTGAAAAAAAATGTATTCTTTTACTCATGGTTATTAGTTTTATTGACAGAAATTTATCACATTTAAATGTTGATCTTATCTTAAAATTATTTTATTTTTGTAACCAAGGATTTTTTTTTTTAATTTTCAACCCTCTTTTTTCTATTAAAAATAAGATGTCAGTGTGATTCATTTTGAATTTATGTGGTAGACGTACTAGTAATTAATAGTATAAAAGTTACCGTTAAGATATACTCCCCCTGTCCCAAATTATAAGACCCTTTAAAGACAAACTTAGTGTTCCAAAATATAAGACCCATTCTAAATTTCAGAAAAAAAAAAGTATTTTTTCCTAATTTACCCCTTGCATTCATTATTTTTTGGGTATTGGAGTGAGATACAATTAATACATCAATTAGCTTTAAATATGGACATATATAGAAGATTTATATAAAAATAAATAAAACCAAGATTATTACATCTTTTCTTATTAAGCGTGATTGTCTTAATGGAGCAACGTTACAGTTATATGAATATTCGTTTAAACACAAAAAAATATCTACATATAATACATTTTGGCCCCGTTTGGAAGAGCTTATATGAGCTTAACTTATAGTATAAGTGCTTATGCAGGTATTTGGGAGGGCTTATGTAAATAGCTTATGACCTACCTATAAGCTGTTTTGAGCTTATTTTCATAAGCTATTCAGAGTAGCTTATGAAAAAGAGCTTATGCTTATATATAGCTTATTTTCAATTCATTATAATAAATATCTTAAAAGAGCTTATTAATAAGCACTTATGCCATAAGCGCTTATCAAATTTTCTAAGACTTTGGAGAGGCCATGGCCCTCCTATGTCTCTATATAGTTCCGCCATTGACGGCCATAGTGGTTGCGAGCTACCCATAACGCAATGGAGCCTCCAAGAGCTAGAGACGGTGACAAACGTAATGTCTATATTTTTATTTTGAAAAAAAATAAATATAAAGTGTGTTAAGAAAAGTGCTCAAACTCGAAAGTGGTTGAAGCATTTATCAACACGCTATATTTCTTAATTTGTTTATAAGTGATTATGGACGTACGTGATCATAGAGCTGTTTTACAAACACGCATTAAATGTGCATGTGCAAATCTCATCTCAGTACGATCAACCAAAATGTTGCGATTAGGATCGGAAAGTCCAGCAATAAACATCACTTTTTTTGAAATTCACATCCACGTGCAACAGTTATATTCTGAAGGTAAATAATATAGAGAAAAAAAAAGAACACAACTCCTTAACCATTTCATTTTTTAAATATTTAGTTGAAGAGACTACAAACATTAATATTGTGGCCACCGTATATCAGAAAGTACTGAAAAAATCTAGTGATAAAAGGATTTGGAAAATTCGTGAGCCGGTGAAAATGAATGGAGATGTGATTTTCTTCTTTTGCCTCTGTCTCCTCTTCAAATCTAACTCTTAACTACGAAACAAAGGCAAATACAATGTCAGTGAGTTTTTTGTTGTCCAGCAGAGTAACACTAACACTAACCATTCTTTTCACCCTCACTTCGCTAACCACCTCTCGCTACTCTTCCCCATCGCCCCCAGCCGCACCATTCTCGGAATCCTCGCCGGAACCTCCCTCCGCCGCCGAATGGCTTCCTGCCAGCGCCACTCACTACACCGCCGCCGCCACTGCTGACGCGGTGGCCGGCGCGTGCGGCTACGGCGATGATTACGGCACGGCGACCGCCGCCCTCAGCCAGGCTCTGTTCGGCCGCGGCCAGATCTGCGGCGCGTGCTACGAGCTCCGGTGCGTTGAGGAGGAGTCCGCGTTCGACCGGCGGTGGTGCGTCTCTGGCAGCGCCTCCGTGGTGGTCGCCGCCACCGACTTCTGCGCCCCGAACTACGGATTTGACGCCGATAGCGGCGGCGGAGGCTGCAACCCTCCGAAGCAGCACTTTGTGCTCCCCGTGGAAGCGTTTGAGAAGATTGCGATCTGGAAGGATGGCAACATGCCCGTGCAGTTCCGGAGGTACTCCTCTTCCTTCGTCACATCCTCCATCACTTTTTCCTCTTTCCAAATTATGGATACATGATGCAAACATGTGTGGACTTTTAAAAGAAACACTTCTCAGTTAAAAAGGGACTTAACTTTCTATACTTTTCTCATTGTAAAAGTAAGGATAATTAGTAGGCTTATGAGTAAAACATGCATCATTTCAAGGTTTGTATGCAGCTATGCTAAATAATTGCACAAAGGGTGATCAAAGTATTTGATAATGTTTGGATAGTAAGTTATAAATGATGACTTTAAAAAAAAGTTATAAATGGTCATTTGATTTAGTGGGATACATTTATTTTTGTCTAACTTGAACCGTGGGTAGAGACTAAAAGCTTGTGTTTTTTAAAACTGTTTTTGAAAACAATTCTTATTTTCAGTTTTAAAAATTAAAATATCAGAACAGTTAAAATATGTTTTCCTGTTCAAATATGAGTTCAGGACATTGTTTATAGATAAACTGTAAAACATAATTCACAGACTCCCAACTAAAATTTTATTTAGTTCTAAAACTTTTATCTAAATATGGACTTAAAAGGTAAATTCTTCATCAAAAGATTGAAGTCTTTAAGTATTGTCTCTCAGTCTCTGGGTGAGTTTTTAGGGGTGTCTAGGGGTGAGATTTTAAGAAATTGATTTATCTCAAAAGTAGCTTATAGAAAACTTAGTATAAATTCTTGATCCAATAAAGACAATTATGTTTTTTAACTTTTACTTTAAGAGCTTGATTGTATTGTACTTACTCTTTTTCTTCGTTTGAGATAAGAATATGGAATACTAAAAATGAGATTTTCTAATAAAGTTGGATGTAACATTATTCAATTCAGTTTATCTGCAAACAACAACAAAATCATCTTTGATTTGAAACACCAAATATGTATATTTTTATTGTAGTGGAGTGACGTTTCTTTTTGCAAAACTTGTTTTTGAAACCAAGCATATCTGCATCATATTGCACATGGAAACATGGGTTGTTTCCATTTTCACTACTTTGCTACTGTTTGTTTTGATGTTTAGATGTTATTTCTCTGTTTTGAGCAGGGTAAAATGCAGAAGGGAAGGGGGAATCCGGTTTACAATCAGCGGTTCCGGCATCTTCATTTCGCTGTTGATCAGTAATGTGGCTGGCATGGGAGACATTGCTGCTGTGAAGATTAAGGGTTCAAGAACAGGTTGGCTTCCCATGGGTCGGAATTGGGGCCAAAACTGGCATATAAGTGCATTGCTGCAAAACCAACCTCTTTCCTTTGAGGTTACTAGTAGTGATGGAATTACACTTACATCTTACAATGTTGCTCCCAAGAATTGGAGCTTTGGCCAAACCTTCGAAGGCAAGCAATTCGAGTCTTGAAAATGCATCCAGGCATCTTATTCCCAGAATCTGAAAGAGTGAATTACAGGTCTCATGGTACCATACAAGTTATAAGCAATCCATTTAAGTTATTCTCATCATATACCAAAATCTTTTGGAATATCTTTCTACCATTCTTAACTTCTGTACCACCGCTTATGAATTTTTGACTTAGTGAAGGCAGGACCCATGTGCTAAAAATAATGGCCTCCTATCATGCAAGATGTGGCAAGCATTTGGGCTCAGCTTACTTTTGCACTCAGCATCTCTGGATGGATTATGAATCAGGTTCACACCTATAAGAAGGACAAAGCCAGAATGTTTTCATTCTCTTCGGGCTATTGTAGTTCTAAATATACCTAAAATTATATTAATTTTGAACTTGATTTCGCATGCTAGAGATATTACAATTTTTTATTTCGTGTATGAATTTTGCTTTCAGCTCAACCCTATTAAAGAATAGTAGTAAAATAAGATGAAAAAAAAGAAGTTATAGAGAGACTGACAAGAGAAAGAGGGCTAGAAAATATTGTGATTGGCGAGCCACTAAAGAATGAGTCTGAAAAGGTAAAAAAAAAAAAAAAAAAAAAATCTTTGCAGTTTAAATAAAAACAAATAATACTATACTTTCAAAGAAAGTAGAGTAATTTTAATATTCTCATATAGTAATTGAGAAACATAATTAAAAAGGAAACTAAAATCGGAAGATTGATAAATTTGTTGGCTCAAATGAATTTAAAGGAACTCAGCTGAGCAAGATCAGCTTAGGACTAACTTAGTTGGTTCCCTTTTGTTAGACGATGGCTTTATGCTATTCTGGTATCTTCTTTCTTAAACGGTTGTTAGTTATAGCTAGTAGTTTAAACCAACCAAGTCCTTACACCTTTTCACTCTCATAGTTTTATGATGGTTTGTGTAGGAGATCTCACAATTTTTCTGGTCGATGGAAATTCTATCCGGTAAAAACACAGTTTACTTTTGTTATCTGCATGTCGATTTTCCTATTTTGCCCCTCATCTTTTCTCCTCCACTGTGGGGTTTTGTTTCCTTTCCCCCAAAGACTACAATGTTGGTTGTTGTTGTTGGGAAAGAGTCAGTGTCTATCTTCAGGTCATTCAAACTCTTGCCTTCCCCCCATTGATGGTCTTCTGAATGGAGTTTCTAAAGACTAGTCAATTATTTGTGGTGTGGCTATGGGAGTTGTACCATTTGCATTACTTCATTCAAACCAAGAGGTGGTTGATAAAGTTGATAATGTGGTTAATTATCGATGTCTCGCATATTTAATAAAGCAACAACATTAGATTTAGGTGTTAACAGGAATAATTATACCAATTCTATGTCTAGCAATTAGTATTATCATATGATATGATTAGTTCAGATTCAATAATGTAGTTGTCACTCACACAAAGAACCTATAATCATGTTCTAAACGGCCAGATCAGAACAAGCATTAGAATTAAACTCATATCATGAACATCAATAGATATAACATAGATTCATATACCTTAAACCATCATGGATACATTAGAGTTGCAATATTACACTAAATCCCAACAAGAGAGGTTTAGCAACCCATTTTCATGGATGCCATAAGCTTACAAGAAGAAATAATGGAAACCGGAAACTCGGCGACGTCCCCGTTGTGTGTCCACCTCGACGGCGTGGTTGTGATCCTCGAGAGTCTTCCTCTTTCATTCCTAGCTTGCTTCCTCACTTGGGATTCTCTCTCTAACTCTGTTCTCCAAGGAAAACCTAAAACTAATCTTTTTCTTGAAGTTCTGAATTCTGAAAGAAGTGCTGAATGATGCTCTGTTCTGGACGACGCCTTTTATAGAAATAAAACAACACAGGTTGCTGAGCGGCCAGGCAGGGCCGCTAAGCAACTTGTTTTACCCTTAATTAAGGGTTTTATTCAACCGCCTTGGTTTCTTCAGCCGCCTTACCCGCTGAGCGGCTGTCTTATGGCGCTGAGCGGCCAGAGAGGGTATTCTGCTCGCTAAGTGGTTATCCTGAGGCACTAAGCGGCCAGAGAATTTCTCTAGGCGCTGAGCGGCTGTCCTGGGTCGCTGAGTGACCAGAAACTTGCACTTTTTGCCAGCTCTTTCTGCCTCTATGAAAAATTCATCCAAAACTTCATTCCTGCATAAAAAAATGGGCATAAAACATAATAAAATTCAATACAGAACCATTCTTGGCAGAATTCCAAATATATACAAATTTAGAGGAGTTTTAATATAGAATATACATCAAATGATCAAGATAAGTGTCAATAAAAGGGTCTAAAACTAGGCAGATTTGACACTTATCATCTCATCATCATATTATGCTCAAGCTAACGGGTAATCCGAAGCATCCAACAAGATCATCATTGAGTTGATCAAGAAGATCATAGAGGAAAAACCGAAGCAGTGGCACAAAATGTTGCTTGAAGTCCTATGGGCTTACATAAATTCTAAGAATAATGAAACGAAAAGAACCCCGTATCGGCTAACTTATGGACAAGATGTTGTTTTGCCACTAGAAATCATGGTCCCATCATTGAGAGTGGCAAAGCAAAATCAACTCCAAACGGATGAGTTTCACCAAGCCATACTCATGGAGCTAGAGTTAATTGATGACGACAGACTTATGGCCTTTGAGAGCATCCGATTGAACAAAACTAAGATGGCTAAAACATACAACAAGCACGTGAAAGCTAAAGCGTTTAGCAAAGGCAATCTTGTTTGGAAAGTCATTCTTCTCATGGGAGTCAAAGACCCTACCTATGGTAAATGGACGCCAAATTGGGAAGGTCCCTGTATCGTTAGTCAAGTGATCCCAGGAGGGGCCTATTGGCTAGCAGATATAAACGAAGACAAATTTGATCGAACCATAAACGGAAAGCATGTCAAAATTACTATCCTTCCTTATGGGAGGATTATTGAAAACACAAATCTTGTCCAAAATGATGACCACAGGCTCGTCACCAAGCCAAACGAAGCACATAAATTATGTACCAAGCTTGAAGCGAAAGGAATTTATTGGTCTGGGTTCATATCGGTTGCATTGTCTTTGGAAGCCACCGGTACCTGTTCTGCGGCAACAGCAGTAGGTGTCAGAAACTCAGGTGCCAAGACCATTGTTTCTGCACCAGTTTTCCTAGCCGAATCCGTTGTGCTATGTCTTCACCCTGGGGTGCTTGCAGCTGTCGGGCCAAGATTAGCCGATCCTTAAAGCTGGCCGAATGGGAATGCGCTTCTACTACCATACGTTCCCCAGATTTAAGATCATTCTCGATCAAGGTCCTCTGTTCGGCTAGGGGGCTTAGTTCCTTGTCTACATCCTGGGAGCGATGATACAATATATAACGTTTGGTCCTGCGGTCAGAGATATGCTCAGTTACCTTTTTGTGCTGAGGTTCCAGGGGCGCGATCTCCCCTTATACTCTTTTGAGTTCTGCCCTCAAAGATTCCAGATGTTTCTCCATATCAATTTTAATTTGAAGATCATTCCGCCTCCGCTCTTCATTCTCGTTAAATTGGGCAACAAGCTCGTTTTTTTGTTGTTGGAGGTCATCCTGCAGATTCAGGTTACTCTGAATTTTGCGTACTTGTTGGTGGCCCAAATTGACCTTCCCATCTATCTCGGCTAGAGATAGTGTTATGGCTTCATAAGCCTGTTGTTAAAAGGGTTTTCACTTCTTTTAATAAAAACCAATACTTGAACTGCGCTCAAACCTCTTTTAAGATTCAATTGCAGTATAGTAAGGGTGTTATCGATCCACAGAGAGCAAATGTGTTTGAGTGCCTTTCTTTAATTAAGAAGTAAAGCAAGAAAGAAACAAGAATTGTTTGTTTGGAGAAATTTGTATTCAAGAGCAAGAAAATAAGAAAGAAACGATTGAGAGAATAATAGATTGGGAAAAATAGTTGGATTCTGGTTTCGTATTTCACTATCCAGGATTTATTTATTCTTGATTACAATCACTTAAAATCTTTAATTTATTCCCGCCAGTTCTTAACTAACTCACCTATTCCTAGTATGAGAAGTTGATTCAATTACTTTCCTAATTACCGCTTCCACAGGCAATTAATCAAAACAATTGTAAATGCAAAGGCGTTAAGGAACTAGGTGATCTAACGCTATTCCTAGCAAATTAGCTTCTCCCAGATTAAACAATTTATGTCAGATTAATAGAGCAGCTTCCACATACTAAATTAATCCCAAATCAGATAAAAAATGATCAAGCAATTATAAGCAAGAAGAACAAAATTGTTTAATTGAAATTAAAAATAGAAAGTAAACAAAGAAGTAAATAGAATCCTATCCTGATGAAATACTACGCCTAAATCCAACTAAAAGGGAGCTTAGTTATCCATAGAATGGAAACTAGCTTGCTTACAAGGAGAATCAATTGGGGATTAGGAGACGATGAAGAATCCGAGCACCCGTTGTTGAAAATCCTCTTCTCCTTCTCAAATCAGAGCTCTCTCACGTCCAAGGGGTGTTTGGAGGAGACCGGGGTTGAAAGAATGATCCAAAATAAGCCAAAATCGGGATTTTATAGAGGCTGGTCGCGCACAGGCGCTTAGCCACACCAACTGGCGCCTAGCGCCCTGGGCCAGGCCCAGCAGCGCTTCGGTCGCGCGAACAAGGCGCTCAGCGCCGCTGCATCTTCTTCTGGGCGCTAAGCCCTTTACTAAGGCGCTTAGCGGCCCGTGCTCCTTTCCTCAATCCCGCTGGGCGCCTAGCGCCTAAGGCTCGCGCCGAGCGGCCAGCGGCTTTGGTTCGCGAGGTGCTGGGCGCCTAGCGCCCCTGGAGCGGCGCCTAGCGCCCAGGAAGCTCCAGTTCCTCTTTTTCTTCATATTTTCTTCCATTCTTCACCTATTTTTGGGTCTGAAACATGTGAAAAGCACATTAAAAGCACAAGAAACATATTTAAAAGCTTAGAATCACTTTACTCTTTTATTTAACCAGAAACTCTATAAAGAAAGGGTATTTTATAATGAAAAACAATGATAAATGCCATGAAAAATATATGAAAACTAATAGCAAATTGGCATTTATCAAGCTCCCCCTAACTTAGGACCTTGTTTGTCCTCAAACAAAAGGTAAAGATTTTCAAAAGCAATTAACAGAACCCAAAGGAACAGGACTCAAGATGGGATTTCAGCAAATATATAATCCTGCACAAAAGTGTCAAATAGACACAAGATTTTCCAAAGGAATAAGTTGCAATCCTCACAGCTGCAAATAAATAAGGAACACTAAATAAGAACCCCATAAGTTCTAGACAAAAAGCTTTCCCCCTTCAAAATCAAGGATATAAAGAACTCAAAAACGCGAGTTCAGGGGTAGGTGTTTACGCTCAAAATCATCAATTGAATCACAAAAATCAGTTTTGCTACCTGTCTCACAACTAGTTAAATCGCATGGAAATTCTAGGATCTCAGAGGTCTTTCAACAGGTTGAAATGGGGCTAGGCTATCAAGAACTGGGTTTTTCAGGATCCAAAAACCTTCAAAACTAAGAGAGCACACAAAATAAACTTAATCACTACTCTCTTTCCCCTCTTGTTCTTGCTTCCAAAGATTTGCTTTCTTTGCCCATTTTCTTCTTTAATTCTCCCTTTTTCTCACTTTTGATTCTTGCTTACCCTTTTTACTTCTCAATTCTTTAACTCTTTTATGCTTTTCTTTTGATTTTTCTTTCTTTTTCTCACTTGCATCTTTGCTTTTTTTTTTTTTTTTTTTTTATCCTTTTGAATTGAGAAGCTTACAAGCTATTACAACCACTTTCAATTTCCCCCCAACTGTCTTTCTCTCATAATTAATTTTGCATGCTCTCCTAAGTTGAGAAAGTAGGGGCGGGAACTGTTTGCAATAAAGGCTCAGGGTTGTACACAAGAAATGAAATTTAATTCAGGCTCAAAGGGGCTTGCAAGGGATGTTCCTAATCAAGGTAAGCTATTTGGCCAGAGAGGGTAGAACTAATGAAACGAATGCCTAAGATCATTTCCTTTCATAACCATGCAATCACTAACAAAGAGACTCAAGCAAAACCAAATTTGTAAAACAATGATGATTCACTCACTCACAAATAGTGTTTGGCTCACTCCTCACTCGGTTGGGGACCTTGATTTCAAAAAGTTTAAGCAACAAGCCTAGGAACCCAGTGATAATTGTTTAGAGGCTTAAATATAACAACATGTAAGACTGCTAACTTAACCCAAGATTTTCTAGAACAACAGGATTATACATTAGTACTTCATCTAGGTTCTAGATTAACAAAATAAAACTTAAATAACGATAGAGACTTAGGCAAACATGTGATATCACACTATACTATAAAAATTGAACAATAAAAACAAAGTAGAAAGAACTCCCTCATGATGCTGTGTCTCATATGCTTCCAAATTGCTTCAAGGCTCATCCCCTCCAAGGAATTTGGACTGTCCTCAGGCCAAACAATACCAGCAACAGACGGTTTCTCAAAACTTGCAAAACTCATTCTCTTCTTACAGTAAGTACTGCAACAACTCATGTAACCACACCAAAGTGCATAGTCTCATAACAAAAAACAAAACAAAACAAAAACTGTAAAAGTTACCACACTGGGTTGCCTCCCAGCAAGCGCTTCTTTAACGTCACTAGCTTGACGTGTGATTTGCATAAGATCAAGGAGGCCGAAGACCAGAGGAGAAAGTAATTCCCCTCTTCCTTGCTGGTTCCCTTTCAATTTTCACAAGAGCCTTAAAACAGCTTTCACAGGTTTTTACTACTTTCCAAACTTGTGAAAGTCTTTTCTTCTTCCTGGTCTTTCTTGTCTTCTGTAATCCGGAATTTGCTTTCTTGGGAACAGCTTCCAAGTCCACTTTCTCAGGAGGAAGGGTGCTTCTGATAGCAACTGGCTTGTTAGTTTTCAGCTCTGGCCATTTCTCAGGTATCTTATCCTTACTGGGATCCTGGATCTCTTCCACCTTAGTGGCTTTCAGAACTGTAAGAGATGAATCCAGTATATCCAAGAGTTGCTGTGCTGCAGAATCATCATCATATGCAAGACCTGCATAAGAATCGGTTAGAGTTAACTCTAAAGGATCATTTACCTGTGGTTTCCTTTCAACTTGCTTAATGCCATCCTGAAGCGCATCTACTCGGAAGCATTGGTTCTTTTTATTTGGGGGCTGCGGAGTCTCAAAAATGTTAAAGGTGACTTCATCATCATGGACTCGAACTTTCATGGTGCCCAATCCCATGTCAATCCCCATTCGTGCAGTATTCATGAATGGCCTTCCCATAATCAAAGGTACCTCTGGATCCTCTGCAATATCAAGAATAACAAAATCAACAGGAATTAGAAATTTGTCTACTCTTACCAGCACGTCCTCAACTACGCCAAGTGGGCGTTTAGTTGAATGATCCGCAAGTTGTAGGGACATCCTGGTTGGCCTCATCTCTAGCCCACTAATCCTTTTCATCAAGGATAGTGGCATCAAGCTCACACTGGCTCCAATATCCACAAGGCCCTTGCCAACAGCCATGTCCCCAATGGTTAGAGGAATGGTGACACTGCTGGGGTCTGCTAACTTAGGAGGGATGCCACTAGTGATAATGGCACTGCAGGTTGCTCCAAGATGCATAACTTCCTCCTCCTGGTATTTTCGCCTCTTAGTCAACAAGTTCTTCAGGAATTTGGCATAGAAAGGCATCTGTTCAAGAGCTTCTGCAAAAGGAATGTTAATTTGCAAACTTTTAAAAATATCCATAAATCTAGCCAATTGACGATTCTTATCTATCTGAGAAGGGGCTTTGGGATAAGGAAGAGCCTTAACTATCTTTGGGACTCCCCCCTGACTTAGCTCATCCTTCTTTTTCTCAGCATCATTTCCTTTTCCCTTACCTGCAGTTCCTTTAAGAGCTACACTCTCATCATTATGCTTATCGATTTCTACCCCTATGAACTCTTTAGGCTGTTCTTTCTCTACCTCCTCATCTTCCTCAACAATATTAGGCTCTCTAATACCATTACCTACTACCTTCCCACTACGGGTAAAAATGGCCTTACAATGCTCTTTTGGGTTGGTTTCAGTATTGGCATTAAATGCGCCCTTCTGCATCCCAGCAAGTTGGTTGGCCAGTTGGCCCACTTGAGTTTCCAGATTCTTGATAGAAGCTCCCTGGTTCCTCTGACCGTCCATGGTTACCTGCATAAACTGGGTTAGAGTATCACTCAGTTTATCAAACTTACCTTCCAGGGACTGCTCCTGCTGATTTTGAAATTGCTGAGGTTGCTGGAATGGAGGGTTCTGAAAAGATTGCCTTGGAGCTCTATTAGAAGAAGGACCTGAATCCTGCCTCCAAGGCTGATTGCTATACTGATTATTGTCCCTGGGATAGTTATTCTGGTAGGGCCTCTGCTGATTATTCAGATAACGAACCTCCTCCTCAGAAAATGGCTGATAAGAATCAGACTGTTGCCCTGGTACTTCAGCTGCACACCTGTTCACCTGTTGCATATCCCTTATGCTATTGGGCAAAGCATCCAGTTTCTTGGTCAGATTATCAAGCTGCTGCTGAAGAAGCTTATTTTGAGCCAACATAGCATCATTGGCTCCAAGCTCTAAGACTCCTGCTTTCCTTGCTGGGCCTCTAGAATATTGGCTTTGTTGGTCATTCAGAGCCATTGCCTCTATGATAGTCATCGCCTCAGTGGGAGTCTTGGACATCAGTGAACCACCAGCAGTGGCATCAAGAATCAGCTTGCTTTGTTGATGCAATCCATTCCTGAAGATATGAACTTGGGTTTTTGCATCAAAACCATGATTTGGGCACTTCCGGCACAAAGACTTGTATCTCTCCCAAGCCTCACATAGACTTTCACCTGCAGCTTGAGCAAAAGAAGAGATAGCAGTTTTATAATCCATGAATTTGGAATCAGAAAAGTACCTTGCCATGAATTTATTTTCAAGCTGAGATCAGTCATTCAAGATAGCTTGAGGTTGGTCGAAGAACCATTCCTTTGCTTGACCAATTAAGGTCAATGGAAAAAGCCTGAGGAATACTGTGTCCTCTTCAGATGGCCTCATCCCTGCTGTGCCACAGAGTTCATAGAACTTGGTGAGATGGTTGTAAGGATTCTCATGATCTAACCCCGCGAAAGGATTAGCATACATCAGCTGCACCAGTCCTGTCTTCATCTCTGGGGCTTTCTCATTGTCAGTTCCTCTACCAATCCTGATCATGTTCCTAGGTGTGAAATTGATGAATCCAGGATTGGGATCGACATCTCCACCGTTTGGATTCTGATTCGCCATGTCTGGCTCAGAGTGGGTTGGTGAAGATGGCGAGGGTGGTGAAGGGGTAGAAGTCCCCTGGTCTTGTCTTAACTTAGCTAGCTGCTTCCTCTTCTTTGTCTTACTGTTGTTCCTCCTTGCTGTAGCTTCAATTTCTGGGTCGAAATGAAGTTCCTCACTGGAGTCTTACCTCGCATAAACAAAGATGAAAAGCAACCTAAACAGAAGTATTAGACCTCAGATAAAAGAAAAAGAAAAAGAAAAATAAAAATATTCACAATTGCTTAAACAAACAAAATTAAAGCAATGCAAACTCAAACAACGCTGCTCCCCGGCAACGGCGCCATTTTGTTAAAAGGGTTTTCACTTCTTTTAATAAAAACCAATACTTGAACTGCGCTCAAACCTCTTTTAAGATTCAATTGCAGTATAGTAAGGGTGTTATCGATCCACAGAGAGCAAATGTGTTTGAGTGCCTTTCTTTAATTAAGTAGTAAAGCAAGAAAGAAACAAGAATTGTTTGTTTGCAGAAATTTGTATTCAAGAGCAAGAAAATAAGAAAGAAACGATTGAGAGAATAATAGATTGGGAAAAATAGTTGGATTCTGGTTTCGTATTTCACTATCCAGGATTTATTTATTCTTGATTACAATCACTTAAAATCTTTAATTTATTCCCGCCAGTTCTTAACTAACTCACCTATTCCTAGTATGAGAAGTTGATTCAATTACTTTCCTAATTACCGCTTCCACAGGCAATTAATCAAAACAATTGTAAATGCACAGGCGTTAAGGAACTAGGTGATCTAACGCTATTCCTAGCAAATTAGCTTCTCCCAGATTAAACAATTTATGTCAGATTAATAGAGCAGCTTCCACATACTAAATTAATCCCAAATCAGATAAAAGATGATCAAGCAATTATAAGCAAGAAGAACAAAATTGTTTAATTGAAATTAAAAATAGAAAGTAAACAAAGAAGTAAATAGAATCCTATCCTGATGAAATACTACGCCTAAATCCAACAAAAAGGGAGCTTAGTTATCCATAGAATGGAAACTAGCTTGCTTACAAGGAGAATCAATTGGGGATTAGGAGACGATGAAGAATCCGAGCACCCGTTGTTGAAAATCCTCTTCTCCTTCTCAAATCAGAGCTCTCTCACGTCCAAGGGGTGTTTGGAGGAGACCGGGGTTGAAAGAATGATCCAAAATAAGCCAAAATCGGGATTTTATAGAGGCTGGTCGCGCACAGGCGCTTAGCCACACCAACTGGCGCCTAGCGCCCTGGGCCAGGCCCAGCAGCGCTTCGGTCGCGCGAACAAGGCGCTCAGCGCCGCTGCATCTTCTTCTGGGCGCTAAGCCCTTTACTAAGGCGCTTAGCGGCCCGTGCTCCTTTCCTCAATCCCGCTGGGCGCCTAGCGCCTAAGGCTCGCGCCGAGCGCCTAGCGGCTTTGGTTCGCGAGGTGCTGAGCGCCTAGCGCCCCTGGAGCGGCGCCTAGCGCCCAGGAAGCTCCAGTTCCTCTTTTTCTTCATATTTTCTTCCATTCTTCACCTATTTTTGGGTCTGAAACATGTGAAAAGCACATTAAAAGCACAAGAAACATATTTAAAAGCTTAGAATCACTTTACTCTTTTATTTAACCAGAAACTCTATAAAGAAAGGGTATTTTATAATGAAAAACAATGATAAATGCCATGAAAAATATATGAAAACTAATAGCAAATTGGCATTTATCACCTGTCATCCTGCCTCCAGAATACCTGTCTAGCCAAGGACCGCTGCAACGCGGCATGAGCCTGGGAGCTGGAAGGGAAGTCACCCACAAGGTATTGCTCTACTCGCGTCTGATGGTTTGCGAACAAAGCAATACTTAAAGAGAAATTCGCAGAGAGAGAAGAGGAATTCTTGAGTAACGGTTTATCAAGGAAATTCAAAAGTTTGTTGTTGGGTTTAAATGCTAACGGGGTTTCTTGAAAGCTGCAAAGTTGTTAATCATGATTGCATTCTAATTCATCCCAACGAGTAAATCAAGAGTGCAGGGGGCAATGTGTTGGCACCTAGAAATTCCCAACGGCTAATTGAGTAGCCGAAAGAACACTTTGGTCGATTAGGCTAGAGAGCCGAAGCAAGGGCTTGCCGAGGAGAACGGGTATTCGATCGGTGCTATCCAAAACGGCTAGAATGGTCGATACGTATTAGAACAAGATTGGGGGAAGGTGCAGAAACTTAGGCTCAAAGTAGAATATTTTGAAAAGTTTCTAGAAGCTTTCCACGTGCTAAAAAGACCACGATGGAGCTCAAGCCCACGGAAATAGGAGAAACGATTAAGGAGTTAGCCGAAGCAATGAGGAACGACTTAAACAAAGCCTCTAGGCTGACTATGAAAGAGAAAGGGACACAGCACTCCCCACTACTTGTAAGTTAGCGTAAGAATCTGAGGACATGAGAGAGTACGTTGAGGGTTCCAACTGCCTAGTTAGCCAAATTTGGCCTCTATAAATAGAGGAAGACTCATTTGTACAAACACACAGTCAAGTCATCAATCAAAACCTTACAAATTTCTCGCATTTTTCTTTTCTTTATTTTTCTGCACTAAACTTTCTTTATCGCTTTTAGCACTTTACTTTTCAGCCGATTTAAACTTTCTGTCTTTAAATTCTTTACAGTCTGTCAGCTTTGACATTCCATTTAGTCATAGACCTTAGTTCAATAGCTATCACTCAGTCACATCATTCTCAATAGCAAGAACTAAGAGCTCTTCGTAGTACCTTGATGAACATAGTCTCTTCCTCGTGTAATCGCTTGATTAGGGAATCAGTATGTTGGTTTCCCATCCGACTCACACAACTACCTAATCCAAATATATTTGTAAACCCAACACAAATTATTAGAAAAACTCCCCGTGCGACGTGTGATGTACGGGCCAAATACTAGTATTAATAACATTTCTATTCTGCCAATACAACATCCCTCCTCTCTAAAATCCACAAAAGAAGCAATGTTGGCAGTGATTCCATCATATTCAACACTTTCTTCAACACACTCATCATGCAAGTCTCATTCCATATTTGGTGTGTTGAAAAGAATCTGTGAAGAGTGTCACTACCATCTCTGCACTTGAGGAGAAAGTTGAAAAACAAAAACCACTAGACAATTCACAGTTGAAAGTGGGAAAAATATACAAAAAGGCAGGTTTGTGGATTTGGAGTTTTTGAACAGCTTTGCAACGCTTCAGAAATGTCAAAATTTTCAGCTCCCCTTTTTCCCTCCTCCCTCTCTCAAGTTGAAACAGCTGTAGTCCAATGTTTGGAAGCCCGTCTACATTCTGAAGCCAAAATCAATTCTGTAGACAAGTTTCTGTGAGTAGCTTCAAGGTTTCAGAATTAATTCTGATAAAAGAACCACTGAGCCAAACATGCTAGTAATGTATCTCAAAGGGAAAACTGCTTTGAAGAAAGATCCATTTTGGTCAGCTATAATGAAAGTTGGATGCATTGCTCTTCTCTGTTATCAGCTGTTACAGATGAAGATTGGTTTTCTCTCTCTGGCATGCACCTTTTATATGGCACAAAACCTTTCCCACATGTTCCAGTTCTCACACTAACGCTTAGTTGAGATATGGCTGATGTTTCATTTGGTGCACTGTGGCTAACAAGTTCCATTTTTCTATTCACCTTGCTAAGGCAATGAACACGTATATTGAGAGGTATTGGTTTGCATGCCTCAATTGTTGGAGAAGATGGTTTGCATGCTTCATCAGTTACAAATAGAGTTGTCCCAAAAAGTTTGAGAGTTCGACCGGATGATTCATCTGCTGCATCTTCTTTCGCAGAAAAACTTTCGAATTTCTAAAAAATCAAGCAGAAGAGTATCAGATATCATTTTTCTCAAGCAATTCTAGGGATGGTATTGTAGAAAATAAAACGAAGATGGATCAGGCAATACCATAAGAGTTTTCCCATCATGAACCAAATCAGCATTCAATGAAGCTTCCTCACATGTTGTTTTGGATTCAGCAATTGTAAAACTGCTTGTGTGGACACGACTAATGGATGATACTGGGGATAAACTTCCATTTGGTGTGTCTGAATCAGAGGAACCAAGGCTTTCGGAACCAACTGCAGATAGCACTGACTTGGGGGATTGGTTTTCTTGATCAAAGTCTGATGACTTCAGGGAATTCGACTTCATTCGCTTATCTGGGATCGAAATTTCTTTTCTAGGGGTCCCAGCAAGCTTACGGGGGTAAGGATGCATCGGCTTTCGTTTTGGTCTTGGAGGAGGAATTTCAATTGACTCCTCAGTTTTTGTAATTTTCCCACTTGAGTCGCGAAGAACCTGTCATGAAGTTAAAGGAGTTAGAGTGAATTCAAGCAGAAATCAATGAACCCATCAATCGAAACAAAGTCAGCACTTTGGATATCCTATGGTCATCTAAATCATAACATAGTTTGATGTATGAGTCATGGTATGTATAAAATGCGGCAGAGAACAGTTACTGAAATAGAGCAGTAAACCTTAGAAAAAAACTTCTGAGCATGACTTCGTATCTGAACAGCAGTCTTTGTGCCAACATGTTCTGTGGTGAAAATAAGCATTTCAAAACTTAGACCAACCACAATCATACCCCTTCATTACTTGTTCATATATTTTGTTAGCAAGAAATCCTAAAAGCATAGTTGCATACGAAATGAAGTTGCAAACTAATTATACCTTCAATACGTCGCCAGGCCCGGCCATACAGCTTTAAAGCTTCAAGGAACTTGTTATGTTCTTCATCTGTCCACCTCTCTCTCTGTTTAGTAATAGTATATGGTTTCCTTGCCTGATGAAGTAGAAAGAACATTGATCAAAACAAAGATCACACCAACAGGTGAAAAATCAATTATATATAATATGCCAGTGACACAATTGCACAAGAGTCCAGGGTGAACCTTCAGAGCATAGTCATTCCCGCAAGATAACGGATCATCGAGTTGAATATGAGTTACAGAATGTGGTCCCGAACTCAAAGATACAACTCCACTTCCTCCTGGAGGACCAACTATTGATCTAGTAAATCCATCTTCATCCTACATTTGATAGAGAGCAAAAAGATATAATTCAATTGTAATCATTCAGGAGAACCAAAATTTTA
Source organism: Acmispon strigosus (assembly GCA_030819835.1). Lineage (NCBI taxonomy): Eukaryota > Viridiplantae > Streptophyta > Magnoliopsida > Fabales > Fabaceae > Acmispon > Acmispon strigosus. Next base: position 36,232,245 of record JAUAMA010000007.1, read on the forward strand.
GTATATATTTACTAGACCACAAATCATTTATCCACCAAGGAATAGTTCATCTTTCAAGCAAATATTTCACTCCACATGAAGACATCTAGCAAAAATGATCAATAACCACAAATTCAACAATAAAATGACCCTTTAGAAATATTTGAGAAGTAAAACACCAGAATATACTCCATTGATAAAGAACAGAACAAGGTTATTCTGGAACCCTGCTGCTAATCATTTGTTCTCTGAAGGGAAAAGTTCAAAGTTTTATTTTCAACCCATTTCTGAAACATATGCATTTTTGGGCATTTTAAAGAGGTAAACCAAAACCAAATTAAGGTTCTCTCTTTTCGAAATATTACTAAAACATACATACCCCACACAAGCCATAGAAATATTTTAGCTGGAAATCAGAGCAAATCCATGAAAAATACAATCAACAACATTTAAGCACAATTCTCAGTTACCCTACCCTATAAAAGAAAGTATAATTTCAAATAATTTACATCAAAGGAAAACACAGCAAAAACTTATAATATTACATACTTGAATCGTCATAGCTGCTGAAAGCCCTGGTCAAAATCTTCTTCCCCCTCTTCACAGGTGCCAAATTTTCTTCAACTTTACCACTGAAAATTACTGTCCTCCCTCACACACAGATCAACAAATTTCAGGTCCACAGCCTTCAACCTCTCCACTAGAAATCTAGAAACAGAATCAACAATTTTTTTTACAAAATTGGACCCAACTTCTTGCTCCAAAAAGGAATTTATGACACAAACGCTACCTTGACCGTCCACTTCATCAAACACTGATTTAAAGCTCAGAATCACGGAACCTCTCAATCTATAAGATCCGTTAATCACTCAATTTCAAAGCTTAATCAAGTAAAATAGGTTAATAACAGCAATTCCAATCTTGTTTTGAAGATAGAAAGAAGCAACAAAAGAGGGAATGGAGTGGACACCCAGAAAAGAAAGGAAGCTTGAAAGGGAAAAACAAAAAAGGTGGAATTTTTTCACAAAGGAAAAGAATTGGAAGAGAGATATTGAGAGACACTTTCCACAACAGGCTAAACAAACAACAGAGGTTTTATTTGATATACTGCAAAAGCCCCCAACGAATCGTCACCGTTGATCAAAGCTTCTAGTTCTTGTTGGGTCTGAAACGAGAGAGAGAGAAAGTTGAAAGCTTTTGAGGTTACAACAAAAGTGAGAATGAATGAATGAGAAGAAGAGAAGTGAAATCTGTGACTATAGAGAGTGCCTGTGACAGTGAGGGAAAGAAAAAGGAGGAGATGACACGTCAGATGTTGAATTTTTCTGTTTGAAAAAGCGTTATTAAAAATGCGTTTTTTCTTTTTCTCTTTTTCTTTCTCTGACATGGAAACCTCCGGAATTCTAAGGAATCGTGTGGCTCACGTCCAAAGTTGTCTAGGACACATGTCAAGCGACTGTTGCACCTGGTTTTTTTCATTTTTTTAATTCAGTGGATGAAGAAAAGCATACAAAGCTCTAGCACCTTGTGGATAATTTGGTACAGGTTTGAAATTTTAATATGAAAAATGCTTAGTAACTCTTTTTTCAACACTTTCTTTAATATTTTTTTATTAATTGTTTAAAATTTAAGTAGGGTCTACTAAAAATATGAGATTCACATGATTTCAACTAATTAATAAGAAAGTGCTGAAAAGAGAATGTTGTTAGCACTCTCCAATGCTACATTATTTGTTTGTCTACACTTTATTTTTAAGATAGCAATATTTTCTTTTGACATTTTCTTTCCAATAGTTCTTTTAATTGATCAAAAATCTATGTATGGTCCACTACATTATATGAGTTTCACTAGGAGATTGATCAACATCTTTTGTTGGATTGAACTCCTCCACGCTATTGTTGAGATATTGGGGCGGACTTGAAACCTCCATTAGCGAAACAAAATAAAAAAATATTCAATAACAAGGAGAATAAAAATTTAAGATTCTGAAATTCAAAAACTTGAATTGAGTCTATGTAAAAGTGGATTTTTTTTTTCAAGGGAGTTTCTTGGAGAATATGTTGAATGCAGAGGTAAGAGCAGAAACAGAAGGTTGGTGAAGGTGATTGAAGATGGATCTGACGACCACAGAGGGTGGGTCTTCGTGAAAGGTTCATCGTCAGCATGGTCTTCAATGGAATTGGAGATGTTGGGTTAGAGGTGTTCATCTTCATCTGAAAGAGGTTGTGACGTTCCCAGCTTCTTCCGTCGAGGACAAGAAGGATAGGAGGCCAAGGAAGACGAGCTGCGACAATCCACGACTTCTCCCTATCCCTTCCAAGAAGGTTTTGCCGCATGGAGCGGAGGAGGATGATCAGAAGTTGGCTTAATGACACCATGAGACAAGATAACCATGGTGGCTAGGGACCATGAGACAAGATAACCATGGTGGCTAGGGAAAGAGAGGGACAAAGATTTCATAATCTATGGCATATAATTACAACCGTTTAATATTTTAGTATATATTCAAGACAATTTTACACTACCCTTTATTTATATTTTTTTCATAATAAATTTTTAAAATTTACAATTTAGTCATTTGTATGTACTTTTTCTATATTCAACTGCCATGATGCTTCACTTTTTTAATACACCACGCTAACTACTTCCTAAAAACAATTGTTGATTTTTTAATTACAGAATTAAATATGCTATTAAACACACACGCACACAAAATAAAAATAACTAATACCCATAACAGCTGATAAATGAGAAATTGAGAACAACACAGAAGTGAGAGTGGGATCCACCATCCATACAAGACAAGTGGTGCACTGACAAAAAGTTCAGATATCGCAATCTATCTATGAACTAATAGAAGGATATTTGTGATGTTAAAATAAATATCTTGAGCGTTTAAAAAACAAAAAAGAGAAGAGTGTAGTGAGTGAGTAGTGTGTGTAGTAGGCCAAGCCATGAGTTGTGGATCAGAAATTAAAGAGCGAGAGAGAGAGAGAGAGAGAGAGAGGGACCAGTTCATATGCACTTTTCGCCACGTCAAAGCCACTCACCGTCGCACTATTCATATGCCGCCACGTGTTAAAGTGCGAAATGGATAGAGATCGTTCTCCTCCACTTATTTTTTCTTGTCTTCCTCTCTTTTTCTATTCCATAAATTTCTAACCACATGTTTTCATAAGGGGCTTTTGTTTTTCTTAAGAAAAGTTATCAGGGAAATATTAGATTAGATAAAGTGGGTATTTATTTAGGTATTGCCAGTTGTACTGAACGGAGGGAGGTTGCAATCAACAAACAAAGATGAGGCCAACATTATGTTTAATTATTTTTGTGTGTATAATATAAACATATAATATAAGTATTCGAAAATGAATTTTATGGTCGGTAAAGTTCTTTTTATAAAATATATTTTCTATCAAATATTTTATGCAGCTAGCTTCATTTACAATAACTTAACCTCAAGATTTATGTTTAAATTAGAACAATCTTATGTTAAATCCTTCAGAGTTAATTATGTTTGAACCGAAAATATTTACATCATAGTGGGGTTAACGCTCACAGCGGGGTTCCATCCACAAGACTCAAACCCAGGACTTTATTGAGGAAAATTAAAACATGTACCACTTGAACCAACCATATGTTGTTCTATGCGCTTGATTTTACATTAAAAAATAGAGAGATTAGAAATATGATGATAATTTGAGAAAAAGATTGATGGAAATGAAAGTGAGTCCGAACATATGAAAATGTTTATTTTTAGTATTTTATAATGTATAATGTATGACCCCAAAAAAAGGCATATATGCAATTTTTTTATTATGCTTTTGATAATAAACATCTATAGTCAATTATGATGGAAATTACTTTTGAAATAATTAAAGAAATATAATAACAATTTATATTAATAAAATACATAAAAACAAAAACACACGCACACATTGTATATATATAATTTTGAGATTTAAGCTTAACTTTGGGGGCAAAGCCATTGATGGCGAGGATGAGATTGGCGGCAGGAGTGAATATGACTAATAACGATATGGTATCCACTCCATTATTTCAATATATAAGATTTTAGGTATTGACAGATGTAATGTAAATCACTATAGAAATTCATTCAGAATAACATATTACAATCATTTGATTTGACTCTTCAAGGTAAAGAGCATCTAAAAGTATACAAGTATGGAATTAGCTTTGACAAAAGTAATTATTGATCAAAATTTAATCAACTTTAAAATTTGTTATATATGTAGTGATTAGTCAAATGAACTAGTTATTTATATCTTAAAGGAGTTTCAATTTTGTGATTGAAAGACTGAGATTTATGTATTATTTGTACTTTTAGAAAGTGCAACGTAGATGAAGATAAGGTATCTCAATAATAATAAAAAATTACTAAAACAAAATAGAGGCAAAAGGCAAAACTGTTCTGTATAAAAACAAAAAGGCAAAACTATTAAGAGTCTTTTTGGATTGTCGAATAAAATTATGCTCATAAAACTATAGTTTTTTAGTGTAATCTGGAAATTCATTCAATCAAAAGAAACTATCTCGTTTGGAAGTTCTATAGCCCTCCATTTTGGGATAATTGAAAAAACATAATCTCTACTCAACGTTTTTTATTATAAGAATCAAATAATTATATCACATTCCTTACGGTGTGTTTAGGGTTAGGAATTTTTAGGGGAGAGGAGGGAAAATATTTAGGGAAAAGGGAGGGAGGGCAAGAGAAAGGGAGCATTCTCTTGTTTGAAAGTTCAAAATTTCTCAAACCCCTCAATTTGGGGAACTAAAAATATAACTAAAATAGAGTTTTTTTTTAGTAACCAGGAGTCCTTTTATTACACCTAAGACCAACTTCAATTCACCAAACTAACGGTTCATCTCGTGTAGTGATTGTGGACTCGTACAAGGATATTGAGTAGACAGTTGATATTTCAGACTCAACCCTATCTTTTAGCATGCATTCCATCGGTGTCGCAACTAATTCGGTAAGCTACGAGTCCCGGGGTCTTGGAGGATTTCAAAAATACCTCAAACTCTTCCTCCCTTCCTCCCTCCCCCCCTCCCCCTTAAATCCCAAACAAGGGGAGAGCTTTTCAAAAGACTATGTTTGACACGCTTAACTGAAAGTTGAAAAGCAAGTTGATAGTTGAAAAACTAATTGATTGCAACAACAACAAAAATTGTTCAAAAAAAATTGTTATTGAACCAGCCAGCTGAATATCTAAAATGACAAAAAGAACATACTTATACATATGAATATTTTTATATTTAACATTACTTTATTATAAATAAATATCAATATGATACTAATTTTAAAATAATTATCACTATAAATATTTACGTGGCTTCTAACCGCGTCCAATTCTGAGTTTTGTAACTCAAGATTTGATCGTTTTAGTCCAAATTATTCGAACTCGCAGGTTCTAGTGACAACAAGCTTGGAACTAGATTTTGACAAAGTTAGAGACGATTTCATCAGTGGAGCTCAACATGAAAGTTGTGGGAATTCTTCTAGCTTTCCAACGACATATAATTTGTCTCGTCCCGGCCACTATAGCTCCAAAGTCAACATGTTCTAGTGCAAAGGGTCATAAAAGCTAAAAATAAAAGATTGAACACTTTTCCATTAAAAATCCAAACAGGTGCAAGAGATCAGAGCTCAACCAAGTCACCCAAATAACGCATAAAAGCAATGTAATAATCAAGCTTAGAATATCACAAATAATGTACTTAAATCATTGATAGATCATACACTATATTAGACATGATAATATAATCTTATACAATACACTATGAATTTATTCATTATTTGGTACTAACATTGTATTGCTTATTCATCAATTCACTCTTATACATTAAAATGATGAATTATTTAATCTAGCATATAAATGATGGATATGACTTGATAAGATTGTAATGTATAAACCACTTGAAGTTATTTAACACACTGCCACCACCATCACCATCCACCACCGCCACCACCACCGTTGCCGCCATTGCCATCGCCACCACTGCCACTAACGCTGCTGTTGCTATCGCCACCACCATCACCACAAACTCCACCACGATCATCACCACCACCCACCACCACCACCACCCTTCGCTACCCCCACCGCCTTACAACACTGCCGCAGCCACCACCCTACTACTGCCACCACCACAACCAACTCCACCACTACCCTCACCATCGCCTCCACCACCCTCCACCACCGCCATCACATCTACCGCCACCACCCACCACCACCACTGCCACTGCCGCCACAACCACCATCCTTCGCCACCTCCATCGCCATCGCCATCGCCACGCCATTGCCGCCACCACCGCCCTACAATACTGCCACTACCACCGCCGCCACCACAACCAACTCCACCACCCCTCACAATTGCCTCCACCACCATCACCACTACTACCACCACCACTCTACCGCCACCACCCACCACTACCACTTCCGCCGCCACCACTACCGCCACAACTACCACCCTCCGCTGCCGCCACCCCACTGTCATCTCTACCCTCACCACCACCCTCCACCAAACATATGATTGTATCAATTTAAACAAAATGATAAGTTATATGTATATGACCAAACGATGTATAGTATTAAATTTTATCGGCCCTTATCCTATCATGCCTAATACTATCGGACTTTACACTATACAATATATCAAACGAGCCCTTGGAAATACCTCAAACCCTTCCCCTTTCTTAAAATCTCTCAAACATGAGGATGATTTCTCATAAGCCTCTCTCTTCCAAAACTCAACTCACAAGCACACTATACAATATATTACCATGACTTCTCTTGGGAAAACATGAACAAGAAAATGTTCTTCGACGAAAATGGCAATTAGACATCCAAACACTAAAGTGGTTTATACTAGTGATTACACTCGTGCGATGCACGGGATGACGCCGCTTAGCAGGTGTGGGAGCAGATTCATCATGAATTTTAGGAGATTAATTTTGTCCTCGCATTACCAGCTTTCGTATGCAGAGACAAAATTTGCAGTAACGCCATCACAATAAATAAGTAATTTGACACAGTTAATTATATGAACTACAATACATGTGTATTATTAAATTGTAGCCAATCACAATCGTTAGATCTAATTATGAATGGTCAAGATTAAAACATGAAGTCATGTGACTTTTTAAAAAGTCACATGATATTTTTAAGTAGTAATGTGACTATTAAGTTGTTTTAATCTTGACAATTCATGATTAGATCTAACGATCGTGATTTATTCTCATTTTCTCATATAAAAACATTTTTCTCATATGATACAATCCCTATATATATATATATCCATATGATGATGGTCTAGCGTACATATACATTCAATACCACAATGATATGTATCTATTTAAAACAGTTCAATTGAAGATATCTCCCATATAGAGAATACATGACATTAGATTAACTTATGTTTATGATAATAGATTAACGTCAACATACACTATTTACCATTAATCATAAAATGACAAACTAAACAATCAAATTGGAAAATAGTGCAAAGTAAACATAGAAATATTGTCAATGGATCAATCCATCATGTGTTTTTCATAAAAAATCAACGACAGATTATTTGTGGACAACATAGTCCTATAAGGAAATACTACGTATGTCTTAAGAGACATAATTGTACTGTTGATTACATTGAGTTAGCGTATAAGAAACATAAGGTCTTCATTAACCAATTAAATTGGATGTGATACAAAGCAACACATATTTGTAAAAAGAAAATTGGTTTCCCTATTCCCCCGTCGTCGTTAGCAATAAGATTAATCCACTCGAGACTTGAATATCACATTAAGAGGATAGACCTCTCCTAACACATTTTTCTCTATTATGAGGAATTAAATCCTAGACTAATGGGTAAGTACAAAATCTTTTTTTTTTACGTGCGTGGATTAAATAGCTACATATTAGAATTCTCTATGTTGAAATAAAAACTTGTGTTTGTAGCCAACACTCACTGCGAAAATAACTTACTCCAACAATCAAAAAGTATAATTTTATTACCAACTTGCTTTTTATAGGCACTTAAATTTTTTCACGATAAACAAAGTTGAAACCATAAATCAAATTTGAGGGTGTAAGATGAATCATTGGTCAATAAATGACAGCTCAAGGTGGAGTCCTTACTTGGACAAAGTTATGCATACCCGTAGAGATTAAAATTCAAATGTATATAGATTGAGATTTATCTTGTTTCGGATCAACAAAACATAAGGAATTGTGAAGGAAATGTTGGTAGTGGTAGGCTAAGCCAAACCAAGCTCAACTTGTACAGGAATTCAAGATAATATGGTCTCAAACTAAAAAATACATAAATGAGAGAAAAAAAAAACTGCAACGTGCTAAATATCTCAACTTTTTTCTTCTTAGCACTTTATCAAATATCTCAGAAGATCATCAAACCAATAAATGCTTTTCCCTCAACGTGCCAAGAAAGATACAAGTTACAACTGCAAATTGACACTCAACTTAGTTTAGAAATGTGAGTTAAGCAAAAACTGGGTGAAGTGTGAGTTCTAGAATATGTGCAACATTTGCAGAAAAGCACAACATGAGCCATATCCATAATCTATATGGAGTGATCAAAACACACATGTGAAAAACAAAGAAAAAACAAAAGTAGAAGTGAAAGCTAAGGCACAGGGTATGCATAGGTCTTACCATGCAATGGTCACAAACTCGTACTGGCTGAGCATTCTCTTCAGCAGTTAGAGCAATCCTACCATGTGTGCATTTGTCACAGAAAATATCACCACAGTTCCTACAGTGATGCTATTAGAAGCATAGAAGATCATAACATCAGAAAACACAATGAACAGAAAACAAAGCTTAAGAAAGGAGTAAGAGAGATCAACCTTGCGAATAAAAGCCCCAAAATCAGTACCAGATGTTGTACATTTTGAGACTGCTTCATCTGGGACCTATAAACAAATAGGGAACCTGATAAGAACTCTAATTGGTATAAGAAATAATGACCAACGACTCCAGTTAAACTGAAGTAAGTTAATACAGCTGATCAATCAATTTTTATTTAAATCACGTGAAATTAGAAACTTCCCAACAATAAAAGAGGGGAAAACACTAACATTTTGAAAATCAAATTGTCAAAATTAATTGCTATCACAATACATGTTCCAAAATCAAAACCAACTACCAGCAGATGTGAACACTGCATTCTAGTAAAACATTTCGTCTGTCTCTCTCTCTCTCGTCTGTCTCCATTTCTACAACAGGTATTTGAATGCATTATTCATTGAAATTCCATCCATCGCTAAATGAGTTTAAATCTTGTAAAAACAATTTTGCATTGATATCTAATCATGTGTTGAAGGGGAGCCTTGGTGCAATTGTTGGAGTTGCTGCTTTGTGACAAATAAGTTCATCGGTCCAAGTCGTGGAATCAACCTCTTACAATACAAGGCAAGGTTGGCTTCAATAGATCCATAGGGGTCCGACCCCTGGAACCCGCCATACCAGGAGCTTTGTAGCACCAGGTTGTCCTTTTATGTCTGATCATGTGTTATCACATTATCATTATTACAAGAGTCTTGTGCCGTTGCGCATCAAACTCTTTCAATGAGGTAACAGCATATAACTAGAAGAATATGGGGTCTAAAAACATTTTACTAGCAGATTAGTATAAACTCCAAACAGTTCAGTTAATACTGAGCCAAAAAAGAAGTGCAGTTTCAGTAGCCACTATTTAGTACATATTTATCCGTAGAATCACAAAGAGATAAGCGTAATATGTAAGGGAATTGTTTACCATGATCATCGAGAAGTTTCCCGTGGAAATGCAAATTATATATGAAAAAAATAGATACAAACCTGTCCTAAGTTTTGCATCTCAATCTTTGACAGCTCAACCAGATCCTCTGTAGCAACTTGCTCCACTTTCGAATGGCAGAGAGAAACAAAGATCCTGTTCAAGAGTGGAAACAACCGAAAGTAAGTTAAGAAATCATCACTAAAGAAAATATTAATGAGAAAGTTGTAGGATAATAATTTACAAACACAGCAGCTTCCACCTGGATCCCACTGCTGAAAACACCAATCCAAGCTATGTTATTATTAGGGAACATCTTCCCTGAATTGCTGAAACATGAAAAGCAAGTGAAGATCGAATTGGTAAGTTCCTTCGCTGAGCTCCTAATACAAATGTTGCCTTTCATTAAACCTGGACTGAACAACTGCAGCTGAAAACCCACCCGGTTCCCATAGTGGAAAGCATAATGTCCACCAGCAAAATGAACAATAATGCCTCCTCGACGCAGAATTTTGGTGACCCAGCCAACCCACAACATCAACAGTAGTGGCAACCAGAATATAGTGAACTACAGAATTCCCAATCATCAAAGTATCTCTGGCGAGATCAAGCTGGCCAAGGAACAATACGATATTGAAAGATTGTTGGCACATATCCATTACTTCAGTCACTGAAATCACTATAGCCTTTCCATGAAGACAAACAACATAATCCACCCCATCCCCTGCAATTGTAGCTGTGTCAATTAGCTTCCCTAATTTACTGTGTGATTTGTGCTCATTATCAGGTATTTGGACCAAGAACTCAGGTTTACCCCAATTCTCTACACCTCACAGGATGACAATATAGACCAGAGTACCCAAATATTTATTCTTGGCTGCAGCTACAATGTGACCTCCACCCCCATCCGCATATTGTGTCCGCTAGGATCAAATAATAACCCAAAAACATTGTCATGCTTCTCTACTGTACCATGTTTGCAATGGCTTATTCTAACAATAAAAGCTTTAGCATCCCATAATCGTGTAGTACCTTCGGCTTGATCCAAACTACCAAAAAAATGTATTTGCGTACCTGGGTAGCGTCCCACAGTCGGTGCCCTCAATTGTAGACAACTCCAAAATTTCAGCAAATGTTTGGCAAGCACTTGGATCTTTGAGAATTGGACCATGACTCCATAGGTCCAATGGTGACACCAATAGCTTCCCTGTGTCTCTACCACAGAAATAAAGTCTGTCGTGGCCACTTGACCTTTGAAGTAGCAAGCTAGGAGATTCTTCAAAATCTAGCAACTCCAAGCTGATATTTTCCATCCCATTTTCATACCCAGTACCAACTTCAACTTGCAGGAACTCAAGAACTGCCATGCGACTATTATTCTCCTGTAGAGCTGTCAATTTGGCCCTAAGCCCCAGGGCCAGCCCTAACCCATGTGGGCTAGGGTCAAAAAGCCCCCAGGGCCAAAAAGCCCTACACAAAAAAGCCCACAGGGCCAAAAGCCCCCAAAAGCCCCTGTGGGCTAGGGCCAGCCCATGGCCCTTATAAACAATTTCTAATAATTTTTTTTAATTTAAACAATTACAAACAGCGCAACACATAAACAACTTTTTTTATTTTTTTTATTTAAATAATTAAAACAATTCTCTTGGAGACACTGTGTAGGAACATAAAAAAAATAAAAGAATTTGAGAAAGAGGAACAACAGAGGCGGGGCACGGTGGCGGCGCCGGCATGGCCGACAACAACTGCAACCCCATCTGGACGAGCAGGATGAGCTGATTCTTCTTCACCTTGAGAACCCTAGCTCGTGGCACAACAACATCTCGACGTTCCTGAAGATTCTTTCATTGTGAAGCTCCACCACGGCGTCGATCGACATGGGAGGAGGAGGCGCGACAGCAGACGGGGAAGGGGTGGATTTTCTGGACGGGCAGGGGAGGAAGGAGTGGCGGTGAGAGAGACTGAGAGAGGAATTAGGGATTTAGGAAGGAACCATCGATATTGGCAGCGTTGGGGTAGGTCTGACGGCAACAAGGAAGAGGTGGCAGCGATTCAGTGTTGAAGAGGAGCGGAGCAGCGGCGGCGCTAGGTGTTGAAGAGGAGCGGAGCAGCGACGAAGAAAAGGTTTGGGTCGAGAAGTTGAAGGAGAAGAAGATAGGGAGGGGTGGCGGCGTGAGAAAAGAGGAGGAGAAGGAGATGATGGTGATGGCGGCGCTAGGAGGATGGGAGAAGGAGGTTTACGGTTTTTTTTTAGAACAGGGAAGTTGCTGAGTGTTTTGGGAGAGGGAGGCAGTGAGAGAGACTAAGAGAGGAATTAGGGATTTAGGGTTTTGCAGGGCCTGGGGCTGGCCCTGTCCAGCCCACATCACTAGTGGGGCTGAATGGGCTGGGGTTTTTTGGCCCACAATTAAAAATGGGGCTGAATGGGCTAGGGCCAAAATAGTGGGGCTTGGGGCTGGCCCTGGGGCTTGGGGCCAAATTGACAGCTCTATTATGCTGGATTGAGCCCATTAAATCCACTATGTTGTGGCCTTTTGTTGCCTTCCAAAATCTTCTGTAAATCGGGCTTGACATGTTGGAAAAATTGTTAGTATTTCAAAAGTTATTTATCCTATTTTGCACATGTGCACCGTCCAAATCTTAGAATCTCCGCACCGGCCACCATGGGTCAAAGAGCTTTCCGCCCACCTCTTTATTATTGCCGCCCATCTTTAATTTCTGCCGCCCAGAAATTAATCACCCACTTGCCTAGTTTTTCTCAGATTTTCTCCCTATAAATATAAGCTTATTTTCACCCCTACCACAACAACTTCTCTCTTCTTCCTTATTCTGTTTTTCCTCGGTTACTGCTTTGCACTCACCAGTTCTGAAGGGGCTGTTGAATCCTGGGAGAGTGTTCGGATATCACCCGAATAAAACTCTCAAGGACAGTGAATTCAGTTCCATGCCTCACCTCGTGATTGCAGGTTCTGTTCGTGGATTCTCGTTGCTGTTCCGCTCTCCATATACAACAATCTAGAGAGTTTTATTTCTGCTTCAATGGAGAATGTTGTCAACAACAACGAAAGCGATTCCAGCAAGGCTACCGAAAATGGCACTATCCCTGTTTCTGTGCTCGGTGCCGCACCAGTCCCTCACTATCCAAACCATTCCCTTCATGAATTACACCTATGAATGGTGAAAAGAGATGATGCTGATATGGAGAACCAGCAGGCTAATTAAAGCTGCGGAAGTGGCTAAGCTAAAAGACATTATTGCCAGGGAGTGAATTGACGAAAGATGAAATAAGGTACGATCACTTGGTATTCAAAATGGATTAAAAATTTCTCTTCATACAATAACAAGGTACTCACTTTTCTCCTTTAGTTCTTATACTAATAGATCTTTTTCAATATCGTTTACTGGGTGGAGTGACGTTATTGTCCTCTTGCTTAATCTATTGTCCCACTTGTATTATATTTTCTGTCCCTATCTATGCTTTTGTGGTTGTGGTAATTTTGCTTATGGTTGCTGGATATTTTACTTTCAATTTAGTGAAAGCTTTTCCTTTGTGACTTGAATTCAATTCTAAGACAACATTTACTAAGTTGGACTCAACTATATTCTTTCAAGTATTAAAGAATCAAATGATAAGATTATATATATATATGCTTTATACTAAGATTCCTAGTCTCCAAAACTAAGTTCATTGGAAACGAAAAGTTCAGGATCTGGATTAATCAATATTACCAAATTTCAATAGAGCAAGAGAAGGACTTGCATTAGAGGCCAATTTTTCTTGAAAGTCATTAAGAACGTATATGTCTCATTGGATGATGAACTAATGACAATATATATTCCCTTGTTGTGGCATATTTAGCCCTCTTTTTCTAGCTTTGTTAAAGAGGGCAATTTGGTTAATCAAGGGCTTCCAGGCAGAATGCCAGCGCTCAGGCTTCCTAATGCTTGGGCACTAGGACCTCGTTCACTAGAGGTGTTTTGGCAGAATGCCAGCGCATGAGCGCTGGCTTCTTAGTGCTTGGGCGCTAGGACTCTTCAAAATTCTTTCTTGGTTTCTCTTGCCTTTGCTTCTTGCTTCTCCCTTCATTAATGCTCTTAATCAACCTTTCGTGCTCACCATTCTCAATAAAAACTGCACAGACTCATCAAGACTCCATCAAAGTATCAAATGTAACTCGTAACAATTGTATTAATCCCTACAATCCTCTCATGATTTAGCAATAATTCTTCATCAACCTTCTCCAACTCATGGTATCCTCAATAAGTGTAGCTCAACAATGATCAAGAAACTCAGAGACTCAATTAAAAAGGGAAAAATAAAGAAAAGAAATTAAAATGCTAACCCAAAATAAAATAAACACTTGACCACTCATGCTTATGTACAAATGAGAAAAAGACTAGAAAAAGACTCAAACTCTACATGAGACTCAAAAGAAAAGACACAAAAACAAAGAAAAATAAAGGAGAAGACTCAAATACCCCTGGGTCATCACTCGACGTGAAGTGCTTCGTTCATATCACCAGTGGCTCGAGTAATGAAAACCTTGGCTTGGATTCGCATCCCTAGCCTCAATGTGGCTTTTAACAATGAAAGTTTCATCATGTCAGTGGCACAAGTTATTGGAACATCTATTAGAGTTGACATTAACACACTGAGGGGTGATTGAGGTAAATTTGCGAGAATATGCATCGAACTTGACCTCACAAAACCAGTGATCGGTGAAATCATGATTGAGGATTTCTGGTACAAAGTGGAGTATGAAGGTTTACATGTGATATGCGCCAGGTGTGAGTGTTATGGTCATCGAAGTAGAGAGTGCAACTTGCCATGCCCTACGATGGTTAGTCCCCCAAGTTAGAGCAAGAGTTCCACGACTTCAACAGATGCGCCGCCGGTGCCTACGAAAACCCTAGCCAGTGGTTCCCATCGGCAGAACCAGGGGGAGAAAGTCGTTACGCAAGAAACGGAAGGTGCAGAAATGACGAAGAGTTCTGAGATTTTAGGAGAGAATAAGCGTGAAGATATGGACGATGGAGATGGGGTGGTGAATGCAGATATCAATTCAAACCTTTCCATGCAGAAAACTGATGAGTCAGCAGCAGTAAATGAGAATATTCTCATGGGAATTTAAGGAGGGACCAATCATGAGGGAACGGTTAAGGAAACATTTAATTTGGACACAATCATTGAGTCATTTGGAGAATGGATGACCATTACTAGGAAGAAGAAGAGAGCTCCTAAGATCATGGGGAGTAAAGTGCCGCCTGTAGCTCCCAAAAACGCAAATCAAGCCCCTAAAATAGCAAAACAGGTTAGTGATGGCAGCAGTAATGACAAGCGAAAATCCAGGGATTTGAAGAATACAAAATAGAAATTTGACCCCAAACCTTCTTTGTATTTTGAGGTGGGGTCCACTTTTGGCTTTGTGAAGGATCCAATCTCAGACAATAAGAAGAAACGAGCACGTGCAGAAGATGGGGTTAAATTACCTGGACCATTCCAATGGCAGCACGCCATGCACGATACTAGTAATCCACCCATGAAAACTTATCGAAATAGTGGGGAAGCAATGGTTTCTGGGGAGTCCCATGTGAATGAACTAGAGGCAGATGATTACTTCAAGAGGATTGGGGCACCTGAGAAATAGGGATGACAAAAAAACCCATACCCGTGGGTACCCGACCCTACCCGACATGAATTTACGGGTAAAACCCGTTCTATTTGGGTTCGGGTTCGGGTTTTACCCGATTCTGAAAGTACTATTCGGGTTTGGGTATGGTGAAACCCTACCCGAACCCTACCCGAAACCCGATCTCTATATATTAAATTACTAAAATATCTTTATATATATATATATGTATATATATTAGTACTTTAGTAGTGATTACTAGGATTTAATTGTTTCAACTTTCAAGTTTCTGAATATATATATTTATATATATATATATATATATATATATATATATATATATATATTCATGATCTTGAATATGGAATTTTGAATTGGCTTCTAGAGTCATTTTTTAAATCATTATGAAGATGTTGCTGTTACTGCATTAGTAATTGGGTTCGGGTATGGGTCGGGTTTTCGGGTTTTTTATGGTTTCCTTTTGTTTACCGCGGGTATGATTTCGGGTATGGGGAACCCGAAACCCGACGGGTTCGGGTTCGGGTATGTTTTTCTACCCGAACAGGGTTCGGGTTTGGGTTTGGGTTCGGGTATATGATTTCGGGTTCGGGTTCGGGTATGGTTAAACCCGCACCCGACCCTACCCGTTGCCATCCCTACCTGAGAAGGTTGTGGCAAGTGCTGAGGGTGTTGGCAGAAGGGCACCAACGTGATCCTTACCCATTCTGGGCCTTGGGATTTTCCCCTCTCTTAAAATTGGTTTTAATGATTGGTTTTGAAGATGTAAAAATTGTGTCATGGAATATCCGGGTGCCATGAATAATGTAGGGAAGCTTTTTATTAGGAAGTTGATCCGTAATAAGAAGCTAGACATTGTTGTTCTTCTTGAGACTCGTTGCCAGTTTCACCAAGTCAGGCATTTCTAGAATGTGCTTAATTTCACACATAAGGTCATTTCAGAAGCTTCTGGTTTCAGTGGTGGAATTTGGGTCCTTACCAATAATTATTCTAGTTTATCTTATCGCCTCCTAGACCTTCACCCCCGGGTGGTCTCGTTTGAGACATGGAAAGAGAATTTATCTTGGATTTTCAGTGTTGTGTATGCCTCCCCTATCATAACCAGGAGGGAAGAATTGTGGCAACACCTTTCCTCTTTGTGGAGCAGTTTTCTTCTTCCTTGGATGATTGTGGGTGATATGAATGAAGTTTTTCATCCCTATGAGGTGCGTGGTGGTGACTTCCTTCCCAATAGAGCTAGTCGATTGCGTCCTTGTTGGATGATTACAGGCTGGTTGATCTGGGAGTTGTGGGTGGTAAATTCACTTGGTACCGTAAGGTGAACAACATAATTGTTCTCTCAAAAGGCTTGATAGAGCTCTTGGAGATGTTTATTTGCGGGTGGCCTTCCCGGATGCTTATGTATAAGTCCTCCATAGAATCCACTCGGACCACTGCCCCATCCTCCTCCACTATGGGAACACTTCTTCTCTAAATAATCCTCGCCCTTTCCGGTTTGTAGCTGCTTCGGCTGACAATCCAGATTATCAGAGCCTTGTGGAGAGTGCTTGGCATAGTAATAGTGGAAATGTTCATGGGAAGCTTGATTCTGTGCGCAGTGCTTCGGTTTCTTTTAATAGTGAAGTCTTTGGTAATATCTTCAGAAAGAAAAAGAGAGTTGAGGCCAGACTAAGGGGTGCCCAGCATGAGCTAAATTACAAGGTAACGTCTGACATGGTTCAATTTGAAGCAGATCTGCAAAGGGAGTACAGGAATATTTTGAAGCAGGAAGAGCTCCTCCGGTATCAGAAAACTAGAGGTAACAGTGTGAGATTTGGTGACCGGAATACTTATTATTTCCACACTCAGACAGTAATCAGGAGAAAGAGGAGTATAATCCATCGTTCAAAGTTTTCTGATGGTTCTTGGTGCTTGGATTCTATGGGGCTCATCAATGAGGTACAATCTTACTTCCAGCAGTTTTTTTCTGACGGTACAGAGGTGGCTCGTGGTACTTTCCCTCATCAAGGCCTTGATGTCCATGAAATCCTTCACAGCTCCCGACCCAGATGATTCCAGCCTTTCTTTTTTAAGAAGAATTGGGATTTAGTTGGAGATGATTTGTGGAAGGTGGTTCGTGATGCTTTTGACTTGGGCGGGTGGAGCCTAGCTGGATAGAAACTTTGATTGTGCTTATTCCTAAGGTGGACCATCCTTCTAGCATTAAGGAGTTTCGTCCAATCAGCCTGTGCAACGTTATTTATAAATTGGTCACAAAGGTGATTGTGAACAGGGTGAGGCGTTGCCTCAATCGTTTAATTGGTCCCATGCAGAACAGCTTCCTTCCGGGGCGTGGTACGAGGGAAAATTCTTTTTTGGACTAAGAAATTGTCCATCATATGACTACTTCAAATGCTAAGAAGGGGAGTTTAGCCTTCAAAATTGATTTAGAGAAAGCTTACGATAGTATTTCTTGGAGTTTCTTAAAGGAGACTTTGATCTTGTTTGGTTTCCCGGATGGTGTTATTGAGCTTATCATGTGTTGTGTGAGTTCATCTAAGCTCTCCATTTTATGGAATGGGTCTCGTCTCCCTACCTTCCGGCCAGGAAGAGGGTTGCGCCAAGGAGATCCCATGTTACCGTATCTATTTGTCCTTTGCATGGAGAGACTCTCTGTACAGATTCAACACCTGGTGGATATTAACGCTTGGAAGCCAATCCGAGTGGATCCTAGAGGTCCCCCCATTTCCCATCTATTTTTTGCTGACAATATGCTCCTTTTTTGTAAAGTTGTGGGTTCCTAAGTTCAGCTTGTTGCAGATGCCTTAAAAAAATTATGTGATAGCTCAGGTTTGAAGATCAATACCTCCACGTCTAAAGCCATCGCTTCCAGGGGAGTGAGGCGTGAGGCGCAGAAGGAAATTGGAGTATAGCCCCTATTCCTTTTGTGAGAGACCTTGGAAAATATCTTGGTTTTCCCCTCCAAGGTGGAAGACTGACTTCTAATTGCTTCAGCTATTTGTTGGAAAATATTCAAAGGAAGCTAGCCTCTTGGAAGACAAATATGTTGAATCTAGCGGGCAGAGTGTGTCTTGTGAAATCTGTCATATCGTCCATCCCAACATACACTATGCAAGTTTTCTGGTTGCCTAGAGGGGTGGTGAATCACACCAGTCAAATGATTAGAAGCTTTCTATAACACCCCAATTTTTGGTTGAGGGTCACATAGTGATTATGCGGAAATTAAATTTCAAAACCTCTCAAAACACTCAAGTTTTCCAAAACCAACGTCACTCTAATATTTAATTAGTAATCATCCCAATATTAGATACTTAATGTCATATAATGGAGAAAGGTATTGCAAAATAAATAAAGTTGCACAACAAGTGCTAAAATCCAAAGCAGCGGAAAAACAAAAACAACGTCTATAAAGTCTTCAAAATCTTCGAGTCCTTCTCCATCACTTGTTCGAGCATCCAAGTCATCCATCCTGAGCGTCACTGCCCTGGTTATCTGTGGCATTAAGCGCCCAAACAATCAATCAAGACAAGCAGAAAGGGTTAACACGGAAAAAACAAGAATAATAAAAAACAACAATTGTGATAAAATAATCAATAATGTACAGTTAAATAGAAACACATAAACATCCACGACAGCACAATAATATTCACATTCTCTCGTGCTCAACATCACAAACCATGCTTACGAGTTCTCAAATGCAACTACATGTTATGGCACGATCACATGGGACTAAAACCCATCTCATCGCCCTCAGACACGATCACATGGGACTAAAACCCATCTCATCGCCCTCTGGCACGATCACATGGGACTAAAACCCATCTCATCGCTATCAGCCTCAACAGATGCAAACTATAGTCCTTCTTCTCTAAATTATTCCATCATGTTATTTTTAAGTAACACAAACCACAATTCTCAAAAACTTATCAACGCATAATCATTTACAACATACTATATCATCAACAACAACTGAGAACAAATTCTTCCAAACAACACAATCGGAACACATAAAACAGAATACAACAAATCACAAACCGATAAGTGATATTCCTAAGACGAGTTACCCCTACCTTCAAGAGAGTTGCATGCACTTGAATTCAAACCTTATAAGACATGACACACATATACACAGCCATCAGCAACCATGGGAAAAGTCGGGAACCAATTCAAAAGAATTTTAGAACAACGAAGCAAAAACAACAACTTGCTGGCAGAGGCCTAGTGCCTGGGCGCTAGGTTCCAACAATCATGCGTTGGGCCTTTGTCTGGAAACACAAACTGGGCAGAATTCCAACGCCCAGGCGCTGGGAGTCCAGCGCTTATGTGTTGGCTCCCTGCCAGAAAGCCTGAAAACAATGTCTTTCACCCAAAAATCCATTTTTAATCAAATCTTTTCAAAACTAAAATTCTTCCATGAATAAAACCCATAATAAAAGTTAATAAATAGGTTTCCTACCCAAAAATCCAAAGGTTCCTAATATCGCCAAAACTCATTTTGAATAAGAAAGGTTGCTTTCCAACAAAGGATGAAAGAAGATACCAACCTTGTTGAGAGAGTTGATCAAGCTTGAAAGTGGCACGACCCTAGCCCTTCCAGAATGTAGAGGAACTCGAGCTTGGTGGAAGACAAAGGTAGAAACAAGACTAGTTAAACCCTAGAAGGAATAAGAGGTTGACCACCAAAAACTCAGAATTTAGAAGAGTTCGATTACTTACCGATTACACTAACCACAAGGGTTCTTAAGAGAGGATTAGAGGAAAGAGTAGAGCACCACAAGAAGAGGGGAGAGTTGACCCCAAACAGCACCAAGGTTTAGCAACACTCCAAGGAATTTAGCTCTAGAGTTCTAGGTTTTCTGTTTGCAATTTCATGTGTGAAAGGACTAAGGTGAAGGCTAACACATTTTAAGTCTGAAAATAGTGGTGAGGAGAAGAAGAGAGGTGCCCCAAGCCTTCCATGATTCAGAATAATTGGCCTTCAAAGCTCATCAAGGCAAAGGACAAGACATTAAACTCACTTTGGTTTTCAAATTCAAGAGGGAGACTCTAATACTTGAGCTGATCAAATTTTTCAGCATCAAAAGAGAGAGGAGGAGCCGCCCATACCATCATCATTAGTCATGATTCCCCTTCAACACTCATTAAAGCCTTAGACAAACCATTAACCACCATTATTCCCCCTTAATACCCATAACTCTCTCTTAAAAATCTAGTTTAAAGATCTATTAACACCCATTATCCTAATTTCAAATTTCAAATTCAAAAATGTCTAGCCACTCAAAAATTCAGAAACAAAACAAAACCTTCCTCACCAAGGTTCAAACACTTTCCATGTAACCGAAATACAGAAATCTTAACCGCTAAGCCAAGGTCATTCTTGTCGTAACTCGAGCAAAACTATTTAAATGATCCTCAAGAAAGCAAACATGACCCAACCAATAAATCAAATAGCCGAAGGCTAGAACTTCATTTAATAGGATTTGAAAGTCTAAGTTTCGATTACAAGAAAACGGAGGACTAGATTGCAATAATTCAAACTCAAAGGACTAAAAAGAAAATACAAGGAGTTCAGGGACTAAAATGCAATTATAGAAAATTGAGGGTCTTACACTTTCTTTGGGCTGGTTAGAGTGGCCACAAGGGTTGGCACCGTGTCAGGTGGGAGACAATGACACTTGATAAGAAAAGTGGGGGCATGGGTTTAAAAGACATGTCCTTGTTTAACATTGTTTTGCTGGGTAAGGCTATTTGGAACCTGGTCCAGAGGCCTAATAAGCATTGGGTTCAAGTTTTTTAGCACAAGTATCTAGCTGGATCATTGTTAAGAACCAGAGTAGGTTCTCGAAGGCGGAAGGGATGAAAGGGATTTGAAGAAAAGAATGAAGATACGTTATTTGTAATGTACTGCACTTTAGTTTCTTAACTTAATAATTCTCGGTTACAAGCTCTGTATTTATACAGAGTGATGACGGATATTCTAAGGTCAAACTATTACATCGGAAACATAAATACATTGGGAATGATAAACATTAATAAATATAATATAAGATCCCGGATATTATGGGATTGCTATTATTACTTGATAACATGGCTACAACTAGCATGGACTCAGACGACATGTCGGGTCAGACGATATATCTTGGTTAGGCAGACGATCCATTATTCCAACATCAAACGATGTGTTCCTTTGTCAGTTAATGCAGTAGACGATCTCAGATGATGCTGTGACCATTTTTGCATGCCTCCAACAACAGACGATTCTTTTCTCTAACATCCCCCGTAAGCTCAACATAGGTGAGAAGGAAGACAGCCTTTGAAGGCATACGTTGAGCTTGACCTCCATAGCTGCAACTTGCTTTGCACTGCAACTTGCGTTGTGTCTCTTGCAGTCATCAAGAGCAAGAGTGGCCTTATAATTCCAGGTAAGTTGAGCTCCTTTGGCGGTGATGGTGTGCTCAGAGCGAAGGCTTAGGGCATGAGATGAAGAACATGGAAGATGAATTGTGTTTCTTTAGCCAGATCCACCAGATCTGCTTCACCAGGACAAAGAAAAATGAAAAGAAAAATACATATTTTTGGTTTCAGAAAGGCACTTTAGAGCAATGATCTTTCCATGCAAGTCCGAGGAAGTTTTTCCTGGGCTTGTATTACAGTGGGAACCTCAAAGGTGGTTGACTTGGGCTCCTGCGTCTGAGTCTCAGAGGCCTTACGGCTGCCATAGCTTGAGCACAGACGAACGTTAAACGGTGTTACCCCTCTGTTCATGAGTCTCAGCGTTAAGAGGCTAAATCAGGAAAGGGATAGAAAAGATAAAGCTTGAGTTCATGGAAACGTTAACAGGTGTTAGCCCTCTGTTTATGAATCTCGGCGCCGAAAAAAAAAAAGGACAAAAGTAAAGAAAAGGATAAAGCTTGAGCTCATAGGAACGTCAGCAGGGGTTAGCCCTCTGTTCTTGGGTCTCAGCTGGAGATAGGGAGACAGGGGTATATAAAGAGAAGGATAAAGCTTGACACGAAGGCGGAGCTTCGGCCATGGGATAAAAGAAAGAGGAAAAGGAAATCATGGATCAAACTAGCTTTGATACCATTTTAAGAACCAGAGTAGGTTCTCAAAGGCCGAAGGGATGAAAGAGATTTGAAGAAAAGAATGAAGATACATTATTTGTAATGTACTGCACTTCAGTTTCTTAACTTAATAATTCTCGGTTACAAGCTCTGTATTTATACAGAGTGACGACGGATATTCGGAGGTCAAACTATTACATCGAAAACGTAAATGCATTGGGAATGATAAACAATAATAAATACAAGATCCTAGATATTCTGGGATTGCTATTATTACTAGATAACATGGCTACAGCTGACATGAACTCAGCGACATGTCTAGTCAGACAATATATCTTGGTTAGGCAGACGATCTATTATTCCAACATCAGACGATGCGTTCCTTTGTCAGTTAATGCAGCAGACGATCTCAGATAATGATGTGACCATTTTTGCATGCCTCCAACAGGAGACGATTCTTTTATCTAACAATCATCTATCCTGAATGATTCCCCATCGTCCCAACTCTTCTCCAGTCTGGAAGGGTCTTCTTAAGGCTCATGACTATCTGAGTCAGGGGTTTAAGTACAGATTGGGTAACAGCGCGTCCTCAGTGTGCTTCAGTGATTGGAGTGGTACTGGCATGATTGCTCACCAGCTTCCCTTCGTTCATATTTTGGACATGGATTTAACCATTGGAGATCTCGTCCATGATAATCATTGGTCGTTCAATCATCTTGCAACGAATCTGCCTCAGAGCATTGTGGATCTGTTTGACCAAGTGTCGCCTATGTTGATTCCCAATAACCAGGATCTTTGGACCTGGTTGTTATTTTGTTAAGGACGCTTATCAGTGGCTCTATGATCAGCAATCTGCTGCTCCTGTTACGTTGCTTTTCGAGTGGATTCGGAAGCTTCGCGTTCCGAAATAAGTTCGACCGTTTGTGTGGCTTGTTTGCCATGATTCGCTTCAAGTGAGCACGAACCGCTTCAAGTGTAGGCTGGCTCATTCAGCGGCATGTGGGAGGTGTTCTTCTATGGAGGAAGATGGTTTGCATTTTCTCTGGGACTGTCCTCATTCTAGAGAATCATGGGTGCGGCTTGGTGCCCTTTCTTGGACGAGCTTCCTCCTTCCAGACTTGTGGTCCTGGGTTGTTACTCTTGCTCGCGGCCAAAACTCATTGAAATTTATTGCTTGTTTATGGGGCATCTAGAAATGGAGAAATAACATGTTATTCGATCAACAACCATGGTCGCTTGATACTGCTTGGCATAAGGTTTGTCATGACCATGATGAATGGGAAATGTTCATGCAGAATCATGAAATGGCAGATCCCGATATGTTCCTTCGTTAGGCCTGGTTTCCTCAGGCGCCGTGAAACTCAACTCGGATGGGAGTTTCCTTGAGCTTGATAATTGCAGTGGGGGAAGGGGTTTGCTTCGTGACTCCTCCAGCCCCTGGCTTGTGGGTTATCACTGTTTCATGAGTGCTGGAAGTCCTTTTATTGCTGATGTTTATGCTCTTCATGAGGGCCTCAATCTTGCCTCGAAAGAGGGTTACTGATAGATGCAAATTCCATGTTGCTTTCTCAGTGCTTTTGGATATCAAGCAATTCTTGTGTAGGAACTGGCCTGTGAAGTTGAACCATATTAGTCGCAACTATAATGCTCCGAGTGATTGGCTTACTAAGAGGGATGCTCGCTCTCCCCTCGGGGAGTGATGATCATTACTAGGCCTAATCTCGAGTTGGAGATCTTTATGGTGAAGAACTCATTTAAGTGTTCCTTAGTTTATTTATGGTGTTTTTGCTAGTTTTTCGAAGAAAAGAGAAATTATTTATTATTTATAATTTTATTTTTAAACTATTAGTTATAATTAAAACTTTGGATATATACAATAAAGAGTAATAAATTTTTCGAGGTCTAGTTTCAAAAAAAATAAAAAATCGAGGTCTTATATAACGATTAAGATGCTTATACATTTAAAAACCACATTTGTATAAAATTTTCTGATGCGCTTGCATACAGTCAAGAAACTGAATCCCACGCCCCTGATCTCTTCGGTTGGCTTATATAACCAACTAACCACCACCACTCTTCACCTGGTTCCTCAGTCTTCATTTCGTAACTCTCGCGCGCGCTCTTCTAATCACATTCTTCAAACCTTCCTTTACCGGCAAAAATGGCCACCGCTACTCTCAGCCCCGCCGACACCGATAAGCTCTCCAACCTCAAATCCGCCGTCGCTGCGCTAAGCCAAATCAGGTCCTCCTCCTATCTCTCCATTCCCCCAACCTCTTCGATCTCATCTGCATTCCCCTGAATCGGAACCTGATCATCATTTTTTTACAAATTTTTTTCCTTCACGTTTTTCAAATCTGTGTTTTGCAGTGAGAATGAGAAGAACGGATTCATCAACCTCGTCGCTCGTTATCTCAGGTGTGAATCGCATTAATCACGAAGCTTAACATTCATCAACCTTGTCGCTAATTTGATCATTTTCAATGCATTGTTGATTGCAGTGGCGAAGCACAGCATGTTGAATGGAGTAAGATCCAGACGCCTAACGATGAAGTGGTGGTGCCTTATGACAGTGTGGCACCAACTCCTGAAGGTAATTAGTCTTCGTGTTTTGGTTTTTGATTTGGTCGACTTGATGATTTAACAGATCGATGTGTTTACCGCATGAACCGATATTGGTGCAGATTCTTCAGAGGTGAAGAACCTCTTAGATAAGCTTGTGGTGTTGAAGCTTAATGGAGGCCTGGGGACAACTATGGGCTGTACTGGTCCAAAGTATGGTGAATCTCAATTTTTTCCTTTAGAAATTCAAGATCTTCTCCTATATTTGATAGTTCTTGCTTTATGCTAATTGGAAAATCAAGTTTCTAATGTTTAATAGCGCAGAATCTAGTGATAGCTTTGGTCGATTTGCCTTATGATTGTATCTTCGGCTAGACTCCTTAATTTTGAAACAAAGTAAAGGAAAACAGATGTCCTTACAAATTCGATGCCGCAATCCTGTTATTAGCGTTGTCATAAAAAGTTATAGATGCACATTGGTGTTTATGGAAAAATTTCAATGCAAGTGTGTTCAAGGGAAAAAATGAAAAATACTTGTCAGCATTATGAAGATAGAAATTTAATCCAATGGCTTGGATTCGAGAATTCCGCTGGGTAATTATCTTAATTTGCCTTGTTTTACTCTCAAAATTTTCTTCTTAATTTGTTTATAAATGAAATGCAGATCTGTCATTGAAGTTCGTGACGGATTGACGTTTCTTGATTTAATTGTCATCCAAATAGAGGTTATTTTCTGGTTCTTCCTTTGCTTGGTTTTTATTCTGTTTCCGCACTCCTTGTGGACTTTTCACTCATAAGTGATGACTAAAATTATTGTAGAATCTCAATTCCAAATACGGAAGCAGTGTTCCATTGCTTTTGATGAACTCGTTCAACACTCATGATGACACTCAAAAGGTACACGAGTTTTACCTTGGGCCCTCAGTATAGAAATATAGGCTGAATTTTTCTCTGATCTAACAGTTTGACTGTTTGTAGATTGTTGAAAAATATAAAAACTCGAATATTGAGATTCATACCTTTAACCAGGTTTGTACCTCTGAGTTATTACACCAATACATGATGAATTTTCTGGACATTGAGCTTTAATTTATTGCTTGACTTTATATTCCGAAAACTGAAATTTATGCAGAGCCAATACCCTCGATTGGTTGTCGATGACTTTTTGCCATTTCCATCCAAGGGGCAGACTGGCAAGGATGGGTGGTATGACTTCATTTGCTTTTTTCCTCACCTAATTTATCGTGTTGACTTAACTAGTTTCACTAGAACCTTTCATCTTTTTATATTTTTATTTAGTTTTTTTAATTAGCAGTTTTGCACCGGTATAATAGTAGGTGGATAATTCAAGACATATATGTAAAG
This sequence comes from Acmispon strigosus, assembly GCA_030819835.1. NCBI lineage: Eukaryota > Viridiplantae > Streptophyta > Magnoliopsida > Fabales > Fabaceae > Acmispon > Acmispon strigosus. The sequence goes on from JAUAMA010000007.1 coordinate 36,258,655, forward strand.
GAATTCATTTTAATCTTTATGACAAATACTTAGGGATGTGATAGGAATAGACCTCCAATGAAGAGGGTCTATGAGAGGAGACTTGGTGGAGTTCATCGTAAGAATAACCCAGTAACTAACATAGAGGAGACTTGGTTCTCTCAAGGTTCTTATCTTGGACATTCACAACTCCAATAGTTGGATTTCTACTTCATGTTTGCCCAGTGTTCAGGTTATTATTAATAATTGTGCCGCAGAACTCATGATTGTTTGGGGTAGGAACACAATTATGATAAAACTGTTCATGGCACAGACCCCAGGATTGAAGCATGGCAACTGTTTCTGCCAATGAATCAAGCATTCATTGAAATACTTAACAGATCATTTCATGCTGGGGGGACATTTGTAGTTTTCATAGGTTGTCTTGTCATTCCTCAAACTTTCGGGGCCTACAAGTTACATGCATGCCATGAGTGTGGGGTTTGTTAGGGTTATCGTCAACTATGTATGACGGGACACATTTAATCAGATAATTTGACATGCATCTTTACGACGAATGTGCATGTATAAGAAATTCATTAAGATGAACAAATGATTAGGAAGTTAGGAGGATAAGAGATCCTCCGTACAGAATAAGAGAAAAAAAAAGACAGCCAAAGAGAACAAGAAAACATCAATGAAGCAAAGATATCCAATCTCTCAACATTTCTACCAGAGAAACCCCTATAAAAGACTGTAGACTTTAAAACAAGTAGAAGCCAAACACTTATTCTTATCCCAAATGAGCTCTTGTGCAAAAAAATCTCCTTAAAGTTTAGAGAATCATGTTCCAACCAGATGCATCAATGGGTGGCATAGGTTGCACATTGTCACATGGATTTGGCTTCTTTCAATATCCAAAAACTGGCAATATAAAAAGCATACTATCATACTGTGGTTACATCGGAAGTGTCTTCTTTGCTGTCCTCATTAGTTAGGCTAGTCATAACTGTAACCTGGAGCATGTCCCAGCTAATATATATATGAGTAATCCCTTCATGCATAGGTACCCTCCTGGCCATGGAGATGTCTTCTCATCCTTAATGAACAGTGGAAAACTTGATGCACTATTATCACAGGTTAACTCCAGAACTCAATTTATTTTTAATTGGTTTGTCTTTTTTCTTTTTTGGTCATTACCATCACTATTTATTCCTGTCCTATTTGTTCTCTTACAGGGTAAGGAGTATGTGTTTGTTGCCAATTCGGATAACTTGGGTGCTGTAGTTGACTTGAGTATCCTTTAAGTTTCCATTCTTGTTACATCATTTTTGGTTGTATTTCTCTTTATAGTAGTTATACATGAAAACTGTATCTCTAGTATCAACAGTGTCCTTGACTGTTTAATTTAGAAATCTTAAATCATTTGATCCAGAACAAGAATGAATACTGTATGGAGGTAAAGAAAGATGGTTGTTATCAAGCAATTCTATTTTAGCTTTAGACTTACATAAAATTAATTTTTGTGTGCTTGTAATGCAGGTGACTCCCAAGACATTGGCTGATGTGAAAGGTGGCACTCTGATTTCTTATGAAGGAAGGGTTCAGGCACGTACCTGTTTCTGATTTCATTTCTTCTGAACCAAGATTTACCTGATCAAATCAGTATTCTGATTGTAGCATGTGCCTAACTCGCTCTTTTTGAACTGCTTCAATGTGATATGTTCTATCCAAGTTTTTATCCCAAAAGGGGAAAAATTATCTAGAGTTCATTAACTATCCTGCACTCTCCCTATTTGGTTTCTGGCTTTCTGCACCTTTAAAGAAATTCAAGAAATGTATGATCAGTTAGAATCTCAAGGTATTGGTAGCAAGTGACATTTATCTTTGATTGTGTAATGCAGCTCCTGGAAATCGCTCAAGTTCCAGATGAACATGTAAGCTACTAAATCTCTGTCATATTCTTTCTTGGTCATCCCTCTTTCCCAAGTGGAGGCGATTATATTAGTAAAGTATGAAGAATAAGGATCATGATTAACTATGTCGGCCGTTATATCTAAGAGTGCAATGACTCACTTGATATAAATAGTTAATTTTATTTTGGGCAATCAAGGATCTGTAATTTGAATTGATACTAATGGGTTTCTCTATAATTGTCTAACTGGATTGCGCATAGCTGGGAAAAACCATTTTCAATAATTAAAAAGGAGAGGGAAAAAAAACATGATTCTTTTGTCGTTTTCAAGAAAAAAGCACAATGGTTCTTTTTTGAAAAACGAAGGTTGATGATGTTACATACTACATAGGGAATTCTGGTGCATTTTTTTTCACTAAACCTACATGCATTATCAGAGCTGCTTTGGTGATATCTTTTTTGTTGAGAAAAGCCGAGTAGTTGAAAAAGATAAGTAGTTTTTTGTTTTTTTGGTGAAACTGCATGACATATTTAACCCTCGTGGTAGTTGATAATCATTGATAATATGACCTATAATCATGAAGTGTTAATATTCTTTTATAAAATTTTATCCACCATTGACATTGATAGTATAATGTTCATAAGTCTTACTTGATGATGGGTCCTTCATTAGGAATTAGTGTGACAAGTCAGTAGTATGATGCCAGAACATGCTTTTGCAATTTATTCTTGGTTTATCTGTTACCCCATAAATTTATCAAGGAGAATAAGGTTTGCGGTAGCTGGAACAGGCTTGTGAATGGTGATGGTTAAGTCTCAAAAAATTGTTGCAGAATTTGCTAATTATGTTACTCACTGTCCCTCTTCATCCAGGTTAATGAATTCAAGTCGATAGAGAAGTTCAAGATTTTCAACACAAATAATTTGTAAGTTATGCTGGCCAGTTCCCTGAGTGTCTTAGATTATATACTCATTTGGGATATTTGACAATATACAATCTACAGGTGGGTGAACTTAAAAGCAATTAAAAGGCTTGTTGAGGCTGATGCTCTGAAGATGGAGATTATTCCGAATCCAAAGGTGCAAAACAGTCATTGACCATAACACACTTTTCTATTTGGGTTAGTTGCTGGACAATAAGTTGGAAATTGCTGACAAAATTTTGTGCATTTTAGGAAGTTGAGGGAGAGAAAGTTCTTCAACTCGAAACTGCTGCTGGTGCTGCAATTAAGGTACTGTTATTTAAGATGTTACTAGAAGTTCTTAACACTGATTTATTTTTCTACTGCTCTTAATATCATATCTTTCAACAGTTTTTCGACAAGGCTATTGGAATCAACGTTCCTCGATCCCGCTTCCTTCCAGTGAAGGCAACTTCAGATTTGCTTCTTGTTCAGGTCATAATCTTTTCTTTCAAGTCATGATAACTTTCTCGGAAATTGATTGAAGTCATTAGTTAAAGACAATTTGTCTTGTTTTGCAGTCGGACCTGTATACTTTGCAGGATGGATTTGTTCTTAGGAACCAAGCTAGGGCAAATCCTCAAAACCCTTCTATTGAATTGGGACCAGAGTATAAGAAGGTTAAGATCTATATTACTGCTTACTTTGTATTAGGTGATAAAAATAGTATTCACTCTCCCGGTCTCCTTCACAGGTCAGCAGCTTCTTGAGCAGGTTCAAGTCAATCCCTAGTATAGTTGAGCTTGACAGTATAAAAGTGGCTGGCGATGTATGGTTTGGAGCTGGTGTTATCCTCAAGGTTTTGAATTAAACTCTTCCTTGTGTCTGATTCTTTTGTTCTTGAATGTTTTGTCATTCTCATTCTAAACATGACTTCGCTTATTTTGTGGGTAAGAGAAATACTTAGATTGTGTTTTCTTTAAAGTTTAGTACAATTAAGTTTAGTAAGTTTACTATAATTAAGTTTGGTGGAATTAAGCTTGAAAGAATGAAATTGTGTTTGGATATGGTATGTTAGAAGTAAGTTTGAAAATTTGTTTTTGGTTGGATAATAAGATGGAATTATTTTTAGGTGTAAATATAAATATATTTTGTGGGTCCAACAACACTAAGAATGAATTTTTTTAACGGAAAAGTAAAAATTCTCATGTCTGGTAAATGTAACTTAAGTCACCTATAAATGTACTTTATCCAACAGAGAAAACTACCCTAACGCAATTCACATTAATACAGTCAAGAACTTGTTCAGCCTTTGTTCCTTTATAAAGTGGAGAACTTAAAAAAACTCTTGATTATTTGGATTTTGATCTGTTATCTTCCATTCTTCCTGGTGCCTTAACAGGGGAAAGTCAGCATTGTTGCAAAACCAGATGTAAAGCTGGAAATACCCAACGGAGCTGTGATTGATAACAAGGTATTTATGTTTAACTACACAGGCCTTATTTGTCCGCGTGATCTGCTTGAGGTTATCATTCAAATATCTAAGTAGACCTAAAGCTTTAATTGTCATGTGCAGGAGATTAATGGTCCTGAGGACCTGTGAGGATTTAAAATTTTTCTGGCTGTTTGCGATCTTTACAGTCTTCTTATTGCTCCAAGTTTGATAGGAAAAAAATAATAACAAGGCAATTTTTTTATTGAGGATGCCTGAATATGGAGCATTTCCGGTTATTTTGTAAAATTGTTTGACAAAGACTCCAGGACGGTCCCGTTTTGACCCCCCCCCCCCCCCCTATGATAATATGAAGCGTTTACGCCATTTTGCCGAATAATGTGTTCTCTATTTTTATTTTTGGCTGGTTACTATGAGGTTTCACTGTGAATGAGTGAAGCTATTTCATCCCCTCCAAAAAATACTTACTTTCATAGTGTTAGCTTAGCTGCAACACTCTTCTCACTCGTTTGTTTGTTTCTTGTTTTAGTTTTGTTTTGTGATTTATTTATATATTTCAGAAATGTCCCATGGCACGAAATGAAACTTGTGCTACATTGTTTAACTTCTATTGGATGACATTAAATAAAGATTAATGATACGTAGATATACAGTTTACCGCAGACATCATTCAGACATACTACTTTAGGATTGTTTTTAACCCTCAAAACATTTTGCGACAGTTAAAAATTGTTACAAAGTAATATGTATGAAGCGTGTCCCCATGGAAGTCTATCAATCATTTTCATTAAAAATAAACAATACTAAACAATCAGCCTAACTTATATGGTTGCAATGCGACATTTGATGGAGCTTGGAAGTTAGAGGCTGGAATGAAAAAAGAGGCAGTGGTAGCAACTCATGACAAAGGAAGGATATGGATGTTGACAAAAAAAAAGGTGTGAATTCCTCTGCAGTCGTGGTTGTGTGACCTGACCAAAGGAGTGGAGATGCGATGACTCTGCGAGCACGATGATCACGTGGCAAGGAATGTCATCGGTTGCAATGATAGAGAAGAAATGAGAGGGAAAGTTGGATAGTGTAAGCAACTTCGGACAAGGGTGGTTCGATGCCTCCCATGATTGAGCAAATGATCGAACCACGTACACGATTAAATGATTAAGTGATTAAAGTGATTGTACAGTCTTAGTGGAGAGGTTTAAGAGAGATGGAATTCGATAATGGTCACCAAGCTCTCCACTATACTTGAAGACGAAGATTGTGGGAGGAAGCGGAACTGTAGGTGCAGCTAGGGGTGGTAAATGGATGGATTAGATGGATATGAATATGAATATTGTTTACTCATGTTTGTTTTGAGACTGATTGCCTTCAACTATTCCAGTGTAGACGAAGGGGGTTGAGGGTAACTCTTACTTGGCTTCACTCATCCGGGATTGTCGTTTTCTTTTTAATAGTTTTTCTGTTGCATCTCTTTCTTTTGTTAGACGCTCTGGTAACGCAGTAGCAGACTTTCTGGCTAGGAATTCCTCTACTTATCCAGATACAGTTTGGGTGGAGGAAGTTCTATTGGCTGTTGTCCATTTGGTGACTCCTGATGTTTTGGCCTCTGAGCCTTCTATTTCTTCTTAATATATTTCGCATGTTTTATTCAAAAAAAAATGAATATTGATGGTAATGGATGGGTCCAAAACAATTCATTATCCGTTAAAGATCCATTAAAATTGTTTAAAGAAAATACATCTAATCCATTCACCGGTGAATAAAATTTATCCATTGGTGAGTATTAATGGATAGGTATCCAATAACTTAGTTTTTTTCCCTTTTTACTTTTTATTTTTTATTTTTTCTTGATGAAAAAAAGATAACAAGCTCAAGTGTTAAGAGCTGGGAACATATATGTTGGGGAAGGAAAGGTCTGGGGATCAATCCCCGGAAGGAGAATTTAAATGTTTTCCGATGTACAAAAAAAAACTAACCATAAAATCAACCCAAAACCCTAAAATCGACTATAAACCCCTAAAATTGACCGAAAACTCAAAAAATCGCCCGAAACCCAATCGATTGAAAACCCCAAAAAATTGCTCAAAGCCCAAAAATCGACACAAAACCCAAAAATCGTCCAGGAAACCCTAAAATCTACCCGAAGTCCAAAAATTGTCCAGAAAACCCAAAAACGGCCTGAAACCCAAAAATTGGCCCGAAATCTAAATGTGAGTATGAAACCCTTAAATCATAGCTAAACACCAAAATCAGCCAAAATTGGCCAGTTTTAGGGTTTTGAGCCGATTTCAGGGTTGGGGTCGATTTTTAGGTTCCAATCCGTTTTTTGGGTTTTAGGGCTGAATTTGGGTTTCAAGCCAATTTTTGGGTTTCAGTCCAATTTTCGGATTTTAGGGCTGGTTTTTGGTTTTCAGGCCAATTTTCAAGTTTATGGCTGATTTTAGTGTTTGCGACCGATTTTCGGGTTTATGGTTGATTTTCAAGTTCAGGGTAGGGAGACAGTGAGAGAGGATCCATGTTGTAGGATTTATTTACAATCCATTTAATCTATTTTTGTGATCCATTATGATTTTAAGTTGATCCATCACAATCCATCAAATTTCAATATATAGATCCAATGGATTTTAATTTTAAATTGGTGGATTATGGATATATAATGGATTAACTCGATGGATTGTAATCGATCCATTTAAATTATTTTTCTAAGTGGACGGATATGGATAGATTTTGTCATTGATGAATTGGATGGTTACGGACCCTGGATTATTTTGCCAGTTGTTAGTAAATTACAAATGTCTCTCTTTAGGATTTGTACCCTGACCCATTTACCTACAATACCGTTAGCTCACTTGGATGACCAAGTGTGCTACCCTCCCCCCAAAACTTAAAACTTATCCCTTTAAAGGCATGCTTCATCACGATTGTTCCTTTAGTTTATTACAATCTAGCTGTCTTTATTTACATGTTTAAGTTACACAACTTTTTTGCCATATGTATGTTAAACGGCGAAATGGTTGCGAACCCCCCCAAAAATGTTGGAAATGGGTTGGACTGAGATGGACTTTGCATAAATAAGTATAGTCTGTTAAAAAATTCAAGGTTTGAACGTGTGACCCGTTACCTGTTATAGCCTTTTTTTTAGACCTAGCTGGTCTTTTTAAAAGCTTGGTCTGACCTGTTAGTCTATTTAAAGGTTTGTTCCATTAGAAAACTAAACATACCAACAAACCTATGTGTAAATAGGCCAATATGTGTATAGGCTAAAACTAAAATACATTAAATCAAAATCATTTATAAATATGTCAACATAACTATATATATGTTAATAAATAGTGTGAGAATAAGTGAGGTAGTGTAAGACTTTTGAATACTTGAAAGCTTATTTAAAATGATACCTCATGGTGAAGTATTTAAATAGGCAAACATGTTTAAACTATAAATCTGTCAATAAGTATACAATTCAATATAGTTATAATAAAAGTATAATTTAGAAATAATAATAAAATTTATATAATTATATTTATTTAAATATGATGAATTGTTAGACTTAGAAGGATCTTTATATGGCTTTAGCCTAACATTTTTAATCAAATAGACTTTTGAAAAGCCTAGGCCTTAACTGTTTATTAATTTGACTTGACCTGATCTGAACCTAATGTAGGTTATGTTATATGTCCTTGTTGGCAGTTTGATCTACTTTCATCCCTCCAAAGATGAATAAAAAGTTACTTTTTATTCAATTTCTCAGACTTTTTGAGCCACATAGCATGGTTCCTAGATTTGAGGTAACATTTGAAAAATGCTATCAACACTCACTCTAACATATTTTTTCAACACTCTCACTGATTAGTTGAAATTCATATGAAGTCCACTGAAAATATAGGTCTCGCTTCCAATTTAATGAGGCTGACATGAATTTCAACAAATCAATGAAAGAGTGTTAAAAAAAGTGTTGCTAGCACTCCTCATGTAGGCTTTATGCCATAATCTTCTCATGCTAATTCTTGGTTGCAAACAAGATCGAGTGTGAGGGATTGGTAGATTGATGGCTAGGTTGAAATTAGAGTGCCCAAAAATCAACACATTAAACTAAATATCCTTTAATTTGTGCATGCTTTTTTTACATTACATTTTAAAATTTTGTGACCAAACTATTTAAATTATTATGTCCTCGAATGATAGTTTGAATAGTAAGAGCGGGAGACATATGCGTTGGAGAGGGGAAGGTGCAGACATCAATCCCTGGAAATGGAATTTAAATACTTTCAGATGTATAAAAAAAACTTGTTTAAATTATTCTAAAATTTTTCTATTAGCATAAAGGTCTCGAAGTGATTTTTTTATTTAAAATTATTTTAGAAGATACTTTTCAATAATCATCTTTTCGTAAATGTTATAGGATGTCAAATTGAACTATATTTAGTTTAAATGTTACTACACAAATTTTTTTGTTCAAAAATATTCTACACATTGAATTTTCTTATTTCCACCCTCTATTAGAGTTTAGAGGTGACAAAGTAATCCCTTTATCCTTTATCCTTTATCCTTTATCCATTATCCATTCCATTCATCAACGTATATATGAAATCAAGATGGATATTTCAACTTAGTATGAAGCCCACCACTATTAGCTTCTACTCTTATTCTTAAGCAGTATGGAAAGTCTAATAAATTTATTCTCGTGAATCTCTAATTCTTAATTAAACTTTCATCCATATAAGAATTAGTTAAGCGCTCGCATCGATTCAAGCATGCACATAGTAAACTATAACGAATTCATAGATTGACACTCAAAGTCATACAAGCACTGAAGTATCAAGACAAACTAAAGAGTATTCACAACCTAAGTGCTAAAAAGTAGTTTAGCCAAACATGACCATAAGAATTACAAAAGAAGAAGTTAAAAACCTAGAAGGTCCAATGGTGGCTTCAAGTTCTTCTTCTCCGCTCCTCTCTGTCGAACGTGCTCCTCAAAATCATGCAAAAACTAGGTTATTCAAACCAAGCAGTGTTTATGACTATAAAGACAAGTGCCGCAGCAGCGATAACGGTCAATACTGCAGTTGCTATAACATGTATATATCGTCGCAGCGGTATACTAAGGATATCACAACTGCCATAACAAGTGTATATCGTTGCAGCTTTATGAGAAAGATACTGTAACTACGGTAGGAACTTGAGATCAATTCTTCTTTATTCTTCATTCCTAAGCTTTTAATATTCATTCCCACACCAAACTTAACCTAACTTTAGCTCACAAACATACTTCAACAAATATTATCAGTGATTTCAAGCATGAGTGTGTTCAGAATAAGAACAAGGCTCAAACTAAAGTAAAAATAACTTAAAACTCCTGGAAAAACACTACTAAATATATATATATATATATATATATATATATATATATATATAAATATGTGCAAATGCAATTTATGCAACAAAATAAATAAAATAGTACTTGATTTAGACAATCCCTTAAAAATAGTATAAATATATTAAGGTACATTTTTGTTTTATAATTTAAAATCATAACATTCTGAAATGTAAATGTAGGAATGTTAGAAAAAAGTTCAATGGGTCGAGAAGCTCTGTTTAGCTCCGCTAGGGTTCTGCAACCATTTGGCAGCGGCTCATCTGGTAACGATGCACGGCAGGAGGAAGGCGATGAAAATGACGGCAAAGTGGTGAGCAACGGTGACGGATCGAGGCAGAGGAAGAAGAAAGGCAACGGAACGAGGAGCGACGAGAGCACCGGGGTTCAGAGCAAGGAAGGGGAGGTAGATGGTGGCGAAGCTAAGCAGCGATTGGGCCAAAGTAAGAAGAATGGTGGTATCGACGACCTCTGCATGTCGAAATGGATCGGACCCCTTTCCTGTTTGTAGATTGTATCATCAAGTTGGAAGGAAGGGTTATGAATATCTTTGTTCAAAGGTAGAGGAAGAGGAAGGTATCTCAGATTCATTGTACAGTCATGGCTTTACTGCTGGAATTGAAGGATAGCGGGTATGTTTTTTTTATCTTTTTTATGATGCAAAAATATTTTATAACTAGTAATTAGCCCATGCATTGGTTATAAATTTATTATGCAGGACCAGGTTTCCTTTGTGGCATCTTCTTCAGGGGTTCCATCGATGCCATCTCAAGCTTGGAAGCGGCTGTGGAGGTCTCGTGCCTTGTCGCGGTGCAAGGATTTGGTATTGCGTGCAGCTTTGGATATCTTGCCGGTTCGAGGTCGTTTGCGGCACCGAGGTGTGGACATTGACCCCTCCTGCCCATGCTGTGAGGTGGTAGAGTGCGAGACGGTTGCCCATGCGCTTCTTTATTGCCCGGATTCAGTTCAGGTCTGGTTTGGTTCGTCGATTGGCTTACGGGTGGGTGACTGGCCCGACCTCTCCTTTGCTGATTTCTTCCTCAGGTTTTTGGAGATTGCAGATGACCAGGCTCTCATTTGCTTTATCACTACAGTCTACTGTATTTGGGAGAGGAGGAATCGGATTGTCTTCCAGCAGAGGCGGACGCCCACACTGCTGATGTTTGATCGTGTGGCTACTCTCCTTGGGATGTCGGACTTGTGGGCTGTTCCTCGCCAGTCTTTGGTGTTGCCGTCTAGTTGGACCCGGCCGTCTAGAGGTGTGTTTAAGCTTAATTTTGACGCAGCTCTTCGCGACTCGACCTTGGCTGGCTTTGGAATGGTGGCTCGGAACTTTGAGGGCGAAGTTCTCGCTTCGGCGGCCGCAGCTACTATCATGGTCTCGTCCTCCATCATTGCGGAGGCTCTGTGTTTCCGTTGGGCGATCTCTACTGCTATTGATTTGGGCTTCAGGAGGGTCATGTTTGAGACTGATTGTCTGAAGCTCTTTGACCTTTGGCGTCGTCCAAAACCTGGTGGATCTTATCTTTTTTCTATTATTAGGGATTGTCGTTCCTTTTTTTGTTATTTTGATTTTATGGATCTTACTTTTGTTAGGCGGGAAGGCAATATGGTTGCTGATTCCCTTGCCAAATTATCTTTCTCTAAGTTGTCTTTTGTCTGGGTTGAGGATGCTCCTCAAGAGATTTTAGCTGCTCTGCAGCATGATGTAGTGGCTTCTGCCCCCGTTTCTTGATTAATATATTTATTCAGTTTCAAAAAAAAAAAGTAGCCCATGCATTAATGCACGAGTATTTTTAATATTTAATTTGTAACATTATTTTTAGTTGATGTTATAAAGTTAATAAATATATGACATATATTAACATTTTTAAACATGTGTAAGATCACATGATATATCAACGTAAATAAATTCATCAATTGATAAAACCAAAGTAGACACAATGACTAATATTAAAATTATTCATCTAAAGTTTATATCATACTAAAGCCAAACAATATAATTAAGTTTTGATAATAGAAATAGAAAAACATCCACCAAATACATATGTAACAATAGTCTTAACACGATGAAAATCTTATTTCACTTTTCTATCTTGACACGTTTTAACCTGGGAAAAAAAGCTATTAAAAATCTATATAATATTCAACATCGAATTAAAAATAGTAAAGAAATGAAATATTAAATAATATTAATTTTCGTTATATAAATCAAATTCATAATTGCAATAATGAATAATATCAATATTTAGTATTGCTTCAATTAACCTATTCAGCCGAGTTAAAGAATGAATAAATGGTAAAATTTCAAAATTTAGACACACTTAAATTCAAATTCAAATTTGATAATTCTAAAAAGTTTAGAAATTTATAATTAAAATTAATATATACATTGTAATTAATTTTAGTAATTATTAGTTGTTACGTATAAATGGTAAAAATTTAAAACATTAATCTTTTTTAAGTAATTAATCCGAAAATTCTAAAATAATTTAAATAATTCAAAATTAATTTTATTTGGAATATTTTTGAAATATACTGAATATTTATATATTATAACTAAAAAAACATTTTAAATTAAGTTCTGCAAAATAAGAATTTAAAATCCTTACAGATATCAATTCTAAAAAATCCGAATTTGAAATGCAAAAATAATATATTTCCTTCCAACCATTTCACAAGCTTAAATATGCAATTCAAAATTAATGTTATGAATTGTAATCAAGTTTATTAATTAATTGCTACAAATAAATGGTATAACTAAAAATAGTTGATTTCTTTCTATATGTAAATAAAAAAATAAAGAGTTGATCACTTTTAAATATAAAATGAAATTCTATCAATTTAAAAACTTTTAAATCATTCTTATGAGTGACACGTGTCAATATACGAGAGAGGTTTTTTTTTCCAGAGTTGCTGAGGTTTGAGATTGAGGACTCACAATTAGTAAATAAAGTAGTAGATTTATTTATAAAACTAATTTCGAACCAAATCAAACTTGATAGTGTCATATTGAAAGAAAATCTAATTAGTTATTTTAAATCAAAACAGACTTCAATTAATCTAATCAATTAGTTCGTTTAAATCAAAACAGACTTCAATTAAATAAGATTAACCCAATTCAATATAAATATAGCTAGGTCCTGCCCTCCTTCTCTCACAAATTTCTCTTTGTTCAACTTCTCCAAATCCTAATGGCGTCCGCTTCACTCTCCAAAGTCAAAGCCTCACATGGTGTTGCTACAGCATCCGCATCAGATGATGATTTTTCTTGGGTTCAACAAGATGAGTTGCTCAACAACATGATCGACGAGTTATTGGAAGATGAAAACAACGATGATGTGTTAGCGAAGTTACCCGCAGATGAAAACGAGCTACTTTCGCTAGATGACCGGAGGAGCATCGATGAAGTTCAAAGTGACACCACCACCACCACCACCACCACCACCACCACCACCACCACCACCACCACCACCACCGAAGATGATCAACTAACTCACAATATCCCAACACCTTTGCCGTCGCCATCACTGTCACCGCCAATGCATGAAAGTGTTAGTTATCTATTTGGGGAATTCAAATACCTTGGCAGCAGCACCGTCATCGACTGGGAGCAATTGCAGAATTGTGATCCAGATCTCCTCTTCTATCATATGTGTGATATTGCATGGTCAAATTTGTGACCAAGATCAAATTGGAGCTACAAGCTATCACCAAAATAACTCCATAGTTTTCTTTATGTTGCGTTCTTTATTTGAGAGTACAGTTTTCGTTATTCTAGTTTTTATTTAAACATTGTTCCTCTAGAGGTCATTTTTTTGGTCCAGTACTCTTTTGCAGGTCATTCAATATTCAAGAAATGATATATTTTTATTCAGTTATTAGAGATGTTACTTTTAACACAATAATATATTTCACCAGGAAAAATAAATTGAAATAATAAAAAAAATGCTACGAGTTTTATCGGAGTGAATGTTGGAGTTTTCCAATTTTACAGGGATCAATGTATATCTTCTAACTTAATATTACATTTTTCATTCAAAAAGAGAGGAATTGAAAGTTTTTTGTTTCACCACAACCAGCTCCAAGCCCGCATTGCGCAACATCCAGCACCCTTCAAGCATCCAACCTCTTACCTCTTAAAATCAATGAGTTCCAGTGAAGCCATATTACATTTTGCATGAGTTAATATTTTACTTTGTATAACATCTTTAATAATAATTTAATAATAAAATTATATAACTAATTGAGTCCGATGGTAGGTAAACTAGATCTTCGTAAGGATAAAATCACAAGATCGAATTCTAAAAAGAAGGGACTTTTAGTGTATCCTGAATAGGTTAACATTTGAAAAAAGTAATAACTAAGTTACTTTTGAGTATTCATGATAATTAGTGGAATGATGCAAGTTAATATTGATATAAGTTATTTTTGAATTATCTAAACAAGTAAAGATACTAAAATTGGTTACTGAAAAACGTTTAACAGTTTATAATAATATATTATTAATTTTTTATAATAAAATCATTTAAAAAATATGAATTATGAATGTTTCTACACTACTACAGTTCGAAGGTTTATATTGGGTGACGCTAATGAATTATGAATTAATAAACTACTCCTAACATGAATGACTCTTTCTTGGGAAAAAAAACGGACAATAATGAATCGAGTCGTTTCTACCGTTGACGCTAGGCTTAAAATAAAAGTAGGGTTTTATTTCATTTGTGGGACTCAAACCGCCAAATATCATTTTGTTAAGTGATGACATCGGTTATAACCACCAATGTATATTTTCATCACCCAAAATGTTTCCCACAAATATTCTATGGGAGTTAGAACTTCTTCCTCCAAATCCCTATTTTCCGGAACCTGCTCAGAGTTTCTCAAATGTGCTTGAACAATCCACCACTCCTTTCATGTTCGCGCTTCATCCTCTTCACCTTCACGTTCGCTTTCTGAAATGTGTTTCGACAGTGCATTTTTTTTCTTGCGAGTGCTAGCAACATTTTCTTTCCAACATTTTTTCATTAATTGGTTGAAAGTCATTTGAGATTCATTTTTTAGTTGATCCCACTTAAATTAAGTGAGTGTTGAAAAGAGAATATTGCTAGCATTTTTGTTTTTTCTTTAAAGTTGGAGAGTGCATGGTGGTTAAGTTTTATTTAACTGTCCTGGACAGAGCCTCTAGCAAGTATGACCATGCTTCTTCACCAACATGTGAAACTTCACTAGGAGCCTCATTTTTCCCTATTTCTCCAATGTTTTCTAATATATTTTTCTTTCATGTGTGTCATATTTTCACTTTTAGGTAGTTATGATTTATATATTTTCTTCTAAAATTATTTAAGCAACTACTAAGAAAAGTAATGAAATTTATGAGTGCAAATATTTTAAGAATTCTGAAAAAAACTTCTTAACTTTATTACTACACATACACAAATTACATTAAAACTTTAAATTTTTTCTTCTAATATAATTAAACTTAAAATAGTAATAGTCTCAAATATATATAACTATATGGTTAGATGAGGGTATATTTTTGTAACCAAAAGATGAGGGTATACCTCATAAGAAATTAACACTGTTAGGTTATATAATTAATTATCCAGTTTGAATGCACTACTTACAAGAAAACTGTCATGGTAAGATGATCAATCAAATAGGCTTGAAGAACATAAAGAGAATCTATGAGATGTTTCACTAGATTAAATATTAAAGATATGATTAATTGCAAGGAGCGCACCATGCAGAACTAATTCTCTAAACCCTTTCTCTTAATTGATTTAATAGATGAATCTCCCTCACTATTAGTTAATTAAATATTAAAGATATGATTAATTGCACCATGTAGATTGAAGCTTACAAAAGGGAAGCACAAGTAAACTAAATTAGAAATATAACATATATAATAAACGACGTTCAGATCATATCCTTACATTGCAACCTCGAAATAGATGATTTAGCTACTCATAATAATTAAGAAATACATGCATCAATAAATCCGTAGTAGCTAACATCTTACGAATGCAAAGGAAGAACATATTTCATATACTTTTGCCTCGCTCTTCTCTGCAAACACTCTTCACATTCTTCCTCACACTATGTATCACACTCAGTTGTTGTTGCACTCTCCCTTCCCTATTCTTTTGCCCAAGCCTCTCTTTAAATAAAAATAATTTAGTTAAACTCGAGGCCTCTAGCTGCACAAGGCAGCACAACTGTGCCTTAGGAAGCAAAACCTTGGCAGCTTTAAGGTTCTTTAGCAACAAGCAAGTTGGAGAATGCATGGTGGTTTAGTTTTATTTAGCTGCCACAGACGTGACCTCTAGCAAGCATGACCATGCTTCTTCGTCAACACATGAAACTTACTAGAAGCCTCCTTTTTGCTTATTTCTCCACTTTTTTTCTAATACATTTTTCTTTCATGTGTGCCATATTTCCACTCTTAGCCCCTTAGGTAGTTATGATTTATATATTTTCTTCTAAAATTATTTAAGCAAATACTAAGAAAAGTAAAGAAATTTATTGGTGCAAATATTTTAATAATTCTGGAAAAAACTTCATTACTTTTTTATTACAAATACACAAATTACATTACAATTTTAATTTTTTGTTCTAATAATTATTAAACTTAAAATAGTAATAGTCTCAAATATATAATATCCATTCTCACGCATTACATTTTAAATATATAACTATGTGGTTAGACCTTTCGTTTATATTTTCAGAATATACACGTTATTTTGTATGTAACTTTTTTAAAATTATAAAGAGTATATGGAACACAGGTTCGAAAGATATCTTAAATTGGATAGATAATAATCTTTTCTGATTGCTCACAAGGACGCGTCCTGCTTCTGATCTGTTTCCTTCGTCTTGCTCCTGCTGCGTTTCGGTCCCGTTTCAATCGGTCATAAGCAATGGAATCCTCTTGCTCTGTTTCGGTCTCCCCTTCCCTGTCTTGCTCGGCGGCTCTCAATGGTGGTTCAGGGCATGGGTTGGCGGCGGAAGATGATGAGGAGGCAGAGGATGAGCCGGCGGAGGTGCTTGGTTGTCCAAATCCTCTAGACGGGACCTCGGCGGATCTTAGGGAAACCGTGGCTGTTGGGGGCTTTTCGTTTCGGACTCGCGTCGCCCCTCGCCGTTGCTGTTCCACCCTTTTCATTGACGGCATTGAGGAGGCGATTGGCTACCACCATATCCGTGGCTTGTTCTCCCTCTTTGGTAGGATTTTGAATGTTTTCATCCAACGAAAACGCAAATTTGGGCGTCGATTTCGCTTCGGTTTTGTCCGCTTCTCCTCCAGGCATCAGGCTTTCTCTGCTTCTGTAGCTCTGGATGGCCTAAAGGTGGGTGGGGCGTTTCTGTCGGTGGCGCCGGCAAAGTTTCCCAGGGATTCTCCGCATTGCTCTGCGCCGCGGTCTTCGCGCGATGAGCGTTCGATGGGGGATGTTTCTCCCAGGGTCAGAGTCTGTGGGGTGCCAGGCGGTGCTGGCCGCCTCCGCTCGTGGAAGGAGGCCCTTGTGGGGAATTTTTCTGCTTCAGCTGTTCGGGAGATGGCTTTGGTTCTGGGATCTGACAAGGAGTGTTTTAATGTCGCTAGAACTCCCGATGTTTTTCTTTTTCCGGAAATTGGTCCCTTGTCGGTTGGCCCGTTCGTCGAGGAAGTCAATCCTATTCCTGAGGACGGGGTGGAGGTGAGTGGTGCCAAGAAGGGGTTGATTTCGCAGCCTTCTAGAGGTCGTGGTCGTCCCAAGAA
This sequence comes from Acmispon strigosus, assembly GCA_030819835.1. Lineage (NCBI taxonomy): Eukaryota > Viridiplantae > Streptophyta > Magnoliopsida > Fabales > Fabaceae > Acmispon > Acmispon strigosus. The sequence continues at coordinate 36,276,016 of JAUAMA010000007.1, forward strand.
ACTAGGGAGTATAGGTGGGTCTAAGGTGGTTCCGGAAGTCAGGGTTCGTGGCCATGGGATAAAGAGGGCTCGGGGCCGTCCCAGAAAGGAGAACAGTTGTCAGGAGATGTGCAATCTTGTCAGCTCCATTCCTTCTTGTCCTCTTTCGGAGGTAGGGGCGGGAGACGGTATTAGCAATGGTAACCGACTCTCCTTATTACCGGCTGCGTCTCAAGTGCCTCCAGGTGTCATGACAAGGGCTAAGCGTGCCGTTTCTGTGGGTAAGCAGGTGGGTCTTGTATTTGAATGTACTGAGGACGAGGCTGTTAATCAGATTGCGGCGCAAATTATGGAGCGTAGAATTTCGTAGGAGTGGGTTCTTTTTGTGCAGGTGGTGCCTTTTGGGGTTTATCGTGTCGAGGGTTATAGGTTTTCTCTTTTTGGGTGGGGTTTTGTATCTTGCTTTACTGGCCTGAGGTGTAGGAGTTGTCTCTCTCCTGTTGTTGAGGGTTGTTTTTTAGGCGGACGGGCAGATCTCCCTCTTTTTGTGTGGTGGCCTGTATGTAATTGTGCTCCCCTTATTAATATATCATTTCACTTTCTAAAAAAAAAAGATAATAATCTTTTCTAAACTACGACTTTTTTTTATTGATTGGATAGATAATAATCTTTTCTAAACTAGGACTTTTTTTTATTGATCAACTAGGATTACTCTTGAACCACACTGTAATCGAAAAGGATAGTTCATGACAGCTTCTTTTGTTTGATTACTATCCTGATTCTAATTCCACATGACAATTGAAAAAGTAAGAAATTATCTACTATTAGTAAGAATTTAATTTCTATGGACCGTAGGTTTAATTTGTTTTTTCACGGACATTCAATTAATTTTTGTTACATCAATAATTAAAAATTTAATTTGATTAAATTAAAAAAAAATATAATTACAAGTCCTACATGACATACAATGATCATATGACAATGTAAAAAAAAATTACACCATCAATTCATCCAAATTAAACTCTATATATAATTAAGTTCCTATAAGACCTCTTCTATTTTACAATGAAAATAATTCAGTTATCATATTTCTTTTCATTATATAAATAAATAATAATAATAATAATAATAATAATAATAATTCAATTATCTATGGCAATTATTTATTGCAATTGGGGAAAAATAAGATAATAGATTTCTCACGAATCACGATTTTCGTAATTCAAGAAGATCATCTACTATATGTGAAAATTTACAAATTACAGTCAATAACAATTCAAAAGTTCAAATAAGTTTTAAAATTATAAAATATCTAAAAAGGAGACAACGAAATTGAGCGATCCGACTAGAGATCACATAAAAAAAAAGTTAAATAATTCACATAAATTAATAGCACTCTTTTATTTCCCACCTAAAAAATTCCAGTCAACAATCTATTAATCTAATTAATGATCTAATTCGTTATCTTGTTTATGATTCAAATAAAAAATATATATGATTCTTTAATTTTTATATATCAGCGTCATATTGAGTCTAATTAATATTTTTAAATCTAACCAAACTTCAATTAAATAAGATTAACCCACTTGATTATAAATATAGCTAGCTTTTGCCCTTCGCTCTCTCACAAATTTCTCTTTTCATTAACTCAACTGTTTCAACCTCTCCCAAATCCTGCTTCCCTTCCCAAAGAAAAAACCTCACACGGTGTTGTTGGTCCAGATGATGATTATTCTTGGTTTGAACTAGAAGATGAAAACAACGACGACGTGTTAGTGAAGTTACTCGTTGATGAAAATGAACTACTTTCACTAGATGATTGGAGGAGCACCGTTGAAGTTCAAAGTGACAACAACAATGACAACATCACCACCACTACCACCACTACTGAAGATGATCAACTAAATCACAATATCCCAACACTGTTGTCGTTGCCATCACCATCACCACACTGCCAATGCATGAAAGTGTTAGTTATCCATTCGGGGCATTCAAATACTTTGGCAGCAACACCGTAATTGACCAGAAGCAATTGCAGAAAGGAAGTTGCGTTTGGCTCCCCCCATTTGCGCCTTACGCCCCCTTAAATAGGGTCATTTACGAAAATGCCCTTAAAATCTTTTTTGATTCCCGAGATGTCCCTTTCTTCTACCTTTTTGTGAGAATGAATCGCACTTACAAGTGCGATTTGTGTTTCAAATTCTGTTCGCACTTACAAGTGCGAAATTTGTCTCCAAATCACACTTATAGGTGCGAAATAGTATTTTTTAAATTTTTTTTAATTTTGTTTTTTAATTTTTCAAAGTGTATCGCACCTACAAGTGCGAAATTTGCCTCCAAATCGCACTTATAGGTGCGAAATAGTATTTTTTAAATTTTTTTCAAAGTGTATCGCACCTACAAGTGCGAAATTTGCATCCAAAACGCACTTATAGGTGCGAAATAGTATTTTAATTTTTTTTTTGTAATATTCCTGGCCCTGAAAAAGGAATTTCTAACAGTCTTGGATGGCGACGGGCTGAGCTACAAAGTTGAAGAGAAAAAAAAGTAATTGGACGCTTATCGCTTCGCTAAAAACTCGGTGTCCCAAGCCCAAATTCCATCGTTTGCTATTTTTTTTAATTTTTGAAAAAAAAATATTTCACCATAAATTTCCAAATATGTTAACTAGACTAACTGTGGTGGTCCCATGATTTTTAAAAATTATTTGGGCATTTTTTGAATTTTTTTAGATGTTTTTTAATATGAAATCGCACTTCAAAGTGCGAAAATTGTCTCAAAATCGCACGTAAAGGTGCGACCGAATAAAATACATTAAAAAATAATAAATAACATATATCCGCACTTGTAAGTGCGATTTTGAAGAATATTTCGCACTTACAAATGCGAATATCAACTAGAACGCGTCGAAAACTTCGAAATTCATTTTTTCTTTCACTTATGTTAACCCACTTTAGGTTATGGCTTGTCCCTTTCGTCTATTTCATTATCCGGGTAGAACGGAAAGGTACGGGGGGAGAGAAATGGTGAGGGTGATGATCTTGATGCAGAAACTTCTATTGGCTTTTCCTTCATTGAAACTGTTACTTCTTCCGCATCCACATTCAGTGGTAAGAAAGTTTCTTCATATTATGATTGGCAACAAAATCTGAAAGCAAGTCTTTCACAAGTTGAAAGAAAAACAAGCAGTTTAATTGTTTGTGTTGATAAAGTTTCAAATGCTGTTGGATTTGTCCATGAGTTTTGTTCCGGGAGTAGGTCTCCAAGACCCTACTACCCTCTCGGCAACCATCAACACCGCCGACCAACGCGTGCTACATTACCCCCACTCGTCGGATATCAAACCAACAACTATGACTCCAACCGAGGGATCACATCTAGACACACAGCATTGGGCCCCACCACGGAGCCGAGCCGGAGGGCGCGCCGAGCCGGAATAAACCTGGACCGCCCGATCACCCTGACACGGCCAGGAATCCAACGACCTAGAGACGCTTGTTGGTCAGATCACAGCCAGCTGTCCTCGAAGGTCGTGCCCCTCTCAAACCCCTATGTAAAGGGAGTTCCCCCGAATCATAAGATACACACATCCTTTCTAACTCTTACCCACTCGGGAATCTCCTCTGACACTGATCGCTGACTTTAACATTGGAGTGTCTTGCAAGACCCCCTCCCGGGCGCAGGAACGGCGGAAGACCACTACACTCCGGCGAACCGACTCCTTTGTTACCGACCTCCCCTCCCCCGACCAGGCTTTGTCTGTTCAAGTTTGTTGATAACAAGATAATTCAGAAGTTCATGTAATTCGTGTTAGTAATTTTGTTGCATGATTGGAAATTATTGTTTAATCCTGGTAGATTGGCAAACACTTCCATAAAGTTCAGTTTGATCCAGGTGGATCTTGGAGTTGTTTACAATTTGCATAAACGCCCCAATAGCAACACATCTTTTGTCTCTTTCGGTTTTCTTCTCAATGCCAGTGATTTCAACATTGTAGCCTCAGAAGCTCAGGTCGCAGTAGCTGCAACTGCAACATTTTTTACAGTGGGTGTCAGTGCAGCAATAAGAGTGACGACTGTTGATTTGGCACATTCGTTATAGGGATTTTATGTTACTTTTTCCTACTTCACAGATCACAGTGACACTTGGTGTAAATCCAAACTATGGTATCGAATTATTTTTGTCAGCAGACAAGTCATTTCTTTGGAGTCTATGATAGCCATTGTGGCTCTTAGGTGGCAAATCATACTTGTGATGCATATGCTGTGAAAGGCCTTGGCCTTGGCTTATTTGGCCTTGAATTGAACATTGTTGTTGACTTCTTAGGAAGTCCTTTGGTTGTTATTGGTTTTGTTTTATGTTATCTTCTCTAAGTGCACTACAAGGATGAGTATCGCACACTGATATTCAAAGCTTAGAGATATTACTATGTATTGGAAACAAAGTGGACTTGGTTCCTGGTCATCTAGCTCATGCTGAATACAAAAGAAGTTTGCTAACACTTGAAGACTCTTCTGTCAATCTTGATTCAGAATTCTCCGAGTATGGAATATCATAAAGTGGAGGAACTAGCTTATTGGGGTGTGAAGATTCATCATAGGATATTAGAACGTTCTGCTTGCACTGAGAATAATATTGAGTTCATTGAGGCTTGTGCTTCCAATGCTGATTTTTACAAATGCTTATCTATAGAAGGTGATTTACAAGGAGTTGAACGTCTCCATGGTGTATCTCCAATTTCCATGGTAGGAAGCCTTGATTTCTCTAGTGACAACATTAGTTTTCATTTTGTCTATTGGGGTTATTCAAGCAACAGCAAATCTGCAAGCTACATCTGCATGTCATAGACACTTTGACAACTTGTTAATTGTCAAGGTTCTAGTTACTAAACTGTTGGTGTCACAATTAGATTTTGTTTTTAGCTTGTTCTATTTCTCAAGCTTGTTGTGTTATTGCTTACCACTTTCAACTTGCGGGGGAGATATATAGAAGTATTAGTTTGTGTTGTTGTTAGTTCCTAGTAGCTAGTAAAGCTTCTCTTTTAAGCTCACTTCATAGGCTCTACTATATAAGAGCAATTCTCTGTAAAATTCAATCTAATATGAAAATATACAGATTCACCTCATATTCTTCTACAAGTTTCTCTCTGTTATTTTTCTGTCTTCTTTATCATGTTGAATAAAGACACTCTTGGGTTATGGAAGATCATTGGAGACACTTCGACTGTCCTGATTTTCTTAATAATCATCATAAATTTTTGTGGATCAAATATTCCAACCATGCACACCTCGTGCTCATTCTGTTGATTGAGAGTTATACAATCCTTTCCATATACTAGTACACTTTAAAAAAGTTGTGGTATTTATTAATCATTATTAAACTATGGGAGGGAAAATGTAGAGAATTTTTTTACCAATGTAAAATATTATTAAAAGTAAAAATTGTAAAAGAATAAGTTTATGGATGAATTGAGCCTCGAAAGGATTAGTCTCATGGCTGCCGACTGTGAGAATACATTAGGAAACCATAAAAACGGTTTATAGATGAATTGAATATGCATGCAAAAGAAACTCATTCAAAGATGGGTTGGAAGACTTTTTGAACGGAACAATCCGATCAGTCCCCCGGGAAGGGGGTTTATCGAAGGGGTTATGGTGTTTCGGTGGTGGTTGAGGTGTGGTCGGCTGTGGTCCTCTTCGTGGTGGTTGTCCTGAAGGGATCCCTGCAAAGACACTCCGATGCCAAAGTCAGATACAATGGATGGAAGGTGTTATGCGAAGTTAGGGTGTGTACCTTTGAGAAGTGATGGAGTTGGACTTTTATAGAGAGTACATGTCACCATCAAGCCCGTGGATCTAGAAGGGTGTCAGCATAGCAGGCGAAGTAGGTACAGGGCTATGGATAGTGACAACCTACACAGCTGCTCCACACCGAAAGCCATTTTGGCATTAGGAGTATTGGTTGGCAACCAGTGCTCATCTCGACCAGCTGTCTACTATTCTAGTCATCGCAGCAGTCCGATTAGTGGAGGTAAGTATCCAGAGCTTGGGAGGAAGGAGCTGGCCGAACACTGTCGCAGGTCTCGATCGGCAGTCCCATCTCTTGATCGGACGTGGTGGTCCGATCGGCGGGGGTAAGTGCTTATTATATTACTTAGGAACATTAAATAGATCATAGATAAATTGAATTTTTCATTGTAAACATTTTCATGGATCATAAATGTTGTGATATGTTCATAATATTTGTTTTTCTGTTATTAGGAGATATTGATATTTGTCATTATCTAGTTTGTTATCCTATTAGGAGATAGAATTCATATCTAGTTTTCTTCTATATAATGTAACATCTTTGGAGTTTTGAGTTAAGAAATAAAAATATATTTCTCCATATTTCAACTTGGTATCAGAGCTCTCGATCTTGAGGGCTCTGCTTCCGCATCTAAACCCTAGCCGTTTTTCACTACGGCATAGTTCTGAGTTTTCTTTTTCCTTCACTGCTGCATATTTCTTGGAAAATACCACAGTGCCACGTCCACCGTCGCTGTTCCGGCCGCCACCGCGTACCACCACCACCTCCACCGTGCTCGCCCTGCCCAGATCGGTCAGTTCCCGAAGCCGCGTCGCCAGACCGCCCAGCACGCGCCCCCACGCGCCGCCTCCGCCTCGGCGAGTGAGATCCACGCGCAGCTTCGTCCCGCGCGCGTGAAGCTCACGCGCCGCTTTCCCAGCCTCCGTTCGTGTCCGCGCCGGCACAGAACGGGTCGCCAGCCTCTCCTCTTGCTGTTCCAAGCCTCCTTTTGTCCAGATCGGCCTCCGTTTGTTGCCGCTAGTGACGTTTTATTCTTCCTCCCTTTGTAGGAGCGTAAGAAGAGGCTCGTGTGTCCAGCTTTAGAGTATTTTCTGGGTGTTCGTGAAGCCCTTTGTTTTTCCGAACGTTTTCTACTCATACGTTCACCGTTGGTGCAGCTGTTTGCTCTCGTTTGAGCCTTTGTTTCTTACCGGCTGCTTGCTGCCCTTGCTTGGTTGCAGCCTTTGAAGCCATCTTTGTTGGCGTCCTTGTTGGTGAACCTTGGAATCTTTGTTACTTTTCCGACGTTGTTGCTTTCTCCTACTGTGGGAAGGTTTGTTTCTCTTCATGGACTCCTTGAGTAAGTCCTCTGACACTAGTTCTTTCGCCATGACTGGTATGAACTCTAGCTTTTTATCTTTGAATGCTTCTTGTACGGAAGATTTCTGGATTGTTGACTCTGGTGCAACTGATCACATGACCCTTCATATGTCATATCTCTCAAATTATTCGCCTATGCCTGGTAAACGTCATATTACTGTTGCAAATGGAATTCGAGAACCGATTGCCGGTTATGGTAACCTCCACCTTAGCCCATCTCTTTACCTGAGTCATGTACTTCATGTTCCAAATCTTTCTCACAGTCTTTTGTCCATCCACAAACTCACTACCGAGTTGCACTGTGCTATAAGTTTTTTCGATAACGGTTGTGTTTTTCAGGATATTGCCACGGGGAAGACGATTGGAGTTGCTTTTGAACAGGGCGGGTTATATTATATGCCGCATAAAATAAGCAAGTGTCATCAGACAAGTTCAGACTCTTGGAATTCTTCACAAATATGGCTCCAACACAGGCGTCTTGGGCATCCTCCTTTTCGTATGCTTAAGTCTTTATTCCCTCACTTATTTAACAAAGTGTCTGTTGAGTCGTTTCACTGTGATGTGTGTCAGTATGCCAAATCTCATCGAGCAACTTATTCCCCGAGTGATACTAGGAGTGTTGAACCTTTTGATCTTGTTCACTCTGATGTGTGGGGACCTTCGTCAGTTTCTAGTATTTCTGGTAAAAAATGGTTTGTTACTTTTATTGATGATTGTACTCGGGTTACATGGGTTTTTCTTATGAAAGATAAGTCTGAGGTGTTTCAATTGTTTGTTAACTTTTTCCACATGGTTAGAACACAATTTGGGAAACCTATTAAGAGGTTACGGTCAGACAATGGGAAAGAGTATGTCAATCAGAATCTTTACAATTTTCTAAAAAATAATGGCGTTGTTCATGAGTTGACTTGTGTTGACACCCCACAACAAAATGGTGTTGCTGAAAGGAAAAATCGTCATCTTCTTGAAGTCACTCGAGCATTACGCTTTCAAATGAATGTCCCTAAGTTTTATTGGGGGGACGCTGTCTTGACCTCTGCTTATTTAATCAATAGGTTACCTTCTAGGGTTTTATCTGGCGTTAGTCCCGTGCAGGTTATGACTAGTTTCTTTCCGTCAGTTCCCATGATGTCGAGTCTCAAAGGTCGTGTTTTTGGTTGTTCTGCCTTTGTGCATGTTCATGGTCCTCATCGGGGCAAGTTAGATCCTCGGGCTATTAAATGTATCTTCATCGGATATGCTTCAGATAAGAAGGGATATAAATGTTATCATCCTCCTAGTCGTCGTGTCTACAAATCCATGGATGTTACCTTTCAGGAAACAGAGCCTTTTTATCCTAGTTCTCAGCTTCAGGGGGAGAATAGTCAGGAATCTGAGTCTCTAGATTTGTCTGTTATTCCTCTAACACGGGAGCCCTTGATGCCTTCCTCGATTCCTACCACTGAGGAAAATGATCCAGAGCCAATGCCGCCGGTCCAGAATGACAATGATGACAATGATCCTGAACCAATACAGGTACAAAATAATGATGGTGATGACAATGATCCTGAACCCGTCCAGAATAATGATGGTGTTGACAGATATAGGATAACATACAAGCGGAAAGTTAAACCCGTCCTGTTCCAACAACAAGTTCAATCGTCTGAACCCGAGGTAAGTGTTCGTAACATTGAGCCTAATAATTCTTCTGAGCCTAACCTTGATGAGCTACCTATTGCCTTGAGAAAAGGAAAACGATCATGTACCAAGTATCCTATATCCCAGTTTGTGTCTACTAAAAATCTGTCTTTGGAGCATCAGAGTTTTATATCAGCTATTGACTCTATTAGAGTCCCTGCATCACTACAAGAAGCATTAACAGATAAGAACTGGATTCAAGCCATGAATGAAGAGATGCATGCGCTAGAGAAGAATGAGACTTGGGAGATTGTTGAGAAGCCAAGTGACAAGAGGACTGTAGGTTGCAGGTGGATATATACAGTGAAGTATCGACCTGATGGCACACTTGACAGGTATAAGGCGAGACTAGTTGCAAAGGGATATACCCAGACTTATGGAATTGACTATGAGGAGACGTTTGCTCCGGTTGCAAAAATGAACACTGTAAGGATCATTCTTTCCTTAGCAGCTCACTTTGATTGGGAGTTGCAACAGTTTGATGTTAAAAATGCATTCTTGCATGGAGATTTGGAGGAAGAAGTGTATATGGAAATTCCGCCGGGCTATGATCCTACTTCAGGAAGAAATAAAGTGTGCAGATTGAAGAAGGCCCTATATGGGCTCAAACAGTCTCCCCGAGCTTGGTTTGGGAGGTTTACTCAAGCTATGGTTTCCCTTGGTTATAAACAGAGCCAAGGAGATCATACGCTCTTCATAAAACATACTAAAAATGGCAAACTCACTATTCTGTTAGTCTATGTAGACGATATGATCATTGCAGGTAATGATGATCTTGAGAAGCAGAACTTGAGAAAGGAGTTAGCAACTCAGTTTGAAATGAAGGACCTTGGAAAGCTGAAATATTTCCTAGGTATGGAGGTGGCATACTCAAAACAGGGCATTTTCATCTCTCAGAGAAAGTACGTCCTTGATCTTCTCAAAGAGACTGGCAAACTGGGTTGTAAGCCCACTGGAGCCCCTATAGAGCAGAATCACAAGATTGGGAGTAATGAGGAGGACCCAAGGGTTGATAAGTCTCAATACCAGAGACTTGTGGGGAAGCTCATTTATTTATCTCACACTAGGCCTGATATAGCTTATTCAGTTAGTGTTGTCAGTCAGTTCATGCATGACCCACGAGAAAGGCACTTACAAGCTGTGAATAGAATCTTGCAGTATTTGAAGGCAAGTCCAGGAAGAGGTCTATTGTTCAAGAAAAATGAGCAGTTATCTATGGAAATTTATACTGATGCAGATTATGCAGGATCAATTGATGACAGGAGGTCCACTACAGGATACTGTATGTTCTTGGGTGGAAATTTAGTGACATGGAGGAGCAAGAAGCAAAATGTCGTTGCCAGGTCAAGTGCAGAGGCAGATTTCAGAGCCATGGCTCAAGGAGTCTGTGAGTTATTGTGGATGAAGATCATACTAGATGACTTGAAGATAAAGCGTGAAGCTCCCATGAGACTTTTATGTGATAATAAGTCTGCCATTAGTATTGCTCACAATCCAGTCCAACATGATAGAACGAAACACATAGAGATAGACCGGCACTTCATCAAAGAAAAGTTAGACAGTGGTCTTATTTCTACATAGTATGTCCCCTCAGGACTACAGTTGGCTGATGTGCTCACCAAAGGACTTCCCGTGGAACGATTCCGAGATTTGACTTGCAAGCTGGGAATGATAGACATCCATTCACCAGCTTGAGGGGGAGTGTTGTGATATGTTCATAATATTTGTTTTTCTGTTATTAGGAGATATTGATATTTGTCATTGTCTAGTTTGTTATCCTATTAGGAGATAAAATTCATATCTAGTTTTCTTCTATATAATGTAACCTCTTTGGAGTTTTGAGTTAAGAAATAAAAATATATTTCTCCATATTTCAACTATAAATAAATTAACGAATTGTTTTTACTCATACATTATAATCAATTTTAAGTTTATCCAAAACATTCATCCTAACTCTCTACCCTCAATTAACTTCTCAGTGACAATTTCATCTAGCCCCCTTTCTAGGGTATTTGTTGTCTGTTCAACATACATTTTAGCTTGATAAAAATGTATGTTCATTGTCTCTCCCACTTCTTCAAGTTGCTTCAAGGTCGGAAGTTGTGTCTCATGTTGCCTGGTCTCCACCTATTGCAGGTTCCCTCAAAGTCAACTTCGATGCAGCCTTTTGAGAGCAGGATGGTGCAGATTTTGGCATGGTTTCCCAGAATGCAGATGAAGCTTTGTTCTTGCTCTTTGCCCAACAACACCTGAACTAGCAACTTGGTTTTTTCAACGTCATCTTTGAAAGATATTGTTGACAGCTTGTTCATGAATGGAACAATTTTCCTAAGGCTAGCTCTTACTATAATATTATTATGGATGACTATTAACTGATGGCTAAACCCTTGTATAGTTGTCAGTTGAAACATGTGAAGCGTGAGTGTAACACCGAACAGGATTTCCTTTCCAAGCGACCAAGTTTGGATCGTAGATTGCCCAAGAGGATTGTATGTTATTATTTGAAATGATTTGTTATCTTATACGAGGTAAAAAATGAGTTTTTTTTTTTTTGGTCAATGGAATTTGATTAATTAAAGGCAAAAGGCCAAGTCCAAGATGCAGAAAATGGCGACTAGAATCATAAGTCCAACATAGAAGACACATGCAGTGAACCAAACAATCTCTCCCTAGATTCTCAAATCTAATGAACTGTTTGGAACAAAGGACAAAATACACGGCGGAAACAAAACTTCTGAACTAAACATCCTTCCATCATTTGATACATGAAAAAAAGGAGGGGAAAGGAAAACTGTCAAAGTGAAACCTGTAGTGAACCTTTCCACTCATAACCGAAAAGAAAAGGGTGGAAGTAGAGTTATTTGGCTGGAATGACAATTTTACCCTCTTCTATTTCTCTCTTAAAAATTTATTTATTTAATTGGTAAAAAATAGCCTTTAAGCGTAACAATGTTAGCGTTAACTTATTTAAAATACCCAATTTTGTATGTTTAAAAATAAATAATAATATTATTATTAATTTTTAATTGTATTTTAAAATATAATTTTTAATGAAAAGGGTCAATATCTGTATATCATTTTTATTTGACATTTTTATTTGAGGTCATTACCGTCATTTCATAAACATACACTTTTCTTTCAACTTTCTATCATAAGGAAGAATTTAGGATATGTTTGGTTTCACGTTTAGAAATGTCAAACGCGAATCATAAATTCAGAGAGCAATTTTCTAGACATGCACTTGGTGTTACTTTCCTTCCACACTCATTCCATTCACTTTCTTTCCTTCAGCCTACGAAACGAAGCCTATAGGAAAATCAGAAGTCAGAGAAAAGAAAAAGAGACGTCAAAAAGTAAAAAAAGAAAACTATCACCGGTTGGAATTTCAAAAATATTACTTTCTTGCCATTATTTTGCCCGCGGTACTTTCGCGCATTTTCTTTATTTTCATTTTATCGCGGCTCCTCTGGTTTTAAGAGTTAGGGCCATTACTACATGAACCCTAATTTCCCTCTCTCGCAACTCTCAGCACTTCTTCTTCTCCTTCCTCCTTCTTTCTCCTTCTCAAATAGCTTAGCCACAGTATTCATGATTTCGAAACCCTAATTTCAACAACTACCGTACCCTACGCCGTTTTCTCTCTCTTCCTCGAAGAAGGAAACCCACCAATTAGGGTTCGCAGCGCGCAACTTGTGTAAACCCTATATATAAGAAGAAGACGCTCCTCAACTCAGGAAAACACACTTGCTGCTTCGTGGTGAACTTCAAATTCCTGGTGTGCGTAACGAGAAGCAGCTTTTGCACCTTCGACGACGAGTGAGTTTTTTGTTGTTGTTGTTCAGCATCTTCTCATCTAATTCGGCTAAAACGATTCACCGATTATGCCATTTTTGTTGTCAGTTTTTATTATCATCGTTATTTGTTGGTAGATTTTGACGTTCTGGGAATTTTTTATTTTACTGTGAATGCGGCGGTGTGTGGTTGCAGGACGTGAAAACCCTAGATTTCGTGTGGGCAATTTTTTTTGGGTTGAATGTTTTGATGAAGTTGGTTAAATGTGAAAACAGTGTCGATTCTTAATCTATTTCGAATTTCGAACTTCAGGTCTCAGTTGTTGCTCTTCTTATGCCTTTTTTTTATGCAATTTGGTTCTGGACCTCCTGTGAATTTGAATACTGATTGAATTTGTGATAGGGGAGCGAAATGAACAGTTTTTTACCCTTTTGATAACGGGTGAGTGAGTGTATTTGTTGTTTAACATCTTCATTAGAATACATCGATTATGCCTCTTTCACTCTCAGTATTTTTATGATTATTATTTGTTGGTAGATTTCAATGTCATGGAAATTTTGTATTTTACTGTGAATGCCCGGTGTGTGGTTGCAGGGCGTGAAAACCCTAGATTTTGTGTGGGCAATTTTTTTTTCATGGGTTAAACGTTTTGATAAAGTTGGTTAAATTTGGTGATTTGTTATCCGTCAAAGTTGTGAAAACAGTGTTGATTCTTATTCTATTTCGAAATACGAACTTCAGGTCTCAGTTTTTGCTCGTCTTATGCCTGTTTAGTGCATTTGGTTCTGGAATTCTTGTGAAATTGAATACTGATTGAATTTGTGACAAGTATAGTTCTCGTAATCAGGGTGCCCTCTGTGCTTTAGCATTAATTGAAGGGCAATAAGCTTGCTAGTTTTGAAACCTTTCTTGATTTCAACAGGGACTCATAAGTGTACAAACTGATAAAAGTTTATGTTTGCTTAATTGAATTTGAAAGAGGCCGGTGTTTGTTTAGGATTTCTACTGCTAACCAATCATTTCCAGTTTTGAATGTTGTGGAAGTTCTGTTATGTATTCATTGAACTGAAGTATTCTGAGTACTTTTCTTGAAAGGTACTACTTACTGGAATTATTCACTGTATATGCTCAGTGTGTGCACACAGATTTCATTTCCTACTTGAATGTCCTTATAAAATATTTCAGGAGCTTCTTTTGCTTGCCTCTTTAATGACTTTCCCCTGATCTGTATGGACTGTGTATTGAAGACTAGAGAGAGATATCAGTCCATTTTCTAGAGTTTAATTTGAAGTCTCATATGTAAGGTGTGGAAGAGAGACACTTGAGCAATAGTTCAATTGTGTTTTGAGTACTTGAAAAATTTTAGTCCTCGGTGTACTGGAACAGTATTTTGAGGCAAACCCTGATGGATTAGGACTTTTTGTTCCTTTATCAACGAATGTCTTACACTGTGCCCTGAGGGTGATTCTTGGAGTTTGTACCTATAACTGAGTTTTCAATTTCTTATTTGTTGTCATATGCCTTTTTTTCAGAGAAATAACTGACCATGGCAGACCATCGAAATGGAAGTGCCCAAGCTGCCAATGGAAAGGCTAGTGCAGCAGGAACTGCCTATTCTATTGATCTGAATACATTTCAAACCAGATTGAAGACATTTTATTCACATTGGGATGAACACAAAACTGATCTCTGGGGCTCTTGTGATGCAATTGCAGTGGCATGTCCTCCACCTTCTGAAGATCTGCGATACCTGAAATCTACTGCTCTGAACTTGTGGCTGCTTGGTTTTGAGTTCCCAGAGACGATTATGGTCTTCACAAAGAAGCAAATCCATATATTATGCAGCCAAAAGAAGGCATCTATTCTTGAATCAGTCAAGAAACCTGCCAAAGAGGCAGTTGGTGTGGAACTTGTTTTGCATGTCAAGCCTAAAAATGATGATGGAGCCGCTCTTATGGATACTATATTCAATGCCATTCGAACTCAGTCAAAGGCTGACGGTACCACTGTTGGATACATATCAAGAGAGGCTGCTGAAGGGAAACTGCTTGAAACATGGGCTGAAAAATTAAAAAATTCTAAATTTGATCTTACTGATGTTGCCAATGGGCTTTCGATGTTGTTTGCTGCTAAGAATAACGAGGAGCTTACATCAATTAAGAGAGCAGCATACCTGACAACCAGTGTGATGAAGAACTTCGTGGTTTCAAAGCTTGAAAATGTAATTGATGAAGAGAAGAAAATTTCTCATTCTACTTTGATGGAGGAGACTGAGAAAGTTATACTGGAGCCTTCTAAAGCTAACTGTAAACTGAAGGCTGAGAATGTTGATATTTGTTACCCCCCGATTTTTCAGAGTGGTGGGGAGTTTGATCTCAGGCCTAGTGCTGTCAGCAATGATGATTTACTTTACTATGACACTACCAGTGTGATTATATGTGCTGTTGGGGCTCGGTATAAGAGTTACTGCTCAAACATAGCTAGGACTTTCTTGATTGATGCCAGTTCTCTTCAAAGTAAGGCTTATGAGGTTCTTCTCAAAGCCCAAGAAGCTGTCATTGGTTCTTTGAAGCCTGGAAACAAGTTGAGCTCAGCATACCAAGCTGCAGTTTCTGTTGTGGAAAAGGATGCTCCTGACTTACTTCCCTTCTTGACAAAGTCTGCTGGGACAGGAATTGGTATTGAGTTTCGAGAGTCAGGTTTGAATCTAAATGCAAAAAATGGGCAGATAGTTAAAGAAGGCATGGTCTTCAATGTTTCACTTGGATTTCAGAACTTGAAGAGTGAAAACAGTAAGTCAAAGAACAAGCTCTTTTCTCTCTTGCTTGCTGACACTGTCATCATAAACAAAGACAAGACAGAAGTAGTGACTTCTATGAGCTCAAAAGCTCTTAAAGATGTGGCATATTCTTTCAATGAGGATGAAGAGGAAGAGGAAAAGCCTAGTGCAAAATCTGATGCCAATGGTGCAGAGCCCTTAATGTCTAAGACAACTCTAAGGTCAGACAATCATGAAGTTTCGAAAGAGGAACTCAGAAGGCAGCATCAGGCAGAACTTGCACGTCAGAAAAATGAAGAAACTGCAAGGCGGCTTGCTGGTGGTGGAAATGGGACAGGAGATAGCCGTTCTTCTGCGAGGAATACTACAGAACTGGTGGCCTACAAGAACATAAATGACCTTCCTCCTCCCAGAGAAATGATGATTCAGATTGATCAAAAGAATGAAGCAATTCTACTGCCCATAAATGGAAGCATGGTACCTTTTCATGTGGCTTTCATTCGAACGGTTTCCAGCCAGCAGGACACCAATCGCAATTGCTATATCAGAATTATTTTTAATGTTCCTGGGACCCCTTTCAGTCCTCTTGATTCAAATTCAATTAAGTTCCAAGGATCGATATATTTGAAGGAGGCTTCATTTCGCTCTAAGGATCCAAGACACATCAGTGAAGTTGTGCAGTCCATTAAAACTCTTAGGCGACAAGTTGTAGCCAGGGAGTCTGAGAGAGCTGAAAGGGCAACGTTGGTTACCCAAGAGAAACTGCAGCTCGCTAATAACAGATTTAAGCCGATAAGATTGTCTGACCTCTGGATCCGCCCTGTTTTTGGTGGCCGTGGAAGGAAACTACCGGGTACACTGGAGGGTCATGTGAATGGATTTCGTTATTCTACCACCAGGCAAGATGAGCGTGTGGACATAATGTTTGCCAACATTAAACATGCATTTTTTCAGCCAGCAGAGAATGAAATGATTACACTTCTGCACTTTCATCTGCATAACCATATTATGGTTGGAAATAAAAAGACCAAGGATGTCCAGTTTTATGTTGAGGTAATGGATATGGTCCAGAACGTTGGAGGTGGGAAAAGATCAACCTATGACCCTGATGAACTTGAAGAAGAACAGAGAGAGAGAGACAGGAAGAACAAAATTAATGTAGAATTTCAGACCTTTGTGAATCGAGTGAATGATCTCTGGGGGCAACCACAATTCAATGGCCTTGACCTTGAGTTTGATCAACCTCTAAGAGAACTTGGCTTCCCTGGGGTACCTCATAAATCTTCAGTATTTATTGTTCCTACTTCAGCCTGCCTTGTTGAACTGATAGAGACCCCTTTCCTTGTTGTCACACTAATTGAGATTGAGATTGTGAATCTAGAGAGAGTTGGGCTTGGGCAGAAGAACTTTGATATGACAATAGTATTTAAGGACTTCAAGCGGGATGTGCTCAGGATTGATTCTATCCCTTCTACATCACTGGATGGCATCAAGGAGTGGCTTGACACAACAGACATCAAATATTACGAAAGCAGGCTGAATCTGAACTGGCGTCAGATCCTAAAGACCATCACGGATGACCCTCAAAGCTTTATCGAAGGTGGTGGCTGGGAGTTTCTGAACTTGGAAGCTACTGATTCAGAATCTGATAACTCAGAGGAGTCAGATAAAGGTTACGAACCATCTGATGTGGAGCCAGAGTCTGATTCTGAAGATGAAGCTTCTGACAGTGAATCACTGGTTGAGTCTGAGGATGAGGAGGAGGAGGAGGATTCTGAGGAAGATTCAGAGGAAGAGAAGGGGAAGACATGGGACGAGCTGGAGAGGGAAGCAACCAAGGCAGATAGGGAGAAAGGGAACGAGTATGACAGTGAAGAAGATAGGCAAAGAAGGAAGGCCAAAGCCTTTGGTAAGTCACGAGCCAGTGCAAGTTCTAGCATGCCAAAGAGGTCTAAGTTAAGATAGATGTTGTTCATTTTTCTGTGTCTGGTTTAGTAGTGCATATGCTTTATGTTTTTGCTGCAGACTGCAGTTCGTTTTTGAACCAGTTGTCGTATTATTGTAACTTAGATTTTCGTTTGCATAGCTCAGTCTCGGATAGGAAACCCTTGAATGTAACGCATGTTTTCCTTGAACGTGGTTATCTCTTTTAACAATTGCAGCTATTTTACTTGTTTCCTGTTAACTTTTTGGAAGAAGGGATTCACTTCGAAGAATTACGTAAGTTGTCGTAATTGATTAACTAATTAATGGTTGAGATTTTAAGAACACTTTAGTTTGTAATACATGTGCAAATATATTATTATAATCCCAATCGTTAGATTATCTCAATCAATTTCTTTTGATTGTGTGCATTTTTGTTCATTAGTTTTTCTTTTCTGCTACCAGTCTTCTTTACGACAAAATAGAAGATTAAAGGTGCAACATATATAGATAAATTTCTTATGGGGTCGTTGCAATCTTACTGATTTTTTAACTTCGTTTTTGTAATTTTAAACTTTTTAATAGGCTCTCAACTTATGTTTTTAAGTTGTGGCATGTTGGGGAGGTCAATAGTGGCTTACTTTTGGGTAGAAGCGCTTGAGGATTTTTCTTAGCAGAGTTGTCCACCAATTAGGATTTTACTAAGCACATGGGATTCGGACTTTTGATCCATGGGGAGTTGAGATAAAACTAGAACCTGTTGCTAGTTAGGCCATGCCAAGCCATCTTGGCAATGCAAGATACATAGTTGATGTGTTTTATATTCATGCGAGGGAAAATTTAAGGAAAATCATGTTGAATCATAGGGTAATGTACATTAATAATCGTTTGATTATAATATATGGAACTAAAGGGAATAAAATCATAGGAGTTGACGCGCATTCCAACTGATTTTTTTCTAAGATTTCTATTGTTATGAACCCGCTCAAACCAATAAACAGGAAAAACCTTCTCATGGATTGATTTCTTTTCTAAAAAACCTCAAAAGCAATTATCAAGTTCAAGTATAAGATTTGTATAGTTTATCTAAAACAGTAATATAATTATTGGGGTACCCATTTAATGTGATTTATAAATTTAAAATTTAACCATAGAGCCTTAAAAGATTAGTTTCATGAATGTCGGCAGTGTGATACTTTGAGAAAAAAAAATCTAAAATAGTAATTTAATTATTTCCTATTATCTGAAATGTCTCTGCTTTCTTGCCTTCGGAATGTTGTTTTACTCGGGCTAAGAAAATGTGGCTCGTAGGCAAATTGGCAGGTTTGGAATTTCCTCAGAGCGTTCTTGTCTTTAGGTTGGTGTTGGTCCTAAGTATGGGTCTTGTTAAGACAGGCTTTTCTTGTATCTAGAGGTCGTGTACTAAGTGCTTAGGTTTGGTGGAAGTTTTCATGTCTCTTTTTTTGGTTGGCTTTGTCTTCTTGTCTTTGCCTGGTTTTTATTTCGTGTACTTTTTGTTGGGGTTTTTTTTCCCTTAATAGAATAAAATCCTTTTGTTCTTAAAAGAAATCTACATCGTATATAAAATTGAATAATATTACACATTTTGTCATAGCTATCGTTGTAAACCTTATCCATTTCCTGCTTCCTACAACTCTATTTATTTTTAATTTTTTGAGTGTTATAAAACATGGCTTTGACCGCCCTGTTGGATTGGTTCAATCAAAAACTGTCACAGTGACTCAAGGAGAATACAATCACGCTGCAACCAACCATTTGTTGCGCATTACGTTTGGCAGTGACATCCAAGTTTGTTCCTCTATTGTGGTTGTCGTCTTGAGACGCCACGAGTCAAAGCAAAGGGCTACCACAACAAGAGGTGAGAGGTGGGGAGCTGTTTTGTGATAAAAAGGAGAAGACTCGTGCGACTTGTGTCTAGTCTAAAAGATCCAATATTCAGTTAGTAACTGGGTTGTGTCATTGCTCAAGTTTTTTTTAATGATACTAAAAAAAAAATAGAGAAATATGTTACAGAAAAAAAAATTAGCCAAATGTGGTTGTTTTGGTCATGTGGATGCTAAGGTGGACTGGGAGGTGGGAGTCGCAGGTAGCTGTGCGACTTGTGGGTAGTTGGGGAGCAGGGAATCAATGCCCTATTTTGAGAAGCAGGAGGCAGCAGCAGGGCGTGGGACACGAGGCCAAGGGAGTTGCGTTCACCCCTGCGACTCCCTGGTGGCAAGCAAGAACGAAAAGCAGACAGGGAATTGCGTGACCTCTTGCGACTCCTGTTGTAAGACCCTCTATTTTTATAAATTGCACTTTGGTCCTTGAACTGTTTGTAATTGGGATTTAGCTCTTGGGGCTTATAATATTATGATTTGATTCTTGAATATTTTGATATTGAAAATTTATCCTTGAGTGAAAAGAATTTATTTTGCTTAATTAATAACAAGATGAGCTTTGGTTTAGTGGTTGAGACTTAGGTATTTTGCTTACAGGCGAAGGTTTGAATCTTGGTTAAGTGCTATTCTTTGTTTTTGCTTTTATTTTCCTTCTCATTTTTGAAATTAAGGAGTAGAGAGAGAATATTCTTTTGTTATTAGAGATGCTTTCTGAATTTAATTACTAGAGATTAATAAAATTTGGGGTCACATAATTTATTTTAACCGAAAACAAGACCGGTATGTTCTGTTTTGAAGCAGCTTGCAAGGAGGAAAGAAGACAGCCTTTTCTTCCTATTTTCACTAGGTTTCGGGCGTGCCCACTCAACTAATTTGGCTGAGCATTTTCTCTTTTAAACGTCTTTAATTAATTTGAAAACAGAATAGTTTTGTTAGATTAAAAAGATGCTTTAAAGATGCTGCTGAAAAATGGAAAATAAGCTGAGAAAATAACCTCCCACTCATCCAAATTTTGTGCATCATATAGAGGGGGAGCATTCAGAAACTAACTTCCATTCCCTCACATAAAACACGTTCAATTCCTGAAAGAAAACCCTAACCAAGTGCTGCACCATTTCCTCTGTTGCTGCTAAGTTCTTCTGCACCTTTTGTTGTCATTTCTCCTCCTTGTTGCTGTTGTATTCAATTCCTGAAAGAAAACCCTAACCAAGTGTCATTTTTTAATCAAGAAAAAATTAACCCAAAGTCCAAAGCCTATAAAACCCAATTTGCTACCAATGTTTGTCCTGGAAAATCAACTGATTGGATCTTTGATTGTGGAGCTACAGATACTATGACCTATGATCACAATGATTTTTTAAATCTATCCTCACCACCTATGACCCATATTGAGACTGCTACTCGTTAATGTGAAAGGAGGGGGCCCTATTGTGTTTTCTGATAAAATGAAATTAAATAACTGCCTATATGTTCCGACTCTATCTTCAAAATTGTTGTCAATCAGTCAAGTGACCAAGGAACTTCATTGTGTGCTGCTAATGTATCCAAGTTTTTAGCCTTTTGCAGGACATTCTTACGAAGGAGATCATTGGGTGTGGTACTGAGCGAGGAGGCCTTTACTATGTTGATGAGGTGGTTCACCCGGGACATGCCATGCTTTCTCACGGAAAGGTTGACATACAACTTTGGCTGTGGCACCGACGTCTTGGTCACTCCTCCTTTGGGTATCTCAAGTTTTTATTTCCTAGCCTTTTTTCCAATAAATCTACTCATATGAAGTGTGAAACATGCATTCGTGCTAAGAGTCATAGGGTTTCCTTCCCTCAAAGTAACGCTAGAGTTGATTCTGTTTTTTCATTAATTCACTCTAATGTCTGGGGTCCAGCTCCAAATTCTAATAAAAGTCGATTTCAGTATTTTGTGTTGTTTGTGGATGGTTTTTCTCGCATGACTTGAATATATTTTATGAAACATAAATCAGAAGTACCTGAGAAATTTGTTATGTTTTACAAAATGATTCATACTTAGTTTCAAAAGAAAATCCAAATCCTTCGCTCTGATAATGGTGGAGAATTTGTGAATCAGTCCATGCGAGTATTTTTTTTAGGAAAATGGTCTTATCCATCAAACTTCTTGTCCTAACACACCCCAACAAAATGGTGTAGCCGAACGAAAGAATCAGATTTTACTTGAGATGACACGTGCCTTATTACTTGAATCCCAAGTCCCTTCCTCCTTCTGGCCCAAAGCTCTAGCTACATCTGCGTACCTCATCAACCGCCTTCCTACCCAAATCCTTAACCACAAAACCCCTTTATAAGCCCTAGCCACTCAAACCACTATCCCTTCCATCCTAACCTTACCTCCCTGAGTCTTTGGGTGCTTTGTATTCGTCCACGTTCCCAAAATTGACCGAACCAAACTTGATCCTTGTGCCGAAAAATGTGTTTTTGTGGGGTATGCCATGCACCAAAAGGGGCGTCGTTGCTATAATCTTGTCACTCGTCGCATTCATGTCACTATGGATTGTGACTTCTTAGAATCTGAATTTTTCTACCACCAACTTAGTGTTTAGGGGGAGAACATCAGTGAACCACTAAGTTGGCTTAGCAATCTAAGTTGCTCCGACACTGTTCCAACAGAGCATGTAGATGGAGCCATTGAACCTGCCACCATCAAAGTAGTTAGGGCTGACAGACCGGTACACACAATCGATGTCCCAACTTCGGAAGATGTCCAACATGAGGTAAATGAATCTTACTCTGATGATTTGTCACTTGATTTGAATGACGCTAGTACTCATGATGACAGCATAGTCCTAGAACCAGAAGAGCCAGAGACGTGTGCCCTACCTCCAAGAAAAAATAGAGGTGTACCTCCGAATCGATACTTACCTGAGCATGTGCCCCGTGCTTCAAGATATCCAGTAAATATAGCTAGGGGGAGAATTTTTGGAGTTGCAAAAGCATTCTCAGCCACCTTTCTCTCAGAAGATATTCCAAAAACAGCTCAGGAGGCAAGTAAGAAGATTGAATGGCAAGAAGCAATGAATAGAGAGATGGAAGCTCTTGAGAAGAATGGTACATGGGAAAAATGTGTGCTACCAACAGGAAAGAAACCAATTGGGTGTCAGTGGGTCTTCACCATCAAGTATAAGGCTGATGGAACCATTGAACGATACGAAGCAAGACTGGTAGCCAAAGGCTATACACATACATAAGGCATTGATTACTCAGAAACCTCTCCAGTTGCCAAAATTGACACCATCAGGGTGTTATTCTCAGTAGCAACAAATAAGGATTGGCCACTCCACCAGTTTGATGTTAAGAATGCGTTTCTACATGGAGATTTGAAAGAAGAAGTATATATGGAGGCTCCAACTGGGTTCTCAAATGACTTCCAAGGAGAGGAAGTTTGCAGGTTAAAAAAGGCTTTATACGGGCTTAAACAATCTCCACGTGCATGATTTGGGAGGTTTACTATAGCTATGAAGCGATATGGGTACACACAGAGCAATGATGATCACACCCTCTTCTTCAAATGAAGAGGAAACCTGGTTACCTGCCTAATAATATATGTTGATGACATGATCATAACAGGAAGTGATGAAGAAGAAATCTCTCAGCTCTTGAAGAATCTCTTTACGGAATTTGAGATGAAAGATCTTGGGGGACTGAAGTATTTCCTATGGATCGAAGTTCTCCGATCGAAAGAAGGGATTTATATCTCTCAACAGAAGTATATACTGGATTCATTAGCTGAAACTGGTATGGTGGATTGTAAACCCAGTGATTCTCCGATAATGGTAAACCACAAACTCAAGGTGGTTGAGGGAACTGAGCCAGCAGATCAAGAGAAGTATCAGAGGTTGGTGGGAAAGCTAATCTACCTAGCTCAGACCAGGCAAGACATTGCATGCGTCGTTGGAGTGGTAAACTAGTTTATGTACCACCCACAGGTAGAGCACATGGAAGTAGCCATGAGGATCGTTCGATACCTCAAAGGTACCCCAGGAAGAGGTATCATTTTCAGTAAAAATGGACATCTGGACATTGAGGCCTATACTGATGCTGATTGGGCTGGTAACCCAAATGATAGACGATCCACTGCAGGATATTTTACCCTAGTTGGAGGGAACCTGGTTACTTGGAGAAGCAAGAAAAAGAAGGTGGTAGCACTGTCAAGCGCAGAAGCAGAATTCAGGGGCATAGTAAAAGGGATAACAAAAATTCTTTGGCTAAAGAAACTAATGAGTGAGATCGGTTATCCAATAAAACTTCAGACTCAGCTTAAATGTGACAATAAGGCAACAATCAACATCTCTGAGAATCCTGTTCAACATGATAGAACGAAACATGTCGAAGTGGATCGACATTTCATAAAGGAGAAGATTGAAGATGACGTTGTTGAGCTTCCCTTCGTGAGATCTGAAGACTCGCTAGTAGATATTCTCACAAAGGCAGTGACAAGGAAGGTCTTAGAAGTAGTATTGCGCAAGTTGAGTATTGGAGATCCTACTATTGAACTTAAGGGGGAGTGTCAGAATATTGTGCAATTAAGGCAATTGAATAAGAGAATAAAATCAAATGCAGTTAAAGGAGATCAGCGATAATTAAGGAGAGAATATTCTAATTATTATTATGTAATATTTGTTACCATAATTAGCTCTGAGATTGTACCATAAGATAGACTCTATATGTACACAATAAACATGAAATAGAATGACCTTTTACCTATAATTTGTGTATGTTAATTCAATAGTGTGTGCCACAAGTGTGGTTTGTATTGGCAACGGGACGAACCATACCACCTGCTGGTGGACTAACAACATCATACAAACTTATTTTTTTTTCTGATTTTTTTTAGCAAATTAAAGATGCAAATAAGAAATCTTATATAATTAAAACAAATATAGGTTATTTATTAGAGATGATTACAAATAGATTGGATTACACATAGATTTCAAATTTTAAGATGATCAAAGAGGAGCACGATATAGTTTTTTTTATTCTCTTCATCTATTCTTCTTACTTTTCACTTCTATGGTTTCTATTATGACTTATTTGAGATTTAAACTTAGTGTCCCCTATTCTAAGAATTTAGAGTTTCTCATTGTCGTAATGATGGGTTCTTACGAATTTTTACTCCGTTTTTAAATATTAAATCCGTACTCTTGAGTCAACTTATAATTTGCTCAATGCTTGCTATATGTTAGGATCCTATTTGTGCATGGTTATAGCTTTTAAGGTATGAACTGAAAGGGGAACCTTAACATGCATTCTTGTTAAATTTTAGTATAACATCAGGTATTCATGTCAAGTTTTAGCATGATTTTTACCAGTTTAGTTCAAATTGTTTGTTTTTGTTTTTGTTTTGTGTTATGTTTGTAGGTGGATTTTGGTTCAAAATTTTGGACAAATTGAAGAAATTTGAAAGGGAAGATTGCCAATAGGTTTTAAAATAAGGTGAGAGCGTTTTAGACAAAGTAAAAAATACCGCAGATTGGTGGCGGCATGTGCCACAAGTGTGATTTGTATAGGCAGCAAGAGGAACCACCACTTGTTGGTATGGTGACAACATCTTTCATACTTAATTTCTTTATTGATTTGTTTTGGTCCCAAAGCAAATAGGAAACCTTTTATAATTAAATAAAAAATAGGGTCTTTATTAGAAAGATTAAGAATATATTAGATTTCACATATATTACAAGTATTAAGGTAATAATAGAGGAGAGATTTGTGTGTGTTCATTGCCACAAGACAAAACACAATAGAGATTTTCTTACTCTTCATCTCTTTTTCTTACTTTTCACTTCTATGGTTGCTATTACAAGTTATTTGAGATTTGAACTTATGTTTAAGTAGTCTCCCTTATTTGTAGGACTGGGAGTATCTCATTGACTTTTTTTTTTTGAAACATCTCATTGACTTACTAATGAGTACATAGGAATTGCTACTCTCATTTTAATATTAAATCCATATTCATGTTCAATTTATATTGTGCTTAATGCTTCCTATATATTAGGACCCCATATGTGCAATGTTCGAGATTTTAAGGGGATGAACTGAAAAGTGAACCTTAATATTGGAAAGCCATAATTGAACCTAGAATTTTTTTATTTTATCAAAGAAGTAGTTTTATAGCCTTTGAGGAATCGTGATTATCATAGAACTTAAAGCTTGTTTAGAAGTTTATTAAAAAAAAAGTATAAGTTAGTTCTAATTGAGTACAATATTATATTCTAAATAGAGATAATAATTACCTTACGATAAATCACATTCAAAAACTAATTTAATATAAAAAGGGAAAAGTCTTAATGATATTATCAGTGCTCTATGCAATGAGCCCAATTCCTGAAATGTTTATAATTGATTAATTTTCTATAATGCAATTAGCTTTCCTATTTTTCTTGTTTTACATTTAATTCTAGGTTTTACCAATTTCAAAATTTAAATTTGATTTTGTTTAGATAAATGTACTTTTGAACAATTGTTAGTAAACAACGTAGTTCTCGTGGGAACTATATTATTACTACTCGATAATAATGTCCACTTGCGGTTGAATAAATACCAGGCTCAAATAGACTTCTTTCAATAATTTCATGGCTAGAAAGGAACAAAATCAAAATGTCAAGGCACATGAAAGATTTCTGGCCAATACCTTTGTGCGATGTTCTCTTCAAAATAGTTACAAAAACTCATCTCAATGTCATTCTTCCAAGCATCATAGATGGGTCCTAATAGCTTTAGTACTAGGACACCAAATCACAAATCATATCTTTTTGTGTTTGATATTTTTCATTATATGCATAACAAGAAAGAGGAATCAAAGGTTACGTTGGTCTAAAGTTGGACGTGAACAAAGCTTATGAAATGGTAGAAACTAGAAAGAAGTTTCCTCCATGGAGTTCTACAAGCCATGTTGTTCCTTCTCTCTGGGTATCCCTCATTCACATGTGTATCTCCATTACCTCTTTTTCTAATATGCTCAATGGAAAATCATGTGTTACTTTTAGGACACAAATTTGACTTCGTCTGGGGAGGGCTCGTTCACCATACCTGGTTGTCTTATATGCAAAACTCTTCTCAAACCTATAGAGCAAAACTCTTCAAATAACAGCAATTGATGAAATTAGAATATCTAGAGCATCGCCTCATAATCACTCATCTCTTCTTTGTATATGATGTCATTTTTTTCTAGGGTCACTTCAAATGAAAACCACTGCAGTCGTAGGATTCTTTCGTTCTTACCAACAAGTTTTGGATAGTAAAAATGGTGAAGGGAAGATCCATAAGACCAAGTGGGAAGATCTTTGTAAAGCCAAAAAGGAAGAGGAATGAGATTATGTAATTTTCATTAATTTGTTGTTACTTTACTAGGTAAACAACGTTGGATAATCCATAAATATCCAGATTCACTCATGGAAAGAACACAAAGATCTAGATACTTTCCACAATCTAACTTTATTCAGCAAGGATAAGATTTAACCCTAGCTTTACATGGTTGAAATATAAGGAGCGCTTCTTGAGTGATTAAAATAGGTGGGTTCTAAAGGGTAGGTAATGGAAACTCAATTAATATTTGGAGTAATGGTTAGTTACCTTAACCGAATGTATGGCGTCCAAACCCACAACACCAACACATTCAACTAGTCACAGATCTAATTGATCTAGTGTGCAAAACACGAGAAAGAAACATCATAAACATAATTTTTCTTTCATTTGAAGCTAACCAAATTCACAATATTCCTCTGTCTCAGTTTCATTGTCTGATGAAGTTTGTTAGCAAGAAACTAAAGATACCAATTATTATGTTAAAAGAGGATACTGGTTTGTCATCAATCACTCGAACCATCACGCTTCTCCTTCACATGTTCAAACACAACAACCCGGAAGCCTATGACAAAAACTTTGAAAAATCCCAAGCACTCACAAATAACTTCATCTTCTATGGCTTGATGCTGCCCATCCATGGAAGCTAGCCGGGGTGCTGGTGCAATAGTAAGTGATGCTCAAGGAGTCACTCTAGCCACTAAACTGTGGAAAATGAAGTTATGATTCATAGACATCTTTTAGGTGTAGACATTTAAAGAAAGGGAGGGAAGAGAGATAAGGAGTGAATGTGATAAGAAAAGAGAGATAGAAAAAAAATATATTTATCGATATCTGCATTGTTTATATGTTTATGAATCATTTTTCTTAAAGCGTGGTTCCATTTGGTTGAAAGCCCTTTTAAAGTATCCTAACTTATTCCGAACACATACTAAGTTGAGTGGAAAGCTTGTACGGCCTAAAAGCAATCTATTATATCCTCCAATGTACGATTGTCTCTAGCTCCTCCTCTCTACTCCTCTCCTTACTTTTTTTTTTTGTTTGAATCACGGTCTTTGGTTATTGTTAAGCTAGAACAACTCAAACATTCGTGCTTGGTGGTCTCTTTTTACTTACTTTCTTTCTTTCATAATAATACATGTAAGTTTAATTGTGGTGCATTTTCTTATTTTCTTTACACTGAAACAGTTACATTTATTTTTGTTGAGAATTCACACATTGATTAGAGATATAGACAAACAAATGATTATAAAAAGGTAGAACAACTCTCAACTTTAAACTCCCAATTTTTAATATGACAATAAAACCTATCATAAATCCGTTAAGTGGAGACCATCCATATATGAGCAACTCATAGATGTTCATCTCTACATATTTCATGCTCCAGATTTTCAACACTAGGCGTAATAAAGGTTATTGACTAGAAATATAGCCAAACAAAGGTTTATAAAGGGTAGAAGAACGACCCTCAACTCTTAAGCTACCTTTTGGTCTTAAGTTAAATTTCTCAAATTCTAATAATTTTTAATTTTAATTTTAATTAAGTTATAAATTATATATTTTTTTATGTGTAAGAAATCAATTGAATATTTGTGTAAACAAAATTTACACTCATGATGCAAAGAATTTTTTGGTTTCCTATGGCTTCCAAACAAATGTTTCACATCATATGACCCACCCAGATATCGAACTCTAAACTAGGTGCTTAAAAAAAGCCTAACTACCTCTTAGGTCAGAAACTCAAAGAATTGTGCTAAATTTTATTTATCGGTAATTGTGGGTCGGGGAGCGTAATAAGTGAGAGCGATATTTATTATGAGATATGAGAGCATTAAATCATGCCCGTACAACCATTCATGAGTGGTTGAGATTAAAAGTAATTACTTTTTAAAAAGTCACATGACTTCATGTTTTAATCTTGACCATTTATGATTAGATCTACCCATCATGATTTATCTCATATAAAAACATGTTTCCCATGTAACTACAAAGTTAACCTTTTTAATAACATTACAAAATTTCGAATTATGTTACCACATTCCATCATGTACCTCAGCTTTCGACTATAATGATAATGATAATCATCTTTTCCAGATGAACCCTAATTTTCCCTTCTTCATACTTGGAAGAGATCGCTTTTATTTTCCTCATTCTTTGTTTCGTTAGGCTCATGCTCCTCTTTCCAAAACGCAAGGCATAGAGTATATCTGCGCATTGAACCTTTGATCGGAACCGCACCCAATTTCATGGCGACGAATTGGGGTTCCTAATCCAAATTGAAGAAAAAGCAAAAAAAGGGAAAGAGCTTCTGCACAACCCACACACACTGTAAGCGAAAAGGTTTCCATGTCTCCATTCTTTTCGGTTTATTTCTTGTTTTCGTTCTTCCGGTATGATTTTAGAATCATAAGACCCTAGATTTCGTCTCAGAAAAAATTTGTTTTTTTTTTTCAAAATTTGATAATCAGGAATTATTGACTAACGAAGTGGAATTTGTGATTTGTCATCACATAGTTATATAATTGGATCTATTGGAGACTATCCATATCTCATTACTTTGGAGTAAGAAATTTGGACTTCATTGTATTAATACTAGTGGTACTATAAGAAATTTTTTGAAATTGTGTATAAGGAAGTTTGTTCTCATTATCTTGATTCATCGCATAAGAAAATTTGGACTAACAAATTCTTCACCTGTGCTGTGATTTGGAATTGTGTATAAGGAAATTTTGTATTTGGTGTTGATTTGAATTGAATCCCATCTTTGATTTAATGAGGGCCTTACCACTTAAGCTCTGTCTTTGATAATAGGTTTGGACTGCTATTGCTGCCCATTTGCGTGTATCTTTCGATATGTCGTGAAAGATTCATTCACCTGTTACTCACAGAACTGAAGTCTTTGACTGACTATTCATTCAAAGGTAACCCTTGGCTGGAATCATTCATCATTTATGAAGAAGATTTTCATTTGATAACTGAATCTCCTGCTCGCCCCTTAATGTTTTTTTTTTGGGCCATATGTGAGTAATGCTCATTGAAATCTGCCGACACAATTCAATCTATTTCTATTTTTTAAATGTTTTTATAATATTTGTACAATGCAAAATTTTTGGTAGTTTAATTTTGGAAATCAATGTAGGCGAAGGAATATTACAATCACAAAAAGGATTTATTTATATTGCAACTACTCGATTGACAAGTCAAGTATGAGAATGGAGTACATTATTATTCCTGGTTTAATTCCTTATTGAGACCAAACATGTAAAATTGGGACTTCTTGTTCCTTTAAGCATCAGTTGTTCCAGTACCTAAAAAGAGTTGAAAAGGATTTTACATCAGTAATCGTTTGCACTTTGCACTCTTGCTCATTGACTTTACTTTCATTTTTTTTTTCTTTTAAAAAAATCCAGTGGCAGCAAACCATGACAGATCATCGAAATGGAAAATCACAAAATCCCAGTGGAAAGGGTGGTGCAGCAGGAACCTCATATTCTATTGATCTGAATGCATTTCAATCCCGATTGAGGACTCTTTATTCACATTGGGATGAACACAAAACAGATCTGTGGGGCTCTTCTGATGCAATTGCAATTGCATGTCCTCCACCTTCTGAAGACCTGCGATACCTGAAATCTACTGCTCTAAACTTATGGCTGCTTGGATTTGAATTCCCAGACACAGTTATGGTTTTCATGAAGAAGCAGATCCATATCTTGTGCAGCCAAAAGAAGGCATCTATTCTTGAATCTGTCAAGAAACCTGCCCGAGAGGCAGTTGGTTTAGAACTAGAAGTTGTTTTGCATGTCAAACCTAAAAATGATGATGGCACTGCTCTAATGGATGCTATATTTCGTGCTATCCGAGCTCAATCAAAGTCTGATGGCCGTGATGCTTCCACCATTGGATATATATCAAGAGAAGCTCCGGAGGGGAAACTCCTTGAAGCTTGGGCTGAAAAATTGAAAAATTCAAATTTTAATTTGACTGACGTGGCCAACGGATTATCTACATTGTTTGCTGTTAAGAGTAGTGAGGAGCTTACATCAATTAAGAGAGCAGCGTACCTGACCACTAGTGTGATGAAGAACTTCGTGGTTTCAAAGCTTGAGAATGTAATTGATGAAGAGAAGAAAGTTTCTCATTCTACATTGATGGAGGAGACTGAGAAAGTTGTACTGGAGCCTTCAAAAGTTAATTGTAAACTGAAGGCTGAGAATGTTGATATTTGTTACCCCCCAATTTTTCAGAGTGGGGTGGAGTTTGACCTCAGGCCTAGTGCTGTCAGCAATGATGATTTACTTCACTATGACCCTGCCAGTGTGATTATATGTGCTGTTGGAGCCCGGTATAAGAGTTACTGCTCAAACATAGCTAGGACCTTCTTAATTGATGCTGACCCTCTGCAAAGTAAGGCTTATGAAGTACTTCTGAAAGCCCAAGAAGCTGTAATTGGTTCTTTGAAGCCTGGAAATAAGCTGAGTGTCGCATACCAAGCTGCAGTTTCTGTTGTGGAAAAGGATGCTCCTGAATTGATTTCCAACTTAACAAAATCTGCTGGGACTGGCATTGGCATTGAGTTTCGTGAGTCAGGATTGAATCTTAATGCTAAAAATGAACAGATAATTAAAGAAGGCATGGTCTTCAACGTGTCACTTGGAGTTCAGAATTTGCAGAATGAGAACAGTAAGTCCAAGAGCAAGCTCTTCTCTCTCTTGCTTGCTGACACAGTCATCATCAACAAAGACAAGACAGAAGTTCTGACTTCTATGAGCTCAAAAGCTCTCAAGGATGTGGCTTATTCTTTCAATGAGGATGAGGAAGAGGAAAAGCAAAGCACAAAAGCAAAGACAAATGGTGCAGAGCCCATTATTTCTAAGACAACTCTAAGGTCAGACAATCATGAAATTTCGAAAGAGGAACTCAGAAGGCAGCATCAGGCAGAGCTTGCACGTCAGAAAAATGAAGAAACTGCAAGGAGACTTGCTGGTGGTGGAAATGCGGCTGGAGATAACCGTTCCTCTGTGAGGTCTTCTGCTGAACTTGTGGCCTACAAGAACATAAATGAACTTCCTCCTCCCAGAGAGTTGATGATTCAGATTGATCAAAAGAATGAAGCAGTTCTCTTGCCTATTAATGGAAGTATGGTTCCTTTTCATGTGGCTTTCATTCGAACTGTTTCTAGCCAGCAGGAAAATCGCATCTGGTATATCAGAATTATTTTTAATGTTCCTGGGACCCCTTTTAGCTCTAATGATGCAAACTCAATGAAGTACCCTGGTTCTATATATTTGAAGGAGGCTTCTTTCCGCTCTAAAGATTCCAGGCATATAAGTGAGGTTGTGCAGTCCATAAAAACACTCAGGCGACAAGTTGTGGCAAGGGAGTCTGAGAGAGCTGAAAGGGCAACCTTGGTTACCCAGGAGAAGCTGCAGCTTGCTAATAACAGATTTAAGCCCATAAGATTGTCTGATCTCTGGATCCGCCCTCCTTTTGGTGGACGTGGAAGGAAGATTCCTGGTACACTTGAGGCTCATGTGAATGGATTTCGTTATTCTACCACCAGGCAAGATGAGCGTGTGGACATAATGTTCAGCAACATTAAACATGCATTTTTTCAGCCAGCCGAGAATGAAATGATTACACTCCTGCACTTTCATCTGCACAACCATATTATGGTAGGAAATAAAAAGACCAAGGATGTTCAGTTTTATGTAGAGGTAATGGACATGGTCCAGAATGTTGGAGGTGGAAAAAGATCAACCTATGACCCTGATGAACTTGAAGAAGAACAGAGAGAGAGAGACCGGAAGAACAAAATTAATGTAGAATTTCAGAGCTTCGTGAATCGAGCGAATGATCTCTGGGGGCAACCACAATTCAATGGCCTTGACCTGGAGTTTGATCAACCTCTAAGAGAACTTGGCTTCCCTGGGGTACCTCATAAGTCTTCAGTATTTATTGTTCCTACTTCAGCCTGCCTTGTTGAACTGATAGAGACCCCTTTCCTTGTTGTAACACTAAGTGAGATTGAGATTGTGAATCTAGAGAGAGTTGGGCTTGGGCAGAAGAACTTTGATATGACAATAGTATTTAAGGACTTCAAGCGGGATGTACTCAGGATTGATTCTATCCCTTCTACATCATTGGACGGTATCAAGGAGTGGCTTGACACGACAGACATCAAATACTACGAAAGCAGGCTGAATCTGAACTGGCGCCAGATCCTAAAGACAATCACGGATGACCCTACAAGCTTTATTGAAACTGGTGGTTGGGAGTTTCTGAACTTGGAAGCTAGTGATTCAGAATCTGATAACTCAGAGGAATCAGATAAAGGTTACGAACCATCCGATGTGGAGCCAGAGTCTGATTCTGAAGATGAAGCTTCTGACAGTGAATCACTGGTTGAGTCTGAGGATGAGGAGGAGGAGGAGGATTCCGAGGTAGATTCAGAGGAGGAGAAGGGGAAGACATGGGACGAGCTGGAGAGGGAAGCAACCAAGGCAGATAGGGAGAAAGGGGACGAGTATGACAGTGAAGAAGATAGGCAAAGAAGGAAGGCCAAAGCCTTTGGCAAGTCACGAGCCAGTGCAAGTAGTAGCATGCCAAAGCGGCCCAAGTTAAGATAGATTTTGTTTATTGTTCTTGGTCAGTTTGTGCTTTATGTTGCTGCGGATAAAGCTTTTTAGTTTGAAGGAGTTGCCTTTGCCCCTATATATCATTGTAACTTCCATTTCCATAATATTGGTCAGTTGATTGAAATCCTTGAATCTAACATATTTCCTTAAAGTTGTTTCAGACTTTCAGGGCTCTCTCTTTTGAAAGTTGCATGTGTGTGTTTCCCCTACCCCAATTATTTGATCTATCTTGTTCTAGGCTTCAATATTATTTTTTCTATTTTAAAATTAAGATTTCACCACAATTTTTCTGATTCCCCGGCTGTTTTTCATAAGTAAAGAACTGAAAGGAAAGATATTGAAGGTCAAAGTTCAGCAAATGATAGTGGGGGTGCCAAAACAACAAAGGATGGGTATTTGATTGAAGAGAATGTAGTTCTTGCTTCTCTACTGATTCATGCAGCGTTCGCGTTGCTTACTGGCTTCCAATTTATGGTTTCAGAAGTTTGGATAAAGGCTTAATAGCACTTATGGTTCTTCACTTATTATGATTTGACACTTCTGGTTTCTAATAAAAAAAAATAGCCTAAATGGTCCTTAACTTATACAAACGGTTCCAGTTTTAGTTTTACATCCAATTCTGTCAAATAATTAACGGTCTCTAGGTAAAAAAAAAAAAACCCAGAATCTTCATCATCTTCAACCATCATCATCATCAACATTGAATCCAAAAAACCTAGAAAAATAACAAAAACCCAGCACCACATCAAAAACCCAGAAAAAAAAAAATTACAACTAGAGAGGGATACATTTTCCTCCAACCAACCAATCTAACATCATTTATTTCCCATTAATCTCTTAAATTCAACAAGAAGGTTCAATTTCAACGCTTCCTGTTACGAATCAACGAAAATATTCAAAGGAATCAAGCAAAAAAATTTCAAAGGACACGAAGAATTCATGTTTAATTCAGAATTGCACATGACGCGAAAAAGTAGCAAGAATCACTCCTAGCATTGCAGGGACAGACTAAATCAGGATGAGGCTTAGGCGTTGTATCTATATTGTTGGTTTGGTTCTTGTTCTTCTTCTGCGACATGATTCAAAGGAATTGGTAACGACATTGAAGAATTCATATTCCTCACCTTGTTAGCCATTCATTCAAACCCTTAAATTCAACTCAATTCAATTCAATTGAATACATTTTCTTCTTCCTCTAGAGTTTTGATTCACCTTTTCTTTAGACCTTCCCCTGCACCGGAAGTGTCTCGATTTCTCTCGAAGAAACAAAAAATGGCTTCATTTCTGTCGCCGACATGGTTTCCAGTTCCGCAGACATAGTTTCCCTTCTCTCCAATGACCTAAACCACTTCGTCACCTCCGATTCCGATGAAATCCCCAACAACTTCAAACAACTTTCCAAAATTGCAGCCTCAAACGAATTCTCATTCTCGCTTTCTAGGGTTTCAGAAGCTCTAATGCTTGGAATCTTGCTCGGGTGTAATTCCCAAATTAACCCCTCCGTGGAAGGTTCTAGCTTCTTAGATAAGGTGGCAGAAAAGAAACTGCGGCTGGGTTTTGGATTAAAGAAGGTGAAGGTGATGGTAGCTTGAGTTGGGGAAATAGGTGGTGATTTGGGTTTTTTTTTGAGTGAGGAAGGGGGTTGCACTGATGGATTTTTTAGAATGGAAGAGTTTACAGATGGGTTTTGAGGGTGGTGTTTTTGGGAGGAAAAAGTGGTGGTGGATCTAGTGAAGGAGGAGCTGCAGCGGTGGTCATGAGGGGTGGTGATGAAGATGTTTGAAGATGAAGATTTATGATTATGGATTTTAATTTTTTTAATTAATTTTTTACGGAATATTCCGTTAATTATTTGACGGAATTGGATGTAAAACTAAAACTGCAACAGTTTGTATAAGTTAAAGACCATTTAGACTGATTTTTTTTGTTAGGGACCAAAAGTTTCAAATCGTGATAAGTGAGGGACCAAAAGTTTCAAATCGTGATAAGTGAGGGACCAAAAGTGATATTAAGCCTTTGATAAAATGCATTTTTGGTAACTTCAAAAAATTTCAATGTTAATGGTACATGGTTGGTGAGGCACCCTTCCTCACCCTAGTCTTTGACTGTTTTTCCACCCCACACGTTATTACTTACTCTGGTGCTGGTATTATGTTAAAAAACAAAACAAAAGATGGCACTTGTGATTAGGATTGTTTTAGCATTTTTGACAAAGTAAAGTGGGATTGAAAAGTTCTCATGTATGGAATAGGCGATATTAATATATGAATGGAAGTCAAAAACTTCATTCCTCTTTTCATAGGTGGAAATAAAAAGTATAGGTTGTCAACTGATCAGATTGTCTTCATTTATTGGTAATGTTATAAATAGCTCATCTAATTCATTTTTTTAATTTAATGTAAAAGGTAATATTTTTTTTCTTGGCGAAATTTATGAGAGACAATCATATCCGAGAGCCGGAAACATTTGCACCATGGCTAGACTAATTTTTTTAGTTGGAATAGACGAGACTTGAACTCAACCTTATTTCATGTAAAATTAAATATGTAGCTTCTGAATCAATCACATAATCAATAGAGCATACGAGAATGCAATTTCGCTAGTAATACAAAATATTATTCTTTAAGTTATGTGGTAACAAAAAAATATTCCTATTCTATGTTATTTATTTTCTAAAGTCAACAATCCAATGTGTAGGAAGCAACTCTAAATATATTCTGAGTGACTCATCTATTACAAGTATTAAGTAATATTTAAAAAACGTTTGAATGTCTTGATGTTGACCGGTGAGAAAATGTCTCACCAAGATAACATTAAAAATTCTTGCGAATGAAAAAAATTTATTTGCTAGTCTTCTACTGTATAGTACTATGATAATGGAGTAAAAGGTTAGTTTCACGACTATTGGTTGTGGGATACTTGATTAACACTGAAAAAAATAACTTAAAAACTACTCCCTTCTAAGGATGGAAATAGTCTTAGCTAGACTGAGTTTTGGTTAATATGTGTGACCCACTTAAAAAATTTATAGTCGTAGTCTGACATGTTATCTGTGTACTCATTTTTTATGTATCGGTCTAATCTTTTAGAAAGTTTGGTGTGGCTTGACAACCTATTTAGATGTCAAATTTATTATAAGATATTCAAGTAAACCGACAAATCTATTTGTAAACATGTCAATAAACTTATAACTTAACAAGCTAAAATATATTAATATCATTACATCATCTAAATCAAAGTAAAATGCTTCCTCAGTCACTTTCTAAAGAGGTTAATATAGTTAAATAATTATATAGTCTAACATGCTTAAACATATAAATAAGTCAATAATAAATATATAATTTGAAGAGATTATAATAAAAATCCAACGTAAATAATAATAAAATCCAATGTACCACAACATACATTAATTCCTTCTGAACTTCAATTAGCATATTATGTTGACCAAGGGATTAAAGAGCGGTATTAAGATCTCACTTACAAGTTGAGCGGTATTAAGATCTCATATTATGTTGAGACTTATTTCTCTATTTGGAGCTCATTCTTGATTTGTTGTTATTACCATAACTACTGTATTTGTTGTCCAAGCCTCTCAACCTGCGGAACCTATGCTGAATGCAACAAGAACCTTTCCTGTTCATGTCCCAAGAAGATCCCGCCGGACTGTTACGCCAATTTCCATGCACATTCCCAGAATGCTCACAATGGTAAATGCCATATATGCTCCAAACCTGCTTATGGAAATACTGGGCTTCAACTTCTGCATTCAGGCCCGTCTATGGTCTCCTCCTGCACTTGAAGGTATCCAAATCTGCTTTGCTGGAAGAACAAGGTATGACATCTTTCACCATGAGTGGGAACTGTCTGTCGTCAGACACGTTCATATAAGCACCATTCCATTTGGTCTGATTCATGGCGTCAAAAGCGTTGTGCTTCAACATGGATCATGGTCGCTTATTCTACTTATTGCAAGGCCTCAACCTGATCCTCTGCCAACTGCTTCTACACCTCCAAAAAGCTCTCCATCATATGCACCAGTTATTTCTTTGCCTCAAGTTATAACTGTATCCAGCGATGTGTTCATCACATCTTCGGACTCTGAGGAAAGTCCAAGTGATGCATCTCCATCCTCTCCGAGTGAAGCTACTGCAAATGCCACTTCAGAAAATGCCTTGGGTGCTGAGATCACAACTGCTCAACCCATATCAGTTGCCCTTCCAAAGGATGATCTTCCTCAAGCTGAGGAAATTCCTGCACAAGAGCACACAAATGTGAATCCGTCTGCTGAGGACTCTTTTGATGCCAAAGCTGCGGTGACAAAACTGATGGAGAAAATAGAGGAGGTATGCTCAACGAATGCTAAAGAGAATTAGGAGTTGTGGGAAGAAGTGATCAACCGTACTGAAGCTGTGACACACACACTCACTGAAAAGATGGATGCACGATTTGAAGCCTTAGAGGCAATGATGAGGAGCTACATTGAACAATCGAAGAAGAACAACTGATCCCTACTCTCTTATCTCTTTATCTTGAACAATTTTATTTCTATCTTGCAACAATTACTCTCTGCAGTTATACATATAGTTCTCTGATTCAGCATTAATTCTTTATTTTCTGCCTTATCGTATGTTTCTTTTTGATAATGCCAAAGGGGGAGAAAAATCAGGTAAAAAGAAAAAATGAAAAGGAATCAGGTAGAGAAAAAGTTAGGTAGAGAAATAGCAACAATTAGGAAACAAATATAGGGAGAAGCCTTAAAGAAAAGTGGAGGATTCAAAAGTTAAAAGATAAAATAAGCCCTGTAGCATTAGTTCAGGGGGAGCTCACTAGAAAAACACATGTTAAACTGAACTATTTAAGGAATATCAGATTTAGGGGGAGCAAATAAAAATCTCCGTCCGCCCAAGAACAAAATTGCACCGTTAAAAGATCGATCATGTTTTTCTACATGATAAAATATCTTAAAGAAAAACCATTTTCATCTGAAAAATAACAAAGTGCTTATTTCAAGAAATATTTTTTTTACTAAACCTTTTTCTCCAAAGAAATTGTCATTATCAAAAAGGGGGAGATTGTTAGATTCAAACTATTAAATGAATTATTATGTTTTGATAATCAACAATTTCTTTAAGGTTTAATATCATCAGAGATAGAATTTCTAACACCATGAACTTTCTCATATCAAGGAAAATCTATCTACTAGAAGCACTGAATGAATCTCAAAGCATTATCAAGAGAATCAGTCTTGCTAGAAGAAATCGTCTGGTCATCACTACAAACACCCTGAACAAAAAGCTGTCAAGACATACAAAGAAAGCATTCATGTGAAGACAGTCTGGTGACTCACAGAAGATAAAGCAGTGACTTCGAAATAGCAAACATCCTTTTTGAAGACACTCTATCAGCTATGCACTCTCAAGTCAAAGTCCACTTCAAGAAGCTGAAACAGTCCGGTGCCTGAACCAACAGTGATCAACAGGAAGACTGTTCCATCTAAAGCTGAATGAGTATGACAACTCATGAATAAATGCTTCTAGCTTTGAAGCTTCTCTAGCATCATACAAAGAAGTTGTGGATCAACTCACTCAAATGGAGAACTTCAGTGGAAGCAAAAGAAAAGGAAAGATTCAGTCTTCTACAAGTCAAGAATATTCTCAATCTCAAGAAGGATTGAATAAAGAAAGACCGTCTGCCGATGCAACCTACTCAGTAACGGAATTCTGAATATTATATGGAGACTACGTCTGCCAAATCATAATGAAGAATTCATCTTCTCAAAGCATCAGAATGCGCCAAGGGTACAAATGCCAAGAGATGTGCATTACGAGGATATTAGTTCAACAGAAGCATTAAAGAAATTATTCACCCAACTCTGAAGAGCTCATCCAGAATAATTGCTTCTTGGATCAAAAGACATCTACCTCGTCTGCATATTAATTAAAGTACTGGTGATGGCAGAAAGAAGAAAGGGACATAATTAATATATTATTCCTGGGTCCCACTGCTTTTCTACTTTCCCTCAAATCAAGCTGACCTCGTAGAATCAACAGCAAGAATCTCTGAGCACCGTACACATTCAACGGTCGAAATTCAAATATCTGATCAGAGAATTTGATGGACACTAGCTGGCACGCACTGGGGTATAATGGTCAAACAAATACCACAGCTGGAATTCCTTAGCATTAAATACAGAAGACATAGCTCAAGGCTACTCGCTCAAATGGAGCCAGACGATGTCAACCCAAGCAAATCAATGCTTCGCAGATCGTGTCTCAGACCTGATAATACTTGTACTATTTGTTTAAATAGTGAAAATCTTGGTGAAGCCAAGGACTGGACTTAGCCTTGTCGATTATGGGGGTGAACCAGGATAAAAATCATGTGTGCTTTACTTTTTGTGTTACGCTATATTTTCCGCTGCATACATTCATATCTGCATAATCAATAACTCTCTTTGAAAACCAATAAATAATGTTTATCATCGAAAGAAGTTTTCAAAAATGAGTCACACAATTCAAACCCCCTATTTCTTGTGTGTTTCTTGCACTATCAGACGACATGGATATGCCTACACAACCACCAACACAAATATACATATTCCCTTAGGTAAATTGTTTTATTAGTGTTTGCATTCTATTATATTTTTTTTATCTTTTTCTTCAATGATTAATGTTTTTTATCATTTTCTTAGGGCATTACTAAATGTTGGTTGTGTTTGGAGCATCCCCATTTTCGCGTGGTTGTAGAAGGTAGAGTGTATAACACAGATTGTGATACACTCCATACTCGCCCAATTCTGGCCGGCTATGCAAAGGTTGGTGTAGATGTTGCGGTCGAGGCTGATGCAGCACTGCCAGTGCCTGATGATGTCGGCGAATTGGTATGCATCCAGGACGCAATAGGTGCAACTGTGGCGTGGCCTGTCAGCCTTGTACAGATTGTAAGGAAGGTAATATGATATAATTCTACAAACTCAACACATA
This sequence comes from Acmispon strigosus, assembly GCA_030819835.1. Classification (NCBI taxonomy): domain Eukaryota; kingdom Viridiplantae; phylum Streptophyta; class Magnoliopsida; order Fabales; family Fabaceae; genus Acmispon; species Acmispon strigosus. The sequence continues at coordinate 36,316,186 of JAUAMA010000007.1, forward strand.
ATGTCTGTATTCAATCATTGATTATACATGAACTTATAATTTTCAGGCGCAAGAGAAGAACAACGGTAAGACCCAAGAGGAGGTTGATATGAAAGGGAAGGGGAAGGAGGTTGAGACAAAATTGACAAGGGAATCTGTTGCATCCCTTAGTCATCAACAGAGGCCTCAGATCCGTAAAAACGAAGATCCCCTCAAGAGCTGCAAATTTCTAGATGTATATGAAGATAAGGTGCTTATTGACGACAAACTCATCACAGTATCAATGGATGAAAGATTGTTTGGCCAAGCTTATTATGAGCATATTGGTACATATAATTTGTTTTCATTGGTGCTTTATGTTGTCAGGGTTGTTTCCATTGCATTGCAGGTCATAGTTATAATTTGTTTACTGTTTGAATTGCATGTAGATCTCTGATTGTACGTAGCACAAAAAAAAACACATATTATCACGGTTCATACAGGTACCGAGGTAACAGAGGTAAAAAAAAAAAAACCAAACTTATTGCCACGGTTCATAAAGGAACCGTGGTAACAGAGGGACGAATTACCACGGTTCCTCCTACACCCGTGATAACATAGGCCTATTATTACCACGGTTCAGCGTAGAACCGGGTATTTCAGAGGTATTATATTACCACAGTTCCGCCTTGAATCGTGGTAATTTACCTATTACTTCGATGCTTGATACAACGGTTTAACCGTGGTAACAGGCTGCCCGGAACCGTGGTAACATGAAAATTCTGTAGTAGTGAACTCACCTTGGCTATTGCCAATGTCAAAGTCATAAAATGAATAAACGGATCATTCGATCAGTAGGCGATCGAACTTGTAAACAATTTGCTTCTTCACTGCAACATGAATCCTGTCACCCTAACATGAGTATAGTGTAACTAATAAAAATGTCAGTGAACATATAAATAAAGGAAATATAACATGAAATTGTTTGGTATTGGAAAAGGAAAAAAACAACATATTAAACCTTATCGTCCATCAGAACCAAGTCGAGTGACAGTGGAAGTTTCAACTTGTCATTGCTTGGGATGAACCACCGGCGGACAACTCTTGCTACAATGATGCATACCGGGGAGTCACTACGAAGGTCGAAAATCATATTGGTAATTGACTTGGGACGTTTGGAAGCAGATGATATTTGTCTAGACATGATAGTGTGTGAGAGGAATGTGGAAGAGAAGAAAATAACCTAGAGGCTGAAGGACGGGGTGGTGTCAACTAATATGGTAGCTCGAGCCTTATATAGTGTGAGAGTAACGACACAATTAATTCTGATTTGAAGGTTTCACGCTAATTAAAATTAATGCACCGTTAATATAGGTCAATTAGTACATGATTGTTGCACCTAATTATAGTAAATATATCATTTATGTCGAGTAGTATTTAACTATAATTTGAATCAGTAGTTAAAATATTAATTAATGGGGAATCAATTAAGTACATAATTAGTAATTATTCAAATATATTCTATTTATGTCGAGTAATAATTAATTTAAATTTGAATCAATGATTAAACTCTAATTAATTGGGTATCAATTAAGTATAAAATTACCTCCATTTAACCTATTTTACATTAAATGCCCTTAATGTACGTCCTTAACTTACGACATCGGACTTTAATTGACTAAATTATCATGGTTCAAGATTATGTCTAAATGTATTTGTCCAAAAATCAGGTTATATTCATAGTCATTTAGTAAGCATGCGATTAATGTCAAATTTAATCACATTATTATTAAGGATTACGTGATTATATAGTTGGAGAACGACACATGACAAAATGTGACAGTATTGAGGTGGCAAAAAATAAGCTAGAAATGAGGGATGAATGACACATGGATAAAGCTTGTGCATGGAGATTTAGCTTTATATTTTATAAAGATTCAACCAATATGTGGTATGTGCCACATATGACTAATGATTAGATTTTATATATTATTTAATTAAATTAAATTTTAATTTTTATGTGACGGAAAATAATTGGGCGTTTGTGTTGAAAATGAGAAAGGGGACAAGCATTAAAATCTATTCCTAACTAGTAACTTTGGATAAACTAAAATTATTGTGTGTAGAATGATTTTTTTATAACTTCTTATACATGTTGTTGTGAGGTCGACAATAGTGACCAATACTCTAGTCGTGAGAAATAGTTATTTAGCAGTAAACGGTTTGCGACAATTTGCGCTTAACTCACATGGGCAAGAATCGAAACCCCCTTCTGCATGGTTGAGGGACAAAGTTAGCTAACTACCACGCCACATCTTGTGCTAATTTTTTTTGTTATTTTGTTATGTTGATTCCTCGATTATTGGTATAGGAATCTTTAGCATGGAGTGCGGTGTCCTCTCTCCAGACAACAATAGTGCAGCAAACCCCCTCGACGCAACATTAATAAGAATATTTCTTCTCGATCTAATGGATGTCGATACAGTGTTTCATACAAATGTTTTAGCTATTCCTCCATACCCATACAGGAACAAAAAATCACCTTTGTTTTCGTATACAACGCTCATAATATAACGCTTTCAATTGTTTACTATAATAATAAAACATTTGACATGAAGGGACTAAAATGGAAAAAAAATTCAATTGTTATTTATAAATTATCTTATTTATACATTAAATTTCAATGTATGGTTCCTTAAATATATGACATGATGGAAAAAATTATGACAATATAACACATCTCAAAAAAAGAAAAAAGATAATGAAAACTAAGTTGTTCATCTTCTCAACCACTTATTAAATTCACAACTTTATGTGGAGGAGCTGACCTGCCTACAACGACGAAACAGCTTCGTGTCGGAACCGTGACCTCAACGGTCTCTTCCGCTGTCTCCAATAGTCGCTCAACGACCTCTTCCACCTGGGACTCCGACCTCAACGACACTCTCTCCTTGCTCCAATCACTCTCCAACGCCCTCTCTCTCAGGAACGAACATGGTCGCTCCCTTCTCTAGCGAGGTTGGTGGTTATGATTTCAGTGATGGTTCCTTTGACCCTTTAGGTTTTGTTAATTTGACTGATTTGTTCATATCTGATTGCCGAATTCCATCTAAAGTTCAAATCTTTGAGATAGTTCTCCTCAGCTTACTAACCTAACAATATCGAATATGGAACACGTTCGAAACATATGCCCGGATTGTAAGATCGTCGTCACTTCCCCGACAGTCACATCTTTCAATTTTGTTGACTCCCATGTTCTGCAGCTCTTCCTTGTTGGTCCTCGCTCCATTCAAAGGGCTCATCTTGATGTTATTGTAACTGGTTACCAAGTCGCAAAACATGATTTCATTTCTTGTTTGATTGGCATGTTTTGGGCGATTGGGGATGCCAAGGATGTCACAGATAGGAAGAATTTATAGTGGTACCGAAGACATCTTGCCCAGATCCTCGCGGTATAACAGGCAAGATCTGTCTAAAATCACTGTCTAAGACAACGACCTTTCCTCCAAATGGAAACCGAGAGTTGAGCCAACATCATAGTGTGTCAAAATCTTGTTAAGAATAGTAAAAAACGGTTACTATCTTGATCTGCCAACGGGTCAATGTCGAAAGTGTTATCATCTGTTGATAACACAGGAATAGATGATGTTGCTGGGGTGTTGTTTGGTGCAGTTGAATTCAGCTCATACCTACTTGTAACATGTTCATTACTTTGTATGGTGCAAAGTGGTCTCTTTCGACTAGTACTCAGTGGGCTTCCATCTATATTACAATCACCAAAATAGATTGAACATTGAGATAGGTTTGAAGAAAACATACAACAGTAACAATGTCACTAATATAGTTAAATTGTAGCTATAGATATAAAAGACATATTGTTCTTTGAGATGTTAGACACGGGGGAGTGATTAGTGCAGTGCATGGTTTTGTTTGAAGGACGTTCGCCAATAGAAAAGTCTACAATAGTGTGTTATTAGTTGCGAACGCGAAGTTTTTAAACATGTATTATTAAACACTACGTTAAAACACATGATAGCGCATTCACTGATTTTTAAACACCTTACTTTATAGACAAAGTTTCAAACATAGTTTCAACTCTGACAACTTTGTTTGCTTCCTGTTAATGCATATTTGAAATAATAACCCCTGATAGCGCATTCACTAATTCAGCCTTTTTTGCACTCATCAACAATTGTCCATTGCTCAGTGAGAACAAAATTGAAATTGCAGGGATTGGGGAAAAGAGGGTAGAGGGTTGTTTGAAATTAGATTGTTGCTTTACATATGATTGCAGAGGCTGGGGGTTGAGATCTTGGTCAGCAAATTGTACTTTTTATAATATAAATTGGTTCTAAATATTTTAAAAAAAGCTAAATTACTATATGGTCATTGTGATCAACACATTATTTTTTAGATCACTAATAATATTTATCTAAAAATATTAAAAAAAATTTAGTGTAAGTGATATTATTCAAACAATTGTCCAGAATTAGAAAAGCAAAAAGATTTTGTCAAATTTAAACGAAAATACGATTTCAAAATAAAGATTTCAAAATAAAGATTTCAAATCCTTTATTTTGTTAATTATTTATTTGGGACCATATTTATCACGTTATTATGATTCTATTTTTCTTCAAATGTCTTACTTACCCTGCCTTGCTTCAAGTATTCTTGTGTACACCTTGTATTTAGGAAGGACGTGTTACATACAGAGAGGTCATGGATGAGACAATTGAGTTCTTCATAATTTGCATATATTGGACAATGATTACTTGCTCAGTTTGGTGATCTAGGATAAGAAAAAAAATTCATGATATTTCGTTCCAAGAAAGAAATGTGATTGCTTAATTGTTAATAACTCGGAAGAATGTCAATCACATAAAGCCAATATTACCTTTTAATATAAATTGGTTCAAAATATTTAAAAAAAATCTAATTTCTATATAGTGATTAAAATCAACACATTATTTTTTGGTGTTAGAATTAACACCCAAGTACATAAATTCACACCCTCCCATTTTTGCATTCCAGGATTTAAATCTCGAAAATTTTGCTTCCAAGATTTCAAATCCCAAAAAATTTTGCTTCCAAGATTTAAATCCCGAAATGTGAAAGAGGTGCAGAAATGGGTGGTTGGGGTGTTAATTCTAACACCCTTATTTTTTAGATTATTAATAAAAGACCTCTTCTTTTTTTGGTCAATCGGAAAAAATATCTCTCCTTTACTGGTATGAGCTCAAAAAAGAAATCTCCGATTCTTTTTGTGAGTCCAGGTTGTGTCAGTTGCAAGCATGGTTTTGGCCTTAAGCACAGTTGCCAATTCCTGATTATGGAGCTAAATGAAATTACTAATATGGGATAGTCTTCGATTGCCTTGTTTAGTTTAACTTTCAGGGTTGGTTTAACTTAAAATTTGTATTTGAATATCTGGTAGCAAGATTATTGGAATGCGTAAAATTGAATTTCTTTTATGTGGCATTTGTTCAATGTATGTCTTAATGGGAATGATTTTAGTTTTCTGCCTTTGTGTATCTAATTGGAAAAACTGCTTTGCCTTATATGAAAGCAAATGGTTCAGGTTTTGGGATATCCAGTTGACATGAGTGTAATTTAGTTCAAGAAGTATTGAGATGAAAGTCCGTTACCATAAACTTGTATCCAAGACACACATTTTGGATTGGAGTGCTAGTGATTAAGGATGTTAAATTGATATTTCTTTCTGCGGGCTGTAACACCTTGTTTTTGTTGTTCTTGACTTCTTGTGGAAAAAAATGGAGTGTGAAAATGGAGCAGGGCTATTGTTTTGTTTCTCTATCATTGTTGCTGAAAAATTGCTTTGAACTTAGTTTTATAGGCGAGGCAAAATTTCAGAGGTGAAAGTTTAGCGAGATATTGATCCTCTACCCTAGCTGAATTGAGTATTGTTGCTCATTGCATGTCTCCCCCTCCGACCAGCGTCAAGAATCAATATCTCACACGTTTTATTGAAGATCAATGCTAAGGTATATAGTTTCTTTACCTATGAGTGAAAATAAACCTAATTAATTCTTAAATCTATTAACAACAAACATAAAAGTTTATATAAATAATTACCCATGCCTAAAATGAAGTTTGATTTAACGTATAATTATTTAAGGAATCAAGAAAAATATGCTACGTAAACCCACGTGTTATGAACCACGAACTTTGATTTCTCACTGACATTCCTTCCAGTTAAACCTAGAGTACCGGAACATGATAAATCAAGATCACTTTGTTTGAAAATGAGAAAGGGGACAAGCATTAAAATCTATTCCTAATTCAGTGCATTTCGCAACTGGTTTTTTGCGTTTAAAACGAGTTGACCACGGAGTTATTAAACAAAACCCAGATTACTTGCGGGGTAAGGAGGAGAAAAACTCAAAGCAATAACCGCGGTTTTTTGTACATAAATTTCACCGTTTTCTTCATTTTCTTTATCGTTTCGCTTTCCTCAACTCTTTCTCTTCGTTTTCTTGTTTTCGCTCACTGAAATTAAAATACAAGAAGCGATCTTCAATCATATTTTCAGGAATTTTGAAAAAGAACCCACTCAACTTCACATTTTGGCAAACCCATCAAGGTATTTTCTTTTCGCATTTCTAATGTAGTCTCTTTCTTTCTCTTAGTTTTTATATAATATGTATATGGAATTTTTTTCTAAGTTTGACGTATTGGATGGTTTCTATGATACGATTGAAACTAAAAAGATTTCATTTTGTTTTTGTTTTCTTCAGGGTTTTACATCCGCGGGAATTCGGACTCTCGCTTCAGCGTCACAAAACCGCAATTACTGCCACATCAACCCGCACTTGTCCCCAATCCCACAGCAGCCGCAACAGTAACCACTACCGCAACTGCAATTTAAAATCCCAATTTTGGTGTGTTCTCCCTGTTCTTATTTACTCTGCTCTTATTAATTAATGTTTATACATAGTCCGCGTGAAACAAGAAAGTATTAACCTTTTCTTTTCCTTGGCTTTATTTCCTAGTAATGAGTCAGATTTTTGTCAGATTTTTGTCTGGCCCTTAAATTTCAGTGTTTGTTTCTGTGAAAGATTTTTCAAACCGGAAAATTTCTTCTATTAGAAAGGCCACAAGAAGTTTCTTTCAAACTTCCATTGAGTCAAGTCAATTTGAACAGTGAATGCGGTTCCTCCTTCCTAGAAAGTAGAGAGAAACCCACCTTTTCAGTTAAATTCCACAAGCGTACTCTCAAGTCTTGTTCACAGGTCTTCAAAAAGTGGTGGGAATTGTTTCTTGTCTTGAGATGCAACAGTTTGAATCAGTGAACATGGAGCATAAGGTGGATTTTCCAACTGTTTCCACAACCTCTCATGAAATTGATAGCAGAGTTGGCCTTGTCTGCCACTATCAGCTTGAAAATGGGTCATCTCAGTTTGTGTTTTTGGATGCTAGGAATGGAAGTGGAACCTTCCTTGACAATTCCCTCAACTTCTTTACTGAAAACTTTGTGCAGACCCTTGCTTCTTGCAATGGCTTAGTTCTCTTATCTGGGTATAATGGGGATCAACCCTGCTACTATGTGATCAACCCCCTCACCAAGAACTCTGTCATGATCCCTCAACCTTGCGTCGAAGGGCGAGTCGTTAGATTCGGATTAGCCTCTGATGGATTGCAATTTGAGGTTGTGCTTGTTGAAGCAGGTTCTCCCAAATCCAATGGACTAGAATTTGAATTTCATGTTTTCTCTTCTGGCACTGGTGAATGGAGGAACTGGAAGCACCCCCACCCCATCAATTTAGCCTTGCCTTCTTCACCGGAATTCGAGTTCCAAGAGCTCGCAACGCCTTCCCTTTACTCAAATGGGTCAATCCATTGGGAATTAGGTGGATACTTGCTGGTGTATCAAATCCAAGAAAACCACTGTGAGCTTCATGAACTGCCAAATTTTTTTGAGGACTGGTCTTGGCAATCAACCATGACTTATCGCCGTTGCTTGTGCGAATCAGGAGGCCGAGTTTACTACTGCTACACTGATTTTGATGGCTTTCACATTTGGGATCTTCTTAAGGAGCATGATGATCATCTTGGATCATTCTATGCTTCCTGTGATTTCAAAAGGTTTAGATGGAGATTAGTCCATAGTGTCATGCATGAAGGCTTTATCTCTAAGCACCAAAACCTTTTTGGCTTCTTCTTGGACTGGGAGCCTTATAAGGTTGCACCTATTGCATATAGTGAGCAAGCTCAGACCATATATTTGCAGCTTCCAGGATCTGTTGTTTCTTACAACTTTGGTACTGGAAATCTGAGATCAATATGCACCTACTCATATCCAGGGTTGAATTTCAATTGCTGCTCATTCCTTTCTTCAAATACTTCTGGGCTTCACAATGCACATAGAGAGAGGGGCTTGCTGGCTGATGGTGATATGGAGCTTCATTTACCCATAGCAGAAATTGCACAGTTATCTCTTTAAATCAAGTTTTGGTAAAGTGATGAACGGATGATGGTCAATAAGTTAGTACTACTATTTTTCACATTTTGCTATCGATAGACCTAAAGATGTAACTCATAAATTGTATCGTATTATGTATCAATACGATATAGATACACAAAAAATTAAGTCCTAAATGAAAATATATGGTATATATCATATAATAAATTTTAAAATAATCAAAGATGACAAAGTGTAAGTGTTCATCCCTACAAAAAAAAACATCAATAACATGACAAAATGCAAAGTATTTTCTTATTTGTTATGCTTTGATACATAACTACTCTTCCTGCGTAAAACAGAAACAGTGAAGACTCAAAGTAGCGGGTGAATGATTTGAAAACATATGGGTCTTTTTTAAGGTTAAAATTTGACTTCCTCTGATTTTTTAAGAAAAAGAATGCAATAAAAAGCTCAAAATGCAGAAAAGCAACTCGTTTCTACACCTGTGTGTGAACCGGTCGATTCAAGACTGAATCGCGATTCGTTCGATACGAGACGATACAGAGCGATTCACTCCCGATTCAGAGCACATTTCGATACATCAATCGATTCGTATCGCCAAGCATGAAAAATGAATCGAATCGCGATACGAATCGTTGTATCGCACGATACTTACTACCATGGTTAGACATGTGTTCAGGATAATTTGGTATCAGTTTTCATTTTATTTAAATGTTTCATATGAAAATTGATTTCTTGTAGTTGGGAATCACTACATTCACGCGATTACCTAAATTTTAAACCATGTCTACCTTTCATTCTTAATGAAAAATATAAGCCAATCGATCTTAATATCGCATGAATGTAAGATTAGTCATGCATAATGTGTAGAAAATAGTTATGTCAGTTTTTGTACTCATGGCCAGTGGGGCAGTTATATAAAAGTTTTAGATTGTAACTGTTTTGATATTATTTGTAATTCAGTCTTCAGTAAATTAATTTTAGTTTTGCTCCAAGTTCTGCTCGTGACATAGAAAACACTGCTGTCAAAATGCTTGGTAAACAATTATGTGGAAACTTGTCCAGAATGTGTATAAATAAAGTTTAAAATTTCATATAATTAGACATGATCATCTTTATTCACTTATATGATTGTAGTTACTTCAATGTGATGATCAAGCACTTCTTCTGGATCAACACAAGTGTGCGTAAAATGTGTTCTAGTTATTGCAAGAGTGAATGGAGTTTCATGTTTCAACTATGGGTTGATAGAGAAAGCCCACACATGGGCATCCTGGGCCATTCTACAGGCCTTACATTTGTGTCTAATATGGCTTCTTTGGTAAACTTGTAAAATTTGGGTTTAGCGATGCTACAATGAGCCCAACGCAAGGTAGTGCCTACGCTTAAGTTTGTCCATTGGATAACCAAGAAAACAAAAAATATTAAAAGATTTTTATACTGCATGAGAGGACCACATTAACATTTCAACCTAAAAGAAAAATGATTGTCCGCGTGTGTGTTGAATATCATTATATTGACATTGAGTACTAAAGTTGGAAGATAAATGGTAGCAACACTCTTAATTTGTCAAAACTTAATGTAGGGTGTACTAAATAATATGGGCCGCACTCATAAGTTGGTGGGACAAACATGAATTTTAACCAATCAAAGAGAGAATGCTAAAAAGAAAGTGTTGCTAGCAATTCTCAATTTGGAAACACAAAAAATGATCACAAAACGCTCAAAATGAGGAAGACACTCAACGACACCCACTCCACGTTGGATAAGTGCCACAGTCAGCAAAGCAATAGAGAATCATTTGGTGACACACTCAGCGACACCCACTCCAAGAGTTCCTCAGATATAGTATTTAGGAAGAAAATGACTATCCACCTCAAGTTCAATCTTGAAAAGGCCATTGCTTATTAGGTCCATGCCATAAGCCCAACAAAGGAAGAATTCCTTGATGATCCCACTAACTTATCCTTGAAAGATGTTTGGCCTCGTATGCCAAGCTTCGTGTGATCCTTATCTAAATGTTTGTTCCCGCCTTCACAGTTTACGCCATCTCCTCCGTTCCCCGTAGAGAAAACGAACTCCATGAACGTAACAAAATGGGTAAAAAATAAGAATGAGAGAGAGGGAGAGAGAAAATGGGAGGATCTCCGGTGAAGGGAGGAGGGGAGAAGATGAATGGATGTTAGTCAGGGGGCTGCATGTGCTTCTTCCAGTAGGGGTAGTTGCAGCCATCAAAGAATGGTGGCTTGTTGGTTGCAGTTCCGGTTGGGTAGGCAATACCGTCCATGGATCTTTTCACTCTACACCTGTTAAGATGTTAGTAATTTTCAGAGCGGTTAAGCTCTGATACCAACTGATAGTAATAAAACCACACAAGAAATGGGGGTTTGAATTGTGTGTGTGATTTTTAAACCTTTTTCGCAAGATAATTATTATTAGTTCAAAAGAGTTTATCAAAAATGTGCAGCGGAAATAAACTTAAAGCTTGAACAATAAAGCACACACGATATTTATCCTGGTTCACCCCCTTAATCGACAGGGCTACGTCCAGTCCTTGGCTTCACCAAGATTTTCACTATTTAAACAAAATAGTACAAGTGTTCTCAGGGACTTCTCCCAGTATTCTGAGGACTACTCCTTTACAAGTATTCTAGGACTTCTCCTTTATCTCTCGAGTGTTTGACAGGACTCCTCCCATTTCTTTTTCAAGAAGATTTGTTTTCTACAAGAATCTCTTCAGCAAGAGTGGGTAGAAAATGTGAAGAGCTAAGTTCAGAGATGGTATACAAATTTGTTCTCTGAATGGCTTGTGTGAGAAAGGATAAGAGTTTTCACTCTATAAGAGATTTCACACTAGTTAGCAACGGAACTCAGAAAAATGAGAAGGTTAAGGTTACTGAGTGTCTTGGCTTAAAGCTTGTTCAAATCGTAGATAGACTTGGAAATTTTGAATGCTTTGATTGTGTATGAGTCGCCAAGTTGGAGCTGAGGTGAAGTCCACTATTTATATCTTCAGTAGGATGATAACTAGAGGCTTTGGTGAAGATCTTTAAAAATAGTTCCGTTGAATTTCTGCTTGATTGTGAGTAATGGATACTTCTGCATCTGCTGTTGCAATCTGCCAGGTAAAGAATGTTTCTTCAACACCGAAGGACGGTATCGTCTGGTGATGCTTTTACTTTGGTTCACAGATTCTGCATTTAATGCTTATGCACTACAGCTAATTCAGTCATTAATGCTCTGACCGGAATATTTGAATTTGACCGTTGAGGAGATACGATGATCAGAAGATATCGCCGTTAATTCAGCAAAAGCATCTTGAATTAAGGAATGTCAGAGGATTTGAATCTTCAAGGAATGAGGCGCTTAATTCTGTCTCTTTCGCCATTAATACTCTGAACCACCAAGAGGTGCACGACAGCTCATCTTTGAGTTGAACAAACGATCACCTTCAGGATATTTCGTTTTGCACGAGTCTCCAATCATTGCTTTTAGTCAACCCAAGTATTCTTCAAGAGTTGAGCAGCTGATCAATCGGACGTTCTTCACAGGCGGACGTACTCTTCTCTGGAGGCAGACTAATTCACATAGGCGGACGGTTTCTTCACTTTCTTTTTGATAATGCTTTGTCGAGATCCTCGCAGCATGTCTTCAGTCTACAAGTGTTCCTGAGTATGAAAACTTTTAAGGAAGTCAGAAACACTTAGCGAAATTGTTATTTATCAAAATAGGTTAACTCATTAAGTTTTTGACTCTAACAAGATGCTTAGGTGTGAAAAACTTAAAAGCATTCAACCGGGCTTTGCTTGGTAAGTGGCGGTGGAGAATTTTGAATGAAAAGGAATGCCTACGGAATCGAATTTAGTCTGCTAAATATCTGAGTTCACTTACACAACGAGACTCTACGTGGTGGAAGGATCTTTGGTCTGTTTTCTTTGAAAATGGAAGTAGGGACTGGTTCAATGGCTCGCTATGTAGGAAAACAGGAGAAGGCAAGGATGTTTCCGTCTGGAATGATAAATGGCTGGGTGCAGATTCATTGAGATACAATTTCCCCAGACTATAATCCATTTCATTGCAGCAAGAAGCATCGGTGTTTGAAGTTGGTGATTGGAGTAGTGAGCACTGGGGATGGAACTTTGAATGGCGTCGGGAGTTGTTTGAAAGAGAAGTACAAAGAGTTGAGGCGACGAGGAGGCAGATTGCGTGTTTTATTCCTAAAATGGGGCAGAAGGATAAATGGTCATGAACATTGGAGAGGTCTGGGGAATATTTGGTCAGCTCTGCCAACATTACTCTACATGGCGAGATGGAGGAGGAGAATGAAAGGGTGTTTGAGAGGTTGTGGGGTGGGAAAGCTCCTTCTAATTCACTTGCTCTTGCATGGAGAGTGTTGCTTGACAGGGTGCAAGCGAAAGATAATCTAGTGAAGCGGAATGCATTACCTCCAAATGTTGGATTAGCATGCCCACTTTATCTGAGTTGTAATGAATCTGGTTCGCATTTGTTCTTAACTTGCTCTGTTGATTGGAAGGTGTGGACAAGAATCTACAAATGGTTGGGGATATCTACGGTGCTGCTTCGAGATAGTGTGTCGCATTTTTATCAACATGGGGGCGAAGTGGGAGGTTTGAAGAAAATGAAACAGTCAGTGGACTCAATTTGGGTTGCAGCGGTTGGCTTAATATGGTGGACAAGGAATGATGCAGTGTTTAGAGGGGGAACAATCAATGTGGAGAGGATGGTGGATTTAGTACAGCACAAAGTGTGGCTTTAGTTAAAAGCTAAGGAGAAGGATTTCATGGTCTCGTTTTATGAATGGATCGGATGCCCTGTAGTTTGTCTAAAAATGCTATGATGTTTGTCAGCAATGGCCATGTTATAATGCAGAAAAACGATCGAGGTGGATTGTAACCAAGCTTGCTTTGGAACTATATTGGAGCTACATGTCTGTTTGCCACTATTGCATTGTGTTGTTGACATTGTCTAGCTTGATGGGATTGTAAGAAGGTTCTGTTGGGTATTAATACTGCATAATTTGATGGGCAGCACTGGTGTAAATGTAATTAGCCACAATGTAGGGAATTGAGGGGTTCCTTTACAAAGATATGGGGGATTTGTTTTTATTTTGTTACTGGTGTTTGTAATTTCAGTCCCAAACCTTGTTGTAAAAGGGCTTCTAAGCACCCCTTTTACTTAGTTAAATTCATTTTGCTTATAAAACAAAATAAAATGGGTAAAGAGATAAGTTGAAATCACGCGAGCATACAGACACATATATAATGCATTTTAAGTTATTTTTCTAAAATAATTATTACTATGAAATATGGTGTCATTAACTAATTTCAATAATAAATATTATTTAGTTTCATTCCTCAAGTTGTGATTAACAATTAGCATATTTGGACTAATTTTAATACTCGTTTAAAAAAAAACTAATTTTAATATTTTAATTTCTGTACAATTTTTGTACGATTAATAAAATTTATAATACTCATTTATTTTATTCGTCCTGTGGTTTAACTTTGTCATCTTGTTTTTACCTACCCAAAAAATAAAGATTGTAGTAGTAAAAAATAGTTGTTTGAATTCCTAAATTGAATGTTCAATCTTTAGGAGCTGCATTGTTGAAAAGATATTTAAATTTCATCACATCCAAAACAGAATTATGAGAGCAATTTAATATATAACAAAAGAAAAAAAAAGCAACTATACCTGTAACAATAAAAAAGAAAGTATACGTATGTAAAGACTCTTAGACTACTGATATGTAAAGAGGACAGCTTTGTAATTTTTTTTCTTGCAGTACGAGTTTTTTTTTTCACGACAGTTAGTTTTTTCTTGACAATTTTTTTTTATTTTTTTTACACATTTAAAACGTAATAACAAGCGTGTAACATATTATATATTATATATTGTTGGTTCACAAATAGATTTGGAGATCAGGAAGCCGTGTAGGTCGACTGAAAAACTAACGTCCGATTCTCGAATCAAGCGATTATATGAGGAAGAGACTTTGCTCTTCAATATATGTTGATGAGATACTCCAAAGTGCTCTTAGTTCTCGCTATTGAGGTGTGACTGAGTTATGACTATAAACTAAGGTCTACGGCTAAATGGAATTTAAAGGCTGAAATCTTAAATCGACTGAAAAGTAAAGAGCTGAAAGCGATAAAGGAAGTAAAGTGCTGAAAGCGATAAAGGAAGTAAAGTGCTTAAAAGTAAAGGAAAGATAAAATGCGGGAAATTTGTAAGGTTTTGATTGATCGATGATTTGATTGTCTTTTACAAATGAGTCTCAAACGGCTATGTATAGAGGCAAATTACATTTGATTGAAGTAGTTGCTTGCCTTCAATGAAGTATACCACATTCTCTAAACACTAAGCACACATACAAACTTTCTTCAAAAACCACCAAATCTGCTAGTGGGTTTCCCATCTCACGTTGATCAACTAGCTCCACTACCTCCATTTGACATGATGCTCCTATATTTGTGGCAAGTGGATCAATTCTGACTTTCTCTTCAAGTTTTGGACAAAAATTCCACTTAAAGATTAATTAATTATAGTGAAATCCCATAGAATATTTCTTCCTTAAAAGTAGGAATTTGTTGTTATCAATAAAAACTGCATTATTTATTGTAGCACGTGATTTATCAAGGGATCTTACTCAAGTAACGGACTAAGGCCAACAACCTTCCAAATTTCAAGGCCCAAATCGGCTAATGGATAATCCCGAATCGACTAACAGCTGACTGACAACCGAACCAAATCGGCTAACGGCTAACTGACAGCCGGTCCAAATCGGCTAACTAACAGACAACCAATCCAAAACGGCTAACTGGCTGGCAGTTGATAATTTGGCTAACCACTGATTGACAACCAAATTTAGATGGTCCAAATTAGCTAATTAACAACCAATGCCAGTTAGCCAAAATTTTCTTATTTTTGGGTGCCAACACATAGCCCCCTGCATCTTTGTCATCTGAAGTTAGGAAGATGATAGGATGTATATTGTTCCATTTCATTAGCAAGACTTATCTGGTTCCCAAGGCGCTACTTCCCATTCTACTATCATCGTGTGTCCAGTGGCAAGTTGGGCGAAGTGAACAAGCTGGGAGTGTTGATTACTCATTTGTGGTTGGTGAATCGATAGCTCTTGCATTATAGCGTAAGCCTCCTGATTCGCATGAGGTGTTGATACATGCATCCTAGGTTGTTTCATCATGCCCTTATCTGTCGTTACCCAAGGTTCGCCTGACTACAAAAGGCAGAGTTGACCTTTGCTGATCAAGGTTAGAGAGTATTGGTCAATATATATTACTCCAAATATGTGGAATTTGATATTGTGCAATCATAAGAGTAACAAATGACAAACCAATGTTCTCTAAGGCATCTGTTGGCCTTCTAGCCAATTTAACTTGGCCAAAATGCTGAGCACTTCGTGATATTACATCCATCGGTTGTAGTCCCCCAAGCTGTTGAACCCGAATAAGGTGTTTCGTGAACTACCCTTCCGAACAGGATGTGGTTGAGTGCCTAGTGCTCTTTTTGCTAGTCTCTAGAGCTTGAAGCTGAATCTTCTCCTTCCTTACCCACTCCTTTGTTGGGGAAGCTTTTCCTCCAAAAACCACCTTATCGGAGGCAGTCGTGGGAAATGGATCTGTGTCTACCTTTATATCAGCGTATAACCTCTCTTCCATCTTCAGTCGTCCATCCTTGATAGCATCGGTAATCATCTTCAGATTGATTAAGTTCGGCCTTCTATGGCCCCCAACTTTTGGTTGGTTCACATGGTGTCCAAATCATTGAGAATTAGGCGGTTGGTTGTGCTTGCCTGACATAAGGAGGAGATGTCTGATGCTGAGCTGTCTGTGGAATATGTTATTCATAAAATGACTGCTCAGCTGTACCACCGTACACCTGATGGTTCATTGGCCTCCATGGTTGGGAAAAATATCTACCGACCCATGGTGGTGTGTTTGCCCAGACGGCTCTTCCCTAATGGGCATCAGTTGTGTCAAAGAGCTTCCTCCAGTGAGCAAGGTGTTCTGAGGTGTCAAATTCGACTGTGGAAAGCCAATGCTTTTGATGTTCTCAGCCTCCCTAGCGACATGAACCCGGTCATGTTGTAATTGGATAAAAGTGGGTATCTCCTGGACAGGTTGCCCCCCAAATGGGGGTTGGATTTCACAACATGAGCATGTGACTCATGTTGTCTTTTTTGCGACTCTTCCCTTGGGAAATGCAACTCATTATGAACCATGGATTTGGCCACTTCGACCAAGTTTTTGGACACTTGGGCGATGATGTCATTGATACGCATGTCAATGTGCTGCCGTATGAAGGAAGTAGTTGTAGTGGTGGTGGTGGCCATACTTGGGTCTCTTCCCTCGTCTATTGTCTCAATGACTTCGAGATAGGGAGAAACTGTCATTGCGGCAACCGTAGATACGGCATGGCCTGCGAATTTCATTGTTGGTGTCATGGTAGTGGTGACCATACTTGGCTCTCTTCCCTCGTCTGTTGTCTCAACGACTTCAACGTAAGGAGAGACTGTTACTGCAACTATCGTGGAAACGGTGTGCCGGCAGAGTCCATAGTTGGCCCTAAATATACTGGCGTTGTAATGGTGGTAGAAGCGGTACCAGCAAGTGAGGTACGACTACTACTTTCTCTGCGATTACTTGAGGATTATAATTTTTGACCAGGCCTCAATTGCATGCGCCAATTTAGGTTGTGAGTAGGTGATGGAAACTGTTCAATTGCGAGAGAAGTCTCACTGGGCGTGCCAATTTTTAGGTTCACTAATAGATTTGGAGATTAGGAAGCCGTGCAGGACGGTTGGAAAACCAATGTCCGATTGCTGAATCAAGCGATTACTTGAGGAAAGGACTCTGTTCCTCAATGTAGGTTCCTAAGATACTCCAAAGTTCTCTTAGTTCTCGCTATTGAGATGTGACTAAGTTATGGCTATGAACTAAGGTCTATGGCTAAATGGAATTTAAAGGGTGAAAGCTTAAATCGGCTGAAAAGTAAAGTGTTGAAAGTGATAAAGAAAGTAAAGTGCTGAAAAGTAAAGGAAAGATAAAATGCGAGAAATTTGTAAGGTTTTGATTGATGATTTGATTGCCTTAATAAATGAGCTTCAAACGACTATGTATAGAGGCAAGTTACATCTGATTGAAGCAGTTGCTTGCCTTCAATGAAGTCTACCATGTTCTCTAAGAACTAAGCACACATACATACATTTAGGGTCATGACATCCCATCACTTTATTGTAGCACGTGGTTTATCAAGGGATTTTACTCAAGTAATGGACTTAGGCCAACAACCCTCCACATTTCAAGGCCCGAATCGACTAAAGGCTAATTTTGAGTCGGCAAACGCCTAACTGACAGCCAAACTAAATCGGCTAACGGTTAACTGACAACCGGTCCAAATCAGCTAACTGACAGACAACCGAACCAAAATGACTAACTGACTGGCTATTGGTAATTCGGGTAATGACTGATTGACAACCAAACTCAGATGGTCCAAATTTAGCTATTTAACAACCGATGCCAGTTAGCCAAATTTTCCCTATTTTTGAGGGCGCCACACACACACACACATATTACCATATCATACATGACACACATTTTGCATGCTTATTGATATGAATGGTCTGTTTGGTGGACTAGATAAACAAACATGATAGGATAACAGTAATCTTATCCTCCTGTGTTGTTTGTTGCGCTAGCAGGATAAGATAACGCTATCCTGTCCCTTATCCTATCATGTCCATCATGTGTAAAAGTTATCCTGAGGGGAGCTAGGATAAAAATTATCCTGACAGCCTGACAGGATAGGATATCTGTTTTTTGTTTGTTTATTAGCATAACCCAAAATTAATTTCAAAATTTATATTTTATATAATTTATAATAATATTAGTTAATATATATAAATTTTTTCTTTTAATAAAATATTAATTTTATTACTTATCAATTACTAGTTGTTATTATTAATTTAAAATTATTTAGTTACTAATAAATTTAAATAAAAAATAAACTGATTTATAAATGGTGAAAATATTGGTTTTACTCTTATAAAATAATTAAATTTTCATTATCACTTACTACTACTTAGTTAACATTATTTTTCGTTATTTATATTATAATAAAAATACACAAAATAATTCTTCACTAATAATAAAATAGGCTACTCACATATATATAAATTTAAATTAATTAATAGTAAATATAGACAAATTTTATATTATCATATGATATTATTTAAAATTATTTCTCTACTTATATAATTATAATTAATAATTGAATTATAATTAATAATTTAATTATAATCAATACAGCTTTTTGCTTTCAAAAAAAATTATAATTAATAATTTAAATATAAATTATTTTTGAAAGAATAATATCTTTTAATAATTTTTTAAAAATTTGATTAAACTTTATCATTGATCACTTACCCCTACTAAGTTAAAACCAATTGGTTAAATATATAATAATTTTAATTAAAATAGGGTCCGTTCGAAAAAATTAAAATAGCCGAATTAATTAAAATTAGTATAATTTTAGTTAATATTAAAACATAAACTCATTTATAAAAATGTAAAAAAATTAATATTAAAAGAAAAATCATTTTTTTTTAAAAACTATTTAGAAAATTAAATTTTAAAATGTATTATGTATTTTTTATTTCAAGGAAAATTTGATACGTTTTTCATTGTTTGTATCATATCTTATTAATATCCTGTCAACCTCAAATGTAGGATAGGATAAGAGTCTATCATGCTCATATCATATCCTGTCTTTATCCAATCATTTATCATACCTTGCTGTCATCCTAACTATTAAACGAGTCTGAAATAATAGAATGTGGAGCAGCCTACCTCGGACATGTAACGCTGCATTTATGGAGCAGCCTATATTTGAAAAGCATATTGCTTATAAAAAAAAAAAAAAATCTTGACCGCATTATTATATTTTTGACTACTACACTCCAAAATCAAGTTTGTTAAGAAATGACTTAAATCCTTTCCCAACAACTTTCTTCGCGTTGTTCCACGTTCAGTGTACACGATCCTATGAATCTGATGCATATGGCTGATTTACGAAAAGTTGAGTATTTTATTTTTTTGAAACACGAATAGTTGAGTAAAGACCGGTGGTATTTGTTTTCTTATCACATGAGAGCTAGATTCTTTCTGCCTGATTTATGTAAATTAAGTCACAATGATACATTGTAAAAAGACCTCTTTGAAACATTATTGATGTAATTTAATATAACACTCTTTGCTAGATTTTATGAATATTTATTATCTTCTTCTATATATACCTCTGTATTTATTTTGCTTTTGTAGTTTGAAAGTTTGACTAACACTTTTAATTAATGTTAGTCAAGTGGGTAAACCTTTTTTACAAATCTATAATTGTCTCTCTTGGTAATATTCTAAACTTTTCATATTCTTGGTAAAGAGTATTTAATTTAGATCTTTTTACTTCTTCAGTTCCTTCATGGGTAACTTCTAATGTGTCCCAAATTTCTTTAAAAAAGTTTACATGTAAATTGCAGCGGATAATGTAAAGTGTGAAAAGTAAAAGGTAAGGAATAAGAAGATCATGCAATGATGTATCCTGGTTCACCTTCAACAACCGAAGGCTACGTCCAGTACCCCTTTCTGATTCGGGATTTTTCCACTATGCAAGAAATATTCGTACAATTCTTCACAAGAACACCCTCAAGAAAGCACACCACTTTCCCGTTACACCGCATTCACCGAACCCTACGGTGGACTCCGAATCAACCCGATTCAAAGGACCTTTTCCCAAACACCAAACACTATGGTGGAAACGAGAATCAAACCGATTCAAGATGAAGAAGCTTTTACAGGCTGAACAATCCTTCAATCTAAATGGATTGTGAAAAACTTATCAAGATTGCTTTCAGATTTATAACACTTAAAGGCTCAAGCTTTCTGAATATGTAAAAGTTTTGAAATCACTTAGAATTTGGGTTCAATGTAATCTAAAAGTTCTTATCTGAATCAGGTCTTCATACAAATATATATATATATATATATATATATATATATATATATATAGGCACTAGTGACTCGTCATGAACCATTGCAAAGGCTTTCCAACATTTAAAAACACATTGGTTCATGAAAAATCGTGTCTGCTAATCAGTAGTATCGATTACTGGAACGTGGTAATCGATTACATCAACTAGCCGTTGTGTAAAAGTGCCAGAATGCACTGTGTAATTGATTACATGCAATGTGTAATCGATTACATCATCCTGGTAATCGATTACCAGCTTTCAAACAGGCATGTAATCGATTACATACAACCTGTTACATACAACCTGTAATCGATTACCAATAGTTTGAAACTTGGTTACTTAATGTTTGAAGCCTATGTAAGTGATTTCTACCTTTTTCAACTTTAGGAGAAGCTCTTCTTCTAGGGTGGTAATAGGTCAGACCAGACTTTGCGCGGCGCGCCCAAGTCTGCCAGCATTGTAACTTCGCGGCCCAAGTACGGCCTGTAGCCTGTTATGGGCCAAACTTTAATGCATGACCTAGCCTTTTAGACAGCCTGACCTGGCATACTAACTTGTTTACATGCCTATTTAATTGAAAATGCCCTCATAAAAAGGTTAGTAGGCCATGAGCTAGACATTTCTACATATCATTGCATTTTTACAAAATATTATATTGAGAGTTTTAAAAAAAAATTAATTAAAATAATATACTACATTTATTTGTATTAATAATAATAATAATAATATTACGTAAGTAGGTCGGCCTATCAAGCCAAACAAGTTTTTTATATAGCCAGGTGTCGATCTTTTTAGTTAATTTGGTTTTTTAAAAAGCTTAAACCTAACTTTTTTTTTAATATAGAGGCTAACCAGTGACGGGCCAGGTTGTGCAGCCCTGACGAGTTGCTTGAACTATTTCACCCCTATGTACAAGGTACTTAATTAAAGAGAGTAGTTTTTATGCACTAATAGTGTAAAGTTTTTTTATTTACTCAACCAATTAGATTTAAAGAATATGAGAAAATAAGTTGTTTTATTTGATTTAATTAATTGATGTGGCACATTCTTAAAATATGTTTGGTTTTTGACTGTACAATTTTTTTTACACTATCAATGCAAGTACATTTTCTCTTAATCAAACCCATCTAATTTGAAAACCTTATCTTCACTTTTTTTATTTTTACTAAAGGAAAATAATACAACAAAGATTACACAAGAATTTGAACAAAACAAAAGAGAGAAATAATTGCAGAGGGTGGAAACGTCCAAACTCCCCAATCATGACCCTCTCTAACAGCAAGCTTTGCTAAGGCATTTGCCACCCGGTTCCGCTCGGTCGGTGTGTGAAGAACAGACACTTGCCAATTCCTGGAAAGAAGATCCCGGACATCTTGAATTAGGTCCCTAAGCCAGTAGTTTCCAACATGTTGATGCCCCGCTAAGAGTTCTGCTACCTCGGCGCAATCCGTAAAGCAAGCTATATGCCGGTACGTACCAAGCTCCCACGCATGAGTGAGCCCAACATGGACAGCTTGAAGCTCTGCTTCGAATGCTCCTCCAGTACCAAAAACAGCAGTAAGGCCGTTAGGCCATCTCCCTACGTTATCTCTTATTATGCCACCTCCTCCCATAATATTTGTTTGTAAATTATAACTCCCACCAACATGCAAAGTGAGCACGTTAGTTTAGTTAGCTGGAATAAAGATCGGTAGACATTTAAAGGACGTAGATTACTAGAAAGAGATAAGAATAGAAGAGAGATAAGTGATAAGTATGATATATAATGTAATGTAATTGAAAGAAAGAGATAGAGAAAAAAAATGGTGTCCAGAGATGTCTATACTATTTAGCTGTACACCAATCATCCCTCAGCACGAGCACGCTGAAACTTGTAGTAGGCTGCAAAGCCAAAGTACCCCAATGATGGAATTCACTCACAGTGATATGTATCTTGCGCAACACATACCCAAAGGACCAAGGGTGTTGCTCAAAGATATAACTATTCCTCCACAGCCATAGACACCAAAGGATTGCACAGCTAAGTGCATTGTGTCCACTTTGCAACCAGTGAGAGACAGTCGTATCTTGCGGAATATAAGGGACCAAACTCGGACAGCTGCGCAACACATGATTGACGTCCTCCGCAAGAGCGCCACAACGAGAACCGGACTTTCTCTGGTGCCGTACACTTCCAAATCACCTTCATCAGCAAGCATGCTATATGCCGATGCAGTGGAGTAATTTCCATCACTCTCATGCTTCCAAAGAAATTGAAAACCTCGGAACTGAGCTATCTCAGCCATCAGTTCTTGTGGAAGCTGTGTACAGAGCACAGAAAAATTCCAGCAACGATATATGACTCCACAAGTCACACACCTTCAAGATGAAAAATGATAAAAATTCAGTGTTATATGTTTGGATACATGAAATTGCCTTCATTTGGTTGAAGTTGGAGCACAAATGAGTTGACATAAATTCAGTTGAGACTTGAGAGAAATAGACTGAACAAAGTGTAAAATCTCTAATACCATTCACAATGGTACTTTTTTTATTTTGCTTAAAATTATTTTTAGGGGTCTAAAATACCCCATAAAATTTAAGTATTGATACTTAATTCATGTAAATTTTACTTCAACAACAGTGGTATTTTTTTTTTTTCAATAAGCAATTCATATATTTGTACTATTTTATTTCTACTTATTGTATAAGAGAGAAGAAATTATATTTTAATCACAAAACACACTAAGCAATTGTTGCTTATGGAGACAACCTCTACTTTTCACGTAAACATGTTCCAATAGTCAATTTTATTTTTTAATCAACTTGCTTATGGTTAAGCAATAATCTACCTTGTGAATGCTCTTAGCAGAGAGTATATAGCTCCCAAATAAGCTTCCACGTGGCACTACAAGAGTTGCCACACATCACCAGAATTGTTTTTCGAGCATTTTCAGACTATTTCTTTTCCGTCTTGGGCCCATCAAGATTGAAGAATAATTTCCGAGGTTTTCAATTGCCCTGGATGCAACGTGATACCCCGGTTTTCATGTAGAAGTAGATCAAGGATTATTTTGTCAATTTCTTACTAAACAGGAGGTACTCTCAATGTTTTGGACAATTCTAGACACAATGCAATACTACAGAATTACATTTTTACCACGCCTCTGGTACTACGGTTCTGTGTGGAACTCTGGTAAAAAGCTGTACGGAGCTCTGTTACCACGGTTCCGTGTTGAACCGTGGTAACTGAGGTGCTCTTACCACGGTCATATGGTAATTGTGGTAACTGAGATAATTTTTATTATTTTTTTAATTAACATTGCCTATTACCACGATTGGTAAGTGAACAGTGGAAATAGGTTTTATTATTTTTTAATTAACACGACTTGTTACCACGGTTATTTTGGGAACTGTGGTAATATGTATTATTATATTTCAATTAAAATTGTCTTTTACCACGGTTGTTATGAGAATCGTGGTAATAATAGTTATATTATTAAAAAATAGTGATGATTTAACTAGGAAACCCTTGTTTGGAGATTGAAAACCCTATATCTTCCCTTTTCTCTGTTACGACTCCATCGCTCTTTAACCTCGTCACTGCCGCTCCTCACTCCTTGCCGCTGTACCTCATGACCGTCGCTCCTTGCCGCTGCACCTCATCACCGACACTCCTTCTCTCCGCAATGGCACTGCCGCTTCTCTACCTCACTCGTGAGTACTCTTGACCTGCTTCTACTTTTACGGTTTTGTTTTGAAGATTTTTGTTGTTGTTCAAAACTAGGGTTTTCTTTTATTTTTCTATCATGAGAAAGTTTCCTCCATCGTCTAGTCCTGTCAGCTATCTCAACAGTCACGCCGTCGGACGTCGCCTCCGTCGCCTAGTCCTGTCAGCTATCCTCTTAAATGCTTCAGCATGTGCCGTTTCATTATTATATCTTGTAACTGCTTCCCTCTTTACTCTGCAACTTTTCTTCTTGCGCGTTTCCAACGCAACTTTTCATCGCCCGCGTTTACTCTACAACTTACCATATTCCATCGTTTTCTTATAAATTCCAGATGTATCTCACATCTGTTCTCCATCCTTCACCCCATCATCTTCCATGTATCCTCTACTTCTATGATCCTTCTTCCTTAGAAATAGAAATGGAAAACGGCGTGACCATCTGTCTTCCTTTTACAGTCAATTTCCCAGAACTACAACACAATCAAGTTCCTAGCACAAATGCTCCGCGTAACACACGTATGAGGGCATTGTGTGAGGCCTCTGATGAGTCATTGTACCCATAACTCATCTTGTCGGATACAAATAAAGCCTACGGCAAACACATAATGTCCAAACAAATCATCATGTAGCAAATAACAAGTATACATACATTTATTTGACGCAAGTAGTTGAAAAACTCTAGGACTCTATATGCACGCACATCTTCCTCATGTACAAAAAAAACTTTTATCTGGATATGCACCGACTCTCGCAGGCAGGTGGGACACTCTCCCGAACTCTGAACGAACTAGAAAGTAAGTCGATAAGTCGAGAGTTGTCACTTACACAAGAACACTCTTTATAACGCCCCGATGGTGCGTCATCTAGCACTTGACTCTTTATAGCCCCAAACCATGACGACTTTCACGACTACATGCTTGACACGACATGAAAACAAAACACAAGTAGGACTCATACGTATTTAAACGAGGCCTAGCATAGCTTCATAATTAATACTAATCATGTAGAGTAGTTGCACATATCTTAAGCAGATATAAATCATGTCGAAGGAAGAAATATGCTTTCAATTATCATCAAAGCAATAAATATCCGATAAGTCAAGCCACCAATCACAGCAATCCAACAATGCCACGTATCACACAAAAACTAATCCAACATATCAGATGTCTTCAGAGACTGCATTCATATA
The DNA here is from genome assembly GCA_030819835.1 of Acmispon strigosus. Taxonomy (NCBI): domain Eukaryota; kingdom Viridiplantae; phylum Streptophyta; class Magnoliopsida; order Fabales; family Fabaceae; genus Acmispon; species Acmispon strigosus. The sequence goes on from JAUAMA010000007.1 coordinate 36,341,552, forward strand.
TCAATCAATACAGTTTAAAGTTGAGTGGTTCTCAGAACGCCGTCAACTATAATTATAAAGATCATAGTGTAGCATGGTATATATTTATACTTATGCTAATAGACAGAGATACGAAGTGCCCTTACCTTAAAGGTAGTCGATCCTGGCGGTCACGTAAACTCCGTGCCTCTAGATCGGTACGGGGCCTCGTTATCCTTCAACAAACACAACCTAGCTTAGAACTTTGAACTTAAACCTATGGTCAAGGGGCTGGTCTAAACAGGGGTCTAAACACTTAGACAAAGGTTCTACAACTTAGGAAATGCTCGGAGGTCGAAGACACTTAAACAAGATTTTCAACGATTAACAAAAGAACTTAGAAAAAACCTAAGTTACAAAAATCCAAATTTTCCAAAACTTAAACCATACAATGAGCATCAAGGCTAGATGCTTGCAAACTATTTTGAAGCCTTAATCAAGATTTTAGAAGACAAAATCACACACATTTTTATCAAACTTCAATTCTGCCCAAAATTCTAAAAACCCTAAAATTTTCCAAATTTTCACCCAACACTTCACTCAATTTTCAAATCAATCACACAATCAAAAACATAACTTTTAAATCCAATTTCCACACCAATTTCCCCAAGTTTTCAGAATTTTCAAAACCCTAATTTGAACTTTAAGTTCCGAAATCAAATTTACCCAAGAATTCAATTTTAGTCCCTCTAAACTTTAACTCTCAAAACCAAATGACAATAAATTTTCCAAGCCCTTAAAACATTTTCTAACTCTCGGCCTCTTCATAAAAAATTAGGGCAATTATTTTCCTTTGCATCAAACCTCACATACAAGCTTTAAACACTACAAAAAGCTAGTTAGAAAATCAATTTTCCAAAGTTCTACAACACTAGTCAATTCGGCCAAACAACTTTAATTCAAGGGAAATTGTTTCTTCCAAATCTAATTTGTACACATCAAAGACAACAAGAAATCTAGGGTGAATAATTACCTAAGCTTGAAAAATCACTTTTCCAAATAATCAATTTTTCAAAAACAAAACTTCCAAGAAAATAAATTAGAGATTGTCAAAGATCAATGTCATGGGAATGACTTTTCCAAAGGGAACCCTAACAAAAACCCAACTTAAATTTTTTCAAAGAACCAAAACTCATTCAATCAAAAATCCAATCGGTTCAAAATGAAGCTAAAGGTAGTGGGAACAACAATTATGAAGGGACTTTCTAGTTCTAGTACTTGCATAAAATCCAAACTCAACAAATTGAAAAACCGAATCGGTAGCAATATAGATCAAGAGGAGAGGAACACTTTACCTCAAAGAATCAAGTGCAAAGGAGATAAGGAAGGGCTGCCATGGAGGAAGGAGAGGGGCGGCCAAAGCTTGAGGAGGAAGAAGATGAATAGTAGACTCATCAAAGCTTCACTTTCTCTCTCTAACAATCACTAAACTCACAAGATTCCACTTAAAATGAATTAAGGGTGGGGTTTCACCCCTTTAGTGGCCCTTGGCCGTAGGTTTAGACGGTAAAATGGGGTGGGGTATTTAATTTTTTTCTTACCTTAAGGACCTAAGTGAAAATGGTAAATGGTTAAGGTAAAAAAAACTTTTACTGTTCGAGGACCAAACCGTAAGGTTTTCAAAGTTCAGGGACTAAACTCTAAGCTTAGAAAGTTCTAATAAATATCTAGGTTTGTTTATTAATAAATTCTTAATCATGACGTGTCAGTGCGTCAAAGCGTCAGTGCGTCAATGCGTCAGTGCGTCAATGCGTCAGTGCGTCAATGCGTCAGTGCGTCAAGTCACCGGTCATCATCGGGATCTGGTCATCAGTGAGCACCTCAATGTCACTGAGAACATCTGCCCCGGGGTCATTTATTAGTTTCGGGTACTGGGCCCGCACAATTCGGGGCCGGGTTGATCTTTCTCTAAGTCCGCGCCACGCTGCCCGAAAACACTATTCACCGGGTCACTATTCACAAAAATCTTCTGCGCAAAATTGGTCTCGAAACGCCAAACGAAATGGTTTGGAGCTTTTCAGATTCTCAATCCGGGGTCCCGAAGTCGTCTGTTTCTTCTGTTGAAGTTTCGGCTAAAAGTCCCGTTAGAGTGAAAAATCCTTCCCGGGCTCCAGGAGGAAACCATATCAATATTACAGTCGTTCTTCACGAATTTTTCCACTGATCGTGGTGATTGATAGTGAGAACGTCTAATTCTCGTCTGAACTTAAAGTCAGGTCTAGCTTGGTTTCCTACCAAGTGTCGCAAAGAATACTTCATCGGTACTTCGACTGACGATATCGTTTGCCGATGCCGCCGAGCGGATGCAAACAGTACCTTGGAATAATTAAATAATTATTTAATTACTGGGGAAAATTCCGGGTGTTACAATCCTACCCCCCTTAAATTAGTTTCATCCTCGAAACTATAGGTCGACGAAATGCTTGGGTATTTCCTTTCCCTACTTTCTCTTCGGGTTTCCACGTTGTTCCTTCCGTGGTTCGTCCAACACTGCTGGCTAGGGAAATTCTCTCCCCTTGGAACTTCTTACCGTCCTTGTCCTCGGTCCTCATAGATGAGACTATGAGTGATAGGTCATCCTTGAGTTGCAAGTGCTCTAACTCAACAACTATGCATAAGCCTACCGGGCTTAATTGCCTTCCCGACTCCCGTCGTCAGGGTCTTTCGAGGTAGGCATGTTCCTCGTTTCATGCTCCAATCCTCCTACTGGCGTAGTCCTTACGCCTGCTCTAAGAAGTTCTCATCTTTTCTTTACTCGACTCAAACCCTGCCATGGTTTGCCGAGCAAGTCTACTCCAATTACCAGCTTCCACCGCCTCGGTGTAGCTCGAAACATCTCGCGTCCATACTTCACTTCACAGGGTTCCATCCCTGGGTTGCACGATAGTCGTCGCTGAAGGTAAACTCTATCAAAGGTAGTTGTTCCCTCCAGCTTTCACGATGGTCCAAGACACAAGCCTTGAAAATCCTCTAGTGATCCCAATATCTGTTTTTTTCTGCTTTGCCGTCGAAGGGTGACAGAAGAATCTTGGTCCCGTTTTCAAATACTGTTAGGCATAAACTAAGCAGTCAAGCACATAGGTAACATTCAAGTTGACACGTAAGGCACATTCCACACCAAAATAGATGAACGGTGTGGTTGATGGCTCTACGGTTCCTATGTGCAAGTACAACTCCCCGTTGTACAAAGAAATTTCATTCAGAAAGATAACACCAAACCTCGTACATTGGTGGGACATTCAACCGATTTCCGTGCGAAAAAGTGCCACAGACAGTCGGGAGTTGTCACTTACACGGGTACGTTTCGCGTAAAGTTCCCGAAAGATTGCATCTTCAGTCTAGGGTGCTGCTTAACCCTAACTGTAATGACTTCAAATTGCTCGATTTCGACGAGAGGGCTTCAACTCTAAGCTCCTTGGATCGTTCCCTCAAGGGCGATTGGAATATCTTTCCATACCCGAGGTGATGCTGGGCACGTTCTGTGCAGCTAAGCATCTTTTGAAAGCATACTTCTGACGTCCGTTGTACGTTGAAGATTTTATTTGCGGGTAGAGGTGACCTGACTTTATCAATCCTCGAATACCTATATCCCTTGATGTATTGTCCCACTTCCACTCGGGGACGTTAAGGGGCTGAAAAATTTCTGCCTGCTCCTCATGTTCCGTCCTTGCCTTCTGATAAGTAAGGTATGCCATCACACTCAGTCAATCTGCTTCCTTGTTCATAATGCCTCTAAAATCGACCCGAACCTGGAAATCGGTCCTGAACCCGAAAATTTGGCTCAAACCCAAAAATCTGGCCTGAATATGAAAAATCAACCCCGAACTCGAAAATCGACCCGTACCTGAAAGTCGAGCCCAAATAGGAAAAATTGGTCCCGAACTCGAAAATTGGCTCAAATTTGAAAAATCAAACCCGAACCTGATAATCGGACCCGAATCTGAATTATCGGTCACAACCCTAAAATCGGACCCGAACTCGAAAATCGGTCTCGAACCCGAAAATCGGGCCCGAATATGAAAAATTTGGCTCAAACTTGAAAATCAACCCTAAACACGAAAATTGAGTCCAAATCTGAAAAATCAGTCCCAAACTCGAAAGTCGGGCCCGAAACTGGAAAATCGGTCCTGAACCCAAAAATCGACCATGAACTAGAAAATCAGGCCTAAATCTGAAAAATCAGTCCGAACACAAAAAGAGGGTCTGAATTTGAAAAATCGGTCTTAATCCAAAAATCGGGCCCGAATCTAAAATATTGATCTCGAACTCTAAAATCGGGCCTGAACTAGAAAATTGGGCCCGAACCTCAAAATTGGGCCCAAAATCAAGGCCTAATTTGAAAAATAGGTCCCAAATTCAAAAATCGGGACATGACACGAAAATCGAGCCTGCATATGAAAATTAGCCTCGAATATGACCATTGACCTTGAACCCTCAAAATCGACGCCCGAATTTATGGTTCGGGGTTGATTTTAGTGTTCAAGGCCAATTTAAGGGTTCGAGCTCGATTTTCAGGTTCGGGTCGGTTTTAGGGTTAGGGACCGATTTTCAGATTCGAACCCAATTTTCGAGCTCAGTCCTGATTATTGAGTTGGGAACTAACTTTTTAGATTCAGGCCCGATTTTCGAGTTCGGGACCGATTTTTCTGATTCGGGTGCGACTTTCAGGTTCGGGTCGACTTTCGAGTTTCGAACGGATTTTTCAAATTTGGGCCCGATTTTCGGGTTTAGAACAAATTGGAAGCCGATTTTTCGGTGCTGATTCTTGGGTTTCAAACCGATTTTTGGGGTTTATAAACTTTTTTATCAATGAATTTTTTTGTAAAAAGATCGAAGTTAATGGATGGTTGGATATTGATCCATTAAAATTCACTAATGGATGGGTTGGATGGATATTTTTAAATGGGTCATGGATGGATTGGATAACTTTTGAAGCAATTTAAATGGATCCATAATGGGTTAATTGATGGTTTTGACCCATCCATTACAATGTGGATCCAAATCCGTCCAACCCATCCATTTGACACCCTTACACATAGGGGAAGTCCTGCAAATACTTATAAATGGAGAAGTACTGCTAATACTTTATATAGTGAAAATCATGGTGAAAAAAGCTAAGGACTAGACGTAGCCCAGGTTGTGGTGAACTACGATAAATCTCTATGTGGTTTTCTTTATCCTTCTCCTGCATTCGCCTACTCATTTATCTGTTGCAACTCCTAACCGAAGCAATGCTAAAGAAGAACTTGAAAAAGAGATAAAAAGTTGTCAACCACAAAAAGTTTTTACGGACACAATTCAACCTCTCCCCTTCTTGTGTCCCTGTACTAAACTTCAAACATGTATGTTTAGCTATCCATACTTTAAAAAAAATTAGTTCTAAAATTGTAAAATCGCAATTTTACCCTTATTAAACAAACGATTCGTACTGAGTGTTCGGGACAACATGAAAATGGAAATTTCAAGTTAAGTTGTATTTACGTGATGCTTTGGTGTATAGAAAAATGAGTTCGTTGTTAAAAAAATTAAGAGAAAATTTTGGATAATTAATTGGTTATGGCAGAGGCCTATTGTGGGAAAAAGGATGGGAAATTTCTATGTTAAAAGCTTGGTTTTGAATTGATTTGTGTTAAAAGTTGAGTCTTGAGGAAAAAAATCCATGGGGGAGTTCTTGACTTAACAAGAGTGTTAGCCTTCATTTTCGTCTTCATTGTTGTGGTTGTAGTTTTGAAAGTTTTGATCTTTGAAACTTTGAAGTATTAAAAATGTAAAGTTTGGTTTTAGTCCTTAAAACGTGATAGCCATTGTCTTGATCTTTACATTCCTGGGTTTAGTTTTTTTAAAAAGGTGATTTTGAGCTTTTAGGAAATATTAAGAACTTCTTATCTTTGGTTTTGAAATTCTTTTCTTTACATTCATGGTGATTTTGAAATATCTTCTTATGCTTGGTTGAGCTTCTGTCTCTATCCACAAATCCTTTCTAGATACATGATTATTCCAGTCGACTCTTCTACTTTGTCATGTCAACAGCTAAACCCGTAGTTTCGACTAGCAAGGCAATGACTAGTCCCTATGTTATGCTAACTTATCTTTTCGACTATTAAAGACATCACAGATTTTTAGACTATTAAAGACATTACAGATTTTTAGCTTTGGGTGCAACAGAAACTAATAGTATTGTTTGGCAGTAACTGTGGAAGAGTAGTGAAGTTAATTTTCACTTCTTGTATTCCATATCATAATTATAAGGAGCTTCGGTGATTTATACAACCCTAATTTTAAACATTGTCCTACGAAATATGATGGATCTATGACTCAAGAGGTGTGATGAATAGTAAAAAATTAAAATAGATAAATATTCACTTTTGAAGGAAAACACATGAGTTATGATTCATAGACGTTTTTTAGGTGTAGACACTCAGAGAGAGAAAGGAAGAGAGAGAGAAAGGAAGAGAAGTAGTGAATGTGATATATGATTGATGTGATAATAAGAGAGAGATAGAGAGAAAAATGAAGGTGATTATGGATGTCTGCACTGTTTATATGTTTATGAATCATTTTCACACATCGAAAGAGATCGAAGAAGATGAGAATCGAATTTTTTTTAAAAGAAAATCGAAGTTCTTTATTAACAGTATCATATGTGTATATCAATTCATCATTAAAAAATTATAAAAATGTCTAATACGAAAATAAACTGAGAGAGAAAGGGGAAGAAAACAGAAGGCTGCAACGCAGAAAATGGATTGCTTAAGGCTATATTTGGCATGATATGACTATGTTTCGCTCATATGCATTTATAAGTTAGTTGAAAGCTGAAAAATTAGCTGAAAGTTTATAAGCTAGTTTAAATTTAAAAGTTTATAAGCTAGCTGAAAGCTAAAAATCGAAAAATTACTTGATTAAAAAAATAATTTAGCAAAACTAGCTATTGAACAAACTGAAATCGTAAAATAGCATAAAATCACATATTTTTATAATTCTTTTAAATTTTTTCGATACAATTTTAATATTTGACATTACTTTATTTACATATCAAAACTTATATGATATTCCTATTATAATAATTACCACTTTAAATATTTAAATTTAGTTCAAGTTGTTTATCACATAATATTTTTTATTATATTTTTTTCAGATTTATATTAAATTAAATAGAATAAAAAAATTACTTTAAGCTTTAAGCTAATAGTAAATAGAGTGCCTACCTGAAAGAAGAAGCTTCTGCATGGTGCGTTAACGAATAAGAAAATATTATAATTAAAGTTTAGTGATTTTATAAATATAAAAAAGTAATGATAAGGTTAAAATTGAGAATAAATTGAATAAGTCTGAAGTTTTAAACTATAAGCTACCAGCTAGCTTAGATAGCTTATTAAAAAAGGTGTAAGCTAATAAAATAAGTGCATTTACCAATATTTTTTAGAAGCTTTTAAACTAGTTAAAAAAAATTAAGCTAACTCAAATGTTATTCCAAAATATGGCGTAGGAGAGTTTATTACAATTAATGTTCTAGAATATCTACAGCTGTACAATAATAATAAGAATATTTCAAACTCAAAAGTAGGAAGTACAAAAAGATACTACTAGGTAACAGAAAAGTAAAAAATAAAAAGTGAAATAACAAATGAAAGGATTCTTTAGCTTCCTTCTAGAAGCCTATACACATTCTTTAATAATGTCACGATTTGGAGTTAATATTATAAGGGTTTACTTAACATGCACAAAGAAAAAATTGTGCAACCTTGCAAACCTAGGCAAATTGTTCCTTTTACCCCTCTTCTATGAATTAATCACATTAGCATCCTTCCACCATCTTCATCAAACCTCCTTAAGAACAACAACAACCTTTTTCAATCTCTGCCCATCACTGTAAAACAACTACCATAGAAGCATCATCATCGCATAATTCCTCCATCAAACCCTAGCTTTCACCTCGTAAAACCACTAGAGATTGAGCTAACCACAGAATCCTTCACATCTCCCTCACCAAAATAAACATTAACCTAACCCAGAAATCCATGGATCCAGTTTGTCGCCGTTCGTCGATGGCTGATCTTCATATCCACGTTGGTAGCCATTGATGTTGCTGAAGAAGGTTAAAGTGGTTGGCACTCCATTCGGATCATAGATCTAGTTTGTCGCCGTCCGTCGCTCGTTGTTCGTCGTCATCTCGTGGTTCGTCGCTCGCCATTTTCACCGTTGTTTGTCACCGCCACCAGATCTACAGAGAGGAAGGATCATCCGCCGCTACAAGCATCAGACTGTAGAGGGGAACAAACCCTCCACCTCCAAGTTCAACATACTGGAGATCATGGGAAGAAGAGGACTGTACAATGGTAAAAAGGCCTACAACCTCCTATCTGCTTCACCAACACCTCCGTGATTCCGGTCTGCTTCCCTCTTCTTCCACCAACCTTAAAAGTTTTAATTTTTACACTCTTTCTTTCTTTCTTCTTGGTTCTTGGAGTGAGAATCTGGGCTTTAGGTTCTGAAATCTGGGTTGTGGTGGTTGGGGGTGGTGATTCGGTGTGGGCTTGGGTTGGGGGTGGTGGCGGGATGTTGAAGATGAAGATGAGGAGGCTTGATGAATGTGGAATCACCATGTTGAAGATGAAGATGATTGATAAAATTTTATTTTCAGAAAAAATTATTTTAAAATTTTGTTTTTTAGAAATTAAATTAAAAAACTGGAAAACCCATATTAGCAAGTCAGATTCTATGTGTTGTTGTTTTTGGTGATGGGTGCGCCTAACTAGATATCTAGGAAAAAATTGATGAAGATGATAGAAGGATGATGATGGAATTAATTCCTGAAGCAGAGGTAAAAGGGTAATTTCCTAATAGTGTGCAAGGTTGCACAATTTTTTCTTTGTGAATATTAAGTGAACCCATATTATAATTGGTGACATTCATTAATATCTACAAAATTCACATGTTCACTTAAGAATTCCTACTTATAGATGTAGAGATTCTACACTCATTTTTTATTGAAGTAAAAGATTCTACACTCTTGTTTTTGAAGTAAAAGATTCTAAACTCAATAATAGGGACCAACTTCGCTTAATATTGTATGTGACCGGCAATTTTCATAGTCTAAACATATACTCTCTCTCCCTTATTATAAGTCATCTTTTTTGAAAAAAAATAATTGTGCATCACTTTATAATATCTGTATAACATTAATTAATTTTTTTTTCCATATTTACCCTTATTTAATGCTTAGCATTAAAAGAAAATCTCTACTTTTCAAAATTAAATTTTATTTCCAAACTACATGTCATTTATATTTGTTTCTAAATACTTTCAAAACCTTTAATTTTCTATTGGTGGGTGGACTAAGATTTGCATCACACATAATTAGAATTTGAAAAGTCTATACTCCTACTGCTAGTTTCTATATGTCTATTGATTACAAACTTTTTATTTCCCAAAAAAGTTAAAGAAGTGTCATCATAATAATTCATGGATTTATATGCAGCAATTGGGAGAGAGATTTTAAAGATAGTGGATTATAAATATGCAGTAAAGTAGAGATAATTTTTTTTGAATTGATAAACTTTAATTAAGGGTAGTTTGGGAAAATTATTTAAAAGAACCTACAAATTTATTGTTACCGACTACTTTTAACCACTTTTTTTAATCTTGATGAATTAGTTATTTTTGACTTATAATAAGGGACGTAGAGAGTAATTATGAGACTTAAATCCTCTAAAAAAATGAGTTTGAATCAGGTATAAGCATATATCATAACAAGGACTGCAAAATCACTTACAATTAAAATGGGGGTCAGTCGTTGGTTGAAAGAAAAAAGTTCTCGTACAATCGTGCTTGTTCGGTGAAGACTAAGGTTTGTTAGCAAAAAACTTGGGTATGGTGCAATAATGAGATGAATTTTGCAAACTTTATAGTTTAGTCCTTTTTAATATAATATAGAGAAATTAAATAATAATCCTCTCATTTAAAAACTTAACACTTTAGCCCTCCAATCTCTCTTCATTCTCCCTTACCAACCAGAAACCTTATGAGTTTTCTTCTCACCCCCACAACTCGCCGTCGCCCTTCCCTCTCTCTCCCACCACCGCCACCGACCCAATTTCCCCTTCCCTGACCTTCGACCCTTGCAGAACCATTGTCCACCCTCATCATCGCCGTCAGATTCGCTTCCCCTATCCGAATCCATTACCATCGACCCATTCTTGTCCGGCGAACCACGCAGCCACAACCCACGAGGTTGTCTTCCTTGACCTGAGCTCCGGCGGCATGGTGACGGAGCAGCAGTGGCGTGGGGAGGAAGAGGAATGGAGCAGCGACAACGTTGGGTATGGCGACGAAGGCGCTGGGTATTCCACAACGGCTGGCCCTGGAGCGAGGCTGTAGCGCGATTTTTGAGAGGGGAAGAAGAGGGTTTGGGTGAGCGGCGGCGAAAGGTTTAGGTCGCGAGCTCGAAGGGGAACAAGAGGTTGGTCGAAGGAAGGAGCGGTGGCGGTGAGAGGAAGAGGAATGGCGACGGTGAGAGGAAGAGGAACGGCAGAGGCGAAGGAGGGGCGGCGAGAGGCAGGGGAATCATGATAGGTTTAGGTCGCGAGCTCGAAGGGGAACAAGAGGTTGGTCGAAGGAAGGAGCAGTGGTGGTGAGAGGAAGAAGAATGGCGACAGTGAGCGGAAGAGGAACAGCAGAGGCGAAGGAGGGGCGGCGAGAGGCAGGGGAATCATGGGGGCCTTTGTGGGAATTATGGAAAATGTGGGGTACCATTGTAATTATTTTCCTTCTCACGCATGGTACCATTGTACCTACCTTGTGCACCATACACGATAATTGTACTCCACAAACATAAAGTTCTTTTTCTGAATAGATACCCCACCACGATATTCTTTCCTACTATTGTTTCACGCAAAGTCCTTTTTAATTCATTTACCAGATTCTCTTTCCAAAGTTCATGGTCCTCTTAACTTTTCCAATTGGGAAAGTAATCATTCACCTGACTTTGTTTTTTTGCCTTTGGCCCATTTACGTTAAATTGATAGTTATTTCTTTTTTTTTTTCCTTCCGAGAAAGTGCAAACTCTACGGACCCGTTTATTGGTTATAATAGGATAAAAACAGAATATAATAAAGAGTTGGATAAAGGCAGAATACGATAAGAGTATGACAGATTCTTATCCTATCATTTGTTTTAGGTGAACAAAATATTAATAGGATATTATACAGAAAATAAAAAATGTAACGAATTTCCTTTTAAAATAAAAAATACATAATAATTTTAAAATTTAATTTTCTAAATAATTTTTTAAAAAAGTGATTATTCTATTAAACTTAATTTTTTTTACATTTTTATAAATGAACCTACGTTTTAATATTAACTAAACAATAACAACTAGTAATTGATAAATAATAAAATTAATATATTATTAAAATTAAAAAATTAAATTTATTAATTAATATTATTATAAATTATATAAAATATAAATATTGAAATTAATTTTGGGTTATTGTAATAAATAAACAGAAAACTAATCATATCCTGTCAGGATAATTTTTATTTCAACTCCCTTTAGGATAACTTTTACACATGATGAACATAATAGGATAAGGACATGATAGTGTTATCCTATCCTGCTGGCACAAGAAAAAACAAATTACAGCAGAATAGAATTACTACTATTTTATCTTGTCTGCTTATCATGTCCACCAAAGGGACTCTACATTTCTTCCCACTCACAATGGTGATTCCATTTTGAGTAATGCCAATCTCCTCTTGTAAATATCCATATAGAGCCCATTTGTTTACACTTATTTTCGTGTTCCATTATCATAAATTGTAACATGCATTATATCGCTTGGGTATTTTCCCATCAAATAAAAGTATGCTTTCAAACTTCGAAAAGTGTGTGTTTAGAAAATTAATGTTATAGCTGTAGATACTTTTCGGCTAAGAAAAATTGTCTCAAGTATTCATTTGCAATATTGCCCACTTTCAAACTCTACTTTTGTATTGTATATATCTAATATCTTATATATGTCCATTTAAGTAATTTTGTCTATAAAAGTGATTTCATTTTATTCCACCTAAACAACATTTAATTTTTTAAACTTAATTTTACACATCATTCTCTAACACAAATTCGTTCTTTTAAACTTAATTGTGTCAAACATAATAACTATATCAAACTTTATTTAATGGTAGACCAAAAGGACTCAAATTGAAGCCCTGGTTGCAACTCAGGAATCGTTTGGAATGAGGAGCCTCCTAACAAATAACTAACAAATAACAAGGATCTGATTTCAGAAGTCGAAGTGGTTGTCGATGAGGATTGGTGATTTTGACGTTTCTTCTCCCGTTGACTGTGATCCTTTCGGATGTAACAAGTGAGTTATCCCATCTGATGAGAGCATCAATGACATTTAGAGGTTCACACATTCATCAATAGTGTGGTCGTGACAATCACGGAATGCTCCGTTCTTTGTCATATGTGTGTAAGGTGCGAGACGAGGTGCCACAATCCTTGAGATGTTAGCAAGTTTGGCGTTCAGTACTTCCCAGTATATCTTGGAGGGGCGGGTACATAGAGAGGTATAGCTATTATAGCGCATATTCATAGTCGAGTACCTTCTCCAATGTTTGGAGCTTGTAAGTGCATGTTGTTCGAAGCCTTATTCTTCTGCCTCCATTTTCGGTACCCTTTAGCTCTCAAGGCTCCATTTCGCTAAGGTGGTCTTCTCAAATAATGAATTTTAAAGCCCATTCCTTAAACTCCGTGAGTGGTTGAGGTGAGCCTCCATCCAATGACATTTCAAAGGCAGATCCATTCTTTAAAGATTCTATAGCAATATACAACATAGGATGGTTAGACAAAAAGGGAATTAAAGAGGCTTCGTAATAAAACCTGGAGAGGAATAAGAGGAGGGACTCATTGTTTCCTTGCTTGAAGTGAGCGAAGGAATAGGAAGTCCTAGGGCGGTTCCTGTTGTTGATCTAGTGGTCTAGAACTGTGTTGATAGGTTCTTCAACCTGTAAAAGATTTGGGTGCTAATGGCTGAACCAACTGAGGGTAGTGTCTCACAAGCTTCATGGAAAAACCTGACAAACGATATCTCGTGGGGCTCACTACTACAAAATTGTCATTTTACCATGGTTACAGGCAGCATATTACCACGGTTAAACCGTGGTATTGCTCGACGTAGTAATGGATCAATTACCATGATTGAAGGAGAAACTGTGGTAGTATCATGACTCTGTTACCACGGTTCAAGGAGGAATCGTGGTAATATGTTTGGTTTTTTCTTTTTACTTTTGTTACCATGATTCCCGTATGAACCGTAGTAATATGTTTGGTTTTTTTTATCTCTGTTACCACGGTTCTTGTATGAACCATGGTAATATGTTTAGTTTTTTTTTTTAACTCCAGAGAGGCATTTCTTCATTGTCCAGGGGCTCTGAGCGACCAAAGAGTGGTTTTTCATTGCCCAGGGCCGCTGAGCGACTATCAGATAGAATTATGCATAAAAAACAGGGCATTTTCAATAATCTATAATGCTACATACAGATTAGAGAATAATCAAATCATATCCATCATGCAATCATAATATTATAAACACCACCCAAACAAAAATCTGCCCCATGCCAAGGAAAAAGGTAATTTTGGGTGGTAACTAAAACATGCTCTCTATAGGAAACTATCCTAATATCTCGTTACTTCTATGCAAAAACAACTTCAGCAGTAGAACTATTGATACTGATCGAGTACACCTCACATACGTGTAGCATAAATTATTTGTCAGCCCCTACAACTCATCTGCTTTGAAGTTATTATCATCATATAGTACATGACAGTGAGTAGGTGGATCTGCTGGATCGTTGAATTCCAGCATGACTGTTGAGATAAAAATCGAACTCCGTTGGATGGCAAATTGTGGTGTCAACAACAGCTCCTGACATTATATTTCCAAAAAATAAAACAATGAATAAAAAGAGAAGGAGATTCATACATCAACTTGAAGAAAAGTTAAAACAAATTAAAAATACAACCATACAGCCAAGCAGTACATGTTGTGCCAGAAATTAGGGAATAAGGGAGGAGCTTATTGATTCTAGAATCGATTCCATAGAATCATTGAAGTTATCCGTAGAGTCATCGGAGTCTTCAGAGAGAAGTGGATCATTAATGGAAAGACCCCTTGACCGGAAGAATTCTACTCCGATATCTTGACAAGCCAACTCCTCTAAAGTGTTCCAAGCCAAAAAGGGCAACCCATTTGGACCCCTAAGGAGTTATGTTACGAGGAAACCATAGGGAATGGTTTTCTGATTGCCAACCAGAGCAGAAGCAAGATGATTGTAGACGATGTCTACAACATTAAGGTACTCTTCATTCATAATTGTGTACATGATAAACAGGTCTTTGTCAAGCACGTCTCTCATACGATCTATTCTTGGACAAAGCATGGTTGTGACCAGTAGGTGTAAAACTCTGTCAGGAAAGGGGAGGGATGAGTAGAGAGAGCGCTGAGAGTGAGAGGGGGGGGATTTTTCATGTAATAGATAACTGTATCAATATCTTCTTCATCGCAGTCTCTTTTCCAAAATTCAGAGTATGTCACTCCTTCACCTCACTATTGAGGAGTTCTCCAAGTTTCTCTCTGGTTAGGGAAACTCATGATTCACCACTGTTCCAACCAAGTCTCTGTTGTGAACAAAGGACAAGGAGGACTAGAAGGTCAAGATCAGTTCTGGGTACGATGGCTCATCAGAGGTACCACACAATGCAGAGCATTGGCAGAGGCCTATTGTGGGAAAAAGGATGGGAAATTTCTATGTTAAAAGCTTGGTTTTGAATTGATTTGTGTTAAAAGTTAAGTGTTGAGGAAAAAAATCCATGGGGGAGTTCTTGACTTAACAAGAGTGTTAGCCTTCATTTTCGTCTTCATGGTTGTGGTTGTAGTTTTGAAAGTTTTGATCTTTGAAACTTGAAGTTTTAAAAATGTAAAGTTTGGTTTTGGTCCCTTAAAACGTGATAGCCATTGTCTTGATCTTTACATTCATGGGTTTAGTTTTTTTAAAAAGGTGATTTTGAGCTTTTAGGAAATATTAAGAACTTCTTATTGTTGAAAGGTAAATTAATATTGAAAAATGATTATTTCATTTGATTACTGTATCTGATACAACTTATATACAAAATTATCTATGAGCTGTCTATGAGCTGTTACAGCTTGGCAAAAAACTAATTCTGTAACAAACTAACTAACTCTAACAAAACTAACTTGCAAACAAACTAACTCTAACTTAAGTAACAGAAATTAAGTTATATATAGAGTATTTCCAATATCCCCCCTCAAGCTGTAGCATATATATTCTTAATGCTCAGCTTGGACAAAAGAGATTGAAATTGTGCTGGATGCAATGGTTTAGTATGAAGATCTGCGAGTTGTGACAGAGTTGGAATTGGCATAAGCTTGATGACCCCAGCTTGGACTTTATCTCTTATAAGATGACAATCAATTTCAATATGTTTAGTCCTCTCATGCATAGCTGGGTTCTGAGCAATTTGGATAGCAGGACGATTGTCACAATATAGGGAAACTGGTTGTGACAGAGGTTGTTGTAGATCATGAAGTAAGTAAAGCAACCATTGAATTTCACATGTTGTGGATGCTAAGGCCCTATATTCAGCTTCAGTAGATGACCTGGATATTGTTACTTGCTTCTTTGACTTCCAGCTAATTAATGATGAGCCATAGAAAATATTAAAACTAATGACAGATCTTCTGGTTTCAGGACAAGCTGCCCAATCTGAGTCACTAAAAGCCTTGAGAGAGTGATCTGAGTCTGAAGGAAAAAACAAGCCTTGACCTGGACTATTCTTTATGTACCTCAACACTCTCAATGCTGCTGCATAATGATCTTCCATAGGATTAGAGAGAAATTGGCTAAGTGTGCTAACAGCAAAACACAAATCAGGTCTTGTGTTGGTAAGATAAAGCAATCTACCAAGTAATCTTCGATAAGCATGAACATCTGAATAAGGTGTTCCTTCTGACTTAGTAAATTTAGTTCCGGGTTGTATAGGTGTAGAAACAGGTTGAGATGCCAACAATCCTGCATCTTCTAACAACTCTAGAGCATATTTTCTCTGGGATAAAATGAGACCTTGTGCAGATCTCGCCACTTCTAAACCCAGGAAGTATTTGAGCTGACCCAGATCTTTAATTTTGAACTTAGCATCCAAAACTGTCTTTACAGTTTGGATTTCGGTAATGTCATCTCCTGCCAAAACTATATCATCCACATAAACAAGTAATATGGTGATATGAGCAGAATTACTTTTTACAAAAAGTGAATAGTCAGATTTTGATTGTAGGTAACCCAAGGACAGCAAAGTAGTTGTCAATTTATGATTCCACTGTCTGGATGCCTGTTTAAGTCCATACAAAGACTTAACCAGTTTGCAAACCTGTCCTGTTTTGGCGGTCTTGTATCCAAGAGGCAATGACATGTATACCTCCTCATCAAGGTCTCCATGTAAGAAAGCATTATTTACATCCAATTGATGTAATTACCAATGCTTTGAAGCTGCCATAGCCAAAACTAGCCTTACTGTTGTGAGCTTGACAACAGGTGAAAAAGTTTCAAAATAATCTAGACCTTGTTGTTGAGTGTAGCCTTTAGCTACTAACCTTGCCTTATACCTTTCAATGCTTCCATCAGCCAATCTCTTGATTTTATACACCCATTTGCACCCTATAGGTTGCTTACCAGGAGGCAAATCAGTTAAAATCCAAGTTTTGGTACTTTCTAAAGCTTCAATTTCCTGGTCCATAGCCTTTCTCCAACAATCATGTTTGATGGCTTGATTATAGGTTTTGGGTTCAATGATTTGGGAAAGACTCAGAGCAAATGATTTATGAGAAGAGGACAAGACATTATATGAGAGATAATCAGAAATAGGATACAATGTACCTGTAGTTGATTCTGTAACAAACTAACTAACTCTAACAAAACTAACTTGCAAACAAACTAACTCTAACTTAAGTAACAAAAATTAAGTTATATATAGAGTATTTCCAATACTTATCCTGGGTTATGAACTTCTTATTCTTACAGTCACGGTGATTTTGAAATATCTTCTAATCCTTGATTGAGCTTCTGTCTCTACCCACAAATCCTTTCTAAATACATGATTATTCCAGTTGACTCTTCTACTTTGTCATGTCAACAGCTAAACCCATAATGTCGATTAGCATCGCAATGACTAGTTCCTATGGTACACTAACTTATCTTTTCAACTACTAAAAGACGTTACAGAATTTTAGCTTTGGGTGCAACAGAAACTAATAGTATTGTTTGGCAGTAACTGTGGAAGAGTAGTGAAGTTAATTTTCACTTCTTGTATTTCATATCATAATTTTAAGGAGCTTCGGTGATTTATACAACCCTAATTTTAAACATTGTCCTATGAAATATGATGGATCTATGACTCAAGAGGTGTGACGAATAGTAAAAAATTAATATAGATAAATATTCAATTTTGAAGGAAAACACATCGAAAGAGATCGAAGAAGATGAGAATCGAAATTTTTTAAAAGAAAATTGAAGTTCTTTATTAACAGTATCATATGTGTATATCAATTCATCATAAAAAAATTATAAAAATGTCTAATACGAAAATAAACTGAGAGAGAAAGGGGAAGCGTTCAGAAGGCTGCAATGCAGAGAATGGATTGCTTTCGGCTATGTTTGGCATGATATGACTATGTTTCGCTCGTATGCTTTGATAAGTCAGTTGAAAGCTGAAAGTTTATAAGTTAGTTAAAATGTAAAAGTTTATAAACTAACTGGAAGCTAAAAATTGAAAAATTACTTGATTAAAAAAATTGTTTAGCAAAACTAGCTATTGAACAAACTGAAATTGTAAAATGGCATAAAATCACATATTTTTATAATTCTTTTAATTTTTTTTTTGATGCAATTTTAATATTTAACATTACTTTATTTATACATCAAAACTTATATAATATTTCAGAATTTTATTAAATTAAATAGAATAAAAATTAACTTTAATCTTTAAGCTATTGGTAAATAGAGTGCTACCTGAAAGATGAAGCTTCTGCATGGTGCGTTAAAGAATAAGAAAATATTATAATTAAAGTTTAGTGATTTTATAAATATAAAAAATGAATGTTAAGGATAAAAATGAGAATAAATTGAATAAGTCTAAAGTTTTAAGCTATAAGTTACCAGCTACCTCATGTAGCTTATTAAAAAAGGTGTAAGCTAATAAAATAAGTGCATTTATCAAATATTTTTGAAAAGCTTTTAAACTAGTTAAATAAATTTCAAAATAGGTAAAAAAAATTAAGCTAACTCAAATGTTATTCCAGAATATGGCGTAGGAGAGTTTATAACAATTAATGTTCTCGAATATCTACAGCTGTACAATGATAATAAGAATATGCCAAACTCAAATATAGGAAGTACGAAGTACAAAAAGATACTACTAGGTAACTAATGAAAGGATTCTTTAGCTTCCTTCTAGAAGCCTATACACATCCTTTAATAATGTCACGATTTGGGTGGAGGAAATTCCATTGGTTGTTGTCCTTTTGATGACTGCTGATATTTTGGCTTCTGAGTCTTCTATTTCTTCTTAATATATTTCGCATGTTTTATTAAAAAAAAAATGTCACGATTTGGAGTTAATATTAGTTAATATTATAAGGGTTCACTTAATATGCATAAAGAAAAAATTGTGCAACCTTGCACACCTAGGAAAATTGTTCCTTTTACCCCTCTTCCATGAATTAATCCCATCAGCATCCTTCCATCATCTTCATCATACCTCCTCAAGAACAACAACAATCTTTTCCAATCTCTCTCCATCACCGTAAAACAACTACCATAGAAGCATCATCATCGCACAACTCCCTCATCAAACCCTAGCTTTCACCTCGTAAAACCACTAGAGATTGAGCCAACCACAGAATCCTTCACATCTCCCTCACCAAAATAAACATTAACCCAACCCAGAAATCCATGGATCCAGTTTGTCGTCGTTCGTCGATGGCTGATCTTCATATCCAAGTTGGCAGCCATTGCTGTTGCTGAAGAAGGTCGAAGTGGTTGACACTCCATTCGAATTGTGGATCTAATTTGTCACTGTTCGTCGCTCGTTGTCCGTCGCTCGTGGTTCGTCGTCATCTCGTGGTTCGTCGCTCGCCATTTTCACTATTGTTTGTCACCGCCACCAGATCTGCAGAGAGGAAGGAACATCTGTCGCTACAAGCACCAGATCCGCAGAGAGGAAGAAACCCTCCACCTCCAAGTTCAACATACTCGAGATCATGGGAAGAAGAGGACTCTACAATGGTAAAAAGGCCTTCAACCTCCTATCTGCTTCACCGGCGCTGATTCCGGTCTGCTTCCCTCTTCTTCCACCAACCTTAAAAGTTCTAATTTTTCCACTCTTTCTTTCTTTCTTTCTTTCTTCTGGGTTCTTGGAGTGAGAATCTGGGTTTTGGGTTCTGAAATCTGGGTTGTGGTGGTTGGGGGTGGTGGTTCGGTGTGGGCTTGGGTTGGGGGTGGTGGCAGGATGTTGAAGATGAAGATGAGGAGGCTTGATGAATGTGGAATCACCATGTTGAAGTTGAAGATGAAGATGACTGATAAAAATTTATTTTCAGAAAAAATTATTTTAAAATTTTGTTTTTTAGAAATTAAATTAAAAAACTGGAAAACCCATATTAGCAGGTCAGATTCTATGTGTTGTTGTTTTTTGTGATGGGTGCGCCTAACTAGATATCTAGGAAAAAATTGATGAAGATGATAGAAGGATGATGATGAAATTAATTCCTGAAGCAGAGGTAAAAGGGTAATTTCCTAATAGTGTGCAAGGTTGCACAATTTTTTCTTTGTGCATATTAAGTGAACCCATATTATAACTGGTGACATTCATTAATATCTGCAAAATTCACATGTTCACTTAAGAATTCCTACTTATAGCTGTAAAGATTCTACACTCATTTTTTATTGAAGTAAAAGATTCTACACTCATGTTTTTGAAGTAAAAGATTCTAAACTCAATAATAGGGATCAGCTTCGCTTAATATTCCATGTGACCGGTAATTTTCATAGTCTAAACATATACTCTCTCCCTTATTATAAGTTATCTTTTTTGAAAAGAAATTGTGCATCACTTTATAATATCTATATAACATTAATTAATTTTTTTTCCATATTTACCGTTATTTTAAAAGAAAATCTCTACTTTTCAAAATTCAATTTTATTTCCAAAGTCCATGTCATTTATATTTGTTTCTAAATACTTTCAAAACCTTTAATTTTCGATTGGTGGGTGGACTAAGATTTGCATCACACATAATTAGAGTTTGAAAAGTCTATACTCCTACCGCTTATTTCTATATGTCTATTGATTACAAACTTTTTACTCCCTCCGTCCCAAATTATAAGACCCTTTAGAGACAAACTCGGTGTCCCAAATTATAAGACCCCTTCTAGATTTCAGGAAAAAAAAATAAGTTTTTCCTTTTTTACCCCTTGCATTCATTATATTTTAAATTCCAAAACTTTAATTACCACCTCTACTAATTACTTCTTTCATATTCCCAACCAACTTTTGGTATATTCAATATTTACATTAACAATTTCCAGATTTTTTTAAATAGGGGCATATTTGGAAGATTTGTATAAAAAGTAACAAAACCAACATATTAATTAGCTTATTACATGTTTTCTTAATAGGCGTGATTGTCTGAAAATGACCCTATAATTTGGGACGGAGGGAGTATTTTCCGAAAAAAGTTAAAGAAGTGTCATCATAATAATTCATGGATTTATATGCAGTAATTGGGAGAGAGATTTTAAAGAAAGTCGATTATAAATATGCAGTAAAGTAGAGAGAATATTTTTTGAATTGATAAACTTTAATTAAGAGTAGTTTAGGAAAGTTATTTAAAAGAACCTACAAATTTATTGTTACCGATTATTTTTAACCACATTTTTTAATCTTGATGAATTAATTATTTCCAACTTATAATATAATAAGGGACGCAGAGAGTAATTATGAGACGTAAATCCTCTAAAAAAATTGAGTTTGAATCAGGTATAAGCATATATCGTAACAGGGACTGCAGAATCACTTACAATTAAAATGGGGTCAGTCGTTGGTTGCAAGAAAAAGTTCTCGTACAGTCCTTTTTAATTCAAAATTATGAGAAAGTTTTGAAATTCTTACATTACTTTCTTTAATCAGTTATTGATAATTGTACTCCACAAACATAAAGTTCTTTTTCTGAATAGATACCCCACCACGATATACTTTCCTACTATTGTTTCACGTAAAGTCCTTTTTAATACATTTACCAGATTCTCTTTCCAAAGTTCATGGTCCTCTTAACTTTTCCAATTGGGAAATGAATCATTCACCTCACTTTTTAAAAAAGTAATTATTCTATTTAACTTAATTTTTTTTACATTTTTATAAGTGTACCTACGTTTTAATATTAACTAAACAATAACAACTAGTAATTGATAAATAATAAAATTAATATATTATTAAAATTAAAAAATTATATTTATTAATTAATATTATTATAAATTATATAAAATATAAATATTGAAATTAATTTTGGATTATTGTAATAAATAAATAGAAAACTGATATTCTATCCTGTGAGGATAATTTTTATTTCAGCTCCCCCTTAGGATAACTTTTACACATATTGAACATGAAATGATAAGGGATATGATAGTGGTATCCTATCCTGCTGGCACAACAAACAACATATTACAGCAGGATAGAATTACTGCTATTTTGTCCTATCTGCATATCTGTCCACTATACCGGCCCTACATTTCTTCCCACTCACAATGGTGCTGGCCGTACATTTCTACCCACTCAATGGTGATTCCATTTTGAGTAATGCCAATCTCTTCTTGTAAATATCCATATAGAGCCCATTTGTTTACAATTATTGGTGATTCCATTTTGAGTAATGCCAATCTCTTCTTGTAAATATCCATATAGAGCCCATTTGTTTACAATTATTGGTGATTCCGTTTTGAGTAATGCCAATCTCTTCTTGTAAATATCCATATAGAGCCCATTTGTTTACACTTATTTTCCTGTTCCATTATCATAAATTGTAACATGCATTATGTCCCTTGGGTATTTTCCCATCAAATAAAAGTATGCTTTCAAACTTCAAAAAGTGTGTGTTTAGAAAATTAATGTTATAGCTATAGATACTTTTCGGTTAAGAAAAATTGTCTAAAGTATTCATTTGCAATATTTCCCACTTTCAAACTCTACTTTTATATTATATATATATATCTAACATCTTATATATGTCTATTTAAATAATTTTATCTATAAAAGTGATTTCATTTTATTCTACCTAAACAACATTTAATTTTTTAAACTTAATTTTACACATCATTCTCTGACACAAATTCGTTCTTTTAAACTTAATTATGTCAAATATAATAATTGTATCAAACTTTATTTAACGGTAGACCAAAAGGACCCAAATTAAAGCCCTGGTTGCAACTCAAGAATCGTTTGGAATGAAAAGCCTCCTAAAAAATAACTAATAAATAGCAAGGATCTGACTTCAGAAGTCGAAGTGGTTGTCGATGATGATCGGTGATTTTGACGTTTCTTCTCTCGTTGACTGTGATCCTTTCGGATGTAACAAGTGATAGTGCAAGAAACACACAAGAAATGAGGGTTTGAATTGTGTGTTTCATTTTTAAAAACTTCTTCCTTAAAAAAATACCTTCATTGATAGTTTTCAAAGGGTGTTATATATTATGTGTGTATGCATGTATGCAGTAGAAAATTAACATAAGGCAGAAAACTAAAGCACACACAATATTTATCCTTATTCACCCCCATAATCGTCAGGGCTACGTCCAGTCCTTGGCTTCACCAAGATTTTCCACTATTTGAACAAATAGTACAAGTATTATCAGAGACTTCTCCCAGTATTATAAGGACTTCTCCTATCAAGTATTGTATAGGACTTCTCCCAGTATTCTCAGGACTTCTCTTTTACAAGTATTCTCCAGGACTTCTCCTCATTAGTATTCTACAGGACTACTCCTGATTCCCTTTACAAATTGGGTTTGTTTTTCTACAAGAATTCTCTTCAATAAGAGTGAGTAGAAGAAATGAAGCTCGGGTTACAGAGAGGATAGGAATTTAAGGTTCTATGTTTTGTGTTGTGTGTGGCTTAAGATAAGAGTAACACTCTATAAGTTCTTCACACAAGTGGACGACATAACTCAGGTAAATTTTGGGTTGAAGCTTTCTGAGTTCGAACCAATGGAAGCTTGGTTCTCTGGGTAAACTTGGTTGAGATATGCAATGGATTGAATTCAAGTCGCCAAGTTGTTCTGGAAGCTTAATTCTCTATTTATATCTTCAGTTGAAATTCTTCATTCATCTTTGATAGAAGGAGAGAAAATAGATCTGTTAGTGCTCCTGCTTCCTTGTGAGTAACGACTAGTTCTGTAATTCTGGAGCAGCATTAAATGCGTCTTGTCAGGCATTAGTTGCTTGGGTTGACATCGTCTGGCTTGGCGCTGTGTCTAGCTCTGGGTTTTTGTTTGAACATGATATCCCAGTGCGTGCTAGCTAAGAATCATTAAATGCTCTGAATAAAAGATTTGAATTTTGAATTTGGAGGGAATACGATGTTTAGAATTTCTCGCCGTTGATTCCGCAAAGTCAGCTTGATTTGAGGAAAAGCAGAAAGGCAGAGAAACCAAGGAATAATATATTAATTATGTCCTTTTCTTCTTTCTGCAAACAACAGTGCTCCATTTAATGTGCAGACGAGGTAGATGATTCTTGATCTAAGAAGCAATGATAATAGATGAACTCTTCAGAGTTATTGTTGACGATTTCTTTAATGTTCTTGTTGAACTGATTCTTCACAACCTCATGACACATGCTTTCTGACATTTATGAACGTTGAGCACTTTGATGATCTGAGCGGACGGAATCTTTCATTAAGATTCGGCAGACGCAGTCTTTGAAGAATTTTCAGAATTACGTCACTGAGAAAGTTGCATAGGCAGACGAACTTTCTCATCTCAACCTTTCTTGAAGATTAGAGTATTCTTGATTTGTAGATGATTGAGCGCTTCCTTCTTTTGTGCTACTGTTGAAGTTCTCCTTTTGAATAAGTTGTTACTCAACTGCTTTGTATAGGGCTAGAGACACTTCAAAGCTGAGAATGTTTCTTCATGATTTGTTGCCAGACTTATTCAGCTTTTGGCAAAACAGTCTTCCTGTTGATCATTGTTTATTCAAGCGCCGGACTGTTTCAACTTTATCCCATGTGCTTTTGCTGATCATAGTTGCTTCTGAGTTTTCCAATGTATATATGGGTACTGTGAGCAATCTTGACCTTGGGTCAGTCGTCAGACTGTCTTCACTTGATTTGCCTTCTTTTCTTGAAGGAGTATGCATTTGTCTTTCAATGAGGACCGGACGATTTCTTCTTGCAGGACTGTTTTTCTTGATAACACCTTGTGATTCATTCAGTTCTTCAAGTAGATAGATTTTTCTAGATATGAGAAATTTTAACGTGTTAGGAATTCTATCTCTAATGATATTAAACCTTAACGAAATTGTTAATTATCAAAACATAATAATTCATTTAATCGTTTGAATCTAACAACAAGTGAGTTATCCCATCTGATGAGAGCGTCAATGGCATCTCAGAGGTTCACACATTCATCAATAGTGCGATCGTGACAATCATGGAATGCTCCGTACTTTGTCATATGTGTGTAAGGTGCAAGACGAGGTACCACAAGCCTTGAGATGTTAGCAAGTTTGGCGTTCAGTACTTCCTAGTATATCTTGGAGGGGCGGGTACATAGAGAGGTGTAGCTATTATAGAGCATATTCATAGATGATTACCTTCTCTAATGTTTGGAGCTTGTAGCTGCATGTTGTTCGAAGCCTTATTCTTCTGCCTCCATTTTCGGTGCCCTGTAGCTCTCAAGGCTCCATTTCGCTAAGGTGGTCTTCTCGAATAATGAATTTTAAAGACCATTCCTTAAACTCTATGAGTGGTTGAGGTGAGCCTTCATCCAATGATATTTCAAAGGCAGATCCCTTCTTTAAAGATTCTATAGCAATATACAACATAGGGTGGTTAGACACAAAGGGAATTAAAGAGGCTTCGTAATAAAACCTGGAGAGGAATAAGAGGAGGGACTCATTGTTTCCTTGCTTGAAGTGAGCGAAGGAATAGGAAGTCCTAGGGCGATTCCTGTTGTTGATCTAGTGGTCAAGAGCTGTGTTGATAGGTCCATCAACCTGTAAACGATTTGGGTGCTAATGGCTGAACCAAATGAGGGTAGTGCCTTACAAGCTTCATGGAAACACCTGACACATGATATCTCGTGGGGCTCACTACTACATAATTGTCATTTTACCACAATTAAACCGTGGTATTGCTCGGCGTAGTAATGGATCAATTACCACGGTTGAAGGCGAAACTGTGGTAGTATCATGACTCTATTACCACGGTTCAAGGAGGAACCGTGGTAATATGTTCGGTTTTAGGTTTTTTTACCTCTATTACCACGATTCATGTTTGAACCGCAATAATATGTTTGGTTTTTTCTTTTTACTTCTGTTACCGTGATTCCTGTCTGAACCGTAGTAATATGTTTGGCTTTTTTTACCTCTGTTACCACGGTTCTTGTATGAACTGTGGTAATATGTTTGGTTTTTTTTTACCTCCAGAGAGGCATTTCTTCATTGTCCAGGGGCGTTGAGCGACCCTATGAGGTCGCTGAGCGACTAGAGAGTGGGTTTTCATTGCCTAGGGCCGCTGAGAGACCCTATGAGGTCGTTGAGCGACTATCAGATAGAATTATGCAGAAAAAACAGGGCATTTTCAATCATCTATAATGCTACGTACAAAGTAGAGAATAACCAAATCATATCTGTCATGCAATCATAATATTATAAACACCACCCAAACAAAAATCTGCCCCATGCCTAGGAAAAACGTAATTTTGGGTGGTATCTAAAACATGCTCTATATAAGAAACTATCATAATATCTCGTTACTTCTATGCAAAAACAACTTCAGCAGTAGAACTATTGATACTGATCGCGTACACCTCACATACGTGTAGCATAAATTATTTGTCAGCCCCTACAACTCATCTGCTTTGAAGTTATTATCATCAGATAGTACATGATAGTGAGTAGGTGGATCTGCTGGTTCCTTGAATTCCAGCATGACTGTTGAGATAAAAATCGAACTCCGTTGGATGGCAAATGGTGGTGTCAACAAAAGTTCCTGAAATTATATTTCCAAAAAATATAACAATGAATAAAAAGAGAAGGAGATTCATACATCAACTTGAAGAAAAATTAAAACAAATTAAAAATACAACCATTTATCCAAGGAGTACATGTTGTGCCAGAAACTAGGGAATAAGGGAGGAGCATATTGATTATGGAATCGATTCCATAGAATCATCGAAGTCATCCGAAGAGTCATCGAAGTCTTCAGAGAGAAGTGGATCATTAATGGCAAGACCCCTTGACCGGAAGAATTCTACTCCGATTTCCTGACAAACCAACTCCTCTAAAGTGTTCCAAGCCAAAAAAGGGCAACCCATTTGGACCCCTAAGGAGTTTTGTTACGAGGAAACCATAGGGAATGGCTTTCTGGTTGTCAACCAGAGCAGAAGCAAGATGATTGTAGACGATGTCTACAACATTAAGGTACTCTTCATTCAGAATTATGTAGATGATAAACATGTCTTTGTCAAGCACGTCTCTCAGACGATATAGTCTTGGACAAAGCACGGTTGTGACTAGTAGATGTAAAACTCTGGCAGGAAAGGTGAGGGATGAGTAGAGAGAGCGCTGAGAGAGAGAGAGAGATTTCATGCAATAGATGACTGCATCAATATCTTCTTCATCGTAGTCTCTTTTCCAGTATTCAGAGTACGTCACTCCTTCACCTCATTATTGAGCAGTTCCGCAAGTTTCTGTCTGGTTAGGGAAACTCATGATTCACCACTGTTCCAACCAAGCCTCTGCTGTGAACAAAGGACAAGGAGGTCCAGAAGGTCAAGATGAATTCTGGGTATGATGGCTCATCAGAGGTACCACACAATGAAGACATACGTGTGTGACGCAGAGCATTGGTTCCAGGAACTTGATAGCGATGTAGTTCTTGGAAATTAATGGTAAAAGGAAGACAGATAGTCACGCCGTGTGTCATTTCTGTTTTTAAGGAAGAAGGATCAGAGAAGCAGAGGATATAGGGAAGATGATG
Organism: Acmispon strigosus; assembly: GCA_030819835.1. Taxonomy (NCBI): domain Eukaryota; kingdom Viridiplantae; phylum Streptophyta; class Magnoliopsida; order Fabales; family Fabaceae; genus Acmispon; species Acmispon strigosus. The sequence continues at coordinate 36,368,905 of JAUAMA010000007.1, forward strand.
GAGTGAAGGATGGAGAACATATGAGAGATACTTTTGGAATTTATAAGCAAATGAGGGAATTTGAGGGGTGAAGAAGAGGATGTCTTGAGAATTGTGAAACTTATGTGGGAAACGCGCATACTGAAAAGTTGCAGAGTAAAGAAGGAAGCAGTTACAAGTTTTAATTGGGAAACGGCGCATGCTGAAGCATTTAAGAAGACAAAACATAGCTGATAGGACTAGACGATGGAGGAGACGTGCCTTGTGCACTGTCCAACAGCGTGACTATCAGGGCTGACAGGACTAGACAATGGAGGAAACCCTAGTACTGAATAACAACTACAACAACAACAACAACAACAACAACAACAACAACAACAACAACAACAACAACAACAACAACAACAACAACAACTACAACAACAACAACAACAACAAAAAACCCTAGTACTGAACAACAACAAAAATATTCAAAAAAAAACACTAGAAGTAGAAGCAGGTCAAGAGTACTCATGAGTGAGGTAGAGAAGAGCAACCAGATTGCGATTAGCAGAGACGAGCTTGCAAAGCAACGACAGTGCCATTGCGGAGAGTATGAGTGCCGGTGATGAGGCACAGCGGCAAGGAGCGGCGGTCATGAGGTGCGGTGGCAAGGAGTGAGGAGCTGCGAAAACGAGGTTGAAGAGCGATGGAGTCGCAACAGAGAAAAGGGGAAGACAAATAGGTTTTCGATCTCCAAACAAGGGTTTCCTAGCTAACAAATCACCATTTTTTAATAATATAATTCCTAGTACCACAGTTCCCATAATAACCGTGGTAATAGCCAATGTTAATTAAAATATAATAAGCCTATTACCACGGTTCCTCTGACAACCGTGGTAATAGACAATGTTAATTAAAATAATAATAAAATCTATTACCACGGTTCACCTAACAACCGTAGTAATAGGCCGTGTTAGTTAAAAAAATAATAGAACCTATTACTACGATTCACCTACCAACCGTGATAATAGGCAGTGTTAATAAAAAAAAAACTATCTCAGTTACCACGGTTACCATCTGACTGTGGTTATAGAGCACGGCCCAACACGGAATCGTGATAACAGGAGCGTGGTAATAGAGCTCCGGGATGCTTTTTACCACGGTCTAACACGGAACCGTGATAACAGTAGCGTGGTAAAAGAGAAATTCTATAGTAGTAGCTCGAAGGCTTCTCATCTCTCTTTAAAAACCATTGAGATATTCTCGAGGGTCGGTTACACCTGTGTATGGTTTAACCGTGGGAGGCTTCTGAAAGTTATTCAGAAGTTGTTCTTCTGTAGTACTTAGTGGTGAGTACTCCATCAATTCATACTGTGACACCTACTCATTGTTAAGTTCAAATGTTTAATCCTCACAACCCCTTTCAAGTGCTTTGATGATAACAAAAGACAAAGTTATAAAAGCTAAAAGGTTGTGGTATTCAAGTTTCAGGTACTATTTCCAAGAAATATACAAATCAAGAAGTTTTCTCTAAAACAACCTTAAAAGCATCATCAATGAAGTTTTCACAAGCCTTAGTAATCATCAAGCATCACAAAGACTTCCATAGTCCGATAAAGAGTATCCTCAACGTTTGGAACTATCATTTATATCAAGAACAATGTTTTCAAAGTAAGGATACATAGTAGAAGAAGAAGAAGAAGAAGAAGAAGAAGAAGAAGAAGAAGAAGAAGAAGAAGAAGAAGAAGAAGAAGAAGAAGAAGAAGAAGATCTCTCGCTCGCTCTTTCTCGCTCTCTCTCAAGAAGAAACACTTGCAATGATCATATCCTTAACGGTAATAATATCAACCAATCTGCAAGAGAAGCTATAAGAGGCACCTCTGAGGCTGTTGATGTACGTCTAAAATGCATGATAAACACATCATTCTCACTACTGATTTATGCTTGTCTTATGAAATTCCTATACAGAACTGAAGTGTTGTTAAGTGTGTTTGCACAATTCAGGTAGAAGGAGAGAAAAATAGGAAACAGTGTAAAACGATTTTAAACTAATGCCAAAACATGGATTTAGACTTGCTAACAAAGCAACACAGCTGTGCTTTCCTTAAGCCACACCCATGCTGAAAGTAAATTAGAAGACCACGGCCATGCATCAATCAAGCTCACCCATGCTGACGTGTTTTAGTGCCAACATGGACATGTGCCTCAAGAAACGACCATGCCACCTTGCACCACCATAAAAAAGTGTGTGTTAATAATGTTATCACATCCGTGCCTCCTAAGCCATGGTCGTACCAACCTGCACCGTAAGAAACTCAGCTTAACCTAATTATTCCTATTTAAGGAAGGCAAAACCACAGAACAAAATACATTGAAATACAGTGAGTGCAGAGAAGTTGTTATTCTATAGAGGGGAAAATACGGTAAACACGGTGAGAGAGAGATAGAGAGAGAGAGAGAGAGAGAGAGAGGGAGAGAGAGAAGAGATAGAGTACGACACCCTGAAGGAGGAGAAGAAAGCAGAAGCGTCAAATCCATTCCATGTTTCTGTAAGATGATCATAGATACTAGGATTTATGTTATTTTAGTTTCTGTCATGAGTAGCTAAATCCCTCTCTGCCTCCCCCCTACCCCTCTCTCGGTTATAATGTAGGATATGATTCAAACCCCGTTTATTATTTATGTTATATCTTTTGGATTCAATTTATAATTGATTTATTGTGCTTTTGTTTTACGTGCTTAATTCCATTTGGAGTGATCAACCATATTAGTAGTGATTAATTGACTCCTAGTTAGAGCAGTTAATTATGGATCAATATTAGGGAAAGAGCATAAGGAGATTAGTAATGACTCACTCCTAAAAATAGGCTTTAGAATTAATTCTTGCATGCTTCCAACTTCCTATGTTTAGGTAGTGAAATGCTCGTAGGAAACCTCTAGCAATTCATGTTCATTTTCACTGATAACCTTACAATGACGTATGCTTGTAAGTTAATGCAGTATGTAAGGGTAGTTAACAACAACTTAACAGTGAGCTAGCGTTTTAAGAGCTTATGGTTGACACAATAAGTAATTAGAATAACATAATTAATAGTGGGGTCAATGATCCGATCGCATTACAATCTCGAGGTCTTCTCATTCTGAATTCTCTCTGTTCTAATTTGTTTACTGTCTTTCGATGAATCACTACAATAAACTTTATTAGCCTAAAATATTATTTACCCCTTAATCGTAATTTGTTATCTGGTCCCTTTGCCTCGATAACTGAGACTTACAATCCCTTATCACTTTAGCAATAGAGTGCACTTGCTCTAAAAAGGGTGTTATTTTAACGCGAGAGCTGTGGTTAAAGATTACTTGATTGGGAGGAATCCTGCCAAATACTCAATAGCTTGGAGAGAGTGGATGAAAGAACACATAGGTAGGGGTGGCAATTAAATTCATGAATCCATATCCATCCAATCCACTCACACTTAAAACCATCAAACCACCCAATTAATATTTAAAATTAAATGGATGGATAGTGACCCATCCATGATATTATGAAACTCATTGAATCATTTAGTTAAAATTAAAAATTATCCATTGATTTTTTTCTAAAATATAAATGGATTATATGCACCCAGAATTCTAAAATCAACCCTAACTTGAAAATCTGTCCCGAACACGAAAATCTGGCCCGAATCTGAAAAAATCGATCCCGAACTCGAAAACTGACCCGAACCTGAAAGTCGAGCCCAAATCCAAAAAATTGGTCCCAAACTCGAAAATCGGCTCGAATTTGAAAAATCATCCCCGAACCTGATAATTGGACCCGAATCTGAATTATCGGTCACAACCCTAAAATCGGACCCGAACTTGAAAATCAGTCTCGAACTCAAAAATCGAGCCCGAATATGAAAAATCTGGCTCAAACTTGAAAATCAGCCCTAAACACGAAAATTGAGTTCAAATCTGAAAAATCAGTCCCAAACTCGAAAGTCGGGCCCGAAACTGGAAAATCAGTCCTTAACCCAAAAGTTGACCATGAACTAGAAAATCAGCCCTTAGTATGAAAAATCAGTCCCTAACACAAAAATAGGGTATGAATCTGAAAAACCGGTCCTAATCTAAAAATCGGGTCCGAATCTAAAAAATTGGTCTCGAACTCTGAAATCGAGCCCGAACGTGAAAATTGGGCCCAAAATCGGGGCGTAATTTGAAAATTAGGTCCCAAACTCAAAAATCGAGACAGGACACGAAAATCGAGCCCGCATAAGAAAATCGACCCCGAATATGACCGTTGACCTTGAACCCTTAAAATCGGCCCCCGAATTTATGGTTTGGGGTTGATTTTAGTGTTCGAGGCCAATTTAAGGGTTCGGGCCCGATTTTTAGGTTTATGTCGATTTTAGGGTTAGAGACCGATTTTCAGATTCGAGGTCAATTTTAGAGTTTGGTACCGATTTTTCAGATTCGGTCAAAATTTTAGAGCCCGCTCCTGATTATTGAGTTGGGAACTAACTTTCCAGATTCGGGCTCGATTTTCTAGATTTGGGCCCGATTTTCGAGTTCGGGACCGTTTTTTTTATTCGGGCACGACTTTCAGGTTCGAGTCGATTTTCGAGTTTTGAACTAATTTTTCAAATTTGGGCCCGATTTTCGGGTTTAGTACCGATTTTTGGGTTTTCGAGCTGATTCTTGGGTTTCAAACCGATTTTCGGGATTTATAAACTTTTTTATCAATGAAAAAATTTGTAAAAAGATCGAAGTTAATGGATGGTTGGATATTCATCCATTAAAATTCACTAATGGATGGGTTGGATGGATTTTTTAAATGGGTCATGGATGGATTGGATAACTTTTGAAGCAATTTAAATGGATCCTTAATGGGTTAATGGATGGTTTTGACCCATCCATTACAATGTGGATCCAAATCCATCCAACCCATCCATTTGACACCCCAACACATAGGGGAAGTCCTGCAAATACTTATTAATGGAGAAGTACTACTAATACTTATTTAATTAATACACGTGAAATTTCTTTTATTTTTCATTAAAATTAAAAGAAAAAAAAAACATAGAACTAGTGTTTCTTCTTCCTCTCCCTCAACGTCTTATTTCTTCTTCTTCCTTCTGTCCTTCCTTTTCCTATTTCCCTTTCCCTCCCATGGCAGAATCGACCACCACCAAATCAATTAATTCTTCATGTTGTTTCCTAAATTCTTCATCCTCCTTCAACCCAAAACAAACAAACTTATAAATTTATCACCCTCCCCACCCAACCTTCAACCATTTCATAATCCAAAACAAGAAAATAAACCTAGAAACTCAAAGCAACAACAACAAAAACCCAGAATAAGAACCGTGAAGTTGAAGAATTCAACCCAGATCCATTATCTGTACTCTTAGGGTCCTTCGACTTGTACATCGGAACAAAGAATCCAACCCAGATCAATCTTCCCCTTCAACCCAAGCTGCAAAAACAAAAAAAAAAGAAATTGAAAGAAACACCAACAAGAAGAGAAAAGGACAGAGAACGGCGGCGGCAAAGGACCATCATATCCTCTTCTCCTCGCGGCGAGGATCATCATCGTGCAACCCGTTTTCTCAGAAGCCAAAAGGATTGACCGAAAAACAGCCATGAAGGCGGCAGCGGCGGTGGTCGACGGCTGCTGATCGTCAAACTTCTTTAGGGTTTTTGATGCGGACGTTGTGGGGATTCCATTAGTGGTGATGGTTTCTCCATGGGCCCATTGGTTCGGCAGGAAACAGAGGCAGAAGGAGACAACGTCACGTAGTGTCGGAGGACAGAGGGAGGATGACGACGACATGGTTCGCCTGTGGTGAAGGGGGACATTGGCGACGAGGGAAGGAGACCATGGTGGCGGCAGCGCCTCAGGGTGGTGGTGACATCTGATTCGATTATGGAAGGAAGGAAGGAAGGAAGGAAGAAGAAGAAGAAGAAGAAGAAGAAGAAGAAGAAAATTCAACATTGGTTCTGGGTTTTTTGATTTTTATTTTTTTAAAACTTAAATGAAAAATAAAAAAAATTCCACGTGTGTTAATTAATTGACGTGGTAGTACCACAGGGGTAAAACGGAGCTCCGGCGTTGACCACGCCGGCGGCAGGGACTAAAACCAACAATTTCTCATAGTTTGGGGATTAAAGTCTAGCTTTACACCGGTGAGGGACAAAAACCAAATCTCACTCATAGTTCAGGGACCAAAATCATATTTAACCCAAAAAGATTCATCATATATACTTGATATTACAAAAGTCTTTGTTGGATAAATAATTCTGAACCAAATCGCAACAAGATAATTTAGCTCTTTAAACATTTAGTTCATAATTTAATATCTAAGTAGTGTGTCTACATAAAGATTTGATAGGCATTCACCTAATATGATCTCAAACTCTCAAGGTGAGTCGACTGTGGAAATACATCAATCCAAAGATAAATTATTCCAATTCGTACATTTTTTTGAATGGAACCAATTCGTACCTTAATTAGGAAATATATTTGATTTAAGCCTTAAAATGTGTCTGCCCAGCCTTACCGATAATTAATGACAATTGGCCGACCAACTTAGTAAGAACTATTTAATTTAATTAAAAAATTATTCAAAATTATTTTTCTTTGATGATAGAAACAATAAATATGTGGCATGTGATACTAATCTATAACTTCATACAACCAATTCAAAAGAAATGGGTTAACTTACACACTTATCTTGCACTATTAATCTTACACCGTTTATTAATTTTTTTCCCGAATAATTAAATCTTAGAAATCCATAATTTGATTGAATTTCATGATTATATAGAGTATATCTATAAATTTTCACATCAATCTAAAAATGTTATTTATATACCTCAAAATCAACGTCATATAACTATTTTAGTATATATGAAAGTAAGATTTACAAAATTTGGCATAAACAATCAACTTAATGAATACTCCTTCCATTTCAAAATAATTATTCACTTGTAATAAAAAAAATTGTTTCATAATAATTGTCCACTTAAAATTTTAAAAAGGCATTAATTGATAATTTTTCATATAATATCTCTGTGAGAACAATAAATAATGAGAGATAATTTTTGAAATGGAGGAAGTATTTGTTATTGAACTGTTGGATTGTCAAAGTATTTTTTTAGCATGTCAAGTTTCATCAACCAATAATTGATTTTTATATTCCATTAATTAGTAAACACACAAGACATTGTCAATTTTTTTTTTTAATGGAAGTTTTTTTTGAAACTAATTGAAAGTTTTTTTTTAATGAAAGTTGAATACGTATAAGGTGATAAAGACACATAAAATTTATCGATAAATTACAACTGCAAATTTTCTAAATGACAATGAGTTCTACATGGGATTCAAACTCAAATTTTCTAAATGACAATGAGTTAAATATGTTTTTGGTCCTGACCTATTAGCGAGATTTAGTTTTTATCCCTCGTTGGCGTAAAGGTGGACTTTAGTCCTCAGACTATGAGAAATTGTTGGTTTTACCCATGTGGCACTGCCACGTCATTTAATTAACACACGTGAAATTTCTTTTATTTTTCATTAAAATTAAAAAAAAAACATAGAACCGGCGTTTCTTCTTCCCCTCCCTCAACGTCTTATTTCTTCTTTTTCCTTTTCTCCTTCCTTTTCTTGTTTCCCTTTCCCTCCCATGGCAGAATAGACCACCACCAAATCAGTTAATTCTTCATGTTGTTTCCTAAATTCTTCATCCTCCTTCAACCCTAAACAAAGAAACTCAGAAATTTATCACCCTCACCACCCAACCTTCAACCATTTCATAATCCAAAACAAGAAAATAAACCTAGAAACTCAAAGCAACAACAACAAAAACTCAGAATCAGAACCGTGAAGTTGAAGAATTGAACCCAGATCCATTATCTGTACTCTTAGGGTCCTTCGACTTGTACATCGGAACAAAGAATCCAACCCAGATCAACATTCCCCTTCAACCCAAGCTGCAAAAACAAAAAAGGAAGAAATTGAAAGAAACAACAACAAGAAGAGAAAAGGATGGAGAACAGCGGCGGCAAAGGACCATCAGATCCTCTTCTCCTCGCGGCGAGGATCATCATCGTGCAACCCGTTTTCTCATAAGCCAAAAGGATTGACTGAAAAACAATCATGAAGGCGGCGGCAGTGGTGGTCAATGGCTGCCGATCGTCAAACTTCTTTAGGGGTTTTGATGCGGACGTTGTGGGGATTCCATTAGTGGTGATGGTTTCTCCATTGGCCCATTGGTTTGGCAGGAAACAAAGGCAGAAGGAGACAACGTCACGTAGTGTCGGAGGATAGAGAGAGGACGACGACGACGTGGTTCTCCTGTGGTGAAGGGGGACATTGGCGACAAGGGAAGGAGAACATGGTGGTGGCCGGTTCAGTGACGGCGGCGCCTCAAGGTGGTGGTGACGTCTGATTCGGTTATGGAAGGAAGGAAGGAAGGAAGGAAGGAAGTAGAAGAAGAATTCAACTCTGGTTCTGGGTTTTTTTATTTTTATTGTTTTAAAATTTAAATGAAAAATAAAAATAAATTCCACGTGTGTTAATTAATTGACGTGGCAAAGCCACAGGGGCAAAACGGAGCTCCGGCATTGATTACGCCGGCGGCAGAGACTAAAACCAACAATTTCTCATAGTTTGGGGATTAAAATCCACTTTTACGCCGATGAGGGACAAAAACCAAATCTCACTCATAATTCAGGGACTAAAATCATATTTAACCCAAAAAGATTCATCATATATACTTGATATTACAAAAGTTTTTGTTGGATAAATAATTCTGAACCAAATCGCAACACAGTTTGTATTTGTAGATAATTTAGCTCTTTAAGCATTTAGTTCAGAATTTAATATTTGAGTAGTGTGTCTACATAAAGATTTGATAGGCATTCACCTAATATGATCTCAAACTCTCAAGGAGAGTCGACTGTGGAAATACATCAATCCAAAGATAAATTATTCCAGTTCGTACCTTTTTTCGAATGGAACCTAATTCTTACCTTAATTAGGAAATATATTGGATTTAAGCCTTAAAGTGTGTAATTAATGACAATTGGCCGACCAACTTAGTAAGAACTATTTAATTTAGTTAAAAAATTATTCAAAATTATTTTTCTTTGATGATAGAAACAATAAATATGTGGCATGTGATACTAATCTATAACTTCATACAACCAATTCAAAAGAAATGGGTTAACTTATACACTTGTCTTGCACTATTAATCTTACACCGTTTATTAATTTTTTTCCGGAATAATTAAATCTTGAAATCCATAATTTGACTGAATTTCATGATTATATAGAGTATATCTATAAATTTTCACATCAATCTAAAATCATTTAGTATGTTATTTATATACCTCAAAATCAACGTCATATAACTATTTTAGTATATATGAAAGTAAGAATTTACTCAATTACGAATTTATAGTTTTTTAAATTTTACAAAATTTGGCATAAACAATCAACTTAATGAATACTGCTTCCGTTTCAAAATAATTATCCATTTATAAGAAAAAAATTTATTTCATAGTAATTATTCACTTAAAATTTTAAAAGAGCATTAATTGATAATTTTTCATATAATATTTATGTGAGAACAATAAATAATGAGATATAATTTTTGAAACGAAGGAAGTATTTGTTATTGAACTGTTGGATTGCCAAAGTATTTTTTAGCATGTCAAGTTTCATCAACCAATAATTGATTTTTATATTCCATTAATTAGGAAACACACAAGACATTGTCAATTTTTTTTTTAAATGAATTTTTTTTTTTGAAACTAATTGAAAGTTTTTTTTAATGAAAGTTGAACACGTATAAGGTGATAAAGACACATAAAACTTATCGATTAATTACAACTGCAAATTTTCTAAATGACAATGAGTTCTACATGGGATTCAAACTCAAATTTTCGTTATTATTGAATTTTTCTTTTACGAGAACTGTTTTGAAAGCACAAGGACTGGCTGCCACCAAATGAATAAAAACAAGATTTGGTGAAATGAATTAAAAGAATGAAATGGCAGTGGAAAGAAACAGGAGATGGAAAGAAAAGACCAACAAACATAATTTGCAGATAACCGAGCTTTTTAAATATTTAGTTTAAAGTTTAACTTTGAGTGATATATATGAAGAAGAATTTGTTGGAGAAATGTACCATTTTAATGTGTTTTCAGAGTCTCAAAAAAATTAGTCTCATAGTTATCGGGTGTGAACCTTCATTAAAAAAAAGGAAAGGAAAGAAAAGAAAGAACAAATAGAAACGAAGGCAAAGAGAAAAGAAAAGACTAACATTAATATTTTCCATGGAAAAAACTGTCCATCTTCTAGATCTTGAATATTTCACATTATTTTTCTCCTCCAAGAGTCAACCACAACTTTACTTGATAATCCCCACCCAATTCTTCTTAAAATACTTAACATTTAATTAGCTTCTTAACTTTTCCACATGGGTCTTGCTGAGATGCTGTCCCATTAAGCAGGACAAGACAAGGAGAATTTCCATGCATTAGGGGTTAGTAATGGCAAGTATCATGAAGTCATAGTATTCAACAAGACTGGAACAAAAGTGTGTATAGAATTCATAGCTATTCAAAGTCATGTCATGACATTTCCCGGAAAGTTTGTGGAATATACTTCGCAATTTAATTTATTGTGTAGTTGAAGTGTGAAAAGGGATTTTTCTTTTTAAAAAAAAACCCAATGATATTATATATTTAGAAAATATAATCTTGATAACAACTCTAATATTGGAAAAATATTAAACCATAAAAATAAAGCCCATACCTGGCCTGGGATAGCAACCTTTTTAGCACATAAAGCATTTCAGACGAAGTGTGGAAAGCACTTATTCGAAAAGTCCAGGTAAAGAACTGAAACATCTTCGTTGGATTGAATATTGAATTGGGCGAATAATGAAATTTAGAAGCTGGTCAGTAGAATAGTAAGAAACAGATAGGAGGTGGAAACGGCTCACTAGGTCAAGCATCCTAGCAACCAAATAATATCTTATTATCAAATAAGAGAACATAGGAGAAGACCCATTTTACATGAACCATCCACTGCTATTTATAGAGGGAAAAGAGATAAAACTCTAGATTTAAACCTGAATGGGCTCCTATGCTTCAAAATATTTAGCCCAACAACCCCAACCCCTTATATGATTAGATCTCGCTCCAGCGCATTTGGTCGCCCCGCTCGCCACCTACTGGTCTTTGCTTGGCACCTACTGGGCGAAGTGCTTGCCCAGTCCACAAGCCCACAAGACACCGAGTCTGAGGCATGTAGACGGAGGGTGTCTTCATAAAGCGGTCACCATGGAATCCTAACCAACGCTTCCTTTGAGTGGTCTTCCCTATTGAATGTGCCTCGTTAAAACCTTCATAGGAAAAACCCAGTGAGATAATGTTTACTCTGATTTTTGGTAAACAAATAGAATCAGGTAAAACCAAAAGAAAATCTCAATGTTGATAAAGAGGCTGGATTCCGATCCTCTTATGGGCTCTGAGATATGGAAACTTTCTAGTGTGTGAATCGTAAAATGGAGTGGAATCGTGAAAGTGGTTCGACCGAATTGGATAGACAGTTTAAAAGAAAAGATTGAAAGTAAAAGTCCTTAAAAGCGATAAAAAGTGAAAAGGAAAGGAAGAATAAAACTGCATTGAATTTAAAGTGTAGGAAAACATAAAATTTTGCATGAAATATAAAGGTGGTCAATCAAACTCGCTCAGTCACATACGTTTGACTCTTTCCATTTGCTGTGTGTTGCGGTTGCTTGGACTTATAGTGTTAGGTTTGAGAATTAACGTTTAGGACGTGTTGCGAATGGAACGAAGGACCCCGATTCTTTGCCTGGCCTCTTCTATTTATAGGTTGATTCTTCAACTGCATGCAGCGGAAAAATATTCTGAATCTTCCACGTGTCTCATGCTTGATTCCTTGCTTTCCACGCGTCCAACTTGATTAACTGCCCAATATTTTCCGTCGAATAATAAACTCCCTCGTGTGCCAAGTTTCTAGTCGAAACGAACCTCACACTTGTCTGATTTTAAGGTTCATTCCCAACGAGTCTCCGACTTCGACTAAACTTCTGTTTTGACTTCAGAGGAAGGTTAGAAGCATCTTTCCTGACCAAGATAGAACAACTTCTGAATGTGGTCGAAACCAGTTGTCAAGTGACTTTCGACCAAGTTTTAACTTGGTAAAAATCCTAGGCTAACAGATAAAAACCTAGTGAAGGAAAATGAGTACAACATCCTTTAGATAAATGAGTCCCTAAGGCTAGGGCGTGGAGGATAAATACATCACCAACATAGCGTGCAAGTATAAGTAAATGAGACTCTTGATTGAGTCGACACACTTAGCGTGGAATGAATTGATCATCAGGTCGCGTGGTGTCTCACCGGAAAGAAGTCGTTCGCCCAATGGGAGTCCTAGCCAGTCCACTGAGCCCACCAGTATGGAACAACTCGCCATACTGTAAAGTGACTGCCAATCTTCAAAGTGTGGGTCTGGTGGTGAATCACTCGCCAAGTTGGGATGGAGCCACTAGCCTAGCTTTATCTCCATCTTGCTTGTCCTGCTATCCGTTTTCTATATTTCTCACTGCAAACATAATCATCAGTTCCAAAAATAATAACTCAACACTTCACGAATACCTCTATTTTGGCGAGCACGCAACTCCAAGCTTGATGAATATCAAAAGCTTTTGGTGGTGTTCAAACCACTTTACACATAAGTTATCACTCGCCGAGTTGGGAGCGGAGTCTCTCGCCAATTTGGGGTGGGATCACTCACCACTTTTTCCTTAATTTGACTTGTTACCAACCCGCTAGCGATAATTTTCTTCTTTCCTTCTACTTTTACTTTTGACGTTGCCACTGGACAATTTTTTTGTATTACATGTTTCACTCGCCACTGCGGTGTTATAACATGCATTCATGGTTTCATCTCACGTGACGAGACTTAATCCCATGGCTCTTGATACCATGTTAAGAACCATGGGTTCTTAAGAAACGGAAATATGAGAAATCGAAGATTTGGAAAATAATCTTTCTATTCTTAAAAATGCATTGTTACAGGCTCTGTACTTATACAGAGAGGGGAACAGACAAACAGACAGGATCCCGAATATTCCGGGTCAACACAAGCGGCGGCATTAATTACAGACTTGACATAGTCGACAGGTCACCTATCACGCATGTACAGGTGACAGGACTTTTCTGACATAGACGATAAGGTGAACCGACTTACACAGAGACCGATTTATACAGACGACACATAAAATGGTCTTACACAGAAGATGATTTGTATCTCTAACAAGTTGAATGCTCTGGGGATATTTTGAATGTTAACTTCACATTTTGGATGTATTGAATATTGTACTTTACATTTCCCATAACTTATTTGTAGACTTCACATATTATATGATAAATTTTATTTAATATTTTATTTTAAAAGCAAAAATTTATTTATAAATAGGAATTCTGAGAACATCTCTCTCTTAGATGAGCTTCTGATAAAGACAAAACACCCACCAAAGAAAACCCAAAACAAACACCTATACATTCTTAAACTATAAAAGAAAAACTCAATACCTTAAAACCCACGACAGTCACACCAGATAAGAATATTAGATTTGGCACAAAACACATAATTGACCACCTTTCAATATTATCTGAAATTTATTATATATTTGTATTGAATTTGATATAATTGTTTTATCACTTATGCTCTTTAAATTTATTGCATAAATTTCTGCATATTATATATTAAATTTAATTTTTTATAATTTTAATGTTCATATCTCCGTGTGAACCTTGGAGAGGTGGGGAACAAGGATTAAGTAAAAATAGATCCTGATGAAGGAAACGAGGATGGGGACGAGATCAAAGAAGGATGTGAGGACGGGGAGTAAGGAGACACTCCTCTAACCAATGGGCCTTCCGGGTAGAACTTTCATTTTGTGTATGTCATTTTTCAACTTGGGGAGGGATCAACTAACATTCGTGTAAGACTTTAGTAATCTTGCACCATCAACAACTTTAAATAACAATGTTTTTTATGAATTCAACTGTTGAATTTTAACTATTCATCATTCTAATCACTTGTGTCATTTTTTTTTTTAAATTTAACTAACTATTAGTTCATAAATCAGATGGTCTTTATTTTCATATATTTTGAAGCGCTATGTGACATTAATCTTAGTATATTTTGATGACATAGTTTAAAGACTTGGGATTAATTAATGTAAATTTCATATATAAAGTCTAAGTGATACTGACGATAAATCCAACAATAGATTTCATGATTACTAAACGATGTAAGATTACTAAAGTGTTATATTGGTGTAAGTTGATCTCTTCCCTTTCATTTTTTTTTTTAATATATTAAGAAGAAATAGTAGGCTCAGGGGTCAAAACATCAGCAGTCACCAAAGGGACAGCAGCCAATGGAACTTCCTCTACCCAAACTGTATCTGGATAAGTAGAGGAATTCCTGTCCAAAAAGTCTGTTACTGCGTTACCGAAGCGTCTAACAAAAGAACAAGATGCAACAGAAAAACTATTAAACAGAAAGCGACAATCTCGGATAAGTGAAGCCAAGTAGGAGTTTCCCTCAGGCCCCTTCACCAACCACTGGAATAGTTGAAGGCAGCCAGTCTCAAAGCAAACATGAGTAAAACCCAAGTCAAGCGCCAAAACAACAGCCTAGCGAAAGCAAGTAGGCTCAGCTAGCAGGGAAGACAACGTCGCAGGAGGAGATGACACTGCAGCAGCCAACACCATCCCTTCCCAATCTCTGGCCACCATCCCAAAACCAAGGGTGCCTCCACGTCTTAGAGAAGCGTCAACATTGAGCTTCGTAACTCCCCACACCGGTCTGGTCCACCTCACTCTAAGCTCCGCAGCAGGACGGGCTCGCACAACAATGTCCGGCGGCCTCGCATGCAACTTTGAAGCCCGCTTTAAAGTCCTCGAACAGTCCCAAGGAACCTACTGAAAAATCGCACCATTCCTGGCCTCCCACAAAGCATAAAACGCTGCTTGCACAAAAGATAACAGTATGGGATCCGACTGATGCATTACCTTTGTCAAAAACTCATGAACCGTGGCTAAAGAAGCCGCCCTCACTGAAATAGAGGACCCGAACCAGAACTTCTTAGCTGATGGACAAGAGAGGAACAAATGATCAATCGTCTCCATATCAGCACCACATTGAACAAGCTGGGTCAAGATCAACAGTCCGACGAAACAAAGCCTCCTTCACTAGAAGGTAGTGCATGACTGCTCTCCAAGTCCCCTCTTTATGCCTCGGCTGAGAAGGGTCTGCCCAGAATATTTTCCAATCTGATGCAGCAAGCTTGGGCAACGAAGAAGAAGAAGCCTCTGCGGTAGACAAAAAATGACGAATAAAGTTATAACCCAATTTTGAGCTATAGTTATCATCAGTTTCCTGTGGGCAAAATAAGCTATCATGTTCCCCATTAAAAGGCAAAGGAATAACTAAAATGCACTGTGCAGTGGCTGGAGAGAAGGTTTCTTCAATTTCCTCTTGCTTCTAACACCTGTTACTAGGACCAATTAAATCTGCCACTTTCTTTAACAATACCAAGCTAAGACACAAGCTCCTCACGATAAACCCGTGGACAACCATACGGAAGTCAATTATCAAGTAAAACTCGAACCTGCATCCCATTACCAATTCTCCATTGAGCTCATTTCTAAAAAATCCAAGCTGTTCTCAAAATGCTAGACCAAGCATAGCTCGGTCTATAACCCCCATTTGGCTTCCATGATGGTGCAATGGGGAAAATAAACTGCTTTAAACACTTTAGCCAACAGACATTCCGGATTAGTGTAAATCCGCCACCAATTTTTGGTAGGGGTGGCAAAATTATCCGTTAATCCATACCCATCCAATCCATACATCACAAGATCCATCCAATCCATCCATATAAAAATAATAATTTAAATGGATCGATTCCAGTCCATCCATTTAATCCATTGGATATCCATAATCCACCAATTTAAAATCAAAATCCATTGGATCTATATATTGACATTTGATGGATCAACTTAAAGTTCTAGTGGATCACAAAAATGAATTAAATGGATTGTGAATAAAAACGGTGGAAACTAAAAAATCGGCCCGAAACCCAAAAAAATGGTGAAAACTCAAAAATCGGCCCAAAATCCAAAAAAACGTTTGAAAACCCAAAAAATGGTCTATAACTCAACAATCGGCCCAAAACCCAAAAAAAAAACAGTGGAATCTCAAAAAACGGTCGAAAACTCAAAAAACGGTCGAAAACTCAAAAAAACGGTCGAAAACCCAAAAAAACGGTGGAAACTAAAAAATCGGCCCAAAACAAAAAAAACAGTCGAAACTCAAAAATCGGACCAAAACCCAAAAAAACAGCCGAAAACCCAAAAAAATGTGGAAACTCAAAAATCAGCCCAAAACCCAAAAAAATGGTTGAAAACCCAAAAATCAGTCCAAAACTCTAAAAACTGCCCAAAACCCAAAAAAACAGTCGAAATCCCCAAAAAAACGATGGAAACTCAAATTTGGCCCAAAACCCAAAAAAAGGCCACTAAGGCCTCATTAAAAGATTTCAAATCTCTAAATCCCAGGCCACCATCACTTTTGTTGCGGCAAAGGTTGCTCCATTTATTCCAATGAAGCCCACGGCGGGACACGTCACAGCCCTAGAAAAACCTGGACATCATGTTGTCAATATCTGCACACAACCCATCAGGTAAAATAAAACAAGACATCACATATGACAGGATTGCTTGAGCTACAGATTTAATTAATACTTCCCGACCTGCTCGAGAAAGCAACCTATCCTTCCACCCTTTTAATTTTTAAAAACTCTTTCCTTCACAAAATTGAAGATTTGAGTTTTAGACTTACCAATGATAGTAGGCAAACCCAAATACTTGTCAAAGCTTTCCACGGCCTTAACTCCCAATAGCTGCTTAAGCTCATAAAATCTGGTACTTGGCACATTTCGGCTTACCGAAAGCATTGACTTATCTAGATTAATCACTTGTCCCGAAGCTTGCTCATAGGTAACCAGACTGTTCACCACACTCTCCGCTTCCTGAGCAGTAGCTCGAGCAAATAGAATACTATCGTTTGCAAAAGGCAAATGAGATATAACAGGCGCAGACCTGGCAATCTTAACCCCATGTATAACAGAGGAAGAAATAGATTTTTCAATGAGAGCTGAGAACACTTCACCGCAAAGGATAAAGAGATAAGGAGAGAGCGGGTCCTCTTGCCTTAATCCTCTGCTTGGGATAATAGGAGGCTGGGGGTTCCATTCAACATAACTGAAAAACTCACTGATGATACACAGTTCATAATCAGATTAACCCAACTATGTGGGAAGCCCATTTTTTCAAGTACTGAGTTCAAGAAAGACCACTCAATCCTGTCATAGGCCTTATACGTATCCAGCTTAAGAGGCATCATGCCATTCTGACCTGTGATCCGCTTTTTCATATAGTGAAAGCATTCAAAAGCTATCAAAGCATTATCAGTAATTAACCGCCCCGGGACAAAAGCACTTTGAGAATGGGATATTAAAACCGGAAAAATCAATTTCAATCGATTTGCAATTGTTTTTGTAATAATTTTAAAAATCACATTACATAAACTAATCAGTCTAAACTCACTAGCATGCACAGATTCTTTAACCTTTGGGATTAAAACAAGAAGAGTATGGTTAATCAAACCTGGTGCAATAGTCCTATGAAGCACTTGTAGGCAGAAAGAAGCCACGTCGTCTCCAACAATATCCCAAAACTTCTGATAAAACAGAGCTAGGAAACCATCTAGGCCCGACGCTTTTGCAGGATGCATTTGGAAGAGAGCATCCTCCCTTTCAACTTTGATTCATTCATATTGAGTTTTTCTTCAATCATATTTTCACTCACTTTCTCTCTTCTTATCTCTTATTTTTTCTATCAAATCATCTATTATAACTGGCATTTCTCTCCCTTCTCTTTTTATCTCTCTCAAGGTGGAGCTGAAATTGGATTGTGAATAGATCACTTTATCTTAATTTTAAAAGAATTATACTTTGAAAAAATGTTACTCCATCTGTTTCTAATTATAAGTCACGTTCTGTGAAATTTTTTTATTCCTAAATATAAGTCACTTTCTAAAGTCTAGGAAGCATCAAATAATTTTTCTCCAATTTACCCTTGTATTTAATAGGAAAGAGATGGTGAGAATTTGAAATGTTGTGCACTTCGAGAGATAAATTCATGAGAAATTAAGCATATAATTAAAGTAGAGAGAAAAACGTATTGAATTTATAAGTTTTAAATAAGGGTAATTTAGGAAAATTAATAAAATTTTTACATATTTATTGATACTAACTACTTTTCTTAACTCTAGAGAATTATGTTTTTCTTATCGGCCAAATTTCGGTTCCAGAGATTTATTCCTTGGACCTTCCCCCCCCCCCCCCCCAACTCTTAGCACTTGAACTATCCTTTAGGGACCCTAGAAAATTGGGTAAAAATAAATTATACTTCATCCGTTATAAAATAACTGTCCACTTATAGAGAAAAAGTTTGTTTCATAGTAACTGCCAACTTTGAATTCCAATAGAGTATTAATTGATGTTTTCCCATATAATGCCCCTATGAGAGCAATAAATGAGGAGAGATAAAATACATTTTAAAGGTTAAAATAAGAAATTAAATGATATATTGTAAAAAATTATCAATAATAATTGCATTTCTTAATATGTATGTTCCTTTTGTTTCTGAATAGTTATTTTGAAACAAATGAAGCCTATAGGAATTGAGAGAGTATTAGCACTCATCTTAACACTATATTTTCAATACTCTTTTATAATTAATTGAAATTCATTTGAAATATATGAGTTCGGCTAATTTAATGAGATTCATGCATGAGTATTTTTAACCAACCAATGATACAGTGGTGATAAGAAAGTGTTAGAAAAATAACGTGTGCACACATCTTTTTTGACTTCCACCCTCTTATAATAAGAATAGAAAAATAAAAAATGAGTCATACGATATGCGATGTGACAGAAAATACAAAAAGATATAAAAAAATAAAGAAAGTGAAAATAGATAGAAAAAAGAACAAGTGTAAAAATATATCATTACTACTCGTGTTAAAATGCGTGCCGCTGCCATTTCTCTTAATACGTGCTAGGTCGCGGTAGTCCAGCTTCTGAAGTCCAGGTTGCAACACGATTCTGGATCATAGTAATTATAATATGATTACCATTAGTTTATTGCTACCGTCAGCAGCCAGCCGCCTAGCAGGTCTAATTCATTATTTTCATTTTGGCCAATCAGCTACCAGAGGGCATAGTCCTTCACGTTAAACATGGGGAGTGTTGATGAAAATTGAACATGCGTATGTTGCTCTGGGGTTTGCTTCTGAACAATCATAATCCCATTTTTTACAAAAATTAATTAGGGAAGAATAATGTCATGTTCACCGTTCTTTCCCGTGCTCACATTCTTTCCCACCTCAATTTTAGTTAAATTTAAAGAAAAATAAGAAATATAAGTGGTATAATATATAATATGCATGAAATAATGCAGGGAATATAAGAAGAAAAAAATGTTAAAAATAAGATGAAAGAAATACTTAATAAGGACAGCAACGTGCACGTAAGATAAGAAACCAAAAAAATTAATGTCAATTGTCAAGAGTCCATGTCAATTGTCTAGAGTCCATGTGTTCAAACTCAACAAACAACTTCTGCATACTAACAACTTCCACACCCAAACTTCATCGCATCTTCTTAGTTACTAAGTGGCCCCCACACATTTTGCTGAATAACGTGGCCTTTAACAAATTTGTACTATCGTCCTCACTCACCACATCACTTCTTTTTTCCTATAAATGAACCCCATGTGCGTGCTCACTCTCACTCACAACATAACAACAACCCTGTTCTGCTTTTATTCCCCTCTCTTTCTCTCTTAATTTGCAAATCACCCAAAGTATCTACTTTATTCGCTACTTTGGTAGTGCCTACAGTAATGGATAACCTTCCAAAATATGAAGCAAATCACACAACACTCACCCCTTTAACATTTTTGAAGAGAGCTGCTGCAAGCTATCCAAACCGTGTATCAGTGATCCATGAAGGAACTCGTTTCACATGGGCTCAAACTTACGAGCGTTGCCGCCGACTTGCTTTCTCCCTCCGTTCCCTCAATATTGCAAGCAATGATGTGGTATCTGTGTTGGCCCCTAATGTCCCCGCAATGTATGAGATGCATTTTGCAGTGCCCATGGCTGGTGCTGTGCTCAACACCATCAACACCCGTTTGGATGCTAAGAACATAGCCACCATTCTGCAGCACTCTGAAGCCAAAGTCTTCTTTGTGGACTACGAGTACGTCAACAAGGCACGAGAAGCCCTCAGGATGCTCATAGATGACATCAACTATTCAACTCTTCCACTTGTTATTGTCATAGATGACATTAACTCTCCCACCGGTATCCGCCTGGGTGAGCTGGAATATGAGCAAATGGTTCACCATGGCAATCCAAATTACGTGCCGGATGAAATCCAAGAAGAATGGTCTCCAATTGCTTTGAATTACACATCAGGAACAACATCAGAACCCAAAGGAGTGGTTTATAGCCACAGAGGAGCATACCTCAGTACCCTGAGCTTAATACTCGGTTGGGAAATGGGTAGTGAACCAGTATACTTGTGGACACTGCCTATGTTCCATTGCAACGGGTGGACTTTCACGTGGGGTGTTGCCGCGCGAGGTGGTACTAATGTGTGCATTCGCAATTGCGTAGCGACTGATATTTACAGGAGCATTACCCTCCACAAAGTCACCCACATGTGTTGTGCACCGATCGTGTTCAACATCATCTTAGGAGCCAAGCCGAGTGAGCGCAGGGCGATTAAAACCCCTGTGAACATACTCACCGGAGGAGCACCACCGCCTGCGTCACTGCTCGAGCAAATTGAATCACTCGGGTTTCACGTGACGCACGCGTACGGGCTCACCGAGGCAACGGGACCAGCCCTCGTGTGCGAGTGGCAGCAGCAGTGGAATCAGCTTCCGAAACAAGAGCAGGCACAACTGAAAGCCCGTCAAGGGGTTAGTGTGCTGACGCTTGCAGATGTGGATGTGAAGAACCTTGACACGATGGAGAGTATGCCGCGAGACGGGAAGTCAACGGGGGAGATTGTATTGAAGGGAAGTGGGATCATGATGGGGTACTTCAAAGACAAAAAAGCAACTTCAGAAGCCTTTAACAATGGTTGGTTTCGAACAGGAGATGTCGGGGTGATTCACCCAGATGGGTATTTGGAAATCAAAGACAGGTCCAAAGATGTGATCATCTCAGGAGGGGAAAACATAAGCAGTGTGGAAGTGGAGTCTGTTTTGTATCAGCATCCAAGGGTGTTGGAGGCTGCAGTTGTGGCGGTGCCACACCCGAAATGGGGGGAGAGCCCTTGTGCCTTTGTGTCCTTGAAGAAGGACTCATCAAATTCAAATGATGTCACTGAGGCAGAGATAATTGGGTTTTGCAGGAAGAACTTGCCACACTACATGGTCCCAAAGATGGTGAAGTTTTTGGAGGAGTTGCCAAAGACTTCCACAGGTAAGATTCAGAAGTTTGAATTGAGAGTCAAGGCAAAATGCTTCAAGGTCTCTGAGAATCTACAATCCAAGAACAACAAGTCTAGCCAAGTCAATCAAAATAATGTGCAAATTATGGCTGTGTCTCGTCTTTGAATGTACCAAGTGTCTTTCTTTATATCATAGTGAAAAGAAAAATAGCAATACCATCTCAGCTTGTTTTGTGGCAGATCATAGCCAAAATATATAAATAATTTTAATTTCCACTATCTTGTTTCCTCCATTTTTTTTCTTTATCGTTCCTGCTAGCTAGTGCTCTGCTTCTCGGCTTATGAATTGGATAAAACTTGATTCCACCACACCTAGTACATTATAGGAAAAAATAGAGATAAGATGAACAATGTTGGAGGAAAATAAGAGGGTAAGAGAGATAAAAACAGAAAGGTAATAAAAATGAAATGAAAGAGTAAATGAGATATCAACGAATCAAAAATTGAGTTAGTTTAGTCTATTTTCTTTAGGATTAATAGTAATTGGTTCCTATATGAGGTCGAGTTTCAACGAAGATTCTAAGTGGCATGTTGGGGCGTTTAATCACATTATTTTTAATTTAATTTTAAATGAGGTGATAAATAATTATAACCACCCATTCTGCTGCTACGAATCTACCTGCAATTGCTGCAAATTTCAGAAACTTGAAGAACAATAGCGTGAAGAATGAGAATTAAGAGTTTTTAGTGTTGTTGTTACCTTGGGGTGAGTGTTATCAAATTTCATCAAGAAATGGTGAAAACACGAAGGACCCAGCTGATAAATAGTGGCGAGGTATTGAAATTGAAGGTAAAAGTGGAAACTTTGTATGGCGGAAATGCCGAAGGAGTAGACTCCAAGATTCACTCTTTGGTTTTTTTTTTCTCTCTTTAGAAGAAGAACAACAACAGAGATAAAGGGCCAAGAAGAAAAGAACACATCGGAATCTCCTCCGAGGTTTGGTTGAACAGTAATGGTGAATACACCATTCTGCCCTTTTGTGGGCTTTTAAATTGATTTGTAGAATTTTGTTTGAGTTTTTGTTAAAATGGTATAATTTTGCTGAAGGTGTTTTGACAGTGGATTTATGGGTGGTTCGCTGGGGTGAACCTGAAGAAGAAGATTTGAAGAAGTTATAATTTGTTAGGTTTCTGGGGTTTTTTAGACTTAAGCACCAGGACTACTGGCAAAAAAAGTTAGCAATTTTCGTTCCTCACATTAACCGTTGTTTGCACTTTTAGTTTTCCATCATCATTCTATCCAATTTTTGACGGAAATGCTAATGTGGCATTTTTTAATTTAAAAAATTAATTTTTAATTAAATTAAATAATGGTTTCACTTGGTGCAGTTTTGTCATCTCCCAAAACCATCACTCATCTCTCTCAACCACCACTCCTCCTCCTCCTTCCTCACTCACCACCACTCAATTTCTAGAATCATCTTCCTCCTTAAAAAAATTCCATAAGAAACCTAATTCTTCTTTTATCATCTTATCCTCATTCTTTCATCATCTTCACTAAATCTAGAACAAACCTAAAATTTCATCAAACAGCAAAACCCATTGTTGATCTTGTTCAGGAAAACCCTCTTCGTCTTGGTCGGCGATGGTGGGCGTCTGCGGCGGGGCTTTTGAAGGGAATTGTTGTCTTCAATGTCTTCTCCCCCTTCATCATTCATGGCCCCGTGGGGCTCCAATCCGGGTTGAGATGCTCCAAGCTTTCTCCTTTTTCTTATCTTTAAGCTAATGTTGAACATTGGCCATATCTGAAGAATAAGGCATAAACTTTGATTAGCTAAGGATCGATGGTGCTGGGATTGAAGAGGAAGAAAGGGGTTTGAGGGTTTTGGAGCAGGGATGTTGAACGATGGTCAGATCTGAAGAGAAAGGCATAAACTATTCAATTACATTTCTGGGATGGTGTTTTAGGCAGTGATGATTTAGGGAAGGTGATTGTGGTGGTTAGTTTGAGGATGGATAGAGTTTGTGGTTGGATGTTGTGGTGAAGAGTGGATGGAGGCTGTGATGAGGATGGTGGGTTTACTTTTCCTGCTTTATTAAGGGAACAAGTTATGCTTTAGGCACTAACATATGGAGGCTCTTATCAATTCTGAGTTCTCAACAATTGAACAACATAAGTGTTCTTTGAAAATGAGAGCTTAAAGACTTAGAACAATTGAACAACATAGGCAGTGATGATTTAGGGAAGGTGATTGTGGTGTTAGTTTGAGGATGGCTAGAGTTTGTGGTTGGATGTTGCGGTGAAGAGTGGATGGAGGCTGTGATGAGGAGGGTGGGTTTACTTTTCCTGCTTTATTAAGGGAACAAGTTATGCTTTAGGCACTAACATATGGAGGCTCTTATCAATTCTGAGTTCTCAACAATTGAACAACAAAAGTGTTCTTTGAAAATGAGAGCTTAAAGACTCAGAATGATTGCTCTAAATGAATATGAAAGTTGTGTGTAATCCTTGTTTCGTTTCTGAGCCTCAATGGACTATTTATAGGCACTAGAGGTCGTCCATGAACCATCACAAAGCTTCCCAAACGTTTTGGGATGCATTGGTTCATGAAACAACACATCTGGTCGTGCAGGTAATCGATTACGCTATTTGCCCATTGCAGTTTGAATTTCAAATTCAAACATGTAATCGATTACAAGCATTGTGGTAATCGATTACGTGCCTATGAGTGATAATCAATTACTTAAAGCGTGTAATTGATTACACTCAAGTCCAATTTCTATTTTATGAAACTTTAAGTCCTAATTGAGTGTTTCTATCACATTTTACTTATGAAAAAGTGTTATACTCAATTTTATCAACTTTTTTATGAGCCTTCATAAGTAAAGTAACCTTAAAAGCATAACTTACCGAATAAAGAGACTTAGCTAATTCTTGGAACCCTTTGATGTTCTTGAAGCATGCTAAGCAGGAGCTTCTAAAAGACCTTCTTCACAAAAACCGCCTCTACAAACCTGGAGCTTCTGAAAGAAAACTTTTTTGACGGTTTTACTAAATAGTTTAAAGAAGACTTGGCAACGGCCAAGAGGCAACTGCACTACTGGGACCCAAATTTTGACTTGACAAAATTGGGTACTTCCAAAGAAGTTACTCCCGAAAGCATTGTGGGGACCTACTCTGGGGACGAGGATGACGAAGATGGCGATGAGGAAACACATGGCCAAAATGGCGCTGCCACTCAGGCTGGTGATTCTTCTGCTGGGAACACTGCTAACTCTAGCGAGAAAAACACCAATGCTGTAGCGTTGTTTTTTTTTTCTGTGTTTTGTAGCAAAGAATTTTAGGCGATGTCTTTTCTGCTACTTGTAAAGCTAGTTTAAGAACATAACGAAGTATATTGCCTTCGATATGTGCCTGTCTTTCATTTCACTTTTTTCTTTATTTTGCACTTCATACTCTCCTCTTCGGCACTGTCGTAAGTAATGCATTCATGTTTTCATTCCGCATGGCGAGATTTAATCCCATGGCTCACATGGCGAGACTTCAGTTTTGGCTTGGTCTTACGCTATTAGGGCGGCCAAGGGTTTAAGGTGCTTGGTTATTCCCAAGGCTTTATTTTTATTTTTATTTTATGAGCCTCGTTTGTGACCCGCACGCCCTTTTTTTGTGCCATAAAATTTTTGTCATTCGGTAGGAAGCGGGTTAAAGTGGTTATTCACCCTGTCAGACGCTGCACCTCCTTAATCGTCTTTGGACTGCTCATGTCCAGGATTTCCCTGCACTTTTCTAGATTTATCTCTATTCTCCTAGCAGTGACCATGAAGCTAAAAAATTTGCCTCCATGTATCCCAAAAGAACACTTTTCAGGATTCAGTTGCATATTATAGCGTTTGATTTGACCAAATGCTTATGCTAGATCCGAACAATGCTCGTCAGCCTTAGCCGAGGTGACTATCATGTCGTTAACATATAGTTCTATATTTTTCCCACCTGCTTCTCAAATTCCCTGTCCATCAGCCTTTGGTAGGTCGCCCCTACATTTTTCAACCTGAAAGGCATCGTCCGGTAACAATAGTTAATTTGAGGAGTCATGAAGGCGGTCTTATCCTCATCCTGCGGGTGCATTCGAATCTGATTATACCCTGAATAAGCATCCATCAGATTCAACATCTCATTCCTGGACGCCCCATCAACAAGCTTATCGACGTTCGACTATGGGTATGAATTCTTCGTAGGGTGGAATATTTTCCAGCTTCTTGTCGAACGTCTTCTTATTTACCTAATCACATTCGGCTAAGAAGTAACTTTGATCGGCATCAACATTTTCGAGGACACCGTCTTCTCTCTAGAGAGATAGCTTTTTGTGCAAGGTCGTAGGAACTGCCCCGACTCTATGAGTCCACTCTCTGCCTAAGAGAAAATTATAGTTTGCCTTAGCTGGAACTACTATGAACATAGTAGTTCTCGTCACCGTGCCTATGGTGATCTCGAGTGGAATTGCACCGAGCGACCTATTTGTTTTTCCCTCATAGTCGGAGAGAACCAAGTTATGAGGCTGTAAGTCTGCCTCATTCTTGCCCAGTTCTTAAAAATCGCGTTTTGCTCTTCGACCTTACCCTTTGTCATTATGTAGTAACAAAGAGGGTTGTCATCGTTTTCATCTTCGACGTAATAGTCATCTTCGCTTTCAACAACCTCTATAGTTTGGTCGAACTCAGAAGGGAGGATCGACACTACATTACAAATGATGTCTAAACTCTCAGTATCACTGGAAAATTTATTAGTGACCAGACCTTCCTCTTCAGCAGTTAGAGTTTTAGGGGATTTAGCTTTAGGCGTGAATGGTTCCGCTTCGGGACTTAACTCAGGCTTGTATGCTAAGTCCATGTAAGGAAAAACCTTGCTTCAACTCGATTGTCCAGACTCGAAGAAGGGTTTCCCTTTTTTGTTCAGCTTTGCTGGGGATCCTTTCTTGCCAGGTTCCTCAACCACAACCTTCCCATTCCAAGCAGTAACTCTTTCTCGAGCCGCCTTTCTTTACCTCTGGAACCTCCTCCATTGAGTTTTGGTCATGGGCCTGGTTCCAATTTAAGAATTTGAAATGTGGGAGTAGTTCTTCGGGGTCCGAACATTCCCATTTCCGAAAGTAGGGGGTTTTGCTTCAACCCTCAATCTTATAGGAGGTTTGGGTCGATATGCAGCAATCCACTGGTTAGGTCGAACCCCCGTTGGAGGAATGAAACTCTTCCGTTTATGAGTAGGATTCGGATGAGATCTCGGCTCCGACAGGTCCCTCGAACCTAAATGTTGAGCAGAAGGGAGTCGATTGCTCAACCTCTCAAGTGCTGATCTACGGTTTACCCTTCCAGCCGCTTCTACGACCTTCGTAGCATTCCGATCAAAAACAGAATTGCACCTAGGACACATAGTTACTTTAGTGTCCTTTTCTTTGAACCTTTGCACGTATTGTAGCAAAGTTTCTCCTTCTTTTGGGTAAACTTCTTCTAGTAACTCCTTGTCAAGCTCTTCGATTGGTATGACGTCGGGGTCGAGAATTTCAGCAACGCTTACGGTACAGATTGCTGTAGGTTCCACAAAGTTGGTGTCCTGAACCTGTAACGGGTTAGAATCAATCTTCATGGTAGTTTTCTCCTTGGGCTCGAACTAGCCTTTCTTCTTGAATAGTTGTTTGGACCAAATTCCTGAAAGTAGAACAATAGTTAGTCCAGTGGCCAAAAACATTATGATATTTATAATACTTCCGACCTTTCCTTTGATCATGAGGAGGAATTGGAATTGAAGATTTATCAACACTATTACCAGTATTAATCTGCATTTCTTCACTAACATTAGGACCTGCATTAGATCCTGATGTCTGGCTCATTTTTGTACGGTTGGTCATACTACCACTCCGTAATCTCATACACTATTCGAATTCCACTGAATTCAGAAAAATCTCTGAACTAACAAAATTTCGTTTTAAGGCATAGAGATGATTTCAAAAAATGAAAACAACTCCCTCGTGGTTCCACGGGGCGTGCCAATTTGTGTACGCTGGTTTTTGGTGACCAGAGTAAAACTACAAGAAAATCCAAAAGTTTATGAAGAGGCTGGATTCTATCCTCTTTTCGGGTCCTAGGGAGAAGGAAACCTCCCGTGTGCGTGTGCGGAGTGTTTGAGATGGGCGGAGAGGAACCCGTCGAAAGTGGTTCGAGCGGAGCGGGTGCGTGTTTGGGAAATGGGTGCGTGTTTTAGGAAGGTGTTATAGGCAGAGAGAAAGGGTCATAAGCATGAAAGAAGGGAAACAAAGCAAAAAAGAAAACTGAAATTGCATTAAAAAATAAAAAGGTTACAGGGAATGTAAAGGTTTGGGCGACCGACCACCACTCAACCACTCACGTGTTTTCTCGTTCCTGTTGCACTGCGTCACTTACAGATAGACTTATGGCTTGTAGGGGGTGAGGATTTAACACTACTGGGCGTGTCGTGATGAGGGTGAAAGACCATGAAATCTGCCCCTGGTTCTCCTATTTATAGGCCAAGCCCTTCAATCGCTCATGGTAGTTGCTTCTCCTGGTTCTTACACGTGTCCCTTGTCAGTTTTCTTGTCTCCCACGTCTCTGTCGTGCTTCAACTATTCTGAACCCCCATCGGATAACTGCTCTGTAATTTCCATCGAGTAACCGCTCCGTGCACGTCCAGGTTGGGACTGGGATCAAACAAGCTTCAACACCTGTTTATGTTAAGTCCTGACTCTTCACTGGTTTCGACTTCGACCTATCATATTATCTTAATTTCAATCGAACTTCACAAACTGCTCCGTTAGCCTCAGTAAAGCACTTCCTGTCTTGGTCGAAGTCCCCTTTTGGTGTAGCTTTCGACTAGTCTGAGACTTGGAAAAATTTCCAGGCTAACACCACCCCCTAAGAACCCTCCATAAATGCAACCAATTAACCCAACAGGGTCGCTAAGATGGTTTGTGTCTTCATCTAACTCCTCCACATCAATTTCTGAATTTGACTGTCGCGCAGATCAGTGAATTGAGTCCCTTTTCACGTATTGACTTAAATGTCCCACCTTAATCAATCTTTCTATCTCCCATTGTAAAGTCATGCAATCATCTGTTTGTGGCCCAGAGTCTTGTGATATTCACACCATCTAGTTGTATCAACGTTTTGAGGCGGTCGCGTAGCTGGTGACGGGTACATGATGAGGTTTGCTTCTTTTGTTTCTCGTAGAACATTCGCCAGACCTGTTGTCAAATGAATCGTGGTGTGAGCCTGTACTGGCGAGTAATTGTTCGTTCGCCTCAGAGGTACTTCCCTTCGCCCATAGTCTAGACGCTCGTGAGAGTTTCGGTGTTCCATATTCACTGATGGAGGTTGATATGGTTCCGCACGACTCCTCCTTGACTGCTGTTTCTATGACTCCTTATATCCGTGCGAGTCATACTGCTTGCCCTTACTCTCATGCCTTCTTCCTGGCGCGTCAAGCGCATCCCTCTTCTATTTTTGCTAGTCATCCTCCTCCTCAAGGATATACTCCTACACTCTCGCTCTCAGCTCTGCCATGTCATGCGGCGTGCGCCTGCTTAACTTATTATTCAGAGTGCCCACCCTTAACCCTTGTTTAAAGGCATTAACGCATGTCTCCTGGGGAGCGTCCTCAATTTTCACAACAGTTACATTGAACCGCGCCATGTAGCGCTTTAAAGTTTCTGTTGGCTTTTGGCGTATATTGAATAACGCAGCTGTCGTGACCTTCTGTACCATGCTCGCCGAGAAATGCGTTAAAAATTTATGCGAGAAATCCATTAAACTCATTATAGAGCGCAACGACAATTTCGTAAACCAAGCTAATGTCGTTCCCTTAAACGTCGAAGGGAATAGGCGACACTTCAAAGAATCTGGTGCCTGAATAATCACCATTTTTGTGACGAAGTACTGCTAGTGTTTTTTATGACCAATATCGCCCAAGTAAGTTTCCAACGTTAGGGTTTTCAGCGCGTATGGCATAGGAACCGCTGCGACCACCGTTGAAAAAGGTTGAAATTCGACAACAATTTTCACTTCTCTTAAACTCATAAGACTGTAATCCTTCTGTTGATGGAAATATTCCAACTGAGCTTGGAGATGTTGATTTTGTTGCTGAATGGCGTCAATTGTGCCACACATCCGGTTCCACTTGCAGGTGGAGCCATCATCATGGCCGTGTGGCCACCACCCGGCGTCGCTTGAGTTGCATGATTTAACGGCGGTGCGGAAGGAGGAGACGGTGGTGGTGGTGGCGGAGGAGGTGGTGGAGGTGGTGGCGGAGGAGGAGGCAGTGTCCGCTGAGCCCTCACCGTTTGTCCTTGACCCCGTCCTCGACCTCGCCCTCTTCCCTGGATGCCCGACATAGCTTTTCACCTCAATCGCAGGGGTTAGTTTATCGTCCCCACAGATGGTGCCAATGTTATGGCAATGCAGAACAGTAAGAAAAGAGATTGGAAGTGAAAACAGCTCACTAGGTCAAAACCCTAGCTACGAAATAGTATATTATTAAGTGAGAGAAATGGGAAAATATCCTCTTTTACATGACCCATCATCTGCTATTTATAGAGGGAATGAGACAAAGCTCTAGATTTACACCTGAATGGGCTCCTGAGCCTCAAAGCATTTGGCCCAACAGTCCCTATAGCATTCTAAACCCCTTCCACGGTTAGGCCCTCGCTTTAGCGCCTTTAGTCGCCTGTTCAAAGGTCGTCGCATCAAGTGAAGTGATCGCCCAGGCCAGCCTTAAACTAATTGAAATAAAATGAAGGGTGCCTGTCTTTTCAGAAAATGAGAGGCTAGGAAGACAAAAACCAGACTCAGTCCTTATGTTTGTGTTGGTGATCTTTCCCCCAATTAAAGAACTCTTGAATTAAAGACTAATCAAACATGTTCAAATAGAACCAATCTCTAGTCCACTTCACTTAATGTTTTGCTCCTTGTTCTGTCATGTGTTGGTTTGGTGCATCGGTTAACGGAAACGTGATTTAGACAACACTTCTGATCTGCCACAAAATATAAGAAACAAATGAAAGGTTGTTGAAAAAGGGGAGCCACCACATAGTGGTACCGATATTTCACGAGTGGTCATCAATAGGAAAGGACTGGAACTGAGCTTTATCAGACTAAAATTGCCCAACAGAGCTGAAATGAGGAATCAATTTATTTGGAAATAATCTCCTAAATGAGGAAGGTGATGATAATGTCTAATAATATGGGTCTACCGTCTATTGGTAAAATGGTCATTGTCTCTGCTGAGACAGGTGACATACATAAACAGTGTCCATATTAAAGACTAGGAGTGGTAGCGGACTCCACCAAAATTTGTTCGCAGATGTCAATTGTGTGGGATGTGACACAAACACATAACCACGGGGAGTGGTAGGGGAATCCACCAAAATTTGTTGTCCGCAGTTGTCAATTGTGTGGGATGTGACACAAACACATAACCACTAACAATTATATCATTAGTGAAATGGACTTTATTTTCTCTTTTATATTATTTTTACTATTTTTTTATTATTAAATTTTATCATATATTTTATTTCTCTTTTTTCTCTTTCTATATTTCACAAGTATAAGTGAAAATCATGTGTGTAGGAAACTTTTTACTTAAGGAAAATACACTCACATTCTCAAAGTTTAGCAAACCCCATTTTTATTTTGCAGTGCTGATACGTGAAGCACTAAGGTGTCACGATATCCACCTTTATCAAGGTTTTAGACCACCATAAAGTGAGAAGTTAAATAAAACAACATAAAAACATGTTTTGTGACGTTCTTAAACCGCTACAAACGCAAGCGTAGGAGGTGTAATAAGTTATAATTTAATAGCTTAAATATTATTTAGTAAATTTAAATTTATTCAACTTTGGTCATAATTATTTTCCTTTGTGATGCTTCGTCAAGTAATTTTTACTGATATATAATAGATAAAAATATATTTAAATATTTTTTCAAATAATACACACATTCGTTAAAAGTTAATAGTAAATGTCTTATAGGGATCCCCCACCAAGGCACGATACATAGTTTTGGAAGGATGTGTGGATGATCAAGGGCCTCAACGCATCAAAGTGTTTGTTTGGAAGCAGGAAAACAAGGGTATTCTCACCAATGATTAGTGATTTCGCAGGCAAATGAGCTCTTCTGCGATGTGCCCTCTATGCAATGTTTATCAGAAGGAGGATTTACACTTATTCCGGGACTGCGGCTGCATGAACTCTTTCTAGTGCAGTGTCGTGGGGGAGACGCTTTCACACTCCACCAAACACCTGTTAACTATAACCATTATCATTATGCTAGAACCAAGAAAAATCATGGAATATATATATATGTGTGTGTGTTTGTATGTTTAGGCTGGGAAATAAATAAATAAAATTATTAATATGTACATAAACTATTTAGGGAAGAATTATGTGAGGTTATGGAATCTCCTTAATCTTCAAATTATCAACCAAGAGTCATGAGAACTCATATTTGTGATAAAACAAGGACAACACAAGAAAGGGAGGGGGGGTTGAATTGTGTTCGTATAAAACTTTCTTTTCAACACAATTATTTATTTCAAAAACAGTTCTGTAAATGACAGAACTCTTTTCATAAACGATAGGGTGAAAACGTTTAATGTAGCAGAATTTAGTAAATAGTATGATAAATCAATTGGTCTAATGCAGCGGAAATGAAACGTGAAAAGATGTAAACGATGCAAACAGTAAATAACAGAACACAAGAGATTTATCCTGGTTCACCCCCTTGAACGTTAGGGCTATGTCCAGTCCTTGGCTTAACCAAGATTTTCACTATTCAACAGAATAGTACAAGTATTCGACACAAGACTTCTCCAGAGTATTCTCAGGGAATTCTCCCAACAAGTATTCCCATAGGACTTCTCCAGAAATAAGTATTCTCACAAAACTTCTCCAGAAACAAGTATTCTCACAGGACTTCTCCAGAAACAAGTATTCGAAGGACTTCTCCTTTCACAGTGGTTTTTCTACACAAGGTCTCGTTTCAAAAGAGTTTGGTAGAAACAATTTTAGGCTCGGAAAACACTCAGTATTTCATATATGGTTTGACACTAAACAGTATACTCGAGGTTTGGCTAACATAGATGAATAGACAATGGGTTCTCTGTTTCGTGAAAGCTTGATAGATTTGACTCTATTTTTCACTTGATTTTTCGATGTTCTGTGTTCTGTCGTATTGCTTGTCTCTTCAAATCTTCAGGTCTTCCCTTTTTATACCTTCAATTCATTTTTTGATTTTCTGAAGATGTTTGTCATTGACTTGATGTAATCATTGAATTCCTGATCGTCAGAGCAACGACTTTAAGCATTGAAGAGGTTTTACTTTGTTGATTCTGAAGAGCTGATTGTTGAGAGTTTGTGCCATGGTTTTCTCCTTTTCTTTGATTGCAATTATGTTGTTGTTCAAGCAGAGTTGGTCGTCGAGTAATGTAATGCTTGATTCACTCCTTTGCATTAAATTTGTTCATCAATGAATTATTTCCTTTTCGAGAAATGATTTGTTCTGTTGACAGCATTGTTCTTCAATCGTTTACTCTTTGTTGATATAGCTCATAGACAAGAGTTGCACGATACTTGAATTTGTCTCTTGCTCTTCATTAGACGATACTCTTCATTGGATGATACTCTTCATTGGACGATACTTGAATTTGTCTCTTTCTCTTCATTTGACGATATTCTTCACTTTTGTTTGAACGATACTCCATTCTCTCCTTGAACAATACTTCACTCTTTCTTGTACAATACTACACTTTTTCATTGAACAGATTCTTTGCTCGATATGTGTGCAAATGATGCTTCTCTGGATGACAGATGTAATTCCTGAAAAATATAATACACAGAGTTTAGTAGTAAAATTGTTATTACTCAAAATATGATAAACGTTCTAAGATATGTTTGAACTTAACAATCTCCCCCTTTTTGATGATGATAATTTTATAGAGAAAAAGGTTTATATATGATATGAATATAAAAACTTTTATATGCCCCCCTCTCTGTTTCCAATGATTGATTTCTACCCATTCTAAAAAACTTCTTATTTTCTCTTCTCCCACTGTTTTCCTCGTTTTCTCAAGTCTGTACTTGTCCTCTTCTCTCCCTTTTTTAATTTCGCTCTTCTCTCCCCCTTGGTTGCTGCTCTTTCTACTTTTCCATATTTTTTCTACTTTTTCTCTTTCTCTCCCCCTTTGTCATTAGCAAAAAGATATGCAAGATATATTCAAGCGAGTACTAAGACAAAGCAGATGCAATATGCAGTTTCAGAATATATAATGGAGCATATAAAGAGCATATGGTAGAAAAAGGAATAGCACAAGAAGGGCGGTTGAATTGTGTCCTAATTAAATCTTGGCTTCCAAAAACAATTATTAGTTTATGAAAGGTTTTCACAGACGATAGAACTCAGGATAAAATCACACCTATGCGGACGATAGGTTAACAGAGTTTTAGCAGCGGAAGTAAAACAAGTTCTAATGTATGTGCTGTGAACGCGTAGACGATACAAGCAATAAAAACGTAAACAATGCAAGCAATAAAAAAAGCACACACGAAGTTTATCCTGGTTCACCTCTAGCAAGATAGAGCTACGTCCAGTCCTTGGCTTCACCAAGATTTTCACTATTCCATCGAATAGTACAAGTATTAGTAACATGACTTCTCCAGAGTATTCGAAGGACTTCTCCTAAGTATTAGCCACAGGAATCCTCTAGAGTATTCAAAGGACTTCTCCTAAGTATTCCCACATGACTCCTCCAGAGTATTCTCAAGGGACTTCTCCCATCAAGTATTATCAGGACTTCTCCTTACAAGTATTATCAGTTTTCTCCTAATTTTCTTTACAAGAAAAAGGAATTCTTCTACAAAGGTCTCTTCGGAAAGAGTGAGGTAGAAAGTTTAAGCATAGAAAAACTCTAAGTGTTGTGGGAGGTTTGACAATTGGGTAAACACTAGAGTTTCAGAAATAGAGATGATTTGCAATGGTTCTCTGATTGGGTGTGAAAGAGGTAGATAATATTTGACACTTAAGAACTTTTCACACTTGAGAAACTTCACTCGGATTTGTGGTTTGACACTTGAGTTTCGACTGAGGAAGCTATGCTTGGGAGATTTTAGAAAGATTTAGAGCTTGTGTTTGAATTTCGTTGTAAGTCGCCAAGTTCGTTGTAGAAGATTGAATGTGAGACTTTGAACTTTTATTCTTTCTTCCCGTTGCCCAACGAATTTCTTCTTCTTTCTTCAGGTTTTAACGGATCTCTTCTTGACCGTTGAAAGCTTAGCATTTAATGGATTCTGAATTTTCATTTAATGCAGTTGCAGAGAGAAATTAGAGCCATTGATATTCTGACTTGTCACATGATTCGAGCTCTTCCCCTCGGTTGTGCTAGACAGCTGTAGACAGTGTGGCCTTGGACGATGCCGTCTCGTTTCATCAGACGATGATGTCTGACTTGACCAGACGATACTGCTTTTTCTTCATCAGACGATGCTTTCCTTTTTTTGATTAGACGATGCTGTCTTCTTTCGTCAGACGATGCAACTTGTCTTCATCAGACGATGTTTCTAGTACTAGGACGATACTTTCATTCTGCGCAGATGATAGAGACATTTTATGCAGACGTTACATCCTTCATGTCTTCAGACGATACTTCTTGTTTTTGCTCTTTGGTCGATAGGGATTATTTTTGGATATTTTTTTTCTCTTTATCTCTTTCTTCTAATTACATCATCATATATCACACTTATGACTTTTCTCTCATCTCTTTCTGTCTCTTTAATCATTTACACTCTTTAAATGTCTACCAACCTTTATTCATAGCCTGAAGTCCAACAGCTTGTCATACAACTCATCAAAATGGATCGGAGTGTCATGGGTATGAATCGAGGCAGTAAATTCACATAAGGAGGCGTCCAAGCCATTAAGGGCATGAATGGCAACATCAATGTCATCGTAGGGGTGACCAATTAAGGATAACTCGTCTGCAATGGAGAGATTTTGTGCAAGTGAGATGTGACTGAAGATGAGCCCTTCATTATTGAGCTCGTACGCTCTTTGAGAGACATCACACGCGAGCGAGAATGATTCGCAATAACACATCCGAGGAAAATTTAGGCTTAATTACATTTTTTGTCCCTCACGATGACCAATTATGTGATTTCGATCTCTAAACTTTAAAAATACAAATTTTCATCCCCATGCTTAAATCTTGGGTCCGTGGCATTATTCCATGTAATTTCTAATGGATCTAAAAGTAAATATGTAATTTAGCTAATTAAAAATTATTAAAATAAATAAATAAATATAAAAACCAGAACCCTATCGCACCACTCAAATCTTCATCTAAACTTATATTCTTAAAATTTAGAGACCAAAATCACGTAACTAAAAATTGTGGAACCAAAAGTGTAAGTAAGCTTGAAATCTATGCCTTATATGAAGTGTTTGCAAAGGCAATAACAAAGAGAGCCTCACTGTCACACAGGATCCAAAAATTGCAATATACAACAACTTATCCTGACGAACCCATAAGGTAAAATGTCGGTTTGGTGTAATGGAATCACTGTTGGTGATGGTGGCCGGAGGACATGGCTTTGTGACGGTGACATAGCCTTCGACATCACGAGCAATAAGAAGAGAATTAATCTGTCTGTACCACGCAAGATAATTTGATGAGTTGAGTTTGATAGGTACTTGAGTGACAGTGTTAAACTGAACAAGTTTTGTGTTGTTTGTATTTTATGATGCTAATTGGGGTGTTGGCTCTTAAGACCGCAAGTCCATCGGTGCATAAATTGTCTACCTTGGATCGAATGTTGTTTCATGGTCATGCAAAAAGCAAGTCATTGTAGCACGTTCTTCAAAAGAGGAAGAATATTGCACCATAGCTACATCACTGCTGCGTTACTATGGCTCCAACAACTACTTCTTGAGCTTGGCATTCCCATCTCATCGGCGCCAATCTTTTACTCAGATAATATTGGTGCTCAATATTATGTGCCAAACCTGATTTCAGTCTCGTATGAAACACTTGGCAATTAATTACCACTTCGTTCGTGATCTTGTGGCGCAGCAGAAACTCTTTGTTTCCCATGTACGTCAAGTCATCACCTCCTAACAAAGCCTTTGTCTGCAACTCAACATGGTTTCCGATGTTCCAATATTGGAGTCGTAGACGCCGCCTCCATCTTGCGGGGGCGTGCGTGTAGGAGCATTATCCGTTATGATTATCTAGATATCTAGTAAACAATATATTTGAAATTCAAATAGTAATCTTTACTATTATTACTTATGTATATATACTGATGTACTCACTACTTAATTAATATAATAATTCTTTATTTCTCTATAAAGAATACAAGAGAAATTGTAACATCCCAATTTTTCCAACTAAAATAAAATAATAACATAAAAAATATTATTATTAGTATTATTATTATTGATAATTAAGGTGGATGTTTGTTATTTTATGTGAACTGTTATAGTTTAATGTTAATATGAGAAGATAAAAATTATGTTTATGATGATGTTGAGTGATAAATAGAGGTTTGACTTTGAGTATAAAATGTAACTCATAGATAATTAAGAAAAATTAATTGAGGGATTAGTGAATAAACCTTCTTAAAAGTTGTTATTTTATGTGAAAACCCATAGTTTAATTAGGATTATGTTAATGGAAATCAACCAATTAATTATGGAGGGATGGAATTTGAATTTCAGAGAGGTTTGGGGACTGAAAATAGAGTTTTGAGAAGTTTTGAGAGAAAACTAGGGTTACATGTTGGTGATTTTGGATGGTGATAAGTCACCATGCATAGTGACACTTCCATGGTCACTTGGCTTCTTCCAAACTCCTCTTTTCCTCTATAAATACACGAGCTCAGAAAGCTCTGGACACTCACCTCACTT
The DNA here is from genome assembly GCA_030819835.1 of Acmispon strigosus. Classification (NCBI taxonomy): domain Eukaryota; kingdom Viridiplantae; phylum Streptophyta; class Magnoliopsida; order Fabales; family Fabaceae; genus Acmispon; species Acmispon strigosus. The sequence continues at coordinate 36,406,456 of JAUAMA010000007.1, forward strand.
TCCTCTAGCAGAACTGAAGCTCTGCAGCCCTGGAGTTAGAGAAGAAGCTCCAGTTTCTCTATAAAAACACAAAGCTTGTTCATCTTTTCTCCTCTATGTTCTACGAATAAAGCCTTCTCAAATCCTCCTAAAAACATCACCATCATGTTTCTGGGTAGTTAAATAGGGATTCTGGAGAGTTTGGCAAGATTCTGAGCTGTTCTGGGTTTCTATTATTCGTGTTCATCAGGACCGCCGTGCCTTTGAATTTTCCGACGACCCTGCCGAAAAATCTTTCACTTTAAACGTGCTTATCTCACTCGTCTGACCTCCGTTCAAGGTGATTTAACCACCATCATGCTTCTGGAAGGGAGGAGATTTCGACACCGGCCTCAGGTCACCGACGGCAACGGTCGCCGCCCAAGCTCCGTCGCGGGTCATCTTCTCCAGCGGTCTGCATCTGCAGATTTTCCAGAACTCAATTTTTTAGGTTCTTTCTCTTCCAAAACTCTTTCTTAAGCTTATATTAGTGGTTTAATGCATAAATAACATAGTTTTAAAGGCTGTTTATGTCAATTTCAAATTAAACAAGTTAAGAACATATGCATGCTTATTTTACAACGATGGGACCGTTCTGAGTGGTTTAACTGTCAAATCTATTTTGCTATAATCCTATTATGACCTTCTAATGATATTAGTAAGGTTCAGAACACTTAAAACAAACCAGGGAAGAAAAGATCATTTCCACTTTTCTTGGTCACCATGAGTACCACTTTCATGGTGTTGTGATTCTTCCTCCGTGGCCCTAAAACGTGTCGGACTGAATTCCTGGATTGTTTTATGACCAGTAATAAGGAGTTGATTATGAGGAGATTAAGGAGTTTTATGACCAGTAACCATGATGAATTCATGAGGAATATGGACTAGGATTGGAATTTTGATAAGATTATGGGACTGAGGATGTTGCACCTGAATTTGGACATAAATAAATTTATGAGGAATTTGGAGTTGTAATAAGAATTAATTAAGTAGGAATATTTTGTGATAATTGGATATTAATTAAGTTAAACTAATTAATTAGACAGAGTTAAGATCAATTGGACTTAGGCTTCTAGTCATGAGGTTTTAGTTTAAGGAATAATTATGAAGTTGGCTTAAAAGAAGTATGATGGAAGAATCATGATAATAGGTAACTAAGCTAATGAATAGGATGTTTAGGCAAGAGAATGGAATAGGAAGAATATGTCATGGACTAAATCAACTGTAACTGTAATTTTGTGCAAAGACAACCACGAGGACTGAAGGAGACGATAACCGTCAAGAGCTGAGGTAAGGGGGGAGAGGTACCAACCATGATAGGGGATTGATGAGAATGAATGAGTTTTTGGACCTTCCTTAGGTCCCTTACCTACTGTTGTTTACTTGACTTATATGTTTGATGTTTTGATTGGTTTATGATTCATGATGGTTGAATTTGGTTGAGTGAATGTCTCATGATGATAAGTTTATGAAGATTATGATTATATGGTTAATACCTGTGATTCTGTTTACTGTTGAGACATTATGAGTGCACCTTGGCTTCGTGAGCAATGTTATGCTTATCAATTGCCCGTGGCAAGGTTATCTATTTAGCATGATTCTCTAGCTCGGTGAGCAGGAATGGATTATATAGTACCCTTGGCTCCGTGAGAAATGGGGAAAGTAATTGTGTTCTCTTGGCTTTGTGTAAATAATTGAGTTCCCTTGGCTCCATGAGAAAGAGGAGCGTATTGAATACCCGTGGCTCCGTGAGCAAGGAGGTATGTATTTGAATACCCTTGGCTCCGTGAGCAATGGGGAATGCATTTGAGATTACCTTGGCTACGTGAGCAAGAGGAATATATTCGAAATTCCCTTGACTCCGTGAGCAAGAGGAATGTATTCATTTTCTAAAAGCCAAGAGCAAAGTGATGTGTAACATTTCTTGGCTCTGTGAGCAAGAAGAGGCCCAAATGTTTTACCTTGGTTCCCTGAGCAAGGGGGTGCACCCTGAGTTTCCTTGGCCCATGAGCGAGGATAATTTTGAGAACGGACATGGTCTCGTTGACAAGTTCTACTTTGGCTCTGTGAGCAAAGCCATGAGAGTCTACGTTTGAGCATCATTATTATTGTTGTTAATGGAATGGTGTATGATGTTGCTTGTTTATATTAAGCTCATTTATATTGAATCATTCCCTGAAGGGATTGAGTTGAATGCTTCTCACCCCTCTGCTATATGTTGTTTTCCTATTTCTTCTCTGCTTATGAATAGCATTCAATGACGACATGGAGATGGAACGCTGAGGGAGCGGAGAAAGGAGATACGTGAGCTGATTAGTTACTAATGAGAGTTGTTAGCTTGTAGATGTTAATGTGTTTGTTGCCTGGCTTTTAGCTAACTATTAGTAGCCTATAATATAAATAAAGGTCATGAACCTTTAAGCAACTCGTTGTGGCCGACTTGTGGGATCCGGCTTATGTCTTTTCCTTTTTGTGTTGTTTAATTATGCTGTGTTTGAAGCTGTTTGGGATGTAATGAACCATAAAGATGCATATGTATAATTAAGTTGTCTGAGACTCAAAGTTTGGTTCTTAATTAGTTGCAAGAAATTTCTAGGTTGCTTAAATCATGACATGTGAATAATCTAGTACTAATAATACTAGTAATCAATTTGTATGTGGGAAAGGGATGAGTCGGGACGCCACAGAAATAACATAGAGATAAATGGAATAACATGATAATAGAAAAAGAAGAGTAAGATACTTAGAACATTCAAAGACGAGACACAGCCAAAATTTGCTGATTCTTTTGATTGACTTGGCTAGACTTGTGGTTGTTGTTCTTGGATTGCATATCCTCAGAGACGTTGAAGCATTTTGCCTTGACTCTCAATTCAAACTTCTGAATCTTACCAGTTGAAGTCTTTGGTAGCTCCTCCAAAAATTTCACCATCTTTGGTACCATGAAGTGTGGCAAGTTCTTCCTGCAATACCCAATTATCTCTGCCTCAGTGACATCATTTGAATTTGATGAAGCCTTCTTCAAGGACACAAAGGCACAAGGGCTCTCCCCCCATTTCGGGTGTGGCACCGCCACAACTGCAGCCTCCAACACCATTGGATGCCGATACAGAACAGACTCCACTTCCACACTGCTTATGTTTTCCCCTCCTGAGATGATCACATCTTTGGACCTGTCTTTGATTTCCAAATACCCATCTGGGTGAATCACCCCGACATCCCCGGTTCGAAACCAACCATTGTTAAAGGCTTCTGAAGTTGCTTTTTTGTCTTTGAAGTACCCCATCATGATCCCACTTCCCTTCAATACAATCTCCCCCGTTGACTTCCCGTCTCGCGGCATACTCTCCATCGTGTCAAGGATCTTCACATCCACGTCTGCAAGTGTCAGCGCACTAACCCCTTGACGGGCTTTCAGTTGTGCCTGCTCTTGTTTTGGAAGCTGATTCCACTGCTGTTGCCACTCGCACACGAGGGCTGGTCCTATTGTCTCGGTGAGCCCGTACGCGTGCGTCACGTGAAACCCGAGTGGTTCAATTTGCTCGAGCAGTGACGCGGGCGGTGGTGCTCCTCCGGTGAGTATGTTCACAGGGTTTTTAATCGCTATGCGCTCACTCGGCTTGGCTCCTAAGATGATGTTGAACACGATCGGTGCACAACACATGTGGGTGATTTTGTGGAGGGCAATGCTCCTGTAAATGTCACTCGCTACGCAATTGCGAATAAACACATTAGTACCACCTCGCGCGGCAACACCCCACGTCAAAGTCCACCCGTTGCAATGGAACATAGGCAGTGTCCACAGGTATATTGGTTCACTACCCATTTCCCATCCGAGTATTAAGCTCAGGGTACTGAGGTATGCTCCTCTGTGGCTATAAACTACTCCTTTGGGTTCTGATGTTGTTCCAGATGTGTAATTCAAAGCAACTGGAGACCATTCTTCTTGGATTTCATCCGGAACGTAATTTGGATTGCCATGGTGAACCATTTGCTCATATTCCAGCTCACCCAGCCGGATACCGGTGGGAGAGTTAATGTCATCTATGACAATAACAAGTGGAAGGGTTGAATAGTTGATGTCATCTATGAGCATCCTGAGGGCTTCTTGCGCCTTGTTCACGTACTCGTAGTCCACAAAGAAGACTTTGGCTTCAGAGTGCTGCAGAATGGTGGCTATGTTCTTAGCATCCAAACGGGTGTTGATGGTGTTGAGCACAGCACCAGCCATGGGCACTGCAAAATGCATCTCATACATTGCGGGGACATTAGGGGCCAACACAGATACCACATCATTGCTTGCAATATTGAGGGAACGGAGGGAGAAAGCAAGTCGGCGGCAACGCTCGTAAGTTTGAGCCCATGTGAAACGAGTTCCTTCATGGATCACTGATACACGGTTTGGATAGCTTGCAGCAGCTCTCTTCAAAAATGTTAAAGGGGTGAGTGTTGTGTGATTTGCTTCATATTTTGGAAGGTTATCCATTACTGTAGGCACTACCAAAGTAGCGAATAAAGTAGATACTTTTGGTGATTTGCAAATTAAGAGAGGAAGAGAGGGGAATAAAAGCAGAACAGGGTTGTTGTTATGGTTGTGAGTGAGAGTGAGCACACACATGGGGTTCATTTATATTGGCGTCAAAAGAAATGATTTTGATCTAGTTTGGACCAAAACTGTTGACCTTATTTTTTTAGTTCCATGTTATGTTGCACGTTGCTTTGATTTATAAATTACTTAGATGAGATTCTAACAATAGCTTGAGCCAATATAATAGACTACGCTATATATGCATATTTTATTTTTGTATCAACACTCACATCACATGCTTAATGAAAATGAACAGCTGATGATAGCAATATGGCACGAGCTATTTGAAAAAATTTGACCAACACAAACGTGGGCTATTGGCGTGAGTGAACGAGATTCTGGTGAGCGTAAAATAACAACGGATTGATTAATTATATATGGTTTTTTTTAAATGATCTCATAGGGCAAAATATTAGAGCGTACAAATGGCATGACACCTGCAGAATTATTTTCCACTTAAAGTATGACGTGTCTGCTTATATGAGGTTTCTATCTTTGGCACTGGAGACATGCATAGCTCTAGCAATAAGAGTCACTCGACTGTTTTGCAATGTACTCCGTTCATCTTGGGCTTCCGTATAAAATATATAATCGTTAATTACATAACCGTTGTAAGTAAAAAGCATGTATACTCGGACCCTTCGACAACCATTTCAATCTATCTGAAACAACGGTAGGATATTCTTTCCACTCCAGATAAACTTGATCCTTTAGCCAAGAGATGAAAGTCTTGTTGTGCTCCTTTGCTAACCAATTTTTAGACGTATTGGTGTTCAACCTCTTAATCTCATCCTTGTGCATGTCGACATATGGCCCAACCTCTTAATTTTCAGTACCGTTCAACCATACACCCCTCTGGCCTGCTTCGATTTTTTACATAATCTTTTAAAATCTTCATGTAACGTTCAAAAGGGTACATCCAACTCATATAAGTTGGCACACACATCTGTATCTCTCTAACCAAGTGAATGGTTAGATGAACCATTATATCAAAGAATGAGGGTGGAAAGTACATCTCAAGCTCACACAAAGTTGTAGCAATTTCTCCCTGCAATGCTGTCAGCTTAGAAAGGTCAATCACTTTGCTGCAAATAACCTTGAAGAAGAGACACAATCTTGCTGTTAAGGTACCTCGCACTTTTTTGGGAAAAATGGAGCGTATAGCCACCGATTGCAAGTTCTCGATAAGAACATGACAATCATGAGTCTTCAATCCCTTTAACTTAAGGTCTTTCATTGATACCAGGTTCTTAATATTTGAAGAGTACCCATGTGGAACCTTAACACCACTAAGAAACTTGCACAAAGCAAGTTTTCTTTCCTTCTCAGAGTATAGGCTGCTGGATACGTTTTCCCTTCTTCACTAGTCTAATTCTTTTCTTATACCCATGCTAACCCAATCAAATCTTGAATTGATGCTATATTTAGACATGCCTGGCACATTTAGCAAAGTACCAACAAAACTATCAAAAACATTCTTCTCAACATGCATCACATCAATAAAATGTCTCACATAGAGTGATTCCCAATACGGCAACTTATAGAAAATTGACCTTTTCTTCCAACCACTTTCAGGAACTTGTTTTTTGAAGGTCTTGCGGAATGTACACCTCAAGTTCTTCACCTTGGCAAACAGATCAACACCCTTCAATGGCTTGGGAGCTCTACCTTCTTTTAGGTTTCCATTGAAAGCTTTTGACCAGCCCCGATAACGATGTCTTGTATGCAAGAATCTACAATGTTGTAGGAAAATAGTCTTTTTACAATGTTCTAATCGCATTGAAGCTGTACCATCTTCACATATAGGGCATGCAAGCTTTTCTTTTACACTATATCCCGACAAATTTCCATATGCCGGAAAATCATTGATCGTACCATACAACATTGCCTTCATTATTTCTTTAGATCTTCAATTATAGGGGCCAAGTATATGTCTGTATCATTTCCCGGTTGTTGAGGCCCAGAAATGAACATAGATAACATCATATACTTGCTCTTCATACAAAGCGAAGGAGGTAGGTTGTAGATCACTAGTGTCACTGGCTATGTACTGTGGGTGCTACTCTGAAGGCCATGTGGATTCATTCCATCAGTAGACAATGCAAGGCGTAGGTTTCTTTCCTCTTTGCCAATTTCAGGGTAGTCCAAATCAATTTTTTTCCATTGGGGAGAGTCTGCCGGGTGTCGAAGCATTCCATCACCTTCCCCTCTACCGTTATGCCATGTCAGGTGTTTCGCAATTTCAACACTACGGTAATGTTAGATTCAAATGATTAATATGTTTTGATAATTAACAATTTCGTTTAAGGTTTAATTATCATTAGAGATAGAATTCCTAATACGCTGAAATTTCTCATGTCCACGAATATTTATCTACTTGAAGGACTCAATGAATCTCAAAGCATTATCAAAAGAAACAGTCCTGCAAGAAGAAATCGTCCGATCATAACTGCATACACCTTCAAGGAAAAACTGTCAAGACATACAAAGAAAGCAATCATATGAAGACAGTCTGGTGACTCACGGAAGGCCAAGCATTGCCTGCAAATAAGCAAACATCTTTTGGAAGGCACTCAATCAACTATGCTCTCTCTTAGCCAAAATCTACTTGATGAAGTTGAAACAGTCCGGTGCTGTAATAAACAGTGATCAACAGGAAGACTGTTTCATCAAAAGCTGAATGAGCATGACAACAAATCATGAAGAAATATTCTCAGCTTTGAAGCTTCTCTAGCACCATACAAAGCAGTTGTGAATCAACTCATTCAAATGGAGAACTTCAGTGGAAGCACAAGAGAAGGAAATATTCAGTCATCTTCAAATCAAAAATATTCTAATCTTCAACAAAGACTGAAATGAGAAAGTCCATCTGCCGATGTAACTCACTGAGCAATGAAATTTTGAAGATTCTTTGAAGACTGCGTCTGCCAAATCATAGTGAAGAATTCGTCTACCTAAAGCATCAAAATGCTTAAAATTCATGTTAGAATCAAACAATTTAATTAGTTAATTTATTTTGATAAATAACAATTTCGCTAAGTGTTACTGACTTCTTCAAAGTTTTCATATTCAGGAACACTTGTTAATTGGAGACATGCTGCGAGGATTTCGACAAAGCATTATCAAAAAGCAAGTGGAGAAGTCCGTTCACCTATGTGAATCAGTCTGCCTCTAGAGAAGAGTTCGTCCGCCTGTGATGAATGTCTGGTTGATCAGCTACTGAATTTATGAAGAATGCTTGAGTTGACTAAAGCAATGATTGAAGACTCGTGCAAAATGAAATCCTGAAGGTGATCGTTTGTTCAACCCAAAGATGAGCTGTCATGCACCTCTTGGTTGTTCAGAGCATTAATGGCGAAAGAGATAGAATTAAGCGCATCATTCCTTGAAGATTCAAATCCTCTGACATTCCTTAATTCAAGCTGCTTTTGCTGAATTAGCGGCGATACTTTCTGATCATCGTATCTCCTCAACGGTCAAATTCAAATATTTTGGTCAGAGCATTAATGACTCAATTAGCTGTAATGCATGAGCATTAATTGCAGACTCTAAGGGTCGAGGAAAAAGGCACCACCAGACGATACCGTCTTTCATTGTTGAAGAAACATTCATTATCTGGCATATTGCAACAGCAGATGCAGAAGTATCCGTTACTCACAATCAAGCAGAAATTCAAACGGAACTATTTTTGAAGATCTTCAACAAAGCCTCCAGTTATCATCCTACTGAAGATATAAATAATGGTCTTAGCATCAGCTTCAACTTGGCGACTCTTACACGATCAAAGCATTCAAACTTTCCAAGTCTATCTACGATTTAAACAAGCTTTAAGCCAAGATACCCAGTAACCTTAACCTACCTATTTTCTGAGTTCTGTCGCCAACTAGTGTGAAACCTCTTGCAGAGTGAAAACTCTTATCTTTTCTCACACAAGCCCTTCAGAGAACCAACTTGTCTATCCTCTCTGAATTCTGTTCTTCATATTTTCTACCCACTCTTACTGAAAATATTCTTGTAGAAACTAAGTCTTCTTGAAAAAGAACTGGGAGGAGTCATGTCTAACACTCAAGAGATAAAGGAGAAGTCCTAGAATACTTGTAAAGGAGTAGTCCTCAGAGTACTGGGAGAAGTCCCTGAGAACAGTTGTACTATTTTGTTTAAATAGTGAAAATCTTGGTGAAGCCAAGGACTGGACGTAGCCCTATCGATTAAAGGGGTGAACTAGGATAAATATCGTGTGTGCTTTATTGTTCAAGCTTTAAGTTTATTTCCGCTGCACATTTTTGACAAACGCTTTTGAACTTATAATAACTATCTTGCAAAAAGATTTATAAAAATCACACACACAATTCAAACCCCCCTTTCTTGTGTGGTTTTATTACTATCAAGTCATAAATGCCAGAAAGTGTGTGCTACGAGGATATCATCTCAACAAAAGCATTAAAGAAATTATTCAACCTAGCTCATAGTTCTTCTTGGATCAAGGGTCATCTACCTCGTCTGCACATTAAATAAAGTATTGTAGGTGGCAAAAAGAAGAAACGGACATAATTAATTTATTATTCCTTGGTCCCTATGCTTTTCTGCTTTTCCTCAAGTCAAGCTGACTTCGCGGAATCAACGGGGTAAATTTCTGAACATCATACTCTTTCAACAGTCGAAATTCAAATATCTGTTCAGAGCATTTAATGGCTATTAGCTGGCATGCACTGGGATACAATGGTCAAACAAAATCCCACAGCTGGAATGCATGAGCATTAAATGCAAAGGATATAGCTCAAAGACAAAACGCTTTGAAGAGCCAGACGATGTCAACCCAAGCAATTAATGCTTGGAAGATCGCATTTCAGAGCTGCTCCAGAAATGCAGAATTAGGCGTTACTCACAAGGAAGTAGAAGCACTAACGGATCTGTTTTCTCTCCTTCTATAAAAAAAGAATGAAGATTCTCAACTGAAGATATAAATAGAGATTTTAGCTTCCAGAACAACTTGGCAACTTGAATTTAACCCATTGCATATCTCAACCAAGTTTGCCCAGAGAACCAAGTCTCAATTGGTTCAAACTCAGAAAGCTTCAGGCCAAATTCTACCTGAGTTAAGTCATCCACTTGTGTGAAGAACTTACACAGTATTACTCTCATCCTAAACCACACACAACCCAAAACAGAGAAACTTAACCTTCTCATCCTCTGTGTAAACCCGAGGTTCATTTATTCTACCCACTCTTATTGAAGAGAATTCTTGTAGAAAAACAAACCCAATTTGTAAAGGGTATCAGGAGTAGTCCTCTAGAATACTAATGAGGAGAAGTCCTGGAGAATACTTGAAAGGAGAAGTCCTGAAAATACTAGGAGAAGTCCTGTACAATACTTGATAGGAGAAGTCCTTCTAATACTGGGAGAAGTCCCTGACAATACTTGTACTATTTGATTAAATAGTGGAAAATCTTGGTGAAGTCAAGGACTGGACATAGCCCTGTCGATTATGGGGGTGAACCAGGATAAAAATCATGTCTGCTTTACTTTTCATGTTATATTAACTTTTCCGCTGCATACATGCATCCTTACGTAATCAATAACTCTCTTTGAAAACCAATAATTAATGTTTAATACAAAAGAAGTTTTCAAAAATGAGTCACACAATTCAAACACCCCTTTCTTGTGTGTTTCTTGCACTATCAGGTAAATGCGCCTAAATCTGGGTATTACAGGGAAATACCATAACACCTTTAAGGGAGCTCATTTTTCCATCTTATATGGTGGAGCTTTACATTTAGGACATGTCTCCAGAGATGCATATTCATTACGAAATAAAATACAATCATTAGGACATGCATGAATCCTCTCATAACTCATTCCAATAGACGAAAGCATTTGTTTAGCCTCATATGTTCGACCGGGAAGAACGTTCTCCTCCGGAAGGATGTCTTTTAAGAGAGAAAGTAGATCGGTGATGCTCTTATTGGTCAATCCATTGCAAGCATTCAGGTTGCAAAACTTTAAGACCGCAGACGATCTTGTGAATTTAGAGCATATTCATAAAGAGGCGTCTTCGCATCAGTTTACAACCTATCGAATATTTCAGGACAATCACGAAGATCATCTTCCACCACCTCCGCTATTTCCTCAACAAAGTCACCCTCACATTTATCTTTCACCATATCAACTGACGTGAATCCCAGAGTATCCGTTACATCGCTAGAATCAAATCTGGGCTCACCATGTTTGTCCAACGCACATAGTTCTTATCAATTCCATTGCAGATTAGATGTTCTTCCAATTCAAGTGGGTTAACTCTAAGACCACGACAACAATCTAAACAAGGGCATGACATGCTACTGGGATTCTTTGCACGTTGAACCACGAAGGAAACGAAGTCTTTCACCCCGGCCTCATATTCATCGGGTAAGCGATTATCAAACATCTATTTATGATCCATACGTACCTGGATCATTAGATGTTAATGTCTACACGCAATTACCATATCTTCAAAGTCTAGTACATCCTATAAAATTTAGAGGTGAAGGTTCCTATTCTAGCCGGGATTCTAATTTCATGTTATGTTATTGAAAAATATGTATTATTTGGGACATTAGATGCTACCATTACATAAAAAGTTATCAGTTAGTATCCTCACATATTCCTTACAATCAAACATGACCTCACAAAACAGAGTACATATATTCCTCTAAATGTGCTAAACAACAACAAAAATCTTCAACAGAATACAAAATGTACTGAACAACAACAACAAAGACATAAGAACTGGTAATTATCAATAAGATAAGCTCCTTAACTTCCACAAAAATTGAAACGGGAAGCACAGGTACTGAATGATAGACAAATCCGCAAGTGTACGGTTGAATATCGCGTAATACAAAAGATATTGAACCCAAGGGATAAGTGTCTTTTTACTAACTTATTTAGAGCCTTGTGCAGAAAATAAAAAGATGTATTTTGATGTTTGGTTTTTAGAACAAGAAAATAAAATAGCATAAAATATAAAGAAAAGATGAAGATGAGAATTAAGCACTTGGGTTGAATTATATAGCTAATAAAATATGCTAGCAAACTCCTACTTTATTTTTGAATTTTAGAGCCATGTTCATGATGCTATAACCTATTATTTCTACATGTTAATTCCTTACAAATGTAGAACTTTCTTCCTAATTACTAAATTCAATTCCTTGCAATTTAGAAAAAACCAAGAAGAAAATGAAGAAAGAATTCAGGCAAACATAAAACTAAGTCTATCCTAATTCCTTAGTGATATATCATATAGCTTCTTTTAAATCCTATTTCCCTTACTACTTACCAATTTCCATTGTTATAAGAAATAAGCTAGAACTCTTGTGTACATGAAGATAACATTAAGAACAAGGAAGAAAAACATGAACTTATAGCAATATTATTCAGAAGAGTAGAAGCAAAACTAAAGCATAAATTACAAACTAAAACAACCCAAGATACTTAAAAGAATTAGCCAAGCATGGCTAATAGAGGCATCGAATTACCCTGGACTAGGAGCTCAAGATTGGCTTCCCACAATTCCTAGGAACAATGCTCTTAAAGAGGAAAGAAGAATATTTGTATTCTGAAAAAGGTGTGTAATGGTGTGTTTTACAAGTGAAGGAAAGGTCCCTATTTATGGCAAAAATCTGTCCTCAAGCGCTTGAGCGCTGGGATCCCAACGCTTGAGCGTTGGGTGCAATTAAATTCCCACGTTCTGACAGAGGCCCAGCGCTTGAGCGCTGGCTTTCCAACGCTTGAGCGCTGGGTGCACTTTCCTACTCAGATCCTTGTCAGAGTCCCAACGCTTGAGCGTTGGGCTTCCAACGCTTGAGAGTTGGGTCATCTGCTGGTTCATCTTCAAGCTTTGCCCTTCTTCATGGTAGTGGGTTTTTAATGTCTTCAATGGCCTCCACTCAGCCCATAATCACTTCGGAAACAGCCCCTCCACTACCATCAATCCTTCAATCTTTATTTTCCATGTGCTTAATTTAGAGAGTGTTGGTTCATATTCTTCTTTTTCACTTTTGGTCCTCTTTTGCTAGCACTTCAATTCTGCCCTTTAATTTCTTGAAACTTCACTTTCCATCCTCAACTCTTGAACTTTTACACTTTATTCCTTCCTTTTCCTGAAACTTACAAATTGGTCCCTGGACCAAAATGATAATTATACAAGCTTTCCTAAAAATATAAAAATAACTATAAAAATTCCTAAAAATATAAAATAAAGTTTAAAAACCAAATAAAAGCTAATCTATATGCAAAATGCAAAATAAATATAAAATCAACATAAAAAGAGTAAAAATCCTATATGAGTCTCAAAAATAACAAAATAAAAAGACTAAAAAGACCCTAAAAACATCATACTAAATCTAGTCATCCCTGAAAAACAACAAAAATCGTCAAAAGAAAGAAAACCCTAGAAGTAGAAGCAGGTCAAGAGGACTTACAAGTGAGGTGTGGAAGCAAGATGAACGAGCTGAGTAGCCGGAGGAACAACCTTAGTGAGCACATAAAGATGGGAGGCCCCGAGCAAGAGAACGAGTAGCCGTGAAGAGCAAAGCAGTTACGGAGCGAATGCAGAGAGAACGAGCGCCGGCGATGGGGTGCTACGACAGGCGGCAAGGAGCAAAAGTAATGGGGTGCGGAAGGGAGGGATGTCTAGTGACAGTGACGATGTTGAAGATCGACGGAGTCAAGACAGAGAAGCGGGAAGAGAAAGGATTTTTCTCAAGAGAAGGGTTTTCTATTGCTATAAAAGGCGGTAAATGTCCATATTTTAATAAAATAAAACAGATTACCACGGTCTCCCTGACAACCGTGGTAATAGACAATGTGAGATAATAAAATAATAAACTCTATTACCACAGTTCAGCCTGAGACCGGGGTAACAGTCTTTTTAATAAAAATAATTATAAAAACAATCTCAATTACTGCAGTTGACATGGAACCGGGGTAATAGAGGACATCAGTTACCACGATTCAACACAGAACCATGGTAACAGAGCTCCTGGCACCATATTACCATGGTTCAACACAGAACCGTAATAACAGGGGAACCGTGGTAAAAAGATCATTCTATGGTAGTGCTTATAACAAATCGTCTAAATAGAGAGATTAGAAATACACGCCTACTCATCTAAATTAGCTGCATGAATATACACATATGACAAATAATTAAATAGTATTAATTGTCAAAGTAGATTCCTTGAGCCCATAGAAATAATAAAATACTTAAATTTATCAAATGCAGAATGCAACCGTAGGGAACAGCCCAGCATGCTTCTTTACCGTAAGTGTTTTTTCTTCTAAGTCCACATGTGTAAACTTCATATACCTACGATCTACATGGAGCATGTTATCAATGCTTGAAGTAGGTACAATATGAAGTCAAGAGAAAGCGATGGATTTTTTATCAAAGAACTAAATGTAAAAGAACTAAAGTGTATGTAGCTATATATATAAAGTAACGAGAATGGTTGCCACACTTTCCAATTAATCAAATAACAAAAGGCGAAACTAAAACTTATAATTACATAAGTTAGCAATTCAAAATACAAAGAAATAGAGGAACTAATTGTATTTCTTGAGGAACTAATTGTATGTCTTTCTATTATAATGGACTAAAGTCACCATACTCCGATTCATCTACACGTCTACCGTCTGTATCTAATGTATTTGTTTGCAAGTGAATTTTAACTTGCTAAATTATATACACAGTTTGAAAGATATGATAATGATGTCATTGGAACTAAAGAGAGGATTGGCAAGAGAATATGAGTGAAAATGGATAGAAAAGAAATTGAAGTATGAATGAATCAATACTTAATATATAACCGATCAATCGATATGTAACAATTAAGAAAGACACTTAGAACATTCAAAGACGAGACACAGCCAAAATGTGTTGATTATTTTGATTGACTTGGCTAGACTTGTTGTTCTTGGATTGCTGATTCTCAGAGACGTTGAAGCATTTTGCCTTGACTCTCAATTCAAACTTCTGAATCTTACCAGTTGAAGTCTTTGGTAGCTCCTCCAAAAATTTCACCATCTTTGGTACCATGAAGTGTGGCAAGTTCTTCCTGCAATACCCAATTATCTCTGCCTCAGTGACATCATTTGAATTTGATGAGTCCTTCTTCAAGGACACAAAGGCACAAGGGCTCTCCCCCCATTTCGGGTGTGGCACCGCCACAACTGCAGCCTCCAACACCATTGGATGCCGATACAGAACCGACTCCACTTCCACACTGCTTATGTTTTCCCCTCCTGAGATGATCACATCTTTGGACCTGTCTTTGATTTCCAAATACCCGTCTGGGTGAATCACCCCGACATCCCCGGTTCGAAACCAACCATTGTTAAAGGCTTCTGAAGTTGCTTTTTTGTCTTTGAAGTACCCCATCATGATCCCACTTCCCTTCAATACAATCTCCCCCGTTGACTTCCCGTCTCGCGGCATACTCTCCATCGTGTCAAGGTTCTTCACATCCACGTCTGCAAGTGTCAGCGCACTAACCCCTTGACGGGCTTTCAGTTGTGCCTGCTCTTGTTTTGGAAGCTGATTCCACTGCTGCTGCCACTCGCACACGAGGGCGGGTCCTGTTGCCTCGGTGAGCCCGTACGCGTGCGTCACGTGAAACCCGAGTGATTCAATTTGCTCAAGTAGTGACGCGGGCGGTGGTGCTCCTCCGGTGAGTATGTTCACAGGGTTTTTAATCGCTCTGCGCTCACTCGGCTTGGCTCCTAAGATGATGTTGAACACGATCGGTGCACAACACATGTGGGTGACTTTGTGGAGGGCAATGCTCCTGTAAATGTCACTCGCTACGCAATTGCGAATGCACACATTAGTACCACCTCGCGCGGCAACACCCCACGTCAAAGTCCACCCGTTGCAATGGAACATAGGCAGTGTCCACAGGTACACTGGTTCACTACCCATTTCCCATCCGAGTATTATGCTCAGGGTACTGAGGTATGCTCCTCTGTGGCTATAAACCACTCCTTTGGGTTCTGATGTTGTTCCCGATGTGTAATTCAAAGCAATTGGAGACCATTCTTCTTGGATTTCATCCGGCACGTAATTTGGATTGCCATGGTGAACCATTTGCTCATATTCCAGCTCACCCAGCCAGATACCGGTGGGAGAGTTAATGTCATCTATGACAATAACAAGTGGAAGAGTTGAATAGTTGATGTCATCTATGAGCAGCATCCTGAGGGCTTCTCGCGCCTTGTTCACGTACTCGTAGTCAACAAAGAAGACTTTGGCTTCAGAGTGCTGCAGAATGGTGGCTATGTTCTTAGCATCCAAACGGGTGTTGATGGTGTTGAGCACAGCACCAGCCATGGGCACTGCAAAATGCATCTCATACATTGCGGGGACATTAGGGGCCAACACAGATACCACATCATTGCTTGCAATATTGAGGGAACGGAGGGAGAAAGCAAGTCGGCGGCAACGCTCGTAAGTTTGAGCCCATGTGAAACGAGTTCCTTCATGGATCACTGATACACGGTTTGGATAGCTTGCAGCAGCTCTCTTCAAAAATGTTAAAGGGGTGAGTGTTGTGTGATTTGCTTCATATTTTGGAAGGTTATCCATTACTGTAGGCACTACCAAAGTAGCGAATAAAGTAGATACTTTTGGTGATTTGCAAATTAAGAGAGGAAGAGAGGGGAATAAAAGCAGAACAGGGTTGTTGTTATGGTTGTGAGTGAGAGTGAGCACACACATGGGGTTCATTTATATTGGCGTCAAAAGAAATGATTTTGATCTAGTTTGGACCAAAACTGTTGACCTTATTTTTTTAGTTCCATGTTATGTTGCACGTTGCTTTGATTTATAAATTACTTAGATGAGATTCTAACAATAGCTTGAGCCAATATAATAGACTACGCTATATATGCATATTTTATTTTTGTATCAACACTCACATCACATGCTTAATGAAAATGAACAGCTGATGATAGCAATATGGCACGAGCTATTTGAAAAAATTTGACCAACACAAACGTGGGCTATTGGCGTGAGTGAACGAGATTCTGGTGAGCGTAAAATAACAACGGATTGATTAATTATATATGGTTTTTTTTAAATGATCTGAGAGGGCAAAATATTAGAACGTACAAATGGCATGACACCTGCAAAATTGTTCTCCACCTAAAGTATGACATGTCTGCTTATATGAGGTTTCTATCTTTGGTGCTGGAGACTTTCATAGCTCTAGCAACAAGAGTCATTCCACTATTTTGCATTGTACTCCGTTCATCTTAGACTTCCGTATAAAATATATAACCATTTATTACATAGCCGTTGTAAGAAAATGCATGTTGTCGCAACCGGGGTCGCAGCGGGACGGCGCAAAAACAATAGGTTATCAGACAGAGTCGCCACTAATGTTTATTTGAGGAAAACACTAGAAAAACACTAGAAAAACCTAAAAAAACGATAAATAGCCTACGAAACCTAAAATCTAGGTTCGGGAGTCTATTACGCGTGGGGAAGGTGTTAGCACCCCACAGCGCCCGTCTTAACGGTACCTAAAATTGTTTATGCAATTTCCTTAGCTTTCTACATTATTAATTTTACCCTTATTTATTTTTATTATTTAATTCCTAATTACTCCTAAAATGAGAAAAGGAAAACAAATTATTTTGTTATTTTTTAAATAGCTCGATGAGTGTGAACCCAGTCCTACGTACTTCCTTAAAATTGAAGATAAGGCTTACGCAGTTCTTGTTTTAATTTAATTAAGTTTTTTAAAATTTTATTCTTTTTTTTGACAACAAAAATTAAAATTAAAATGTCCTTATATCATGGACTTACAATGTAATAAAAATCAAAGCCAAAATAAGAAGGAAAAACAGAATAAATGAAATACAATAATAATTAAAAGAAAACAACCAAAATAAATAAATAAATAAATAAAAAATAAAGAAAAACCAGCCAAAAAAGAAAGAAGAGGAAACAGTGGCATGCACGAGGATGATGAAGCGGTGACGGCAGCGCGAGGAGAAGCAAGGTGGGACTCCCACGAGAGGAAGAAGCAGCGGTGGCGGTTTAGAAGGTTACGAAGGGGAGGAGCAGCGGCCGAGCGTGGTGGCGAACGCGGAGGTTGAGCGTGGTGGCGGCGCTGGATGAATGACGGTGCGGGGCTGGAACGTGGTGGCTTGGCTGCGGCAGCCAAGGGAAGCTCGAACGAGGAGCAACGGTGATGGCGGTTGGAGGAGCAGCGGCGGCTTGGCTATGGCGGTGGTGTTGCGGCCTGGAGGAGGAGCGGCAGCGCGCGGTGGTTGGGAAGGAGGAAAGGAAATGGTGCGGCAGCGGTGGCTATGAAGTAGAGGAGCGGCTGTGTTGTTGTTGAGAGAGAGAGGGGCGGCTGTGTTGTTGAGAGAGAGGGGCAAGGTGGCGTCGATGGTAATGGTGAAGAGAGGAGAAGACGAGATGGTGACGGCAGAGGGAAGAGGAGGTGGCTGCTCCTTCCTTTTTTTTGTTTTTTTTTCTTGTTTTTTTGTTTTGTTTTGGGAGGTAGAGAATGAATGGAGACTAGGGTTAGGAGTGGAGGCTAAATGTATGAGCGGAGGCTAAGAATTGTATGGGAGTGAGGAAATTAGGGTTTGTGAGAGTATGGAGGCTATTAGGGAATGATGAGTGGTTTTTAAGGTTAGTGAGAGTAGGCTTATATAGGGGAGAATTAGGGTTTCAGTGAGCGGAGAATGACTAAGTTGCCCTCCCTTCCTTGCTTCTGCTTCCTCTTCTTTCCTTTGGGCCGCGGCCCATTTTTCTTCCTTTCTTCTTCCTTTTCCACTGCTGGGCCTTTTCTTTGTTCTCTTTTTTCTTCTTTTCTTTTTTCCTCTTTTTTTTTTGCTTTTTTTCTATTTTTCCCTTTTCATTCAAAATTGGGCCCGGACAAAAATAGGTGTCAACACATGTATACTCGCACCCTTCGACAACCATTTCAATCTATCTGAAACGGAGGTAGGATATTCTTTCCACTCCTGATAAACTTGATCCTTTAGCCAAGAGATAAAAGTCTTGTTGTGCTCCTTTGCTAACCAATTTTCATACCTATTGGGGTTCAACCTCTTAATCTCATCCTAGTGCATGTCGACATATGGCCCAACCTCATCCGCATTATTCAAAACAAATAAGTGAGCTTGTTGCCATTCTTTGGCCGGAATGGTTACTATCTCACATTTAAACAGCCCTTCCCCTTCTATTCATCCTGTGTGACGATACTTTGGAAGCCCAATGGAATCCATATTGGACAGGAATTCGGTACAAAATTCAACAGCTTCTTCTACTAAGTACCGTTCAACCATACACCCCTCTGGCCTGCTTCGGTTTTTTACTAACCTTTTAAAATCTTCATGTAACGTTCAAAAGGGTACATCCAACTCATATAAGTTGGCACACACATCTATATCTGTCTAACCAAGTGAATGGTTAGATGCACCATTATATCAAAGAATGAGGGTGGAAAGTACATCTCAAGCTCACACAAAGTTGTAGCAATTTCTCCCTGCAACGCTGTCAGCTTAGAAGGGTCAATCACTTTGCTGCAAATAACCTTGACGAAGATATACAATCTTGTTAAGGTACCTCGCACTTTTTTGGGCAAAATGGAGTGTATAGCCATAGGTAGCAAGTTCTCCATAAGAATATGACAATCATGAGTCTTTACTCCCTTTAACTTAAGGTCTTTCATTGATACCAGGTTCTTAATATTTGAAGAGTACCCATGTGGAACCTTAACACCACTAAGAAACTTGCATAAAGCAAGTTTTTCTTTCCTTCTCAGAGTATAGGCTGCTGGATACGTTTTCCCTTCTTCACTAGTCTTAATTCTTTTCTTATACCCATGCTAACCAAATCAAACCTTGAATTGATGCTATATTTAGACATGCCTGGCACATTTAGCAAAGTACCAACAAAACTTTCAAAAACATTCTTCTCAACATGCATCACATCAATAAAATGTCTCACATAGTGACTCCCAATATGACAGCTCATAGAAAATTGACCTTTTCTTCCAACCACTTTCAGGAACTTGTTTTTTGAAGGCCTTGCCGAATGTACACCTCAAGTTCTTCACCTTGGCAAACAGATCAACACCCTTCAATGGCTTGGGAGCTCTACCTTCTTCTATGTTTCCATGAAAAGTTTTTGACCATCCCCGATAACGATGTCTTGTATGCAAGAATCTATGATGTTGTAGGAAAACAGTCTTTTTACAATGTTCTAATCGCATTGAAGCTGTACCATCTTCACATATAGAGCATGCAAGCTTTCCTTTTACACTATACCCCGACAAATTGCCATATGCCGGAAAATCATTGATCGTACCATACAACATTGCCTTCATTATTTCTTCAGATCTTCAATTAGAGGGGCCAAGTATATGTCCATATGATTTCCCGGTTGTTGAGGCCCATAAATGAACATAGATAATATCATATACTTGTGCTTCATACAAAGCGAAGGAGGTAGGTTGTAGAGTCTGCCGGGTGTCAAAGCATTTCATCACCTTCCCCTCTATCTTTATGCCATGTCATGTGTTTCGCAATTTCAACACTACGGTACATGCGCCTAAATCTGGGTATTACGGGAAAATACCATAACACCTTTAAGGGAGCTGATTTTTCCTCCTTATACGGTGGAGCTTTACATTTAGGACATGTCTCCAGAGATGCATATTCATTACGAAATAAAATACAATCATTAGGACATGCATGAATCCTCTCATAACTCATTTCAATAGACGAAAGCATTTGTTTAGCCTCATTTGTTCGACCGGGAAGAACGTTCTCCTCCGAAAGGATATCTTTTAAGAGAGAAAGTAGATCGGTGAAACTCTTATCGGTCCATCCATTGCCAGCTTTCAGGTTGTCAAACTTTAAGACCGCAGACAATCTTGTGAATTTAGAGCATCCTTCATAAAAAGGCGTCTTCGCATCAGTTTACAACCTATCGAACATTTCAGGACAATCACGAAGATCATCTTCCACCACCTCCACTATTTCATCAAAAAAGTCATCCTCACATTCATCTTTCTCCATATCAACTGACGCGCATCCCAGAGTATCCGTTACATCGCTAGAATCAAATCTGGGCTCACCATGATTTGTCTAACGCACATAGTTCTTATCCATTCCATTGCAGATTAGATGTTCTTCCAATTCAAGTGGGTTAAATCTAAGACCACGACAACAATATACACAAGGGCATGACATGCTATTGGGATTCTTTGCGCGTTGAACCGCGAAGGAAACAAAGTCTTTCACTCCGACCTCATATTCATCAGGTAAGCGATTAGCAACCGTCCATTTACGATCCATACGTACCTGGATCAATAGATGTTAATGTCTACACGCAATTACCATATTCTCAAAGTCTAGTATATCCTATAAAATTTAGAGGTGAAGGTTCCTACTCTAGCCGGGATTCTAATATCATGTTATGTTATTGAAAAATATGTAATATTTGGGACATTAGATGCTACCATTACATAAAAAAGTTATCAGTTAGTATCCTCACATATTCCTTACAATCGAACATGACCTCACAAAATAGAGTACATATATTCCTCGAAATGTAATAAACAACAACAAAAATCTTCAACAGAATACAAAATGTACTGAACAACAATAGCAAAGGCATAAGAACTGGTAATTATCAAACAGATAAGCTGCTTAACTTCCACAAAAGTTGAAATGGCAAGCACAGGTACTGAATGATTGACAAATCCGCAAGTGTACGGTTGAATATCGCGTAATACAAAAGATATCGAATCCAAGGGATAGGTGTCTTTTTACTAACTTATTTAGAGCCTTTTGCAGAAAATAAAAAGATGTATTTTGATGTTTGGTTTTTACAACAAGAAAATAAAATAGCATAAAATATAAAGAAAAGATGAAGATGAGAATTAAGCACTTGGGTTGAATTATATAGCTAATAAAATATGCTAGCAAACTCCTACTTTATTTCTGAATTTTAGAGCCAAGTTCATGGTGCTATAGCCTATTATTTCTACAAGTTAATTCCTTACAAATGTAGAACTTTCTTCCTAATTACTAAATTCAATTCCTTGCAATTTAGAAAAAACGAAGAAGAAGATGAAGAAAGATTCAGGCCAATATAAAACTAAGTCTATCCTAATTCCTTAGTGATATATCATATAGCTTCTTTTAAATCCTATTTCCCTTACTACTTACCAGTTTTCATCGTTATAAGCAATAAGCAAGAACTCTTGTGTACATCAAGATAACATTAAGAACAAGGAAGAAAAACATGAACTTATAGCAATATTATTCAGAAGAGTAGAAGCAAAACTAAAGCATAAATTACAAACAAAAACAACCCAAGATACTTAAAAGAATTAGCCAAGCATGGCTAATAGAGGCATCGAATTACCCTGGACTAGGAGCTCAAGATTGGCTTCCCACAATTCCTAGGAACAATGCTCTTAAGGAGGAAAGAAGAATACTTGTATTCTGAAAAAGTTGTGTAATGGTGTGTTTTACAAGTGAAGCAAAGGTCCCTTTTTATAGCAAAAATCTGTCCTCCAGCGCTTGAGCGCTAGCTTTCCATTGCTTGAGCGCTGGGTGCACTTTCCTACTCAGATCCTAGTCAGAGTCCCAATGCTAGAGCGTTGGGCTTCCAACGCTGGAGCGTTGGGTCATCTGCTGGTTCATCTTCAAGCTTTGCCCTTCTTCATGGTAGTGGGTTTTTAATGTCTTCAATGGCCTCCACTCAGCCCTTAATCACTTCGGAAACAGCCCCTCTGCTACCATCAATCCTTCAATCCTTATTTTCCATGTGCTTAATTTAGAGAGTGTTGGTTCATATTCATCTTTTTCACTTTTGGTCCTCTCTTTGCTAGCACTTCAATTCTGGCCCTTTAATTTCTTGAAACTTCACTTTCCATCCTCCACTCTTGATCTTTTGCACTTTAGTCCTTCCTTTTCCTGAAACTTACAAATTGGTCCCTGGACAAAAATGATAATTATAACAACTTTCCTAAAAATATAAAAATAACTATAAAAATTCCTAAAAATATAAAATAAAGTTTAAAAACCAAATAAAACCTAATCTTTATGCAAAACGCAAAATAAATATAAAATCTACATAAAAAGAGTAAAAATCCTATATGAGACTCAAAAATAACAAAATAAAAAGACTAAAAAGACCCTAAAAACATCATACAAAATCCAGTCATCACTGAACAACAACAAAAATCGTCAAAAGAAAGAAAACCCTAGAAGTAGAAGCAGGTCAAGAGGACTTACAAGTGAGGTGTGGAAGAAAGATGAATGAGCTGAGTAGCCGGAGGAACAAGCTTAGTGAGCACATAAAGATGGGAGGCCCCGAGCAAGAGAAGGAGTAGCCGTGAAGAGCAAAGCAGTTACGGAGCGAATGCAAAGAGAACAAGCGCCGACGATGAGGTGCTATGACAGGCGGCAAGGAGCAAAAGTAATGGGGTGAGGAAAGGAGGAATGTCTAGTGACAGTGACGATGTTGAAGATCGATGGAGACAAGACAGAGAAGCAGGAAGACAAAGAATTTTTCTCAAGAGATGGGTTTTCTATTGCTATAACAGGCGGTAAATGTCCATATTTTTAATAAAATAATACAGATTACCACGGTCTCCCTGACAACCGTGGTAATAGACAATGTGAGATAATAAAATAATAAACTCTATTACCACAATTTAGCCTGCAACCGGGGTAACAGTCTTTTTAATTAAAAATAATTATAAAAACAATCTCAATTACTGCAGTTGACATGGAACCGGGGTAATAGAGGACATCAGTTACCACGATTCAACACAGAACCATGGTAACAGAGCTCCTGGCACCATATTACCATGGTTCAACACAGAACCGTAATAACAGGGGAACCGTGGTAAAAAAATCACTCTGTAGTAGTGCTTATAACAAATCGTCTAAATAGAGAGATTAGAAATACACGCCTACTCATCTAAATTAGCTGCATGAATATACACATATGACAAATAATTAAATAGTATTAATTGTCAAAGTAGATTCCTTGAGCCCATAGAAATAATAAAATACTTAAATTTATCAAATGCAGAATGCAACCGTAGGGAACAGCCCAGCATGCTTCTTTACCGTAAGTGTTTTTTCTTCTAAGTCCACATGTGTAAACTTCATATACCTACGATCTACATGGAGCATGTTATCAATGCTTGAAGTAGGTACAATATGAAGTCAAGAGAAAGCGATGGATTTTTTATCAAAGAACTAAATGTAAAAGAACTAAAGTGTATGTAGCTATATATATAAAGTAACGAGAATGGTTGCCACACTTTCCAATTAATCAAATAACAAAAGGCGAAACTAAAACTTATAAGTAACTTCGGATAAACTAAAATTATTGTGTGTGGAATGATTTTTTTTATAACTTCTTATACATGTTATTGTGAGGTCGACAATAGTGACCAATACTGTAGCCATGAGAAATAGTTACTTACCAGTAAACGGTTGGCGATAATTTGCGCTTAACTCTCATGGGCAAGGATCAAAACTCCCTTTTGCATGATCGAGAGACAAAGTTAGCTAACTACCACGCCACATCATGTGCTATGTTTAGATTTTATTTTGTCATGTTGATTCCTCGATTATTTGTATAGGAATCTTTAGCCTAGAGTGCGTCGTCCTCTTTCCGGGCAACAGCTGTGTTGCAAACCCACTCGAGGCATCATTAATGACAATATCACCTCTCGATCTAATGGATGTCAATAGAGTGTTACATACAAATGTTTTAGCTATTCGTCCATACTCATACATGAAGAAAAAACCACATTTGTTTAATGGAGGGAATCAGAATATTAAAATTTAATTTTAAATTTAATTTGTAACTTAATATAATTATATTTTATAATATGTAATTATTGCTAATTTTATTTGGAACATAATTAGTCATTAATGATTTTTATAATTAATGGTATATTGAAAAAAATATTTAAATTAAAATATTTTAGAATTTCTAAATTAATTAAAAAGGATCAATTATTATTTATAACGTATTAAAACAATATTATTTATAACATAATAAAAGTATCTACTATTCATAGCATAGTTAGAGGTTAGAGGGTAATTCAATATTAATTAGATTGTTTATGCATTAGATTGTTTAAATTTGAAAATCAAATTTAAGTTGGTTTTAAAGTTTGATTTTATATTAATTTCAAAGACAACTTTTAATGGAAATAATTATTTATGTAGAATTATTTGTATCAATTTTTTCGAAACTGATATCAAATTAGTTAAAAAGAGAATCCAAGTATTTTATATACTATTTTTCATTTTTGATATATATATTCTTCTTTTTTCTTCGAAAAAAGATATATGTATATATATATATATATTCATATTTAAAAAAGGTTCCAATTAAAATTAATATTTAAAATTGAAAAAAATTATTTCATCATTTATTTTACAAAATTGATTTAGTTTTTAATTACTTAATTGTATCAATTAAATTATTGAATTTTTTAAAATAAAATATTTAAAATGTTATATTTAACAATATTTTTTAATTTTATATTTTTTAAATATTTGATATATCAAATAAAGGATTTCACGTAAAATTAAGAATCAAAATTTCAAACTGGTTAGGTTAAAAATAAAATAAAATATATTCATGCTTTCATAAAAAGATATTTTCTTGAGTTAATATTATTTTACATTTTTTTCAAAAATCCTGGAGTGGTTAAATATATTAATATATTGATTATTGCCATAGGGAGTATTAAAATTTGAAATTAATAGAATAGGAAAAAAATTCAGAGATATTGGTTTTTAGTTTTGGAAGGAAAATGAATGACTTAGGTGGAGGGGGCATGTGGGAGAATGTTATAGAAAGTAAACTTTCTTTCATATGTCCCAAGGAATTGTACGCACCACTAATACATCAACTTAGTTTGGAACACCTAAATTTGAATCATCTAAAACAATATCTCATCTTACCATATGATCAATAAGATGAAGCAATATAAATCCATCAAGTAAAATATTATAAAAAAAGAGTTATATTTTCTTTTCGAATTTATATTTTCAATTAACCAAAATAAATTCAGAATATCAAACAATAAAAAGACAAAAGATAACTTAAATACATTACAGGTTGCATTACACGTAACAGAAAAAATGTAAATAAAGAATCACCTTCTTGAAGATAATACGCACCTAGAAAAAAAAAACCGTGAGATGCAAGTATGGACAACACTAAAAAACTAATGTTATAGAAAACTACAAAAATTAAAATAAAAGAGTCAACATTGTTGAGAGAAGATTCATCGCGAGAAAGAGAAAAACCTCAAAAATTTGAAGAAAATCGTAGCCTTAGGGTAGAAACATCTATAAAATGAGAGAAACCTTGATCCGATAATGAGGAAGCGAAATTGAGAAAGGGAAAAATAAAAAGCTAAAAAGAAGGAGAAGCATTTCTGCCGTGTGAGAAAAACACATCTTATATATTAATAGCCATAAAGATTTACTTATATTTTAAGATTTGTAAATATTAATTAGTCATGATGATTCGTTCCTTATTTAACATTTGTAATAAATTTTATAAATATTAATTATTTAAAAGATATTTTTTTAAAAACCTTAAGATTGTATGTTAATTATTTCCTATTAAAATTTGGTTAAAAATTTGATATTAATTAGTCGTGATTCATTCCGTATTTAATATTTGTAATAAATTTTTTAAATATTAATTATTTAGGGTAGAGTCTTAATGGGTAGGTCATAGTGGGAATAGTTAAGATTTATACCTTATTTTAGCGGGTAGGTGGGTATAAACCTTCTTTTATATAATATATAGATAAGTTAGAAATTCAAAATACAAAGAAATAGAGGAACTAATTGTATGTCTTTCTATTATAATGGACTAAAGTCACCATACTCCGATTCATCTACACGTTTACCGTCTGCATCTAATGTATTTGTTTGTAAGTGAATTTTAACTTGCTAAATTATACACACAGTTTCAAAGATATCGATGTCATTGGAACTAAAGAGAGGATTGGCAAGAGAATATGAGTGAAAATGGATAGAAGAGAAATCGAAGTATGAATGAATCAATACTTAGTATATAACCGATCAATCGATATGTAACAATTAAGAAAGACACTTAGAACATTCAAAGACGAGACACGCCCAAAATGTGCTGATTATTTTGATTGACTTGGCTAGACTTGTTGTTCTTGGATTGCAGATTCTCAGAGACGTTGAAGCATTTTGCCTTGACTCTCAATTCAAACTTCTGAATCTTACGAGTTGAAGTCTTTGGTAGCTCCTCCAAAAATTTCACCATCTTTGGTACCATGAAGTGTGGCAAGTTCTTCCTGCAATACCCAATTATCTCTGCCTCAGTGACATCATTTGAATTTGATGAGTCCTTCTTCAAGGACACAAAGGCACAAGGGCTCTCCCCCCATTTCGGGTGTGGCACCGCCACAACTGCAGCCTCCAACACCATTGGATGCCGATACAGAACCGACTCCACTTCCACACTGCTTATGTTTTCCCCTCCTGAGATGATCACATCTTTGGACCTGTCTTTGATTTCCAAATACCCGTCTGGGTGAATCACCCCGACATCCCCGGTTCGAAACCAACCATTGTTAAAGGCTTCTGAAGTTGCTTTTTTGTCTTTGAAGTACCCCATCATGATCCCACTTCCCTTCAACACAATCTCCCCCGTTGACTTCCCGTCTCGCGGCATACTCTCCATCGTGTCAAGGTTCTTCACATCCACGTCTGCAAGTGTCAGCGCACTAACCCCTTGACGGGCTTTCAGTTGTGCCTGCTCTTGTTTTGGAAGCTGATTCCACTGCTGCTGCCACTCGCACACGAGGGCTGGTCCTGTTGCCTCGGTGAGCCCGTACGCGTGCGTCACGTGAAACCCGAGTGATTCAATTTGCTCAAGCAGTGGCGCGGGCGGTGGTGCTCCTCCGGTGAGTATGTTCACAGGGTTTTTAATCGCTCTGCGCTCACTCGGCTTGGCTCCTAAGATGATGTTGAACACGATCGGTGCACAACACATGTGGGTGATTTTGTGGAGGGCAATGCTCCTGTAAATGTCACTCGCTACGCAATTGCGAATGCACACATTAGTACCACCTCGCGCGGCAACACCCCACGTCAAAGTCCACCCGTTGCAATGGAACATAGGCAGTGTCCACAGGTACACTGGTTCACTACCCATTTCCCATCCGAGTATTATGCTCAGGGTACTGAGGTATGCTCCTCTGTGGCTATAAACCACTCCTTTGGGTTCTGATGTTGTTCCCGATGTGTAATTCAAAGCAATTGGAGACCATTCTTCTTGGATTTCATCCGGCACGTAATTTGGATTGCCATGGTGAACCATTTGCTCATATTCCAGCTCACCCAGCCGGATACCGGTGGGAGAGTTAATGTCATCTATGACAATAACAAGTGGAAGAGTTGAATAGTTGATGTCATCTATGAGCAGAATCCTGAGGGCTTCTCGCGCCTTGTTCACGTACTCGTAGTCAACAAAGAAGACTTTGGCTTCAGAGTGCTGCAGAATGGTGGCTATGTTCTTAGCATCCAAACGGGTGTTGATGGTGTTGAGCACAGCACCAGCCATGGGCACTGCAAAATGCATCTCATACATTGCGGGGACATTAGGGGCCAACACAGATACCACATCATTGCTTGCAATATTGAGGGAACGGAGGGAGAAAGCAAGTCGGCGGCAACGCTCGTAAGTTTGAGCCCATGTGAAACGAGTTCCTTCATGGATCACTGATACACGGTTTGGATAGCTTGCAGCAGCTCTCTTCAAAAATGTTAAAGGGGTGAGTGTTGTGTGATTTGCTTCATATTTTGGAAGGTTATCCATTACTGTAGGCACTACCAAAGTAGCGAATAAAGTAGATACTTTTGGTGATTTGCAAATTAAGAGAGGAAGAGAGGGGAATAAAAGCAGAACAGGGTTGTTGTTATGGTTGTGAGTGAGAGTGAGCACACACAGGGGTTCATTTATATTGGCTTCAAAAGAAATGATGTTGATCTAGTTTGGACCAAAACTGTTGACCTTATTTTTTTAGATCCATGTTATGTTGCACGTTGCTTTGATTTATAAATTACTCAGATGAGATTCTAACAATAGCTTGAGCCAATATAATAGACTACGCTATATATGCATATTTTATTTTTGTATCAACACTCACATCACATGCTTAATGAAAATGAACAGCTGATGATAGCAATATGGCACGAACTATTTGAAAAAAAATTACCAACACAAACGTGGGCTATTGGCGTGAGTGAACGAGATTCTGGTGAGAGTAAAATAACAACGGATTGATTAATTATATCTGGTTTTTTTTAAATGATATGAGAGGGCAAAATATTAGAACGTACAAATGGCATGACACCTGCAGAATTGTTCTCCACCTAAAGTATGACATGTCTGCTTATATGAGGTTTCTATCTTTGGTGCTGGAGACTTGCATAGCTCTAGCAACAAGAGTCACTCCACTATTTTGCATTGTACTCCGTTCATCTTAGGCTTCCGTATAAAATATATAACCATTAATTACATAGCCGTTGTAAGAAAATGCATGTATACTCGGACCCTTCGACAACCATTTCAATTTATCTGAAACAGAGGTAGGATATTCTTTCCACTCCTGATAAACTTGATCCTTTAGCCAAGAGATAAAAGTCTTGTTGTGCTCCTTTGCTAACCAATTTTCAAACCTATTCAGGTTCAACCTCTTAATCTCTTCCTAGTGCATGTCGACATATGGCCCAACCTCATCCGCATTATTCAAAACAAATAAGTGAGCTTGTTGCCATTCTTTGGTCGGAATGGTTACTATCTCACATTTAAACAGCCCTTCCCCTTCTATTCATCCTGTGTGACGAGACTTTGGAAGCCCAATGGAATCCATATTGGACAGGAATTCGGTACAAAATTCAACAGCTTCTTCTACTAAGTACCGTTCAACCATACACCCCTCTGGCCTGCTTCGGTTTTTTACATAACCTTTTAAAATCTTCATGTAACGTTCAAAAGGGTACATCCAACTCATATAAGTTGGCACACACATCTGTATCTCTCTAACCAAGTGAATGGTTAGATGCACCATTATATCAAAGAATGAGGGTGGAAAGTACATCTCAAGCTCACACAAAGTTGTAGCAATTTCTTCCTGCAACGCTGTCAGCTTAGAAGGGTCAATCACTTTGCTGCAAATAACCTTGACGAAGAGATACAATCTTGTTAAGGTACCTCGCACTACTTACTAGTTTTCATCGTTATAAGCAATAAGCAAGAACTCTTGTGTACATCAAGATAACATTAAGAACAAGGAAGAAAAACATGAACTTATAGCAATATTATTCAGAAGAGTAGAAGCAAAACTAAAGCATAAATTACAAACAAAAACAACCCAAGATACTTAAAAGAATTAGCCAAGCATGGCTAATAGAGGCATCGAATTACCCTGGACTAGGAGTTCAAGATTGGCTTCTCACAATTCCTAGGAACAATGCTCTTAAGGAGGAAAGAAGAATACTTGTATTCTGTAAAAGGTGTGTAATGGTGTGTTTTACAAGTGAAGCAAACGTCCCTATTTATAGCAAAAATCTGTCCTCCAGCGCTTGAGCGCTAGCTTTCCATTGCTTGAGCGCTGGGTGCACTTTCCTACTCAGATCCTAGTCAGAGTCCCAATGCTTGAGCGTTGGGCTTCCAACGCTTGAGCGTTGGGTCATCTGCTGGTTCATCTTCAAGCTTTGCCCTTCTTCATGGTAGTGCGTTTTTAATGTCTTCAATGTCCTCCACTCAGCCCTTAATCACTTCGGAAACAGCCCCTCCGCTACCATCAATCCTTCAATCCTTATTTTCCATGTGCTTAATTTAGAGAGTGTTGGTTCATATTCATCTTTTTCACTTTTGGTCCTCTCTTTGTTAGCACTTCAATTCTGCCTCTTTAATTTCTTGAAACTTCACTTTCCATCCTCCACTTTTGATCTATTGCACTTTAGTCCTTCCTTTTCCTGAAACATACAAATTGGTACCTGGACAAAAATGATAATTATACCAACTTTCCTAAAAATATAAAAATAACTATAAAAATTCCTAAAAATATAAAATAAAGTTTAAAAACCAAATAAAACCTAATCTTTATGCAAAACGCAAAATAAATATAAAATCTACATAAAAAGAGTAAAAATCCTATATGAGACTCAAAAATAACAAAATAAAAAGACTAAAAAGACCCTAAAAACATCATACAAAATCCAGTCATCACTGAACAAAAACAAAAATCGTCAAAAGAAAGAAAACCCTAAAAGTAGAAGCAGGTCAAGAGGACTTACAAGTGAGGTGTGGAAGAAAGATGAACGAGCTGAGTAGCCGGAGGAACAAGCTTAGTGAGCACATAAATATGGGAGGCCCCGAGCAAGAGAAGGAGTAGCCGTGAAGAGCAAAGCAGTTACGGAGCGAATGCAAAGAGAACAAGCGCCGACGATGAGGTGCTATGACAGGCGGCAAGGAGCAAAAGTAATGGGGTGAGGAAGGGAGGAATGTCTAGTGACAGTGACGATGTTGAAGATCGATGGAGACAAGACAGAGAAGCAGGAAGACAAAGAATTTTTCTCAAGAGAAGGTTTTCTATTGCTATAACAGGCAGTAAATGTCCATATTTTTAATAAAATAATACAGATTACCACGGTCTCCCTGACAACCGTGGTAATAGACAATGTGAGATAATAAAATAATAAACTCTAGTACCACAGTGCAGCATGCGACCGGGGTAACAGCCTTTTTAATTAAAAATAATAATAAAAACCATCTCAATTACTTCAGTTGACATGGAACCGGGGTAATAGAGGACATCAGTTACCACGGTTCAACACAGAACCATGGTAACAGAGCTCCTGGCACCATATTACCATGGTTCAACACAGAACCGTAATAACAGGGGAACCGTGGTAAAAAGATCATTCTATGGTAGTGCTTATAACAAATCGGCTACATAGAGAGATTAGAAATACACGCCTACTCATATGACAAATAATTAAATAGTATTAATTGTCAAAGTAGATTCCTTGAGCCCATAGAAATAATAAAATACTTAAATTTACAAAATGCAGAATGCAGCAGTAGGGAACACCCCAGCATGCTTCTTTATCGTAAGTGTTTTTTCTTCTAAGTCCACATGTGTAAACTTCATATACCTACGATCTACATGGAGCATGTTATCAATGCTTGAAGTAGGTACAATATGAAGTCAAGAGAAAGCGATGGATTTTTTATCAAAGAACTAAAGTGTAAAAGAACTAAAGTGTATGTAGCTATATATATAAAGTAACGAGAATGGTTGCCACACTTTCCAATTAATCAAATAACAAAAGGCGAAACTAAAATTATTATGTGTCGAATGATTTTTTTTAACTTCTTATACATGTTGTTGTGAGATCGACAATAGTGACCAATACTGTAGCCATGAGAAATAGTTACTTAGCAGTAAACGGTTGGCGATAATTTGCGCTTAACTCTCATGGGCAAGGATCAAAACTCCCTTCTGCATGATCGAGAGACAAAGTTAGCTAACTACCACGCCACATCATGTGCTATGTTTAGATTTTATTTTGTCATTTTGATTCCTCGATTATTGGTATAGGAATCTTTAGCCTAGAGTGCGTCGTCCTCTTTCCGGGCAACAACTGTGTTGCAAACCCACTCGAGGCATCATTAATGACAATATCACCTCTCGATCTAATTGATGTCAATAGAGTGTTACATACAAATGTTTTAGCTATTCGTCCATACTCATACATGAAGAAAAAACCACATTTGTTTAATGGAGGGAATCAGAATATTATAATTTAATTTTAAATTTAATTTGTAACTTAATATAATTATATTTTATAATATGTAATTATTACTAATTTTATTTGGAACATAATTAGTCATTAATGATTTTTATAACTAATGGTATATTGAAAAAAAATATTTAAATTAAAATATTTTAGAATTTTTGAATTAATTAAAAAGGATCAATTACTAATTATAACGTATTAAAACAATGTTATTTATAACATAATAAAAGTATCTACTATTCATAGCATAGTTAGATGTTAGAGGGTAATTCAATATTAATTAGATTGTTTATGCATTAGGGCCCCGTTTGGGAAAACAGCTTAATTAAGCACTTATGACCATAAGCGCTTATGACATAAGCGCTTATTAATAAGCTCTTTTAAGATATTTTTTATAATGAATTGAAAATAAGCTATATATAAGCATAAGCTTTTTTTCATAAGCTACTCTGAATAGCTTATGAAAATAAGCTCAAAACAGCTTATAGGTATGTCATAAGCTATTTGCATAAGCTTTCCCAAACGCTTGCATAAGCACTTATACTATAAGTTAAGCTCATATAAGCTCTTCCAAACAGGGTCTAGATTGTTTAAATTTGAAAATCAAATTTAAGTTGGTTTTAAAGTTTGATTTTATATTAATTTCAAAGACAAATTTTAATGGAAATAATTATTTATGTAGAATTATTTGTATCAATTTTTTCGAAACTGATATCAAATTAGTTAAAAAGAGAATCCAAGTATTTTATATACTATTTTTCATTTTTGATACATATATTCTTCTTTTTTCTTTGAAAAAAGATATATATATATATATATATATATATATATATATATATATATATATATATATATATATATTCATATTTAAAAAAGGGTTCCAATTAAAATTAATATTTAAAATTGAAAAAAATTATTTCATCATTTATTTTACAAAATTGATTTAGTTTTTAATTACTTAATTGTATCAATTAAATTATTGAATTTTTTAAAATAAAATATTTAAAATGTTATATTTAACAATATTTTTTAATTTTATATTTTTTAAATATTTGATATATCAAAT
Organism: Acmispon strigosus; assembly: GCA_030819835.1. Taxonomy (NCBI): domain Eukaryota; kingdom Viridiplantae; phylum Streptophyta; class Magnoliopsida; order Fabales; family Fabaceae; genus Acmispon; species Acmispon strigosus. The sequence continues at coordinate 36,440,037 of JAUAMA010000007.1, forward strand.
AAAGGATTTCACGTAAAATTAAGAATCAAAATTTCAAACTGGTTAGGTTAAAAATAAAATAAAATATATTCATGCTTTCATAAAAAGATATTTTCTTGAGTTAATATTATTTTACATTGTTTTCAAAAATCCTGGAGTGGTTAAATATATTAATATATTGATTATTGCCATAGGGAGTATTAAAATTTGAAATTAATAGAATAGGAAAAAAATTCAGAGATATTGGTTTTTGGTTTTGGAAGGAAAATGAATGACTTAGGTGGAGGGGGCATGTGCGAGAATGTTATAGAAAATAAACTTTCTTTCATATGTCCCAAGGAATTGTACGCACCACTAATACATCAACTTAGTTTGGAACACCTAAATTTGAATCATCTAAAACAATATCTCATCTTACCATATGATCAATAAGATGAAGCAATATAAATCCATCAAGTAAAATATTATAAAAAAAGAGTTATATTTTCTTTTCGAATTTATATTTTCAATTAATCAAAATAAATTCAGAATATCAAACAATAAAAAGATAAAAGATAACTTAAATACATTACAGGTTGCATTACACGTAACAGAAAAAATGTAAATAAAGAATCACCTTCTTGAAGATAATACGCACCTAGAGAAAAAAAAAACCGTGAGATGCAAGTATGGACAACACTAAAAAACTAATGTTATAGAAAACTACAAAAATTAAAATAAAAGAGTCAACATTGTTGAGAGAAGATTCATCGCGAGAAAGAGAAAAACCTCAAAAATTTGAAGAAGATCGTAGCCTTAGGGTAGAAACATCTATAAAATGAGAGAAACCTTGATCTGATAATGAGGAAGCGAAATTGAGAAAGGGAAAAATAAAAAGCTAAAAAGAAGGAGAAGCATTTCTGCCGTGTGAGAAAAACACATCTTATATATTAATAGCCATAAAGATTTACTTATATTTTAAGATTTGTAAATATTAATTAGTCATGATGATTCGTTCCTTATTTAACATTTGTAATAAATTTTATAAATATTAATTATTTAAAAGATATTTTTTTAAAAATCTTAAGATTGTATGTTAATTATTTCCTATTAAAATTTGGTTAAAAATTTGATATTAATTAGTCATGATTCATTCCGTATTTAATATTTGTAATAAATTTTTTAAATATTAATTATTTAGGGTAGAGTGTTAATGGGTAGGTCATAGTGGGGATAGTTAAGATTTATACCTTATTTTAGTGGGTAGGTGGGTATAAACCTTCTTTTATATAATATATAGATAGATAAGTTAGAAATTCAAAATACAAAGAAATGGAGGAACTAATTGTATGTCTTTCTATTATAATGGACTAAAGTCACCATACTCCGATTCATTTACACGTCTACCGTCTGCATCTAATGTATTTGTTTGCAAGTGAATTTTAACTTGCTAAATTATACACACAGTTTGAAAGATATGATAATGATGTCATTGGAACTAAAGAGAGGATTGGCAAGAGAATATGAGTGAAAATGGATAGAAGAGAAATTGAAGTATGAATGAATCAATACTTAATATATAACCGATCAATCGATATGTAACAATTAAGAAAGACACTTAGAACATTCAAAGACGAGACACAGAGAGAGATTAGAAATAGTAGTGCTTATAACAAATCGTCTACATAGAGAGATTAGAAATACACGCCTACTCATCTAAATTAGCTGCATGAATGTATACATATGACAAATAATTAAATTGTCAAAGTAGATTCCTTGAGCCCATAGAAATAATAAAATACTTAAATTTACCAAATGCAGAATGCAACAGCAGGGAACAACCCAGCATGCTTCTTTATCGTAAGTGTTTTTTCTTCTAAGTCCACATGTGTAAACTTCATATACCTACGATCTACATGTAACATGTTATCAATGCTTGAAGTAGGTACAATATGAAGTCAAGAGAAGGCGATGGATTTTTTTATCAAAGAACTAAAGTGTATGTAGCTATATATATAAAGTAACGAGAATGGTTGCCACACTTTCCTATTAATCAAATAACAAAAGGCGAAATTAAAACTTATAATTACATAAGTTAGCAATTCAAAATACAAAGAAATAGAGGAACTAATTGTATTTCTTGAGGAACTAATTGTATGTTTTTCTATTATAATGGACTAAAGTCACCATACTCCGATTCATCTACACGTCTACCGTCTGCATCTAATGTATTTGTTTGCAAGTGAATTTTAACTTGCTAAATTATACACACGGTTTGAAAGATATGATAATGATGTCATTGGAACTAAAGAGTGGATTGGCTAGAAAATATGAGTGAAAATGGATAGAAGGGAAATTGAAGTATGAATGAATCAAAACTTAATATATAACCGATCAATCAATATGTAACAATTAAGAAAGACACATAGAACATTCAAAGACGAGACACAGCCAAAATGTGCTGATTATTTTGATTGACTTGGCTAGACTTGTTGTTCTTGGATTGCTGATTCTCAGAGACGTTGAAGCATTTTGCCTTGACTCTCAATTCAAACTTCTGAATCTTACCAGTTGAAGTCTTTGGTAGCTCCTCCAAAAATTTCACCATCTTTGGTACCATGAAGTGTGGCAAGTTCTTCCTGCAATACCCAATTATCTCTGCCTCAGTGACATCATTTGAATTTGATGAGTCCTTCTTCAAGGACACAAAGGCACAAGGGCTCTCCCCCCATTTCGGGTGTGGCACCGCCACAACTGCAGCCTCCAACACCATTGGATGCCGATACAGAACAGACTCCACTTCCACACTGCTTATGTTTTCCCCTCCTGAGATGATCACATCTTTGGACCTGTCTTTGATTTCCAAATACCCATCTGGGTGAATCACCCCGACATCCCCGGTTCGAAACCAACCATTGTTAAAGGCTTCTGAAGTTGCTTTTTTGTCTTTGAAGTACCCCATCATGATCCCACTTCCCTTCAACACAATCTCCCCTGTTGACTTCCCGTCTCGCGGCATACTCTCCATCGTGTCAAGGTTCTTCACATCCACGTCTGCAAGTGTCAGCGCACTAACCCCTTGACGGGCTTTCAGTTGTGCCTGCTCTTGTTTTGGAAGCTTATTCCACTGCTGCTGCCACTCGCACACGAGGGCTGGTCCTGTTGCCTCAGTGAGCCCGTACGCGTGCGTCACGTGAAACCCGAGTGATTCAATTTGCTCGAGAAGTGACGCGGGCGGTGGTGCTCCTCCGGTGAGTATGTTCACAGGGTTTTTAATCGCTTTGCGCTCACTCGGCTTGGCTCCTAAGATGATGTTGAACACGATCGGTGCACAACACATGTGGGTGACTTTGTGGAGGGCAATGCTCCTGTAAATGTCACTCGCTACGCAATTGCGAATGCACACATTAGTACCACCTCGCGCGGCAACACCCCACGTCAAAGTCCACCCGTTGCAATGGAACATAGGCAGTGTCCACAGGTATACTGGTTCACTACCCATTTCCCATCCGAGTATTAAGCTCAGGGTACTGAGGTATGCTCCTCTGTGGCTATAAACCACTCCTTTGGGTTCTGATGTTGTTCCTGATGTGTAATTCAAGGCAATTGGAGACCATTCTTCTTGGATTTCATCCGGCACGTAATTTGGATTGCCATGGTGAACCATTTGCTCATATTCCAGCTCACCCAGGCGGATACCGGTGGGAGAGTTAATGTCATCTATGACAATAACAAGTGGAAGAGTTGAATAGTTGATGTCATCTATGAGCAGCATCCTGAGGGCTTCTCGCGCCTTGTTGACGTACTCGTAGTCCACAAAGAAGACTTTGGCTTCAGAGTGCTGCAGAATGGTGGCTATGTTCTTAGCATCCAAACGGGTGTTGATGGTGTTGAGCACAGCACCAGCCATGGGCACTGCAAAATGCATCTCATACATTGCGGGGACATTAGGGGCCAACACAGATACCACATCATTGCTTGCAATATTGAGGGAACGGAGGGAGAAAGCAAGTCGGCGGCAACGCTCGTAAGTTTGAGCCCATGTGAAACGAGTTCCTTCATGGATCACTGATACACGGTTTGGATAGCTTGCAGCAGCTCTCTTCAAAAATGTTAAAGGGGTGAGTGTTGTGTGATTTGCTTCATATTTTGGAAGGTTATCCATTACTGTAGGCACTACCAAAGTAGCGAATAAAGTAGATACTTTTGGTGATTTGCAAATTAAGAGAGGAAGAGAGGGGAATGAAAGCAGAACAGGGTTGTTGTTATGGTTGTGAGTGAGAGTGAGCACACAAAGGGGTTCATTTATATTGGCTTCAAATGAAATGATGTTGATCTAGTTTGGACCAAAACTGTTGACCTTATTTTTTTAGTTCTTGCACGTTGCTTTGATTTATAAATTACTCAGATGAGATTCTAACAATAGCTTGAGCCAATATAATAGACTACGCTATATATGCATATTTTATTTTTGTATCAACATTAACATCACATGCTTAATGAAAATAATGAACTGCTGATGATAGCAATATGGCACGAGCTATTTGAAAAAATTTGACCAACACAAACGTGGGCTATTGGCGTGAGTGAACGAGATTCTGGTGAGAGTAAAATAACAACGGATTGATTAATTATATATGGTTTTTTTTAAATGATCTGAGAGGGAAAAATATTAGAGCGTACAAATGGCATGACACCTGCAGATTCGGCAAGAGAAATGTTCGGCAAAACCCAGAGGACAGTGCCACGAGAACTTGTACCTTATTGATTTCGACCTGAGAATCGACCACTCAAACGAGAGCCAATGACTTCACCTAGACAGGGATGCCCGACCGCTACAATTGGGAAAGGACCCGACCAAGACCACTAAGATCGCCACCAAGCTCCCCGACGATGAACTCATCAGACTAGAGAAACTCCTTCGCACAAACTAAAACCTTTTTCGCTCGGTCCACCACGGACATGCTGGGAGTGGATCCCTGCTTCTGCTCGCATCACTTGACGGTGGACCCCCAATGCAAACTAGTAGCCCAGAAAATGCAACAGATGAGTGCAAAAAAACAAGAGGTGATCCAACAACAGACCGTAGAACTGCTGAAGGCTGGTATCATCTGAGAAGTCAAATACACCACTTGGCTCTCCAATGTCGTCCTTTTAAAAAAGGCCAATGGAATGTGGCGTATGTGCGTCGACTACACCGATATAAATAAAGCCTGCCTGAAGGACCCCTTCCCCCTCCCCAGCATCGACGCTCTAATTAACAACTCCTCCGGGTACGAGTACCTCTCCCTCATGGATGCCTACTCTGAATACAACCAGATCCCTATGAATCTGAAGGTCGAAGAGAAGAATGCCTTTACCACAAATCAAGGCACCTACAACTACACCATGATCCCATTTGGGTTAAAGTACGCGGTACCCACTTACCAACGAATGATGACAAAGGTCTTCAGAGACCTGATGGGGAAAGCAGTGGAGGTGTACATTGACGAAGTCATTGTCAAGACCCGAAAGGGAGGGAACCATGCAGTAGATTTAGCAGCCGTTTTTCAACAACTACGCAAATACAACCTGAGGCTGAACACGGAGAAGGGTACCTTCGGGGTCAGGTCCGGGAAGTTCTTAGGCTTCATGCTTGCCCACAGAGGAATCGAGGAAAACCCAGACAAATGCGAGGCCATTCGACAAATGAAAAGCTCGAGAACCATCAAAGAAGTGCAGCGCCTAGCCAGGGGGATAGTCGCGGTTGGTCGGTTCCTCCTGAGGGATGCTCTCCAGGCTCTCCTACTGTATGCACTCCTATGAAAGGGGGGTTTCTAATGGACTGATGAAGAGGAGCGGACCTTTGAAGAACTCAAGAGACTCCTCTCAACCCCACCAATCCTTCACAGACCCAGACTAGGGGAAAGCTAGCATCTCGAATGTCTGCGACAAGCTCCACAAAGGTAGAGATAAGGGTGTGGTTCAGTGCAATCGCATCAACTACTATTTTAGAGTCACTTTATACAAAAACTTTGTGATAATTTTCCATAGAGATTAACTCCACAGTCGTCCTAATCGCCCAAAGCTCAGCCAAAAGAGGAGTGGAGGTCCCCAACCTAAGATAAAAACTCATCAGCCATCTACCATTGTTGTCTCAAAGCACACCTCCACAACTTGCCTCTTGCCCTGCCATAAGAGAACCATCTAGGTTAAACTTCAATCAGCCACTCGCAGGTCTCCACCACCTAACACTACTCCAGAAATGTTGTATTACCACGGTTCCGGGCAGCTTGTTACTACGGTTAAACCGTGGTATCAGGCATCGAAGTAATAGATAAATTACCATGGTTCAAAACAGAACCGTGGTAATATCATACCTATGAAATACCCGATTCTACGCTAAACCGTGGTAATATCAGACCTCTGTTACTACGGTTGTAGGAGGAACCGTGGTAATTTGTCCCTCTGTTACCACTGTTCCTTTATGAACAGTGGTAATAATTTTTTTATTTTTTATTTTTTATTTTTAGTTCTGTTACCATGGTTCGTTTAACAACCGTGGTAATATGTGTGGTTTTTTTTTTGTGTTACATACAATCAGAAATTCAATTAATTCAAACAATAAACAAATTATAACAATGGCATGCAATGGAAACAACCTTGGCAACATAATACAAGCAATATATATAATATTATATGTACAACCAATCAAATATGTACAAATTATAATATGTACAAACCCCCTATACACATTTTAGCCGCCAGGAAATACAAACTTGTCTAACACATAACCAGCCCACTCTTCTTTAATTAAATTGAACTGGTCCGGATCGTAGGAGTCGAACAAACAATCAGTGAAGTACTGCAAAATGATAGTAAAAATAAACAGAGTTAGAGTTAGAGTTAGATTACATATTAAAAATACAAAATGATAAGAATTTTGTTATATAAAAAACAAATAAATGTAAAGTTTCATACCGCATCAGGAATTGTGGATTGATCCTGCGCACAGTGGCGGAGGCAGAATCTTAATTTCGAGGGGACCACATTGACTTATGAAAAAAGTCTAAATTTTAGCATTCATATATATAACAACTAAGGTTTTAAATTACAATAACATAAATGTTGTGTTTTGTTTGCGTTGCAGTTTTTGATATTATGCTAAATTGTCAACTAACGTTATTGTTGTGGTCAAATTATAGTCGTATAACGGTTTCAGAAACCTCAAAAACTTTAACGTTATAACCAAAAATACGGTCGCGGACCTTGATTTAAAGCTATGGCAACAACACTAATATATATGGGTAATATTTTCTCATCATGAGAAGATACAATAAGCATATAAGTGCCAATTGATAAGAATCAAAACAACAATACCTAGGTGTATAATGGTGTTCTATCTCTTAAAAAAAAAAAAAAAAATTATGAGCAACACATAAGAATTCGAAACTCCAAATTCTAACAATTGGAATTTGCGCAGCTCAAAATCAACAGCAATGGCACTACACAGTACACACGGCCAAACCTTAAAAAATATTAAGAGAAATGATTGCTTTGCTATATTTTTTATGTTATAAAAAATTAAAAGGTAATAGAGAAAAGACATAACCGTAACAAATATCAACTTGTTAACCAGCTAGTGCCTAGGTCTGTAGTTTGTAGGAAAAAAAAGCTAGTGATTAATTAAGTCCCACATGTATATATAATTTTAGGGTGGTGCCATAGAATATTTAAGTAGTATAAATTGTAAGAACAATAGAGGAGAGGGGTGACCATGGGCCCTAAGGGTCCCCCCTCCCTCCGCCTTTGTGTGCGCAATGATGTCGCATAGAAAGTTAAGGACATAGTACCCACAATTGAGATTGTTTGTTTGACGAAGGTACTATAAAAATAAATAAAAAATATAATTGATTTGGTGTGTATGTAATTGGTTTGAGTTATGTGAATATGGATATACCTTTATAACAGTCCACTTGGCATGTTTCCATTTGATCTTATTATCATCGCAAGCAGCACGGTAGATCCTCATTGCGCTAACAAAATGAACAAATAACCCAATGAGTAAACATGTCGAATAGTAAGAGTATATAGCACGGTAGATCTATATGCTTAGCGATAAAATATGTCTTTCATTTCTTTGTGGTTTTTTAGTTCACCACGCAAGGGATTCAAGTAAAATAAGGTCCCTTTGGTGGCATTGATCACCACCAACACCCAATGTCCCCTACAACACATGTTAAATGAACAAACCATCAAGTAACTAAGTTTCATATAATTAAATTGATTATAAAGTTATAAATTGATCATATAAATTTCTCACCCTGTATTTGTTGGGGCGAGATATAACTAATCTGAGTGTGCATGTTCCTTTATTGTGTACTGGCTAGTCTGCAATGTACTGGCTCTGGTTCTTCACGAGGTGCGTTGTTCGATGCGGACTGTCATGAAAGTTATGGTTAGTATTACTATCTAAATAAAAGTGATATATATCTACATTACTTTAGTGTTGCTAACATTAATAACATCATTTTTTTTTATAAGTGTGAGGTTATGTCTTCTCTGTTGAGATCAACCATGTATCCCACTGACTTTCTTAATGGAGACACTTCTTTGTAATGAATTATTAATGTGGCGGTGTACTCTAAACCATTATTAACTACTTTTTGATTAAATTAGGGTGTTGTTGGTCTCAAACAATGTACAAGAAAACACAAAAGGCTTGTCGATGCCTTCATCTAGGGGTATGATAACCGGATTTTATATGATGTGTTTAGGGTTTTTTTACTTCACTTTATTTTATTTTATTTTTAGTCTCATATAGATTTTTCTTCATTTTATTAGGATTTGCTTTTAATTTGTGCAATTGCATCTAATTTAACTTGTATTTGGATTTTAGTTATTTTTAGTCTCTTTTTAGGTGTTTTTATTAGGTTTTAGTCCTTTTTAGGAATCTGGTTAAATTGAGCATACTTGTGGGGACCTAACTGTAATTAACAAAAGTTGAAGGACTGGAATTGAAGGCAGAAGATGAAGCACCTTTGCTTCAATCTTGTTTAAAACATGTGGAAATAGAGCCATGAATGAAGGTTTGATGAAGAAGAAGGAGTTTCAGATCAATAGGGGACAAGAAAGTGGCCACATGAAGGCCATTAATGGCCATAAAGCATCATCAAGAAAGAAGAGTAAAACAGCCAAGGCAATGAAGCAGGAGACGTGTCCAACGCCTGAGCGTTGGAATGCCCAACGCTCATGCGTTGGCATTCTGCCTGGAAGTCCAGTTTGTATTATTTGCCAACGCCCAAGCGTTGAAAGGCCAACGCTCATGCGTTGAGCCCCTTTTGGCCACGTCTAGCATCACTTAATCCCAACGCCTGAGCGTTGGGACGCAGCTTTGGAAAATCTATAAATAGGCCATTTTGTTTCTCTTGTAGATATACTTACACTGGCTAGACTTAGATACTTTGTACCACCCTTGCTCCTGAGCTTTGCCTGGACTTGTGGGAGGCCCCTTTAAGCTCCCAATTCAGGTTTTTATTTTATGTTTTCCTTAGCCATGCTAGGCTAAGTTTTCTCTTGTATTTGGGTTGTAGTGAATCTATTTCAACTATGCTCTAAGTTTTCTTGTTTATATATGAATAAAGTTCAAGTTCTTAGTTTCTATTCTCTGTTTTAATATTATTCTTGCTGATCACAAGTCTTCATGCTTAATTCTTATGCAATGGTAATTGGTAGGATTTAAGGGAAATGAGAATAGAATGAATGATTGTATGTCACTTAGGTATAAGGGTAGGAATAGTTAGTGTTGGCCTGAACTTAGAATTCATCTTCAATTTGATTAACTAATCACTAAGGTATTAGGTTTAGTAATTGAATTGGAAGTTCTATTTGATTAAGGTATTAACAAGTAGAAACTCTAGGCTAGAACACCTAAGAACATGTTCTGAATTTCATATATAGAATTGATTCCAAATAGCTTAGCTAGAGGTAGTGAAACTCAACCCAAGTACTTGTTTTATCAAGTTTCTATTTCTGTTTTTATGTTTCTCTTTAAATTCCAAAATCAAAACAAAAACTTCTTTTCTTTTTCAAACTCTAAAAATCCAATTTTAAATCAAACCAAACCCTGTGGAGACGATATCTTTTATATTACTTCAATATCCTCCGTACACTTGGAGATTTGGCTATCTTTGCTCTCAAACAATGTACAAGAAAACACAAAAGGCTTGTCGATGCCTTCATCTAGGGGTAATTGTCTCATGTTTAACCTATGGATTATCTACTTTTTGAACGGTACTAACTTTCAATGTTCTTGTTGGAGTTGGATGGGGTTTCAATATAAGTCAACCTTTATGTACATGCCTTATTTGCACAATAAGCTCCATATCAAGTAAACAACTACGATGGAGCGACTGGTGGTCTAAACTAAGAACCCATTTTCGAAACAAATACACGAATAAAGATGGAAACCATTGAAGATGGAACGATCACGCACATGGTTTCTCACTGCACCTAATCCTAACAAATATTTGTCCCGTATTTTTAAAATACCATTCACAAAGAACCCTTCAGCATCACACTCATGAAGTTTCACATAAAACACATTTCCATATTTGTCTTCTAAAACTATGTTTACACCTAGTGTGTGTTCTTCCAGACATTGAAAAAGAAACGAGGGATTTTCATATGGTCCTATCAAGTAAGACAACAAAATAATATCAACAACAAAATACACTTTTTTAAATTAATAAAGCACATCATATTATGTTCAACAAGCAAACCTTGTCACCCCATAGGGCAGAGAGAAACCATGTGCGTGAGCGTTCCATCTTCAATGGTTTCCACTGAAACAAAACACATCTTCCATCAAGTGGGCTTAAGTATCATTCATATCAAATATGATTTGTTCTACCAATATGATCAATCTTAAATCATGTTTACAAGGTGTCTTTTCAATTAAAATAATCTAGAATCCAAATAACACAAGAAACCAGCCTACGATCAACTATTTCAAGAAAACATTTTTCAGATAACGACAGTAGAAACCGTATTTACATGCTTACAGTAAAATCCTTTCAACCGAGTCATACCCAGATTCATGCAAAACACTATAAAAGGCACTAAAAGTATATGCTTACAGTATAATCCAAAAATATATATCAAATAACACTTCGTTTTCAGATTGATCCATACAAATGAGTAAAGGGGCGGAAAAAAGCATTTTTCTGCAACAAACAAACAAGAATGATTGGAATGCGTTTTTCAGTCTCTAGGAATTGTTGACATGCAAACAAAGTAGGTGATAGTAATAAAACACAAAAGAAATGGGGTTGAATTGTGTGTGTGATTTTTAAAATTCTTTTCAATTATAAACAGTTATTAGTTTCAAATATTTTTAAGATAAGATTGAAAAGTAAAGCACACAGGGCATTTATCCTGGTTCATCCCCTTAATCGACAGGGCTACGTCCAGTCCTTGACTTCACCAAGATTTTCCACTATTTTCACAAAACAGTACAAGTATTCTACAGGACTTCTCCTAGTATTCGAAGCACTTCTCCGTTACAAGTTTTAAACAGGACTTCTCCTAATTCAGTATTCAATAGGACTGCTCCCAGTTATTTAGGCAAAGAAGGTTTGTGTTTCTACAATTTCTCTTCAGCAAGAGTGGGTAGAAAGATGAAGTACAATACACAGAGAGGATAGGAAATTGGTTCTCCGTTTGGATAGTGTGAAAAAGAATAAGAGTTACACTCTATAAGTGTTTCACACGGGCAGAAGACTTAACTCAGGTAAAGGATTGCTTTGAGTTTCTTATTTATGGCTATAGAACAGATTGCAATTGATGAACTTAGAAAGATTTGAATGTTTTGATCGTTTGGAAGTCGTCAATTGAATTCGGATGCTAATTTCTCTATTTATATCTTCAGTAGGATGCGCCTTGTGAGCTTGATGAAGATTTGAAAATAGTTCCATTTGAATTTCTGCTTCCTTGTGAGTAACGGATACTTCTGCATATCTGTATCAGCATTAAATGCATTCTACCATGATGAAAATCTCCAGATAGAAATTGGGGACGAGGATGAGAATCAGTGGCCCTACATTGTGGGGTCGCCACCTTGCATATATTAGTGAAAATACAACAACAATCGTACAAATATTTTGTTACTTATAATGAATTTGGATAAGTTAGATTTTGAAGGAAATATTTTGAGAGTTAGACTTCTAGTTTGGATAAGTTCAATGTTGGACTTTACATTTCAAATTGTTTATTTTGTAAATTTCAAGTATTGTATGATAAATTTCACTTAATGATGTTTGAATTTTATTTTATATTTGTATTAAATTTGATGATGCATTACAACTTGCAATTTTTAAATTTATTTCATGAATTTAAAATTTTAATTTAAAATTTTAAATAAAATTTACGGGGTCCCTGTGAGGAGGTGGGGAACGGGGATGAGGGAATATTCACTCTGTTGCGGGAATTGTGAATGGGGATGAGGACATAGCAGAGATGCGGGGATGGAGAACAAGGAGGCACGCCCTGTGCCATCCCTAATCATGAGTAAATTTTAAAAAATAAACAATTATTTTTGTCCCAAATTTAGTATCATTTTTCATATTAATTCTTAGTTAAAGAAAAATATTATCGGATAAATTACATTTGTGCTTAATATTTATTTATTTAGAATTTTTATTTTTTTTAAATGGAAGAGCTAAGCCCCGAAAGAATAAAGGCTAAGCAGGAGTCAAAATAAAATAGGATGCAACCTCAGCTCAAACATCCTGGTTAAGAAACCTAAGACAAACTATGAGAGTTATAAATGAGTGCCAAAAGAAAAGTTATGCCCAACATGGGCTAAATCATCTGCTAACGAGTTTGACTCCCTAGGGATATGTTGAAAACGTATGCACCCGTGGTCCATGCTCTTCTGATAAATAGGCCGCACCAAAATGGTAAGACTCATATTGAGGAGACAGTATAACATGAATGACTTCAAGAAAGTCACTCTCAATTATCCATGAGGGATATCTAGCCCAAGAATAATATCCTTTGTCGTAGACGTTGTTGTAAGCTTTGCCAAGAAAGGATTGGCAGAGTCAATGCTCCCAAGTTTGTGCAGTTGAATTCTGTAGCGCCCCACCACATCTAGCAGCAAGCTCCTCCGTTACCGACTCATCAACATTAACAGTGTGTTTGAATTCACGTTTGGAGAGGTCAAACGTGGATCCAGCAATCCAAAAACAATTATTTCTTGCTTCTGCAAATATGAATCTAAACCCCATTTTCCAGACATGCACTAAACTTCATCATCAGTCAGCTGAGAGAGACCAAGTCTGCTAGCCATGAACTCGTAGCTGCGCTGGTGTGAAAAACATCATGCGATGCAACTGAATAAGGAAGGAGCCACTTTAAAAATAAAAAAAAACGAATAAGGAAGAGGCCTCTCGACATCTTCAATAACATGTTGCTCCAAGCCCATAGATCCCACAAAGCCCCAAAGCTCAGACAAACTAGGTGAAATCTGACTTTAATATTGAATACCCAATCATTACACAGCCTCCATATAGCCCAAAGCCCTGTTGCAAAAAAAATCTCCCGTCAGTTCAACATCGCCGGAGCTAAATCAGAACAGGAAAGAAAAAAGTTAAATCAATCTTGACTAGCATTTTGAAAACTTTAATTAATATATAGTAATGATATGAATAATTTTATGCAGATGTTTAATTATATTTTTATTAACTTTGTGCAATACAGTAAAATATAAAAAATTTATATATATATATATATACATAAAATTTATTTAGAAAATTTTGACAAATAAATAAGAGTGTTAGAAAGAGGGTAACCAAGTGAGTATTGGAAAGAAAAAAAATGAACAAGTTGGTAACATTTCTTTATTTTATTGGGTTCACTAAGTAAATGGTTCCTAAGGTTTGGACGATATTTGGTATTGGTCCCTCGCCGGAGTAACTTCTAGGTTTAGTATCTCGGGTTAGGGAAAGAGCTGGCTAGGTGGCTCTGGCCAATGTGGTGATTTGACATCGCCGGAGGTGACACGTCATTTAATGTGCTGACATGGATTTTTTTTCTTTAAATTTAACTTGAATCAATTTTTTCCTAATCAGGCTAAATAAGTTCTAAAATATATTTTTCCCCAAATTAACCCAACATATCCTAATCCCAAACACACTTTCACTCTATATCAACGCATCTGCTTGTTGAACCCAAAAGAAATCAGGGTTCTTCAGAGAATCTCAAAATCTTCATGTCATCTTTCCCAAATTCGCAAAATTAGGGTTCTTGGTCAGACAAACTCGTATTTTTCTTCATTTTGCCCCAAATTTGTCACTTCTGCTCGCATCTGGTGGGTTTGTTCTTCCCCCAAATTCACGATTTTGAGTTGTCTCCATTAAAATAGGTTCTGCTTCTTTTTCCCTTTGCTCTACAGTCTACCTGCTCCGAGATGGAATTTGAGTATATGGTGAAAAGATTCTATTTTTGACATCCAACAGTGTGAGGAACCCGGGGAGAAAGTTCTGGAAATGCAAATACAACAGTGTAAGGAACCATTTTGTACAACAACAACATTTTAAACACAACTAGTATCATTACTTCTCATAAATTGTCAAGTTGGGCACTAGTGGATCTCAAAAGATCAATAAATGTAGATAACAACAAGGTTCCTCACATTGTTTGATGTAAAAAACAGGATCCTCAAACTGTTGTATTTGCATATCCAGAACTTTCTCCCAAGGTTCCTCACGCTATTGGATGTCAAAAACGGGATCCTTTCACCACATGCACACATTCCATCTCGGGGCAGGTAGACTGCAGAGCAAAGGAAAGAAGAAGCAGAATCTCTTTTCATGGAGACGACTCAAAATCGTAAATTTGGGTGAAGAGCGAACCCACCAGATGCGTGCAGAAGTGACAAATTTGAGGGAAAATGAAGAAAAATACAAGTTTGTCTGACCAAGAACCCTAATTTCACGAATTTGGGGAAGATGACAAAGATTTTGAGATTCTATGAAGAACCCTGATTTCTTTGGGGTTCAACAAGCAGATGCGTTGATAGAGAGTGAAGTGTGTTTGGGATTATGATAGGTTGGATTAATTTGGGGGAAAATATATTTTAAGACTTATTTAATCTGATTTAGGAAAAATTTGATTCATGTAAGCACATTAAATGACGTGTCACCTTCAGTGATGCCAAATCACCATGTTGGCTGAAGCCACCCCTCCGGCGAGGACCATAGCCAACCCTTTCCATAACCCCAAGGACTAAACCCAGAAGTTATTCCGGCGAAGGACCAATATCAAATCTCATGCAAACCTTACGTACCATATAATTAATTAACCCTATTTTATTTTTTGTCCGTAGTAACTAATATGTGCAACAATGTCATGTAGCACAGTGAGTAAAGTGAGAGGAGGAGAGGGAAAACACAAGGGATTGTGATCTGATCTCGCCTGTATCTCTCAGATCTAAGCTACCACTGTCGTTGTCACCGGAGTGCAATTCAGGCTCCGCCGTTGGGTCTGATTCTCCACTACCCGCTAACCCATTCATTCGTTTCAAACTCTCAAGAAGTGTTTTTGGAAAATTTATTTGGCTCGCTTCGAATTCGAGGTAAAGTTTCGATTTTCCCTTCACCACAGTTGCCGTTTCGTCATTTTGGAAGTGGGTTTTGCGTTCATGTTTGTAACAATAGTCGCAAGATGCCGTTCGTCAATTTGTAACTTCTTGTTGTGCTTTGTTTTCTATTGTAAACTTGTTCATTCTCTCGTTGGTGATGTTGACTCGTTTCAGGGTTTGATTTGGGGATTGAAAGCTCGAACTAGCATTGCTCAAACGCCAAACATGGGAAGCCAAGACGACAACGACGGTACTTCTTCTCTTCATCCATGTGTTCTCTATGGTGAAAATTGTTCACTGAAACTGTCTGAGATCCCAACTTGCATTTGAATGTCTTAATTTTGAAGATTAGTAATGCTACACACGCATAAAAATTTGAAAGAATTCAACCACAATTTGACCAGATTCAAAGTTGTTTATCAGATGAGTCCGAGTAGTTCAAGAGTCAACAACAATAACAATGCTAACTCATTATGGCGAAACTAATAGCCAAAGTGAAAGAAAAATCCTTCTTAGATTTTGAATATCTCAATTTTGTGAATTTTTCTTCTTGTGCTTTTGCAGCAGCATTGTCATCAAATACATTTCTAGTTGACAAATCTGCTAAGGTTTTCATTGCTGGTCACCGGGGTCTTGTTGGCTCGGCCATTGTTCGCAGGCTGATCCAACTTGGGTTCACTAATCTAGTCTTGGCATCTCATGCTGAGCTTGATCTCACTCGCCAATCTGACGTTGAAGCCTTCTTTGCCTCTGCGAAGCCTGAGTTTGTCATTGTAGCTGCAGCCAAAGTTGGTGGTATCCATGCCAACAATACCTACCCTGCTGATTTCATTTCCATCAATCTCCAAATCCAGACCAATATCATCGATTCTGCTTATCGCCACGGTGCTAAGAAGCTATTGTTTTTGGGTTCCTCTTGCATTTACCCCAAATTTGCACCCCAACCTATCCCAGAAGATGCTTTGCTCACTGGCCCCTTAGAGCCCACAAACGAATGGTATGCGATTGCCAAGATTGCTGGGATCAAAATGTGCCAGGCTTACAGAATTCAGTATAAGTGGGATGCAATTTCAGGAATGCCCACCAATTTATATGGACCAAATGACAATTTTCATCCTGAGAATTCACATGTTTTACCTGCTCTGATGAGAAGGTTTCATGAGGCAAAGGTCAAAGGTGCCAAGGAGGTGGTGGTGTGGGGTACAGGGAGTCCACTGAGGGAGTTTTTGCATGTTGATGATTTGGCAGATGCAGTTGTCTTTATGATGGAGAAGTACAGTGGAATTGAGCATTTGAATGTGGGGAGTGGAAAGGAAGTTACTATTAAGGAATTAGCTGAATTGATGAAGGAAGTGGTGGGATTTGAAGGGGATCTTGTTTGGGATACTACTAAACCTGATGGGACTCCAAGAAAGCTTATGGATAGCTCCAAACTTGCAGGCCTGGGTTGGACAGCAAAAATCTCACTCAAGGATGGGCTTGTTGATACCTACAAATGGTATGTAGAGAACGTCTAGCATGTTTGGCTTAGCTTCTCTTTCCTCATAATCAATTATGGAAACCAGAAGCTACTCATTGAAACTTCTCTCCAAATTGATTCTGATTTTTGAATCAATTGTAGAAGAATTTCCAAACATGCGCATTGTCAATGTATGATTTAGCTGGATAAGCAGAATTTGCCATATCAAAATTATAGGTACTTGACATTTCACTATGAAGAAATATATTTTTGTAAAATAATTATCCATAGAACAGTGTATGACCAATTTTTCTGTACCAATTAAGTTGAATGAATATTTAAGTGCTACTCCATTTTCGTTCTGTTTTCTAGAGATCATGAAAATCAAGAGCCACTGATGAAAACCATTCGTGTTACTCACCCTTGTATCACCATAGCCATCAACCAAGCATCACCATCAAGCTACTATTCTCAGCATCACTATACTGAAAATTGGCCATCCTCCATTGCTGCCTACAAGTGATGGTGGCTGATCTAGGCCACCATTACAGATGATTTCAGTTCTTGCCATTAGTAATTGATTATTAATGATTCTCTGAAGAATTACTAGGTTCGTTAATTTTTATTTTAACAGCACTTGAATGGAATGACTTTCAATGTCAGGAGTAATTTTGTTCCAACACAAAAGTATGATTTAGTTTTTCTTTCACATTTATCTCCAACTATACAAGTAGAGAGAGAACATCATAGTTTTTCTTTTCATATTCTTTTTTTACTTCTTTGATGCCTAACAATATCAAGATCTACTAATTTTACCATTTTCTTTTTAATAACTATATATGTGCAGCCACAATTGGTTGCTTAGTTTATGTGAGTGTCGAAGTTGAGTTGGGAAAAAGTTTAATTAAGCTTATATATCAACAAATACTTACCTTGTGAACACTTGTTCATACGTTAATCAATATAAGCTCACAAGAGCCATTAGCTATTTTCGTAGTGTTTGGCTAAATAGCTTTATTAAGTTATTATAACACAGTGATAAGTCATTTTCATAAATTTACCTAAATATCTGCATAAGTACTTATGCTACAAGCTCTTCCAAACACAGTTTTATGCTGTGATAACTTCAAACAAGCACTTTTCATATAGACTCGTAGTCTTGATGCCACCCGCATTCGCCTCTGTCTTCGACTTTGAAGCCTCCTCCTTCCTTCTCAGCATTTGAGGCAGTTTGGTTGTGTTCTGCAGGAGCCTGCTTGACCTCTTCTTGTTTCAAGATTTCCTGTTTGGCCCTGATTAGATTTTGTTGAAGTCTTATTCCTAGGCTGCAACTTCGGCTGAGGCGAATGAGTTCCTTGTAAAGTTCAAACGAATTACATATCGTCTACTCTTCATTTTGAATGATAACAATATCTGAAAAGTTCAGTCAAAATTATTCTTAAACTCTAAATGGTTTACTCTTTCAGGAAAATATATCGTCTCTGCACTCCTATCGTTCACGATTATATGTAACGTCAGTAGATCTACAGTTCAAGGAAATTCATAGTCTAAACTTGGAACTAAATCTGAAGATGTCATCTAGTTCAAGAAGCAAAGAGAATCTGAAGTATACTCCTATTCAAAGTTCTTCAAGTGACTATCTGAAAATGCAAAAGGCACAAGGAACAAATAATAAGTACAACGTTGGAAGACACCAATTCGTCACATCAAGATTCGACTACCAACTCCTACTGAAATAGGAAGTCCAATGTATCACCTTTCGCGATCTGCTTCTGACCAAAGGACATCAAATGGGCAAATGCATTAAATGTCGCATTTATTGCTCATTCAGAAATAGTCGTTTGGCTCAAACGGTCAACTGACGAAAAAGTTCACAAAGCTTCAACATTAACTCAGCCAAAGACAATGACAATATAAAAAGGAAGACTTTGAAGATTTGAATATCAGAGAACATGATTTGTAAAGTTAAAATATCTCCAAGTGTCAAAAAGCTTTCAACTATCGGATTAGAGAAACCAGAAATGTTTTATCTTTCTTTCTCTGTAAAAAGCTCTTAGTAGTTTTCTCATAGAGTCAAACACAATCTGAAAAACTCTATAGAGCCACAATTGCTAAAAGTTTTCTACATCACTCTTGTTGAAGAGATTCTAAGTAGAAGGAAAATTATCTTGTAAAGGAGAAGCCCTGGAGAATACTTCTTGAGGAGAAGTCCTTAGAACACTTGTGAAGGAGAAGTCCTAGATACTTGGTTGAGTAGTGAAAATCTTGGTGGAGAGACCAAGAACTGGACGTAGCCCACGATATTTGGGTGAACTAGGATAAATCGTTTGTGTGCTTTATTTTGGATCGTTTACTGCTTTAATCACTTTCGCTGCACTTACACAGTTTTTCAAAAAGGTTTTTGAACTAATATTGTTTTTATCAAAAAAGAAGTTGTTTTTAAAAAGACACAATTCAAACCCCTCATTTCTTGTGTCATTACGTTATTTCTCATTCATTTTTTTGGAGTGTCATTTAAAAAAGTTGAAAAAGTTTTCTCCATTCTCGACTAAGTATCTGTTGATTTGTGGAGGTTTTAGAGATTTATGTCTGCATGTATCAGCCGATTGTACCAGCCGTGAGCATGCTTGTTCTTAACTTTGCTTTTCTTATGCATTGGGTTTCACTTCTTAGAATTTTGTCCTACATGATATAAGTGTCGCTTTGCAACCCATTTGAGTGTTTAATCAAAATATCTTTGACAAAAGAAAAGCTTTAGAAAAAAAACACTGAAGGAGAGAAAAATTAGGAAAGTTTTAATTCGTAAAAATTATTTCTTTATTGGATTGCACTGGTAGCTTTGACTTAAAAAACAGGTAAGTTGTTCAAAAGTACATGTTTGATTCCTCATAAGAATAATACCCGGTTTGAGTTTTGTATATGCAAAAAAAAAAAATCACTAGAAGAGCTAGCTCTATAAGAATGTGATATCAAACTCAAACAAGATTATCACACTTAAAGAATACTTGTTATGGATCAAAAAACTGAATTGGCCCCTTGAGGGTTGATTATCAAATGATACACAATTGCACTGCTCTCTCGAGATAGGATACCCATCCATATAAGTACTATTAAGCTTCCCTAAACCAATATCATTTGACAAAACAAGGGGCTGATTATTTAAACTTGAGTGATTCATAAATATCATGTTTTAACCTACCAAAAGAGGTCCAGTTTCAGTAATACTACTGAACAATTTAATCAGTTCAAGTTGGTCAGTGAAAATATTGCCAATTTGCAATTCTTTTCTTTTGGCAGCCACTACCAATCACTCCAAATCTAATATGCAAAAGTTGATGTAGGATAGAATGTTGAATCGCATGCCATGAAACCACACACATGATATCTAAAATTTGGAAGGTTAATATCATTTGGATGCCTGAATTTTGCTATTTTAGCCTCCGGAATGATGTACATTCCAGGTTAAGAAAATAAAAAAGCTATACACGTCCCTATCCTATTTGCATTAAATGATGATATATCAATGAAAGGGATAAAAAACCCTCAATTACCAACAAGTTGCTTAAAAAGTAATAAGATTCCTTTTCTTTTTGGTTGGAGAAAACAATGTATCAAATCATGCATTGATCTCAGCAAATGTAAAACTGGAAGAACATCCATGGAGGCTATGAAGAAGGACGATGCCCTGCATACCTACAAAACAAAGGAGTACAAGATAAATTTACTATGTTAGGGTCTCACATAGACGAGATATGCGCGTCATTATCCTTATAAAATGTAGAGCAATCCTCACTCCTAAGCTAGCTTTTGAGTAGAGTTAGATCTAACCCGAATTCTAAGATACCATAAAAGGCAGTTTAACATGTCAATCAAGAATGGCCTGTTACGAATGTGAAGCACTATAATTGCACTCTATCATAAAAAAGGCTTAGGGCAGTGACCTAGTTTGTTGTCCCTTATCAGTTTCCTTTGCACTCTCATACATTTTCATATCCACATCTTTATATCAATCTTTTCATGTTTCATTGCAAAATGTTAAAAAGAGAAAGAATTGATTATATCCACATGGTATTGTACTGCTTCACTGCACAGACTTCAGCACAACCACAAACTGGTTAATTTGCACATGGTGACACTGCCACAATATATTTATTATCGACAATGGAGGACAAGACAATATGTTTCTCCAATGCAGTCCTCTCAAATCGTTGAAATAATATCAAATTGAGTGCACTTTGACCACAAGTCAATATGCTCCCAGCCCCTGATAGCGATCTAACTAAACTTTTAGTGGATTTTCTAAAAAACCCTATAAAACTTCTAGAAGGTTAAAAAGAAGAAAACTGCCATAGCCAAAGTATGAAACTCAACTACTTGCTTTGTATTATTATCTATATATTTTCAACCATATATTGGAAACTTTTATCTTCAAAGAATGTTGATAACTATCAATTTAGATGCAAAGCAATTATGGATCTCATCTTGAACACTGATCTTGACATTCTTTAATATGCCTCATTTTTTAAATGTGGTTAATGATATCCAAGGTAGTCAATCGCGGATCGCGGCCTGTCGCGGATGACCCAGAATTGAAATCCCATACATGTAAAACCGGGATTTGGCCGCTATTGGCCGCGATCGCGCCCTGAATCCTGTAGCAGCAGGCCTCCGCTCTGCTCCGCGACGGCGCTATAGCGCCGCTATCGCGCGCTATTGATAACTATGATGATATCTAACTTTACATGCAAGAGACTTCAGTAAGGGGACAACAAACAAAATAAAAGAGAACACGAAAACCATATTAACCTTTCAAGTCCAAGGATATACTAGTAGTAGACAATAAATAAATACTGACATCTATAATTCCTGAAACCCCTTTCCATGTAGACTAGGCACAACTCTTCAAATCTTAGGTGGTGAAATCACATCACATGCCTAATTACGCCAAAGACATTTCTGGATCTCAGAAAATAAATTTCACCAATCACATGCTGCTTAAAAATGCTGTCGAAGTGGAAATCTCAATTGAATAGATACATAAACCCACATTCTCAATATATGACACAAATACACAACAATAAGAAAATAGGATATAACATTGCAAAGCCAGAAATAAATTTGAGTTGCCTGATACAAAACACATCAACTTAACTAGGGAAGAATAAACCATACACTTGAAAGCTAAAGCCTCAAATTTTTCCGTTAGAAAATGATTTTGGTACAAAAAAGCAAGTCACTAACGACATGAAGACAGTGTCCACAGATTGAGATAAACTCACCTTTCAAACTTTAGAC
The DNA here is from genome assembly GCA_030819835.1 of Acmispon strigosus. Classification (NCBI taxonomy): domain Eukaryota; kingdom Viridiplantae; phylum Streptophyta; class Magnoliopsida; order Fabales; family Fabaceae; genus Acmispon; species Acmispon strigosus. Next base: position 36,462,371 of record JAUAMA010000007.1, read on the forward strand.
ATGATACCGAATTTGTGTGCTTAAGAATCCTCCTCCAAATCGTCGGAATCAGAATCACTTGCATTATAACCTAACAAAAATGCACCAGATAAAAAACAGCCACTCCAGATTAAGATGGAGAAGAATGATGATAAGCTGCTAGCAAAGAGGGTTTACCTGGACGCTTATCACCAACTTTCCAAACTGAAGACCTAACCTTTGATGCTTTAGTCAGCCAAACTCTTCCCTTCATCTCCAAACCAATAACATCAGCCTTCACAGCCAAAAGACAAGGACCAAAACAAGTACACACACTCCACAGTCTCCACAAATTATTCATACTTCATAATCACACCATAACCCTTTTTATTCAACTACTGGTTTATGAAATCCATGTATTTTACATTAGAAACTACTTACATCCATTTCTGCCATTACCCCACAAAGCAGGAATTTCAAAACACAAGTCAATAAGTTTTAACATTAAAAACGGCCTTACAATTGCATGCCAGAAAGGCTTATGGAGTCATTACATCCACCCAAGATAAGTAGATAGGCATGTAAACATGCAGTTAAATACATGTAAATATGTGTGTGTGTGTTAGGACCATTAAAGGACTTAGTGTTTTCTTCATTATTTTTTATAGTCGCCAACTTAGCTATGTTTTGATATCAGTTGGTTCCAGACTTCCAGTGCAAATGGACATTAGTGTTCACTTTAAAAATAAATGAAAGTCTTCCTATGAATTGGGATGAAATTCCGATCACACGGTCAACTGCAATCCAAACACACACTCGTTGTTCTTTCTGATGATCAAGTTAGACTCAACTGAAATTCAAACACACTTATTGTCCTATCTGCGGTCAAGCTACATTGACTTTTTGAAGCCCCAGAAAATCCAAAATCTCAAAAAACAACAAACAAACCCCAATCCAATTGAAGTTCATTGAAGAAGACTGAATCGTAGTACCCAAAAAATCAAACAAGCCCTTTACCTTCTGAGCATCTTTGGGAACACCATAGCCACTGCAGTACATCTGACCCACCAAAACCTGCATGTTGATATCCCCTGCTTTAGCCTCCTTGAGAGTATCCTTGAACCACCGCTTCACACAATCTGCCACCACTTCGGATAGTGGCACACGGCCGTTGGTGCTCGCTCTTCCACTGCTACTCTCCATAAATCCCTTCTTCCAACCACGATTTCAGCACTTGGGGTTTTTCTTCACGGTTGGTATATCCAGAAACCCTGAAAAAATTTCCCAGAAAATTTTTCCAAAATCAAAATCATGGGTATCTGTTAGATTGAACCAAAAATGCTAAAGGGACACAACAATCGCAATTTTCACTGCAAAGCTGCTACCTTTTCCTGCTTCTGTGATGCTATCTGAATATCATGGTAGATTTTGGATGAAGAATTAAGAAGGGGTTATGCAGAGAGAGAGAGAGAGAGAGAGGCTATATAAAAACCGGGCGGCGTAAAGAGCTGTTTTTTTTCTGTGCCAAGGTTGTTTTTTTTTTTTTACCTGTCACTATTGATTTGTTATTTTTTTTAACACGAGAATAAAATTTTACAGCAATTCAATATTTTTATCACATAATAATAATAATAGTAATAATAATAATAATAATAATAATAATAATAATAATAATAATAATAATAATAATAATAATAATAATAATAATAATAATAATAATAATAATGGAAAATTACACTGACCACCCTTGAAGTATATCCACATTAGAGCTGTCAATACGGGCCAGCCCGGCCCATACGGGCTGGCCTGTAACGGGTTGGGTTGGAAACGGGTTGGGTCAGAGAAACCCGTTTCTAAACGAGTCAGAAAAATACCAACCCCACCCGGCTCGCAGGCTGGCGGGCTGGCCCGTTTTCGCAGTGAAAAAATTAAAAAAATCTATAAAAAAAATTCAATTAAAAAATGTGAAAAAAATAAAAAAAATCATTTAAAAAATACTAACACATTCATTTTGCTAAATCTACTAATACAAGATCATAATTCATTGCACCATACACTTTGTTGTGTATATGAGCATATCTAAATCCACATCCAACATTATTAAATAACAATACAAACACCATTACACAATCACTCCAAAAGTCCAACATTGTTGACCCTTGTCCTTGCTTCTTGGGCCCTTCAGACTTCAGCCCCCAACATGGCCAAACCCAAAAAAAAAAAAAAACAATGTCAACCCGCAGGCTGGCCCGTTTGACCCGCGGGTTAAACGGGCCGGGTTGGTCTAGCCCGCATTATAAACGGGCCACGTTTTAACCAACCCAACCCGCCCTCAGGCCGGGCCAGGACCCATATTGACAGCTCTAATCCACATGACACACACACCCTCTCTGTTTAAAAAAACCCACTAACCTCCCTAAACGTCGTTCACTTCTGTTAAATTGGGGAAAATAAGGAAGCTTTCATAACTCGAAGGAAATTCACAACTCCAAGGAAACTAAATCGTTTCTTCTCAATTCCCGCTGAAAACCTTGAACCCTTCGCCCTCCTCTTGGCTCCTTGCGGTATACGTTTGCCTCTTCTTCTATTTTCTCCTTGTCTTTCGTTCATTCCCCTTTTGGCTTTTGGTACTATAGTTTGCCTTTCTTCTTTTTATTATTTTTTTCTCAATCGCAGGGCCTTCTTTGACACATTTTGTTTTTGCAAAATACGTTTCAGGGGAGTGATTAACGATGGAGAATCATGAGTATGACAAACCCAATCCAGGATGTGTGCATCTCTTAGTACATTTTGTTGGAGAAAATGGAGGAACTAAGCCGTTATTGAATGCCGATTATGATCGATATTATTTAGTTGAAGATGTTGGCGGGTTAGCCATGGCTGATGGATGCAACAATGGAGATTCACCTTTCACCCTTTCTTTTTCTCATCCAGGTAGCCAGTTAAAAACCTCCATTAACACTGATTCTGACATTCTTAACATGTTCAAGCTAAATACTAAATGTGTTTACATTAATGTATACGCTACCACATTGAGTTTGGATAGCAATTTGGATTTAGAAATTCTGATATTATAAGGACTAGTAATCATGAGGCGTCTGATGTAGTAATTAGTGAGTCTGGTGAAGAATGGAGAATGGGTGATGAACCTGAGCAAGATGAGAGTGAAGAAACTGATTCAAGTTTGAGCTATGTAGTTGAGGAAGAAAGGAGAAATGAAAATAGTAATGATGAGATGAGTGATTATGAGGAAAAGTATGATCTTATTAATTCTGACAATTCTGATGAAGATAAAGTGTCTATTTATTTGGATAAAGGTATGAAAGGAAAAATATTTGTTCATGAAGCTGATGGAAACGTGAAGTTAGAAGCTGGTTTATTGTTTGTTGATGTGAAAGAGTTTAGAGAAGCCCTTAAAGATTTTGTTATACAAGAGGGGTTTGAGATTAAAAGGACTAAAAATGAGAAGACTAGGGTAACTGCTAAATGTGCAGCACATGGTTGCTCATGGCGCATCCATGCCTCTCCTACACCCGACACCGGTCAACGATTTGGTTTTATGCATTACACAAGGTGGCACGGACGAGTACTAATGGGTACACAAAAGCCTAACTCAGCTAAGCTAATAAATGCTGCATAAGAGAGTGGGAAAACATATAAGATTAAGACATATAATCATTTGCATTCCTGCATAAGAACATCCAAGAACTCCAATGCCACATCCACTTGGATTGGAAAGAAGTTAGAAAGTAAGTTAAAGGCTGACCCAAATATGAGTTATGCTATGAAACAAGAATTGTTGGATAATTATGGCATAGAACCAAGCAATGTAGCTCAGCTTTATCATGCAAGAAAAAGGGTGAGGCAAGACTCCAAAGGGGTTCATGCACTTTCATATAATGACTTACCAGCTTGGGCTAACCTTGCTAAGGAGACAAACCCTAGTTCCATAATAAAGCTAAGGTTGGAACCTAGGATCAATAAAAAAACCCGAGTTTAAAAGGTTTTTTGTTTGCTTAGATGCGATGAAAAAGGGATTTGTGAGAGGTTGTAGGCCTTGGTTTGGCATCGATGGCTGCCATCTCAAAGGACCATATGAAGGAGTACTACTCTCAACTGTGGCAGTTGATGGAAACAAAGGCATGTTTCCCATTGCATTTGCTATTGTTGAAGTTGAATGTAAGGAATCATGGATGTTTTTCTTATCCTTGTTGAATGATGCATTGAGTTCTGTTCCTGAATGGCAAGATAGACAAGTGACAATCATGTCAGACATGCAAAAGGTTAGTGTTGATTACACATACTATATATCTTGACTGTGATTTTATCTATTGTTTACATATAATACATTATTGACTATTTTATTTGTTGGTATAATAGGGGTTGCGAAATTCAATTGTAGAAAAATTTCCTTATGCCAAACATAGGTAACTTCAAGAAAAACACTTGCATGACAATAACTTATATTGTTCTTTAAATTGAATTAAGGCCCCGTTTGGGAAAACAGCTTAATTAAGCGCTTATGACCATAAGCGCTTATAGCATAAGCGCTTATTAATAAGCTCTTTTAATATATTTATTATAATGAATTGAAAATAAGCTATATATAAGCATAAGCTCTTTTTCATAAGCTACTCTGAACAGCTTATGAAAATAAGCTCAAAACAGCTTATAGATAGGTCATAAGCTATTTACATAAGCTCTTCCAAACGCTTGCATAAGCACTTATATTATAAGTTAAGCTCGTATAAGTTCTTCCAAACGGGGCCTAACTGTGTTTTTGTCATTTTTAGGTATTGTTGTAATCATTTGCTGAACAATTTTAAACTGAATTTTAAAACACTGCTTCTTAGCACACAATTCTGGGCTGTGGCAATGGCAATGGCTTATAATGAGTTTATTTTTGAGAAAGCTATGGAAAAACTCAGAAAACTCAATATTGAGGCTGCAAATTGGTTGTTAGATCCTGAAAGGCCTAAAGCATGTGGGCAAGACATACTATTGATCCTGATTGCAAATCTGATCATGTAACTAACAATATTTGTGAGGCCTTTAATAGCTGGTTGGGAGATGATATTGTCTATTGGCACAGTTTAGGATAGTAAAGTCCTTTTTGTTTGGGGTACATTTCATGTACATTTGATACAAGCTTCCAATTTGATGCAAGTTTATATCAGTTTTGATAATTGTAATTGACACTTTCTAGGCAAAGCTCTTGAAATGACTTCCGTTAAAATTTATGCAAATTTTTAATTTTTTGCAAGTTTCCAATTTGATGCACTTTAAATTGGTTTTTGCTTTATACATATTTCAGTTTTTACGACTCCTTTGAAAAATAGCTTTTAAATTAACTGATCAACTTATATAGCTTTTTTATTGATAACCTATGTAGTGATCTGCTCATAACACGTGTTGATATGTATTTTTCATTGAATTTGTCAAGCAATAATAGGGATCACATATATAAGAAGAAGTATCAGGAAATTTATTAATTCAAAGTTAAAATTGAATGCATTGTGTATAAGATTGAATACATAGATAAAATTAAAAGGTACGACAACCATTCACTTTGCCTCTTTACAGTCAGCCCTTGGTCTAATAACTGGTTCAAGTGACAACTCTTCACTTTGCCTCTGCATCTACATCAGGACACCTCTAGTAATTTTCTCTCAACAACACAGTAGTGAATATGGCACTTTTTTCAACCCTTTGTTGCTGCCTTCTTGAAATATATTTGAACTTGACAAACACTAAATTTGTCTTTCCCCACAGTTATGCATTTATAAGTTGAACTGTTGAGTAGAGTGGGATATGATCACATGCAGACTTGCGTCTCTCATTATCTGAACGCTGACAATCAAAGATTATTTGAAACACAAAAGTCGGTCTCAAAGAAAACAAATACTACTATAAATAACATGGACTTGTATCATCCAAATTAAATCAATCTCTTTAGAAACTAAAGTTAGTCACCAGTGTGTATATAGTGCATCATCAATGTGTTTTATTGCATTATCTAGCCGCAAGTATGGTGCAGAAATAAACTTGATATCTTTAAAATTAGAAAATTCAATAAAAATTTACACTGAAAAGTGACCTTGACTTCTTGGGTCAGATAAATAAACAAACACCTTGTGCTCAATTTACCAAATATGCACGAACAACCGCATGAAATGCTTATCAAGCACAAATATTTCATCCAGTCTCAACACCAGTCTCATGGGTAATCAAGAAAAGAAAAATGATGCAAAAATCAGAAATTTCTCGGATTTTTTTATGGGAAGGGTGTGAAGTGGAATCGCATGGGTTAGTGTGAAGTGGAATTGTGTACTTTGGCTGAGGCACACGGAAGACCTGCACCAGATACACGCTCTCAGCTGGCTTTTCTGCATCGCTTACATGGCTCTTTGGATGGAAGAGGGAAGCGTGGAAGGAATCACTATGACTGTGTGATGGTGAACAGATCAAGGTAAAGAAGATGAAATACTATGGTAAAAGAAGCATGTCGCTGTTTTTTTTTTCACAAGTAACGCCGTTAAGTTATTGTTAGATAGAACTTAGAAGGGGTATTTGTGTAGTGTGATTAACAAAATAAGGGTGGTTAATGTATGGATTAATAATAGAGGGGCGTTGGCTATTTTTTTGATAAACCTCAGGGGAGGTGAGTGTAATTTTCTCTATCTAATTTTAGCAATATTGGGCTCGGACAAAAATGAGTGTCAACAGAAGTCAACTTGTTACGCCTAAATACTTAAGAGGTAAGAGTCATAAGCTCACAAGGTTCCTACGAAATTCATTACAATCCATAATCAAAAGTAAATAAGTCAAGGTCTCAGCCTTAGAGTAGTCAAAACACAAAAAAACAGTTAGATAAACACAAAAGTTAGCGACGACGACATTGTGGTTCTTAGTTTAGCTCCTTCGCCCTTCCATTCCTCCCCCATCATTGAGTACCTTTCCCCTCGGAGGTTGGGCGAGAGCCCTTCACCGGCTTCATTGCGGTCTCCATTCTTGGTGCATGGCAGTCCCTAGAGATGTATCCTGTCTTGTGACAGTTGTAGCACATCACTCCATTCTCCTTACAAGTACTAGCGTTAGGGGTGGAAGTAGGCTGGGCTTTGCTAGGCTTTGCTTAAATAGGTCTGGCCTGCTTAAAAAATTCAAGGCCTGAGCCTGGCCTGTTGTCTGTCATAGGCTTTTTTTTAGGCCTGAGCCTGATCTGTTTGAAAGCCTGGCCTGGCCTGGTAGCCTATTTAAAAGCCTGTTTTATTGCAATAAATTCAACTAGACTGAAAAGTTTAATTGTAAAATGTCAACAGATTTATAGATTAGTGAACTAAAATACAATAATATGATTATATGATCCAATTCAAAGTAAATAGGTATAGTCATTTTCTAAAGAAGTTTATATGACTAATTCATTATATAGTCTAACATATTTAGTCATATAAATAAGTCAACAACTATTTAGTTTTAAGATATTATGATAAAGATTTCAAAAAATATATTATAATAAAAATTCAAAATAATATGAATAACAAAATAAATTAATATTTACTTAAATAGGCCGGCCTGTTAGGCTGACAAGGCTTTCTGAGTGGCCCAAGCCTGGCCTTTTTAACTAAATAGGCTTTTAAAAAAGCCTTGACCTTATCTATTTAGTAATTTGGCCTGGCCTGGGCCTGATGTAGGCTAGGCCGTAGGCCCCTGTCGGCGGCCTAGCCTACTTCCATCCCTAACTAGCGTAATGGCCATTCTTCCCGCACTTGAAATAGGTTACGCCCTTATACTAAGGTTGAGCCCCCTTGTTCCCTGTGGCTGCAGCCACGGGTAGGTGCTGCTCCGAGGCTTGAACCTTTTCCTGTGGGCGTTAGTATGGTTTCTTTTGGTGTTGTTTCCCTTTGCTAACACCCTCTTGATTCTAAGTTCTTGGCCATGATGGCCTCCACTTCACATGCTCTGCTTTTGTTCGTTCTTCATGATCTCTATGTCCCTGCACTTCTCCAATTTGGAAAAATAAGTGGAAGTGCTTGGCCAAGAACTTCAATTTGGCAGCATACTCGTCTATAGTCATGTCCTCTTAGCGAAAGTTCAATAACTGAGTCTCATTTTCTTCCCTTGCGCTCACCGGGTAGTACCTCTCCATGAAAGCATTGCAAAACGAGGTCCAATTCACAGCTATATGTCTTCTGGCTTGGGCAGCAACCTCATCAACATTCTGATGGTAATAAGTGGAAGTGCTTGGCCAAGGACTCCAATTTGGCAGCATACTCATCTATAGTCATGTCCTCTTGGCGAAAGTTCAGGAGTCGAGTCTCATTTTCTTCCCTTGCGCTCACCGGGTAGTACCTCTCCATGAAAGCATTGCGAAACGAGGTCCAATTCGCAGCTATTTGTCTTCCTTCCATAAAGTGTCTTGCGATTCTCCACCAACATTCGGCGTCTCCCTGCAAAAGGTAAGTGGCCATTTCTACCTTGGATTCTTCCGGAGTTTGCAGTACTCCGAAGATCTTCTCAAGCTCCATCACCCAGTGGTCTTTCTCCCCGGGGTCGGCTTTCCACATAACTTTGGCGGGTCATGATTCCAAAAATCAATAAGTCCTCTGGCTTGGGTATCAACCTCTTCCCTTTCTTGTTGTCGTGAATGGAACTCGTCCTCTACTGTCTTTCATTGAGCATTCGCCTCAGCCTTTGCGGCGGCACGTTGAGCATTCACCTCAGTGGCGACAACTTGGCGTGCCATCAGGCCCATCAGGTTTACCAGGACATGTCCCATTTGGCTCACGATGGTCTGTATCTCACTGTCCGAGTCCCATCATGGAAGCAGTGTGGAAGGTTCGAGAACTCGATACAATTGATCTGCAAGAACACATTGCTTCGTTTAAGAAACAATTCACACAATTTGAGCGATATGCTCCAAACAATTCTTATAGTCTAATCCATACATCAGTCAAGCTAACAATCAGTCAATTTATACTCAAACAATCGATTGAAACCCCATCAATTGATCACAAAGTTGACACATCTTATCATAGAAGACATATTCCCCAACAAGCTTTGGTGTTCTCAACCGGAGCTCTGACGCCAAATGTAACACCCCGATTTTCAGGGCTCAATCATAGTGACTCAAGATGGTTTAACTATGCTAATGATCCTTTAAAAGCCTGGAAATGTGAGTATGTTTTTTTTTTTTCAAAACATGCTCACCTAAATGCATGAAACATACTTGTTATTTACAAGTACTAGCTAAGACTTTCAAAAAGGCAACTCCCACTATGAGTTTCTAAAATAAAAAGTCATCTTATGCCCGACATGCTCTCTGTGATTACATGTAGAAAATAAAATAAATAATAAAACCAACTATCTTTTTTCTAAATAGAGGTTTTTCTTAAAAAAATTATTTAACAAGCTATTATTAGAAATTTAAGCATTTATATTTTCTTAATTAGAAAAAGTATCTATATATTTGGGATTGAAAACAAAATTCTCAGTTAAATTGACAAATATGAGTACTTAACAATATTATTTTTTAACGTTTAATTATTGGATAAGGAAAAGGAAAGAATGTATAAAACAGTTAAAATTTGATTGATTATTTGAATTTCAAATATTAGATTAAAGAACCTGAGTCAGTTTCCCTTCTGTTATTTTATGTATCGATAAATCTATAAGATATGTAGATACAATAATAATATCGTTGAGCGATGGCCTTATATATACCTGTCAATGGCATACTTGTTCATAAACCACAAGAGTTGTATGCATGTAGAGTCACCGAATGGCAAGAAATTTTGTCAAGAAATCATTTAGTGAATCAGAAGTAAATTCAATCACAATAGCTACATATTGGCATTGAGTGAATGAATGATTTTACTTCTGTTTCACTACACGATTTCTAGATAAAAGAACGTGTGGTAATTTTTCTGGAACTAATCAATATGTGAAAACTCAAAAGACAATTTCCAAAGAACAAAATCTCCATGAAGAATGGACCCTAGGGTTTTTTTTTTCAATTTTGATTTTACTGTTTTAATTTCGTTTGGATTTCGTCGCCTCTTATGTCTACATTTTCTTAACGTGAGTGCTCACATCATTCTTGAACAATTTTTTCTTCTATGAGTGACGGAAAACTCTCTTTCTTTGCAAATTATACAAACATGATCACCTTCTACAACTTTGAGTCTTTCACATAATTCTTTCTTGACTGATTCTTGGTGATTGATTCCCCTTAAATCGTAGAACTGAGCCTTTCTAATTTACGATTGTCTTGAATTCGTTTTCTGAGATTAAATTATTGGTTCTGGAGACCATAATTAAATCATCATTCTTGTAATTTAACTTTGTCATGGAATCTTGAGTAATTTCTCTCACTTTCTCAAAGACTGAAGTGAGTTGATTTGCTTTAAGCCTTATCATGGCTTCTTCTTCAGGTATTTGTTTTGATCCAATGTGTGCTACTGGATAATTGCCGTTAGATATTCCTAGCTTGATTACATATTTGGAAAATACATGAGTCGTTGTTGTTTAATTCTCCATAGCTTCCAATGCTTTTGATGTATATGTTTCTTTGATTTTAAGTATTGTTTTTTAACATATTTTTCCTCCAAGGAACAATAAAGAACTTTATGTCTTGAGGGAAATTCACTAGTTCCTCTAATGATGGACTTGGATAGATTGTTTCTACTATGCCATATGCAAATAATATCCACGTAAAAAGTGGATTTGCACATGGCATTATTGTTACTTTGTATCCAAATAAATTTCTATTTGTTGTGAACCAGCATGATGAATAATCATCATTCCAGTTATATATTTTTTCAAGAATACTATTAAATTCTTCTTTATTTGGTTCGTGTTGTTTATTTAAATCTTCTCCAATAAGAGGGAATCTTGGTGGACAAGTAAGTCTCCTTTTCTTGTTACTTAGGGTTAGAGTGAAACATTTGTGTATTCCTTTTTGCTTCTTGCTTTCACACTTTTGGTAGGTAATATTTCCTTCACCTTCTTTGTCTTTGTCTGATTGAGGTGGTTGCTTCTGCTTCTCTTCTTTTTCGTTTCCTTCTAGTTTAGCTTTGAGCTTTTTAAAAATTGAACTTCTTTTTTAAGAAGTGTCATCTTTGTTTTTAATAGTCTGGGTGCCGAAATTGGTTCTGCCCGCACGCACACATTAAGATTATGAATCAAGGCTAAAGTGATGAAAAAGTTCATCATGGGAGACAAGGACGGTTTTTGTTTTACAAAGAAAAAAAGGCTTGAAAGACAACTCAGGTTATAAGAGGGAATGCAGTGAATCGCTTATCTTATCTAGAAACACATGCCTGAAGCTTAACATTCATGCTTTTTTACTCCATATACTCAAACAAATCTAGAGACTCAGTACACATCCGAGGTATATATTTTGAACCATCAAGTTCTGTTTGTAAATTGCATTCATTACCAAAGAAGCACATACACTAGATGGAGCTCCACATAACAGTGACACCAAAGTGTGCAGCACATAACAACCACATAAAACAGGATTAATAATTAAGGGGAGTAAATACAGCTCAAATACTTATGAACAACATGATGGAGCCCTAGATCCTTCGGCGGGTCTATCGACAAGAACCATCCCTGCTGGGTTTTGAGCTGGCTGAGCCCTTGGTAACCTCTTGGCTGTTAACACAAGCAATTGTAAGTCAGGCAACGTAATCAAGAGTAACTGAGTAAATAATATTTCATGTGCCACAAAAATGAAGTGGAAGAAGCCCACTAGGTAGGGAAGATATATAGTCTAAGTGCGTGTCTGCATAAATGTTGAGTGAATGTAAACCCGTTTTTGCTCAATCCAACCCCTCACATCCGGTGGCTTTTATGCAAAAGCTACGGAATGTGCGCAAAAGTCCATTGGCTCCCTCGCCAATGGAAAAAAGAGCAAATATTTCGTAACATTATACAGACCAACACGGGTACATGAAATGTAACAGACTGAACACACAAGTTTCAAGAATATGGTATGTCATGAGTGGTTCAGACGACCACATGGTTTTGGAAAAAGCTTGTGTCTAGTATCTTTTGCTAAAGCCATGATTTTGAGATTTCCTACACAGAACTAAATCCAAAACCGAACACACAAATAACTATTTACATAAGATTTCATGAATTTTAAAAATAACCCAATAGTGAACATAGTAGCAATTTGTTGGACTGCAGAATGGGATTTTCTCAATTCCATTAAGGAGAATTTCACACCCCTTTGGGTTGATGTTTCCTTTTAATTTTTTTCAATAGCAATTCAACTAAAAATTAAGAAAATAAATTCCCATTAAGCAACCTAAGTATGAGAAATGCTAGCAACACACTCTTAAACAATCTTGTTCCAACACACTCTTTTATTTCTTGAAATTCATACGAAACCCACTAAATCATATGGGTTCCAATCCCAAATTGTAAGTCTCACTCCTTATTTAATGAGACCCATAAGAAATTCAACCAATAGGAGAGTGTGTTGGAAAGATAGTGTTTCTAGCACACCTCCCTAAAGTATATATAAAAAATGGACTCGCACCTATTTCATAAAATACATCATTAACATTGGCTGCAGTTTTGGCAGAGGTCTCCATGAAAAACAGACCATTTTCTTCAGCATAAACACGTGCTTCCTGCAAAAACAATGGTGCAAAATCCATAAACTGGTAGGTCCAATAAATGTCCTTATTGATCGTAATATATTGGTTGTATGAAATATGAAACTACACAAACATATGCAAGCTACCAATCATAAATGAAGAATCCAACGATGCCGCAAAATGGTAGCTAATTACACATTATAGCACCTTTTGTGCCAAAATTGAAGTTTTACGACATAGAAAATCAGCAAGATGGACTACCCTACAGGATAAAACAAGAATTTATATAGATAAACTGATCAAGTCAAACAGTTTATCCAATTTTCATGATGAAAAGAAGCATTAACATAAAAAAGTACTTTCTGCAATTTGCTTAAGTTTAAAACCTCGAATTTTATCCCCCTTACTCTAGAATACTATGAAGATTCACAAACAATGGAACAGCGAATCGATTAGTCAAATCTAACAACGGAGACAATGTCCATTAAACCTGTAGTGAATTTCTTTCCCAAAATTCATTTGTACAAATCAATCCCCACTGCTCTCTGCTATCAATTGTTTAGGACCAGAACCCATAATGTCTTCCATTGTTCTATTTTACATAATTTATGCACGCAACAGACTATTACAATGGATCATAATTCTCATATCAATGACTAACTTACATGGAATAAAAAGGAATACTGGAAAACAAAAACACTTACTTCAGCTGTCACTTTCCTCTTATCTTCCAAATCAGATTTGTTACCAGCAAAAGCCATGACCATGTTAGGGTTCCCTGCAACAACACCAGAACAAATGCAGTGCTTGAGATTTTAGTTATACAACTGCAGCTACCATAAACCCTTTATTACTAGAGATGAGGACACGAAAAGTAGATGTTTGATGTAATACTTCAGTGCAAAGCCGCTGGTCAAGTGTTATTTTTTAACAAAAGCATTAGTACCTAATGAATGTTAAACTAGATTATACATCTTTGATAGGCACAGCTGACCCCTTCAAGTAACATGTATGAGGGAAAATAATTAATTTTTTTAACCATTAAATATCATAGGTAACTTGTTAAAAAAAATTCAAAATTTCAATGTGTGTGTCTGGCTCTCTGCAAATGAAATTTCGAATCTACCTAATTGTACACAATCTTCTCATGTACATAATCATTATCGGATCAACTAGTGTATAGTTCATCAAAACGTGCGCTATTCTATTATAAACATGAATTAAAAATTTCTTTAACCAATTAATGTAAGTTACTTTAACAATCAAGATCTGAACATTAAAGTCCCATGAGATAACGAAGGATGTGTCAGGAATGCTTAGCAAATGGGTTGTATATAGAAGTTTGCAAATGGTTAATAAATAGTTAGATCTCCTTTTCCCATCGGTAGTTTCTTTTCCTCTTCAGGAAGAAACACAAGAAAACTTCAGAACCAAAAAGTTAATACCTTGCTTTTGAAGCTCTTGGACCCACTTCTTAGCTCGTGCAAACGAATCCTGTAAAGAGAAGAAAGAAGTAACCATATTAAACCTTATGAAAAAAAATGATTAAAATGTTAAAAGCATACGGCCCTATCAGAAGACAAAAAAGACATACAGATGAAAAGGAAGAACACTTCTAGCACGGTTATCTACTCCTCTTTTAGGAAAATCATGATGTTCTTTGTTTAGAAAATCGAAATATCTTTTCAAAATTTCGCAACAATGATAATTCAATGATCACCATACAAATTTAGGATATAAAATATATACTTTGCCAAATTTCACAAGGTCTTGGATGGACTTGGTTATATTTTAAATCAATCATGAGTGTTCACCTAACAGCTTAACTCTTTGGACAGTTACTGATGTTACTTAGTAACATGGCATCAAAGGTTCCTTAAATAGGTGGTCAGGAATTTGATCATTGCCCTACCCCTATTATAATTAAAAGATGAATTCAAGACACGGTAGGGTGGATAAAAGACTCTTGCACGAGAGGGCATAATAGATAAAAAAACACTCGGGAGCCTTTACTTGAGTATCGTGAGTTGGTCATGGACAAATTCTTTCAATTAGAATTTTTCCTAACATTCATCAGTTTCAAGAAGTGACAGCATGGATTAGATGCATTATCCCCATGCATACAACAGTAAAGAGGATTCTTCTGGTATGTCTAGCGCAAAGTTCTTGGTTACAAAGGAACGACTAGCTATTCCCTGCTAAGTAGCATATAATGCCTGAAAAGTTGGATAGGATTCCATACAAAGTATTGTTCAGGACAATATTCACAATTATGCTAAATGATTTTTTTATTTGTCACAAATTGAAACTTTTAGTACTCAGGAATTAGCAACTCCTGGTTTTGAGCTGTGTTCCCCCTTAATTAAATTTAAGGCACACTCCAAACATACTTATATTCCACTAGTCAGAGGTCAGAGCATTTTCAAAATATTAATTATTTTTCAAGCAATACAAAGATGTAATAAAATTAGGCGAATTATTGAAGATAGTTTAACATCAATCCAGAAATACCATAGTTATCAATAGCATGCGAGCATTGTGTTGTGCCTGGAGTCTGCTACACAGAGCTTCGTCGCGTCGCAGTTTAGTATTGCGCCAGGAGCAGCTGCGATCGCAGCTTGTTTTTCTGCAAACCGCACGCTATCGTGGGTTGACAAAAGTGCCCTCGCTAGTTTTGGAATTTCGAAGGGAAAAAACCTAAATGAGAAACAGAATATCGCTCATGTGCAAACAAGATCAAATGCGACCATAAACAAATCTCTCTTCATCGTGCTCTCTCAAGTGCGAATGCAACCACCAACCACAACGAGCTGACACCCGTCATCTCTCTAGCGAGCTTGTGCTGTTTTTCACTTCTCTTAGCATTCTGCTTCTGTTTTTCTCTTCCTCTCTGCTACCTGATGATTAATGATTTCTAATGTAGCTAGAACTCTTATTTATATGGCGATGTTTAGTTTCTTAGGCTAAGCCGTTTTTTTACCTTGTTTTTAAGTGTTATTTAGTTGTATGTTTTTATTTTATGGCTAATATGGATATATTACGAATTTTAAGTAATATTTATCATTCTTTAAGTATGTATATGTATATATATATATAGTATAAAATATATGGAAAAAAAATATATCAATGTAGCGGCCATCTAGGTGTACGCTATATGCTAGAGCACCTTTGGTGTCGGCCACTCCGCGCCCCTACCCAGGATTGATAACTATGAGAAATACATTTACTAGATTTAAGAATTACAGCAAAAGAGCACTTTCTCATCCACATAACCCAACAGAACAAATCGCAACCTCAAAAGCATAAGATTCACCATTCCAATTGTGAATTTGACACTTATCAGCCAGAACAAATTGGCTTTTAGCCTTTTACTAACCATCATTGTACATGTAGTATATAAAAAAGAAAGAAATAGTAGCATTGAGTTACATGTCAAAAACAGCTTAGTCAATGTACACCAAATATAGCAAATTTAAATAGGTACTCAGAAATATACAAAGGCAAAGATATCATACTGCGCTAGTGATGTCGTAGACAATGATAGCAGCAGCAGCGCCTCTGTAATACATGGGAGCCAAGCTATGGTACCTCTCTTGTCCCGCTGTGTCCCAAATCTCAAATTTAACAGTTGCATCATTTACTGCCAAAGTCTGTGAAAAGAATGCCGCCCCTATTGTTGATTCCTGTCACCACCACAGAAGACCATATGACTCAGCATTATAATCTCCATTTTTCAATTCATCTAAGACTCATCAGGCACAAAATAAAAGCTCTTAGAAGTCAGAACCCAAAACCATCAACAAGTACACAAACTCGGAGAGGATATCTCCAACACGGATTAGGATTCTCTCATGTCGAGATTTCACATTACCTTGTCATGTTAAAATTTTGTATCTATTTCTATCTTTATTTATATATATTAAATAGGTGTTACTTTGTAATATTAATGAAGACAGAGATGGACAATTGGACACATATTTTAAAATTCTCAATGACTTGAGAGGAGTAGGATCTTTTCCCTCCCCCCCCCCCCCCCCACCTCCCCCGCCACACACCTCAATCATTCAGAAATCATTTATAGGTCCAAAATTCTAACAAGTAACAACTTATCTCACTGGTCACTAGCACCTCAATAAAATTCATCATCATCATCATAAAGCAAACACGCCCAACAAAAACCTTTCACAGATAAGGCAAGGAGACCTTTAACTTTGAAGAATTTCGCAATCAAAATAATAATAATAATAATAATGACAAATTGATTAGAAAAAACAACCTGAAATTCGAGAAATTGACCCTTGACAAAGCGCAAAACGAGGCTGGATTTTCCAGCACCCATGTCCCCGAGGAGAACCTGGTGAAAAGCCGAGTCAGAGGGCACAATCGAAATAAAAATAAAGGAGCGAGAAGCAGAGGAAATCGAAAAGCGTGTGACCCACCAATTTAGCATTGAGATTGTTATGCCCGATCGTAGCCATGTGAAGAGAATTGGATCGATCGGAAGCGAAGAGAGAAACGAGAACCCAAATCCGGGAAGATTTGAACTTTGCACTTTCCGGATACGAAAAATTGAAGATCGGAATGATCAGAATCGAAAAGACAAACAGAGAGCCCCCGTCTCTGAATTCTATTGCTTCTCGCTTACGGTGGGTTTTATTTGCTTTTGTTGTTGTTGTTGTTGTTGTGTTCTACTTCTTTGTCTTCTCTTTTGTTTTGCACTCTTTCTTTTCTTTTTTCCCTGTTTATTTATACTTCTTTCATATACTGATGACTTATCTAGAAAGCGGAAAACTTAAAAAAAAAGTCACAAAAATTCATTTGAATTGTGTTGGTTTGGAAAAAATTTAGAATTTAACTTCTATGCATTTTTCTTTACACATATACCCAATTAATTTCTGCCATATCAGATATTAAAAATTTTAATTTTATTAAAATAAAAAAAAACATAATTACTAGTCCTAAGTGGCATACACAATAATCGAATAACAGTGTAAAATCAGTATATTAAAGTTAAACTAAAAAATATATTCTTATTTAATTTTGATAAATGAATGAGATATTTGATAT
Source organism: Acmispon strigosus (assembly GCA_030819835.1). Classification (NCBI taxonomy): domain Eukaryota; kingdom Viridiplantae; phylum Streptophyta; class Magnoliopsida; order Fabales; family Fabaceae; genus Acmispon; species Acmispon strigosus. The sequence continues at coordinate 36,480,004 of JAUAMA010000007.1, forward strand.
TTAAAGTTATATTTATGGATTTAATTTTTATGTACCGTGTAAATTTTCTTTACACAAATATCTAATTGTTTTTCGTCACATTAATAATTAAAATTTTAATTTACTTAAAATAAAAAAGAAACATAATTACTAGTCATAAATGACATACAATGATTAAATGACACTGTATTACACTATCGGTGCATCAAATTTAATGGGTTTAAAACTGATAAAATCGGTTCAAACTAGAACACTTTAAATAAAATTTGATAGATTAGATTAAATTAAATTAAATTAAATGATAATTCAAATTAAATCAGTTGAATAATAAAATAAGAAGAACGAAGTAATTAGTTTGGTGGCTTGACTTTGACATGCAAATGAAAAATTGCTTTTGCTTACAACTTGGGCAAGTCCAAGAAATAAATACATTCACATACAAGGAACTTTCGATCCCTTTCCCGTTTCCACTACGCTGGTGAGGCCCATCATCACATAGATAATTGGATTCTCTTACTAGTTGCATTTTTTTCATACACATTACATAAGGAAAAGAAAGTCAAGTATGTGCCACTTAAGAGCATGATTGGAGCAGAGAAACAGGCACAAGTTTGTGAGAAGCAGCCACCCCCTTTGGGGTTCCGGCTTCACTAATTAAGACGGTTTCCTTTTCTATGTAGATTTTTTTCCTAATGATAGGTGTGTTTTTTTTACCACAACAGTTGATTATACTACCTAGATAAGTGATTTTCTTCCCTCCATAATGTGAGTTTTATCTCTGAAAGTTTGTTTTTCCCTTTTTCTCGTTAGTGCCTCTGAACCCACCTCTTTTACCACCACTTTCACCGTACCTTTGTCCTCTCTTTGCTACTGTCGTCGTCACACTTTCATCCACCTTCTGCCATTAGCTTTCTCTAGAAGCTCCTCTGTTGCTAGCTTCGACCACCCTCTGTTTCCTTGAATGATGGTTTGTTGTCTTCAAATGGTTTTACTTTGGTCTTGTAGTTATTCATGCACAACTCCAGCAGAGCCGGTCAGGCCTTAGAGGTGAAGAAGCGACATGAAAGTCTTTATCAAACTTTTGCATCTAGACAGCAATCAGAAGCTATGGTGGAAGATTGGTCTCATTGTTGAAATTTGTAGTCCTAAGGGTTTTGTATGGCTTTTAGATTTCCTACTTCATGTATTTAGTTGGATGTAATGTATTAGCTTTGGTGAGCAAGCTTTGTTCTTATCTTGCTTATCTATTTGCATTGCAATATCGATCCTTAGGATTTATACTCCCACATGATGTAAGTGTCACTAAGGAACTTTTTTGGGTGTTTATTTTAACATCTTTAACTAAAAAAAAGGAGAGGTTTACATGGTGCTCATAAACTGACCTCCCACCTTTTTTTCATGATTTGGCCATTGGAACGCATGTTTTGACATTCTAAAGCAATATAAATGTGTGTTTGAGGAACCCAAATATGCACTAACTTAATAACTAGTTGATACTCTCACTTCTCCGTTAAAAGGTAGGTATGACGATTGAAATTATGTTTATACATTCAATATAGATGATGACGTGAGAAATAGATTTCTTTAAATTGAATTTATCTATAAAATAAATAAGAGTATACTTATTTCTTTTATGAAATCCAAAAACACATACGCTTGTAATCAATTCCTCCGATATACAGTACTTATCGGATATAAAGGGAATAGAAAAAAAATATGAAAGAACATAAAAAGCTCAGAAGAATGGTAGTTAAACCGTGAATCGAATTGTGAATCGAAAGACATATTTTTTAACATGTGAATCGTATCGTATTATGTATCGTACGATACAGACACAAAAAAAATCAAGTCATAAATGAAAATATATAGTATATATATCATATGATAAACTTCAAAAATCAAAATAATCTAAGTCTTAAATTCTAAGATGACAAAATTCAAGTGCTCATCACCTCCAAAAAACATCAATAATATGGCAAAATGCATTGCAAATTACTTTCCTACTTGTTAATTGCTATGTTTTGGTTCTAGAACTTAATCATAATCTAAAAAATCAAATCATTCATTATCATCCCCAAGGTCAATGTCACAGTCACTAAGTTCATCATCTCCATCCTTTGCGAGCTCCTCCCCTTCCTCTTGAGCTCTAATGATATCTTCTCCTTCTTCTTGAGCTCTAATGATCTCTTCAACTTCACTCTCATCTCCTATAATAGATTTTACCTTATCCTTCATGATATTCAAGTTTCTTGGACCTATAAAAGGGGGAAAATGATAAGTATCACAATATCCACAACAATATTTAAGTGATTCTTCTAACTCTAAGTTCAAACAATTACCTCTCTTCCACTTCTTGCTTGAAGCTCCTTCTTCAAGAGTAAAGGCCTCATGTATGTCCATCCATGAATCATCAATTGGCAAGCAAGGATTCTCTTTTTCGGTAATCCATTCATCATCGGATTCAATATTCGATAAGCATATAGGATCATAACTATCTCCCTTTTCCACTCTAGTCTTTTGTCTCATCTCAAGTTGAAGATTGCACTTAACATAGACAAGAGTATTTAGTCTTTGTTGCTCTAAGCGGTTTCTTCTCTTGGTATGAATTTGATCAAATATACTTCATTTGATCTTCAACATCTGGATTGAAGTCTTTCTCATAATGATACCTAATGAAATAAAAATATATAAGAAAAGCAACTTCATTTGATCTTTAAAATAATTATTTACAATAGCACTTAAAGAATGAACTCAATGAAGTAACTTACATATGACTAAGATAAAAAGCAGCAACATGAAGAGGTCTATTCAATAGCAACTCCCAATGTGTATCAATTATCTTCCAAATCTTCTTATATCTTGACTCTTTCTTCTTGAAGTTTGAAGCTATTTATTCTTTAGCTCTATCCATAGCTGCATAAATATATGGCATAACAGGTTTTGAGTTTCCATTCACAAGCCTTAAAACTTTTATAAGAGGAATCACACACTTCAAGCAATATTGGATGGATTTCCAAAATCATCATCCTTTAAAACTATGTTCATAACTTGCTTAGCCACAAATTTGTTTGCATAGTTACTAGTAGCAAACTCCTCTGAAGCAAACATTTCACATAGACCATTCTTTTGTTGTTTGATGCATTGTAGAGTGAGAAAAGAAGTTGCAAACCTTGTTACCGTCGGTCTAGCCAATTCCCCATTAAAATGATCTCTAAACAAGCTTAGGATCCATGTGTGCCTATAAATGAAGGTTGTGATTTTCTTTGCATTTGCAATGGTATCATTAAATACTAGAAGCTTTGCAATATCCTCAAGCATTAAATCAATGCAGTGAGCTGCACAAGGGTTCCAAAATAACTTAGTTCTCTTCTCCTATAACATTTTTCCAGCTGACAGAGGTTAGAAGCTCCATTTGTGACTACTTGTACTACATTTTCCTCCCCAACTTTTACTATAGAATCCAACAATTCAAACATTTTTTTGGCATCTTTAATAACATCACTAGTGTCAACAGATTTCATGAAGACTGTCCCACTTGGACCGTTAACTAGAAAATTAGTAAGTGACCTACCTCTTCCATCGGTCCACCCACCACATATCAAAGGGCAGTCCCATTTTTCCCACTCAGCCTTGTATTTCTCCATACTTACTTGAACATTATCAACAACCTTCTTTAAATAAGATACCTGAACCTCATGATAGTTAGGAGGTTTTAAACCCCTTCCAAATTCTCCAACAGATTTCAACATTTGAGTAAACAAATGGATTCTTACCAAATTAAATGGCAAAGCATTGCCATAGATGCATTTACAAATGTTTTGAATCACCAAGTCTCTATCTTTCACTGCTTGATTCATCATTGTTTGCTTCATAGAGGTCCCTTGCTTCCCTTTGTTAGCCTCTTGGGTATCAACTTCTTCAAAACATTCTTGATTTTTTTACCTCTTTTTCTTTCTTTTTGTCATCCAAGATCTTTTTAAACATTGCTTTCACATCATCGGGAACTGATGTACAAGCAACGACATCTTGTTGTGTGCCCGCAAGGTAATGCTTCATCCTTGCAACTCCACCCCAAAATTTTTTTGAGCAATACTTGCACTTAAGAGAAATCCTATGAGGTGGGACAGTCTCACAATGATTCCAAGTAACATCATTTTCCCTTTTACTCATGATTCTGAAAATGAAATAAAATGGCAACAAACAAAGAATAAATAAACAACTCGAAATGAATGAACGCACTAACATACAGGATTATATGTTTGTAAACATTACTTGAATGACAAAGCTATAAATTATGAATGACAAGAGCTTTTATAACATGGAGATTATATGTTTCTAAATTTGCAAAGAATTATTGCAGAATTTTGCAAAAGGACTATAGCATGTAGAGTAAAATTTGCAGAGGATTCAGCATGGAATGTTATCCCTCTCTAACTTTAAAGCCATGAATCATTAAAAGGAGAAATGCACAATAAGGTAAAAATGGACTGTGAAGTAAAATGACAGAAATTTTTAAAAGGATTATAATTAGCATGAACCATGAAGAGCAAAATTTGCAAATTTGCAGAGGATTGAAGCGCAGCAGTAAAATCAAGCAACGCATGGCAGTAGTGAAAGAGCATAAGAAAACCTGGGATGTTGCATGCTCGCAATGAAGAAGAAGGCTACGCAGCAGTGAAGGAGGAGCAGCAATGGAGGAAGAGAACGCAGCACGACAATAGTGAAAGAGCAGCAGAAGCAAACCTGGGATGTCGCAGGCTCGCAAGTCACAACGAAGAAGCAGGCGAAGAAGCAGGGAACGCAGCAATGAAGTAGTGAAGGAGGAGCAACAATGGAGGAAGATGTTACGACGCAACACGACAACAATGAAAGAAGAAAGAAGCGTGAAAGTGAAACTGTGAAAGTGAATAAGTTAGGGTTGAAACTTAAAATTGGGTCACGAAACCCAATTCATTACCCAACCCGCTTTTGTCCCAATTGAAAAAAAAAACCGAAAACAGGAACAAAAACACAACTGGGTTGCAAATACCGACCCATTCTGTCTTGTGATCGAATCGCGCGATTCAAAGGTGAATCACGAATCGTATCGTATCGCAACAATTCAAGGAAATTCAGCAACGATTCAAGGCCCATTTTGAGACACCTTACGATTCGTATCGCAAAGGGAGGAAAAATGTATCGTATCGCGACTCGTATCATTGAATCGTACGATACTTACTACCATGCTCAGAAGTACTCCAATGATTATGAATGATTTTATCACAAGCCACTATGTTTTTAGAGGAAGTTAAAGATATGTCTCTTTTATCCGAACAAATTTTAGAGCATTCCGACAAATTACCTATTAGTTAGGGTCATTTTCACGCTTACAACTTCTTCTTCATTTATAAACTCGTGAAAGTTGCAAATTTAATTTGTATATCATTTTTTTAAATTCTCAATTATGCCACATTATTTATATTCTTTTATCATTTCCGCTAATTTTTAATTCCAACCAAACAACTCTAAAAAGTTATTTCAATGGACCACACAATCTACCTACACTTTTGCATTTTGTTAGTTATCTCCATTTTGAATAAATATATTTCTAACTTAATTTTTAAATAATAAATGAATATATACAAGTTGTTAATAATAACTAATCAAATATTTGAAATAATAGTTCATTAAATTAATGAAATATTACAGTTTGAATTGATAATCATTATGAAATATTTAAAAAATAATGCAAATATTATATAATTAAAATACAACCAAATTGTGATTATTCTCACTTTTGAAACGTTCGCAAATATGCTCAACTAAGTCTGCATAAAGATAGCAACGTAACATCATTTGTAGGTACGTTGCAAAATTGGGATGAAGGTCGTTAAATATTTCAGGTGTTGGGGGGCATCATTGATCATATAAAAATCAATATTGTCACCATACATTTCTTGTTCATCTTCATCAATCATGTTATGCAATATTATGCATGCATATGTTATATTCTTCAATATATCCATGCGTCAAGCTCATTTTGGACTGCATATGAATATCAAACATCACTGGAGCACTCTGAATGTTCGTTTCACATATTTTTTTGCTGCTCCTTTATGTGGGCGGGCAATTCCTTTTTTCCCTCCTTATGGCGTTGAGATAGTTTTGAGGAATGTTGCCCATTCTAGGTAACTTTCATATTCTAAATAGCACGGAATGGTATACATGGTTCCATTTAATGTAAATCATATCTTAGGAGTTTGCCCTTATAAAACCTCGTTAAAGAGATTACATTGGTTGAAGATGTTGATGTCGTTATTTGCGCTTACACTATGAAAAGAACGCATGCTAAACCCACAAGTCTTGTGACGATATTGATTCAAGGATGATTTTGGTATTGCCATGAAGTCCTTGAAAAATTGACATTTCCATGTCGGATATTTTTCCAAACCAGTGCATAAAATAAATGCTTCCTAACATACCTGAAAAGCTACATGTGTCCCCCATTTTCATCAGGCGTGCAATGTTGTTGTTTGATTTTATCAACTACTTATGGATAAATACATTGTCTATTCCTTTAACAAAATTTATCATACATTCAACTGCAACGCTCTATCTAATTCACACATATTCATCCACATGATGAACTCTTGATCCAAAAGCCAACATACAAATGCAACAATGCATTTCTGTAATGATGAAATGATCATTCTACCAATTGCATTATCTCTCATTTGGAAATGATTATCGTTGTTGTTGATGGCTTCCACAATTTGAAGGAACAAGTGCCTTTGCATTCAAAACCTTCGTCAATATTGACCTCTTGTATATACCAAATTTGCAGAGAAGTAGTCATTCCATAATCAAATGTGACATTATTCATGAATCCTTTCTATAATCAAATTACTTCTCAATAATTAATTGAATATATGCTTCTTGAGCTTCAAGATCATTTAGTTCTTTCTGTATAATATTGCACTCGAGCTCATCATATTCCCAATCATAAGGAATCATTTGAAAAGACAATGTATAAATAAAAAGATTTACACAAAATTATAAGAATATGAGAGGATATAGCATCCAACATGAACGAAGGAGTGATTCAGGAGGTGAGGGACTCAACTGCCAAGGTGATAGATCGAGGAGTTCTTGTGTCTCGAGAATTCCACCCTCCCTACGCGGTTCTCTAGCTAGCACGTTCTCCCCCTTTCTTTGCTAGGATAGGGTTTTCAATTTTGACTTCTGCTACATCTTTTTTGTGACTCATAGAGTTAAGTAGTTAAGTTACAAGTATTTGCATGTATATTCACTTTGAAAGTGAATGTCCAAACTGGGCACCTAAGCCTTAGGACTATCTTTTTGTAAGCCCAATCAATAGGCATAATACAAAAACTACTTAAATGAAATTCATTACATATGTTTTTTCTAAAAGTTTGAGGGAGCCATGGCTTCCCCTGGTCCTAAGAAAGATCCGCCCCTAACTATATGTAATCTTGTTGCCCAATAAAAAACTCACACACACGCACTCTTCCTTATATAAAATAATCAGCCAGCTTGAATTGACTTACTTTCTTGAATCTACGGTGGGATCGATCTAAAGTGGGTCAAATGAGCTCTACTTTGTGAGTTAACATAATAATTATGTTTCTTGTTATACGAAACTTGATAGGTGATCTAAGTGGCTAAGTTTGAGAACATATCTCGCTTTCTCTTTCTATTTTGCTCTTGTATGAGATATTGCAACATCTTTCCGGTGCTTTCTCTTTCTTTACCAAAAACAATTTGATCCCTTACATTTGAAAGAAGGGAAATAGGTAGAAGACTAGGGAAAGGAAATCCTTTCGTCTGCATTTGAGAAAATGTTGAGAAGCCAACCGGAAGAAGGGGAGGAAACCTCCACCATTCTGGTGCTTCTGCTTAAAGTCAGAAAACTACAAGGTCAGAGATGGTCTTATATGAATGTTTCACCCCAAATAAAACTCCTTGCGCCTTAACAACTTTGATTAATTCACACTTTTTCTTTCATCACATTTTCACTTAATTTCTCTTCCTATTTTTCTTTTCATTTTCTATCACATTTACTCATTATATCTCTCATATTTCCCTCTTAAATTTCTATCTCTCAAGTTGGAGCTCAAATTATTTTTTTTGGGTACATTTTCTTTTTGGGTACGTTAGATGGACCTCAAATTGTGGTGAGGAAGGATTATTTGGCAGTGCAAAGAAATTTAGATGCATCCTAATAGGACAAAAAGCAGAACTGCAAAAGCCATGCAAGTCACAGCTGGAATATTTTGACATTAATTGAGTTTACTTCAACTAACTTTCATAAACAATTTAATTCCTTTCACGTATGATGCTTAATTTAGCTTCTTAAAGCATGCAAACGTAGCATCAACTTAAATCTAAAAAAAAAAAGGCTTTCATTTTCAGAAGAAAACAAGCGCAATCACATCCTGGAAATCTGAATAGGAATAGTGCTTTCAAGTATTGAATGCCTAACAGAACTTAAAGGCAGGCTTTCCATGTGGCCTTGTTGCTCCAAAAGATATCTCTGGCAATTCTCAGCAGCCATAACCCCAGCAGAGTAAGCACCGTGCACAGATCCCTGGTTCTCCAAGCTCACAGCTTCCCCACCAAAGAATAGATTACCCAATGGTGCACGAAGCTTGTCATACACATCAGTTGGTTTTCCAACCAAGTCATAAGAGTAACAACCAAGAGAATTTGGATCTGTTCCCCAATGTGAGACAAGATATTGAACCTGCAAGAATCCAATAAAATAAAAGTCAGGCTCCTGCAGTTGAATGCAGACACTAAAGAAAGCAAACTTTGAGAATTGGGCATTGTGAAGACAACAAGAGAGGTGGGTGAACTTACCGGCTCAGAAGCATCGGGAAACATCTTCTTTAGCTGCAGCATTACAAAATTTGCTGCTGCCTCATCAGACAGCTTTTCAAGGTCATAAGCAAACCTGCCAGCTGCCATATAGACAAGAATTGGATGGCCTGTTGCTTTATGGAGATTGAGAAAATAGCCACAGGCATAAGAGGTCGGGGCGGCAATGCCCAGAAGTTCTACGTTAGGCCAAAACACTTTGTCGAATCTTAGAGCAATCTTATTTTCATTGCCTACACCAAGATCTGAAATTGCAGACACTTTCCAATCAGGCAGTTTTGGTTCAAATTCAATTATATTGGCTTTTAGGACTCCAAGAGGAACAGTTATGATAGCAGCATCCGCAATAAAGTTCCTGCCATCATCGACGGTAACCATCACCTTATTGTAGCCACTGGATATCTTGGTCACCCTACATGGCAAGGTTTTACATAAGGATCAAAATCTTACTCTCAAGCACACCATAAGGAGGGGCCAAAGTAAAACTGGGGAAGTATTCTTGGTATGAATTTAGAAAAATTAAATAAATCCATATGGTTCAAATTTTTAAGTTAGTTCCACATGCAATTGATAGACTCACGTTATAGCAAGAGGATTTTGACTTAAATAAAATTGAAGTTAACTGTGGAACATGTCATTGATGGAAAATCAATCAATAGACTACCATGTAACCAGCGAATGTTTCAGATTCAATGAAGTCAGCTAAACCTAAGCCAGAGGTGTCTGCCATATAATTAAAGAAGCGGGAAAAGTACTAGACATATAGGTTATAAAAACAACATATTTCTAATTACATAAAATTGACTTTCCAACCCCCACTCCAAGAAAAAAAAAAACAGAATCAACATGGTTACACTTTTCGGTGCTTATTATTCAGTGAGCATTACACATGCAATCAATATATTTTTCTTCATTCTCTTATATTTATTTATTACATGTTCTGTCATATATAGTGACAAAATGAAAAATGACCATCCAGTTCAGTCATGTAGTATTTTGCAGGCATACCTGTGGTTCAAGCGTACATCGACATCTTTTGCAAGAGCTTTAATAACAGGATCATAACCTTGCACCATGAGTCCATGACCACCCGTGAGGACATGTTCCTATAGATAGGAATCTCAACAGTGTAAGCATTCAGTCAAATATCATATAATGGTGAGTTTATCTTCCACATATAGATAGATTATAACAATGATAACCAAACTAGCTGACAAAGAACCTTATTCTCATTTTGTCAGCTTAAAACAGGGGAATAACACCCTAAACCCTAACCTAATGGCAAAAACAAAAACAAAATCCATCTCCCAATAACCTGATGACATTTGTCTAGTAACTTATTTCAACGAAAAACAATTTTTGTAGTTTATCTCCTACATCTACATTGTTTTTTCAATTAAGTTCTAAATAGGCAAATTGTATAGTTGTTAGAATGAAGCACTCATTTGACCATTTTATAAATGTTAGCAATTTTTCGATTTCTTCTTATTACATTCCAACTCACAGATTTCATCATTTGCTCTCAAGTATGGTTACTCCATTTTCTAAGCCATGCATGTACCACATACCAGATACATTCCAATTTTTTTGCACAAAAATGGCACAGTTTTGAAGTTAGAATTTTTCCCATTTCTGTTTTTCATCTGTCTGCTTACCAAATTAAGTCCATCAATTTTACCCTCACAATGGTAATAGAGGATGTGTCGCATGCAATGGTGACAAAAGGTGGAGAGCAATTAATAGTGTTGTAGTAATTCCGTATTACTGACATTACTTGGTGTATTCGTAAGCAATTATTAATTTTTCTTTTCACATTCTGAGCTAGGTTGATTTCTAAGCTCAGCAGTTTCTTATACTACAGTTGTTCAGTTTACATGACAATCTTCAAATATTTTACTCTTTCAAGTTATGCTCTGAAATGTATGCCTTTTTTTATCTTTTACGCAATTTTTCCATGCATGAAATTCTAATTTCATGTTAGTACAGCTTATCTACCTCGTGGATTTAATAATACTGCTACCAAGTATGTACATAGGTATGGAATATGGTAAGTAGGGGCAAAATAAGTTTTACCAATGAAATCATTTATAAGGAAATGAAGAATGTTTTTATTTAAGTTTGGATACAAGCACTAATGATATCCTTCAACTGATAGAATGGCACTTGCCTGATCCCAGGTTTTCAGTGAAATCATATCCGCATCAGCAGCAAACCAAGCTTCCATTCTGCATATAAACCACTGCAACACTTGATGGGCAAGTCCTTGTTGCCTGCAGAAAAATTTGTCAATTACACCAACAGATTGGAACTTTAAGCCTCAATGGTTGCACATGATATTTTCTTCTCAATCAAATACCTTAGATGAGGATGCCTATCAAGCACAATGGAAATTGCTTGGGAAACAGAAATGTCCTCAGGATACTCATCCCTCACTTTCTCTGTCTGTAGTCATCAGTAGGTAATCAGATTCAAGATTGACATAACAATTGATGATTGAAAAGCACCATATGCCATAATGCTAGCTTTTAAGTGAAAATATCTTACCTCGTCCAGAATTTTCTTGAAAGTGTCTCCGACTTCAATGACCATCTGTTGCGGAACTTGATTACCATCGATGTTAAAAAGCATATAACTGGAAACATAAAATTTAGTTACTACAAAACACTACTAGTAGAAATGCAAAAAGTACAGATCTTATTGTTTTAAACATAAAAGTACATCATTTATGTATGCTATATTTTCAAATGAGAAAAAGTAAGTCATGAACACTCCATGCACAAAGGAAAGGTCAAGGCACAAACAGAGTTACCAATCAGGTAAATTTACATCTAATTATGTAGTTCAGTAGAAATGCTATTCCTCTCAATTTTAAAAACCGCATCATAAACCTTCAAATGCATCAATATTAAAGGAATTGGAGGAACAAGACAGATTGCTACCTCTCCAAATCATGGTCATATAAGACAGAGTTGTCACCACTGGTACGATATAATGTAAGCCCCAGGCGACGTATCAACGGAGCCAAGGGATTCTCATTACAAACTCCATGTAGCCTGGAAAATAATCAAGAAAGATCAAACAATATTAAAATTTCTTCAATTACTCGTTCCATTGATAGTTCCTTACAGAATACAACATGGAGAGTACAGATAACTAGAGGGGGCATATTTAACTTATCAGAACAAAACAATGTATCTCAAACACCATACTTCTAAGGAATATCTTCCAGTATATGTATTGTGTACTAAAAAAACTCTTTCAGCATATGAAACAGCTAGCTTCTTCGAAGGAAAATAAAAATGTTGAAAAGAAATATTTAAACAAAAAAGACAACATATGAAAGAGACATGACTATGTTACATTTCTTACATGGCACTGAATTTCAGCCTCGTGATGGGAAGAAAATTAAAAGAGAGAAGACACTAGGTTCAATGGATCAAAGACAGTCAATCTAAAACTGCAATTTATAAGGTAGAAAGCGCTGGCAACAATTTCACCAAAAAAAAAAGGATATCATTGATTTTGTAAAACAGAGCGAAGGGAATAGAGGGAGACATCTTTCAGAACTTGTGCTCTATGGATAGATAAAGTTCCTAAAGGGTGATGATAGCTCCTTTTTGGGCAAACTGGGCAAAGCTGGATCGAGTGGTGTTCAAGACATGGAAGGGTGAAGTTGTCGTCTTATGTCTTAACTCTTGTGCACACTGACAGGTGACAGCAGTTAGGTATAACAACAAATATACAAGCAGAGCTTTCATTTATTAAGAAGGTTTAATTTTTATTTAGAAGTATAAGTTTAACAAGTTAAAATTCCTTGTCCTCTAGGTATCAGAGTCATACCCTTCATCTCTGTTTTAAACAATATAAAACCCAGAAAAGGGAGAGAAGTATAAGAAAGGTACCAACTAGCAATTTATCATGGCAAGATTAATGTGAGTATAGAAAGCATAGGACAGCAAATTAAAAATAAGCTAGAAGTTCATGAACAAATTCAGTTAATATTTTACATCTATGTGCAACAAATACAATAGAACAAATCGAACATACCATGAGGCCCCCATGTCAACAGGACTACCAAATGAGTAGTCCGTATGAATGCGACCACCAAGCCTATCCCGTGACTCCAGTACCGTCACCTAACCAAATGATGAAAATAAGCCAAAACAGAAAGTAAGAAAAGAACTTCCCCTGACATATAATTTGAAAAAATACAAAGAAGAAATATAAAGGAAATCTGATTATAATGATATGACACCTTATAAGATGCGTCATAGAGACTGCGTGCTGCAGCAATCCCTGATATTCCAGCACCAATGACAATAACTGAAGGAGGAGGTCTTTGTTGGCTCTCCATGCGTGAGGCAATGGCGCCTGGTCATTGGGGCACAAAAATCAGAAGGGAAAAACCCTAATACATAATTAGAGACAAAACATATAATGCAAAAGCTCCTATTGGTTTCAATTTACAAGATCACAACTAGGAGAATGAACTAAATACTAATACAACAACATGCAAGACCCTGAAAAGACTCAACAGCATAACTAGCACCTTAATCATCCCAAAACCATACGTGATAACAACATTACAGTCATATAAACACAAACAACGTAGCAAATTCCGAAACATGAACCAAGAAAATTAGGAAAAAAGGCCAAAACTTTCAACACAAAAACAAATATAAAAAAAAATTAAGACGTGAAAAACAAGACAACAAGCAGCTAATAAAACTACCAAACAACAAGCACGCATAAAATTGAGGGAAAAAATCCAAACTTTTTTTAATATTAGAAGGAAAAAAGCAATCAAGGAGGTAAAATAATGAAAAAGGGTAAAGATTGAAGAGACTAACCATCGAGGAAATTGGAGAATAAGCGTTTAGGGTCCATTATGAGGCAGGTAAAAGTTGAAGACTTGAGAGAGAAACAAAAGGAGGGGATGAAATGAAAGAATGTTCAATTGAATTGAATTGAAATGAAATGGGTTAGAGGTTGAAGTTCAATGGTGTATAGGATTAGGGAAATTGGAGACTAACTGCAAGGAATTGCAGAAAATCAAGAGGATGATGCCGGCAATGAAGCGGCTCAAATACGAAGAGAAACGCAATTTCTTGCAAAATATCATAAGGTTAGTAGAAGCTGTCATTCAAAATCAAAATAATCGAAATCAAACTGTGTCCAACAGAGATCGCCGGAGATTCGACGATTGATCTTGCATAAGATCGAACCCCAATTGCAACAAAATGCACCCTCTTTCTCTCTCTCTTTCTCTTTATCGCGAACGAACGCTCTCTCTCTCTCTCTCTCTTCCAATTTCACCGTCCCACTTGTTTAGAGGAATGATCGGCGAAGGATGCATGATAAACCAGAACACTCTATTTATACTTGACGGAGCTTCTTCCGTAGCCAATTTTTAAATTCGAAATTTAAAATAAAATCAAATGGTTTTTTCCGGTGTCAAAAATAGCCGTCTCACATTTACATCACGAGAAATGCGAGGAGAGTTTATTTATATTAAATAAAATGAGAAATTGCACTTACCTCATTTAAAATTTATCATTATTATTGCAGTTGTTCCTAGATGATTTATCATTATAATACTTGATACATATTTATTATTCAAAATGAAATATCAATGAAAGGATGTTAATGCATTTTGCAAACTACTCTCACTGTTTTTATATAACTGACATTTTTTATATTTTATCAATTTTACCCTTAAATAAATAGTAATAGGAAATTAAAGAGTCAAAATTAAAAAGAAAGATAAAAGATATATTTGAAGTTAGACAGTAATTTTGATAGAAATAAAAACATTAATACAATTTCTTAATTTATGTGCAAAACTTTAAAATAACAATTATTAAGTAACGGATGGAGTAAAAAGAAGGTCAGTGCAATAATACTAAAGATTAGGGAGAGGTGAGACGCTAAATAAAATAAAATGTCGAATTATAAAGGTTCATTTTTATAATTTCATGATTTATTTATTATTATTTAATTGAGTGCAGGTAATAAGTGACACATGATTAGTCAATTAGTGCGATTGCAATTATAAAAAGTTAATGTTTGAACTCATATACCAATTGTTTGAATTTTAAGAGTTGAATTTTTATGAGACATTTAATTTTTATCACTCCCTAATCAAAATTATGAGAACAATTTACTAATAAATAAAAAATAATAAGTGACACATAATTAAATGTAACCAGAAAAGGTGAACATGATTAATCCAATTTAAACATGATTTCGACTTCAAGGCTAGGGTACTTTGCTCCATTTAGTACCATTTATGATAAATACCAGTTATCACCAAATACTTATATATTTATATATTTTGAGATTTTGAACCAGGCTATTGAAAATATCTTCATGCGTGTTTGACTGTGCATCTAAGACCAACTGTCACGTCACTTTTACGCAACACGCAAAGGTGGCTCCAAGTGTGTTGAATATAGAAGCAAATTCTCATTTTAATTTTAATGACAGACAATGGGATTTTTTATATCTGTTTTAATTTTCTGAATTTATAACAGTTTTTCAAAAACAAAACAATAAAAATTGTTTGAATAAAGTATTCTTTTAGTCATTAAATTGCTCTTACAATTTTAATCTGAGTGTGGTGGAGACTAAATACCTACCCAAATTGTGGCTCTTCAAAATTTGATTTAAGAGTTCAAATATCGACTTTTTAACACTGCCGCTAAAGCCCATTGAATAAAATATTTTACAACCTTGAAAAAATATAATTTAAAAACTAAAATCACAAATACAAAGTATATCTGAGAGACTGAGATGTTTTGAGATATTAGTTTTAAAAACTGAATATTAGAACAATTTAAAAACAATTTTTGAAACAACACTTTTAAATATGAGATTTATAATTCACTTATTTTAAATTTCATTGATGCACTTAAGTCTATTGTGATTTAACTCAAATTCTTTCTTTTTTGGTTACATTTGGAATGATAAACAACAAAAGAAAAATAAGAACAAACTACTCTAAAGCATCCTGATACAGGAAAACACGAACAGAAGAGTCATCATGCGTTGCTTGCCGAGTCAAGGCATCCGCTACCAAGTTCTTCTCCCTCGGGATGTGCATCAAATGAAGACTCCAATCCCATCTTAACATTGCTCTAATCTGAATTATAACTTCCCGATCCCAAAAGGAGCAAACATCTGAATCACCTTGACAAAGATTAACAACATCCAGACAATCTGAATAACATACCACATCCTTTATGTCAAGTCGTAAACATGTTTCAATCCATATTCAACAGCGATAAGCTCCGCATGAAAAGCACTTCCCTGCTAGAGGCTACCAGATATGCCAGATATCTAGTTACCACCTATATACTGAATAACGCCACCAAATCCCGTGCGCGCAAGCTGTGAAACCCAGCTACCGTCTACACAAACATGCACAACCCTAGAGACAGAGTCGTGAGCTATATCAAGAGGTATCGCAGAGGTGCTGGGCCTTGCTGAGTAAGCCGTCCGGAGCCTTGCAGGCCCGCATCATCAACACCCTGCAGTAGGTTAGTATTACTAGTAATATTAGATGACATACCCCACTTTCTCCAAGCTTGCACATCAATAACAATCTGTCTCACTACACAGTTTAAATCCCAGGGTCTTCTACCAAAAGTTGCTTCATTTCTTGCTTTCCAAAGCCACCACAGAAGAGCTATAACCAAATAGGAGTGTCGATGCTGAAACAGCCTGTGAAACCAAAGACTAAAATCAGTTGCACTCGCTAAGCACGAGTTAAGCATGGGAAATATCTCGCCAAATCGATCGAGAGTTAGAGCATCTGCAAAATAAATGATTCATATCTTCCACCTCCGCCTTACACCTAGAACAACTCGCAGAAGTAGTAAGATGGCAACAAAACCTTTTAAAATTGGTTAGCAATGCATCTTTCCCAATCAACCACAAGCAGAATCGCACATTTTATGGAGCACAACAACGCCATATCTTCTTCCACACCTTATTTGTATTTTTCTCCGTATAATAGAGCAATGCATACACCGTGGAGGTTCTATACGTCCCATCATTTGAGTCTTGCCATTGAACCATATCAACTCCATCATGTGTTGCAGGGACATGCACAGACATAATCTCATCACGCAACTCTAGCAGAAGCAATGTATGCAAATGATCTAAGTTCCATTCCCCATTTAGCCACAAATCTGAAACTCGAAAATCTGTATCAGAAATATTAACAAAAGGAACCCGGTTGCATAATTTTCCACTCCCTAACCAATCGTCATACCAAAAGGAAGAATCTCCAGATCCCAGATTGACACCATAACCACTTACCAAAAAATCCTTGGCCTTTATAATTCCCCTCCATATATACGAATCACCTCTTTTGTAACCTACAGAGAGCATCAAATTCTCAGAAAAGTATTTCTAGGAGAGAGCCTTGACTCAAATTTTGTCCTTATCATGCAAGAGATTATCCACCAATTTTCGAAGCATTGCAACATTGTTAGAGCGTGTGCCTCGAAGGCTGAGACCTCCCTCTGACTTAAGAACTGAAATAGCATCCCAGGCCTCCAAATTCCAGCTTCTGGTATGACCTCCTCTCATCCAAGCACATCTACGAAGAAATCTGTCCACATAATCACAAACAGATTTGGGAAGCCATACAACCTGCATCGAATAAACTGGTATGGACGTCAATACATATTTAGCTAGACACAACCGGCTAGCCTTATTTAGAAGCTTATTCTTCCAAGAAGCTAAACGATGCGTGGCTTTATCAATAATGGGAGCAAAGTTCTCCTTGGTCACCCTCCCTTTCAACAAAGGTATCCCAAGATATTTGCCCAACTTACTCGCTCTGCTAATGCCAAGGATATCAGAGAACTCTTACTATCTATTGTGATCAACATTCTTAGAACAGAACATTCTTGATTTCTCTAGATTAACCTTCATCCCTGAAACACCACAAAAATCACTGAGAGTCGAGAGATTATTTGCATTTTCTCTTTCCTGGCTTGACAAAATAATAATACATCATTCGCAAAGAATAAATGGGATATGCCAATACCTTCCTTTGTTATGCGAATAGGCTTCCAAGTACCCCCATGACTAGTTTTTGAATCTGGATAGATAATCGTTCCATACACAAGACGAAAAGTATGGTGAGAGAGGATCACCTTGCTTGAGACCCCCCTGAGGAGAGAAATAGGGTAGTTTCGACCCATTCAAGAGTATAGAGATTCTAGAAGACTGAACACCCCCACATGATCATATCAACAATAGACGGAGGAAAACCAAAATCAGATGGAGTTAACCGAAGGAATCCTAGCTAACTCGATCATATGCTTTCTCCAGGTCAATTTTCAGCGCAACAAGTCCACCCCTTTTTGTGTGTGTGAATAGTATGCATCACCTCCTGGGCTAAAATAACATTGTCCCTTGTGCCACGTCTAGGGATGAAGCTTCCTTAAAGAGGACCCACTAATCCATCTAGCAAAGGACTAAATCTATTCACCAAAACTTTAGTAATGACCTTTATAGGCCACGTTACACAATTTGATAGGTCTCAAATCCTTCATTTAGACAACTTTGATATTTAATACGTTAAATATTAAATGTTTCATTTTTCAATAAAAACTCTCTTTTGATTTTGTTGACCAATGCCCTAACAACATTACTAATTAACTTTTGTGATTGAAACTAATGTTTTGTCATATATCATTCAAAGTATTATATTTTAGATTTTTTAGATTTATACCTTAGTACATTTTTGAATCGAGGAGCTGGGCATTAATCTCACTGATGCCTGTTATGAGAATACTTTGAAAAATAAAAAAAATATTCTTAGTACATGAAATGGTTTATTTATTTAGTTTCACAACAGAAACAGTTTATTAAGGGATAATACATTACATTAAATTAAATAATCTAAAAAAAGGAAGGATAGTCCACAAGGGAGAATTTTGTGACAAATGGAAACAAGAGGCGCAGGGCAGGGCAGGGCAGTACATTAAGTTGGATCAAGGAAATAAGTTTTTGAGAAAATTCTCCAATCTAAACATACTTCTTATTTCTTGTGACATCGATTTAATAAACTTGCGGCTTCTTTTATTTAAGATCATTTTGATACTCTATTATTAATTTTTTTTTATTAGTTAAAATTCATATAAAATCAATCAAATCATATGTGTCTTACTCCTAGCTTGGTAGGATCAAGATGTATTTTAATCAATAAAAAAGAATGTGATATAAAAGAGTGTAAAAAAATATTAATTACTAGCACTCTCTAATTTCAGTCTTTCTTATTATCACTTGCCTTGTTAGTTGTCACATGGTAGGGACCGTTTTGGGAATGAAAAAGGAATATTCTGTTTTATTTCTTTTTAATTATTTACATATTGAAATATTAATTATTAATATATATTTTAGGAACCATATTAAAACAATTCACATTTTTTAATTTAAGTTTATTGACAATGTGATGTTATCATTTGATTATATCATACTACATTATCAAGATAATATTTTAATAAAGAAATTCAAATTATCCAATGATAACCTCTAATTAAAAGTGTAACCAAAAAAAACCTCTAATTAAAATGAAAATAATATTATTTTGTATATTTAACACCACGGTGGCAAATCTCACTCCACTCGTATGGATTGCATGTGCAGCTAGGATGTGGCCAAAGCCTCAAGAGGCTGAAAAAAAAAGTGCTTGTGATATTTATTTTTTTGAATGGACTTGTGGTAATCTAAATTCAAATGAATCATTATTTTCTTGGTTATAAAATACGTACTATTGTTAAAAAATTAAAACTTAATAAAAAATAGTTGATTTTTTTTCCTAAAAATTATATTATATATAAAATTGATTATTTTACTTTATTCAGTAATGTATATAAATCAATTTTTTTCCTAATTAGAGGTTGTTATTTGTTTAATGGTCCATCTATGATGAGTTTGTTAATGGTCCATACCATTAACAATGTTGGTTATAAAAATTCAATAAGTATGTGTAATTTAGTAATTTACACTATACACCCGTCTCAATTACACTTATATTTGTATAAGATGGAGTTTTTAACACTTGAGTAATCAATTATAAAAAATATATGAAATGAAATTAACTTAAAAATTGAGTAACTTCCTAATTTTTTTTTATAAATTTAGCTACCTATATATATATATACTCAGTAAATATGTTAATTCTTATTTAACCAAAAAAAATATGTTAATTCTTAAAGAAAAATGTTGATATTTTTATTTATGAAATAAATTGTATGAGCTTAAAAATTGAAGTATCCATCGTCAAGCTTCTTAAAAGAAAATTTGGAGTTTACTTTAAAAAGCTAAATAAAAATCTTCGCATTCCTTTTAGAGGTGGATGCAGAGAATCACAGCACGAACATCGAATCTAGAACACCAATCCGAGGGTGGGCTCCTAGTCCTGATATGAACATTTTTTAAGAAAAAGAAATAAGGAATGTTACTAATCAAATCAAAATGTACCATAAACCTTAAAAAAAGTCATGGGATTCCTTTAGATCGAAACATTTCTAACACGAATGTTTTTCTTGCTTTGCTGGAATATTAAGTGTGAGTAAGTTCTACATAGAATAAAAATTAGAGTGTTGAACATTTTATGAGTACGATATTCATACACGGAATGTCTTAAGATTATTTATGAAATATTTGATGTTAAATTAACTTGTGGTTTACTATCATTATCTTTGAGTTTTATGTTTCTCGCGGCCCAATAATGATATCAAAATCGATGGTTGGTGTGACCTAGGTGATGGCTCATTGTATGGAAAGTATTTCTTAGAAGTGTGGTTAAGCAATTTGTCCTTGTATCTGGAGACTACGCTTGTGGTGAACTAATATTTGAGGAAAAAATTGTTGGTGTTGAAATATTTCTAGACAATGGTTGTTAGATGACGTGATATTTTGAGACTTCCACTTGATGAACTCCATTTAAGGAAAAATTGTGAGGATACCAAATGTAAGTAAGTCTCAGGAAAAAAACTAGTGTTGGACACTTTATAAGGCAAACCAACATCTAATATCTTAAGGATTGGTGGGAAAAATATGATGTGAAAATCACTTGTGGTTCATGACTCTCGCAGCTAGAAAGTATGTTGTGAGTTGGGATAAGGCTCCTTGCGAGCAAATAAGACAAAGTGTATAGTTAATTTAATTCAAGATATATCATCACTTCAATAATTCACCTAATTTGGTAGTCTACCACCGTCCAATTTTAGTTACTCACATTAAAATTAAATTAACTTTACTATAACTGTTATGTATTGTGACTTGTGGCCTAATTTATTTTTTTCTTTTTCTTTTTCTTTTTTCTTGTTATTTGTCCTAATCTCTAAAGATAACTACTTAATTAGCCGACATATAAAAACAACAACAATAATTTTAAGAACACGCTTTTCCCACGTCACCCATTTTCTTAGGAGTTATGATTTATCAACACATTATTTCCTCTCCCATCTCACTTCCACATGTTTCTGTTTCTATCTCTTTCTTCTTTTTTATCACATTGCTTACCATATTTATGATTTTTCTTTTTTCTTTTCTTAGCATCATGAGGTAGGTGGAGGTGGTTTTGGAGTGGGTATAATATTTTATTCTTTTCCGTTTTGCAGGTGGTATTATTTTGTAGTTTTTTAATGATATCCTTTCATACACAACTAGTGTGTTCCACCCTGGACATTGTTGTTGCTACTTGCTAAGGACACAGAAAGAGAATCAATCAATGTTCTTTCCCTGTAGTGATGCCGACCCTACCACCGCCACCAGCTGCAGCTGGTCCAGCTTTTTATTTGCTTTATTTTCTTGTCCGCAAAATTTGCTTTCTTTATTCATTAACAGGATAAGTTTGCTTCCTTCAGATTCCTTTCTAGTGCACAGTGCTGAATGCCCAATCATCCTACAATAATTGTTGTAATGTTTGTTCTCGGGATTAATTTTAGTGCCACCTTATTAATATTAATGCCATCTCTAAATTTTTTTATTTCAAAAATACCTTTGTGGTAAAAATAAAAAATATTACCTTTTTAATATTTACTCTTGTTTCTTCCCACCAGGTCACCACCCCTCTTTTCACTTTCCCTTATTCGTTTCTGCCTTTCTCTCGCCCTATCTTCTCCGTCACCGTCGTCGACGTCAACCGCCGCCCCTCTCGCCCCAGTCTCCCCGTGTTCTTCTCTTTGATCTACCTTCCCCGTCCTAGAGGTTTGTCTTCACCACCCACTACTGTGTTCTTATCTTATCGTCTCTTGATTTATGAATTTCGCACTCAATATGTGCGTTTTCATTGAAATTTCTGCAAGATCTTACACTCAAAATGTGCGAAGGTATTTTTTTCCTTAATTTCGCAAAGATTAGGTGCGTGTGGTTTTAGGTTTTGATCTTCGCTCTTATGTTGTGCGTAATAGGTTCTGTATTTCACTATTGTTAAGTGTGTGGACCTTTGTTGATTACGAACTGAAGAGTGCGATTTTATGTTTTAATATATTTTTTTTAATTTTCACACTGATTAGTGCGAGATGTTTGATTTACTTTCGCACATTACAGTACGTTTTGTCTCTACATTGCTGATTGCCAAGTCTTTTTCAAGTTACTTTGCTGGATCTTGTAGACTTGGGGGAGACATTACTTCAACATAAGATGAAGAGGTTCTTTGGCTTTACTTTTGGGAGGGGGTGAAAAAGAAGGGAAGGGGTTGTATTTATATCTTGCCAAATTTTAAGGGTATTAATTTTCGCACTGTTTAGTACGAGATATCATATATACACTTGCACGTCGCAATGCGTTTTTTCTATCTGGAATTTTCACAATTCGCACCTTACGGTGCGTTTTGTGACTTCAACATTTTTCAACCAATTCAGCCCCCCTATTTCGCACTTTGTTGTGCATTTTCATACTTTTCACATGTTTCGTACTTTTTAATGCGATTTTTTCATTTCTTCAATTTAATTAGTTTCAGTTTTTTTATTTACAATTTCTAATATTGTTTTATTTTGTTTTTTACAAAAATGGCAAGAACACGCTGGACCGCACATGCACAACAACCTGAAGTAGGGCAAGGTCAAGCTGAACGTTCCGACCGACTGCGTCGGTACGCAGGAGACATGGAAAAGCTACATTGGTGGAGGAGCCATCTAACCAGCAAGATGAAGAGGATGCATATGTTGAGGAAGACCAGCAAATGGACTACGTTCATGAGGAAGATTAACACATTGATGAGGATGAAGACGTTGGTGATGGCAATGATGATGACGATGACAATGACGACGACGAAGATACTGAGGAGGAGGAGGAGGATGAGGAAAGGCAACTAGCAAACAAAGAGGAGGCAAGAGAGTTAAAGCGGCGACTGCGTCAGATGGACAAAGAGGATAAGGACCTCACCTCATTCCCAGGTGGCTCAGCTAATTTATCAGTGCTACGGAGCTACCATAGGCATATCGCTGACAGAGTGTGGAGGTTTTATCTTGACCCTACGATGCTGGATAGGCCAGTGTTGAGGGTCTATAATCATTCAAGGAAGCTGGCGAAGCTTGTTGACCCCGGTGTTCCCTATATCACCACAATTCTGCAAAGGCCAGGGCTTGCTGCTTTGAGAATGTGTCGGTATAATGTGTCAGATAGGGGCCTGATCTCCGCTTTTGTTGAGAGGTGGCATCCAGAGACCTCGTCATTCCATCTTCCATTTGGTGAGATGATGATCACCCTCGACGATGTCTCTTGTCTTCTGCATATCCCCACCCTTTTCATTCTAGTTTTCTCCTTCGCAAGCAGTTCAAGAGCCTTCTTTGACACAAAACCAATCAAATTCTTGCAGAAGGGACCTTTGAATTTGTGATCCTTGATGAATATACTATACTCAAAAGAGGACATTATCTTTGTATGTTGAAGTATAGTTAGCTTGTTCATGGCATCCCAGCAATAACAAAGATCACCCTTGTTATTCTTAAGCAAATGCTTCAGCCTTGCATGAGCACCCTTAACCCTGCAATGCATTGCAGTACAATATAAATAACATAACTATAATTTAAACCAAGCGATAAACATAAAAATAATCATGAAGTTGGTTATACTTGTTGGTTGTCGTGTTCCCAAGATGCATGACCGAATCAATCCAGCACTTTACAAACTTTTGCCTATGATCTGTCAACCAAGTTGTCAGAACATACGAATTGAACTAAGGAAACGATTCAGGTAAAATTTCCATGGTCCTCAGATGACTATCGTACTCCTCTTCGGACTCAGAATCCATGAGATCTTGCCATGCATCCATGATGCCATCCCACACTGTTTTCGGTTGGCAATATAACTTGCACTTACATTCTTTGAAATATGGAACCTGCACAACAAGTGTTTGGCTGTTGGGAAAACCTCCTCTACAGCTGCCATCAGTGCAAGGTCTTTATCAGTCACAATGACACTAGGCAAGCTATCTTCCTTAAGAATCAACCCCTTCAGTTTTTCAAGGCCCACACAACATCATGTGTCCGTTCAGAGGACATATAAGAAAATCCAATAGTAAAGGTAATGTCTGTTGATGTGACACCAACCATTTCAAGCCGGGGTAAGCCGTACCTGTTGGTTTTGTATGTACTATCTATGAGCACAACAGTAGGATACAGATTAAAGAGCTCGATGCCACCCGGATGTGACCAAAATATATCTTGAATAACCTGAGTTTCACCATCCTTCTGATGCCAATAAACATATTTATCCTGTTCCAATAAATGCATCGGGTGCTGCATCTCTGTTAGAGAACCCCTCTTTGTCCTCCTGTATCGTCCACATGCATTGTAAACTTGTTGAATTGTTGTTAAATTCTCAGGATTCTTATCTTTCAAAGAGACGAGCATGTGACTAGGTTTAACCCTAGTGTCTACCATATCTTCAACCAACTATTTTTCCGTAGAAGTCAATCTTCCAGTGTATGTGTGCCCAACCAACGACTGTGTTCTTGCATGGTTATGAACTCCACATAACACCTTGAGCCGCCAACACCCTTCAGCTTTTCTGGGCCTTCCTCTTAGCTTAAATGGACAGTCACATTTTCTTGTTCCATTGCTCCTCTTTGTGAGTTTGCCCTTGTATGTTTTGTAACTCCCACCCTGCTCGCATCCTAACGTGAGAAGTTCCTTTATTTTGAGGCTCCCATAATCAGACTTAGCAGTAACAACAACAAATCCATTCTCCTTCCCCACCGGCTGACACCAATCAAATAGTTCATGGCGATTAAGAAATTTCTGCAAGCAACAAGAACAATTACACATTAAATCCAACGTTTGTACGATGCTTATTAAGCACAAGAGAAATATGCACCTTATCAGTTGTAAATGCTTCTATAACATCTACCTGAACAACGGATGAAGATGCATTACCAGAACTCGCATTCGTAATACGGTCATTAGACTTCACAGTTGGGCCCATTTCTTCCATGTTATCGACATCAACAACTTCTTTAACATCCATAGTCGCAGCCACTTCTGCCCCATAATCAACCTTGTCGACTTCCTCAAACGCCGCATGAGACATGATTTAGTATCCTGCGACATTTAATAATGACAAAAAATAAGACAACAGACAGAGGTAAAAAACACACTTAATGGTGCAAGTGTCCTAACAATTTCGCACCATTAAGTATGAAATTGTTATGGATATATCAAGTTATATTTCACACCCAGTGCAGCGAAACATATATAACATTCGCATCAATAGATGCGAAAAATCAAGCTCATTAGGGGAAAGTAAAAATTTCGCACTACAAGTTGCAAAAACATAACGCACATAATTAGTGCGAAATAAAAACACAAATAATAAGTGCGAATTAAAAATGCACTTATTATTTGCGAATAAATTACTAACCTTACACGGGGGTTGGTGGAGGATGGTGGATAGTTGGTTGAAAACTTAAAAATAGAGAAGGTTATAGGATATTTTGGGAAAGAAATTATATTTTAAGGGCATTAATGTAATTTACTTTGTAGAGGGATGGTATTATAATTAACAATGGGTGGCACCAAAACTAATCCCCTTCGATAATTAAATTATCTAAAAATTAAAAAGCTATGATTATTAATTTCAAATTTGGTAATTTTTAAATTCATAGATGTGTATAGTAAATGATTAAATTGTTTGAATTTATTTCTTCAATTTTTTTATCAACTGCAACAGCTTTTTTTTCTTAAGTGAATATTGTACAAAAATAAAAAATATAGAAATCCGCTAAGTCCAAGTTAGAAATGACATCCGCACGGAGCGGGGTAGGGAGTGTCTTCCCAGTTTCTGTCCTCGCATCTTTTATCTGTTGCCGCCGTAATCCTCGTTCCCTGCAGTGAGGTGAATTTTTACTCCATCACTGTTCCTAACCTCCTCATGAATCTCCACGATATATCGTACATGTTATTAACAATTTACATTGAATACATAAAATACATAAGTTTATGCAATAAATTTGAAAATCACAAATGATAGTTAAATAAATACAAATATATAATAAAAGTTCAAATATGGGAAAATAGGTAAATTTTACATCTATCACCTTCCATCTATCAGTTTCTTCCACATACAATCTTGAACTTTTCCAAAATTTTGTTTCTTGGACTTGCCTATAATTGTTGGCAAACCCAAGTACTTGTCATGATTATACACTACCTTAACACCCATCCTATCTCAAAACAAATTTCTTCTACTTGTGGCACAGTTTTCCTGAAAGTATCCTGTTATTTTTCCAAATTTACAAGCTAACCTAAAGCAATATCATGTGATCAAATGGAATGGATTTAATGATCTTCTTCTTCTATGTTAGCATGAGTGAAAATAAGCCATCATTTTCAGATAATAAATGGCTAATTTCTCATTCGTTTCTTACAATCTTAACACCATGCTGCTTCTTCTTCACATGATCAATAAGTAAGTCTGAGGATACCTCAAAACACATAATAAAAAAATATGGCGATAACGAATCGCCTTTTTTAGGCCCTCTTTTAGGACGAAACCAAAGTGTGGGGGTCACCATTAATTAGAATTCCATATGAGATTGTGGAGATACAGTTCATAATACTGTTAGTAAATTTACCAAGAAAGTTCATGGCTAAGAGAATAGGTCTTAGAAAAACTCACTCAATCATGTCATTAACTTTATACTTATCAAACTTTAGTGACATGAAACCTTTTCTCCCTTTTTTCTTTTTCTTCATATAATTGAAGAATCTGTACTGAACATCCCCCCTGTAATTGTGCAGGCTCCCATAGCAATAACATATTTTGGAAAAACTCAAAGCCAGTGAAGGCATTATCTATAACTAAAAGTCCTGGAATAAAATCACTTTGTTGTTTCTGAATAATACCACTTAACGAAGGCTTTATACGATTTTCAATATATTTAGTTGCCACTTTCAAAACGAAATTACATAAAATGAATGATCTCATATCTTTTAGGGTCACAAAGTTTTTAATTTTAGGAGCTCCCATAAATGATGGAGCTGATCCCTCAAGTAAGTTTTTCAATCTCGAGAGATTACCTAATCTCATGGAGGGGAGGAAATCTTGTAACGTAATATTGTAAGAGATTACTTCATGCAAAAATAATATTTAAAAAACCATAATAATGATAAGACACGCTAATAGTATTAAAAATTATCTAAATCATCCAATAGTAACAATTAAAATCATACATAAAATTACCAAACATCCAAATCAAAGGTTCATAAGTCATAACAAAACATAAGCACAAATTATGATAAACTTAAAATAAGAACAAACAATTCAATAGCCTGTCGCTCCGAGAGGAGGTCGTTGCCTAGAGAAGCCTGTCACGCTGGTGGCTTCACTGGCAATTGTGGCCTAGAGGTGCAGAGCTACTTCTCGAGAATGAGAGAAGTGAGAATTAGAGAAGTGAGAAATAGGGTTGGATGATGTTCGCAAGAATGAGAGGAGTGATCTCAAAAATTGTTGAAAACCCTCCTGTACTAAACACTTTTGGACATTTCAAACAAACGTATGTAATCTTGTAGGTAATCTCACGATATTACCCGAGATTACGAGATACCTCCAGAGACCACCCGAGATCATGAAAAAACTACTAATCTCATTTTGGGTATATGATATCGTGATCTTGTAAAAGATGAAGAAATCTGTCTAGAAATTGACAACCATTCCCTCAAGTGTATATTATCTTCAAACTATGATTACATTTATAAATTATTATGTTTCATTCTTATTATAATTATGTTTGAACTATTATATTACAGAAAAAAATTCAGATACAACAACAAAATCAAGGGTTATTCAATATTGATTTTGAAAATTTTAACATCTTCATAACATGTTTAGTAAATTTTGATAAAATTAATTACCTTGAAATTAAAAATCATAAAAGTGTAATGCTTTATGTTAATGTAACTATTTAATAAAACATTTCTTCTTATCAGAGCCTGGTTTCGATCCAGGGACCTGTGGGTTATGGGCCCACCACGCTTCCGCTGCGCCACTCTGATTGATGATGTGATTTATCCTACCTATTTATTTGGACTTTTTTCTCTTAACATCTATGTCGTTTTTAGGTTAAATTAATATTTAGATCCCTATAGTATCAATCAATTTTGAATTAAATCCTTATGGTTTAATATCTTTAATCAAATACTTATAGTTTTAAAATTTTATAATTAAACCCTGACAAAACAACATTTTAAGTTTTCAGTTAAATATTTATGTTTACTATGTAAGATTATTGAGATAAATATTTATGTTTACTATGTAAGATTATTGAGATGACAATATAATCTAAGAAATTTATACATTTAATATCTTTTTTTTGTTAAAAACTTAATTCTTTAGTTTTTATTCTATTAAAAATATATACACCATGCATGAGACTTATTTTAATGTTTATTCTCCTTTTTCCATTATCGCATAGTGCAACTAAAGTAAAGATGTCTCGTATCACCCAGCATGTAGATAGATGATCCAATGAGATTTAAATGATACTAACTAACAAAAATAATGTAGTTAAGTTTTGAATGTGATTCTCTCTCTCTCTCTCTCTCTCTCTCTCTCTCTCTCTCTCTCTCTCTCTCTCTCTCTCTCTCTCTCTCTCTCTCTCTCTCTCTCTCTCTCTCTCTCTCTCTCTCAACCCACACAGAGCGGCACACAACTACACCAAGAGCAACTCATGTTTCAGCTTGCCCCACCATTGGGGGCTTCTCTTCCTCATGGGAGGTCCTCGATATACCAACTTCAGATAGGCTCCACCTTCCCATTAAAGATTGTTTTACCTTCTAAGTAGGTTTCTTTTTTATTAAATTCATCTCCCATGTCATTTTTCTTTCTACTTCTGCCACCACCTTCTACCCTCATCCACTCTGACATCTTGTCTGAATTATTCCCTATTTTTTAGTTCCTTTATTTCTCTCCATCTTTATTAACCATTTTTCCACCTTATTTCCTATAACATCTCAGTCAAACTAAGACCTCAATCTATATATTTAAAGCTTCAATTTAGTGGGGGCTGAGATGCTTGTTCTATGATTGCACTACCTCACAACAGCTTTGGCAGACCCGGTGAGTCCTTGAATACAGGGGCTTTGAAGAAAAAGCTAATGATGTGATAAAAGAAAAATATCATCTAGAGACTTAGTTTTGAGTTTCTGAAATCAAATCAGGCAAAATCAATTTCAACCTATTCGCTATCGTCTTAGTAACTATTTTGAAAACCACATTACACAATCTTATAAGTTTAAATTGATTAGCATATAAGGTTTTTTTTACCTTTGGAATTAAAACTAGAAGGGTTTTGTTAATCACACCTGAGGATAACTGCCCATTGAGGATCTATAAACAAAATTGAGATACATCGTCTCCAATAAGATGCCATAATTTCTGATAGAAGAGCGCTGGGAGGCCATCCTTTCCCGGAGCTTTTGTCGGTGCATTTTGAACAGGGCTTCTTCAACCTCAGACCTGGTGAAGGGCGCAGACAAAACTGAGAACTGAGAGGGTCCCACCCTGCCAGCCGCCATGGCAGTAACATCATCAATCCCCGTATGAGAGGATGAAGTAAACAGAGTCTGAAAATAATCTGACAAAGCTGCAGCAATTTCAACATCCTCCACACATTGTCGTCCGCTGTCGTCATAAAGTTGGTTGATCATGCTCATTTCCGCCTTTGAGTAAATTTGGTACGGAAGAACTTTGTGTTCTTATCTCCATCCTTCAACTAGTTGGCCCTGGACCGCTGATACCACAAGATTTCTTCCTGCTCAAGGAGTGCATCAAGCTCTCTCTCGGCCTCACGAACAGCTGAAATCACCTCCTCAGTTTGGCGCTTCTGTTGAAGCTCCTGAAGAAGAACTTTTTGATTAGATATTTTCTTTGGGAGGTCACCATATTTCCGATGGCCCCAAGAATCCAATACAGAACACACCTCGCCCATTTTTTTAGGCAAATCAACAAGGGCTCTACACCAAGATTCAGTAACAATATTAGTGCCCTCATCCTCACTCTGGAGCCAAAGTTCCTCAAAACGAAACAGGCAAGCCCTCCGAGTTGGAGTCTGACGACTGCTCAAATCGCACTCAACCAATATCGGATTATGATTTGAATGATGGCGGGGTCGGTGGGACACCCAAGTGTGAGGCCACGCGTCCTGCCAAGCTTCAATTGCAAGAGCATAATCAAGTCTTTCTTCCGCCATATGTGGGAAGCTCCTTTTATTTGACCAAGTGAAAAAGTAGCCAGAATAGCCAAGGTCCGACAAACCATAAGCAACACACACCTGATGGATAGTGTGGAGTCTCCGGATATCAGGAGGGTCCCCCCAAGCTTGTCAGATGGGCTTAGTACATCATTGAAATCACCAACACAGAGCCAGGGAACATCTGTCGTAGGTTTGAACCGGTTCAGAATCACCCAAGTCAAGTGTTTATTTCTTTCTTTCGGAAAATCATAGACAGCTAGAACCTGCATCTACATAGAAATGTCAGAAACATCTAAAAGGAAAAGAATATGATTTATAGAAGAATTAACAACCTGAACATCAACTGTGTTTTTCCAAAAGAGACAAAGACCCCATCTCGTGAGCAGCGAGTAAGGATGGAAATAGGCCAGGCCGCCGACAGGGGCCTACGACTTAGCCTACATCAGGCCCATGCCAGCCCAGGCCAAATTACTAAATAAACAAGGCCAAGGCTTTTTTAAAAGCCTATTTAGTTAAAAATGTCAGGTTTGAGCCACTCAAAAATCCTTGTAAGCCTAACAGGCCGGCTATTTAAATAAATATTAATTTATTTTATTATTTTAGATTTTTATTATAATATCTTTTTTGAAATCTTTATTATAATATCTTAAAACTATATAGTTGTTGAATTATTTATATGATTAAATATGTTAGCCTACATAATGATTTAACCATATAAACTTCTTTAGAAAATGACTAATACCTATTTACTTTGAATTGGACAATCTAATCATATAATTGTATTTTAGTTCATTAGACTATAAGTTTGTTGACATGTTTACAATTAAATTTTTCTGTTTACTTGAATGTAATACAATAAAGCAGGCTTTTAAATAGGCTATCAAGCCAAGCCAGACTTTCAAACAGATCAGACTCAGGCATAAAAAAAGCATATGACAGGCAACAGACCAGGCTCAAGCCTTTAACTTTTTAAACAGGTCAAGTCTATTTAAGCAAAGCCTAGCAAAACTCAGCCTACTTCCACCGCTAGAGGCGATGACCAAAATACTGAACCGAGAAAACATTAGGATAATCATTCACCATTTCACCCCTCGAATACCTCCCATCTCATGAGTATAGTTGCGCGTCTCCATCGGATAAGTTATGTTGTTTGTCTTTTAACTTTCCAAGTTTAAAAACAAATTTATTTTATTTGGCTAAGGTTCAAGCATGATCACTAACGACAAAGGCCCATAGATTAATAGGGCCCATTGGCCTAATTGATTTGTATTACACTTCCAAACAACATGGCACTATCAAATTCGGTTTTCTCATTAAAAAAATCGGTTTAAAATATCCACTATTCCACTCATCGTAGCCAAATAAAAACACGTGAAACCTGTTTATGAATTAGGTTGCCTGATATTTTTTTAGTCGGATCCCATTCAGATCCACTATAAATAACTAAAAATTAGGGATATTAGGGTCACACATAAATTTGTTTATTTAACTATCATTCCTTCTTTAAGTTTTCAGAAATACATATAATTTTAATAATTAAGATAGTGGAAAGAGAGAGAAATTTCAATTCAATAATAATATTTTTATCAAAAAATTAAGGGTTAAATGTGTTTGTAGTCTTTGACTTTGTAAGAGGAATCAAATTGGGGTGGAAATTAGGGCGGTCCTATTTTTTTGGGACCACCGTGGTCAACATACTTTTAAATCGCTAGACCATAGAATCTATGAATATTCCTTAGATGGGTAGTTATGATTGAATTAAAGATAAAATGGTAAAAATGTAAATGCTCCCAACATAAATAACAGTAATTCTCTCTCTCTCTCTCTCTCTCTCTCTCTCTCCTCTCTTCATTCGCCATTACTACATCTTCCATTTTCTTCTTCTTCCTCCTTCCCCCCTCAACAGAACCGATCAATCACCACCACTACACCTCAGCGAACCATCACCACGAGCCCCACCACTGTCGTTCCTCACCAAAAACGAACCACCATCGTCCGTTTCCGAAGAACGCACCACTGCAACCTTCTCTCCTTGATTCTAGTGAAACCACGAGCTTAGTGGAGAAACCATCACCACCATCGTACTTCCCTCATCGCCCGCAACAAAATCCCCTATTCAGACCGTCGTTCTACCGACGTGCGTCGTCGCCACTACCGCCTGCAACTCCATTTTTCGGCCAGCATCGGCCACGTTAAGGAAGATGAGTGCCTCCATGAGGATCCCGGCCGCGAGGAGGACAAGATCCACTGATCAATTTTTCCTACGGCCACACCGCCGTTGTGCTCTGCCGCTGGTTGTTGGTCGGGATTGGGGTGAGAGGGAGAAGGTAGGGGAAGAGGAAAAGACGTTGTCCAAAATAACCTTGGATCCATTGTCCAAAATAACCCTGGGACCACGATGGTCCAAAACAAAAGGTCCACCCTAGTTTCCACCTCAAATTGAGTCACTGAAAAAATAATTTTCAAAATGTCATCCCTGAAAGTTTTTTTAATCAAATTAAGGATAACATGCATTTTCTGGTGATGTGTCATGAACTTTATCCGATCATCATTTCCACTTGGCTTTTACATTTCCTAGTAATATAATTAATATTTATGTGTGTATTTTTTAATTCCATGACACATTAAAACATTTCCTTGAATCTCTAAACCCAAAAAATCATAAACAAACGCAGAGACAATCAAACTTTATCTTGAAACCCAAAATTCAAACCTAGATGAAACTCCTCTTCTTTATCTCAAATCCAAACTAGAGAAATGGTGCCATAAATAACAGAGAAACAAAAGAGAGAGAAAGAAAAAAAGAGAGAGAGACAATGGGGGAGGGCCGAGGATGAAGACCACCAAGAGAACCCGACACCACATCTTAACCCAAAACCTTAAGGTGTTGGGTTTATGGGTCACATCTCTTATAAAATCTTCACCTCACCCATATTTAACCAATGTGGGACTCCAACTTCACACTTGAATTCTCAAC
This sequence comes from Acmispon strigosus, assembly GCA_030819835.1. NCBI lineage: Eukaryota > Viridiplantae > Streptophyta > Magnoliopsida > Fabales > Fabaceae > Acmispon > Acmispon strigosus. The sequence goes on from JAUAMA010000007.1 coordinate 36,513,558, forward strand.
ATTCTCCCCCTCAAGTGTGAGTTACCACCACATTACCATGCTCCCCCTCAACGAAAGCTATCCACACTTGCACCGTCGTTCGCTTTACCACGTCAACGGGACACTTCGCCTAGCGCACCGCTAGGAAGACTTTCGGCACAAGGAGCCACACCATGGCTACACCAACCATCGGCTCTGATACCACTTGTTGGGGAGACAGGGGGAGCCCATGGGGCGAGACGAAGACCACCAAGAGAACCCGACGCCACATCTTAACCCAAAACCTTAAGGTGTTGGGTTTATGGGTCACATCTCTTATAAAGTCTTCACCTCACCCATATTTAACCAATGTGAGCCAGCGTTTTGATCCAAGAACCACCACACGCAATGGTTGTTCACAGCGCTTGGGAGGCTGAGACGTTGATCTGTTACGCACGAAGAGGACAACAAGGATGGCAGGAATGAATGGAAACTTTCCGGCATCGTTGCTAGTTCTTGATGGCAAGAACTTCGATCGATGGCAAACGCAGATGAAGACGATCTTTGGATATCAAGAGGTGCTTGATATCATATCGTCTGGATACACCCCGTTAGGGCCCAATCCAACGGAGGAGCAGCGTACCACCCATCGAGACACAAGGAAGAAGGATTGTAAAGCCTTATTCCTGATTCATCAGTGTGTTGATCCAGCGAATTTAGAGAAGATTTCAGGGGCAACCACTTCATAGGAAGCCTGGGATATCTTGATCAAATCTCAGAGTGGCGCGGACAAAGTGAAGAAGGTGAAATTGCAGATGTTACGGAGACAATATGAGCTATTTCAAATGACGAACCAAGATTCAATTCCCTCCTATTTTACAAAGCTTCTTACAATCACCAATCAGATGTGTATATATGGAGAAACACTCTCTGATCAAGTGATTGTTGAAAGGATTCTTCATTCACTCACTTCAAGATTCGAACACAGTGTGGTTGCAATTGAGGAATCAAAGGATCTTGCTACAATGAAAGTTGAAGAATTGCAGGGGTCTCTAAAAGTCCATGAACAGAGGTTGCAATCAAGAAAAGCTGAAAGAAATCAAGATCAAGCCTTGCAAGCTCAGGCTGGGAAGAAATCTTGGAAGGGATCCTCACGAAGGGGGAACAAAAGTAGAGATACTGCTAGTTCATTGTTCAACAGTAACGATGATGGGTCCTTAGATGGAAAACGATGGGAATCATCCAGTAAGAAGGGTGAAGAGAAGAGACAAGGGAAACATGACAAGAAGTCTGTTCAATGTTATGCCTGTAAAAAATACGGGCATTTCGCTTCTGAATGCAATAAGAGAAGAGGTCAAGGAAAGAAGGGTGGTGATCAATCATATGCTTCCCAAGAAGAAGATGATAGTGATCAAGATCAGGTACTACTTATGGTGACTGCTCAATCTGAGAAAGTTCCTGATAAAACCTTTGTTGAAACATGGTACTTGGCCACTGGAAGCTCTAGCCATATGACTGGCCATAGAGAGTGGTTTGCTGAGTTGAACGATAACACAGTCAAATCTGAAGGAGTAGGCAATATCCTTGTTCATAGAAAGGATGGTGGAACATCCTACATTTCAAATGTGTTATTTGTCCCAAGCATGAAGTACAATTTGCTTAGCCTAGGTCAATTTTTATCATTAATCACTTACCCCTACTAAGTTAAAACTCATTGGTTACATATATAATAATTTTAATTAAATAGACTCCCTTTCGAAAAAAATTAAAATAGCCGAATTAATAAAAATTAATTTTATTTTAGTTAATATTAAAAAATAATCTATTTATAAAAATGTTAAAAATTTAAATTTAATAGAATAATCACTTTTTTAAAAAAACCTATTTAGAAAATTAAATTTTAAAAAATATTATGTATTTTTTATTTCAAGAAAATTTGATACATTTTTCATTATTTGTATCATATCCTATCAATATCCTGTCCACCCCAAACGCAGGATAGGATAAGAGTCTATCTTGCTCTTATCGTATCATGTGCTTATCAAATCATTTATCATATCCTGTTCTGATCCTATCCTGACCACCAAACGGGCCCTTAGTCTTTTTCCTTAGTAATACGAGGTTCTAGTGACATCTTTGCTACGCTGCACCCTACGCGCTACCGAGTACGCGGTACGACATTTTTAGAAAATCCTGGATACGGGTACGTTAATAAATATATATATTAAATAAAAGGACTAGTTTATTCCAGCTATACATTATAATTTCAAACAATATCACAAATTAAAATAACATTAAGAGACATAATCAAAGCATTCAATACCACTAATGTTGATTACAAAAAAACTAAATGATAGATTGTTCAACAACCAACATTACAAAATTAAAGCATTCAAAGTTCAAACTATTAAGAGTGTTAATGTCATTAGATAAAAGAACAACCTTCAAATCTGACTCATCAAGGGAAAGGGAGGCAACGTCAAAAATACTAGAACTTTCAAGATCAAATTCATCGCCACCAATGTCCCACATTTGAGTTTCACCTTTCTTATAATTATCGAACTTTCTTGAAAGAAGACGAAGATTTGTATGTATGTAAACAAGGTTCTCAGCTCTTGTACGGTGGAGTTTGATTTTTTATTACACATTTGTACTTCAGTGAGTGTTTTGGTGTTTTGATTGTATATTGGAAAAAACTGAAAGAATGAGTTCTTCAACCCTGTTCCCACTTGCCCTTGATTATCCCTTTTTTCCATAGTAATACGAGGTTCTAGGTGACATCTTTGCTACGCTGCCCGGTACGCATAGGGTACCGGGTACGCGGTACGGCATTTTCAGAAAATCCTTGATACGGGTACGTTAATATATATATATATATATATATATATATATATATATATTAAATAATATATATATATTAAATAAAAAGACTAGTCTATTCCAGGTAAACATTATAATTTCAAACAATATCACAAATTAAAATAACATCAAGAGACATAATCAAAGCATTCAATACCACTAATGTTGATTACAAAAAAACTAAATGATAGATTGTTCAACAACCAACATTACAAAATCAAAAAAACATTCAAAGTTTAAACTATAAGAGTGTCAATGTCATTAGAGAAAAGAACAGCCTCCAAATCTGGCTCATCAAGGGAAAGGGAGGCAACGTCAAAAATACTAGAACCTTCAAGATCAAATTCATCGCCACCAATGTCCCACATTTGAGTTTCACCTTTCTTATAATCATCAGACTTTCTTGAAAGAAAACGAAGATTTGTATGTATGTAAACAAGGTTCTCAGCTCTTGTAGGGTGGAGTTTATTCCTTATCGCAGAATGGATGAACTTATATGTACTCGAATTTCTCTCAGCACAAGAAGAAGATGATGGCTATGAAAAAAACGTCAAGGCAATGGTTTGAAGCTTAGGGAGTGCAACTCTATACATGACCCAGCATTCATTTGGCTGGAGGTCCCATCTATGTTGTAAGCAATCAAATTGCCTAAGTTCACCGTCCCCACTTGAGAGTTTGTGAAACTCAGAAGCTACATCTATTTTGTCCTTTGCATCCAGAAAGTAGCTTCTTAGACACTTGTTTCTTCCCATGAAAATTCCATTGTCTTGATTAGGAGCTACTCGTTTTGGATCTTCCTCAAGCCATTCTGTACAATAGTACCTATTATAGAAAGTATAATCAACAAGTTAAAGAATATATGTTCAACTAAGAAAGAGTACAATAAAAATGGAAGTTACACATGAATCAAGTTTACCTTAGATTAAGTGAATGAGCTAAGCAATGAAGTGGTGTGTTACATTTAGTCCAAATTTACTAGATACGGTAGAATTGGATTCTTGAGAAGAAGTCATTTATATTGTAACAGATATTCAGACAATAATGAACAAAACATCAAATTGGAAGATGCAGAGCAATTGTAAGGATACTCAGAATCAATTGCTCTCATATATTCTAGGTTCATTAATCAATTGTAATGAAAAAAACAACAAAACAAATATTCAGAATCTGCTTTCCTATAGCTTCTGCTGTTCAAAGCATCAAATTGGAAGAGGCAGAGCAAGCATCAAAGATTCAAAGCTTTACCACTATCACAACCTACAATTGAAATTGAAAATAAAAACAAAGGTATCACATAGAAAATAAAAACAACAGTACCAGAGGCGGCGGAGGAGGAATAGAAGCTAGGTAGAGCAGCGATGGAAGGAGGAACAGAAGCGCCAGCGGAAGAAGGAAGAGATTCGGCGGTGGAAGAGAGGAAGAGAGTCTTCGGAGAAGGAGGAACAGAAGCGAGGCGAAGCGACGGTGGAAGGAGGAGCAAAAGCACCGGTGGAAGGAGGAGGAGATTCGGCGGTGGAAGAGAGGAATAGAGTCTTCGAAGGAGGAGAGGTGCGGTGCAACTTCAGCTTCGATTGGGAATTAAGGTTCAAGCATTTCCCTTTTGTCCAGAACTCCAGATTCCATATAAAAACAAAAACGACGTTGTTTTTCGCTTAAAACGCACCAGGTGCGTCCCGTTTCTTTTTGTTTTTTTGGCAGGAAAGTCCAGTATGCACCGGCGCACACCCACACCGTATACGTCCCCGGTGCCAGTACCAGCCTAAAAAGGGCGTACCGGTGCTTCACAGCATCTTTGCTAGTGATATCTTTCTCTTGTTCTTCTTATCTTCAAAAATTCATATGGCTATTTATGATAAGAGTGTGGTTGGAAGGGGGAATGTAGAAATTCATGGAATTTTAAATGCTAATCAATTGAATTCCCTTCAATTTTTGTTGTTCGGATAAAATGATTAGAATTTCTTCAATTGTATATTCTTTGTTCGTATGTGTAATTAAATTTCCCCAAAATCGGCATTTGAACTCTAAAATCGAGCCCGAACACTAAAATCAACCTTGAACCCTAAAATCGAGCCCTGTATAGTAAAAGTTGTCCCGAACCCTAAAATCGACTTTGTACCCTAAAGTCAGCCCCCAAACACTAAAATCGACCCCTAATCCTAAAATCGGCCCTCGAACTTGAAAAATCGGTCCTGAACCCGAAAATCGGGTCTGAGTCTGAAAAATTGGTCTCAAACCCCAAAGATAGACAATTAAGTTATGTGGAAATAAAAATAAAGATTTAGGTGTAAAAATATATGATCAGAATAAGTTAAATCCACATGGAAATGGCGACTGTGCAAAATAGGCGACTCATCAGCTTAAATTGAGTTTTTAAATTGAGTTTTTGGCTTAATTTAATTAAAAAATATTTATTAGGGATAACATTTTAAAAATTAATTTTCTAAGAACCAAGTTTAATTCTTTTACAATGTTTACGATGTTAAGTAACTCAAGCATATTTAAGTCTTTAACCTAATCTAATATCTACAACCCATGAGTTTAAAATTGCACTAAAATAACACTATTCATCAAGCCAAGGGGCTATTCATTAAGTACTTTACAGCAAGCGATGCACCTGTTCATTCAGCTACTTTACAGCTGGTGATGCATGGATAGGGTCTATGTACACACAAAGTCCACATTGGTTCTTTTGTGCTATAAAATGGAAAAATTTCACGGATTTAAATGATTGAAAGTGGCTGGAATTTCTTTGTTAACTAAAGCATAAAAGTGACTGTTCTTATGCTTAGAAAATGAATTAAATGCGGGAATCATTTATCAAAGATCTCCTTCCTTGTGGCTGTAAATCATCTAAAACGGAAACTGGATCAGGTTGCCTTCAGTAAAGGAGTGTCAGATGAACATTGTGGAAGGTTACACAGTAAAATCAGCATATTGGGAATTGGCAGAAAATGCAAATACAGAAACAGATCCAGTGTTCTCCAAATTATGGCATATTCTAGTTCCATCAAATACCAAGGCGTTCCTATGGAGAGTGTTCTGGAACAGGTTACAAACGAAGGATAATTTGAAGAAAAGGGTAATTGTAGCATCCGATTCAGAAGCAAAATGCCCTTTTTGTTTGCAGGAAGAAGAGTCACTGGAAACCTTCTATTTACATGCCATTTTTCTTCGTCAGTGTGGCGAGCCTGTTACAGATGGCTAGAGTAGCAAAACACATTTTCCTACCATTTTGCTGAAGTAGGGATATTAGCAACTGGGTCCTTCTCTTCTCTACTACTCTGCTTAATATTATCCTAAGGGGTTTGTTGTTACTGGGTGGTGTTACTTAGGCCAAGGTACAAAATATCATTTGGCTTATTAGGTGGAATTGTTAGGCTGGTGGGAATTAATTTACTTCTCTTTTTGTGCTCTACCTATGTATCTGTCGATTACTCTTTTTATATGTTATTGTATATGGGTTTCAAGCACCCTTTGTGCCTGGTTAATCAATTTTGCTTAAAATATATGTATATATAACCCTTCTCCATTTACTGCTCATCATTATCAAGGAAGGGATTGCATGAGCCTGAAACCAATTGTCCTGCACAAATAGAGCATACACCAATATGTAAAGAGTCACCAAGGGCTTCAAATTCACTTTGTATGCTGCCATTGCAGACACTCCAAAGGAGGGTGATTTTAATCCAAATGCTTTGGGCACATTCTTCACACAGCACAAAGATGATAAACTCTTGATAAAAGCATAAGATCTCATGAAGCCTCATAGTGGGTATATTCACAACTGACATTTTAAAACCAGCAGAATCAGAGTAAATATAGATAGATTGGATTTTTAGAAGTGATCACATAGAACATTAAAACTAATATAACCATGTTTTGGCAAATATTACTCTGGAGAATTAATTGTTTTTCATTCCCTTTAAAGCTCTCACTCACGAAACTTCAGGTTAAAAATTTTCTTGTCTCAAAATAAGCTAATGCAACTACACTTAATACTTATTAACAGAATTAGAACAGAACAAAAAGGGAACAAGGTGAAACAAGAGTAATTTTAAAGAATCAAGATTCAAGGTCACTCAATTATAATAATGCCGTGGGCTTTGTGATTTTCTACAGGGTCTGTGGTATATGATCTTCAGTGGCTTATTTGGTTTATGAGAAAGGTATTTTTGCTCTATGTTCATATATTTAAACATGTGTGAATAGTTTCTTCATATATCTATTAAGTTTAGATAATCAATTTTCTTTTGGGTGTTTTATTCTTCTTCTTTCTCTTAAAAACTAATCTCTTTTTATTACACTATTTTTCGTTGAGGATGTATCTAGTGAGAAAACTCTTCTTATATGAGAATGGTGAGAATAAATCGTGACCGTTAGATCTAACAATGAGTGGTCATGATTAAAAGAAATAAGTGGTCACATGACCACTTAAAAATGTTATGTGACTTTTTAAACAAGTCACGTGACTTAATATTTTAATCATGACCACTCATTGTTAAATCAAACGGCCATAATTTATTCTCACCATTTTCATATAAGAAGAGCTTTCTCACTAAATACATTCTCATTTTTCGTTTTGTCAATATTAGTGTAATCCCGACATATAATTCCACTTCCAAAGAATTGCTTGATTTAAATAATATTAAAAAGTGTATAAATATTTAGGCAAATTCTTTCTGATTTAAAGGAAAATTGAGAAAAAAAATCACTTTTAATTACATTATTACGCGGCAACTTGGATGTCTACTATATGCTTTTCACATATAGTTTCATCATGCATCAATTTGGATGGGTTAGCCCCATTTGCGTTGGTTTTTAGTTTTATGTTTTGAAATTTTTAAAAATTAAAATTAGTTTTCAGTTCTATAAATTCAGTTTTAATTTTTTGTGGTTTTCGATTTTTAAAAAGTTGTCAAATTTATAAATCTACAATAGTCACCACAATTATTAGCTTTGTAAATTCACGACAGTGGGTGGTGGCAGTGACACTAGTGGCGGAGGGTGATGGTGGTGGTGGTGGTGGGTTGTGGTGGTGGTGGTTGGTTGTGGCAGTGGTGGTGAGTTGTGATTGTGGTGGCGGTGGTGGTGGCAGTAGATATGGCGGAGGGTTCTAGTGGCGGTGGTCGCAACGACAGAGATGGCGGAGGGTTGTAGTGGCGGTGGTCGCAACGACAAAGATGGCGGAGGGTTGTAGTGGCGGTGGTGGCAGCAAAGGAGATGGCGGAGGGTGGTGGTGGCGCTGGCAGAGGGTTGTGGTGGTAGTGGTGGCGAGGGTGGAGTGTGGTGGTGGCGACAGAGTCGGTGGCGGCAGAGCGTGGTGGTGGAGATGGTGGTGTAGGGTGGTGGTGGCAACTGCGGTGGCGGAGGAGGGTGGTGGCGGCAGTGATGGGGGTGGGGGTGGGGGTGGCGGTAGGTGGTAGTGGTCATGATATATGTTATTGAAACTAAAAACCAAAATCAGAAAACCATATTTTATGGCTTTATAAATAAGGCTAAAACCGTTTTAAAATTGGGTAAAAAAAACCAATTCATTCTCATTTTTATCAAATAGGTTTTGTTTTCAAATTACTATTTGAAAAAAAAAATCAAAAAGTGGCAACCACCCCAAAACGGGACCTTAGATGAAGCAAGCTTAGGTTATATATTTTTTTTATGAACAAATTTTATTATGGAGGCACAAAGCGGCACCTAAACCCATACACACAAGAGATCACCAAGTCAAGTGATCCTTCAACCATAGAAAATTACAAAGCAATGCAATTGAAAATTTAGAAGAAAAACCAACTAGAGGAAGAGAGTGTATTTTACCAGGATGATCTCATGTTAAATTTTTTCAAATTTTTTTCATGCTTCTCAGGTTGAAGTTTTTGTGTCTATTTCTTGTTATAAACTTTCAGGGTCTCACCTATTTAAACATATTTAATCCATATAAATAGAGAGATACAAAAGATTTCAAAAAAAATAATCACATGAGATAATTCATAATTCACTCCCCTACATCACTGTCCAACCTTTATTGCTTTTTAAATACTGTGAACAACATTGATTTCTAGATAATGCTTTTATGAATCGTATAATTTCATCTTCTATCTGCAGTGTTGCTCTCTACATGGCTGTTAAGAAGAATTATCTTGATGTAGAATCAATATGGTCATATTATTGTCGGACAAATCTCATTTAGGTTTGAAAGTATTGTTAAGGGCATAAATAAAAGGAAGAAGAAAAAAAAGGAAAGGTTGAGTATTGTTAGGAATGATTGAGTAATTGGCATCAAAAAATTATTATTGTAGTTCTATGATAATGATGCATTTTTGAATGGGAAAAAGAAATAATGTATATAAATTGTATTCAATTTGCATATATATTGAATTGAATATGTTCGATGCCATTAACCATTTGTAACAAAAAAAAGAATTTAAAAAAAAAACAATAACAAAATAAAAAGTTGAAACAAAAGGACATTCGATTCTATATGAAATGCATTTTTATAAATGTGTGGATTTTTAAAAAATAATAATAATTATTGGTCGGATAGAACAATAGTTATTTTTATGGTCGTTACACATCAATTAACTAGTAACGTTCTTTTCAAAAAAAAATTAATTAGTGGCGTCGCATCCAAATTGTAAATTGTTTAAACTAAGTTAACAAATTGAAATTTTAGGAAGATGTTTTAAACTTCATAATTGCACTTTTATTTAAAAAAAAAAATCAAAATGTTTAATTAACTTAAAAAAAATTCTTAAAAAATTAAGTTAATTAATTCTATCCGTGCTATGCACGGGTATTAAAAATGTTCTAAGTAGTGTGTCAAACAAAACTGAACCTGACTCTTTTTCTATTTATGATAGACCACCATTTTTCTCAGAAATTGTCCATGAAATTAAAAACCCAAATTTTTTTCCTCACAAAAATTTGTAAACCAGAATTGCACATGCCAATAAAAAAATGAAATTAGGTATATCCACCCATGGTACTTTTTCTATTCCCCTCTCCAAAAGTGTTCCTTGAATACATGATACTCCGCATATAAATTAAAACCTCAAATTAACAAAATTCAAATTCAAATGATCCCTCTCAAGCAAACAACACAGTTTGATTAGGGATAGTTGTTGTGCTGTTAGATCTATGAGCAGGGATTGGTGGCCTGCTACCCATGAAGTTTCCACTGCTCCTTCTTGCATTCATGGAAGAAAAACATGAACTCCTCTTAGAAACATGCCTTGACATGGCACTTGGATTCAACCCTCCTCCATAGCTCTTGCATGATTTCAACCTCTTGTTAAGAGGGTTCTCAGCCTTTGCAAGATCCTCCAAGCTTCCCACTTTGGCTAATGAAGTGAAAGACTGTGACTTCCCTTGGTAGAACTTTGAAAGCCCCCTCCTATACAAAAAGACACAAACTTTAGCAAATTCAGGAGAAAAAACAATACCCCAGAAGCAGATATCTCAAAAGAAAAGACAAAAAAGCAAAACCCACAAAGAGAAATGGAAAAAGAAGCTTACTTCATTGGAAGCTGTTGAAATAGAGAAGACATGTCACTTAATGGGTCAGATGCAAGCCGATCAGTGGAAGAGGAAGAGGAAGAGGAAGATGGTGATGCAGGGGAGGTTACTTCTTCAAAAGAATCAGATTCCATTGATGATGATGATGACCCAGTTGAAATTTCAGAGGATGATGAAGAGAAAGAAAAAGAACCAACAATATCATCATACGCATGATGAAGTGGTCTTTTCTTAGGGGATTCGACCATCGATTTATTCATCTGCTGCTCCATTTTCTGTTCTTGAGATAACAGTTTGAGTTCTTCTTGTTTTCAATCAACCACACGTAACAATTTATATCTGGTTGCTAGCACTTTTGGTTCTGTTTTGGAAGGAACGGATACACTTTTTTCTCTGAGAGGTATAAATGGAATGGAAGATGTTAGAATATTTATAAGAAGAAGGAAAAGGTCTGATGTGGTGGATAAGATTAACGTAATTTTTAATTTCATTGATTAATATTCTTCATTGGAAAGAAATAGTGGTAGTAAGATTCGGCTTTATCCGAACATGATTTTTCTCTTGTCCCCCCTCCTTATCCTTTATCGTCGTTTTACTTAACCAAATGTAGTATGTTTATTGTGGACTCAAAAGCTTAACACGTTGCTTTAGCGCGTGAGTTATTTATTAAGTGGACAAAATTCACTTCTGTTGTTTGAAGAGATTCAACAAAATTCAGTTATTTTATTATGATGAAATATAAAATAAATAGGAAGCGCGTGGAGAGTGAAGGTCCCAAGGAAGGAGTGTGGATAAGGTCGAAGAAGAAGTGTTGACATGGAATCGTAAATCAACGCAACGCACGCAGCCCAATTACCCAAACCAACCAAATGATGATTGGTATGCGCTGCGTGGCGCGGCGCCCACTGAGTTTTCAATTCAAAATTTTGAATGACAAGGAAAACCACACCCATCCCATCCCTTCCAATTCCATTCTTGATGTGATTGTGATCGCACCTTCGTGTCTTTCTTTTCAGGGCAATAACGCATTACTTTCGCCCTTTCTCTTCTCCTGTCTTTACCTTTTTCTTCTTTCAACTGCCACCTAAGCTTAACCTTGCATTTCTTTTTCTTTGCAAACCACCAAAATTATTCACATACATTCTATGGGTATTTCTATTTCTTTCAATTGAAATATAAAATTAAAATATTCAAAACTATAATTTAATAATAAATGAAATCATAATTATTTGAACTTTTAGTTTCCAAAAAATAAAAAAATACTTCTTGCTCCAATTTACAAGTCACATTTATTTATGAAGTAATAAATTTGTAGCAAATTTTATTGACACTCCGAGTTAAAAAAATTAAAATCACATTACCTTTTTCATATGAAATATAAGGTTAAACATAGAAAAAATTAATTAATGCTACGTAGATATTGGACTTTTTTTAAAATAATGCAAAGTTAATTTTGGTTTGTTTGTCAAAATGGGGTAGTTTGTGGCACTATCCTCATCTGAGGCGTGTTTGAACTAGCTTGAAATGAAGCTTGTTTAAACTAGCCTGGTTTGAGGCGTGTTTCAATAAGGACAAAATGGAATCAGAATTAGAATCAGAATCAGAATCTACACGGTTAAATGGGACATGATAGGATGTGGGAGGCAGGAAGTGGACGGTGGAAATCAGACACGCCTAGGGACTAGCGTGTTCAAACACGCCTAGTCCTAGGCTAGTTCGAACTAGCCACATATGAGGCGTATTCGAATACGCCTGAAATGAGGCATGTTTCACCTCATTGGCTGCATGCGGCAGCTGGCCCCTTCCCCACTCCCCCACCCTTCCCCACACTCCTCACTTCCCAACCCCATCAGAAACCCATGCACAAACCCCCAGCCCCCTTCTCAACCTCTTTGAATCCCACTCCTACCCCACATTTTACCTCATAATCTCCCAACATTTCACTATCACACACATTTCACCTCTTGTTTCACACACATCTCACTTTCACCACCAGCCAACAACCTCTTCCTTTTGCCACGTTATACACACGCCAATTTTACTTCCTTTAGATTTTCAATTGTACTCATTATGGCTGGAGAGAATGTGATTAATTCTGGCCCACTGAATCCTTCACTTTTGACGCTGCAATCTGCACACGTTTTGGAGAAGGTTTGGAGCGCGACATTTGAAGACAGAATTTTAAAAGTCAGACGGGCTCGCAACTCCAAGTCCATTGAAGGGTGAATCCTCGACACTGTTCCTGTTGAAATTGTTGGCCACCTCAGACCTGCTGAATTTTACGAGTGCGCGTTGGTGGGGGATGTCAACCCGGACCATCATCTACTATCCGTGTTAGTGGAGCGATGGAGACTTGAAACGCACACGTTTCACCTTCCCGTATGCAAAGCCACTATAACCTTATAAGATGTTGCATTGCAACTTGGACTCAGGATCGATGGTAAGGCGGTTACTGAGCGGATATATAGTGATTAGAAGTAGGTGATTCTGGAATTACTTTGAAAGGAAGTGACATGTGCGGACATCAACGGGAATCGGTTGAAGATGAGGTGGTTGAATAAAAAATTTCACAATGTAAACGAGTTCAAAGGTGAGGTGTGGTTGGATCAGTTCGCTCGTGCATACATATTACGTATGATGGGAGGTATCCTTTTCACAGATAGTTCTGGTTCTGAGATAGAGTTGTGTTATTTGCTATTGCTACGAGACTTAGATATAGTCGGAACTTATAGTTGGGGTTCAGCAGTCTTATCTCACCTCTACCATCCACTATGTAAGGCGACTGGCTACACCCGTTTTGATCTTATTGGATGCACACTGCTTCTTCATCTATGGGCATGGGCGAGAATTCCCAGTACAGGCCCAAAAACTTTGCCTATGTTGAATGTAGGAGCACCTCTCGGTGGAAGGTATGAATGTATTTACAATAACATCTTTCAACCCGCCCTTGTCATTCCCATGAATGTAACAGTTATTATTTTAACAGGTGGATTAAAAAACCGAAGGTGGATATGTATCCAATCTGGTGGTACCGCAACAAACTAGACGTGTTGACCGAGAACGGCATAAGTGTTTGTCCGTAAAATTAAATGACGATGATTATCTATTATTTATTCTTTAAAATAATTTTTAATTTATGTGTAGTTTGTGTGGACCCCATACTCTGAGGTCATGGCTTATCTTCCTCAGCAATGTATGTGAGATCAGGAGTTGTTTAGGGCACTTGTACCGTTGATCCACTATAACCTTGTTGAGTGGCATCAACCCGATCGTATGTTGATACAATTCAGGATGAGTCAACCTCAACCTAGCGCACCTTTGCAGGATGACAGTCTGCATGATGTCTTAAGAAGGGGGAAGACACATTTGAACTAGACAAATGAGTTGAAGGGTTACATAGCGATGTGGGATGACAAAGAGATCGCTGTGGTGCCACTTACACCGCTGATGACAGGGTTAAGGCCAAGCGATGAGTACATGTTGTGGTACAGGCTACACACGTGTTGCTGGATGACGCCGTCAGTTGCTGCGAAAACACTAGTGGTTAGTGATTTTTTACTAAATCATGGTTTAAATTATAAAACATTAATATTAATCAATCTTTAATTGGTAATGTAGGCTGAGAGGTTACACCGCTTGTGGACCACGACCGACTTAATACTTGCGTGTCTGTCGGATATAAGGCATATACCTTGCCTCACAGACACGTGGAGGTGTATCAACCACAAGAACCGTGACCAAGCACTCAAAGTTTCTCTTGCAACAATTGCAAAAGAAATGGGCAAGATATTATCATTCCCATCTATTGTAGTAGCAATGAGCAAGGTACCTCGAAACTTCCCATAAAGGAAGGTACTATCTATTTGTATGATGGACTTGTGTGAAAAGAACCTTGGGAAAAGACAAAGGAAGGTTCTCAAAGGCAAGCGGAAGAGAAGGTGGTGAAGAAAAGAATGAAGAGCTTTATTGATAAAATGTACTGCACTTCAGATTCTTAACTTAATAGTTCTTGGTTACAAGCTTTGTATTTATACAAAGTGACGACGGACATTCCGAGGTCAAACTATTACACTGGAAATGTAAATACATTGGGAAACATAAACTATAATAAATATAAGATAAGATAAGGTAAGATCCCGGATATTCTGGGATTACTAGTACGACAAGATATCTGGCTACAGCTGTCAAGGTTCCGCTCAGACGATCCTTCTGGGAAGACGTTGTAGCTGGTCAGACGATACTTCCTTATGTAGATGATACTACTCAAACGATAGGATCAAATGCTAGAATGTTGTATCAGACGATACTGCAGACGATACTGCGTATGTCTTCATAGCAGACGATATACTTCTCTAACATCCCCCCACAAACTCAACGTAGGATGAGAAGGCGAAGCCTTCGCAGGTACTTTGAGTTTGATCCTTCATAACTGCAACTTGATGTAGCATCCATCTTGGCTTTGTTCTTGTTGATTCTGGATACAAGATCCATGATCACACCGATAGGCGTGGAGTATTATGCCAGGAACCGTTGCGCTCCTTTGACAAGGATGCTTACACTCGGAGCGAAGGGGTTGGAAGGGGTGCTGTTTGAAGCACATAAAGGAAGATACGATCTATTTTCCCAGATCTTCCAGAATTGCATTATTTGACATAATTTTGATTTTGGTTGCCTGGGCGTGTTCTTCAGTGGGGAGATGGAGTGTTTCAGGTACTTGCTCTCCTCCATCTGAGACTTAGAGGCCTTACGGTTGTAGTGGCTTGAGTTCAGAGGAATGTTAACAGGTGTTACCCCTCTATTCATGAATCTCGGTGTGGAAAGCAATAAATTTGCAGAAAAGGTAAGGAAAGGGATAAGGCATAAAACTGGGTCTCAGAGGAATGTCAACAGGTGCTAGCCCTCTATTCTTGAGTTTTATGGTAGAAAAAAAGGCTTGGCACGAATGCGGAGCTTCTGCCTTGGGAGAAAAAAAAGAAAGAAAAAAAAGAGAAAAACCATGGATCAAACTAGCTCTGATACCATGTGAAAAGAACCTTGGGAAAAGACGAAGGAAGGTTCTCAAAGGCAAGCGGAAGAGAAGGTAGTGAAGAAAAGAATGAAGAGCTTTATTGATAAAATGTACTGTACTTCAGATTCTTAACTTAATAGTTCTCGGTTACAAGCTCTGCATTTATACAGAGTGACGGCGAACTTTCTGAGGTCAAACTATTACATTGGAAACGTAAATACATTGAGAAACATAAACTATAATAAATATAAGATAAGGTAAGGTAAGATACTGGATATTCCGAGATTGCTAGTACGACAAGATATCTGGCTACAACTGTCAAGGTTCCGCTCAGACGATCCTTCTGGGCAAATGTTGTAGCTGGTCAGACGATGATTCCTTATGTAGATGATCCTACTCAGACAATAGGATCAAATGCTAGAATCTTGTATCAGATGATACCGCAGACGATACTGCGTATGTCTACTTAGCAGACGATGCACTTATCTAACAACTTGCAATAGTTGAAAGCATCATAACACTGCTTGAACGTCCAAAACACCCAGCTAAAAATCTTATAATGAGGATCAAGAACCCCATTTCATCTGTACTCATGAGTCAGAACTTTGTAGAAGGAACCCGGTGAAAACGACAACATATACCCCAGCCATCGCAGAAGTTCATCGTAAGACTCCTCTCAATCACCAAATGCCTTTGCAAGTGCTTTTTATTTGGCTTTCCATGCTTTTGTATATGACACTGAGTGGCCAAACATTCCGTTCACCCTCTCTCAAATAAGATAAATGGAGATTGATGGTTATTCCTTGACCATACCTACGATATTACAACAAAATATTAGGAAGTTTTTTTAACAAAATCTCACAGCAAAATATCAACAGTGTCAAATAGGTTCTATACCAATTATGCAAGAGCGTATGAAGTCGGAACTACACTTTTCATGGTCCTTACTATACATTTGGTTGATGCACGTGTGTTGTCCACCCGATCTCATTATGCCCCATTTTGTAGATCTTTTAGACAACATTGCCCTCATCCTCCATAGACAAGGGTGTTCCTCTGTGGAATTGAGACATAATGCAACATTGCCCCATTTCAAATGCAAAAGTAACCTTTTTTTCTTTTCTTTTTCACTTCTCCTTTCTCTTTTTTTCTTCGAAACCAAACAAGTCATAATAAGATAAGAGACGGGATCGAAAGGCAAGCTTATCAAAGTGACATGGGAATATGTGGCGACCCATAATGACATTGATTACTGGTTCAGACGCCATACCAGCCTCGCCCACTCTCTTCTTAATTTGAGCCAATTAAATTCCCACATGCTATGCCTACCCCGTAAAGCTCAAGCAGTAGTTGGTTTGGTACATGGATCTCATCAAAACCAAACCAAGCGAAGCCAGCGAGGAACATAAAAAAAAGTTCAGGTAACCGTGTATATACTCATATACATTACAAGTAGGTAGTGGCCATGGATAAAGGAACTGCAGTAGCAGCTGCAAGATCTCCCATGCAGCTTATGATGGGACCTGCTGCAACTGGTAGTGAGGAATTAGAAGGCGGCGCCACCGCCCTACGCTCTCTTGAGACCTTGTTACGTCTCCTTACTATTGGTCTCTGTGTAACAGCGCTTGTCCTCATGCTTAAGAACTCTCAAGCAAACGACTATGGCTCCGTTGCCTACACTGATCTTGGACCTTTCAAGTGAGTTTTCTCACGTTAAATTTCTCTCATATTCTCTTATGAGAAGATTTTTTAATATGTATTTTTTTGGACAATTATTATGAATCAGAACACTATATACATTATACACAGTGATCAGTAACCATTAACCAAGTACAATTGTAAATTATCTAAATTATTAGGATCTGAATCCGAATATATACATATATGAAGATGGTTAAACTAATTAAATTATTGTTTTGGATTGTGGGTTTTGAATATTGCAGGTATTTGGTTCATGTCAATGGTATTTGTGCTGGTTACTCTCTACTTTCAGCGGTTTTTGTCGCTGTGCCACGCCCTTCCACCGTGTCCCGTGCTTGGACTTTCTTTTTGCTTGACCAGGTCATTTCACAATTTCCTTTTTACTTAATCTTTTTCTTGTACCATCGTTGGTTCAATTGAAATTCAAACTTGGGGCAAGATTGATTGGTTTTTTTAATTGTGAGTTTGGAGCCTCATATTATTAATATCATATAAATAGAGTTTTCAGCTAAGAGAGTGATGCTCTTGTCTCCAATATCTTTTATCTACATTCAATAAGGAGTGAGTTTCACACATTACGGTAGAGTGTGATTCTAATAAATCAAATTAATTATTTAAGTTCAAATAATTTTAAGAATTTTAATATCTAATTAACTTTTGTTTTGAAATTCAAATTTAAAACATTTACTATTTCTGTTTTTTTATGTGTTAAATTTCTCTTACAAAATCTATTTTTGTTTTAATTATGGTTTCAATTTCAATTCCTTTTTAATCATTTTAATTTTTTTAAAATATACTTAATATTAAAATTTATTATTTAAATTAAATAATCATACTAAATTATATTAAAATTTTATTTTTAATTCAATATATGCTATTTGTCATTTTTTAATTAAATTTATTATCACTATATTTGTTATCTTTTAATTCTTACTTTATTTTCTATGATCCTTATATTATTACATCCATGATAACATTTAAAATTTAATTCATATATTAACTCTTTTAAATAGATACTAAATTTAAATTAAATTTAAATTTTCATTAAAGAAAGATTAAATTTAAATATATAGTATTTTATATTTATATATTAAAATTTTAAAAATATTCATTAAAAAATTATTCTTTAATATCTAAATATTAAGAAGTTATCTATTTTGTTTTAAATCTATAGTATAAATTAATGTTAACATAATTACTATAAAATTATATTTCAACAATTTTATAATTAGTTTTCCGTGCATGCTAAAAGACCAGTTTTAAGAATGAGTTGCTTAAAATTAATATAAGAGCATCTCTAATGGATGTCAACAAATTTTAAAATTAGATCTGTATCTTACAGTATCTCACCATTGAAGATAATTGACATGGTATAAGATCTTATCAAAAGTTAAGATCTGTATCTTGACTCATTCCTCACCAAAAATGGGATTTTAAATTAAATATAATTCTTTCTCTCATTCAACCATAACAGAAAACAGAGGGAAATCCAACTAGAACAATGAAAGGGCAAAGAAATACAATAGAACAATGAGAAAATCAAGAGATCTATTTGGATCCAAAATTCAAAAAATTACATCAACAGAACAGGAGATGAAAAATGCATATACATAAAAAAAATTACAAAAATGGTGAAGAAACCCTTCTGATCCGTGAAGGCCGTCGTACAAAGAGAGATTAAAGGCCGGCGGTCGTGAAACTCTTCTGAATCGTGAATGCCGACGGTCGTGAACCCTTCGATCTAGCCATGGTAAGGGTTTGAGAGAGATGAAAGAAAAAATGATGAAGAAGGAGAGGGAGGGAGCGAGGGTTACGACGACAAAGAGGGAGAGGGAGGGAGAGGGAGAGAGAGAGAGAGCGACGATTTCAGCGACAGAGAGGGAGAGAGCGAGGGTTACGACGATAGAGAGGGAGAGAGAGAAGTGAGGGTGAAGCGGCCATGGGAGGTAAGAAGGGTGAAGCAGCATGAGAGGAGCTTCATAGAAAGGGAGAAGGGTTTCTGGTCAAAGCAGAGAGAGAGCATTTCAAAGAGAAGAAGCGGCCTTCAGAGGATTTGGGTTTTTGAAAACATAAATATATAGTGGAGCGGGCTAATCGGTTCAGCCGGTTTTGGCCATGACCGTTGGGCCGTTTGGGCACCGGCTGGGCCGGTCGTTTTATGGCTGTTTGAGCATTTTTTTTAAAAAAAACCAGCCATTTTTTTATCGTTTTGTAGAAGCTTTCAGAAAAGGGCTGTCATTTTTTTGGCCCATTTGACCGTATTGTTGTATTGAATTAATTATGTTGTATTGAATTATTAGTTTATTTTAATTTAATTTAATATTAGGTGAAAATAAATAATATAAATATATTGTGTATTGTGGGTCCAACTAAAAGTAAAATAAAATCCTAACCACTTGAGTGAAATGTGCAGTGAGATCTTATAAGTGTCTTAAATCCTATGTGGCAGTATGGACCCACCAAAAATCTTTAAGATACTAAAATAAGATCCCACCATTTCCAATGCTCTAAGGAATTTGACTTACATACCCAATGTCTAAGATTTTGGTTCTCTTTTGGGGCTCCTAATTTTTGCCTCATTAATATTATTGCATGTACGTGCTTCTTCAGCGTTAGGCTTATCCCTTAACTTCTCATTAGTGTCTTATTTCTCCTTCAACTACCTCGATCTTAAAAGACTCCAAATGAAAAAAAAAAAAAAAAACACAAAAGTAAAATAAATTGGAGTTGTTTTAAATCATTTATAAGAGTAATTTTACCTCACTCTAATGGACTAATAAAATTTAAGATAAAATAAAGAAAAAAAGATATGAAGTTCTATATCCACTTACTTTAAATTCTATTGCTCCATTAGCGTGGGGTTAAAATTGGTGATCTAGACAATATGAAAGATGATTAATATACTATTGACTTATTTAAGTATCTAAATTGATTGTTTTTCCACAACTCTCCCGAGTCCTCACCGACAATTCACACTTCCTCTGGAATGGTTGAACAAGGGAAGAGCACGGAAGAAGAGTACTTACAAAAGATACTCTGGTGTTTAAGTCAACTAGAGATTAATGTTTAGACTAGATGATAATAAAGTCTACAATGGTCTCTCATTCTAAACCAAATTTATGCCTAATGTGTGTTGTTCGTCCTTGTCTTCTCAGTTTCAAGGTAGCGGTCTCTGTATTCTTGCGTGGCATAACTTAAAACTACATGATACAATCACCTAACTATAGTTAAAAGCCTAGCTAACCAGCTAGGTTTAGTATAGCTAATCAAACTAGTTCAACTTTAATAAATCTACCTAAGATGCTTGTGAACTTGAACATCTCATGCTAAAGCAAACTCAACATTAAGAATACGGGTTTTACAAATATCGAATTTTACAAACTGAATTTTTTTCATATATATATTTGTGTTACTTGCTAGGTGCTAACATACATAATTCTGGGCGCTGGAGCTGCATCAACGGAGGTGCTATACCTGATGGAGAAGGGAGACGCCGCAACAACGTGGAGCTCAGCTTGTGGTTCATTTGGTCGATTTTGTCATAAGGTGACAGCATCAATAGCTATTACATTTGTAGCGCTGCTCTGCTATGTGTTTCTTTCCCTCATTTCCTCCTACAAGCTCTTCACTAAGTACGATGCCCCTACAACCACCGCCGCCCCTACCGCCATCAACCTTGCTGCTGCTGCTGCTTTCCATGGCTGACCGACCGAAAACTTCAATAATCATGTTAATTTGATGTGCTAGAATGTAATCATTTATATATGTTAGGACTGATAGACATGCCTGGCTCCATTGTTGTGCATAACCATGACTTTGCACTTTCATTGTTCATGGAATATATATGCCTTTAACTTCCGTTTCTGATTTTCAAAAGAAAAAACACATTAGATCAGCAGCCCTTTGCTTGCTTATCGTCTGTGAATTGTGAAGCACAAACTTAAAGTACTTTTACTTAAAGAAAAAAATTAAAAATAATATAAAGAGGAAATGCAAACTCTGTTTCTCACTTATCTTTTTTTTCATAAAAAATAATTGGTTAAATACATTTTTCATCCTTGAACTCTAAGCGTATTTTGAATTTCGTTCCTTGCCGGCGTAATTTTTGGAATAACCCCTCAGACTATGAGAAAAAGTTGGTTTGTATCCTTGTTGAAGTGGTGGTGTTCATCACCGTGCATATGTGTCACGTCTGAGTATACGTGGCAAAACCACGTCAATCGATGAGGCCAGGTGGAAATTTATTTATATTTAAAATTTTCCTTATTAACACTAACCTAACCTAATTAACATTTATCATATAACTTAATCTCAAAACAACTTAAGTAAAAAGGGAAAATTAGAAGAACCCCCCAAATCAGAATCTTGGTTCAGATTGGGTTTTTCTGGGTTAAATATGTTTTTGGTCCCTGTACTTTGAGCGAGATTTGGTTTTAGTCCTTCGCTGATGTAAAGGTGGATTTTAGGCCTCAGACTTTCATTATTGTTTGGTTTTAGTCCCTGCCGCCGGCGTGGTCAACGCCGGAGCTCCGTTGATCCCATGTGGCACTGCCACGTCAATTAATGAAGTACATGTGGCTTTTTTTTAATTTTTCATTAAAAAAAAAGCAGAACAAGCACAGTGGCACGTTTTCTCTCTTCTCTCTTCTTTCTCCTTTCTTCTTTCTTCTTTCTTCTTTCTTCTTCTCCCTTCTCTCTTCTTCATTCTCTCCTTCGAACTTCTTCCTTCTCTCCTTCGTTCGCTCATCACTCATCGTCATCTCCCTAGATCTGCAACAGCCCACACCTAGATCTACAACAACTCTGATCTCTCATTCCCCCACCTTCTTCGGACCCCCACCGCAACCCTCAAACCTCCCATCGAACCCCAACCATCCCACAAGCACACCGAAACACCACCCTCAAACTCCACCGAAACCACTGCAATCCCCAAAATCCAAAAGAAGAAGTAAGACCCCGTTACCATGACATCGTAAATGGAAGCAGTAAGACCCGAATAGGAAACGACACGACCAAATCTCACCAATTGATCGCGGGAAGGAGTAACTGGAGTGAAGAAATCCGCCAAAGCATCGATGAAAGGCGAGGAATCAGTGAAACGATGTGGTGAGGTTTGAAGAAGACACAGACAAGCACACCACTTTGTGGTTTCTGAGTTTTAATTTTTGGGGTTCTTCTATTTTGGGGTTTTTACCATCGATCTCTGATTCGAATCTCTCATTCTCCAAGGTTACTGTCGATGGGTTCTAGGTTTTGGCAGTGGGGGTTCTGGGTTCTTCGGGTTGCGGTGGATTCTGGGTTTTGGGGTTTCTAGGGGTTGGGGTTGCGATGGATTCTTAGTTTCTGGGGTTGTGGTTGGTTGATTTTGGGTTTTGGGGTTTCTGGGGGTTGTGGTTGTGGTGTGTCGGTTCTGGGTTCTGAGATTTTTTTTTGAAGATATTAAAGATGATGAAGGAAGTGTTTTTCTATATTGAGCTGCTTCCTAGTTTAATTCTTTGTTTTTGGCAAATTCTTAGTTTTGTGTCTTGGGTGGCTCTTTGAGGTGTTGGGCAGGTCATGGTTGCAGAAGTTGGAGGAGATGAAGATAGAGGTGAAGATTGGGATTTGCTGAATTTTTCTGGGTTCATTTCTGGGTTTTGTTTGAAGGAAGAAGAAACTTGAAGGAAGAAGAAGAAGAAGAAAAGTTGTGGGAGAGGAAGAACAAACATGGGAGGGGAAGAAGAAGCTTCTGGTTCTGTTTGCTGTTTTTTTTAATGAAAACCACGTGTACTTCATTAATTGACGTGACAGTGCCACATGGGATCAACAGAGCTCTGGCGTTGACCACGCCGGCTGCGGCAGGGACTAAAACCAAATAATAATGAAAGTTTGAGGCTTAAAATCCACCTTTACACTGGTGAGGGATTAAAACTAAATCTCGCTCTCAATGTACACGGACCAAAAACCCGGTTTTTCTTCATCTCCTTCGTGTCACTGTCCGGATCTAGATCTTGTGTTTTGGTGGGGTGAGGGAGTGGTGCAGGGACGGAACCAAGGGTGTTTAAAAGGGGCGACCGCCCCCCATTGGTGAAAATATTTCTTTTACCCACCATATAAATATAGGTCTCGCCCCCTATATGTGAAAGGTGTGTGCAACCACTTCCATATGAATGATGAAACCCGAAAAGTGTCTGCAGCCTTGTGTAATGTCCACATGTCACAGTTTTGTCCACAAGTTAAAAAAGCTTATCAAAACAAAATATTAGTCTTATGTCAATATCATTCACTTTCTGAACTTTTTTACTCTTCTTTATTCATGTCTCCCAAGTTCTATGGCTAGCCTTTTCCCTTCCAAATTCATGGCCAACGTGTGAAATTGTGATTCATCAAGAAAGCCAACTAGCCAAGTCATTTTCCTTCATGATGTAAGCAATTTTTTTACTTTCATTTCAAATCTATCTAATTTTATTTATAGCTTTTGATGCCAAGTTTTTTAGAGAGGAAAAAAATAGATATTGTGCCTCACCACCTTCATGTTGTCTGCTAGGGCTGATGGGTTTTGTGTTGGAAAAATTGTAGTATTTCAAAAGTTATTGTCCCACATTGCTAACTTACCAATCCTATAAAGAGTTTATATACCAAACTTCTCATGATATTGGTAAAATGCCTAGAAATAGAGTTGGTCTTGCGCGTTTGAGTTTTGGGCCAAATTGGCCCAATGCAGTGCAAATTAGAGGATTTTCCCCTGGCATGAAATAATGGGTCTGCAAGCCTTTTGTTATAAAGGTTGCCGCCCATGACTTAATTACTCACTTGCCTTGTTTACTCAGATTTTTTTCCCTAATAAATATAAGTCTATTTTCGCCCCAAATAAACTCGTGATTACAGGTCCAGTTCGTGCCTTCTCGTTGTTGTTCAGCTTTCTATTTCCAACATTTTGTTGGGAGAGGAGAGTTACTTACTTTCATTGAATGAGTTATTTTGTGTAAGAAATTAGGGAAAAGACAAGGGGCTTTGAACTGTGTGAGTAAGTAATATAGGAGTTATTGGCTTGTTCCAATTTTTTCTTAAGCTAGGATTTCGAACTGATATGCTCTTTTTGGGTTGTTTCAGCTGGTTGGGAGCATTGCAATAATGTGCTAATGTGTTCTACGTTGTCCTGTTTGTTGGGTTGTAATTGTCTAATGGGGTTGGGTTTGTTTAGTGTTTTATATGGTGGGTTAATTGGGCAGAGTAAATATCACTGTTGCATTGACTATGTTGCTGTCTTAATTGAATGTGAGAAGGGGCTACACATTAATTGAATGTTTTAATTCCAGTATTTGATCAAACTGAACAAAGGACTTGTTTTCCTTTAATTGAACCAAATGCAGCTCCAAAGCTCACGATGTTGTCGTTTAATTCATTTAATTGCAAAAGATAAAAGCCTATGTATTTGCATTGCCTTTCTTTGTACATTTTAATTATATGTTTTCTCTTAGTCTATATTTCATTTTGCACACAATCTTTTGTAGTTAAAAAATACCTTATTACCTATTTCTTCTTGGCAGTGAGTATTACTATGACAACTCAAAAAACTATTGGTTCATTCTTTAAGAAGAAAAAAGGCACTGATAGTAATCAACCTCAAACTATTGCTACGCCAACCATACACCACCACAAGATGAACGACCTTTAAAATGTAGAAGAATTCAACCAAAAGAAATGAATGCTATTGATATAGAGCGTGATCCTATCCTGGATTGCGTCCAATGATGTGGGAGTTTCCTTTTAATCAAAGAGATGAAATACGTCGTGCTTATCTTAAGGTTGGTCCATATCAACCAAGGCATATAGAATTTCCTTTTTCAGGAGAAAGTAATAATCGTCGACGATTTCAAGCTTCTTGGTTCGAACCACATCCATATTGGTTGGAGTACTCACTTAAGAATGATGCTACGGATTAAGACCATCTAATGTGAAATTTCTCTCATGTGTCATCATGTGCGAGTTTTGTGTCTATCTCTCCCTTCTTAAACATTTAAAGAGTTCTACTATATCTATTTAATGCATATATGTGAAAAGAGATAGACACAAAACTCTCACATAATGGCACATGAGATGATCCAAATCCATGATGCTGCATATTGTGTACCATAATATCTCTTAGGCAAGAATGAACCGGGAAATGCAAATGCATTTATAGTTGATGGGTTTTGTGAATGGAAGAAAGTCAATAAAGGTGTACATTGTCCTCTACTAGGACATGTGGGAAAAATCCCAACTCGTCACATAGGGTGGCCGTAAAACCTTGTGAGGATCTCAAGAACCAATCTCAACATATCCAAAGATTATTTGGAAAACAAGCATCAAAATAAATGGAAAATAACCGACCGCGGCTTAAGGCTACAATTGATAGTACTCGTTGGTTAACTTCCCAAGCATGTGCTATTAGAGGAAATGATGAAAGTTTTGATTCAAAATATAGGGGAAATTTTATTGAGCTGTTAAAGTTTATAGCAACTTATAATGACAAAGTTGCTAGTGTTGTTCTAGAGAATGCTCCACAGAATGTCAAATACACATCTCCTAAAGTTTAAAAGGAGATTTTGCAAATCATTCCGAGTAAAGTAGGAAATGATATTATGAAAGAAATTGGCGATGTCAAATTTTTCTTACTTATTGATGAAGCTCAAGATGAATCAAAGAGGGAGAAAATGGCTATCATTTTGAGATTTGTTGATAAAGATGGTTTTGTTCGAGAACGCTTTTTTCATATTGAGCATGTCAAATATACCATGGCATCAACTCCTATATTACGAATCAAAAACAGAGAATAGAGGAAAAAGTAATGAAGAAACAAAGTTTTCATTATTCTTCTTGAGCAGATTATACACAAGTAAAACTATTTATACAAGCTGAACTAATTGTAACTTGCAAAACTAACAATCCTAACCATCTAACTAATTGCAGAACTAACTAACTAACCACGCATGATCAGCATAACTATCAATGCTGACATGGCAAGTTAACTACACTTTACTATCATAACATCCCCCCTTAAGCCTAAGCATGGTAAATATTGACCATGTTTAGCTTGGATACTAGAAGATTATAGCGTGCAGGATGAAGTGATTTGGTGAACAAATCTGCTGTTTGAGCATGTGTGGTGACTGGAAGTAATTTCATAAGACCCTCCTATGCTTTTTGTCTAACAACATGACAATCTATTTCGAGATGCTTTGTGCGTTCGTGGAAGACAGGGTTAGCTGCAATGTAGAGATCACTCTTGTTATCACAGATTAAAATTGCTGGCCTTGTTAGTGTCACATGCAAATCATGAGGAAGAAATGTTAACCACTGTAGTTCACAAGTGGCACTCACCAAAGCCCAGTATTCTGCTTCATAAGAAGAACGTGCTATAGTGACTTGCTTTTTTGCCTTCTAGGTTATCAATAATCACCAAGAAAAAAACAAAAACCACTAATAGACCTGCGACTGTCTAGACACTCTCCCCAATCAGCATTGAAAAAACCCCTGAGTTGTAATGAAGATGATCTAGAGAAAAACAAGCCTTTGCCTGGTGTTCCTTTGAGATACCTTAACACTAGTTGAGCAGCATTAAAATGAACCATTGTTGGAGATGATAAAACTGACTCAATTGTTGTACTGCATACTGTATATCAGGCCTAGTGGTTGTTAAATATAGCAATTTTCCAACCAGTCTTCGGTATTGTGATATATTAGAATAAGCTGGGCCTGTATCTTGATATAACCTAATGCTAGGATCAGTAGGAGTGCTAACAGGTTTACAACCCAAAACACCTACCTCATTTAGCAAATCTAAACAATATTGTCTTTGACAAAGTGAAATTCCAGAAGATGAATGAGCAATTTCAAGGCCTAGAAAATATTTAAGTACCCCTAAATCTTTGATTCCAAACTGAACTTGTAGGAGCTCTTTAACATGATTTATCTCACTCATATTATTTCCAATAAGAACTATATCATCTACATACACCATCAGAATAGCTTTAGTATTTCCTTGATTGTTTAGAAAAATAGAATAATCAGCAGTAGCTTGAATATAACCAGAAGAACACAACAAAGTAGATAGCTTTTCATACTGTTAGCCTAGATAGCAACCTGAGAGGGGGGGGGGGTGAATCAGGTTTACCCGATTTTCGCCTTGATACCTTCTTACTTTCAAGATGAATATAAATACAAACGATTGCAGCGGAAATGAGCTTGCTTGAAAGTAAAGATGAAGGGTAGAAGAATGCACACACAAAATTTTATCCTGGTTCACCTTCTATCCACCGAAGGCTACGTCGAGTCCCTCAAGAAAACCCCTTGAGGATTTTTCCACTATTGATAAAAATCTCTTACAAGTCCTTACACCAAGTACCTTAAGAATTTCTATCAACCACCTGTGAAAGCACACCACTTTCAGTCCCTGAAAGTACACCACTTTCAGACCCTGAAGGCAAACCACCTTCAGTCCACACCCTAAAAGTACACCACTTTCAGTAAGAACAACCCTTCACCGAAACCCACGGTGAATACTCAATCTACCAGAAAGAGATGAAGAAGAGTTTACAATATGGTTGTATCAATCCTTTAACATACAAGCGGATTGATCATGAGAATTATGCTTTAAGGCTCTTAAGCATAAGAAGGATTTCTTGATTCTGAGTTCTTCAAGATATGAACAACTAAAGTGTTCTCTTAACAATGAAGATCATGAACTCAGAACTTAGGCTCTTTGAAAGTTTAAATATCAAAGGCTAATTTAACATGAATGAACAATTTGACAAAGCTTTGGCCTAATTCGTGTATTCTCATGTGTTGTATGTTTCTGGACTCAAATGGACTTTATATAGGCATGAGGAAACGTCCTTGAACCAATGCAACCCTTCCCAAAAGGTTTGAGACACAATGGTTCATGAAAAGATGCAACTTTTCGAGCATGTAATCGATTACATTACTTAGGTAATCGATTACACTAAGAAGCCGTTACTGTGACCATGGATGAACAATTCCGCTTATTTACTATGAAATGAATGAAACCCAGATCATAGAATTGTTCATCCATGATCACAGCAACAAAAAAATTCATCAATTCATCTTCTAGAAAACCCAACAACACCTAAAAAACCCAAGCACAAATCCAAACAACAAAATCCACCGGGGCTAGTGTCAGAAATCGCCCTCTACGACAGTGCACGACGGCCGGAGCGGCGAAGTAGAAATTGGATGAGGGGTTTTGTAGCGGTCACGACGAGGAACACGACGGCGATGTTCGTTTCCTCAGAAGCCATCTAAATCGGCTAGAAAACGGCGTTGTAGGCGGCGGTGTTGGCGGTTGACGGCGGCAGAACGACGGTCTGAACCATGGGTTTTGTTGTGGACCTCGTGGGGGTTCCAATGGTGGTGGTGGTTTCTGTTAGCCTAGATAGCAACCTGAGAGGGGGGGGGGGTGAATCAGGTTTACCCGATTTTCGCCTTGATACCTTCTTACTTTCAAGATGAATATAAATACAAACGATTGCAGCGGAAATGAGCGTTGCTTGAAAGTAAAGATGAAGGGTAGAAGAATGCACACACATAATTTTATCCTGGTTCACCTGCTATCCACCGAAGGCTATGTCCAGTCCCGCAAGAAAACCCCTTGAGGATTTTTCCATTATTGATAAAAATCTCTTACAAGTCCTTACACCAAGCACCTTAAGAATTTCTATCAACCACCTGTGAAAGCACACCACTTTCAGTCCCTGAAAGCAAACCACTTTCTGACCCTGAAGGTAAACCACCTTCAGTCC
Organism: Acmispon strigosus; assembly: GCA_030819835.1. NCBI lineage: Eukaryota > Viridiplantae > Streptophyta > Magnoliopsida > Fabales > Fabaceae > Acmispon > Acmispon strigosus. The sequence goes on from JAUAMA010000007.1 coordinate 36,542,373, forward strand.
CTGAAGGCAAAACCACCTTCAATCCACACCTTGAAAGCACACCACTTTCAGTACAACAACCCTTCACCGAACCCTACGGTGAATACTCAATCTACCAGAATGAGATGAAGAAGAGTTTACAATTTGGCTGTATCAATCCTTTAGCATATAAGTGGATTGATCATGAGAATTATGCTTTAAGGCTCTTAAGCATAAGAAGGCTCTCTTGATTCTGAGTTCTTCAAGATATGAACAACTAAAGTGTTCTCTTAAACAATGAAGAACATGAACTCAGAACTTAGGCTCTTTGAAAGTTTAAGTATCAAAGGCTAATTTGAACATGAATGAACAATTTGACAAAGCTTTGTCCTAATTTGTGTATTCTCATGTGTTGTTTGTTTCTGGACTCAAATGGACTTTATATAGGCATGAGGAAACCTCCTTGAACCAATGCAACCCTTCCCAAAAGGTTTGAGACACAATGGTTCATGAAAAGATGCAACTTTTCGAGCATGTAATCGATTACATTACTTAGGTAATCGATTACACTAAGAAGCCGTTACTATTTGAATTTCAAATTCAAACATGTAATCGATTACAAGCAAGCTGTAATCGATTACTTGCCTATGTGTAATCGATTACCAGAAGGGTGTAATCGATAATCGATTACACTCAAGTCCAATTTCCAGAAACTTGAACTTTTAAGATCGGCTTGAGTTTTTCTACTTCTTTTAACTTATGAAAACATTAAACTTGATTAGCTTAGATGTTTTAAAGAGCCTTTATACTCGAGAAGCCTTTAGAAGCATAACTCACCTATACTAAGACTTTTAGGCAGATGTTGAAACATAATGCACTGTTTCCTCTAAGTCTTCTTTTCTTCTTTTTGTCGATGAGTTTGTCGTCATCAAAACCTCAGCCAGGGTCAGGAGCAAGACCTTCTTCACAGTTTCTCCAAAGGACTTGCGGTTTGGCCGAAATCAAAGAGAGAAGGTCGCAATGGTGCGCTTTCCAGAACTGTGGTGGTGGAGATCGGTCGAAGGAACAATGGTGGTGAGGTTCGGTGGTGGTCTCTTGTGGTGATGGAGACCGTGGGAGTGGCGGTGGTGGGCGATCCGTGGCTGTCTTGGAGGATGGAAGAAGAAGAAATGGAGAGTAGAAGAAGAAAGGAGAAGAACGTTGATGAAGAGAAAGAGGAGTACACGTCATCAGACACATCAAAGGCCACCGTGGCAAAAAATTGAATATTTGTCATTTTCCATCCAGGGATCTGACAGAAAAATCTTTCAGGACTGGATTGACTGACGGCAAATTTTTGAGACAAAAACTAGATGAGGAAAAATAGTATCAGAACCAAATTGGAGGTTTACTATTATGGCTTAATAGCACATTTGGTCTCTCACTTATCACGAAAGTGCACTTTTAGTCCCTAACAAAAAAAATTAGCCATTTTCGTCCCTAACGTTTACAGACAGTTGCACTTTTGGTTTTCCATCCATTTCTGTTAAAAATCTAACAGTTTTCAAGTTTTTAAATATAATTAAAAATTAATAAACTTAAAACCTAGGAAGATGATGAATGCCCATATGAAAATCCTAGAAACAATTACTCATCATCTTCATTATCATCTTCTCCTCCCTCCTTCAATCATCATCACCAACCCAAAAAGAAAGTGCAGAAGCAAATTCGAGCAAAATTGCAATGAGCATGACAATGAAGAACAAAAAAAACTCATATCTACAGCAAGGAGCATGGACATACACAATTTAAAATCAAACCTAAGAAACCCCAACCCAGAAGTTTATCCTCTTCTTCATCTTCCATCTTCAATTGTGCAACTGTGGCACCTCCAAACCCCTGCGCCAGGAAATACCACTTCCCGCACCCAACCTGAAACCACCCATCACAGTACCTATAAACCATTCAAGTTTTAAACTTTATCATTTCATTTTGCTTTCCTCTCCATGGAACCCACATCCATGAACCCATTTTACCCTTAACATTCAATTAACCACCTTGATATTGAACGAAGGAGCATTTTGTGAGAAAACCATTTCTACTCCTCAATTTAATTCCTTTACAAATTTCTGTACCCAGAAAAAACAACTTCTACTCATTAAGAAAACCAAAACAAATTTCTTTACCCAAAATTGCAATTCCAAGTTTGAGCGTACGAGAATTTGTAAGAAAACCATTTCCACTCATTAATTTTCACCATGATAGTAATCACCACTGCAGGTGCAGTTTTCACTTCCTCACCCAAATACTCTGCAAATTAACCCTTCACCTTGAAGCACCGATACCTCCATTTCTAAATGGGTTTGGAGAAAAAAAAAGATTTTTTTAGAAGAGAGAGAGAGAGAGATTTGGGTATGTGGATCTAGGGTTTTCAGATCATAGTATTGTTTGGAAGAGAGTGTATATGCTCAACCCCACCCCCACCAACCGCGACCCCACTCGCACCCGCACCCCCACCTATCGCAACCCCAACCAGCCACACCACTGCAACCCCACCGCAACCCCCAACCCAGCCATCAGAGACGAAATGAGAGAAGGGAAAAGAAGGTGGAACCCATATCTGCATCGATCCACTTTTCTACCGTTGATGAAGGTTGATCCGACATGGAGGATAAAAGGAAGGTGGCGGTTGTTCCAGGGAAGGAGGAATCAGAGGCTTAAGAAGGTGGAAGGGTGGCGATTGAAGAAGAAGATGAAGATTTGGGATTAGGGATTTTGTTGGGAAGAATATTCAATATTGTTTCTGATTTATAATTTTTATATTTTTTAATTAATTTAAAGGAATATTCCGTTAAAATTTTAACAGAAATGGATGAAAAACTAAAAGTGCAACTGTCTGTAAATGTTAGGGATGAAAATGGCTAATTTTTTTTGTTAGGGACCAAAAATGCACTTTCGTGATAAGTGAGGGACCAAAAGTGCTATTAAACCTATTATTATTTATTTCTCATCACACCAAGTCTAAATCACTCATGTCACTCCCATATCCCACCAAAAATCAGAGTGTTTGCCATGCCCCAAAACACTCCGAACTCCGTTTCCCCCTCCTTTCTGCTTTCGATCTAGGAACACAATGCCATCAGCACTCACCACCTCAACTTCATTTTTATGTGCTTGTTTCGGAACTCCTCCTTTCCGTCCTTCTTACTTTCCCTGATTTTGCTTTTTCTCCAACTACATTGTGCAGAGTTGTTGAAAGTGTTTTCTTTGTTCAATTTCTAAAACAAGATGGTCAGAAAGAAGAACAAAGGAAAGAAGGAAGAGATTGCTGAGGATTGGTGTTTTGTGTGCAAGGATGGAGGACTCCTGAGGGTGTGCGATTACAAGTAAGTTAGGAAACATGAATGCATGGTATTTTGATTTTATCAAGTGACTCCTTAGGGTGTGCGATTTTAGGTAGTTAGGAAACATGAATTCAAGAATGCATGCAATTTTGATTTTATACATTTTTCTTTCACCAATGTTGGTCATTTCTGTTAAAACTAGCTAAGATAAGATGGGGATTTCTGATATCAGCCATGTAAACTCGTTTTGAAATGTCCTTAATGATGTTTAATGTTGCATTAGCAATTCGGTGAGATGGTGTATCATATAAAAATGAATTCAAGTGGTATCACCATTGACCATCATCCTTGAAGGTTGGAAGGGGCTATTTACTTTTTCCAGGACTCAGTAGTGAATTCCTAAAATAAATTATTCATGTGCTAAATTGAGTTTCTTTCTTCCCTGGTAGTCACTAGTTGTTAATTGCGGAACGGAGTGGAAAGCCAAAATTCCGCTATGCCAAAGCCCTCAGAGCGCTACGCCAGAGCGCCGCCACCATATCCACTATTTGACAACACGGGTAGTCACAGATTAGTTTGTAATGAAAAGAGCACTTACTATCATATACACACACACACACACACACACACATATATATATATATATATATATATATATATATATATATATATATATATATATATATATATATATATATGTTTAAAAACTAATTTTATATTAGCTTGGGCATTTTCATTTACTGCATAAAATTGTGAATTTCATGAAAATATTCTTTTGAAACGGTGAGGTAGGTCTTGTTTGCTGCTTGTATTATAGACGGTTGCAGACTTGCAGTCATTTCGTGCTTGTTTTATTCTATAGTATGTGCTTGGCCTTGCAAAAAATGGATAATTCGGAGGTAGGTTTAACAAAGAAGTTGCTGGTACTTTGTTTATTTATATTGTATTTTGCTGATCAAGTTGTGGTTTACTTTGAAATTTCTGTAAATTTGTTTTAGTAAAGCTTGGCTTTCACGATCACTATTCACTAGTACGTTTGTCAAATTGTGATGGATCTGGATTTGGGTCATATTACAAAGATCTAATTTGTCCTGTAAGTAATTTCTTTTTGATAGTTGATTAACTCATGTTGATTAAAGGGATTGCCTTAAAGCTTATCAGCCTCGTTGTGTGGGAAATGATGATACATTTTTGGAGAATGACAGTTATTGGACTTGTGGTTAGCTACTTCAACCTATCACTGTACCATTATGGCAAGGCATTCAAATACCTTTTCCTTTTTGGGCATGGTGCATATTTCTAAAATTGTTACCATAGTGTGAAGTGATTTCCCATTTTATAATTTCTGGGAATTGTGGTCAGATGCCTCAGATTTTCTCTTAAACACTCTATTACTAAAAATGCATATCTTGGTTATCGAAAATTTACCTGAATAGTTGGTATTTTAACAGGCTTCAACTTAAAGGTTTCATGTTTTATATGATCTATTTTTATTTTCCTGGCAATGTGATAGAACTCTGCACTGGAATTGGCAACCTTGTAAAAATTTAGTGCATGTGTTGCATGTCATGATTAAATCAATTTTGTCTGCTTTTTTTGTCAGTTCATGTTTTAGAGATTTAGGCAAAATGTTTTCTAATTCTCTTGATACTGAATTATTTTCAAATAAAATTATTTTTTGCAGGTTCACATTTTTGCAACCTTTGTCGTAAAACATCTAAGTTTAGGTGCTTATGCTGCCCAAGTGCTCTTTGTAGGAACTGCATCAATCGGGTCAACCCGACCCGGATGTGTCCCAAACGCTTGCTCAACAGGTGAACGTTGCTTCTGCTGAATCGTCCACCTATGATGTAGCTTCGTCGGACAGCGGCGGCGATTCTTGTGGCGGCAAACGCGGCGGAGGTCGCGGCGGAAATCGCGGCGACAGATATGCTAACGTCCAATGTCAGATCTGTTATAAGTGGGGCCATCCTGCCTCCAGCTGTTACCACAGGTACTCTGACCAGCCTGGCAACCAGCCTGGCAATTCTGCTCAACAGGCTGGCAGTCAACAGAGTCAAGGTCAAGGTCAACAATCTGGAGGTCAACAATTTTTAAATAGTCAACAAACTGTACAGCCTTCTTCCTTTGGGCCAATGGCCCAATATGGCTCACTGTTTGGAACTCCGTTTTTTGGACAACAAACTTCTTTTGGGCTTCAATCCTTTGGGCCACCAGCACCTTATGGAAGTTATTATCCATCAGCTGGACTTTGGATTTCTCCTGGACTCATGGGGCCTTCTTACATGGGCTCTTCTTTTCATCAATCATGGCCAGCCATCAACAATAATTCTTCTTTCCCTTTTGCCAGAACCTCTTTTCAGCATAGACCTCCACATGCTTTGCTCACAGGTCCTTTTACCTCCTCTACTGCTGTACAGTGCTGGATTGTACCTAAAGCACATATCTGAAAAAGGAAAATGATCTATAAAATGGAAAGCTTTCAGTAGAGTGCTCTTTAGTGGCATAGTGCATTGCTCTAGAAGGTCAACTTGTGTGATGTTCTTTTCCTGACATGACGAATTTGCATTCACCAAAGGAATAAACAGATCATCTTCAAAGAATGATGAGCCCCTAGGTTGAGTGTTCGATCCTTAGGAGCCGCACTCTTGGGGAGACCTTTGGCCTTCACCACACCCGGGTCGAAGTTGCAAAAGCAATTTAATACACCAAAAAAGAATGATGAAAACAACAAAGAAATTCTGCTCCAGCTTGATCATGTGCCAAAAGATGTACCTATCTGCAAAATTTCAGATGATGATTTTACTGAGGTATTAATGCTGTTGTAACTTGTTACAGGTTTTTCTGCTGTAATTTTACCCATTTCTAGAGACATTGGAGAAAATTAAGTAGAAGTTACTGAGTAAAATTGGATAATTCACATTCTCTAAATCATTTTTTCTTTAAGATGTTAAATGTTGATTACACTGTATTATTTCCTGCCTAAGAGCATAGATGGGTTTCTGAGGTGATCATTGTTTTTTACTCATAAGAGTTCTTTGCTGTTATCTCGAATATATGATCTGTGTATCCCTATTCCCTTAAGGAAATCATGCCCATGTTTCAGGATTCAGCTTCAGAGTCATTCATAATTATAACATTTAGCATTATCTGCAGGAAGAGTGTCAAGTTCTGTATCGGAGAATGAGAAATCGTCTGCTCAAACAGCCAACTATAGTAAGTTTGTTGCGTGTGTGTGTGATTTAGTTTAGTGTATACCATAAAAAACTTTATGCTCATTGATCTGATCAAAGATGAGTAAGGTCCTTGTAAAACCTTTCTGATTTTAATAATAGAACTATATTATTATGCGGCACAAAAATATGCTGGCTGTATTAGAAAATATCTGCAAAAAAACGTGAATGAAGTATAATCATTTAATAACAAAAAATATTGCATCTATTGAAGCTTATTTGCTGTACATCAGGTAGTTATAGAACCAAATTTGAGTAGCTACTGTTTATAAAAAACGTAGTTACTACTACTAAACCAATTTCCTTAAAATCTAGCCTTAAACTGATGCTTTTCACTTGTTTCAGGAATTCTTTTACCTGAGATATAAATGCAGCTGATCCTTCCCTTACCTTATGCTAGATAATCTCCTATTTGTTATTTCTTTTGGTAAACTCAAATGTATATGAAGTTAGAAGCCAAAACATGTTTTAACTCTTGAGCATTGAAGGCAGAGTCTAATTTCTTCCAGTCTCACATCATGCCCAATCTAACATTCTTTGATGTTTAATGTCCTGTAAATGAAGCTAATTTATATGTTAGTAACATAAGGACGGGACAAGTAAACCGGGGGAAGTAGGGAGTAGAGGGATGGATCACACAGGATATGATATAAATCAAGGGAAGTAGCATTAATAGTTAATACCAATAGCTTCCTGAGAAGCAAAATCATGGTATATATTTAAGGCCATATATCTCGGTCAGTTCAGTTCTAGTTTTGGGTCAGGACCTTAAACATGTAACTTCAGCTGCCGCCATACTGATTGTGCGGGTTCTCTCGTGGTGCGAGCTTTATGCTTCTTATGTGTAGGAGTTTGATTTGTAAGAATATAATTGATATGATTTGTAGAATAATGTGAAAAGTTCATAACCACATGTGGTTCACTGGTGGAGCTTGAGCGGAAAGCCAGAAGTCTGCATGAAGATATAATAAAGCATGTATGTAGCATATCAATATAATAAGGTGCACTTTGTACACTTTATTATTTGGGGAAAAATACAATCACGTTTCAGTTTTCAGTGTGCAATACTCTCTTTTCTTCTTCTCAAACACATGGTATTTCATAATAGCTGTGAAATGGGCAATTCGGGCCTTAACCATATTTCCTTACACTCTGAGTACATGGACAGAAAACTGAAGCTTGAGACTCCATTGGAACAATCATGTTAATTACGTAACGTTCCAAAAGTAATTCCTGAAATAGTTGATACCAATCGATCACCAGAGGGTTCACCAAGTAAAGATGGAATTCCAGAATTAGCCATTGGAGAGACTTGTGACTCTGGTGGATTCTATTCCAAACACAGTGGTTTTGCTCAATGTCTGAATAAAAGAACAGATGTTGTGGGTTTGCCAGGTTTTGTTACCTGTACTCCCTCTGTTTTTCTTAATCTGTTATGTCCTTCAATTTTGTTTTCTGTTGAAAATATTCTCTGTTGGTCAAACGGTAAGATATGTGTTGATTTAGATGGTCTGTCAATAAACTTGATTCCTGACAGCCTTACAGGATATTATGATATTGCTTGATGATCACTTCACCTACTGGGAAAAGGCTTTGGTTGTTGTTATCAAATTTGTCTTTCTATATAGGGTGTTCTTGATATTGCATCTTCTTCTGTATTATTTTCACACTCTTCTTCATGCTGTGATTTGTCAATTCATGAAGATTTTCTACAATTTAAGTAACTTTTTTGCTTTAAACAACAAAATTTATGTTTTACTCAGACTGTTAATGCCAGCAGGACATTTATTATGCATTATTAGGCCTGTTTTCTGGAACCATTATTGGAAAATTATCAGGACTAACTGTAATCATGATTTTATTATGTATTTATTGTGTTATAGTTGTTATATATACCTACTGTCAGAATATTCTAGGCTAAACTTTAGGAGAAAATCTCAGAATTTGATTTCTATCTATTTCAAGAAGAAAGGTAAGATAAGAACCACACAATTTTCCAAAATAGCTTTATTGAATTCTATCATGTTATCTTTTGATCTTTGACATGGTATCATGGCTTCAACTCTGAACCGTGGTCAAATAATTGCATTAGCATTACTGTTCTTGGCTGATATTGTTTTAAATGAGAACTTGCCATAGATGTTTATCATTCTCCTCTTCTAATTGTAGAACCTTTTTTTTTTATTCAAAAAGATATTGATAGTTCGTCCTCCAAACTTGCTTCATTATGAAATTTGTCTGCGGAAGTCTGATAGAGGCCGAGGACCTTTGGGACCCTATGAGAGTTGTGAGTGACTCTTCTTCTGACCGGGATTCTTTTGATAATCTTTTTCGTTTGAATCTTGCAGGTTCATTCCATGGGTCGTCAGAGTGGTGCTCATTTCTCTATCCCGGCCTCTTTGAGTGCTTATAGTTGGGTGCATGGTTGTCTGACTCGCGATTCAAATCGTAGACTCGTACGAGTTTGCGAGTTCACATGCCCAAATCGAGTCGACTCGCAGCTAGACTCGTTTTTGGATCAGACTCATGCTGACTCGGTCGGACTCGCTCCAACTCGGTAGACTCAAAAGTTTAGTTGCGAGTTAGTCAGTCACGGGTAAAATGAAAAAAAAATTCCACCTAATTTCCCAAAATTGAAGGTGTATTTAGGGGAAATTTCATAGGAATTATAACACTTTAGCCCTGTTCTGTTTTCGAGCCCTAGCACGTGAAAGGAGAAGAGCGTTTCTCGCCCTCGCCTTGCGCCGCTGCTGCTGACCGTCACCCCACCACCTACAACCCTTGCGCCGCCGCTGCTTCATCTCTGGTGTGGATTTCTTCCTTCATCATTCCTTCCTTTGTTCTGTTGTTCTTCTTCTTCTCTATGTTCTTCTCTATTTGTTATGTTGTTCTTTCCATTTGTTGTTCTTCACTTCTTCTCTATTTGTTCTGCTTCTTCTATTTGTTTTTCTTTCCATTTGTTCGTCTTTTTTTTCTCTATTTTTTTCTGCTTCATCCTCTCTATTTGCTGTCTCAATTTGGGATTTGTTTACTAGTTTGTATCAACAACAGAAAAATTCGGAGGTGGAAGATTCTTTGGTTTTATTTTGAATTGATATGAGAAGTGATTCATATATGAATTGTGAAATTGTGAATGGTTGATATGAATTGTGATTTGTCATTTGTGAGTTGTGTGACTCTTTCATATCTATCTAATTGATATGAATTGCAAACGTTTCATGATTTTATCTAGTTGTTAATACTTGTAATTGACAAACCTAGGGCTGAGGCTTTACTAGTTCTTATATTTTGCATAACAGATATCATAATGTCTGGGGCTGGTGGTACTTATGGTGTGGTACTTTGGTTATTTATGTGCTTTGTTGAACTTTGCTTCATTATGAAGTTGGATGTTGAATTTGTTTGGTTAAATGCCTCTTTGATGGTTCTAGTAGGTTATCTTTGTACATTCTGACAGGTTTTATTTAGTATTTTTTCATTTTTGGTAGACTCTTACGAGTCTACGAGTCAACTGACGAGTCGAGTCTACCTACCCAAAATGAGTCTGGCTAGACTCTAGAGTCTGACATCCTTGGCTGGGTGGATAAAGAAGTTCTAGGAGCTCAAAGTAGTTTTGAACCTGGATCCGAGGGAGAGATTAAGGAATGGTCAGAAGTGGCTCTGGAGGGTAACTTAGCTAATGCATATTCCTTCGCCGTGCCTGAAGTTGATGCTCGGACATGTGTTCAGAACATTGAGGGTTTCCATATGATATTCATACCTTCCTTTTCTCTCAATTAGAACTTAGGATTCCTTTTAACTCCTTTTTGAATGCTTGGGGTTTCATTAGGGGTTTTCAAGTTTTGAGTGACTGCTTCAATATTCCTACCGCTCATTTTCTTTTCTTCCATCACTTTCAAGTTGTCCGAACTTTAGGAACGGAGGAGGAATGTTTCATTACCCTTCGAAACCATCCTGGTCAAAAAAATTTAAAAGCTTACACAGAATCTTACAAAAAATGGTTTAAGGATGATTTGCCATTATAAAAGTGCCAGTGATGTCACCTCTTTTTGGAAAAAGGAGGATGATTAAAACACATTTTTTCACTGGGTTGGAATGTCGAGCATTATAACTAGGATTTGGCTCCTTGTAACTTGGTCGTTGACGAACTCTCAATCCCTTTTCTTTCATTAAAATTTGACGAACAACAATATTCTAAGACTTCAAAAAACTTTGTCGGAGCAAAGAAGCAATATTTTCCTTTTTGGGTTTTACTTGATCGGACATTGGTTGAGATTGACCAGTACTTAGTTAAATATATGTTTAATATTTCTTTTCCATGACTTTTCTTCTTATTGATATTAACATTCTTTTTTCTATTTACAGTTGAGAACGATATGGATCCTTCTGACTTGATGACCCAAATCCTTGCAGTTCAAGAGCAACAAAATGCCGAGCAAGAAAAACAAAATGTTGATCAAGATGCCGAGCAAGCCAAGGATCAAGAAAACAACTCGACCACCCTTGCTGCTGGTGGAACTGGCGACCAACATGGAGCTCCTGATTCCGGAGTTGCTGATAGTTCTGATTCCAGAACTGATTTCAGTCCTGAAGCCAACATTCTTGAAAATGGAATAGGTTCCTCAACAGACCCTAGGCCGACCATAATCTGTTACAAGAGAAGGAGAAATCCAAGTAAAACAGAGCCAGTAAAGAAAATGAAGACTAAAGCTGAGATAGAGAAAGAGAAAAAAGAGATGCAAGCTCATGAGAAGATTCGTCTTTGGGATCGTGAGTTCCTAAAGACTCCCATTGACTTCAAAGATGTTGGCAATCTTCTGTTATCTGAATTTGATCGTGGTCAGCTTGATTCCTTAAGCACCCAAGAAGTCATTGATTTAATGTTCAAAGAAAGTTTAAGGACTGCATCTGTTGCTCGATACGTGGGTTCGGTTGTCATTCCTAAATATGAGAAAATGATTATGAAAAATATCAATACAGTGGAAGTATGTACAAAAGATAGCAAAAGATTAAGTACCAAGCTCACTGATGTCGAGCAAGAGAGGGATAAGCTGGCAGAGAAGGTGAGAATTCTCAATTCAAAGATAGTCGGCTTAAAGACTAGGTGTTCTAATGCTGAAGCTTCTGCTACCTCTGCCGCTGCCTCTTTTGAACAGAAGAAGAATGAAGTTGAAAGCCTCCAAGAAAAGATCAATTCTTTGATGACCGAGAAAGAAAATAACTTTAAGCTACTTGAAGATGAACAGAAAAAGAATGAAAGTGTTGCAAAATCTCTTGAGTCAAAGAAGAAAGAAGTTGAAAATCTCACATCTTTACTTCTAAGGGCGGCCAAAGGAACTTTTGACAATTAAGTCAATCAGCTGACAATTCTTAATCCCGGACTCAAGATTGAAGGAGCTGCTTCTGATAATGGTTGCTCGGAAAGGAAGATACATTCCTTGCCCGGATGTTCATCTTCCTGAGTAATTTTAATTTCTTTTTTCATTAGTAATGACTATTCAGACTTGATATGGTGGTGGTTTGAGAATATCTCGAATTTATGAAGTATCCATTTCCCTTGGACTTATTTAAATTTCAAATCTTTGAGAAACAAATAATATGCTTTAAACTTAAGGCTGTGATTTGTCAATTCTCAAGATTTTCTACAATTTAAGATTTTGCTCGATGTCTGAATAAAACAGATGTTGCTGGTTTGCCCGGTATTCCTACCTGTACTCTCTGTTTTTCTTAATCTGTTATGTCCTTATAACTTCTATGTGCTTTCTGTTGAAAATTTTCTGTTGGTCAAACTTTAAGAGAGGTGTTCATTTAAATGGTCTATCATTGAACTTGATTCCTGACAGGATATGATGATATTGTTTGATCCATGTAGCCCACTTCACCTAGTGGGAAAAGGCTTTGGTTGTTGTTGATCAACATTTTCTGTATTATCTTCACATTCTTCTTGAGGCTGTGATTTGTCAATTCTCAAGACTTTCTACAATTTATGATTTTTTGTTTTGTTTTCCCATAACTAAACTCTTGTTTTACTCAGACTAGGTTCGCTTAATTAAATTAGAAGTTAGTGGGTGTTTGTGGTATTTTTTATTATTTGATTCCTATATTTAATCCACTATTTAGATGTGAATTCCTTGCACGGTCAAAAGTGACTTATCGGCCAAAAAAACTGTGAGCAACTACAATATTATAGGTTTCTTCCCCTCCACTTAATATGTAACATTCATTAGCAGATTCATTTTCTGTGGTTTCCCTGATCAAACTTGAAGTTAGCAAGGAACCGTGCATAGCACTAAAAAGGGAGCCGCCGAATACACCAGCTACACCTAACATGTGAAATGGATGCATAAGAATGAGGTTCCTTCAGCCAGGAAAAATTCACGTGCTGTTAATTTAGTTAAAGTTTTCATGGCTTAGGTACAAAGCCTCCGGCGAAGAAAAACCAAGATATAGGCACGATTATATATCAACGTTTTTTTATTGCTCTATACATTCTCTGGTTAAGTTAAGCGACAACTGCTAAGTTGCGGACGCTTCAGCAGGAGGAAATATAATGGAGAGTACGGAGATTTCTATTTGGCATTGTTTGGGTCCTTATGGTGAAAGGGAGGGCCCTATTCAATGTTTGTACTCAAACCTTGGGTGTGAATCTGCCTCTCATCCCTTTGAATTATATTGTGATAACAAATCTGTCATCAACATTGCTCATAATTGGACCAAACATGATTGAACAAAACATTTAGAGAATTTCACGGAAACAACCAATATAAAGAAACACTATTGTGTTGCACAGAGTGGGGGAACTCCATATTTGCATCTGAGTCATCATGAAGCACTGAGTTAACCATCACACAGACCTTGTTCGCATCCCATTGATCCTGCTCAAATATTACGCAACCTCCATAAGCTTCGAACCTGCAACGCAAATATAGTCCCCCATGTCTGCCGTTGTTTTTTTTTTTATAAGCTAAAATTTGCATTAAGACGGGACACTAGGGGTACCCCAATCCATAATATAGATGGAAGAAAGAAAAAAAATGAGAGAGGGAATAAAGTATCAATACATTCCAAGCTTCCCAACATGAACATGAATTGATCTAAAAAAATACCACCAATATCCCAACATTTTCAAGATAACAATATAACAGATAGGCAAGGGGTATATGATACCCCATTAATGGTTCCTTCATCGCAGCAGCATAGCATCCTCCAACATAATAATTAAGCCAGGGCCAGTTGCATATAAAAAGGCAAAGTCACCATATACTGGTTCAGCCATAAACCCAAATCACTCAATTTCCCATATATGTCCAACGCCTCCACCTATGCCATATTTGCTCCAGCTCCACACAGCAATTCAATCCCAAAAAATCTGTTTTCCTTCTTTTGTTTCTTGCACCTTCTGCGTTCCTCCATTAATGGCTATGTATTCATTCAGTAGCATAAAATGGTGAGCAGCTACCACACAATTCAGCCACCAGCCCAGTAATTTAAATTCTCCCTGTTTACTCATCAAATACTTCCCATGCAGTATGTTGGATTGACTATCCACTCATACAAGGAACATCTAAATGACTTCATTTTAGCTGAGATCCACTTCCAAGCTCTGACTTGTGCCAACTCCAAGACAAGGTTTGCGTCGACCTGTACTTGACAAAAAACAATAGCATTTCTATGTAGCCAAATAGACCAAGTCACCGCCAACCATATTGCACCCATTGCTTGCCTCTGCTTCTTGTTCCGGACCCCATACTCATGTTGTTCAAAATGCATCCAGCAAGAATTGGGCAATGCAGTCACAAATCCCAGGTCTGCCGTTGTTGAATCCTAGCACCGCCTTTCAAGTTCCACATGACCCAGTCATGAAGATCCAAAGAGAAGAAAGTATAGGCATCAAGAGTATCAATACTCGAGTTCCACTCCTCCTTAATAACTGAACAGTCCCCGAGAGGATGAGGGGGTGTCTCGCTCATGGTTCCACACAGTGGGCAAGTGCCAAAATCTGAAAAATGGTGTTGCATTCTCTTTTCGTTCATCATGAGGCAACCACTGAAGAGTTTCCACAAGAAGAGAAGAACTCATTGTGGCCCCTTCCAGCGCCATATCAGGCGCCAAGCTGGATCAAGAACAATAGGTTCAACATTGTAGGTAAGCATCACATACGCTGAACTCGTGGTGAACTCCCCTGTAGCAGTGAAGGCCCAGACTGAATCATCTGTTCAGAATCAACCCGTGCAGAATGAAGGAGAGAACCTCCTGGAGCGCAATATCTTGGATATAGTCTTGGAACTCTTGAGTTGACCACACGCCATTTTCACTAAACAAGTCTGCAACCACACAATCTCCACCATGTTCCGACATAGGCTCCATTGCGATGACCCCATCCACCTATCCTTCCAAAACCTCACTAAACGACCATCACCAACTTTCCACCGTATACCTTGTGAGAAAGAAGTCCAAGTTTTCTGAACACCATTCCAAATTGAAGATTTCGAAGCTTTAGGAGACACGAAGGGGAGAGAGCCATTACCACAACCATATTAAATTCTGACCCGAAGAGCTTTCGGTTCTTGAATCAAACCCCAATTCATTTTCATGAAGAGGGCTTGATTAAATTCATACATAACTTTGAGGCCAAGACCGGCATGATTTTTAGGAAAGAAAACCTTCAACCAAGGAACATGGCTATAGCTTCTATCGCTTCTAGCCCCTCTCTAGCTTTGTACAAACATACTTTGGGAGGAGCATCGTTTGCACACAATAAGTGGGTAGAAAAGGTACTACAAACTGGGCAATGGTAGCACGCTCAGCTAAACTCAAGGAGAAGGCTTTTTAAGAAGCCAACATTTGTTGTGATTTGCTCAGCAAAAACTCATAGGTGTCCTTATTCTTCCTCTTATGAATTAACGTGACTCCCATATACTTACCCAAAGGGAGATATTTGCATCCTGACTCAACTGATTGGCCACCCTGTAGTGAACATTGTGAGAGACCATCATGTGAGACTTAGCCAAGCTAACATTTTCCCCGAAGCTTCACAAAACCTCTCCATACACCTCCTCATCTAGAGACTTCCCCAAATAACAGTAAATTGTACCTCCTTATCATAGGCTTTATCTAGATCAAATTTAATTGGCACCCATCCTTTCTTCTGCCTCATCATGCACATAACGTGAAAAAATTATTGGGATATGACAATATTATCTGAACTATGCCTCTCCGAAACAAACTACACTGATTAGGATACACCAAGGAATTCAAGACAAGCTTCAACTTATTTTCCAGCACCGTTGTCATAATTTTGTAAACAACATTACATAAGCTGATCGGGTGGTATTGCTCCAAGCTATCCGGATTATTTACCTTGTGAATAAGAACAACCAAGGCCTCATTAATATCCTGGATTCTGCTATGATCAAGGTAGCATCCCTAAATAAACTTCACCACTCAGTCACCCACAATCTCCCAATGCATCTGAAAAAAGATTGGTTAAAGCCTATCAGAACCAGGGCCATAAGAGCTCCCATATTGAGAAATGCATGCTTCACTTCCACAGCTGAAAATGGGGCTTGAATTCTGTCCAAATCTTCGTGTGCAGTTACAGGGAAGGCTCTCTGTAACTCCCCAATTCCATGTCAGGGGTCACATAGTAATTAACAAAAACTTCCATATAAACCTCTCTCAAAACTCAATGTTTAAAACAGAACATGGACTCAAATAATATGATATAATAATACCCATACTTATATTAAATAAAAATAGGGTATGACAAATAAAATAATTCTTAAGTCTTGCACAACATGTGCCCAAACGAAAATATTAAGAGTACGAATGACAATGGAAAACATAAATCTTCAACTCTTCATCGTTTGATCCTCCAAGTCTTTGAGTTATTCCAATGCCTCTTTAAGCTTTGCAACATAATCATTCGTCACGTGAATCGTCAATCTGATCATTTATGGTGTTAAACGCCCAAACAACAAACAAAACAAGCAGAAATGGTTTATGCCGAGTGCCCTTTGTTGTGGTTGGCCATTCACACTGGGAAGCATGTAGTTGTGTTTTATTGCCAGTTATAAACAGCATGATGGTATTTCTTTGCATTGTGTTACCTGTCTGCTGGTAAATCCTTTTTTACCTACTCTTTACTGGGGACATTGAAGGAAACTCTAAGGATAATCATTGTGATGTTTTAATTCTTCATTCTTTGATCTCGTAGAATGTGCCAATACTTTGTGCTCCATATCTTTGTTGTTTAGCCCAAAAATCATGATTGATTTGGTCCCTGTATGTTTAAGTGGTTTTACGTTAATATTTAATAAACTTTCTAGTTTGGACTTTCTAGAGTCAATGATTTCCTATTCCAATTTTGCGATGTCTTAGCTTAATGTTGTTTTAACATTTCTTGCTTAAGTTTTCTGATGTTCCTTGTTGTTATGTTACAACTCGATCTTGTTGTTTATGTTTTCTTCATTTTAATATATTTATGTCGATGGATATTTTCTTGACCTGTGAAGTGGTTTGTGAAAATAATTGTTTCACCTTCTTTTATAATTCCAAGTTTCCTTTGAACTTGCAAGTTGTAGCTGTTGGAAATATGAAAAGAAAGTCCCACATTACTAAGTTCGAGATAAAATTAATAGTATATAAACTCGAGAGTTGCTATCCCAAATGTCTTAAGGTTTTTGGGTAAAAACTTCTACTCCAGCATCTCAAGTCCACTTTCTCTGATCCCACGCAGAAGGAGCACAAGCCCACAACGACGACCTCACTGGTTGGACTTGAGGGGGAGTGTTGGAAATATGAAAAGAAAGTCCCACAAGGACCCCTTCCTTTTCTACGTGGAACTGGGGTCAGTTTCCTACACTTAATTTCCTTTTTTAATCTATGTGATTAAAATCATAACTTGAATTTCATACACATAATTAAATCATATTTGATGATCATCCAGGTATGTCGGAGTGGCTGAAGGAGAGGAAGTGCAGGTGGCAAGTGTGTTTTGTTAATTTTGTTAATTTATAACTCAGGCTTTCTATTGAGAGGGAAACAAGTTCATTTGGAGTGAGTATAAGCACAAGGTTCCCTTCTCTCTCTTAGACATGGTTTTATTTTCTCCTGCCAATTTCTATTTGCATTATCCTTGTCTTTTGAGGTAGTTAATTGGTTTATCTAGCATCTCATAACTCAGATATGATAAATTGATTGTGTTATTTTTCTTCATTTTCTTTTGTTCCCTTTTCTGTTTTTCTTGACTACTACTTAAAAAAAATCATTCTTAAGTGATTGCTAATTAGAATGGTGAATATTTATTTTTTAATAAAAAGATAAATTCTTGATGACTGGTTTAAACTTGGGTTTAATTTTTTTATTATGGCCCTGTTTTGTTTATGAGATTGGTTTGATTCTGTTGCTTATCATGTTTTTGTGTCAATAATAGTTGTAGTCATTGGTTCTTGATTCCTGATCTTTAAATATATACATGTGTTTATCTTATTAATTTACTTTTGGGTGATTTCTTGTTTGTCTTTATGACTCTACCAATTCTGATATTTCCTTGGAGTTTTTGGTTGATATTTGATTCATGATCATAATGAAACATCTGATATTATGTATTCTGGGTGCCCTTTTCACCATGAGAAGTGTGGTAAAGCCACGTTATTGTATACAATTTCTTTCTTTTGTGGCGGTTTGATCCACCGCATACTCTTTTCTTTGAACCCGCAACTAAGGGAGGTTATAAACCCCCGCTGAACAAACCCCGCTAAATAGTGCATGTCCGAGGGGTTGCTTAAAACCCCCCGCTGAAGGACTTGTGGCAAGTGCAACTTCGAGATTTTTTAAAGCTGCAGGTAAATAGCTTGTGGCGGTTGAAAACACCCGCTAAATGCTAAAAATAACCGCCGCTAAAGGATATTTTTTTTGTAGTGTATCTTGAGAGGAAGCTTTATCACCTCTACAAGGTGGCACGACGAGCTCCTCCATGTCATGGTGGTGGTCGTCGCAAAGCTAAGAGAAGAAGAAGATGATGATATTGGTAGCGGCTTGGAGGGTGTTAATAACATGGTGGTTGGAGTGAAGAGTTCGAGCTTGATGATGAAGAAAAGAGGAAAAGGAGATGGTGGTGGGGATTCGACGAATAGAGGAAGCAAAAGATGGTGGTGTGGGTAGTAGCCGAGAGGGGGAATGAAGAAGAAGATTGTGTGGATGGGGAGGTGTGTCATGTGGGAGGAGATGATGAGAAGAAGTGGGGGTTTGAGTTGATGTATAGAAAACTTGAAATTAGTGGAGGGTGGTAATCACATTAAGTTAATGTGGTGGGGGGAGTGCAATATGATTTGTATGCATATTTTGGTGGGAATGTTAGCTTAAGTTTTGATCTCACGAATGAAGTTATAGGGATGTGTTTAGGGACTGAGAGTGAGATATAAACATGATATTATTGCGAATGAGAATGTATTTAAAGTGATTTTAAGCTTAGGTGAAATGAGAACCAAGTCCTCGGGGAATATGATGAGCATTAAGCACATAAAATGATGACATTTCATGATCTTATGCTCTTAGGATTTACTATAAAGTTTAAGAAGAATAATATTCAAGGATGAGAAATCTAAATTTTAGAAAGCTCAAAGCTTTCGGGGTGAGAAGAGAATAATTGAAAATTTCCATAAATAGTTTACATTTTTATGAATTCTATGAATTCGGCACGAGCTAAAACAATATCGTGCGTGGAAGTTATTAGATAAATATGGAAACTTATATAACGTCTTATAAGATGTTTTGATAGTTATAAAAATTTTAGCCTTTAAATAATACAACTTAACTTCCCAAAATTTACTTTTCATACTTATGCCATTTTTACATTATTATAGCTTGTGTCAATAATTTAGTACCAATTATATTTGAACTAAATCTAAATATAAAATTATCATGATTTATGAGATTGAATAAAACTAGGAAATTCACTATTTAAGGAAATATTTATATATTTTAAAATTAAGAAATGAAATACAATGTCTTAAAATCTTGCTAATATACTTAATTTTTTTATTAATATAATTGGTATTAGTGCTTTAATTAAGAACTTGTTCATAAATCATGAGTATAAAACCTTCTCACTTCATATATTTATTTAAAAAAAATTCTCAAATTAAATATGCGTAAAATTTCTACCTTGTACGCATTTCAAATAATTCACTAAGATGTGTATTCTTAAAATGAGTTTTTTCTTTTTAATAGGTTCATGTAAAACATATTATTTTATATGCCTAAGCTACTTAAAAAATTGTAGCATTCATGTTTCCAATATACTTTTAAATTTTATTTGTTTTATAAATCGTTAAATTAAAACATGAATTCTTGTTATCATAGATTTTAAGTAAAGATCTTATAACTTATATATTCTAGTCAAATTATGTTATTCAAAAAATATATATTAATTTTTCAAGACTTTGAGTATACTTTAGACGTAAATGTACTTGATTACACTACTATAGAATTGTCATATTACCACGGTTCCGGACAGCATATTACCACAGTTTAATTGTGAAAAATGTACATATGAATGGCATGTTAATGTGTATGAGTCGTTAGCCCATGCCTTTTATTAGGATATGACACCAAAATCCCAAAACTCGAGTGGCGGGAAAAATACTTCCAGTTGAAATGGTATGATGGTGCTCCATCGACTTTGGATTTCCACTTCTTGGGATAGACCATGGGTCGCCTCGAATTCCTGACGCGTCCTAGCTTTTGGTAGGATAACATTACTCGTTGCCAACCACATTGGGCCTTCCCCATGTATGCATGAAATGCCATATCAATCATACATACTAGGTTAACATATTTAGCCAAGCATAATGCCAAGATTAACAAACTATAATCAGGCATGTAAACAAGATTAACAACTTTAATCAAGTTAACTGAAACCGCTTAAATTGCAAGTTCGGGTTCCTTATGAATGCGGAGCCTTGTCCGTCTTATAACTAAACGTCTAGTCACTTGACCTCACACACCAATGACTCTACTTTGAACTACTATCAAAACAATACTCAAGCATGCATGTTAAAGGATTACACTCAACATGTCATTGGGCTTGTAACATAAAGCATGTTATCATTGATCAACTTGTCAATTAGGCATGGATATTTAGCATACTATCATTCCCATCCTACCACTAAGGAATACAACAACTATCAATCAATCTTGCCATTCATAGGCATTCAACTAGTCAATCAATCTAATCCTGCATATCAGATGCCTTCAGTTCCATGCAATTTTATGACTTAACCACATACAATTGTCTATATCCATATATGCTATAAATAGCCATAACGAAATGCCCTTACCGTATGCATTTTCCTTCCTATGCCCCATACCGTAATATATATTTATTTTTTTACCTCTATTACCACACGGTTCCTGCCTGAACCGCGGTAATATATTTGGTTTTTTTTTTACCTCTGTTACCATGGTTCTTGCCCGAGCCGCGGTAATATATTTGGTTTTTTTAACCTCTGTAACTACGGTTTCTGTATGAACCGTGGTAATATGTTTGGATTTTTTTTTACCTCCAGAGAGGCATTTCTTCATTGTTTAGGGGCGCTAGGTCGCTCAGCGACTATCAAACAGAATTATGCAGAAAAAATAGGGTAATTTCAATAATCTATAGTGCTACGTACAAATTAGAGAATAATCAAATCATTGCCATCATGCATTAATCATAATATTATAAACACCACCCAAACAAGCAACTTCAGCAATAGAACATTGATGTACAACATTAATACCTCGTTACTTCTATGCAAAAAACAACTAGAACTATTGATACTGATCCTAATATCTGGTTCCTTGAATTCCAGCATGACTGTTGAGAAAAAAATTGAACTCCGTTGGATGGCAAATGGTGGTGTCAACAACAGTTCCTGACATTATATTTCCAAAAATCAGTACATGTGCCAGAAATCAGGGAAAAGGGGAGGAACATATTGATTCTGGAATCGATTTCATAGAATCATCGGAGTCATCGGAGTCTTCGGAATCGTTAATGTTAATACCCCTTGACCGGAAGAATTTTACTCTGATCTCCTAACAAGCCAATTCCTCTAAAGCGTTCCAAGCAAAGAAGGGCAAACCATTTGGACCACTGAGCAGTTTTGTCACGAGAAAACCATAGGGAATTGCACTTTGTTTGTCAACCAGAGCAGAAGCAAGATGATTGTAGACGATGTCTACAATATTAATGTACTCTTCATTCAGAATTGTGTAGATGATAAACAAGTCTTTTTCAAGCACGTCTCTCTGACGATCTACTCTTTGACAAAGCACGGTTGTGATCAGTAGACGCAAAACTCTGGCAGAATAGGTGAGGGATGAGTAGAGAGAGAGGCGTTGGAGAGAGGATTTTCCATGCAATAGACGACTTCATCAATATGTTCTACATCACGGTCTCTTTGCCAGAATTCAGATTATGTCACTCCTTCATCCTCACTATTGAGGAGTTCAACAAGTTTCTCTTTGGTTATGGAGAAGTCATGATTCAACACTCTTCCAACGAAGCCTCTGTTGTGAACAAAGGACAAGGAGGACCAGAAATGCAAGATGAGTTCTAGGTATGATGACTCATCAAAGGCCTCACGCAATGCCCTCATACGTGTGTTACGCAGAGCATTGATGCTAGGAACTTGATAGCGCTGTAGTTCTGGGAAGTTGATAGTAAAAGGAAGACAGGTGGTCACGCCATTTGCCATTTCTATTTCTAAGGAATAAGGAATATAGGAGCAGATGATACAGGGAAGATGATGGAGTGAAGGATGGAGAACAGATGTGAGATACATCTAGAATTTATAAGCAAACGAGGGAATATGATAAGTTGCAAAGTAAACGCGCAAGATGAAAAGTTGCGTTGAGAATTGTGAAACTTATGTGGGGAACGCGCAAGATGAAAAGTTACAGAGTAAAAAGGGAAGCAGTTACAAGATATAATAATGAAACGACGCATGCTGAAGCATTTATGAAGATAGCTGACAGGACTAGGCGACGGAGGCGACGTCCGACGCTGTGACTATTGAGATAGCTGACAGGATTAGACGATGGAGGAAACTTTCTCATGATAGAAAAATAAAAGAAAACCCTAATTCTGAACAACAACAAAAATCTTCAAAACAAAACCCTAGAAGTAGAAGCAGGTCAAGAGTACTCACGAGTGAGGTAGAGAAGCGGCAGTGCCATTGCGGAGAGAAGGAGTGTCGGTGATGAGGTGCAGCGGTAAGGAGCGACGGTCATGAGGTACATCTGCAAGGAGTGATCGAGGAGCGGTGGTGATGAGGTTGAAGAGCGATGGAGTCGTAACAGAGAAAGGGGAAGACATACGATTTTCGATCTCCAAACAAGGGTTTCCTAGTTAAATCATCACCATTTTTTTAATAATATAATTTCTATTACCACGGTACCTATAACAACTGTGGTAATAGACACTTTTAATTGAAATATAGTAATACATGTTACCACGGTTCTCATAATAACCATGGTAATAGGCGTGTTAATTAAAAAATAATAAAATCTATTACCACGGTTCACCAACCAACCGTGGTAATCAGCTGTGTTAATTAAAATTAAAAAATAATAAAAACTATCTCAGTTACCACGGTTACTATATGACCGTGGTAATAGAGCACCTCAGTTACCACGGTTCAACACGGAACCGTGGTAACAGATCTCCAGGTAGCTTTTTGCCATGGTTCCACACGGAACCGTGGTATCAAGGACGTGGTAAAAATGTAATTGTGTAGTTATGTAAAAAAATTAAGAGCTTATGATTATAATTAATATCTAAGTATAATTTTACTAATTCTTGATAATCACCTTAACCCGCACACTATAGACATGATATCCAAGATGATGGAAAATGATTATGTTACAAAACTATCCATAGATTTTTTTACCAATAATATATCCTCTTGATGGAGAATGTGTTCATATTCAATCTATAATTCTCTTTCTAGGATAAAAAGACTCATATTCTCCTTCACCATAAAACGTTGAAGCCCTTTTAATTTGTCTTCCACTTTCCTCTTCCCGTGAAAGATATTTGGAAATACTTTTATACTAAACTCCAAAGCATCTCTTTTCACTTGATCCAGACTCTTGCGAATACTCGACACCATTTCTCCCATGATGGTGTTACAATGCTATCAAAATTTGTATGAATGTATTTGCTACTTAGAATATAAATGACCTATTTTCCTTCTCAATATTGAAACCACCTCATCGTAATATGAGTGGACAATGACCTAAGTGTACTCTAGTAAAGTTCTCTAGTACAACTTCCAAGAAAATGCCTCGCAAACGAATGTCTCTCAAGACTTGGTCTAGGAGCTTAGACAAATTCTTCCTAATTCATTCCTACAAAAATAGGTAAATCAATTTTCAAGGGCTCCTGATCAAATCACACTCCTCTTAACATTCCAAAATTCACGTTGTCATGATCATTTCCATTGGTATGGTAAATATTGTTTTATCACGACGTTCCTCCACAATTTCGTACTATGCGGTAGTGGTAACAACAACTTGAGCAAAAGAAGTTGCAAACCTTCATATTCAACTTTGTACTAATGGTTTAAGATCCATATTCATCTCATGGCAGGAATATTAAGACCTATCTCAATGCATATTCAAACAAAATAATCATCTAATGATAATTATGGTTTTCTTATCTACCTTGGTCGGACGCCCCACCACTGAAGCCAATGCCAACAACATTTTCTCACTGTAAAAATCAGTCCTAGACTCAAAAATTGAATTTAAACCAATATTTTATCCACCCTTGCTTCTGAAATCACAAACTCAGGATCCTCATGTCAAATTAAGAGCTATTAGTCCTAAATCATCCATGAGTCTTCACTCACAACCTTATCTCTATCCATTTCCAGATCAAAGGAGACCATAAAGAAACCATTTCCTATGTCTAGGACCTCTATAATTCCTAAAGGATTCTAGATGGCGTTCGAATTTTCCTTTATTGCAAGATAACCTATGTTTTTTTCGAATAAATTGACGATCAAAGTATCTCAACAAGGTTTTCAAAGAACTTTTGAATACTGCACCATCGATGATGCACTTTGGCAACGACCTACTTCCGTCTTCGAACTTTATCATGACTAGATTTTCCTTAATAAGTTAATAAGGTTTGCATTCACAATCTAATACTATTTATTGAAATATCTTTTAAAAATTTACTTATTTAATAATATAAAAAATTATTAAGTGAATTTGAAATATTTTAAATTATGTAATAATTTTTTAATAGCATCAAATAAGTTATAATAGTATTTTTTTATACTTTTTATTAAAAGTAAAGTAATTTTAACTTTTAGAATTATATTAAGTTATGACTTTAATAGCTAAAAGAACTATTTAGTAAATTTTAATTTGTTTAACTTTGATCATAATTATTTTTCTCTAACATGTTTCCTTATGTAATTTTTAATAATATATAATACATTAGAAAGTAGTTTTAATTTTTTTTTCAAATGATACACACATGCGTTACAGTTAATATTAAATACCTTATAGAAATATTTTTTACTTTTAAAAATTATTTATTAATAAATAGTATTTTATCATTATTAATTCTTCACATTTGGTTGTATATCAAAATATTACTTAGTTTTTTTTTATTTTATTTTTTCTTCAGTTTATGATTGATAATTAGTATTCTAACTATTTTTAATTAGTACTTAATAAGTTCACTTTTTTATAAAAAATTGAAAAAAATTATAATTAATAAAACTAACATAAAATAGCTATCAATATTAATATTGTTATTAAAACAAAGCTCAAGTGATTTTTACTCATATCTAATACCCGTGCGTTGCATAATATTTTATAATTATAAATTTTTAAAATCACGTATGAATTATTATAATTAATATAAATATATACTTAGGAATAAAAATGTTTCATTATAAAATATATTGAAATTAAATGTAATGCTTTTAATAAACATTTTTCTAAATAACATTTTGAGTATAATTTATACATTTGAAAAGAGTTAAATAATTATAATATATATATATATATATTTAATGTATTTAAAATTATTGTTTAAAATAATGCATAACACAATTATTGTCAATATTAAACAACATGCATAATCATTTAAATTTTTTAAAATAATTTCTAAAATATATATTTACAAAAGGCATTTGAGAATTGACTTATTACAATATTTTATATGTTTATATTAAATAAAAGATATTACTTTGTATAATTTGAATGTGTTTCCAACTTGAGGTCGATAATTAATATTTTAACTACTCCTTATTTTTATTTTTTAGTTATGTGGATAAGATTTTTTACAATTCATATATAAAAAATTAGTGAAAATGATAATAACCAATGCAAAAATCGTTTAAAAGTGTGTGTTCTCAGCTTGACCATACAATTTCTTTCAGCTTTTAATTTTATTATTTAGTATAATTATTACAAAGAAAAATTGTTATTGTTTAATGTATTTTCACAAAATAAAAGAATATAAAGGTAGGAACTTAATGTATTTAATGCAAAAAATCAACTCTCTTTATATATATATATATATATATATTTTGATATATTAATATTGATACTATAACCACCTATTTTTTAAGATAAGGAATAAAATTACATTTTTTCAATAATTTGGAATTGGATGTATATGTAAAGAAATTTAAAATGAAATTGATTAATAATATAAAAACTTGATGGTTATTTATTTCTTTCTTATCACACCACGTCATCACTGACTCGACTCACATGTCCCACCAAATCAGCCTCTGGGCCCTATCCGCTTTTCATGCCTCAAAGTCTGAGTTTCCCCCTCCTTTCTGCTTTCGGTCTGGAAACAACGCCATCATCACTCACCACCTCAACCTCAACCTCATCCTAAGAAATTCTCAGGCTTTCTCTCAGTTTAAGGTTTTAGTGTGAAGCATTGTCTGAGCTCTTCATTTTTGTGTGTTTGTTTCTTTCTGTCCTTCTTACTTCCCCTGATTTTGCTTTTTCTCCAACTAAATTGTGCAGAGTTGTTGATCAGAACAGAACTCGTGGTTAAAAGTGTTTTGTTTGGTGCATTTTTCTGAAACAAGATGACCAAAAAGAAGAACAAAGGAAAGAAGGAGGAGATTGCTGAAGATTGGTGTTTTGTGTGCAAGGATGGCGGACTCATGAGGGTTTGCGATTATAAGTAAGTTCAGAATCATGAATTCAAGAATGCATGTTATTTTGATTTCATAAATTGATTGTTGATTATTGTAGTTGAGTACATTTTTCTCTGTTGAAGAGGTTCACCAACGTTGGTCATTTCTGTTAAAGCTGGCTAAGATAAGATGGGGATATCTGATATCAGCCATGTATACTCGTTTTGAAATTGAAATGTCCTTACTGATGTTCGATGTTGCTTGACAATTTGGGGAGATGGTACCTCAGGGTAGGGTTTTAATGTTTATTGTATCACATATAAATGAATTCAAGTCGTATCACTATCAACCTTGAAGGTTGGAAGGAGCTATTTTCTTTTTCCAGGACACAGAAGTGAATTCGTAAAATAAATTTTTGATGTGCTAAGTTGAGTTTCTTTCTTCCTTGGTAGTCACAAATAGTGTTATCAAATATCCCCCATGGCGGAATCTCATGGCGGGTTTTTGGTTCTACCCATAATCCGCCATCTGCCATCATTATTTGTCAAATACAGGTATCCTCCATCGGACACAATCTTGTTTGAGTTGGGAACATTCACATCCTGGTGGGGCTATCTCTCCCAATGAGGGTTTTCCCCATCCACAAGACTCGAACCTGAGACCTTGCTTAAGGAGAATCAAGCATGTACTACTTGAACCAACCACCCGTTGGTTAAAAGAGCACTTACTATCATATATATATTAATTTTAAATATATAAGCTTGGGCATTTTTATTTACTGCCTAAAATTGTGAATTTCATGAATATATTCTTTTGAAACAGTGAGGTAGGTCTTGTTTCCTGCTTTTATAGAAGGTTGCGGACTTGCAGTCATTTCGTGCTTGTTTTGTATTTGGTACTTTAAATTTTATTTTATTTTGTTGATCAAGTTGTGGTTTACTTTGTGATTTCTGTAAATTTGTTTGACTAAAGCTTGGTGATCACTATCACTAGTATGATTGTGAAATTGTAATGGATCTGGATTTGGGTCATATTACATAGATATAATTTGTCCTGTCAGTACTTTCTTTTTGATATTTAACTCGTTTGCTTAAAGGGATTGCCTTAAAGCTTATCATCCTCGTTGCGTGGGAGACAATGATTCTTTTTTGGAGAATGACAGTTATTGGACTTGTGGTAAGCTACTTAACCTATCACACTACCATTATTGCAAGGCATTCAAATACCTTTTCCTTTTTGGGCATGGTACATATTTCTAGAATTGATACCATAATGACAAGTGATTGCCCATCTTATGTATTTTTGGTACTTATGGTCAGATACCCCAGTTTTTCTCTTAAACACTCTATTATCTGAAACTGCATATCTTGGTTGTCTAAACAATGCCTGAAAAGTTAGAATTTTATCAGTCTTTAACAGAGATTTCATGTATTATTTGATCTATTTTTATTTTGCTGGCAATGTGATAGAACTCTGTGCTGGTATTGGCAACATTGTAGAAAATTTAGTGCATGTGTTGCTTGTCATGATTAAATCAGTTTTGTCTGCTTTTATTTTTTATCAGTTCATGTTTTAGAGATTTAGGCAAAATGTCTTCTAATTTTTTTGATAGTGAATTATTTTCGAATAAATTATTTTTTGCAGCTTCGCATTTTTGCGACCGTTGCAGTAAAACATCTAAGTTTTGGTGCTTATGCTGCCCAAGTGCTGTTTGTGGGAACTGCATCCATTTTGCTGAATTTGCTATTGTCAAAGGGAAAAAAGGATTTTGCAGACACTGCTCAAAACTTGCATTTCTAATTGAAGGAAATGCTGATGCTGATTCTGAGGGGGTAAGATTGTTTTCAATCATCTGTTATATGCAAGAAGAGAAAAAAATATGATTCTATAACAGTACTTGGATCCCTAAATTTCATAACAAACGAAGTAGCAAATTTCTGTTTGTTTACTATTTATGTATATTGGCAAATTGAATTTTTTTGACATAAATTACCAATCTTAGTGGGAAGAGTTACCTGTTAAAGAATTGCAGGATTTTTATGCCTGAGCAATAATAATAATAAAGAGGCACGTGTTCTGTGTTTTTTCCCCTGTTTTGGACATTTGTTAAAAGGATTTGATTTGATGTGTATAAAATAATAAATTTGTTCTATTAATGTTTGTAAAAGAAACCTGAAACACATTCTCAAACAGGTTGTTGCCTGTTATTTTTCTTAAAGGGGAAAATTGTTTTTGAAAAACATTTTACAGGAACCAAATTGGCACTGTATATTTTACGTTCCTATCACTTATATGAAATGCGAAATATAGGAAAGTCAGATTCTATATTTTGCGAGCTTGGCTCAACGGTAAGGTTGCTGCCATGTGACTTTGCGGTCACAGGTTGGAGCCCTGGAATAAGCCAATTGCAAAAATGCAAGGTAAGACTGCCTACATTAGATCCACAGAGTGGGGTCTGGCCCCTCCCTTGACCTCCATAGCGGGAGCTTTATAGCACCAGTTTTGCCCTTTTTCCCTTACTAGAAAAGTCAGATTCTAGTGAATTCAAACTAAAAGCATAGTGCGTGTAATATAATGTTGGATTCGAATGAATGGGAAGTTTCAAACACATGACTGAATAAAAATCCATTTGTGAAGTGTAAACCTAGTTATAGAATCTTACCTTATTAAACAATAACCAAGTGTAATTTTTTTATTGACCTTAGAATAAGTTTTGTTGATTTTTCTTTTCATTTATTGGAAACTTGGAGTCGAGTAAGGAAATTTATATCTGGGCCTATACTCAATTTACTTTTCTTTTTATCTCCTTATCTTCACACGCTTTTTTATTAACAGGGAAATGTAGATTTCAAAGATCGAGATACATATGAAGGCTTATTTTCAGAATATTATGAAATTATTAAAAAAGAAGAAGGGCTGAATCCTCAACATGTACACTCTGCCCATAACTTCTTGAAGAATGTCAAAAACAAGAGTGATTTGGATCTAGATGAAATAGCCAAAGAGGAAAAAGATATTGGAGAATCTGAAGATGGGACTGACTTTGAAGTTTCTGATTGTGATGACCTGAATGACAGAGCTGGAGTTAAATCAGCCAGGAAAAAGAAGTGCACAGAAAAGCTAAAGTCAGCAAAAGGAAAGGTGAAAGATAAGAAAAAGGAATTTACTGGATGGGGTTCAAGAAGACTCATAGAATTTCTTAAATATACTGGTAGAGACACGAGCAGAGAATTATCTGAATATGACGTTGCTTCGATCATTACTACGTACTGCATAGAAAACAAGCTTTTTCACCCCCAGAAGAAAAGAAAGATAATTTGTGATCAACAACTAAGATATTTACTGGGGAGGAAATCAGTGAACAAAAATAGCATTCAAAACCTTCTAGCACCTCATTTTGCAGAGAATTTTGAGGAAATGGATGATGTCACTGGTAGTTCAGAAGATAGGGATGATAATGAGACATTCAAAATTTCGACTCAGAGGAAATTGATCTCAAGTATCAAATCTTGTCAGAACCTAGTTTCTGAAAAGACTCAGAGCACCTTTGCAGCCATAGTTAGTTCAAACCTCAAGCTTGTGTACTTGAAGAGGAGCTTAATGGAGGAGCTTTTGAAGCAACCAGAAACTTTTGACTGCAAAGTGTTGGGAAGTTTTGTAAGAATCAAGTCTGACCCGAATGACTACTTACAGAAGAATTCATATCTGCTCTTACAAGTAAAAGGTAATCTTTGTGGATTGTGATGGCTTGAAGTTAATGGTCATAAAAAATCAACCATACAATTTTTTGATTTATGAAAGCGTAGTAGCTTACTTTGCTGGCTGCAAAAGGTTTTCGAGTATGAGATCTATAATGATAGTGTCATACTTTCATTGATGACCTTATTTTTAAAATGCTGTCAGTGTCAAGAGTTCCTGACAAGCATTGAAGGAATGAAGAACTGCAGTATTCTTCTGCAACCTTTAGTAAGATATGCAAGTTAAATGAAGAAAAATGAAGGTTTAAAGAACAATAGCTATTGACAATTTTTGTAATAAAATAAAACTAAAAGATATTGCAAAGAATGTTATATTGTGTCAAATGGCTCAATTATATTATTTACTGAAACCTTTAAATATTTTACCCATAAAGCAAACTATTACTTTTTTGTTTGATTGAACAATATTAATGTTCAGACGGTACATGTAAGAGATCAATTTGATCAGCACACGCCAACTATATCTTCGGCATCACATTTTCATGCAATTTATTTTTAAAAGCTTAATTAAGTCATGTGTGTAATTTTTGTAAGTTGCTTTAGTTGGTAGAAAAAGAATATTACATATAATCAAGTCATGCATTGTACCTATCTGAAAAAGGAAAATGATCTATAAAATGGAAAGCTTTCAGTAGAGTTCTCTTTAGTGGCATAGTGCATTGCTCTAGAAGGTAAACATGAGTGATGTCCTTTTACTGACTACATACTTTTCTAATATGCATACACTGACATTACGAATTTGCATCCACCACAGGAATAAACAGATCTTCAAAGAATGATGAAAACAACAAAGAAGTTCTGCTACAGCTTTCTCATGTGCCAAAAGATGTACCTATCTGCAAAATTTCAGATGATGATTTTACTGAGGTATGAATGCTGTTCTAACTTGTAACAAGATTTTCTGCTGTAATTTTACCCATTTATAGAGACATTGGAGAAAATTAAGTAGAAGTTACTACGTAAAATTGGATAATTCACATTCTCTAAGTCATTTTATCTTTAAGATGTTGAACTTTGGTTATACTGTATTATTTCCTGCCTAAGAGCATAGATGGGTTTCTGAGGTGATCATTGTTTTATCCTCATAAGAGTTCTTTACTGTTTTCTTTTTAAGGATTCAGCTTCAGAGTCATTCATAATTATAACATTTACCATTCTCTGCAGGAAGAGTGTCAAGATTTGTATCAGAGAATGAGAAATGGTCTGCTCAAACAACCAACTATTGTAAGTTTGTTGTGTGTGAGTGATTTAGTTCGGTGTGTACCATAAAAAACTTTATGCCCAGTGATCTGATCAAATATGAGTATGGTCCATGTAAAACCTTTCTGAAGTTTATTAATAATTCAATAACAAAAATTATTGCATCTATTGAAGCTTCTTTGCTGTACATAAGGTATCTATAGAACCAAATTTGAGAAGCTACTGTTTATTAAAAATGTAGTTACTACTACTAAACCAATTTCTTTAAAATCTAGCCTCAAACTAATGCTTTTCACTTGTTTCAGGAATTCGTTTGTCTGAGATATAAATGCAGCTGATCCTTGCCTTACCTTATGCTAGATAATCCCCTATTTGTTATTTCTTTTGGTAAACGCAAATGTATATTAAGTTAGAAGCCAAAAACATGTTTTAACTCTTGAGCATTGAAGGAAGAATCTAATTTCTCCATTTTCACATCATGCCCAATCTAACATTCTTTGATGTTTAATAACCTGTAAATGAAGCTAATATATATGTCAGTAACATAAGGAAGGTACAAGTGAACCGGGGGAAGTGGGGAGTAGAGGGATGGATCACACAGGATATGATATAAATCACGGGAAGTAGCATTAATACCAATAGCTTCCTGAGAAACAAAATCATGCTATACATTTATGGCAACATATCTAGGTCAGTTCGGTTCTAGTTTTTGTCAGGAGATGTAAACATTTAGCTTTTCAGCTATTTTAGGCCATACTAATTGTATAGGTTTTCTCTTGCGTGCGAGCTTTATACTTCTTATGAGTAAGAGCTTGATTTGTAAAAATATAATTGATTGGATTTGTAGAATAATGTGAATGGTTCATAACCACCTCTGTGTTTCACAGCTGGAGCTGGAGCAGAAAGCCAGAAGTTTGCATGAAGATATAATAAAGCATGTATGTAGCATATCAATATTATGGTGCTGTGTAAATCCCTTTAGCTATTATAAACCTAGAATTCAATATAATTGAAAATTTCAATCTCTTTTTGTATAGAAAGTAAACAGGCAAAAAACTTATTATTTTCCAAAATTTGTGGTAAAAGTTAAAACTCATAATATATGCATAGAATTTAGAATCTTATGAAATTTGGTTAAGCACATGCCAGGAGGCGCTAACTGAAATTTTAAAATCCTCCCTTAAAGTTATCACTTTAATCCTTTATGCCTAATACTTTATTTGTCTAATGGCTTACTAACATCATTGAATGTTCTTGATTCCAGTTTTTTCGACAATACAAGAACACCACACCTGTCAATTTTTTTTACTGATGTCTTTCTCTTCTGCTTTATATGGCAGTGGATTCGAAGGGAGTTAGCATTGTTACAAAATCGCATTGATCAGGCCAATGAAAAGGGACGGAGGAGAGAATATCCTTTCATAATTAGTATTTTTTAATGTTGCCTATGAGTAGGAACTAAATGCCAAAATGTTGTAATTGTTAATTTTTTTCCTAGTGTTAAAGCTTTTATATTGATTCGTTTTATGATGCACTGTTTTCTGTTCTTTTCTGCATGGTATTATAATAGATGTAAATGGATAACTCAGGCCTTAACCATATTCCCATACACTTTCTGAGTACTTGGACAGAAAACTGAAGCTTGAGAATCCATTGGAACAATCCCGTTTATTAAGTAACATTCCAAAAGTAATTCCTGAAATAGCTGATACCAATCCATCAGTGGAGGGTTCACCATGTAAAGATAAGCTTGAGAAAAATGGTTTGCCAGAATTAGCTATTGGAGAGACTTGTGACTCTGATGGATGCTATTCCAAACACAACGGTTTTGCTCGATGGCTGAATAAAAGAACAGATGTTGCTGGTTTGCCAGGTTTTCCTGCCTGTACTCCCTCTGTTTTTCTTAATCTTTTATGTCCTTATAACTTCAATTTTGTTTTCTGTTGAAAATATTCTGTGCTGGTCAAACGTTAAGAGAGGTGTTAATTTAAATGGTCTGTCATTAAACTTGATTGCTGACAGGATATTATGATATTGTTTGGTCCATGTAAGCCCACTTCACCTACTGGGAAAAGGCTTTGGTTGTTGTTATCATATTTTTCTTTCTATATAGGACGTTCTTGATATTGCATCTATCTTCTGTATTATCTTCACATTCTTCTCCATGCTGTGATTTTGTCAATTCACGAAAATTTTCTACAATTTAAGTAATTTTTTGTTTTAAACAACTAAATTCATGTTTTACTCAGACTGTTAATGCCAGCAGGACATTTATTATGCATTATTAGGCCTGTTTGCTGGAACCATTATTAGGCAGATTATCAGGACTAACTGTAATCATTATTTTATTATGTATTTATTGTGTTATAGTTGTTATATTTAATTACTGTCAGAATATTCTAGGCTAAACTTTAGGAGCAAATCTCAGAATTTGATTTCTTTCTATTTAAAGAAAGAAAGGTCAGATAAGAGCCACACAGTTTTCCAAAACAGCTTTATTGAATTAATGAATTCTATCATGTCATCTTTTGATCTTTGACTTGGTATCAGAGCTTCAACCTTGAACCGTGGTCAAATCATTTGCATTAGCACTATTGTTCTTGGCAGATATTGTTTAGATCTTGTGGGTTCTTGACCATGGTTCTAACAACTTAGCTTTTGTAGTTAGTCAGTTGGTTAGAACAATGGAAACCATGCTCTGGTCAGTGACTTGATTGTAATTATGAACTTGGTCGTTCGGGTCGACCAGCCTGAATGGCATCAGCCATGTGGTCGTTTGGGACGACCGGAACAGGAGCCCCCAACTTGGCGTTTAATGTAAATGAAATGTGCTGATGAATAGACAATGCTAAGTTAAGCAATAAAATATGCTAAATGAGTAAGTAAAATATGTTCCGAGATGAAATGTTACAAACTGTTGCTTGGACATTACTTAATAAACTTTTCCAGGCAAAGAAGCAATCTTTTCCTTGTTGGGTTTTACTTGATCAGACATCGGTTGAGATTGGCCATTACTTAGTTAAATATATGTTTAATATTTTTTTTCCATGACTTTTCTTCTTCTTATTGATATTAACATTCTTTTTCAATTTACCGCTGAGAATGATTTGGATCCTTCTGACTTGATGACCCAAATCCTTGCAGTTCAAGAGCAACAAAATGCCGAGCAAGAAAAACAAAATGTTGATCAAGATGCAGAGCAAGCCAAGGATCAAGAAAACAACTCGACCACCCTTGCTGCTGGTGGAACTGACGGCCAACCTGGAGCTCCTGATTCTGGAGTTGCTGATAATTCTGAGGCCAGAATTGATTTCACTCCTGAAGCCAACATTCTTGAAAAAGGAATAGGTTCCTCAACAGTCCCTAATTCGACCATAATCCATTACAGGAAAAGGAAAAATCCAAGTAAAACAGAGCCAGTAAAGCAAAAGAAGACTAAAGCTGAGATAGAGAAAAAGAAAAAAGAGATGCAAGCTCATGAGAAGGTTCGTCTTTGGGATCGTGAATTTCCAAAGACTCCCATCAACTTCAAAGAGGTTGGCGATCTTCTGTTATCTGAATTTGACTGTGGTCAGCTTGATTCCTTAAGCGCCCAAGATATTGTTGATTTAATGGTCAAACAAGGTTTAACGACTTCATCTGTTGCTCAATACTTGGGTTCGGTTGTCATTCCCAAATATGAGGAAACGATAATGAAAAACGCCAAAGCAGCAGAAGTGAATAGAAATTGTATCCTAAGATTAAGTACCAAGCTCACCGATGCTGATCAAGAGAGGGATGAGATGGCAGAGAAGGTGAGAACTCTTGAAGAAGAAGTTGTCAGCTTAAAGGCTAAGTGTTCTTATGCTGTATCTGCTGCTACCTTTGCCACTGCCTCTTTTGAAGAGAAGAAGAAAGAAGTTGAAAACCTCCAAGAAAAGATAAATTCTTTGATGATGGAGAAAGAAAATTTCTGTAAGCTCCTTGAAGATGAGCAGAAAAAGAATGAAAGTGCTGAAAAATCTCTTGAGTCTAAGAAGAAAGAAGTTGAAAATCTCACATCTCTACTCAATGCAGTCAATCAGCTGACAAGCAAGGAAGGAAGATCCACTCCTTGCCCGGATGTTAATCCTCCTGACTAATTTTAATTTCTTGTTTTTTTCAGTAATGACTATTCGGACCTGATATGGTCGTCTTTTGAGAATATCTCGAATTTATGAAGTTGTCATTTCCCTTACTTGGACTTCTTTTAATTTCAAATCTTAGGGTGTTTGTTACAAGTTAAAAAAAATATTTCTAGGTATCAGAATTCCCAGAAATATTATGATAGGAATGTTATGCCCGGGTAGACTTATGAATGTGTTTGGTTAGTATTTACTATTTAGTATTCTTTGGAATGTTTTTAATTTAATTTAATTTAAAAATTATAAAATAGAAGAAAATGTGATAGAATTTGTTAGTAGGAAGTTACTTGCACTTTCCCATGGGAATGTAAGATTCCCAACCAATTTCATGGGAATGAAATGAAGGGAATTATGGAAGTTATTTCACTCCCGGGAATCATTTATACCCGGACATCAATTTTTCAACCTTATAACAAACGCAGGAATATGCATTCCCAACCGTCATATTCCCGGGAATGTATTTTCTAACCTTCTAACAAACGTTCCCTTAGGAATAAATTATATGTTTTAAACTTGATGGATTTAAAAATAACTATTGAATTTAGAGAAACTGAGTAACTGAATATTAAACTGAATGTGTAAATGATTTCATTAAACTGAGAGAGGATACAAAGTAACCTCATATAGGTAGGCTATACGGTTACAATTAACAACCACTAACAGAATGAAGGAACAAACAGAATGTGGTCTGAGTTTGTTAACAAACTCTGATTCTAACAACTAACCAAAGTCTAACTACAACACTACTATTTACTTAGTTACAAAGTTTACATATATTCTCCAATATAACCCCCTTAAAGTCAGGGTGTGAAGAGGCTGAATCTATCAAACACTCAGTGTAGATCGTAGGTCAGCAAACCGGGTTTTAAGTTGATAACTTCAAGGTAGTTAAAAACAAAGATAAAGGTAAGTCGTACCCGTAAGTTTAGACTTAACTTCAAATTTGATGAACCTTTTGTTTGGTCGGATAAGGTTCTTTTATGCTTGAAATTTTTGTAACTTAAAGCTTTTTTTTTTTTGTGAATCAACTTAGAAGAGGTGAAAACCTAATCTTTGTGATTTAATCCGAGATGAAAATCTCATCTTCTAGCAATCAACTTAGACAAGGTAAAAATCAAATCTTTGTGATTAAGCCGAGATGAAAGTATCGTCTTCAAACAATCAAACTTAGACAAGGTGAAAACTCAATCTTTGTGATAGATCCGAGATGAATTGGATAAATTAATGCATGAAGAGTTGAAGGCTTAAATCTTTTGTCGTTCTTATGTTTTCTTTTGGGCACGAGTTTGTGCAAAACTTAGTATTATTTTGACTATACGTCGGTAACATTTTATTATAAGTAATGAGAATTATTATATTTATTATTATTATTATTATTATTATTATTATTATTATTATTATTATTATTATTATTATTGTTATCGTTATGTTTTTGAGAAAATGAGTTTTTGAGAGAGGTTTTGTAAAAGTTTCATTCGGTTACTAATGTGACCCCTGACCCAAAATTGGGGTGTTACACTTCTTATGAAGAGATTGCAGGCAGTTGGTTTATCAGGTATATGAGGTCATCTTAGTTTAGGAGATTTTATAAACGTGATATATTTCTTCTCTTGATGTCGTTATTGTATGATAAAACTATTTGCGCCAGTGAGTGACTGCTGGATATGACTGTTACTGTTTTAGTTTATAAGTGAGAGTTATGCATACTTTGGTTTCAAAAATATTTTAGGAAACGGAAAAAAAATATACATGCATTTTTATAGCTATTGAAAGATCACCAGCATATTTATTTTTGGAAAGGATACTAAGTAACACCTCAAAATCGAGGCGTTACACAATATTATTTCAACCTTTTTAGGGTCGGCTTACTCAGTTGCAGAAGTGGTTGGATATTGCTATGAATCCACACAGCACATGAGCGCCCCCAGAAGGCTTAGAGGTGTGGATAGCGTTCCAGCATATGAAGTGTATCATTGAGCAGAGCAAGAAGAAGCACGTTCGTGGCACCTCGAGCTCTCGATGAGTTGAATATTTGATTGAACTTTGCTGTTTGTCTAGCAATTTGTACCAATTTGCAGAAGTTGTTGGATTATTGTTATTTGAATATTTATGTTTTAACTTGTGATTTGGATGATTGTTGGATGATTTATATTTATGGGTTATGGTATTTGGATGATTTGGAGATGTTATATTTGTACATGTTTTAGCTGCATAAAACATTAGGATTTGAGTGAAGCGTTACATTTTCACAAAATTAAAATGATTTTTAACTACACCCCACTCTTGTTTGCGGTAGAAAAAAAAACCGCAGTCTTGTTTGCGGTAAAAAAATACTGCACATTGGTCAGTAGAATGTATTTCATATTGGGAGTTGGGTTTGGGGCCATCACCATTGGACTTGCCACCACCCCATTTTTTGCTTAATTCCAAATATACCTTTAATATTAAAAAAAAACCTAAAGGTGCAATGGACCCATCTCTTTTTCTTCTCCTCGCACCATCCTTTTCCTTTGGGATTATCAAGTAAGTAGTCCCTGTCTTTGTACCCGGATTTGATCTAGGTCCCTCATCGGAAAAATCTTAGCAAAAGGTCCCTGTGTTTGTAATTTGTTTTAAGTAGGTCCTCGCCGGTGACCGGAGCTCAGGCAACTGATTACATGGCATGCTGACTAGGTAAATGATGCACATGTGGATTTTACAAATCAGAAATTAAAATAAAATAAATTAATAAAACACTTGAAGTTACAATAATAACCCCACTTACAAAACAATCCCTAAACCCCCAAAATCCCCAATTCCTTCTTCATTCAAATCGTGCTTCTGCTGCTGCCTTGTTCATCTTCACCTGCGTTTTTCTTCACCTGGGTTCCTCACCTTCGTGCTTCTTCACCCAGCTTGCACCTGCGTTTTTCTTCACTCTCTTTCTCCTGCGTTTTTCTTCTCTTTCTTTCTCCTGCGTTTTTCTTCTCTTCCTTTCTCCTGCGTTTTTCTTCTCTTTCTTTCTCCTGCGTTTTTCTTCTCTTCCTTTCTCCTGCGTTTTTCTTCTCTTTCTTTCTCCTGCGTTTTTCTTCTCTTCCTTTCTCCTGCGTTTTTCTCTTCTTTCTTTGTCCTGCGTTTTTCTCTATACATTTACTGCTTCCTTCTTCACGTTTTCTGTCAGTATCAGTCCACCATGTCATCTGGGTCCTCCATTCGTGTAAGACCGAGTTCTGCAGGGGCTAAGGCAAGGTGTGAATGTGGTATTCCCCTACTAGTATATACTGCTGAAACACATGGAAATCCAGGTAGGAGGTTTCTGAGATGCAAAAATTGGCAGGTAAGATTCACAAACTCCTCTTATATTTTTGCTTGTTTGTGTGATAGTGTGGCTAAAGCTGAAATTCATGTCATTTTGCAGCTTCCAGGGAATTGTGGATTTTTTTTTTGGATTGACGGTCCTATAAAGCAAAGGCATGCACCCCATGAGGCTGAAACAATGAGCATGAATTCTGCTACTAGCTATAATTCACCCAATTTAATTCAACATGTGGAGGATAGCCAGAAGAAGATTAAAAAGTTGAAGAAGAAGCTTGATGCAGAGAGATTCCAAAAGCATGCTGCATATGTGTTGGTTGTAATGTCTTGGATTCTTACAGTATGGAGTTTTTGGGTGGGTAGGGGTTGAAGTTATGTATTGATGTAAGGGGTGAGGGGAGAAGTTAGTGAATTTAATATCTGACAGTTTGTTGAAGTTATGTAGTGAATTTAATATCTGACAGTTTGGTTGTTTCAATGAACTTGTGAAATCTCTCAAACATCACATGACTTGCTGTTATAGCAATTACATCCCATGAGTTTCCCTGTTATTATTGTAGGTAGTAACAAAATCGAAAATAAACTAAAATCACATGACTTGCTATTATTATAGCAATTGCATCCCATGAGTTACACTGTGATTATAGCAATTACTCAAACTAAAATCACTCAAATATGAGTTCCCCTGTGATTATAGCAATTAACAAGCAATTACTCAAACATGGCATATCCTGTGATTTTAGCAAGTACCAATATTGAAAACAAATAAGCAAATCACAAACACTGTGATTATAGAATTCAACTTGTCATTCATTGACCAGTGTCAAAATAATGGTTATAGAATTAGTGGTCCACAACTGCCAACCTGTCTTAATGTCAATTACATAATCCAAAAAATAGACCATAGTGGCCATATGGTCCACATGATGCTGTACAACAAAAAGCAGCATGTGCATCCCCTTAGAATAATAAAAAGCAAAAGATTCTTGAAATTAGCATATAAATGCCTGACACATAGTCTATGCGCCATTCCTTCTAGAAACTCCTCTTTAAAAACTTCCATCAAACCCTGTTTGTAAAGTACAAAAAAATTGCTCAAATTAACTAATGCAGAATGCAAACAAAAGCAAATGCAAGGGAAAAACAGCTAGGCTTTTTACCTTTTGTTGATCCGACATAAATGTGAACTTGTTTGTGCTTGCACCCCCTATGTCAGATAGCAAAAGCTCCATAAACCATTTCCAACTGTCTTTAGTCTCCGACTCCACAACAGCAAATGCAAGTGGAAAATATTGGTCATTTGCATCTCTGCTAACAGCTGCTAGAAGAATGCCTCCATGTTTAGTCTTTAAATGGCATCCATCTAGACCAACGAATGGTCTGCACCCATTTACAAACCCCCTTTTACAACCATCCAAACACATATAATATCTACTAAATCTGGGATACAGCTCAACTCTTGGTGTTACGAAATTCATCTTACAAGTATTGCCAGCTGATCTTTTTCTCAATTCATTACTGAACCTCCATAACAATGTGTACTGCTGATTAATTGCACCCTCAACCTCCTCTGCCGCCAGCTGATGGGCTCTCCAGGCCCTATATCTTGTGATCCCTGTTCCCATGTTTACCCTGAAGTCATCAACAATTTCATTAGTACTCATCTTCTTCACTATTCTGACTTTGTTCAGGAGCTTTTTCTTCACCCATCGCACACTTGCAGATTTGTTTTCAAAGACCCTAGCACATGTGTGTTCCCCAACCAGGGTCTTGATTCTGAATGTCTCCTTCCCACCTACTTTGCTGCATAAAATGAGAAAATCACACTCTTCACTTCTGCAAATTACTCTACACCTCTTGCTGTCATTCTTCTTGTACTTGAAATGTCTACCATGAAGCACACAGTGCTCAATAACAGCATCTTTGAATTGTTGCATTGAGGAAAACTCCATTCCTAGCTTAAACTGGAAATCTGCACACATGTCGTCTTCATAGAATTTAGGGAACCGCCTCTTCAAATTACCTTCAATATCACTTCCACTTGTCATACTGTCAATGTCCTC
Source organism: Acmispon strigosus (assembly GCA_030819835.1). Taxonomy (NCBI): domain Eukaryota; kingdom Viridiplantae; phylum Streptophyta; class Magnoliopsida; order Fabales; family Fabaceae; genus Acmispon; species Acmispon strigosus. The sequence goes on from JAUAMA010000007.1 coordinate 36,583,533, forward strand.
ACTCACATATCCACCTTCAAAATCATCTTCATTACCAATGCCAACAGTCCCTCCATCTACTCCATCAAACATGTCCCTCATTTGCTCTCTGAACAATGTCTCTGCTCCACCCATTTCATTCTTTTCAAACCCATCATCATTATCCAAGTCCCTTTCCTCTTCACTGTCACCAAGCTGAATGCCATGTGCAGAAACCTCTGAGTTTTCACTATCTGCTTTATCTTCATTAACAACATTAGCATGTACAGTGGCATTAGGAGTATTATCCGGCTCTTCGGCTTCAACATGTTCTGTTACTTGGGGAGTATTTTCAACTTCAACTTCAGCACTCTTAAATTCAGAAGGAGTCACATGGGGGGCATCTTCATTATCAGATAAAACAACAACAACAGGGGGATTTACCTGCTTTTGTGGGCTCTTCACAATGGCTTGCAGCCGATGTGACCTTCTCACGGCAAGCTTCTTACGAGGTTTGCTTTTCTCCTTACGCTTCACTTCAACAGAATCTGCAGCATGGGGAATAGGCAGAACCTCATCATTTTGATTAGCGGGCACAACGGGATTATTAGCCAAATCCTCCACATACAACTGCGCATAGATACGGGTTTCAACTGAATGCCTAGCCATTTCCATAGCATCTGCATCGCTTGTAAACTTTCTAAAAAAGCCCTTATTGGCAACATCCTCAGGCTTTCTCCACCATAAAGCGGTCCAACTGTGGCCAAGTCCTTTCACCAAATCCACAGTCTCGAAGAAGGACCACTTGTCCTCATCAAGACCATGATGGACACTCTTAGTTCCACCAAAATAATGCACGTGCGGAGCTGTTCCAAACCATCCACTATGACGAATGACCAAAGTGAACACCATACTGCAATCAGCACATACATGGTTCAGACACAGTTTAAGGTAAAATGACAATATTAGCAAGGTTTACACATACATTTGTGTTAATCAGTTTTAGCATAAACCAAAGTGTAACTATCTGATCAAAACCCCTAACACCATTGCAATACAAAGGATTTAATGAACCAGAATCAACAGTGAACCAGAATCAACAGAGAACCAGAATCAACAGAGCCAACTTAAAAAAGAAACAAGAAGCAGAATCGACAATCATCTTCAATGAACCAGAATCAACAATGGCTTACCTTGTCAATCAGCCTCAATGAACCACGAAGGGGGAATGGAAGAAACGGCGCAGAACGCAACGAAGACGAAGACGAAGACGATGCAGCGACGAGGTCGAGTAGCAGAAACGGCGAACGCAGAACGCAGAGTGGGTGCCGACGACGAAGTGAAGAAAAACGCAGGAGAAAGGGAGATGAAGACGAACGCAGGAGAAAGGAAGATGAGGACGAACGCAGGAGATAGCAAGATGAACACGAACGCAGGTGAAAGAAAGATGAAGAAAGCAGCAGCAGCACGATGAGAGTGTGAGGGATTTGGGGATTTTGGGGGTTTAGGGTTTTTTTGGTAAGTGGGGTTATTATTGTAACTTCAAGTGTTTTATTAATTTATTTTATTTTAATTTCTGATTTGTAAAATCCACATGTGCATCATTTACATAGTCAGCATGCCACGTAATCAGTTGCCTGAGCTCCGGTCACCGGCGAGGACCTACTTAAAACAAATTACAAACACAGGGACCTTTTGCTAAGATTTTTCCGATGAGGGACCTAGATCAAATCCGGGTACAAAGACAGGGACCACTTACTTGATAATCCCTTTTCCTTTTCCTTCTCCTTCTCGCCGCAGTAACCGTTTAATCTGTTTCTTCTTCCTTTGTCATCCTGGCAACCATTCTGCTTCCTTCGATCGTGACCGTTTCTTCTTCCTTCGTCATGCTCGCAACTGCTTCTTCTTCCTTCATCATCCTCGCAACTGTTTCTTCTTCCTTCGTCATCCTCGCAACTAGAGCTGGGTATATGAGCCTAAGCCCGCGAGCCGGCCCGCGAGTCCCGCAACCCGCGCGGGCTATGGCCCGGAAAATATAGGCTCATTTAAACGCGGCCTACGTGAGCTAGCCTGCGTAGCCCGCGAACTTAATGAGCTAGCCCGCGGGGCTCGCGAGCCATCCGCGGGCCAATGAAATTCAAAAAAAAAAAAAGATTAAAATTAAAAATAAAACTGCACAGTGCACACACAAACACTTACGCAACACATAATATAACCAAAAAGCAAATTCTAACTTTTGATTTTGAGTTGTAGGATTAGGAGGAAAAGAAGAAGAAGATGAAAATGGGGATCCAATAATAATGGAGCCACCTACTACAACCATGGGAGAGTCAAGTGTTATATGAACAAGAAGATTGATGAGTGTTTGAATTTGTTGTCGACTTTTTATGTTTGTTTTGAATTATTATGGTGTTTGACTATTTGTAATAATTGATTTAGTATAATTAATTTGGTAAACTACCAAAAAGTTTGCAATGAACTCTTAAATTGATGTAGTATTTTTAATGAACTCTTAATTTTAAAGCTTGTAGTATTATGCTTGTTAAAATTTAATTTTTAAGTTTTTTTTTTTAACATGTTCTGGCCCGCGAGCCAGCCCGCAATTAGACGAGCCGCGGGGCGGGCCTCCTAAATAGGAGCTCATTTAGAAGCGAGCCTACGCGGGGCGGGCTTATGCGGGGCGGGCTTATGCGGGCCGAGCTTATGCGGGGCGGGCCGGCCTGCATACCCAGCTCTACTCGCAACCGTTCTGCTTCCTCATAACCGATGACCCGTCTCCAAGGAATACTCGAGGTAAATGTATTTCTTCATCCAATCGTCTCTCTACTATGTTGGTTTGTTGTTGTGGATTAAATGCATATCGATTTGAGTTCTGGATCATGCCTTTCACGAATTCAGTTCCAAATCTTGTAATAAATTGCACTTAAGGGTGCAATTTTCATCCCTAGGTCGCACCTTTAAGTGCGAAAAGTGGATTTGCTGGGTTGTTCCTCGTCGCCCCTGTAAGTGCGACCTGAGCTGCCATGGCCGTACGTACAGGTGCAACCCTCCTTTTTTTGGGTTATTATAAATTAATGCTTGTTTTAGCATTCAGTCACTGCATTAATGTCTTTCTAATATGATTTCTACAATTTGCTAAAAGCAATTTTTGAATTTTATGGGATGAATGGTGAGTATTTAAAAGCTCTTTTCTATTTATCTCCAAAGATTGTCAATGTCTGGAGACTGTTTATAGTTCATAATTTATATCTCCCACTCAAGTTCCGCTCTATTCCCTTCTACATTCTGCAATTCAATAAAGTTATTGAACTCTTAAGATAATGGCCTCAGCATCGCATAAAGTTTTCAACTACTTTTATGTCATTTACCATATTAAGTGGGAAAAGAGTATCATTTCTTATCTCCTACATTTTCACAACTAAGTTTTACAAATTTTGTGTTTAGAATGGGTATACTTCTTTTATATTGTTGTAAATAAAATTAATATACCTTTTTATTTTGTACAGAAATTGCAAGGACTCGATATACCAGTGACCCTGCTGAACTTGAAGAATCACAGAATATTGAAACATCCGACGTAGAGGACACGCATCCTATCGTAGGCGGCGTGGAAAAGCCCCGATGCTGGCTGAGCCTTCTTATAATGTGGACCTGTACGAGGAACATGAGCAGTGGCATGACCAGATTGAGCAGCAGCAGCAGCAGTATTGTGATGATGACCAGCCTATGGCTGATGCTGAGGAGGATGAGGAGGGAGGGGGGATGATGAAGAGGGCACTGATGGAGATGACAGCGGCTCCGATGAGGGTGATGATAACAGTGACGAACGGGTCCGCAATGACGCCGTGAAGAAGGAGCTAAAGCGCTGGCTGCAACAGATTGATGCAGCTAACAAGAAGCTGACCTCCTTTCCAGGTGGCCCGGTGAACCTATCTCTACTGCAGATCTACAGCACCCACGTTGTTGGGAGGGTGTGGAGGTCTTAGGTCGACCGCGACATACCGGACAAGCCGCTGCTTAGGCTCTACAACCACGAGAAGAGGTTGAGGTCGGACGTCCATGGAGGTCACATGTTCATCGCTGTAGTTGTCACGCGGTTTGGCCTCGCGCCCCTACTGGGATGTAGGCATACCACATATGACACAGGGCTGATTTTAGCTTTTGTCGAGATGTGGCATCCGGAGACGTCGTCTTTCCACTTACCTTGTGGAGAGATGATGATCACATTGGATGATGTGTCATCCCTCCTACATATCCCAGTGCATGGGAACTTCTTCACCCCGCCCGTGCTGGATGTGGAAGAATGTGCCCTGGTTCTAGTTGACCAGCAACGGGTTACAAGAATACATGCCAGTACAGAGACGTTGAAAAACAAAGGGAGGAGCGTCCGCTTCGCGTGGCTGGACAAAGTCATATGGACGAAGTTTGCGAGTGGTGAGTTTGAGGCCATAGAAAAGGCGTACATGCTTCGATTATTGGGCATCACGGTGTTTGCTGACAAGGCCCGGACACATACCTTCGTCCGGTACCTCTCGCTCTTGACTGACCTAAACAAGGTCAGAAATTATGCTTGGGGTGCGGCAGCACTGGCCTACATGTACGACTGTCTCCGTGCAGGTAGCCGTAGGATCACGCTGTCTCTGTTAAGCTTCACCACCCTACTGCAGGTTAGCTCCCTTCCTAATATTTTGACTTATTTATAATGAATTTGATATCATGGCAATGTTCTTTAAACGTTAATTTTGTCTATTATGTTTCCACAGGCATGGACATACGAGCACTTCCCACACTCCTTGTTTGCGAGGAAGGAGAACGGATCATACAGAGAGGATATGCCCAGAGCTATGCGGTGGGTGTGTCTCAAGGGTGACGGGTCAATTGCACAGAAGTGTGCCAATCTGGACGACCTATCGGATGACATTGTCTTGTGGACGCCGTACGACCAACACCGTGCAGCTTGGCCATATGACGATATCTCACTGTACTGCGGATGGCTTCACTTCTCTGGGACCTTATATCCTCACCAGCCGCAGAGAGTATTGCGGCAGTTCGGATTCATCCAAGCCATACCTCCCGACCCTGTATCTGATGCACCAACATGTGAGCTGATCGGCCAAATGTGGGCCATGTAACACATGTATGTTTTCCATCCCGCCCACCGTGCCTTATCACCTTCCCAGATTGCGCCAGAATACCTGCCATGGTATCGTAAGTTCTTGCATTCGGACATGATACCGTCTGAGAACAGGGAACTAGCCACCGCCTCTGCTGCTGTGAGTTATACTTTAATTTTTGTTGTTTTTTTGTAATGAATCTATTGTTGACATTCCACTAACATTGTTGTTAGTCAGGGTCGGTTCGCGCTTATTTAGAAGTATGTGGATATTGTCTTGGACCCGACGACCTCAGGAGCACCCCCGGAAGGGTCGAGTGTCTGGGTAGCCCTCCAAAACCTGCAGTCTATAGTGCCGCAGAGCTTGCATGGTGATCTGATTTATAGGAGGTCAAACCGGCGGAACACACGGGGGTCGACTAGTTCTAGTTCTAGGCAATAGTTTGGTGCTCATGGAATTTTGATTGTGACGTAACCTTAACAATATAAATTCTTTTAGTTTTCCATTTACAAGACTTACAAGCTTTCAGTTGTGACATTGCTGGTTTCTTATGTTTATTAATTTCCACGCCCCATTCAGTGGCGATATCGTTTTTTTCCTTTTAGTTCTTAATTTGCAAGGCTAAGCCAATCGTAAAGTGTGAACTAATTAAAAGTAATCTATTTTATTTTGCATTATTGTGGTCGCACTTTAAGGTGCGGCCAGGACTATATAATCGCACCTTAAAGTGCGAACTAATTAAAAGTAATCTATTTTATTTTGCATTTTCCTGGTCGCACTTTAAGGTGCGGCCAGGACTATATAATCGCACCTTAAAGTGCGAACTAATTAAAAATAATCTATTTTATTTTGTATTATATTGGTTGCACTTTAAGGTGCGGTCAGGACTATATTATCGCACCTTAAAGTGCGACCTAGTTAAAAATACTCTTTCTTATTTTGCATTATTTTCATCACACATTAAGGTGCGGTCAGGACTATGTGGTCGCACTTTAAGGTGAGACCTAATTAAAAGTGCTCTACTTTATTTTGTATTAATTTCATGGAACAAGGCAGACGATCGATTCAATGTACCTCAAACAATTATAATTTGCTGCTCAGTATAAGAAAATTAATAGTAACACAGCCTGTAAAAAGTTCAAATGATTCATTACAAATCAATCAAAATTTACTTTGATTACAATTTAATCAAAATTTGGCCAACAAAAAGTACAAGCTATCCATTAATCGTTAGGTCAGCAACTTGACGTTTTTTTACTTGTGTTCTTCTTCTTTTGACTTGTGTTGTTCTTGAACCACATCAGTGGCTTCGTCCTTCTAATGCCAATAAACATATCTGTCACGTTCCAACAATTGCATCAAATGTGGCATCTTTGTGAATGGACTCCTCTTTGTTCTCTTGTACCTTTTGCTTGAAGTGTATATTTGGTCAATTGTTGTCATACTATCGGGATTCTTATCCTTCAACGCCACAAGCATTTGTCCCGGTTTAACTCTGTTCTCCACCATATCGTGCAACACTAGTTTTTCCTCATGGGTCAATCGTCCAGCAAATGCGTGCCCAACCAACGACTGTGCCCTTGCATGATTATGAAATCCACACAACACCTTCAGCCTCCAACATCCATCATCCTTCCTGGGTCTCCCTCTTAACTTAAAAGGACGGTCACACTTTCTTGTTCCAGTGCTCTTACTTGTCAACTTGCCCTCGTACGGTTTGTATTTCCCACCACGTTCACAACCTAGAGTCAGGAGTTCTTTCCTTTTGAGGCTTCCATAATCGGACTTCGTAATAACAACAACAAAACCATTCTCCTTCCCAACCATCCTAGCCCAATCAACGAGCTCAAGTCGATTTTGGAATATCTGCAGACAACAGAAACACATAAGACACTTACCATTTCTGTAAACCATATTAAGCGCAAGACAAATACAGACCTTGTCAGTCGTAAATGTATATGAGCAATCAACACGGACAATACGGGTTGCAGAATATTCATTGCCCGGGGAGTCTTTCATACTTTGATCTTCAACCTTAACATGGACTACTAGTTCTTTCCCGGCATCACTTGATTTTTCCAACTTTTCAAGCCCTTTCAGCCACATTATGAACCTTATCAACCTTCTCTGACAACACGGAATGCATGACTGACCTGCCAGAAACAAGTAACCAGGTTAAAATTGAGAATTACTGCTGGTCACACCTATAAGTGCGAACTGACCACATATGGTCACACTATAGGTGCGAACATGGACTTCCCAGGACTTCATGTGGTCGCACTTTTAAGTGCGACCTCGAAATAAATATGGTTGCACTTAAATGTGCGAATTTTAACCAGACGAGGATTCACCAAATAGAGATATACAAAAGAAGCAACGAACCTTGGTATGGTGTGCGAAAATGCGAAGAAAACCCTCCAATGATGATGGGTAAGATGAAAATGGTGGTGGGTGTGAGGGAGAAGATGATGAGTGGGTTTCGAGAAGATGATGATGAGGTTATGAGGGAAGGTAGAAGTTGATGTAGAAAACAAATATGATGGTGGTTGTGGATGTGACAATGTTGATGGGGAAGGGAAATAGATGGTGATGACTATGGTGAAAGAAGATAATGGGTAAAGATGGGAGGAAGGGAATGGGGATGGTGGATGGGGTGGAGAATTGATGAAGGAAGGGGATGGGAATATGTTGGGAAAGATTTTATTTTTTAAAAGTAAAATGATAAATGACCATATTCAAATGTGGTTGAAGGTCTAAAGGGATGACCCCAAACCCAACATCCTTCAATGTTTCCCCACTTATATTTTGCAAAATGAAAAACGTGACTCGGGTATTTTTGAAATGGGAGATGGCATGAATATCAGAAGATGTATTGGCCTATTAGGTGGTATTAAAACCATAACCTAGTAATTAAATTTTTTTTTTTCAAACTCAAACATTATTAATTATCTCTTCTTCCTATGCACCAAAAATAAAATATTATTAATTATCTCCTCTAAAGATGCTATTATTATTAATTTATAGTCTTGTACCGTATCATTTCCAAACATGCTATTTATATATCTGCAAGTCACAATCACTCTTCACACTCCACTCTCATGTCCCACCAAAATCAGACTCTGGCCCCTCTCCGTTTTTCATGCCCCAAAACACTCTGAGCTCTTTTTCCTCTCTTCCCTTTGGTTGAGAACACTGCAATCATCATCATCACTCACCTCTCAAAGTGTGATGCATTGTCTCTGATCTCTCTTCATTTTTGTTCTATCTGGTGATTCGGTCCTTCTTACTTTCCCTGATTTTGGTTTTTCTCCTACTGCATTGTGCAGAATTAGGTTAATTTGGGCTTTGTTTTGTTTGGTTCATTTTTCTGAAACGAGATGGTCAGAACGAAGACCAAAAGAAGGAAGGAAGAGATTGCTGAGGATTGGTGCTTTACGTGCAAGGATGGAGGGCTCATGAGGGTGTGCGATTATAGGTAAGTTCAGAATCATCAATGCATGTTGTTTTTATTTCACAAAATGGTTATAAATTTTTTAGTTCAGTACTTTTATTTTCTGTGCGTCGTTTCGATTCCCTTGTAATTGTAAAAGAGCTATTTTTCTTCCAGGACACGGTTGAGATGAATGAGAAGTTAATTCCTAAAGGAAATTTTTTATGGGTTAAATTGAGTTTCTTTCTTCCTTGTTAGTCACAGATAACTTTGTAGTGAAAAAAGCATTTAGTCTCATTTTAAAAAAAATTGAATATATAAGCTCTGTCATTTCTATTTACTACATAAAATTGTGACTTTTACGAATATGTTCTTTTGCAAAGGTGAGGCAGGTGCATAAATTTTGGCCTCTGCTTGTTGCTGCTTCAGTAAATTGTTGCAGTCATTTCGTGCTTGTTTCCTATTTTATAGTATGTGCTTGGCCTAGCAAAAAAATGGATAATTGTGAGTTAGCTTTAACTAAGAAGTCGCTGTTACTTTGAATTCAAGTTGTGCTTTACTTTGAAATTTCTGTAAATTTGTTCGGAGCGATGCTAGGTGCCTCCAAAAATCCACCACGAATCGAGTACGACAAAGAATTTAACCAATCAGAAATTAGTATGATGCAAAGTCAGTGGGCCAACAATGACTGCACATATTTAGCCTATCAACATTTACACATTCGTCAGTTTCGTGGAATTTTATGTTCGAGCCATCTATCATTTTCCATTTGTTTGAGTAAAGCTTGGTGAACACTATTACTAGTTTGATTGTGAATTTGTGATGGATCTGGATTTGGGTCATATTAAATAGATATAGTTTGTCCTGTGAGTACTTTCTTTTTTATACTTGTTTTACTCATGTTGCTTAAAGGGATTGTCTTAAAGCTTATCATCCTCGTTGCGTGGGAAAGGATGACTCTTTTTTGGAGAATGACAAATATTGGACTTGTGGTAAGCTACTTCAACCTATCACTCTACCATCATTGTAAGGCATTCAAATACCTTTTCTTTTTTGGGCAAGATACATATTTCTAAAATTGATACCATAATGACAAGTGATGCCCATCTTATATATTTCTTGAATTATGGTCAGATTCCCCAGTTTTTCTTGTAAACACTCTTATCTGAAACTGCATATCTTGGCTATCTAAAATAAGCCTGAAAAGTTTGTATTTTATCAGTCTTCAATTTAGAGATTTCATGTTTTATATGATCTATTTTTATTTTCCTGGAAATGTGATAGAACTCTGTGCTGGAATTGGCAGCCTTGTAGAAAATTTAGTGCATGTTTTTGCTTGTCATGATTAAATCAGTTTTTGTCTGCTTTTTTTGTCAGTTCATGTTTTAGAGATTCAGGCAAAAATGTCTTCTAATTCTTTTAATACTGAATTACTTTCGAATAAATTATTTTTTGCAGGTTCACATTCTTGCGACCTTTGCTCTAAAGCATCTAAGTTTAGGTGTTTATGCTGCCCAAGTGCTGTTTGTGGGGAATGCATCTATGATGCTGAATTTGCTGTTGTCAAGGGGAACAAAGGATTTTGCAGGCACTGCTCAAAACTTTCATTTATGGTTGAAGAAAAGGCTGATGTTGATTCTGATGGGGTAAGATTGTTTTCAATCATTTGGTATATGCAATAAGAGAAAAAAAAAATCTGGAACAGTATTTGGAATCCTAAATTTAATAACAAGCAAAACAATAAATTTCTGTTTGTATACTATTTATGTATATTGGCAAATTGAAAGTATTCGTCACTAATTAGTGAAATTACCAATCTTAGTTGGAAGAGTTGCCTATTAAGAAAATGCAGGATTGTTATGTCTGAGCAATAATAATAACAAAGAGGCACTTTTCTGAGTTTTTTCCTGTTTTAGCACTGTATATTTTACGTTCGAATCACTTACATCACTTGAGTAATGACAATCTAGAAAAGTCAGATTCTTGTGAATTCGAACTAATAAATCATAGTGAATGCTATATAATAATGTTCGATTGTGATGAATGGGAAATTTCACATGACTGAATAAAATTTCAATGTAAGCCTAGCTATAGAATCTTACCTTATTAAACAATAACCGAATGTAATTTTTTTTCTCATCGACGTTAGAAAAAAATTGTTGATTTTTTTTCCTTTGTTGGAAACTTGGGATCGAGTAAGGAAATTTATATCCTGGCCTTATAATCAATTTTCTTTTCTTTATATCTCGTTATTTTAACACACTTTTTTTATTAACAGGGAAATGTGGATTTCAAAGATCGAGAGACATATGAATGTTTATTTTCTGAATATTATGAAATTATTAAAAATGAAGAAGGGTTGAATCCTCAAGATGTATATTCTGCCCATAACTTCTTTAAGAATGGCAAAAGCAAGTGTGATTTGGATTTAGATGAAATAGCTGAAAAGGAAGATGATAGTGGAGTATCTGAAGATGGAAGTAACTTTGAAGTTTCTGATTGTGATGACCTGAGTGACAGAGGGGGAGTTAAATCAACCAGGAAAAAGAAGAAGCGCACAGAAAAGCTCAAATCAATAAAAGGAAAGGTGAAAAATAAGAAAAAAGAGTTTATCGGATGGGGTTCAAGAAGTCTCATAGAATTTCTTAAATATACTGGTAAAGACACAAGCAGAGAATTATCTGAGTATGACGTTGCGTCGATCATTACTGAGTACTGCAAAGACAACAAGCTTTTTGACCCCCAGAAAAAAAGAAAGATAATTTGTGATCAACAACTAAGATCTTTACTGGGGAGGAAATCAGTGAACAGAAACAACATACAAAACCTTCTGGCACCACATTTTACAGAGAATTTTGAGGAAATGGATGATGTCATGGATGATGTCAATAATAGTTCAGAAGATGGGGATGATATTGAGCCATTCAAAAAATCAAGGCAGAGAAAATTGATCTCAAGTATCAAATCTTGTCAGAACCTAGTTTCTGAAAAGACTCAGAGCATCTTTGCAGCCATAGTTAGTTCAAACCTCAAGCTTGTGTACTTGAAGAGGAGCTTAATGGAGGAGCTTTTGAAGCAACCAGAAACTTTTGACGGCAAAGTGTTGGGAAGTTTTGTAAGAATTAAGTCTGACCCGAATGACTTCTTACAGAAGAATTCTCATCTGCTGTTACAAGTAGTAGGTAATCTTTGTGATGGCTAGAATTTACTGGTCATTAAAAATCAACCATACGCATGTTTTTTATGGAAGTATAGTAGTTTATTTTGCTGGCTGCAAAAGGTTTTCCAGTAGTATAATGATAGGTTCATACTTTCATTGATGACCTTATTTCTAAAATGTTATCAAGAGTTCCTGACAAGCATTGAAAGAATGAAGAACTGCACAGAAGTCTGTTGCAGCCTTTAGGAAGATATCCAAGTTAAAGGAAGAAAAATGAAAATTTGAAATACAGTAGCTATTGAAACCAACAATTTTGTAATAAAATAAAATTATTAATGCTTTTACCCATAAAGCAGACTACTACTTTTTCTTCTAAACGAAACAGAGAGAATAACAAAAATTCATATTATCATTATCATAATTGGTGAGTGAATGAGTACATCATGTATTGTATATGTAGGGGAATACAGAGGAGAGAGAGAGAGAGTGCAACTGTCACTAGATAGTTGGCAATAGGCAAAACAAACTTCTCACTAGCCTATAACAAACCATAACAAACCTGATCACTAGACTACTAGAGAGTGAGTCACACTCGAAGCAAAGCATTTTGCTTAATATGACTATTATATCCCTAACATCCCCCTGCAAGTTCAAGGTGGGTGAGTGATGCTGAATCTGTCAACCACCTTCAACTTGTCTCTTAACTCTGTAAACCATGCTGGTGAGAGAGCCTTTGTCAAAATGTCTGCATACTGGTCCAGGGAAGGAACATGCTGCACAATGAGGCTCTTGTTCTGAACCTTTTCTCTCACAAAAAAGATATCAAGTTCCATGTTTTTGGTTTTGGACTGTAGGATGAGATTATGATTAAGGGCAAAAGTACTCATGTTATCACAGAAAATCTGAGGCACTTGGAAAGGGATTTTCAGTTCACTAAGCAGTGACTGAATCCATAAGACCTCTGTTGTGGTATTGGCAAGACTCCTGTATTCAGCCTCTGTACTGGATCTGGCCACAAGGGTCTGTTTCTTGGAGCTCCAAGACACTAGATTAGGACCTTGAAAAACACATAATCCTAAGGTTGACCTCCTGTCATCCACATCAGAGGCCCAATCTGCATCACAATAGGCATTGAGAGAGAAATGTCTGGTCAGATTAGCTTGCTTGAGATGGAGACCATGGTTGGCAGTTGCTTTCAAGTATCTTAGAATTCTTTTGACTGCTTTACAATGCTCCTCTAGAGGCTGAGATAAGAATTGACATACTTTATTGACTGAAAAAGATATTTCAGGTCTAGTAAGGGTAGCATACTGCAATGCTCCCACAATGGATCTATAAGTTGTGGGATCTCTCATATAATCAGAACCTTGCTTGCTAAGCTTGCAACCTTCAATCATAGGGGTGGAAATGCCTTTTGCATCTTCCATTTGAGCTCTAGCCAACAAATCATGAATGTACTTAGTCTGACTAAGAAGAAGGGAGCCATCTTGCATCTTTTGAACTTGGACTCCAAGGAAGTAGTCTAAGTCTCCAAGTTGCTTTAAGGCAAACTCAGTCTAGTTTAGTCACCAATACCACTGTTGGATATGGAAGCATGCAGGCCCATATGGCTGGACTGGATCAGGGAAAGTGAACTTGAGATGCTGGAGTAGAAGCTTTATCCACAAACCTTAAGGCAATTGGGGTTGCAACTCTCCAACATATATAATATGGATTTTGTCTCCAACTTAGCAATGTGGGACTTTTCTTTTCATATTTCCATCATCTTCTGATTGAACAATATTAGTGTTCAGACGGTACATTTAAGAGATCAATTTGATTAGCACACATCAATTTTATCTTCTGCACCACAATTTCGTCCAATTTATTTTTAAAATAATTAGTGGATCATGTATGTAATTTTGAAAGTAAGTTGCTTTAATTGGTAGAAAACTATTTCATGCATTGTCTGAGAAAGGAAAATGATCTATAAAACGGAAAGCTTTCACTAGAGTGCTATATAATGGCATAGACTAGAAGTAGAAGGGCAACATGAGTGATGTTCAATTATTGACTACCATACTTTTCTAATGTGCATACACTGACATTTCGCATTTGCATCCACCACAGGAATAAAAAAATCTTCAAAGAATGGTGAAAACAACAAAGAAATTCTGCTACAGCTTTCTCATGTGCCAAAAGATGTACCTATCTGCAAAATTTCAGATGATGATTTTACTGAGGTATTAATGCTGTTGTAACAGGATTTTCTGCTGTGGTTTTGTCCATTTCTAGAGACATTGGAGCAAACTTAATAAAATTGGACAATTCGCATTCTCCAAACCATTTTTTCTTTAAGATGTTGAATGTTGATTATGATTATACTGTAGTATTTTCTGCCTAATAGCATAATGGGTTTCTGAGGTGATCATTGTTTTTATGCTTTCAAGTTCTTTGCTGTTATCTCGAAGATATGATATGTGTATCCCTATTCTTTTAAGGAAATTATGCCTACCTTTCAGGATTCAGCGTCAGAGTCATTCATAATTGTAACATTTAACATTATCTGCAGGGAGAGTGTCAAGATCTGTATCAGAGAATGAGAAATGGTCTGCTCAAACAGCCAACTACAGTAAGTTTGTTGTGTGTGTGACTGATTTAGTGTGTAACATAAAGAACTTTATGCTCAGTGATCTGATCAAATATGGGTAAGGTCCATGTAAACTTTTCTGATATTAATTATACAATTAAATTATTATCCGGTGTAAAAATATGCTCCCTGTACTAGAAAATAACTGCAAAAAGAGGCGAGTGAAGTTTAATGATTTAATAACAAAAACTATTACATCTATTGGAGCTTCTTTGCTGTATCCCAGGTACTTATAGAACCAAATTTGAGAAGCTACAGTTGAATGTACTTACTAGTACTACTACTACTACTACACAATTTCTTCAAAATCTAGCCTTAAACTATGCTTTTTACTTGTTTCAGGAATTCTTTTACCTGAGATATAAATGCAGCTGATCCTTGCCTTACCTTATGCTAGATAATCTCCTATTTGTTATTTCTTTTTGTAAAATCAAATGTATGTAAAACTAGAAGCCGAAACATGTTGACTCTTGAGCATTGAAGGCAAAGTCTAATTTCTCCCATTTTCACATCACGCCCAATCTAACATAGTAAAATTCTTTGACGTTTAATGTCCTTTAAATGAAGCTAATATATATGTCAGTAACATAAGGAAGGGACAAGTGAAGGGGGGAGTGGGGATTAGAGGGGTCACACAGGATATGATATAAATCACAGGGAAGTAGCATGAATACAAATAGCTTCCTGTGAATCAAAATCATCCTATATATTTAAGGCCATATATCTAGGTCAGTCCAGTTCTAGTTTTGGCCTTGGGTGAGGACCTTTAAACATTTATTTTTCAGCCATTTTAGGCTATACGAATTGTACGGGCTTTTTCTTGTGGTGTGAGCATTATGCTTCTTAAGAGTAAGAGCTTGATTTGTAAAAAGATAATTGATTGGATTTGTAGTATAATGTGAACAGTTCATAACCACCTGTGTTTCACAGCTGGAGCTTGAGAAGAAAGCCAGAAGCCTGCATGAAGATATAGTAAAGCATGTATGTAGCATATCAGTATTATTGTGCTGTGTAAATCTCTTTAGCTATTATAAACGTAGAACTCAATATAATTGAAAAGTGCAATGTCTCGTTATATAGCAAGTAGACATGCATGATGAAATTTAACATGGGCGCAAAACTTACTATTTTCCAAAATTGTGGTAAAAACTCAATATATGCATAGAATTTAGAATCTTATCAAGTTTGGTTAAGCACGTGCCAGGAGGCGCTAACTGAGAATTTTTAAATCTGCCCTTAAATTATCACTTTAATCCTTTATGTCTAGTACTTCATTTGTCTAATGGCTACTTAACATTTTTAAATATTCCTGATTCCTATTTTAAACTATACAAGAACATCAGACCTATCAATATTTTTTCCTGATATTTGTCTTTCTCTTCTGCTTTATATGGCAGTGGATTCCAAGGGAGTTAGCATTGTTACAGAATCGCATTGATCAGGCCAATGAAAGGGGAAGGAGAAGAGAATATCCTATCATGATATAGATTTTTTTTTGAATGTTACCTAAGAGTAGTAAGTAGTAACTAAAGTCCAAAAAAATGTTATAAATTGTTAATTTGTTGCCTGGTTTAATGCTTTCTATCACCTAATATTTTTCCTATTCTTATCTCAATGGTATTTTATAATAACCGTGAATGGACAATTTGTGCCTTAACCATATTTCCATACACTCTCTGAGTACATGGACAGAAAACTGAAGCTTGAGACTCCATTGGAACAAGCACGATTATTAAGTAACATTCCAAAAGTAATTCCTGAAATAGTTGATACCAATCTATCACCGGAGGGTTCCCCAAGAGAAGATAAGCTTGAGCAAAATGGTTTGCCAGAATTAGGCTTTGGAGAGACTCGTGACTCTGGTGGATGCTATTCCAAGCACAGTGGTTTTGCTCGATGTCTGAATAAAACAGATGTTGTGGGTTTGCCCGGTATTCCTGCCTGTACTCCCTCTGTTTTTTGTAATCTATTATGTCCTTATAACTTCAATTTTGTTTTCTGTTGGTCAAATGTTAAGAGAGGTGTTGATTTAAATGGTTTGTCATTATACTTGATTCCTGACAGGATATTATGATGTTGTTTGATCCATGTAGCCCACTTCACCTAGTGGGAAAAGGTTTTGGTTATTGTTGATCAAAAGATTTCTTTCTATATAGGGGGTTCTTGATATTGCATCTATCTTCTGTACTATCGTTACATTCTTCTTCATGCTGTGATTTGTCAATTCTCAAGATTTTCTACAATTTAAGTAATTTTTTGTTTTATACAACTAATTCATGTTTTACTCAGACTAGGTTCACTTCGTTAAATTAGAATTTTAATGTGTTTTGTGATATTTTTATTATTTGATCCCTATTTTTGATCCACTATATCCTATTTCTAGATGTGAATGCCTTGTACCATCAAAAGTGACTTGCTTGCTTCTATTTTGTTTCTGAAAGTTTCTTAAGCTTGGAGAAATTATGTGCTGCTAATTTAGTTAACGTTTTTACCAATTATTCATGAAATGTAATGTAAATATCTGTTGTGTCATTTTTCATGGCTTAGGTACAAAGACTCCGGTGAAGAAAACCCAAGATAAAGGCATTTCTGAAAGAAATCTAATTCATTCCAGCTCAATAGTGAGGCAAGATGTTCAGAAAGCTACTCTCTTTGAAGAACTAAATTGTGATCCTCAGATCTTCAATCCAGAAGAACTCTGCCCACGTCAATCAACAAACATTGAATCTGGTTCTGGTATAAATGCCAAAAATCTGAGTGCTGCTACCAGAAATGTTAAACAGACAATAGAGGAAAAGCAAATCATTTCAGTTGCTGAAACTATTGAGACAAGGGTCAATGATAAACAGGATAGAAGTGAGCCAGTTATTATAGTGGAGCAGAAAGTTAGCATTTCAACTGCAGATGTTATCGAGTTAAGTGACAACGATGAACAGGATGTAGATGTTGCATACGCTTCAGCAGGAGGAAAAATGGTGGAGAGTCCTGAGGTTCCTATTTGGCATTGTTTAGGTCCTTATGGTGAAAAAAGAGGGCCCTACTCAATGTCTGTGCTCAAACGTTGGAGTGAATCTGCCTCTCATCCCTTAGAATTCAAGGTCTGGAAGATAGGTCAGAGTGAAAAGGAGGCAATACTTCTCACTGACGCACTTAACCAAAAATTTCCCAGTATTTAATGAAGGGCAAACCTTTCCTTAAGTTTAAGTACATTACCAGTGTTAATATGGACTTGAATACTTGAGTTATGACCAAATAGGTGCTTTTATTTTGTGGAATGAATGCTACAAGTTAAAAAGTACTTTAGCTGTTGACAGTTTCTGAGTGATCTTGTTTTCTTTTTAAGTGGTAAATCTAACTTACTACCGTAAATTTTTCTTGGGCATCTCTAGCATACTGGGACTAGTTTATTTTCCTTGTACTCTTGGCCATGCCTTTTAAGCTCGGACGAGAACTCAATCCAGTGATGCATTTCAAGTTGTCAAACTGCTAAATATCAACTACTTTTTTCTTTTTTCCCCTTGTACCTTTTTGTCATGCAATCACAACTAATTTTGCTTATAGTTGTCAAAGCTTTCATGGAACACACGACGATTTTATTACAAAACACGGAGGAAAACTGGAGCAAAATCAAGTAGCCTCTTACAAAACAAAAGGAAAACTTACTTTACAGTGTATTTACTTGAATGTTCAACAAATATATTTTAGTCAACTTGTAATTTTCTATATCAAACATATAGATGTTAGTTTCTAGTTAATGAATTTATTTTCCTTATAGTTGTTCTAAAAAGTTTCCATTATTGTTGTAAGATCCATTTTTGTTTGTTTTTCAGTGATTTCATAATGCATTGGCAGGTTTTCTCAATGCATGTATCTAGACTTGCTTTTAGCTAGATATCTATACTAGAGATACAAGATGGGAGACATGCAAGACCTGTTTGGTTTAAGAAAACGGGTTCAATTTTTCAATCTTTATTTCAGTTTTAGTTACGAAAGCAGTATCTTATTTCAATGTGGTTTCAGTGAGTGTTTTTCAATTTCTTAGGAGAACCTTTACGATTAAAATTAAAAATTGAGGACAAAAATAAATATTTTCTTAAATCAAACCGTACTAAATGTTAGAAAAAAGCACCCCATCTCTTTTTTTTTAAAAAAGGTTAACAGCATCATTGATAATGGGCAAAAACCCAAGAAGGTTATAAGCAAATATGAACAAGAGGCACTCTAGCGAGCCCAACCCTCAAATGCCTCTACAAAATTAACAATCTAACAGAGACCCTAGTGAACCCGCATACTTTTTGAGCAGTAGAAAATCGTTCTTTTATCAACAACCACTCAATTTTGCAACACATCTGACTTTGCCGTGTTGCGATCTGAAAAAGCCTCCAAAAAAACCTACATCATGGCTTCATCGGTGCCGTGGGGAGTCAAGCCGACAGCACTCGTACCATGGAAAAAGGGATACTGCAGATCTGAACCGAAGCAGAGCAGAACAGAGGGGAAGCACCCCCTCTCTCTTATGTAACAGATTTTGCATCATGAAATCCAACAGAAGGAATGGCCCCTGATAGGGATGTTTTGGCTCCTGTGTTTTTCTTTTTTCTTTTTGGTTATTTCTTCAAAAGATTGAGTAGATTAGAACATGTAGAAATATGTGCACTGTTATCTTAATAAATTGACAAACTTGGTAATGTACTTAAACTTAAGGGAAGGTTGCAAGTATTCTTCATGCATACCACCTTAGATCGGCCAAGTTTGTCAGTTTAAGTACATGGAAATATGTGCACTGTTATCATAATAAATTGACAAACTTGGCCGATCTAGGGCGTTATGCATAAAGAATAATTTATTAAGAAATATACTCACTTAATGTGATCTCAAAGCTACGATAAAATTAGTCTCATGGTTGTCGGCTACATAGATACATTCATGCACAGTGCACACAAAAAACAAAACCCCTTCCATCGTAATAAATTGACAGCAATATGATTCCTTTATATCCCTTTTAATATCACAGGCCAGCATCTTTTTAGGGTTGGATAAAAGGTTCGAAAGATCTTCATCCGAGAAACAAAATCTGGAAAATCTAGTAAAAATGTTCCCAATCCTGTCAGTACCTATTCTTAGCAAAAGAATGTGCATGAAGTTGGTGCTCAATGTTGAGGAGTCTTCACTAAATAAATTGGAAGAAAGAAACGTTGTGCTCATCAAGATTCCTAAACTTACTTTTGTCATATTCTCTCCAGGCAAGTAATATGCCAAACTCACCGTCATAAACAACATCCTCATCATGCAGAAATAGGCATTAAAACATGTTAGTGCATTATCTGGAGTAGAACAATAAGAGTTGTTGTACTCATGGTCAAAATTTCAGCAAAAAGGTGGATCCTTAGAAACTATATTATAAGTGAGTGTTCACTATTTCCTGATTTGAGTTCAAATCCCATATAGGCATATACATCCACATCTATATCTATCAATAGAATCCCAACCTATTTTGGCTTCCAGCAGGGTGCTCTCATCATCTATGATATAACAAGTATCTCGGCTTAAGATAATTTAGTTACAAAAATATTGATTCATCAGAACAGCAAGTGAGCTCCATAAAAGAGAGAGCACTGAAGGTAATAGTATCAAACATACTTCAAACAATATCGATATAGAACATAACCCTGTTCGAAGGCAGCAAAAAGTATATCATGTTGAACCTCTGTGCAAAATCAAGGAACAGTTTGGGCTTTATTGCAGGTAATTCTTCTATTGACTGCTGCTTGCAGCATTTTCTTTCCTGAAAGCTTGCAACTGTTCCTTGAACCTTTTGCTCTCCTCAAAGTTGGCCTTTCGCTTCAGAGCTTTCTATTGGAACACATAGATGATTATAATAACCACAGGTAAATAGGGCACAATAAAAAAAAAACCTTAAAAACAACAAACAAAATGAAGAGCTCACTTCTTGTCTGAAACAGCGATCCAATTTTATTTTCAGATCTGTACATTCACCAAAGAATTTTCCAAAAGGATGTTCGGTATGACACTTTTGAAACTCCTCTATGATCTGCATAAAAGAACAGCCTGGATTAAAGTTGGATATGATATATACTGGTTTCACATTTGCAACACCATTTAGGATCTGGATACACTGCAGTCATTGGTTCCTACCGTCACTGCAGTCAAGTTTTGTAGTTCAACTTCAGGAAGCTATTTCCACTTCTGGAAGTTCAACTTTCAGAGATGAAATATACTTCCGCAACTTATACACTTCCAGAACACAATAATTTCACTTCCGGAAGTGAAAAATAGCTTCTGAAAGTGCAAAACTTGACTGCATGTCCAAATTTGATTTCTAAGCTACAGTGGACTTCCAAAGCAAGGGGAAGCTAATTGAAGATTGCCTGGGCAAGAAATCACCCTCGGCAATACCTCTTTGCACTCTCAAGTCCCATTTCACTGTTCCAAAATAAGACTCCAAATAGCCATACATACACAGCAAAAGCCCTTTGTTAAGAAGCAAATTTCCTACAACTAGCAATTATCACATGACACAGGCAAGGAAAAATACAAAATTAATCCCAAGTAACAAGCACACTAATAGTACAACACCATATCATAAGAACAAAAAAAATAGGAAGAAAAAAGTTAAGATGATGAAACAAACTCACTTCAGCACACATAGGGTGTTTGTGCAATGTTAAAGGAGGGTGCATCTTGATCTTCCCACAAGCAAATCAATCTGCAGCACCTTGTCCTGCAATGGAAAACTACCCCAAAAGATAGCAGCTATCTATGAAGCACCGGTACGCTCAGATTGCGAACCGGGTACGGGTACGCCGTACCGGAAACAAAACAAAAAAACTGGGTGGGTGCGAGATGGATGGGTAGGGTACGTATTACCAGATCTCACCTTTGCCTTTCTCAATCGTGAACCCTTGCACGCCGTCCGCTGTCACTGGCTTCGCAGTTGTGTGACTCCCCTGATCAGATCGTTGTTACTCCGTCGACCACCGCGCACAACCTCTAACATCCGCTGCTCTCCAACCCCCTTCGTTCCACTCTCTTTTCTGATTTTTTTTTTATGATTATGTACTGACCTGACCTGACCATCCATAATATCCTTTTTTAAAACACTTACCATGTATTTTTCAAATTAGATTAAATAAATTAAAAAAAACAAAATTTAAATATTTTTTATCTTATATTTTTCCCTTATCTATTTTTTATACCGCATTTTTCAAATTTCAATGTTGAGAATTTTTAATCTTTTAATTATTTGATATTTGATTTGATATCTCATTGAGTTATAGGTGGTGCGGCTAAGAACTTCTTCAACTTTCAGAAAGCTTCTTTACATTCGAGTATCCACTCAAATCGCTCCACCTTTCTTAAGCATCCGAAGAAAGGTCTGACTTTGCCAGTCGACCTGGACATGAACTTGGAGAGAGCTGCGACCCGTACGATCAGCTGCTAGACCTCTTTGGCCGATGTCGGGCTCCGCATATCAATTATGGCCTAGCATTTATTCGCATTTGCTTCCATTATGCGATTGTGAGCATGAACACGAGGAATTTGTGGCTCTGAACGCCAAAAAGCGCACTTTCCGGGTTTAGCTTCATGCCTCTGCCTCGAATTTCGCCAAATATCTCACGAAAATCACCCAAATGAGTTTCCTCTGAGGTGGACTTGAGACCATGTCGTCCACGTAAATCTATATATTTCACCTATTTGGGCGGTGAAAACCCTGTCCATCGGTCATTGGTAGATGGCCCCGGTAATATCAAAGCGGATTGGCCTTCTCCAATTTGACCATTAACTCGAGGTAGCCCTTATTTGATAAGTTGATGAGAGATCCTTTGAACGGGTTAAGTTGCTCAGCTTTCAAGCCCAGTCTTTCGAAGGTGTCCCCATAGAGTACATCCGCAGAGCTTCCCTGGTCGATCAGCACCTTCTCGACATCGTAATCGGTAATCCGAAGCACCACTACCATGGGGTCATCCTCATAGGGAGCAATGCCCTCGTAATCCTCGTCACCAAAAGTGATTTGAGGCCAGCCCAAGTGGCGAGTCCTCAACAACAAGGAATTGACATATTCAATTTATGTGGATGAGTGGGCATACCTTTTCCTGGCTGAGGTAGTCACGCCACCACCAGTAAAGCCTCCAGAAATGCAATACAGGAGCCCTTTGGGGCTTGGCACCGTGGTTGTCACGATAGCTTGCAAGGACTCTTTGGCAGTGTCATCAAATTTCGATCGACCCGGGCTCCTACTCTAGCTGCGTCCCTTGTAAACGTACCTCCTAAGGTGTCAATCTTGCACTAGCTGCTCGATTTAGCATCTCAGTGTCCAACATTCTTCAGTTGCGTGGCTTGTGGGACTATGAAAATCACACCACGTAGACGTATCTCCTTTCAAAACTGTACATTCACCAAAGAATTTTGCAACAGGATGTTTGATATGTAACTTTGGAAACTCCTTTGTGATCTGCATAAAAGAATGACCTGGATTAAAGTTGGCTATGACATATACCGGTTTCACATTTGCAACACCATTTATAATATTTCTTTTAGCAGCAAAGTGAAAGAAAAATGATCTAAACTTCTAAATGCAAAACGTGATTTCTAAGTCCACAGTAGACTTCCAAATCAAGGGGAAGGTAATTGAAGATTTCCTGGGCAAGAAACAACCCTTGGCAAAACCTCTTTACGCTCAAGTCCTATTTCATTGTTCCAAAATAAGGCTCCAAATAGCCATTCACAGCAAAAGTCCTTTGTTTAGAATCAAATTGCCTACAACAACTAGCCATTATTACATGACACAGACACGTAAATATTCAAAATTAATCCCAACTCCAAGTAACAAGCACACTAATAGTACAACACCATATAAGAACTACAAAATAGGAAGGAAAAAGTTAGGATGACCAAACAAACTCACTTGGGCACACTTAGGGTGTTTGTGCTATGTTAAAGGAGGGTGTATCTTGATCTTCCCACTAGCAAATCAATATGGGAAACTTACAAAATCGAAATTTGAGATGGAAGACTCAAATCAAAGTTTCAAAGTTTTTTGGGAAAGACGGGTTTTAACCAACCTTATTCATTCGAAAATCAAAATGATTCACAGTTTTCAAGTAATCCATCTGGGCAGCATTAATGGAGGATACTACCTCCTTTTACCTCGACGGGATAAGGGCGTGAAACTGACGAGACGAAGGCCCAAATTTTACATGTTTGATTACCAATAATTATACGAAGGCCCAAATATTTATCATACATTTCTACCGCCTTCATCCCAATAGTTGTGTAAGCTCATGAACTCTTGAACTTGCACATACAAGAGATGATATTTATTAAGGTTAATATTCTGCCCCAAAGCTTGATAAAAAAGGCTTAGGGTCTGCAAAACACATTGTACCCCTTGAACCGTGGCTTTGGAAAAGATAACATTGTCATATGCAAAGGGAAGGTGAGAAATAACATGACCAATACAAGCAATTTCAATACCATGGAGAGTTGTGGTTTCCATGGCTCTCATCGAGAATAAAAAACTTCTCAAGAGGACCCATGTCGTAACCTTCAATGAATAGAAAATTATGCACCAAGATGACCATTAAGTAAAATAGAGAACTTCACCGTATTCACACATTGCACAATAAGAGAGATCCACCTCGAGGTTAACCCATTTGAGTAATAACACTTTGCAAGAAGGGCCACTTCACCCTGTCGTAAACTTTGGACATATCTATTTTCAAAGCCATCACACCCTTCCTCCCTAACATTTTTCTTTTTCATAGAATTGAAACACTCAAAAGCCATGATAACGTTATTAGAAATACGTCTATTATAAACAAATGCACTCTAAGTTTCATAAATAATGTCAGGTAAAATAAACTTCATCTTACTAGCAATAGAGTTGGTAATAGTTTTAAAGACCACATTACATAGGCTAATAGGATGATGGTGAGAAGCATGCATATGCTTCTTAATTTTTGGAATAAGAACCAATAAGGAATGTTGATAAAACATGGGGAGAGAAATCCATGAAGAACCTAGATGTGGAGATTGGTAAGATCCTCATCAATAATATTCCAAATTTTCTAAAAAAAAAATAAAGGCAGGCATATCGTCCATTCATGGACCTTTGGTTGGATGCGTCTAGAAGAGAGCCAACTCCACCTCCTTCTTGGTGAAATGAGAGGATATAATTTGAGCATGATCCTAGGTAACTCAATAAGCCACTAAAGAAACGACTTCCTCAATACGAGAGGGGAGATAGGTCTGAAAAATGTTTTGAAAATATGTAGCAAGAAATCCCTCTATATCATCCTCCTCCACAAAAGTCACACCCTTGTCATTAGAAATAGAATCCATTGTGTTGCATTGGCATCTTTGTGAGACTTTTCTATGAAAAAAATTGGTATTTTTATATCACTGCATTTCATCCAACTAGCCCTAGAATGCTAACACCATTTGATTTCCTCAAGCTCCAATAATCAATCAAGCTCATGCTCCACCTCATGGGTCTTGAACAGGACCTGCTCGATTTTCTCCTTTCGTTGTAAGGCTTTTATAACAGTCTTTTTCTGCCCAAAACTTTTTCCCATGCATCCAAATGAAGCCTCGCCCCACTCATCCAGAGAGATAGCCAAGATGTTAAGTTTCGCAGGGACAGTACCCAAAGAGATAGTCTGAATGTCAGATATTATTTGAGCATACTCAACCTCATTCTGAAGCCAAATCTCTTCAAATCTAAGCAATTTGTTGGGTTTCTTGGAAGCATTTATGCATACCCAAGAATATGGGATTGGACTCAGAGATCTTGAAGATTTCAACACAGCATCATTAGCAAAGTAGGAATGGAGGATTCTTGATTTTAAGAATTCTCTCTTATTTAAGGTTTGGAAGGCTATATATTTTCTTAAGAGGGACTTGCTCAATGCAGATAATGAATGGATTTCAACCTAGTTATGCTGGGAGGAGGGTTTGGGGAGCCTTAAACTTTATCTCAAATGGATGGTTGGTAATGACAAAAAATAAGCATTTAGAAGGATCCGTGGCCAGTCCCTAGCATAACTATTGCCTTCTCTCATGTAAAGCGTCAACTTAATGTCCCAACTCATAGCTTCCTTAGCTTGTATATCTCTTCTCAACTATGATAGATGTTCCTCCCAATAATTCAGGCTCTATGCTTCCTTTTCCAATTGATAGTGATTCTTGGACATATAATACCGCCAGAATCATTAGAGTATCTTAAACAAGAAAAAATAGCATTTTTTAGCGACTTTGGACCGGTGCTGAAACTGAAACTGCCACAAATTTGCATATTTCTTTTGTGAAGGTTTAAAACCCTGCTAAAAGCTTTCTATTTTTTTTTTCCGTTCTTCATATATTTCTATTAGTGTGTGGAGCACGAAGGTTCAAATATCGAGATCGTTAATATATTGAGTATTTTTTTAAGGAAATATTGAGTATTGGACTTGAGAAAAATAAACTTGTCCCCAAATTATAGTTTAAGTGATAAGAACCGGTAATATATGAGTTGAGGAGGC
Source organism: Acmispon strigosus (assembly GCA_030819835.1). Lineage (NCBI taxonomy): Eukaryota > Viridiplantae > Streptophyta > Magnoliopsida > Fabales > Fabaceae > Acmispon > Acmispon strigosus. Next base: position 36,609,364 of record JAUAMA010000007.1, read on the forward strand.
TACGGTAAAAAAAAGAAAACTTAAAAAAACTTGCAACTACTTTAAAATGAATTTTTTACTAGAATATTCTCCTGCCAATATTCGAGACACGTAACGGAAGAAGCCCAAAATCCCACCCGTTATATTTTTTTCATTATAACAATATATAAATGCAATGAAATATTAATAAATTGCTCTTTAAACATTATTTATTATAATTTAATTCAAAATTGATCCCATGATTTACACCCTAAATAAAAAAAACCGTCTTCTTCTTGTTGCCGCTTATTTGCCTCATTGACTCTACCTTCTAGAGTCAAAATTTGCGTCTCTTTCATACTCTCTGCACCATACATTGCTCCTTTTCTTTGTTCATCACTGTTTCTCTCAAAATCTCTTTCCCTTCATTGATCATTCGGTTTCTGTGATCAGTGATAATCTGGTTGGATTTTCAGAGAAACCCTACTCATGGAACGGGGTGGAAGCTTGTTGGGACTGGTATTTTCGTGGTCTCTTGAGGACGTACTGAACGATGATCTTTATAAAGACAAGGTTTGTTGATTACTCATTCATGCCCATTACATGTCCAAACTTATTTATGGTCTTTCCTCTTTCACCCTTTTTAAAAACACTGTTACTAGTTCTAGTTTACACTGTAAAAGTTTCAATGTGGAAAATGAACGTTTCCTTGCATGATATCTTGTCAATGTCTGTGTGTTTTTACTTTTTACAGTGAGATTGTCCAACTAGGCTAGGAGGGTTACTGCAACTTGCTATGCATTGCTTTTACTTTGCTCCTTAATGTCGATGTTATTCAATTTGTTTGATAACATATACATTTCTCATTTTTCATATTGATACTTACATGGCGAAATATATAATTCCCAATTTACATTCGCATGAATTACGAGTACGAGGCATAAAAGCCAATGGTCCACCTCTGTTTGGATCTCCGTTGAATGTGAAAGCATATTCGCTCAATCCAACAAGTGCATTCCATTGGGTGAATGTGCATTGGAAATCGTGATCCGAGATACTAAATGTTGTTTGAACTGAAAACAAACATGCACGGGAGTGAATGTGCTTTTACTTTTTTTCAACTTTTAAATAAACACACCAAATCATTCCCTACAGGTAGTTGTGGGACTGAGTAAAGACTAAAGAGCATTTCCTTGATACAGAAAACTTGATGAAGGTAGTCGATAGTTTCTTTGCAGACAGTCACTTAAGGCTTCTAAGTTGTAGAAAATATATACCAAGTTTTGAAAGCCTAAGGATTTATGTTATACATGACGCCCCCTTTGGATTTCAAGGATTCATTAATGAATGATTACTGTTTTTATTCAAAAGAAACTTGATTATTTATTTCAACTTGCACGTAGCACAAGTTGGATGTTGCTTTATGATCTTGAACTTGCCTGATTGTGTACTCGACATTCATTGCATTCTAGAAATTCTTTATATTTTACATGTAATTAGCTGCTAAAACTTTCATTTCTATATCTTTTAATAGGTGAAGCAGATTCCAAAGACATTCTCGTCAGTATCTCACTATCTAAACTCATTTGTTTTTCCACTTATTGAGGAAACTCGGACAGACTTATGCTCAAGCATTAAGACGGTGTCACAAGCTCCAGCATGTGAAATAACTGAAATTGATCTTTCTGAAGATTACAATCCTCCATATGATTTGTTTTACAAGATGGAAATGAAAACAGTACTGAATAGTGATGAAAAAGAGGATATTTACGAGCCTGAGCCTGGACAGCTCATTGCTTTGACTGATACAAGGCCCACATGCATTGATGATTTGAACAAACCTGGAAATTCCTATTTGATTGCTTCAATTACAAGGGTAAAAGAGAAAGTAAAGAAAGAAGATGTTTATGAGGTGCAAATACTAACCTCGAAGCCCATTAACTTTGAAGAGTACTTGCGAAAGGATGACACATGTATATATGGTTTTGCTGTCTATCTTACTAACATAACAACAAATACTCGTATATGGAATGTACTGAAGGGAAATCCAGATGGCCCAGACATGCATATAATCAAGCAACTTCTCCAACCTAATTCTGCTGTAAGAACAGTGGTTTATTCTTCATCTTTATTTTTATATATATCTTGCAGTTTTACTGTCTATTATTTTTTATATATATCTTGCAGTTTTACTGTCTGTGAAGCATATTAATAGACTAGAAAATCGGGTATAAACACACCGACAGGGCTATTTGTGTATGCACACTTGTATGCGAACATATTAGTTTAGAGCATGAGAAGAGTTAACCTTAACCATCCATGTATGGTTGTGTGGTCACCATTAGCTATTCTCACTTCTCACTTGACACGACCCTTATATATATACATGTATGCACTATACATGTCTAGGGTAAAAGAATGAGCAAAGGAAGGATAAATATTCTCAATGAAGTGTGTTGGAGTCATTTCTTTTTAACATTTTCAGGCTTTAACACATTTTAAAATATAAGAAGTGCCTGGCTGATAAAAAATGATTATTTAATAGGACACCTTATAAGGAGCATTCAATACGCGTATGAGTGACGTACGGTGTCAGAGGCATGTTTGACACTCTGAGACATCAAGAAAGAGAGATGTTTGTGTTTCATAGATATCTGGTGTATGGCTCTACAACTGAATTATAGATGAAGCTAGAGTTTTCTGTAGTATTTTCCCCCTATTTTGTTTCACACCTTGTCAAGATAACTTGATTGATTTGGTGAATGCATTTACATACGTTGGTCTTTCCTCTTACAGGTTGGAGAAAACTGTGCTCAATGTTTCTCTAGTGAAAGATACGCTATTGATATATCAAATCTTGGTGCTGTCATCCGCTCATTTGATTTGAATGAAGCTCAAGAAGAAGGAGTTTTAAGTTGTATAGCTGCAAGGGAATGTTGTCACAAAAATACAGTGAAATTAATTTGGGGCCCTCCAGGGACAGGGAAAACTAAAACAGTCGGCTCATTATTATTTTCCCTTCTCAAAAAAAAATGCGGAACACTTACTTGTGCCCCAACTAATGTGGCAGTACTGGAAGTGACATCTCGGTTTCTTAGGCTAGTAATGGAGTCTCTTGATTTTTTCACTTATGGCCTTGGAGACATAGTATTGTTTGGCAACAGAAAGCGGATGCGTATTGTTGATCGTGATGATCTTCTTGATATATTTCTTGATTACCGTGCCAAAATTCTTTCCGAGTGCTTTGCACCTTCGTCTGGTTGGAAACATCATTTAGAACGAATGATATGGTTACTTGAAAACCCTGAAAAATACTATCATGAATATTTAGAGTGTGAGGTAAAGAGGAGTTATGAGATAGGTTATGATGATTGTTTTAAAGAAAAGAAGGAACTTCTTGCTGTTGCTAGTCAACATAAAAATCAGGAGCAAAATCCGTGGAAGAGGATAGTTGATAAAACTTTAAGAGAAAACAGATTGTGTTTTAAGGAGGAAAACAAAAGTAAATACAGCCATCAAGAGAAGAAGGGTTTTGTTTTCTATGGGAACAAAACAAAAAAATTGACATTTTATGAGTTTGTCAAGGAAGAATTCAATTACATTAGGAAGTCGATGAGAAAATTTGCTGTGCATATGTGTACTCATTTGCCAACTACTTTTATTAAGTTAAGTGTACTGAAAAGTTTATTTCAATGCCTTGATTGGCTCAGAGACCTTGCAATGGTGCTATCAAACAATTCCATTACTGATCAAATATTTAAACATGCCCTAACTACACCTTATGCTGATGAAAGTAGAGTTAGTTTGTCTACTTGGGAGGATAAGCTTGGTATGACCAGGAAAGAATGCCTTAAAAGACTGAAATCTCTTCGAGATATGTTGATTCTTCCTGATTTTTTTGATGAAAATTCAATTAAAAGCTTTTGTTTCAAAAGATGTCGCATGATTTTTTGTACTGCTGCAAGCTCTGCTAGATTGCATGTTGAAGGACTTGATAGGCTAGAAATGTTAGTTGTTGATGAAGCTGCCCAACTAAAAGAATGTGAGTCAAATATACCTTTACAACTTCCACGTCTTCGCCATGTTGTACTTATTGGAGATGAGAAACAATTGCCTGCACTAGTCAAAAGTGAGGTGTGTACCAGTCTTGTTAGCTCCTGACTTTCTTTATATGCAAAAGTATGCTCAGTATTTTGTATCAATTTTTGTTTTCTTTTGTGAAATTCATTCATAACATCTTACGGATTTTTGCTAATCTGCAGATTTCTGATAAGGCAGGATTTGGGAGAAGTTTGTTTGACAGGCTGGTTCTTTTGGGTCATAAAAAACACCTTCTCAATGTTCAATATAGAATGCATCCATCCATTAGCTTGTTTCCAAATATGGAGTTCTATGACAATCAAATTTTGAATTCTCCAAGTGTACAACGAAGAAGCTATGAGAAACATTTTCTACATGGAGATATGTTTAAGTCCTACTCTTTCATAAATGTTGCTTTTGGACAAGATGAACTGGATGAAGCCACTAGCCGAAAAAATATGGTGGAAGTAGCTGTGGTATCTGAGATTGTTCTTGACCTTTTTAAAGGTAATGTGATGTAATAATATATGAATATGAATAAAAGTAACCAACTGAACTATACATGTTTGTCATGAATTGGTTTATCTGTATAATGAAAATCAATAACATCCTAACTGCGGAGTAGTTTCTATCTTCTATTGAATCTTTACAGAATCAGCTTCTAGAAAACAGACTGTTAGTGTCGGTGTTATATCACCATATAAAGCTCAAGTTGATGCAATCCAAGATGCACTTAGAAAAAGGATTGGTGGTGATGATGTTGGTAATAACTTTTCTGTGAAGGTTTCCACTGTTGATGGTTTCCAAGGTGGTGAAGAGGACGTGATAATATTATCCACTGTCAGATATAATAACATGGGATACGTGGGATTTATTTCAAATGCTCAAAGAACTAATGTTGCTCTAACAAGAGCAAGGTATGATCTGTGTCCTGAGAGTATACTCACAAGTTGTTCTATATTTTCTTAATGACAGCTGTACTTTTCCCTGTCATTGTAGGTATTGCCTTTGGGTAGTAGGTAATGGTGAAACTCTGGTGAATAGTGGCTCTGTTTGGGAGAGACTAGTCTGTGACGCTATGGCTCGAGGGTGTTATCATAATGCTGATGATAATGAGAGGTTGTCTCATGCTATAGCAACTGCCATGATTGAGCTTGGTCAAGTTGATGATCTATTAAATACGAATTCTCTGCTCTTTAGAAAAGCAAGGTGGAAGGTATGCTGACTGATAAAATCCGCTTTGGCCCGGACCTTAATCCAATTTTTTCCCTCATAACATAGGCAATTCGTAGTCGGTCAGTCAGGGGCGTTGCCATTAGACAATTCTTAGTCATACGCGTTTCCTTCTTGTCACGTGTCTTGTTTTGTATCAAATTCAATTCAATGTATATGATCACTTGTAGAGGGCTCTTTTTATTGAAATGCAGCAGGCTATAGACTCCTTTAAATTGTAACAATCTTCTTTATCTTCAGCACTTGATAAAAACATGAATCTTTATACAGTTAGTTAAAGCGGGAAATACATCTTTCAACATCAAAATCTATTCATTAAAGGAATAAGGCAACATATATTGACCTAGCCCAGAGTTCTGCACTGCCCTGACCAAGCACTCCGCTCGAACTAAAATGATTATTCTCACATCACAAACTTATCAAATGGTATGCATAACAGATCAAATGATTTATCATACACTGCAAAGTGCACTAAAATCAAAATCCTCTCTTCTTAACGAGTAAGGTAATGAGATTGATGAAACCCTGATGGATGCAGCAGATAAAAGTCTTCTTAAGATTCTGAAACAGCTTTACCATTTTAATATATTCTCATTCTTTTCTGTGACAATTTATACTATAGGTTTTCTTCAATGAAGATTTTCTGAGCTCTATGGCAAGAATGAAGGGCACTGAGCTTTGCAAGAAAATATGTTCCATGCTGATGCAACTTTCAAGCGGTTGGCGTCAACCTGACCAGGAGATAAATATTGTAGTTGTAGAGAATACTTCTTCCCAACTTTTGGAGCTGTATAAGGTCAATGAGTTGCTTCATCTAGCTTGTACGGTAGACATTCTTGAGGAGAACTCGTATTATATTCAGGTTTTGAGGATTTGGGATGTTTTGCAAATGTCTGAGGGATCCAAGGTGGCAAGGGATATTGGAATCTCATATAGGAATTATTCTGTTGATGTTCTTGGATGCTGCAAAATCAGGAATTATGATGGGTATAATTCTACTACTATTTATATGATTTGCTTCACATTGATAAAAATAGTGGTAAATTCTTTTCGAGAAGTTTTAATGTAATCTGTTACTGCAGGAAATTTGTCAATCCATTGACATGGTCAGTTAATGCAAATGATTCAACCAATTATAATCTGTCCCAAGCTGATCCTTCTGAGTTTCTATGTAACCAACTGGATTCACTCGAACTGATGGATGTTTCGAATTAATTGGTATGTTACCCTCAACCTATCCTCTGTTTTGAAAAACAAAAAAGAATATATACAAAAATTCAAGAGAGATGCATGTCGTGTTTTTTTATGCATATTTTTACAGTTTATGGGAGGTTCTTGTAGGTTTATAAAATATAGAAGAGGTTAGTGTAATGCTAGCACGAGGTCAGGGAAATTTGTCCTCAAATTCAATCAGTTAAAAGTTGCAGGAATGTTTTGTTTGTCCTTTTGGGACTTCAATGTCATGGCCAAGTCTTACATTAGATTCTTTTTATTTATTTATTTTCTAATAATTCTAGATTCTGAAGTAAGCCTTTTCTTTTGTTTGTACAAATATAAGACATTGGTTTCTCACTTTTTTATGTCCATCTTAAGACTTGCCAATAAAGTCGCATTAGGGGCTCCTATGCATTTGAAAATAAGAATAATTTGTTTCTGAGCTTTCCAATTTTGTTGCTTCATGGGCTTTCACAGTTTCTCATTTTTTGTTTCATTTGTTGATATGGAGGCAGATGATGATACTTTCTTTTTCATTTTAAAAACGTTGGATTTTGGGATCTATTAGAGTATGTTAGAGTACTGTATACTTAGTAACAGAGGATAATTCTCTCTGGCAGTTATCTTAGTCATAGCTTGCGAGTCAAGCTATCTCTGCAACTATATAAGCAGAGGTGTGTAACAGTGTTAGTTAACTGAAATATAGAGAATAACAGATTCTATTCAGTTCTCTCTTTTCTATATGGTTGGTTAACAAATATAATTTTTCTGAGTTTGGGAGAGCATCCACTTCAACCCGTATTTGAGTAACATTCCCAATAGGCTTAAGGTTGAATAAAGTTAATAACTTAATTAAGCGCTTATTACAATAAATATTTTTCACATAAGTGTTTATTCATTAAGCTAAATTTGACAAACTTATTGAAATAAATTCAAAGTAGCTTATAAATAGGTATAACCATATAAGTGCTTATTGATAAGCTAATATGAACAACTAATGAAAATAAGCTCAAACCAGTTTATTTTCAGGTTATAAACTATTTTCATGATCTTACCCAAACATTTCCATAAGCACTTATGCTATAACATAAGCTATTTCAAACGGGGCCTAACACTTGAATTGCTGCCATGAACTGGGATTGAGTGGCAGAAATTGTCCTAAAGATGAACTTTCTTTTCAATTTGAAATACTACATACTCAGCAGATCACATATTTTTATGCGCACTAACAACTGTTGCATTCATAAACTGCATGTGTATAAGAATGTACTCTATATATGCATACATATGATACAGCCATATATCAAAGTGAAATATTATGCTTTATTTGGTTTGCATTGGCTATATATCTGATTTGGATTTTACTATAGGTTCAATCCGAGATTCCAACTCGACATGATAAACAAGAAGCATTTGATAGGATGCTATTGAGATTTTCATTTTGAGAAGTGTGAAGTTTAGTAATTTACCTTTATAATTTGAGAAAGCATTTTGATAGGTAAATATGTTTGAATCATTATTTTGTAATTTTGTAATTAGTTTTCTGGTGATGTCAGCATTAAATTGAGCGTAAGAGAATTGAAAGCAGAAACTATTCCATGTTGACAGCAATATATCACTACTTTTAACAGGCAAGAATTCAAATAACTCTCTTTACCTATATCATTCTTGTTTTTACCAAAGAATTGGAAAAGAAAGGGTATACAACTGTTTGTAGGAGGATTTGTAAGTGGATAAATAAGATGAGAAATGCTCTGTGATACAAGACGAATTTCGTCTTTGTGCTTTCCCTCGCTGTTATTGGTTGGTTGATTCTAATAATAACACCAACTCAAGTATTATTAAACAAAAATTATAGGCAAAATAACTAAGGGGTCGGCTAAATGACCCCATGATTAATTGGGGTCATTTAACCCCATGCTCATCTGGACCAATAAGATTGTCCCATAATTAAAATTAAAAAATAATGTAAAAATAAATAAAATAAATAACACAATCTTATTGGTCCATGTGGACATGGGGTTGAATGACCCCAATTAATCATGGCGTCATTTAGCCGACCCCAATAACTAATTATTCTTCATTTTAGTATGTCTATTGGATTGCTATTTTAGTCGGGAGTTTGATTCTCACTCATGGGAATTAAACATATTTCATGGCTAGTTTGCTGTTTAGTGTGAGCATCTACAATGAGGGAGCTAGTCACTATTGTCGACAATAAAAAAAAGATGTTCTAAGACCCTGTAGGCATCTACTGGCTTATTCTTCTAAATATTTCTTTTGGTTGTAGCATCGATCATAGAAATTGAGGGTTTTGTAGACCTCCACGAATCTTTATTGATTACGATGCCGATGATATAGTGAAGTGTTTTGCTCCTGGATGGAAACATTACTTAGAATTAATGATCAAGTTGCTTGAGGGTCCCTACAAAGCGATATGGTTTGTATAAGCATAGATTATGAGGAGGATGATCTTATATCTCAATAGAAGTAGAAGTATATGAGTGTCTTTAGGTATGCAACTTATATAATTAAGAGTTTAGAGAAGCTTGTTGAAATAAACTCAGAATAGATTATAGGTAATAAGTATTTATCTATAAGTTAATTTGACCAAATTATGAAAATAAGCTCAAAACAGTTTATGGATAGATTATAAATTATTTACATTAGCTTTTTGGAAATTTTAACGTGGGGAGAATGATGATCCTAAATTTATGTAAATTTCTGAAGTTATGTACATTTTCAAAAATTTCATTGTTAACCAAAGTAAACCTCACAAGCGATAGTCGTGAGACAATTTCGTTACCTCATTGTTAGCAAACTAAGCGGTAAGAGTCCATCGCCCCATTGTTACCGCACCAAGTGATAAGAGACTGATTAAGTATTTATTTTTTCATTCACAAGAGTTGGGATCGAACTCCTAACTATTTATTTAAGGGATGAAGTATCGAACCACAATGTCAACCCACTTAGTTAAGAGTTTTTTTAAATTTACTCTATATCAATAATTGTGAGTCTTCTAGGAAGCGAGGTAATCAACTTAAACACTCTCTTACTCTCTCACTCACATCAACCCACGTCACCTCTTATTTGAAATTAGTTTCTCTTATATTTAGTCGTGCACAACATGTGCCCCATCTGCGAATATTTTGAAGTCGCTCAAGTACCACTTCCACATGCTAGCCTGTCTTGGCCAAACTCTAGCCGCAAATTCATTTCTCACCTACGCTACATTTTCAATTCAAATTCCAAATCCCCTTAGCCTTGCAAACATCTTTCAAATTTCCTTAGCGTGTGTTTGGGTGGGGTAATTTTCGGGGGAATGTCATTTTAGAGTGTATTTAAAATGTTTTGTCCTGAAATATATTGTTTGACAATTTTTTTAAAAGAAATTGTAAATCCATGGCAATTTAACTAGGTATTTTTACTAACTAGATTCAAGGGAATTGAAATGACCTAAAAAATGAAGAAATTTCAAAATTCTCTCTCTCATCTCTCTCTTACCCATTTTTCTCTCTCGATATTAAAAACCCTGAATTTGACCTTAACTAGCCGAACCGACCCTAAAACCCTAAAATCGAGCCCAGACCCAAAAATTTTAATCGAATCTGAAAAATTGGTTAAGAACTCGAAAATCGGCTCCAAACCCAAAAATCAGAACTGAATATGAAAAATCAGTCCTGAATTCGAAAATCGACCCCGCACCCGAAAATTGGACCAAAATTTTAAGAATTGGTCATGAACTCGAAAATCGGTCCCGAACTAGAAAATTTGGCATGAATTTGAAAAATTGGTCGTAAACCCTAAAATCGGTTGCAAAATCGAAAATCGGCCTCGAACTCGAAATATCGGGCTTGAATATGAAAATTCGATCCTGAACTCGAAAATCCGCCTCGCATACGAAAAATTGGTCTCAAACTCGAAAAGTCAGTCCCACATTTGAAAATTAGACCCCAATACGAAAAATAAAAATATCGACCTAATTTTCGAGTTCAGGGCTGATTTTTCATATTCGGACTTGATTTTCGAGTTCATGCCTGATTTTTTGAGTCGGAGGAGTCAATTTTTATGGTTTATGGTCAATTTTAGTGTTTAGGGGCCGATTTTAGAGTTCCGCCCCACTTTAGGGTTTGAGGTCGATATTAAAAACCCTAAACCCAAAGCTCGTTACTACTTAACTTCATTCCTCTCTTACGCTGCAATTCCAAATCCCCATACTTTGCAATCGTCTTCCAAATTCCTTAATCCCCTTATTCCTTATTTTAATTCACTTTTAAATTCCTCCTTTACTCATCGGTTATTCACGTTTCACAGATAAGGAGGAGAAGCCAATGCGAAGCTCTTGGTGCGAATATCTCCTGGAGAAGGAATCGTAGTGCCGAAATCTGGAAACAAGTGCTTCTTCACCATGAAACACTCCACCTTCGTCCCCTTCGCGCCTTCGCCATCGGTAAGTGATTTCCTCTAATCCCTCTCTATTCTAGCGGTTGTTATGCCACTTCGTATATTTCTGATTTGATCTTCATATATGCATCAATATCTCAGCTTTAAATTTTCTTAACAATTAGTTATTTTTTTTATTGTCAATAGATGAAGGCACTGTATACTCATTAGTTCAATTGAATAGTACAACAACACTTCTGTGCAAATGAATTCAAGTACAATCATTTTGCAGGCACTGTATACTCATCATTTTGCAAACACTTCTACAAGAGGTAATAAAAAAAATTACAAGAGAAAACCCTAAAGGATCAACCAAAGGATCCTATTTCTAATGGAGCACAAACAAACGAAACAAGCAAGTAGGAATCAACCAAACCAAAGGATCCCAAACACAGTCCAAAGTCCTTGTACAAAAGGTAATAAGAAAAATTACAAGAGAAAACCCTAATACAAATGATCTAAAAATGACAAGGCTTTGGTCCTAAATACAAACTACTAAGAGAGAAAACTATTGAATGTCACTTGACTACATTGATCTCACTTGACTTTGCTCAGGTAAAGCTGGCAGCCAGATGTGTTATCCACGAGAATTGTCGGGGCTGAATCCTACATTAGTGAGAGCAAGAATAATTACAAATAAAACCACCTCTGTTGAATTAATTCATTTTTTAATATTAACACTGCTACTATTAATCTAACTCTGCATTTGATCAATTAATACATTACTATGAATGTAGGATTACTGCTACTAACATTATTGAAAGTTGTTATGGAGGGAAAAGAAGATGGAGAAGTGTGGGTACACTTCACCTCAACCCCATTACAGTTTACAAATTCACAAGCTGCAACAACGTCCTGCATTTTAAGCACATAGAAAAATTTCAAGTTGCTCCCAACATTTCTTCCAATAATTAATATTATTAAAATCTCTATACCACACTAACCTTGAATACAACTCCCATCTTTGTGCACTTGTCAATGGTTGTGTTATTGACCTTGCCTACAAATTATAGCAATTCAATCAAGAGATAAGTTGGACAAAAACAGATAACGATCTAATACACTGAATATAAAGAGAGAAGCCTGTAAAATAATTAGATTACCTTGAATCTAAAAACCGAGTCTTTGCATCCATAAACATATACACTGCTTTGTATCACAATCTTCAATGACTAAGTCTTTTTTCCCAATTTGATTCTCAACAACCCACTTACAGATACTAAGATTCAGGCTATGGCATTTTGACAAACCGACATTGACTTCTAGACACTTCAAACCACTAAAGCACACATAGCTTATAAACCTACTTCAGGCCCATTTGAAGTACTAATTTTGGAGGTCCAGCTTTGGAAAATGCATTTTAACGTGCAAGAGTTTCCTTTTTACTAGTGCCAACAATTCCAGTTCTATCGGTGCTATTTTTGGTCTTCATATCATGTGAGACCTTTCTCAAACCTAGTAGATAAAATTCATCTACCACTGTATCTATAAATCTAAGTCTTCACTACTTTGGAAAATGAGACACTCACACAATACACTCTCCCTCACAGCCCTCCACATCATTTTTTTTTTCAAAATCCTCATTGTCTCTCTCTATTCCCACTAGCCGTCAAAACCACGCACCCCTCCTGGTCTTTGTTTCAATTTCTTCTCCTTCCCCCAAATCTTCGGTTCCGATTTCTTCTCCTTCCCCCAAATCTTTGGTTCCGATTTCTTCTCCTTCTTCGGTTCCCCAAATTCTCTTCTCCTTTCAAACTTTCAAATTTTCTTCTCCTTTCCCCGATTTCTCTGTTTCTCACATATTCTCTGATTTCTTTTTCTTCTTGCCGACTCTCTAAGCCGCCATTGACGTCGCGAAATGGCTCTACCTCCTCACCCTGAATCAATTTCGCTTCATGCCCTTCTTACTTCCGAATCATTTGCCCAATTCATACATGCCAGCGTTACTGCCAAGTATTGGGGCAAAATTGATTCTCCGAGATTTCAGGCAATCAATCCTCCTTCAATTCTTCAAATTCCCTACCCGATTTTCCTTCCTCATTCTCACTTCCGCTATTTTTGCCCAATTCAATAAGGGTTCTGCATATTTTTAGGTAACCAACCCTCTTTCAAATTTTCAGATTCCCTCCTTGCAGTTTGTATTAGGTATATCCTATTTTCTGTATAAATAAATGTGATCCTGAATTGTACATCACACAAAATCGAAACCTAAAACACTATAATTTGCAGCTCGGCATGCCGTACCTCCGATGTGACGCTCTTGCCGTCCCCTTTCGCCGTTGCGGCAGTATTCTAGAAGGTATTGTGTGCTATCAAATTTTACTTTTTCATACATCAGTATTCGTATATTATAGTATATCAAATTTTTTGTTTGCTGTCATAGTGGAACAAGAAGATTTTTCTTGGATCAGTTGTATCAGAGAAAAACTCATACTGTGGAGGAAAATCAGCCAGGTTAAATTGTTTAAGTTTGTCTCCTCAATCCCTTCAATCTTTATGTTGTATGTTATTCAGTAATGCTTTTTGGGCTTTTGATGTTTCAGGGTGTCGTAGCTGCTCTGTTTATGAGCATCTATAATGTTGGTTTGAAACAATTGTCTGATGTTGAAATAGACAAGGTATGAATCTTGCTCTTAGCAATAAACAATCCGGACCGTATTTAAACTATTTTTTGTGTCATTTGGTCATCTGGATTTATTCCATTAAATAAATTACTGTCTGGTTTATCTAAAGTTGGTTATTCAGAAACATATACAGACTATTAGGTGACTTGGTGTATACGAAAGTCTTTGCTTACACTAACTATCTTATTTGACATTGATTTTGTTCAGATAAAAAAATCAATTTATTCCCACATGTGCTATCTGATAGATTTTACTCTCTACCCATGTTTAAGCTTACGCCAAAAAAATTGTATATTTGAGAACTGTAATGATACTAATGAATCACCTATCCTTAAAACTTACACTATTAGATTAAGATACATGAATGATAGAAACAGTTTAAGGAGATCAGATCCATAAAAGCTTATTATTATGAAAGCTTCTTGACTAATAAGCAGAGGATGAATTCAGATTTCAGACACTTTTTAGTATGTTGAGTTATTAGACTACATTGGTGAGACAAAAAAAAAACACAAGTCCTCCATCAAGCATGTCCTTATTTTGAAATAATGTGTACTCCGCAAACTATGGTGATTTAGCACAACAATTGGTGTGTATTTTTGTTTTCTTTTAGATCCCTCTTTCAATTTGAAGTAGAAAGCTTTGGTTCTTACCTGTGAATCCGATCACCGTAATTGAACTTTAATTCATGTTTATAATCACAAGTTATTTTGGTTTCTATTAATTGATTGTATGTTGATCCAAACATGCTAAATTTGTTGGGTTTATAACTGGAACTTGCTCTATGGATGTCCGTGTTGTGATACTCATTTGCTTTGTTAATTCTCTGATAGAATGATATACCCAACAGTCTGTGATCATCTTTTCCTTTTTCTATATTTTCCCTTTTCTTCATACAATTTTGTTTTGTATTGGATTTTTATAGCTACTATCTTGTACAAGGTCTCATTAGAAATTTAGCACAACAGTTGGTGTGTATTTCTGTTTTCCTTTATATCCTTCTTTCAATTTGAAGTAGAAAGCTTTGGTTCTTACCTGCGAATCTGATCACCGCAACTGAACTTTAATTCATGTTTATAGTCACAAGTTATTCTGGTTTCTATTAAGTGATTGTATGCTGATCCAAACATGCTAAATTTTTTGGGTTTATAACTGGAACTTGTTCTATGGAAGTCTGTGTTGTGATACTCATTTGCTTTGTTAATTCTCTAATAGAATGATATACCCAACAGTCTGTGATCATCTTTTCCTTTTTCTATATTTTCCCTTTTCTTTATACAATTTTGTTTTGTATTGGATTTTTATAGCTACTATCTTATACAATGTCTCATTAGAAATTTAGCACAACAGTCTGTATTTCTGTTTTTTGTAAATTCAATCACTTTGAAACATACTCTTTTTTAGTAAATTCAATCACTTTGAAACATACTCCATTGCCTAATTGTTTCTCAAACTTTTACTTTTCTCAAACTATTTGTGGTATAATGTATTGTCTGCAGGTATCGTCTGCAGGCACCGTCTGCAGTTGTAGTTAGTTAAAAGTCAAGGGCAATCATTGCAAAATGTTGGATTATATCTTCCAAATCCTCCCTTCATTCATGGACAATTATATGTTGCTATGTCACGAGTGAAGTCCAGGAAGGGATTGAAGATATTAGTTCATGATAAAAATGGAGAAGTAACTAGAAAGACGACTAATGTTGTATGGAGAGAAAGTTTTTCAAATTGTGCATTAGATCACTGTGTTTTCATGTTCAATGCTATCTTTTCTTAATTCAACATCAACTTATTATTAGAATTCCCATAATTTTGCTATTTCACAAGTTTTGATTGTTTTCTATAAATTTAAATAGTGCCGTTTGTTATATTATTGAGATGAAATCGATACATAGTTGTTTTCCTTGTATTTTTTTTAACTGTGAATTTGCAGATATTGAGATGGCACGTAGAGTGAATGTGATATCAGAAATAGATGATAACATGTCAACTTTGAAGCTTCAAGTTAGAGTAATGAGTCTTTGGGTAGTCATGAAGTTCGACAATAATGCTGAAGTCCAATCTCTTGAGATGATACTCATTGATGAAGAGGTTTGTATTACCTTTTCCAAATCTTAATTCTTATTTTAATACACTAACTCTTTTGAGATTAACATTAAACAGGGAGGTAAGATTCAAGTGACTGCTAATGACTCCACCTTGAGCAAGTATCGCACACGCATCGTTGAAGGAAAATGTTACTTGATTGGGAACTTGACAATTTCAAAGAACAATGGAAAATTTAAGGTTACCAGACACAAGTTTAGACTATTTTTCCAAAATACGACAGCTATGAAAGAAGTCATTTATGAAAAAATTCCGATAACTAAATTCGATTGGGCTTCATTCAATCGCTCCACTCACAATATCATTGAATAAAGCCCAATCGAATTTAGTGATCGAAATTTTTTCAGAAATGACTTCTTTCATAGCTGTCGTATTTTGGAAAAATAGTCTAAACTTGTGTTTGGTAACCTTAAATTTTCTATTGTTCTTTGAAATTGTCAAGTTCCCAATCAAGTAACATTTTCCTTCAACGATGCGTGTGCGATACTTGCTCAAGGTGGAGTCATTAGCAGTCACTTGAATTTTACCTCCCTGTTTAATGTTAATCTCAAAAGAGTTAGTGTATTAAAATAAGAATTAAGATTTGGAAAAGGTAATACAAACCTCTTCATCAATGAGTATCATCTCGAGAGATTGGACTTCAGCATTATTGTCGAACTTCGTGACTACCCAAAGACTCATTACTCTAACTTGAAGCTTCAAAGTTGACATGTTATCATCTATTTCTGATATCACATTCACTCTACGTGCCATCTCAATATCTGCAAATTCACAGTTAAAAAAAAATACAAGGAAAACAACTATGTATCGATTTCATCTCAATAATATAACAAACGACATCATTTAAATTTATAGAAAACAATCAAAACTTGTGAAATAGCAAAATTATGGGAATTCTAATAATAAGTTGATGTTGAATTAAGAAAAGATAGCATTGAACATGAAAACACAGTGATCTAATGCACAATTTGAAAAACTTCTCTCCATACAACATTAGTCGTCTTTCTAGTTACTTCTCCATTTTTATCATGAACTAATATCTTCAATCCCTTCCTGGACTTCACTCGTGACATAGCAACATATAATTGTCCATGAATGAAGGGAGGTTTTGGAAGATATAATCCAACATTTTGCAATGATTGCCCTTGACTTTTAATTAACTGCATACGATACATGTATGACCCGGTCGGGTTGTTGAGGTATGTGCTGGTGCATCCCAAATTGCTGCATGACCCGGTTAGGTTGATGTCACTCTACACGCCAATAGAGGATCAGTGGGACAACAGCTCTCCATAGGCTATTACCTGCTTGAACTAACGTTCGGAAGCGCCGCCAATACATCGTCACCATATGGCATCCAACGAAACTAAAAACAACAAGGACGATGTTAATAACGAAACACTTGGTAAAATAAAAATCTAACTTTACTGGTAACTTACTTTGTTGCTGCGCAGTGTGTCCATAATTGTGCGGTATTCATCGATTGATAGTCTTTCATAGCTGGCCGGAACGTCATTGCACCTACGCAATTAAGTGACGTGTATCAACAACAGTTGGAAAATAATGCGTACCATTAACATAACTGTAAATGTAACAAGATTAAAAGCATACCTAGTAGCCAGTGGATGTCCGACTATGGCATCAAGTTTCGGCATCTGCGGACCAATGCCGAGTATCCTTGACCACGCCCACAGCTGGAGAAGATATGTACAGCCAGCGATCTCAGCTTTCCGATGATCGGTTGCTGGCTTGCAGCACACAACTCATGGTACAGATGTGCAAGAAGTGCAGATCCCCAGCTGTACAGACCCGCTTGGTCAAAGTCTTCCAGCAATGCGAGATATCACATTGATATCCTGGCACTTGTGTGATCAATGAACATGAAATCCCCAAGCAAAACAAGAATGAATGCTCGAGCGTATCGATCCAACATATCATCGTCATCGGGGTCTACCACCATGTTCGTCATGACCTGTCTCAACCATGACAACTTAATTACACCTCTCTTAATAGCATCTGCGGGAGGAGCCTTTCCTAGCATATTCTCCACGAGGAGTGGTCAGTTTTGCCAGGTGCTGCCCGTAACAGGAAGGCCATCTACTTTCAGGCCTAGGAGCACAGCCACATCCTGTAGCGTGATCGTCACTTCCCCAAATGGCATGTGAAAGGTGTGCGTCTCTGGCCTCCAACGCTCCACCATTGCAGATATCAACTCCTTGTCGAGAGGCTCGTGTCTAACGAGTGCCACCTCATACAGCCCAGCACGTTGGAGTCGACTTACGATCAACTCTGGAATCCCAAGACGATTCACCGCCGGTTTTTTCACATGCAATGTTCTGTTCGATTGTTCGTTCCAAACATGATTGGATACGCGCTTGTCCTGTAGGTGCAGGAGACTCAGGTTTACAGGGCTGGGATTGATGTACGCTTCATTCGCCATAAGGTCCTACAATCAAATAACAGTCGAAATTAATAATTGGCAATAAACATCGAAAAATGTAATTAAAACAATAAAGTTTCTAAAAATAAACGTTAAACATGGATATTGTAAATTTCTAAACTTGTCTACAAAAATTTATATATTTAACCACAAGCAATTGTAAAAAATTGATATTTTTAACCATAAGCAATTCTAAAAAATATTCCTAACAAAGCAACATTTTCTAAAGTTGTATACAAAATAATTGTAAAAAATATTTACAAATAATAATAAATAATTCCTAACAAATTAACATTTTCTAAACTTGTCTACAAAAATTTATATATTTAACCACAAGCAATTGTAAAAAATTGATATTTTTAACCATAAGCAATTCTAAAAAATATTCCTAACAAAGCAACATTTTTTAAACTTGTATACAAAATAATTGTAAAAAATATTTACAAATAATAACAAATAATTCCTAACAAATTAACATTTTCTAAACTTGTCTTCAAAATTCCTATTTTTAACCATAAGCAATTCTATAAAATTTATATATCCAACCGTAACCAATTCGAAAAAATATTCCTAACAACTTCACATTACTAAACTTGTGTAAAAAATTTATATTCCTAACTATGGTTCAAACTAAATAATTTCGTACAAATTACTACCTATTTTTTACATACCCGCCAACACCTATTTTTTCTAATTACTAATAAACATTTAGAACTCCTAATAGCTCTAAACTTGGACTAAAAGATCTATATTTCTAACCAACAGAACAATAAAATTAAAACTCCTAACCGCATACATATCTAAACGGTAAAAAAATAAAAACAACTATACTATAAAAAACACTAAACAAGTACTAACCAAAATGATGATATTTGAAGGGGGAGTGGTATATGTTGAGATGAGTTGCTTCAAGGAGAGTGGAAGTTCTTCAAAACCTGTAGATGATCAGTGGGAATTCTTAAAAACGTTGGAGATGATGAAGAAAATGATTTTTTTTAGGGAAAGTAGTGGAAAATTTAAGGGAATTTGAGAGAATGAGAACGTGTTTTGGTTTTATAGAGGTTTTTAGCCAGAATTTAAACACAACTCGCAAGGGCCCGCGACTCCAGTGCCATGTGGCACCCATGCGCAGGAGTCGCGGGTGGTTGTGCGATTCCGGGCAGCCAGGTCTTGTCACCTGTTTCAGACGCAGCAGCCATAAATCGCATTAAAGGCTGCGATTCGTTCTTCCCCATGTCCTGTCACCTGTTTCCCAAGCAGGTCTGTCTCCCAACCAAGGCCCATGCCTTAAATCGCATTAAATGCTGCGATTCGTCCTTCCCCAAGCCATAAGTCGCGCCACTCCATGCGACTCCCCCTTCCCCAGACCACGTTGGATTCAGACATGACACAAAATGCCATAGTTCTCTAATTCTTTTGTTTTTTGGCTGGTTTTGCTTTTTTTTTGTATTAAAAAAAAAAGCCATTCACCTGTGCTCATTAAATGACGTGGACGGTGGTTGATGGAATAATACTTGATCATAATTGCCATATGAGTACTCCGTTCAATATAAATTTGTGGTTGGTAGTAAAACACCTATTCTCTCGTTGAGAACTCAGAGAACTCATTTGATCTTCATGGATTTCTCGAGATATTTTCTTACAAAGTTTTGTTATAGCATCTAGAATGGACTCTGGTTTTCTGTGGACAGCCCGGCAAATAAACATGCCACGTAGGCTCTGCCATGACACATCTACACGGTGGTCAACAACTTGCCACCGGCAGGGACATATACCAACCATTTCCCAAAGTTTGAGGACCAAACTCTACTCTTACTTCGGCGAGAGACGAATCCCAAATGAAAGTCATAGTTCAGGGACGTATCACATATTTATCCTTTTTTTATAGTATATATACTGGGAAAATAATAAATCCAAGTTAAAATGTTTGTATAGAACTTTTCCACTGACATTAAAGATATTAAACTCTTTCTTTCCAATCCGCAAGGTGTGTTACTAATATTATCCATCTTAACTACACGAAATGAAGCTGTGTAAGAACAATGGTACATCTCCACAACATTTTCATATCAGCGTTCTTTCTCCATTACTAGTCTATTCCTCGTCTGGCTAAATAACAGATTTTACATGCATTCAAGAAAAAAATAAAAAACTTCAATCAGTTCCATTCAACTCTTGAACAAAAGTTATAACGCCGATAGGAACTTCTGAATCTTCGTCTGTGCTCGCTCCTTCTCTTCTGGTCCATCAAGATCACCAATATTGTCATGATATTCCTGAATCGTAGAAAGAAGAAAATCCAATACATTAGAAGCCCCTACTATTTCCTTTTTAAAATACTGGGTTTCAAGAATGATCCACTCAATTATAGGTAATCAAGAACATCATAAGCAGGGATGATAGGCATGGTCAGTTATTAAAAAGGGACTACACCAAATTACCAAATTAAAGTAAAAGGCTTGCTACCTTTAGGACATGTAAACTGCAGTCAAAAGCACTGTTAAAGGTTAACCTAAGTTTACAGACTCTTAATGGAAACTAATTTTTTTTAGTGGGAACGGACTAATATATCCGTTTTCAAGTCATGAAACTGCTGGTGCCTTGAAATATAGAAAACTATGAGAAATATTGCAAATTGATATTTAACTTGGACTTAGGAGTTAGGAGTTAGGACTGTATCAATGCATCCTTGATATAGAAACCAACACTAACTAGCAAGATAAAAAATAAGCAAATAGTAAAAAGTTCATTATTTCAAATTTAGCCACCCACCTGAAGTATATCCTTGATATGCTTATTACTAAGTCTGTTCTGCTTGAGAAGTAGTTCAATTCTTCCTTTCATTTGTGGATGCCTGACCATGAAGTATTTAATTAAGAGAAGTCAGGTGAAAACATAAGCTCTTAATTTTACCGTATTAACTACGAAGGTGCAAATACTTACTCTGAGCACCAAACATGACCCAAAATGACAGCAATCAACTGCAGAATCATGTACAAAATTGTCAGTGCACAAAAAGTGATGTAAAACTGGTATGGAGTATGGACTAATGGTATCCACTTGTTTATAGATGGTGCTACACTGCTAATATAGGCACCAAGTATTTACTACAATTTTTCCTAAATACAATTTGATATGGAAAGAAACCAAAAATAAATCCTCTAGTGAATACATACACAGTTCCTTAAGAAAAAACTCCAAGAATGTTTTCTAAGAAATAAAGAAGAGACAGTACAATCTTGTGAAGTAGTTTGAGTTCATAAAACATAAAAAACTACTAATATATCGTTTCTCAGCATCGATTAGGATATAAAAAAAAACTTACCTGAAGAGTATAAAGTCCAGATTCGAGTTTACGATTGTATTTTTCATCTTCATCCATCTATTAAAAACAGGAATATTAGAGTTTGCTATGACGTGTATCTTCAAAAAACAATACATGTAGAAGCAGAATAAGCAAACTACCTCCAAGTCATCAAGCTCAACTTGATTCAACCGTTCAGTTTCAGCTTTAACTCTATCTGAATATCTGGTGGGGGAAAACTTAGTACGCTCAAATGAGAATATAAATGTGTATAATTCAAGATCCATAATACAAACTTTTTTATAGTTCTATACAAATATGTTACTAACTTTAAGCTTGATAAATAGCATCTTGAAATGGAGTAAATTCAATAATCATGAACTTCAAAGAGAGGAGGACAAGTCCAACCTACCTGATGTATAGTTCCATTAGTCTGTCTATCTTCTCGCACTCATTTTCAACAAACTTACTTAATAATCTGTCTCTCCTAGAACCCCTCAAGATTCCACCTGGGAAAAGACAAGGTACTGAAGTTCAATATCACAAGACGCGAAAAGTAAATATACATAAATTGCATCTCACTAGATGCATATTTCAGTTTCATGCATGGGTGCACTTAATGTCACTTTGAAAAGCATTAGCCTGTCTATCTTCTCAAATTTATTTCCAATAAATTTACCTAATAATAACTCTCTCCTAGAAGACATGGAGATTCCAACTGGGAAAATATATAGGATACTGAAGTTCAATGTCACAAGAGGGAAAAAATTCAGTATAAATGTGAAATGCATATTTTAATTTCATGCAAGGATTAATCTCATGACATTTTGAAAACCCTATAAATTCAGTGCGAGACAACAAACAACATTTCAATCCATAATGACATGTACCGCATTCCAGACACGGGCAACAATGCGGGAGTGAAAACCTTCAACAGCCTTATATGACTAAGTGAAATTTGCTAGATGGATCAATCAATGCCATTGGGCTCTTTCAAAACCACATTTTAAGTTAACCATTTAGAATGTTACAACTCTCCTTTGTGTTTGAGGTTGATAATACCTAGTCAAATGCATGATGCAAAGTGTATTTGTAGAGCAATAAGCAAAACTGACTGACTTGACTGTAATAGATTAAAAGAAAAAAAAACTAATTATGCATACACGCTAGTAGCTTGCAAAATAAGAGATCCTATGTCAAAACTCAAATGAAATTTGACTTGCCTGCTTACCAAATAATGAAGCAATGAGGGACACAATGCGCTCCTCTAAATCCTCCTGGTACCTTTCTTTCTTGTTCTTCTTACTGATTGGGATCTAAATATCAAAATATACAATCCTTTCAGTGTTATCAAATTTACACCATGTCTATGAAATCACATTTCAAAACTGATGTAAGCCAAGATAAAACAAATAAATTTTGAACAAAACTAAAGTAACACCCGCAACAATAATTCATTCAAACAGGCAACATTTTGAACTCTTGCAAGTTCTTCAAAATGAGTAGTAGAGAACAGGCTGCAGCACTTGCCTTACCCATAAAAGCTGCAAAAGCTGTCTTCAACCCCAAAACATCCACAAACCGTTCACAAGCAGGAGGGTACTTGGTCATTGCGAAATCAAGCGCCCTTATAGCCGACCCATAAGCCAATTTCTTCTGCTTCATGATAATTATCATCAGCTCCACCCCTTCGGCCTTCACAAACCTCTCTTTGTTCTCCAACGGCATCAACAAACAGCACAAGCAATCAAACAAATTCTCCAGCATCTCCTCCTCATCCGAACTCTTAGGGTCCTTCGACTTGTACATCGCCACGGCCTGAAGCACCACGTCCACCCCATTCATCTGCCCCAACCTCTTCTGATTCGCGGTGCTGCTCTGCAGCAGAATCGCCAGAATCTCCGAAGCGTACTGCTTGTTGCTGTCAAACTCCCTCACCTTGATCCTCCCCAGCAGCCACTTCAAGATCTTGGTCTTCTCGCACACCAGCTCCGCCACCGAGGGTTTCACCTCGATGAAATTCTCGATGGTGGCGAGCGTGTTGTAAATGGCGGCGTTCTCGTCGGGGTCGGAATCAGAGAGACGGTGGAGGTTCTGGACGAGGAGCTCCAGCGCGCTGCTGTCGATGAGGGCGTCGACAAGGGCGCCGGCGCCCTCGTCGTTGTCGTCGAGAACGTCCTCGTCGGTGAGATCCTGGAGGAGCTGGACGACGTCGATTGCGATGTCGGTGTTGTCGTGACTAAGAAGGTCGACGATGGAGGGGACGACGTTGAGGCTTACGAGATCAGGGTAAAGCTCCGGCGCACCGGCGAGGACTTTGAGCTTCTGAAGCTCCTCGTGGAGCTCTACCTCCGAGTCGGCGAACCGGTCGGGTTGGTTCGGGTACTTGAGGCGGGCTTCGATGTTGTCCTTGAGGCGACGCTCGAAGGCGAGGACGAGCTTCTTTAGGGTTCGGAGGTCGACGGCTTCGATGGTGTGCTGTGATTTCTCGATGGCTTCTAGGAGGGAAAGATCGACGTTGTTGTGGTTGGTTCCGCCGTTGGACGCCGGTGCTGAAACTGAGTCGTCGAACTTCCGCTTGGAGGCGGGGTTCCGGGCGCTCGCTACCTCCATTGCCGCCGGAGCTGTGAACCCTAGTGTTCTGCTTTATTCGCAGATGAAGATGATTTTGGGTTTAGAAGAGAAAAACAGTGGAATGCCACTGCTATTCTTCTCCAATAATCGCCGAGGTAATCACAAATTTAACAATTTTTTTCCTCTTAATTCATTATAAAAAAAAAAAAACAAATCATTATATATGTCGGGTAAATTATTGTTTTTAGAAAAAGAATATCAGAAAACGGATGATGCAAAACTTTGCTTCTAGATAAGTATTTGATTGTTTTCTGGCACATTAAAAATTTTATTTTATTTTATTTTAACTAAAATTAAAAAAAATGTAATCATTTAACTCATATAGCAAAATGTAGCATTTATGTAAAGAAGTTTTATACTGATATTTAATCACATATTTTTTTCCTGATGAATAAAAAAAACATAATATAATTATATAATTGGATACCAGTATAAAACTTTTTTGCATAAATGCCATATATTTATTAATCTCAAACAATATTAACTTAAAATAACCTAATTTTAAGATTGTGTGAAGCATAAGGTATTATTAGCGCTCCTATTACAATTATATTTGGCATTCAATTGTTTCAGTTTAAAAAATAATAATTTTAAATTATATAAAATATAAATTAAATTTTAGACAACATAATTAAAGTTTTCCTTTGTAACCATGGTTATGCATATAGATATTGAGGAACTAACAAGCATGTGTTCGTGGAATTTAACTTGAGTTATATGAAGTATAAACTGTTGTTTCTTGTTACTGGAATTTGAAATATAAATGTTGTTCTGTATAATGTTGTTGCTGCTGTTTTGTAAAATTGTTGTATTTGCTGCTTCGGGTTTCTGTTTATTTACTACTGTTGCTGTATTAATATTGTTGTTACTGTACTTAATTTTATGCATGTTGTTCGGTTTATTACTCTTGTTGTTTGTTTTAGGAGTTAACCCTTTCTTCTTGTTTGTTTGTTGTTTGGACGCTTAACGCCATAGATTTTCAGACTGAAGATTTGTGGGGAGATTAATTTGTTCTTGAAAGCTAAAGGGACTTGGATTAACTTGAAGATTCTGAAGATCATCTAAGAGTTGAAGTTTTTCTTTTATTTTCCGTTGTTGTCCGTATCTAATATTTTTGTGCACACTGTTTTGTGCAAATTAAATATTATTTTGAATTTACGTGGTTGTATTTAATATAAGTATGAGTATTTATTGTGTTATAATATTTGAGCGATGTTCTGTTTTGGGGCCTTACACATGCCTGTACTACAGTGGAACTGAAGTAGATGCTTCTTGGGCATGTTGCCCCTAGATGGGACTCTTGTTGTCTACTTTGTGACTCCTCCCTAGTAAAATGAAACTCGTTAGGAACCATGGGCTTAACAATTTCAGCCAAGCTTTTGGATACTTGGGCGATGATATCGTTGATAACAAGTCAATTTGGTGTCATATGAAGAAGGTAGTCGTTTTGGTAGTGGATCTGCCTTGATCCCTTCGTCATTAGTCATGTAAATAGCATTCATGTAAGTAGGGACAATCATTACGACGAATGTGGACACAACATTGCTTGCATGGTCTAGCACTAGTCCCGCGTTCATTGGTTGCGAGGTGGTAGAAGTAGTGCCAGACATAGGGGTATGAAGGCCACTTGTCCTACGATTGTTTGTAGATTCCACTTTTTCGTCAAACTTCTCAATTGCAATGTGAGTCCCACCGGATGTGCCAATTAGTTGGTTCAAATAAATTTAGGTATAAAGAATGTCGTGTGAGTCGGCTGAGAAACCAACGCAATAATTCCATAAACAAGCGATTACTCGAAGAAGAGAATTTGTTCCTCAATGCAGGTTATTAAGATACTTCAAAAAGCTCTTAGTCATTGCTACTGTGAGGTGTGGTTGAAGATAGTTGAGTGCTAACTAAGGTAAGGAGAAAAACGACTAGTAAAATAACTGATATGGCTAAATAAATAAAGATAAAGCTTACAGTAAAAGGGTTGAAAGAAATAAATAAAGGCTTACATAAATAATGTGGCTGGAAAATAAATAGAGAATACGAGAAATTTGTATTTTGATTGATGATTTAATGTGTTTGTACAAATAACTCTTTCTTATAGGGAGAGTCTTGGCTAACTATAACAGTTATTGAGGCCTATAACTAGTAACCCACATCCTATTTGTGCACAATCCACTGCAGATCATGAGGTGTTCGTGCATCTCACTCCTAGTCATTTTAGAAGACTGGTCTTTCTTATTTCAGCCGGTCCCAAATTTGTAACAACTATTCCTATATTTAAGAAGTGATATCACATATCCTATAGGTTTAAACCTAGATTTTGAAGCCATACTTGAAAAAATCTTCATCTTCAAACCTATGCTTCTGTGTTTGTCCATAAATCTCATCCATGTGCAGAGCTTTTGCTCATTCGACTATTTACTTCACTCGGCAAACAACTGAACACTCTTGCATCAACTAATATGTCTTTCGGCTTGCACATGTCTAGCTGTTATGAAATAATTAATTTTTGAGAGTCAATAACTTCCTATTGTTTTCATGTGAAATTATACATACAAATAAATCACTACATATAATCAATAGTGTTGTATCGTATGAAAAAAAAAATGATGAAAGTAAATATATAAAGAAGAAATATATAACAGTATTTACCATATTTTAAAAATAACTGCACGTTTACTAAAAACTCTTGTACACTATAAATTATATTGAAATAGAAATGAAGAAAAAACTAAAATAAATGGAAATGAAGAAAATGAAAAAAATCGTGGACGGCAGGATTCGAACCTGCGCGGGCAAAGCCCACATGATTTCTAGTCATGCCCGATAACCACTCCGGCACGTCCACATGTTGATGCTGTCATTATCAGAAATATAATATTTATACAATAAAAACATAAAAAGAAGAAAACTCAAAATGCTACAGTCACAGTCTCCATGACATGCTATGCTGGATTTAATGTAGTGTTTTAAGAACTTGTCAGTTTTGAGTAAGTTATATTTTTTTCTTATTTTGAAAGTCTTTTGACCACTTCTGTATTTTTTATTTAAAAATAAAAATAAAAACTAAAAATAACAGAAATTGTAGCTAAAGCTAACAAATTAAAAGGATAGATACGTTATATAACAAGATTATGACTTAGCTCATATTAATTAAATTTTAAGAATCTATACTAAATTGGTAATGTTGAAAGAAAAGTACATTGGTTTGGTGAGATTTTTAATATTAAAGTTTACACTAAAGAAATACAAACAAATTACTTGACCTAGCTATTTTATTTGTTAGTCACATTAGACCTCTATCAAAACTACTATGTGATTAAAAAAAATCAAGAACCTTTATTCATAATAATTTATTTTAGTGTATGAACTAACGATATCAACACATTCTTTTTAGAACACACTCAATATACTCACGGTAGTTGATTTATTTTTTGAAAAATAACATATTTCTCTTCTTTAAAAAATGTGTTGATAAAGACTCGGTTTGGTGTTCTTATCAAGTTAATTAGATCAAACAATGCTAAGAATTGTCTTTAATAGGATTTCTACAACAAGTTGGAGCTACACAACAATTCTCTAGCCCATACACTTGAGAAAAATTCAGTAGTTGAGAAGAAACATCAACATCTCTTGAATGTGGCACGATCCTTACTTTTCCAATTAAAAGTACCTATTCATTTATGGGGGAGAATGTATTCTCATTGTAACCTACATCAACAAGTTGTAAGCCGTTGTGTTGACTGCTTCTGCCCAAAATTGATTCGGTAGACCTGACTGGACACGCATACTTCATGCTCTTTCTGTCAACGTTCAGTTCATACGCTCAGCTACACCATTGTGTTGAGGTGTACCTGGCACAGTCCTCTCCATTCTGATTCTGTGCTCATAGCAGAACTTATTGAATCTAGTGTCTTCATATTCACCACCATTGTCGGTTCTTAGCTTTTGACCTTCAACCCTGTCTCATTTTCCACCATGGCTTTCCATATCTTGAAAGCTTCAAATACTAAAGACTTGTGTTTCAAAAAGCATACCCATACCTTTTTGGAGTGATCTTCAATAAAAGTCACAAAGTAATGCTTCCCACTTATGGATGAGACGGTCGTTGGACCCCAAACATCAGAGTGAACAAGCTCCAGTCTCTCCTTCTTTGGGGTTCTTCCACTTGTCTGAAAGCTAACTCTCTTATGATTTCCAAATATACAATCTTCACACATGTCAATTTCTATTAACTGAAGAGCTGGCAGTTTTCCCTTTGACTGCATGAACTTCACCCCTTTCTCACTCATATGGCAAAGTCTTTAGTGCCATAAGTTGGGATTTTCATTTGCTGCAATTGCAATCAAATGATGTGCTCCTGCTGCGAGTGCCACTCTTTTTGCTGCGAGCTATCGTGATTGCACCCTTTGAAAATTTCGATTGATTTCCATGGAAGGTTGTTGTGTAGCCGTTGTCTGCCAACTGGACTATTGAGATTAAGTTCTTTAATCAGGTCAGAAATGTGTCTGACATCCTTCAGTTCCCAAACAGACCCGTTCAACTTGATCTTCACTACACCTTTTCCCAAAACCTTACAAGATTGTTCATTACCAAGGTAAACTTTACCAAGGTTTCCAGGGACATAATTCTCGAAGAAATCTTTTCGGGAAGCTGCGAGAAAGGGTGCTCCAGAGTCTAACACCCAAGACACTTCCTTATTCTCCAAAGAACATATCAATGCATCACCTCCTCTTGAGTTTGAAGCAATGTTTGCCTCATCTTTCACCTCCTGATTCTTCGGTGCACTCATGCACTGGTTTTTGTAGTGTCCAGTCTTCCCGCAGTTCCAGCACTCGATAGTCTTCGAGCTATTAGAACTATGGTGATTTCTGTACTTGGATCGTCTCACCTTTGATTTACTGCATCTGCTTCCTCTGGTTGAACTTCTAACTCTTGACTTTGTATGCAATACTAAAGTGGTGATGATTCACCCGACTCTCTCCGTCGAATCTCTTCACTAAGGACCAAATCACGAGCATCATCAAATTTCAACTTGTTTCTTCCCTATGAGCTACTCATAGTTGTGACTGTAGCATTCCAACTTTCTGGTAGGGAAGACAAGAGTATCAAAGCCCGTACTTCATCATCATCAAAGTCAATTCCAACTGAGCTCAACTGAGTTGTAACTATGTTGAGTTCATTCAGGTGTTGCGCTGTTGATGCACCTTCTGTCATCCGTAAGTTGAACAACTGTCTCATCAAATGAACTTTGTTTGATGCCGACGACTTTTCGTACATACTGGAAAGGGCCTTCATAAGATTAGTCGTAGTCTTTTCTTATGCAATATTAAAAGCAACATTACGAGATAACGTCAATCGAATGACTCCAAGAGCTTTTCTATCAAGAAGAGTCCAATCATCGTCCTTCATCTCCACTGGTTTCATGCCCGTGAGAGGTTGATGCATACCTTTCTGATACAAATAATCCTCTATTTGCATCTTCTAAAAGCCGAAGTCCGCACCATCAAACTTCTCAATTTTCACATTTCCTTCATCAACTGCATCGCTCCCACTCGAATCTGAATCCTCTGAATCGCTTTTGGCTATTTATGCAAACCACCGAAAAATTGATAACGCTGACCAATTTTCACTATTCACGATAATAACTATTTATGTGAAATTACTATTCACATGAACAGTACTCTCACCGAAAAATTAGCAAAAAGAACCAACCAGCTCTAATGCTAGTTGTTAGGTAACTACGCAAAATTTCCTCATAGTCAGATTCGTGGAATAGCAACACTACTACGGAAAAGACCTTTTACCATGGTTCCGGTTCACAAATTACCACGGTTGAACCATGGTCTAACGAGGTGAAATTTAGAGAAATTACCACGGTTGATGAACCAAAACCGTGGTAATATTGCTTGCTGTTACCGCGGTTGAGGACATTGAGCCGTGGTAATATTGCTTCTCTTTTACCACGGTCAAACATGAAACAGTGATAATATCACTTCTCTGTTACCACGGTTCCAAGTTTGAACTATGGTAATAGGTGTGCCTTGATTTTTTTACCTCCTCTATTACCATGGTTCAAAGTATACCTTTCTTTTTGTTTTTCTTCTGTTTACCTTAACTGTGCAAGTAAAAAAACTGCCTAGAACTGTTTCTAAATTAAAACAACGGTCAAATATAAACTTTAAATACCAGTTACCAAACATGACTAATAATTAAGAAATGGTATACAGCCAGCAACAGACTTTCTGTTTGAAAGGGAACACTAAAATCACAGCACAATCCCTAAACTTAGCTCAAACTTGAGTTACACGAGATTGTAAATTGAAAGCTGAAACTCCCTAAATCAACACCTACTCATCCAGTAAGTTAAATCAACACAGAAAAATGAAATTAAAGGGATGAGAATCGCTAAGGACGAGAATGGCAAACACAAAATCAAAGGAAACTCAAGATCACAATCGCTTAAAAAAAATTAGCATGGTAGGTTCTTCCAAGCACCTCTCAACGTGCTTCCTAGAAGGACAACCTCTCATGCCATTGTACATGTAATATGCCCCGCCGCCGCGTTCCCCTTGCCACCGGCTGCTGCCGCCCCTGAACCACGATGCGCGAACGCTGTCCCTGTGCTTGAGCTGCCGCGATACTTAAATACAGTCACTGCATCAAGATTCACAGGGGAGACAACTTCAAAAGAAAGAAAACAAGGCTATTATATTTATCCAACAAACGAAGAACTTGAGCCTATAGAAAAGAACACCTCATGCTCAAAGGTATAATATCAACAATTCAAAACGTTCTCTACAAAACTGCAGAAATTGACGATTAATAGGAATAACAATGCAGTGTATGGAAATAGTTATAGATCATGGGGGGAATTGATTAAACTTGTAATCCAGACTCAATCTTGACTGACTCTATTATACACTTGACATTTCAGAAAAACAACTAAACTCTCATAGAAAGCTATGGCAGAATAAAAGCTTACAGGACTGGGGTGTTCCCCTCTTTAAATTCATAGAAGAACCATTGACATTCATCAAAAAGTAGGTGTGCAATCAAACAATACCATAAAATTTGGTACAAGTCAGAACAGAAAGTTAATATTTTGACCATCAAACTAACATCCAATAGTTAAATTAACAGCCTCAAGAAAACCAAAAAAAAAAAAAAACATTAAAAAAAACTGATGTTTGTATACTTGAAAAAAGTTATGTTGGCACCTCAAGAAACCCATTTTCACTAAGCCGCATTTTGTACGGATATCACCATCTTATTGGCAAAACAATCCAAAAATCACGGTACCATATGTGAAGCAATCAAACGTATATGGTCCTCAGTTACCCCTTTTATAACCCAAAGAAGACATATTGTTATGATTAACACCAAGGCTTAAAAGGAACTAAATTTCTTTCTTAATAGGCAAAGATAGATAATCATAAGACACCCCTGGTTGAGACAATAATCTTAATCAACTATAAAGAGCAAATAGCTACATTTCATGGGGAAAATCAGAAAATGAAGCAAAGGAGCAAATCCAGGGAAGAAAAGGAGCGACCTTCGCGAATGCCAGCAGGGACAAACACAAAAAGGGGCTTGCTCCTTCACCGAATGAGTCACCAGCATCCTCAATTTCTTAATAACCGAGTCCACGATCACCGGAATCAGCGACTCCAGAACAAACACAAAAGCCCAATCCAGATCGTTCCAGCCTTTTTACTCCCCTCGCCTGTCCACCGGAAACACCTCCGACATAGCCTCCAGCACAAACCTCGCCGGATCACGCACTCTGATAGCGCCGCCGGCATCTCAACCCTCAAACACTCTATTACACGAAGCTGATCAAGCAGTAAAGGAAAAAGGAGAAACTGATAGTTAGCTTAGTTTGTAAGTATCTTTAAGGAGTTTGTTATCTTGCCGTTATAGATAGCTAGGTAGTATAAATACTCTTGTATTGTATCAGAAACAGATTGAATATAGTCATTGAACGGATGTGGACAGGGCACGGTGCTTCCGACGATGACGGTGACTGTGGTCGTCCTGGAGCTCCTGAAGTTCGTCCGGGAGGGAAACCTAAGTCAGCGATCGTCTCGAGAGCAAAAACCGTTCGAAACGAGTTAGAAGAAGTACCTTGTGCAACAATGAGGTTGGCTTTTATAGTGGAGGGGTTCTCTGACATTTGGTCTGTTGTTGCGGTAAGACCAGCGCCGCCCGGCCCTGGCCGTGATCGGCTGACTGGGGAGTTGACCGGTTGGATCGTCGTTGACCGGAGATCACACCGGAACAGTCATAATATCATTCAGATTCATTTTCTCTGTTTTGCTCCTTCTTCTACCTTCATTCCTTCTTCAATGGTCTCTTTTGCTTAGATGGTATCAGAGCTCTAGAAGGGGCTCTGCTACCACTGCTTCCGCCATGCTAAAGAAGATAGGAAATCAGAACAACAATGGAGGTTCGAATTTTCAACAACAACATCAAGATCCAACGCAGAATCCCAGAAGTATGTATTACATACATGAGAATCCTTCTATTGTAATGGTGAATTCGGTACTTTCAAGAAACAATTATCACTCTTGGTCCAGATCTATCCAAAGAGCTATGATCTCCAAGAACAAGTTTAAATTTCTTGATGGATCCTTACCTCGTCCATATAATTTTGATCATCTCTTTGATGCTTGGGAGAGGTGCAATAACACGGTGCATTCATGGTTGATAAATTCAGTGTCACAATCGATTGCAGAAAGTATCATGTATACAGAAGACGCAACAACAGCTTGGAAGGATCTTAAGGATCGATTTAGTCGAGGTGACCTAGTTTGAATTTATGAATTACAGTATAAAATTACTACATATAGACAATGTACACTTTCAGTTACTAAATATCACATTGAATTGAAGAAATTATGGGAAGAATTTGAGCAATATAAGCCTGTGCCAAACTGTATTTGTCATGTTAAGTGTTCTTGCCAAGCTTCTAAAGTTCTGCCAGTATACATAGATCAAGATCAAGTGCTTAGGTTTTTGATGGGATTGAGTGAAAATTTTAGTACTCTCAGGTCTCATATACTGATTATGGATCCATTACCTGATTTGAACAAAGTCTTTTCTACGATTTTACAACACGGACGTCAACTAGGAATTACTGATTCTGATGAAGACAAATAAAAAAACAAATAATTAATAAAAAAAGTAAAAATAACAAGATATGTCAAGTGTCAACTAATCATTATTCTATTAGTTAATATTTTTTGTTTTTTTTAAAACGGTAATATTATTTGTTTAATTAGCTGTTCATTGAAAAACGTGGCATGCTGTCCATTATATATAAAAACTAAAAAAAGATTGTTTGACATAACACAATAACACAATTGGTAAATAGCTGAGCTTAAACAATTAATCTAAATTCAGATCTCAAAACATCACGAAATTAATATTTGCCGGCCAAGGATCCCTTGAAAAATAAATAGAATTGTTTGGTGTGGAAGACGCTTAATTTTCACAACATAATCTCTTCTCCGACTGTCACCACCCAAGTCACACACACTACACTAGAAGCACCCATGGCTCCCAAAAGGATTCTGCTGATTTGCGGTGACTTCGTGGAAGACTATGAAGTAACCTTCACTTCACTTCTTCACCATCCCTTCCCTCTCTCTAACTGTTTTCAATTCACTCATATGTTTTCTGTTGCAGGCCATGGTTCCGTTTCAGGCTCTGCAAGCTTTTGGTATCGCCGTCGACGCCGTCTGTCCCGGAAAGAAATCCGGCGACGCCTGCCGCACCGCCGTGCACATGCTTGCTCCTGGTGGCCAGGTCTCTCTCACATTCCTAGCCAAGGCGCTTGATTCTTTCATCATGGGTTTGATTCCTCACATGATGTTTCTAATCATTCAAAATTTGTAATTGGTTTCATTTGATTTGCATTATGATTATAACTCAATACTAATTGTAACTGATTCGAATGGATTTGCTAATCAGTTTCTATCTGTGCAAAAATTTTATGGATGGATGAAGTTCTTTACTTTAGAAACAGAAAAATGTTCATTTTGAAATCTAACCAATCAATTACTAAAATTGTAATGTAATTCCAAGTATATTCATTCATCAGTGATATTTTGTGATTTGTATGGTAAAGTTTTAATCTTGAGTAATGAATTTTGGATGGTTTCAGACTTATACTGAGACTGTTGGTCACAATTTTACACTCAATGCAACGTTTGATGAAGTTGATGCGGCAAACTATGATGGGTTGTGGTTGCCGGGTGGAAGGGCGCCGGAGTACCTTGCTCATATTCCTAGTGTTGTAGAACTGGTGGCCAAGTTTGTCAGTTCTGGGAAACAGATTGCTTGCATTTGTCATGCACAGTTGATTTTGGCTGCTGCTGGAGTGGTTGAAGGTCGCAAGGCCACGGCTTTTCCTGCTGTTAAACCGGTACTGCTTGCTGCTGGTGCTCATTGGGTTGAACCTGAAACCTCAGCAACAACAGTGGTGCATGATAATCTCATTACTGCACCTACTTATGAAGGACACCCAGAAGTTATTCAGAATTTTGTGAAGGCATTAGGAGGCAAAATAAGTGGCTCCAATAAAAAGATCCTCTTTATTTGTGGGGTAGGTTCAGATGTTTCTCATGTTGCCTGCAGATAAAAATCACGGGCTCGTCTACTGCCCACCTTACTTCTTTTGATGTGTCTAGTTCTAGGAGTATAATGTTAAGGCATAAAGCAGATGAGTGATGACTATTTATGTAGTACCAGGGGAATTTTGTTTGAGATTACTAGTTAAGATTGCTTAAGAATATCTTCTTACACTATATACCATTAAGCAATGCCACCTCAGTATGTAGATCACTTGCTCACTATCTATACACTAACAATTATTAACACTAAAATAATTGAAGCGGGCGAAATGATGTTCTACACAGTTCGCGCGTCTCACTTCCATGTTCTAGCATTTGAGGATTGTCACGCACCTTGTGTACCCAAGAGTCTCTCTGTTTTTTATGATCTTTCATGAAACATGTCACTTTAATTACTTTGCTTATTGATGAAGATATATTAATTGCAGGATTACATGGAAGATTATGAGGTAATGGTTCCTTTTCAGTCCCTTCAGGCTTTAGGATGCCATGTTGATGCTGTTTCCCCCACAAAGAAGACTGGTGACACGTGCCCAACTGCTGTTCATGATTTTGAAGGAGATCAAACATACAGTGAGAAGCCAGGACATAATTTTACTTTAACTGCAACCTTTGATGAAGTGGATGTTTCAGGCTATGACGCTCTTGTCATCCCTGGAGGTCGATCGCCTGAGTATTTGGCGTTGAATGAGTCAGTTATTGCCATGGCGAAGCATTTCATGGACAGTAATAGGCCAGTGGCATCCATCTGCCATGGACAACAGATTTTAGCTGCTGCTGGTGTTCTCAAGGTATTATTACTGTAAACTGATTAAAAACATCATATTTGTTTAGTTTCACTCATCTTACCTACCAGCGTTTTAATTGAGTGGCTATCGATATAGTTTGAAAAAACAAATGCTTGAGCCGGGTTGTCTTGATATAATCATGAACTCAGTATTTTACTACTGCATTCTTAGAGCTGTTGGTCAATCTACGCTTCTTCTATCCATCTTTACTATCAGGAAATAAAAGCATTATATTTGCATAAAATCTCAATGATTTGTGACTTCAGTTATTAGTTCTAAAAGTATGCAGACTAAAATTCATTTGGATTGTTGCCTTACGAAGGTGTAACTAGTAAGGCTGAGCAATTAGAATGTAATTCATTTACAGTATTACAGTCATCTCCTTAAATAACTCATGTAGTGTTATTGCAGATTGTACTTTTGATATAAATTATCACATTAATCTCTTGATACTTCAGGCACTTGTGATGTGAGTCTTTGTGTGTGCTTAACAAAATAAAGATTGAGATTTAGCTGTTTGTGTACTCAAGTTGTGATTTGATTGTCCTTTCTTATTCTTGTTTCCTCTTTTCCTCCTTTGCCACAATACTGTTATACATAGTAGATGAGTTGCTTCTCAATTTTGTTATCCTTGCTTTTGTCCCTATCTTCATTATAGAGTTGCTTTTTATTTTGTGATATATTGGTGGAGACCTGCACCATTTATGGTTTGAGAATCACAGCATCTGCTTCACAAACTTGCTTTCTAGTTAGTTTGATTTAATGAAATCTATGCCGCCAGCTTCTTTGTGGCTTTATCTCCTGGTGTATTTTTTGTTCATGAAATGCTAGCATGTCATCTGTTACTCATTTATTCTTATCTTTCCTCTTTCTTACTTACAGTCTTATGCAGTTATGCTTTATGTACACCTTGCTTGCTTGCTTGGGTAATTGAATTGTAATCCTTAAGTATCTTCATCAGATATATATAATTAAGCATAAAGAAATTAAATATCACTGGACAGCCGTTGACGAAAACATCTCTGTGCTTTGACGGCATACATTTTTATGCATTATTAGTTTTTGGATTTGCTGGTTCTACATTGTTTCCATGTGATGGCATAATCAGGATGCATTGGATGGTACAGTGACATCTTGGTGCTTTGATGACATACATTTTTATTTTAACAGGGAAGGAAATGTACTGCTTATCCGGCTGTGAAGCTCAATGTGGTTCTGTCAGGAGCGATATGGCTGGAGCCCAACCCCATAAGCCGTTGCTTCACTGATGGAAATCTGGTTACTGGAGCTGCCTGGCCAGGTCACCCTGAGTTCATTTCTCAATTGATGGCTCTGCTTGGAATTCAAGTATCTTTCTAGATAAGACTTGTAATGTAATGTAATGAATAAAACTCGGTATATATGTCCTGTATCAAAGATTCAAAATATGTGGATGAGTGTATATTTCGGTACTGTATTTGAAGGAGTACTCTATTGTGGCTGGAATGCAAATCTTCCTAAATTTTTTTCCGTATTTTCATTTTTATTATGAATTTCTCAGTAATTTTGTTGAGACTTGTATTCTGCCTATGTTATGTGAAGTCAATTTTTACACAGCCTATGCCATGAATTAAAAGAAGAAAGTTATTTAAGGGGATAAATTTTTATTAGATATGTTTTCATCATGTTCAGATTTCAACAATTGTTTGTAGCCTATGTCATGGATCAACTTAGCTGTTTGTAGCTTTTGAAAAAACATGCTTGGAGTTCGTTCTTATGGCGAATCCAAACATTGACTTGTACAGTTGAAATGAAGAGCAATTCTCATCTGTTTTGTTCTGTTACTTCTTTATTCAAGTCCCTTTACTACATCCGATAATCATCGGGCTGACGGAATAGTAATTGAGACAGTGGCATTCGATGTAGAAGAACCAGTTGAGGTAGAGTGGCCTTCCCGGGACCTGAGATTTGTGTCGACAAACACAGGCATAGTTGGTTGCAGGTGATCCATTAAGCTCTTGCTTTGGAGCAAGACTACTACTTCAGACATGGTTGGCCTCATTGCAGCTGAAGCTTGAGTGCACAGCAAAGCAATCTCTATGGTTTTCTTCACTTCTTCTCCATCATACTCATCAGGGTCTAAGGCCTTGTCCACCAGCTCCAAGTGCATGCCCTTCTCATGCAGTTTCCATGTCTGTTATGCCAAAATCAAATCAAAGGTAATATCGTAACAGCATATTATGTGATAACTAACAATTCCTAGTCATGAAAAATTGCTTACTCGTTGAAGAAGGTATTGACCATCATCGTCATCCTTCACTTCTGTACTCTTTCGACCACTTATGATTTCTAGGACTACAATACCAAAGCTGTAGGTATCTGCCTTCTCTGATAATTGACCATGGATTGCATACTCGGGTGCTGTGTAACCCCTGATAATAAGTACAAATTATGCATTACATAATCAATAAAAGAATACTTGTAATAATAATGTGGGACTTCTGATACCTGCAGACAGAGATACCCTACATTTACGCATTTACAATATCTGGACCGTATGATTAGGATTGGTCGGCTGATATTTTCTATCAAGATCAAACGTTAGACATGTCTTAGAATTTAAGTCTTCCGATCAAGATCAGACGGTTCAGATTTCATGACAGCGTGAATGTAGGGATTCCCGACCGCAGGGAATCCATTTCCTGGGACTTGGGAGTGGTAATATTATCCTACAAACCTCTCAATTCTCTCTCTCTCTCTCTCTCTCTCTCTTATTTTATATATATTTGTGCTGAAATAAATGTCAAGAAAATT
The DNA here is from genome assembly GCA_030819835.1 of Acmispon strigosus. Taxonomy (NCBI): domain Eukaryota; kingdom Viridiplantae; phylum Streptophyta; class Magnoliopsida; order Fabales; family Fabaceae; genus Acmispon; species Acmispon strigosus. The sequence continues at coordinate 36,647,607 of JAUAMA010000007.1, forward strand.
AAGAGAATGCAGTTGTTTTGCCTTACAATGTTCCTGCAAATCTTGTGCTGAGATGAGAACGGTCCCCTGGTAGAAGGCGTGCCAATCCAAAATCAGCAATTTTAGGCTGAAGTTCATCACTCAGAAGAATATTGCTAGTCTTTATATCTCTATGTATGATGGAAATGTGGAACTCCTCATGTAGATAGGCCAGTCCCCTTGCTGTGCCTAAGATTATATCATAGCGTTGTTTCCAGTTGAGGGTACCTGTTCTGTCACCTGTTTCACAAGTTTATACACTTCAACGTTGTAGAAGGTAAACAGATAAGAAAGATTCAGAAAATGGTTTGTGTTGGAGGTTGACATGAGTTACCAAATAAGAATTTGTCAAGGCTGCTGTTTTTCATGTATTCATAAACAAGGATTCTCTCTTCCCCTTTACTGCAACAACCAAGAAGTCTAACGAGATTCCTGTGATGAACATTGCTTATAAGCTTGACTTCACTTTCAAAATCATCCTCCATCTTGCTGGATTTCCCCAGAACTAATTTCTTGACTGCAACTATTTTCCCATTTTTCAGAGTACCCTGTTCAATAGCATAATTGAAATTTCTTTTAGTATGTAAGTGGTTTTCTCTGTTGTTGCACTAAAAAACATTACTGTCTTTGAACATTCTTTCACTTGAAATATTGTACAACAACTTAAAGTTTACCTTGTACACATCGCCAAAGCCTCCTTCTCCTAGTTTATTTTCATCACTGAAATTTTTTGTTGCAGCTTTTAAGTCGCTATACTTGTAGTTACTTGGACCTCTTAACTCAGTTGCTCCCAATATATCACCTGCTACATAAGGTACACATGAGTTTGAATTTCTTAATGGTTACAGAATAAATAAGTAAAGCTTATTTGGTGTTCAAAATTATTTGTATTTAAGAGCTGTCAAAAGAAAGTAACCATGGATTTGGATTCTCTCATTTGAAGGTTTCACATGTGCACATGAGAGGATAAACACAAAGTTTAACTTTATAATATCATTGTCGCATGAGAGGATCCAAACCCTTGCAGAGTTATTGAAGATTCTGAATATACTTGCCTCTAGGAACCCTCTTGGGGTTTCGGGATTTTCGCCATGCGAAAAATGCAAGGAGGATCACAAGAAGACCTACACCTCCAACAACACCTCCTATAATGGCCCACTTCTTGCTTGAACCTCCTGCAAAACAGCAAAGAAGTTGACATCATTCTTAAATGAGGTACCGTTCTTTATGTTTATATGCAAATTATTAAATACACATTCATACGGAACTATTCTAAACATTTGTATGTAAATATGCTTTCATCCATCAATGAAATGGGACTGTTCTAATTCTACCTTGTTTTAAATAGGGTGTGATGTCAATGGTCTGGTTATCAGCAAAGAATGGTGTCTCAGAGTACCGCATAAAACACCCTGAATCAAATGCTCTACCATCTGAATTCGGAAGACAAGTCTGCAAGTTGGTGAATCCACCTGTCATGCAATCGAGACAGTTACTCTCTGTGGCAGTCTCAACACACTGTGCAATGGCATAGATTGCACCACCACCACCAGCAGGAGCTACCTGTGTCTTTGTAGCTGCATAAAAACCTTTAATTTTTGGTGTTGCTATTTGGAGGTCTAGTAGCACTCGTCTTCCAGCTGCTTCAAAAGCAGTAGCATCCCTTGCAGTCTTGTTCCCACAATGCACACCGCTACCTTGAGCAGTGGTTTTTTCGTAGAACCTCTCGCTCTCATACCTTGCCACATTTGTAAGTATCCAACATCAATAGCCATTTATTGAGTTATGTCATGAGTGTATGTAAACTGTCACCTTAATTAATTTGAGTAATAACTTGTAGGCACTTAACTTTCACATATAATAACTACATTTTATGTGCTTTGCTAGATAATAATCTGATGCACTGTCATCTAATGACATTGTAACCTTGTGCCATGCATATCAGATTTTTAATTTTAAAATTTATAAAAAATACTTATGTGAGGTGACAAATCTTTAAAACGGTATTGGTCGTCAGTGTAAAGTAATTAAACACTAACGGTGCATGAGTATTAAACTTTTAATTGATTTGATTTGTGAAATATAACTAATTCCTTTTATTAATTAAAAGTTTAAAACCATGCTTATTCTATCTCCACCTGCCAACCTCAAAATTACAAGACTAGAACTTGAGTTTTAATTAAGGGGAATCAAACATGTATCACTTGAACCTAGTAATTATTAGCAATGTTGGCAGAACCAAACCGGACCAGCCGGTTCGACCGGAAAAACTGGGCATCGCATGCGAGGCCGGTTCGGTTGACACATGAAACCGGGAGAGTATCAAACCGGTCACGAACAGGAAAAACCGAGAAAAAACGGGAAAAACCGGTCAGATCGATTTAGTTGTTTTGTGAAAATAAAAATTGAAATGAAAATGATTTGTCTCAACCTTTTGAAGGTTGAAAATTTTAATGTCATGTGTAATTTTCATTTTATGTATAATTATATATATATATAATTATGTATTATACTCATAATTAAAAATATTATTTAATTACAATCGGTTCGACCACGGTTCAACCTCGGTTGAACTATAAAAATTGTAAATCGGTAGTTCAAACGGTTCGATATCCGGTTCGGTTCTACCAACATTGATTATTAGTAGTTTGGTTCTATTTGATTTGAACAATCTATATAAGAGTTAATCACAACTATGCAAGCATCACGGTTTACAAAAACTGCTATTAAATTATTATTTTTAGTGTATAATGAATCATTCATTTTAAAGTCCCGATACATATCGTTTTACTATAAATTTATTCGACATACAAGTTTGTGATGGTTTTAGACAGCCACAACTCGTGCGCAATCATTAAAATAACATGAAAACTCATTTCTGGCAGTCCCGCAACGATCTCAAACTGTCAAAAATGCGTATGTTAAAAGTATGACTGATATGTGCATATGTTCATAATTTATTTCCATTCATTTTATGTCAGGTAAAAAACTTTAAGGTTAAGATTAGTTTCACTCTCATATATATATATATTGTGATTATATATAACATGTCGCATGAAAATAAGGAAATCCTTTACAAAAGACAGGGAAATAAAACCTCATCGAAAAAGGGCTATAACACCAACAAAGAAAGCCTAAGTAATTTTTATTGTCCTACTATTGAAATTTTGACTTGAAGTAGTTACAAATTTACCCAAGTAATTTTTAACGTACATAACAAATTTTTATTAGTGAGACACAGAAATAAGACACCATTTAGAAATAGAAGATTTTTATGAGTATGTGGTGTGTACACATACCTGAGGAAGCAGCCATCGTAGATGACTCTAGCACCGTTGGCAGCGGAGCAGTTGCGAATTTGCTTATCGGCCGTGTCGAAGCAAGCAAGGCAATCATTTCTGGAGAGGTAGTTTCTGCATTGAAGCATGGTATAGGTGAGCACCTCTCCCCTCGCCCGCTGCGCCGTCGCAAAGTGGTTGTTGCTTTGGTTCCTTATCTCCTTTCTCAGTTCTGAAAACGTGTCGTTGATGTTGGCTTGGAAGCTGCGCAGGTTGGAAGCGTTGTACGTGCTGCACCCTTTGTTCAGCAAAAGTGTCTGCGGGGCTGCGACTGCACCGTGGTGATGAGTGATGTCGCTCCACCACCATATCAACGTTAAGGTCAGTAAGTATTTGAGTTGCAGCAGCATCTTTTGCTCTGTCTGTCTTGATGAGAGAAACGAGTGTGTATCAGTATGAGAGTATCAGGAACTTATTAGCAATTATTTGCTCTTGCCGGCGGCGGCTTACATCAATTATAAGTCTCTTATTGTGTATAATTTCCACAATGGAAAATTATTGGTAGAATTAATACCACTACTAAGAGAGAAAATAAAAGAAAATAAGAAATATAATAGATGAGGTAATGAGAAATAAAAGAGATAGTTATAAAATTGAGCCGGATAATAAATGTAGATAAAGTGAGTATTATGCGTGTTTGGCTATTGGTTCGCACTGATACAAATGTTTATATGAACGGTAGCTTTATCGAGTTAAGATCTTTTGTTCTTGTTTGATGTTTCATTCTCTGTCTCACAAATAAAATTGTGTCTTATCAATTAAAAATGACAAATATATCTATAATAACCTTATATGAGTAGTTTTTAAATGACATGACACAATTATATTGATACGACAGATGACTAAAGGGGCCACAAGAAGAGAGGATATCAGTCCAACTCTCTCATGCCCTTTCTAATTTAGAGGAGTGTGATGTCATCTTCTTATTAATCACTAAAATATTAATTTTAAAATTCATTATTAGCTATGACGACATGTGTTCCATTTTGCCCAAAAGGCTACCATGCCAAATATTGTCTGAGGCTACCCAAATGATCCATAACTTATAAGTAGACTCCATGTTGGCGAACCGAGGCGACCATAAACACGTTTCTTCTCGTCCATCTTATAGCTAAGTAAATCTAAGCCGGCACATTCGTGATACCATTGCAATGTTGCTTACAGACAACCATTATCTCAGAAGGCTAACATAAAAACTTCATCAAGGCTCAAAGTCTCGGTACAACTCTTACCACACATATAAATACAAGTTTGATCATTTATTTGCATAAGCATCACTTATTTTGCTATTTCACTGTTTTTCTATGACGTTGAACTTCTCTCTCAATGCTCTCAAACTGACTTGAGCCTCAGAATGCCTTTGCAGGTACTCCCCTACCTTTTTAACACCACATCCGGATGCTGGAAGATTCTTCAGGACCGTGCGCCACTGCGAAAGATCAAGAGCATTCAGTAGCTAGATATGACAACAATTAGGAAGGCATGAATTTTTCTTTCCCTATATGCACTATGATAAAGTGAAGGAAAATAAAACTTTGACACCCCATATCAAACTTCACTTAGATATATAGAGAGAGAAATGAGTAAGATAATACAGGATGTGATAGAAAATACAGAGAAAAAAAAAGAAAAATAAGTGAAAATAAATTAAAAGAGAAAAAATGTATAAATGAATCATTACTCAAAAATAAAAAGTGAACATAACTCTTCATTTTCAAACGAATATCCTTTAATATTGCATTCATATCCAAACACATACTTAACAAAATTTGTGGATTATATCCACAGAGACATTAGGAATGATATTAGAAGAGTAAGAGGTGGAGGCGATATTTATCTTGGAAGGTGATACGTGAGAAGACGTCGTCAACACGAATGAGCATCATACTAAGAAAATTAATTATGCGTTTACTTCCACATATGTTCCAAACGAGTACCCACCACTTGTGACTTGTGATAATGAGATGGGTTATGATTCATAGACATGCGTAGACACTCAGAGAAAGAAATAATGAGAAGAGAGATAAGTAATGAATGTGATATATGATTGATGTGATAAGAAAAGAGGTATAAAGAGAAAAATAAATGTGTCTAAGAGTGTTGTTTATGAATTATTTTTACAACCACATAGCTAGCTAGAGACCAAAATGTCGATTTGTGGGCTAGTGTATGTAAATTTGAATTTAGATCATTCTTATTGGTGGCAGAATGGGTGGTTCACTCATGGAAGAGCAAAATTATGACCTCTATAGTGCCCGTCGATATTAAAAAAATTGAAGTGTTAATACTAAATTTTGAATATAAGCTCAATAGTAACAGATACTTGGTGTTATTGCCAAATGAAGAAGGAACCTTATAAAGCTAATTCAAATGAGAATTTTTATAATATTTACTCCGATTTTTTTAAACAAATGGATTCACAAGGAATCTAGAATTGGATATTCAAATCCTTTTAAGTTGTTTAGGAAATCTTTTATATAATTTGAAGAACTTTGAAGAATTTATGGCCTTTGGTCAGTTAAATCTAAAGCAACCTCTGAATGACCAAGGTTTAATGACTTGAGTGTAACTCACTAGCCGGAATGTGTTGAATGTTACTGTGTTTTTGACATTTCAAAGTGAGATGAAGTATGTGGGGTGGGGTGGGTTGTGTCTGGTAGTTGAGAAGTTGATCAGAAACAAGAATGTGCAAGGACAAGGGCTGCTAAAATGAGGGTAAGTAGGGTCAATGCATACAGTAAACCTCAAGAAGGTAGGGTGTCGCTAAAATGATGCAAGTAGGAATTATAGGGTATACGTGTGGATTATGTATCATCTTTTATTTTTCTAAAATTCTATGAATTAAATTTGACATCATAATATTATTTGGAATAATATCTTAAGTTCAAATTATTCAATTCTTACTAATTTAAGTATATAAATTAATTTATTTAAGTTCAAGTACTCGTATAATTAAGTGAGACTTAATTCAGTTCAAGCTTATTTATCTATGAAATAAAATTATAATGATCCCTATAAATTATTTTTAATAGTAATAAATTAATTTTCACATATAATTTGTTTTTATAAATACTTTTAAGGTACTATGATTTTTTTTAACCGTCAATATATTTTGTCTAAATAATATTTACCCGTCTTTCTAATTTATTAAAACTATTTTTAATATTATATTTATTATATAGTATTATTTCTTATTAATAAAATACGGGATATTACGGTTCTAATACAGCTTTATGAGTCCAACTAAAAGTAATGACCACTACTATCAATGGTACAAAAATTAAAACAACAAATTTATTTGGTGTGGACTCTTTTTAGCATCATTGATGGGAATTCAAAGCATGGTTGTTACTAAAAAATAACAAAAACAGAACATGTATGCACATAATGCTTCATAAAAAGGAAACACATAGTGTGTGATGATAGTAGGAAAGCAGTCACAAAACAAAAGGGGAAGAACAGTGGTAAGATAATGAACTTCAGATCAGCTCCTATTTTCAACACATCTTCCTAATGAGAAGAAGCTCTAAACCCCACCACAACCATAGGAACAAAGTTTATCTAATATTTGAAATAAATTGGCATGCCACATTCCTCATGCACATAACTTAAGTTCTAAAACATGGGCTAATCTAATTGCTTATATGTATTTCATGTAAAAGAAGGAGTTAATAAAAAAATTCTACCTAGTAGGTGCAAATGACCATGACCAAGGCCGAGCACAGTCTCTGAATCAACAAACGAAAATCCATTTAGTTGAATCCGTGGATCTTCACTCCGCACCATCTTGGTACAACTATCAAAGAATAACTTGAATCCATGGCTGGTAACAGGAGTTCCAGCATCACTTGGTAAAACAGTGAAGCAATTGATCTTGTACACCGAGCCTTCAATAACAACCTCTTTAACTGGAAAAGTTTTAGATACAACAACATGAATCTTGGACCCCTGCAGAAATATTATGTGACCAAATCAGTGTTTAAACATTGTGTCAATGCTCAAATGAAAAAATTCCCACAAAGGCTGAATTGTTAGTACCTCAGCATCTTGGAGCACAATTTCCATTGACCATGGATAGGTTGCTAATTTATCATGAGGAGTCAGCCACAACCTTATTACCTGCACCTTAATCTTCCAAGGATGAGAAACATCAGAAATTAAACTAACACTGTCAAAGACAGGTTGAGCTAGTTCCATGGGGTTTACAATGAGATAGTTAGAACTCTAAGTGTTTTGTGACTTGTGTGATGAAGCACTTCAAATCTCAGAACATTTATAGATCATAGAAATAATTTTTTATATATTACTATTGTTTTAAAGATCACAATTCAGCCCTAAGAAGATTTTATCTGGGTGTGAGGGCTACAAATTCATGGGTGAGATATTCACCTAACAAAAAAATCATTGAAACGGGGGAAAAGGTGATATTAATTTGATGGTAACAGAACTAACTCTAACTACCACCTCTTCCATCTAATTCTGTCGAGTTACCACACACCCAACAACCATGCATTGAACCTTATCCATCGCAATTTCATACGAATCAGGTAAAACCACAAGAAAATCTAAATGTTGATAAAGAGACTGGATTTCGATCCTCTTTTAGGTTATGGGACATGGAAAATTACTAGTGCGTGATCGTGAAATGGAGTGGGTGAAGCGATATTCGTCGAAAGTGGTTCGACCGAAATGGATAAACAGTTTAAAGAGAAGATTGAAAATAAAGGCTTAAAAGCAGTAAAAAGTCAAAGGGAAAAAGAAGAATAAAACTGCATTGAATTAAAAATGCAGGAAACATAAAGTTTTGCATGAAATGTAAAGGTGGTTGATCGAACTCGCTCAATCACGTACGTGTGACTCTCCTATTTGCTGTGTGTCTCGGTTGCTTGAACTTATAGCGTAAGGGTAGCGAATTAACGTTTAGTGACGTGTTGCGAATGGAACGAACGGACGCCGATTCTGTGCCTGGCCTCTTCTATTTATAGGCTAAGTCTTCAACTGATAGCAACGGACAAATCCTATGAGCTTTCCACGTGTCTTGTGCTTATCTCTTCGTTCTCCACGCGTCCTGCTTGATTAACTGCCCAAAAACCTTCCGTGAAGAACAACATCTTTATGTACCAAGCTTTTAGTCGAAATGAACCTTATACTTGTTTGATTTAAGGCTCCTTCTCAACATGTATTCGACTTCGACCAAAACTCTATTCTTAATTTTAGTTGAATATCAATAGTTCATTACCTGACCAAAATGTAGCAACTTCTAACTTTGGTCGAAATCGGTTGTCAAGTGACTTTCAACCAAGTTTTAACTTGCGAAAAATCTCAGGCTAACAGATGCCCCCAAAATATCATGCTTCGAGGAATTCTTTTTCTAAGAAGTGTGATATTTTTAACTAAATAAAACACAAATTCAATTATCCTTCATTTAATTAATTAAATGGAAACTAACAGTTTACTCATGATAGTGGAGCAGTTAATAGCCCACTATGCTAGTAAATAGGTAATGATGGGTATTGGGTTTCCAATGCACTAACCCACGTGACTGAAAAGAGTGATGTAAATTCAATCCTTTTTTAAATAACTTTTCAATTCCATCAAAACCTTTTCTGTTTCCCTCTTCTTTCCTTATAAATAGAGACACTTCACACGCCTTTTTCTACCTCAACCATTTTCTTTTTCTTCATCTTGTTCTTTTCTGATTCTGAGTTCTTTAGAAACTTGGTTCAATGGCTTCTAACTCCACTAAACGTTTTGCTTCATCATCTTCTCAAAAGAAGACTCCCATTGCTGAAAAACGGATAAAAACTGAGGGGATGCAAATCTGCATTTCAGATTCCGTCGCTAGGGATGATGCATTCAAACCGTTGGAACTACCTTTCATAGAAAAAGACGCTTAACTGGACCAACGTTCAAAAAGCGTCTTGCCGAGTTTAGAACCAATAGGAGAATTACTCTCAACAATTTGGCAAGAATGGCAAAATATTATCCAGAATTAATGAAGGTGGAGGACCTTGAGCTTTTTAAAATGAACATTCCTGAGGCAAAGATTACGCTTGCAGTTCCTATGCAATGGGAGAAGACACCCAGGCCTGTGATTTCCATGGATGCATTTATCTCCAACTTCAAAAAAGGAATAAACCTAGAATCGCCACCGTTGGTGAAGAGGAAATGACCGCTATGATTTGAGAGAATTGAGATTGCAGAATGGTAGTTCCACTAGTTTAGAACCAAACTGTTTTGTGATCCTTTTGTAGTCTAATTTAGCTTTTTAAATATTAGCCATGTTTCACGGCTTAATCACTAAGATAATGTTGTAATTCGACTATTTTATCCATCGACTTTTACAGTGATCAGTTTATCTTGATTTCATGCAATGTTGGTTTATATCTCTTTAAATTTTTTCCGTTTATGTTAAAAATTTGTGGATCTGTGCCAATTTCTTGGATTGAATATGCATTACCGGAAAATGTTTTTGTAACTTTGAAAGATCCTTCCCAATTCAGAGACCATTTACCATACGTCTGATCCCTTTTATCCATAGGAAAAATGACTTTCCAAACCAAACCACCAATTGTAAAAACTTTCGACTTAACTTTCTTATTATAAGCCCTAGTCACTTTTTCCTTTTGACGTATGATAGATTCCAATGCCAAAAGTCTTTCTTCGTCTAAATCAAGCAATTCGTCCAACATCATACTCCAATAATGTTCCACGACAATCTCCATTTGTCTTTGTACACGGGCCGATTGTAGATAAATTTCGGCTAATAGCACTGCTTCGTGCCCATAGGTTAGTCGAAATGGAGATGTCCCTATAGCTTCTTGAGGAGAAGTTTGGTAAGCCCATAAAACATCATCTAGAGTTCTATGCCAACCTTTTGATTTTTTATCTATGTGTCTTTTAATCAAATCAATAATAACTTTATTGGTCGTTTCGACTTGACCATTAGCTTGGGCATAATAAGGAGTGGAATTCATTAACTTGAACCCCAATTCATTGGCGAACTCCACTACATTTCGACCAATTAAGACATCTTAGCAAAGTCCCAAGAGCATTCTTCTTGAACAATTAGAGCTTCGTCTTCATTAAGACATCTTAGCAAAGTCCCAAGAGCATTCTTCTTGAACAACTCATTACCCATGATTACATAACTTAAAGCTTTATACTTCACCTTTCGATCAGAAGTTAAGTTAGGATTTTGTAAATAATCCACTATAGGCTTCCTCCAATCATTAGGAAACAAATTGTCAATCGCTAAAATCTCAAACTCTTGATCCGGAACCAGCTTTGCTCTAATTTTTATCAACTCGTTTAGTTTCTTCTTCGAAACTTTGTAACCAGAAACAATTTGAGCTAATTCATTGGCTTCTTGGTTTTTGACTCTCGGCACATGTTGTATTTCGACTTCATCGAAACTTGCCAACAAGTGAGAAGCAGCCTTCACAAAATATTTCACCAAACTTTCATTTGCGCATTTATACTCTTTGGTCAACTGTTTGACTACAAGCTCTGAATCACCTTTAATCTTGACCGTTTTTGCTCCCAAAATGAGCAAAATTTCCAAACCGACGATTAATGCTTCATATTCGGCTTCGTTATTCGAGCAAACACCTTGAATTTTAAATTTAAACCTTGTTGGAATATTTTGGGGAGATATAATTAAAATCTCCATTCCTGTCCCTTTCTGATGTTTTGATCCATCAAAGAAAAGTTTCCAAGGTTTAAGATTAACTAACATTTCTTGCATTTTGATTAAGGAATGCTCAACCAAGAAATCTGCCACTACTTGGCCTTCCATCGATTTCAAAGGTAAATATCTCAAAGAGTATTCAGATAATGCCAACATCCATTTTCCAATTCAGCAATGTAATATAGGCTTCGAAAACATGTGCTTAATAATATCAAAGTAAGAATAAACAAAAACGTCGACTGGCTTTATATAATATTTTAACTTCACACGTGAAAAGTACAAACATAAGCACAGCTTTTCAATTGAGCTATATCTAGTTTCTGCATCATTTAGGATTCGGCTAATTAAATAATTGTTGGGGGAAAATTCAGGGTCTTACAGTTATAGGCAGAGTAAGGGTTATAGGCAGGTAAAAAAGGGAAAAAGAAACTGAAAACAAATTGCATTGAAATGTAAATTACAGGGAAATTTAAAGGTTCGGTCAGTTGACCATCACTCAGTCACGCACATGTGTCTCGTTTCTGTTGCTTTGCGTGGCTACCAGTGGACTTATGGCGTAGGGGTGAGGGTTAACGCTACCGTACATGTTTGATGTGGGCGAAAGACCCCTTCTTCTTGCTTGTCTTCGTCTATTTATAGGTCGCACCCATTAACTGCTTGCAACGGTCGAATTCCCTGCGCTTGACACGTGTCCCATACTTTCAGTTTTGCTTTCTTGCGTGCCTGCTTGCTGTAACCGCCGGTAACCTCTGCCGAACCGCTTGTAACTTCCGTCAACATGCCTCCTCGTATTTGCTAGAGCTCGAGTCGGAAGCAAGTGCAACACTTGTTCATTTTTTGAGCTCTGTTTCCGGCATGGATCTGACTTCGACTCTACTTGTCACTTTAGTCGAAGTACCATAATCCGTTTTGGCAGCCTTTATTGTGTACCCTCTATTTTGATCGAAACCACCTTGCCTTGTAATCTTCGACCAGACTGGGACTTAGCAAAAATTCCAGGCGAACACCTATCCTATCTGTTTATCATGTCCACCAAACAGGCCCTAACTGAGTTTGCATAAAGAAAAATAATCTCGGAAAGTCCATCAAAAATTGAGAAAATATGAGGGGGACAAGTGAGGAGGAGAGAATTTTAAATGTGACTTCAAATGTCCTTTTGTATAGTATATATTTAAACACTAATAATATCGACACACAACCATATTTGGAAAGTTTCTGTATACATTTGGAAAATTTTACACTACTTCAGAGGTAACATCCCATCATGAAGAATTGGGAAGACCTCCTCTTCACCAAAAAAGTGCTTCTTCATGAACAAAACCATCGATTCTATTAAATAAAATAAACATCAAGTAATCTTATCTCACAATATACTTCATATTTGAGGGATAATGTACAAGTTATAAGAATTTTGGAAGAAAAATGCTCTTTTTTGAGAACTTCAAATCCTTTATTTCTACTCAATATATTCATCGAGCATATAGTTCAGATGTGGAAACAGTAGCATTAGATTTAGAAGTAGAGGAACCAGTTGAGGTAGAAGTGTCTGTCCGGGGCCTGAAGTTAGAATCAACAAAGACAGGCATGGATGGCTTCATATGCTCCAATAAGTTCTTACTCTTGAGAAGGACTGCAATTTCAGACATTGTTGGCCTTGCAGCAGCAGAAGCTTGAGTGCACAACAAAGCAATCTCTATGATTCTTTTCACTTCTTCACCATCATAGTCCTCAGGGTTCAATGTCTCATCAACTAGCTCCAAGTGCCTCCCAACCTCATACAGTTTCCATGCCTGTTATAAAGTAAGGAATAAAAATCCAAATATCAAATGCGTAAAAGGAAAAATGACACTTTCTTCTTTGTATTTCTGTGAAATTTCTTAGAATTCGAGTTAGGCCAAGCTCAGCTTGTAGGGAGTATTGCTCTACCCTTAATAACTGCTTCATTAGCCATACCTCTAGTTAATATGAGATCTTAACAAAATTGCTTACCCTTTGAAGGAGGAATTCACCATCAGCATCATTCCTTAATTCACTGCTCTTTTGGCCACTTATGATTTCTAGGACTACAACACCAAAGCTGTATGTATCAGCCTTTTCTGATAACTGACCATGGATTGCATACTCAGGAGCTGTATATCCCCTGAAAAGTGCACAATTTTTATAGCATAGTTGATAAAAGAATATGTACAAATACAATGTAGGGTGGAACATAAAAAATTTGAAAAAGTAATTGATGTATTTTTTTATCGCAACTATCTTTGTAATAGAAACTCCGCCTATGCTGTGTCATAGCCTATTCTAAGCTCAGTAAATGAAAGAAGTTGTGTTAGGTCTCTTGCAGTCAAGCCAACGCAAAACTGACCATATCTTTAATATGGATCATCTGATCCATATAACCGACTTCACTTAGTGGGAAAAGACTTTTATTGTTTTATATCTATAAGTAAATGTTTGGACTTACAATGTTCCTGCAAATTTTGTGCTGAGATGAGATCGGTCTTCGGGTAAAAGCCTTGCCAACCCAAAATCAGCAATTCTAGGCTGAAGATCATCATCCAGGAGGATATTGTTGCTCTTTATATCTCTATGTATGATGCAAACATGGAAATCCTCATGTAGATAGGACAGACCTCTTGCTGTGCCTAAAATTATGTCATACCTCTGTTTCCAGTTGAGAGAACCCTTCTTTTCACCTGTTTTGAAAATTTAATGCTAAATAGATTGAGGGGGAAGAGAGGAAAGTATATGCAATATAGATACTCAAATGCTTCAATAGGAGATTGACATGAGTTTTTACCAAATAAGAATCTGTCAAGGCTGTTGTTGGCCATGTACTCATAAACAAGGATTCTCTCTGGGCCTTTAGTGCAACATCCAAGAAGTCGAACTAGATTCCTATGATGAACATTGCTTATAAGCTTGACTTCACTTTCAAATTGTTCATCCATCTTGCCAGATTGGCCTAATAGCAATTTCTTGACTGCAACTACTTTGCCATTTTTCAGAGTGCCCTGTTCAGCAAATTGAAATATTGAGATTCTTCTAAATTTTGAAAGAGATCTTATCTCAATAGCTAGAGGAATAACTATAATCAACTTTGCCAGTTTGCCTGCACTTGACATAGATTCACTCAGAGTCTTTCCTGTTTTTGAACATGTACTTTAATAAAATGTTGAAAAATAACTGAAGTCTACCTTGTATACATCTCCAAAACCTCCTTCTCCTATTTTATTGTCATTGCTAAAGTTTTTGGTTGCAGACTTCAAATCTTTGTACCTGTAGGTAACTGGACCTTTTAGATCAGTTGCTCCTAGTATGTCACCTGATAAGGAGAGTTTAATTAGGAATATCTTCATATATAAATGTATCCTAGTATTCATCTACCTACATTACAAAAAAAGAAATTATGCTCTCCATAGAATAAACAACATAGGACTGCAATGTGAAAAAAAGATTGAAGATTGTAATTGGGGGTTTCAAAAGTCTTGTAAACATGAAATAGCTGAAGTCTCGTGCAAGGACAAATGGTGGTTTTAAGTTTCAACCATGAACTGGCATGCCATTATTGTATATTTTTTGGTATGAAACTGTGAATTAAAAGACTTTCCAAATTGTCTCACCTCTAGGAAGCCTCTTGGGTTTCTTGTGCCTTCTAAGCCAGACAAATAGTGCAAGAAGGATCAAAACAAGAGCTACACCTCCTACAACACCACCAATAATAGCCCCCTTCTTGCTTGAACCTCCTGCAAGAGAAGAAAACAGTTAATCTTGCTGTGCAAACTGCAAAGTGAAAGCACCCACTTAGCCTTTTTCATCTAATAAATCAACTTAGTGTGTGTTTGGTTTCCCCTCGGAAAATCTCATAATCAATTCTGAATTTCTGATAGAGTAAAATTAATTCTAGATGACAATATAGCTGTTTGGGAGTTATGTTGGAGAATTGATTTCAGTCTCAAAATCAATTCTGGTAGAAGCTACAGAGAGTTGTTTCTGCGTTGAACATAATCAATTCTGAGATCTTACAAGTGGATCTCACAATATTACCATACAAAAACAACTTTTCTCGTAAATGTAACCAAACATAAATCACTTCACTCTCAACTCACTTTTACTATAACCAATTTTATCGAAAATCAATTGTGACAGCACTAATCTTAATTTTTCTTAATACTATCATTCATCCACAATCAATGTAAAGGAAGCATTCTAAACATACCTTGTTTTAAGAAGGGTGTGATATCAATGGTTTGGTTATCAGCAAAGAAGGATGTCTCAGAGTATCTCATAAAACACCCTGCATCAAATGCCCTCCCATCTGTATTTGGGAAACAACTTTGTATGTTGTTGTATCCTACTGTCAAGCAATCCAAACAGCCACTCTCTGTGACAGTTTCAGCACATTGTGCAATGGCATAGATTGCACCACCACTAGCCACTGGTGTCTTGGTAGCTGCAAAGAAACCAGTGATTTTTGGTGTTGCTGTTTGCAGATCCTGCAGCACTTGCTGTGCATTTGCAGTAAAAGCAGTGGCTCCATTTGCAGTCTCATTTCCACAAATCATGCTGTTGCCGGGTAGAGTGGTTTGGTCGAAGAAGCCATTGCTCTCGTACCTTATAATATGCATACATGTGATGAAAACATATTTTGAGAGTCTAAATAAAACTACTCCAGATACCATATAATATGCATACATCTTCTTTGTAATTTTTGTCAAGGTATCTTGCTTAGATAAAAAGAAGAAAAAAGAGAACACCAAGGGATAAAAAAATATGATCAAGATAGTGAAGTGGTATAAACCTGAAAATATTTTCAAAATAAACAGCCTGTATTGGAAGTTTTTGCATGAGTTGATTGGCAGTGTAACTAAAATAATCACATGAGTACTCTATATTAAAAATGACATCTTAAAAAGAATACATCTATGTACTGGAATTGCATAAAACCAATTATTCTGAAAAATAGAAATTATAAAGCCGAGTCCGAAGGCATAATATGCAAAAGTAGGGACTTAAACTCGAAACATTAAAAGATATATAGTCAATAAGAAATTTGACCGTAAAATGAGAAACTAACAATTTATTTAAGTCTATAGACCGTTTGTCTGTGCTTATTTTGTTAAATATTCATTTATTTTTAAAATGTAATCACTTATGTATATTTATCACTTATGTATATTTTTATGTGTTTGAAGAAACTAAAATAATAAAAAAAAATGATTATTTTCTTAAGCTATTTTGAGTAGCTTCTGAAAAATCAATTATGGTTGATGAGGGAGGAATTGAATCCTATTTCACAGTAACACTACTTAAATTCAAATATCCAACTTTATCTTTAAATAATTCTTTGAAAAATTAATTCTTTACAGATTTATATGCTTTAATGTAATTTTAAATGAAATAATTACCATATGATTTTATATCCAAACAAATTAAAATCACTTTTTAAAGTAAAAAAAAAAACTCATTATATTCGTAAGCAAACATAAATAAATTTCTACTTTTAAAAAATCACTTAAAACAAAATCAATTTCTAATCAATTTTAAAATCACTTCTTTTTTAAGTGTAGGCAACCTAGCCGTATATTGTATTGTGTTATATCTTTCACATTTATCTTGTTTGAGCAATTTTTTTTTCAATGCTTTAGTAGGTCTAAAATGCCACATATGATTTAAGCAATCCATAAAAGAATCATCCAGATTTTACTTCAAGGGCATTTTTTGTGGCATCCCACGTGATAGAATAAATTATGAATTCAATTTCTATGCACAATGTAAACTTTCTTTACACAAACATTTGATTTATTTTTGCCACATCGGATATTAAAGATTTAATTTAATTAAAATAAAAAAGAAACATGACTTCTAATCCTAGATGACATACAATGATTAAATGATAGTGCATAGAATTTTTACACGGTCAATATTGATGAAAAAGAGAGAATAAATTGTATTTTAATCACAAAACACCCTAACTAATTTGTTGCTTCTGCTTATTTTTAAAGGGGATGCTAATGTACTCCCACTCTTTTTTAGAAGGAGTACATCACCAACCTACACCTTTTTATTTTAGACAAAAACCCAATATAAGTTAGCAAATTAGGCAAATACCCATTTAAGTAACTTGTATTTAAAAAATAAAAGCTGGGCTTTTGGTCCAAAATAAAAAATGTAGGTTGCTAATATAAAAAAGTGGGAGTATATATAAGTATATAATATATATATATATATATATATATATATATTGAAACTATGTATTCTATAATTTATTAATGCAAGGAATTGCGCAGAGAGAAAAAAATATCTTATTTCTATCTTTATATAAAATAAGAGCTGTGCTATATAGCACGGTACGATGAAAGCTCAACAAATTCAGATGAAATAGACGATGGTTCAATTTTATAAAAAATTGGAGGATGTTGATTTTTAAAAGAAAAAATCAAAAAATAGAATAAAACAAATCAAAGGAATTTAAGTGGTTACAACGGATTCATTTTTTCTCCGTAAACCTGTCGTGCCATAAGCATACTTTATAATATAAAATAAAATAAAAAAATTCATATAAATATTTAAGAATAAAAAGTTAAAAACACTATAATTATTGTTAAAAATAAAACATTTCTCAAATTAAATAAATTTCGATATTTTGCTTGTCAGTGCGCGGATTAGTGATTAGTTCTTCAAAGGAAAGACTGTGCATTTCAAATTACGCAATCTAATTTCACTCCTGAAATTGTTTATTAACCGTTCCTCAAATCTACTCATCCAAAATTTGCAGCCACGAAAACTACTCATCTCAATATTAACTCTTCTCTAAAAAAAAATTACCAACAGCTGAAACTTGATTAATATTTTTTTAGCTCAGGGTATTTCCCATGTCAACAGTAACTAATACCTTTATTGCAGGGCTCGCATTAAGCGTAAAAAGCTAGTCATGAAACCTAACTCATTCCCTGAACTATGGTCTAAGCTCCGACCTTATGGTTAATGAATAAGTTGAGCTAACAGTTACACCATTTATGATTAATTTGATTAATATTTTGTGACATCATCATAATACTTAGATTTTACTGACGCCAGGGGTTTGAACCCTCAATCCAGTTAAACCAGAAATCTTAAATAAATTTCGTGGGTCAGCTCATCTTGGCATAATAATATAAATGCAATCTGATGAATAATCACCCCGCCGGCGAGGCGGCATATATTAAATAAAATAAAAAAATTGAAAAAAAAATTTGAAGTGACAAAGACATGGCGTGTAATATTAAATTTGATGCATACCTCACCCCTCACCTCAAAGTCCACCCTGCAACCCACAACTTAGACCTTAGTTTCCCATGGCATGTTTCCCAAAATATCTAGAACATGCCACCGTGTTTGTTCGTGTCATTATGTGTCGATATACATAATTAAAATTATCTATTAAAGTGTATAATTTTTTAAGGGATTTAATTTATAATATTAGAAGTACTAAATAAAGTATGTAATCATTTTAAAAAAAAAATAGGGTGGTTAGATTTCCAACCGATGAACAAGATTTTATAATATCCCATTTTTAGATTCCGGAATATAAATGTTGGCTTCCGATATTATATCGCGGAATAGGAAATGGGTGCAGAAATAGGTTCTTGAGTGTAAAAAAAAATAATGCATGTAATAAAGCACTTAAATAATTAGGCAAATAATTATAGGTGGAGCTGTACCTAAGGAAGCAACCATCATAGATGACACGGGCCCCATTAGCGCCGGCCGAGCAATTCCGGATTTGTGCGGCGGCGACGGTGAAGCAGGCGGCGCAATCAGCGGCGGAGAGGTAATTCCGGCATTGAAACATAGCATACACAGGGTCTGTTCCCCTTGCTTCCTGCGCCGTCGCAAAACGCTTGCTCTGATTCCCCACCTGCGATTTCAAGTCCGCAAGAGTCGCGTTCAGATTTTGGTTGAAGGTGGATAAACTGGTCGCGTTGTATTGGCTGCAACCCTTGTTGATTAAGCGCGTTTGAGGGTCTCCTAGTGCACCCTGAAAGCTCCTCCATGACCATAACACGAACAAGGTTAAGGCTAGGAGCTTGTGTTGCGGTTGCAGCATAGTCTTTGAACGAGAGGAGACTAAGAAAGTGTGTTGAAAATTTGGGAGAATTTGAGAAATGATGAAGACTGTGATGGTGTTTGATAAAATGCCTCAAAGAAAAAAAGTTCTAGTTGTTGGTGATGTCAACGGTGGACAAAAGACAGAATAAACTTCGTTGTCAACAACACGGGGTTTGGCTTATAAAATGGTACTCTTAACACTATCAATTGAGGGAAAGAAGAACTTTGCTTAGATCCGTCTTCAAATAATCGCTTATGGAACAGATTTGAATCGCTTTTTTTTATCTGCTTATAAAACTTACTTGTTCCTGACTTGTCTGTTGAAATATTTATAACTCTTGATGGGGTTGGGAACAGTATCTTCAATTCTTTAGGCTTGCACTTAAGTCTTAGTTAATATCAGGTGACAGACGGAGTTGGTCATAAGATAAATTTTCAAGTATTATGATTTGGTCTAAATTACAGATTATAGTAAATAGTTTGCCTCTTCATATCATCAAATGACTAAGTATTCATGAATCATGACCAGTTGAACATTTATTACTTTTTCATCGCTTTAAGGAACCCATAAAATTATGGTTTATAAACCACCATTAGTGGTAGACATCTAAAGAAAGAAAAAAAAGGAAGAGAAGAGAGAGAAGTAATGAATGTGAAAAGTAGAGAGAAAAATAAGGTGTGTGTAGATGTCTATTTTATTTATATATTTATGAATCTTTATTGCTAACTCATACATTTGTACAAGGTTTATACTTTATACAGGATTGTCTAACCGCTACATGGTGTAATTTATAACATCATCCTAGGTGGAATGAGTTAAAATTATATTTGTTCCTTCCAAGTTCTTCATCACATTTTTTGTTGATGGGTCGACGAAATGATCTTCAACTTGTCATCCCGGCTTCAATGAATTCTAGAATGTGGATTAATATTGAGTTTTTAGGTTTAGCAAGTCGATTCCCTAATGGTCTAGAAAAAAATTGAAATCATGGGCCGAGTTAACAACAGGTGGAGAATTATCCACCAAATATACTTTGTTTCTCCCTGAAACCGATGCTCGGATATGTGCCGAGTATGCTAAAGGTTTTTAGTTTTACACCTATTATCATGTGAGTCCCGTGTTTCTTTTAGTACATTTGAAGTGGATGCACTAAGATTTCTTAATGTTGCGCCTTCTCAATACTCCAATGCTTAGGGTTTTATTAGAGGTTTTCAAATCCTCAATAATTTCATAAACATAGTTACTCCTCTCCTCTTATTCTTCTAGTTCCAAGTTGTCGAGAAATGTGGAAAATGTTTTATTTCTCTTCGTTCTATTCCAGTGAGAAAAATCTTAGAGCTAGTTCTGGTTCCAATAAGCAATCGTATAGGAAGGAGCTCATCTTGATGAAAATAACTTTTAAGCCAGGGTAACCCTTTTGGGAAAATAAGGATGGGAATTCAAAATTTCCCTTATCTTGGTGTTGGGGACATTATAAATTAAAGATCGAACAAAACTTCATTCCCTTTGCTACACTTGTTTTGGAGGAGCAAGCTTTGTGGCCTTCTAATTTATTTCTCTGAAAAATATAATAAATTAATCAATTAATCTAAAAAAACCAAACTTAATAAAACTTTCAGGTCTAATCTGCACTTTGAGTAAAATTAAACTTTTACATTATGTGCCAAGTAAATAACCTAGTCAGATCCTAATTTTCTGAAATCAACTGACTAATTCTGTTACTTAACTTTATCGAAGGCTACCATGGCTTAATAGCTTCGACACATGGAATGATCCACTTGATCTAATCCACCTCAAACCTTAACCTGAAAATGTCTGCAACACAGGGAGGTGAGACACCAGAAATATCATAACGTTCTACATACCTCATACAATAACTGTCATAACTCTACCGTGTCTTTTATTATATTTGCTCGGCAATAAAAAAAAAAACATACAAGCATCACATATAATCATACAGATACAAGTTCTGCATGTAATACATATGCCAACCTTTTGGTCATAATATTTCAGGTCTTTCAAGCTAAAATATTAGTCCACTTTCGATTCAATCATAATGATGGGGCCTAATTTTCACATACTTCGGGAAGTCTCGGGCACAATAACTGGATCAATAACACCAGATACCCCTACTCAAAAAATAGTATTGGGGGACCTGAAAGTAGTGAAACAACAAAAGAAAGGGGGGTTTGAATTGTGTGTGAGATTTTAAAAACTTTTCTTTCAAGACAAATATAAGTTTTAAATATTCTTTTCTAAAACTTGTGCAGCGGAAAATTAACAGAGCTGAAAAGTAAAGCACACAAAGAGTTTATCCTGGTTCACCCCATTAATCGACAGGGCTACGTCCAGTCCTTGGCTTCACCAAGATTTTCACTATTCACACCGAACAGTACAAGTATTGTGCAGGACTTCTCCCAGTATTCGAAGGACTTCTCCTTACAAGTATTATACAGGACTTCTCCCAATTCTTTTATAAATAATATTTCTTTTCTACAAGGTCTCTTCAACAAGAGTGAGGGTAGAAAAAGTTTAAGTGCAGATTACATAGAGAATATGGAAATGTGTTCTCTGTTTTGAAGTGTGAGAAGGATAAGAGTTTTCACTCTATGAGGATTTCACACAAGCAGACGACTGAACTCAGAATGGTATGACTATAAGTTTTTGAGTAGGTTTCAGAGCTTGATTGCAATAAAAGACTTTGAATGTTTGAGATTTTGATTGTTGTAAGTCGCCACTGATTCCAGTGTTCAAGTCTTCTATTTATATCTTCAGTAGGATAAACGTTAGTGAAGATCGTGAAGTTCTGTTTGAAATTCTTCTTCTCTGAAGGTGCAACGGATACTTCTGGCAAGCTCTCAGAAGCATTAAATGCAAACCTGCTACGCATTAAATGCAGCATTTAATGCACTTGCTTCCGTTCTCTGGTCTTTTGCTGTTCTGTTTCCTTATATAGCATCTAAGCATTTAATGCAAAGGAAGACAGCAAAGCGTATCTTCTATTCTGAACACGGAGATTTGATTCTGACCATTGAGGTGATACGATGTTCAGAAAATAGTGTCGTTGACTCTGAAAATGTGTATCTCGTTGTACGGAGCGTTCAGAGAGCAGGCAGATACGAGGAATATTTATCCATTAAATATGTCGTTTCTTGATTCTCGTGCGAACAATGCTTCATTTAATATTCAGACTTTGCAAGCCTTCGTTGTTTGAACACTAAGGCGGATGTTCTTTCTTGAACGTAGTCAGATGTTCTTTCATGTAAGTAGGCAGACGTTCTTTCTTCATATTTTCTTGAGCGATACATTTGAGCAATCTTCTTCCAATTCTTTCAAAGGAGGTGTAGACGTTGCGTTCTTTTTCATTGATAGATGTGTCCTGAAATGTAAGACATGTAAATTTTTAGGAAATCTTTATCTATCATGATTAAACCTGAGGTAAAATTGTTATTATTCAAAACATGATAAAACGTGGAATCGTTTGAACTTTACAGGACCGCATCATCAAGACACAAGGCGCTAATTCACCCCTCATATTTCTCAGCTAATCACCAATGGATATATAAGTTGTGCACAACTATCTGGATTGGGAAAGTTGTACTTCCCTAGTCCTTATTTTTACCCTGTGAGACAAGTATCTATCATGACAATATACATACAATCAACTCCCCCTTATTTCCAACAAAATTTCATATTGTTCTCCCTGATATATATTGATCAGGTTCAGAGAATTCACTAGGTATTCAGAGCACTATCATTGGAGAAAAACAATCCGTTGTAATTAATTATTTTCTCTGAAAATCTTAAATCTTCGCAATCAAATAAAATAGGGTTCAGACTCTACTCTTTCAAAAGAATTCAAATAATCTCAAGTGGGATCAGGTTGTGTTTTCAGGATATAAACCCTAGGACGATAAGGTCATTTTCGTAAACAAGAACATTTAATTAATTACAAAGGTTTCATAAATTCATCAGAGTGTCTCCTCGACTTAGAATAACGTTCATATTTTCAAAATCAGACAATATCTCCTCCCGAGATGTGCTCATTCTCCGTGAATAGTATTTAACACATAACATATCTTCAAATCATCAATTTATCAATCTCATAATCAAAGTATTCAGTATTTAGTAATCCATAATAGCACTCAAGAATAACATGCACAACCATATTATTCTTTCCTAGCATCAGGCTTTACGCCAGCTTTGATTATATCCTGTGTTATCCCAACTTATTTAATGAGTGTCTTAATTCATAATTTAAGAGTTGAATTGATTGTGAAAATATCATGAGGTAAGTTTTATTCTAAGAATTACATTTTAATTGCATCCAATTTTTATAATTAAATTGGTTACGTGACATTAAGTCATTTTATATTATATCTTCAAAACTTAATTAGAATTTCATAAAATGAAGCTCACCGTTGGATCCGGAATGGTCTAAAACCTTAGGAACGAATCATTTTGAGTGAGAAACGGATTAAAATTGACATCTAAAACCTCCAAACCTTTCTGGTGAAGTGGTGCCTTCTGATTGCGCCACGTGGCAGGTTCTGAGTGGCCCAACACGGACGGGACGTGGCGGAGCTGAACATCCATTACTCATGATGTATACTTGAACATAATTATTTTGTTATAAACCAACTGAAGTTGATGGAAAATTGATAAAAAAAAATTCAAAGTTTGTATTTTTCTTTGGCTCTTGATGACAGTGAGGCTGAACATCATTCTGTGACCACCTAGAATTGAACATGTTCAGGCGTTCAGCATTCTTAGCTATCTCTCCAAGATCAAACCCTTGATCTATATATAACAGGATAATTTTTTTGTTCAGCTATTTCTGAACCCATATATATCACTGAATAATTCACTTCTTGCACCAAGCACATTTGGGCTGTTGTTGACAGAAACTCACTTAGATCCCCCATTATCAGTAGGGCAGGGTATTATATTATGGATAGAATGTCATTCACAGCTACAACAATGTTCTCGTAACGCCGCCAGATTTCCGGTACATCTTTGTCCCTTGCTGCATAATCTAGCTGCATTATTTTTCACCATAGGAGAATAAATTGTCAATAGATAACCACTTACACAACAGCAACAACAATAAACTCTTAATGACAAAGTTGTTTGTCAAAGATTTGAGGCAAAACCAGAAATTCAACTTGCAGATCAAGTCTCAGTTTAATATGTAGATTTCAAGTAAGCATCTTCTGTTGTTAAATTCATACTATCAATTAATGACGATGCACAAATCAGCTCCCCCAATCAATAAGAACAGATTAATAGTAGATCATTTGTCAGTAAGTATAACCATCAAACTTGACTTAACAAAATGAAGAGCTTCACTTGGCTAATCCCTCCTTCTGCCCATATCTACCCCTTTTCCTATGATTGTATATCCTTTGACTTTATCCTTTCCTGTGTCATAATAAATTCACTTCTTTTTTCCATGACTTCATGTATATTATATTTTGATGGATCAGTCAAAAAGCGACCCTGCATTAAATAATTGATGGGGTTGAACCACTTTGGAATTGGATAATATTATGATTTTAGAAAAAGAGAAGACTAGGCAATGATCACATTTCTTAGCCATTAGTGACTATAATCATTTTCCTGATCATGATTAGCCGATTATGAATTTATATCTTCGGGTATCTTTTCTGTCCCACCAATCAAATTGTATCAAGTCCATTAAAAAAACGTATGGATATGACCGTTATAACTTTACATTGAAGGTTTTTAAATGACATAACACAATTTGATTGATGGGACAAAGAATGAGACGTTAAATATGGATTAGAGGATTCAAATGCATGATTAGTGAACTTCTATTCTATTCATAAATTGATTATGACTTTAGAATTTATTGTAGAAGAATTTCGAAGAAGATGGGCTTATAGCAGCACTTACTCTAGTAACATTGTTGAAGAGAATAGAATAGAGTTTTCTTAGTTGGGGCCTCTCACTTCCAGGCTTGCTTTGGATTATGGCATATATATCCTTCCTTAGAAGTGCTGAGCTCTGTCTCAATGCCTTTTGTGCTGCTTTCCATGACTCTGCCCCTAACAGCTCCCTAACTTGCAACAAATCTTGTGCATGAACCCTGGCTCCATTCTGTGCCTCTTCAACTGTCAGACCAGGGCCCATAAATGCAAAGTCTGATGCATTTGCACTCTGTGTACTTAAGAAACCCTCTCCACCCAAAATTAAAGAAGCCATGACTGCCAAAACCCCCACCCTTCTACTAATTTTCAGTGAAAATTCCTTCTGCTGGGAATTCTGGAAAGAAGGTTTCACACAGAATTTGAATGTTGGAAGCAAGTGTGTCAAGTTAGGTTGCAAGATGCATGATCTCAACACCATTGTTCTGTGAACTCACCCCAGACAACATCAAATGCATCAATTACTTCACAGTAATTGCTATTCTAGAATTCAAAACAGTGTTTTCTAAAAGAACACAGCTTTGTATGATTGAACAAGGTCTGAATCGACCCAAAAGAAATTCAATTCAAAGTTTGTTCCTTTCTGAAAGACAAGTTGGAAATCTAGGACATAAAATTAGAACAGTAGAAGAGGAAAGAAAACGAAGTGAGACAATAGAAGGTTCAATAGGCAAGGAACCTTATCTATCCAGATAAATGTCGCCAATGGCATGCCCAATTGAATGGATGAAAATCGCCAAATTTGCAAGCACCATTTTATCCACGGGAAGAAATTGAGGGTACAAAGTAAAAACTTAAGAAGGTAATGATCAATTATAGATGTTACAAATTGGATTTAGAAATCACTTTTGACTATTTTTATTTTAATATATATGATCAAATCCAAATATATTGGTTGAAATTTTTTTCTGACTTTTTGTGTTTGACAATTTTTTTAGTGTTGAATATGTTTTAGTCCCTAGATAATAGTGAAATATTGATAACGGACCGGAATAAAAATCTCAATGACATTTGTTTAGTACGTTGTATAGTATAAAGTTTGATAATATTAAGTCCGATAGTATTAGACTTAATAGGATAAGACTTGATAAAAATTTAATACTATATAACGTTTGGTCATACATCGTATAACTTATCATGTTGTTTAAATTGACACAATCATATGTTTGGTGGAAAGTGGTGGTGGTGGAAAGTGGAGTTCATGATAGTGGTGGTGGTGGTAGAGATGACGATGGTGCTGACGACTGTGGAGTGTGGTATTTGTGGCAATAGTACTGGTGGCAGCAATGGTAGTGATGGTGGTGGCAGTAGAGTAGTAGTGGGGGTTGTGGCAATGGTGGTGGTGGAGGCGATTGTGAGGGGGTGGTGGATTTGGTGGTGTTGGTGGTGGTGACAGTAGTGGTGGTGGTGGTGGTGGCAATGATGTAAGGCGATGGTGGAAGCAATGGCGAAAGTAGTGGCAAAGGGTGGTGGTGGCGACAATTGCAGTGGTAGTGGCGAAGGGTGATGGTTGTTTAGGTAATGGTGGTGGTGGTGGTGGGTGGTGGCAGTAGCCAGTAGAGTAGCGGTGATAGTGACGATGGTCGTGGTGGAGGTGGTGGTGAGGGTGGTGGTAGCGGTATTGGTGGTGGTGGTGGTGGAGGTGGTGGCAGCGGCGGTGGTGGCAATGGCAGCAACAACGATGGTGACAATGGTGGAGGGTGGTGGTTATGGTAGTGGATTAAACAATTTCGAGTAGCTTATACATCATAATATCAGGTTTTATCCATCATCTATATGTTGGATTAAATAATTCATCATTTTAATGTATAAGAGCGGATTGATGGATAAACATATACAATATAATACAATGTTAGCATCAAACAACGGATAAACTCATAATGTATTGTATAAGCTTATACTACCATGTCTTATACGGCGTACCAAACGAGCCCTTCTCTGAATTATGAAAATAGTTAGGTTTTCATTCATCCACCCATTCGAGGGCCGATGTGTCTTGATTGCGTGTTAGTTTTAAATTATGTGTTTTTTTTTTTAAATGCTCACGTGGAACACAGAGGGCTTAATGGCACTTTGGTCTCTCACTTATCACGATTTGACATTTTTGGTCACTAACAAAAAAAAAAGCTTAAATGGTCCCCAACGTATACAAACTTTAGCAGTTATGGTTTTTCATCCAATTCCGTCCAAATTTTAACAGAATATTCCTTTAAAATTAATTAAAAAATATAAAAATTAAAAATCAGAAACAATGTTGAATGTTCTTCCTAAAAAAATTCCTCAATCCCTCATCTTCATCTTCTTCTTCAATGTTATTCTTCTTCACACACAATGTTCTTCTTCCGGCCACCATGACAACCGTTGAACCTCAACACACCACCTTCAGACACAACCCCGAACTCCATCAACCTCGTAGACCACTTCTCCTGCACTCCCTCTCGCAGCCCCCTTCCATGACCACGATCTTCTACTCAGCCGCGCACCACCTCACGCGTTGTCGTGCCTCATCGCGTCGTGCCTTCGCCACCGTCACAGAACACCATCTCACGTCCTCCTGGAACCCACGCCGGCGCGGACAACGTCGTTCTGGGTCGGGACCATGAAACTTAGATCGAGACCCATAAGCTTAGATCGCGGACAACACTTTCTTCCTCGTTGCCGATCGGTGGATTCAGATCGAGACCTAGAAACTCAAATCTGGAGTTTTCAAACCCAGATCTTCCCCAAATCAACCCATGACTGAGAGCCCGATGTGGTGGAGAGACGCCCTTCCTGGCAGCGTGATGCTGGGCTCGAATCGCCACAATGGAGGCAATTTGGATGGTGGCGTGTGCGATTCAAGAAGAGATGAAGGTCGATTTGGGTTTGGGGATCTCTATTCTCTTCTTTCATCTTCCTGATTATAGCAATGAGGTGATTGGTGTTGGGGTTCCTTTCTTCATCTTCTTCTCTTTCTAGTTGTAATTTGAGATAGTAGTTGTAGCTGGAGTGATTGAGGTGAAGGAAAGGGTTTCCGAGTATCAGAGGTTGTGGGGAGTTTTGAATGAGATAGGATTTTTACTCTCTGTTTGAATGTTTGTGGATCTTTTCTGGATTCTTTCATGGGTTTGGGTTGATGGCCATGGGTTGTAATTGTTGTGATGAAGGCTTCTATGGTAAAGGCTTTGATGACTGGATTGTTGGCAGAATTTTAGAAGGAGAATGGGTGTATGGTGACTGCAACGAACATGTTGAAGATGATGATGAAGATGGTTGAAGATGATGAGGATTCTAGTTTTTTTATATCCAAAAATCGTTAAATCTTTAACGGAATTGGATGGAAAACCAAAACTGCCAAAGTTTGTATAAGTTGAGGACCATTTAGGCTAATATTTTTTGTGAAGGACCAAAAGTGTCAAATCGTGTTAAGTGAGGGACCAAAAGTGCTATTAAGCCAAATAAAAAATATTCAACATACCCGGTCATCTTCATCATCCATCATCTTCATCTATCTTCAACCGCAAATTTCCTGGTAGCTTGTTGGTTTACCCTTAAACTTAAAAAACCTAAAAATTTCTCCTCTTCTTCATGCAACATTTAAACCACAACCTTCTTTATCTAGAAATCAATCCCCTCCCTTCACCCAAACAAGATTTACTCATAAACTTTTCTCAGAATACCCAATCCCTCCCTTTCAAAGCCACAACCACCACCCCTATCCTCAGAAAAACCAAAAAATCACTAAAACCAAAACAAGAGCCCAACTTTCTTGCTTTCTTTGCTTCACACGAAGAAGGCTTCAACAACTAAAAAAATGTCCTTTCCGGGGAAAGGGTTGTAAAGGTAAGGGAAGGGAAAGGAAAAAGTGAGGGGTAGGTGAGGCTAGGTAGTGGTTCAATGGGAGCTAGGTGATGGTTGTCGAGCTTGGGTGGGAGGAGGAAGAGAAAGAGGAAGAAGGGGAAATGAGAGAAGAATAAACAAAAGTGATTATTAAAATTTGAGAACGGTCAAAACTGATGTGAAAATTCGACGTAGACCGCTCATGTAAGCATCACAACATTTGTCCTAGTTTGAATTAAGAAAAAATTGTCAAAGACTAAAGGTCATAAAAAAATTCTTGAAATATATTTGAATTTGACCCTACATGTGGGACATGGAACATCGTTCACCCTTTTCTTTATCTTTTGTCCAAAGATCTGTAAATACTAATACGGATGCTGATTTGTTTACGAAATTAGTTTTTAATTTTCCTATTTTGATGTTCATGTAAAACTTAATTACACAATTGATACATAATTATAAAACTAAAGATACACTATTCATAATTTTTTTTAACTACATAATTTCATAATAGAGAATATGAAGTGATTTTATAAAAATAAAAAACAAGTTTTTAAAGTTGGGGTTGTCTAAGTAGGTGAATCAAATACTTATAAAATAAAGTGTCAGTCTGGTGGTAGTTCAATAAGATAAAATTTCAAGATTGAATTTCAGAAAAGTTATTGGTTGAACAAATCGTGAATGTATCCCAACCAAACAGATAAACATCCCTAAAAAGGAATAGGAGAATCAAATGTTATATTGGACCGGGTCTGGTCAAAGTTATAACAGGTCTGGGTCCTTATGAAGAGGGTCATTACCAATGCCCAATGCCACGGTTGGTTTAACAGGGTAGGGGGAAAGAAAGAGTGAGAAAGATTGTTGGATTTGAAGGTGAGAGAGAGAGAGAGAACAGCGATGGCCAGGCGAGTCGAGACTCGGAATGAATCGGGATTGACTCGGGTGGTTGAGTCGGTCTTCGCCTTTGTGAGACTGGCAGAGTTTGAGATCCTCTTCTTTCTTTTCTTCTTCATCGCTTATCTTCTCTTCAAAGACATCGTAAGTTTCCGATTTCTAACCTTCTTCCGTTTGTTTCATGAACACCCTACTACTTGTGCTTTTTGTTGAAATTTTCATTCTTTTCTATGTTGTGGGGATCTCAATTATCAATGTGTACAGGCAAATTTTCCAACTTGATGATCCAACTTCTGATTGATTGGGATAATTTTATGAATCTTTTGAAAAAATTGGACCCTGGTATTCTATTTTTTGGCAATACAGCATATATATTGTGAATGAATGAATAACTTGATTAAAATTTTATATATATATATATATATATACACACACATAGAGAGAGATCCAGAACACAGCAAGGGTTACAAGTCCTGCTTTGCTTCAAGACAATTAGACAATTAAAACACATTCATTTTTCTTCAGATTAATGCATGGAGGTTTATATGAATGTAAATGCAAGGATACACCACTTAGTCATAAGATATTAGGGATTTTTTAACCAAGTGGATTCGCGTGCGTAGTGGTTCAGCAATTCGTCCGTCCCTTAAGCAAGTGGTTGGGAGTTCAATTCCCAACTCTTGCGAATGGAAAAAACTCATTAGTCAGCCTCCTACTTCTTTTTCGTGCACTGACAATGAAAATTAGTCTCACGCCTATCAGCTGTGAGATACCTTGGTTAACACCGGAAAAAAAAAGATATTACAAATTTTTCTATTGTTTGGACTTTAGAGTGCTTAACGAAAGGTAAAGTGGTTTTACATGGGGTTAAACTAGTGTCAGCATGAAATTTTAAAACGCCCTTATAATATGTTGGCTTACAGCATCTCATGTTTCAATCGTAGTTGATGTTAATAAGTTGAAATGCTTGGCAACCATGCACATGTTCTTCATCTAAACAAACTCTATCCATCTCCTCGTTCCTCAACTCCCAGCCCCAGCCCCTTCCCCATTTATCTTATAAATTGTGCTTTTAGCAGTATGTTTTAATAATTGTTTGCATCCACTGCAGACATCAAGGCCTGAGTACAATCAAATCTTTGTAAAGAAGCCTGGTGGACCAGAATTTTGGCCTTTTTAGAAGAACTGATGTTTGGTCACGCTGGCCTTCTTTGCCCGCCGGCCTGTGATGATTTTGAAGATTTCCTTCCGTAGTTGTATGTTTATGTAACTTTTTTAGAAGAACTGAAAGTATCACAAATTTGTATAATGTTACATTCACTTAGTTATAACAAAATCAAGTAAAAATGTTTACAGCAATTTGTGTTTTGCTCTGGCTGTCTCTATTTCATCTTTGAAGGGGCTTCTGTCTCCTTCGATGTCTTTTGTAGGGATAGAATCAATAAAAATCTATTCACACCCTAATTCCACCAACACTTGGAGAATAAGGAATAAAAGAAAGAGAAATGAGAGATATGATAAGTAATATGATAGGGAAAAAGAAAGAGAAAGATAGTGTAAATGCAATAGAAGGTAAAGTTTATGTGAATGTATACTCAGGATAGCATAGAAGCGCTGGTAAAAGGCTAAGTGCAATTATATCACAGATGTGGTTTACGGTTTGCTAAATTTCACAATTTTTATTGGATATGTGTGTATTATTAAGATTCTGATGATCTTTTGAAGAAAAAGCATTGTTTAGATGAAAAGGTGAAGCAAAGTCTACACTCAACAATATTTGGCGTTTTATGTTGCAAGCCATTTTCATAGACATTTGTTTGTGTATTAAGATAATGAAGCAACAATAATTGGTTGCTTGCAGGTTCTGATGCTTTTTATTTTAACAGCAACCAGTTTTCCACAGTATTAATTTCTCTATCCTTTCTCAGTGGTGTTCTTGTAACTGTGCTAGGCTGTTAAGTCCATGTTTTCCTTAGTGAACAAATTTAAAATGCACCCAAGCCCATGTTTTGCACAAGCACATGTAGATTACCAAATCGTTAATCAAGAACATCTTACATGCATTTAGAACTTGCCATATGAAAACTGTAGGTATTGCTGGGTAAATTTTACCTTTAAACATTTTACAAGACCAAAGATATTTTGCATCCCAATTAACTTTCACTAGCCATCTCAGCTATCTTCTCCACTTGAACTTTAGTTGCATCCCGACGTACTCCGATATCAGAAACATACCGGCTAGCACAGTAGACGCCACCACCAACCACTGACAGACCACTAAGACCACCAAGAAGGCTGAAACTGGCGGTTATAAGTGGTGAACATATTGCAGCACTAGCACCTGCTAAGAAAGATGCTGCTTGCCCTACTTGCCCGCCGCGGCGTACACTGATTTTTGTGCCCACAAGAAGTCCTGTCTTGCAGTAAATTGCAAAGTCTTCACAATTATTCTTGAAGACATTGTAGCCACCAAATCCGTTCTGAAGAAGAAACATGGCACGGTGGAGTACTTCTACAGCTGGGTCAGAAGAGGCACGGGTACAGGTACCCCCTCTAGCATTGGCTAGAAAAAGCACACGTGAGACACCATACTCAAAGAGATAAAGATCACCCCCAGAAAGAAAACAGTCCAAGCAGGAAGAGATGACACCATCAGTTCTTGTTTCGTCACCACCACATGTTGGGCATGGAATGTCTGTGGGATGAGAGGAAGGTGAACTTGCAATGAGGCGGCCGATGACAGTTCTTTTTCCAGTCTCTTGAGCTGCTCCCGTGAAGTGGATCACCTTTCCCTCACCTACATATATTCCTGGTATATAACATGAACATTGTTGGCAGAATTTTCAGTATCACCCATACATAGACTGAAAATATAGGTTCTCAGTCCAACTCAAAATTGAAGTCTAAAAAAACACATATTTAATTTATTTATTTTTTGAGAGAAACACATACTTAATATTACTATGCATTACGATGGACAAAATGTTTTTCTATTCTAGAATTGTTATGAATGATATCTATCTTGTTCTGAACAAAAAGTTTGTTTAAGACTTCCTGTTTCTGATAGTTGCAAATGTGAAAATTATGTCTCAATTTTAATACATTAGGATGAGATTAAGACTATGATTAAGAAGAATAATTTTTTCAATATTTGTATAAATAGATATAGAGTCTATTTGGTAATTTGGATGCAAATAAAAAAAAATGCTTATTAGAGCTTTATTCAGGGCACTTTTTAGTAGATAACCTTCAATAAGTGCTATGTAGCCCGTATCCAAACGGCTTGTTAGATATGAATATATATGAACACAGATAGAGAGAAAGAGGGGGAAATCCCAGAAATATGTAACGTTAGAGCACATATAATATATAATATAAGACTAATAGAAGAGAGAAGAGGTGACCATGATGTGCATAGAGGTAAGCCTGCCTCCACGAGTAAATGTGATCTCCAGGACTCAACCGTCTCCGATCAATCCTATTGGAAAGCAGACCCATTTGCCTGGGAATTGTGATTACTGATTATACCAGCAAAGACTAGAGGTGAAGAAAGGATTGAACATTAACATGGATATATATAAGAATGAGAACCAAGTTCTTAAATTCCACCCTAGAGAAACGCAATCGCTTCTACGCCTTCCACTTCTTCATTGTTGACTGTTGAGCCAAACGAGGTGACATTTGGAGTTCTCTAGGATGCATTCATTGCATTGGAGTGGGGACGTTGTATTTATCAATAGAGATCATAAATAGAATCTGGTGATTTTTAAGGTGCCCCATATAAGCCATTGTTAATTGAGAAATAACAAGATTGAAGGCAAAGTACAGAGGTGTGTTCAAGAACATATCACTTCAAAGTTTAATGACAACGCATTTGAGTACAAACAAACGCGCACACGTTTTTTTTTTCTTCAATAAGGTTGTTTTCACACTCAAAACACACTCACACATAGAAAAATAGGAAAAACAATAAATATATGAGAGATATAATAGGTCATGTGATAGAAGTAGAAGTGAGATGGGCCCCGGGTTCTTCGAAAAGAAAGCGGGGTTCCCGTCGGGATAGAGCGGCTAACCGGGCTCCTCCGGCACCCACGCATCAGACAGCGGATGTTGGTCTGGATCCGGATGACATTGCTGATGATCCTGACTTTGCCTTGCCGGAGGATTTTGCGACCCTTGGGGTTGAGGAGCAGTTTGACGATGAGGGGGTGACAGGTGCCTCGGAGGTCGGCACGCGCCAACCAAGTGATCCTAATCCAAAGCATGCAGGCAAGACTCTTGGACCCGCTGTTGGAGGTAACCAAAAGAAACGTACAGTGGGCAATATGCTTATCTCAAACTTGAGTTCTACAGGCGTCTCACCCCCTTTGAAGAGGGTCACTACTGGTTCCGTGGTTGGATTGGCGGAGGCTGCGGGGCAGCCTCGCCATACCCAATGAGGATCCTTTCGTGGAACTGCCGAGGGCTTGGGAACCCTGGGGCAGTACGGGCTTTGGCTAAGCTCATCCACTCAGAAGCTCCCGATGTGGTCTTCGCCATGGAGACACGCAGTTATGGTCATGAGTTGAGGAATTTACGGGGGATGGTAGAGTACCCCAATGTCTTTCCGGTGGATTGTTCGGGTAACCGTCGGTCTAGAGCTGGTGGCCTTTGTCTGTTCTGGAGGAGCACCGTTGACATCCAGGTACTTCATTCCTCTAGTAACCATATTCTTTTTCATTTTAATTGTTCTGAGATTTCTTTGCAAATGCATATTCTTGCTATTTATGGTTTCCCTGAGGAGAGAAACAAGCATAAAACATGGGATCTTATTCAGCGATTCCAGCCCTTGCCGGAGATCCCGTGGATTTGTGTGGGTGATTTTAATGATGTTTTGAGCCCATCTGACAAGCTTGGGGGGGACCCTCCTGATATCAGGAGACTCCAAGCTATCCATCAGGTGTGTGCGACTTGTGGTTTGTCTGATGTGGGTAGTTCAGGTTACAGGTTCACGTGGTCAAATAAAAGGAGCCACCCACATACTATAGAAGAACGTCTTGATTATGCCCTGGCTAATGAGGCGTGGCATGACGCTTGGCCTTATACTCGGGTCTATCATCGCCAACGGCATCAATCAGACCATAATCCCATTCTTATTGATTGCTCTCTGAGCAATCGACGCCCGGTCAGACGGGAACGTAGATTTCGTTTTGAGGAACTCTGGTTACAAAGTGAGGACGAGTGCACCGAGATTGTAGCCCAATCTTGGTGTAGAACCCTTGCGGATCTTCCGACCAAGATGTGTGAGGTGAGTTCGGCCCTTGACTCTTGGGGTAAAAACAAATATGGTGACCTTCCTCGAAAGATATCAGACCAGAAAGTGTTGCTTCAAGAGCTCCAGAGGAAGGTGCAAACTGATGAGGTGCTTGCTGCGGCCCAGGATGCCGAGAAGGAGATGGACAAGCTCCTCGAGCAGGAGGAAATCTTCTGGTGCCAAAGGTCCCGTGCAAACTGGCTCAAGTATGGTGATAAAAACACCAGCTTCTTCCATAGGAAAGCTTCTCAAAGACAGAAACGGAACTCTATTGTGCATCTTTTGGATGATAATGGGACACGTGTTGTCGAGGACGCTGATATTTCTCGGGTCTTGAACTCTTATTTTCAGGAGCTTTTCACTACATCTTCGCCGACAGGTATCCCGGAGGCGGTTTCCCTTGTTGCAGGGAGGGTAGGGGCCTCTCAGCTCCAAATTCTGAATGAGCCTTTCACTAAGGCTGAGGTCGAGCAGGCGCTCTTCCAGATGCATCCTACCAAGGCTCCGGGTAGAGACGGCTTACCAGCATTGTTTTATCAGAAATTCTGGCATATAATTGGGGATGATGTTTCCCAATTCTGTTTGCAGGTCCTTCAGGGTGACCTATCTCCAGGTATGATTAATAATACTCTTCTGGTTCTCATCCCTAAGGTTAAGAAGCCTGAGCATGCGAACCAATTTAGACCTATTAGCTTGTGTAATGTGTTGTTTAAAATTATTACAAAAACCATTGCTAATAGGCTGAAGATTATTCTGGCTGATCTTATTTCGGAATCTCAGAGTGCGTTCGTCCCGGGTCGTCTGATAACGGATAATGCCCTGATCGCCTTTGAATGCTTCCATTTTATGAGTAAAAAAATCTCGGGCCGAAAGGGCATGATGGCCCTAAAACTTGACATGGCTAAGGCGTATGACCGTGTTGAGTGGCCTTTTCTACGATTGGTTCTCTGCTCTATGGGTTTTCCCCCCAGCTGGGTGAACCTTATTATGCGGTGTGTCTCTACGGTTGATTTTTCTATTTTGTTAAATGGTAATCCGCAGGTGGCATTCATCCCTCAGAGGGGGCTGAGACAGGGGGACCCTCTTTCCCCCTACCTTTTTATTCTATGTGCAGAAGTCTTATCGGCCCAGATTCATCGAGCAGTGACTAGTTCTTCTCTATCTGGTCTTCGTATTGCTCGATCGGCGCCGGTTATTTCTCATTTGTTCTTTGCTGACGATAGCGTCATCTTTGCCAGGGCCTCTGTGGAGGAAGCAGAATGTGTTAAATCCATTCTTGCGACCTATGAGCGGGCCTCTGGACAAAAAATTAATCTTGACAAATCTACTCTCACATGTAGCCGAAATGTGCTTGCATCTACTTCATCTGAGCTTACTACGCTTCTGGGTGTTAAGGCTGTTGAGAGTTTTGACAAATATTTGGGACTCCCGGCTATTGTGGGGAGATCTAAAACCCAAATATTTAATTTTGTCATTGAGAGAGTTTTTAAAAAATTGAAAGGGTGGAAAGAACGTTCCCTTTCCCGGGCAGGGAGGGAAGTTCTAATCAAAGCCGTGGCTCAAGCGATTCCGGCTTATATTATGTCTTGTTTTGTTTTGCCTGACTCTGTGTGCTCTCGCATCGAGGGGATGATCAGTAGGTTCTTTTGGAGCGGAGACATTGAGAAACGAGGTATCCATTGGCGGAAATGGTCGACCCTTTGCCGACCCAAGTGGTCGGGAGGCTTGGGGTTCCGTAATTTTAAGGCCTTTAACACGGCTCTGGTGGCCAAAAATTGGTGGAGACTTTATTCATCTCCCCATCTTCTTGTTAGTCGGCTGTACAAAGCGGTGTACTTTCCTCGCGGGGACATGTGGATTGCTAAGAAAGGTTTTCGCCCGAGCTACGCTTGGTCGAGTGTCCTAGGTTCCCGATGGATTTTTGAGAAGGGGGGTCAGTGGAAGATAGGGGATGGCACTAGTGTTCACATTTGGGAACACAAGTGGCTTCCTCATGGTACCCCGATTATCTCCCGTCAGGACTTGGCCAATGAGGCGAATGTCCAATGGGTGTGTGACCTTATTTCTGCTGGGAGGTGGAAATCTGATTTGATTGATATGATATTTCATCCTAATACGGCTAAGCATATTTTATCAATTCCTCTTCCTTGTATTTCACACAATGATTATTTGTTTTGGCCTTTTAATGAGAATGGTGTCTATTCTACAAAATCTGGTTATAACTTTATTATGCAGGACCAGGTTTCCTTGGTGGCATCTTCTTCAGGGGTTCCATCGTTGCCGTCTCAAGCTTGGAAGCGGCTGTGGAAGTCTCGTGCCTTGCCGCGGTGCAAGGAATTGGTATGGCGTGCAGCTCTGGATATCTTGCCGGTTCGAGGTCGTTTGCGGCACCGAGGTGTGGACATTGACCCCTCCTGCCCATGCTGTGAGGTGGTAGAGTGTGAGACGGTTGCCCATGCGCTTCTTTATTGCCCTGATTCAGTTCAGGTCTGGTTTGGTTCGTCGATTGGCTTACGGGTGGGTGAATGGCCCGACCTCTCCTTTGCTGATTTCTTCCTCAGGTTTTTGGAGATTGCAGATGATCAGGCGCTCATTTGCTTTATCACTACGGTCTACTGTATTTGGGAGAGGAGGAATCGGATTGTCTTCCAGCAGAGGCGGACGCCCACACTGCTGATGTTTGATCGTGTGGCTACTCTCCTTGGGATGCCGGACTTGCGGGCTGTTCCTCGTCAGTCTTTGGTGTTGCCATCTAGTTGGACCCGACCATCTAGAGGTGTGTTTAAGCTTAATTTTGATGCAGCTCTTCGCGACTCAACCTTGGCTGGCTTTGGAATGGTGGCTCGGAACTTTGAGGGCGAAGTTCTGGCTTCGGCGGCCGCAGCTACTGTCATGGTCTCGTCCTCCGTCATTGCGGAGGCTCTGTGTTTCCGTTGGGCGATCTCCACTGCAATTGATTTGGGCTTCAGGAGGGTCATGTTTGAGACTGATTGTCTGAAGCTTTTTGACCTTTGGCGTCGCCCAAAACCTGGTGGTTCTTATCTTTTTTCTATTATTAGGGATTGTCGTTCCTTTTCTTGTTATTTTGATTTTATGGATCTTACTTTTGTTAGGCGGGAAGGCAATATGGTTGCTGATTCCCTTGCCAAATTATCTTTCTCTAAGTTGTGTTTTGTCTGGGTTGAGGATGCTCCTCAAGAGATTTTAGCTGCTCTGCAGCATGATGTAGTGGCTTCTGCCCCCGTTTCTTGATTAATATATTTATTCAGTTTCAAAAAAAAAGTGCGAAATAAGAGTAATTTTCGCACTTTTAAGTGCAATTTTTTTCAGATCACGAAAAAGAGCAATTTTCACACTTTTAAGTGCGAAATAAGAGCAATTTTCGCACTTTGAAGTGCAATTTTTTTTCAGATCACGAAAAAGAGCAATTTTCGCACTTTGAAGTACAATTTTTTTTTCAGATCGAACAAACTTTAAAAATAAAAAACAAAAATATAATTTGTTGTGACGTTTGTGTTCTGCAACCCGCGTTCTTATCTTTATTTCGCATGGCAGAGACTTTTTATCTTCTCTTATATTTTCTCGTTTTTCAAATTTTTTTATTGCTTACTGGTTGGTGTATTTGCAATTTTACATCCCTGGCTTGGGTTTCCTCATGGCAATATCTCTAGTAACTTTTATGGAGAAATAAGGAAATATAATGATGAGGATAGAAAAAGGATAGTGGAGAGTGAAAGATGAAGAAGAAGGAAGGAGGTGGGTGAAGGAAGAAGAAGGAGGAAAATGATATGTAGGGAATATAATTTGTTTTTTAAGAGTAAAATGGTAATTTTGCATTTAAAGAGGGTGGTGGAAGGACCAATGTGGATGGTCTTAAAACCAACACACGTCAATCATCCCAAAATATTATTAAGATGTTGGATATACCTCTCTAAATGGTTTTATATTATACTTTTAACACGCCCCTTTATACAAGAGTCCATTTGGACTTGAAGCGCTAACAATGCACATGTTCACCTACCATGTGTTGAAGTTCCACCATTTATTAGAATAATGGAGGACAAAGATCGAACTCTAAATCACTTAATCATAAAGACTTTAATACCATGTTATGAATCAATTATATCAAAAGTTTGAGAGTGTTTGTTTGAAGGTATAAAATTACATCCTCGAGAATGCTATATTCTCATGCATAATTTATTCTCAAGTAAATTGTATAAATACGTTTGATAGGTATTTTATATTCTCGGGAATATTTTCAAATTTTATATAATTTAGAAATTAAAAAAAAATAGAAAAATAGAAAAACATGTGATAGGATTTTAGAAGTGGGTAATTATTTTCAAACGTAACTTTCATTTCCATGAGAACGTAAGATTCTCATGAGTTGGAAAAATAAAACTTAACTCTAATGCAAACACAAGCTATGTTTCTATCTTTTTTTTCTTAATCAAGGTATCCGGTCATGAAACTAATCATTCACTCCAAAATCATTGCATTAAGTGATAGAGGCTAACCAATGAGCTTTTTCATCCATAAGAGTTGAGATTTGAACCTCACCTACCATTTGTTTAAGGGGAATGATCGTGTGCACTATTATGGGCCCCCTAACTCAAAAAGCAAAAGGAGCTAATTGAGGAGAGTGTTTTTCAACTTTGTAGAAGATAGAAGAATATTTTTTGTAAGCTTTAAAGATTTTGCTTTGGCAGTAGAAGTAGTGAGAGTTGTAACCCAACAATGGCTCGAGAAACCTCTTTTTCTTTGGGAATTAATAGTTATTTCTTAAAAAAAACATTAAGATTAATAAGGTGTTGATTTAGCGGTAGACAAATTAGATCTCTGTAAGGGCGAGGTCACAAAATTGAACTCCTGAGAAAGTCGTTTATTGGAGGGATCGCCACCGTATCGTGAACAAGGCAACACATGCAAGGATAAAAATAAAATGGCATTAAGCAAAAGTTGTAAAAGTCAGAAAGGACCACTAAGGTTAATGGGTGAAGAATCATAGGCACGAGTCAAAATAAAAGCTTTTGAAATTTAGTCATAGAGATGACCAAGAGGAAGTTTGCATTGTATTAGAACTCTTGAGCCTCATTTGTATGTGGCCCAAGAGTCCAACTGAGAATTAGGCTAGGGTTTAGGTCCTTCCTTCTATAAAAGGGAAGATTCACTTGTAATTGACATGTTCTCTTGACCTAATACAAAGCGCCAGCTAGGCTCTAAGAACTCTAACTTCTAATTAGGATTTTGGCTTAGTCACCATCACTGTTAACTCAACGTGAATAGTAGGACAAGGGGTAGTGATTGTCATACAGTGATTTCTTTAAGGATATTGTTGTCTCACAATACTTCTTTATTAAATTTTATTTTCTCTCATATATCATAATTGATTTTCTTAACCAAAATATTGAAATATTATGGTTTCAATTTAAAAAAAAATAATTGAAAAAGTGACTTGTTTGGAAAAAAAAAAGGAGCAAACATTCTTAAGAAACGTACTCTTTAACATATACGCATTTATAATAAATTATTAAAAATTAATTCTTAAAGTTTTGATATGAATTATAAAAAGATAATATTTGATTATAGATGTGCCTTCAAATTAATACTAATTAAGAATGGACTTGATTAAAAAAAAATTAAAGACAAGTCCATGTTTAATTTTCCATTAAAAATGCTCCAACCACGTTTAAGCAAGTATGTTTGGATATTCCTTACTTTGAGAAAAAAAGTGAATGAGATTTTTCTTATGAGTTGAGAAAAAAATAATTTCACATTAACTCAGATGGTATTCAAATACATATCTAATTTTATAAAACAATGTGTTTTGAAGAACTCCCAAGTAAAATAAAAGATGCTACTCTCTACACCCATATTTATAAGCTACTTTTTAGAAGTTTTTCTTCCTAAATATAACTCACTTCATAATATCTATAAAACATTTAATATTTTTTTCAAATTTACCGTAGATAGTGAATTTTTAAAAGTTATTAAGAAATTCATGTAAACTTAAATAGATTTTCAAAACGAGAGAAATAAATTAAATTTAGGAAAGTTAATAATTCTATTTTATAAATTTACGGCTACTAATTACTTTTTTTCAAGAGAATTAAGTAAAATAATTTATAAATAGGGATAATATTTATCTTAAAATTTTCATTCCAAATTTGTTCAATTAACCTACAATTTCATTTAAAAAATGTCTAATTTTATAAAAAAGTTTTACACATGTATTCAATCAGAATTCATCAATTTATCATGTTATAATTAAATTTAAATTTAAAATTATTTTAAATTGATAATAAAAAAATATGATTGAATGCACGTGTAAAACTCTTTAAATTGTCATTGCATTAAAATTAAACTAAAAAAAATGTTAAAAACTTAAAAGAGAGGGGGCATTGCAAGGAAACAGGCCATACCAATAAAATAAAATAAAATCAGGCATGAGAAAAGTTATTTAGAATTTAGAAGGTTTGCCAAGTGTAACAAAAATAAAACAACTTAGAAGGGTAACTTTGACTTGTCCTTTTGACCTAGATCCTTGGAATTTAACATCCTTTTGGCTTTTTGTCTTTTCTTAAATTTCTTATCTTTCTTTGAACCCTTCCCGTGTTCTCTTTTTCGATTTCAATTTCAATTTCAATTTCAATTTCAAAATTCTCATCGTCTCTCAGCCATGGCTTCTCTCCTCCGCATCTCGATCGCCGCCGTAATTGTCCTGCTCTCCCTCTCCGCCACGGCCACCGCGCGCCCCTGCCGCAGCTTCATCATCTCCTCCTACTCCTTCCGCAACCCTTCCTCCAACACCTTCGCCACCATCACCGAGATCCGATCCCTCACCCCTCTCTACATCAACGACAAGCCCTACGACGTCTTCTTCGACCACCACGCCCAAAACCACCACCAAATCGAGCCCCAGCACGGCGCGTCTCTCCCACGCGGCCCCTTAGGGTTCTCCACCGCTCCGTACTACGACTTCACCTCCCTCCGCGACCGCACCAAGGACATCCTCAGCGTCGCCCTCGCCCTCCTCTTCGGCCTCGGCTGCGGCGCTCTCTCCGCCGCCACCATGTACCTCATCTGGTCCGTCTTCTCCGCCCGCTACGACTACCGCGCCGCCGCCTACGGTGATCTCTCCGACGACGACGAGGTCGACAGCCCCAAGAAAACCGGCTACGTCAAGATTCCCGCCGCGGAGGCTCCGGCCAAGGGTTCGGTATGAGAAATTTGGGAATTTTTCTTGCTTAATCTTGTGGTTGATGTGGATTGTTAATAATGATAATATCATAGTTAAATTGAATGTAGATGATGTGGAAAAGGTGCAGACCTTTGCCCTGTATTAGTGTTCGTTTCTCGATGATCACTTGTTTACTTTTGAATTTCGTGTATTTGTACTGTTTTAATATGTACTTGGAAAACCCTACTATTAATGGTGTCTATTTTCTGTATTTATCGTTCCAATGCTGAAGCTTCAACTAGTGATATGGGGAAACTAGATGGAAATGAAACTAACCGTGATATATAGTACTATTATTATCTTTGTAATATTTTTGTTTTAACAAATTGTGATTTTGTCTGAAAGCTTTGCTTTTCCATCTTTATGTTATATGCTTATTCATGTGACCTGTGATTACTTTACATTGTAAATGTCATTGGTGGTGGATCTAAAGCAAAATTCCACCAAGCCTGGTTTCATTTGTTTTGAGGTTTGATGTTACTTCTCAGGGGGTAATGTTGTTTAAGTCTGGCAGGTGTTTCTAGTTCTATAATGTGGTATTGTTAATGATAGGAGGTCGATAAGTTATTGTTTCTGATTGTTTTTCTTTCTGACCCCGAGCTTTGTCTGTTAATGAACTTCGAACATTATTTTTAGGTGGATATTGAGGCTTGCCAAGTGACGTTCTAAATTAACTGAAGTTTATAAATCTATTGACTCTGTAAAGCTGTATGTTGGCTATGTCGCTGAAGTTAACCTTTTGGTGTTTGTGTGTCTTTTGTGCTGTCCAACAATGTGAAAGTATTGATAACCAGTCAGGTTTCAATGTGATAATGAATGTGTTTGGTGTAATGAATTTTGTGGAAGGATACACATGTTCTGTTCTTGATTTTAACTTGCATCTATCTAGTTTTGTTATCAGTAGTTTCTATGTCAACAACTGAGAAATAATGCAAGCTAAATTAGCTGTTTGTTATGAAACAATATACTTCAGTAATGAGGAAATATTGCAGCCTTAGGATAGTGTCATTATTATATTATGATATATGGTAGTATTATTATCTTTGTAATCTTTTTGTTTTAACAAATTGTGATTTTGTCTGGAAGCTATGCTTTTCCATCATTCTGTTATATGCTTATTCATGTGATCTGTGATTACTTTACATTGTAAATGTCAATGGTGGTGTATCTAAAGCAAAATTCAACCAAGCATTGTTTCATTTGTTTTGAGAATTGGTGTTACTTATAAGGGGGGAATGTGGTTTAAGTCTGGTAGGTTTTTCTAGTTCTATGATGTGGTATTGTTACAGATAGGAGGTGGATAAGGTATTGTTTCTGATTGGTTTTCTTTATTGCCCCAAGCTTTGTCTGCATTAATCAGGGAACATCGAACATTAATTTTAAGTGGATATTGAGGCTTGCCAGGTGAATTTCTTAACTAACTGAAGTTTATAAATTTATCAACTCTGTAAATTTGTATATTGGCTATGTCGCTGAAGTTAACCTTTTGCTGGTTGTGTGTTTGTTGTGATGTTCAACAA
Source organism: Acmispon strigosus (assembly GCA_030819835.1). Taxonomy (NCBI): domain Eukaryota; kingdom Viridiplantae; phylum Streptophyta; class Magnoliopsida; order Fabales; family Fabaceae; genus Acmispon; species Acmispon strigosus. The sequence goes on from JAUAMA010000007.1 coordinate 36,691,459, forward strand.
TGTGAAATCATTGATAACCAATCGGATTACAATGTGATAATGAATGTGTTTGGTGTAATGCATTTTGTGGAAGGAAACACAGGTTCTGGTCTTGATTTTGACTTGCATCTATCTAGTTTTGCTATCAGTAGTTTCTATGTCAACAATAAGTAGCTGGGAAATAATGCATGCTAAATTGGCTTTTAGTTATGGAGCAATATAATTTAGTTATGTGGAAATATTGCAGCCTTAGTTAGTTTCATTATTTTATTGTCATCTTCAATGATGTAGGAACTCATTGAAATCTAATCACTGTCTGTATACTAGATCACTGGTTTCAAAAACAACGCATAGCGCGTGACGTTGGTGCATATTGGTTAATATGGGGTTTGCTATTAAAGAATCTGACACCTATCCCTCTCGGTTAGAATGTTAGACACTTCAGTTAAATTTTATATTCACTGTTAAGTGTTCTGCCCTTTTTAATTATATGGTTGTGCTAGTCATTTAACAAAGATAAAATACAAAGGAGTAGGAGGACTTGTCCGGCCTTTGTTTATATACTAAAGTAAAGCTTTTAATAAAAATCTAGTAAAGCAGCCTCTACTGATAGAAAAGAAAATATCTTTACTCACTTTTTTTTTTATCCATCTTCTTTTCTCAACTTATAATATCTATCACTTCTCTTGGTTGAATGGCTGTAAAAGAACTTTATTTTCAAAAGGAAACCAGTAAAATTCGTTGAGTGAAATTCTGTTAAGGATGAACATGCTAACCTATATTTTATTCTCGATTCATCTGTGAAAATGATATTGTTTTGGTTTTTATATCTTGAACGATGTTATACCGCTAGCTGTTCGAAAGACTATTTTCATGATCATCACATCAAAATTATGTGATTAGTGGAAAATTCTGCCGACACTTAATGCTGCAGAATTTAGACTGTTTGCATTAACTTTTTGGCTTTTGATATTACTTTCAATGTCGATCCATCTTTGGCCGAGGATTATAAAAATGTACATTTAAACTGTGACTACAAAACTTGTTAAAACACGCCCGATACTAGGCTAGTTTCAATAGGACAAAAAATATTAGTATCTATGGTGTATGTGCAAGCGATAGGATTTCAAACTGATGGGACGATACGGGACAACGTATAGTCAAACACGCCTAGTACTATGCGAGTTCAAACACGCTTCATTCTGAGTTTTTACATGCGCTTCATATGAGGCTTGTTTCACCCAATTGACTAGTTGGGGCAGTTGGCCCCACCTCATGACCCACCCCACTTCCCAACCAACCACACTCACTTTGCCACCCCTGAGGCACCACTCACACAACCCCTCACGTTTTCACACACCACCAGCATCTTAAATTAAACCCCAGCTCCACACATTTATACACACAACCCTGCCCAACCCAACTCAATCGTGCCGCAAACTCACACTCACGCACCTTACACACTCACATACCACTCTTATAATTTTCACTTTTTCACACACAATCCTCACTTTTTCACACACGTTTTTCATTTCCCACATATTTTTACTTGTACTCAAATGGTCGGAGAGAACTTGTGCTTAAAGCAATATGTACACATTTCGGAGCAAGTTTGGAGTGAGACTTTTGAAGATAGAATTTTAAAAGTCAGACGGGCTCACGACTCGAAGTCAAATGAAGAGTGACTCTTCAACAATGTTCCCCATCAAATTGTCGATCACCTCAGAAGTGTTGGCCTTTATGAGTGTGCGTTGGTGGAGGATGTCATCCGGGATCATTATCTGTTATCCGCCTTAGTGGAGCGTTGGAGATCTGAAACTCACACGTTTCACCTTCCCATAGGTGAAGCGACCATAACCTTAGAAGATGTTGCATTGCAACTTTGCATCAAGATCAATGGTAATGGTTGAGTATGTATGCTGCTGGAGACGTTTTCAACATTGCAACTTGGCCTTAGAAGATGTTTTCACACACGTTTCACCTTTGTTGGAGATATTTGAGTATGTATGTTGCTATTGCCACTGTTGTAGCCCACAATTCCTTTGGAAGTTGCTTTTCCTTGAGCATGCTCCTCACCATGTTTGCAATGGTTCTATTCCTCCTTAGCAATTCCATTGTGTTGAGGAGTGTATGGAGATGTGACCTCATGAATTATACCTTCCTTTTCACAGAATTCCTTGAACTCTGTAGACACATACTCACCACCTCCATCTATTCTGAAAATTTTCAATTTATTCCCAGATTGTCTTTCTGCCATCGTTTTGAACTTCACATAGTTTGCAAAAACCTCTGTTTTTTTAGATAATAGAAAAACCCACATCTTCCTAGTGTAATCATCAATAAACGATACAAAGTACCCGCTTCATCCAAATGAAGGTACTTCAAATGGTTCACATACATCTGAGTACACGACACCTAACGATTCTGTGGACGATGTTGGAAGCTGCTTGTTGAATGAATTTCTCGTTTGCTTGCTAACATGGCAACCTTCACACAGCTCTTTAGGTGGCTTATTTGGAGGTAGACCATGAACCATGCTATCACAGTGCAACTTCCTTAACCCTTGGAAATGCAGGTGACCAAATCTAAGATGCCAAATCCAATTAGGATCACTTAGATTTGACATGAAACAGTTGAATTCACAGACCTTGATGTCTATTTTGAAGGTTCTGTTGTCAAACAATGGGACCTTCAGGATAATTCTCCCATTGGGATCAAACACCCCATGAATCTATTTTCCAGTATCGTCTTGTACCTTTTCTCCAACAATTGACCTAAGCTCAGCAAATTGTACTTCATACTTGGGACAAATAACACATCTGAAATGTAGGATGTTCCACCATCCTTTCTATGAACAAAGATACTTCCTACTCCTTCAGATTGATTGTGCTATCGTTTGCAAACTTCACACTACTTTTGACACTATCGTCCAACTCAGCAAACCACTCTCTATGGCCAGTCATATGGCTAGAGCTTCCAGTGTCCAAGTACCATGTTTCAATAGAGTTTTTATTAGGAATTTTCTCAGATTGAGTAGTGACCATTAGCAGTACCTGATCTTCATCACTATCATCTTCTTCCTGGGCAGCATATGATTGATACCACCCTTCTTTCCTTGACCTCTTCTCTTCTTGCATTTAGAAGCGAAATGCCCATATTTTTTACAGGCATAACATTGAACAAACTTCTTGTCACGTCTCCCTTGTCTCTTCTCTTCACCTTTCTTACTGGATGATTCTTATTGTCTTCCAGCTGAGATCCCATCGTCTTTACTGTTAGACGATGAACTAGCAGTATCTCTGCTTTTGTTCCCCCTTCGTGAGGATCCCTTCCAAGATTTCCTCCCAGCCTGAGCTTGCAAGGCTTGGTCTTGATTTCTTTCAACTTCTCTTGCAGCCTCTATTCATGTGCTTCCAAAGACTCCTGCAATTCTTCAACTTTCATTGTAGCAAGATCCTTGAACTCCTCAATTGCAACCACGGTGTGATTGAATCTTGAAGTCAGTGAATGAAGAATCTTTTCAACAATCACTTGATCAGAGATTGTTTCTCCATTTGTATGCATCTGATTGGTGATTGTTTGAAGCTTTGTAAAATAGGAGGGAATTGAATCTTGGTTCGTCATTTGCAATAACTCATACTATCTCTGTAACATATGAAATTTTACCTTCTTCACTTTGTCCGCGCCACTCTGAGATTTGATCAAGAAATCCCAGGCTTCCTTTGAAGTAGTTGCCTCAAAATTCGCTGGATCAACACACTGGTGAATCAGGAATAAGGCTTTACAATCCTTCTTCCTTGCATCTCAATGGGTGGTACGTTGCTCCTCCGTTGGATTGGGCCCTAATGGGGTGTATCCAGACGGTACGATATCAAGCACGTCTTGATATCCAAAGATCGCCTTCATCTGCGTTTGCCATTCGATCGAAGTTTTTGCCATCAAGAACTGGTAACGATGCCGGAATGTTTCCATTCATTCTTGCCATCCTTGTTGTCCTCTTCGTGCTTAATAGATCAACGTCTCAGCCTCACAAGCACTATGAAGAACCGTCGCGTGTGGTGGTTCTTGGATCAGAACACTAGCTCTTGATACCACTGTTGGAAACGCAGAAGCAAAAAAAAAAAACCTCTACTAGGCTTTACAACATACAGGCCCAATTTGTGAATTGACTAAGTCCAACACGCTCCTCATTTGACTTGGAGTTGCGAGCTCGTTTGACATTTAAAATTCTATCTACGAAGGTTCCGCTCCAAATCTCTTCTGATACGTGTACAAAATGCTTGTTCAATAGCAGTGTAATTAATCGCGGATCGCGTCAAATTGCGGTAAGGCCAAAATCCGCTATTTCATATAGCGGATAGCGTCGCGGGCAAATAGCGGAAACCACATAGCGGTTAAAATAAGTAAAACTTTATATAAAAAACAGCTTGTCACTAGCTATTTTTCAAATCAAAATCTGCCACATAAGAATTAAAATAAGACATGTTATGGAAATGCATGAAATAACCGTTCATAACATAAATATGTTAAATATCCAAGGCTTCACAAGTTCAAAATAGATGAGACATAAAACAGCATAATGTAATTGTAAACTCAACACACTCAAAGTGAAAGCACAAAAGGTTCTACTCATTATCCTCTCCTTCTTCCTCCCCAGAATGATCATTATCCTCACTATCAGAGAGTGAGATATATCCCGCAGCATCAACCTCTGAGTTCTCCAAGTCCAAATCAATATCCGGTATCTCTACTTCTTCCTCTTCAACTACAACCACCTCTTTTCCTTTTCTTGAAGCACCTTTCTTCTTCTGCTTCTTCCTAGAACCTTCAGCACTTGAGTCGTTGTTTCTCTTTTTAGTTTTCTGCCTAGTGGTAATTCCATCCTCTCCAATTCCAGAAGCCTCAATAACTACATCCTAAGTAAGGTCATCTTCCGCAAAGACCCTATCGTTTCCAACATAATCTTCATTCTCATCCATGCTCCCTACTAGCCACTTGTTGCACTCATCAATGTCAACTGCGAGATAGGATCCAACTCATCTCTGACATTTTACCTCCTTAGTAGTGCTTGATTGTATTTGACAAACACCAAATCCTGAAGCCTTTTGTGCTCAAGCCTATTCCTTTTCTTAGTGTGTATCTATAAATGCGAAAGGATATAATAATTAAAATCTAAGTGATGAAACTCAAAAGTTAGAAAGAAATACTATTAGTTCGGTTTGGAGTTTAAGTGCTTACTTGCTCAAAGACACTCCAATTGCATTTGCATCCCGACGCACCACATGTCAAGCTTAAGACCTTGATAGCCAGCCTTTGCAGATTTGGTGTTGACATTCAATAGATTCTCCACCAATTAGCTGCAAAGGACAAGTCCAAATATATGTTAATATGTTATGCAATTGCAATAACATATTTAAAAAAATTAAACCGTGCTCACCAGGTGTAACCGTGCTCCTTTGTTCAATTGCAAATCTATCTCCAAACATGCCACTAACAGTTTTATAAAGTGGCAGCTCCTCAAGTATCTTCCTCCCAATCTCATCAGTAGGTATCAACTTATTAATACAGTCGTAGAGCCCTTTCGTCACCTCATAATCAAACTCCAAGTCAGGATTACTATAGAAGAACTCCGGGTTTAGATAGTGGCCAGCGGGATGTAATGGCTGATGAAGTTGGCATGTCCACCTCTCATCAATGATTTCCCATATTTTCATATATTTGCTTTCGTTCCCTTTTAAGGATTTCTTGATTGCTTCTTTCACCACCTCCATAGCCTTGTAAATATAACCCATAGAAGGTTTTTTCTCACTATCTGCTAGGCGCAATACTTCCACAAGTGGACCCATGACCTTGTGTGTTAGGGGGAAAAAAGAGGGGAAAAAAACCAAATCAAAAAGGGTTAATGGTATGGTAGGTCCCTGTGTTTGTACCCAAGTTTGCGATAGGTCCCTCGCCGGAAAAATTTTTGATATAAGTCCCTGTGTTTATTTTAAGTTTGGATTTAGTCCTCGCCGGAGACCGGAGCTCCGGCGAGTGCTTACTTGGACTGCTGACTGTGTTACTAATGATGATGTGGAATTTTTATTTATTTTTTAAATTACAAATAATAAAAATCATTATAAAATTTAAACCCCTTAACTTAACTAAATTCTAAAATTACCCCTAAACAAATAAACCCCCAATTCCCCAATCTCATCTAACCTAACCTAAATTAGAAATCCCCAATTCTGAAAATTCATCTTCTTCTTCGTGGGTTTCCTCTGTTTCTTCCTTATTTCTTTGGATTGGTTCTTCTTCGTGGGTTTCCTCTCTTCCAGCGTGTTCTTCTTCTTCTTCTTCTTCTTCTTCTTCTTCTTCTTGTACGAAATTCTGGGTTTTCTGTGTTCTCCTTCTTAGAATTTGGGTTTTTGTTGCTCCTAATTTGCACCATCTTCGTCGTTATCTTCCTGTTCTTCTTCTTCTTTTTGTTCTTGTTCTTCTTCTTCTTCTGCTTCGTCTTCTACCAATTTCTGGGTTGTTTCTTGTTGCTGTTCATCGCAGTACTCAAATCCCCAGAAATTTTTGTTCATCTTGAGTCTGTACTTTTCAACATGGCAAATTCTTCTGTATCTTCGTCCCGTGACCATGGCAGATCTGCAGGTTCAAGGGCTAAATGCCAATGTGGTGTTCCCCTAATGATTTACAAGGCTGGAACTGCTCATAACCCAGGTCGGAGATTCTTGAGATGCAGAAATTGGCAGGTAAGACGTTAAACTCATTCTGGTATTCTGAATCTGTTTGTATATATGACTTCAAATTCCTGAATTTTCCATTTTTTCTTCAAATTCCCGAATTTTCCATGTTAATTGTAGGTGGCAGGGTCTTGTGAATTTTTTTTTTGGATAGATGGACCTACATGTGACCCGGAAGGTGAAGAAGATTCAAAGAGCATCAACTCTAGGTGGTTAAATTATGGGAATTGTGTTGAAGACATGAGGAAGAAGAACAAGAAACTTAAGAAGAAGGTTGAGGCAGAGAGATTTGGAAAGATGGTTGCCATTGTTGTAGCAGTGTTGTCTTGGATAGTAACTGTAGGATGTTATTGTATGGGAAGGAATTAAATTCAAGGGCCTAAATTCAATTTGATGTCATTGTATTTCCCAGCTTAGTTTGATGGACCTACCTTTATGATGTAATTGATTTTGAATGTAATGACAAACTTCAGTGTTTTTATTGAATTTCTTAGGTGGTAGCTGCCCACTTTTTTTTTCATTTTCCTTCAATTAATTTCAGTTTTCATGTTATTGGGTTAGTCTGTAAAATTATTTTTTTCTTTGATCATAACCCATTCAATATGTCCATTAATTCACTTTCAATATAATCTTGTTTTTGCATTCTATACCTTACCCTGCATTATAATAAAGGGAGTCTGAATACCCACATGCATTATAATAAAGGTATTCTCAATCAATACCCACATGCAAGTGGACCAACCACCATACAAGATGACAAATTATGAGTCAAAAAGATTAATACCACTTGAAGGTAAAGCAATTCTGGAATAATCTTGTCCACAACTACATGCACTTGTACCAAGTACTACAAAATATTTGAATACTAGCAAGTGGTCCATGCTTTAATAAAAGCATCCATACAGTGCACTAAGGAGTCAGATAAGAGGAACCCACAATATGGAAACTACAAAATAAATACAAGTGGTCCTAACATGTGGTTCCCTGTCAATTAGCTTCCCAAAAAAAATAGCTGTCATCCAATATTAAAATGCAGCCCCTTCGTTGCTATTATCAACCACACTATTTTGTGTTTGCAAATTATCTTCAACAATTGGATCTTCAACAGTAGATGGCCCTATTCCTTGTGATGCTTGATGCATTGCAGTAAACAATTGAGACCACCTATCCAAAGCTTCTTCAACACAAGTCTGAAAATAGCAAAATTCATTAGAAATTGCTCCATGTTCCATCTTCTCCTTTTCTAACAAGTCAAATATCTAGTTTTTCGAATTTTCCTTACCTGGTCTAAATTTCCTGAAAGAGAAGCATCACCGATGCCATCAGCAGCAGTCAGAGTTGGTTCTGGACCTATTTCAACAGGGGGAGCAGGTCCTGGATGTGTCTCAACAGGGGCAGCTGCAGTGGGTCTTATGTTGTAAGTGCACTTTCTCTTGTTGTGACCATATGACTTGCATATACTGCATTTTTTGAACCCTCTCTGTAACAATGAAACCAGTTTTTAATTAGATATAAAAAAATCTGAATTTGCAACAATTAAAATTAACCAATATGATACACACCTTTGGGGCTGTAGGAGCATGAGCAGGAGCAGGATCAGTCTGAGGGATAGAATCTCCAACAGGGGGTTGTTCTAGACCTTCCTGTACAGGTGCATCTTCTGGTACAGCCACTGGTTCTGGTTCAGGTAGGACCATGTTTTGACACACCTTTACATTATGGCCATATCCCTTGCATCTTCCACATCTGACACTATAACCTCCTCTTTTCAGTGATCCAGGATTCGGGTCGTCATATGGGTCTCTTCTCCTCAATTTTTTTGGTCTTCCAGAACCTGCCTTTTTGTTTTAACTTCAACATTCTGATGTGGTGCAACTTCAACTCGAGGAATTGGCAACATTTCACCAACATCATCTGTAGGCACTCCAACAATTTTCTCAACAAATAAGTGTGCATCAGACCTTGAAGCAGAAGCTATTCTAGCCATCAAAAGGGCGTCATCTTCTGATTCAAATTTCCTGTAAAGATGATCCTTAGCGTCCTCTACTGTTCTCCACCATAGCACAAATGAGGAAAAGAAAACAGATTTCACATGATCCTGTGCTTCAAAGAAGGACCATGTATCCTCATCTAGCCCCTTATGAACACTAATACTCCCACCCATGTAGTGCCAGAATGGAGTGGTTCTGAATGACCCTCCATGATGAATTACCAATGTGAAACCCATTCTGCAAACAATCACAACAATTCAGCAAAATATAGCAACAAAATCACTGATGCAGATTACTGTGAAGTAGACTCTATTTTGTCTGATGCATATTACTGTGAAGTAGACTATCTATTTTGTCTAAGAAGCAAGTCAACCAAGTCATCATCTCATAGTTAATGCTTCAGTTATCAATTTCAGAATAACCCATGAAAGGGGGAAAAAACCTGAGTATTCAGTTACTGCCAGAAACAAGATTTAATTAATATTTACTTCTTATTCAAAGTCACAATTAAAACTAATTAATTTTCTCAATTGAACAGCTTTAGAATTCCTGACCCAAAAACCTATACTTTCACCATGCTCTAGAGACAGTACCTTTGGGTCAGATTTTCTTTTTGGACAATCTTTCTCCATGTGAGTACTGTGCATAGAATTTCAACTCATTGGAAGCACTTTGTGGTCAGTGCCAAGGAAGGGGAAAAAGCCAATCCCATTTGCTACTCAACACCAATATCAAGTATATATATTAACAAACCAATATCAAGTATATATATTTACAATCTTTTCTGGTTATCTCAAATATAAGAGGTTTTTTTTCCCCATTCAAAGTCTGATCAAACAACAGAGAAAGCATGGGATTCAGATATCTTCGCATCCAAAATCAAGGTAACAAGTATGTGCATAACAATATGTAATTTTAGCAAGTATGTGCACCTAATTGTACATTGTTGTTCTTGCATAACAATATGTAATTTTAGCTTTACTATCTGTCAAGGGAAGGAAACAAACCAGTACCAAGAGACAAGAACGAACTGCCCGAGGAAGATGAACCAGCAATCTATGAAGATGACGGAGCAGTCCCACCCACGACGAAGCAGTCCCACCCACGAAGCAACGAAGCCGCGAAACCACGAATACGAAAGGAAGGGTTCTCAGAAACCCGTGCACGAACTCAGAGCGCGACGCGAAGACGAAGAACCAGTTCTCGAAGAAGACCCGAAGAAGAAGAACCAGTTCAGGAAGAAGACGCGAAGAAGAAGAACCAGTTCAGTAAGAAGACGCGAAGAAGACGCAAAGATGAAGAACCAGTAGAACCCACGAAGAAGTGACGAATCTGAATTGGCAGTAGAACCCACGAAGAAGAAGATGAATTTTCAGAATTGGGGATTTCTAATTTAGGTTAGGTTAGATGAGATTGGGGAATTGGGGGTTTATTTGTTTAGGGGTAATTTTAGAATTTAGTTAAGTTAAGGGGTTTAAATTTTATAATGATTTTTATTATTTGTAATTTAGAAAATAAATAAAAATTCCACATCATCATTAGTAACACAGTCAGCAGTCCAAGTAAGCACTCGCCGGAGCTCCGGTCTCCGGCGAGGACTAAATCCAAACTTAAAATAAACACAGGGACTTATATCAAAAAATTTTCCGGCGAGGGACCTATCGCAAACTTGGGTACAAACACAGGGACCTACCATACCATTAACCCAATCAAAAAATACTGAGTTTTGTAAAACAGAAACAGCAAAACAGAAACAACAGGACCAGAATCAAAACAGAATGTAATTCAAGAATTACCAAGAATGTATAAGAAACACTGTTCCAAAAAGATGCTGAAAAAACTGTTTTTGTAGCTTCCCTCCCTTTGGACCCTTTGGACTCTTTGGACAACTTGTTATTTGTCCAATCATCGGACACAAACATCTTTTTCAAATGCCCTCTCTCCTGTTGTAACCTTTCCAATGTAAGGTAGGATGTAGCAAACCTAGTTATAGCATGCCTCACCAATTCTCTTTTGTTGGTACAGAACCTCAACAAGCTCAAGGTAGTGACCATAGATTAAGCCAACAAGAGATATCGCCCTTTGAATTGTTTTCTTTATCAAAGGGATCTTTCCAATGTCTTCCAAGATTAAATCCACACAGTGGGCTGCACATGGTGTCCAATACAAGTTAGGCCTTTTTTCTTGTAGTAACTTACCAGCACGAACGTAGTTGCTGCTGTTGTCAGTTATAACTTGAACAACCTTATCTTCCCTTATCTCATCCACTATAGAGTCAAGCAACTCAAATAGTTTCTCACCGGTCTTCACAAAGTCAGAGGCATCAATAGATTTTAGAAACATTGTCCCAACTGAACAATTCACCATAAAGTTGATGATTGACCTCCGTTTTCTATCTGTCCATGCATCATACGTAATAGAGCATCCAAATCTTCCCCATTGTTCCTTCTGTCCCTTCAACATATTTTCAGTATATTCTACCACCGTGGGGAGTGGAACTCTGATGTCATGAAATGAAGGCGCCTTCAAATGAGGTCCGAAGCTTCCAATAGCTGCAAGCATATCTTGAAAGCTTTGCAACGTAATCATATTGAAAGATAGGCCAGCTTGATACCAAAAGCGGGCTATATATTGATGAACTCTTGTTGTAACGTCCTTGTCACATGCATCTCTTATACTTTCCTACTTTAGTTACTCATTTCTGTTCCTTGCAATTGCACTTTTTGGTTTTCGGAGTAACAAATCAAGCTGGCCCTTAGGAACCCTTTTCTTTCCATCGGCTCCCCTAGTACTAGTAGCAATCTTTTCAAATCCTTCATCCATAGCACGTTCTTCATCACTATCACCGCAATCACCTATTTCGCCAAGAAGATCAAGGGAGACCCTTCCAAATGCTTCGCTGTCCTTTTGCTTCTTATCCTTCAAATATCCCAACATTCATCTCGAACCTCTTTTGGACACTTAGGACAAGGAGAAAATTTCCCTTTCTTCCCCATCGAGTGCTCCTTCATTCTTGTAATTCCACCCTTTGTGATTTTTGCACATAAATTGCAAACACAGCGATTGGTATCGTTCTCGGCAAGTGGTTTGAAAAATTTCCATCCAGGGTCAGCTGTTGGAAGTGCAGGGACTGGGGTTGTATTTGAACCTTGTGCAGCCATGATTTCTAAGGTTTCGAAAGAAAGCAAAACAATTTAAGAGTCTGACAATCTAACTGAAAAGAAAAAAAAAAACAGAGTCTCGAAGAAGGAGAACAGAAAAGAAAAAGAGAAGAAACATTTGAATAAATAGTATGTAAAGGCATTAAGGCAGAATAGGGAAACTGGGTCTGGGAAATAGATGATAAAAGAAGAGAAGTCGAGAAGGTAAAGGGAGAAAAAAGAAATCTAAAAAAAAAAAAAACAAAAAACAGTTTGGATTCTAGAAGAAGAACAGAAAAGAAAAAGAGAAAATGAGAAGAACAGTTGAATAAATAGTATGTAAAGGCAGAATAGGGAAAGAGATGAAGAGATGATAAACAAAATAGATATTAGAAGAGAAGCCGAGAAGGTAAAGGGAGAAGAAAGAAATTAAAAAAAAACCAAAAAATAGAGTGTTGAACGTGTGTATCAGCACTTGAATAAGATATTTTGCTGTTAGTTGTTTGACCAAGTTTTTAGGAGTGTTTGTTTTTAATTATGGTTATTTACTAGCTGTTTATGTTAGTGGCTAAAGTTTAGGAAGGATGTTATTGTTTTCAATTGTTTTTCAGTTACAGAGTTTGTATTTAAAAGGTAGATTATTATTCAATAAATGGGAGCATTCTCTTCCTTGAATTTTTGGTGTATTTTACGTTCTATCACCAACATAGAGCATGAAGCGAACAGTGAAATAGGGTGACTGTTTAGTGTTTACTCACCGGAAAGACGTCGGAGATTCGCCTGAGAAGGTGTGCTGTCGTTTAAGAAGGAGAAGGAGCAGAAGAGTTTGTCGAAGGAGGAAGGGGGAAGGAGAATTCAAAAGGTCAGAGGTCTGCGTGTGCGTGATTGTTTCTTCATGAAGAAGTCTAAATATATAGATATAAAATATAGTGGGGATTGGGGAATTAATTATGGGATCTGGCTCAATAATAAAACATTTCCTAATTTAATAAACTCAAAAAAATAAATAAAAAATCTGTTTTTATAGCCACTATTTCTGCTACGGCTTTTGTCGCCGCTATGGCGTTCGCAGCCGGGATAGCGGTTATCGCAGTGGCCGCGACGTCGCGGTGTAGCGATCGCGATTGGCCAAATTTCCACGACGCAATAGCGCTACAGCGGCGTTATAGCCGCTATTTAATAACACTGTTCAATAGTGAATGATTCAATGGCTGATGATTAATCACGTTCTCTCCGGTCATTTGAGTACAAGTGACAATATGTGGGATGTGAAAAAGTGAGGATTGTGTGTGAAAAAGTGAAAATGTGAGATTGGGGAGGGTTGTGTGTGAAAATGTGAGGTTGGGGTTTAATTTAAAGAGGGCGGTGGTGTGTGAAAACGTGAGGGGTTGTGTGTGAGTGGTGCGCGAGGGGGCGGCAAAGTGAGTGGGGTGGGTCATGATGTGGGGCCAACCGCCCCAACCAACCAATCAAGCGAAACGAGCCTCATGTGAGGCACCTTTAAAAACGCCTAGAATGAGGCATGTTTGAACATGCACAGTATGCTTCGTATTTGACCCGTTCTGTGTGTTTGACTGCATGTTGTCCCATCAGTTTGGAATCCTGTCACTTGCACACATACTAGAGATACTTGTTTTTATGTCCTATTAAAACCAGCCTAGTACTAGGCGTGTTTAATCAAGCCTGATGTGAGGCTTATTTGAACACACCTCACGTGAGGCAGGTTCTACCAAACTATCTAATTTTAACAAATATTTTCAAATGCACCCCATTTTAACAATTATTTAGCTTTTGTATTGTTTAAAAAAAAAAACCCATAATTTCACCCCATTTTGGAGAGAGAATGAATAGATGAGAAATATGTGGAAAATGTGATTTGTAATAAGCTGGAAAACAAAATAAAAACTTGAAAATTGAAAGGAAGAGAAATCGAGTGCACATATATAGAACTTTGCAATTGTGATAGAATTGTGTTTAGGAGTGATTTCGAGCAAACTTCAATTATGGAAATTTTGGAACTTTTCTGTACGAAGTTTCCTTCCCTTCTTGCATTCTTGTTTTTGTGCATTAGTTGTTTTTTTTTTCTCTTCCCTTGGCATGTGTATCCTATTCCTACATAACATTGAACTCTTGATTTATACTGATATTGCGACCTAGTTGCAACTGTTTCTCAAATTCTTGTGCAGCACCGCCAAAGGGGCTTCCCTCTATAGGATGGGGTTATTTTGTCCCATTTGGGGCTTTCTACTCACATTAGATGAGTTCTTCCCTTTTTTTTAGTGAGAGGGTTTCTTTCCTCCGGTATGGCCTCTCCTCTACCCACCTACACTTAGTAATCACTTTTCTTCCAACCTTCTTCCCTCAACGGCTCAACCAAGTCATTTTCGTCCCCTCTATGCTTGCACCCTTTTCACTGGTTTATCCCACCCTCCCTTGTTTTTCTTTTCTTGCCTTCCTTTTCCAAACCCTCTTTTCTCATTGCAGAAAATGAGAAACCAAAAAAGGGCCATTGAAATGTAAATATATGAAGCCAAATATTTCTTATTTTACAAAATATAAAGAATGTTAATCCGATAAAATCAAAAGTATTAAAATGAGAGATGTCCATTAACGTACCTTTCCGACATAGTGGAGCTAGAGGAACGTAGAGGAGACAACAAATGTGGTAGTGATGGTGGCTGTAGGTGGTTGAGGATGGTGAAAGGAAGAAGAAAATCCCTTAGAAATGAGAGTAGATGGTCCATCTAGTGTGGGTAGAAAGTCCCTCATTCAAGGGAGAAAAAACCCTCAAAGGAGAGGAGCCCATTCAAGGGGAGAAGTCCCCTGAGGAGCGACTGGAAAATTGGAGGAGTGAGAGAATGGGTCGCGAGTTGCAGCCCTTGTAGTTGTTAGGGTTGAGTGTGGTGTAGCAATGAGAGAATGGGTTGCGAGTTGCGGCCCTTATAGTTGCTATGGTTTCACTTGTAAATTAAATTGCTCTCACAATCCCGACCTGGATGTAGTGAATGTCAAATGTCTTCCTCCTAAGAGTTCAGTTCTTAAGAAATGAACTTTTAACCTAAGAGTTCAAACAATCATTTTTTACCACTGTGACCGGCACTCGTGGGGTAGGTTTCACAAGACCCTTAATTGGTTTTTGTTTTCATATATTTTTTTTGGGGATATTCTTTCAAGCCATATTGTGGTAAACATCAAAACTAATTATAAAAAATACTTGCTAGCAAGACTGACACTTTGTAACACAACGACAACAAAGGTTATTTGTAGATTAACTTATATAACATGCTAAGTGAACTTTAAAGAAAAACGCAATTGTTATTTGTAGAAAAATAAGCATTTCCTCCGATTAAGATGGGACAAACTCCCTACACTTGGCTTCCAAGTCTTCACGTTGTCTAGAAGTTGATAAAATTCATGTCACTAGCATCTTAAGAAAGCAAACATTTATGTTCACAATACCATGCGGCATTGCTTATAAGGCATTTGTAATAGATTTTATAAACCAAGGTTGTTTATAAGGCATTTGTAATAACTTTTGTACAAAAAAACTTACATACTTGGTGTACCCCGTTATAAAATTAACACAAATACTAGTAAAAGTTCAAGTTATAACTTTTTAGTAACTACGCAACTAACTACAAACATCACATTACATATCATAAAAAGATGATTAAATAGCAGGAACACATCACAACTTCTAGCTTGCAGTGAGCTAAGTTAGAATTGACATTAAGAGCTTGTCCTAAGTTTCTTATCATAAATATATATTTTCTTCATATCCTGGTAGAAATAATAAAGATGATGAAAGTGGAACAGATTCAACAGAAGTAATAAACAAGCATAAGTTGTGGTGACCGTGGAAGGAATACACTTGCTAAAATATCTCAGTATTCAAGGGAGCCGATCGATGGCGGCCCAGAAACAATGAGGTGAGATTCTGCAATACTGCCATTGAGCCTTTGTCCTGAACTCAGAGCGGCGGATCCCACGGCTTGTTCTTCTCCCATTTTCTGAATATCTTCTGGTGAGAGTATTTTGATATACCAAACATTGTTGACAAAAGATCTACAAGGTCATGCAAAAAAACATGAACACCAACATTGAGAATGTCACCAAACACTAACCATGTGAAACAGATAATGGGATTCCCTTCTCTGTTTTCTAAATTTAAAAAGTGTTTTCAGAAACCACATTGAAAACTAGTTTTTTCAAAAGAAGAAAAAATTGTTTCAAAGCAATGATTAACAAATTGAAAGACATGTGACTTGAAAGTTTAGAAAAAAAACATCTCTGAGATGATGTTTTGGGATTTTAATTTAAAGAACTGAAAATAAAAATTGTTTTTAAGAGCCATTTTTTAAAACAGTTGATACCAAACGAGTTTTTCCCCCTGGCTATTTTTAAAAGCTAAAAAATGTTTTACAAAAGAGTAATCAAACAAGCCCTAAAGCATTTATAAAAATAAGGATAGAAAACCACAAAACAAGTTCAATCAGTAAAACCATAGTGTCATGGACAGTTGTAGTACTTACTCCCACGGATCGTCTCCAAGGAGAAGAACGTCATTCTCCCTGTCGACGAATACAAGCTGCCAGCCTGATCTAAGAGGGTCTTCCAACTTCCCCTCAATTCCAAACATCCGAGTCAACTCCTCTCGCAGCTCATGATAGCTGCTGAACCGCGAGATGTCAAGTGAGCGCCCAACTGACCCGGACTTGTAAACCTGTGAAATGACAGAATTAAACTACTAAATTGAACAATGAACATAACAAGGGCTGACAAAGCTGCACATTTCTTAAGAATCATACCTTGACAAATGTTTGACTCTGATTTTGGGGGTCAACTTGCCCTGCACTTTGCAACAACTCTGATGAATCTTGCATGCAAGCATATAGAGAACCCTGGAATCCAGAATCTCCTAATAATGGCATTGTTGATGCATCAGTATCACCTGATGAAGTGGTGTAACCAGGGACAGTGGTGGGGAGTAGAAGACCAGATGAATCAATATTGACACCAAATAGAGTAGGATTTTGGGCATCTGAATTCAAATGTGGTGGCACCATCACAGAATCCTTACCAGAATACTGCGTAAGTGACATTGTGTTGCTGAAGGAGTTGACCTGCACTGGTGGATACTTTGGAGACCATGGTTGTTGTGGTAACTGATCAGTTAGCAAGGACTGACCGCTTCTCGATAGATTCAAGAGACTGCCACTTCCTTCAGGGCAAAGTGAACTAAGCAAATTTTGTCCGGGGGGAACTGACGCGGAAAATTTTGGGCTTGAATCCAAGAAATCTGGTTTGGAATACGACGGAGAAGGCACACTGGAGTGTTGTCTCTGATTGAGCTGATCACTTTGAATTAAAAGTGTATCCCGATAAGCATGTTGCTGCTGTTGTGCTTGGACTTCTTGACTATTATGTGGTTTCTGAAGGAGGTTCTGAGAAAGGTTCTCTGGGAGTACTTGGGATTGTGCCTGCAGCATATTAGAAGACACTGATTGTTGAATTGCTTGCTGCTGCTGCTGCTGCTGCTGCTGAAGTTGCAAAGGAGAATTACCGTTTCCAGACTGTTGAAGATAATGGAAAGGTTGTTGAAAATTCATCATTTGTGGCCTCATGAGATATCCACTACTTGGGTCCTGCAAACCAGCTGCCAACATGGCTTGGTACTGTTGATTCTGATCATTTCCTAGAAAAGATGGATCAAGTCTCTGCTGCATCCAGGGCAACATACCAGCAGCACCTTGAAAATTTAGGGAATTGAGTCCTTGTTCTGCAGGTCCACCTCTCAGCCACATTAGCCCACCAGTTGCTTCATCTCTGCCATCTGTAATAAAAATATTTGGTAAAGAAAGGAGACAAATGAAGAACCTCAAAATAACCATGGGACTTTGCTTAGTAAGAGAGGAGGGTCTGAGACTCCTTCCCAACACCTAAAAGTGGATTAACAACAGAAAATCCAATCCATGTTTTGAACATGAAGAATCAAAGATAGGTGAAAGCTAGAAAACCTAAGGGCCTGTTTTGTTTGATAAAACGATTTTTGTTTTGTTTTCCTATTTTAATTAAGAGTGCCAGGCTGCCAGCAACACACTCTCACAGACTCCCTACGATTTGTTTCTAAGATAAGGCAACATATTTGCCTCACTTTCTAAAAATTATGATTATTTAAAAAATAAACAATCACATGAAATTTGTTGAAGAGTGTATTTGGAAGGGTGTGTTGCAAGCATTTCTCTTCACTAATAACTTAAATAATACGCCCATTATCTTCACCCTGTTTCCTAATTTAAAATACTTGCGCCTTGTAAGCCTATTCTTTTTGGATAAAATCTTCGCTTGCTGAAAAAGTTAAATAGTATCTTACTACAACTATCAAATGCTTTCAATTACATACAATGTCATACCTAAAAGGATGAGTATCAGTAAAACAAATAGTTTAGGGGCGGACATTTTGAACTCATTTTCATTCTTAGAATGCCAAGGATATAACTTCAGAGTCCTACCTCAGAGACTGCAGTTAGCTTACACCACACTCAACCGTCGGTAAATTAGAATGAGGCCTATATATAAAAAGTAAGCATTAAGGAAAAACATACCATGCAAAGATGTGGAGCCAGGATGCCATGGACGTTTCAATCTGAGGGGAAATAATGATGGATACATTGGGAATGTTGTTAAAGGCTCAATTTCCCATAACGACACTCGTGGCTGTCTCTCTCCTGCTGTTGATTCATCCCAACCAACCTATCCACAATGTATAAAAGGAACAAGATCAAATCTTTAATACATCTGGTAAAATTAAACCCTAAAACTGCTAAAATGTTGCTGCGGATCAATCTTCCAAGACAATATAGAATATGTTGTACTTCACGTTCTTTACTAATGTTATAATAATAGCAGCAGTAGTAGTAATAATAACAGTAATAAGTGGTATTAGAACCAAAAAATTGTAGAACAAGGGTATGCAACTAATGCACTGTCATATAATGCCACATAGGATCAGCGGTTACAGTCCTTCTTAATTTTAATTAAAATAAAAATATAATTACTGATGTGGCGGAAATCAATTAGATGCATGTGTAAAAAAAAAATTACACTCACAGTGCATCAACCTTTTTCTCTTACAAAATATAGTACAGTTCCTCAAAATTCCTAGGTTGCCTTACATCTATAAATATGTAACGGAGACTATGTGGGTTTAAATAAAAAACCAGAGTTAATAAATATCAGATCGATCCTTAAAAGCTATACTTTCAAGACAGTTTTGCCGACAGCAATTTAGCAAACAAGGATACTAGAAATCAGAAAACAAAAGAAGGAAAAAGAAATACCAAATAAATTATCATAAGATTAGCACCGAAAAGTGCATTTATGTAAGATATTTAAGACGACCACCTTCCTCTTCAGACACAGTCCACAAAACAAGTCATATAATTAAAAAGTCGCATCAAATTTTATACAATTACAGAAGGTATCATATATACTGCTATGTAGTCTTTCAAACATTACATTTAGGTCTTAATTACCTTGACAGAACGCCAATGAGAATTCGGCCACCGAACAGTATCCAGATCACTTATGCCAGTTATTGTACCCATGTACCTGCAAAATAAAGGTTATATATGGATAAGTAAATCCAAAATAGTATTTTACAGAACAAACAAGAACAACACTTTACCACTAGGTCTTCCAGTAACTTCAGATTGCAACCCCTAAGTTTTATGTCTAATGTAAAAGCATGAAAAGAATAAAAACGCAAAGTTATTGGAAGAGTACAGTACCAGACTACCTAAGAATAAAATTTAAAATAGTCAGAATCTCCCATTTCTAAGCCGTTAGTGACATGGCTTTTGAAACTATGCAAAGCATGAGTTTTCACTAGTTTATCAAGAAATTCACATCTTTACATAGTATACATGCATATGAAATATCAACCTCATTGCACGGAAATACTAACTACGACCATCCTGACTTATTTAAAAAGTGCAGCATCTGTGTTGTAATTATATCTACCTCTGAAAGTTATAATTAATTGATCCAAGAGCTGTAGGGTATATATCAAGATTCTAGAGCTTGAAGCACAAAAATATAACAGCTGCTTAAGGGAAAATAACAACTTCAGGATATATATGCTAACTGTACCTGCGGACACTTGACTCTTCAGTCTCAAAAAGCATCCTGAAACGCATACCAACAGAGATACGTGTATGGTACACAGCTTTGATATATTTTGAAAGTGGTATGACAAACTCAGATGGACTAGCCCTGCACCCATGATATAGCTGTCAAATGAAGCATTATAACTTCTTATGAAGAAGTATCATAAGTAGAAATTTAGAAAACATTCAAACCTTGGATTATAGAACACAGTAAAACAGCTATTAGTTGCTGCAGCATGGGCAGCAGCTGCAAGAAGTCCAATGTGCATACTATCACTGGATAGAACTGATGATGGCATTATAGTTTGTGGTCGGTTGGCTCGGCGTATTCCCAAAAAAAGCTGATTCTTCTCATTCCTAAAGTGTAAGTACATGGAAAAAACATAAAAAGACTAACATACAGCATTCAAGGGGAAGAAAAGGTTGGCAAGAGGTAAAGGAAACAAATACCATATGAAAAGCACAGAATCTCCAGCTACAAGTCTCTTGGCACTAACAAATATACTCCAGCCTGTTGTAAGAAGGTGTCGTTTTGGCTGTCCTGAAATGATATGCAAGCAACAAACACATCAGCAAGGCCACAAAATATCACAGAGCATAAATTTCGAGCTCATGTATTAGGAGTATGATTAATAATGACTCTAGGACCAGTACATGTCTATAATTTACATGGTACTAAAAATCGAACTTTACCAGCTGTTTTAAATGAAACTAGTGAATGAATCAAACAAGTGTCTAGCCCAATCAACACAAAAAACCAGTTGATCTAGGAATCAAGATAACTGGTTGAACAGATCCAAAATTGGTAACATAAGAACTGATTTGAACCACTCGTTTTTATATTTTTTATTTTAAAATGTTTAGTTTAACCAAAAATATATTTTCAGTAAATAAAGGTCGAATTGAAGTTACAAAGGCCCCTGTATGAGGTTTGATTGGTCTTTATTATATTCTTACCTTCAGTGTTTTCAAATACCGGCTATAGCGCTGCTATAGCGCTATTGCGTCGCGGAAATTTGGCCAATCGCGATCGCTACACCGCGACCGCGATAACCGCTATCGCGGCTGCGAATGCCATAGCGGCGACGGAAGCCGTAGCGGAAATAGCGGCTATCCAGAAAAAACAGATTTTTTATTTTTATTTTTTTGAGTTTATTAAATTAGGAAATGCTTTATTATTGGGTCAGATCCCACAATTAATTCCCCAATCCCCACTATATTTTATATCTATATATTTAGACTTCTTCATGAAGAAACAATCACGCACACGCAGACCTCTGACCTTCTGAATTCTCCTTCGCCCTTCCTCCTTCAACAAACTCTTCTTCTCCTTCTCCTTCTCAGACGACAGCACACCTTCTCAGGCGAATCTCCGACGTCTTTCCAGTGAGTAAACACTAAACAGTCACCCTATTTAGTGAAAAGAGGTGAAGAGGAAAGGTGCTTCAAGAAAAGGAAAAGAGGTGGTTGTAGCTGAAGAGGAAGACGCAGAGATACCGGATATTGATTTGGACTTGGAGGACTCAGAGGTTGATGCTGCAGGATATATCTCACTCTCTGATAGTGAGGATAATGATCATTCTGGGGAGGAGGAAGGAGGGGATAATGAGTACAACCTTTTGTGTTTTCACTTTGAGTGTGTTGAGTTTACAATTACATTATGCTGTTTTATGTCTCATCTATTTTGAACTTGTGAAGCCTTGGATATTTAACATATTTATGTTATGAATGGTTATTTCATGCATTTTCATTACATGTCTTATTTTAATTCTTATGTAGCAGATTTTGATTTGAAAAAATAGCTAGTGACAAGCTGTGTTTTATATAAAGTTTTACTTATTTTAACCGCTATGTGGTTTCCGCTATTTGCCCGCGACGCTATCCGTTATATGAAACAGCAGATTTTGGCCTTACCGCGATTTGCCACGATCCGCGATTAATTACACTGCTTACCTTCCAAGACATATAATTAAGTTACTTTATGTTAATTAAAATTTATACTTGACTTAATTT
The DNA here is from genome assembly GCA_030819835.1 of Acmispon strigosus. Classification (NCBI taxonomy): domain Eukaryota; kingdom Viridiplantae; phylum Streptophyta; class Magnoliopsida; order Fabales; family Fabaceae; genus Acmispon; species Acmispon strigosus. Next base: position 36,713,481 of record JAUAMA010000007.1, read on the forward strand.
TCTTACCATTTTATGTTGGTTTATTACGTAACATTGTATACAATATTAGCGTATATATTTAAATATCACCTATTCAACCACACCGAACTAATGAACAATATTTCTACTGGTTCAATGACCATATTGCTAATTTTGCAATGGTGAACTTAAAGTTCGATGCTTGTGTTGTAGGACTGTAAGAGACAATGACTCCGAAGTTGGAAACAAAACAAACGAAAATTCATGGCATAAACTGAAGGGGAATCAAAAAGATAATTGAAAGTACAAAACTATTACATTTACTGGCCCATATTTTCTTAAACAGTTCAACCACCAAATATTAAAAGAGTATTATACAAATAAGTTTTCCTAACAGCAGATAATAATAGGGACAAGCACAAATAAGTTTTCAGAAGCTAATGCTCCTACTTGAAAGTTCGCTTAGCTGGTTGCCATGTTTGTAAAAATTGTCTATTTTTAAAGAGTTTAAAATGTACACAGTTGAACCAATCCACAGCTTCACTTTCAAATTTTGGTGTATTTTCCATCAAATTGATCATTTTGTGATTCCACTAGTGGCTAACTAGCAGGACATTTTCTAAAAGATAACAACTATTACAGCATAAAGTTTATTCTGTTGGCATCTGGTCAAACATTGTTTGTCATGTAGTTTTAGGCGAGATGCTAAAATAAAAGCAGAATCTCAATTACATATCGAAGATTTACTTAGGGACAGATTTTCAGACTCCAGGAGACACCAGAAGGATTAGAGAAAATCCCCATATCTATAGGGGAAGACAGAATTCTTAGCACTGCCATTTCATTTCTTTTTGGCCAACATTCAGATTCAAATGATTCTGAAGTGGTTTAGATCTTCATTGAAGTAGTAAGAGCATATATCCCCAAGACTATAATTTCTAAAAATGATGTTAAACTTCCTGAGTACAATTGCAAAGTCTCCTATTCAGCCCAACAACATGGTCACAATCCATGGTCAGAAACTCAAGTTTGGGTATCATTGAAGCTCCTCGTGCAACAGCGACAGCCACTACTGGACAGTGAAGTGTCTAAGGTTAACTGGTTTTATATCAGCTAGATGATATTAGGTTATAGGATCTAGACTTGAAGATGATGGATTTACCAAACACATTTGAGAAACTATTGGAAGCTACCAAAGGAAAAGGTAAGCAAGTAGTAAATATATTTTGCTATAATATTCTTGAATACAATAAAACCCACATCATAGAATAACAAGACCATAAGATTGGAGTTAGATTTCTACCCCGGAAAATATGCCGAAACTTCCATTCAACATCATGGAGATCCCTAGCAATTAGTTCTTGTGCAGGTGGTTGCTGGGAGAAATCCTGTACAGCTCAAATATTAGAGAAAAATGCATCTACATCCTTCGAGAGTCAAACACAAAAAGCAACAAGTGAATTCTACCAGAGGAGGGAAAACTTTCTCAGCTGCACGACGAGGAACAGAGAACCCTCCATGTGTACTGGTGTCACTGGCGGTTAAAGTCTTGCAAAAATAATTCGAAGGCTGCTTACTAGGAAGGCCCAATTCCATAGGAAGAAATGTATCCTTTTGCTCTTCCTGTATCCACAGATAAAAATGCAAACTTTGATTCCAGAAACATAAAGGGAGGTTCATAATGCATAAAACCGGCTGCTAAAACAACAACAGGATACCGGAGTCAACGGCTGCAGTGTCATTTGAGCATACACTTCATCTGTTTCAACATCTGCCTGAAAATCAAAACATGCTCCAGTACACAGAGTTTACTCTAAAGGTAGGCAACCATAACTCAACTATAAAGAATATGTGCATGTTAGGATACACAGTGAAAAACGTCAGTGACGCCAAAATCACGGTGGACAATCGCAAAAGCTAAGGGAAGCTGCTTATGTCCACCGTGGTTTTCCACCGTGTATTCAAACATGCACTGAGATAATATACGCACATGCATTGTGACATTGTGAAGTTGGCAAATCAACTGGGGTGGTAAGCTCGGGTAATTAGGCATGTGCCCATCAACTTCTCTGTTAGTTGTGGCAGCAACCTGGAATCAACATTCAACATGTTCATATCAATTTCCCATTTATAGAAGTGTTGTTTTATTCAAAATCAAACTTGCCAGAAACGTAATGTATCTTCAGTAGCATGCAAATTGAAACAAACTAGAGTCTAGAGTAGGGGATAACAAAAAGCCGAAAACCTGTTCACTATGACCCTGGGGGAAGTAAACCACACGAGTCCCCGCAGTTGGTAGGGACACCAGGGGCCCCGCGCATGCATGCCATAGCTCAGAATTCAGACACTTCTTCTCCCCTCCTACCATCATTACTCACATCAAAAAGAGAAAAGTGATAAAAAAAATTACAAGGATGTTCAAGCACCACAAAAGAGGTATATGTATGATGGGACAACCAAAACTTACACACATGTATATGACTAGAAGCCAAACTAGGAACTCAGAATGCTTGTTCAATTTCCTTTATTAAAAAGGGGGAAAAGAGAAGAATTAGAAGGCATACCTTCTTGTCCCTGCTGACCCAACCCTGATGCTGAAAGCTTCATTTCATCTAGCTTTACCTTTCAAAAGACACTGTATTTGGCAATCAATAAACAAATAAAACCCTAGCTCAAAGCCACAACCTTCAATTTCCTTCAAGCCATTGCATTCACCAATATCTTCACTGCCAATGCAATCCATGCCCCAGAACCAACATCAGCTTTAAAAAAAATCAAACAAAACCAGAACCCAGGCAGCAAATTTAGAACAACCCAACATTAGAAAACAACCCTGCAAAGTCCCAGCAAACAACAGGGGGCAAAAAGCTTTGTTTTTTAACCTCTCTCTTGTGCAAATTTCAAGCAAACCCATGACCCAGAAGGGAAACCCAATTGGAGTTAACCTGCAAGAGAGGCACGGTCTCCGAGATCGCCATGAAAGCCGAGAAAGAAGTGGTGAAATGAAAGTAAAAGGCCCTCTTCTTCTTCTTCTTCTTTTCTTCTTCTTCTGCTTCTTCTTCCTCTTCTTCTGTGTGGCCTATCACTGTCGATTGAGACACCTAGTGAGTGTTTTTTTGCTGTGAACAAGTGCAGAGAGTGAGTGAGAGAAAGTGACGGAGAAAGTAGAAGGAGGGTCTTTGCGATATATATAAGGGGGGCCCGACCAAGGTGGACATGGTGCAGTAGAGAGAGAAAGCTCATGTTTGAGACTCATGCTGTGAAAAATTGTGAGCCGTTGGATGAGCCGTACGTGTGAGTTTGGACCGTTGATGTGGTAAGATGTGACAGCAGGCATGTGCGACCATCCTTCACCCGTCGCTGTCAGAAGTACGGAGTATTAAGGTGAGGGGAAATTATTGCCATAAAATAATGAAATATAAAAATGTTTTTTTATTAAAAAAAATAAAATATCTGCAAGAGAGAGAAAGTTACGGTGAGGGTAATAAGCGCCTCCTACGCAAATGGATGGAAATGGTAATAAAAAAAATGAAATAAACACTCTTTTCCAACACTCTTTTTAACATTGTCTAACTCATTTGGTAAAAATTCAAGTAATGTTCATTAAAAATATAAAATTCTCATGATTTTAACCAATTAATAAAAGAGTATCGAAATAAAGTATTGAAAAGAAAATGTTTCTAGCGATCCTTAGTAAGCAACAATAAAAAAAAGTTCAAGTTTATCTTTCGTTTTCATGTATTGTATTAGAATTCGAGAACTCGTGTTACAAGTTAGTGATTGTGACAACAACTCAATACCTTTGTTGATTTTCAGATAGGTTCAATTGAAAATCAAACACACTAAACCATTATTATGGAGTATGGATGTTTCGCCATATCAACTGCTCAACATATAGTCAATTCGTTGACAATTTGGTCCCTAGAAGTTATGGCCACTCACAATTTCATCCCTAGAAATAGAAAATGTCTAAAAAAACCTTGAATTTACAAAAGTCTGTCACATTAGTCTCTTGTCTTGTTTTCGTCAGTGGGACTTAACGGAAGTGTTGATGTGACACGTTAAGCGGCATTTGGCTTCCTAGATGGTGTCGTACGTGGCTTTAGTGACTTTCCTCTGAATATTCCGTCCATCGATTTCGTCCTTGACGAAAGTAGAAAAATATCATACGGGGGGCGAAAATAATCTCACTGAATGAAAATGAGTAACCTTCCCTCCCAATGAAACCCATCACCTGGTCGACCTTTTGATTTTTCTTTCTCTAAAAAACATTAGCAAAAGTTGCAAACAGAAATAGTTGGACTAAAAATGAAAGGGAAAATTTATTACGAGAAAGGAGAATAATCACAAGTCTAGGCACACATGCACAACAAGAACAAACTAGGAAAGAAAGTGGTTTCTTTGCTGAAATTCGCAGCCCAACACAGCAAGAGCAAGGAATCGAACAACATACAACTTTTGATTAAACTTTAATTAATACTTTAAAATGGTAAGTTTTTTTTTTGTACATTCTCTACGGTTGTATCAGCTAGGTTAGCATTATAAGAACTTGTCTTTGGCTTAGAACCTGGGGGAAACCAATGTTTTCTATAACAGATCTTTATAGTATGTCATGTTTTCCCACAGTAGGTGCACACTCGTGTGTTTTTCCCTCTTCCATAAGATCTAGGATACCTTTTTCCTTCAGCTACATTCACACTAAACTGATTTTCTTCTGCATTGAGGAATTGCCTCTCATGTTGCAGCACCATTGGAAACACTTTGGTTAGTGTAGGAAAATGACTCATCAAAAGTATTTGAGACCTAACACCTCCAAAATTATCATTCAATCCCATTAGAAACCCCATAATCTGATCATGTTGCTTATACTCCTTAACAGAAGAACTAGCTGCACAACTGCACTTTACTGTGCAAATACATAAATGATAGGGCCTATAATTGTCAAATTCCTCCCACGTTACTTTCAACTCAGTGAAATAATCACATTCATAGAATTTTGCTTGAAAGCATAGAGCTCTTGTTGCAATTTAGCTACACGCACAAGATCACCTTGTGAAAAATGCTCTTTTAAGTCTATCCATACATCAACAACAAATTCAATGAAAATAATGCTCTGTGCTATAGAACTTGACACAAAATTAAGAAGCCAGGAATGTACCAAATTATTGCACCTTTCCCAGGCTTCGTAGGATGGGTGAAATCAATGATATCTCTCTTCATCGCCCTCACCCAAGTGTGGTAGTTGTTCCCATTCAGAAGAGGATTCACTAGAGCCATACCAGGGTTTTCAGAAGCATGAAAGAAGAAAGGACTCACAGGATTCTGCGTTTGATCCAATGGTGGTTGTTGCGGTTGTCCACCTCCGCCTCCACCATGATTGTGTTCTTCGACGACGTCGGGTCTGAGATCGTCGCAACAGAGCTTCAATGATGAAGAAGCTCTGATACCATAACAGTGGTAGAAAATAGGGACATAGAGGAAATATTAACTAAATAAAGAAATGGTTCTCATTATATGTGACTGAATACTTGCAAAGTATTTATAGAAACTATGAGTGTTGAACTAGCTACTAAGGTAAACAGAATTAAACTAACTACTCTAACTATGGTTTACACACATGGTTAAATTTTAACTAAGGCTAACTAACAATAGCTTAGCACTAATACTGCTATACTAAATCAGTATCAGTATGCTCTAAAAAATCTCCAAATTTATTTCACTCTCTTAGCCCTAGATTAGTGAAGACGAATTGAGTGATTCTTTCTCTCCCACTTCATTTCGGAACTCGAGATTGATGATGATGGGTGGGGGTTCAAATTACACGTTCCACTGGACCCAAGCCAAAGCTTCTATGATAGTGGAAGTTGTTTGTCAATGAGGGAATAGAGTAATGCTACCGTGGCAATGAGTTTGTGGTTCAATTCTCAATAACTCATAAGAACACAGGAAAAACTTTCTATAGTTGTCATCTACCCAAGGTTGGAAGTTTCTTTGTTATTCAATAATTTTCTTATTTTTCGTGAAATTATGATTTGTGGATTATGTTTTTGCAAAAACAATGTGGGAAATTGTAATTTATTTGCTTGGGTTGAAGATGAAAATCGAGGTCACTCGACTGCTGAAAATGAAAAAGGCTTGTGGAGGGAGGATGTGCTTTTGAAAAAGGAGATTTTGATTGAAGAAGTTAGGGTGTTAAGAGTTTGTATCTTAAGATTGGTTTTGATCTGTTTATTTATGTCAATGTTGGTGATCTTTCAGTGTATGGTGAAGTAGGAGTGATGTGTGAGGCTCTTTGTAATGTGGGTATTTATAATTTTAGGTAGTATTGAAGGTTTGATTGAAGAAGTTAGGGTCATAGGTCTTCTGGAGATTGTATTTTGTTAACTTTCATATTTGGATCAATGAAAATAAAATTTTATATTATATTGATGCATTATTGACTGTTATGATTAAGAAATTAAAACAAGGCATTCATGAAATACATTACATTGAGTCATGCTTTATGGTTACGTTTCTCACCCTTACATTATTTTTCCGAGTGTGTCAGGATTATGAGGGATGGTTCAGCCTCTCGTTGAGACCATATTAGGTGACTTTGTTGTGCCTGAGGCTTGGGAGGTAGACCCTACCACAAGTTGTTGTAGATATGTTGGTATGTCTGTGTTTTGGTATAGGCAGTCGGGAACCATGATACCAAGGTATCTCGTTGCCATGCCACGTTCCTGACATAGCACCCCCACCTCCACCACCTAATGTCCCTACACCAGAGTCTGATCCCGAGCTTGAGGATCCACCAGCTGCACCAATTCCTATGAGGAATGGTCCTCGTCAGATTTTGACTGATAGGAAGAGGATACCTACTCCATAGAGGACTGGAGAGGACGCTAGACTGTACAGAGCTAAGTTTCACCGTGGGGCACCATCTGACGTGTCGAGAGTTCCAGCTATTAGAGAGGATTTATAAGAGGATGGAGAGGAAGACCTATGGGCTCAGGGTGGTGAGGCTAATGGTGGTAGTGGTGTTTGACTGTTAATTGTGGATGTATTTTCTGTTTGACTTCTTTGACTCTTGATCTGGATGATTGTATAACTCATGATATGGTACACTGACTGATAGGCCATGTGCTTGACTATGGTCAGCCCTTTTTGGGCTTGTACTTATGTTTATGGGTGTGTGTTTGTGTGGTTCACGTAATAAGTGCATGTTAGCTTGGTTAGTTGAGAGGATTATGGCGTTCACTATGATTATGTGGGCATGGAGAAAGAGGTATGGAGATGCTTTGCGTTGATTGTGTGTTGGTAGTCGTGGGAGCGTTTTTGCGTCTTTGCGTCCTTACTTTTCGTGTTTGTTGCGATCGTTGTTGGCGTCTTTGCGTATTATGCTTTTTGTCTTTTGCGGTCGTTGTTTACGTCCTGGCACCGTTTGCTTTTCGTTAATTGCGTTGCGTTGTAATTATTCATTTTTCTAGAGGATTTGTATTTTGACTTCCATTCCAATTTAGTATGGATTTTGCTTTAAAAAAATAGAATAAAACAAGTAACTTTATATTGTTATTTAACGGTGAATGGCGGGAATGATGACTGCAGAGAAGATCAGTCTGATAAAAAAATATTTTAATCAAGGTTTAGTATTTTATAAATATAAAAAGAGTAATGATGAAATTTTAATAAAATGATAAGAATAAAAATGAGAATAAATTCAATAAGATTTAAGCTATAAGCTGTATCAGGTAGCTTATTAAAAAAGGTTTACGTTACTGAAATAAGCTCATTTACCAAACACTTTTAAAAAGCTTTTAAGCATCGTCCACCACATGTCTCATAACTAAGGGAATGCATGGTCTATCACATGTCTGACTAAGGGCAACAATACTATGAAGCTACAGAAGGCACAACGCACAAAGTGAAAGTACAACATTGTCAACACGTCACATCAGGCAACAACTTTCACAAAAGAAGAATGGTTCGTTGCACAAAGCTTCTACCAACTTTGCGAATCACCTTTTGGGATATACCTCTGAGAAAATTACTCTCAAATGGCCAAGAGAATTTATTGTACGCATTGAATGCAAACAAGAGAGTCATTTGCTCACAAACAGTCAACTAACGTGAAGACTACAATACACTGTAACATCTCTTAGACTCGCACATGGAGTATAAGAAGAACACTTGAAGATTTGGGAAAGCAGAGAACTGAATCAGCGAAAAAAAACAACAATCTTCAAAGTGAAAAACTCTAAAAGTGTGAAAAAGCCTTAGAGTCAAACACTCTCATATCTGCGTCGTGCTGTTGAAATCAGGACGATGTCCCGTTCAGGTGTGTCTGAGAAAAGTGGATGAATCCAAGAGGTTGATGGGAAGACCATCAGACCAGCGATTTGGAAGAAAATGCCCCGCCCTCCATTTATTGGTTGTGGTGTTATATCCAGATATTTTTTGGTTGAGAAGACCGATGCATGTGCACTAGCATAGGCATGAGAATAAGCATGACCTCTTGTTGTTTTTGAGTGCTTAACTTGTGGTTGTTGAATTGTATATAATGTTATTGTGGATCTCATGTGTTACGTGATGTGACTTCTAATTATTCTGCATGCTCTTATATTATCGTGTTGCCACACACACACACACACACACACACACCACACACACACACACACACACACACACACATATATATATATATGTGTGTGTGTGTGTGTACATCTTGTGTCGTTTTATTTGGAAGTGACCCTTGCACGTGTTTGGACGACCTGTCACCAGATGGACAACTGCTGGCCATGTAGCTGAGGAGTAGTGGGCAGATGTGGAACCCGAGCAGGAGTTCATGGGTGCTAGTCGGATAGTACATCATTGGTAGTAGAGTAATTAGCATGTCTTCTATGTTTGTACCTTTACATGAATATGGATAGGGTAGGTTTCTTGGATATATATACTTTTATGTGGTCATCCTTTGTGGGAACACAAGAGGTACATCAAAGTTATAAGGTCTTATCTTAGGTTTCATAGTGGAAGTATGTCTTTCTTCTTTTAGTGGGTCGGTTGTCCTATAGAACTATTTTCACCGATTTGGAACACAAGGCTAAGTATGAATATGGCTTACTCCATGGATGGGTCATATGTATATGTAATGCATGTTGTTGATATCATGTTTTGAAAAAGGAAAAAAAAATACTATGCACCTTCACGATTATCCAAATAACTGCATGTTTATTTTACTGTCATGATCACTAAGGTAACCTCTGAAAATTAGGGTGTTACATGATATACGCGTAGGAAAAACTTATGAGATAAGAAGATATAAGAAATGAAGAAAATAAACAATGAAAATATATGGAATTATGAAACATAAAATTGGATGAAAAAGTATGTCAAATGACAGTCTCATTGGTTCGATTTAGGAAAATTGTTGTAGGTTGTCAATTGAATGTAGACCCAAGGATGGGTGACTACATTGGATCTTCAATTCTAGTTTGATCCAGTTTCCTAATTCCTACTTTACTGAAAATTGATGGGAGAATTATTTCAGTAACTAGACATTACATACACAAATAGGTACAAATTTGTGATCACAAAAAGCATAGAGGTTAAGCAAAATAGAATTGAGTCAAATGGCTGAAAGAATATCGATGGCTACATATTAAAACCAGCTTAAAAACTACAAACAATATTGGCGTATTATCTGGTACCGACAATTTTTTTTGGTAGAGTACATTAATGATGTGGACCTATCAAATAATTACATATGTAATATTTATTTAGTTATTATTATTAAGATATACAATTTAATTTAATTATAGAAAATCCCCAAGGACTTATGATGCAAAAAGTCAGTGTTTTCAGCCCCCAAATATCTTAAATTTTAAACACATTACTACGCGAGAAGCTGCTCTGCGTTTGGGATGCCACAGACGGTGACTGAGTGAAGACCTTCTACGTCTACACCCGTGTCGTCCGAGTCGAGCGGAATGAACCTAATTGACCACAACATAGAGGCGGTGGAGTGGTATTCATCGGAAAACTCACTTCTCTAACCCTAATCCTAAACTTGGGAATGACAAGAGGACAGCCAATTAGTGTTCAATGATGCTTCTTCCATCAACCGCGACCTTCAACATGGCGTCGCACATGAAGAAGGAGTTCAACAACCTCTAAAATCAACACCGTTCGGAGCTTCAACAGGTTTTGAGGTGTAAGTATCGTTGCAAACGGTATCGACCTTTGGTTGTAAGTGTGTTCGACAAGAAGAATCATAACAACAAGAGCTCCTATTCTTCTGATAATTAATTCGTTTTAATTTCAGGTTTTATTTTCTGAAATGATTAATAAATTTTTGTTTTGGGTTGAGATGGAAATTAACAAAGTAAAGGACAAAGAATTAGAAACAGTGTGGTCAACTTGAATTCACAAAAAAAAAAAAAAAACAAAGTATGTGGGGTTTGGAAAATTCAATCATTATTTTCTTACTGCCTAGAGTGAAGCCTATTAACCCAAGTCATGAATTTTGTCTGTGCACTATCTGTTCCTTCCTTTTGACCTCAAATAGACCCAAGTCATGATTTGTGTTTTATGCTTTAGGTTTTAGGTCATCAGTCTTTTATCCTTCCATGGAAGTACATGATGGATTTCTGAAAATAACAACTATAAATTAGTTCAATTTCCAATTGCCATTTTGCGAAATTATTTTCCTGTTAAGTTGCCAATAAGAGGGATATAATAGATGAAATATATATTGGCACCAACGACAACAACACAGTAAACGATATGCATTCTCACTTCTTAGGGATGTAATTTCATCTTCTTCATAAAAAAGAGGTTTGTTTTGCAAATATTAAAAGTATGAGTGTATTTCAGAAAATAATAAGAAAATCTAGTCATCTACACTCAACTAATTTCTTACAATATCACCCTGAGCTTGAATAAGTTTTTTTTTTCGGTTACAAAGAGGGCGAGCTCTAGGAGAAACTAAGAAGACAACTCCTTACTTATTTAATCAGGACAAAAATGCAGATTGAGTCCCATAACAAAAAATTAATAGATATAAAGAAACATGTTTTGGACATATGAGAATTTAGATCAGAGTTCATGAGATCTATAGGAAATCAAAAGATGAAGCAGAAACAAAACTCTAACAGTACTGACTAATTATGATTTTTTTTTTTAGAGGAACTGACTAATTATGCATTAGGTTGATGATAGAGGAAAATGAAAAACATGGATATGAGAAAAATGAACAACGTGAAGTGGTGTGTGAAAAAGTGAAGAAACGCCGGTCTACTATGAAGTAATAGAATATCAAAAGTTATATTTTGAAATAGGCTTAATAGCACTTTTAATCCCTCACTTATCAGGATTTGACACTTTTGGTCCCTAACAAAAAAAATTAGCCTAAATGGTCCCTCACTTTATCAAACGACAACATTTTTGGTCCCCCATCACTATTCCGTTAAAAATTAACGTTTTATGTTAAAATTTTAAATAAAAAAAATTAACAAAAAAACTCTGATAAAAAATTTTTTTTTCTGGTAAATGAGGCAACACCCATTTCCCTTCCCCAAAAGCCTCAATTCTCTCTTCACAGTTCACACTGCACAGACATCTTCTCTCTCCAAACACAAAAAACCCTAGCCCTCTCTTCTTCTCCCCACAGCCGCCGCCACCCATTCCTCTTCTCTAGACCCCCGTCTCTTCGTCTTCATCTCCAGGAACGCCGCCGGCAACCCTTCCCTTCTCAAACCTCCACCTTCGACCGCTGCAGCGCCGCTGCCACCGCTCCAAGCACCACCGTCTTCGAACTAAAGCACTAGCGTCGTCCCACCACCGCGCGTCCTCTTCCTTTATTTCAGATTCCGGTTAAGACATTCCGCCGTCAACCGCCGCTCCCTCCGCCGTCGCCGCGGTTTAGTCTGCTGTCAGCCACTATTCTCTTAGACCAGGGGTCGTCGAATTCCAGAAGCTTGTCTCTGTTGGGTTGGTCTTTGTTTATGGATTATGTTGTTTGATAGTTAACTGGGTTTAGTTTTTTGGGACCTTGGCACTGCAACTTTGGCTTTGAACCTCATTTATATCTTCTCTATTGTGGGTGTGTGTTGCCTGAAACTTCTATGCCCCGCCACTCTCTAAACAAATCCTTTCCCTACCCAGATTCGAACGGAGGCCCTGCACCGAGAAAGAGGTATCTAGTGAGAAGAGAAGCAGAGATGCACAAAGAATAATGTGAATTTTGTTTGTTGTTGCTATTGAGGATCATGTTGAAAATGTTGAAGATGATGATGAAGGAGTTTAATTATTGCAGATGACGTTGAAGTTGTGTAGAAGTATAAATCTTTTTATCAGAAAAAATATAAAAATAATCTATGAGTTTTTTTGTTAAAATTTTTTTTGTTGTTGTTAAATTTTAACAGAAAACGTTAACTTTTAACGGAATTTTGATGGGGGACCAAAACTGCTGTCGTTTGACAAAGTGAGGGACCATTTAAGCTAATTTTTTTTGTTAGGGACCAAAACTGTCAAACTGTGACAAGTGAGGGACCAAAAGTGCTATTAAGCCTTTGAAATATGATAACCTTTTTTTTACAAAAATTTAGGGTGAGGAGATGATACCCCGGTCCAAGGTAAGGAAATATGTTGGGCACAAAGAACACTTACAGAAGACTTACATTTATCTCACTTTTAAGAGACTAGTGAATGTTTGAACCTGCAACCTGTCTTACACCCTATCATGCTCCAGTAGACTAATCTCTTGGGGGTTAAATTCTCAGCTTTAAAATTTGATAAATTCAATATCAGGATTTGAAAAAGTTCTTTGTACAAAACGTAATTGGCAGAATTTTTATTAGTTAAACAAAATTTTAAATATCTGATTAGTTAAATATTAAAAAATTTAAATAAAAAACTCTTTCAATCTCAATATAAAAATTTAAAATTTAAACATCAGATTTGTTTAAAAAGGTTACCAAATCTTAAATATATGACCTTTCATTATTTAAAAATTAATTGATAATTTTTTTAAAAGGTAACCGAATTTTTAATATTTGATTGGTTTAATTGTTTTAAAAGTTAAGTAAAAACTATTCAAATTGATTATAAAATTTGACAAAAAAAAACTGCCAAAAGAAATCTGATTACAACTTTTTTAAATTTTTACATTTCTGATTGCTCTAAAAAAGGTAATTGAGTTTCAAATATATAATCTTTTTTTATATAAAAATTAATTGATTTAACTTAAAATAATAATTAAATTAAATATGAAATGTATTTTATTTACAGCCTAATATTTAAGATTCACATAACATTTTTTAATTGATTTAATTTAAAAAGATTCCATTTGTGGTAGGTTAGAGAATAAGTTCATGTATTAAAAGCTATTACACGAGGGAGTAATAATGCCTTATAAAACTTTCTTTCTTATAACATTTATTATAGTATAGTATATAATATTTTTTGGTGCTTAGGAAAAGATTTGTAGTTTATTTAGTATTGATAAATTGTGTTTTTTTTCCTATTCTTTTAATAAAAACAGAATCTTCACAAATCAATTCCTCCAAACTTTCTGTTCAAGTAAGGTCGTATATTTAAGCAATCTGTGCAGGCTTCTTTGTAGCGTGACTCTCCTTTCTCTCAAACAATCACCTCCTTATTCACTCTTGCTCTCCCTCCCCCCTCAGCCCAAAAATCAAGAACTCCTCCCTCTTCACGGTTTTAAATAAAGGTCCACGACTGTAGTTTCATCCACGACTGTACCGCCATAGTCATATTTACAATTTTTCGTGACGGCAATTTAAAACCTTGTTCCTCTCTTAGCCGCTTTGCACCATGATGCCCTCCAACTGCAACCCAAACCCCGCCGCACCTGCCGCCATAGTCTCGGTGGAGGACCTCCATCTCCCCAACGATACCCACAACTTCTACTACATAAAATTCGATTCCCAAACTATTAAAACCGTCGTCACCGCCACTCCTTCCATCGTGGATTCCTGGCTCTTCCAAATCCCCTCCCTCTACTCCCACCATCATCCATCCCTGCTCGTAGGCCTTGACATCGAGTGGCGCCCAAACCTCCCGCCCGGCGTTACCAACCGCGTCGCAACCCTCCAGCTTTGCATCGGCAACCACTGCCTCATATTTCAAATCATCCACGCCTGCTACGTCCCCGCCTCTCTGGCTACCTTCCTCTCCGACCCCAACAACACATTCTTTGGCGTCGGCGTTCAGGAAGACGCCAACAAGCTCTTTGCTGACTACTCCCTCCGCGTCGCCAACTGCGTGGACCTCCGCCCCCTCGCGGCTGACGTGATGTTGGACACCACCATGAGGAAGGCCGGCCTCAGGACGCTGTGCCAGCGCGTGATCGGGAGGGACATAGAGAAGCAGAAGAAGATCACCATGAGCGAGTGGGATAACCGAGTCCTCTCCCTGGAGCAGGTTCAGTATGCTGCTATTGATGCCTACGTCTCCTCTGAAATTGGACTCCGTCTCGCGAACCGTGAATGATTCCTAAGAGAAAGTGAATGTGAATGAATCATAAATAAATGATATAGAGTTTCTCTAATAGGTTACTCCCCGTCCCACTTTCTCTAATATGTTACTCTTTCTTTTGGATCCCTCTAGACAACGACGAATATCTTAATTTTGTTATTTTTATTAATCTCTCATATATGCCTCTTTTTTTTCTTTTTTTTTTAAATTTAAAAGATGTTTTATAATTTGGAACACTAAATTTGTGTGTTTTATAATTTGGGACGGATTTGTTTGGGTTTTATAATTTCGGACGGAGAGAGTAGTTTGATATATATGAGAATTGATGATGGGATTTTCCTTGGACAATGTGATGAGTTTGTTAAGAATTTATGGGAATTGCATAAAAGAAATTCCCAATGTACTTCTGGCTCTGCTGTGTTTCGAAATCAATTTAGCTTTCAAATTACAATTCAGTTTGGGTGGTTGTAGTTGTTTTTTTTGTTGTTTTAAAACGTAAATTTTAAAACACCATTCGGTGAAATTAGTTGTGAGTTTAGTTTTGGCTCTCCCTGTTGCCTCTTCATGACTATGAGGATGTGCTCTTTTGACCCCGCACCTTCATATTCTTAAAATCAACTATCTTCAAAAAAATTGCCTAAAATCCTTGAGTTGATGCTTTTGTTGGTTAAAATATTAAATGCCAAGATAATGAAAGGCTGGTTAATTTTGAGAACAAAATTAAATAAAATATTAAAGATTTCTTTAAAATGAGAAGAGTATCAATATTTTTTTTAAAAAAATGGTTAAGATTTTTTAATTTTATTATAAGAATAAATTCAAACATGGTTTAAAAAATATCAAAAAATTAATTGGTATTATTTTCAAAGGTTTTTTTATTTCAAAAATTAAATAAAATATCAAAATTCTATTTAAAACATGATTAAAAAAATATCATATAATTAATTGATATCATTTTAAGAGGATATTTAAATTTTAAAAGTAAATTAAATAAAATATAACATTTCTATTCAAAATGGGAAGAGTATAAAAATATTTAAAATTCGGTTAACATTTTCTGATTTAATTGATTTAATTTGAAAATTTTAATTTATTCAATTTAAAATTGATGGTGCAACAATGAAGAGGAACTTGAAGAGCAGAAATATCAAGTAAGAGCAACTACAATTATTAAAGGAAAGAAATGCTATAAGATATATACCCCTCAAGATCTGAAATTTATACTCGAATAGCAGGCATAGTACATTCCTCACTTGGGAAATTGAGGATATCATAACTCAGCCACATTATTTACAAGAATTAAAAATGAAATAGAACCAGTAGAAGGTTTCAAAATGCTTGTATTCTTCGAACTATGCCATATCTGGGATATCTTCTTCCTCAGTTCCCATGTAGAAAGGAATCTATATGTTTGATTCAAGGAATTGAATAATGATGTATAAAATTGACTACTTTTTGCTTGCACACATTGATCATGATTCATGCAACATGCATCTAGGCCATCACAAGCTCTCTCCCCAGGGCACCCATTATAAAGAAGCCCATGGTACTTGCCATATCTCAACAATAGAGCCACTGTAATTCAAAAATTTAAAAGATTCATAAACAACCAAAACCATAATACAACCGAGTTTCTTTTTTAAATAATGCAACAACAAAAAAAATTGTCAGAATAAGGTATGTTGGAAAGTATTTGTCAAAATTGGGTTGTTTGTAAGACTAGCCTTGTTACAACTAATCAAAAATAAGAAGTTTTTAAACTAGGAATATGTAAGGCGTGTTGTAGATAAGGACAAAGGAGTGAGAATCAGTGTCTGTGTGATGAGATGTGGGGAGTAGGGGAGCAGGCAGAACGACAAAGACATGTCACATTGAAACAAGCCTTAGATATGTGATATTGTAACAAGCCTAAGATATGTCATATTGTAACAAGCCTTAATCAAGGCTAGTTGTATCCCATTTGCTGCATGCACACCATGCACGCCATGCAGACCTCCCTCTGCTCATGAAAACTGGAGTTTTTTTTTCAGAATTTTGAGTAAAATTAGTTGATCGTAATTTATCCATTTAATTGTATTATTTATTACTTATTTTAGTTAGAAAATCTCTTTCAGTTAGCCGCATCCCTTGCCCGAAGAAGGAGAAATCCATCTAGAGGAGCCGGAGGTCGTTAATTATGACTTATTTGTAGTTCTTAAACTATTGTAATAATTATTTATGATATCTCCCATTTTTTTACTAATTTGTGTATCATATACATCTCACAAATTCCCTTAATTTGTCCCCTCAACGGGTTCACGAGATTGTGCATTCAATAATTTGTGAGAAGAAATGGTAACCTATTTAATAATTCTAACCTTTATTGCATTTCTATACCACGTTGAACTCAAAGAAGAAATGGTAATTATTCTACTCATCAATATCAATATTGCAGTGGAAATGTATAATGAAATTAGATTCCATACACATATAAAGGATTGGATAAAAGAAAAATTGTGTAAAGTAAAAGTAAAGCATAAGTATTTATCTCAGAAATGATTTCTATATAAGAGATTGTAATGAAGGTGATGGAAGATAATGAAATTGGAAGCAGTGGGGGGTCAAAGGAAACTATAATGATTTTAAGATAAGAGCTCTGAGAAATTAAAATTTAAAATTATGGAAGCCCTCATAGGATTTTAAAACCTCGAAAAAAATGTTAGACAAACTAATTTAACACACAAAACATAATCAAGCATTCCCCACTTTTTCTATTCCTGTTTCTTAACCTAGAAGCATTTCATACACTTTGCTAAGTTAGGGTAGTCTTCAAGTAGTTTCCGTCTTGAAAGAGTGTCACCCTCTTTTTGTGGTGTCCATAACACCTAACCAGCCTATAAGAAATTCAAGTTTTCAGTTACACTAATGAAGAAGAAGTGATACTAATTTAAATGAAAAAATCGATTAACTGAATGTCTCTTTGATCTCTTACTAGTAAGTAGTTGTACTCTCCTGGGAGAGGAAGGGATCTAAGCTTTTGCAAGGCTTTCTTGAAATCTTCAGCTCCATTTTTGTTAGGAAGCTTATGTGCTCCTGTAGCAGCTATCAAGATTGTTACCTGACATATATAAGTACATCTCAAAGTGTAAGAATAACAAATCAAAATTCTCCCATTTGCTTTTTAAGTGATAAGCCAAGAAGATTAGTCTCAGCTAATTGTGTCTCCCTTCTAGTACTGTATTTGGTTATAAGTTGAGTGCAACATTTTGAGTACAAGTTGGGTGTAACATAAACAAGTGCTTATCTCAATCTATAAAAGAGTTTCCTTCACTTTTTTACTTTAAAATGCATGCTAACGGATATCCAAACATAGCCGAGTTCAATTTTGATATTGGACCATATGTGTTCTAATGAGGCAACACATGCCTCTAATTAGTATATACAGTCAAGGGAACCTAGAAAGCAAGGGACTTGCCTACTTTACCATGACATGTCCCTCAATAATAAACCCTTAGGAAAGTATTGCAACAATCAAAGTGATAGACTTGAAAATGTTGGAATGTTTGAATTAGAAGTGAAATGAAAGTTTAAGCTGGTGCATGAATTCAAGAAAATTTTAGAAACCTATGGATAATGAGATCACACCATACCACTATGTACTCGTTGCCAACGTCATTGAGACGTTCCTCTTCTTCAAATTTCTGTGATTCATATGCACTTTCCTTCATATCCAACTGCAACATAGTATCACTTGGTTATAGCTCTATAGATATATCAAATGCAAAATCACTAACATGCCCAACAATTGAAACGCAAATGGAGAACAAAAAAATTCAAGGGGCACAAAATAGCTTAAAAAACAGCCTCAATAATAAACCGCTGGGAAAGAAATGAATGCTTCAAAATTCTACCAATCACAGTGTGATAGAATTGAAAATGTGGGGATGTTGAAATTAGAAGTGAAATGAAAGTTTAAGCTGGTGCACAAATTCAAGTAAATATTAGAAACCAATGGATAATGAGATCACACCATACCACTATGTACTCAGTGCCAAACTCATCCAGAAGTTCCTTTTCAAGTTTCTGTGATTCATTTATACTTTCCTTTACATTCCGCTGCAACATAGTATCACTTCGTTATAGCTCTATTGATATATCAGATGCAAAATCACTCATTTGCCCAACAATTGAAATGGAAGTGGAGAAAAAAAAATCAAGGCGCATAAAAATAACCGTTCTGCTTGATGGATTCCAACAAAGTGAAGCTCAGTTTAGAAAAGCTTAATAATAATAAAAACTGTACCAATGTGTCTTCATTGCTAAACACATTAACCCTGTGTCTCTTTAGGTTGTTCAAATTTACTAATGTCTCTTCATCGAATTTTCCCCTTTCTTCATTTGATAGTTGGTCATAGCATTTCTTCCCATCCTCCTTATTACGCTTTATGATTGGCCAGACGTACTCCTTTGGATGCGTTGTCAAACAAACATTTTGTTTGAGTAGCCAAACGTACTCCACAGCAGGACGTACTCTTTAAGGCGAACGTACTCAGCAGACAGACTGACTCTTTGATGAGTGGCCAAACGAACTCCTCTTCTTTGCTTAGCTTGAAGTTCTGCTTTTGATAATGTTTTGTATGAATCTATGCAGTTCTTCTTCAAGTAGATATAGATAGATGTTCATAGGTGTGAAAATATTCAAGGAGTTAGGAATTCTATCTCTAACAATATTAAGCCTTAAGCGAAATTGTTATTTATCAAAATATAATAATTCATTAAACCATTTGAATCTAACAATAACATGTTGATACTTATTAATATATATACGTATATTTTTACATAATTTATGGATACTTACACTAAAAAATATTTAATAATTTTATATAAATATAATTAATAATCTAAAAAATAACGTGTTGATAGCAATCACTATATAGAAAAATAGATTTTTTTACAATCTCTATAGTAAATAATGCACTGCATTAATCACTCCCCCGTGTCTGACATCTCAAAGAATAGTACGTCTTTTATATCTATAGCTACAATTTAACTATATTAGTGACATTGTTACTGTTGTATGTTTTCTTCAAACTATCTCAGTGCTCAATCTATTTGGGTGATTGTAATATAGATGAAAGCCCACTGAGTACTGGTCGAAAGAGATCACTTTGCACCATACAAAGTAATGAACATATTACAAGTAGGTATGATCTGAATCAAACTGCACCAAACAACACCCAAACAACATCATTTATACATGTGTTATCATTAGATGATAACACTTTTGATGTTGACCCGTTGGCAGATCAAGATGGTAACCGTTTTTTACTATTCTTAACAATATTTTGACACACTACGATGTTGTCCATCACAAAATGATAATTCAATTATGCACGTGACATTTGCATTTGATTTGCAGATCCTGTTGGTTTCGATGACATAAATTTGAGTGAGCCCGTTGATGATGATCCATTCAGCGACACTAACAGGTTCCAAGGTTAGTAAAATGTTATGTATGCACTTAAACCAATATCTATGCATACATGTTCAAATAATATCCAACAGTCAATGTAATGATATACATCGTCTTTTGGTGACTACTATGTATAAACGACGCCTCAGTGGAATTCATGAACAACGTCGCTGGAACCAGTCAACAATTAGGTATTAAATGTTCATATCATAATTTGGTGTTCTAAATATGTTTTGGAATATGTCATAACATGTCTATCTTCTATGCATTTTTTGTTCATTTTCTACGCAAGCCATGTGGGACATGGGAAATCCTGTTCATAAGTGTCCGCATTGCAAGGCAATGATGTGGTACGATGAACGATTAAGGCGGAATGTGCCTACAAAGACCCCAAAGTTTTCTCTATGTTGTTTGCAAGGCAAGGTGCAGCTAACATTGCTGGAATCAGCACCTAAAATTCTACAAGACTTGCATACAGGTGAAGATGACAAGAGTCTTCATTTCTTGAAAAACATCTGGATGTTTAATGGAATGTTTGCACTCACATTTATGGCTGGAAAGGTGGACAAGAACATAAACAACGGCCGTGGACCTCCTATTTTCTTGCTTGGAGGCCAGAATTACCATTCTATTGGAAGTCTTATACCTCCAGCTGGTGATAAGCCTAAATTTGCACAGCTCAATATTTATGACACTGACAATGAAATCGATAATAGGATACATGCAGTCAATTATTCATCTAATTATTAATATTAGTTAGCATGAGGCTTCTTTAATAGTTTAAATATGCATATTACTTCACTGTTATGCTTTTTAAAACCAAATAATACTCATTCCGCTACAAGTCAAGTACTAATTCTCATAAGTTTGATGAGATGATTTATAGAGACTTAAAACAAATGCTCGATGCTGAAAACCGTTTTGTGCAGAGCTACAGATATGCTAGGGAACGATACAGACGTGGAGATTTCTCTAACTTCAAGTTGAGATTAATAAGACGGGGGGACAAGGACGGGAGAACATATAACCTGCCCACTGCATCTGAGGTTGCAGCATTGGTTGTGGGTGACTTTGATGCCTCTGTTGAGAGGGAGCTCATTGTTGAAACATAGTCTAGGATGTTGAAGTATGTTGATTCTAAGCATCCGTCATTTCTTGCACTTCAATATCCATCGTTGTTCCCTTACGGAGAGGATGGATTCAGAGACGACATTTTAACTAAGGATGCAAGTGTTAGTACTAGAAAAAAGGCAGATATTACCATGCGTGAGTTCTTTGCATATAAATTGCAAGACAGAGATGGAGAATCACCTATTGTACTTCAATCTAGGAGACTCTTCCAGCAATTTCTAGTGGACTCTTATACCATGGTTGAAACTGATAGACTACATTTTCTTCAATTAAATCAACCGAAGTTAAGAGTTGGACGTTACAAGGGGTTGCATGAGAGCTTAGTCCGTGGTGAAACAAATGCAGCTACCACAGGGCAACGAATCATACTGCCATCATTATTTACAGCTGGCCCCAGGTACATGATGAATAATTGCAACGACTATCCAAGATTATTTATCATTGTGACATGCAATCCCGAGTGGCCAGAAATCAAGCGTTTCGTTGAAAAAAAAGGTTTAAAGCCCGAGGATAGACCCGACAAACTGTGCAAGGTTTTCAAAGTTAAACTAGACGAATTGATACATGACTTGAAGAGTGGAAATGTGCTCGGAAAGATTAGTGAATGTGAGTATGTAATTATATTATGGAATTTACTTCTTCACACATGACCTCAACGTTGTTTTTATTTTAATCAATTAATATAAAGTTGAAAATAACTAATCTCATTTCATGACTGCAGATTCGTGCACCATCGAATTTCAAAAGCGAAGACTTCCCCACACCCACATTTTGTTGTTTGTCCATGCCCAGTACAAGCCCAAAACACCCGATGACATCGACAAGATAATTTTCGCAGAAATTCCAGACCGTAACGATGATCCTGAATTATTTGCAGCGGTCCAACGATATATGATACACAGACCTTGCGGAGCTGAGAATTTGAAGTCTCCGTGTATGAGCAACGGAAAATGTTCCAAGCACTTTCCTAAAGTGTTTAGGATCCGGACCATTATACTGTAATTCATAAAATGAATTTGTAATATAAAGATTTTAAGAGAAGAACATTGATAAATTAAAATTTATAATTATGGAAGTCCTCGTAGGATTTCAAAACCTCGAAGAAAAATGTTAAGCAAAAAATTTAACACAACCTAATTAAGCATTGTCCACTTGTTCTATACTTCTATTCCTGTTTCTTAACCATAAAGCTTTTCATACACTCTGCTAAGTGAGGGTAGTCTTCAAGTAGTTTCCGTTCTGAAAGAGTGTCATCCTCTGTTAGTGGGGTCCATAACACCTCACCAGCCTATAAGAAATTCAAGCTTTCAGTTACAATAATGAAGAAGAAGTGACACTAATATAAAAGTAAAAATCGATTAATTGAATGTCTCTTTGATCTCTTACTAATAATTTGCTTGGGAGAAGGAGAATGGATCTAAGCTTTTGTAAGGCTTTCTTCAAATCTTCAGTTCCATTAGGAAGCTTATGTGCTCCTTTAGCAGCTACCAAGATTGTTACCTGACATATATAAGTACATCTCAAAGTGTAAGAATAAACTAATCAAAATTTCACCCCTTCTGCTCTGAAGTGCTAAGCCACGAAGATAGTCAGAGCTAACTGTGTGTTTGTATACAAGCTAGTGTAACGTAAACCAGCTATCATTTCAATCCACAACAAGAGATTCATTCACTTTTATCCAAAACATAGACCTATTCTTCAATTTTGAGATTGGACCATATGTGTTCTAATGAGGCAACATATGCCTCTAACGGTCAAGGGAACCTATAAAGCAAGGGACTTGCCTCATTTCCCATGAAATGACCCTCAATAATAAAACCCTTACCAAAGAAATGAATGCTTCACTCATTCATATCAAGGAAAGCATTGCAACACAGATGCAGTAGTGTGGTATTGACTGATACAAAATTCACCAATCAAAGTGATAGACTTGAAAATGTTGGAAATTTTAAGCTGCTGCACAAATTCAAGTAAATTTTAGAAACCTATGGATAATGAGATCACACCATACCACTATGTACTCGTTGCCAAGCCCATTGAGAAGTTCCTCTTCTTCAGATTTCCGTGGTTCATTTGTACTTTCCTTTACATTCAACTGCAACATAGTATCACTTGGTTATAGCTAAACAGATTTATTAGATGCAAAATTGAATTGGAAGTGGAGAAAAAAAAAATTTCAAGGCGTGTAAAAAATAACCATTCTGCACGCTGGATTCCAATAAATTGGAGCTCATTTTAGAAAAGCTTAATAATAATCAAACAGTACCGATGTGTCCACGTTGCTAAACTCATTAACACTGGCACTTCTCTTTTCTACGTTGAACAAATTAACTAATGTTTCTTTATCAAATTTTCCCCTTTCTTCATTTGATAGTTGATCATAGCATTTCTTCCCATCCTCGATACTCTGCTTTTGACCAACCTGCCAACAGTTTTTACATCATTAATGAGAACCTCTTAAGAATAACAATTTCCTTGCTAAAATTCTGATACATCATGTTAACTTATCCTACAACTGATACTACAATTTGGCCTTGGCAAAAGGAATGGACTTACAAATGAATATCCTGCAATAGAGTAACTAGGATGCCGATCCAAAGCCTGTATGGTCTCTGTCACAGAAGGTCAGATAGCAAGAAGTACTTCAAATAAAATACCTCTAAAATAATGAAAGTTTAGTGTTGGATAAATCTTCATCCAAAAAATCAATGTCCGAGACTAGAGACTTTTGGATTTAGTTCCTCCAAAGTGAGAGATTTATTTTAGAGAGTAAAGTAAGTCACTACAACTACTGATTCAAAAATCAATTGTTGAGATTTTAAGAATACCATAGTTTGTTAAGCATTTGTACAGTTCTCACCACCTATCTAATCCAGATCAATTGACCAAAACATCATAATACCGATGTTCACGTAATTCAACAAAACCATAAAGAAATATCTCAGAAGACCCACATGATGATTATAAAAATATTACAAGCAATTCATGTCTTCCTGCCACTACCTGTCAATAGATGGCTCACACCTTCCCGAGAGGAAGTATCTGCAGCTTTTGCTATCCGAGTTAGATCCCTTTGTATTGAGCTTCCTTTATTCCCACCAAATATCGCAACCTTAAATGAAAACACAACAATAATAAGCCACTTATAGCATGTTTGGAAATCCTTCTGTGAATAGCCTCTAAGTGCCAGAATTGATTCTAAGCAAAAATAAGTTGATTCAAACATGCTATAGACTCATGGCTTTCACCGCACCTGTACTCTTATACTTCACAAGAATACCAGGCCCCGGTGCAGGCTACAATTATTAAAAACACACTCGCAACCAATTTCTTAAATTTGGGTTAGGACTAACTCTGACATTAAAATCTAGTTTAGGTTCAGGATTGCTCTACCCTTGATAATGATTTACTTACTCATATCTCTAATGAATGTATTGTAGGACCTTAACACAATTACACAAAGGTAGCCACTGGAACAAGAATGATTCTAGAATATATTTGTTAACCTATGTATTAAAGCTACATGAATATATATGCCTCTATCAGCAAATAATTATATAGTACTCATCAACAACAAATTAATCATGATAATTACTAGTAATTGAAGTGCGAGCAGAGCAATAAGGGCTTGTCTAAATGACCGTTAATTACGAACCTGAAGCTTGCAGACAGAAACTGTATTTCCATTGGCGTCTTTACAAAATCCAACAAAAAACACACCAAATATGAAGGTCAGAGCCAACATAAGTACTCCACCGTGCGCTCCCCAGGAAAGCTCATGATTAGCACCAGGAGGAGAAGGGGCTTCTTCTTCACGGCGGCGCTCCATCATTCGGTGCTCGAAATCACGCATGGATGATGATGATTCTCTTTCTGTTTCTGCGGAGGAAGAATCTGAATCGAAGAAATTCCCTCCCATCACGCCTCCTGAGGAGGCCAGAGCCAAGTTGAGTTTGCATGCCAGTAACAACAGCACAAGGAGCAACAGAGCGATGGAACTAGCAGGTCTTGACGCCATTTTCGCATTCAATGATGCAATGGAGAATGAAGAATCTGACTCAACAAAAGGTTTTGATGAAGCAAAAATGGTGCGCTCTGAATCAAACGAAGAAATCCTCAGATTTCATTGAGATCAATATGTGTCGGGGATTGAGGATCTCAAACTCTTTCCGTTCATTGCGGAAACTACGAGCCCCTTTGATGTTCAATGGTTTCGGTGAAATTTACTTGGAACGAGAGTACATATATTAGTTTTGTTTGGCTATTTAGTATTTATAATATTTAGGGATTATTAAGTAAGTGGTCCCTGTGTTTGTACCCGGATTTGATTTAGGTTCCTCATCGGAAAAATCTTAGCAAAAGGTCCCTGTGTTTGTAATTTGTTTTAAGTAGGTCCTCGCCGGTGAACGGAGCTCAGGCCACTGATTACGTGGCATGCTGACAAGATAAGTGATGCATATGTGGAATTTACAACTCAGAAATTAAAATAAATTAAATTAATAAAGCATTTGAAGTTACAATAATAACCCCACTAAAACAACAAACCCTAAACCCCCAAAACCATCTTCATTCCTTTCGTGTTCCTGGTGCTGCATTTATACTCTTCACTCCAAAATTCCCCAAATCGTTTCTGAACCATGAGAATTATGAGTGTTGTACTATTAACATATATTGACAAGCCACCAAGACATAAAATAAGGTCACAAATTCAGCTTCCATGGAAGGTCGAAATTAGAAAACCAGCTAGGGTAATAAATAAGGAAATGTAAATTATCAGAGGAATAGAAATCATGTTATGCCCACACATCGCAAACCCAAATATGCTCACAAGATTCTTAATTCTAATCGTATAAGGGTCTGAACAAAAGGAGGGTTTTTTACAAAAAAACACAAAGAAAACAGGGGTTGAAACAGAGCACGAGAGAGAGATAGAGATGAAGACCTGGAAGCACGTGAGGGCAGAGGCAGACCAACGATGGCAGAAAATTCCAGGGGTGACTTGACGGGCTGCCGGAACAGGGGACGCGAAGCTTGCAGCGGCAGCGGTGGCAAAGAGAGAGACAAGCGGCGGCGGCGCGAGGTCGAAGGACAGCGAAGAGGGAAGTCGATTGGTGCTAGCTCGAGATGAAGGAAGACGGCACCGCGACGAGGCTGGAAGAAGCAAATTGGTGGTGGTATGGGTTCAGAGGAGAGAGGTCGAGGTTGAGGAGAGTGGTGGCGTGAGAGGAGAAGTGGCGAGGAGTTGAAGGAGAGGTGGAGGTGAATCGGAGGTTGAAGGGTGAGAGGGAGAATAAATGTGTTGTTTTAGTGGGGTTATTATTGTAACTTCAAATGTTTTATTAATTTAATTTATTTTAATTTCTGAATTGTAAATTCCACATATGCATCACTTATCTTGTCAGCATGCCACGTAATCAGTGGCCTGAGCTCCGGTCACCGGCGAGGACCTACTTAAAACAAATTACAAACACAGGGACCTTTTGCTAAGATTTTTCCGATGAGGGACCTAGATCAAATCCGGGCACAAACACAGGGACCACTTACTTGATAATCCCTAATATTTATATATAAATAAAGCATGTTTATTTTTTTTTAAGGAAGCACTCAATATGGTTTAGCTTGGGGGAATATAGTCTTTAGTTCTTGGCAGCGTTATGGGGCATTTGGAAGTGGCGTAATAATATGGTTTTTAAATCAACGTCATGGATAGTTCACGAAGCTTGGAGGCGGGTGTGCCATGATTACGAGGAGTTTCGTTTAGGCATGTGGTGCATTTTTAGCGATGATGCAGTTGTGTTTGCGTGCTCTAAATGGGCTCGTCCTTCCCATGATCACGTCAAGCTTAACACCAATGGAAGTTTCCATGACTGTGACGATTGTATAGGTACTGGCGGCGTGTTTCATGATGATCAGGGACAATGTGTATGGCAGGAGGGAATTCGCTCTTAGCAGAAGCAGTGGCTCTCCGTGACGTTCTCTTGATGGTCTGGGATAGGGGGTACCATAAATTAGAAGGGGAGGTGGATTGTAGGGAGCTGCTGGCAGCCATTGATGACCTGGAGGTGGCTCGATTCATGACTGAAATCAAGCAGATTAAGGAACTTCTAGGGAGGAATTGGGTGGTGGTGTTGAGGAGTATACCTCGTGAGTGTAATATGACATCGAATTACCTATATAAACTGGTGTGCCAACCGAGTGATCATTTCTAGTGGATGTGTCGTGCTTTGACCTGGAGACACTTCTTCTAAAGGACACTCTGGGTGTTGTTTAGTTGTTTTTGTTTTTCTCTAGCTTTCCAATGTACCAAAATGGAAAGCACTCAATATATTAAATTGATAACGAGCATCTACAAAGATAGCATGTTCGACATCTGCAGGTGGATTATCCCAATACAACTTATCAAGAAAATTGTAGCGACCCGATTTTCACGAGGGTTATTATCGTAAATATCAACAAATAAAGAACTCACAAAAAGCAGCGGAAAATGAAAACTGAAACGAAACTGATATATAAACTGCCACAAGCGAGAACCACACGAAAAGTAAACTATAGTCAACATAAGCGAGAACCACACGAAGGTAAATCCTTCAGAAGTGAGATGCTAAGAAACAAAAGACTATGACATAGAACCCCAAGAAACCCTACGTCGAGCCACCAAACGCTCCAGGGTCAAATGACCAATAGTCACCTCTGACGGAAGTCCTCCTCCAAAGAAAAAGTCACGCGCCTATCAACTGGCGGATCCTCTAGACGTCGCCCACGGGCTTATCATCGAAATAATTAATAGAGTTAAGAATATGTCGTGGAGGAACAGTAACGTAGATAGTCCCTGGTGATAACGAGTATCCACGGTCAGTCCATATCAATCTCGTCAAGTAGTCCTAATCCATCCAGTACAAGTAGAAATGCGGTAGATATGGCTGAAACTCCACACATCACCAACATCACGATCAAGCAACTGGATCTCATTGTGCCTCGGGTACGACACTTGGTGAAACAAGCACTCCTCCATCTGACGATAAGCGCCCACACAACAAGCATTCAAACAAGCAAGGATCAACCCCAACAATCAAGACCCCATAAAATCATGTGCATAGGTATCAAGGTAATTAAATCACCCAACATTTAATTAATCAACCAGAATTTAATAAATCCATTATGAAAATGAATTATGAAAACGTCCCTAGGGAACGTCTAGGATGCCACTAAAACAAAATGATAGCGATAAGGTTTTACATCAACACTAGGAAGATGAGACGACCATGACACCTCCAGAAAATGAGGGTAAATCCCGCTTGCACGGTGCACCACTTAGACAGAACCACCGGATGACGAATACCGAGCGAATAAAAATCACAGGAACCATTAGATGACGATTAACGGGTGAACCAAAATCACAAGAACCGCCGGATGATGAATACCGGGCGAACCAAAATCACAGGAACCACCGAATGACGAATACCGGGCGATACCGGGCGAACCAATATCACAGGAACCACTAGATGACGAATACCGGACGAACCAAAAACTATACATATGAGTTAGTCGAAATATCTTAACTGTAACACCCCAATTTTGAATTGAGGGATCACATTGTAAATACGCGGAAATAAGTTCGGTAAGCCTCTAAAAAAGATCACTATTTTTTTTAAATCAAATTCGTCGCTCAAATAAATATTTAACAATTATAATCCCATAATTATCATAATCTAACGGAAGAATTAAAAATAAAATATCAACAACATAAAATTCTTCTAAGTTCTTGAAACAATAATATATATAATAAGACTTCAAATTCATCTTCACAACTCCATCTTCATCATCCTCATCTAACATTTCATCTTCAATCTATTCCTCATGCTATTCATATGTGGCGTTAAGCGCCCAAACAACACTCATACAAACAGTAAAAGGTTAACTTCGAAAATAAAATAATAATAATAATCAACAAGTGATAATTTAACAACAAACAGTAAGATCCACATTGAATAACAACAAAAATATAATACAAGACTTTCATTAATTCTCCAATTCATGCAAATTATCCCTAGGATAACTATATGCATAGCTATGACCAAATTTTCCCAGAACAATGGCAGGACAATCACGTGGGACAAGCACCCACCACATTACCCTCGGCCTGATCCCACAGGACAAGCACCCGTCACATCAGAGCCTAAGCAAATCTAAGTAATGCATATGTTATGACTCAAATAATTTCCAATATGAACCAACGGTTCACACAATAACACAATATAGTCATAATATCATATGCCAATTATTTTCAATTTTTCTTGACATATCCATACGTTATATCAATATTAACTTCAAAATCCTCATCACATAATTAACAGTATGTTACAGCATCATAACATATACATCAAATAACCAAATCATTATCCAAGACGTCACAAGTAATTACCTAAAAACAGAATCATGAATATCACAATAGCAATCAACCTATAGAAAGAAGTTACCCTCACCTTCGTGTATTTGGCATCCATTCCAAACCCAACCTATCAATTAATAAATAATAGGCCTAAGTCAATCACTGGAAGTAAGGTGAAAGCCCTGAAACCAATTAAGGATGAAATAACGAAAAACAGTACTGGGCTGACAGGGGCCCAGCGCTTGAGCGCTGGGATGCCAACGCTCATGCGTTGGCTCCCTGCCTAGGACCTGAATCCCAACGCCCAGGCGCCAGGAGCCCAACACTCATGCGTTGGCTCTCTGTCCAGGACGACCAAAAACATCGTTTTTCACCGTTTAAGCCCCGAAAAGTGATTTTAATTAAGGGATTTTATGAAAATCGATTCTACACCATCTTGAAATTATTTTACAGGGCTTAAACATGACAAGAATTAATTTTCTCAAATTAACATAACTGGCGTCAAGAACCTATAGTTTTCTAAAATAGTGAAATACGACTGTAGAGCGGAACCAACCTCATTTTTTCATGGAATTTAATATCGTACTTCTTGCATAGTTCTTCTAATTCCTTTCCGAAATCCGACATCAATCGTGCTTTCCTCTCTTCATGGTTTCTCACAGTTTCCTGTATTACCCTTTATTCTTTCCATCTCCTTTTCAAGTGGATCATCACTCATATGCACAGGTCGATTATTTGAAGGACTCATTGGGTTTAAAGGACCGGCTTTGGAGAGGAATTTCAAACCCAAAATAGAAAATGGTTCTAGTTAGAAATTGGGTTTTCAAACAAGGTAAGAATTCTGAATTGTGTTGAGGGGAGAATACTTACCAAGAATACAATGAGGCCTCGAAGGGAAAGTGTCAGAGAATTTCCAAGGCTTACTCCAACAATGCAGCAGCAACGGGAGGAATTGACAGCAGAACGATAGAAGGAATTATCAATGGAGGAGTGGAGACTTGGCTCTTTCTCAAGAAGAATGTGGAACAGAAAACAAGGGTGATTTTTCTGCAGTGTTTCAAGTCTTGTAGAGTGAAGAAGAGTCGAAGGAATCAGTTTCTCTCCTCTCACTGATGCTGAATGTGTTCCACAAAAGGGGGTGGGAAGTTACTTAGCTTACTCCCGTAATTTTCAACAGCACATTCCCCTCTAAATTTTATTTTCTTTTAATTTATTTTATTAAATTTTTGAATTAAAATTGGGCAGAAACCGAAAAGGATAAAATCAAGGAATATGCTTCCTGGTAAGCATGATGTGCACGCCCAACTTAGAGAGAAAATAGCTGAAAAATTCTCCAAAAACATAATTGAATTGGGGCTTGATTTTGGTTCAAGTGAATTGTTATTTAACTTAGTTAAATTAGAAATTAACCAAGGCATCAAGGAATATTCCCTCTCCAATTTCTCTCAATAAAATTTGAAAATAATAAGGAAAGGAGAAGAAATAAAATCCGCCTTGAACAAGACTCAAACCCTCGCCCCACAAGCAAAATACTCAAGTCTCAACTGCTAAATCAAAGCACATCTTGTTGTAACTCAAGCAATTTAAATTCTTTTCAACCAAGGACCACATCTCAATATCAAAGTTTTCAAGGATCAAATCATAACATTATAAGCCCCAAGGGCTAAAACACAATTACAAATAGTTCAAAGACCCAAAATGCAATTTACAAAAATAGAGGGTCTTACATTAACCAAACCACTCAACATTAAGGGCAAAACTG
This sequence comes from Acmispon strigosus, assembly GCA_030819835.1. Taxonomy (NCBI): domain Eukaryota; kingdom Viridiplantae; phylum Streptophyta; class Magnoliopsida; order Fabales; family Fabaceae; genus Acmispon; species Acmispon strigosus. The sequence goes on from JAUAMA010000007.1 coordinate 36,744,648, forward strand.
TAATCTCAAGTTAATAATCAACATCATTATCAACAGGCATAGATATATTCCGACATTAAATAAATCACGTAAGTATGCATTCAACCTCATATTCACATATAGACTAGACATAAGACTGAATGCCATTAGTCAATACACAAGCAACATATATCAAACATGTGATATAACAATTCATAAGACACATGCAATCAAAATAAACCACAAGCAGCACATAGCATTCCACTCATACAGACTTTTCAAGAACCGAGTGCCCTTACCTTGGCCTAATCCAAGCGTATAACCAATCCAAAATAAGGTCCCCGAAGGAAAGAAAAATCCTTCAATCAATAAATATAACTTACACGTATTAATTCTACGTGAAACTCATGCATGCATGCACACGTAACCCCTAATATGCTTATCTTAATTTTAATATGATTCCCCAACCTTATAAAATAAGAGTTTAATTTTGATGCACTGACAGTGTAAAGAGTTTTACACATGCATCCAGTCATGTCTCTATATTCTCCATTTAAAATAGTTTTACACTTGTTGAAAATTAAACTTGTTTTATATTACATTACATTCCACAATTTTTTTTTTTTTTTTAAAGTATGCAACTATAATCCACCAATAAATTAATTTTAATGTATTGATAGTGTAAAGAAGTTTTACACATGCATCTATCAATTTGTCACGTCATAATTAAATTTAAATTTAAAACTATTATAAATAAATAATAAAAAGATGTGATTAAATGCATGTAGAACTCTTTACATTTAAACTCATTATTCAAACTAAATTAATGTATCAGTGTAGATTTGTTTGGTCACAACAAGAAAATCCTTATTTAGGGTGAGATATTAGCGTTGATCACTAAAAATAAGAGATGGACGTTGTGAAAAAAATTATAAGAACCAAAATTTTATGTAACAACTAAATTATCAAAATTAAAATTTTGAAAAATAAAATAAGGAGACTAAAACAACAGAAACAATATAGAAGGTTAAAATTGTAAAAGAACTAGAGTTTTAAAACCAAAAATTTATGCTTAATATTTACTATTTAAATATTTAGTTGCTAAGTGATAAAGCGGAATTTTTGCTTAACAGTTAAAACCAAAATGACGCAGAACGGAACGATGGTTGTTAGCGTGACCGCGTGAAAATAACCGATAAGATTAGGAGAGAAGAGACTCTTTCCTTCCCCGAATCTCTGTTATTTCAAATTTTATCCAAACGAAACCCATTTATTACTACTGGTATTATTATTATTTTTTCTTCCTTATTAATTCTTATCATTATCATCATTAACAAAGTTCCTCTTAAATAAGTGAAGTTTATAAATAGTAAAGAAAAAGTCAATCATTATTATATAGAAATTCAAAGAGGGTCTCAGAGAGAGAGAGCGAGAGCGAGAGAGTTGGCACTTGGCATTGTGAAAACAAACATAGCAGTGTTTGGTTAGTTGCTTTGGTCTTTGGAAATTGAATGGCTTCAGGAGGCAACCGTCCCGATGACGACGCGGAAGGGTGCGGTGAGGATGCGGCGGCGATAGTGACGGAGTACGAGTCGGTGGAGAAGGCGTTCGAGTCGAAGGCGCTGCCGCCGTGGCAGAAGCAGGTGACGGTGAGGGCGCTGGTGGCGAGCATGGTGCTGTCGGTGATGTTCACGTTCATCGTCATGAAGCTGAACCTCACCACCGGGATCATCCCTTCCCTCAACGTCTCCGCGGGGCTGCTAGGGTTCTTCTTCGTCAAGACGTGGACGGCGGTCCTCGCCAAATCCGGTTTCCTCAACCAGCCTTTCACTCGCCAGGAGAACACCGTCATCCAAACCTGCGTCGTCGCCGCCAGCGGCATTGCCTTCAGCGGTAACCGCCACCACCACTTTCTCTTCTCTCAATTTGTTACATGATCTGTTTTCCAATTGCTCTCTGAACAAATTTAGTAAGTAACAGAACAACGTAATGTTGAAATCAAACTCTACTTTAACCATAAAAAATCATGAAATTGAGTAGTTAAGTGGCTAATGTATTCAATTTCTAGAGAGTTAAACACGCATGCGTTTTCTCGTGCGGTGTATCATGGTGGTGGGTCCCGTTGTGAATCTGATATGGTGGAGATTGTGAAAGGGAGATGCTGGTGTGGTCCCGGCACCGCTCCCCTCCCCTCGTACCAAAAATGACTTATAAACAAAACAATGTAACACTTATGAACACCTTAATTTTTCTCTCTATTTTTTTTTATTAGATCAATCATATATCATATTCACTACTTATCTCTCTTTTCTTCCTTTTTTTCACTACTTATTCTTTTTTTCTTTCTTTTTCTTTTTTTTTGTCTACAAAAAGATGTCTACAAAATATAATTTCCCCTCGTACATCTGTTCTGATTTATTTTAATATTTTGTTTAGTATGGGATTTTCTGTTACTACCGTCTATGGTTAAATATCTAATTTTAAATAATGGATAAATAAATAGACGTAATGGGTTGTGTTGATGGATGAGGAATACCATGTGCGTGTTTAAGGGATAATTTATACTACTTTATAAGTAATTATTAAATTCTTTAAAGGTCAACCTAGTAGTAGTACCAATATCTTTGACGACCTTTGGGCATATATAAGTAATTATTAATAATGCATATAAGAAGCTGTTTGTCAGTTTTCAGTATTTTATAACTTAAAAAACTACTTTTAAGTTAAAAATTGTTTGGTAAAACACTTTTAAAAAAGTTTCATATATGGCGGCGGGGGGCGGTGGCGTGAGGGGGAGGCGGCGGTGCGGTGGCGGTGGTGGCGGTGGCGATGATGGCGTGGTGGTGGTGGTGCGGTGGCGGCGGTGCGGTGGTGGCGGTGCGGTGGTGGCGGTGGCGGTGGTGTGGTGGCGGCGATGCGGTGGCGGTAGTGGCGGCGGTTCGGTGGCGGCGATGGCGTGAGGGGGCGGTAGAGTCGGTGGTGGTGGCGGCGGTGCGGTGGCGGTAGTGGCGGTGGTGGTGGTGGTGATGGCGGCGGCGGTGGCGTGGTGGTGCGGTTGCGGCGGTGGCGTGAGGGGGCGACGGCGGCGGCGGCAGTGGTGTGGTGGCGGCGGTGCGGTGGCGGTAATGGCGGTGGCGGTGGTGGTGGCGGCGGTGGCGTGGTGGCGGTGGTGCGGTGGCGATGGCGTGAGGGGGCGGCGGCGGTGGCAGTGGTGTGGTGGCGGCGGTGCGGTGGCGGCGGCGGCGGTGGCGGCGGTGGCGTGGGGGGGCGGTGGCGGTGGCTGTGGTGGCGGCAGCGGGGGCAGCGGCGGTGGGGTGATGGTGGTGGTCATAATAATAATAAGTTACTTTTAAGTAAAAAGTTCCTATTTCTAGCTTTTTCTAAAAAGTTACTTATTTCTATTTTATGTTATAAAAATAAGTTACTTAAAAGCTACTGAACTTTTTCAGAAAAAGTGTTTGGCCCTGCTTTAGCTTAAAAGTAACTTAAAAGTCATAAAAAAGCCGGGCCAAACACTACCTAAGTCTAAACAAGGTCACAAATAATTCCACTTGTCTTTTGAGAAAGGAAAAAAAATAGGAAAAGAGGTGGAATGAGGAAATTAATGAGTAATGTGACAAGGAAAAAAAGAAATAAAAAAGCGGAAGTGAGAAAGAGATGGGTTAAGAATGATAGAAAGTAATTGACCCAAAAAGAAGAATCATAGAAAGTAGAAGTGGAAAAATCGATGTTTTTTTTATGGTGGAAAAAAAAACTAGTTAGTCCACCTGCTGATAATCTTGTTAATAGAATGATACACGTTATAACTTCATAATATTTTTGCAACCTTTACATGTACAATTGAGCACAGAGCTTGTGGCTCTTATGAAGTTTATAATACAAAATTTTTCACTTTTAAAGAACACATTCTTCCTGAGTTTATTGAATCATGAATTAAATCTCTGGAGTTTTAGTGCCTTAGAAATTAATTATTACTGAGTAACATGGTTGTGTGGATTTTGGATCTTCTATAGTAAACTGTCCATCTTTCTGCCAAGTTTAATCTGTGTTGTCTAGATTACATTTATTGTCATACATTTTAATGTTGTTTTAATAGGGTTTGAGAAGAATGCTATGGCTGAAATTATATATATAGACAATGCCCAAATAATTTACTGCAATTCTAATGCAAGAATATTTCTGTTGTTGACACATCTTTGACTGGTTTTTGCTTGAGCAGGTGGCTTTGGCAGCTACTTGTTTGGGATGAGTTCAGTTGTTGCAAAACAATCTCCAGAAGCTGACACTCCAATGGACATTAAGAACCCGGGCTTAGGATGGATGATTGCATTTCTATTTGTTGTTAGCTTTCTTGGCCTCTTTTCAGTGGTTCCGCTTCGGAAGGTACACTAATCACTAATGAAATGGCATCAAGTAATGAATTACGTATTTATGGGGCAAAAAACCAATTAGTTGGTTTCAATGTAATATTTGCTTCCATGGCATCTGCACTCTTTGGTCACTGATGTTGAATTAACTTCTGTTTAATGTTCCTTGTTACAGATTATGATCGTAGACTTCAGGTTGACATATCCCAGTGGCACTGCAACAGCTCATCTTATCAACAGTTTCCATACAACAGAGGGTGCCAAGCTAGCAAAGTAAGCATTCATGCTTGTGGAACTTTCTTTTCCTTTATAAAGATATCAATTCAGCGCTCTTAATTTCCTTTTAATTCTTTCTTTTAGGAAGAAAGTACACGCCTTGGGAAAGTTCTTCTCCTTTAGCTTCTTGTGGGCTTTCTTCCAATGGTTTTTTACTGCTGGTGATGGCTGCGGGTTTTCCAGCTTCCCTACATTTGGTCTAGAAGCCTATCAAAAAAAGTATGTGTCCACTTATGTTAAAATTGGTTTATAATTCAATTTATGCATTTAGCTCCACTTTTATATTTATCATTTAGTATCTTCATAACAGGTTCTTCTTCGATTTTTCGGCTACCTATGTGGGGGTTGGGATGATATGCCCATATATAATTAATATATCCCTGCTGGTTGGTGGAGTTCTGTCATGGGGTGTCATGTGGCCTCTCATCGATGGTAAAAAAGGAGACTGGTTCTCTGCTGAACTCAAGTCAAGCAGCTTACATGGTCTTCAAGGTTACAAAGTAAGTTGAGTTTCAATATTTAAAGTTTTCAGAAGATGTCCTTATTGTGATCAAATATCTTAATTGCAGTTAATTGGAGCAACAGGGTAGATGGACAATATCCGTTCAGATTAATATTATTGAGGATAAATTTAGCTAATGTGATAGATATTTCTTCTTTAATAAGATATGACAGTATATTAGTGGAAGATCAAAATTTTGCTTCGGTTAACATGTAACAAATAATATAACATGAATCATTACATTGGCGTAACAGATGGGACTTATTTACAAATTAAGTCAAAACATTCACATCTCATGTAGTCATGTCTTCACTTGGGACAACTTGATTTACAATGAATTGATGGTTAGCATTTGCAATTAAACTGACTATATTTTCACATAATTTGGTAAAATGAATTAAGTTGATTAAAATCAGAAGTTGGTTCCTAGCATTGGATAAACTACCATTTCATATATTGTGTTCTGGAATCATACCTATATCTTGTCTAAATAACCATGGCTTTCAACAGAGTAGTTAACTATGTATACCATAGACTGGTCAAGTGTCTGCAGGGCTCTATGATATAGATCACAAATTTTAGGCATTCCTTTTGAGATATTGCACGAACAAAGTGCTGGTATTCTAGTAGGGATTTGTCTTATAATGTAAATGTGATCCAAAATTGTTTTATAAATTCGGGTTTTAGTTAGAACTAGCAATAGTAAACAAATTGCATTCGCAAGATGAAAGAAAGACAGACAGCCCAGAAATGGGAAGACATACAAGTAATTAACTTCTGCCTGAGTGAAGTGCTGCTATAATTCGGATTGTGTTGTTTATTTTGTGATTTTATTTATTTGCAGTGAAAGTTATTAATAGTTTGAATTGACACTCTGAAGTCATTAGTGGATTTGTTGATTAAATGTAATAATTGTGATGAGAAAGGTCATAAAGAAACCTCACTGTAAACAACTCCAATAACTTGGACAGGATTGATAGTTTAGCATCAACATGACAACATATATGACTCAGTGTGCATACTATTTGGTTTTAGTGTGATTTATTGATAATTTCTTCCTGCCGTACTCTGAATGATTTTGTGATTTGTGACTAGTTAAGGAATATCTTTCAGTTGATTGACCTTATTAACTCATACTCCAAACTGCAGATTTTCATAGGCATTGCAATGATTCTCGGTGACGGTCTATACAACTTTGTCAAGGTTCTTGGTCGCACACTTTTTGGCATCTATAAACAGTTCTTCAAAAACGACTTGGACGCAGTTCGTTCATCCGATGATCCAAACTCAGATGTCCCAGCTCCTTCACTTTCCTACGACGAGAAGCGCAGAACCGAGGTGTTCCTCAAGGACCAAATCCCCGCCTGGTTCGCCATAGCTGGCTATGTTTCCATTGGAATAATCTCCACCATCATTATCCCCCACATTTTCCACCAGCTGAAGTGGTATCACATTATTGTGATTTACATCATTGCACCACCACTAGCATTTTGCAATGCCTATGGGTGTGGACTCACAGACTGGTCCCTCGCAACCACCTATGGAAAGTTGGCCATCTTCATAATTGGTGCATGGGCAGGGGCCTCTCATGGTGGGGTTCTTGCTGGTTTGGCTGCATGTGGTGTCATGTTGAACATTGTGTCCACAGCATCTGATCTAATGCAGGACTTCAAAACAGGTTACATGACATTGGCTTCACCAAGGTCCATGTTTGTGAGCCAAGTTGCCGGAACAGCCATGGGGTGTGTTATATCCCCTTGTGTCTTCTGGCTTTTCTACAAGGCCTTTGGTAACATTGGACTTCCTGACTCAGCATACCCAGCTCCTTACGCGCTCGTTTACCGCAACATGGCGATTCTGGGGGTGGATGGCTTCTCAGCTCTTCCGAAAAATTGCCTCACGCTCTGCTATGTGTTTTTCGCCGTCGCCATAGCTATCAACCTCATTCGAGATTTGGTCGGAAAGAAGTGGGCTAGATTTATTCCTGTTCCTATGGCCATGGCGATACCGTTTTATCTCGGGAGCTATTTCGCCATTGATATGTGTGTTGGAAGCCTGATTTTGTTTATCTGGCAGAAGCTTGACAGGGTTAAGGCTGATGCATTTGGATCAGCTGTGGCTTCTGGTTTGATTTGTGGGGATGGAATCTGGGCACTTCCTAGCTCATTTCTGGCTCTGGCAGGTGTGCAACCACCTATCTGCATGAAGTTTTTGTCCAGAGCAGCAAATGGTAAGGTGGATGCATTCTTAGAATCTTAACTACATCTTGTGTTTTTAAGGGATTTATATATACATTCGTAGTACATGCTTTTACCTCAGTAGTTACTGATCTCTCCTATTTAGATGTCAATTAATGTGAATGAACTAATTAAATTTGGCTTCTCTACTTCAGTCTTTACTTTAAAGGGAAAAGCAAATCTTTATGGTACAATGATAATAGTTAATCAAGATTACATGTAAAACAATCTATCGTTTACATACGGTTGTAACACTGTCTAAATATCCGTTAGGCGAGCATAAAACGTCCATTTTTCCAGAAGGAAAATGTTTATTTTTTCCGTTCAGCGGAACGCTAGACAGACTAAACGTGTGTACACGCAAACTATATAGTACAACAGGTATGAAGTATGAAGTTTCATTTCAATCCAATAAAAAAGTTTCTTTCAATTTTTTTGTCTCTATGTGAGTAATAGCACCTACTTAACTTATGATCAATTGACTTGAAATAAAACCAACAATTTCTTATAGGTAGGGAGGATAATTTGTTAGGAAGACCTACCATTTTATGTGATCCCTGATCCTTAAGGAGGTTAGTCTCATGGCTAGATACTTTGGAAAAAAATTGACTTAAAAGAAGAACCATGAATATCAATTTTCTCTGAGATGAGTACAATATATAATATATAAGGAATAAAGATTGGTAGACATCTAAAGGGTCTAGACCACTAGAGAGATAGGAAGAAAGAAGAGATATTAGAAGAAAAAGATAGAGAGAAAACATAGGTGTTCAGAAGTGTCTGTACTGTATATGTGTACATAAATCATTACGCATATATAAAGGCTAATAATACGAATCCAAATGTATCCTAATCCAACCTTACTTTCTGAATATGAATGAAGGATTTTTCGGATATAATTTTTGAATTTTGAAAAAGATGTTTTTGACTTCTAAAAATGATTTAAGAAGTGTCGCAATCGGGGTCGCGGCGGGACGCTGCAAAAAGAATATTATAATCAGACAGAGTCGCTACTAATGTTTATTAAAGGAAAACACTAGAAAATCTAAAAAATGATAAACGGCCTACGAAACCTAAAATCTAGATTCAGGAGTCTATTACACGTGAGAAATGTGTTAGCACTCTATAGCGCCCGTCTAAACAGTACCTAAGATTGCTTGTGTAATTTTCTTAGCTTTCTACATTATTTATTTTACCCTTATTTACCTTTAAATTTCTTTATTATTTAATTCCTAATTATTCCTAAAAAAAGAGAACAAAATATTTTATTTTTTATTTATTTAAAATGATAGGTGTGAACCTATTTCCTACGTACTTCCTTCAAATGGAATTTTAATAAATTTTATTTATGAAAACAAGCAGAAAGTATAAGGGACGACATCCAACTAGTGAACGAATTATTTATATCCGAATTAATTAATTAAATTTTTATTAATAAAAACAAATAAAGATAGCGTAAGGGACAACATTCCACCAGGATTATTTAGTTTTTTAAGCGAGGATTACTATATATTTTAAATTGACATATGTAGCCATGTTAAGAATAACAAAACAACAAAGATGGCAAAAACAAAAACAAAAAATTATCCTCATAACATAACATGAACTTACAAATAACATACAGTATGCATAAAAAAAGGATAAAAAAGAAAGAAAGAAGAAAACAAACCAAAAAAGAACTGAAAAAAGGAAGAAACGGCACGATGATTGATGATGATGGCGACGTAAGGAAGAACAGAAAGGCGGTGGTGCAACGGCCTGGATGGAGAAGGAGCAGCGACGGCGGCTGGAAAAAGGAGAAGAGCGGCGCTGACTTGGTGAAGGAGAAGTGGTGACGACGACGCGGGGGCGGCGACCGCGGTGAAGTGAATGGAGACGGCGGCGCTGCGGTGGTGAGTTCGTTGGGGCGAGGGAGGACGTGCTAGGTGTTTGGCGTGTTGATTGATGGAGGATGGCGCAGCGGCGGCGGCTTTAGGGAGAGTGAGGGAGTGTGCGGCTTGGGAGAGAGGAAGGGTTGGTGGCTGGTTTCGGTTTTTGTGTGAATGGCGATGGAAGCCGATCGGAGGAGGAGGAGTGGTGGTGTGTTTGGTCGAGGAGTGTAAGAAGATGATGGGGACGGTGGCTAAGGGAAAGGTGGTTTCAGCACTGGTGGAATGGAAGAAGAGTGACGAGGATGAGGGAGGAGAGAAGAGAGATGGCGCTGGTGCGTTTGAAGATGGAAGTTGCAGCCAGGACTTCGTGGTAGAGAGAATTGGTGATGAGAGGAAGAGATGGAAGAAGAAACACCTCTTTGCAGAGAAAGAACAGGGTATGATATGTTTTTCTAAATCAAATAAGAAGGGGTATATATATGCATGTGATAGATGATATTGATAACAAAAAATTGTTATAAATAATTCAAATTGCAGATAAATAAAATTAACAGAATTCTAACTAACTAATAGAATTTATTAAATATTTAAATTTGAATTTGTAACAAATATTGTCATCAATATTATCATACATATTTAAAGTAAGGCCATTTTTCTCTAATTATATAAAAATGAGTTCGGACAAAAATAGGTGTCAATAAGGATTTAAGGGATAGAACAGCTTACACCACAGTCAATAACTTCATATTGAATTTTTTTTTCCAATTAAACCATTGTATTATAACTATTTGCCACCTTGATTAGTTGTGTCCACTTTAAAAACTTAGCTATATAACTATAGTATATAATCATTTCCAAAAAAAAAACTATGGTATATATTATATAATACTTCCTCCGTACCAAATTATAAGACCCTTTAGAGACAAACTCGGTGTCCTAAATTATAAGACCCCTTCTAGCTTCTAGATTTCAGAAAAAAAAAATAAGTTTTTCCTTTTTTACCCCTTGCATTCATTATATTTTAAATTCCAAAACTTTAATTACCATCTCTACTAATTACTTCTTTCATATTCCCAACCAACTTTTGGTATATCTAATACTTACATTAACAATTTTCAGATTTTTTTAAATAGGGACATATTTGGAAGATTTGTATAAAAAGTAACAAAACCAACATATTAATTAGCTTATTACATGTTTTCTTAATAGGCGTGATTGTCTAGATATGACCCTATAATTTGGGACGGAGGGAGTAAAACAATAGTGCTATGTTGCACGACAGACTTTGAGGCGTGTAATTTGGCAGTGAATAATAAAAGAATAATTAAATAGTAATTTAGTGGTAAATAAATTTTTAATGAGATTAATTACCACCAAATTATGGAGGGTTTCGATAGTAGGTAAATTTAAAATTTGAAATTTCGTCTACCGACAACTTTGATGTGCAAAATAACATAGTAACAATTTTTATATTTTAAGTTAATAAAATGATTATACTGATAAAGAGATAAATCAATAAAGACAAATTAAAATAATTTTTTTACATTTTATCAATTAATCAAATCCAAAATAAATGAGCTAAACATGAAAATCGAAACATTTCTTTCCATAATTTGACGTTTGGATTTTGCAAGATATTAAGGTGTTGTAAAACCAAACCAAATAACAAGAAATAAGGCGTTGCTATTGGCGCCATCCCGACAACTATTAGCGTTATCCTAATTTTTTGAAAAACTGGAAATATCCTTTTAAAAAAAACAACTCCCCGCTACCCCACTTTCCCTCCTCAAAAAATTCCTTCTTCTTCTTCCCCATTGTTGTTCTGACTTCCTCATTTACCCTTCCCTTCCCCATTTATGTTCTGACAATCGACTCACTGCCGCTGTTGTTGGTCCGCCGCCACTCTCCGTCTCCGTCGCCGTCACTTGCTTCGCCTCGCCGTCGCATCCTCCTCCCCCATTTCCGTTTTGGTTTTTCCGCAATTTTTAAGTGTGGAATTTTTTTTTCCTGGATCGTGTTTTTATACGCAGTTTAAACTGCGACCTCATCGTCCTCTCTCTATCGTCCTATCTCTATAGTCTGCTCTCCATCGTCTGCTCCGTTTTCTCTATCGTCGCACCGTCTGCTCTGTTTTTTCTAAGGTCCAAGAAGGTGAACAAGAAAGATGAGTCAAAATAATGGAAATTTCCCTGCAAATCTCCCCGTTCTCGATGGCAAAAACTAGGATCGTTGGTGAATCCAGATGAAGGTGATTATTGGCGACCTTAGATGCAGTTTCAAACTGCGTATGTACGCAGTTTGAAACTGCAGGCGGAAAAAAAAAATTTTACCGATGGGTATTCACGTATTTTCCATATTTTTAACTATCGAGATAACACCAATAGCAATGCCCACCAATAAAAAGAAACAAATTCTATTTTCTTTAGTGTACTATTTAGTACGGTGAAGAATCAAATTATCACTATATTGCATCCTTTTTCTACTTCTTCCAAGTGCAGGATAACCCCAAGGAGTTACGGATTTTTTTCTACCAATTTGGTCCCTTTCATACCAAAGGCAAATTCTATGGCACGCATAAATTTTTTTGGGTGTGATACCAGTATAAAGTAATTCAATAGATTATTATCATGTTTCTCAAGGTAAATGCTACATATTTTATTTTACTTATCAATTAACTCCATTCCGTAAATTTCATTTTTTAATAAAAAAACGAGCAGTGGAGACGAATGATGGTGGTGGAGACGCGCGCAAAATAACCATCGTTGAGGGTTGAATAAAGCCCAAAAAACACAACTCATAAATCTCACATTCTAAGAATGAAACCCATAAATCTCACGTTCTAAGAATGAAACAGTTCTAAGAATGAAACACTGCATTACTACAATAGAACAAAATAGATTTTTTAACTAATACATAACCCAACTCATTTTGAGTACCCCACATTGATCTGGCTTAGGTACGACTTAGGTAGGACAGCAAACACCAATTTAAAATCATCTAACTCCATTCCAGCTAGTGGTGCACACAATGCAGGAAGTCTTACGGTGGAGTTGATTAATAGCGACAGCAATGGAAGGAAGAGATCATTGATGCTGTGTTTTCTGGATTTGAAGCAATTAAGATCAAATCTATTCATCCTTTGTCGCTACAGCAGAGCGAGGACCAGCTGATGTGGAGTTTCTTGTCGCATGGAGGCTACACCGTATGCATATCCTCAGATAGCCAGTTCTGGTCGAGAATTTGGGATGTTGAAGATTATCCCAGGTGCTGCGAACTGATATGGCGTGCTGCCCATGATGCTGTGCCAGTTCGCCATAATCTTCTTGGTTTGGGTAGAGTCATGCTCCTTCAAGTGTTTATCCTCTTATTACTCCACTTGTATTTCTGCTACTGGTTTTAGCCTTTGAATGAAAGGCCTTAATTTTCCCTAAAAACAAACAACATGATTTTAATCACTCTAACATGTATGCGACTCTATTCTTTTGATGAACAAATATGAATATGATCATCATAGGTCACTCGAATTAGAATGCTATACACGTAAATATAGCACCAGATCTGATGTTGCACTCACATTCCTTCTATTATCTAACAATACACTGATCATCTTTATTTTAGTAATATTACACTAACTATTTCTGAAGTTTATTGTTATTGCACTAACTTTCTCTAAGATTTATTATCATTATAACACTCAACACTCCATCATTACTCAAAATAATATATGAAGGAGAGGAGGTGAATACATTTTGCAAACTAGAGAGAAGGTTCAATGCAATAATATTAAACCTCACAGATGGATGCAGTGCAATTTTCCCTATTTATATTTAATTTGTTATTTATATATCTTGTAGACCTAAATCAATAATACCCAGGATTCGGGATCATTTAACAGAAGGGGATTTTTTGGTTTCAAGAGAAAAACGAGAACGGGGGATTTAACTAAGGATTCTTTACCTATTTTAAATTTGAAATTCAAAGAACCAATAAAACTCTAACGGTTAATAAGTAGTGCTAGTTGTCCTAATACGGCTAAGTATATTTTATCAATTCCTCTTCCTTGTGTTTCACATAATGATTATTTGTTTTGGCCTTTTAATGAAAATGGTATCTATTGTACAAAATCTGGTTATAACTTTATCATGCAGAACCAGGTTTCCTTCGTGGCCTCCTCTTCGGGGGTTCCATCGATGCCGTCTCAGGCTTGGAAGCGTCTGTGGCGGTCTTGTGCCTTGCTGCGGTGCAAGGAGTTGGTATGGCGTGCAGCTCTGGATATCTTGTCGGTTAGAGGTCGTTTGCGGCACCGAGGTGTGGACATTGACCCTTCATGTCCATGTTGTGAGGTGGTAGAGTGCGAGACGATTTCCCATGCGCTTCTTTATTGTCCGGATTTAGTTCAGGTTTGGTTTGGTTCGTCGATTGGCTTACGGGTGGGTGACTGGCCCGATCTCTCCTTTGCTGATTTCTTCCTCAGGTTCTCGGAGATTGCAGATGACTAGACTCTCCTTTGCTTTATCACTACGGTCTACTGTATTTGGGAGAGGAGGAATCAGATTGTCTTCCAGCAGAGGCGGACGCCCACACCGCTTATGTTTGATCGTGTGGCTGCTCTCCTTGGGGTTCCGGACTTGCATGCAGTTCCCCGCCAGTCTATGGTGTTGCCTTCTAGTTGGACCCGACCGCCTAGAGGTATTTTTAAGCTTAATTTTGATGCAGCTCTTCGAGACTTGACTTTGGCTTGGCTTTGGGATGGTGGCCCGGAACTTTGAGGGTGAAGTTCTCGCGTCGGCGACCGCAGCTACTATCATGGTCTCGTCCTCCGTCATTGCGGAGGCTCTGTGTTTCCGTTGGGCGATCTCCACTGCTATTGACTTGGGCTTCAGAAGGGTCATGTTTGAGACTGATTGTCTGAAGCTCTTTGATCTTTGCCGTCGTCCGAAACCTAGAGGATCTTATCTTTTTTCTATTATTAGGGATTGTCGTTCCTTTTCTTGTCATTTTGATTTTATGGATATTTCTTTTGTTAGGCGGGGAGGCAACATGGTTGCTGATTCTCTTGCCAAATTATATTTCTCTATGTTGCCTTTGGTCTGAGTTGAGCATGCTCCTCAAGAAATTTTAACTGCTCTGCAGCATGATGTAGTGACCTCTGCCCCTGTTCTTGATTAATATATTTATTCAGTTTCAAAAAAAATGCTAGTCGTCCTAGTTAGTTTTTTTTATGTTGGTACGATCCTTGTTAATTTTGATTTTAATGTTAAGTTAGTTATAGTTAGTTTTGACTTTTTATTTTATTTTCCATATCTAATCCTAACAATTCAAATTCAAATTCAAATTCAAATTCAAAATAATCCTTCCCTTATTAAAATCTCTCCTTGTATTTGAACAACCTTTTATTCCATGGATTTTTATTTACGATTATTCCATGGAATTAGACTTAACTTTTGGTTGTTGGTATGTACCAATTTTTTTTATAGGTTTAATGGTTCAACATGTCCCTAAGTTTGTACTAATGTTTGCGATTGGTCCTTCGCCGGAAAAAAGTTTGCTATAGGTCCCTCAATTTGCACCAAGTTTGTATTTAGTCCCTGCCGGAAATCAGAGCTCCGGCGATTACATTCGTGACGTGCTGACTGTGTAAGTGATGATTATGTGGAATTTTTAATTTTTTTTAAAAGAAAAACATGTCAGAAAAACCTTTTAATTTTTAAAACTCTCAAATTAACTTATTATCAATTTAACCCCATTAACCTAATCATCTCAATAATCAAAATTAGAAATCCCTAAACCCCAAATGCATCCTGCAATCCCTAAAATTCAACACAAGAAAAAACTCATATCATAATTATTTGATTTTTCTTTCCCTTCCCTGATTTTTGCAAGGTGGGTTGTCATCCTAACTTAGAAAAAAACTCAGATCATAACTCAGAACAATATTCCACCCATATCCCTCTTTCCCTTCCTTGATTTTTTCTCATAATTATCTTCTTCCACATAAAACCCCCACATTTCAACAGATCTGGGTTTCTGCACGAGCTGCCATGCTACGAAGAATCTTGTGTTGTTGCTAATTCCCCCCAAAGGTGAGACCTTTCTTCCCCTTGATACCTGTGGTTGTTAGGGTTCGCAACTTCAAAGTCAGAAGTAGCATGGGGAGGGAAGAGAAACTGAAGGCGAAGACAACAGAGCCTGAAGCAAACGCCAACGAAGGCAACTGAGCCTGAAGCAAACGCCAACGGGCCGGACTCCTATTCGAGACCTGGTTGTGATTGTTGATATTCGTCCAATTTTCTTTACTGGGTTTGCAAAAGAACCCGGTTGGGGGTTTTGTGCGTGGCTTTGGTACGGTGGTCACAGAAACTCTCGATCTCTTCACCTCATGTTTCTGGATGTGATTATTGGTTGTGCTCTGCTGGTGTTGTGATTAGTGGTGGTGTTGTGGTGGTGAGGCATGGTGGTAAGAAGAAGGAGAAGGAGAAGGAGAAGAGGAAGGGGAAGGGGAAGGGGAGGAAGAAGAAGAAGAAGAAGAAGAAGAAGAAGAAGAAGAAGAAGAAGAAGAAGAAGTTATTAAAAAATTATGATAAAAGTAGTTTTAAAAAAGTAGATCATGCTAACCATTTCCATGTTGGTATGTATTATTCTAATAGGTTTCGTGGGTCAAACATGTGAAAGTGGATGATATAAGGTGAACTACTAATTAAGTAGTGCACCGTGCACCACCAGCTTTTAGCTAATAAGATCACGCCAAGTGTCCAGGTAAGTAATCGGTAACCGGTAACCGGTTCTACAGGTTATTTTATTTTTATAATTTATTATAATTTTAATTTGTTAATTACTATAAACCCATTTTTCTCTATTAATCTTTTTATTATAATTCATTTTTACCCTTTTTAAAAAAGGGTAAAAATGTAATTAACTAATTATTATTATTTTGAATTTTTTAAATATCAGGTAAAAAAACCTACTGTAGCAGGTCATTTAGAGTGGTGCATGGTGCACCACTTACGGTGCAAGTGCACCCTAGAACCACCCTAATTAACATGCTTTTTAAAAAAGTTAATTGTGAAAATAATGCATATGGTGTAGAAAGGTGGCATTTGACACTTGAAAGAACATGTGAGCAATTTGCTTGTACCTCACTGAAAAGATTTCTAGCCCGACATTGGAGAAGGCACTATCTTAAATCTAAGCCTTTTTGCTCCTTCAATTAGGTTCCATATTATCAATAAATAACAATATCTCCAACCATATATACCTTTTATTTTTCTTAGACTATTTCTCTTATGCGCTTTATAAAATATAGAGTTATGCCAGTTTTTTTTGTTAATATCTAAATTATTAATTTTAAATTTCATTTTATCTGCCATGACATGGTATTTATTACATTAAGCAATAACTTATTGGTTAATTATGAGAGATTACGGCAATCAAGGGGTCATGAAAAAAGTTATTATTTCTCTCACTGTCTATTTCATCTAATGACATCGTATGACTTCCCCTATCATATATTCCTTGTTTATCCTCCTACTTTTAGTGTACATACAATAAGTGATATCGACCTATATTTATTTTTTGATAAGCTAAACAGGTGTTTTACCTCATCTTTATCCTTATAAATTATTTACTTTTTTCACTACTAACAAATCTATTATATGTGTTTTATTTAATGATAAAGTTACCAGAATGGATGAGTGGCGTAATACAGCTAGGTCATCGTATGTTAAGAAATTTTGTGAAAATCTAATCATGTAAAGCAACATTGATAGAGAAATATTGCATTATTAACAATGACACATGCAGAGGAAAATAAATTCAGGATATCATGAGCGAAAAGCCCTCCTTAACTGGCATTTTTGGGACAAGAACAATGTGTCAAAATTCTTCTCCCCAAAGAAGACAAGAAGAGATGCGGTAAGCTATTTCTTCAATGTCTTTATCCTTCGACTAAGAAGTTACCAGAATCGGGTGACTCGAGATAAGATTCATAGTGATGACGAAGAAGGATTTGAATTTGGATCTTTCAGTGGTTTCGGGATTGGAGCTCTCAAGGGTCTAGGCCCAGGTGATGATTTCATGGAGTGTGTACAGAACAAGCAATGCTTTGATTTCAAGAATGTGGAGAACAAGCAATGCGTTGATTAAAAGTAGATGAAAGCAACCCAATGATTTCATCTACTTCCAATTAGAGCATTACTTGTTCTCTACACAATCCAAACCAAAGCACTGCTTGTTCTTTACGCACTCTGCGAAATCATCACATGGGCCTTTAGACCCTTGATAGCCTTGATCCCGAAATCACTGAAAGGTCCAAATTCAAATCCTTCTTCATCATCACTATCAATCTTCTCTTGAGTCACCCGATTCTGGTAGCTTCTTAGTTCAAGGATAAAGACATTGAAGAAATAGCTTACCCCATCTCTTATTGTCTTCTACGGAATGAAGAATTTGGACACATTGTTCTTGTCCCAAAAAATGCCAGTTATGTAGGGTTTTCCCCCCATGATATCCTTAAATTTCTTTTCCTCTACATGAGTCCATTGTTAATAGTCCAATATTTCTCTATCAATGTTACTTTATAAGACTAAACTTTGACAAATGTTCTTAACCATACGATGGCATAACTGCATTACGCTCCTCATTTCTTTAGGTAACTTGCTCACTAAATAAAAACATATCATAGATTTGTTAGTTGTGAAAAAGTAAATAACTTATAATGATAAAGATGAGGTAAGCATCAGTTTAGCTTATAAAAAATAATGATAGGTGAATATCACTTGCTGATTATACATTAAAACTAGGAGGATAAACTAGAAAGATATGATATGTGAAGTCATACGATACCATTAAATGAAAGAGATAGTGAGAGAAAAATGATTTTTTTCATGACCTCTTGATTGCTGTCATATCTCATAATTGACCCATAAGTGATTGCTTAATGTAATAAATATTATGTCATGATAGATAAAATGAAATTTGAAAGTAACAATTCAGTTATTATAAAAAAGTGACATAATCCTCTAATTTAAATAGCGCATGATATAGATAGCCTAAGAAAAATAAAGTGTATATATGGTTGAAGATATTTTTATTTATTGATAATAGGGAACATAAATGAATGAGCAATGAGGCTTAGAGTTAAGATAGTAACCTCCTCCAATAACACGACTAGATATCTTTTCAAGTGAGATACAAGCAAATCGCTCACATGTTCTTTCAAGTGTCAAAAGCCATGTCTCTACACCACGTGCATTATTTTCACAATTAACTTCTTTAAAAAACTGGTAAGTTTGGATCTTATCATCCACTTTCACATGTTTGACCCACGAGACCTATCACAATAAAACATATCAACAAAAGTTTGTTTTAGTTAGTCTTGTTCAAGCATTGAAATCGAGATAATTAAATGTGGGACACTTATGTCATGTTGCTTGGGACACTTACCTCATCAATTATGCAGAGTTGTGATCCACCCCAAATGACGTACCCCCTAGAGGGTGGCGTTCCTCCACCATGGTCGCTTAAAGGGGATAGGGAACAATTCCCTCAATTGGGTTATGCGTACGATCTGAAGAAGACATGGAAATTCAAAAGAAACCAAATAATAACCCTTAGATGAAAAACAAAATCAATGGAGAGGAAAGCCCTAAGGTAGAATATAAAATAGTAAAAGGTATGAATAGTAAAAATAAGTTTGATTGTTATCCTCCATCGTAAATTTCTAGATTCGTAATTAGTCATATTTTTAATTGTACTCATTGGAGAAAAAATAAAAAGGTGAGAAACAAATCAATGAAATCATATTTTCATAAAAATTGCACCATATAAATCAAGAATAAGAAAACATACTCAATATCATTTCATAGTAAACTAATGGTAATGTTAGCACTATCACAATATATTGAATCATGTAACTAATTAAGACACTGCATTTGAAAGAGAAACATTCACCAAAACAATCACAATCCAAATTAGTAAATCCTTGTAACTTTTACGTGGTTTTACAAAAATCGATGATCGGTTCAACCAATCAAACTGAGAATCAAACCAATGGTCGGTTTGAGCCACTTTTTCAATCAGACATGCAAATGAATAGGTGTGAACAGTAATAATCGATTATTTTTAATTAAGAAAAAATCGTTGAAATGGTATAATCTGGCCGACCTAAAAAACTCAGAAAAAACAAGAACATGTCATGAAGCACATAATTGGGAATTAGATCACTACAAACCCTCTGATTATGACTGAAGTTTTGTGGTGGTATCGCAGCAATTGATTCTCCTACACCATTCTTCTATTTATTCTTCGGGAGCACACTCTTTCACTGCGAATGAGGATCATTTCGAACAACCTTTTCCTCTACATAGATCCAAGAAGAAAATAATTTGGGGAATGAAAAGGTATAAGGGAATATTTATTTGAGTGCGAGATCTAGAAGCGGCGGCTGCGATCTGCAATGTTGTGTGCTTCAAATTGAGCAATGCAGATATCACTTATATACTAGTTAGGGTTTGGGAGTTTGGGCTTACCTATGTATATTTTGTGTGTTGGGCCTTTCATACTTTCATTGGGCTAATTTACTTATGAACTTTTTTTTATTTTAATTTTTTTATTTAAATAAATATAAAAATGGCTATTGTGTTTTTCGAAACCCTAGCAGAAAGTTGTGCGTTGATGACTAATGGTTTAAGGCTATTTTCCTAGTTTATTCTCATATAGTTTAATATATTATATTTAGGAATTTTTGGTCATTTTGGGAAACTTTAAGCTTAGCTCATGCATTTTTTATATTTCTAGGTTGTTTAAGGATACTCATAGAATTATTAAGTATATTTATGTGTTTTTCGTGGTTTTGGTGTTGTAGATTTCATTTCAATAATTTTGCTGCATCTTTCATAGGCTGGATCTCCTAGCTCAGACATCTTCTTGGTGACCCGACTAGTAAAATTGAAGATCAAATAGTCAAGAACAACATATCAAAATTTCAGTCAGATCCGATGGCGAACGAGCTCGTATGAGCCATTTTATGAAAAGAGGTCAAAGCTATCAAATAGCCAGCGTGAATGCATCCCAAAATAAGTGACCATAGTTACCGTGGCTGCAGTGCATTAAGCCACCGCAACTGTGGTGCGTTCAGTGTAAACCAAAATGTAGGTTTTTCGACCAGGAATCGAATTAAGGGAAACTGGGAGGACTTTTTCGAAGATAGAGAGCAGAGGAGAAGTTCCTGGAGGCTACCACCGGGGAGTTTCTAGGTTTTTACCTTTCCTTAGTAATTTCTATGGTCATGCTTGGCTAAAATCTCTCTTTAGCACTTGGGATGTGGATCATTTTATAGTTTCGTTTCAGTATTTTAGTTGATGTATGAATGGTTGTTTTCAACCTATGAATTTACCTTCAGTTATATTATTGCTTGAATCGATGCAAGTATCATCTTTTGTATAGTGAGAAACTAAAGTTTGATTAGGATTTAGGGAATCAAAGGGTAAATTGATTAGTTTTTCTCCACTTCCTTAGGAATAATGGCAGGAACTAAAGTGGTGGTTGGATTTTAAATCATTAAACTTCACTTCAAGGGTCTAGGTGCTAAGAAATTAGACTTAGTAATTGAATTGGAAGTCTTGCTTGTGTAAGGAATTAACTGGTAGGAATAAAGGCTAGATCACCAAAGAGAGAATTTTTTTATACAAAGGCTAAATTATCACAATCAAATTATAATCGGTGAAACCAAACTCAGGTGCTACCTTCTTCGAATAATCTTTCACAAGAAGTTTATATTCAATTTTTTTGTTGATTTTATTTTAGATTATTTTTAATACATAAACATTGTTGTATGAGAGAATAATATAATAATTTATAACGAGAACACTAATTCCTTTGTAGGTGTTAAAATATTGATGGCAGTGACTGGAAATCTGTTCATATGTGAGCTTAGCGGTTGTGGTGGTGATTGTTTCGAAAGGTTCAAAAGGTCCTATGACACATTTGTTAGTCCAAAAGTCTCACAATTAAGTAAGTATTTGTTGGCACTTAAAAATCCGTAACGGCTAGTTAGGAGCCGAAGAGTCACTCGAGTAGATTGGAGAACATGGTCGAGCAGAATAGTAGCCGATTTGAGTGGGTCTAGCCGATTGGAAGCACAAGTGATTGGCCAAAGTAAATCGAGTGTACAAGGACAAGATTCAGGGAAAATGCAGAAACTTAGACTTCAAGTAGGATGAGTCATCAGGTTTCTTGAAGCTTTTCACGTGTAACAGTAGTTATTGAGCTCGTTCCCGCGAAAATATGAGAAAGTGGTTGCGAGCTAGCAAATGCAATGAAGAATGACTTAAACAAAGCCTCTAGGTTGACTAGGAGAAAGGGAATGACGATACCCCACGATTTTGTAAACACTTGTAATGACCGGAGAACGTGGGGTGTCACATGTTCCTTCCAACTGCCAAGTAGTTAGTCGATTTGCCTCTATAAAAAGAGGAAGAGTCATTTGTACAAACACACACAATCAACTAATCAAAATCTACAAATTTCCCGCATTTTATCTTTATTTTACTTTTCAGCCATTTAATTTTTTTATCTCTTTCTACAATTAATCTTTCAGCTGATTTACAGCTTTCAGCCTTTATTTTCTTTACCGTTTTTTAGCCCCTTACTTTCCTTAGGAGTAGAACTTAGTTCATAACCAAAGTCCTATTTTAACATCCTTCAATAGCGAGGCACTAAGAGCTTTTTGGAGTATCTTAGGAATACATATTGAGGAACAGAGTCCCTTACTTGATTAGGGAATCATAGTTAGTTTTCCAGCCGGCCACATGGCTTTCTGATTGACCGCATCCATTTCTTAATCGACCAAATCTATTTGTGAACCAAAACATTGGCACGCCCAGTGAGACCACTCTTCCTATTGGACGATTTCCATCACCTACTCACGACCTAAATTGGTTTATGCTGTTAAGGTCTGGAAAGAAATGGAGTCTTCAAGCAATCACCAAATAAGTAGTAGTCGTACCTCGCCCGCTGGTACTGCTTCTACCTCCACTACAAGGCCAGTACAAACATGGCCTGCTACGGATCCTGCTGGCCACACCATTTCAGATAGCTGCAGCGAATATTTCTCCTTATGTTGAAGTCGTTGAGACAACAAATGAAGAGAGAGATTGAGCATGGTTACCACAACTTCCTTCATTTGGCAGCAGATTAACGATATCATCACTCAAGTCTCTAAGAACTTGGTCAAAATCGTCAAACCCATGATGCACAACGAGATGCACTTTTCCAAGGAGGATTTGCAACAGCGAGGACCGGATTTTCCGCCCCATGCTGTTCAAAACGTGCCCACACTCGGGGGGTAGACCATTCAAGGTTATCCCCACACGACTTCCCTTCAGTATGGACAAGTTTCCATAGCAAGGCGTGGAGAAGGTGTCAGAATTGGCAGTTCCCACAGCCAAATTTGTCTCCACAACCTACTTTCCACGCTGGAGGAGGTTCATTTGTCCAGCCACCACCGTTGTCAACCGAACTCGTTTGGTCCAATGTGTCTCAGTGAACTGGGAGAGACAACAACCAGCAGTGGACCCCCACGTGCAACACTGAATTCGGTGGAGTGTCTGAGAAACCTTATTATGAGCAGCCTGCGCAGCCGGCTGTTCAGTATTAGACACCACCAACTCAGCCGAGACCAGTATCCATAGCACCACCAGTTCAAGGTTTTAGACACCTGGGGAATTCTCCTAACGCAGGGGAACCTAGGGGACAAAATTTCATTGACCCCAACATGATTGCCAAAGCTATGTGGGGACATTTTGGCGTTCAACTACGGCCCATCGATAGACCTGTCTATCGGAAGCCGTACCCTGAATGGGTGGACAAGACTGTCCCATTGCCGAGAGGTTTTAAGGTCCCGGACTTTAATACTTTCTCAGGCGAGGATGATAAGTCCACTATGGAACACATTGGTCGATTCACGACCCAATGTGGAGAGGCGAATCAGAACAAGTTTTACAAAATGCAATTATTCCCCTTGTCGTTAACAAGGGCAACATTCAGTTGGTACTCTTCCTTGCCTCCCAATTCCATTCAAAACTAGAAAAAAATGGAAAGGAGTTTCAATGATAGGTTCTACAGTCCTTGCCCTAATATTTTGGTTGCTGATTTGACGGCTACTTGTCAAAGAGCTGATGAATCAGTTGGTGAATGTCTAGAAAGGTTCAGGAAGTTGAAGAGCCAAGGCCCTATACAATTTCCCAAATCTGAGTATGAACATATGTATTTCATTCCCAACCCGCCACCCTCTTTCTCACTCACCCTTTCCAGAGAGTTCATCCTCATACTTTTCTCCCATTTTTTCTCATCCACATGACCAATAATCTCACCAAAGCTCATGCTCTTATGGAAATTTTTAAAGCTTCATCATTTTCCCTCACATTAGCTTTAGGAATAATTTTTGAAAATTAGGGTTTGTGCTCCAAGGAAGAAAAAGAACACTCGTCTTTTGAATGTTCCTCCTTTAAGCTCGTTGAGGTATACCCAACTTGTAAATTTAAAGATTGAGTTTTGAGTGTATTTAAGTTTTGGGAAAATTTACTTTTAAGGCTTCGAGCATATATTTGGGAATTTTATGGTTGTTCATGCTTAATATATAACTTTAGATAAAACTTCTAAAAAGTTTAAAATTAATTATGCAATAGACTGCAATAGACTCATTAGGTATGTGATTTGAGATATATGAATTTCTTGAAATTCTTGTTTGTGTTGAATCTCATTTAAGATATTTTGTTATTTTTGGAAGCAGAGTGCTAGCAACATACTTTCGAAATTATTGGCATTCACTCAAAATTGCTCATAGTCTCTCACATACTCCTTGTGATTGGTTTATTTTTTCAATAGCCAATATATTTCTCTCATATTAAAAATGTATTTTTAAAAAATAAACCAATCATGTGAAGTGTGTTGAAGAGAGTGTTTAAAATAATATGTTGTTGATGTTTCTCTCTTTAGAAATGTTAAAAATACAGAGGAATAACTGTAAAAAAAGTACGGAGAATTATTGAAGGGAGTGATTTCAATAGTATTTCCTTTTGGAAATTTAAAAAATACAAAAGGAATAACCCTAAAACAAATAGAATACTTTGTCGAAAATTCCATAATTTTTTTTTGAAATGTTTCTTTTGAAAAATTGTTTTGATAAATGAATTTGTGAAGATAAAATTTGTCAAACCATGGTCATACTATATGGGTAAGTCACAACTTAAATTTTAGGGTCGTGACAAAGACATAATAGAAGCTTATCAATTTCTCATAACAATATTTTTGTGTTACAAGAGGAAAGCTAACAAGAGAAAAACAACTAGCTAAAAGCGTCTAAACAAAGAGACGCCATGACATTTGATGGCAGAGCCGCCCACACACGCCAAGGATGTCCACCCCGAGAAGCTTGTCTTGCTAAGAAGTCTGCCGCATTATTCCTTTCCCTGGGGATGTACAAAAACGAGATCTTCCAGTCCCAAGACACCATAGCTTTAACACACATGACAACACCTCTCTCTCTCTCTCAAAACGAAGCAATATCCCTTTCCATACCGACGACATCCACAAGTTTTCTACAGTCAGAGATGTAGGTAACCTCTCTGTAGCCAAGGTCCCATGCATGTTGAAGCCCCATCTCCATGGCCAAAGTTTCATCAAGGAAAGCACCGCCACCCCTACTGCTCGACGCGACACCGGAGAGCCAAGCACCATGAGCACTCCTCAACACAACATCGTACCCCATACACAATGTTGACAGGAAGCTACCGTCCATAGCCATCACAACTGACATCGCCGAAATCTAAGTTGTTGTCGGATCAGAATTAGGTCTCACACCCTCCGCGACAGCTATAGCAGGTGTCCATTGCTTCCAATTGTTGACATCGATGGTGATTTTCCGTAGAACATAGTTGATGCCCCAGGATACACCATTAAAAACATGATCGCTATGCCCACCAAAGGAATGCTAATCCAAGGAGGTTTTGTTGTTGTAAGAGACGATGGAACCAGAGTTGGAAAGAGACTTGCATGTCTAGACGAGGAAGAAGTGCTCCAAAGTGCAGATAGAGCGACTGTGAGTCAGGACAGACTCTGAACAAATGATCTAAGCTTCTCATTTTTTTAGTAAAGCTTCTTTGCCAATGAGCCCAAGGAAAAATATAATCTTCTCCGACACTGTGCTATGCCGAATAAGATTCCAACAACCGACAGGAGTGGTAACGAATCGAACCAGAGCATAAGCAATTGTCGTCGTGTAGAGTCCATCAGTGGCTCCCTTCCAACGAATCTCACTGAACTATGCAGGACCTGAATACCCATAATCTCATCAACAATCTGCAATGGCAAGACTGTGCTCAAACCTCCAAAACTCCACGCCCCATTTACACACAAGTCGGCAACTCGCAATTCAGTATCAGAAATATGAACGAAAGGAATACGGTTGCAGAGCTTCCCCGTGCCAAGCCAATCATCATACCAAAGAGAGGAGTTGCCATTCCCAAGTTGGGTGCTAAACCATGTCAAATGGATTCCTTTGCGTGAATAATACATTTCCAAATATATGAGCCACCTACTTTATAGTTCCCTACAAAGACCAAATCATTAGGCAAATATTTATGGAACAAGACTCGAACCCAAAGCTTATCCTTCTCATGTAAGAAGCCATCCACCAATTTACCAAACATGATTATATTATTATTATTTCTCAAAACAAGATTGATAAAAAGAACAAAAATTAGGCTCTTAAAAAAATTTATAGTTAACAAAAATTATGTATTTAGGTTTTAAATATATAATACTAATAGTTCATGTTTTTTGACACTATAAATTCTACCTCCGTTCCTTAATAAATCTTCATTTAAGTTTTTGACACATCTATAGAGTATTAATATTATCGTTTCTATTAAAATTACTACCAAACTTCCTAATATATCATTTATCTCTTTTATTAATCTTTACTCTTCAATTTTTTTACCACTATTATGTTAAGGACCCAATGAGTAAAACATAATTAATAATCTCTTAAAATTGTAAAAGTTACAAATAAATGAATAAAAATTAAAATAATAACAGTTATTAAGGAATAAATACAGTAGTATTTAATGTTATTATGAAGAATGATAATTTAAAAAATTAAAATAGTTAATATAGATTTTGTATGGGAACATTCCTCTGTGAACGAATCTTCAATCCGCTTACTGTCGGATCTACTGGTATGGCACACGCGGTCCAACGTCGTTTAGAATAGGAAGGGGCGCGTTCTTTTAGTGCATAAATAAATAAGAAGAATCTGGTGCTACTTAATTATAGATTTCCCCATACTTAATGTCTAGTCCTTTTCTTTTTTTAACGCCATAACAATATCTAATTTTCGTTAGCACTAGTGTTCATAGTTAAGTAATAAACGGTTAATCACAAAATATATTTTATGTTTTCTTTTTATTGGAAATGCTAATAATTAGTTATTAGTAAATTTAATTCTTCTCTAAAATTTAAATCTAACCCTTCAACATTTATTACCTTTCATTAATCTTAATTCATATACTTTTTATTAATCTTAACTTAATCAAATGAGCTATTTCTTCCCAATACATTTCATAGTTAATGTCTAGTGCTTTTAAACCAATAAACTATTCAATTCCCCACTAAATAGGTCAACAGATAGTAATATTAACCTGGGAAACCCAAATAGAAACCGACATAACTTTCCACCTTCCAAAAACCCCTGCCAATACCTAATGGTAGTTGACATAGACATTTAATAATGAATGTGATATTGTATAATTTTTTTTTTGTAAGTTATGATTTACCGTTTTTCTTATATTACATTTTCTCTTATTTATTCTTATTTCTCTTTGCATTTCCTATTACATTATCAATTTATTTCTCTTTCATAAATCACTGAGGTGGAAGTGTGTTTGAATTGCACAAACTTTTTTTTTTATTACAAGTGGAGAACTAGAGTGATAAAGAAATTGAGGAAAATTGAGGTGTATTTAAGATCTTTGTACTATTTGGATGTCTACCTAACAGATAATTTTCCTGTTTTTCTGCAAACTGCTGCCACTTCAATCACTTAATGCTTTTGGGTTTTTCAATATTTTATCAGTGGTGACCAGTGAGGGAGTAGCAGAGTCACCCAATCCAACAAGCTTAGCTTTAATGGACTTATCAACCTTCAAATGGAGTTATGGGAAAGGAAGCATGATGGAGGAGCAAGCAAAGGAGGAATTGGAGATACTTGAAGCCCAATATCCCCATCAATATGAGTATCTGAAGCAAGAGCTCAGGTCCTTCATCCTTGAACTCCAGTCCAAGCACCAGGATTCTCAGCAGCTTCCCCAAAACAATCACTGCAACACTTCACTTGCTCTTCTGCTTGATACTCAAGGTTGCTTTACTTTCTCTTTGCTTTTCTCCCCTTTTTGTTATGATAACAGGTATGAACTTGAGTTGAGATGTTTCATGTGAAGCAGAATCCACCAGCTTGGAGCAAATGAAGAGGAGTAACTGTGGTGGTACAGAACTTGGGCTAGTGATGCAGGGGAAGGTTGAGGAAAGTTCTGAGCTTGAGTCTCCCAAGGCTGTTGTAGTGGAGCATTTCTCAAGCAGGAAGAACAAGAGAAAAGATAGGGTTGATTTGGTTCTTGAGAGGGCACAGAATTGTTTGAAAAAGTTACAACATTTGAAGACATCCTTATTATCTCCCTCATGAAATTTGGATGTAAAAGCCTTGAATATGCAATGCAAGTGAATATTATGTAACAGCACTCTTAACTTGTTTCAGTTCAACTCTGTTGCTTGTATCATGTGGTTGGTGGGATAGCACTTATGCTTTGTCAAGAAATGGTATTAGCACAAAATGGCTTAGATTCTCTTTCTACTATTATTGGCCTGTTGTTTTTGGTAGGAAGCAAAGCTGTCAATTTTTTCAAAACCCTGGGGTAAATGTTCAATTGTGGTCCCAATATCTACATTGCAGTTCAATATATCAAGACAAAAAGAAAAGCAAGCACTACTTTTTTTTCTCATTTTGGCTGGACAAACCCAAACTCGAATTGGCCATTTCAATAAAGTATTCAACAGCTGAGCCTGCACTATTATGATAAAGTTAATTTGTTCATTGAATCTCAACCATTCAATATTTTAGTATTATATCAATGGTGAAAATACTATCTTGCACACATACACCACTAGCCTCTGTCAAAGTTATTTCCAGGTGAAAACATATTGCTTTGCTTTCTACACTAATTTAACCAGCATGGCGCACAGGGATTAATACTTGCAGATATATGGGTGCATCTATGTGCATGTTTTTTTTTTGGTGAGTAAACAAGACACAAATGGAGCTACACAGCAGGTTGACGTATTTGCTTGGTCTACATTTTCAGAAGACTGCAAGAACCATGGTTCATCCACCCAACTTGACGTTGTCATGTTTGAACTTAGGGGGAAATCAGTACCTGTAACACTACAACAGTTTGAAGCAGAAAACAGTAATGACAATGAATCATTCACATTCCCTAGGTTTCTATAAGGGTTTGCATGCCTTTTTGCAGCATAGGAAGGAAATGAGGGATCAACATTAATCCCGAATGAAAGATTGCTATGAGGATCAGCAGCATCTTGGTATGCGGAATGTTCTCTTCCAGGAAATGGGGGCAAAGCAGCAAGCTCAGACACATTTGATAGTGATGTTCCCATGTTTTCCACCTGAGGCAATACACAATGGGCAGCAGCAGATGGAAGCTGAGATTCAACAGTTATTTGCTTGGGTAGTAAGGCTGCAGAAGATAATAACAGAATTGGATTCATTCAAATTAAGTAACTGGGATGTTTTGTCCTCAGAGAATGAACCTAGTAGACTCTGGATTGTGGAAACATCGGAGCTGGAAATGTGGTTCCTGATAGGATCAGGAAAGCTTTGCTGCTGGCAGTGTGATGCTAGGGCTTGCATGGGTGGAGAATAAGACTGGGTAACTGATGACAAATTGTTCTGATACACGGTAGAAAATCACGGTGAAGTCAAAATCACGGTGGACAGCCACAAAAGCCAAGGGAAGTTGCTTCTGTCACCATGATTTTGGCTCACTGTGATTATCCACCGTGTATCCAAACATGCACTGTGTGGGAAATTCCTCAATATTAAAATGTTCTTATTTCTGGCTTCAGTCCCTGGCCCCTTGCAGAAACAAATGCACCAAAGCATTACAAAAAGTTGGCTGTCAAGAAAAGGAACCAACAGTGGAAGACTCATACTGATTCATACCTAATGCAACACAAGTAAAGGCTAATGCCGGGTCCTGGAGGACAAATATCCACTGCTTTTTTGACCTGTTCCTCATTCAGTTAAACAAATTGGGACACTGATCGTTAGTTTTAAGCCATAAAACCAACAGATAAATATGTAGAAAATGTGGCTCAGGTCATACAAGATCAGCTGATCACAGCCCAAGAGGCGACTTTAAAATATAAATTGGACTATCTAAAAATATCCTGAATATACAATTTTTTTTAGCAGCGGCTGATCATAATTGAAGAATTTTACCATCATGTGATACTTTTATTTGGAAACTTTTTAACTCTACCGTAAAAAAAATGAACCTTTCTGTCTTATGTCATATGTACATGAGCTCATTATTGGTCTAAATAATATTTCACCATGGTGCTTCACATCACAGATGTTAATGGATAACAGTCAATAGAATAAAATTGGGTAGTAGAATTACAAGGAAATGATCTTGTTTGCCTATCGTGAGAGCAAATATTACATTTTTGTTGCAGATATATAATGTGGTGTGCCACAGAACCAACAACTCTAATTTTTCATCCACAATACAAGTAATAAACATGTTTTGCGAAAATTATTAAAATAGTAGCAACAGAATGAACAAGTTTATCAGTGTAGTTGATATTAGCAAAGTGGCTCCAACATCCTCTGAAGTAGGAAACCTTGCAATTGTGCCGTTGTAGAGTATGATGACGTTTCACTACGGCCGAATACATGTTCACCCTCTGCACACCTCCAGCATCAAGAGATGATCCGCGAACTAGCAGCTCGAGAGAAGCCTAGATTGCCATGTCCTCCCCTGATATGATATTTAGTTGCCAACATGTTGAAAATGAAGAGGACAATAAAAAACAAGGCATTTGAATCCATGGTCTCTGTATCAGAGCTTCTGTGGTAAGAGGGGAACCATAGTTTTGCATCCTTCAATGCAATGAAAAGCCAGTTACAGGAGAGCTTCTGCAGCAGAATGTTCTCATAACAAGCTGAAACATGTAACATGATGGATTTAAGATACGCTCAGATTTCATCAATCCAGTCCTTCTACTACAGAAGATAGCTTCTCATTAATTAGGATGTTTTCCTATATATCAAAATGGTCTATGCTGAACTTTTAACCAAGTCAGAATCAAAGGTCTCACCTTCTTTTGTACTTATACATGCTAATAGCAACACAAGAAAATTAAGCAATTCTGGACATGGAAAAGCAATAAACAAGGTACCTAAACAAAGCAGTAATGCTTCAGTCAAGATGATAAAATGTCTTGTGTTTGCTTATTGTCCTCCTCATTGCTACTGCTTCTATCCTGCAACTTGGAATTAACAGCAGGCAGACCCCTACGTTCTAAAAGAACAAGATCAAGCAGTTTTCTCCTCGCATCATAAACAGGATTTGGTTGGATCAAACAACCCCGCTCATAAGCTTCCCTCAGGAAAACAGTATGTCGTTTCCCCTTGGTTGACAAATAGAAGATCCCAGGGTGATCCAGGAACAAATCCCTTATATTTAAATCAATCCCAAACCAATTCCTAAATTGGCTGATCTTCTCAACTTCCACCATCTTCTCCACTGTCAAACTCAGGAATTCATGAACAATCGCCACCGCTCGTTTCTCTGCTGCCATCATTCCAGCCTTAGACTTCTTCTTCTCACTCACTACCTCATACGGCCCCACATATGGTAAACTCTGCCATTCCTTCACCTTGGCCCTGAAAGTCTTGCTCAACCTCATCCCTGGAGGATACCCATGTTTGAAACTGAACCGCATTTCCATCCTATCAACACTGCTGTCCTCCTTACAGCACTCAACTAGCCTCCAATCCTCAACAGCCGCTCTAAAACCATCACTGGGAAGATCACCAACCAGCTTCAACAAATGAGTATTTAGTTCATGCCCATCACACAGCTGAAAAACACTAGAATTAGCAGATATAACCGAGTCCTCAAAATCATCAGGAAGGCCAAGCTCCCTCCAAACCTTGAAAATAGCTCGAAGTGGAACCATTTTAGATGCAGACATGGACAGTATCCGAACAAGTCTTTCAACAATAACTGGCTTAGAAGCATTAATGGCCTCTGCTTCCTTCCGCGAAACATCAAGAGCAGCATCAGTCAACCTGTAAGAGAAATTGTTTGCATGAGCACATGGCCTATAGATACAAATAATTAAAAAGACATCCCTTATTAAAAAACATCAAAACTCATACTAATTTTCCCAATTAGACACTGTGTTTATATAAGAACTAGTCAACCTGCAAAAGGGTTGCAATTTGGAGGGCTCATAGTAAATGTGGAAGATGTGAGGAAACTTGCGGAGGAAGGCAGTGGGTCCACGGTTGAGGTGGAGCTTCTGGGAGAGCCTGGAGAGGAAATCAATGGAGACTGCTGGGTTCTTGGGGTTTGCAAGGATAAGGTCTTGAATGGCGATGACTTTGAGAAGGTTTTTGTACTTGTCCATGAACTTCTCAAACGTGGCATCTCGGGCTCTCGCTGCTACGTACTGGGAAGACGTCGTTTTCGATCGAACGGATATGGAAACACGAAGTGAGTGTTGTTTGTTTGTGCTTAGAAAGTTCACAATGTGGGCACCCATTGCTGTTAGCAGCCCCTTTCTCATGGAAACTCGGTTAGACATTTCGTCGAACAGTTGATGCTCACTTGATTCAGAGAATCGAAACAGAGGATTCAGAGTGAAGAAAGGTTGATTTGGAACGCGAGTTCATGGTGTTAACGACACAAAAACAGGATTTTGCGGTCGGAAAAGTGCAAGCAACCCATTTCGTAGTGAAGATCGCAGCTTGGCCTGTGGCACTGAGATGTGTCGGAAATGCCTCTAACCTATATGCTTAATTGCTTAGAATATATCCCCTGCTTCTGAACTTATCGATGGGATATTGTTTATGGAGACTATGTATCATCATGGTATACCTATGAAGGAAAAAGAAATATTGATGCACTTGTGCTGGAACCTTAGATAATCTAAATTAGGTTATTGTGTTTTTCTCCTCGCCTAATACCTCAACCTTGTATAATTTTGTATTTTTCAAAGGAAGTAGATTACATTTCTTACAAAAGGTCAGATATCAATATGCTTTTTATATGTTTTGTTAGGCGGGGAGGTAACATGGTTGCGGACTCCCTTGCCAAATTATCTTTTTCTATGTGGTCTTTTGTTTGGGTTAGCTGCTTTGCAGCATGATGTAGTGGCATCTGGCCCTATTCTTCAGTATTTATTCAGTTTTCAAAAAAAAAAAATATGCTTTTTATATGGATCTTGGAATCCAAGTAAAACTCAAGAATAACTTGAATTTGCCATTTTGAACAATAAATAATGCATCTAAAGCGCAAAACAAAATTAATTGACTTAAGTGATTTCTCATAGAATTCAAGTTTGACCGACTCAACCCAAAACTAGTTCGAGTGATGATTGTTCTACTCTTTATAATGACATATTTGGTCATATCTTTAGTTTATGTGAGATTTAACACTTTCCACCAATCTAATGGTTAAAATTTATAGCATGTACAATGGAGCATAAAAATATTTTTTTTTATTTATTCAAAAGACATGGAAGGTCATATTGAATTCTTCCGGTGACAATTAAGGATAGATGAAAACCTAAACTTAAAGATGGCCTAAGAGTATCTCCAATGACAGTTCTTAGAGGCAGTTCTTAGGTTAAGAACTGAGTTCTTGTAAGAATTAGCATTGGAGTAAGGTGATGTGGCACTTCTTGCTAAGAAAGGAAAGCAGGATGTGCTTAAATAAGAACTCACTTCTTACATTAAAAAATAATTTTTTCTCTCTCATTCAACAACTAAAGTAAGTTAAAAAAAAAAGTGGGAAAGATAATCTAAAGAGGAAAAACATAGGAGAAGATTAATAGAACCACAATCAATGCAGACGATTGTTGAGCAGATGATGCAGCAGTAGCAGATGATCACAGACGATGCAGCGGTAGCAGACGTTGGTTGAACAGACGATGTAGCAGTAGCAAACGTTATGAATAGTGGCTTGGCAGATGGTGCAGCAAGTTAAATTAATAGTAAATTTAAATACTTAATTAATATTTAAATTTAAATTTAAATTTAAATGACGTGGAAATAAAAAATATAAATATAAGGTGGTATGGGACCAGATAAATAGTGCTACGAACTGGAAGTAAGAACTCGCCACTGGAGCGAAATCTCCATCAATTCTTAAGAACTGCTTAGATCCTACGTGACACATAAGCCTCATGTGAATAGTGATAAGGAGTGAGTTCTTAGCACTTGCCATTCGAGATGCCAATCATTTTCGTTTGTGTTATAGTGATGGTTTATTTTAAGCTTAATAGCACTTTTGGTCCCTCACTTATCACGATTTGACACTTTTGGTCCCTAACAAACAAATTTAGCCTAAATGGTTTCTCACTTTGCCAAACGACAGCAATTTTAGTCCTGTTACTATTCCGTTCAATATTTAACGGTTTTTTTTGAAGAAAAAAAAGTTAATAAAAAAGTTAAAACCCTCATCTCTCTCTGACAAACTCATCATCTTCATCTTTCCTTCCCTCATCTCTCTCCTCACCCACCGCCATTCTCTCTCTTCCCTCTCTTTCCTCACCCCTAGCCACCACCACCGCATCTTCATCTTCCTTACCGTCATCTCTCTTCTTCCCTTCCCTCATCTCTCTCCTTCGTTTCCCTCATCTCTCTCCTCACCCACGGCCATCTCCCTCTTCCCTCTCTCTCCTCACCCCTAGCCACCACTGCTGCATCTTCATCTTCCCTTCCCTCGTCTCTCTCCTTCGCGATCTGGTTCACTACAGATTGAAGGATCTGGGTTCGCGATCTAGAAGCAAGGAGGGAGAGGATCACTCAATCTGGAGGCAAGTGATGGAGGTGTGGCAGTTACGAAGGTGGGATCGCCGAAGCGGGCGCAGTGAGGCCAAGGCTGCCACCACTAGGGTTGGAGCGATGGTTTCTGATTGAGATTGGGGTTTTGAGGTGTAAAGGTCAATGTTCTCTTTCTTCTCCCTTTTTCTAGTTGTGGCTGAGGTTTAGAGATGGTGGCCCAAAATCAATGGGGGGTTTTGAGAGAGTGGTGGATGATTTGGATGAGATCGATTTCTGTTGAAGGAGAATCGATGGTGGATGAGTTCAATTGATCTGTAGGTGTTTTCTGGTGGATTCACTTGGTGTGAAGACTTTGTGCAGGCTGCAATTAACGCACGGAAAAGCTGAAAAAATTGTGCTTGTCTTGATGTATTCGAATGGTAAACAACATTTCTTGTATTCTCTGCTAAAATGCCTGTGCACTCTTGGGTTGGCTGACTCGGTTTGAAGGGACAGGGAAGGTGGTGATTTAGGAGGAGGAAGGAGGAGGTGGCAGTGGCATTTGGGGGTTTTCTGAGTTTTTATGGGTTTTTTGAAGATGATGAAGAGGAAGAGGAAGAAGATCAAGAACCGTTTGGTTTCATTTTCTGGGTTTCATTTTTCTGAATTTTTTTGTTATTTTATTTTTTATTAATTTTTTCCAAAAATTGTTAAATATTGGATGGAAAATCCAGAAAACATTAGTTTTTTAACGGAATAGTGACGGGGGACTAAAACTGTTGTCGTTTGGCAAGGTCAGGGACCATTTAGACTTTTTTTTTTTGTTAGGGACCAAAAGTGTCAAATCGTGATACGTGAGAGACCAAAACTGTTATCAAGCCTTTTTCTATTATAGTGATGAATGTTTTGTTTTTCGAAATCTAGTATAGTGATGATTTTTTTATTACAACGCTATTTCCACTTTGACAGTCATGAGATAAATGACTCATGAGACTTAAAGATCACATTAAGTGAGTACTTTTTGGGGAAAAAATCTCCAAAGACGCTGCTCAAGAATCGAACCCCTAATTAATGCTTTAGAAAAAGATATCTACCGTACCAATTGTATTAGGGTTTGTTGGTTTTAATTTTATAGTGATAAATGGTGAAGCATTGTTTATTGCTCCCATAAGGATTGGATTGTTATTTTTTTGGGATTTTATTTATTCACACTCCATTTTTTATTCACCTCAATTCCACTCATTTTTATTTTTACTTCCCACTTCATTTCCTATATATCATCTATCATATATAATATTTTCTCTCTTTTACTTTTTCTCCTTTCTTCCTATCTCTCTCATCTTTCCACCTCTTTAGCACTTATTATTGAATGTGAATGATACATTAATCTTCTTTTTTATACAGGTATCATTAGATAGATGAACGCAAGCACATCTTGACTCAGTTGTTAATGATAGACCACTTTCCCTTATAAGGTTGTGTTCGATTTACGCTACTGGTGTGAGGAGAATGTTGGTAGGCGATCGGTGTGCGATTTTATGGTCCCATAGATATATCCTGACTCGTGGTAGTTATCAGAGCTGAACCCAACCAAACATTTTTCAACCTAA
Source organism: Acmispon strigosus (assembly GCA_030819835.1). Taxonomy (NCBI): domain Eukaryota; kingdom Viridiplantae; phylum Streptophyta; class Magnoliopsida; order Fabales; family Fabaceae; genus Acmispon; species Acmispon strigosus. The sequence goes on from JAUAMA010000007.1 coordinate 36,780,595, forward strand.
AAAGTAAAAGTTAAATTGAAAAACATAAGAATACATTTAAAATATTTTTATTTAAATGGAAGAAGCTTACATTCTTATAGGAACTCGCTAAGAGGCTTACCAATGAAATTTTTTATTCGCAAGAGTTGAGATTCTAACACTCAACCATTTACTTAAAGGACGAAGTGTTGAATAACTACGCAAACGAGTTGTTCAAACCCAATGGGTTACTCGATATTTTTTTTTTATTTGAACAAAATAAGTGAAATTGATTCTTTAACCAAACTTGAAAAATCTTATTTAGCGCAATAGTTATGAGATTAAAAAATAACAGTTTAGGGAGAACACTTTTTTAACTTATATATTAAACAATTTACTTTATAAATAATTCATTTCTTAATTCCTTAGACCATTAGCTAAAAAAATCCTTTTAAACAAGGAACAAACCAAATTAAAAAAAAATAACTAAGTTAAGAATATAAAGAAACTAAAATATTGTAGTTCACATTTTTTTATGGGAAAATCGCATATTTAAAACAATCTTGATTCATTCACACTTTAAATTATTTTCACTCCATTTTCATCTATTTTTATTTCTATATTTCTCTTTCTTTCCTATCATATCGCATATCAAATCTCATATATTTTCCTCTTTTCTTTCTATCTCTCATTTTCCTCTTTTTTTCTTTCACAGTTCCTCTCATAATGAGGTGTGGACAAAATATTTTTGTATTTAAAACTCTGATAGTTAGTACTAGTAGTCTTCATAAACTGCTAGTAGTCTTCATAATTATGTGATAGGATTTGCAAAGGAAATGATGGAATAGTACGATATAACATTACTCAAATGAAAAGTTAAAGTCTTTAGTGTTTTAAAAGTGTAAAAAGCATTTAATTTTTTTTTTTCAAGTAGTATGTAGAAGTATTTGAAGTACGAGAATATAACATTCCTCTTAATTATAGATTGTGAATTTAGATGTAAGAGTAATGATTATAAGTAGTTTTTATATTTGGGTACAAGTTCGAAATGAGTGGAAAGCTATAAGTTTTTGTCAAATTACATGTTTCAATTGTTATAGGACAAGAGCAAACAAGATACTGTCTATAAATTGCTGTCTGTTGTGTCTGTGTTACCAAGTGCAGAATAAGCTAACAATGGTTAATTAGTATTGAACATATATGATGTAATAAAGTGGCTGAAGAAATAGAATCCAAGTACAAGAACTGTATAGAAGTGTTGATGGAGAGGAAAAGCCCACATCTAATCCTCCCCATAACTTATGAAAAAACTCAATCAGACACAAACCATAAAAGAATAAAAACAAATAATAACATAAAAATGACATATACTCTACTATTCAATACTAACAAATATATGCACTAAAGAAGTCGTATGGTTCCGCGATTGCGGTCGCAACGTAACGGATTTTGAAATCACCTCATCTGCAATGGATCACAATTGCGACTGGATCAACACGCATTTTTCTGTAATTCACAGCCTGAACCTGAACTTACAGCTACTATTGGCAATCCTAATATCATCATTAGCACCAAGGCTATCCACCACAAGCCTGCACCTAACCCTGAACTTGATTTTGAAGAGCTTCAACCTACCAAGCTTAATCCTCACAGGCTGATTCACCTTCAGATTCAGGGGAATACTCCCTACCTGTTGTAGCTGCTGCTGCAGTGAATTTTGCAACCCAGTGGCATCTTGAGTTTCACCTGTTAGAGGAAGATCAAGCACAGTGGTGTTTCTATGACCTTGGTAGAATTTTGGCAAAGACCCTTCACATAGTTTTGTGTCCTCATACCAAGCACTCACATGGCTTCCACCCACATAGTATATCCCAATCTTCTTGTTTGGGTTTCTAGCAGTGATTGCCACATTGAAAGTGACCAAAAGATTGTTACTTTCAGACAAATTGAACTGGGTCACTCTCAGCTTGTCCACTGAGTATTTGGGAAGCTTTGGGTTAAACACAACGTAGAGTACTCCAACTGCGATGGCAATTGCAATTATCAGAATCAGCAATGTGCAGAAAATGCAACAGAGGAATCTGCAGCAGCAGCTTCTTCTTTTCTTTGGTGGCTTGGCATGTCTCACAGGGAAAGTGCGTTGGGGAAGAGGTGTTGCAGGATCACCTCTATCAGATTTTACATTGTTTTCTGGGATCAGCGGAGCTGTTGGTATGTTTGGTGACTCAACATCATGAGCAGGGTGAATTCTCTGATGATCTGCCATGTTTTGGTATCAGAGAAGCACAAAAAGTAGCAAATGTTAGATAGAGTTCTTGAATTGTGTTTTTCTTTTGTGTTTGTCTGCTATGTATAGCAAGAAAGTGGGTGGGAACATGAACAAGTCTAGGAGCAGGTTGTGGCATATATAAGAAGGGTTCAAGTTTTCAATGTTTGACTTGAATGATTAAAACTTGGAAGGGTCATAATCTGGGTTTAATTTATTTTGTTTGATACACTGTCTCATCATCAATCACATGTGTCAAATATTCAAGGTTGCGTCTTTTTAACACTAACGCTTTTGTGTAATATAGAATGCTCTGTCCAACTAACTTGTTATCTTTGCATTTAAGTATTTTTAGCTAGTAATCAAAATTCTAGCATGCTAGGCCACTTTGATGGTAAGATATAAGATAAAGTAGAGTGATTCAGCGAGTGACTTAAAGAAAAATTTGGGTTATACAAGAATTTTTATATTTATCTATTTATCTTAAATATTATTGGTTATTTGGTCCACATAGGATAATAGTTGTTTATCCTAAATTTTTCCTTGAGTCATTTAGACAAACTCTAAAATAGAATGTGATAAGAGACTTGTATAAGTGCATAATAAGATATGAGTAAGATAAACTCTTATGTTATTTTGTATTTGAAATGAGTAGAATATAGTATAAATAATGAAAGTTGAGAGACTTTCGCTGTCTATAATAGTTTAATCGGACTCGAACACAAATGTTTGCTTAAAGAAAAAAAAAATCTATGATACAAATTTTATTTTATTTTGAACTGGATACAAGTTTATTTATACTAATTCTTATTTACATATCATTGGTCTTTTTCCATTGGAGAGCGCAAAAGTCAACAACCAAATAAAATTGATATGAAAAAGCTACATATTGAATTAAAATATAATAAAGTTTAACGTATAAATACTCTTTTTATGTACTTGAGTCATAGAAGATATTTTTTTTTATAAACCATCTCATATCTGATCATCTTTTAGATACTAATTATTCTGAATTCAGATCTAATCACCTTTTTATAAATCATCTCCTTATCTTGTCTTGCGTTAGAACTCTGATCACACACTTAACCTGCATTACCAACTGAACTACACATCATGGGCAAATATCTTTTTTGTAATAGTGGTATGTATTACTTCATAGTATTTTTAATTTGTTTCATAAAGTAATAAAAAATGTTATTAATCTGTTGTGCCAAGTGATTTGGGTTGGCACATTTGACCGTCAAGACCTAAGTTTGAGCGTCACCTCCAAGAGTGTGGAGAGAGATCATTGACACTTTATTCGATAATCATGTGGAGTTGTAAGTGTATGATCGAGCCCTACCAATTTTTATTTTTTTTGCCTTGATAATAATATTTCTTAGTGGTATCATAAATATTATAAAAAAAATTGAAAATATAGTTCTCAAATTAAATGTTAAGTTAAAATCGAACACAAATATGTGCCACAAATTGGTGTAACCGACCATAATTTTTCTATATCTTATCTTATTAACCCCAAAGCAAACAAAATCCATTTTCCCCCTATACATGCATATACTTTCTTTTTCCAAAGGTCTTGCTTCTCTTTTGTTTCTTGTTTTTTTTTTTCCCACTTCAATAATATTCCTTTTCCACCATAGAAAGAGCGCGTTTAACTTTAATGATTTGAAAAATGGGATTATATTGTCCCGAAGGAAGTTTCCAAGCTTGTACACCATTGAAAATGATCGTAGCCGTGCTCTCAAAACTGTTTTGGTGTTTCAAACTACAATATCGATTCGTAAACATATAGACAGTATATATATCTACAAATACTTTATTTTTCTCTATATCTCTCACTTCTTATCCCATCACATTACTTATCACATTCATTATTTCTCTCTTCTCTTCCTTTCTCTCTTTAGGTGTCTACCTCTAATAGTGATATATGAATCATAACTCATCAAACTAAGCACTAGAAAATGTTTGACAGATTAATCCCTAATTTGAATCTGGATCAAGTATTGCATATGTGTAAGTAACGCGATTTCAGTTTTCAACTACGGCAAAGCTACGTCCATTGAAATTTAACGTATTCACTCTTCATTTTCTCCTCTTTTTTTTTTGAAACTACTCTTCATTTTCTCCTATATTCTCTACATTGAACGTGTTTGAAAAGTTTCAGTAAAAACGTTGGGACACAATCTATTGTTAAGTCATACTTGAAGCTTCACGCGATTGTGATTTTGGGTCTTGAAGGTGACGTGGAAACATATTATCAAACACGCAGTTGATAAATTTTCACATTCTTTACTTTAATTATTTTTAGTGTTAACCAATATTTCATTAATTTCTTATTTCATTATCAACCCATGAAGTGGTAGGAGGCTAACTAACTAATGGTTTTTTTTTTCATTAACTAAAAATAAAATTCAAATTCTTATTAAAGTACAAATGAGTCCCTAGGATAACCACTTGATAAATGTAACATAATAAATTCGTATCACAAACTCCATCCGCATTTACATTATATTTTATGCACACAAAGGATTTAGAACGTTCTTGGGGATGCTTTTTCTTTCAGCTCCATATATACATAAAATAATAACAAGAAAGTCATAGATCTGACGTTAAGGAAAATGAAATTACCATACAACTAAAGAACGCGTGTAGTGGTTCATATACCACTTTTATGTGTTTAAACACTTATTTTATGGTGATTTTAGATCGTCACAAACTGATAAACTTGATTAAACGTGTTTTGAAACTGCCACAAATAGAAGTGTCAGGATATCAGGATATGTTTTTACTGGTTCGTGGTTCACGTATCTTATTCGATTAATTTAGTTTAAAGAGTGGTTTGGAGTTTTGACTTACCTAATCCCGTGGGGCCTCTAGTGTGATCACATGGATACCATCATCTCTCAAATGTCAATATTACCCGGAGAACTAAAATCGACAGAACAAGTTGGGTTACTTCTTTGTTTGCTTAAGCCAAGTGGCTGAACAATGGAAATTAAACTAAGGATATTTTTGGTAAACAACTTATTTAAGTACTTGTGATAATAAGAGTTTATCGCATAAACTCTTATTCATAAGCTAATTTGAAAATTTTATTGAAATAAATTGTAAAGTGGGTTATATATAACATAAACTCTTATTCATGAGCTAATCTCAATTTAACAGCTTCTAAAAATTAACTCATGACAATTTATAATAGGTAGGTTTTAAGCTATTTATATAAACTCTTTCAAACAATTGCAAAAATGCTTATTGTAAGACCCTCAATTTTTCGTATTTGCACTTTGGTTCCTGAACTCCTTGTATTTGCATTTTAGTCCTTGAAATCTTGATATTTGTAATTTGGTCCCTTGGGTTTAATAATTAGATTTAAGTCTCTTGACTATTCAGATTTGAATTTGAATTCAGTTTTAAGGAGCTTTTAATGGTGTTTTGAATTCAGATTTCATTTGGAGGTTATGGGAATTAAGTGGCATGATGTGGTTTAATGGTCTTGTCTAGAGTTTAATGGGTTTTGATGGGGAATTAAGCTGAATAATGGTGTGTTGGGCGGCTCTCTTTCTCCCTCCTTAGTGCTGGAGTTTTCGGACCACTATATGTGGTGATTTCATTTTGTTTTTCTTTCAGTCTCCAAGTGTTTTACTCTAAACTTCCCTGAACAAACTTGTACTGCTGCCACCCCTGTCTTCTTCTCCATTGATACTCAAGTTTTGTTCTCCAATTCTCTCCAACGGTGCCTTGTGTTGGTCCATTGGTAAGTTGATCAAACTCTTCCAATTTATGAATTCTTTTGGGTTCAATTCCTTTCTCTCTCCTAGGGTTTTGACTTGGCTTGTTTCCAGCACCTTTCTCCTCACCATACTCGAGTTCTCTCTGCTCCATTGAAGGACAAGGGTTGTGGTTCATTTCCTCTTAATCATACAAGCAAAGCAAGGTCGGAGAGAAAGTGCATGCAACCCATTCGAAGGTAAGGGTAACTCGTTGTAGGAATTGTCTTATCGGTTTGTGATGAATTGTGTTTCTATGTTGAAGATTCTGATTGTGGTTTGTCTTTGGACTGATTCTGGACTTGTTATAGATGCTGTAACATGTTATATATGGTTTACAATGTTGTTGAGGTTTGGTGAGATATACTGACTTATTTTGAGACACATGATGTTAATGAACTCTATAAGGAATTGACTATATTATAAATGATGATTACTTGTTATGGCATGAACATGTGTAGGCTGCCTGGGTTGAGGTGCCGAAAATTATTCCGTGTGGGTGATGAGATGAGTTTAATCCCAAGGGAATTTTCCTTGAGATTTTGTGGGTGATAAAATGGGTTAAATCTCAAGTGAATCTGCCCTGAGACAGAGTGATTGGATGGGTTGGGGGACTAACAAGCATGGTTATGTGACATTTTTAAATGATGACTGGTGGAATATTTTGTTGTTGTTGTTGTAATTCGTGCATCCTGTTACTGTTTATTATTGCTGTTTTGTTTTATCACAAATGTTGTTTTGTAATTATTCTTGTATTTGGAGTTAACCCTTTCTGCTTTCTGTTTTGTTGACTGGGCGCTTAACGCCATAGACAATCAGGGCGATGATGAGCATGAAGGATGAACTGGATGCAATGATAAGTTGGTGCTAGAAGGTCCAGAGGAACCAGAAGATCTTGTAGAATTTCATTCGCTGTTTTTTATTTCCGCTGTTTTGAATAATTAGCACTTGTAGAGTTGTAGTGCAAACTTATTATTTTTACTTACCTCTCGATTATCTTGACGTTTGGTTAATCTATTTATGGGTTAAATATTATTGTATTTATCTTGAGAGACGTTCTGTTTTGAAAACTTGAGTGTTTTGAGAGGTTTCAAAGTATTATTTCCGTGTAATTACTAGGTGACCTCTGACCATAAATTGGGGCGATACACTTATGTTATAAAATAAACTCAAAAAAGTTCTTTCAAACGAGGCTAAGTACACTTGTATGGAGAAACGTTTTTGGCCCCTGTCCTTTTCCCATAAGTGTTTGTTTGGACCAACATTAGTAAAATTGAGTTTGGCAAGAATTGAGTTTGACCTGAATTAAGTATTGTAAACTTGAGTTAAAGTGACGTAATTTATGTTTGGATACATTTACTAGAAATGTGAATTCTTTAACAAAATTATGTTTGGGTAACCTTGATTAGAATTGATTTTGAGTGTGTAATGACTAAAATTGATATAAATATTATAATGAATTATTGTTTTTTTTTTTTGGTACAAGCATGCTAAAAGAAAAGTAAAAAGGAAGACAAGCTAACGTCTCAGAAACGACATGCCCCTATAGTCTTCAGACAACGCGACGGTCACACTACCCTAGGGTTGATCAAACACAACCAAGGTCGAGGAATTAGAAGCACCAGACTTAGCCAAGAGATCCGCGACCGTGTTCCCCTCTCTTAGAATGCGCTTCAACTGCACTGCCCACTCTTGATTGAGGAGGTTGCAAATGTTCATCAGAATCGCAGCATAGAGATATACCTAGGTGACGAATGCTGGAGGAGAGAAAGCGCTAAGGAAGAATCAGAATAAAACACCTCACCTATACCCACGCTACCAACAAAGCTTCAAACCATGAAAGATCGCTAACAATTCTGCATGAGAAATTTCAGACTCGCCAATGAACCCTGAAAAGCCAAAAATCCAAACACCCAAGTTACTACGAACGACTCCTCCAAAGTCCGCACGTCTAGGATTTCCAAACGATGACCCATCAGTGTTGAGAGCCACCCACCCTCCACCACTAGAACCACACATGGACCAACATCTCAACCACTCTGTGCCTAGGAACCGTGAGCAGCCAATTGAAAAAGGACGTTGCAGCAGTAAACGCGGCGAGGCCAACCCTAATGCATTCTAGACCACACTACAACATTTTTTACTTTTCCAACAGCTAAAAAGTGTGCAATAGACACAAAAAATGCTTCCTAAACTTTACGCAACATTTTTCGACTATCTCATGTTCTGGCGTTACCTATTCCCTTTAGCAAGAATTTCTCATACTTTATAGTAACACTGTGAGAAAATGTAACCTGTTTTGGGGAAAAGACAACAATTATCACGTAATAATTGTTCCCAATTGGAAGATAGAAAATATTTATTTAGTGTTGTTAAAAAATGTGTTGCCTAAAATGAACTATTTATAGCAACAAGCTCAATCTGATTCTTGATGCACCTTTAGGAAACACTTTTTGCATGTTTCATATACGCCCGTTTCCAAAAGCAAAAAATGATGTAGTGACTATACCGCAATAACCCAAACAATGGGGTTGAGTTTCCACATACGCACCACACAACTTACAAAAGAGTTGAAGGTTCACACTACGATGATGGAAAACAGCCGCAATTATTGTTTAAGTATATATTAAAATAAATTAATTTCATTAGGTTAATTTTTTTTGTCTTAGCTAAAGTATCCCACGGCCGGTGGTCGTGAGACTAATCTCTCGCCTCATGATATTAAATTAATTTCACTAAATTTAATAATAATATATGAACTTTTGGGTGAAGAAATTAAAAATTTAAAAATAATTTTAATCATATAATTAAAATTTAAGAAAAATTAATATTTATGTGATTTGATTGAAAGAAACACATTCGAAGTTATTAAAAAAGTTAATATGAAATAAGTTCACGTAAATTTTTTTAATAAAGTTCACGTAAAATAATAATATATAATTTTAAGTTTCTTATCATTAACAATTAGTATTTTTTTCAAGTGAAATATTATTTTATTGAAATATTTCAATTCAAGTTTATTATATGAAAAATATAGGCATATAGCATAATTAGGATCCACAATACCAGTGGCTCCCCATCTCTTTGCGTGGAACAATGACAGATCACATAGACTCAAAAACCACTATTTTCACTCCCTACTTGTTTTTTCTCCATGATTCACAAAATTTTCATGAACAACCATAACAGAGCTTCTTCGTAATCCTCCATGGCAGATCTTGTCATACATTTCGTGGCCTCACATGCTTCTCAAACAATGACTTCTAGTTTCGATTTGCTAATATTTTTTTGGTGTGTTAAATTGCTCTCGCTATTTAGACCCAATGTGGTGAAGGTTTGCTCACATTTTGGATTCAAATATAAGGGGAAAATAGGAAAAATTGACATTTTGTCCATGCCCACCTTCACGTGGCAATTGAAAATCGATTGCACCTCACGCAAAAGCTCCAACCTGTAGCGTTAGCTAGACTCGATTTTAGGTTCTCAACTTGGATAGAAAACGTAGAACCAAACATCAAGTGCAATTATTAAAACTGTGTTTAGAGTGTTAAACGTGTGTATGGGTGAGCACAACGTGATACCAAACATATTCTAGGTCCATCTTGTCGCTTACTTGGTGTAACATCCAGTTCTCACAATTAAATATTATGGCAAATATAATAATTGAGTTATGCCTGAATTGAGTATTATAAATGTGAGTTAAAGTGACATAATTTAAGTTTAGATACATTTACAAGAAATGTGATTTCCGTAACAGAATTTGGTTTGGATAACTTTGATCAGAATTATTCTGAGTGTGTAATGACTAAAATGAGTATAAATATTATAATCTATCTATAAATCTACGCGTCCACTTAATGTACACACAAGAAAAAAATTATGCAACCTTGCACACCCATGTGAATTGTCCATTTTACCCCTCTTCCTTGAATTAATCCCGTCAGCATCCTTCCATCATCTTCCCAAACATTTTTTGAAAATTAAAATTTATCAGTTCAAGTTCATCATTATCCTCAACCCCACAACAGATTTCAAAACATAAAATGCATCAGAAACGCCAAAGCCAACTTTATCAAAATTTCCCATATGCATCCATAAAATTCATGAACAAAGCCACCCAGGAAGAAGAAAAAAAAAACACCTCGCAATTCCTCAAATTCTCCAAACAATTCAATTCAATCAAACCCAGAGCAAATTTAATAAGAAAGCATCAAATTTCCACAACCTCAGATCCTAGAAATACACCATAACCCCAATCGGCCAATCATAGACAACCTAAACCGAAAATATTAGTTTTCCCCCTAAAGTCAGGAAATTAGGGTAAATTTTTCTTACTAGATTGTGTTCTCCGCGTAGATTATCCCCAGCGGTGTAACAATCCTCCATGTACTCCCTCCTTACCCTCTTGGAGTACACAGAAAACCCATCCCCCTCGGCCTCCACATCGTCATGCGCCACCACGGAGGGTGTCGCTGGAACCCCAAAGGTGAGAGAGCTAACGGGTATGTCAAGCCTTGTAGGCCTCTTCCTCTTCAAAACGATGTTGTTGGGCAATGTAGAGGATGAGGGGGGTGCAGAAGATGACGAGAAAATGGTGGGGGGTTTCGGAAGGCGAAGGCGAAAAGGGGAAGAAGGGGATGAATTAGAAGCAGCAGCAGAAGGCGAAGAGCAAGACGACGCCGTAGGAGACACACTTGGCTTGATGTAAGAGAGCGTGAGGGTGAGGGATTGCGGTTGAATCATGGTTGGTTGTATCGTCTGCAGACTCATTGTCAAAACACTGTTAAAAAGACTCATTGTTGTTTTCCACCTATCATCTGCAGACAATACAAACAACCATGATTTTATCGTCTACAGACGAAAAGGGGAATAAGGGGATGAATTAGAAGCAGCAGCAGAAGGTGAAGAGCAAGACGACACCGTAGAAGACGCACTTGGCTTGAGGTGAGAGAGCGTGAGGGTGAGTGTTTCCAGTTGAATCTGATAAATAAAGGAATGACACAAGAAGGGGGGTTGAATTGTGTCCTAATTAAAACTTGACTTCCAAAAACAATTATTAGTTTATAAAAGCTTTTCGTAAATGATGGCAACAGAAAATGATTAAACAGAGTTTAAATGATAAAGCTATAAACTAAGCACACTTATGCGGACGATAGGATAAAACAGTTTAATACATCATAAGTTAAATGTGTGCTTGAGTGGACGATGCATTATGTGAAGGTGTAGACGATGCAAGCAGAAAACGTTGGATGATACAAGCACTAAGTGGTTGGACGATGCATGCAGTAGACGATACAAGCAATAAAAACGTAAACAATGCAAGCAATAAAACAGCACACATGAAATTTATCCTGGTTCACCCCCAGAGTCCTTGGCTTCACCAAGATTTTCACTATTCAACCCAGAATAGTACAAATATTAGACACAAGACTTCTTCAGAGTATTCGAAAGACTTCTCCTAAGTATTTCCACAGGACTTCTCCAGAGTATTCTTAAATGACTTCTCCCAACAAGTATTATCAGGACTTCTCCTTACAAGTATTATCAAGACTTCTCCTAATTCTTTTTACAAGAAAAAGAAATTCTTCTAGAAGGTCTCTTCAGAAAGAGTGAGGTAGAAAGTTTAAGCACAAACAAACTCTAAGTATCTTGGTAGAGGATATGACTCTTGAGAGTATACTTGAGTTTAGTGATAACAGAGATGATTGGACGATGGTTTCTCTGTTTAGGTGTGAAAGCTTGATTGTGTTTGACGCTAGGAATCTTTTCACACTAGGAAGACTTTACTCAAACTCTAAGTGTTGGGTAGGAAATATGATTCTTGGGTAAACACTTGAGTTACGAGAACAGAGATGATTGGACGACGGGTTTCTCTGTATCTCTTTTGGTGTGAGAAGGTTGAGAGATTTGACTCTTGGGGTTTCTCACACTTTGACGATTTCACGCTACTACAGAATTGCCATGTTACCACGGTTCCGGGCAGCATATTACCACGGTTAAACTGTGGTATCAGCCAATGAAGTAATAGATAAATTACCACGGTTCAAGGTGTAGCCGTGGTAATATCATACCTCTGAAATACTCGGTTCTACGCTGAACCGTGGTAATATCAGGCCTCTGTTACCACGGTTCAACACGGAACCGTGATAATATCATGCGTCTGTTACCACGGTACTTTCTATAACTGTGCTAGAACCATGGTAATAGGTCTTTTTTAAATAAAAAAAACAGTCGATTTACAATACACACAACACTGTTTCTAAACTAAAAAAAAATTGTCAAATCTAAACTTTAAATACCTTACCAAACATTACTAATAATTTAGAATTAATATATAACTAGCCATAGAGACATACATACAAGCAAAATTCTCATATCCAAAACTTGAATCATAGAGACATAGACCATAGTAATATAATTTATCAAAGCAATTGCTTCTTCCAGAGTGTATGTAGCAAAATCATGAAAGTCAATCAAAAAATGCAAGAGGCACAATATGAGGAAGACACTATTTACCAATGCAAAATTTCACTAGTAAGAGTAAGCATGATAAAGAAGGAACTACATATAGCTAACTTATTCATACCTGGGCAAAACTGTCATCCAAAATTTCAGCAACATTACTGAAGAATACATGGGTATACTCCCGAAGCTCACTAAAGTCCAGGCCAAATCCCTATAAAAACAGGAGAAAATCAAATTATTTCAGGAAAAAGTGACATTTGGATAGTTCTCATAGCCCATAATGCTATTTATCCGTAAACGCGTATGTGGCTGTCAAAAGTTGAAAACCAAATCAAACATCATAAACAATGTCAACATTGGAACATAAGGACAAAACTTCAAACGAATCAAGAAATAGGCCAAAAGTTAAACACAAATCTCAAATAAGTTTTATTTGTTAAGACATTGCTTGAATTTTTATATCAGATTCGGATAAATCATTGCATGACTTAATTTGCATAAAATTAATTGCACCGTAATATCTTGCATCACTCAGTATAATAGGTAAACCATCCTAGATGTGATTGTATTGTAGCCACCTTAAAAAGAAGGGTGAAGTGATTATGACTACATGAAATTTCTGGTTTCAATCAAAGATGCTTCAAAAGACAACAAATAAATATGAAGATAACCCAATTTTGTTATTTTGCTTATACATTCCTTTGAAGCTTAAACAGTCCATATTACCAAATTGTACCACAAGAACACATTTACCAAAAACACACATTCACACACACAGTATGGATTCACATAGTTTAATGTTCCTTCCAGAAGTACTTGATTTTGCCCCTTTGAATAAATTTCCAACCACTCCCAAGCCATGTAAAGTGACATGCTAATTGCGAAAAGAACATTTTGATAAATAATTTGATTGCATAAGTAAAGAAAAACAACTTTAGTACCGTCAAAAATCGGGGCGTTACAAAAACTATGATGGAACAGCACTTGGGAATCAGTTTCACCTAACCAAGATAATTTTTTTGCAATCAGATAACTATATGAACTTTAGAAATCCTTTCATGGTGATGTAGCCTAAACCTCTACTTGCTAATACCTTAATCAAGTAAATCATTCAATCTCAGTTTGCTAAACCTAATGCCTTAGTGTCTAGTCAATACAATTGAAGAATAAGTTCTTTAATCAGGCCAACACAATTGATTCCCACCCTTATACCTAAGTGACGGATAAACTGATCAATCTAATCCCAGTTCTCTTAATTCGTACCAACTACCGTTGTGCAAGAAGAAAGCATGATACTTGCATCGACTCAAGCAAAATAATCAAAGAGAAAAGATACATGAAATGATAACTTTATTCATATAGAGCACCAAAAGCTTAAAGCATAACTCAGAAAAATGATTCACATAAAACCCAAGTGCTAGAAAGAAAGGTAGCCTAACATGGCTAGATTAAACATAAAGAAAAACAAGAAAATAAACCTGGAACAAGGGCTCAAGAGGCCTCTTACAACTCCAGAACAATGTATTCAACAAAGGCTCAGCCAATTACAAGATTTAAGAGATATTACAAAGAAGAGCGAATTCTGTATTTATAGCCAAATCTGCCAGCAGTCCAACGCCTGGGCGTTGTTGGAATTAAACTAAATAATTCGAGGCTTGGTAGGGGCTCAACGCATGAGCGTTGGCCCCCCAGCGCTTGGGTGTTGGAAATAATTTCAATTTCTGGGCTCCAGGCAGAGAGTCAACGCATGAGTGTTAGCTCCTCAACGCTCAGCCGTTGGGCTCACGTCTGATTCTTCATTTTCTTACTCTTTGCTCTTCCAATTGATTCCTTTCTTCAATGCCATTAAGGAGCTTCATGGGGCTTCAATTTCTCTTTTGCAACAACTGCATCTTCATCAATTCTTCATTTTACACATGTTTTCCTTGCTTTTGTTGCATGATTTCCATTAATCACAAAACCCATTCAGCTCTTAACCTCTTCTTCTTCATCAATTCTTCAATCAAGGCACCAATGATTTCCCAAATAATGACCAGAAACCTAAAAAGCCTAAAAACTCTAATAAAACCTAATTAAAAGGACTAAAAAGCAAAATAATTACTAACCTATATGCAAATGCAAAAATAAGATAAAAACCTAACAAAATTAATAAAACTATATGAGACTCAAATAAACATAGAATAAAAATAAAAAAAGATAATAAAAAGACCTTAATATCCCCAGTTATCAAAACACAAGTTCTTCATCCAAGATTATCCATTTCCTCTCCTTTTGAAATCCCAATTTCATATTTCCAAAGTTAATACTCAATTCGCAAGTTGGTTTTTTAACCTCCAATCAGGGCTGAAATGAAACTTTTATTTTTGCATCATAAGTGTTCATGCGTGAATCTTGGATGGCGGTGCTATCGGCGGAGCTGTAGCGGAGCTCAGCCTTGCTCTATCTTGATTGAGGTGGAGTCTCTAAGTTGTAGTGCGTCGAGAGAGGACCTGTAGAAGACACTCCGACGCTCAAGTTAGGGTTGGAGCAATGGGTGCATACAAGAGCTCAGCTCAAACATGTAAGAATGCATAGCAAACTTGTAATCTAAGTAATGAGTGAGAAGTATCCTAGAAGGAACGGTGGAACTTGTATTTATAGGTGCCAGAGGTCCTATGCAAGTGTTGGAGAAAAGCTCTAAAGTGAGGCTTTCGAGAGGGAGTGGCTATTAGTCGATCGGCTGCAGGCCTTTGTCTAGGCCAGTCGGATGAAGAGCCACTAAGCCGGGAGGGATCATCCCTAGCCCAGGTCGTGCAGGCCGCCTCTTAGGTGTATACTGAAGAGTATCTCTAATGGGTCTGCTGCTACGTCGTTGGAACATATGGCTAAAGAGTCGACCAGAAAAATAAGTCATTGGGGAATACCATTAATTAAATTTATTTTTATACTGTTATTAATAACTAAATAAATATTATAGATAGATGTAAATTACCTTATAGATTAATTTTGTTTCACACTCCTTAAAGAGTAAGAATACAAGGACCAAATACAAACGTCGCCCAGAGGGACTTATTGTTGAATTTGTTTTCGGCAGGGACCAAATGCAAATATGTATATAAATAAAGAGACAACTTAGGAAAGCTTAAAAATACCTGTTGTGATTTAGACAGCAGGCATGCCCCCCTCTCTTAGCCAATAAAATGCTGCTTAGTGTACTGTTATTGTCATGTCACGTGTTTGACTAGTCAAACTTAAGTCTTGTCAATTACTAATTGTAGTCCTTTGAACTTTTGTAATTTTCATTTTATACCCAACATTATTTATATTGTTTATTTATTTTATAATTTAGAAAACATAAATATATTTTAACGATTGAGCACGATGCAGGGAGGAGGAATTGAAGAATTATGTTATTTTGCCCAAATCAAAATGTTAATAGTTAATTTCAATTAAATTGAAAATTAATTTGAAAATTTTGAAAATCAAAAAATGTTAAAAATATTTTTTTATTATATGGTAAAATTAATAATAAAAATAGTTGAAGGAATAAATCATGGATCTTATAAATAGTTGAATGACCAAATCATGTATCTTATAAGTTTAGATGACATGACACTATCTTACTATGACATGACATTTTCTTATCATCTCATTGGTAGCCGCTCAGGGACATCTTAACCCCCTCTCATAAAATATAACATTCTAAACTTTTCCTTTTTCTATATAAAATAATAACGCGGTATGGACACGTGTCACGTGGATACCGATGCTTCGTGGAGATTAGATCAGTCAGCAGGTGCATGTTAACACTTGTGGCAATTAGCACCACAACTTTCTGATACGCAACTCAACACTCCTGTCCTGGTCATGGCGTCGTGGTGGTGCTCACCTCCCTCCGCCACCACCTCCGTCACAGTAACCGCCGCCACCGCCACCCGCCGATATCGTCTCATCTCTCACACTTCCCAATTCCACACCAACCCATTCCCAACTTCTTCCCCACCCTCGGTTCGATTCAGGGTTCCATGCTCCAACAAATCCACCGTAAAAACTAGCAAACCGGTCCCCTCCGACGTCGATTGCGTGGGAACCGGGCAAAATGCGGAATGCCTCGTCAACTTGGAAGAACAAGACGGAAGCGCAAAGAAAGAAGATGAGGCATCGCCGGCGACGATGCTGTGCCTCGCGGAAGGGCTTTGGGAATTGGCGGTGCTGGTGTCACCGTTCTTCTTCTGGGGCACCGCCATGGTGGCCATGAAGGAGGTGCTCCCAAAGTGCGGCCCTTTCTTCGTTTCCGCGTTTCGTCTCATCCCCGCAGGGTTCCTTCTCGTTGGCTTCGCCGCTTCCAGAGGGAGGCCTTTCCCCTCTGGTTTCAATGCTTGGCTTTCCATCTCGCTCTTCGCTCTCGTCGATGCTACTTGCTTCCAGGTTTCGTCTCTCACTCCTTGCATCTCAGTTCGGTGAATTGAATTCAATGCTGATTGATTGTTTGCTGCAATGTGACAGGGTTTTCTTGCAGAAGGGTTGCAGAAGACTGCAGCTGGTTTGGGCAGTGTATGTTGGTAGTAAATTTCTTTGTCAAATTATTACTTTTATTATTGTATTTGTTTGGAGGGAAACAGAGGGAAGGGTAGAGATTTTACAAGTTTTCTAGTTTTGTTCAAATATTTGGAAGAGGATGTGAGGGAAAGTAAAGGTGCCAAAATCCCTTCTTCCTAATACCTTCCCTCTAAACACTGTGAATGCTAACCAGTAGAGGTTAGAGAATCAATAATAGACAGCTTTTTTTGAGAAGTGTAACTTTTGAAATCACTAATGTATTGAATGCTATCATTTTCAATAGAAAATTCTATGTTGCTTGATTCCTGTCAATGCTTATTCTTTTTATATAATGTGTTTGTTAGAGACTAGGGTATAATATTTATTTGGTGCACATTTGGGTGGTTTTAGTTTTATATTGGAGCTGGTTAAATTACTCTATGAAATGCTGTCTGTGTGTCATGGTGTTAGGATTGAATTAGAAGAGAAATTTGCTTTGAGTAAACTTTGTTTTGGTTTAAATGCTACATTCTATTCTGATGGCAAGAAATGCTGCTCACTTTAACTACGTGCCGTTGATATATTGCAGGTTATAATTGATTCACAGCCTTTGACAGTGGCTGTACTTGCAGCTTTGTTATTTGGTGAGTCAATTGGAGTTATCGGAGCTGCTGGGCTTGTACTTGGTGTTGTAGGACTTGTACTACTTGAGGTAAACTTTGTTTCTGCATTTAATTTTAACCAAAAAGAAGTGAATTAACCATCATACATGTTAAGAACAGCCCAGAGTTAGCAATCAAATTCTTCTATATCTAATATAGAAGGATATAGAGGACATGTTTTGTATTAGTAGCCACTAGCACTCAAGAATATGCTATTACCTAGATTAATTTCTTATTTTAAAATATAGAATTTCTCTGGCTTTGCAAATGGCTTCCATATATTATATGGTAACACAAGCACTACTGATTTTGTTGCAGTTACCCGCCCTATCATTTGATGAAAGCAACTTCTCATTGTGGGGAAGTGGGGAGTGGTGGATGCTTCTTGCAGCTCAGAGTATGGCAGTTGGTACAGTCATGGTTCGGTGGGTCTCTAAGTACTCTGACCCTATCATGGCTACCGGATGGGTACGCTTCAAATCTCATTTGACTCTTGTTTTGGTTTTATGTTGATTACCATTGTTAAATACCTACAAAACTTAACTGAATGATTAATATTCCTTTTTTCAATTTAAAAATCAGTGTGAATTTATTTAAATCTTCAAATATATTACTTGTCCTAAAATTTATCCTTGCTCTATTTTTATTTGTCATGAACATGCCTCTTTGCATTAGCAGTTTTTAACCGGGCTATAAACGTTACAAAACTATGAATTTGGACATGCTGGACTCTTTTTTATAGCTCATGATTATAGTTATGGCAGTTTTTCTTTCAGCAAATATATTTGGCCTATCTTTTACCAGTAAGTTTGCATCTGAAAGTAATGAAATGACATTGTATAGGTCTTACATGCATATAATATTGATTCTTTTGTCACCAAAAAAGATTTCTAATTGTTTAAGAGAAGAGGTGAAGGGAGGAAGCCCTATAGCATATATCATCGTATAAAAACTCTGTCGAAGCATAGTCAAAACTCAAGACTTTGCAATCCATTTTGTTGCAGCATATGGTTATTGGTGGTCTCCCTCTTGTGGCATTTGCAATTTTTAACAATGATCCTGCTTTAAGTTTGAGTCTTAAAGAGTACACGTCAAGTGATATATTGGCACTCCTCTACACATCCATTTTTGGAAGCGCCGTTAGCTATGGTGTGTTCTTTTATAGTGCAACTAAAGGTCTGTATATCTCTCCTATCAGGTTCTTTCTCTCTTTTTCTTTTCTTCACCAATGAATTTCCTTTTATGATCACTTAAAATATAAAAATTCAACCTTCCCGGTTAAATCCAAAATAGTTAATTTCTTCTTCCATATTGTAATCACTGTGTTACTGAAACATCATTAGCTATAATTTGTAAACTCTCAGGTATGGAGTTTCCTTTTTATTTTTCCCCTTTAAATCCATGTGGACCCAAAAAAAGTTCACCATATTGACATTCCATTGTGATGCACTGCAGGTAGCTTGACCAAGCTCAGTTCACTTACATTTCTGACTCCCATGTTTGCTTCAATTTTTGGGTAAGGCTGCCTAACTCTGGGAAAGAGTGAAAGAGGATTCTCAAGTACTTATAACTATTAATTATGTAGCAAAGAGAATAAGGATCAGAAATAGCAATTGATTGAAGTGACCATCTTTTATAACCAAAGTTTTTGGAGAGAATTACAACCCAGAGGCATCCTTTATAATTGTTTGAAGTAATGTTTCATCAGGATCATAATTTTCATTGTATCTTTAAGGCTTTAACCACTGGCATTTCCTCTAGCAATTCACACATTTTTTCTTCAAATTTTGGTTTAATGTATGACATAATTTTGATTTCGTAATTCAGGTTTCTATATCTTGGTGAGACCTTCTCACCTATACAACTAGTTGGGGCCACTGTTACAGTAGCTGCAATATACATGGTTAACGCCAGAAACACTTCAGAATGAATTATATAGTAACTTTTTACTGGTCCTTCCAACATATTAACCCAAGGGAATTCAATTGCTCGGGTGACTAGAAGTTTGTCAAGAACTCAAATTGGGAGCGCTTTTAGCAAGTTTGGACTTGGAGAAGAGAAATTGAGTGATATACAATCTTGGGAACTTGTGGTCATGCTTGATAATGTAAATACAATTTTGATTAGTTGTTCACTTAGGCTTCAAGCCTTCGCAGGCATCATATAGCAGAATCTTGAAAGTTACTTGGGTTCAGTAAGAGCCTTATCAGGAATATATTGTTTCTGTGAAGGTTGTCTTTGTTGTATAAAATGACTTAAAGTTGTATAAGTATTATGAAAGAATAAGAATGTATAGATTATAAATTGTTTATAGCAAGTGTTCATGGTTAGTATGTTAATCAAAAGAAATATGCATTGTGGGTAAGTGCTAAAATTGTGATAATGTAATGGATTTATTGGAATCCAGAAAGCAATGTTTTATATACCATTATTGGAAGAAAAAATATGCAGAACTTAGTATCTTCAATTTGGGGGCAACACAGCCACTGTTGTCTTATAATTAAACAAGCTACACGGCTCTCTATACTGTTAATTTATGCATATCCGATGTGTTCGATAAGAATAAGAATTTAAACAACTCATGGAGTAGTAATAATCAGAATTACGAAAACTAAGCTTGCCAGTTAGACGTGAAAGTGACAGATCTTCCTATTTATGCAATTCCGAATTGAAGAAATAAAGATCCTAAAGCTACAAGTGAGAGGACCAACAAAAAGCTTTCATATGAACTTTAATTAAATAATAACTTGTTGCAAAGTGTGCAACTCCAAACAGAAGAAACTTTGAACTCATGGAGTATTTAACATACAAGATGAAGGTGAATGAATTCATTTATCACATCTATGTGGATTCAGCTGCTGTGACTACAGATCTCCTGTGAAGAACTTTATTGCCACTAAGCCTGCCACGCCCTATCCCACTCCCATACTGATGATCACACACACTCTTTTTGCTGCTCATTTGCTTCCTGGCTCCATCCACATCACGTGCCGCCTCACGTGACACCCTCCCTTCCAAGCCTAATGGACTTTTCTGACCCTGCTCTCTGGAGTAGTTCAATCTTGAAGTGCAAAGATCTTTTGAATCACCAGAACCTGGTTCCCATGAAGAAGAAGAATTGCCCTGTATGTAGTGTTGTTGTTGAGTGAAGCTATTGCTTCCTAAAGACTCTTGGTCCTCCATGTCTACCCCACCAAGTGAACCATCCCTATTCACTGTCACATAACTATGCAAGCTCGGTTCCATCACATCATCGTTGACAAATGACTCATATTCCACAATTGGATCCTTGGTATCTGGCACCCTCCTCCCATGATCATTGGAAGTACCAAATAGAACATTGTATTCATTCCTACTAGACTGGTAACCGTCTTGGCTGAAGTTTGAGCTGGAATTGGAGTTGAGATCAGCAACAGCTTTAAGGATGGCACAAGCCTTGGTGACACAAGCTGGGAGAGAAACAGGTGGTGTGTTCTTTTGGTGGAAGTTCTGGATATCTTCAAGCAGCAGTGAGGTGTAGGACTGTGGAGGATTCAATAGAGCTTCAGAGTTGGTGTCTAAGTCTCTGGATCGCCTAGAAGACCTGGTTCTTGTTAATATCTGGGGTTTTAGGTTGTCAACCTCAGATGCTACCACTCTCTTCACAACAACATCATCAGTCATGGAAGACTGCACTTTGACATCTTCCTCTTGTTGCACTTTTGTCTTGCAATCTACACCCACACCCTTGTCCAATGCAGTTCTGCTTGAATTTGGTTTCTACAGTAGGGAAGGCAAAAAGATATTACATCAATCAAAAGCTATTTACAGAAGGCAAAAGCTTCACACCAGAATTGATTTTGGCTCTAAAGTCAATTCTAGAAAGATTTTAAAACATTGATATAAACAAGAAAGATCAATTCTTTCAAGCTGAGAAGTTGTGAACCAAATATTAATGAGTTAATACCTGATTAGCCTCTGTTTCAACTTCCTTTTTGGGTTTGTTTTGCACTCTGCTGCTGCTATTGTTGGCCGTTGAATGTGGAAGAGCAAAGTTGTTAGGTTCAACCTCCCTAAGAGGGTTTCTTCTATGAGGTGAATGTTCTGCTTTCCTTGAGGAGTTGCGGCTAAGAGATGGATGCGTATGATTCTCACTCAATACTTTATTAGCATTTTCTGCATTCCCATTTGCTCTTGCAGGGGATTGAGAACGTGGAGAGGCTGCACCAACATTTCTCTTAACCATGATCCTCTTGACGCCTGTGGTTGTTGCAAATTCTCCACCACCAACACCACCATCGTTACTCTTATCCATCACCAGGGATGAAACAGTAGCAGGGACAGAAACCATCTTTCCAGGCCTAGAACTGGTATTGCTGTTGTTTCTTACATTGGCATGTTTAGTGGTCTCTGATAATCTTCTCCCAGGGGATATACTAACTCTTCTCTCTCTGCTGCTTGAACGCTGCTGCTGCTGCTCTCTTTCCCTACTTGGTGTTCTTCTCCTACTTCTTTCCTGAGAAGAAGACCTTGAAGATTGGCGGTGCCGTTTCTCAGCAGCAGCTATCCCATCATACTCACACAAATCACTGTCGTCGAAATTGATATCATTATCACAGTGATCAAAATCATGACTTCTCTTTGAACCTGAGTGCCTTCTCCGAAAACCAGCAGAAGAAGAACCAGCTGTTTGTTTTCCTGAAGAGTTTCTGCTGAGTCTCCCACATTGTATAAGAATTGCATCCACCTCTTCTTTGGTGCAGCTAGAAGTCCTCACACCCACACCCATTGGTGCAATCCTGTCACGCATTCCTTCAGATGGTTGGTGGGCATTTTGCTGGGACATGGAATTTCTTTCTCCACCATCATCATGGCTCTTCCTGTGCTTGATGATGAATATCTCCTTTCTCACATGGCCTTTAACTTGTAGTACTGACTCATTTTTGTTATTCTCCTTCTTCAGATGAACTTGTGGTTTGGGTTTGGATGCAGTGACAACATTTCCAGAAGAATTGTTAGGAATTGGGGAAGAGGGAGAAGACCCATTCTTCTTACTTAAACATGTACCCATGGAATTTTGTGGTTTGGATTGGCCTAGAGAAAGAAAAGGAGATTTGAATTGGAGTTGGATTAGATAAAGGGGAAGGAAGGGGTGTGTGGAACGGTACGCTGCCCAAGAATCATTTGTGGTAAAAGATTCTAACTTTGTGAATACTGAATGAATGAGAGAGAAAACATTCAAATTTTGATAGATAGAGCGGGCTGCAATTTTGACCATGATTCTAACAGTAACAGGTCATGTTATGCTGTCTGGTCCAGCTTACCCCACAAGGTCACACTAACTTCAATTTCAAAAACCCCTTCCTAGAAAAAAGTAAGAAATTGATAACTCAATTTGACCACAAATGAATGTCTCTTTCTCTTACTTCCTTATTATAAGAATTAAATTTGAGTTACACATTAATTTTTTTTATAAGAATTAATTTAAATTTTATAATGCATTTATTAACTTTTTCCTTATTTAAATTAATATTATCTCCATTTCCACTCTCTCCAACCTAATGATGCATAGCAATTAAGAAAATGAGTTATGAGTGATTTTGAAAATTTGATATAAATTAAGAACAAAATTATTACAATTAACTAAATTAACGTTGGCTTAGTTGGTAAGGACAGACCACTTCCTTTCAAAGGTTGTGTTTGAATCCGGTTGTTGATGTGATGACAGTGTTGGTGGGCGATCTGTAAGTACTTCTGTAAGAGATCGAAGGTCCCAGAGGCCTGCCCTGCCCCGTGGTGGTGACCAGAGCCGAACTCACCCAAACTTTTTGTGACAAAAAAAAAACTAAATTAACTAAATTTCTCAAGGGTGCGAAGTAGTTATTTGGTTCTTATATTAGAGTATTTTCAATGTTGGTGTCTTAGAGGAGATCTAAAAATAAGATATGTGGATGCCACTATTGGAGAAGGATGACATGGCATGAGTTTTAGCTCAAAAATAAGATTCGTTTCTTAGCTCAGCGACTCTGAAAAGTGAGATCTTAAATAAAATAATCAATTTTTCTCTATCATTCAATAACATAAAGGAGATATGAGAAATAAATAATACAAATAGATGAAGTATTATGAGAGCTAACCAAAAGTAAGATAAGGTATCAATCATTAGAGCGAAATGTTCATCGATATGTTATGGGTACCTTATATCCTATGTGGAATTACATACCCACAAAAAGAGTGATAAGGTACCAACCTAAGATAACATTTTCTGTTTGCCCTCCTTGTTTTGTCAGCACTCATATTTGCACAACTTTATATTCGTTTTGCTGAACAAAATTTTACCACAATTTATATTCGTTGGAAAATTATTTGTAAACATCACACTTTGCATACATCTAGAATGTAAATGAAAAGAAAGTGAGAAGTAATGAAAGTAATATATGATGAATGTGGAGAAAGATAAAGAGAAAAATTAGGTGGACGCAATGTCTACAAGTATCATTATTGTATTCATTTGGTTTGCACATTCGTTAGCATTGAAACACATGCAAACAAATAACTTATTTTCTCATTACTGAACGTGTTTAGATTTCCGCTAGTAAGACTTATGATTATTGGCCATGAGAGTATGTTTGGCTTTCAATCCATTGGTATATTCAATCACATTTTATTTCTTGGAATGTCAAATTTTTAATTCCAATGAGAGTACTTTTAGGTAAATGTAACAGATGTTCAAACACATGCTTCCATTGAGTGTCTTATCAACAGATTTATAATCACATTCAAAGTTAAATCTCTCAAAATCACTTCTCTTCTCACAAACACTACCACTCTGTTTGTTTCGGGTAATTTTGAATGAACGAAAAATGATGAGAAAATCGTATATATACCGTGCGTTGACAGTTTTCTTCACAAACAACTGACAGGAGGTGAGAACTTGCTTGAAAACATTATTTTATCCTTGTGTGCTTTTACGAAATAAATCAATGTTTACAATTGTCTGCTATAAATACAATTATGTTATGCTTGAAAAGTGAATTATTATTAAAAAACCATATGTGACGGGCAAAACAGTAATTATATATCACTCTAGTTTTCCTTTCATTCTCTTCTTTTTCTCTCAATCGAAACAACTTTAAAGTCCCATCATTTTCCCCTTATAATCTTCAAACAGAACATACTAATTTTTTGTGATGAACCATAATGCCCACACATTCATATATGATGTACCGACATTACATGTAACATTAGTTTTTAGTAGGGATTTTAGTAAGGATGAAAATTGGTCCCAGATCCATTGGGTACCCGCAAAAATTACCCACTATAGATAGGGTAAAAACTCGCTAAACAGATAATTAGTGGGTATGAGTGCGGGTATGAGTACTACAGTACCCACACGGCCCCATACTCGCACACACTATATATATATATAATTATTATATATATAGATAATTGTTCACATGTAAAACAATTTTTTAAAATTTTTCTTTATAATATCATTATTGTAATATATTATTATAATTATACTATAATGTTAACTTATAACATAATAATTTTATTTAAATTTTTTAATAAAAGTAGCAAGTAACTTTTTAATATAAATTTTTTTTAGTGAGTTAAATTAGTAAGTAAATTACCATATAATTTGGGTTTGAAATTTTAAAATGCAAATAATGAAAATCATATTTTCTTAACAAAATTACAGGGTAATAGGTACTATTTAAAAATGCGGGTACGGGGATGGATACTATAGTTCCTACAGAGACTCTACCCATTGTCATACCTAGTTTTTGGTTCGATAGCGTGTCCTTCACGTCTAGTAATTTACCTTTACCAACCAACCACAATGCGTTTAGTACAATAACGCACGAAAGGACAGTCAAACTTCAAAGTTATAGAATCAACACAAATACTGAGATCATTGACTTTGACCACCCAATTCATTGGCTGAATTATTAACACTTGACAGTTGACACGTATCTCATCACTTATTATATACTAGTTCAATCTCATGCAGCTTCTGTTTATGAAAACGTTCACATTCTAAGAAAACCACACTGCAAATGCCAGGCCTAAAAATAAGCATATCTAAAACATAAATGTTACAATCTCAACTATTTCAGCAAAACGAAAAAACCAACTACTATGGCAACAAATTAGCCAAGCGCAGACACAGTTATTGTCTGTATGTCACAGTGGAGCTGCAACCTTGAGCCTTGCAGTGTACAGCCATGAGCAGAAGAGTTTTGCACAGTTCCTTGTGGTTAGGCAGAGCTAAATCTCATTGCTCAACAAGAAATGCATGAAAACTTGACCAAATCATATGGTCAACCTGACACTCCAGGAAAGAGTTCTGATATTTTGTTGAAGACATCCATGACCTGAAATGTTAAGAGGAAAAGGCAATTATCAGATACAAGTTACAAGAACCAAATATTTATATTCATAAGAAATGTTTGCTAACTAGAAACTTGCTCTCTTTCTATAAATTCTAAAGGACAAAGGGAATTTTTTAGTGGATCTAGGAAATTTAAAAAAAAAATCCAACAGGGATCTGAATTACATCCCAAATCCCAACAATAGGTAAGGTATTGATTTTAACAAAACAAGTTAGAAGTAGGAAGCAAAATATGACTACTTTGGAAGCAAAAAAATTCCAGACGCGGTAAACCCTTATTGGATGAATAAGATCTAAACCAAACGCCAATCCATCCACAGTTCAACAAAAGCTTTTCACCTAATATGAACCTCAAACTAACGACAAACTGGACCAAAAATCATGAACTCAAGGTAGTGTGGAATAGAGAACTTATACACGCCAAACACCCGACAGGAAACTTAGGGAGAGAACCAAATCTAATGAAGTAGATGCTTCCAAGAAAAAACAGAATTGGAAGTAACTGCATATCAGCTTACCTCCTTATCATTTTGATATTTAGCAATATTCAGTGGATTCTGTGAACACTGCAACCAAAACAAGATACATTCAGAGTTTTGATATGAAATACTAACAAAGTACTTAAATTAGAACTTACATCCATGATAGCTGCTTGTACTCTAGGATTTTGAAATGCCATTGCGACGTCAGGATTGGCCATAATCTTTGAAATAACTTCTTCTGGAGAAAGCCCAATTTGATCTGATGAAAGTGAAAAGAATTAAAATATTCAGAAGACAAAAGGAGAAAGTGGGAAGAAAATTTCATACTTAAGCATTAACTATGTCTGGAGGGTAGAAAGACACGGTGATATTATCAAAGACTTAATCATCGTAGCTTCAAAAACTTCAATAAACTAAACCTAGTGACAAGAAAGCTAATAATGCCAACTCGCATATAAAGATAAATCAGACAGAAAGACTAACAAACCATATCAATGAGTCAAAAAGAATGCTGATTCATACACCAAATACTAATCTTTACTCCTTAGTAAATTAGCATGATGAAGCACCAACTCTGACACGGACACTACGACACGGCTAATATCCAAAAAGTAGAACACGGGGACACCGCATATATATTTAAACATTTTCAAAATCAAGACAACTTGGTCTATTATAATGAAAACATAGAACAAAATCTTATGCTCTCTGCCAATGAGCTTGAAAAATATGAACACTTGTTTTATAAAGTAAGCATTATGTCTAAAAGCGAAAAAGCTAATCCATCTAACGATTTTTGCGTCTTTCTTGATCATCATTGAAAAGAAAAGACTGTTGATGATCCAAACTCACCTCCCACATATCTCACATGTTAATTTAATTTACAAAAGATATTTTATTGTTTGGCTTTAAAAAAAAACTAATATTATCTGTGTTCCATAAGTGTCCAGCCAACAAGGGGTGTCAACTTGAAGTGTCCGAGTCGAAGAAAAAAAATATTTTACTCGGACACCGCAAAAAAGTGTCTGACACGTGTCGTACGGTGTCGGTGTCCGACACGAGGACACGCCTTTCAAGAGAAGTGTCGATGCTTCAGGAACATTCATCAAAGTGTGGACATGTGATCTCAAGAGAAGACATAATGATATTAGAACACTTATCATCCACTAGGAGATGAAAAAGTGGATCAAAATCAAGTTTCTCCTTTCTCTTTAGAGAGTTGACAAGGAATTTATTAGCTCACTGAAAATAATACCATCATCTCATACCAGAAATAATAACTAGAAGCAATGCTTTGATTTAAGAAGATAAGTGAATATTGAGTAGCAAACAAATAAAATGGAATCAATTAGAAAAAAACATTATTGGCCCATATTTAATGCAACATAAGAAAAAAAAACGATCAATTATTGTTGATCTTCAAGATGACCAATAAAGTAGGACATAATTCCTATAGGATGGAGCCGAGAGCTTATAGTATTTAAGAATATTTTCAAGTTGCTTTTGGAAAGAAAAGAAAAAATAATAATATTTTCAAGTCAAACAAGTAACAGGAGTAGCTAGCCAAACCTGAACTATATGAACCGATCAACTACTTATTGATCCAGCTCTCAAAGAAAGATATCATGTGTTAATAAAATGTGAGGAACTTACCAAATTGTTGCTTAACTTCAGGACTATTAAGGTCAAAATTTTTTAAGGTGTCCATCATTCGGCCGTCCCATTCAGTGCTTCCACCCATGTTGTTTCTGAAATAATCATGTAACAGAAAGAGAGAGGATATATGAATCTTTACACACCAGAGAAGATTGAACACCATAATATTTACAAAATATGCATAGATTTATTTAACTGTTCTGCAGAACTATACTGCAGCACAAAGAAACTTTAGAGGGAAATAACAAATAAGAATTGCATCTTTCTGCTACTTCGGTTTTCAAATAATGCAATGGCATGGAATGCAGTCGTTAGTAAATTCTAACATGTATGAGCACTAGTGTTATAAGGCATATGAATCCGACAGAAAACTAAAGAAAAGCAATCCAAATAATGACATAGGGAGGAGAAAGAGAAGAAACTTAAAACAGAAAAGTCTGGAGGTAAAAACAAGCATTTCCTCTTCATGTGTTGCGATAGAGAAAGTAGAGAGAGAGAACAGAGAGAGCAGAGAGTAGAATAGAAGAAAGAGATTCAGATTATCATCAACAACATGAACAATGCATCCAGCTACAGCTGTCTATAACAGAATTCCCGCCCAAAGCAACTAACCAAAAATAGTCCAAATGAAACTCAAATACAAATGCTAAATGAAACTCAAATGCAAATACAAATGCTAAATGCGCTTATATGCGCAACATATCCCTCCCCTTAACAATTTCCTTGTCCTCAAGGAAACGCGGTAGTATCAAACATAGGAAACTGCTTCTGGAGATTGTACAAAGTCTCCCAAGTAGCCTCTTCTTCAAGCTCCCTGTGCCACTGGACTAGGACCTCAGTTACAGCCCGGTTCCTCTTTTGAAACATATGCCGCTTCAGAATTCGCAAATGTGCTTGTGGAACATCCAAATTGCCCCAGTCATCAGGTAAATCGCGCTGCTGCACAGAAGGATCAGGACATGGTTTAAGCAGGGACACGTGAAAGGTGGCATGAACCCGTGAAGTAGCAGGAAGACGCAGAGTGTAGGCCACCGTGCCCACACGACGAAGCACCTGATAAGGCCCAAAGTACCTTGGAGACAACTTCTCAGAGGCCCGATGCTGAGCAGAAGCTTGTCTATAAGGCTGGAGTTTAAGAAAAACCCAATCCCCTTCCTTAAACTCACGATCTGTACGTTGCCTGTCAACTAAACGCTTCATCCGAGCCTGAGCCCGCACCAAATTGCCCTGTAACTTGTTAATCATCTCCTCTCGAGCAATAAAGCTTCTGTCAACAGCTTCCACAGAAGTGCTTTGAGGAAAATAATACACCACCTCAAAAGGAGTAGCTTCAATGGCCGAATGAAATGTGGTATTATACCACCACTAAGCTAAAGGAAGCCACAAAGACCATTCTTTGGGACGTTGCCATGTCATGGCTCTCAAATAATGCTCCAAACAGCGATTCAGGACTTCACTTTGGCCATCGGACCAAGGATGATAGGCAGTGGACAAACTCTGAGTGATGCCTAACTGAGCAAGGAAAGCTGTCCAAAACTTGCTAGTGAACAAGGGGTCACGATCACTCACAATATTTGCTGGAGCACCATGTAACTTGTATACTTCTTTGATGAATATCTCAGCCAACTTGGAAGCCGTGTAAGGGTGTGACAAAGGAATAAAGTGAGCATACTTGCTCAACCTATCCACAACCACCTAAATGGAGGAAGTGTCTTTGGTTCCTCAAATACAACCTCAAACTCATTTAAAATTGTAGTTTTCAAATGCTGAATTTTCCCATCCTGTGTTTCTGCAGCACTAATGCTGCAACATACCAAATTCTGAGAACAAGGTAATAACTGTAGCATGTAACAGTACTTTGCCTCAGCCATGATACGATTCAATTTTGAAGCTGAAACAACCCTATTCGATTTCTCTTTATCAGCCTGCAACTTTATTTTTCTACCCCCCATAGTGAACTCCATTACCAGATTAGGAAAATCCCAAGAAATAATGCCACATTGGTGGAGCCACTGCATTCCTAATATCAAATCATAAGAACTCAAGGATATAGCTAAAGCATTTATACATAAATCATACCCCTGCATTTTCCAACGAATGCCCTCACAGTACCCTGCTCCTGGAATTACTCCACCATCAGCCACAGTAATTTGCATGGGCTGTAATGGTTGAAGAACTCCCACACCTTCCTGGCACAGCTTGTGATTGATTAAGTTATGCGTGCTGCCAGTATCAATCAGCACAAAGATCTTACGCTTGCCTATCCACCCTGTCAACCTCATCATTGGATGTTGAGACTCGCCATGGATAGCATTGAGAGAAACTGTAGGACCCATAGAAATTGGAGTTCCTGCTTCCACTGTTTCAGTAGCCACAGCCAACCTTTCTCCATCGCAATTGTCCTGTTCCTCTCGATCTACCTCCATGAGGAACACTTGCAGTTTCTTCCGCTGAGGACAGTCATGGCCAGGTCCAAATTTTTCATGGCAGAAAAAACATAGGTTCTGAGCACGATGCTCATCCATCTCCTTGGGTGTCAATTTTCGCTGAAACGTGTAATTAGGTTTCCCTAAAATTCCTTTTTGATTGACCTTAGCAACAGGTTTCTTATCTACACCTTTCTTCTCAACAGTGGAATAGCTTTTCCTATCTGTCCAAGTACCAGAACTTCGTGCACTGGAACTGGCACGTTTCTGAAGCAGATCAATGCTCCACTCTGGTAGTTTCGCGATCCATGTTGCTTGCCATAGTAGTCAATCCCGGATAGCGGCCGACTCCAAAAGTGGGATAGCGGGATAGCGCATAGCGGGATGGCCGCTATTTGAATTTTTTATATATATAATTTACTATAATTAATAGTTTAATACTGCATATATATAAATGCTCCAAAGTAAAATATTTTTAAAATTTAAGATATATCTATATATATATATATATGAATATAATATTTATTATACTCTAGAAATTATTACGCTGATTCATAATATTTTATAAATATATGGTGATTTTTAAATACTTATAATCTTTTTAATATATATGTGCATATAATATTTATTATATTTTATAAATTATTTACTTGATTTATAATAATTTATAAATCAGTTTATAAATATATGACGATTAAAATTATAATATATATACAGATAATATTTTTTATTCAAACTGTAAGTTAAAATAAGTTTAAGTTATTCAGATTATTGCTTATGTTGTACCAAAGATAAAGATTATTGCTTATGTCTTGCCTTGTCGGTGGTTTATCTGCTACAGACCAATGCAGAAGAGTTTAGTTTTAAGAGAAACTGATTGGGCCACAGCTCCACTAACATAAGCCCATTAATTTCAAAAACCCTAGTTCCTTTCACTCCTACACAGCTCCACTAACAATAGTGCCGCCCCTAATTCCAACACAGGTACACAACATGAGCGCGTCGCATCTCCTTCTCCTTCCCTTCTCACTGATCTATTCCTACTCATCCTTCGCTCACTCTGGATATTTGAGTCGCGCCGCTATTCACTGCAACTGGCCACGATTTTCCGCGATTTCGGCCACAATTCGCACCGCTCCGGCCGTGATTGCTATGTGTGACGCGATTGCCAACTCGTAGCGGCAGGAGGCCGCGACGCTACGCCGCTATAGCGGCGCAATCGCACACTATTAACTATGTTGCTTCCAACAAGGTCCTAGGAGCAAACATCTCCACTCCATTGCTCAATTCAGCGCTAAGCCGACCCAGATAGAAATGCAATTTCTGCATTTCAGAGAGATCGGTTTGACAAGCCAAATTGTCAAACGCTGCCTGATACTCTTCCAAATTCCCTGTTTGAGACAATCTCTTCAATTCTTCCAAGAGAGAGTTGAAATCGGTGCCAAACCTCACCCTCAACGCCACCGTGAAAACGTTCCACGTGACTCGTCCCCCCGTGCTCTGCTCCAAGCTCTAGAACCACCAGAAAGAACCTTCGTCCAACGCGATACTAGCAATTGTCACACTGTCTCCTTCAGGTGTGTTATCCAGTGCAAAGAACCTATCGCACTTCGCGATCCAAGAATCAACGTCCTCGTGACAGAAACTTGGAAAATCCAATCGAGTCAAACGAGTGGGAACACGATGATCACCATCGTTGCCACCCCGATTCCTCCGTGTCGCCGTCAAATCAGTGACCTGCAAACCAAGTCCACGCATCACCTCCTGAAATCCGTTCAACTGATGTTCAATTCATTGCTACAATTCGAGCAGATGCCTCGAGATCGAAGGATCGAGTGCCGCCATGATCCTTTCCTCTGCTTCCCGAATAGAACTTTGCAAATGCGTCGCCTCCGCCATGTCGCCGCCGTGGACCGTAAGCTCTGATTACCAATGTTGCAATAGAGAATGTAGAGAGAGAGAGAGAGAATAGAGAGTAGAATAGAAGAAAGAGATTTAGATTATCATCAACAACATGAACAATGCATCCAGCTACAGCTGTTTATAACAGAATTCCCGCCCAAAGCAACTAACCACAAATAGTCCAAACAAAACTCAAATGCA
Organism: Acmispon strigosus; assembly: GCA_030819835.1. Classification (NCBI taxonomy): domain Eukaryota; kingdom Viridiplantae; phylum Streptophyta; class Magnoliopsida; order Fabales; family Fabaceae; genus Acmispon; species Acmispon strigosus. Next base: position 36,813,272 of record JAUAMA010000007.1, read on the forward strand.
AATACAAATGCTAAATGAAACTCAAATGTAAATACAAATGCTAAATGCGCTTATATGCGCAACATCATGTGTTAGATGAAGGTAATTGTACAAAAGTAAGGCAGTTGTTTCCTAAAAGATCACCATTTTTCCTAATTCTAGAATGGAAGTTCTGATGGGTTAAGGATAAACAAAAAAAATTAATGTTCAGTTCAACAAATTCACCACATGAGAGGTTAATGACTGGATAGCTAGTGTTGAAAATCAAAGCATGATGGCCCACAGAAAGCAGAGGCTAACAGTAACAACCAGTTGTACTTCAGAAACAGATAAAAAGGAAGCCTGTGCTAAATGCCAGGAAATTATGGCTTTTAAAAGAGGAAATCATTATCCTCCTTTGGAAAAAAATTCCATTCACCAGAAGACTAGTTTTTCATGAAATGTGTCAAACAAGCTAATGCACATAAACATTTCCCCAAAAGCTTATTTTCCAAATAACAATTGGCTCCATGGGATGAGAGTATGAGGGGAATAAAAAAGGCTCTGAAAAAATAGAGTGAAGAACTTACAGCATTTCTTCAAGTTGTTGACGGTACTGAGGATTCTGCAACATCCCTATTAAAAGCAGCAACTATTATCCATAGGCCAATCATATTAAGATTTCATGTAGAAATTAATGTCTACAAATTGGAAGAACCAAACATGACTTTTGATCTACAAACTATTTTTACACAGCATAAAAAAGTGCTTTAATTGGTAATAAATGAAAAAGGTCATCTGCATAAAACTGCAGTACATAAAAAATATTTTACATGTAAATAAATAGTAATAATAAGCATTCAACATTGTGGTTAAACATGTATACTTCCAGGAAGGTGCTGAACAATGAAAATTACAGTCAGCACAATATAGTGAATCTTAAACTCTGATTAGCACTGAAAAGAAAGAGAAGCCAGAAAGTTGTTAAGAGTAGAGAATCACATTTGAAGGTAGTAGGGTTCCTCATCTCCTCAGGTAAATAGCTGCAACAGTACCCAAAAATAATCAATTTTTCATTTGGATAACAAGGAAAAATGTTTCCAAACGATCTAAGCAATCATTTAAATGACATCTGTAAATTGTCATCAAGTAATCACGACACAAAAGACATTGGAAATTATTAGAAAGAGAAGAGTTTGAGTTAAAAGTGAATTCTGATATTGATTGTGTAATCAGTATTAGACACAGTGATATACCGAGGTTACAACAGTGGCAGTTGTCTGAACTAACTCAAATAGTCTAACTGAATACTAAATGAGGCTATGCTAGGCTGCTATACAAGCAGGGGTATACTGTGCGATATACTCGATAGAAATCAATTTAATGAGAAAATAAGTATCAGAAAGAGAATAAAAATTAGTTCCACTCAAAGATCAACAATTAAAAGGGTAGCACCAGAACAATTACGCTTTCTTTTGGGGATAAATGAAGTTTATTAGGCAGGAAAAAGTTCGTACAGAAGCAGAGGTTTCCCTCAAAACCACCTGAGACAAAGCACCAAGAGGATGTGGAAAAGAAACAATTAAGAGCTCTCTTAGAAGCAACAATTAAGAGCTCTACTAGATCTTTAGACACATTCAATGGGAATGAAGAAAGAATGGAACTACTTCAAAGTCCAATTCAGAGTATCACCAGTATCAGTACTAAATGTCATCAGCATTTCAGCATTTCTAAGATCACTGAAATAATAAAGACTTCTACGGGTTTAAGAAACCTTTTTTCAGTATATTCAAAATTACGATCTACTTAAAAGCTTAAAACATATCTTTATCAATATTCAGATAGACAAATAAAAAATTATTTACTAGAACTACAAAATCATAATCACTATTAAGATGACAGGAATTAATATTACGGATAAACCATCTTCTGCACCGTTGGGTCATCCATCATTTTCTCCAAAGCATCCACCGATAAGACTGATTTTCCTATCCAAAAATAAACAAGGGTACATTTAGGACATTTGCAAGATCCAGAAAGCAGCTTATCTAAGGCAATACTGAAAGAACAATAGTTATAAAAGCATGTTTCACACTGATACACTCCTTTACTTCTACTCACAGTAAATCAGAAAATTGATTTAAAAAAGTGTATGCATTATTCAAGTACGATAATGGGGAAAACAGGAAACAGATGATCCTCCGGAGAAAAGGATTCACCCTTAAGCCTAAGTTCACACAAAGGCACTCCTCTACTGAAAAAACTAGCAGAACTCCATCATACCCTCCCCTAACAGATTTCCCTCCTATATTCCTTCCCCCTTAATTATGTTCCCCACATGTAACACAAACCCTCATCTTCCATGTGCTCCTTCTGCTTTCGGCCAAATCCCTTTAACACCTCATACATATATTTAGCCAAACTTAAGTCTGTGCCAACTAGCTGCTTGGGTTTTTGATGTTTGGCATCTTTGTGGGTTGTCAACACAAACAAGGTTCAAATTAAGACAAATGCTAAACAATTCCCTAAGGAGGCACTGGTTAAGCTTTAAGAATAATAAAAATTTATGAAAAGTAGTGCTTTTTCAGTTACCAATGTGTTGTTCAATACTATGCTTTCCAATAAATTATTTCTATTTCTTGATTCCTCAACTAGTTCCCCAAGGCACAAATTAGCACGACACTTAAATTAATTCCAGCCCATAGTATCAATGTGGTTACAAAACAAAGTTTCTTGGGACTATTCATGTTAGATTTAGGTCATTGTTTCAACCCAAGGACTGAAAACATTTAATCAGAGTCAAAAAGTAAATGATAATTGACAAGAAATACTTCATAGGAAAGATCAAAAGTAGAGACACTAGAAGTACACACGATTCATTGTAACTCATCAATTTTAACAGGACTTAATCTATATTTACAACCATAATAACAACGAGAACAACTCATTTATTAGCAGCCTAAACCGTGACAAAGCATTTCCTTGAAATTGAGCCATGAAAATATGTATTACAGTGAACGGAATTCTCTACCAATAAAGCAGAACTGTAAATATTTTCAATTTTGACTAACTCTTTACTTACCTGCAGATTGAGAACCAGGTGAACCACCAACACCTTGGTTTGAAGGAGCTCCATTTTGGGAAGCCTTTAATAAATGCTCATCATTATTACATGATAAGAACAACGCAAATCACTAAACTTCTTCAGCAAAAACCTATATCATAAAAAACTCACTTCCTCAGGAACCTGGGTTTCCTTGACTGAACTTGATTCACCAATATCTTTAAAGCTTTCAAAAGGACTCTTCTGCACAGTTTCTTCTGGAGAAACATCTACAAAAGCTGTAATAAAAAATTATTACAAACTTTAATTGAAAGTTTTTATTTTACGCAAATACAAAAGCTGACATCAGATATCATCTTTGCTTCCTATAAAGAAGATAGTACCCTGAAAGTTACGTCTTCACACTTTGTCCCTAAGTTTTTAAAACACATATATATGTTATAGTGGACACATAAACACACCATTTATAAATTTCACAAGAAGTATGGTTCATCCAACAAGAAAGAAATGGGATTTCTAAACAGAAATAGTAGGTTACCAATTTTTTTTGGTTCATTCTTAACTTCCACTTCATCTTTAACACTAGTGGCTGGGGCTGCTTCTACTTTTGTCGCAGGTATATCTACTGTAATAGTAGATTGAGATGCACTTGATGCGGATGGTGCACGAGATTGAGTACCAGCAGAATTTGCTGGTGCAGCAGGCCTTGATGGCGAAGGCATAGGAAAGGGAAAAGGAGATCCAGGAGAAAAGGCAGCACTGTCGAATTGGTTACTTTGTGTATTCATCTGGCCCATCATAGTTTTGAAAGCTTGTTGCATTGCATATTTCTGAAAGAAGGTTAAAGGAAAATGTTGAAATTGTATAAAAATTCAAGGTCAGTTCTTGTAGGTCTAAAAAAGAATCAATTCAAAATCCACAAAAAATAAGGTTAGACAAAGTATCCAGTACAACTGACACAGAAATACAAATAGCAAAAGATGCATTCATAAACAATACCCATACAACTGAACATTCATGCAAAATTAACAGTAAATATTGGCTCATCTCACTCTCACGGTAAATCACTCCTATTACTTGATATGCTCCCTATATCTTAGGGTAGAACCCAAAAGACGCCCTGGCTTAGACCCATGCCTTGCGACAAAGTAGAACTCACCTTTAATCTTGTAGCTGCCTGCAATAAAACTCAATTCATTAAACATACAGAAGAGGAAAACCTCATCATCAGTATTTGTAAAGCAGAGTTTTGTCTATGGTTCTCACCCATGAAAACAGTGCAGAAAGCCCAACACCAACACCAATCCAAAAGAGAGGTGACCCGCTAGAAATGTAGTGAACAGATACAGAAAATGAGAAAGTATAAGTAAAGGTTATCAACAGCTTAAAATAAATAAAGTATCTACTCAGAACCCCTCCCCCCCCCCCCTCTCCGTAAGTAGTTGACCTCATATAACAAGAGATAAAAGAATTAAAAATAAAATAAAATGCAGAAGTAAAAACTGTATGATTACATTGTTGAAGGCGGAGATGGTGATAATTGTGGGTTGACTCCAATTGATGTTGTTTCTTGACTATTTGAAGAAGAAATGCTGGCAAAATGCTTCACTATCAGCTTTTCCTGCACTGTATCCCCAGAATGTATTATGTGAGCCTGAGCCTCTTAGGTCAGTGGAAAATATTGATACCGTTCAATTTACATGACAAATATACATTTATCACAAATAAGAGAAGGGGAAAAGATGCACATGAAATTATACATTGGGAAAGAGAGAGGGGGTACACGGACATGCAACACATTATAAACCATGAATTCAAAATGTTATCTATTTTAATCAAACTTCAGCACAGCCTCTTTCCAAAATTCACAATACACCTCTTTCCACAAAACACCGGATACTAGTTGTAGAACTAATAGCAAAAATGTTTTTGTGAATCATGAAAATTTAAACCCTTCAAAATCCTAACGGTGTATATGATTGCGGATCCATTTTCACTACTTACTCATTACAATATTCTGAATTCCAATTCGATAACAGATCCACCAACATGCTAATTCAATTCAAAACACAGCAATTGCATCACTAGAACTATCTATTCAACTTCAATAAAACACATTTCATTGCACTCCATCTTAAATTCATAATCCAGCGACCCTTTTCAGCTAAGTACAAATTCTAACAAAAAAAAGATAATTTCCCAAAAAAAACAAAAACACAACCCTGGTATAGAAGAAACAATCAAACAAAGAAGAGACAGTTCCAAAAATAAATACCAGATTTTGGGTTTTGGTGGGATTTGTGTGCAGCCCTGGTAACATGAGAGCGAGAGAGAGCAAGAACGTTGACCCTTCCAAAAGAGAAGTGCCTTCTTCTGAATACGTCCCTGGAAGAGGCGTCTCTTGCAGAAAAATGTCCCAATAGCAAAGGTTTTGGGGAAGACACAAGGGCTAAGTTGAAGTTCTCCATCTTCTTTTGGTTTCCAAGCTATGGAACCCAAAAAGAAGAGAAATTAAAAGGAAAATGGGACTGAAACGTATTAATCAGTAGTAGTAGCAGAGAATTGTTGGAAGTAAAAGGATCGAAAAATGTAGAGAAAGTTACGAACTTTAACACGATTCACTATCTGGGAATTTCAAGAGAGTAAGGGGTTTGCAGCGAGGTAGTGTTGTGGTAGGGATAAGTGAAAAACCCTGCTTTTGTTGTCCTTGAATATACTCGCAAGCAAAGGAATTGAAGAGACGAAAATATAAAAAATTACTACTTTTTATAGAAAATAGAAAATGAATGAAAATTCATCTGAGAGAATACAAAATTAAATATTAAATGATAAAATATTTTTCATTTTTATTTGATTCAAAATAATAGAGTAATTGGTCGAACTATTTGTGAGACAGATTGCTTGAAAACTCTAAAACCTTAGTGAATGACAGGTCCAAATTTCATGTGCTAACAACTGAATTTTTTGAGTTTCACGAGATTTTGTTTCTCAACTTTGGAATATTCACTATCTTCACATATCTAGCTAGAGATGTTAATGAGGCACTTGATTGTCTTGTTGGTATTGTAGTTGTTCTTCAATGTGCCTTCTATGTTCTCCTCGGAGACTTGATCCCATTTTGGCCAGGGATGTGTAAGGCATGTAGATGTTTTATTTTTTTATTTTCCCAACCAAAAATAAATAAATATAGTGCAATGTTTCAAAGATGTATTATTCATTACAAGGTGAATTTGAGGAAAGAATGAGAAAAAAAATAAAAAGGTAAGTTGTGATATAGGAGTGGTAATCAATTATATTGATTGATTTTGAAGTAAACAATTATTTATTTTATCATCTAATTAACATTAGTCATAAACTTGCTTATAAAAAAGAACATTAGTCATAAACTTAAAATCAATTTGATCCAAAATATATACTAAAATAGTTTTGGATTGGGTTTGTTTTTAGATATTAGTCCTAACATTTTGTACGAGGGACTCAAATCTTCTGCTTAAACCCTTGTCCTGCTCCATGTCTCTTTAATTAGAAATTGACACGTTAGTTAAAAGCTACACATCAATTATTCATTAACATCTCCTTAACATCTAAGCCTTCTATGAGACACACACACACATCATATTGAAGTGCTTTTATGGGTTTCCTAACTCTAACCATGACCTCTCGTTCCCTATGTTTGAGTCGAGATATGAATAGTTACAATGGTACCCTCAAAATGGCAAACGACTCATTTGATAAAGAACCAAGTTTGAGGGTCATGGACCGCAGTTGCTGCCGCTCTGCTCGCAGCCTGTGTTTGCTCACGCAACCACTCATCATTGAAAGAGGCCACTCAACGAAGATAGTAGAGGGAGAGCTTGATGAAGGACAACGGTGTTAAATGTTGACGTGTTTATTTAATTGACATGTCTAATTTTAATTGGTGGGACACAAAATTGGGATTAGTGATTTCCGTCCTTGTAGGAAATACTAAAATGTATGATTAAATACAACACGTATCAAACATTTGATTCATTGATCATAAGATGACTTATACTAACAAGTAGTCAAGTATCATGTATAAAACTATTTTTCAAAGTAAAACAAAGAGTGATGATGCATTTATAGTAGAAGGTTATACATATTAGAAAAAGAGTGAGAGGTTTGAAGTTCATGTTGGAAGTTCAAGCGGTCCTCATAATCAAGCTTGGAGAAATTGTCAAGCTCTAATTTAACAGACACAACATATTGAAGTTGCTTTGTGTAAATAATCTCACCAAATTAAAGAAGACTATTGAATTTATTTGATTACTATAATTGATTGTATTCAGTTTTTATTGCGCCAAATGATTAGCTTTTCGTGGTGGTGAAGAGTCAGTGTTTTTAAGCAATAAGGGGAATTTTTTTCAGCTTATAAATTTTCTTTCCAATCATAATGACACTATTCATCAAGTTTTGAATAGTGCTCATGGAAATCTCAAATTAATAACTCCTGCAATCTAGAAAGATACTTGTCGTGTTTATACTTGTGAGACTAATAAAATATACTTGATGATTTGAGATAATTTATTGTATATTTTAAAGAATGCCCGTGATGTCTCTTTCAAGGAACAAATAGTTGTGGCTTTGTGTTGCATGAACAAGAAAGGAAAAGTTACAAAGCATCTTTTGGTCTTGTTCATGTTTCTAATACTAATGCTTTATCACTAAAATTAGCTTTGGAGTCATTATTTGCAAAATATGGGTTCTTCTTGTCAAGATTACATGGACAAGAATATAATGGAGCAAATAATATGCAAGGTGAATTCAATGGCCTCAAAAGCTTGATATTAAATGAGACTAGTTGTGCATTCTATATTCATTGCTTTGCTAATCAACTCCAGTTAACTCTTGTTACAGTAGAAAAAAAAACATGTTGCAATTGCATTCTATTTTAATACAAATGCTAATTTATATAATGTTGTTGGACCTTCATTTAAGCGTTGATATATTCTTCATAGAAATAAAGTGCTAAGGAGAAAGAAACATTGCAAAAGGGAGAAATCTCTAGTGGTTGTGAATAGAATTAAGAAATTATGATAAAGAAGGAATGGGATACTAGATAGGGCTCACATTATGATACGTTACTTAACATAGTTTCATTATTCTCTTTAATGGTTGATGTGCTTGAAATTAATGAGGAAGATGACATAAGTTCAAAAAAAAAAGGTGAAGCATGTGCTTTGTTGAATTCGATGGAGCCTTTTGAATTTGTTTTTGTCTTTGCACTTGATAAAAACATTTTAGTGATAACTGTAAAGTTATCTAAAACATTACAATGAAATAATCAAGATATTGTAAATTCTATGAAGTTGGTTACTGTGTCAAAGCAGAGGTTGCAAGTTATGAGAGATGATGGTTGACATTTTTTGATCAACGAGGTTTCATTATTTTGCGAAAGAAAAAATGTTGTCATTCCTAATATGAATCGATACTTTTTAAACACAAGGAAGACCACAACGCAAAATGGAGAAAGTTTCTAATTTACATCATTTTCAAGTTGAATTATTTTTCAAGTGATTGATCGACAATTTCAAGAGATGAATAATTGTTTAAATGAAGTGAATATTGAGCTGATTGTTTGTGTAGTTTGCTTAAAACCAAGAGATTCATTTGCTGCATTTGATAAGAAAACAATGATTCATTTGAATCATTTTTATCGTTGAGATTTCCCCTAGTTGAAGTTTTGGCACTAAATAATCAACTTGAAAATTATTTCATGGATATATGCTTTGATAGTGTACTTTCAAGATTCGGGGGAATTAATAATCTTGTTATAAAGCTTATGATTCCCGAAAGAATATTGTATATCCATTTGTATAATTGTCTTTAGAGTTAGCTTTGAAATTGTTACTAACAATTGCAACAATTGAAAAAACTTTCTCATTTATGAATATTATCAAGAATCAAATGTGAAATCGCACGAGAGATTAATATGTTATACAAATTTATGTGGGTATATTGTCTCTAAAACTTTAAATTTATGAAACCATCTTTACGCATGAATAAGATTAAAGTCAATTGTGTTAAACAGAGTTGGAACCATGTTCGCCCCTTAACACAAAATTACTACAATATATACTATATAATATAATAAGCTATGCTTCTAGTTTCTTGGTTACTATATTATTTATAGAATACAATAATAGAAAATGTATATTTGTACGTGTATCTGTGTGTACATCAGTGCATGTTTATATGTGTATGTACGTGGGTGTATAACTGTATATAATATATATATATAGGGAGCGTATCAAGTAAGAGCGATGTTTATTATGAGAGATGAGAGCGTTCAATCTTAGCCATTAGATCTACCATGAAGGGTCAAGATTAAAACAAAATGGCATGTGACTTTTTTAAAAAGTCATGTGACCACTAAACTACTTTTAATCTCAACCACTCATGAATGGTTGTACGGCCATGATTTAACGCTCTCATCTCTCATAATAAACATCGCTCTCACTAGATACGCCCCATATATATATATATATTCTTGCTAAAAATATGTTATAGTTATTTATTTCATTATATTATAAGTAATGAAAAATGTACAGGGCAAGGACATACATGTTACACAATATATATTTTATTTTTTATTCAACTAAACTTTAAATAATTATTAACTCTAGATGTTAGTTATTATTTCTTGTGTTTATCACGCATTATATTTTTGCCTCCCATATTTATTTTTCATTTTTGTACCTGATCCCAACAAGATTTGGAAGAAAACTCTAGGTCAAAAAGAAAGTTACTAAGTAATATTGATTGATAAGTAATATTGTGGGTAAATATTTTTTATTAAAAATTAAACCTCATCTTACAGTGACTCTATCATAATTTGTAACTAATTCATCCATCTTATTAGTTTTTGAGATTTAAAAATGATTGTTGCTCTCTTGTAACCAACATCTGAATTTAGGAACTTTGAACATAATGGGAGCAGGAAAGAAAGCATGCTATGATCATTTATCCCAGTAAATTTAATATGACACTCAAATTTGAACATCAAAGGATTCATTACCAATTAAATAAGTTCTTTATCTTGTACATATTTTTTAATCCCTAGTTCATTCCATAAATTTTTTCCATATGAAACCTTAAACTTCTCTGGGATCCAAAAATTTAACATTTCCCATCATAACAAAGATTAGCCCATGCTTGTTGGCGTATTTGTGTTCCAATATGCTTGCAAAATTAAATCTCCCACCAAGTTTTGAAGGGAAATGCAACTTTTTTCTAGTTTTGCTGTGAGTTAGAACAAGTGGAATGAAAAAAAAGTTTTTCTTTTGTCTTGTACAGGTTCTATAGGATCTGGTAGTTGTGCCTAACAATGCTATTGCATAACATGAGACTTAACTACAAAAAATAGAGCTTCACAAGGTTGTGGTAGCTAGTGTACAAGCACTTCAAGGATGATTATGTAGCTGGATGAGAAGTTCAAACTCAATGGAATGAAGGCATCAAGATGTTGGAAGAAGCAATAGATTAAATGCAATCATAAACAGTCATGCCAATGCTAAATATTCTTGGAGCACCAAAGAAAGTAACCAAAAGTTGTCATGCCAACCACAAACACTTTCCTAGAAGCTGGACCAAAGGAATTCAAGGCATTGGACAAAGTGAGGGAATTCAACCCCAACTAGGAAAAGAAAAGTGGAGTATTACAGATATACAGCATCGTCTGATGCCTATCATCTGCATTGTCTGATATTTATTGTCTCTATCGTCTGATATTATCATCTGAATAAGGGAGCATGCTATCATCTGTATGGCAGCATTGTCTGCCAAGTTGAAACGAATGCATAACTGTATCGTCTGGTCAGTTAGTCATGCCAGCAGTCCAAGTGTGATAACTGACCTGGATTATCCAGGATCCTGTCTGTTAGTGTTGACTCGGAATATCCGAAATCTTGTCTATTTTCTATCAGTCTCTCTCTGTATATAAACAGAGCTTGTAACAGTGTATTAATCAGAATAGAAAGAATATTTCGTATCTTTAATTTCTCATTTCCTTCTTTCTTAACATGGAGCTATTAGTGGAAGATTTTGAAACAATCATGTCAATCATAAATAGTCCATAGAGCACTAAAGCAGTCATGCCCAGTAGTGACCTTTATTAGCAATGAGGCAATTGATTTGTATATGTAAAGAAGATTGAATTATGGCTCAAACGAGCATATTGTTGTCATAAGTTGTAACCAATTAAATTATATTTTTCAATAAAATTTTATTTTTGTTGTTTTAATTGCAAGAATCTTATATCATATTTAATTATTTATTTATCGATAAATACTCTACTCCAATTTTATTTTGACACATTGTAAATGGTTGCATCGACCAAGGCATAAAAACCTCTATCATTACTCATAAACCAATAAACCAGACAATCTATGTCATGAAATTTGACACAATACATACACAGTTTAGTGTATGTATGATCACTAGAGATGAATTTATTGTAAGTGCTTACTCCTGTTTATTTTGCTTCTATGGAAACATGCACATAAATGAGGATACTAGATATGCTACTCCAATAAGTGATTTCAGGATAGTTTGTTTAGTTTGTTTTAGCCAAACACATGTAACATGTTACAAGCCAAAAAGCAAAATCAGTGTTTAAAACATAGAACTCCAACGTAGAAAGAAAGAATGAAGAGTGTATTGCAAATGGTTGCATTGACCAAGGCATGAAAACCTATGTGATACTTAAACTTATATAAAGTGCACGAGTAAGAATAAATCCAATCTTAGTTCGGTAAAATAGCCTGAAGTCTTAAAGTAAATATAAAAACAGAAACAATGAACCAGTAACATAGACAACACATTGTCCCCCTGCATTCTCGATTTATCCGTTTGAGATAAATTAGAATGCAATAACGAACGACTTAGTTTACGAGGCGAAACCTTCTAGACTTGGAACCCTGCTTATTTGAATTTGACAGTTCTGCTCGTATCTCAGTATCTCAGGTTCTTCAAGTAACCAACCGCCTTGCACTCTTTTCACAATCGCCTCGCCATCCTGAACCAATATGCTATTCCATCTTTCATGGACTTCTCCTCTCGGTGTGCCGTCGGTGGCTCTGGAGCTTCTTAATCAATTCAGACTCTTCTCCCTTTCGACCATGATAAAGGGCAGTACCTCTTGGGGACCATACCCAAGACCCGGAAATGGTTACCCTAACCATGACCGGTTTTATCTCCCCCGATAGTCTCCAACCTCCCATTACCTATGATTGGTACAACCCTGCAAGTTTGCCCAAAACTTTTAGAACAAGTTCCCCAATCGCACATCGCAATCAGTTTTCTCCAACCAGAATCGCATAGCCTCTCCATTTCATAATTCAAACCCAAATCTTCAAGCCAAAGTTATCCAATCCAAACCCATTTAAGGAAACCATCACTTGAAGCCCCAATCGAACTGACCCTGCAACCATAGTTCGTTTGAACCACAAATCAGCCTTGGAGCCACCGTCAATCGCCAATCGCACCTTTGTTCGAGCCTCCCACCGCCACAGACACAATCAAAGAGCAAAGAGAAGGGTTGAAAGAAAAAGCAGAACCTTCATGAGTCCCAAAATCAAACCCCTGGAGAGTCAGAATCCCAGCCTTCCACTCGCTTGAGACTAGCTACCATCGCCACCACCTCGTGCTGTCAAGCTTTCGTGGGTTCTTGTCTCTAAAATCCCTCTTTCTCTCTATCTTCATATTCAACCTTAACCACTACCACAACCCATCAGATCTAAAAGAAGAGGAAGAGATTCAGAGAGTAAGGAAAGGAAAGAATAGAAAATTGCTTTTTATTTCACACAATTTAAGCTGATTGTTTTCTGAGGTCGAAGGACAGGGAAGAGGGAAGTCAACCGGTGGTGGCTGGAGGTGATGGAAGTGAGCGACGGTGAAGAGAGGAGCGACGATGAGGTAGAGAAAAGACGATGGTGATGAGGATGAAGGGGAGTGTGGCGATGCAGAGGAACAACAAGAAGGGAGGTTAGGGTTTGGTCTTGGTGGAAGAGGAAGAGAGGTGGCGGCTGAGTAAAGGGAGTAAGGAATTAAGGTTTCGAAAGTGAGAGGAGAGGTTGGGCGGCTAAGTGTTGAAGGAGAGGGGAAGGTTATTGTTAAGAGAGAGGGCACAGGAGAAATTAGTGATGTGGAATAAAAAAAAAACTTAAGTATAAAAAAAAGACTGGGATAACTTAATTACAAGTGAAAATTAGATGATTAATCAGCTTAAATTGAGATTTGTCCTTAATTTAATTAATTTTTTTTGTTAAAGATGACATTTTGCACAAAATTATTTTTTCAGTAACCTAGATTAATTCCCTTTCTAAACATATTTAAACCTTTTTAAAATTTCGAAACTAAAAACTATCCCACACAGCTCATAAGTATTAAGTGAAAATCAGAGCGTCATAGTCAAGTGTGTTGCAAACACTCCTTGTGAATCAAAATCCAACAAAAATCATATACCATACCAACAACTACACAGCAATGAAAGCATAATATCAGGTATTGCTTTTGTTTATCATAGCCTTTGTATTGGTTCCATCTTCTGTTTTGTTCCTCTCCTTTTATACTCCGTTAGCGTCTGATCCTAATCCGATGGAAGTGACCGGCGAACCCATCCGGGTGCAATTACTAGCCCATTCGGGTCTATCTCGGGTCCCGCCCGAATACATCCAACCCCCTCAAAACCGACCCGTTCACCATAACCCACCGGGACCCGATGCCAATATCCCCGCCATCGACCTCTTCGGGTTCGACCCGAATCACAGCGACTCGACCCGGGAAGCCATCGGGTGGGCCTGCCGGGAATGGGGCGCCTTCCACGTCATCAACCACGGCGTTCCGGCGACCCTTCTCAACGCGCTACGCCGCGTGGGTCACGCCTTCTTCAACGAGTGCCCCATGCCGGAGAAGCTCCGGTACGCCTGCGCTGCAGGGTCCGCCGCGTCGGAGGGGTACGGCAGCCGGATGCTGGTGAGCGAGCAAAGCGACGACGTCACGCAGGTCCTGGATTGGAGAGACTACTTCGACCACCACACTCTTCCCCTTTCTCGCCGGAACCCTAATCGGTGGCCCGAATTCTCCTCCGATTACAGGGAATCGGTGGCGAGGTACAGTGATGAGATGAAGGTTCTGGCGCAAAAGTTGCTGGCTTTGATCTCGGGGAGCCTTGGTTTGCGACCCTCGTGTATTGAAGATGCTGTTGGGGATTTCTACCAGAACATCACCATTAGCTATTACCCTCCGTGCCCTCAACCGGACCTCACACTCGGTCTCCAATCACATTCTGATATGGGTGCCATTACCCTTTTGATCCAAGACGATGTGGGTGGTCTTCAGGTTCTGAAGAACGGTGATGATGGTGGTGACAGGTGGGTCACTGTGGAGCCCTTGCCAGATGCTATTCTTGTTCTCTTGGGTGACCAAACTGAGGTAAACAAAAACACTCCCTTAGTTACAAGCTCTTGAAAATCTGTTGGATATGGTGACATACTTGGTTTTCTTATTCTGTTATTTCTATGAAGCAAGCACTTTAGAGAGTCTATTTGCTGTATTGCTATTTATCCAAGTGCTTTGATGGTAAACAATTCCAGCATAGCATGTTTAGGAGCTTTTTGGGAAAGACATCATGTTTATAGATTTGAAGTCAATTAGGGGTTCTTACTTCTTACCTACAGTGAATATTAACCTAATGTAGATGAAACTGACAAGTCATTTGGTGCCCGGCCTTCAGTTGGCACCCATTTGGTGCTCTCACAAGTCACACCTTACTCTTCCTTTAACCCTCCATTTATAGGCGGGGACGAGATTAATGGAGAAACCAGGGCGGTTGATCTGCCTTGACTTGACTTCAGTGGCTGGTTCTCCTTGATTGATGGCTGAAATGGTGGCCTCCTTCTTGTCCTTTGACGCATCAAGAAGGAGGCCACCATTTCAACCACCAATCAAGGAAGAGTGAAGGTGTGCCTTGTAAGAGCACCAAATGGGTGATGGCTGAAGGCTGGGCACCATGTGGGTGCGAACTGCAGAGAGTGTGGTGAGGCTGAGAGCAATTGCATGAAAGAGCTCTGAGTGTGGGTGAGGCTAGAAAGATTGAGAGCAGAGTGATTGTAAATTGTGTTAATGAGAATACAAAGTTCCTCCTCCGTGGACGTAGGCAGTTTGGCCGAACCACGTTAAATCTTTGCCTCCTTTATGGTCCTCGTCTTGCACCAGTCCCAACAGCACATAGTAGATAAACTCAATTCAGATAAAACATAAGCCCAATAAATGTCATTTGTGAAGGATAGCTTAAGTTCTTGTAATCATTTTAAAAATAATGTACTACAATCTTTTTAGATGTTAAACAACACTACAATATCTATTCAGAAAAGTGATATTCTGCTTTTTGTGTCGGAACAGGAAAATATTTCAATCTCCTTGTTATTCATTGGGTTGCAATGTACAGCTAAATTGGCACCATTATAACCATCTGTTATGGGTTTCCTCCCGAATTAGAAACATTGTTACTATCATTTTTCTTTTAAATATAGTATTCATTTTCAGGATGCGGCAGCTTAACAGTGGTTATGATGATTTGTGATTTCTTTATGTTTTATTGATAAACAATTCATCCATGAAACTAAAGTTGTTAATAGAGTTGTTATAATTTGGCACCAGATTATTACAAATGGAAAGTTCAAAAGCTGTGTGCATAGAGCAATTACTAATCCTGATAGAGCACGGCTCTCTGTGGCAACATTTCATGACCCTGCTAAGACAGTTAGAATATCCCCTGCTTCTGAACTGATCGCTGAGTCATCACCAGCTAAATACCGGGATGTTGTTTACGGGGACTATGTATCGTCATGGTATACCAAAGGTCCTGAAGGAAAAAGAAATATTGATGCACTTGTGCTGGAATCTTAGGTTAGTATGTTTTTTTCTCCTCGCCTAATAGCTCAACCTTATTTAATTTTGTCTTTTGAAAGGAAGTAAATTACATTATTATGCAAAAGGTCAGTTATTAACATGCTTTTTATATGGATCTTGGAATCCACAACTAAACTCAGAATAACTGGCATTTGTCAATTTGAAGTTTGAACAATAAATAATTTATTCAAAGCACCTTTGCAATCAGTTGGTGTAAGTGCTTTCTCTTGGAATTCAGGCTTGACCTAACTCAACACCAAAAACTAGTATTGATTGCTCTACCCTTTATAAGGACATATTTGGTCATATCTCGAGTTTATGCGGGACCTTAACACTTTCCACCAATTTGATGGATAAAATTTCAAGAAGTCCATATAGTTATAGCCTATAGAGAATCAAGATATATTTTTTGCATGAAAAAGACATGAAGGTCATATCGAAATCTACCAATGACAATTTAGGATAGATGAAAACCTAAGCAGCTGCGGCGCGCATGCGTAATTTATTTTATTGGTACTTGCAACTTCATTGTACTGATCTCTTTGAACTGGATTTATAGATAAACAATGGCTTGTAGGTACTATTGAAGTATGATAATAATCTTATGATGCTCAGATCCAACTTCCAAGTTCCAATATTGCAATTGCAATGATGAAAATATGTTTCCAGTGAGTCCCGAAATACTAGAACAGATCGGTTAATCTTGCTAGATAATCTTGGTAGTCAAGTTCCTCGACCATCTCCTCATTCCTTTTACCTATTTTAACTTGACCATTCATCCTCTGGGAACTAAAAAAGAGGTTTTTATTTTTTTATAATGTGTGTTTTGAAGCTTTTACTGTAAGTCCAATTAATAAATGAAACCCCTCAAAGTCCAATTCTTGTTTTGTGATTATAATGCTTTGACAATTCCTAAACAAACCTTACTTGGCTTAGAATGTATAAGAAGTTTGGGACTCTGGGCTAGGCGGTTTGCATTGATCAAAAGTATTAAAATAAATTTATTTTGTCAGGTTCACTGAATGAGGTTGAAATTGATTGTATCTTATCCTCTTTCCCTGCCTTAGGTTTCCCTACAAATCTTCTCATCATATTTTCCATTGACAAAAATACCCAGCAGCAAAGAAAAGAAAATTTAGAATGAGAAATTTCAGTATGCAAAGTGAAAGTAAAATTTCCATTTGATTCTATTAACACTTAATAATGGAAAGATATTAATGAGGGTGTGTAAGGCTTTTTTATGTCACACACAGGCATGAGGCTCCCAATGTTCATGATGTGATGAAACCTTCCCAACAACTAGCAAATTTGGAATGTGCTAAATGATGGCGTCCTAATGGCATCATTGTTGTTGTCACTGCGGGAGGAGAGAAGTGGGAAATTGAATTGTTGTAGTCAAAAGAGATATGGAGAGGGGTCAAGTTTCACATAAGACTTTAGTACATCATTGAGATTGTAATTCTAAAATACACAGTTGGACCAAAAGTTACGTTCATATAGATCATATCTAAAAAAATTAACTTAACAGAAAATCATTTAGTACATCATTTGAGACGCCCCAATTTTGAATTGAGGGATCACATTGTAATTACGCGGAAATAAGTTTTGGTAAATCTCTCAAAAAAGTCCATCAATTTTTTTAAAACAAATTTGTCGCTCAAATAAATATTTAACAATTATAATCCCATAATTATCATAATCTAACGGAAAATTAAAATAAAACATTCACAACATAAGTTTCTACAAACAAAATAAATATAATAAAGCTTCAATGCATCTTCACAATTCCATCTTCATCTTCCTCGTTCGCACTGCATCTTCGATCTACACCTCACGTTGCTCCTCTGTGGCGTTAAGCGTCCAAACAACATACATGCAAGCAACAAAGGGTTAACTTCGAAAACAAAATAATAATATCAATCCACAAGTGATAAATAATAAATAAATAGATAAATAAATAAAAAACAAACAGAAACATCCACATTTTATTAAGCAACAATGTGATATAAGGTTTTCATTTAACATGTATATTTTTATTTTATGCAAGCCGTTCGTAAGATATCTACATGCATAGCTATGGCCAAATTTTCCCAGAACAAGGGCAGGATAATCACGTGGGACAAGCACTCACCACATTACCCTTGGCCTGATCCCACGGGACAAGTACCCGTCACATGAGAGCCTAAGCAAACTTAAGTAGTGCATATGTTATGACTCAAATAATTTCCAACATGAACCACGGTTCACACAATAACACAAAATAGTCATATCATATGTCAATTATTTTCAATTTTCCCTTAACATATCCATACTTCATATCAATATTAATTTCAAAATCCACATTACATAGTTAACAGCATGTTACCGCATCATAACAAGTACAGCAAATAACCAATCATTATCCAAAACATCACAAATAATTTCCAAGATAAAATCATGCATATCACAATAATAATCAACATATAGAAAGAAGTTACCCTCACCTCACCTCCTAGTGTATTGCATCCACATCAAGTCTAATTTCCTAATATACAACATAATACCCTTAATTAGGCCTAGGAAGGAAGAAAGAAACCCCAGAATTGATTTTTAGAAACAAAGAACAAAAACTGTTTTCTGGCTGGCAGGAGCCCAATGCTCGTGCATTGGGATGCCAACGCTCAGGCGTTGGCTCCCTGGCCTGGTAGACGTTCTAGATAGACTGTGAAAATTTACCAACGATTTGGCGTTGGGAGGCTAACGCTTTGGCGTTAGCTTTCAGACCAGCAGACGTTCTGGGTAGAACGCCAACGCTCGAGCGTTGGGAGTCTAACGCTCAAGCGTTAGCTCTCTGTTAGCACGACCAATTTCAAGCTTTTCTCCAAAACAATTTTTCCTTAGGGTTTTCATGAGAATCATGTTGTTCGTCTTAATTAACATATTCCAGAGTTGATATATCTAAAAAAAGTCAATTTCTCCTCAGATTAATTTCAATGATTAAGGACCTAAAAGGTATATAGGATAAGGAATAGAGGTGTAGAGTGGAACCAACCTCAAATTTGGCTCCGGGACGAACGTTCAAGCCGGTGTTCGTCCTCTATGTTCCAATGCTCGTCCTCATCTCGAAGATGAAGTGAATTTCGTGGTCAAGCTTGAATTTAAGGAAGGGAATTGATGTCCAAAATCGAGACAATATTAGGTTAGAGTTGAGCTTGATCATGGAAGAACTCAGGAATTGAAAAGGGTGATCACTTACCAATTGATTGTCACCGAGTGCCCTTGAAGAAGATTGAATTACAGCCTTGCACGCCAATGGAGGGAGTGTTGGTCGACCAAGGCAAGAAGGAAAAGGAGTTGCTTGTTTTGGTTTCCACAGAAGAGGAACGAACGTAACAATACTTTGAATTTGTGGAATGAAGGATCAGTTTTTTTCTCCACTCTTATGCTGATTGTGTTGCACTAGTGAGTGGGGAGTTGTTCAACCACTAAGATTCGAACCCTCGTCCCATAAGCAAAATACTCAAGTCCCAACCACTAAACCAAAGCACATCTTGTTGTAACTCAAGCAGATAAAAATTCTTTTCAACCAAGGGCCACAAACTAAATATCAAATTTTTCGAGGATCAAATCATAACATCATAAGCCCCAAGGGCTAAAACACTATTACAAATAATTCAAGGACCCAAAATACAATTTTTAAAATAGAGGGTCTTACAGAGATACAGTTAGATTAGTGTCATAATTTTTTTGAAATATAGGAATATTCAAACAATTTGATCATAAACTTATAGTTTTTTATATTTTACTAGAGTTAGACACAAATAATTAAGATGATTTTTTGATTCTTCTTCTCCTTCATCCAGCATTTGAACCTGGGACCTGGTACTTGTGTTGAACAAAAAATAGATTCTACTAAAGGTATTAACGGTTAAGCAAAAATGCTCGCTAATGTGGATGTAAGTGTGTAAAACAACTCAAATAAAGGAAAAGGAAGATCTTTTTTATGTTAAGGGCCCGACTATGTTCTCTAATCACCAGAAAGTTTGATAGTGATGTTTAACTTGCTTTGATGATTGGTAGGCTTGTTGTGCTGTAGCCCTCGATTAGAACAAACCCAAGTCTTCATTTGTAGGACTTTGTGATGGTTCATGTAGGCTTGGCTCATTCATTTTGTGCCTTCTTGAAGATGGGCACATGTAGATCAATGCGTGTAAGTTTGAACTTTCTTATTGTGACTCATTTTACAATTCATTACATTGGCATAGAATATAAAATCTTTTCCATGTAAGCTAAGTTCAAAGTTTGTTTATTCATATTGATAGTGCGATTTGAGGAGATTCTGTTTGCTCTAAAGTTAGATAGGGCTTATTGTCTTCAACTGCAAAAAATTGTGTACTGTAGTGAAAATTGTGCCAACCATCCAATTTGTAACAGATGAAGATGATCTACCAAGTTTCCTGCTGACTTTACATGATTGATTCGGTGAAGAAAACAATTCTACTTGTTCATGCAAGATGGTTGTAGTAGTTAGAATTGTACTAGGCTACTAGCCATCCAATTCATATTGTATGGTAATATTACTATGCCACACGGTAAATGGAGGCTCCATAAATGTCTTTCCTTCATCAAATTCAAATCAAACAAATTGCTATGACTATTCAATTCAAAGGAATGAAGCGCGTGCTACCATATAGTTGCCTTATTAGCTTTCTCAAGGAGCCCTTATGGTGAATCTGTGGAGAAATGAACCTTTTTAGTTGCACTCGCCAACTAGAGATCCTTATAATCGAATCAAGGAGGAGGTTATCGCAATGAAGATTTAGTCTTCTTTTATTTGTTAGTTAGTGGAGGAGTGCTCTATGAACAATGATATCTTATTACCCATGATCAATTCCTTCATCTGAGTGGTGCCCAAAATTTCAACCTTTTGTTCACCTATTGCTGTGTTCCATTATAGGTATGTGAGCAAGTATCAGGGGAGGAGGATAATCATTTCATCACCACCATTTTAGACCAAAAAACTGCACACTCACGCACTGTCTCTACTCTCCCAATCCCAAACCTTAATTTTTCGAGCTCCCCCTCTCTTCCGTTCCTATTAGGATTAATTCAAAATGTAGAAGCCTTGAAATGGAATGATGTCTTACATGTCCAAGCTAAATTGATATGAAGCCTTACATATCAAAGGAAGCTCACACAGGCCTCGAAGAGACAAGTGGAGTGGATCAATATTGGAAGCAAACAAGAAATGTGGAGTTGAGAGCAAATGGAAGGGACTGAAAACACATTAGCGTCCATGAAGAAATTGAGGCCAAGTTTCTGTAAAGTGAGGTGATTCAGCTAGGGATTTAACACTAGTGTTTTAGTGAGAATAGATGATGTGACACAATATTAGCTCAACCTTTTTTAATTTTGTCTTTTTGAAAGGAAGTAGATTACATTTCTTACACAAGGTCAGATATCAATATGCTTTTTATATGGATCTTGGAATCCAAGTAAGACTCAGAATAACTTGAATTTGCCAATTTGAACAATAAATAATGCATCTAAAGCACAAAAGAAATTAATTGACTTAAGTGCTTTCTCTTAAAATTCAAGTTTGACCTTACTCAACCCAAAACTAGTTCAGGGTGATGATTGCTCTACTCTTTATAGTGACATATTTGGTCATATTTAACACTTTCCACCAATCTAATAGTTAAAATTTATAGCATGTACAATGGAGCATCAAAAGATGAAAAACATTTTTAACCAAATGAGTACATATATGGTGGTTTTACACTTCAGCTAATTTTTTATTCAACCGCTACAAGATCAACAATTCCATAGGCTTGGGCTTCTGCTGCTGACATAAAAACATCCCTTTCCATGGGCAGAATGAGAAAATCATCAAAAAAAGAATGCCCCACCCACAAAATGGAGAGAATGCCCCACCCACAATATTAGTTAATAATAAAGTCGTATTAGGAAATGAAACACTCAATTTATTTTTATTTTTTTTAATTCCAAAACTATCATTCAAATAAAAAAGTGCGCAATTAAGGGGTTGGTCTAGTGGTTCAGAAAAAAAAGTGCGCACTCTTTTGTGCACTCTTCTTTCTCCACTCTTTCATTCTTTCTTGCGATATTCAATGTTCTCTCCACCATAGCCTGAATTTCTGTTCACAATCTAACACTTCTTAACCATTTTTTAAATCATCTCTAGATTATATATGAAAAAATGCTACTCCCTCCGTTCCTTTTTATAAGAACCAAACAACTATTGCACACCCCTTAAGAAAAGTAGTTAAGGTGGTTGTTAGCATTTAATTTGTTCTCAATTTACATCAACTTTTCAAAATTGTCCCAACTTACTTTTTAAAATTTCTATTGATCATTAATACATTACATAATGGAAAGAGAGAGAAAATCTAATTAAGCAAGGGTAAGTTTGTCAAAAAATAATTAATGCACTACAAATTTCAAGTCAGTTCTTATAAAAAGGAACACAACACCTCTCAATTTAACTCTTATAGAAAGGAACGGAGGGAGTATTTTTTATTGAGGACAAAACTTACATATAGTTGCATAGGTGCTAGTGGTATTGTTATCCAATAAAATTATGACAAATGTACAAAATTATTTTGGGTTAAATATGTTTTTGGTCCCTGAAGTATGAGCAAGATTTGATTTTTGGCCATCGCCGACGTAAAGGTTGACTTTAGTCTCAACACTATGAGTAATTGTTGGTTTTAGTCCCTGCTGCCGGCATGGTCAACGCCGGAGCTCCGTTTTGCCCCTATGGCCCTGTCACATCAATTAATGAAAGTGGCGTGAATTTTTTAATTTAATTTTAAACATTTCAACTCATAATATAATTTCTTTTTTTTTTTCTTCTTAAAACTAAAAATTATTAATCATTAAAAAACTATACATCCTCTCATCTACCGTCAATCTTCGTCTTTATCCTCTCATATTCATCTTCTACAACATCTGCAACATCATCTTCTTCCCAACAATAACAATCCAATCCATCTCAGCCACCACCATCCTCTTCATCAGATCAGCCACCCCAACCCACAGAAACCCCCAACACAACCCAACTCATCGAGCCACCCCCTACCCAATTGAAACCCACAAACACAACTCAACCCATGAACAAGAAGAAGCACAGAAAACCCAGATCCGGAATCGCCTCCCTCTCCTTCAATCGCCTCCTTCTCCTTCATCATCCATGAACCTTAAACCGAAATTAACAACAGAAAACCCAGGACCTAAATCAAAACTCAGATCCGAAAAGAGAGATGGACCTAGTTTTGGACCTAGTTTGCATAGGGTGTGGAGGTGGCTGAGCAGACGATAGGGGTGATTGAACAACAGACGATAGAGGTAGCTGTGCAGACGATAGAGTTGACCACTGAGCAGACGATAGAGGTGATTGTGCAGACGATGGAGTAGACCACTTGGAAGACGATAGAGGTGGTTGTGCAGACGATGGAGTAGACCACTGAGCAGACGATAGAGGTGGCTGAGCAGACGATGGAGTAGACCACTGTTTCTGACCCCAGGGTCCTGAAGGCTGGGAAACTAGTATGAGATTTGGAGTTTGGGCCCAAAAATCAGGATAGGACGAAGGCCTTTGATACTGAGCAGTCTAGTGAGCAGCCATAGGTGCAGAAGGAGATTGCGGAGGTGCACGAGGATAGGAAACAAACTCGGTGTGCTGTGGCAGAACACGATGATAACAAATTGACGCATCATGTCCAAATTTGTAGCATATTTGACACTGAACAGAGGATCTTCCTCCTCGTCCTCCACGGCCACCAAGAGAACCACCACTACAGCCACCACGGCCGCCGCCACGGTAACCACCACTGCCACGATCATTGTAGGGGCGCTCGTCATGATAGTATTCCGGTTGCAGAGGTGATTGCGAAGAAAAGGCCATGCTCTGCTCAACAAAGGCATGCTCTGCTCAACAAAGGCATGCTCTATTTTTCGCAGATCCAGAAGGTCCTGAAACAGAGACTAGTGCAGGATACATTTGAGTCACATTGACCATCATTGGAGCAACATAATCTGTAAGTTTCTTCTGATACTTAGCCAAACGCGCTTCCTGTTGAATGAGCAGAACACTAAGTTCACATATTGGACATGGAGTTTCACGAGATTGGACAATTGCCTCATACGAGTGATACTCCTCCAGTAATCCATCAAGAATAGCGTCGAACTTATCACGATAAGTGACATGTTCACCCATGGTGAACAGAGTATTAACAATACTCTTTACACGATTCAAGTATTCAGTCATAGACCGATTCCCCTTGGTTATGCTGCGCAATTCAGAGTGCAGAATAGACAATTGGGCCTTTGATTGCTCAAAAAAATAGCTATGTAAAGTTTCTCAAACTTGCCACAATTGCGAGCAAGTGACAACACAAGGAAGAACGGTCTCAGATCGAGGAAAGAAGCCAAGTGAAGATCAAGGAATCCTACCACTCCCAATCGCTGTACAAAATATCGAAATTCGCAGCAACGCTATCTTCTGCAGAGAGGAATTTCTACGGAATTTCTGGTGTAACAACAAATTTGTACAATTTCCGCCCGCGAAGAAAGTCTTCAACTTGTTGCTTCCACGAACTAAAATTCTTCTCATGCAGTTTGATAGAGAGTTGAAAGGAGAAAGAATTATAAGCTTTGAAGCTTCCAAAATCACCTTTAGTATTCGCCATTGTTAGAACGATCAAGCTCTTAATACCATATTGAGAAATTTAACTAGAAGACGAAGGAAGAGAGAGAGAAACCGAAAAACTAAATCTATTATTGTTGATCTCAACCAACTGTGTTAGCAGTAACTAACCGATCTATACACTGTATCCTAACACCACACACACACATGACAAGTCACTGCCAAATTAACAGAACATTTTTGCAGATGCTTTAACATTATCATTTTTATGCTTATAGTATCACCAAAATCCTCTATTTCTTGTCTCTAAATTGCTCTTTCATCCCTTGAATCCTTTGATACCAGATCTTGTGTACCAGGAAAAAAATGAAATCGCATAGAACCCAAAGATTACTACATAGGAGAAAGGAGAGACACAAACAAACTATTATACAAAATCACTAAACTCCATTCCCTTCAGTAAATACTAGACTACAACAACACTTGACCACAACAATAGTTAGAAAATTAAAAATTTGACCCAAAAAACCAGAAAATTAAAAATTAAACCCCTGTAGATCCAAAACCACCTTCACCTCTGACAGTGGAATCCAAATCCTGAACTTCAGCAACCTCAGGCGTCACGATTTTCTCGAGAATCATCTGAGCAACCCTATCGCCCTTTTTCACTTCAAAATCAACATCCGAGTGGTTGAACAGTATCACACCAACCGGACCCCTGTAATCGGCGTCGATCACTCCCGCACCCACGTCGATCGAGTGCTTCCAAGCCAACCCCGATCGCGGTGCTGCAAAACGAAAAACGAAAATTTTTTCAGAAAGAAATCTCAGAAAAACCCTAGAAGGAGAAAATTTTCTGAAAGGGGGGAAAATTACCAATACGAGCGTAGGTTCCTTCAGGGATGGCGATGGAGAGATCGGTGGGGACGAGGGCCTTACCACGAGCCGGGACATTGGTCGCGGCGGCGCTGGAGAGGTCGTAGCCGGCGGAGAGAGGGGAAGCTCTGGAAGGCAAAACGGCATTGTCGGAGAGCTTCTTGACTCGGAGAAGATGGGATGAGACGACGCCGTTTGTGGTTGCCATCGTGGAGAATTTCGAAGCTCTGTGAAAACGAAGGAGGAGAGTGAGGGTTGGGTTGGGCTTGATATATAGGGAAAGGAGACCAACGCTCACTGTTAATGCTCTCATGGCGCCAAGTTTTCCCGCTATGTTTTTTTCAACTGTTAATGCTTTCATTTTCCATATAATTGCTGTTCAAACATCCCAAATTTTTAAATAAATTTTAATTTCAAAAATATCCTTTAATTTAAATGAAGTCACACACCCTTTAGCATGTCAAAAGACAATAATGCCATCATCTCCCTCCTTTCTCACTTTTACACTCCATCCACCACATCTCTCTCCGTCACCGTTAACTACCATTCTTCTCATCTCAAATAGTGACATGACCAACAATGGCACCACAATCGGGGGTCGTGGAGGATAGGGTGTGTTTGGTTTCACATTGAATCAAACAATTTAAAAGCAACTATTTTTTGCTTCTGAAAACGTGAATTTTGCCCAAACGTATATTTGGGTGATGCACAAAATAACAACCAGAAAAATACATCAAAACAATCAAAGAAAAGAATTCATAACCAGGAACATCACTCTCTTCCACCTCTTCTTCACCGTTGCAGCACAACTTCACTGAACAAACAATTAAGGTAGGGGATAAATTTCTACAAAGAAATCCAATAAATTATAAAGTAACAAATCAATTAAAAAAAAAAGAATAACAATTGCAAATGTTATACAAAACAAAACCAAAATAACAAAACTCCATATAAAATATTGATTTTCATCGCTACCAAATCTGAGTGATTATCTTTCGGGACTAGACCCTCGCCCATATGTCGCCTGCTCCCTTCAAACCCATTGATTTTCTCCCATCAAACCACTACAAGAAAACATTGAGCGTCAACAAAAAGATGATACTAATAAGCCAAAACTGCGCTACAAACGATTTATTGTCAGTGTCGACATAAACGTTAAAAGGATCGAGGCTAACACTTAGCGTTAGCTTAATGTCGTTTAAGCTGAATCTAAGCTGATGTAATCTTCCAATGACTACGGCTGACACTAAATTGTAATAATTAGCGTTGGTCGTACAGGCCAACACTAATTTGTCGACGCAAACCTTCAATATTATTTTCAAAGCAACAACGTCAAATTCATGTAAAGATTAATAATTATCTCATTCATCTCGTCTTTGTTTTTAAATGATAGATAGAGTTGCATAGTTCGATCATTGAAATATATACACATGCTTTTATTTGTCACTGACTGTCATGCATCGTCATTATAAGCTTTGAATTCAATCATATAACTTGGTCTTCTATTATTTGCTCTCGCCGAGACAAAGAATAGACAAATCAGAGTGATTAAGTGGTCAAGCTGCAGAACTCAATTCAAACGACAATGTCTGTTACTTTGCGAAACCAAACACTTTTATTTCAATGCAAACTTATGTCTCTTTTATCCTGTTACAAATATTTCTTTCTGCAATGCTTTCTTTTCATGTATAGTCGAAATCTTTAAAGGATTTCAATTCAATTTCTTGTTTCTATTTCTTTAAAAGGCATTTTAATTTCGGTTAAAAAACCCCAAGAGGATCAAAATCCAGCCTCTTTATAAAAACTTAGATTTTTAATTGTTTACCAAAAATTTGAGTAAACACAATGCATCTCTTTAAATACATGTGCATCTCAAAAACACTTTATCATAAATACATCAAGTGCGTCTCAATAGCACTACCAAAATTGGCTATGTATTTCTGTAAGAAACAATAAGAGGGTCTCAAAAACACTTTTATAATAAAGATATCAAGTGTATTTCAATAGCACAATCAAAATTGTCTATCTATGTCTTTCAAAAATAGCATTTCCTCACGTCATAGGAAGGAAATGTAATGCATAATTGTAATCACACGGCTTATTTTGACCGACAAATGAGTATTCACCATAGTTGCCTCTTTGTCAAGCTTAAGACGCATCCTCCTCGGGGTATCCATGAAGTTTTATTGGTCAATCCTTTAGTAAGAAGATTGGTGAGATTTCTTTCACTTCTTACCTGCTCAAGGGAAATTACACAATTCTTAATCAATTGCCTAACAAAATTGTAAGCATTTTTGTTAACAACTGCATTTACTGCTCGTAAATCACAACGAAGAGATACTATTAATGTAGGTCTTCCCCCACAGAGGTATATATGCTAACATGTTTCTTAACCATTCTTCTTTTTGACCTGATCATTTCAACTACATTATTCTTGTCTGCTGCAGTATGGGAATGATCAAAGAAGGCAATGAACACCACATAACCATGGACAAAAGTTCATAGGAGTGATCAGCAAAGGGTCGTCTACTATTCATCATCTATAGCCACACTTATACGCTAATAACAACAAACCTGTAGTCTTTAGCAGATAGATCAACGAAATCAAGGAATTTAACAACATGAAGGAAACATGATCGGTTACCCAAATATTTAGTGGGAGAGAGTGATACTTATCTTTCTAGCGATTTGTTCCTTCACTCCTGATTTCATTGAGCAGTTGTGTCAGCATCATTACGATCAAGGAGAAGTTCATCTCCAGTACAAGTAAAATTTTGCTTTCAAATTGTTGGAAAAATAAGGAAAAAAGGTGGAAGAACCTACGCCTTGAAAGTAAAAATTCAGGCAGACCTCGGTGCAATCCAGTGTCGCATTTTTTTATTCTCCAAGGATAACACAGCCACACTCAAAACCTTAACATGTTGGAGTCTTTACAACAATGCTCAGAAGATCAAAAAGGAGGGGAAGAACTTTTTTATTCTCTTTTTTCCATATACTGCCCAACTCTCTTTCTCTATCTCTTATAGAAGTTCGAATTCTTTTTTTTTTTCTTCCAATAGTTACCTTGTCAACAGGGGTGGCAATTGGATCTATGAATCAATATCCATCAAATCCACTAAAACTTAAAACCATCCAACCCATCTATTTATAAAACTAAAATTAAATGGATGGATAATTACCCATCCATTTAATTTAGTGGGCGAGTCTGACTCATCCATAATATTTTGAAACCCGTTGTATCATTTAGTTAAAATTAAAAATTATCCATTGGTTTTTTCTAAAATATCAATGGATTATATGGATCTGAACGCAAAAGTTGATCTCGAACCCAAAAATCGGTCATAAACCCAAAAATCAAAGTCAAACTCGAAAATGAGGCCCGATTATAAGCAATCGGACCCAAACTTAAAAATTGGCCCCAAATCTTAAAATTCAGTCTCCAACTCGAAAATCGGCCACGAACTCGAAAAGCGACCCAAATTTTGAAAAATCAGTCACGAACATGAAAATCGGTCTCGGATATGAAAAATCAGTCATGAATCCTAAAATCGGCCCTAAACTCGAAAATTGGGCTAAAATCTAAAAAATTGGTCTTGAACTCGAAAATCAACCTGAAACTCGAAATTCAGGCGAGAATCTGAAAAAACTTGTCCTGAACCCTAGAATCAGACCCAAACCTAAAAATTGGGCATGAATCTGGAAAATTGGTTTCGAACTCGAAAATCATCCTCGAACTTGAAATTTGGGCTCAATTTTAGGCTTCATGACCAATTTTAGGGTTCAGGACTGATTTTTCGGATTTGGTCCTGATTCTCGGGTCCAAGATTAATTTTTAGGTTTGGGACTGATTTTTCAAATTTTGGCCCGGTTTTCGAGTTCGGGGATGATTTTAGGGTTCGGAGCCCATTTTTCATATTCGAGGCCGGTTTTCGAGTGCGGGACTGATTTTTGGATTCAGACCCGATTTTAGGGTTTGTGGCTGATTTTCGAGTTCGGGACGGGTATTTCAGATTCTGGTCCGATTTTCGTGTTCAGGGCTGATTTTCAGATTCAGACCCGATTTTAGGGTTTGTGGCTGATTTTCGAGTTCGGACCCGATTTTCAAGTTCAGGATGGATATTTCAGATTCTGGCGAGATTTTCGTGTTCATGGCTGATTTTCGATTTGAGACCAATTTTTCAAAATTTGGCCCGATTTTTTAGTTTGGGACCAATTTTTGGGTTTAGACCGATTTTTGGGTTTTTATAAACTTTTTTTATCAATGAATTTTTTTTGTAAATTATCCAAGTTAGTGAATAGTTGGATATCCATCCATTAAAATTCACTAATGAATGGGTTGGATGGATATTTTTCAATGGGTCATGGATAAATTGGATAATTTTTGAAGCAATTTAAATGGATCCTTAATGGGCTAATGAATGGTTTTGACTCATCCATTACAATGTGGATCCAAATTCATCCAACCCATCCATATGACACCCCTAGCTAGTTGTTAATAAAGAACAATAAAGTTGGTGATAAAAGCCATTAAAACCACACTTAAATGTCACAAAGGCACATGAACCATTTTAAAGCGAAACGGGCGTGCCTATAGTAACTGCGGAAATCACTTTGAATGCCATTTATCCATCACATATAAAACCATGTTTTAATGCGGTTACATTCTTTTTTAATTTTAATTAAAATAAAAATATATTTTATATTGTGATGCAAATCAATTAAATGTGTGCAATTTAGTGCATCAACATTATTCTCCTATAAAAATAGGATCTCTTAACTTTAACTTCAAAATCTTAACAAAAGAATATTCTTCTACAAAGTTTATTTGAATATAACTTCAATATTTAATTTTAACTTAAAAATATTTTTACTTTATTTTATTTAAATATTAAATGAAATATCTTAGTGCTTTTAGGAAAACACTGAATGACACGAATAGCTATTTTGTCTTCACATGTGCCCTCATGCTTTTTTATTGGTTGATTTTATATTATACTATTTCAATTTTTATACTGAATAGTGTCTTGTTCTGGGATATTGGTTGAGTTGAAAATTCGTTCCATTGATAAATAAAAGTTTCGTGACAATAAAGTATTGCCCTTATTTTTAAAGGAAAATGCTAAAGAGCATGGGGCTTTAACAGACGACAAGGCACGAAGTGATTTGATTGTTAATAACTCCTAATTTCAACAAAAAAAGGTAGTATAATTTTGGCCACGGTGATTTTGGCCAAGGAATAAGGTAGTATAATTTTCTTGTATTTTAACTTTGAAAAAAGTTGATTTATTAACTTTTAAAAAGGCCACATAAGCACATCTTGTGCATCTCGTGATCCACCAGGTCGTGCCATATAGTAGACCCCAGATGAAATTAACTAGCGTTCGTGGTCGTGCTTGGTGACTTGTCAAAAATGGGTTTAAATGGGTTCCTTACAACATTCTGAAACTTTCCATCTCGTTCGGAAATTTTAGAAATGTTTTAAATTGCCCGTTTCTGCACGACAAGGCCTAAACCGGCCTTCTGTCGTGTGTCAGAACTTTTCCGGGCTTCGGAATCAAACCCCAATGACCTTACAATGGATATTCGTGAATTTATACACTAATCGTCATACAAATAAGGATTTAGCCTTATTCGTCATCGAATGTTGGTCGAGGCTCAATCGGCGTCCTTACAATAAACCGCCATCGTCAAAACTTCTCGTAAGTAAAGCAAGTGATCCTAGCCTTAACTAAGGCTTTAATACAGTCATTTTATACGTCTGGGTAATTAAATATTTAAATAGTCATCTATAATATCCAAGGTCTTACATAAATACTAAGAATGTCTTATTCTCGCTCGAACGTCGATCGAGTTAAGATCAAGGCTCCACGACAAACTGTCGTCTCAAGACATCACGTAGATGATCCGAATGGTCATTAGCATTGACTTATGCTTGGAAGCATTTCAATATATATATATTTCAGATAATTAAATAATTCTTTAACTTAATTCATGGTCTTACATCTTGCCAAATAGCATTGGTAATTTAAAATTATTGTAAACTTATTTTGGTAAAAAATTAAAAAATAATATTTGGTTACTTTATTTATTATTTTTATATTTCAATTAATTAATTTCTAGTTAAAGAGAACATTCTACAGAGTGTAAGGTGAAAAATAGATTAAAAATAGATTTTTGTTGTTGTTACATTTTAATGTGAATGTGAAATATAGATCTTGAATAGTTATTTACTTTAAACGAAATATAGATCTTGAATAAGAAATAATGAATATAGATAGATATATTTTTTTTGTTTCTAAAAGTAATAATGCAGTTGTGTAGTGTGTGTGTAGTGTAGGGTCAAGAAACGGATGAAGGATGTTGTTAACAACAAAAAACAATCACTCTCACTCATTCATTATCACTGAATCCCGAATATCGCGAGACTTTATGTTTATGTTCATGGCGTCCAAAATTGAAACTGCTTAACAATCACGCTCTTCATCTTCATCAAATCTTCATCTTCATTGTCTTCGTGGGCTCATTTTTCAGCTCAGGTCTGATTCTCTCTCTCTCTCTCTTCTCAAACCTTCAAGCTTTAATTTTTCTACTAAAAATAGGTTGAATTCAATGATGCATTTAATGGGTAACCCAATTCCTTCACCTTCTCAAACCTGTTTTCTCTTCCATTGCTGCTTCTTCTTGTTTCTTTGCCTCTTCCCTTCTTTTCTTCTTGGTATGCTAGGTCACTTTCACATTATTAATATTTGATCATGTTGATTTTTCCTTTTGTCCTATTATTTCAGCCTTTTCTCCCGATGGGGTTTGTTTGTTTTCCAAGAATTTTGCTCAACTGGTTTTCTTTTTCAGTTCCTATGAGAATGGCTATTGGCTAGTCTTGATGTGTATAAAATAAGTACCTTTTTTTAGACACGTTTTCATTTCCATGGCTCATGGTTTTTTCCCTTTTCTTTTCTTATTTTTTTTTTTCAAAATAAAAAGTTTCTATCCCAGTTCTTTGTTGATGGGGGATTCAACCACCTTCCCTTACTGTGTATGCTTCAAAAGACTGTCTTTTGGCCTTGGGTCTAATGCATTTTGTCTTTGATGCAGTTTGGTTTGACTTTGTGATTTTCAACTGGGAGAGTGAATGGGAATTACTCTTTCTTTTGGTTTCTTGGCTGGTTCGCTTTCCTCTTATGATCTTGCTTCTCCGAGCAAAGAAATTCAATGGCTGGGGTCTGTCTTCACCGGTATCGTCTTCTGCATTATTGTAAGTGAAATGAGTTGTTCACCAATTTATCACTGATTTCATCAATTTTGGAGTATTTATGGTATCAGAATGCAGAATATGATTTTACAAACATCACAAGGAATAGGAAACAGGGAGTGGGGGGGGGGGATCAGGGGTATTATCCAGATGAACTAAAGAGTGATAATCCAGATGAAGGATTGGGCATAAAATATGTAAGGGGATTAGAATTTGTCAATCATGCAGAAAAGCGTGATGAGTTACGCAATGGAGAGTTCATTCGGTAGGAATCATTACCAGTCTTTTGACACTTGTTGTATTAGTTCAGTGCCTAATATAGATCTGTTATTGGACCACCCACAAATGTTCACTCTTGCAAACTCCACATTCCAAATGTTGCATGAGGAGGGTGTATTAAGGTGCCAGATTGACTAGAAGAATGGTTGAAGTAGTATAAAGGGTGGGGTAATTCTCACCCCCTAAGCTGGCATTTGAGGTAGAGTTAGGCTCAAGCCTGAGTTTAAAGAAGGTTTATTCAGGTTTTGTATGGAACTTGGAGAGTAGGTATTCTTCATAGTGACTTTAGAATTTAGATAGGTATAACTTGGTTTCACTGAGAAGAGCTTTTATTCCTACGCATTATTATGATGAAATATTGGTGAAGACATTGAATGGGATGGGTGTTTAAGTGGGTGGTTTCGTGATATCCTTGGACTGAAATTGCAATTGTGCTTACTTACGTTGAGGAAAGAGATATTTCTTTTTTAAGTGCTCTGCTCTCTTCTTCAGTTCAGACTTCAGAGAAACATGGTTGCTTATTATTTAGTTTATATTACTCACAAAATAGATTTTCATGGATGATGACACCATCCTTTAACAATAATTCCAAAGAAAACTTGACTGCTTTACTTGTTGGGAAACGATCTTATCAATAAGTATGTTGTCTTGTCAACATAACAATTGAAAGTGATATTTGACGTTAGTGTTTAATTCCTTTTACTGTGTCAGGTATTTTTTTTCTATGCACTTTACATTTTGAACTTCCTGATGAGTGAGTGTATATTCCTTTTAGTTCTCTTATCCAATTGGGTTGGGACTTATTAGCACTAGCAGCCAGGAAAGTCTCTCTGAAAGTAGTTCTTTATGACTATGTATTTTGTAGCTTCAAATCCCTAAGTCTTTACTCTTTTGTTTATTTGAGACGGTAAATTAGGAAGGGAGTCATAGTTTGAACTGTCAGGTATAATAGAGGTACATAGTGTTCTTTCATTCCCTTTTCTTTGTTCTCCTTGTTAAACATATGCCCAGTTTTATTTGAATGGGGAGATGATGCTTAAAATATTCTAGTCTTATCAAGGTTACTTTATCTAATAATTTGGAAATTTGATCCTTTTTAATTTCTTTTTCTTGAAGGTTTATAGATTGACTGCTATTTTTAGTTCTCTATTGTTCATGGGATACAGCAAATTGAGCAATGCACAGAAAATTGAATGGAATAACCGGTAAAATGCCTTTCTATCACTATTTCTGTATGTATTGATTTTATCCATAATTGACTTTTTTTACATCGGCTTTAAGGGTTAACAAAATACAAATTTTGTAATGCAGGGGATTCTCAACGTTTCATGCTCTTTTTGCATCATTTACGTCATATTACCTTTTGATGTTATCAGATATCTTCACTGGCAATTCGCAAGAAACACTGGTTGTTAATAGATCATCTACTTTCTCAAATTCAGTATTGGGGGTACGTTGATGAAGATAAAAGCACAATTGATTTGTTTGATTTGCTAGAAGCTGATTTTAGATTATTTAACATTCTAACTAGATTAACACAAAAATGATGCCTGTGAGGGGATTGATAAAATATGCAGACTGAGAAGGTGTTTGCATTTTGCTATATCTTTTCTCAGAAATCAGAAAAGAAAGAGTTTGGAGTGAATTTTAAATCAGTCCTTGTGATATATTTTCCATTAATGGAAGAAGAAATTTTCAACACTCTTTAAAAATAAACATGGCACATTATTTGGAATGGAAATTCTTATGAGGCAGTTTGGAATTTGAACAATCATAAAGTTGGAAAGTTGAGGCAGCATAGATGAAACCGACAGTAGAGATGGCATTAAGACTTGCTTTGTATGTGAGAATTTGAGGGGCGGTTCAAGTTGATAAAAGTTAGGGGTACACAATGTTGAATACTGAAAATTTATTACAGTTTAGTGGAAGGTGAAATATGTTACTACTGGTTAGTTGTAGCATTAGGGATAAGTTTGTGGTGCTTAGCTGTTTATGATTCATTTTTTATGGACTTTCTTTCTTAAGCTTCTTCAGGTACCCAGGACGGGCTAATCATGAAAAAGCTTAGATTTGTTTAGGCTGTACTTCTTTTAAGAATGAACCTCCCTCTTTTCTTGTGGATCATTAATTTTTAGAACTGCTTAGCTAGTATATAATTTGCATGAGGCACAAAAGCATCTTCTACCGTCGGACAGAGGAAAGATTCATGCATACAGATGATGTACACTTAGTTGTGCACAGTGAGCAATAGGAACTAGAAGTAATTTTAACAAATTATGCATGTCAGGACCCGGGCTGAAAAATGTTAAGCGGGCTGTTAGTTTCCCCATTGGTCCAGTTTGCATGCTGGAGGGTGCATTCATGATGTCCTGTTCCTCTTATATTCTAATATTCTTGTTTCTTTTTTTGACATCTTTTATCTCTGCAATTTTTATTCTCATACCATGTTAGATTTTGGGATAGGCCCAACTCAATCCCAAAAGCTAGCCTCAAGGGTTGAGGATTGCCCAAGCCTTATGAGGACTACTTTGTTTTCTCATCACTAGTCACTGTGTGATCTCAACGAGCACTATTAAAACAATGAACAATGATTGTTCACTTGACTTATTTGTTATTTTTGTACTTATCTTTTCCCCCCTCTTTTTACAGATTTCTATAGGTTATTTTCTAACAGATCTTGCGATGATTCTTTGGCGTTTTCCAGCTTTAGGGGGTTTGGAATATGTAAGTTGAATTTTTTTTTTTCCAATTGTGGCTGTTGCATAAAGTTTAACACTTTCATGATGTGTTGACTTCAATATCCTAGTTATGTGATTTGGAATTGGCAAACTAACTTCATTCATTTAAGGTTCTACACCATGGACTGTCCATGTTTTCAATTATCCAATCTTTGCTAAGTGGTCAAGGACAGATCTACATTCTAATGGTCCTTTTCTCCGAGAGTACAACTCCTTTTGTAAATCTAAGATGGTAATTATGCTCTTCAGTCATCCATTTGCTTTCATGTGCTTTTGTCAACATTGACTTAGTACTTTAATTACACATACAGGTACTTGGATGTTGCTGGTCTTAAGAACTCTAAACCATACATTTGGAATGGTGTTGCATTGTTCTTTGGGTGGTTGGTAAAGTCTAATATACTCTTGGTCTCAATTCAAATTTCATTTTAGTACCTGAAGGAATTGCTTTTGGATGAGTATGGTTTTATTTTGGTGCTTTCTTTTAATTTACTCGTTTGGTTCTGGATATGATATGTTCAGGTAAAAGACGTGGGTAGCAATGGTACTAAAAACTATAAAGATAATTAAAAGGGATTATCAAAGGGATATGATATTGCATGCCTGAATAGGAAGCAATGTAGAGTTTTTTTTTTCTGTTTTATTTTAAATTATGTTCTCAAATAATTTGGGTGGCTCACTTGAGTTCTAGAAGAAGGCTTCAAAAAGAGCTAACTTAACTAAATTTGGTAGGTCCATTATGCTGTCTAAATATGAATGCGATAAATTGATAATGATCCTGGTTGACATATGCCTATCTCATTACTAATAAAAATAGTGTTAGTATAAAATCATTTAGATACCTCCACCTAATATCTTAAGCCTTTGGGATAGTTTATTCTGGAGTGTTATTGAAGTCTCTATGGCTAAATAATTTAGAGTTTGATCATTGCTGCCCTGCAACGTGCTAAATTAGAGTTGAATTTGAATACAAGGTTTTTTGTGTTTTTTGTTTCTAAATGACAACTAGAGAAATTTAGCCTGTTGATGTAAGAAAGGGCTTTAAACATTATCATGAGTCATGATCATTGAGTGTCTTAGTCCCAATGGTTGTAACTGAAGTATAGAATGCTTTAACCCTTTATATTTTTTGTGCTGCAGATTGCAAGGATTTTCCTGTTCATTTTCTTTTTTACCCACATGTGGATCCATTTTGAAGAGGTGAGCCTTTTCTCTGTGATTCCCCACCAGACACATGACTTCACAGCTCCCCTTTCTTCGTCATCTAACGAATAAATCCCCACTTTTTTCTTCCCCATTTCAGGTCAAACAGATCTTCCCATTGGGTTTCTACAGCTTGCTTCTGGTGCCTCCTGTGCTGGCAATTATGAATGTGTTTTGGTTCTGGAAGATTGCCAAGGGTATGATCAGAACTCTTTCAAAAGCAAAACACAGCAAATGAGCCCATTACATTTCCTTCTGCCCTTGTTATATATTCAAGTCCATAATTTCTTGGTGCACAGAAGGGTCATTGAATTGATTTAGGTACAGTTGTAATCAACATTTTTACTTACAACAATACTTGTAAGATTCAGTACAGTTGAATCTTGTACATTTGGCATTACTCAATTCAATTTTTTTAAACAGTGACCAAGACTTTGTTAAGAAGAGCATATATGCAAGTGTTTGATAAGATAGAAAATAGAAATTCGATCCCACTTTGACATATTCCATTTCATCTAAGGTTCAATTTCTAATTTCTAATTACAAATAAATAAGACAAGTCTATCTTATCTTGGATAGCTTCAACCATCAATGTGGGATTTCCAATGAATATAGTATTCTATTATTTTGTCTGCTGTGTCATCCAAGAACAAGCTGTGACTAATTTAAAAATCAAACCGCAGATAGAATAAGCGAGAATTTATGCGGGAAACCGAATAATTTTTTCTATACACTATGATGGAATCGAATAATTCTCTGCACTTGTATCTCTCAAATATTTATAACTAATGGTGTTAACTGTTAATTTTAACTGGTGAGTTCTGATACTAAAAGATTAAATAATAATGGTTTAGATTCGATATTGTCGTTATAGTTTTTGAGATTATTCCTAGTTTTTGTTCAGTTTAGTTTCTGCTTGACAGTACCTCAACCTTTTATCGTAGAGGCTTATAGTTTATTTTGTTTTTGTTCCTTTTGCCATCTTTAGCCCACTTATTTCATAAAAAAAAAGTTAGAATTAAGCATACAAAGTTGATTTTTTAAAATATGGTTAGTTAACTAGGTGGATGGACAAAAAAAATTAGTATATTTTTAATTTTCTGGATTTTAATCTATCTTAAGTAAAGTAAGGTGTTAGGTTTGAGTCTTGTATGTTACACCCTCCCCACAATAATTGAAATGTCCAAAGTTTGAATATAGTTGACACCTATGAAGTATATTGGGTTAGATTTTTGGTCTCTCAAAGTATCCTCTCACTCAATAAGTGAAAGGCTAATCTCCGGGGAACCCCTCCTAACTGTGTTTTTTTATTCATACACATAGATCCATGAATCAAATCAAGGACCACATGTTTAAGAAACTCTTGCACTCATATTAACACATTGTTAGTATATATATATATATATATATAACAAATGATGCATCTAGTGACAAAAATAAGATATTACTCATATGATTTTCTTAAAGAAAAGTAGCTAAAAATACAACTAAATGACAACAATAGCATGTGCTTCGTTCTAAATTAAAATTATATTTCGATATTCTTAACAAAATTGCATGACTCGATTTGGATTTATAATCATTTTTTTGCAGTACTTTTTATAACTTTTTGTTATTTTTAAAAAAACTAAAAGGCGTTTTTAAATTTTATTAACATTTTCTATAAAAAAAAAAATGGTGAACAAGCCACCAGAGTCGGATTGTATTTTGCCTAACTCACCAAAAAGTGAGTCGGATTCACTCGACCCACTTTTACCGCTAACTCTCGGGCTCACTTTGAAAGCTCTAATTAATACTCTTTTCGTTTCAAAATAACTGTTCAGAAAGAGAAAATACACGCACATTAAGAAATGCAATTAATATTGATAATTTTTTTTAAAATTTATCATTTGTTTTACTATTTTAACATTTTAATTATATTGTATCTCTCTTCATTTATTGTTCTCATTGAGACATTATTTGGAAAAATATTAATTAATGCTCTCTTGGAATTCTAAGTGTACAGTTATTATGAAACAAACTTTATCTCTCTAAATAGACAATTATTGAAAGTATATGAAGAGGATGATAATAAAACACTATTTAGAATATCCTCAAAATCCATATTAGTCAAGTAAAAATAATTATGGACCAAAATATTGATGTTTGATATCATTTTATAGAATTGATTTCATGTCCAAATTCGACTTGACAAAATTTCATTTCTCCAATCAATATTAAACTCAATGTGGTAAATTATAAATTCTTCATTAATACTTAAACATAAGTGAAATTATGTTTGCGATTGCAACAACGTCAAATAAAACATACACTCAATCTTGGTAAACACTACAAAAAGTAGCTTATGCGTTGTACGTAATTAAATGTGAGATTTTACAATTGAATTTCACAACGAAAATCACTTTCAATAAATATAAAAAAACTCAGTTTTACTATAATGAATTTTATCAAAATAAATTATGAAATTTTAGTAAAATTAATTTGTGATAAATGTTGAGGTCGAGGAACCTTTTTGAGCAAAATATTTCTTTTGTGAGATAATTGATATCAATCCTATTAAATCAAGAGGGCCCAAGTGTACCTGCCGTCTTATTAGTATCACTATGACCAATGGCTTTCATCCAATCACAAACCGTATCCTCAAAATCCCAGTAGGACCCACCCACGCCCGAGACACGTGTCACCGTTCTGACGTTGTTAGCAACAACGTTAAGCACTGCTCACTCACTCAGCCAAAAAGTAACGGAGCACTCGTGTGCGGTAAACAACTGTCCATCTGTTCCTTAATAACGGTCACTTTAAGGTTTTGCACATATATTAAGGAATTGTATTAATGTTCTTATTTCTATCAAAATTATTACCTAACTTCTTAATATGCCCTTTATCTTTCTTCTTAATTTAGACTTTTTAATTTCCTATTACCATTAATTGAAGGATAGAATTGGTAAAACATAATTAATACTCTCTTGAACTTTGTAAAGTGACAGATAATTAGGAAAAAAAAGATAAAAATAGTGACACTTAAATAGGAACGGAGGGAGTAATAAATAATTTGGACTTTTTATTACTCATTTTCATTCATTAATAACTGTCACCATTTTTATGTTATTTTTATTTCTATTTATCGGTCACTTTTACAATTCTAAGAAAATATTAATTATGTTTTACTAATTATACCTTTAGATTAATGGTGATAGGTAAATTTAAAAGTTAAAATTAATAAGAGAGATAAATGACATATATGAAAGTTTGACAATAATTTAACTAAAAACAAGAGCATTAACATCATTTGTTAATTCATGTGCCGAAACCTTAAAGTGACATTTATATAGGAACGGAACCTTAAAGTGACACTTATATAGGAACACAGAGAGTAGTTTATAGTTCGATTCCTCACGGTAGTGTAGGGAGAAACATTTATTAAAAATGAGTTAGTCATTTAATGTTTTTCTTAAAAGATAAATGTTTGCTGTTTATTTATTATTAGTAAATTATAATAAATGTTCATTATAACTCTAACCCTTATCCTTCCATTATACCAACTAAGCAACTTACCTCTCTCCTACCCACTTAGGAAAAAAAAAAGTTGTTCGGTAACGCCGTGAACGTCCGACCTTCCCGTGCTACTAGTGCTTTATCGCCGCGTATGGTCTTTCTCTTTTCTTCTTCGTGGCTTCGTCACTCTTTCCTCATTCTCTCTCTCTCTCTCTTGGAGGGTATGTGTAATAACTATAAACGCACACAACGATTCTTCATCTTTTTCTCCTTCTGAAAGTTGCTACCTTGAGCGTTAATTTCACTTTCTGGTAGGTTACGAATGTTTAACATGAGAGTGGAGGTTCTGGTTCTGTATATATTGGATTTTCATGGTGAAAACATTACTGGGCAGTGTTAGTTTTTTTGTGATATTGAGCTTTTCGATATAAAGTTTCAATTTTTTCTCTGAGAGGTTGCTTTTTTGGGAGGGGAAACATGTGGGGGAGGTGGCGGCGGTGTGGTGGCGGCGGTTTTGGATCTTTGAGGAAAAGGGTATCTGCAGTTGTTAATGGTAGCCTTAGTTATGGGGAAAAGCTTCATCCTTTGGAGCCTCCTTTGTTGGGTTTGAGGGGTTTTGTTGCAGTGATGTGTGGTGGAAGAGGAAGAGGAGTTACATCTTCATCAGTTGTGTTAAACCAGATCAAGAGGGGTGTGTCATCTTCGACTTTGGTTTCCAACTCCTCTAGGGATGGTGGTAAGGGAGCAGAAGAAGATTCTATATCATTCTCTGAGGCCAAGAAGCTTATGAGATTGGTGAATGTGGAATCCCTAAGGATGAAGCTTGGTGTGGAAGGGAAGGAAGTTGTTCCGTATTCTGAGCTTCTTCAAGCCTGTGAGAGTGCTGGTATTGCCAGGAACCAAGAGGAGGCTGCAGCATTCGCCAAGGTTCTTGATGAGGCTGGGGTTATTCTCCTCTTCCGGGACAAGGTGTATCTGCATCCTGATAAGGTGAGGTTTTGGTGTTTGAAATGGCCATCTTTTCCTTATTGCTTTTTTTGCCCTCCCTTTTGAATTGTTGTTGTTTATGCTTGGTATAAAGTCAGATGTCATTCTTGTGGGGCTCATGACAAGCATGAACAGATTGTTACCATAGCTGCAAGGGATGCCATTTGTTGCCCCCTTCTTTTTAGTGAGAGAGGGTCCTCTCTGACCCTTATGTCCCTTTTACACATTCCTTTCCGAATAGGGACATATTATGTGGTTGGGTTATGTCTGAATTTGTGCACAAAAAAGTTTGGATGTGTGGCACAAGTAAACTCGAAGGTTTTGCTGAAAGATACTTTAAAATTTCTTTTGTAAATTGTTGTTTGTATAGCATAACCCTTTTGAATAATGGTCCCGTAGGTGGCTCATAGGCTGTGACTTGTGATTTGTGATTTGTGATTCTATTGCTACGCTTTAGCACACTTCATGAGAGAGGATATGTTCCATGAATCATCATGTGGCTTAATTCAATGAGAGGATATATGGGAGTTATTCTATTCTCACTTTTGTTTTCATCTATGGATTAGTATTTTAGATTTGAATTTTCATATGAAATTTCATTTGCAGTCATAGGCATGTTTAAAAACAATTCTACATTTGATTCTGAAACCAGCAATTATGTGGGGAAGCTTCTATGACTAGCTTTTGTGTTTCAGAATTGATTCTGATGAAAGAGAAGCTGATCTAAACATGCTATAGCTTCATACTTTGCATGCTTATCTCTTTCACGGTATTTATAAGGAGTAGAGCTGATCAAGTTTTGATACAGCTGCAGTTTTTTCCCCTTACTAGAAAGGAGAACAAAGTCGATTTGGAAAGTCTTATGTTTCAAGGCCTCTGTAGCTCCAAATTATCTCTCTTTTCACTGGCACGCTTGGCATTATAAATATATTTGATTGTGTTGTTGAGAACGAAACTATTTTATATTTTTACATGTAAAAACTTTCTTGCTGAAAAAGAACTTTCTGTTCATTCCTCCTTGCTCTCTTCACTTATTGAACCTCAGCTTTTCTCCAGTCATTCAAACTTTTAAGTGCTAGTTATGCAAAAGGTTCCAAGACATGGTTATATCATAGTCTGTGCTTTTCTCGCCCTTTGTTGAATCTTTCAAAGGTTATTTACCCGTAGTCTCTAGATTATAACCCAACTTTACTGGTTTGAGGATGAACCATGCACTAATGAGACTTAATTGGAAGTAGTGTATATCATTAAGTACAGGTAATTTAGCTATGTTTCAGGTGCACTGTCTCACATGACATACATGCCTCAACTTGCACCTTTAGACTGCTTCAATTTTCAGAGCTACATTCAATATTCTATGTTTTGTTTGATAGCCTAACATCTATTTGCACAAACTGTCTGTTGAGTCATTGCAATATGCTTGTTAGGATAGAATAGTATCTGGCTGATCAGCATTTTGTTGCTGATGTAAACCTCTTTATGTAACAGTCTCACAAAAGAGTTGCATTCTGTATAGTTATAGTTAGAGAAAGTAATATGAAATTCAATTGTCTGTTTTCTATGTTTTTAGGTGGTGGATCTGATTCGAAGAGCTGTTCCGCTGGCACTGACTTCTGAGAATGACCCTATGAGGGAGGAGTTGAAGAAACTGCAAGAGAAGAAAGAGGAAATTGATTTGTTAGCACATAAGCAGGTGCGGCGTGTCCTCTGGTTAGGACTAGGATGTAGCATAACTACTGTTGGATTCTTCTTCCGGCTAACATTCTGGGAATTTTCATGGGATGTAATGGAACCTATTGCATTTTTCACCACAACTTCTGGAATAGTCATAGGCTATGCCTACTTTTTGTGCACTAGAAGAGACCCTACTTACCAAGATTTCATGAAGAGGCTCTTTCTCTCGAGGCAGAGGAAGCTTTGCAAGATGCAGAATTTTGATGTTGAGAGGTTCAACGAGCTCCAGTGCAAGTGCAAAACACCTTTACATTCTAGAACTGTTTTGAAGAATCGCATTGGGGAGGATCTGGATCTTGAAGATGCTTTACATAGAGATTAACATTTTCATGCGGGTTTACATTTTTCTCACAACATAGTACAGTTAACCTTGTTCCCCAATCCCCACTATTTTAACGTTGATGGGGAGAAGTTTAAGCTAACTATAGTTTTGGCTTCTTGGACACACACGCTTCCTACATTTTAATGACAATATTAAGTTCCTTTACATTTGTTAATTGCACATTTTAATGACAATATTAAGTTCCTTTACAAGTTTCTTGGTCAATTATGGTAGCTATGATGATTTTTTTTATAGACAATTTATACTATATACATATATATGGTAGGATGGACCTCTTTTTTTTTGGAATCACTGTGGTCCTAAGGTTATTTTAGATAATATCTTTTCCTCTTCACCTACCTTCTCCCTCTCACCCTAATTTCAATCAACCAGTCCACCACCACCACCGCCGTCATCTCTTCTCTTTCTTGCCACCACTCAGCTCCCGCCCAACCACCACTCAACACCAACATCACCAAGCACCTCCCAACACCGTGACCGAAATCCCCAAACCAGAGGAACCTAGATCTGAGCTATCTCCACCACTTTGATTTGGATCTGCACCATTGAACCTAGAGAAACGATCAATGGTGCAGATCCACCACTATTGCAAAAAGGGGGAAAATGTGAGGGGATTGTCTGATGAATTCAGAGAAGAAAAAGAGTGAGGCAGCAAGAGAAGCTTCAAGATATGTTGAAGCAAAGATCGTTTCTAGTAAGAGATTCTTTTCAGGTTCCTCTCATCTGATTCCCAGAAAACATCAGCATTTTCTTCCTCTTTTTCATTGAAATCAATATGATCTTGCTAAGTTGGTTCATAGGCGGTACCAGGCTTCCTGAGGAATTGGTTGACACCAAACTCAGGAGGTGGCTTGGAATGACGTGGATATCGAAGGTGTTCTTCTCCTATTTGAATGTGCTGCTAAAGTGGTTATTTGGTTTCTGCACAAAGATCTGCGCAACGGAACAAAATGCATACTAGAAAATGAAACTGCACAACCCAGTAAGAGGTTCTTTTCAAAGATCGAGCCTTTAGCTAAAAAAACTAGTGTTGGGATTGAAGCAAACCTTTCCATATTTAAATCCACACCATTGAACTAAGAGGAACCCAGATCTGAGCTATCTCTACCACTTTGGTTTGAATCTACACCATTGAACCCAGAGAAGTAACTTGGGTTTCCTCAAAAAGTTTTTCTCGCCGGAGAAGAAGGTGGCCCACAGTGTCCGCGGCGGCGACGTTGGCCAGATCATCGTGGTGGAAATTGCAAAGAAAAAAAATTCATTTTTTTATGTTGGGGTCATTTATATTTTTACCTTTTTACCTCTAATTTAATCATAATGACCCATCTAAAAAATATTTCTAGATTTCATAATCTAACGGTTTAAAAGTACGGGGACCATAGTGATCCAAA
The DNA here is from genome assembly GCA_030819835.1 of Acmispon strigosus. Classification (NCBI taxonomy): domain Eukaryota; kingdom Viridiplantae; phylum Streptophyta; class Magnoliopsida; order Fabales; family Fabaceae; genus Acmispon; species Acmispon strigosus. The sequence continues at coordinate 36,858,166 of JAUAMA010000007.1, forward strand.
AAAAAAGAACCATCGTAATTTTCACCATATATATATATATATAAATGTTAAAAAATACTTAAGATTCATGACATCCATAATTAACCATAAAAGTTATAGGTGTCTTTGAACTAAGCAAACAAAATAGATCCAACAAAACCAAGAAAAAGAGGAAATAAAGAACTACAGAAGAGAATATTTGTTATGTCTAACCAGAGAAACAATAAATCACAAAAGAACTAGTAAAACAAAGAAACACGGGAAAGAAAAAAAAAGAGAAGACAACATTTCTAAAGCTGTTTATGGCAAGGGAGGGTGAGGTTTATGATTTACGGTTTAGGCTAGTTGATGGTCTCTTGGAGCCTAGGAAAAAGAAGGGATAAAAGGCACGGGTGAGATTTTTGCTATAATCAAACCTTGCTATTGTGTTTACGAATCGAAACTCTAAAATATTTCTAAAAAAATGAGTCAATGTTAACATTTCACGAGCATTTTTTGAGTTTCATCCGTCCCTTTTAATAGCGGCCACATAGCGTCGCGACGATGACCGCTATTCGCCTATTCCCGCCGCTAGTGTGGCAGCAACTATCGCCACTTGAAAGTGTGATGTTACATGATACTGTAAGCAGCCACACACAAAAGCCATTACTTTACGTTCAGCTAGCACTAAAAAGGCTACTCCTAGTAGAAGTGGTACAATTATTCCAAGTATTTCAATGGGAACTGCTTGTACGTTTTTTATTTTCTCTTACTCATGATCTGGCCCGGTCGACCCAATCATGGTATTGAAGGATGGGTCATTTTCTCGAAAAACCCTATATCTCGGCCGCTACGCAATGCTGCGATGTTGTAGCGTGCTATTAACAACCCTACTTTGTACATTAGAGTGAATTTTGATAACATCGGACCTTATTGTCTAGATATATTAGATTGCATTGAAGATTTAAGAGCGGCTAGTTAATATCTTCTTCAATAACAGTGATCATTCTAATAGACTAATTGAAAAGATATAGAGACAAAAATATGGAATGAGTATTTATCTCATCTAAGTTAACGGGAGCAATTTTAAGAGACCAAATAAGTAAATATAATCATTGATTTAAAAATTAGTAAAGGTATAAACAACTCTATAATTTATCATATATACATATAACTCTTGCTTGTTAAATCTATGGTAATAGCTACTTACCTTATCCCCTAACAACATCCCCTCACTTTCAAAAAGTTAAATTCTTGGACAAAACATGTAAATGCATAAGGAACGAGTCAATTTATTTCTTAAAAAAGTAAAATTAAAATAATGAAAATTATAATTATAATAAAGCTAATTGAAAAGAAAAACTATTATATTAGCCACTGATATTTATTTAGTTGATCAAAAGAATACCTAAAATATTTGATGTAAGAATTAAATTGACCAAAATACTCATCTATCATGGATTCATTTTGTAATTTCTAGAAAGTGATTGACCCCTTTATTTAAAGAATTTAAAGAACGTTTTACTCAAAAATGGACAGTTTAAAACTTTAAATATGGGAACTGCTTTTTATTACACTTTGTAGTGCACACGATTGAGAAACGAAGCAACATGACAATGTCATTCTATAATAATAACTACCATCCTTGTATTTCGTCAGAGTAGAACGGTAACAATTGACTATTTTATTTTGTTTCATCCATAAGTATCCTCCACTAAAGTAAATACTGTTCAAACTGGATATGACTACTATAAGTGACAACTATAAAACTTAGTCAGTTAATCTACTCGTTTGGTGGTATAATCAACTACCGTTGATTGGCTGAATTTTTTTTCCTGCGTTTTGTGTGTACGAGTTCCCAATAAACAGCTCTGCCGTTTAAATATTGAGCAACCCTGTGAATGGTTTGGAGGACTGACCTCTTTGATTACAGTTTTAAAAAAATGTTTTTTGTTTTCAAAAACTGAAAAATTTAAAAACCTGTTTGACACAACCTATTTTTGAAAACAGTTCTTGGTTTTAGTTTTAAAAACTAAAATATCAGAACAGTTCTTGGTTTCAGTTTCTGTTTTTAGTTTTCAATTTAAACGCTGGTTCAATAGTTTTTTCTTTCTGCTTTTCTTTTGAAAAAAAATTTCAAAAATAGTTTCTAAATTCAAAACTGCAATCAAAGCGCTCTAAGTTTTATGCAATGACTTGCCTGGAACTACTTGAAAAGTGTATGGGCAAATATTACTCAAGAAATAGAGCAACAAAATGGTTTTCCTTCTAGACCCTGATCATACAATAGCCTAATTCAGCAATGGCGGTTAACATTTCAGTAACAATGCAATATACCATTGCAAAAACTATTTTCTACAAAACCTGATCCATCAACTTTTCTACATAGCCCTGTACATGTTACCTTTCTTGTATATTGCAAACTCACACTCGAGGCAATTTAGCAGTTCAACCACAGAGTCTTCACTGGATCCATTGAAGTGCTCCAAAACATCAATCAAAGTAGCCTGAAACAAATAAAAAACCACAACTTCTCACGATGATAACCATAAAACAAAGTATATATACCATATATCAGAAAGCTTTCTAGCAGAAACATAATTAAGTTCTGACTAACCCCTTCATCAAGGTTCTTCAGCCACTCTACAACAGAACTCTCTGTAGCCTTCAATTTTACTGACTCCACTTCCTCAGCTACTTTTTGTCGTTTGGCTGTGAATTCCCCCTCACAGGCTGATTGAAGATTTTGTACTGTGGAACAATTGACAGGTCCAGAAGGAACTACTTCATCGATTTCAAGGTCAAAATTTTCCTTCAAACTTTTGGCAGTGATGTCAGCTTCAAGAGGTCTTTCCTTGTAGCATGTTTCTAAACGAGGTTCTGACAAATTTGATGCATTATTTACAGCTTCACCATTTGGTGCAATATTCGCAGCTTCACCGTCTTTCCCAGACTGGTGACCTCCACATTGAGTGCTTTCCAAGGATACTTCACAGCTTTGCATTGTCAAATAAGTCTTGATGTGCTGATAAGTTATCTGCATCATGAAAAAATTCATTCAATGCCAAGCTCATTGAAGTGATTAGCACTGAGCAGTTTATCAACCTGACGCTACAGAATAATATGATGCTTAAACTCCTTTTTCAGTTAACTGCTTAAGGTCCATTTGTTACCTGGAAAATTACCTTCCAATGTTATCAGCATTTTGGGACACTAACATTTCAGCGGATAATGAGTCATAAGAGCTACGTAAAAGGGTAAAAATAGCATCTTAATTCCAAAAAAATCTGAAAAATGAGGACCCTAGTGAGGCCACTGATTACAAATTCTTTCTAAAACTCCTCAGCTGTTGCTATCCTTGTCTACTGATTATCCATTCTGAAGGGTCAATGGATAATATATAATATAATATAATAAAATATAATATAATACAATATGTATGAGACGATCATCAGATATGTGCAAATCGTTGTTTTAAGAGCAATCTATTCATACTTCTAGATAATATTTATCCTTGTTCACTATCTCCAGTTTCATGAAGCAAAACTCGAACATTGGACCATATATATGCGTCAATGTCAATGATTAAGAGATGTACTCGAATCAAAGAGGCCAGAGATTTAAACTCACATCTTCTGGCAATTCGTTCTTTATAGGCTTCAGCTTATCTGCAGATCCAACCTTTAAAATAGCGCCCTGAATTTCTGACATGATCTCTTGTGTCAATCCTATCATCTCACAGAATCTAGTCCAATCAAAAGGCAATCCTTCTTGGGCAGCTTCCAGCAGATATTCAGCAACAGTTTGTTCTTTTATAGGAGCTGATCTACCTGGAAAGTTCTGAGATAACAAAGAGGGGAGGGGAAAGATGAAGTTATACTGAAACATATGAGTATGAAGCATATTAGAAACAACAGATTAGCATGACATACCGCAATCTTCTCAATAGAAAGACCATCTTCATGCCACATTTTCCATGCTTCAAACTTTGCCGGTGTCAATTTTCTTGATTTGTTGGTTACTGGAGATTCTTTCCGTACTTCATTTGTTTGCAAACTTGCTTCCCCATCCAATGATAGGTTTAATCCTTGTGACAGTTTCTGAATAACTTGAAGAAAATGATCTCCATATCTGGTTACTAGGTGCTGTAAAAAATTGTTCAGAGTTTAGTATCTCAAATGACAGAAAAGAAGAGTTTTTTTGGCTTCAGTTATCTTATATATTTACAGGGGAAATCTGTTTCACAGTGCAGAGTGCTGAGATGTGCTTAGTGATCATTAGAATATCAACTATTGTCAAGAGATTGCTTATTCCGAGGTTAAACTCACGTTCATACTGCACTCTACTATAACTACTTCCCCTCTTGTGAAATCTAGATAGCCTAATCATAATATTGCAGTGAACCCTTGCAATTTGGAAAGTTCCCCATTCTGTAATTGCTGATGAGAAATATAGTTAGCAACAATAGGACTTCGATGCAGGGACATGACTTTCACAGGAGAAAAGCCAAATTTATAGTAAAACTTAACCAGCAATGGACATTAATGGAATTCGGACATATCACAACAGTTAATTATGATTGACCTTCAACAAATGCCATTCATCCAATATATGAAGTGAATTAGAAAATAGGTCATCTTGATAATTCACAACTGAAGTCTAACCATATAACCATATATCAATTTAGAAACAGAACCTAGAACCAAATAATTTCCAAATAAGGTCTTTCCTTAAAATAGACCAGATTTCTATTTTTTATTTTTAAAAATAGTAAAATGTACCAGGGAAGGGAAGTCCATTAAATCATAGATTTAGTTAAATAAAAATAAGTTAAAACAAATATCAGCATTGAAAATTGAATCAATTAAGAACTTTAAGCTAAAAATCAAAAAAGAAAATCAATTAAGAACTCAAATAACGTAATGCAAACCAAATTATGAAACTAATGACAAATTTATATGTTACTCAAGTCATTTTGATGAGTTTTCTGATTTCTGGAGTTAAACTCAACAACATTCGACTGGTTTCTGATCCATTGTCATGAACCAGTAGGGCTGGTCCAATTTGCAGAAATCTTCAGAAAACTGAAGAGCTACCTGATTCACACCATCAATGTTTGCTAGCCTTGCTTTTGTAGATGGTCTTGTCAAAGCAATTTTCTTGATCGTTTGATCACCACATAGAGCATATCTACGAAGAAGGCATAATAGCTTTAATGAAGAAAATAAGGATCAAAGAAACTGTAAGCAGGAATTGATAGTCTTGAAAGTGTGGTTAAAAAATAACAAAACCTACGGAGCTGTTCCAACACTTCTTGCGAGCTTTAATCTTTCTTCTAAAAGCATTTGGAAGAGCTGACCCTCGACCTGAATAGAGAAGTACAAGCACAACACAAAGATTAGAGTTGACAGATACCAATGTATTTGGGAAACAAAGACAGAAAACTGTTTCTTAAAAACAAAGACCGTTGTCTACCTTACATCTACACATAATTGTCTATCACGTATCCAAGAAGCTTCACTGAGGAGAAAATGGGAGAAAGAAAGAAAAGGAATTGAATCACCATTTCATTACCAACCTCTGAAAAACCCTCTGATTCTGAAGTGGCTAAAGTTTTGAAATCTTGTGTGCTTCCATTTTCCTCCTCTCCAAGCATTTCAGTAGTCAATGACAAAATTAAAGGAGGTTGATAGTCTGGTCTACAAGAGGCCAAAAATTCCTCTCCTTTTGAACTGACACTGATTCATGAAAGAACAAATTTTACGTCTGATTCGGTTTTGAAACATAATAAAATACTAAGAAACTGAAGGCATATAATAGATGGGATTTGACATTTGAAAAATAATAACATAGTACATAGACTTCAAATAATTGCTGTAATATATCCAATCCCTAGAGGAATCTACCTTATAGTCCTGTATGTGTCACTGATAGTCTCCTTCAAATAACCTGTAGAACATTACGAGACAATCATATATTGCATCTAGCTGTTTTCTTGTAATTGAATTTGTATAAAATAAAGAAAAAATTTATTTTTTGTGTAAATAGTGAAGCATTCCATACATAAAATGATTAAAATCTACTGCAGCAAGAATAGACTTAATGTACCAAATAAAGAACAAGAAATCCATGAATAATTGATTGCATTTGAAAACAAAAGAAAATGCCAATTTTTCTTTTCAAACTTCCTTCTCTTAGTATAGATTATATGTTGATGCTTGATAGTTGATACTGTGCTACTAGGTCAAAAGCTCTGCTTGGCAGTAGCAAGGGAACCAATTCCCTCAATGGGTTCAATAAAAATGAAAGGGGGCAAGAAGAAAACAAAGAGGCCTTTAGCATTTCCTCTGTGTAAAATATTCACTGAGGTGACAGATAAGAAGCACTGACACCTCTCCACATTGAAGTGTCTGGGGTTCGGAGTTTGGAAACTGGTACGAACATTGGATACCTCCTTGCAGTGTCGAAATTAATAAAAAAAGTCTAAGATACTCTTAGAAAAGGCTTGGACATTTGCTCAAGAGATCGAGCCGATACCTCCTCTTGCCTAGACACTCAGGCACCTCTATCATAATTTTTTTTTTTTATAAAATTCAACTTGTTTATATATTTTAAATACTAAAAAATCATTTAAAAATTAAACCCATAAAGTATCTTTTCAAATTTGAACCTAGTGAGTGCAAAAATTCGATCTAGGCATTAGATTCTAAACTCATGAGTCTTACTCTATAATTTGAAAAGAAACTATAAAGAATAGTGAACCAGGAAATAAAGCTTTAACTACAGAATTAAAAAGGAAGTGGGAAGCATGATTTCATTGTTTCAACCTAAAAATATCATTTCTACCGTGCGTAATGCTATTGTCCACAAATTCAAAACTGACATCTAATAATTCAAATTTTCAAGCACAGGCAGAGGTTAATTAGACAGAGCAATAATAAATTAAAATGCTCAGCATAGTTCAAACTAACCCCGAAGCAAGAACATCAATTGACAGAACTGTTCAACCACAAGTTATGATTGTAAGAGGGTAAATTATTTCCACCTTAAATACCTTGGATAATCAATTGATGTCCGAGTGCTTTCCACCAATTCGCTGGGTAAGTTTTCCCAAGTCCATGAAGTGGAAGCTTGTCATACTGAGCATCAATGATTTTCTTGGCCTACAAGCCGCAACCAAATACAACTATCAGCAGTTGGAAGGTCATGATGAAATTTAAAGGCTACAATAAAGTATGAACAAAAACCTACAAAGAAAAACCCAAATAGTAATTGTAATTTTGCAGTACGGTTGGTAGAAGGAATCCTTAAAGCAATGCAGTAACTTGAAGCAACAAAAAGTGGCCAAATTGCTATAAAAAAGTTCTATTTGTTTTGGTGTTTAAGGATTTGAATATGTTCATCTACCATGCCACATATGAATCAGTAAGCACTATGGCTTCAACGATTCTTACTACAGAATACATATAACAGGAATTATATGATCTATAGTTTTTTACACACAAATTCATGTGATTTTAAGCTAAGAGTGTCTTCTTGTGTACAGGAATAATTGTAACCTTCATTATTTTACATTGTTTTCATGTGATTTTAAGCTAAGAGTGTCTTTTTGTTTACTGGAATAATTGTAATCTTCATTATATTTTAATATTTTCCACACCATTTTCAGAATTAAGTCATGTCATTAGTTTTCACCATATGAATTTAATTCACTTCGTGATAGTTGATAGTGCATAGTTTTGGAAAATCATCTTCCTGTACAAACTGAAACAAAACTTCCATCAGCGGGTGGAAGGTACATTTCCACCGACCTTTCTCTGTCCTTTCTTTCTTCTGGGTGCAAAGTTTACGACTGTCCATCATGGTTTACATACAGTGCACGAGCATATAAACAGTTACAAAGTGATACTCTAACAGGCATCAAAATGACTTCTGCAGCTTCATTATTAAAATATCACACCCAGCTGATAGGTACCAACAATGAACTGTGAAAGAGAAGAAATACTGAATTCTATTGAAAATATGATATGAAAACTCCACTGATTCCCTGGTATTTGAGAGACCAGGACTCTCTGGTCTCTCCCTAATTTCCCAATTACAAACAAGATACCCTCACTATTCTCCTCACCCTCTTATTTATTGTCTCTCTTCACTCTCTCTAATCTCTAACCAATTCACTTACTAAACCACATGTTTCCCCTAACTGACTAACTAACTAAAGTAGCTAGCTAAGGGGTGGTTACCAATCACCAGCTTTGACTTCTATCTAGAAATTCAATCCTTTTTCTTTAACACCAATTGATGCAGAACCAGATGAAAATGGATAAATATAAGCACATTCCCTAAATAAAATAAACCACAACTATCATGTAAGGTGAAAAAAGCAAAAGAACTAGTAGGTATGAAGTAACCCAAAGAAAATATAACAATAAGAAATTAAGAATGTAACAATAAGAGACAATAAGAAAATACAATTTTATTTGCAAAAAAAACCCCGATGATAATCACACTAATAGATAAAATGGATAATGCATAATGAAAAGAACAAGAAACAATGCCACCAGACAAGAACTCAAAAAAGTGAACAAATTACTTTTAAATGATAGTAAAACATTTCTTAATTGTAATTTCAAATGGCTTACTCGAGAACCACGCAGAATGTCGATGGGCATGTTAAGGCCCCATTTGCCCTTGCATGAATGAATGCAAGCCATTAGAAGAAATACTTCTCTCGACAGGTCACGCTCCTTCTTTGAGACTAAGCAGTTATCACAGTTTCCTACAGGGAAGATATGAAAGAAACTGAAACTTCGAAAATAAAATATATAAGGAAAGCATTTCCTCAGGTGAGTTATTACAGGTTTTGTCAATCCAACAAGTTACCTGATATTTAGTTAGTCCTATAGAGGGTGCCTGATTGACTTAATTTGGTGACATATATGCTCTATATTTAGAGGGATTGATGGAATCATATACAAACTTTTCCCTAATTCCATAAAGTCAATTAAATAACAATCGGGGGTTCTTAAATAAGCTTAAGTTGTCATTTTACAAAAGTAGAATTGTATTAAAGGATATAAGTGAAAGGCAAACCACATCTATCAGCTGAAACTTTTTCCCCAAAGTATTCAAGCAAGAACTTTCTTCTGCAAGTTGGCAGCATGCAATAGTGTTCTGCAGCCCGCAACGACTCCATAATAGCTCTTCTTTGGTTTTCCTAGTACATTGGAATTGGAGGCCCACATATATTATTAGTAAGAGATAAAGAGAATAGGGAAAACTTGTACAGGAAAACATTCATGTTGTAAGCAACTTCAATGCTCACTAACCATAAATCATAAACCAAACTTTTACTGATAAATACAAATACACATACTGATTTTATATCTCCACAGTAGAAATTGCCTTTTGCAAAGTCACTTCTTGTGTAGTAAAGCCAACAAACCGAAGGTATACCATCTCTACCACATCGTCCACTTTCCTGGTAGTAGGACTCTATACTCTTAGGGCAGCCATAGTGAATCACTTTTCTTATGTTAGGTTTATCTATGCCCATGCCAAAAGCAATTGTAGCCACCATGATCTGCACTTCATCTCTAACAAATAATCTGAAGAAATTTGCATACAATTCAGTTAGGCTTAAAAACCATTAAGCATCTTCAGCAGTACAGAGAGAGGGAGAGAGAGGGAGAGAGAGAGAGAGAGAGAGATGAGGGGAACGAATATGCTACACATTTACAATACACACAATGATCAGAGGCAAAAATTCATTTCATATTCTAAAAAAATATGACAGTAGTTACCTATGAGACTCCTCTCGAGATTTTCCATTCATTTGGCCATGGTACATTCCAGCTTTGATGCCTGCTTCCATAAGTGATTTGGATATCTATAAAAAAAGATCAATGAAAAATTCAAACAAAATAAAAGGCTGCAGTCAATTCACTCTGACAGAACGTCCAAACAAGAGGTCCAGAGAGCAGACAAAACAGGGATAAATTGCCAGTTCTAGATAAAATATGATGGCAAGAAACCCATAAAACACAGACAGGAGCAATTGAACAAGACAAGGTATGTCTTGATATGAATATTTTGTGGAAGGACAGGAACAAATGTTACTCGGTGCATGTTTCAGTCCAACAATCACTTCATTCTTTTGCATATCTAAACAAGGAAAACAGTTTCATTGGTCTTTTTCCTTTCTTTTATTTAATTTTCATATCTAACAAGGAGGAAGCAGAGCCAGAGTGCAATAGTTAGAGTTACTGTCGTGTGACTATGAGGTCACAAGTTTGAGTCATAGAATTAACTTCTTCAAAAATCCAAGGTAAAGCTATCAGCAATAGACCCTCAATGGATCCTATCGCCAGCTTTATAACACTACGTTTCTGTTTACATATTTAACATGGCATTCAATATTAGTAGGAATTTTTACAATTTTTTCTGTTCATAATTTATTGACCATTCTCATATTTGTCTTGGATGATGAAAAAAAATACCAAATAAGAACATGCAGCACTGCTTTAAATTAATGTGCCCAAAAACAAAAACTCTTGACCTTCATCATAGTTTGTTAAATGTTCATCGAGTCTCATGACAATCTTCTATGGTCCTTTTACTGAAAGTCGAATAATATTGTTTTCAATACAAGAACAAGATAGACTATTAACTGATGTTAGGGTTCAAATGGACAGTAGAATACGACATCATGGTAACACTATTTTAGGATTCACCTTCTAACACATTACCTGCTCCACATCCTTGATTGTTGTGCAGTAAATTATAGTTGAACTACCACTAGCGACTTCTTTTGAAATTTCTCGCACAAGCTCATCAATAAAAGATTGTCCACGGCTAAATGGCTTGACACCATAGAAAAGATTTGTGCGATCAAATGAACCAACTAAAACATAAGGATTGTTCATCTTCAGAGAATTCATGATGTCAAATCGAACCCTGCCAGCATAGCACAGAAATGAACACGAATGCAATCTTTATCTCACTTCACCAAATAAAGTTAAAATATAATATTAATGAAAAACCACGAAGTACTACAATTAACTTGAAGAAAAACATAAAATACATTTTAGAAAGCAGAAATATGAATAAGTTCTGATCCATTCTTATAGCAATACTCAGAATAGTGTTTAACACAAATAACTAAAATCCTTTCCTCTTAATGAGAAGATGTTATAAAAGAGGAAGAAAAAGAAAGCTACTATTGTATGCTCTAGAGGCAAATTGTTCATTGGCCTTATTACTTATTAGTATACATTGCATCATGAGTTATTTCAGTGATTGCCTTATTTACTTAAATAAAAACAATGAAATCCTTAGAGGTATGTTGATGGAAAAAGCATTTCTCATAGTGGCAATGGTGTATATGGTTCTTCAACATGAGGCCACTATTACTCTCTACATAAGCAGGTGTATATTGTCAAGCCATCAAATGTCACGCGTAACAAGCTGATTATAAAATTGGTTATCTGACCTCTACAAATATATAGAGGGTATGATGACTAGATGGGATTTACCTACATAACAGGAGTTTTATCTTTGGGCCCGTGATTGAGTGAGACTACGAAATGCATGTCCATGCCCAAGTAAGCTACAACTAACCGCTAACTAACTTCAACAATAACAGAAATTTAACTAATCTATGTATAGCAACTGAACAGCACAAGCATAATAAAAAGTAACTGTATCAGAAACCAGACATGTGCTACGTGCCTACATGAACTATATGACAGAAGCGAAGAATCAGAAATAGGATTGGAGCTGCTCACACTCACTTACAGATTAGAGAAACTTAGGAGTTGTTTGTGAGATGGTTTTTGGAGGAAAAGGGAGGGGAGGACTTATTTTTCATTCGAAAATAAATAGTATTTAATTTGATATTTTTTGAAAATAAAAGCTATATAATGTAGCATAAACATAATATACTAATAATTTATTTATTATCATAAATGTTATATCATTCTCTTAATTTAAAAATAAAAAATAAGCCCTCGCCTCCCTTTCCCTACAAAAATCCACTCACAAACAACCCAAAGAATTATTAGGAGTTTTTTTTAACTAAATATGCTAGAGTACCAATCAACACTTAGATGAATGATATTTATACACACAAACATTTAGAATAGGATACAATTTACAAGTAAGTTAACTTATTTTCCTAAGGTACAATGAACTAAAACTAATAGAAAAGTGAAATCATAATTAAGCTATATTTCCAACAAAATTCAAGATAAAGGAGGCACAAAATATGTATCAGAATCATTATCAAAAACAGCAATGGTATGTTTCACTACAGCCACGGAAATAGATGCTTACTTTTCAGTAGCAGTGGCGGTTAGACCAACAAAAGGAACTTCTAACAAAACACCACGTAATTTGTCTAACATCTTGTACTCCACCCTAAAATCATGCCCCCATTCTGATATGCAATGTGCTTCATCAACAGCAAAAAGACTAATGCCTGCCTTTAGCAAGTTGGACCAAAAACTGCATAAATAAGATGAAAACAGTAGATCATAATTAGACAAGGCAAAGTTCGGACTAGTATTAACGATCTAATTATGAAAAGCTACACCCATCCGGCAACTAGTTGTTAATCATGAACATACACGAGCATTACCATCTCAACCATAAGAGAACACCGCCACACCAGAAGCGTTGGATTCATGATTTAATTCAATTGTCATTGTGTTGTTGTAGAATACACATGCACATGCATGATAGCAAGGTGATAAACAAAAATAGAAACAGGAAAATAATGAAGGGATGCTCATGCAAGATAATCTCCTGATCAAACAATTGCAGGTCGAACAACTAATAAACTACAAGAATTATGATCTCTCCAGCCCCTACTTATATGCGTATTTAGAGAAGAACACAAGTTACCTTTGGCCACCAAAAGTTAAAAAAAAAAACCCAACTCTCAGAGATTTTGCATTAAATATTTTTAACTGTGAGATATGAGATACATCATAACTATCTGTTCTATTTTCTACAAAGTCATATGGCTAGAATGTTTATTCTGGGTAGGGTATATGAAAGGAAAAATGCTTGAAGCTCATCCTCTTACATAATATGTTGAAGAGAAGAGATAATTAATTAACTAATAAGGTGCAATACTCATCAGCCCTAGCGTCGTCCCACAACACTTTGATCGATTAATATGCTATTTAATCAATACTTATGAATTGAAAATAAGCCCGCAAACTACACAGGATTATGCATAGGTTTATTCCAATACCTGGTAGGAATTGCGCATGCTTTCTCAGGAGTCATGAATAGAATGTCAAATTGACCATGCTCAGCTTTAGTCTGAACAGTGAAATCCTTTTGAGCACTTCCAAGATACTCAGCTTTGATACCCCGCTGCTTCAAAGCCATAACCTGTTTTCCCATTTCTACCACATTATGTACTCGCACTTCTTGAAGATATACAAAGGTATTGAAATTTGAAACCAAAGAAATTAAAACAAAACGATGCATGCAGCCGGAAGAGTGGATTAGTTCACCTGGTCTTGCATCAATGATATCAGAGGGCTTACAACAATCCCAGTCTTTCTAACAACCAATGGAGGTACCTGATAGCTGTTTATAAAATTAAAAGAGATACAGTTTAACTTCCAATTTAGGCAATTACCTTCAAAGGGAGGGGGAAAACAAAGAGAGTGAGAAAGGGTGCTGATGCTTTTTTACCATAAGGACTTCCCACTGCCAGTGGCCATGACCACCACGCAATCCCTTTTCTCAATAACCTTCTCAATAACTTCTTTCTGATAAGGCCGAAAATCCGAAAATCCAAAGTAGTTCTGAATGCCAGATGCAAGGATATCAGTATTCAAAAATCATTAACACAAAAATGGTCCAAATTGATAGCACATCCTTTTTTTAATTCTCTAAAAAAGCAACAAAAATCAATCTTTTTTCAAACCCCACTGACTAAACCGAAAACTGAAACATGGGTATCAAAGTTTTCTTACAACAAATAGGAGGAAATGATGGAACAGAAGTTAATACAATCAACCATCTTCATTTTTTTGCGAAGGAAAAAGATGAAGATGGTTAATACAATGAACTTGAGAGATGAGAGGTTAGAGGGGATTGATTAGGGTTACCTTGAGAACGGAGGACACGGTGTCCATGGTGATGGGTGTAGGAGGAAGAGAAGCGCAGGGACATCAAAGAAGCTGCTGAAGCAGTGATGTGGTTATCGGAGTTCACTCATATTCCCGCCATTTCGACCAGGAACACATAGAGTCTTGGGCCTCAGTGTGGACCACAGATTTTACCTGGGCTGGACCCACAATATTTTTTACCAAATAAACAAGAATGTATTTCATTCTTTTTCGATTTGTTATGAATATTTGATGCTCATCTAAGTTAAGGATAGATGAAGAGGCAATGATCCACTAAACCCATGTAGACTTATTCTACACTTTTGACCTAATATTATAAAGGGTTAACCCTCCAAATTGGTTCATGTGTTTGTGTCGCCGGAGCAATTAGGTCCCTCCCCAGAAAATACTTTGGAAAAGGTCTCCATGTTTGGGAAGTGTTTAAACTAGGTCCCTACCCGGAGACCAGAGCTCCGGTGAGGGCCTACATGACCTAGTGACAAGATTAATGAATCCTAGGTGAAATTAATAAAAAATAAAAATACACATTATTTAAACAATTTAAGTTTAGTCCCTGAATTAAATCCAATCCTAATTTACTACCCCAAACCAATCCCCAATTCCATTAATCAAACACATCCAATCCTCTTCATCTTCCTCCTCCCTCCCTCCCTCCCTCCCTCCCTCCCTCCCTCTGCGACACCATCGCCGCCATCGTCCAATCCGTCCACAGTTTGCGTGCACAGGGTTTGCGTTTTCTTTCATCTTCTTCTTCCTCTGTTTTGAAAAACGCGACGTCGTTGCCTTCTCCCTCCGTTTCCGGCCAAACTAGTGGGCCAATGGAGAAGACACCACCACCATTGAAATCCCTGTGATTGTCCGCATCAAAACCCCCAATGAAGTTTGATGATCGGCCGCCGTCAACCGCCTCCGCCGCCGCCTTCATGGCTATTTTCCGGCCAACCCTTTTCGCTTTTGAGAAAACGGTTGCATGATGATGATCCTTGTGATGTGCGCATCAAAACCCCAAAATAAATTTAATGATCGGCCGCTGTCGACCGTCGCCGCCGCCTTCATGGCTGTTTTTCGTCTGTTTCTGTCTCTATTTGTGTCTAATTCCCCTCCAGGGTTTTGCCCCAAGTCTTATTTTTTCTTTAAATTATGATTTGATTAACTGGGTTACATTTGAAACTAAGATTTGAATATGAAGATTCAGTCTTCTAGTTGATTCCATTGAGAAAATCTCATGCTTGGAGATAGTATAGATAAGCCGCCAGAGGAAGAAGACGAAAGAAGAAAGAAAACGGAAGAAGAGGAGAAGATTAAATAAAGAAAACGACTAGAGAGAGGAAGAAGGGAGAAAGAACGTAAGCAGAGAGAGAGAAATCAGAAGAGAGAGAGTGAGACACGCCTAAATTGAGGCATGTTTGAACACCCCTCAATTTAGGCTAGTTCAAACACGCCTAAAATAAGGCCGGTTCTACAAACTACTCCATTTTGACAAATATTTTTCAATGTACCCCTATCATTGGTGACTTTCGTTACTTTTCTTTATATGAAAAACCTTGGATAAATTTTCACAAAAAAATGATTCATATAGGTTTCATGTGATACTAAATTGAGTTGCTTGCCATTGAATGTACATTGATATAAAAACAAGTGACCAACTACAATGGTTATCATTCATATCTTGAGTAAACCTGATTCCTCCTAGAACTAACAATTATGGAAACACCTTGAGAAAGGAGATCATTGTAGCAGCCACATAGAGACTTCACATATCCATAGACTGTAGTCCGGTTGAAGCCTTTGATTTCTTCCTCTTCTTGGATCCATTTTTGTTAACTTTCTTCTTGGGTTATTTCTCGACTATCGGTTGTGTATTTTGCAAGTGTTGATGGATGATAGACAGAGGATCCGCTTGGAAGAAATTATCCTTAAGAACTGCGAACAACCGTTGTCCTTCCTTCAATCTGATGAACAAGTAAAAAAGGTTGTTACAAATACAATTTTACATACCAAATATAAAGTTGGCTATACAATCTTTCATAAGGGAAACACTCACATTAATTTCTTCCTAGATTTACAATTAAGTTTAAAGTCATCCTCACGATCTGATTTCTGTGATGCCTTCAACTCTGGAAGGGACTCTAAGATTGAGGAGAGGTCATATGTCTTCAACTTATCCAGCCGCCTTTGTTGTTTGCTCTTCTTCTGCCATAAAACAAACATCTTCAGAAAACTAATAACACTAATACATTTTGCACATATAATTAGAGTGGCATATATCCCCAAAAGACCTTGCTCCAGTCAATGTAATAAACAAGCATGTTAATTCTCAATAAAGAATTTGTCCACAAATATTTAAAATAGTTATTAGATACATACCAAAAATAACTCTTCAGAGTTCAAACCAAGATATCATCACAAGTTTACTATATTACCGTGGAAGTTGGAACATGAAACCTGTTTTCATTTAAAGGGTATGAAAAAACCATTTTATGATAATTGGAGACCACATTTAGTTTAATTCTACCAATTGTCCTATAATTAAATATTAAGCAATAATTCCTTAATTTTCTTATGCTAACACATCAAGAGTATACACCATATTTCCATCAAGATTTAATCATGTGAAGCATATAACTGCTTCTTAAGTGAAAGTAAAAATTTTACTTGGGATATTTCTGTAAGCAACAACATTACATGATATGAATATCAGAGCAAGCCTGTATAATCAGTATGACGAAATATCCTATCCTATCTGAAGTTGCTGGGACCGTAACAAACAAAGTGAAGAACAAGCAAGGACAAGAGATTTCTTTCATTATTCAACATGTCGACCAACAAGATAACATTTTAAAACCAATTGTCCACTACAGGTTTGTAATACCCAGAATAATGCAATTGATTAGCCATTAAATCAAGTCCATTACATAAAACTACTGAAGTTCTTCCACAGCTCAGCCAATGAATCTTAAGAACAGTAATATGGTAGAAGTAAGATTCTTACCTTGCTAATAGACTTCTGGGCGCTCAAGGAAGCAACAGTATCTTTCACCTCTGAAATAACAGATGGATTGGAAGGAGTTAAAACCTAGACAGGTTTGACAAGTAATATGCACCAAGGCACTAAATATTTCATATACGCCTAAACAAAACAGATATAAACCCTAACGTAAACTAGCACTTGGAGTTGTTTTTTTATTTCTCAATAGATTTAATTGTTCTGTTTTGTATTAAAAATAAGAATACAACAAGCCTCTACTTAAACTGAAGAACAGAGATAATAATGTTATAATTCAAGACAAAAACAAGGGATCCCAAACGTACTGGAATAAAATTGTAGCTTCTTTTCAAACTTGCGGTTGGACTTTGAATCAGAGCTGCACGGGTTAGAAAGAATTAGAAACTCGACCTCAAATTGCATAAACAACAAGCAATCAGATTAGAAGTAATATTAACTTTTCAGAACTGAAAAGGGAAGAGGGAGAACATTAACCTTGTACTTGTCTTGCCCATTGATGCTAAAAAGTTAGGGTTTGAAGAGAACCCAATTCCTATGAACAGGAGTCACAAGGAGTTAGTCACTCTCATTGGATATTATATATTTGATGAATTACAATAACTGAGGAATTGCAGGTGTAAGACCATTCACATGAAGTCTACACTCTGATCATAAAATGTTAGATTAATTAAAATGAGTTGAGATTTAATTAAGTTTTTTTATTGAAGTTTAATTAACTTCAAATCTAAATCTTTCTATTATAACCATACATAGAATTATAAGAAATACAAATCAAAGTTAAGAGTTTACATATACCAAATATAACAATATAAGCAAACATTTGAAGTCCATGGCTCAAAAGTGTCATAGCAATTCTTTCCTTCGATCATTTCAATTTTTGAGATATCAGGAAATGACTTTGAGTAGTGTGGGACATGACCATGAACAGGGCCACCAGAGTTGTTGTTGTTGTTCTGATTCAAGTTGTTGCCGTCATTGTTGTCAACGTTCGTCATGGTGCTTAAAACTATCAAGATTGTAGGATGAAGAGCGGCAACAAAACCAAAATAATTGTTGTCAACGTACGAACAGGATCTAACAGAAATAGTGAACTGAGTCATTAATGATCAACTTTCCTAGAGAGTTTTATTCGGGACTTATCCCAAACACTCACCATGATTAAAAATTCATCAAAAAGCTAGCTTGACCCATACATCTTGGGCCAATGAAGCACAATCCCATGCGTGTAAGACCAACTCTTTTGCTAGGCTCTTTTCAACCACAAAGTGAAGTTTAATATATAAATTCTTAGAAGGTTTTTCAAGTAGTCAAGGTGGGAATTAGAACTTTTGAAATACATACAATTTTCCAACAATTTGGACATCATTTAAATGACTTTGTTGACTTTTGATTATAAGGACAACTGGACAAGTCGGTAGATAATTTCAATATTGCACATTAGCCAGTAGTATGAATGAAATCTCTTATTGGCGGTTGCTGCTACCTCTAGGGCCCAGGAAGCACTACCTCACTTGTAACAGCACCTGAATAGTGAATGAAATTTTTTCCAGTTTTTTTCTATATTGCTTTACTTTCTTCTGCTAGGCTTAGTCTGTTGTTGCAGATCATACTCTACCAGTGTCATGGCCGATAAACACTACTCCTCCTGCTCTGCATTGTCATTCACCTACGACGTGTGCCTCAGTTTCAGAGGGTCTGATACTCGATCAGGTTTCATCAACAGTCTATACAAAGCTCTGGTTGTCGAGGGAATCAACACCTTCATTCACAATGAGGAACTTGAAAGAAGGGATGAAATCACACCAGCAGTTGTCAAAGCAATCGAAGAGTCCAGGATTGCCATCCCTGTGCTCTCTAAAAACTACGCTTCTTCTTCGCTTTGTTTGGACCAACTTGTCAACATCACTGACCACGTCAAGGCAAAGGGTCGGTTAGTCTTGCCTGTTTTCTATGATGTGGATCCCTTAGAATTGCGCCATTCCACTGGGGCTTATGGAGAAGCTCTGGCTGAGCATGTGGAGAGGTTCAAGGACAATAGGCAGAAACTGCGGAAATCGAGGAACGCTCTGCTTCAAGTAGCAGACTTGCCCAGATACCATTTCAAACATGGGTACCCTAACTCCTCACAATTCCTTTTACCTTTTTAACTTTACTTTTGTCCAAAACAAAACAAAAAATCCTGTCTACTGATGTATTATTGTCTAAATTTGAAGAGAAAAGAAATGTTTGTTGTGTGACCTTTAATTGTATATCAAACAGTTTGAATTGCAATAATATTTTAAAAAAATGTCAGCACATGGATATGGATGTGATGCATCTAGTCTGACTTTGCACTTTGATTCGACAGGGCTGGATATGAAAACAAGTTTATTGAGAAGATTGTTGAAGAGGTCTCTAGCAAGATTAATCGGATTCCCTTGCATGTTGCGGATCACCCAGTTGGTCTTGATTCTCGATTGCGAGATGTTTGCAAACTTCTGGATGTTGGATCCAATAATAGAGTCCTCATGGTAGGGATAACTGGCATGGGGGGGATTGGAAAGACAACTCTTGCTCGAGCAGTTTATAATTTGACTGCGGACCATTTTGAAGGTTTATGTTTCCTTGATAATGTGAGAGAAAATGCAAGTATACATGGTTTAGTACATCTCCAAGAGAAGCTCCTTTCTCAGATACCTGGAAACAAAGATATTCATTTTGGAAATATCCATGAGGGAGCTTCTGTCATAAAGGATAGGCTCTGCCGAAAAAAAAGTTCTTTTGGTTCTAGATGATGTAGACCAAATTGAGCAATTGCAGGCCTTGGTTGGAGGACGTGATTGGTTTGGTTCTGGTAGCAGAGTTATTATTACTACTCGAGATACATGTTTGCTATCAGTTCATCGGGTTGAAAGAATATACACGGCAGAAGGGTTAAATAACATGGATGCTCTTGAATTGCTTAGGTGGAAGGCTTTTAGATACGGCAATGTTGATCCAAGTTACACCGAAGTTCTAAACCAAGCAGTAACTTATGGTTCTGGCCATCCATTGGCTTTGGAGGTAATAGGTTCCAGCTTGTTTGGAAAAACTGTAGACCAATGGAGACATGCATTAGAACGGTTAAAAAGGCTTCCTACTGGACAAATTCTCAACACACTTAAAGTAAGCTATGATGATTTGGGGAAAGATGAGCAACGTGTCTTTCTTGACATTGCTTGCTGCTTCAAAGGATATGATTTGGCAGAGGTTGAAGGTATACTTCATGCTCATTATGGTTCCAACATGGAACGTCATATTAGAGTGTTGATTGAGAAATCTCTCATGAGTATTAATTCAGATGGTAAGGTAACCATACATCCCTTGATAGAGGAAATGGGTAAACAAATCGTCCGCCAGGAATCACCAAAAGTGCTTGGGAGACGTAGTAGGTTATGGTTCGCTAAAGATATAGTTCAAGTTTTAGAAAAAAAATTGGTAAGGTTAATTTGGATTGTTTGTTCTTCATCCTTAACCTTGGTCTCTCTCATTTGACTATTATATGCTCACAACATTCAGTTTTTTCCCTTTAAAATATGTAATTTTTTCTAAATATGTCTGGAAATCTTATATATACACATGTATCGTGGTTGATTCGTGTTTTTTGTGTTAAAAGGGAACCATAAGAATCAGCATATATCAGCATATAAAAATTCAAAATCTTAACTGTTTGTTAATGTTTAGTCTAGGGTGGTATTGACACATTCTTGATTCATCCACACATAATGACACAATCAAATAGTTTTGCCAAATAAAAATCAGATGCAATTAAGTGTCCCAATTAAGTTAAGGACTTCAATTGAAACCAAACCAAATCAGAAGAAGCAATTATTCCAAATAAAAATCAGAAGAAGCTCAGAACAATGACAAGGGAAAGGAGGACATTTACCTCGGACTTCAATTCGAGCAGCGGCAGCGACAGGTTTCAGCGGCGGCGCTTGTGTTTCGAGCAGCGGCGGCGGCACGGTTTCAGCGGCGACTCTTGTGTTTCGAGCAGCGGCAGCGGCACGGTTTCAGCGGCGGCTCTTGTGTTTCGAGCAGCGGCAGCAGCGATGAAGAGGGGTTTAGGTCGCGAGGAAGAAGAAGGGCGGCGGTGAGAGCCGAGAGGTCGAAGGAGAAGAAGAGGAAGGGCGCCGGTGGAGTGGCGGTGAGAGGAAGAGGAAGAGCGGCGGTGACGGTGAGAGATCGAAGGAGAAGAAGAGAAGGGCGGCAGTGAGCGGCGGTTAGAGAGAGGAAGGGCTGAAATGAAATTGATTTGGGAATTAGGGTTTTTTTTAAGAATTTCAGAATTAATTTTTTTAATTAAAATTTTAAAAAACATTAAAAATAAAGAAAATGAAATGTGGGTTGGCCCTGGGGCTTAAGGCTTACTTGACAGCTCTAATGGTGAAGGTGGTGGGTGGCGTTGATGGTGAAGACGGTGGTGGGGCTGGGACGGTTGAAAAGTTGATGAGATGATGAAGACGGTTCTGAAGGAGACAGTGAAGATGTTGAGGAGTATTTATTTAGTAATTAACATTTTTTTTTTGAAACTTATTTAGTAATTAACATTGAGATTTAGGATTAGGGGTTTTTAATTTACTGAATTTATTTATTTGTTTTATTTATTTAATTATTTGATTTATTTATTTAGTAAAGTGACATCCACATAGATAGAATTGTGAATCCCACGTCAGCAACGTCTGTTATCGATTGGACGATAACTTGACAGAAAGACTTGATTTTTACAAATTAAAAATGTTATGACTAAAATTGCTTGTTTCAAAAAAGAGACACTCAAATTGCACAATCGCAATACTTAAGGGATGAAAAGTGGATTTAAGAATAAAATTAACGTATCCAATTAACTATGTACTTCTTTTGTCTTGCTTGTATCGAGAGGCTCAGTAGGAAAAATGGTTGAGAAAGAGATACATATGTGCCTTCTTTCTTGTATTGAGTCTTAGTGGGGAATAGAGGTAAGACTAAGGAGAAGAGGGCACAACATGAGAAGAAAATATATTTGGAGAGAGCAATCAAAAACAGCAAGATATAAAAAAAATGTTTTGTCAAATACTAATGAGATGGTAGCATCTAACAATATTTTCAGAAGACTAGGGGTATGCTCCGCAACCACAAGAGACAATACTAGTTGGGTAGGAGCATAGACGCCAAAAAATGAAAGTTAAGTTTCGTTTAAAAAGTTTTTAAGTTTATCTTAAAATATAAATGTTTATGTAAGTATTTAAGAAAATTTATCTAAATAACTATAAACAATTTTGAGTTTATTTTCGCAAGCTGCTCAGATGTGTTTATAAATAAACACTTATATTTTTTTAAGTTGTTTAAACAGTTTTGAGTTTATTCTTCCTCTTAGATTACTAGAAAGTACATCATGCCATTGTCCAAATAGACAGGCAAACTTCAAACACAGTATTTTCTTAAGAAACTCAGCAACAAAGAACTCCTAACATAATGAAAATGTTTATTTTGAAAGGCAGAACCATCAAACATTGATCCTTTAATATAGTTTATCGAGATTTCCTTTTGGTAATTACTCCTATTTTATTTCTAGCACCACTTGAAAAGGCTCAAAAGACAAATTTTCTGTATTCATCAGCCTCTTGAGCCATCTCTTCAAGGCTTCGATCTTTCCTCTCTACATCCACCTCAAGCTTTCGTTTCAATTCCTTCTCCTTTTCATTTATCTGCTTCATCAACAAACAGTCAATAAAAAACAAAATATCATATCAAAGTCACAACATTAGAATTAGAGAGGAATAGAACAGCCAAATGATTAGAAGCAAACAAAAGTTTCACCCCTACTTCATCATAAATGTCATCATTGTTCTCGTAATCACCACTTTTCCGGGGAAGGAGATGGATATGAACATGAGGTACCGATTGTCCTGCTTGAGGTCCATCCTACAGTTCAGGAAGATGATTTGGTTAGGTTCAAAAATTTATAGATAGGCGCAAGCACTTATTTGTAAACTAATTTGAGAAGTTTACTCTATAAGCTAAGAAGAGTTTATAGATAGGTATAAGAACTTATCCCTTAGCTAATCAAGGAAGATCATAAGCTCTAAAAAGTTTATAAGTAGGTCATGAACAATTTTCATAATCTTAACCTAACATCTACATAGTATGTTCAAAATTTCAAATGCCTGCATATTATAACTAAAGTAGTACTTAGTAAAAAGGAAAAACACATGATTACAGTACTCTTGTTCAAGTGTCTTACTTGGATGCAAAATGTAAGTGATGATGCCTCATGGTAGCTCTCAAGCTGCCTACCAAGTTTCTGTGCTATGAACCACAAATCAATAGTCTCATCAGCAGTGAGATCAGCAACACGCTTCACTTCGCGCTTTGGACAGACAAGCACATGTAGATAGATACTGTTAAGTCAACCCAATTCAGCTGATTGAAGCTAACATTGATACAAAATGATTTCTTGAGACTTTTCAGCTAGCAGGTGTTTTGAATATTGTAATTGCAGTTGTAATATCAAAGTTTAAGAGGTATGTGTTATAGAAGCCATTGTGATTATGTAATGAAGCCACATATTCTGTAATGTGGACTCAAGAAAATGTTCCTATAGAAGGCAGAAGTGGAGGATCACCCTTTTAGCTTTTCTAGCTTTCACAACAAATAGGTGTGGTAACTTATTGACAGTTAATGAAAATGGATTAATCATTGCAATCCAGTTTGTGTTAAATATTAACATCCTACTGAAAAGGATATGACCTGCAAAAGGTAAGGAAAAATCAATTAACAAAATGGTTTGTTAGGCATGGGGAAACAGAGGTTGTACTTCACATGGAAAGTAAAGAACTAAAGAAGGGAACAAATTCTCAATTGTGTATAAAAAATGACATGCACTAGTTTTCAGCAAATGGGCTCATTTTAAAAGAAATAAAAAATGTGGAGCCAATAAATATGTTTTCAAAAGATGACTGATAGGAAACTTGGGCTTGCTTCTGGTGAAGTCCCAATTATAGGAGTACCGAGTGAAAGGCCCAGGAGGATTCGGCCAGTTAATTAGGGGAAAGAGAGTGGGGACCAGGTGAGAGAATAAGAGTTAGTTAGTGAGCTGGCAAGATTTCCCTGATGGGAAGGGACTCTGCTATAAGTAGTGAGAGAGAGTGCTAAGAGGATTAGGCTGGATATCAATAGTGTTGTTATAGGAGAGAATATCTCTGGTAGGAGTCACTGACTCTGGGGTTTTTCATCCATTGTAAGAGCTCTAGCTCATCTATTTCCATATAATCATATATTTTCAGTTCAGTCATTACTTGGTTCTATCAATGACACGTAAGGAGCGAGAATGACCGTGTATTATTTGGAGTATTTTATGAAAGCTAAATTGGAGACGATTGTGAGAATAGGTTTGGAGTGGTGAGAAAGCATCCTTGGACTAGGCGAGCACTTCGCTCAGTAGAGGGCGACCAGAACGAGGACTGACAGATGGCGAGCTAGGCGACCAGGGAGACATAGATTTAATGTTGTTGGGCTGAGCGTTGGAGGCCCAAAAGTCCATTAGAGAGACATAGCTAGGTTTTCTCCCCTTACCTAAATAAGGTGATTTTCTATTGTAAAAAGGACTTTCTTTCTAAACCTAATTTCTGGTTGTTCCTTATTCCGAGAACCATCCCAAAAACTTCTTTTGTTAATTTTGTATTAGGGGTTAGGGAAAAAATAATAATCTAAGCATAAGCTCAAGGAAAACTAAAAGGGGGGAAAGGCAGACAATTCAATCTCAAAGAAAAGATCATATAGTTTGAATAATGGAAATATTGAAGCATGATGATTAGAGAAGGGAGCAGCATATATACCTGGCACCGCTGGACGCAGATTGACAAAGGCAAAGGAAAGATCAGTTGTATGAAACACTGAGCTGTGGTGGATCTTGTAAGGTCCAAAATCATAGTACTCAACAGTCATCTGTATTAATCTTCATCATCAATATGCTTAAAGAAAGAAAAAAATAACAATATCCTAATTGTTTATATACCTTACCTTAGTGGCGAGAGCAAGAAGGAGATAATAATGCACTCAAAACAATTCACAACAAATAAACAGGAAGAGCTAGGGAATACAGGGGCAGCATATGCTTGGCAATTTGCATTTTGCTTGGATACTTATAGATGTAGAAATGAATATTGTTCATTTCACGCTCCGTACACATTTCGACCCAATGAAATAAAGCAGAGAAAAAAGAAAAAAAAATAAGAGATATAATGATGATATGATAGGAACAAAAGAGAAAGATATAAAGAAAAGATGAGAGTGGAAATGAGATGAAAGAGAAAATGAACATGAATGAATCAGTGCTTCTTTTCGTCATCATTCTTTTTAAATTTCTTCTTACTTGCTCCCTCCGTCTTTTTATCTTAATAATTGGATGGTTACAATTAAGAAGTCTTTGCAAAAACATTTAAAAAATGTGTGAATTATTACTTACACGAGTAGTTAGTTGAGTCAACATTCAATAGTTTTTAATTAGTCCTGTTGTTATTGTTATTATCTTCAAATGGGTTTTTCTTTTTTTAATAAATTGCGCTGAGACGTGAGTGTTTTTGAAATGAGCGTGATTTTGAAATAGGATCTCAGCCCCTTTTTAATTTTGTAGCTACACATGAATCTAACTAAGGATCAAGCACATGTCAGTTACTTCTCCTTACCTCAAGGCTCAAACTGTTGCTTTATAGAAAAAAAGAGTAAGAGCGGATAAGAGATGGAAGAGGGTGTTTGAAAATCACATTTTGTTTGTGTAACTATGTGCTGCAGTTTGAGGGATTAGGTGTATCTTCAGTGTAGATTTTGCAACTAAAATATTCTCACTAACTTGGTTCCAAGCAAATGGTTTTAGCTTCAATACTCAAAGAAGATGATGACTGTTGACCATAAACTGTAAAATATTCTCAAGAAACTGGAAATCAAGAAGCATTTCTCCAACACTAATAATAGGCAAAGCTGAAGCCTGAGGCTGAAATGAAAGAGACTAAAGTTCTATAACTTTGAGTTGAACCAAACTATCATCATCCCTTGAAACTTTCATACAATGCACTGCAACATGAAACCGCGAATCATAAGAAGTTGTCCAGTACAACTCGAAGGTCTAAAGTAACACAAAAAATATTTCTGCGGCTACATGGAGATTAAATTATCTATGCTATGCTGGGAAAATCAGAAGTTCACACTAAGCAGCAAGAATTCTATCTCTACTAACTAAAATTTCATAAGAAAAGTTTTCTGTAGTCATCTGCCTCTTGAGCCATCTCGTTGAGGGTTCTGTCTTTCCTCTCCTTGTCCAAGTCAAGCTTTTCTTTCAATTCCTTCTCCTTCTCATCCATCTGATCCAATGACAAACAGCAGATAAAGCATAGATATCAAATGAAATACATTACTATAATCAGCAGCATATCCAAGAAAAATTCTATCTTACAGCATCATATATCTCATCGTTGTTCTCGAAATCTCCACCTCTCCTAGGGACAACATGAATGTGAACATGAGGCACTGTCTGTCCTGCTTGGGGTCCATCCTAGAGTACAGAAATTTTTCTTGTGAGACACAAGTAGCATATCATGCAGATTGCAAAGTCAATACAAGTAGGGAAACTTTGAAATATACTATATAAACAGGCAATAATCACAACATTGAACACCACCCTAAAGCGATGAAGGTAGCGAGCGTCCTTCGTATTAGATCATGTCATTAATAAGAAAATTGCTTAATATTAAATAATCGAAATCACATCCATTTTCAATGTCGCCTAAGAGCTTAATTACAAATTACCAATACCAGACAAGCCGTCACTTGGGCACAACTGTTCAAAGAAGAAAGGAGAATTGTTCAATCAAAAAGTATAATGCACCGATGAAGTTCATCCTCTTGTCTCATATGCTTAATAACATGGAAAAGAAATTAGAAAGAAAATAATCATTAGAACAACTATATCTATCATAAACATTTTTGGAAAAGAAGTGAAAGATAATCAAACAGTGAAACATTTTGTATAGTTAATGTTGGACAATAAGTTCTTAACCATCACCTTTTAACTATCGCATGGTTAATACTGAAAGTATCATCTTGTTCACATAATAACATATGAGTCACTGAGGGAAAAGGTCAAAAGACTAGACAGAAAGAGGAGCAGAAAAAAACAGGCCAACTACATCTGATTTCTATTTTGGTCAAATAATAGAAGTGGGTGTCTAGCCAAAGTCATTATTGCTAGTAATATGCAACACAAGGTGAACAACTAGTACGGAACAAGAGATATGAACAGTAAATTATCCTGCAGAATAAAATATATTTGTAATGAAGAATGAATTTAATACAAAGTAGTAAGTAAAATAAATGGTTAAATGAGCATAGTTCATTCTAATCTTACTTGTATAGCAAAAGTAAGTGATGAGGCCTTATGGTAGCTCTCAAGCTGCCTACCAACTTTTTGTGCCGTGAGCCATAAATCAGAAGTCTCATCAGCAGTGAGATCAACGAAACGCTTAACTTCACGCTTCGGACAGATAAGCACATGTGAACACCGTTAAGTCATTCATTTTCATAGTCATCACATTATGTAAAATAAAAGAATTCTAGCACTAGTCCTTAAGACTATTTAGCAGTTAACTGAGAAACAAATATAAATATGAAACTAGCTTACTTCCAACATCTCCAAACCAACATATGCAGGAAACAAATGGACACCCTATGGTACATCAAACAAACATGGATCTTCTTACAACAGTTGAATGCACTCTAGTGACCAAGATGAAACCATAAGTCAAAATAGATACACAATATAAAAAAAAGCCCCAAAGCAAACTCGCTATAATGATCCAGGCGGCCAAACACCCTGCTGGATTACAAGGTCTTTGTATATGTAATGTATTTACCATGTACCGAAGTATGCAATGAAACTCCAGCATGCATGGATCCACTTTTAATCCTTAAAAATTCACTTGACCCTCCTTCTCCACAAAAGTTACTCCTAATAGCTTCTTCAAAAATCATCTCTCCCCCTCAAAGTGCAAACCTTCCCAGTTTCCAAACAAGTATTAATATAGCTACATTTGTGCTTGTTACTGTTTTTCCAACCAAAATAAGTGACACATAAGTATGAACTTCACCCAATAAAATGTTTCACTCAGTCTTGAACTTAAAAAAAAAGAGTGTTAGATTTCTCACCCTATCAACCCATTTCTGCACCTCCCTTTTCATTCCGGGTTTTATATCTTGAAAGGCAAATTTTCCGGGATTTAAAATCTTGGAAGGCAAAATTTCCGGGATTTAAATCTTGGAAGGTAAAACTCAGGGGGTGTGAAAACTGGTTGATGGGATGAGAAATCTAACACCCAAAAAAAAAAATGCATCAATCACTCCAACCCAGCTGTATATGCTGCTATTGAAATTGAACCCTACAAAAAGGATATGACCTGCAAAAGGACAAAAATAATGAATCATCAAAATGGGTCTGTTTTAATCTGAGAAAAGACAATAATTTCATAACCAGTGCAGTAAAAGGGCACTATTTTTGGGGAAATCGCTAACTAGCTTTATCGTTCTTAAAGGAAATCAGTAAAATCAATCAATAGAAAAGATGATGCATGTTTGAAGAATTAGGCATGATGGGTCATTGATTGTTACCAGGGAGAAGAGGACGCAGGTTGACCATGGCATAAGAGAGAGGGGTGGAGTAGAACACTTCACTCTGGTGTATCTTGTAAGGCCCAAAAGTGTAGTGTTCTTTTGCAGCCATCTGCGTTGAGAGAAGAAGAAGGGAAATGGTTGGAAAGGGAAAATGGAAAACTCGCAGAGAGAAAGAGTTGATCGATACTCACCTTGATGGTGGAGGAGCAGATTGGTCTGATTCGTAGCAGTGTTGAAGAACGTTGTAGGAAAAACTGAGGAATCTGCCCAATGCAAGGCAACAACATTTGCGCCTTCAAACTGGTGGAGACTTCTATATAATAATAACTATTTAGGATCATTTAATTTAACCCGGTGCAATGCACGGGTATTTTTTGATAAATAATTTGCAATAATTTCGAATATGATTAAGATCACGTGATATATCAAAGTTAATAAATTCGTCAATAGATAAATATAAATTAAACGCAATGATTAATATTAAAATTGTTAATTTCAAGTTTATTTCTTAAAAAAATCAAACTAAATAATTAAGTTAAGTCAAACAAATTTAAAAAAAATCCGAAAAGTACTTGTTACACCAATTGTCTGAAGACATTGACCATCTTAATTCACTTCTCAATCTTGACACGTCTTAACTCCTTTGTTGAGGAAGCTTGTACTGGTCAATCGATTGTTACATCAACACAATCCAAATCTTTATCCGAAATTCTTTTCATAGGAGTAACACCAAGAGGAGATAATATATCAAGTTCATTTTCACTTGTAATAGAAAGATCGGCTTGCGAGTACAAATAAATAATTCACATCAGAATGTTACCATTATTAAATAGAGATATATACATGTTCAAATGAAGGAAATTAATATCTTACGACATCAGAATTTTGCTTTTGAACTGATTGTTCACTATTTGCTTCAAAATTGCACATTTCCATTTCAATAGAATCCTAGACAAGATAGAACGTAATAATTGGAACGTTAAATTAATTAATTAAGAAATAATATTATGTTTATAGTAAACAATAACATGTCAGTTCAATCCAACAAAGCATGTGGAAGGAGTTCTACAAACCTTTCTTGAACCAAAACTTGTGCTAAAACATTTGATCAAATCAGCATCATCAGACATTGTGAGCACGGAAAAACTCTTTGAGCCCCTTGCATTCATTTTGTTGTCCGTTTTTATTTTGAAGATGAATGATTTGCCAACAAACAACAATTTCCAAACACTAACACATCTACTATTTCCTGAATCACTTCAAAATGTAGATGCAATTTCCAAACACTAACACATAACACATAACTATCCAGCAACTTTCAAGGTACCATAAGGGAAAGCATTTTAGGAGCAGAATCTGTTACTACATTGGGTCAAGAAAGGACCAAGATTCTGCAACAGAATCTGTTCACAGCTACTATTTCCAGAATCACTTAAAAATGTAGATGCAATTTTCAAGGTACCACAAGGGAAAGCATTTTAGGAGCAGAATCTGTTACTACATTGGGTCAAGAAAGGACCAAGATTCTGCTACAGAATCTGTTCACAGCTACTATATGAAGCCTAAAGAAATTTTCAATTACTAAAAAATTCTAGAAGCACAGGCAGTGAATTTACAGAATCAATTAAAAATATAGATACAATTTCCAAACACTAACACATAACTCAAACCATGGAGGATTTCTCCATAATCAATTTAAAAAATGTAGAAGTAATTTTGGCACTAATTAAGAATTGGGAAAAGCAATTTTCAAGGTTCCACAATTTGTATCCAGAATTTTCAAAGTCAATATTCTGCAGTGCATTAAAAGAGCCAAAAGAAACTGATTCAGAGCCTAGTAGAGGAAACATAACTAACGTGGAAACATGACCAAAAGAAAGAAATTTTCATGATATCACTACTTATCACTCATAATTTGTGAAGCTAAAAATTAGGAGAGCTAATTATATATAATTAAGAGGTTGGTTAATATTCATGACCACTGAAACTCACCGCTCAAATGGTATAGAAGAACATAAACTGATTTAATTGATGAAAACCACTGAAACAATTGAAGATCTAATATATGTGTTCCATCCAGAAAACCACTAAGTCTGCTATTACATTATGATTAACACTCTAAATGCGGCCATTTAGTTTTAGATATAATTTGTACCTGAACAAACCCTGTGTGTCACTTTTGTCCAGAAGAGCTGGATAGTCAGTTAATGCAAGAAATCAGAATCACATGAAAATATGGTGAAATAACAGAGAATAGATACAGCTAGGGGAGATGAAGGAACAGAGAAATCTATTACAAATATAATATTAAATATTTATGTGTCTTTATCTAACAACTTAAGCTTTTGAGATAGTTGGTTCAAGACATGGTATTAGAGCTACCAAGTGGTCTGAAGTTTGGTCCTTATTGGCCAATTATGAAGTAAAACAGAAAGTTGAGTTTCATCACAAAGGTAGATGGTCATGCACATTATCTATGCGAGGGTCAATTGGGCCGGTGACAAAGCTTGCACCAAGGCTGCCTAATAAATTAAGGGCGAGTAGAAAGAGAAGTAGGGTTCAGAGAAAACAGAAAGAGAGAGAATCCTGAATTGTAATCTTCTGAATGAATTCAATAATGAGGACTGTACATGAGACTTGTTTATATACAAGCCATTAAGGAATTGAAATGCATGGGCTAACTCATATTAGAACCAGCTGTCACTAACAGATTCTATAACTAACATGAATGAAAATACAGTCCTTTAACAAAGGCAATGAGCTCTTGCGTGAGGAGTGTGATAGAAATATATAAAATCATTCATATCTTGTGCATTATCCATACAAGAGCCAATTAGACTGGTGATGAAGCTTGCATTGTGTGCTGCCAAATAAAATTAAGGGTCATGATAGAATTATAGAAACCAATTATTGTAGTGGTAATTTCATCAAAGAAACATCCTTCTTCATATTTACTTGCTATTTTTTTTGGACCAAATTCCGGGTGTTGTTAAAAGTTTGGGAAAGAAGGTTTATTTATTCTTCCTGGACTATTACTATATAATGATGGAAAAACCATGAATGGCTTTAAAATTTATTGGGGACTTGTTAGACTAAGGGTGTGTTTGGTTAAACAACTTATTTGAGTATTTATTTCAATAAACACTTAAAACGCTCATTTGATGGTTATTGAACTAAACTCAAGAACTTATAAGTTGATATAACTATATAAGTGTTCATTCATAAGCTTATCTGATAAACTTTTCCAAATTGGCCCTATGTTAGAAGTATGTGTGTGAGAGAGGGGGGGGGGAGAAAGAGGAGAAGAAAGTAGATCTGAATCTGAAAATTACTGGAAGCTTGTAGACAACAACTAACCTCAAACTTTAAGTGACCTAAAAAATTTGATAATTAGAAATCAAAGTGATCCCTAATAGATAGCATACTAATCCAATATGCAAAGTAAATTAAACATTGCACAATGTTAAATGTGCCATGGGATTCATATATTTAACAGATTATGAGGGGGAGAAAAGCTTTTTGATTTCCTTATGTGGTGATTAAGGTTCTGATGTCATCTATGTTCTATTTGTTGGAATTGGAGGAGCAGATTGCATAAAGGTTATTAGAATTGATCTCCAACAGATAACGGATAAGCAAACTAATCAGTACCGAAAGTAAACTAAACAATACACTGGGTAAATGTGTCATGGGATAGAGATATTTTCCACTAATCAGTACCGAAAGTAGAATCTGTATACTGACTCAGGCCCCGTTTGGAAAAACAGCTTAATTAAGCGCTTATGACCATAAGCACTTATGGCATAAGCGCTTATTAATAAGCTCTTTTAAGATATTTATTATAGTGAATCAAAAATAAGCTATATATAAGCATAAGCTCTTTTTCATAAGCTACTCTGAATAGCTTATGAAAATAAGCTCAAAACAGCTTATAGGTAGGTCATAAGCTATTTGCATAAACTCTCCCAAACGCTTGCATAAGCACTTATACTATAAGTTAAGCTCATATAAGCTCTTCCAAACGGGGCCTCAATCAATAAAATCATAAGCTCTAAGTAGAAACTATTGACATACCAAGTTTATTCCAGGAATTACAAATCCTTATAAATGCATTACATGAATATTAAGTAAAGCTATAGTATTTTCACTGTCAAATCCTTATACTGCTCATTTTTTTTTGGGATAGATATATTTTCCTCCTTCGTACGATAATAATAGACTTGCATTGAGCAGTAATGTAATGTGCAGTACCTGACTAGAACGAATCCCACAGTATGAGCTTTTGTAAACGAATGCCACTGTGTGAAAGAAAACAAAAAATATTACAGCTTCTTGTACTATATACAAATACTAATGTGAGAAAGAGCAATTATAATCAGCACACAGTACCTTGTATAATACTACCACAACGGCGAAAGAAAACGGCAAGAGCGTGGAGGTACGGCACGCCGAGGTTGCAAGTATAGTGTTTTAGGTTTCGATTGTGTGTGATGTACAATTCAGAAGGACACTTAAATAGAAAATGCGTGCGTATATAAAACAATCTTGAAGGAGGGATTCTGAAAATCTGAAAATTTGAAAAAGGGATTGTTACCTGAAATTATGCGGAACCATTATTCAAATGAGCAAAATTGAGGTTGTGAGAATGAGGAACGAATATGGTAGGTAACCTTCTATTGAATGAGAATGAAAAGGAGAAGGATTTGGGGATTTCTGATGCAATCATTTTGGCCTAATACTTGGCAGAAATGGTTCGAAGAGAACGAAAATGACAAGGATTTGGGGAAAGGATTGGAGGATTTGGGGAAAGTAGAAGAAAATTAATATGAAGGATTTGGGAAAATTTGGGGAAAGGAGAAGAACTATAATTTGCCATGGTGATTTCGTGAATTGGGGCGATTGGGGGCGAAGGAGAAAATTGAAGTTGCCGTGATTTGCCATCGCAATAGCAGACTATCGCAGCAGATTTCAAGCTTCAAAAACTTCCAATTCGTGTAGGTGAATTGGGGAGATTGGGGGAAAATGTGAAATTGGGGAGATTGGGGGAAATTGGGAAGATACGCGGCGTGAATTGGGGAGAGAGTGGGGGAAAGAAGAATAACTGAAGAAGCGGTGATTTGAGATATAGATAGAACGATAGACATATACATATATGAAATGAGATAAAGCTTTGCAGAAAGAGAGCGCGAAACTCACCGTCTCATGAGGGGAGAGTTTGGTGTGGAAATGATGACGTGGCAGAAGGAGAAAGAGAGTGTAGAAATTGAGTGCTTCACTCTCCAGAGTGAGGACTCACATTTAATGATACAGTAGTAGATTTGATGGGATTTCAGAGCTTCGATTAATCTCATAACTGTCGGTCGTGGGATACATTGGAAAACTACAACAAACTTTATTTAGATACTTTTAGAATTTTGGGTTAAATATGATTTTCGTCTCTGTACTTTGAGCCAATTTTGGTAACCGTTCCTCGCCGACATTAACTTCCAAAAAGCGCCCTCAGATTAGATTAAGGGATATTGTCGAGATTGATTCTTGCCTAAGTGGTGGCGCTGACCACCGCGCTTATTTGTCATGGCTGAGCTCGCGTGGTAATGTCACGTCAATTAATGAGGACATGTGAATTTTTTCATTTTCCTTTATTTTTCTTCAATTTCAAATCACTAACACTAACTAAACTCTAATTAAACTTAATTCTTAAATGGCTTAAATATGTTTGGGGTCCCTCACATTTGAAAGGGAATCAGTCCTGGTCCCTGAAAAATTATTTTGTTAAATTGGATCCCTAACATATGTTTTTTAATCAAATTAATGACAAATCTCAATTTAAGCTGATTAATGATTCTAATTAGCTCAATCATCAGTCTCAGTCACAATTTTTTAATACTAAGCCTGTTTTTTAATTCCACATCAGCATTTCTGAATAACCTTTATTTTTTTTAACCTTTCCTCATCCCAAAATTACTTTTCCCCCATATTACTTATCCCCAACCGTAATATTCTAAAGAACTCGAAGGTTTGAGGGGAAGAAAGAAAAATTGCAGGAATTGGAGGAAGTAGAAGGACAAAGCTGCGCTCGATTGGGCTTTTTCTCAGGAGGTAGCAACCCCTCCACTCCACGGTAGCAACAACCGTCTCAACCCGTGAACAGTCCAAGCTTGCGTTGCCGAACACTCTCAGAAGCAGCAGCAACAACCGTAAATGACAACCCCATATTTCAAAGCAAAAGCACCCCAGAGCAACAAAGTCACCCAAAAATGTCTCAACCTCAAATCCAAGTTCTCCTCGCTCCCCTCTCAAGTTGGCCCTGTTCTAAAACAGCTTCAAATTCAGGGTATGCACGATCCTCACTTTCCAGATTTATTCAAACCCATGACTTCGTCCTTCTCTTGCATCCTCTGCTTCCTACTTCGTCCTTTGCCAGCGTCTTCTCCGTCGTCCTTCTGCTTCCTCCAATTCCTGCAATTTTTCTTTCTTCCTCTCAAACCTTCGAGTTCTTCAGAATATTAGGGTTGGGGATAAGTAATTTGGGGGAAAAGTAATTTTGGGGTGAGGAAAGGTTAAAAAAAATGAAGATTATTCAGAAATGCTGATGTGGAATTAAAAAACAGGCTTAATATTAAAAAATTGTGTCTGGGACTGATGACTGGGCTAATTAGAATCATTAATCAGCCTAAATTGGGATTTGTCCTTAATTTGATTAAAAAAACATATGTTAGGGATCCAATTTAACAAATTAACTTTTCAGGGACCAGGACTGATTCCCTTTCAAATATCAGGGACCCCAAACATATTTAAGCCTTCTTAAATCTAATATAATTCTCAAATTAACTAAACATAATTAAAAAATAAAGTAGGGTTAAACGACTCTCTTGGCTTCTCCCACTAGTTCGCCTATTCTCATTCTTTAAACCGGTGAGCAGAAATCGTGTGCATGCCCTGGACCAGGTTCAACATCGGAGGAGGAGACACATTGCCGCAAGAGAAATAGAAACGCCAAATCCACCTTCAAGAGATCCACCACCAACAACGTTTGCCTTCTTCTTCACCGGTGGTGGCTCGGCACGGTTTGAGTTGATGGAAGGAGGCGGAGGGTTAGGGTTTGCTGGAAAATATGACCTTACCTCAGTGGGGTACTCGACACAGAGACACTAGCAAATGTATGAGTTGTTGTGCATGAAATGGCAAAGACTCTTGTGCATGCAATGTGTGAGTATCGCTTCCATAGCCGCTCATGATGGTGTTGCTACTGCTTCGTTTCCAGTTTGTTGGGTTTTCTCTTCACCCCACTTGCCATTCTCCTTCAAGCTTGAATCTTTTCACTTTTCCTGTACATATATGATTTTTGGTTCTCCATTTCTTCTTCCCCCCTCTACTTTTTTTTTATGGGATTTTTTTGGCAATATGTGCTAAAGAACTTGCTTTCGGCGTGCTTCCTTAGGTCAAAAATCCTAAGTATTTTCTCCATGTCATTTATTGACGTTGGCCTTGCTTTCACAATCCGCAACAGTCGTTTTGGCACTAGCACTTGATAACTTCTTTGACATCTGTTTTAGAAGTGCCAAATGGACTTTGCCGAATACCCTTCTTTTCTTTATCTTGCCCAGTTGATGTCTGCTTTTTGGCTTGGATCTTTCATACCGGTGTGAACATTTTTGGCACCAACACGTAGCTTGGTTTTGATTATTTCATGTTTGTTGGTGCTGAGTCTATTCCATTGATCATATTATGCCGAATCGTACCCTTTCGACTTCTCATGCTTTCCTTTCGACCGTAAACAAACACTTTCTTAATATGGCACATGGAATCTTTTCATTGGATTCGTCTCCCATTGTCAGTTTTGCTTCTAACATTAGAAACTTGACAAAAGTTAATTTTTCCATCTACACCATGGTACCAAAATGGGTACCCACTCACCCTTCATGAATCAATTTCTATCAAATGTGTAGGCCTTCGCTAATGGTGTTGCTTTTTCCACCCTGATTTTTACCACCACAGCAAAATTTATTTACTTCTAAAAAATATATTTAGATAATTATTGTTTCCAATAAAAGCCCATTCTGAAAAGCCGAATAAGCACCAGCCCAACCTTTTTTGCATATGAAAAGTCCATTCTGAAAACTCCTTCATTTTATTGACAAAAAAAAATCAACTTTTTTCATTTTCTTTTTTTCTTCTTCTGCTTCTCTCTCTATCCATTCCACTTTATCTTGTGTTGAGATTGCTCTGTGCACTGTGGTTTTGTGGCGTTCCTCATCAATGGCGTCAGTGTCGGTTATGGCTACGGCCAGTGACAGCAGCAGGTGGAGCATGTCTTCGCTGCGCTCCGCTCTACCTTCTCCTTCTCCTTCCTCTTCCTCATTGCGCTTCCCTCTTTTCCGGCGACCTTCGTCACCGTCGTCACTCCGAATTTCAAAACCCAAACCCAAAGCTCTTCTTCCCTCTTTCACCGGCCTTGCCCCTCTTCACCATCTTTCCCTCTCCTCTTCTTCTTCAGGTACCTCTCTACTTCGTAATTTCGTGTATTGCTTTCGTTCTGTAACCCCTTTTGTTTTGTTGTATTTATAAATATTACGTACATTTCATCTTTGAAGTTGAAGCCTTGGGGTTGTGCCCAGTACTTATATACATGTTTTGGAAATATCTAGAAGAGAGTGAGGATTCTTTAATTAATATCTAGAAATTATGCCCTTGTTAACTGGTTTTTGTTTACCCTATTTGCTTTAAAAGTTAGTTGATTACAACTGCGAAGAGAACTCTGGGACATTGAAAATCTATCAGCATTTTTAAAAAGCATTGGAAATTTCAGTTAATTGTCATTCATTTGTGTTTTGATCTATATGACTGGAGAAACTTAATCTGACAGGCTCAAAAGTTGAAAACACTGAATGGTTCTGTTTGATTCAGAGGATGGAATTGTAATGGTGGGGGGAGAGAGGCATTTTAATTCTTATCATATTTGATTAAGAGGATAGAGAAGAGACTTTAACTTTTGCTTATCATATTTGGTTTAGAGGAAGGGGAAGGGAAAGGGAAATAGGTCACTTATTGTTTGGTTTGTGAGGGCAGAGAAGAGATTTTAAAACAAATTAAGTTTTCTTGCCCTTACTTTCAAAATACAATTCTTGGTTTCAAATTATGAGCAATGGCATCTTAGCCACGCAATTTATCTCCCCTCTAAATCCCTCTATTTTGAAGGGGAGCTAGAGTTGAGTTAGAAGGGGTTTTGGCCCCTCCAAACAAACACTATGAGTGCTATTCTTATATTCTTGATAGATCAAGTTGGGAAATCATGCCATTACATTGTTGCTGAGGTTGTGCGTAATGAAATCTGATTTCCACTCGTGCTCATTCTTTTTTGAATTTTGAAGTAGTTCCATTCCTATTGATACTGTACTTTATATTTGATTCTCTTGGTGCAGAATTTAACAGCTTTGATCACTGTTTCACCATTATTGACAATGGTGGTAGAGTCTACGCCATGAGACATGGGAGGAAAGTGCCGAAGCTCAACAGGCCCCCTGATCAGCGTCGGGCACTTATTCGAGGCCTTACAACTCAGCTCCTTAAGTATGGTCGCATCAAGACCACCAGAGCAAGAGCCAGTGCAATTAGGAAGTATGTTGACAAAATGATCACTTTGGCAAAGGATGGTTCTCTTCATAAAAGGAGACAAGCCCTTGGGTTCATCTATGAGAAGCAGATTGTTCATGCTTTGTTTGCAGAGGTTCCAGAACGTTACGGGGAGAGAAATGGGGGTTATACAAGAATTATAAGAACCCTGCCGAGGCGGGGTGATAATGCACCTATGGCATACATTGAACTTGTGTAGCCATCGCCTTTATCTGGATGCAATCTGTAGCAATCTTGCTGCAATTGTTGAGATTGGTAATGTATCCAATGGTAACAATTAATTCTACCCTTCCTATGTTTAGCTGTTTTTGTATTATGAGTTTTTTGTATTAATGCTCAGTTTGCATCTCTTCTGTATTTATGGATTGACAACCCATCTTCGATCTTTAAGCGATCAACTGCAAATGCCAAATGGTCATAGATTCACTTATTTTTCTAAATAGGCACTTATATTTTTAGGATTTCATATGTTAAGCGTGTTTATATATTTGTATAATGTCTCTTTTACTAGATTTCTGTTTCCATCTCTTTCTGATCATCTGGGAAAGGTTAACTTCTGCAATCTGCTTCATTTTTTGGGGTTACTATACGCTTTGTATTTATTTTTTAACAAACAGACACTAACAGTTTGCACTGACAATAGCATATCCAATTTTAAGCAATATCATTTCTTTGGAGAATTGATTTGGAAGGAAAACTATTTTTTAACTTCTCGAGTAGATTTCTGTTTAAGGTGTTTAGTTTGATGATTGTGAAGATGTTATTCATGTAAGATTTTGTGATCCGCAACATTTATTGTTGTTAATTAATAGATGACAAGTTAATGTGTGGATCATATTTGTTCAATTTTAAAAGTTGAAAAATTTAATTATAGCAATTATAACTATAAAAACTAAAATTACACATTAGTAAAATTACAAGAATTAAAAGTGCAATTAAACATAAAAATTGTAAAATAGAACGAAATTAAATTTAATAAAAGACATTTAGTTTCATTTTACTTTTATATTTTTACAACTAGTGGCAAAGAAAAGTCGAGATATTGGATGAATGGGATATATAATGTAATTCATTAAGTTTTATTTTATTTAATTTTCTTTTTTCACAACTCATATGATGAATTTTGGTATCATTTCATTTTAATTTCTTTTATTTATATCTACCAATACAAAGGTAACCTATGTTTTTGCCTTTATCATAGAATCGTTAACTATTGATGTCAATAAATTATCAACTCACCACCACATCACATGTTAATATTTAATGTATTTAATGAATTAAATAATGATAACAACCAACACATTGATTTAATTGTAAAGACTGACCACTCCCCTCAAAATGTTGTGCGTTCAAATCTTACTACCGATATAAGAACTGTATTTGTGAGTGATATGTAAGTACTTCCGTAAGCAGTTAAAGGTCCTAAAGGCATGTTCTAACCAGTAGTAATGACGTGACGGAGCCGAACCCACTGAGTTTTTACTAATTGAAAAAAATTAATGATAACATTAGAGATAAAAATTCTTGCTCTTAGAAAGAAATTAAAACGTAATTTTATTTTCAATATACATAAGTAATAATGTATAATCCAGTTTAGTAGATATAAATCAACGGTATATTATTTAAAAAGAACGATATATTTCCCTTAAAAAATATATATATATATATATATATATATATATATATATATATATATATATATACATTACAGTTATGATTTTAAAATATTATGGTATATATGGGTCACAAATTATAATGAGTCATGAACTATTGTTACATTGTATAGTGAGACATTTTTTTTTTCTCTATTTGCATGATAATATATACCATACTTGTCACTTATCTCTCATTTCTTTTTATCTCTCTAGTATGGTCTACACCATTATACACCAATCTTTATTTTTAGCAACGATAAATTAAATAGACAGTAGCGTAATTAAATATTAGGAAAGTAAGAACTGAAGTAACGTATTAGATAACTAGATAAGGTTGTCACTGATATCTCACAAGTTGTCCCATTGTTCCTGCGCCAATTGCCATCCCTCTACGGGATAGCTTCCTTCCTTAACTTCTTGTCCTAAACCCCTTACACTCTCTCTCTCTCTCTCAATCTTTTCTCACCTTGCAGATACAAAGTAACAGGAAGAATTTTCTGGGTTATCACCACAACAAGAAGAAGACCATGATGTTGGGTGTGGCAACTCTAACTCTAGGTTCATCAACTGCAATGGCAGCTCAGAGCCAAGCTCAACATGCCACAACTCTTGCCTCTGTCAATGCAGTCACAGGAGTTAAAAGGCACAGTCTTTGTTATAGAACTCACTCTTTGCCTATGGGTTTGGTCTCTCCCACCAACCAAAATGTCACCTTGTTCTCTTCCTTCAAGGAACCATCACCTGCTGCTCCCTTTACCACAGCTGTTGCAGCTGTTGATTCTGACAACCTCAGTTCTTCTGATCCTGCCACAAAGGTTTTTTCTTCTCTTCCACTCCAACCCCACATCAGAATTTGTTTCAATTTCTGCAACTTTAGTGTTCATCTAATGAATGAAGTTATTGATTAGTGGTGATTCTAAACAGTTATACTTGTTTGTCGTACTGCTTGCTTTTTTGTGGTTGAGTGTTTTTTTGGAACATTTCATTCCAGTTTTCAGCTTAAGCTTCTGGGATTGTGTGTGTGATGGATTTGGTTAGTTTGCATTAGGTCATTAGTCCATCATAGGGTTTTAAATTGTGGTTGCGTTTGCGTCGCGGAATTGCGGACAAATGTGGGTTGATACGGCCACAATTGTAGTCGTGATGCCTGAGACTAAAAAATCCTGTATGTTGCCACTGCAATTGCGGTTCCAAACCG
This sequence comes from Acmispon strigosus, assembly GCA_030819835.1. NCBI lineage: Eukaryota > Viridiplantae > Streptophyta > Magnoliopsida > Fabales > Fabaceae > Acmispon > Acmispon strigosus. The sequence continues at coordinate 36,899,425 of JAUAMA010000007.1, forward strand.
CAATTTAAAACCCTAGTCCTGGCCTCATTGCCACATACGCCCAAAAAATTTCAGATGAGTGTGACTATAAATGTTTGATCTACTATGACCCGGTCAGGATGTCATTTGACTGTTTGTGAGATTTTATGCAAATAACCCTTTTCATGAGAGAAAACGCTTGATGATTTCTAAGCATATGAATTTGTTTTTTTCATGTCACAAGTTTTGAGTTAGATTTTTATGGTAATGAATTTGTCTATTCCTTGTTTGCTCATATTCGCAGAATGAAGCCAACAAGTATTATTTTATTATTGCGAATGCAAAATTCATGCTGGATGAGGAGGAGCATTTCAGTGAAGTCTTGTTTGAAAGGCTTCGTCTCTTTGAAGAGCGTAATATAGAACAGGATTTCTGGCTTGTCATTGAGCCTAAGTTCTTGGATAGATTCCCTGGCATTACCAAGAGATTAGGGAGACCTGCTGTTGCTCTTGTGTCAACCAATGGTCCCTGGATCACGTAAGAATATCAATTCATCATGTTTCAGTGATTGATTATATTACTGTTTCTCTTGAGTCTTGACTGTTGAGTACATGAAAATCTGATGCTTCATTGATGCTCGAAGTGGTTGTCATGATTTTTAAAGGAGGGCAATTTTTTCAATTCATCTGTGACATATTTGATTTGGACTATCTCTAAGCGAATTACGCAATTGGGTATAGGGTCCACTAGTTATATTAAAAAAAAGGAAAATGTTTCATGGACACACACTTTGGGTGTAGACACCCTTATTAGGAAGAGGGAGGAAAACAATAAGAGGGAGAAGTGATAGATGTGAGAAAGATAACGCGAAAAAGAGAGTGTATATAAGGTGTTGTTACTGTTTGAATGTCTAAAAAATGAGATTGTTAAGAAAAGTGTCTTTCTAACCCTAAGAGGATCATATCTTATTGTTTAATAACAAGAGAAAACCCAAACTCTTGCTATCCCTTTTGTATATACTTTTTCTCTCTCCTTCTTGTGTCTGGGTTCAGCTGATAGGATCTCCTGATCTCCTACCTTTCAAATGATAAACTTTTTTATGAATGAAAGTTGTCAATATAGCATCCAGCTTTTGATGTTTCAGACAACTTGTAACTCTGACTTATGTGTGTTTTGACAGATACATGAAGTTAAGATTGGACCGAGTTTTATCAGAAAGTTTTGAAGCTGAGAGCCTAGAAGAAGCATTAGCCTCCAATCCTACTAATCTGGACTTTGGGAAGCCTGAAAAATGGGTAGCTCCCTATCCCAAATATGAATCTGGATGGTGGGAAACCTTCTTGCCCCCGGTACAGAAAGAGGTGAAGTCTTGAGATATTTTTTTCCCATTCTGTTTCAATACTCAAACTTCTTCTCCAAGGGTTTTCGTCCATGTATAACTTGATGGTAGTTGAAGTTGGCTAAATTTTCATTCAGTTTTGTAATTTTTGGAAGGCAGAACAATTATTTGAAGTTGTAGTATTGTCCTTAGGATCTAAGTTCTAGAAATTGCTTGTCTCCAAAATGAGTAAAGGATAGATATTGTTATGAAATCAGTGTTCTTGGTTAGTGGAATTGTATGCTAAGACCTGCAGCTTGTTAGATTTTCTTTCTTCCTTATAAGGGCTTGAATTGAATTTATTTAACTGGTTATCAAATGAACTTACCTTAAATGTTTTTATACATTGGCATACAAATGCTTCCTTTCAAAAGGATAGAAGTCCTTGTCATATCACCATGCAACGCCTTTGAGAACTTGGTTGGTTCAGCCCGCTATGTTCTCGGAGCCTGTCTTCCATACATTGTAGTCCATATTCTGCATTCTTGCTTGCACTCTTTGTGATGAACACAGGTTGAAGTAGGGTCTAGGAAACTATTGGGGCCTATTGTCGCATGCGGGTTTTTGTTTGAGTCTGAGAAATTGTTGGAGTCTGTGAGGAAGTTGTGTTGATGGGAGGATTAATGAAAACTTTTAAACATTTCTGTTAGGACCTCGCATCAGTTATCAGCTGAGAAGGGAGAGTGGGTTCAACAATTATCTCATGGGCCTAAGATTTGGAGAGTCTACTCAAGGAGAGGTGCTAAGAAAGATGAGGTGGCAGTGAGAGAAAAGTGAGAGAAGAGTTAGTTACGGAAATACAGAAACCATATAGAGGATTGGGGGAAGAGAGAGAGGGTATCTTTTGAGATTTACTTTCTGTTAGAATGAATAGAGAGCTGTAACTCTCTATAGGAGCTCTTGCTCTGGGCAGTAGAGTGCATGCTTTTAGCATTACCTTTTCCTGGAACTGTTAGTTTGCTTAATCCTCCAGGAATTTTACCTGACTTGTTACTTAGCATACTGAATTGGGAGGTAGTGAAATAAATGCCACCAATAGCTTGACAGATTGTAATACTATTATCATAAAAGATAGTTTCACATTAGAGACATCTCATGCCTCCGCTCTCTTCACTGGGCTGCTTAGTTAAACCTTGTTTTAGCTATCTGACATTTGTGCATCTCCTAGATGACTGTAGTTTTCCAATTTGGATACTCTTATTAGTCTTGACATACAAGGTCCATCTTGTTACAAAGAATTTAAAACAAGAAAGCCAAGTGCATGGTCACTGGTTTCAGGTGAAAATGTGCAAAATGTGTTGTGAGCTTGGCAGTTTCCACAGGTAAATCTAGATATGCTGAAAAATTCGTTAGTATAACGCAGTTATGCTTTAAAGAAAGGGTCACTAAGTTTCTGTTTAGTTCATGGAGGTGGAACATCTTTTCTGCATTTCTTGAAGGTTTTAATCCTTCTCTTAATCAATCCCTTCCACGAGTCTATCATACTTAGAGCCCGTTTGGATACAGGCTTGTTAAAGCTTATTGGAGCTTATCTACTAGAAAAAGCACCAAATGAGTTCCAATAAGTACTCTTTTGTTTGCATTCAAATGGGTTGTTATACTACTATGATCTACCTTATGGTCTACTTTTGGCCATTGGTAGTCACCTTCCCCAACCATAGACTCTGTTGATGTTCAGGTGACTTCCTGCTAGCAAATAGCAGCTTTGCTAGTTGTGAGTGTTATTAATCGCGGATCGCAGAAAATAACGGAAAGCTGAAAATCCGCTATGTCAAGCCTTCAGAGCGGAAAATAATGAAAATTAGCGGATAGGAATGAGCCTTAAGCGCACTATGCTATAGCGCCGCGATATCCGCTATTTGACAACACTGGTTGTGACTGATGTCCACATCAAACCCTGCACCTGCACCCTGGATGACAGTCAAATGATCATCATCCCTCCTTCCAAATAGTCTCTTATGTGCCATTGAAATATTGAAAATTACATCAGATTTGTATTTTTTCAAACCTCAATATATGATATTTTATGCACAACAAACTAAAATGGTTTATCGAGCTTTGATACTTATGGTGGTTGTATACTACTTTTTGTAGGCCTTTCATGTTGTATGTTCTATATAGTGTTTTCGATTTCTGTTACTTACTAATTTCATAAAAGAAAATCTTTAATCCAGGACTGTAAATGCCTACAATTTTTAATGATTTTTCAATTGAGTTAAACTTGTGGAAATTGAAAGTAGCAATCAAATATGGAAATTAATTCCTGCAGACTTATTTTTGCATACTATTTTTACATCAGCTAACCCCTATACAAAATTTTGGTGTCATGTAAGTAGCAGAGATTCTAACCATTTGCCTCATTAATAATTGATCACAAATTCAACCACATGCTGTTAACAAAACTTTGTACAAAATGTGGGGTCCATATATCAGTGAGGATCAAATATACACTCCATCAGTAAAGCATATATGCACAGGCTAGTTCAGAATTACTGAACCTGATGGGTAAGTCTTGAACTACATTTATAAGAACACTAGCTGCAACTTCTAAATACAATTATGTAGCAACTTTGTTTTGTGCACATCTTGTTTGCAGCCTATGTTAAACCACCATGAAGTGTTAATCCGGAACAAAAACCATAACATGCAAATTGAATTGCTATGCCTCTAGTCTAGAATGCTGTCCTGCAAGTGTTGGGAATGTGAGTTCCCCAAAAACTTTTCCATCAACTCTGCATATCGATTATGTAATTCAATCATTGCCTTCTCAGCAATGATATCAAAGAAAGCCCCATGCCTTTCATATACCGCTGGCACTGTCAACAATATCACAGACACTAAACCAACAGAGCAAAAGAAAAGCAGATTAGTATAAACTTGCACTTAGTGTTACCTTTTAATTTAACATACACATATCTTTATCTCAGAATTCGGGTTATGTCTAACTCTACCCCAAAAGATAGCTGAGGGTGATGATTCTCTACCCTATATTGGACTTGTTTGGCCTTATTAGGAATGGACATATGCAGGTGGCTCATATATTAGTGTTCTCCAATAGACGGAGTTATGATAGACTCTCTTAGAATTTGGGTTAGACTTAACTGGACCCCAAAAGTTAGCTCTGGTGTGAGGATTGTTCTACCTTAAATATGAATTTATTTGACAATATCTCTAGTTAACGTGAGACCTTTAACACTTTACACTTGTGGAATATGTTACTGCCATGGTAGATAGCTTATTAAGTGTCGGGTTTGCTGATTTGAGAGTAGCTAGCTGACCTATGTAGAAGAGAGTTGCAGCTGTGAACCATATGCCAAGAACTGAGATAGCTCCCAATGTCAATGTAACCTGCAGATTACTTTCTTGTCAGAGAAAACCAAATGACACTGATAACAAATTTCTAAAGGAAGCTTAAAAGGATGCTGAAACTTGAAAGGTACCAAGAGGAACTTCTTAAAGTCTTGTCCGGAAGCTAGGACTCCAAATGTTATGAGTAGTTGATTAAGTCCACTAGTCATTGAAAGAGCAGTATCAACAACCAACCCATGGGGTAAGATGAATGCTGACAATTTAGGTGGAGGTCTGTTATCAACAGAAAATTGCATCATCCCTTAGTGTAAAACAACAACCCAACAAAGTATCATTCAATTAATCAAGAGAAGAAAGTTATAATAATTTCAACCAATTCTTCCATGGCCTCAATATAGGAAAATAGAAGGCTTTGAGAAATGATTGATAGAGTGCATTAAACTCACATGTCAATGAAGGAGGTTAAATGGGTCCAGAGGAACAACATTGCCAATAGAAGTATGAGAGAGTCACAAATGAAACTAAGCAGGGTGTAATCCATCATCTTAAAACTAAACCATGACAAAGTTACACCAGCGAGAACGCTTGCTGAGATCCTCTTGTCTCTCCAGAGTAAGATATCAGCAGCTAAGCACAGAAAAAAACTAAAGTTTACCATAAATGTTATCATAACCAAAATCCTGAAAAGTTTTTCAGTTTTTCAATGTAAAATGATACTATAATTACTACTTAACACCTTCAAACTTGGCTAACAGATTCAATTTAATTTGCAAGACTAATGAAACTTGCAAACCATGTGACAGAAGCAGAAGAGCATACTTTTTCCTGAACCTAGGACAATATGAAGAGACCTTGTCCTGCCAAAAAAGCGGTTCTTGGCAGAGGAGAACACAAAGTATTTCTCAAATTCAGAGTCAAATTCTGAGTCATCTTCATAAGGTTCTTTGTTACTGAGAAAATCTGAGTCTGCAACATCCATGAATCCAGTTGATTGCTGCATAATTTATCCTCCCTTTTCTTCTATATTTGTTAGATAGTTCCCTAATGTCATGTATATATAGCAAAACCTGTAAACAATAACATACATTTCCAATGAAAAACTATGGCATGATGCATTAACATGAGCAATGTTATGAATATATTCATTTGAAGAAACAAACCTAAGAATGTGACATGCATGGATAAATTGGTTAACATGAAGGTCAGAGATGTAACATACAATCACACGACACCTTAAAAAGATGAAATATAGAGGTTCTTTTCTCACTATTATGGATCAATTAGTGCAAAGTCCCTCTTCTTTTCAAGATTCCATGGATTCGTTTTGGGGTATCTCTGCTTTCTGCATATTCAACGAGCTACAAATCTATGGGACCCTAATACAATGAAACTGACCCCTCAAAATTCGCATGAAAGCAATCATGGCTTACCCTTTTCCTTCTTTTTCTATTCTTCCAATAATATGTATTTTTGAGTTCAATAGTTATAAATGGATAATATATAGACATCCAACAGATATCATAATTGAATTAAAAAAGTGGTTGGCGCGATATAAGTGTAAAAATGTATATAGACTTTACCTACAATTGTGAATTTGTGATCCTTCTCATGGGTGTTTACAAAATTTTAAGGCACTTGTAAGTACATGAGTTATATATATTTTGTCTCTCATTCTTAACTTTACAATAGGAAAATGATGAGTTAGACACCTATTCCGCCCACACTTTTGCCCATATCCACACAAAAAAGATAGAAATAAAAAAGAAATATGATAAAAAATGTGATAGGAATAGAAGAGTTATAAAAAAAAGAGTGAAGATGACGCAGAAAAAAATGTGTGTGAATACTTCAAATTTGTTTAGAATATTCTAACTTTAATGTATTGTGAGTCCTAGGATGAGTCAAAGCTATATAGGATATGTTTTAGACCATTTAAAATCATTTTAAGCTTGACACAATGATTTATATAAATAACAATAAATAATATATTTGATTGTAATGAATTATTTTAATGTAATTATATACCTCGAACCCGTTTGGAGGTTAGAATAAATATGAGAGGATATGATAAACTACCGTATCCTATTTTAATCATATGTTTATTGAGCCAATATGACTGAACAAATTTATTATATCCACCATTGTCAATCCGACACCTTTCATCATACCGATGCTTAACACCTTACTCCATCACTCCACCCGACCCCTCCACCACAACAAATGTAGTTGGAATAATATTTTCTTTACACTCCAATTCAAGTTGCATCAGGGGAGGGATTGGAAGAGAAATGAGAGAAATGATATGAAAAAAAAATATCGATAGGAAGATAAAATAAGTAGAAACGAGATGTAAGAAAAAATGAGATGTGAATGAGTCAAAACTCAATTTTGTCAAGCATCCTTCATCATCGTTGCTAGTTTTCCACCCAACACCCTCCACCACTGCCACCCCTGCCCAGCACACCCCACCGCCACTGTTTTCCGCCTCCCTCCACCGCTTATGTGGTTCCAGGGTACCCTCCATCTTCATTACCAAAATAAATTTGAAATTCACTCATAAAATCAAATTAACTCAATTATGCCATTCTTACACCTTTCCAAACTCCATGTTGTAGGAGCTTAATTATTGGTTCTGAACTTTTGATATTTTTTTTGGGTGCTTACTTTTGATCTTATTTGAATCTGAAGACAAAATTTAATATTTTTACAAGGTATATTATATGTTTATAACATGTTTATGTGATTGTATTGCAAACTAACCAGCTAAAGCAGGAGAATGTTGAATATCAGTTTGTAAAGCTATAGGAGATTTGCAGAACACTTGCTATTTCTGATGATCATTTATCAATTCATCATGTTGAAACAGTAAGGGCATCTCCACATGAAGAAACAGTTTGCATTAAATGTATGGGTTTACAATTACTTATTTTTGATTTCATTTTTTGAGTATTGACAAAGTATGATTTGAGGTTAATAATAGATCTAGTTACTGCTAAACATCCTTACAATTTCATTCAAGTCAGTTTGATTTCTCATTTAAAAAGTTCACACTGCAGGTGTATTGCAAAATTTTGTTGAAATGGAATTTCATGAATACCATGTTGGAAGAAATGTTTGTGTCTTTGACAAAATTAAACCTTGAGAATACATCACTCATGGTTGTGGCGGACCTAATTATTTACAAGAAGGAACTTCATCTTCTTCTATATTTGTTGTCCTTTCTTATCTTCAGGTGAAGTTGGGAGGCCAAGCTTGAAGACTGTTCACAATTCCTACTTAATCAGAGATGATAAGTAGCAATGTAGCATTATCAACCTTCCTTTATGGCTGTTAGTCCTGCAATTTCTTTTAGTGGCTTCCACATAAACTTTCTCCTGATCATTGACATAAACATGAGAATGATATGTCACAACAGTAAGTGAAGCAATATAAAATGGAAAGCCAAGTTAGGCCAAAAAATTCAAGTTCTCAAGCATTTACACACTGGCAATTTCTTCAAACATATAACATAAAGAATAAAAACTATAAAGACTATAACAAAGTAATAACAGGTTAAGAAAAGTTGGTATCCTACCAGTTTCCACATTCAGCAATGACCCTCACATTAGGCCTAAGTGTAGGCAGCAGAGCAAGGAACTGCAGTTCTGCCTTAGAGAGAACCTGCAGATGCCAAAAACATTTAGTGTCCGTTTGAATACCGGTTAATTGCAATATAAACTTATTTTCAACTCAATCCGGAAGAAAAGACTGGTTCACTTTTCATCTTGAATTCGCGTGAATGTCTACTTGCACTGATGTAAACCGATAATCAAATACACCCTTAATAATGAAAAAATCATATTATAACTTTTTCTGTTTAAGGTTGCGTTTGGAATAACTTATTTAAGTTTGTCTTATAGTATAAACACACTTATGCTAATGTTTAGGAAAGCCTATGAAAATAGCTAATGATCCACGTATAAACTGTTTTGAGCTTATTTTAAAATTAGCTCATGAATAAGGATTTATGTCTACATATAGATTCTTCTGAACTTATTTCAATAAGTTTTAAATTAGCATTTATGTGATAAGCGCTTATTACCACATGCTTTTAATTAAAGTGTTTACCCAAAGGAGGAATTTTAATGGATAGAAAGTAATGTTATAATCCACACCTTGGCTTCAATTATACACACCACCAGTCCTTTGGCATTTGGTGGCAATGCTTCAAGTCTGTAATCAACTTCTGGTGGGAAATACCACCTTGCTATTGGCTGCTTGCCAACATGAGCCTGAGATTCAAGACAAAGTGTCAAATTCCTAGTGAGTAATAGGAGTATATATCACCAACAACCCAGAAAAAGAAGCTAACAAAAAAGAGTCTCATTAAACCACTCACAGGGCAAACAGGGTGAATCTTTGTGAGTGTTGTTTCAGGATCACCAAGACCACGAGCTGAAAGGTCTAGAAAATAGTACCCTTGGCGCCTGAGACGTGACAAGTAGCGTCCTTCATAGCCTCCCTCATGAGGAGAGTAAATTGCAAGTGCTTTGTGCTCTTCAACATCTGAAAGCCAACGTCCAAGATCAGGTTTCAACAAATCTCCTCCTATGAAGTCTCCTAACCCAACTCCACTGCACCTCACCACTCCTACAACAACCCTTTTGGTTGTTTCACCCTGATGCCTTCTTCCTCTCCAACCCATGAAGCTGTTCCATGCTGGTTGCTGTCTCTTTATCTGCTGAACATGGATTTGGAAGCATGTTGGTCCTCCATAGCCCAAGCTGGTAGCTGCTGACATTTTTCTGATGAATTTTTGTGAGAGGTTATTGGAGAATGAGGTCCATGGTATTTTTTCTTTTCAGATTAAAGTGTATATTAGAAATAGAAGTTGGTGGCAATTAGGCAGCAGGCAGGGGATGAATGCATTGAGTTGTATGGTGGAGAAATGAGATAAAGTGATCACTGAGAGGGGCTTTTGTCTTCATTTGTAACCTTTAATTGGAGAGTTTAGAATATCTTTTCCCCTTTATTTAGAACCCAAGAGCGAAAATGAATGAAGATATCCTTGATTGGTATTGGTAGTCCCATTGGGTTCATTACTCATCACATCTTTTAGGTTTAATTGGAGTTTTGATCCCTAATGTAATATGATTGTTTAATTTTGGTTTTATTTGATTAAAATTGGCGATTTTGGTCCCCTTTGTTTTGCGAACGTGCAATTTTGGTTTTTCCGTCAATTTTGTCTAATCAGCAGACTGATCTAGCTAATGTAGGTTAAAATAATGACGTGGTTCTAACACACCGTGCCACTAAGTGTCACTAGGATGCCACTTCATTAAATAAAAAAAAATTAAACATATTAAATATAATTAAAAAATTATTGTTTTTACAAATAATAAAAAATCAGAAACCATCAGCATCTTCAAGGAGCATCATGAACATAAACATCACAGATCATCTTCTTCCACAAGCCTCCGTCAACAACGAAAAAACTTAGATCTCAAAATTTCTTGTTGTGAGTTCCAATCTGAACCGATTTTCTCCAACGACGATCGTCTGCAACCACCGTGAGCAATATCTCACGCCGCCGCATCGAATCGGCATAGCCACCACCAACGACGACAAAGAGACATCAACCACAAGGCATCGCATGTCGCCTCAAAGCCCTGCCAGTATTGTAACGCCCCGATTTTCACGAAGGCTATTATCATAAATACCAACAAATAAAGAGCATTGCAAAAAGGCAGCGAAAATTAAAACCGAAATAAAACTAATATATTAACTGCCTCAAGGTGAAGATGATTCAATAAAAGAGTACATGACTGAAAAAGAAACTAAATTCAACACAACCGAGAACTACACGCAAGTAGATCCTTCAGAAGTGAGACGCTAAAAACAGAAACTAAGACATAGAACCCCGAGAAACCCTACGTCGAGCCACCAGACGCTCCAGCCTCTCACGCCGACGCAGAAAGTCTCTCCTACGTCATTGAGCCAAACGAGCAGTAAAATTATTTCTGCATGGTTACTATGTGACACTCGATGTAAAAAATCAGGCTGTTACCATTCCCTCATCGATGTTATTCACAACATATTGGTCTCTCTAATTTATAAGGTGAACTTCACTCAATTAGAACACTAGTATACACTTTTATCTTCACATCTTCGCATCCTTGTTAACATAAACTTTTGTATGTTATTGTCGTGGGTTATTGGTATATCTTGCAAAGAAATTATGAACCTACTGAGTGAGCCAAACTCAATTACACTTAAGTGCTAGAATAAATGTCATTTAAGTTCATCATGGTTAATTTGAATTTGGCTTTAATAATTATTTGTGATGTTTGAACTTTGAAATTGTGGGAATTTACTTGTTTGAGATTGAGATCTTCCATTTACTGAAAATATTGATATGATATTTCATTAGATGCATTATGTTCTGATTTGTTTGATTCCATGTATAATACCTTTATCTTGTTGTCTCTCAATGCAAGATACTATTCATTGCATAAATATGTCATAAATGTAAAAACAACGCATGTTAGAGAAAAATGTTGTTTCTCTCTCCAACTGACTTTCAAGTATTGTCTGTTTGGTACAAAAATTTTCAATGTGATATATATATTTTCACATTCATTTTCTCTCTTATCCATTTTCACTTATATTTTATTTTATATCTTTTCTCAACATCACATATTATAATTCCTATTTTTTCTCTATCTTAGGCAGTGTTTTGAAAATCGGACCAGACCGGCCGGTCCGACCAGAAATTGGTGCTATGGCCGGTCTGGGTTGCTCATCAGATCGGTTCTGCAAATGAACCGGATTGAACCGGTACGACCCGACTGATTCAAGGGTAAAACCGGTGACTTGGCCGATTTTTGGTTGAACCGGCGAGTCGCCTCTTTTGGGTTTTTTTTCTTCTTCTGAACTACTTTTTTTGTTTCTGAACTTTTTTTTTTTTGTTTTTTCTGAAACCAATTTTTTTTTCTTAGGTATATTGATAATGGGGGTAAGCCCAATTTGATAAGCCCAGCAATTATTTAATAAAAACGTGAATTTATTTTTAAAAAGTGGTGCAAGAGGGAGTTGAACACAAGACCTTGAAGTAGAAAAGCAACACTAATACCACTACAACACAATATTATTAGTGATTAATTATGTCTTTTATTATTTATATTTTTAAACTGATTAAAAAATTAAAAAATGAATAATATTATTTTTAATATGAATTTAAAAAATATTAGTATCATTTATATTACGATACATGGATGAAATATTTAATACTTTAAATTTTTATTGATTACAAATTTAAATATTTAATCAATACATAATTAAGAAATGACTAAAATAAAAGCCAAAACTACCAATTCAATTTAAAATATCTATATCCAAAACTTTGAAAATTCTTCATTAGTCTATATCCCGCTACAATATTTGTTTATTTCGATTTTGGTGGCTAGAGACGGTAGAGGTACAAGAAAGTTGTTTTTATAAGCATTCTTTTATTTTTAGACATCAAAAGATAATTTAAAAAAAAAACAAATCAACCTAAATATATGGTGGGTAGGTAGAATTAAACATGAAATATCAAAAATAAAAATTTGAAATGCAAAATTTTATAAAAATTTGAAATATTAAATTGACAAAAATAAACAACATAAAAAATAATTAGTTAGGGTAAGGTCTTAATGGGATTTGAGAGATTAAACCTTATTTTAGTATATATAAATATATATATATAATATATAATATATAATTCATATAACATTGAATTTTTTTATATTTTTTTAATATACACCGAGTCAACCGGTCCGACTAATGACCCCTTGGTCCAACCAGTGACCCATTGATCCAATACCTCAACCGAGTCGATCACTGGGCCGAGTTTTAAAACACGGATGTTAGGCCAACTTCACGATAAGTTGCTAAATTGAAAGCAACTGAAGTAGCAAACACTACCTATATATTTTTGCATTGGAGAGAAATAAGCAAAATTCATGGCAAAGCACCGGTTACTCAATTAAGCAATGGTTATAGCTCTTTATTTGTGGGACCCAAAGTGATTTTTTATCGTACCATGTAATTTTCCTATGATGAATAATAATAGTGTGGAGTAGAGGCGAATAACAAAATGTAAGAGTATGAGATAAATTATAGGCTTCATTTTAGATTTTTTAAAATTGTTGAGTAGGAGTAAAAAAATATTTTCTTAAAAAATTTAAAATAAGATATAAACAAGTCACATTAGTTACTCTATCGAAATTGCTATAAATTTTCTATGTTATTTTTTATTTTCCTCTTCTCTCCACTTTTCAAATAAGAGCATTGCTTTGATACCCTTATAAAATAGAGAGTTTAGTACTTAGGGGTGTACAAAACCCGGTCCGGCCCGATGACATGTCCCAGCCCGAGCCACTTAGGGTGGGGTTGGACCCGGCCCGATTGCTAAAAGAGGACAGAAAAGGTTGTCCATCTCCAAACCCGGCTCCGGGCGAGGACGGGTTCGGGTTGACCCTCTTGTCACCCGACCTGGCTCGACACATAATTTTCTTAAAGAAATTCTTTAATGTTTTATACTTTGCAACGTACTGTGTCTGGCTTAGGGCATGTTACCTTTTCTTTTTGAATTTCAAGTTTCTCTTCTACCGTTTCAATGCTATCCTAGAGGCCTATGACCATTGATCTACCTTCTGTTTACTTAGATTTTTAATTTTATACTAACACCTTTGAGGCATGTTTTCTATCATGTTGTATCTTATAAATCTATGGGTGTTGGTTTTAAGACCACCCCAATTGGTTCTAAAACCACCCCCTATTATATGCGAAAATACATTTTTACCCTTTAAAATTTATTTTCATTCCCTTCATGTTCTTCTCCTTCTTCCTCTCCCTCCACCCACCACCCCTTTCCTCATTCTTCATCTTTCACTCTCCACCACCCTCATTTTCCATCTCATCACCAATACCACCACCACCACCACCCTTCTTACTCCATTCCTACCTCCATTAAACCATTAAACCCTAACCTCCTTCACTTCCAACCTTTAACCAAACCTCTCATCATCCCCACGAAGCAACTCTCCCTACAAACGAAGCTCTGTTTCGTTGTTCATCATCTTCTACTTCTTCCTCGTTGTTTCTCCTTCATAACGTGTTTCTTGTTCGTTACGTCTGTGTATTTCTCGCACCTTTAAGTGCGAAATTTAAACAACATTCACACCTCAAGGTGCGATCAAAATATTATAGTTTAAAAAACACAATATTTTTATTGTTTTCGCACTTAAAAGTGCGAAAATTGCTTTTATTTCGCACTTAAAAGCGCGAAAATTGTATTTTTTAAGTTTTTCGCAAACTGAAAAAAAATTGCACTTAAAAGTGCGAAAATTACTCTTATTTCGCACTTAAAAGTGCGAAATTTGTATTCTTATATTTTTTTAAAGTTTTTCACCAACGGAAAAAAAATTGCACTTAAAAGTGCGAAAATTACTCTTATTTCGCACTTAAAAGTGCGAAAGTTGCTTTTATTTCACATGATATTATGGGAATTAAGAAAGTGAGGGGGTGGTGGGAAAACCAACGGGATGGCCTGAAAACCAATTCCCTAAATCTATTTTGGGCACACACATAACACTCATCCTCTCTTTTTGTTATTCAAAGAATGCAGACCTGAGACGATTGTAATTATTAATTTTTTTGATAAAAGTTAGTCATGTAAATTTTTTTCTTGAGCTTTTTATTGTCCTTCGAGTCAACTCGGTTCTATCCTACACTAACCTGGTCCTAGTAGGACCCGAACATTGTTGGGTTCTTTCGGGTTTGTGGACGGGTTAACCTTTTTTTTCCCGAAGATATCTTCATAGCCGACAGACATGAAAATAGTTCTCTGAGGCTCTGAGATCACATTAAATGAGTAGGTCTCTCTCCCAACAAATGCTTCTTCATACGCACCACCCAGGAATCGAACTCTGGACTTAATGTTTAATTGGCCCAACTATCTACCAATTGTGCTACGCTTGGTGCCCTTCGCCAAACCTTTGACTGAGAATACAAGACTTAATACTTCATTTAATACATGACAAAGCGAAGTGAATTCCATTTAATACTTCATTTAATTTATTTATTTTCATCATTTATTTATTTTTAAGATATTAAATTTGTCATATCGAAAAGGACACTAACTGAATCATCAAAATTGATGCATATCTGAAGTGGCCTTTTGCATGTAACTTAAAAGTAGTAATTTTTGCACTATTGAAGGAAAAGTTTATTCATGAACCAGTTGTCAAACTAACGTTACACAAACTGAGTGAACCTGCCACCGGCATTCATACCCAGTTTCTTTTTTGATACCAAAGAAAACACATTTGCTCATTTTAGGGCTACTACTAGCTATCTGGTTAATGAGATTCTTGGGAAATCGTGAAAGATTTTCAGCTTTCAGAGAAAGTGCTTTCATCTTTACTCTCTTTTCAAGCTAGAGCCTTTGGTAAGTTTCATTTCTTTCTCCTTTTCTTGTGACTTCAAAGTGGTTTGTGTTTTATTGATTGATTAATCTGATGCTTTCTAATTTAACTGTTTACCCAGGTTGATGTTGGCTACCTGTCATGGGTATGTCTTCAACTTTATATCAGCAATTTTGCATTGATCTTTATCCTTGAATCAGATGTTTTAATTTATGGTTGCTCAATTTTTAGATTATCATAGCCATTTTTCCCTCTGCTCTTATTATTTTTATGTCTGCATGCATGATCTGACTTGTTTTAATGTTAAGTTAGCTTTAACCTCAAAATTCCCCAAAAAATTTGTTTCCCTTCCTATCTGCTCAGACGTCCTCAGACGAGGGTTTGAGCAGACTCTCCTGCTCAGACGAGGGTCTGAGCCGACGATAAACTGCTCAAATGAGTCCTCAGACGATCACTTAGATGATAACCCAGACGATCAACACAACTGTTTTTATTGTATTTTGCTATTTATTCCTGACATTAATCTACCTCTCAATTTGCTTTCCCTCAATCTCCAAGGCGTGATCTTAGTTGGCTTCAAACATAAATCGCACATACGGCCAACTTTGCTGGGGCGTACTTCCTTGCTTCCCCTCTGAAGTTACTCGTTATCCTTAATTTTCATCCTAAATTCTCGTCTCAGGGCAACTTTTTCCCCTTTTTGCCCTATCCCCATTCTACCCTAATTCGTCGATTGGTCGGGAAGGAGTCCATGTTTGTAAAAAAAAAAAAAAAAGAATTATATATAATGTTATTAAATTAGAAATAGCATGTTAATAAGGGATCGAGTGAAAATTGTTTCAGATTTGTAGTTTTCATATTTAATATAAGAAAATTTTAATTATTTAAGAAAAGATTGAAGTCATTAATATATGAGTGTATAAGGAAAGATTGTATTCATTAAAATATATGAGTGTATATATGCGTATAATTAAAGTTGGCTTTAACCAACAAAGTGCAGCAGTAGCATAACTAGTAGATAGTTACGCTCCTTAAGTATTTAGCCCAGAGTTCGATCTCTGGGTGGTGTGTATGAAAAAATATTTGTTGGGATCGGTCATGGAAGTATGGGATCTTCCCCTATCTCCCGACATGTTTTGTCATTTTATTTATTTTCATCAATTTAATCCAATATCAGAACTTGTGGTTGATATTTTGTTTACCCTGATCATATTTTTTTCTAACTTGCCCAATTTTCCAGTTTTGTTCTTATTATTTATACTTTGATGACCATAAATATTTGGATTATATATTCTTGCATTTATTTTTTGCGTATTCTATTTTAGTTGAATGCTTCTCATCATCTATGATTCATTTTAGTTTTTTGTTATTTACGAATCTTGCTTTCGTAGTTGGATTTAGTAATTTCCATAAGCTTTAATTGCATATATTTACTTTATTCAAAATTTGAATCATCTTATGTTATCATTGTTTCGTAATTCTGTTTTGTTTAATTTCAGTTTTGGCTCAGTATATTTTTATATTAAAGTAATTTATTCACCTATTATTCTTTGTTTGAACTGAGACAAACCTTTCAGTTGTTTAAGCTCTCTTTTCATTTTTGCAATTGATTTTTGTTTGTTATACTCCCTCCGTTCCTAATTAAGTGTCACTATTTTTATCCATTTTCTGTTCCTAATTAACTGTCACTTTACAAAGTTCAAGGGAGTATTAATTATGTTTTACCAATTATACCCTTTAATTAATGGTGATAGGAAATTAAAGAGTCTAAATTAAGAAGAAAGATAAAGGGTATATTAGGAAGTTAGGTAGTAACTTTGATAAAAACAAGAACATCAATACAATTCCTTAATATATGTGTAAAACCTTAAAGTGACAGTTAATTAGGAACGGAGGGAGTACATTCTAAAAAATTTACAAACATCGAGATGTATACAATTAATAAATTAACATTAATTTTTAGTTATTTAAAATTTTTAAGATTTATCTTTTGCTTGAAGATGCTTTTATTGTTATTTGTCACAAGAAATTTTCTAAAGCAAAGTGTTTTTTTTAAAAAAGGTTTTGGGAATTGGAAAAGCATATATCTAAATTACATGCATATCCATGGCAACATATCTTTGCGTTAACTTTTCATGAGTAAAATAAATCTTTTATAACAATCATTTAGTTTAAGTTTAGTACACTGGCTCTCATCCCAAAAATTAAATTCCTTAATTTTTTAGACATATTTTCTTTGAATTGGTTAAGGCTGGGGAAGAAACCTCTCAAGTGATTAATAATAAATTGAGTTATTAAACCTTTGTTGTTCTCTCCCTACATGTTATTGGCTACCTACTCGAGAGGGATAAATGTCAAGTATCAATATGAGCTTTCAGTAGCTCAATTTGTTTTACATATGGATTGAATCATACAAATATTAACTATATTGATTCATGTTATAAGAGAGCTAACTCACTTAATAGAGTTAAATGAGTTTAAAGCATGTATTAGGTGGAAACCACATTTAACTTAGATATAGGAAAATAAAGCTAATAAAAAAAATGTGGTTTCCACCTAATACATGCTTTAAACTCATTTAACTCTAGAGCTGTCAATACGGGCCAGCCCGGCCCATATGGGCTGGCCCGTCACGGGTTGGGTTATAGCAACCCATTTCTAAACGAGTAAAGAAAATATGAACCCAACTCGGCTCGCGGGCTGGCCCGTTTTAGCAGTAGAAAAATAAAAAATCTAAAAATTGGGAAATTCAATTAAAAAATGTTGAAAAAGTAATAAAAATTCATATTAAAAAACTCAAGATGCAAGAAAATCATTTTCTTTGTAGACTAACTTCACTGTCTTCATGTGACACTTAGTGGTCCAACCCAAGATATAAGAAAATCAGCCAAAAAAAAGTTTTTTTTATTGCCCAACCTGCGGGCTGGCTCGCTTGACCCGCGGGTTAAACGAGCCGGGTTGCTCTAACCCGTATTCTAAATGGGCTGTGATTTAATCAACCAACACGCCCTCTAGCCGGGTTGGGCTGGGCCAACCCGCGGGTTGGAACCCATATTGACAGCTCTATATATATTCAACTTTTTAATAATTTTTTGAGTTTTGAAATTATTTTACATTGTATATGATTTTCTATTTCTTAAATTAAGTCGGGTTGACTTGACCAACCATAATGAGTTAAGTCAGGTTGACTATTTATTTAGCAGGTTAGCTGGGCTGACTCACTTTAGAAATTTTTTTTATCACTTTTTAAGGGGTGAAAAATGAGTGAGCCATGATACACACTCTTCTATGTAAGTTTTATAACTTATATATACAAGTGCGTATATATGTAACACAATATGAACTATATGTTTACCTTGAATTTGTGGCATGAGTTCCAATTTTGAGTAGTATGGTGTCTGAGGTTTGCAACAAATGTTGTAAGCTTCATTCCACATAAAGTCTTAACCTTCCCTCAAGTGTTGGCAGAGTGGTTTTGACTTGTTCCCTGCTTTTCCTTATAAACTTGTCAGAGTAGATATACGATAAACTATAGCTATTAAACTTCCTTTGTGATCCTTAGAATGCACATCTCCATGATATCTCGCACTTATATGGGTTTGCTTTGACCCACTACTTAAGTTAACATGAAACTGATGAACTCCCTCTTATACAACAAAAGCACATTTGAGGGGGCTAAAGCCTCATGTTATGCTTCTAGAGCAGTAGGGACAACTAATCTAGTTAAGCCTTGTGGTCCCCTAAGTCAACAGTTTTGTATCTTTTCATCAATATTAAATTGAATGTTGCATCTAACTTGATCATTGAAGATTATGGTCATCATTCGCTAGTAGGGGTCATTTACCGCGAAGCTACCTATTATCATGATCATTCTTTGGAGCATGGCTCCAAACTTCTCTTTACTTGTGTAAGTTTTTGAATCGATAGATGCATGTTCCTATGTTCAACCTTTGGTTATGTTATCAATTTCATTAAAAATATCTTTTAGTTTCTCACTCCTATAGCAATTATCTCTCAGGAGGTTCCCATATATCCTAACATCTCTAAAATTGGAGGTTTCGGCCTTCATGAAATTCAGGGGTGCCGACCATTACTATTTTGGCTTCTTTTTATCTATTTTCCTGTGCTTTATATTGTTGTAAGCTTTTTCTTATGTTATCCTTTGTACTATGGGTTGGAATACCCCTGGTATTCTCTCTTAATACACATTTGGCCTTTCAAAAAAATTTATCTCTCAGGAATTATTCCTTTAACAACCATATCTGACTTCCTTTTTTCCAAGCTTTATTGTCCTTATTAAGTGATTGTGGCCTTTCTCAATAATGCCTATGTCTACCCTTATTACTATCGTGTTGAATGCATCGCCCGATGAATACGTAAATACTTTATGATGTCATCTGGTTGGATGTAATCATCTATGATATGGTCATACCCATTACGAAAGGTACAATGTCTGATCATATCCTGCTGGTACACTATTTCATTGGTAGATGGTCAATGAATGGAGACAACGCATATGACAAGGCTATTAAAGCATCATTTTGGTATTTTCCTTGTAGTTGGGTAGTTTCCCTTTACTTTCGTCTAAGACACATTGTTTCCCTTATGTGGGCTAGGTTTGTTAGTGACTTTCCACCTCATTTCATTGATGTAAACCTTCATGTTTAAATACTTTGTAGCTTATTTCTCGAATTTTCATCCATAATTCTTAGTTTAGACTTCACTATAGACATTGCTAAAGGAGTTACATTTTGGAACTATTTGATAGTAATATAGAGCATAATTTTAGGTACTAATTTTGGAACTGAAGTAACCTCTATGTAGAAGCAGGATAGAGGAAACTTTTTAGTACCCGTTTTCACTTTGAAGAGGGAATGAAAAGATATTGTGGTTTTTCTATTGGTGATGAAATTGTCAATGAATAGGGTCAAGAGATCATGCCATATCTAATGGATCATGACGAGAGCGATTTAAACTTGTTCAAGGCTGCACATCTGGTGTGCTGGAATTGGCAACGACTAATTTGCTCCATGGTTACAACATAACTCATCTCATTCTCAAGGGGGCTTGAATTCTCTTTTGGATCTCTTTCACTAGTAAGACGATCCATCGTAGGAGATTTTTATTGGATATGGTGGGCTTCTAGCTCATTGCTAAAGAGGGTTAGGAAGGAAATTGGTTAGTGTTATGACCTTATTGAATCGATCGATTCTTCCCAAACCAACAATGCTCTTTCTATGGATGGTTGTGGCTGGCTTATACTTTTGATGTTACATGTCATTTATGGTGCCACTCGCAATCCCGAATATTTGGTGCAAACTAACCACGACTAGGTTTGAGCCTGAGTGTTAGAAGTCCCATATTAGCTAGAGATATGACCAATCAAGTGTTTATAAGGGTAAAGAAACCCTCAACTCTCAAGCCAGCTTTTATGGTTGAGTTAGGTCTCCCAGATTTTAATATGGTATCTGAGCTTTTTCTAGATTCATTTGTTATGGAGACCTCTCATATTTGTTCCGCTAACATTATTGAAATATTAATTCACCTGTAGCATTAGTCCCCCAATGACATGCTTCCCTACTACATTATGCGAGGAGTGGAAAATTGGGAGTTAGTGTGCTGAGAGACGAAAACCAAACACTAACTAGATTTGTATGGGATGGTTCTTCATCAAAATATGCCTCAGGTGTGGCTTAAAGATGATTCAATGCTTGACAACGAGTGTTGACTACGATTGAGGTGAGAATAACTGTAGTATTTCCTACACGTGATACTAGTTGAAATTACATTTGGCCCTTGAATTAGTGGTCCACATTGATGGTGTCCCAAGGTTCACAATGGTAGATCTTAAGGGTACATAATTGGGTCTTAGTGGGTATTGTTTGAACAATTGTTTCTTGTTTTCTATTCATTTTCCCATCCCTTTATTTGAAACTAAGGGCTTGTTTAGTTTATACTTATATATTTTGTTTACATTTTCTATTTTCAATTTTAGTTACAAAACTATCATTTTTCCACTTTATTTATTGTTTTCAAAAAGTTTTATACAGGAAGTACTGAAAATAAACAAATAAAATTACTTTTACTATTTCATGTATATATCAAAATTTGAAAACAAGAAATGAAATGAAATTAGTGTAGAGGTTTCGTAACTAAAACTAAACATAAAATGAAAATAGAAACTGTATCATCCTGACTTGGCGACTGGCCTCACAATAACAACATGAATTTTTTCACCACGGTTTGTCCTTACCCACGTATTTTTTCACCACGGTTTGTCCTTATCCGTGCCTTCTACATTGGCGATCACTTCTCACTCTTATCAGCCCCGGATGTCACATGCTCACCAGGTTCCGGTTGATTTGTCCCTGAATCACATCGTATTGGGAGAGGTTGGCTCTGATACCATTTATAACATCCCAATTTGACGACAGGTCTCACGGTAATAACACGAGTCTCTCCAGCACGCTTTTTTCTCATTCACGTGCTTCCTGAGGAATCTTCCTAGGAGGTCACCCATCATAATATTGCTCCATGAAAATCCTCCTTAACCTTGGAATTTTTATGAGTTGGGATCCCGAAAAGAAGATGCATCTTGTTATTATGAGTTGTACAAATCAAATCTTATATGTCTTCCTCAACTGTATAGTGTCATACCTACACAATCTTGGAATACTTCTTATTCGGGTGCGGGATCAGTTCAGTATGTGTCCCTTCGCCTAGAAGCTGGCTAGGAGCCGCTTTTTGTCTGTGCCTTCTACACCGACGATCACTCTCTGTCCTTGTTATCGCACCGAAGGTCACACAAATCGAGACTAATATTTTCACTCTTAACCATTAACTTTTTTCAAGGAAATGAGTAAAAACAAGAAATAGAGGATTTCAATCCCACACAAGCTCAATTAATATTAAGATCAAGTTTTCCTATAACCTTTTAATTTTCGTCACTAATAGGAAATAAAATATGTGTCTGTTTTAGTGTCTCTTGCTATACAAACATTGGTAGTGTAACACAAATATAGTTGTTTTGAATCATCTTTGATTTGTATATCTACATGCATTTGTAATATATATATATATATACACACACACAAATGTCACAAGTTAAAGAAGCACTTTTTTTTTTATCTAATAATAATTGACAGAAATATTAAAGAGTCTTGTCAAATGCATACCTTGGTGTATATAGGGGATGGAATAAAAAGAGTTAGATTCCTAGATGAATTAGAAGAAAATATAGAGCGAAGAAGGAGTAGTAGAATTATTGCTTTGGAAGAGAAGAAACAGCAGGAGAAAGAAAGGAAGGTGGTGTTGGCATTGGCTAAAAACAAAAGCTCAACTAACCAAATGGACGACAGAAGAAAAGGCAAGGAAAAGATAGATGGACGAGATCAAATGGATGACTTCATAAGTGAGGATATGAAACATGGTTCTTCCAAAAACGGACACAAGAGAAAAGCATTTGATCAACTGATCTCTTCAATTCAGGTGTGGTTTTTCTCCTTCTTTTCATCCTCTTGCTACAAGTCATTTGTAATATATTGTGTTTGATTTATAATTATGTGGTGTAGTAGAACTAGTAATTTAATTATGATTGAAGTTTGTCATCATACCACTTTTATGCTAGAAAAGTGGACGAGTAAGCATGGATGAGATCATACAGTTACAAATTTTAGTCAGAAGAATTACAACTTTTATCAATGTAGTCCCAAATCAAACTTAATAAATTAGCAAGTTTGTCAGTGTAATCGTCAAATTTTAGTCAGAAGAATTACAACTTTTATCAGTGTAATCGTCTATCTCCAAAAAAATTTAGCAAGTTTGTCAAATTATTAATATGTTGATTATTTTTGTTAAAATTTAACACTGCACTAGTGCTGTTCCACCTATACATATGCCCATTTTGGATCCTCACATTTATTTTTATCGATGAATATTTGATTTAATCACATGCTTTGTATTTCTACTGTTTCTTCCATTTTTCTACCATTTCAAAACTCATGCAGGAAGGAAGACACATTAACAACACAACTACTTCAGGAGCTAATGGTAAGTTTATTTATTATTTTAAACGCATCTAGATTTTGTAGTTGCTCATGTCAATGCTTAGACATTACATGTGTTATTTCAAGACTTGTGATTATAACAATTGTAGTACTTTATATTTGCAGTTTCATCTCTAATTAATGTGCCAGAAAGACATATTCTTGAACTTGCTATAGATTTCCTACAAAGGTAAAAAAAAAAAAAAAAAACCGTGTGTGTGTGTGTTTTTTTACACATATATAAATAACGAAAAAATTCATTTAAATGTGCAGGAAAGATGAAGAAAACTTATTTCAAGAACCAATCAATCCTGATATGGTTTTGAACTTTTTCCATTTGAATATCTCATAAATTATTTCTTGTTTCTCATCAACTGAGGTTTTGAATTTCTACCTTGGAAGGTGGAGAATTACAACAAACTTGTGAAGGAGCCAATGGATTTTGGTACAATCAGAGCTAAAATCCATGAGAACCTATATACAAAGTTGGAAGAGTTTAAGGTTTGAAAATATGATATTTACATTTTCATCCATAATTTTCCTTGTCCACCATCTCTTCTCTTTTGCTAACACACACAAACACATTTTTTTTGGTATATTAGAATATTGTCTTTGTAAATTGTCAAACAAATATAAATAGGATAAGATTGATAAATATAGTTTTTGATATACGAATTTTCTCATTAGGATCATGAAAATTTATGATAGTTAGCAATTGTAACACTTAAAAACTCACACATATAGAAGCTAATATAGAGGAGGAAAGAAAAAGATTTCACTTAATATTTAAATCTCAGATACAATAACTTTTAATCCTAACATCTTTTTACAGGTTGATTTTACAATATAATATTAAAGTCTTAAAGGAGAATAATTATAGTGTCACTTTAAGTGGCGCAATTTTACCAATCATTTTGGGCACCCTCCAGCCTCCTTCATCGAAAATCCTTAGTTCTGCTACTTTACAAAGACCTTTAACAGAGAACTGACCTGAAGCCTCCCCGAGCCAAATAATCGTATCCTCCGCATCGCATGGAACGACATAATTTAGCAAGTCTAGAAATTGTTTGTGAAGCTCTGTCTCCCAGTCGAATAGACAAGGCCTAAGGTGGATTTACCAAGACCAAGCTCCATTTATGAAAGTGCCTGAATCAGCGATTAGAGCATTTTTTTCCTCTGCCAGCGTAAATAGACGCGGAAATCTAGTACTTAGTGGAAGCATATACACCCATGGGTCCAGCCAGAGCCTAATGTTATGCCCCTAACCCACTTTGCATCTAGTAGCTTCCCGGAAAACCTTTGCTAGCACTGTATCTTCTTGGACCGTCTTCAAAATATCCTAAATCATTGGGGAGCAGTTGTTGGTATTTTCTGTCAACAAATGTAGCAGCAGGTTGTTCTGATTCCAACCATATTTAGCTCAAATCACCTTCCTCCACAAAGCTGTCTTCTCTCTCCCAAACCTCCAAAACCATTTGATGAGGAGGGCTTTGTTTTTCCATCCTAAAAAACCAAGTCCTAGGCCTCCTAACTCCTTACTTTTGCATACCCGATTCCATGCTATCCATGGTATCCTCCTGCTCCCGTCCCGCCTCCCCTATAGAAAGCCTCTCATTAATTTCTCCATTTCACCAATAACCTCGATTGGGGCTAGGAACAGTGACATATGATAAACTGGGAAAGTTATAAAGACAACCTGTATCATCAATAATCTTCCGCTAAGAGACATAAAATTAGAGCTCCACTTCCCTAGTTTGATGCGCATCTTCTCTACAACAGGTGCCCAGAAGCTCTTCTTTCTAGGATTGTCCCTGAGATTCGCTCCAAGGTACCTTAAGGGAAGGGTTCCAATGGGCATATCCAATAATGTTGCTGCAGCAGTCACTTCCTCTTCTTCAACATTTCATCCTATTAGTAGACATTTCGAGTAGTTCAGTTTGAGCCCGAATATGGCCAAAAACACCTCAATGATTGCCCCAATATTCTCTAGTTGCCCAGTGTCATTCTCAGAGAAGATTAGTGTATCATCCGCAAATTGTAGATGATTGATGCGCAGACCGTTGCCATTAGGAAATCCACATGGGTTTTCAGAGTCACGAAGCTGGTTTAACATACAAGATAGCCCATTAACGCAGGGATTAAAAAGAAGAGGCGATAAGGAGTCACTTTGTCTCAAACCCTTTTCTATTGCAAAAAACTCCATAGGGGAACCATTGACCAAGACCGCTAAGGACGTTGTAGAGACACATTCTTCCATCCACCTGATCCACCTAGCGCCGAAGCCCATTGTTTCTAACATATCTAGACATAATTTCCAGTCAATGTTGTCATATGCCTTGGCGAAATCCAGCTTTATTAGTATTCCACCAGCCCCATTCCTTCGCATAGCATCGATAATTTCATTGGCAATAAGGATGCAGTCAGAAATTTGCCTTCGTTGAGTGAAGGCGAATTGATTCTCTAAAATAATTGATGACATTAGAAGTTGTAACCTTCCTGCCAGTACCTTAGAGATGAGTTTGTAAATGCTGCCAATCAAGCTTATAGGGCGATACTCGGAAACAGAGCTGGGGTTATTTGTTTTTGGTATCAGTGCGATGAAAGCCACATTTAACCCTCTGACCAGCTTGCCATGCTCGTGAAAGTCCTGGAATACCTTGATAATGTCATCTTTAACCAGGTTTCAAAATTCTTTGAAAAATGATATGTTGAACCCGTATGGACTTGGAGCTTTGTTCCCATCACATGCTTTTATCGTAGCCCATACTTCCTCGGATGTGAATGGTTCCTCCAACATATGAGACAGTGGTAAGGGCAATCTGACAATGTTGGGACATCTCAGCTTCGCTTTACACTTTCTATCCCTCTTGAAAAAGGATTGAAAATGATTAAAGACAACCATTTTTATCTCCCGGGGGTCAGATAGTGTCGCTCCATCATAACACAAGTTCAACATATTAGATCTGGCCTCTTTGACTTTGCAGACTTTATGGAAAAAGCGTGAGTTCTGATCTCCTTCTTTTATCCAGCGGAAGTGGGCTTTTTGGACCCACATGCTTTCTTCCTACCTATATTCCTTCCAGAGTAGATTCAGCACTTGCGTCCTATCCAATCTCAATGGCTCTGAGGCTCCCTCACGCTCCATTTTATTCATAATCCCGTGAAGCTTTTCTTCCAGAGTTTTTATTTTTTCTAAGCCCCATACCCCTCTATTTTTATGCCACTCCTTAATTCTTAACTTTAGACTTTTCAATTTATGTTGAAGAACATAACCTGACCATCCTTTTGACACCGATGATAGCCACCATTATTTCACCAGATTTTTGAAATCGGCCTCTACAAGCCAATAATTATAAAAAGTAAAGGGTTTAGGGCCGAAATCATGGTACCCCGGATTAAGAAGTATAGCTCTGTGGTCTGAAATGCCCCAATCCTCCGCGGCTTGTTTTGCCCCATTGAACCTTATCAGGGCCTCCTCGTTGACGATCCATCTGTCTATCTTACTCCACAACCCCTCATTTATGGTAGAACTCCAAGTGAATTCACCGTTAGAAATTGGCATATCTATGAAATTGTAATTCTCCACGAACTGTTTAAAACTCTGACTTCCCTCACTTGAAGTACTGCTACCTTTTCTTTCGCCGTCATTGAGGGTTGCATTAAAATCTCCACCCACAATCCAACAGCCTGAGAACATATCCCATTCAGCACCCATAGCCGGGAAGAACTCTCCCCTTGATTCTTCGTCGTGAGGCTCGTATACATTTCCCACCACCTGTTAACACCATCTATCAAAGACTGAGATATTAAAAAAAGAAATCTCTAGTTCCCTATAAATCTTACTACTAAGATTTATAGAGTCCAATATGATACAAGCTTATTGGAGTTTTATCTAACAGAAAATGCACTAAATAAGTTCTAATAAATGTTCTTTAATTTGCATTCAATTTAATTTGCATTCAATTTATTAGATACTCAAGCTTAACTAATCAAATCCTAATCAAACTTTGTAATTAGAGTAGTCAAATTTAAAAACTCAAGTTCAACTAGAACTTTGCAACCGAGTCAAAACACAAGTCTAACTAGGACTTTGCTATCTTTATTTAGTTAACAACATCATCTCCCTTAAATCAAAGTTTGCTAATTTTTGCTTCCAAGTAATTTCTTCATCTTGTAAAATAATCTGATCTTCAAAGATTTTGTAAAAATATCTGTAACGTGCTTTGTTATTGTGTAATACTTGATCCCCCATTTCATAAAGCACATATAAGAGAACTTTTTGCATTACAAGTGAAAAAGATATTTTCCATATGTTTTTCATAAGAAAAAGTAGTAAAAATAGAAAGTGATGTTATATTGTACAAATATATTAGAGTTGTGGAAATGGGTTGATTGAATAATTATATTTTATTGAAAGAAATATTTTTGTAATAAACATTTAGATAACAATTGGATGTCTGCTAGGGTTTGCGGCTCTAGTGTCAGTGCCTAGGGTGGGCCGCCGACAAGGCCGTGGCGGCTGCCCGCATTAGGGCTTGCTCGCTTAAAAACTGCATGTTTTTTATGGGGTCTGGTTTTAACTCCCCAGCCCTAATACTTCTCTTTCGTAAACTTCTGCACCTCGTTGCTCCTTGTTCTGCTGTCTGTTTCAAGCGACGTTTGAAGTAACAATGGCCCAACCTTTCCATATCGATCTGAATGGCGATGAGATGAAGGTGTTGAATGTGGGTGTGGTTGCTGTTGACCCCAGGGTGGATAACGATGTCTGGATTGTAGCAAAGTTGCTAAGTCGTGGCCCTTTCAATTCTCATGCGTTCAGGACCGTCATGCTTCGCGTGTGGCAACCCAGAGGTGGTATCGAAGCAAGGGTGGTCGCACGAACCTATTCACTTTTCGGTTTAAATCGAAGTGTGATCGTGATACTGTGCTCCGAACAGGGCTCTGGTTTTTCAATCGAACAACTGTTATGATCAACGCTCTTGATATGAAGTTACACCCCTCCCAAGTTCTAGGCGGCTGAGGGCGGTGTACCGCTCCAGGTCCTTTTCTAGTATGAGAATCTCCATAACTTCAGTTTCAGATGTGGCTTGTTGGATCACTAGGTCCACCAATGCGGGCTTTCAACACTTGCTGCGGGGGAGACCGAGGTTCTGCCCTTTGGGCCATGGATTCGTGCCAACCATGAGGTGCAGGGTGAAGGACATGCTACCAGAAACCGTGGCGGGAAGCCTCCCTCATTTTCTCAACCGAAGGCTGGGGTGCCCTCCTCTCGAAAGGGGAAAGAGGTGCAGGTCCATGATCATGATAGGGGTGTCGCGGGCATGGATGGCGAAGTAAAGGTTGAAGGTTCAAGGGGCAATGTCCAGGATGACCCTCTTGCAGACGAGAAGCTAGAGAAAGTCCCCGCACCGGTTTTGTTGGAAGATGCGGCCAAGGCAGAGGATGATGCTTTTGAGGATGATGATCTCTTAGACAAGGAGGTGGGGGATTTTGATATAGACCGTGAGTTAGCTTTGCTGGAGGGCCGAGGAGGCGAACAAAAATTGCATGTCGGCTCATGCAGTGAATGAACAGGTTTCGGTGGAGGACGACGTCGGCACGGGTTGTGTAAATCCAGGTACGCCCTCCCACCTTCCTTCTTTGGGTTTATCCTTTGGGTCTTTTCTGGCTAGCCATGTGGTAGCGGGTGGGATTTCTCCACATGGTAGTGGTGTTGGTCGTGGGGCTAGGAAACGCCACGAGGCTTCTCCTTTGGCACTGAGTTTCTCACCCACCGGGGTCTCACCATATTTCAAGAAAGTCTCTTCTGATATTGGATTGGGATTGGCGGAGGCTGCGGAGCATCCCCGCCCACCTCAATGAAGTTTCTAACTATGAAGAAAGTGGCCCGTCCGAAATATCCCGATGTGTTCTTCGTAATGGAAACTCGTAGGTACTCTTTAGAGATGGCTAGACATAGAGGTATTGGTGGATTGTCCAACATTTTTCCCATTCAATGTTCCGGTTCTGGTCATACCAGGGCTGGAGGTTTATGTTTATTTTGGAAAGATGATATTGATATTGAGTTTATTCATGTTTCTCTTAATCATGTGTTGTTTACTCTAGTTCACCCTAGATGTAGGTTCTTGCGATTTATGGTTTCCCGGAAGAGAAAAATAAGTCTCTAACGTGGGATATTGTTAAACATGATAAGCCAGACTCGTTGGTCCCTTGGCTGTGTATTGGTGACTTTAATGATTTGAGGGGACCCTGTGGATGTTCTGCAACTACAGTTTGTCAACAAAGTTTGTTCAGATTGTGGTTTGTTGTTTGATGTTGGCTTCTCTGGTTTCAGGTACACATGGTCCAATAAGCGTAGGTGGCCCCATACAGTTCAGGTGAGGCTCGACTACACTTTGGCAAATGAGAGATGGCAAGCCCTATGGTTAGTAAATACGGTTACCCCTCTACTGCGATACCAATCTAATCACAATCCTATCCTTCTAACTTGCGGTCTTTGAAGGAAGAAGACGAGGTGAAGGAGGGAGCGTCAATTCCGGTTCGAGGAGGTGTGGCTTCAAAACAAGGTCGAATGTGTCGAAGTGGTGCCCGATGCTTCGAATGACACTGGGCCCCATTTTTTAGGCAAGATGGCCGAGGTAAGGGAGGCTCTTGACTCTTGGGGGCGTCTAACTTTTGGGGAGTTTCCTAAGCTCATTGAGAGTGCAAAGTCGCAGCTCCATGAGTTGCGAAAGAGGGACCAGACCGATGAGGTTCTCCTTAAGGTTTAGAGAGTGGAGCGGGAGCTTGCTGTCTTGTTAAAGCAGGACGAGATTTGGTGGGCTTAGCGATCGCGAGTTTCGTGGCTAAAACATGGTGATAAAAACACGAGTTTCTTCCACAAAAGGCCTCTTAAAGCAGGAGGCGGAACACAATTGAGAAGTTAAAGGATGACATTGGGAGGAGTTTCGAGGACGAAGAGGACATAACTCGTGTTCTTTCGGGATATTTTGGTAATATTTTTTCATCCTCTAATCTGGAGGATCGAAGCCACTACGTCTTTGGTGTCAAATAGATTAACACCAGAACATGTTCGTTTGCTGACAACCTCTTTTGAAAGAGGGAAATTGAGGTGGCGTTGTTTCAGATGCACCCTAAGAAGGCTTTAGGCATGGATGGATTACCAGCCCTGTTCTATCAATTGTTTTGTCACATTGTGGGGGACAATGTCACCAACTTGTGCTTGCAAGTTTTGCGTGGTCAATGTTCACCAGGTACGATTAATCAAATACTCTTAGTTCTAATTCCTAAAATAAAGAAACCTTTGCATGCTAGCCATTTTAGGCCCATTAGCCTTTGCAATGTGATTTTTAAGATTATAACTAGAACGTTGGCAAACTGAATTAAATTGACCTTTCCTGATATTATTTGTGAGTCCCAGAGTGCCTTTGTCCCTAAACAATTGATTATGGATAATGCTTTAATAGCCTATGAATGTTTCCATTACATGAATAAAAGATAAATGGTCGTAATGGCGTTATGACTCTCAAGTTGGACATGTCTAAGGCCTATGACTGGGTTGAATGGGTATTCCTTGAGAATGTGTTACGACAGATGGGTTTTCCCAACTCGTGGGTCTCCTTAATCATGAGTTGTGTGACGAAACTGACTTTTTCCATTATGGTGAATGGTAACCCCCAGGCCCCATTTTCTCTTCATCGTGGGTTGTGGCAGGGGGACCCTTTGTATCCATATCTCTTTATTCTCTGTGGTGAGGTTCTTTCCGATCTGATTAATTAGGGTGGTGGCATTCTCTAATCTTCATGGCATTAAGATAGCTAGGAATGCTCTTGTTATATCTCACCTTCTGTTTGCAGATGATAGTGTAGTCTTCGGCCGGGCCACGATTCATGACGCAGAGTGTATGAAAAACATTCTCGCGGTCTCTGAATGTGCTTTTGGACAAATGATAAACCTTGATAAATCGATACACTATGTGAGTCGAAATGTGCCAAACATGTGTTTTGATGAGCTTAAGCAGCTGATGGATGTAAAGGCAGTTGAGAGCTACGATAAATATCTAGGGCTTCCTACCATCATTGGTAAATAAAAGACCCAGATTTTTAGTTTTGTCAAGGATTGTGTCTTGAAGAAGGTTAAGGGATGGAAGGAACACTCTCTGTCGAGGGCGAGCCGCGAAGTTCTTATCAAATCAGTTGTGCTGGCTATTCCCTCTTATGTGATGTCTTGTTTCCTCCTTCCGGATAGCTTATGTAATCAGGTAGAGAGTTTGATTAGCATGTTCTTCTGGGGTGGGGATGTTTCTCGGTGGTCATTGCATTGGATTAAATAGGACATGTTGTGTTGGTCCAACCTTGATGGTGGACTGGGTTTTCGGGACTTTAAATCTCTTAATCTGGAATTGGTTGGAAAGAATTGTTGGCGGATTCAATCATACCCGAATACCTTGCTTTCTCGGGTTTTTAAGGGTGTTTATTTACCTCATGGAGATCTCAGGTCTGCCAAAAAGGGGTACCGTCCTAGCTTTTCCTGGTCGAGTATCTTGCGGTCCAGGAAGAACTTCGATGACGCAGGCCTGTGGATGGTGGGTGATGGCGATTCCATTAATCCTTGGGAGGATAAGTGGATTCCTTTAGGGTTTCCTCTTATGTTCCATGACGACCTTTTTTCCGAGTTGGGTATTTCAAAGGTATCTCAGCTACTCACACCAAAAGGTGTGTGGAATCAGGACTTATTGGAGTTTATTCTCCGTCCTCAGTCTGTGAGTCGTGTTATGGATGTTCCGTTACCACTTTTTTCTCGTTCGAGACCAACTTGTTTGGCCTTTCTCGACTGGTGGTATGTATTCGACACATATTGGTTACAATTTTGTTAGAAGTCAAGTTCTTGCCAATGAACCCTCTCCTCGAGGGGGAGGGGCATGCCTTCAAGTAAATGGTAGGGCCTTTGGACAATTGTTGCGTTACCTCGCTGCTGAGAGGTGACGTGGCGGGCCATGCTCGATATTTGTGTGGTTTCCTCCTAGCTAGCGAGGCGTGGGATGGACATTGATGTGTGATGTCAGAGTTGCGGTGAGGTTGAGGAAAAAGCTTCACATGCTATTCTCTTGTGCGGCGAGGTAAGGCGTGCTTGGTTTGCTTCTCCTTTGAGTATTCGGGTCATAGACTGATACTATCCAGGAGGTGTATGTCCGAATTGCCTAGGATGGTGATAAGCACGGTATCAGCCTCCTTATCACAATTCTATATAGTGTTTGGGAGTCTCGAAATTGGTTTCTCTTTGAGGGTAGAGGTTGCAGTTGGGAGGGGTTGCTTCTGCGAGCGACTTCCTTGCTTCTCGGTGGTGATGATGCAGCATTTGCTCTTCAACCGCCTCGAGTTCTCCTTGCCGTGTGGAGGAGGCCAACTTGTGGCACGATCAAGCTGAATTTAGATGTGGCTTTCCCTTCGACAAGGATGGTTGTTCTTGGTTGTGTGGGTCGCGATTTTAGGACGGACATCATGGCTGCGGCGATGGCGTACCCGATGGCTGTGTCTTCTCCAGATTTGGCAGAGGTGGTGGCCTTCAGACGGGTGGTCCGGCTTGCCTTTGAGTTGGGGTTTTAGTGTATCTCCATTGAGTCAGATTGCCTCGTCTTGGTGGAGAGGTGGAGGAAGTTTCGCTCTGATTCCTCTTATGTTGGTTCCTTGCTTTCTGATTGCGAAGCTTTAGCTTCTAGGTTTGTTGGGTTTGATTTTTGTTTTGTTAGGAGAACTGGTAATTATGTAGCTGATTTCCTTGCTTGCGAGACTCCATCCTTTAACAACCGTGTTTGGGTTATTGACAGTTTAGTACTTTCGAATGTTGTTGCTACTGTTCCTGTGCTTGATTATATCAAAGTCGTTTAAATTAAAAAAACAAATATTTAATTCAAACTGTGGTTTTTAGCAATTATTGTTCTTAAACTTTTTTACAGTAATTAGACAGAGAAGTTGTGAATTTCAAGAGGCTGCACATGTATTATTTTATCAGTTTTTCTCTCATAACCCCCTGTCACATCTAGTTTAAAATAATATGATTTAATGTGTCATCAATGCTTCTAGACATTGAATATATTTTAGCTTTATATTTATTTTGTGAAATCCTCCTCTATCCTGAACTAATGTTTGATTCTATTTCAATGATATACAGCGTGATGTGTATCTATTATGCTGCAATGCTATGAATGTTTTTCCTGAAACCTCAAGATATTACAAAGTGGTATGACCAATTTAAATAGAAAGCTTTAGTTTTCTTAATTCTTTATGTTGATTACTACTTTAAGATACAACTTATGTATATTCATCACAAAATTTTAAATACACCTAACTATTGTTCAACATAAAATTTTCCAGGCTGAAATTATAGGTCTTCATGCTTTGAGGATTTTTAAGGATCTAGGTGTTGAATCTGAACATTTCAATTTGGACTTTTCTCTCGACAAGAAGCTTCCAAGTAGAAGGCCACAAGATAAGCAGTTAGGAACTTCATTGCTTGAAAGATTTTCTCCTAAACTTGCTGGTATGAAAATCTATTCCTCATTAACCTTCATGTAGTTTAAACAATAACTTTATGATGCTCCATCTTGTAAGAAAAATTTGTTACTTGCCTTAGTTTAGTCCAAGTCATAATTTGTTCATTCTAACGTAATGATTACACTTTTTTATTTTTTTATCTAGAAAGAGAAGCTCGTCCTCTCACTATTTGTGTGTGTATTATAGAATGATGATTCAATGGTGCCCATTGTTATGGAAGCAATTTCCTAATTGGAATGTTTTTCTTATTATTGCATCATCATTAAATGAATATGAGCAAAAAAATTAATGATCATTAATAGAAGATTTTTTTAAATAAAACATAATGTTAGAATATGAAAAAGATATCTTATAATATCATTATCATATCTTAGAGTATCTGATTATATCTTGATCTTATTTAGATATGACTTAGATTAATTTTTTCTTGATTTAATTAGAATTAGGAGTATTAATTAGTTTCCTTATTTAATATGAATTAACTAAGTACATTTCGGTTCCTTCTTTTCTCTCTTCTTTTTCTCCCTCATTTCTTTGCATTGCTTGTCTTAATACATAAAATGAAATATCATTGTTGTTACTCCGCTTTAGCCTGCTATTTCCCTCCATATATAACCTTAAAGGTAGAAGAATAAACTTGTTTCTAGGTGAGAGAAAAATCTACCGTTCTATCATAGTATGTACTATTTTCATTAACATAATGATACGTCCTTTTACGGCTTTTTTATCTTATTTTAAAAAATTTATATATATAAAATTTATGGTACCTAAAAATCTGTAACGGCTAGTTAGAAATCAAAGGGTCACTCGAGTCATTTGGATAGCATGGTCGAACAACATTAGCCGATTCGAGTGAGTCTAGCCGATTGGTAGCACAAGTAATCGGCTGACGTGAATCGAGTGTACAAGGACAAAATACATGGAAGATACAGAAACTTAGGCTTCAAGTAGGATGAGTAAGAAAGTTTCTATAAGCTTTCCACGTGCAACAATAGTTAGTAGGCTCGTTCCCGCAGAAATAAGAGAAAGTGGTTGCGAGCTAGCCGATGCAATGAGGAACGATTGAAACAAAGCCTCTAGGCTGACTAGGAGAGAGGGAACGATGATACCCCACGATTTTGTAAGCACTTGTAATGATCGGAGAACGTGGGGTGTCGCATGTTCTTTCCAACTGCTAGATAGTTAGTTGATTTGCCTCTATAAATAGAGGAAGGGTCATTTGTACAAACACACAATCAATCAATCAAAATTCACAAATTTCTCGCATTTTATCTTTATTTAACTTTTCAGCGCTTTACTTTTCAACCATTTAAATTCTTTATTGCTTTCTACAATTTATCTTTCAGCCGATTTGCAGCTTTCACCCTTTATTTTCTTTACTGCTTTTCAGTCTTTCACATTCCTTAGAAGTAGACATTAGGTCATAGCCAAAGTCATATTTCAACATCCTTCAATAGCGATGCACTAAGAGCTTTTTGGAGTATCTTAGGAATCCATATTGAGGAACAAAGTCTCTTCCTCGAGCAATCGCTTGATTAAGGAATTATAGTTGGTTTTCCAGCCGACCACACAGCTTCCAGATTGACCGAATCCATTTCCTAATTGACTAAATCTATTTGTGAATCAACAATTTGGCACGCCCAGTAAGACCACTCTCGCTATTGAACGATTTCCATCACCTACACAACCTAAATTGGCGTATGTAATTGAGGTCTGGAAAGAAAATAGAGTCTTCAAGCAACCGCAGAGTCAGTAGTAGTTGTACCTCTCTCACTGGAGGAGGTTCCTTTGTCCATCCACCACCGTTGCCATTCAAACCCGTTTGGCCCAACGAGTCTCAATGGATTGGGAGAGACAACAACCAACAGTGGATCCCCACATGCAACACTAGAGTCGGAGGAGTTCCTGAGAAACCTTATTATGAGAAGCCATCACAACCGACTATTCATTATCAGACACTACCAACTCAGCCGAGACTAGTGCTCATACCACCATCAGTTCGAGGATTTGGACACCAGGGGAACTCTCCTAACACAGAAGAGCCTAGGGGACCAAGTTTCATTGATCCCAACATGATGAGCGGTTGTCTTGAGGCGCTGAGCGACCAGAGAGGGTTCTATGGTCGCTAAGCGGCTGTACTGGGTCGCTGAGCGACCAGAAACTTGTATTCTTTGCCCAGTTCTTTCTATCTTTATGAAAAACCCATCCAAAACTTCATTCCTGTATCAAAAATGGGCATAAAACATAATAAAATCCAATACAGACCCATTCTTGGCAGAATTCCAAATATATACAAAATTAGAGGAGTTTAACAAAGAATATCTATCAAATGATCAATATAAGTGTCAATTAAAGGCTGTAAAATTATGCATATTTGACAGTTATCAGTAGGTAACTGAATTGACTTACCTTTGGCGATTGAGAATTGTCAATGACAGGACGTTTCTTAGAGGAGTCCTTGAAAGACTTCATAGAGGCCAGAATGGTTGTCGAACGAGCCGATCTTCCATAGGACCAGCTGTAAGTCCTCCGTAACTCCCCAGCCGAGACCCCCTCGGGAGTTTTCGCCAAGGCATCAACATCGATGATGGGAGAATCAGCAGGCTCTATGACAAGAACAATCATAAGGCAAGAAGAAAGGATTACATAAAAGAGAGAAAAGGAGCTACGTATACCTAAAGTGATCGATGCGGTCTTCTTGGGTTTCTATGAGCTTTTCAACGAAGGGCCTTCAAAGTCAGGGTGGTGCTGGGAAATCTTCCCTAACATAAGGCCACGATCATTGAGGAAAAGGAAAGTAGTGGTCAATGACCACCGGTTCACAAAGAGAGAAACTGTGTCGGGAAGAAAGAGGAACTTCATGTGGCGGTAACCGTCCATTTTGGCCATGACGTCATGTCGAAGGTGAAGTCCCTGATCAAGCACAAGAGCACCTCGGGAACTTGGAAGGAACGCCATCGGAAGAGTGGGGAGGACAGAGATGCCTTGTAACAAACCAAACTGCTGAGCGAAGCAATTGGGAGCATAAACTCGGCAGCATAATAGTTACTCCGGGAAGTTGGTTTAATGTCAGAGAACAACAGTCAAACAGTGAGGATGCTGCTCCATTTTAGCACACTGTCGACCTTAGTTCTTCAGAGTTGTCTTGAGGCAAAATGGATGCGTACCCCTCAGGATAGGGAAAGTACTAGCGTGGGTCTGAGAAGTTCAAACTCAGAAGGTAGCAAACCACATCAAAGACCTATGATCTAGGCTTAACATTAAGTTGGGCTAGGAAGTTCCCCAAGACACGGGTTCTCCACAAACTAGCCGATGGGTTTTGACGAAAATGAGGAAAGTACAATAGAGTCCACAGGTGCAGAAACCATAATGGTCCACCCACAACCTATGATGCTAAGTTTCTTCCATCTTAGACAACCTGCAAGAGCTTGAACATGCTCTAATAAAACAAGGCCAAGAAGGTCAGAGCCAAGGAAAATCGACCTCCGGATTTGATAGACGAGACAAGATGAGTCATTTCGGCTGTGATGGCATTGTAAGAAGTACTGATGAAGTACTTGCATAGCCAATACAGGAGAAAGGTTCTATGTCCTCTTCAGTGACCTCCCCTCGGGTTCACGCGTGCCATTGCAAGAAAGCAAGGTATTGACAAAAATTCCTGTCAAATTGGATACCGAGGTCCTTCAGCTCTCCTGAGTAGCTGTTTTCTGAAAGGAAAAAATCTTCCCCAGTGGAAGGAAGGCCAAGAATATTGACCACATCCAACAGGGTAGGGCTCAACATGCCTATTGGGAAGATGAACCCATTTACGGTAGTGGCCAGAAACCAGCAAAGTCGAATAGAAGATCGGGGCGATCGGGGATCTCATAAGTAGAAAGTATGATCATGTGGTAAATTCCCCAAGCCTCCCAATCTGGCTTCTTGACCTGAGCAATTCGCTTGGCCCATTGGGGGTAGTCTGCGGAGACATCAAGCCAGCCGCACTAAGCGCTCAAAAATCGGGCCAAGGAAAACCAGGTCTCGTTAATGGGGAGACGATGTTGGTTATGAGCAAGGTAATTGTTTAGAAGAAATTGCTTTAGGTTGTCAAGAGGAATCAAGGTCGTGATCGCTGATAAGCGGGGAGTTTCTCGACGTGGCCGAGTCAATGGCGGAGGACCAGTTGCATGCGGTATCGGAATGGAAATTGGGGAAGGTGGTCTCAAATCAGACGAGGTGGAAGAGTTACCTCCCTAAGAGTGAGAATGATTCTGCGGATCACTGGTGGAAGACATGGTGTACGGAGAAGTTGGAAGATCAGGGAGCACGGCTAGGGTTTCTAGGAGAATTTGGAAGAAGCGTGATGAAGAAGGAATGAAGTGATGAGGGTAATGGCTTATCAAGGGAATTTGAAAATTTGTTATAAGGAGTTTGAATGAGAACAGTTTCCGCCTCGTACACTGTAAAACTTATCATTACATTCTAATTCATCTCTAACGGATAAATCAAGAATGCAAGGGGGGCAATGTGTTGGCATCTAAAAATCTATAACGGATAGTTCAAAGCCGAAGATCCACTCAAATCGATGATAGCATGGTGAAATAACATCAGCTGATTCGAGTGGGTCTAGCCGAATGGTGGCACAAGTAATCTGCCGAGGTGAATCGAGTGTACAAGGACAAGATACAGTGAAGATGTAGAAACTGAGCAAACACACAGAGACACAACAAGGGGGGGTTGGATTGTGTTTATGAATTTTATTTCTGATTGACAAGAACTTCAAATGATTCTGCTGAATGCTTCCTTTTAGAGTATCGTCTACTGAATTTGAGATGTAGAGCATGCGTTATAAACGTGAACTTAATTTGTTAAAGACACACAGCAGACAATGCACACACAGATTTATACTGGTTCACCCTCAAATCGTCGGCTACGTCCAGTCCTTGGTTTTCACTAAGCTTTTCAATATCAAGTATCAAGGACTTCTCCTTCAACAAGTATTCTCCAGGATTTCTCCTTTACAAAAAGTATTTTTCAGGACTTCTCCCTAAAAGTATTTTGTAGGACTTCTCCCTACAAGTATTATTGTACGAGTCTCTTCAGGCTCTTTGAGATCATTTTCTTTGTCGATGTTAAGTTCACTTCATATATACCAAAGAGATTCCTATGACTGTTCTATAATAGCATTCATCTCTAAGAGTTGTATAGGATAGAGCTGATCAAATCAAGGTGCTCGCAATCCTAATCTAAATGACTTGGTCAAGTGGAGTAGACTTGAGATTATTTTGATCATAGTCACTTCCTGCTTTTCTCTCGAAGGCTTGGAGTTTGTATCTTTTCATTTGAGTCTTGTTTCTTTTCTTTTTCACTCTTGCTTTTGCACTTGGAATGATGTGTATCGTTTACATCATTCTTGAATCTCAACTTTCTATCTTCTCTCTTTCTTGGTACGTTTGGCCTATTCAGTGGTTACACTCATCTTGAACTCATGCACACACATTTCTTCTTTCTTCTTCTGATTTATATTCTCACTTTCAAAAGTGACTATTGCTTGACTGGATCTTTCAACGGTTATATTTCAAACAGTCTTCTTATCAGAGAGACGTTGGAGTGTAGATTAAGAGAGTCGTTTTGACATTTAGTTCTTCTGGAGTTTATCGAGGCGCTTATTGTTTCAGTTCTGACCAGTAGTTCTAGTGGGAACAGTTGATATAGCTCATTTCAGTTTTATGTGAGTCACATGTGGACAATTTTGAACTTTTGATCTCTTTCTTCCTCTACCACATTTCAACGGACGGTTTGACCATCCTTAGACTTCAAATCCTCATAGAGAATATTCAGTGGACGATTTAAGGATTAAGTCTTTTTTATCTTCCTTAGTCCGATGTTTACCATTGCCCACAACTCTTGATCCAAGAACAGGTTGCACTATACTTTGTATATAGTTGTTCTCGATTGTTGTAGTACTTTTTCCTGGCACAGTCTTCAGTATAGACGGTTGGAGCTCTTTGCTCCTCTTGGTAGACAGTAGAATAAACTAGATGATGCTTTTGCTTTGTAGATGGTACCATTCTAGATCATGAAGTATCTTCTTTTAAATCTTCAATTATCACAAGCTCATCTTCAATAATTATGCCATCGTTTTGTCATCATTGAAACTTACTCAATGGAGGCATATGACTTCATTTTGACCCAACAAAAACTTAGGCTTCAAGTAGGATGAGTCAGTAGATTTCTAAAAGCTTTTCACGTGCAACAATAGTTAGTGGGCTCGTTCCCGCGAAAACAGGAGAAAGTGGTTGCGAGCTAGCCGATGCAATGAGGAACGGCTGAAACAAAGCCTCTAGGCTGATTAGGAGAGAGGGAACAATGATACCCCACGATTTTGTAAGCACTTGTAAAGACCAGAGAACGTGGGGTGTCGCATGTTCCTTCCAACCGCTAGGTAGTTAACCGATTTGCCTCTATAAATAGAGGAATGATTATTTGTACAAATACACACAATCAATCAATCAAAATCTACAAATTTCCCGTATTTTATCTTTATTTTACTTTTTAGCCATTTAAATTCTTTATCACTTTCTGTCATTTATCTTTTTTCCGATTTACAACTTTTAGCCTTTATTTTCTTTATTGCTTTTCAGTCATTTACATTCCTTAGGAGTAGACCTTAGTTTATAGTCAAAGTCCTATTTCAACATCCTTCAATATCGAGGCACTAAGAGCTTTTTGGAGTATTTTAGGAATCTATATTGAGGAACAAAGTCTCTTCCTCGAGCAATCACTTGATTAGGGAATCATAGTTGGTTTTCCAGCCGACCACACAACTTTCAGATCGGCCGAATCCATTTCTTAATCGACCAAATATATTTGTGAACCACCAATAATATAACTGAATTTGTGTAATAGGGAGTACTGATTTTTCAGCACTGTTTGAGTACTGAAGATTTGTTTCTCATTGAGACTCTTTTAAAAAAATTCATAGTTATCGGGTTTGTTATATGTTAAAGTGTAATAAAATTCTAATTTACTCAAGTAAAATTTACTTGAATAATTAATAAAATTTAAATGGTATTTTTTTTAAAAAAATTTAAATGGTTAATAAAAACATTTATTATACTTTATTTATTTTTTCTTTCCATGTATAACAAGTTAACAACAACAAAAATACTTTATTTCTTTTTCCTCAACACAGGGGAAAATAATGTGACTCCTTCTGCGGTTCCTGAAAGACAAAAGAGACACACGTACTGGGCTCCATGCAAGAAACCAATGGTTTCAGAATTCCTAGATGTTAACAAGCCAAACATTCAAGTAAGTTCTATATCACAAACAATTACTTAATTAAGAAGGTGATCAAGAAATATCCGTACAAGCTAATAACAAAATGACATGTTTTGGGAAGACTGAAAAAATATGCTAAATGTGGAACAAAGTAGTGCAAAATATGAGATACTATATATAACTTTCCTAATTGTGATGTCACACCCTTTGTGTTATACTAGGATTTAACTATTGCGATCCACCAAGAAGCCAATTTATAATTAGTTAAAATAAATTAAATAATTTACAAATGACTATATTAATTGTTAGAATATAATTTAAAGTTAAATTTTACAAATAATTAAAATATTTACTATATATCATGCTCCTATTAATTGTTATTTTACCTCTATATAAGCTTAGGTTCATATAAACTGTTTGAATAAAATGCATTGCGGAATAAATTAGTATAAATTAGCTCTCCTCATACATCGAATCCTGGTCCTTCACCCTCTCCAACCCTTATGTTTTCTACCTTCAGGGACAATTAGCGTTGGATGTTAGTGTAAAACTCTCATACATTAACTGTGCATATACGTTAAGTCCGTTAAATATATATCAAAGATTATAATTTGTTAAGAAAAAAATATATCAATATATGTTTATACTGAATTGTATTAAATGATTTAGAAATTCTAACAAAAAAATTGGAACTTTATATTACAGTAATTATTTAAATTATATTACACTGTATTTGTTTCTTAAAATAATCAAAATCTTAATATTTTCCTACTCAAACGTTAAATATTTATTCAAGTGCATTATATTTTTATTGTGTAATTTTATAACATCATATTACCTGTTATTTTTTATCCCATGTTTTCACTTTTAATTTATTATTATAGTAAATTTATTTACTCATAAAGTTATTAAAAAAAAATCTAAAGAGTAAATAAAAAATTATTTTTTATTCAAATTATTTTAATGTCTAAGCATTTTTTTCAGCAAAATGATTATTTCCATATTTAAACAATACAATATAAGTAATAAAAAATTTACTGAAAATATTTTAAGAAATAAAAAACTAATTAGTAATATTAATATTTTTGTATTAAAATTGTTAAAAATAATTTTATATTTGTCAAAAAAGATATTATACTGTAATATTTAAAAAATAGTAAAATTATACTAAAGTGCATCTTTTCTTTTTTTCTTTTTGGTCATGCTTTATCTTCTAATGGTAAAGTGTTTTAATATGCCTCAATGTAATGGGCCCGTGAGGAATTGATCCAACTAAGTCCAGAAAAATAATGCTTGTATAAACAGTGAAAAACAATGAATTCTTGAACTTGTATAGAAGATAGATTTCATCTGAAAGTACATATATATTTGAAATGGAAACATGTTATCATTTAAATTCCTTCTACATGGTACTCAACTTATAGTCATGAAGCCCCTTTTGAAAAGAAAAAAAAAGCTCATTGTATAGGCTGAGCTTACTCTCAATTCTCAATATGATTATTTACCTTTTTAATTATCCCTAGTAAAATTTTAAGAAATATGCACTTTGGAACTACTGAATAATTAAACCATTACAATAATTCAAAAAAATTGAATTACAATTTTCACCAAGATGGGATAGAAAAATTTGTAAACCGGCATAAGTTCTTGAGTATAATATCATTTAACGCAGGGGAGCTAATTAACTATCCATGAACATAAAAGAATAACCTCAGTGAAACTATGCTAGAATTAACTAGTAACAAAATTCTTACCATAGATAAAGTTTGAAAAACAAAGTATCATAGATAAATATAGTGAACCCACATTCAAAATAACTATTCACAACTCATGTAGGTGTTGCAGGTGAAGAAAGATCTTATTAATTACAAAGATAGTCTATTGAGGTTTGTGAAAGATTTGGGACCAACTGCTCAAAGGGTTGCCAGAAAAAAACTAGCAGCATTGAAGTTTGAGAATGTTTTGACCACTCCACAGCAACAAACACAACCAAACACCCTAAGCAGTGCTCAAATTCTTTCTCTTGCCCTTCCCTTTCTCAATAAGCCATTGGCTATTCCTGGTACTTCAACTCAACAAAACAAAAACTTGAACACCATGATTAGGAGTTTTAACATCATGGATGATACCAATTACAAGGGAAAAAGGATTGTAACAAATGACAACTGGCATGCCTCTGCAGCTATTCTCTTGAGCAGCAATTTCATAAGCAACAACAAAGGGAAAAGTAAAATTGGATTTGAGAGCTCTAATGCAAAAGGAACCATGGACATTTCTGGAAGTTCTACAAGTGCTCACACCCATGTTCATCCAACATGTGTAGTCTTGGCACCTCAGCCATTGGATTCCATAGCAGGAAAGCTTCTCTTAGAGCAATTTCCTCTGTCTCAACCAAGCCCTGTTGCTTTCAATGAACCTGGACCATCTTTCAATGTTCCCTCAAGTGTATCTCTTCTTTCTCAACTAAAGGGAGATGAGTGTATTCCCAAACAGAACTTATCTGAGGTAACTATTTTTCCTTCTCTAGAGACAAATACTTCTTTATGTGGTTTTGGGGACTTCCAAGCTCAAATGGCTTCACAAGACTTCAATAACAACCCTTACCCAAAGCATGTAAGTCATGTCATGATTATGTTCCTCAACAAGTCATATACCATATATACTTATGATTTTCTTAAATTGCAAATGCAGGTCAATGGTCAAGTGAATCTTCTCAACCCAGTTCCTATGCATGAACCAAAGTCATCATCATCTCTTGAAATTATTTTAGGTGGAGGACTTGTTGCTCCAATGGACCTTCCAGAAGACACTAACTTGGCTCTTCAACTCTGAGTCATTGGAGCACTGATAGGATACTGGTCTATCAAAGAATGGAAAATTGAAATCTTATGATTTAAGTTTATAAATTTGTTTGCTTAGTATGGACAAACTTAAGATGTTTGGAGCTAGAAACCATTCCTGCTTAACTGCCCAAAAACATTTACTACTTTGAATTAGCTAATAAACCCATGCTATTATTAGACATGATTTGGCTTTTCATTATAGAAGAAAAATTATTTAGTTATAAACTTTCAGACATTAACTGAGAAATTAACTGTTGAGATTTAAATGATTTCATGATTTAGTCTATGATTACTTTGATCATTGTATCAACTAATGATTACTCAATTTATGATTAGATGGGACTAACAAAGAAAGCTAAAGTACAACATGCTTCTGTTAGCAAATATTAACAGAATCTGTTATTAACAGAATCTGTTATTAACAGAATTTGTTATTCCTTTATCTTCTTATGTATTCCCTTATCTTCTTATCTCCTTATTTGAAGGGCCAAATTAGTCTATAAATAAGGTCCTACTTGTAAACAGAAATTGAAGCAATACAATTCCTATTATTCTATGATATCAAATCTCTAATATGGTATCAAGAGCAGGTACTAACCTTGTCTTCTTTCTTCTCCTTCTCTAGCCATAGCCATCACCTAAAACAAACACAAAACCATGTCAGATGTCGGTAATGATTCTGAATCTGACCCTGAAAACCCTTCCAACCAAAAACAAACCACCAATGGTTCTGATGAACTACTGCTCCAGATTGCGGCTCTTCTGAAACAGAGTCTTGGAGCCAAAAACTCGAAATCCAATCCTGAAAATTTGTCTATTGGAATCAAATTAAGTGGAGACAACTATCCACTATGGGCAACCTTAATGAAGAAGGCCATCGGAGGCAGAGGTCGTTGCGCTCATATTACCGGCGAACCTGCAGCACCATCAAAGTCAGACCCTAAATATGCACGCTGGGAACAGAACGATCAAAGTGTGTTTACCTG
Organism: Acmispon strigosus; assembly: GCA_030819835.1. Lineage (NCBI taxonomy): Eukaryota > Viridiplantae > Streptophyta > Magnoliopsida > Fabales > Fabaceae > Acmispon > Acmispon strigosus. Next base: position 36,944,208 of record JAUAMA010000007.1, read on the forward strand.
GTTGATTCAAAATATTGAATCACACTTGGTAAACAATGTTTCTCAGTATCCAACAGCAAAAACCTTATGGGATGGCTTAGCTCTAACCTATGGTGCAGGTATTGATTCTTTACAGGTATTTGATCTTCACAGGAAAGCCAACTGTCTGAGACAAGACAATAACACCCTGGAAAATTGCTGGAGCAAACTTCAGAATTTGTGGATAGCCATTGACCGGCGGGAACCAAATCCAATGACGTGCCCTGTAGACATTCAGACATACAATAACAAAATCCAGGAACAAAGACTGTACCAACTCTTGGCTGCTGTTGATGACAGGTTTGATTCCATTAAAAGAGACATTCTGAAATGTGATCCTCTTCCCTCAGTCGAGGTAGCTTTCGCCACTTTACGGCGAGAGGTCGCCAGGCTTCATATTTTGAAACCGGCATCCTCTGAAATCGACTCTTCATCGGGGATAGGAGCAGGGTTAATAGCCAGAACAGAAGGAGATCGCAACAACCGTGATGCAGGGCATGCTCGAACCAAACCTCGATCCAAAGAAAAGGAGGATAAATCGAAACTGGTATGTACTCACTGTGGGATGAGAAAACATACCAAGGAGACCTGTTTTCAGATTGTAGGATATCCTGAATGGTGGGAAGACAACCGAAAAGCTAAATCAGAATCTCGATCCGGCAAAGCCGCCGTTGCTGCAGCCACAGGTTACGATTGTCCCCCTGTTCCTGGCTTCCCCAACTCGCACGAAGAGGGCGAAGGAAGCAGCTACTGCCGTCGCGCATGGAGCCACGACGGAGACCAGATGCCGTCGACCAGCACCGCGTCGCAGCCACCGTCGCTCCTCCCTTCAGCCAGCGGCGCTACAAGCTTGGGCAGTCAGGGTTCTGCCTTAGAACCTCACCAAGGTAATGGGCTTGGGAGTAATGACCCAGGTCCAATACTAGCCAAATCTTTTTTTTTCCCACAGAATTGTTTTTTTGGTGCTGAAGAAGAAACAGAAACTGGGCCAGTAAGTGGGCTGCATCTTAAAAATAAAATAAATTCTGGATCTACTGCATACACAGCCAAAAATTCTAGCAAAGGCAATTTTAAAAAACCTCAGAATTGGATTTTTGATTGTGGGGCCACGGACACCATGACTTATGATCAAACAGATTTTTTAAACTTGTCCCCACCACCTAAGACCCACATTGAGACAGCAAATGGGGAACTTATTCATGTGAAGGGAGGTGGCTCTATTGTTATTTCTGACAAGATGAAGTTACATAATTGTCTATATGTTCCATCTTTATCTTCCAAGTTATTGTCAATTAGCCAAGTGACCAAAGAACTTCATTGTGTGGTGCTAATGTATCCAACCTTTTGCCTTTTACAGGACATTCTTACGAAGGAGATCATTGGGCGTGGTACTGAGCGAGGAGGTCTTTACTACGTTGACGAGGTGGTTCACTCGGGACATGCCATGCTTGCTCATGGAACAGTTGATAGACAACTTTGGTTGTGGCACCGGCGTCTTGGCCATCCTTCTTTTGGGTATCTTAGGTTTTTATTTCCCAGTCTTTTTTCTAATAACTCCACTCCTTGGAAGTGTGAAACATGTATTCGGGCTAAGAATCATAGGGTATCTTTTCCTTCCAATAATACTCGAGTGGACTCTATTTTTTCCCTTATTCATTCGGATGTCTGGGGCCCCGCCCCGAATTCTAATAAAAATCAATTTCAGTATTTTGTTATATTTGTCGATGATTTTTCTCGTATGACTTGGCTATACTTTATGAAACATAAGTCTGAAGTTCCGGAAAAATTCTTTGCTTTTTACAAAATGATTCAAACTCAGTTTCAGAAACAAATAAAAATCCTTCGATCTGACAATGGTGGTGAGTTTGTTAATCAGTCAATGCAAGGTTTTTTCCAAGAACATGGCCTTATCCACCAAACCTCTTGCCCTCACACACCTCAACAAAATGGTGTTGCCGAACGGAAAAATCGAATCCTCCTTGAGATGACTCGGGCCTTACTACTTGACTCCCATGTACCCACCTCGTTTTGGCCTGAAGCACTTGCCACTTCCGCTTATCTAGTCAACAGACTCCCTACAAAAATCCTCCACCACAAAACACCCCTACAAATTCTAGCCACCCACACCAATATTCCGTCTATATTGACTTTACCTCCTCGTGTGTTTGGATGTTCTGTTTTCATTCATGTTCCTAAGCATGACCGCAACAAGTTAGATCCATGTGCGGAAAAATGTGTCTTTGTTGGATATGCTATGCATCAAAAGGGGTACCGTTGTTATAATCCTGTTACTCGTCGCATCCATGTCACCATGGACTGTGATTTCTTGGAGTCTGAATACTACTATACCCACCTTAGAGGTCAGGGGGAGACTGATCGTGAACCGCTAAGTTGGCTAACCAACCTAAGTTGTTCTGATATTGTTCCGAAAGAGCAGGTAGATGGAGCCACCGAACCTGCCAATATCGAAGTAGTCAGGACTGACAGACCAGTACACACGATCGATGTTCATCCTTCGGATGATGTCCAACAAGAGGTAAGTGAATCTCACTCTGATAACTTGGCACTTGGTTTAGATAATATCACCCCTGATGATGACAGCTTAGATAAAGAACCAGAAGAGCCACAGACATGCATTCTACCCCCAAGAAGAAACAGAGGAGTGCCTCCAGATAGGTACTCACCAGAGCATGTGTCTCGATCCTCCAGGTATCCAGTGCACAGACCCAAAAAGGGAGTAGCTGATACAGCAAAAGCTTTCTCAGTTAAACTCCTTTCAGAGGATATTCCAAGAAATGCTCAGCAGGCAATGGAGAAAGTGGAATGGCAGGAGGCTATGAATACAGAAATGGAAGCTCTCGTGAAAAATGGCACATGGGAAAAGTGTGAGTTACCAGTTGGGAAGAAGCCAGTTGGGTGCAAGTGGGTATTCACCATCAAGTATAAAGCAGATGGAAGCATTGAGAGGTACAAAGCCAGGTTAGTTGCCAAAGGCTATACACAAACCTATGGCATTGATTATGCAGAAACTTTTTCCCCAGTTGCGAAAATTGACACTATCAGGGTACTATTCTCGGTTGCTGCAAATAAGAATTGGCCACTTCATCAGTTTGATGTTAAGAATGCTTTTTTGCATGGAGACCTTAAAGAAGAAGTATATATGGAAGCTCCACCAGGTTTTTTAAGTGATTTTCAAGAGAATGAAGTATGCAGGTTAAGAAAGGCTTTGTACGGGCTTAAACAGTCTCCTCGTGCATGGTTTGGTCGATTCACTATGGCTATGAAGCGATATGGGTATAGACAGAGCAATGCCGATCATACACTTTTTCTCAAAAGGAAAGGTAATCTAGTCACTTGTCTCATTATTTATGTGGATGATATGATCATAACAGGAAGTGATGAAGAAGAAATTTCTCATCTCCGAGAGAATCTCTTCACTGAGTTTGAAATGAAAGACCTTGGAGGGCTAAAGTACTTCCTAGGCATTGAAGTTCTCAGGTCCAAAGAGGGAATCTATATCTCTCAACGAAAATACATACTTGATCTGTTAGCTGAAACAGGTATGGTAGATTGCAAACCAAGTGATTCACCAATGATGGTAAATCACAAACTCAAGATCGCTGAGGATTCTGAACCAGCTGATCAAGAAAAGTATCAGAGGTTAGTAGGGAAGCTGATCTATTTAGCCCACACCAGACCAGACATTGCATATGCAGTCGGGGTGGTAAGTCAGTTTATGCATAGCCCACAAGTAGAACACATGGAAGCAGCTATGAGGATTGTAAGATACCTCAAAGGGACACCAGGAAGAGGTATTATTTTTAGGAGGAACGGACATCTGAATATTGAGGCATATACTGATGCTGATTGGGCAGGTAATCCTAATGATAGAAGATCCACAGCAGGGTATTTTACTCAACTTGGGGGAAATCTTGTTACTTGGAGAAGCAAGAAACAAAAGGTAGTTGCATTGTCCAGTGCAGAAGCAGAATTCAGGGGAATTGTAAAAGGAATAACAGAAGTTCTTTGGCTAAAGAAACTGATGAGCGAAATTGGTCTTCCAGTGGAGCTTCCTGTCCAGCTAAGGTGTGATAATAAGGCCGCAATTAGCATCTCTGAAAATCCAGTTCAACACGACAGAACAAAGCACGTTGAAGTGGATAGACATTTTATAAAGGAGAAGATTGAAGAGGGCACCATCAAACTTCCTTTTGTAAGATCTGTGGACCAACTAGCTGACATCCTTACAAAAGCTGTAACAGGAAAAACTCTCGAGACAGTCCTATGCAAGCTGAGCATTGGAGACCCTACTGTTCAGCTTGAGGGGGAGTGTTAGCAAATATTAACAGAATCTGTTATTAACAGAATCTGTTATTAACAGAATTTGTTATTCCCTTATCTTCTTATGTATTCCCTTATCTTCTTATCTCCTTATTTGAAGGGCCAAATTAGTCTATAAATAAGGTCCTACTTGTAAACAGAAATTGAAGCAATACAATTCCTATTATTCTATGATATCAAATCTCTAATAGCTTCTAGCACTAGCAGATGAAGGAACAAAACACTAAAGGTGAAAGTTTGAACATGCTCTTAAAGAGGTCAAGGTGCATACCAGGCCCAAATTATAATTACAGACACAATTCTACTTCAACCGGTAGATAAAATAAAAATTAAGAACTATTCCCCTTTATTGATCACCAATTTATTCGTTCAAAAAAAAATCACCAATTTACAGTTACAATTTTTATTATCCATCACCCTTCAAAGTACATCATGGTTTGTTAAAACATTTAAATATTATATTTGGAGCACCGATGGCAAAGATAACTAAACTATTTGTTGAATAACCTAACATGTTGGTATAGTGGTTCAACAAGTGTGTTTGAGGGTTCGAATCTCAGGTTCTGTGAATGAGAAAACCCATTGGTCCGCCCCTATATCTTAGTGCACTGACTGTGAGGCAAGAGATTAGTCTCACAGCTACCGATTATAGATACTTTGGTCAAGTCAAAAAAATACTACTTGTAGAATATTATTATATAGGCTTAAATGCAATTTTCGTCTCTGATCTATCACGATTTTGCAAAAGTCGTTCCACATGTTCAAAATGAGCGTTTTTAGTCCTTAGTGTTAGTGACATGAGCGGAATTAGTACATGTTTGGAAAATGCTGCCTAGATCAATGTTTGGACCAGATCCACGTTTCCAGAAGCAATAAATAGTTGTTTTTTGATTATTGGATCCACGTTTGACCTCTCTAAACGTGAAACCAAACACATCATTATTCATTTCGTTAGTAAACCATCCAAAAGGTAATGGAAATAAGTGATGTGTACTTCATTAAATCATGCGGCAACCATGTCAACATGCCACTTAGATAAATAATTAATAAAATATTAAATTTATCAAATAAAAAAAATGTAAATTAAAAAAATGAGTTATCTGGGTTTTTAAAACATCTTTCTTCTTTATCCTCCTTCTTCTCCATCATCCCACTTTTTATCTTCTTCAACAAACCCCTGCAAAATGGGTAAGAGTACACCAAACCTCCATCGACCCAGAAGCAGTAAGGTAATCACAGCAAAAACCACAATTCAGAAGCCACCATTAACCCAAAACTCAATCAACGCCCAATTAACAAAACCCAGAAAAAATTCAAAAAACTCTTCATTCACCATCACATGTCAATTTAGAAATTCAGCCACTAATTCAAATATTCAGAACCCAGAATCGAACATCTGTATTGAACAAACATGAGTAAAAACCCGGAACCCAAATCTACAGACTTTAGTCCGCCGCTTCGCGTTCTCCTATCTCCTCCATCGACCACTGCGCTCTCCTCTCCTCCGCGGCGCTCTCTCCTCCTCCACCGCGACGCTCTCGTCTCCTCAACCGCGACGCTCTCGTCTCCTCCACCGCGGCGCTCTCCTCTCCTCCATCGCGCTCTCCTCCCCCGCGCTCTCCTCTTCTTCACCGCGCTCTCCTCTCCGCCACCGCGCTCTCCTCTTCTCCACCGCTCTCTCCTCTCCACCACTGAATCTTACAAACGATGCGCTCTCCTCTCCATCGCGAATTGGTAAGTTTCTGTTGAATCACTCCTTAATTTTGATATATGAATGCCTCTTTTTTACCATGAAAAAGGAATAATATTCCTTTAGGGAAGTAGGGAAGATACAAGTATGAGAAAACTATTACTCAGCAAGGCTGAATGTTCTTGATAGGAACACCACCAGCTCTACTGCATAATTAGATTTTATATGAAAATTGGTTCAAATGTACTACATTTTATATGAAAATTGGTTCATGATTCTAGTTTAGTGGTTCTTGTTTGCACTTAACACTTGCTTTGCTATCTTTTGTGAGGATGTAGAACTTTGTTGGTTTGTCATTTGGCTTGCTTTTGTTGTGTTAAGAGACAATTATGAGTTGTGGCTTGTGACCTTGTGTATTTTTGCAACTTGTGAGAATGTAGAACTTTGTTGGTTTGTGCTTTCTTCTCATAATTACTTTTTTTTTCCACTACATTAAATTTTGGCGGGCTAGCCCGCCAACCCGCCAAAATATGGGTTGGGTTGAGATTTTCAACCCGTATACCAAATGTGGGCCAACCCAACCCGCCCCTCATTTTTGCGAGCTTTTGATGGATCGGGCCTGGCCCGCCCCGCCAGCCCATATTGCCACCCCTACCCACAGGATCTGCAACTTTCGATCTACGAGTGTGCGAGTGTACGACAATTGCTAAGAAGTGAGTTCTTACTTCTTAGCACTATTCACGTGGGCCCATATGTTATGTAAGATCTAAGTAGTTCTTAAGATTGATGCAGATTTCTCTCCGGTTCTTAGCACTACACCACATGCACATTTTGTTGAATGAGAGAAAAAAAAATTATTTTTTAATGTAAAAAGTGAGTTTTTATTTAAGAAGATCTTGCTTTTACTTTTACTTCTTAACAAAAAAGTGTCATTTTACTTAGCTCCAATGGTAGTTCTCACAAAAACTCAATTCTTAACCAAAGAACTGTTATTGGAAATGTTCTTTATGTTTATTGCAAAAATTTATATTCCTATTTTAGGTTTTACAAATTATGAATTACTGTTAAGAGTTGTAAATATTATATATTATTTATATGTGAATAAATACGAAAGAAATGCATCAACCCGAAAATTATTTAACACGGTATCTTGGTGCCTTTCGTTCCCTTGTTGCTAATTTCTTCTTGGTTAATTCCTTGCTCATAGTCCTTGCTCCTTGTTCCTAGTGTATCTTGGTCCTAGTTCGTGACTTTTTCCTCTCCTAGTGTTTGCGTGTTATTTCTTTTGGTGGTTCCAATTCTTATTCGTGAATTTTTTTTTTCTCCATAGTGCTGTTGTTGCTTGCAATTTTTAATTTGCGTCCTATTTTTGTTTGATACATATGGTCCATTGTTTGTTTGCTCTTCGTTGCTTGTCATATTGATAGAAAATATCAGTGTCCAATTTAGTGGAAAAAATTATGCTACTTGGGAATTTCAATTCAAAATGTTCATGAAAGGGAAAGGGTTGTGATGTGGATGGGACTTCCTTGGCTCCAGAGGCTAAAGCGGCAAAGGAGGCATGGGAGACCAAGGATGCCCAAGTTGCTTTTTGGATCCTAGGTTCAATTGACTCTCAAATGGTTAACAATCTGCATTCTTTCTTCACTGTAAAAAAGATGTGGGATTACCTGAAACATGTTTACAATCATAATAATGCTGCCAAGCGTTTTCAGTTGGAGCTAGACATTGCCAACTACAGTCAAGGGAATCTTTCCATTTAAGAACATTATTCTAGGTTCCTTAATTTGTGGGATGAACATTCTACGATTTTACATGCTAACGTTGCCAAAGATTCTTTTATTGTTGTACAAGAGGTTTATGGAGTTAGTCAGAAGGATCAGTTTCTCATGAAGCTCCACCCCGAATTTGAAGTCGTGCGTGCTGCTCTTCTAAATCGATCACCACTCCCTTCTTTGGATACTTGTCTCAGAGAACTACTTCGACTTGTCTAATGGAGCAATGTACCGTGATCGCAACCTTTCTACGGAAGCAATTGCGTATTTTGCTCAACAGAAAGGGACAGGCAGAGATTTGAAACAAGTCCAATGCTACACCTGCAAGCAGTTTGGTCATATTGCTCGAAATTGCACCACCAAATTTTACAACTATTGTAAGGAACGTGGTCATGTCATCACCGCTTGTCTAAGCAAAGCATAATATTGGCGTGCATTCTGAATTCAATCAAAGAAGAAAAGAAACACGTAGAAAAAATAAATTACTTATATATCAAATAAAACGTATCAAACCATGTTCATAAATAAATTCATCTCCACCAGTACAAGGAAGAATAGTTACTCATACTAATCATTTAGAATAAAAACAAGAGTTCAATGAACAAAGCATAAAATAATCAAGAAACCTAAAAGAGACTTGAAAGCCTGATGCTCTCCTTAAATATCACCCCAAAAAAGTTCTAATAGCCAAAGATATCACAAAATAGGTCAAAAACGAGTTTAAAAAGCCCCTGGACCGTCATCTCGTGCGACTGCATGAAAAATAACAGGACTCGCGCAAAAAATCGCGTGGCCCTTCCCCACAGTGTCGAGACTCGCGTGATCGTGCTACATTTGCACCTCGCCCACGCCAAAATTCACGCGGCATTTTACAGACCCGCAACCACTCGCGCAGTCGTGCGAAATTTCAAGGGAAATTCGCGCGAGCTCGCACAACCTTTTCCTAAGAGTGCGTCCTTAGCACGATTGCGCCGATTTCTATAGCGTTTGGCGCGGCCGCGCCACCTCTTGGTGCAGCATCCGAATTTTCTCTTTTTTATCTGATTTTGTCCATTTTTTGCATTATTTTCACCTAGAAAAAGATAAATAACACAAATAAGATAATAAGAAAATATAAGAACTTTATTAACTCAAAATAACAAACTAAATCCAAACAAAATAACAAAAATATAGTATAATTAAGCAAACTAACAAATTACCAAAACTAATCAAAAACTCAAATAAAAACTACTAACTTGTTCCTTGACTTTCTTGTTTATGGACTTTTGTCCCTTGTTTAGTAAAAAAAAAAAAAAAAGTTCACCCTCCATTATAAGTCATCTTATTCACATTTACATTTTACCATAATAAAAGGGAAATTCATGTTTCACGATTGTTTGAAACGAAAGCAATTTTAAGCAAATGCAAAAATTAATAGACACTTATTTAAAATGAGCATGTACATGTACCCAAAAAAAGTGAGCAAGTACAATAAAAATATATAAAGATATAATTAATGCCTTACACAAAATTAAGCAAGAAATTAAGAATACTGTTAATTACTTATTCACGTGAAAATCAAACTCATTTTGAAAAAATTTATGGTGATGCACGCCGAATACTGAATAAATACAATAATAGTGCTCCATAACCATGGGGTCTCATTTTTTATTATTAGGAAAATGTTCAGTAAATACCCGTAGAAACTCAAAATGAGAAAAAAAAAAAGACAAGAAAATAAAAGTAATGATATATATAGGATATCCTTGGTAGAGAAAAAGAAAGTAAGTGAAAAGAAGGTAAAAAGAAAAAAAAAATGAAAAGAAAAAAAGAGAGTAGAAAATGAAATGATTATTAAGTTATTTGGTTTGAAAAAAGTGAAAAGAATTGTGAGAGAAAAGAAAAATGTATATTTATGAAATAACATAAATATCCTTTAGTAAAAATAAAATATGAAAATTAACCTTTTATAAAAAAATACAATTTAAAAGTGTAACTAAAAATATTTATTATTGTAATTATTGATATTTTTATTATTTTAATTATTATTATTAATTATAAATATGGAAGGTATTTTGGTAAAATAACCTAAACATCCCTCTCCTTAATATCATTATCTCGCTATCTTAGCAGAGAAAAAGTTGTGTGTGGGTGCCAGCTCAAATTTTATTTTCTCTTCAAGTTTTATGTTTAACAACCAAAGGAGGGAAAACGCTTTAGATTTTGTGTTTTCTTTGCTCACTTTTCTTTTTTTCTTGGCTTTTTTCTCACTTTCCAAACAATACAATAATGTAATGTGATTGAAAAAGGGAGTAGGGATGGCAACGGGTAGGGGTAGGGTCGAGTGCGGGTTTAACCATACTCGAACCCGAACCTGAAATTATATACCCGAACCCAAACTCTGTTCGGGTAGAAAAACTATACGAGAACCTGAAACCCATTACCCAAACCCATACCTGCGGTAAATAAAAAGAAACCATAAAAAAACCTAAAACCCAACCCATACCTGAATCCGATTACTAACGCAGTAGCAACAACATCTTCATAGTGATTTAAAAAATGACTCTAGAAGCCAATTCAAAATTTCATATTCATGATCAAGATATATATATATATATATATATATATATATATATAAGGATATTTTAGTAATTTAATATATAGGAATCGGGTTTTGGGTAGAGTTTGGGTGCGGGTTTCACCATATCCGAACCCAAATAGTACTTTCAGAATCGGGTAAAACCCGAACCCAAACCCAAACAGAACGAGTTTTACCCGTAAATTCGGGTCGGGTCGGGTACTCACGAATATGAATTTCCTGCCAAAAGGGAGATAGAAAGTAATGAGATATTTGTATGTAATGTTTGTGTCTAAAAAATTAAAGTTTTCTGTTGACTGAACTACACTTTTGATCCCCACTTGTTCATTTGCAAATTTAGTCCCTAATAAAAAAAATTAGCAATATTAGTCCCTGATAGTTGCACTTTTAGTCTTCTTTCTAAGATTTAACGATTTCTGAGTTAAAAAATTAATTAAAATGAAAACCAGAAACATTATGAAATTCATCTTCATCCAGCATCATCTTCAACAACCTCATCTGAAAATCCAGAAAAAAAATAAAATCTAAGATCTTCCATAATCTTCATCAAATTTATTCCATCATCTTCATATTCTTCATCATCGTCCCCAAATTTCTTCCCCCTTCTACAATCATCATCAAAACCCCAAAATCTAACAACAACAACAGAAAGCATAAAATGAAACTCAAATAACGCAATAAGATTCAAAACCCAGATTCTGAAAAATGGAAGCAGCATGCGCATAGGACCCAGAAATCGCAGGTTCTCACCCTCGTCCTCTCCCTATCCCCAAAGTTGGAAACTTTCTCTTTCGGGAGGTTGGGTTTGAAGGTGTTGTTGGTGCATGATGACCACCGGCGAGACCACAACCTTCATCTCTTTCTCCTCTTTTCAGCCTTGCCTTCTTCTCTCTTGCCGATTGGTGCGGCGTTTTCTGGCTGGTGTTTGTTTTATTTTCTGAGTTTTTTTTTAAGACGAATGGGAAGAAGATGAATATATTCATCATCTTTTGTAGGTTTTAAATTTTTTATTTTAAGCTGAAATCGTTAAATTCTTAACGGAAATGAATTGAAAATAAAAAATGCAACCGTCAAATAGTATCGAGACTAATAATGCTAATTTTTTTTGAAATTCTAAATTCATGAAAATAGATAAAATGGTGAACTAAAAATACAATTAAACATTTTTTTATTAACATCACCATTCAAAAAGATAACTAATAAGCAAAAACTTCTTAAAAAAAATAATTTTGCTAATAGGTTTGTAAAATGTGTAATAGGTTTTTAAAAAGACAAAAATATGTACACAGACAAATTGAAAATAGTAGTGATTCTACATTAGAATGACATCAACATTGAAGAAATAGAATTAAAAAGACAGGTTCTGACAAATAAACATAAAGAAGGGGGTTTGGGCAAAATCTTGTTGAGATTTATATATAGAAGTTTAATTATAATTTAATTACATGAAAGGCCTGGCAACATGCCCATTTCTCGAGCATCTAGCATTAGAAAAATGATATAATAAGTTAAAAGTGAAAGATCGATCTAGTTCAAGTGTACTTGCATCTCGAACTTGTGAAGGAACTGGCTTAGTTTATAAGTTAGTTCGGGTACACACATGCAAATGCAATACTAAAATAAAATTATCTTATCATGGAGAAGTGTTGTCTCAAGTGAACTCTGAAGAAAAGGACTTTTATAAAACCCAAATTTATCATATATTAATATGCCAAAAATGGTACTCTCAACGACATAAGATGACACTTCAAAACAGATCTGCCAACGAGCACTTCCAAAAATAAATCAATATATAAATAACAATACAAATTTTAAATAATCCTCTTAATAATCTCATGCTTTTCAAAAAAAAATATTATTAAACAGAGATCATGTTCGTTTGATATGTTGTATAGTATAAAATTTTGATAATATTATGTCGATAGGATTAAATATGATAAAAGTTTAATATTATTAAACATTTGTCTATACATTGTATAACTCATTATATTATTTAAATTAATACTTTTATATGTTTGGTGAAGTATTGAATAATGATAGCTCCTCAAAAAAAAAATGGTAGCTAGTTATAAAAATCAAATATTTTAAAAAAAATGCTCTTGTGGTAGTGATGGCAGTGTTGCTGGGAGGTTGTGATAACAGTGGTGGTGGTGGTGGTGGCAGTGGCGGCGAGGAGTGCATGTGGTGGTGGAAGTGTTGTACGACGGTGGTGGAGGGTGGTGGTGATAGTGGTGAACGTGGTGATGGGGGTGACAGTGATGGCCGTCGTGGATGGTGGTGGTGGTGGCAGCAGCAGTATCAGTGACAATTGTAACAGTGGTGGTGGCAGTGATGATGGTGGGGATGGAAGTGTTGGAAGACGGTGGTGGAGGGTGACAGTGGTGGAGGTGGCAATGATGAAGGGCGGTGGCGGTGTAGAAGGGTGGTAGTGGAGAGTGGTGGTAGTAGCGTTGGTGGTCATGGTGATAGTGATGATGGTGGTGGTCATGGTGGACGTGGTGGTGGCGGCGGTAGTATCAATGACAGTTGTAATGGGGGTGGTGGCAGTGGTGGTGACAAATTAAATAATTTCAAGTAACTTATACGTCATATTTTTATCGGGCTTTATCATATATATGCATGCTAAATTAAACAGTGTATTGTATAAGTTTATACTATTAAACCTAACATAGTTCTTATACTATAAACATCTTATAAAATCAAGGGAATTGAGAGAAAAGTGATTGTGAATGGTATATTTGGATTTTTTTTCTCTTCTCATAAAATCAACTTCCAAACTCACAAGAACTTGTACTCAAAATTACTTAAAAAAGAAAATTCCCCTTAAAATTAATTGTAATTTTAAAATTGGTTATAAAAATCCGAAATATGCCCTAAATATGATGTTTTGGGAGGAAAAGGCAAAAAATTGAAGAAACTAAGCTGACACAGAATGTCAACAAAGTAAGTTATAGGTCCAAGTTCCAACCTCTGGGTAGGCCCCACAACAGAGTGATGGAGAAGTAGCCAGGGTTTGTGGTGCCAGTTTGCATGTCCAATATTAAATTTGAAGCCCTGCAAAACTGGAACCTGATAAAGAAATTCTCACTTTGAAATGGGAAAAAGACAGCACCAAATTACACTTTACAGCCACCTCTTGCAGGCTTGCTTCTCATGCCTATGCCTATTCTCTTCATTGAACAGTGCTTTGTTATTTTTATTTTAGCATCTCCAAGGTTGATTGCTTGCTTAACCTTTTATGATGATTGTGGCAAAAACAAACCAATGTGTTTGTTGGTGGTGCTTGCTCGACGTTTGAGTTGAACTCAGCACACAGTTTTTGCTTTTGATTGTGTTTTTGTTTTTGGAATCAATAAAGTGACCGACAGTACACTGCAATCAATGTAATTATATTGAAAACATGCGCCACATTCCACTCTGAGTGTCAACTACCAAAGGAAGCCATTAAACTATACTTTGAGTAGTGAGTAGTGGAGGTAAATTTGTATGAGCAGTTATAGTTATGAATCAGGATTTTCTTATGAAAAACTCTAGTGTTTAATTTGCATGTGTAGTTATTGTATTTGAATATTTATTAAAAACAAAATACACTGTTCCATTTACATTGTTTGTCATATAAGTGAGGATTCAAATCCAACGGTTACACACATAGGATACCCACCCTTTCTTTCCTTTCCCAATACCCTAGGGCACCTCTTAACCGCCACTGCCACAAGGATATTGAATTTCCTAGTACCGACTTCAAGTGAAGTTAACCAAAACAAACCCCTCATTTTATCCATAAAAAATGGCAATATATAAAACAAAGTGATGCATGATTGTAGTAAGATCTTGCGGTTAAGTTTTGGGTCAAGTTTTAGGTGAGGATAAAACCTCTACATCAAGAGTCAGTCTTTCAAGAGCTCAACCAGGAGTGTCCCACATGGGAAATAACGTGTTACACAAAAAATAGAATAAAATGACTACAATAAGGTAAAAAATAATAGTTAAGAAGTAGACATATAGGTTGGCGATATATAGCAATGGCAATGGCAATATATAAGAAGGTTTAGAGAAAATATTAATAGAATAGCTGAATCAGCTCTCAAACATTGATTTACAGGGAAAGATGACTACAATAACAATTACATCAAATGAAATGATTATTTTTTACAAAGAATCTCATCAAATCTCCCCAGAATGTGTTTGGACAAGAGTCCACCGAGTCTTGGTGTTGCACCCCTTTTAAAAAAGGCCAAATAGATGGCTTTCATATGACTAATGCGGTCGTGGAATTAACTTTTTTGCAAAATTATAAGGTAAGATTGCTTACATTAGATTCATACAGTAGATTCGGATTCGGATCCTTCCGTGGACTTTGAGCATAGCAGCAGCTTTATAGCATTGTTTACCTTTATTCTTGTAAACATTAAGATCACCATGGTGCTTGTTGCTTATGGTCACAAATTAAGTTAGAAGGCAAGGGGAGAAGGGGAGTAACATTTGTTCATATTCACTGTCATGGCAAGGAAATATTAACTAAAAATTTGAAAAGTTTACAAGAGAAGATAATGAATGATATATAAACAATAAAAGGGAGCTCCCTTCAGTCCAAGCAGAGACAAGAGAAGGATGAAATTAGCTCCCGCATCATTCACACATTCACAGTAGCATGTCATGACGACGCCTGTTCTATTGTGTTTGAATGAATGAGTCAGCAGCTAATTCAAATCCCTTACCCATCCATGAGTGGACTGAAGGAAGCTCTCTTATACCATTCACTCCTCATTATACATCTCAAATATCAAACAAACCAAAACCTGATCACAGTGATTTGGGAAGCAAATTCATATGCAATAATCAGATCCAAAATCAAACAAAATGGCACCAAATCAGACAATATTCAAAGATAATTGCAAATAGTAAACCAGGAAACATGCGGCAATCAATGGTAATTGATGGAATTCATGGATAAGATTTGAAGAACAGCAAGTGGAACTCCCTAATTATTAAGCACTGCATTAATTATCAGAAGAGTAATATATTTTAGCAATTATTTCACAAATCCTTGAAGCAGGAACCCTAACCCTAGGTCTTCAAAAGCAATCTCAGAAAACCGATGGAGAAAATACAAGATTTCCTCAAACATTTAGCCCTTTGATTATCATGCACAACATATAGATGCATCAAATCACAGGTGTGTGATAATCAAAGGGTGAACATGTTGTAGTATAACATAACGCAATTAACAAGAATCTGAAATCAAAATGACTTACTGCTTCACCACCGTCCTCATCAAAATTCCACAAAGGGTACCTAAAATCCAAAACCTTCAACCATAGAAAAATATCAGAATGAAAAAATACATAAAACATGAATCAGAAAAACAGCAGAGGATTTATATACACAGCAATAAGTAATTAAGTTAAACAAACCAGAAACACAAAAAAAAAAGTTTATGATCAGAAGCAGAAATCACGGGAGAGAAACTGTTCCAAAGGAAGATCAGAGAGAGAGAGCGGAGTTAAGAGTAGTCAATGTCTTCATGAGAGTCAGGGAAGGGAGTGAAAGTGATTGAAGATCTCAGAACCACACAAATCTGGCAAAACAGCACTGTTTCCAAAACAATAAAACAAAACAAAGGTTATAGCAAAAATCATCTTTTCTCTTTTCCCAGCAAGGAAAATTCATGAAACCAGATATAGAAAAATCAGCACAAGGACTCTCTTTCTTTTTCTTTTCCTGAAACTGATCAAGACCCTTATCACACTGCTTGTACTGTCAATCAAAGGGAGAAAGAAATAGGAGAGTGAAGGTGAAAATGGTGGGGTTCTTGTTACTCCTTTAAGTCCCCCCCTCTCTCTCTATCTTCCAATTGTCACCTCACTTCACTGTAGTGCACTACAATCTATGTAGTAGTGTGTTTTCTCTCTCTATCTGGTTAAAAAGTAGTGAAGTTGGTGGGTGTATATATAGGGTATGAGATGAGATCACCTATGAGACTAGCGGAGAAAATCATGAACCAAAGTAGTACTTGTGATTACATGGTTTACAAATGGGTGACTCACCTGCCATCAACTGTGATCGACAGCTTTTCATTTCCACGTTTTGGAGAGATTACCTTGACCAGAATTAAAGTTAAAAAAAGCTAATTAAAGAAGAGTTTTGATTTCCATGATTAACAACCAGAAGAGAGAGATAATGACGGGTGGTGATTGATGAATGTTGGTGGGGTGTATAGTCGTTTAAGTTTTTTGTTTATTTCAAAACTCTTGACTGTTCAAATTATCATTTTCTAGGTCATAAATTGATATTAGAAAAGTTATATTAAGGTGGATGAAGATGAGAAAAGAGAAAAAGATTGATATAGATTATTTGGCCCTATATTAAGAAAGAGAGAAGGAAAAGAATTAGGTGGTTTTTTCCCCCTTTTATTTGGCTAAATAGAAAAGATAAATAAAGAAAGTAAATTCAAATAAAATAATATTTTAATTTTATCCTAAATAAGTATGATAATAATTATTTGTTCGGTGCAATGTTTCTTCCCAAGCCTTTCAACTCGGACTCATGGCCGATGTTTTAATACATATAATTTGATCGGTTGAGATGTCTTTAACCGGTGGTTGAGAAGCCGCTCAAAAAAGTAAACATAAGCAAACCCACCATGCTTGGTCAATTTAAATTCATTCTTACATTCTCATTATCTCTTGTGGTTCTCAACTAGTGTTATTAAACTTGGTTCAAACATATTATTTTGATTGAAAACCAAGCAAAAAATCATATTTATGCATCCAGCTAGTAAGAAATATATTTTCCCACGAACGCACAATTAAAACTATGAGTCACAAATTATCTTAGCTTTGTCACATGTAACTTGCTTCAAAGTAGAAATATAATAATAAAAAAAATGATACTCTTTATGCTTTATCTATAAAATGATGTCAACACAAGGATTTACATAAATCTACCTTAACTACATTAAAAGTATCAAATTACTTATGTTTGGTAATTGGTACATCCTTGTTATACAAATCAACACATGTGAGAAAGAGTTTGCCAGCATAGGTACATTAGCATGTGAAGATGCACTAACCGTGCAAGATTTATCAGCAATTTGAATTAAGTCCACAACTTGACTCAAATAAACATATAACTGTTTAGGAATTGTTCTAGGAGTAACCTCCTCGGTCCCACTTGAGGGAAGTTGCTCCATAAATTAACTACACTCGATATTAAGTGTCCGAACTGGGGGCTACTATTCTGTGTGTGTTGCTTATTCCACGCACATGCGTGGGAATTACAGAGAGTAGAAGTTTCTTCAGAGGAGCCACGCATGTGCGTGGCTTATTCCACGCACATGCGTGGGAATTGCAGAGGCCAACGTAGGATTACAGGGAGGACACGCATGTGTGTGGCTTTGCCTGCGCACATGCGTGGAGACGTTGAAAAATCTTCAGATTTGATTTGTTTTTTGTTTTGAGTCAATATCTGTTTATTTTAGGATCTGATCTCTTTGGGGATTGTGATAGGGTTTTAATGGGATATTATCTTGTAATATCTGGATCATTAGAATCCTTATATAAGTTGTAACACCGTAACCCTAATAAGAAACTTAGTGAATGAGAAAGGAGCTATAACTACTCTATAGCCGCAGAGGTAGGCAAATTGGCCGAACTGCGTGAACAAACTTCTTATGTGTTCTTTCTACCTTATTTCTCTCTAGTTACTTTGTGCGATCTAGGTGTTATTGCTAACAATTGGTATCAGACGAAATCATGACTTCTGGCGGAGCAAAATTCGATGTTGACAAGTTCAATGGAACGGGTAACTTCGGTTTATGGCAACGAAGAGTCAAGGATTTGTTGGCTCAACAAGGATTGCAGAAAGCGTAGCGCGAGGAGAAACCCCAAGGTATGTCAGACATAGATTGGGCGGAGATGCAAGAGAAGACCACTGGATCGATTCGTCTCTGCGTTTCTGACGAGGTGATGTTTCATATCGCGGATCTCATAACTCCGAAGGCCGTTTGGGACAAATTGGAGACCCAGTATCAGTCCAAAACGTTGATCAACAAGCTGTTCGCCAAACAAAGGCTTTACAGTCTGAGGATGCAAGAGGGAAGTGATCTCTCGAGTCATGTCAACCACTTCACTAACATAATTACGGATCTGTTGCGACTTGGGGGTGAAGATTGACGATGAGGAAAAGGCGACTATTTTGTTGTGTTCGTTACCAAGTTCCTATGATCACTTGGTGACTACTCTTACATACGGGAAGGAAGAAATCACGCTTGATGCCTTCACATCTAGACTCTTGTCTCACTCACAACGGAGATAGAATGTAGAGGAGGGAAGTCAGGGTGATGGTCTGTTTGCTAAGGGGGGTCAAGATCATGGGAGGCAACAAGGCAAGTCTGCTGGGAAGAAGAAGAAACGTTCTAAATCCAAGCAGAAGAAGAATACAACAGAGTGTTATAACTGCAAGCAAGTTGGTCACTGGAAGAGGATTTGTCTGAATCCTTCTAGCTCTGCAAACGTGGCTCAGTCTGATGATTCCGGCAGTGAAGGAGATATGCTCAATGTCTCATCAAGTAAATGCACAAATGAATGGATTCTTGATCGATGCTCTTATCATATGACGCCGCACCGGGAGTGGTTTAGTTCATTCAAGGCGGGCAGTTTTGGAATTCTCTATTTAGGTGATGATAAAACCTGTGATATCACTAGAATAGGACAAATCAAAATTGCTATGATCATGGTGGCACGCGCATACTGGGTAATGTGAGGTATGTTCCGGAGTTGAGGAAGAATCTAATTTCCTTGGGTACCCTACAGGAGAATGGTTGCTCCTTCCGTTCTGATGGAGGTAAGGATACTTTAAAGGTTTTTAAAGGTGCATTAACAGTGATGACGACAAAGCGTACTGCATGGAATATTTATCGCTTGTTGGGGAGCACCGTTGTAGGTGAAGTTGCATCAGTTGACTCTGACAATGATGCAACAAGGCTCTGGCATATGCGTCTGGGCTATCCTAGTGAGAAGGGGATGATGAAACTTCATAAGAGGGGTCTTTTGAAGGGTGTTCGTAGCTGCAAGATGGATTTTTGCAAATTTTGCGTGTTAGGAAAGCAGTGTCGTGTCCGTTTCAAGATCGGGATGCATGAAACAAAGGGGATCCTCGACTATGTTCATTCAGATGTGTGGGGGCCTACTAAGGAGGCTTCTATCAGAGGGATCCATGTATTTTGTTACATTCATTGATGACTTTTCTCGTAAAGTCTGGGTATTTTTCATGAAGCACAAATCTGAGGTTTACAAGAAGTTCAAATTATGGAAGGCTGAGGTGGAAAACCAGACAGGGAGGAAGATCAAATATCCGCAGTCTGATAATGGGACAAAATACACTAATGCACTATTCAAGCAGTTTTGTGAAGAACACGAAATCCAGAGGCATTATTCAGTGAAGAAGACACCACAAAAGAATGGTGTTGCAGAGTGAATGAATCGATCTTTCACAGAGAAGGCTAGGTGCCTTCAATTGCATGAGAGACTATCTAAAGGTTTTTGGGAAGAGGCGATGAACATGGCATGTTATCTTTTCAACAGGTCTCCAAGAGCTTCACTGGATGGAAAGGTTGCAGAAGAGGTGTGGACAGGAAAGCCAATTAATCTTGACAATTTGAGGATTTTTTTTGTCCAGCTTACATGCATATTTCCAGTGATGAACGATCCAAATTGGATCTCAAATCCAAGAAGTGGATTTTTCTTGGCTACACCAAGGGTGTGAAGGGGTTTAGATTATGGGATCAAGTATTGAAGAAGGCAATCCACAATAGAGACGTTGTATTTGATGAACAATGCATGTTGAAGCATAAAGGCTCTACATGAGAGTCTATTCCAAAGGCTGAAACTTCCATTGCTGGGAAGATTTAGCTTGCCGTGGAGTCGTCACCAGTCAGTCCGATACAAGTAGTACACAATGAGCAGACCGATACAGGTTCAGATTCTGAAGCAGAAGATGTGCCAGTTGATTCAGGTGGAGCACCAGATTACAATCTTGTGCGTGACAGAGAGCCTCATCAGATCGTTCCTCCAGTCAGATATGGGTTCGAAGACTTAGCTACATATGCTCTTCTTACCAGCTTTGGAGACCCTTCTACTTTTCGTGAGGCTATGGCTAGCCAAGAGCGAGATAAGTGGATGGGTGCTATGGTGGAGGAGATGGAGTCCTTGAAGAAGAATCATACTTGGGATCTTGTTCAGCTTCCTCTGGGGAAGAAAGCCATCGGTTGCAAATGGGTGTACAAGAAAAAGCCACTAGTAAAATAAAATGAAGGGGAAAAGTTCAAGGCTCGACTAGTTGCAAAGTGGTATTCACAATGGAAGAGGATTGATCGTGATGAGATATTCTCCCCGGTTGTTAGACACACTTATATCCAGGCAATGTTGGCCTTGGTAGCACTTCGAGACATGCATTTAGAGCAGATGGATGTGAAGACGGCAGTGTTGGCTTTGGTAGCACTCCGAGACATGCATTTAGAGAAGATGGATGTAAAGACAGCGTTTCTTCATGGCAATCTAGATGAACAATTGTATATGCAGCAGCCCAAAGGATTCATTGAGTCCGGTCAGGAGAATCTGGTATGTAAATTGAAGAGGTCTTTGTATGGGTTGAAATAGTCACCAAGGCAGTGGTACAAGAGGTTTTATTTATACATGTTGAGGATTGGCTTCAGAAGGTGTGATTATGACTGTTGTGTGTATGTTAGGAGCCTTGATGATAATTCCTATATTTTCTTGTTACTTTATGTGGATGATATGCTTATTGCTGCTAACCACTTGCGTGATGTAAGTGATCTGAAAACCAAACTAGGTAGGGAGTTTGATATGAAAGACTTAGGAGCTGCTAAGAAGATTCTTGGGATGGAAATTCACAGAGACAGAGGAGCTAGAAAACCGTGGCTTACTCAGAAAAGCTATGTTGAAGGTGTGATAAGCAAATTCGACATGAG
Organism: Acmispon strigosus; assembly: GCA_030819835.1. NCBI lineage: Eukaryota > Viridiplantae > Streptophyta > Magnoliopsida > Fabales > Fabaceae > Acmispon > Acmispon strigosus. The sequence continues at coordinate 36,965,600 of JAUAMA010000007.1, forward strand.
TGGTGCAAAAGCTGTGAGTACTCCATTGGCGAATCACTTTAAGCTCTCAGTGGATCAGTGTCCAAAGACAGCTGAGGAAGTTGAAGGTATGTCGAAAATTCTCTATGTCAGTGTTGTTGGTTGTTTAATGTATGCTATGGTCTGCAGTAGACCAGATTTGGCACAAGCTGTGAGCCAAGTCTGCAAGTTTATGTCCAAACCAGGGAAGCATCATTGGGAGACAGTCAAGTGGATACTCAGGTACTTCAAGGATACACCAGATCATGGTATTATGTTCAGTAGTGAACAAGGCGATCCAAGGGTTGTCGGATATGTTGATTATGACAATGTAGGTGACATCGACAACAAGAGGTCTACAACAGGCTATGTCTTTACTTTGGCAGGTGGACCGATTTGCTGGAAGTCGACAGTTCAATCCATAGTGGCCATGTCTACAACTGAAGCTGAGTACATGGTTGTAGCAGAAGCAGCAAAAGAAGCATTGTGGCTTACAGGGTTGGTGAAAGAGTTGGGTGTTGAGAAAGGTGGGGTTCGGCTGCATTGTGACAGTTAGAGTGCCATTTTCTTGGCACACAATCAGGAGTATCATGCGAGGACAAAGCACATTGATGTGAGATTACACATGGTCAGAGAGTTTCTAGTGTCAGGACAGATACGACTTGAGAAGGTACATACTTCTGAGAATGCAGCTGATATGTTGACTAAGCCAGTCACCAGTGACAAGTTCAAGCATTGCTTGGATTTATTACATGTTTCACGGTGTTAAACAGATGTGGGAACACAATCCCAGAGGTCGAGATTCTGGAAGGAAGCAGTTGATCTTCATGAGGGTTCGAGAATTCACCAAGGTGGAGATTGTTGGGAATTGGCTCATAAAGAGACCTGGATTGTCTGCTGTCCATGCATGCGCATGGCTTATTCCACACATATGCGTGGGAATTACAGAGAGTAGCAGTTTCTTCAGCCACGCACATGCGTGGCAATTGCAGAGGCCAACGCAGGATTGCAGGGAGGCGCACGTGGCTTTTCCTGCGCACATGCGTGAAGACGTCGAAAAATCTAGAGATTTGATTTGTTTTCTATTTTGAATCAACATCTGTTTATTTTGAGATCTGATCTATTGGGGGGTTGTGATAGGGTTTTAATGGGATATTATCTTATAATATTTGAATCATTAGAATCCTTATATAAGTTGTAACACCGAAACCCTAATAAGCAACTCAATGAATGAGAAAGGAGCTATAGCTACTCTATAGCCGCAGATGTAGGCAAATTGGCCGAACTGCTTGAACAAACTTCTTCTGTATTCTTTCTGCCTTATTTCTTTTTAGTTACTCTGTGCGATTCAGGAGTTCTTGCTAACCGACACACTTTTTTTATATAATATTAGGGAACCCATAAAATATACATAAAAAGTGTATATAAAAGTAATTATAAAAAGTGAAATCGGATATTTCCCAAGTATATATAAACTCATGGGTAAATGTAACAAAAGAAAAAAAAAAAACTCATGAGTAAAGAACATTTTTTCCGAAAAGGGATAAAAAAAGTAGCAAGAAAGAAAGAGAAGAGAGTACAAATAGGAACACCCCGTATACGTGCATCTAGTCATTATACACACGGATGCATGTTCCTGAAGCTTTCACAATATTTCGTGTACATTTACTTTAGGAAAAAATAATGATCACACACTATCATTTAGATAAAAATTTAAAGAGAAAAAAATAAATGAATAATATTATATGTAATGTGATCAATAGAAAAAGCTGAGAAAAAAACACGAAAAAAAATGAGAAGATAAAATTGAAATGTAAATGTATAAAACCTCTTAATTCTTGGAAACTATGTGAGTCAAGGTACCTCTTTCCTGGATTCCTTATTAGTTGTCACATACATTTGATCCTAAAACATGACCATGTCCTTAATTTGCTATTTAATTTGTTCCTTATTAAGGACAAGTCACAACATATATCATGCCATGTGTCTCAATGTCTCTCCGCGCCTAACATGCCAGTGACACAATTGTGTTTTCTTCTAAACTATTTATTCTGTTTTTATTTGGAGAGGGGGTGTTTGAAAATTCTTCTTAATCTCTTCTTCTGCTTTTGTGTGAACTTAAACCAACATTAAGGTGACACTGACCCTCATGTTGGCTTGTCTAAAAAAGAGGTAGCCATGCACCGCCATCCATCTCTACCTACTAATCACCACAAAAAATGATTTATAAACAATATAAACCCATAAAAACACTAATTTTTTTTCTCTATTTCTCACTTCTTATCATATCACATTATATGTCACATTCATTACTTTTCTTTATTCTATTCCTTTATCTTTTTGTATGTAGACACCTAAGAATGGTCTATGAACAACTCAATCACCACCGAGCTTCAAATGCACTCATGTCATGTGAGACTTTATGCATAGTGTAGAGTGTAGACACGATCTTTGTGGGGTTTGATGTTGGGATAAAATTAAATTGATAAACAAAAGAAGAGCAGAGTTGATGCTTGCTGAGCCTATTAAAACAAGCACGTTTTCAAGGCTGGATTCACGCGGCTGCTTGTTGATGTCCATCTGAATACATTGGATCGGTGCAAGAGATAAAGGTGTACTGATGAATCAAAAGTAACTGAAGAGCAGAAATGGGGGACTATGACTGGGATTAAAGAAATTAGAGGGTGAGTGTGGAAGGGAGGGGAAAAGAAGATTCCCAAGCATTTCTATTTCCATTAGTGTTTTTATTTGGGTTGCTTCTTGAAACTATGAAGTGAGTTGCTATAATTATTGTATCTTAATAGGTGCTCCACCTTGACATAGTAAAATTGTTGTAGTGAGCAATTGTTGCTCAACAAATTAATGAGTTTATTTCTTAAAATATTGTAAAAAAATTATCAAGATTGGGGTAGGTTGGAAATTATTTGTCAAAATGAGGTTGTTTGTGGAATGAGACAACATTTTAACGTGTTTAAAAGCGTTAAAATTATGACTTGTTTGAACAAAGAGTGGAAATCAAAATCAGAATCAGAATCTTTACTGTGTGTGATGGACTGATGGGAAACATGTCAGAACACGTTATAATTATAACGCGTCTGAACACACTATAAAGATAACGTGTTTGAACACGTTAACTTCTTACCCTATTCGAACACGTCAAAATTTTAACGTGTTCCATCTGATTGGTTCCCTCGACGGCAAACCCGTTCCCCACGTCTGCAACCTTCTCCTTCCCCACTCCCCACCCCACCCTTTCCTATACAACCCTTCCCCACGCACTCTTCCCTTCCCCCAACCCCTTTCATCCTATTTAAAAACCCCTCTACCCCACTCCTTCCCCACACAACATCCAACCTCTTCCTCACCTTAAAAAACTCCTCTTCTACCCCACTCCTTCACCACATTTCAGTATAATACTATTTCACACTGCCACCTTCTCAGCCTATTATTTTCTGACATTATGGCGGGAGAAAATGTCATTAATCCAGGGCCACTGAATCCTTCACTTTTGACAAAACAATCTATACACGTTTCCGAGCAAGTCTGGAGCGGGACATATGAAGATAGGATTTAAGAGTCAGACAGGCTCGCGATGCGAAACCCGTTCAAGGTTGAATCATGAGTAATGTTTCTGTTGAAATCGCAGGCCACCTCAGGCGTGCTGGATTTTATGAGTGCACATTGGTGGGCGATGTCATGACATATTTTCATCTCCTTTCTGCGTTAGTGGAGGGCTGGAGACCTGAAACGCACACGTTTCATCTCCCTGTAGGCGAAGCCACTATAACTTTGGGAGATGTTGCTGTGCATCTTGGGCTGAGGATAGACAGTCAGGCGGTTACTGGCCCGACAAACGATGATTGGAAGGAGCTGATTCTGGAATTACTTGGAAAGCCCGTGGGTGATGCGGACATCAACGGGAACCGGTTGAAGCTAAAGGCTTTGTGTGAGAAGAGGATAAGAGTTTCACTCTGTATAGAACTTCACAGTGGTTGGCGGCTGGACTCAAATAATAGATAAGTTGAGATTGCTGAGTGTTTGGCTTAGAACAGTTTGATTGCGGATGATAAACTTTGAAAGTTTGAATGTTTTGTTTGTGTAAAAGTTGCCAAGTTGAAACTGATGCTAAGTCCACTATTTATATCTTTAGCAGGATGTTTAATGGGAGCTTTGCTGAAGATCTTCAAAATAGATCCGTTTGAATTTCTACTCGAATGTGAGTAACAGACACTTATGCATTTGCTACTGCTAATCTTCCAGACAATTAATGTTTCTTCAATGACGGAGGTTGGTATCGTCTGGTAGTGCACTTCACCTTGAACCATATCTTCTACAATTAATGCTCATGCCTTACAACTAAGGGAGTCATTAATGTTCTGACCATAATATTTGAATTTGAACGTTGGGGAGATACGATGATCAGAAAGGCTCGCCGCTAATTCCGTAAAAGCAGCTTGAATTAAGGAATGTCAGAAGATTTGAATCTTCAGGGATTGAGGCGCTTAATTATGTCCTTTTCGTCATTAATGCTCTGAGGAGACAAGTGGTGCTTGACAGCTCATCTTTAGGTTGAACAAACGATTACCTCATGATATTACTTTTTGAACGAGTCTTCAGTCAGCCCAATATTCTTCATATAAATACACTCAGTGACTGATCAACCAGACGTTCATCATAGGCGGACGAACTCTCTCAGGTGGACGTGATCAGCTGGCAGACTGATTCACAGAGGCAGTGGCCGGACGAATTTCTCTACTATCCTTTACTTGAATATCTGCTTTTGATAATGCTTTGTCGAGGCCCACGCAGTGCATCTCCAAGTAAACAAATATTCCTGAGCATGAAAACAATTAAGAAGTTAGAAATACTTAGCGAAATTGTTATTTATCAAAATATCGTAATTCATTAAATTATTTGATTCTAAAGTGAGTTCCTTTGTGTGGTTGTAACTAATTTACTCGTTTATAAGAAAATCATTTGAACAATTTCTTATTTTCAAGTAAATATTACTTGGTAGGTGCTAGATAGCTAACACCGAAGGGCTACCTTGGATCTTATAGATGTGAACGCTATCATCTTCCTGATTTTAGGAGTCAATCTAGTTTTTCAAATCACAATGAGGTATTCAACTATTACCACTCAAGTTTAAGGTGCACAATAAAGAAACATTTGGTGTTTGGAAGAATAGGTTTGCAATTCTACGGAAGATGCCTAAGTTCAAAATTGAAACACAAGTTCAACTAATTTGTACAACAATGGTTATACACAACTTTATTAGGAGGCACGATGAGATAGATATTGATTTCAATCGCTATGAAGATGAGAACATAATTGTTGACACAAGTGATCATAATCATCATGGTGATGTTAACTTGGAGTCCTCCTCAATTTTAAACATATCTTCCTCATCAAAGATGGATCATGTTCGAGATTCCATTATAGATCAAATTGTAATGTTCAAGAACATTAACTAGTATTATAGTTATTTTTCAAGTTATATTGCACTATAATTTATATTTCAAATTGTACATTTTAGTGGCTACTTTATGTTTGTTTGTATGCATGTTAGTTTGATAATTTTTATTGTCCAATTCATATCATTTGGAAATTTTAGTAGTATACATTCATATATTATTATTAACTTTGTGAAATCAATTTAAATGATATTCATATATATATATATATATATATATATATTATAATTAATTTAGTGAAATTAAATTATAAATTAATTCATATTAATATTGTTAAAAAAACTATGCAAGCCTTATGTAATGACTAAAATATTCATACCTATTTTGGTCATTACATAATCAAAATCAATTCTAATCAAAGTCGTCTAAACAAAATTCTATTACAGAAATCAATTTTGGGTAAACGTATCCAAACATAAACCATGTCACTTTAACTCACATTTACTGGTCAGATTCAATTCTGTTAACGCTAATCCAAACACACACAAAATTTGATGAAGGGACCAAAGTAAATGTGAAAAGTCCACGTGGAAGCGTTGTAGATTGGTGACTAGGAAAAAAAAATTGTCTTATCAGTTTTATGATGTCATAAGAGTCATTTTAATTCAAAATAAATTTTTTCAAGGACCAAAACCAATGGGTGTTTTTTTTTTTAGTAAACCATCATTTTGGTCCCTGAAATATCTCACTTATGGCAGTTTGGTCCTCATACTATTTTTTCCCGTCAAGTTAGTCCCTGAAAGATTTACCGTCAGTCAGTCAAGTCCCTGAAAGATATTTCCATTACGTCCCTGGACGGAAAATGACACATCTGTAGTTAATTTCCACGGTGGCAGGCCATGTGGCTGCTGACTTGTCATAATAAACGGTTCCCTCCCAAAAAAACACTGTCAAAGTAGTCCCTTGATAGGTGGCACCATGTGGTTGGTGGATAAGGTGGGAAAACTAGTCCCTGGCCTTCAACTACTAAACAACTGACTCTTCCACTCCTTCATGTCAGTTTAGCAACACCATCAAGCATCACAAAGGAAGAAGAAGAGGTACGACAAGGCTGAATTGCGTCGCCCGTCGTAGAAGGAGAGAGGCCCGAAGGGGTTTCCACAGTGTGCGTGGGAGGTTGGCTGCGGAGTGGTTTTTCGAAAACGCCAAGGTATGTATTTTCGTAACCTGCAATTGCATGTTTTCAGGTTTTCAGTTTGGTTTTCTTCCCCCTTTTTCCTATCTCTTTCGTTCCCCTAGAAGTAGATGCAACTTGTAGTTAGGGTTTTGACCAAAAAATTCAGGGTTGTTGTTCCTGATTTTTTGGGAAATTTTTGGAGTTTTGAAGTGGTTAACATTGTAGGGAATTAGAGTTGCTTTTTCTGGTAGTATGAATAAGTTTGATGTGTTGCTGTTTCTGTTGATTTTAGCAAAGACACAAATTTGTGATGTTGAAACCCCAATTTTTTCACAATCTGATTGCTATTGGTTGTTTTTCAAAATGTAGATGGAACAGAGTATAAATTTGGTATTGCACCATGGAGGAAGAATCAGTGTAGAAGAGGACAGTGGAAGGGTTAATTACTATGGTGGGCAAACCTGTGTGTGGGAGGACATAGACTGTGATACGCTTAATCTCTTTGTCCTAGAAGGAATGGCAAAAGCCCATGGTTATCACAAATTTAAGGACATATGGTGGAGGAACACTCAGACATATGTTGGGTTTGAGCTCATCAAGATTGATGGAGATGCTCATATTAGAGACATGATCATAGTTGCTAAGTACAATGGTGGGGATGTTGAGGTATTCTTTGAGCATCCTCCTGACACATAACCAATTGCGGTCCAACTGCCACATGAGCTGGATCCTGCAGATAATGATGATGATGGTCTGATAATTGTTGGTCCTTCAAACAGAGTTGGAGTGGGGGCTAATGAGACTGTCATTGGAGATGAGGCTGTTGGTGGAGATGAGGCTGTTGGTGGAGATGAGGCTGTGGATGGAGATGAAGTTGTGGTTGGTGATGAGTATGTGATTGAAGATATGATTGTTGATCAAACCTGTAATGCATGGAGTGATGAATATTCACAGGATTTAGAGGCAGTGATGGCTGTCATTGAAAATGAGGAGCATGTTATTGACAGTGCTAGGAAGGCCAAGAAGGCGGTGAATGAGAAGAGAAAGACAATAAGAAAGGGCAAACAAGTCAGCACCAACAAGGGAGGGAATAGGCAGAGGGACATGGAAAGTAGTGAAACAGAGTCTGATAATTGTTATGGTATTTATTCTGATGATGGCCATTTTGATTCTGACAGTGCAGGCTTGGTTGATCCATCAGAGGTGCAGCAGCAAGAGTGGTCATGTGAAGAAGGGAGCATGAACTACCACAGTGAGGAGCTTAGAAGCCCTGTTAGCTCCTGTGATGAAGGTGGCAGCTCAGCCACTAAATTGGTTTTCCCCCAATTTAGAGATGATGCAGATTTTGGCAATGTGTTTATAGAGGTTGGTATGAAATTTTCAGATCTGCAAACATTCAAGAAAGCTGTTAGGGATTACACCATTGAGCTGGGGAAACAAATTAAATGGGTCAAGAATGACAGGGAGAGGGCCACGGCAGTATGTAAAGCTAAGGGTTGCCCGTGGAGGATCCTATGTGCTTGGAGCAAGCCCCAAAAAAGCTTTCAGGTTAAAACTTTTGAAGACACACACAGCTGCAGCAGAGGTTTCAAGAATAATCAAGCAAATACCAAATGGGTTAGCCAAAAACTACAAGTTAGGCTCAGGTCTCAACCTTCACTGAGCTACCTTGAGGCATTTGATTATATGAAGCAAAACTTTGGAGTACATCTGGATGAAACCAAGATATACAGGTCACTGAAAATGGCTAGGAAAGCAGTGGAAGGCTGTGAAGCAGAACAGTATGCCAAATTATGGGACTACAACCATGAACTCACAAGAAGCAACCCTGCCTGTTGCTGGATCTGCTCCACAATTCAAGAGAATATACATCTGTCTGGATGCATGCAAGAGAGGAATGAAGGCTAAGATGTTTAAAATTATTGCCTGTTAATTGTTTTAGAGATCAATAATTACATTTAAAATAACAACAGTGCTGAAGTCGTTTACAATTAGAAAGGGATATAATATTCATCATAACCACACAAAATGCATTTCATTAGGCACATCACCTGCCTATGTACCCTACTACAATGAAACCCCATAACCCAGGCCCTACATCAAGACACATAAACAACAAAAACCATGACACAAAACACAAACAGCACCACCAAAGCTAGTCCTATGACCATTGCTCTCAATAACCTCAGATCTTGTGTGACACTTTCAATCTTCAGCAACATTAATCGATTCACTACCCTAAGTTCTTCAATCACAGCTTCATTCTTCACCACAGCCTCCTTCAAAATCTTCAGATCATCGATCACAGCTTCTATCTTCTTAGACACATCTTTCAAAATCCTGGCCTCATCATCTTTCGAATCCATTTCATTGGTATCTTGTGTGATTCCCTCATCTTCATCTCCAACCCAAAGGAAATAATTGCAATTTTTGGGATGGTTCTGCAAACAAATCAAAATAGCTCAGACATTGAATACCATCAACTATAACAGGGTAAGAGGAGAAGCTCACCTTGGGTAAATGACATCCATACCAAGGTCTGTCTGGGTTCCATTCTGTTATGGAAATCCTCACTTTAGCCTTCACACCACAATAGCAAGCAACTCCTCCACCATTTACAGAAGAGGATTCTCCATCGCGAGCTCTCGTCCATGCCCTCCCTTCAACTCGAGATTTCGAGCCTGCTGTCATGGTAAACAAGAAATTTGAAGGGGATTAACCACGATTCGAAGGTCGATTTGGGTTATTACAGGGATTCAGAGAGGGATTTTGAAGATCGAAGAACCTAGGGTTTCTAATTTGGGGATTTTGGGTGTTATGATTTGGGTATTTTTTGTATATGGAGCTGAGGATTATTTTGACGGATTCGAAAACTTCAGATTCTAACCGCTGCTGCTGACATGGCCTGCCACCGTGGAAATTAACTGCAGATGTGTCATTTTCCGTCTAGGGACGTAACAGAAATATCTTTCAGGGACTTCACTGACTGACGGTAAATCTTTCAGGGACTAACTTGACGGGAAAAAATAGTATGAGTACCAAACTGCCATAAGTGAGATCTTTCAGGGACCAAAATGATGGTTTACTCGTTTTTTTTAGGAGTAGAGAAAAAGTCATATTTAACCTTTGTTTTTTCTTACACGCGAAAAATAATAATTTAATACATTTTTTTTTCTAACATAATATAAGACAAATTCCCTGCAAATCGCACGGGTTTAGTTGGATAAACCCGGTGACGGTGATACCTGTCATTATTGATTGTGGGGAGGTTCCTGATCGGATCCGGATTTGAGGGAGGAGGAGGAGGAGGAAGCACCGGCGAATATTCCAGAGGGATAAAAACCGCGGAGGTTGGTGGCGGTTCCGTTCGTTCATATTCCTAGTGCGAATCGATCCAGAAAGAAAAAATCCAAGCTGGTTTGATTTCGATGGCGTATAGAAGGAGACAGCACGGAATTTCAAGGCATTCTTCTTCGACCTTCGAAGACGAAGCGACTCGGAACCCTAACACCGTATCTCCACCTTCTTCTTCTTCTTCTTCTTCGCCGCCGAATGAGGGCGACGGCGACGGTGACGCTTCCTCCTCTTCGTCTTCTTCGCTTGCCGCCAAAGCCATCAGGGCTTCTTCGGCGCGGCGCGACTCTTCCCTCTCCTCTCTCTACGGTCAATCCAACCTCTCCAATGCTTCTCGTGCTCTACCCACCCCAACCGCTCCTCCCTCCTCCCAGGTCCCTCTCTCTCTCTCACACTTTTTTTATTGTGCTGTTTTTCTACAAAACTTTGATAATCAGGGGATGTTAATCTAATAAAGCGTTTTCATTTATATACATTTTATCCATGTGTGTATATAGTGACAAGTTGCTTATGAATTTTTTGTGAGATTGGTATATGATTTTTTTTTTTGAAATAGAAGAAAATTAGAGAATTATAGAGCTAGAGGATCAGGATGAGGATTGTCCTAAAGAGAGAGGAAAGTTTGAAAAGAGTTTCTCAATTCTTGTATGTATGTGTCAAAGAAACACCCTTGCTTGAAATATCCTTAGTACAATGCCTGGAGAAGTAGAAAACTATTCATATCTTAGAGCAGATTAATTGAAAGAAAGCGCTTTGCACCGCAAGCCAGCTTACAGGCAAGAACTATTATTGTACATTACCTCGGACATAGTTGTTCGTGGTGCACTGTTGTCCGTGCAACAGCGAGTGAGTGCCGCAGGGCGATGAAAGCACTCTTGCATTATAAGGTTTATGTTGCCCTGTTTGGCATTAGCGATATAAATTTTACATCGCACTGTATGGTCAGCTTGAAAATGACATCAACATTAATGGAATCATTTAAAACTTATTCTGAATAGAGACTCTATCACGTGCAAATCCTTAGAAGACCTTCATCCCAGCAATGTCTGGCCTTGAGGCTGATAGTGTTTTCACACACACACACACACATATATATATATATATATATATCTGTAATTTTATGAGGATGCTTTACCTCTTCTTTTGTATTTCTCTCTCTTGGTTGATGAACTTGATTTAGTAGATAATAGCCCACAGCCCACATATCAAAGCTGCTTCTTCTTTTAATTGTAAATGCCATATAATCAAAGTTCCTAATTTCTTATATTACAAAAAATTAGATTCAGTTTCTGCGAGATCTATCTGTTACAATGGTTGCATGGGACCTAAAGCTAACGCTGAGTTCGTTGTTCATGATTGGAAATGCATGTTAACATATGCTTTTCTTTCTGTTTCCTTAATCCTTCAATTTTTTGTTCTTTGGATTCTACTGAATGTATCATTCTGTTGATTCAAGATCGTAGTCTCATTTTGCTAAGCATGGTATATTCACTATATTGTATGTAAATATAGGATTCAAGAACCTATGAATATACTTCTATGAAGAATTTGAATGAGTCCAAGAATGGATTTTGGGGCACTTTGGCCAGAAAAGCCAAATCTATTCTTGAGGAAGATAATGAAACCCGGCAATCTGAAATGCCTGGGACGGTGAGATCACAAATGCCGGGTTCAGCATCTAGAGGCAAGGTGAGTTTATAATTACATCTCAAGTCCTCAATGAGGATATTGCTTTGTATGTTATGCTATAAAAAAAGTCTGATATGATTTCACTGATTTGTAACCTAAGTTTTAAACATGGTCAAGATTTTTGAAGGCTCATGTGGTGGGTTAATCATTGTAATTTGTAAATAGTCATATTCTAGTAAAATTTGTAATTTTTGTTGTTAATAAGAAAGGTGCTTTGCATTTTAAAAGAGATAACCGTGCGAAAAAAGTTCTAATTATACAGACTAGATGGTTAAAGTATGGTTGAGTTGTATAACTGCATTTCATATAGCTATTTATTTATTTTTAATAAAAAAGAAGATTTTATGAGATAAAAATAAAGAAGGGGAAATACAAATGAAAGTAGCATAAGGAATCCTACAATGTAACATTAGAGTACAATGGTGAAAAAATGCTGCTCTATATCCAAGTTTGAGATGGCAACTCTGTTGAGATAGTTAATTACATTGTTGTTAAATATTGGCTATAGTGGCGCTATAGTGCTATTGTGTTGTTATAGCACTATTACGTTGTGGAAACTATGAAATCCGTTATCGTGACTACATATCGTTGCGGAATCTGTGAAATTGGCAATTGAGGCTGCGATGAGCGTCGATGATATGGCGGACATTGCTGGTATAGCAGAAATTGGTGCTTAGTTTTTTTCCCCTTTTAAACCAATTTGGAAAGGGGACTTGTACAGTACTTTTTCCCTCCTAATTCTCTTCCAGTCATGTAAACTAAAGAGATCTCACTCCTCCAACATTACGGTCCAATGAGCCTCCAACACATCGAACAGCCTCCAACCTCCTGCTGTCATCTTTGCCCAGTAGAGTAGTTCCGGCGAGTCTTAAATGTATTAAGTTTAATTCCTCTGTTTTTTCTTCTTCTCCCATTTCACTCTGTTCATTGTTTTCTCTTCCTCTCTTCTTTTTCCTATCCCCTATTTTTTCATCATCTCATCTCTTTCTGTCTTCTCCCTTTCCATTTTCTATTCTTTATTTTCTCTTCCTTTTTTTATTCTTTTTGATCTCTTTTTTGATCTCTTTTTTTTTTCTTCCTCTAGATTTGTTCTTTTATGATTATTTTTTAGTGATTTTAACAGTATTTTATCTTGATCAATTGAACTTTTGAGTTAATATTATGCCACCTTTTTTGAGTTTGTTTTATTTTTATGTAGCTTATTTTTATTTACATACAGCTTAATTTTTTCAATATATATTTGATTTTATTTCAACTTCTATGCCATTTCCGCTATTTGCCTGCAACGGTATGTGCTATATGGCATAGCAGATTTTTAGTTTTCTGCAACTTTCTATCATCCCTGTTGATAACACTGGCTGAAGACCAAAGAGGAGCCTTGTACACCACATAGATGTTGTTTTTTAAATTGAATTATTGTCATATTCTTTCACTTGACTGTAAATTAGCTGGTTGTTGTTCATTAGTTTTGAACATTAAAATTGGATGCTATTGTCATTCTCCATGTGTAGTTCCAAAATTTGGATCACTTAGAGGAAAGCAATCTCAAAAAGGACAGTCCAACATTTATGAAGGGATTAGATGCTATCACATCTTCTCTTACTCATATTGGTGGCACCATTGGTAAATCTTTGGAGGTGAGCTTTGGTATATACATTTTTGCTAATGTATTATCTTTCCCTGTGTAATTATTAAGATGTTCTTCATGGTCGTCTTCCATTCCATCTCTAAAAATGTGTTAGATCTATATTTTCATTCTCCTTAGTTGTTGTTGGGATTGAAATTGAATGTGGGTCTTTTTTATTTCTACTTAAGGTTGTTTACTTATGTATATGTCTTTTGGGCTAAGGCATATGAAGATGGTGGTGGGAATATATTAAAGTAGGTTGTAAGGTTATTAAGCTTGAGGTGCAAATTTCTCTTTCCCTTCCCCTTCCCAAGAGGATATACTAGGTGATCTTATTAGTACCCATGCTAATTCATGTTTGCAGGAAGGTCTTACAAAAGTCGAGAATCGAACTTCAGATATCATTCAGGAAACTCGTAAACATATCAGGAAAAATCCTGGAAACGTTGCAGGACAAAATCAGGAGACAAACCATTCAACTATGTACCAACAATCCCAATTGCGGAATCCGATGTCATCAATGCAAACAGACCAAGAACTTCAACTGAAGGCATCTCGCGACGTAAGGTGGCAACTATGTATGATATTTTAATGTGGTAATTGGTAAAAATATTTGAGTAGTTAAGTAATGTTGCATCAAACTTAAACATTCTTCCTGTTTATTTTTGAAATTTATCTCCCTTTCCCCCCTTGGTTTTTCCTAAAATATACTACATCTGTACATTGTTTGTGCTGTAAGAGTAAATATCTTGTGTTATCAAATTCCATAGATCCAGAGAATTGCGACATGATTAAAGATAGAGAGTTTGACAAAATACCGAGACAACCACACATCAAAGTACAAAACATGAGTACCAAGAAAACAAAACATTACACCTTTGTAGATAAGGAGTGTAGGTCAGACAGATGGAAAGCAATTGTTTTTCTTTTCTTATATATTGAGCTTTGATCATACATATCCATTCACACTTTATCCTTTAAAGTCCACATTTTTTCTTATTAATTAGTTGATGTTATATAGAATTTAATTTTTTATGTTCCATATAACGGAACTTGGAGACACTTGAAATTTGAATATTATGTGTCGGATTTTTTCTTTTTTAATGACTTTTAGGTTATTTTTCCAGTTTGGATGGAAAGATTTTATAATGCATTATCTAGTTCTTTTGAAAAAATTATTTTTCAAAATCAGTTTCAGATTTCTTACAATTAAATGTTTTATGAAGTGCTCAGCCAAAAGCCAAGGAAAAAAGATGGAAGAATGAGAAGATTTATCTATAGAGGGTATCCTTTGTGTTCAGTTCTTAAAGACCTATAGTGCTTTAGTTAGTTGTATTTTTTCTTTAATACCATTCAACTTACCAATCATCCAGGTCTGATCACAAACATAAGTAGCCTTGTGACTTTCTGTTTTGGATAATATTAAACCGAAATTTCCCCCCTCCAAAGCAATACTGTGTACTAGCTTTTCAACATAGGTTATCTAATTCCTTAATGCTGGTTCTGCTCTAATTTCCATTGAATATACATCTTAAAAAATTCATGTTTTCACCTTCTAATCACTAATTCTCACTCACAAAATCCATTCGGTAACCAATAATCATTTATAAAAAACATTGTGGCCCTAAAACTTACACAAGGTCATAATATTCTGAGGTCTGTCGTCTAATGGACATGAAGGTTTGCAAGAGTAAAAACTAAAAACTAGTATTTTGGTGTTACTTTTAGGTTTCTTTCACCTATTTCTTACGCCTTTACTGTTCTTGTATAGTGCATTTTTTGTCTTTTCAATAGTTACACAGGCGTTTCTTTCTTATTTCAATGTAAAGGATTATCATTACCATCATTGCCTTTATGTATCCCTCCTTCCCTCCCTACCCAAAGAAAAGAAGTTGATTTCCAGTTAGTTTGTTTCTTAATCAGAAAGCATGAACAAATTTATTCACAACGTTGTAGGTTGGTATCATCATAAGATAATAGCTCCTATGATATATATCTTCTCAATGGGATGCATTTTTGCCTTTTGGTTTTTGACACAGGTTGCAATGGCAATGGCTGCCAAAGCAAAACTGCTTCTTCGGGAGTTGAAGACTGTCAAAGCTGATCTAGCTTTTGCAAAGGATCGTTGTGCTCAGCTAGAGGAAGAAAATAAAATCCTTCATGAGAATCGTGAAAGGGGAGATAGCCAAGACGATGATGATTTGGTATGCCTCTCTCTCTACTGTTACATTGTTTAATTTAATTATTTTCACTTTTATTAGTCTTTCAGTGACTTATAGAAGGTTATCATCATCTGATGTTCATTTCACATATTTTATTTGTTTGTAAGACAGACACACCCCTTTCCTTCACAAACTCATTTTGTAGACACAATCAGCTATTGCTTTTGCCTTTGGTTACTAATCACAGTGTGCCTTTTATGAGTATAGTGAACTCCCCAAATTCTCTGCATAGCTTCAGTTATGGTCCCTCATCAAGCACTAAAAGGACATGACTTCTAAAATTTTTAAGGACTAAATTAATAAAATTTAAATAGGAACTAATTGCAAAGAAAGTCATATTTTTAGAGGAAAAATTAACCCCCAAATTTTTTTGACATTCGCCCTACTTGCCCTGCCAAGACTTCGGATAAAAAGGAACCAAGATTAATTTGAGGTTAACCCAGCTGTGCTCTATAATTCCTAATCAGTTCATTTGATTTGATTTTCAGATTTTATCCCTCTTTGTGTCTATGGAAAGTGTGCTCTGAATATACTCATTTCACCAATGTTTTCTATATTTTTTGTGATAACTTTTTTTCATTACAGATACGACTTCAACTTGAAACTCTTTTAGCTGAAAAAGCTCGGTTGGCTCACGAGAACTCAGTTTACGCCCGTGAGAATCGGTTTTTAAGGGAGGTCGTTGAATACCATCAGCTTACAATGCAGGATGTTGTCTACTTTGATGAGGCCAATGAGGAAGTGAGTGAAGTTAACCCTCTTAACTTCCCGGCAGTCATTACTCCATCTGCAACATCCCCATCATTGTCTCAAGAAGCCAACCTTAGCATAAGTTCAGGATCAACAAGAGGTACCTCATGCCCCATATCCGAAAAGGATGCGAAGAGTTCTGAAATGATTTTAAAGGATGTAAAGAGTTCTGAAGGCACAAGAAGTATTTCTTATACCACAGGAAATGATGCAAAATGACATGAAATTCGTGTGTTTTGTGATGGTGATGCACCGCATCTTGATGCTGTTTTGATTGGTTGTTATTTATAGATTGCTCTTTTTGGGCATCGTGGGTGACATTACCTTGATGTAAGTTTGTAACTTGTATTCGTGTAACGTAAGTTTCATTTTTTTAATTTTTGACATACGTATATGACCTAAAGCAGTAAGTTTCTCAAGAGGAAGAGCAAATTTGCCCCTAAAACAGGTTTCTGTATACAAAAGTAGTGTTCTTTCACAAGTTTACTCCATATTTGCGTTTGTGCGTCATAGTGGATAAGTAATCGTGAACATGAGTTTGATTATATTCGTTGAGGCACACATTTATTGAGTATTATACATTAAAAGTATTTTGTTTTATATATAATACAGGGTTCTCTAAACCACTTAAATATTGGGTAAAATCACTCTTAGTCTAAGGTGGCCTAATAACCAAGATAAATATTGGATGGTTTAGACAACCCCATATAGATAAAGCTCAATATAAACCATTGCTAAAGTTTTAATCATGTTTTTAGGGATCAGGATCATCTCAATTGTACTCTTATGTTTCTTCAAGTTGAAATTTTGTGTCTTTCTTTCATTTTATATTTATTTAATAGATAGACTTTTTTAATATTTATGAAGAGATATACATAATTGAGATTACTAGAGAGGATTTCTAATCCATTTTCTTAGTATTAGCCCTTGCTCCACATACATGGAAATTGCTACACCCAAATTAAATTTGAATTATATTAAAGAGTTATAACTTGATAGAAAAAGTTATAAATGCAGCCAATTATATAAAATCGGATGATTTGAAACCTTAACAACTTTTTATTCATGTATTTAACTAATAAGTAGTACAATAAAAAGATGTGTGTCATACATATTTGATACAGACTTGACATGGAATATAGAATCCACACTTTATTTCATGTTTCTTACATATTAGTTACTAGGTCGTTCTACATGTGTCCTGTTTATCATGTGATGATTTGATTTCACCAGCCTCCTCCTCCACGCCGGCCACCCCAGCCTCCGCCACGTCCCCAACCTCCTCCATATCCCCAGCCTGGTCTACCGTAACCCCAGCCTCCACGCAATCCCCCGCCACGTCCCCAGCCACCGTATCCCCAGCCAGGTCCACCACCGTATCCCCAACCTCCACGTCCCCAGCCACCGTATCCCCAACCAGGTCCACCGTATCCCCAACCTTGTAATCCAACGTCTGCCTTCGATTGCTCTACTGTAGTACCATCTGTATGCATATAAATTATAAATTATTGCACGCATTGTGCAATACACAAAGAAATGGTGCAATATTTATATATATAGAGAGGATGTATCATATGAGAAATATGTTTTTACATGAGAAAATGAGAATAAATCATGATCCTTAGATCTAATTATGAATGGTAAAGATTAAAACAACTTAATAGTCACATGACTTAAAAATGTCACGTCACTTCATGTTTTAATCTTGATCATTCATGATTAGATCTAACGGTCATGATTTATTCTTACTTTCTCATATAAAAATATTTTTCTCATATGATACATCCTCTATATATATATTATATTCCATCCTTTAGAAACGAGTTATGACTAGTTCGAAAAGATTTTTTACATGACATGAAATCATCGATGTTATATATTGCCAAGAAAATTAAAGTTGCGAGAAATGTAAGAAATGCTTATGTGACAAAATTAATTGTGTTGTTTGATAGAAATCATGTGGATAGTAAGTGACAATTAACTATCTTTTCTTGTGTTTATTATAATAACTTTTTTTCCCCAAAGTATCATCTCAACCGACAACTATAAGAGTAATTCCTTAAGACTCGAAAATCTTATTAAGTAGGTACATAATTCCAATAAATATTTCTCTATATTAACTTTTATATATTTAGATCTTTTTCTATTTCCACAAAGTGCAACCCTAGATAAATAGTTGCATGCATGGGATCATTCTTAAAATTTCAAGAGAGTGTAATCTAGGCACTGGATAGACTTGTCTTTTGTGTTGGCTAGGCTTTGACTACTTCTTGTGCTCAAGTTTTGTACATTAATGATCTTTTGGCTTATCAAAAAATTATGGCACTCAAGGCTTAAGTAGCTGACTTTTAATTTTATAAGCACTTAAGTAGTTGACTTGTATATAAAAAAAACAAATCAATACCATGACCAACATAAAATATGAAAGCAATTGTACTTGTATGTTTACTAATGAATGAATAACCATTAAATTTCAAGATGTTTATTAGCGTTACTGAATATAGGGAATTATGATGAATAAAAAAGAAACTCGCTTATTCGTGTATACCTTCCTTTTCATCTTTGGATGTCTCTGTTGCAAGAACAGTAGAGATAAGAAGCAGTGCGCAGAGGAAGCACAAGAAGAAAAAGGGTTTGGTATTCATCTTTAGTATTGAGGTTGAAACTTGTTATGCATGTACGAAGATAGCATTTTCTCCACATGTATTTATAGTGATAATGGGAAAAGATAAGTGATGGAATGTAAAACGGAATTTAAGTAAATGACAGTGGTCATTTAATTCATTTACTCAAATTACGATTTGTCTGTTGCATAGTGTTTGGCTGATTGCGAGGGTTGAGGGAGGAGGTTCGGGTCAACGAGCCTTATCAGCACCTATACTCAGCCATTGTAGGTTTAAACTGGGACGCGTGTGTGAAATTGAGGTAAGCAAGTTTATACTGTCTGGATGGAACTGAATGGTGTTGGCATATCAAGTTTATGATGTAAAATGTCTTCCTTCAAAAAAGTAGAGAGAATATAGGAATTCAAACATAGAGTTTTACATGAAGAACTCTTACTAAATAAGGAAAATATCATGGTGGAAGAGTTGACTGTATTTATTGGTGTTCTTTCTAAAATGAGACTGCTCGAATCTCTTTGCTTCCGGTGACAGTGCACGACTTAGGCTGGCTCAGCTTGTACGGCGGAGCTGCGTTGACACGATGGGTGATGTATCTGCGGAAGATACTCCGATGCTCATGTCACTGACAAAGAAAAGAGAGAATCTCTGAGTCTAAGAAGAACTCAAAGTGTGGATAACGCGAGTAATGCATGCATAAATGAATAACTACACATGTATTTATAGGCTCGATCTCCATCGTAATTGTCTATGCAAGTCGTTACGAGCCTTATAGAAGGACTTTCGGGATCATGGGTACCCCAGGCAACCTTGTGTGATTGTTAATAAATGAGTCGTCATATGGCCGATCGACCTTAGTTGGGATGAGACGTTCCTTAACTAAAGTCATCTGGTCGACCTCTATGGTGCTCACTTAGTAGCGAGACTTTTGGAACGACTGAGATACTATTGAGCCTTTTTGCCTTTTGGACTGTCCGGAACAATTGGAAAAGTTATGAGCTACTCAATTACATCCACCGAAAAGAGAGTCTTCTCAATTAGTTTTTATTGCTCATTTCGTCTTATATGTCTCAACCACTTCATTTTTTGACAGTAATTGACACAGTTCCGGCAAGAATTTTCTGCAAGAATGCTGACTTTAACTTCTTCTTTGCCCCCATCGTTGTGTGGCCTCCTTCCTTCGCAGTGGTTGGCAGAACATGGGATGAACAATACAAGTTATCCGGTGATAACTTGGAAAAACAATGACCCAGTGAACACTTAACAAATGTGATGTTCAAAGAAAAAGCTCATTGACAACTTGAAAGTTCAATACTCTAGAGAGTATTGACTCTAACAAGAAAAAATAGAAGAAATTGCAAGAGCTTGAAATAAACAATAAGATCAACTGAGTTAAATTGCAAGAGAGAATAAAATTGGAGGAAAATATGATGCACTTAAAATGCATGATTAAGACCCTCATTTCACTATTATTTTACACCCATTTTATGCACTTAGTATTTAGAACTCACGTGCTTTCAAGTGTATTTGCATAATGCAGGTGAAAGGAGTAATAAAGTGGAAAATAGTGAAAAAAGTGTAAAAATGGACGTAAAACATGGACTTTGACGAGTTGACGAAGGACCACAGTCGTGCTAGCCTCTAGTCACGACCGTGCTGAGAAGAGATAGGAGTCCACGCCCCTGCATTACTCCAAAATGTCCATGTTAACGTAATTAAAGCTAACACGACCGTCCGCTGAAGCCACAATTGTGCTTGATCGCGCCGCTAGAAGGAAACATGTAAGGAGCCCAGCATGACCGTGCTGACTAGACCACGACTGTGCATCACTGAACAGAGTCTCGAGTTAACCTAATATTTTCTATATTAAGAGGTCAAAACACATAGAGAACACAAGAGACACTTAGGGAGAAAAATACTCAGAGCATAAAAAGGCGGCAACAGAGAAAGATTGCAGCAAGGGAAAGGGACTAGATCATTAATTGATTATGTAATATGATCATAGCTACTAAGGATATTATGATTTGTAATTTTATTTCTATGAGTAGCTAAATCCTCTCCCAGGGTTGCAATGTAGGATTTGATTTATACCTTGATTTATTATATATGTTATAGTTGTTATTCAGCTTTTTTACTGCTTCTTCATTCTCTATTAAGTTCTTATTTCATATGGCATAATTAATCATGACAATAGTAATTGATTTAATCCTGATTAAGGGAATTAATTATCGAATGATAAAATAGAATGAACATAGGAGAATTAATAATAATCCGCTCCTAACAAGAGGTTTTATGATTAATTCTTGTATGTTCCCAATTTTCTATGCATCTAGGTAGTGAAATACCCATAAGACACTTTATACACTTCATGTATGCTTTCATGATCACCTTACAATGACGTTTGCTTGTAAGTTAGTGCAGTCGAGTAGGACAATTAGCAATAGCTTAACGGTGCATTAATTAATATAAGAAGGTATGATTGACACGATAATCAACTAAGATTAGCATATATAATAACCGGGGGGGGAGATGATCCAATATTATTGCAATTCTGAAGCTTTCTTAATCCAATTCTCTCTTAATTATTTTTTGATTTCTAGCATGCGTATAACTCAACCAACCTTCAAAACTCTGAACCTTAACTATGATTCACACTTGGGGAGTGGTAGTTTCCTAGTCCCTTGGGTACGATAATCTGGGACTTCAATCCTATATTACTTGAGTTATAGGGTGCACTTGTCTCTAAAACAGTGTGTGATTCTAGCGCGACAATAGACATAAGACTTTTTCAGACTGTTCAGTAGTAAAATGACCACCCTTGAGTTTGAGTTTTGAATTCCTATTTATAATTTTTAAACAATAATTGAAAGCTAGAGCATACAGATGACATTGAAACTACAAAAATCTAAATCCATACAACTGACATCTTCATGAAGCTCGAACATGGACAACCTCTCCTAATAGTGGGTAAATTCTTATCCTTCTGTAGGTGCTTGAAATTGGTTGGTTCGACTTCGAATGACTTCGAAGATTTTGCCTTAGCTTGACTGAGAAGCTTGAGCTTTGGCATCTTGAGGTCACCTTCGAATCTGGATTTGTGCCTTTTAACTCTTTGATGCACTTCAACCTTCTTGCATACCTCAAACCTTGAAGAGGCTTCCTGGTTGGGATGGCTTCGCATATACTTGAAGATTTCAAACTTAGGTTGATTTGCAAATCTTGAAATTTAACCTCTTAGAGCTCCCATTGAACCAACCTTTGTGTTTGCCATGGTCTTGAAATTCTTCCTTCAATTGCATGACAATGCTTATCACTAAGTGAGCTTTTAAATTAATAAGGTATTTCTTCCATTTTAGCCACTTTTGAAATTTTAGTATTAATATATGCCCCTCCCAAAAAAATGTTGTTCTTCGAAGAAAATGAGAGAGACAACATTGTCCTTAGGTCCATAATTTCAAATTCAACTATCATCAAACAACATTATTTCTGAACATTTTGACACTGTCCACCTTAATCGTATAGGCAACTCCTTAAATTCCAATCATTAGTTTTAATTAGCCACTTTGTTTCAAAGGATCCAATTCTCCCTCCTACGTTTTGCACAAACTCTTTATCTTCCTATGTTTTCTCTAGGTATTACGTGGCCACGTAGGCCATTCAAGCCAATTCCAAGTGGGCCTCTATATTTTGCATTTTTACTACCTTATATGTAGCCTTTTCTATAGAGCTGTAAAAAACAGTCAGTAATTGTAAGAATGACCGCCACTAAATGTTATTTTCTCGCTGAGGGACTAAAATCAAACTCGATTACAAAATCAGGGACTAATTTCACCATTAACCCTTTTATGTTTGTGAAGTTCCAAACATATTGTAGTTTATTGCTTGTCTCATAAAAGCATCAATAATGCAGGTGGCTAACCCCATTTCTTAGTCATAAGTAATATTGCTTAATTTTTTCTCATTGGAGCATGCTTATTTGAAAAGTTGGTTGCTTAAAAGTAACTTGTTGTTGCTACTATGAACAACAATTGTTTAGGCCTTAGGGTGTTTTGTGATTAAATATAATTCATTCTCTCTTTTCCCTCAACAATTCATTCTCTCTCTCATGGGTCACAACAAAAACTTAGGCTTCAAGTAGGATGAGTCATCAGGTTTCTAGAAGCTTTCCACGTGCAAAAGTAGTTAGTGGGCTCGCTCCCGCAAAAATAGGAGAGTGGTTGCGAGCTAGCCGATGCAATGGGGAACGACTGAAACAAAGCCTCTAGGCTGACTAGGAGAGAGGGAACGAAGATGCCCTACAATTGTGTAATCACTTGTAGTCAGCCGATTTGCCTCTATAAATAGAGAGAGGGTCATTTGTACAAACACACACAATCAATCAATCAAAATCTACAAATTTCCCTCATTTTATCTTTATTTTACTTTTCAGCTATTTAAATTCTTTATCGCTTTCTGCAATTTATCTTTCAGCCGATTTACAGCTTTCATCTTTTATTTTCTTTACCGCTTTTCATCCTTTTACTTTCCTTAGGAGTAGACCTTAGTTCAACATCCTTCAATAGTGAGGCACTAAGAGCTTTTTGGAGTATCTTAGGAATCCATATTGAGGAACAAAGTCTCTTCCTTGAGCAATCGCTTGATTAGGTAGCCGACCACACGGCTTTCTAATCGATCGATTCCATTTCCTAATTGACCAAATCTATTTGTGAACCAACAAATCTGAATCAAGTTTGAGTCTTCACTCTTAATGAGTATTGAGACTTAAAAAACTACAAAGTTATTATATTTATGTTTGAATAAAATGTCATGAAATGCAATTTAGCTCACATGGTCAAACTCTTCTCTTTTACTAGAGATGTCGTAGGTTTGATCTTGTATAAATGAATTTTTATAATACTTTTGAATTAAAAATACAAAGCATTTGCTGCAGAACAAATTTGTCGCTAAATTCGTAGCTAAATCTCATAGATAAATATTAGAGGGGGAATTACGGACGGATTTATAGCGAGAGTATTTTTCAGTCATTAATTTTCAAAGTATCATTTCAATTGTAAAAACACAAATACATCCGTCGCTGTTAGTGACGAATTTTAGTTTGTCACTAATTTCTATTTTTTTTAGTAGTGGCGTGATCGGTGAAAGTGGAATAGAAAATTGTTATCATATCTTACTTGGGTTCTAACCCAATCTTTCTCTAAGAATAAATTTTACACATCATAAACAAAGTATGATAAGAAACAACATTTTGTTATATATATATATATATATATATATATATATATTATAACTAAAAACTTCATTAAGAAAAGCAAACATCGGAAGTACACATAAGTAGTGTACCGCTTACATGCCGCAAATTGCATAAAAATAATAATTATGCACCTACAAAATGTAGAACAATAATTTTAAGAATTAAATATATTTTTGGTCCCTGTACTTATAGCGAAATTTGATTTTAGTCCTTCATCGGCGTAAATGAGGATATTATGCTTTAGACTATGATTTTTTTTTTTGTTTTAGTCACTGTTAGAGTTAGTCGTTGACCGCCGTGCTTACGTGTCACGGCTTGTCCTACGTGGCATATGCCACGCCAATTAATGAGTACAATTGTCCTTTTTTTTACACCATTATTATTAATGAGCACGTTAATCGTGCCTCCGTTTCTTCTTCCTCTTTCATTTCAATCTTTCTCTTCTTCTCCCTTCAAAACCCAACCCCTTCTTCATTTTTCCCTTATTCTCCCAAACAGCAGTAGCAATTCGTGCCTTATCTTCATCAACCCCCATCCTTTCTTCGTCCCTCTTTGTTCTGGTTAAACACCCATTCTCTTCCCCAAAAATTAGGGCTCTTCCAAATCTACATCTAATCCCCAATCTTTGTTTCCTCATCCTCGATTGGTTGCATGAAAATCACATTCTCATACTTGATTTTGCTAACAGCTATCTGATTCTCCACTTTCCACCATGTCTGCTTCTTCTAATTCACCTGCTTCACGTTCTTCTGCTGCAAGGTCAAGCGTCACAGTACGACGTGCAATGGTGCGGCGAGGAGTGTGCTTTTATGGGGAAAACCTTTTGTTGTTGACTTCCCACACTGCTTCAAACCCGGAGAGAGATTTCTGGCATTGCAGAAATCATCAGTTGACAAATGACTGTGGTTTCTTCTTCTGGGTTGATGATGATATATTGGTTGCTTAGAAGAATTTGGAGAACACAAAGAATAAATAGGAGGACACAGAGAAGAATTTGGAGAAGACAGTGAAGATATTGGAGAACAGAGACAGAGGACTGGAAGACATCAGCTGCAAATTAGAGGATATGAAGAAGAAGATTGACAATGTTGAAAAGAAATTTGAAGGTGAAATGAAGAAGAGGAATATGGCTCATTTCATAGCTGTGTTGTCTTGGGTACTGCTAGTAGGTTGTATCTTAATAGGAAGGGTTAATTGAGTGCAAGTGGTTGGGTTTAAAAGTTGTAATTGGCATGCTGAATTTATAATTGTGTTGTAAAAATTCAGCAGGATGTACTAGTTCAATCTAACTTATGAGAAGTTGTTAAAGTGGTTGGTTTTAAAAGTGGTTGAGTTGCAATTTATTTTCATGCTTAGTTCAGGCCTGCTGGAAAATGGCTATTAAAATTAAAATGCTAATTGGTATAACAAGTTTGGTCAATTAAAAAAGCTTGCTTTGAAATTACATGTTACCTGTAACATGTTTGGAAAATGCATATGGGCACAATAACCTGGTTATGAACTTGGAAATTAAAAATTTAAAAGTTTGGTCAACATTGATAAAACCAAAGTGGCCTTTGTGGTCCACAAATGTTAAATATACATAAAGAAATTGCTCCCTTATGTCATCAACAATGTCAGATGATCTGACCTTCCTTCTATTTCTAATTTTATCAACCATCTTGGAAGATACCCCCTTGGCTGAGGCAGATTTGTTATTAAAGACTCCGCCGCACTGATGTTCCCTGTTCAGAGTCTATTCTGCCCTAACGTGAGATTCCTTCATCAACCCTCTGTTACACTCTGTTTTTAGTAACCTACCATGACAATGAAATTGGAAGAAGAAATTCAAATAATACAACCTAATAGGTGAGTGGGGTATGGCGATTGAGAATAGAGTAGAAGAATTACACTTACTTGGTGTGCGAATGGGAATGCGAGGAAGGAAGCGACGGATTTCGTGGTTGCTACGACGGCAAAAGATGGAGGGACGAGAGTGAGATGCGACGACAACGACGATGATCGACAGGACGGCGGCAAGAACGCAGGAAAGGATGGACGGCGTCAATGGCTGTCGATGAGGAAGAAAGATGGGTCTCGTAAATAACAATGGAAGAAGAAAGGTTTTCAAAGGTTTGTGGAAGAAGATACAGGGCCACTTTTCCACGTTCTGATTATTCCCCTTTTCCTTTTTTTTTATTTATTTATTTATTAAATAATAATGGTGTAAAAAAAGACAGCTGTAATCATTAATTGACGTGGCATATGCCACGTAGGACCAGCCGTGACACGTAAGCACGACGGTCAACGGCTAACTCCGGCAGGGACTAAAACAAAAAAAAATCATAATCTAAGGCCTAATATCCACCTTTATACCAATGAGGGACTAAAATCAAATCTCGTTATAAGTACATGGACTAAAAACATATTTAACCTTAATTTTAACTTTTACCGCATCTTTGAGATTGCGGAACATAATTTTAAATTATACACATTGCAGTTTAATTTACGGTATGTAAAAAACTATAAGGACATTTTTGAAAACAGGGTGGCAACACACTATGCTATGCTTGTGGGTGCATGAATAGATATTTCCTAAAGTGAATGTGAATAGATGAAGTACCATTTAGTATTTCTCTTTAAAATTTAAATGTAAATTGATTATCCATGGTTATGAATATGATTTATCAAGTGAATAGGGTCAGCTGTCCCACTCTCATCATGGCTGTGCTTTGCCAATCCGGCATTTCCTTAATTTCTTTCCTATTTAGGCAGCGGAGCAGTCCACCTAGGTTACTGTTTTAAAAATAAATATACTGAAAGAGAAGAAACACGCATATTAAAAAATGTACTCCCTCCGTTCCTTTTTATAAGAGCTAAATGAAGGGTGTTGACCGTTCCTTTTTATAAGAACCACATAAGACTTTGTGTCATATTAATTATTTTTTCACATTTTTACTCTTATTTAATTCTGAAAATATGGAATTGCATTAATGATGGAAAGAGATTAAAAAGAAATATGTTAAGGACAATTTTAGAAATTCAATGACCCACATTTGAGAATAAATTTAATGCAAAAAACTATACTACCTAACTTTCTTAAAGGGTGTGCAAAGTTGATTTATCTCTTATAAAAAGGAAAAAGTGAGTAATTAATGTTATTAATTTTTTAAAATATTTTAATTATTTTACTATTTTAACTTTTAAATTGAGTTTTTGTCTCTCCTCATTTATTGTTATTATAGGGGTATTTTATGGAAAAATATCAATTAATTCTAATTTAAAATTATAGGTGGACAGTAATTATGAAATAAATTATTTTTTTCTATGTGCATAGTTATTTTAAAAAAGAAGGAGTATATATAAACCGCATATTTTATAAAGATATAAATCCTAAAAATAATGTGATAAATTTCTAAACATAAAGAAAATAGTAGTAAAAGTTTAGTAAGACTTTCAAATCAAATTAATTGGGGTCAATTGATCTTATCTATTTTACAAATTTGTAAAATAAATTATATAGTAATTTATACCATTATATCATTTTCATTAATACCATATAAGTTACTCCATGTAAAAACACATACTACCATGTATAAACAGAAGAGTAAACCATATAAAGGCTAAAATTAGGGGTTCTGTAGAACACACCAACACAGAAAATTGCAGAAATGTGCATGCATATTACAGTGTGTCTTCCACTCCCAATCTTATACGGCACCCTACACCTCATCCTGATTCCAAGCTCATATACCTCCAATTTGTGAATCCCTTCTTTTCCAAACCCATTTTCTTCTCTTTTTCCACCACTTTCCTTCAAACGATTCAGGAAAGTGGCTTTGTACCTTGAATCTCAAACACCAAACTGGTTCTTTGATGAAAATTTCAAGATTTCACCACCAACCCATCACAGCAAAGCAAGTGGGTCTCTTGAAAGATCTGATTTTGTTTTCTTGAAGTGGAGTTTCTGCAATTTTCCTTCCGGCATTGGCACTGGCATCTGCAGCAGCACCCAACACAATGTGCAAGAATTCATGACCATTTGGTGCTGTGTAAAGTGTAAAGTTTTTCTCTTTTTGAGTTTCTCTTCTCTCTACGCTGCATTCTAGCCTCTGGGTGTGTCTCTCTGTGATAACTTTCTCAGGGGGTTTTGCTTAATTTTTTGACTGAACAAATGAGATCTTGATGAGGGTTGAAACCAGTTTCCTTGCCCTGCTCTTATTGGCATTGCTTCTTCCTCTGCCACTTTCAATTGCTCAGCCTCCACCTGGTGCTGCTGGCATTTCATCACGCGCCCTTGATGCCCTTCTTCAAGATTGTGCCTTTAAGGCACTTGTGAGGCCAAAAACTGGGGTGCCTTATGATTCTCAAGAGGAACCCTCCAACCTAACAGGGGTTAGAGTTTCAGCAATGAGGCTCAGGAGTGGCAGTTTGAGAGCCAGAGGTGTTGAGAGCTACAAAGAATTTCAGATCCCAATTGGGGTTGTTGAACAGCCTTATGTGAAAAGGCTTGTTCTGGTGTACCACAACTTGGGAAATTGGTCTGAGAATTTTTACCCTTTGCCTGGTTACTCTTATTTGGCTCCTGTTCTGGGTCTATTAGCCTATAGTGGTGCCAATTTGTCTGCTTCTGAGTTGCCAGAATTGGATATAAGAGCTTCTGATAAGCCAATTTTGATTAGGTTCCCTGATGTGAAACCAGCACCAACTGGGTCCGTGCCAAAATGTGTGTATTTTGATCTTCATGGTTCAGTGCAATTTGACATCCTGTTACCAGGAAGCATGTGTTTCTCATTCCAACAAGGGCACTTCTCAATTGTTGTGGAATCTGATGATAATGCCCCATCCCCAGCACCTGCTGCTGTTGCTCCTGCACCTAATGCTGAGAAACCTGGTGGGAAGAACAAGTCCAGGGTGTGGATAATTGTTGGATCTTTGTTTGGTGGGTTCTTGTTGTTGATAATATTGAGTCTTGTGGTTGCTAGGGTGAGAAGGGGCAACAAAAGGATGAGGATTCAGGAATTGGAATGGGGAGAGGATAGCAATGGAACATTATATATGGCATCAATTGGGAGCACTAAAGGACCATTAGCAATGGGTACTCGTACAAGGCCAATAATAGAAAATGAATACATTCCTTAGATTTCTGACTTTTGAGGGATTCTTGTAGAATCAATTTTTTTCCTTCTTGGCATCGTAATTTTTCTGTTCATATTGTTGAGTCTGAATGCTTTAACATGCCAATGTTCAGAATTTCAGTTTCCTTGTTTCCATTGGTTTGATTTCTTTGAATCTCATTCACTTGCTTACATTATGAGACCAGAAGGTTTTATAGAACCCTCATTTCTCTTATCTCTTTTATCATTAATGTCTTCTTCCATTCTATTCATTTGTATTTTGTAGAAATGGTTTTGAAAGAAGTAATGTCAAAATTTGAGGTTAAGAAATTTATAGGTGCTTCGAAACAATGTCTTGTAAGTGAACGGACAGAACATTGATTTTTAACTAGATGAGAGTAATATAGAATCACATTTCACATGTGCCTATGATTGATTTGATGAATAACGCTAAACTCTCTTGATTAATAAATAAAGATAATTAAACAAGTTTATTTTTTATAAAGTAAATAACATGATTTGTGGGAAGATATGGCCTTCTCTTTCTCTTTTCACTAGTGTCAATAGATTATTTCACCGGCTACCCATTTAACTTGTCCAAGGGGCACTAGAATACTTTCTAAACAAGCAAATTGCGGTGGGTTCTAGGGTGCACTTGCACCCTAAGTGGTGTATCGTGCACCACTTTAAATGACATGCTATAGCTGATTTTTAAAAAAATTAAAAATAATACTACCTCCGTCCCAAATTATAAAGTCATTTTCAGACAATCACGCCTATTAAGAAAATATGTAATAAGCTAATTAATTTGTTGGTTTTGTTACTTTTTATACAAATCTTCCAAATATGCCCCGATTTAAAAAAATCTGGAAATTGTTAATGTAAGTATTGGATATACCAAAAGTTGGTTGGGAATATGAAATAAGTAATTAGTAGAGGTGGTAATTAAAGTTTTGGAATTTAAAATATAATGAATGCAAGAGGTAAAAAAGGAAAAGCTTATTTTTTTATCTCTGAAATCTAGAAGGGGTCTTATAATTTGGGACACCGAGTTTGTCTCTAAAGGTTCTTATAATTTGGGACGGAGGGAGTAATAATTAGTTAATACCATTTTTACCTCTTCTTTCACTAAAAAAATGTCTGGGAAAGACATTAGAAGAGGTTTTATGATAATGAACAAATGATGGGGGAGAGGTAGCTCATTTCAACAAGAAATGAGGAAAATGGGCCGAGAAACGTAGAAACAAGGAGATAGGAAAAGTGCTACGAGATGAAATGAACTATGGTGGTCGGTGACTAGTTTCAATAAGGGATGGTACTACATGATGTTGGTCGATTATGAAGTGTATGCAACATGTGAAAATAATTCTATCGAATAATCAACTTTCAACATGTGTATGCAAGATTTCGACATTATACCCTTTTTTATTTTTAACTCGGTCCAACCCGTTTCAACAAAGTGATTACCAATCTAATCATCCAACTCGCCACTTGACTAATTCAATGCCCTATCTCGATCCACATAATCGATTGCTTTGGTTTTGCTATTTTTCACACCGAAACCAAAAAATGATTAAGACAATATAAAATTTAATTTAATTAATTGATATTTTTGTAAAATTAGTAAAATATTTACTTTTCCCCCTTTTTTTTATTAAATTTTAAATAATGATCATTGCGAGACAAATATCCAAACATTCTCAACATTAAGTAATAAATAAATCTCATAAAAATGACAAGGATAAAGTTAAATTCAATAAACTATAAACTAAAGTAATTTTTTTAAAAAATGCTATGAAGTACTTAATTAATTTCATTTACCATTTGAAAGCCAGGAAAATAAGTCACTTTTATCGAATATACACCTTTGTACCGATAGAGGTTAATTACAAAAAAAAAGTTACTGCAAAAGGGGGCAAGTTACCACCCCTTTGCTCTTCAAAGCGAACGGTGAGCTTTCTTTCCCATGGCCGGCGACCGTCGAGACGCCGCAACGGCCTTCCTCCGGCAACGACAAGGCCCGTCGTAAACATCTCCGTTGAAGAGGAGGAAGCGAGAGCGTTGGTGCAGCGGTGACAACACCAATGGTGGACTGCAGTTGAATTCGAAAGCCACCGTGAGGGAGCATTCTGAGAGGCTCTTGCCGTGATCGGAAGGAGAATGATGAAAATTGAGATCGGAACCACACCATGGAGCTCAGACAGCTTAGATTCTCCGGTGAGGACCACAACGAATTGTTATTAATGGTTCACACGGGTTAGTGACGCAGAGATGGAGAAAGTGCCTCAAAGAGGCGGTCTAGTGGAGCATCACAGAATCTCGTGCGTGACATGTCTAGGTTTGAATCCCGTTAGTCCCCAAGGTAAACGTAAGTTACGCACTTTTTGAGTTCAACAACTTTTCGCCTTTTCCTACCTCGGTTGGGGTACCCTCCCCTCACCTTAAATTTGTGTAAAAGAAAAGAAGACATGGAGGTAGTGCCATGTTTATTTAGTCAGATATCAATCCCAAAAATATTTCTTCTTTTTTTCGGGAAGGTATTGTAAGTAGATATCCATGAGACTAATTCACGGAGACTCGAAGAACACATTAATTGGGTAGGTCTCTGCCAATAAATGCTTATCCATATGCGCTGCTCATGGATCAAATCTTATACTAGATGCTTCAAGAATTCAACTATTTATAGTTGTATTACACCTTGTTGCTCAAAAAATTCACTGTAACCTTGATTTTGAAGGCATATTAGGTGACGGAATGGGAATATCCCTCTGCTTTTTCTTTCTTCTTTTAATTAATTTCTCTATTTAAGAAAAAGGTTATTACAAAGGTCAAAATGAAGTTAGTTATTAAAATGAATCTAGATAGGACAAAATTCAATGTTAACATATGTATAGGTGGAAGATATTTTTCTCTGCTTGTGGTGTTGGCTGCGAATGACTTGGTATATCTTCGATAAAAAATCAGGAGATATTTGATTCCATTATTATTTATGGTATATTATAGTGTGCTATAATATATATTTATATTACAATAGTACTATATACTAAATAAATATCTATATAAGCGTGAATGATGCGAGTGGTTGATTTCAATCTACATGCTCATGATCTGGTGACAGAGAACCTGTGACCCACATTAGTCATTGAGGGGTGGCCTCTTTCTTTGCTTCTGTTTCTCATTGATTGAAGGAAATTCATATCCATGATGCACCCTTATTGGAGTGTGCATGATTGCTTTAGCATTTTAATTACTCTTAAGTCTCCTATTTCTATCTTTGAATACCTACTCTTATCTATCTCTCTTCAATCTTCCTAAATCCTAATGTTTTTTCAATCATCGTCCATGGAAATAAAGTGCATTTTCGTGGTCGGCGGTTTACTATTTAGTGCAACCACCGGCGGTTTTCACTTTTAAAACAAAAAAGTTAACCTGTTTGGGAAAACATACATACATGATAAAGCCTTGACAGAAGCCAACAAAAAACAATGAAAACACACAACCTAGAGATGTACAGAGAGACACCCTTTAAAGCTTGCTTTTACTACTGAGCTACTACACAAGTGGCCCTCCTTCGTATTTGTAGTTTTGCACCTCTCATTCCTCAACCCTATTATTTTTCCCTCTTGTCTTTCAAGCACAGGTTATATTGTTCTGTTTTTCTAAAGAAACTCTTTCATCTTCCTTGTTCCCTTTGAATTTTCTCTAATCGTTCTAGGCAATCCCTACCCTTGTAGACTTGATGTCTAATATGTACAATCAGATTTCCTCACCTTCATCCCAAAGGGCCAATTCGCCTAATATAAACATGAGAAGCAATTTTGATGTTGATAGGTATGTAGGGGATGATTCTTTTGTCATTTGTTGTGAAAGATTTGATTTTTCAGATACATATTTGTATTGACATCAATTAATTTCTGGGAATCTGTTCTTATTCATGTTTGTTCTAGTCAGTACTTAGGGGAGCTGCTAGCAGAACACCAGAAACTTAGACCTTTCATGCAAGTTCTACCCTTGTGTAGCAGACTTCTCAGTCAAGGTCTGTTTATATATTCTACATCTTCAAGGTTTCTGTAGTTAAATTTCTTTTTTTTACTATTACACTCGTTTCAAATGATCTTGTCTCTTATTTAATTTGAATTAGGCATGGTCAGAACATAAACTCAGTTTTCTAGTTACTAGGATTAGTTTCTCATTGCTCTTTCTCTTCAGGGTTGTAGTCCTCTTTAAAATAAACTGGATTGTAAATTTCTGACATTCTCCCTGGCCTGAACCTATTTATGCTCGACTCAAACTTTAGAATTAGTCTCCTATATAAAGTGATAAAGCAAACTTCTCTATGGAAAGGAAACATCGTACTTTGGTAAGTTTTGGATGACCAGAAAAATGTAGCATTTAAATCCATGAGGTACTAAAAGATGGTGCAATACTGATTAGTTGACAAGTTGCAAATTAACTAGAGATCAGTGTTGTTAATGGCCGATGACGGAGAGCTAAAAACCTGCCATATTTGACAAATAATGATGGCGGATTGTGGATTGTGGCGGGATATCAGCCATGGAGGAGAGCCAAAAACCTGTCATGGCTTTGATATTTGATAAAACTGCTGGAGATATGCCAAAATAAGTCTTTATTAAGGGTAGAACAACCCTCACCCCTAAGCTGGCTTTTGGGGTAGAGTGCCTAACCCGAATTCTAAGATGGTACTATCAGAGTCTATTCTAATATTGATTGCAGACGTCCGCCACTCCGGAAAGAAGATAATTTAGTTTTTAGGCAGTCTTTTGTTTGAGTAGGAAAGTTTCAGATGATCAACTTCAATATTGATTGTTTCTATAACATACTGTTTTGATGGTCAAGATGTTCTTATAGACAACATCCCCCTCACTCTATGTCAAAACTTGAATATATGTGACTGCTACTACACTGCCTGTTCATAGTTTACAATTTCTATCAAGGTCGCATTAACATCACCTATGTTGCTTGATTCAGTAGTCTTTAGACGAGTTCTCACATTCACTATTACCTTATGATCAGAGATTCTAAGGGTTTCTGGAAAGAATGGAGTGTTGCAGAACCAAGGGTTTAGTGACTTTGATAGATTGCAAGTCTTAAGCCCCGGTCATATGACTTCTTCAGAGTTAACGCCAAACTTCTCAGGCTGGAACAGCCTGTCACATGAAGTAAGTGTCTGAGTTTTTGTTCTAATTGATTTTAAATTTTCTACCACTCCACTTTCACCAGTTCCTACTTTCTCTAAAATCTTTCATTCATTTATGTATTGTAGAAACTAGAAAACCTGATTCTTGGCCCGTGTAGTTCCACCTTTCTTTTCTTTGTTTCTCCTTTGATCAGTTTTCCATGGTAAGCTCTAGTTTCTTTCATTGATCGGTTAAGTTCATCATGCAGCAGAGATTAGCTGGAGTACAGGGACTAAACATGGATTGGCAAGCAGCACCAGCTACTCCAAGTTCTCACATAGTGAAGAAGATATTGCGCTTGGATATTCCTATGGAAAGCTACTCAAATGTAATATTTATAACTTTTTTTCATTTTACCATATGCAATAAACTATGCATTTTCCTACCACCTTTTGATAGTTCTATATTCTATTAACCTTTGAGATGCTGAGGCTATTTTAATTTTCAGCTTAATTTTGTTGGGCGGCTTCTTGGTCCTAGGGGTAATTCGCTGAAGCGAGTTGAGGCTACCACAGGTTGCCGTGTATATATCAGAGGGAAAGGTTCAATTAAAGACGAAGACAAGGTATAGTCTCTAATTGCATTATCATGTATCTCCACAGAGCCTAATTTTAACAACCTGGGGTTTATAGGTACTCATTTAGTGTCTCAAATATCCATATTTCCTCCTTTCAAATTGTTGGCAATGTTTGTTGCTTCCACAACATATGTTGTTTGTAACTTTTTAACTTTGCTCTACCTTTTTGACTCTATAGGAAGAGTTGTTAAGGGGAAGGCCAGGCTATGAGCACCTGAGTGAACCTCTTCACATTTTGATTGAAGCTGAACTACCAGCCAATATTGTTGATGTAAGGTTGAGGCAAGCACAGGAAATCATAGAAGAGATACTTAAGCCCGTGGTATCTCATCCTAACTATGATGCTTATAATATCA
This sequence comes from Acmispon strigosus, assembly GCA_030819835.1. Taxonomy (NCBI): domain Eukaryota; kingdom Viridiplantae; phylum Streptophyta; class Magnoliopsida; order Fabales; family Fabaceae; genus Acmispon; species Acmispon strigosus. Next base: position 37,000,929 of record JAUAMA010000007.1, read on the forward strand.
TTGATAACATTCGCAGTCATCATATGTGTTGGTAATTCAAGTGTTATGTCTGAAGTCTAACATTAGTTAAGAGTGACTGAGGTGAAGACAATATAAGAGATATGATCTATAAACCCAATGCCTTAAGGTTTTGGGTAAAGATTTAGTATTTGCTTCTCTTGGTGGTCTTTTTTATTGGTCCATTGGTGCATGCAATCCTGCGTCTGTCTTCACTTATATAAAATGAGTCTTATTTTGAGCCAAATTTTCTGTGAGCATAGGAGGTTCATGTGTTGTCATCACAGTGTTTCTCATTCTCCTCCCATTTCATATGCAGGACGAGTCGCAGGACTTTTACAAGAGGCAACAACTAAGAGAACGTGCAATGCTCAATTCCAATTTTAGAGAAGAGAGCCCTCAACTGAGCGGTAGTGTCTCTCCATTCACTTCTAATGAAATAAAACGTGCAAAAACTGATCAATAATGGTTATATGTTGAGATTGTTGCACTTGATGTTGCTTCCTACTGCTAAATTCTGTAAAGCTGCAATGAGAAGAGAAGACCTTGTTGATATGATGCTGATTGGGCAGAATTCTTTTTGAACTATGTTTTGACTTGTTCATAAGTCTATCTATGATGTGTATAATTATGGTATTGATGGCTTTATAAACTGTTTATTGGTAGTATGAAAAATGTGTATTTCATATCATGTGTACTTTACTGAGCATAATATAACAGCACATTCTTCTCCCTATCATGACCACTTTTTTAGACAAAGTTTGGCCATAGGAGCAAGCACCAAGCAAAAACAGTCAGTTGCACTTTTTAACAGATCACTTTTGGAGCAGAAAGCCCATATATTAGGTATAACCATCAAATGGTAGGGCCTTTGATCTATTTGATGCAGATGTGGATGTTGTTTACTGAAGCTTTGTGAGACAAGGTGACCTCCTTTTGCTTGGTCTAATTAATGGTTGTCTCTGTAAAGTGAGGTTATTCTGCATTTCATTTGTCCACCATGCAGCAGTCATGTCACTCGTCACCACAATCTTCTCCAACCCTTTACAAGCTTTTTCTTGGTGGGAATAAATATGAGTTTAAAGCATGTTTTATTAGTTACTAAACTCAAGAATTAAGGTAAGCGGATCTATCATTATCAATTATCATAGTATAATATTATTGTAGTTGCCATTAACAAAATTTTCACTTTCTATTTAAGTTACTATACTTTTTGTACTCAATTGTTGTTACTGCCAAGTAAGAAATTATTCTTGGCGAGATCCCACGATGTGGATCTCACTGATTTCTGGAAGTGGCCCAATTCGCAATGTTGGAAGTTGCGCCAAAATATTCATAAAATGGGCTTGTTTGATTGTAAGTTTTTTAAAACGGTTTTCTGTTTTGAAAATTTAAAAAATATGTTTGTCACAACTTAATGAATAGATAAGGTCTGTTGGCACCTAAAAATCCGCTACAGCTAGTTGAGTAGCCGAAAGGATACTTTGGCTTATTGGGCAAGAGAGCCGAAACAAGGGTTTCCCAAGGAGAAATGGTAGTTGATCGATGCTATCCAGAACGGCTAGAATGACTGATTCGCATCAAGACAATCGAGCAAAATTGTTGAGCGAAGACTACATAGCGATGAATAAACAACAAAGCGATGGAGGTGGAGACTAGGGAGAGAGCACAAATTTGTACAAATGGAGAGTTGCGAAGAGGCTGAAGGAGGGGTTGGAATGGGAAATGAGGTGGAGAGGGGAGCGGAGAAATCGTCGGTGATGGCGGAGAAATCGTCGGTGATGGCGGAGAAGGAAGAGGAGTGGGCGAAGACATGGACCTGGTAGGGGATGCAGGTCTTGTTGGCACCGGAGCGAGGGTTGGCGGCGATGCCCTCGACGGTGATGAGTTGGGAGTCGATGAGGAGGTAGAGGACGGCGGCAACGGAGCGGTTGATGTGACTGACCCGGAGGAGTGAGCGCTGGAGAGGAGGAGCTTCACGAGAGAGGAGTGAGTACGACATGTAATTTTTGGGATTAGGGTTTCGTGAGCTTTATTACCACAGTTCAAACACAAAATTGTTTTTTTTAAAATCAATAACTCAGTTACATCAGCTGGACTGGAACCGCAGTAATTGAGCTCCATATCTAAAGTTCTAGCGGGTAGATTAAGGAAACTGATCAATAATATCATATAAGAGAACCAACATGCCTTTGTAGGAGGGAAAAATAAGAAAGAAACCATGTGTTTTTCTTAATCTTGATTTTGAGAAAGCTTACGACTCAGAGTCTTGGGATTTCTTGTACTATATGATGGGTAGGATAGGGTTTTGCCATAAATGGGTTAGTTGGGGAAATGTTGTATTGAGTTGAGCATGATATCTGTCCTAGTAAATGGGAGTCCAACCAATGAATTTGGAATGGAAAGAGGCCTTAGACAGGGTGACCCGATAGCTCCTTTTCTTTTCTTGATTGTGGCAGCGGGTTTGGGGGTTTGATAAGGGAGGCGGTGAGGCAAAAGTTGTTTGAAGGGTATAAGGTGGGGAGGAATAGCTTGGAAGTCAGCCACATTCAGTTTGCGGATGACACTTTATTAATATGTGAAATGTCACTAAAGAATGTGTACACGATTAAAAGTATTTTGAGGTGGTTTGAGCTAATGTCAGGTTTGAAAGTTAATTTTTTTTAAGAGCAAAATGGCTGGAATTGAGGGGGATGAGGGTGTGGTGAGAAACTATGCAACAATCTTGAACTGTAATGTGATGTGGGTGCCCTTTGTTTATTCGGGGATTGAGGTGGGTGCAAATCCGAGGAGGGTGGCTACTTGAGAACCAGTGATCCAAAAGATGCAGAAGAGATTAACCCCTTGGAAGATTGAGCACTTATCCTTTGCGTGGCCGACTTTGTCTTTGAACTCGGTATTAAGCTCTATCCCACTCTTTTACTTACCTTTTTATAAAACTCCTGTATCAGTGGCTAATAGAATAAAAAGGCTGCAGGGGAGCTTTCTTTGGGGAGGGAGCAGGATGAGAGTAAAATGTCTTGGTTTATGTGGGATATAGTATGTAAACCAAAAGAAGAGGATGGGTTGGGGGTGAAAGATATCATTAGGGTCCGTTTTGTGGTCAGAATAAGAACATGATGGGATAAATGATTGGATAACCGCAGGATATGATAAGAGCATGATAGATTGTTATCCTATCTTGTGTTTGGGGTGAACAAGATATTGATAGGATATAATACAAACAATGAAAAATGTATCAAATTTTCCTTAAAATAAAAAATTCATATTATTTTTTAAAATTTAATTTTCTAAATAGTTTTTTTTTAAAAAGTGATTACTCTATTAAATTTATTTTTTTACATTTTTATAAATAGCTTATTTTTTAATATTAACTAAAATAAAATTAATTTTTATTAATTCAGCTATTTTAATTTTTTCTAAGGCACTCTATTTTAATTAAAATTATTATATTTGTAACCAATGGGTATTAACTGAGTGGGGGTAAGTGATTAATGATAAAAATTACTAAAAGATATTATTCTTTCAAAAATATTTATATTTAAATTATTAATTATAATTATATAAGTAGAGAAATAATTTTAAATAATATCATATGATAATATAAAATTAGTTTATATTTACTATTAAAAAATTAATATATATATATATATATATATATGTATGTGAGTATCCTATTTTATTATTAGTGAAGAATTATTTTGTGTATTTTTATTATAATATAAATAACGAAAAATAAATTAACTAAGTAGTAGTAAGTGATAATGAAAAAATAATTATTTTATATGAGTAAATCTAATATTTTCACCATTTATAAATAAATTTATTTTTCAATTAAATTTATTAGTAACTAAATAATTTAACTTAACAATAACAATTACTAATTGATTAATTGATAAGTAATAAAATTTATATTTTATTAAAATCACAAAATTTATATTTATTAATTAATATTATTATAAATTATATAAAATATAAATGTTGAAATTAATTTTGGGTCACGGTAATAAATAAATAAAAACTGATATCCTATTATGTCATGTTTCTATCATAGCTCCCTCAGATAACTTTTACACATAATGGACAGGATAGGATAAGGGACAGATCCTATCTGCTGGCGCAATAAACAATAGATAAAAATAAGATATGATTATTATCCTATCCTGTCTCTAGGAGGAGGTGGTTGGTTTTAGGGGAGGGGGACTGTCTATGGGGTAGGGTGTTGCGCGCAAAGTATGGTGAGAAGGTGAGGGTGGGTGAGGAAGATTGTTTTAGAAATGGGTCAGCTTGGTGGAAGGATTTGGGGAGGGTGGGTTCATGTGGTGAGTGGTTTAGGAAACATCTAAAGAGGGTGGTTTTGGGAATGGTAAAGATGTGAACTTGTGGTATGAAAATTGGGCAGGGGAAGGGAAGTTACTTTATGAGATATCTGAACAAAAAGATTTATGTGTAGCGGAGATGGGTGTTTGAGGGCCAGAGGGGTGAAAGTGGAAATTGCTAAAGAGGGTTACCCAGTGGCAGGTTACCTACCACGAACAACTTGCTAAACAGGGGAGTGCCTCTTGAACATAACATTAACAGGGATGCTCGCTGCTTCTTCTATGAAAGACATTTGTAACTAGCTGGGGCAGGTTCTTGTGTGGTTGGCTTTTCCTCTTTCTTCTTATTTGGGCCATTATCTGTGAGCTGTAAATATCAGTTAGCAGACATTTGTGTTGTTTCCTTTGTTGCACTTCTTTTGCTTTTTAAATAAAATTCTTCTTTTTGTATCACCACTAAATTTATAAAGACCTAATTTTTGAAAACATGCATAATTATTAAATAATTTAGTAACACTAATATTAAATTTTAATTATATTTATATGTAAGTTTATTTAATTATTTTTCTATTATTATATAACTAAAATATTTCAAATGTAAATTAGAGGTATTTTTATCACATAAAATTTTAAGAAAGTGTTATGTTTCGTTGCTTTTGAAGAAACCAAAATGTACCGCTCAAAGATGTATTGCTATGTTTCATTTCATACCAAAATGTACCGCTCAAAGATGTATTGCTCTGTTTCATACAAATGGTTCATTTCGTCTCATTCAGACCGGCATTATCTACCAAACAATACTTAAAAGTTTTTGATTTGGAATAAATAGTTAGTGAGCATTATTTTTTTATTTTTTATTTTTGAATAAAACCTGCCGAAATATATTAAGAAAAAATAGTAAGCACCGAGGCTAAAACATTAGCAGGAAGCCAATGAAACTTCTTCCATTTAAATGTATTTGGATAAGTAGAGAAATTCCTGTCTAAAAAATCTAATACTTTTACGTTTATTTTTCCTGACGTTGTCCTCTCCTATTTACTTGTTTGACACTGTTAACAAGATTCTTAGTAACTTGTGTTATTCTTGTCTTTTACTACACTTTTCTATTTCTCTCTTTACTGTACAGCACGTCAAATTAGAAAAAAGTTGAATTATTGACCCTGCAGTTGTGCGCGTTTTGGTTTTGGTTTTCTTCAGAGAAAGTGAAACTCTTGTGAGAGTAATGAGCGTCAAGCAAACGTTGACGTGTCATTATCCACCTCATTTTAATTTCTAAATTTATGATTAATAGTTATATTAAAAATTATTATTCAAAAAGTAACATTTATTTAAAATATATTTCTAAAATTTTATATTTAGGGTAAAAATCATATTTTACAATAAGTGACATTTATTCACCTTCAATTCAACTAAAGGAAATGAGAGATACACTACATTCTTTCTCTTCATTTTCTCTTATTTTTATCATACCAAATAATAATTAAAGAATATTGTTTTTTTATGATCTTTTGTCATCACATCTTCTCTTTTCACATAGTCTCTTCCACAACCATACATATTATAATCAATTATTAGGGGAACTTAATTATATATATTAAAATGCAAACATCAACGCTGTACGCACAATTTAATAGTCAAATGATATTCTTGTGAAATTAATACATCCCTGACGCAATAGAAATAAACTATATATTCTTAGTATATTATATATCAATTTCTAATTCCTCCATTTGTCACGCTTACCATTTCTAAACACTTATACAGATACTATCTAAAAAGCTTTGATATGATGTATTATTAAAAAAATAAAATATGGTTTCTTTCATACCTCTTCTCCACACTTCACAAACAAAGATGTCATGGAAACGGCATACATTCATCATTCATGAAGAGAAGAGAGTTAGCGAGTACATATTATAAGTGGGGTTAATAGTTAAATTAGTTCCTGAATTTATAAGGGAGTTTGATTTTAGTCCCTCGGCGGAAAAATGATATTTAGTGGTGGTAAAAAACTGTCAGTAATTGTAAAAAAGACCGCCACTAAACGTCATTTTTCCCCTGAGGGACTAAAAACAAACTCACTTACAAAATTATGAACTAATTTAACCATTAAACTTTATATGTGATTTGATAAAAAATAAAACAGAAATAAGAAAAAAAGTAAGTGAAAATTGAATGGAAGAGAAAGTGAAATGTTAATGTATTAAAACTTTCACAAACCGCTTACCGCTTAATACGTTAATAGTAAGATAAAAAATTAATCTCACAACTATTATCTGTGAGATGAGCTTAATACTCACACATTGTCGGTGTAAAATCATTTTACGCAGACGATCAATTATAACTCATAAAGTTGTCGCATCATAATCTAATTTCGTAATTAATTGAATTAATTTTAAAATTTATTATTTCATATGTCAAAAATCTTAGTTATTTATGTAAAAAGATTTAACATTAAAAATGCATGAGTAATTTACCTTAGTTAGAAATTAAAACTTATTTTTATTTTATTTTTGCATTTACCAGCGACGATATTTTGTTCGATTTGTCGAAACGGTAAATTGAACTTACGTGCAGACATTGCATCAAAAAAGCTCTTACAGGAATATTCAATTTAAATTGAATATTTTTAATTTATTATGGCTCTTATGTGGATAGTCCCTATTTATATATCTATATATGAAGATGAAGATGGGTGTTCACGTTTTCGTTATCTGTGTGTGCCCGCGAGTGCTGTTTGCATGCGCGGTGATGTGAAATGACCTTTTGTTGATTCATCTCTGATTGGTTGGTTGACCAATTTGATTTCATGGACGGGAATTCGGACCCGGATCCGACGAACCCGTTGTTGTGCAAGAATGACTGGAGCACCGCCGAACACGACGGCCGGAGAGTCCGAATCAGTCGCCCGAAATCGAACTCAGTTAACTCGCTTAGATCGGCGTTCCTGTCCACGCTTCCCGATAAGGTCCGTTCTGCCCTTGACCCTGAGTCTCCCTACGACGTTGTTGATCTCTCCACCACCACCGCCTTAAGCCAAGGTCTCTCTCTCTCTCTCTATATAAATATATATATATATATATATATATATATATATATATATATATTACATGTGTATGAAGTTTAGTTAATTATGTGTTGGAATGTGTTCTTTTCTTCCAGAAAGTAACAGAATGTTAATTTTGTAGGAGAGAAAGAGTACTATGAAAGACAATTTGCGACTCTGAAATCATTTGAGGAAGTGGACTTGTTGGAGGCATCTGGTTGCATTGATGTGGAGGAGGACAATGAAGAACAGGCTCAGCAAGAGTGGGCAATGAAGATTTCTAATTATGCTAATGTGGCTCTCTTGATATTAAAGGTATATTTCATTTGATGTTTTGGATTTTGGAGTAGCTAGCTATCCAGGTTCAGGTTCCTATTAGTTATGCTGCTTAATGCTTTAGACCATTTTAGTCCCATGTTTGTAAGTGTTAGAATATATTATCACTGTCAGAATCAATTTTTAGATGTTTGGATGTTACCCTTCACAATTGATTTTAGCTCCAAAATTAATTTTGGAATGAAGAAAAAACAGCTTTTATATGAATATAATCAATTGTGAAATTTTTAAAAATTATCCTACAGAAATCACTTTTTGATAAATAAATTCAAACATAAATCTATTCATTTTCAACTCAATTTTACCACAATCAATTTTACCAAAATCAATTCTATCAACAATAATTCTGGTTTGAAACTAGTGACTTGTGAGAACCGATTATTTCAATATTTTGTTCAATCAGTAATTGGCTTCTTACATATTTATTGTTTTATATTATACTTGCTAATAGATTGGCAAAGTTGAACTACTTTCTAGCTTGTGGGAGCTTTTAGGTCACTAAAGTATTTTGTTTGTACTTATGTGTTATAAACGAAAGTGCATCTAAGAAGGTTAAGGTGCGTATAAAGTTGATTTTAACTTATGCAAAAAGCTAATATTTAAAAAGCTTATGATGATTGTGACATCATTTGAACTTTTCTGTTCCTGTAATTTCTTATTAAAAAGTTAAGCGACTCATAGTACTTTCTGTGAAATAACAATATACACATCCATATTATGTATAGATTTATGCCACTGTAAGGAGTGGTTCAATAGCTATTGCAGCGTCAACTTTGGATTCTTTGCTTGATCTCATGGCTGGGGGCATTCTTTGGTTCACTCACGTCTCAATGAAGAACATCAATATCTACAAGTACCCCATTGGAAAGCTCAGGGTACAGCCAGTGGGCATAATTGTCTTTGCCGCTATCATGGCAACACTAGGTGTGTCAAACTCACTTTAACTGTGCTTGTATTTTTATATCAGAAGTGTTTCCATCTTGGGAGGTACTAGCTACAAAATTTGTTTAATTAAAATAAAATTCATATCTTTTTTTTAGTTGAAAGCGGTGCCTGAGCAAATTCATATCAATTTGGTTGTACATAGATTGCGTGTCTTTTGCCTCAGAAAATTTAGGGAGCAGAGCATTTGGTCATATTAGCCTGAATCAGAGAACTTGAACTTAATTTTATTAGTGAAGTACTGGATAGAAAGTGAACTTCAACATGTATATGTTCAAATGTTAGTGGTTAGAATCGTACTGCCTCTAAGATTGTACATAGAATCCATTTTGTTACAGGATTTCAGGTGCTAATCACAGCCTTACAGCAACTAATAGAAAACAGCCCTAGTGAAAAGATGACTACAGAGCAACTAATATGGTTGTACTCTATTATGATATTAGCAACGGTGGTGAAGCTTATTCTCTGGCTTTACTGTAGAAGCTCAGGGAACAAGATTGTCCGTGCCTATGCAGATGTTAGTACCCTTCTCTTACATGTTTATATTATCAATTTAGTCACAATATAGTTGATCCATCTTGGAAATGCCAATCTGCAGGATCACCACTTTGATGTTATAACAAATGTGGTTGGATTAGTTGCGGCTGTTCTTGGTGATAAATTTTACTGGTGGATTGACCCCATAGGAGCTATTTTGCTTGCACTTTATACGATATCAAATTGGTCTCGCACTGTCATGGAAAATGCAGGTAAATCCTTGTGAGAATTTTAAATTGAATACTGTTAAATATGCCTGTGAGAAGAAAAAAGAACTATGAATGAGCATTATTAGCACATTTAGCAATATCTAATTTCTACTGTTTCTGTTGAGAAATGAGATGATAAATCAGTGTTTTCCAGGAAGCACAAGCCATATCAGTCCTGAAAAGTAGATTTCTTTCACCTCTTATAGCATGTTCAGTAATAATTCCACGATTGATTGTAAATTCAAAATCCTGGGGAGAAATTTCTATGAGTTGTGAGTGTTAGAATCAATTTTGAAAAAAAAAAAAGCTGATTCAAACATGGTATTAATGTCACTGCTTTCGCCTGTTCTCGCAACTTATTAAGTGGTAGTGTCAGTCAAAGGCAAAGTAGTATCCAGAATTTTACTGCCATCAAACAACTCTTTCTTTCTTTGTCTTTTTTTTTTGTCAGCTATGAAAGATTTGATACACTGGTTTCTTGTCAACTTAGTTTTGCCAAACCAGCCGAACTTATAAATTTCTTACATTATCTTGTATTAAAATGATGCAAAATTATTTGGCAAAATTGGAATCTTGCAACTAGCACAAGTTTCACAGCATTATAAGCAGTTCATTTGTAAAAACAAGATAGGAGCAAGGAAGGAATCAGGGAGTGAAGAAACAGGTGAACGTTCAGGATAGTTGTTTCCAGTATTGAACAGAATTATCTAAAATATTAACTGGAAGACAGATCTCGGTGGAATTAAAAAGATGTTAAATTTAAGATGTTCAATGCAGATGGTTAGCTTTTAGTTCTATTGTTTGTTATTTCGCCCCCTAATAAAACAATCAAGAGAATATTTTGCTGTCTGTAAACAAAATTGTGGTATAATTCTGATTCTGGGACTTCTTCCTATATCCAGTTTCCCTGGTAGGACAATCTGCACCTCCTGAAGTTCTGCAGAAGCTCACATATCTCGTTATAAGGCACCCTCAAATTAAGCGTGTTGACACTGTCCGCGCATACACATTTGGCGTTCTATATTTTGTGGAGGTATGTTAGTGTTAATATTATACTAGATCAGCTTATAGAAGCATTAATTTCTAGGTTAGCCTTGTTCACCAAAAAACTTGTTTTTTTTGTAATACCAAACTACAAACTTATATAAAACAATCTATAATCTTTCAAATTTTTAATTTGGCATTCCGCATTACTAATGACAAATTGCTTACATGTACCTAAACCTGTGCTTATCTTATGGAGAAATATGCATAATGCATCCAGCCAAGGTTCTCTTAATTGCTGCTAGTTTCTTCTTTGGACAATAACACTTGGGATATATTACACTTTGAACATATTTGTGACATAACTGGTACCTCATACTGAGTTTTGAATAATGATACTTGCACAGGGTTTATTCTCACAAACCTCACACATGTATTTTAACACCTTGATCCCACTATGCTTTTTTGGAGTAGGTTGACATTGAATTGCCAGAAGATTTACCCTTAAAAGAAGCGCATAACGTTGGAGAGACCCTGCAGATAAAGCTTGAGAAGCTTCCGGATGTTGAGCGGGCATTTGTTCATCTAGACTTCGAGTGTGATCACAAACCAGAGCACTCAGTTCTCAGCAAACTGCCCAACAATCAGCCATGAGCACATTTTACAGGTCCATACAATTGTAAATGAGTCTTGAGTAATGATTTCTTCATGAAGATTAAAAATGTAAAAGAGCAGGATCCAGCTTTTTTGCTTATTTGTTTGCGAAATTCTAGTAGCTTGTAAAACAGACATTTTCTGAGTAGTTCTATCGGCAAATTACCAACCTTTGAAAAATGTTCATTAATTTATATATAGTTCATCTTGAAATCATATAGAGCTTCATATCATGGGTTCAAATAGCGAGCCCTTAGTATTGCCGTTGTGGCGGTGTTCGCAATTGCAAGTGTTTGAAAATTTGCGAAAATTTCCGCACCTATTGGATATAGAAGAAGAACGAATCTGTAATTTTATTAATTGTAAATGAGTACAAAGTTCTGCATGATGAGAAACTAATAACAAACATGATAAAGGTTAAGAGGAATTTAAAATTTGAAATAGGAAATTGAAAAAAAAAATACAAAATTGAACATATTTGCCGAGTATATTGTGCCGTGGTGAAGTTGAGGTTTCCTGGGAAGTTTAGCTAATTGATGACTGCATAGAACATTTAGCACTTGAAGCTCTTTATTAGTAACAATATGTCAACATAGAAGCGTAATGGAACCGGCGGAGTTTGTCTTAATAAGCAACTTGTTATTAGTCTATTCAAACAAGACAATGTTTTGGACCAGCCTGAAAGATATCACTTTATTTGTACGAGGATCCTCACTAAGCATCCACGATTGCAACAAGATTTAAAGTGTTTTAATTTTTTAAATGCCTTTAGACTGATTTATTGTGTGGTGAGTTTATTATCTCACTTTAAACAACAGGATTGATTGTTATCTCACTTTAAAGTATGGATTTAAAGTGTGGCTTTGATTGTATGGATTTAAAGTTTTGAATGTTCATTTTTTTAAGTTTTGAATGCTATAAATATTAATTTTTGGGATGTAAAAACTGGTGTCTGAATATGTCAATGAAGAGTCGAAGGGCCTTTTGTAAAAACATTGCCCAAGAAAGTTGTATAAAAATTGGTTAGAACTAAAAACAAATAGAATCTAGTGAAATATAAAAACTAATTTAGGCCCAAAACCGACTGAACCTACCCGCCTCAACTGTAACCCGCAAAATCTGAAACCGACACTAACCGACCTTGTAAGCGGTCGAAATTGAGTCAACTTTATCACTGGTCGGTTTCGTCCGGTTTTAAGTATTTGGGCCCAAAACCGACCAACAGCGAGCCCTATAGAAAAGTGTTGTTCTAAATGAAAAAAAAAAAAAACTAACTACAAAGAAGTGAAGAACGCTAAGAGGTAAATACTAAATAGCAGGAACATCCATAGACCACAGTTAAGAAACAATGCTTACAAAATTAAACGACACATTTATTTAATTATTTCTCTATATCCAAAACATTCAAATTAGATACATCAAATTTGCATCTATCATACCCCACAACATCTTGGAAGACAATAAAATACATAATTCAAATATCCACAAGTTACAGTTAAAATTCAAACATAAAGGTTCAAATTCAAACATAAATTCAAACAGAAAAAAACTAGAGATTTTTTATATGCAGACTCGTACAATTGTCATGCACTGAAGGTTGAATCATGTAAACTGTCCTTATTAGCCGCACATTCCCATTTACATTGTGGAATGCAATAGAATGCCTCATGCATCACAAAGTAGCACCCAGGCTCTTTATTTGTCATCTTTGAATCAGACAAGTGAAGCTCTGAGCAAAATGGTCCCCTGCACTTATTATTTTGTTTCAACCATCCAAGCCCCATCATGGTTTAACAGACAATCAATATTTGTACTTTATTTAATTCTGTAGCATTGTGAGATTGCTTATTCATACTACTCATATGCAGTGTGTCCTTCTCTGGTGCCGGGATCTAATGAAGCTCGAAATCAATGCGAAGCACGTGTTAAGAAATCAACCAAATGTGGTTCACCAAATCGGTAAACCTTGCTAGTGTAAAGTAAATGTTATCTATGGGGGCTAAAAAATTATGACACTTAAAAAAGCAAGTATCAGACTTATTCTATCAGCTTTAGCAGTAACCTAAATCATATAGTTTCACCTAACACTGCTCTCAACAGGTGCTGTTTATTCTTTCTGAAAGGCAATTTTACACAGAAAGAAGCAAGTTTCTAAGTATTGCGAGGAGATGAGGTTTCAGATGGACTACTTGAGGAGTCACCTGCTGATGGATTTAAGGGTGAACCACTTGAAAGAGAACCATTTCCACCCTCGTTCTCAGACACCACTGAAATCTTAACAGCAGCTGCTCTTTCCATCTCTTTCTCAAGTTCTTCCTCCTGACGCAATGTGGTAAACTGGGTATCCAAGGACTTTGCTGCCGCCAGCCAGGCAAGGACAATCACCAGAAGCACACCACCCAGTTATGGGGTTGAATTAGCGAGTGAACCGAAAGTTAAGATCATAAATTGCTGAATAAGGGCACCTCCAGACTTCCCTAATGGGTTGCACACGACATCAATGGCTGCCTTTCCTTTAACCTGCACCAAGAAATTCAAAGCTAGTTCAATAAAAGTGGATACAGAAGTGCAAGATTTCTAGGATCAAAAAACAGTTAGAAAGAACGAGGCACAATTTCAGGTATTTGAAATATTTACACAATTAAAGTCCACTGAAAGATTCATGCTACTTTAGTGTAAATATGATGGAGAAGCAGAAAAGGATCCAAACCTTGGTATCCTCATCCAAGGGTATGTAGGCCATTTCTTTGCAGGGGTCGAATAAGCTGTACTTGACACTTTTGCTGAATATGTTCTGCTAGGCACCCACATATACAGCTGCTAGTAGAGGAGTCATTCCGATCGATGCGAGACCAGGCGCAAGTGGGCCTCCAAACAATATAAGAGAGAAGAAACCAACTCCCGTCAGCAGCAGGACCGTAGGTGTAATCTTGGCAGCAACTCCCCACCCATATTTGTCAAATATATATTGGCTAAGAAGCATCATTGTAAATGTGGCAATTCCAGTTGCAGTCGAGAAGTCGCCCATAAAAGAAGAGTACTCATTAGGGCTAGGAAACTGCAGTTTTGCAGAGGTTTGTAAGAGAGAGAAGATGCACGGTGAAAAAAAGCCAGTTATTATAAAACTAAAATTAAGACGAGCAACTTCTTTATAGTTTGTTTGTTACCTGAGCCTTGAGCTTAGACTTCCATGTAACCTCAACAAGATTGATGCTAATTCCATAAGCAACCACTAAAGTGGCAAGATCTCTTATGTACCTTGAAGACACCAAAAACTTCAAGCTCTCCATAGTTCCCATTTTGGGCTTCTCCTGTAAAAATGCATAGCAAGGTAAAACGTCAGATTATTTATTTCAAACACCAAAAAAAAAAAGTGGTAGAATTGCCATGTGTGACATAAAAAGAGCGAAGAGAAATAGACTTTATCTTATACACATGTAAGTAAACCAACCTTACTAAAGAGATGATGCCTCATTTAAATATTAGATTAAAAATCCAGTTTAGTCTAATTAAAACAATTTTTGTAATATATATAGGCAGTGAAAAAGAGGATTGGTATAGCTTCCTTTCAAGAAATTACCTTCTTCTTCTTGCTACGAGTAGGAAGAGGAACATAGTTATTCACCCACCAGTACAGGAAACAGATTGCAAGCCCCATACCCACAACTATGCTCATCATTGCTTTTAGAGAGATGGCCCAACCATCAACTCCAGGACCTATATTGTTCCTCAGATTAGAAAAGTATTTCACTGTTCGACCAGAGAATATAAGGGCTACATTGGCCCCAAGTCCAAACAGTGGGTAGAATCACTTTGCTTCATCAACGGTAGTTTTCTGCAGAAAAAAACATCAGGGGTTTCAGATCTACCAAGAAATATAAACTCAAAATCATGTACATCTTTCTGCTTTTTATTCATTGCAATTTCTATATTAGATTCATTTCCCATGTTGAATGAACAAAACAGCAGTCCAAAACTGGAAAACATAAAAATGGACGCAACATTTTACCCTGCCATCACATGACAGCATTCTAATACTTTTGAGTTTATGTGTAATATTGCAAATAAAGCAAGCATCTAGCAATTGTCATTATTGCTATACTAAAATCACAAGGACTTCACAGTTCACAACTATTGTGTAAGTCCTGAAAGTTTTTCTTTAACCCCAGATTACTATATATGTAACATGACTGTTGACTACAGAATTCAAAAGAGAAAGAAAGAATAATTAAATCATGCCAGTATAATACACACGAAAAAAAGTGATCTTCCTAACCAAATTATCTGACAACTCCTTTTGATTCAGCTAAAGAATTTATTAATTAAATCGATGTGGCCCAATAAAAAGAGAAAATAAAAAGAGAAAATAATGAGACAGTATTCAAAAGATATCATGGATTTAGTCTCATCATATCTATTAATTGATATGAAATCGTATTAATTAATTCACCAGTTCTTTCAAGGAGCACAACAATGGACAATGAGTAACTAGTATTAAGAGAAATACTAGCAACATACTTTTTGTCACACTCTTCAATACATTGTTAGAGAGTGTGCTGCTAGCATTCCTCATATCTTAAACACCTTCTTAAAGGGGGAAATGCATGATGCGGAAAGTAAAATAATGGGTCATTCTAAGAAAAATATTATTAGTTTGTCGACAAACAAACAAAACAAAAGGATTAAAAATAACATGAATTCATACTCAGGTTAAGGATACCTCAAAGCATGAAATTAATAGGCTAAATTTAGCGTATCTAATAACATGTCCATGTTTTCACTCATCACTTATAGACGTGCACCGCTAAGTTAGTACAGAAGGCATGCAAATCTGAAGAAAATGAATCAAAACCAACGTATAAATCACCCAAGGAGAAAATGAAAAAAAGGTAAACAAACCAATAGCCAATCATCTTAATCAATGAGTAACCATATCTAAATTTTATCCAACTAGGTTCAAGAAGTATATGGAATATGCTAATGTAGGACTACCACAATATCTAAATAAGATGCCATGTTTAGGAGACCAGAATTAAAAATTCATAGCCTGATACCAACATAAACTGTCACAGAATCAAACCAAAAGGCAATTAACAAAGTCAGTGTATAAAACTACCTGATTAGCAAACCCCCAAAACAGCACGGAGATGACCACACTCCCCCACAATTCAGCCATGACATAGAACAAACAGAAGCTCCATATTCTCATAATTGCCAGAGGACCAAGGAAACGAGGGCCAAGGATGTTGAGAAGCTTGTCTGCAAATGCCTCAGGATGAATATAGGTGCTGAGAGGATACAAAACAAACCCGAACGCCCCAAAAAAAGCAATAAAAGGCACAATAACAGAGTAAAACAGAGCTTGCTTGGACAAAACATTAGCTAATTTTGTGTACCACAACATAAACCCAACAGCCATGGGAAGATTCACCCATGTTCTGAGAAACGGTATAATCTTAGCACTGCTTCCTCTGGCTATCACAACCAGAACATACTTGGTGTCTCTGAGAATTGTATAGTTAAAGAGGATGCAAAAGAACATCATCCCCAGAGGTATAATCTTCTTGAGCGTGGCAACCTCAATACCCAAGATTTTTGGTTTCTCGGCCTCAATTTCCCCTAATACTGATTGCCCATCAGCATTAGAAGCAGCAGCTTCAGCCCTGCACATGAACAGAGTCTTACGTCTACAAATAAGGATAACCTAAGTGCAACATACATAAAACAAATTCTTTCTTTCTATATCATGTTATACATTGGCTGATTAATGATTCACAGCCCCATTAATCACTTCTCAGCAAGATCTCAAAGTTGAAGTACCTTAAAATCATAACCTTTCAATATGATGCTACATATCTTACAGTTTACCAGCTAATAATCAAGCTGATTAGTATCTTTCATCCATGCAAGAGCAGATACCTCCCCTGAAATGGTGAAACCGTTCAGCATCCCTTACCGAAATCTCTCTGCGAACCTCCTTAGAGATAAATTTGACAGTGTTGTGACAACTTTGGCACATGTATAGATTCTTGGTCACCCAAATAGGCATCCCAGGTGCAGAGTTAAGAAGTCCAAAGGCAATGGCCTGTCTCTCACTATGTCCACAAAATATATCAGCCTTAGAAGCTTCCATGGTGTTCATGTGACTACTTTCTGGCCCTTCAATACCAGCCCCCTTCATTTTCTCATAAAATCGCTCCAAAAGCGCGTTTATTTCCTCTATTTGAGGGTGAAAGTTATCACCGCTGAGAAAAGCGTGCACTGTGCCCTTGATTTCCACCCAGCTGCATCCAGGATCAACTATTAGCCCATTCTGTCTCATCATTTTTCTTACTTCTGCAACTTTATCCCATTTATCATTATCAGCATAAAGATTAGACAGAAGAATGTAATAGCCAACACTTGTTGTATCATCTTTAAAGATGTTCTCTGCAGCAAGTTCTCCTAGCTCAACATGATGGTGGATCCTGCACGCATTTAACAAGGCTCCCCAAACTGCAGGGTCTGGTTTCATAGGCATTTTCTGTATGAATTCATAAGCATCCTCCAATTTCCCAGCACGGCCGAGTAAATCAACCACGCATGCATAGTGTTTCAGATTAGGTGTGATGGAGTACTCATATTTCATGCTGTTAAAATATTCTAAGCCTTCTGCCACCATACAAGATCTGCTGCAAGCACATAATATGGAGATGAATGTGATTTCATCAGGCTCAACGTTTGACTCTACCATTCTCTGAAAAAGCTCAGTAGCAAGTGCTCCTTTCCCTCGCTCAGCGTATCCTGTTAGCAAAATGTTCCATGCAGAAATATCTTGATCAATTGAGAAAAACTGTTTCCAGGCATATTCCATTCTTCCACATCTTACATACAAGTCCAAAATTGCATTCGGAAGAAAACCATAAAAACTTACTCCAGTTCTCAAAGCATAGGCATGGATCTCTTTACCACAACCCAAAGCTCCAATTCTAGCACATGCAGATAGGATGCAAACTAAAGTAACAGAGTTAGGCTTTAGTCTATGCATCATCTCTTTGAAGAACAATAAAGCTTCAAAACATCGGTTGTTTATCCGAAGAGCAAGGATGATAGATGTCCAAGATATTATATTCTTGTCACGAGTAGAGTGGAAAACATCTAAAGCCCTGTCAATGCATTTACACTTGGCATACATGTCAATGAGTGTGTTTGCAACTATTGTATAAGAGATGAACCCTGTCTGCTTGGCCATTTCATGAAGTTTCATCCCCATATCTAAATGGCGTAAAGAAGAACAAGCAGATAGCACACTGGCAATAGTAATTTCATCCGGCATGATACCTTCCACTTCCATCATATTATATGTCTCAAGAGCTTTCTGATGCATTGAACTATTCTCGTACCCTGATATCATTGCAGTCCACGACACCACATCTCTACCTTCTGTCTGAGAGAAAACTTTTTCAGCTTCCTCAATAAGTCTAACAGATGAGTACATCTGAACTAACGAATTACAAACCGAAGGGTCTCTCCAGAACTCTGTTCTCATAACATAACCATGAATCTCCCTCCCCAATCTCTCATCACCTATAAGCTCACACGCGGTAATCACACTGGTCATGGTCCTCAAATCTGGCTCAACCGGAATTTCAAGCATCGTGCAGAACAGTCTAAGTCCCTCTAAACACAATCCATTCTCAAAATACCCAGAAATCATGGCGTTCCATGAAATTGTGTCCCTGTTAGGCATTTTATCGAACACCAACCTGGCACTATCAATATCCCCGCATTTCACATACATAGTTATCAATGCATTCACCACATCCACTTCTGACTCAAACCCATATCTCAGAACATGCACATGAATCTCCCTTCCCCTAACCAAGTCAGGCATGCCACCACAGGTCCTCAAAACACAAGGAAAAGTGTAAACATCAGGCCTCACACCAACCCACAACATTCTATGGTAAAGATTCAAAGCCTCATCAAAGAACCCAGCTTTAGCATACCCACCTACCAGAACATTCCAAGAGAACACGTTTCTCTCTTGCATTCTCCCAAACACATACCAAGCATCCACCAAGTTCCCAAACCTCACAAACATGCTGAGAAGGGCATTCCCCAGTTGAAGGCTCAAAAGGGCCTTGGTCTTGGAAACATAGGAGTAAACCCGGGACCCTTCTTTTCTCGCTCTCTTCCACTCACAGAGACGAATCAAAGCAACGTAAGCGTCTTCTTCGACGCGAACTTGAAGCTCTTGAGTGGAGTCCAAATAGCTCATAGCGCGGTCCAAGTTCCCAAGAAGGCATAGTTGGCAAATATAGGAGTTTGGGTTGTGGCTGTTGATGGAGGCGGTGGCGGTGGTGGTGACGGAACTTGAGACCCGGAATTGTTTAGCGTTTCTGAGTGAGGGGTGGAGGGTCTGCAAGTTATGGGTGAAGGTGAAAGTTTGGAGCTTGGAGTGGATGAAAGTGGTGGGAAGAACAGGGTGGTCCCTTTGAGCATGGAGTTGCAAAGATTTAGCAAACGCAGCCATTGGCGTTGGAGAGCATGAGAATTGAGTAGTGAAAGTAGAAACAGAGTGAGGAGAGTAAATTGTTTTCTCTTGTAAAAGATCTTTGTCTCTCGAGCTTCCAACAGCATAACCACCATCTTATCTATAACTTCTTGTCTTAAGTCTTAACACATGTTCATTTATCTCTATTGTAATAAGCAAAGCATGTGGTTAATGCGTCATATTTTTTCTTGTTATCTCTTTCTTTTTTCCAATCGCTTACATATTTGACTACTTGTGAGAAACTCGCTTTAAAAATGTAAAGTAAAGATGGGTAGACATCTAAAGGGAGTGACCATTAGAGAGAAATAGGAAGAGAAAAGAGATAAATGATAAGTGTGATATATGATGTGATGTAATTGGAAGAAAGAGATGGAGAGAAAAAAGGGGTGTCCAGAAGTGTCTGTATTGTTTAGGTGTACACGAATCATTACCCTAAGTTATCATAGTTGTTAACTGGTTAATGCAGAAATCGATGATTTAGATTCAATGAACACAATAATGTGTTATACATGTGCAAATATGTTATTACAAACACAATCGTTGTTTGATGACTTACTTTACGGTCTAATATGAGTCACAAAATATAACGCCTCAATTTTCGGTCGAGGGTCACATAGTAAACAAGTGGAAATAACACTTTCAAAAATATCATTTCAGAACATCTCAAGTTTCCAAAACAAGACGTAATGAAAGTAGCTCATAATTAATATATTTATAAAGCAGTACATCAAAGGAAACAAGACGTAATGAAAGTACTAATCTACACCACATGTGCTAATTGTTTCTAAACACCCCTAATAAATTTATTACCACAGCAGCACTGTGGAATCCATAGTATATACAATCAGGGAAAATTCTAGGTCCCTTATCATTTGACGTGGATTGTTTTGATTGGTTATCAAGGCTTTTAAATCCTACGTGGCATGCTCAGGGCTCTCATTCCTCCTTCCTGATGTCTTCCATTCTTATTGTCTCTTACCATGGTTTTCATACAAAACATTGCATTTAATCAAGTTTATATTCCCAATCATCTCTCTCTTCTTTTTTCATTTTTCCATAAGTTGTTTTGATTGCTTTCTTATCATGTGTTTTATGGAAAAAAGGATGACAATAATAGTCATTAAGGCTAAAATGACTATTTGCGAGTTCCCAATGTTGCCTTCATTCAATGTTTTGGCCCTTCATTCTCCGGTTTTAATATTTCTTCATTTTTCAATTTTCCTCCTCTATCATCTTTTCCACTTCTCGGTTCTCCGTCCCTCCATTATTGTTATTGTTCCATCTTCCCAATGTTGCCTTCATTCAATGCTCTGGCCTTTCATTTTCCAGTTTTAATATTTCTTCATTTTCCAATTTTACTCCCCTCTCATCCTTCCCACTTCTCGGTTCTCCCTCCCTCCATTATTATTATTGTTCCATCTTCCCAAAATCTCAATAAGCCTTCCCCCTCATCCCTTTCTTCCCATTCCCATTTTTGTTCTCCCAACCTTCCTTATTCATCCCCCTATAAATATATTCGAAAGTGAGTAAGAGTTATGTACGGAAAATTCTTGCTCTTTATTCACCATGAATCCTGTTTATAGCTATCTTTCCCAAATTAACCCAACAAAGGATGAATGGACAATAATTGCCCGCGTTGTTAGGTCTTGGTATGGAGCTGTTGTGGACAAGTCGAATCTTCCATTTTCCTACAATCTTTATCTCATGGATAACAAGGCAAATCTTAATTTTCTTATGTGTTCAGCTTTCAAATCTCTTCCCCGAGTAATTTTTTACACCAAATATCTGCTCTTTATGTTGTTTTGCATACAGGGGGATAAGATTCATGCCTTTGCGAGGAAGACGATTGTGTACCGCTTTGACCGGATTATCACTGAAGGAAATGTATATTCCTTTCATAATTTTGGTGTAGGACACATCTCTGGTGATTTCAGACCATCTCATCATCAATACAAGATAAATTTAAAATTTGACACTAGAGTCATTCCGGTTAGCCATGAGAGAGTTCCCCGCAACTTGCTCAGGTTTCATGATTTTGCTGAGATTTTCAATCCTTCTTTTGATCATAACATTTTGGTTGGTAAGTATTTTCTGTTGATTCTTTAATTCATCATTGTCTATATTCTTTGAATTTGCGATAAATATTTTTCTTTGTACAGATGTTATGGAGACACTTACTGGTGTTGGTACGGAAAGGGAATATGAGCGCAATGGAGTCATGTCAAAAAGGAACCAGATTGAGATTGAGTATGATGGGTGAGTTTTTTGTTCAAATCGTTAGTCTCAATCTATATTTTGTTTTGTTCCAATTATTTTAAAAACTATGGACACTTACTTGCATTTCCCAATCTGTTGCAGAACATGAAAAATGGCAAGTTTTTTGAAGAACGCTGCATATTGTGCCCAACTTTGGAATCTGTAGAGAAGGTGAATGATTTTATGCTGACTTTAATTCCAGGAAACTCTAAGGAGTACTTCAGCTCCGACAACACTTGCAAATCTGATGAGGACACGGAGTTAGAGTCAGAGTGGTTTACAACAGAGTTTTTAAATGATATTAAATGCTCCGGTATTCCAAATCATAAATTGACTTTAAAGGAAGGAGCTCCTATAATGTTGTTGAGAAATATAGACCAAGCAGCTGGGTTATGCAATGGGACGCGACTAATTGTGAATGATCTCGGAACGAATGTTATTGGTGCCACTGTAATAACAGGAACCAATATTGGAGATAAAATTTTCATTCCCAGAATGAATATGGTACCGTCTGACTCAGGGTACCCCTTTAAGTTTGAAAGACGACAGTTTCCAGTGAGTTTGTGCTTCGCAATGACTATTAATAAAAGCCAAGGCCAGTCATTGTCTCATGTTGGGTTGTTCCTTCCTCGACCTGTTTTCACACATGGCCAATTATATGTAGCTCTTTCAAGGGTAAGGTCAAGGAAAGGTCTCAAAATATTAATTCTAGATGAGGACAACAAGGTGTCAACGACAACAAAAAAATGTAGTCTATGAAGAAGTATTTGACAATATTTAAGTTCATTTTCATTCATGGCCATTTTTATCAAGGGGAATGCTAACTCACTCCCACTTGATTTTATGAAGGAGTAAGTTAGCACTCTACACCTTTTCTTTTGGACAAAAAACTCCAACTTTTGCTTCTTAAGAGTACTTAATTTTGTGGGTATTATTGTAATTATTTTAATTTTTATTCTAAAATCAATTAATAATTCTCTCTCCTCATTACTCACCCGCTTTCCCAAAAAAAAAACACCTTTTTCCCCACAAACAGACCATGGTGCTTCTCCGCCATGCACTTTTTTTTTGTTTCATGGCGATGCTATGGTTTTGTGATTGTTCATTTCAATCTTTCATTTTCTAATTAAAATAGATCTTGAGGAAACAATAGAATGCCATGAGAACTTTGCACAGGACAAAACCATGTCATGACCAAATCCATGCTAAACCCAAAACCACCTTCAGCAGACATTCAAAATCAAAAGGGCGAAAATGTTGATGGCCACATGCAACGAAAGGCAAAAGCAAATTCAATTGATTGACCCAACAAATTTTGGTTTTATTCATTCTCAAGATTTATTATTAATAACCTGCTGTTAACTATTCAATTTTGATGCACCCATGATTCTTTCCCTTTCATCTTCCTATACCAATTTTCCATTAGCTGTTAACTATTCAAGTTTCTGCATTCAATGCACCGAAATTAACATAATAATTATCAAGCTAATGAGTGTATGGAAAAAATAAAAGTTAGGCAACATTATAGGGAAATGGAGAAATTATTGGTAACCCAAAATTGTTGTGGGGGGCGAAATTTATTCATTTAATCTTCCCCTTTAAATAATGAAATTTTAAATTCAAACTTCTTGCAAACAACTAATAGAAATTAATAAATATATAAAAAATTAATATATAATTACCAATAATGAAGGTTCATGACTCATATCCTTGAGAATATGCAGTATTTAAATTCTGGCTTATTGGGTAGAATTATTGATAACCTAACTCTTTTGAAAACCAAAATTAGTATATCCATAAAAAGAGTAGTGTGAAAACCAAAATTCATTCCCAAGATTTATAATTAAATTCTTATTATAATGGGTAATCATAATTTTTTTTTTGAAAGGATAGGTAATCATAATTGAAATTAAAAAATACAAATTTGTATGATATAGATTTAAATTAGTCATTCAATGCAAAAAAAAAATCTGTGCCATTCAATTAAGATAGTGGAATGGTTTTTCGTAATAGCACCATTCAATTATAACAGGTAGTCACAATTAATATAATTAAATTTTTATATGCATTTTTTAGAAAAAAGGAAAACAATAATAGTGATTTAAACTCGCCATTTATTAAACAAAAATAAAAACTTATTTTCTCATCCTCCAGAAATTAAATACCCTTGAATTTTTTGAAACTACTTCTCAAATAAATTTTTTATATTAAATTAAAATATATTATATGTATTTAAATACAACAAACTTTTGATCTATTTTTTATTATATACTCCTATTTTAATTTGTAATTTCTTTTGTATATTTATGGAAATCTATTATCCCTACTATATTTAATTAATTATCAGTTAAATAAAAAAAATATTCAATTACATTTAATTTATTTGACGTTAATTATATGTAATATTTACAATAATTTAAAAAACTAAACTAAACAATGAGAAGTAAAAAGTGACGTTTGATTATTTTAAAACTAAAAGTAATGGCTGTTTTTTTTTTTTTGAAACTGAAAGTAATGAGGGGGTATTTGGAAAAACTAAAACAAATTGAAAATGGGAATTAATTGATAGAATTAGTTATTGTGAAAACCAAGAAGGCAATAATAAAAATAGTGTTACAACCATGCAGATACTACACTATTTATTCTGAAAAAAATTGTGTCAATCTCAAAGCATTGATGGGATACGGCGCATTCAATGAGGAGAGGAGAAGAGATCATGGCTGAATGAATCTAGGAAGATGAAAAAAGAAAAAACAATCATGGGCGAGAGAAACGAAGTATTTAAAGCTTAGTGGGGAGTGAAACTGGTATGGGAAGATGGAAAAGAACTAATAAATTTCATCTATTAGAATTGGAAATGTCTACATAATTTAATGCATGGGTATTCCAATGAAGGCTTTGGGAGAGAGAGAAAGAGTCACATGAATGAAAGAAGAATGGAAGAATAAGGCATTTCAACTACTACACTCTCCCTTATAAAAGAAAGGTTTGATAAGTTTTCCATGCATTCAGATATATATATATATATATATATATATATATATATATATATATATATATATATATATAGCAAACCATTGATTCCAATTGCATAAACTATATTTCGACTTAATATCTCTATCATCATCATGTTTAGCTTTTCTAAAATTATGGATGATGATCCAGACTATACAGCAATGATAGCAAAAGAAAGGTTAGTTTCACTTTTCGAAAATGCTTTTTATTTTGTTCGTTCAATTGACAGCTAACAGTAATAGCACATTTGTGTTTAGAAGTGTCACAATAAGTCGATAAAATTGGAATCTATGTAGTTAAATATTAAGTAAATTGAACAAAACCATACTGGCAGCGGCAAGTAAATGAATTTTTTTTTTCCATTATAATGAACCAAATTGTCATTCCAACTTTTCATTTTTAACTACTATATTTGTTATATTAAAATTATTTATCTTTTAACCTTTTTTAGTTATAGACTTTTAGTTATTACCCTTCATTTATCAATAAAAGAAAGTGACAAAATAAACAGACAAAATTTTAATTTTTTAAGTAACGTTTTTTATTCCGAAAATAGCAGCGTTGAAAAATGCAAAATTTGAAAATTATTCTTTTTCTTTTTTTTTTTTTTGGTATATATTATTTAGCTTTAAGATCATAGTTATGATGGATATAGTTTCAGTTATATATGTGAAATTTGTATGTAGTCACCAGAGAGTTTCTTGCTTATGATTTGTCATTTTTTAATATCTATTGAGCATAAAAACTATGTCAGAATCAATGTAACTTAGTCTGTAATTGGAAAATTCAAACTGTACCATTAGTTTCGAAAATAGCATGGACTGAATTTAAATTGTTTTGAAAATCTGTATTTCTCTTTTTTCTGTTGTTTATTCGTTGTTCTTTATATTCATTATTCTATGTACTAAATTTTAAATCCTGTAAATTATATAGATCAGAAGCAAATCTCAGGCACAACCCAACGGATATTGATGACAAGCTGTATCGTGGATTTTACGTCGAATTGGTTCCTAGTATGGACTGTTTACATTAATTTGCGCCAATATTTTTGTTATATTGGTCCTGAAGTTAAATATTTCAAATATCAAATACAAGTTCAAAATTATAATTCTATCTTCATTAAAATAAACCTTAGTTATAGTAGATTTAAACATAGAAATAATATTTTCCATAACGCGATATTTTTTTCTTCTATATTTGTAAGTATTTTATCCTCTATTAAATCATTCAATATAATATATTCTAAAATTATCGATTTTTTAAAACCCCCATTAATAATTTAGATATAATCATTTATGTTTTATATGTTTTAAAGTAGGTTTTTTATCTCAGTTTTTTTATTAGTATGGGTTTAAATAATATTTAACGTTGAATTAAACCTCCAATTAAAATAATTTTTATTAATCCTTTTTCTAATACGTGTTTTTATTTAGGAAGTTTTTCATATTTCAAAAACACAATCAAATGGAGTTTGACACCAGGCCTTCCAGATCTTTCATCGTAGAATTGGTACCTAACAAGGTATATATAATGTTCTATTGTTTTGCTGTTGTCTTATTCTATAACTACGCAATTATAATGTTTAGAAATACTCTCAATTTTCTTATGCTTTACAGGGGTGTGCCCCAGTTTCGTGCTATTGGCACCAAGAATTTCAAAAATGTGTTACAGAGACTGTTGTTTTGAAAGACGACAAAAAAAACACGTTCCACATTATGTTGGAAGATTGTGGCCCTGTATCTGAATTTACAGATGGAATAGAAAGACTTATAGATCATTATGGCCTTCAACGTGAAGGAGGATGGCTCGAGGTGTGTTATTTAGGGGGCTGCGAGTTTCATATTAAAGTGAAAGACAGAGATTTTCGATCAATCTCTACTGAACATGAAGGAAAGAATTTTTATTTCGGATGGATGCCAACGCAAGTTGTAGAAACTGACTATGACAGTGGACCTGACAACGAAGAAGAAAATACAATGTTTTACTACGAAAGTCAGCTTTCACCATCGCACATCATTACAAATAGAATGGTGGGTTATATCTACTTAATCATGTTATTTTATATTACTTAGTTGTTATTAACCATTTTTTTAAAGAGCTATGATTGTTTTTAATATTTATGCCTAAATCTAGACTTTGCCAGCAGCGTTGGTGAAGCATGCAATGCTTCCGGATAAACCTTCATTTTGTGTATTAAGAGATGCAAGTAAGCGAAGGTTTTATTGTGAATGTTCCTGGAACAACAAAAAACAATCAAAGTGTATCGTGACAATTGGTTGAATAGACTTCATCAAAGAAAATAGATGCAAAGATCAAAGCTGGATCAAGTGGAGAATTGATAAGAAAGATCCTTATGTAATACATGTCAGTGTGTCAATAAGTGAAAAATGGTTCTCAAATTTTTATTTTCATATATCAATATTTACCCCATGCTTTTATTGTTCAATTAAAATATGAAAATCTATGTACCAAAACATCCAAGTAAATTATTATTTCGGTTTATAAACATCTACAATTGATATGTTTCATCTAAATTAAACTCCCCCGTGCATGGCACGGGTCAAAAACTAGTTTAGTAAATTTACCATACATATGACCTCTCCTACAAAATTCTATTATCTGTTTGTATCACTTGTTGGACTGTATATTTGAGTATGATTTGGTATTAATGGATCAGACATGTCCTGATTTGTCTGAAAAATGGTTGAAAAATATATACTCTAGTTACGCCTACAAATAAGGATAACCTATGTGCAGCATACATAAAAAAAAAAAAATTTCTTTCTTTCTATATCATGTTAGGGTTAATAGTATGTTAGGTCCCTAAGTTTGTATCAACGTTTGCGATAGGTCCCTCGCCAGAATTTTTTTTGATATAAGTCCCTCAATTTACACCAAGTTTGCATTTAGTCCTTGAACATTAGATGGAGAAAGTACACTATGGAATATAGTGATACTAGGAATTGTCGTCCTAAGGATTGTTTAGTATTGCTATAAGAAATATCTATGTAGCATCTGTGGTAGTAGAGCAGAGGGAAAAATCTTGAGGTATTGTTGGCCTGTCACTGTTTTACAAAAATCAGCCTACCTTATAATTGATTAGGATTCACCAATAGGATAGGTGGTTAATGGACTTAATTAAATGAATTAGGGAGTTGAAACTGTTTGAAAACTCCAGTGCGGGCTGTATACCGAGAGAACGTGGTTCCTGTGTGTAAAGCTCTACTTACCTATTATATATGTTTATTCAAATGTTGAACTCATTTTATGAGATAGGAAACAGATGCAACAGAGCTCATCATAGTCATGACTCTAGATATTCAGGAAGTATAAGGGGGTGATTTTTAAATAACCATACCTGGAGGGACATGGAGTAAGAAAGCATTGTCACTGCCACTGTAGGGATTGTGGTTAATACAGGGATACCAAGGGTGGCCATGTTTAGAGATGAATAAGCCGGGGATACACAACGATTTCCTACCTCTCATGTATGGACGGGCAGGGTCCCTGAGGCTCATACCAGCCATGATGTTTAAGGATCAGCATTGTCGGGTATATCTAACAATGAAGCCCTAAGGTAATCAAGTTCGGTAAAGAGTGGAACGAGGGTAAATTCTGTATCCATAATTCCCGAATGGCTTTCTGAAGAGTGTAGAAACTAAAATGATTCGGGCCTTTACACTATTAGCATTCATGATATTAAATTATAAAAAGGTCAGATCAGGAACTTTCTTCTTACGGGTATAACCTTTGGGGTAATTGGAAGAGAAGTACGACTGAAATATGGAGACATAAGGGAGGATTGATAACCAACATAATTGCATTATGAATGTGTGTTTTGGTGTGATTATATGTGATGATAATATGTTGTCTAGATTTGTAATGGATTACTTATATGTTGTGTAACCTGTACATGGTTGTGTTTGACTCACCCTTGCACCTTATTTTCATAGATCTTGACAGGTATACCGATGAGCCGACCACCAATCGTCTCCATCCATGCTGAATTCCCTGCAGCCTCAGGATGGTATCACGATCCCACCACTAGATACTGTCTATATAATGGTGTGTCAGTTTTCTGGTTTAGAAGTTACCTGAATGAGGAAGTTGGTTACCCTGTTACCTTATCCATGGCATTTTCTTTCTACTTACCTGTAAGAGCCCGTCATGTCAACTTAAGAGATTCCCCTGGACCTCAACCTAACTCACCCCATGAGCCTGAACCTTTACATGTTATACCCATTAGAGAGTGTGCACCAGAAGATAATAACTGTAAGTCCAAATAGCAACCTAGGAGGGGGGTGAATTAGCTTTTTACGATTTTCAGCTTATTAATCCCAATTCAACAATGATAACTTTTACTTTGAAAGATTCGCAATTAATAAACGAACATGCAGCGGAAATGTAAATTGCGTAAAGTAAAAGTTCAGGGATAAGAAGATCACGCAGTGATTTTATCCTGGTTCACCTTCAAACCACCGAAGGCTACGCCCAGTCCCCCGTTCTGATTTAGGGATTTTTCCACTAATGATCAAGTGTTCTTACAGATGCTTACGCCAAGGACCCTAAGAAGACCTATCAATCTTCCCGAAAGCACACCACTTTCTGATTGATCAATTGTTCTTATCGATACTTGCGTCAAAGACCATAAGAAGACCTATCAACCCTCAGAAAGCAAACCACCTTCTGATTACACCGAACACTACAGTGGACTTTGAATCCTAATGCCAAGTTCTCCTCCATCTCCGGCTACACAACCTGCAATTTGGCTAGAATTTCCCAAAAATGAATCAAAGTCCTAATGCTACTGCTACCCACATCACAACAATTGAAAAGGCCACATTCTTCTTCATCATTTCAGCTGCAAGCTTCCTTTGGAGTTTTCCATTCTTCTTCTTGCTCTCCTCAAATTTCATCTTCATGTCCTCAAAATTCTTCTTCATATCCTCAAAACTTGGTGTCTGCAAATCCATCCATACAAATTAACAGAGCCCCAACCACAGATTGAAATTTACCAAAAATGAAAATCCGCAAACAACATACACATTTACCTAGAAGTTTCTGCACCTCCAGAATTTTCTTCCTGGCTTTTCATCAGTTTTGGAAGTCAAATAGAGAATCAATTCTCCACAAGCACAATTCCGCTATGAGGCATGGTGAACGCAGACGAATGTGAAGCAGATGAGGAAGTGCCCCTTCTCATGATGGTCGACGCAGGAAGGAGATAGAGCCGAGAGGAAGAAGAAAGAAAGAACCGCAGTGATGGAAGGAGAGAAAGAGGATGATCGTGGTGAGGGAGGGAGAGAAAGAGTAAAGAGGAAGAAGAGGATCGCAGGAACCCTAAGGGGATAAAGAGAGGGAGAGGATTCAAATCTAATTTTAATTGTTTGTTATGATTTAGTTTTAGAATTGATTTGGGTAAATATTGATTAAATAAAACTGTTCATGTTATTTTACTTATTTATTTTAATTGAAAATAAATATAATTTCCAACTAGGCTCATTAAATAAATGATGTGGCAGTGCCACATAGGACCCAGAATCCTGAGGTAGTGCCACGTATGCTCTGGCAGGGACTAAATACAAACTTGGTGCAAATTGAGGGACCTATAGCAAACATTTTTCCGGCGAGGGACCAATTGGAAACATTGGTACAAACTCAGAGACCTGTTAAACCATTAACCCTTTAAAAAATATTAGAAAGTTTTTATGAATTGAATTCCAATTTTTTTTTCATAATTGTACCTAATGACAAATCCAAGTATGAAAATGAGTCAGTTGCCCTTTGATGAGAAAAAAATATGAATATGAAGTACTCACATCTTATATTTATCTCCTTTAGTATATTATATATTAACTCTTTCTATTAGTCATTATTAATTTTACTTAATTTTGAAATTTTCATCTCCCTTACCAAATTTATATGCTTTTATTCCTTTAGGACTGAATGTTTTTTCTAGTACTTGAGGTTTTTTTTTTTTGTCTTGACTAAGGTATCCCCACAGCCGATTGCCGTGAGACTAATCATTCGCCCCACGGTCAGCGCACGAAGCGGTAGGGGGCTGGCCAATGAGTTTTTTCCATTCACAAGAGTTAAACTCGAGGTTGATGATTACTTTGATTTTTTTCTAAGAATTTTTTTTTCATCCACAAGAGTTAAACTCGAGACTCTACTTAAGGGGAATCAAACATGTACTACTTGAACCAATCACCCGTTGACCACATGAATAAAAGCTAACAAAATATAAAATTTGAATTTTTTAATGAAAGTAAAAATAAAAAGGCATGGGGCATTTATTATTTTGTGGGGTAATTAAATACAAAATGTTATATACTAATATATAGTATATTAGTGTTAAAATTGAAAAATATGCCTCCCTCCCTAAGTGTGCATCCGCCCCTGTCTTGCCCCATTTATTCCTACTGCTAAATGGCCTAAGCCGCAGCTCGCAAGAAAGCTCTTCCTGGCGCACGATTTGCCAAAGGTCCATGGCACCCAAGAACCTGAAACAAAGCAACACAAACAAACAATGAATCACATTGCTCGAGTTTCTTTCAAAAAACCATACATAAATATATTCATATCACACAAGAGACCACCAACCTTGCAATTCACCCCATCCGGCACAATTCTGTTCTCAGACTTCAACTTCAAGTAGTCATTTCTGCTCAACTTAGTAAAACCCCTAAAAAAAATTAAAACACAACTATCAAAGTCAGCACAGAACAGCATGCATAAAATTTTGTTCAGTCCCACTATTTGGCCATGAGCGACATTCAATCGACATATCTGACGGGTCCGCATCTGGGGACTCGATGGGAGATTCAGAAATATTTTTCAATTTTGTTTAAGCTAAATTTTAAAAAAAAATACAACAAATCCGAAGGAAGAAAACGGAGCTAGCAGTTGATGAAACTAACCATTTTCTGCTGACAATAATTTTCTGTCGACCGGGAAATTTGAATTTGGCGCGTCGCAGAGCCTCCTGAGCATGCTGCGCGTTACCATCCTTACACCTCACCGAGAGAAGCACCTGGCCGATACTAACCCTCGCGCACGTCCCCTGCGGCTTCCCAAACGCGCCTCTCATCCCGGTCTGCAACCTGTCGGCACCGGCGCACGATAGCATCTTGTTGATGCGGAGCACGTGGAAGGGGTGGACCCTCACGCGGAGGTGGAACGCGTCTTTCCCTGCGAGCTTCGCCATGTACTTGTTGCACGCGATCCGCGCCGCCTCGAGAGCTTCGCTGGAGACGTTCTCCTTCTCCCACGAGACAAGGTGGACGCAGAACGGGAACTCGTCGACGCCTTTCTTCTTCATCCCGACGTCGTAGATACGGATCTTCGGGTCTGGGACGCCGCGGCAGAAGCGCGACTTCGGGTACGGTTTGTTCTTTATCTGCCGGTAACACCTCGCCGGTCCTGAAATTGTAACGGAAATCAGTTACTGAAAATGTTAGTTTCATGAGAGAGAGAGAGAGGATGTTGCTTACTTCTTCCCATGGTTGATGTTGTTGTGGTTGTGTTGTGGCTCTGAAATTGTGAGAGAAATGGTGGGAAGGTGGAGAGGGTGGTGTTGTTTTTATACCTTTGCAATGGCGCGTGGTTTTTTAGTGCGTGCGTATGGGCTTACGTCATAGGCGAAATTTTGGACTGTAGGCTTGTGGTCGGCCCAGAAGGTTCGAGATGCCAGTAGCTTAGCTCGTTGGACCTGTTCGACTAAAAAACATAAAATAAATTAACAAAAAACAGATCTTTGGAACCATGCGAGTTTTTTTTTTAAGATAGGAAAAAAAAATTATCAGTTTAGGTTACATTGGAAATTATTTTTTAAAATTTGGCCGTTTTCGAAACTTGACTCAATCTAGGCGTGTTCAAACATAACTCAATCTAGGCTCATTCAAACATAACTCAATCTGAACGTGTTCCAAATAGGATAAAAAAATGGGAATCAAAATCAAAATATTAATTGTGTGAGGGAACATGATGGGATGAGAGAGGCGGTGCACAAAAACACGTGCACGAAACATGACTAGATCGAGGCGTGTTCGTATTCAAACACGTCTCCTTCTAGGCATGTCTTACCTTATTGGCTCATCTGGGTGAAGTTCTCATCATAGCATAAAACAACATACGGATTATACAGGGACGAAGAAGCCATTGTTCATTAGGATGTCATTGCTGTAAGTAAAGCAAAACTTGAGATTTTTGACTTTTTGTTGTGATACCTTTTCATATCTCTTCGATGCTCTTTCATATTTACCAGCCTTAAATAATGCATTCCCCTCTTCCTTTTTCTTCCCAGCTGCTTCAATCTTCTCTGGTGTGTTCAGATCCCACGATTCCTTTTCCTGCATCCAACTTTGGAGTAATTACGCATGTCTTTTAAATTTGTTAAAACTGAAAACTCTTGGGAAGATGCAGACACTCACCTTTTCAAAAGAAACCATCTCAACTTAATAATACACATTGGAATTGGGAGGAACAGAAGCCAATTCTTGAGATGATCCAGACGAGCCAATAAGGTAAGGTAAGACACGCCTAGAAGGAGGCGTGTTTGAATACGTCCAGATCGAGGCGTGTTTGAAACACGCCTAGATCTAGTCATGTTTCGTGCACGTGGTTATGTGCATTGCCTCCCCATCCCATCAGGTTCCCTTATACCGTTAATATTTTAATTCTGATTCCCATTTTTTTTGTCCTATCTGGAACACGTTCAGATTGAGTCAAGTTTGAACAAGCCTAGATTGAGTCATGTTTGAACACGCCTAGATTGAGTCAAGTTTCAAAAACTACCCCATTTTGACAAATACTTTCAAATGTACCCAAACTGACAATTTTTTATCCTATATTCAAAAAAAAAACCCCCTTTGTTGGGGTGGGAATAGGCTAGGTTTTGGTGGGCATTGTGTAAATAAGTCTAGCTTATTTAAGAATGTTAGGGCCTAAGCTTGGCCTGTTACCTGTTATAGGCTTTTTTTTCCGGGCCTAGTCTGATCTTCCTCAAAGCCTGGTTTGGTCGGTAGCCTATTTATAGGTCCTTTTCATAATAAGATTTATATGTTTGCTAACAAACTTACATGTAAAGAGATTATCAAACTAATCAACTAATGGGTTAAATTATACAATAAAAAAATTTCTATAAACGGGTTAACAATATTATAAGTTACTAGATAAAATGAAAGTTAGCTAAGTTATGTTTGGTTTTTAGAGTTTGAGAGCGTATTTAACAAAATTATACTTTATATCAAAGTAATTAAATAGGCAATAAATCTATTTGTAAATGACTTGTATTTTTTAGTCATTTATATAAAATGTAAATACGTATATAATATTAAAATATTATAATAAATTTATAACGTAACAACAATATCAACAATAAAATATATTTATATTAATCACATTTACTTAAATAGGCTAGCCTGTTAGGCTTAAAATGTATTTTAATTGGCTTAAGCCTAACCTTTTTAATAAAATAGACTTTTAAAATAGCCCAGACCTTGTCTATTTACTCACTTAGCTTGTCCTGGCCTGAGCCTGATTTAGGCTAGATCATAGACCCGTGCGAACTGCCTGGCCTATGCCCACCCCTACTCCTTTGGTTAAACCTTTATTTTTTTTAATCAAGCAACAACAGAAAACCCTAGCATACAAGTAATCAGAAACGAAATTCAGTGGGAGTTATTTCTCCTTGTGGAAATTGAAGGTAAAGGCAATCATGAGAAAGAATAATTGCTCGGCGGCAATTAAAGGTAGAGAGCTGTTGATATTGCTGATGGAAAGTGGAAAGAGAGGATAACAATGTTGTTTCCAACTTGCATCTAGCAATGACAAATTCAGTTTCGGTAGAAATCCTTAGACATGCGAATTGCAGACGTATCGATGACATATGGCTGTGGCGGTTTTAAACCGCCAAAAGCCAGGTGCATTTAAAAACTGCCAGAAATTGATATGTCGCTAGGATGTCCATATTTCTTGTATGTTCACATATAACTACTCATTCAGTTTTGTTCAATATTGTGGAAAAAAAAACTGTATAAGGGATATGGAATAACTTCACAAAAGGAGACTCTATACTCTTACAATGAGTGAATCCACTTTGATGACGGATCGCATCAATAATCTGAACACATTATTTAGTTAGATATCTACATCAGATTTCACAATAGTGGATAATGAACTTGCGGAACTTATGCTTCAGAGTTTACCAGATTCGTATGATCAACTTGTCATCAATATCAATATTAACTATAATATTGTTTAGCATTTATCCTTAAATGATGTTGCTAGAGTTATTCTTGGAGAATAATACAGGAGAAAAATAAGAAAGATCGTCAGGAAAGCTCAAAACGTGGCCCCAGTGGGAGTCAAAATCATGTTAAATCAAAATCTCCAACAAAGATAAACCTCAAATACTACAGGCAAGAGAGGGCACTTGAAGAATTGTTATGGATTCAACAAGAAGAATGGTGAGAAGTATCCTAAGGAAAGTACATCTCAAGGATGTGTTGCTAATACCTCTGATGATGGAGAAATCTTGTACAGCGGAGCAGTAGTTGGTACCAAAGGTGAGAATCAGCTCACTGGTGGTTGGATAGTAGATACA
This sequence comes from Acmispon strigosus, assembly GCA_030819835.1. Lineage (NCBI taxonomy): Eukaryota > Viridiplantae > Streptophyta > Magnoliopsida > Fabales > Fabaceae > Acmispon > Acmispon strigosus. The sequence goes on from JAUAMA010000007.1 coordinate 37,036,366, forward strand.
GGAGCAACATGGCACATGACTCCACGACAAGACTAGTTTTGCACTTATGGGCATGTCTCGATGGTGCAAGATCCATATTCAATGTGGAATCTTAAAGGTGGTGAGATGCACTCTTGTGGCGATGAAAGTAGAGAAGACTATAACTAATACGTACAAGGTTTGGGGAGATGCGTTTCAAGAAGGAGAAGCATCAGTTGCAACAGGAAGCCAAGAAGAAAAAACGATGATGTGGAATCACAAAATATGCCATGTTTCAAATCGAGGCTTGCAGGTACTTGTAGAACATAATCTCATACCCAAGCTCAAATCGGTAAAATTACTTTTTTGTGTGCATTGTGTGATAAGCAAGCAACACAGGTTGAATTTTTCTAAGTCAACTTATAGAAATAAACACATATTAGACCTGATTCACTCTGTTGTGTAAATAAAGACATGCTATGTGAGCTGGGTAAACATTAGTGATTGATATTCATCTATTGTGCTTGATTTAGATGGAGGGAATCCGACTGAATTGGCAAAGCAAGGCACACGTAAACTGTTTGATAAGGCAATACAAGAATTGTTATAAGTGTTGCTATATGTGTATTATTGAGGACTTTGAAAAGGAAAAGAAAGGGTTGGAAGCAGAAAGGAGGAGTGTGAAGCAGCATATTCAAGAGGCAGAGAGAAAGGGAGAAGATATTCTGGACAAGGCTTCTTATTAGGAAGGGCAAGCTGATGAGCTCATAAAAGAGGATACCAAAACAAAACAAGCATGTTTTCCTAATTGAATAAGGAGAAATAGAAGTGAAAAGAAATTGTAAGTAAGACTGAGGAGATTAGAAGACTGGTAAGTTAGGGAAAAGAACTTGCAAACATTGGACTGATCCCCGTCTTCCAAGTGTTGAACGTTATTCTTCCCAATATTGAATTTCTTTCAAAAGTAGAGAATCCAAATACAACGAATTTTTTGGATGCTCTAGAAGATGACAACAACTATACCATTGAATTGCAAGGGATGGGGCATCAAAAGAACTACATTGGCAAAACAAATAGAAAAGAAACTCATGCAGTTCAAACAATTTGATCTTGTCATTGATACTAAAGTGTCATCCTCTCCTAAAATGAAAAGGATTTAAGATAATATTGCAGCACCCCTAGGATTGAAATGAGATGATTCTACTGAGTTAGAGCGACACCGAAAAATATGGAGCAGGTTAACCAATGGTGAAAAAGTTTATAAATATTAATACATAAAATTTCAATATAAATAACATTTTGAAGTTTAAACACTAAAATTTCAATAAAAAAAACTCGTGCAATACACATGCTACAAGACTAGTGTGTGTGTATATATATATATATATATATATATATATATATATATATATGATGTATTATATGAGAAAAATGTTTTTATATGAGAAAATAAGAATAAATCATGACCGTTAGATCTAATCATAAATGGTTAAGATTCAAACATGAAGTCATGTGACTTTTTAAAAAGTCACATGACATTTTTAAGTAGTCATGTGACTATTAAATTGTGGTGGTCATAATAATAATAAATTACTTTTAAGTAAAAAACTCGTCTCTCTAACTTTTTCTCAAAAATTATTTATTTCTATTTCTATTTTCTGTTATAAAAATATGTTACTTAAAAGCTATTGAACTTTTTCAACAAATGTGTTTGACCCTGCTTTAACTTAAAAGTCATAAAAAAGTTGGGCCAAACACTACCATAATATCTATGTGAGCTGTGTACACATTTGCGGACCACATCGCAAATTGCGGCCGCAATATTGCGGTTGCGGCGAGTACCGTGTCGGCAACACCCCGCAATTGCGGTGTTATTGAAACTCACCTGTTTCTCCCGCAACAAATCCGTTTCTGTTGGAAATTTGGCTCATCAGTTTTAATTATTTGTTTAAAATCTGTTTATTATTAGCTAATATCTGTTTGTTATTAGCTAATATCTGTTTAGATTTGAATCTGATTTGTTGGGGATTGTGATAAGATTGTGATAGGATTTAATGAGATATTATCTTGTAATATTGGATCATTAGAATCCTTATAAATAGGTAAACTCTGTAACCCTACTAGGTGTGGTACTGGGTACCAGCCGCAGAGGTAGGCTCGAAGGCCGAACTGCGTGAACAAAAAGCTTTCTATTCATGAATGAGAAAGGAGCTATAGCTACTCTATAGCCGCAGAGGTAGGCAAGTTGGCCGAACTGCGTGAACAAAGATCTTGTGTTCTTTCTACCTTAATTTCTCTTCTTGTCACTCTGTGCGAATCCACGGGTGTTCTTGCTCTACAGTTTCTGTGCCGCAACAGTGCCGTTTTTACACCGCAACATGAAGAATTGGCCGCAACAACTTTTCTGGTGGCCGCGACGGTGCTTCCAGTGGCTGTAACAGTGTTTTCGATTACAGGATTAAAAGGGACTTCAATCAGAAGTTCTTGCTTTAAAATCAGATTAAGTTGCTGGACTTCAAAGTTCAAACAGTTGAATAACCTACCTCGGAATTCACTTTCCTAGTACATAAATTGCAATACATAAACAACTCGGTATAAATGGTGTACAAAATCAATGCTATTTACCAGCCAGTGTTCTACAAGTTTATCAGATTATACAAAGAAAAATAATGCAAAGGATGAAGATGAAATGTAGTAACATATGGTCTCACTATCCAATTCACAGTGTAGTAAAATCTGTAATTGCTAAAGCTAATATTTTTCAACTTCTGTAGTTCTATCTTGGCTTGATGTTTGGTACCACTCCACTAATAAGGTCACTACCAGACACATCTCCAGATACAAAAGGAGTCTTCATAGCTGCTGAGGATGAGGATGGTGTGGTGCTGAGTGCTTTGCTAGAATCACTGGTCATAGATCCAGTTGTCCCGGTATCTGAATCCGGCATCATAGACCATATATTTTCAAGCTCTCTAACCACTTCTACCATTCTAGGCCGCGCATCTGGCTGGTCGTTGCAACACTTGAGGGCCATCGTCAAAAACTTCTCCACATGCTCAGATGGATAAGATCCCATGCGTTCATCAATAATTGAAAATATCACACCAGATTGGTATGCAACATTAACCTGAGAAAGGTATAGAAAAGTGCCCATGTCAAAGCACTCTATTATTTTGAAATCTTGAGATAGGAAATGAATAAGGGAATATTAGCATGACTAAAGGATACAAATTACTTGGAAATCACTTAATTTGATTCAACCTGTTGTGTTATTTAGATTCTACCCAAAAGATGGACAAAATAAATTACAAATATTAGACTTTCCAACTATAAATCCCAATTTGATCAAATCACACTTGTTAGAGAATAGGGAGAGAAATTAAGTTCAGCAGTAAGCAAATACCTCTCTAACAATATTTTTGCCATGAAAGATAGGATGCATCCCGGTCAAAAGTTCCAAAAACACAACACCAAGACTATAAACATCACTCTTGTCAGTCAGCTTGTGAGTTAAGAAGTACTCTGGATCAAGGTAACCCTACATATTTAAAACAGTGAAAAGCAATAAAGATAAAAATCACTGAATAAATAAAATCAACCTTCCAACACATACACACACACACTTCCGACTGGACATTGCTCTTTTAGATATAATTTGTTATGCTGCAACTAAACCAAACCAAGACAACGGCTATACTGAATATGAGGTTAAAAGCTAGCCTGAGTTGTCCAAGAGGACATGGTTATGCCATGATTTAATCCCCAACCCATCCGATACAGGACTTATTGGGCCGCGAGATGCATAAAACTCCAAGAGATCTCCACATTGGGCTAAGAGCAAACAACACAAGCGGATTTGAATATTAGGATTATTAGGTAACAATTGTTGGAATATTAGGGTTATTCATGATTTAGGAGCCATTTTATGTTAGTAGTCTTACAGAACTGGCTTTACTAGTACTAGGTACTTGAACTTGACCTCTATTAGTAGTATAATTTGGTGTCATTTTTTTATATAGTAAAACATATTAATGATATATCTGATCTAAAATAATTTAGAGTCCTCTTACTCACTCGATTCTAAAGCTGACCTATTTCTTTTGGGTTGGATAGGGTTAAATCAAACCCTAAATTTCATCAATAAGATTACTAATGTTGTACTTCCTGTACACATGCATAATTTTAGAAAAACCAAATCCAGTCATGAAAGCCTTACCGGGGTCCCCTTCACAACTGTAGATACATGACCAGGCACAATTCCTTCTAAATCTGGAACAGGGGCAAGCCGTGAAAGTCCAAAATCCGCCACCTTTGCGGAAAATCTAGAGTCCAATAATATGTTGGTGGCCTTGACATCGCGGTGAAATATTGGGGGATCAGCTTCTGTGTGTAGATACGCAAGACCTTTAGCTGACCCTAGTGCAACCTTCAATCTCGTGGCAAAACTCAGAGGTTCTTTTGATGAAGCTGTGGTCAAACATTAAGCACAAACTTAAGAAAGACAGCATATAAAGGTATTTAGGCCCACATTATCAGTAAAATGCAATGAAAATCTAAAAGTTAATAGATAAATTCAGCATATCAGAAAATAAAAACATGAGATGTACCAGAAAGGTGATCCCTTAGGGTGCCATTTGACATAAATTCATAAACCAGCATCTGTAAGCATGAAGCAACAATCCAGATGGAAGAAACCCAATAGTCAGAGAGAAAAAAAAATTGAGAGGGAGTTGGTAACACCAAAATATTTTGTGGATATAAAAACATCCAAAAGCAGCATCAATAATCCAAGATAATTATAAAAATTACTAGAGTAAAATTTAACAAGTGTTAAATTTTCTGAATTTGACATAAAAAGTACCTGTTCACCGTCGTCATCACAGTATCCCAACAGAGACACAAGGTTCCGATGATGTAACCTTGATAGTAATGATATTTCTGTAAGGAACTCCTTCTCGCCTTGCAGTGATCCCTCCTGTGCACGTTTGATGGCAGCAACTGTGCCATCAGAAAGAATACCTTTGTAAACCTTCCCATATCCCCCTTGACCAACTTGAGCAGAGCTGCTAAAATTGTTTGTAGCAGAGGATAATTCTCCAAAAGTAAAGGCCCTCACACCATCAATTTTTATTGAGATTTTAGAAGCTGTAAATAAATATAAACCTACGTTAATAGATTATTGAATAAAGTTTTTCTCGATAACCAATCAGATATGGTTTGTGACAGTAAATTCATAGTATCAGTTGACATTAAAAGATCAAAACAGGAATAAAAATAGATCCAATTTCATCTTGAAAATCTTAAAGATCTGTCAGAAAAACCTTACAAAAAACAGGAAGTTACCAGCAACTGTAAAACTAGGTGTACAGACCTTATAGATTAAAATCTGAACTGCAGTTAAATTGTTTATACATTTTGAAAACATTAAAAACATGCTCGGGCAATGCAGCAGCATTTGCACCTTCTTAGTCAGAAGTCATGATAAGATGAAGGGAAAAAAGGATATGCAGCCCAACAGCAGCTCAAACACATACGCACCAATAATGTTATGCAACCCAACAGCAGCATCAATTAAATAGTGACTCGAAATGCTTAAGAGGAAGCCGGGAACAGTTGGAATGTTAAGTATGACATTACATTAGATTCTAATATCTTTTCAATATGCCTTGTATTTTGTCCATGCATCTCAACCCCCAGGGTGTCTCTTTGCCCTATACTGGTCATGGGATATAGCTGTCTTTTGTGTTATATTCATTGCTGTTCCAAAGGGAATTGCTATATATGAATTCTGAAATGCAAAGACTAGGAGAATTGCTGCATTCAGTTTCTCACGTTCATTGTTGTATGGAGAATCCTGTTTGAACACCATCATATTTTTCTCTATTCCTCCTAGTTTTATTTTCCCTCTCTCATCTCTAGTAATATAAAAAACAATGGGATAAAACTAAAGGGACATAAACCAGTAAATGCTAACATGGATCTTACACTTCTTTCAACAATGCAATTTATTAAGGCAACGAACCAACAAGAACAGCCCAAAAAGGTTAATATGAAAACAATTAGACAATTTTGAATGATAAAAAAAGAAAGGTAAATTTAAAATACAGTTCAGTTAAAAAAAAGCACACCATAACATCAAAACTTCTCATTATGACAGCAGAGCACTTGAGAAAAGTGAGCGAGCAAAATAACAATACACTCAATGATTCGCGATAAGGAACTCACCATGACGTTTGTTGGAAACTGGATGATAATTTCTCAATTTTGCTCTTAATATAAGAAGAGTAACAATTGCAGACAAAGTCACTGCACAGGCAATTGACCCTAGGATTATGCCAACTAGTGCACCTGTACCTATCCCTGATTTTGAAGAGGCACCAACCACTGCAACAATAATGAGCAGTATGAGGACAATCATATGACAGTTAGCAAATAAGATATTCAATGTAATGATAAGTATAGCACATATTGTGACATAAGCTTTCCATTCTTAGCCAGCTTTTTTTTATGAGAGGTAAAGGTAAAGCAAAAGTATACCGTTGTCGCAAACTTTTACATTTCAAGCATGCATATGAAGAGAAAGCTAATTTGTGTACCGAAAGATGGAAAACCATCAGCTCAAAACATGCAAAAATAATTATTATATGAATCAATCAATCAATATAGATTGGGTTTGAACTACATAATGGTCAGCTGGCTAAAGAGAACGCGGAATGCAATTTTTTTGTTTTGGTAATAGTATGCATTAAGTTCGAATTCCTTCAAGCACTCTAGCAGATCCTAAGAAGTTCTTGAGACTTACCGTCCTTGTAAGGATCCAGGAGAGTGAAGTTAAGCAGTTCATAAGGCCCAAACAAATCACTGTCAGGAATATTCCATCCTGTGAACATGCTTCTGATCCTTAGGACCTCGCTTCTATTGAAAGTATGAGAACTATTGCTATCAACATATAAAGGAAAGAGCTTCAAGTTCATTCTCAGTCGAGGTCCCGCTTGCCACACAAAAGTAAAGTTTAACTGCTTGGTATATATACTAAGACCAGAAGTCAGGTAATCCTCAAATGCATTCAAGTATGGACGAAAATCTGAAAATCCAGGACTTTTTAGTCGATAACCAACAAGCAATGGGGCTGCACAGAAGCAATCCACAGAGTATTCATAAGGAGGTGGGCATGATTGAGCACGACAGGAGTCACTGGAGTTTGTTGAAAATGGGCCATTTGTGTCGTTAGCACCTTCAGATCTACAGAACTGACCCAGGGTTTCATTTGAGCATAAAGGATTCCCACGAAGCCTGAAATACAGTAATTTTGAAATGATGACGAATGAAGCTATTTGCAGATGGAGTGTATATGCTATCTAATGTTGAATTCTTGAACTTCAGCAAACACAAACTATTCTTTTGAACATACATAACAACAAAAAATATGGAATTCCCTAGCCTCCACTACAATGATTTCAGTACAAACTGCACAGTAAGTTTAGAACCTTACAAGACTGTGACATTTGGAGGGAGATTAGTACTTCCTGATATGGATGTGAGTTTATTATTTTCCAATTCCCTGCAGGATTAGAAACCCATGCTCAGATAACCAAAAAAAATAACTCAGTACTTGGTAGGCAGAGGAAAATACAAATGAACCAACGATATTAGCATATAAAAACACCCAAAATATACCTCAGAATAAATATACACACATTTATCTTCATGTGCACACACATACAATCAGTTAATAGAAAAATTCCCACCCTTCACTAAAAAACAAAAAAGAACACGCATGGACGCACAAGCGCACTCTTACAAGAGAAATCTTTCTGCGTGGAAAGTCTTGTCCTGCCAAATGGTGGAAGCAACAGTGCCATTCAATGAATTGTTTGCAAGTGACCTGCCACAGAGAATGATGAGTAAAAAGTCATTTATTTTATAACATGACTGATTATGTAAAAATGTAAAAGAAAAAAATAACATCTTTCTAGTTAGTAAAAAATTCAATATATAATGTGCAAGAGAGATAACACTCGTTTGGCTAATACTATATCATACAGCTTGCTGTAGAATGAAAAGATAAAAAGAACACTTACAATTTCTGAAGACGTTGAAGGCTAGAAAAGTAAGATGGTATAGTTCCAGTAAGTTTGTTGTTTGATAAATCACTGCACATATCCCCAGGGGTAAAAAATTAACAAATATTCTCATATTCTGTAGATATACCCCCAACAGATAAAATAGGAGGGGAATATGACTTATTGAATCCAAATAATTAAATGCAAAATCAAAAGAGTACGAATTATTTAAATGATAGGGATTCTTACATGGTAGTGATATTTTCAGAAAGCTTATTAGGAGGAATTGATTCATTCAACTGATTGGAACTGAGGTCACTGGAATTTACACAATAATGGTCAGTAAGTACAGTTACAGACTGCATTAGACTTTATTTAAAAATGTACATCAGAATCTTCACTATGTCTAGAACAGTCACTTCTCTTATCAGCGATAACTGGACTTACAGATAAAGAAGATGTGGTATCCTGCTTAAATCAGGAATTGGTCCTTTCAAGTTACAATTCCTAAGGCTCCTGATAATATCAAGAAACCAATAACAACATTTAGATGGTCAAACTTGACATCAAACTCTTCTCCTAAACATACTTAAACAATTCTATTGTGATGATAAATTTTATTAAGTAGAGGAAAGGAGAAAGTACAAAGAGGGACTAGGTGCTATCCTCCAAATAAATACAAAAGAGAATGGACCAAAGGAAAACAACTTTGTAAGAAAAACGACACAAGACAAATACAATAATAATATGATACTTAATTTAAGGTTTTAAGGAAACTAGATTCGACAATGTCACACTTATTAAGTCAAACAACTCTATGTATATGTAAAACATTATGTTCATTTATGGTGTTCCATCAAGTAGTCAACTGTTTACACATAAATTCAGAACTCAGAAGGTATTTTTTTAACTGTTTGCCTTTTCATAGTTCCTTGCTTACATTCTCACTTTCCATATATGAAATCAATCACAAAGATTTTAGAATCTCAAATTGGCACTTCATACCTAAAAATTAAAATAAAGGCTCTAGCACCTCGGCTCCACTCTTCTACTTGCAAAACCTACTTATAGACAATGATCATGAAATTCACTTACAGCTTCAACAATTTTGACATGTTGCCATAAGTATCTGGAATGCTATTCCCGCCAAAGTTATTGTTATCAAGTTGACTGCAAGAACAAGAAAATCCATAAAAACACTTCAAAAATCTAAATATACTTGCTACAAGGAATATTTATCAAAACAGCTATTTAAGCGGCAAACATTAAAAAAGGATTAAAATGTTCTAAAATGGCAAAAAAAGAAAATTTTCAGTGTTGATGTATCAAAATTATGATAGATGACAGAATGACACCATTGGGAAAGCACTCACTTTTTGTTTTCATTGCTTCCCTAGGAATTTTACTTCTCACAAGTCACAACCAACTTCTTATCAATTAATCCCAAAACATAAAAAAGGAAAAGGAAAAGGAAAAAGAAAAAGAAAAGGAAAAGGAAAATGAAAAGGAAAAGGAAAAGGAAAAGGAAAAGACAAAGGAAAACAAAAAGAACAACAATTTTCATACTTATGGTAAAAATATTAGGGTTTGGGTAGGGAAGGAGGAAGAGAAAGAAGAGGAATACTGAAAATAATAAAGTTATATTGATATTATCGTGAAGGGTGTCTTACAATAATGATAAAAAGACAGTTCTAAACTCTATTTATGAATTAGGATAAAACTAGACTCGTAATCCACTCGTAAAATATAAAGAACTATGGAATCTATTCTTAAGATATCACCTATAATACTCTCAATTATTTTAAAGTATAATCAAGATATTGTTAGATATACACTAGATGTTCTAATACTTATGATATATATTGACAATCCGAACCATAGATGTTTCCAGAATGGAAAAGCTACAGAGATTAAAGTCAACTATGCTGTGATGGGTTATAAAGGATATGTGATTTTATGAACAGAAATCAAAAGTCAATTACAGAACAAAGGTTTTAAGTAGCGGTCGTGATCTTTGATATTGCAGCAAATCACAGAAAAATGCAACTGATGCGACTACAATCGTGGTTTTTATACGGTTACGGAGACCTTTAAAACCATGATGTCAGTCGCGGACCTTAATATAAAACCATCAAAAGATTATATATGCGCTTACACACACATTACAGAGAACAAGAAACCATACAGTATAAGTAAGCTTGGTAAATTGGACAGCTCAGGGGGGAGATATCCTGATAAGTTGTTGTTGTCAAGAAGGCTGCAGGTTGAAAGAGACATCTTGTGAACATGATAATTACGGATTAAATAAAAACCAGAACAATATGTTAATAGCTGCAATCATGCCAATGATATCAAAATCACCAACTTACAGGTGAACAAGGCTAGGTAATGTGGAAAGTTCTGGAGGGATTTGCCCGCTGAGTGAATTATTGTTCATGTGACTGCTCCATTGGAAGATAAATGAAACATTATTATCCTTCCATTTTTTATAATGATAAAAAAAGGTTCAGTTCAAATGATAGTAGTCAATAGCGCGCGACCGCGGCGCTATAGCGGCGTCGCGTCGCGGCGCGGCCCCCATCCGCGACGGGATAGTGCCTGCAAATCGCGGGAAATCGCGGCCAAATAGCGGTTTTCCTTGTATGGGATTCCAGTTCTGGCCCCCATCCGCGACAGGGCGCAATCCGCGATTGATAACCTTGGTTCAAATAAAAATAGCAAGAGTGGTTATTCATAAACTACATTTTCATCTTAAAGAATCTTACAAGTGCTTTGTCTTGTTCAGGTTTGCAAAAGATGTAGGTACAGGTCCTGATATATTGTTTTGATCAATTTGTATTCTATCAAGGTTTGGAAGATAGCCAAGCTCCTCAGGCAGTGGACCTGTTAATTGATTTCCATTCACAAGCCTGCAAAATATATATATATATTTAATAAGAAACAAAGAAGAAACAATATAGCTCTCTACATTAAAACACCATTCCTTTATTTATACAACCATTTAAGTTTATTTTGATCCTATAGGAACCAGTATTTAAATTCAAATTATTTAGAAGATGTAATTCTGAATTCATGGAATGACAAGGATGTTTATGTTCTAATATGTTCAAAATGAGTCAGAATTAACCGAGGTAATAAAACAACTGAGTTACTAACCAACATACATGCCAAAAGGGAAGGTTCAACTTACAAGAGTTTGAGAGTTTTGATATTGCCAATTTCCTTCGGAATACTTCCAGTTATTTTGTTCCACATGAAGTTCCTTTAGAAGACAAAGAAAAGCATGTATAATCAGAAGAAGATAACAACTGCAACAGGGTGGAAACACTCAAATGAGTCAAATCTACTACATAAGCAAAAATAGCATCTAGCAATCGCTCAATAGAAAATCGTTTGCAACATATGTCATTTCAAATATCAATGCAGCTAAAATCTTACAATATTTCCATATAATCTAAGCTCCCAATAGCTGGTGCCAAAGTTCCAGACAAGCTCAAATTCATAAGTTGCCTGCAGATAAGAAAAACAAAATTAATGAAGGAGCAGCAGCAAAAAAAATATCTCAATTCTCAAATAAAGAACGATAACTCTGCATTAAGTAGGATTAATTCTAAAAATAAAAAATCAATTGACAGCTTGTCAAATGGAGATAATTCTACAAGATACGTAAAACCATCAAAATTCATTGTCAAGATCATCATAAAGAACTGTGTACTTGTGGCTCACAACTCCTTTTCACTTCAGTTGATTATACCAATTTCTTGTGTAAAAAGTACAAACAATTGAGTAAGAAAGTGTTTGTGAATCTATTTTAACCTTAACAGATCCCAGAGAGAGAGAGATAAACAAATAAAAGGTAGACAAATGAAATGGAAGCTTGTAAATGTTAGTGCGTCTTTTATGAAACAGAAATTTGAGTAGAAGATAGATGGCATACAATTCTTGAACATGTAGATAGCCATCCATTAATGTTTCATTGAAGCACAGAACTCCTGTCCAGCGAGATGTACATGGATCTCCACGATTCCAATTACTCAAATTTCTATTAGGATCAATCAGACTTTCCTTTATGCTTTTTAATGCTTCAACTGCATGTTAATCGAAATGAAATTATCATATTATCAATAGAACCAACAAAAACAACATTACACATTATTAGCAATATTTTACAGCCAGTACCCTTTTTCTTTTATGCTGTGATGGGTTCTGTTTTAATGTTTGTAATGAATCTGGATATTATTATTGCAAGGGACATAGTATTTGCAGATTTTGTAATAATTTTGCTTGTGATTCCTTAAACAATAGTTATACATAGAAACAAATTAATATGAAGAAATATTCATTTGTAAAATTAACACAGAAATAGTACATAAAATACTCTCCAAGTGAATAGCAACTTGATAGGACATTAAATTTTCCTTCCTTCAAGTCAAGTAGAGAAGACTCCACAACGAACCTAGTTCATTGACTTCATTCAAAACGATACAATTTACTTATCTCTATCTTTGGCCATATAAGGGTTACTATACAGCTCAGTCCCTAAACCAACTAACTAAAAAGGAAACTAAATACAGAACAATATATACAAATTGCATCACTACTTCTTCAGAAACACTTGTACCACCAAAGAGAAGTTAGCATGAACTAGAATCCCAAAACATTAAGTTGTTAAGTGAAAGCACATGAATGACTTTTAAACATACATCCCAAACATGCCCCCTCAAACTAGGGCCCTTTGGACTTGAAGTGTGAATAATGCACAAATCCCAAATGAGTAAATAGTCAACTTGGTCTCTGAAAAATTTTACTGAGTCAGAGTGAGTCCGAAGAAAGAAATACGTTTGAAAATCTTTGAATGTGTAAAACATCAGTCAAGTTAGTTCTTACGGTCAAATTTGTTCAACTAAAACGTCGGTCAAGTTAGTCCCTATAGAGACAACCTCAACTAATGTTTTATACATTCAGGGACTTTTGAACATATTTCCTTCTTCCAGGGCTAACTTTCCAGCTGCAAAATATTTCATGGACCAAGTTGACCATTCACTAAATCCCAAACTCAGCTTGAATTCAATTTTTTTATTTAGAAGAACAGGGGTGGCAAGGATTAAACTTTAAGCTCAAGTATCATTTTATCATAAACCAACTATCCCAATTAGCAGAATGGATTTTAATAATAAGAGATTGTTTGTTTTCCAATCCCTAACAGAAGCAAAACAACCATGGAAAACCGAGAGAGAGTACCTTCAGTTGGGTCAGTGATATTATCCTGCGCAGCAGCCAGTAGCAAATAGCAGCAGAACCACAAGATGATGTGACCCTTTGAAAGATACATCCCAGGAACTTTGAAACCACCAAAACTCTTAAATATCTCTCATGAACTAAGCAGGGTGCTTTTTCTCTCCCTAATAAACAAAAGATCAAGGTACATCCATTCATGTGAATCCAAAAATAACCCCATGTAAGCCGAAAATTCAAAATCCAAGCAGCTATCAAACTAAAGTAGAAAACCCATTCTTAAAAAGAAAACCCCTTATGCATCCAAATGCATAAAGAAGAATACCTGAGACAACAGAAGCGAAATTGAAGCCAAAATGCAAAAAGACTCAAACTTGGAAGGAAATAACATGAACAAAGCAAAATCTAGCACATGGGTGTTTCAGCTAAAATACCAGGAGAGTGAATCACCAACTTGTTGAAACGAAGGAGCACGATCGTGATAAGCCTCGTGGATATTGTCTGTATGACTGGGTCGCCACAACAAATGTAGCACAAAAGGTAGGTGTTGACATTGATGAGGGAAGCCATCATTTTCAAAACATAAGCTTTGCATCAAAAGATATACTAAAAAATGATGAATGAAAAATAAAAGAAGCTCTCGAATGGGGTTGGCGTATTTGACTTTATGCGAATGAACTTACTAACTCTGAATGAGACAAATCAGAGAATCACTCCAACAAAAATGAACACAAAACGCTTATATGGGAACAATTTCCAAGTTCCAATTTGATTAGAGATTTTGACTGGGCTAGGATGTTCATTAATTCATTTGGGTTTTCTTCAACTTCTTCTTGGCATTTAATATTAGATTTTTTTTTATGAGAGTATTAGAATACGTCCACCAGGGTATTTTTTTTTCTATTTCTCCATAAATAAGAGATTGTCTTGGAAAAAACTCATAGAATACGCCCCCTACCGCTTCGTGCGCTGACCGTGGGGCGAAGAATTAGTCTCACGACAACCGGCTGTGGGGATACCTTGGTCAATACCAAAATATAAGAGATTGTCTCGTAGGTACTATCAAACATAAAGTAAAGATTTATTTCAATCGTATTTTTCATACAAATGAATCTAGAGTTTAAACTTAATACTTGGACCAAATGGTACCGACCACAGTGTTGAATTTCATATATTAAAGTTGATACTCAATTGACATTATATATTTTCTCTTCTCTAGTCAAATATATTTTCTCTTGACAAATATATTTTTTATGTTATAGTGTGTCACGAAATATATTATTCATTGATTAATTATTCAGGTAAATAACTGTCACTTTTCTAAGTTTCATGAATTTACTTAGTTTCTTCGATTAATATTAAGTATAACAAGATATAAACAAATACTCCATTAATTTCAAAATATTTGTTGTTTTAATTATAACTCTATTTTTTAAAATATATGTTGTTTTATAAATCCAAAGCATTTTATCTCATTTTCTTCCATTCTTGCCTTCATTTAATATTATATCTATCACAAACCACTTCTTTTTTCACATAGCACAATTCTCACCAATTAGTTATGAATAATTATCATTCTCTTTTTAATATAATTCAACTTCAAATAAGTGTATTTCGGTCAAACTATATCCTCAATTAATGAACTCTTAAATTATGTACATATCGTAAAATAACATGTATTTAAAACGGATGGAGTATTATTAAGAACTACCAAGCACGTAGATCAACTGATATGTAGTTGTTCAAGCTTAAGCTTTAATTTGTTCAATTTCTTAAGCTTAAGTTTTTTATATTTCTATAAATGCAGCTATACATGAAATATTTACTAGTTATTTTTATTTTTCTTCTTGTAAATTAGAAATTACAAATATGGGGTAATATTTTTTCATATAAATAACACGATAAATGCTATCAATAAAAAATTTTAAAGTAATAAGTATTTTTTTTTAAGGAAGTAATAAGTATTTTGAATCGGGTGGATCACCCCGCCCAGGAAGGATCGTACTTGGACAACCGTGGATGCAGAGTTAGCAAGGAGCACACCCCTAAAGGGAGGCAGCCTGCCCTCGGGCTCCGTTAGATGTGTGTGTACGTTTGTACATGGCCCCTATGTGGTTAGAGTAGAGAATCCTAGAATTTACTTATTATAGTTTATATTTTTGTATTGGGATTTGGGCCCATGATTGGAAGGCCCAAATAATCCTTTTTGGGGTAAAATTAGGGTTTTGACTCCACCCACGATAAAAGGGGAAATCACTCATGTAACCTACAAGTTTTTCCTCATTCAATACACAAGAAATTCGGAACTCTCTCTCTCTCTCTCTCTCTCTAGAATTCCTTCCTTCCATAGCTTTAGGAGCTTCTAGCTTGGCTAGAACATTTTGGCGTCGTCACGCGGGGATCGAAGCACACTCTATTGGGCTGAGATACGGCAGATCTGATGATACAAACCAGGAGCGGAGGACAAAGCGGCGGACGTCACGGCTAGCAACCGGAGCAGCAGCCTCCAGAACCGGCGACGAGAGTGGTTGTGGGAGGAGAAAACCAACCAAACCCAGGGGAACAACCTCCATTTCCAGGGCATTCTGGACTGGCGTTGCAGAAACCGCAGCCACCGGTGATCTCGGCGGTTGACCTGTAGAACTCTTAGCAAGCGTGCAGGCGGTGCAGCATCGGAATGAGCATTTACGGGCACAACTCACATACCTACACTAGAAGAGGGACTTCCGTCAAGGCGGGCGGGTTGAGGTGCAAACGGTGGTGGATTTTCAACCGTTCGCCTTGGCGGTCTCTGCGGTGGATAT
Organism: Acmispon strigosus; assembly: GCA_030819835.1. Taxonomy (NCBI): domain Eukaryota; kingdom Viridiplantae; phylum Streptophyta; class Magnoliopsida; order Fabales; family Fabaceae; genus Acmispon; species Acmispon strigosus. Next base: position 37,052,426 of record JAUAMA010000007.1, read on the forward strand.
CCTAGAGCACCTGCAGACGCTGACATTGGATTCTACTATGGCGATTTAGATCCGCTAAAGCACCTCCGGTATTTTAACACCAAGATGGTTATTGGGGGGCAACTGATGCGGTAAAGTGTCGTCTGTTTCCTTCAACTTTCAAGTCAACAGGGATGACTTGGTTTGTCACGCAGCCGCCCGTTTCAATAGTAAATTTCACAGACTTGTCTACAAGATTCATAACATAGTTTTCGGTGAGTCAAGCACAAAAGGTACCTACGGTGGCTTTGTACAGCATGGTACAACTGTCTGGCGAGCCATCGAAACAATATATAGCATGTGTCACAGCTTTTAAGCATGGACTGCAATCGGAGGCGTTTGATGATGATTTGAATCATCGTCCTGTCCATGATATGGAGGAGATGCAGGCCCGAGAAAAATAATTCATACTGATGGAAGAAGACGACCTACAAAAGAGGATGCTTGAAGGATTTGTGTCAAAGACGGCTACGACGACCAATCACCCAGGAACTAGAGCGAAGAACCCTCAAAACATCCAAGCAAACAAGCAGTCGGATACACGTGTAATACAGGCACGCCCGCTGAGGGCAGCCCCGTACCCGCCAGTCCAACAATAGAATAGGCGTGTATGGAACATAAATGACCGGCTACAATAAGCGGCAACGCCCTTTGCTGCAAATCTAACAACAATCTTAAGAGACTTGAGCCAAACCAATCTGGTATGCTATCCGCCCTGGTGCCCAACACCAAATGTGAACACCTCAAGATGGTGTGAGTACCATAAAGCCTTAGGGCATGACACTGATGATTGTTGGACGCTCCGAAGAGAAATTGAAAGGTTGATAAAGGCGGGCCACCCTTTTCTGAAGCCTCAGCCTGTTTCTTCACATCTTCACAATTCTGGAGGGCTTCGGCAGGGCTGTCCTTTAATTTTGCAGCACATTCTTCAAGCTTCTCAATTCTGCTTCACAAGTCAATGTGCTCCTTATCAACCTTGTGCATGTTAGGGCTAAAGCTCACCTCAATGTTGGCGGCATCGAGGAGCTTGCTGATAGCCTGGGAGAGGCAATTCTCCGCCCCCATGTTGTGAAAAAATTCACCATAGTTCTCGAAAAAGAAAGCCTTTATAAAGCTAAGTCCATCAAAATCTTGACCCCAAACATCAAACTTCAAGGGCAGAAGAATTTCAGGTGCTTTGGGGGGTAGGCGGCTAAAGCGAGGAGTCGGTGGCACTGGGCGGCGATTTTGGGGCATTGGACCAATGTCAGCATCAAAAGGGTTAGTTGGAGGATTGGAACTCGCCTGCCCGCCATGAGGCGGGAGAATAACATCGCGAACATCATCTGCATGCTTTGACCCATGGGGGATCTTAGATGTTTCCTTGTGCTTCTTGGACCTCTTGCTTGGGCGGCCCTCAACATCATTTTTATGGGACCGCTTTCTAGGGCGGTCTTCAGAAGGTGCACTTTGGCTTTCGACAGACTTTTTCCGAGCCAAGAGCTTCTTCATCTTGGCGGACTAGATGGCCAAGAGCTGGGACATGGCTTCTCTGGATACGGTGTCCGACATCTTAGCTACAACAAAAAAAGATAAGAATAAGAAAAGCAAAGAGAAAAAATGACAAAAGGAGGAGGAACAGATAACTTCCAAAAAAAAGTGAGACACACGCCCCTTTTTTGTAGCATTGATAAGGGCGGCCCCATTAATTTGATCAAGGGATTTAATGTAGTAGGCGAGTTGCATTTCATCAATGGTAAGGTGATTGATCTCAACCTCCACAGTGCGGAGGGGAGATTTAGTCCAATAGAAGGGAAAGAGGGTGAAGCTCTTGGAATCGGTGAAGAGAAAAGGAATATCAGGAGAATACAAGACTTTAAAATATTTGTTTTGCCAATGCTTGTAGTTACTTCCATATGGCATGAACTTAGATAAACCCGTCTTTGAAGACAAGGTGACCCAAGGACTAGTTTTGGAGGAAGAAATGCGGTAAAAGTAGAAGAATATGTGTGTATGGGGCAGACAATGAGGTGTTCACAAAGAATCTCAAAACACTTGAGAAAGCTCTAGGCGTTGGGAAAATTTTGGCAAGAGCCAACCTTTAGAAAAGAAAGACACTCTCTAATAAAGGGGGAGAAGGGGAGCATGACACCAAGGTCGGAAAAAGGTACCCATAAACGTAACATAAATGGGGACCGTCGTGGGGCAAACGGGCGATCAACAACTGATCGTCAGAGCCATCATGAGTCAGATTGCCTACGTTCCCTTAAATATTTTCCAAAGATGAATGCCCCAACCACACGCTAAAGGCGGTACTAGCAGCACGTTCGAGCTGACCAGACGCGGCGTCCGAAAGAGAGTTAAGAGTGTTCAATGAGAAGGTTCTGGGGGAGGGCGGCAAAGAGAACGATCTATCCATCTCCGATGTCCTGACCGCCTCCATAACAGAAGAAGGTTGATCAATAACCATAATGAAATCGGATGACGAGTCAGACACATTAGTGAAAGACCAAGAGTCTAAATTGACTTTAGGTTTTTCGCCTTTGGGGTCAGAGGAAGACATTTTGTGGGGAGAAAAGGAGAATACGGGAATGGGAAGACGCGTAATAAAAAGAAAAAAGTAAAAGAAAAGAAAGGAGAAAGGACTCACCAGGGATAGAATGTGGAGTAGTGGCAGAGAAAGGCGAAAGGCACGTCGGAGGAAGGAGACCGGAGCAGAGGAAAGGAAAGCTAGAAGGAGGAGTGAAAAGTGAAAAGTGGAAAGTGAGAATGGGGTGAGGGTTGTATAGGGTTTGAAGTTGAATATGAAAAGGCAGCAGTTTGCGCGCCAAGACGCAATAAATGCTGGTTGGGGGGAGGGTAATGATTACCTCGAGCAATGTAAAATGACGTGCACTAATTGCAGATGTCATGATTACGGCGCGTCAATCAAGCAACATGGTGTATGGGTTTAGGGTTTAGGGGAACATGTGCCAAGCGTTAAAAAGCGAAGGGGAACGACGATTTAGTGGAGGTGCATATGTGGACAGTGAGTCGTGGTCACCCACCCATCTTGCTGAAGAGACCGCCACGGCACACTGGTCGAAACCGGCAGCTGGAGGGCGAGCTCGAGGTGAGAGGACGGGGTGACTAAAGACACACTTAGCCTTCATACTTTAGGCATGGTGTGTTGTGGGCCTGTGGGCTAGCCAAAAACATTCAACATGGTGACTTATGTAATACCAAAGGATCTTCGAGCTTGGGACGAAAAGGTGAGGCAATTTAAGACACAATTAGCCTTCATACTTCAGGCATAGTGTCTTGTGGGCTTGTGGACTGAGCGGATCACCCCGCCCAAGAAGGGTCGTACCGGGACAGCCCTGGATGCAGAGTTAGCAAGGAACACGCCCCTAGAGGGAGGCAGCCCGCCCTCGAGATCCGTTAGATGTGTGTGTAAGTTTATACGTGGGCCCAGTGCGGCCAGAGCAAAGAATCCTAGGATTTACTTATTATAGTTTATATTTTGTATTGGGATTTAGGCCCATAATTGGAAGGCCCAAAGAATTCTTATTAGGGTAACATTAGAGTTTTGAATCCACCCACTATAAAAGAGGGAGCCCCTCATGTAACCTGCAAGTTTTTCCTCATTTAATACCAATAAATTCAGAACTCTCTCTCTAGAATTCCTTCCTTCCATAGCTTTAGGAGCTTCTAACTTGGCTAGAACATATTCAGTGAAGGATCATATTTTCTTTCAGTTACTAATCATTTTATTGTTTCACATAAAACAAACTCTTACATGCTTTTTGATTTTTTTTATAGTTGATTATTGTGTTTTTTTTCGTTAAAAAAAAACAATAATCAACTATAAAAAATTTAAGTTATTAGCAAAGAGGCATGAATAATTTTATATTATAATTCCAACTTATATTATAATTCTTAAGTGTGTTTGTATATATTGTTAGATGTTATATTTATATTACTTAGATTAGCAATAATTAATTAATTAAAATGTATGATGTTTGAATTATTAATACATACATTAATAGAATTTAATATTAATTATAGCGCTTAACTATTTAAATTAATGGATATTACAATTTGGTTTTTCTTATGAATGACTTGTGATGGGTTGAGTATTCACTTATAACCCATAACCCGTTAAGAGGTTTATGCTTTCATCTGATCAAGTTATAAAAGTGCTGCTCATTAGGCACTTTGAAAATATTCTATATACTTATCCTAAATGAAGGTAGTTACTCTCGCACATTCTCTAGTTCTCTCTTCACAATTAGATATGGAAGTAGGTCAGGCTGCCGATAGGGATCTATGGCCTAGCCTACATCAAGCTCTAGTCAGACCAAATCAAATTAATGAATAGACAAGGTCAATATTTTTTTTAAAAGCCTATTTAAAGTAACGGATTAGGCTCAGGCCGTAAATTATTTAAGAAGATCAGATCTATTTAAATAAAACTCAGTCTAGCCCAACTTATTTCTGCTCTTATTCACAATCCTTGTTCATGAGTAAAGAGTCTCATTCTTCATCCTTAAAAATAACAAAGTACGCATACTCTTTATCTACATTACAATTCTCTATTACTCATATAAAGTATGCTATAATCTGTCTCTACACGATCTGTTTAAAATTTTGAGATCATTTAAAATCAGCATATATATCTTAAGATCATTCAAGCACACGATACGATAATCACCCATAGAAATCTTCAACTCAACTCAAAATTTGTCACGAAGATGTGTTCATATGGGTTCACACTTGCGAATGCGACCGAATCGTAGTAATTAAATGGTTAATACTCTGTCAGGCTGTGGAGAACACCAAGTCAATTAGGTGACCCTGCACAGAAAAAACCTACTTGTGTTGCAAGCAACTAAAAAATAAAGAGCAGTTACATAATTAGTAAAATGGGTTTGGTTTTTTTAATGCTCAATTTGTGTGAAAGTTGTAAGTTTTGTCAAACGTGCGATTGCAGAAAGCATATACCAAATGCCACTCTTAGCCAATCTTGAGTAGTCTTTATCCCCCAAAGTCAAAAGTTATTCTGTCCTAAATATCTGAAATTAAATATAATAAACTTGTTTCTGGAAAACTATTTATTTTTCACTGTGTTTGTTCATTTTGTCCTTCAAGAGTGTGGCCTACCACACATATTTTAGTAGTATTAGCTGCTGCAATAGGGAGAATTGAAAGCTTAATTAAGATACTGAATATCTTTCTCCAGTTTCAAAATAAAATTCAAATAATTCTACAAATCTCGTTGCAGCGCCATGACTGAGTAACAACCTTCTGTCAATGATATCTTGGTTCAATGCTATGAGAATACATTGTTCATGTAGTTCCAGGTTTGGCGGCATCAAGGCAGAGAACATGACATGGAAGTGACGAAGTAGGAGAAGATGGTACCATGAGAAAAAATTATGAAGAAGAAAAGTGAAAGAAGATCAGAAAAATGGGAAGAGATAACTGAGGTTAGAGAAATATGATGAGAGAAGATCAGAAAATTGAGAAGAGAACAATAAGGTTAGAGAAATATGAGGAGGTAATATATTGATTTATTATGGTGCTGACACATAAGATGATGAACAAATGGCATGATATTACGGGCGCCACGTGTAGTCAAAATTCCTTAAAATGCTCTGAAAGAGACACGTAGGAGAGAGTGTGTTTTTATAAACCTCACTGTATTATATTGTATATAAATGTCAATTGACATTTTACATCAAATTTAAATTAATTCAGAAAAAATTACTCCGTTTATATTCTATTATAAGTAATAACTTTTGAGGTTTTTTTCCTAAAATATAAGTTAATTTACAATAGATATGAAGTATTAATTTTTTTTTTCCAAATTTACCTTCATATATAATACTCAACGTTAAAAAAAAATTCTTGCTATTTCGGAGGCCACTATTATTTAGAGATGCTAAAATATTAATATGAAGAGGGAATTTTAAATGAGGGTAATTTATGAAAGTTATTTAAAATTATAAATTTATTTCTACTTACTATTTTTAATTATTTTTCTAATCCTAAAAAATTAGGTAAAAGTGACTTACAATAGGAGATGAAAAGAGTACATACATACTGGTCTTCTGCAAACATGTATCAAACATATAATTATGGATATAATATTTGTATTTGAGATGACCCAATACATTAAATATAGAATATAATTATGGATATAATATTTGTATTTGAGATGACCCAATACATTAAATATAACCTACCCATTCCTAAGCTTCACCAGATCCTTGAACTTTAGAAAGTTCAAACCATATATATGTCTACCTTCCAACTTGAATAATATAGATTTGAAACAAGTACAATCCAATCGTAAGCTAAAAAAAAATAGAGTTTAAAGGTTAGAGTTCCTGAAATACCAATAAAGTATATTGAGAACATTGAATAAACAGAGATGATAACTTTGAATGTGAATGTGAATGCATGGTACCCAGTTGCTTTTTTTTTTAGGAAGCTGATGCAATAATATTAATAATATTAAGAAGAAGTTGTTGAGGCAGTTACATCAGAAAGCCAGAAAGCTTCAATTCCTGACGGTCCCTCTTCCACCCAAACACGGTTTACAAAAGAGGGAGCTTGACGGTAAAGGAAGTCTGCCACACCATTCCTAGATCGACGGACGAAAACAAAATAAAAAACCGAAAAACCCAAGGCTAAATTCTTACGTTCCAACAAAATAGAATGTAAATAAGAAGAGGACAACAAATGTTTCTTTTACTGCTTCACCAATGACAAGCAATCCGTCTCAACATAGACACAATTGAAACCCAAATGAATAGCTAATCTCAAGGACCACCGGAAAGCAATAGCCTCACCCACCTCCGGAGAGAACACAACAACGGGAAACGCTGTCATCGATGCCACGATCTTGCCTCGACCATTCTGAGCCACACACCCCAAACTAGCAACGTTTTGCATCCAAACATGAAGCATCAAAATTAAACTTGGTCACCCCATGAGGAGGTCTCGACCAAGTGACGCCATGCACTCGAGGAGGACCTGTCAATGACGGAGCATCTGGAACCGGCAACAGCTACTACTGGGAAACTGCCTTCAGAACCGTAACGGGTGAAACTGCCTTCATGGCCTATAGTTATCAATAGAGTTATGGGAAAGCCAAACCAAGTTAAAAGGAAGGGCAGGGCTATTAGGCCACCTATCAGAGGGAGTTGTTAGAGACTCCCAAACAATTCTAACAAGGGCTTGAGGAGAAGGAGGAGGAGGAGAGGGTGGGGAATTACCCTTTGAGGACCCGCACTCAGTCGTGACCGAAAAACGCGTAGGATGATCGATGATCACGACGGATTCCGACAAGGGTTAGACTCGTTAGAGAAATATTCGTTGGAGAAGGAAAGGGAACCTACATGGACCCTTGGTTTCTTGCCTTGGGGGTCCGACGACATTCTTTTTAAGAGGAAAAACATAGCAAAGAGGAAGTTAAAAAGAGGGGGAAAGAAAAAACGCACCAGGAAAGGAAGACGGAGAAATGACATGAGGACGTAAAGGGCACGACGGAAGAGGAAGACTCCAGTGAACAAGAGTGAAGCAGAGGATTCAGGAGAGGAAGAAAATCTAGAGGAGATTTCAAAAGTTGGAAATGAATGGGAAAAGGGTTTAAATAGAGAAGGAGATGGGTGAATCTGAAGAGGCGGGATTTGCGAGGCAAACCCCATTAAAGCATGTGAAACGGCATGATTGCCTAGGGTAAGGTGAAGTGACTCACATTAAATGCAGGCATCATGATTACGATGTGTCAATCAAACAACGTGATGATTAAGGGCTTAGGGTTTCAAGGCAGCATGTCAAAGAGATTACAGTTGGAATGGTTGGAGAAGTGAAGACTCAGAGCCACGTGCACTCGCCAAACTTGCTGATGGGATCGCCCTAACACACTGGTTGAAACCGCCAGTTGGAGGGCGAACCCGAGGTAAGGTGGCGGGGGCGTTCACAGAAACAATTTGCTTTCATACTTCAGGCACAGTGTCTTGTGGGCTGGATGCGATTTAACAGATGAGGTGAAAGACAAAATTCAAACACATTGCGCCTACATACTTCAAGCATGGTCCCATATCACTTATGTGCTCGCCATTCATTTTGACGTGTTATATGTTCATTACGCCATGCTGGCGACCTATACGCATTAAATGTTTATTACGCTATGTTGGAGACTTATATGTTTTACAGTCTTAGAGAATCTCACCCATTTTCTAGAGATTGCGCGCATACGCGTCTTTTAGAGAGCCAATTATTGTTTCTGCTGAAGAGACCGCCCTTGCACATTGGTCGAAACCGCCAGTTGTAGGGCGGGCCTCGAGGTGGAACAATCAGAGTCATTTAAGACACGCTTGACCTTTATACTTCAGGTACGATGTCTTGTGGGCTTGTGGACTGGGCGGACCGCCCCGCCTTTGGGGGTGACCACCCTCTCAGACCCCAACTTAATGGCGTGCAAGGCATGCATCAAGGATAGCTGGCTGACCGCCCCACAGGATGCGTCACCAAGGCCCACGCAGTTAAAGAGGACGCACGAAAACATATGATACACTTATTTGTAGCTAGTACTATTGATTATTGTACAGGTTTTGAGCCAATGATTAACAGGCCCGTAAATGACCTGTTTTAAGAATCTTGGGTTTTCCCCCCTATAAATAGGGATGATGTATTATAAAATGCACCTTTTTTCCCATTCACTGAATACAAGAGATTTGTTTCCAAATTTGTCCATTTACTCTCCTAGGATTTTGTGCTAGATCATTTAGTGTTTTAGCTTGGGCAAGAACAGACGTAAAGAAAATATAATATGGTTAAGTGAGGCATGAACTACTTCTATCTCAACGTCGTCCTTCCAAAACAAACACAAACCTGAGGAGTAGCCTGAGCCAGCTCACTGCACAGGGAAAATGTTAGACTATGTCATGGTGTCGAGACATCTCAGTCAAATACCTATGAGTTTCCATCACAAAGAGAACATCGGAATATTTTGAGCGAACCACCTTCTTCAATGCTAGAACTACCCCTGTCATGGTACCCAATTGCTGATGCAAGAAAAAGTATAAATCTTGATATGTTTTGATATTCTTTCTATATGGTGTGAATTTGAAATATTAATTATATGAAATTCTAGATTAGTACATCATCACGGAGAAGTTTTTTATTTTTGTCAAATTTTTATCTTAGTTGTTACCATCACATGACAACTTGAATAATTAGAATAAGCTTTCTTCACATAGCCGGCTGATTCAGAAGAGTCAATATATTTGATCCCCACATGAATATCCCAAGCACAAGCATACAAATAATATTGAATAATGCAATTTGCAATTTCATTTATCCCCGCTTGGTTACATGTCACAATTACATTGATGGCATGTTTGAATTTGACTTTAAGTTAAATGAGTTCATTCTTGTCAAACTCTGATGCTGCCAAGCAATGGTGCCCAATTTGGTTCGTAAGTTTATGTTTATGTTTATGTTATTCTCTTTTGTGTACTTAACACAGTTATAGATTATAGTGGTCCCTCGCAACCCTCGACATACTGGCTGTTGTTCATTTATTATATGTACTTATTAATAATGATAGGTTGCAGTATGGTTTTATGGGTTGCAATGCTTTCCTTCCCTATTTAATATTTATATCATTAGCCAAGAAATATCGGAGGATTCCTTCCCTATTCATATATATTTACTTGAGATACCTTTTAATAAATTCAAAATAGATTATATGTGAAATAAATAGTTATTTATAAACTAACCTAAACAATTTATAATATGGGTATTTGGCGGTCTGCCGTGTCAGAGAGCGGTGGTCCAAGTAGTGCTTTTCGTGCTGAGCTATGGGCCATGGAAATGGGATTGTTGCATGCTTGGGAGTTAGGAGTTTGAGAGGTTCTTTGTACGTCAGATTGCTTGTCTATGATTTGGGTGCTTCAGGACCTTGATGATGTGAACTCGTTTTGGGAGAGGGAAGCAATTCTCAAGGTTAAGGAGTTGTTGAACAAATATTGGAGAGTGTATGTTGTTCATATTTCCCGGGATAGGCATAATACACTTGATTGCCTCTCACGACAAGCTTCCCGGGATGGTTCCCCCGGTCATTGTTGCAAGCAACCACCTTCCTTTGTTTTTGCATCCATGTATCTAAACGTTGCTGCTTAGTTTCTGTTTTGTTTTAGCTTTCCTCTTGTAAAAAAAAACAGTTTATAATATACATTTAAAATAATTTATAAGTAAATTATAAACTATTTTTATAAATTTATCCAAACACTTAAAATAAATTTTTATATTATAGAATGGATTTAAATAAGAAAACCTAAGAACAAAAGGGAAAATCTAAGAATGAATTTAAATAAGCTCTTTCAAACACAATTTAATACTTAAAGAGATACAAATCTAAATTTGCAAAAAGCATGAAATCCAAATATGTTTTGTTTATTTTTTGTCATAGCCCAAGAAAGCCCAACCCTCACATTTTGTTTGGAAGCACCGAAAACATAATTTGGTTGGCAATGAAAAGGATGAGAAAATGGAATATCAAACTGGGTCCCACACCAATCATTTTCATCTCCCAATATAGCAAAGAAAATGGAAGTTTGAGGGCATATTATATGGTTTGACGAATATGCCCTTCACTTTATATTTTATGAAAATAGTAAAAAATATTAATAAATACTAATAATAAAAATAAAAATAGTAAAAATATTTAATTATGTTTTTAAAATTACATTTTTACAGAAAGTTCAATCACTATATTTAATTTTCACTTAAGGATATTTGTGTCACTTTACAACCAAGCATTTTTCTTTTCTTTACTTTTTTTCTTTTCCCTTCAACCAAAGAACCTAAAAATCATCTTATTTTCTATTTATTTATTTTTTCTTTTCTCTTCTTTTATTTTATTTTATTTTTTTCTGCATCCCAAACATACCCTTAGTCTCAACTGGGGCAAATTTTGAACTAATGAGTTTGGACTATAGCATGTAAATTTATTTTGAATTAATCTGGTTTTGCGTAATTTTTGTTTAGATGAAAACTAAATTCGCATACTTATAAATTATAATACACACATATCGAGTTGATATCATTAGGCAAATACTATATATGTATATTATTTAATATGTTTTTATAAAACATGAAATTAAGGAATCCAATCATAACATGATTTAATATTAATAAAAATGTTTCTGACTTGCAGTAATTCTTTTCCACTTAAAATCAAATCATAGCATGATATCGAGATTTTGTTCACCTACTTTTGGTATGTTGATTTGATTATGAAGCTTAGTTTTTCTGTTTTTGTATCATCTAAACTACGGTTAGCTTGACGAGAAACTAGCCTTAAATACTTTTGTGGAGATAGGGGAAGGGAAGAGAAGAGAAGGGGGAGGTGGGGGTTATGGAGGTTGGGTAGTGGTTGTGGAAGTTGGGTGGAAAGAGGAAGAGGAAGGGGGAAATGAGAGGAGAATGACCAAAAGTATTTAAAGAAATTTTAAAATGACCAATGATATGAAAAGTTCACATGAACCAACTATGTGAGTATCATAATGTCACTTGTTCTTATTTGAATTTACAAAAAGTTTCAATGACCAAAAATTCATAAAAAAAAATTCTACATACCGACTTAAATTTAACTTATAGGTTAGGAATTTAGAACATATTTAACCTTATGTAAAAACTACCTAAAGGAACTTTTATAAATAAACTAAAAGTCGCCTTTAAACTTGATGTGAATTTGCGCAAACTTAATCACCTACAGGTAGTATCTTCATCAACCGACGTATTCAAACCTTGTATCAGAACATGTTACATAATATTCCTCGAGCGTGTCATATATGCATTTTATCAAAGTGATTGGAAAATTCCAAACACCTTTCAACACCTTATTATAAATTTGTTGTCATGTGACCCAATCTACGGTTATCAAAGTTACAAGCAAGTCTTCATTTCAATTCATCTTTGGATATCTCACATAACTTCTTCAATTTTCTACCAAAACAAAAGGTGTTAGGCTCATATCCTACCATTTGAATTTTAAACAACGTTAAATAATGGTTCAACTTCTTCAATAACCCAAGAATTAACTTTTGTTTGAATTTTGCGTTCTTAAAATTATGGTTGAAATTACTTGCAATAAGTTAGATGCAATACACATAATAAGCATTTGAAGGCCGCCACCCAAGAATTGCATTTGTCAGTGACTTTATACTGATGCGTTTATCATATATCAGACATATGCGTTGCTTTCAGTCACTTGTTGACGTGTATTTAGAAAGAACCAGGACCAATTACTCAACATTCACAACGAGTATGGATCCTCAATATATACAACACATGATTGTTTCCATCTTGAGTTGTGAGTTGTGACGATTAGCAACCTTGAAACTTGCCATCCAAGAAAGTTTCATCTATTTATAGTTATTTTAATTAAATTATATTTTATATTATTTAAAACCTTATAACACAACATGAAAAATCTTTGAACAAGGATTAATTTAAATAAAGTCTGACTAAACACTTATCACATAAATATTTCTAGGTAAACTTATTAAAATGTCTATTAGAAATTAAATGAACTCAAAAGAAAATGATTATTCATAAATAAATATAAAAGACTTATCAAAATAACTTTCAAAAAAACTTATAAATAATTCTAACTTTTCTTTATAAATTTAATCAACCACTTACTTACACACTTAAAGCATAAAATAATCTACCCAACATGTGTCTATCGTAGTGGTAAATAGTGGTTGTTTGAATCTCTAGGTTAAAAGTTCAATTCTTAAGAGTCGTACTCTTGGGGTCACATTTGGCATCCACCACACTCAGGACGAAATTGCCAAAGCAATTTAATATAAAAAAAACCATAAAATGATCTCTAATTAAAGCTGACAAAGATCGCACTCAATTAGGTTTGTGACATGAAGGCTACCCAACCAGCGCAATCAGAATCGAACCGACCGGTCCGACCAAGAACTATGGTCTTAGCCGATTCGGTCCTTGCTATTAAATGGATCTCAAGCAAAATTTATGGAAAGCTGAAGAAACCGTTCAAGAATTGGACCGCCTGGTCTGACCTTGAGTGGGGCCTTTGGCCAATTCGGTCCTTGCTCCTACATGGATCAGAAGGAAATCGATGGAAATTTGAAGAAATCAATCAAGAACAGTTAAAAAAACAGCAATCTAAACCGATTCATGAAGAACAATATCGTAGGACCATCGACCACTAGCCTCAAGCCATCTTCTGTCTCACAATCCATGACCACTACAAACCTCCTATGAGCAAGCACCACCGCGAGGGTAGAGCACAAACCTTGTCAACAAACCACCAAGGCCATAAGGCCTTGGCCACTGCAGACCTCCTCCAAGCAAAGCACCATCGCGAGCAAGCATAGAGATATACAGCCACGAGTGCGATCCCAGAGCACATAGACGTCAAGCGTGTTCCAAGAGCAAGCACCACCTCTTTTCTTTCTAATGACGACAGCTCCACAATGAGGGGAGTATTTGGATTGTTATTTTGGAAGAGATTAGGTCTAATTTAGATCCCTTGGCCCCTTTCCCCCCCCCCCCCCCCCCCCTTTCCAAAAGATGCTTTCTTCTCCTTAAAAAACGTGTGGGAAGTGTAGTTTAGTTTTAATTTGTTGATAAAAAAGGGGTTGGCTAAATGACCCCTAAGATTATCCCATAATTAAAATAAAAAAATAATATAAAAATAAATAAAATAAATGACGCGATCTTATTGGTCAATATAGACATGGGGTTGAATGACCCCAATTAATCATGGGATCATTTAGCCGACCCCGACAAAAAAATGTCATAATCTAGTTTTTACTTTTATATTAGGTTAATATATATATATATTATTCATATAAATACATTTAAAAATATTATTTAATTATCACCGTTTCAACCAAATTCAATAAGCTATTAAATCTTAAACCAGTACCTCCGATAAATTTAATGACCATCTCATTTTAAAAACAATGTACCCAACTCAGTTCAATGCGTCTTTAGTTCTTAGCCACACACTCTAACCCGATCCAGTACACAGATAGACACTCTTCACGTCCATCTCACCTCCTTATGGCCTTATTCAACTCACTCTCCAGCTATGGAACAATCCTAGTCCAGCATTTTTCTTTTTTGGTTACAAGTCCAGCATTTACACATACATTGTCCTAACTTTTAATATTTGTGGTTATGGCTAATTTTATCTTCTCTTTGCAGATTCACACTCTTTATTCTGCCTAACACATATATGCAGGATGTAATACAGAAAAGTTAAACACAGCAATTAAAAGTCATGATGACCGTGGTCCTTAATCAAAAAGTTCAATCCATGCAGATTAAATCATAGAAACAGGGTGAAGCTACGTGATTCAAAATGTCCATATAATAGTACCCTTCCACCATAACCCACTGTTCATCTCTTTCCCAACTCGAACTCATCCATTCCATCCTCTTTGCCTAGTTTCTGTCCAATTCCACAAAATTTATGGCGGCTCCCAATAGACACTCTCTCGCAATGGATCATGGATCAAAACCATGGTGGTAAACACACACTCATCTCCACTATCCTCCAATTTCAAAACCATTCATCATGGATCCATGCACATGCTTAATAACTCTCCATAATCTTTTATAAGAGCCAATTTTAAGTGTTTCGTTCTGATTATTGCAGGGTTCCCGCTCAACAAATCCCAACTGATGTTATAGTTCAAGTTGGACAAGCTAGTTTCTGTCTACACAAGGTACCTTGAATATGAACCATGTGATCAATGATATCAGAGTCTATTTCTATTTACTGAAAATAGGGCTTCGAATATGGTGGTTGCAGTTCATGCTGATGAAAAAGAGCGACTACATCAGAAAACTGTTAATGGAAGCAGAAGAGAGCGAACTCACCAGAATCGACCTCTCTGGCATACCAGGAGGCCCTGGAATCTTCGAGAAAGCAGCCAAGTTCTGCTACGGCGTCAACTTCGAGATCACCGTCAACAACGTCGCCGTTCTCCGCTGCGCCGCGGAGTTCCTCCAGATGACTGATCAGTGCTGCGATAACAACCTTGCCGGCCGGACGGAGGACTTCCTCACTCAGGCCGCCTTCTTCACACTCATCGGTGCCGCCACCGTCCTCAAGTCCTGCCAACACCTTCTCCCCATCGCCGACGACCTCAAAATCATTGAACGCTGTGTTGAAGCCGTCAGCGCCAAGGTTCTGAGCGAGGCCAATTTCCCGAGCCGATCACCGCCGTACTGGTGGGCGGAGGAACTCACAATTCTCAACATTGATTTCTTCGGCAGAGTCATCGCCGCCATGAAGCAGCGCGGAGCCAAGCCTCTGACCGTGGCCACCGCGCTGATTACCTACGCAGAGGAAGCGTTCCGGGACAACTCCAGAAACGGAATCCGGTTGTCAGATCAAGGCAATTCCGACACCAGAGACAAGCAACGGACGCTTCTGGAGTCCATCATGGATCTACTCCCCTTTCTCCCTATCCACTTCGTCTGCCGCCTCCTCCGCTGCGCAATCTACCTCCGCGCCTCCGCTACCTGCAAGGACGAGCTCGAAAAGCGGATCTCGGCGATCCTCGAGCACGTGACGGTGGATGACCTCCTCGTGCTGTCGTTCACCTACGACGGCGAGAAACTGTTCAATCTCGAGAGCGTACAAAGAATCGTAGCTGGATTCGTGGAGAAGGAGAAGATCGCGGCGGTTTCCACCACCAGCGACTTCAGAGAACACTGCTCCGGCGCAATGCAGCGCGTGGCCAAAACGCTCGCTGCGTATCTCGCCGAGATCGCCGCTTACGGCGAACTCAGCATCTCGAAGTTCAACGGCATCGCTATCCTCATTCCCAAACATGTGCGCAAGGTCGACGACCACCTATACCGCGCCATTGATATATATCTCAAGGTATGATATCTAAACAAAATTCTCTTCTCTTCATTGTAACTCTATTCAAACATAAATCACATCAACTTCATCAACTTAACACTAAAAGTCCTAAAACTCAAACTGCTAATTCCCGTTCCCAATTTGTGAGATAAAACGACGCCGGTTGACATATTTTGCTTCTTGATTACTAGGCGCACCCGAGGTTGGTTGAGAAAGAGAGAGAGGAGGTGTGCAGCGTGATGGATCCGTTAAAGTTATCACACGAGGCGCGTGTGCACGCGTCGCAGAACAAGCGGTTACCAATGCAGATTGTGATGCATGCGCTGCGGCAGAGGAAGGGGGTCAACGACGGCGAGAAGGCGGCCGCGGAGAGGAGTCGGCCTCAAGCGGAAACGGCGTTGGCGAGGGAGAACGAGGAGTTGCGGATAGAGCTGATGAAGATGAAGGTGCACATTTCGGATTTGGAGAAGAACGCTATTCAGGTGACTGCTGCGACGCCGTTTCGTTTGATTAAGAATAAGAAGAACTCCGTTTTCTCCTCTGTGACCAAAAGGCTTGGAAAGTTGAATCCCTTCCACATTGGGTCTAACTATGCGGCCCATATAGGAGATGGGCCGGAGGATTTAAACAGATCCAGAAGAAGAAGATTCTCACTCTAGAAATAGCTTAGGCCGGGTTAAAAAAGCACAGGACAGTGATACAAAATAAAAATTAAATTAATAAATGTAAAATATGTTATCATATTATTAAAAAATAGACAAATAAATAGGTAATTTTACAAAATAATGTAATGATATATATAATACAAAAGTAAACTTTTAATAAAAAAATAATTTGATGATGAATACAAATTGCTTCAACCGTACAAAGTAATGCTTTGTTCAATTTAGAAGTGAAATTAGAAAAGAGAGAAGGTGAGAAGAGAAAAAGAGGTGCGAAATAGAATAGATTTTATGAGTTATTTAAAATATTCATGATGCTTTTTGGACTTTGGAATAAACAACTCAAGACAATTATCAAAAGTCTCCTAACAAATACAAAAACATAAATGGAGAACTAAATCAGTTTAATCTTTCATTAGTTTAATCATTCATCACACAAAAAACAATTAAAACCAAATCAGCTGCAGCTCCTAATTGACTTTCGTTCAACGGTTAATCTTCAATTCTCCATGGAGCACATGTGTTTTTCAGATTGTAAAAGGGGCAGAAGAGGAAAACTAATAAAAAGTGTGGCTAAATATGTAATTTGATATATAAAAAAATAAGCATGTAATCTTCTTTCGGTTCGGTTTGGTTCGGTTTGGTTTTGGACAGTGGAATCGAAAACCAAACCGATCCAGTAATTGAACATCGGTTTTTTCGATTTTCGGTTTTTTCGGTTATCGATTTTTTCGGTTATCGGTTTTTTAGATCGGTTTGACCGGTTTAGTTCGGTTTGGATTGGTTTTGAACACCCCTAGTTTGTAGTAGAAGGGATAGGGAGAAAAAAGGAATCCAAAAAGCTGCACAGACCTCAATTTGGAGAGGGAAGAAAAAGGTTTCTGAACCCACCTTCTTATTTCTCTCTTCGCGTGGTAGGTAGGATCCAAACAAAGGTGGGAAGCTAATCTCTCCAGTACCTCTCACTTTGATGTTTCTGTTTTAAAGCATCACCTCTCACTTTTACGTTTCTTTTTTAAAGCATATCTCGGATGGTTCGTTGAATACTGCCACATAAAATTTAAGATATCCATAAAATTCTACTGCACATTTTGATTCAGTGATTGAGATTTTATTTTACATTTAGTTGAGCACACAATATATTTATATTATTTATTTTTACCTAATATTAAATTAAACTAATAATTCTATACAAACATAATTAATAATTAAAAAATATATAATATAATTAAAAATCAATTACATAGAAAATACATAATTAAAATCTAACATCATATTATTTAATTGAAAATAAAAGAAAATGCGTATTATTGAAAAATAAATGACAATACATTTTAAATAAAATACGTAATATTTCATAATAATTAATTTGTATATTAATGGTTGAATGTTGGTTGAATGAGACAGAAAAAATATTATTTAATTTAAGATCTCATTTTAAAAGAGGAACCAGCACACCAAAATAAGATCTCAAGTCATGTCACCTATCTCTAATAGTGAGATTTTATAAGATACATATCTTATTTTAAGATCTCAGTTTAAAATCATCATTGGAGATACTCTTCGGTAACATAGTGTAAGACTATTACAAATTTAAACACATGACTAAAGGAGCATTTTCATAAGGACGAAAATCACCTACGGGACAATATGTATTATTATTATTATTATTATTATTATTATTATTATTATTATTATTATTATTATTATTATTATTATTATTATTATTATTATTATTATTATTATTATTATTATTATTATTATTATTATTATTATTATTATTATTATTATTATTATTATTATTATTATTATTATTATTATTATTATTATTATTATTATTATTATTATTATTATTATTATTATTATTATTATTATTATTATTATTATTATTATTATTATTATTATTATTATTATTATTATTATTATTATTATTATTATTATTATTATTATTATTATTATTATTATTATTATTATTATTATTATTATTATTATTATTATTATTATTATTATTATTATTATTATTATTATTATTATTATTATTATTATTATTATTATTATTATTATTATTATTATTATTATTATTATTATTATTATTATTATTATTATTATTATTATTATTATTATTATTATTATTATTATTATTATTATTATTATTATTATTATTATTATTATTATTATTATTATTATTATTATTATTATTATTATTATTATTATTATTATTATTATTATTATTATTATTATTATTATTATTATTATTATTATTATTATTATTATTATTATTATTATTATTATTATTATTATTATTATTATTATTATTATTATTATTATTATTATTATTATTATTATTATTATTATTATTATTATTATTATTATTATTATTATTATGCTTAATAGCACTTTTGGTCCCTCACTTTTCATGATTTAACATTTTTGGTCTTTATATTAAAAAATTAGCCTAAATGGTCATCAAAGTACTGTCACTTCATCACTCTGAAACATCCTTACACAGCCAAGGTCATAGCAGAGGTGTTTGTCAAAGAAATAGTGAGATTACATGGTGTTCCTCTGTCAATTGTTAGCGATAGAGACCCAATTTTCATGAGTAATTTTTGGAAGGAGATGTTTAAATTACAAGGGACACAGTTGAAGATGAGTTCAGCGTATCATCCAGAATCTGATGGCCAAACAGAAGTGGTGAATCGCTGTTTAGAAACATATTTGAGGTGTTTTGTAGCTGATCAACCCAAGACTTGGGTGCATTGGATACCATGGGCTGAATATTGGTTTAACACCACTTACCATGCTTCTACTGAGCAAACCCCATTTGAAATAGTGTATGGCAGGCCCTCACCATCGTTGGTACGTTGAGTCCAAGGTGAGACAAGGGTGGAAGCAGTGCAAAAGGAATTGATGGATAGGGATGAAGCCATTAGACAGTTGATGGACCATTTGTTGCGTGCTCAGGACCGCATGAAGCGCTTTGCTGACAAAAGGAGAAGTGATAAGAGCTTTGAGATAGGTGAATGGGTTTTTGTCAAGTTGAGAGCACACAGACAAAAATCAGTGGTTTCAAGAATTCATGCCAAACTGGCAGCTAAGTATTATGGTCCTTACCCAGTGGTTGAAAGAATTGGAGCTGTGGCCTACAAAGTGAAACTACCTGAGGGATCACGTGTGCATCCCGTCTTTCACGTTTCACTTTTAAAGAAGGTTGTGGGTTCTTACAATGAAAAAGCAGAGTTGCCGGATCATTTGGAAGGTGAGAAGGGCACGTCCTACGAACCAGAGGTTATATTGGCAAGAAGAACCATTACAGTACAGGGTGAAGATGTTTATCAGTTGCTAATACAGTGAAAAGGACAAAATGCTGAGGAAGCCGCATGGGAAGATGCAGTGTTATTGAAGAGTCAATTTTCAATGTTCGGCCTTGAGGACAAGGCTGTAGTTGTTGGAGGGAGTATTGTTAGGAATGGTACGGAATCACTTGGGCCAGGGGATTCATTAATACATCATGAGAATGTGAGGCCGAGAATTTGGCAAGTATATTCTAGAAGGGGTAAAAGAGTCACTAAGGGGTAGCTGGACCTTGGTGACGTGGTGAGAGAGAAGAGAGCTTGTAACCGTTTTTCCTTTGTATAAGGAGTGGGTTTGGGGTTGAGTGGGGGATCTTGGATTCTGTAAATTGTTAGCATGGTTAGGCAGCTCTAAGCTGACCTAAAGGAGCTCAGCTTTGGGACAGATCTAGGGATTCCCCAATTCCCCTGAATTCTGTAGATTCTCCATTGATTGTCATCAATAAAGCTCTCATAATTTCCATAATACTGTTTTACTTTTGTTTTCTTACTTGTTAGCTGCATTGTTGGTTCCTAACACCCCTCTTGCCATTTTATTGGCTCTCTTGTGGGGCAAACTGACATCACATGACACTACTGATCATGACCAGTTTTCCCTCCCCCTCCATTTTTCACTCTTTCCTAAACATGTGAAGATTCCATTTTCCATCTTACCAACTTCACTCCTTCAAAATTCTCTTCAGACAAACACATTGCAAGGGTAGAGTCTTCTTAATTAATGCGAGCTAGACCAGAAAATGACATGTTGGGTTTGGAAGAATGTGGAGTTAAAGTCGCGTCAGTGTCAGCGATTGAGTCTACAAGATAATCCATTCAGCTTGGAAACTGAAAGAAGGGCAAGGGACCATTGAGGTTGGGAACCATTAATCTTGGACAGGAGGCACCCCACGAACATTTTGATTACCTTGCATTCACGTGAAAAACAAACTAGACTTCAAAGTTTTTAACAACACTTGCCAGCTTGTTTATAAGTTGAATTCCATATTCTGAATTTCCATGACGACAACGTGAAAGGAAAATCAACATGCTCTTATTAAGTGATGTGTTACGTCCCTAAAACAAAACTACTAAAGGAAATCAACACTTGCCTGCTTGTTTTTTGTGTTTCAAACTGAAATCCATTTGTATATTTTGTTTAAGATTTAGGTTCCCGCATTGTCAAATTCTTGAAGAATTATTATGCATGGATGTTGTGCATTGGCAAATGCTTCACGGTATTGAGACTAATATCTGCGCGTTTGTTCCAGATTCCATACTCCGTAAGCCAAATTGTTAGGTCTGCGGGGGGAAGAAATCTAATCAAATAGGAATTTCGGGACCCTTTAGCTGCTTCTCTTGTGATCCGCTAAGAGTTTATTTGAAATTATTTTATAATTTAATCTAGTTCAATATTTAGAATAGCTTCTACACTGAAATGGGGGATTCAATTTTATTAAGAGTGACCTCTTCATTACCGGTGATTTCATCACTATGAGCGATCTAGGTGAGGTGATTTGTGTTATCACATGTCATGTCTATTGTAAATCTTGTAATTTAAACTGTTTAAGATATTTTATTAAGCAATGATGTTACCCACATCCCTCTTAGCATGTTAATTATGTTTCGCACCCTTAAAAAATAAGGGTGATTTATTTTTTTATTTTCTTCATTCTATACCCTTATTTAATATTATATCTTTTACCTATTACTTTTAATGTTTATTTATCACAACTCTCACTATACAATAAATTAATAATTATTTTTCTCTTTTTAATATAACACAACTTAAAAAAATTATTTAATCAAATTATTTTATAAAATAATGAGTTGTTAATTCTTGTACAAAACCTAAAATATAACCGGTATATACACCTTGCTACTTTGTGGGGCCACTAAAAATTTCTAATTTGGGATAAGATATGAAGAGCTGGGTACGCGGGCCAGCCCGCCCCGCATAAGCTCGGCTCGCATAAGTTTGGCCCGCATAGGCTCGTGTCTAAATGAACTCCTATTTATGAGGCCCGCCCCGTGCTCGCCTAATTGCGGGTTGGCTCGCGGGCTAGTATATGTAAAAAAAAAAAACTTAACAATGAAATTTTAATAAACGTACTACTACAAGCTTTAAAATTAAGAGTTCATTAAAAATACTACATCAAATTAAGAGTTTATTGCAAACTTTTTGGTAGTTTACCAAATTAATTATACTAAATCAATTATTACAAATAGCCAAACACCGTAATAATTCAAAACATACATCAAAAATCAATTTTAACAAGCATATTACTACAAGTTTTTTGAACTGATGTGTTGTGTTTGTGTGTGTGCAGTTGTGTATTTTAATTTTAGTTTTTTTTTAATTTCATTGGCTCACGGACGGCCCACGAGCCTCGCGGGCTAGCTCATTAAGTTCGCGGGCTACGTGGGCTAGCTCACGTAGGCCCGTGTTTAAATGAACATATATTTTCCGAGTCATAGCCCACGCGGTTGCGGGACTCGCGGGCTTAGGCTCATATACCCAGTTCTAACGGGATATCTATTCCTGAATACGAAGTAGATTAAAAGCAGCTAAGAGGAACGTGTCAAGCTATGATTGGGTATCTGGGGATATTCATCCAGCTACGTTGTAGTGGAACCTACCTGCACAGAATGGCAGTGTGACGTGGCAGATCCTCGACCTAGTTAAGCTTGTGAGGTGGATATGTTGCGGTTGCCTGAATCACTGTCCAACGCTGTTGAATGCGTCTCAGTCACACACTCGCCTGAACCAATACATTTCACGTCCCATCTCTCACTCAACCATGTCCCTCTTTTTCTTTTCCATGTGTCCCTATTTTTCTTTTGGTCGCTCGAAACCATGTCCCTATTCAAATCACTTGCTTTGTGTGTTTGGATTAATATTGGTGAGAATTGAATTTGTTTAAAATTCAGTTGGGTAAACGTGTGACGTGATTTATGTTTGGATATATTTATCCAGAATTGGCTTTTGTAATAAAATTTCGTTTAATTAACTTTGATTATAATTGATTTTAATTATATGTAATGACCAAAATAAGTATGAATATTTTAATTATTATAGAAGTCTTGAATCAATTTTTTAAACTTTATATTAATAAGAATCAATTTAAAATATAATTTAAAAAGTACAATAAGAAATACAAATTATAGTGCAATGCAACTTAAAAAATAACTACAATACTAGGTAATGTTCTTGAACATTACAAACTTGATCTCTTATGGAGTCTCGAATATGATCCATTTCCGGTGAGGAAGATATGCTAAAAACTGAGGAGGATTCCAAGTTAACATCAGCATCATGATTTTGATCATCTGTCTCAATAACCAAGTTCTCATCTTCATAGCGATTGAAATCAATATTCATCTCAGCATGTCTCCTAATAAAGTTATGTATATCCATTGTTGCACAAACAATTTGAACTTGTGTTTCAAATTTGAAATTAAGCATTTTCCGCATAATTACAAACCTATTCTTCCAAACACCAAATGTTCTTTCCATTGTGCACCTCAAGCTTGAGTGATAATAGTTAAATAACTCATTGTGATTTGAAAAACCAGATTGACGCCTAAAATCAGGAAGATGATAGCGTTCACATCTATAGGGTCCAAGGTAGCCATTTGGTGTTGGGTATCCGGCATCTACCAAGTAATATTTACTTGAAAATAAGAAAATGTCAAGATGATTTTTCTTATAAAATAGCAAATTATTTAGAACCATACAAAGGAACTCTCCAGTAGGAGGATGCGGGAAGTTCATGGTAAGATTTGTGACAGCTTAGTCAAAAACACGAGCATCATGAGCAGTGCCCTCCCATCCAGTTAACACAGAAGTAAAGCACATGTTCGGGAGGATGTAGTGCGGGCATTGCAGATTCGTAATGATATTAACACCTTTTGAGATAGGGAGGTGATCACCACCAAGGTGAGGGATATACTTAGTTGGGATTGGAATGTTTCCATTATCCACGTGCCAAGGGAGGAGAATAACACTGCAGATTGTCTGGCGAAACAAGCGGCGCGTGATGGAGCTCCTCGACGGGTCTGAAAGCAGCCTCCGTCCTTCATTTATGCGTCTATGTATCTTGACGCGTTGAATAGTTAGTTTTCCTTTCTATTTCCTCTTGTAACCAAAAAAACTTGGCTTAATAGCACTTTTGGTCCCTCACTTATCACGATTTGACACTTTTGGTCCCTAACAAAAAA
Source organism: Acmispon strigosus (assembly GCA_030819835.1). Lineage (NCBI taxonomy): Eukaryota > Viridiplantae > Streptophyta > Magnoliopsida > Fabales > Fabaceae > Acmispon > Acmispon strigosus. Next base: position 37,076,551 of record JAUAMA010000007.1, read on the forward strand.
ATTTAGCCATTTTCGTCCCTAACGTTTACAGAAAGTTGCACTTTTGATTTTCCATCCATTTCAGTTAAAAATCTAACGGTTTTTTTATTAAAAAAATTAATAAAAAACAAAAACAAAAATGAAAACCCAGAATTTATTCATCTAGTCCAAGCAACTTCTTCATCATTCTAATCTAAAAACCCAGAATTTTTTCCCCCTTCTACCAACATCAAGTCAGCATTTGCAAAAAGAAAGAGGGAATGGGCTTCAAAAAATCAGCAAAACACAAGAACTCAAGAAATCTAGAACTCAAAAAATCGTAACTCAAAATATTTGTGTTATGCTTCTGAAACTGAACAAGGAAAAGAAGCAAAACACCAGAACTCAAAAAATCACCAAGAGCCACTCTCTTTCTCTTTCAAAGTGAAACCCCAGAACTCAAAAATCACAAAAGATTCAACATTTATGTTTGTATGATAGGCACATGCAGTGGGTCACGAATTGAAACAGAAAATTGAAAGGAGAGAAATGAGAAAGTTAGGGTTTTCAAGAAAGGGGATGGATTAAAGGCAGAGAGAACAACGACGAGCTAATGAAGGGAGAACGACGGCGGCGAGGAGAAGAAGAACGTCGTCCTTTCGCGTCGTCGCGCCGCCGCGCCCTTACCGCCGTCGATCCGTCAAGCCGTCGCGCTGTCGCATCGTTCTTCTTCTCGTTCTCCCTCTCTGTCTCGATCTCCCTCTCTGTCTCGATCTCCTTCTTCTCCTTCTTCTCCTTCTTTTCGTTCTTCTCATTCTCCCTCTGGAGGATAAAAGGAAGGATGCGATGGTTGGAGGAATCAGAGGCTTGGAAGGGTGACGATTGGGATGGATTTCGTGGTGGCTGAAGAAGGTTGGTGTGGCGGTGGTGGTGATTTTGGTGAGGTCTGATTTAGGGATTTGATTTAGGGCTTTGATTTAGGGATTTGATGGAGATGGTGATTTTGAAGATGATGAATTAGGAATTTTTTGGGAAATAAATGTTTCTAATGGAGAGGTGATTTTGGTGAGGTCTGATTTAGGGCTTTGATTTAGGGATTTGATGGAGATGGTGATTTTGAAGATGATGAATTAGGAATTTTTTGGGAAATAAATGTTTCTGATTTTTTATTTTTATATTTTAAATTAATTTTAAAGGAATATTCCGTTAGATTCTTAACAGATATGGATGGAAAATAAAAAGTGCAACTTTCTGTAAATGTTAGGGACGAAAATGGCTAATTTTTTTTGTTAGGGACTAAAAGTGTCAAATCGTAATAAGTGAGGGACCAAAAGTGCTATTAAGCCAAAAAACTTCCACCACGAGCAGAATTTATAGACTTTTATTTTATTGTGTGTGTTTGTGTAAATGTTTGCCAAAATATAAAAGACACAGGCTTTTATGTAAAAAAAACTACACGGGCTTTTAATTTCCCTAAAAAAACTACACTGACTTTTAATTAAAAATATATTTAAATATGAAATGATATGTATTTTCAGAACTGGTAGTGCGTATAACCAGACAAATATACACCTTGTTCACACATGTTGCATGCCACATCAGCATCGTCGGACATCTGCTAAAGTCATTAAAGCCCATTTTCCAACAAGGATAAAAATAAGGATATTTCTCTAAATACATGAATAATTGCCACGTTTTAAGGGACTACAATTAGACTGAACCTATTTTATATTGACTATAAATATATTTAACCTTTATTTTTGAGTGGTAAATGAGTTATTTTCCGATTGGTGCTAACAAGCACTGTTTTGGAGGGATGTAAAAGTGTCGCTGCCATCAAAATACTTTGAATTTTGAAATAGCTAAAAATGATAACAGGTCTTTCAGACATGCATATGGCTGTCACTGGATCGATGAATAAAACATACTTCGCCACATGGCTACATCATTCTGCTGGCTGGGTGAAATTGAAATCCAGCGGAGCCAATGAGAACTTCTTGTTGCACTATTATTACAAGCAGGTTAAAATGTGATGAAAACGACTTACTAGAATATTACCTTAAAAAGGACCCACTATACAGAACAGATAACAAAGGTAGCACTCCAATTAATGTCGTAAACTGTGACCACAATCACAAAGTTCAATCCATGCACAGATTAAGTCACAGTAACAAGGCGATGCTACACCACTCAAAATGTCCTTATAATAGCCCTCATGCCATTACACCATTGTTCATCTCAATTCTCAACCACATCTATTTCATTCTCTTTGCATCGTTTCTATCCAACTCCCTTAACAAAAAAACCAACAAGTTTATGGCGGCTCCCAATAGACTCTCTCTTGCCATGGAGAGAACTGGGCAATGGTACACTACACACTCAACTCCACTATCCTCTATTTTCAAAACCATACTCCATGCATGCACATGATTAGTAGTACTCTCTAATATCTATTACGTGAACTAATTATTTCTGTGCTGCACTGCGATTATTACAGGATTTTCTCCCAAGAAGTACCAACTGATGTTGTAGTTCAAGTAGGAGAAGCAAGTTTCTGTCTCCACAAGGTACCCCAAAAATTATCAATCATAAAACTTCATCAATTAATATCCCGTCATGGCGGGTTTTTAGCTTTCGATTTCCATATATGGCGATCATATTTCGCCATTATTTGTCATGTATAGCAGTCTCAGCTGCAATTAACAACACTGTTAATATCTGAGTTTAATTACTTACTAAATGTTTTGAATTCGGTGGTTGCAGTTCATGCTAGTGAAAAAAAGCAACTACATCAGAAAATTGATACTGGAAGCCGAGGAGAGCGAACTCACCACAATCGACCTCTCTGACATACCGGGAGGACCCGGAACGTTCGAGAAAGCAGCCAAGTTCTGCTACGGCGTCAATTTCGAAATCACAGTCCACAACGTCGCCGTTTTACGCTGCGCCGCGGAGTTCCTAGAGATGACCGATCAGTACTGCGACAACAGCCTCGCTGGCCGGACGGAGGACTTCCTCTCTCAGGTTGCCTTCTTCACACTCACCGGCGCCGTCACCGTCCTTAAGTCCTGCCGCCACCTTCTCCCCATCGCAGACGAGCTCAGCATCGTCGAACGCTGCGTCGAAGCCGTCAGCGCCAAGGCTTGCAGCGAGGCCAATTTCCCGAGCCGCTCGCCGCCGAATTGGTGGACGGAGGAGCTCACCGTTCTCGACATCGATTTCTTCGGCAGAGTCATCGCCGGCATGAAGCAGCGCGGCGCCAAATCCATGACCTTATCCACCGCGCTGATCACCTACGCTGAGCGAACGCTCCGGGAACTAGTCCGGGACCACACCGGCGACGGAATCCGGTCATCAGATCACAGCGATACAGACTCCGGAATGTACCAACGGAATCTCCTGGAGTCCATCGTGGATCTATTCCCCTCAGAGAAAGCGGTTTTCCCGATCCACTTTCTTTGCTGCCTCCTCCGCTGCGCGATCCACCTCCGCGCCTCCGCCACCTGCAAGGGCGAGCTAGAGAAGCGGATCTCGTCGATCCTCCAGCATGCGACGGTGGACGACCTCCTCGTGCTGTCGTTCACCTACGACGGCGATAAACTGTTCGACCTCGAAAGCGTGCGAAAGGTCGTGTCCGGATTCGTGGAGAAGGAGAAGAACGGCGCGGTTTTCACTCCCGGCGACTCCAGAGAATCTTGCTCCGGCGCAATGCAGCGTTTGGCCAAAACCGTCGACGCATACCTCGCCGAAATCGCCGCGTACGGCGAACTCAGCATCTCGAAGTTCAACGGCATCGCTATCCTCATTCCCAAACACGCGCGTAAGGTCGACGACGAACTATACCGCGCCGTTGATATCTATCTCAAGGTAAGAATTTAGATCTAAAAAAACATAACGGTTATTCTCGTGATCCGAAACGATACCGTTTAACGCGTTTGTTGATTTTTTCAGGCGCATCCGAATCTGGATGAGATAGAGAGGGAGAAGGTGTGCAGCGTGATGGATCCGTTGAAATTGTCGTACGAGGCGCGTGTGCACGCGTCGAAGAACAAGAGGCTACCGGTGCAGATCGTGCTGCACGCGCTGTACTACGACCAGCTGCGGCTGAGGAGTGGGGCGGACGACGGCTACGCCGCGTCGGAGAGGCAGCAGCTTCAGGCGGACGTGTCGTTGGTGAGGGAGAACGAGGAGCTGCGATCGGAGCTGATGAGGATGAAGACGGTCGTTTCGAACTTGCAGAAGGGCGTTGCTCCAGGACATGGAACGACGTCGTCGTCGACCAAGAAGGCCAAGTTCTTTTCCTCTGTGTCGAAGAAGCTTGGGAAGTTGAACCCCTTCAGAAATGGGTCTAAGGACACAACCCACATAGAAGATGGGCCTGTGGATTTGACCAAGCCCAGAAGGAGAAGGTTCTCCATATCATAGTGTACTAGTCATCTCTTCATGCTTAGGTTTAGCTGGGTTTTCTTCAATAGCTTTCTCATTGGTGCTGTTTGTTTTTGTTATTTGTTCAAAGCTTTTTGTAATTAATTACTTTGTTGTGTATTTGCATAATTTGTACAGTTTAAGCATTCATTTTGTGAGTGAATTACGCATTACTACAATGTTCTAATGAAAATGTTAAAGAGAAATGATACAATATTGTTCTGTTCTGACTTCTGATTATTGCAAACCACTCATCCCGGGCGGGGCAAGGATTTTCACAAAGGCAATACACAGAATATGGAGACCTTCATGCGTCTTGTACTAGTGCTCTTGTATCAAGATCTTGCCTACCATTGTTTGATAAAATAAATCTCTAACACATATTCTAAGCAAACTTCCCCCTCTCAACCCGCAAAGTGTTCAAATAAACCTCCCACTATAGAGTATTACTATTGATGCCACCCACACAGCTATTTGTGCCATCAAAAATTGGTGAAAATACTAAAATGCCCTTAAATAAAAATACCTCACTCAACTCCCCACCACCCACCTCCATCCACCTTCTTCCCAACCTCACCACCCCATCTTGGCGGCCACCGTCCTCCTCCAAATACCTCCACCGTCCGCCACCCGTCAAATGTCATGGCGTCTCTTTGTTTAGACACTCTTAGCTAGTTTTTTTTCTTGTTAACTTTCCTCTTATAACAAATAAAACCAATTGATTTTGATTTTTGGTACATCAGAAAGCATTTGAATTCCCAGACCTTTCCCTCTCTAACCCATATGTCTCTAGCTCTTACCATTTGAGCTATCATTCGGGGACAAATTAATTGGTTTTAATTTAATAGTAGCAAGTTCCTTCAAATTTTTTTTAATAGTAGCAAGCGATAAATAATAAAATTAAAAATATTATTAATTTTTAAAATTAGTCTATATTTAAATTAAAAATAATTATATAAGTACATAAATAATTTTAAGTAAGTAATAATAGATGATAAGAGAAGAAATAATATTTATGAGTGAGTAATCTATTTTAGTGTTAGTCAATAATTAATTTATATTTTTTATTATCATAATACCAGTGACGAAATAATATTAACTGAGTAGTAGCAAGTGATAAGAAAAAATTGTCTATTTTTAAATGAGTAAAACTAATATTTTCACAATTTATAAGTCTATTCATTTTTAATTAAATTTATATGAGTAACTTAATAATTTTAACTTTGTAGTAGCAACGGGCAATTGATAAGTAGTCAATATAATATTTTTTTTGAAACAATTTAATATATTATTAAAATTGTTATTTTTAGATTTATAAATTTTATAATATAAATTATAAAAATATATGAATATTATTGAAATAATTTATTTAGGGTTAATATACTGAAAATGAATAAAAATCTGTTATGCTATCCTACTGGTTTCTAATCCAACTCCTCCAACCCATGGTGAGATAATAGGATATGAGACATGATTTCATTATCTTATATGATTACACTATCATATCATGTCTCTTTATCCTCATCACCAAAACATGCCATACAATTTCTTATTTAAAATAATTTTGTTTTCCAAGACTAAAGTCTATAACGTTTTTTTTGGAGGACTACTTTGAATGTGGGTGTATAATTTAGAAAAAAAAAACATATATAACCCAATAACTTATGGCCCACTATAATTTTTTTTGAGATTATCTCTCACAATTTCTTCCTTTACACGCACGCTATAAAAAACATATATATCTTTTCTTTTCTTCATCAAAACAGAGAAAAAGAAGGAAAAAAAAATCAACACCTATCAAAAGCAATTCCAATCCCTCTCCGAAAGCCAAACCCTATTCCCTCAAATCCTTCGATTTTCACGAACTCTTCACTGATAACCATGGGATCCTCAGCGATGGTACTGGACCCAAAACCCCTGTCGGAGCCGCCACCATCTTTTCAGTCGGCGAAATCGGATTACCTCTCCGGCGCCGCCGACGCTGACGAGGACGATCTCTACAGCCGCCTGAAGACGCTGGAGCGGCAGCTGGAGTTCATCGACATCCAAGAGGAGTACGTGAAGGAGGAGCAGAAGAATCTGAAGCGCGAGCTTCTCCGCGCGCAGGAGGAGGTCAAGAGGATCCAATCGGTTCCCCTCGTCATCGGCCAGTTCATGGAGATGGTTGACCAAAACAACGGCATTGTGGGCTCTACTACCGGCTCCAACTACTACGTTCGGATCCTCAGCACCATTAACCGTGAGCTCCTCAAGCCTTCCGCCTCCGTCGCCCTCCACCGCCACTCCAACGCCCTCGTCGATGTTCTCCCGCCGGAGGCTGATTCCAGCATCTCACTCCTCAGCCAATCCGAGAAGCCTGATGTCACTTACAATGTCAGTAATTTCTCAATTTGGTTTTTTTGGACTAGGGATTTCACTTCACAAAATCTAGGGTTGAACTTGAGTGCAACCGTTTCCTTTTATTTTGTCATCATTCGCGGTTTGATTATAAAGCTTAGTTCTTGCAAAAGTAAATTAATTTATCTTTGGTGGTTGTGGTTTGAACTGTTTGGATAAAATGAAAATGGGAAAGGAAAGTTCTTTGGCTTTGAAGTAAGTAATAATGTTAAGCAACATAATGGCTACTTTGCTTAAGATGAATTGAGGAAGTGATAGTGTATTTGCGCGTTTCATTTTATGTATATTTTTGGGAACTATTTTTTATGTCATTACATTTACAGAAGTGCATCTGTAATTAAATCCCCTGGATAATATACAAGTGATAGCGAGAAATGTCTCAGATAGTATGCCTCGACAGTGCTGAAAATTGTTGAGTTCGTTTAGGAGAATTCTAGTTTCTTGGGTTAATAGTTGCTATATAAGCTATGGAAGTATGTTCTTACTTCTAAAGGGAGAGTGGGAGCCATAGATGAATCAGCTCATGAAGTTTCTCTTAATTCTTTATTTGTAGCTTGGAATTCAGGATTGTGATGCCAGAGGTTGTAAACATTGATTAGATGTTCATTAAGTTATATGCTAGATTGTATTGAGTCTAGGAGGTTGCAGGGTGATAACAGTGAAACTGAGGCTGTAGGACTATCGTTGTGAATGGGTGGGAATTTGGACCTTCCTAGGAATGTGATGGTGTCTAATGAGGTAGATGATAGAGGTGATGAAGTGTAATACAGGCACATTACTTCTACAGTTCTGCGGTATAATTTATCTTGGTTAAGCCAATACACTGATACTGTGTAACATTAAGAAATACTTTTATAGCATATTTGTTAGACCTTGTGTGTAGCATGTATTGTTTGTCATCTTAAGCTATTTTTTCATATGGGCTGGCCATAGTGTAATTCCCCCTTAATATGGTTTTGACCTTTTCTAGGACATTGGAGGGTGTGATATTCAAAAGCAGGAAATTCGTGAGGCTGTGGAGCTACCCCTTACACATCATGACCTATACAAACAGATTGGTATTGATCCTCCTCGTGGTGTTCTACTATATGGGCCCCCTGGCACTGGTAAAACAATGCTTGCGAAAGCTGTGGCAAATCATACTACTGCTGCCTTCATCAGGGTTGTGGGATCTGAGTTTGTGCAGAAGTATCTTGGTGAGGTATGAATTTAATGTCATGTACATAGGAAGTGACTTTTAAAGTGTTTTACAGCTTACTCTGCTATCTTAGTTTGCCTTTGAATATTACGGCTTTTAGATTCATGATTATTGATGTTATTATGCTCTTTATATTTACTAATTTTATTTCATATTCGTGGATCATATATTTATTATTTTGATATTTCATTAATGTGCTGTTTCCTCTCCATGATTGTAAATACTGTTGTTAAGTTTCCTGGGAATTTCAAAATTCACATTATCTTTATAAAAGAAGATATAATTGTTTAGAAATGTTTTACTGCTACATCTTGTAATCTTGACTGCTATATATATTTCAGGGTCCAAGGATGGTTCGTGATGTGTTCCGTCTTGCAAAAGAGAATGCCCCTGCAATTATATTTATTGATGAGGTTGATGCCATAGCTACTGCTAGATTTGATGCCCAAACTGGAGCTGATAGAGAAGTACAACGTATTCTCATGGAACTGTTGAATCAGGTATCCATGAAAAGAATTTTTTATCAGGTGCTGTGAATGTGATTCACAATGCATTGCAGTGTACCAGTACCAAGCTCTGCTGAGCAATATTGATTTTGTCTTCACTTATCTCAATCTCTGGCTCTTTGATTTGACTACGTCTCTTCTTTGGTTTTAATATTCGTTCAAGTTCTGGTTTAACTACCTTTTCTTTTTTTTAGATGGATGGTTTTGACCAAACTGTGAATGTTAAAGTCATAATGGCAACTAACCGGGCTGACACTTTGGATCCTGCCCTTTTGCGTCCTGGAAGGCTGGATCGGAAAATTGAGTTCCCTTTGCCTGATAGACGCCAAAAGAGGCTTGTGTTTCAGGTAAGTCTTTTGCATTTCTATATATTATAATCTTATACTGTATCAACGGTATTCCATGTTTATAATCAGTAAGACATTTTATATTTCATGAGTGACAATTTTCAGTTTGTTTCGCAGATTTTCAATTGCTTTAATACCAACTTAATCATTAATTCTCCGCTACTTTCCAGCCTATTATTTGATGATTTGTTTTTGAACAGGTTTGCACAGCCAAAATGAACTTGGGTGATGAGGTAGACCTGGAGGATTATGTTTCTCGACCTGACAAAATTAGTGCTGCTGAGGTTTGTTCATATCTTATCTGATAATTTTCATGATGTTAACTATTTATGTAAGCTCACGTGGTATTAATGTCATGATCATAAATAATCAATCCAACTATTAGAAATAATAAAAATTTATTGGTTCCACTTCCATCATCTTGTGACTAGGCTTAAATCAACTATGAAATACTTACTTTGGGAGGTGATTGACAGCTTCTTTCAGAAGCTCTTTGTCCTGCTTTTCAGTTATATAGTTGAAGATTTGGGTGATATAAGATGCTGCTTTTAACAGTTCCATTTAAACTGAAAACTGTTTTCTAAAAAGAAACTGTCATGCTTATATAATGAAGGCACTTTATACTAGCTGCTTAGCTGAATGGCATTACTTCATGGGATATCGTGGAACAGTTGAAGTTATTATCTTAGTAGCAGTTATTGAAATCAAAATTTGCCTTGTGTAAATATATTGGATTATAAGATGATTTGTTATTATTGTGAGAAGGATTAATCTGTGGAGGACTTGTTCTAAACTTGGAATGATGTACAGCTTATGAAAAAAGTGATTTTCGCATGCCTAGATGTATTTTCTACAAAATTTCTAGCTGGCTGCCCTCAATAAAAAAGAGGAGCGTGGTATGCGAGAGCAATTCCACATGGTTGAAGTAGAAACTTAGATTCTAGTCTCTCGATTTAGCAGATGGGGTCAAATGATGCAAGGCACAAATCATTTGATTGAATCATAGAGTTGTTTTACATGATCTTGGGCTACAATGTATCATACCCTTGTGAATAAGATGTATACCTGATGGAAAACAAATCAACCTGACTACCTTTCAACTTCCGTGGCCTAAAAAATAATCATTTGAGCTTTATACTAATATAGATAGCTTTGAGAAGAAAGACAATAACGGAACTAAGTAGAACTTTGAAACAAAATATTATCATCTCAGCAGTTCTTTGTATTGTATAAATGACATTAGTTATTGGTGCCTGCAGATATCCGCTATTTGTCAAGAAGCAGGAATGCATGCTGTGCGTAAGAATAGATATGTCATACTGCCAAAGGACTTTGAGAAGGGTTATAGGACAAACGTGAAGAAGCCCGATACTGACTTTGAATTTTACAAGTGATAATGAGGGTTTCTTGAATAGCTTTTTTATTTGTGTGGTTACGCACGCGACTGTATGCATGCAGAAATCTAGTGTAATTGTAGGCCACACCGATATTTATGAGAAATGTGGCAACGTTTATGATTCTGGCAAACTTATGATCTTATTATGTAATGTACATTATTTGATTTTCCGAACAGATTGTGGTAGTTTAATAGAGTACATAATGTCTGATAGATTATTGAAAACCTTTATTAGGGTTTGGAAAATAAAGTCTGAGCACTTTCAAAATTATTATGAGTGGCTTCTGCCTTAAATTAGCCAATGTGCGCGTCTTATTGTCAATGGTTCAGATCTAATTTACCGGGGTTTAGTTGTTACTTTGATATTTTTTATTTGCTAAATTTGATTGGACAAATAAAGTTTAATACTTGTATTTAAGGTAAACTTTTTAATGTTGACTATTTCTATCTTAAATCCTTCTTTTTCGCAGCAACTTGTTACATGCTGGCTTTAATCATAATTATGGTGTGCTTGATATGTATAGCCCTTATACTCTGGTTGTAGTTGTAGGTGCAGGAAAATAAATTATGAAGTTGGGTAGAATTGTATTTTAGTACAAAAAGCAGCTCTCTTTATGTGATTAAATAATCTAGAAAATTTACTTCTTTTCTCACATTTTTCTCTTTCTCAACTCTCTTTTCCGTCACATCAACTAAAAAGAGCAGTGAAAAGATTTTTTTTTCTAGCAGTGAAAAGATTTTTTTTTCTAATATAATAGTATTCAAGTGTAATATTTGCCCCATAAAATAATTTATATAGCAAGCAAGTAGCTTTAGTATCCCATGGATGACTAAAGGTTTTGGGAGGGGCATGGATGACTAAAGGTTTAGGGAGAGGGGAGGGAGGTCATGGCGATGTTGGAGAAGCCCTCGGAAGGGGATGGTGGCGGTGGGCACAGGCCTTCTCTTCGAGACATGGTGATGGATGGAATGATGACGGAGCAAGCCCTTCCACGCGTGGACCTCATTGCAAACAAACTGGTTCGCGTGGAGTTTGACGGTGGGAATAGGTGGTTGCTACGCGTTTTTGCAGCGGACTCAGTGATTGATCGACTCAGCGTTCCTTGGAAAGATGCTTTGGTAGTCAAAATTCTGGGAAAAAATTTAGGCTAAAACCTTATGAGGACCAAACTTCAGGCCTTGTGGAAGCCGAAAGGAGGTTTCGAGATCATCGACGTCGACAACGGCGTGTTCATGGTGAAGTTCGATGTAGCAGACAATAATGTCAATGTGTTACAAGGGGGACCATGGATGATTTTTGACTGGTGCGTGGCGGCCTCGCTATGGAGTCCGGATTTTGTGACATCCGAAACACTTGCTTTGAAAACCTTGGTATGGATTAGGTCCTTGGCCTTAATCTAGCGTATTATAACGGGAGCTTTCTGCATGCCTTAGCCTCCTTGGTGGGCAGACCAGTCCGGGTGGATGTGAATACGAAGCAGATTCATCGTGGCCGCTATGCACGAGTGTGTGTGGAGATTGATTTGAGCCAGTTAGTTGCAGGGAAGGTTTGGTTCCGGAATCAATGGGTTCGAGTGGAGTACAAAGGACTTCTTGTAATATGTGATCATTGTGGGTGCTATGGCCATCTAAGCAGAAATTGCGAGAAGAATGAGGCGGCGACGGCAGCTATGTCGTGGGCCACAACGACGACAGATCCCATGGCTACCCATACAAACCCTAAGGGTGGGGCCACAGTACATGCAAGGGAGAAGGAGAAGTTTATTTTTTTTTTCCTGAAATCTAGAAGGGGTCTTATAATTTGGGACACCGAGTTTGTCTCTAAAGAGTCTTATAATTTGGGACGGAGGGAGTACAAGTTAAATTCTAATTTTCTAAATCTAGAAAGTCATTAATTTTGTTACAAATCTCAATGTATATATTGTTTTTGGTGTGAAAATCTCAATATATTTTGAAAGACATGGTTAAGTCCATAAATATAAATACAAGGAGCTGGGCTCACGTGAACTTTGGTGGACATAATCAATGGATCAGAACAAGGACCTATCGAATCTGGGACACTCTTCAAACCCATTCCTCCCCAAACAAAACTATTTGCTCCGATTCAAAATAGACAAAAATAATTTGTTTCGTAATAACTATTCACTCCAAATTTGAAAAGAACATTAATTAATTGATGTTTTTTCATATATTACCCATATAAGAGCAATAAATAAGGAGAGATAGAAATGAAATTTAAAAGTTAAAATAGTAAAACAAATATTATGTTTTAAAAAATTAACAATATTAATTACATTTTTTAATATGTGTGTTTCTTCTCCTTCTTGACAGTTACTCCATCCGTTCCTTAATAACTGTCACTTTAAGGTTTTGCGCATATATTAAGGAATTGTATTAATGTTTTTATTTCTATCAAAATTACTACTTAACTTCCTAACATACCATTTATCTTTATTCTTAATTTTGACTTTTTAATTTCCTATCACTATTTATTTAAGCGTAAAATTGGTAAAATATAATTAACACTTTCTTCAATTTTGCAAAGCGACAAATAATTATAAATAACTATTTTGAAACTACTACAACAACCATTAAGGTATGAACTCGGTAATTAAAAAAAGGGACCATGAATCTAAAAAAAGGGGACCATGAATCTGAAATCATTAAATATTGGTGTCCCTTTTAATGTGAGTTATTGTAACTTGCATTATTAGCGTTAGTGAACAGAGGCACGAGAAATGTCCCTCTATTCATTGGTTCTCCCATTGAAATTGAATTAATGGACACCTCTTTGTGCAGCTTGTATGGACAATTAAATCCTGGGCTGGAACCTGAGTAGATTCAAGTGTTGTTCTATCTTGGAAACAATTGGTCACTCACCACTGCAACATTTAAATGCCCTTAACCTGGTAGGGACCCCTTATATTCCCAATTACTGCTACTACTACAACCACCATATTAAATACTGAGAGTTGGAAAATAGGATTTCAAAGGAGACATTTTAGAGGATTAGGTCATAGTTTATACGGTTAAATATGTTTTACTCCCTAAAAGATAGGGGCGGTCCCTTTAATTCCTAATATTAATGAAATAGATGAATTTAATCCATACGATACATTTTGTGGCAGTTTTAACCTTCACTGACTTATGTTGTAGCAGTTAAAAACTGGCACTAATGCACTAAAACTGTCGCAAAATGAACAATAGAAACTAACTTCACATATTTCATTAATCTCAAGGACTATAGACTATAAATTTTTTTAAAGGGACCAGCTCCAATTCACTCCTATTTTATAGGATTAAAAATATATGTTACAATTTCCTAATTTCTTACATATGGTATTTTTTTAGAATATGCATTTAATTCTGGAAGTGCATTTTTTTTTAGAAAAATTCAATTTCTTTTGTAATGATGTCACAACTTAATTTGTACAAAAAAAAGACATAACTTAACATGAATGGATTGGATCAGAGCTTGTACGAAACAACCTGCGTTTGCATAACCAATCTTTGATCTCTCTGTATTCTTCATGTGATGTCAGGTATATTAAACTTCAGAGTGTTTGACTCATATTTTTTCAAACATAACTTTGGGAAAGTTATTACTTCTTACACAGATCCATGAAAATTGGGATCATGCCAACTAGAGCATGTTATTAATAATCATAACCATGTATGCCTTATTATATATAGCGCTGTTGTCAAGACTATTTTTTTAACAGAAAATTATTTAAATTCTCTCATCATCCCTCGACTTTTCCCAACTCAATTCACATGTCCCCATGTCCCCAACTCTTAATACTTGAGTTATATTTGGGGATGCGTTGGTGTCAGACATAATACTATTATACTCCCTCTGTTTTAAAATACTTATCTGCTTAGAAAAATAAACTTTCTAAACTGGGCATTGTTCTTGTGATTCTTTTATTTAAAAAATTGTACATGTTTGACCGCAGTTCCGCCGCTCCATCACCCCTAGATGTGTTGCCCCCCTGTGGATCGTCCGCAAGTTAGTGGGGCCGATCGGGTGTGACCTTTGGTTGGGAACTGGGGACCGTTTGTTGTACGCATGTGGTCGTTGGTGATACGTCTTATCGGTTGTTAGGTGAGAATGTGTACCGTTTCGTCCTTGGGGTGCTTGCGCACGTGCGTGGCTCATTAATACGCTGTCACCTTTCGACGTGACCGCTCACCTGACCCTTAGCGGGTGTTTTCCCGCCCCTTTGCTGGTGGGGTAATGAATGCACCTTTTCGCCTTCTGGTGGGATTGCCTATATAAGGGTGTGAGTTCCTCATTTCCTCACATTTACAATCAGTGTTGAGCTTGGCACTTGAGAGCGTATACGAGCAACCTTTGGCGATCGTCCTTCGTTCGTGGTGGTGCGATTTGCTGTGCACAACCCTTCTGTCGTAGTTTCCTTAGGTAGACTCTTGATCTCCATATTTCTTTTGCTTTTATTATTCTTAGTAGATCGTCGTTGGGTTAGTTGGGAGGGGGCCGAGTGCAGCGTTTTGCCGTGTTTCTTGGGGTTGGGCGTTCGGCCGTGTGATAGAATAGTTTATTGACCCCCTCGCGCCCCCTTTCACGTATATGATGGTGCGTCAGAAGGAAACAACTTATCAAGGCATTCGGCTACAACCCGCTTGGTCGGCTAACAAATCAAAGAGACCGAAGAAGGACAGGAGTAAGTATTCTGATTTGACGGGAGATCTGTTCAGATACAACAAGTTCTGTCGCGATATTTTGAGCATGGAATCCCGACTGGCGAACGTCGACCCAAGGTAGCTTGAGTGGTCGTGGATTTTGACGAGTGCAGAAGTGGCGCCGGGCATGAAGTTCATGCCCCCAGTCGGGAGGAGCGATTGTGTTAAGAGCCCCCCGCCGACTTTTACATGCATTTAGTCGTTGTGAGGAAGCTCGGAGTTCGCTTGCCGTTCTCCGATTTTACGATGAGGTTTCTGAATTACCTTCACGTGGTTCCTTCCCAACTGCACCCCGGAGGGTGGGCCTTCACACGGCGTTTTGAAGCGTTGTGTGAAGTTTTTGGCAAGGAGTCGTCCTTGGACCTTCTTTCATCAGTTCATCCCTTCGCACACCCACGCTGCCGGAGGACATGGAATGGTTAGTTTGAAGTCGAGGACATGGCACGGTTCGTATAAGGACTTCAAAAAGGACTTCTTTAGGGTGACAACGACTGGTGAAAGCCGATCGTGGTGGTATCACACCAACTCCAACGGAACCGTCTTTAAGCGGTTTCCGTTATGGTGAAGTGATAAGCACTTCGAAAGGATCGCCACTCAGTATGGGACGGACGACTCTCAGAGGTTGAGGCCTGATGATCAAGAGTTCCTCCGGATCTTAGAGAAGATGGTTGTATTGACGAGGAGGGCAACCCGCAGTTCCTGCTAAAATTCCAACAGCTCCTTCGACATCGAACGATGACGATGAAGAAGAGTTTTTGTAAGTATCGTAAGGTTTAATCAGATTTTCTTATATATATAAAACGATTCACACCCATTTTTCTTTCTCTTTTCAGTGAAGGTGACTATCGATCCAGCCGCCCACGAACTGACCCGATTGACCGAGGGTGAAGGGCTTGGGAGCTTGTCGAGCGAGGAAGTTGCTGCCAAGCCCAAGGTTAGGTAGCCGAAGCAGGTGGCGGTGATCACTTATGACGAGGTCGAGCTGGAGGCGCTTGTTCTTCGGAAGAGGAAGTTGAATGCTTAAGCTCAGGAAGGTCCGAGCAAGCAAACCAAGGTTGTTCCTTGACCTCCTCCGATGGTTGAAGTTGTCGTTGTCGTTCGCCCGCCTCCCGATGCTGAAAAACATCTAAAGTTGTCGCTGTCGTTCATCCAAGATGGAGGCGACCAAGCAGGTTATTCATCGAGCATCGGTCTGGGAAATTTGGCGGAGAAGGATAAATGGAAGTCCCCTTTGGTTGATTGTACCATTCCGAAGGGCATGGAACTCACTGGTGATCCTGATGAGGGGCCTTGGGGGGTCTCTGTATGGAACGACAACACCTTTGACTTTAAGAGGCAACACTCGTTTGTCGACCAGCTCGTCTTCCGAGACATCAACGTGGAGCGAATGGACACCTTCCCTGCCAACTACATGTTCAGCCAAGTCTTCCCATGAGGTGATACTCCAAAGAGGTTGTGAACTCAGCCATTCTTCTGCCATGTCCCTGAGAGAAAAATGAAATAACATCAACCTGATAGTGTCCAGGTTTACATTCCTACTAAGGGTAGCACAATGTCTCGTGAAACGCTCCAAGTGAGTGTGGACATCTTCTTTGGCACCTCCTCCAAATTGGTTCTAACTAACCAATGTAATGAAGTGTGGAGGGATTTGGAAATTCAGAGGTGCATCCTTAGGTACTACTATGCTCCCCTCGAAATTGTAGTCAACTCGAGGTGCAGTGATGTCTCTCAGGGATCTATTAGCATCCCTCTCCTCTTGCTCCTGCTGTTGTCTAAAAAGTCGGGCTGCTACTTCTACATCAACCCGTGCATTGAATTCAGCTTCAGCTTGGATCCTCCTTGCTTCAATTTGTTCCGGTGTCTCACCTCCAGCCGTAGTGGCTTCAGTTGCTCCTCTCTGCTGCGCACGTAAACGGTGGAAAGTGCGGTCGATCTTTGGGTCAAACAAGAGTGACTCAGGATCAAATGTTCCTCGCATACACTACAACAAACAATTAGTAGCACCGATGATAGCAAATTCTGCAAATGTACATATTATATCGAAGTAATATAAAAGATATCGTCTCCACAGGGATTGGTTTGACTTGAAATTGGTTTTCTAGAGTTTAAAAAAGAAAAGATGTTTTTGTTTTGTTTTTGGATTTTAGATAACAACATAAAGATAAAGATAATAGCCTGATAAAACAAGTACTTGGGTTGAGTTTCACCACCTCTAGCTAAGCTATTTAGAATCAATTCTATATACGAAATTCAGAACATGTTCTTAGGTGTTCTAGCCTAGAGTTTCTACTTTTTAATTCCTTAAGCAAGAAGAACTTCCAATTCAATTTCTAATCCTAATACCTTAGTGATTGGTTTACTCAAATTGTAGATTAATTCTAAGTTCAGGCCAACGCTACAATTCTACCCTTATACCTAAGTGGCATGCAATTGTTCTTGATATTCCCATTTCCCTTAAATCCTACCAATTACCATTGTATAAGAATTAAGCAAGAAGACTTGTGGTCAACAAGAATAATGTTAAAACAGAGAATAGAAACTAAAAACTTGAACTTTATTCATATATAAACAGAAACCTAAAGCATAGCTACAAGCAGATTCACTACAACCCAAATACAAGAAAGCTTAGCCAAGCATGGCTAAATTAAACATAAAGAAAATTAAAGAACAAAACCTGAAACAAGGGCTCCAAAGGCCTCTTACAAGCTTAAGAATAAAGCTAAAAAGGAAGGAACTCAGCCTAGTATAAGGGTCTAGGGCTTGATAAGATTGGATACAAAAGAAAAGCCAAAAACCGAATTTATAGCTAAACTGCTAGCAAGCCAACGCTCAAGCGTTGGGTTCCAACGCTTGGGCGCTGGAGACTGCATTGGATTCCCATCTTCAGATAGAATGCCAAAGCATGAGCGTTGGGGTGCCAACGCTCAAGCCTTGGTAGCACGACAAAATCCTCATTTTCTTGTTCTTAACCTTCTCTTTTGATTCCTTTCATCAATGCATTAAAGGGCCTTCATGTGGCTTCATTCCCCTTTTTGCAACAACTGAAACCTTCATTTCCTTCATCATTTCTCCATTTTAGCACATGCTAAATGCTTGATTCTTCATCTCCTTCTTTAATTTCTTCAATTAGGCACATTTTAAACAAGCATAGAAGGTTTGATGATTCTTAGTATCTACTCAATTCATTTGAAGAATGAAATTCATGAAATCAGGCCAACACTACTGATTCTACCCTTATACCAAAGTGATAGAGAAATCAATCAATCCAATCCCAAGTCCCGTAATCCTTACCAACTACTGTTGTGCAAGAAAAAGCATAACACTTGCGTCGACTCAAGCAAAATTAATCAAAGAGAAAGGATACATAGAATGACAACTTTATTCATATAGAAAACTAGAAGTTCAAAGCATAATTCAAAAAAAGATTCACATAAACCCAAGTGCTAAAGAAAACTAGACAAGCATGGCTAGGCAAGGCATAATCTAAATTCAAGATAAAAGCACCTAGAACAAGAGCTCAAGAAGGCCTCTTATAAATCCAAGAACAAGATATCCAAGAGAGAATTCAGAAAAGTACAAGATATCTAAGAAATGAGCCTAAAAAACCCTATTTATAGCTGTTCTGGCAGTGTCCCACGCATGTGCGTGGGTTTTTCCACGCACATGCGTGGGATAGGCAAAATGGTTCTCAGGTTTCCAATTTTGGCCACGCATGTGCGTGGCTTCTTCCACGCACATGCGTGGAAGACTCAGCAGACTCCTTCAACTTCCTTTTCAGCTCAAATCTTGATTCCTTTCTCTTCATACCTCTTTAATGGTTTTCATGGGTCTTATAAACCTCATTATTCTGCAGAAAACTCATCAAAACCCTTGATGGCATAGAAATGAAACAACAAAACACCATTAAAATTGCCCATCATTGACTCAATAACTCTCTTGTTACCCTTTGATGCTCATAACCTGATTCACTAACTCAGCTATTCATGACCAAGGAGTGCAATTAAAAAGAAATATGGGGACTAAACTAAAAAGACTCAGAACAATAAGGAAAACACTAAAAAGGACTAAAATGCAAAATGACTCAATTAAAACCCTAAATGCATAAAATAACACAAAGCAGAGCCAAAAACACTTGAACACACTACATGAGACAAGGGAATTAACAAAAAGAAAGACTCAAAAGATCATAATATCTCGGGTCATGAGTTATCTTGACTCTAGTAGAGTAAGGAAGGTCAATGGAGATTTGATTGTCCTCATTCACAAGGTTGATAAGTTGAGTTCTCTCTCGGAGTACAGGCCCATCAGTCTTTGTGATGTGATTTATAAGACCGTGACTAAAGTTATTGCAAACAGGTTAAAGGGAGTACTAATGGAGTTGGTGGTTCTGAATTAGAGCAGTTTTATTTCAGGTAGGCAGAGCTTGGATTATATCGTGATCTCCCAGGAGGTTTTCCATTCGATGAGATACCTAAAAAGGCGTAAAGGGTAGCTTTCGGTGAAGCTTGACCTTGATAAGGTGTATGATAGATTGAGCTGGAGCTTCTTGAGGGATACACTATATGAGCTGGGTCTTATGCAATCCTTTTGTGTTCTAATCCTCATTTGTATTAGCTTGAGCTATTTTTAGGTGCTTTTAATGGAGAAAAGATGAAGAGTTTCCTCTCGTCTAGCGGGAATCACCAAGGTGATATGTTATCTCCATATATATTTGTCTTATGCATAGAGAGACTTACCCATAAATTCCGGCATTAGGTGGATACTGCTAGGTGGAAGCTGGTTGTCTTGACTAAGGATAACCCTCTTTCATGCATTTGTTCTTTGTGGTTGATCTATTTTTCATGTCAAAAAATATGAATTTAAATATATTTAAAATAAAAAATGAAGAGATGTGATTAGGTTCATGTGTAAAATTCTTTACATGGTTAGTGTATATATATTAAATTCATATCAATCCTAATGAATGTGTTACACATCTACCATTTTGCAGTAGATACATAACATATAAATTACATTCTCATGATTTTTTTGAAGAATTTTCTGCTCTAAATGACTAAAACAGCTAATCCCTACACTCAAGATCCAAATGAGGTTTTTTATACGCTCGTACCTGAGTTGCCTAATCCCTACACATTTGCCTCTTAAGGAGGATAACTAGTTTCACAAAGAAAAAGAGGTTTTTCACTTTCTTATATATATATATATATTAAATTTAAATCTTATTTTAAATTATCATGAAATCATCTCATCATTGTGAGCTCTTGTGAAGATATATCATTTTAAAAAATTTCAGAGAAATAACATATTCATAAAATTTAGGTATTCATTTGGGAAATAAAAATTTATCTTAGACTTGAATTTATATTTTTTATTTGGATAAGGGAAATAAAATTCAAAAAATAAAATCAAACAACTACACTTATACAATTTAATTCTTATATTTTTATGAAATTATATTTTCAATCTTAGTTGATGGTTATTTTATTTTATGCAGCCTCTTCCCAACATTGGACGTTGATCTTATGCATACAGGGAATACGAATACAGAACATTCTAGAAACCAATGTAACTCTATCATTTTCAGTCTCTACCCCCTTACCCTAATTTTACTCTTTTGTTTCTTCTTCAATCAAACCCTTTTCAATTGAAACCCTCTCTCCACTTCTCTCTGCTTTGTTTCCTAAACCCTTTATTTCGGAATCTCCTAGGTTCGAGGTTCCCTTTTATTCTCCTCTCTTTCTGTTTTGAATTTCAACATGGCATTGAAACGCATCTCGAACGATCTCAAAGAATTGCAGACGGATCGTCCTGTACTATACGACGCAGGTGAACCTTTTTCCTTTTTAATAAATATTAAACATTGGACACTTCAATTTTTGATTTTTGCCTTTAAATTGTTCATGCATAACATTGAGAACCAAATATTTGGTTATTGATAATTGAATTTGAAACCTATAATCATAAATTCATTTTTCTCTATGATAATTAGTATCTCAATTATGTTATTTAGGTCAACATTACCTTTATCCTTTTAGATTTCAACTAAGCTGCTCATTGTAACCTTATTGTATCGACATCATAGTTATACTTAGCAATATTCTTTACGGTTATTCTTAAGGATCAGTTATTGAAAGAGCTCGAGGATGATCAAGATTATACATGATCCCTCAGGGTTCCAAATTATTATCATAAAATTGACATTTTCCCTTTAATTACATGTTATGGATTTATGAAGTTACCTAAGCCATATTTCTCTATTAATAACATTGGACAATGTTGTTTTTGTTGTTGTCAATTTTAGGTCCTGTGGCATCGAACATGTTTCATTGGCAAGCAACACTCAAGGGACCTGCCGATAGCCCTTATGCAGGTGGTGTGTTCCGAGTTGAAATTCAATTCCCTCATCAGTATCCATTCCAGCCACCAAAGGTAATCTAATCCTTTTTTGTTACTTGCTTTAGTTTCTTGTATCCTTTGTTATTATGCTGTTATAAATATGTTGAGATTCGTTTGATTATTGTTCATATTGCTCAAAAATAAGTTTGCTCCATTCCCACGTGGAACTGTACTACTTGAAGTTGTAACTATGTTTATCATTTTTCATTGTAGAAAATGTGGTTGTGTGAGGAGATTGTATAAAGTGAAAACAAAGTAATAGTTGAATTTAGATCATTTTGCCTCCTCAAATCTTCTTTGTCATTGCATGATTGAGCTAGATTATTGCCAATTGTACGATATCATGTATGGTATATTTCCATATTGTATGGATTGTGCTGTCCAAAATGGTTGTTTGAGCGCACTTGGCTTGTTTTATACTCTTCCATGGACCAATTCTATGTTGCAATGGTCTAGCCTTCATGCTCAAAACTATTTTTTGAGGACTGATATTCTTAAAATATAGTTTAGGTTCAAACCTACTCCAAAATCTAGCTCAATAGTTGAGATTGTGCTAACTTATATAAGGACTTATTTAGCCATAAATATATTCATGGGACCTTAACGCACTCTCTCATGCCCTAGATTTTGCAGGATTGAACATACGCCTCCCTATATGTTAAAAGTATCGCGACCCTTGATAAATTTATGCTGCTGCATATAATAGAATTAAGTAGTTCAATTTTCTCTCACAATACAAATTTTGTTTTATGAGATGGTAGGTGATTCTTTTAATACATTAAACTTCTATAACGCATCATAGTTTAAAAATGATAAAATTAGCATATTTGAGTACTGCAGGTTACATTTAAGACAAGGATATATCATCCAAACATCGACAGCATTAGCGGAAGTATATGCCTTAACATTCTTGAAGATGACTGGAACCCAGTACTCACCATATCCCAGGTTTATTTAACTTAACCCCTCTCTCTCTCAATATATATGTGTTAAATGATTTTGCATTAGGTGTCAGCTTGTATTGGTTCTTTTTTATAAGAGATGAATTGAGAGGTGTCATGGTCATTTTTATAAGAATCGATTTGAAATTTGTAGTGTAATAATTATTTTTTGACAAACTTACCCTTACTTAATTTGATTTTCTCTCTCTTTCCACTATGTAATGGATTAATGATGAATAGAAATTTTAAAAAGTAAGTTGTGGCAATTTTGGAAAGTTGATGTAAATTGAGAACAGATTAAATGCTAATAATCATTTTAGCTACTTTTCTTAAGGGGTGTGCAATAATTGCATTTTATAAAAACGGATGGAGGAACCGTAAACCTATGATGCTTGGTTAATGAAAATGGCACTAGGATAGCATGTGCGCATGCACACAAACTTATATTTATGAGTATATTTGTGTATATTAAGAGTATGAGATGGGTCAATTTAACCAACCGTACATAGTTGTATTGTCAAATTAGCTTTTCTTACTTCTCTCATGTTCTTATATGATATACCTCCTATATATCCATAATGTGGGGATAAAATCCCAAATGAAGTTTGATGGTGACACAACATTTACTTAGCTTTTAAACGCTTTTGTTTATAGTTTGAAATTTTTTTAAGTCAGGAAAAATAACAATGTATGTCAAATAAGAGATGCATCATTCAAATGCAATGGCTTACTTGAGTTTCAACTTAGGTGTTGACATTAGTGTGAGATAAGTGTTTAGAAGTTGTACACCTTTAGAAAAAGAAATATGTTAGAGAAATGCAGTATTGTTTGTCCTGCTCAGTATTCTATCGTCTTTCCTGCTCAACATTCTATCGTCTGCCTAGCTGAATCGATTGCATAACTATATCGTCTGGCCAGTTAGTCGTGTCAGCTGTCAATGTGTGTTAGGTGACCTGCCGTTCATGTTGACCATGCGTGATAGGTGTCAGCTGTCAATATCCATCGATTATGTCGCTGATTAGGTTAACCCGGAATATACAGAGTCCTGCCTGTTTGTCTATTTTCTCTCTGTATAAATACAGAGATTGTAACCATGAATAAATTAGAATAGAAAAAACATTTCAGTATCTTCGATTTCTCAAATTTTCCTTTTTCAAAGAACCCTTGGTTCTTAACATGGTATTAGAGCTAGTCTCGATCTGTGATTTTTTTCTTCGCTTTCCACCATGGTAGAAGCTCAGACTTCATCTTTGCCTTCTTTTTCTCATATTGTTTCAATCAAACTTGATGAAACAAGTTTTCGTTCATGGGTACAACACGTTGAAGGTGTTGTGCGCCAATATAGTTTGGAAAAGTTTATTCTGAATCCAGTATTCCGTCATCATTTTTTATCTGATGCTGATCGTGAAAAGTCAGTTGAGAATCCACTGTACACTACCTGGATCAAACAGGATTCAGCCCTGTTCAATGGTTTCTCTCTTCTTTATCTTCTGACGTTCTGCCTACAGTTGTTAACTGCAAGCAGTCGTGGCAGATATGACAAGAAGTCCATGACTTCTTCAATGTACATTCTCTGACACAATCAACAACTCTTCGCGCAGAGCTTCGCGCCATGGTCAAAGGGGGGAAATCCATCTCTGACTACCTCTGACGCATTAAAACCATTGTTAATGCTCTAATCTCCATTGGTGATCCAATTTCATATAGAGATCACATTGAAGCTATCTTCGACGGCCTCCAGGATGAGTATAGCTCTCTTATGCCTCTTGTCAGCAATCGGGAGGTGCCATGCTCTGTCTCTCAAATAGAAGCCATGTTTATTGCTCATGAAGCCTACCTTCTTCGCTCTCGCAAGCGTCAGCTTAACACTCCACGGTCTGCCCTCCTCACACATACACCTGCACAGACTTTAGATTCACCAGCCCTGAACCAGCAGTCTGCTCAAGCAAACTACGCTTCTGCCACCTGCCCAACATGGTGCCATGCACACCACTGATCCCTCATCATTTGGAAATCGGGGTTTCTCTGAGCCGACCCAAAACTATGGCTCGTCTGGTGATTATCATGGTCTTAGTGGTCTCTCTGGTGGTCGTTGTGGCCGTGGACATGGTGGTCGCACTGTTCAGTGTCAAATCTGCTACAAGTGGGGTCATAAAGCCAGCACTTGCTATCACCGAATACTGTCTGCCCCTTTTCCAGGAATGGTAGGCTCATCACCATATGGTGGTCAGTTTAACCAAGTTCCCCAGCAGGCCGGTACCTTTGGAGGTTTTGCACCACCCCCTTCCAACTTTCAACAAACATGACTTGGTCCACCACCCTTTTACAATCTCCAACCAACTGGGCCCTCCCAATTACCGTTTCCCAATGCTGGTCCGAAGACTGGTCCACGTGGATATCCTTCGGGAATCGCTTATCCTCCGTTTGCTGGATATGTCAATGGTTACCACCAGCAGACGATGCAGGCACCTTTGCTTCAGTCTCCCCAGCAGATGGTTGGTCCTTCTTCCTTTCCATAGCAGACGATGGGACACGCTCTGCTCACTGCCTCTGTAGGCCCAAGTCAAGGGAACTGGCTGCCAGACACTGGATCAACTCATCATGTCACCCATGATGCTACTTTCATCTCCAACCCTACACCCCTGCAAGGAAATGATCACATCCTCATAGGCAATGGTTAAGGTTTTCCTATCCACTCTATTGATACAGTTTCCTTTAAGTCACCCTGTCAAACACATGCTACTCTTTCTCTTCGTGATTTATTGCTAGTTCCTTCAATCACAAAAAATCTTGTCAGTGTTAGTAGGTTTGTTAGGGATAATCATGTTAAATTTGAGTTTGATCACACTCATTGCCTTGTCAAATCTCAGGTCAATGGTGACATTCTTCTTCAAGGGACTGTTGGGGATGATGGTCTCTATTAATTTGATTGCATGCATGCTTCCAAGTTCTTCAAGAACAAGACTTCTATCGTGCAAGCTCCTACTTCCTCCTCCTTTAGTTCACCTAAAACACATGTAACCACAAGCAAAAATAGTTCACTAGTAGGACCCACCTCCTATGACCTTTGGCATCATCGTCTGGGTCATCCTACTCATGAGATTTTAAATTTTGTTTTAACTAAATGTAATATTTCAATTCCTTCCCAAGTTATTTCTCGTGTTTGTAGTGCAAGTTGTATGGGAAAATCTCATAGATTGCCCTTTTCTCAATCAAATACAGTTTATTCTCATCCTTTAGAACTTGTGTTTTCTGATTTACGGGGACCAGCCTCCATTGAATCTTCTGCTGGTTATTCTTATTTTCTTACTTGTGTTGATGCATACACACGATATACGTGGATTTTTCCCTTAAGGAAGAAATCAGAAACCTATGCCACTTTTCTTCAATTTCAAGCAATGATTGAATCGCAATTAAATCTAAAAATAAAAGTTGTTCAAACTGATGGAGGCACTGAATTTAAACCCCTCAGTTCTCATTTTGCTCAATCAAGAATTTTTCACCGTTTGACTTGCCCCCACACACATCATCAAAATGGCAGTGTGGAATGCAAGCTTACACATGTGGTTGAAACCGACCTTTCTTTGCTTGCTCAAGCCAACATTTCCATTAATACTGGGATCATGCCTTTCTCACAGCTACCTTTCTAATAAATAGATTTCCTACCTCTGTCTTAGGCAATGTTAGCCCTTACTATAAGCTTCACAATGTCCACCCAGATTACAAGTTCTTGAAAGCCTTTGGGTGTGCATTTTATCCCTTTCTCCGTCCTTACAATGTGTCCAAAATTCAATTCAGGTCCCGGGAGTCTGTCTTCCTTGGTTATTCCCTTGCCCACAGACGTTATAAATTTTTAGATGCCAGTGGGAAAATATTTGTTTCAAAGGATGTTATTTTCAATGAGTACAGGTACCCATACACAGAGCTATTTTCAACTCCTTCTACCACAATGGAGAGACCTTCTCTAACATCATTTATTCCAAGGTATGGTTCAACTCCACATCAAGGGGGGAAACAATCGCTATCTGTTCATCCAGTTGCAACATCGTCTGGTACTCCTGAACCGTCTATGGTTCCTTCATCGTTTGATGTTCCAGTATCGTCTGGTGCTCCAACATCGTCTGATGTTATGGCATTGTCTGGTCATCAGCAAGCACTAGTCAACACTCATGCCATGCCAACAAGATCCAAAGTTGGGATTCCTTGGCCTCAGGCATCCTCAGTTCCGCCTCCTCCAGTCAACACTCACACCATGCAGACTCGCTCAAAGACTGGCACGGTTCAGCCCCATCTTCATCTAACTCAGGCTGAACCAACCTCCTACAAGAAAGCTCTTCAAAATCCTCATTGGAAGCATGCCATGCAAGCAGAGTTTGATGCCTTGCAACAAAACACCACATGGTCTTTGGTCCCCTTACCACCCAACATAAAATCTATAGGTTGCAAGTGAGTGTTCAGAATCAAGGAAAAAAATGATGGCACTGTTGAAAGATACAAAGCACGATTAGTGGCCAAAGGGTACAATCAGATTCAAGGTTTTGACTATTCAGAAACCTTTTCCCCTGTTGTCAAGCCAATCACTATCCGACTCATCTTGTCCTTAGGTGTCACCAAACGTTGGAATATTCATCAACTTGATGTCAACGATGCCTTCCTGAATGGCACACTTGATGAAGATGTCTACATGGATCAGTCACCAGGGTTTCAAACTGAAGATCGAACCTTAGTCTGCAAACTCCACAAAGCTCATTATGGTCTCAAACAAGCTCCCCGGGCTTGGTTTGACAAATTAAAAGGGGCTCTGGTTCGATTTGGGTTCAAGGCCAGTTGCTGTGATCCATCTTTACTTGCCTACAGTGCTCGTTCCTATTGCATATACATCTTGGTCTATGTTGATGATATTATCATCATTGGTAGTTCCTTGTCTCTTATTCAGCAAATTACCACCCAACTCAATACAGAGTTTTCACTCAAACAACTAGGTACGTTGGATTACTTTCTTGGAGTTCAAGTTCAGCATCTGCAAGATGGGTCTCTTCTTCTGTCCCAATCAAAATTCATAGGAGACCTTCTTCACAAGGCCAATATGACCAATACAACAGGGCAATCTACTCCTATGCTCAGTAGCGCCAAACTCAGCAAACATGGCACTGATTTATACGCTGATCCAACCAACTACAGGTCTGTTGTTGGTGCGTTGCAATATGCCACTCTCACCAGTCCTGAAATTAGCTATGCAGTCAACAAATTCTGTCAGTTCATGAGTCAGCTTCTCGATGTTCATTGGAAGGATGTTAAGCGCATACTAAGATACCTCAAAGGTACTATCTCTCATGGCCTGCTTCTCAAACCCTGCAACTCTAAAGTTGTTGTGCCCTTAACTGCCTATTGTGATGCTAATTGGGGTTCGGATCCAGACGACAGACGTTCCACATTCAATTCATGTGTTTTCTTTGGACCGAACTTAGTTTCTTGGAGTTCCAAGAAGCAGACAATTGTCACAAGGTCAAGCATTGAAGCAGAATATCGAAGCTTGGCCAACACCACTGTTGAACTCCTTTGGATTCAATCTCTTCTCACTGAGTTAAAGATTCGTTTCCAAGTTCCTACAGTATACTGTGATAACATGGGCGCTGTGGCCTTAACTCACAACCCTGTTTTGCACACCCGCACCATACATATGGAATTGGACATCTTCTTCGTTCGAGAGAAAGTTCAAAACAAGTCATTGCTTGTGTATCACATTCCTGGTCAGGATCAATTGACTGATATCTTCACAAAACCTCTCTCGCCTCAATACTTTGCAGCAATGAAGGCCAAACTCAATGTGTTTGCAAAGGCTGCTCCTTTTCACCCACCTTGAGTTTGAGGGGGGCTGTAGAGAAATTTAGTATCGTCTGCCCTGATCATCATTCTATCGTCTGTCCTGCTCAGCATTCTATCATCTGCCTAGCTGAACGGATTGTATAACTGTTTCGTCTGGTCAGTTAGTCGTGTCAGCTGTCAATGTGTGATAGGTGACCCGCCGGGCATGTTGACCATGCGTGATAGGTGTCAGCTGTCAATATCCGTCGATTATGTTGCTGATTAGGTTGACTTGGAATATCCAGGATCCTATCTGTTTGTCTGTTTTCTCTTTGTATAAATACAGAGATTTAACCGTGAATTAATCATAATAGAAAGAACATTTCAGTATCTTCGATTTCTCAAATTTTCCTTTTTCAATAAACCCTTGGTTCTTAACAAAGTGTTTGTGCTTCATAGTTGTACACCATTTTTGAAGGTAAGTTCATTGGAGAAGTTAGGGTAGAAATATATATATATATATATATATATATATATATATATATATATATATATATATATATATATATATATATATATATATATATATTGCATAAAGTAGATATTTATTGTTCCTTTTAACTTGTGAATTGATATATAGTTCTCATATCACGTTGATAATCTGACCATATGATTTGTAAAAATCTGATGATATCAACCTTATGTGTGATGTTTTTGTTTTTGGTTTTGAAAAACTAACCTCTATATCTAATATCATAGGTCCTTTTGTCAATTTGCTCATTTTTGACAAATCCCAACCCTGATGACCCACTTGTGGTTGGGATTGCGCACATATACAAGAGTGACAGGAAGCAGTATGAGGCCATTGCTCGCAACTGGACACAGAGGTATGCCATGGGTTGATCTTGCCCTCTGTTTGTTGTTCAGTGTAGCAGTGTAGTCATGTTTTATGTAGAAGCCAGTTTACTTTGAATAAGTGCTTTGTTTTTATTGTTAGTCGAAACTCAACCATGGTAAGAGAATTTATAATCATTTATCACTATTTCTTTGTAATATTGGTGATGATGGAAATATTTTATTATGATGTGGTGAAAACTTTTTGAAACTCAGACGATGGATATGTTTTTTTCTTCTTTTTTAAAATGTTAAACATATCAAACTTATGAATTTTTAGTTTTTATTTTAATAATTTTCTTTATTATTTTTAGTGAGAATAGTTACTTTTTCAGTACGTTTTTATTTATTTAAACCTTAAATGTTTTTTTAAAATCTAATTAAAGCATTGTATTTAAAATATATAATGAATTTTTATCATGAAGTTTAATATTTTATCTTGTCCAATGTTAAAAAGTTATAGCTTTATTCCTAATTGAGTCCACTCATATTAGGCTTGTATTTTCATTCTTTCTTGTACCATATTAATTATAGGGTTAAATATGTTTTTGGTTCCCGTGTAATTCATAAGATTTGGTTTTAGTCCCTAGTTGCTGCAAAGTCAGAATTTCATCCCTCCGTTTATATTTTGGTTAAAAAATCGTCCATGTTGTCGCCGTGTGCATTGTAGCTCTGCCATTTGTCACGCCGGAGGTGAAGTGGCACTGTCATCTCCTTATTGGTCCCTCATCGATGTTTTTTTTTCTTTTTTTTTTCATTTCCACATCACATAACTAATTATTTAATTAAATAAATAATAACAAAATTAAACCCTGAACCCAAAACAACAAACTATGCAAAATCATTTTTCTACAGCCTTTGTTCTTCATCTTCTATATCCTTCTTCGCGCTCATATCACATTCATCTCCTCCTTCCCAGAAATCAAACCTAGAACAACAAAAACAATTTTCATCCTCCAACAACAAGAAAAACCCTGAAAAAGAATTTCTTCATCAACTTCAGCATTCTCATTCTTCCATCATCTTCATCCTCCAACAAAAACAAAAACTCAAACGCAGAATTTTTTTCCACAAAGACTTAAATCAGATTTGTAGAATCCCCAACCAAAAAACCCCAAACCCAGCCATAGAAAGAGAGATTCAAGAGAAAGAAAGCCAGAGAAAGAGATATTCGAGAGAAAGAAAGTGACCCACACCCAGAGAGATTCGAGAGATGAGGAAGTGGAACAGATTCGAAGATGGCGTAGGGAGGAGGGAGACTGTGCCTCTTCTCAACTCAGATCAGAGCCAAATCTAGAGGCATCAAATTAGATCAACCTGTGCAGTGACATTAGTTGCGTATAAAACCAGCTTCCCGATCTTGTCGAACGCGCTCCAGCTCCCTCGTCTTCTCAACCCTCTCAACCCTTAAACCCTCCTCCCTCAAAGCAACAATGGGTCACGATGATCTAATAAACATTAGCTCTTTCTTGAACCTCAGCGACTCTCACAAGACACATTTCTTCAGAAATTGACATGTCAGCTTTTTAAAACAAACTTTTTTCTCTTTCCATTAAAAAATAAGATTATAAAAAAAATATTTTCCTCTCTCCATTAAAACTAATTTCCTCTCTCCATTAAAACCAAAAAATTTCCTTGTTACTTATATCTGTTTCACACGGTTACCAAAAAATTTCCTCTCTTAATAAATCTGGCTTATCTAAAAAAAATATAATTTGAAATTATTTAATCATATAAATCACAAAAATTAATCCTTATTTTTCTCCTCCTTCAAACGTATTCATCGATACTCTCTTCCTTACCAGTCTCACAATCTTCGCACACAACTCCCTTATCAGTTCCAATTTTTCCTCAACCACAATCTGCGCACACAAATTTCGCTTCAGACCATAATGGATTCACATAATCTCATTTGAAAACAATTTCAGAGATTCTAAGAATGGTAAGTTTTCTCTTTAATTTGGAATTTAATTCAAAAATCAAATATCAACTTTTCTCTTTGTTTTTCGCTCTCTATCATTTGGTAAGTTCACAGTGCTTTTAACTTTATATTATATTAAGCAATATTTAAAAACTAATAAAATAAAAGAACAATATTTACGTTAGGAAGTTATCTTCGATCTGTTTTTATTTTAAACTATTTTCATTTTCATATGTTTTTATTTTGACATGAAGTTAATAGAATTATTGAAATTTTTTAACTATAATTTACAACATATATATTTCTGAATGTCATTATATTTTAAATAATATGATTCAATAATTATTTAATGTTATAATAATTTTTTATCATAATTATTATTATGATATCTTTTATTATTATTATTGTGCCAAAGTAATTGGAGTTCTAAAATAATATTTATTTTACACATTCAAAGATTATGCTTTTACTTTATTTTCTATCTTAATGATGATTTATCATATTATATTTGAGTAAGGTATAATTTATATGAAATTGAATAAAAATATATATAATTAATTACCTAAAAATAATGTGACTTCTATAACAATATCGAATATAACCAGCAACAACAATTGCAAAGTTATATTTATAAGTGTTTAAATTATTATAAGTGAAATTTCAAATGTAAATATAATTATTAAATATTTAAAAATTATTTCAAATATAATATTTAAAATTAATAATACTCAAAAATAGTTTAAATGTTATTTCTTTATTTAAACCTCTACATTACACGGGCTATTTACTATTTCTACTATATTTTTTACATTTTTCTCTTTACTCATCTTCTCTCTTATCTCTTTATCTTTATTTAAAACCAAACAAAGCATTAAAGTTCAAACGTTAAATTGAGCTAAAGGGACAAAGTTTTACTTATAATAAACTTGCCTCAATATTTCTGGAGGTCAAATGTATGAACAAACAGATCCTTAGTTGTTGAAGAGAAGCGAGATGCCTAAGTGGGAAAGAAAATCAAGTTGAAAAGAAATATAGTATATAAACAGCAAATGACACTTCGAAGACTTCTAACTAATCTTCAACTCCAAGATTCTTTAATATGTTATTTAGGACGAATTTTATAAGGAAGAATATGTTTCTATTATTTGATAATTAACCCGATCAGGAACGCATGTGGTCCATCCTATATTGTTACAATTTAAAATTTATGGTCAGCTATGTGATATAGGTTCTATATTTAAGCAAACTTTATGTTATACCATAGTTTTAAACTTCTATCCTCCATGTGCTATGACTAATATATCAATGTTAGTCATCCTCCGTCGTGGTTCATCTCTCTCTCCCTCCTTGCTGGTGATCTCTCCCTTAGTTTGAACGCGATCTTTTTCTGATGTAGTGAAAGTCAATTTTGATGTCTTGGTCTTAGGAACAGGTCTAGCAGGTTTTGCCTTTATTGCCTGAGATGATACTGGTGAGGTCCTAGCTTTAGCTTCTTCAGCGACCGTCGAGGTTCTTTCTCCTATGTTTTGTAGAGGCTGTGTCATTTCAGTGGTCTCTCTCACTGGCTTCAGATTTTTACTTCAGGCGGGTTTGTTTCAAAATCAACTGTATGCTGCTGTTTGAAGCTTGGAAGAAACCCTCCGGGGGCCGCTCGTATTTATCTTCGATTACTAGGGATGGCTGGAATTTAACTTTATCTTTTGAGTTTGCTAACTTTACTTTTGTTCGTTATTCTGACAACTCTATGACAGATTGTTTGGCCAAACTTTTTTTCTCACATGGTTTCCATGTTTTAATTGAAGAAACTCCGGCGGAGCTTGTTTCCTTAATCCAAGACGATGTGCCGACATTTACGCCTATCGTTGTTGCTTAATATTTGAGAAACAGTTTTAAAAAAAATATATATCAATGTTAAGCTCGGAAAGAAAAAAGGAACTATAGTCATATGCCTTTTAATTATTTGTTTTCCCCACGGCTCTTTTAAAGTCTCCTCTATCATCATTGTGGTGAATTTGGGATCACAACCTCCACAAACTGGTGTCCCTATAAAGTTGAGTCCTACAATTAATTTTGATAATGTACTTTTTGCTAAATTTGAGACATCATGATATAGAGGGTTGAGGCTTCACATTCAATAGATTTCTTATTTATTGACCAAGTAGCTAGTTCCAATCTCACTTTTATTCAAAATTCGAAACCAAATTACCACAAATTTATTATGGTTGCAATTCACATTCCTTAATCATTGTTGCTTGCTTGCCATTCAAATACTTCATTACCTATAATTTCTGTCTGCTCCTTGCTTTTTTGTTCAACTTCATTTTTTCCTATTACACTACATTTATTTTGTTCTTACACAATGGGGTTATTTGGTTGGCACATCATGTCATTGCAATATTTGTAAGCTGATTCAAGGATGCTTTTGTCTTCTATATATGGGTTTTCATTTGTCTACAACATAATTGAGTTTTTGTTTAGCCCCATTTGTGTATTCTTTTTATCTATTATTTAGTTGGAATTTGTTAGAGAAGTTTCTAAAATTGTATTTTATATTAAAATGAAGATCCAGACACAGGAAAAGGTAGAAGTTGGTTGGAAAATAGATGAAAAGTCAGAGTGGTTGGATGTGGATTTGCTTGTCTTGTTCTCTCTCCTAATCTGTCATGTGATGTGTAACATCATGAAGCTGCTGCTTGTCCTTCGTTTACTAATAGGTAATTATACATTCGTACTTTCTTTCTCTTCCATCTTATTTTTACTTTTTTTACTTTTTTATTTCTTTTTGTATTTTTTATCATATTACATATTATATCACTCATACATCTTCTTTCTTTTATTATAAGAGGATGGAGATGAAAAAGAGTGTACCAAATATTATTCCTTTACTAATTTACTAATAACACCTTCAACTCCCTTCAAATATTGTAAATAATTCATTTGCCTGCAGTTACTATCACGCGGTTACAAATGCTCATGACTACTTTGACTATTGTTTTGATCCACTGATTTTTACTTTTTACTATCTGTCATTGTACTCTCTCTCTCTCAAACAAATGAAGAATACATAACATAATATTATCATAGGCTCAATACATTGACCTAATTAGAAGAAGTCATTTGGAACTAAGAAAATAAGAATTATTATAATTGAGGATATATCTACCATGACACATCTTTAATTCTGAGCCTCCTCCTAGACATTATTCTTATATAGAGATGGAATCCCTCATAAAGGATCACCATTAATTTGTGTTGTCTTTGGCTAGTAACCGACCAAAAATGATAGCAGAATTTAAGGAAAGTTCTATGAAGTTTATCAACAAAGAGGATGATCTAGGGTAATTTGAAATAGTGGAAGTTGAGACCATTCAGAAAGGAAAGTCGAAGTCAAAGGGTCTGGACAACAAAAGGCCGCAACCATCAGTTCAAGGTGTTAACCTGACCACTCCTAATGGGGGCTTTTACTCCTATACTCCATTAAACGCCAACCCATCCAAAGTTTACCAAGAGGTCATGCACGTCGAGCTCACCAGCGTCCCTCGAACGACAACACCTTGAGTAAGCAGCAAAACAGACTCCTCAAGGCATTCTGTGTTCCATGATGGGTACAACCACACCACTAATGAGTGTGTCACCCTCTGTGGTTCGACCTATAACCTCATGATGATGGGGAAACTAGGCCGATACATGTAGACAGACATAATCAATAGAGGTACTCTCAATATGGGTGATTGCCTAACCTAAGCCATCAACAATTTGAACATCAATAAGACCATCATACTCAAAGTGCATGAAAAATTGTTGAGATCAACATTTAGGCTGTGAGATGCCCCCAAATTAACAAACCACCGGTTGCCATTATATTGGTGCGGGGCGAATGCCGCATTGGTAGTGAATTGGACATGGTTGCACTAGAGAATTGGCACACAATTTGCGGGGGTCCATTCTCATTCTGATTCTGATAGTTCCCTTTATTTTGATATTGTCCATTCCCTCTCCCGAACAATCAAATCATATTAATATTTAGAAAATAAAACTTAAATTTATACTATACATATATATATAGTCAAGTTTTTGTCATATTCATCACTTATTCACTTTCAATTTGGCCGATCTGATTCATTCCCCTTTTAAAATTAAATTCGACTTCTATTTTTTTTTTTTCAAACTATAAATAATAAATCCTTCTCCCCTCACAAATCACTTCCGCAAAACCCCCTCTCACCTCTCACCTCTATCTTCTATATTCTTCTTCGTTTTTCCAAAAAATATACTGTTAATAGTATATAATACATATAAATTAGATACTAAACATCATGAATATCTAGAGCAGTAAACTTAAAGAACCATGTCATGCTTAAAATGATCAAAAAATGAAACCAAATTGATGAATAAACAGAGAAATAGCGATAGCAACAAAGCAAGTGAGTTTAATGTTAGAAATGAATGAAAAATTACTTACTAAAGATTTGGAAAAGAGAAAACATTTGTTCTTCAACTCTTGGGGCTTTGAAGTGTAAACCCATAGCACATCAATAGAGTAGAGTGGAAGTGATTTTTGATTTTGCTTTTTGAAATTTTAACCCTCTAAAACAGTAAAACCAATGGTAATACCTCTTATATTAACAACTGATTTTTCTTTTCTTTTTGTCTACTTTAACAAATTGACATGAAAGGATCCAACCTTGAATGTCCAGGGACTAGTAAGTGTAGAATCCTATTTCTAGGAATCTTTGGCAAAAGACATTAACTTGATGACAGCTGATATGAAAGCGATTTGCGCAAGCCTCAGAGTCAGACTAACGGGTGCCATACAACTCAACTCAGTAAATCAAGGCAAAGGCGCCTCCATTCAATTTAATTGCTGGTCGCTCCCTTCATCTTCATGCATGTGATTTGGTGATAAATTTCTTCCTAGGATTCTAATCAAGGTTTTCACACTCTCGAGTAACCGTCCAAACTCATTAATTGATAAGGAGTTTTATTTTTTTCTAAAGGAATTGATAAGGAGTTAAGATTTTTATGGCTACATAAGAAAATAAAAATAAGTAAAGGAAACAACTAAGCTATTATATCTCTGCACAGAAGCGGATCACCGAAGATGAAAACTCCTTCCAAACACGCAGCGGATACCCTGTTTGGGACGCTTGTCTTGCCAAAGTATTTGCCACTGCATTTCTATTACGCGGGACAGAAGAATTGGACATTCCACTCCCCGGCCAACATAGCTCGAATAGAGGTAATAGTATCCATTTGCCAAAAATTTCGAGTGTCCCTGTTTTGGCTCAGAATCTCCACAATCTCCTTACAATCCATGTAACACACTATCGCACGGAAACCCAATTCCTTAACTAGCTTAAGCCCAGACCGGAGCGCCAGAAGCTCCGCTAGAAAAGCATACCTAGGACCATAAGAACAACCAAACCCCGAAATCCATCTGCCAGTAGAATCCCTCACTACACCGTCGCCACCCATCTGATTCGATCCAGAAATCCAGCTACCATCTGTATGGAGGTGAAATAAGTTGTTGCCCTTCACAAACATAGATTCTCGAGGACTCAGCATCATCGTCCCCCATCTCGCAAACTCATTTGCTATGATCAATATCTGACGCCAAACCACTTGAATAGGCCACGGTTGAGGATCAAAAACCGCGCTATTGCGCTAACGCCAAATACACCAGAGTGTTGCAATCGTAAATTCCTGATACGGTCCCTGAAGGATGCCACGAAATCAATCTTGAAAAGTGCTCGTCGCAGGAAGGGTTGGCAATAAACTCCGAAAGTGGTTCCATGTCATCCGCGATCCATGGCAGTTTCGTAATAGGTGTTCAACATCCTCATCTTGCACACCACACCAAGGACAAGTCGCAGTCAAGCTCAGGTGGCGTTGTCGTCGCTTCAAGTTTGTGGGAAGAGCACCACGACGCACGGGCCAAAGGAAAAATCTAACCTTCTCTGGTGCCTGGGCTTTCCAAATTACTTTCCAATCACGAGAACTCGGTTGATCCTGACACCGAATCATATGATACGCAGAAGCCGTCGTGTAGATTCCGGAACTAGTTCCTGCCAGACAAAATCTTATCCTCCTCATCTGAACGCAGCGAAACCTTGATCCGAACAATTTCATTCACTATCTTGAAAGGAAGAGACGTGTACAAAGCAGTGAGGTGCCACGCACCCTGACTCCAAAGATTCGAGACTTTAAGCTCCGTATCTGAAATGTGAACATAGGGAACACGATGACACAGGTTCCCAGTTCCCAGCCAGTTAGAGTACCAAAACGATAAATGACCATTACCCAAACATGGGTGAAACCCTTGCTTGACTGCTTTCTTAGCATTGATAATTCCTCTCAACACGTAAGAGTCCCCTGGGTGGTATACCGCCGCCAACACCGAATCAACACCCACATATCTCTGCCTCAACACTTGGACCCAAAGCATGTCCAGATGAGGTTGTTCACCAACTTCCCCAAGAGGGCAATGTTATTCTACCGCGCACTGCGAATGCCAAGCCCTCCCTTATCCTTGGGTAGAGTCACACTGTGCCAAGACACTAGATTCCAACTCCGACTCGAACCTCATTTGGACCAAATACAATTCCAAACTAGCTTATCAATATGTTCACAAACTCCCTCAGGGAGCCATAAAGCCTGCATAGTATAAACTGGTAACGAGGACATGGCAGACTTTGCCAAACACAACCGTCCCGCCTTATTCAAAATCTTGTGTTTCCAGGACACCACACGGGTGTTTATCTTATCAATTATGGGTGCAAAAACATCTCTAGTCACTCTCCCCTTAAGGAGTGGTATTCCTACATACCTACCAAGATTTGCTGCCCTGCTAATCCAGGAGATATCCGAGAGTTATTGCTGTGTCCTTTGGTCTATGTCCCTTGAGCAGAACATGCGGGACTTCTCTAAATTCACCTTCATACCAGACGTTTGACAGAACACAGAAAGTGTGTCTGAAATCAACCGCATTTTCTCCTTAGAAGCTTGGCAAAAGAGAAGAACATCATTAGCAAAGAAGAGGTGTGAGATACCAATACCTTCCTTTGTAACACGAATAGGTCGCCATACACCCTCTTCGACGAGCCGTTGAATATGGATATCAAGCCGTTCCATACAAAGCACAAACAAATACAGAGACAGATGATCACCTTGCCTTAACCCACGCCGCGGAGTGAAGGTAATTTAGATCCGTTCCAAAGGACTGAGATATTCGACCCTTGGACACCCCACATAATCAAGTCCACCATCGATGGAGGGAAGCCGAAATCATAAAGTGTTGCCCGAAGAAAATCCCAACTGACACTGTCATATGCTTTCTCCAAGTCAATCTTCAATGCCACTAGCCCACCTTTCTTCTTATGCGTGTGAATCGTATGCATCACCTCTTGGGCAAGAATGATGCTATCTTTGGTCCTTCTCCCTGGTATAAAACTTCCCTAAAGTGGTCCAACAAGCTCAGTAAGAAGTGGTCTGAATCTGTTTACAAGCACCTTTGTAATAACTTTGTAAGCAACATTACAAAGGCTAATCGGCCGCAAGTCCTTCAGCCGAAAAGGGTCATCCACTTTTTACCCTCTAATATGTATTTTATCTCTCTTCATTTATTGTTCTCATAAGGGCATTACTTGGAAAATCATCAATTAATGCTATCTTGAAAATCTAAGTGGACAGATATATAGGACACGTTTTTTTTGTCAAAGTGGACAGTTATATAGGAACAGAGGTAGTATATTGCTGGCAACTATTTTTCTTAATGCTAGAGAATTAGGTAAAAGTGATTTATAAATATTAAATAGGGACGGAGAGGTTTTTTAAAACCAATTTAGTTTTGGTTGAGTGATAGGTAAACAAATTCCGTAAGGATGAGATCACAAGATCGAACCCTAGAAAAATTAATTATTTGAAAGGAGGGTCATTGTATTTTGAACAAATCCGGAAAAAAAAATAGGGATAGAAAAAGTAATGTATTTCATTCATGATTATACATCTTACTAAATTGTGCAAACTAATTAGTTGAATTCCACATATTTTTGAGATATTTATTTTTAATTAGCTTAATTTTTACTAATAATAACCAAGTTAATAACTCAGCTTAGCTGATTTTTTCTCCTTGATTAAAGGATAGATTTTATTTATATGTTATAAAATTTAGAAAAAGAATGGTGTCCATGGCGTTATTTATCATTTCTTCTTTATTTATATGTTATTTTGAGATGGAGGGGATATTAGACAATAAAATAACTCTGACTGTCTAAGTATAATTATTGTTTTATTTATTTAGTTTTTAAGCAAAAGATTTAATTCATCATAGGCGTTAAAGGTGTCATCAAACATACTCATATTAAGTGTGTGCCTTGCCATGTGATGTCTCTCACTCTCTTCTCACCCCACTCAGACCCAGATTCAATAAAGTGATAAAGTCTCAACCTTTCTCTCTCTCTCTCTCTCTCTCTCTCTCTCTCTCTCTCTCAGTCTGGGGGTACTACTACTACTGGGTAGGTCAAGAAAGAGAAAGAGGTTAATTCTGTGGTGGTTAGTGTCAATTCTGCATTGCTCTGCTGTCTCTTTATTCCTTTGCTCATTGTTTATTTTAAATTATCTGTGAACTTTTGCTGCAGCAACAAAAAATGAAGTCACTTTCTTGGATCCTGATTATTTATTTATTTATTTATTTATAAATTCCTTATGGAGCCTCTTTCTGCATTGTTGTAGCTGCCATTAGTCCCTCCAGGTTGAAATGCTCCTCAATTTGAAGCAAATTCCCTGGCTTTATGGGCTGCTACTGGTGCCATGCTCCTTCCCAGTGAAACCCAGTTCCAGATTCTGAGTGCTCTAACAAGTAGTCAACAATCTGAAGCAGAAGCAACCCTTACTAAATTCCATTTCTGCTTCAACAAATGCTACTTTACGTGCTGGTTCAGCTCTGAATTCTGACGCCAACACCTGTTTCTGGGCTCTCCCATGCTTCTTTTCAGGTGACTATTTGCTCATGCAAAAGCCTATCCTTTTTCACTCTCTGCTTTCCAGTGGTAAAGTGGTGCTCCTAATTTGGCTAGCAGATCTGGGTTCTGTGTTTTATTCTTGAGTGCTCCTCCACATTGGAGGCTGGAATTTACTTCAAAGCATTTTTGGGTTTTTCCTATTGCAAATTCTTATGTTTGGGACACTTGGGTTTTGGGTTTTGTTTGGGATCTGAAGATACTGGTGGAGAAATTTTCAATTTTCAATTTTTTCTTTCATGAAACAAATTCAGTAGTTGAACTACTCTGACTCTTTTTCCTTCCTAATCCATCAAACGGGGAATGCA
The DNA here is from genome assembly GCA_030819835.1 of Acmispon strigosus. Classification (NCBI taxonomy): domain Eukaryota; kingdom Viridiplantae; phylum Streptophyta; class Magnoliopsida; order Fabales; family Fabaceae; genus Acmispon; species Acmispon strigosus. Next base: position 37,116,764 of record JAUAMA010000007.1, read on the forward strand.
TTTGAAGAAAACTTTTGTTCTTTATTCATTCATTCCATTCATTGTAGAAAATTTTCGCTCTAGTTGTTGAACAGTTTATGGAGTTACCACAAATCTAAAAATACTTATTCCTACAACTTGATTTTACAGTGAATTTATCCTTTCCTTAACTTCTCTCTCCCTTTCCCTTTCTGGTATTTTAGGAGATTTAATTGTTTCCAGAAGACACTTTTAGGTTTAACTTGATAAACTCTTGGAAATGAAGAGAATTTTCTTTTTTAATCTGTATTTAGTGGTCTGCTGGTGTATGAATTTGGATTCCAGGGAGTCAGATAATTCCTACATACACGGAGTCAAAGAATCTGAGTCGTTTGATCAAAGATTGGACGGCTTAAATTCTAATCTTGTCTCTGCTGTCCGATCTTTATAAAATATATGAGCCAGCTGATCTCAATCCAACAGTTCAGGTTCATTGACGTCATGAATGTAGAATTTCCCTGACTATAGGAACCCAAATCCGTATTATATCTCTTGATAGCTGTAAAACTATATCTTTAGTAAATTTTTTATGATTTTATAATCTGGTAGAGTGTCTTCCTCCATAATCTCTCCCTTGATAATGGAAAGAGACTTCAAAAGTGTACCTGAGGTTAGCAATTGACTATTTGTTACTCAGTTGATTAGGATTCTTCCTTTTTGTTAACTAGGGATAACTCCATTCCAACTATTATTTTCTGACATGTTGCCATTGCAATATTTATTTTATAGACTATGTTTGTTTGATATTGTTCATTTCTTATTGCTGATGGATCCTAACTATGATTTATGTTCATGGTGCTAAACCAGGAAAAGATGAAGGGCGACAAAGCTTACTCTCAATCTAATTGTCAATTTCCAATTCCTTTCCGCAAGCTACTCTCCATGAAGTTCTATTCTACTTCAGTGGTTTATTTCCTTTTTGTCATGATTATTCATTTTGCTCTGGCTACTGCTGACCTAAGTTCAGATAAGCAAGCTCTTCTTGATTTTGCTAATGCTGTGCCCCATGGTCGGAACCTTATGTGGAATACTTCCACCTCTATCTGCACATCTTGGGTAGGCATCACTTGCAATCAAGATGGAACTCGTGTTATTTATGTTCGGCTCCCTGGAGTCGGACTAGTTGGCTCCATCCCATCTAACACACTTGGCAAGCTTGACGCGGTGAAAATTATTAGCCTTCGCTCCAATCTACTCAGTGGTAATCTGCCTGCAGACATTGCTTCTCTTCCTTCTCTCCAGTATCTCTACCTTCAAAATAATGACCTTTCTGGTGATATACCTGCCTCTTTGTCACCCCAACTAATTGTGCTTGATTTGTCATATAATTCCTTCACCGGTGGCATTCCGAAGACACTACAGAATTTAACAGAATTAAATAGTTTGAATCTACAGAACAACTCACTATCTGGGCTGATACCGAATCTCAATGTTACTACTCTCAGGCATTTGAATTTAAGCTACAACAATTTGAATGGCTCTATTCCTAAAGCTCTTCAGAATTTTGATAATTCATCATTTGAAGGAAACTCTCATTTATGTGGTCTGCCTCTAAAGCCATGCTCTGTGATTCCCCTGACACCTCCTGCTCCATCACCAGCTCCTGGAAGACCAAGCTCCAAAAATAAATTGAGTAAAGTAGCTATCATTGCAATTGCTGTTGGAGGAGCTGTGCTGCTATTTTTTATAGTTCTTGTTATTGTCCTTTGCTGTTTAAAGAAGGACAATGACAGGGGGTCCGGCGAAATTAAGGCCAAAGGTCCTAGTGGTGGCAGGGGTGAGAAGCCAAAAGAAGAGTTTGGAAGCGGGGTGCAAGAACCTGAGAAGAACAAGTTGGTTTTCTTCGAGGGCAGTTCTTATAATTTTGATCTTGAGGATTTGCTGAGAGCTTCAGCTGAAGTTCTGGGAAAGGGTAGCTATGGTACTGCATACAAGGCTATATTGGAGGAGTCCATGACAGTTGTGGTGAAAAGGTTGAAAGAAGTTGTGGTAGGCAAGAAGGACTTTGAACAGCAGATGGAGATTATGGGAAGGGTTGGACAGCACACAAATGTTGTGCCGCTTCGTGCTTACTATTATTCAAAAGATGAAAAGCTTTTGGTTTATGACCATGTCCCAGCTGGAAACCTATCCTCCCTCTTGCATGGTATGCACTTCTTTTCCTCTTAGTAGTTCCAGTTAAATCTTCTGGTATTTAATTTGTGTTAATTGGTACAAAACTTGTTTTCTTTTATTCCTTTTGTGGGCTTGTTTTATTTCTCTTAAGATCGTTCATTTGTTTGAAGTCCTAGACCAGCCAAAACACTTCACTTTCCCTTACATCGGATCTAAATTTGATTGCAGGCAGTCGGACAGGTGGAAGAACATCGTTAGATTGGGACTCCCGAGTAAAAATATCCCTTGGAACTGCCAGAGGAATTGCTCACATCCATTCTGTCGGTGGTCCCAAATTCACCCATGGAAACATCAAGTCCTCAAATGTCCTCCTCAACCAAGATAATGATGGCTGCATTTCTGACTTTGGCCTGACCCCGCTTATGAATGTTCCAGCAACCCCTTCTAGAGTAGCAGGTTATCGTGCTCCTGAGGTGATTGAAACCCGGAAGCACTCTCATAAATCTGATGTGTACAGCTTTGGCGTCCTCCTTCTTGAGATGCTTACCGGGAAGGCTCCTCTCCAATCTCCAGGCCGAGATGATATGGTTGATCTCCCCAGGTGGGTTCAGTCTGTTGTTAGGGAGGAGTGGACAGCTGAGGTTTTTGATGTGGAGCTAATGAAGTACCAAAACATCGAAGAAGAAATGGTGCAAATGTTGCAAATTGCCATGGCCTGTGTAGCGAAGATGCCAGATATGAGACCTAGCATGGATGAAGTAGTGAGAATGATTGAAGAGATCCGGCAATCTGACTCGGAGAACCGACCATCTTCCGAAGAGAATAAATCTAAAGACTCAAATGTTCAAACTCCATAGATTAACCTCTGGGTTTTTGCTTAACCATAGTGACATAAAATGGTATATAAGATTGCATGCTTAGTGAAGGTTTCTCAAACTGTATTCAAATCTTTCTGTTCAGTTGTTCAGTATTTCTCACAGATGGATTCATTTCGTTTTTTCCTTCTATAGGTAGGTTGCTTTGCATGAACTCTTATGTATTAACATCATGATTCAATTGATGATTTTCATTCAAGCACCTTTGGTCCCGTGGAAACTTGAATTGTTGTTGTGCTGTTTGTGTGGCATCACCTTATAATGCCATGACTGGGTAATGCTGATATAAAAAAAAACTACCCCTGTTCAGTCTCTTCTTGTTCCTTTGGTGACATTATGGCAGCTGTTCCATCTTGTGTTTAGCTTTTTTTTAGCTTTATAGATAGGTGTATACATATGAAGCAATTCTGCTAAAGTCGGAAACATCCACATCTTAGTGAACTTAGCTCACCCAACATTTTTTTCCTCATTCATAAGACTTTAAGCTGAAACCATACTTAAGAAAACTTTGTTTAAGAAGAATTACGTATGTAGTTGTATCGTTTCAACTAACCAACCTCGATATATTGTGTATAACTTGTGAGCTCAACTTGCTAAACAAAAGACTGATTTGTGAAGTCCAAATGAGCAAATCGGTGAAAACCATCTTATAATGTGGTAGGATTGGCTATGGGTACACAATCCAAAGTACAGAATCCAAAGTACAGAACTGATTATGAAACTTTCAATAGCACGATCAAACACGCTATTAATATTACTCATAGATATAACATTACCTCTATTCATAATGCTTGATGGAGGAAAGTAATTTTTCAAAGTTTAATTATAAATTATAATCATAATATAATTCTATAATGTCTAAGCTGCAAATAATATATATATTATACATATAGCTACGGGAAACGGTATGTCCCTCAAGGACCTTTCATGACTTTGTTTATCCGCCAACCTTGACTTACCATATATAGCTTTGTGCATTTGTGGTGACAAAACCTTTGCAGCCTATAGGGAAACAAAAAGCCAGCACACAAATAACCTATCCTTACGCAGGTTTATGCCAAGCTAACATTGGACGTAGGTGTGTTGTTCCTTAGAGGGTGGTCAGAGGCTAGGGAAATGGCGGAGCCACAGACCAAGCCAGCGCTGGTGAAGAATCCTTCCACCAGCAGCTCCCGGAAGCCGGGCCGGCGCGTGGCCTTCGAGGTTCCCTCCAGCCGCCTCATGCACAGCCTCTCCTCTGACTATAGTGACATTCATTCCTCCATTGACCACCTCGACAAGGGACGCCACCACCCATATTGCTTTGCATGCTGTGCATGGGCATGCATCTCCATCTTCCTCTTCATCATCATCCTTCTCTTTGCCGGGATCGCCTACCTGGCCTTCCTCAAAGCGGGAATGCCAAAGGTTAATGTCAGGTCAATCAACGTAACGAGGTTGCAGGTAGGGACAGACACCCAGGTGTACTAAAAATGGGGCGGTCGCTCCCCCAGTATTTTTTTTCTTCTTGTATTCGTCTCTTACAAAAAGTTATACTATATTTTCCAATTAGTCGTTCTTAATTTTCTTTAATGGGTTAAATTTTTGTCTCCCTTACTCATTTTTTTCTAGTTTCGTCGCTGGTTGTAGGTTGATTATGGCTCACAAAAGATGGACGCAGATATTAGATTAGGGTTGAGGATCTCAAACAAGAATGAGAAGCTCAACCTTTTGTATGGTCCTCTTTCTGTTGATGTCACAAGTGAGGATGTGCCATTGGGGAAGGCTAAACTTAAGGGCTTCTCTCAGATGCCTCAGAATGACACAGATTTGGATATGGCAATGGCACTGCATAATGCTGAAGTTGATAAGTATGCTGCTGATGATTTGAAATCAGACATCAATGCGTATGAGATGGTGTTTGATGTGTATGTCAGTGGACATATTGGTTTGAAGGTTGGGAGTATGCAAATGACAGATATCCCCTTTCTAGCATCTTGTCATCAAATCAAGCAGATGGATGTGGATTTTGGAAGAAGGCCTGAATGTGATGTCAAGATGTTTGGTTTCAGGTAAAAATGTTTCAATGTTTTTTATACCATGCCATTTGGATGCATTAATTTTGGTCATTAATTGATAGGCACTTGAATTTGAGGTTTTTATATTTAGTTTGATGAAAGATGATTAGGGTGGATGAGACTTTTAGGGGCAACATTTGGAATCATGATCTTCTATTTTTTTAAATGGTATCTCATTTTCTATCCCATCAATCAATGAAATTGCGTCATGTCAATTATAAACTACTCATGTAAGGTTATAAATTTCATATTCATGCAGTTTTTAAATTGGCATAACATAACTTCATTAGTTGGGACAGATAATAAGACACTATCTTCACACATAGGATTTTGATCCCATCATTTGTGCGAAAATATCTTGAACAATATGGATATTGTTAAGTACATTGTAGGTAATGAATGATGATTGCAATGAATTTTGCTATGCATAACCTGATTAGGATCTATGCAGTATGATTGTAGAAAGTATGTAGAGATTGGATTTGGATACTTTTTCTGTTTTTGAATAAAAAGACTTGGTTAAGTTAGATATAATTTTGAATGATGACTAGTTGAGGTTTACTAAATACATTAGAACAATTATATCTTTCTCTCTTTGATAGGAGTACCACATCATTTTATTTGAAAAACAAAGGGGATCCTGATCCTTTAGAGATCTGGTTTATTTTGTTACAAAACCAAAAGGAAAAGGGGCACAATCACACGAGCATCTTCTATGTAGCAGTTGTAGCCCATAGCTGAATGAATGTTCCATTGGTTGCAGAAATACAAGAAGTTCCCCTTTCTTTTAGAAACCATATGCATATGCTTGTCATGCCTAAATGTATTACTTTAATTTGAGGTATCAACCCTGTTTTGATGTTTTGTATAACATGAAAACATATGTAAATGTATTCATGGTAATTATTTTTCACCATTGATTTTAGAGAATTTTCCTAAAATTAATACCAGAAGATAATGTTTCAACAAATATACTAGGCTTTCCTCAATGTTGATGTGTACAATTTGCTGCAGGCCTTCATCTAATTGATTAAATCAATTACAAGCAAGTTTTGCCAGAGCAGCATTTCTTCGCATCCTTCATCATCACATGACAAGTTTGTTACATAGCCAAGCATACACAAGCCATTAGAGACATTATTTACATTTTTGAAGTTTTTCAATCTAGATAAACTTCTATTTCTTCAGTGTGGATGTTGAGTTGGCTCATTAGGAAATGGAAGCTTGCATCGTCTGCTGGCACCGTTTGCTGCATAGTGGTGCATCATCTGCTTGCACCGTTTGCTGCATAGTGGTGCACCGTCTGCTACACTGGAATTCTGTAAATTCTGTTACGTAATTATGTTATCTTAATTGTTTTTGTTTTAAGCCAATATTTGTTTGTTTAATTTAGGATCTGATTTGTTGGGGGGATTGTGATAGAATTTAATGAGATATTATATTGTAATATTTGGATCATTAGAATCCTTATATATCATGTAACACCATAACCTTAAAAGCTAATCTGAATGAGACGGAGCTATAGCTACTCTATAGCCGCAGAGGTAGGCTCAATTGGCCGAACTGCGTGAACAAAGCTTTTGTGTCTTTCTACTCCTATTTCTCTCTAGTTACTTTTTGCAATCCAAGGGTTTTTGCTAACAATTGGTATCAGAAGACAATGACTTCTAGCGGTGCAAAATTCGATGTTGACAAGTTCAATGGAACGGGCAACTTCGATTTATGGAAACGGAGGGTCAAGGATTTGTTGGCTCAACAAAGATTGCAAAAGGCGCAACGCGAGGAGAAACCGACAGATATGTCAGACATTGATTGGGCGGAGATGCAAGAGAAGGCTGCAGGATTGATACGTCTATGCGTTTCAGACGAGGTGATGTATCATATCGCGGATCTCACGATTCCGAAGGCCGTTTGGGATAAATTGGAGAGCCAATATCAGTCCAAAACGTTGATGAACAAGATATTCGCAAAGCAAAGACTTTAGAGTCTGAGGATGTAGGAGAGAAGTGATCTCCAACAACATGTCAGCCACTTCACCATGATAGTCACGGATTTGCTAAGGCTTGGGGGTGAAGATTGACGATGAGGACAAAGTAGCTATTTTGTTGTGTTCGTTACCAGGTTCCTATGATCACTCGGTGACCACTTTCATATGCGGGAATGACGCTATCACGCTTGATGCCATCACGTCTACACTCTTGTCTCACTCTCAAAGGAGACAGAACGTAGATGAGGGAAGTCAAGGAGAATGTCTGTTTGCAAAGGGAGGTCAAGATCGTGGAAGGAACAAGGGTAAGTCTGCAGGGAAGAAGAAGCTTTCTAAATCCAAGCAGAAGAAGATAGCAGAGTGTTTTAATTGCAAGTAGGTTGGTCACTAGAAGAAGGATTGTCCTAATCCTTCTAGTTCTACAAACGTGGCTCAGACTGATGATTCCGACAGTGAAGGAGATATGCTTAGTGTTTCATCCGGAAAATGCACAAATGTATGTATTCTTGTTTCTAGATGCTCTTACCATATGACGTCGCACCAAGAGTGGTTCAGTTCGTTCAAGGCGGGCAGTTTTGGATTTGTCTACTTAGGTGATGACAAAACATGTGATATCACCAGCATCGGACATATCAAAATTGCTATGGATCATGGTGGCTTGCGTACCTTGGGTAATGTGAGGTATATTCCAAATTTGAGGAAGAATATGATTTCTTTGGGTACTCTACAGGAGAATGATTACTCTTTCCGTTCTAATGGAGGTAAAGATACCTTGAAAGTTTACAAAATTGCATTGACAGTGATGACTGCAAAGCGTACTACAGGGAATATTTACCGCTTGTTGGGGAGCACCGTTGTAGGTGATGTTGCACCAGTTGAAACTGACAATGATGCAACAAGGCTCTGGCACATGCATCTGGGTCATCTCAATGAGAAAGGAATGATGTCATTTCATAAGAGGGATCTTTTGAAGGGTGTTCAAAGCTGCAAGATGGACTTGTGCAAGTATTGCGTGTTAAGCAAACAGTGTCGTGTTCGTTTCAAGACCGGGAAGCATGAAACAAAAGGAGTCCTTGATTATGTTCATTCAGACTTAATCCTTATACTTTTCCTTACTTTAAAGAAAGCTCTGAAGCTTAAATACTTCTCTAGAAATCCTTGTATCTTGTTCAATTCTTGTTCAGAGTTCATTTCTTCTAGTTGCGTTCGAATCAAAGAAGGTTGAAGATTCAAGTGCATGCAACCTACGAGAAGGTAAGGATAACTCATGTCTTAGTATTATGATGCTTTATGACTCTGTTTGAGGATATTGCTAGCGTTTGTCATGAATTCAATCTGGATACTGTGATTATGCTATATTGTGATGAGAATGCTTACGGGATTGTTGAGATTGAATGAATTGGATGTTTTATGGGATCGTTGATCCATAGGTCCTTATGGTTTGTTATGGCCTGTACATCTTTAGGATGAAGACAGTGGGGTGGAAGGTATTGCCACGAGATTGTAGAGGAGCCGGTGGGGTGGACCGTAATTGCCACGTGACCGTTAAGAGCTGGTGGGGTGGACTGTAATTGCCGTGTGACCATGCCTGAGGGCAATGGGGTGGATGGTTCTGCCACGTGATTGTCCGGGGTTCCCTTAAAATAATATTTTGGCCATAGGTTATGCATATAGCTATCGAGGACTAACAAGCATTTGATTGTGTATTGGTTACGGAAACTGTGATTGTCTTCTACTGTTGTGGTTGAGAGTTATGATTCTTTGTTTTGTACACTCTGCTTATTCATTTTTACTGTCTGATTCATCTCTATACTTAATTGATTTCATCTGCTTAGAGTTAACCCCTTTTTGTTTGTGTTTTCTTCATTCTTGGCACTTTCTGCCAGACGAGCACAAATGAGGATTCGTCTGATGAATTGTAAGAGGCAGACGAGGACGACTTTTGAAGCTTGGAGGCTGAAGCTCTTATTTTTTTTGTTCTCCGCCATAGGATACTCTTTTTGGAAATCAGGAGCACATGGTGTGCATACTATATATTTTTAATAACATCTTGTTTCCGTTCATGTATAAATCTTATGATTATGGGCTACACTATGTATTATTGTGAGAGACAAACGATTTGGAAACTTGAGATGTTTTTGAAAGGCTTAAATTTTAAATGTTAATTCTGCATGGTTACTATGTGACACTCGACGTAAAAGGTCGGGTTGTTACACTATGGTATGCACTAGACCAGATTTAACACAAGTTGTGAGCCAAGTCTGCAAGTTTATGTCCAAACCAGGGAAGCGTTATTGGGAGGCAGTCAAGTGGATACTTAGGTACTTGAAGGGTACAACAGGTCATGGGATTACGTTTAGTAATGTACAAGGTGATCCATGAGTTATGGGATATGTTGATTCCGACTATGCAGGTGATATTGACAACAAAAGGTCTACAACAAGATATGTGTTTCCTTTGGCAGGTTGACCAATTTGCTGGAAGTCATCAGTTCAATCCATAGTGGCTATGTCTACAACTGAAGCAGCAAAAGAGACATTGTGGCTTACAAAGTTAGTGAAAGAGTTGGGTGTTGAGCAAGGTGGAGTTCAGTTGCATTGTGATAGTTAGAGTGTCATTTTCTTAGCAAACAATTAGGTGTATCATGCTAGGACAAAGCATATTGATGTGAGATTTCACAAGAATAGGGGTGAGGTTTTTCTCTTTGTTTCTATATCTATAACTATATATATTAAATTTAAATCTTATTTTCAATTATCATGAAATCATGGCATCATTGTGCGTTCTTGTGAAGATACATCATTTGAAATATAAAATAAAAGATTAATTTAAAATAAATAAAAAACTAATAAAATTTTGGTATTCAGTTAGGAAATAAAAGTTTGACTTGAAATTAAATGTTTTAGTTGGATAAAGAAAAAAAAAAAAATCAAACCACCACACGTATACAATTTTTATTTTATAGTTTTATGAAATTTTATTTTCGATTTTAGTTGATGCTTATTATTTTATGTGGTCCATTGCCAACATTGGACGTTGATCCTATGCAACCAGGGAATATAAATACGGAACATTCTAGAAACCAATGCGGCCGTCTCGTTTCTCTTTGTATACCACTTACCCTAATTTTACTCTTTCGTTTCTTCTTCAATCAACCCCTTTTCAATTTTAAATCTCTTTATACTTCTCTCCACTTCATATTCCAAATCCTTAATTTCTGAACCTTCTTCTAGGTTTGGGTTTTCCTTTTTTACCTCTTCTCTTTTTGTTTTGAAGTTTAATCATGGCATTGAAACGCCTCACGAAGGAGCTCAAGGATTTGCAGACGGATCCTCCTATACTGTTCAGCGCAGGTAAACCATTTTCCCCATTCAATAAATATAAAAATTTGATTTATCTTTCAAATTATTTATGCATAATAATAGGACCCCAAATATTTGGTTATTAATATTTTAATTTGAACCCTTTAATCATAAATTCGTTTTTCTCTGTGGTAATTAGTATCTTGATTGTGTTATTTAGGTTGTCTTAGTTGCCGTTATCTTTTAGATTTCAACTTATTTTTCCATTACATCTTTCTTGTATCTATTTTATTGTTATCCTTTGCAAGATATTTTATATTATTACTGGTGATTCTCAAGGATCATTTATCTAAAGATATTGGGGATGATCCGCACTATCAATCATCATTTAGGGTTCCAAGTTAAGTTGATATCTTAATTAATGCAAGCTCTTTTGCATAAGTTTTTTTATTTTTTCCATCGATTTTAGGTCCTGTGGGTGAGGACATGTTTCATTGGCAAGCAAAAATGAGAGGACCTGCCGATAGCCCCTATGAAAGTGGTGTTTTCCACCTTGATATTCATTTTCCTCCTGAGTATCCATTCAAGCCACCCAAGGTAATCAAATTGTGGTTTGATTACTTACTTTAGTTTCTTGTATCGTGTGTTCTTCTGATGTTGTTATTATGTTGAGGACTCGTTTCACTATTGTTTATATTGCTTAGAAATAAGTTTTTCGAAATTCCCTCGTAGGAAATGTAGTTGTGTTATGAGATTGTACAAATTGAAAAAAATGTGATAGTTGGATTTGGATTAAATTACCTCCTCCAACCTTCAATGGCAGTGCGAGAAGCTAAATTGAAGAATTAAGTACTTTTTAAGTCAAAACCCAAATAAGGCCCCGTTTGGAAGAGTTTATATGAGCTTAACTTATAGTATAAATGCTTATGCAAGTGTTTAGGAGAGCTTATGTAAATAGCTTATGACCAACCTATAAGCTGTTTTGAGCTTATTTTCATAAGTTAACCAGAGTAGCTTATGAAAAAGAGCTTATGTTTATATATAGCTTATTTTCAATTTATTTCAATAAATTTCTTAAAATAACTTATTAATAAGCGCTTATGTCATAAGCGCTTATGGTCATAAGCACTTAATTAATTTATTTTCTCAAACGCGGCTTAAGTGTAAGAGGTCAGAACTTATCTAAAAATCATCAAAATAATGCACAAAAGTAATCTAACCATGCATAGCATATCTTAAATAATGTGTCTTAATCATGCATTGATCAATTGCTTTTGTGGAGCATATTATTCTACAAGTGTAGTTTTGTTATCGAAAGACATCACATGATTTCCTTTCTGGCATTTTCTCATCTTTTGACCTCAACTCACCTACATGCACATGCTTCATAATTACTAAAAAAAATTCTTGAAATTATATTGTTGATGCTACCCTTCACTTGGTTGTATTTTATGTTGGATGACTTTTCCTGTTGTGTTCTATCTACTTAATTTTCCTCATTTTTCCTTATAAAATCTTATTCGTTTTCTTGAAGAGGTATTTTGATAAACTAATGCTTGTACATGTAGTTGAAATATTTAGTTTAATTTTCTTTCACGAAACAAATGTTCTTTTTACTGGATGGTGGTAGTTGAGTATGTTAATACATTGAACTTCTTAAAAGTATAATAGTTTAAAAATAATTAACTTTCCATTATTGAATATTGCAGGTCATATTTAAGACTAAGATATACCATCCAAACATCAGCAGTAATAGCGGAAATATATGTCTTGACATTCTTATGGAACAATGGACCCCATCACTCTCTATACCTAAGGTTTATTATATTAAAATTTCTCTCTTTATACATATAGTGATTTGTTTTAGGTATTAGCTTGTGACGCTTACTAATCGTACTTATGTGTGATATATGAATTACTATGTGTGTTTGACGTTAAATAAATATGACATTAAAATATAGGACACTGCAAGGGTGAACATAGGAAGAAATAATAGCCCTGCATGAAATCTGATGGTGACCAAACATTTGCAACTTTTGAATTTTTTTGTTTTTAATTTGACTTCTCTTGAAGTTCATAGAAAACAATGAAAAATGTCAATAAGAGTTGTGTCATTAAAATATAAAGCATTATTTTAGTATGAACTTAAGGTGGTGTTGGCCAAGTGTCCAAGTTGACAATTTTTTTAATAGTACACCCAACGAGGAGTAACACATAAGTTTTCGAAGAATAATGATTGATAGACATCTAAAGGGTGTAGACCACTAGAGAGAGATAGGAAGAGAGGAGAGATAAGTGATAAGTGTGATATATGATGTGATGTAATTGGAAGAAAGAGATAGAGAGAAAAAGAGGTGTTCAGAGGTGTCTGTACTGTTTAGGTGTACACGAATCATTACCCGTCCGTTCTGGAAGGGTGTTGATGTTCAGAAGTCGTACACCTGGAGAAGTGTTTGTGCTTGATAAATTGTAAACCATTTTGGAAGATTAGTTTATAGAAGAAGTTCGTGAAGTCATCTATATAGTAAAAAAATAGCCTAAAATATATATCTATTGTTTCTTTTCACTTGAGAGTTGAGATATAGTTTCATATCACCTAGATAAGGTGACAATATAATTTGAAGAAATCTAATGATAAGAAGTGTGTTTGTTCATTCTCCAGTTTTTGAAAACTGACATCCATATCCATTATCTTAGGTCCTCTGGTCAATTTGCTCATTCTTGACGGATCCCAACCCTCATCACCCACTTGTACCTGAAATTGCAGTTATGTATCACATTGATAAGGATAAATATGAGGCTACTGCTCGCAGCTGGACACAGAAGTATGCTATGGAATGACCTTAATTGTCCTCTCTTTGTTGTTCATTGTTGTCAAGTACACATTGAATGAATATTTTATTTTAGTTTCAAACTCAACCATGGCAAGGGGATTTTTATCATTTGCGAATATTTCTTTATGACATTGGTGGTGATGGAATAAATTGCATTCTGATGTGGTGCAAACTTTCTGCTTGTTGATTTTATTATATCAATTAAGTGATGGAGAGATTTTTGAAATTTCAAAGGTTATAGATCAGATTCAATTTAGATCATGGTGCTGGATTAAAGCTAAGGCAAGTAATTTCCGGCATTCGTTTTTTGAATAGAAACTCTTTCCTTAGTTTGTCTTGAATGTCTGTAATCAGATTACTGGGGGTCTTTTTTCTTCTGGGGTGCATAGCTTGTCGTTAATTAGCTTGCTAGTGTTATATGAGCTTCTGAATACCCCTCCTTTATTTTCTTTTTTCTTGTTTTTTTTAATAACTTGTCTTAAGTGATTTCAGTATGTTTACAGGTTTAGACACCTTCTTTAATAAATCTTTGCTTATAAAAAAAAGTGATGGAGAACATTATTTTTACGAACAACAAGGTGATAACTTCTATTATTATGGAACTTGACATTTTCTTGCTTTGGATAAAAAATGCAAGTGGAAATTGAAAAATTATGATATCAAGCATAATAAACGTTTTTATTTTATGTTTACCTTGACTTATAAAGTCCATTGTGTTGAGGGTCCTGAGGTTTCGTATTATTATAATCATGTTCTATATTATCTATGTGCATGGGTGCTTAAAAATAATCATAAAACTAAAGTACGAATATTTTGATGGTATCTATTCTAGCTACGAGTTAATGATAATGTGATGTCCCTTGTGGAAGTGAAAGTTCACTTTCATGAGCGTTGACACAAAAGGCGTGTTTTCTGCACACATAAACATTTTTTAGGCGTAGACACCTAGAGAGAGAAAGGAAGAGAAGAGAGATAAGTAGTGAATGTAATATATGATTGATATAATAAGAAGAGAGAGATAAAGAGAAAAATAAAGGTGTTTATAAATATTTGCACTGTTTATATATTTATGAATCATTTTTACCATGAATAATTTTGCCCTAGTTAAGATGAAACCAAAGGTAATCCCTCAGCTACGAAGAAAATGAAATAAATGGACAAACCAATGATGTCAAGGGGTTTATTTACAGTGAAAAATATTTGCATTTTCTTCTTCCCATATCATACAATGAAATGAAAATATCCTTAAACACTATTTAGGAGGCATGCTATATCTTATTATTTTAAAATGTTTTTCAAATTGAACATGTCTAATGGAAAACACTAGCAAGAGTTGAAGTCAATCACTAATAATTAATTTCGAAAGGTGTGACCGAGAAAAAGTTTATTAAAAATACTAATACTCTCTTCGTTCCTATTTAAGCTAAATGTTACTATTTTTATTTTATTTTTTCTTAATTATCTATTACTTGACAAATTTCAAGAGAATATTAATTATGTTTTACCAATTCTACCATTCAATTAATGGTGATAGGAAATTAAAGAGTCTAAATTTAGAAGAAAGATAAAGGGTATGTTAGAAAGTTAGGTAGTAACTTTAATAGAAACAAGAACATTAATACAATTCATTAATATATGTGCAAAACCGCTTAAAGTGACAGTTATTAAGGAATGGAGGGAGTAATAAAATCATAACTTAATTGACAAGTACCTAGTGATGAGTGGATCGCTTGCAACTTCCAACCTCTCCCAATGTAGGTAGCATTGTACATACTTGATTTGCTAGCATGCTTATTTTCCTTTTTCTTCTTCCTCAAGACAAAACCTAACCTAACTAAACTCTTTTTAGCAATTTTCTCCTTACAATAGGATTAATTTCTATTCTTATTTTTATTATTTATCTTTAGTCACCTCTCTTTGTCTATTTCCACGTATTATGATTATCATAAAGTGATAAATAACTCTAATCAAATCTATTATTTTTTAGTTTATGAACCTAACCTAACTAAATATTTTAAGCACTTTCCTCCTAGTCATCATAGGATGTAAATGTTTTCTTTCTTTAGTTTAATCTACTCTTAGCCATTTTTTTACCTCTTTTCCCATAGCGTTATAATCATTGATTTATAAACGGGTCTCATAAATTCACTATGTTTCAGTTTATTCCATGACTCTTGAAAATTTTCTTTTTAAGTTCATATCATTTGCGCACTAATGAGTAGTGATTCAATCAAGTTTGCACAAAGGAAGTAACCTAAAATCCTAGAACACTTTCAACACATTCAATATCACAACTAGTCTTAAACTTCATTTGAAAATGAATGTGGCAATTTTTGCTCTCTAGTACTCAAAAGTATGATTGCTCTTATTTTCTTCTGTTAAAGCTACATGTTATGTCTTTTGTGTTATTGATATTTGTAATGCCCCGATTTTCACGAGGGTTATTATCATAAATATCAACAAATAAAGAATATTGAAAAAAGCAATGGAAACTAAATCGAAACGAAATTGATATATTAACTGCTGTTAATACCAGAATTTTATCTTGGTTGAAATGCCAAGAGACCAAAGATAATAAGTTGTGTTAAGTTTAATTTCTTAGTCGAAATATGGTGTTGGTAATATTGGTCGAAATCATATGTCAAATTGGCAAGGACTTGAAGATTCTGAACGTGAAGTTTCCATGCATGAATGCCAGCATCATCTGCAAGCACCATCTGTTGCTGGATCGTCTGCATTGACTGTAGTTTTGTTCATCCTCTTCATCGTCTGATGGGTTCTATTGTCTGATGGGTTGCTTCGTCTAATGCTCGAAGACCAACATTGTGATATGTTACGTAGACCAAATATTTTGACCAAATTTGTCATCTTCGACCAAGACCAACATTTTGATATGTTACGAAGGTAGTAGACAAGTTCTTTGACCAAAGAAGGGAAAAAGGTTCAAGCAAATATGTGCTGATTCAAGGAAGCAAGTCGAAGAAATATGTCGGGACAAAGAACGTATTTGATGTCATCGTGCTAGGCACTAGTCTCAAGGAATTCATTCTCAGTGGTCTTCTCTCTGTTGAGATCGAATCGAATGATGGATGAAAAGTACGATGTCATCATGAGAGGGAAGGTGTTGGGGATTTTTTTCTGGGTTTGGGATTTTTTTCTGGGTTTGATTAATGGCAGTGGTAGAGAATAGAAAGGAAGAAAATGGATTTTGTAATTTTGGGTTGAATGTTTTTTACTTCTTGGAGGGAGGGGATGAAGAAGAAGAAGAAGAAGAAGAAGAAGAAGAAGAAGAAGAAGAAGAAGAAGAAGAAGAAGAAGAAGAAGAAGAAGAAGAAGAAGAAGAATAATGAGGAGGATAAAGATGAAGATGAAGAAGATGGTGAAGATTGAAAGAGTTTTTGTTATTTTTTATTTTGATTAATAATTTTTTATTTTTAATAATAATTAATTTGGTGTGAAAATGGATTAAATAAAAAACTAAATTCCACATAGAATTCATTAAACATGTCATCACAACACGTGTACACTGGCCTGCCACTTAGCACTGTCACCGGAGCTCTGCCCTCAGGCAAGAAAAAGTCCACAATTGCGGGTATAATAGACAAAAAAAAATTTCGGCGAGGGACAAAATCAAATTTTCTTACAAACAAAGGTACTAATATGACCTTTAACCCTTAAATTTCTTAGTTGGATGAAGAAAATAAAGTTCAAAAACAAAATCAAACTACCACACGTACACAATTTATTTTCTTATAGTTTTATGGAATTATCTTTTCAATTTTAGTTGATGCTTATTATTTTATGTGGTCTCTTCCCAACATTGGACATTGATCCTACACAATCAGGTAATACGAATACGGAACATTCTAGAAACCATTGAAACTCTCTCATTTTCTCTCTCTATACCCTTTACCCTAATTTTAGTTTTTCGCTTCTTCTTCAGTTAACCCCTTTTCAATTTTAACCCTCGTTATACTTCTCTTTGCTTCATATTCCAAATTATCCATTTCTGAATCTCCATCTAGGTTCGGGTTTTCCTTTTCTTTTTCCTCTTCTCTTTTTGTTTCGAAGTTTAAGCATGGCATTGAAACGCCTCTTGAAGGAGCTCAAGGATTTGCAGAACGATCCTACTATACCATACAGTGCAGGTGAACCATTTTCCTCTTTCAATAAATACAAAGTTTTATTTTTTACTTTAAATTTTTTACGATTAATGTTTGATTTTGAACCCTTTAATCATGAATTCATTATTCTCTGTGATAATAGGTGTCTTGATTGTGTTATTTAGGTCATTGAAGTTATCTCTACCCTTTTATATTTCAATTATTTTGTCATTGCATCATTCTCGTATCTGCTTCATTGTTATATTTACCAAGATATTTTATATTATTATCGGTGTTTCTCAAGGATCATTTGTCAAAAGAGCTTGGGGTGATCAAGACTATAATTGATCATTTAGGGTTCATAATTAATATCATAAAGTCTATATTTTACATTAATTACATATCGATTTATGAAGTTACCTGAGCAATATTTCTCTTTTAATAACTTTGCATATTGTTGTTTTTGTTGTTGTCGACTTCAGGTCCTGTGGGTGAGGACATGTTTCATTGGCAAGCAAAAATCACAGGACCTGCTGATAGCCCTTATGCGGGTGGTGAGTTCCTTGTTGAAATTCATTTTCCTCCTGAGTATCCCTTCCAGCCACCGAAGGTAATCTAATCTTTGTTTTATTACTTACTTTAGTTTCTTGTATCATGTTTTCTTCCGATGTTGTAAATATGTTGAGACTTGTTTGATTATTGTTCATATTGCTCAAAATAGGTTTTCAACATTCCCTCATAGGGATTATACTACTTAAAATTGTATATATGTTTATCATTCTTGAATGTAGGAAATGTAGTTGTGTCACGAGATTGTACAAAGTGAAATAAAAGTAGTACTTGGATTTGGATTAAATTTCCTCCTCCAGTCTTCAATGTCAATGCAAGATTGAGCTATAATAATTCTAACTGTAGCATACCATGTAGGAAATATTTTTAGGATGATTGAATACGTTATTCCCTATGCTTTCTTGAGTGCCCTTGACTAGCTCTAAACTCTACCATGGATCAGGTCCATGTTAGAATGTTTTACCCATCCTATTAAAAGAAGTTTTTATAGGATTGGTATTCTTATAATTCGGTCTAGGTCTAAAGCTATCCCAATAGGTAGCTCAAGAATGAGGACTGTTATACCTTAAATAAGGACTTACTTAGCCCTAACTCTAGTAAATGTGCGATCTTAAGACTCACATCCCTCATGTCCAAGGATGGACATCTTAAGCATGAACTTTGCAGGAAATGACATATCTTAGTGGCTCATTTATGAGTGGCCAATATAAATGGATTTAAAATAGTCTCAATACAATATTAAAAGCAGGAGTAGGTCTAAATCTACCCCAAAAGCTAGTGAAGAAGTGAGAATTTCTCCACCCAATGAGGACTTATTTTACAATATGTCTAGTTGTATATGCAGGTCATGTGAGTTACATTCATAATTGTTGCGATTGCTATAGTGTTTCACTGTGGTAGTGGATATGGTAGGCTATGAAATATGAACAATTGGATGTGTTAAACCTATGAATTTATGATGATATTTTAGGTTTTCATGAATGGTCTAGATCCAAAAATATTGAGATGGTGAAAATTTAAGAGATCATTATAAACTTTTTAGTTTTTACTTAAATGAACCAAGATTGCCTTGTGGTTTGAATTCTTCGATCGCGTATGTTTCCTAACTTAGGCTACGTTTAGATTTTCGAAAATTGTTTTTGTGGGTGCAAAGCCAAAACCCCCATCTTATCTTAATGATGATATGGATGAGGCAACAATCACTATTTAACTCTGTGTAGTGGCTGACATCCAAAATTCTTCTTTCCTTGATTAGTGGTGCTTTTAAGTCTTATGTTTGTTATTATAAAAAAATTGAGGATTTTTTGTGGGGATTGCTTTTGTGGAGGATATTATTCCACGAGTGCAGTTTTGTAATGGAATGGCATACACATTTTTCCATTTTGTCATTTTTCTCATCTTTTGACATTAACTTTCCTACATGCACATACTTCAAAATCACTAAAGAACAATGTTGGAAATTGTATTCTTGATGCTACCCGTCCACCTGATTGTATTTTATGTTATATGACTTCTTATATTTTGTTATGTCTACATCATTTTCCTTATTTGATGTTATTCTTTTTCTTGAATAGGTAGTTTGGTAAAACTAAGCTGCTACGTACAGTTGAAATATATATGATAAATTCCTCTCACAATACAAATGTTGTTTTTACTGGATGATAGTTGAATTTATTAATATAGGTTAAAAATAATAAAATTAGCACATTTGAATATTGCAGGTAACATTTAAGACTAAGATATTCCACCCAAACATCAACAGTAAGGGAATTATATGTCTAAACATTCTTGGAGAAGAATGGACCCCATCACTCACTGTATCTAAGGTTTATTTTTCTCAACTTTCTCTCTCTCTATATATATATGTATACATATATATTTATATAAAGTTATTTGTTTTATGTGTTAGCTTGTGTCGCTTACTGATCGTAGGTATATTTGATATATGAATTATCATGTGTGTTTGACTTTAGAATTTTTTTGGTATTCCAAGTGTAAAAATTAGACAAGTATGTATATTATGTTTTGAGCCCATTTTCTACATTTGGATTGAGACTAGTTGAAAAGTATGTATTCTGGTTGTTTAATGTCCTTATATACTAAAATGACAAGTCTTGCTGATGTTACAAAATTAGAGTTTTTTTTTCTCAAATCAAGTTGTGGAGATTTTTTCTTATATACAAGGGATTTTATCACGTGAGGAAATTGATTGTGAAATTGTCAGTACTTTTAGTTACTATAGATATAATTTGTGTGGAAAAATTGTCCTACTAATTTTTTTATTTGTATCATGTATGTTTTATTGTAGTATCTTAGTTTTATTTTGTTGTATTTGGTTTTTTAAAACCCAAGTATTGATAGATTTGAGGGCCCAATACAAAAAATAATTCTAGGTTTGTTTGTTTTATATTTTAGGCTTTAGAAGCATTGAGAAACTATAAACCCATGATGCACAATTAGAGAACATGTCATTGACATCCTGACACATGTAATGCATAAAATGTAGGACATTAGGACACTACGTATGTGGATTCATACAAATTTATATTTATAAATATGTTGTACGTGTATATATGGGAATAATCAGAGTATGAGAGAAATCAATCTTAACTCTCCATACATGATTATATGGTCAAATTAGCTTTTCTCGTTTGTCATGTTATAATTTGATATGGCTATTGTGTATACATAATGTGGCGGTACGAGGTGAAGATAGAAAGAGGTAACATCTCCACATGAGGTCTGATGATAACCCAACATTTTGCACTTTTTGAACTTTGTTGTTTAAGATTTGACTTCTCCTAAGTTAATAGATAATAACGAAAATTTTCAAAAAGAGTTGCATCATTAAAATGTAAAGCGTAATTTTAGTATGGGCTTAAGGTGTTGGCCAAGTGTCCAAATTGATAAAGAATTATTTTTGTAATAGTATACCTAATGAGTAGTATCAAATATGTATTGGAAGGGTGGGTATTGATATTGGTGTAAGATAAATGTTTAGCAGCCGTGCACCTCAAAAAGGATATGTATTTGTGTTGTTGTTAAACCATTTTGGAAGGTTAGTTCATAAGAGAAGTTCGTGTAGTAATCTATATAGTGAAAAAATAACCTATATATATATATATATATATATATATATATATATATTGTCTTTTTTACTTGAGAGTGGAGATATAGTTTCATATCACCTTGATAAGATGCCAATATAATTTGAAGAAATCTAATTATAAGAAGTGTGTTTGTTCATTATCCTCTCTTTTTTGGACATTCATTGTAACAATGACATCAATCTTATGTATGATACTGTTATTTTAAATTTTGTAAGACTAACATCCATATCCACTATCTTAGGTCCTTTTGTCAATTGGCTCATTCTTGACGGATCCTAACCCTGATGACCCACTTGTGCCTGAAATTGCACTCATGTACAAGAATAATAGGGATAGCTATGACACCACTGCTCGCATCTGGACCCGAATCTATTCTATGGGATGATCTTGCCCACTCTTTTTTGTTCAGTGTAGCACCATTGTCATGATTTATGTAGAAACAAGTACACACTGAATGGATATTTTATTTTTATTTTCAATTGAAACTCAACTATGGCAAGGGAATATTGATCATTTGCGAATATTTTTTTGTGACATTGGTGATGGAAAAAATTACATATGTTGTGCAAATTTTCTAATTATTGCCCCGCTATGTCAAATGAGTTATGTAGAAAATTATTCTAATGAACAGTGATAACTTCCTATTGTTATGGAACCTGACCTTTTTTGGTTTGGGATAAAAAAATATAGTGGTAATTGAAAATCATCATATCAAACATAACAAACCTTTTTTATGTTCTGTTTCCCTTGTATATAGAAAAAGAAAAAAAAATTATCCGAGGGGACCCCAACGCCCAGGTGTTGGGACCTCAACGCTCATGCGTTGAGCCCCTAGAATTGGCCAATTATTTTGCCAATTTCCAACGCTCATGCGTTGGCTCCCTGCCAAGAGCCCATAACTCACTTAATTCCAACGCACGAGAGTTGGAAATCCAACGCACGAGAGTTGGAAATCCAACGCCTAGGCATAGGGGCTCGAGCATACCAGTATTTATTAGAGTTTCTCAGTTTCTTTCCACTATCTTCTCAATTTCCCACTACTTTTTTCCACTTCCCACTTCCTCTCTTCCTCTACCACGAATATAGACCCCCATCTTCCTATTTTTAACTCACATTTCACCCACATTCACACAACAATCTTTCCCCTCTTGCTGTGATTTACAAGTCTTCTTCCCCAACTTTGTGACTATTTGATTTTTGAGTTCAAGGTATGTTGATGTTCATGGGTTATGTACATTTTCTCTTCTTCTTCCTTGAATCATAAGTCTAATTGCATGAATGTTGGTTGATTATTGTGTTGAGTTGGGTTGAAAGCATGAATTGTGGGTTTTTACATGGGTAGTTTGCTTAAATTTACTTCTATTTTTGAACTTACCCACCAAGTGTTTGTTGAAATGCCTTAAAGGCTTACCTGAATTTTTCCTTAGTTGTTTTTGCTTAGTTCTTGTTATACATGTTTATAGGGAAACTCAAGGTTGATTTTTTGAAAATGGTGGGCTTGTTTCTTGTTTTTTACATTAAAAGGAATAAGCGTCTCAATGTGAACTAACAATCTAACATTTTATTTCTGGATTGGATTGTCTGTTCTTGTTTTCAGATGACCCCTAAGAGGAAAGTAGTAGTGGAGGCTCCTATTGTGGAGGATGATTTTGATGACTCCAGGTTCTTGTCCCTGGAGCGGGAGCAGTATTTTAGGGATGCGGTTGCCCAGAAGGAATTAATAAGGGAGAGACCACTTAACATTGCTGCTAGAGATCCCTATGGGATATGGGAAGCTGTTGAGCAAAGGAGATGGGCAGTCCTGTGCAACCCCATCTCAAATGGTTGCCAAACCCTGGTAAGGGAATTTTATGCTAATACCAGGTATGATTCAAAGGAGCCCAGACCTGCCATCCTCACCTACAAATCTTGGTTTCGGGGCACCGCAATAAACTATGGCCCCAAAGCAATTAGGAAGCTGCTGAAGCTGCCAACAAAGGCCCAAGACAAGGCAATGTTTGGGAAAAATGGAGAGGGGTATAATGAGCTGCTCAACAATTACCCCTAGAGGAAGTGCTGCAAGCTGTGGCGGTGCCCGGAGCCAGATGGGAGTTGGAGGCTGACCGGGTCACCAAGAGTTACATTTACAAGAAATTCGTCAAGCCAGAGGTCCAAGTGTGGGATCACTTTCTGGTAGAGACAGTCTTCCCTAGTTCCAACAAAACAGAGCTAAGGAAGCAGGAAGCTCTATGCATTTACTACTTGATGAAGAGGCTGCCAATTGATGTGGTGAGAATTATTTCATGAATTATTCATGACACTGTCAATAAAAAAAAGAAGGGTAAGAGATTTGGCTACCTTTTGTTGATCAACAAGCTGGTGTAGGCTAAGCTAGGAGTGGTTGCAACTCCCCCTATTGAGATTCACATTCATCCCTTGCCACCCATGACCTTGGGAGCAGCCAGGTAAATTCACAAGGATCATGAGGAGAGGTTGGAAGCACAGGGAGAGCCTAGGAGGATCTATCTGGCGCCCCCCAGATCCAAGGCAAACACAAGGTCAACCATCCTTGAAGATGAGCCAGCCCAATCTTCTCATCCCAGTTGGCAAGAAGAGGACTTTGGGACCATGTTTCATCACATCCGTGACATGCGGCATAATCAACAGTTGATATGGGACCATGCAGGCTATGTGGATCCTACTTGGAGGAGGTGTCCGGGCCCAACCGCATTGGAGATGAGGCTGATGAACATGAGCTTGCTGTTAGGGGTTGTGAAATAATTCTTGATTTCTGAGTTTGAATTGATTTTGATCATGATTTGAGTTCTTAAATGGGTTCACTTACCCTATCTTTCCTGAGTGCTTAGAGTGACCTCTGATATACTTGTGCATGTTTAATCCTATCTTGATTTTCATGTCAACTGAATAAATGCATGTTGTGTAATTTTGTGAGAGACTAGTAGGATTTCTTGTGGACCTCAGACTTTGTTATGCAATGTTTTCCCTTAGTAGCCCCCTTTGAACCTTCAATGAGTATTTTCTTTGGTGCCCTACTATGGTGAAGATCTGTTTTTGTTAGGTGATTCTAAAATAGGGATGGCAACGGGTAGGGTCGGGTGCGGGTTTAACCCTACCCGTACCCGAACCCGAAATAGCATACCCGAACCCAAACCCAAACCCAAACCCTGTTCGGGTAGAAAAAATATACCCGAACCCGAACCCGTTGGGTTTCGGGTTCCCCATACCCGAAACCGTACCCGTGATGAATATAGAGGGAACAGAAAAACCCGAAAACCCAACCCATACCCAAACCCGATTATTGATACAGTAACAGAAAAATCTTTAATTCTTCATAATGATTTAAAAATTTACTGTAGAAGCCAATTCAAAATTCAACATTCAAAATCATGATATAAATCTAGAGTACAAGAACCACAAGGATATAAAATAAAATAGCGACGTCTGCATGAAAAATTTATAACAAAATTCAGTAACAAATACAAATACACAATTCCAGTTTTTCGCAGTCTTTGACATCAATAGCAGCAGCAAACCCTCCAAAACAAAGCAATTTACCTGTATTATGTAGAGCTGGGTATATGAGCCTAAGCCCGCGAGCCGGCCCGCGAGTCCCGCAACCCGCGCGGGCTGTGGCCCGGAAAATATAGGCTCATTTAAACGCGGGCCTACGTGAGCTAGCCCCCGTAACCCGCGAACTTAATGAGCTAGCCCGCGGGGCTCGCGGGCCGTTCGCGGGCCAATGAAATTTAAAAAAAAAACTAAAATTAAAAAACACAACTGCACACACACAAACACAACACATCAGTTCAAAAAATATGTAGTAGTATGCTTGTTAAAATTGATTTTTTATGTTTGTTTTGAATTATTATGGTGTTTGATTATTTGTAATAATTGATTTAGTATAATTAATTTGGTAAACTACCAAAAAGTTTGCAATGAACTCTTAAATTGATGTAGTATTTTTAATGAACTCTTAAATTGATGTAGTATTTTTAATGAACTCTTAATTTTAAAGCTTGTAGTAGTATGCTTGTTAAAAATTGATTTTTAAGTTTTTTTTTTTAAACATGTTCTGGCCCGCGAGCCAGCCCGCAATTAGACGAGCCGCGGGGCGGGCCTCCTAAATAGGAGCTCATTTAGAAGCGAGCCTACGCGGGGCGGGCTTATGCGGGGCGGGCTTATGCGGGCCGAGCTTATGCGGGGCGGGCCGGCCCGCATACCCAGCTCTAGTATTATGTATGCCTAGACTAGAAAACCAATTGGACCGCATTGATATTCAACACTGTTTTTTCTATTATTTTCTATCATCCTTCTCCTCAAATTGTTCAAACAAATGGACAACACTCCTGAGGTGCAGGAAAGAAAGAACTACGTGCTTCAAATCCTGATATGAACGTTGAAGTTAAAGGTTCAACACAGGTTTGAATTTAATAATTACATTAAAAATAACAAGGGCTCTTGAGTCAACTATTCATTATACTTGTTTTTCATTCATATCACAAGACAACTTACTAGCTATAGCACATGAAGTAAGGAAGTTTGTGAGCTGTAAAGCCTTGATCCAAGGAAAGGAATATAGATTTTCTTAAGTGTAGCAAACAGTTAAACAATAAAAGACAACCACTTTCTTCTACTTTCTTGGATTATGAAACAACACTGTAGACAACATCTTCTAAATAAAATAGCGACGTCTGCATGCAAAATTTATAACAAAATTCAGTAACAAATACACAATTCCAGTTTTTCGCAGTCTTCGACATCAATAGCAGCAGCAAACCCTCCAAAACATAGACACCTATTAATCTGTTATATTCACATTAAGCTCATTAGTAATTTTACTTAAAACAATATTGAAACAAGTAGTTTTAATCAAAGTTAACCACAATACTAACCATGTTTAGCATTAAAGCATCGATGCAACAACTATTCATCTAGCATTAAATCATTTCGTTTCAGGTTCCATAGAGAACAAAATAGTACTCTGTTATATGACCAAACTGGTTTACTTAATCATTCCATGTGAATTCAACTAGTATTTGAAGATTAAAAATGACACAAAAAATGTCTACTACTTGGTGTTCTTATGAAATCACTTTTTGTCAAGCTTCTTCTACCTTAGCCACCATCTCTGGATAGCAGATAAAGGAGTCTTCAAAAATGGTGCATGGCTGTGGACTAGAAGTGCTATAAACCAAAGTGCTATGCATAGGAATCCAAGGATGGTACTAAATATTATAACACGTGCTATGCATAGGAATCCATTGTTCTTTACATGAAGATAAGCTAGAGATAGAGATATTGATAGACATATTAAGCATTGAGGGTACTAAATAATTTATTTAACTCTTTATTCTAGCTTCAAGTAATTACCCAACAACTCTAGAAGCAATACATCTAGCCTCACGTAGTTACCCAGCAAGGCAGAACAGCAACTCTTGAGCACAATCTCTCAAACTACAAATGTTGAATGCATAGTCCTGGGTTTGGAATCCATTCAAGGGAAAAGGAGTTGAATACCTTTACTTAGACACGGAACCAGGTCCATGATGCTAGGTCCATATTCTGAACTAAACAAGGTCCATAGCTTGATTAGCTTCCTTCATTTCACTAATTTACTAATTTCACTAATTTCTTCCCTGAAGCATACATTCTAGATGCTTAAGCTTAAGTAAAATCAGAAAACATGAGAAGAACTTACGTTTGCAGCAGTTGGAACTTCGACGACGGTGGAAGAGAATCGAGAGACGGAGACGGAGGCAGGGAAGTGGACGGCGGCGGACGAGAGGCGGAGATCGAGAGAGGTAGACGGCGGCGGCGGCTTCAAGCCTTGGACGACGGCAGGACAAAGGTCGACGGCGGGGGGCGGCGGCTTGGAGCACGGCAGCGGAAAGTGGGTGGCTGGGTGCTTGGAGGGGAAAGGGTGAGGCGGCTTCAGAGTTCTAGTTGCTGCTGCTTCTTTGGCTCTTTGCTAAATTGAATCTTAAAAAACCCTAAATCATTACTAATATATATATATATATATAAGGATATTCTTGTAATTTCCTACATAGGGACCGGGTTTCGGGTAGGGTACGGGTAGGGTTTGCTCGTACCCGAACCCGAACAACATATTCAAAATCGGGTAAAACCCATACCCGAACCCGAACCCAATCAGAATGGGTTTTACCCATAAATTCGGGTCGGGTCGGGTCGGGTACCCGCGGGTATGGGTTTTTCTGCCATCTCTATTCTAAAATTGATTAATAGAGCTAAAAAACATAGGTTTCTCTCTGTAAGATAAAATATAAAGTATATGCCTTGAAAAAAAAATCAAAAAGAAAAATAATGAAGTAGTGGGGTGAGTAAGAGTATGAGGGTAGTCTTAAGTGCTTTACATACTTCCCAGCCATTTCACTGCTGTGTTAAAAAAAAAAAAGAGAGAGAGAGAGAGAGAGAGAGCATATGTGTTTCAATGTGCTATAGCTCTTGTGTGTTGTTAAAGAAAGGTCACCTAACTTGAGTCTAAGCCCCTATAGTTGCCAAGTTCTTCATTTTCCTACCTATCAATTTCACCTTGGCCAAGCTTCAACCTTGAAAAGTCCCTCCAAATTGGATCTATGTTTTGTTGAATTTTAATTTGAAAAAAATTTGTTGTTTAAAGTTGTGACACAACGACTAAGATGACAATTATTGACTATATAATTTTACTACAATATTCTTGTTTAGTTTTACTAGTACCATGTGTAGCCATTAAATTTTACTTTAAAAAAAGAAGAATGTAATTAGTAGAGAAGAGTTGTGGTGGATTAATATGAAAAATGATAAGTGATACAAAATTTATTAAGAGGGTATAGATGGAAAAAATTAGAAAAATTGTCCTGATTAATAAACATTTTAAAAGTTTTACGATAGACTAGAGCCTGTTTGATTATGGTATTTAAAAACTGTTTTATGTTTTTAAAAACAGAAAAATTTAAGAATTTGGCGAAACCTGTTTTTGAAAATAGTTTTTCAGTTTTAAAATCTAAAATACCAGAACAACTAAAAGATGTTTTTAGTTTCTATTTTTAATTTTCAAATTTTAATTTTTTAAATGTTAAAAAATATCTTATTTAATAGTTTTTTTCTACTTTAATTTTGAAAGACAATTATTAAAAACTTTTTTAAATATAATTTTTAAAAATTGTAATCAAAGAGTCCTTAAAACAATATTTTTTTAAAATGGAGTAAGTATAAAGGAAATCAATGACATGACATAGGAAGCACATCGTAACTTGCTCCTTAATTTGAATGAGTGAAAATGAAGGAGCTAAAAGAAAATTAAACGCTTGAGAAAGATACTATTGTTGGAGAAAAGGACACATAGAAAGAGGAGGAAGAACGTGTCAAGAGGGTGGGGATTTTGTTACTGCTGACAATGACACGCATACACACAAAAGAGTGAGTCATCATCAACCTCCACTCCACTCCACTCACACACGCCATCACTCCATTTTCCCTCCATTCTTCTATTTTCTTGAATAACTACCCACTCACGACAAAAATATTTCCTTCACCCTCCAATGGGGACATACCGCGTGCTGCACCATAAATACCTTTTAATCCTTCCTCACACACCTCGTTCCCTTCACCTCTCTTTCCCCCCCATTTTACCTCTGCTCTCCCCTGCTTTCCCGCCAAACTTTCTCTTCTCTCTCTTTCACCCTCTCCTCTCAAATCTCAATATATACTCTTTTCCTTCCCAATTCTTTAACTTTTCCACTCACTCACCCTCTCTTCTCTCTCTTTCTTCCACCATCTCCATTTTCTTACTCTTTTCAGTTTCACTACCTTACCAACCCTTCCTTGTTTCTCTCCATTTTCCCCACCCCCATGTCCGTACAATCGACACTGAAGCTCCAGAATCTAAAACCAACCACTGCAAGTTCCGATTTTGAGGGTGACCCACCATGCAAATCCACCGAGAAAACCCGAAACCGGAAGAAGCTCCTCCGGGTCATTCTCACCGACCACGACGCCACCGACTCTGACTCTTCCAGCGACGATGAAGAACCGCCACAAAACCCATCAAAGCTTCGAAGTGTGAAGAGGGAAATCACCCATATCACCATGCATCCTCCTCCCATCTTAGATTTCCCATCCCCTTCATCTTCCACCCTTGACCCGACCCGTTTCAAGAGACCCAGAAAATCCACAGCCCGTGTCTCCGCCTCTCGCCGCCGAAGCAACTTCAGGGGAGTCCGCCAGAGGCCCTGGGGCCGGTGGACCGCCGAGATCTGGGACCCGACCAAGCGGAGACGGGCCTGGCTCGGGACGTTTAACACGGTGGAGGAAGCCGTTGCCGTCTACGACGAGGCCGCCGTGAAGTTTAAGGGCTCTAATGCCGTCACCAACTTCCCCCACCGCCTCGCCGGGAAGACTGAGGACGAGGATCCTGCGGCGGTTTTCGCCGGTGACGGTTTTGCGTCTCCGACGTCTGTCCTGGCCTACGACAACGGTGACTCTACGCCGTTCGACGGTTTTCGTCACGGCGCGGTGGATGCTTTCGGGTTCGACATCGACGCGCCGTTTAGTTTGACGGACGTTAACTCGGTGCTAACGAGTCAGCGGTTTGGGAAGGACGACTTCGGCGAGTTTGACCCGGACGAGTTCTTGACGTGGCCCAGCTAAACACTGGGGGCTTAATTGTCTTGGAGTTCCAAAACTACCCTCGTGAGTGAAGTTCTTTATGCGGCTTGGAAGAGTATAGAGCAGTAATGTAAGCAATTTCCCTACCGAAGAAGAGATTTTTGTCCTATGCTATTTTGTAATTAAGTTTATTATTATGTTAACGTCAAAAAAATGTTTATTAACATTAGTAGAGTGAGAAAAAAAGTAAATGAAGAGAACGAAGTGAGTGAGTGATGATGGAAAATATTTTTTGAAACAGATGATGGAAATTATTTTTTTTTGGACTGGATGATGGAAATTATTAAAAAGGAGTATTTGTAGTTTCGTATATAATGTGGTGATGTGGTGAATGTAAATTATTCTAAATTAAAAAATTCGTTGACCGAAGTTCGATGATTACATATAATTTTTTGGACGTTGATTTGTTATCACGCGTGATGTAATTTAATTTTTTGTTTATTTTTATTTCTACATGCACAAACATGCCTTGTGTTTGGTAAGGGCCAATGGGATAGTAATCTGGGGATCGGCTTTTTGTTCAGGTTATATATCATCACTATTCCAACAAGAAATTGCCGATCTACGTTTCAGATATTGGGCGCAGTTGTTTGCTTTAGATTAATATATACAAACATAAGTAAGAGTATGAGCTTAAATTTTATTGATCAACTCAAGTAAGAATGCAATTAAATTTTGGTACAAGAACGAAAGAGAAAAAGGACAACCACCTAAGAGCTAGGCAACCACAAACATCTGCCAACAAGGAAGACAAGTTCATACGAGGAACGTGAATGGCAATACATGACGTTTACCCCTCTTAATTACACTTCCTAATTTGTGCAACCTAAAATAGGAAAATAAATTTTGACAATAAATATAATGATCCTATTTTTAAATAAGCAATTAGTAGCAATTTGAATAGCACTAGTGTTATCGGGATGAAGAGGTGCAGCCTCATGGTGTGGAAGTCCCAGTTCAGCCAATAAGCCACGAAGCCAAATTATCTCGGAACAAGCTGCAGACATAGCCCGACATTCAGACTCAATGGAGGATTTGGAAACTCGAACATGATTTTTATTTTTACTCTTCCAAGAAATCAAGGTGGGACCAAGAAACATGCACCAACCTGTATATGCTGGTTTTTGGTAACCAGGGTAAAACCTATGAAGAGGTTGGATTCTATCCTCTTTTCGGGTCCTAGGGAGAAGGAAACCTTTCGTGTGCACGTGCGGAGTGTGTGAGATGAGCGGGGAGGAACCCGTCGAAAGTGGTTCGAGCGGAGCGGGTGCGTGTTTGGGAGATGGTTGCGTGTTTAGGAGGGTTTCGAGGAAGGATTTATAGGCAAAAAGAAGGGGCATATGCATGAAAGCAGTGTTAGGTGCCAGCATTTTGCAAATATATGGAGGGTCTTCCTTAAGTTCAACCAACTGAACGTCGCAACATTTGAAATCCTCATAGGGCTCGAAGGTCGCAGGGTCATCTCGACTTATATCACCTGTTCCGATATAAGCTATATTTCCTCTCTTAGGAAATTTAGTATTCTTCAGTTTTTCTTGCCTAAGGAACTCAACTTGTCGAATCCAGGCGGCCAACTGCGCCAAGTATCTTATATGTTGAGTATCTATTTTCTTTGTGGTCGAATGATCTAAACCGCCTGCGGCTAACTCGACCAGTTCGTCTTCAAGGACCTGCATGAAACATTTTGATTTCATATGCCGAAATCTTCCTAAGTAGCTGTCGACAGTTTCCGACGGTTCCCTTATTATACTTGCTAGTTCTTTTAGATTAACATTAGACTCTCCTCTAAAGTATTGGTCATAAAAAACGCGTTCCAATTTATTCCAACTAAGAATCGAATTGGGTGGTAAAGTTGTGAACCACATGAAAGCATTTTTCGTTAAAGAACTAGGAAAGTACTTCATTTTCAAGTACTCGTTATTCGCCAAATCTCTAGCCTCAACCTGGTATCTGGCGATATGTTCGATCGCGGATTCTTCGACGTTCCCTGAGAACTTAGTGAACTTAGGGACTTTCCATCTCCTTGGAAGTTCAGTTTGCAGAACTATCTCGGGAAAGGCTGACACGAAGTGCGGTCTATTAGCATAGCCCACGTTGAATCCGTGTTGATTTAACAATTGTCCTACTATGTTGGCAACGCTCTGTTGCCCCCCAAAATTATTTTGCCGAACTCTTTCTAGAACTTGTTCGGCGTTTTGGTTCCCACTAACCAAAACTAGGACTTCCTCATTTCGACCAAAATTAACTTGGCGAATGGGTTCGTCCTGGGGAACCTGTTGGTTAGGATGAACATCGACTACCTAGGGTTGAATATTCAACACTTGTGGTTGAACAAACAAAGGCATTTTTCGACAAGACTATTCGACTTGTTCGACTCTAGGGTCTGATGGACTGAAAATGTCCGCTATTCACCCTAATTGAGTAGTCAATTATTGGTAGGCAACAACGGTGTCTCTAATCATGGGATTAAAGACCGTACCAATTTGTTGAGTCAAAATATTGACTAACTCATGGTTACTGTCGTCCATTTGTTGCCTAAGCTTGTTTACCGTGTTGTTAGTCAATGCAAACGATGATGCATCGAAGTTTGAATATGAGTACCCCATATTCCTTGATCCAACGGCTCCTGGTCCAAGTACCACGAATTTGTATGTGTCCTTTTTTTTTTTTCATAAACTACCAATGAATTTCTCTCCAAATTAATTTTTTTTAAATCACATTATTTCTTTTATATTAAATATGAGGGTAAATATGAAGGAAAAAAAAAGTAATTAATATTTCATAGATATTGAAGAGTAACTTATATTTTGGAAAAAAAACTGAAAAGAATGTGACTTTTTATATGGGACAGAGAGAGTATTTGTTAAATGTTAATGGGTCATGTTGTAATTTATTATATTATTCGATTAAAGTATAATAATATAAATTAATTTTGATTAAAATTTAATTTAATAAAATGTTAGTATTGAAATATTACATAACACATGTCATAATTATAATTTTTTGATTTTATTACTAATTGAATTTGAATCTATTTTAAAAGATTCTCAAATGAGACAACATCCAAGAGATCACCTAATTAATTTAGCATCCCTTTGCATGTTTCTTCATCTTTACGTTGGAGCCCGTCTCCACTCTACTCACCTGTCTCAGAGTTATGATTCATAAACATGTAGACGCCCAGAGAGAAAGGAATAAAAGAGATAAGTAGTGAATGTGATATATCATTGATGTGATAAGAAGAGAGAGATAGAAATAAAAATGAAGGTATTTATAAATGTATATACTGTTTATATGTTATGAATCATTTTTACCTGATGTCTCCCCTCGTCAAAAAGTAACGTGGAACACGCACTCCTTAGTTCCAAGCAAAGTAAGTCCTCGTATCCCCTTTCTTATCCTCAATTATTAGGTTCTTTCATAGTCCTTACACTAAGAAACTCCCACCTTTGCTTGCTTATAACACTCTGGCCTTGATTGAATGCTGAATTGAACGAAGCAATACAAAACAAGGCAAGAAGGTAAGTAAGCATGTCCAAAGTTCATGTCCTGGTGTTCCCATACCCAGCACAGGGCCACATCTTGGCACTTCTGGACTTGACTCACCACTTAGCCCTTGGAGGATTAACCATCACCATCATCATCACTCCAAAAAACCTCTCAATCCTCAAACCTCTCTTATCCACTCATCCAAACACTATCCAAACCCTCACCCTTCCTTTCCCATCACACCCAAACATTCCACCGGGTGCAGAAAATCTCCGTGAGGTCGGCAACACCGGAAACTACCCTTTCATTAACGCACTCTCCAAACTCCAAAACCCCATCATCCAATGGTTCACCACCCACCCTAACCCTCCTGTTGCTCTCATCTCCGATTTCTTCCTCGGATGGACTCACCAACTCGCCACCCGACTCGGAATCCCCAGGCTCGCCTTTTACGGCGTCGGCGCCTTCTTCACCGCCGTCATCAGCCGCTGCTGGCGGAACCCGACCGCTCTCCAGTCGCAGGAGGTGGCTCATTTCCCCGGAATCCCCGGATCGCCGTTGTTTAAGCGGGAGCACCTTCCCACGGTGGTCCTCCGCTACAGGGAATCGGAGCCTGAATCAGAGCTCGTGAAGGAGAGCTTAGTTTCAAACTCCGCAAGCTGGGGCTCTGTCTTCAACACCTTCCGCGCGTTGGAGGATCCCTTTTTAGATCACGTTCGGGCCGAATCGGGTGAACAGAGGGTTTTCGCGGTTGGCCCGTTGGGCTCTGATCGGGTCGACGCGAACCCGGGTGGGGGATCCGACGTGTTACGCTGGCTCGATCAGTGGGAGGAGGACGGTTCGGTGCTGTATGTGTGCTTTGGGAGTCAGAAGCTGCTGAGGAAGGAGCAGATGGACGCGTTGGCGTTCGGGTTGGAGAGATCCGGGACCCGATTCGTTTGGGTGGTGAAGGAGGCTATGACGGCGGAGCTAGCGGAGGAAGGGTATGGAAAAGTTCCGGAAGGGTTTGAGGGTCGGGTGTCGGGTCGGGGCATTGTGGCGAGAGGCTGGGTTCCGCAAGTGGCAATATTGGGTCACCGGGTCGTTGGCGGGTTTTTGAGCCACTGCGGGTGGAACTCGGTGATGGAGGCGATGGTGGCCGGAACGGCGATCGTGGGGTGGCCGATGGAGGCTGATCAGTTCCTGAACGCAAGGCTGTTGGTGGAGGACTTGGGGGTGGCAGTGAGGGCGTGTGAAGGGGCGAACTCAGTGCCTGACCCGGTTGAATTGGGTCGGGTGATATCGGGTGTTATGGGTGGGGATAGTCCGCAAAAGGGAAGAGCCAAGTTGATGAGAGAGGAAGCGGTTCGGGCTGTCAGTGAGGGTGGAAGCTCCTCCATGGAGTTACATGAGCTTGTGGAGGCGCTGCTACAGCTTGCTGTTAAAGAAGAAGAACCATGATGATGATGTTGACTTTTGAATCCATTACAAGTAAATGGGAAGAAACTTGAATGAAAATATTTTCTTGTGTTTGTTGTGATTCTATTTTAATGTTAAGAAGAATTATAACATGTGTGATTAGCTTTGTTTACTTAAAATCAATCCCGAAATTCAAAAACTATTCAAATAGCGGTGAATTTTTTTCTTGCACAACTTTCTGTTGTTTTTTGGATGAAAATGTTGATCCCATACATGTTCAATAAATTAAAGTTTTCCTGGTTGCCTTTCACTTTGAGTGATTGAGAGTCAAGCCTTTTATAATTGCTTATTGAATAAACAGTTAATTAGTTCGAAAAAGAATTGAATAAGCACTTAATTAGTCCATCAAGACTCATGACGGACTGCGAGAGGGACTTAAGTCACATAATTTTTGCATTTTTTAAACTAAAATATAGAATAGGAACCAACCAAAATGTGTCAAATTTTACAATGACAATAAATAGATTTAACCCTAAAATTAAGATAAAAATACTAACAAGCCATGAAGAAATTCATTACAGAAAATTGTTTACAAGAAAATTTCCTTAATAAAAAACACTCTTCCAAAAATATGGGCCTCGTACTTTTTCCAAAAAGAAAGCAGAGTCATCTCACTGTTGGGCCACAATTAATCACCACCTGTGCTCAAAATACGGGCCTGGAGGCCAAGGGTTAGGCCCAGGCCTAAAATCCATGTAAGGCTGCGCCTCAGGACGAGGCGGAGGAGGGTACGGATACGGCGGACGTGGCATCTCCGGCGGAGGCGGCGGGTAATAATAGTAACAATCTCCGGACGGCGGAAACGGAACAGGCGGCGGAGGCGGTTGTGGCGCCACAGCGGGAGGATAGTGGGTTGACTGGGTTCCCTCCTGAACAGAATAAACCGGGTCGTAGCAACACGGGTTCTCGATCTCCAATTTCGGGTATTGTGCCGGAGCGTAATCCTCCGGAGCCAGAACAGGGTACCCGGAGATGCTCCCGTTGAGGATCTGCGACGAGTGGTTCCCAATCCCCACCAACCTGTACGCGAAATTGAACGTCCCGTTGGGTTTTCCCTCGCCGGAACGGACCTCGTAGCTCACGAACCGCTTCACGCCGGTGACGTCACGGATCAGATCTGCTAGCGGCACGCGGCACTCTCCGAGGAGCTTATCCCCTAGGATGACGCCGTCGTGCCGGAACTCGAATCGGAGGAAGAGGCCGTCCACCGCGGCGGAGCCTCGTTTGGAGAGGAAGCCCAAGTCGAAATGCGCTTCGTGGTTCCATTCGGGGTTGGTTCCGTCACCGCTGTCGATGCCCCTGTCGGTTTGGGTTCTCTGCGGCTGCGACTCTTCGTCGGTGAGGTGCGTGGTGGGGTCGTCGGTGGCGATTGTGACGAGCGCGTAGACGGTGAGTTTTTGGAAGAAGTTGAAGGCTCTGAGGTCTTTGCAGGAAATGAGTTTTAGCTCAATGGAGATAGGTTCCATTTTGGTCTTTGGATGAAAATTCCGTGTTTTTTGGGGCTCTAATGCAAATTTTGGAAAGGAAAGAATTGCAAGAATTTAATAGTGTATTGTGAATATCGATCTATAATCACATTGGTGGGCGCGTATAGCATAAGAAACCACCAAGAAAGAAACGATGTTGAATTTATCAAGGACCTTATTTTCTTCTCCTATAGACTTCGGAGTTAAGGATTTGACAGGAAGGTTCCTTTACTTGTCTGCATTTTCTTCTCAAAAAATGATGGGGTAGTGTTAAATACCATATACCTTATTTTATGACAGTAAAAAATTGTTACAAAATTTTAAAAAATTGTCATAAAATTATAAATATACAATTTTGTGACGATCTTTAACCGTCACAAACAAAAGGTATTTAATATTTAATACTATTCACGTGTATAGAAATCAGCTATACTTCTTCTTTGCCGGTCTGTATTGACATCATATACACATATGGACCTGAGACTCATTTAGGACCATTAAATTGAGATGGTGTTTGTATGTATTAATATATTAGGTCAATTTTTCAAATACAGTGAAAGTAAAATATAAGTCAAGCATCACGCTTTAATTATATGCTCATGAATGAAGCTTCTTTTTTTTTTTCTTTTCCCAATCACTAGAGCAACAATTTACGACATATATTAATTAGTTTTTTTTCCCGTTTTCTTGAGCCCTTCCTTTTTTTATCGTGAGAAACAATTGATAGGATACACGAGTGGTCAGCAGAGCATATAAAGTCCATTGTTTTAGACTCTGTTACATTGTTGACCCAAAAACAAATGACGTAGTCACTAACAGTATGTTTAGTGGCGCAACTTGAAAAAAAATGTAAGAGGGTGTCAAAATAAATTTTTAGTACATAAAATAAATATGTATCTTATGTTATATTTTTAAGATTCAAAATGTAATACTAATATAAAAATGTTCATAAAAATAATATTAGAATTCTATAAAAAAATATATATTTAGAGATTAACAGTCAAGAAATACTTGAAAATATTGTAGAATATTTTTTATTGTCTAACTTACCACATGAGTTATACTCATCCAATCCAATATGAATCAATGGTTTTATGTATACAAATTCAATTACAAACTTTAATTCATTCATTCATATTAAATACTATTAGTTCACCTAGGATGGATTTATTTAATGAATAATGATGCATGCACACTTAATATTTTCTTCTATCTCATTTTCACATATTTTCTCTTTTTATATCTTTTTTTTTCCTATCACATTATTTATTATATCACTCACTTGTTTCTCTTTTTTCTCATCTCTCTAGGGGTGACTGAAATTGGGTTGTTAATATTTTTTTCCTTATTTAACCCCAAAGGAATGAAGGATAATTTAAACAATTTCATAAATAATTTTGCAATATACATCTAACGTGGCCACGTCCTAATATCTCTTTTCCTATACCTCTAACTTACTGAGCCTGGACCTCTTCTAACTTTGATTATGAACGGAACAAGCTGTTCAATCACTCAAAGAGGATGTTTGTTGAGGAGGGTACGGTGCTTCTAGGGGTGGTGGTAGGCTGGACGACTACCGCTCTCCGCCTTACAAATGTCCGGGAGAGATCCCTGCGAAGATACTCCGATGCCAAAGTCAGTGGCTATGTAAGACAAAAATCTTAGTAGGGTTAGAATTATGTACCTTAGTGAGGTGACGAGAGCGACTCTTTATAGGGAAAACTATGACACGTATCAATTGAAGAATCCATTTGTCGGTAAAACAGCTGCATCATGTTGTGTGATCATGGCTTTTTAAATTTCTTATACATAAAAAAAATAAGAAAACAGTCAAAATATTTCAAATTTGAACTGAAAAAATTCAAACGTAATTTTATATTTGTAAAAGGAAAAAAAACTTATATAATAAAAGATAACAGAATTACTCAAAGCATGACTATCCTATTAAAGATTTCATTTTTAGAAAAGACACATTATTTGGTGTTTTTAAATATTTTATTTGAAAATTAAAAACGATCCTTTATTTTATTTAAAAAAAAGATGCTTTTTTTTAAGACGATACTTCTCTTTGAGTAGCAGACAGTACTTCTCTAGACGGTACTTTCATTACGTTCAGGCGATAGTTCTCTAGACGGTACTTTCCTTGTCTTCAGACTCTATTCTTGATATTTGACAGTTCGCGCAAACGATATTTCTCTTTGAGTAGACAGTGTTGCCGAGTAGACGACAGAGATAATTTCGCCTTTTATTTCGTCGAGCAGACGATAAAGCTATTTCAGCCTTTTATTTTGTTGAGCAAACGATAGAGATATTTCCTAAAAAGAATAAAACACAAAGTTTAGGAAATATTTCTATCATAAATAAACTCTTACATAAAATTTTTATCACTCAAAATATGATAAACGTTCTAAACTCGTTTGAACCTAACAATCTCCCCTTTTTTATGATGACAATTTTATAGAGAAAAATGTTTTCTCTTCATCTCCCCCTTTGTCATTAGCAAAAACATAAACAGAACCTTTGTAAAGAACTTATATACTCCCTCTATATTTTTCAAAGAGATATCTCTTTTATTTTTAACACTCCCCCTTTGTTCTTAAAACATATATACACGGTTAGCAGAGCAATAACCAAGTACCATAGCAGATAGAGCAGACACTTAAAGCATATATAAGGAGCAGACAATAACTTATAAACGATCACTTTTCGTCCTTTCCCCCTTACTTTCATAACTTGGCTTTTTCTCGTTCTCTCCCCCTTTTTCAACTCTCCCTCTTTTTTCTTATTTTTTCTTAACTCACTAATATTTCTCTTCATCTCCCCCTTAGACAGACCTCTTCACTTTTTCTTTTCATCTTCCCCTTTTCTGTTCATCTCTCCTCATACTTTTTCTTTTTCATACATTTTATCTTCATCTCTCCCCTTTGACATTAGCAAAAACATGGACAATTAATAGAGCATAGGGGCATATTCAAGTGTGATCATAGAAATTTGCATCAGAGCACATGATAATTGATACATAGCATATTCAACAGATATAGACAATTAATAAAACACGTATCAGAGCAATTGTTGAATTAGCATCACGGTATAGCGAGTATAAACGATGAAGTCATATATCAAAATGAATTGTTGAAAAAGAATAGTAAATATGTCAAGAGAGATAGGAAAAATGATAGTCTTATTGTGAGCTTCTATACCACGTAAGCTCTGTTGAGCCGCTTCTTCAATCTGTATGAAATTGGAATTATCTTCAGAATTTTCCTTGGAGAAATGAATAATTGTTTGCAGAATTTTCAGTTTAATTAGCTTCAGGGAGCTTTGCATGTTTTGTTTGCAAACGATGGTGTTTGTGAGCTTGAAGTTATCATTAGTAAATGATAGATTGCGTCATCCACGTTTGAATGTCATAATGAGTAGACGATAGAGAGCATGTGACGTCATCCTCGTTTGAACTTCACAATGAGTAAACAATATATAGCAGACGTTGCATCAGTAGACGATAAGTAGTAAACGTTGCATCTACTTTAGACGGTGCACTTGAGTGATTAAACGATGATTGTATCGTTTGTACCTCTGTCGTCTCCTGCACTTTGGTTAGTAAAAATAATATATAATTCACAAAGCGGGGTGCATTCCAAAACTTTCTCTCAAATATATGAATCTATTCTCAATGAGAGTTTGAGTGAAGATATCTGCAAGATGATTTCGTCGAGGTTGGTTATTTCTTCAATTGTGCTTCGAAGATCATCAACTTTCACTTGTATGGATTCTTTCACTTCTTATTTACCAATGATGAGTCCCTCTTGATCATCACCAAAGGTGACTGTTCCTTCATTCTTTTCAGCATGGATCTTTTGGGAACATAGACCTTCTTCCTTTTGAGTGTTGTAAGAACCCACTGTCCTGGTACCATTCTTGGCTTCTATTGTGCCTTGTTAAATAAGTCTGCAACATGAAAGATCATGGTCTTTGGTACCCAGATATTCTTGGGCCCGTTTTTGTTAGTTTAACCTTTGGGGGGAACCTTCTTATCATAAGAGATCCTCTCAGTGGTCTGTTTGATTCTATGTTTTACCATAAACGTCACAAGTTCAGACTATATGGCATTAGACGATACAAATTTAATGTTAGACGGTACAATTTTAAACGCTATAACAGTAGATGATGCACATGACATGTTGGACGTTGCATTATCAGAAGATGTAGCATTCTTATTATTGCTATCATATCCTAACCCACTTTTATCATACATTTTTCTGTTGTTTCCACTTAGTCTCACTAAGTTGTCATAACCATTTGTAAAAGATGAAAGATCTTTAATCAAAACTTTAACTCTCTTTGTAAGAGCAATAATAACTTCTTCAGAAGAATTGTGTTCTTTTAAAACTTTGTTTTCCTCAACTAATAAAGCATTTTCATGTTTTGACATTTCTTGCTCTTTTTGCAGTTGAGAAAACTTTTTCTTTAAGCTCTTATACTTAGACGATAGTGCATGAGAATAGTTAAGTAAATCATTAAATTCATCCTCAAGGTTTTCAGTTTTTACCTGATCCTCCTCATCGTCTGTTCCATTAAATGATGCTGTGAAGGCATTGAACGATTCTTCATCGTCTTCATCTTCATCATCGTTTGAGCATTATTCAAAATCATCATTTTGGCCAACAAGCGCCTTCTTCTTTCTGTTGTGATTCTTCCTGAATGGTTTCTTTGACTGCTGAGGACATTCAAGTTTGATGTGTCCTTGTTTTCCACATTCATAACAGACAATAGGATTTTTGTCTGAGCTTTGTCCTTCCTCTCTTTTGGAGTTTGACTGAAATTTTCTTTGTCTAGGTTCCTTCTTGTGCTCTTTTAACTCACTCTTGCCTCTTCGTTGTTTGAGCCACATCTTTTTGAACTTTTTGTAGAGAAGGGATTCCTCATCATCAATATCGTCTGATGATTCTTCTGTATCTTCAGACGGTTCTTCATCGTTTAGGCCTCTGGAGTTTTTGAATCTGAAAGCTATGGATTTGTTCTTTTTGCTTCCATCATACACAGCTAGTTCAAGCTCATGAATTTTTAGAGATCCCAAAAGATCTTCCATTCTTAGGATAGTAAGATCTTTGGCTTCTTGAATGGCTGTGACCTTTGGTCTCCACTTGATGGAGAGACATCTTAGGATTTTGGTGATATGGTCAAGATTGTTGTATGATCTCCCATGATTTCTTAATCCATTGATGATTGTTTGGAATCTAGAAAACATATCATCGATAGTATCATTATCCTTCATCTTGAATACTTCATATTGAGCAACCAACATGCTTATCTTTGTGTGTTTGACATTCGAGGTTCCTTCATGCGCCATTGCTAGAGCATCCCAAATCTCATTTGCTGAGTCAAGGCTGTCTATCTTGTCGTATTCTGACTTGCTCAGTGCACAGGTGATAAACATCTTGGCTTTGGCATTCAGTTGATTTTCAACCCTTTGATCATAGGTCCATTGTGCTCTTGGGATGGATTCACCAGCATTGTTTTTGGGCACATAGTTACCAAGCTTAATGATATCCCATATTTTATAGCTTGTTGATTCAATGAATAATTGCATGTGCTTCTTCCAGTAAGTTTAGTTTGAGCCATCAAAGAATGGTGGCTTGTTCGCTGCTGTGCCGATTGGGAATGCCTTTGCCTTCGATAGATCTTTTCTCTACACCTGTTAAGGTGTTAGTTTCTCAAAGTCGAAGCTCTGATACCAATTGGTAAATAAATAAATGACAC
This sequence comes from Acmispon strigosus, assembly GCA_030819835.1. Taxonomy (NCBI): domain Eukaryota; kingdom Viridiplantae; phylum Streptophyta; class Magnoliopsida; order Fabales; family Fabaceae; genus Acmispon; species Acmispon strigosus. The sequence continues at coordinate 37,158,575 of JAUAMA010000007.1, forward strand.
AAGAAAGGGGGTTTGAATTGTGTTCTTATAAAACTTAGTTTTCAAAAAAATTATTAGTTTTCAAAAAGCTTTTCTTAAATGATAGCAGCGGAAATATAGTTAGAGAGTAAACGATAGGATTAAACGTTTTAGTGCAGCAAAATATAAGTGTGTGGACGATGCAAGCAATAAATGTATATAAGATGCAAGCAGTGAATGAGTAGGCGATACGTGCTGTAAATGTGTAAACGATGCAAGCAGTAAAAACAGCACACACAAGACTTATCCTAGTTCACCCCCTGAATGATAGGGCTACATCCAGTCCTTGGCTTCACCAATATTTTCACTATTCAACCGAACAGTACAAGTATTCGACACAGGACTTCTCTAGAAACAAGTATTCGAAGGACTTCTCCTATCAAGTATTCCCATAGGACTTCTCCCGAGTATTCACAGGATTTCTCCTATCAAGTATTCCCACAGGACTTCTCCAGAAACAAGTATTCTCAGGGACTTCTCCCAACAAGTATTCCTATAGGACTTCTCCATACTATTATACAGAACTTCTCCCAAGTATTAGACAGGACTTCTCCCAACAAGTATTAGACAGGACTTCTCCCAATTCTTTTACAAGAATTATCTCTTCTACAAAGTCTCTTCAGATGAGTGAGGTAGAAATATTAAGCACGACTAACTCAAGGTACTTTGGGTAGAGGATATGACTCTAAAGTGTATACTTGAGGTTAGTGAATAACAGAGATGATCAGATGATAGGTTGTTTGTTTTGGTGTGAAGGGATAAATAGATTTGACTCTTAAGTTTTTCTCACACTTGGACGATTACACTCGATTTGTGATATGACACTTGAATTCGAGTTGAGTTTCTGAGCTTAGAGTAGTTCGACTCTTGTTCTATTTTATGCTCTGTTTTTTCGTTCTTCATCCCTTAGTCTCTCGGTTCTTCAAACCTTCAAGTCTTCCTATTTATATCTTTAGCTCAAACTCTCGTTGCTAAAGATGTTGAGTGTGGATCTGTAGAATATCTTCATTGTGAGTAACGAATCTTTTCATTTAATGCTCTTGACCATTGAAAGCTTGGAAGTTCGAATTTTGCGTTCAATTTGTTGTTCAACGTTCTCTGCTATTTTTGTTCTGCGTTATGTTCTTCCTCGTTTCAGACTTTTTTCCTTAAGCGATGGGCTCTTCGAAATTACTTTTCCTTGTTGTAGAAAATCTTTCCATTTGAAGGAAAGAGAAATAATAAATCTCTTTTGTTTAATAGACACGTTGTTCAGCACCTTCGAATAATGACCGTTGACAATCTGACATTGTCCCGTGATTCTGAGCTCATTTCCTCGGTAAGTGATATTTGCCAACTGTAGACAACTCATAAGATATTTCTTTGAATAATATATTCTGCTTGACATAGATGATGCTTTCTCGTTTGATCAGACGATGTTTCTTCTCTTGCTTAGACGATGCTTTCCACCAGCCGTTGACTATGCATGCAGACGATTGAGCTGTAGACCATACTTGAGACATGACTTTGACGTTGTAGTCTCTTGATTTTCCTTTATACGATGCTTCTCATATGATTAGACGATGCTTTCCATTTTGAGAAGATGATGCTTTCCATTTGAGAAGATTATGCTTTTCTTGAAGACGATACTTCTCTTTGAGTAGCAGATAGTACTTCTCTAGACGGTACTTTCATTGTCTTCAGACAATACTTCTCTAGACGATACTTTCCTTGTCTTCAGACTCTTTTCTCGATATTTGACATTTCGTGCAAATGATACTTCTCTTTGTGTAGACAGTGTTGCTGAGTAAACGATAGGGATAATTCCGCCTTTTATTTCATCGAGCAGACGATAGAGCTATTTTAGCCTTCTATTTTGTTGAGCAGATGATAAAGATATTTGTTGAGCAGACGATAGAGATAATTCTTGAAAAGAATAAAACACAAATTTTAGGAAATATTTATCTATCATAAATAAACTCTTACATAGAATTGTTATCACTCAAAATATGATAAGCGTTCTAAACTCGTTTGAACCTAAAGCACTCATTCCTAGAACGAAAATGGCAACAAAATAATGCAAACCTACCATTCAAATTTTAGCGAAGTTAGTTTCCTATATCCATTTGTTTTGGTATGACGATCAATAAATCGTAGGGACAAACACTTGGGTGTGTTGGATTATATCTTTCAAGGACATTTTTCACCCATGGACAGTTATACGTTACTCTGTCAAGAGTAACGAGCAAACAAGGACTAAGGATACTAATAGGAAATCATAACGACCTCCCTCCTAACACAACAGTTAATGTTCTGCATGAAGAAGTCTTTGCAAATATAACTCCATAAGGTACTGTTTATTGAGATTCTATATATCGTAGTACAATTAATATTATAATATTATGTGTTAGAACGTCAATTAGTTTATTTTTTAATGGTTTAGGATTGTAAGTGTTAGTGTGTTGTACTTGGTCTCATATTTCACTATTTTGATGAATTTTACATTATAATACACTTCTTTTTGAGTAAAGTTGTCCTTTTACGTACTAATAATGGAATGACTATTGGATTATATATATTATTCTTATTTCCCTTTTCTAGCTGAGTGCCTCTTTAGCAATGAGGGTTGTATTTGTATGAGTATGAGCTTTAACAAAACTATATGTCTGATGTTTGCTATTTCTCTCTTTAGTGGATTTGATGCTACGTTTTTTTTTTATCAATTTGTTACTTTATATGCTCCATGTTGCTAAGTAATTTTTTTGATATCTGCCTGTGTTTCAGATTTAATATAATGTGTGGGATGGCAAATCCTTTTCAAAGCAATTTTACGGTGGAGTTAGCCTCTTAGGTGGATGAGTTGTAGTAAAGTTTATTTGTGATTGATGAATAAATTTGGTTCGCTGTTTTGTTTGGGGAGGGCCTGGATTATGAAGATTATGTCTTAGTAGTCTAGAGGAACTGGTGGCTGGAGATCAAGCGGTTCATGTATGTCTGCTTGCTAATGTTGAGTTTCATTTTGTTTTATCAATATCATGTAATATTGTATGATGTTACAAGTAACCCCTATTGTTTTTTATATTGTTCTGAATTTTATGTTTATTTACAAAAAAACCTATCTCTATGTTGTTCCACTCATTAGACTGGAAAGTATAAATTTTTGCCTTGAGGTTTTTATATTTTTTTGTAATTACACATATAAGACGTTACAAAAATATACAATTACACACACTTTAACTTTGGTTAATCAAAAGTTACCCGTGCATTACACGGGTTAACCCACTAGTGGATGGAAATGTTTAATATCAAAGAATTTGAGCACCTTACAATTGTGAGACACAAAGAGAAGAGAAAAATAAGAGATGATGGGTAGTGCGATAGAAAAATAAAAGAGATAAAAAGATAAAGTGAGTGAAAATAAAATGAAAAATAAAATTTGGTGGAGATGAATCTACACTTTTAGAGAAAAAAAGGAAAACAATGAATATTATACTGTGGTAGCACTTTTTACTAATATTGTTACACAAGTTTAAACTTTTTGAAAAAACTTCACAGTGTGGAGGCATTTTGTGTTTTGTGTGGCAATATATTACTTAGAATCCTGATTCCATAGTATAAAACTTCCACAACAGGATGCATAAAAATGCCATGCTATAAATTTCATGAGAAACAATGAGATCGGGTTTAGATTGCTAAATATGTCATGTACAACAATGTCAAACAAGCTAGCCATATACACAATGTGCAATGAAGAAAACAGCCTCACCATCACCAATTGATTAACATAAATATATAGCCTCCCTAAAGATAATAACGACTACTTTTTAAATAATTACCTAATTAAGGGCTCCTTTAATACATTAATAAATTTGGCAATTATAACTTTTGATGTTAAAAGACATGGGGATCTCTAACTCACATTTCTGTCCAAGTAAAGGAATAAATCCACACTATTATTTTGCATTTAGTAACTAAAACCAAGAAAATGGAAATATAGAGACCAAGTTCTAAACACCCTTATTTTATTGGGGAGTAAAACCATATTAATCCATAAATTAATTAGTAAACTTGTGAAGATGAACCTATTGTAATTTTGACATGTTGTAAATTGGGGACAAGTGTCGATAAGTATTTAGACACCTTGATGATAAGGCATTGAGGCACTTTAATATAACTGATAGGGTATTGAGAATGATCTGAAAATTAGGCCACCTCTGCGAGTGAATTTTAATTTGAAGAAAAATGTTAATCCATGACAACTGACAACTGAGACAAGTTGAATTCATATGGTCATTTTGACATTTGCCAATGAAATAAATCTGCCTAATAAACCAAGTGTATACATGAACCCAAATAAGTATATGAATATTACTATTATTCAAGTTGTACATAAAAAATTTCATATCATATTGTTTGCATAAAAAAAAATGGCACAACAGAACATTAATCAGTTTCCTGTTTACAGCTAAGCAAACAGAAAAGTGATAGATACATAGAAGCTGCATTATTCAACATGGTGATAATTTTTTTAAAAGAAAAACCTATGACACTCAAGAGGAGGAACAGCTTGAATTGTGGAGCAAAAGTGAAGAGCTGAAGCTTAATTTGGAGGAAGCCAGATCAAACTCCAAAAGATTATCCACCAATTGATGTCCACCAATAACAATGGAAGCTTTAACAAACGACATTCTTGGCTTTGTCCCTCCATCAACAATTCCAAGACATGCTACATTCTTCTTCACCATCACCATCGAATTAGCTCCAAGAATTTTCCACTGCACACCCCCTTGAAGCACCAGATCAATTGTAGGCACAACAAGTCCAGTTACAGAATTCCCAATGGTGGTTGAATCGTAACACGCCTCAAAGGGTGCCACTGCTGCCACTCTCTTTAGCTTTCTATCTGAAGCCTTCTTGAGGTAATCTCGAATGAAGGTTTTGTACACAGAGCTTTGTAGCTCAGTGAAAGGACTCATGGTGCTGATTTTGGTCCCTCCATTTCCCTTATTGTCAATGGACAGAAGGGAAGGCTTCAAGTTCACAACTTTGCCATCAATCCTCACTGATTTCACATCAATGAAGTATTCCTTGGAAGGAACACCCTCCACAGACACTGCCCCTGTAGAAACAGGGTTCACAATGAGTGGGGTGGTTTGAAATTCTACAGATTTAGAAAGTTCCAATGGATGTTTCCCAGATCCAACAAGCAAGTTGGTGAATCCTTGCTTGTTTGAAGAAGAAGGCAAACAGAGGGAAAACTTAGCAGGAAGGTTGTTTGCCTCTGCAAGCTGTGATGGCAGAGAAAGTTGTGATCTTGCAAGTCCTATGATTCCTCTGGTGATTTTGGGTAACCCATTTAATGGTGAATCTTCTCCGGTGAATGATGGGAACCCATCAGTGTCAATGCATCCAGAAAGCAACCCTGGAACTTGCAATTTTGAGAAGAAGATGAGATCCTCACCAAGGCCACCACCAAAGATGAAGTGGGCTAATGAGTTGATTGTGTTGGCAGAGCATGTGTTGTTTGTGCAACCTGGTTTGAAGGGTCCATTGCAGCCAACACATGAAAGTTCAGGGCATCTCTTTGCGCCACACTCGATTGGAGTGTAAGAGGATGAGTTGTAGTGAGTGTTGCAGTCGTACCAGAGATTCTCTCCGGCGAGATCAATGGCGAGGTTGAAGTTTTGGCGAGGGGTTCCTATGCCGAGTGAAGTGTAGAAGAGGTTGGTGGCAGGGTCTTTGTTGATGGGGAGGATGAAGGAGCGTGGTATGATTTTTAGAGCATGTGATGGTGAGGGGAAGTGGCAAAGTGAGAAAAGGGCTATTGAAAGGAGGAAGGAATGGATCATGGAAGAAGAAGAAGAAGAAGTCATTGTGAGAATGTGAAGTGTTGATGTTTAGCTGAGGAAACAGAGCTTTCCTTTTATAGCAAGGTGGCAGGGGCATATCAAGATAAGATAATAACATGGTCATCATCGTAATTATGATTCTTTGAACATTTTCGTCAAAGATGATGGCTAAATGGTGTTACACTAAAAATGCAAAATGATTTGAACACCCGCATAGTATTGCGCAGACATTATCAAACATTCCGGCTAAAAAAGATTATGATTCATGAACCATTTTACAGTATAAACATCTCGAGACACCTTTTTTTTCTTTTTATCTCTCTTTTGCACAAATCACATTATATATCACATATGTCACTTATCTCTCATCTTTTCCTATCTCTCTCTAGTGGTCTGTGTACACTAATTTTTATCCGGGTAAAAATGTATGAGAAGATAGAAGAATTTATGTAAAAATGTAAGAAAAGATATTATGATATAGGATGAATGTAATAAGCATGGAAATAGAGAAATAAAGAATTTTGATAAATTTAAATTTCACTTTATCTTCTATCTCATTCTTTTCAATTTCTATACATTTTTTATCACATCTTTTTTCTTCATATTTTATATATGTGGAAATGGAGCTGATGTGTGAATATAACTTTTTCCAAAAATATTAGGTGTCAGCGTTGTTTGTAATGGTATGTTTAAGTGTGATTACTCTTTAAAAAAAAATATAAAAGCAAGGAATAAAGGTGTTCTAGTCTAAATTTTACTACGTGTGAAGGTAATACCATGGGCTCACATGTTAGAGGTAAATAACGTACATAGTTTATTTATTCGAAGTAAATTTAACTTGTTTTACTTATTTATATATTTCTTGAACAAATATATTGCATTCTCTATGAACCTCAAAAATCAAAGTCAAACTGTATAGGTAGAATATTCAAAATAATTTTTTCTGCTCTAAATCTTAAAATCACACACACGCTTTTACGTTTACTTTGGTTTGCCTTTGCTGACATTCCGTACGTAGGTACGATCGTCAATCCATCCCAATCCAGAACATCATATCATAACTTGTATGGTTTATCAACAAAAAATTGCACTACCAATTCCTTAGTGTCTTAATTATATTAACATTAAATCCAGTTGTCATATTCCAGTGAAGCACAGGCTTCACTTTTTCTTGTAGCCGCCTCCCACTTGCATGACTTAAGAGTAGGGTTGCACATAGGTAAAATAAAATTGGATGGATTTCTTTTCCCAAAAGAATTCGAATCAATCAGGTATTTTTTATTATTGTACACAAACCAAAACGATGAAGTTTGGGTTCAAACGGATTGGGTCGAATCGTTATTTAGATAATATCAAATTTAGCATATAAAAAAATCAAATATTTGGGCGAGAGCTTGAAGGATTTTCCGAGGGTTGAAAATCATAAGCCTACCGTTGGTATAACTATGTTTGGGGTCACGACTCCTTGTGTTAATTTAGTGAGGGATTAGTTGTCCGAAGAAGGTTATTAGAGGTACTAGACCACACTACAGGAGGTGTATTGGCTTATGACAGTTCTCATTTTGATGCCATCATAGAGACGAAAATTCCTCTCGTCTTGAGTGAGGGAGCATTGGACATGGCTGATGAATGGTGAGAGTTAGAGACGACGCACATGAGGCTGAAGTGAAAGAATGAAGTGAGTAAGAGGTGAAAAATTAGGATTGTAAACCCCTAAAACTTATATATATTCGGGGCTGATTGGATCGGTTTGGATTTTTTCTCACACTTGCAATCTGAAACGAGCTCATCGGAGTTCCCCTTCCAGAATCCAATCCAATCCAACCCATAAGGCCAATCCAATTTAATTTTTTTGGCTTCTGATCGGGTTGGGTCAGACGGGTTGATCGGATCGATCCGGCCCGTGTCCACCCCTACTTATTGGAATGTAATTTGTTCGGTGGCGGCTTCAGTTATGTCTTATTTGGTTTAGAGAAAAAAATAAAAAGTAGAGGGAAGTGTAAATTTTGTGTGTTGTTTGGTATGATAGAAAAAGAAAAGAATAAATGAGGTGGCGAAAAGAGAAAAAATATTTTTGGTCTTAACATATTTCTTGTGGTAAAAAACACTACTTTGTGGTTGTTTAACAACCCTAGTACTAGCTAGATGCCTAAAAAAGACAAAACAAATGTATCACTCATTTTCTCCTCAATTTGGATAGACCCAAAAATATGTGGTGGGGCTCACCAAACATGCGGTTGGTTCTCCTCTCTCTTCTCTAACTCTCTTAGTTCTCTTTCTCTCTTCCCAAACTCTCATATATCAAACATAGCTGGACTACTGTGATTCAGTCATAGTTTTTTTTATATGTGTGAACAGATTTAAAAGTAATTTTTTTTGTTATTACACCTCTTTCAAACGTTACTCTCTTTCACTGCCATCAACCAATCAAACAACGACCACCTCCTTCATCTATAATACATGGAATTCTCTAGTTTTACAATGGAGCAAGCAATGCAGCGGACCTTAATTGCACCTTGAAACCATTTTTTTAGGGAATGAGAATAGACATTAGTCAAAAGAGCTCTCAAGAAAACACTAACAAACAAAAAACTGCGGTTTTTGGTATCAAACAATCCTTGCCAGCATAAAGAAGTTGAATCCCTTTGAAAAAATCAAGCAAACCCACAAACAAAACAATTGAGAGTGAGGCAAAGCTTGCATTCAAACCATTTTCACTCATAAGCTTGGGGTCAAGGTTCTTGTCTAGCTGAAAATAGGGAAAAGAAAGGGAGAGACAAAAGGTTCGATACTGGTGGTATGCGAGAATGACTCAAAGGTGGCCACCATATACTTAAGTGATTTGGCAGAGTGAGTACCTTACTTTATAGGGCTAGGGCTTGGGTTGAAATTTTGAACTGGCAAACCTCCTCTTCTACTGCAATATACTCTCCCCCTATAGGATCCGCCTAAAAAATTTGATCCCCATGTAAGGGTTTAAGTGAACCACTGCCCTCATCAACCAATAACGATAGGAACTGATTTGTCTAACATTGATGGTTGAAAAGTGTACTTTTCACCACAGTTAAAGCACAATCCCAGAGTTTGACGTTCTTGCATTTGAGCGGGTGTTAGTCTTTTAATGGGTATCGTCAATAGTTTAACTTGTATGTGGTATGGTTTGTAGTTTTGGGTGGGAATTTGTGGGTGTGTTGGATGGGTATGGGGTCATATATGGAGATGTGCGATTATATCGAACAACTGATGTGTGTGTGTCCTTAAGTTTTGATTCAACCAATTTGACTGAACTAATGGCCAAAGAGACATAGTAAAGACGCAATATCGATAGTTCTCTATTAATTTCAACACTTAAACCATACAAGAAATAATTTAATAGTACCCAAGAAATAACCTCTCCACCTTGTTTGTCAGGCGCTCACAGCGACACGGATAATCTGCTATTGTTGATGTTTGCCTTAGCTTGAATAGTTCTTGTTGTGGGTTTCTATAAGTAGATGGCTCGAAATTGCTACATAATGCTCTAGTAAAATCTAGCAAAGAGGTGAGTTGGGAACTGTGAAACATCCATTTGAACCATCATAGGTTTCATGAAAAAAAAAGGGATCAGATCCAACCTTTATAATATTGGTGTCTGGTAGAGGCTGAAGTACTGTTCTGCCTAGAAAAACCAATTCAAGGGATCAGTATCATCAAATGAGTTGAGATGCAAGTTGGGGGGTTTGGGTGCAGCAACATGTGAGGAAGAGGGAATAAACCCAGGTTGATGAATAAGGCACACAGTAGCATGTCTTGATGAAAATGACGCAAAACCTGATGGAGGGTGTGGTGGTATAGGCGTGGTAACATCTCAAATTATACAATTTTGTTTTCAAATGTTGAATAACTAACCAATTAGGCATGGTAGTGCCAAGTCGTGCACTATATTTTTCGTGTTCATTAGCATTCTCATTTGATAATTGTGAAGTGTTTCAAGTTAAGAGAAGTGATAGTAATAAAACGCACAAGAAATGGGTGGGTTTGAATTGTGTGTGTGATTTTTAAAATTCTTTTTCGGTTATAAGTAGTAATTAGTTTCAAATATTTTTCAAGAGTGTATGCAGCGGAAATTAACTTAGAACTGAAAAGTAAAGCACGCAGAATATTTATCCTGGTTCACCCCCTTAATCGATAGGGCTACGTCCAGTCCTTGACTTCACCAAGATTTTCACTATTTGATCAACATAGTACAAGTATTCTACATGACTTCTCCTAGTATTCGAAGGACTTCTCCTTGCAAGTATTACACAAGACTTCTCCTAGTATTCGAAGGACTTATCCTTACAAGTATTCTTTAGGACTTCTCCTAGCTAGTATTCTACAGGACTACTCCTGGTTCTTTTTCAAAGTCACTTTGGGGTTCTACAATGATCTCTTCAAAAAAAGTTGGGTAGAAAAATGAAGAACATTTCATAGAGAGGATATAGATTTAGGTTCTTTGTTTGAGTTGTGTGTGAATAGGATAAGAATAATACTCTATGATATCTTCACACAGGCGGACGACTTAACTCAATTTAAGATGGCTTTGAGCTTTTGAGTAATGGCAAGTAAAAATTTCTACTGTGGGCAACTTAGAGAGCATAAGAGATAATTTTTTGTTCAAGTCGCCAAGTCAATCCGAATGCTAAGTCCTCTATTTATATCTTCAGTAGGATGAGCAATGTGAGCTTGATGAAGATTTGACGAACGAATTCTTAAGCAGAGTTACCAAACATACTCCTCGGGCAGACGTACTGCTTTGGATGAGTTGTCAAACAAACACATTGTTGAGAAGCCAGATGTACTCCATAGTCGGATGTGCTCCTTCAGATTTGTGACCAAACTTACTCAATTTTGGCAAGTGTACTCTTTTTGTTAAAGCATATTCAAACACCAGACGGACTCAACTTGTCAAATTTATTTTAGTGTTGAACGAGCATAGCTTCCCAAGTGTCTTTAAATGGAGGGCTGTCTTCAGTAAGTTGCCGGAAGTTCTCCACTTATTTGCCTTTCTTTGAACTTCTGCATTTTGATAATTCCTTGTAAGGAAGTATGCAGTTGTTCTTCAGGTAGATAGATGTTCCTGAGTATGAAATATTCAAAGTATTAGATCATCTTTATCCAATGATATTAAACCTAGAGTGAAATTGTTATTTATCAAAATATATAAATTATGAAATCGTTTGAATCTAACAAGAAGTGTTTGTGAACAAGTTGGAAGGTTTTGGCATAATCATGGAATGAGAGTATGTGAAGTTTTGCATTATGTACTTGCCTTAAATCTATTTTGATTGCACTAAAAGAGAGAAGTTAAAGATAAGCTGGTTGTGTCTATGTGTTTTTTTAACATTAAATACTAAAATGCTTGGATGATTTTTATAAAAAAATTTAAATTAATAATTTCCTCATTTTGTATAAATTTTCTTTTTTTTTTTGAACAATAAAATATGATTATGTCTGAATAAAGAGACAACTTTTGTGATATATAATAACTATACCTATAACCAAATAAATTATGGTGGGTCCTTGCATGACAAATGTTTGAGTCTTTGAATGAGTTTTATATAGAAATTTAAAAGCATTAAAAATGTTTAAAAAATAAAATTAAATATATGGGTATGATTTTACAAGAAAATGCATTTATTTGATTTTTTCAATAACACTTACATTATTTTTATATGTATATTTTAAAAAATTATATCACCCAATTTTAATGGGTAGTTTAAGAAACTAGTGGCTTTTTAAAATGGCCCTATATCAAAGATTTTTTGTCTGATGTATTTGTCTTTTGATTTTATTGTTTAAACAAATATGTATTATGAATTGGTATTTGACAACCAGTGTGAATTTCAAACAAGTTTTAATTCATATGTTGTGCATGTAACTTGTATCCAGGTGCTTTATCCATTAGTAATTTCTAAAGTTTTGTTCTACTTAATTATTGAGTTTACATATATCTTACATGTCCTCCCTTAAGCATTTTATACCTGTTATGATCAAGTCAACATATATCATGATCTCATCTGTTAATGGTTACAAGATAAGATGGAACAATTTGAGGTGTGTTAATATGTATTAAGTATTCATGGTTAAAGATGGATTAAGAGATACCACTTGAAAATGTGGCAATTATTTATCATCACATAAGAGGTCAGGGGCATGGGTTTCGCACAAAGAATGGACGCAAGAGATTAGATGGGCCACATGTATCAACTAAAACCATCGATGTTAAAGTGCACGGAGGATTTGTAGGTAGGATACTGATGAGGTTTTTTTTTGGATGGTAAGTACCATTTGTTTGATGAGGAGCCTCAGTTTAGCAATGATTAGAATCAAATAGCCAAGAAGTTGTGGAGACCCAACATTGGAGTTTCTGCAATGGGGATGTTGAATGCAATAGAGCTTCCAGCCATGAAATGAGATTTCACAACTGTTGCTTATTGTGCGGCTAAATATGGCTTAAAGAGTAAGGACAAGAACAGTTGTGAATTGTCTTTCTCCAAAGTGGAATGAGAAATACTCTTGAGATGTTTATGACCCTTCTACATTTATCACAGTTCTTTTGATAATAGCCAATTACATGAAGGAGAGAATATGTCTTCATAATGGTATGTCAAAAAATATTAACAACATCTATAAAGTTATTACACAATTTGCACATTATAATTAAATATCCCATTTGATTTTACCATCTAATTAACATATTCTATTTTTCATAATTTATTTTTTCCACTTGCAATGAACAATTAAAATTTTGAAAATGTATGAAAAAAATTATAAAATTTTTGTATATTAAGAGGATGAGCTTTGGCCCGATGATAAGATTGTTGTCATGTGACTTTTGCAATCACATATTTGAACAGCGTAACGAGTCATTTATAAAAATACAAGGTAAAACTATCTACATAAAATATAATATGGGTTCAACCCCCGCTTGAGAGTTTTATAACACCAATTTACATTTTTTTAACTTATTATTACAAATTACAAATTTAAATTTATAATATATATATATATATATATATATATATATATATATATAAATTTAAAAATTAAAACAGGTCCCGTGCATCGCACGGGTTTCATTCTAGTTTTATGCAAACCTTTACAATGAATGACTCAAAGTGACATTTGATCGGTCAAGAGATTAAATTTCAAAAAAAAAATATGTTATGCAAGTACAAGAAATAAAAATTAAGTGTTATTACATAATTGTATGAATTATATTTGTAAACAAATTTATCAATACATAAAAAATATTATTTAGAGTGGATTTTAAATAACATTTGATAATAATTATTTTTAATGATTTCATGACATCACATAACCATTTTTAATATGTTATCACGATATTTAATTTTTTACTTATTTAAACTAAAATAACCTTTACAAGGTTTTTAAAAACAACTCTTAGAAAATATTACATATAATATCAATAGACCGGTGCAATGCACTAATATGACAGTTAATTCGGGCTGGCCAGGTCCAAACATTGATATTTAAATCAAGGTATGGTAGAACTACTCTCATCTTCTTCATTGGGATAACTCAATGCTCGAACCTAAAATCATTCTTAAGGTGCTTTCATTGACTTGTTTCCCTTGTTGTAAATTCTGCACATCTTTGTCTACTAACTGCATATATCAAAGGGAAGTAGCACAATTCAGATTCTTTGTCACAAAACAAATGTTAATTAAACTTCAAGCACATGGAAATCAATCCTAATAAATTACTAATGTAATTTAATTCTAATTTGTATAGAATGTTTATCAATTTACTTACTATCAACAATCAAGCGCTGACACTCATCATTGCTGCTCGGATTTTTTCAATTGTGTACTTCATCAACTTGCACGCATCGAACACTATGTTAGGAGGGAGTTGTGTTGGAGTTTCTTCAACCAATATTTGATATGCAACTGTACCAAGACACCTTCTAGATCCATCATCAATTATGGGCCTGCCACTCAGCCCAGACCCATCAGGAAAAATGGCAAAGCCCGAGGGCAGAAGGATGCCATAATCTGGATTGGAGCCACTCAAGACTAAATTCAAGGTGTAAGGTTCAATAGGAGAATAAACCATGTATGAGCCTGTAGAGTCAGTGCAAGTCTCTTGAACTATGATCTTGCTTCTTTTGCTACCATTTGCACTCTACAATGTCATTTACAAAAAAAAAGGTTGTTAGGTTATATATTTCTATGAGATATATAATATTTGATGTGTCAAATTCTAAACTAAACTACCAACTTACATTGGCACGAAGTAAAGAGACAAAGTTGGCAGGATCACGACCAATTGCTATGCGTGCCAGTTCTTGAACCACATCCCCGTAGGTGAAAAAGTCCCACTACAAATTCAACAAAAGGTTTATAAGTTTAATGGATAAACTATAGAAATCAAATCAAGGCCAAGAATCAACCATTAAAGCATTGGAAACCACTGCAAGTTTCTAAGTTTGATAGGTGGGTCGTGACTCGTGAAAGCCCAAAGTAAAAATGGGCCCATGAAACATACATCAAAAGAGAATGAGACAACAGTTGGTTACGAGTCACAAAATGTCTTCAATTTATTTTATAACCAATGTGGGACTCCACGGTCAAAGAGGTACAAACTAATTTATTTTCCCACTATCCACATATGTATACTTATCTTACTACAATCATATAAGCATTAGTTTAAATGGTATACGGACCTGGTTTCTCGAGTTCTCATTTCGAAGAAAATCAAAGAGCCTCTTGGGAGGAACCGAAAGCGAGAAAGAAGTTTCAGCACTGATAACAAGACCGATAAGTCTTCCCGATCTGTCAATATAGTTTCTGGTCATGACCCTCACATCATCAAATCCACTTGGTGGTGTTATCTGGACTGTCCAAACATGTGGTGGTGGGGAAGCACCGACATAGTTGCAATAGCTCTGCATAATTTTCTCTGCCAAATTCATCAAGCTTTTTCTTCCTTCAAGAGTTATCCCTGTATCATATGTATAAAAGGATTGAAATTCACAATTAAGTGTTAGCCTTTATTAAACTTTGATTAAAAAAATCTTAATAATGAAGGGAACAAAAATTTGAAAAGGATAAGGTGTCATATAGCACCAAGGTCCCCTGGTTGTATGTTTGCTGCCATTGTGTAAGCAAGACGATCACATTGTCTGTCTAAAGTTGCTATCCACCGTCTAACTCCGAAGGCAAACCCAGAATTAACTAGATGTTTGAAGAGATCATGCTCCTCCCTGTCTTCAACATCTACATGTTCAGTCCATGTAACCTGAAGAAAACAATTAATTGGTTTCAATTATAGAAGATGAAATCTTAACAACAATATGGTGAATCGATGAAGAAACTATTTCAGTTGAAATAACACCTTTGAGAAACCATTTGGCAATTCTTGAATCATACAACCAGAGGGCCGTCTTTTGCATCTCGTGGCAGCACCAGGTCGCATATTGTCCAAGGAAATATCAACCACCGCCCACGCCCCATCAGGGTGATGCTTACAATACCTGATGAAATAACTGTCACGAGTAGGAACAAGATGGGACAGCACTTGGAACTCTACTGACATCTGAAAAGAATATAAAATTTTATTACATGAAACAATGATTTCCCAGAATTGATTCTATGAGAAGAGAAACAGATCCAAACATCCTATTAATCAATTCTCTCGAGCGGTGAAGAAAGTAGAAAAGAAGGAAAATTTTGCATACCGCTTGTAAGGCTCTGTCATAGCTTCCTGCCTCACCAGTTGATAGGATTTCAGTTATCCTTGCTCTTGAGACAATATTGGCAAACACAGTTGACCATTGATTCTGAACATTATTTTCAATAAAAAAAATAAATATATATAGTATATATATATATATATATATATATTTAGAGGTGAATTAATATAATTGTGAAAACTAATTGTTGAGAATATTTAATTATAATACTCACCACATCCATAAGGATCTCAATAAGGTTATTAGGATTCATGATAACAATCATGGACTCCCTTGAAGCTTCAGATCTAAACCCTAAGGGTCTTGGACCTAGCCCTACAGGAAAAGACCTAACATATTCTTGTTGATTTAGAATCTCAGCATGGATTCCAGGGATCCATAAAGGTCCTCCATCATGAGCCATCTTTGTAAATTCCTCCATTGCTGCAACTGCAAGCTTCACAATACATGCTTTCTCAGATTCAGTAAAAGGAACTGTGATTATTGACCTTTGAGGGTTACTCCCACCATGCACTTGCATTTCCATGCTTGATTGTGGAACATAGTTAACATTATCAAGCGAGAGTGAAGGCGTTGGAGTGTAAGGTGGTGGTGGCAGGTTAGAAAAGGAAGTCCCTGCAATTCTTTTAGCATTTTTTGCTACCATTGTCTCAATCTGAAAGTAAAACAAGGAAAAAATTTAAAAGACCTTAGTTTAGTTCAACTAAGAAGAAAATGAGAGATAACAAACTGTCTAGAGACAGAAATTATGGTATGTACCTCTTCTTTCAATCGAGCATTCTCAAGCCTCAATTGCTGCTGTGCAAAGGACATTTCACCAACAGAAGGTAAGCCTCCACAGCCAAGGCACTTAGCCTTACTAAGTTCCTCCTGCGTTCTCGCCACAATGCCATGTGTCCGGCAAGGCTGATGTGGCACGCTCACATGTAATTTTGAATTAGTATTTATATTACACATGTATAATTAATATTTAAAAATTAAATTAAAATTGTTAATCAAAAATAAAAATCGTAAAAAAACCCTTGATCACGAAAATTTATAAGTGTTCTTCATCTTCATGAGTAGATGGAGAACACTCATCAACCCATATATTAAACCCAAAACAAAAAATTCACCCTCCAAAAATAGATTCAGTTGGATAAATGCATATCAGTTTCTTCATTGAAAAATGCATCAACGAGCCCCCCTCCAAAAAAATAAAAATAAACAAACCCAGAAAACCCTCCCTATGTAAAATCTAGAAAAGCTAGGAATTAATTAAGACTGTAAATGCAATTCTACATAAAATGATGGAACATTTTCCATGAATTTAAAGAGACCCTCCAATTACATAAATAGAAGAAAAATATGTGAATTAAAAGCAATTGAGTTTACCAATCAAACAATACTAATCCACAACACAAACACAATATTGCAACAAACAATGGAAAGGGTGAAGAGTTGATGAAAGAAAACCTACCCACCACCTTTCTGACCAACCCATGTCTACCCATTCCATATCCTTTTAGAAATATCATTGATTTCAAGTTTTGGACGAAAAGGGAGGAACTTTCGATTCCGTCGAAACCATACAACAAAACTAAACCCCCAGAATGAACCCTGAATCTTTGAAATTCATGTTTTTTCAGATTTGGAGCGGTGAAGAGGGATGACTATTCTTGATGGTTACGATGCGTTCTGATCTTCTTAGAAGGTGCATCCATGTCCGTGTTGTTCCTGGGTTTGAAGGTTTTGAAGGGAAAAAGAAGAAGATTTGGGAGTTTGGAGAAACAAGGTTGAATTTAGGGTTTTCTGGGTTTGTTGGTGTTGGAGTTTTGGGCTTGTGTTGGTTTTCGACTTTGGCAATGTCTTGGTATCTTAAATTTTAGATTTGAGTGTGAAGGCTTTTTTTGGGTATGTTTTTCATCATGGTGATAAGGATTTTGAGTTTGTTAGTCTTCTTTGTTTTAGGAAAGGATGCATCTTGGGTGACGAAGACGAAAAAGAAGAAGTGAAAATTGAGTGCATGATGATGGTGAGATGCAAGAAATATCGAGTGTCAATGTATCAAAATTTCACATTTTAATCTTTTCATCTTGTAATATTAATGATAAAAATTTTAATAAAATAATTTACTCTAATACAATAATATTTAGAGTGCGGAAAATTATTTATTTACACTAAAATATACCTTCCACCTTGACAAAAATAAAAGGAAGAAGGTGAGAAAAGATAGATGATTGATAAGATAAGAAGAGAGATAAGAAGAAAATTTGATGAAAGTTGTATGAAAGAAAGAAAATGAGTATGAGCTGTGTAGAGCGAACGCATGTTGATGTTGAAAAGTAAGTTATAGTTTAATGCAACTATCGTATAAGCTTATAGAAGTTTTTTCCCTTACCCTCATCTGGGTGTGCTTGTTTTGGAACCAAAACTTGATTTGGGCAGAATTCAGCTCGAGCAAATTGCCAAGCTCTCTCCTTTGCTTCTCATCAGGGTAAGGGCACTCCTTGAAGAAGCTGACAGGAGCATAATTTAAAAACCAAAATGCTGAGAAAACAAAGTTATTCATGAAATCATGCATGTCTTATTCAACAAAAAAGAGGTGCATTGGAGCCCTACCTTTCCATCTCTTTTATCTGGTGCTGAGTCACGGGTCGTTGGTTGGAATCTGGGACTTGGGCGCCTTCACCGGAAGCAGGAGGAGCTTCTGCCACATTTTGAATAGTTGCAATTTTAGATTGTTGATCACCATCTTCGTTGTCACCCTGTGATGAGGTTGATGGTGTATGTCGGGATGATGGCATGTCACACTTGACTTGTTTACTTTCAAAGTTCAACATTGTTTCCATGATGGTCACGTGCTTTCCTAAAACAGTCTGAAAAATGGTTTTTATTTTATTAAAATAAACATATCATGCGTGTTTGGTTTAGCTCTGGTCTCTGGAAAAACTACAAAATATAGTTTCTGGAATTGTTGTGCTTTAAATGGTGACACAGATATGTGAAGACAGAAAATTAAATAAGTAATGTAGGCACTTATAAGTTAATGTTTAAATAACATTCCATAATTATCAACTTAATTGATGATATATAGCAGCCATCTATGGGAAGAGACTGCTACACCATTTCTGACATGAGGACAAGAAAAAATTACATATATATTTGTTCACGTCTCAGTTACATCTACACGGCCAAGAAAATATAAGAATGAGAGAGAGAGAGAGAGAGAGAGAGAGAGAGAGAGAGAGAGAAACAGAGAGAGAGACAGAGAGAGATGTTGAGTGAAGTGATCGAAGAAGAAAAATTCAGAAAAATTGAGATTGAAAAGAAAATAAGTGCAAATGTAACAGAAACCCAAAATTCTTTTATATATACGGTATAAAAATGTCAAATTTTCAGTGCTTTAAAATTCATGTTCCTGTCTTTCAAGCTTCAATCTTGTATGCAAATTTTATTCAGGAGCAAAATCACGAAGATATTAAAGATAGAAAAGCTCACCCGAATTCCTTCTAAGACCGACACCGCTTCAGAAACACTGAACTAATCAGAGAAGCACTACCTCTTGCTGTTGTGAAATTCTCCAGTCACTCACCCCTATTTATAATTGCAAGGGCCAAACGCGTGGGGCTTGAAATATTAATGCAACCCTAGAATTTTGTGCATCACATTGAAACTAGTTATTACATGGGGTTCTTACACGCTAAGACTTAAATGGATGA
This sequence comes from Acmispon strigosus, assembly GCA_030819835.1. Lineage (NCBI taxonomy): Eukaryota > Viridiplantae > Streptophyta > Magnoliopsida > Fabales > Fabaceae > Acmispon > Acmispon strigosus. The sequence continues at coordinate 37,177,861 of JAUAMA010000007.1, forward strand.
ACTTCTGACTTTTGCTTTTTTTTTAATGCTCTTACGGTTCTTTGACAAAGTTGCATAGATGATTCACAACAAGTCAAAAGTAGATTGAATGAAACATTAATAGTGGACTAACATAAAAGGAAAATAAATAATGGATTGTATCATTCATTGCGACCCTAAGTAGGGATGACTGTTTCCACAGGAAGTTGGGGATCCCCACAGGATTGCCCCATTTAGGCCCTGATCTTGGGGATTTTTTCCCCGTGGGAATGAGGATGGGTTCGAAAGCCCCTTGAGACAAATTTGAGGACAGGGATAGGGATCATAGTCCCTGCCCTGTGGATCCCGCCTTGTATACATAAGTAAGAATACCATAATAAACGTAATAAAAAATTTACATAGAATAAATAAAAACTTATAAAGGGCCATAAACACAGGTGAAGTCTAGGGTGGTCTCTTTTTTTTAGGACTATCGGTGATCCCAGGGCCAATTTGGTAATTTACAATATGCAAAATTTACTAGGGTGGTCCCTTGATGACCCCGATTGGAACACTATTACTAGGATGGTCCCTTCCCCTCCATCAACCACCGCCGTCACTTCCTTCTCTCATCAGATTGTGGTGGTTCGTAGTGGAGAAGAGGCGAATTTGTTGCCAAAGCAGAAACTAAGTAGTAGATCCTCTTCCTCTCATGGCCAGGATCACGGTGGTGGTGCTCGTTTCCCTTAAAATTCAGCGAGGTGGACACAAACATCATTTACAGGTCGGAGTTGCTCACCGTAAAACTTCCAAATCTGTTGCTGGAGCAGAAACTAAGTAACAGATCCTCTTCCTCTCGTGGCCAAGAGCGCTTGTTTACTCTGATTTTTGGTAAACAAATAGAGTCAGGTAAAACCACAAGAAAATCCAAATGTTGATAAAGAGGTTGGATTCTGATCTTCTTACGGGCTCTAGGATATGGAAACTCTCTAGTGCGTGAAACGTGAAGTGGAGTGAATGAAGGGGTATTTGTCGAAAGTGGTTCGATCGAATTGGATAAACAGTATTTAAAAGAAAGATTAAAGGTAAAAAGTACTTCAAAGAAATAAAAGGGCTAAAACTGCATTGAATTGAAAGTGCAGGAAAATATAAAGAGTTTTGCATGAAATTTAAAGGTGGTCAGTCGAACTCGCTCAGTCACTCACGTTTGACTCGTTCCTCTTGCTGTGTGTCGCAGTTGCTTGGACTTATAGCATTAGGGGTTGAGAATTAATGTTTATGGACGTGTTGCAAATGGAACGAAAGACCCCTATTATGTGTTTGTTTCTTCTATTTATAAGCAGAATCTCTAACTGATTGCAACGGTTGAATCTTTTGAGCCTGACGCGTGTCCTATGCCTGCTTCTTTTCTCTCCACGTGTCCTGCTCGACTAACTGCCAAAAAATCTTTCCGTCGAAGAACAACTCCATGCACATCAAGGCTTCAGTCGAAAACAAGTCTAACACTTGTCTGTTTTAAGACCTTATCTCCAATATGACTTTGACTTTGACTCAGCATGTCGTCTTTATTTTAGTCGAATATTAGAAACTATCTTATCAACCTTATTGAAATACCTTTCAGTTTGGTCGAAATCATCTTACTGTGTAACCTTTGACCAATCTGAGACTTGGAAAAAATTCCAGGCCAACAGCGCGGTGGTGATATCTTTTTCCCCCTCAAACTCAACAAGCTAGCCACAAATTCCATTTCCGAGTTAGTGTCACTCACCGTAAAATTGCAAGTGCTCGACTATAGGCCTCCTCTAATCAATTGCAGCCAAATTGTCAATAGTTAGCACTTCAAATTGCTCTGGAATTAGCTTTGCTATGATTTTGATAAAATCTTTTAACTTCTTTTTAGATACTTTATATCCAGAAGTAATTTGTGCCAACTCACTGGCCTCTTGATTCTCAACTCATGGCACATGTTGAATTTCGACCTCGTCAAATTTCCTCTATAATCGAGAAGCCTTAACGAAATACTTCATCAAATTCTCGCTTATATACACTTGTACTCCTTAGTCAACTACTTAACCACCAACTCTGAGTCACCTTTAATCGCCACACCTTTTACTCCTAAAGCCAATAGAATTTTGAGACCAGCAATCAAGGCTTCATATTCTGCTTCATTGTTCGAGCAGGGACCTAGATTCTTGAACTTGAACTTTGTACGAATGTCTAGAGGCGAAATTATTGAGATTCTGATTTCTGTTCCTTTTTGGTGCCTTGATCCATCTAAAAATAGTTTCTAGGGCTTTAGCATAACACAAGTTTCTTGCATTTCGACTAGGGACTGTTCGGCTAAGAAAAATGCCACAACTTGGCCTTTCATTGATTTTAAAGATGCATATTTCAGAGAATACTCAGTCAAAATCAATGCCCACTTACCAATTTCAACTGTGTAAAATAGTCTTTGACATCATGTGTTTTATTATATCAAAATGGGAAAACACAAGTAAATCAATTGACTTAGTATAATATTTCAACTTAAGGCAAGAAAAGTACAAGAAAAGACAACTTTTCAATCAAGCTATACCTAGTTTCTCCATCGTTCAACATTCAACTAAGGTAGTAAATGTCCCTTTCGACGCCATTTTTATCCTCTTGAGCTAACATGCTTCCTATTGTTTCATCTGATGCAGAAATGTACAATTTCATAGGCCTATTGGTTGCAGGAGGAGCCATAACAGGAGGATTGGTAAATAACTCGTGATATCTTCAAAAGCTTCTTGATGTTCAACTTCCTATCAAAACTCCTCTTCCTTATTTAGTCGGATTAATGGCGAGAAACCCTTAGTCTTGCCACTCAGGTTTGAAATAAACCTTCTTAGGAAAATTATTTTTCCCAACAAAGATTGCAATTGCTTCTTTGTCGTAGGGGGTTGAGTGTTGAAGATGGTTTTTGCCTTGTTCTTGTTGATTTCGATGCCCTTCTTATGGACTACAAAACCAAGAAAGTCTCCTGCAACAACGCCAAAAGCACACTTAATGGTTTTCATTTTTAAACCAAATTTTCTCATTCTTTCGAATGATTGCCGGAGATGGTCTAAATGGTCATATCTCGATGTAGACTTAACCACCACATTTTCAATATAAACTTGCATAAGTCGACCAATTAAATCACGAAAAATAGTATTCATTTCCCTTTGGTAAGTAGCACAAGTATTTTTCAAACCAAAAGGCATTACTACCCATTCATATGTCCCTAATGCACCAAGACATTGAAAGGAAGTTTCAGAAACATCATCTTCAGCTATGAAGATTTGATTATAACTAGAATACACATCTAAAAGACTTAAATATTTATTGCCAACTGTTGAATCGACCAACATGTTAGCAATAGACATTGGATATTCGTCTTTTGCAGTGACAACATTCAAGTCCTTGAAATCAATGCATACTCAAAGAGTACCATCTTCTTAATCACAGGACAATATTTGTAAGTCAATCTACATACCTTGTAGTTATGATGAACCTTAAAAGTCTTTCAATTTCTTCTTTCAATTTTTCCTTAAAAGTCTTTCAATTAATTCATGTTAAAATGCATCATAATGTCGTTGAAGATTTTCTTGCTAGGATGACCAATGCAAGTCTGGATTGGAGGACGAGATATGAGACGTAGTGGTTAGATCATTTAGTTTTTTTACCATAAGATTTGAGATTCGATCATTGTTAATGAGAATGAAACGTATTTCGTATGGCTAGCTGTTTACCGCTTAGTGCAAGCATTCGTGACGAGAGAATTAATTACTACTATCAGTTGTAGATACCATGATCTCAAAAATGCAAGTCTAGATTGAGGATTTTCCCCATACCCTTTCCGAAGAGTATGAGATGTTTAGGATGTTACCCGGAGAAAAGATATTAAATATGCAAAAACGGTTCACACATCTAACAAATAATTTAATTTCTCTTGGAAAAGATTTCACTAACAATGATTTAAATTTAAAGGTTCTTAGATCTCTCATAAGGGCTTGGAAACCAAAAAGGTGACAGCAATATCAGAAAAGAAAAGCTTATCAAAAATGACATTGGCTGCACCCTTTGGAAAATTACAAGAACATGAATTGGAGTTAAGCTGCTTGGAGCAAAATGAAGGACTTGAAAAGAATGTTAGATCCATTGCGTTAAAGACTAAAGCCAAAGTCTATGATAGTTCACAAGAAGAAGAATCTTAATCTGATAGTGAAGAAGATGATGAAAATATAGAAGCTCTTGTAAAGAAGTTTGGTAAGTTTCTGAAAAGAAGCAAAGATATGAAATCAGGTCAAGTCAAGAAGTTTATAAGGAAGAATGAAGCATCAACTTCCAGAGAAAAATTTAGTTGCTTTGAGTGTGGAAAACCAGGACATGTAAACAATGATTGCCCTTCTCTCCAAAACAAGAATGGGTTCAAAGACAAAAATAACAAGAAGGACAAAAGGTTAAAGAAAGCATACTTTGCATGGGAAGACAATGAAGTAAGTTCATCTTCAGAATCTGAAAATGAAGCAGCACGTCTCGCTTTGATGGCATCACATCATTCTGATGATGAAGATGATGAGGTTAGTAATGAAAAACCTTCTTATGAAGAGTTACAAAGTGCTTTTGATGAATTGCATGATGTTTGCATAAAACTTTCTAGATTATGTGCAAAACAAAAGAAGATCATTACATTTCTAGAAAATAAATCTAAAAGCATGCAAGATGAATTAGATGAAGTTAAATCTAAAGTAGACATTCAAAACTTTCTAGATTATGTGCAAAACAAAAGAAGATCATTACATTTCTAGAAAATAAATCTAAGAGCATGCAAGATGAATTAGATGAAGTTAAATCTAAAGTAGACATTCAAAACAATTGCTTATCTTGTGATAAATGTACATCCCTTGAATCAAAGATTGTTGAATTAAGTCAAGTTATAAACAACTATGAAAAAGGTACAAATGATTTGGATATTTTGTTAAGTAATCAAATACATGCTAATGATAAAAGAGGTCTAGGATTTTCTGATCATGGTCATTCTAGAGGAATTAAGAAAATTACATTTGTTAGACCAAGTAATTCATGTAACTTTGTTCAAACAAGAAAGATACATAATCATACTCAATCTTGAAAGGCATACAACAAGAATTATTTCTGTTATCCTAAAAAGAAAATGCCTAGGATAAAACCTACATGCTTTTATAGTAAGGACATACTCCTAATGCATGTTATATTAGAAAATTGGGTATATCAAGTGGGGAAATTATATGGGTTGAGAAAGGAACTAACCTAAAAGGACCCAAAAATTATTGGGTACCTCGAAAGAACCATTGATTTTCTTTTGTAGGTGTGCTTGGAAACCTAATGCTAAACATTGTTATATAAAGATTAGTTATAACAAATCATATGATATTGGTAAGGTTAAATTTTAAAAATTATAATAAATTGAAAATATTATTGTTTACTCCCTTCCCTGCCTTCCATTCTTGCCCATTGATAAGTGTCAAATATGCATAGTTTTACATCCTTTAATTGATACTTATCTTGATCATTTAATGAATATTCTATGTTAAACTCCTCTTGTTAGATTCAAAAGTTTTCATTTAATATATTTTGATGAATAACAATTTTGCCTAAGGTTTAATGTTGATAGATAAAGAATTCCCAACACTTTGAGTATTTTATATTTCAGGAACATCTATCATTATGAAGAGAGAACGTCTGTCTACCCTTTGAAATAATATCAAAGGCAGCACGTCGAAATGTGGCGAAAAAGTGGATTGTTCTAAGAGTACATCTGAAGCGCACGTCTGTTGAAGAGTACGTCTAATGACTCTCAAAGAGAATGTCCGTAGAGTTCGTCCGGTCACAGGATAAAGAGAACGTCCGGCACAATGCTTCATGCAATAAAGGCAAACCTCGTCGAAGCATTTAATGAAGCTATGTTCACAGCAGAACCAAGAAAAGGACATAATAAATATTTTATTCCTCGTATCTGCTAGCCCTCTGACATTCCGTAAATCAAGCACAACTTTTCAGAGTCAACGACGCTAATCTCTGAACATCGATCACCTCAACGGTCAAAATCAAATCTTATGTTCAGAAGAAGGAGATTCTTACTGTTGCTTCCCTCTCGCATATAACGCTCAGACGAGCATATAAGGAAACTGCATTGAAGAACCATACGACGACTACAAGAACATTTAATGCTGCATTTATTGCTGTAATTAATGCGTAGCAGTTGCAATTAATGTTGCTACAGAGCTTCCAGAAGTATCTGTTGCACAATTAGAAGAAGAAATTCAAACGGAAAACTCTACAATCTTCATCAACGTGAATCCTACTGAAGATATAAATATAGGACTTAGACATCGGATTCAATGGCGACTTCCAGCAAACAAAATTCACAAGCTTACTAAGTCTTTCATCTGCAAATAGCTCTAAAGCAAACTTAGAAATTCATAAGTTATATTTTCTTGAGTTAAGTCGTCTGCCCTTAGTGTGAAATCTTCAAAGAGTGAAAAATCTCATCCTTCTTACACTATCAAAACAGAGAACCTACTTTCATATCCTCTCTGTAACTTGAACTTAATATTTCTACCCTACTCTTGTTGAAGAGGTCCTGTAGAAAACTAAACCTTCTTTGTAAAAGAACTGGGAGTAGTCCTGGCCAATGCTAGTGAGGAGAAGTCCTGTAGAAAACTTGTACGGAGAAGTCCTTCAAATACTAGGGGAAGTCCTGCATAATACTTGTACTATTTGGAGTGAATAGTGAAAAATCTTGGTGAAGCCAAGGACTGGACGTAGCCCTGTCGATTAAGGGGATGAATAAGGATAAATACTTTGTGTGCTTTACTTTTCATCTCTGATTAATTTTCCGCTGCACTAGTCTTTGAAAAGTATTTGGAACTTATATTTGTTTAAAAGAAAAGATTGTAAAAATCACACACACAATTCAAAACCCCCTTTCTTGTGTTGTTTTACTATTATCACCTCTAATTTTGTATATATTTGGAATTCTGCCAAGAATGGGTCTGTATTGGATTTTATTATGTTTTATGCCCATTTGTTATGCAGGAATGAAGTATTGGATGGATTTTTCATAAAGGCAGAAAGAGCTCGGCAAAGAATACAAGTTTCTGGTCGCTCAGCGACCCAGGACAACCACTCAACGACCAGAGAACCCTCTCTGGATGCTTAGCGATACAGAACAACCGCTCAACGAGTAGAACACCTTCTCTGGCCGCTCAGCACCCTAGGAAACCGCTTAGCGAGTAAGGCAGCTGGGAAAACCCTTCATTAAGGGAAACAGGTCGCTTAGCGCCCTAGCAGGGTCGCTCAGCAATTTAATTTTTGATAGTTTTAGAGGAAAAAATTGAGTTAGGAGAGGATCCTAGAGAGAGGAAGCAAGCAAGTTGAGAGAAAGGAAGGTTCTGAGCATCGAAACATCTCTGTTCAAGTGGAGACACGTCGCCGACATCGCCAAGCTTCCAGTCTTCCATATTTCTTCTTGTAAGCTTGTAGTATCCATGAATATGGATTGCTAAACTTCTCTTGTTGGGATTAGTTATAGCTTTTTGACCTCTCTGATGTATTTATACTGATATTCATATATTAATCAATGTTTCTATAAATGAGTTCAATGATTTACCTTATGTCTAATGCTTGTTTTAGTCTGATCACCTGAAGCATGATTTTGGATTTGATAGTGTAGTCAGAACTAGCTAATTGAATTTGAACTAGGTAATATCATATAATGAATTTAAGACCTAGAGATGGGGTTAGACCATTAGTCAATTAATCATCCATGTCTAATGCTTTCTATTAATTAATCGATCAATAGATTGGGGGTTAATCTAGCGGAATGATAATCTTCTACGTCGGGAGACTAGGTAGTAAGTTAAGAACTGATGTGATGAAACTAACATAGGGCAAGATTTATGGATGAACTCAGGAAGTATATTAAGGTCAATCATTGAAAACTAATCCCAACAGTTTCTTTAACTGCTCAAACTCCTATTTGTTATTTGTTTATAGTTTTGATTTAAAACAACTTCAAACAATTTTTCATTTTATCCATTGTTACGTTAAAGAACGGAATTTGTGCCGCAATTCTCTGTGGATTTGACAATACCCGTTCTATACTACAATTGAGTCTTGAAAGGGATTTTAATAGTAGTTAAGTGACACTTTATAAATTTGTTTGGTGAACAGTTTTTGAACAAGATAAAGACATGAAAATCCTTTCAACACCCATACAAAGAATGGCTTCAAATGACTCTTAATTTGCTCATCAGGTTTCTTGAAGAAATCATTCTCTTCCTCGACCCCACCCATAGTCATAACATAATAACATAAGGGGTTGTCTTCTGCCTCATCCTTGACATAGTAGTCATCTTCGTTCTCCATGAACTCAGAAATCCGGTCAAACTCAGCAGGGAGAGTTGACACTACACTGCAAATGATGTGAGATCATCCTCAAAACCTGACTGAAGTTATCAGTAATCAGATCCTCCTCATTTTTGACTATTGCTTCCTTATTCTTAGCATCCACATATTTAGGCAGGACCTTCACTAACTTCTTATCAGGATTCTATTGCACACGCTTCCCGACAGGCTGCAACCACCAACAGCCATGTCCCTTAAGTGTTGAGTGTCCATTTTCTTTCTTATGGGATATTCTAAACCACCACCAGCCATGACCACTAACTCATGCTCAGGGACTTGAGTAAAGCATCTCGACTTCAACTTTCTAAGTCTATTGAGATCATCACCAATTGATTCAGTTGTATCCCTCATAACACTAGTCAATTATTTAAGTCTTATTTTCGACTCACCCCTACTCATGAAAGATCCTCTCCAGCTGAATCCAATTGTGAATTAAATCAGGTGGTAATATGGTAAACCGTGTGAAAGCATTTTTCGTCAGAGAACTTGGGAAATATTTCATTTTCCAGTTTTCATTATTAGCCAAGTCTAATGCCTCTATTTGGTATCTAGCCACGTGCTCTACAGTTGACTCGCCGGAAAACTTAGTGAATTTAGGGACTTTCCAACCCCTAGGCAGTTCAGTTTAAAGGACATATTCTGAAAAAGTTGAGACGAAATATGGCTTATTTGAAAAACCTACATTAAAGCCATATTGATTAAGCAACTGTTCAACAATAGCTGCTATGTTTTGTTGCCCCCCAAAATTTTTCTGTCAAATTCTTTCTATTACTCTACCTGCATTCTCATTTCTATCAACCATACGCACATTTCCCAAATTTTGACCTAGGCCATTTCCTACGTTTACTGGCTCATTTTGAACTAGACTTTGAGGCACTTGGTTAACATGAGGTGCAGGAATATCTACTGGTTGAATGTTTTGAACATTGGCCCCTTGGGTGGCCCCAATTTCGACAGGAGCCCCAAAGATATAAGCAATTTGACCCATCTGTTTGGCCAATTGTTGGTAACTTGCAGTCATATTCTGGAGAATTAGATTAAAGACATCCCCCATTTGACGAGTTAACATGTTTACCATTTCATGATTACTATCATCCATTTGTTGCCTTATGGCTTGAAGTGAATTGTTAGTCAGATTATTCGGAATATAAGGCTGACGAGGTCCCATGTATCCAGGCTGGTTGTAATTAATCCGACCTCCATCATTGATTGAAGACTCTGAACCCTGGACGAAATTCCCAATAAAACTAAAGGGTGGAACATTTTCAGAAAACATGGAAGGATTTGTTTGCAAGCCATACACCAAAGACGTAGGCATCCCATAAGGAAAATCCCTCATAGGTAGGTACTATTGAACACGTGTGACACAAATCCCAGCCTGATAACTCCAACGGTTACCTGAGTAGCCATTGGAGTCGTTGGACTAGGAATAACCGCCCATGTAGCTGCTGGAGCAGTTGTAGCAATTATGGAGGCGGGGATTGGTATCTCTACTACTGCATACATAACCATAGTTTTCCCGGTTCCTCCAGAACTAGCATTATAATAACAACAATGTTGTCGTTATTGTTGTTGCTATTAGTTTCATTCTCATTAGAAACTTCTTGGTTTATCACATTGGAATTACCAAAGGAATTCATGTTTCTATTGCTGTTCGCCATGCTTAAAGTTTTACCACTTCTTAAACGCATAAACAAACAATTAATTCAAACAATAAACTCAACACATTCTTTTACAAAAATAAAAAACTTAGTTTCCACAAACATGTCCCACCAGATGTGCCAATTTTTTTACGCTGAATTTTGGTAAACAAATAGAATCCAATGTAAGGACTGGATACAGATCCTTTTTGTGGGTTCTTTAATGGAAACGTTTTTTCAAAAGTGTTTGATTAAGATTTTTTAACGTACAAGTAAACATATACAAATCTTGACCCAGAAAACAAAAAGAGAAACAAGAAATTATGAAAAACACTGGGAATTTGACCTAGATATTTTAAGAAAAAGAAGTAAATTTAAACAAGATTTAAACAAACAATGAAGAAAGACGTAAATAACCATGAAGAAAATTGTAGAACATTATGAAATTGCATTAATGTAAATGGTTTCACAATACATACTCTAATAATCTCAATATTTGCTACATAATCATTTTGATTTGGACTTTCTCAGCAATAAGGAAATTTTCGACTGAAATTGTGAACCCTCGACTTTAACGTCTGAAGTCTTAATCCTAACTGCCATCGACGACTAACTTACTAAAATAAAACACGTGTCTTTGACGATGCCTTCATCTACGACTTCAAGTTTTTCTACGTGTTATGATCTTGCACTTTCTTAATCTTGTAACTATTAGTCGAAATATGACTCTCTAGTTGGCTGAATGACCATTTTTTCAATGATTTCAACCAAATAGTAACCATAAGCATGTGTAGTTTCTTGGGTGTTGAAAAAAGTAAAAACATCAGTGTTCTAAACTTGATCAAATTTAGCGTATCTCAATAATTTCCATCCACTAAAATAATGCTCCTCCACCAAAGTTAACTTTGATCAATTTTTTACCTAGTAAAATTCCAGGCTAACGAGAAGTTACTCAAAATGGTTTACAAAAATAATCAATTTTCCATAAAATGAAATAATAAAATAAGTTAACAAAAGGCACTTTAAAGACGCACCGTTTTGAAACGAGAAAGAAGGGGTTTTATTTTTGGTTAACAGGAGGGCCGAAGTCCAACGAAGAGGGTTATTCATTCCGGCGAGAGCAGACACAACGATAGATAACAGTAAACATATTTCGCTCACTCTCTCCTTCGATCGCTAAATTTCGTATGAACCCTTTCCTTCTCGACCTCAAAAATCGAGCCTTTTCCTTTTTTTTGTTGATTGTTCTTCCATTTTGAGCCACTCAATTCGATGTCTTGTTCGTGTTGTGCGTGTTAATATTTGATTATTCTAGTCTCTCTGATTATGTGTTTTCATGAAACTACTAACGCCGAACTTGATAACGTTCTTCTTCTTCTTTGAAAATAGCACCCCATCATGTTTAATCTTAAAAAGTTGTCATCTTGATTTGGTATTGAGTTATTGATTAATAGCAATAGGGATTTCTACTTAGAAGAATAGGAGACTTACGGGTTTGACTATATGGGATTATTTTTCTCACTGCAATTTCTTATTTTGATTATTAATTTAGTTTTTTTTTATCTGCCTTATTATTCTACATTCATCTTCTCTCTTGCTACTGTTTTTTCCACCTCATTCTTGTGATTTTCTAATTTCGTTTTACTTAGGTTTGAGTAACTATGGCAGATGAAGCACAGAATGATCTGAAGGACGAGGTTCCCGAAGTAAGTTTTCCTCCTTTGGTTTTTGTACTTCTATGCAATCGTTTCTCTATGTATATTACCCTTGTTTGGTTATGTGCCTTTGTAAACAAAAACTTTTAAGTTATGTTCTATAAATTGCTATTTCGGAACAACACATGTTGGCTCAGTTGGTACGGACGGACCCCCTTCAGAAGGTTGTGATCAAATCTCGCTGCCAATGTGAAGACTGTGTTGATGGGTGATCTGTAAATAGCGAACAAAGGTCCTAGAGACATCCCGTGGCGTATGGTGGTGATCGGAGCCAAACCCACCCGAACTTTTTGTAACCAAAAAAAAAATTGCTATCTCGGATCATGGCATTTTTTGTCCTGTATTCAGTCAAACCCCTTGATTTATTGGCACTTCAGTTTTTTGGAGTTGTACTTCCTTTTACAATGCCGGAATTTCTTATTGCAGTTTGTGCCATTGGATCCTACTAAGAAGAAGAAGAAAAAGAAAATCACAATTGTAGATCCTGCTGATGATTCAGTGGACAAGCTGGCTGAGAAGACAGAAAATCTGTCAGGTATCCAAATGGAAATAAGTTTTTTTTTTTAATGGTTTTTGACTTTTCTCTGTTGCCTGAGGCATCTGTTATTGTTGATTCTAACTAGTGTTTCAATTCCAGTTGCTGAAGGGGTTGAGAGCACATTCGCTGGTTTAAAAAAGAAGAAGAAGAAGCCTGTAAGTCAATTGACTTTTTCAGTTAACAATTTTTTATTCCCGTTCAATAGCTTAAGTGTTTAAGGTAGCTAGTTTTTTTAGGTTTGAAGCAAATTCAAATATGATGCTTGTTGATTATAGGTTGAAATGAGTGCCTTAAATGATGAAAGTGGGGATGCAGTTGAAGATTTGGATGGTAAGCAGTCAGTTGAGTGCATAAAATTTATATGCCTGACCTTTTATAAGTCTTGCATGTTAATTCTACCAAATTAAATGATAAATTCGTTGCTTAGGTCACGTCGAAGAAGATGAAGAAGATGCCATATCCTTGCAACCTCGTTATCCTTGGGAAGGGAGTGACAGGGATTATGAATACGAGGAGGTATAAATCATTTTATATGCTTTGCTAAAGTATCCCTCTCCTTAAATTCTCATTGTAAAATTAATTTCTAATGCTCTTATAGTCACCGAGTTCCATAAAGGTTTCTGAACTGATTTTTCCTTTTTATATGATTCTGAATATCAGGATTGTAGTTCTTTGTGCATCTTGCCTTTTATGGCGCCATATTAGTTTTATAGGCTGTACTAGGGATCTTCGAATTGGCTGTTGTTTTAAAATCTTTTGTGTGCTTCAGATTTTTTAATCTTGCAAGCTTGTTAGCAATTGATCTACCTCCACCTTAAGTTTACGTTTGATTTTTTAGATTCTGAGGGTGCTTTATCCTTGTTGAATTAGGAAGTCTTTTTTGTGTGATTTATATTCAATTTTGTCAAAATTGAGACTTTTCTTAGGATCAGAGGGGGTGAAAGATCATCATAACACAGATCGCAAGAAAATAAGTATACTTAAAAGGAAAAAGTACACTTAAATATATACATAGACATATGCATAGAAAATAAGCATAAGATCCAATGCACACTCATTATACTAAAATTTCATAATCATAAGATCCAACGCAATTCATTATAGTCTTATAAGTCATAACATATGTTCTTCATAGTCATATGTAAAAAAGTTCGTAGCAAATCTAAAACACAAGAATATAATCATAGTGTCCAACTCTACTAGAGTATACTTACTACTCTAGAGTCTAAAATTTTAGATATCCACCCTAGTATATCTGGCAAGCAGCCCCAATCGGGATAGTCATCTTCCAGCTGATCATCCTTATCAATGGAATCTGCAGCTGCATCTACATCTTCACCTTCATCTAGGTACATCTATATAATCTACAGGTGCACTTGCACCACCAACACTACACTAGCTTCCTCTCATCCTTCCCCAACTCGATTGTCATCATCCAAATCCAAATTTGAATTTTGATCATCCTTAATTAATCATGACAGATACAACATCTTCATAGTTATTTTGCTCTTAATGGTTTCTCTTCATCAGTTTCAAAATTTGTTTTTTGTGTTGCTTATATGACATGCACAAATGGACTTAGGAATTTTTTTACCTTTGTACTATTTACCGAAAAGCTTAGTATATTCCTCCTCCTCCTCCTCCTCCTATTACTCCATCTGTCAGTCATTTTCATGCATTGCCAATTGCCATTTCTTCCAACGAGCTTTGTGATCGTCCAGAATCTGTTTTTCCTTGTCAACTTTTTGTTTCAAATATTTTAACCTGAATCTCATTCTCATGGTAGGATGGTGTTTTAAATCCTATACCATGTTGGGCAAATAAGTCACATGTAATGGAACTCTTCACTTTTTGCCACATGAAAACAGATAACATTGGTATAAAAAAAGGAGGTAACTTTTAAGCATGCATCCTCCCTCTAACTCTTTTTGAAATGGAGTTGATGGTAGCTTGAGATCTCACTCCCCTTTTATTGAAAAGGGTTGCAGGGCTCTCTATTTCGTTCCTGTTCCTTTTCTTGATTCACCAATAGTCATAATACCATTAGCAGGTTCTTCACCCTTTTTTGTGCTTGACTTCTTTATGAATTTTTATTATAACCCAGCAACAATGTCCCGCATTTGCTTCCTAACAACATAAGGAACAACTGGGCATGCTCCGACACCTTTCTTAGTCTGTGCTAAATGATCTTTTAATGAATTCACCCTCCTGTATAAACCTTGTCACTGTATTTGCTTTTTGTTTTTCTTGCATCCCCATCAGTAGATACCCCATGGTTCCAGGCCACATCAGTTCTTATTCTAGCGGCACTCTTATGAATGTTAGATCCTCCTCCAATGGACCAGCCACAGACCCACTACCTGCAGCACTTGAGGACATGATTTCTTCTACGAGAACAGAAGAAGAGCAGAAATGAAAGGCAAAAAAAGAGCACGAATCAGAACAAAAGAGAGATGAAAGAGGTGCAAATATGAAGAGTTAGGATCATATTATTTTGCAAAGCAGAGGAGTAAGGATTATACCAACATGATCTGCGAAACAGAGAGCACCAAAGAGAACAAACGTGTGCGTCAAAGTTGAATGGAGAAACAGGGCAAAGCTTTGAACCACTTATGACTGAGATTAAGGCTTTGAAGAAGATAGGGGAACAGGAGTTTCACTTTGTGCAAATGGGGAAGGGAAAGAATGGACAAATACTGAAAAAATTTAGGGATCTAGCAAACGGATCTGTGACACGTCCATTGAGATCAGTGTTCCCATGATCACGAAATGAAGAGCCTGTTCCTGAAGTGATTTGCGGAGGCTGCGATTCCACCTTTGATCCCGCACAGAGTCTGCCGAAAAACCATGGGATATCTCACAATCAATCGCACGATCTTTGTTAATATTGTTTTAATCAATATCATGTGTTGAATCGTCAGTTGATATTTGTTCTTTACAATGGCTTCATGAATTTTTACCTAAAGCATTTTGAACTTTCTCTGATTCTGCTTCTGCTTGGTCAAAAAAAGTTGCAATACCTTCTGATGTCTCCTCTAATATTGCGATATTTTTCTGCCTGGAATTTTTTCCCTTCTGTATTATAATGTTTTCCTGTACAGCTTCTTGGCAGGGTGTTTAACATTCTACGTGAGAATAATCCTGAGCTTGCTGGAGACCGACGGAGGACTGTTATGAGGCCTCCACAAGTTCTACGTGAGGGCACAAAGAAAACTGTTTTTGTGAATTTTATGGATCTATGCAAAGCGTATGTTAATAATATTATTCACCTGTTGACATATTCTCTATGCTGTATCAAAACTAATTTTTTTCTGGCTTCCATCCTCTTCTTTCGCTGATGTATTGCTACCTGATCTTTTAGGATGCATCGGCAACCAGACCATGTCATGGCTTTCTTGCTTGCTGAACTGGGTACGAGTGGCTCCCTAGATGGACAGCAGAGATTGGTAGTGAAGGGAAGATTTGCCCCAAAGAACTTTGAAGGAATCCTGCGGCGATATATCAGTAAGTATCTTGTAGTTATTTGCATTGCTGTGTATGAACTATTAAGCCTTTGGGGTAAAAGTTGATTTATATTCTGTTTTTTCCAGATGAATATGTCATTTGCTTTGGATGTAAAAGTCCTGACACAATACTTTCTAAGGAGAACCGTTTGTTCTTTCTCCGGTGTGAAAAGGTGATATTTCTATGTGCCCATAGTCTCTCTTTCTTCCTCTCACTTCTAGGCTCTCTGCCTACACTATTTGCACTCTCTCCTCACAAAGTAAGATGAAGGATGGCTTTAGGTAATTCATCCATTGAATTTATAGTCAATGATTTTGCCAAGTGGCCTTTGGTGATTTGAAGGTTTTTGGTGGTTAGTCTGTTAAAAAATGGTGATTTATTTTAAGTTCAGCTTCTCTAAATAATGTCCGATGTACATATTTTCTCGGGTAAATTATAGTGACCTCTATTGTGATGATTCAATGAAAATAGTCATACTAGTTTTAAAAATTTCTTGCACCCTCACTAACTTGAATTTTTATTAGACATCTTGTTCTTAAAGCTTGCATCTTGTTATTACAAATAACAAATACACATAGGAGGTAAATCTAATTATGGAAACTAGATAGGAAGTGCTTTTGATTTTATCAGATCTCAAGATAGATCAAAGTAATTTGCCTTTTCTCGCCGGTTTACGTCTTCAATTGTTTATATTATGTTACAAATGACATGAAATGAACAAATCATTATGTTTATTTGATGCTAGACATAAGTTTCTTTGAGTATTTTCTTTTGTTGGTCAGTGAGAAGTCATTGTCCTCTTGGATATCTTATAATTCTGATTTGTTACTTGCAGTGTGGATCAGGAAGATCAGTGGCTCCAATCAAAGCTGGTTTTGTTGCTCGTGTTGGCCGTAGGAACGCGGGGACATGATTTTATCTTTTTTGTTGTTTTTATCTGAATCTAAACGTGTGTAGACTGGCTGGGGGAATGAACCATTTCCAAAAAAAAGTTTAGCCTATGATGTATACTACTGGTACTTCAGAATTCAGATGAGTTTATTTCAGTACATTTTCTGCTTGCGTTTGCGTTCGGTTTAGATGAATGATGTTCCTTTGAGACGGGTTGTGAATGAACAAATAAAAAACAACGCAGCTTTAATTAAATAAATAAAATCAAGTAACTTATTGTCTTGAACAAAATCAAAATCTGTAGTACAAACTCTGAAGAAGGATGATAGAGACAGTGAGCTGATCGGTGATGGTAGTTTGGACTTGAATAATGTTGTGTTCACTGTTCTTTCCCATCTCCATTTAAGTTAATTTGAAGAGAAATGAGTGATATGATATGGATGTGATAGGAAATGCAGACAGAGAAAAGAAGAGAAAGATGGTGAAAATGATATGAAAGAGAGAAGGGGTGTGGATGAATCATTACTTTTGGGATCTCAGGGAGACACATGCAGAAGAATGGAGCTATTTTCTAATGTTTGTAGCTAGAATCAAGAATAGAGAAGTGTGTATGTGTCACACTATTTCTTTGTGTCAGGTCTGGTTGAGTCTCACGGTTTGAAATTTCACAAACATGTCACCCAAGCAAATGAATGATGTTAGTCATAAAAAAAATTAATTTAATCAATTTGCTTGACCCGGCCCAACTTTTTTTGCCACGGGTTGGTAGGGTACCATAAATTTTTTAGGATGTCCTTCATTCACTTTTTAAGTCATTTCAATTGTCTATTTTGTTTGGTTCAAAGTAAGGATGGAAGACGAGACCTCTAATGATATAAATAAGAAGAATTTGGAAAAAAAACTAAAGGGTCACGTGGCTCATGAACTAAAATATACAACTTATTTCCTACGTCCATGTCATTACTAGCTCATTTGGGTTATGTGTGAACACTAAAAGAAAGCCTTGATTTTGAAGAATAACAGTCATTTAATGCAGCCTTGACTTTTTGAAGCGCCCATTCAATTCTACACCTCCTTAACCACCCATATGGTCTTTTCAATGCAGCTAACAACCTTTTAATGAGGCTCTGACATGATTCACACTTGCAGCAAGTGTGCGGCCATTGTTCCAAAACAATGAGTTTTGAAATTCAAATAATTTTGAAATGTTTTCATTTCCCGGTTAATGTGGCTCAAGTTGCTATATATATACACATCGTTTCTCCACTCCAAATCTACAATGTAAGAAAATGGCTTGGCAGCATAAAATGGATTATGAATAAGGTAAGAAAGCAATGAGGAATCACCGCAAGCTTCTCCCTCGAAAACAGAGAAAGAACGACGATGGATCTTTGAATTCTTTCCACAGACGACGTCAAATGTTCTTGTGTGAATCTTGGACGGTGGTGCTCTCGGCGGAGCAGTGGCAGAGCTCAGCCTTACTCCAGTATGATTGAGGTGGAGCCTTCGTGTTGCGGTGTATCGAGGGAAACATGCAAAAGACATTCCGACGCCCAAGTCAATGTTGGAGCAATGAGAGTATCTAAGAGCTCAGCTCAAACAAGTAAGAATGCATAGCAAACTTGTTATGTAAGTAATGAGTGGGAAGCATCCTAGAAGGAATGGTGAAACCTGTATTTATAGGCGTCGGAGGTGTTCCAGGTGATGAAGACAAGCTCTTAGGTAGGGGTGGGAATAGGCCAGGCCGCCGACAGGGGCCTATGGCCTGGCCTATTTAAGGCCTGGCCTAGCCTGGCCTGTTTAATATAAAGGCTAGGCTCAGGCTTTTTAAAAAGCCTATTAAGCTAAATAGATCAGGCTTAGGCTTATAAAAAAGCCTATTAAGCCTATCAGGCCGGCCTGTTTATTAACATCTTAATTTAATATATTAGTTTAATAAAATATACAAAAAAAATCAAAATATTAAATTAAATTTACATCCATCCAACCTGTCACCAGTTTTAGTATTTGCAGAAAAATTAATTTTACCTTTTTAAAACTTGTCGATTGAAAAACATGGTTGGCCTATTTAGATGTAGGCTTGTTGGCCTGCTTAGATGTTGACCTGTTTAGATGTAGGCTAGTTTGCCTATTTAAAGGCCTTATTCGAAAATAGGCCTGTAAATAGGCTTCAGGCCAGGCCAGGCCAGGCTTTTAAAAAGGCCAGGCCCAAGAAAAATAAAAAGCCTATGATAGGCCATAGGCCAGGCTTAGGCCTTAAATTTTTTAAATAGGTCAGGCCTATTTACGCAAAGCCTAGCCTGGCCTAGCCTATTCCCACCCCTACTCTTAGGTGAGGCTTCCGAGTGGGAGTGGTTGTATAGCCGAGCAGCCATGCAGCGCTTCCCTCAGCCTTTGTCTGAGCCGGTCGGATGAAGGACCACTAAGTCGGGGGTGCTCGTTCCTAGCCTAGGTCGTGCAGGCTACCTCTTAGATGTGTGCTGAAGAGCATCCCTTATGGGCCAGATGCCGCACCGTCAGTTCATATGATTGAAGAGCCGGCCGGAACAAATGCAATGTGCAATCTTAGTTTATTTTCGGAAACAAGTGGTTTCATCCCATGCCACCCATATCACAACTAGAGAGATAGTCTGAAATATGATGAATGATATGATGGAAAAAGAAGAGATAAATATTAAGAAAAAGTGGATAGAAATAAAATAGAACAGAAAAATGAGTGTAAAATATACAATTTATATATTTTCTGTGCAGTGGTTTCCATCAGTAGCTTGCTAGGTACAAACCAAAATGGTGGAGTTTCTTGGTTCCTTCTTTTAAAGTGTAAGTTTAAGGAAGCAATTAGCTAGAAAAAAATACTTTCAAGGAATAATTTGTTTTCTTAGTCTTTTGAGTTGGGGAAATTCATTTATTTGCTTATCAGAAAAATTATAACCTTACATAAAAAATTATATTTGCGCCCTCAAAATTTTGATTGAATCTCTGTCACTGTCAGTGTCACCAATCCACCCAAATGTGGATTTAGTAGGACTTCCAACTAAAATATCAAAAGTGGGCTAGTCCAGCCCGACACACTTTTTTATGGGTCAATATAGGTTTGGTGCATTCCATCTTGTTTGCCCACTTTGTCACCCCTACTCAAGTCTCAAGAGGATCAAAACTATATAACTTTATACTTTGTAAGGATTAAAAACGAATAAGATTTTAGAAGGGACTAGAACTAAAACATGTATATTTTACATTGGGCAAAATATTTGAATTATTAAATTGTGTTGTTGATTTGTTTTTAGATTATCATTTACAAATTATGTGGGATGGTTTTGTCTATGAAAATGTTATATAGATATACAATTTTGTGCATTCAATTGACATATGCACTAGTGGCAATTTTTAATTGTCGCAAACATTAGTAGCACTTTACTACGGTTAAAAACGGTCACCTATGTAAATTGAATGTCACCACCAAACCAAATATCTATATATCAGTACTCTTTTTTCTATTGTGCTATGTAAGATATTGTTACATGAGATAATGTAACGTTGCATCTTAATGATGTAGAGTATTACCTACTAATTATCATTATTTTCTTAAATTAAGTCAGACTAAACAACTTCTGCCTTCAAATCTTGAAAAAGGAAAGGTGACTCTAGGTATGTTAATCAAACATTATTGGTTCTTATTCCCAAGATTAAGAATCCTTTGAATGCAACCCATTTTAGGCCTACTAGCCTCTGCAGTGTGCTATTCAAAATTATTACAAAAATGTTGGTCAATAGGATTAAGCTTTTATTGCCTGATATTATTTGCATGTCTCAGAGTGCTTTTGTTCTGAGACGTCTAATAATTGATAATTCCTTAATCGTGTTTGAGTGCTTTCATTTTATGAAGAAAAAGATAAGTGGCCGGAATGACATGATGAATCTTAATTTAGATATGTCAAAGGCTTATGACAGTGTTGAATAGCCTTGTCTTGAAAGTGTGTTATGGAAAATGGGTTTTCCAGGTGTAAGACCCTGAACTTTCAAAAATTAAATTTATTTAATTTTTCACTTTTAATCATTTGTTTGTTTTAGCTTAAGTTTTTGTTGATGTGGTTGTTATATGATATGTGATGTGACCCGTGTTTGGATTATATTATGTTGCTTTTATTATTGTGATTATCATGTGATAAACTCATCGAGAATATGACCCTTGCACCTTTATTTCTTTGTGGATGTACCTTGGGCGTCTCCACCAGGATATGGACGACGTTTGGATGAGTGTCTCGTACGGGGGACATCCACGTACCTACTAATTTATGAGGATGAAGCGGCATCCTGGGAAGTAGATCACCACTTCTAGAGGATGTCGTACACCGAATGAGTGATTTAGACTAGGGCGGACCCAACGGGATTGGAGACAGACTATTCTATGTATTGGAGGACCTTACGTTAGCCTCTTCCTCCACATACCTACCTTGGTAGTACGGGCGCATCGACCTCAAGGACGACAACTGTACCGGAGACTCTATCGATCGTTGCTGTAGCGGGGCCATCCACAGCGGCAGCAGAACCTACTCCAGGGGCGACGCCTATGAAGGGGGAGACTACCACCCCTCCCTCTCCTTACTTACTATACTTCAGCGTCACCAGAGCATTACCGGATCATTCACCCGGCGTATGAGGTGACCACGACAGTTAGGATCTATCGGATGAGATTTTCCTCATCGAGGATACTGAGGATGAGGCAGATTTAGGGCTAGAGTAGGAGTCCGAGGAGGAGGATCCTGAGGAGCTGTGATCGTTGGTGTGTGCGTAGCTAGGAGAAGTAGACGTGGGTAGAGATGTCACTGTAGCAGGATGACGTACATAGAGTTTGATCAGCTGGTTTGTATTCTTTTTGGGGATAAGGTAGGTTTCAATGCATTGCTTCATGTGTAGTTTTCTCTGCGTGGTAACTACATGGAGTATGCCAATCTTGTGAGAGTGTCATGTTTTGAGTTTTCATGGTTGAGGTATATTCCTCTTTTGATGACTTGTGAAGTGATGCATTATTATTTTCTCGCCACGAGCGAATGACTTGATGTTAAACGTATTATGGTTATGTATGGGTATTATATGTATTGCATGATATTCAATTATGTTTGTAAAGCAAAGAAAAAAAAATCGCATTTTTATGTTTATGAAAGATTATCAGCAAATTTATTTAAGAAAAGGTTACTATTGTAATCCCTCAGAATCAGGGTATTACACCGGGCTCATGGGTTTCCTTGATAATGAGTTGTGTGACAACAATTAATTTTTTCGATTTCGTTAAATGGTTACCCTCAGAGCCCCTTTGCTCCACGTCGTGGTCTCCGCCAGGGGGGTCCTCTTTCCCATATCTTTTCATTATGTGTGGTGAAGTTATTTCTGATTTAATTAATAAATCTGTTTTATCTTCTGCTCTTCATGGTATTTGAATTGCTAGAACTACACTTGTTATCTCTCACTTGTTGTTTGCAGATTGCAGGGTTGTATTTGGTAGAGCCATCATTCAGGATGCAGAATGCATTAAAAACATTTTTGCTGCCTACAAACGTGCTTTTGGACATATGATCAACCTTGACAAGTTGATGCTTTCATGTAGCCGAGACGTGCCAGAAAATTTATTTCATGAACTTAAACAGTTGTTGAGTGTAAAGGAGGTTGAGATCTACGAAAAGTATTTGGGTCTTACGACCATTATTTTGGAAAGTCAAAGACCCAAATTCTTAACTTTGTTAAGGAGAGAGTCTGGAAGAAGCTGAAGGGTTGGAAGGAGTGCCCCCTCTCTCGTGCGAGGAGGGAAGTCCTTATCAAATCTATGGTACAAGTTATTCCCTCATATACTATGTCTTGTTTTATTCTTCCTTGTGGTTTATGCAATCAGATTGAAAATATGATAATCATATTTTTATGGGACGGTGATGTTTCTCTTCGTTGTATAGATTGGCTTAAGTGGGAGCGTTTGTGTCGTTCTATTTTTAATGGTGGCCTTGGTTTTAGAGATTTTAAATCTTTTAATTTAGCCTTGGTGGGGAAAAAACTAGTGGAGGATCCACTCTTGTCCAGATTCTTTGTTTGCTCAGGTTTTCAAGGGGGTTTATTTCCCTCGTTGTGATGTTTTGAATGATAAGAAAGGTTATCGTCCTAGTTATGCTTGGTCAAGTATTTTTCGTACTAAATGGGTTTTTGAACAGGGTGGCTTGGGGAAAATGGGGAGAGCATCAACCTGTGAGTGGATAACTAGATACCCAACGACGCCCGTCTCCTTTATCATGAAGACTTGGCGGCTGATTTGGGCCTCAATAGGGTGTCTCATTTCATTTTTGGGTCTGACCCCCGTTTCTTGGAATCAGGCATTGTTTCATCCGAGTTCCGTGCACTATATTATGGTTATTCCTTTTCCTCTTCATGCTCATAATGATCATCTTATCTGGCCACATACTATTGATGGCTTTTATTCGAAAAAAATTTGTTCGCAGTGAGCTCTTGGCAAGGGAGACATCATCTTCACAGGTGATGTTGAAGCCTTATCTTGGCCTGGCTCGAAAGTGTAATATCTTTCTTAATCTATGTTCAGCTCTATTTGAACTTCATCAACATTTTATGTATACACTCTTTTGTTTCATAATAACTGCCCAGAAATACAAAAAACACATGTATTAAGAAATGCAATTAATTTTGTTAACTTTTAGAAAAATATTATTTCTTTTCTTATTTTACCCATCAAAATATATTTTTATCTTTCCTCATTTAACCTTCTTATATGGGTATTATTTGGAAAAACAACTATTAGTGCTCTCTTAAAATTAAGTGGACAAATATAAAGTTAAAAAAAAAAATTCTTTCTAAGTGGATAATTACTTTGAAATGGAGAAAGTACAATAACTTCCTCCTTTATCTAATAGAAACAATTTAACAAGGAAAATGTTGATAGAAACTCAGAGTGAGAAATGAAGAAATCAGAAAAGAAATTTATGCGATAATGTGATGTAATAAGAAGATAAAGAAAACAAAAGTAGAATGTATGTCCAATGTCTCTACTGTTTGGGTTCTTATATTCTGTTATCCTAACGACACTTGTAACTTGTTAACAAAGTTATGGGTAGTTACCCGTTCTAAAAAAGGAAAGGTGGTTGAAACAAGTAAACAAATCAACATTGTAATATCTGTTAATGAAGTCTTATATTCTGGTATCTTAACGATACTTGTAGCTTCTGTTAACAAAGTTATGGGTAGTTCCACGTTCTAAAGAAAGAAAGGTTAAAACAAGTAAAAAGTTGACATTGGTGTTATATTAGCATCTTGTCTCACCCTTGCGTCAATATTCTGGGAAAAGGATTAACCATTCCAAACTTCGCAAAAGTTGGGAAGGTGTTTCTTTTTTCTTCTCTTTGAATGTGAAAGTAATTCTCACAAGCCATAACCATTTTTCACCACAATGAAGAAATTTTCAAAACGATCTATAACCATAGAGATGGACCGTGCCGTGAGGCAAATGCTGAAGCTGATTGAAGAGGATGGAGAATCATTTGCCCAGAAAGCTGAGATGTATTACCAGAAGAGGCCAGAATTGATTTCTCTGGTTGAAGAATTCTACCGCGGTTATAGATTCTTGGCCGAACGTTATGAACACGTGACAGGTGAATTGGGGAAGAACATGCCTTCTGATCTCCAATCCCAAGCTTCAGGTATTTCAGACAACGGTTCTGATCCGCCCTCGACTTGGCCGTCTCCTTCTCCGAGAAAATTGGGGCGTCGAATATCTAGCAACCGCGCTGCAGGCTTTGATTTCTTTCTTGGCTCCGGTGGGAACAACAATGGTTATGATGCACCCCTAAAAGATGGAGACGCGTCTTCTACTTTGACAGACTCTGATGAGGAATTTGATGATGCTTCGTCTTTCAATAGTTGTTCAGGTTTCTTTGCCAATGCAAGTGATCAGAGCATGAACAGAAGGGTGATGGAATTGGAGATTGAGCTGCGTGAGATGAAAGAAAAGCTCTGCAGTCATGAGGAGGAACGCGTGGAGGGTTCTTATAGAGGGGGGAGAATTGAGAATGCTGAAAATCATGTTCGTGCCAAAATTAATGCATATGAACAAGAATTAAGGTATGTGAATGAGAAGTTAAGACTCTCGGAGAAGGAAATCGGTAATCTAAAGGCTGAGCTTGAAAAATGCAGAGCAATGGAATCAGATCAGTTTCATGCTGCTGGTGCTGAATTATCATCACCAGAAGAATTTGAGATGGAGCTAAGATTCGCCAAAGAAAAACTTGAGTCTTCAGAAATGGAAATTGCTTCATTGAAATTTGAGGCAAGTAAATCATGTGAAAGCATTCAGCAATTGCAGTATCAGGTTAACTTGGCTCAGAAGGAAAGTACTACTTGGAGAACAAAATTCAACTCTGAGAGAAGAGAGAACAATAAACTCCAAGAAAGGCTTGCACGGTTGAAAACTAGCCTAGCAGAACGAGATCATGAAATTAGGGATTTAAAAGGTGCTTTGTCGGATGCAGAAGTGAAAATCTTCTTTCAGAAAGCACAGGTGAAGTCTGAAATGTCCAAATTGATGGGGGAACAGACTCACATGGAAGAGAAGATCAGAGAATGGGAAATTCATTGCCAATCTTTGGAGGAAAATATCAGAAAGGTCCTCTCTGAAAAAATAGAGATGGAGGAGACACTCAAAGGTGAAATTGAGCAATTAAAGGAAGACAACAATAACTACATGAAGAACAGTATAAAAGATCTCAATGGGAGCATTGATGCTTTGAAATTAGAGAGAGATGATCTCAATGCAGAAATTGGTTCCCTTAAGGAAGTTTTAAATTCCAAAGATAATCACATTGAACAAATGGACATAAATTTGCAGCAGTTAAACATGGAACATGTGCAACTAATTGCTGGAATGGAAGAGGCACAAAGACAAGTTAGAGAACTAAAAACAAGTTCTAAGGAACTAGAGGAAGAGATTGAGAGGCAAAGGGTTGAGATCTTACAAGGAGCTGAAGAGAAACGTGAGGCCATAAGGCAGCTATGCTTCTCACTTGAACACTACAGAAATGGGTATAACAAGCTTCGGCAGGCTTTCATGGGACATAAGAGGTTCCCAGTTTTGGCAACCTAATATATCTGCATGGTTGCATGTGATCTTGCAAAATCTACTAGTATAACCCTACCCTTCTTTCCCCTTATACATTTTTTTTCTTTTCCTCATCCTCACTCCTCTGTCTGAGATGTCTTTCTTATACTTTGGGGTCTAATGTATATAACCCAAGGTCATGAGAAAGTAGAACTTAGACATGGTAGCCAAAGTTTCATGGTTTGGTTGACAAACCTGTTAGCATGTGCTGGTTCTAAGTGTCATCCGTTCAGTTAGGAAACTGCATATTGAGGAGAGGACTCATGATAGAAGAGATTGAAAAACTGGCTAGGTTTGTGGTCCAGTTGTAAGATATCTGTATACCCATTTCTCTGTTGAGTCATGGAAGTCAATTTTCTGTTGCAGTGCATGTAAAATTCTGTGGTGGATTTTCCAATTTTTATGCTGCTTTAATTTCTGCAACAGCGAAGATTTAGGCCTTAAAAAACACTCTATCCATGAGTTATAGGTGATTGATTCCTTAGATGATACTATATTTTTTTAATAATCCACCTATTATCAATAATAAGGTATATTACATATTTATTAGTTTTCAATTTAGAGTGGTCTTTCACAGGTGAAAGACGTTTCCTACCTATGATTGCAGGTTTCTTTCACCTAGAAAACTAGTTCCCTAATTTATCTAATTACATTTTACTATTTTTATTAATTATAGATTCTCCCCAAACTTTTATTTCATACCAGTTTTAATCTCATCCTCACTTACCCAAACTCATCTAGACTGCCACCTCTGACCAGCCGCCGAAGCTCCACCACCTCTGACCAGCCACCGGAGCTCGCCGCCAAGGTTGGGCGCTATCTCACATCCAGCCACCGGAGCTTCGAACCTTCATGAACGATGATTCGCCCTCTCTATCGATATCCTCCTCTGATTCCCATCCTCGACCGGACACGAACATATTGCTTTTTTTACCCTTGGGTCTCTTAGCAATTAGAACGTAAAGGAGACGACGTTGCAGAGATGGTGCGATGGGAACTGGCGGCCATGGTGCTTCACAATTTGGCTGAGAGATGGTGCGACAGGAACTGGCGGCAATGGTGCTTCACAATTTGGCTAAGACAAAGTGGCTGAGTACGAATGGCAGCTAACACCACAGTGAGACCTAGTCAGTTTGAACTACAAACGGCAGACGACAACAGATCGTAGTCAGAAGGTGGTGGTGGTAAAATATATAAAATGGGATGACAAGGGTAGTATACAAGTAGAAGATGGTTGAAACCTTTCATTCAATCTTGTTTTGCTCATGTAAGATCAGTATTTTTTGCCAAACATTATCATATTTCTAAAAACCCTTCAATTTTCAAGTAAGATTCCACCGCAGAATCGAAAGCTGGCGGTGAAGGAGGCAACGTGGTTTCCAACCCGCGGCAGCAATAAGTTCCCACAGGGAAAGCTGGTGATGGAGTAGGGAACACAATTTGGGAGCCAAAGTAGAACTCTAATGTTTTTGGGTGAAAGAAGTGAATTTTAGACAAATTGCTTAATACTCCCTCTGTCCCTAATCGGACCCCTTCAAAAAAAATTGATGTCTTTTAATATAAGACCCCCTACTAATTTCAAGAAAAAGTTATTAAAATTTTCCATATTTACCCATTGCATTTATTAAAAGAGAGTGAGATAACATTAAAGAGATAGTATGATACAATTAATACAATGAAGAAAGAGTAAAGAGTAAATATAAAAGATTGTATAACTTTTTTTAAAACCAATGCATTAATTAGTTTCATTACATGTTTTCTTAATAAGCGTAATTATCCCCATGAGCTCTTATAATTAGGGACGGAGGAGTAGGTTGCAAGTTACCCTTTCAGTGCTTTTTTTGATACAAAGGGAAGGATTTATCTCCTCTAAAGTGAGTGGAGTCACTTTAAAAGATAAATTCAGTCTTCACACCATTAATAGTGCTTATCTAATTTGAAAAGTTAATAAAAACAACTCAATCAATGGTGACATGATTTTACCATGCTCACTTTAGATGAGTTTCACCCTAACCCTAAAGGGAAAAGGTTTTTCATGGGTCAAAGACCCATTAGCTATTTCAGCTGAGATAACACCTTTTACATATTAAGATATAATAATAAACTATAATGACCACTTGACCCAAAAAGAGTGTTAATTTTCAATAATTGCTCAATTTATTTCATCAAAGTTGCATGAACTTACAGTTTAGTGACACGTGCATAATGGACGGCCACCACAATAAAAACGATAGCTGAAGTAGTAACCGACAAAACATAATTACCAAGTTTTGGTGGGTTAAATGCTTGAAAGTGTTAAAACGAAGTAACAGACAAAATGTGGGAGTGGACTACACCGCAGGGATATACATGATTCTGAGATAATTACAATGTGGAAATGAATGTATATTTGACGCAACAGAAACTTGAACAGAACTAGTGTTCCTAAGATTACATGAGATGCATCACCTACATGACAACTCTACAGTGTGTCTAGCAAGCTACAATAACGGTGTCGCAAACTTAACAAGAAACTTGCCCATTCTCCAGCATCTTCGAAGCAACAAACCTATAGATGCACTCGGTCCAAGTCAGCAAAGCATATCAATTAAGCATCAGGTGGAGGGGGGGAAAAGAGTAAGTGAGATGCAGCAGGAAGAGCCATCATAAATAAGTTTAAGGAATACCAGCAACACATCTTTATTGGGTGAAATTAAGGTAAGATATACTAAATCATGTGGATCTTACTCTAAATTTGATGGGTCTATATGATGAGATGCACATAAAGTTCACATTATAATGAAGTGTTAAAACGAAAAAGGGAAAAACCAAGATAAAAAAAAAGCCACATAACCAACCTTGAAGGCTTTAGCAATTGCCATCAACCTAATATGGCAGGCACCAGATACTTCATTAGTCATCCCATGCACTATCTGCTGCTCCGTCTCCTTTAATGTTCGAGGCAGTCATCATAAATCTGTACTTATCTTCAATGTTAACTGAAGCAGCTCCCGATCCAAAGTGTTTGGATAAAGCAATATTTGCCTCTCTTTGTGCAGCTGCTGCTTCTTTCTCCTTTCTTCTAGCAACCTAGAAGCCAACGGCAGAAAGTCAACTGTGATGCACAAGGTTGAAACAACATCCCCAAATTTGAAAGTGCTTGGAAGAAATTGAGCACCAAGGACACAAACCTACGACACCTATTTATACTACTAATCTAAGGTCAAGTACTAGTATAATATAAGTACAAGCCCAGCCCACTAAAACAACTAACACCATAAGAGTTCTGAAACACTAATTGTCCATTTAGAATACCTTTAAAATATGGGTAAAAAAATTCATGGATGGGGGGACACCTATAAAATTATATTGAAAACTCATTCCTTCGTTTTTCATTCACATTTTTAAGGGTATTCCAAATGGACCAAAAGGGTCCTAATATACAAGCAGAATAAATAGTGTACCTTTCCAGTTGCAAATGCTACGGTATTTCCAGATTCAGCATCAGCTATTGCTTTCCTTATATTTGCCACGAGGAACTAGAGCAGAATTATATCAATGTTAAAATCAAGAGGAAAATGTACACATGAAAAAAAAATCCCCTTGAGAGAAAAGGAGGATAGCAAGTACCATGTCCCGATCAGTATAAAATGAGGTAGATAG
Source organism: Acmispon strigosus (assembly GCA_030819835.1). NCBI lineage: Eukaryota > Viridiplantae > Streptophyta > Magnoliopsida > Fabales > Fabaceae > Acmispon > Acmispon strigosus. Next base: position 37,207,345 of record JAUAMA010000007.1, read on the forward strand.
GCCGGTTGATCCTGCACGCCCTGTCCTTCCAATCCGGTGTACATAATCTTCCATGGTCTATAATTGAGGCAGCCAGCTTCAGGTATGCAATTCTCAAGAAAATTAAATTTGACAGCAAAAATACCAGGCAAATGAGATGCCAACATAGCAGTAGCAGAATGGCAACCCACTAACTGCCAAAACCCCATACTTTTTCAGATAACTATTGCCTACTGGTTTACAGATAAGAGTCAGTCATCAAGTAGTTTTTGTTAGGAGTAGAATTGCATAAACCTTTGGAAGATCTAGATTGATGACATGTGAAACTCCTGTGACATCCAGTCCACGAGATGCAACATCAGTGGCAACCTGCATAATAAGGTATCACTGATTAATATGGTTAATAGATAAAAAAAATCCCAAACTTTTGCAATGTAGTTATGTAAAAAATGCAGAGCATTCAAAATTTAGCTAGAATTGCCTGAAGGAAAAAGGAATGTACAATATTAATATCAAAGGTCCATGTGTTTAGCATGCAGACAGTGCAATGCATGGAACTTTAATCAGTTCAGAAAGTTGAAATACAAGATCGATTTTTTTAGAAAATTCAGAATTCAGATTATAACAAAAAACATTTAGCACATGCACTTTCTTTTTTTCCCTTGTTGATACAAGAAGAAGTTTCATTTAACGAAGGGAATACAACAAGCCAAGGCTGCTTGACTATATTTTGGCAAGTAACACCTGGCTTCACTATATTTTTCAACAATATTTTCATAACCATAAAATATCTGTTCAAAATTATTAGTTGCAAGCAGTGACGGATCCAGAAATTTATAGTCGTGGGGGCAACATATACATATAATTTTAAAACATTGAAAAGATAACATATTACTATTAAAATTTAACTTATATACCATAAATGAGATACCATTTTAAGATAGAAGATGTTAATGTTTGAAAAGTGTGTGGGTGGAAGAAGCATATTTGAAAATAATCTAACTAGCTAATATGTTAAATATGCCCATGACTCAGCTCATGAAATCACAATAATTACAAATAGCCCGCTTTTTATTTTCCACAATTATTTTTGGGTAAATTGCATTGACCTCACCTAAGGTTTATCACTATTGCAATGACCTCTCCTTTATTTTGCAAAATGGACTGACGTTGCCTTCTTTATGCAAAATGGACTGACCTTGCTTTCTTAATTTATAATAAATCTTATGAGAGATCATCACAATAATGATAAACCTCAAGGGAGGCCAATGAAATGTCTCCAATAAAATAAAACAGATTAGTATTCATATAAATAATAGAGAGGATATCAGTGTTGTTAAACTTTATGAGAGATCAGTGCAATTTACCAATTGTTTCTTATTTTCTTTTAGTTTACAACACACTTGGGTCACAAGCTCATACTCTAGTTAAAAATTAAAATATATGGGTGATGTTCATAACTGTAACAAACTCAAATTCAGAAAACAATAAAATATGCCAATTGGGTTATCAAGTTGTAGCCATGGCTGAATGATGTGGTTGAAATATTTGGGAAATCCATTGGTGTGCAAATATTAAGGAAACAAGAGATAAGTGAAAATGGAAAACGTTAATAGCCTAAAAACTCTAAACTCTAAACTCTAAAGCCTGGGGGCAATCATATATATTTACTACTTCAATAATTTTAACTGGGGGCAATTGTATGTATTTACTATTAAATAATATTAGTGTTATACTGTTTTACAAAAAAATTAGTGGGGACATATGCCCCCATAGTGATACATGTGCGTCCGTCCCTGGTTGCAAGAAGTCGTGAGACTCATGACAAAAAATTTTAGAGAATTACAGAATATAGGAAGAAAATGGTGAAGTGATAAAGCTGGGGTATTGTTCTCGAGAAATGTAGTAGAAAGTACCAAAATGCTGGTAGAGCCACTCCGAAAATCATGCAAGGCAGCCTCTCTTTCATTCTGATTGCGACCACCATGAAGAGAAACAGCAGATAGTCCTTGAGCTACGAGTGCTTCAGAAACTTCATCACACCTGGTCTATATGCACATACAAATAATTGAACAAGGAGATATCAATTTTCAAACAGGCTACACAATTTTTTTTTGGCAAAAAATAAGTAGCTTACATCAACTTTGACCTTCAATCAAACTACCCACTGTTCTAATTCTGAACTAATCTACTCAAACTATCAATATCTAGGAAATAACCCCATTACAAAGATACTTCTGAGTCTGACACCTAATATAAACGTTCAAGCATTTAACTTTTACTTTTTACATGTAAAACATACAAGTGACAATAAAAATGTAGATATGATACTGATACATAGCATGAACACAGAACACAGCTTACCTTTCTCTCAACAAACACAATTGTTAATGGAAATGGATGACCACTCCTTTCAGCCTGCGATGCCTCCTCTACAAGCAAACCTAGAAGCCGATCAATCTACAACAGCATAATAAGATTCCAGAGCAGAAACCAAAAGAAAGTCAGATTGAGAAAGAGTAACAAAAAATAAAACGTTGAAGAGAAGAACACATATTTTAAAAATTTTAAGGTAAAAATGTAAATAAACGAAATAGATTATCCAATTCCTTTCTCCACTATCCTCATCCTTAAGCTCAATAACTTTTCCCACTCCCATCCCATTCTCTCTCCCCTCTCACTATGCACACACACAAACATGACTCATGTCAAGTATTCCAATACCGCTTTCTCTAGAAACAGGGGGAATCAAAACAAGAAACCAAAAGAAATTAAAAACAATCTTCAAGGATTAATGATGGCCAATATTCTAGGAAACTTGAAATTAAATTGATAATTTTTAATCAAGCTCATAACAATATTTCACCTTCACAGCTTAGTATATACCTTCTCATTTTCAGAAACCTTCACAAGGTTTTGCGAAACATTAGTTGTTGGGCTGCTGACTTTTCCCACCTTAACTTGGACAGGACTAGCTAAGTACTCCTGAAATTTAACAGAAGATTGGTTAACATCAAAAAAAAAATTACTTTCAACATTTTACATAGAAATATCTTGATGAAAAAGATTAATGCTTCAAAATGATATTTTAGAAATATGATTCAATAGTAAAGAGAAAAAAATCATGGGAAACAGATAAAATAAATAAGAAATAAGAATGTCAATTAAGAATATGAATAGCGCCACTCATTATTTATACATAGCTCAAAGGAGAAAATAACAATGATTAAGAAACCAAAGTGTTAAGAACAAAGGAAACCTGACCTTGGATAATTCTTCAATCTCAACAGGCATAGTCGCACTAAACAGTAGTGTCTGGTGCTTCTCTGGAAGATTTCTCATTATCTGAGTATAATATTAGAAAATATATGTTTTCTTTAGTAATCTAGATGAACATCTATTAATTAAACATAAGAATGTTATATTGCAACAAAATAGAAGGTAATTTATTGCTGAAAACCCCTTTCACATGAGATCATATGTGCAATAATAAGGCACAAAACTTCCAAGACAGACCATAGTTAGGTCAGGAAAATCCAACTCATAAGAACAGTGTACAGACTAATGAAACTGCTAAAAGCTTAAATCTGAGAATGAGAATGAAAATGAAATTTCTTCTCAGATATGAGGCATAATTTTTATGGCTGAATTTTGCTTTGAAAATGGTAACCTCATTTGGCCTTATTATCTAAGGAGATCTCCTGAAATTTTCTTAAGAAATTTGACTGTCATGTCACAAGTCAAACATCTTTTATGAGGTCCAAGTTTCATTATGGCAAAAGTTGAATTGAAGAGAACAGTTACATGGAAACAACTGAATTGGGAAACATTGTAAAGGAAATCATAAACACTAAAATGAAGAAGAAGTCACACTATCTTACATTAGGAATGGAATTGACTCTAAAAAACAAAAGGAAGATCTCACCCACAGTAAAAAAAACACTAACAACACTAACCTCTCTTATCTGTGGTTCAAAACCCATATCAAGCATTCTATCTGCCTCATCGAGAACAACAAAAGAAATTCTCGAGAGGGAAGTGTTTCCTTGTTGTAAGTGGTCAATAAATCTTCCAGGGGTGGCAACCACAATTTCAACTCCTGCTCTTAGTTCAGACCTCTGTCATAGAAGCCAGAAAGAGAACACACACAAGATCATTTACCATCAAGTGGAACTGAAATAAATTTAAAGTAAAAAATGGTCCTGACTCCTGAGTCCTTGTGCCTGAAACTTGGTACTTCTTTGAAGTACTATTACACTGTGTTCGGCATATGTTTCCAAACTACCCTAACACATAACACATGTATCAGCCTATCAGGAGAACTAGCTGCATGAAGGCATACATTTAACCAATGTCCGAGGCAAACACAAAATGATATCAAAATTTGCAATGGTTTAAACATATTTAACATACAAGGACTTGTATGCTGCTCTTTGACCACACTTGCAGAATTTTGTGATGCCAACAAAACAATAGGCATCATTTGGTTTTTACCAAACTCTCACAAACAGGCACAAGAAGAGAAAACTATTATGCCAACATTTAATTACCTGCTTTTCAATGTTAGTTCCACCAACAACTATAGCAGTTTTAAATGACTCCAGAGATCTGCTAAAAGCTTTAACCTGCCAAAGTAAAAAATTAATGCCTCGAGCACCATGTGAATTATGGGAGATAAAAAACTTGGAGATAGTCCTAAAAGATTAATAGCTTACAAAGAAAATTGTCAACTAGAATTCAAGAAATAAACAAGAAATTATTCCTCAGGTAACCTATAATTCGTCCAAGTAAAATTACATAGATCACCTCTTTTTCTATTTGTTGAGCAAGTTCTCTTGTAGGAGCCAAAACTAATGCCAGGGGACCATCACCGCGCCGAATTGGAGATTGGGCCAAGCAATGCTAAAAATAGAAAGGAAAAAAAATCACAAGGAGAGGATGATAATTTACAATTCACTTGCTTTTGAGTTTTCATCACAAAGTATCTAATGATATCATTACAAAGATCAGTCAAACCTGTCAAGTCTAATAAGTTCAGACCTGTATCATAGGAATTGTGAAAGCTGCAGTCTTCCCACTACCAGTTTCAGCACAACCCAACAGATCCCTACCACTGAGAGCAATTGGCATGGCCTGTGCCTGGATAGAAGTTGGCCTGGTGTATTCATGATAAGCAATATCCTTCATGATACTCGGGTTCAAACACTAAAACAAAGAAATTCACAATTTTACATGTATTCGCAATGATGGAACAATTCATTTTTCAGGGCACATTTAGCTCATAAGTACCAAGAAGAAATATCAATATGATTAAATAATTAATAAATTTAAATACCATATCAGTAAACGATTCTATAGGTGTGGGTGCATCAGGAGAGCCAGATGGAGCAGTAACATCAAGATTAAGCCGTATGCGGACCTCTTCAATCTGGATATAACAAGCACGGGAATTCAGCAATCACTACTAGCTAATGTGGTAATAAATTAAAAACAAGAGAGGACAAGAAACATCAGCTAATAAAAACATACAAAGATAGGAGGTAGCTAGTTTAATCTTAAAAAGAGGAAATGAAATAGTGAAAACTCTATTAAATGTACCCTAAAGGAGAGACAGTAGAGAAGGCCAAAGCATGAGAGAAAAAGAGATTGTTGAGAATTGAGAGTTGAGACCAAGTGAAAAGGACGGAACAAGAGAGAGAGAGAAAAACAGCGGGGTTCAGGATGTTGAAGAAAAAGCTAACAGTCCTTGATAAACCACGAAGAGCCCGGTCGAATAAGGACTTATTGGAGCTTATCTACTAGAAAAAGCACTAAATAAACTCCAATAAGTGCTCTTTGGTTTGCATCCGAACCAGTTGGAAATTGAAGCCAACTCCATCGCAACTTAAGAAAACCTCACTTAGCATCCTCCAAGGTAAAATGGCAAATTTTATAGCCCCTTCTTTGACCAAAACTCACCTCTACCCATTTCACTCACTTCAAAAGCCTACATTACATCCAAAGTAGCTCACAACACATTCTAAATCCAAACAAAGCCTTAAATATGAAATTAGTTGAGAAGCCACCACTCTTCTGATTGTCATTCTTGCACACATTACACTCACTACAAGCACAACGTCCGTATACACCAGATTGCAATTCCAAACAAACCAAACTTCCATAATCAACTTCCTGAAATGAATAGAAATTCCCCTACCAAGTCTACAACATATGCATCACACGCTAAGATTTTGAAAAACAATGTTCATCAGTGAAACAGATAATACTAAAATCAGCTCAAATAAAAAAAACGGAAGACGAAGAAAGAAAACCCCTAGAGTGACGTATAAAATTGAAAACGGAAACCTGCTGGGGGTTCATGCGGGAAACGCGTTCGGAGGGTTGCCAGTGAGGGATGAGAGGATCAGGGAGGGCGGAGGTCCGGCGAGGGCCATTGGAGAGGGACGGGTTGTTGTTGGAGTGTGAAGAGGAGAATGCGAGCTTGGTGTGGTGGTGGTGCTGGTTGTCTAGGGTTGTGGACGAAGCTCTGGTGGTGGTGGCCACGGTGGTTGAACTCGCGGCGCTCCTCAGGTGTGGAGGCACATACGACATCGTTTTCCTCGCTCGCAACGACGCAGAGAGTAGAAGGAGGTTTTCTCTCACACACGAAAACAGAAGGGACTGAAGTGAAGTGAGTGAGTGAGTGAGTGAGCGTTGTGATAATGATAACGACGAAGATGATGAGTACCGATAATCGGTGAATCTCACTCTCACTCCATTCGGCTAGAACCTAGAATGCTAACTCGCTCTTTTTTTTTTTTGCTTTCTCCAGATTTTATGGGCTTGCGTGGTAATATGGAGACCCAAACAGATGGCCCATTGTAACTCTACATTTATTCTTCTTCTTTTTTCATTACAATACTCAATAATTAGAATACTTTCTTCTTCTTCTTCTTCTTTTTTTCAAAATCCTTAAGATCTATTCTGGTTTTTGTTGGCACAAAAATTAGTAAGAGAATTCAACAACTGAAAGTCAATGCAGCTAATCTCAGTTAGCTGAATTTATGATAGTCGTTAGCTGTTTAACAAGATAGTAGTGTAAATAGGATTTGATGAAGATAACATCTCACAAGTTAGATTTAGGGAAAGGATATAAAAGAAACATAATATAAACACTATAATCATAATAACCAAGTGATTCCTAAGATTTTCTACTATTAAATTAAAAATACATCCACTTCCAAAGATGGAGGGATTGCGGTTGAAAAGTGGGGCAAGCCGATATACGTTAGGAAGACCAAATCTTCAACTAATTAGCATAAAGAATGGGCATAGAGGCATGATTTGATTTAGATGGAAGGGTGCATAATGGAAGTAGTTAGATCGTGCCATATATTTTAATTGTTGTATCAAGTCGAGTTTACCCTATAAATAAAGGATTTGGTCCTTTGTGAAACACACGACTCAAACCAATCAATACAAATTATAAACTTCTCTTACATGTAAATTTCATTTACATTTCACTTACAATTTAGCTTTAACTCTACTTCATTTCATTTAAAGTTGTGGCATTTATCCATTTACATTAATTTTATTCAGTCATTTTACCTTCGCTTTAGTCATTATAAAGTCACTTTCGGCACAATTTTCAATAGTGACAAACTAAGAGCTCTTTAGAGCATCTTAGAAGATTGCAATAAGGAAAAAAGTTTCTTCCTCACGTAATAGTTCGATTAGGAAATTAACTAGGTTGGTTATTTAGTTGATTCTTATGAGTTGAGTCCCTAATAATTTATTTGAACCAACATATTGGCACGTCCCATAAAACCCACAGTCCTATTAAGAAGTCACTATCATCGGTCATGACCATAGGTCTAGATGAAGCATAGAATTACCAGGAAATCGAAGAGCGAGCATTAGCCAAGTGACTTCTGCTTTGGTTTCAATACAAACAATACTCAAACAACGTGTCAAGTGGATCACATATCCATGTTGGTTTGAAGACGTAGTTATACAAACAACAACTGTCCCAACTGCTCCTATTACGGTCTTTATAGATTTTTTTCTTATTTATCCATCACTTTCAAAAAATTTAAAGAATATTAATTTTTTTCCCCGGATGAATCAGGCAGGATAAAAGCCTGAGAAAGCAAAAAATAAAAACTACCGCTTCTACTATATTGGGGGAAAGATTAATTATGTTAGACTATAATAATTTTAAATAGTGGTTGAAATTAGGCCTGTGCAAATAACCCAACCCGAACCCGAACCCGTCAAAAACCGCTCCTTTTAAGACAACCGGGTCGGGTGGACCGGTTGCACGGGTTGACTACTTGGGTCTGGACGGGTCTGGGCGGTCAGGTCCGGTTCCGTGCCCAAGAACCGCTGGAACTCGACCCAACCTGGTTGTGTGTTTAAACTCTTTTTTTCCCTTTGTTTTGGGCCCATTTGAAGTGAATGTTGGATGCTGGCTCAGGCCTACTCTGGAAAGTGGAAACTAGGGTAAACCCTAATTGCACAAGCAAAAGCCATTCACTTCCCTCACCTCACAAGCTGCAGCGCCGCAGCGGCGCTCTCCCTCGTCCTCCATCTTCTCACTTTCCTGTCAATGACAAAACCCTAGCTTTGCCGCTTAGGATCGTTGTGCGCCGGCGACGCTGCAGGCCGTAGCCACTCGTCCGCCTCCGCTTCGTCTTCGTCGTCCCCCACCACTTCGTCTTTGTCGTCCCCCACCAGTCCGTCGCTTCGTCTGCGTCATCCGCCGCTTCGTCTGCGTCATCCGCCGCTTCGTCTTCGTCATCTGCCAGTCCTCCACTTCGTCTTCATCTCGTCCGTAAGTTACGTTAGCACACTCGATTACTGTTTGATCCGCCAGTCCTCCACTTCGTCTTCTCTCTTCTTTAGCACGCTCGATTGCTGTTTGATGGCCAATTTATTTTTTTTGCTTTCCATGTTAGTGTTACTGTGTTAGGGTTTCGAAACTGTTTTTCCTTTCCCTTTTTCGATTTCCAGTTCACTGTGCCTTTTTGCCAACCCGTCTGAACCCACCCGAACCCGACCTAAACCCGTTTCAAACCGAACCGGCCAACCCGAACCCAGAATCGGTCGGTGATGGGCCAGTTTTCTATGTTATCGGTTTCGGTCGGTTGGGCTGAAATTGGCCCGAACCCGACCGATGCTCACCCCTAGTTGAAATATAGAGGAGTTAAAATTAATAGAGAGATAAATAGTATAATAGAAAGTTAAATAATCATTTTAATAAAAATAAGTATATGAATAATGTTTCTAAATTGTTATGTAATTAAAGTGATATATAAAGAAACATAGTAAAACGTAAAGGAAATCAATCCTGGATTTGTTGAGTGGTCTTTCCTTAATGAGTCACACCAACCTTTATTAAAGGAAGAAAAAAAAAATTATTGGGACTTAACCTATGTGTTTTTTATATAAGGAAATTAAAATCCTTATTTTTTAAGAGAGCAGCACAGCGTCGACGGGTGAGGGGGGTGGTTTTTTTTATTTTGAGCTCTTTGACAAATTTTGGTGGTACATCGTTTGTACTCTGTTTTGGCTGAAACTTAAGTATGTATTTTTTGTTAACGAGCTCATTATTTAATGTTTTTTATTTGGGTTTTACCTTCTCTATTATCCGGTTAGTTTGCCCTTATTCTGGGTTTTTACTGTGTTTGTTTCCACTTTTAAGGTGATGATTTTGATGTCTCTAGTTGTTTTATGAAGACATTATTATTTTTCTATAGTAGTGATTTTCTGACTTGATCTCGTGGTTTTTATTCTTTCAAATTGAGGAAAGTGATGAGTGGATTTTATATGATGTTTTTAGGCTATTTTTAGTCTTTTTATTTTATTATTTTTGAGTCACATGTAGGTTTTTTATTGTTTTTATGTAGATTTTATATTTATTTTGCATTTTGCATGTAGATTAGATTTTATTAGATTTTCTAGCTTTATTTTATATTTTTAGGAATTTTTCTAGTTATTTTGTATTTTTAGAAAAAGCTGGTTTAGTTATCATTTTTGTCCAGGGACCAATGTGTAAAGTTTCAGGAAGTCAGGGACCAAATTGTAAAAGTTCAAGAGTGGAGGACTTAAAGTGAAGATTGAGAGAGTATGAGGGCTTGAATTGAAGTGCTAACCAAGAGAGGACCAAAGTGAAAAAGAAGAATATGAAGAATCACTCTCCAATTTAGCACATGGAAAAAATGTTTAAAGGAATTGATGTTAGTGGAGGAAGGGTTTCAGAATTAAACAAGGCTGAGTAGTGGCATTTTATGGCCATCAAAACCCACTACCATGAATGAAGAAGGAAGGAAAAACTTGAAGATGAAGAAGCAGCGTCCCAACGCTCCAGCGTTGGGATCCCAGCGCTCCAGCGCTGGGGTTCTGACTGGATGATGAGTCAGATGTTGACCCAGCGCCCAAGCGTTGGAAAGCCAGCGCTCAAGCGCTGGGCCTCGAACATAAAGTGGATTTTTAATGCATCCTAGCGCCCATGCGTTGGGAATGCCAGCGCTCAAGCGCTGGAGGCTGGAATTTTACTATAAATAGGACCCTTTTCTTCACTTGTAAGACACACCTTTCTTAGAATACAACAAGTATTCTCTCTTTCTCCCTCAAAGATCATTGTTCCTAGGAATTGTGGGAAGCCAAACTTGAGCTCCTATCCAGGGTAATTCAATGATTCTTTTAGCCATACTCGGCTAACTTCTTCTTTAAGTTTTTGGGTTGTTTTAGTTTATAATACATGTTCTAGTCTTTTTCTACATTTCTGAATTTTATTTCCATTCATGTTTTATTACCTTATGCTTTATTTCTATCTTGTGGATCCCAAGAGGTTTTGCTTATTACTTATTACATAAGGCCATTTGGTGAGTAGTAAGGGAACTAGGTAATAAAAAAAGTTATAAGTATACTTCGCTAAGGAATTAGGAAGGACGTAACTTTATGTTGGCCTGAACATCTTCTTCTTTAGTTAACTAGGTACCAAGGAATTGGGTTTAGTAATTAAAAAAAAAGATCTACAATGCTTAAGGAATTAACTTGTAGTTACACTAGGCTATAGCATCATGATAATGGTTTTATAATTCAGGAATTTAGTAGGAAATTTCTAGCATGTTTTTATAGACTATGTAAACCAACCCAAGAGCTTAATGTTCATCATCTCTTTATTTTATTATTTTATGCTATTGTTTCTTTCTAGTTCTCAAACCAACAACAAATATTCATCTTTTATTTTTCTGTTTTAGTACTAAATTTTATAATAATAAGAACACATATCCCGTGGGTTCGATCTTTTTATATTACGCGATAGTAAATTGTACACTTGCAATTTCATTATCAGAAAGTTTTTGACGTTAAAAATTTCTCTTGTCTCTATTTTATTTTATTGTCTCTATCATTGTCACATTTAGAAGTTGGCTTTGCTTGAAAGTTGTTTTGTTTAGGTTCTCACAAGTATAGAGGAGTTTTTGTGCTCTGAATTTTTTCGTTGTGCCACTTTGGTACCCAACAAGTAGTATCAGAGCCATGTTCTTTTTTGGTGATTTATCTTGCGGTGAACAGTGGACGTCAATCCAAGTCGTTTGGTGACTGATGTGGAGAACCAGAATCTTATGATGTGGCTTGTGCTGTGAATATTGTTAGTCGTTTTTTCTCTAATTCAGGGGAGCTTTAGCATGACAATCAAGATTGTAGAAGTGCGTTACTTTATCTACGGTAGAGAAACAGTTTACTGTTGCAACTAAAGCTTGCAAGAAGGTTTTCCACCTTGTTATTTACCTCGATGATGATGATGATGTTTGTCATGGCTGAGGGAGAAGCTTAAATACTTGCTGCATGATTGCTGGGACGACAAGATTTAACCCCACTTAAGGAGTAAGGGGGAGATTTGTTGGGTGATCCATCCTTAGTGGGTCACACCAACCTTTATTAAAGAAAGAAAAAAAGAAGGGGAAAAAGGAAGTTTTTTATTGGGCCTTAGCATATGTGTTTTTTTATATAAGGGAATTAAAACCCTAATTTTTGAAGTGAGCAGCATACCGTCTAGCACGTGAGGGGTGGTTTTTTTTTTTTTTAGCTCTTTCACAGATTTTGGTGGTACATCATTTGTAGTTCATTTTGACTCCGTATGTGTTTCTTGCCAACGAGCTTGTTATGTTAATACCTTTTATTTGGATTTTTCCTTCTCTATTATCTGGGTGGTTTGTCATTTTCTGGGTTTTTACTGTGTCTGTTTCCACCTTTAAGGTGATGATTTTGATGTCTCTAATTGTTATAGGAAGATATTATTTTGTATCCATTTTATTTTATTGTGTCTACCATTGTCATTTTTGGAAGTCAGTTTTGCTTAAAAGTTATTTTGTTCAACTTCTCACAAGTATGAAGTAGTTTTTATGCTCTTAATTTTTCCGCGGCGTCTGTATAGTTCCCTACAAGATTATCAATTCAGCTTAGCTTAATTTAATAAATTAAACTTGGCTGGTCTCTACTTTTAACGAATTTTTTTTATGATCACTACTTGTTTATGTATCACTTTTTGACCAGTTAGGTCTTCCTATTTTAGCTTAGTCAAATTATGACCTTCCAATATTTGACATTGTGAACCATCACATGTGGCACCTTCGTCTGAACCGGATGAACTGAAAAGAGTAATGAACTGGTCTTCTTTTTTTGCCTACTAATGAGCCAGTTATTATATTTACGCGTCTGCCTTTGTCTACGATCATGGCTTTTTACCTACCCATCAGGAGGCAGGAATCCACTTCAGCAATATTTTATGGTCTTATGCAACAACTAATATTTTGTTTTGTTCAATGCTTTTTTGGTTTATGAGAGAAGAGATACTCCATCTGCTAAGTCGTTTTTACTTAACTTTTTTTAGTAAGAAAAATAGTTACTACTGAAGAAAATCATAGGGACTGATTGAATTGTGTCTCTGTAGTCCTTAAATGATTTTGAAAACTTTGAAATTTTTGTTTTTCAGAATTTCTTCTTGCATCGCTCTGAATTTAATGGCAGCAGATAATTGGCGAGCATGTTGCAAAAAGGTAAACGTTGTGACCACGATGTTTAATCAGATTTTTGGTAAATAGTAAGAAATTCAAATATTAATAAAGAGGTTAGAATGTAATTCTTTTTGGGTTCTTTAACTGAAATTGATGTGCATTTAAATGTAGAATTAAACAAAAGAAATGGCAAAGTTCTTCAAAGAACTTGACCAAGAATAAAAAAACAAAAATTGTAACACGATAATTTGTAATGAACAAGGGTAAAGGTAAACTAAAAGGGTAAATTTGCATTAATTTGAAAGTGGTTTCGCTTGATACATACTCAAAAACTTTGTAATTTGCTATTTGTCACAGTTGTTTGGACTTTGAGCAATGTTAGAGTGTTTTTCGAGCAATAGATTGCGAACACTGAAACTAGACCTGAAATCATCTATTTATAGGCTTAACTTCTAAATGAACTCTAACGGTCGAAATATCTCAACCTTACACGTGTCCTAAACAATCTCTTTGGTCTCCACTCGTCTTGCAAATCCTTAACTGCTTCAAACTGTCAGTCGAAATATGCATCTTCATGTTTGATTGATTCACCTTCTAAGTCAAGGACCAACATTTTCTTATACCATATCTGGTCGAAATACAATAATGGTCGAATAAGACTGCGACAACAATTCATAAAGAATTTTCATTCTGTATTCTTTCATAACTTCGACCAATCAGGACTTGGTAAAATTTCAGGTTAACAGATGTCCCCCAAAATATCATGCTTCGAAAAATACAAACTTGAGAAACATGATATTTTCATTATCTTGATATGGTAAAGAAATTATTTCCTTTTTAAAAAGAAATAAAAATACTCACCAATTTATTCCTACTACTTTTGAAATTTGGCGGTTATATACTTCTCCACTACTCCATAATATCAAAAAGTGGCGTTGATGGGAAACGTTTTCCAAGAACCCATGTGACCTTCAATAAAGTCTGAAAGGAATTTAATAATTTTTTAATGAGTTTATGTGGTAACTTCTACCACAAATCACAAACATATGTCATTCTCACTTTTCACCTCAGTCACCCATTATAAATAGGGGTTTCAACCTTCTCTCTCTTTTACTTTCACTTTTTTCTTCTTCTTCTTCTTCTTCTTCTTCTTCAATGCTTCTAACAGAGAGAGAACGTTCTCCAGAATCAAAAAATTCTAAAGTTTCAAGTCTTACATTGTTCTTTTCATGGCATCGTCTTCATCAACGCAGCCATTTCCAGTTCCTTTCGTTGTTGAACTCGAAGGTCCCATTTCTGAAGGGCATCGTCAATACGTTCTAGAGCAACCATATGTGGCTGAAAAACTTGAAATATGGAGATCTCAAGTACTAATCCCTTTCTCTCTTGCAGTCGCAGATAAAACCCATGCCTTTTTAGGTCCTTTCCATGACGCTCATCCTGAAGGGTGTAGCAAGTATTTTTGTTGTCCTCTTGAGTCAGAAAAAATCCTAGCTTTTAGGGATTCATGCGATATGTCTTTCCTGAATGACCCAAACAAAGTCTTTAGATCTTCTCCTATGGTGAAAAATAAGAGGTATCTCAAATGACTTGCTAAAGTAGAAGCCAAAAAATCTGAACACTAGAAAACTTTCGAGATTTTCGACTTAATTCAATTGTCTAAATACCAATTGAATTACAACGCCCCAATGTTGCTAAGTTCTCTTTTCTTCTGGGAGCGTGCGACCAATTCATTTCATGTTCCCTTTGGGATGATTTCTCCTACACTCTTTGATATTGCTGTTATCACTGGTCTTTGAACAATATTTACCAACTTTCAACCCTTTCATCATCCAATTTCATAACATGTTTACTGATGAAGTTTCTGACCTAGAGCATGTAGCTTTCCTTTTACTTTGGCTTTCAGCTTTCGTATTCTGCACGAAACCTCTTCAAATTCCCAAGAAACTCATTCCTCTAGCTACTCTCATTCACGAAGGAGTCCACATTTGCCTTAGCAAATCACTCTTAGGCAATCTATATCAATCTTTAGGAGATGCAGTAGCTCATCTTCAGATGAAATCTCAAAAAACCTTTTCTCTAGTTGTCCCTCTTTGGCTTTTACAATTATGGCTAAATGCAATTTTTTGAGTCGAAAATCTCAGTTGCGTACTCAAGATATATTTACAACAATATTGAAGGTCCTCAGCTGAGCTTCTTCACCCCAAAATCTGAGAAGAAAGATGCTAAAGAAAGACTTCAGGAAATTCTTTTCGTATTTTCTCGAGCTAAAAGAACACACTGAGGAAATGGCTCCTTTTGGTGCTGAAAAATGTGGTCTTGAATGGTTTACCAGGCCATTCCCAAGCGACATTTGGAGCTCAAGCAGAAAGCTTAGCTATCTGGGCCGGATTTTTGACTCCTACTGCCTTTGTCTCTGGGTTGGTGTCAAATGAACGTTATCTTTTCGGCTACCAACCTCAATTCGTTGCTAGACAATTTGGGTTGAGCCAATTTTTACCAACTCCATTTTCGATCAGCAACAAGCCATCTTCTTTTCCAATTCGGAGATCATTGCCAATACCATTGGCAAATCTCTTCAATATTATGGAAAAAGAGCTGCAACATCGACTCCTTGTCATTTCAAGCCTTCATACTATTGCACCAAGCTCTTCGACGACTAGTGGTGCAATTATTACTTTTCCATTAGCCTATATTTAGGCGAATGTATTGAAAGAATGACCGCGACCTTTTCCAACATGCAGACTAAAAGTACAAGGAAGAAATATTGAGGTACGCACATCAAGGAGATAAAGGCTTTCCATGAATATTTTGAGGTTGTTTATTTACCTAGTAGAATTGACCATGTAATTGCACAGGCCGCTAAAACGTCAAGAGAAAAATTTGAAAAAGTATTTTCAAAAATTCTTTTCCCTCCAAATGTAGACAAATATTTGTTTGTTTTCAAATACTATTGTCGAAAATTTCCCCCTTTGCCAAATTGTGAAATTGTTATGGCTATTCTGAGTGCCATTCCAATTCCTAGTTGGCTTATTGTTAATTTCAAGGGAATTTACAAGAATGAATCTAAACCGCCTTGCAATAGGGTCATTTCGACTAAGTAAAATTTTATACACTTACCTTGATCATATCCACGTCGATGAATGCTACGTTAGGGTTCTCGAACAATTAGTTGAACAATCACTTCCTTTAGCATCTCAATACCTTGGGTGTAGCATTGTTTATCATTCCCGTTTAGCTGATTGAACTTCTTTTCCTCTATAGGACATACAAACCACCAAGGTCAAAGAAACAAAAGCAAATACCAACCTCGAAGCTGAAGATATGGAGATTCCAATTTCTATAAAGAAAACTCCAACTCCTTCAGCCTAAACTACAAAAGATACCTCCAACACTCACAGCTCTGCTCAAACTCGTCTTTCAGTCGAAGATGTTGAAAAACTTGTTGATGATCCATTGGATTTGGTACGAAAGTATATGGAGGATAATATGTCGGCAGCTTTTAAGCGTGCCATGCTTGAAGAGCTTTACAAGGATCCTGCTTCGACTGTTGAAATCAAAGACCTCATTCACAACTTAAGTGACAAAAATCTCACTGAACAACAAGAACATGCTACTTTTGAGCTTCAAACATTCATGAATGATGCCTTGGCTAATTTTTATCAGCTCAAATTTTGTCAACAAAACTTAGCTTCTAACCGAGTGGCTGAACAAACTTCTAAAGGTAAGGTTGCAAAGATCCAAGCCACAATCATTGAAATTGAAGTTGTAGAAGAAAGGGCTGCCAAAAGGCTTCATGTGATCGACCAAGCCATCGAAAAACTCTTGAAAGAAAAGAAAAATATTTTGGAAAAGACACCAAGATTAGCAGCTAAGAAGATGGAAGTCACCTCAAAAGCAGTGTCGGAAATCAAAGAAAGCATAAGGTTGGCCAATGCAATTGCAGAGGACGAGTCAAAAGAAGCAATTATCCAGAGTAGATTCGAGAGGCTGAAGAAACATTTTCCCCTTTTAAGGCAAATCTTTCTTTTTAGATTTTCAGTCGAATTCTGATAACAACCATGTAATGACTTCTTTGTAATGACAATTTCTTTTTTATTTCAGTTCGACTTTGTTTCTTACCAAACTTTGTGGCAGCTAAAATTTTATTTTAATTTCATGCAGTAAAGGTTTATATATTTTCAAGTATTTTCCATTAATCGTTAAAGTTTGACCATTCGCGCCGACATCTTGAATTAAATAGGCATTACTAGAAAATACTCTTTACTACAAATGGTCATTCCCAACTTGGCGACCATTCAAAATAAACTCGATCTCTTTAATCTATTGGCAAAATAAGTTTCCACACTAAATCATCTACTTGAAAAGCCTTAGACTTGACCTTTTTATTATATGCCTTGGCTATTCTCTCCTTTTGACGAATAATAGCATCCAAAGCTCTAAGTCTTCCTTCGTCTAAATCAACCATTTCATCTAACATCATGGCCCAATAATGATTAGTTGGAATTTCCATTTGCCTTTGTAAACGCGTTGACTGTAGATAAATTTCAACTGGTATCATAGCCTCTTGGCCATAAGTTAATCAAAACGGCGTGACCCATGTTGCTTCTCGAGGGGAATTCCTATACACCCATAACACTTGGTCTAAAGTTTTATGCCAACTTCTGGGATTTCTCCCTACATGTTTTTCAATCAAACTAATAATAATTTTGTTGGCGGCTTCCACTTGAACATTAGCCTTACGGTAGTAAGTGGTTGAAGTTAGAAACTCGACTCCCAACTCATTAGCATATCTCACCATTTTTCATCCTGTGAATACTGACCATTGGTCCGTAGCTAAAGTTTCAGGAATTTCGTACTGAGAGACTATGAACTTCATCCTATGATTTTTCGACGACGATGGTTTGATTTCTCCAATTAGATCTAGGGCCCATCCTTGAAAAGGCCAGGGTTTAATTATTGAATGCAATTCACTGGCAGGAACGTGTTGAATACCTGCATGCTTCTAACAAGTCTGGCAAGACTTAGCATACTCAATGAAATCCTTTAAAATGATTGGCCAATACATTACTAGTCAAAATAATAACCATTTCCTTTTTTGACCAACCTGATGAGTGCCACACGATCCAACATGAACTTTAGAAACTGCGTTGAGGGCTTCATCTTCATTAAGACACCTCAACAACGTTTCGTCTGCATTCCTCTTAAATAACTCATGACCCATAATCACATAATTTAAGGCTCTATACTTGACTTTTTGATCAACAGGTTAATTAGGATCCTGCAAGTATTCAACTATAGGCCTTCTCCAATCATTCACAACCAAATTGTCAATAGTTAGTACTTCAAATTGCTTTGGAATCAGCCTCTCTCTAATCTTGATTAATTCCTTTAACTTATTTTTAGATACCTTATACCCAAAAGCAATTTGTGCCAACTCATTGGCTTCCTGATTCTCGACTCGTGGTACATGTTGAATTTCGACCTCATCAAATTTCCTCAATAATCGAGAAGCCTTGATGAAATACTTCATCAGATTCTCGCTTATGCACTCATATTCCTTAGCCAACTTCTTAACTACCAACTCTGAATCACCTTTGATCGCCACACCTTTTGCTCCTTAAGCCAATAGAATTTCAAGACCAGCAATCAAGGTTTCATATCTTGCCTCATTGTTCGAGCAAATACCTTGAATCTTGAATTTGAACTTTGTAAGGATATCCTGCGATGAATTTATTAAAAATCCAATCCCTATTCCTTTTTGGTGCCTCGATCCATTGAAAAAGAGTTTCCAAGGCCTTAACCTTACATAAGCCTCCTGTATTTCGACTAAAGAGTGTTCGCCTAAGAAATCTGCCACGACCTAACCTTTCATCGATTTTAAAGCCGCATATTTCAAAGAATACTTAGTTAAATCCAATGCCCATTTACCAATTGGACTATGTAAAATAAGCTTTGACAACATGTGTTTTATTATATTGAAATGAGAAAACACAAGTACATCAACTAGCTTAGTATAATTTTCCAGCTTAAGGCAAAAGAAGTACAAGCAAAGGAACAACTTTTCAATCAAACTATACCTAGTTTCTACATTATTCAACATTCAAATAAGGTAGTGAATGGCCCTCTCAACGCTATTCTTATCCGCTTGAGCTAACATGCTCCCTATTGTTTCATCTGATGCAGAAATGTACAATTTCATAAGCCTATTGGTTATAGGAGGATTGGCTAAGTAACTCTTGATACCTTCAAAAGCTTATTGATGCTCAGTTTCCCATCAAAATCCTCATCTTTTTTCAGTCGAAGCAATGGTGAGAAGACCTTAGTCTTGCCACTCAGGTTTGAAATAAACCTTCTTAGGAAACTAATCTTTCCCAACAAAGATTGCAACTGCTTCTTTGTCGTGGGGGGTTGAGTGTTGAAGCTAGCTTTTGCCTTTATTCTTGTTGATTTTGATCCCCTTTTTATGGACCATAAAACCAAGAAAGTCTTCTGCAACAACACCAGAAGCAAACTTAATGGGATTCATCTTCAAACCAAATTTCCTCATTCTTTCGAATGATTGCCGGAGATGGTCTAAATGATCATATCTAGATGTAGAATTAACCACCACATCGTCGATATAAACTTGCACAAATTGACCAATTAAATCATGAACAATAGTATTCATTGCCCTTTGGTAAGTAGCCCCAGCATTTTCAAATCAAAAGGCATGACTACCCACTCATATGTTCCCAATGCACCAAGACATCGAAAGGCAGTTTTAGAAACATCATCTTCAGCAATGAAGATTTGATTGTAACCAGAATACCCATCTAAAAGACTTAAATATTCATTTCCAGGGAGAACACCATTCTTTTTAATCACAGGGACAATATTTGCAAGCCAATCTACATACCTTGCAGTTTTGATGAAATTTCTCCTTAAAAGTCTTTCAAATTCTTCCTTTATCTTCGACAAAACTTCTGGAGAAAATCTTCTTGGTGTTTGTTTCATTGGCCTTTTATCAGGCCGAATAGGCAACTTTAGCTCCACCAGATCTCGACTAAAACCCATCATCTCATCATAGTCCCACACAAAGCGATCTTTGAGTCATGAAGAAGATTGATCATTTTCTCTTTCAACTCTCGATCAATTAGAGAACTGATGTAGGTGGATCTCCTTCTTGACTCATCTCCCAAGTCGATCTCTTCCAGAAGGTCTTGAGCCTCCATTTTCTTAATTGATTCAAACAAAGGCCTTTCAAAACCTAAAAGGTAGTCATCATAAATACAGTCTAACTTTGGTTCTTCGACTGGCTCGCCCAAATCGTTCTGGCTTTTGCTTTCACCCACCATTTATTTGACTATGTCAGAGTTGAGGTTTTCACCTTGACTAGCCGTTTTCAAAATATTGGCCTTTTGAGCCATTTTCTCATCGGTTGCAGGAGCCGCTCACATCACACTTTCAGCCTCTAGGGCTATTTTTAACATATTTTCGGCCTCTAGGCCTGTTTCGATCCTGTTTTAGGCTATATAAGCCAAAATCCGAGCTATGCTCGATTCAGAAATCATCAAACATGTGCCACCCTCCAGTGGAATCTTCATCTTCAGCAGTCTCAATGTGGCGGAATTCACGCCTTTGTTGAAACCCATAGTCTGGATCCAGCCTTATCGAATAAATAGTCTATTTCTCCTTAGACTCCCTTCCAATATTATTGTAGGGAGAAATAATAGCCAACTTCTTGTTAAAAGTATTCTTATTGAAATGATCACATTCTTCCATGAAGTAACTTTGGTCGCCATCGACATTCTCGAGCACCCCATCATCCCTCGAAATTGATGATTTCTTGTGAAGAGTTAAAGGTACTGCAAACTGAATCTGCTAGGTACATTCAGCCACTAAAATAAGTTACTGGGTGTTTGTGTCCTTCCACACATTTAAGGGAAACTAATATGGCAATATAATTATGCAAAAATAATGCATTACTGATAAGAAAATGTGAATTCCAAATCCATTATTAAGCAATATCAACATACTGTCAACGCAGGTAGCAGTTTAGCGATTTCAAAAAATAATGTTGTTTGTTGAGCCTAACCAAATAAACACAGTCACAGATATCATAAAAATCGTGATTGTTAATTCTCAAATATGAAATTCTGGCTCCTAGTTACCCCAATCGGGACCAAATTATCCCACTCTCTAATTTCCCAAATTCGTAAATTAAGGTTTACAAATTTGGTTTCGTTCACCCCGTTTCTTCGAAATGTTGGTGGTCTACACATGCCATGTCCAGAAATATGATTTTTACAGAGGAATCTAACCTTAGATAAGAGATCGAAGGATGAAGGGATCGGATGTCGAAGAACTTAAACATGGCTAATCCAAAATGGTGCTATCCCATGTTTCGATATGCGTCGTCGCGCTGCTCCTCCATCACTAGTTCGAGACCTCGCCGTCGCTGCTGCTCCTCCCTCACTGGTTCGAGATCCTCCCCTGATCATCTTCTCTCAGAAATCCTATATATCTTCTCTATTATTAAGATGGTGTAAATGATTTTTTTACTGAGGTAAGTTAGAAGTTACTGGGGATCATAAAATAGATATTGAAGAAAAGTTGGGGTCATTTCATAATTAATGAAAGTATAGGAGTATATTAGAACACAAGGTGAAGTTATATTAAGTGTCTTAATATTAGTGGTCCAAGTAACTCCTGTACATACACTCGTTCATAAACATGGGTGCCATAGCAAGCACCTTCTCTTTTTATTACTCTTGACTTTTATTACACTACACTCTTCTTTTATCTTACAATCTATTCCTTACATCTCCTTCATTTCTTTTCTCTTCTCTCTGCGGATACAAAATCATAATGGAATTAACTCTCTTCACAATTAACCTAGCTAGCAGGCATATAACATGAACACACCACGTCACATACATAACCATAAATACATCAAAGGGTCCAAAAAGCAGACTGGCCACTGCCAAGTCCATGTCCCGTCAGTCAAGTGTCATCATCCGCATCAAAATAAAGAGAAACATCAAACACATCCACAATCCAAATAGTCAGACATCACCACCACCATTGGTCTCCCCACCATAAGTCCACAGATCCTCCTCTCCTCTACCAGGCTATCCTCTCTGGTAACTGGAACCCTCGTCGTGATGGATTACTCTTCACGGTGAAACTTCACTATGTGAACTCTGGCATCTCCTCATGTCCCCCGAGATCAAACTCTGGTGTTGATACCTAAGGTACTGCCAAAGATAATTTTGTTAAAAGCAATGGAGTCAGTTCTTACTCAATCCAAATTTATGTATATATTTTTCTCTCCTTGTCTTCAAGCATTCTCCAACAATGAAATAAACAACCACTATGGATGCTTTGTCTTTAAGAATGGAAAAATCGTTTTTAAAGACTGAAATTCTTAAAGCTGGTCATATTATTTATTCCTTAAACACAGGCCACGTTATTTAATGTGCCTAACATTTATATTTTTAAAATATTAAAGTAGTTGCTTTCATTTAAAAAAAAAGGTATTTGCATTTACTATTGACTAATGTGTTCACACCAACCCCCGCGCACTTGTGCATTTTGCCACATAAAAATTTGCCAAGTACTAGGTATCAGAGCATATGAAAATTTGTCTAAGTCCAGGTGATAATAATTAGATCAAAATTTATAGAAAGTTCTTTATATCAACAAATTCTTAGTGAATGTAATTTGTTTTTAGAAATATATCCCCTTCTCATCGTTTGAATAGAGAATTTGATAAAAAAGATATAGGTGAATTTTTAGATACTGTCTCAAATAAGATAGTTTTTATACAGTTTCAAATTTAATAAATAAAAACGTGGCACGTGTCATTAAATTTTTCAAAACTCAAATTTTACTAAACTAAATTTTAACCTCAATTAATTTTTATTCTTATCTACCTTTCTTTTTCTAATTATTAGGGGTGTTTCATCATTTTAGATTGACCTCATAAACCTGACCACCAAAACAAACAAATGTAATAGGTTCATATTTACTTGGTTAATTGGTTCACTTTACGTTAAACCCGAATCAAGGTTTGTAAGTAAAACTTAATGTTTTAGAATTGAGATATGATAATCATGAATAAGTACCGTATTTCAAATGTATTCAGCAATGAAGTCGGATGTCAACTTGTTGTGTTCTTGAGAATTCTATCGCATTTAAACATGGATGTGGACCCATCCATTTGGATATACCCATTTACCTGTTTTTATTTTTATTTTATTGCCCTCATCCTCCAAGGGCAGCCTTCTATCGAATTTGGACACTTGGCGGTGAAATATTTTGGTTTTGATTCCCCTATAAGATATGTTTGATTCAGCTTGAAATAGTACTGCTTTAGGACCATCTGAACATCGCACTTGCTGTCAAAACGCAAACCCTCATATAGTTCATTACCTATTTCCCAAGATCCAGGCACATTCAGGTCAGGGAAAAAATTTGTCTCTTGATCTTGGTGATCCCAGTCAATATAGGTGTAGTGTGAAGAAGAATTCCAAATTGGGGTGGCGGTTGGAAACCCTTTGAGATAGATATTTAAATCAATCAAGGTATTTTTAGAAATACATACAACACCTCAAGCGATAATATGAACTGCATGTACATACTATGCAGTTCAGAATAAACATTCCTCCGCACAAGCGATGCAGGTGGAGGAGGAGGTGTCATTTCAGCTCCAAGATTATCGTCGACGCCACTCTCGATGTCCAAGTCAGACGAATCTCGTTCGTTGAGAATTCTCTCCTCTTCATCACAGTCGTCATCTAAAATAACGACGTTAACATCCATATTATGAGCGTAGGGTATGCATCATCATCTCAAATAACTACCCCGTATCTCTAATATTTTTCTTATACCCATTTTTACTAATTTATTTAGGGGGCGTTTGGTAGACGGTATAAAAAAATATGTCCAGGAATTGTATTCCCGGGAATATTAGGATCGGAATGTTATTCCCGGGCATCTTCAAAAATTGTGTTTGGTTAACAAATTTGATTCATGGGAATCTTTTCCAACATTACTGGGAACAATTATAACATGCGTTTGGTAAGAAATGTTTATTCCCAGGAATAAATAATGAAATTATTAAAATACCTTTTTTTTTTTGCAGCTGTTAGAAATGGACGGAAGAAGATAAGGGCAAAAGTGGATTTTTTTGCTCACCCACTATCTCTATTCCCCAGGAATCTTTCATTCCCATGCTCCAAGATGGGTATATCTCTCTGTTAAATCATGAGTAATCATGGGTAAATTATTTTCCCGGGTATATTTCATGCCTGGGCATCTTATTTTCTAATCTGATACCAAACACAGGCATCCACTTTCCCATACATCATATACCCAGGAACCTTTTTTACGCCTGTCTACCAAACGCCCCCTTAGAAGTACTTAGTTTCCATCATCACCAACCCCCGCGCACGTCACCTACCACCACATCATCACGCGCACGCACATGCAATCACGCACTCTCCTTTCTTCTTCTTCTTCTTCTTTTCTCCTACCCGTCACCGTCAACAATAACGCCGTCACCTTCTCCCCTTCTCATTTTCTCACTTACTCACCCTGTCACCCATAACTTCTCAACTTCCACCAAAACGAAACTCCCTCAACAACCTCACCTCCATTCCTCTATAAATCCCTCCAAACCTCACTCCATTCCACAACAAACAAACACACACCAAACCAAAACACACATAATCCCCAACATACCCTTCGTAACCGTCATCATTATGGATCTCATCTTTCTAGAGAAGGCGCTCACCGCGCTTTTCGTTGCCGCGGTTATCGCCATCGCCGCCGCGAAGCTCCGCGGCAAGCGCTTCAAGCTGCCGCCGGGACCGCTCCCGGTGCCGATCTTCGGGAACTGGCTCCAGGTCGGCGACGACCTCAACCACCGGAACCTCACCGACCTGGCGAAGAAATTCGGCGACATTTTCCTCCTCCGCATGGGGCAGCGCAACCTGGTGGTGGTCTCCTCACCGGAGCTCGCGAAGGAGGTGCTCCACACGCAGGGCGTGGAGTTCGGCTCCCGGACTCGCAACGTCGTGTTCGACATCTTCACCGGCGAGGGGCAGGACATGGTGTTCACCCTCTACGGCGAACACTGGCGGAAGATGCGGCGCATCATGACGGTGCCGTTCTTCACGAACAAGGTCGTGCAGCAGTACCGGCACGGGTGGGAGGACGAGGCGGCACACGTCGTGGAGGACGTGCGGCGGAACCCCGAGGCGGCGGTGAACGGCATCGTCCTGAGGCGGAGGCTGCAGCTGATGATGTACAACAACATGTACCGGATCATGTTCGATAGAAGGTTCGAGAGCGAGGAGGACCCGCTGTTCCAGAAGCTGAAGGTGCTGAACGGCGAGAGGAGCCGTTTGGCTCAGAGCTTCGATTATAACTACGGCGATTTCATCCCTATCTTGAGACCCTTCTTGCGTGGTTACTTGAAAATCTGTAAGGAAGTTAAGGACCGAAGGTTGCAACTCTTCAAGGACTATTTCGTCGACGACAGAAAGTAACTTTTCTTTTATTTTCTCCCTTATTATTATTATTATTATTATTAAAGAAAATATTGGTTTAGTGGGAAACAAGCTCCCATTATCATTATCATCATCATTATTATTATTATTATTATTATTATTATTAATATTAATATTAATGATTTGGGGTGTGAACTGTGTGACAGGAGTATTGGAAGCACAAGGAGAACCGATAATGAAGGACTCAAGTGTGCCATCGATCACATTTTGGATGCGCAGAAAAAGGGGGAGATTAACGAGGACAACGTTCTTTACATTGTTGAGAACATCAATGTTGCTGGTATATATTTTTCTTTTTCTTTTTGATCACATGTGTTAAGTTAAGCTTTTTTTACATGGAAATATTATAAAGTGTTGGGTAAAAAAGGAATTAGATGAATTTTATAGCACTTGTTATCTATATGGCAAAATAGTAGGATCACATGGTTTAGTAAGTAGTACTAGAGATTATAAAATTCTATATAATTGCATTTTATTGTTCATGTAATTTTTATACCATGACATTGACATGCCATTATGAATGGGGGATAAATTAGCAAAAATAATAAAACAAAAGCATACTAATAAGTTTTGAAAATGTTTGGTAAACAACATAGATATCTAAGTGAAAAAAGAAAGCTCAATGTGGTGAATATGTCATATATGATTTACTGTTATAAGAAATGAAAATATTATGTGTATGTATAGGTATGTTGATGTTGATATTCTACATGTGATAACATTGATAATCTTACATGTGATAACATAAGTTTTCTTTACATAATATATAAGAGGGAAGAGGATGACATGTAGATGACAATATCATTGAATGAATGGCCACATCAACGTTAATTAATAGTGTAGGCACATATAATATATTTTTTGTTACAAAGGAACAAAGGGACCCACCTAATAGTACCTTTTTTAATGGAAATAGCCTTTGGAAATAAAATTCATGTAAACATAAGCAGGAGAAAGCCACTTAGAGGAAAAGGAAAAAATAGCTTTTCAAGTAATTTATGAGATATATTTTTATAATAAAATATTGTATTTCTAGTTAAGGATTATTAATTAATGGAGATGATCCTATTCCCACTTTTCAATTTTCACAAATTCAGCTAGGATCACACAGTTTGGTGACCATATTATGTCTTGGAGTTGGTAATGATAGTGACCACATTTAGTGGGTGATTTTCGGTTGGTTCAACAACACCACCAGCCTAGTCATGGCCATAAAGGAAAAAGAAAACACCAGCACTGGATTCAAATTATAAATAATGAAACTAAATCAAAGGCATTTAATTTAAATGCTTTGTTAGTGGGTAGAGGCCTAGAAGATATTCAAAAGGCAAAGTAGGGGAAAGATGAGGGAATTTGAATTGCATAAATGTGGTTGATATCAGCTTTTTTTAAACTCAGAATCAACTTTAATTAATACCCATATAAGTTTCTATTTAAAATTGATTTTGGATTTAGAATAATGATTGTGAAACATGCATAAAAGTTATCTGATGTGAACAAAATGTTTCTCTGAGAGCAGCAATTGAGACAACTCTATGGTCAATTGAATGGGGCATTGCTGAGCTTGTGAACCACCCAGAGATTCAGAGGAAGGTTCGAGATGAGATTGAGAGAGTTCTAGGACCAGGACACCAGGTCACAGAGCCAGACACCCACAAGCTCCCATACCTACAGGCTGTGATCAAGGAGACACTTCGCCTCCGAATGGCAATTCCGCTCCTCGTACCCCACATGAACCTCCACGACGCCAAGCTCGGTGGCTACGACATCCCTGCGGAGAGCAAGGTCCTGGTGAATGCATGGTGGCTCGCCAACAACCCTGCTCACTGGAAGAACCCTGAAGAATTCAGGCCTGAGAGGTTCTTGGAAGAGGAGTCCAAGGTGGAGGCCAATGGGAATGACTTCAGGTACCTTCCGTTCGGTGTTGGGAGGAGGAGCTGCCCCGGAATCATCCTTGCTTTGCCTCTGCTTGGCATTACCCTGGGACGTTTGGTCCAGAATTTCGAGCTCTTGCCGCCTCCGGGACAGTCCAAGCTTGATACTACTGAGAAAGGAGGGCAGTTTAGTTTGCACATACTGAAACATTCAACCATTGTTGCAAAGCCTAGATCATTTTAAGCCTTCAGAATTCAGATCAACTTGTAAATCTCTCAACTTGTAATGATGGTTTTGAGAAGATTTTGAAATAAAATTCACACGTATTTAAAAACTATTTTAGTTTCTTGTATTTAAAACGAATTTTAAAATATGTTTTTCAAAGAGTAAAGAAGTGGTTTGAATGGTATGTTTTGGGAAAAACAAAAGCTATCTTATTTTGTATTAAATCTTTTATAGATGGTTTAATCTTTATATATTTAATTTAAATTATTGTAATAATTCTCTTAAAATTAATATTACTCATTGTGAAACTTTGTCACGTTTCAGTCAACCAACCCCTTCTGGGGCAATATATAAGCATAAAATATGGAAAATATAAGAACAATAAATACGCATGAGTTTAATTTCCCCCACCATGTTATAAGTAGATATGCCCTTGCACGTAGATGATTTTACCGAGCTGAAAAGAAAGAGTTTATTGTTTCAGCTAAAACATTATAATTAAGATGTTTTTCAAGATGTTAATTTAAGAAAAATATTCAATTCATCTTTTTTTTTTTTTTTACAAAAGGAAATAACAAACAAAAAGAGAAACACTAAACTACCGCATCTTTGCACAAGAGCGGAATCACAGAAGAAGGAGGCTCCTTCCAAATACGCATCGGACACACTAATTGAGACGCTTGTCTCGCCAACGCATCTGCCACAGCATTTCTATCTCGCACAACATAAGAGAACTGGACCTTCCAATCTGCAGCCAACAACACCCGAATCGAGGCAATAGTATCCCGTTGCCAAAAAGATCGGGTATCCCTATTCTGACTCAGGAGCTCCACAATCTCCTCGCAATCCATATAGCAAACAATATCACGGAAACCCAAGTCCCAGACAAGGTTCAAACCTGTGCGAAGCGCCAGAAGCTCCGCGAGGAAAGCACTACCAGCCCCATAAGAACAAGCAAAGCCCGATAGCCATCTGCCAGCGGAGTCCCTCACTACACCACCACCACCCATCTGATTAGGCACCGCAACCCAACTTCCATCCGTATGGAGATGAATCAAATTCGTACCCAAGACAAACATGGGATCACGAGGCCTCAGTGTTATCTTCCCCCACCTCACAAACTCATTCGTCGTTAACAAAATCTGACGCCAAACCAATTGAACAGACCACGGGTGAGAATAAAAAATCACGCTATTACGCCAGCGCCATATACACCAGAGAATGGCAATCACAAACGCCTGCTGAGTTCCCCGGAGGAGGTGTCGAAGCCAATCGTGGAAGGAACACGCCGCAGGAGGGGTTGGCAGCAAGCTATGAAAGTGGCTCCATATCAATCGCGAGTCCCGACAGTGACACAAGAGGTGTTCAACATCCTCATCCTGCTCACCACACCGTGGATTAATATGTATTGTTTTAACACTTCATGTATCAACAACATCTGTCGAGGGAGCATTTTTGGCAATGAAAGTTGTTAAAACTTGACTTCGCAACAAGACCAAAGGTGTATGACATTCTCATAAATTTATTAGTTGTATATATTTAGAGAGAAATTGCTGAAGATATTGTGATATGTTGGTCTCAGACACTTAGATTGCACAGAGTAACTTTAGTAGAAAAGGGTTAGAAAAGCACATAGAAAGTTTGTTTACGCAGTTCGACCAATATGCCTACGTCTGCGGCTATAGATGGCTACAGCTCCGATTCTCATTCAGAATAATTTAGGGTTTAAGTGTTACAACATATTTATACTCAAGATTTAATGCTATACGACAATGTATCATTAAATCTTATCGCATCTAGTGCACATTAGCTGTCTTCAACAGACCACGTAACTCTGACTAAGACTAAGCCTAGCAATGCTAAGTCAGACGATCCTAACATGTCTGTCTCAGATGATCTCCAAGTAACTCAGACGATCTGAGCATCCCTGACCCAGACGAGGCAACCTCAATGAGCCAAACTCAACAATCTCCACCTTGGCGAATTTCTTCGAACCCTTGTGAAGATTTGCTGTTTCCTCTTTGGATCTCGATTTTCAGGATTGCGCTCCCCATATGTTTTAACACTGTGAAAAATGCAACAAATCCAAGCAGTGCTTGAACTTGTCGTTGGTGACTGGCTTGGTCAACATATCAGCTGCATTCTCAAACGTGTGAACCTTCTCAAGTCGTATCTGCCCCGACGCAAGCAACTCCCTGATCTTGTGAAATCTCACATCAATGTGCTTCATCCTTGCATGATACACCTAATTGTTCGCCAAGAAAATGACACTCTGACTATCACAATGCAGACGAACTCCACCTTGAACATTTCCCCTTCATTTTCTTTTACTGGTGGCTTCTTCCTGAATACCCACTTGCAGACAATAGCTCTCTTCCCTTTAGGAAGCTGAACAAGATCCCACGTCAGATTCTCCTTCAGGGACTCCATCTCCTTCACCATAGCACCCATCCACTTGTGTCGGTCTTGGCTCTCCATAGCCTCACGATAAGTAGAAGGATCTCCAGAACTGGTAAGAAGAGCATAAGCAGCTAAGTCTTCAAAACCATGCCTATTTGTTGGTGCTCTCGGAAGAGGCTCCCTATCACGTACAAGATTATAGTCTTGTACTCCACCTGAATCAACTGGTTCATCTTCTGATTCAGTATTAGAGTCTGCACTGGCCTGCAAATGGGGTATCGTCTGCCCAGGGCTGTGGGGGCTAGACGAGGCTGGATCGTCTGAGTCATGTTCCACCAGACGATGTTGCGTTGTTGGTTTTAGTGGCTCAACAACAATCTAAACCTTCCCAGCAGTGGAAGTTTCAGCCTCTGAAGTAGTCTCTTCCCTTGAATTTGGCACCTTCAGCATGCATTGTTCATCGAACACAACATCTCTATTGTGAACTGCTTTATTCAAAGCTGGATCCCAAAATATGAACCCCTTTACACCCTTAGTGTACCCAAGAAAAACACATTTCTTGGACTTGGGATCCAATTTGGAACTCTCATCACTGGAAACATGCACATAGGCCGAACAACAAAAAATCCTCAAGTTTTCAAGATTTATTGGATTACCTGTCCACGTCTCCGCTGCAACTTTTCCATCCAGTGAAGCTCTAGGAGACCTGTTGATAAGATAACATGCCATGTTCATTGCTTCTGCCCAAAAACCCTTCGACAGTCCTGCCTGCAACCGAGGGCACCTTGCCTTCTCCGTGAGAGTTTTATTCATCCTCTCAGCAACACCATTCTGTTGTGGTGTTTTCTTCACTGAATAATGCCTCTGGATCCCGTGTTCTTCACAAAACTGCTTAAACTTTGCATCAGTGTATTCTGTCCCATTATCTGACCACAGATATTTGACGTTCCTCCCCGTTTGGTTCTCCACCTCAGCTTTCCACAATCTGAACTTGCTGAAAGTCTCAAACTTGTGCTTCATGAAGTATACCTAGATCTTCCTGGAGAAGTCATCAATGAATGTAACAAAGTACCTGGAACCTCTAATGGAGGCCTCCTTAGTGGCCCCCCAGACGTCTGAATGAACATAGTCGAGGATTACCTTTGTTTCGTGCTTCTCGATCACGAAACGGACACGACACTGTTTGCCCAACACGCAAAAATTGCAAAGTCCATCTTGCAGCTATGGACACCCTTCAAAAGATTTCTCTTATGAAGTGTCATCATCCCCTTCTCACTGGGGTGACACAGACGCATATTCCAGAGCCTCGTTGCATCATTGTGAGTTTCAACTGATGCAACGTCACCTACCACGATGCTTCCCAACAAGCGATAGATCTTCCCTGCAGTACGCTTCATTGTCATCACCGTCAATGCACCCATGCTCACCTTCAGAGTATCTTTACCTCTATCAGAATGGAAGGAGTAACCATTCTCCTGTAAAGTATCCAAGGAAATCAGAATCTTCCTTAGCTCTGGGACATACCTCACATTACCCAATATACGCGTGCCACCATGGTCCTTAGAAATTTTTACTTGCTCTATTCTAGTGATTTCACACGTTTTGTCATCACCTAGATAGACAAATCCAAGCTTGCCCGTCTTAAATGAACTGAACCACTCCCGGGGCGGCGTCATATAGTAAGAGAACCCAGAATCAAGAATTCATGCCTCTGTGCATTTATCAGATGAGACACTTAGCATATCTCCTTCACTGCCGGAATCATCAGTTTGAGCCACGTTTGCAGAGTTCGAGAGATTCGGACAATCCCTCTTCCAGTGACCAACCAGCTTGTAGTTATAACATTCTTCTGTATTCCTCTTCTGCTTGGACTTAGAACGCTTCTTCTTCCCTGCAGATTTACCCTTGTTCCGTCCACGATCATGTCCTCCCTTAGCATACAGGCCTTCACCTTGACTTCCTTCTTCTACATTCTAAAGCATTTAAAAGCTATCTTTGTAAAAGCTTTTAACAAAAATCCAAATTACAATCATGTTGAAAGTTCAAAAAGTCCTCATAATCAATCTTGGAGAAATTGTAAAGTTTTTATGAAGCAAACACAACATATTGAAGCTGCTTTGTGCTAGATAACCAACTTCTAAATTATTTCATAGGCATTTTCAGGATTGATGGAAATTGACAATCTTGCAATAAACCTTGTGGAGATTAAGAAGCATATTGTATATCTACTGGTATGTATTTGCTTGTAGAGCTAGCTTTGATACTATACCAGTGATAACTTCTACAGTTGAAAGAGTTTTTTCACTATGAGTATTATCGAGAACCAGATGCAAAATCGTATGAGATAAATGAATAAATGATTATTTAGCTACTTACATAGAGAGAAATATTTTATGGTGTTGAGAATGAAAAAAATTGTTCAATGTTTGCTAAATATAAAATCTAGTAGAGAATAATTATGATATGTATTCAAACTTTTAAGAGTAATATATTATGTTTTTAGAGCTGTAAATTTACTTGTATATGTTGTCCCCACAACTTGAAAGTTCTGGATCCATCTCTACCCCTGCGATATGAAATTCCTAGCTCCACCCCTAAATACCTCGTATCCATCAACAACTCAATAGATAATGCCGATAAAGGTTGAAAGAAAAAAAAAACATGATGAATAAAACACACTACAAAGGAATAGAAAATTGAAATTTTGTTCACCAATGGCTAATTCCACCTAAAATGGATCTTCATAATATCCTTGTTAAACCCATATTCAAAGAGCTATTCACCTGAACTAGTTTCTAACTCCATGACGGGTGGTTCGAATTGTTGTTTACGACATCCGATTTAGATGATAAACAAAATTTCGACCCACGCATCATTGAGTTGAAAACTAAATCAAGCAAAGAGCATTTGGATCTGGGTTTAACAAGGACATTACTGAGCACCGCACTAAGTGGAATCAATCATTGATAATTAAAATTTCTTTCTATCCATTTGTAGTGTATTTTGTTCGTCATATTTTTTTTCTTTTCAAAAATTACAACACGAGTTAAGATTACAATATAATTTAAGTTGTGGATAAATAGAAGGTATCGTCATTACACTTTAGTGGGGAAATGTTGGTACATATTGGTGGAAACAGAAAAATGCTATTTGGCCCGATAGAAATCCAAGCACGAGGCACATACAGTTATTTCAACCAATAAGAAAACAGCTTTGGCGGAAATTATGGGGTGATTTGACCAAAAGGTGGAAATTTGGCCAGTCAGAACTATTCGTCGGTCTCATCCCCGTAATTCCTTGTGCTCCATAGCATTTTCCTGGTGGAAAGAATGGTGTTAGTGATGGAGAAAACATAACACCATCATGCCAACCGTTTTCAAAGACATTTTTTAGATAGCAATGTTTTGAACCTTAATAATATTTATTATGGTTATCAAAACAGGACCGAGCCAGCTGGTCCGACCGATGCAACCGGAAACCGAACTGATGAACGGTTTAATTCACGTCAGACACCAGACGTGAAAAAAAGCGGCTGTGAACCGCTAGAACCGCTCAAAAATCGGAAAAACCAGTAAAACCAGTGGTTCGCCGGTTGATAACGGTTCAGAAATTTCCATCTTCACAATGTATAAAGAACCATGGTTGTGGGAGCAAGAGATAACAGAACAATATTCTCGGAATGAGATAGTATAGGAGAAAAGTAAGGCTATTATATTATTAGACAAAATTGTGAACCCTTTTACATGAGCCTCCCTTGGCTATTTATAGGAAAGAAATCCATAAATAACATTTAATTCAGACTAAGCCTATGCCCCTAAAAGATCAGGCCCAATAGGTTACAAAGTTTACCCCCTATGTGTTACAAATGTGCCCCTGGGGTCGCCGCCCTAAGCCGCCCTTCACTAATGTGGGGCCGCCCTGTAGACCAACTGGGCCGCCCTACTGCAAGACAAGGGCACTCGTCCAGTCCACAAGCCCACAAGGCACCGAGCTTGAAGTATGAGAGCGAAGTGTGTCTTCATAAGTCTTCATGGCCAGCCACCGGGGGAAGGCGCTCGCCCGGCCCACAAGACACCGAGTCTGAGGCACGAAGATGAAGCGTGTCTTCAAATAGTGCTCGCCATGGAATTCCAACCGACGCTTCCTTTGGGCGGTCACCCCTATAGAACGTGCCTCGTTAAAACCTTCATAGGAAAAACCCTGTGGGATAAAAACCTAGTGAAGGAAAAAGAGTACAGCATTTTGTAGAGAAATGAGTAGTCTAATGCCTAGGCGCAGAGGATAAATATGTCGCGAATCCAGCATGAGAATGTGAGTAAATGTCACTCTGGGTGGGGTCGACACGCCTAGCGTGGAATGAAGTGATCATCATGTCAACTGGAGCCGCCAAGAAGAAGCTGCCAGGAAGGAGGCGTTCGCCCTACATGAGTTGCCGCCAGCCCACAAGTCCAACCGAGCCCCGGGAGTATGAAACAGCTCGTCATACTGCAACTTGATCGCCAATCTAGAAAGTGTAAATTTGATGGAGGATCGCTCGCCAGGTTGGGCTGGGGTTACTCGCCCAACTGTGCCTCATGCTTTCCTTGTCCTGTTACCTGTTTTTCTATATTTCACAACTGCAAACACAATCATTAGTTCTTAAAGTCGCCACTGGACCATAGTTTTGAAAGAAATAATTTTCAAGGTCGCCACTGCGCCATTATTTTGAAAGAAATAATTTTTGGGGTCGTCACTGGACCATTGCTTTGAAAGAAATAATGTTTGAGGGTGCCTCTGGGCCATTGCTTTGAAAGAAATAAAGTTTGACGGCGCCTCTGGGCCAATATTTTGAAAGAAATAAAGTTTGAGGGCGCCTCTGGGCCATTGTTTTGAAGAAATGAAGTTTGAAGTCACCACTGGACCATGGTAAAAGTATGTTTCTAGGCCGCCACTGGACCATTATTGCACGCATGGTTTTCGCTCGCATAACAAGACTTAATCCCATGGCTCTTCTAACGAGGCTTTGTCGCTTGGGCTTACGCAATTTGGGGCGGCCAAGGCTTTATAAGTCATATAGCGACCCGCACGCCCTGTTTTGTGCTGGTTGTCATATTTGAGGCTTCGCTCAGTGAGACTTTTTTGCCCATTAGGACTTTGGTGCTTGATTTAATCGAGGCTTTTGCTCAGTGGGACTTTTGGCTTGGATCCCAGTGGCCACTGGGGTCGCCCAAGGCTTGGCTCAATGACAGTGCTCGATTTAATTCGATCAAGGCTGGGATTTCTTCGCTGTATGCACCAGGGTCGTGCGCGCCCCCAGTAGACTTCTATGGCGACCTCCAACACCCGCCCTGCAAACGGGGTAAGGACGCCAAAGATTAGGGGGGTTATAAGCCCCTTAGCCTACTGGAAGCAGCTTTTGTTCTCCTTTTCTCAGCGTCTCAAGTTTTCCTTCTCTTGGCGTTCCATGCGAACCTCCGTGTCGAGCCCCACCCTGCGCAAGGTGAGGACGCCAGGGATAGGGGGAATTATTCCCCCTTTGTTGCAGGGAAGCATGTATCCTGCATGAAAGAAATATAAAGCAGTCGCCCCAAGAAGGGGGTTTTCATTAATCCCACGACAGTCTCCACCAAGCGCCCTCACAACCATCTCGCCACACGCTCTGCCTAACCTAAACTCTACTTCCTCGAGCCCATGCCCCACCTTTTCCCTCTCCCTAACAACTTGTGTACTACCGTGGGATTATAAGAGATCGCCAATCATCTCAAAATGTGAAAACATGTTATTGAATCAAAACTCATACAAGATTTATTGTTTGCAACAAAATAAAACTTAGCAAAACCTTCTAATAGCCAGGATCCCTAGATTGGGAGGCTAGGAAGAACCCTCGCTTTCTCATCCTCGTCTTGGCATGTCAAGAGCATCTCTCGCCCTCCTGTGGTCATCGTCCTCCTCTTCTAGGATGAAACGTTGCACTCTCGCCCTTAACTCTTCCATATCACGCGGCGGGCGCCTGCTCAACTTGTTGTTCAGGGTACTCGCCCTTAAACCTTGTTTAAAGGTGGCGACACATGTCTCTTGTGGGGCGTCCTCAATTTGCACGATGACTCCATTGAACCGTACCATGTAGCGCTTCAAAGTTTCCGCTGGCTCTTGACGTATGTTGAATAATGCGGGTGTTGTAACCTTGGGCGGCCTGCTTGCTGCAAAATGTGTTAGAAATTGATACGCAAAATCTTTAAAACCTGTTATAGAGTGCGGTGGCAATTTCGTAAACCATATCAACGTCGTTCCCCTAAACGTTGATGGGATCAGGCAGCATCTCAAAGCCTCGGGCGCCTGACAAATTGCCATTTTTACGATGAAACTTTGCAAATGCTCCTTTGGATCAGTGTCGCCTGAGTAGGTTTACAGTGTTAAGTTTTTCAGCACGTCTGGTACGAGGGTCACGGCGACCGCCTTTGAAAAGGGATTGAAATTCACCACCGCTTCGGATTCTCTCAAGCTCGCCTGAGCGTGGTCCCTTTGTTGCTGCAGCAATTCCATTTGTGCTTGGAGATATTGGTTCTGCTGCTGTGCGGCATCAAGAGCACCACATACCTTGTTCCATTCCCCAATGGAAATGTTGAAGGGGGGGGGGGGGGTTTGGCGCGCCATCACCTGTTGTTGCCACATTCGACAGCTCGAGATTAGGGTTAGGACTCTGTGGTGGAGAGGGAGGCGATGAAAGTGAACCCGCCGTCGTTCGTCCTCCCCGCCCACGGCCGCGCCCTCTTCTCGTGTTGCCTGGCATAGCCTCTCCCCTCGTGATAGTGGGAGTTAGTTTACCTCTCCCCACAGAGGCGTCAAATGTTCTCGGAATGAGACAGTATAGGAGAGAAGTAAGGCTATTATATTATTAGAGAAAATTGTGAACTCTTTTACATGAGCCTCCATTGGCTATTTATAGGAAAGAAAGCCATAAATAACATTTAATTCAGACTAAGCCTATGGGCCTCAAAGATCATGTCCAATAGGTTACAAAGTTTACCCTCCCTATGTGTTACAAATGTGCCCCTGGGGTCGCCGCCCTTCACTGATGTGGGGCCGCCCTATTGCAAGACAAGGGCGCTCGCCCAGTCCAAACAAGAAGGGCTCCAAATAAAAAGAATGAGAGGCATTGCGCTTGACGAGGAAGAGCGTGAAACCAAGCAACAATTAATTGAGAGAGGAGGCGCAACTGAAAGCTTGATCTGATTCTACTGCACCTGCACGCTCCATACTAGAAATAGCTGTGCAGAGAAAATAGGCCCAAGCTTGTTGTGCAAAGACTCATAAAATGAAAGTGTTTTATATTAATGGTACATTTGGTTTGAGTGAAAAGGGAAGGAAAGATTAGAAAGGGAAAGAAAACACAGAAACCGAAATTTGTTCTCTTGTTTGGTTTTCCTTAAGGGGCTGTTTGGTTAAAGGGAATGGAGGGGAAGGGAAGGGAAACCCCTCCTATCTCAATTTTATGCTCCCTCCTAAAGCGGGGGAAATGAAGGGGAATAAATTTCTTGACAAAAATACCCCTGCAAATAATTAAAATTTCACCCACTCGTATGCCTTCTTATTCTCACGCCCCAAAATTCCATTTCTCTTTCTTTGACATGCTTCATTGCACTTGCAACTCAATTGACAATTCCATCCTATATTTATATATGTCAATTTCTTATTCATTCAATCAATTTCAATTCCTCTCTCCACAATTTTCCGAAGAAAAAAAATATTTTTCCTTCATTTAAACGGGAAAAAGTTCCATTTTCTACAAACATGATTGAATAACAAATTATTATTTTTCCTTCATCATAATTGTTGTGTTTTTAAGTGTAATTTTTTTTCACGATCACAAAATTTATAATTTATTTCTTTTTAAACAATCAATAAATATATAAAGGGTGAAAAAGTAATTTACTTATAATATTCCTCTTCTCTTAACAAGTAAATGTCTACTTTCCCTCTCCTCCCTCCCCTTAAACCAAGTAAGACAGGTTATTAAAATCTCTCCCCTTTCCTCCCCTCCCTTCCCCTCTATTAAAATCTCTCCCCTCTCCTTTCCTCCTCTAAACCAAACAGACAATAAAGACATGAAGGAAAGAGAAACCTTATGGGTCCAAGCAAAAATCTAATCCCTCCAAATCGGAAAGAAAATGAGTAAATGACCGAAGTGTGTGATTTTTCCTATATTGCCTATGAACAATTTTCAACTATATAGCATTTATGCTCACTGGATTTATTCCAAATTAACAAAATTATATTACGTTCATTGGACAAAATGAAAAAATATATTCGATTGAAAATAGATAAAATATTTCCAGCGCAGTATATGTTTCAAATGCATATATATATTTCATATGAAAAATCTATCCTCATAAATCCAAGTATTATTACATATTTTTTTTTCAAAAGGCATGAGCGTATTTATATCATTTTAATAATACACATATTCCTTTCCTCTAACTTTTTTTTACTTTCATTTAAACCAAACAATCTAAAAAATCATTTCCCGTTCATTTTCTTTTCCTTTCTTTCCTCTCACTTTTCTCTCTAACCAACCAAAGCCTAACTGCTCTAGATTTCGAATGGTTTGAATTTGAAGCATTGAATTTGACTTTGATTTTGATAGATTATTACTGTGAAAGTGACCTTTCTTTTACCTTTTTAAAATATGGCCATTTGAATTTTAAAAATCATCAATATTTGTTACTAGAAGTAGTAGGTATCAGGTGCGGCTGCTAGTTTAAAATTTTTTCGAAGTAGTTTTACTTTTACTTTTCAGATAATGGATTAATCTTATAGCCAAAGAAAAAACACCGTGCAGATCACAAACATTTTTTTTATTATTAATTACAAAAAATATTGTTATTAAGTATTTTTATATATTATTTTGTTGCTAGATGTTATACCCCATTTAAATTAAACCAATGCCTCCACCCGTTCAACGATCAGATCCAGTTTTAAAAATATGTATATTTTTAGTTTAATCAAGTATACCAGTTTCTAAAAGCACACAAATAGAGTTAGAATATGGTCAGGCTATTTCTTAATAAATTTTTAATTGCAATTTTACGTTGGAGTTCTATTAGTGTAAATTGTGGTTTTGTTGTAATGTGTATTTTACAATGGGCTGATGAAACTTTGACAATCCAATTTTAACGCATGTTATATTACGTTAATTACGTTGGCTCCTACATCAAAGATTTTTAATTACGTTTCCCGCATCTAAGATTATAATAGCATGTTTAATCTTTTTGAAGTTATATGTAGAGCGGTTCAAAAAAAGGTCGGATTTGTTTGTCTCTATGATATTACTCCCTCCGTTTCTCTGCCCATTTATAAGAACTTAAAAAAAATTATAATCTTCTTTTTTTACCCTGATCATAGCTTTGGAAAAATAATGACAACCAAAATAATTAATATGTGAAAATAAGGGACATATCACATACGAGAGTTTTATAAAAGGGAAGGAAGGAGTAATAACCGGTATTCAGTCTCATACTGGTATTTTATCAGAAAAGAAAATGACTGATGACACAAATTATTCAAGCCAATGATTAAAGACTGCAAAATTAACCTTCATCAAGTTTAGAGGTCTTCAAACCCGAGCCACTAAACCCTAAATTTCACAGAAAAAATTGCTTAGCGTTGCAGTGGCAAGAAACTGCAGATTTGAAAACGAGATTGAGAAATAAAAATTAAAAACTCAATCGATACTGAAACTAATTCAATGCTATAAAACATCGAAAAAAAAAAGCTAATTGGAGATGAAAATGTAGGTCGCAACCAGGCCCTCAAATCAATTCAGGAATCAGAGAGAGCAGACATGTTGACCTTTCGCGCAAATCAATTTCCGTACACACAACCATGCGTTCCTTCATTATGTATAATCCAGAGCATCGGCTTATTGTGTACGGATTCAAATCTAATCTAATGCTCAACAATAAGAATGAATAATTTCCATGATTAAAAACAAGAATAAAGAAGAGATGAACGATGATTCTAAGAACTAAGAAAGCAGAAAAGAATGAGGGAGAGGAAAATAGGTTAAGACGAAACAACACAGCCGCAACTCCTTCCACAGTGTTTACGAGATTTGAGTTTTGATGTGAATCGAGAGGCTATTTATAAAAGGGGAGAGAGCTGTTTAGGGTTTGAATAAACTTCTTCTGGAGGTTGAATTGGTAAATTTAACTATGGGCTTAGTCCGTTCAGAACTTGGGAAGATTGACCCAAAAGTAAACCAAAAAAAAACTAAAGAGTGGGTTCTAGCTGGGTAAGGTAGTAAGGTTTTCATTGTAAAAAATTATCAGACTGCTTTTTACCCTTTTTTATTTTGAAAGAAATGAGTGTGTAAAAATGGTTATGAAAAAAATAATTTTCAAATTGAAATCAAAATCTGGGATAGCAAAATGGGCCGGTCTGAAGGGTTGTACTTGGGTTAACCCACTTATTGTAGAGTTAAATATGTTTTTGGTCCCTAAACTTTAAGCGTGTTTTGGTTTTCGTCCCTCATCGGCGTAAATGTGGATTTTAGACCTCAAACTATGAGAAATTGATGGCTTTCGTTCCTACCGAAGTAGTGGCGTTGACCGTCGTGTCTATGTGTCACGATGGAGCCTACGTGGCATAACCACGTCATTCAATGAAGCTGAGTTGGATTTTTTTTCAAATTTAATTCAAAATCATTTAAAAATGATTAATTAAAAAAGACATACAAAGTGAAATTTAAACATCTCATTTGCTCTTCCTCTTCAATATTTGTTCTTCTTCTTCATCATCTTCATCATACATTTTTAGAATTTTCCCAGAATCAAAATTTTTGAATGCTTTTTTTTTTCCAGAATCATCCTTTCTTCATCCTTTTTTCCAGAATCGTTACAATAATCAAAATTCTATCAAGATCAAAACCAAAATAATTATACAAATCAATTATCAACACTTCTACCAAAATTATTAAAAACTCTCCTAAAAAGAAAAAGAAAAACACTCTCCTTGATGAGCACTGCTCCTTCTGATGATGCTCTTGTTGTTGAGCACTGCTCCATGTAAAGCAGCATCTGCAAAAGCCAGAGTTAAAAGTTTTAGATGTGGTTCCTCCTCTGTTTTTTAATTCAAATCCTCTGAATTCCATGGTGGAAGAAACGACGCAAGTAAATAGGGAGATCAAGTTTTTGATGGTGACAAAAGGAAATTGTACACAGGTCCTAATCCTCTACACAACAAATAAGTTAAACTACGGAGCAACATCCACTAATCGAAATCAGGTCCTAATCCTCTTCATCTTCATCTTGCTGGACCTTGAAAACGATCCTTTTGCGATCATACCTCCAACAGTTTTCACTTTGCCCTCTTATGCGATTACTCATTTGGACCTCAAAGAAATTTCCAATCCTTCTGCGAAAACTCTACAGATCAATAAGACATTATACATGTCATTCTCACATTGGTACAGATATGAGCACCCCTTCTACTTTCCATGTTTAAGTAGTCTTAATATGTAATAATAGAGACTTTCTTAGTAGACAATGAGAGGTTAGTCCGATTCCTCATACATTGAGATAAGAAAAATGCTTATGCAGATTTTCTGACCAAACCTGAAGCTCATCCGTCTTTAGCTTTCCTCCTTGTTCAAGACCCCTAACTTTTCTAGGTGTAGGTGGCTAGGGTGTTTCATGTGTTATTTGTTCCAGTACCAAAAAAATGTATTTACAAGATACAAATATTAAACTTTTTTTTCATGACGGTTGTTCCGACCAGTTCCAATGAGTATTGTTATACCTTTAAAAAATATTCTCAGAGTTCATACTTGTGTTCTAACCCTTATAAAGATCCAATTTATTTACCATTGAACTGAACACATTGTTTTTTTTTAACTCGCCATCACATTGTTGGTAGATACAAACATTGAACTAAGCATATATAATAGTTACTTGCGTTGGTAGATACAAACCGGCCTAAGATATTTTGTTTGAAAATGATTTTTGCGTTGGGTTACTAATTTCTATTCAATCCTAGCAACTATTAAACACTTCAGGCCTGTTTGATTATAGTTTTTAAAAACTGTTTTCTGTTTTTAAAAACTGAAAAATTTAAAAACCTGCTTGGCAAAACCTGTTTTTGAAAACAGTTCTTGTTTTCAGTTTTAAAAACTAAAATACTAGAACAGCTAAAAGATGTTTTCAGTTTCTGTTTTTAATTTCCAAATTTCAGTTTTTTAAATGTTGGAAATTATCATTCAACAGTTTTCTTCTGCTTTTATTTTAAAAAATTGTTTTCAAAAACAGTTCTAAAAATACTTGTTAAATACAGTTTTCAAAAACTGCAATCAAACAGTTCGTATTTTCATGCATTTTACTGTTGTGTCGAAAAATAATTATGATTCATTATTTTATTTAGAAGAATTTTAATCATCAAAGGCAACACTAAAGACTCCAAACACATGTCGGGCAAAATAAGATTCAAATACACAATATAAAATTCACAACTTGTTGAAGGATGAAATTCTCGACCTCATTGTTACATGACTGAATAAGCTAACCACTACATCACACTTTATAGTTATATGAGATTACATTCACAACTTGTCAGTGTAACAAATTATGAAATTATAGATTACTAGTATCTAATAATGCACTGTTTTATTATTTATAAAGTTTGATAATTCATGTAATGCATGCAAATTACATGAAATTTATCACTTTGTGCATATTATTAATCTCCACAGAACGCAGAGTTTGTTTGATCCGCAGCAATCTACTCAAGTCCATGTCTCTGTTTATATTGCAGGGAAAAGCCATAGATCTTGTGAGGGTGAGGGAGTGCTTTGGCCACACTCTCTTTTTCCATGCACCTCTTGGCCCAAGCCACAAGCTTAGGACACTCTTCCTCTATGCTCAGTGTCCCACAGGTCTCGTACGTGTAAAACCAGCTGGTGAAGGGAACAAGAGCCACATCCACATACCCAAAGTCATCACCACCAAAATATGTCTTGTCTCCAAGCTCTTCTTCCAGAATCTTCAAGCATTCTATGAATTGCTTCTTTCCCTCTTCTTGATCTTCACCCTTTCCTGTCCATACCCTCTTTCCAATGCTGTATACCTACATCATGTACAAACAACCCATTAACTTAAAAACAACTATGTGTGATAAAATCACTTTAGGAAAAAAGAA
Source organism: Acmispon strigosus (assembly GCA_030819835.1). Taxonomy (NCBI): domain Eukaryota; kingdom Viridiplantae; phylum Streptophyta; class Magnoliopsida; order Fabales; family Fabaceae; genus Acmispon; species Acmispon strigosus. Next base: position 37,250,549 of record JAUAMA010000007.1, read on the forward strand.
GTTTGATTCATGTTTGATAGAATAAAGTTTAAGAAAATAAATGTTGTGAAATGATGTGTAAAAGTAAGTTTAATAAAATGAATGTTGTTTGCATAGAATAAAGTAAAATTATTTTTACGGATAAAATTACTAAAATAAACATAAGATGATAAATATGTAATATAAAAAATGAGTAATATTGTAAATGAACAATTAAAACATTTTTTCTTAATGGAAAATATTGATAGCATACTTTTTCTAAACATACCTTTAAAATTTGAAAACATGCAAATTAATACATCTATATTTGTTGAAAATGAAAAGAACACTTGAAACCGATTGACACAAATAAGATTAATTTTCTCGAGGTTTGAGATCCCATTAAGTGGGTAAGCTTATCTCAACAAATTTTTTCTCTATATACACATGCTTAAAGATTGAAGTCTCGACTAAATGTTTAATAAGTCTAGGTATCTACCAATTGTACCGAGACTTGTTCGTATAAAATAAGATTAGATGTTTATATGTAGTAAAAATAAAAGAGTAAATCTAGTGCTATAAAGCTCTTACTATGCATGAGGTTCATAAAGGGGTGAGTTCACTTTGTGAATCTAATGTATGCCACTTGACCTTCAATTTTTACAAGAAGCAGACTCGACAGCTCGAACCTGTGAGCTGTGACTACAAAGTCACATGACAACAACTTTTTTGTTTTTAGAAAAGCTCAAACATGTATTAATAAAAAGCTTAACAAATAAAGCTTAAGAGGAGATAAAGCATAAAATAGTAATTAGTACCACAAAAAAGCTAATCATCACACAACAAACACAATCTCCTAAGAAACCAAAACAAAAAGCCCAACATCAACACCAAAAGCCAAGGCACCGATCCTAGCCCTCAATTAAATTCATAACAATATACAGAGTAAGAAAACTTACATTTTTGTCAATGTAATCTCCCCAAAACCTGGCTTGGGATCTCTTGTAAGGATCAGCTGGTAGAAGGGAAGGTTTATGGTTCCAAGCTTCATCAATATACTTAACAATGTTGAGGGATTCACATATGGGTTTTCCATTATGAATCAAAACTGGGATCATTTTGTGAACCGGGTTCATCTCTAAAAGCAGAGAGCTTTTAGCTTGAAAGTCTTCTTGCCTGCACTCGTATGAGATGCCCTTCTCTGCCAAAGCGATTTTCACCCTCATTCCATAAGAGCTTGGCCAGAAATCCAACAGAACCACATTATCCTCTTGCATTTGCCTTGACATAGTATATAGCTTGCTTAGATTAATTTTAATTTTAATGTGAGAGTGAGGATAAGATTGTTTAGATGATTTTGATCTTTGTAGGTTTGGGGTATTTATAGTTGTGCATTACTTGTTTGGCAAACAATAAAACGTGGAAGGGTTATCCAAAGATGGCGTCAATGATCATGTTGGACTTGGGATCTAGCTTTGTTATATGCTCCTTGTTCCCTTAACTTTCCCTTTTTTCTTTTTGAATGCAGAGGGATCGCTGTCTAATAATTGTACAATAATAATGCTTCTTTCATGGAATTAGAGCACACTTGCTATGGGTGTGTAACGTGTGTTGCTTTTTTTATTTTATGTTAACCAAGAAATTCCACCTTACTGTCAGTGTATTATGTGGTAACAGACTAACCATTGAATTTTTTTATTTGTAAAAGTCGGAACGAACCCACAATCATTTATTTAAGAAATAAAGTTTTTAACCCTACGCCAAATCAGTTGCTCCATTGGTGTGCTACTAGTACCACCCAAAATGCGAAAGGAATGTAACCACAGAAAGAAAAAAATGTGAATGGAATAAATCCAGATAAGTTTGCTATAATTTCAAGAAATCAAATTTGACACGGATGTTGTAGAATAGTAAGCTATGAAGTCAAAGTTAATTGAATTGTCAAATAGTAGAATACATGGGGTATCCCTAAATGCATAGATTCAGATTTCTCTCCTTATCTCTTCTTTCTTTCCTTAGAAGAGGGAGTATTTGAATCAAATTATTTGAAGAGGGAGTATTTGAATCTCACAACAGTTCACTAATAAATTTGAGCATTAAATATTAATTACTTCCCATTTCCAAAAGTCGTACAAAACGACAGTGTTCCAACGGTTGATTCCAGTTACCCACTTGCACTCGGCTTCTGTACCTCTTTCGCTCTAGCTCTTTGCTAGTCTTGGGGAACACTCAGAGGATGCCACTCAGAAGCTCGACCACTGGTAATTGGCCCACACTCGACTAACTGGTATAGGATCAAATTACTTGTGGCATTCGCACAATGAAACAACGCTTCAAATCCTCCGCATCCCCAAGCCAGTGTTCTTTAACACGGCCGAATGTAGCTGCCACATTACGACACCTTAAGCCCCCCTCTTCACTCTCATCCATAGTCAATGACACTCTGCACAAGTCGCAACACTATACTCAAGAAAGTCAAGCCCACAAGCAAACTAACTCTGGACCACATGATGAAACAACGGTAAGAGCAATCCCAACAACACTCCTCAATCAGCCCATTAGAGCAGCGCCCTCAATCTCGCACCCCGCTACCTAGGAAACCACAAACCCTCAGCTATATAAAGACACAAGTCAAGGATCTCCACGTAACTAATCTTCCCATATCCTCTTGTTGAGCACCCACATACTGGTTTAGGTGTTGGAGTATTTTCTTGTAGGTTCCCCACCGCTCAACCCGACGACGAAGGATAATGTGCGCCTCACCCTCCTCCACCCTTGTACTCATCGGAGTTGATCTCATCACCGTCTTGTGCCACCGTTTCACTACCATCCCCTCCACCTCAAAACACTCATTGAGTGATTTGATTGGACTTATCTAGTCAGACAAAAAAAAATTTAATTCAAAAAATGGATAACTAGTCTTACATGATTAGATATATCATTTTATGAAGATGAGCATGTGCTAGATTTCACCCTCTTCACATTTTTTTTTATAAATCGCTAGACTCCTCGAACACTTTGATTCTTGCAAGTGCATACATGTGTGTTGTCATACAACAATTGTTCATTAGCAAAACAAAATTTGCAAAGTCGTTGGAAAAACTACCTTTTGTAGCAAAAAAAAAATGTCGTTGCATGTTGCTATGAAAAGTTTAGTTGCGAAAAGTTTTTCCGCGACATTTGTTGTTGCTGCCATTGTTGAGGTTTTTACAATGACTCTTGTTGATGCTATTTTAAACACTTTGTCGTTGCTATAAATGTTATCTAATAACCACTCATGTCGTTGTCATACCCGATATGTCTTAGCGATTAAAGTCATTCCGATAAAATATTTTTCTCAACAAATCAAGTCGTTGTGATAAGATATTTTTTCACAACAACCATAGTTGTTTCGATATGGACTTTTTTCTCAACAATTAATTTTTTTTCTTATTGCATTTGAATTTTATGGTGCATCCTTTAAATTTGGTCCACTAGTAGTCTCTTTACTTTTACTTAGGGTGTTGTAATTTTTATTATTGCATTTGACGCCTTTTCTTCTGAATCTACGAAGGAAGCACCGCTCAGACGCTTAAAATTGACATCCAAGGATTTTAAGCTCAAATAAATATGCAATTCCAGTAAAACAAATTACTTAGTTCTAAAACCATAAAACCATTTTCAAAAGAAGATTAAAAGCCATAAAATGGGCTGTCACCTTCTTGTCTCCACTAACAGTGTCCATTGTCCAAAGCCCTCACACAATCCTTCACAATGATAATGGCCAATACAGTATTTAAAAACTGTTTTCTGTTTTTAAAAACTGAAAAATTTAAAAACCTGTTTGACACAACCTGTTTTTTAAAACTGTTTTGGAAAACAGTTCTTGTTTTAAAAACCTGTTTGACACAGCCTGTGTGATATCTGTTTTTAAAAACAGTTTTCTGTTTTATAATATTAAAAAATAAAAAAACTTGTTTGGATAAGATGTTTTCTTAAAATTAATTTAAAAACAGTTTCCTATTTTTTTGTTTTTAAAACAGAAAAACCAAAACATAAAAAAGTGTTTTTTATTTTTCAGTTTTTGTTTCAGAAACAACCAAGACACGAAAAACAAGTTGTTTTTTTTTTCATTTCATTAATGACATTACTGTAATTAAAAGGAATTAGAAAGTAAGGGTTTTTTTTTGTTTTTTTATTTTCAAAACTGTTTTTAAAATCATATTACCAAACAAGTTTTTTTCTTTTATTGTTCTAAAAAGTAGTTCTTAAAAACTATTCTAGAAAACAATTTTGAAAAAAAAAAAAATCGAAAACACAATCAAACACAAAATACCAGAACAGCTAAAAGATATTTTTAGTTTCAGTTTTTAGTTTTCAAATTTCAATTTTTTAAATGCCGGAAAACATCTCATTCAACCTTTTTTTTCTGCATTTTTTTTAGAAAACAGTTTTGAAAAATAGTTTCTAAAAAACTGTTTTTAAAAACTGCAATCAAACAAATCCGAAGTTTGCCAAGAAAATGGTTTCCCCATGAGCAACAAGTGGAGAAAATTGAGTAAGTCTATATTTAAATTTGATGCCCTGGCACATCGAAGAGCTTATGAACTGCATCATCGTTTATGTCTTCCCCTCCACCATGAATCCCCTTGGGTGTCTGTCTATAAGAAGCTTTGTGTCAGAATCAGATTGAGCTTATAATAGCACCTTTTAGATATGACTTTGGAATGGGGAAAATCCACATCCTCTTATATCTTTTTTTTTGGTTACAACATCCTCTTATATCTAACATAACAAAACAAGAACCAAATATTAATTAGTGTATATTCCAAATTGGAAAAGACACAATAATAGATAATATAGATTCACATCAAGTAGAAAAAGCGCCCACAAAGACACAACATAGAAAAAGCTTCTACAAAACCACCTGAAAAATTGAGCAATACACAGGATACTTGAAGATTTACTTGGATGAGACACAGACGGAACATAAACGGTGCGCGCGGCAACAGAGGGCGAGAACTTAAGAGCGATTACAACGGTTAAAAGGGAGCAACACAGCTTCATGCCTTCACATATGAACGGGGAATGAGACAATATTGGAGCAGTTGCTGTTAGCGGGGAGCATTTTCAGAAAGACTACAAAAAATATATTAGTTATTAGTTAGCGCTAAAAGAAAGCACCAAAATTTTAACTTATAATTTTTAAGAGTTTTCTCATCTTTATTAATATTAAAATTATATATTTGGATAAATTAATTATTATGATATTATTACTTTAAAAGTTATTGAAGTAAAATTTATTAAAAAGATTTAGTAAGAGATTGATGCTAAAACCAGAATGTTATTTCTTAAGTTAAGTTGAAAATAATGTAAAATATAGTATGTTGAAAATATTTAAGTTTTTTTTTTAAACTGAAAAATATTTAAGTTGTTGAAAATGTTTCTCTAATAAAACAGTTAATTTTTATCTCAACAACTTCTAAAATTTTGAATTAAATATTTTTTCAAATTAATTTAAAATTATTTTTAATAATTTTGTCTACTTTTACTTATATATATATATATTCAAAATCACTTTTAATATATATATATATATATATATATATATATAAACACACAAGGAGGGTTCATGGGACGGGTTGAGACAGCCAGACATGTTGCTATTATTTTTCACTCAGCCCTAAATACTGACTATGTCGATTTCAAACCCAAACCCGATGAGGTGTAGATTTAACAAATGTGGGCCACAAAAGGGCGAGGGGGACTGTTTTTTCATATTGGACCTTTGTGTTTCTTGGATCTGTCGTGTGCCACCCTGGTTGTTAACGTCATTTTGGACTCGATGGGCTACCATCAAGTTAGAGGCCTCTTCGAACATCTCGGTGAGGTGACGAAGGTCTTCGTCCAACGCCTAAGGAAATAGGGGCATAAATTTCGCTTCAATTTTTTCATGTTTGCATTTAAGAAACAAGCTCTCTCGGCAATAAGATCTCTAGGTGGGCTTAGTTTTGGAGGTGCGACCTTATTTGTTGTGATGGCTAGGTTCTTGGTTGCAGGTGAATCAACCATGGGTAGTCGAAAACCCTCTATGTAGGCTCCTGTGAAGAAGATAGATGGCACAAGGGCGCAACCTTGGTTGAGAAGAGAAGTCAGATTTGGGTTGTCTTTAAAGCTTTGGTGGGCAAGGCAAAAAGTCCAGTCTTGGCGCTTTTCTCTACACTAGACGAGGGAATGGTTTCGAGCTTTTGGAGATTCTGCGCTTCGGGTCCATGGATTCCAGATGAGGTTTTGTTCCCTGAGATTGCATCTTGGTCTTGGCAGGTTGAGGTTGTTGACGTGCAAGGTCCTGATATGGAGACCGACGATGGTGCGTGTGGGTGATTGTGTCAGCTTTGATGATTCCTGCGGTTTTAGGTAACATGGCTTTTAGTTGTATAGAGGAGACCGTGGTGGTTCCCTCATTTTTTAGGTTGGTGGCTGGTGAAGGAAAGTATCTATTTGTTTTCTAGTTTGGGGATTTGTTGCTCCTTTAGTCTTGAGTCCAGGTTCTGGTGGGACTGATGGTCTTATCCCCATTGTGAAGGTCTTGTTGGCTCTGCTCTTAGGGCCTTCTTCTACTTTTCTTGGGTGAAGGCTTTGTTGGATTTATCTTTGCGTCACGGACCTTCTAGGGAAAACCCAATTTCTTTTCGTTCTGGCTCGAGGTGTATTTTTTCTTGTGTTGATGGTATAGGGATTGAATCATCTAAGGTCGAGCCTTTGTGTCTCTGTGAAGCTGGTGTGGTGGATCCCTCTCGGATTTGTGGTGAGGCAGGTGATTTTGAGGCATCTTTGAGAGTTTCTAGTTCTGGAGCGCTTAGAAAGAGAGGTCATCCTAGGAAATTGTATGGTAGAGGAACGGAAATGAAGGGGTTGGTTACTAAGGAGGCAGTAAGTTCAGGGATGTTGATTTCGGTTCAGACAGAGGTTATGTATAATCCGTTGATTCTTTCGAAGGCTCATGGTTTCTTATGCGTTCTAACTAGATCTAGTCGTGTTTGGCTTCAAGCAAAAAAACTTGGTGGTTTTTGATGGGACCAACAACGATGCAGTTTTAAGCTTAGCGAAGCATTTGTGATCTACACATCCCAGATTATATGGTTCAGTTATAGGATGGTGTTTGTTTTGCGGTTTTCGCTTTTGGTGGTCTTCTTGTGTTTGTAGTCTGGTTCGTTTGGGTTGTCTTTTTGTGCACCATTTGTAAATTTGGGTGTTTTGGTCTTTTGGTTGTTGTACTGTTGGTTGGTTGTGGATTTCTGCTCCTTGGAGGTTTTTGTCCCCTTCTTTTGGTGGGGTTTGCCTCCCTTTTTCTCCCTTTGTATAGGTGTGTGTGTGTGTCTAGAATAATCAAAGTTGGGATAAATCTTAGTTTTTGGTTATAATCAAATTTGATAAAGGTTTTTTCCTTGTTTGTACATCTTTGGAACTATTAGGATTATTAGGTGGTTGACTCTATGCCTAACAATTAGGATTATTAGGTGGTTGACTCTAGTTCAAACTAAAAATGTTGTAGCTTCCACTCACAAGTTGAATCAAGCAAAATATAACAAGTGACCAATATAAGATATAGTATGAAGATCAAGAGAAAACCACTAAATCATAGATAAAAAACATGATTTTTATTAAGAAGAATCACATAAAATACATAAATATCAAAACAACTTCATTGAACCCCAACAAAAGAGAGAAATTAGTTATCCATTTTCATGGATAGCTTTACAATCATCAAAGTGAAGAATAACAATGAAAAACTGAAACTGTTGCGATGTCTCATCGTCAAAGCCGACTTCCAAAGCTTCTTCTCCAGCCTCCTAAGTCTCATTGAAGTTCTCCACAAGTTCAATAATTGTCTAGCACGTTGTCTTCAAGTTCTGATGGTGTTCTCTCTCAAAATCTCGAAATTGGACATCTTTTATAAAGCTTGACAATCCAAGATGCTTAGGACCTTCTTATGTATGCTCAACACCTTTGTCTGAGTGCTCAACACACCTTTGTCTGAGTTCTCAACACACCTTTGATTGAGTGCTCAACATCTTTTTCCTTCAAATATAGGTTTTCTAACCACCAAGAGTGCTCAACATCTTTTCCTTCATGCCGAGCCTATCTAAATGGTGCTTAGCACCCTTAAGCTAATGATTAGTACCCAACCTTTTTCAAATCTTCATTTTCCCTTGAAATTTCAATCCTACAACACAATTTGAGATTGGAATCAAGCTTTAAATACATTCTAACTATTTCACATACCTACAAGTTCTAATCAAAAGACGGTAAATTTGATAGAAATTTCTCATGAAACACAAAAATAAGTGCCTGAATAGCAATGAAAAATTAGGTAAATTTAGCACTTATCAAATCCTTACCAAAATATCTTATTGTTGGTATATATATGTACATTTCTCTTCAACCCTTAAGTGCCCTCATCATATAGTAGTTTATTTCTCAACGACAACTAGGGTCGTTGGGATAAACACACTTTTCCCAACGATATTAGTGTCGTTGAGAAATAAAAACTTTTTATGCCAACAATTTGTAAATGTCGTTGCCATATATATGTACATATCTCGTCGGCCCTTAAGTGTTGTTAGCATATAGTAGTTTATTATCGAGCGACAACTCAGGTCGTTGGGACAACCCCACTTTTCCCAACAATTTAAGTTTTGTTGAGGAAAAAAACTTCTTATGGCAACAATTTGAAAATGTCGTTGCCATATATATGTATATTTCTCATTGACCCTTAAGTATTGTTAGTATATAATAGCCTATTTCTCATCAACAACTAAGATTTTTGGGATAAACACAATTTTCCTAACGAATATTGGTGTTGAAGAAAAAAACTTCTTATACCAACCATTTGAAAATTTCTTTGCCATATGTATATTATTGCCAACAACTGGTTTGTGATTGGGAAAAAGTCATTCGAAATATCTTATTTCTTGTAAATATTTTCAATGCTCTCCCTGCCTTAGCCTCTTTTACTCTTTTTCTTACCATTGTTTGCGTTTTGTCAAGCTACGCTACATATTTAATAAAAAAATGAAATTTCTTTAAAATAAGCTTTAAAAAATTATACTATAAGTTATCGTCGATAAATTTTTTCTCTTAAACACTTTCATTTATATTTTTTTTACTTCACTTCACTTCAATTTAATATACTCATAGGTTAAGTAAAAAAATTATAATTACTAATACAAATCATGTGATCCTTACAAGTGATACATAATGATTGAATTTGTGCTGCACTCAAAATGAGAATCAATTTAGAAAAAATATCGCTTATTTAAAAACAGAGTTTAATACACTATTTGAAAAACAGTTTTACACTAATAATCAATTATATTATGTTGCGTAAGAGGAATAATCACTTTTATTTTAAATTTTAATTAAAAAATATATATTTTATGATGTCGTAAAATTCAATTGAATGACTATATAAAATTCATTTATACACACATTTAATTCTTAAAAAAAACTCATGAAATATAACTTATATAAGTAAAAATGTTTGAGGCATGATGAGAAGAGTTAACAACTATTTTTGAGAATCTCTTTTTAACATTTTCTTCACGATTAGTTAATATTTATGTAACTCCCACCAAATTGAGAATGAAGACTATTAAATTAAGACTATTAAATTTAGTAGATTTTATATGGATTTTGATAAATTTTTAGAAAAGGAGTTTCAAAGAAGTGCTGCTTGCATTTTTAAATTTTTTTATTTTAATATTATATTAATTAAACTCAGTATTAAAAACCCTTCTTCATAAATAGGTCACTTTTCAGTTTTCAGTCTCTTCCCGCGGTTCCAGTTGGAGTTGAAATTCTCGGTTTATGAAGAAGCAACGACGGGGTCTTCATTCTTCATCTCCACCTTTCAACGATCATCTTCTCTTCACTACGCTTCAGCACAGATATTCACATCTCGATTCGCCTTTGCAGGTCTTCTTCTTCTTCTTCAGTTCCACTGTGACTGCAAAATCCCTCTCTGACATGATCGTTTCTCAAACTTTCCTTTTTCAAATTGAAATTTCTAATGCTATTTTTGAACATTGCCGTTTTTTCTTTATCTAGTGTGAGGTTTTAGATCGCATTTCGCAATGTTGCAATGGATGGGAGGATCCAGGCGGAAAGTCACTACTGTGAGTTGAATTTCCGCAGAAATTTGAACAATATTTTTGCATACTGCAATTTGAACTCAATCTAAATGATTTATCATGCATGATTAGGGAAAAGCAAAGTCTAAATTTCATTTAAAGGATTAACGATATTCTATAGCAGAAACTTTTTTTGTTTTTTTGTTTTGCATTGAGATGATTGCAAGGGAGTTTACATGTTTGCATTGATTCTGAAGATAACATACTCTGGAAATTGATTATGTATTGAAGGAAATCACGAATTTTTCTGGAAAAAATTAGTTTTCCAAATATGATTTTCATGGTTTGCTAGCAGTAGAAATTAGACACATTTGGCATGGCATGTCATTCCAAATTATCAAAACGTTTGTTTTCTTTTCTTCTGATATTCAACGATGCTATCTATTCGGTGCATGATGTGGCTTGTGCTGATATGGAAAATTTTCAGTCAAGGAAGTCTACACTGAAAAGGTAAGATGTTAATTGTGTTTGTCCTAGTGGAATTTGGTTGGTTGAGACTGGGAGGAACAATTCTGCTGAATTTTTATGGTTATGTGCCGGATAATAAATTGCTTATTTCCACCAGGCAAAAGCAATACTTTGAACAAAGGAAGCGTCAGCAACAAAATCTGCAGATGATGGGGTCGGATAACCATCCTAATAACCCAGGCATTAGTGGACAAAGCCTCAAAGAACATCGGTCTCTGGACATTCTTAATTTGCTAAACTTGTCAGAAAATGCTAAAAAACGCAATTCTTTCTGTCCGAAGGGTAAGCATCTAACATTCTTTCTGCATAGCAATTTTATTGATGCCGCCACAGTCTTGAAAAGCGAGATTTGTATACTAGTGTAGAAACACTATTTTTTGTAGGATATATTGATCAGTTATGTAGTCTGCCAATCTTGTCATGTTTGGATAAGGATGTTCTATCATTAGCAAGTGTAGGGTAATCTATAGTAGACTGTTGCATTAAATATTAACCAAACCTACTCAGGATCTTCTCTGTTAGTCTGCTTGTTTACAAAAGAGAAAAGGTTTTCTCATGAGCTTTTCGAGCAATTATCATACATGTGCTCAGTATTATTATCCAGTTGTTTTCTCTTCCCCACTGTGATATTTTACTAGTTAACTAAAATGGAAATGATTCCACTTTATTAAAATCTGCAGACTAAGTTCGGTAAATATGCCATTAGGGTAAAAACATTCAGATTCCCGATGGATTCCTGCAGGATAGCTGTGTGATATGGTGGGAAAAAGGATATATTAGGATTTAGGATTCCTTGCCAAGTTATGTTGCTCGTGCTGCTTCCTATTGTCTCTTTTATTTTGATGGCTTTATGTTCCTTGTCTATTTCTTTTCTTGTCTATGTCCAGTTTACTTGAACAATCAACTTCCCCACATATTACTTGTACAGTAGCAAAAGAGAGGGCTGATGGAGAAATCAGTGTTTTTACCATGCCAGGGAGTGACTTAACAAATCAGCCAAGAATGTTTACCAACGTCGAGGCGACTGTAAATTCTTGTGGATTTGAAGAAACAAGTATGAACTCTAGTACATTTGCCCAACCTGCCAAGTTGTATGGTTTCATTTCAACGCAACTTGGAACTGAGATATCTAATATATAATAAATGTATACAGAAGCAGGAGCACCTTTGTGCTGCCAGATTGAAACATCACCAAAGAAGTGAGTATATACTTGCTTTAATATGTCAATGTCATTGAGACTTTTACTTTATTCCGCTACTGGTTAAGACATCTTAAAGCCATTAATTGCCTAGAAGGGGCTTTTCATGAGGTTGGAGAAGGACTGAATTGCTTACTTGTATGCATTATTTCTTGTTTCTTCTAAATTATTGCTCAACTTAGCAACACAGCCATTGCAAGCAAACATATAAAAGGAGTTCTCAGTGAATCTAGAAGAAAATGTCAAACCATTACATGTATTCACTGGATGCTTCTGATTCCATAGTACCTTTTTCTTTCCTTTTATGGGTCTTCAGAATCTGGTTTGATGTGGTTCAAAATACTTAAGACTTTATTCATTGGATTGGTTCTGTCTGTGGCTCAGAAATTTTCTGAACTTTGGAGTCTGGACCAAACTAATTAAAGCAACTAAAAATAAAGCAATTGACAGAACTAAGAATTTAGAACCAAACCAAAAGTCTCTGTTTTTTCTTTTTCTCTTTTTGGGATTTGGGATTATGCGACAAAAATTACCAGGGTATTCATTCTAAATGGACTGGCTTGGTTGTTTTTAGGCTAACTCACTTAACATGCACTTTTTTTTTCACCATTCGAAGTATTGATATTTTTATACTTGACAGGGTTTCAGTAAGTGATCCTGATCACCAGAATACTGCTTTTAGTGGACTACCAAGCCATTGGAAGACAGTAACTGATCACTGTATGTAAAAGCATATCTCAGATAATCAATATACTTATGTTGGGACTGTATTAGATGACCTCTTAACAATTTTGGTTTTGAGGCCATAATACTGGAATTTATTTAACATCTAAGTTTTTATATCATCAAACTGCTCTTCATCCTCCAAACTTTCTTCCTCTCACCTTTGGTTTTGTCATTGTTCTTAGACTCGGAATTATCTGTCATTGATTTGCTTTGTGATGATGAGCCTAATCCCACCGTAGAAAAGTCTCCAACCTGTGAAGATCATGTTTCTTTTTCACTTGAAGGTATATCTTGCTTTTTACTCGTATTGTTTCCCCTCCCGTTTCATATTGCATTATTAAGACGGTCATGCTTTTGGGTGAAGACACATGAATGGTTTTATAATATACTTCTAAGACGCCCTCTCACGTAATAGCCCATTGGGGACCCACCTACCTTGTGCTTAAGTTCAACTTTTTATCAGAATACTTCGGGGCTACAAAGAGGGAACTCTAGACAACTTGGTCATAGAGGCTCTGATACCATATCATGATTCAACTATAAGCTTTTGGATGAAGAACACATGAATTATTTTATATTATGCTTCTAACAAAAATAAGTTCCTTTCTCAGGAACTTGATATCTTAAAAACATTCTATGCTAACCTTCGTATCCCAATTTAGTAGCATTTCTTCACAATTTATATCTTCAATACATATCTGTTCTCACAGTATTGTTTCTTAGATGATTGCATTGCATGAAATTTCACGTTCAGATATGTGGAACTTTACATATATCAATGTTTATCCAATTGCCTGTTACTCTGACATTTCTTTTTCATATAACATAAACTAATCCTTCTAGGTTTGGGGAAAGTTGGAACAAAGACACCAGTTCATTCGCCAGAACAACAGGCTAGGTAAACTATATTCATACTTTTTCGGATAGCCATTTGTTCCTGTAAGATTGTTCTGTTAACCTTAAATATCTCTTGTATTCCTAGCGTGTGATTATTACAACTGCTATCAATCGCATGACTTATGCTAAATTACTTGAGTATTTACGATATGGAAATTTGCTTCAAATCACAGTATCACGAAATTATCTCACCACTGATGAAATTTTTGACGGATAAACAAGCATACCTGTAACATTTGTCATAGCATACGTTCTGTTGCTACTTAAACATCCATGAAAGTATGTTTACAAAAATATATTTTTCCAATGCTGTTTGAGTGAAAGGATGGGGTTCTCTATGTGCTATTTCTGTCTGGCATTTAACTAGTTGCTTTTGCCAGTTACAATATGCCGCATTCAAGTCTCTGATTATCGGTAGACTTCTTAATTTTACTTGAAGCCTTCTTTTCAATGTTGAAAAGCTCATAAAAGTGGCCACTAAGTTATATCTCGCTGGTACTATGAGGTATTAACTTTAGCTAATGCTCTTTAAAATAGTATACGTTATACTACGCGTGAAAGATTAGGACTATCATTCCTTTAGTTTCATGAATGAAAGGTAGCTTTGGTCAGTTAAAGAAAAGAACATCCACTTGTAATTTGTCGCTCTTGAATATGAAGTTGGAATTCTACGAAGTTGACACTATTTTAATGAACAACACAACCTCACCTGTTGCCTTTTATTGTAGAAGAGGTTTTTGTAGCACTGATGGAAATTTGCGGTCTGTTAGCATAGACAGATGGAATCTTTTTGAATATTTTTTGAAATTTGTGGTTTGCAGATTTCCGTACAGAAACTCTCCACTGCTGAAGGATGGAAGGAAATCAAAATTGAAGAACCTTAACCATATACTGGATGACATTGAACTTGACATGGTGAGGAAAATATCAAAATCCTCCTTCTATATTTTATATTTTTTTAAATAATCTTATCTGCATCCTCTGAAACTATATGTTAGTCAGGTTTGCTATACTTGAACTGATATAAGCATAACTGTTTCCAATCTAGTTTTGTTTCTAAGGATTTTACAACTTCTCTTTCATTGATGTGCTTTCATAATTGTTATCTCTGAAGTAATTTATTCCCTGTTCCCTGGTATAAAATCAAATCATGTAATTATTGACCAAGGACACCATAAGATAATGTAACCACCCTGCTTGAAAAGTTGTTAAGCACTGACACAGGTTGAGCCAAAAGTTAGTCCATACTCATCAGTTATGATATGAAATGTAAAAGTAATATTGTCTTTTAATGGATAGTTTTAGAGGGATACAGAAAATGAGGATAAAGGTTTTATTTTTGATTTAAGAGAGTTGTATAGTATTTAATAAAAATAAGCAAGGGATTAAAACAATAGGTTTTGTGATAATCTATGATCTATCATCTTATTTCTTTCTTTCATTCTTTAAGTTTTTTAAATTAGTGAATGTTAACTTCCCTTCTCTTTCCCTCAAAACCCTCGATCACTTGAATATGGTGTTGTAGTTGGAGAAATAATCATAAGCAGTGATGACTGACTTAGTAATTAATGGTAATGGTAACATGATTAAAGATATTAGGGCAAATTACAGGTTACACTATGTAGTTTCACTGTTTTTCAAATAACCCCATTAACATATTTGTTACTTAACTCCCATAATTGTAGTTGCTTAACTGCTTTAAGATAACCCCATTAACGTATTTTCTTTTGTCACTTGACCTCCTATATTGTAGTTTAAGCTGAAAAGTTCAACTTTCAATTTTAATATTAATATAGTGTAACATTTTTTCAATTATCAACAAAAGTTACTATTTACTTTATATATTAACCCTTGGAAAACTTAACTAGAGGATAAGTTAAGAAAATGTTTTATTGTTGTGAAAGTTAACTGAAATGTTAATATTTTAAATTTAAATCAAAGTTGAGGGTGAGTCAGAAAAAGTTGAGGAGGGTTGTTTAAAAGAGCGAACTACATGTGGTAAATTCTCCAAGATGTTATTGCATGATTGAATAATCGTTAGGCTTGCACTAGTTTTCATGATATTCCGCCTTTTTAGTTCAAATTGAGTGTCTTGTACTTCGTAAAATAATGAGATTATGCAATCTGACACACTGCTTATAGGACACAATGACGCAGGATATCAGGGTTTCGCCCATCAGTGCTTCAAACTTCCCGCATAACAAACTAAAGCGAAATTCAGCAATTGTTGGAGACTGCAAGCATTTTTATGACCATACTGGCAAAAATGGCTCTTCCATCAGTGAAGAACATTTTTATGATAATAATGAAGACATATGGAATGGTAATCTAAAACTGCCACTTTTCCATTTTTATTTGTAACTTCTCATTGCGTTTTATTTGCCACCTTATTCTTATAACATATTGCAAAAACCTTTATGCATTTGCTGCTTTGCATATTTAACATTAACAAACTCCTTATGAAGAATAACTAATTTGTTCTGTCTACGTCATATGAAATGAAATGTAATAATGCCTCCCCCTCAGAAAAGATAGAAAGAAAAATAGCAGTGACAGAAGAAGAAAAAGATGTGAAACGCATGCATAATTATTAGACTTTGTTTGAAGCTGCAATGACCTCATTTGACAGATTAGATCCTACTGAAATGCAATGTTGACATATAATATGTATCAATTTAGTTTCCTGGGTTAATGATTCAACTAGAACATGTTCAAGTAATCCACATGTTTCTAGGTTTTGACTATACTTAATCTGTTAGAAGACAGAAATGGCCTTGTTTCGCGGTCATGTTTAGTGTTTCCAATAAATGACATGATCATTTCCACAAATATTTGAAAATATTTAACCCCTCCATGTTTGTATAATATAGCAGGTTCTATCTTCGTTGGTGAGATATTTGACAAAGAGATGGGATATGATAGGTCTTGTAAGAAGACTTTTCAAATGGGTTCTACATCTCCTGAAATATTGAACAGAGGAGCTGCCAAAATTGAAAGTTATGCTTTTGAGGACTTCCTTCCAGCGAAATGGTATTTGCTGTATTTGAGCATACCTTCCCCTGTTTCTTATAAGGATATTTTTGTCTTAAAGTTGGTTGTTCTCTATGGCTGTGTAGGTCTTCAGCAACAGCAATGAACGAGATCAACATAGCTGGTACAGCTTACTTCCTTAGACCATCATATAGACTCTTGGTTCAGTGTTTTAAAAATAGTTCTTGGAACACCAGTGACACTGACAAGATCTTAATTAATTTCAGCCCACTCTAGTTACTTCCCAACTGTGAGCTAATATTCTTCTGTTATGTCATGCTGATGCATCTATATCTAAGAAATTGCTTGGTTATTTGACACTTGAATAACACGTCATGAATCTTGTGTCTTATTTTCTTAAGAATGATGCTTTTTATACAATTGTTGATTGTACTCACATGGAGCTACAATTATGAGTATGTTTTGATTAAACATTTAGATTTTAGATGCCTGAAAAAGTACTTTAAGGCCAACGGAAATGATTCCTTCCTATCATGTTTAGTGTCATTGAAATTTGTGTAACTATGAATCAAACACAAACTATGTACATTTGTAACTAGTGCCTCTGGTTATTTTGTACAATAATGTTAGTGATTTTTACTTCTTACCTATGTCAAACTTGCAGTTATTAACTTCACATAGGTCAAATTTCGTCCACTAGATTGATGATCAATGTGATTCACTGATTCATAGATCTGATATCATGTTAACATATAACATAACATGTACGATTTCATTGATTTGTGAGTCCATAACATATATACATAAAAATGACTTATATATCATTCCGTGTTGGTATTTACTTATGTGCTCTTTTTCCCCCCTCATCTTCAGAGCCACTGGCTTCATTTTCCGATGACCAATTAGAGAATGATTTTGACTTCTATGTTGCTAGTAGGGCAAGGTAAGAATATTAATTTATAGAGACTCTGTAGTTGGATGACCATTTGCTTATGTTTTTGTGTGGTCGTTAATGTTATAGATTGAATGGGAACTTCAATGCCCAACATTTAATTCCAGAAGATGTTAGAGATAATTGGAGCTTGCTGAGGTAAAATCAGAACATTGCTGGGTTCCTAGGTGATTTTATCTGTTTCTTTATACTGTCACTTGTGTTTGACTAATATTTATGTACTTTTTCGGCCAGCGAGGAGTCAATCTCATCCACTGCTGGTACTATATCGTCTTATCTCACACACACGCAAATGCGCGTTCATATATGATTAATAGTTCTATTTGATACATAAAGCATTCATGCCATTCTTATTTGGAACCTCTACATTTTATCTCAGTGAGGGGTGAGTCTGTCGTGCGTCCACCGTCAAGAAGAGTGACAGAAGAAGAAAACAGAAAAAAGCACAGAAATGCTTTTGCGAGCCTCAAACATAAGTGCAGTACTAAAGAAGAGAATTGCAGAAGTACGTCAAATCCACCAAAGCGAAAACCATCTCATTTCTCAAACTCTATTCTCCAGGAAGAGTTGGGAGCATATAAGAGTTGTCAGTTTGAGGAAAGATGTGCTTCAGTTGATAGAAGTCCTGTCACCACTTCATTCTATCAAGATTTAGAGGCAAATTTTTCAGTCTTCAGCCCCAACAATAGAACTGAAGATCCTTTTAGCGTCTTTAGTACCCCTGAATTACATAATATGGCCAGTCCTTCCTTTGGTGGATTTAAAAGTGCTGCACCTCTTGCAGATTCACCTCCTTGCAGTTTTACCTCAGAAAAGTTTGCATTTGATTGTTCACCTGCAATCCCAAATTTTCGCTCATGGCCAACCGGCCCAGGTAGTGAATCTCCAGATTTTCAGTTCAAAGAAGGGCCTGAAGACACTGGGGTTTTTCGTTTTGAGACTTCATCTACTGATACGTCAGTACAGGGAAGTGTTAGCAAGGGTGAGAAAAAAGTGAAACTGCAAAAGGACAGACACAAACATCTTGAGCGAAAAGACATTTTCATGGGAGATAATGAATTATCCTCAGAAATGAAAATAGCTGGAGATGCTGCAACTTCAGATAATCATACACTAGAGTGTGAAGGCACAGAGGACACAAATCCAAAGACTGTTCACTGTCCTGAAACAGCTGAATCTCCTGGTCATGTGGAGGAGATATCATCGTCACTGAAGAAACCTGACAAACATGAAAGCCAAGTAGAAAACAGAAAGTATGTCTATTCTTAATTCCTATATTTCTTTCTCTTGGCTTATTGGTGACTGGGTCAATACTCTCAAAATACTTATTATGTGAGATATATGCTAAGGAAACTGGAAGATTTCACCAGGAGCTATTGTGATGTTGAAACTCCTCTTAAATGTAAAACTACAAATGAAGGTATGCAATTTATTCTAATTTCACTTATGTATTGCTCTTTTTGGAAATGCAAACCAATTCACTTTTCTTTATGCTGTGTACATGCAACTCTTCTTTCTTTATACAGAAACCAAAAGTTGGAAGACTGAAGGAAGAAACTCGTTGAACGAAAAACATAATTGTGGTCAAATTAGCTTGTCGGGTCAGGTGATGTTTGAAAGCTACGTCTTTCAGCTTCTGCGTGTTCAGAAGGTATTGAAGGAAGCACCTAGAATGAATAATGCCTTCCTTGGACCTGGGATCAGTAAATTTTCTCATCAGACTTAGACAACAAAATAACAATAGACAATTTTTTTTTTCCACAATGCATTGTTAAAACCTAAAACAGAGAATCTTCTCGAATAAGTTTTGGTATTGTATACTTATAAAGTTGTTTGTTCCGGGTTGGTAAACCTCAAAATCAATTATGATAGACTAAATCAATTTTGGATGATAACATAGATGTGTGAGTCATTTTAAAGAATTGATTTCAATCGCAATAAGTTTTGGTAGTAGCTAGATTTTGTTGGTTACATGCGGAAAGAATGCTAGTAGCTAGATAGTAACATTATTCAATTGAGAGATTTTACAACGAAGTTTTACAACATTATTTTGCAAAAATTCTTTTCTTTCATAAACGTATTCAAACATAAATCACTTCACTAATTTCGTGTATGCTTGGATTTCTTTCTCCAAACTCAGAATAAATTCCATTTTCCAAAAGCTACAAAGAGTAGTTCTTAAAAAGCTAAAACTAATTATGAAGAATGTGGATATTAAGCAATTTTCCAAACATGATGTTCAACTCATTTACTATAATCAATGTAGCAAAATCAATTATCACAATCTTAATCCAAACACGCATAAAGTCTACTTATTGATTAGGTCAAATTTGCTTCCGTGCAACATGTCCAATTGAAACCTAATTATTTTTTCGAGCATGTAAGTTACACATCTTGCTTTGTTCTTTCTTCCACGTGTATGTTTTGATAGAAAAATAAAGGAGATCAGATAGTTGTAAGGAAAATGAAAAAAATATGAGTTTAATGAATATACACTATCAAGTTAAAGATGACTTAACATTGTCAACTGTAAAAATGACTTTACACTAACAACCATTCATATTCGATAAATTTGACACGTCATTATCTTACTTTGAATATAAACTTCAAAAATCAAAATAAAAACTCATTTCTCCGAATTCTACAATACCAGAGCCATTTCTCCAACATTGTCGAACCTGCTCTTGTGTTTCCATTTCCATTTTTGTTTCCATTTCCATTTTCAAACTAATTTATGTATCTAATTTTTTCAAAATTGACACTAATCTGTTCCTCTCAAATTCAGTTTTGAGATGTCCCTAACCTTTTTTTTTTAAAATCAATGCCTAACTCTAATTAAAAGGGCGTTCCTATTGGCGTCATCACAACTTTTTGAAAAACTGAAAATATCCTTTAAAAAAAACCCAACTCCCCACTATTGAATCAACAAACATGAAGATGAGAGGAAAGGATAATTTTATTTCATATATTTCATTGTACATAGGGGTCTCTACTTATAATACAAATTCTGCTCTAATTCTAGTTGCAAATCATACACAATAATGAATAATAATCTCAGAATATATTTCCTTAATTATTTCTGATTTCCTCCTATTTTCCTCCCTCATTTAATTGTTCTGATTGCATAATCATTTGCTTTGATTTAGGAATATTCTGACACTCCCCCTCAAGTCGAGTAGTGGGATCTCCAATGCTCAACTTGTGCAACACTGCTTCTAAGACCTTGCCTGACACTGCCTTTGTGAGAATATATGCTAGTTCACCTTCATACCTTACAAACGGGAACTCAATAGTGTTTTCTTCGATTTTCTCCTTTATGAAGTGTCGGTCCACTTCGACATGTTTTGTTCTATCATGCTGAACAGGATTCTCTGAGATGTTGATTGTTGCTTTATTGTCACACCGAAGCGGAGTTGGGACCTTTATTGGGAACCCAACCTCACTCATCAACTTCCTTAGCCAGAGGATTTCTGTTATCCCCTTTACTATGCCTCTGAACTCTGCTTCTGCACTTGACTATGCAACCACCTTCTGTTTCTTACTTCTCCAAGTAACAACATTTCCTCCAACTAAAGTAAATTACCCTGCAGTGGATCGCATATCATTTGGATTACCGGCCCAATCGGCATTAGTATAAGCTTCTATGTTCAGATGTCCATTTTTCCTGAAAATGATACCTCTCCCTGGAGTACCCTTAAGGTATCGAACGATCCTCATGGCTGCTTCCATGTGCTTTACCTGTGGGTGGTGCATAAACTGGCTTACTACTCCAACAGCGTATGCAATATCTGGTCTAGTATGATATAGATAAATCAGATTTCCCACCAGTCTCTGATACTTCTCTTGATCTGCTAACTCATTTCCCTCAACTATCTTGAGTTTGTGATTCACCATTATCGGAGAGTCACTGGGTTTACAATCCACCATACTAGTTTCAGCTAGCAAGTCTAGTATATACTTTTGTTGAGAGATATAAATCCCTTCCTTTGACCGGAGAACTTCTATCCCTAGGAAATATTTCAATCCCCCAAGGTCTTTCATCTCAAATTCTGTAAAGAGATTCTTCCGGAGTTGAGAGATTTCTTCTTCATCACTCCCTGTTATGATCATATCATCAACATATATTGTTAGACAGGTAACCAAATCTCCTCTTCTTTTGAAGAAAAGGGTGTGGTTAGCATTGCTCTGCTTGTACCCATTCTGCTTTATAGCCATAGTGAACCTCCCAAACCAGGCGCGTGGAGATTTTTTGAGCCCATATAACGCCTTTTTTAGCCTGCAGACTTCCTCTCCATGAAAGTCATCTGAGAATCCAGGTGGCGCCTCCATATATACTTCCTCTTTCAGATCTCCATGTAAAAAGGCATTCTTTACATCGAACTGGTGGAGTGGCCAGTCTTTATTTGTTGTTATTGAGAATAACACCCTGATGGTGTCAATTTTGACGACTGGGGAGAAGGTTTCAAAGTAGTCAATACCATGTGTCTGTGTGTAACCCTTGGCCACCAATCTTGCTTTGTATCGTTCAATGGTTCCATCAGATTTATACTTGATGGTGAAGACCCACTTGCACCCAACTGGTTTCTTTCTTGCTGGTGGCACACATTTTTACCATGTGTCCTTCTTCTCAAGAGCTTCCATTTCTGTATTCATGGCTTCTTGCCATTCCATCTTCTTACTTGCCTCCTGAGCTGTTTTTGGAATATCTTCTGAGAGAAGAGTAGCGGAAAATGCTTTCGCCACTTCAATGACTCCCCCTCTGACTATATTTACTGGATATCTTGAAGCACGAGGTACATGCTCCGGTGAGTATCGATTGGGAGGCACCCCTCTATTCTTCCTCGGGGGTAAGACACCTGTCTCTGGTTCTTCTGGTTCTGGAACTCTACTGTCATCATGAATAGTAGCATCATTTAAAGCAAGTGACAAATCATCAGAGTAGGATTCATTTACCTCATGTTGGACATCTTCCGAAGTCGGAGCATTGAATGTGTGCATTGGTGTGTCAGTCTCTACTATATTGATAGTAGTTGGTTCAGTGGCTCCATCTACCTGCTCTGTTGGAACAATTTCTGGACAATTCAGGTCGTGTAACCAACTTAGTGGTTCACTGGTGCTCTCCCCCTGAACTCTAAGTTGGTGGTAGAAAAATTCAGATCCTAAGAAGTCGCAATCCATGGTGATATGAATGCGACGAGTGGTAGGATTATAACACCGATATCCTTTTTGGTGCATGGCATACCCGACAAAAACACATTTCTCGGCACATGGATCAAGTTTATTTCTATTATTTTTGGGAACATGGACAAACAATGAGCATCCAAAGACTCGGGGAGGTAAGGTCAGGATAGATGGGATGGTTACTTGGGTGGCTAGGGCTTGGAGATGCGTTTTGTGGTTAAGAATTTGGGTAGGCAAGCGGTTGATGAGATAGGCAGATGTGGCAAGAGCCTCGGGCCAAAAGGAGGAGGGAACGTGGGGGTCAAGTAACAAAGCACGAGTCATTTCAAGTAGAATTCAATTCTTGCGTTCGGCTACACCATTTTTTTGTGGTGTGTTGGGACATGAAGTTTGATGGACTAGACCATTGTCCTGAAAAAAGACTCGCATAGATTGGTTTACAAATTCACCCTCATTATCGGAACGAAGGATTTGTATTTTCTTTTGAAACTGGGTTTGGACCATCTTGTAAAACACAATAAATTTTTCGGGTATTTCTGATTTATTTTTAAAAAAATATATCCAAGTCATGCGAGAGTAATCATCCACAAACAATACAAAATACTGAAAGCGACTTGTATTGGAATTTGGAGTTGGGCACCAGACATCAGAGTGAATTAAAGAAAATGCTGAATCAACTCGAGTATTATTTGGAGGAAAAGAAACACGATGACTCTTAGCATGAATACAAGTTTCACACTTCACATGAGTGGATTTATTTGGAAAAAGACTAGGAAACAAAAGCTTAAGGTACCCGAAGGAAGGATGGCCAAGACGTCGGTGCCACAGCCAAAGTTGTCGGTCAACCGTTCCGTGAGCAAGCATGGCATGTCCCGGGTGAACCACTTCGTCAACATAGTAAAGGCCTTTGCACTCAGTACCACGCCCAATGATCTCCTTCGTAAGAATGTCTTGCAAAAGGCAAAAATTGGGATACATTAGCACCACGCAGTGAAGTTCCTTTGTCACTTGACTAATTGACAACAATTTTGAAGATAGAGTTGGAACATATAGGCAATTATGTAGTTTCATTTTATCAGAAAACATAATAGAGCTCCCTCCTTTCACAGAAATAAGTTCTCCACTAGCAGTCTCAATATGGGTCTTGGATGGTGAGGACAGGTTTGAAAAATCCCTATGATCATATGTCATAGTATCTATAGCTCCACAATAAAAAATCCAGTCAGTTGATTTTTTAGAACAGATATTGGTAGCACATTGAGCTGTGTAGGCCTTGGGTCTTGAACAAATTTTTTTTTAATTAAAAATTCAGTATGTGGCCTAATGCTGCTAGGTGGCCAAGTTTTACCACAAACACTATATTCAGGACCAAAAATATATTCAGGTTGGCAATAATCTATGGGATTTAATAAGGTTGGGCTTGGGTCATGACTCTCAAGCCCGTTACCTTGGTGGTAACCTGGGTAGAGAGACCCTTTCCCTGATTGCACAGCGCCGCCCTTCCCTGGTTGCACAGCGCCGCTTCTGTTGCTTTGTGTGTGGCCTGTTTCGAGTGCCTCCTTGCCCTATTTCTCAGCGTCGTCGTTCGTGCCTCCTTCCTGTTCGATGTCGCGCCGGTCCGGTGGTCTGGGAGCAGCTTCGGCGTCTTGGGTGCCTGACATGGCGGCGGCGGCTTTGCCCGTTCGGTTTCCTGATTTCTCTTTGTGGTTGTCTTCCCACCATTCTGGGTAACCCACAATTCTGAAACATGTTTCTTTGGTGTGTTTCTTCATCCCGCAATGAGTGCACACGAGTTTTGATTTATCTTCTTTGTCCTTTGAACGGGTTTTAGCCTTGCCGCCCGCGTCTCGGTTTCCTCGGTCTGGCGCTGTTCTGGCTACCAGTCCTGCCCCAATCCTCGATGATGAGTTGACCTCGGAGGATGCCGCTTTCAAGATGTGAAGCCTGGTGACCTCCCGCTGTATAGTGGCGTAAGCCATTTCGACCCAGGGGAGGGGTTCTCGTTTCAGAATATCTCTTTTGATTAGCTCAAACCTGTCATCAATGGCTGTTAACAATTGGTACAGCCTCTGCTCCTGGATTTTGTTGTTGTAGATTTGGATGTCTTCGGGGTCTTTCATTGGATTCGGGTCTCGTCTGTCGATGGCAATCCAAATGCTCTGCAGGTTGTTCAACCAATCTTCTAAGGTATCGGTTCCTTGTCTCAATGTGTTTGCCCTCCTTTGGAGATCAAATACCTGCAAAGAATCAGTTCCAGAACCATATGTTACGGCAAGTCCGTCCCATAGGTTCTTCGCAGTAGGATATTGCGAGACATTATTTACCAAGTGTGATTCAATATTCTGAATCAACCAGGTAAATACACATTGATCGTCTTGTTCCCAGCGTATATAACTGGGATCTGTTTTTGTAGGTGCTGCAGGTTCACCAGTGATATGTGCACTCCTTCCCCTGCCTCCAATGGCTTTCTTCATCAAGGTTGCCCATAGTGGATAATTATCTCCATTGAGTTTGATTCCGAGAGACAGATTCTCGGAGTTGGTGGTTGAAGGCTGTGTGCCAAGACTGTTTCGCAGCAGAGCCGCAATTTGGAGTGTCAGTTCATCAGGGATGCTAACTGACTTTTCTGGGGTTTTGGTTGTATTGTTGTTAAGGTTGACGTCTGACATGGTTTGGGTTTGGTGTTTTCAGGTTGTTTCAAGGAAAAAAGATGAAGGGAGGTGAAACTAGAATCAAAGAACGCTGCTTTGATACCATATTGAATCAACGAACATGAAGATGAGAGGAAAGGATAATTTTATTTCATATATTTCATTGTACATAGGGGTCTCTACTTATAATACAAATTCTGCACTAATTCTAGTAGCAAATCATACACAATAATGAATAATAATCTCAGAATATATTTCCTTAATTATTTCTGATTTCCTCCTATTTTTCTCCCTCATTTAATTGCTCTGATTGCATAATCAATTGCTTTGATTTAGGAATATTGTGACACCCACCACCCCACTTTCCGTCCTCAAAAAATCTCGTCTTCTTCTTCTTTCCCATTGTTTCTCTGACTTCCCCATTCTGTTCTGACAATCGACCCACCGTCGCTGCCTCCGCCGTTCTCCGTCGCTGTCGCATCCTCCGTTGCCGTCACTTGCTCCGCCTCGTTGTTGCATCCTCCCTCCCCTATTTTTGTTCTGCTTTTCCCGCAATTTTTAAGTGTGGATTTGTTTCCCCCCCCCCCCTTGGATCGTGTTTTTAGACGCAGTTTAAACTACGGACGTTACGCAGTTTAAACTGCGACCTCTTTGTCCTCTCTCTATCGTCAGCTCTGTTTTCTCTGTCGTCGCATCGTCTGCTCTGTTTTCTCTAAGGTCCAAGAAGGTGAGCAAGAAAGATGGGTAAGAATAATGAAAATTTCCCTGCAAATCTTTCCGTTCTCGATGGCAAAAACTGGGATCGTTGGCGAATCCAGATGAAGGTGATTATTGACGACCTTAGACGGAAAAAAAAACTTTACCGAAAAATATTCACATATTTTCCGCATTTTTAGAATAACATGATAACGATATCATGACTCTAAATCATAATCACGTTAGAAAAATGATAAGACAATTTTGGGAGGGTGTGGTGTGTCTCTGAAAGAGACGGGGAGGGGAAAACCAATGCGCCCCCTCTGCTCTTCATGCACTGCACAGTTGTGATTCCTATCCAATCATCTTCAGCTCTAATAACTTTCACACAATAAATCTAGAATTTTCATATACAAAAGTGATAACTGTGGAGATATGGGCAATTATTATCTTAATATATAATATATGTCCCTTTTCAGACGGAGTAATCTGATTCATTCCATGCAGACTGAGGAAAATAAAATACTATACCTTTGTAGTGTGGTCCACGCTGGTTCAAATTATGTTTATTTGGCTGGGAAATATGATTGGTCAAGTAAAGAGGCACCAAATGTTGGCAAATAATTTTTTTATTGTGTTTTCAATTTTCTTGTTTTTAAAATTTTTTTGAAAAATAATTTTTAAGAATTAGTTTTCAGAACAATATAAGAAAAAATTTGATTAGTAATATGATTTTAAAAACAACTTTAGAAATAAAATAACATAAAACATGTTTGATAAACTGTTCCAAAAAATGTTTTAGAAAAAAAAATATAACTCCTTTGATTGCTGCTAAATTATTAATATGAATTTATTGAATGACATTAGTTGTCATCATAAGATTTTTTATAATTTTCTTATAATTTTCTTCATATATTTTGATTATTTTTTTGTTCTAAAAAATATTTGGCCTCTTTTATTATTAATATGTATCATAAAGATATTTTTATTGATAAAGATATTTTTATCATAAGATTGTCTTCATATACTTTTATTTATGAATCATAACTGTGAAAAATTCTTGATCGTGAATGTAAAAATTTACAAAGAAGCCATAAACTTTAAAAATGACTATAATAAACGTATATAAAATTTCACCAATTGTATAATAATCCTCGAGTTTAATAATCATGCACTGCCGGTGCCGGTGTAAAATTCATTTCAACAAGCAACAAATCACAACTCCTAAATTTCTTACATCATAATCTAATTTTTTAATTAATTGAATAAATTTTGAAATTAATTATTTAATGTGGCAAAAATCTGAATTATTATTAGTTCCCTGTGTAAAGTTCTTTTACATTGACGGACCGTACATGAGTATATACTCATAATCCTCAATCCTAAAAAAATATAATTATAACTTAATAAATAAAGTAAGAACATAAGTCAAATTTGATAAACTAGTCATTTCATTGTGCTCACATCATATTTGTAATAAGATCTCTATAAGTTGTCATTTATGTTGCTCCTTTGTTAGTGTCCTTGATAAGTTCTCATTATTGGAGTATGTTCCCTCTATGCTAGAACTTTCATCCATGACATTAATTTCTATAGGATCCATCTATTCTCATATTCTTATTAACTCATCACGCAGATTCCGCTTACACATATAATTATGAATAGTACAATATGATGTCACTATAATCACTACCTAGCAGGTTTATATGAATGCATCAATCTTAAAATTAGAAATTTATTTTTCAAGACTCCAAAACGACGCTCAATCGTCATCCTCACATATGAGTGCCTATCGTTAAATAATTCTTCACGACTCCTGGGCTATCTACCTTGGCCTCTATATTCTTGTGGATGCTAACTTTCACCCATGTAAGGGGGAGGAAACCTCTAGTACATGGGTAGCTAGAATTAACAAGATAAAAAAAATGTATCAACGAACAATGTATTAATTTTGATTCTATGTTTTATTAACATAAAACACCTTGAGGACATTCTGCATTTGAATTGGTAAGTGCATCCAAAAATACCTTTGAATCATGTGCACTTCCTTTCCATCCTGAATATACATATGTGAACATCACATTGAAATCACATACACATATAACATATGTGTGACTGTTGTCTTTCTACCCTTACATGACACACTTATTTCTCAGCCGAAACCCATGCGCTTATATGTGTACCTTCGATTGCACCTACATAATTCTATAACAAAAACCAAATAAAAGAAATTGAAACTAGATCAAAGAAATATCATAAGACATGTATATAACAATAAGGATTCATAAACATATAAATATGACATTTATGATGAAGTAATATTACCTCGAAACAAGGATAATATTTTTTGTTATTCTTAATTCTGTAAGGAAATAGGAAATCATGTGGACTCTTGTTTTATCAATTTTTTCCCAATTAACATACTGAACGTAATACACCATTTAAATAATGAGATACTATTTATGTAGAATGTTGACAGCAGCCAAGAAAAATTCTTTGGTGGACATTATGGCCAATTATGAACAAAAGCATGACAATTTTTTCTTCAAGAAGGACATCTCTTGAGTAACTTAAGTAGTTCTTTCCCCTCATTTTATTACAAAAATTAACAAAACATGTCTTCTCCATTCGAAATAACTCAAAGAAAGTCATTATAGTTCCATTTAATATCTCAGCAACAAATTCACGACCATTTAACGCTGATGCTCGAAAATTTCTTTATTTAATTTTTTTTTTGGTAATATTGATAAACCATGTCAGCTATCATTAGTTCATCATCACTTGATTCAGTAGAAGAAGAAGAACACTCATCAAAACTACAACCATCACTTGTTGGGGAGTTTATATTATCATCCATTATAATTATAACTGTCATAAATTTCATAACAACACATTAATAAAGATAAATTTAATCTGTAAAGTCTAATCAAATAATACTAGTCAAGGTTAATATGAAAGAAAATATACCATTATACTAAAAAAATATATCCATCCGGTGAACACCCTCGTTTAGCTTCATAATCAGACAATGTATATAGAAACTGTTCAAGTTGAAAGACCAACAATAAAGTTTCTATACTCTCTCCAAGCAAATGCATAAGGGGAGGTAGATTTCTCGAAATCACGTTCTTGATTTGATTATCTTATACTTCACTTGAATTGTCGTAATGAAATGCCTATTTAAAGCTATGGTGATTTGAATTGTTTTTCATGACACGAGAATGGATGGCGCTTGATGACATGAGAAATGTGAAAAGAATGAGGCAAGCAATGCAACTGCTGCGGGAGAAGCTTTTAATTACTTCTTTTTGTTAATGTGAAAGACCTATAATTTTAATTAGCTTTTAATTACTTCCGTTAATGTGTAATATTTTTCTTATGTTAAGTTACAATTATTTGTGATGTTTGAACTTTGCACTTATAGTGATTAATTTGTTTGAGATTGAGATCATATGTCGGCTCAATATATTGATATGATGCTTTATTATGATGAGTGCATTATGTTATGATTTGCTTGATGCTATGTACATTATCTTTAGCTTATTTGTTGTAATTATCAATGCAAATTTAGTGACGACTTACATCATTTGCTAACAATTTGGAGGTCTATAAATTGACTCGCTCGTGCAGCCCAAACAATTACCTTAATTTGGAGATACAAAGCACAATAACTCTAAGTTAGAGGTACTGTTTGGCCTGACCGAGAGGAACCAATTTAAGATCTTGTAAACTGTGATCGAATGATGCAACTCATCATCAGTTTTGCATTGACAACTAATATTAGCGTCACCTATACGTCGACACTAATATTTAAGAATTTGGATCGGCCAACGTCTCATGCGAGTTACGTCAGGTAAACCAATACCAATATGTAGCGCTGCCCGCATGGGTGACGACACAAGTTAATTTCGAGCCATTTAACACCGGCCTTCACACCAATGCTATGTATATTAAATCAATATAATGTAGTGTCAGCTATTGCCTACTTAACATCGACTTGCTAAATAACGTTTTTTTAGTAGTGCATGTCAAACAAAGAAAAAGTCTATTCTTTACGTATTTCCTATTTCCCGATACTTTTTCCTCAAACAAGTGAAACTATTATTAAAACAACATGAAAACATTAGGTGTAATAATTATTTTAATAAATTAAACTTCCTGAACACAAATAAATAGATGCGACAGTGTGCGGTGGAATTTTTTGCATCTCATATAATTTTCTTATCTAACCTTTAGGTTTGCTGAATTAGCAATAATTTTTGTTTTTTTTGAGTTTTTTAATGCCACCCAAGTCACCTACATGTGAAATGCAAGCATGGACACATGTTTCACCTAATCGGCTAATTAATCTCAATGCTGCAGAGGATTGAGACAACAAAGGAGTCCAAAACCAAATCACACAATCACGCAAAGACACACCCCAAAAAACCCGCGGGTGAGAGTATCACTGTCCTGAAAGTAAAAAATGCGTTAAGGTTAGCGGTGGGTTGTGAATGTGTCTTCAAGTGTCGTGCATGCATTTTATGCATCTGTTGCTTTTGCATGCACACTCTCTCTCCTCCTCTCTCTTTCTCTCTCTACAGAGACCCCTCTTCAACCCTTCCCATACCCACCATCAGACCACGTTTTCTCTCTCTAGAACTCAGGTCAATTTCCATTTCCATTCCCTTTCTCTGATTTCTCTCTGTTAATTCTTCAGCTCATGTAACTGATGATGTGTGTATGGGTGCAGAGATTTGAGCAGATTATACACATCAAGCACTGCAAAGTTGGGTTCTTTTCCGCTAATCTGAATGACCCATTTCTAGATTTTCTTTTGGGGGTGAGACAATTAGACAAAGCTTCTTGTTGCTGCTGTTGTTCGTGTTTTTCTTATTTGGGTTTTTTTTTTTTTTGAGTCTGTAAATCTTGAAACATTGTGCATGGATGTGAGTTTGTAATAATCTTGTGAGTTATGGGTCAAGGGGTTCTTTTATTGTTTTCTTGATTTTAGGGTTTTTGATTTTGGTTTTGACTTTGGTTTCTGTGTGTGTGGTAGTTGAATTTTGGAATTTGGATTCATGGGTTCCGACATTGGCGTCGTCAATGCTTCGTGCGTCCACGAATGGAAGAAGGGGTGGCCTCTGCGATCTGGTGGATTCGCCCAACTTTGCTGCAAGTGCGGGTAAATTTGAGTCCTTTTTTGCGTTGAATTTCATCGACTCAGCAATTTTGAGGTGATTAGATTCTGCGAGGGTAGTTTTGGGGATTATTATGATTTTGGGTCGAGTGCCCCTTGATTGTTGTATTAAATCTCATAGATATTTTTGGGTTTTGATTTTGATGTAGTAATTTTGTGGGGGGTTCCAAATAGATTTGTAAGGTTTCATCTTTTTTATTTTCCTTCCCGAGATTTTCTGGTTTTATGTGTTTGATACAGATCGCATTGTTGTCAATAACATTAAGTGGATAATTCAACGAACAATATTTTTAGTACTTAGTCCAATTCAGTAAGTATATGCTTGTATCATGAATTGTGGAAGCCAGGGCAGGAGTGGAAACTATGAAATAAATGTAGCTAATTTGGGAAATGTTTCCAATGACTGAATTAGCAGGGGTGTTTTGGTCAAAAGGATTTTGAAATGATTATTCTTAATTGTTAGTAGTAATAATAATTTATATACTTTTTAATGGTTATTTCATAATTCTTATATTATATTTTGTTGACTAATTTTTTGGCTTCTTTTTGTGATACTAGATTTATGGAGGAATGGAAGTCTCACATCCTTGATCCATTGTAAGTCTAACAATATGGTAATTATAGATGCCAATGTGGCTAATATATTGTTTTTTACCTAATGTTAATTGTAATAAAGGCTTAGGTGATTCATTTTCAAATTTTCATTATAGTTACACTATTCTAGTATAAATAGATGTTTTCAGCCAAAAACGTTAGATCCCTCATTCTTGTAAGGAACCTTGAATTTGTGGGATGTGCTGATCCTAATGTATATGTTATCATAAACATTAAAATAATTCTCTTAATTTGAAAATTAAATTTTTTCCCTCCCCTATTCCCTTCAAACCCCCCCGCCCAAACAAGTATATGGTGCACAATAGAGATTTCAGTGCAAGTGGTTATCAATAATGAAAGAATCAAAGGAATAAGTTCTAACATGTCCATTCTTTAAAAGAAAAAAATCGTAAATGTGCTTGTATTTTTGTTAAAAACTTCACACTGATTTTCTCATGTTATTGAACAACTCCTCAAGAGTATATCTTGCGCTAAAGTATG
Organism: Acmispon strigosus; assembly: GCA_030819835.1. NCBI lineage: Eukaryota > Viridiplantae > Streptophyta > Magnoliopsida > Fabales > Fabaceae > Acmispon > Acmispon strigosus. Next base: position 37,282,714 of record JAUAMA010000007.1, read on the forward strand.
TTTTTCCTATAAAGTTTTTTCTGTTTCACTAATTCAAATTGAACTTAGGTCTTGTTTTCTTTGAGAAGTTTTCTCTAGCGTCTAGATGATGTAATATTTGCTCCCTCTGCTCATACCTTCCCTATATTATACTTTTTGTAATCTTTCCATGTATTTTGATTAGGAATAATTGATTTACTTATTCTTTCTATTCCCTGCTTGGAAATCTTTAATATGTCACTCCATGTGCTTTAGATCTGCCTATGAGAGTTCAGTTTTCTGTAATAAATTCCATCGTCAAGAAACTGGCTGGAAGGATTGTAAATTTTGCAACAAGGTAAAGTGGTGATTTTTTTATTTAAATTCTATTCAGACCTTCTCTTTCTCTCCTTAGACATTAAATCTATTTGATTTGGTTTTGCAGCCTATCCACTGTGGATGCATAGTATCTAGATCTTTGTTCGAGTATCTTGACTTTGGTGGTATAAGTTGTGTTAGCTGTGTAAATACTTCCCTGCTTAATATGGTAAGTTTGAAATAGATATTTTCCATTGGAAATTTTAGTTTCACATTAGTAATTTATAATAAATTTTTGTTTAATACTATAGGTTTTACTTTTTCATGTTGTTGTTAAATCTTGCTTCTGGAGCCTCACTTTTACTCATCTATGTTTAAAATTTCATCACATTACTAAATACGACAGGGGTCACTAGTATTAGCTTTTTGTGACTATTTTAGTGATATATTATTGTCTCTTGAAGAATTGTTATTAAAGTGGTTCCCAGAAATTTATGTGTAGCTCTGTTTGTGTTTTATGTTTTTACTTGGATAATTGGAATTTTAATATGTGGGCTGGATGTCAATACATTAGCAGTGGCATCCATATCTATGGAACGCATGCACGTGCCTATGATCATTTAAAAGAATCCTATAATAATATTTCATATGAAGGACCTAAAGCTTTAGTCGTAGAAGTGTTTTTCTAATTATACTCAGTAAATTATTGATGGTATTCTGTTCGCGCAGTTATTTGACATAGTTATTCAGCAGTATTTCTGAAGAGGGCCTTCATAGGTGTATTTATTTGATTCTCAGACACAATTTCACAGGTTGGTATTATTTCATGATTTTTTGCAGATGAGGAATAATGAACATCCTAGTGGGCCTATTTCGTTGGCCCAAACCAGTTCAAGGGATCGGCATTCTGCTCATTTTGATGGCAGATTGTTTGGTGGTAGTGTTGACGAAGGAAATCTTATGCAATTGTGCAGAGTTGTTGAAGCTAGTGAATCCAACCCTTGGAATCAAACTCAGAGAGATGGCATTATTACATGTAGTGGGCAAAACAGCCAAGAAGCCAAGTGTTCATTTAGGGAAGTTAATACTGGATTTTCAAATGTGATGAAACCATCTGTTCAATCATTAACATTTGCTGCATTAGAAAATAGTAGATCAACGCGGGACATTAAAAATATACATGAATCAACTGCACATCCATCTTTGAGTATGTATCTAGGAAACTCATCAGGGAGCAAATCTGCCCTGCGTTCTGCTGGTGAGGATGTAGAAGGAAGACTCGAGGGCAAAGCATCTCCTCCTTTTCATCAAGGGCAAAGATCTCGTCCTATATTGCCTAAACTATTGAAGACCGGGAATGTAGAAACTGATAAAGGCACAGTTTCTCAGTCACGTGTTGCCCGACCACCGGCTGAAGGGAGGGGCAAGAATCAGTTACTTCCTCGATATTGGCCCAGGATTACTGATCAAGAGCTGGAGCGATTGTCTGGAGAGTATCCTTTATATTTTTATTTTGGTTTTCTTGAACATGTATAGTAAACTCTGATAATATAAAGTTGATCTATCAGCAGTTTCCCTTAATGTCATTATAATAGTTTGAAGTCCACTGTGGTGCCATTATTTGAGAAGGTTTTGAGTGCCAGTGATGCTGGTCGAATTGGTCGTCTTGTTCTTCCGAAAGCCTGTGCAGAGGTATGTTTAGAGTTTTATTTTATTGCTTGTTTTCTGATTGGCAGTTAGGATCTAAAATGAACGTTATTTGTGAAGACAGACTAAATCGGTTATTATGAGTTTAAGTAAGTCGCTGCTATGGTGAAATTGGTAGACACCTGCTCTCAGGATTTTGTCTTATATGTGCCGTTACCATTTTTTACGTGGCTGTTACTGTTTGGTACTAGTAGGGTGGTTATATCTTTTTATATGCGGCAGCGATTATTTGGTATTAATTAAGCGCATGTGTGGATGAAACGATCAGATTGCAGATTGTGACTTTTTTACCAGTTTAGTGAAAGGAGACTCATTGTTAGGGGGAAATCCTATTTCTATTGTACTCAAATCTTCCCTATAAACCGGATTAACTCTAATATATATCCAGTATTCTGTGTGTTTAATTCTTGAGCCCAATAATTTGGTCTGACCTGCCAGATTCTCTCAATGAAGATGGACTTGAGAGTGGAAAGATTGGAGAAGCGTGTAGTGAAGATGAATGCCGAGATGCACAGATCCAGCATGAGAGAAAAGCTTGATAGTTTAGGTACCATTCTACCATTGTTGAAGAATTTGGTTAAGTCAAAGGAACCAAATAATGGATGTTGCCCTGCAAGAAGTTCTAACCATTTAGTACTAATCAACCACATAGATGAGAGTATTTTGAGGTTCATTCGTTCAACCTCAAAGATGGGGTTTCAGATAAGTTTAAAAAGGCTCTTGAGAAAGCTGAATTGCCCAACTTTGATTGAAGCGATCCGTTGGGTGGCTGGCTATGGCGCTGAAGTTTTTTTAGAAATTCAAAATACCAAACTAGAATTGAAAGTATCACGGGCTTTTGTTTGTGTGGAAGATTCTGCAGTGCATTGGTTTAGGTATTTAAGAAAGAGGTTGCCTAATCTGACTTGGGAAGCCTTGAAAACAGAATTTCTTACTAACAACTTGCTTCAATTTATCAAACTAGTTGGGTTGAAGACTATGTGCAGCATTTTGAAAGATTATTGGCAGGGATGCCATAAATTCCAGCAAAGCAGGCTTTGGGTCATTTCATGTATAGCTTGAGTAGTTGAGTGATATAATTAGGTGGAAGCCGGAAACTTATGACACACATAATGTACAATTCTTCCTAGCTCGTTCAATTGAGAACGAATTATTTGAAGAAACTACAGATTTTGTTCATGAAAAATATTCGAAGGTAACTTTTTCATGTGCAGCCACATCTAACCCTGCAGGGGTAGTTCAAAAACAGGTGTTTGTGAGAGTGATTCTGAAGTAACAGGCTGCGCTAGTTGAAGAAACTTCTCTTTGCCCCTTAATTGAGAAGGAACTCTTTGAACTATAGGGGGTTTTTATGTAAAAAAGTTTGAAGGCAACTTTTCCACATGCAGCGAAATCTAATGCTGTATGGGCACTTACAGATCGTTCAGAAAGGTTGCTTATGGGTATGGTTCTGCAGTAACAGGTTGGGTTACTGTTTCTGGGTATATCCCAGTGAATTTGGGCTTCGGCAGAATCCAAGACCAATGACCTACTCAAGTTAAGGCTTCTAGAAGCATTGGTTGCTGAGCCATCAACTTCCACTTCCACTACAAATAATCAATAGACTACTTAATTTAGAAATAAGGGCACTAGACACTTATCCTTTCAAGTTTAAGTTTGGAGAAGAGAGGAACAATGATGTTGTCAATATTGCCAAAATTTTGGGTCACTGCATATCCAGAGAGGAAACTTAGGTTATTATTTTGGGAGAAGATGAGAATGGGGGGGACGAAGCAGAAGTGGATGGGGCTGAATTGGTGGAATTGTGTTCAATTAATGACCAGCAAGGGCAAATTTCCACATTTCAACCTTGAGGACTAGGTTGATTCTGTGCTGAGAGGCATTTAATATGCAGATATTTGTAACTAGGAAGATAATTGTGTCTCATATGTGCAGTTACTATTTTATGTGTGCCAGTTACTTATTAGTATTAGTAGGGTGGCTATAAATTTTTATTTGTGGCAGTCTATGAAGCCCAATACTCCAATGTTTCTAAAGTAATGCACAAACAACACTACTAGATATGTATCCCAGAAGTGTGCTCCCATTCTTTTCTTATTTAAAAGAAATTATTATTTAATGATCACAAGCATGTTATAATTGAAGTTATGATTATATATTAATCAAAGATATCAATGTCTCTTTACAAATACTGTGTTCACGTAAAATAATATTTTTCTTTTGAAGTTATGTTAACGTATCTAGGCAGCATCATATCTTGAGATTTTAAGATTTTCCCGTATCCATGTCGTATTATACCCGTTTCATATTAAGTATCTAGGCTTCATAGGTGGCAGATCTTATTTGGTATTAATAGTATGTATGCGTGGATGAAAATAATCAGATTGCAGATTTTTTTTTTTTTAAGTTTAGTGAAAGGAGGACCCTCCTTGTTAGGGGGAAACCCTGTGTTTATTGTACTCAAATCTGGCCTATAAACCAGATTAATTCAATAATATATATCCAGTATTCTGTGTGTTTACTTCTTGAGTCCCAACATTTATGTGCTCGTTGTTATCTCTCATAGAGTGTACAGTAATGTTTCTGTAGTTTTTATTTTTTAATTAAAGAAGTATTTCTTCACCCTATAGTTGCTGGACATCTTACAAACTGGCATATGAATTGCAGGCTTACTTTCCTACTATTTCACATTCCGAAGGTCTTCCTCTGCATGTCCAAGATGTGAAGGGGAATGAGTGGACATTTCAGTTTAGATTTTGGCCTAATAACAACAGTAGGATGTATGTATTGGAGGGTGTGACCCCTTGCATACAGTCCATGCAACTGTGTGCTGGTGATACTGGTATGAATCAATCTAGGGAACAAAACTTGCACATACTTATTGCATTACAATTTTACTCTTGTATTCTAATTTATGGCAAATTATAATAGGATTTATAATTTCGTACCCCCCCACCAAAAAAAAGATCCTTGTGTAGTATCTCATTTGTCACTGTAAACATATACTCTTTGGAAGGCTAGTTGTGTGCTGCAATAATTGTTCGCATGATTCTAAGACAAATGAAGAAATTCATGGCTCATGCCCTGGTAGAATTGATCGGTTGTATATTAATTATTATTTACTATATAGAGTCAAATTTTGTATGTTTTTTTGTCAAGAAGCTAGTATATCTTGCAATTTTGAATTTACTATTCTGATATATTATATTTCTGTTGCAGTAACATTTAGTCGGATAGACCCTGGAGGCAAACTTGTTATCGGTTTCAGAAAGGCATCAAATTCTATAGATGCACAGGTCGTGATACAATGTTTCATTTTACATCTTTTTCTTTCTTCCCGTGTTGGCGATTATGATATAAACAGTTATTGTTTAAACAGGATGCCTCTACATCTGCCCTTTCTAATGGCATTTCGGCAAAAGGAACAGTCTTTGCTGGCGGAACTGAGAATCTGCCATCGGGTAGTAATGCTGCTGATCTTGTCAATTCAACGAAAGGGAATGGGGACCCTCAATTAAATGGACATGCAGAACACCTGCATTTGGGCACTGGAGTTGCTGATTTGCTTAAAATGGAAAATGGTGAGATGACAAACAATCATTCACTGCAGCAACAAATTTCCGTTTCAGAGAAGAAGAAGGCTCGCAACATTGGGCCTAAAAGTAAGAGGTTGCTCATTGCTAATGAAGATGCTATGGAGTTAAGACTTACATGGGAAGAAGCACAGGACTTGCTTCGCCCACCACCTAGTGTCAAGCCAAGCATTGTCACAATTGAGGACCAAGTATTTGAAGAATATGATGTAAGTTTGACAATGTCAAATAGACCATATTTATATTTTACGTTAGCTATTGTGAGTTGAGTATGGGCTGCTATTTTTTGGAGCATCGTGTTCAAATCTGTGTTCCCTCTCTAATCTATGGGACATCTGTACTTTATTTCATTCAGGAACCCCCAGTTTTTGGAAAGAGAACAATATTCAGTGCCTGTTCATATGGGTAAGAAACCAAACTTTATATTTAGTGTTGTATTTGGTACAGTAAAAGGACTTGACTGGGTAATACTTGTTTGTCACTTGGTCTTACCTGATTGTGATTTGTTCAAACATCTGAGACAGTTTAGTGCTTTCCTGGATGGGTCTGTTGAAACCAGAATGATAGTATTCGACTTTTTTATGTTCCATGATAGCAAATTTTATGATAGCATATTGATGTGATGAGCAAATTTTCAACTTGTGCTGACTGTGTTAACTATTTCATCCAGGGGGAAGGAACAATGGGCTCAATGTGATGATTGCTCTAAATGGCGAAAGCTGCCAGTTGACGCTCTTCTTCCTCCCAAATGGACATGTTCTGAAAATGTTTGGGATACTAGCAGGTTCTCCATTATTATTATTACTACTACTTTTTAGACCTACTCTTTATATGGGATAGTGATCAAATGGTTTATAACTCTTATCTTGGAATTGCTTTTTCAGGTCTTCTTGTTCTACACCACAGGAACTGAGTTCAGGGGAATTAGAAAATCTTTTGAAAACCAAAAAAGGTGTGATCCTAATGTCTGTGTTTTAGATAAGCTCCGCATCAGTTATGTTTGAGATTTGTTCAAGGTTGATATTGCTGTTGCTGTACAATTGATTGAATATTCATAATGCATGATCCATCCATGCAAGTTCTGCATTCATTTTCATATCATCATCTGGATGTATCGAATTATGTCAAGCATCAACATGGTATAATGCTCCATTCTTTTATTCCAAAAATATGTTGCCTTATCTGTCTAACATGGAAATTTCCTGGCTTCTCTATATTTGTCTATGTATTGAATGGAGTCTTTAATTTTACACACCATGCTTGTATTGGCGACTTTTTGTGGTGGAAGACTCCATTGCCAGTTAGACTGCAATTTCTACTCTCAGCCAAAATAGTCATCCTTTGATGTTACTTTGTGGCTTGATTGTACTCAACTGTTGTATTCTATTTGTCCTTAATGGTTAGTACAATGTTTCCTGAATCTTTCTGGATGCTCTTGGTGTTTCCCAGATTTTAAGAAACGACGAATTGTAGAAAATGGCAAGTCACTCCAAGAACATGAGCCTTCTGGCTTAGATGCTCTTGCTAGTGCAGCAGTCTACGGAGAAAATCTTGTTGACCCTGCCGAGTCATCAGCTGGAGCCACCACCAGACATCCTAGACACCGGCCGGGCTGCTCTTGTATTGTGTGCATTCAGCCGCCGAGTGGAAAGGGGAGACACAAGCCAACATGTACTTGCAATGTGTGCATGACCGTGAAGCGCCGGTTCAAAACCCTCATGCTGCGCAAGAAGAAACGCTGCGAAGCAGATGCTGCTGCAGCCCAGAAGGATCATGCTCACCAAATAGACGAGTCAGATACCAATGGAGCACCAAGAGATGAAACAAGTCATCTAGAGAAAGAGGAAGAAGGAAACAAAGGTCAAACTGTGGTTGGCGAGTCCAGTGCTGGACAGATAGATCTGAATTGTGATCCTAATCGCGAAGACATGCAAATGGATGTCACCGGACTTAGCATGTCTAACCATCATCTTGAAACAAGACACAATCCTGTGAGTGAATATATAAATCAAAATGGTCTAAGAAGCTTCAATAGTGAACTGCAGAATGGTCATCATTCTTCTTTGCTCACACATTCTAATGGAGAAGGTCAGAGACACTTCTCTGATGAAAGATGCTTTTCATCTAGAGTCTGGAACCAGGAAAGAAGAGATGAGGTATACAGTCATCCCAATCAGAATCAAAACAGTCTTTCTTAACATTTTTTTTGAACTTGGATTTTTATATTTCTCCTTAATTGGATTCATACCGTATATATTTTACTTTCTTTTTGAAAGGGGTGGTTAAAGATAGTTCTTTCTAAATATAAGAATGTAATTTTGTTCTTATTTATCTTTGAAGTATGTATCTTCATGGAAATGGTTGTTGATCATTTCTTTATTTGACCATGTATTAGTTTGTCGATTATAATAATGTAACATTAAACATGGGAGAAAGTATACCTAGTCAATCTTCTATTTTCTGCAAATCTCGATGCTTATTTTTCTTGGTGAAGAGCTGAGTGAAGCTTCTTTATGGATTTTGATATTACCTTAATTAACGATATTTATTCTCACAATGCGTAGGTCCTAGTCAACATTGAGCCATCTTATTTAATTCCGTAGCTGTCTACCAAAATAATAATAATTCCGTAACTGTCTTAGTTACATCACATAAATGTTGCACATTTTATATGATTTCCTTAACAAGTTGAGACATTATACTGAGTTATTGTACACCCTTTCATAGCCACTCATTTCTTCCAAATGGACCCAAAATTAGGTGATGCGGTGATGACTATGGGCACACGTAGAGGTGTCAAAACGGGCTGGCCCGGCCCGTACGGGCCAACCCGTCACGGGCCGGGTCGAAAACGGGCCAACCCGTCTGGACCCGTTTCTAAAACGAGCCAGAAAACAGTGAACCCAGCCCGGCTCGCGGGCTGGCTCGCGGGTTGGCGGGTTGGCCCGTTTTGTATGTGAAAAAATAAAAAAAAATAAAAAAGGGAAAATTTACTTAAAAAATGTTAAAAAATTAATAAAAAATCATTTAAAAAATACTAAAACATGTATTTTCCTAAACCTACAACTACAATTTTAAGATCATAATTTATAACAAATAACAATGTTATGTTGGCATGTTGCACAAATACTAATTCAAGATCATAATTGCACTCAATCAGTTGGGCCACTCACTGATTCACTCCCTCTGTCCCTCACAAGCCCAAAAAAAAAAAAAAAAAAAACTGCCAACCCGCGGGTTGGCCCGTGTAACCCGCGGGCTGACCCGCATTGACCCGCGGGTTGCGCGGTGCGGGTTGGTCTGGCCCGTATTAAAAACGGGCTCGGTTTTAGGCAACCCAACCCGCCCTCGGGCCGGGTTGGGCCTGGTTGGCCCGCGGGTTACAACCCGTTTTGACAGCTATAGGCACACGCCTCAACAAATTATGCACTAAATCAGGAAAGGTTGCACTCAACATTGATAGAATCACACATATCCATTCACCTTTTTGGGTTTAACCCAGAATTTGAGAATGTGTATATTACTATTTCCGTCCCTAATTATAAGTTAATATTGTAAAATTCACGCTTATTAAGAAAATAAATGATAAAGGTAGTTGATGCATTAGTTTTGAAAAAAATTGTACAATCATCCCTATTTACCCCTATTTAAGATCAAGCTTTTCATTCATTATTGTATTGAAAAACCAATAAATGCAAGGGCAATTATGGAAAGAGAAATTAGCTTTTGTTAAGTTAGCTTATATTTAGTGACACCATATAAGTGTGAATGTTAGCTTATAATTAGAGACGGAGGGAGTATTGAATATGAAGGAAAAGATGAGCTCAAAAGCCCTACAGTTTGAGAATGTTCCAGAGTGTGAGACTCCTTACTAGAGAGGTACTCTCTCTTAACATATTTCTGAAGACATCTTCTTCTTTGTTATCCCTGTAAACCTTCTTTTGTTGCTTTTCATTATATTTAAAAATCACAAAAGCAATTTCTCAAACATCTTTTTATCCGCTCAAATCAATATTTAATTGGTGGAACTAATGTTCACACAATCCCTGAGGACGATAAACCCGTATCTGCTTGCTATGATTGAATCATAAAGGTTTAGCCAAAGGCAGTACAACTAGGAAAAAACCTTTATCAACTAACAAAGTACGACACGAGCCTGCTGTATGTGAACTTCACTAGAGCTGTGATCGGCAAATTTCTATCACCTTTCAAGACCTTGTTTACATCTTCAGATAAGTTGGTCGTCATGTGCCCATATCTGCGACCACCTTCGTCGCAAGCAATACTCCATGCCTCTTTTGGTGTGTTATCAATCCACTGCTGGATAGCTAAAGTATTCTCATCACGAAACTTTGCCAACCTCCTCTCAAAATAATATGGACAAGGCTCATAACCTGCATTGTTTGAACTAGGTTAAGAATTTCACATGAGACAAGTATGGACGACATGAAATGATAAATATACCTAGCGATATGAGCTCATATTTCAACTTTGTGTTCTTGAATTTGTGGTTGAAAGTTGTTGGCAATGTGGCATATGCAGTAGACATGATAGGCATTGGTGGGTACCACTCTGGAGCCGCTGCTATGACAACCTTTATATTATGGTGTCTGTTAGATATGAAGCATATACCTTGCTTACTAGTCACGTGAAGACGTACCGGCTGCAGAAACCACAACCAAGCACTCAATGTTTCCCCTTCGATGATTTCAAAAGCAATGAGCAAGATATGACTGTTCCTGTCTTGTGTTGTGGCGATCAGCAACATTCCACTATACTTCCCATAAAGGAAGATCCCGTCAGTTTGTATCATTGCCTTGCAATAGTTAAAAGCATCAGAACATTTTTTAAACGTCCAAAACACTCGACGAAACATAGGAAAAGCGACGCTCAAAAACCCCATTAATTCTATAGGCTTCTATGGCCATGGTGTAAAAGGATCCCGACGAGTTCAACATGAGTATGTATTCCAGCCATCTTGGAAGTTCGTCATAGGACTCATCCCAATCACCAAATGCATTTGTGAGCATTTTCTGCTTGACTTTCCATGCTTTCCTGTATGGTACCGTGTAACCAAACATTTAATTGATCCTCTCTTGTATGAGAAATATAGTAATGTTTGGTTGCTTATTCACCATGCTTACAACATTACAGTAAACTAGCAAGTAAATCATAATCATTTTATCACAATAGAACATTTAACTATCCAATAATCATGAAGAGAATTTCATACCTAATATGCAAGAGCATATGAACTCGGAATCACACTTGTTGTGGTCTTGATTATACATATGGTTCATGCAAGTGTGCGGTCCGCCCCACCTAGTAACAACTCATGTATTTGATTTTTTCGACAACAACTCCCTCATCCTCCAAGGGAAAAAGGCTCTCTTCGGTGCTATTCAGACAATTAACATTCAATAGTGTTGGTGTGGATTCAACCACCTAAAATGTTTGGTGAATCTTCATCGAGTAGTGCTTTAGATCCTGTTGCACAGCTTGTTTTCTTTCAAAATATAGGCCAATATATAACTCTTGACCAATCTCCCAAGTGTCGAGCACATCCAAAGTAGGGAAATATGTTTCTTGCTCTGGGTGATCCCAATCAATGTAGCTATAATATGGAGAAGCACTCCAAAAAGGGGCGTTTTTCACATCCAAACATAATGAGTTAAATCAATCACAATATACACAACAAAGAAGCATATGAAAAGATAAATATTTTATACGCACCTTGTGCTACAGGATATATGTTAACTGGAACTGTCAGTGGAATTGGGGGTGCAGGTTCCATGGATGGGTCAATATTAGCATCAAAGTCACCCTCTACTTTTGTGCCTGACGAATCCCCATTGGGAATTTGCCCTTCCTCTTGTTCGTTATGATCTTCTGAATAATAGGCGTCAGCATCCACTTCATAATCGTTGCACTCATCACCATCGTCACCCAAGTTAATAGTGGTCTCAATATTGACATATGCTGCTCCATCGCCTGTCTCATCCATATGTATGACAACTTCATCAGTCAACGTTTACGGCGTAATCATTGGATACGTGGGGATAGGTATTGATGAAATTCCAGGCTCATCAATATCAATGTACAGCTCCATAAGATTCATGAACCTTTGCTGACTAAAGGCATTGATCATGCATGACACATCTTCATCGTCGAATACTTCAAGACCTGTAAAGTGATTTGGATTTTGTGACATCAAAATTCTACAAGTTACATTAGAAATCACCTGGTTGCGTCCAAGCTTTGACTTGCTATGAATTCTCTGCTTCAAGTTATTCATGGTCATTTTGCATTTAAGTTTCATGGGTCCCTTCTCTCCTTCATACATCAGACCTTCATTGCCATAAAATTTCCTGCCATTGTAATAGACCAAAGCAACAAGTTGACTCATTGTGCTGGAGCTAAATAATTTGGAAGAGTTTCAAAACAAATTGCACAAAATTTGGAGAGAAAATCGTAGGAGAGTATGAGAGAGGTGTAAATTTTCATGGTTGGAGGTGTTGGTATTTATAGGGTGTAAATCGCCTAATTCTAGATGTCTATCGTGCAGATTAAACGCCTCATATAGGGAGTTTGACAAGACAAGTGAACTCCTCATTTGAGGCGTCTTCTGGTAAAACCAAACCTCTAGCGTTAGGCGGTTTCCTTACACGAAACATGTATATTCCCAGTTTCTGAACACTCAACAGGGGATATTCCCACGGTGTTTCCCAGAAAACAGAAAACGCTTCATATGACGCGTCCTACTGTCCCATCTCCCATCAGACGTCCTGTTCCATGCACTTTATTTACATGTCTGTTAGCCTGAAATTTTTTCCCAAGTCTTAACTTGGTCGAAAGTCACTCGACAACTGGTTTCGACCAAAATTCCAAGTTACTCCACTTGATCAAAGAATATGTTTTTGATATTCGACTAAAGTCAAGTAAGATGTTTTTGGTCGAAGTCGAATTCATATTGAAAATGAATCTTAGTCAGACAAGTGTAATGTTCATTTCGACTAAAAGCTTGGCATCTGAGAAAGTTATTCTTCGACGGAAGTTTTTGGGCAGTAACATCAAGCAGGACACGTGGAGAATAGAGAAGCTGACTCGAGACACGTGTAAAGCTCAGAGAATTTGTCTATTGCAAGCACTTAAGAACTTAGCCTATAAATAGAAGAAGTCAGACACAGAGTTGAGGTTCGTTTGCCATTTCACAACACATCCCTTTAACGTCATTACACTCGCCCACTGTTATACGTCCGACGACTGCGACATACAACAATTAAGAGTTAGAACGTACGTGATTGAGCGAAACCGAACAAGCACACCCTTTAAACTTATGCAAATTTATGCTTTTAGCATTTTCAATTCAATGCAAATTTATGCTTTCGGTTTGATGAAGTTTCCTTTTTTCTTCAACTTTTCTTGTTTTTTGAAGCATTTACATTCATTTTTCTTTTAAACTCTTTTTTACCCAATTCAATCGAACACTTTCAACGAATTTCCCTTTTCCACCCCACTTTACATTTAAAGCACTGGTCATTTCAAGCCCTTGCATCCCAGAAGAGGACTAGGATTCAATCTCTTTATCAACATTTGGATTCACTTGTGAATTTACTCGGTTTTACCAAAAAATCAGAGTAAACAACGTCTTGTCTAATCAGGTAAGATTCCCTTGTGTATCGTTCTCAACACCAATTATTCATTCACCGGTCAATGCAGTAATTATGTTATTATTGACTGCAATAAACCCTTGATATGAGGCGGCCCTTACACAAAGAAAACACCCCAGGTGGGGAGTCTTTCACTAGAAAGGACATGTCAGCATCCTATATGTCCTAAACAACAATAGATTGGTAAATAATTTTTTAAATACAATATATTGGTAAATAATTTTTTTTCACAATATTTAAAAAAAAAGTCATCCATATGCCTCTTTCCACATGTGGTTGACTCATTATCTGCAAGTCACTTCTTGAGTGGGGCCAAGGCTTCTATGATTGTCGGACAATAGTTCCATCGACCGAAAATCTAAGGATGGTCTAATATTCAAACGTGAAAAATAAAATGATAGTAATATTCGTTTTCTGTTTTAATTTGGTATGAGATAGAGAAATTGATTTTTTTTTTGTTACAGAAATTTATGGTAAACCAGCTAATTGGAAGACAATGATTTGGATTAAGGCAAGAGTCACAAGTCGTAGTAGTTGCTCTGCTCGCTCGTACAACTAAAAATGGAGTAGCTGCCTTATTATAAGATTTTTTTAATACATCAGTATTTAAATGTTTTATTTGTTCTCCTAAAATATTTATACCTTTTATTAATCATTTTTAATTATGCTGAGTGTGTTAAATTTTTGCCTCACTTTGTCATATTTTCGTTTGTTTCCCGCAAAAAAAAATTGACCTCAAAATTAAATAAAGAAAGAGAAGAAAAAACCTTGAGGCCTAGATTATTGTCGTGCTGCCACTGCCAGGCTGCCACGAACAAAGAATGAACCTATGAAAGGGGCTGATTTTGGAAAGTGAAGCGAGAAATTAATAAGTTAGGTTAATGTCTTGTTGAAAAGTAGTTAGGTTAATTTGTTGTGGTGAAGAAATTAATAAGGCTTAATTCCAATTTTGGAAAGTGCCCTAGTTAGGTTAATGATGTGAAGAAATTAATAAGGGGAATTAGATTTCTCACCTCATACACCTAATTTGGAATTCCAGTTCTGTGTAGTAATTGTCCAAAATACCCCTGGCATCATGTACATTCCGGTTCCTGAAACCTCGGAACACTATGTGTTTCACGTTCCGGGTTTTATAATCTCGGAACATATAATGAATGTTACACACCGGTGTATAAATCCCGGTACAGTTGTGAAAATATCTTCCGGGAATGAAAATCTCGGAATGATATTTATCCAATATAAACAAGTTTCGGGAATTGTAAACCTGGAACGAGTTTACACATACCGAATTTTCAAATCCCGGAATACAAATTAATATATCTTTCGGAATTTTAGAACCCGGAATGATATTTATTCGATATCAACATGTTCCGGGATTTGTAAACCCGGAAAGTATCAATACATACCGTTTTTTACCGGATTTTTAAATCCCCGTAAACAATCTAAAATACCTTCCGGGTTTTTATATCCCGGAAAATATTTAGCTTCCGGGTTATATATCCCGGTGTGTAACAGGGAAATTTGTACTGCCGGATTGTATAAACCAGAATGATATTTACTGGTTTGTTTTCCAGGTTCTATATCCCAGAATCATATTTGTTATCTGTTCTAACAGAATTATAAAAATCCAACTACGAAACTTAAACAAAAAATAATTTACAGGTTTACATAATAATAATTTACATAATAATTTTTGTCCGGTTCCAAGAAATAACATGTCCAGTAAAAAAAAATAAGAAACTTAGACAACAATCATCTAGCCACACTCGATGTCGAAGTAAAACCCCTCCCCTACCCCTCCTCTGATACACAAAATTTGACATGGTCCTTTGTCTGGTGTAGTCCAATGCTCTCTGTAATGCAGCTCTACTGGGTCCCCCGGCTGGAGGTGCATCATGTGTAGCTAGAGACTGCGCCAACCAGTCCTCAATTCTCCAGAGCATATACCGAAAGGGTTCAATTTAAAATGTCATTGAATTATTAAAGTAAAAGTATCATGAATAAATTATGTGGATATGTGAACTTACCGCTACACCAACATTCTCACGCCTGCAATCTGGGATTAGGAGTGGATGTGAATGTCTCAAGAACCATGACATGCAATCGGGGGTTGTCTCAGAAGCAATTGTTTCCGGGTTTACCGTTCTGGTTTCTAAATCTCGGAATGAGTTTACAAAACTCTTTCATCTGAGTTCTAAATCTCGGAAGCTAACTTTTCAAATAAAATTAACATTACGAGATATAAAAACCGGAATGGCCCTATTTAGTTTTTCCAAGATGTTAATCCCGGAAGCCTAAAACTGAAAGCTCCGAGATTTAAATCCCGGAACCCTAAACCTAAAATCTCCGCGATTTAAATCCCGGAATGACGAAGCTCCGCTCCCATGGCGGACGATTCGTCTTCAACAGAACACAAATGCGGAATGGAAGAAGATGAACAAGATGAAAGTTTGTGAAGCTTACCTTAGGTCCCGAACGAAAATAAGATGAAGAGGTTGATGATGAAGCAGAGAGTTTCGAGGTTGCAACAAGAGGAGTTGAGCGAGAGGGAGATGAAGAGGATGAAAAGCTTGAGAGTGAGAGGGAGACGAAGAAGCAGAGGGTTTTCGAGTTCTGGAATCCGAAAATGAAGAGGTAAATGGGGTGGGGTGTGAGGTTAATGGTAAAAAAAGGGTATTTTTGGGATTATGAAAAATTACTTGCGGTGCCATTTTGTGTGCTGGGAGTGCCATTTCTAACTTCTATTAATAAGGCTCAATTGTAATTTTGGACCCTATTTACACTCTTTCCCCGATTTTGGGATTTTGGTCCTAGTAAATTTATGATGTTTTTCATGATCTTCATCTCCTTCAGTTTTTTTCCAGAATCTCAATTAAACAAGAAACCCAGAAATTTGAAGCGCTCTATCAAATCCCTAATTTTTCCTAGTCCTAGTCCTATTCAATTCCAAGGAAGTGTGCCCTTCAAGAGACCCAGAATCATCGACGATCCTTTCTCCGAGGACGAGCGAAGATTGAAGTTGATTCACAATCCACCGAACTCACCACCACATCCACGGTTACGCCACACCCTTGCCACACCACCTCCGACAACAACCTAATCAAAACGGCTTCTTTTTTGATTCGCACCTCCAACAATCAACTCTATTTCTAGATCTGAAAAATCAAAACAGTGAGAAAAATCGATCTGGAAGGTTTTGCTTTTTCTTGGTTGTGTGTTTTGGAGGTGCTTGTTAAATCTTGTTGCTCGATTGAGGATATGAAACTAAAAATGTAATTTATTTTTATTGGAGACCAAAATCGTAGAAATAGTGTAAGTGGGGGACCAAAGTTGCAATTAAGCCAATTAATAAGGTATGAATAAAAGTCCAATTTTTTGATCCACAAAATTCCTTCATTTTTTGTTCACAAAAAACAGTTAAGTGACAAGTGGACCAACTAGGCCCAAAATGAGGAGCACATTGGGAAAATGTATTTTCATAGAATTTTCCCCCAAAATGACACGTAAACACTTATTGTATCTTCCATTTTATTTTCAACAGCATTTTTCGTCTTATCTTTTCCTACACCTTAAAAATGTTTGGTCCTCCATTTTACACTCAAATAAGTCATTGAATTAATTCCCTTCAAATTTCTCCACTTCTTTTAGAGGGGACCAAAAATTAAGTTAGAAGTCCCCTTTTAGAGAAGGACCCATGTGATGGAATCTTTTCCTATCCTAAATTGACCCACGAGTATTTGGCATGCAACTCTTGCACTCCTATTTAGCAACTATAAATAGGCTCCAACTTCATAGTTCGTAGTGAGTAGTAACCATTACCATTTCATACATTTGTCTTTGAATCCAATCCAAGCCATGGGTTACACCCCTAATTATTTCTGGTCATACCTTGAATCCCATTGGTCTTCTTTATCTATTATGATTTTTCTCTTTATGATTATGAAAGCTTTAAGATCTCACTTTATTGACAGGTCCACAAAACAATACCTACTACCCCCAGGTCCCAAACCATGGCCTTTAGTTGGTAATCTTCCTGAAATGCTTGCAAACAAGCCTGCATTTCGTTGGATTCACAAGCTAATGGAAGAAATGAACACCGAAATTGCGTGTATCCGCCTTGGAAATGTTCATGTCATCCCTATTACTTCCCCTACCATTGCTCGTGAGTTCTTGAGAAAACATGATGCTAATTTTGCATCAAGACCAAAAACAATGTCCACTGAGATCATTAGCAATGGTTATTTGACCACAGCTATTGTACCCTTTGGGGAACAATGGAGGAAAATGAAGAAAAACTTAGTCAACGAGTTGTTGTCTCCCCTGAAGCATCAATGGCTTCAAGACAAAAGGAATGAAGAAGCTGATAACCTAGTGTTCTATGTCTTCAACAAATGCAAGAATGTTAATGATGATCATGGCCTTGTGAATGTTAGGATTGCCACACAACATTATTGTGCTAATGTGTTCAGGAAAATGGTTTTTAACACAAGGTATTTTGGGAAGGGTAGAGAGGATGGAGGTCCTGGTTTTGAGGAAACAGAACATGTAGATGCTGCTTTTGTACTTCTCAAGTACATTTTTGCGTTCTCTGTATCGGATTATATTCCATGGTTAAGGGGACTTGACTTGGATGGCCATAAGAGTAAGGTGAAGAACGCATTGAGGATTGTGGAGAAGTATCATGATTTCATCATTGAAGACAGAATCAAACAATGGTATGATGGATCGAAGACTGTTGAAGAGGACTTGCTGGATGTTCTAATCACACTGAAAGATTTCAATAGTAACCAATTATTGACATTGAAGGAGATCAAGGCGGAAATTATAGTAAGACTTCTTTCCTTTTCATTTCTCTTCCTCGTGCATGAGCACGTACTTCTGCATTTTTTTCAAGATATTCATTTTGATAGGGTTGAACAATTTAAATTCCCATAAGATCGACATTCAATCCATATATGAGTTGTTAGAATATAGTATAAAACCATTCATGTAGCCCTTAATTGGTTAGTTGACATGGTATTAGAGCCTCTATGACTAAGTAGTCCAATTACTTCTAATAAAAAGTTGAATTTTAGCATATGATATGTGAGTATGTGTATTATCCATGCTTCAAGACCAAAGAACTCTTGCGTGAGGGGACACGTTAGAATATAATATAAAATCATTCATATGGTCCTTACCTAACAACTTAAGCTTTTGGATAATTGATTACTTGACATTGGTATTGGTATGGGTTTCTGGCAGGTTAGATGGTCATTAATGTGCACTAACACAAAACAACTACCAAAAATTAGCTTCGAGAATGAATTTTTGAATATACATTTGGATAGCTTTTTTATAACAGTGACATTTCTAAAAAAAAAATTACATTAGTGACAATGTTTTATCAGTAGAACCCATATATGTTGATTGAATGCCAGCACCATGTTAAGGTTTATAAATTATTTTCCATTTTCATATAATTATCACAGTGGATAAACACCTTGAATTTACCTTCAAATTTTCGTGTGAATTTTTCTTACAAAAAATCACGAGAAAAACTGGAAAGAAAATTCGCACAAATCCGTCAATAAATCATTTCCGTAGGAAATTTTCGTAGCAAAAAGTTGTGAAAAAATCCTAAAAAGTCAATATTGTGGTAGTTTTTACTACCACACATTAGACGCTGCAAATTTTTTGTTGTTGGCTCTTCAAGGTGTTACTATTATTTGGTGGTCCACGAAACATTTTTATTAACATTAAAGTGACTCGCCATGTCTTCCTTAATTTAGAGGATTGTGATGTCTTGTTATGACATGATATTTATTACACTAAATAATACTCATTGGTAAAATATGAGAGGACAATAACTAGGGATGATGTTAGATATTATTTGACCCATTTATCTAATTTATTACTCCCTCCGTTCCTAATTAACTGTCACTTTACTGAATAATAAGTTAGACAACCCCATTTTCATGAGATTCATATAATTAAAATTATAATTTTCTGACAGTACTAAAAGATATATAATGTTGTCCAACTTACCCCACCAAACAAAATAAATTCGTCCAATGTTTTGATGTAGTATTATTAATAAAAAATACTAAGTAGAAATGAGTGTAATTAGTTTCAAACCCCACTTATCTTAAATAGTACCATTCTCCCTATAATATACTCCATCCGTCCCAAATTATAAGACCTTTTAGAGGCAAACTCGGTGTCCCAAATTATAAGACCCCTTCTAGATTTTAGGAAAAAAAATAAGTTTTTCCTTTTTTACCCTTGCATTCATTATATTTTAAATTCCAAAACTTTAATTACCACCTCTACTAATTACTTATTTCATATTCCCAACCAACTTTTGGTATATCCAATATTTACATTAACAATTTTCAGATTTTTTTAAATAGGGGCATATTTGGAAGATTTGTATAAAAAGTAACAAAACCAACATATTAATTAGCTTATTACATGTTTTCTTAATAGGCGTGATTGTCTGAAAAGGACCCTATAATTTGGGACGTAGGGAGTAATAAACAACAGTGACTGTGAGAGTATGTTGGTACTATTATTCTTCTAGCTATATGCCATGAACACACTCAAAATCAAAACTATATTTATTTTGTAGGAATTGATGATGGCAGTGGTGGACAATCCATCAAATGCTGTTGAGTGGGCGCTAGCAGAAATGATAAACCAACCTGAGCTGCTTCAAAGAGCCACAGAAGAGTTAGACAATGTGGTCGGAAAAGACAGAATGGTCCAAGAATCAGATATCCCTAACCTCAAATTTCTCAAGGCTTGCGCAAGAGAAGTCTTTCGAATGCATCCCATAGCACCTTTCAATATCCCTCATGTCTCTATGAATGACACATTTGTTGGAAAGTACTTCATCCCCAAGGGTAGTCATGTACTTTTAAGCAGAATTGGTCTAGGAAGAAACCCAAAAGTGTGGAGTGAGCCCAACAAGTTTAAACCTGAACGTCATCTAAAAAGTGATGGGTCTGATGTAGCTTTGGTTGAGCCAGAATTGAAGTTCATTTCATTTAGTACAGGAAGGCGTAGTTGTCCTGGAGTGACTCTTGGAACCACAATGACTATGATGCTACTTGCTAGGTTACTACATGCTTTTAATTGGAGTGCACCGTCCAATGTTTCCAGCATCAATCTTGACGAGTGCAAAGGTGAAATGTTTCTTGCTGAGCCACTTTTGGGAATAGCAAAGCCAAGATTAGCAACAGAATTGTACCCCCTATAAATTAAGTTAAAAATTACATAGGCAATAACCATATGTGTGAAGTTTGATATCAATTATATTCCACATGGAAGAACTACCAAATAATGAAAGAGGATCGATTGTTATTATGAATGAGACCTTTGAGCCTTATTGACTCCATGTTCTGCAAATTTTATAAGATTGTGTTAGAATATAATATAAAACCATACATGTAACTTTTATTTAATAACTTAAGTTTTTAAGATAATTAGTTGTTTGATAGATCGGACAAGTCTGACCAAATCACTTGGAAGAGTGTTTAGAGGATTTTATTTTCTTTGCTCGACTAGGAATCTGATTCTCAGAGGAATTTTCAATTTTTTGTCAACAATAGGTACTCAAAGGATTTTTTATACTTTACTTCACGACGCACTTCGTCCTCAGATGATTTTTATACTTGCTCGACAAGAATTTTGGTACTCGGAGGATTTTTTATGCTTTACTCTAAGAGGAGCTTGGTCCTCAGAGGAAGTTACAAATTTTCTCGGCGAGACTCTTGGAACTCGAAGGATTTTTTATACTTTACTTGACGACGAACTTGGTCATTGGAGGAGTTTTTCTAGCTTGATTGACGAAGCTCTTGACACTTAGAGGGTTTTTTATGCTTTACTAGGCAAGGAGCATGGTCCTTGGAGGATTTTTATGCTTGCTCGATGAGAATCTTGGTACTCGGAGGATTTTTATACTTTTCTCGCTGAGGAACTTGATCTCGGAGGAACTTACCAATTTTGCAATGTACAAAGACTTATATAGGGTCAAAGATTTGAAGGGACAGGAGGTGCCAACTCCCAAACATTTTCCAAGTTATATATATGGTGCTTTATTGAGTTGAAATTGGAAAAGGTTCATGTTGAGTTTCAAACACGAGTATATAGCAAGTGCATTTTATGATAACAATAATATAGGAGTTAAGTCTTAATTATCATACGTGATGAACTAAGGCATGAATGCTAAATTCAAGAAGTTGCTCATTGTTTAGGAAAATCAAATATTTGTTTGGGAAGTGGTTTGTAGGCATGTGAACATATTAAATAAAATAAGAAAACAATTTAAAGGAGGAAGGAATCAAAGATTTGAGGCATTGAGGTAACTATGGTAGTTGAATAAGATCCCCTCAATTTAATTCTAGTAGTGAACTCTTATAATTGTCAATTCTACCTTTTAAGTTGTTAACTAGGTTGGCCATTCAAGTTAACATTCCTTTCCAAAACTCATTATCTAGTTAGTCTTATAGAATGTGTTAGAGTTGAGAAGGCATGAAGCGCTAAGATGCTGGTTAATTGAAAATTCTGGAAAGCCTAAGCGAAACACCCTGTCAAGCAGTGCTAAAGTGATCTCCATAATATCCGATTATCTTTCGATTTTGCAAATTAACACCTTGTGGTAAAAAAAAAACGGAAGTTTTTCTGGTTTTGCTATTCCTTCCATTGTTGGAAATGTTAGCATTTGGCCTAATGAACACAATATGGGACGAGTCTAGATGATGCAGTTGACTGTAATTTGCCATTCATGTCCTGCTACACAAATCACAGTTTGGTTCTGCTCTCATGCAAACTTGTGTCTATTGCTGTCTTACTTTATTGATAACCTTGATTGAAGAATCTGTCATTACTTCAAGTCACTTCTTGTACCCGAAACATTAAGCCAGACTTGTCTGTTTCAGCCTGATGATTATAAGATTTTATAGGATGTTCTGTATTCTGTAATTACTTTCAACTTAGTCTACTGTTGAATCTTTTTGATAATTTTTATGTTGTTTGAAACATTTTGGTTTAAGAAAGTGGCTTTAGATTTTCTTACTAGTCCACTTTGCAGGGTGGAAAAAGGGTTTGGTAGTGTTAGCAACTAGCTTAGCGTGTTTCTGGTAAAAGCAGAGAAATTTTTTGCTGGACTCCTTTTTCTGACAGCTTCTACAGGTTATTGTCTACTCAGTCTGGAAGGTGTGGCATTGTTATCCTTCTCCCTTATATACTGAGTTGTTTTTTTTTTTTTTTAGGAATCCTTAATGAACTTTAGTTATAGATTTAATTTGAAGTTCTCGATCTGAATGCAAGAATTGTATGAACCTATTTAAGTTGGTAAGTTACTTTACATTTACATGGTAAAATGAGTATCACAATCATTGATTGAGTTTTTTAATTGACTCTTTCTGAGTAGATAATCACAATAAATGATTGTGATTCTCACTTTACCATATAAAATTACTCCACTCACTTTAGAGGAGTCAAACCCAAGATAGAAATCCTTTAGTGTCTCATTTTTTCTCGAATTCTATGTCATGTCATTTAAATTATCTTATTAGCCATGCCAGGGAATAAAACACTAGGATAAAGGATCTTCAAACTTCTCCATGCCCTATCTAATTTAAAGGGTCGTGCTATCTAGATAGATCTATTTATTAACTACAAAAATTCTAATTTCAGAACCCATTAATATTTGTTACGACATGACATTAATTAAATTGGTGATTTACGAGAGAGGACATCAAAAAGTCTTTCTTAACATTAACATGTAATCTACCTTTTAGAGAAGAAAATTGTACATTTCCTGCTTCAAAGCAGGGACTTGGCTGTGTTTTGATGCAGCAGAAGAAGGTGGTATGTCTATCGTCAACTTAGGCCTTATGAGGAAAATTACCATACTCATGACCTGGATTAGCTGCAATAGTGTTTGCCCTTAAGTTGTGGGGACACTACTTGTATGGTGTCAGGTTTGAGGGCAATATCTCCAGGACAGATGTCCGTTATCATTCTCATACATCTGCTCACGATAGATAGATGACTTTTCTTCACAGCGCACTCATAGAATTCCTTTACCAATGGTTCAAGAGCAGGGGTCTCTGAGACTTTCATGAGTCGCTCCCAGTCTTGAAACAATACGAGGTTCAGTCCGGCGACTTTGGCGTGCTGGAAACGATGAAGCTCAAGATACCTGGGTGACACAAGTTCCCTTTCACCTAGGTCAGAAAATTTTTGAGCCCCAATCTTCTGCGCTTGTTCGCGACGATTAGCGGCGATGTTCTTTCTTCTCAGCTCAAGGACAGCCTCTTGTGCTTGAGTGAGCTTGGGCTTGGCAGCGGTTTGCTTCTTTGGGGCCATTGGAGAGTTCTGCAGAGAGGGGTTAGAGAAAGCAAGCAGAGAATAGCAAAGGGTTCGGATGCAAGTGGGTGAATTGTGAGTACGAGGCTTCTCCTTTCAAATTCTTTTGTTAAGGTTAATTAGAATGCAGACAGTTTTACTTGTTTTATGGAATAAAATGATTAACTGTGCATTTGATGTGATATAGCGAACATAGCACGCGCATTTAGTGCAAATCTTTAAATGTGCAGTCATGGCAGTTGAAAGATTTAATGCGTGTTAATAACGCTTTAGCATGTGAAACGATACAGCTGTTTACCAATAACCCAGACGTGGGTGTCGTGGATGTCTGATCGTGTCCTTTCAGTTATACACAGACGTTCTCACTTGGATGTTGCTTGATTAATCACCGGACGGTGACTAACTCTGGATTTACTTAATTTTGGCCGCAGGCTTCATTCAAATCAACCGTTGTCTTTTCCTCAAGTGCTCCTTTGGATTCACCTCTTTAACCATTTTTTTTCACCTATTCAATATGCACATTTGTCTTTCATCCTGCACGCATTAACACAAAGTGCTTTGCCATAGAATTTAATTAGTACTTTCTCGTTGTTTAATTTGCCACAAGCAGTAGAGTTTGTATGCTCTTTATTTAACAATTATGGATAAGTTAGAGATACTTCCTGTGAGAAACTTGTCATAGGTTCTGTGCTTTGCAATACACATCATGTCTTCATTACCACCTCCTTTCAGGTGGGTGATGCTTTGATTTGCAGACCAAATTGTTGAAGGCAGATAGTTCAGTTTTACTCAACCAATGAACTTGAATCTAACAATGCTCTTCGAGAGGTAGGGGAGCATCAGGACAGAAAAAAAATATCTGTCTGACACATTATCGTATAGATATATTGTAAGCTTTCACGGACGAAAATGAGAGGTATCCGTCCGGCACATTCTTCTACTTCCTCCTCTTAGTCAATATGGAAATTGACATTGACCTTTTGAAAAGCTTGTCATTATGCCTCCTGCGATTGCTGTTAATGAGGGTGCAATTATATTCTTTTGAGTAGGGGTGTCTTCTTCGCCAGCACTTCATAGGCGGAATTTTTGCTTCTCTTGGCTTCACTGACTGATCAGCTTCTGTTGATCGACATTGTAATAAGTATGTCTCTTTATTGTGAGTGCTCCTGCATGAGTAATCATTGTACACCTTTTTGGTACCCAGGTTTTGTTTGGGTCCATAGGGTTAGTCTTTCACTCATATGATTGTGAATATCATTATTTGAGTGTCATAATCAGAGTACGATAATTTCTAAGCCTCAAGCAAATATACATATGTGTATGTATTCAAGACATTTGATCTTCAAGATAGTGTTTTGATATATCATGCAGATTTTGATATGGCAATAAGGACTTAGTTCTTTTGCGATTTACTTCCCTGAGATAGTATGTGTTTGAAATAATTTAAATTTATCTCAGTGGGAGAATGAGTGAGATTAAAATACAATTTGCAGCTTTTTCTTTCTTCGTTGTACATTTAAGTTGTTTGTGATATAGCAGGTAAGAGAATAAATACAGATAGTTGATCATAAGTTCAGAGTTACCTCATTTGTATTTCTTATCATGTGATCACATGATGTGTCATCTGTTTCCAATCTTCAGATGTGGTTGTTTTAACCATGAAGAAGATGAGTTCTCATTTTTCTTGAAGGAGAGCTTGATTACTTCACAAATTTGCTAGAAGATCCATCATTAATGAGACCAGATATGAATTAGACTAGAAACTCATGGTTCTTCATTTGCTTGCTCTTCTTGAATGAATATGACTTCTTCTACACTTCTTCAAGTTATCTGTGAATATCTTCCTTTTGACCTGTTCACTCCTTTCTTGAGCTAGTTTCTTTGAGATGTTCTTCTAGCACTGTTGTTTGGATCATGGTTGCTTTTGTTCGAGGAGAACATCTATTACCATAGATCTTTATACTCAACATCTGTGAGGATGTTAGTTATTTTCAGAGTGGTTAGGCTCTGATACCAACTGAAGGTGCAAGAAACACACAAGAAAGGGGGGGTTTGAATTGTGTTACTTATTTTTGAAAATTTATTTCAATGATAAACGTTAACTATTGGTTTTCAAAGAGAGTTATTGATTTAAGCAAATATACATGTATGCAGCTGAAATTATAACATAACATGAAAAGTAAAGTACACATGATATTTATCCTGGTTCACCCCCATAATCGACAGGGCTACGTCCAGTCCTTGGCTTCACCAAGATTTCCCACTATTTAAACAAATAGTACAAGTATTATCAGGGACTTCTCCCAACAAGTATTATAAGGACTTCTCCTATCAAGTATTATCAGGGCTTCCCCTTACAAGTATTATCAGGACTTCTCCTTACAAGTATTATGCAGGACTTCTCCCGATACCTTTTACAAGGTTTTGGTTTTCTACAATAATTCTCTTCAAATAAGAGTGGTAGAAGAAATGAAGAGCAAAAAACAGAGATCATAAGCAAGTTGGTTCTCTGTTTTGGGTTTTGTGTGTGGGATAGGATGAGAGTGACACTCTATAAGTTCTTCACACACATGAGCAACTCAACTCAGGTAGGATATGGCTTGAAGCTCCCTGAGTTGGAACCAATGATGTCTTGGTTCTTTGGGCAGACTTGGTTTAGATATGTGAGATTGAATTCTAGTCGCCAAGTTTCTACGGAAGCAGGATTCTCTATATATATCTTCAGTTGAAGATCTTCGTTCTTCTTCCACAAAAGGAGAGAAAACCTGCCCGGTAGTACTCCTACTTCCTCTACTGTGAGTAACGGCTAATTCTGCATTTTTCAGCAGGTCTGAGACACGATCTGAGAAGCATTGATTTTCCTGGGTTGACATCGTCTGACTCCATTCGAGCAAGTAGCCTTAAGCTATGTCTTCTGTATTTAATGCCAGGAGTTCTAGCTGTGGTATTTGCTTTGACCATTATACCCCAGTGTGTGCCAGTTAGTGCCCATCAAGTGCTCTGATCATATATTTGAATTTCGACCGTTGAACGTGTACGATGCTCAGAGATTCTTGCCGTTGATTCTGCAATGTCAGCTTGATTTGAGGAAAAGTAGAAAAACAGTGGGACCAAGGAATATTGTATTAATTGTGTCCCTTCCTTCTTTCTGCTATTGCCAGTACTTTAATTAATACGCAGACGAGGTAGATGTCTTTTGATCCAAGAAGCAATTATTCTAGATGAGGTGAATAATTTCTTTAATGCTCCTGTTGAGCTAATATCCTCGTAATGCACACTTCTTGATGTTTGTACCTTTGGTGCAATCTGATGTTTGAGCAGACAAATTCTTCCTTAGGGTTTGGTAGACACAGTCTCCATAGAATATTTAGAATTCCGTTATTGAGTGGCTTGCATCGGCAGACGATCTTTCTTCATTCAGTCCTTCTTAAGAATGAGAATCTTCTTGACTTGTAGAAGACTGAATCTTTCCTTCTCTTTTGCTTCCACTGAAGTTCTCCATCTGAGTGAGTTGATCTACAACTTCTTTATATGATGCTAGAGAAGCTTCAAAGCTAGAGGTATTTCTTCATGAGTTGTCATACTCATTCAGCTTTAGATGAAACAATCTTCCTGTTGATCATTCAGGTACCGGACTATTTCAGCTTCCTGAAGTAGACTTTGACTTGAGAGTGCATGGCTGATAGAGTGTCTTCGAAAAGGATGTTTGCTATTTAGAAGACACTGCTTTATCTTCCGTGAGTCACCAGACTGTCTTCATATGGATGCTTTCTTTGAATGTCTTTGACAGCATTTCCTTCAGGATGCATGTAGTGATGACCGGACGATTTCTCCAAGCAGACTGATTCTCTTGATAATGATTTTTGAGATTCATTCAGTACTTCGAGTAGATAGATATTCCTGGATATGAGAAATTTCACTGTGTTAGGAATTCTATCTCTAATGATATTAAACCTTAAAGAAATTGTTGATTATCAAAACATAATAACCTATGTAATTGTCTGAATCTAACAATGTGGGGGTCCCACATTTCTCGACCCAATTGCCCCTGGTCCTGATGCTACATATTGATTTCCTGGGGAACCCGTTGAAACCATATTATCAGAATACATCGAGGGATAAGTTCCTACCCCTTGCATCAACGAAAAAGGCATCCCATAAGGGTGAGTAACAATGTTACGGGGGTTCCTGGTATTGTTCCATTAGGAACCTGGTTGAACAACGCCAACAACAGCCTGCGAAATGGCAGGAGTTGTAGGACATGGAATTGGAATTGGGGCCGAAACTTGTGATAAGATTGGACGTGTCGTGTATGGACTTGATGCCTGATTAGGAACTGATCCAACAGACAACGAAGGAAACAATTGAGTCAAATTCTGACCAGTCGAAACTGGTGGTAGACTTTGACTCGTTGGAGCATTTGTAACTGCCATGCCTGGATTGGAAACATTTTCCATCCTTGGAGGATTAACACTATGGTTAGTATTAATCGGACATTCTCCATTGATATTAGAAGCGTTACTGGGTTTAACATGAGACCCTGGAGATTGGTTTCCTCTAGAACGGTTGGTCATGCTGACAAATTTACCACTCCGTAATAGCATACACTTTTCTAAATCTTATAGATTAAGAAATTATTTTTATGATTTAGAAAATCAAGGCACTGGGGTAGATTTCTAATGAAAACATATCCCTTGGTCCCACTAGGCGTGTCAATTTGTTTACTCTAATTTTCAGTAAACAAATAGAATCAGATAAAACCACAAGAAAATCCAAATGTTGATAAAGAGGCTGGATTCCGATCCTCTTACGGGCTCTGGGATATGGAAACTCTCTAGTGCGTGAATCGTGAAATGGAGTGGATGAAGGATTATTCGTCGAAAGTGGTTCGACCGAATTGGATAAACAGTATTTAAAAGAAAAGATTAAAAGTAAATGTGCTTCAAAGATATAAAAAGGCAAAGACAAAAGAAATGTAAAACTACATTGAATTCAAAGTGCAGGAAAATATAAAAGAGTTCTGAATAAAATTTAAAGGTGGTCAATTAAACTCGCTTAGTCACTCACGTTTGACTCGTTCCTGTTGTTGTGTGTCGCGGTTGCTTGGACTTATAGCGTTAGGGGTTGAGAATTAACGTTTATGGACGTGTTGCGAATGGGACGAAGGACCCCGATTCTTTGCCTAGCTTATTCTGTTTATAGGCTGAGTCTTCAACTGCTCGCAACGGTCGAATCTTCTGAGCCTTACATATGTCCTGTACCTGCTTCTTTACTCTCCACGTGTCCTGCTTGATTAACTGCCCAAAGAGCTTTTCGTCGAAGAGCAACCTCTTTATGTGCCAAGCTTTAGTCGAAAACAAATATAACACTTGTCTGTTTTAAGATCTTATCTCCAATATAACTTCAACTTCGACTCAGCATACCGTCTTCATTTTAGTCGAATATCGGAAACTGTCTTATCAGCCTCAGCTAAATACCTTACATTTTGGTCGATGTCATCTTATTGTGTAATCTTCGACCAAGCTAAGACTTGGGAAAAATTCAAGGCTAACATCGTCGTGGAGTAAAATATAAAAAATACTTTGAGTACCAAGCGTATTGTCCACAAAAATTTAAACTTCCTCTGAGAATCAGATTCCTAGCCGAGCAAAGTAAAAAAATCCTCTAAACACTCTTTGAAGTGATTTGGTTAGACTTGTCCGATCTGTCAAACAATTAATTATCTCAAAAACTTAAGCTATTAGGTACGAGTTACATGAATGGTTTTATATTATATTATAACTTAATCTTATAAAATTTGCAGTACATTGAGTCAATAAGGCTCAAAGGTCTTATTCATAATAACAATTGATCCTCTTTCATTATTTGGTAGTTCTTCCATGTGGAATATAATTGATATCAAACTTCGCATATATGGTTATTGCCTATGTAATTTTTAACTTAATTTATAGGGGGGTACAGTTTTGTTGCTAATCTTGGCTTTGCTATTCCCAAAAGTGGCTCAGCAAGAAACATTTCACCTTTGCACTCGTCAAGATTGATGCTGGAAACATTGGACGGTGCACTCCAATTAAAAGCATGTAGTAACCTAGCAAGTAGCATCATAGTCATTGTGGTTCCAAGAGTCACTCCAGGACAACTACGCCTTCCTGTACTAAACGAAATGAACTTCAATTCTGGCTCAACCAAAGCTACGTCAGACCCATCACTTTTTAGATGACGTTCAGGTTTAAACTTGTTGGGCTCACTCCAAACTTTTGGGTTTCTTCCTAGACCAGTTCTGCTTAAAATTACATGACTACCCTTGGGGATGAAGTACTTTCCAACCAATGTGTCATTCATAGAGACATGAGGGACATTGAAAGGTACTATGGGATGCATTCGAAAGGCTTCTCTTGCGCAAGCCTTGAGAAATTTGAGGTTAGGGATATCTGATTCTTGGACCATTCTGTCTTTTCCGACCACATTGTCTAACTCTTCTGTGGCTCTTTGAAGCAGCTCAGGTTGGTTTATCATTTCTGCTAGCGCCCACTCAACAGCATTTGATGGATTGTCCACCACTTCAATCATCAATTCCTACAAAAAAGAAAAAAAATTAGTTTTGATTTTGGTTTTATATTATATTCTAACTCATATATATATCGATTGAATGTCCATCTCATCGGAGTTTAAATTGTAGGACCCTATCAAAATGAATATGTTGAAAAAAATGCAGAAGTACGTGCTCATGCACGAGGAAGAGAAATGAAAAGGAAAGAAGTCTTACTATAATTTGCGCCTTGATCTCCTTCAATGTCAATAATTGGTTACTACTGAAATCTTTCAGTGTGATTAGAACATCCAGCAAGTCCTCTTCAACAGTCTTCGATCCATCATACCATTGTTTGATTCTGTCTTCAATGATGAAATCATGATACTTCTCCACAATCCTCAATGCGTTCTTCACCTTACTCTTATGGCCATCCAAGTCAAGTCCCCTTAACCATGGAATATAATCCGATACAGAGAACGCAAAAATGTACTTGAGAAGTACAAAAGCAGCATCTACATGTTCTGTTTCCTCAAAACCAGGACCTCCATCCTCTCTACCCTTCCCAAAATACCTTGTGTTAAAAACCATTTTCCTGAACACATTAGCACAATAATGTTGTGTGGCAATCCTAACATTCACAAGGCCATGATCATCATTAACATTGTTGCATTTGTTGAAGACATAGAACACTAGGTTATCAGCTTCTTCATTCCTTTTGTCTTGAAGCCATTGATGCTTCAGGGGAGACAACAACTCGTTGACTAAGTTTTTCTTCATTTTCCTCCATTGTTCCCCAAAGGGTACAATAGCTGTGGTCAAATAACCATTGCTAATGATCTCAGTGGACATTGTTTTTGGTCTTGATGCAAAATTAGCATCATGTTTTCTCAAGAACTCACGAGCAATGGTAGGGGAAGTAATAGGGATGACATGAACATTTCCAAGGCGGATACACGCAATTTCGGTGTTCATTTCTTCCATTAGCTTGTGAATCCAACGAAATGCAGGCTTGTTTGCAAGCATTTCAGGAAGATTACCAACTAAAGGCCATGGTTTGGGACCTGGGGGTAGTAGGTTTTGTTTTGTGGACCTGTCAATAAAGTGAGATCTTAAAGCTTTCATAATTATAAAGAGAAAAATCATAATAGATACAGAAGACCAATGGGATTCAAGGTATGACCAGAAATAATTAGGGGTGTAACCCATGGCTTGGATTGGATTCAAAGACAAATGTATGAAATGGTAATGGTTACTACTCACTACGAACTATGAAGTTGGAGCCTATTTATAGTTGCTAAATAGGAGTGCAAGAGTTGCATGCCAAATACTCGTGTGCCAATTTAGGATATGAGTTGTGTACTTAAGAGTTAAGAGTTAAGTACTCGCCCAATTCCATTATAACTGTCATTATTTTAAGAGATATTTTTTTCTAATTTATTTGTCACTTTTACGATTTTAAAAATATATTAAATATGTTACTTTTACCAATTATATTCTTGATTTAAAGTAAATTTATATAATAATAGGAAAATGAAAAGTCAAAAATTAATAAAAGAAATAAATGGTATTTTAAGAATTGAAATGGTAATTTTAATAAAATGGGAACATTAATGCTCTTCCTTAATAAATGTGCAAAAATTTTAAAGTAACTGTTAATAAAGAATAAAGAGAGTATTTATAAACAATAATGATTGTGGAACCTATATCTTTAGCGATGAATTTTGAGTGCCGCTAGCTAAATGTGAAATGTAAAATAAAAAAAATATGGTTTAGCTTTGTTGATTGGATGTGTGAATTGCTGAAATCCACATACAAGCACTAATTGCTAAATAAAGGGAAATGTGTGAAATGTGGGAAATTCTATGAAAATGCATTTTCCAATAAATATACAACAAACATTTGATAATACTCCCTCCGTTCCTATTTAAGTGTCACTATTTTTATCCTTTGTTTGTTCCTAATTATGAGTCACTTTACAAAGTTCAAGAGAGTAGTAATTATGTTTTACCAATTCTACCTTCAATTAATGGTGATAAGAAATTAAAGAGCCTAAATTAAGAAGAAAGATAAATGGTATGTTAGGAAGTTAGGTAGTAACTTTGATAGAAACAAGAACATTAATACAACTCCTTAATATATGTGTAAAAAACCGTACGATTTTCCCGATCTAAATAAAGCAGGTTTTCCATGAAGAAGATTTGGCTCAGCATCTTAAAGTAACAGTTATTAAGGAACGAGGAGAGTATTTATGATGCTAATTTATAATTGGATGAATATTTTGAATGTTTTATTTTCACGAGCGAGCTATCATACATTCATGCTCTATTATTTTTTCATCCCTTTATTTTATTTTTATCTATTCTTTCTCAATCATATCACATATCATATCTC
Source organism: Acmispon strigosus (assembly GCA_030819835.1). Classification (NCBI taxonomy): domain Eukaryota; kingdom Viridiplantae; phylum Streptophyta; class Magnoliopsida; order Fabales; family Fabaceae; genus Acmispon; species Acmispon strigosus. The sequence goes on from JAUAMA010000007.1 coordinate 37,315,239, forward strand.
ATATTTTTCTTTATCTCTCTCATTCTTCTAAGTTCTACCTCCTTTTCACTTATAAGAAGTGTGAATAAAAGCTTTTCAGTGGTTTGCTGCTGACTTATGAATATTCATATTGAAACGGGTCATTATGTATTGAACATAGGAAGAAAACAAGACTACACTAGCATTTTATGTAAGTTTATGCAAGTTAAAAATTGCAATGTGATTGTGATCCTCATTTTAGGCCTAGTTGATCGACGTGTTTGGCTCTATTAACTGCATTCTGTGATGGAAATAAAGGGACATCTATGATAATTGATAGCACGGCAAGAATCTAGGCCTCAAGTTTGCTCTCGAACACTCAGCTGGGCCACTACTGTGAGTCGTGAGCCATATGATCATAGTACTCTTGCTTTGAACCAATATCACTTCAATTTTCACGTTTGGTTTATGCTACCTATTTATTTTTCACGTTTTCAATATACTCCATTCGTACCTATATAACTATCACTATTTTTATCCTTTTTTTTTCTAATTATTTGTTACTTTACAAAATTCAAGAGTATATTAATTATGTTTTACCAATTTTACCCTTAAATAAATTGTGATAGCAAATTAAAGAGTCTAAATTAAGAAGAAAGATAAAGGGTATGTTAGGAAGTTTGGTAGTAACTTTGATAGAAACAAGAACATTAATACAATTCCTTAATATATTGCAAAACCTTAAAGTGACAATTATTAAGAAACGGAGGGAGTATTTTTGAAAATACTCAATTTAGGACGGAATTTTGCGACGGAAAAAATTTCCGTCCCAAAATAACTAAGTTGGGACAGATTTAGCGACACTTTATCGTCGCAAAGATATTTTGAAAAATTTATTCAACATTTTGGGACGGAATTGTAATTCTGTCACAGTTTAGTGACGGAAATATGAAAATCGTCGCCAATCGGTGACGGACTATAAAATTCCGTCCCAACTAAGAAATTAGTTTTGGAAGGAAGGAAGGCGCCAAGTTTCGGGGATGGAAATATTTAATTATTCCGTCCCACTTTGTGACGGAGGCATCATCAAAAGTCTGTCGCAAATTTTTTAAATAATACCTATTATTTTTTGGGACGGAATTATGCAAATCGCCGCAAAATGGTGACAGACTATTTAATTCCGTCCCAATTAAAAAATTAGTTTTGGAGGGAAGGATGGCGCCAACTTTTGGGGACGCAAATATGTAATTATTCCGTCCCCATTTGTGACGGAGTGACAAATAAAGTTCTGTCTCAAATTTTATTAAAAATAGCTATTATTGTTTTGGGACAGAATGGAACTTCTGTCACAATATAGGGACGGAATTATGCCAACCGTCACAAATCGGAGACGGACTATAAAATGCCGTCCCAACTAACAAATTCGTTTTGGAGGGAATGACGGCGCCAACTTTTGGGGACGCAAATATTTAATTATTCCGTCCCCATTTGTGATGGAGTTACGAATAAAGTTCTGTCACAAATTTTATTAAAAATAATTATTATTGTTTTGGGACAGAATGGAACTTCTGTCACAATTTAGGGACGGAATTATGCCAACCGTCACAAATCAGAGACGGACTATAAAATTCCGTCCCAACTAATAAATTTGTTTTGGAGGGAATGACGGCGCCAACTTTTTGGGACGCAAATATTTAATTATTCCGTCCTCATTTGTGACGGAGTTAGAAATAAAGTTCTGTCGCAAATTTTATTAAAAATAGTTATTATTGTTTTGGGACAGAATTGAACTTCTGTCACAATTTAGAGACGGAATTATGCCAATCGTCACAAATCGGTGACGGACTGTAACATTCTGTCCCAATTAGTGACAGAGTTATTAATAATTTTCTGTCCCAAATTTTTTCAAAAATATTTTTTAACTTTGGAAGGGAATTGGAATGCCATCGTAGTTTATTATTCTATAATTAAACTATTTGACTTCCGCAAAAACTCAATCAATCAGTTTATTTCCATGTTACGCGGAATGAGACTAAACAAAATGTCAGCTGAATAGAATTTCAAAAGGATGACATGCAGATCGATGTCATAATGAGGTTTAATTTCATGTTGATCTTAGAGGCTTATAGACCCATTGAGCATTCGTGTTGTGTACAAGGCCTGTTAGGCCCAATATAACTCAATAATAAACTTATAGGCCCATCAAGCCCAATTATATATGCTTCATTTCGAAAATTGATGACATCAAATTCAATGAGAGCCTAAGTTGATCTTTAATGTCCATCAGGTCCAATTAGGCTTCATGTTGATCTCGGGGTCTATTTGACCTAATCAAACATCATGCTGATTTTAGAAGCCCATAATCAACCTTATTGATATCCAATGTCCAACAGGTCCAATAAGGCATTATGTTAACCTCAAATGTATATCTGTCCTAATTATACTTCATGTTGTTTTTAGTGACTCATCTAACCTTATTGGGCTTCATATGCTTAATTAAATTAAAAAATATTATATACAATATGCTTATTTGATATCCTATTACTAATATTAATAAGATATTTAATTATTATTTTTAAGATTTTTTTTGAATTTATTTTGTCAAAATTTTAATATATATATATATATATATATATATATATATATATGTATATATGTATATATGTATACTTATTTAATACTCAAGTGCTATTATCGTGATTATACTAGATTAAATATATCATTCTATTATATATTATAATAATTATAGATATTAAATATTTCTTAAGTATGTATTATTAAATACTTTTATTTAAAATTTGAAACAAATCTTTTGCACATTATTGTGAATATTATTTATTCAGCTTTTTTCTTTTAATTAAAAAAGTTATTTTTTCAAAGAAAAATAGTGAAACAATTGCAATCTTATTTTTAAACTACTAAACACAATTTTTGATAAGCTATTATAAAACAAGATAATTACAGTATATTTTACAAACAAAATATTAACAAGGGAGCTCCTAAAACTAAAAGCCCCTTTCTGAATAAAAAAACTAATAACCCTTTTTAAAGTCAAATATTATTTTATAAAAAAAAAAGTCAATTATTATTTTAACTTAATATATAAAATAACTTTACCCTTTTTTCAATTTCATTCTCTTCTTTTCAAGCCGTCTTCTTTGCCCTGCTCCTTCGTCGATCTTCTCCAATCTTTTGCGTCTCGTCTTCTGCCGCCGCGGCTTCGTCCGCCGTCGCGTCTCCATCCGCCGTCGTTTCCATTGGCCGCTGCTTCTTCCTCATCTTCCGCCGTCTCCCACTCTCTGTCTTCCGCTGCGTTCCTCCTGTAAGTCTGTAACCTATTATTATAATGATCAAAATATTAACAAATTTAGTTGGGCTAGACGAGCCATTGCCGTTGGTAAACAGGTGGGTGTTGTTTTCGAGTGTCCTGACAGCGTTGCAGTTAAGCATATTGCGGCTCAAATTATGGAGCGTAGGAGGGCGTAGGGTCCTTGTCTTTTTTGTGCAGGTGTCGTTTTTTGGGTTACTGCTGTTTTGGTGGGTGTTCTCTGGTTGGTTGGGGTTGTGCTTAGGAGGCCGGACTTTGTGTTTTGATGTCTTGTTGCTGTGGCGTCCTCTCCAGTTTTGAGGCGTTTTTCTTGGTTTGGTGTAGATCGGAGGGCTTGTGTTTTGCGGTTTGGGGCTTTGGGTTTTGTGTATTGGCTAGCGTTTGTTTTGGGTAGGGCTTTGTATATTCTCTTTTTGTCTGGTGCTGCTTGTCCTTTCCTGTTTTTGTGGAGGAAGGGCAGCTATCTTATTGCTATGTCGGCCTTTGGTTTTATATATATATAATTTCGCTTTCTAAAAAAAATTAACAAATTTAGTTTACTTCTTGATGGCAGATTCGTGGGGTTCAGAATTTAATCATTTATTCACTCCCAGAGAGGAAGGAGTTTTACCCTGAGGTAAGAAAACTTGTAAAGTAGGACAATTTTCTCCTCTATCTCACAGAGACACATAATTTAAAGGATTGAATACAACTGATGGACTACGAGTCCTCCTAAGACGACAAAGAACTTATGAAAGGAAAAAAATTCAGTTCAATTGAGCAATCTTGTTCCTTTGCACCTACAATCTTGAAAACTGAAATAAAAAAAAAAACTGCAAGGACTTGCAAGGAAGCTAAAAAACAAGCATGTCCTATAAAGGCGTGTAGGAAGAAATTTACGGCTAGAAGTTTAGGAATTAAGCTCCAGCCTAATTCAACGGATTCCTGTAAGGAAGCTCAGCCAATATTAGATTATTGCTCTTTCTGATCTGTTTGTGCAGTCAGAAAATTCATGGCTTCTTTTTTTTGTTGATATAAAATTTGCAATAGATGTTATTCTCATTTTCTCCTCATGACACTGAAAACACAATCTAAAACCTGGCGTCTTTTTTTTTCACTACCATCTCTTTTTTCCAAGTGCAGATTGTAAATATGCTTGATGGGTCTGACGGTATGACATGCACTGCTCTTTTTTCTTGCCTTGACAAGTTTCGGGTAATGCTTTACTCTCTTTGATGTCCTTTAGCATTATGCTACTTTTTAGAATTTAGTATGACAGTGTATTAATATTTGAATGGAGAGGTGATTGATGAGAGAGAGATTAACTGACTTTTCTATCCAGAATGTAATTTTTGCATTCTGGAAATTAGTTTACGGAATCATTATATGGCAAATTACATTCCGGAACTAATTTACATGAACAGGATAGTTGTGTTTTGCGGTGCTTGTTAATAATACTATACACTACTTGTGTCATCTTAGGACAAATTTGTTAATGCTTGTGCACAAGCTGAGACTCAATCACAAGCTGGTGATGGTGGGAGTTCAAGTCAACCAAAACCAATTGATTATGATGCAATTATGATTGATTCGGTTGGGGGAAGAAATGCTAAAGGAATAGTATATGGTCTTAGTTTGGATGGAAGGATGCGTGCTAGTGCATTAACTTCCAAATCACAACATGCTAACTACACTGATATTGTCCGAGGTATGAGTGCTGAGGTTGAGGCAAAACTAAGACAAAAAATTACGGAGCAACAACAAACAATTGATAACATAAGTGCTGCCATTGCTCGACAAAATAAAATGATGGCTTTATTAGCAAGACATGCAAATATTGATTTGGATGCAATGGATTTGGAAGAAGATGATCCTCATGATGTTCCAGGAAGTGGTGCTTCAAATACCAATCAGAGTGATTGACATATTTGATGACTTAATGGCAACATATTGTTATAGATCGTGGTTTTTATTTATGGATGAAACTTATATGTTTTAAATTATTTTGAGATGCTTATTCTTATGACTGGATAATTATGATTAAATTTGGATATGTCGTTTGGTGGATTTATTTAAATATGAATGTTGTTATATGATTCAGCTCAGGTTTAAATTTTCAAAATTTATGACATTTATTAGGAATTTATTTATAATAACTGAACTGAACAGGAAAAGTAAATATATTTGTCATGAAATCTCAAATGATATTTTCTGTCACAAAATTATACATTTGCGTCGGAACTAGTACTAACTTTTCAAATCGTCACAACTTCGTGACAGAACAAAACCGTCGCAAAAATTGGGACGGACTATGTTATTTTGAATTCCGTCATTAAAAAAAATCATTCTTTCCGTCCCATTTTTCGTCGTAAAATTCGGGCCAGAAATATGGTATTACGAATTCCGTCATTGCAAAACATCATTATTTTCATCCCTAACTCTGTCGCAAAATTATTATATTTAAAAAATATAAACAAGTATATTTCGTCCCAAACTTGCGACAGATTCGTATGTTCCGTCCCAAAAAGTTTAATGCTTCCGTCGCCACAAATATATTATTTAAATGAATATAATTTAGTGTATTACGTCCTTATTTCCGTCCCAGCATCGCGACGGAGTAATATATTCCGTCCCAACAAATTTGCGACGGCAAAAAATGCGACGAAATTATTTTGTCGCAAATTCCGTCCCAGAATCATTTGGGGACGGAAATTTTAACTACTGTGCGACGGATTTTTCCGTCGCAAAAGAGTGATTTTGTAGTAGTGAGAAGACCAATGGGATTCAAGGTATGACCAGAAATAATTAGGGGGTGTAACCCATGGCTTGGATTCGATTCAAAGACAAATGTATGAAATGGTAATGGTTACTACTCACTACGAACTATGAAGTTGGAGTCTATTTATAGTTGCTAAATAGGAGTACTGGAGTTTCATGCTAAATACTCGTGTGCCAATTTAGGATATGAGTTGTGTAGTGTAGAGTTAAGTAATCGCTCAATTCCATTATAACTGTCATTATTTTAAGAGTTATTTTTTTCTAATTTATTTGTCACTTTTACGATTTTAAAAATATGTTAATTATGTTACTTTTACCAATTATATTTTTGATTTAAAGTAAATTTATATAATAATAGGAAAATGAAAAGTCAAAAATTAATAAAAGAAATAAATGGTATTTTAAGAAGTTAAATGGTAATTTTAATAAAATGGGAACATTAATGCTCTTCCTTAATAAATGTGCAAAAATTTTAAAGTAACAGTTAATAAAGAATAAAGAGAGTATTTATAAACAATAATGATTGTGGAACCTATATCTTTAGCGATGAATTTTGAGTGCCGCTAGCTAAATGTGAAATGTAAAATAAAAAAAATATGATTTAGCTTTGTTGATTGGATGTGTGAATTGCTGAAATCCACATACAAGCACTAATTGCTAAATAAAGGGAAATGTGTGAAATGTGGGAAATTCTATGAAAATGCATTTTCCAATAAATATACAACAAACATTTGATAATACTCCCTCCGTTCCTATTTAAGTGTCACTATTTTTATCCTTTGTTTGTTCCTAATTATGAGTCACTTTACAAAGTTCAAGAGAGTAGTAATTATGTTTTACCAATTCTACCTTCAATTAATGGTGATAAGAAATTAAAGAGCCTAAATTAAGAAGAAAGATAAATGGTATGTTAAGAAGTTAGGTAGTAACTTTGATAGAAACAAGAACATTAATACAACTCCTTAATATATGTGTAAAAAACCGTACGATTTTCCCTATCTAAATAAAGCAGGTTTTCCATGAAGAAGATTTGGCTCAGCATCTTAAAGTAACAGTTATTAAGGAACGAGGAGAGTATTTATGATGCTAATTTATAATTGGATGAATATTTTGAATGTTTTATTTTCACGAGCGAGCTATCATACATTCATGCTCTATTATTTTTTCATCCCTTTATTTTATTTTTATCTATTCTTTCTCAATCATATCACATATCATATCTCATATTTTTCTTTATCTCTCTCATTCTTCTAAGTTCTACCTCCTTTTCACTTATAAGAAGTGTGAATAAAAGCTTTTCAGTGGTTTGCTGCTGACTTATGAATATTCATATTGAAACTGGTCATTATGTATTGAACATAGGAAGAAAACAAGACTACACTAGCATTTTATGTAAGTTTATGCAAGTTAAAAATTGCAATGTGATTGTGATCCTCATTTTAGGCCTAGTTGATCGACGTGTTTGGCTCTATTAACTGCATTCTGTGATGGAAATAAAGGGACATCTATGATAATTGATAGCACGGCAAGAATCTAGGCCTCAAGTTTGCTCTCGAACACTCAGCTGGGCCACTACTGTGAGTCGTGAGCCATATGATCATAGTACTCTTGCTTTGAACCAATATCACTTCAATTTTCACGTTTGGTTTATGCTACCTATTTATTTTTCACGTTTTCAATATACTCCATCCGTACCTATATAACTATCACTATTTTTATCCTTTTTTCTTTCTAATTATATGTTACTTTACAAAATTCAAGAGTATATTAATTATGTTTTACCAATTTTACCCTTAAATAAATTGTGATAGGAAATTAAAAAGTCTAAATTAAGATCAAAGATAAAGGGTATGTTAGGAAGTTTGATAGTAACTTTGATAGAAACAAGAACATTAATACAATTCCTTAATATATGTGCAAAACCTTAAAGTGACAATTATTAAGAAACGGAGGGAGTATTTTTGAAAATACTTAATTTAGGACGAAATTTTGCGACGGAAAAAATTTTCATCCCAAAATAACTAATGAAACAATTGATAATAATGAAACAACACAAGAAATGGGGGGTTTGAATTGTGTGTGTGATTTTAAAAACTTTTTGATGACTAGATTTTGTATGATCTTTTTAGTGTCTTTTTATTTTATTTTATTTTATTTTATTTTTATTGAGTCTCATATAGTTTTTATTTCGTTTTGTTAGAGTATTCACTTTATTTTTGCATTTGCATATAGTTTAGTAACTTTTGTGTTTTTAGTCCTTTTAGTTTTGTCTTACTGCATTTTTAGTCCTTGTTAGGTTCTGGTCAATTAAGGAACATTTGTGGGGATCTTGATGCAAATAAAAGAAGAATTGTGGCTGAAAATAAATGAAGAAGAGGAAACATAAATTAATTTTGTTGTTTAAAACATGTGGGAAATAAGAATTGAAGGAAGAATTGATATACCTCAGCTGTTTCAAAGACAAAGAAATGGTCACATGATGAGCATTTATGGTAATCAAGAGCCATCAAGAAAGAAGAGAAGAGAGGCAAGGCAATGAAGCATCAGACATGCCCAACGCCTGAGTGTTGGGAAGCCAACGCTCATGTGTTGGCTCCCTGACTTGGAATCCAGAAATTTTGTAATTCCAACGCTCATGCGGTGAGCCCCTGACTTGTGCCTAGTTTTAATTTAATTCCAACGCCCAAGCGTTGGAAGGGCCAACGCTCATGCGTTGAGCCCCTGTTTGGCCACGTCTGGTGGCACTTAGGCCCAATGCCTGAGCGTTGGGATCCCAATGCCTAAGCGTTGGGACGCAGTCAGGAAAGTCTATAAATAGACTGCTTGTTTCTTTTGTAATTACACTTGGAGATACACTTAGATACCAAAAGATACTTTGTACTACTCTTGTTCTGAGGATTTCCTAAGGTGTGGGAAGCCAATTCTTTAGCTCTCAATTCAGGTTCTTATTATGTTTCCATTAGCCATGCTTGGCTAAGTTTTTTAGTATTTTGGGTTGTAGTGAATCTGCTTTTTAACTATGTTTTAGGTTCTGTTTTCATAATATGAATAAAGGTTTATGTTCTTAGTTCCTATTCCATGCTTAATATTTATCTTGCTATATACAAGTGTTTATGCCTAATTCTTATGCAATGGTAGTTGTTAGGAATTGGGGGGAAATGGGAATAGAAAGAACAATTGCATGCCACTTAGGTATAAGGGTAGGATTGTTAGTGTTGGCCTGAACTCAGAAATTAATCTTCAATTGGATTAACTAATCACTAAGGCATTAGGCTTAGTAATTGAATTGGAAGTTCTTATTGCTTAAGGAATTAACAAGTAGAAACCCTAGGCTAAATCACCTAAGAACATGTGCTGAAATCCATATATGGAATTGATTCCGATAGCTTAAGTTAGAAGTAGTGAAGCTCAACCCAAGTACTCATTTTATCAAATATTTATCTTGTTCTTTTTGTTGTTCATTTGTTCCTAAAAACAACCAATAATCGAAACCTTTTATGCTTTTCTTCTTAAGCTATGAACAATTAATTTGGGGTCTTGTAATTCAACCTATCCCTGTGGGTTCGACATCTTTTATATTACACGATATCCTCCGTGCACTTGTGGATTGGCTATCACTTTTCTTTCAAAACAGGTATAAGTTTAAATATTCTTTTCTAAAAGTTCTGCAGCAGAAAGTTAACAGAGCTGAAAAGTAAAGCACACAAAGAGTTTATCCTGGTTCACCCCCTTAATCGACAGGGCTACGTCTAGTCCTTGGCTTCACCAAGATTTTCCACTATTCACACCAAACAGTACAAGTATTGTGCAGGACTTCTCCTTACAAGTATTCAACAGGACTTCTCCTAGTATTCGCAGGACTTCTCCTTACAAGTATTATACAGGAGTTCTCCTAATTCTTTTACAAAGAAATTTTCTTTTCTACAGAATCTCTTCAAGAAGAGTGATGGTAGAAAGTGTTTAAGCACAGATACAAAGATGATATGAAAACGTGTTCTCTGTTTTTGAAGTGTGAGGAAGATGAGAGTTTTCACTCTATGAGGACTTCACACTAAGGCAGATGACTAAACTCAGAATGGTATGACACTTGGTATCTGAGTAGGTTTCAGAGACTGGTCCTAATAAAAGACTTTGAAAGCTTGAGTATTTTTTGTTGTAAGTCGCCACTGATGTTAGTGTTCAAGTCTTCTATTTATATCTTCAGTAGGATTGCCGTTGGTGAAGATTGTGGAGTTTCGTTTGAATTTCTTCTTCTCTGAAGGTGCAACGGATACTTCTAACAAGCTCTCAAAAGCATTGAATGCAAACCTGCTACGCATTAAATGCAGCATTTAATGCGGTTGATTTTATCGTCCACTCTTCTCTGCTTTGTCTTCTCTGCTTTGTTTCCTTAAATACTATTTGAGCATTTAATGCAAAGGAAAACAGCAAAGCGTATCTTCTATTCTGATCACCGAGATTTGATTATGACCTTTGAGGTGATACGATGTTCAGAAAATAGTGTCGTTGACTCTGAAAAGGTGTATCTTGTTGTATACAGCATTCAGAGAGTTGTCAGATACAAGGAATATTTTACATTAAATATGTCCTTTCTTGATCCTGATGAAAATAGTGCTTCATTGAATGTTCAGATGTTGAGAGTCTTCACTGTTTGATCATTGAGGCATACGTTCTTTCATAGACGTAGTCAGACGTTCTTTTTTAGCGTAGGCGGACGTTCCTCTTTCTTTTCCTCAGATGATGCATTTGAACATGCTTTTTTTAGACTTTTCAAGTGATAGAATTCCTTTGAATAGATATTTCCTGAAATTTAAACATATAGAGTTTAGGAAATTTTCATCTATCATGATTAAACCTGAGGTAAAATTGTTATTATTCAAAACATGATAAAACGTAGAATCGTTTGAACTTAACAACAGTTTCTCTCCAAATAGTTTATATATACAAATTATAGTTTTTATTTAATTATTTATCAACCATCACACACAAACACACTCATAAAACACATATTATTTAATAATTTTTCAAATTATTTTATAGGGATAAATATAACTAGTAGGTGTTTGGTGGGATGTGACACGGTTCTCTTTTTAAATACTTTGAGTTAAAAATAATTCAAATACTTTAGAGTCTTTTTCATGAATGAATAACTTACTCTCTTCTCATTTAAAGCAAACTCATAACTTAGGCATTTTAACCCTAATCATATGATCTCAACACCTTGAAAATTGGGCTTTTAAATTTTTATAATAAAACAAAAGAGAATTTTCATCCTTTTTTTGGAACTTCTAGAGGTCTCCCTATTTTCTATTGTTTTGTGTTGAAATAATGGTCTAGAATCTCCCAAAATTGAGTAAAAGTTATGAACAAATATTTCCCGAAAAGTGGGTCAAAATTATGGTCTAAGATCTCTTTAATTTAAGTCAAAATATGGTCTACAATCTTCTCAAAATTGGTTAAAAAAAGTGACTCGTGAACGTACTAAAATATCTTGTATAAAATGAGCCCATGATTTTTTGACCACTTTTGAAGACTTTTTTTCTTTCTCATAGCTTTTACACTAAGACGAGAGAAGTAAAAGTCAACCATAAGGGGAAAAAGAAGTTCAAAAACATAGACGTCAAAAAACCACAGCCGCCTTCTCTAGGCGTTCATTCAACCACCTCTAATGGGCGGTATGCTTCCTACACTCCCTTTAACACCAACACATCCTGAATTTATCAGGAGGTCATGCACGCTGAATTCGTTAATAGGCCCAAACCATCAATGCCTCGAGTATCTAACACCACTGGCTTCTCAAAATATTGCGCCTTCCATGATGGTTTCGACCACACTACAGATCAATGCATTACCCTCTGCGTTGAGGGGGGGATGAGAATTTTCTACGTCACAATTCACCTAGCCCTAAAGGTGGAGCACAAAGAGGATTGAAGATCTCGGTTTCCTCACGGCCAAAGGTAACAAAACTGAGATAAGGAGCATCCATAGCCACAAGTCTAAAAAGGGAGATGAGAGGGAAATGGTATAAAAATTACGGGAATTGAGGAGGGTCCCAGGTCTCCCACAGAGTAGTGACTCTCATAATAGCGGGAGGATTCACTAGATAAGGAGTCTTAGTTGATGCTCGCAAGAAACACTTAAATGAAGTGATGGAGATTTCTTCTAGTTGCTCAGTCCCACCGAAATACGAAGACTCTCCTGCTTGGTAATCGACTTTAACAGAGATTTTTGTTATATCAATTGCGAGCATGATGACCCCCATTGTCCTTGAGGCACAGATCGACACCACTAAGGTCTATAGAGTGTTTATCAATCAGGTAAGCTCATCCGATATTATCTATCACCCATGCTTCAAAATAATGGGGCTCACGAGGAAGTACATGATCGCGTTTGAGAAAGATTTGATAGGATTGGAAGGAGTACACATCAACCCATTGGGGTAGTAAAAATCTCGACTGACTTTGGAGGATTAAAACAACTCAAAGACCATTAGTTGCAATTTTTGTATGGTTGATTTCCTTAGAACTTAAAAAGCAATCCTTAGCCGAAGCTCACTAAAAGTGTTCGATGCTTGCATTTCACCAAAGAGGCTTACACTTAGTTTCCAGCCATAATCGGCGAGACTATCTATATCCAAGGGAATCAGGAAGTAGCCCAAAATTGCAATAAGATGAGATTTCCAATTACCCGGGAAGTACAGGTGAAAAAAGAAGAAGAAAACACAGAAGAAAAACAGTATTGAAGGCAACCTAATTGATCTGGATCCTCGCATGGGCCCAGACCTCCTACGCCTCTATCAAGAAGAGAGTCTGGAGAATGTGAAGATAGGGGCCACCCCTTACAGTTGCACCCAGATTGGCTCAAGGCAAGATGCTGCCACTAAGAATAGCCCAATTCAATTCCTGACAAGCAACATTTACATATATTCTTGGATCGCAACCGACATTTAAGGGATTGATGAAGACATATATTGCCATAGGTTTTTGACCCAAAGGATAAGTCGGCCGCGTAGAAGAAAAGAAAAGTGGGCTTCGAAATTCTATAGGCCATCAAGGAAAATGTGAAGGAATCTTTAGAGGTAGGATTCATTAGAGAGGTCAGCTACAATACCTGATTATCCAACATAGTCCTTGTGAAGTAATCGAGTAGGAAGTCGCACATGTGTGTTGTGTAAGACCCTGGATATTCTGAATAATAATATAATTATTTAATTATCCTGACATATATCTTAAACTCTTTCAAGAGTAATCTAATTCTTTGATTTATTTGAGTTTGCGTGAAAGGTTTAAGGCGACGTTTCGCTGTAGAAACGCCAATTAAATCTTGACTGAAGTTCGAATAGGAATTAGACTTTCTATATATCTGTATGACGATACATGCATGATTTCACGAAGTTCGACTGTAAGGTTGATGTATTTTTGTTTCAGGGCTTGGAAAAGTTTTCGGCACTCGGTAAGGGTTCCGCAGGAATCTTATCGTGCGAAAACCGGCTAGTTTGTGACATTTCTAAAATCTATGAACGAGATGGAAAGTATTATAATTTCATAAGGAACCCGTTTATGAAATAAAAACCTTTTTGATGAATAGTGATTTCAGGCCGGAAACGGGCTGGATTGCGGGGAAAATAGTACGGGGTATTTTAGCAACCGGTGCTCGAATTCAACAAGTGTATGAGTCGAGATGAGTGAGTGACCGACGTTAATCACAAAAGAGAGTCTTCGGAGAAGCATGCAAAAGCATGATTAGAAAAGTAAGCATGACATGAGTAATTATTTTGTAAGTGGATTAGACATTAAGTGTGTTTAATGACTAGAGATTAGACTTAATCCTATTTTAATCTTTCAACTAATCCTACTTAAATCCACCAAGACTTGGAAAAATTGCAAATTCACCCCAAACCCATAAGTGGGCTGCGGCATATATATATATATATATATATATATATATATATATATATATACTTGCATTTCTTTTTTTACTTAGGTGAAGATAAAGGATTGTGTGGAGGAAAATAAAGAGAGAGATTAGAGGGAGAAGAGAGAGCGAACTTCCACCACCAACAACAACCACAATACCGCCACCTTCAACCTCCTCCTTCACCATCCTCCTTTCATTTTCTCTTCTTGGTTCTTTGAAAGAAAAGGTAGGCCTTGTCGAGATCTACCGTATGATGTATTGTTTTTTTTTTTTTTTAGAGAAGTTATTTTGGGTTGTTGAAAGTTGCTTAAATTGCTATTAACTCTTCATAAACATGATAGATCTACTCTTGAGCTTTGAGAAAATGTAACTTGTTTAATAAGAAGTTGATTTTAGTTTCAAAAGTGATTTTGAAAAAGTATCTTTTTACAAAGTGTCTTTGGAGAAGTTGTTCCCAATTAGACGATCTATAGATCTATGGTTTTTGTTTTAGGAAAATTTGAGTTTTTGAAAAGTGATTATTTGCAAAAAGTGACTTTGGAAATTCTAACTTGATTTTCACCATAGATTTTGCTTAGTCTTAGTGTGTACCACTTGGTTTTGAAGAAAAATTTGGTCTTTTCAACCTTGTTTTCATGTGTTTAAAGTTTGGATAGTTATTTTCAACTTAAGATGTATGTAGTGCTACATGAGAATTAGAATTTTGAGAAAGGAAAGAAAATTGTTTAAGAGTTGAAAACCTCAATGTATGTCTAAGGAAGAGATTTGAAGTCCTAGAAGACAATGAGAGGTGAAATGTGATTTTGAGCTTGTTAGTCTTAGCTAAATACATGATGAGAAAGTTGTTTCAAAACTTGAGTGAATTTCTTGAACACTTGGTCTTAGAATCGTGTGATGTTGATGTGAAAGAAAAGAGAATTTCACCTTGTTTTTGTGTTGTTTGGCCATGTATATATTATTGGTTTTGGGTTAGAAAACTTCTTTCTAGAACTTGAGTTAAATTGTAAAGTTTTGGAGTGTGAAAACTTGTTTAATTGGATGTAAAAGACTTGAAGGATTTTGACAAGTTTTGATGTTTAAAGTTGTGAAGACCAATGAGTTTAAGGTTAAAAATTTTGAAGAAAATCTTGAAGTGTTTTATGGTATATAGCTGTATGTTATGTGTGGTATTGCAAAGATTTCTCTAAGTTCTAAAGCTTGCTTGACTTGTTGTTTGAGTTGTTACCTCATGAGTTTTGTACTTAAGTTTCCTAAGAGTTTAATGACCTCCTAGACCTTTAGTAAGACATAAAGTTTAGATGGGAAGGGTACTAAACTAGGCTATGTGTTTGTGAAGGTTCGAGGGACGCGGGAATCTTTGGGACAAACACCGTTCGAGGGAAAGAAAGCTTCGTCGGTAATGACACTTCGCATTATGCTTCAGTATGATGCCTTATGCATGTGTGTGTGTATATGTATGTATTGTAGGATGTGTTGGGAATTTCGTGGTTGACGACACTAAGTGAGTGCCCGATGTTTGCGTATTCATTGTTTGTTTGTATTGAATATGCCTGAATGATTTGCTAAATTATCGGATGATATCTGGATATGTGCTTTGAACTGGTTGATAACATTATCGGGTGATTTATGAAAGAATGATAATATGTTGTGAAAGCATGATGTTTAAATTGAGAATTTAATTATTGAGAATGCATGCTTGTAATGATAATATGTTTCCATATGAGTACTTGTTGATCGTTATCGAATGCGGAAGCGGGTTGTCGACAAGAAGAGATTCTTGCGACACCCTATGAGTATGGTAATCCCAACCACTCTAGGGAGGGTTGCGACAGTCTTGGAGAAGATGGCGGGTTGAACCATCGAACAGACAAGATGGCGGGTGGAACCATCAACGAGTGAAATGGTGGACGAAACAAATAACTCGAAGTCTGGAAAATATTTATCACGCCTCACGTGTATCGGATGTTAGCGTTATATCCGGATAAAAAGTCATGAGCGAACGACTCAGCTGCACTGGCACACGACATTAACATAAACATTGCATTTGTTGGTTTAAGTGTTACCTTGTGAGTGCAATCTTGTATGTTATGTGATATACTATTGAATCTCCAATGTGAAAGCTTTCTTATATTCCCATGTATATATGTTTATGCTACATGCGTTTTGGAAGTGACACTTGCACCTTGTTTGTTATTTGTGTTTGGGTGACCCGTCGCCAGTTAGTTTGACTTTTGTGTCTGTACTTTTGGATAACTAGGGAAAGGGTAGGTTCCCAGACCATACACCTTTGTGTGATCACCCTGTGTGGGATCATAGGAAGTATACCGGAATTAGGAGGTCTTGCCTCTGATTTCAAAGTGACATTATATCTTTCTTCCTTTGATGAGCCGCTTTTTTGATAGAAAGTATTTTCTTACCGATGTCGAGCACATGGTCATGTATGTACAGGAGTTATATTATGGAATGGGCATATATATGTAATGCTTGATGTCGAAGCATGTTTTGGAAAAGAAAAAAAAATTACCATGCATTTTCAGGTCTTGAAAGATAAGCTGCATATTTATTTTACTGTTATGATCACTAAGGTAACCCCTGAAAATTGGGGCGTTACGTGTTGACTTATCTGGTCTCAACTAGGCGTGCCTGAAGGACCCTTTCCTTTTGCCGAATATTGACAACTCCTCAGGGTACCACCTTCTGTCCTTCATGGATGCTTACTTTGTCTATAACCAGATGTCTCTATACCAAGATGACCAAGACACGACTTCCTTCATTACTGAAGATGATTGTTACACTACGATGCCCTTCATCCTCAAGAATGTCGTCGCGACGTGTCAAGGGATGATGACTAATGTCTTCAAGGCCTAGATTGGTCAGAACATGGAGGTAGGTATACATCGATGATATGATTGTCACAACTCTTGAGCAAAGAGACCATATCACTGATTTGGAAGAGGTTTTTCAAGAACTCAGAGCAAGATATGCGCCTCAATCCGATCAAATGTGCGGTTGGGGTAGAAGTCGAAAAATTCTTGGGTTTTATGCTCACTCACTGATGCATCAAGGCCATCCCTGACAAATGTCGAGCCTTGATGGATATGAGGAGCCCACAGATTGTCAAGGAAGTTCAGCAACAAATTGGGCAAATTCCGATCCATTGCTAGACCAGCACACAAGACCATTCCACAGGACCCGCTTCTATAGAAAAACAATGAGTTTGAATTGACAAATGAATGCGAGCAGTCATTTTAGTCATGAGGCTGTTTATATATATTTCCAACATTTTGTAATGACGAAACTAAAGTTTTTTTTTTGTTACTGTTGTTGTGATTATTGAGTCCCCAAAGGAAGCAAATGATTCGTCTACATTTCAAAGAAAGGTTACATATATATCTTTCTTTACTTTTCTACCCAGATTGAATCCCAATTTGGTTGTATGGTTTTTAATTGATCTTGTCTAGATGACATTCATTATGCTGCTTTATTCCTCTCCCTCTCTTGCTGAAGCTTTTAATTGCATCCCAAATTGGTAGATACAATATCCATGTTGGATCTACTGAGAGGTTTAGTTTTACGCCATATGACTTCAGTGATTTAGCCAATCTTAGAGAAAGGGATAGTTGGCCACTCTATCTTAAACAGAGTCTTGCTGGAATATTTTAGCATTGCTGACCAGGTATTTATCTCCACTTTCCCCAATAATTATGCATACTTCTTATTATACAGCTAACGAATTTAGTGATAGATTAATAATCCTCAACTACCGACTGTTTACAATCCCTTATGTGTTTACTAAAACCTATGCAGTTTGGTCACCTTAGCTATGAGCACATACATTAGTAGTTAGTGTCAGCAAAAGCACCTAGATTGCACAAAGTAAGAATGGAAAAATCGATAACGCAAGATACAAAAGTTTGTTCACGCAGTTCGGCCAATTGAGTCTACCTTTGCGGCTATAGAGTAGTTATACCTCTGTTTCATTCAGATTATGCTTTAGGGTTACGGTGTTACAAGATATATAAAGATTCTAGCGATCTAAATATTATAAGATAATATCCCACCAAATCTTATCGCAATCCCCAAAACAGATCCTAAAATAGAGTAGAAATAACGGAAAATCAGAAACAGTACCACCGCACATGTACCGCATATGCGGTACATGTACCACCGCATATGAGGTACCTTCTAGCCTCCAAGACGTCGAGGTCATATACCGCATATGCAGTAGCTATCCTACCGCATATGCATTAACTCATATTTACCGCATATGCAGTACATAGCTTACCGCACTGCTATGACCGTTTTCCTCATGAGCCATTACTCGGTAGTTAGAGGTTAAATAGCAGGAGCTATATTTTTTTTAGGGAAGGAGGGATGCTGAAATAATTAGTAGTTAAGTGAGTTTCTCAGCTATAAGGGGCTACCCTTACAAGCTTAGTTACCCGGTTCCTGACAGAAGTGGTTTTAATGCCCCCACAGTTTAGTTACCATATTTTGCATAATCACTATGCTCCTATTCATAGTGGTCAATACATGTATGAAATAACAAATATTAGTGTTTCCATCTGTCTCAATTCATCTTTTTTTTAGTAAGTTACTAGTACTCTTATTTATACTTAATTACTTAGCATTTGCAAGCAAGTTTAGGTTTTTATAGGAGAAAACATTTTTCGTTGCTTTGAAATTAGTATGTACTAAAGATAGGCAAGATCAATGACTACTCTAATAAAGATTTTGGGTTTAATATATTTACCCCATTGTCTAATCGAAGACTTAACCTCCGCTAGATGTATTTCCCTTTTACCGTAATTATTTCAGTGCAGTTGTGCGAAACCACCGTAGAATGTTCTCGACATTAGTAACCGCAGCAGTTGTAGAAGTGCAGTGGATGTCATTTTATGGTGGTTTAAACCGCCGCAATTTACCATTTTTCTTGTAGTGATTAGCGTCAGTCTTTGCGTTAGAGTTAGGATGAGCTTGAACTTGTTCGAAGCTAAGTTATTAGCGTCATTCGATAGTCGTTGTAGAGTTAGCGTCGATCAAAAGCTGATGCTAATGCGACACAACACAATTGCCGGTCAAGGCGGACGGTAAACAAAGACTGTCAGAACTTAGCGTTGGGAAAGCCGACGCTAATTGATGCAAAAGTATCATGTATTTACCGTCGGATAGGTCGACGCAAATGACACTTTATTTGACAATGCTAATCTAGATAAGTTAGAGACCTTAGTCGTTACGTGAGAGTCTCTAAGTTGGTATGTATGGGGCTCGTAGAGCAGTACCTCCCACATCACGTTGCTATGCAATTTAGGGTGGATACTCGCATAAAAGTCTATCTATTACGACTTACGACCAGCGCCGTTGTTCGTATTTCATTTTCTTCTTTCAAACCTTACATGCAATACACTAAGTTACTTATATCCAGCACAGTAAAGGCTATTCTAAGATGCCCATTCCTGTATCTCTTTGGCCAGCCTCTCAGTAGGGAGACCTCCATATCTATGCCTGGAATTTCTTGATCCAACCTAAGTTGCATGGCAACACGATGTGGGAGGTACCTCAGTACAAGCCCTAAGCCCACCAACTTAGAAACTCTCAAGCAATGACCAAAAGAGTCTAACTCATCATCTAAGATAGGGCTGTCAACTAAATCTAATTGTGGCCAGAGCTAGCACTTTTAAAAATACAAAACATACAACTTCACAATCCAAACAAACCAGGCACATAATAAAAAGAAGTTATAATTTAAACACCTATCTCAGAACAAAACATACAACTTTCCTGCATTGACAACATAAGGGTAATGATAATGTTTCATTTATTCAGATGAAAGGAGGCAAATGTTTAGAATTACAATATGGAAAAAAGAAAAACTACAACTACTATGAGCTAAAATTTTCAGCACATTTTAACAGAAAGAAGAATCACATCTGGTAGATGACCAGAGAACAACTTCCTAGTTCCCACTCCATTTTCACTCCTCCTCATTTTCCAATTCCATTCACTATGCAAGCATACTTGAAACCATTAACTATTACAAGTCTTAAGAGAAGTAATGTAAAAATGGTTAAAACTATTACAATTAACGTCGGTCAGTCTGGCTGACGTTACCATTATGTCACATAAATCCTTATTTTAAAGTTTTGTGTGCGGTGCTACTTAGCGTGAGTACTAATCTTTAAAGATAAAAATATCGTTTCTTGCAGTGAAATTAATTAATTACCAAAGTAAAATTTTATTTCTATTCATTGGAAACTTTTAAATATTAATTAATGTTTAGTTCAAGTGATGCATGTCTAATTTTTAATTTTAACATGATCGCTTCCCGTAGAAGATACATCCACCAAAAATATCAATTAATCTTTTCAAAAAGTATATATCAATCTGCTCATCAAAATGCTCCAAAGGTTACAATTATATTACCTTCAATGGCCAAAGCTATTAATTAAAGACCAATTCATATCCCCAATCTTTCCAACACTAAAGAGACCCTACAAAAACTTTCCTTGCCAATACTTAAATGAAGTGACCAATGCCAACACTCATGGCAATTTATATCTTCTTAATTCCCAACCGGCCTTGTAATCTTTGTCCACATATGGCCGTCTATACTCCCAATGGACCAAACAAAAATCTAACCTTAATTTCCCCTTAAATATTTCTGTCATATAGCTCATAGCTAAAACATAATCTCATCACTAATCCCCAAAACTCAATGGGTGATGATCACATGAAGAAGACTCAGCAGGCTAAGCCAAGACTAGAAGAACTGTACCAAGGAGTCCCAGATGAGTCTGTTAATCTCACCTTTCAAGACCTTGCCAATGTGAATTCATCACACAATAAAAACACCACTACTATTGAACCCTTTTCAGAAGATAGCATCATTAGCAACCCCACCACTGTGCCATCACCTTCGCTTTCCCCTTTGTCCTTAACACCTAGCCATGACTTCAAAAAAGGTTTACAAGTATCCAATCACAACAATCATCATCATCAAGGTCATAACCACCGCGTTGTCGGTGATCGAGGACATGAATATCGTATTAGACATGCAAATGGGGGTGCACAGAGTCCTCAAAGCATGGCCAGTGAGTGTAGCATGGGCTATGATGCCATGAGTGGTGAAAGTTTGGCTTCAGGAAAAGGCGGTGCTGGTAGAAGAAGGCGACCAGGGATTCCTCATTCGAAGATTTGCACCATTTGCAGTAACTATGTTTATTTTTTCAGGACTAGATGCCTGGTATGTCTCTGCAACAAGAAAATGATAAGTTTTCTTTTCTTTTCTTATTCATTCATGGCTGTGAGTGCATTGCATTATTTCAATCTTTTTATGTAATGTTATAAGAGGGTAATGTGATGAATTAAGTGAAATTTAATAGGCTATAACTTACAATTCTTTACTTTAGTTGATAATTAACATTGTTCTGTTTCCATGCAGGTATGTGGCAGGGTTTATTGCAAGCAGTGTGTGGAAAGAGGCATGGGAGAGATGACAGAAGGAAGAAAGTGTATTGAGTGCCTTGGACTGAGATTCAGCCAAAGGTAATAATGATTTCCTATTTCAGTGTTTTAGTTGAAAAAAGAAGTAACATTATATTCCTTATAGCATGTTTGTTTAGTTTCATGTTTAAATCTTCCAAAATCACTTCTAATATCAATTCTCATCCCAACAATGTAAAAGTATACCGTGCATTCAAACCTGCATGCACTGAGATCAAATATTATTTGTTTTGAAAAGACAAGAATTATTATTTTTAGTTTGTGTTAACTCACCAAAATGGTTTTTAACATATATGTTGTGCTAGTTTATGAAAATCTCATTTGTGGAAATTTCATTGTTTACACAGGTACATAGAAAGAGCAGGGATGGTGTGGTGTTGTAGTTGGAGGTATCCAAGTACATTGAAGCATGTTGAGCTCAAGTGGGCTGAGAAAGGACCAAGGAGGAGCGGTGACAGAGGCTATGGTCACCACCATGGGATGTTATCATCAAGACCAAGCACACCTACAACTCCAAGGAGTCCTCTTTCTTTTGCTAGCAATGATGCTTCCTTTGTCATGTCTGGAACCTATTCTGCTTTCTCTCCTTATCGCCACCTTCCTCTTTGAAAGCAACAATAACAGTAGTATATTTGGATCATCTTCTCCTTTTTCATGAGAATCAATTCTGAAACACAAAAACTACTCATAAAAGCTTCTCACTAAAATTAATTCTGTTTTGTAGAAGAGTTTCCAAACATACCGCTAGTATAACTTTAAATACTAATATATATCATTGTATCTCAAACTAGAGTGCTTTATTAGATATTATAAAGTTTCTTTTATTTGATTTTTATTGGATGTTGCTTCATTCAATTGTTGACTTCACTGAAATTAAAAGTTATATCATTTCCTTTTTTTCTATCTGTCACCTTTCTTGCTAATGGTGTATCAACTACAAAGACTCACATCAAAATAATCGCCAACTGTCTTGTTTTTATGCATCTCTGATGACTTCTGGTTTTTTCAAAACGACAAATACAAAGCTTGTACAAATTGTATATACTTCAAGTTAATTGACATGAGCAAATGTTTAATATTCAAAGCCTGCTAACCCTGCCGGCCACTGCCTTCAGCCAATATCTATTATCTAACAAATGACAATGCTGCTAGCTGGCTTTTTCACTCGAATGACGTGTCACTTAGCTTTAGAGCATGTTTGATTTACATTTGTAAGTGTTAGAATTGATTATTTGTAAGATCCCGATCTAACGACTTTTTCAACTTTAACGACATGAGTTTTTGCGCTTGTTCTATGGAGCTTTCTGAGAAAACTTCTCAAGATGTCACTCATCTTACATTGCTCCCAAGCAAGCACACTTGACTTTAGAGTTTCTATGATTTGAGCACCAAAAACAAAAGTGCACCTTATTGTTATGAGTAGTACTGAATCTTATAAGTCCTTATTAACTGTATAGTTTCATAATACAACTTCAAAATACCTTTCTCTCTGGTGCGGATCATTTTAATTATGTTTTCCTTCGCCTAGAAGCCTTGTTAGGAGTCGTTCTTTGTCTTTGTCTTCTCATTCCAGCAACAATCAGTCCTCGTCGTCGGCCCCGAGTATCACACTCTTCATGTCATAATCATTGTTGGGGATTTGTAGGTTTCCTTACACAACTGGTTCTAGATCCAAAATCAATTGTAGGTCGAGCTACAAATCCTAGCTTATTTGGTGGACATAATCTTAGCTCCAAAATCATTTTTCTTATAAATGTATCGAAACATAAATCACTTGACTTTCAACTCACTTGTATCATAATCAACTTTGACAAAATCAGTTCTATTCCCAATCAATTTTAACAGCGCATTCTTAACATGCACTTAGAATATGAATATCTTTCTATTTGTTTCTCATATACTTCATTCTTCTCTTCTCTCACCATTTAAGCAAAAAATGGAAGACATTGTGATTAGTTTAATATTTTTGTTCAAAAATGGATTCATACATAATCTTAACATATGACTATATAAGGACAAACGGTAGAGTATCAACAATATTACAAACACCAATGTAAATAGGGCAGGGCAAAGTTTAAGACAAACTACATCTTGGTTTGATCTTAATTGGAGACCCATGGATGGATATGGCATTGGTTGACGAGTAATAGTTTCCTCAGGGATTACTTGAGACCATTCACACATCTTTACAAAGTTGTGAATGGTAGTCAAGGTCTCAACCCTAGCAAACTCATTTCCTAAGCAAAAATGAAGCCCTGCACCAATTGGAAGGTATGAAAAAGGTGGCATTGGCTTGGGTGGATTTTCAAAACGAAATGGATCAAATTCTTGTGGATTCTCGAATATGCCATTGTTCATGTGTGTTCCACATGCTGCCCAATAAACCTGAACCATAACCAATTTAACATTGAAGTTAGGCCAAAAAAATGTCACTATTAGTGAGTGTTTTGAAATCCTTCTACAATTGATTCTAAAGTCAGAATCGAATCAAGCGAGAAACTTCTATGAGTAGCTCTAGTGTATCAAAATTGATTTTGAGAAAAAGTAAGTAGATTCAAACATACTAATAGTGAAATTTATTATCGTATGATTAAATTTAACTTCTTATAAACTATATTTTAAACTAAATCCTAGTAATTTTTTAATGAATAAACCGACTTATTGGAATCGATATTTTTTTCCCATGTGGCCATAAATTTTACATTATAAAAAATACCAATAATATATAAGCATTTAATTTAAAATTAAAAATAAAAAGCAACATATCAGATCTTGAAAATTCAAGACCTAGTAAACATGCGAAAGTACTATAATACCCTTATCTTCAACCTCTAACCTCTTAACTCTAGATGGGGTCGCTGGAAAAAGAAAACATCGCCGCCACCACCGGTGATCGGGAACACAATCACCACCACTACACTCCTCATCCACAAAACTCAGCTCTACACATCTCTTCTCCCACCACCACCAAAATGGGAACACCACCACCACACTCCTCATCCACCAAACTTCTTTGTTTGGGTTTCATATGCTTAAAATGATTCTACATTCAAATATTTCATATCAATAGTTCGACAAATAAGCTATACAAATCAAAAAGATAAAAAAATAGTAGTCACAATTGATAGCAATTCTGCAATTGTACAGATTGTATCGAAGTAATATAAATGATATCGTCTCAACAGGGATTGGTTTGACTTGAAATCGATTTTTTAGAGTTTGAAAAAGAGAAAAGATATTTTTAGTTTGATTTTGGAAATTAAACAAAAGCATAAAGATAAAGATAATTAGTTGATAAAAACAAGTACTTGGTTTGAGTTTCACTACCCCTAGCTAGGCTATTCAGAATAAATTCTATATATGAAAATCAGAACATGTTCTTAGGTGTTCTAGCCTAGGGTTTCTACTTGTTAATACCTTAATCAAATAGAACTTCCAATTCAATTTCTAATCCTAATACCTTAGTGATTAGTTAATCAAATTGAAGATAATTTCCAAGTTCAGGCCAACACTAGCAATGTCTACCCTTATACCTAAGTGGCATACAATCATTCATTCTATTCCCATTTCCCTTAAATCCTACCAATTACCATTGCATAAGAATTAAGCATGAAGACTTGTGCACAGCAAGAATAATATTAAAACAGAGAATAGAAACTAAGAACTTGAACTTTATTCATATATAAACAAGAAACCTAAAGCATAGTTCAAGGATAGATTCACCACAACCCAAATACTAAGAAAAGCTTAGCCAAACATGGATAAGAGAAACATAATTAAAAACCTGAATTGGGAGCTCAAGGTGGCCTCCCACAAGTCCAGGCAAAGCTCAGAAACAAGGTGCAAGATGGTGTCTAAGTCTGATAGGTATATACAAAAGAAAATCCAAAAACGGAATTTATAGCCAAACTGACAGCAAGCCAACGCTCAAGCATTGGGTTCCAACGCTTGGGCGCTGGAAACAGCATTAATTTCCCAACTTCAGACAGAATGTCAACGCATGAGCGTTGGCGTCCCAACGCTCAGGCGTTGGGAGCACGACAGACTCCTCATTTTCTTGTTCTTAACCTTCTCTTTTGATTCCTTTCATCAATGCTTTGATGGGGTATTATGGTGGCTTCAAGGAGGGTCTGAAACAGCTGAAGCAATTATTCCCTTCATCATTTCTCCATTTTAGCACATGCTAATTGCTTGATTCTTCATCTCCTTCTTTAATTTCTTCATTTACGCACATGTTAAACAAGAAAGTGAGATTGATGCTTCCTCTTCTTCTTTAATTCAGCCACACTTCTTCATAAATTGCATCAAGATCCCCACAAATGTTCCTTAATTGACCAGAACCTCTAACAAGGACTAAAACTATAATAAAACATAACTAAAAGGACTAAAAACACAAAAGTTGCTAATCTATATGAAAATGCAAAAATAAAACAAAAACTCTAACAAAATGAAATAAAAACTATATGAGACTCAATAAAAATAAAATAAAAACAAAGAAAAATATAGGAAAAATATCATATAAATTCCGGTCATCAACAATCAATGCATAAAAGCCACAATGTAGTCTTTCTTCCTCTCCATTGGAAGAGCTTTCAAAACCTCTAACTTATTTGGATTTTCTAAAAGCCAATCAACTGCTTTTAGCCACTGAGTGGCATTACGCTCGTGAATAATCTCCAGCTCATTCATCTCATCCTTAACCACTTCTTGAACATTTATCACCCCTTGTGTAGTTGCTTGCACAAATTCACTCAATGAGTCAGCCACTCTATTCATTGAACCAATTATCCCATCCTTTTCTCCACTTTTTCCTTTTTTGGCTTGCATACTAGTTGATGGTCCCCAACACCACCACTTCTACCTCCATCGTCGCCACCACCTCAATCGCTACCACCACCCTCCACCACTGCCACTGTCATCGCCACCACCACCGATGATCGCTACAACTAGCAACACCATCGTCGCTGCCACCACTACCATTATCGTCGCCACCAAGTAACATCCACATCCACCTCCACCTCCACCACCACCACCACCTTCATCGCCACCACAACCACCTCCACGGTCGCCACCACCACCGTTGATACATGCACCGCCACCTCTACCGCCACCACCGCTACCATTAGGTAACATCGACCTCTCCGTTCACTGCTACCTGCCTCTCCATTATCTTGTCGCCACTACCACCGCTGTCGTGAATTTAGTAAATTGATAATTATTGTAAATTTACAAAGTTAACAATTTTTTTAAATTGAAAACTACAAAAAAACTAAAACTGAATTTATAGCACTGAAAACTAGTTTTAGTTTTTAAAATTTTCACAAGATAAAAACTTAAAACCACCATAAGCGAAGCCTAATAGATTAAACATTGCATTTTTTCTTTAGCTAACAATTTACCGCAAACTTTAAAGAAATTAATCTGCAAAGTATATGAAAGTTAACACAAAATAGGAAAAAAGTAAAAAAAATTAAAAATAATAAAAGATGAATTGTTTATATTTTGTTGCAACGTGAGGAAGAAGAAAGGTGAGAGAAGGGGGAGCGAGAGATTGTGCGTGTTTTTGTGAGAGAGAATCGATCGGGAAAAAAACACAGAGAAGAGAAGGGAATGGCCACAGAGATGCAAGATCCACATTCGAACCCTAATCCACATCCCAATGCGATGTCGGCGACGCCCTCCTCCACCTTGTTCATCCGCGGCGGCGGCAACGGCGCCTCCGCCGCTCCATTCGCCGGCGAGTCGCATTCCCACCACCGCCGGTCCCACTCGGAGGTCAGTTACCGGCTTCCTGACGACATGATGGGCCTCTCTCCGCCGGATCCGTTGAACGGCGGATCCTCCACGGCGAGCCTAGAGGAGATCGGATCCGAGGACGACCTGTTCTCCACCTACATTGACGTGGAGAAGCTCGGCGGAGCCACGGACGGGTCGGGTCGAGGCGGAAATGGATCGGATCAGAGCGGTTACTGCAACGGTGTTGCCGGCACGAGCGGCCACAACGACGGGGATAAGAGTCCGGGCGCCACCGCGCCGAGGCCGAGGCACAGGCACAGTAGCTCCGTCGACTGTTCCACGTCGACGAGCATGTTCGGGGAGATCATGGAGGCGAAGAAGGCCATGCCTCCTGATAAGCTCGCCGAGCTATGGGCCCTTGATCCAAAACGTGCGAAGAGGTCTTCAATCCTTGCTTTCAGTTTTTCTCAATTTATCTTCATTGAAAATGCATCGAGCTCTTTCGCTTTTCAACTTTGCGTTCAGATACAGAACACAATGGATTAACGTAGATGTTACGTTAATTCTCAACACTGGATTTATAATAAAATAATAATCATTATCATCATCGTTAGTCTTTTTTCTTTTCTCCAATCTGAGTTCTTAGGATTTTGCATTGCCTTGAAGTTACGATTTTTTTCCCACGTATTTTTGTGATTATTTAGTTTTGTGTTACAATTGAAAATTGAAGCTTAGCTTGTGAATGTGATTGGATGATTTACGAATGTTTCAGTGGACCTTGTTTGATCCCAAACTATTGCTATAGTAGAATCTTGATGTGAGAATCTTAGGTTTGGCATTGACATTTGAGAATCTTTCTTATTGTTTAGCAATTGTGTTAAATCTAATAGCATTATAATGGTTATACAAAGTGATGACTCTTAATTTCTGAAAAATTAGAGACTACTAAGGATGTTCCTTAGTCTAAATTATTTTAGATGTAATGTGGGGGCTGCTTTCGAATGAAGAATTCATTTACAACTACTGTGGAATGTGGATTTGTAATTTCTATCAGCTATATATTGCTTGTTGAATGTTTGAGCGTTCAAAATGGGGATGAGAGGCAGCGAAAATTGTGGGATGAGTGTGGTTTATGTCAGCGGCACTGCCCCTTACTTTCATATGATTTTCAGTAACTGTATTGATAGATGCTATGAATTTGTTTCAATCATTGTTCTCACGCACGTATTGTTGTTATGTCCAGAATACTTGCCAATCGGCAATCTGCTGCACGTTCGAAAGAGAGAAAGGCCCGCTATATGCAGGAACTTGAGCGCAAAGTTCAGACCCTTCAGACTGAAGCCACAACACTCTCTGCCCAATTGACACTGTACCAGGTTCGTGTTGACTTATGTAGAGAAGCACTTGAGTTTTTTTTATGGTCCAAATAGTAAGTGTTTAGCATATCTTTGAGGCTACAATCTTGAAATTCTTTTGCAAAATAGTCTATTTTGTTTATTGGAGCTGTGTTTTTTATTGCTTCTTTTTTATGCCAGAAACTTCTAATAAAGTTCGAATTAGATTTTAATATTCTTCTGAGTCTCAATCCTTTTGCTTCTTATGTTTATTGTCAGAGGATTCTTGTAATATTTACTGTGTGCATATATTTATTCTTAGGCCTCGTATAAGCATACCTTATCAGCTGCTCGAACTATCCTTTTGCATTTGTTTTGACTTTTGAGTGACGAAAATATCACAATTTGGGAAATAGATGCACTTTTCTTGTATTTCTCTCCACAAGTTCCTCTTTTTTTATTTGATTGTATTGAAATCTGCATATTTCTTGATAACATTAGCGTAGTAATTTAGTTTAACAAATTACTTCAGTAATTCCTGTTTGAGATGCTGAAATTTTATTAAACTCCACTATTATCATACTTCTGTTATGCACAAACATGTGGCTGATAGGAATATAACTCACCACTTCTTTGATTTTTTATAGAGGGACACATCTGGTCTGAGTACTGAAAATACGGAGCTTAAGCTCCGGCTGCAGGCCATGGAGCAACAGGCACAGCTTCGTGACGGTAACTTTTATGAAGTCATTCACTTTCATATGAGACAATAACATGCATACTCTACAATATTTTAAATTACATTCTT
This sequence comes from Acmispon strigosus, assembly GCA_030819835.1. Classification (NCBI taxonomy): domain Eukaryota; kingdom Viridiplantae; phylum Streptophyta; class Magnoliopsida; order Fabales; family Fabaceae; genus Acmispon; species Acmispon strigosus. The sequence goes on from JAUAMA010000007.1 coordinate 37,344,580, forward strand.
TACAATTATTTTATCGTAGTTAACTGAATTGGAATTTGTTTTTTGTCTGATGCAGCTCTTAACGATGCATTGATGAAGGAAGTTGAGAGGCTTAAGATTGCTACAGGTGAGGCGATGAACCCCTCTGAGTTGCATCTGGGAATGCCCCAAATGCAATTTGCAGGGTCAAATTTCTTTTCAATGCCGCCACATTCCGGTCCTTCTGGTCATCAGAACATACAGTTTCCTCCATTTGGTCACTCCCCATCTAATGTGCCGGCTCATCAACTGCAACAAACAAGTTCTCTCCAAATCTCAGACATGTTGCAAAATGACCAGCTTGGTCGTTTTCAGGGACTTGACATTAGTAGCAAAGGATCAGCCCTCGTGAAGTCTGAAGGCCCCTCAATATCTGCAAGTGAGAGCAGCACTACATTTTGAACATGACCTAAACTCCTTGACCTGCTGACTTATTTATGGCATTCCCTTCTCTTCAATTGTCTATATTGTTGACATGTAGTCATCTCATGAAGGTGCTCTTTCATTACATATTCCATTTAGTTTAATAATTAATTCTAAATTATTTATTTTTAGGGATGCTCCCCAGAAAGGGGAAGCATCCTTTGGGGTTTTGTCGCAAAAGTTCATGCAATCAATCATCTTGAAGCATGGCATTTTGGTGTTTGTGGGTTTTAGATTATTGGGAATGTAAGGTCATTCTCGTTGTATCATTTACTATAGATATGTAAAACTGTGATTGGTTGTTGTGTACTTGTGTTCCATTTCAAGGATATGTAAGATGAATGATCAAAACAAAGAAATTATGTGTAAGATGGTCTCACTCAAGTTCCTTTTGTAATGTTATAATTTTAGGATTATTCATAGTAGTTGTAGTGTAGTAGTTGTATAATACAAATAAGGTGTCGGTCTAGTGGTAAGTACGCAAGCTGAACTCTTTAAAGATGAAAACTAAGTTTAAATCTCGAGAAAAATATTTGTTGAGAGGGGGCAGGTAAGTGTTTGCCAACCGGGTAAAAACAAAAAATTATGGTAATTGTACTGTAAGAGTTTCGGAGGCTTGTAATAGTACACATCTTAGATCAGATATTTATGATTGGCTAGCTTGTCTCAGCCAGTTGCATCCAATTTAATAACTCTCTGTAATATAGGACTGCATCATCAATCATCAATTTTAAGATAAGGTTCCGAAAGTCCTCCTCCATGTATTTAGATTTTGTCTTTGCTAAGGGGAGTGGCTTTGTGTCAGTGTTGGAGACAAGGACGCCCCTCGCCCAACAATAATATATTTACACCTTATTTTTCTCTTATCTTATTTTTACTTGTTTTTTCTTTTTATTTTTTTATTTTTTTTATTACATTACATATTATATCTCTAATTTTTTTTTTTTCTTCTAAGATGGAGATGGTGACGGAGAGATGTCAATAATGCATTATCCCCCTCACGGCCTCACCCCCCGGTCACTTCTCTCTTGGCCCTACCTATTAAAGTTTTGACTGTCTTGTCTACTCTTGCTTTTTGTCTTATAATACACTAATATTCAGCATCCCACCTTTAGGTTTTGTTTGGTTTAGAAAGAAAAGTGGAAGGAAAAAAAGGGAAAGAAAAGAAAGGGAACGGAAGGGAAAAGAAAGGGAACGGAAGGGAAAAGAAAGGAAAATGAGATGATTTTTTTAGGATGTTTGATTTAAAAGAAAGTAAATAAAAAAGTGAGTGAAAAGAAAAGTGTGCATGTATGAAATGACACAAATATTTAATAATAATTCAACATTTGCATTTAAAAATTATAAACATAATTCAACATTCGTTAACATATTTAATAATAATTTTAAAAAAATAATTTTATATTAAAGAAATGTTTTTCTATATATGTGAGTGCTTTTCATTTTTTAATAACCAGAAAGACTAATGTGTTCTTCTTACTTTTTAGGTTTGTTAACTGAAGTTTATAATTGTGACCAAAACAATTAAATTAAAATAGGAAAGAAACAAGCTTAAACGTAAAATGAAATAATGACAAACAATCTTGGTATCTTGTAGTAGTAAATAAATAAAGGGCATTTTCATCTGAAAAAATCATGAACAGCAATGCGGCTCCTTCCTTATTTTTTTTTAATAAGCCAAATTGAATTAAAGGGAGTATAAGGGTACTCCAACCCTGAGTACAAAACAAAATATAAGAAAGAAGTAAAGAGAGAAGATGCATTTGAAATTACAACAAGTAAGATCACATCATAAAAGAACCAAAATAACCAAGAAATTAATTGTTGGAAATTTATGTGTATTTCAAAAGTTCAAACACATTTTACATGTTCTCACCGTCCACAATAAAGGCCACCGTCCAACATGTTCTCACCGCCCCCTCATTAAGGTTTGCCACCCATTACTTTAATGCTTCCGCCCATTACTTAATTACCCCACTTACCTAGTTTTCTCAGAAATCTCTCCCTATATATTCAAGCCATTATTTCACCCCTAGCACACAACTACAACATCTCTTCTCTTCTTCCTTATTTTGTTTTCCTGGGCAAATTTGCACTCACCAGTACTGAGACCTGGTGTTCGAACATCACCTGAATAAAACTCTCAAGGACAGTAAATTCGTTTTCACTTTTCACACCTCCGCTCGTCGATTACAGGTTCGGTTCATGACTATTTGTTGATTTCACGCTCTCCATTTACAATAATCTTGAGAGTTTTATAATGGACAGTGCAAAATTACCTTCAAAGTTAAAAATGCCTAAGTAGCTCGCCGTCAAATTCATCTAATGAAATAAGGTACGATCACTTGTTAAAAATGGACTAAGAATTTCTCCAGGTACTGATTTCTTCTCCTGTAGTTCTCATGCTATAAGACTTTTTCATTTTCATTTATCTGGTAGAGTGGCGTAACAGGCATTACTGTCCTCATGTTTTATCATTTACCCATGAGAAAAGAAAAAAAATTGGCTTTACTTGCAATCGATGTCTTCTAATTTTGTTTTGTTATTGCCCCAGTTCTATTAAATTTTCTGTCATACTATGGAATGCTATAAATTGGGATTAAATGAGATGAAACGAAAAGTTGAAAAAGATGTAATCTTTAATCGAATGCTTAACAATAGTTTTAGATTTTAGATGTATTTTATCATTGCATGACATTGGTTCTATACAGAAAATAAAATATTTTAGGCGTACATCTAATTTTGTAGTTTAAGGATTAAATTAATTGATTGGTGGGATATATTGTTAAGCATGTCGTGTATTTCATGCTCTTATCATATATGAAAGAGATATTTATTCATGAGAGATTCTAAGCCTTGATATTCATCATGATGTTTTGTTCCATGACTTTTCTATTTTAATTGGCTTCCAAAAAAATAAAAAAATTAGATGGATGAGTTTCGAAGCTTTCTATATGATATCCTTAATTTTGGATTATGGTGATGATTGCACTTTTATTCACAAGGCATTATAATCAAAGTGTTTTTTCCCTTATTGCCTTTGTACGCGGAAAGAAATTTTGTTAATTAGTATATCCGATTACACTTATGTGATGTTAGAAATATGGTTGTTATCTTTGAGATCTATCTGGGTTATAAGCTGATCTGAATTTCTTAGTTTAAGTTGAATATATCTAAAATTGAATGATATATACTTGGTTGTGTTTCCTGTAAGATATGAATAAGTTACACTGATTAGTAGCTTGAAATTTAGAAGCCTTGTACTAGTTGTACCCATTGCCTAATTGCTATTCTTTTAGAGAAACATGATATTTGTATAGCACTCTCAAAGTTAACAATTAAAACTATGCTCTTATAGAGAACTAGATAATATCCTTAGATTGATGCATTATGGATCGATAGATTTGTTCTTGAGAACGGCTAAAACAATATTTAAAATTTGTGTTTTTGTTCATTTGGCTTGCTCATATTTGATAACTATTGGATATACGTCAAATCCATGCTATTGAGATTTATAATAGTTATTATGTGATTTTGGATGATTTTGAAGGTCCTGATCTTATACTTATATGTACATGACATTAATCTAAACTATACAACATTTTCCCTTGTTGCCATTATGACATGAATATGCAGCAAGTGATCTTATCCATTTACTAGATTCATTATCTTCCTATAAGGGTTGGAAGAATGATTTTTTTGTTGTTGTTATGAGAAATGTTTTCTCTCTTATTGGTTAATAGTTATCTTCGGATATATTTCTTTCTTTTATGATTGAGGTGAAAAATAATATATAGATTTGCTAGAGAATGAGAACATATAATATAGAGTTTGTGAAAAGAAAGACATAGTTCATAAAGTTCCTCCTTATACTCTTGTGGAGTAGCTAAAAGGAAAATATAACATTGGAAAATATGATGAATGCAATGTTGGTAAGTGCCTTTGCACCTGATAATTTTTTATTTGGGAAGAACCTATTTAGCTCGATGTCTACTTCAATTAGGAGTTTTGAAAGGCTAACAAACTCATCAAAAATATTTAAAAATGTGGGGGTGTCCGACTAAGGTAATGTTTTCTAATCCTAAGAAAAAGGAAAATAAGATTCAAAACCTTGTTTGCATTGATTATGATGAGTATTGTGTTGCATATAGATTCTTATTTGAAGAATGACGTGCATGATTGCAATTCTATTGCTGAAATTATAGAGTTGATGAGCTTTGAGCATATTTCGTTTATGGACTGATCATATTTCTTCTTGCCAATTAAATAAATCTAATGACTACTGTAATGAATCTTAAGAGGATTATGATAATGATAATTATATGAAAATGAGGATTTGAGAAGGAGTAAGAGGAAAAGGAACTAAACCTCTTTGGAAATGTTTTATTTAATTTATGACCTTCTATCATTTTATAATGTTATTTCTTCTTATGAATCATGCTTTGAAAGAAACTATTAAACTTGAAATATATTTTGAAAATCAGTTCGTAGACTTTAATTGATTTACCAATAGGAGAGAAATTTTTATTTTCAAAAGTTATTCACAAAAGCAATTATTGAGAATTTCTTCCATTCGCGTGTTAATTATTTTAGTTTCCATCTATAAATTGGTGATTAATCAAATGAGTGTAAAAATTCTTGCTTTGAATAGTGAATGGTGACTTAGAAGAAGAAATTTATTTAAGTCAACCCAAAGGTTGTGAAGTTAAGGGTCTATAAAACAAAGTTTGAAAACTCCTCAAATCCTCATATGATGTAAAGCAGGTTCCTCAATAATGACATTAGACATTTGATCAGACTTTGAGTAGTGAATTATTATCATCCCTGATACTGATGAACGTGTGTATGGTAAACATTAAATGGTAAATGTATTACAATATCTATGTATGCTCATTTTGTACATGTGATAGAATTGTAAATGGAAAACCCTCTTTCAGGAAAATTTGTTATGAAACATATGGGTGATGCAAGCGCGATTTTGGGTGTTAAAATCATAAGGAATGGAGATAGTTTTATACTATCCCAAGAACACTACGTTGGAAAACTTAGGAAGTTTGATTGTTATGATGTTAAATCTGTGAATACCACTTTATGATTCTAACTCAATTGAAGAAAAATAGAGGAGATCTTGTTTCTCAATCTAAGTATGCTCAAATTATTGGTATCTTGCTTCATTTGGTGACATTTTCTCGACAAGATAATTGCATATTCTAAGAATAGATTGAGTAGGTATTCTCATAACCCCAATAAGAATCATTGGGAAGCACTTGCGGGATTTATGAAATATTTGAGAGGCACCATGAATTATGGTATCAAATATAGTGGACTTCCCATTGTACTTGAAGGATACAATGATACTAATTGGATCTCGAATTCATACGAGATGAAATCCACTAGTGGTTATATATTCACCCTTGGTGGGGGTGCTGTAGCTTGGAAATAAGCCAAGCAATCTATTATTGCCAGATCAACTATGGAATCAGAGTTTGTAGCTCTGGAGTTGGCTGGAAGTGAAGCTGAGTGGTTGAGAAACTTCTTAGCAAGTATTCCTTTGGGAATGAAATCCACACTTTCAATATCTTTGCACTGTGATAATCAGTCTGCAATAGCTATTGCAAAGAATACAACATATAATGGAAAGAGTCGACATGTTCAACTAAGACACAATATAGTAAAGCAGCTGCTAAAGGATGGAATTATCTTCATTGATTATGTGAAATCAGAGGTAAATTTGGCCGATCCTCTAACTAAACCCTTGGGTAGAAAATTGATTTATGATACATCGAAGGGAATGGGACTTGAACCAATTTGTAATCAGTGAATAATGGTAACCCTACCTTTGTGATTGGAGATCTCATGAAGAAGGTTCATATGGGTAAAAACAAGTTATTCATATTGATATGCCAGCACAAACTAATTCTTCTTATAGACCCCATTCCTAGGATGTAAGTGTTGTGCTGCATTTTTGGAGGATAAGCATAAGAGCTTTTAATGATTTCCATAGCCCTTATGGGTGGTACATGAAGTGAAGCATGTACTTGGTGGAATCACCTATATGAGTGTCAAGTGGGCCGCTTGCATTAGATTTGATCAATCTCTAGAGCACTCATGAATACCAGGCACGCGCATGGTCGAAAGGCGCAACACAGCGATAACAGTGAGTGATTATGCGGGTGTAATGATTGGTAAGGCCTCTAGAACACACCAAAGTGTCTTGGATCATAGAGTTTGCTCCACCGATTCACTTGTGTGTTAAGTCTTATCAACCTAGGTCTGGTTCATAGCCCAAAAGACACCGGATTCAAAACAATTACACTCTTGATTAGTGCCCAGGAAACTCTTTCTCTCTTAAACCTCTTACACCAATTAACTTTTGAAATATGTGGGGGATTGTTGGTTGTGTGTATTTCAAAAGTTCAAACACATTTTACATGTGCTCACCGTCCACAATAAAGGCCACCGTCCAACATGGATTGTATCACCCTTATTCATTGTGTTGCCGCCCCTTATTAAGGTTTACTGCCCATTACTTAAATGTTGTCGCCCATTACTTAATTATCCCACTTACTTAGTTTTCTTAGAAATCTCTCCCTATAAATTCAAGCCATTTTTTCGCCCCTAGCACACAACTACAACATCTCTTCTCTTCTTCCTTATTCTGTTTTCCTGGGAAAATTTGCACTCACCAGTTCTGAGGCCTGATTCATACCAGAAGGGGCTGTTGAATCCTGGGAGAGTGTTCGAACATCACCCGAATAAAACTCTCATGGACAGTGAATTCGCTTTCATGCCTCAGCTCGTCGATTGCAGGTTCGGTTCGTGACTATTTGTTGATGTCTCGCTCTCCATTTACAACATTAATAGTAAGCCAAACAACAAAACATCCACAGTGATAGCAGTGCAGACACTGGCAAAGCCTCTGTAAACAGCTCCTCCATCCATGCTCCCTATTCTGCGCAGAAAATGATCTTTACCCAGCGATGAGTTCGACAAGCCATAAGCACCAACAATAATGCAACAACATCAAAATCGCGGTTCTGGATCACGGCGCGGCTCCTTTGTTTCTGGCAGCGATTTGGACTTCAACGGAGGAGAGGGTGACGATGGAGATTCGGCGGGCGAGGGTAACAGCGAGACACCGAGCGTATCTTCCCCTCGAGCTGCTGGAAGCGCGTTCACAGGCTCTGAATCGCGGCGCAGTACTCTTGCTCTTGATGGGGTTTCAGACTTCATCGACGGAGAGGGAGATGGTGGCAGTCCAGCGGGTGGGGGCGATGGCGAAGTATCACGCTCTTCTCCTCCTTTTTTTTCCAGTTACTCCAATGCAGAAGGCTCTGGAGCATGGATTGGGGATCACGAACAGGGAGATGATGACGAACAGTTGCGGCTGGGCTCTGCTAAGGTTCTTTCAGTCCAGACAGAAACAGGTCCGGAAAGGCCATCGGTGTGGGGCGGAGGTGAGCTCGATGCAGGAAAAACAACAGAGGAAGGCGAAGGGGGTTTTCAAGGGATAGGCAGTACTGTACCCCTCACCACTCTTTTTATTGACGAGATTATGGAATTAGTGTGATATATTCAGATCAAAGAGCTTTTTGAACAGAAGGGAAAGGTTGAAAATTGTTTCGTGCAGCGGATGAAAAAGATTGAGAAGAAGTTTCATTTTGGTTTTGTTCGCTTCCCGTCTAAGGCTCAAGTTGTCTCGGCCATGAAGCTTCTTGATGGGGTCAAGGTGGGAGACGCTGCTTACGCGTTGCCTTGGCGAGGTTCCCTTTTAAAGACAGATTGAAATCAGGCAACCGGGTTGTTTCTACTTTTCTGGTTGCGTATAAGAAGTCAGTGGTTGGATCCTCGTAGGATAGCGGAAAAACTCTGGCTAGTTTTGGTTCTACCACTAAGTCTTGGCGTGATATAGTGATGGGGTTCCGAATGAGTGCCGTGTGGTGTCTTTTTCAAAAGCAGAGGAGAATCGCTTAAGGGTTGTGAATGGGGTTTTCGTATGTCGGATGCTTTGATTTTTCTAGAGATATCCCCTGGTTGCAGTGAGATAGGTGAGGCACCTTCTGGGGGTTTTTGGATCAGTTTCATGGTGAGAATATGGTGATCCCTCAAGGTTTTTTGACGTTGGATATGAAAGGTTCTTTTTGTAGGAACTTCTCTTTTACCTTAAATGGGAGCGCTTTCGATGGAATGATGTTTGTCGACCTCTTATTTACGATGCTCCTCTTGGATTTGTATTTTCCTGTTTTGATTTTGGTGTTTATAGCCCATGTTCTTCTAGTCTTGCTGGTACTGTCCTTCTCGCTCCTATTTCTGGTTTTCAATCTGAGTTTCAGGTTCATGTTGCAGACTTTTCTCCTATGGTGAAGGTTTCATGTCTTAAACCTCGAGGTCATGGACAGCCTAAAAAGATCACCTATGTGCCTATTTATGAAGGTTGCTTGATTTCACTACACTCTATCAAGGAGAAGGGTTTGGGTGAGAAACAGAGTTATTTGTCGAGGCCTTGTGGGCGACCAAAGAAGCATAAGAGAGGGCGAGCTCCCCGGTCTGTGGCGGTTCCCTCTATCAGCGTGGAGCCTTTGTTGTTGCTGGAAGGGGGTGATGGTTTACCTAGCACTTCTATTCCTTTAGAGGTGCCAGCTCTTCCGCCCCGCGAGGAGGCCCTTCCAAGCAAGTACTTCACTAGAGCTAAGAAAACATGGCTACTTGGGAAAGTATTGGGTCTTGTACATCCAGTCACTCAGTGATTCTGAGGCTATTCGCGGTTTGGAGGAACAATATAGAGAGTGGTTCTCCTCTTAGTATCATAGGTCTATTGTGTTGGGCGATGTTTATTCTTGGCTATCGGGTTTTTTCTTTGTTCAGGGATATAGTTTTTTGTTTTGGACCGTGGGGTGTGGGGAGTTTCTTGATGGGTCTTTTGCTTTTTGTTGCCTGCCCGTTGGAGGTTTGCTCCTCTCCTTTTTGTTTGAGCTGCGTCTTTTCGCATCCTTTGTAAAAAGCTTCCCAGTTTGTTCTGATGATATATATTATATATTTTGCTTTCAAAAAAATAAAGGGAATTTACGGTACTTTGATAAAAAATAACCTTTTCTTACCTTTTCCATCCGATTGTAGAAGGAATTTTTTTGTTTGCATGGGGCCCAAATTAAATATTCTTTCCTCATTTTTCTTTGTAACCAAACGACGAAAAAGTGGGGTTTTACCTCCTTTTCCCTCCTCTTCCTTTTCTTTCCTTTAAACCAAACAAAGGCTTAGGATCCCCACACTAATAAAAGCTAAGCCAGATCTGTGTCTTCAGCTAATGTCTTAACGAGAATACTTGATTTGGGATCTCAGCACCCAAAATAACATTAGTGAAAAAGGTAGTGAAAAAGTAAAGAAGATGGTGAAGTGATAAATAATGTGAAAGAAAAAATAAAAATATAATGTATATGAGCTGTCAATGTTGTTGAGGTGTTTAAAATTCATGATTATATGTTAGGTGTTGTAGTCGTTCGTCGTAACTTCTATAGGGTGTGTGATTAAACAATTTAATTAAGCGTTTGTAGCAATATGTGCTTATCGCACAAGTGCTTATTTGTAGGCTAATTTGAGAATATAATTGAAATAATTTGAAAATATATTGTAAATAAGCACAAGCTATTATTCATAAGCTAATATGAACAACTAATGAAAATAAACTCAAAACTGCTTATAAATTTTTTGTATTGAAAACCAAATACATTGATTGAGAAGAGGAAGAACTAAGCCATAAACAAGAAACATGAGTCTAGAAAAGACAAGCCAACTAAGGGGAATAACAAAAACAACCCCCTGACCTCACAATATAAACCAACCTGCAACCACCCTGGAAGGATAACACCAAAAAACCAATCCTAAACCTAGAGATCAACAAGAAAAAACACCTAAAAGAACCTAATCCGAAGACCGGCTCAACAACAAAAGCCAAAAAAGATGAACCCCCTATGCTTAAGGCGACCACCATTCCATCGTTTCCTTTTCAAGACCGCGAATAGCCTGCATGTCTGTTAACCTAAATTTTTTCCCAAGTCTTAGTTTGGTCGAAGGTTATACAATAAGATGATTTCGACCTAAATGAAAGGTATTTAGCTAAGGCTAATAAGACAGTTTCCAGTATTCGACTAAAATAAAGACGGCATGCTAAGTTAAAGTCGAATTTATATTGGAGATGAGATCATAAAACAGACAAGTGTTAGACTTGATTTCAATTAAAGCCTTGATGTGCATGGAGTTGCTTTTCGACGAAAAGTTTTTGGGCAGTTAATCAAGCAGGACACATGGAAAGCAAAGAGAAAAACACAAGACTCGTGGAGAACTTAGAAGACTTGTCCGTTGCAAGAAGTTGAAGGCTCAACCTATAAATAGAAGAAGCCATGCACAGAATCGAGGTCCATTTGTTCCATTTGCAACACATCCCTAAACTTTAATTCTCAACCCTAACGCTATAAGTCCAAATAGCCGAAACACACAGCAAACGGAAGAGTCAAACATACGTGATTGAGCGAGTTCGATCGACCATCTTTAAATTTCTTGCAAACTTTATGTTTCCTGCACTTACAATTCAATGCAGTTTTATCCTTCTTTTTCCTTTGACTTTTTACTGTTTTCAAGCACTCTTACTTTCAATCTTTTCTTTTAAACTATTTATCCAATTCGGTCGAACCACTTTCGACGAATACCTCCTCATCCACTCCATTTCATGATTCACGCACTAGAAAGTTTCCATATCCCAGAGCACATAAGAGGATCGAAATCCATCCTCTTTATCAACATTTGGATTTTCTTGTGGTTTTACCTGATTCTATTTGTTTACCAAAAATCAGAGTAAGAAAATTGACACACCTGGTGGGACCAAGGGATATGTTTTCCTTAGAAATCTTCCCCAGTGCCTTGATTTTCTAAATCATAAAAATAATTTCTTAACCAATAAGGTTTAGAAAACTGTATGATATTACATAGTGATAAATTTGTCAGTATGACCAACCGTTCTAGAGGAAACTAATGCCCAGGGTCTCATGTTGAACCCAGTAATGCTTCTAATGTCAATGGAGAATGTCCGGTTAATACTAACAGTGGTGTTAATCCTTCAAGGATGGAAACGGTTTCCAATCCAGGCATGGCAGTTACAAATGCTCCAACGAGTCAAAGTCTACCACTAGTTTCGACTGGTCAGAATTTGACTAAACCATTTCCTTTAGTTTCTGTTGGATTAATTCCTAATCAGGCATCAAATCCACACACGACAGGGCCAATCTTGTCACAAGATTCGTCCTCAATTCCAGTTCCAAGTTCTACGACTCTTGGCATTTCACAGGCTGTTGTTGGCGTTGTTCAACCAGGTTCCTGGATTAATAGCAGGGACTCCCAGAACATTGTTAGTTACCCTTATGGGATGCCTTTGTCGTTGATGCAAGGGATAGGAACTTATCCCTTAATGTATTCTAATAATGTGGTTTCAACGGGTTCCCCAGGAAATTAATTTGTAGCATTAGGATCAGGGGCAATTGGGTCAAGAAATGTGGGACCCCCACTTTCAGTTTTAGATGGATCCCCATTTGCTTTGACTAACAATATAGTAAATGTACTTAGGCAAAAAATGGATGATAGTAACCATGAGTTAGTCAATACGTTGACTCAACAAATTGGTACAGTCTTTAATCCTATGATTAGAGACACTACACTTGCCTATCAACAATTGACTACGCTATTAGGTCGAATTGCGGATATTTTCAGCGCGCTGGATCCTATAGTCGAACAAGTCGCTCAAGCTGGTCGAAGAGCGCCTCTGTTTAACCAGCCCAAGTGTTAGAATTTTGACCTAATCAACAAGTTCCCCATAATGAGTATGTTCATCAAGTTAATCTTGGTCGAAATGAGGAGTCCCAGTTTTGGTGAATAGAAACCAAAATGCTGACCAAATCATAGAAAGAGTTCGACAAAACTATTTTAAGGGGAAACAGAATGTTGCCAACATAGTGGGACAGTTGTTGAATCAACATGGATTTAATGTGGGATATGCAAATCGACCACATTTTGTTTTGGCATTTCCTTAGATAGTGCTTCAAACTGAACTTCTAAGGGGGTGAAAAGTCCCCAAATTCACTAAGTTCTTAGGAGACGTCGAAGAATCCGCTATTGAACATATTGCTAGGTACCAAGTTGAAGCTAGAGACCTAGCAAATAACGAATATTTAAAGATGAAATATTTTCCTAGTTCTTTGACGAAGAACGCTTTCACTTGGTTCACAACTTTACCACCAAATTCAATTTTTAATTAGAACCAATTGGAACGAATCTTCCACGATCAATACTTTAGAGGTGAGTCTAAAGTCAACCTCAAAGAACTAACAAGTGTAAAAAGGGAAATATCGGAATCTGTCGATGACTATTTGGGCAGATTCTGACACATGAAGTCGAAATGCTTCATGCAAGTTCCAGAACATGAGCTTGTCGAATTAGCTGCTGGTTGTTTAGATTATTCGATCAGGAAAAAGATAGATACTCAACACATAAGAGATTTGGCACAGCTAGCCGATAGACTTAGACAAGTTGAGTTCCTTATGCAAGAGAAATTGAAAAAAAATATTAAATTTCCTAAGAAAGAAAAAGTTGCCTATATCGAAGCAGGCGATGTAGGTCGAGACGATCCTATGAGTTTCGAGCCTTATGAGGATTTCGAGTGTCATGATGTTCAGTTAGCTGAACTCAAATAAGGTCCTCCTTATGTGTGTAAAATTCTAATGCCTAATAAATGGAGACCAACTAGTAATAATGATGTGCCTCGAAATTCAAAATTTCCTGTTAAAATTTACAATTTTGATATTTTGAAATGTGAGGTTATCTATGACATCTTGGTAAAAGATGGCCAAATTGACATTCCTCTTGATCAAAAAGTTCCTCCTCTTGATCAAAGGAAGGGTCGAAGGTTTTGTAAATATCATAACCTTTTTGGCCATTGGACTAACCAATGTACAAAATTCAGGGATTTGGTCCAAGCCGCGATTCAAGACGGGAGGTTAATCTTTGAGCTGAAAGAAAGTACAACCGTGACGATTGATTCTGATCTGTTGCAGGTCCAGAATACCAACTTTGTGGAGCCTATGACGATTTGCACTGTAGGTATTGCTGAAATTCCTAAACCTAAGGTCAATGCGATTGAAGAGTTTGAGGAAGAAATGCAGGAAGTATATCCGCAAGCTGGTGAAACTTTTCTTGAATACTTGCAAAGGTGTAAGGACAAAGATACTGAAGTGACTTTATGTCCAAGATGCAGTTCAGTATTTGATCGAAGTGTTGCGATGGTCGTGGAAATGGTTAAGAGGATCAATCACAAGCCAGTGATCGAGAGGTTATGGCATCGACTCCCCGCTGTTTAATGCTTAGGTTTGAGCAACCTATTCGAGTCGAAGCTTCAACATACTTCAGCTCACAAAGGGAAGAGTTTCGTTCCTCCAACAGGGATTCGACCTAACCAGTGGGCAACCACATTTAAACCAAAACCTACTGTAAAGTCAAAGGTCGAAGTGGGACACACCACTCTTTGAAATGGGAGTTCCCATATTTCAAATAATTACTCCCATATTCCAAGCACTTACTTTGGAACCAACCCTATGACTAAAACCCAGTGGAGTAGACTTTAGAGAAAAAGAAAAGCTGCTCGAGAGAAAGCCGCTACTCGAAAGGGGAAGGCTGTAATCGAAGACACTGGAAAGAAAGACTTTTTGGCAAAAATGGGTAAAAAAGGCAAGTCCTCATTTGAGTCTGGGAAAACCTAGTCGAAGCAGGACTTTACCTTATATGGACTTAGCATATAAACCTAAGTTAAGTCCTGAAGCAAAGCCATTCACACCAAAAGCTGCACTTCCTAAACCCTTAACTGCTGAGGAAGAGGGCATGCTCACGGACAACTTCGACAGTGATGCCAAAAGTTTAGACATTATTTGCAATGTGGTGTCTATGCTCCCAGTCGAATCTGGTCAAGTTACAACGATGACCAAAGATGAAGATGACTATTATGTCGAAGATGAAAACGACAACAACCCTTTGTGTTACTACTACATAATGACTAAGGGAGGAGTCGAAGAGCAGAATACAGTTTTCAAGAAACCAGATCCCGAGATGAAGAAACACTTTAAACCACTCTTTGTTTGGGCTCGAGTTGAAGATAAGGGGATCAACAAGGTTTGGGTCGATGGTGGAGCGGGCAATCAACCTAATGCCTAAGTTTCTGATGAAGAAGTTAGGAAAAACTGAGGCAGATCTTCAGCCTCACAACATCGTCCTTTCCGACTATGAAGGAAAGACGAACAAGTCATTAGGAGTCATTCCTCTTGAAATTATCGTTGGCACGGTATCAAGAACCATGCTGTTTGTGGTGGTTCATGCAAAAGAAAATTACAACTTGCTTTTGGGTAGGGAATGGATTCATGGAGTTGGAGCAGTTCCTTTAACTCTTCACCAATAGCTATCTCTTTGGAGAGAAGACGGCATTCTTGAAAATGTCGACGTTGACCAAAGTAACTTCTTAGCCGAATGTGACCAAGTGTTAGCCTAGTATTTTTTCTAAGTCCAAGTCTTGTCGAAGATTACATGGCAAGGTGGTTTCGACCAAAATAGAGGATACGCAATAAAGGCTGACAAGACAGATTTTGGTACTTCGACTAAAGTGACAGGTTGAGTCGAGGTCAAATTCATGCCGGAAACAGAACTCAAAAAATGGACAAGTGTTGCACTCGCTTCCGACTCGAGCTCCAGCAAATACAAGGAGGCATGTTGACGGAAGTTACAAGCGGTTCGGCAGAGGTTACCGACGGTTACAACAGACAGGCGTGTAAGGAAGAAAAATGAAAATCATGGGACACGTGTCAAGCGCAGGAAATTCGACCATTGCAAGCAGATAGAGGGTGCATGTAAGTATAGATAGCAATCTGAGAGGGGGGTGAATCAGAGTTGCACGATTTTCGCCTTATCAAAAATATTACTTTCAAGATAGTAGTGATCACAAAGCGTCAATTGTGATTGCAGCGGAATTAAAGATTTCTCGAAAGTAAAAGATGAAGGATAGAAGAAATCGCACACGAGATTTTATCCTGGTTCACCTTCTATCCACCGAAGGCTACGTCCAGTCCCTCAAGAAACCCCTTGAGGATTTTTCCACAATTGATAAAACTTCTTACAAGTTCTTACACCAAGTACCTTAAGAGTTTCTATCTACAACCCTGAAAGCAAACCACTTTCAGATGATCAACCTTCACCGAACCCTATGGTGAATCATTCACTCAACCAGAATGAAAATGAAGAAGAAATTTTAACTGGCTGAGTCAATCCTTCAATACAAGAATGGATTGATTGTAGGAGTTATGCTTTAAGGCTCTTAAGCATATGAAG
This sequence comes from Acmispon strigosus, assembly GCA_030819835.1. Taxonomy (NCBI): domain Eukaryota; kingdom Viridiplantae; phylum Streptophyta; class Magnoliopsida; order Fabales; family Fabaceae; genus Acmispon; species Acmispon strigosus. The sequence continues at coordinate 37,360,432 of JAUAMA010000007.1, forward strand.
GCTCTCTTGATTCCGAGTTCTTCAAAATTTGAACAGCAAATGTGTTCTTTTACAATGAAGAATAATGAACTCAGAATATAGGCTCTTTGAAAGTTTAAGAACAAAGCTTAAATGAATATGAAAGAGTTGTTCAAGTTTAATTTTGGCCTATTTCGTGTGTGTTGTGTTTCTGGACTCAAATGGACTATTTATAAGCATAAGGGATCATCCATGAACCAACACAACCTTTCCCAAACGATTTGAGACACAATGGTTCATGAAATAATGCAACTTGTCGAGCATGTAATAGATTACAATACTTAGGTAATCGATTACACTAAGAGACCGTTGTTGTTTGAATTTCAAATTCAAACATGTAATCGATTACAAGCAAGCTGTAATTGATTACTTGCCTTTGTAATCGATTACACTCAAGTCCGTTATCCAGAAAAAGAAACTTTGAGATACCCTTGAGTTTTTTCTACCACTTTTAACTTATGAAAAGGTTAAACTCAACTGCTTTAAGATGTTTTAGAGCCTTTATGCTAAGAGAAGCCTTGGAAGCATAACTTACCTATTTACAAAATACTTAGTTAATCTTGAACCCTTGAAATAGCTTGAGACATGTTGCACCGGTTCTTCGAAGTCTTCTTTTCTTCTTTTTGTTCATGAGTTTGTCGTCATCAAAACCTCAGCCAGGGTCAGGAGCAAGACCTTCTTCACAGTGCGGCCTATAAATAGAGGAAGACAAGCAAGAAGAAGGGGTCTTTCGCCCACATCACAACATGTCCGGTAGCGTTAAACCTCACCCCTACGCCTTAAGTCCACTAGTAGCGACACAGAGCAACAGGAACGAGACACATGTGAGTGACTGAGTAATGGTCGACTGGCCGAACCTTTAAATTCCCTGCAATATTTTGTATTTTCCTTTAATTTTCCCTTTAATGAAATTTGTTTTCAATTTCTTTTCCCTTTTTTACTCTGCCTTTCCCCCCTTAAATGCTTGGAAGCGTTTCGCTTTCAAGCCTCTTCTGGCAAACTCGCACGACCAATCCGTTTTAACCACTTTCGACGGCCACCCACTCCACGCATGCACTCCACGCGCACTGGGAAGATTTCCGTATTCCCAGGACCTGAAAAAGAATAGAATCCATCCTCTTCATAAACATTCGGATTTTCTTGTGGTGTTACATTGGTTACCAAAAATCAGCGTAAACACCAAGTCAACAGAAAAACATTCTAAAAGTAATGAAACAACACAAGAAAAGGAGGGTTTGAATTGTGTGTGTGATTTTTTAATAAACTTTTCATTCTTAAAAAAATATAAGTTTTGAGAGTGTTTTTGAAAACTTGTGCAGCGGTAAATAAACATAGCAGAAAAGTAAAGCACACAGAGAGTTTATCCTGGTTCACCCTCTTAATCGACAGGGCTACATCCAGTCCTTAGCTTCACCAAGATTTCCACTATTCGCACGAACAATACAAGTATTGTACAGGACTTCTCCCAGTATTTGAAGGACTTCTCTTACAAGTATTATGAATGACTTCTCCTTACAAGTATTGGACATGACTTCTCCCAATTCTTTTACAAAGAATATTTTCTTTTCTTTTCTACAAAGTTCTCTTCAACAAGAGTGAGGGTAGAGAAAGTTTAAGTGCAGATTACAGAGAGGATATGAATATGGGTTCTCTGTTTTGGAGTGTGAGAAGGATAAAAATTTTCACTCTATGAGAATTTCACACAGGCAGACGACTGAATAGGTTTGGAAGATTGATTGCAATAAAGAACTTTGAATGCTTAAGATTTTGATCATTGTAAGTCGCCACTGATTTCAGTCTTCAAGTATTATATTTATATCTTCAGTAGGATGACTGTTGGTGAATATCATGAAGCTTCGTTTGAATTTCTTCTTCTCTGAAGATGCAACGGATACTACTGGCAAGCTATCAGAAGCATTAAATGCAAACCTGCTATGCATTAATTGCAACATTTAATGCATTTGTGTATGTCGTCTGGTCTTTGTTGTCCTGTTTCCTTATCGTCTAATCAATAAATGCAATGGAAGGCAGCAAAGCAAATCTTCTTCTTCTTAACACGAAGATTTGATTCTGACCTTTGAGGTGATACAATGTTCAGAAAATAGTGTCATTGTCTCTAAAAAGGTGTTCCTTGATTTACGGAATGTTCAGAAACGGTAGGCAGATACGAAGAATATAATATTAAATGTGTTCTTCCTTGAATCTGGTGCGAATAGTGCTTCATTAATATTCAGACCTTTGCAAGTCTTCGTTGTTGGAAGCATTGAGGCAGGCGTACTCTTTGGAACGTAGTAGGACGATCTGCATGGTCATAGTAAGACGTTCTTCTTGGATGCAGTAAGACTTTCTTCTTGGATGCAGTAAGACGTTCTTCTAGAGTATAGTCAGACGTTCTTCTTCTTTGATACATTTAAAAGCGCTGCTTTTGAATTCTTCAAGATAGGGCAGACTTTGCATTTCTTTCTTTTGATAGATACTTCCTGAAATATCACATATTCAAAGTCTTAGGAAATCTTTATCTTTCATAATTAAACCTTGAGTAAAATTGTTATTATTCAAAACATGATAAAAGGTGAAAACATTTGAACTTAACACATTCAACAAGAAACTTGCCAATATTCCTCCTTACAATGATTTGGCATATGAACTAAAGGGAGAGTCTACACCAAGCTCACTTAGGCTCGATCCAGAGTATGGTTTTTCCTGAAGACTAGAGTTTAGTCGAGGAAATACATATGAAGACACCATAGAAGAGTGGCACATGGAGGGTCCCATGTAAGTAAATTGTACTTAAATTTTGGCTGACATGAATATAACAATGGAACGGTTCTAGAAGCCAAAATGTGCTAAGAGAAACGCAACTTGACTTCTGCTTATGAAGATGTACAATTTTTTACCTTGAATATGATATTGATAAAACACACATGAAAGGGGGGGGAGGTTTGAATTGTGTGTGTAATTTTTGAAAACTTTTTGATAAACGCAAGTATAAGTTTCAAAATACCTTTCAAGAGCTAAGTGCAGCGGAAATAAGTTAAAGCTGAAAAGTAAAGCACACAAAATATTTATCCCGGTTCACCCCCTTAATTGACAGGGCTACGTCCAGTCCTTGGCTTCACCAAGATTTTCCACTATTTACTCAAATAGTACAAGTATTGTTCAGGACTTCTCCCAGTATTCTAAGGACCACTCCTTTACAAGTATTCTTATAGGACTTTTCCTTTCTAGTATTTAACAGGACTACTCCCAGTTCTTTTACAAAGAAGGTTTTGAGTTTATACAAGAATCTCTTCAATAAGGGTAGGGTAGAAAGTTTAAGAACAGTATATAGAGACAATATGGAGGTTGGTTCTCTGTTTAGGCTGTGTGAAAAGGATAAGATTTTTCACTCTGTTAAGGATTCACACAATGGCAGACGACTTAACTCAGGAAGAAATAACTGTGAAATTCTGAGTTTTGAAATAGAGCTGATTGCTTAGAGAATGACTTAGAATGCTTTGGATATTTTTTCGTTGGAAGTCACCAATTGAATCAAGTGTCCAAGTCCTATATTTATATCTTCAGTAGGGAGTCCCTTGATTATTTTTTATGAATATTGAAGTTTTTCTGTTTGAATTTGAACTTCTGAGTGTGCAACAGATACTTCTGTAGCTCTGTAACAGTATTAAATGCATTCTACCTTGCACTAATTGCAGCATTAAATGCTTTGGTTGAATTCGTTTGGTTCTTCATTGCTTCAGCATTGAGTACTTGTTTGATCATTAAATGCCCGTGAAGACAGCAAAGAAAAATTCTTCTTTATGAACAAAGGATTTGATTCTAACCGTTGAGAGGATACTAAGTTCAGAAAATCACGCCGTAGACTCTGAAAAGATATGCTTGATTTAAGGAATGTCAGAGTGTTTGCAGATACGAGGAATAAAATATTTATTATATCCCTTTCTTCGTTCTGCATTGACCAGTGCTTCATTAAATGTTTTGGAGAGGTAGATTAGCCTTTATTGCTTGTAGCATTTGACAAACGAATTCTTCAGCACTTAGGCGGACGTACTCAACTGGCAAACAAACTCTTCAATGTGTTTACCAAACGTACTCTCCAAGCGGACGTACTCTCCTGGTGGACGTACTCTCCTGGCGGACGTACTCAACTGGCAAACGAACTCTTCAATAAGTTTACCAAACGTACTCCGTAGGCGGACATATTCCTTTGGCAACTGGCAAACGAACTCTTCAATGAGTTTCCAGACGTACTCCTTTGGCGGACGTACCCAACTGGCAAATGAACTCTTCAATGAGTTGCCAGACGTACTCCTCAGGCGGACGTACTCTTTTGGCGGATTTATCCAACTGGCAAACGAACTCTTCAATGAGTTGCCAGACGCACTCCTCTTCTTTGTCTTTCTTTGAAGTACTGCTTTTGATAATTCCTTTAAAGGTGTGAGCAAACTTTTTCGATATAGATAGATGTTCCTGAAATTTGAAATACACAAGGTATTAGGAAATCTTTGTCAATCAATATTAAACCTAAGGTAAAATTGTTAGGCTTAATAGCAATTTTGGTCCCTTACTTATCACGATTTGACACTTTTGGTCCCTAACAAAAAACAATAGCCTAAATGATCCCTCACTTTGTTAAACGACAGCAGTTTTGGTCCCCCATTACTATTCCGTCAAAAATTAACGTTTTCTGTTTAAAATTAAAAAAAAAACTTTTTTTTTTGTAAAAAAACTCTTGAAATGGAAAATTCCAATGCAATGCAGATCTGGGTGTTTCCACAATCACGGCCTCTTCATTTTCATCCCTTCTTCTCCATCCTCATCCTTGTTCATCCTTCTCCTTTTTCTTCTTCTTCTTCATCTCACCTTCAAAGAAAATCACTTTTCGAAATCTACCAACAACAAAAAACAGTGGAAGAAAAACGCGTTGCAAAAAGACACTACAAGAAATTTGACTTTCGGCCGCGGCCAGAAAACCGCGGCCGAATATAAAAAAACCGTGGCAATAACCTTTGACCACGGTTTTGCCACGGATTCCCGCCTGTGGGATATGCAGCCGTGGCCTTTGCTAATCGGCCACGGTTTGACAATTTAGGCCACCAATTTCTGATAACCGTGGCACGAATAGGCCACGGTTTAACGACGCTGGTTGAGGCCACGGTTTACAGCTACTTCTTTAAACCACGGTTTCCAAACCGTTGCTTTGATATTTAGGCCGCAGTTACTTTCCGTGGTATTATTCAACCACGGTTTACAGCCCCTTCAATACACCACGGTTTTCAAACCGTTGGTTTACACGGTTTACAGCTCCTTCTTTACACCACGGTTTTTAAACCGTTGCTACTATATGACAATTGGTTAATCTAAAAAACAGAGAATAGGATCTCTCCCATAAAGTATGTATTCACCAATTAAGAGCATTAGGTGAACATGTGATGTGTAAAAAGTTTAAAATACAATTCCCACACATGCTATAGGAAAACAAAGATCCAGACTCCAAGCATTTATAAGTAAAGAGACTAATAAAAATTTGAAGTACCATACACGTTCCAATTTAGTTGCTGCAGAGAGACTAATCAAAGACAAAGGAAAACAAAAGTCAAAAACTTAAGGACCATAGTCAAAGACCTAAGACTTAGCACATAAATGCGAGACAAGATGCCTTTCCTCATAAGCTTCATGTTTAGTGCTCTGTCACCCCATACAATGCGTTCACGGTACCTAAATAAAAGCAAGAAACTAAACAGAAACCAAATCGAACATGCATATTTGCCATGCTGTAAACTAAACAGACAAGGACTCTAGGAGAGCTACTATTATGTGCGAAACTACAAAATAATTTTAGGATAGAGTAAGTACGCTACATTAAAAGCCACACATATGATAAATCTTATAATGTTAATCATGCTTAGCCTAGCCACTACAAAAAAAGTATATTTTAGTGGCTTTTTTTTGGCATATTGTGGCTGTTTATAACAGCTACAAAGCCTTTCAATGGCAGTCCCTTGCCTGTCACTTTTTCAGGTGCCACAAACACATTGTGGCAGTCTTTTGGCGACTGCTGGTTTTAAATGCCACAACATTTTTAGCTGTTTTTAACAGCCACAAGGACAGCCACAAAATTATCAACAAAAAAGTTCATTTATGCTAGATATTTATACTCTTCTCACTGCTTCAACCATCTTCTCAGTGCTTCAACCATGAAACTACCTCCAAATCATATTACTAAAGCTATGAATAAAAGCAGTACCAAACATTTACTGTCTAAATTCACATTGTGCCAATCATTTACTTTCAACAGATCTCAATATATGGAAAAAAGCAAGGATTTTCTCCATTGGGGTCACACATTGAAACTATGAATACATGGAAATACTATTGTTCTATACAAGTTTAAAAGCATTGCAGCAATCTTGAACAGTAAGCACCTCAACAAAGCTAATGCCTAGTAACCCACCATACATGGGATAAGTAAATGTTTGGCACAAAACATAAATTTGTTAACAACGACCATGTAATTTTCAAACATGATTACTATCTAATGAAGATCCTCCTTGATGGGTTAGGTTACGATGGAGGCGACGGGTTAGAACGATGGAGGTGAGGGGTTAGTGATGGAGATGAAATTCCAGAACGATGGAGGTGTGGGGGTCCAGAACGATGGAGGCGAGAGGTCCAAAATGATGGACGCGTGCAGGAGACGATGGGGTCCAGAACGATGGAGGCGTGCAGGAGGTCCAGAAAGTGCAAAGTGAAAACCTTGATCAAATTTCTAATTCAATAATTTTGATTTAGTTATAGAAATAAAATAAAAACCGGGAGTTTTTGGCGGGCCAAATAATAGGCTTTTTAATCTAAAAATCCTACTGCCACGGTTGGAAGAGTGTGGAATAAAGGGTCCACGGTTGGCAAAACGCGGCCACAATATAGCCATGAGTACCAAACCACGTTTTAAAGAGTATAGGCTACGGTTTCCTTTGTGGTGGTTGTAATTTTTGTAAAATTATCCCACGCTTCAAAAACCGTGGCCTTTGGCCAGTTTAGACCACAGTTTTCAGACTGTTGCAAATTTTAGCGTGGCCGAAAGTCAAATTTGTCATAGTGAGAACAGCGTTGAGTCTTAGAATCATGAGAAATTCCCATTTTAAACAAAACGTCATATACAGTGCAGGTGAGCCAAGAATCGATTTTTCCAATTGAAAATCATCATTCACTTTTAAAGCAACATGGCAGAAATAAAGGAAGGAGAGAAAGCTCACCGTCAAGCTTCACGAACACCCAAAAAGTACTCGAAAGCTGGACACACAAGCCTCTGTTCACGTTCCTACAAAGGGAGAAAGAACCAAATGTCTCTAGTGGCAACAAACGGAGGTTAATTTGGACAAAAGGAGGCTTGGAACAAAAAGAAGAGAGGTCGATGACCTGTTTTGGGTAATCATCGTCGCAAACAGAGCTTGGGAAGGCGGCACATGCAACTCACGCGCCAACGAAGCAGCCGCGAGTGGATCTTACCCGCTATGGAAGATGAAGCGCGTGGCGACACGTGTGAAGGTCTGGAAGCGACCTTGAGGTCGCCTCTGGACCGTAATTCTTGGTTTTGCTTTTCAAGTCACCAGTGGACTGTAATTCTTGGTTTTTCTTTTCAGGTCGCCACTGGACCGTAATTCTTTAAGATAATTTCAAATAATTCTTTCATGAAATTTACTCTTTACTAAGAGTGTATTTCTTATCTTCCACCATGCCTGCAAGAAATATAAAAAAAAATTGGACCGCCCATAAAAAAAGAGCTAAATAAAGACTCCATGGTAGTCTCGACAAGACCGCCTTCCATCCAACCAATCGCCTCCATTCTCCTATCCTCCTAAACCTACACTTCTCTAAACAAAAAGGGCAGGGCGGCCACTCGTAAAAGGTCACCAAATAGCGTATGACAGGAAAACATGTTTATTGATTGAATAAAAAAAGAAGTTATATTGTTTCAAAAAATAAATTAGTGAAAAAAAAAAACCTTATTGGAACCGTCAATCCACTGGATTCCTCAAATTAGGCTGGTAACTTAGATATCCAGCAAAAGCAGTTGGCTGTGAGAACCCTTACTCTCTTATCTTCGTCCTGGCGCGTCAAGCACATCCCTCTTGCATTTTTTGTCATCGTCTTTCTCCTCTCGAATAAATTGCAGCACTCTTGCTCTCAGCTCTGGCATGTCAAGCGGCGGGCGCCTGCTTAACTTATTATTCAAAGTGCCTGCCCTTAAACCTTGTTTAAAGGCGGTAACACATGTCTCCTGGGGGCGTCCTCAATTTGCACAGAGGTTGCACTGAATCGCGCCATGTAGCACTTTAAAGTTTTTGTTAGCTCTTGACGTATATTAAATAACGCTGCTATTGTAACCTTCGGTATCATGCTTGCCGAAAAGTGCGTTAATAATTTACGCGAAAAGTCCGTAAAACCTGTTATAGAGTGCGACGGCAACTTCGTAAACCAAGCTAGCATCGTTCCTTTAAACGTCAAAGGAAACAGGTGACACTTCAAAGCATTGGGCGCCTAACAAATTGCCATTTTGGTAACAAAGTACTGCAAGTGTTATTTCGGATCGGTATCGCCTGAGTAAGTTTCCAGTGTTACGGTTTTCAGCACGTTCGACATAGGAACCATGGAGACCGCCACTGAAAAGGGTTGAAATTCAACCACAGTTTCTGCTTCTCTTAAATTCGTTAGACTATATTCCCTCAGTTGGAGAAAATATTCCAATTGAGCCTGGAGATGTTGATTTTATTGTTGAATGGCGTCCACTATATCACACATCTTCCACACATCAAGTGACACCATCATCATGGCGGGCTGGGAAGCATCCAACGCCGATTGAGTTGCAAGGTTTAATGGATGTGTAGAAGTAGGATTCGGTGGTGATGGTGGAGTTGGTGATGAAGGAGGAGACGGTGTTCGCTGCGCCTTCACCATTCGCCCTTGTCGCCATCCTCGACCTCGCCCCCTTCCCTGGATGCCTGACATAGCTTCTCACCTCACAGTCGCTGGGGTTAGTTTACCTTTCCCCACAGACGGCGCCAAATGTTATGGTAAAGTAAAACAGTAAGAAAGGACATAAGAGGTGGAAACGGCCTACCAGGTTAAAAACCCTAATAACTAAATAATATTACTATCAAGTCCTGGAAAACAAGAGAAAACCCCTTTTACATGAACCCTCAATTGCTATTTATAGAGAAGAAAGGGATAAAACCCTAGATTTACACGGGATGGGCTCCTGGGCCTTGAAACACTTGACCCAACAGCCTCAACCCCCCTTATGCTTAGAGCCTCGCTCCAGTGCCTCTACTCGCCTAACTCGCCACCTGTGTGTCCCAGGTTGCCACTTCATTGGGCAAAGTGCTCACCCAATCCATTTATATATGTCAATATAGCTACTCTTAAATTTTATAATACGTGCATATTTATAATTTTGAATTATTTGCTTAGTGATAAATATGTTACCACACATGGAATTCACAATACTCAAGTCTATAAGTATACTTTTAAAATAATAGTATGAATGTTTCTAGTAACAATAATTTACTCATGCTCTTAACCACTAGTTAAAATTTATAAAAAAAAATACCACTTGTTCGTACGTAAACTTTGGATGGTGGCTCTCTAGATTCTCCATTGGTGGTGCTCAGTCTTGGCTGGCCATGGGGCAAGGTGTCTATAGTAGAGGTGCGCCGGGGGTTCGGGGGCCTGCAAAAGACACTCCAACGCTCAAAATAGTGTGAGAGCACAGAGAGAATCCATGAGTTTAGACATACTCAGAAGAATGCTAATAATGAATAGAGTGTTTAGTAAATGAATGATAAAACTTTTATTTCTAGACATGTGATCATATCAATCGTCTCCACAGGTGAAAGTAAAGTCCTAGAGTGGAGCTTCCGACCAGGAACTGGCTTTGAGCCGACGTGCTGTGGACGTTCCCCTCGAACCTTAGTCAGGCCGCTCGGGCACTTTTCCAAGTGTGTCGGAAAGTCTATTCCTAAACCAAGCGTTCAAACTTCCTTAAAGGTGGATGCATAAGAGGAAACCCGCATGGACTGACTGTGATTTTCCGTCGGGTAGGGTAGCTAAAGAGCTTACTCGAACACCACTAGTTCATTCACTAGTATTAATTTAATTTTAACTTAGTGGTTAATCTAATGTTAAATTTCTTCTAGTTGAGTTTAGAAAACTCATTCATAGAAATGACTTAAAAACTTATTTTATATAGCTTTCAATTTAGAAATACATTTTTTAAAGCCACATTTGTCCTCCACCGAGGAGTCGGGTAGGATGTTCATGGGTGGCAGAACAGTCCATACAAAATATTTAACATATCTTCATTCACATGGATTCAAATTAGAGAAATATATTAAGCTTTTACAAATTTGTAAAACTTGATCTACGCATTTGGTGGTTAGAAATAACTCTATAAAGAAATTGTTTAATTTATGCGTTTGCAAATGATTTTTCTTGGATGTTAGAAATTGTCTGATTCAGAAAATTTGCTAAGCTATAAATATTATATTAAAATAATAATTAAAATATTTAAATATTTGTAAAAGGTCATAAATTTCACGCTTTTATGCTTGTATTATATTAAAACAGAAAAAAGTTTGGAACTTTTTAAATTCAGCAATTAATAGCAGTTTTAATAATCTACTATAAATATATGATACTAATCCATTGTAAATAAAAAATGTGATACTCATTAATAACAATCGCTAAATTATATTAAAATATATTTTCACGTGAATTCATTGTGGATAAGATTAAGATTTTTATACTTTTTGACCCTCAGAAAAAATCAATCACATTATATTTTTCTACAGCCTCTTTAAAACAATTATTGGTTCTTAATTTTTATAATTAATGGCTAGGATTAATATAAATAAAAAATTGCTTATTAAATTAAAAAATAATAAAAGCTTATTGGTGCAGAGGATACATAGAATATGAATTCTTAATTTACTTAGATATACCATAATTTTGACACATTGAATTTCATAAAAGCACATGATTATTTAAATCTTCCAGGAATGGAATGATATTCATAGTGAGATTTTACACACAAATCCAGTTGGCAGCTTTTAGTGAATATCATCACAAATCAAGCAAGACATGTGAACTTTGCCTCTATATATATGTGACCATACCTAGTGAAAAAATCCACAACAAAGAATTTTTATTTTCAATTTTCTTTTTGTCCTTTTGCTTGCAGGTTAGCACCATGACGAGAAGAAAGGTGAAACTTGCATTCATGATCAATGATTCCGCAAGGAAGGCAACATACAGGAAAAGGAAGAAGGGACTGATGAAGAAGTTGGATGAACTAAGCACCCTTTGTGGCATCGAAGCATGTGCTATAGTTTATAGCCCCAATGAAGCTGAACCTGAGGTTTGGCCATCCGCATCGGGGGTTCAAAGGGTGTTGGAAAGGTTGAAGACAATGCCTGAATTGGAGCAGACCAAGAAGATGGTGAACCAGGAGTCTTTCCTGAAACAAATGATCCTGAAGGCAGAGGACCAAGTGAAGAAACAGAGGAAGGACAATAGGGAGGAAGAGATGAACTTATACATGTACCGGTGCATCAACGCAGGGATGGTTCAGCCCAACATGACCACAAATGATTTGAATGATCTTGCGTGGGTCATTGATCAAAACTTGATGGAGGTCAACCGAATGTTGGAAACGATGGACAAGACTATGACTCCAATCCAACCCCAGGTGGCAACAGGACCGGCACCAGCACTTGCAGTGGCCAAGAATTGAGAAATGACCCTAGAGGATGATGTTCATGGGTTGGTCATGAATAATAAATTTAGACTCACATCTTTATTTCCTGCATGCAAATAATTCATCATGTGTAGCATAGACTCACATGTTTATTTCCTGGTTTCAAAATATATTGGCTTTAATTTCAAAGTGCACTGAATTTGGTTTTATAATAAAGTTTCGGTTTGTGTGGTTTTTCAATGCTTCTTTCATTCGAGATTCGTCAATAATGGTCTCATAAGCTCTTTACTTTAATGTGGATTCATAAGCTCTAAAGGGTCTCAAATTTTTGGATAATAACTATAGGATACATTTTGGTTATGGTGTCGTTTTTTGTGCAAGCAATCGCACATTGTGTTTGCTAATACAGAACTTTATTAAAAATAAAACATAAAATATAACTACACTACGATTCTAAGGCATCCATTAAGAACCAAAACTACACCCCCCGGTTTTTTGCAGGGTGAAATTTTTGTCTGTTTGTGGGTGTTGTCCTTTACTACAAGTGCTTAGGATATCTCAGGTTCTGATTTTACCTTTATTTTTTTGTGGGTTTTTCTAATGTATCATACTTACATATTAGACAAACAATGAAATGTATGAAATAATGATTATGGATTCAGAGTAAATTAGAAAAATATACCCCAAAAATTGTATATTAGAAAAATTACCGCATAGGTATCCTAAATGAGGGATGAAACTATAATTATAAAAAACGTGACACTTGCCCCTGACAAAATTCTTTTTACAATATAATAATCTAAAAGAAATGACAGGAATTGGGTCGTCTTGCTGGTCACCAGCAATTATTGTTTATTGATATTCATAACGCTTCTAGCGTTGAGAAAAAAGCTCGGAGGGTTGTTATAAATAGTCAACGGGTGGGTATGCTTTTTTAGTACTCGGAGGAGTGGGCGGTCCAGAGGATGGATCTTCATATTCAAAGCCGCAGAAGAGATTAGGAGTGGGGCTTCTTTGGGGACTTCATCTTTTTGGCTTGACTTTAGTTTGGTTTACGAGGTTTTCATGTTGTTCTCTGATTTTTTGTATATAAATAAAATTTCTTTCAATATAAATATATATATATAAATAATTTAATGCTTAAATATAACTTGTGTAAATTATTAAATTATCTTTTCAAAATTTAAATTATTTTTGTTGATATGAATATATATATATATATATATATATATATATATATATATTAATTCTATTTTTGTATTATTATATTACTCAAATTCAATTATGTATTTTTATTTTTTTCTTTTAATTATTATATCGTACATAAAAAATAAAATAGTTAATCAATAGTCGTCGATATAATTGTTTAATTCTAAAGGCAGTATTTTTAAAATAAATTTTAGAAATATTTAATTTAGGTATGGATATTTTATAATCTACTAAAAATGATAGCATTTATTTAGATTTATTGTTTTTCGTTTATGTTGTTAATTATATTTATATTTTTAAGTAATAGTTTGAGAAAATTTGCATGCTGGTAAAAAAAAAATAACTCCAACGTATGTTTATTCTTCATGAATAAAATAAAATTGAATTATGAGTTATGAGGACTCTTAAAATTAGAAATAATAATCATGAGGATTAATTAAGTTTATTGAGATTCAATATTTGTACTTTATTGTATTTTCTTGATTGAAAATGATTTATTGTATAATTTACTTATTATTTAATATTGTGCCATGTTGATAAAAGCTTGAGTCATGTCTATATATATGTCAATATAGCTACCCTTAAATTTTATAATACGTACATATTTATAATTTCGAGTTATTTTCTCATTGATAAATATGTTACCACACATGGAATTCACTATACTCAAGGCTATAATTTTGTATACTTTTAAAATATTAGTATGAATTGTTCTGAGAATAGAACAGTATAAGAGAGAAATGAGACTATAATTTGTAATAGAGAAATTGTCCACCCTTTTACATGAGCCTCTCTTGGCTATTTATAGGGAGGAAAGCCATAAATGACATTTAATTAAGACTAAGCCTATGGGCCCCCAAGATTAGGCCCAAAATTTTACAAAGTTTAGCCCCCCGTGTGTATTACAAATGTACCCCCTAGAGTCGTCAGCCGGGGCCGCCCATCGACAATGTGGGGCGCCCGCTAGCACTAAAGGGCGCTCGTCCTGTCCACAAGCCCACAAGACACGAGCTTGAGACCTGAAAGTGAAGTGTCTTTAACTAGTCTTTGAGAGATTCTCTCAATGATGAATGTCAGCCCACAAGCCCACAAGACACAAGCTTGAAGCCTGAGAGTGAAGTGTCTACAAGAAACGCTCGCCCTAGAGCTCCTTCCTACGCTTCCTTTGGGCGGTCAACCCTACAGGTTGTGCCTCGTTAAAACCTTCCCAGGAAAAACCCAGTGGGATAAAAACCTGGTGAAGGAAAAAGAGTACAACATCCTATAGAGGAATGAGTAGCTTAAGGCGTGAACGCGGGGAATAAATGAGTGATCGCGGAGTGCTCTGAGGCGTCAAGGAGTGGTCACCCCGTCCCCATGTGCTACAAATAGCCCACAGACCTGAGTCTTGACGTTTTGCAGTTGTTTCCGATGCCAAGGCACCCACTTGGATGTTAGAAATTGTCTGGTTCAGAAAATTTGCTAAGCTATAAATATTATATTAAAATAATAATTAAAATATTTAAATATTTGTAAAAGGTCATAAATTTCACGCATTTATGCTTGTATTATATTAAAACAGAAAAAGATTTGTAACTTTTTAAATTCAGCAATTAATTGCAGTTTTAATAATCTACTGTAAATATATGATACTAATCCATTGTGAATAAAAAATATGATACTCATTAATAAGAATCACTAAATTATATTAAAATATATTTTCACATGAATTCATTGTGGATAAGATTAAGATTTTTATACTTTTTAACCCTCAGAAAAAATCAATCACATTATATTTTTCTACAGCCTCTTTAAAACAATTATTGGTTCTTAATTTTTATAATTAATGGCTAGGATTAATATAAATAAAAAATTGCTTATTAAATTAAAAAATAATAAAAGCTTATTGGTGCAGAGGATACATAGAATATGAATTCTTAATTTACTTAGATATACCATAATTTTGACACATTGAATTTCATAAAAGCACATGATTATTTAAATCTTCCAGGAATGGAATGATATTCATAGTGAGATTTTACACACAAATCCAGTTGGCAGCTTTTAGTGAATATCATCACAAATCAAGCAAGACATGTGAACTTTGCCTCTATATATATGTGACCATACCTAGTGAAAAAATCCACAACAAAGAATTTTTATTTTCAATTTTCTTTTTGTCCTTTTGCTTGCAGGTTAGCACCATGACGAGAAGAAAGGTGAAACTTGCATTCATGATCAATGATTCCGCAAGGAAGGCAACATACAGGAAAAGGAAGAAGGGACTGATGAAGAAGTTGGATGAACTAAGCACCCTTTGTGACATCGAAGCATGTGCTATAGTTTATAGCCCCAATGAAGCTGAACCTGAGGTTTGGCCATCCGCATCGGGGGTTCAAAGGGTGTTGGAAAGGTTGAAGACAATGCCTGAATTGGAGCAGACCAAGAAGATGGTGAACCAGGAGTCTTTCCTGAAACAAATGATCCTGAAGGCAGAGGACCAAGTGAAGAAACAGAGGAAGGACAATAGGGAGGAAGAGATGAACTTATACATGTACCGGTGCATCAACGCAGGGATGGTTCAGCCCAACATGACCACAAATGATTTGAATGATCTTGCGTGGGTCATTGATCAAAACTTGATGGAGGTCAACCAAATGTTGGAAACGATGGACAAGACTGTGACTCCAATCCAACCCCAGGTGGCAACAGGACCGGCACCAGCACTTGCAGTGGCCAAGAATTGAGAAATGACCCTAGAGGATGATGTTCATGGGTTGGTCATGAATAATAAATTTAGACTCACATCTTTATTTCCTGCATGCAAATAATTCATCATGTGTAGCATAGACTCACATGTTTATTTCCTGGTTTCAAAATATATTGGCTTTAATTTCAAAGTGCACTGAATTTGGTTTTATAATAAAGTTTCGATTTGTGTGGTTTTTCAATGCTTCTTTCATTCGAGATTCGTCAATAATGGTCTCATAAGCTCTTTACTTTAATGTGGATTCATAAGCTCTAAAGGGTCTCAAATTTTTGGATAATAACTATAGGATACATTTTGGTTATGGTGTCGTTTTTTGTGCAAGCAATCGCACATTGTGTTTGCTAATACATAACTTTATTAAAAATAAAACATAAAATATAACTACACTACGATTCTAAGGCATCCATTAAGAACCAAAACTACACCCCCCGGTTTTTTGCAGGGTGAAATTTTTTTTTGTTTGTGGGTGTTGTCCTTTACTACAAGTACTTAGGATATCTCAGGTTCTGATTAGAGAAATATACCCCAAAAATTGTATATTAGAAAAGTTATCGCATAGGTATCCTAAATGAGGGATGAAACTATAATTATAAAAAACGTGACACTTGCCCCTGATAAAAGTCTTTTTACAATATAATAATCTTAAAGAAATGACAGGAATTGGGTCGTCTTGCTGGTCACCAGCAATTATTGTTTATTGATATTCATAACGCTTCTAGCGTTGAGAAAAAGGCTCGGAGGGTTGATATAAATAGTCAACGGGTGGGTATGCTTTTTTAGTGCTCGGAGGAGTGGGAGGTCCAGAGGTTGGATCTTCATATTCGAAGCCGCAGAAAAGATTAGGAGTGGGGCTTCTTTGGGGACTTCATCTTTTTGGCTTGACTTTAGTTTGGTTTACATGGTTTTCATCTTGTTCTCTGATTTTTTGTATATAAATAAAATTTCTTTCAATATAAATATATATATAAATAATTTAATACTTAAATATAACTTGTGTAAATTATTAAATTGTTTTCAAAATTTAAATTATTTTTGTTGATATGAATATATATTTTTTTTTTTAATTCTATTTTTGTATTATTATATTACTCAAATTCAATTATGTAGTTTTATTTTTTTCTTTTAATTATTATATTGTACATAAAAAATAAAATTGTTAATCAATAGTCGTCGATATAATTGTTTAATTCTAAATGCAATATTTTAAAAATAAATTTTAAAAATATTTAATTTAGGTATAGATATTTTATAATCTACTAAAAATGATAGCATTTATTTAGATTCATTGTTTTTCCTTTATCTTGTTAATTATATTTATACTAGTAAGTAACCCGTGCAATGCACCGGTGTTTTTAATATTTAATTTGCAATTTTTTGTAGATGATGTTATAAAGCTAATAAATATATGACATATGTCAACAATTTTAAGCACACGTAAGATCACATGATATATTGAAGTCCTCAATAATAAAACAAAAGTAGACACAATGACTAATATTAAAATTGTTCATCTAAAGTTTATATCATACCAAAACCAAACAATGTAATTAAGTTTTGATAGCATAAATAGAAAAATATCAAACAAATACTTATGTAGCAATAGTCTTAACAGATCTTATTTCACTTCTCTATCTTGACACATTAGACTAATATTGTTCTGCAAAGCAGAATTGACAATATCCCGATAAAGAGTAGGTAGCAAGCACTAAGGACAATTCACAATCGATAGAGCTGTAGACGGTACTTTCCTTGTCTTCAGACGATACTTCTATAGACAATATTTTCCTTGTCTTCAGACGATACTTCTCTAGACGGTACTTTCCTTGTCTTCAGACGATATTTCTCTAAAGTAGACAGTGCTGCCGAGTAGACGTAGGGATAATTTCGTCTTTTATTTCTTAGAGCAGACGATAGAGCTAATGAACTATTTCAGCCTTCTATTTTGTTGAGCAGACCATAAAGATATTTGTTGAGCAGACGATAAAGATATTTGTTGAGCAGACGATAGAGCTGTAGACCATACTTGAGATATGACTTTGGCGCTGTAGTCTCTTGTTTTTCCTTTAGACGATACTTATATCGGAGTAGCAGACGATACTTCTCTAGATGGTACTTTCCTTGGTGATTTTATTATGGAAATGTTTGCACATTTAACGGATAAATCAACATGTTGACAAAATACTACTTTAAAATAAGTTAGTTAGTAGCGTATAGATATTTTTTAATCTACTAAAAATGATAGCATTTATTTAGATTCATTGTTTTTCCTTTATCTTGTTAATTATATTTATATTTATATTTTTAAGTAATAGTTTGAGAAAATTTGTTGTATGCTGGTACCAAAAAAATAACTCCAACGTATATTTATTCTTCATGAATAAAATAAAATTGAATTATGAGTTATGAGGACTCTTACAATTAAAAATTATAATCATGAGGATTAATTAAGTTTATTGAGATTCAATATTTGTATTTTATTGTATTTTTTTGATTGAAAATGATTTATTGTATAATTTACTTATTATTTAATATTGTGCCATGTAGATAAAAGCTTGAGTCATGTCTGTAGATTTATTCATGGTGAATTTATATATGTCAATATAGCTACCCTATTTTACATATATCTTGTTTCATTGACTCTGTTGGTGATATCTTTGATCAGTTAGAATCAACACATGTCAACGTATGTACCCTATTTTACATATATCTTGTTGTTTGTGACATTTATGAATGATTTCAATTGTACTATCTTCCATAGTATACATAAAACATGTACAAATTAAGATAACTAGGAAATATCTCGTCTGTTGCACCTGAGTTAAATATGTTAATACGTGTTTAAATAAGATAATATATTTTAGGTTATTATGGTAAAATATTGAGAATGAGGTATGCAATTAAAACTGAATATTTTTTTATTATTATAAATTAAGTTATAGTAATACAATAAAAAAGATATAATATGTGTCTTCGTGAATTTTAAGTTACTTTTGTGCTCAAAAAATTTTAAGATATTTTTTTCTTTAGTTACGCATTTTTCATAAATATTGTTTTCTCAGATGTTTAAATCATTTAATTAAATTTTAATCATATTTTTATAATTAAATTATAATTATAACATTGATCAAATTATGATAAGATTTTTGTGAAGATGTAGGATCATAATAACGTTAAAGTCGACATGGCATGAATATATTAAGTAGGGTGCTTAATAACTCATTCTTTAGTAATTATATATTATAATATGTTATAAATATATTTTTATAGTTGCCCTTTAACCAAAATACTCGAAGGTAAAAATATAAATTACTTGGAGAAGAAGTTATTTTTTATGATGATGATTAGTGATGCTTGGTAGTATGTTTGATAACACACATCCATTGTAAATATAATATGTGCATATTTAAAGGTGTGCAAAGGTTTCTCTTGTTGAAATGATGCATTTGTGATTCTCTGTTGAGGAAATGATGAAGAATGAATCAAATTATCAGAGGAGTTCTGAGAAGATCAAAGATATTAATTTAAAGGATTAGAAGAATGTTGAAGTCATCATTGCAAAAGTATAACAAGTAGAGTTGTTGCACTGATAATTTAAGAATGTTGAAGTGCCAACGCTTGAGCGTTGGCTCGTCTGCTGATTGCACTTCTTACTGTTTTGCTCTTCTTCAATTTAGTGGATCTTCAATGCCTTCAATGGCCTCCACTATACCTCCTCTTTACTTCTGTAATAGCTTCCCCACTACCATTAATCCTTCAATCATCATTTTTTACATGTGCCAAATTAGAGGTGATGCTTCATGTTCTTGCTTTTCACTTTTGGTCCTCTCTTTATAAGCACTTCACTTCTGGCCCTTTATGTTCTTGAAACTCCAATTTCAGCCCCCAACTCTTGAAATTTTGTACTTTGACCCTTCCTTTCCTGAAACTTTACAATTTGGTCCCTGGACAAAAAATGACTAATTCTACCAGCTTTCCTAAAATATGAAAATAACTATAAAAATTCCTAAAAATATAAAATAAAGTTTGAAAAACAAATAAAAGCTAATCTATATGCAAAATGCAAAATAAATAGAAAATCTAATAAAAAGAATAAAAAACCTATATGAGACTAAAAAATAACAAAATAAAAAGACTAAAAAGACCCTAAAATTATCATACAAAATCCAGTCATCAGGTACTGAAAAAAGGTACCAGAGGATTGAGAAGGCAGCCCTGGCGGTCTTAGTCATGGCCTGTCGCCTTCGGGCTTACTTTCAAAGTTTTCAGGTAAAGGTCAAAACAGTTCTACCATTAAAGCAGGTTATGCAGAAACCTGACCTTTCGGGGCGCCTGGTGGGTTGGTATGTGGAGTTGTCAGAATATGGTCTGATATATGAGGCGAGGGGGAAGGTCTCGCCCCAAAGGTTAGTAGAGTTTGTGGCAGAATTGACGATGGCAGGCGAGGAACCGGGTTCAAAAGTATGGATTTGACACATTGACGGGTCATCCAACTCGCGCGGCAGTGGGGCGGGTGTAATCTTGAGTGGCCTGAATGAAATTCAAATTGAACAATCTTTGAGGTTTGAATTCAAGGTTAGTAATAACCAAGCTTAGTATGAGGCATCACTGGCGGGCTTAGGTTTGGCCAAGGAACTGGAAATAGAGACATTGGAAATACAGAGTGACTCTCTGTTGGTCACTAATCAGATAAAAGGAATTTACCAGGTTAAAGACCCATTACTGGAGAAATATTTGAGTCGAGCTCAGTGATAGCGAAATCGCAAGTGTACGATTAACTATCGCGTAGTAAAAAAAGATCGAACCCAAGGGATAGGTGTTCTTATTAATATAAAATTTAGTACTTGTGCAGAAAATTAAAGATTAAAAATATGTTGTTGGTTTTAGAGCAAGCAAGAACAATAGCATAGAATAAAGAGAAGATAAATATGATGAGAATTAAGTTCTTGGGTTGGTTTACATAGAATATAAAATATGCTAGCAAGTATCTACTTAATTTCTAAATTTTAAATCCAAGTTCAAGATGCTATAACCTATTATATCTACAAGTTAATCTCTTACACATTGTAGAACTTTCTTTTTAATTACTAAACCCAATTTCTTGCAATCTAGTTAACTAAAGAAGAATATGAAGATGAGGTTCCGGCCAACATAAAGCTACGTCTATCCTAATCTCTTAGCGATATATACTTATAGCTTTTTTTAATCCTAGGTCCCTTACTACTTACCAATTCTCATTCGTATAAGTAATAAGCAAGAACACTTGTGATCATCAAGATAAAATTAAAAACAAGAACTGGAAATAATATTCAGAAAGGTAGAAACAAAACTAAAACATAAATTTATAAACTACTACAACCCAGGAAACTTAAAGAAGAAGTTAGCCAAGCATGGCTAAAAGATTCATTGAATTACCCTGGATAGGAGCTCAAGTATGGCTTCCCACAAGTCCTAGGAACAATGATCTTAAGAAGGAAAGAAGAATACTTGTTGTATTCTGAGAGGTGTCTTACAAGTGAAGAAAAGCTCCCTATTTATAGCAAGAACCTGACTTCCAGCGCTTGGGCGCTGGCATTCCCAACGCTTGGGCGCTGGGAAGCATTAAAGTCCAACGTGCAGAAATAGGCCCAGCGCTTGAGCGCTGGCTTCCAACGCTGCAGCGCTGGCACGAACACTGGCAGCTTCTTCTTGGATTCCTTTCTTCTTCAATGGTGGAATTGATTGACTTAATTAGGCTCATTCAGCCCCTAATAAGTTCTGAAACTCCTTCCTCCCACCATTAATCCTTCAAACCTTATTTTACATGTGCTCAAATCAAAGAGAGTTGTTTCACCTTCTTCAATTTCACTTCAAGTCCTCTCTTTGTTAGAACTTCAATTCTGGCCCTTTGACTCCTTCAAACTTCACTTTTCATCCTCCTCTCTTGAACCTTTACACTTTGATCTTTTATTTCCTGAAACTTTACAAATCGGTCCCTAGACAAAAATGATAACTATACCAGCTTTTCCTAAAAATATAAAATAGCTATAAAAATTCCTAAAAATATAAAATAAAGTTAGTAAAACAAATAAAAGCTAATCTATATGCAGAATGCAAAATAAATATAAAATCTATGTAAAAATAATAAAAATCCTATATGTGACTCAAAAATAATAAAATAAAAAGACTAAAAATAACCTAAAAACATCATATAATATCCTGTCATCACTCAGGATTTGATGAAAGGGATTCAGAGTGTGGGTATCAGTTATGTGCCCTGGGAACAAAACCAGCAAGCCGACCTGCTCGCCAAATTGGCAAGTACAAGGCGACTGGGGAATTACCGGTCTGTCATCCATGAAATAATTCATGCTCCAAGTATAGAGAGGGCAGAGAAAGTATGCGCTGTGGTTGAGGGGAATACTTGGATGTCCCCTATAATTGAGGTGTTGACTGAAGCTTCTACGGGCGCGCCAGGGATCACGCTAGAGAGAAGGCGGGCTGCTAGTTACTTCACCATGATACGGGGAGAGTTGTACAGACGAGGCTTCTTTGCACCTTTTCTAAAGTGCGTTGCCGAGCATCAGGCTCAGGAGCTGATGAAAGAAGTTCATGAAGGGGCGTGTGCCAGCCATATTGGAGGTAGGTTGTTGGGCTCGAAGATTCTTAGGGCATGGTTCTATTGGCCAACCTTGAGGAAGGATTGTCAAATCTATGTAAAGAAGTGTGAGAAGTGTCAGGTGTTTTCAGATTTGCACAGGGCGCCTCCAAAGTTAATGGCGACTATATCCTCTCCATGGTCATTCACCCTTTGGGAGGTGGATCTGGTCGAACCATTCCCTTCCGCTAAATCGCAAATCAAGTATATCTTGGTGGCGGCGGACTACTTCACTAAATGGATAGAGGCAGAGCCGCTCGCCTCCATTACTTCAGAAAAGATAAAGAAGTTCTACTTTCAAAGACTTATTTGCAGGTTTGGCGTGCCCCAAGCGATCATCTCCGACAATGGGACTCAATTTTCAAGCAAGGTGACCAAGGAATTCTGTGAAGAATGGGGAATCCAGAATCGATTCACTTCAGTGGAACATCCCCAAACAAATGGTCAAGTGGAGGCCGCCAACAAAGTAATTTTGGCGGGGTTAAAAAGGCGCCTTGACGAGGCAAAGGGACGGTGGCTAGAAGAATCGCCCATTGTTCTATGGTCATACAACACCACCCCTCAGTCAACTACAGGAGAAACACCATTTAAGCTGACTTATGGAACATATGCCATGTTACCAGTGGAGATGGAGAATAAGGCATGGCGAGCTGTAGCAACTGACCCAGACCACAATCAGAGCAATTTTTTGGTAAGCCTGGATTTGGCCCTTGAAATAAGAGAGCAGGCTCGCCTTAGAGGGGTAGCCATGAAGCAACGAGTATCTCGAAGATACGACACATGGGTTGTCCCACGTGCAATGCGTGTGGGCGACCTGGTACTTCGGAGACGAACAGGTACTGCAGATGTTAACAAGCTGACGCCCAATTGGGAAGGACCATTCAAGGTTACTGAAGCTTTGGGTAATGGAGCATATCACCTATCAGATTTATGTGGGAAGAGAGTCCCAAGGTCTTGGAACGCCTCTCACTTGAGGCATTATAATAGTTAAATGTATACCACGTAAGGGCGTGCTCTTTTCTTTGTTAAGAAAATTTAAAGAGGCGACCCCTGCGGTGACATTCGCTCGCCTCACATGTCAATATTATGCAAATTGACACAAATGTGGGACGTCCGAATAATGGTCCAGTAGTGACCCAGTTAAATTCAATAAAGAGGGAAATTCAGATTATTCAAAGTTTTTACAACACGTCCCAGTGGCGGTCTAAATTCTAGTTTAAAATTTGAAAGAGAAAAATGGTCCATAGATGTGGCCTATAAAATTACTATGCACGAACCTTGTGCAATACGACAAAGAAAGCCCAGCCCTGATCGAATTAAATCAAGCACGTTTATTGAGCCAAGCTTTGGGCAACCCCAGTGGCCACTGGGATCCGAGAAAAAAGTCTCATTGAGCAGAAGCCTTGCCATGCGAGCCAAAGTCTTGATCGAATTAAATCGAGCCGAAGTCTCACCGGAATAATGTCGAGCGAAAGCCCCGTTCAGGCGGGCCAAAGCCTCTTAACAGACAATTAGCACAAACACAGGGCGTGCGGGTCATTACGTGACTCATAAAATATCTAGCCTTGGCCGCCCTAGCTTCGTAAGACCAAGCACCCCAAGCCTCGTTAGAAGATCCATGCGAGTCTGTCTCGTTACGCGAGTGAAAACCATGCATGCAAAGTATAAAATGGTCCAGTGGCGACCTCGAATAGTATTCTTTTATCAAAACGGTCCGGTAGCGGCCGCGTACTTTTACCATGGCTTAGAAGCGCCCTCAAACTTCATTCCTTTCAAAACAGTGGCCTAGAGGTGCCCTAAAACTTTATTTCTTTTCAAGAGAGAAGCCGACAGGCGCCCTCAAACTTGATTTCTTCAAAACAATGATCTCACGGCGACTTCAAAAATTAATTATTTTGAAATAGTGGGCCAGAGGCGCCCTTAAATTCTTCTTTTACTTAAAATTTGGATGCAAATTTTATCTCAAATTCCCCAAGGCGGCGGTCGAGTGACTCTATTTCTTACAAGAGGCATCCTTAAACGATATTCTTTCTACAAATGGTATTTTCACTTAATTTTTTATTTTCAAAAATGGGTGTCGTGGCGGCCTGCAACGACAGATCTTCATTTCATTTTTAAAAATGATACAGATTTCAAAGCGCAGTTCTTTTACTTTAAGTTTAACCATGTTATTAAGGTGACTTAGGACGGGCATAAGACATTCGTATATTCATAAAGATTGACAAGAAAGAGATGTTACATTGATAGTTTGAAGAATGCAGATAGACGGCCGCAAAGCGGGCGGGCGGTTCAACAACAAAAGACCAAAACATAGTTAAAAATGAAAAAAGAAAGTACACAGAATATATGTTTCAGTCTTTGGATTTGGCTCGCCATCGGCCACAGCCTCTTCTGTTTCATCTTCGGATTCCTCGCCCTCCAGCCCGTTTGCGGTCACATCTTTCCATTTTCCCATAGAAGAAAGATCAGTCTCGGGAAGAAGGAATCGCACTTGGGCCTTGGCAACATTAAAACCCACAGTGTATTGCTTCATACTTTCAGCGCCAAACTCCTCCTTCAAGATGGCCATATCTGCAGCGGTAGAGGCGGCCTCATCTTTCACCTTAGACAATTCCTCGGTGACGGCCTTCTGCTTATTCTCAGCCTCACAAAGAGCACCTTCAGCCGCCATCTTTACCTTCTCAGATTCTGCAACGGATTTTGAGACAGTCTCCTCCAAGCTTTTGTTCTTTGTAGCAAACATTTCTTCCAAGTTTTTCTGCTTCGCCTCAAACTCAGCAGCAAATAAGGCTCTCTCAGCAGACAAGGCTTCGGCATGGCGAGCTTCCACATCTGACAGCTGTTTATTGAAATTGGCTTTGTCAACACGCAGTTTCTCTAACTCAGCAACCATCTCCCGAGCAAGGCGGGGACAAATAGTGGCGTCGGCTAGATCCTTCTTTTGTTGCTCATCAGTTTCCACCAACTTTTTGTTCTCTGCGGCTAGTGACTTAGCACGCTTAGAGAGGCTGGCGAGGGCTTTCTACGCCTCTTCATATTTTTTCATCAGCGCATAACTCCAACTGATGACCGCCAGACTGTTGCGCATAACTTTATCTCCCACGGCGCGCGGATTGCTACTTGTTGGATGTGCCAAGTGCTTCTCAAAGGACAGGTTACTCTCGAAGAAGCTTAAATCTGCAAACTTATCAGAATCCTCTTCGGTGCTCTCTTCATGGCCGCCCTCAGGGGGTGCACCTCCATCTACGACCATGGCGGGCTCCTCAACAACAGCCTTCATGCACTCATTATCACGCCCAGATTTTCGACATTTGGAAGGCGGAGAAGCATGGTCGCTGACTATTGGGTAGCGCCATGAACTGCTTTCCACACCGCAGTTTCCTGAATTGGGCCCCCCTCAGGCGGTTCAGGTCTTGAAGCACTCGCCTGGGCTGTAGGGGCGGCTTGGTATCCTTCTTGGCGTGCCTTCTTCTTCGGTAGATTTTCAGTAGGAGGCCGGGGGGCAGAAGGATCAGTTGCATTCAGGGCTGCTTTCCTCTTCGCTTCCTTCACAAGCCGAAGGAGGTCAACCCTTGAAAGTTGATGTTTATTCATTGCGACCAAAATCAATGTAAGTTAAAATAAGAAAGATATGAGTACACTTATAATGTACAAAAAGATAAACTCACGCAGGTATTCCTCGGCGGTGCCTTTACTCTGAGCAAAAAGCAGCTCGCCAAGGTTGATAAGGGAGGCCCTCCCAAAGTATTCGATAATCGCCCAATCTTCCAAAGTAAGGGCCCCATCCTCCACACTAAGGGAATACTTGGGCGACTCCGTCCAATAGGGCGAGAAACGCATTACTCCAATGTCGTCATCGCGAAGAAGATGAGGAATACCAGGGCTGTCAACGAATTTGAAGAATCATGATTTCCACTGATCATGGGTGTTACTCTTCCAAGGCTTAAATCTAGCCTTGGAAGGTTTAGCAGAAATGGCCACCCACGAGCTAGTAGGCGCCACGTCCAAACTCTTCTTATTGGGCGTCATGCATTTATAAAAGAAGAAGAAGTTCTCATACCTAGGAACACACCCTAGGGCATCACACAGGATTTCAAACCCCCGTATGAACGCCCAAGATTTAGGGCTTAATTGGGTGGGGGCGACCTGGAGGCCACTGAGGACCTCGCAGACGAATGGAGAGAAAGGAAGGAGGACGCCAAGGTCCTCAAAAATATATGAATAAACATAAAAGAAAGGGGAGTGTTGGCGATTGTTCTTGTATCGCTAACACGCTCCGTAATGGTACAAGGGCAGTTTATCAGGTTGAGATCGTAATTATCCGAGCATAGCCCGCCAACATGGGAAATAAAGTTTTTTAGGGTTTGAGCGTCGGTGAAGGTGGGGAAGACAGAAGATACTTTAGTGGAAACGAGACCCACTTAGACGGGCCGAGTGAGCGAGTCCTCATAAATAAGGAGTTTGGAGGCGGGGGATAAAGGTGCCTTTTTGGGTGGTTCATTTGAGGCTCCGGCGCCGGATCCGGCACCGGAAGTAGTGGCTACAAACTCCATTAAAACAGGTAAAAAGAAGGAAAAGCAAGAGGGGAACAAGAAAACGTACTAGTGATTGGGCAGAAAGGGAAAGCACACAACTCCGGCACGGTAGAACAAGAGAATTTGAAGAGAAGGGAAGACCGGAAATTGCACAGGAGGGTTCTGCAGAGGAAGAAGTAAACAATGAAGAAGGAGGAAGGGGCCTTTTATAGGCTCTGTTCAAAGGAAGAAGAAAGGGTGCGACGGGTAGCCGAACAAGTGGCAGCTTGAGTGGAAAATAAATGAGGGAAAAATCACATCATTACGGCGCGTCGCCCAAGCAGTATTGTTTCCAAGAATAATGATTACATTTAAAGCTAAAACGGCGTGTGGGTGCGGAACCCTAGGCAGAAGCACATCAAGAGTCAGAAGGGTTGGCGTGACAAGAAAGGCAGGAGCACGTCAAAGGTCAGAAGGGTTGACGTGATAAAAAAGATATGACAAGTCAGGGGAAAGGTGTGGATCAGGCAAGCGTCTCTTGTAGCGAAGGGGCGACTAAAGTAGCAAAATGGCAAGCTAAGACAGCCACCAACTAGATGGCAAGCCAAGACCAAAGGTACGTTGAATCCTGGAGTTATTATTTTTAAGTTAATGGTGCGCTACTTTTCAATGCACAGATGAAAATAAGCAAAGGCAAAAACGGAGAGCGTGGCGGGTTGAACATCCTCTGTTAGTAAGATGAGAAAATTTTTTCGAGTGGGTGCCTTGGCATCGGAAACACCTGCAAAACGTCAAGACTCAGGTCTGTGGGCTATTTGTAGCACATGGGGACGGGGCGACCACTCCTTGACGCCTCAGAACACTCCGCGATCACTCATTTATTCCCCACATTCACGCCTTAAGCGACTCATTCCTCTATAGGATGTTGTACTCTTTTTCCTTCACCAGGTTTTTATCCCACTGGGTTTTTCCTGGGAAGGTTTTAACGAGGCACAACCTGTAGGGTTGACCGCCCAAAGGAAGTGTGGGAAGGAGCTCTAGGGCGAGCGTTTCTTGTAGACACTTCACTCTCAGGCTTAAAGCTTGTGTCTTGTGGGCTTGTGGGCCGACATTCATCATTGAGAGAATCTCTCAAAGACTAGTTAAAGACACTTCACTTTCAGGTCTCAAGCTCGTGTCTTGAGAGCTTGTGGACAGGGCGAGCGCCCTTTAGTGCTAGCGGGCATCCCACATTATCGAAGGGCAGCCCCGGCTGACGACTCCAGGGGTACATCTGTAATACACATGGGGGGATAAACTTTGTAAAATATTGGGCCTAATCTTGGGGGCCCATAGGCTTAGTCTTAATTAAATGTCATTTATGGCTTTCCTCCCTATAAATAGCCAAGAGAGGCTCCTGTAATAGGGTGGACAATTTCTCTAATACAAATTATAGTCTCACTTCTCTCTTATACTATTCTATTCCCAGAACAATTCTTACTAATATTTTAAAAGTATACAAAATTATAGCCTTGAGTATAGTGAATTCCATGTGTGGTAACATATTTATCAATGAGAAAATAACTCGAAATTATAAATATGTACGTATTATAAAATTTAAGGGTAGCTATATTGACATATATAAATTCACCATGAATAAACCTACAGACATGACTCAAGCTTTTATCAACATGGCACAATATTAAATAATAAGTAAATTATACAATAAATCATTTTCAATCAAGTAAAAACAATAAAGTACAAATATTGAATCTCAATAAACTTAATTAATCCTTATGATTATTATTTCTAATTGTAAGAGTCCTCATAACTCATAATTCAATTTTATTTTATTCATGAAGAATAAACATACGTTGGAGTTTTTTTTTTTTTTTTACCAGCATACAACAAATTTTCTCAAACTATTACTTAAAAATATAAATATAATTAACATGATAAACGAAAAACAATGAATCTAAATAAATGCTATCATTTTTAGTAGATTATAAAATATCCATACCTAAATTAAATATTTCTAAAATTTATTTTAAAAATATTGCCTTTAGAATTAAACAATTATATCGACGACTATTGATTAACTATTTTATTTTATATGTACGATATAATAATTAAAACAAAAAAATAGAACTACATAATTGAATTGGAGTAATATAATAATACAAAAATAGAATTAATATATATATATATATATTCTCATATAAAAACATCTTTCTCATATGATACCTCCCCTATATATATATCAACAAAACTAATTTAAATTTTGAAAACATAATTTAATAATTTACACAAGTTATATTTAAGTATTAAATTATATATATTTATATATATATATATTTATATTGAAAGAAATTTTATTTATATATAAAAAATCAGAGAACAAGATGAAAACCTCATAAACCAAACTAAAGTCAAGCCAAAAAGATGAAGTCCCCAAAGAAGCCCCACTCCAAATCTCTTCTGCGACTTCGAATATGAAGATCCAACCTCTGGACCGCCCACTCCTCCAAGCACTAAAAAAGCATACCCACCCGTTGACTATTTATAACAGCCCTCCGAGCCCTTTTCTCAACGCTAGAAGCCCTATGAATATCAAGAAACAATAATTTTGGTGACCAGCAAGACGACCCAATACCTGCCATTTCTTTAAGATTATTATATTGTAAAAAGACTTTTATCAGGGGCAAGTGTCATGTTATTTATAATTATAGTTTCATCCCTCATTTAGGATACTTATGCGATAATTTTTCTAATATACAATTTTTTGGGTATATTTTTCTAATTTGCTTCGAATCCATAATCATTATTTCATACATTTCATTGTTTGTCTAATATGTAAGTCTGATACATTAGTAAAATCCACAAAAAAATAAAGGTAAAATCAGAACCTGAGATATCCTAAGAACTTGTAATAAAGGACAACGCCCACAAACAAACAAAAATTTCACCCTGCAAAAAAGGGAGGGTGTAGTTTTGGTTCTTAATGGATGCCTTAGAATCGTAGTGTAGTTATATTTTATGTTTTATTTTTAATAAAGTTCTGTATTAGCAAACACAATGTGCGATTGCTTGCACAAAAAACGACACCATAACCAAAATGTATCCTATAGTTATTATCCAAAAATTTGAGACCCTTTAGAGCTTATGAATCCACATTAAAGTAAAGAGCTTATGAGACCATTATTGACGAATCTCGAATGAAAGAAGCGTTGAAAAACCACACAAATCGAAACTTTATTATAAAACCAAATTCTGTGCACTTTGAAATTAAAGCCAATATATTTTGAAACCAGGAAATAAACATGTGAGTCTATGCTACACATGATGAATTATTTGCATGCAGGAAATAAAGATGTGAAACTAAATTTATTATTCATGACCAACCCATGAACATCATCCTCTAGGGTCATTTCTCAATTCTTGGCCACTGCAAGTGCTGGTGCCGGTCCTGTTGCCACCTGGGGTTGGATTGGAGTCACAGTCTTGTCCATCGTTTCCAACATTCGGTTGACCTCCATCAAGTTTTGATCAATGACCCACGCAAGATCATTCAAATCATTTGTGGTCATGTTGGGCTGAACCATCCCTGCGTTGATGCACCGGTACATGTATAAGTTCATCTCTTCCTCCCTATTGTCCTTCCTCTGTTTCTTCACTTGGTCCTCTGCCTTCTGGATCATTTGTTTCAGGAAAGACTCCTGGTTCACCATCTTCTTGGTCTGCTCCAATTCAGGCATTGTCTTCAACCTTTCCAACACCCTTTGAACCCCCGATGCGGATGGCCAAACCTCAGGTTCAGCTTCATTGGGGCTATAAACTATAGCACATGCTTCGATGCCACAAAGGGTGCTTAGTTCATCCAACTTCTTCATCAGTCCCTTCTTCCTTTTCCTGTATGTTGCCTTCCTTGCGGAATCATTGATCATGAATGCAAGTTTCACCTTTCTTCTCGTCATGGTGCTAACCTGCAAGCAAAAGGACAAAAAGAAAATTGAAAATAAAAGTTCTTTGTTGTGGATTTTTTCACTAGGAATGGTCACATATATATAGAGGAAAAGTTCACATGTCTTGCTTGATTTGTGATGATATTCACTAAAAGCTGCCAACTGGATTTGTGTGTAAAATCTCACTATGAATATCATTCCATTCCTGAAAGATTTAAATAATCATGTGCTTTTATGAAATTCAATGTGTCAAAATTATGGTATATCTAAGTAAATTAAGAATTCATATTCTATGTATCCTCTGCACCAATAAGCTTTTGTTATTTTTTAATTTAATAAGCAATTTTTTATTTATATTAATCCTAGCCATTAATTATAAAAATTAAGAACCAATAATTGTTTTAAAGAGGCTGTAGAAAAATATAATTTGATTGATTTTTTCTGAGGGTCAAAAAGTATAAAAATCTTAATCTTATCCACAATGAATTCATCTGAAAATATATTTTAATATAATTTAGTGATTGTTATTAATGAGTATCATATTTTTTATTCACAATGGATTAGTATCATATATTTATAGTAGATTATTAAAACTGCTATTAATTGCTGAATTTAAAAGTTACAAACTTTTTTCTGTTTTAATATAATACAAGCATAAACGCGTGAAATTTATGACCTTTTACAAATATTTAAATCTTTTAATTATTATTTTAATATAATATTTATAGCTTAGCAAATTTTTTGAACCAGACAATTTCTAACATCCAAGAAAAATCATTTGCAAACGCATAAATTAAACAATTTCTTTAGAGAGTTATTTCTAACCACCAAACGGGTAGATCAAGTCTTACAAATTTGTAAAAGCTTAAAATATTTCTCTAATTTGAATCCATGTGAATGAAGATATGTTAAATATTTTGTATGGACTGTTCTGCCACCCATGAACATCCTACCCGACTCCTCGGTGGAGGACAAATGTGGCTTTAAAAAATGTATTTCTAAATTGAAAGCTATATAAAATAAGTTTTTAAGTCATTTCTATGAATGAGTTTTCTAAACTCAACTAGAAGAAAGTTAACATTAGATGAACCACTAAGTTAAAATTAAATTAATACTAGTGAATGAACTAGTGGTGTTCCAGTAAGCTCTTTAGCTACCCTACCCGACGGAAAATCACATTGCTCTTATGCATCCACCTTTAAGGTAGTTTGCATGCTTGGTTTAGGAATAGACTTTCCGACACACTTGGAAAAGTGCCCGAGCGGCCTGACTAAGGTTCGAGGGGAACGTCCACGGCACGTCGGCTCAAAGCCAGTTCCTGGTCAGAAGCTCCACTCTAGGACTTTACTTTCACCTGTGGAGACAATTGATATGATCACATGTCTAGAAATAAAATTTTTATCATTCATTTACTAAACACTCTATTCATTATTAGCATTCTTCTGAGTATGTCTAAACTCATGGATTCTCTCTGTGCTCTCACACTAATTTGAGCGTTGGAGTGTCTTTTGCACGCCCCCGAACCCCCGACGCACCTCTACTATAGACACCTTGCACCATGGCCAGCCAAGACTGAGCACCACCAATGGAGAATCTAGAGAGCCGCCATCCAAAGTTTACGTACGAGCAAGTGGTATTTTTTTTTAATTTTAACTAGTGGTTAAGAGCATGAGTAAATTAATGTTACTAGAAACATTCATACTATTATTTTAAAAGTATACAATATTATAGACTTGAGTATAGTGAATTCCATGTGTGGTAACATATTTATCACTAAGCAAATAATTCAAAATTATAAATATGCACGTATTATAAAATTTAAGAGTAGCTATATTGACATATATAAATGGATTGGGTGAGAACTTTGCCCAGTGAAGTGGCAATCTGAGACACACAGGTGGCGAGTTAGGCGACTAGAAGCGCTGGAGCGAGGCTCTAAGCATAAGGGGGGTTGAGGCTGTTGGGCCAAGTGTTTCAAGGCCCAGGAGCCCATCCCGTGTAAATCTAGGGTTTTATCCCTTTCTTCTCTATAAATAGCAAAGGAGGGTTCATGTAAAAGGGGTCTTCTCTTGTTTTCCAGGACTTGATAGTAATATTATTTGGCTATTAGGGTTTTTAACTTGGTAGGCCGTTTCCACCTCTTATCTCCTTTCTTACTGTTTTACTTTACCAGAACATTTGGCGCCGTCTGTGGGGAAAGGTAAACTAACCCCAGCGACTGTGAGGTGAGAAGCTATGTCAGGCATCCAGGGAAGGGGGCGAGGTCGAGGATGGCAACAAGGGCGAATGGTGAAGGCGCAACGAACACCGTCTCCTCCTTCATCACCAACTTCACCATCACCACCGAATCCTACTTTTGCACATCCATTAAACCTTGCAACTCAATCGGCGTTGGATGGTTCCTAACCAGCCATGATGATGGTGTCACTTGATGTGTGGAAGATGTGTGACATAGTGGACGCTATTCAACAATAAAATCAACATCTCCAGGCTCAATTGGAATATTTTCACCAACTGAGGGAATACAGTCTAACGAATTTAAGAGAAGCAGAAACCGTGGTTGAATTTCAACCCTTTTCAGTGGCGGTCTCCATGGTTCCTATGTCGGACGCGCTGAAAACCCTAACACTGGAAACTTATTCAGGCGATACCGATACGAAATAACACTTGCAGTACTTTGTTACCAAAATGGCAATTTTTCAAGCGCCCAATGCTTTGAAGTGTCACCTGTTTCCTTTGACGTTTAAAGGAACGATGCTAGCTTGGTTTACGAAGTTGCCGTCGCACTCTATAACGGGTTTTACAGACTTTTTGCATAAATTCTTAACACACTTTTCGGCAAGCATGATACCGAATGTTACAACAGCAACGTTATTTAATATACGTCAAGAGCCAACAAAAACTTTAAAGTGCTACATGGCGCGATTCAGTGCAACCTCTGTGCAAATTGAGGACGCCCCCAGGAGACATGTGTTACCGCCTTTAAACAAGGTTTAAGGGCGGGAACTTTGAATAATAAGTTAAGCAGGCGCCCGCCGCATGACATGCCAGAGCTGAGAGCAAGAGTGCAGCAATTTATTCGGGAAGAGAAAGACGATGACCAAAAATGCAAGAGGGATGTGCTTGACGCGCCAGGACGAAGATAAGAGAGTAAGGGTTCTCACAGCCAACTGCTTTTGCTGGATATCTAAGTTACCAGCCTAATTTGAGGAATCCAGTGGATTGACAGTTCCAATAAGGTTTTTGATTCAATCAATAAACATGTTTTCCTGTCAGACGCCATTTGGTGACCTTTTACGAGTGGCCGCCCACCCCTTTTTGGTTTAGAGAAGTGTAGGCTTAGGAGGATAGGAGAATGGAGGCGATTGGTTGGATGGAAGGCGGTCTTGTCGAGACTACCATGGAGTCTTTATTTAGCTCTTTTTTTATGGGCGGTCCATTTTTTTTTATATTTCTTGCAGGCATGGTGGAAGATAAGAAATACACTCTTAGTAAAGAGGAAATTTCATGAAAGAATTATTTGAAGTTATCTTAAAGAATTACGGTCCAGTGGCGACCTGAAAAGAAAAACCAAGAATTACAGTCCACTGGTGACTTGAAAATCAAAACCAAGAATTACGGTCCAAAGGCGACCTCAAGGTCGCTTCCAAGCAACCAAGGGGCTTAAAACCCCCTATCTTTGGCGTCCTCACCTTGCAAGAGGTGGGGGTCGGCACAGAGGTCCGCTTAGGACGGTGGGCCACCCTTGTGAAATACGAAAAAATGCCCAGCCTTGATCGAATTAAATCAAGCACTGTCTTTGAGCATAGCCTTGGGCAACCCAGTGGCCACTGGGTCTGAGAAAAAGTCTCATTGAGAAAAAGCCTCGCCAAGCGAGAAAAATCCTTGATCGAAATAAATCAAGCAAAAGTCTCGTCGGAATAAGGTTGAGCGAAGCCCCATTTTGGCAGGCAAAACCCTCAAACATGACAACTTTAGCACAAACACAAGACGTGCGAGTCACAACATGATTCATAAAATAAAGCTTTGGCCGCCCTAGTCGCATAAGCCCAATCCTCGAAAAGTCTCGCCAGTAGAGCCATGGAATTAAGTCTCGTCACACGAGATGAAACCATGAATACATTAGAACACCGCAGTGGCGAGTGAAACAAGTAATACAAAAAAAAGAGGAAGAAAATAGAAAAAAGTATCACCAACAAGTGATAACATGAAAAATCGTATCGCCAGTGAGTGATAACAAGTAGAAACAAGGAAAAAGTGGTGAGCAACTCCGATTTCCCAATTTGGCGAGTGATGACTGATGTGTAAAGTGGTTTGAACACCACCTAAAAACTTCGACATTCATCGAGCATGGAGTAGCACGCTTACCAAGAAAGAGGTATTCGTGAAGTATTGAATTATTTTGTGAAACAAGGAAATAGTGGCGAGCGACTCCGATCTCCATTGGGCGAGTGATGTGTTAAGTGGTTTGAGCGCCATTGAATGCTCTTAAGAGATTCATGAAGTATTGAATTATTATTTTCAAAACTAATGACTATGTTTGTAGTTGAGAAGTATAGAAAATAGGTAATCGGATAGGAGCGCAAGATACAAAGCAGAATAGGGGGCACATAACACAAGTGAGTGGGAAATAAATCCCATTGTTTCATGCGCGATCATGATTGAACATTTAATGCAGAGCGACGTGTGGATCCAAGAACCCAGAAAGCAGGTAGCAAATGATGAAGCAGCGCGTCGCGTCAGTCGACTCCAACAGTCAGAAGAAACTTTGGAAATTCAAATCCACATTACCAGGTCACATATAGAAGCAGAACAGTTGCGGAAAAGAAGGAAGTGGAAAGGATTAAACGACAGGCTGTCATAGGCATGCTAAGGTTTTGAAGAGGCGGTTTGATCAAGTGTCACGTCATAACCTTCGACGACTCGTTTTCTTATGACACGGTGTACTCTTTTTCCTTCACTAGGTTTTTATCCCACTGGGTTTTTCCTAGGAAGTTTTTAACGAGGCACAGCTCATAAGGATGACCTCCCAAAGGAAACGTGAACTTTATGTACCAGGGAAACCATTACTTTACCCTAAGGGTGAGCCAAGAAGACATGAAGACACACTTCACTTTCATAGTTCAAGCTCGGTGTCTTGTGGGCTTATGGACTGGGCGAGCGCTTCCCCTGGTGGCGAGCCATGAAGACTTATGAAGTCACACTTCGCTTTCATACTTTAAGCTCGGTGTCTTGTGGGCTTGTGGACTGGGCGAACGCTTCCCCTAGTGGTGAGCCACGAAGACTTGTGAAGACACACTTCTCTTACATACTTCAAGCTCGGTGTCTTGTGGGCTTGTGTACTGGGCGAGAACTTTGCCCAGTGAAATAGCGACCTGAGACACATAGGTGGCGAGGATCTAAGCATAAGGGGGATTGAGGTTGTTGGGCCAAATGTTTCGAGGACCAGGAGCTCATCCCATGTAAATCTAGGGTTTTATCTCTTTCCCCTCTATAAACAGCAAATGAGGGTTCATGTAAATGGGGTCTTCTCTTATTTTCTGGGACTTGATAGTAAGATTGTTTGGCTATTAGGGTTTTTAACCTGATAGGCCGTTTCCAACTCTTATCTCCTTTCTTACTGTTTTACTTTACAAGAACAATAAATTTACCATCTATAAATCTACAGACAAGACATGACACATTTTTAAATAATAAGTAAATTATAAAATAAATTATTTTCAATCAAGCAAACAAAATAAAGTACAAATATTGACCCTCAAACAATTTTATTAATCATTATGATTATCATTTCCAATTGTAAGAGTCATCATAACTCATATTTCAAATATCTTTTATTCACGAAGAATAAATATACGTTGGAGTTATTTTTTTCGTACCAACCTACAACTAATATTTTCAAACTATTACTTAAAAATATAAATATAATTGACTAGATAAAGGAAAAAAAATGAATCTGAATAAATGGTATTATTTTCAATAGTTTATAAAGTATCTATATCTAAATTAAATATTTCTAAAATTTATTTTAAAAATATTGCATTTAGAATTAAACAATTATATCGACGATTAGTTATTAACTATTTTATTTATTATATATGATGAAATAATTAGAATTACTGAGAAAAAATGAAACTTCATAATTGACATTAAGTAATATAATAATACAAGAATAGAATCAAAATATAAAAAATTTCATGTCAACAAAACTAATTTAAATTTTGAAAACATACTTTAATAATTTACACAAGTTATATTTAAGTATTAAATTATATATATATATATATATATATATTTATATTGAAAGAAATTTTATTTATATATAAAAAGATCAGAGAACAAGATGAAAACCTCATAAATCAAAACAAAGCTAAGCCAAAAAGATGAAGCCCATAATGAAGCCCCACTCACAATCTCTTCCGCGGCTTCGAATATGAAGATCCAGCCTTTGGGCCGCCTACTCCTTCGAGCACTCAAAAAGCATACCCACTCGTTGACTATTTAAAAAAGCCCTCCGAGCCCGTTTCTCAATCCTAGAATAGCTATAAATATCAATAGATAGTAATTGCGCTGACCAGAAAGATGACATAAGCCTGAAATTTCTTCAACATTATTATATTGTGAAAAGATTTATATTAGGGGCTGATAGCCAAATCCGCAAGTGCACGGATAGTTATCGCGTAGTATAAAAGATATTGTTCCCAAGGGATAGGTGTCTTTTTAGTAAATTATTTAGAGCTTTGTGCAGAAAATAAAAAGGTGTATTTGATGTTTGATTTTAGAACAAAGACAAGAAAAAGCATAAAATAAAATAAAAGCAAGATGATGATAAGATTTAAGCACTTGGGTTGAATTACATAGTTTATAAAATATGCTAGCAAACTCCTACTTAATTTCTGAATTCTAGAACCAAGTTCATGATGCTATAGCCTAGTATTTCTACAAGTTAATTTCTTACACATTGTAGAACTTTCTTTCTAATTACTAAACTCAATTTCTTGCAATTTAGTTAATTAAAGAAGAAGATGAAGATGAAGTTCAAGCCAACATAAAGCTAAGTCTATCCTAATTTCTTAGTGATATATACATATAGCCTTTTTTAAATCCTATTTCCCTTACTACTTGCCAATTTTCATTGTTATAAGCAATAAGCAAGAAACTTGTGTGCACCAAGATAAATGAAGAACAAGGAAATAAAATATGAATTGGAAATATAATTCAGAAATGTAGAAGAAAACTAAAGCATAAACTACAAACTAAAACAACCCAAGTAACTTAAAAGAATTAGCCAAGCATGGCTAAAAGAGGCATCAAATTACCCTGGATAGGAGCTCAAGAATGGCTTCTTGCAATTTTGGATCGGTGATGGCTTGGTGGGGTGGATGGAGGTTTCCAGAAACCATTGGAAGATGATGATGGATGATGAATAAAAATAAAGCTTAATTAAAAAAATTCCATGTAGGATATTGAGATGATGTGGAGGTGATGACTAAGTAAAATTTCATGTTGACTAGTCAAAATTAGTCAAAAAGACTTAATTTGATTAAAAAAAATTGTTAGGGATGACATTTTACAAATTATTTTTTCAAGGACCTAGATTGATTCCCTTTCAAGTTTTAGGGACCCCGAACATATTTAAGCCTTAAAAGTATACAAAATTATAGTCTTAAGTATTGTGAATTCCATGTGTGGTAACATATTTATCAATGAGGAAATAATTTAAAATTATAAATATGTACGTATTATAAAATTTAATAGTAGTTATATTGACATATATAAATTCACCATGAATAAGTCTATAGACAAGACTCAAGCTTTTATCAACATGACACATTTTTAAATAATAAGTAAATTATACAATAAATCATTTTAAATCAAGCGGACACAATAAATTACACCTTCCACCCCTACCACTACCACCACCACCGTCACAATCGCCACTGCTACAACCACCACCACCACCACTCTCGATTCCATCACCCTGCTCACCGCCACCACCACCACCATCACTGCCACCACCACCGCAATCAGCACCATCCTCTACCACCACAGTCATTGTCACTACCACCACCACTACCATCCTCATCCACCACTATCGCTGCCATCACTGCCACCATCACCCTCCACCACTACCATTCACCATTGCCACCCTACAACACTGCCACCACCACCACGAGCGCAACCACCACCACCACCCTCATCCACAACCATCGTTGCCACCACCAACACCTCCACCATTACCCTGCGCCACTACCACCGCCACCACCACAACCAAAACCAAAACCACCACCCTCCAAAGTGTCACATCCACCACCACATTCAGTACCAACCTATAACATGGCCACCACTACACTCTTCACGCACTATAACACTGCCACAACAACCACCACCAAAAATAAAAAGAAATGCATTTATAATTAAAGAGATTTTTGATTAAAATATTAAATTTTTACACGGTTTATCATTATTAAATATTTTACCAAACATAAGATTCTATTAATTTAAATGATGCAGTAAGTTATACAATTGTTGGCTCCTAAAAATCTATAACGGCTAGTAAGGAGTCGAAGGGTCACCCGAGTCGATTGGATAGCATGGTTGAACAACATCAGCCGATTCGAGTGGGTTTAGCCGATTGGTAGCACGAGTAATTGTCCAAAGTGAATCGAGTGTACAAGGACAAGATTCAGGGAAGATGCAGAAACTTAGGCTTCAAGTAGGATGAGTCATCATGTTTCTAGAAGCTTTCCACATGCAAAAATAGTTAGTGGGATCGTTCTCATGGAAATAGGAAAAAGTGGTTGCGAGCTAGCCGATGCAATGAGGAACGGCTGAAACAAAACCTCTAGGATTTTGTAAACACTTGTAATGATCGGAGAACGTGGGGTGTCGCATGTTCCTTCCAACCGCTAGGTTGTTAGCCGATTTGCCTCTATAAATAGAGAAAGGGTCATTTGTAAAAAGACACACAATCAACCAATCAATCAAAATCTACAAATTTCCCGCATTTTATCTTTATTTTACTTTTTAGCACCTTGCTTTTCAGCCATTTAAACTCTTTATCGCTTTCTACAATTTATCTTTCAGCCGATTTACAGCTTTCAGCCTTTATTTTCTTTACCGCTTTTCAGCTCTTTACATTCCTTAGGAGTAGACATTGGTTCATAGCCAAATTCTTATTTCAACATCCTTCAATAGCGAGACACTAAGAACTTTTTGGAGTATATTAGGGTTCCATATTGAGGAACAGAGTCCCTTCCTCGAGCAATCATAGTTGGTTTTCCAGCCGACCACACGGCTTTCTGATCAACCGAAGCCATTTCCTAATTGACCAAATCTATTTGTGAACCGAAAAATTGGCACGCCCGGTGGGACTACTCTCGCTATTGAACAATTTCCATCACCTAATTACGACCTAAATTGGCGTATGGAATTCAGGTATGGAAAAAATGGAGTCTTCAAGCAACCGCAGATTCAGGAACCAAGGACAACTAGAATCAGCAGTCTCTTATCACCAGACGACAAGGAAGTCATATTGGAGGTCATAAGAGGATTCAAAGACTGCTTCATGTGGAACTACCATGAGATTCCTGGCTTGTCCAGAAAATTGGTAGAACATAGGCTACCGATTAAAAAAGGTTTTAAACCTCACAAGCAGCCGCCACGGAGGTTTAACCCCAAAGTACTGCCCAAGGTAAAGGAAGAGGTGGAACGATTATTTGGTGCTGGATTCATCAGAACTGCAAATACGCCGAATGGTTATCCAATATCGTTCAAGTAACAAAGAATAATGGACAGGTTCGGGTGCATACTGATTACAGAGGTCTCAATCTAGCGACACCTAAGGATGAGTATCCTATGCCAATAGTCGATATGCTAGTCGACTCGGCTGCAGCCAATGGGATTATCTCCTTTATGGACGGCCACTCTGGCTACAACCAGATCCACATAGCTAAAGAGGACATTCCCAAGACCGCATTTAGATGCCCAGGGACCCTCAGAATCTATGAGTGGGTGGTCATGTCGTATGGATTGAAGAATGTTGGAGCCACCTATTAAAGAGCCATGAAATCTGATCTTCCATGAGATGATCGGCAAGTTAGTGGAAGTTTATATAGATGATATGGTGGTAAAATCTCTCAACACCATGGCCCATGTTGCCGATATGTAGGATGCCTTTACCTGTATGAGGCGCCATGGCCTAAAGATGAACCTAGCTAAATGTACGTTTGGAGTTTCGACTAGAAACTTCTTGGGGTTCCTTATGCATAATCAAGGGATCGAGGTGGACAAAAACAAGGATAAAGTCGTCCTGAAAGCTAGGCCTCATACTAACAAGAAAGAACTTCAGAGTTTGTTGGGGAAGATCAATTTCCTCAGGAGGTTCATAGCCAACACGACAGGCAAACTCAAGGCATTTTCACCTTTGCTGAAGGAAAAGTGCGCCGAGGAGTTCACTTGGGGGGCAGAGCAAGAAGAAGAATTCGAACAGATCAAGAAATCTTTGTCCAAGCTGCCAGTTTCAATTCCTCATAAACCAGGAAAGTCGCTCAAACTGTATTTAGCTGCGGCGGAAGAATCCATCGGCTGTCTTCTGGCTCAAGATGCTGAGGATGGAAACAAAAGAGTCATTTACTAATTAAGTAGGAAACTACATGATGCCAAACTTAGGTATACCCCAATTGAGGAGTTATGCTTGTCTTTGTATCACGCTTTCACTAAATTAGAATATTATTTGTTGCCGAAAGAAGTTAACACCTTGTGCAAGATAGACATTGTCAAGTATTTACTCAAAAACCCTGTCTTATGAGGGACGTTGATGAAATGGGCCATAAATCTTAATGCCTTTGCTTTAAACTACATGCCTCTACGAGCAGTAAAAGGACAGGCTATAGCCGATTTCTTAGCCGAACACCCCATGACAGAGGTGGGAGATCCCTGGTTGGAAGTGCAAGCTTTTTTGCACTTGGAGTCATGGACCTTAGCCTTTGATAGGTCCAAGACAAGATCTGGAGCAGGTGTTGGTGTGGTTGTGAAGGACCCAAAGGGTCATACATGGAAGATCACACAACAGCTGCTAGTCGATTGTTCTAACAATCAGGCGATGTACGAGGCTCTCATCTTGGGATTGCATTTCTTGGAGTTCTCAAGAGCCCGGGTTGTTCACATATACAGGGACTCTCAATTGGTGGTGAATCAGTTAACGGGAGAATTCAAGTGATTGAACCCCAATCTGGTAAGGTACCATGAGAGAGCTCTGCAATTAATAAGAGGGTTTGTCGATGCAAATAACTTAGGAGCACAATGGCAAGGCCAATAACTTGGATCAGCATGCATTAGGATACAAATCCATTCCTAGTACTAACGAGCTCGAGATCCC
Source organism: Acmispon strigosus (assembly GCA_030819835.1). Classification (NCBI taxonomy): domain Eukaryota; kingdom Viridiplantae; phylum Streptophyta; class Magnoliopsida; order Fabales; family Fabaceae; genus Acmispon; species Acmispon strigosus. The sequence continues at coordinate 37,402,632 of JAUAMA010000007.1, forward strand.
ACTCATTGGTCAAGTAGACCAAGAGGAAGACTGGAGAAAACCCTTAGTGGACTATCTGCTAAACCCATCGGCCAAGGTTGAAGACAAACTTAAGAAACAAGCATTGAAGTTTGTTTTGCTGGACCAAGATCTCTACAAAAGATCGACTGAGGGGTTGTTGCTAAAATGTGTAGGCCCTAGGGAGTCTCTCAGGATTATGGGAGAAACACATGAGGGAATCTGTGGATCGCATAGGTCTAGGCCAAATATGAGGTGGTTAATACACCGATATGGATATTTTTTGCCTACCATATCTGTCGATTGCGTCAGGTACGCCAAAGGATGTGAAGAATGTCAAAAGCAAGGACCTCTTCAAAAAGTCCCTACCGAGGAATTACATCCTATCACCAAACCATGGCCATTTATGGGATGGGCATTGGATGTCATTGGTAAGATCCATCCTCGGTCCTATAAAAACCATGCATTTATCTTGGTAGCCATATATTACTTCACCAAATGGGTGGAACCTAAGGCATACCAGAATGTTCGACACCAGGAAGTGATTCGATTCATTAAGAATCGGATTATCTACAGGTTCGGAGTTTCTCAAACTCTTGCTGCTGACCAAGGTACTCCCTTCACCAACATTAAGGCTCATGATTTTTCCCAACGGTTCGGAATCAAGATGGTGCATTCGTCACCATACTATGCACAAGAAAATGGGCAAGCCGAAGCAGCTAACAAGATCATCATTCAACTGATCAAGAAGAACATAGAGGGTAAGCCGAGAGGGTGGCATGAAACGTTGCCTGAAGTCTTATGGGCTTACAGGAATTCTAAGAATAATGCAACGAAAACTACTCCTTTTCAGCTAACCTATGGCCAAGCTGCAGTCTTGCTACTGGAGATCGCAATGCCTTCCCAAAGGGTGGTGATACCAATTATGCAAGTGTACAGAATGGTACGATTCTAGTTGGGTCCTCCAGGGGACTACATTGTCAAGCTCCCATTGATTGCGATCCCGTCTAAGGTCGATATTAGTGGATAAACATTGGAGCTCACTAAGGAGACCATCATAGAAGTCTTACTCTTCATGAGAGATGTCAGGGGAAGAGCTCCAAGCTATTTTTCTGAGCGAGCTTTCCAGCACTCTTCTCTCAATAGGAGTCTCAGGGAGCTCCCTAGAGAAGTAACAATACACCAGATCACGATGGATAGAGAATAGGGAGCCATCAGCAACGATCGCGCTTGGCGGTAGAGGAGGAGATGGCGTTCTTCTTTTAGAAGCCGGGATCTTTGGCATTGGTTATGGGGATTCAGGGCGCATGGAAGATATGGCCCAGTCACCTTGGCTTCGCTTTAAGGCCCCAGGGGACAAATCGGAGCCAACAGTCGAACTCTCCCCAGTTATCTTCTTTTTCTTGGTCTGCTAACAGTCAAAGTAAGAATTGATAAGAAGCATATAGGGATCAAAAAAGAGGTAGGTAACTGAATTGACTTACCTTTGGCGATTGAGGATTGTCATGGACAAGCCGTTTCTTAAAGGACTCCTTGAAAGACTTCATGGAAACCAAAATGGTTGGCGGATGAGCTGATGTTCCATAGGACCGGCTGTAAGTCCTCGGGAAATCCCCAGCCGAGACCCCCTCGAGAGTTTCCGCCAGGGCATCAACATCGATGATGGGAGAATCGGCAGGCTCCATGATAAGAATAGCCATAAGGCAAGAATAAAGGATTACAGAAAAGAGAAAAAAGGAACCGCGCATACCTGGAGTGATCGACGGGGTCTTCTTGGGTTTCTTTGAGCTTTTCGAAAAAGGGCCTTCACAGTCAGGGTGATGCTAGGCAAGCTTCCCTAACATAAGGCCACAATCATTGAGAAAAAAGGAAAGTAGTGGCCAATGACCATCGGTTCACAAAGAGAGAAACTGCGTTGAGAAGAAAGAGGAACATCTTGTAGCGATAAGTGTCCATTTTGGCCACGGAATCCTGTCGAAGGAGAAGTCCCTGATCGAGCTCGAGAGCGCCTCGTGAACTTGCGAGGAATGCCATCGGAAGAGTGCGGAGGACACGGATGCCTTGTACCAAACCAAACTGTCAAGCGAAGCAGTTGGGAGCATACAATTCGGCAACATAATAGTTACTCTAGGACGTTGGTTTAATACCAGAGAATAACAACTGAACAGTGAGGATGCTTCTCTATCTCAGCACACGGTCAACCTGGGTCTCCTCAGAGTTGTCTTGAGGCCAAATGGGTGCGTTGCCCTCATGATAGGAAAAGTAATGGCACAGTTCTAAGAATTTCACACTCAGAAGGTAGTGATCCACATCAAAGACTGATGATCTCGGCTTAACATTGAGTTCGGCTAGGCAGTTCCTGAAGACACGACTGCTCCACAAACTAGCCGATGGGTTCTGACAAATATGAGGAAAGTACAACAGAGTCCACAATTGCAGAAACTAGAATGGTCCACCCACAACCTGTGATGCTAAGTTTCCTCCATCTCGGATGACCTGCAAGAGCTTGAACATGCTCTGATAAAACAAGGCCAAGAAGTCCGGAGACAAGGCAAATCGACCTCCGGATTTGACGGCTGAGACAAGATGAGTTGTTTCAGCTGTGATGGCAGCGGAAGAAGTACTTATGAAGTGCTTGCATAGCCAATACAGGAGAAAGGCATTATGCTCCTCTTCAGTGACCTCCCATCGGGGTCTTGCATGCTGTTGCAAGAAAGCATACTATTGACTAAGCTTTTTGTCAAATTGGATACCAAGGTCTTTCGGCTTGCCTGAGTAATCGTGTGCTGAAAGGAAAAAATCTTCCGCGGTGGAAGGAAGGCCAAGGATAATGACCACATCCAAGAGGGTAGGCCTCAACATGCCTGTTGAGAAGATGAACCCATTGATGGTAGTGGAGCAAAAGCCAGCAAAGCCGAACAAAAGATCGAGGCGATAGGGGATTTCATAAGTAGAAAGTATGATCATGTCATAAATTCCCCAAGCCTCCCAATCTGGCTTCTTGACCTGAGCAATCCGCTTGACCCATTGGGGATATTCTACGGAGACATCAGGCCAGTCGCACCAAGTGCTTGAAAATCGCCACAAAGAAAACTAGGGCTCATTAATGGGGAGCTGATGTTGGTTGCGAGCAAGGTAATTATCCAGAGGATCTTTGTCATTCTCGAGCTCTCTGGCAGCTGGTCCGAGAAGAAATTTTTTTGGGTCGTCAAGAGGAATCAAGGTCGTAATCACTGACAAGTGGGGAGTCTCTCGACGTGGCCGAGTCAATGGCGGTGGACCAGTTGCATGCGGGATTGAAATGACAATTGGGGAAGGTGGTCTCGAATCATACGACGAGGAGGAGTTACCTCCCTGAGAGTGAGAGCGGCTCTGCGAATCACTGGCGGAAGACATGGTGTATGGCGAAGTCGGAAGATCAGAGAGTGCATCTAGGGTTTCTAGGGGAATCCGGAAGAAGAGTGATAAAGAAGGAATGAACTGATGAGTGTAACGGCTTATCAAGGGAATTCGAAAAAAAATTATACGGAGTTTGAATGAGAACAGTTTCTACCTCGTAAGCCGCAAAACTCATCATTGCATTCTAATTCATCTCTAACGGATAAATCGAGAATGCAGGGGGCAATGTGTTGGCACATAAAAGTCTGCAACGGCTAGTAAGGAGACGAAGGGTCACCTGAGTCGATTGGATAGCATGGTCAAACAACATCAACCGATTCGAGTGGGTTTAGTCGATTGGTAGCACGAGTAATCGGCCAAGTGAATCGAGTGTACACGGACAAGATTCAGGGAAGATGCAGAAACTTAGGCTTCAAGTAAGATGAGTAATCAGGTTTCTAGAAGCTTTTCACGTGCAAAAATAGTTAGTGGCCTCGTCCCCGCAGAAATAGGAAAAAGTGGTTGCGAGCTAGCCGATGCAATGAGGAACGGCTGAAACAAAGCCTCTAGGCTGACTAGAAGAGAGAGAACAATGATACCCCACGATTTTGTAAACACTTGAAATGATCGGAGAACGTGGGGTGTCGCATGTTCCTTCCAGCCGCTAGGTAGTTAGCCGACTTTCCTCTATAAATAGAGGAAGGGTCATTTGTACAAAGACACACAATCAATAAATCAAAATCTACAAATTTCCCGCAGTTTATCTTTATTTTACTTTTCAACACTTTACTTTTCAATCATTTAAATTCTTTATCGCTTTCTGCAATTTATCTTTCAGCCGATTTACAGCTTTCAGCCTTTATTTTCTTTACCGCTTTTCATCCCTTTACATTCCTTAGGAGTAGACCTTAGTCCATAGCCAAAATCTTATTTCAACATCCTTCAATAGCGAGGCACTAAGAGCTTTTTGGAGTATGTTAGGAATCCATATTGAGGAACAGAGTCCCTTCCTCAAGCAATCGATTGATTAGGGAATCATATTTGGTTTTCCAGCCGACCACACAGCTTTCCGATCGACCAAATCCGTTTCTTAATTGACCACATCTATTTATGAACCAACAACATTGCATGATAAAAATTATATAGTATTAAAAAATTTTATCAATCGTATCTTATCGAATCTAATACAATGGAGTCTTATACTATCAAATTTTACATTATTATACAGCATACGAAACTGCCCCTTATTGTTTAAACGAACACAAACAGTCCCAATAAAATAATTAAAGGGATCGACATTTTTATGGATGATATATTATATTTGTTCAAGAAACGTATTGGATCGTCATCACACACGATCCGTACACTTTATTTGCCTAATTATCAAGGCTACAATATCTCTTTATTAGTAATAGAATGATCTTTCCATAGTCCTGATTTTGAGCCATCTATGGCACCGTTTGCACACTTAGCTGCTTAATTCACCCTGCACACAATCACAACCAAATCCATAAAAGTTAGAATAAATTCAAATATTCTCAAATGAGTCATCTCAAAAATCACTAACACAGTGTTTGGTATACAACTAAATTAATTAAATATTTGTATCAGTAATATAAGTATTTTATATCAATAAACATATCTCATAAATTTACTGTAATAAGTTTAAAATAGCTCACATAAGTACAAGCATTTATTTATAAACTAACCAGATAAACTTATTAAACTAAATGGAAAAGAGCTTATATATGTAATTCATAAGTTATTTTCATAATTTTAGCTAAACATTTGAATATTAAAAGTTGCCCACAAGGGCTAGCTCTCAAATGTAGGCAGAGTGAACATACCTCTGTAAAATAAACATGCATGAAGAGTCTTAATTGACAATTGTGACTAGCTAAATTCCCGAATTTGGAATAGTCGGTATCTTAAGAGTTACTTGGTATTCTAACTAACAATGTATTGTTGGTTTAGTGGTAAGCAGACCAGGCATGTAAGGGTGAGACCACAAGTGCAATCCTTGAGAAAAACATTTACTGTGAGAGATAACTAACTACAGTTTTCCGAATGGGTGGAGACATCCCTCAAACACCAAATAACTCTTCTAAATGCATCTAAATAAAATGAAAATTGGATAAGGAGGCTAGAAGATTAGACTTACTTAGAGCAATCAGTGGAGGGGTAAACTTTGAAGGGACATTTAGAGCCACATTTTTCACCAATTTCATTAACACGGTTATAGTCAATCCCAAGGATGTAAGCTGCTTTATCCTTAACGCACTGGCAAGCACTTCTTCGATCATCTCCATTCTTATAAGCTGCGTTAAGAGAGTGGACACCTTGGCAACACAAGGATGAAACATTCCCTCCAAACACTGCATAGCTTATGCATGGAGTCAGCCAAACTGTGACTTGGTCACATGTTAAGGTTGCTTCAGCGTGAGAACCTGCTATGAACATGCAAGCTATCACTGCAGAAAGCAATGCAACCTTAGTCATTGCCATTCTCAATCAATAATGTAATAATTGAAGAGCTTTAATTAATTGCTCAAGTTTCGTTTAGCTTGTGTGTAAGAGCTAACGAGCATGATGGGTTTATATATAGATGGATTCGTGTTAGGTTTGGCGTTAGAGCCAACACAAATGTGAATATTTCACGTATCTTAAGTTACGATGAAATTATAATTTACCGTGTTGAAATTAACGTGAATCAATGAAGCAGAATTTTAACACAATTAGTATTAATATGAATCCATGTTAAGTTTAACGATAATGACTACACATTTGAACGATCAAGGGCCTTGGAGAATTTTGGCAGTGACTACACGGGTCTAAGGGCTGCGAGAAATTTTGAGATGAAGACAAAATTGATTGGAGAAAATTCAAAGGAAGTCTCAGCATCTCACGGGTCTAAGGTTTTAGGTTTGAATTTTATATACGGTAAAAAATAATCGGAGAGCTAGTCCTGCTAATTTATAGATGTTCTCAATGTAATGAATAAGATTGTCTCATGTAAAGAATTAGATTGATTAATAAATCATACTAAAAGGTGGATATTTTTAAGAGTGTTATCTTTAATGTCATCTCCACTGATTCTCCCATCATGCCTTTTTTTTTGTATTTTTCCCAAAATACTTCTCTATCATTTAAAAAAAAAAAACTCAATCACGTGACTGTCACTCATTCTCAGCACCCACGCCACCCCACCCACGCCGCCCCCACTCTTCACTCTTCACTCTCACTCTCACTCTAACCCCCCAAACACCACACCTCCTTTCCTCACCATTCCGACCAAATACGACGTTTCTCCATCTCCTCTTCGACGCTGTCGTCGCCTCCATCACCACGCCGCTGCTATTCGGTGGCATGACCTAACAACCTTAATCATCCTGTTCTGAAAGAGGATTGAACAGAGAGAGCGAGTAAGATGTTAGAACCTTGTATTTTTTCGATCTGCAAAAAAATTGCACTTGTAAATGTGAATTTTGCTCACTAGTCGCACTTACAAGTGCGAAATTGGTATTTTAATTTTTTTAATTAATTCGATGTGTATCGCACTTGTAAGTGCGAATTTTGCTCCTTGGTCGCACTTATAGGTGCGACATTAGTGTATCACTCTCCCTCTCACTCCTTCTTCTTAAAGGTGCGTACCATCTGCACCTACAGACGGTGTGAACCCCACTCTTTTATTTAAAAAATGACAAGGGCATTGGACGTTTCACACCGTCTGTAGGTGCAGACGGTACGCACCTTTAAGAAGAAGGAGGAGGAGGAGGAGCAAACGATGGAATACACATTGAATTAATTAAAAAAAATCAAAATACCAATTTTGCACTTGCAAGTGCGACCAAGGAGCAAAATTCGCACTTATAAGTGCGATACACATCGATTTAATTAAAAAATTAAAATATCAATTTCGCACTTGTAAGTGCGACTAGGGAGGAAAAATCGCACTTACAAGTGTAATAAGCAAACTACAACTACTTCCCCTTCTCAACCTTAACCACCACCATACAAATAAGATAAGCAACACCAAAAACAACACGGAGGCGCCGATGGAGGGGCATTGGTAGATCTTGTGGTGCTGGAGGGGCAAAGGGGTTTGAAGGCAGTGGAGGCGGAGGTGGAGGCGCTGCCGAACGTGTGGCTGATGCGTAAGTTAGAGTGAGAGTGAACAGTATGTGCTCGGAGTGAGAGGGAGAGTGAGTCACGTGAGTGAGAGAGAGGAGTGAGTGTTTTTTTATATATGATAAAGAGGTATTTTAGGTATTTTGAAGGAAAAAAAGACATGGTGAGAAATACAGTGGAGATGAAGATAATTCTCTATTTCTAATTGGAACATAATTGTGTAAAATTAGACAAGAAAGAACGTCTCAGGAAACTTCAAAGAGGTAGAAGTTGCGTACATGAATTAATTGAGAAACTAAAGCAAAGGATAATTTCCCTATGGTGCACAACAGCCAAATTATATTGTGTTGTTGTTATTAGTAACGTCACGTTTATTTCGGAGCCGCCTTGATAATTGTAAAAATCAACGAGAATTTTTTTAACCCTTCAACGGCCCAGATTCTATTTGAGGAAAATGCTGAATTTTATCAAATGAAATGCAAAAATGAGTGGTTCTAAGATATGTGATGTCATTCTTTTCACTGATTTTTATATTTTGTTTAATCTTTTACTTCTATTTTTTATTTTTTCATTTTGTCAGTCTTTTTATTATTTTTCAAAAGAGTTATTTATGCATGTAGAGTTGGGTATATAGGTGCAAGCCTGCAGGCATAACCAGCAGCTTGCGTGGGTTAGAACCATGTAAAATATAGACTCGTTTAAGAGGTAGGTTTTTCTGGCTCGATCTGTTTGACCGCAAGTCAAAATGGTCGGATCCTAAACAAACTGGGTTGGTCCTTTACTAAGGTTTAACATGTGAGTATTGGTATACGGGCCTTGCCCACGAGTTAGGACTAGGTAAAATGCAAACTCATTTATGAAGTATATTTTTCTAACCGCCACTTAATAGAGGGCCTAAAACGTCGGTCTTAAATGGCTGGGTTGGGCCGTTACCCTACTCTATATGCATGCACTTGGTGTTTTTCATTCATTCCACATTCATAACATTTAGTCTAAACATGTTTAGTATATAAATATTAAATATATAGTATCAAATACCCTTATTTACAAACGTGTTGGTAAATTGAGGTCACAAGATCGAATCCAAAAAAACATTTATTGGGAGGACTGCTGCCCTATCCCACATAGGTTAACATATCAACCACATAAAAATTTACCCTTTTTTCATCATAAATAAGTAGCATTAGTGTATCTTTTCTTTTTTGGTAGATCATTAGTATATTTTTCAAGTACGAAATGTTAAAAAAGAACATACAATTTAGTAAAGGTTTATTGTTTTAAATTAATAGATCAATACATTGTGAACATCAATGTTTCAATAGAAAGGCCAGAATAATATTTATAAATAAAATAATGCATGTGTACAAAAAATTGTTTTAAATTAGATCGATTTTTAAAATAAAATTTAAAATTCGAACCAACCCACGTCAATAAAAAAAATATTCTGAATTTTAAATTTAGTTAGTCAACGTTTTCATTCTTTTATTAGATTGGTTGGATTCATCACCACCCCAAGCTTAGTGCTTCACCCAACTTAACCGCTTTTGTGAACCTATCATATCATGTGATACGTTGAAGGAAATCAGATTGAAGACACCCACAAGAGGTGTTTTTTTTGTTTGTCAAACCACAAGAGGTTCAAACACAGTCGCAAAAATAGGGCAGTCAAGCGTAAATGAAGGAGGCCCGAAAAAAAAAAACATATGAACCATAAATTGAAAACTCGAATACTCTAGATTAGTTAGTACTCTCAGAACTATGAAGAAAAAATAACGTTAGATTAAGCATTTTACATGACTACCAATCTACCATGGCCCTATCATGGAATCGTTGCCTGCTATACAGATGAACCAAAAAGCAGTATGTATCATTGATTAGTTTCTTTTATTCACTTTATAATAGATAGTTTAACACTTCATTTCACTTTATAATAGATGATTTAACACTTTATTTCACTTTAAAATAGATTGTACAATACTTTATTTCACTTTTTAGTTTATTTCAAATTCTTTTACTGAAAAAAAGGTTGTTTAAAATTTTTTATTCTTTATTTAGGTGATGCATACTTTGTACATAAGGTAAGACATTTAAAATTTAATCAATGAAGTATTATTGGTTAAAGAGTAGCAACAATAAGGTGAGACATGTTTTACATATAAATAAAGATTTTCTCAATTGAAAATGCTATTCATACAAAGTTTATAATTGTAGAAAAGAGAATGAATAGATTTAACCATACCGGTGAGTAAATGCAAATGATCAATTTTAATTATTTAGGTCCAAGCGTGAATTTTTTTGTTAAATAAATATTTAATGTCATGCCTATTGAGAATTTCTTATGTTCGTATAATTTTTAATCACGCTTATTTGTAATTTGAAATGATGAGAATTTTATTTTGGTGATTAATTTAGCGAGTTGTGATAGATTACAAAACAAAGTGTGATGAGTATACCACATCCCAAAGTAATATAAATTAAATGATAGCATAATTATATTTATATTAGATTGATTAATTTTATAATGAATCATAAACTTTAATAATTATTGGTGATTTGATAGGAAGAGAAGTGAAAGATTAGTAAAGAAAATTTGTGAAATTAAGTTGGAGATAGTCAAATGTTAATAAATTAGTATTCTATTATTAATTACACTATTGTATTTTTTATATTGAAAGAGGTTCTCGCCGACAGAATTGGAGCTTAACAAATGATGTGTTAAGGTTGGAAGTCCAGTTCAAAGGTTGTGTGAAGTTTGCACCAATAATTTTAGATGTCATAGCAATAGTGTAGAAGTAGAAATAAAGTTTGAGACATAGCCATGTGTTAATTTTATTTGCTTAGCGTATACCGTATACTATAGGAGTTGATGAATAAATTGATCAAATGCACATTGACTTTTTTTAAAAAACCACATATATGTTTGGATATTACACATATGTAGGATACCTCATCTTAATCTAAAATTATAAATTAAAAAAAAATCCGGGTAATGATCCTAGTATATAACATTCATTTGTAATATAGTACAATTCTGATCTCAAAAGTTGGCATGATTTCTTTAGATCTCCAGCTTCTCATTTGTAATGGTAAACAGATAAACCTGAAATTTAGATCGAATTTAATTCTAGCAAAATGCAGAATTTCCTCAATAAGTCAAATGCTATGCAATTTGTAGGCAGTTCTTAACAACGATACAATGTTTCTATTTGTACATCTATGTAATGCAACAATTTGTATGGCAAAAGTTTACACACGGTAGCTCCTAAAATGAATGCAAGTAAAACTATTAACACCAGCGACCTTAACTTGCCACGACAATTTCATGCACACATTATGACATAAGCTAGTTAAAGAAGAAGAATTGTGTAAGAGCCATAAAACTTCAGATAAATGTATGCTATATAAGGAAGAAACCGCACTAAAAGTCTAACCTTCAGATGAGACCCTGAAACCAAAATGCAGAGATGAATGAGAAGTGATTGAGTGGGCCAATGCAAGGACTTCAAGTACCAGTTCATCCTCACTCCTCGGTAACCTGATTGCATTAATGGAACCTGCAATCAAAACTGTCAATTTGTCATTTACTTGAATATGATAAATTTGTGCAGATACGAATATACTGAGCCTTCGGCAGACAATGAAGTATGAAATAGGAGGAAAGAGCCAATGAAAGACCACAAAAACCTTTCAACAAAGTCAGTCATCCAGGGAACTACAAGCTATCAATTAAGAATGTCTTATAATAACTCCCTATATCTATCTCTATTATTAATTTTGTAACTGACCTAGCCTTAAATCACCCACCCAAGCCTTGAGTTCAAACCCAATGACCCAGCATGCCCAAACCCTGCAGCACAAAGTGAGCGACCTAACATGTGTACATGTGGGATATGATTCAAATCCTTGGTCTCATTGCAAAGGATTTTAGCAAGTGAGCCACCTAACACCTTCAAACCTTTTACTACTGTATTTTTCTTTTCCATTGATCACATATTTATAAAAAGTTTTTAAAACCATTAATAACCAGTTCAAATTTTATCAAGCTTAATAGATCAATTTCCAAGGCACAAATATGAGCATATCTTTTATGTGAACAAAACATTACAATAAAGCAAAACTAAAATACAGGCAAAATCCAATTGAACAAAAAACAACCAAAAAAAAAGAACAAAATATCATTACAAGAACAAAAGCACCCAATTAGACAATGATGAATACAGCCATAATCTTAAAATAGAAAAAAATCAAGCAAAAAAAGTTCATACAAGTATATATCATCAATAGTAATACAATTTTAAAGGATAAATGCAATGAAAGATACCCCTCAAAATATATACATATGAAATGTTGAAAGAACTCCTTTGTGTCACCGTTGCAAGTTTCGCCACTTGTCCTTGAGATCAACCTTATAAAATAACAAAATCCGAGTTATATTAGAGAAACAAGTCCAGAAAGTAACAAGAAAAAGTATTTTGGTGAACAGATTGCATACCGCACTTCTATTTTCAAATATGTTGCTGTAAAAATTTCGGATTGTTGTCCAGTTTCCTTCTCCAAACCTGAAAAAGAAATATGGTGAATTAGATAACATGAAATCATGTACGAAACTGTAACTTAATTGATTAACTTTCAATTTCAAATGTAACTTGCATCCATGATAGTTCACTAGGAATTTCTAGTTTGACCAGCTTAGAAAAAGCACATACATTTTGACACCAGCCCTAAGTGTCTCCTCTTCCAATAAAGTCCATTTCATTTTCCTTCTTCTTGGCTGTATTCCTCGTGGCAAGTTATCAATTGAATCATCCCACTGCAAAAAGAAGGAAATAATTAATACGTCTGGCAAAGTATATAGAGTAAACCCTTGAATTAGACCCAACATTTACCACCGACTTTAAGTTAATCCCTAAACTAAAGAAACACGTCTATTTAAATTTTGATCGCATCAATCCTCACAGCGACCAAAATGAACGACATCATAAGGACTGGTATGATCAACATTTGAATAGTTCAAGGACTTAAAAATGATAATTCTTCACACTGGCGACCAAGTTAAAGTCGATGGTAAAAATTAATTTGGGGGTTCTCTCCTTTAGTTATAAATTTAGTGCCCACAACAGTAGGAGAAAGAACCCATCAAAACAAGATACTATTAACCAAGTCATTGATAAAAAAAAATTAACAGTTTGCCGTTCAACATCTATAGAATCCACAGGCCACTGCATATGGTATTTTAGATTGTGGTCCAGAACATTGTGGTTTTGGTGGTTTCACTACCGCATCGCAACAACAACTGCTGTCTCATCAACCACATTTTCTCATAATGGTTCATAATTTCAATAATTGCAGTGGCAGTTTAAACCAGAGGTGGCGGTAATACTAGTGAAAGAAGAACTACCCCTAGACACAGCTACTTTTTCCATAAAAAAAGTTATCTCGAAAAAGATCCCATCCTTTTAGATCAAAACCTGGTCCCTCGCTAAGAGATAAATATTAAAAATAATCTGCCACTGACTAAACAAATAATTAAAAACATGATTACCACATATGCTTGAGCAGTACTTCTCCGCTCCATTAAGTTGGCTCTATCAGCATTACTGCAATGCACAGAAGATTTCTTCCTAAGATCAGCATTATTAGGCAGATAAGGTACAATACTCCTGCAAACATCTGGATCTGGTAGATGTACATCTCCACTCTGGTTTTCAATAATATGTGGCTCAACTTTCATTGCCAAATCAGACCTTACAACTTCAGAAGTATGCAATGCATCAGGAAGAGGATCCTTGACCACTGCTCGTAACTCCAAAGAACTTGATCTAAGGGATTCTCGAACTTTTTTAACTTCAGCACTAGGCAAGGGATCATAGTTGCTACATTGTTTTTTTGGTTCCACTTTCTCAGCAGCAGAAATTTGAACTCCCATTTGGCATTTTTGAAGTACAGACTGCTTGCGTTTGAGCTGAATATTTCCTTTCTGAACTGCTAATGGGGACAGAAAATAGCAAAGAAAATGTAAACAACCCAATAACTGTAGGCATAGCAATTCTAGAACTGTGTTGTAAGAACTTATCATTGAAACTTGTTTCAGAAAATGAATGAACAGTTCATTTCAACATAGAAAACATTTGTTTGAACTTTAAAATGACTTTAATTGACTAGAGTCCTATAGTGGGTCGGGAATAAGGAATAGAAGACAACTACTTGGCTATAATTTACATTACAGAGACAGCACTGGCAAGGCTAACATAAGAACAAAATGAGAAAATGCTTTTGTGCTAGTTTCCGGTTAAAACTTAATAAGCCAGGCAATCAAAATCCTTCCACAGAGAGTGTGTGTACGTTGACTAATTTATAATTTCTTGGCTGCTAGATCAAACATTCATATATACATAATTCGATAATGTATAATAAAACAAATAGCACATAATTCCAAAAATGCTTGCAAGCAAAAGAACCTTGTCAATTGCCATCGAGATTTACAAAGCAACACTCAGTTTTTTCTTAAACAACAAAAGAAGAAAGAAAATCTGTAACTTTTCAACTCTCTAAGTGTTGTTTTTAAGGGATTGAAACAGAATATAAGGGCGTAGGAAGAAGAAAAAAAGAACCTTGGTCCCCCTTTGCAGGAACATCAACAGTATCTTCAGATTGCTCTTTGCCCTGATTTTCATCTGTCACTGTCACACCCTCCACGTGGCATGCACCATCATCAGTGTCATGGTCATCATTACCATCGAATTCATTCCTATCAGCACGCTTGGCCGAACACTCTAACCCTCCATCACCACGCTTCCTCACAGAATCATTTTCACAAACACCTTCGAGGCGCGACCCCTTCCCCTTCGACCCCGTCGCAATCGAGTCAAGAAACGAAGGCCCCATGATCTCCCATGCTTCCTTCAGGTACCCCCTGACCTCGACCACCGCGACCCACCTCGTGTTCAGCCCCGCGATCCTCTCGGAAACCCTAGGATCCCACAGCGCGGCCTCGACGTCGCCCCTCCACCGCTCCAGATCTTCCGAGACAAGCCCGCTCGTACGACCCTCCTTCGTCAACGCGGTGACGCGGCCGCGCCAGATTCGGCGGACGGCGGCGAAGTACTCGCCGGAGGGGTGGTCTGGGGAGGCGGATAGGTACTTGACGGTGCACTCGACGGCGACGGCGCAGTAGGCGCGGCGTAAGGAATCGGGGGAGGGGACGGCGTCGTTCAGGTGGAGTTGTTCGAGGAGTTCGAGGATCTCGAGGGCGGTTTCGGATAAGGAAGCGTTGATGAGGTGGGAATGGAGGATGCGGAGGAGGAGGGATTTCTTGAGGCGGTGATCGGCGCCGGAGAGCGGAAGGGCGGCGAGGGTCTTCTGGATGGTGGAATCGGGCACGGAGCTCCGGAGGAGGAACTCCAGGACCCACCCGGACACGTCACTGTCCATCTTTTTCTTCTTCCTTCTGCAATTTTCCCAATTTTCCTATTCTCTTTATCTATTTCGCATATTAGAGCAGAGGTAAAGACGGGTATGGTTTTACACTGTTGTCCTTTTTTCTCATTATTAAATCATAAATTTTTCTTTTGATTGGGTGAAATGAGAAATTGATGATTGTAATTTAGGAAGATCATAATTTGGTATAAATGTTTAAGTTAGATTTTAGGTAGTGTTTGGCCAAAAAAATTTTACTTTTAAATTATTTTTAAGATAAGTTGGGTCAAACACAATTTTGTATAAGATTTTAAGAAAATAAGTTTTTTTTTTACATAGAAAATATTGAAAAGTAACTTTTAAGTAAAAAATTAATTGAGGGAACTTTTTTCTAATAAGTTACTTTTTTTCACTTCCCACTGGCCACCACCACCGCCTCCGGCCACCACCACCTCCGACCACCACCACCGCCTTCGGCCACCACCACCACCTCCGACCACCACCGTCGTTGCTCCGGTCTTCTTTTCCGGCAGCACTCTCGCCAAAAAAAAACTTTTAGAAATATTTTACCAAACAACTTTTAACTTAAAAGTAACTTTTAAGTTTAAAAAAAATGAAAACTGGCAAACAATTTTTGCCTTTTTTTTTAAGATTTTATTGTGAGCTTTAACTTAAAAGTAACTTTTAAGTTAAAAAAAAAAAGTGGGTCAAACGCTACATTAATCGGATTGGATTGACCCGGCGAAACCGACTAACCAAGCCAAACCTACTAAGTTGGATCCGATTTTTTCAATGTTCGGGTTCAAACCGAACTAAATCAATGTCAAACTGGGGGTGATTGCTTCGATTCTCGTTTTAAAGATTTCAAAACCGATGAAGCGAATCAAACATGATAAATAAAGAAATGACAAAAGAAGGGGGGTTGAATTGTGTTCGTATTGAAACTTGATTTTCAAAAATGATTAATAGTTCACCAAAGCTTTTCATAAACTATGGCAGGGGAATGATTAATCAGAGTGTAAACGGTTTAATTCAGAGGACAGTAAGTGTGCAACAGTATAAACAGTGCAGCCAGTAAGTGTGCAAACAATACAAGTAGTTAAATGATTGGACAATGCAAGTAGTAAGTGAATGAACAATGCAAGCAAAAAATGGTTGGACGATGCGAGCAATAAAAATGTAAATGATGCAGACAATAAAAACAGCACACAAGAGATTTATCCTGGTTCACCTAAAATTAGTAAGGTTACGTGTAGTCCTTGGCTTCACCAAGATTTTCCACTATTCAACCCTGAACAATACAAGTATTAAACAACACTTCTCTCAAGTATTCAACAGGATTTCTCCCAGTATTCAACAGGACTTTTCAACAGGATTTCTCCCAGCATTAAACAGGACTTCTCCCAGTATTCGACAGGACTTCTCCCAAGCATTCAACAAGACTTCTCCCAAGTATTCAACAAGAATTCTCCCAGTATTAGACAGGACTTCTCCCAAGTATTATATAGGACTTCTCCTAATTACTTTACAAGAATTTACACTTCTACAAAGTCTCTTCAGAAAGAGTGAGGTAGAAAGATTAAGCACAGATAACTCTAAGTATAGAGGATATGACTCTCTAGGTATATACTTGAGTTTAGGTCAAACAGAGATGATTGGACGATAGGTTCTCTATTTGGGTGTGAAGGCTTGATAGTTTTTGACACTTAGGATCTTTTCACACTTGGAAGATTTTCTTCTCTTGAAGGTTTTGACACTTGAGAAAAGTGAGAATCAGAAGTAAGTAGATTGTTTGATAGCAAGTTCGGATTCTACATTCTGAATTCTTCAAGTCTTCCTTTTATATCTTCTCTTGAAATAGCTGTTGCTGAAGATGTTGAATGTGAGTCGCAATTTCTTCTTCCCGTTGCTCAACGGATTTCTTCATTTAATTTTCTTGATCGTTGAAAGCTTGGCATAGCTGTTTTGAGAAGTAGGTAACTTGTAGCAGATCTGCAAATTTCTTTTTTGGGTGTACTCGATGTTGACGCAAAGAAGAAATAGTGTATTTGCTCTTCGTCCTTTTACTTGTGTATCTGAACAAGGAATTTAATGCATTCTGACAACTTTCCTTGTCTCGAGAACAGAGCATTTAATGCTGTTGCAGAGAGAGAAAATAAAGTCGTTGATATTCTAACTTGTCACGTGATTCGAGCTCTTCTCCTCAGTTGTGCTTAACAACTGTAGGCAACTCATAAAGCATATTCTCTTTGAATAAAGCATATTCTGCTTAGAAGCCTTGGACGATGCAGTCTCTTTTGGTTGGGCGATATTTTCTCACTTCATCAGTTGATGCATTCTTATCCTGATCAGACGATATATTTGCATGCAAACGATAGAGCTTCTCCTTTGGACGATACTTCTCTTAGTTGATAGACGATGCTTCTCATTCTTGCTCTCAGACGATACATCCTTCTTTGTTCTTCAAACGATAGTTTTTCTACATGTTGGGCAATGATTGTTGACTTCTCTAAAGACAAAGACGATGATTGATTGAACGATGCTCTTTGCTTCTTGTCTTCGATCTATAGTTGTTCTTTGATTAGACGATGTTGTCTCATCTTGTCCTTAGACAATAGTTCTTCACTAAACTCTTCTTCTTCTTCTTTGCACGATGGATGATTGAACGATGTTCTTCTACATATATGACAATGTGAGCAAACGATATTTTTCCTTTCGTTTGGACGATAGGGAAATTTCCTGAAAAGCATAATACACAGAGTTTAGGAAATAAAATTGTTATCATTCAAAACATGATAAACGATCTAACTCATTTGAATCTAACAATCTCCCCCTTTTTGATGATGACAATTTTATAGAGAAAAAGGTTTTCTCTTCATCTCTATTCTCTCCCCCTTTGTCATTAGCAAAAACACAAAAGAAACTTTTGTAAGGGACTAATGTACTCCCCTTGTCTTTTCCAAAAAAATACTTCTCTTATTTTTAACACTCCTCCCATGTTCTTAAAATAGATATAAACATGTATCAGAGCAGAACATATACAAGCAAGTATCAGAGCAGATATAGCAGATGCATCAGAGCTTGATACTTAAAGCATATAAAGAGTAGACGATAGCATATAAACAATCATATTTCGTCTTCTCCCCCTAACTTTCATAGCTTAGCTTTTTCTCGTTCTCTTTCTTCTCCCCCTTAATAAAGAAAATGATAGTTCTCTTTCTCTAAATGATAGGGACTAAACGATAGAAAATAATCCCTTTTTGTGAGCGTTTTTCTCTTCTATCCTCCTTTCTTTTTCATTTTTTGCCATCTCTCCCCCTTAGTCAATTCTCCCTCTTTGTTCTTCTTTTTCTTAGCTCACTGCTATTTCTCTTCATCTCCCCCTCAGACAGACCTCTTCACTTTTTCTTTTCTTCTCCCCCTTTTTCTATTCAACTCACCTCATACTTTCCCTTTACACACTATTTCTTTTCATCTCTCCCCCTTTATTATTTAGCAAAACCATAAGCAGATAATAGAGCATATGAGCATATTCAAGTGTGATCATAGAAATTCGCATCAAAGCACATGATAATTGATACTTAGCATATTCAATAGATATAGACAAATGATAAAAACAAGTATTGGAGCAATTATTGAATTTAGCAAGTGTGAACGATGAAGGCATTTATCAAAATAATAGTAAATATGTCAAGAGAGATAGGGAAAAGGATAGTCTTATTGTGAGTTTTTGTTCCCCATAAGCTTTGTTGAGCCGCTTCTTCAATCCGTATAGAGTTGGGATTTTCTTCAGAATTTTCTTCAGGGAGCTTTGCATAGTTGTTTGCAGACGATGGTGTGAGCTTTGAAGTTATCATTAGTAAATGATTGCATCTGACGTCATCTTCGTTTGAATGTCATAGTGAATAGATGTTAAGAACCAAGGGTTCCTTGAAGAAGAAAAATTGAGAAATCGAAGATACTGAATGTTCTTTCTATTCTGATTAATTGAATGTTACAAGCTATGTTTATATACAGAGAGAAAACAAAGAAACAGATAAGATCCCGGATATTCCGGGTCAACATAATCGGCGTCAACATAATCGCCAGGTCACCTATCACACATGGACAGCTGACACCTATCACTCATAGATAACTGACATGACTAACTGACCAAACGATACAATTATGCATTCGATTAAACTTGGCAGACGATGCTGCCATACAGGCGATAGAATTCTAACTTATTCAGGCGATAGTATCAAACAATATAGACGATAAGTATCAGACGATACAGATGATAGGTATCAGATGATACTGCATTTCTCTAACAGCCCCCCTCAAACTCAAGGTGGATGAAAAGGAGCTGCCTTTGCAAACACATTGATTTTGGCCTTCATTGACGCAAAATGTTGAGGTGAAGAGAGGTTTTGTGAAGATATCAGCCAATTGATCCTGACCAGGAATGTGATACACAAGAAATGACTTATTTTGAACTTTCTCACGAACAAAGAAGATGTCTAATTCCATATGTTTGGTTCTGGTGTGCAAAACAGGGTTGTGAGTTAAGGCCACAGCTCCCATGTTATCACAATATACTGTAGGAATTTGGAAACGAATCTTTAACTACGTGAGAATAGACTAATCCAAAGAAGTTCAACAATGGTGTTGGCCAAGCTTCGATATTCTGCTTCAGCGTTGGACCTTGCGACAATCGTCTGCTTCTTGGAGCTCCAAGACACTAAGTTTGGTCCAAAGAAAACACATGAACCAGACGTGGAACGTCTATCGTCCAAATCTGAACCCCAATCAGCATCACAGTAGGCAGTCAAGGGCACAACAACTTTAGAATTGCAGGGCTTGAGAAGCAGACCATGCCTTTTATTTGATTAAAAAAATATCACACTTCTCAGCATGAAACCCCTTTGAAGTATGATATTTTGGGGGGCATATGTTAGCCTGGAATTTTTCGCTAAGTCCCAATCTGGTCGAAGACTACATAGCAGGGTGGTTTCGACCAAAATAGAAGGTACGCAATGAAGGCTAGTAACAAGTTTCTAATATTTCTACCAAAATGGTATGTTGAGTCGAAGTCAAACCCATGTTAGAGACAACTTCAAAAGGAGCAAGTGCTGAACTTGTTTTCGAATCAAGCTTCAGCAGGCACAGGAAGGCATTTCGACGGAGGTTACAGGCAGTTACTTAGAGCAAACGTGCATAAAGCAGTTCAGCAGACATGGGATGCGTGTCAAACACAGGGAATCTGTCAGTTACCTAGTAGTTGAAGATTGCAGCCTATAAATAGAAGAAGACATGCTAGAATTGAGGGTCTTTCGTCCACTTCACAACACGTCCGGTAGAGTTAATTCTCAAACCCCACTGCCATAAGTCCACGCGAACGCGACACAGTGCAACGGGAACGAGTCAAACGTGAGTCACTGAGTGATGTTCGAATGACCGAACCTTTACATTTCCTGCAAAACTCTTTATGTGTTCCTGTAATTTACTTTTTAATGCATTTTTTCTTCTTCTTTTGATTTGCCTTTTATTTACTTTAAATTCAGTCTTTTTTCTCTAAAGCCCTCAACCAGTTCGCTCGAATCACTTTCGACGGGCACAACGCACGCTCACTCCACTTACACCATTTCACGCACTCACAATTTACATATCCCAGAGCCCGTAAGAGGATCAGGGTCCAGCCTCTTCATCAACATTTGGATCCACTTGTGGATTTACTTGGTTTACCAAAAATCAAAGCAAACACTTGTACAACGTCATCCCGCACTGGAACTTGAACCACGTGAGTCCCACGCGCTTCCTACAAGTCATGCACCGGCTCGGCTGGTGCAGCTTCGCCTCCTCCGCGGCGTGTGGCGAAACAACCGGCTCCACTGACGAAGAAGTAGGCTCAAGCAATTTTAGGAATGAAAGTTGAATTGCTCTTTTCCACCGCCGGAGATGGCGGAGCGAGGGACTGGAATAAATGCACATGCAAATAAAAAAAATACATTATTGGTGTTAGTTAAAGAGAAGGGAAAGAGAATAAGTGAATGTGCAGCTCTTTGGTAGGGCTAATCGTTGATATAATTGATTAGTTTTAAAAGCAATATTTTTAAAATAAAATAGATTTTAGAAATATTTAATTTAGGTATAGATATTTTATAAACCACTGAAAATGATATTCATGAAAATTATAGTATTTATTTTGATTCATTGTTCTTCCTTTATCTTGTTAATTATAATAATATTCTTAACTATTAGTTTGAATAAATTTATAATATGTTGTTACCAGAAAAATAACTGCAATGTATAATTGTTCCTCATGAAATAAAAGACATTAAAAATATGATTTTGAGGAATCTTATAATAATGAGGATTGAATAACATTTATTCATATTCAATATTTCTCCTTTATTGTGTTTCCTTGATTGAAAATTATTTATTGACTAATTTATTTTCTTTTAAAATGTGTAATGTTGATAAAAGCTTGAGTCTTGTATGTACATTAATTCATGATGAATTTATATATATCAATATAACTATTAAACTTTATAATACGTATATATTTATAATTTTGAATTATTTTCTTATTGATATATATGTTACCATGGAATTCACAAAGCTCAAGTCTATAACATTATATATTTTTAGGGTTAACTAAGTAAATGATCCCTGAGATTTGGGAGGGATTTGTTATTAGTCCCTCGTCGGAGTAACTTTCAGGTTTAGTCCTTGGAATTAAATAACTAGTTCTAGTCATCGCCGGAGGGGTAACTCTCGCGCCCCTAATGATTTGGCACGGAGTGACGTAGCTCTGTCATGTCAATTAATTAGCTGACGTGGAATTTTTTCCTTTTTCATCAAAATAAAAATAAGTCCAAATCAGTGACTTTAATTATCAACACCAATTAATCCCTAAATTAATCTAATTTTTTATAAGCCCAAATTAATCTAATTTAATAAATCCTAACATTTCAACATTTTCAAAAAAAAAACACGCTTGAGCTTGATTCTTCCTTCACTTCTTCTGCGCTTGAGTTTTGGGGGTTTTGCTTCTTTTATCTAGAGCGATTGATTGTTGAATAGAAGATAAAGAAAGTTAGGGTTTATGATTCAAGTTGCTACAACGAAGAGGATCTGGGTTTGTGATTCTGGGTTTCTTTTCTCCATTTCTTCTTCCCATTTCCCCATTTTTCCTCCCCTTCTCCTTTTCTGTGATTTTGGGTTTGAAGATGACAATGAAAATGTTATAGATGTTGTTATTGGGTTCTTTTCGTTGATCTGGATTTTTTTGGAAGGTTGCGTTTTTATAAATTCAGAGAATGAAATAACGTGATGTTGATGATGATGTTTTAATGAATTCAGAGGATGAAATGTAGAGAAAGAGGTGGAGGAAAATGAAGATTAAGGGTCTGTTTGGTTTAAAGGAGGGAAGGGGAGGGAAGGGGTTTTAATGGAGGGGAGGGGAAGGGAGGGGGGGGGGGGAAGGGAGAGATTTTAATACTTATTATGTTTGGTTCATAGGAGGGGAATGGAGGGAAAATAACTCTTTTTTCGTTTGGTTCACGAGGGGAGGGGAGAGGTTTTATGATTAAATTACTTTTATACCCTTTATAAATTTACTTGTATTTAAACATGTTTGCATTTAATATTTTTCTATTATTAAATAGGGTTATTTTTGTCCAACAAAATGTTTTCCCTCCCATTCCCCCTACTTTTGGAGGGGACACAAAATTGAGTTAGGAGGGGTTTTGGTCCCTCCATTCCCCTCCCTTCTCCTCCTAAAAATTGAACCAAACAACTAAAGTTTAAAAAAACCCTCCCCTCCCCTCCCCTTCCCTCCGTTCCCCTCCAACCAAACAATACCGTAGGATTGGAGGTCGAGAAAGAGGTTGAGGAAGATGAATCTGGGTTTTTTTGTTGTTGTTGAGGATGAAGATGATGATGAATAAGATGTTGAAGATGATGGTTGAAGATGATGTTGCTGTTGAAGATAATGATGTTGTTAAAGATGATGATGCTGTTTTTTTTTTTTTTTTGGCTTAAATGCACTTTTTGCCCCTGATAAATCCTAAAGTTGCAAATCATACCCCACCAACATTTTTGTCACCAAATGTACCCCTTTGATTTTTTAAATGAGCACTTTATGCCCTTCCGTTAGAGTTCCGTTAGTAACTTGACGGAACCGATGACGTGGACAGTTGAGCTGTAATTAAAAAAATTAAAATTAAAATGAAAAATCCACATGTTTAAAAAAAAAAAGAAGTCAGTGAGTTAAAATCGAAATCCCTAATTCCCAAATTGAAGAAAATCAAATTGAGAAAGGGGAAGAGAGAAGACCCAGCGATGAGAGAGAAAGGAGAAGCTGAAGACCCAGCTCCGTCGAGGGAGGACAACAGGGACGACGCCGTCGCCCATCATACTGGTCGCGGCCGCCTTCGCTGTCGTTGCTGAAGAGACCATCGTTGCCGTCGTTGCTGGAAGAAGACGCAGCCTCGGTGCCCAGAAAGAAGTACCTGTTCGAATGGAGAAGGGAAGAAGAAGTGGTACGGACGGAGAATACATTTCTACCAGGCATCATATCGAGAAGCATTTGGCTCCACCTACATCCTCACATAGTCACACTTACAATACATTTCTATAAGAGAATTCCCCACAAACATGTCATGTACATAACAATTTATTATATCTGAGCCTGAATCTCTTGTCCTTTAAATAAAGAAGAAAGTTTTGCACAAGAATTCATTATGGTAGCAAAACAAAACTTAAAAGGAAAGAAGCCAAAGTGCTGCGTGTACTTAAAGAAAGACAAAGCATTTTGTTCTAGAGAATTGATTGAGAACCCTGCTAGCATTGCATTCCAACAGACAACATCTAACACAGGAAGTTTACCAAATACATGCTTAAACAACTCCATTTTCCCACATCTCAATGAATTTGAAAATGACAAACAAACCAAGATCTAGAAACCAAAAAAGCTCGCAGGATTTCAGGGACCACTTGCTTCCCCTTATTCTGCCTCGGTGAGCCTCTTCCTCGACCTACTACACTTCCTCGACCTGCTCGACCTCGACCTCCATGCCTTCCTCGACCTCGTCCTCCTCCTTCACGCGATGAATCAGTGCTTGGCATGGAGAGAATCGCGACTTGCTCTACAGCCTTGGGTTTCGAAAAGAACCACCGTCGAATAGAGCAACCAACGTCGAACTACCAACCACCGTTGAACTCTCACCACCGTCGAACACCACTCGCGCCGCCTGCACCTTCTTCTTCTTCTCCTCTTCATGACAGCTTTCTATCTATGGGAAATTAGGGTTGCAAATTGGGGATTTTGGATAAAATATAAATTCTGTTTGCATTTTACCCCTCCCACGTGCCAGGCACGTGACTTTTAACTCACTGACTTTTTTTTAAACATGTGGATTTTTCATTTTAATTTTAATTTTTTTAATTACAGCTTAACTGTCCACGTCATCGGTTCCGTCAAGTTACTAACGGAACTTTAACGGAAGGGCATAAATTGCTCATTTAAAAAATTAAAGGGGTACATTTGGTGACAAATATGTTGGTGGGGTACGACTTGCAACTTTAGGATTTATCAGGGGCAAAAAGTGCATTTAAGCCTTTTTTTTTGTGATTAGATGATGATGCCAGTGTTTTAAAACTCGCACCGGTGATCGACTCGGCCGAGGTGCTGGGTCAATGGGTCACTGGTCGGACCGAGGAGTCATGGGTCGGACCAGTTTGACTCGGTGTATATGAAAAAAATTTAAAAATTAATAATATCAATAACAATAACAGCTTATATGTCAAGATAAAAAATTACCCAACAACAAATTACAGATACCAACATCAATAACAATAACAGCTTATATGTCAAGATAAACAAGCAAAATGAAATCAAAGTATCAAACCTTGGAAATGGATAGTGCTTGACTCCACTGTTCAAGCAGGAAGAAGAAGGCGAGAAGCAGAAACGGAAGAATGACAAAGCAATTACCCAGAAGTCCAGGATGACGAAGGCACGAAGCAGCAAAAAAGGAAGGTCGATCGTCGAGGGACGAAGAAAAGGAATTTCGAGCGTCGAGGGAGGACGAAAAGAAAGGTCGAGCGTCGAGGGAGGAAGAAAAGAAAGGTCGAGCGTCGGTGTCGAGGGACGAAGAAAGAAGAAACGAGGTCTGTCTGTGCTGCACTGCTGCTCGATTTGGGGGGAATTACCAATTAGGGTTAGGGGCCAAAACAAGGCACCATGCAAAACGACGTTGTTTTGCCCTGATCTGGGGCAAAATTTTTTTTTTAGTGACGGGCCGGTCTAACTGAGACCGACCCGAGTCACCGGTCGGGTCGCACTGGTTTGATCCGGTTCATCTGCAGAATCGATCCGAACAACGACCCAGACCGGCCTTAGCACCGGTTACCGGTCGGACCGGCCATTCCGGTCCGGTTTTTAAAACTATGGGTGATGCTGTTGAAGATGATGTTTAGTGTTAAGTTGGACTACTTAAGGAGTTAATCAATTTTACTAATTAAAATCACTGATTTGGATTTGTTTTAATTTTAATGAAAAAGATAAAATTTCAAGTCAACTCATTAATTGATGTGGTAGAGACACGTCACTCCGGTGGTGCCAAATTATTAGGTGCATTGGAGTTACCCTTCCGGCGATGACTAAAACCAGCTATTTCTCTAACTCTAAGGACTAGACTCGGAAGTTACTCTAACGCTGGATTTATACCAAATCTTCACCAAACCTGAAGTACAACTTACTTTAGTTAACCCTATTTTTAAAATAAAAATATCAGGGTTTTAATGACATGGAATTCCTCATTCTCTAACCACTAGTTCAAAGTCAGGAAAAAAACCATAGTTCACGCACTAGTATTAACTTAATTTCAACGTAGTTGTTCATATAATGTCAAATATCTTATAATTGAGTTACAAAAAGTCATTTATATGAGGGATTTACAAATTAATTTTATAAACTTTTCAATGTAAAAATAAGACTTTTTTAAAAAATGTTGCATGTATTCTCCGCTAAGAAGCTGGGTAAGACCTCTATGAACGGTAAAACTTTCCGCACAAAGTATTTAATATAGTTGCATTCACATGGACTCAAATCCAATATATATTTTAAGTTAGGACAACCATGTGCCACTTGATTTACGTGTTTGGTTGTTAGAAATAACTCTCTAAATTTTTTTTTTTAATTAACGCGTTTTTAAATAATATTCCTTTGATGTTATAAATTTTCTAAGCTATAAATATTGGATAAAAAACTTAAATAGATTTAAAAATTTGTAAAAGGTCATAAGTTCACGCGTTTGTGCCTTCATTATATTAAAACAGGAAAATGTTTGTAATTATTTAAAATTCAACAATTAATAGTAGTTTTAGTAATCTACTATAAATATATGATATTAATCCATTATGAATAAAAAATTATAATCATTATTAACATTCATTAAAAGCTATTGAAATATATTTTGCATGAATTCATAGTGGATAAGATTTTTATATAGTCTAACCCTCGTACAATCTCAATTAAATTATCGTTGTCTACCGCCCCTCTAACCCGATCATTAGTTCTTAATTTTTATAGAGTAAATCTTCAATTTGGTCCCTGAAAGATCACACTTATGGCTGTTTGGTCCTTATAATATTTTTTCCATCTTGTTTGTCCCTGTAAGATTCGTCGTCAATCAATCCAGTCCCTGAAAGATTTTTCCATCAGGTCCTGGACAGAAAATGACAAATAAGCATTTTTTTGCCACGGTAGCTGTCCAACTCAGCTCCAAGTCATCTTTATAAAGTTTTCGAATCAGTCTAATTAGTCCTCACCTTCTCCCTCTTCTCTCTTGTATCTGAACGCCTTCATTATCACATCTTCACCATCTTCATCATCAGATCAACATCTTCACACTCCATCGTCTTCCTTCTCTATGAATCTTGCTTCCTGTTTATGTTCCTGATCTTTGATTCTTTTTCTTTGGACCTCACTTTGTCTCTGCGTCTCTCTTCCTCTCTCTGGACCTCGATCGTCGCCGTCAAAGAAGAAGCGGCGGTCGCTGCGAAAGAGCTCGTCGTCGGGTGGTTGTGGGTGGCTCGTCTTCTTCTTCTCCTTCAGCAAAACCCCATTATTCTCATCGATCTAGATCTCCACTTTGTTGACGTCTTCAATACCCAAGTCTCACCTTCAAAACCAGATCTAGACCGTGAAACCCAAATTGACAATTGGGTCTTTGATTCTAGCTTCAAAATTGGAATTTGGGGTTTGGAAATTGGTGTTTCCAAGAGGACATTTTTCACAGTTTCTTCAGCAGGTGGTGGTGGTGGGATCTAAGTTGGGTTGTTGGTTCTTCAGGCCATTTTAGTCTTGCTCAAGGGTGCTGGCGGCGGTGCACGACGGCCGGAGTGGCGAAGTAGAAATTGGACGAGGGGTTTTGTAGCGGTCACGACGAGGATCGTGATGGCGGTGTTTGTTTCCTCAGAAGCTGTCTAAATCGGCTATAAAACAGCGTTGCATGGCAACTGTAACACCCCAATTTTGAATTGAGGGATCACATTATAATTACGCGGAAATAAGTTTCGTAAAACCTCTCAAAAGGGTCCCTCATTTTTTTTTTAAATTCAAATTCGTCACTCAAATAAATATTTAACAAGTATTAACCCATAGTTAACATAAAATCTAACGGAAAATAAAATGAAGTATCAATAACATAAAATTCATCTAAGCATTTGAAATCAAAACAAAATTCCAAGTCATCTTCTCAACTTCATCTTCACTTCCTCGCCCCACTTCGCCTCTTCAATCTATGCTTCACGTCGTTCCTCTGTGGCGTTAAGCGCCCAGACAACATATACACAAGCAGAAAAGGGTTAACTTCGAAAACAGATATCAATCCACAATAATTAATAATTATTAAATATAATAATAAAACAAATCAGAAATAAAAATAAAATAAAATAATAGATAATTAAAAAGAACAAACAGGGCGGCACGCCCACTCATCACCTCAACATATATATATTATTAAATACAATAATAACAAATTGGAAATAAAAATAAAGTAAAATCAAACAGAACAACACAACACGTTTTTTTTTTATTTGAAACATCTATATTTATAATAAATTCTTTTCTCTTATTATGCAATTCACTCTAAAATGTCTACATGCATAGCTATGGCCAAATTTTCCCCGAAACAAGGGCAGGACAATCACGTGGGACAAGCACCCACCACATTGCCCTCGGCCTAATCCCACGGGACAAGCACCCGTCACATCAGAGCCTAAACAAAACCTAAGTAATGCATATGTTATGACTCAAGTGATTTCCAATATCATGAACAACAGTTCCCACATCAATCCAATGTAGTCATAATATCATATGCCAATACTTTTAATTTCTCTTAACATATGAATATGTTATATCAAATATTCACTTCAATTACTCATCACACAGTAGCAAGTGAATAAATCATGCAATTGATCAAGCCAACACGACAAGATTTTAAGAACAAATAGATTAATGGCAAACACAACGGCAATCAATTCCTAGCGAGAAGTTACCCTTACCTTTGATTATTTTACATCCACTTCAAGCCCAACCTTGAGTAAGACCCCGGAATTGAGTGTATAATTTCGTGCTCTACCTCGACACTCCAACGTCCGTCCTTGTCTCAGAAGTGAAGAGAATTTCGTGCTCAAGCTCTGGCTTTGGAGAGGAATTTCGAACCCAGAATAGAAACAGTTTCGGGTTAAAACCGAGCTTATAGCCAAGGGTAAAACTCAGGGATGGAATGAGAGGAAAGAGCTTACCGAGAAAATGTGGGAAGCCTCTGAAGGAGAGTGTTGGGGAGTCCTAGGCCTTCTCCAAGAGGAAACACAGAAGCAACGGAAAGAGGTAGCAATATGAGAGCACAGACGAGACTTGACAGCAGCAACAAAGGAAGTGGTTTTCTCTGAAAGTTTTTGACGTGCTAATGAGTGAGGAAGTGGAAAATAACTTCTGAATACTCCCTCCTATAAGGTGCACGAAATTTAGGGTCAAGTGGGAGGTTATGTTTCAACTCTTTTTCCTATTTTCAAGCAGCATTTTCCACTAAAATCTATTCTCTTTTTTTAATTTTCTTTTATTTAAAATTTGAATTCAAAAAGAGTGGAAACAAAAAGGAATGAGGGCAAGGAAATATGCTCTCTAACCAGCATATAGCACGCCCCACTAGCACACAACAAGGCTGACTTCTTCCTCTTTTTACTCCTCCAAAACAGAAAATGAATCTGGTCTTGATTCTGGTTTAAGTAAATTTTGTTATTTAATTTTATTAATCTCATGTAATTAAATTCAGAAGGCTTCTTCAAAAATAAGACAACATTCGCTCTCTACTCTTTAATTTCAAAAATGAAGGGGAGAATGATAACAACTTCTTCCTCTAAGAGCTTCGACACTAACAGAACGTATCTAGTCGTGTTTTCGGTAAAAACAATTTCTGTTACTAAATCCTTTTAATTATTTCTTCACAATAAATTTAAAAACTATTCCTAAGAACAACGAAATATTCTCTCTTCATTCCTCTCTAAAATTTCGAAATTAATAAGGAAAAGAAGAAGAAATAAAATCAGCTCTAACTAAGATTTGAATTTCGAATATACAGAAACAGAAAATAGGTAGAGCAAGAGAATATGCTCAGCCACATGGCTGAGTGGTGCGTCCCCCTTAGAGAGAAAATAGGGAATGAGGCTGAATTATTCTTCCCTTGGAAGTTCCTTTAAAACAGAACGTATCCGGTCTTTTTCAACGTTGAAATTCGTTCGATTGCTTTATTTATATATTTCTTTAATAAATCAGAATTTATCAGGGCATAAAAGAACATTCCTTCTTGTTCCAACCTCTCAAAAAATTCGAAATTAATAAAGGGAAGGAAAATAAAATTAATCCTACATTAGATAGGACTCGAACAC
Organism: Acmispon strigosus; assembly: GCA_030819835.1. Taxonomy (NCBI): domain Eukaryota; kingdom Viridiplantae; phylum Streptophyta; class Magnoliopsida; order Fabales; family Fabaceae; genus Acmispon; species Acmispon strigosus. Next base: position 37,432,491 of record JAUAMA010000007.1, read on the forward strand.
TAGCCTTATTAGTCAAATGTCTAAGTCTCAACCACTAAACCACAACTCATTTTATTATAAATCAAGAAAATATATTCTTTAATCAAGTACCAATCAATCTATTAGGATTTCATTCATATCAAATCTCAAAAGACAATACCAACAAAATATAATTCGAACAAAGGTCTAACAGGGACTAAAACTGGACTACAGAATAGTTCAGGGACCAAAGCATAAATAATTCATACTTCAGGGACCAAAAATATAAATACCAAAAATAGAGGGTCTTACAGCAACGGTGCTGGTAGCTGACGATGACAGAACGACGGTCTGAACCATGGGGTTTGTTGTGGACCTCATGGGAGTTCCAATGGTGGTGGTGGTTTCTCCAAAGGACTCGCGGTTTGGCTGGAATAGAAGGGAGAAGGCCGTGGTGGTGCGCTTTCCAGAATGGTGGTGGTGGAGATCGATCGAAGGAACAATGGTGGTGAGGTTTGGTGGTGGTCTCCCATGGTGATGGAGACCGTGGGAGTGGCGGTGGTGGCCGATCCGCGGCTGTCTTGGAGGACGGAAGAAGAAGAAATGGAGAGTAGAAGAAATAAGAAGAAAGATGTTTCAAGGGACCGTGGCTGTCTTGGAAGAAGAAGAAAGAATAGGAGGAGTACACGTCGGCCGCAAAAAAAATGCTTATTTGTCATTTTCCGTCCAGGGACCTGATGGAAAAATCTTTCAGGGACTGGATTACTGACAGCGAATCTTTCAAGGATAAACTAGATGGAAAAAATAATATGAGGACCAAACAGCCATAAGTGTGATCTTTCAGGGACCAAATTGGAGGTTTACTCAATTTTTATAATTAATAGCTAGAATTAATCTAATAAAAAATAACTTATTAAATTAATTAATTATGACAATTTATTGGTGCAAAGATACAGAGAATATGAAATCTTAAATTACTTGAATATGCCATAACTTTTACATCTTGAATTTCATAAAGGCACATGATTCTCTATATCTTCTGTGAATGGAATGATATTCATAGTGAGATTTTACAACACAAATCCAACTGCCAGCTACCAGCTTGTGAATGGAATGATATTCATAGTGAGATTTTACAACACAAATCCAACTGGCAGCTGGTAGCTGGCAGCTGGCAGCTGGTAGCTGGCAGCTGTCAGTGCATATCATCGCAAATCAGACAAGGCATGTCAACTTGGCCTCTATATAAACGAGACCATTCATGATGAAAGAACCACAACAAACAATTTTTATTTTCAATTTTCTTTTTGTCATTTTTCTCTGGTCAGCGCCATGACTAGGAGAAAAGTGAAACTTGCGTTCATAGTTAATGACTCTGCAAGGAAGGCAACATACAAGAAGAGGAAAAAGGGTTTGATGAAGAAAGTGGATGAACTAAGCACTCTTTGTGGAATTGAAGCATGTGCTATAATTTATAGCCCCTTCGATCCTCAACCTGAGGTTTGTCCATCCGCGTGGGGGGTTCAGAAGGTGTTGGAAAGGTTGAAGACAGTGCCCGAATTCGAGCAGAGCAAGAAGATGATGAACCAGGAGACTTTCCTAAAACAAATGATCCAGAAGGCAACAGACCAAGTGAGGAAACAAAGGAAGGACAACAGGGAGAAAGAGATGAACTTGCACATGATTCGATGCATCAATGCAGGGAAGGTTCTGCCCAACATGAACACAAATGATTTGAATGATCTTGCGTGGTTGATTGATCAAAACTTGAAGGAGGTCGACCAAATGTTGGAAACAATGGACAAGACTGTGACTCCAATCCAACCCCAAATGGCACCACCACCAGCTCTTGCAGTGGCCAAAACTGAAGAAATGACCCCAGTCAATGATGTCCACGGGTTGGTCATGAATAATGCTGATGCCATGCAGAGGCAGTGGTATGTGGACTTAATCAATGGTAATTATGGGAATGAAACAGTGCCATTATTTGGAGATGTTAATCTCCAAAATGGACTAGTTTAGCCCAACCCACAACCTTGCAAAATGATGTGCCTCTTAGCAATGCTTTTAAGGGGCATGCATGATTTTTCCCAATTCAGTTTTATGATTTTTGTTTTTACTGCTTTTCTGTGTAGATGTGAAGACAAAATATTAAGCCATTACGGTCTAGTAGTCTTCACATTTTTATTTCCTACAAGCAAATAATTCATCATGTGCAGCTTAGGCTCACATGTTTATTTCCTACTTCCAAAATATTGTGGCTTTAATATCAAAGTGTAATGTTCTGGATGTATAAATAAAGTTTCAATTTGCGTGATTGTTTTATGCTTTTTGTATCTAAGATTCGTCAACAGTGGTTATCTCCTGTGTCGAAAAGAAATGAAAAATCCTTCTTTTATTTCAATGTGGATTTCATAATCTCTCAAGATCTCGACTAATTGGATAATAACTATAGGATACATTTTGATTATGGTATCGTTATTTATGCAACCAATTGCACACTGTGGTTTTTAACACATGTCCTTATTAAAAATTAAGGGCTTAAATGCACTTTTTGCCCCTATCGTTACACAATTTGCGAAACGTACCCTCCGAGTATTTCTGTCACGAAATGTACCCCCACTATTTGACGTGTGCGGTGTTTATCCTTCCGTAAAAAAAGGAGTGACATGGTTGTTAAATGCCACATCAACATCTTGCATGGCGTGACACGTCATTATTAAAAAATCAGAACTTGGAAAATGTGTTAGGGGAGATTTGAACCCATGACATGGGAGTGACAAAACACTTCATTTGCCAGCTGAGCTACCTAAATAATTAATATGATTGTCAACAGAGTTATATTTATATTACATATCTTCATCATTTCCAACTTCTCCTTCTTTACCATCTGTATCAATATACCCATCCATTCCTCGCATTCAACAGCATTCAACACAATTATATTTATATTGATACAGATGGTGAAGAAAGAGAAGTTGGAAATTATGAACATATTTAATATAAATATAATTGTGTAATTATTTAGGTAGCTCAACTGGCAAATGGAGTGTTTTGTCACTCTCATGTCATGGGTTCAAATCACCCCTAACACATTTTCCAAGTTTTGATTTTTTAATAATGACGTGTCACGCCACGCAACATGTTGACATGGCATTTAACAGCCATATCACTCATTTTTTGACGGAAGGGTAAACATCGCACACGTCAAATACTGGAGGGGTACATTTCGTGACAGAAATACTCGGATGGTATGTTTCACAAATGTGTGTAATGATAGGAGCAAAAAGTGCATTTAAGCCTATAATTTAGGTTAATGTCCCTTATGTACAATAACAAGGACTTTAGAAATATATGGCTCTTGGATTGTTTTTTTTATTTGCCTATTGTTTATGTTATTAAAAAAAACCATATTCTAAGAAGTGGCTTGGACATAATATGTCCTGTTTGTGGCTTACATTGGTTAAGCTGTTTTAGTTTACATGATTGGACTAATTAGTAGTTAATATTTAATATATTTGTAGAATTCCGGGTGTGTTTAACATGTCTTTTGTATTTATAACAACTTGAGTCAATCTCATTGGTCCAACTTGTATTATATATTTAATATTTAATATTTTAATTCTTTACATGCTCTTTTTACTATGTTGAGTTATTAGACTACATCGCTCCCGCGTTGATTGCTTGAAATTCAATTGTTCTCAAGCCTCCAACTCAGATACTTATATCCTTCAATTGGAAATTATAATTTGTTAGTGCTATTCTATTGTTTCCTGTACTTATTTGGAATTTGCGAAATTCCTAAAATTGTAGCTTCTAGGTAGAAATGGTTATAGGGCTATAAGGAAAAATTTGAGGAGTTGCTGATTCAAAATAGATTCAAACACTATGAAGATCATGAACATGTAGACAGAATAGATTCAAACATTTATATCATATTATTTCCTATCTTAATTGACATGCCTAAATCTGATATTTGACTGCTATACATAATAATTAACAATTATATCATATTATTAACCGTATAATACTCTAACAATTTTTATATTGATCCATATGTTTAATAAGAAAGTTCAATGTAGGGTGTTCGTAATTTTCAGATATGTACCAAAAAAAAATTCAATCCATATTGTAGTTTTGGGCTATAATATATATGTTTCAAGTTTCTTTTGTTTAATATATATTGATCCAAATGTTTAGTAAGAAAGTTTAATAAGAATAGCATAAATCAATTTTACTATGAAATGGAACAAGGTGTGGATTGGCAACAGATTGAGTTAAACACTCTCTTGCAGTGTGTTATTGTTGGTTAATGAGATATTTTATCAACTCTACAATATGCTCTACAATGCACTAAATATACTAGACCTTTTAAGTTATTACGTAGTACTAAAGTAGTATGACGGTTTACCGTTATAAATTAGTCCTTTAGTGAAAAATTATATCTATCTACACGTCTGTCGAACAGGGTTCAGCAGGTCTTATAAGGTTTGCAACAAAGAAGATTTCACATAAAATGAGTACAAAGAGATTTTGTTGGGAAACCTTTCATATTCAAGATAAAAACCGACAACAAAACGAATGGAAAATATATAAAGAGTTTTTCCGTGTTCACCATGTTTGATGATCAAATGTTTTAACACAAGTTTTGAGCTAAAAAAGGTTTGTAGAACTCCACGTACTTTTTTGAATGAGACTAACATTTTATTGTTGACTATAACTATAATTTTATTTATTAAGTAATTTAACGTTCCATTTATTACCTATATTTTTTCTAGGATTCACTGGAAATGGAAATGTGCAGTATTGAAGCAAATGGTGAACAATCAGTTCAAAAGCAACATTCTGATGTCGTAAGATATTTATTTCCTTTGTTTGAACATGTACATATATCTATGTAATAATGGTAACATTTTGATGTGGTAAGATATTTATTTGTACTTGCAGACGGGATATTTCTATTACAAGTGAAAATGAATTTGACATATTATCTCCATTTGGTGTTACTCCTATGAAAATAATTTCGGATCAAGATTTGGATTGTATTGACGTAATAAGAGATTCACCCGCACAAGCTTCCTCAACAAAAGAGTTAAAAAGTGTCAAGATAGAGAAATGAAATAAGATCGTCATTGTGTTCAAACTATTGGTGTAATAAGTATTTTATGAATGTTTTTCTAAATTGGTTAAAAACTTAATTACATTTTTTGGTATTTGTATGACATAAACTTTAAATGAATAATTTTAGTATTAGTTATTGCGTCTATTTTGGTTTTACGGTTGTGATATTTATTTACTCTGATATATTATGTAATCTTACGCATGTTTATAAATGTTGTAAATTTTTTATTAAAAATACCCGCACATTGCACGGGCTACTTACTAGTGTAAAATATGCCTCGGCATAATTTATTCCAAAAAGAGTTCATTACACACAAGGTGCCAAAAACACAGGAAATAGTATAGATAATGTGTTTACTTCAAAGTTTGAAAATGTTTTTAAAGAAAATATTTTCGGAAACAAGTGGAAATATGGAAATAAGAAATTTGTGTTTTCTAACGAAACTCTACACTTTGAGAATGAAAATTTGAAAATACAGTGACAATTTTGTAAACTAGTGGAATTTTATTTGAAACAGATTCTAACGTCTTGCACTCATCTTCTTGCCGCGAGTTCAACCATGCAAGGCTTACAAAAGAATTGAAATAGTGGTGGGCCCATTTATACTTTGCACTTTATAGCGTTACAAGTTGCATCGATAAAAATAATTTATTTGTGTTGTTTCAATTTGTTTTAATGGGACTGTAGGATATATTCATACTTTTAATAAATATATATTGCATATGTATTCTACATAAATACATTAACATTTGCATTGTAAACAACTATATTAACACAGTAAAAAAGTTTATATTAACTACATATGTAACTTAAAAAAGCAATAAACGTAGCACAAAAAAACACAATATACTTAAAACCTTTGATAAAAAATATATTTATCTTTCTATTTAAATATATAAAAACTATTATCATTGTTACTTTTTTTTCAATTTATATAAACAATATTTCATAAATTATTCATTAATAAGTGTATAAATATATTTTTATTATATAAAAAGTTATTTCATAATATTTTAGAAATAGTTGAATCAAACACATTTTCAAAAAATGGAAAACAGGAAGTTAAAACAAACATGTTTTCAAAATGTTAAAAATTTGAAAAAGAAAACCATTTTCAGAAAATAGAATTTGAAAATGAAAACAGAAAATGTTTTCTCAAACCAAACAAGCCCTTATATTCCCATGAAAATGAAAATTACCTTTGAATATAACTTCCCACTTCTACCATTTCAAAACATGTTTTTCTATTTTTAATTATTTTGTAGAACTTTTGAATTAAAAAAATTCAAAATATTTCTAGGAATATAAATACCTACCAAACACATGTATTCAATTTATCTTGGAATAAGTTTAAAAAAAAAAATTATCTTGGAATAAGTTATTCCTAAGAATATAATTTCATACCTCAAAACAAAGTTCCCCTAAGGGTCTTCTTGTTGGTCAGGAAATGTTAAGGCATGATAGAATAAAAAAACTTGGATAAGAGCATGATAGAATCTTATCTTATCTTGTGCTTGAGATGGGCAAGAGAATGCAGGATATATAATGTTTGGGTTCGTTTGGTGACCAGGATAAAGAGACATTATAGGAAAATGTAATCTTATCATGCTATAATTTATTGTCTGTTGCGTCAGCAGGTTAGATAATGCAATCTTGTCCCTTTTCTTATCATGTCCAATTGTCCATCAGGTGTAAATTTGATCCTGGGGGGTTAGGAACCAGCAGAATAAAATAATAGCTTTTTATTCCTTTTGAGTAACCTAACCCCAAACTAAAATTATTTCAATATTTTTATTTTTATTATTATTTGTAATATATTAATTTATGAATGTAAAAATACTAAATTTAATAATATATTTATTTTGTTATTTATTGATCGCTAGTTGGTACTATAAAGTTAAAATTATTTAGTTACTCATATAAATTTAATTAAATAATGAACTAACTTATACATGTTGAAATATTAGTCTTATTCATATATAAATAGACAATTTTTTCCTTATCACTTGCTACTACTCTGTTAATATTATTTCATTACTTATATTATAATAATAAAAATATAAACTAATTATTAACTAACACTATAATAGACCACTCACTTGAAAATATTGATTAATTAATGGTGAATATGGACTAATTTTCTCTTATCATCTACTATTTCTTACTCAAGACTAATTATAAATTCTAAATTATTTGTAATTTAAATATAAACTAATTTTAAAGAATGAATAATAATAATATTTTTAAATTTAAGTAATTTATTATTTATCATTTGCTACTTATATATTTTAAAATTAAATAGACTAATTAATAAAAAATAATTTTATTTTGCCTAATTTTAAAACGTGTATAGACTCATTTATAAAAGTAAAAAATAATACACTAATTACTTTTTAAATTTATTAATTTAGAAAAAATTAATTTTTTAAAATATTTACTTTCATTGTTTTTATTACAACCTATCCACCTCAAACACATGATAGGATAAGAGCTTATCATGCTCTTATCATATACTGCCCTATCAATTTTCTTTTCTTATCCTGATCACCAAACGTGACCTTAGTCTATATTTAAATATTTAAAAAAATTACAAAATCATTAGTTATTTTTTTGAAAGCGCAATTTTGTTAATGAAAGAAAAAATGTACAAAAATATCCAACCAACCAGCCACAACAAAACGAGACAAAGCAAAAAGGAACACCTAGAAAACCTACCCACCCCGCCCTAGTCACAAAGACTCGGGTGATTAACCTTTATTTGCTCCGCTAACCCCTTAATAATGAGATCTTTACTCCCTCAAGCCTTCCGCCACCCCATATAATTTTCAAAGCCAAGTATCTGATCTTCACTCCCTCTATAATTTTTATTATTATTATTATTATTATTATTATTATTATTATTATTATTATTATTATTATTATTATTATTATTATTATAACATTAGTAAAAAAAATGTTTAACTAAGAACTACCAAGTGAAAAGGAAAATTTATCTATTTTTAAATGATCAAAACTAATATTTTCACCATTTATAATTTTTTCAATTTTCTAATTATATTTATATGAGTAACTAAATAATTTTGAGGCAGAGGTGAAGGCAACTAGACATGCCTTGTTTTTTCGCAAGCAGTTTAATGTGCGACACGTGCTCATTGAGAGTGATTCTGCACTGTCTGTGGGGTGGGTGACAAAAATAAGGCTCACCGACCATGAAAACTTTTCCTTGATTTGCATTTGATGTATTTCCTCAGTAAGGAGATTGATTGTTTTGGTGTTACTCATATCTATAGGGAAGCCAATTTTGTGGCTGATTTTTTGGTTGAGACAGGGTGTGAGAGGATATTTCGTTATGGGAATGTTGTTGTTAGCCTTGTTTGTTATTTCGTAATCTCACTTGAGAGGGTTGTTCTCAAGTTTATTGTTTTCCAATAATAAGAATTTCTTTCACTTAAAAAAAACTAACTAATTTTAGCTTAACAGTAGCAACTAGCACTTGAAGAATATAAAAAAAAAATATTTTTAAATTTATAAAGTAATATATGATAAATTATAAAAATATAAAGGCCTAAATATGTTTTAGTCCCTGTTTTTAAAGTGGAATCTAAATTGGTCCCTATTCAGGAAGATGGTGGCGTTGATGATGTTGCAGTTGTACGGGGTGGAGAGATGATTGATGCTGTTGAGATGGGTGTTGAAGATGGTGCTGATACGACGGTAGAGACGGGTTGTCCCAATGCTCATTTCGTTCGTTTTGTTGATGGTCCAGGAGATGCCTATCAAATTTTCATTGATGAGAAGCTGAGATTCGTTATGACGGTTGATTTGGACCATATGGATTGGAATGCGCATGAGGCTAAGGTATTTGGTGCTATCTCAAGGGATTTTGATAGGAAATTGCATGCTTTATGGGCTCCTTTGGAAGTCTCTCCTTCCATTGGCTTCTTGGATTGTGATAGTGCCGATTCTAGCTCTCTGTTCGTTGTTCGTGATGCAGGTACCCTCGAATAAGATCTTATTGGTATGATCATCCCTGAAGTTAATGGGTTTAGTGGAGGTTCTACTGATTTGGACGCCCCTTCCATGCAGACTGAAGTACCCTTAGATGTTATTTTCTCTCATTTTAATTATTTGACACGAGAGGGCTCTAATGTTGTGCAGGACGTTGGTGCTGCAATAGAGGTTCTGATCGTCCGGTTCGGAGAGGCAAAGGTTGTCTAATAAAAGTTAAGCATGGAAGGAAGAAGAAGGAGTTGCATGTCTTGATAGCAGAGGACAAGGAGCTACCGGTTGTTTCTAAGGCATCACCCGAGGGTGTGGGTTTGGCGCTCTAAATGGAGGATCTCAATTCTGATTGCGTTTTTAAGCGAGCGAGGTCTATGTGGGAGACTATTACATTTTGCGGTCTTGTGTTTCTAGGAACGGAGGAGCAGGCGGTCCAAGCCTGTGTGGAGCATCTTAGAAGAACTGACCCGGTGAGGTATGGGGCGCCTCAAGGTCCTGCCTGATTTGACGGCTTTGTGTTTTTGCATTTTATTCATTTTTGTTGTTTCTTGTTATAGTCCTTTTGTTTGTATCGTTGTTACTTTGGCGCATGATTTAGTTTTAATGTTGCTTTTTGCTTATTTAGCGTTGACGTTGTATTGTGACCTTTGTCGAAAGAGCTTATTTATCAACCTTCTTTGAATTCAATAAATTTTTACTTTCAAAAAATATAAAAAATTCATTTGCAATAGATCTCTGACATTTTATTTTATTTTAAATCAACCCAATTATCAATTTTGCTCAATCATCTTTCCTACGTGTCATTTCACTTATCCTAGTCATAATTTTTTAATCCTAAATGTTTATTTATTTGTCGCTCTCCTCTTCCCCCTTCACCATCTTCCTCTTCATCCTCCCATCCACCACTACCCACCCACCATCACACTCACCATGTTCTTTACTAGGCCACCATGCTCCATTTGACCTCCACATTCTTCCCCAAAATCAACCCACCATTGCCTCATTCCTCCAAGACCCATCATGTTAACAGACTCTGCACCTTCTTCCTCAAAACCATTTTTCTTCAAAAGCTCCATAGAACAAGCCCGGTTGCTTCTTCAAAAAACATAGGCATAGCCACTCCATTCCAACTTAAATCCCATTGAACTAGAACCTCACCGTCACCGGATCCAAACCATGAAACCCACTGAACCTTAACCTCACGCGTGAACTGCTACAAGCTTTTAACCATCAAAGCGAAGCGGTAAGGTACCCATTAGATGAAGTTGGAGATAGTGGCAAAAACGAAGAAATGTTCGAGTTTGATGGTGAGCTTAATGGTACATGCTGCTTCCTTCTCCCCTACTACTCCTATCTCCTGCTTCCATTTCTTCTTCAATTCCTGATTTCTTCGAATTGGAAACTAGACATTCCCCCTTTTGGTTTTTGTCTATTTCGCATCTCACTCCTCCTCTCCACTATACATTCATCTTCCTCATAATTTTTTCCTCTAAAGTGAATTTGATGATGAGCTTTTGCAGATATAAAATAGATAGTGAGACGATGAAATTGGAGGAAATGAGGTTAGGATTCTGAATTAGGTCAAGGATTGATGGCTATGGTGTTATTGATGTAGGTTTAGGGGGAAAGCAGAGGGGGTGGTTAAAAGGGGAGGTAAGATGTGGGAGGATGTCTATGGTGTTATTGATGCAAGTTTGGTGGAGAGAAGTGAGAGGTGGTTGAAAGGGGAGGTGAGATGTGGTGGGTGACTATGGTATTTTGGAAGAAGAATGGCCGCATAGCGGGGGTGGGAGGAGGACAAACATTTGTCTTTCTGAGCTCCTTGCAACAAGATGAGGAGGTGGATGGTGTTAGGTGAGATGAGGAAGAGGAAGTGGATGAACAAGGGGGCGGGGGAGAGGAATATGACAAATAAAAAACATGTTGGATTAAAAAATTACAATATGATAAGTGAAATGACATGTCGGAAAGCAAAATGGATGACATGTAGGTAGAGAGACATTAATTGGATTGATTTGAAATATATTATTTTAGGGATCTTTCCAAATGATTTTTTTTATAAGGATCAATTTAGATATCTCCTTAAAAATTAGCGACTAAAAAGAGATATAAGTCGTATATAAATACAAAGACATTTAATTAATTTCCATTACATTAGAAATTAAAGATTTAATTTAATTAAATAAAATAAAAATATAACTACTAGTTTCAAAAATCATACAATGATTAAATGATAATTTTTACATCATCAGTTTATCAAAATTAAACTCTAAGAAGAAATATAATTGTGGTATTTTATCTTTGCTGCCGCAAGAAATAACAAATTACAATATTATAATGATTATATTATTATGTCTCTTTGTCCACCCACAAAATGGACCCCAATTTTCGAAGCTAATTTTGAAGGACTTTGAGTTATGGTGAGGGAAAATAAAAAATGAGTTTAGGCTTGGGGCCTAGGGGTGCTCCTTCCTTGGCCCTTACAAAAGGAAAAGAGTGCCCTTATTTCTCCTTTCTCCCCTTTTCCCTCACACGAGAGAATCAAAAGCCGCACTACACTCAGGGAAGTTCACAGTTCATCGTCCGAAGCAAAGAAGAGAAACCCCTTGCTGCGAAGAAGCCTATGGGAATGAAGAGTGCCCCCACCATCACTTTCTCCTCCGACGACGTCGTTGTCAAGTCACCAAACGACCGTCGTCTATACCGCCTCATCCACCTCCACAACGGCCTTCGAGCTTTGCTCGTTCACGATCCTGAGATTTACCCAGAAGGCCCTCCCAAGCCTGTTCCAACCGACAATGAAGAAGAAGAAGACGAAGACGAAGAAGAAGATGATGAAGATGAAGAAGAAGATGAAGATGATGATGAGGAAGAAGATGATGAGGAAGAAGAAGAGGGAAGTGAAGAAGGCGATAGACTTGACGTAGAAGGGGCCAAGGGTGCTGCTGCTCAGAGCAAAAAGGTTACTTTTTTAATGTCATTTTCTGTTGCGTTCTGCCTCTTTGACGGATACCCATTTCGATGTTAGCTTCGTTTTTCAAAGCCTTGATCAGGAGGCTACTGTATAAACATGTAGTAGTGATATTAATGGAGATTGGAGAGTGATTATGTTATGTGTAATTTGGTTTGTTTCTTTGATTGTGGATGCATTCGTGTGTTTTGTTGTTTGCACTTTGCAGGCTGCAGCAGCTATGTGTGTAGGAATTGGCAGCTTCTCTGACCCGTATGAAGCACAAGGGCTAGCACATTTTTTAGGTTTCGATATTTATGTTTATTGATCTTATATTTAAATATCTCGAATCACAAATTCTAATAGTTTGTTGGTTTGCAGAACACATGCTCTTCATGGGGAGTGATGAATTTCCAGATGAAAATGAGGTCTGTTTGGTTATGTAATCATTGTCCTGTATTGCGTAGTTATTTATGTGCTTTTGAAAATGGTCAAATCCTCTATTATTGAGGAAATAATTTATCTCACACATATTTCTTTTGGTTTAGAAGTATGGTCTACCAGAGTTAAAACCTGAACCCGAAGATATGCTGTTATGACATAATAGTTTCTTTCGGATGAGATCACTTTCAATGCTACTTTAGCATGAGTGCACCTCTTATTTCCCTTTTCCCTGTCATGTGCCTGAATTCAAATTACTTCTGTCGGTCCTGGCTGCTAGCCGTATTGAGAAACCTAACTAACTAGAGGAAGAAGAAGAAGAGAGAGAGAGAGAAGAGAGAGAGTGAAGTAACTGAAACTGTTATTCTGTTATTGATAATCATTACTCAGTACAAGAGAGCTTATATAGACAACTATGTCTAACCAACTAAGCTAACTGATACAGCTGTCATATTGACAGCTGTAGCTTGCTGTACACGCAAGCTATACGAATACTACATCTATTACATATACGTATATCCTAACAAGCCAGACCGACCCCAAAAATGTTGTAGCGGTACAGCGCTTATCGATATAATTGCTTATGAATTTTTTGAACAATTTATATAATGTTTACTCTATACATATATAAATACTAAAAAATGATAAAAATACTCAAAGTTCATGACATTCATAATTAACAATAAAAGTTCAAAGGTGTCTTAAACAAAACATACAACTTAGTACCAACAAAAGTCAAGGTAACCAAGAACTTTAAGCTCTCAGGCTTAACCAAACTGTCTAAAAACAAACCAGAGACCCTCGAAGGGTTAGCTCAGACAGAGAAAGGATGAAAGGCACGAAGGAGTAAGGATTTTCTCAAACCAGACCTTTTTTTATATGTTTCCAAAGCAATAACCGCAAAATGCCCCCCCAAAAAAGCCCTAACGTTAACTTTTCAGGGGCATTTTTTGGTTTTCATCAGTCCCACTTAATCGTGACAAGATAGCGCTGCGACAACTCCTATTTCCACTGCATTAGTGGTTGTGACAGCCGCTATAGCTACTAGAGCGTGTTATTGACAACCCTGTTCAAATTCATTACATGTTTCGTGCCAAGTAGGATTTTGGGTGCGTTTGGAATATCTTATTTGAGTTTATCTTATGGTATAAGCACTTAAACATATGTCTGGTTAAGTTTATGAAAGTTGCTTATCGGCTCTACCTATAAGCTCTTTTGTGCTTATTTTGATACTTATACCTACATATAAGCTCTTTCAAGCTTATTTCAATAAGTTTCTCAAATAAACTTATGAATAAGCACTCATGTAATAAGTGCTTATTGACTAAGCAATTAAGCTGGTTAACCAAATGAACCCTTTATAGCTTGTAGCAAACTAGCAATCATGGCTTTCCATCCGTGGTTAAGTTTCTACATTTCCTCAAGGGTCTTTCTGAAGTTTTAACCTGCAATAGTTACTGATAAAATACATGATATATTTATTTGATATCCTTGCATTATCGCCATTAGCACTGTTATTGTAATCTAAGTAGTCTGTCTATTCCTTCTACCTATCAGATTTCTCCTTTTGTGGTTTGCCCAAGTAAGCTAACTCAAAACCGCGAGCTGATTCTCCCATCCTTTATCAAAACTAAAATTAAATAAGGTTAATTTGATTAATTTCTTTGTTTGTATGGCATGAAATCTCATGTTTTGTGTGGTTAATTAATTGTGCTCCTAATATATGTGAAAGAAACATAATGTACTGTTAATCGGCCTTGCAGCCTGACACTGACAGTGAATCTTTTTATTGGTAGTATGATAGCTATTTGTCCAAGCATGGTGGCTCATCAAATGCATACACAGAAACTGAATATACTTGCTACCATTTTGAAGTGAAGCGAGAGTATCTGAAGGGTGCCTTGAGAAGGTAAACTCTACTATACATTGTCTAATAGGACATTTCCTGTCTATTACATGGGTTTACAAATTACTTGTGTTTCTGGTTGCTAAAAACCGCCTTAAATCTGTATAGTATGTGATGCTGATCTTTGACATGCTTTTTGTTGTGTGAAGAATTTTGCTTCTGCAGTTTTGCAGAAGTAAAAAAGACAATTCAGCTTAATGTCTCCTACTTTTTATTAGATTACTAGCATACTTGCTGTAAAGCATAAAAAGCATAAAACAGATTGAGTTTGAATACAAGATTTTCATAAATTGTTTGTTACATTTTGCATAGAATCTAGCTGTCATAAATTGTGTTATTCAGTTTTATTATGTGTAATGTAAGACTTTAAGAACACAGGGTGTTTCAGTCCTCCTTGATATGCTAGATATCTGTTCAACTATTTTTTATCCATTTATTTTCTTATCAGATTTTCTCAGTTCTTTATTTCACCTCTTGTAAAAATGGAGGCCATGGAGCGAGAAGTACTTGCAGTAGATTCAGGTATTTTCATTCTAATGTAATGCCACAGATTTCTACTTTACCTTTTACTTTTTGAAGAAAAAAAATTAGAAAGAGCTTCAACTTGCTTATCTGTTAATTTGCTGATGAAGTGTGTTTTTGGTTTGTAATTGTATACCATATCGGTATACAAAACTGAATGTAGAATTTAACCAGGTTTTACAAAGTGATGCTTGCCGTCTTCAACAACTTCAGTGTCATACATCCGCACTTAATCATCCTTTAAATAAATTCTTCTGGGGTAGGCTGTATTTTTTTATTCATCCATTTGTTGGTCAATCACTTATTTAGCTTATTCTGGATAATTGAAATGGCATTTATATATTTTTCATGTTCATGAAGGGAATAAAAAGAGCCTGGTTGATGCAATGGAGAAAGGCATTAATTTGCGGGAGAAAATATTGAAATTATACGAGGATTATTACCATGGTGGATTAATGAAGCTTGTTGTTATTGGTGGAGGTGATGTTCTATTTCATTTTATGTGGTTGTTAAATTTAGAAGGATGTTCACCAAGTTTGTTTCAGACATTTTTTGTTCCAAGCAATAAGTTGCTTGATGTTTCCCCGACAATATAAACATGGGATGCAGGTTTACAGCCACTCTTCTTGATTTATTAGCTTTGGAGAAATTATTATCAGTCTTAAGAGTTCAGACATATAGATTTTTTTTATCAAAGCTTATTTTGAAGTTGTAATCTGATTTACAAAAAGCTTGTTTCTAAAACCCAGATTGTTAAAAGGGGGGAGGCTCAACAGTTTTGTGTCTCACGCTCATTTAATTAGCAAGAGGAGTAACAAAAAATCATATGTAGGCTGATTGGAGTTGACTACTGCTGAGGGATTGTTCTTGTGTAGCAATTGCTAACCTACAAGCAATAAGTTTAGAGTATTTTCTCCTTGTGACCAAAGTTTTAATATTTTATGGTAAAATGCCGCACAATAAAACAAAATTTAAGTAACCGGAAAATCTTTTCCTAAAAAGATTAGGATCCTTAAGAACTTCGATTTATAATATGTAGGAGAACCAGTAAAGCCTATGAAGTAACCATTTGGTGCATATATCGCTGGTCTAAAACCATCTTTTACTAGGTTTAGTTGTTCATAGAGGGAAAATGGTGAAAATACTTCATGAGTGCAATCCTGAGTTTTTATGGGGGAAGCCTCAATAATATCATTTGGTTTCTTTACTATTTGTTGTGGTATTTGCACAGTTAATTTTTTCTAGATGAGACTTGATGCAAAATTGTTGCTGAAAGTTAAGAGCTTGCTAATGTAAACGAAATTGAATTCCAGTTTAATACGATTGAGGCACATTTAAGAATCTTTCTAATTAAAAGAATGAGATAATTGCTGAAGATTATATTCCTGCTAATGTTGATATCTAATTTTTTTTATTGAATAATCGCACCTGTAAAATGGTTAGCATCTTGTGAATATTTAGATGATGTTATGAAAATATTTTGTTCAATTCAAATATGGTGGTATGATTTTATTAATATGGTTATAAATAATACAGAGTCTCTGGATGTGCTTGAGAGTTGGGTTGTGGAACTGTTTTGTGCTGTGAAGAAGGATCCTCAGGTAAACCCAGAGTTCACTGTGGAAGGTCCTATCTGGAAATCTGGTAAAGTTTATCGGCTAGAAGCTGTCAAAGATGTTCATACCCTTGACTTATCATGGACCCTGCCCTGTCTACACCAAGAGTATCTAAAGAAACCAGAAGATTATTTAGCTCATCTCCTTGGGCATGGTAAGATATCTCATTATTTGTGAATTTTAGTAGGTTAAGAGTATATATTTTCATGCATCTATTATCAGTGTTATGCATCTTATTGCTTATCTCTGTGGTCAGATCGAAGTAATACAAGTGTATAACAATTGGCATAGAAGAGCTTCTCTGGCTTTTTTAGGAATTTCTTTCCCTTTGTTTTCCTGTGATATTTCCTATGATAACATGGTTTTTAGTCCTGCGAAGAGCGGTGGAAGACCAAAAAGAACATGGGAAAATATTGTTAAAGATGATCTCATTATTAATAATATCCCTCATAATTTAGTTTTTGATCAAACTCAATGGCGTAGTGTGATCCATATAGCTGACCTCACTAAGTGGGATAAGGTTTTTGTCGTTTTTGTATTTCAAAGTTGGTCAACAAGTTTCCTGTGAAGCAAGTGCCAGTTGTCATCTATTTGGTTAATAGTAATAGCAAGCAGAGGCATGTCTCTATTTACACGTACATCACATTCTCAAATTTTGATTTTAAATAATTTAGTTACAACTTAAAGTCTTGATAAGCTTCTGAATTTTTTTTTCTGAATTTATTCTCATTACTTTTCAAGTTATTATGTTTCAGAGCTTAACAATTCAATTTGTAATGGAAAGCAGTTCTGGTTAATGATATTGTATGTTGTTGACTTATAATAAGTGTTTATCATTCTTCTAATTTCAATGAAAATAGCCTTTCTAGTGTGTGTGCATTTAACGTTTTATGGTGTGACTTTCATTAACAAACAAGAGTTTAATTAACCTTTCAGAGGGCAGGGGAAGCTTGCTTTTCTTTCTCAAAGCTAGAGGGTGGGCTACATCTCTATCTGCTGGTGTTGGAGACGAAGGCATTTATCGTTCATCTATAGCCTATGTGTTTGTCATGTCCATACACCTAACTGACTCTGGTGTAGAAAAGGTATTCTCATTTTCTTAAGTTGTACTATAGGCCCTTCAGATAAAAGAGTAAATATTGTGTGTTTAACAATCTATTGCCTGTCAAGAACTCAATGCATATTCCTTTTCATCTTGTGAGATCAATTTCAGTTTTTGTCTTTCAGTTTCATTACTATTTGTGAATAGCAATGATTTAAATTTTTTTATTAATAATTATAAATGTGAGGTTGGTGGAAGCATGACTGACTATTCGGTGGCTAAAATAAACTTTTTTATCTATATTACTCTTCAATACGGCTTAATTTTTTTTCACCACCTCCCAGATCTATGATATTATTGGCTTTGTCTATCAATACCTTAAGTTGCTGCGTCAAGTTTCTCCACAAGAATGGATATTTAAGGAACTTCAGAATATTGGAAACATGGAATTCAGATTTGCAGAAGAGCAGCCTCAAGATGATTATGCTGCTGAGCTTGCAGGTATCTCATTTATTTCCTTGAAGTTGTTTTCGTGGCAATATAGAGTCCAACCTCTTGTTTTTAGAGACTAGAGTAGAAGTTTGCTTAAAACATGAAGGAGAGAAGCTTTCTGAAGTTGGCGTCATTTGAAAGTCCTCTGTTTAAAATAATGCAGTATTGGCTGACCAACAAATCCACATCACAATGCATATTTAGGAGGTTATGGCGTTAAGTTATGCAGAATCAGTGTTGTAAAAGGATAGAAAACCACATTCTTAAGTTATGGCGTTGGCTAATCATTCTAGCTATTGTGAGATTTCTACCATTCCTGTTTTAGTTTCTTAGATGAGAGCATTTCACAGGACTATCTAAGCAACTAGTTATTCTGGTAACTAAGATTTGAAATGCTTTCGCATATCTTATCTGATTTTTTGTACCTATTTTTATCATCTATTATAATACTCCCTCTGTTCCTATTTATAAAGCCCCCTTAAGACAATTACGCTTATTAAGAAAACATGTAATGTGATCAATTATTGTATTGGTTTTTAAAAAGTTTATATAATTTTCCATGTTTACCCTTAATTAATTTATTGGGAGCGTGGAAGAGAATTAATTATTAGTGACAGTCAATGATAGAAATGCTGAGGTACAAGTGGGCCAGGAATATGGTCCTAAGCCCAAGATATGGAGAGTGTATGAAAGGAAGAATAAGAGAGGGGTTAAGAGGAATGACGTGGCCCTGAATCAGGCTTGATATGCATGGAGGGTATAAGCATTAGTAATATATATAGGTGGTTAGAGGAGAGAGAGGGGGTATCGAGGATTCTGTTAGTAGTGGATTCACTGAAGAAGTGAATTGTAGAGGCTCTGTGGCCCTGGATTGGTAGCTACCATGCATATCAAGCCTGATTCAGGGCCACGTCATTCCTCTTAACCCCTCTCTTATTCTTCCTTTCATACACTCTCCATATCTTGGGCTTAGGACCATATTCCTGGCCCACTTGTACCTCAGCATTTCTATCAGTCAAGACTTTGGAATTGCAAAAGCTAAATAAATACAATGGTACATATGGAAGAAGATAATAAATATTCCTAAAATCTAGTTGGGAGTCTTATATTAAGTAACACCAACAATGTCACTAGGAGGTCTTATAAAAAGAAATGGAGGGAGTAGTAATCATTGCTCCCTTAAAATTTACTCCAGAAGGATGGTATCCCGTGGTTACTGAAGCGTGTAGTATTATTAAAATAGGCCAGAAGAGGGATTTGAGATTGTAACCACCTAGCCAATGTAGCAAGAGATGTGGGTAGCGAATTGGAATTGGTTTGGGGGCAAGAATAAAAGGGAAAGATGGATCTTGGGTAGGGAAAAAGCAGACCTCTCAAAGAGTGTAGTTTATTTATCATATTCATCTTTTCTTTTCTTGTTTTGCTTAATTTTGTGGAATTACAGATGCCATTCTCTGCTGTAAGGAGTTAAACTCCACAATTTCTTAGCTAATTCCTAGTTCGTATCACATTGTAATTCTGTGACATAACTGTAAAGAGTACTAATCACGATGACGACAAGTTTGTGAATTGTGTTCAATTTGGTGTAGTTTACAGTTTTCTTTACATGCGCTTCTTGGATTTGGAACAGCTTCATGCTATAAATGAGCAGCTTGTTTTGTATTCCTTAGCCTAAGCTTTAATATGGAATCAGTAAAATAATAACAGGTGCCTTTTCCCACTATGTGAAGTTGGCTACATAGAGCAATCAAACCACACTATTGGATTTCTTTAAAAAGCCAGGTCTTTGGAGAGGCTATTCCGGTCTTGGTCCTAACAGCTTCATGTAGAGTCTCTCCCTCTCTCTCTCTCTCTCTCTCTCTCTCTCTCTCTCTCCCCCTCTCCCCCCCTCTCTAACTGTTGAGCTGTCCATCTAATGAACTCTTCTTAGTAGATCTTCTTCTCACATAGCCAAACCTTATTGGAAATGATTCTACCAACTTTTACGTAATAGGTGCTGCTCCTACTTTCGCTCTATTACATTCATTCCTAATTTTATTCTTATAGTCTGCTTTTCCATCAAAGCGTTCTCATATTTGAAATACTTAGTTTATACTATTGTTCTCAGTTAATCACCTGACATTAAATAAAGCATTGTCTATATTATGGTTGTGGTAAAGTTTTCCTTTACGCTTGAGCGGCAGCTTTCAGTTATAGATAGCACTTGAACGGTTCTGCCATTTGATCTACCGAGCTTGGATCTAATGATATCCAAGATACCTAAATAGTGCAATTTGTGATATGGTATGATCTCCAATTTCATCTACAAGCCATTGTTAGCGCGTCATGCTGAACTTACATTCCATAGACCTTTTTTGTAATTCTAATAAAACAATAACCATGAGATTCCAAAGCTTCTCTCTGCAACTCAACCATTTATTCTATCTTTTGATTCTCCCACTAGGACTATATCATCTACAAAAAGCATGGCTTTAGGATATCCAAAAGCTTAAGTTGTTAGGTGAAGATACAAATAACTTTGTACTTCTTCTATTACATCTCTAACACATTGTCAGCACAAGAGCTCTAGACCACCTGTTTTACGCAAAATCCAACTTCTTATCTAGGAGAATGGGATAGCAAGGATTGTACTCTAGACCACCTGATCATGAACCAACTCTCCCAAAGAATTTAAGCGTAGTGTAGGATCTGTGGTGTATGAACATGGTTGTTCATATGAAGCATTCCACTAGTCTATAATATTTGTTAATAGTACGTGGAATGATGGAAAAAAAGCAAGCATACATAAAAGATGAAATTCACCGCATTCTCATCTAAGGATATATTAACTTTAGATCTATTTGTTATGCTCTAACCCAGTTATTTGATAGTACATGAAGAATAAACTGCTGGCCCTTTCTTATTTGTTGTTGTTTCCTCTAGGAAATATTGCTTTTTGAAAATCTTATATAATTTTGTACAGACTGTTGTCTTCATGGGCTTATTCTTATTATTTTAATATGCAGAAAATTTGAACTTCTATCCACCAGAGCATGTCATTTATGGTGACTATCTGTACAAGACATGGGATGAGCAGTCGCTCGAACAGGTTCTTGGTTTCTTCATTCCAGAAAACATGAGGGTAGACGTTGTGTCAAAGAATCTCAAGTCAGAAGGTGCATTCTTTTTTCTCCCTTGTCTAATTGGCAATTGCATATAGGACCTCTTCTCTGCCTATGTTTGAAAGGATGGGAAAGGTCTAAGATAGTGGCTATCATCATGTGCTTTAAGACTCCTTATCCTATAATGATTTTTGTAATAGTAGCCTTTTTCCACTTTTGTCTATTCCATGTCCATGATTTATTTGTTGCTACTGTATATGCCTGTTATGTTGAAGAAAAGTATTAGAAATTGACAACTGAAATTACACTGTTCAAAAACTAGTGCCGGATGTCATATTTTCTTAAAAATGATTGAACTACTTGCTATTTATCTTTTCAGATTTCAAATATGAAACTTGGTTTGGTTCACGTTATGTTGAGGAAGATATTGCTCAAAATTTGATGGAGTTATGGAGAAATCCTCCAGAAATTGATGCCTCACTCCATCTTCCGTCA
Source organism: Acmispon strigosus (assembly GCA_030819835.1). NCBI lineage: Eukaryota > Viridiplantae > Streptophyta > Magnoliopsida > Fabales > Fabaceae > Acmispon > Acmispon strigosus. The sequence continues at coordinate 37,454,138 of JAUAMA010000007.1, forward strand.
AAGAATGAGTTTATTCCAAGTGACTTTTCTATACGTGCTGGTGATACGGGTGATGATGACTTTGCAAATTTGACTTCTCCTAGATGTATAGTTGATGAAGCATTGATAAAATTCTGGTACAAGCCGGACAGCACTTTCAAAGTTCCTCGTGCCAATACATATTTTCGAATTAACTTGAAGGGTGGATATGATAATGTGAAGAGTTGTGTATTGTCTGAATTGTTCATTCACCTTCTTAAAGATGAGTTGAATGAAATCATTTATCAGGTTAATCATCTATCTTGTTTATAAGAAACAGAACAGAAAGAAATATTCAAAGCATGAGAACAAAAGAAAACTTGTGTTCTGATACAGTTTTTTCTATGAAAGATTTATAATATAGAAAAATAACTACAGCTTAAAAAATGTCTCTTTTAAAGGTTCTGCACCATATAGAAATTCCAATTCTATTATTTCTGGAGCTCTTCTCAAACTAAACATAAAATCAGATTATGATCAGTTTACCAGCTATCATTGATATCAAATGCTACCTATATATAGTTTGTTAGACCTCACTTTCCCCCCCTCTTTTTTGTTTTTGTTTTTTAGCAATTAAATAATTGCTTTTTTCTTAATTTCCCTCTGCTATATTACAATTTGCTTTTTGCTATATGTTAAGGTTTGCCTTGAAGAAACAATTATTTAATTGAAGCCTAAGGGCGACTTAAGAAATTGCAATAAAAAATAGTCAGTGAACGGTGTGAATAGTCAGCGATGTAAGAAATTGCAATAGGCTAATGGTCCCATGCTATATTGAGATATCTTTGAATGAGCCTATGTCTGTTATGCAGGCTAGTGTCGCCAAGTTAGAAACTTCTGTCTCTTACGTTGGTGACATGCTTGAGCTGAAGGTCTATGGTTTCAATGAGAAGCTCCCTGTTCTCTTATCTAACATTTTGTCAGTGGCTAGATCTTTTATGCCAACTGAAGATCGATATAAAGTGAGTGGGATTTTTGTTTAGATTTTTTTTTTCTGTTTAAATTAGTAAGATTAACCCTTCCTTTCTTCCCTCTTCAAATTTCTGTTTTCATTATCTGTTGTCATGGACCTATGATTGTTTGAACAGGTAATAAAAGAAGACGTGAAGAGAGCTTTAAAGAATACCAACATGAAGCCTCTAAGCCATTCATCATATTTGAGATTGCAAGTTTTGTGCGAGAGCTTTTATGATGCTGATGACAAGTTGCATTGTCTAAATGATTTGTTTCTTGACGATCTGAAGGCATTTATCCCTGAGCTTCGCTCACAGGTTGAAATGAAATATTTAATATGTGCTTTCACTATCACAGCATTTTCAGTCTTTATTAACATAGGTGATGTTGACTATACTATTAGCGAGCAGCAGGCTCCTGAAAGTGAGCTGTGCCATTTTCCAAGTTGTACACATGAACGAGAGCATTTGTTATTGTGCTTGAAGCTTGTGAATCTTCTTTGTGCTGTCCAAGTAGTTCCTTATTTTGACACACTACTGTTGTGCACATGGAAATCCTATTCCTTAGCTTGATTATGCTTACAACTGGAAGAAAATAGCTACTCCTTGATAACTTGTTCTGTATTGTTTTTCTATTTTCGGTTTGTTGATTGTAAACATGAGTTTCTTGATGAACATGGATAAGTCAACAGAGGTCATTGTCATGACAGTGTTGGAAATTTATTCTTTTAAATTTTAACTTTGTACAGTTATACGTTGAGGGCTTGTGTCATGGAAATCTATCAGAAGATGAAGCAATTAACATATCCAATATCTTCAAGAAGAACTTTCCGGTAAATCCACTCCCCATTGAGTTGAGGCATGCTGAACGTGTAATTTGCCTCCCTTCCAGTGCCAATTTAGTTAGAGATGTTGGTGTGAAGAACAAGTTGGACAAAAACTCTGTGGTTGAGGTAATTTTGAGTTAGATTTGTTTTTATTTTTATTTCTTCAATGTGTCATACAGATAATTTGTTTTCAATAATCTCTGACAAATTTCTGCTTCGTCTTGCTTTGGTTTGGCTATTTTTGCAGCTCTATTTTCAAATTGGACAAGATTGTGGTATGGGGTCAATGAAGTTGAAAGCTTTGATTGATCTTGTTGATGAAATTGTCGAGGAGCCACTTTTTAATCAGCTGAGGTGACAATCTAATGCTAGAAGTATCTTATATTTCTTCATGAAGATGGCTTCTTTCTTGACCTGTTTTCTTATGGTTGTAGCTGGAATCCTTGATTATAGTTCTTTGCCCATAAAATTGTCTTATAGGATGCGAATGTTTGTTAATTGTCTTCTTAGTCTGAACAAGAGGAAAAATATACTTGTACTCACGTTTTTTATGTGTGCGGATTATCTGTTCTACACTTATTTGTTTGCTTCCTTCTAAACTAAATTCATTGTAAAGAAGTTCAGAGCATAGGTTATTGATGGCTTGGTTGTTAGTAGTCTTTGTTGGGCATAATATTATGTAGAGAAATGCTAGCAAGAACTCTTTTAAACACCCTCTTCAATGCACTTTCAATGATTGGTTTATTTTTTAAGAAGTCGATACATCTGCCTCACAAATTGCTCACATTTTAAAGAATGTGTAGATTTAAATAAAAAAGACCAATCATAGATTGTATGATAAGAACTTTAAGAGAACCATATCACAAAAGCTAGCCGTTGTAGTTGGAGAATCCAAGGCTTTATAAATCCCACAATAGAATCTCATACTTCCAATGTGGGACTCAAGTCCTATACCTTGCAATTATATCCTAACATCCCACCACACTCCCTATCCTCGGTGCTCACGCAGGCTCGTTGTGCACTAGCCCCTTTGACTAGTCCCGGGCAAACACTACAATGTTGGCGTCACCACCCGCGCCGCTCGTTTGCAGCTGAGAGACATGGTGGAAGGCTTTGATACCAATTGATAAGAACCTTGCGAGAACTATACCACAAAAGCCGTTGTATTTGGAGAGCCCATGACCTTATAAACCCCTCACTAGAATCCCATACTTCCAATTTCCAATGTGGGACTTAAGTCCCACACCTTGCAATTAGATCCTAACATTGTGTTGAAAAATGTGTTCAAAGGAGTGTTGCTAGCAATTCTTTATATTTTCTTCTTTTTAGAACCCTAATTTCACTGGAAGGAGTCTCAAATCCAATGAAACCATTTATTTGACGCTTTTCTTCCAATTAGGTTGGATTTGCTGTTTCTTCATCTCTCTTTCATCTCCTACCTACATGTTTGTTTGTTTGATAGCTGAGATTCTTAATATGTATCTGGATGCAGGACGAAGGAGCAGCTTGGTTATGTTGTTGAATGTAGTCCACGAGTAACATACCGTGTTTTTGGATTTTGTTTTTGCATTCAGTCATCTGAGTACAACCCAGTTTACTTACAAGGCAGAATTGATAGCTTCATAAATGGCATGGAAGAATTGTTGGTAAGTGTGCCTCATTCGTTTAACCTCCATGTTCTTTGCCTAATTGCTTGAGGGAGGGAGGGAGCTTTTCTAAACAAGTTCTTTTGTGCTTAATCCTTGAGTCTGCCTTATGGCCTGTTTCTGAAATAGACCTCTAGATAATCATTATAGGATCATCAAGTATATCCTATCTCCTTGTTCCTACTTCATTTTTATTTTTTGGATTCCCATGTGTCTAAAATATTCATTGAATGTATATTTGCTTGATGAAGACTTTGTTTTGAAGAAATATATTTGGATTGCAGGATGGCCTTGATGATGATTCCTTTGAGAATTACAAAAGTGGGTTAATGGCAAAGCTGCTGGAGAAAGATCCGTCACTCACATATGAAAGCAATAGATTGTGGAATCAGATTGTTGATAAAAGGTGCTTTAAATATGGTATTCTAGATGGTAGACTTATTATGGATCAAGTATTGTAAATGGCAATTTATTCCTGCATGCTCAGCTTCTAGGTATCTTTTATGTTGATATTTTCTTATTTCTGGTGACTGATGTAGTCTGGAGCTATTTATGCTATCATGTTAGAAGTTTAGCTTAGTTAGAACAAAGACCTTAATTGCTTTGTTTGGTAGAGGAGAGAAAGAGAGAAGAGAGAGGATGAGTAGAGAGAAAAAGGTGGGAAAAAGCTAGATTTTGTAGGTTGTTTGGTTCGATAGAAATAGAAGAGAAAGAATTACGTAGACACTCTCCCTTTGTTTGGTTGAATAGAGAATGGAAAGAGAGAATATTACTTTTATATAAAATGATATTTTTATCCTAAAAATATAAATATTTATAAATAAGTGTCATAATGATAGAAGGATATAATAGGAAAGCGGGTAGAGGTGGCACAATCTCCCCCACTTTCTTCTCAATTTGAGAAGACTAGAAAAAGTACGTGGGTCCTACGGAAATCTCTCTCACCTCTATCTCTCTCCCTCGTAAGTCGTAACAAACAAGGTTAATCTCCTTTCTCCTATCTCCTATCTAACTCTTTCTTCAAAATCACCCCTAACAAACAAAAGCATAAAGGAAATGTGAAGTACATTTTGTCATAAACTTATTGTCTCAAAAGCTTAAGTTATTTGGTCTAACACGCCTCCTCAAGCAAAAACCCATTGGACTTGTAAAGTGGACAATGCACAAGTCCACTTACCTCGTGTTGAAATTCAACTTATTAGAATAACGGGGCAAAGAGGATCGAAATCTAGATCACTTGGTCATAGGAGCTTTGATACCATGTCATGATCCCACAAAAGCTTAAGCTATTGGGTGAAGACATAAATGATTGTTATATTATATTTCTAACCCATTTTATTGATGCATCAGTGGTTTATATGATATGATAAAATGCTATGGTTTTCAGGTATATTTTTGACGTGTCAAAGAAGGAAGCAGAAGAATTGAGGAACATAAGCAAGCATGATGTTGTTGAGTGGTACAGGACGTATTTGAAACAGTCATCTCCCAAGTGTAGGAGGCTACTTGTTCGGGTATGGGGTTGCAACACGGACTTGAAAGATGCTGAAGCACTTTCCAAATCTGCACAGGTCATCACAGATCCAGTAGCTTTCAAGAAGCAATCTGAGTTTTATCCAAGTTTCTGTTAAATTTGAAGATGCAGTGTGTTGAATTATTTGAAGTAAGGCTTCTTCTAGAGCCAGAGAGAACCTTCAATTACATTTATTTGGGAATTAGTCATTCAATTTTTTTCTATCAATAAGTTATTGTAGTCCATTGCCTAAGAGTGTAAGCTCTTGAGAATGAATTCAACACAAGCAAAATTATCTTTTTTTCTTAATTTATTCACTGTAACTAATGTAAAATTATTTTTGAAAACTAAACAAATTCAGCCAAAAATATTTAATTATTATTGAACATGTGGATCAATTGGCAAGGGTAGTTCAAGTTTAATGAAAGGTTTCAAATTCGAGCTAAGTATGCACTGGGTTAAATATCAAAGAGTGATATGGTGGTCATACAGCACGATTACGATTGAATCATGAAAGGATATAAAGATAAAAAAAATACTTATGATTCATATCAATTAAATTCATGATTCCACTAGTGTTCAGGTGGGCCAAAAAAGAAATTGAAGACACTTTGACCTAGGGTAATGTTATCTCCACATTTTTGGCGTTTACATGTAACAAACTTGTTGGACTTGGCAAGCCCTTTGCCCAGTTTGGCGAGCTAAACCGAGAATTGAATAAGGTGAGCTGACATCTCATTCCAGCAGGCGACGGGCAGTTTAGGGTGCCAGAATAAGAGGCTGGCCAGGAAAAGAGAGCCTAGAATCATGTAAGGACCGTTTGGTCAAGATTTATAATGCCCAACAATCAATTAGAAGTAGGGTTAGGGTTTTGCCTCAACCTCCTATAAATAACTAAGAGAGACTCACGTAAAATGATCTTTTTCCCATTTTTCAAGAGGAATACACAATCGACGGCTAGGTTTTCTCTGAAGTCCTTCATTCTTGAGACTTTGAGACCTAGTGAGCATTTTTTATCACCATTTGCATTTCTCATTGTTATGGGTTTCCGGAACAAGTGATTGACAAATTTGGATATTCAATCCTTAAATACATGTTTAAAGGAGAAAACACACTTAGGAGGGTTTTCACTTTAGTATTATTTGTTATCAGCTCTCCCTTTAGTACTTATATTAGTACAATTAGATATCAATCTCTCACCTTTACTTGGAGAATATATTGGAAAACTAAAAGTCAAATATTTGATAGAAACAAATGTAAACAAAAGTTGAAAATTAGAATTTATGTGAAACCATCCCAAACAAAATTTATGTATTACTAGCAACCATTTTTCTCAACTCATTATTAAATCTCCATAACAAGGTATATTGTTGATTAATAGCACCATCAATCTCTTTTGTAGCCAACTGATGTCCTCTCCAAGCTTTGTATCTAGTGATCCCAATTCCAGGATTAACTCTGAAGTCATCAACAATCTCATTAGTGCTTGTTTTGTTCACTATCCTGACCTTGTTCAGAAGTTTTTTCTTCACCCTGAACACTTGCAGACTTATTATCAATAACCCTGGAACATGTGTGTGTCCCATTCAGGGTCTTGATTCTAAATATCTCCTTGTCACCTACTTTGTTGCATAAAATCAGAAATTTTTATTCTTCACTTCTGCAGATCACTCTACATCTCTTGACACCATTTTTCTTGTACTTGAATTCCCTACCATTAAGAACGGAATGCTCAATAAGTGCATCTTTGAGTTGTTGCATTGAGGCAAAATCCATTCCCAATTTGAACTGGAAATCTGGGCACATATCATCCTCATAAAATTTTGGGAAACGTATCTTCAAATTACCTTCCACCTCACTGCCACTTGTCACACTATCAAGATACTCACTCACATAGCCAATATCAAAATCATCTCCATTCCCCCTCCCATCCCTCTGTCAACATGTTCTCTAAGGTTTTCTCCATTAACAGACCCTCCATCTACTCCATCAAGCATTTCTCTCATTTTCACATTCAACAAAGTCTCTTCCTCACCCATCTCTTGTTTTCCAAACCCATCACCATTTGTTAAGTCCCTTTCCTCCTCACTGTCTCCAATTGGAACGCCATGTGTAGAAACCTCAGAGCTATCACTTTGTGCATCATCTTCATGAGGCATATCCACATTTACAGTAATATGTTCAGGCATGTGCACATCTTCAGTTGCATCATCATGAGGCATATCCACATCTTCAGTTGCATCTCCATGAGGCATATCCACATCTTCATCACTCACATCCACAGATTCATTAGCATTATTATGGGGCAAATATCCAGAAGCACTCAACTGTGGCGCATCGTCATCATTAGATATAACAACAATAGGGGGAGGGCCCTGATTTTGTGAGCTCCTAACAATTTCTTGCGAGCGATGTGACCTCCTTACCCCAATCTTCTTACCTGATTTCACTTTCTTCTTAGTTGCTTTCTCCTTACCCTTGACTTCCACATTCTCAGCAATTGCAACACATGGGATAGGCAGAATTTCTTGAAGAGATGGCATAGGGGAGAATTTCCTCCACAACAACAGAGGGACGCAGTTGTGCTAAATTATCCACACACAACTGGGCTTCAATTCGATTTTCTGCAGCATATCTAGCCATTTCCAGAGCATGATCATCACTTTCATGTTTTCTGAATAAATGCTGAGCAACATCCTTTGCTTTTCTCCAACATAATGCAGTCGAAGTACATCCCAGTTCTTTCACAATATCCACAATCTCAAAGAAGGACCGCATGTCCTCATCAAGACCATGATAGACACTGATAGATCCACCAAAATAATGTAAGTACGGAGCAGTTCCAAACCAGCCACAAGTTTTACTCTCATGACAAATTTAGCAGGCACAAGCACAAATATATCAATGAAACCCCCAAACCCAAAACCAAACCCCAACTGTGAATATCCCAAGTGTAAACCATGTCCACAAAACCCCCATCCTTAGCCACGAAACCACAAGCCCCAGCCACGAAAATCCCAAACACCAAACCAAAAACATAGCCAACCAAATCACAATTGTCCAAATACCCAAACTATAAACCCACAAACCAACTATGTTACCCTGAATCCAAAACCCACAACATCATTATCAATTGATTCTCAAAGACAAGATAAATGACACTTACGTTTATAAGTAGATGAGAAGAATGATGCCACGTATCCTCTTGACGTCTCCACTCGCAGTCTCGCTCAGTCTGCGAACTCGCTCACTACCAAGACAACCATGAACAAAAGAGGAAAGTTGAAAAAATCAATGGTATGCAACAGGAGAAGAAGAAATGTGTACAAAATGGAGTGAAGTTTCAGTCTTCACTCTTCACGCTCTGATATTAAAAGGGATTTAGGGACCAATTTCATTTTCTGATTTGTGAAATTAGGGATTTAAGATTTGGGTCGAAATCGTAATTGCATTTTATTAGAAGGTTTAAGCAATATTTATTTTCAGACGTGTAAATGGGTATTTAATTTTAAAAAAATCCACGTAGATTTCATTAAAGTAGTCAGCATGCCACACAAGCATTAGTCTGAGCTTCGGTCTCCGATGAGGACCAATTTCAAACAGTGTGCAAATAGAGGGACCATTTGCTAAGAATTTTCTGGGGGGACCTACCTCAGACGACGATCCAAACACAAGGACCAATGAGTTTGAGTGGAGACGATTTTTATGTTTGTTGAAAAAATGAGGATTAGCATGAAGAACATGGTGTAGAGATGAAGATGAAGATGAAGAACATGGTGAAGAGATGAAGATGAAGAACATGGTGAAGAGATGAAGATGAAGATGGTTCGGGGAATTTGATGATTTTTTGTGTTTAATTTTTTTTTTTTTGGTTTAAATTGGGGATTAAGGGTTTACTGTAATTTTTTATTTTTTATTAATAATGTTTATTTATTTTTAATTATTAAATAACAAGTGAAATTAAATTTTAATAAAAAAATATGGATAATGACACGTCAGCTCCGACCTGTCACTCAGTACCCTCGTCAGAGCTGCGCCCTCGGGGAAGGACCAATCCCAAACAAGGTGCAATCGTAGGGATTTATTAATGCAATTTTTTCAATTAGGGATTAAACACACCGACAAACACATAGACTAGTTTGATGATTAACCAAAATGCTTCTTGTAAAAAATTAAAATTGTTGTGAATTTTGATTTTCAATTGGCAAAAATATACCAAGGTGTAAAACAGTTGGTAGATAACTTAACTTGTTGAACATCTAGTCTATGGTTCGATCATTAGACATTGTGTAGGGAGAAACATTTGTTGGGGATGTCTACCCATCTAATTTGATCTCAATGTCTCGGAGATTAATCTCATGCCGGAGTCCGAGATACCTTTGAAAAAAAAAAGCAAAATTATAATTTTCTTAATGAGGGTGGATAAGTGATAAACATAACTGGAGCTCAAATAGAATAGAATTTTGGTTGTGCCCTTGGTCTCAAAACAAGGCAGAGTCTGATCTAAGACTGATAATCAATCACAGCTCTAGCTCAGAATTCCATCGTTAGGTGACTTCAGATTCAGATTTATTTCCTTCATCTACCTAAAAAGATTCAGATTCCTTCGTCAGTCGCATCACATTCGTCGGTTTTCTCAGGTACCCTTCGCAAATTTGCTATCATCTCTCTATCGGGATTTTCTTGGAATGGGGTAGTTTTTTGTTGCTCATGAGTTTTATTCTGATTTCTGGGCAAGTCGCTGATTTGACTCCTACCTGGGTTTGCTCAATTTCTTCAAAATGAATATACTTGATTGAGTATGCATGGTCAAAACTTAGGATTCAGCAAGGAATGTGACTTTTTTTATGTCAGAAAAGTTATAAATTGGGGTTCTTACTACTGGGTTCTGTATTACTTCATGCTTGTAATGGCATTATTAGGTTTACCCTTTTGAATGTTCTTTAGGAACTTTTGGATAGTGGTATGTGATTTAAATTTTTTTATGTTAATGATGATCTTCATTTGGTGTTCACAATAGTATTGGTTGGTTGTTACTTGTTTAGTTTTGAAAATTTTCTTGTTAACCTCAGTCTTTACCTTTATTTCAGATTCTGGAAAAGTTTTGGGAATGGCAGCAGTTTACAGTCTTTACATCATCAATAAGTCTGGTGGTTTGATATACTATAAGGTATGGCTGTTATGAGTTCTCTTTCTGTTGCTTACTGATGCTTTTGGTGTTGAGTTCCTGAGAATTTTTATTATATTCCGCCAAAATTGGTGGCGGAAAGCATTGTTGTTGTTGCTTCATTCTTGGGTTGATGAGCTAAAGATATTGCACTGTTAATTTAGTCATATATGTTCACCTTTTAGACCGAACTTTAGCTTTTAAGTTTAATTAAAGAAATGAGTGACGAAGATTGCTTTGTATTTCATTCCACCAGTTACTCAGTTTATAAGTTTGTAGTTTTTTGGAGTTAATTGTTTCTTAGAACTATCAGCATGTTTATGAAATATGTTGAATCGGATGATAATTAAGATATGGATCGGCTGGGCAGATGGATAGCAATGGTAGTTTAACTTTATTGTCTACCTTTTGTTAAAAAGTAATCAGTTCCAGTCTTTAGTTATAGTTGCAGTTAAGTTATTCTCTTAACATGGAATCTATTATGTCCATTCTTTTGACATTCAGGATTATGGGTCTGCTGGAAGAATGGATACTAATGACACCTTGCGGGTGGCAAGTTTGTGGCACTCGATGCATGCTATCTCTCAGCAGTTATCGCCTGTTTCAGGTTGCTATGGAATTGAACTTCTCCAAGCTGACACATTCGATCTTCATTGCTTTCAATCACTTACAGGTATTTTTTAATGAACTCATTGGTATTTTAACTTTTTAATTTACTTTGTGAATAAAATGAAGAGCCAATGTTTAATATCATTTACATTTTACATGTACTTAATTGGAATATCTTGTACTGGATTTTGGTTTCAATGCACATGTGAGGCCTTGCAGCTTGCAGGTAGCTGTAGTATGACCAGGTTTTAGTTAAAGAAGGTTTAAGTAATTTTGGTACATCAGAAGCTCCTTCATTATATTAACAATTCCCACTTAAGCTGTATACTTACAGTGTTACTTGTATTGATTTTTATTATTATTACTACTACAAATTGTTGCTTATTCTGTAGTAGTAAAAAATATTGATAACAGAAGTGTTGCTTATTTAAGGTGCTTTTTTGAAACATTAACTCGAACGCTTTGGAATTCCACTTATAGAATCATTAGGACATCTTGATAGTTTTGAATTTTGATAGACTAAATAGCTAAAACCCTACAATTGTGTGAAGTCCAGCAAATACTTTGGCAGAGTTGTATAGATCACAAATTTAGAAATATTTGTTATCAAGGATGCCTGATTATGACTTCGAAGTTCTAGCAAGAGATCAGAATCATTAGATTGGAATGCAGACTGGGTTTTTGTTACAATTAGTACAAGTTGCTGGTGACATGACCCACTGTGCATCATGTGGAAGGTAGTAGATTGAAGACCTTCATTTTCTTAATAATTCACACTTATATAGTGTTATTTGTATTGATTGTTATTATTATTACTATTACATATTGTTCTTACTCTGTATTTGTAAAAAGAATCTACACAGTAACAGTATTGATTCCAGATAATAAGCATGTTTAAGTGATCACTTTTGGTCTTTTATACACCATACAGGATTTTCAATGCCTCTAGGTCACATGTGTCTTCTGATTTGGATCAATGAACTTGAATTCTTGAGAGTTGGAAAATTTCTAGATGTTTAGCTGCTATTTGTGCTTCCTTGCATTGATATTGCAGCTAGACTTGTCACTGTAATGGGTCTATCTTTTCATTGCTGAGCCATTCCATATTCAGTTTAATGACTCCAACCCTCTTTTTTTTCTTCTTTTCTAATGTTGTTGATATTATGGAAATGATTCTCCTCCCATACAGGGACAAAGTTCTTTGTGGTCTCTGAGCCTGGAGCACAATACATGGAAAGTTTATTGAAATTTATCTATGAATTGTACACGGACTATGTCTTGAAGAATCCTTTCTATGAGATGGAGATGCCTATACGTTGTGAGCTCTTTGATATTAACCTGACACAGGCAGTACAGAAGGATCGTGTTGCATTATTGGGACGATAAATTTATCTGACCTCCTAATCTTGTTTTTCATTTCTATACTCTGCTTTGTGCAAAACTTGTCACTATGCCTAGCATCTGTAATTGCTTTTTACAGACAAATGAAGTGTGTTTCGATCAACGTTGTCTGTCACAATTGATTTTGGTAAGATTGATTATAGTAAATTGGGTTGAAAGTGAAGTGATTTATATTTAGATACACCAAACTTGTGAGGATGGACAATCGCCAAAAATATGCATTGCATCTTCCAGGGGATGATGAAAACTGGAAAAAGATGAATCTGACGTCGAATTTCTCTTGAAGGAGGCTCATACAGCTTTTGTATTAGAATTCATTCCAATACTAGATGGATTAAACCAGCCATCTTCTGAATCTATTTTAATCGCCATAGTACTACGTATAGACATTGTTGTCAAACTCGCGGGTCAACTCGTTGACTCGTACGAGTCACCGAGTCTACATGCCAAAAACGCGTCGACTCGCTGAGTGACTCGTTTTTGGAGCTGACTCGGTCAGACTCGGCCACATAGTAAAACTTCGTTGATGAATTAATAAAATATTGTTGCCCCTTTTGGAAAATACAATGACTAATTTATATCAATAAAACATGAAAGGCGAAAATTAAGACGTTAAAAAGATAATTATGTCTAAAAAAACATAACGTTACTTTTAGGGTGGGGAGGGGAAGAGACACAAATGATTTTAATTCTTATTATGTTTGGTTAAAAGGAGGAAATGAGAATGCAAATAATTCTTTAGTGTCCTTATTTTAAAAAAGTTTTAAAACCGAGAAAGAGTATTTTTGTTTAGCTTAATATTTTGTCTCCAAATCCCCACATTTGGAGGGAGAAAAAATTAAATCATGAGGGTTTTTATACTCTCCGTTCCCTTCTTAATTTTTTTGAAACTATTCCTTTTTTAAAAATTAAATCAAACAAGATAATTTTTAAAAAATATCTCCCCCCTCCATTTTTTCCCAACAAAACTACATTAGTTAGTTTAACTCCAAATTGATAGATCATTGTGTCAACTTGTTGTGGTTTCCTTCAAAAGATCAACAGTCGCGATATAGAGAGAGCATTCACTTTTTGACCAGCGATATAACAAAACAAGAGAAAAAAGCTAAGTACTCAACATGCATAGAGATATGATCAATTGAACAGATTGAACAGAGGCATTTTCTCAAACATCACATGGAAACCACACCAATTATTAGATAAAGGATCAATTAAACAGTTTGAAAAGGTATTTCTCTATGGAAAGCAATAATTTTAATAGTGAATTAGAATGAGATAAAGAGATGCCAGCTTGGTCCAAAGAGAAAGAAGGAGAAGAAGTGGGGAGGAACACCGCAAAGGAGGGGCGGGGATGATGAAGGCGGGGGCACAATACGAAGTGGATGACAAGGAGCTCTTGACGACGCCTTCGACGGTGATGGCTTGAGGAGTTGACGACAATCGAAGGAGGTGTTGCGGTAGTGGCAGGAGCAGTCGAAGGAGGGATTAAGAATTTAGGGATTTGCTCGGGGTTGGAACTGGGAGGAGTAGTGGCGACGAGCATCGGTGGCGGGTTCTCACGGTGGCAAGGGCAAGTGGCGACAACAATGGAGAAGGCTGGGGGATTATGATTTAGGGTTCTGTAAGAATGTGATCACAAGGCTGGGGGCGACCATGTTCATTCCAATTTAGTGTCAACCCATTTGAAGCTAATGTTTATTTTGCAATAGTGTCGGCCTACTCGATGCTGGTAAGTACCACATGAATGTTTTATATTATTATTTATTCTAATACACTCCCTCACGCAAGAATTTGTAGCGTTGGACAATGCACAAGGCCACCTACCATATGTTGATATTTAATTTTTTACTAAGAATTGGGGGTGGGAAAGATCGAGCTCTAGACCGCTTGTTCACAGAGGCTTTGTACCATGTCAAATAACCAATTATCCCAAAAGCTTAAGCTGTTGGATAAAAGTCACATGAATGATTTTATATTATTATTTCTAACAATTGAGCTATTGGAACTAACTCTTAGTGTCAGCTAAAGTCGATGCTATGTTTAAATGACACAGCGTCAGCCTTTATGGCGTGTAGAGTGGGCTAAACCAATGCTAGCTACTTAGTCAGCGCTATATTTTAAAAAGCAAAATATTTATTTTTGTGATTTGCATCGGAATACATGTGGGCATAAGTATTTGTTCAGAAGATATAGTCATATCTAATTGGGATGCAAGTCATATATAACGATACTTATATTTCATGTAAAAGTGATGAATATTAAAAATAATTAAACAAAGAGAAATTAAATGCAATTCCATAAAATTGTCTGAAACATCTAAAAATGTTATAAGAGATATGATAATGAAAAAAATAGCAACTTATCTCAGAAAGCTACATTTTCAGACTGTTAAACACCAAAATACTTTAGTCATATAAATTATATAAGTTAGGTAGACCCTAGCACTAAATTCTTTGATGAGTAGATCTACCATTATTAATAAAGTACTCAATTTGAGTATGAAATTTTGTTAACTCTAGCAAACAAGGTTTTAAATGATATGATTGAAATTAAGAACAACTAAGATTTTCCCCTTCCCTCAATATATCAAATTCACTTCTATAATTCTTTTGTGAAAAGCTACGTTAGGGTAAATTCATTTCTGAAATTCTTTTGTGAACGACTAGGATGAGGCTATGGCCCACTATATTTTTGTTTGCATTTTTTTTTTATCAGATCTACAATCTCTGAGGTTGAAAAGGATAGACATATTTAGAGTTTGCCCTGTAGGTGAGAGGAGCCCTCCCCTTAAGAGGCTCTCAAGTTGGTTCCATGTGTGTGTCCCATAATTCATGTCCTATAGACCAAAAACCTACACCCAATCTCATCCACAATGTCCTTTGCCTGATCAATTGGACCAAATTTGGGACAATCCCTTGTGAAGGGAACTTTCACTTGTCCCTAAACCAACAGCAGAAACCAAACAAATCTGGTATGTCTTATTCAGTTCCTGTTTTAATTAAATAGGAGCCTTTGGTTATGTTCCTAGCCTACTTCTTCATTTTTTATTTTTTTTTAGTTTTCTCATGCTTTTCAAAATTGAATATGGTTAACCACGACGTGTGATGTGGTAGTTGGTTACCTCGTCCCCTAATCATAAAATTAGGACTTGATCTTCGTTCACGTGAATGAAGCATATTTTACGACCAGTTATTATCTCTTAATGCAAACACCCGCACGAGAGAATGATCATTCCTTTCGACCATGAATAAGCTATGTCTTAAGAGTGAAAGGTGCCGGAGAAGATCCGAACCTGCCAAAGGGGGCACATTCTTTCTAGGAAGGGACAAAAATTGGATTTTTTTGAGAGGAAAAGAAATATTACTAAAGATTGCAAAATTAGGGAGATTCTTTTTCAAGTTCATGCACATAGTAGTTAACAGTATGCGGAATATAAGTGTATCATATATGATTGATTTTGTGAAAAAAGTATATGATTGATCGGTTCATAACACATCTTATAAAGAAGAAAAACGGGGAAAGTGACATGGATTAGGATTTAAGAGAGAACCTAACTGAAATTTTGCATGTCCCTCTAACATGGTAGGGGCCAGTATAATTTTATCAGCTTCTGTGGGCTTTCTCTCCTTTTTCAAGTTGGGAATGAGATGTGACGATTATGTTAGGTTGGCTTCTCTTTAATCCATTCTAAGGTACACTTTAATAACACCACAATAATAATTTCTATGTTTCTCTATATATCTATTATATCGCATAAAGCAAATTTAAAATACTGTTTTATTTGGATTAATATTTTTTTTTTCTAAAGCAAAAGTTTATTGAATGAAAGAGAGTTGAGAAATAAGTTCTCTCAATGGTTAAAAAAAAGCAAACGCGTATCATACATCCAACAAAAATAAAAGATAAATGCAAAACCGCGTCAAGTCAAACAGGATCATACGACGCTTGGATGGGTTCTTATGAGATGTTCCACATAGGCCTGAATCGCCTGCTCATCAGTTCTAGGAAACACAAGACCACAAAAATTCTCAGTCTACCACTCACTCATTGCTCACTAAAAAACGCAATCATTTTTGAGATCCTCAATTAAAGACGTAGAATCCATACCCTGAGGTGAAGCCTCAAAAACAACCGGCAAGTCCTTGTCCTCTCGTATCAGTTTCTCCAACTCCATCTTCTTCTTACCACGCTAAACCTTTTTTTGGGAAATCCTCTTCCTCTACGAACCGGACAACCAAAACCCTCTACTTCAGGCTCAATGTCCTTCCCAACATTATGTCCCTCTCGTGATAAAACATTGAAACGAGAAAAGACAGTATCTAAAGGAACATTAGCCAGAATGGAAGAGACATCCAAATTCGCAGAGTTTCCACTAAACTCATTAGCTTCCAGTATGATGACACCAATACGCTCTGGTTCGCACATACCTGTATCATGAACAATGAAATCTGAGCTAGAACAAGCATCATCATAACCCTTAAAGCCACGGGAGGGTGCGACTACCAAAGGACCCCTGAAAGCCTGCAATTCTTGTATGACATCAACCCCATTTGCAATCCAATCCATATAATCCAAAATACAGCCGGATTCAGCTGTCATAATATATTTCATCTCCTCATCAATGAAGATCTAATAAGCTTCTCCACGACCACCAATGTGGCGAACGTGAGGAAGAAAAGTACCTTTGGAAACCACAACTGGTGCAACATTGACCTCATAAAAAATTTCTTCCTCAATATCCTCCTTCAACGACGACATGGCATCGCCCTTGCTCAGTTTCTATTCGTCCACAATCTGCAACACCGCTTCAGATTATGTATACACTGCATCAGCAACCTCTCCACCCACGTCGGACCACAAATTCTGATCATCACCATCAGTAGACCCCTCCACCAAATGTTTCTTTGAATAGTTCAACCGTGAAACTATGTGCCCTTTTGTGAATAGAACCTTCGCTATCGAAACCGAAAAACAAGAACCCCCCCCCCCAATTGTAAACCATTCAACCTAGCTCTAGCCATGATAACTGATAGTGATAAAACACACAAGAAAGAGGGGGTTTGAATTGTGTGTGTGATTTTTCAAATTCTTTTCAGTTAAAGGCAGTTATTAGTTTCAAAGATTTTTGCGAGTAAGTGCAGCGGAAGATAACTTAAAGCTGAAAAGTAAAGTATACAAGGTATTTATCCTGGTTCACCCCCTTAATCGAAAGGGCTACGTCCAGTCCTTGGCTTCACCAATATTTTCACTATTTTCACAAAATAGCACAAGTATTTTCCAGGACTTCTCCCAGTATTCTGAGGACTACTCCTTTACAAGTATTCTATCAGGACTTCTCCTTTTTAGTATTAGACAGGACTACTCCCAGTTCTTTTACAAGAAGGTTTGGTTTTCTACAGAGTCTCTTCGCTAAGAGTGGGTAGAAAAATGAAGAACAAATTACAGAGATAATAAACAGTTTAGTTCTCTGATGAGGTTGTGTGAAAGGAAATAAGAGTAACACTCTATGAAAGATTCACACTGGCATAAGACTTTACTCAAGCAAAGAATAGCTTTAAGTTTCTGAGTTATGGCTTGAGACTATATTGCAATAAGTGAGCTTAGAAAGATTGAATGCTTTGATCGTGTGTAAATCGCCAATTGAATCCGGATGCCAAGTCCCCTATTTATATCTTTAGTAGGATGAGCAATGGGAGCTTGATGAAGATTTGAAAATAGTTCTGTTTGAATTTTCTTCTTCCTTGTGAGTAACGCATACTTCTGCATCTCTAGTTCAGCATTAAATGCATTCTGCCATGCATTTACTGCAACATTAATGGCGAAGGTTGACGTCGTTTGGTGTTTCAATGCTTTCAGCCTTGAGGTTTAACTTCGCCATTAAATGCTCGTGCAATCCAGCTAAGAGAGCAATTAATGTTCTGAACAGAAGATTTGAATTTGATCGTTGAGGAGATACTATGTTCAGAAAATCCGCTGTTGACTCTGTGAAAGTTGCTTGATTTAAGGAACCACAAAGTGCTTTGTAAAAATGAGGAATAAAGTATTAATTATGTCCCTTTCTTCATTCTGCGATCAACAATCCTTCATTATTGCTCTGACGAGGTAGATGGCCTTGGTTGCAAAGACTAGTTACGTTATACGAACTCTTTTGAATCTTTGTCGAACGAACTCTTCAATGCTTCTGTCAAACGAACTCTTCAACATGACTTGGCAAGCAAACTCTTCAATAGAGCTCCCAGATGTACTCTTTGGCGGACGTACTTCTTTGGATGGGTTGCCGAACGAACACGTTGTTGAGTTGCCAGACGTACTCAACTGGCAGACTGATTTTTTCAAGAGTGGCTAGATGTACTCCTCTTCTTTTCTTTGTTTGAAGTTCTGCTTTTGATAATGCTTTGTATAGATCTATGCAGTTCTTCTTCAAGTAGATAGATGTTCCCGAGTATGAAAATATTCAAGAAGTTATGAATTCTATCTCTAACAACATTAGGTCTTAAGCGAAATTATTATTTATCAAAATATAATAATTCATTAAATCATTTGAATCTAACAATAGCATCTTCCATACACCAAATGCATGAACCTGAACCGTGATCATCGAATATAAACACTTCTGATGGTTCGAGGCGAATGCGAGACCCCTCCCAAAATACCTTCAACAAATAGGGAAGTGGCATCACCATGCTTTGAAAAACCTGTCGCTGCAACAGAAGCAATAATGGTACCGGAAAATGACAAAGTAAATTGAACCCATAAAGGCCTAAAATGAATTAAAACAAAAGAAAAGCCTAGGAAAAAGCAGATTTAAGTATAATTTTTTGACATGTTTATTAATGAAGTATATAAAGCAACCTACAATCTTACGATAGGGATCATGATCTTCCGTTTTCAAATAGTATTTCAATTTTCTTTTCTGTTTCACAAATGAAATAGTCGTGCCAAATAAAAAACACAAGTGAGGGAGCTATGACATGATAATTTTTAAGCTTTCTCCTTTTTTATGGTAGGTCTTCTCCTCACAATGAGTGAGCTTTTAACCACATTAGGTGGTTTTGATACTTAAATAAGTGGGGTTTTTCTGATTTCATTGTGGTCTTTTTTCCTTTCTTCTCCATTCCATTCTCTGCCACCACCAGCACCGCATTCTTAATGAAGATGACATAGATCGCCCCATAAAGAGAAAATTGTATGATAGGTGTTCTAATCTCCCAGAATTTGATCCTTCAGGTTCGCGTGAATGGAATTCACTTTGGCACTATAGTTTGTTTCACCTATTCAGGAGTTCATTAATTGAAATAAAAGGAAACACGAGAGGAATAGAGTTTTGCAGTTTTGCTGCTTGTTCATTAGTGTTAGTATGCATGTGAGGTCAATTTACTTCTCTATTATGCTCATAATGGAAAGTGGTCACCATTAAATTTTTATGAAAATGAAGTGACAATAAGATGAATTGACAAGAAGGTTAGGAGTTCCCACATAAGTCGGTGAGAAGCTATTTTCTCTTTTATTTGTTTTGAATGGAAATGCAGACACTTCCCAAAGCATCATATTTTGCAATATAATAGTTGCTTGTACACTGTCCTAGTCAATGTCATTTAGAGTTCAAGTTCAAAATATATTATCACATTTTCGTGCTTCTATGCTTGTGTTGTTGGTTGATTAATTGAGAAATTGACTATCGAAACCAACAAGGTTCACAAATTGGTGAAACTACTTCAAGACACCAACAACCAACCTAGCTTATATATATGAAGCCTCCATTACTAGGAGAACAGACTATCACTGCTTAAACAATTTATTAACCGAATAAAATAAATTAAAGGTTGAGAGAGGGGAACTATCAAATAGATGTAATTTTGCATGTGATAGTTAAATTGTTATTTACATATCAAATTGTTTTTTAATTCTTAAAATGTTCATTAGTAAAAATGCATTTCACACATCTTTTTTGGACCATTATATATATACATAGGGGTTTCTTCGATGTCACTGAATTTCAGATGACATCGGTTTCATCTTTACTTGATTTGCAAGTTGTGAGCTGTTTTAAGTTTTTTTATTATAATTTTGACTATTTATTGTTCTTTTACTCTACCTATATTGTATGTCAGAAATTTTTGTCTTTTAGTGTTGTTCTCGTCACGGATCTCGAGTGTTCCAACGCTTTGGGTTTGGGGTTAGGTCTAGCCGTTTTGGTAAGAATGGAGAACATGCATTATTAGGTCTTAGTCTTACCTTTTATAGTGGGACATAGACCATAACCCTAGATCTATTACAAGCTAGGCCTGGACAAGTTGGAGCACATTGATATATAAAATGATTAAGGTATACAATAAATCCCCGCTAGGTCCATGCCATAATACATATCGTGAAGGACCCGCTAGGAAACTCGCCAATATGACTTCTGCAATGTCTCATCACATATCCCTGGTGTATGACCACTCGCCCCATATGTGCTCATCTCTGGAGGGCCTGATCCGGAAGTCTGAGATGGACGGCCCCATCCTAGTCCACAAGGCATCGAGTATGAAGCATGAAGACAAAGTGTGCTTTTATAGAGCACTCACCACGAAATCTCAGTCCATGTGTCTTAGATATGGCATGGAAGAAACCCCCGTATATATATACTCATAGAATATGAAAATGATATCTTATAATTGATATAATAACATTCGGTGGAATCTTAAAAAAGATAAAATACGTATTCATATTTATAGTAATGAGTAGCCTCATAATCATAGTTAAATAACGAAACTAATTAATATTCATAATTCTAATGAAATAAGAAAACAGATCAATATGAAAAAAAAAAAAGATAAACAATCCAATATAAACTTTACCATTAGAGTTCTTTTACCTGGGTTTTTGCTGGAACTATGATTTGGATTTGCATTTAATGGTAATGGAAAGGTGAAGAGGGAGAAGGGAGAAGTGGGTGTGGTGAGGAAGAGGAATCACACAATTGTGAGTTGATTTGTTGGGTAGCTAGGTTTGAGTTTTGGGGAAGAGGAGAAGAAGAAGGTGAGAGGTAGGATTAAATTAAATTAAAAACAATTTACAGGGACTAAAACTAATGCTAAAAGTTCACGTGGCTATCCCTTAGTTGACTAGGCTCATCATGTGGACAGTTGACTAGTTAAAATTAATGACACATACACAATTGGACCTATTGCAAATAAAAAATTTCCAGGGAGCAATTGCTAAGGATTTGTTAGGGACTTGTTTAGATTACTCTTTAAAAATTAGTGACTAAAAACATAATTAAGCCTTTTTGATGTTAGGGTTGAATATGTTTTGACATATATAGTCAAGTCCAAATAGGTTTCTTGAAATTTTTTTTATGATTATCCGTCATTGATAATTTTTTTCTTAATTTAAATAAGAACAAGTGATATCATGGTGCTCCATAGTCGGTCCACATGGACTTTTCACCTCACTTTTAGTCTTTCTCCTCCCTTTCCCTTTCTTTCTCTTCCTCCTTCAACTCAACCTCCACAACCACCACCTCCCCCTCCCCCTTCCCTTCCTCTACCTCCATAACCTCTTCCCCCACCTCCCCCCTTTCCCTACTTCCATAACTCGTTCACCTTCCTCAATTGGTTTTTCATTTCTTGCATCCTCCAATTGTGGTTTGTCTAATTATCTCCCTTTTCATTATGCAAATTTGTGTTCTGTTTCGAAATTCTAGACCCACATTTTGAAGAACCACAATTTCTGACAAATCTCCTAAATGTGGGTTTGTAACAGAAACATAAAAACCCTAAGCAAACAAAGGTAGTGTATAGTAGACAGGTAGGAAGGGGACGAAACATGACATATGAGTTTTGTTATGTGTTTGTCATGTTTTTAAGATGGAACGGAACAAGACAAAAGGCTCCAGGAACAGGACACTGTGGTTCCGTTGAAAATGGTGAAATGAAAGGGGACATAACAGAACACTTTCTTAAAACTTTTACACAGTTAACAATGCCCCTAATTTATATTTGAAATATTTATGATTATATAATAATAGAAAAAAATATTTTTTTTAAAAAGCAAAAAACTGATTATTGTATCCGCACATAAATGATTTTCTGCTTTTCAAAAAATCACTTAAAATAAAATCAATTATTTTTCAAAAGTAAAACCACTTTTTTAAGCCATGACAAACAAGACAATTGTTTAAAATCACTTCTAATATAAAAGAAGCACTTTTATACTTTAGTATCTAAATAGTTTAAAATCATTTTATAGTTTTGTATCCAAACAGTTTAAAAAAACATTTTTATAGCTTTGTATCCAAACATTTCAAAAAGAACTTTTATAGTTTTGTATCCGAATAATGTAAAATCACAAAATAAGCAATGCCAAACGGTTTAAAATCACTTTTATATAAAGAATCACCTTTATAGTTTTTATCCAAACAGTTTAAAATCACTTTTATAGTTTTGTATCCAAATACAGTTTAAAAAGCATGTTTATAGTTTTCTATCGAAACAGTTTAAAATCACAAAATAAGCAATGACAAACGATTTAAACTATATAAAAATCACTTCTACATGAAAAATTTATTTTATAGCTTTTATCCAAACAATTTTAAAAACACTTTTATAGTTTTGTATCCAAACACTTTAAAATCACAAAATAAATGAGTTTAAAATCACTTCTATATAAAAAAATCACTTTTATAGTTTTTATCCAAACAGTTTAAAACCACTTTTATAACTTTGTATCCAAACAGTTTAAAATCACAAAATAAGCAATGATAAACAGTTTAAAATCACTTATATATAAAAAAGCACTTTTATAAATTTATATCTAGCAATTTAAAATCACTTCTTAAAGTGAAAAACACTTATTATATTTGTAGACAAACATAAATGATTTTTTACTTTTCAAAAAATCACTTAAAGAAAATCAATTATTTTTAACTAGCTACTATAATAGCTTAAAAAAATCAAGTTTATGCTTTTTATGGAAATAAACACAAATAGCTTGAAAAATATATAAGTGATTTTTTTTTTGAAAATAAGTGATTATATCACAAAGTAAGCAATGACAAACCAGCTCTATATATAATATTCAATTGAGGTCA
Source organism: Acmispon strigosus (assembly GCA_030819835.1). Classification (NCBI taxonomy): domain Eukaryota; kingdom Viridiplantae; phylum Streptophyta; class Magnoliopsida; order Fabales; family Fabaceae; genus Acmispon; species Acmispon strigosus. Next base: position 37,477,346 of record JAUAMA010000007.1, read on the forward strand.
ATTTTTTATACTCCGTCAAATATTAAACATGCAGGGTTATATATGTAATTAAAACTATAATTTAGTTTTGATGACTTGGAGTTACCAAACACAACACACAAAATACTATTGTCATATTTCATCTTGTTCTATCTAATTCCGTTCTGATTTGTCCAGTTTCGTTTTGTCACCAATCGCTACCAAAATGATAGCAGAAGAAGGGGGAGGTGGGCGAAGGGGTTATTGAGGTATGAAAGGAAGAGGAAAAGGAGGGGATGGGGAGGTGGGGTATGAGTGGTGGTTGGGTGGGAGCTAGGTTGTAGTTCTGGAGGTTGGGTGGGAGGAGGAAGATGAAAAGGGAGAGGAAGAAGGGAAAATGGAGGAGAATGACCAAAATTGATTAAAGAAAATTTTGAAGGACCAAAGGTGATACAAAAGGTCCATGTGGACTCACCATGTGAGCACCATAACGTCACTCGTCCTAAATTTTTTTAAATGAAGAAATAAAGTCATAAAAAATTTTCTAAGAACTTATTTAGATTTGACCATATATTTCAGAGACCTAGAACTTATTTAACTCTTCATAATATTTTATAATAAAACTAATAATGTGATAAATTAAAATAAATATAATGTCCTAGTCTTTTACTAAGTCCAAAATATTTTTATTTTGTTCTATTTACAAATGGAAATGATTTGTCTACTTGAAACAGTGGCGACATATTGTGGACTTTTAACTGCTCACAAATTGCGGAAATATAAAAAAATCAAAAACATATTTCTACCTGTTTGAGACCGTCTGTCGTATCCTCAAGAATGTCTTCTTATTTTTTTATGACTCGACAAATTGTTGGAGTAATAAAAAACCGTCACAAAACCCAAATTTTGATTGCAAGTCCAACATTTGAGGTTCCAAATAGGCTTCCACATTTTGTGAGTTTCTGTGTAGTTCAATACTAGTTTTAGGCCATTGCACTGCACGTGACCTAACATCTAACAAAGCCCTCAGCAAAACTTTCTACAATGTCTGCCTCATCCCATGTGTATGTAACACACATTTGATTCATCATTTCACAAGGAAAATTCATTTGAAAATCAATAAATATACGAACTGGAAGATAAAGAATTGAGATCTTCACATATCCTCCCCCTTCAGATTCCTATTTTAGTTTAATTTTATTTCACCCTGAGACATGATACGATTGTATCATGCATGCTTGTCAAACATCTAATAGACAGAGATCAAGAATATATGGTCTCAAATATATTATAAATTTCAAGAGACTAACTTTAATTTAATTAACCATCTATAACAACCAATGTAATTTAAAGACATAAATTGTCCGACCCTATGCAATGGTTTGGCCACATGGTTTTTGTGTGTCAAACAGAGAACCAATTAGTGGGTGTATTAATATATGCAACAACTAATTTGGACATGATCTTCCTCAAATAAATAGTTCCCATAAAATAAAATATAAATTGGCAGGACAGGGTAAAGTAGTTAGCATTCTTTATTTCACACATGAGGGTTACTTTCTAAGATATAGCAAGGCTGTTTCTATTAAATTATCCATCAAACACTTCAATTATATTCAACAACTGAAAAAAATTAATGAGGAAAACCCTTGTAATCCTACCAACGTGGCACATTCTCAAACACATAGAATATACTATTCCCCTATCAAAAAAGAGGAGTTGCATCACACAAATGTCCTTAGGGACTAACGATTTTAATTTTGCCCAAATAGATAGAAAGATACTCATCCATGTGCTAAGATACTGCATATTATCTCCTTAAGACCCTACCCATTTCAATTGAAAGTGCAATTTAGCTTTTCACACTTTTATTATTGGGACTCTTAACACCACCTAGCATTTGATAATGGGATTGAACTCCACATATTTTTTTTTCTCGTTCTCTATCCCACTAATAAAATTTTGACATGTTTAATAAAAACTACAACGTAAGTTTATTTCTGTTTTACTAACGTATTTTTTAATTGAAATGATAAAATTTTATTGGTAGATAGAAAATTGAGATTATTAAAATTTAAGAGGCATAACTCCCCTCAAACGTTAACTTAGAGGTGATGATTGTATTTTCATATATAAAGAGTATCTTTGTCATATCGCTAGTTAATGAGAGACTTTTTAACATACCATCTCATGTCTAGGGCTAGACATGTGAAGCGTGGAATATGCAGGTGGTGCATATAAGTGTGGTATCCACTTAATGGATTTAAGATAAACTTTGATACTATACTAAAATTTATGAGACTCAATTCTACCCTGAAAGTTAGATTAGATGTGAGGATTACCTTCTCGTATATAAAAGCTATATTGGTCATATCTCTAGAGAACCTAGAAAATATTTATCCCAGCTAATGACACCCATGCGCTTATCCCCTTATCCATTAGAAAGAAGAGGAAAATTGAAGGAAAAAAAATGAAAAAATAAAACTAATGGCCATCAAATAATGTTGATATTGGAGTATTGGTCTATAAAGTTGGGAAGAAAGATAGTTGGGCATGCATGTGGAGGGGCATGGCCCACTAGATTAGAGGTTGGGAACCATAACTAGAACAAACGCATGTGCACTTGATTTGTCACTTGTTATGTGTCTTCAAGGAAAAAACACCACGCTTATGTGCATGTTAGCAATGAAATGTTGCTTATAAATAGAGGCCCCCCTTGAAGAATAGGATCACAGAACAGAGCAAAGTGCACCTTCCCCTGTTTTTCTCCCCTGAGTCTGAAATGAAGCTTCGAATGGCACTCCAAGAATGCTCCATTGCTCTTACAATTCTCATTGTTATCTTTATTAATGTGAACATGCAAGCTGCCACTGCTGACTATGGAGGTTGGGAGAGTGCTCACGCCACTTTCTATGGCGGGGGTGATGCTGCAGGCACTATGGGTGAGTAATGAGTTTAGCCTTTTAATTTCCTTTTCAATTCTTATTTTACATTAGAGATACATGCACTTTAAAGTACGACATTCAACATGTGAATCGGTGAAAATAAAAGTTCCCATTTTCTGTCACATTCTATTTTCCACTCATATAAGAATAAAGAATTTTGTACATCGATTTGACTCTTTTAAAATAAGAGACCCACTTTATAGAATAAAGTAAAAACCAACATTACGACCATAATCATATAGTTGCACATGTATAACACATTGGGTGAGTTTAGCCTTTCAATCTCCTTTTAATTTTTTTCATTAGAGAACATGCCCTTTAAGTAGGAGGAGCCATGCAACACGTTCAAAGTTGAATTTAAGAGTTAGTGACGGTGGTTAAAAATATGTGTTTGAATTTCTTCGGTCGATAGTTCAATTCTTATGAGATGGATGTTTGAGAAGATATTTGACCTTTACCATATTTGGGTCAGAATTGAAAGAGCAATTTAAAGTGCAAAAAAAAACACATATTTAGATTTTTTTTATTGTGTTTTAAATGATAAATATATTTTTATGCATAAAAGGTGTCAATTAGCAATATTATTAGAGAGTGTTATTGTTGAAAATTGAGCTGATGGGGTTGATTCTTTTGTTTCATATACGCAGGGGGTGCATGTGGCTATGGAAATTTGTATAGCCAGGGCTATGGAACAGATACAGCAGCTCTAAGCACTGCTTTGTTCAACAATGGCTTAAGCTGCGGCTCTTGCTATGAAATGAGATGTGATGATGATCCAAGATGGTGCAAGCCTGGCTCTATTATTGTTACTGCCACAAATTTCTGTCCACCAAACCCATCTTTGCCCAACAACAATGGTGGTTGGTGCAACCCTCCTCTGCAACACTTTGACATGGCTGAACCAGCCTTCCTGCAAATTGCACAATATAGGGCTGGAATTGTGCCTGTTGCCTTTAGAAGGTTAGTTAAACTATAAACTAAGCAATGCTATCAGGCAAGTTTAAATTGCGGTCGTGGTTGCATGTTTGAATCAGCTTATTTTTCCTGACACTCAGAGATTGCTCATAAATTTATCGCTAAAATTGATTCTAAAATGGAAATCAATTGTAGAAGAATTTCCGAACACATGCACTTAAAACATTGTTTTTAAGCTTAAAGGACAAGTACTCCTCATTCTCTTTGTAGCACATGGCCTATTCATGATCATAACAAAATTGGTGTAGCTTCTACCAAACCTCAACTTGTAGCCTTGACATAAGATTGGTCTTGAATTAAAATGACTTGAATAGCATACTTAATTAATTTGCCTAACTACTTCTGAAAATTAACATTACTTTCATTTGGTGATGCTGACAGGGTGCCTTGTGCCAAAAAGGGAGGAATAAGATTCACCATCAATGGCCACTCTTACTTCAACCTAGTTTTGATCACCAACGTTGGTGGTGCTGGGGATGTTCATTCAGCATCCATCAAAGGATCAAGAGGTGGGTGGCAACCTATGTCAAGAAACTGGGGCCAAAACTGGCAGAGTAACTCTTACCTCAATGGACAAAGCCTCTCATTTCAAGTCACAACCAGTGATGGTAGAACTGTGACAAGCTTCAATGTGGCACCGGCCAATTGGCAGTTTGGTCAAACCTTCCAAGGTGGTCAATTTTAGAGATATTGCCATACTATTATTATTATTATTATGTGGGGTAGGTTATAGTGAAAAAGTTTATATAGTTGTTAAGTTTGTCCATGGCAGACCCATATATAAAGGTTTCATAATAGGTAACTGTGAATCTGAATCTGAAAGACCAGTGTTTTATTTTATTGGTCTGCATATAGTAGCTGAGGTGGTATTATGCACCCGCTGGTCACTTCACATGGGGTTGTAAGGGTTTATGTTATTTTGTGTATTGTGCTACTTTTCTTCAATGGATATTCACAATGATGAGAGAAATTTCATTTTAGCAAATCATTTACAACACATATCTCGTAAATAATGAGTGGTTAAGTGATTAATAAAGTGCAAACGATAATGTTGCTTTATTAATTGTTATTAAATAAAAACTAACTTTTAATCCTTCTTTTTCGACAAAACTAAAGGTTAGTCCACACACCTTTTTTTTTTCTTCATCGGAAAAATGGGTTCCCCTAATATGCACAATTTTTTTGTTGTGCAACCTTGCACAAGCACTATTCGACCTCCTATCATAAGTTATCTCCCGGTTAATTGATTTAATTGATTTTTATTTTTAATAATTTATGTATTCTCTTCTTCTCCCTTGCGCAACCACGGCATCCACCACCGCCTTCCCTTCGTCCACCTCCTCTCCATCACCCTCCCTCACCCTCCTCGTAAGCCTTGCTCTCTACCCACGACAACCACTGCACCCGTTGTTGTAGTTTTGACCAGCTTCCACGAGGCGTTTCAACACTTGAATATGTTAGATTCAAACGATGTCATAAATTATTATATTTTGATAAATAACAATTTTACTCAAGGTTTAATATCGTTAGATAAAGATGTCATAATGCTTGAATATTTTATACTTAGGAACATCTCTCTACTTGAAGAACAACTGCATATATCCCCATACAAGGCATTATCAAAAGCAGAAGTTTAAAGAAAAACAAAGAAGATGAGCACGTCCGACAAGTTATTGAAGACCTAGTTTGCCAGTTGAGTGCGTCTGCCAAAGGTGTACGTCCGGCTATGGAGTACGTCTGGCTACTCAACAAGGTGCACGTCTGGCCACACACCTAAAGCAGTACGTCCGCCTAAGGAGTACTTTTGGCAACTACCTGAAGAGTTCGTTTGCCAAAAGCACAGAAGAGTTCATTTGTCAAAATGCTTCAAGCAATAAAGGTTATCTACCTCGTCAAAGCATTAAATGAAGCACTGTTGATTGCAGAATGAAGAAAGGGATATAATTAATACTTTATTCCTCGTTTCTGCAAAAAGCTCTGTCATTCCTTAAATCAAGCAACATTTTTAGAGTCAACGACATGATTTTCTGAACATAGTATCTCCTCTACGGTCAGATTCAAATCTCTTGTTCAGAACATTAAATGTTCTCCTAGCTGGCATGCACAAGCATGTAATGATCCAAACGAGAACTCAAGGCAATTGCATAAAAGGACAAGACAGTGTCAACCAAAGCAATTAATGCTGTAATAAATGCATGGCAGAATGCATTTAATGCTCTTACAGAGACGCAGAAGTGTCCCTTACTCACAGAGACCGAGAAATTCAAACGGAACTATTTTCAGATCTTCATCAAGCTTCACAAAGCAGATCCTGTTGAAGATATAAATAGAGAACTTAGCATCTGGATTCAATAAGCGACTTAAATACGATCAAATTTCATAAGCTCTCTAAGTCGTTCATAGAAATCTGCTCTACAGCCATAACTCAGAACCTGAAAGCAATCATTTACCTGAGTTGAGTCGTCCGCCTGTGTGAAGCTTTCAAAGAGTGTTACTCTTATTCTATTCTCACACAACCCAAACAGAGAACCGAAATTCATATCATCTCTGTAGACCCCCGGGCTTCGCGACATCCAAGAGCCATCCGCTCTTTTGCTTATTTAGCTTTTGACCTTTTGCTGCGGATTATTTTACAATTTTACCTGTGAATTTTCTTACGAATTTTTCAACACCACAAAATTTTGAAAATCTTTTTGTAGGAAAAGTTCAGGGAAAATTCGCAAGATAGAAATCGAAGGAAAAATCATTGAAAAATGCGTAGCGAAGGTTTAAAACTGCCGCTAAAATGGTATGTCTGTTGGATAGATGATACTGTACATTTGTTCAAAAATCATTATTCTTTCCGTTTAATATTTTCTATGTGTCATGAACTCACTACTCTAAAAGCTTAAATAATTAAAAGCTTAAATTGTTAGGAGACACAAGATTCTATAGGGTATGAAGCTGGACAATGCACTAGACCCCCTACCATGTTCTGAAACTCAATTTTTTTATTAGAATATTGAAGGCAACAAGGATTAAACTTTAAATCACTTGATATAGAAGCTTTAATACCATATCCCGAATCAACTTTCCAGAAAGCTGAAGCTATTGAGTGAAGTCACTGATTTATATAAGGAGCCAATTGAATCCAGAATCGACTTTCCTTTAAAAAAATAATAAAAGCAGAAATAAAATATACACATTGAATAAAAATCAACTTTTTTAAAATAATAAATTTATAATCTCAAACAAACGCACTTTGAGTGTACGTTTCATGCATTTTATATTTATGAAATTCTTATACAGGGTTAATAGTCAAATTAATCCTTGGGTTTGTCGCCAAATTTGACTTTCATCTCAGAATAATTTAGGAAAATTATGGGTTTAGTCCTCGCCGGAGGATGTAGCTTTGACGAGCATGACTAGTGGCAGGCACCAATGTGGCATTATCAACCTCATAAGGTGCCTGAAATCCAATATTTTCAACTGCTCCAATTGTCTTTAATAATTGTCTTTTGTTTACCTCCTCAACCAGTAATCACTGATTGTACCTGTTGACTGAGCCATCAGAATCAAGTTTTAAAAAGTTGTTTTTGAAAATTGTTTTTCAAAATAAAAGCAGAATAAAACTGTTGAATGAGATGTTTTCCAACATTTAAAAACTGAAATTTGAAAACTAAAAACAAAAACTGAAAACATTTTTTAGCTGTTCTGGTAGTTTTTAAAACTGAAACCAAGAACTGTTTTCAAAAACAGGTTTTGCCAAGAAGGTTTTTAAATTTTTCAGTATTTAAAAATATAAAACATTTTTTAAAAGGTGTAATCAAACAGACCCTAATATATTCCTGTCGAACAACCACCAAGAAAAATATAAGAAAAATCTCACTCCACCCACAAGATATAATACTTAAACTCAGTTAAACTTTTGGGATAATTGATTGCTTGATATGATATCAAAGCCTCTACGACTAAGTGATCTAGAGTTCGATCCCAACCGCCTCGTTATTCTAATAAAATGTGGAATTTCAACACATGAATTGCTCGACATAGTACCAAATTGCCTAGTTAACCGACAACCAAATCATCCATGCACATTTACATTGCTTCTTGGATCTGCACAGCGGCCTTCCATGGGCAGAACAGTGAACCAAATAGTGCACACAAACCAAAATAAGGACAACAAAGTGATGAGGCCCAACAAAGTGTTTGTTAATATTTTTTCCGGGAAGATATTAGATTAGTTAACAATCACTTAAAATGTTTGCCTTAGTCTCTTAAATGCACTTCCTGAAATTTTTGTTGTTTGATGACTGGTGATGAGGCCCAACAAAGTGTCTATTAATCCAGGTTGCCTCATTCTAGTTCAGGTCTCATGAATGGTGGAGGGAGAACTTTGAGATGGGGTGCCAACATAGTCCAATATAAACTTTTTATAAAAAAATTACAAATTGATTGAAACTAACGAGTAATTTTATACTATTATTTTCAAAAAAATTGTAAATACTGGGACCATAGCATAACCATGTCTCCCCTCCCTCCGCCACTGGGTCCCATCATTGTTCTTTCCTTCCCTTATCCCCTCCTTGAAAATCACTATTCTTACTCATAATCACTTCCTCTCTTTTTTTCTTCACTCACTTTTGTTATAAACAAACAAAGCATATTCAAAGAGTAATATGAGAGCGGAAGTATCAATTTTTTATGAACCAAATTTCCCTTCTAGGGGTTTATCATTGAACATTCCCCTCGTCAATTTACATATCATTCAGCTCTTACCACTTGATTTATTATTTAGCAACCAGAAATATCAATTTTAAATGAATCCCAACTATAATCACGAGAAAAAAAAAATAGCTGGCGCTACATTTCACACCCTGTTTTTCTTACATATTATTTTCATTCAGTTTTTTTTCCTATTTCTCTCCTCTATTTCTATCGCTTCCTACTTCCTACGGCACAAGATTTTTTTTTTATTTGGATGTGAAAATAGCAGAAGAACTAGCGACCATCAAGTGCGTATGGAATTGTCACCGTGCTTTTTCGTTTTTGTATTATTTTAATCTTAAGATCATGGATAATTTCCAACTCCTGTGAATGTAAAAAAGTTATTGGTCAGCCCCTTACCACTTAGTGTCGCTTAGTGCAGTTAGACGAAAGATTAGTCTCACAACTTTTAGTTGTGGGATACTGATTAACACCGGAAAAAAATGTATATACTTGATTATAAGCAATGACAACTGACCACAAGGATTAAATTAAAGTGATCTATAATATTTCTTTTAAACTATCTTTAGTTTCACACAAGGAATATTTGGAACAGAAACAAAAAGCATTTATACCAAAAAAAATCTTTAGTTTCACCCAAGGAATATTTCGAACTGAAAATGTAAGTTATTAATTCTTGTCATGCAAAGAATTCTTATATAAGCGATTCCCATTGAACAGAAGCAATGAAATGCATTGAAACAAAGGGAATTCACATAATTTGAACGGGGTGAGTTGCTGAATTTAATACCTTTTGCTTATTATCCTTTCCCTTGTATCGTACATATACATACAAAGAATGCAAGTGCATTCATTCTTCAATTTATATATTTTCTAATTTTAATTAAGCCTATTTATTGAAGCCTTGTTTCTTACTTTTGGCTTGTAATTCTAGCTCCACCATAAACTTATATTGCTAGTAAGTTTTTTCTTTCATTTTAGGTGTTTTGCTCAACAGCAGCAGTTTTTATATGCTTATGATCGGAGCTTGTTTGTTAGAAGTAGATGCAACCTTCATTAGAGTCTGAATTCTTTGCAGTTGTATAAAGGATTGCAGGTAATTCAACTCATTATTTAAAGGTTGGTTTTGGTTAAATATTTAAGGTTCATAGAATCATAGTCCTATCTATCTTAATTCTAGTTTTAACTATCTAAGATTCAAAATTAAGGTTGGTTTAAAATAATTTCGTCGATTTTATACCTAAATGTTATAATAGTATAGTCTCATGTATAATATTCATACCCTACTTTTGTAAATAAGATCAAGGGATTGTCTAAATTACTCATGAGGGTGATTTAACCTTATTCTAAATGGACTCATAAAATTTAAGATAACTAGGTAAGGAATTTGATAATATTTTTTCTTTAGTTTTTATAAATTATCTTATTGGTCCACTAGGGTGGAGTTAAATCAGTCTTATGGATATTTTAAACAACCCCTATCAAAATTCATTTTTTCATTTTCTTTAATTGAAATAAATATTGCATTATATTATTGTTGTGTTTTAACAAAAATAATTAAAGTAAAGGATGTTCAAGAAAAGAGTTCACTTTATTTGTTCATTTATTAATTTATATTTGCCTTCCTACATTTAATGTGATATTGTTAGGAATATATAGCAAAAACAAATAAGAAACTCTGTATCGTCTGACATAAGCATTGTCTGCCCTGTCAACTGATGAGCATCGTCTGCCCTATCACCTGATGAACATCGTCTGGTGATTGCAAGTTCCTCACGTTTGGTGCTTTAGATTGCTTACCTCTATTGGTTTAATCTGCACCGACTGATAGTGCGGAAAGTTGTCAGTGTTCAACCCTGTCCTATCACAGACTTTGCCTCCACTACTTTGTTGGCAGCTGTCTCGGAGACAGCTGCTTCCTCTGCTACCTCTACTCCTCCCACTGCGTCGAACGCTCCGGTGACGTTCATGCACACTCTCACCATCAAACTTGATGATACAAATTTTTACTCCTGGCGCCAGCAGATTAAAGGTGTAATCAGGTCACATAAGCTTCAAGCCTATGTCATTCGTACTTCCATCCCTTCCCGGTATCTCAATGATGAGGACCGCATAGCTAATCATACAAACCCTTCTTACTCCGATTGGGAACAGCAAGATTCAGAGCTGTTCACATGGCTTCTATCATCCATTTCAACCTCTCTTCTTCCCACAGTCATACACTGTGTTCACGCATTCCAAGTATGGGATGAGATTCGCAGTTATTTTGAAGCTATGGCACGAGCAAAAGCTACCCAACTTCGCTTGGAGCTTCCCTCCATTTCCAAAGGTTTCATAACTATTGCAGAATATCTCAAAAAGATAAAAACGATTGTCAACACTCTTACCTCCATTGGTGAGCCTGTAAATTTCAGAGACCACCTTGATGCAATCTTTGATGGTCTTCTTGAGGAGTTCAACTCTTGGATGACTCTCGTCTACCACCGAGAGTTTTCCTACACGATTCATGAGATTGAATCAATGGTGTTGTCATATGATGCTCGACTTGAACGCACCCGAAAGAAGCAACTGATGGATGCTTCGATAAATGTAACACAAGTCTCTCTCAATGTTGCTCAAAGTCTACCTAAAGCAGCTGATCTCTCCATTGCTCCACCACCACCATCGTCGCAAGCAGAACTGACCCCACAAGAACCAAATGAAGGTGCTGGAAACCACTGCGACGACTATTGTGATGAACGTAATGATGACTATGGTGGTTACCGTGGACGCAGCTATGGCGGTGCTGGTGGCAGACGTGGTGGACGTGGCCGTGGACGTAGAGGACGTGGAAGCATCCAATGTCAAATTTGCTTCAAGTATGGCCATGATGATTCCATCTGCTACCAACGTTTGGGGCCAGCACAGAATGGATCGTCTCCCTTTGGATCGTCTTCCCTTGGTCAACCAGGATATAGTCAACAACAGTACAATCAACAGGGACATGGCTATGGCTTTGTGCCAAATCCCTTTGGCTCGTCTTAGCATCAACACTTTGGCACCCTTTTATGGTCCTTACAACTCCTATGGACCACCCAGTTTTGGAAACTCAAATTAGTTTTGACCACCACAAACTCAACTACAATTTGGGAGTCCTTCCCCTGTAAACCAAGCTTCTAGGCCACCAATGCAATCATCTCAGGTCAATTCAAGGCAGTCCCAAGCCTTTCTTCTTGGAACAGGCCCTCAAAACTCCTCAACCAATGACATTCAACAACCTTGGCATCCTGATTCTGGAACTTATCATCATGTCACCAATGATCCAGTACAACTGGCAGAAACCTCAGCCATGTCTAGCTCTGACAATCATGTGGTGATTGCTAATGGTCAAGGTTTGCATATTCAAACTATTGGCTCAGCTTATGTCAAATCTCCATATAACACACACAACACACTCACTTTAAAAGATCTCCTTCTTGTCCCGTCTATAACCAAAAATTTAGTAAGTGTTAGCAAGTTTTGTAGAGATAACAAAGTCTTCTTTGAATTACATGAAGCTCACTGTTTTGTCAAATATCAGGCTACTTCTGATGTTCTCCTCACTGGAAGCCTAGGAAATTATGACCTCTATCAGTTTGATGATTTCACCCTGTGTCATCTTCCTCATGGCCAGTCCCGAGTCATCCCTTCAAACCCATCGTTTGTTGTTCCTGGTCTATCGTCTGCTCCTCCTATTTCACCATCTGGCATTTTTGTTTCATCGTCTGGCGCTCCTGCTACCTTAACAGCAATTGGTACCAGTTCTCTACCTTGTCTCAACAAACACAATATTCAATATAACTCTAATGTATTAGGATCCTCTTTGTATGAGATGTGGCACTATAGATTGGGGCACCCTCATCATGAGGCCATCAAAGCTACATTACTTCAATATAATGTTCCTTTACCTAATAGAAACCCCTTTTCTTTTTGCTCCTCTTGTTGTCTTGGTAAATCTCACATATTACCTTCTCAACACTCAACCATTGTTTATAATGCTCCCTTAGGACTTGTTTTTATTGATCTATGGAAACCTGCCTCTATTGTTTCTTCATGTGGTTATAAGTACTTCCTCACTTGTGTTCATGCTTATTCCCGCTATACCTGGATTTTCCCACTAAAACTCAAATCTGAGGCCTTTACTATCTTTGTCCAGTTTAAGACAATGACAGAATTACACCTTAACTCAAAGTTAAAATTTGTCCAATCTGATTGGGGTGGGGAGTTCAGACCCTTAACTAAATACTTCGTAGACCAGGGCATCATTCATAGACTCACATGCCCTCACACACACCATCAAAATGGTAGCGTTGAAAGAAAACATAGACACATTGTTGAGACTGGCCTGACATTGTTAGCTTATGCCAAAATACCCACTGAATATTGGGACCAAGCCTTTCTTGCTGCAACAAACCTCATAAACAGGCTTCCAACCTCAGTCCTACAAAATGTCAGTCCTTTCACCAAACTGTACAAACAAACAGCAAATTACAAATTTCTTAAAGTCTTTGGGTGTGCTTGTTACCCCCTTCTAAGACCTTATAATACAACAAAGCTCTCTCATAAATCAACTGAATGTGTCATTCTAGGGTACTCCTCCAGCCACAAGGGTTACAAGTGTCTTGACGCCTCTGGAAAAATCTTTATTTCCAAGGACGTTGTATTCAATGAATTTAGATTCCATTTTCCAGACCTATTTCCTTCTGAACAGAATCCTACTGTCTCTTTTGAATCCCCACCTGTCCCTGCTACCATTCATATACTGCCCACATCTCACACCACTCCATCCAGTTCTGTACCTATTCTTGTGTCTCCTAGTACAAAATCTAGCTCTAATTCTATTCCAGCTTCATCTCCCACCACTACCTCTTCCTCAGTTCCAGTCGATGGTTCTGTACCCATTCCCGAGTCTTCTAATACATAATCTAGCTCAAATTCTGTTCCAGGTTCACCTCCCACCACTTCCTCCTCCTCAGATCCAGTTATTCCTCTTCCTGTCAATACTCACCCTATGCAAACTCGAGCAAGTCAGGAATAGTTAAACCCAAACAGTTTCCTACTCTTCTTCTCACACAAGATGAGCCAACATTAGTCAAGAAAGCCCTCAAGGATCCAAAATGGCGTTCAGTCACGAGTGAGGAATTTAATGCTTTATTGAAAAATAACACATGGTCTCTTGTTCCATTGCCCTTAGACAGGTTTGCTATGGGCTGCAAATGGGTCTTTCGTGTGAAGGAAAATCCTGATGGCTCAGTCAACAGGTACAAGGCAAGGCTTGTTGCAAAGAGTTTTCACCAAAGAGAAGACATTGATTATGCTGAAACCCTCTCACCTGTGGTCAAACCCACAACAATCAGAATCATCCTCACTCTTGTCGTGTCTAAAAGATGGCCAATCCAACAACTTGATGTCAACAATGCCTTCCTCAATGGCCCCTTGAATGAAGATGTTTACATGATCCAACCACCTGGCTTTGAAGCATCCAAAAAAAATCCGGTTTGCAAACTTCACAAAGCTCTCTATGGCTTGAAACAAGCTCTAAGGGCTTGGTTTGACAAACTCAAGTCAACTCTCATCAAAACTGGATTCATGCCTAGCAAATATGATCCTTCTCTTTTTGTTCTTCAAACAACACATGACATTATCTATCTCCTAGTCTATGCGGATGATATCATCGTCACTGGCAGTTTTGTTACTCTCATTCAACAGCTAGTAACCAACCTAGACTCTCAATTTTCTCTCAAGCAGCTAGGGGATTTAGATTATTTTTTGGGTGTTCAAATTCAAAGAATGCGGGATGGTTCTCTTCATCTCAGTCAAACCAAATACATTCATGATCTTCTTGCAAGAGCAGACATGGAGGATGCCAAAGGTATCTCTACTCCCATGATTGGTGGCTGTAAACTCAGTAAACAGGGCTCAGATTACATGAGTGATCCAACCGAATACAGATCCATAGTAGGGGCACTGCAGTATGCCACTCTCACTCGTCCAGAAATCTCCTTCTCAGTTAACAAAGTCTACCAATTTCTATCTCAACCGCTAGAAGAACACTGGAAGGCTGTAAAGCAAATCCTAAGATACTTAAAAGCCGCTGCCAATATGGTCTACATCTTAAACTAGCCATTCTTACCAAACCCTTCTCTCTAAATGCATATTGCGATGCTGATTGGGCATCTGATGTAGATGACAGATGGTCCACCTCTAGACTGTGTGTTTTCCTAGGACCTAACTTGGTATCTTGGATCTCTAAGAAGCAAACACTTGTAGCCCTCTCCAGCACAGAAGCAGAGTATAGAAGTCTTGCCAACACTACAGCAGAAGTTTTGTGGATTCAATCACTCCTAAGTGAATTAAAAATTCCTTTTCAAGTACCTCATGTCTTCTGTGACAACATGAGCACAATTGCTCTCACCCATAACCCAGTTCTTCATTCCAAAACTAAGCATATGGAGCTAGACATAATCTTTGTCCGAGAAAAGGTTCAGTCCAAAGCTCTCATCGTTCGGCATGTACCTTCCTTGGATCAATATGCTGACATTCTCACCAAAGCTCTTTCTCCGGCTCACTTTACTGAACTTCGAGACAAGTTAAAGGTGGTTGACAAATTTCACATTACTCACCCACTTTTAACTTGCAGGGGGCTGTTAGGAATATATAGTAAAAACAAATAAGAAAATCTGTATCATCTGGCATAAGCATCGTCTGCCCTATCAACGGATGAGCATCGTCTGCCCTATCACCTGATGAGCATCGTCTGGTGATTGCAAGTTCCTTGCATCTGGTGGTTTAGATTTCTTACCTCTGGTGGTTTAGTCTGCTTCGACTAACAGTGCGAGAAGCTGTCAGTGTTCAACCCTGTCCTATCACAGACTTTGCCTCCACTACTTTGTTGACACCTGTCTCTTGACAGCTTGGTCAAGCAACCTTATCTTCTCTCTCTTCTATATATAGCTTCACTATTCTATAAATAAATTAATTAATGAGAATAGATTGAGATTATGATATTTTCTTTATTTTCTGTTTCCTTTATTTTCTTTAGATATTTGTTGTTAATAGAACTCAAATTAAAAATTAAATTTCTATGTGAAGTTGGGTAAACATTAGTGGCTGATTTCATTTATCGTGCTTGATTTAGATGGAGAGTATCCCGGTTGATTTGGCAAAGCGTGGGGCAGAGAATTTGATTGACAAGGCAATAGCAGAATTACGTTATTTGTGTTGCTACACGTGTATAGTTGAGGACTTTGAAAAGGAAAAGCAAAGGTTGGAAACCGAAAGGAGGAGTGTGGAGCAACGAATTCAAGTGGCAAAGGGAAGAGGAGATGATATTGTAGCCAATGCTTCTGATTGGGTAGAGCAAGTTGGTGAGCTCATAAAAGAGGACACAAAAACAAAACCAGCATGTTTTCCTAATTGCATAAGGAGATATAGAAGGGGAAGAGAACTTTCAAGTAAGACGGAGGAGATTATTAATTTGGTGAGTGAGGGAAAAAAACTTGAAAACGTTGGAATCCCTGCTCGTCTTCCAGGTGTTGAGCGATACTCGTCTCAATATTACATTTCTTTCAAAAGCAGAGAGTCCCAATACAAGGAACTTTTGGATGCTCTGAAAGATGACAACAATTATATCATTGGATTGCAAGGGATGGGGGGCGCCGGGAAAACTACATTGGCAAAACAGGTGGGCAAGCAACTCAAGGAGTCAAAACAATTCGACCATGCCATTGTTACTACAGTGTCATCAACTCCCAATATAAAAAAGATTCAAGATGATATTGCAGCACCCTTAGGCTTGAAATTTGATGATTGTACTGAGTCAGAGCGGCCTGGGAAATTGTGGAATAGGTTAACCAAGGGTGAGAGAATTCTTCTTATATTGGATGATATGTGGGATAATTTGCAGCATGATAGTTTTGAACTAATAGGGATTCCATCGGTTGACAATTTCAAAGGTTGCAAAGTTCTTGTAACCACACGTAATATGCAGGTATGCAAAAAATTGGAATGTGAGAGAATAATTAGACTAGATATCTTATCTAAAGATGACGCGTGGATCATGTTCCAAAGGCATGCTAGTATAACTGATAGTAGTTTCTCTAAAACATTGCTCGATACGGGACGAGAAATAGCTAAAGAATGCAAAGGATTACCAGTTGCTATTGCAGTTATTGCTAGCAGTTTAAAGGGCCAACAACGTCAGGACGAGTGGGATGCAGCATTAAAATCCTTACGGAAGCCTTCTGGGTCCATGCTTGGTGTTGATGAAAATTCGGTTGAAATTTATAAATGTTTGAGGTTTAGCTATGATTACCTAAAGGATGAAAAAGCCAAGGCATTGTTCCTCTTATTTTCTGTATTCCCAGAAGACATGGAAGTTCCTAATGAACTTTTGACTAGATTTGGCATAGGAGCGGGCATATTTGGGGAGGCTTGTGACAAATATGATGATGCTCGAAGCCAAGTAATTTTGGCCACAAATAAACTCATGGACTCTTGTTTACTCTTAAAGGATCACCGAGGATATTTTACAGTGCATGACTTGGTTCGTGAAGCAGCCTTATGGATAGCGGGAAAGGAGATTCAAGTAGTGAATATTTCTAATAAGAGTCAAAAGTCGTTGGTTGAGAGAGAGAATACCATTAAGTATTTGTCATGTAAAGGAGATGGCGTAGATGTCTTTTCTTGTAGGATTTATGGTTCCAAACTTGAGATTCTAAATATCTTCATTGACAAGGATGAAGAAGCTTCTGTGCAAATCCCAAGTTCGTTCTTTGAAAATATGAAGAGACTCCGAGTTTTGTATATTCGTAAAGATAGATGGAAAGAGAAAGATCTATCATTACCACATTCAATTCAGTTGTTGACAAATATTCAATCTATAATCTTTTACAATTTGTTATTAGGGAACATCTCCATTCTTGGAGACCTGCCAAGTCTGGAGACTCTTGAATTCTTTGATTGTTCGTTCATTGAATTGCCACCTGCCATTGCAAAATTGGAGAAACTTAGATTGCTCAAGTTGGAGTCTTGTTCCTGTAATAATCCATTTGAAGTGATTGAAAGATGCCCATTGCTAGAAGAATTGTATATTGATTGTATTGATTTGTTTAATTACAGTGACATTATCGCAGTTCATCAATTAAGAACCCCACTGCAAAGGTACTTGATATATGATGACGACTCATCTGATTACCTGAATGTTTCTCCTTCTCTATCAAAAATAGTGTCTCTATCAGCGGAAGCTCATCGTATTTTCTCAGAACCAACAATGAAATACTTTGTTCAAACAGCTGAGGATCTTAAGGTAGAAGAAAAGGAATGGAGAAACCTTATACCTGAGATTGCTCCGATAGATGAAGGTATGAATGATCTAGTCAATCTTCATTTAGAATCTTTTCCACTACTAGAGTGCCTCATTGACACTACAAACATTGATACTGAAGGGAAAAATGTCTTTTCTAAGTTGGTTAATCTAACACTAGAAGAAATGGATAATTTGAAAGAACTATGTAATGGTCCAAAGTCTAAGCTAAACCTATGCTATCTTAAGACCTTGACACTTGACAATTGCACCGCATTGGAACCCCTATTTCAACTGTCGACTGCTCGAAGCCTAGTGTTGTTAGAGGAATTGAGGATACGGAATTGCGTTCAATTGAAAAACATAATATCAAGTAAAAGAAGTAAGGAAGAAAGGGGAGAAGAAATAGTCGATGTTGGTAATGATAACAAGAGTCGCGACTCAATGTTTCCAAATTTAAAAATTCTTTTTGTCATTGGATGTCCCAAATTACAAGTTATACTTCCATTCCTTTCTGCTCATGATGTTACACTACTAGAAAGTATCATAATATCACGTTGTGATGAGGTGAAATACATATTTAGCCAATACCAGCATGAACATGAAGGTAAGGATTTACTTCAAGAGGCAAAGGGTGTCGTACTTGGTTCTCTTAAAATGATGGATCTTGGAAATGTGCCAAATTTGGTTGACATTTTTTTCCCACCATTTGATCATCCCACGTGTTCATTCTTGAAGAGGTCATCTTTTAAAAATGGTCCCCAAGCACAGATTCCATCCGACCCAATCAAATGCAATATCTTTCGTTGTAAATTTTGGAGCACAAGTATTAAAATCCCATTGGAATCCAAGCATCAAGTGCAAGACTCCTCAATCTCATTGGTAATTCTGTCTCCTTTTTCTCTTATATATTTTAATACTTTCTCTTGTTTATAGATAGGACGTACTTTATATTTATAGAAAATCATGAATCAATAAATAGTATTAAAATTGTATATTTTTTCCCGTATCAATCAATAGTAATAGAAGTTTGGTTTGATCTAAGGCTAACCATTTTGTTGAATACCCCACAGGCATCAAACCCATTCAATCTTCAACCTCAGGAATGTACTCCATTTCTTTTAAAACAATTACAGACCCTGAACAATATAAAAATGATTCGACTTTACAATCTTTCGAAGATAAATTCGGTGTTTATGTTGTCTGTTGCTCGAACAATGTCGTTGGAATGTTTGAAGATATCGCGGTGTGGTGAACTGAAGAACATAATAACAGGCATCGGTGACTTAGGTTACACTAACGGGGGTGAAGTCTTCCCAAAATTAAAATACCTTAAGGTGAAAGATTGTGAGCAATTGGAATATATATTTGGACACTATTCTCATGATCATCAAAACCCCAAGGACATTATTCATCTTCGTCTTCCAGAATTGGAAAGTCTCCGTCTTGTTGGCAATCTGCCAAATTTTATGGGCATGTGTTCTAAATATTATCATACTACTTTTCCACCTTTAAAAGAATTCGAGTTTGGTCTATGTAACATTAACTCGGATGCTCGTGATTTCCTTGATCAATTGGAATCAAGACAAGTCAAGGTATGTACCCTACTTTCTTGTTTGTGACATTAATTCATGAATGATTTGAATCTTACTACCTTCCACATGGTGCATAAAACATATACAAATTAAGATAATTGTAAGGCACAATGTTACTACATTTATTCCATTAAAAATTGTTGTTTAAGGTTATGGTACAAAGAGGAAGGTGACAATTATTGATATTAGTATTTGACTAAAATGCCTTTATTTATTCTTTTATAGTAACAATAAATAATAAACACTCCTATGGATAAAGAAGAATGTAGTGGATAGAGAAGAGTTGTGGTTGGTCAATATAAAAGGTGATCGGTGAGATAAAATTCAATTAATGAAGGTATAGATGGAAAAAGTGTGAAAAAAATGCATTGATTTTCTCAAACAACAAACATTTAGGGAAAGCTGAAGGGAAACTAAAACAATAAACTTTTTGGAACGAGGGTAGTACTAATTTTTAAAGTTCTAAGCAATTTTTTTTTTTTAAAAAAGACCACTAGTCCACTGTCCACTGTCCACTACTAGATTTAATGTATTTTCGAGAGAATATGTAAACCATGCATGACCATATTCAAAGACAGTGGTACTGAACTGAAGATAACTAAATAGGCAAGATGTTGAGAATTGGTATAGTTTCTTGTTATTCTATTGCAAAAAAAGAAAGTTTTGGTGTGAGCAACAAGTTAAGAGAAATTAAACTTGGTATTAAGATTCTATTTCTACAGTTTTTAATAATTAAAGAAATACATATATATGACCTTATTGATCAACTACATTCATGGATATAGAACTTTTATGTGACTATTTCCTTTTCATTTATTGTAGGATCAAAGAGGGAAGGAGAAGTATATTCTCAGTTTGGAAAATGTCGTAGGATGTTATTCCCAAGCACAACACATTTTATGCCTTCATGAAAGGATTGGACAACAAATGACCTTACAGTTACAAAAGATTGACTTGCGTGTATCGCCTTTTATGACGAATCTTTTTGTCGGTCCTAAAAATTGTTTTATCCTCCAAAATCTTACAAGTATAAAAATTCTAGAATGTGAAAAATTGGAAATAGTTTTTTCCAGTTCTATATCAAGAAGTCTGCCACAGTTGTGTACTCTAATAGTAATATACTGCAAAGAATTGAAGCAGATCATTGAAGATGAGGATGATGCAGAGGAGGATCGAAAAATATCAGAGACATGCTTTCCAAAACTAAGAAAACTTGTTGTCATAAACTGTAACAAGTTGAAATGTGTATTTCCTGTCTCCTTATGTAAAGAGCTTCCCGAGCTACAGTTTCTAATACTGGACACAGCAAATGAGCTTGAGGAAGTGTTTGGAGGTGGAGGCGATCAGAATGTCGACATGCCAAATCTAATGTTTGTAGCTTTTCTCAATCTACCAAGCTTCTACCAGGGGAATCAATTTCAAACTGTAATGCATCGTTTGGTAGAATACTGTCCAAAACTCTCTGTGACTACAGATATAAGTGATGGTTATCTAAGTGATATGGAAGAAGGTACGCACTGCATGGCCATTTTTTTAAAGCATTATTACTTGTTTGATGAAATCATCAAATATAATTCAACATGTGATGTCTTATCTATGTCATGGCATCTTCTTCCAAATGCAATATAATATCTAATATACTTCTAACACGTAAGAGCCTCAGGAGTGGCCTTCTAATAGAAGCTCTATTATTATATGTGTTCAAGGTTAGAAATATATTATCAAGAGTTAATTTAACCTTTTGGTATAATTAGTTATTTACATGGTATCAGAATTAAAATGCAATACATTTTTATCTCTTAAGGAGAGGAGTGTAGGTTTTAAAATAAAAAAGGGGGAAATGTAATTTAAATTTCTAAATAAGAGGAAAGGATGATTTATCTATATTAAGTATTTCTCATGGAGTTTAAGTTTAGTTATTGGGTAAATACATGCAATTTTAAATCTTTAAAGTTGAAAATGATGATTTATCTATTTTTATATTATATTCTTATGAGTTACTGTCTAATGGAGATATTGTTATAGAAATTGGTTTGGAATATGGGTATTTTCGGAGAAGACTAGAACAACTTGAAGACTCTTCCACCGAAGATACAACAGCTGAGGATTTTCCAATTGAGCCCGAAGTTGAAGGAGCATCAAGACATGATGAGTTAACTTCTTCTCCCCAGGTCAATACAAATGAATCTAATCAACCTGAATCCAAACAAAATGAAAATGGCAAAATTGAACCAAACAAGTTCACTTGTGTGGAGACAAAAACAAAACAAGAGGCAGAGCAAGAATGCGTTGAGAATGTTGAAGAAGGAACTACACCTTTAAATCATTCAGAAGTAGCTACTTCTGAGAAAAAATCATATTCACAGGTGAGAATAGATTATCATATACAATTGAGCTTTCCAATGGGTTCTTCTGCTTGCAAGTAATGTTGATGTGCTTGTGATATATTAGTTGCCATGGGATTCAATTTCAATTTCAATGACTTTAATTTTCTATTGTTCTTCCTATAATAAAATCTAGCTCATTTGATGATATAATCCTAAAAATGATGATATTTTTTACTTAGTTGTTTTAATTTATATAGCAAGATGGTGACTGCCATATAGATAATGCTGCCACCAAAGACACTCAAGAAAATACCAAGACTGATGAGCCAGGTGAACTGAAGACTCTTGTTTCTATTTCATCTTCTAATGTTTTTCCATTTCTCTCCCTCCTTTTGTTTAGTTTCTTCAAATTCTTGTTGTTCATCTTTCAAAACAGAGCGTTCTGCTACCAAAGATTTTGATGTTGAGCACTCCCAAGAGAATGCTAAGACTGATGAGTCAGGTGAAGACTCTTGCATCTTATTTCTTTTCTTATATTACTTCATTCTCTCTTGATTTTGAACTCTTTTCTCTTCATTCCTTTGTATAGTTTCTTCAAATTCTTATTTTTTCAACTTTCAATACAGATTATTCTGCCAAAAAAGATGTTGATGTTGAAGGTTTTCAAGAACATGTTGAGACTAATGAGCCAAGTGAAGAAATGATCTATTTTATTTTCTTATATTACCTCATTTCTCACCTTCTTTTTCTTTTTCTTTTTCTTTAGTTTCTTTGAATCCTTATTTTTCAACTTTCAATGTAGAGCATTCTGCCACCAAAGAGGTTGATGTTGAAGACTCTCAAGAAAATACTGAGATTAATGAGTCGGGTGAAGACTCTTGCATTTATTTTCTTTTCTTATATTACTTCCTCTCTCTCTTAATTTTTTCTCCATTCATTTGTTTAGTTTCTTTAGATCCTTGTTTTTAAACTTTCAATGCAGATTATTATAGCACCAAAGATGTTGTTGTTGAAGACTCTCAAGAAAATACTAACACTGATGAGCTGAGTGAAGGTCATGCATCTATTTGGTCATTTCTCTCTTTATTTTGAACTCTTTCCTCTACCTCCATTTGTTTAGTTTCAATAAATCCATCTTTTTCATCTTTCAATACAGAGCCAGAGCATGCTGCTTCCAAAGTTTTCGATGTCCAAGACTTTCTAGAAAATACCAAGACTGATAAGTCAGGTGAGAACTCTTGCATCTATTTTCTTTTCTTATATATATTAATATTCCCTCATTTTTCTCTTGATTTTGAACTATTTTCTCTTCTTCCTTTTATTTAGTTTCTGTACATGAAGATGCTTCCATGAAAGCAAGCTCAATTGTTAATGAGCTTGAGCAATTGGTCTCCAAGAAACACTTGTCTTTGTTGGTTGATTTCCTTGTGAAACATCCATCAGTTTGTTTAACAGGAAACTCACTTAGCAACAGATACAAGGGTTATGCCTACAAATGCCTAGCTGAGTTACTCCAATTCCTCAAAACACATAGTGTGTTGGATGTGTTAGGATCAAGCCACACTGAATTTGTGGAGCTATTACAAGACGTGCGAAGATTTGGTTTCAACAATGATTGGTTAGAAAGTGTTGAAAGACGTGCCTTGAGTCACAGTTCACATGTCTCTGAAGATGCATTGCAAAAATTGTTGGAATCAAAGGGTGTTTTGAGTCAACATGTGGAGGATCTTAAGCATCAATTAGCATCCTCTGAAGCTCTTCTGGAAAGGATCACTCAACAAGAGGCTCAAGTCTTAGAAGCTAGGACTGCTTTAACTTCTCCTCTTGACTACTAGCCTATTTCTAGTATTTAACTTAACTTCTGATTTTAAAAAGAAAAAAAAGAAACAAGTTTGTAGTACTGGGATGACTTATTTGTCTGCACATTATTTTATATAGTGAATTATTTACTAGCTTGGTCATGTGTTTTTAATCTCTCAATTTCACAAGTTTCACAAGTTTTTCACCTTAAAATTGATTGTGCTGCTGTTTGGAAGTTAGCATTGGCTTTGCTTAGGAATTATTTTGTTCGGGTTCTCACACGTTGAAATGAGTTTTTGTACTCTAAACTTCGGGACTTCCCCCTCAAAATTCATGATTAAAACTCCATTTTGGTCACCGAAAGTGTTCACTTATATCTGGTTCGTCTTATAATCTTTTGACCCACCATGTTAGTTCCTGCAAGATTAGACATCGGTCAATATGAGTCCTTGAAAGGTAAGAAGTGAAATGCTAAAAGTGTAAATTAGTCAAATTAGGGCTTTTTTTTTTTAAATAATGTTAAAAAAAAAATTAACAAAAACAGTTATAAAAAAATAAAATTGCAAAAGTATGGTAGTTTTGGACACATCAGATCCGAGGTGGCGTTGGGAAGAGGGAGTCGCGGGACGTGGTCCGACTCAGGCCTGGGGAAGGATGAAGTCGCGACAGTCAATGCGACTTGATTGCTGTGTCGGAAAAAGCAGCGCTGTCAGGCTGTCGGGGGACAAGACAACACACTGGGAGTCGCGTTGACTGGGGCGACTCCCAGGAGCCGCATGCAGGCACGCGACTTGCTCTGCATGGTCGACACGTGGCCTGAAGTCGCGGCCCCCCCTGCGACTTCAGCCTGGAATTTCTGGCGCCCTAAACCCCCTATAAATAACCCCCCGGAACCCTCACCCTCCCACACTCCTTTCACTCTACCTCTGCTTCCTCTAGCATTGTACTCTCCAACTTCCTCTAGCTCTCAAACTTTCTCTAGCATTTTACCCTCAAAGTTTTTGGTGGATAACAAGTTCTTCCTCACACACTCCTTGCACTCTACTTCACATCAAGTTGAAGCAAGTTCTAATCTCAACATACCACTCTCTTCTTTGAGTATCCTCATATTTTGGTTAGTACTTGTTTATTTTTCTTTAGAATATTTGTTTATAATCAAGTTTTTTTACCGTTTAGATATGTATGATGTTAGGAGTTTTAATGTTTTTAATACATTGGTTAGAAATATTGATCATTTACCCTAAGTTTAGAGCTATTAGGAGTTTTAAAACTATACAAATATTGAAGGTATAAATGTTATAGAAAATATAAGTGTTGGTTACTATGTAAAAAAGATTTAGTAGTTTGTAAAAAAAAAAGTTGTAGTTTAAACCATAGTTAGTAATATAAATTATGTAACTAAACTTAGAAAATATAATATGTTAGAAATATTTTTTAGAGTTTTGTAAGGTTGAAAATTTTAAATTTTTTAGAATTGCTTATAATAAAAAAAATGTTAGACACAAGTTTAGAAATTTTAGTTTGTTTAGAAATAATTTGTTCTTATTTGTAAATATTTTTTACGAATATTTGGTAGATAAGTTTAGAAATAATTGTTTATTGTTAGAATAACTTTTTAGAATTGTTAATTGTTGATAATAGAAATTTTGTAGACAATTTTAGAAATTTTATTTTGTTAGGGATAATTTGTTATTATTTGTAGATTTTTATTACAAATATTTTGTAGCCTCATTTTAGTTTAAACAATAGTGTGCAATATAAATTATGTAGATGAATTTAGAAAATGTTAATTTGTTAGGATGATTTTGTAGAGTTGTTTAAGGTTGAAAATTTAAATTTTTTATAATTGCTTATGGCTAATAAAAGAAATGTTAGACACAAGTCTAGAAATGCTAGTTTAAAAATAGAAATATTTGGTAGATAAGTTTAGAAATATAAATTTTTGGTAGATAAGTTTAGAAGTATAAATTTTTGAGAATTGGTTATTGTTAATAATAGAAATATTTTGTAGACACATTTTTGTTTTAACCATAGTTAGAAATATAAAGTATTTAGATAAATTTTGAAAATGTTAATTTGTTAGGTATATTTTTTAGAATTGCCCAAGGTTGAAAATTTAAAGTTTTTAGAATTGCTTATGGTTAATATTAAAAGAAATTTAGTAGACAAGTTTATGAATATTATGTTGTTAGCGATGATTTGTTATTATTTGTATATTGTTATTAGAAATATTTTGTAGGTGGTATTAGGGTATGTTGATTTGTTAGGAATACTTTTAAGATTTTTTTATGATAAAAAATATCAATATTTTAGCATTGCATGTGGTTAAAGGTATAAATTTTGTAGACAAGTTTAGAAATGTTAGTTTGTTTAGAAATAATTTGTTATTACTTGTAAATATTTTGTGCAAATATTTGGTAGACAAGTTTAGAAATATAAATATTTGGTAGATAAGTTTAGAAATTTAAATTTCTTAGAATTGGTCATTGTTAATTTGTTATTACTTGTAAATATTTTTTATAATTATTTGTTAGACAAGTTGAGAAAATGATAATTTGTTAAAAATAGAAATTTTGTAGACAAGTTTATATTTGTAAAATCGTATAAATTAATGTGTAGAAATGTTAATGTAATTATTATTTTTTAGGAAAAGTAAAGGTTAACTATTATTGAAAATTGTATATTAGACCCATCAATAATTATGTTTGTTATTGAAATGTAGGAACCTTATGGCGAATGAAGCCTTCATGAATCCGGGTCCTCTCAACGGAAGTCTCCTACACTTACAAGACAAACATGTGTCGAATCAAGTCTGGAACGAACAGGAGAACAGAATACTAAATGTGAGAAAACCGGGTGTGAACCGCCACGGCATTCCAGATTTGATTGTTAGCCGATTACAAAGAGCCGGTCTATATGCGGTGGCATGTGTGAGACCTGCAGAAACCATGGACAAGGAGCTTATATCTGCGATGGTCGAGCGTTGGAGGCCAGAGACGCACACCTTCCACATGCCATTTGGGGAAGTGACCATCACATTACAGGACGTTGCTGTTCTCTTGGGTCTGAAGGTGGATGGACTTCCCGTTACGGGCAGCACCTGGATGGATTGGCCCTTTCTTGTGGAGCATATGCTAGGTCAGCGACCTCCAGCAGAAGCAGTTAAGGGTGGGGTAATTAAGTTGTCTTGGCTGAACCAGCTCATGCAGAACATGGTCCTGGACCCCGATGATGACGAAGGCTTGGACCAATACGCTCGGGCGTTCATTCTTGTGCTGCTCGGTGATTTCATGTTCACCGATCATACTGGCGGAAGGATCGCAATGAGATACCTAGCATTGCTGGGTGATTTTGACCAGGTGGGTCTTTATAGCTGGGGATCTGCTCTTCTTGCCCATCTGTACCACGAGTTGTGCTCTGCAACCGACCCTCGGAAGTCCGAGATATCTGGCTGCACATATCTTGTACAGTTGTGGGCCTGGTCAAGGATACCCGGCATTGGTCCACAGGTGCCGGAACTTAACACCATCGCCGCCCATCCACTTGCCACTAGGTATGAATATTGGCTTGTTGTATTTTCGATATTGTTATGTTAACACATTACTATTCAAATGTCTTACTTCCCTCACTTTATTGCGCAGGTGGAACGGCGTTATGGGAGTTGACGAACGGTTGTCCATTGACGAATACCGCACATTGATGGATACACTCCGCAGTGATGAGGTCAGTTGCTTTTAAAATTAACCTCGTCACATAAAACAAACTTTATTTACTTTTATCCATTATTCATGTCGTGTTCTATGTTTTCAGTTTCGATGGATGCCGTACGGTGATGAGGTGTTGGCGGCACTTCCACATGACGTTCAAACATCTAACAGGCTGTGGAGGGCTGTTGTCCCAATGATCCTGTACTGGCGCGTAGAGTGGCATCAGCTAGACCGGGTTATGCAACAATTTGGGATGCAACAACCTATCCCGCAACAACCCTTACAAAGCGAGGAGTTGCATGACACTTCGCTAAAGGGGAAAGAGAAAGAGAACTGGGTACAGAAGCTGCAGCCATTCTTGAATTTGTGAGAGCACCGCCACCAATACGTCTTCACACAGTCATTGGCGCACTCATTTATAGGCCCGAATGACGGATATACCTTGTGGTACGCCCAACATTCGAGGCGATGGGTAACGCGTAAAGCTGCAGCCACTGGTCAAGCGGTACATATCTTAAATTTTATTATTTGATTACCCTTTACCAATAGTTATCCCTAACGTTACTTATGCGGGTGATTTTTGTTTTCAACAAACAGGCTGAGCGTCTTCATCACATTTGGTATGCGTTGTCCCCGGCGACCCAAGTATCCTGGTCAAATGAGGAACTGATGAGGGAAGTGGAGCGTTGTCTTGCCCTAGTTCGGGAAGTCGATCAGATACGAAGGCCATCCACACCTTCCCCACCAAGACAGATGGAGGTCCCAAGACCGACACAACAAGATCTTGAACCAATGCTTGGTAGGATTGAGGGAAAGGGACTTGGACGGCGGAGAACAGCCAATGCCGCGCAAAGAGTTCCGCTTGGTGGAATGGTAGACCCTGTCCTAGGTGTATATTTTGCACCTACACAAGAGCCTTCCAATCCATACACTTGTTACAATTGGTATGGGTCGTCTGAGCCAGGTCAGAGCCAGCAACAGCAAGGACAGGTCCCGGAGTCTCAGCAAGCTCATTATGGCACTGATCATTGTGAGCCATCCGGGTCATGTTCCTTGCCCCCTTTAAAACCTTGTTCACCGCTTCAGCCAAATTGGTAGTCATGTGGCCGTACCGAAGACCCCCAACTCCGCAGGCAAGGCTCCATTTCTCCTTTGGTATGCTGTCAATCCACTCCCGGACCTCAGGGCTTCGTTCTCGAAACCACTGCAGTCTTCTATCAAAATAGTGCGGACAAGGATCGTACCCTACACATTTTCCAATAATTAGTAAACTTTAACGGGGAACACAAATGGGACACACAATTAGATATGACAAGCAAGATGTAACGTTACCCATTTTGATCAATTCTCCTTTCAGCTTGACGTTTTTAAACTTGTGGTTAAAGTTGCTGGCAATGTGGCGGATGCAGTAGACATGGTGAGCTTGGGGGGGTTGCCAGCCGTTGTCAGGGTTCCTCACAGCTGCTTTTATGCCCGCATGCCTGTCAGAAATCAGGCATATACCCTGTCTCTGGGTAACCTTTGAACGTATCAGCCGCAGAAACCATGACCAAGAACTTGTTGATTCTCCCTCAACAACGGCAAAAGCCAAAGGTAGGACATGACTGTTCCCGTCCTGTGCTGTGGCTATCAAAAGGGTTGCCTTGTACTTCCCGTAAAGCCATGTGCCATCTACCTGTATCATTGGCTTGCAGTAGTTGAAAGCATCGATGCACTGTTTGAAGGTCCAAAAGACCCTACGAAATTTCCGATACCGAGGGTCTACATTGCCGTCACGACCAAAATAGTCATCCGTTATTATCTTGTAATACGACCCAGGAGAATATATCATCATGTGCTCCAACCACCTTGGGAGTTCATCGTACGAGGCTTCCCAATCCCCAAAAATCTTAGCAAGCGCCTTCTGTTTTGCTTTCCAAGCTTTGTGGTAAGACACCTTGTATTGCAGCTCGCCGCTAATCCTCTCTTGTATAAGAGAAATTGGGATAGCTGGTTGCAGACTTACCATGCCTGCGAAGTCAAATAAGTGAGGTAAGTACGTAGAGTTAACGACCATAGCAAGTTCATGAAAGCGTACGGCCGCATATAAACTAAGTTTCAATACCTGTAATATACGTGCAGATGAAATCGGAATTCAACTTGTTATGGTCCATAGACCCTGTCGAGTTTACACAAGTATGCGGACCCTTCCACTTGGAAATTACCCAGTCACCTGTTTTCTTGGAGAACATTGCCCTCATCCTCCACTGACATCCATCCACTACGTTCGGGCACTTTGCGGTGAAATATGTTGTGCAAGACTCCTGAATGACGTATGTTTGATTTTTTTTGATGCTGAAGTGCTTCAAGGCCATTTGCGCGTCAACCTTGCTTTTGAAACGTAGCCCTTCATACAATTCTTCACCTGTTTGCCATGATCCTTGCACAACCAGACCGGGGAAAAAATCTGTCTCCTCATCAGGGTGGTCCCAGTTTATATAAGTATAGTGTGAAGAGGTACTCCAGAAGGGGTTGGAGCTAGGGACACCTACGCAAAACAAATTAACATAACATCAAAATTACATAAATTAATGGACGAATAAGCTCTTCGGAATTTACGTACCTTGGGGTTCAGAGTGTACATTCACGGGAACCGGAGAAGCAGGCGGAATATAGGTTTGAGATGGCTGCTGACCTGCATTGCCACCCATATCAGTCTCCATATCCATATCTGAGTCTGAAGATCCTCCTTCAAGCAATCTATCGTCTTCCTCCACTTCATCGTCTGAAAGGTTAACATCAGGGTCCACATTGTCTGGGTGTATGTTGTCAATGTCGTCCGCCAAACTAACGATGTTTCCCGTGTTTCCAAAGGTCAAAGACTCTGGATCGGCAATTGTCTCCTCATCTTTCCTAACCACATCATCCGTCAACATCTCATGCGTTTCGGCCAAAGACACTGACACTGGTATTGACGATCCTCCAGCCTCAGCAATATCAACATATAATTCTAGCATTCTCATCGCTGATTGTTGGCTAAAAGCATCCATCATAATCCTGACATCTTCGTTATCGCATATCTGGAGACTTGTAAAAAATATTGGGTTAACTGAGGCTAGAAATCTGTAAGTAACGCTGGAAATAACCTGGTTACTGTTTAGTTGTAACTTCTCATGTATTCTTCTCTTCAAACGTTGGAAAGAAATGCCGCGTTTCAGATATATAGCCTTTCTCGGACCTTCGAACATAACACCTTGACCGCCCTCGTAAGCCCTGCCATTGTAGTACACAAAGACAATTTGTTGATCCATCGCAAATGATTAAGGTTCAGTATCCACTCGCCTTAAGGTGCCTACAATTAACAACAACCGAAATTATTCCTTTGCAATACGCATCAAAAATTCAATCGAAACAATGAACATTCACATAGTGTACTAACGGACAAATTTGCTATGTCTAACTAGTATTTAAAATAAATATAATATTACTATATGCATACTAACAAATTAACTTATTATTTCTATACAATAAAATTAACTTAGTATTTCTAGGATACAATAAAATAATTAACTTATTAATTCTATACAATAAAGTTAACTTATTATTTCTAAACAGTAATATGTCTACATAATAGTGTAAACTTTAAACTTTAATATTTCTAACCTAACCTAATTAATATTATTATGTGCTACGTAATTTAAAAATTAATATTCAACACTTAATATTTCTAAAACAACAACGTATAAAATCTAAGGATAATAAAAACGATAGTATTTATAAAATTAGTCTACAACTTATACTATTTCTAACCATTGATTGATCTAAATTATTTACTACATGCTATATATTTTTTTCATATTAATCAACTAAATATTTCTAACTATTATAGTTAAATTTGACTTTAAATAGAGAATTAGGATATAGAGAGAATTTCAAGACAAACCTGATTTATGATTGAGTGAGTTCGGTGAATTTTTTTTGATGAATTTCCCTTCAACTTAGGAGCTTGATGCAAAAAAATTGAAAGGAAGAGGTTGATGCAAGAATAGGGAAAGAATAAGAGATGAAAATGTGTGGGAGAAGAGAGTGAGAGAAAGCTGGTGACGGGCGACCTATTTATAGTGACGGAGTCGTGCCCATCACTGCGACTTGGAGCCACGCGGCAGCCATGCATGTGAGTCGCATGGTCTGCCGCGACTCGTGCTGGGAGTCGCGTCGGTCAACGCGACTCCAGCCTGCCACCTGAGCCTGCCACCTGATGCCTGACATATTCCCTGGAGTCGCACATGACCTTGCGACTTGTACCACGTCAGGCCAGATTCCTTGATGTCGCATATGTGGCTGCGACTTGTACTTGGAGTCGCATATATGGGTGCGACTTGTACACCTCATATGCTGATGTGTACAAAACTACCATAGTTTTGTAATTTTAGTTTTTTTTAACTGTTTTTGTTAATTTTTTTTTTGCATTATTTAAAAAAAATGCCTCAAATTAGTACTTAAAAGTGTAAATCGTCGACCAAGTTAGTCATTTGTTATTAAAATTCTAAATTTTACTACTAAAGAATTCGATGACTAACTTGACCAATTTACACTTTCAAAGACCAACTTGACCGATTTACACTTTCAGAGACTAATTTGACTAATTTACATTTTCAGAGACCATATTGACTAACATCTAATTTTTCAAGGACTAACATGATGGTTTAAAAAAGTATAAGGATGAACAGAACATAATTAAGCACTTTTAGGGACCAAAATGAAGGTTTATTCAAATTCATATAGTTTCTATCCATGTAGGCAAGACACAAGGCCAAAAGGCTCCGCAGTAACAAGCATAACCAATCCCATGTATCTCAAACCAGAAATTCAGAAGTCAAAACACATGGGACTTTGAGATTTGGATAAACATCCAAGAATATCAAATTGCAAAATTTTCATATTTAGAAGATTATCCATTGATACCACATGCGACAACAAAACGTGACAACACAATTACAACCTGCATGAATAATCTCAAGCTCCAGTTCTCAAAGTCAAACTTGCATGTCATGCTTGACATCACCAAATATATTTCTAACCTCGAACACATAGTGCATGTTTATCTTGCTATTGGAATTTCCGCAAACGCGATTTCGCAGAAGTTAGAATTTGTGATGTCGTATTTAACATAAATTGGAGAAGTCTCTTAGTTTCAATGACGATGAGTTCAACAAAAATCCTAACATGCACATTATTCCTAATGCAATCAATTTAGATATACACAAACCTCATCTCTCCCACCTCCTACTTAGCTAACAACCTTCCAAACGTCCTTGTTTTCTAAAACATCATCTCTCAAGCTTCTGTTTCTCTTTCTGGGTTTTGTTATCCAGTTGAATTTGCCAAAGTTCTGCTTTTGTTTTTGACTTCTTCTTTTAGTTTCTGTACTCTGTAGTAACCTGAGTGGAAAACTACTGTTGCAGATGATATGCATGATGATGCGAGTTCACGATGCTCTTCACATGGCACATATTCCAACTTGAACTTTTGTTCCATGGATGATCGGGAGTACAATGTGGCTTCTACAAGAAAAGAAAAGCACCCCATCATAAAGAGTCACAAGTTTACAAAGTTTTCACCTGGTGAAGAATTCATCACTTTGAACCCGTGCAAAGTTTTAGCGGAACCGCAAGCAGCTTCTACAAGTAAAAGTAAGAAGTTGCTTGTCCGGTGGTTGAAGAAGGTGCTAGTCCGGCAGCAGTCAAGTGTTCAAGTCCGGTAGTGGTGGTTGAACCTAGTCCGGCAGTTGAAAAATGCCCTAGTCCGATAGTGATCGAAGCAACTAGTCTGGTTGCGACTGAGAAGGTGGCTAGTCCGACTAGAAAGCCAAGTCTGGTGCCAAGTGCAGGTTTGACACAAGACAAAGAAGCACACACAGAGGACTTCATCTCCCTTATTAATCATGCAGATGAAACACATCATGCTAGTGATCTAGATCCCTCCATTGCTGAGATCTTGGCTGCCCAGTAAAAACTTATGACTGCTTCCACTTCACTCTCAATTCAAGTGCCACATCCGGATTCCGTCACTCCAGCTCCTCCATCATCATCCCAACCTCAAAAAGACATCATGTTTTTCCTTGCCAATGTCCCAAGGAAGCTAAGATTTTTCATGATGCCAAACACTTGGAAGAAACAACGTTTACTCCCTGTGGCTAATGCTCCTCTGTTTCCTAGTGTGTTTGCGGAGCTAATTGGGTATGACTTTTGTGTCAAAGCTTGAATCTGGGCTCCTCCTGCTTGTGATGATATTCAATTTGTGTTTGCCAAGCGGACCAAATATGATATCTATTATCACAATTGGGAGTTGTCTACTTTCAGGAATGTTCATGTCAGCACCATCCTATTCCACTTGATCCCCGGAGTTGATCATGTCGTGGTTCGTTCGGGTTCATGGTCACTTATCTTGGTTGCTCTCATGCCCAAGCCACTGCCATACCCTCACTTTGATGCATTTTCATCAACTCCATCACCTACCATTCCAACAGTTTCCATGCCATTCCCCTTCACCATACCCAAAGAGTTGTTGGAATCTGGGTCGGTATCAAATGCAACAAACGATGACAAGCCTGAAGTTCCCTCTCTTGAGCCACTCTCAGTTGTCATGCCTCAGGATGCCGCTGCCACTGAAGTGATCTCGTCTGCCCAGCCTATTTCAGTTTCTCTGCCTAAGCAAGACGAAGACACTCAGGATGCTGAAGCAAATGCCGAACAAGCTATGGAATCATTCGAACCAGTGCAGCCAGACAGAGACGAAAAGCTTGCCCTCTTGGAGAAAAAGATGGAGGAAATGCAAGCTGCCAATGATCAGAAAACAGCAGCATTGAAATAGGAGATGATGGCACGCATTGACAATAAATTTAACATGATGCAGGAAATGATGGCCAAGTTCTTCCAGCAAATGAAGACAAACTTCAAATCCTGAACCCTACCTCTTTATATTTTCGCTAACCAAATTTAGTTTGCTGACTTTATGATTATATTTATATATATGCTTGATGCATTTCAGTTCATTTTTGCTTAACTGCTTATATTCTCTACTTTAATATCATGATATTATACGTTTGCTAATGCCAAAGGGGGAGAAAATATTAGAGAAAAAGTCCTACAAAGGGGGAGAAGTACTAACTTAGGGGGAGCACAATAGCAAAATTCAATCCTATGATAGATAAATATGCTTCGAAAAATATATATATTATGCTTAGGGGGAGCAATTATTTTTCTCAGTCCTAAATTATGCTTCAAAATCCTTAGTAAATTATTTTTCTCAGGGGGAGTTAAAAATAATGCTAAGTAGTAATATGTCCTCGTCTGCAAATGTTTTCAAGATCGCTCATGTTTTTCTAGATAAGAATTTTATTTTATGAAAAACAACATATTCTCTCCAATACTGGTTTTACTTTGAAAATCACACACTTGCTGATATCTCTTTTTCAAAGTATACATATTAAACTTTTTTCTAAAATGAAAATTGTCATTATCAAAAATGGGAGATTGTTAGATTCAAGCGATTTCATAAATTACTATATTTTGATAAATAACAATTTTACCCAAGGTTTAATACTGTTAGATAAAGATTTCCTAATACTTTGTGTGAAGAAGGTCTTGCTCCTGACCCTGGCTGAGGTTTTGATGACGACAAACTCATCGACAAAAAGAAGAAAAGAAGACTTAGAGGAAACAGCGCTACAGAGTCTATCAAATACCTAGAAGTCTTAGTTTAGGTGAGTTATGCTTCTAAAGGTCTATTAAAGCATAAAGGCTCTTTAAAACACCTAAACTAATCAAGGTTAATGTTTTCATAACTTAAAAGAAGTAGAAAACCTTAAGCCGATCTCAAAGGATCAAGATTCTGGAAGTTGGACTTCAGTGTAATCGATTTCAGCCTTCTGGTAATCGATTACACCTAGGCAAGTAATCGATTACTTCTTGCTTGTAATCTATTACATGTTTGAATTTGAAATTCAAACTGAAACGGCTATTAGTGTAATCGATTACACTAAGTGATGTAATCGATTACCCACACGAAAAGTTGCATCTTTTCATGAACCATTGTTTCTTAAACCTTTTGAAAATGGTTGTGATGGTTCAAGGACGTTTCCCTTGCCTATATAAAGTCCATTTGAGTCCAGAACATAAGAACACATGAGAATACAACATTAGACCAAAGCTTTGTCAAAATTAGTTCATCTTTTAGAACTTAAATCTTCAAGAGCTTAAATTCTGAGTTCATGATCTTCATGTTTATAAGAACACTTTAGTTGTTCATATCTTGAGGAACTCAGAATCCTATTATGCTTAAAAGCCTTAAAGCATAAATTCTCATGATCAATCCACTTGTATGTTAAAGGATTGATACAGCCAATTGTAAACTCTTCTTCATCTCTTTCTGTAAGATTGAGTATTCACCGTGGTTTTCGGTGAAGGGTTGTTGGTACTGAAAGTGGGATACTTTCAGGGTGTTGATTGAAGGTGGTTTAGCCTTCAAGTTCTGAGGGTGGTTTGCCTTCAGGAACTGAAAGTGGTTTGCTTTCAGGGGCTGTGGAAAGTGGTTTGCTTTCACAGGAAATTGGTAGAAATTCTTAGGGTCCTTGGAATAAGAACTTGTAAGAGATTTCTATCAATAGTGGAAAAATCCTCAAGGGGTTTTCTTGAGGGACTGGACGTAGCCTTCGGTGGATAGAAGGTGAACCAGGATAAAATTTTGTGTGTGAATTCTTCTATCCTTCATCTTTACTTTCAAGCAACGCTTAATTCCGCTGCAATCACAACCATAGTTTCGTGATCATCATTATCTTGAAAGTAATAATTTCAATAAGGCGAAAATTGGGGCAACACTGATTCACCCCCCCCCCCTCTCAGGTTGCTATCTGCACTAACACTTTGAATATTTCATACTTCAGGATTATCTATCTACATGGAGAACAACTACATACATCCATTGAAGGCATTATCAAAAGCAGATTTCAAAGAATATGTAAAAGAAGAATACGTCCGTCAACACTCAGATGAGTACGTTTGACAAGTTATGTACGTCCGACAGTGGAGTACGTTTGTCAATTGTAGTACGTTTGACAAGTTGTGTACGTCCGACAGTGGATTACGTTTGACAAGTTGAGGTCCTTTGACAAAAGAGTCAGTTCGACAAAGTGCTAAAGAGTTCGTTTGTCAATGCTTCAAGCAATAAAGGCTATCTACCTCGTCAAAGCATTCAATGAAGATCTGTTGATTGCAGAATGAAGAAAGAGACATAATTAATACTTTATTTCTCGTATCTGCAAACACTCTGACATTCCTTAAATCAAACAACTTTTTCAGAGTCAACGACGTGATTTTCTGAACATAGTATCTCCTCAACGATTATAATCAAATCTCTTGTTCATAACATTAAATGCCTGCTTAGCTGGCATGCACGAGCATTTAATGCATCAAACGAGTATTCAAGGCAAATACACTGAAGAACCAGACGAAGTCTACTGAAGCAATAAATGCATGGCAGAATGCAATTAATGCTTATACAGAGATGCAGAAGTGTCTGTTACTCTCACAGAAGCAAAAATTCAAACGGAACTATTTTCAAATCTTCATCAAGCTCTACAGGATGACTCATATTGAAGATATAAATAGAGAACTTAGCAACTGGATTAAATTGGCGACTTCCAACGATAAAACATTCAAAACTTTCTAAGTTCATCACTTGCTATTTGTTCTAAAGTCATAACTCAGCAAACTCAAAGTTATCTTTCACTGAGTTAAGTCGTTTGCCAAAAAGTGTGAAGCCCTCAAATAATTCAACTCTTATTCTATTCTCACACAACCCAAACAGAGAACCTAAATTCATATCCTCTCTGTAAACTGTTCTTCATTTTTCTACCCATCTCTTATTGAAGAGAATCTTGTAGAAAACAAACCTTCTTTGTTAGAAGTATTGGGAGTAGTCCTATCGAATACTAAACTAGGAGTAGTCCTGTCGAATACTAAATTAGGAGAAGTCCTGTAGAAAACTTGTAAAGAGAAGTCCTGCAGAATACTTGTACTATTTTGTGAAAATAGTGAAAATAGTGAAAATCTTGGTGAAGCCAAGGACTGGACGTAGCCCTGTTGATTAAGGGGGAGAACCAGGATAAATATTCTGTGTGCTTTACTTTTCAGTTTAGTTTATTTCTGCTGCACTTACTTGTTAAAATTATTTGAAACTAATAATTGTTTATAAGCAAAAAAAATTTTAAAAATCACACACGCAATTCAAACCCCTCTTTCTTGTGTGGTTTATTACTATCAGTTAGTGAATTAGATTCACTATCTTTAATAGTTTTATCTCAGTGTTACCATGAACACTCCTTTGAATTAAATAGTCCCTTTTGGTTAGAACTAGGACATTAGAACTAGGACATCGGAATCTAGCGAGAATATTAATGAGTTTTCCGGGAGCAGCAGAGAAGTAGAAGAGAGGATATAGTTTTTTTTGGTTTTGTTGGTTCACAAATAAATTTGGGGATCAGGTAGCCGTTTGGGTCGACTAGGAAACCAACGTAACGATTCCCTAATGAAGCGATTACTCGAGGAAGGGACTTTGTTCCTCAATGTATGTTCCTAAGATACTCCAAAAAGCTATTAGTTCTCGCTACTGAGAAATTGTGACTAAGACATGACTGTGAACTAACCTGAACAGCTAAAAATGGATAAAAGACTGTAAAGCTGTAGATAAAGTAAAGCTGAAAGATTGTAAACGGCTGAAAGTAAAAGGCTGAAAAACTGTAAAAAAAATGTAAAGTACTGGAAAAATAAAGGAAGGCAAATAAAAGAAAAGTAAATGCGGGGAATTTGTATGTTAATCGATTGATGACTGTAGAACTATGACTGTCCTGTTTTTTTTATCTTGGAATTCTGGTTTCCCTAATCAACAAAGTGAAAATTCAATTGACTCAGTGGAGACATAAAAAACCGTCATTTGTTTATGCTTAATTGGTAGTACTTTATCCTCAGTTAGTGTAGAAAAACGCAGATTGAAGTGACAATTATATGATGTTGTTGGCTAGCCAATGGGGATATGGCTATGCCATGGCCCCCCACTAGTTATTGGTTTCATTCATTTTGTATAAAATTGCTTGTTGGTTTCACTCACTTTGTATAAAATTACTTGTTGATTTCACTTACTTTTTATATATGTTGGTCCATATTGGCACCACCCAACTCAAAGTTCTCCGTCCTCCACTGGTCGGCTATGACAATTATAATGACAATAATCTCTTTTTTACCCACCTGGTTTGTGCTTAATGTAACTGTTTCTAATTTTCCTTCTCAGAACTTTTCAAGGAGTTAGTTAAGTGAAGATTTTCTGTTAATTACTTAATTTGAATGTATATAATGTTGTTCGTATTTGATTCATTACAAGGAAATTTGTGTTTTAGAGCTATTTTAGATACATGATTGTGGCAATTTCAACACAACAACATTTACTTTTATTTAGTACGTGAACTTAAGCCCGCAGATTGAAGTGACATGACAGCAAAACTTTTCTTCTGCCTTTTCCTGCAGGTTCTGAAAACGCTAGTATGATTGAAGGACAGATATCTTTGCTGCTTCCAAATAGGAGGAATAATAACTCCTCTCTTGCTTATTCAGCTTTTGACCTTTTGCTGCGGATTATTTTACAATCTTATCTGTAAATTTTCCTACGAATTTTCCTACACACAAAATTTTGAAAATCTTTTTGCAGGAAAAGTTCAGGGAAAATTCACAAGATAGAAATCAAAGGAAAAATCATGGAAAAATGCGGAGCAGAGGTTTAAAACCGCCGCTAAAATGGTATGTCTGTTGGATAGATGGTACTATACGTTTGTTCAAAAATCATTATTCTTTCCGTTTAATATTTTCTATGTGTCATGAACCAACTACTCTAAAAGCTTAAATTGTTAAAAGCTTAAATTGTTAGGAGACACAAGATTCTATTGGGTCTGAAGCGTGGACAATGCACTAGACCCCCTACCATGTGCTGAAACTCAAATTTTTTTGTTAGAATAATGAAGGCAACATGGATTAAACTTTAAACCACGTGGTATAGAAGCTCTAACACCATATCCCGAATCAACTATCCAGAGAGCTAAAGCTATTGAGTGAAGTCATTGATTGATATAAGGAGCCAATTGCTTCACCGGTCACTGGTTGAGGAGGTAAACAAAAGAAAGTTATTAAAGACAATTGGAGCAGTTGAAAATATTGGATTTCAGGCACCTTATGAGGTTGATAATGCCACATTGGCGCCTGCCACTAGTAATGCTCGTCAAAGCTCCATCTTCCGGCGAGGACTAAACCCATAATTTTCCTAAATTTTCTTGAGATGAAAGTCGAATCTGACGACAAACCCAAGGATTAATTTGACCATTAACCCTGTATAAGAATTTCATAAATATAGAATGCATGAAACGTACACTAAGAGTGCGTTTGTTTGAGATTAAAAATTTATGTGAAGATCATGAACCCTTGCAACTATTAAGAATTTGATTGATTGCAGTTTTTGAAAACTGTATTTAA
Source organism: Acmispon strigosus (assembly GCA_030819835.1). Classification (NCBI taxonomy): domain Eukaryota; kingdom Viridiplantae; phylum Streptophyta; class Magnoliopsida; order Fabales; family Fabaceae; genus Acmispon; species Acmispon strigosus. The sequence continues at coordinate 37,517,236 of JAUAMA010000007.1, forward strand.
AAAAAGTTTTTAGAAACTGTTTTTGAAAATTGTTTTTCAAAATAAAAGCAGAAAAAAAACTGTTGAATGAGATGTTTTCCAACATTTAAAAAACTGAAATTTGAAAATTAAAAACAGAAACTGAAAACATCCATTAGCTGTTCTAGTATTTTAGTTTTTAAAACTGAAACCAAGAAGTGTTCTCGAATACAGTTTTCAAAAATAAAATGTGGAATTTGGAATAATTGGTACCAAATTGCCTAGTTAATCATCCATGCACATTTACATTGCTTCTTGGATCTGCACAGCGGGCTTCCATGGGCAGAACAGGGAACCAAATAGTGCACACAAACCAAAATAAGGACAACAAAGTGATGAGGCCCAACAAAGTGTTTGTTAATTTTTTTCCGGGAAGATATTAGATTAGTTAACAATCACTTAAAATGTTTGCCTTAGTCTCTTAAATGCACTTCCTGAAATTTTTGTTGTTTGATGACTGGTGATGAGGCCCGACAAAGTGTCTATTAATCCAGGTTGCTTCATTCTAGTTCAGGTTCCATGAGTGGTGGAGGAAGAACTTTAACGTGGGTGGTGCCAACATGAATCAACATAATTTTTTTATTAAAAAATTACAAAGTGAGTGAAATTAACAAGTAATTTTATACTATCATTTTTAAAGAAATTGTAAATAATGAGGGTAGTCATGGCATAGCCATGTCTCCCCTTCCTTCCGCCATTGGGTCCCATCATTGTTCTTTCCTTCCCTGACCCCCTCCTTGAAAATCACTATTTTACTCATAATCACTTCCTCTTTTTTTTTCTCCACTCACTTTTGTTATAAACAAACAAAGCATATTCAAAGAGTAATATGAGAACGGAAGTATCAATTTTTTATGAGCCAAGTTTCCCTTCTTGGGGTTCATCACTGAACCTTCCCCTCGTCAATTTACATATCATACAGCTCTTACCACTTGATTTATTTTTCGGCGACCAGAAGTATCAATTTTAAATGAATCCCAGCTATAATCACAAGAAAAAAAAAATAGCTGGCGGCACATTTAACACCATGTTTTTCTTACATATTATTTTCACTATGTTTTTTTTTCCTATTTCTCTACTCTATTTCTATCACTTCCTGCTTCCTACGGCACAAGAGTTTTTTTTTATTTGGATGTGAAAATAGCAGAAGAACTAGCGACCACCAAGCGCGTATGGAATTGTCACCGTGCTTTTTGTTTTTGTATTATTTTAATCTTAAGATCATGAATAATTCCCAACTCTTGTGAATGTAAAAAAGTTATTGGTCAACCCCTTACCACTTAGTGTCACTTAATGCAGTTAGACGCGCGAGAAATTAGTTCATAACTTTTAGCTGTGGGATACTGATTAACACCAAAAACAATGTATATACTTGATTATAAGCAATGACAACTGACGACAAGGATTAAATTAAAGTGATCTATAATATTTCTTTTAAACTATCTTTAGTTTCACACAAGTAACAAGGAATATTTGACAGAAACAAAAAGCATTTATACCAAAAAAAATCTTTAGTTTCACCCAAGGAATATTTCGAACTGAAAATGTAAGTTATTAATTCTTGTCATGCAAAGAATTCTTATATAAGCGATTCCCATTGAACAGAAGCAATGAAATGCATTGAGACAAAGGGACTTCACATAATTTGAACGGGGTGAGTTGCTGAATTTAATACCTTTTGCTTATTATCCTTTCCCTTGTATCGTACATATACATTCTTGAATTTATATATTTTCTAATTTTAATCAAGCCTATTTATTGAAGCCTTGTTTCTTACTTTTGGCTTGTAATTCTAGCTTCACCATAAACTTATATTGCTAGTAAGTTTTTTCTTTCATTTTAGGTGTTTTGCTCAACAGCAGCAGTTTTTATATGCTTATGATCGGAGCTTGTTTGTTAGAAGTAGATGCAACCTTCATTAGAGTCTGAATTCTTTGCAGTTGCATAAAGGATTGCAGGTAATTCAACTCATTATTTAAAGGTTGGTTTTGGTTAAATATTTAAGGTTCATAGAATCACAATCCTATCTATCTTAATTCTAGTTTTAACTATCTAAGATTCAAAATTAAGGTTGGTTCATAGTCTCATGTATAATATTCATACCCTACTTTTGTAAATAAGATCAAGGGATTGTCTAAATTACTCATGAGGATGATTTAACCTCATTCTAAATGGATTCATAGAATTTAAGATAAGAAGGTAAGAAATTTAATAACATTTTTTCTTTAGTTTTTATAAATTATCTTATTGGTTTACTAGGGTGGAGTTAAATCAGTCTCATGGATATTTTAAACAACCCCGATCAAAATTCATTTTTTTCATTTTCTTTTATTGAAATAAATATTGCATTATATTATTGGTGGACAGGATAAACAGAGACAGTATAGGATAGTAATCATATCCTGTTGTTATCTGTTGTTTGTTGCGCTAGCAGGATAGGATAACACTATCCTGTCCTTATCCTATCCTGTCCATCATGTGTAAAAGTTATCATAAGGGGGGAGCTAGGATAGAAATTATCCTGACAGGATAGAATATCAGTTTTTTGTTTGTTTATTACCATGACCCAAAATTAATTTCAATATTTATATTTTATATAATTTATAATAATATTAATTAATAAATATAATTTTTAGATTTTAATAAAATATTAATTTTATTACTTATCAATTACTAATTGTTATTGTTAAATTAAATTATTTAGTTACTGATAAATTTAATTAAAAAATACTTATTTATAAATGGTGAAAAGATTGGATTTACTCATATAAAATAATTAAATTTTCATTATCACTTACTACTACTTAGTTAACATTATTTTTCGTTATTTATATTTTAATAAAAATACACAAAATAATTATTCATTAACAATAAAATAGTCTACTCATATATATATATATATATATATATATACATATATATATATATTAATTTTTTAATAGTAAATATAGACTAATTTTATATTATCATATGATATTATTTAAAATTATTTCTCTACTTATATAATTATAATTAATAATTTAAATATAAAATATTTTTGAAAGAATAATATATTTTAATAATTTTTATCATTAATCACTTACCCATACTAAGTTAAAATACATTGGTTACATATATAATAATTTTAATTAAAATAGAGTCCCTTCGAAAAAAATAAAATAGCCGAATTAATAAAAAATAATTTTATTTTAGTTAATATTAAAAAATAAGCTATTTATAAAAATGTAAAAAAATTAAATTTAATAGAATAATCACTTTTTAAAATAAAAATATTTAGAAAATTAAATTTTAAAAAAGATTATGTATTTTTTATTTCAAGAAAAATTTGATACATTTTTCATTGTTTGTATCATATCCTATCAATATCCTGTCCATCTCAAACGCAGGTTAAGATAAGAGTCTATCCTGCTCTAATCATATCCTTTGTTTATCCAATCATCTATCCTGTCATGTTCTTATCCTATCCTTACCACCAAACGGGCCCTTAAAATAAAGGATGTTTAAGAAAAGAGTTCACTTTATTTGTTCATTTATTAATTTATATTTGCCTTCCTACATTTAATGTGATATTGTTAGGAATATATAGAAAAAATAAATAAGAAACTCTGTATCGTCTGGCATAAGCATCGTCTACCCTGTCAACTGATGAACATCGTCTGTCCTATCACCTGATGAACATTGTCTAGTGATTGCAAGTTCCTTACGTCTGGTGGTTTAGATTGCTTACCTCTGTTGGTTTTGTCAGCACCGACTGATAGTGCGGAAAGCTGGCGGTGTTCAACCCTGTCCTATCACAGACTTTGCCTCCACTACTTTGTTGGCAGCTGTCTCTTGACAGCTGCAACCTTATCTTCTCTCTCTTCTACATATAGCTTCACTATTGTATAAACAAATTAACTAATGAGAATAGATTGAGATTATGATATTTTTTTATTTTCTGTTTCCTTTATTTCGTTTATGGTATCAGAGCCTGAACCAAGCCAACCATGGTTGCTTCCTCTGCTACCTCTACTCCTCTGACTGCACCGAACGCTCCGGTGACATTCACACACACTCTCACCATCAAACTTGATGATACAAACTTTTACTCCTGACGCCACCAGATTGAAGGCGTAATCAGGTCACATAAGCTTCAAGCTTATGTCACTCGTACTTCCATTCCTTCCCGGTATCTCAATGATGAAGACCGCATAACTAATCGTACAAACCCTTCTTACTCCGATTGGAACAGCAAGATTCAGAGCTGTTCACATGGCTTCTATCATCCATTTCAACCTCTCTTCTTCCCACTGTCATACACTGTGTTCACACACTCCAAGTATGGGATGAGATGCACAGTTATTTTGAAGCTGTGGCACGAGCAAAAGCTACCCAACTTCGCTCGGAGCTTCGCTCCATTTCCAAAGGTTCCATAACTGTTGCAGAATATCTCAAGAAGATAAAAATGATTGTCAACACTCTTACCTCCATTGTTGAGCCTGTAAATTTCAGAGACCACTTTGATGCAATCTTTGATGGTCTTCTTGAGGAGTTCAGCTCTCTGATGACTCTCGTCTATCGCCGAGACTCTACCTACACGATTCATGAGATTGAATCAATGGTGTTGTCACATAATGCTCGACTTGAACGCACCCGAAAGAAGCAATTGATGGATGCTTCGATAAATGTAACACAAGCCTCTCTCAATGTTGCTCAAAATCTACCTAAAGCCTCTTCTGGTCTCTCCATTGCTCCACCACCACCACCGTCCCAAGCAGAACTAACCCCACAAGAACCAAATGAAGGTGTTGGAAACCACTGCCACGATTATCGCGATGAACGTAATGATGACTATGGTGGTTACCGTGGACGCAGCTATGGCGTTGCTGGCGGCAGACGTGGTGGACGTGGTTGTGGACGTAGCGGACGTGGCAAAATCCAATGTCAAATTTGCTTCAAGTATGGCCATGATGCTTCCATCTGCTACCAACGTTTTGGGCCAGCACAGAATGGATCGTCTCCCTTTGGATCGTCTTCCCTTGGTCAACCAGGATATAGTTAACAACAGTACAATCAACAGGGACATGACTGTGGCTTTGTGCCAAATCCCTTTGGCTCGTCTCAGCATCAGCACTTTGGCATGAACTATCCTGCCCTTTCTCCCTTTTATGGTCCTTACAACTCCTATGGACCACCCAGTTTTGGAAACTCAAATCAGTTTCGACCACTACAAACTCAACTACAATTTGGGAGTCCTTCCCCTAGAAACCAAGCTTCTAGGCCACCAATGCAATCATCTCAGTTCAATTCAAGGAAGTCCCAAGCCTTTCTCCTTGGAAAGGCCCTCAAAACTCCTCAACCAATGACAATCAACAACCTTGGCATCTTGATTCTGGAGCTTCTCATCATGTCACCAATGATCCAGCACAACTGGCAAAAACCTCATCCATGTCCAGCTCTGACAATCATGTGGTGATTGGTAATGGTCAAGGTTTACATATTCAAATTATTGGCTCAGCTTGTGTCAAATCTCCATATAACACACACAACACACTCACTTTAAAAGATCTCCTTCTTGTCCCGTATATAACAAAAAATTTAGTAAGTGTTAGCAAGTTTTGTAGAGATAACAAAGTCTTCTTTGAATTTCATGAAGCTCACTGTTATGTCAAATCTCAGGGTACTTCTGATGTTCTCCTCACTGGAAGCCTAGGAAATGATGACCTCTATCAGTTTGATGATTTCACCCTGTGTCATCTTCCTCATGGCCAGTTCTGAGTCATCCCTTCAAACTCGTCGTCTGCTGTTCTTGGTCTGTCATTTGCTCCTCTTGTTTCACCATCTGGCATTTTTGTTTTATCGTCTGGCGCTCTTGCTGCCTTAACAATAACTGCTACCAGTTCTCTACCTTGTCTTAACAAACACAATATTCAATATAACTCTAATGTATTAGGATCCTCTTTGTATGAGATGTGGCACTATAGATTGGGGCACCCTTATCATGAGGCCCTCAAAGCTGGCTTACTTCAATGTAATGTTCCTTTACCTTATAGAAACCCCTTTTATGTTTCCTCCTCTTGTTTTCTTAGTAAATCTCACAGATTACCTTCTCAACACTCAACCACTGTTTATAATGCTCTCTTAGAACTTGTTTTTAATGATCTATGGGGGCCTGCCTCTGTTGTTTCTTCATGTGGTTATAAGTACTTCCTCACTTGTTTTCATGCTTATTCCCGCTATACCTGGATTTTCCCACTAAAACTCAAATCTGAAGCCTTTACTATCTTTGTCCAGTTTAAGACAATGGCAGAATTACACCTTAACTCAAAGTTAAAATCTGTCCAATCTGATTGGGGTGGGGAGTTCAGACCCTTAACCAAATACTTCGCAGACCAGGGCATCATTCATAGACTCACATGCCCTCACACACACCATTAAAATGGTAGTGTTGAAAGAAAACATAGACACATAGACAGATTGTTGAGACTGGCCTGACATTGTTAGCTCATGCCAAAATACCCACTGAATATTGGGACCAAGCCTTTCTTACTGCAACATACCTCATAAACAGGCTTCCAACCTTGGTCCTACAAAATGTCAGCCCTTTCACCAAACTGTACAAACAAACACCAAATTACAAATTTCTTAAAGTCTTTGGGCGTGCTTGTTACCCCCTTCTAAGACCTTATAATACAACAAAGCTCTCTCATAGGGTACTCCACTAGCCACAAAGGTTACAAGTGTCTTGATGCCTCTGGAAAAATCTTTATTTCTAAGGATGTTGTATTCAATGAATTTAAATTCCCTTTTCCTGACCTATTTCCTTCTGAACAGAATCCTTCTTCTCCATTGAATAACCACCTGTCCCTGCTACCATTCATATAGTGTCCACATCTCCCACCACTCCATCCAGTTCTGTACCTATTCCTGTGTCTCCTAGTACAAAATCTAGCTCTAGTTCTGTTCCAGCTTCATCTCCCACCACTTCCTCTTCCTCAGTTCCAGTCGATGGTTCTGTACCTATTCCTGAGTCTCCTAATACATAATTTGGCTCAATGTTCCAGGTTCACCTCCCACCACTTCCTCCTCCTCAGCTCCAGTTATTCCTCTTCCTGTCAATACTCACCCTATGCATACTCTAGCCAAGTCAGGAATAGTTTCCTACTCTTCTTCTCACACAAGCTGAGCCAACATCAATTAAGAAAGCCCTCAAGGATCCAAAATGGCGTTCAGTCATGAGTGAAGAATTTAATGCTTTATTGAAAAATAACACATGGTCTCTTGTTCCATTGCCCTTAGACAGGTTTGCTATAGGCTGCAAATGGGTCTTTCGTGTGAAGGAAAATCTTGATGGCTCAGTCAACAGGTACAAGGCAAGGCTTGTTGCAAAGTGTTTTCACCAAAGAGAAGGCATTGATTATGCTGAAAACTTCTCACCTGTGGTCAAACCCACAACAATCAGAATCATCCTCACTCTTGTCGTGTCTAAAAGATGGCCAATCCAACAAGTTGATGTCAACAATGCCTTCCTCAATGGCACCTTGGCTGAAGATGTTTACATGATCCAACCACCTGGCTTTGAAGCTTCCAACAAAAATCTAGTTTGCAAACTTCACAAAGCTCTTTATGGCTTGAAACAAGCTCCAAGGGCTTGGTTTGACAAACTCAAGTCAACTCTCATCAAAACTGGATTCATGCCTAGCAAATGTGATCCTTCTCTTTTTGTTCTGCAAACAACACATGAAATTATCTATCTCCTAGTCTATGTTGATGATATCATCGTCACTGGCAGTTTTGTTACTCTCATTCAGCAGCCGGTAACCAACCTAGACTCTCAATTTTCTCTCAAGCAGCTAGGGGATTTGGATTATTTTTTGGGTGTTCAAGTTCAAAGAATGCGGGCTGGTTCTCTTCTTCTCAGTCAAACCAAATACATTCATGATCTTCTTGCAAGAGCACACATGGAGGATGCCAAGGGTATCTCCACTCCCATGATTGGTGGCTGTAAACTCAGTAAACAGGGCTCATATTACATGAGTGATCCAACCGAATATAGATCCATAGTAGGGGCGCTGCAGTATGCCACTCTCACTCGTCCGGAAATATCCTTCTTAGTTAACAAAGTCTACCAATTTCTATCTTAACCGCTAGAAGAACACTGGAAGGCTATAAAGCGAATCCTAAGATACTTAAAATCCACTGCCAATCATGGTCTACATCTTAAACCAACCATTCTTACCAAACCCTTCTCTCTAAATGCATATTGCGATGCTGATTGGGAATTTGATGTAGATGACAGACAGTCCACCTTTGGACTGTGTGTTTTCCTAGGACCTAACTTAGTATCTTGGAGTTCTAAGAAGCAAACACTTGTAGCCCACTCCAGCATAGAAGTAGAGTATAGAAGTCTTTCCAACACCACAACAGAAGTTTTGTGGATTCAATCACTCCTAAGTGAATTAAAAATTCCTTTTCAAGTACCTCATGTCTTCTGTGACAACATGAGAACAGTTGCTCTCACCCATAACCCAGTTCTTCATTCCAGAACTAAGCATATGGAGCTAGACATTTTCTTTGTCCGAGAAAAGGTTCAGTCTAAAGCTCGCATCGTTCGACATATACCTTCCCTGGATCAATATGCTGACATTCTCACCAAAGCTCTTTCTCCGGCTCGCTTTACTGAACTTCGAGGAAAGTTAAAGGTGGTTGACATAATTCACATTACTCACCCACTTTTAACTTGCAGGGGCTGTTAGGAATATATAGTAAAAACAAATAAGAAACTCTGTATCGTCTGGCATAAGCATCGTCTGCCCTGTCAACGAATGAGCATCGTCTACCCTATCACCCGATGAACATCGTCTGGTGATTGCAAGTTCCTTACGTCTGGTGGTTTAGATTGCTTACCTCTGGTGGTTTAGTCTGCACCGACTGGCAGTGCGAAAAGCTGTCAGTATTCAACCCTTTCCTATCACAGACTTTGTCTCCACAACTTTGTTGACAGTTGTCTCTTGACAGTTGCAACCTTATCTTCTCTCTCTTCTATATATAGCTTCACTGTATAAACAAATTAATTAATGAGAATAGATTGAGATTATGATATTTTCTTTATTTTCTGTTTCCTTTACTTTTTTAAATATTTGTTGTTAATAGAACTTAAAAATTAAGTATCTATGAAAAGTTGGGTAAACATTAGTGGCTGATTTTCATTTATCGTGCTTGATTTAGATGGAGAGTATCCCGGTTGATTTGGCAAAGCGTGGCGTAGAGAAATTGATTGACAAGGCAATAGCAGAATTACGTTATTTGTGTTGCTACACGTGTATAGTTGAGGACTTTGAAAAGGAAAAGAAAAGGTTGGAAACTAAAAGGAGGAGTGTGGAGCAACGAATTCAAGTGGAAGAGAGAAGAGGAGATGATATTTTAATCGATGCTTCTGATTGGAAAGAGAAAGTTGATGAGCTCATTAAAGAGGACACAAAAACAAAACCAACATGTTTTCCTAATTGCATAAGGATATATAGAAGGGGAAGGGAACTTTCAAGTAAGACGGAGGAGATTATTAATTTGGTGAGTGAGGGAAAAAAACATGAAAACGTTGGACTCCCTGCTCGTCTTCCAGGTGTTGAACGATACTCTTCTCAATATTACATCTCTTTCAAAAGCAGAGAGTCCCAATACAAGGAACTTTTGGATGCTCTGAAAGATGACAACAATTATATCATTGGATTACAAGGGATGGGGGGCACCGGGAAAACTACATTGGCAAAACAGGTGGGCAAGCAACTCAAGGAGTCAAAACAATTCGACCATGCCATTGTTACTACAGTGTCATCAACTCCCAATATAAAAAAGATTCAAGATGATATTGCAGCACCCTTAGGCTTGGAATTTGATGATTGTACTGAGTCAGGGCGGCCTGGGAAATTGTGGAAAAGGTTAACCAAGGGTGAGAGAATTCTTCTTATATTGGATGATGTGTGGGATTGGCAGCATGATAGTTTTGAAGAAATAGGGATTCCATCGGTTGACGATCTCAAAGGGTGCAGAGTTCTTGTAACCACACGTAATATGCAGGTATGCAAAAAATTGGAATGTAAGAGAATAATTAAACTAGATATCTTATCTAAAGATGACGCGTGGATCATGTTCAAAAGGCATGCTAGTATAACTGATAGTAGTTCCTCTAAAACATTGCTCGATACGGGACGAGAAATAGCTAATGAATGCAAAGGATTACCAGTTGCTATTGCAGTTATTGCTAGCAGTTTAAAGGGCCAGCAATGTCCGGATGTGTGGGATGCAGCATTAAAATCCTTACGGAAACCTTCTGGGTCCATGCTTTGTGTTGATGAAAATTCGGTTGAAATTTATAAATGTTTGAGGTTTAGCTATGATTACCTAAAGGATGAAAAAGCCAAGGGATTATTCCTCTTATTTTCTATATTCCCAGAAGACATGGAAGATCCTAATGAACTTTTGACTAGATTTGGCATAGGAGCGGGCATATTTGGGGAAACTTTTGACAAATATGATGATGCTCGAAGCCAAGTAGTGTTGGCCACAAATAAACTCGTGGACTCTTGTTTACTCTTAAAGGGTCACGAAGGATGTTTTACAGTGCATGACTTGGTTCGTGAAGCAGCCTTATGGATAGCTGAAAAGGAGATTCGAGTAGTGAATATTTCTAATAAGAGTCAAAAGTTGTTGGTTGAGAGAGAGAATACCATTAAGTATTTGTCATGTAAAGGAAATGGCGTAGATGTCTTTTCTTGTAGGATTTATGGTTCCAAACTTGAGATTCTAAATATCTTCATTGACAAGGATGAAGAAGCTTCTGTGCAAGTCCTAAGTTCGTTCTTTGAAAATATGAAGAGACTCCGAGTTTTGTATATTCGTAATGATGGATGGAAAAAGAAAGATCTATCATTACCAAATTCAATTAAGTTTTTGACAAATATTAAATCTCTAATCTTTTACAAATTGGCATTAGGGAACATCTCCATTCTTGGAAACCTGCGAAGTCTGGAGACTCTTGAATTATTTGGTTGTACGTTCATTGAATTGCCACCTGAAATTATAAAATGGGAGAAACTTAGATTGCTCAAGTTGAAGTCTTGTTCCTGTAATAATCCATTTGAAGTGATTGAAAGATGCTCATCGCTAGAAGAATTGCATATTGATTGTATTGAATGGTTTAATTACAGTGACATTATCACAGTTCATAAATTAAGAACCCCACTGCAAAGGTACTTGATATATGATGACATCTCATCTAGATATTACACGGATTTTTCTCCTTCTATATCAAAACTAGTGTCTCTATCAGCGAAAGCTCGTCGTATTTTCTCAGAAGCAACAATGAAATACTTTTTTCAAACAGTTGAGGATCTTCAAGTAAAAGAAAAGGAATGTAGAAACCTTATACCCGAGATTGTTCCGATAGATGAAGGTATGAATGATCTAGTCAATCTTCATTTAAAATCTTGTCCACTACTAGAGTACCTCATTGACACTACAAGCATTGATACTCAAGGGAAAAATGTCTTTTCTAAGTTGGTTAATCTAACACTAGAAGAAATGGATAATTTGAAAGAACTATGTAATGGTCCAAAGCCTAAGCTAAACCTATGCTATCTTAAGACCTTGACACTGAGCCGTTGCACCGCATTGGAATCCCTATTTCAACTGTCGACTGCTCGAAGCCTAGTGTTGTTAGAGGAATTGATGATACGAAATTGCGGTCAATTGAAAAACGTAATATCAAGTGAAAGAAGTAAGGAAGAAAGGGGAGAAGAAATAGTCGATGTTGGTAATGATAACAAGAGTCGCGACTCAATGTTTCAAAATTTAAAAACTCTTTCTGTCGTTGGATGTCCCAAATTACAAGTTATACTTCCATTCCTTTCTGCTCTTGACTTTCCACTACTAGGACATATCGAAATATTATATTGTTATGAGGTGAAATACATATTTAGCCAATACCAACATGAACATGAAGGTAAGGATTTACGTCAAGAGGCAAAGGGTGTCATACTTGGTTCTCTTAAAGTAATGCAGCTTGAAGATGTGCCAAATTTCGTTGACATTTTTTTCCCACCATTTGTTCATCCCACGTGTTCATTCTTGAAGAGGTCATCTTCTAAAAATGGTCCCCAAGCACAGATACAATCGGACCCCATCAAATGCAATATCTTTCGTTGTAAATTTTGGAGCACAAGCATTAAGATCCCATTGGAATCCAAGCATCAAGTGCAAGACTCCTCAATCTCATTGGTAATTCTATCTCCTTTATCTCTTATATATTTTAATACTTTCTCTTGTTTATAGATAGGACGTACTTTATATTTATAGAAAATCATGAATCAATAAATAGTATTAAAATTGTATATTTTTTCCCGTATTAATCAATAGTAATAGAAGTTTGGTTTGATCTAAGGACTAAGGCTAACCATTTTATTGAATTCCCCACAGGCATCAAACCCATTCAATCTTCAACCTCAGGAATGTCTTTTAAAACAATTACAGACCCTGAACAATATAAAAAGGATTCGACTTTACAATCTTTCGAAGATAAATTCGGTGTTTATCTTGTCTGTTGCTCGAACAATGTCGTTGGAACGTTTGGAGATATGGCAGTGTGGTGAACTGAAGGACATAATAATAGGCATCGGTGACTCAGGTTGCACTAACGGGGTTGAAGTCTTCCCAAAATTAAAATACCTTTTTGTGGAAGATTGTGAGCAATTGGAATATATATTTGGACACTATTCTCATGATCATAATAACCCCAAGGACATTATTCATCTTCGTCTTCCAGAATTGGAAAGTCTCCGTCTTGTTGGCAATCTGCCAAATTTTATGGGCATGTGTTCTAAATATTATCGTACTACTTTTCCACCTTTAAAACTATTCCAGTTCGGTCAATGTAACATTAACTCAAATGCTCGTGATTTCTTAGATCAATTGGAGTCGAGACATGTCAAGGTATGTACCCTACTTTCTTGTTTGTGACATTAATTCATGAATGATTTGAATCTTACTACCTTCCACATGGTTCATAAAACATATACAAATTAAGATAACTGTAAGGCACAATATTACTACATTTATTCCTTTAAAAATTGTTGTTTAAGGTTATAGTACAAAGAGGAAGGTGACAATTATTGATATTAGTATTTGACTAAAATGCATTTATTTATTCTTTTATAGTAACAATAAATAATAAACACTCCCATGGATAAAGAAGAATGTAGTGGATAGAGAAGACTTGTGGTTGGTCAATATAAAAGGTGATCGGTGAGATAAAATTCAATTAATGAAGGTATAGATGGAAAAAGTGTGAAAAAATGCATTGACTTTCTCAAACAACAAACATTTAGGGAAAGCTGAAGGGAGACTAAAACAATAAACTTTTGTGGAACAGGGTAGTACTAATTTTTAAAGTTCTAAGCAATTTTTTTTTTAAAAAAAAAGACCACTAGTCCACTGTCCACTACTAGATTTAATGTATTTTCGAGAGAATATGTAAACCATGCATGACCATATTCATAGGCAAGATGTTGAGAATTGGTATAGTTTCTTGTTATTCTATTGCAAAAAAAGAAATTTTTGGTGTGAGCAACAAGTTAAGAGAAGTTAAACTTGGTATTAAAATTCTATTTCTACAGTTTTTAATAAATAAAGAAATACATATATATGACCTTATTGATCAACTACATTCATTGATATAGAACTTTTATGTGACTATTTCGTTTTCATTTATTGTAGGATCAAAGAGGGAAGGAGAAGTATATTCTCAGTTTGGAAAATGTCCAAGTACAGTATTCCGATGCACGACACATTTTATGCCTTCCTGAAAGGATTGGAAAACAAATGACCTTACAGTTACAAAAGATTGACTTGCGGAAATTGCCTTTCATGACGAATCTTTTTGTCGGTCCTAAAAATTGTTTTATCCTCCAAAATCTTACAAGTATACTAATTTACGAATGTAAAAAATTGGAAATAGTTTTTTCCAGTTCTATATCAAGAAGTCTACCACAGTTGTGTACTCTACAAGTAATAGAATGCGAAGAATTGAAGCATATTATTGAAGATGAGGATGATGCAGAGGAGGATCGAAAAATATCAGAGACATGCTTTCCAAAACTAAGAACACTTGAAGTCATAGAGTGTAACAAGTTGAAATGTGTATTTCCTGTCTCCTTATGTAAAGAGCTTCCCGAGCTACAGATTCTAATACTGATCAAAGCAAATGAGCTTGAGGAAGTGTTTGGAGGTGGAGGCGATCAGAATGTTGACATGCCAAATCTAATGTTTGTAGCTTTTATCAAACTACCAAGCTTCTACCAGGGGAATCAATTTCAGACTGTAATGCATCGTGTGGTAGAAAATTGTCCAAAACTCTCTGTGACTGAAGATATAACTCATTTAAGTGATGATTATCGAAGTTATATGGAAAAAGGTACGCACTGCATGGCCATTTTTTTAAAGCATTATTACACGTTTGATGAAAATTGTGACGTATATATGGTTGGAATCATCAAATATAATTCAACATGTGATGTGTTATCTATGTCATGGCACCTTCTTCCAAATGCAATATAATATCTAATATACTCCTTACACGTAAGAGCCTCAGGAGTGGCCTTCTAATAGAAGCTCTATTATTATATGTGTTCAAGGTTAGAAATATATTACCAAGAGTTAGTTTAACCTTTTGTATAATTAGTTCTTTACATGGTATCAAAATTAAAATGCAATAGATTTCTCTCAAGGGAGGGAAGTATATATTTTAAAATAAGAAAAAAGGAGAGTGTAATTTAAGTATTTCTCTTGGAGTTTAAGTTTAGTTATTGGGTAAATACATGCAATTTTAAATCTTAAAGTTGGAAATGATGATTTATCTATTTTTATATAATATTCTTATGAGTTACTGTCTAATGGAGATATTGTTATAGAAATTGGTTTGTCTGACGGGTATTTACGAGAACCACAACACAAGGAACAACTTGAAGACTCTTCCAACGAAGTTGAAGGAGCATCAAGACATGATGAGTTAACTTCTTCTCCCCAGGTCAATACAAATGAATCTAATCAACCTGAATCCAAACAAAATGAAAATGGCAAAATTGAACCAAACAAGTTCACTTGTGTGGAGACAAAAACAAAACAAGAGGCAGAGCAAGAATGCGTTGAGAATGTTGAAGAAGGAACTACACCTTTAAATCATTCAGAAGTAGCTGCTTCTGAGAAAAAATCATATTCACAGGTGAGAATAGATTATCATATACAATTGAGCTTTCCAATGGGTTCTTCTGCTTGCAAGTAATGTTGTTGTGTTTGTGATATATTAGTTGCCATGGGATTCAATTTCAATGACTTTAATTTTCTATTGTTCTTCCTATAATAAAATCTAGCTCATTTGAATTAAAACATACATTAGTTAATTAAAAGAGCTAGGATATAATCCTAAAAATATTATAGGCTTCAGAAATGATGATATTATTTACTTACCTGTTTTAATTTGTATAGCAAGATGGTGACTGCCATATAGATAATGCTGCCACCAAAGGCACTCAAGAAAATACCAAGACTGATGAGCCAGGTGAACTGAAGACTCTTGTTTCTATTTCATCTTCTAATGTTTTTCCATTTCTCTCCCTCCTTTTGTTTGGTTTCTTCAAATTCTTGTTGTTCATCTTTCAAAACAGAGCATTCTGCTACCAAAGATTTTGATGTTGAGCACTCCCAAGAGAATGCTAAGACTGATGAGTCAGGTGAAGACTCTTGCATCTTATTTCTTTTCTTATATTACTTCATTCTCTCTTGATTTTGAACTCTTTTCTCTTCATTCCTTTTTATAGTTTCTTCAAATTCTTATTTTTTCAACTTTCAATACAGATTATTCTGCCAAAAAAGATGTTGATGTTGAAGGTTTTCAAGAACATGTTGAGACTAATGAGCCAAGTGAAGAATTGATCTATTTTATTTTCTTCTGTTACCTCATTTCTCGCCTTCTTTTTCTTTTTCTTTAGTTTCTTTGAATCCTTATTTTTCAACTTTCAATTAATGTAGAGCATTCTGCCACCAAAGAGGTTGATGTTGAAGACTCTCAAGAAAATACTGAGATTAATGAGTCGGGTGAAGACTCTTGCATTTATTTTATTTTCTTACATTACTTCCTCTCTCTCTCTTAATTTTTTCTCCATTCATTTGTTTAGTTTCTTTAGATCCTTGTTTTTAAACTTTCAATGCAGATTATTATAGCACCAAAGATGTTGTTGTTGAAGACTCTCAAGAAAATACTAACACTGATGAGCTGAGTGAAGGTCATGCATCTATTTGGTCATTTCTCTCTTTATTTTGAACTCTTTCCTCTACCTCCATTTGTTTAGTTTCAATAAATCCATCTTTTTCATCTTTCAATACAGAGCCAGAGCATGCTGCTTCCAAAGGTTTCGATGTCCAAGACTTTCTAGAAAATACCAAGACTGATAAGCTAGGTGAGAACTCTTGCATCTACTTTCTTTTCTTATATATATTCCCTCATTTTTCTCTTGATTTTGAACTATTTTCTCTTCCTCCTTTTATTTAGTTTCTGTACATGATGATGCTTCCATGAAAGCAAGCTCAATTGTTAAGGAGCTTGAGCAATTGGTCTCCAAGAAACACTTGTCTTTGTTGGTTGATTTCCTTGTGAAACATCCATCAGTTTGTTTAACAGGAAACTCACTTAGCAACAGATACAAGGGTTATGCCTACACTTGCCTAGCTGAGTTACTCCAATTCCTCAAAACACATAGTGTGTTGGATGTGTTAGGATCAAGCCACACTGAATTTGTGGAGCTATTACAAGACGTGCGAAGATTTGGTTTCAACAATGATTGGTTAGAAAGTGTTGAAAGACGTGCCTTGAATCACAGTTCACGTGTCTCTGAAAATGCATTGCAAAAACTGTTGGAATCAAAGGGTGTTTTGAGTCATCGTGTGGAGGATCTTAAGCATGAATTAGCATCCTGTGAAGCTCTTCTGGAAAGGATCACTGAGGCTCAAGTCTTAGAAGCTAGGGCTGCTTTAACTTCTCCTCTTGGCTACTAGCCTATTTCTAGTATTTAACTTAACTTCTGATTTTAAAAAGAAACAAGTTTGTAGTACTGGTGGTGCTGGGATGACTTATTTGTCTGCACATTATTTTATATAGTGAATGATTTACTAGCTTGGTCATGTGTTTTTAATCTCTCACTTTCACAAGTTTCACAAGTTTTCCACGTTAAAATTGATTGTGTTGTTGTTTGGAAGTTATCATTGGCTTTACTTAGGAATTATTTTGTTCGGGTTCTCACACGTTGAAATGAGTTTTTTTACTCTAAACTTCGGGACTTCCCCCTCAAAATTCATGAGTAAAACTCCATTTTGGTCACCGAAAGTGTTCTTTTATGTTAGTTTCAAAAAAAAAAGTGTTCATTTATGTCTGGTTCGTCTTATACTCTTTTGACCCACCATATTAGTTCCTGCAAGATTAGACATCGGTCAATATGAGTCCTTAAAAGGTAAGAAGTGAAATGCTGAAAGTGTAAATTAGTCAAATTAGTTCTTAAAAGTGTAAATCGTCGACTAAGTTAGTCATCTGTTATTAAAATTCTAAATTTTACTACAAAAGAATTCGATGATTAACTTGACCGATTTACACTTTCAGAGACTAATTTGACTAATTTACCTTTTCAGAGACCATATTAACCCTTTCAAGGACTAACATGATGGTTTAAAAAAGTATAAGGATGAACAGAACATAATTAAGCACTTTCAGAGACCAAAATGAAGGTTTACTCAAATTCATATAGTTCTATCCAAGTAGGCAAGACACAAAGGCCAAAAGGCTCCGCAGTAACAAGCATAACCCATCCCTCCCATGTATCTCAAACCAGAAATTCAGAAATCAAAACACATGGGACTTTGAGATTTGGATAAACATCCAAAAATTTCAAATTGGAAATTTTCATATTTAGAAGATTATCCATTGATACCACATGCGACAACAAAACGTGACAACACAATTACAACCTGCATGAATAATCTCAAGTTCCAGTCCTCAAAGTCAAACTTGCATGTCGTGCTTGACATCACCAAATATATTTCTAACCTTGAACACATAGTGCATGTTTATCTTGCTCTTGGAATTTCCGCAAAAGTTAGAAGGGGTTAGAATTGGGACCCCCGTCACCCAATTCTAAACCCCAGGATATTTGTAAAAATATCAAAAATACCCTTTTCCGGGTTTTAAATTCCGGAATGTAGTTCGTTTAATAGAACTACCGGGATTTAAAACCCGGTAATTAGCTTGAACGTAACATGTTTCCGGGATATATATCCCGGAACATGTAATGGATTTCCGGGATTTAAAACCCGGTAGTGCATGTGCACTATATATAACCCTCAACTTCGTAGTCTCCACCATTCTTACCCATTTCTTCTTCCTTCTTCCTCCAGCTCCATTGTGGTTCTGCTCCCACCACACCACCTCCATTAACCCCCACTAGCTTATATCACCAAAATACCATTGTTGTGCTCCTTGTGGCCACCATTCATCAACCCAAGAAGCTACCACAACCATCAAGCTCTGTTAGCCACGATCTGGTTGATTTCGTTGTCGTGATTTTCGAAGTTTTCCCTTCTTCCGGATTCTAATTCCTGGTATGAACGTTATTCCGTTTTGCTTCCAGTTTTTATATCCCGGTATTAAATAATTTAGTTTCCGAGTTTTAGATCCCGGAAAATGCATGACTTCCGAGTTTTATAAACCGGAAATGATGCAGTTTTGGAAATATTTGTTTTTCCGGTTTGTAAAACCCAGAATTACAAAATGAATATATTTCCGGAGTGTATATCTCGGAAAGTAAATTTGTATTCCAAGTTTTAAATCTCGGAATACATACAGTGGTGTTTATTTTAGACGTTTAAAACATGGTTATTGAACAGATATGGCAGATCATATATCCGAGGAGGTTGACATGTTACCGTACGTTTTAGCCCCGGAAGATGACCCGGATTACGGTGGAAAAAACGACGCGGAAGGTGAAAACGGGAACAGTCCGGTTCCTTGTGTTAGTGTGGACTGCACGGATATGTTCACCACTAATCAGGTAACGTCACATGTAATGCGGCTGTTTATTTGGAGTATAAATTGATTTTTTTTTGGAAATGTACTAAATACATTGGTTGTTCTAAAATAACAGATTTTTGAGACTCGTGATGATCTCTGTGCCTGGGCTAGAGGGGTCGGTCGGCAGAATGGTTTCGTTGTTATGATCAAAAGGTCTGATCTTGGAGGTCTTAACAAAAAGGCGTTTATTACTATTGGGTGCCAAAAGAGTGGAAAATATAAGCCCTATAAAGACCCAGGATCGTTTAAATACAAGACAACTGGTACCAGAAAATCCGAGTGCCCTTTCAGACTTAAGGGGAGGCCTAGGAAGGCGGAAGGAGGGTGGTGGCTGAAAGTAATGTGTGGAATACACAACCATGAACCAGCGGAGACATTAGTTGGCCACGCTTATGTGGGTCGTCTGACGAATGAATGAGGAGCAATGGAATTACATCAGGGTGGAGTTGTTGAATGAGCTTACACAGTATCCCATACTCTATCAAGAACTTTATGGGTCCCCGCAAAGGTACAAGGTAATTCATGACGCATTGGCTCTCTCCACTGGCCAGCTAGCCACTGAAGATAAGTGGATGTCTTTACCTGACATGGGATATATTATTGCGACAAGGTTCCAACTAATATTACTTCAATTGTCGCATAGTGGAAACTGCACATTCTTGCCACTCAGGGGTAGTCCACCACCACAGGAGGAACAAAAGCTTATAACAGTTGCTCTAATCAACAAGAATCATTGGGTTCAGGTAACTATAGTTTCCTAATTTTGTTGCTTGTAATGCTGACAACTTGAACCACTTCTAAACATGCCTTCATTTTCCACCGTAGGTCTTTTTGAAGGAAGGGCATCCTATGCCGACGATAGCTTACCAATGGCGTCGTTATTCTTCAGCCCAAGCAAAGGAATGGGAATAAGTTAAAAACATTCCGGTTTCACAAAACCCGGAAGACACCTATTTTGTTAACATACATTTCGAGTTTTATACCTCGGAAGTATTTCGAACAAATTTGCTTACGGGATATATGAACCGGAACAGAATACATCATATACATTCCGGGAAAACAAAACACGAAAGTGCTTCATATAACGTTCCGGGATTAAAAAACTCGGAAAATAAATTTTAAAAGGATATTTAGGACATTTACTACAACAAACTGGGGTGTTAAATTGGGTGGTGGGATGTTAAATCTAACACCCAAGTTAGAATTTGGCACGTTGTGTTTAACATAAATCGAAAAAGTCCATTAACACCTTAATTTTAATGTGAATTTATGTTGAGTTTAACAAAAATCCAAATAAAGACATGATCTCTAATGTAATCGATTTAGATATACACAAACCTCACCTCTCCCACCTCCTACTTAGCTAACAACCTTCCAAGCGTCCTTGTTTTCTAAAACATCATCTCTCAAGCTTCTGTTTCTCTTTCTGGGTTTTGTTCTGCTTTTGTTTTTGACTTGTTCCACCACTGTGACCCGCAAATGCTCACAACAAAGCGTGGCCACGGATTCTTCAAGTTCCGTGCACTGCACTGCACTGCTTCTCTCTCACAACAAGCCCCGTTTCTACAGCAACAATCACTAGCACGTGTTCCTTGTGAATGTCCAAAACTGACCCTGCCCAGAACCCACATGATGTGGCAAGATTCTTGGCATTCAAAGGGCAGTGAGAGGAACGTGTCACTTTCATAGTACAATTATCATTATCTTCCGTTTATTCTCTTCTGGTCTTTTCTCTTGTCAAATCGTTGAGTCTCCACTCTTTATCTCTCTGTACTTTTCGTTGCCAAAAAGAAGAAGAAAAACAAAAACCAAAATACCAAATGGTTACTAAGAACTATGATCACTTGACATGCGGGGTTGTTGTCAAAATGGGTAGGATCATAATGCAGAGTATTGGTCAATCAAGGCTCTTCTGGCTATTTTTTGGGGTGTTCCCTCACGTTCACCACGAGGGACCAAAGCCTCGGATTTAAGATTCTGCACTACAACCTTTGATAATAGCTTAATTAGATTCTTTGTGTTTTTTGTTTTTGTTCTTCACTTTTATGCTCTTTCTGCACAAAAATTGAAGTGCCAAGTATAGTGTTTTGAGTTTAGGTGATTGCATCTATCCAACATGTTTTACAATAAAAAGGGCAACGAGGATGGCGATGATGAGCAGCATCGTTACATGGAAACTGACCCAACTGGTCGCTATGTCCGGGTAAGTTCTAAATTATATGATCTTACGGCTTTTGGGATCAAATTCTAACACTTTTGTGATTGAGTCATGTGATTTTGTGTTATTAGATTTAATGAAATCCTATCTAGATGGAAGAAAGAAAGAAGTTACTCAAATTATAGGTGTAGTCGAATACAAAGTGATTAAGTGCATGTTCGTAAATCTTTCTATTATTGATTCTGAAGTCAAAATCAATTTTTGTGAGTAGCTTCTAGTATCAGAGTTGATTCCGAGGAAAAATAAGCTCATTCAAACTTGCTATTAGACATCTTGCCCCTTATGACTCGTATTTTCTTCAGTTTAGGCTTTGTCTGCTTAAATTAGGCTTATGGCTATTGCTTCAATGTTCAAAGCAGAATTCAATGAGTTGAACTTTGTCTCAACTTTTCAAGGGGTTAAGTAAAGCTTTTCTGTGAATTCCTCAACTTGACTATATAGGTAATTAAGATGTCAGGGCAAGAGTTGGCTTAATATGACAAAAGTTGTTTACTTTTGTATGAGATTAGGTTGGAGATGTTCTTGGAAAAGGGGCAATGAAAACAGTGTACAAAGCAATTGATGAGGTTCTTGGAATAGAGGTAGCATGGAATCAGGTGAAACTCAACGAGGCACTTCGTACACCAGAGGACTTGGAGCGGCTTTATTTAGAGGTTCATCTCCTCAGCACCCTCAAGCACCCATCCATCATTAGATTCTATACCTCATGGATTGATGTTGACAACAAGACCTTCAACTTCATCACAGAAATGTTCACTTCTGGGACACTCAGAGAGTAACTTACTTTCTAACTAATTATCAAATGCATAGTCACGGTACAATTTTAAGTGTATCATTGTGTCTATCTTTCTTTTCATAAATATCTAAAGGGTTCCCACATATTTATTAGACCTGAAGAGAGAGATAGTCACAAAAACATGGGAGTTTTCAATTTTCACATGAGAGGATCCTGATCCATATTTAACCTTTTTGCTGGCTTTATGCTTAGTGAAATAATTGATCATTGATAATTTTGTGCTTTTTGCAGATACAAGAAGAAATATAATCACATAGGCATACAAGCAACAAAGAGTTGGGCTTGCCAAATCTTACAGGGTCTTGTTTATCTGCATGAACATGATCCTCCAGTAATTCATAGGGACCTCAAATGTGATAACATATTTGTCAACGGTCATCTTGGACAAGTGAAGATTGGTGACCTGGGTCTAGCGGCAATTCTCCGTGGTTCCCAGCCAGCACACAGTGTTATAGGTACTTAATTTTTCTGCCGATGCATATCTCAGGTTCTGAGACACTTCAGTTATGGTGAATATTTTCACTTTTGTTCCAGGCACCCCTGAGTTCATGGCACCAGAATTGTATGAAGAAGAATATAATGAACTTGTTGATGTGTACTCATTTGGCATGTGTGTTCTGGAAATGCTTACACTAGACTATCCATATAGTGAATGTACTAATCCTGCACAGATATACAAGAAAGTAACATCGGTAAATTCATAATTTCATATCCTAGCTTAAGGTTTAAAGATATCAGTGAAGCTGGAATTTTATACCTAAGCAACTTTTCTGTCTTTCTATGTTCAGGGGAAGCTACCCAAAGCACTTTTCCGGATTGAAGACATGGAAGCGCGAAGGTTTATTAGCAAATGCCTGGTAGCTGCTTCAAAGAGACCGTCCGCAAAAGAGTTGTTGCATGATCCATTTCTTGTGTCTGATGATGCATCATCCACACCAAAGATTGGAATGCAGAATCCATTTTTGAACTACAGTGAGATGGACAAGCTTCAATTGAGGGATGATTCATCTAGGACTGCAATGTCAATAACTGGGAAGCTGAATCCTGAAGATGATACTATCTTTCTGAAAGTGCAAATCTCTGACAAGGATGGTATATAGTGTTTTTCCTATTTGATTCATTATAGGGAAATTTTTCTTTTGAAGCCATTTAAATACATGATTCTTGCAATTTCACCACCACAGCATTTACTTTTATTTAGTATGTGAACTTAAGCCCACAGATAGAAGTAACAGTAAAACTTCTCTTCTGCCTTTTTCCTGCAG
The DNA here is from genome assembly GCA_030819835.1 of Acmispon strigosus. Classification (NCBI taxonomy): domain Eukaryota; kingdom Viridiplantae; phylum Streptophyta; class Magnoliopsida; order Fabales; family Fabaceae; genus Acmispon; species Acmispon strigosus. The sequence continues at coordinate 37,540,677 of JAUAMA010000007.1, forward strand.
GTTCTGCTAGGAATATATATTTTCCCTTTGATATCTTCTCTGACACCGCCGTTGATGTTGCAACGGAGATGGTGAAAGAATTGGAGATCGCAGATTGGGAGCCTTCTGAAATTGCTAATATGATTGAAGGAGAGATATCTTTGCTGCTTCCAAATAGGAGGAATGGTAATTGTTCACACACCTGCCACACATTCAGTTATCAAGATGATGATGATGATGAAGGTCCTCATCATCATTTCATCTCTGCCTCTCGTTCTTCGTCCCAAGAATCAATATCTGGTTTAGCTAGCAGAGCTGATGAGATATCAAATGAATATAGCTGGCTCCATGGTACCTCTTCTTTTTCCCTTCCCCTATACTGCAATGGATAGAAATCTTTTGCCCCTAATTTATGTCTCATTTTCTTGTATAACAATTAAATTGTGTTATGTCAATTAAGATTTTCATCTTAAGCGGTTGAGCGAAGACATGAATAATTTTATGTTATATTTCTAATACGCCCCCTCACACAATAGTCAATTTGGACTGAAACGTGATTAGTGCAGTGACTCACCTGCTGAAGCTCGACTTTTTTTATTAGAATAATGGGGGCAACAAGGATCAACTCTAGGTCGTAGAACCTCTGATACCATGTCATTAGCTATCCCAAAAGTTTAAGTTGTTGAAATATGACACATGAATGATTTTATATTATATTTCAAATACTGACTATGAATCTCTAAGCATATCCTCATGAGAACCTCCTATTGTATCATATAGTGGGAGAGGAAAAATGTTGTTTTAACTCTGAACTAATTTTAGTTTCTGTACTCTGTAGTAACCTAAGTGGAAAACTACTGTTGCAGATGATATGCATGATGATGCGAGTTCACGATGCTCTTCACATGGCACATATTCCAACTTGAACTTTTGTTCCATGGATGATCGAGAGTACAATGTGGCTTCTACAAGAAAAGAAAAGCACCCCATCATAAAGAGTCACAAGTTTACAAAGTTTTCACCTGGTGAAGAATTCATCACTTTGAACCCGTGCAAAGTTTTAGCGGAACCGCAAGCAGCTTCTACAAGTAAAAGTAAGAGGGTGATAGATAACCGTAGATTAACAAGGAACAAGTCACTGATTGATATAAGGAGCCAATTACTGCACCGGTCACTGGTTGAGGAGGTAAACAGAAGACGGTTATTCAAGACAGTTGGAGCAGTTGAAAATATTGGATTTCAGACACCTTATGAGGTCAGCAGCAAAAAGTCACAGCCAGTGTATAGTGCTTTGGATGTGAAATCTTCAAGGAGTGGCAAGGGAAAAAAAACTTAAGGGATTAAAAAAAAGGTTGTCTCTTGAGCATTGAATTTTTTTTAAAAAATGCATATCTTGTGCGTCATGTGCTAGAGAAAATGATAAGGTTTCAAGTGCTATGAAGGTGTTAGGTTCAATTCAGAGTAAATAAATGTACATTTAGTGTGCTGAAAATAATGCATATCATTGTGGAGATGAATAAAATTATCTGAAGTAAACTTGATCTGCATGCACCAGTATTAAATCCATTGTGCTTGTAGTTTGTTTTACTATCTGCTTTCTCCTTTTATAGACTTGTATACTGATTTGCATGCTTTGGAATATGATTATCTATGCGAGCTATGAAGAGTCATGTAGCTAAATTGGTGAAGGTGCATTTTTGTACATAACTCATTCTGTTCCGCCCACTATTCAATCAATGAAGTGGTATGTGTATTTCATTCCATTATAAAATAGTCAAACAAGAATGTTAGAAATGAGGACTTGCTTTTCAGACACCACAACAGACAACTACATAGGACTGTTTCCTTAATTGTTTGTCTTTTATTGCATTTGTGGAGTCTGGTTGGTTGCATTGGAGAATTTAAAACACTTTCAAACACTAGATTGAACTAGTTGGTTTTGCATGACAATGTCTTTTCCTTTAATACAGACACAGGTCACAGGTAAATCTTCAAAAAAGAAAAACATCTATTTCACATTTGACACAATGAAAGAGCCCAAACAACATGAACATAAAACGCCATAATAAGGAATTGGCAGGGCCATTCAGAATGTTATTTTTGTTATTCAGTATGTTCTTATCATTCTACATGGATTCTGAAGCCATAATCAATTTATAATCAATTTCAGGGAGTGTTAAGATATGTTAGTTTATTCAGGGAATATTCTGTAATTTATTTCTTACTTTGTTCTCAAGTATTCCTTTGGAATATTCTGTAATTTATTCATTATAAATAAATCTATTCATCAACTCCCACAATTGTGGTGAGAGTTATTCATTATAAATCTCACATGGTATCAGATTAATGTTCCAAACCCTAGTCTCCAAACCTTGAGCTGTCAGATTAAAATAACCAGGCTATTTTTCTGGTTTTATTCGTCTTCCTCTTTTCTTTTCTTTTTCTGGCGCGCGCATTCACCACCAGTCCGTCGCACGCCTCCTTCTTCTTCCTCTCTGCCCGCCGCTGCTCTGTTTGCTGCCGCTGCCCGAGCCCGCCACTGTTTTCTGTCTGTGCCCGCGCCTACCAGCCTGCGCCTCGCTGCCTGCGCTCCGCACACCCGTGCCCTAGCACTGTCGTGCTCTCCTATCTGCTCGCTGCCCCCTCAACGCCATGGCTGATGACGCTGCTCCACCGACTCTGCCATTTGCAACCATGATCCACATGATCACGATTCGGCTTAACTCTGAGAATTTTCTCCTCTGGCGTAAGCAGCGTCCCTTCTCCGCAACCAGAACTTGTATCACATAGTTGACGGCTCCGTTGATCCACCGTCGCACTTTTGCAGCAAATCTTTGCTACTGCTGCTTCTCCAAGTCTGCGCTCTGGTGTCCCTGTTCCGAACCCTCACTTTTCACAATGGCAGACTCAAGATAGGAATGTAAACAGTCTTCTCCTCTCCTCTCTGATTGAGGAGTCTCTCTCTGAGACTCTCAATGACGACACCACTCAGGAGGTCTGGAAAGCTTTGCACTCTGCTTACGCTTCCCCTAGTAAAGCTCGTGAACTCCGACTTCGTGATGAACTACAACTCATGCGCCGTGGCTCTCTCAGTGTGACTGAATATGGGAAGAAATTCCGCACTATCTGTGATCAATTGGCTGCTATTGGTGCCCCTGTTGCCAATGATGATAAGGTTCACTGGTTTCTTCATGGCCTTGGCCCTTCCTATGCGAACTTCTCTACGGGCTTCTGCCGTTCTTGACCTTGTTCATTGTGATTTATGGAGACCATCTCCTATTACTTTTGTTTTTGATTATTCCTATTTTGTTATTTTTGTGGAAGATTTCTCTCGATTCACTTGGTTTTATCTGTTACGCCGTAAGTCAGATTTGTATGATGTGGTTCTCCGATTTAAGGTTTTTGTGGAAAATCAATTTTCACACAAATTGAAAGTGTTCCAAAGTGGCAACGACATTGAATTCACAAATAAGAAAGTACAGGATTTATTTGCTTCCTCTGGTGTGCATCATCATTTTTCATGTCCTCATACTCAGGCACAAAATGGCAGGGCTGAACGCAAATATCGACACATTCTTGAGATTGATCTTTCTATGCTTTATCATTCTCATGTTCCCACATGATATTTGGTTTATGCTTTCAGTACAACATTTTATATTATCAATCGTGTTCCCATCAACCGTTCACACTTCTGTTTCATGTCTCACCGGTGTATGCAAATTTTCATCCTTTAGGTTGTCGTGTGTTTCCTTGCTTGCATCCCTATATGAAGAAAAATTTTAGTCATTGGAGTTCTCCTTGCATTTTCCTTGGATACAGGAGTCACTAGAAAGGCTTCAAATGTTTCGACCCAGAAACCTCCAGGATTTATATCTCTCGACATGCTCAATTTGATGAATTTTGCTTCCCTCTTGCAGGTTCTCATGGTTCTGGTTCCGCTCTTGTGGTTTCTTCCTTCTATGAACCTTCTACTGGTTCCGTGCCTTCCATGGCCCCTGCTTCTTCTGCTTGTGGGCCAGGTCATCCGCGCCTAGGCCCGTTGTCTTGTCCGCCTTGCAGTATCTTGGACCCTCCTCTAGTTGATCTCCCTATTTTACCGGTTGTTTGGGTCCAACCTCTCTAGTTCGGTCTCCCTCGTCAGCTCCGGATTCTCCTATTCCTTCTCCTGCCGCGTCTCCAGCTGATGCACCTACACCAGCTTCGGTTCAACACCGAAAGCGGACCCGTACTCAGTATGGTATTTACCGTCCAAATCCTTGCTATGCTCTTACACATCATCCGCCCACTACTCTTCTTACTACCTTGCATGCTACTACTGATCCCAAGGGTTTTAAATCAGCCTTGAAAATCCCTCAATGGTTAGGTTTTTCGCACCAAACATAAAAGTGACGACACTATTGAGCGTTTAAAAGCGTGTTTGGTGGCTCAAGGTTTGATGCAAGTTCTCGGGTTTGACTATGATCTTACGTTTAGTCCTATTGTTAAAGCGACTACTGTCCGTCTTATTTTATCTCTTGCAGTTTTCAATAAGTGGCCACTTCATCGGTTGGATGTCAAAAATGCATTTCTCCATGACCATCTTACTGAAACTGTCTACATGGAGCAGCCCCCATGTTTTGTTGATCCTCGTTTTCTAACGCATGTCTGTCGGCTAAACAAGGCTCTATATGTTTTCCGACGCATGTTTTGGTTCCAACATCTGAGCTCATTTATGTTGGGCTCTGGCTTTGTTTTCAGCCATGCTGATCCGTCCTTATTCATCTTTTGGCGTGGCCGGGTCACTCTCTATCTTCTGGTGTTTGTGGATGACATTATTCTCACTGGTAGTGATTCTCTCCTATTGATCACTTCATTACTCGTCTGGATGCGTAGTTTCCACTAAGTATTTGGGTAAGCTTGGTTATTTCCTTGGACTTGAGATCACTTATACCTTGGACGGTTTGTTCTTGGGACAGGCTAAATATGCTCATGACTTTCTCTCTCGTGCCCAGATGCTTGAGGCAAGTTCTGTGTCCACACCTCTGGCTGCTGGCTCTCTTCTCATTCATAATGGTTTGCCCTACTCAGATCTGACTCACTACCGTTCTTTGGTCGGGGCTCTATAGTATCTGACTATCACTCGTCCAGATCTGTCCTATGCTGTTAATAAGGTTAATCAATTTCTTCAGGCTCCACCGTTGATTATTTTCAGGCCATTAAACGCATTCTCCGTTATATTCATGGCCCACAACATTTCGGCCTCACCTTCAAGACCTCTGCATCACCCACAATTCTTGGCTCTAGTGGTGCTGACTGGGCCCGCTGCACGGACACTCGCCGCTCCACTTACGGCTATGCTCTTTTTCTTGGTGACAATCTACTGTCTTGAGTGTTAAGAAACAACCTACTGTTGCTCGCTCTAGTTGTGAATCTGAGTACCGGGCTATGGCCAATACAACTTCTGAGCTTGTTTGGTTAGTTAATTTGCTTCTTGAGCTTCATGTCCGACTCCCTGACACTCCCCTTCTACTCTGTGATAGTCAGAGTGCTTTGTTGATGTCTCAAAATCCGGTTGCTCATAAGCACGCCAAACACATTGACTTAGATTGTCATTTCGTACGTAAGTTGGTCATATCTAGTCGCTTGGCTGTCTGTCATTTTCCTACTTCTCTTCAGATTGCTGATACCTTTACGAAGGCGTTGCCGCGTCCCTTGTTTGAGTTGTTTTGTTCCAAGCTTCGTGTTGGCCTCAACCCAACGCTCGGCCTGACGGGGGGTGTTATTAGGATATCTTAGTTTATTCTGGAAATATTCTGTAATATATTGTTTACTTTGTTCTCAAGTATTCCTTTGGAATATTCTGTAATTTATTCATTATAAATAAAATATTTATCAACTCCCACAATTGTGGTGACTGGTGAGAGTTATCAATCTCACAGGGAGAAGCTTCTATCACTAGCTTCTGTTGGATTCTAAATATCTAGTTTATTTTAGGATTTTATATTTTATTTTAGGAGTTAATCTTTTATTTTGGTTGGGTTATTTTTTAAATTCATAGTATCTTTTAGATTAGGAGGTCATCTTTTATTTTAGTTAGTATATCTTTAATTTTGTATTTCTTAGGGGTTAAGTTTATCTTATTAGGATTGGTTTATTATAAATAGGAGTACCCTCCTTAGGTTAGAGCAAGCTATTGATTATTGAATTAGTAAGGTTTTTTCCTTGTGAAGGGGTTTCCCTTGTAAAAGAAGGTTTTCCTTCTTTGGGTTTCGATTATTATTAATAAATTCATTTTTATTTTATTTTCCGATTTTAAATAATCATGAAACACCAAAAAATATTCCTTTTTGCTATTAGGATTTTCCGATCCTAACAATTGGTCCGACCTGCCCTTCCTCTTCGCCATTATCGCGCCTGCCAGTTCTCGCCGCTCACAACCGTCACTGTCGTTGAAAAAAAAACTGGTGTGCTACAGTATCGACTTGCACTGTTCAGCGGACACTGCTTACCGCTACAGTTAACGATGTACACTGTTCATCTGGCCTTGTTCACGATATTGTTCATCTGCGTACTATTCACCATCATTGTTCATTCGCATACTGTTCACGGACACTATTCACGGTTACTATTCATCTGCCATTTTGGGTTCTTACCACCATGGAGGAATGGCAAGCCATTGTGAAGGAGTTTCCGAAGTTTGATGGGGTGGATCCGGTGTCTTGGATCGCTCAGGCCTAGAAGATATTTGAGGTACACCATTTGCAGGAGCAAGAAAAAATGTAATTGGCATTCATTAGCATGGAAGGAGAACCCACTCATTGGTTTTATTTTTCCAGTTATCCTAACCCCAATATTACTTGGAATACATTTCTGACACTCTTGCTTCAACGTTTTGGTGACGCTAGCTATCGTACCATTTGCAGGAGACTGTAATCTCTCTGACAGAGCGATAGCATTTACGCTTATGTGCGGGAATTTCAAGCTTTGGTGGCACAAACTCCTTATCTTCCTGAAGATCAGTTGTTGAAGTATTTTTTTGAATGGCCTCAAGATATAGGTTTGTTGGTGGGTGCGTTTTTTTCACCCTACCAATATGTCACACGCCATAGAGATTGCACGCGATGGGAATGAGGAATTGCGCCTTCCTCAAGGACAACCACCGGCTCAAGAGGGTCCATCTCCTCCTCCTTCTCCCACCGAGGGGGTCTCGATGCCGGTATTCCCATGGAAGAAGAAGAAGAAACCGAACCTAATGAGGAGATTAAGCTTGATTGTCATCCAAGAGAAGAGCGCAGCAAGTCGAAAGTTCACGATGTTGTAACCGCAATAACTTCTCATGTTCAAAACACAAATTTGGGTGTGACACTAATTGAACGTCCGAACGAGATTATTGGGTGGAAGATGTATCCAAAACACCATCATTGTTGCATTCCGATACCAATGTGCTCGTCCATGTAGACTCAGATTCGACCATGAACTCGGGTGTTCCTTCGATTGTTGTGAGTGGGCTCTCATCGTTGATTGCACTACGGGCATATACCAAGCGACCTCCTCCAATGTCATCAGACATGGATATTTGGGCACTTGCTGATATGGCGATTTGCCATGTTTGCTGCTTACAATGGTACCTGGGAGGAGAATATTTTGTCTGCTCTGCTAGCTTCCAACCTTGAGGACAAGGTTGATTTTTGGAGGGGAGTAATGTTGGTATTCTAAATATCTAGTTTATTTTAGGATTTAATATTTTATTTTAGGAGTTAATCTTGTATTTTGGTTGGGTTATCTTTTAGATTTATAGTATCTTTTATTTTAGTTAGTATATCTTTTGTATTTCTCAGGGGTTAAATTTATCTTATTAGGATTAATTTATTGTAAATAGGAGTACCCTCCTTAGGTTAAAGCAAGCTATTGATTATTGAATTAGTAAGGTTTTTACCTTGTGAAAGAGTTTCCCTTGTAAAATAAGATTTTCCTTCTTTGGGCTTCTATTATTATTAATAGATTCATTTTTATTTTATATTTTCAGTTTTAAATAATCAAAAAAATACCAAAAAAAATATTCTTTTGTGCTGTTAGGATTTTCCGATTCTAACAGCTTCCGAGTTTCTTAATTGATTGTGAGGAAAAAGAAGTTAATCCAAATATGATATAAGACTATTGAGCACATAACCTAAGCAAGTGAGCAGGGTTACAAGGTGAGCACATAAAGTAATTCTGAAGCAATCACAGTGTATTCCAAGAGATTATGAAGAGATCAATCACAGTCCATAAAGTCATTCCGAAGCAAGAGAGCACATAACATACTCTTGATGCCATATTCCAAGAGTTTTCTATGTTGTCAAAGATTAAGAGAGCATTATATTTATGAGAGTTCAGAAAAGTTGTTGATCCAGAGAGGTGTTAGTTACAAGACTATTTACACAATGCATTGGAAAATGATAATCTAAGTTCTTTACATTTTGAGTTGAGCCATGTCATACCATATTTGCTCAAATGCTTTAACAATGAGATCATGGTATTCACTTGAATTCAGTGAAAGATAGCATGCAAGCAGGTTCTCCAGATCTTTTGATTCCCTGATATTGTTCTCCATGATCATCTCCACCATTGACTCCCTGAAGTCTCTTTGTGGATCAAATGAGGACTTAACAACTGCAAATCCCTCTGGAAAATCTGTATTTAGTGATGAGATTTTGCTTCCACTTGATGACACACTCCTTCTTGCATAACCTTGCACTTTCCTGCTTGCAAGTTTTGGAGAATTGACTCTAAGCCTTATGCCTGTAGAATTAGCAGAAGAGGACACTCTAGCAATTGGACTGGTTTTCCTCTCTCTCTTAGTAACTCTGCTGCTTTTTTCTTTCAACTGATGAGTCTTTAGCTCATCCAATTTGGTTGATCTTATGAACTCAGTAGCTTCAATGACCTTATAGCCATCATTAAACTTCACTGGCTTTGTGAATATTGGGGCAAGACCTAACTGTGAAATAGTATCAAATCCATCAATGAAGGGTTCATTTTTCATGTCAATGATAATGTCATTTGTGGAAGAGCTAACTCTACAACTGCAATCAGAGGCTAGCACATTAGGAAACTCAGGAACAGAAAACTTATCACTCTCTGAATCAGATGAAGCATATTCATGAAGATTTGATTCAGAAGAACTCTCTATGGAGGAAACAACTATAGGAGAAGGCATATAAATGGTTTTTCTCCTTGATCTTCTTTTGGATGACCTTCTTGGTGAATCACTGAATGGGATATCTTTGTGTTTGGAGTAAATAGGAGAATTGCATAACTTACCAGCTCTGTGTGGTTCAATGGAGAAAAAATTAGTGTCTTGGCTGTGACCTTTGGATGTTGATGTTGTTGGTGAGGTTACTTTGTTCTTCTTCATGCCCTGAGAACCATTTCTTTTCCTGGATCTGCTCATGTCTCTGAGCTTGTAGAACCATGCATTTGGCATCATATCAGATAATCTGAACCTGCTGTTACCCATCAAAGATATGCCTCCTTGCTCTCTCTCAGTGCTAATGTGTCTGTTTCTTGTGATATACCTCAGAATTGTTAAATAAGATGAATGGAAGATGGAGAAAGCCAGAAACCTTGATTTATATTAGGGAAAGATGAAGTTGGTGGTCCACTACAGAACAAAAGTAGCAAAATGAAAGCAAGGGGACCAAGTTTGTCTACCAATTTGACTTTCTCACATCATTGCTTCCAGCAAGCTATAGATCTCTGGCTTAGTAAGAGTGCAAGTTATAACTACTTCTAGTGTTTTTTTTTCATGTCCATGATTAATTAAGTTACCAATTCCTTGGTAAGAAGTGAGATATGGAAACTCTTCTAGAGCTGACTATGAAGCTAGGATCAATTCTGCGGAGAAGATTATTTGAGTAGCTTCTATGTAATAAAATTGATTATGATAAAAAGAGAAGCTGATCCGATCATGCTAATAGTTGCGCCAGGAAACTTCCCCTTGACATTATTCACCTTATTCAAAGGGGATGTCAAAACATATATACAAGCTTGAATTCTTAATAGAGATTTTCGAGAAAAAGAAAATAAAGAAAAGCTCTTTGTCCAGGAAACCATTAGAATCAATCAACAATCTGTCTATAAAGAATTCACACAATATTTTACATATCTGAGATAATTCACACAAAATTTGGTTACACAAGTATCCATGTCAGTGTAGTGATTTCTGAATCATTGGATTCAATTTTAATCTGACACAAAAAAGGTCTTCAAATAGGATTAGGACCTACTTCTAAAACTATCATCTAATGGTTGTAATGGTGCAATAGTCACACCATGGATTTAATAGCCTAAGTAAAAAAGGGTGCTAATATTATAACGTTAAAAGGTTACATGCCTATAAGCATATATTGATCATAGGCGTTTTCATTGTAGGGGAAGTTTGCCTTGTTACTGATCACCAATATTTGCTTTTAGGTGAAGGTTTGTTACTCATAATCTGGTTCTCCACGCCTTGTGATGGAGCATGCATGTGTTTAACCTTAAATATAAGTAATCATGAATGGAGCAAACAGTGCAGACCCATTTGCAAATGCATGATTTCTTTTATCCCTTAATTCCTGGCTTTAGGAATGATGGCATCCTTTGCCTTTATGTCCATTATCCCCCACATTCCTAGTGCTTCCATAAATACCTCTCTTACTCTTGGATTCGTTCTGTTTAGCTTTATCTTTCTTATGCTTCTTTTTTTTTTTTTTTAAATTTGGAACGTCATGTCGGGCTGCTATTGGATTATTATTTAAGCCCCAATTTAGGTGGATTTGGTGTGCTCTTCAACACCCTGTTGCTGTAGGTCCAATACAATTGAGGAGAGATAAGTGATAAATGTGATATATGATATGATGGGACTAAAAGAAAGAGATAGAGAGAAAAAATGGTATCCCATTATTTGGTGGTCTATGAATCACTCTTTAGTCCAATAATACAACCACAATGTAGTTGCCATCGATACAAACTCATTTTTGTTTTGTTAAATATGCTTTAGTCAAAGGGGCAAATACTGCAAATTCCCCATCAATGTTTCTTAATACCCACCACACAGGGATCGAACTCTAAACTAAAGGTTTAAGGAGTTCAGTTATTTACCAACTGTGCTACACCTTGTTGGTTTTAAAAGCTTACTCTTAAACATAATTTCCAAACACATAATTACATTAACTTTTTAGTTAAGAGTACTATTGTTTTTCACTTATACATATAGGGCGAGGACACTGCGGGGCAGGGAAAGTGATCCCCATCCCCGTCCCCAAATTTTTCTGAGGGAGATTTTCATCTCGTTCCATCTTTATGGGGAAAAAATTCCCCAAGATCGAGGCCCCAAACAGGGCAGACCCCGCGGGGATCTCCATCTTCAGGTGGAAATTATCATCCCCACAGACAGTTGTTTCTTGATACCTATAGATGACCGACAATCAAAACCGTCAATAACCCACGATAAAATTTTCAAAAGCCACCCAAGTTATCGGCCGTGGGTAAATTCAAAATCTTTGAATTTACCGATGACTTTGAGTGTTAGTAACTGATGGCCAAAATTTTGTTTAAATCCGCCAAATAACCCACATCCTGAACTTTCAATAATTACGTGTTCATTTCGATATACCTACAACGGTCTTGGTCATCAGTAAGTTGGTGGTAACTAATCCCATCAAAAAATTTACTTTCTGCCAAAATACCGACAGTCCTGACCTTCGGCAATATATGTTTTTAGTTTTTTTTTTTCATAAAACATGTTACAACGAGATTTTGCGGTAGTTTTTTGGTCATTGATACAATTGTGTTTTCTTGTAGTGGTGAGAGGTAGGTAAGATTTGGAGTGAGGCGCTGTGAGAGTGAGAGAGCTTATAAAGAGGACCTGGCATAGATTTTATCGAAGGTTAGAGTCGATCAGGAAAACTCTAAATCATTGGGCTAATTAATGGATCGGTTCGACTTCAAATTAGTGTTGGTCAAAGCCAACGCTAGTTTGGCTAGTGACAGTAGCAGCGGCCAAAACCATCGCTATTACATGATGGCTGAATGCAAATTTAGTTGGTGAACTTACCGTCGGCTAGAACCAACTCTAGTTCCAAGAAAGTTGACTCTATATTTAAGTGAAACGCAATTGAGTTTCAACGCTTTAGGTCAGTTGCGATGATTTGACTGATGTTAACTAGCCCAAATTAGCGTTAGCGTCGGGTCCGACGCTAATTTTTTATGCTAAATGAAGCATTTTTTGTAGTGGTACAATAATGTATATATGGTCTACATTTCTCTGTCATCTTTAATACTAGTATTTATACTGGTCTATCCATTGATCTTCCTCATCTCTACAACTACTTTGGTAATAACTACTTCCCAAAGTGGGATAACCATATGTTTATGTGGCAAAACAGACTTAAATATGCTTAGTCTTATGTGTGTCAAATCAGACTCTAAGCCACTAATGATTGACTCATTTGTTCATTGAGTTTATGGGTTGGCTGGATCTCGATCCACAACACTCTAAATTTTATTATTTTTGGACAAAAGAAATTTATTTTTTATTAAAAAAATTTTAATAATGTTGCATTTATGCAACATTTTAATTTATTATCTATACTTTATAATTATATATGTGTATTGCATGTCATTAGTATTTTTTTATGAATGTTCTTGCTATTTATATACCACTTCAAAAATTGGATCACTTCTGCTTAATTGTATCCATCATATTTTAATATGAGGTTTAAATAGTTAGTTTTATATCGAAAAGCTTGAGAAACTCATAATTCAAAATAATAACTCAAGATATCATATTGATCAGATGAATCCAGTCAAATCAAAGAGTGTTATTGAGAGGAGAACGACGAGCTTTTGGGGTGATGGACGTCTTTGGTGATGGGATGGTGTGGCTCTGTCATTAAGTAGCGCTGAGAGTACTTGAAAAGAAACTTCAATGCTCAAGTAAGAGAGATATGGAGTTGGCGGGTACATGATAACAATTTGACGAATAATGTGTACCTTTGAACTCTGTAAGACTTTCCTTTTACAAGAATGAATATGAGAAATGTGAGGTTGCAATGAGTATTCGATACGGTCTGCAATAGGAGCCGTCAGATCTTCTGACTCCTGCTCAGATCAAACGGTGGTGGAGGGGCTTGCATACTGTAATCGCGCTCTTGAGCTCTCTGTGTGTTAGAGCATTGAGCCATGATGGGACGTGGAAGATGGGAAAGTGTTGGGTTTGTATGCTTAGTTTAGGAGGGAGGACGTCGGAATGACATCGTTTCCATCACGCTCTTAGCTGGAAGTAGGTTCACAGTTGGTTTCGGTGGGGTCACAATCAATGGCCGAGTAGTTTGCCATATTCGGCCTATATTCATGATCGAGCTTGGGTTTTATCATTTAGTCTCGGAGCTTCCTGCAATCTAGGTTTCTTAGTTCCGTAGATCTTGAGTCCTTTAGAGGTTAAGCGAGTGTTTGGCACTGAAAGATTGACGGGTGCTTGGTGGAAGAGGTTGTGGGAATAACTCAAAGACATCGTCACGACTACTGAAACACATGTAGAAAAAATGAGAGAAGTTGGCCTACAAAATCCAAATTACTCCTTGGACTGGATAAGAGTGATTCGGCCCTCTCTTCTAGTTTCCTTTGTTGGGCCATAACGGGCGGAGGATCTATTGAGATGCTTGGGACAATTGGGGACTTCAGCGAGCGATCGCTCATTGGCCACTCTTTCATTCCTATGAGTCACTATCTCATGAGTGACTCATCTATCTGACGAGCGACTCCTCAATCTACCGAGCAATTAGTCACGACCTTTTCATTATGTGGGAAATCTCTTCTCTTCCATATTTGGCGATCCCACACTGTTTATATTTATTAGTCGCCCCTTTAGAAATTCTTGTATTTCCAAGAGCCTTTGGCGAACTCACTTCCTTTGGGGTGGATTATGTATTTATATGCTATTTTGGTACGAGAACCAAATTTAAGTATTCAGGGTTGGACTCTTTTATAAAATAGGAGAGAACTAATAGTAATACTCATGTTCACTATCATTATGAAAACAACTAGGTTTGGGATTCCTTCCATGGGAGCTCAGAACTTAATTCACTACGTGAACAAAATTTCTTGAGTAAACCATCATTTTGGTTTTGAAAGATCACACTTATGGTTGTTTGGTCCTCATACTATTCTCTCCCTTCAAGTTAGTCCTTGAAAGATTCGTCGTCAGTCAATTAAGTCCCTGAAAGATTTTTCCATTAGGTCCCTGGACGGAAAATGACACATCTGCAGTTATTTTCCACGTTGTCGTCCGATGTGGCTGCTAACGTGGCATACTAAATGTTTCCCTCCCAAAAAAACACTATCATAGTAGTCCCTTGATAGGTGGCACCATGTGATTGGTGGAAAAGGTGGGCAAACTAGTCCCTGTCCTTCAACCACTAAACAACTGACTCTTCCACTCCTTCACATTAGTTTAGCAACACCATCAAACATCGCAGAGGTAGAAGAAGAGGTACACCAAGGCTGAATTGCGTCGTCCGTCGTCTGTCGTAGAAGGCGAGAGGCTCGAAGGGGTTTCCGCGGCGTGCGTTGGAGGTTGGCTGCGGAGTGGTTTCTCCAAACGGACAAGGTATGTATTTTCGTACCCTGCAATTGCATGTTTTCAGGTTTTCAGTTTGGTTTTCTTCCCTGTTTTCCTATCTCCTTTGTGCACCTTGAAGTAGATGCAACATGTAGTTAGGGTTTTAACAAAAAAAAAATCAGGATTGTTGTATCTGATTTTTTGGGAAATTTTTGGAGTTTTGATGTGGTTAACATTGTAGGGAATGAGAGTTGCTTTTTCTGGTAGTATGGAAAATTTTGATGTGTTGCTGTTACTGTTGATTTGGCAAAGACACTAATTTTGTGAGATTGAAACCCCAATTTTTTCACAATCTGATTGCTATAAGTTGTTTTTCAAAATGTAGATGGAACATAGTATAAATTTGGTATTGCACCATGGAGGAAGAATCAGTATAGAAGAGGACAGTGGAAGGGTTAATTACTATGGTGGGCAAACTTGTATGTGGGAGGACATAGACTGTGATACGCTTAATCTCTTTGTCGCAGAAGGAATGGCAAAAGCCCTTGGTTGTCACAAATTTAAGGACATATGGTGGAGGAACACTCAGACAGATGTTGGGTTTGAGCTCATCAAGATTGATGGCGATGTTCATATCAGAGACATGATCATAGTTGTTAAGTACAAGGGTGGGGATGTTGAGGTATTCTTTGAGCATCCTCCTAACATAGAACCACTTCACTTGTGCTGCCACATGAGCTAGATCATGCAGATGATGATGATGATGCTCTATTAATTGTTGGTCCTTCAAACAAAGTTGGGGTGGGGGCTGATGAGACTGTCATTAGAGATGAGGCTATGGGTGCAGATGAGGCTGTGGATGGAGATGAAGTTGTGGTTGGAGATGAGGCTGTGGGTGGAGATGTGTTTGTCGACCAAACCTGTAATGCATGGAGTGATGAATATTCACAGGATTTAGAGGCAGTGATGGCTGACATTGAAAATGAGGAGCATGTTAATGACAGTGCTAGGAAGGCCAAGAAGGAAGTGAATGAGAAGAGAAAGACAACAAGAAAGGGAAAACAAGTCAGTACCACCAAGAGAGGGAAGAGGCAGAGGGACAAGGATAATAGTGAAACAGAGTCTGATAATTGTTATGGTATTGCTTCTGATGATGCCATTCTGATTCTGACAGTGCAGGCTTAGTTGATCCATCACAGGTGCAGCAACAAGAGTGGTCATGTGAAGAAGGGAGCATGAATTACCACAGTGAGGAGCTTAGAACCCTGTCAGTTCCTGTGATGAAGGTGGCAGCTCAACGACTATATTGGTTTTCCCCTAATTTAGAGATGATGCAGATTTTGGCAATGTAGGGACGGATTCCAGCAATGTAGTTGGTGATGACTGGGGTCCCTCAGAGGTTTTGTGTGATGCATTTATGGAGAAACTTTACAAAAAAAGTGGAAGGATAAGGTCTTGTATGGGAATGTTCAAGGGCTACAACAATCCAAGAATTCAATTAGAGGGACCTTGTTAGGACTTTTCAACCTTCTATCTTTGCTGTTTTTGAGATCCACTGTTAGTTTGATAGTGTTTCATCGTTCTGGCGAGGGATAGGGTACAAATTATGCTCAGCGTCTGAAGCGAGTGGCCACAACAGTGGTATTTGGATTCTAGTACCTATTACCCGCAACTTCAGAGTTGCAGTAGTAGACATCCACCATCAAGTTGTCTCTGTCACGATCTGTCATGCTATTCAGTGGTGGGTATTCTCTTTTGTCTATGCTATCCCAAATCCGAGTACGAGAGAAGAGTTATGGCCGCACCTCATGAACCTTCCACAACAAATTGTGGAACCATGGCTTGCCCTTGGCGACTTCAATCAGATTTGCTCTCCATACGAAGTGGTTGGAGGTGAGTTTAATAAGCTCGTGCGGTGTCTATGCTGGATATGATTGATATATGCGATTTCGTAGACTTGGGTGTTGTTGGAAGTAAGTTTACTTGGGAAAGGAGAACGGATGGGGGGCGAACTGTGGCAAAGCGACTAGATGGAGTCCTAAGTGATGTTGCATGGCGTCATATGTTCCGGTAAGCCTATGTGGAGCACCTCTCAAGGGTTTATTCGGACCATGTCCCATTGTTGTTAAGATGCGAGGTCGAGTTGGGGGATCGAAGAGCTCGGCCTTTTTGTTTTCAAGCGGCTTGGACTACTCACCCTTCTTTTGAGTTGCTGGTACATAACACTTGGCAGTGTCCCTGAGGCCCTCTTGTTCACAAGCTTGGGATGATGAATGAAGCTTTGTTGGTGTTCCACGAGGAGGTTTTTGGTAGCATGCATAAGAGGAAAAGAAGGGTGGAGTACCGTCTATGAGGCATTAAACGGGAATTGGATTGGTGGGAGATGGAATCCATCCTCAGGCTTGAGAAATCATTGAGAGAGGAGTATGAGCATATTCACTCACAAGAGGAGATGATGCGGTACTAGAAGTCACGGGAGAATTGGGTTTATTTTGGAGATCGCAACACTTGTTTCTTTCATACCCAAACCGTAGTTCGTCGAAAGAGGAACAAAATTCATGGCCTCTTTATAAGCGATGATACGTGGTGCTGAACCCGAGATGCTTAAAGTGGAGGCACAAAAGTTTTACATTAACCTTTTTTCTATTGATGTATAGGTTAATAGAAATAATATCTTATAGACAAGGATACCAGTTTTTTTTTTTTTGTGATAAGCTATATGTATTAAAGTGAGGCACAAAGGGTGCCCAAACCCAATACAAAAAAGTATCAAGGGAAGGAAAAAAAACAAATACATAGGTTGAAGTCGGACTATCAAGACAAGGCTACTAGTGATTACAAAGGAGGATAGGAAGGAGCTCATACAGACTGTCTCCCTTGATGAAGTTCGGAAATCCGTTATGTCCATGCACTCTTTCAAAGCACCAGGTGATAATGGCTTTCAGGTGTTTTTCTACAAACAATACTAGCATATTTTGGGGCATGATGTTTACAACATGGTAGTGGATGCTTTTCGGAATGGAAGGGTTGATCCCAACCTCTTGGAGACCTTGATTGTCCTTATTCCAAAGGTGGAGGAGCCTATCCGGTTCAAGGATCTCCAGCCAATAATTTTTTTTAATGTTGCTTATAAAATCATCACAAAGGTATTGGTGAACAGATTTAGACCTTTCCTTGTGTATATTATTGGTCCTCTTCAAGGGAGCTTCATTCTTGGGTGTGGTGCAAAGGATAGTATAATTCTGGCGTAGGAGATAATGCATACAATCCACACACATAAGAAGGGTGAGGGTTGGTGGCTTTGAAGATTTACTTAGAGAAGGCTTATGACCGTGTGAAATGGGACTTCTTGCGTATCACTCTTCATGATTTTGGCTTCCCACCATCTATTGTTGACTTAATCATGTGGGGAGTTCAAGAGGCTAACATTTCTATCTTATGGAATTGTGCGAAGCTTCCCTCACTCAAACCACAAAAAGGTCTTTGACAAGGGGACCCTCTGTCGCCCAATATTTTGTGCTTTACATGGAGCGTCTTGCAATCCAAATTCAGAAGTTAGTCGAGGAGGGCTCTTGGCATCAAATCCGGATTGCCAAAGAAGGTATTTACATCTCTCATCTTTTCTTTGCAAATGATGTCTTTTTATTTTGTCAAGCTAGTAAGGCACAAATGCATCTGGTGGCCAACACACTCTGTGATTTCTGTAGCGTGTCAGGAATGAAAATCAACTTAGAGAAGTCCATAATGTTTTGTTCAAAGAATAGTGAACAGAGCACCCTAACAGGAACTCTCTAATATTATGGGAATAATCAAGGCTAGTAATATAGGCAAGTACCTTGGTTTACCCCTTCTCAAAGTTAGAGTTACAAGAGATAACTTTGCTCCAATTATTGATAAAGTTAACACCTGATTGGCCTCTTGGAAGAACAAGCTCTTGAACAAAGCGGGGAGGGTTTATTTAGCAAAATTGATTTTAACTTCCATTCCAGTTTATACTATGCAGGCTCTTTGGTTGCCGGAGTCCGTTTGTGAGTATGTGGATAAGAAGACTCATAGTTGTATTTGATCCAAAGGTGGCAGACCCGTGGGTGGAACCTCGTGACTTGGAAGGAAATTATTTGCCCCAAAATTCATGGTGGTCTTGGCATCCGGAGCTCGCATCTCAATAAATTGATTTTTGTGGGGAAATTCTTGGAAATTTGGGGAGAAGAGTGAAAGAATGAGTAGTGTGAGAGGATGAGTAGAGGGGGGTTAAGGGGTTTGTCGGGGTTCTAGTTATGGAGGTCTCGGGCTTCATAAATTTATGCACAAGTCGCAAGGCACCCTGCGACTCCAGTGCCACGTGGCACGCATGCACGGAGTCGCGGGTAGGTGCACGATACCCATGGGACCTCGCGTTGACCCCTGCAACTCCCTATCTTGTCATCTCATCTGGCTGCAGGCTTGCTCCCTGTTCCCTGAACACCGCAAGTCGTGGATACTCATGCGATTCTCACTGCTTACATGGCCCAAACAGCCATACTCTGCTAATATAAATTTTTTTTCACTTGTTTTGCTAAAAAATATTCAATATTAAAAAAAAACTTAATAATTTGCATTGCATTTTTCGTCGGCAAAGATATGCACTTTTGTTCTTTTCTTGTTGTCGGCAGAGCATAGAGAAACCATACACACAGCTGCTGGCGGCTGCATGCTTGACGACAAATTATTGCAACGCCGCAAAATTGAGCCGTTTTGTTTTATAGTATTTCTTTTTCCACCTCCTTTTTTGTCTATTTAGAATTTTCAGGTATTCGTTCTAGCTAATTTCTTTTGTTATTTCATGATTATATTTTATAAAAGGATTTGTTTTTAAAATTTCATTACTCATGCATATTCCAAGGATGTTAACCAACCAACTAATTGTCTTGAAACTCGTCCGTGCACCGTCCATTGCCTTGAAGACCGTCCTCACCAGCTTAATCCATCTTGGCTAGGAATTTGTTAACCTTGTAGTTTTCCTTTCGTTTGTTAATTTTTCGATGTACTGATACATAGTTAGTAGCCACAATTTATTTTATTAGTATATATATTTTGAAACATAGTGCAAATATTACTAATACAACATATATTTTGAACCGGACAGAGTATTTTTACAGAGTTAGCAATAACATGATGTAGATATTTTTAGCTCGAACGTATATGTTAAACAAAAAATTAATATATCTACAGCTCGTTTGATACGTTGTTTAAGACAGAGTAGTATAAGCTTATACAATACATTATAAGTTTATCCTTTCTTTAGAGCTAACATTGTATAATATAGCCTTATCCATCAATCCACTCTTATACATTAAAATAATAGATTATTTAATCTAAAATGTAAGTGATGGATAAAGTCTGATAAAACTGACGTATAAACTACTTGAAATTATTTAATCCACTACCAAAACCACAACCCTCGTCGTTGCCGCCATCGTCATCACCACAATTTAAACAATATGATAACTTATGTAGTGTATGACCACACATAGTAAAGTATTAAATTGTTATCAAATCTTTTTCTATTAGACATCATGCTATCAGACTTTATACTATACACCATATCAAACATGTCCTTAGTAAAACATGAAAAAGCCTATGACATGTAAATTTCAAATTCAAATCTGGAATTTTGGAAGTATTTCATGTCTATTTGTGTAAAGTCTAGTGGCCTAATTTGTATTCACCATTACTCAGCAATAATTATAAGTGTATCTCTTAATAGTGCGTACATTTTGAGACAATTTTGCTTTATCTATTTCTACTTCAGTCGCATACATCAATTATTTACTTATCTCTTTTTTATTCTATCTCTTTAATGGTCTACCTTCATTAAGTGAGCACAATTTTTATTGATTATTCAGAGAGAGTTAATATTATAATCTGTTAAGTTGAGTATCCTTTTGTTATACTAAATTAGGATTGAACCCGTGCGTTGCACGAAGAAGCAATTCTATTATTTGCTAAAATAAATTAAGCAATTTACGAATTGATTATACAATTTGTTAAAATAAACTAAGTAATTTATATATGTACTTTTTTTAATTGTTATTTTTAAGTGTAGATCTGAATAATCATTTAAATATGTATATATTATACATATATAAGCTTTTTATAGTGTTCCTATAATTATTTTACAATATGTTGCAAGACACTGTCTGTATAAAAATAAAAAAATTATATTAAAAGATTTTTTTTTAATGCACGAACTATTTATCATTATCAATACAAATAATAGCTTTCTTTGGTGTTAACCAAAGTATTTCAACACCGATATCAATAAAAATAGTAGTTATAAGATGAAACTCGCGCAATGCAAGTCCTGTGTAAGTTTTTGAATTTGATGGTTATAATCACATTATAAAATTTAAATATAATATCACATGAATTTAACTGTCATTATATATTTTATATCATGTATAAATGATGCCACCACTAATATTTGATGAAATTTTGAAGAGAGTAAATTCATTTTTTTTTTACTAAGGTATCCCCACAGCCGATTGCCGTGAGACTAATCCTTCGCCCCACGGTCAGCGCACGAAGCGGTAGGGGGGCTAGCCAATGAGTTTTTTCCATTCACAAGAGTTGGGATTCGAACCCCCAACCACTTGCTTAAGGGACGAAGTGCTGAACCACTACGCCAATCCGCTTGGTTAGAGTAAATTTATTTGTTAATACTTCAACATAAAATAATTAACTCAAATGTCAAAACTAACAAATCTTTCTATTCATCAAGATATAGTTTTTCTTTTCTTGACTATTGTATAATTATTTACCACTTTTTTAAACAACATTGTGTAAGTTGTATTTTAAAGTTACTTAATTAATATTAGTACACAACTACATGTTTACATTTACAAATAGTTTTATCACAATTTTTTAAATTATTTTATACATCTAAATTTTGACATTAAATTTATAAATATATTGCATATTTTACGGAACTTTTAAAATTTTAAAGGTATTAAATGAAAGAATTTAATTTGTAAAAGATATTTTAGTTGTATAAGTAATCCTCTAAAAGTAAAAGGGTATTGCATACCCTTTAGTTATGTTTTCTTCATAATAAACTTTTTAAAATTTATAATTTAGTCATTTAAATGCTAAAAAATGAATTAAAGGGTATCATACTCTCCCATTTTCAATGGATACCGTAGCAACGTTCTTAAAAATAAACTTTTTTGGTACAAGAGGATAAAGAAGAAAAACAAAGGAAAGCAAAAAAAAAAAAAAACAAAAACAAAACTCAAGGCCACTAGCCCCAAGGAAAGCAAGTCCCTAACGCATCAGCCAAGAGCAGAGAAGACATCTCAGGCGGAGGATTCCGGACCAAAACAAGGAGACGAGCCTGGCTAGCCCCAACCTTTGCAAGAAAGTCGGCACACGCATTACCCTCACACAGGGAGTGAGCAAGACACATAAAGAAAAATATAAACTTAAATACAAAATAAATGTTTTGATTTTTATTTTTGAAAGTTTTAGAATTAATTTTTCAGAAATTCTTTCAATATTTATTTGATTTGTTCCTATTTAATGTTCTCTTTCATTTTGAGATTTAACTTTATTAGAATTATTGCTAGTTATTTTTCTGTTACTAGTTGTTACAATTTTATTTAGTTGGTTAGAACTATAGTTAAAGTAGCTAAACTAAAGTTAGTGAGTTGGTTAATTCTTACCGTAGGTTATAAATACATTGTAAAGCTTACATGAAAACTAATGTAATCACAATGTAGCTTTTAAAAAAAAATTCTGACATGTTTTCCCTTTAAGAAAGTAAAAAATCCACATAATTATCCTTAAAACAGTCCGCACGTCATATATGCCCTCACCGGAGCTCCGGTATTCGGCAGGGACTAAATAAAAATTTGGTTCAAACTGAGGGACCCTTAGCAAACTTTTTTCTTGTGAGTGACCAATCGCAAATATTGGTATAAACTCAGGGACTCGTTGCACCATTAACTCTAATTTAGATGCTTCTTTCATCATATGTAGGTGGTGTAATATGGACAATATATAGAACAAGAATCAAAACTGTCTTGCTTCATATACATTGTAGCCGCCAAAGTAACAGTGTTCATAGAATCTCCAGAATTTTAAGTACAATGCCGCCGGTAGTGCAGTTTAAATTAAAATTCTATATATTATGATTTTATATATTAATAGGGCAATTATACATAGTGAAACATGTTAAAAATATTTTCCGATGATGAAAAAAAAAAAAGAAACATGTTAAAAATTGGTAGCATTTAGTATATTCATTAATTTAATAAAATGTAATACCATTAAAAAAATTGTAAGAACCAAAAAATAAAGTGTAACATTTAATACTATATCTATCTCTAATTATAAGAACCAAATAACTAACTCACACAATTTTAAAAATGTCATTACTGAAATTAAATTTGTTATTAATTTATATCAACTTTCTAAAATTATTCTTAACTCATATTTTTTTAATTTTCATGCATTATTAATGCTTAGAATAGTGGAAAGAGAGAGAGAGAAACAGAGAAAAAATTCAAGTAAATAAAGGCATTTTTTATAAAAAATAATTAGTATGACATAAACTCCAAATTGGTTCTTATAAAAATGATTGAAATATATATCTAATTTAATTCTTATAATAAGAAATAAAGAGAGTATATGTTATTTATAATATGTTTCTTACACGTTAAGATTAATTTATGAGAAAAAACTCCTTTAAGTTTATGAATCAGATATATTTTCTTTTAATTTAAATTTTAAAATTTATGTTTCTTCATAAATATTTATAATATGGTTTCATCAATTAAATATTTAAAAAAGAAAAAAAATTTCTCAAGATATCCACCATTAACCGTAGTGATTAATCTCTTCACAATGTGTGCTCATATTAATCAGTAAATAATAGATTACAAAATATGTGTTATTCTATAAGCAAGGATGGCACACCCAACCTCATAACTAAAAGACCAAGTGAGCTAAGTAGCTAACCACTACGGTATTTTTTAAAAAGAGAATGATATAAGCAAAATTTAACATAAGATGATACAAATCCTCGTGGTTAACGTTTCTTTGTCTTTCTCCTTTCGGTCATAATGCACTTCTTCGCGTCTACTTGCACCAATAGCATATAATAATATCAATATTCTTTTGTAAACACCTAAATGGTGTAAATAGGAAGAATTTAGAGATAATGGACACATGCAACACACATGATGTGCAAGCAATTTTTTATTCATTTAAATTTAAATAGTACTAGACATCTCTCTAGACACTTTTTTTTTCTCTCCAGTCACTTTTTATCAATTATATCATATTAAATATCACACTTATCAGTTATCTTTCATTTCTTTCTATTTTTATAGTGATCTACATTATTTAGGCGCACACCAATCTCATGATAAAATGAAAAGTAGAGAAAAAAAATTAAATGTATAGAAATGGGTATTGTTAATGTTAGTGGTTCATGAATGGAGACAGCAATAATAATAATATATATTATTTCTCTTGTCATTGAACCAATGCTCAAAATTCTGCTATAAATAAAGTAGCATGGAAGCTAAACTATCATGCCAATTACTACTAGTAGCTAACTAAAGTGACTATCATTGTCTTTCATTTTTTTCCAATGGCTCCAAGAGCTCCAACCAAGTTTGCAAAAGTCCATTCAAGTGGTGGTGGCGAGGGAGCAATTGATCAAGAGGAACTAAGTGATGAAATGAAGGATCTGATTCTCTCTCTTCCAAGAGAGAAAGGTTGGAGAACACACTCTCTATATCTATTCCAAGGCTTTTGGTGCCAACCAGCTGAAATCCAAGCCATAAGCACTTTTCAGAAGCACTTCCAAGCCAAAGACAGTGATGTCTTTGTTGCCACTGTGCCAAAATCAGGCACCACATGGTTGAAAGCCCTTACCTTTGCCATTGTGAATCGCCATAAACATTTCACCTTCTCCAAGAACCACCCTTTGTTAACTTCCAATCCCCATGACCTTGTTCCTTTCATTGAGTACACTGTTTATGGGAAACATGACAAGGTTCCTGATTTATCCAAAATCCCTGAGCCAAGGCTCTTTGGGACCCACATTCCATTTTCTTCTTTGCCCAATTCAATTACCAAAGGCTCCAATTGCAAGATAGTTTATATCTGCAGGAACCCTTTTGACACTTTCATCTCTTCTTGGTTTTTTGTCAACAAAATCAAACCACCTTCTTTACCAACATTGATGCTTGAGGAAGCTTTCGACATGTTTTGTAATGGGGTGGTTGGGTTTGGCCCATTTTGGAATCACATGCTGGGTTATTGGAATGAGAGCATTGAGAGACCAAAAAATGTTCTGTTTTTGAAATATGAGGACATGAAGGAAGATCCTGTTTTTCACTTGAAGAAGATTGCTGAGTTCTTGGGTTGCCCTTTCACATTGGAGGAGGAAAGTGAAGGGGGTGTAATTGAGAGC
Source organism: Acmispon strigosus (assembly GCA_030819835.1). NCBI lineage: Eukaryota > Viridiplantae > Streptophyta > Magnoliopsida > Fabales > Fabaceae > Acmispon > Acmispon strigosus. The sequence goes on from JAUAMA010000007.1 coordinate 37,565,681, forward strand.
ATAATTGAGCTTTGTAGCTTTGAGAAGATGAAGGGATTGGAGGTGAATAAATCTGGAACATTTGGGAGGGACTTTAAAAACAAGTTCTTGTTTAGGAAGGGTGAAATTGGGGATTGGGTTAATTATCTTTCACCTTCAATGCTGGAGAAATTATCCAAGGTCATGGAAGAGAAGTTAGGTGGGTCTGGTCTATCATTCAGATCAATGAACTCTCAATAGAGCTAGTGGTGCATGAAGAATCTACGTGCACAGTTGCTATAGTGCATGTTTTGAAACTCGTTTCAAAATCACAGTGAAATTAAAATGATGGCAGATAGAATCAAAAATTAAGTAAAGTTGCTTCTATCCCCCATAATTTTAATTTTACCGTAATTTTTGAACGAGTTTCTAACCATAACAACTATATATAACTCAATGTTTGTACAAGTAACAGTACAAAGAAGAGCCGCTGCACACTCAACTTGTTGCTCTTAGCTATATATGCAAATTTACCATGCATGTGTGTTTCCATAAATATGTATCACAAATAATGTTGGGGAATTTCAGAATAAAAAGGTATAAGTTGTCCTCACTCTGTCCTCATAGACCACGTGGGTAGGGTAACATAAACCTGTGGTTGTGAGGACCAGCTGTTAAGTTTCAGTCATTAATCAATGCACCAAGTATCTGTAGTTTCAGTTGTGGCCCATAAAAATATAGTAATTTTTTGGGTTGTGAGGAGTGGTTTTATCATGTTCTATTATTGTTCTATGATGTTTTGCAACACTACTATGTATACTCAAGAAGTTCGGACAATGTGATGAGCCATACATACTCTACATCTGTAATATTATTCTTGCAGAGCAAATACAATTTAAATGTAAGTAATGATTACAAGGGGTGAAATCATTCACGTAAGTTGGCTGGAATTGAAGGGAGGAATTGAGAGGTGAAGACTTGAGAAAATTCTGTTTTTCGTCTATTAAAGGGCAGAAAATTATTCCAATTATTATTTTATCCCTAATTAACTGGTTAATTAGTAGGCCCAAAAAGTTTCGGCTCAACTCAACTCAACTCAATTTTTTGGTGGGTTGGGTTGGAAAAATTAAAGCTCATGTCTAGGTGAGTACGTTAGAAAATTAGAGGTTGTTATATTTGGCTTGACTCACGTAATTCTGTGGGTTAAACTGGTTGGAACAGAAGTGAGGAGGGATTTTTACTTGTAAATTAAAGATTGCTGGAACAAGTTTCTTTTCTTGAAATATGAGGACATGAAGATCCTAACTTTTACTTGAAAAAGATTGCTGAGTGTTTGTGTTTTGAATTCACCTTGGAGGAGGAAAGTGGGGGCGTGTTCTCGGAATCAGAGAGTATAGGAGAAAAGCATATTATTATTCAAGTAGTAAGAGAGAAATCAATACCCTTTTACATGAGCCCCACCAGCTATTTATAGGTGGAAGAGTCATAAATATCTTTAATCATGACAGGTCTATGGGCTCGGGAATCGGGCCAAATAAATTATAAATTCTCACCTCCCTTATGTTACAAATATACCCTCCTGAGGCAGCTGGGGTCGCCCTGTCGAGCCTCTTGGCCGCCCTATTATTAGGCAAGGGCGCTCGCCCAGTCCAGGGTGTACAATTAATCTGTGTAGCTTTTAGAAGATGAAGGAATTAGACATAAATAAATCTGCAACATTTGACAGAAACTTAAAAAAAAAAGTAGTTCTTTTAGGAAGCATGAAATTGGCCATTGGGGATTGGGTTAATTATCCTTCACCTTGAATGATGTAGAAATTATCCAAAGTCTCAAAAGAGCTAGTGGTACATGAAGAATCTACGTGTGCAGATTGCTATGTACAAGTAACTGTACTACGAGATGGGTCTCAAAATCTAATCTGTTGGCTACTATATATGCAATAACCATGCATGTGTTTCATCATGAGTCACAAGCGTTGTTGGGGTTTTCCATTTTCAGCATAAAATTCAAAAGGTTTTGAGTTGTCCCCTGTACTCCTCAGAGACCACATGGGTAGGGTAACATGAACCCGTCGCTGTTTGAATCCTCGTCATTTATGTTTCTCTCATTAATGCATGTTATGTTTTGGTTGTGAGAAGTGGTTTTATCATTTCTGTTGTTCTGTGATGAGATATAGCTTTTGTGTTGGGTTTGAATCAATTTGTGCTTTTTTCTTTTGGTGGGATAGTAGACATTCTCCTCAAGCTCAAGAAAAAGTTTATGGAGGTTTTAACGCAGTGTTCCTTTGCGCAAACTTAAAGGAGAAGGTTACGTGTTGCTGCCTGCCATGGTACCTTCGAGATTGAATAATACGACAGGGAATGCAGAGAGACATAAGGAAAAAAAAGTTAGTGAAAATGAGATGCTAGAAAATGTCAGTGGGATTGAATTATTAATGGCGAATTATGTGGTGTTCCCATGATTTTTTACGTGTGGTATCTTAATGCCATGGTCAAATAGTTACCTGACATGTGTATATGATTTTTCCATTTTTCCATTTTGATAATTCATTTTCATACATAGATAAAATTCAGTAAGAGTTTATTTGCAAATAGGTAAAAGTAAATCTGAAGAGGTTGGGTTTTACCATGAGTGAGATTGAGTTTGAAGAAATTAGGGTTTGAAAGAGGTCATATTTTCTACAGATTGAGACATTGGTTGTTCATCTTCAATCTGGATGAAGAATTAGTCGATGAGAAGCTATTGATGAGGGTTTCAAAGAGTGAAATAGGTGATTCTTTGATTAACGCAAATAGGGGAGACGAGTTACTGAGAAAAAGAGAGGAAACGAGGTTCATCTTTGAACTAGATGAAGAATTCATTGATGAGAAGCTGTTGAAGAGCGTTTCAAAAAGTGAAAAAGAGGAAACCATTTTCTGAAGCTGGTGAGATTCTTCTTTGATTGAACGCAAAAAGGGGAAATGAGTCACTGAGCGAAAGAGGGGAAACAAGTCATTAAAGCGGAGATTGTTGTCTGTAAAGAGAGTTTTATCGAACGAGTTTATTAGTTCGTCAATGTGTTGCAAGCAATCCATTTAGTGGTGTTTAGCGGTTTCAAAAAGGGATTTGCTAAAATGAATATAGAAGAATTGGTAAAGAGGAGTGATAGAACTAGTCGCCTTGATTACCTAGTATTCGAAGTGTTATATGGGTCACCAAATTAAGTGAGCCCATTATAACTTATTATTAAAAGGAAAATAAATTAATAATGTTTAGTGGGCTTGTAGCCCAAGTAAAAGAAGAAAGGGTTAATACCCTAATTTTGTTCATTGCACCGTAGCAATATATATATTGAAAAGGATTTGAGAATGGTACTGTAGCGAGAGGAAAAAAGAAAGAGGAACCAGAAGAGAAAGAAAAGAAGAACGGCGCAGCAACGTATAGGAGAAGAAGGAGAATTTGTTCATTGACAGAAGAGTGGTACTGCAATAGTATTCTGTTTTGAGTGAAATTACAGTATGTGGATCCTGTCATTGAGCTGGTAATATTAGTATTTTTCTTCTGTGGTTTTGCCTTCTCTATTGTCTGCGTCAGCACTGTGTTGTTATCCACCTTATAGGTGAAGATTGTATTTGTTCTGTTGATCCCTGGTGGTTCCAGGAGGACTTGTGGTGTATCCCATTAATTTATTAGTGGAGGATTTTACTGGCTTGGTCCCGTGGGTTTTTTCCCTTCAAGGGTTTTTCCCACGTTAATAATTCTGGTGTCTTGCTTATTTCTTTATCTGTTCTGTGCGTATTATTGTTGCCTGAGATATATATTTGGAACCTATTTTAATTGCACGGTGGGGAAAAGTCGATCCAGGTGCTTCCGCTAGTTGTTGATTATTTCTATTATTTGTCATCTTTCCCAACACGAAGATGTAGTTTCCTTTTACACCACTTACAAGAAGAATAAGTACAACAAACTATTGGTCATTTTTTGTGGTTATATTCATCTCAAACAAACCATGGTTTTTGGATGTGCATTGGTTTCTCATGAGACTATTGAGACGTACAAGTGAGTTTTGGAAACTTTTTCTGAAGCAATGTTTGGCAAGCAACCTATTTCTATAGTGATAGATGGAGATAGAGATATAAGTGAATCTATATAAGAGTTGTTCTTCCAAATTCCAATCACATTATTTGTGCACGGAGCATTCAACAAAATGTTGTTGAGTATGTAAAGATTCTCAAATTTTTGGAGGGGGTTGGCTAAATGACCCCATGATTAATTGGGGTCATTCAACCCCATGTCTACATTAACCAATAAGATTGTGCCATTTATTTTATTTATTTTCATATTATTTTTTAACTTTAATTATGGGACAATCTTATTGGTCCATTTCAACATGGGGTTAGATGACCCCAATTAATCATGGGGTCATTTAGCCAACCCCTTTTGGAGGACTTTAAATCATTGATTTATGGGAACTTCAGTACCGGAAGGTTTGAATCTCGATTGTTAAAAGTGATTAAAAAAATGGTCTTGGTGAGAAAAATTGGGTAAAAACGATGTATGATACGAATTATATGTGGGAAACTGCATATATGAGATAGAAACCTTTTGTCTGTCCCTAATTATAAGCTAACATTGTAAAATTCACGCTTATTAAGAAAATAAATGATAAGATTAGTTGATGCATTAGTTTTAAAAAAATTGTACAATCTTCTCTATTTGTCCCTATTTAAGATAAAACTTTTCAATCATTATAATATTAATAGGTTCCACTATCAATAAATGCAAGGGCAAATATGAAAAGAGAAATTAACTTTTATTAAGTTAGCTTATATTCAGTGACAATGTCAATGTTAACTTATAATTAGAACGGATGGAGTATTTCCAATGTGAAGGCACTGGGCTTAGTGAAAGAACTCTCTGATCCACATGGAGTGAAAGTACAACTAAATCTAACTAAAAACCTTATTTTAAACTAGTAGTGGCACAAGAAACCAACATGACAGTGAATGTGTGGTTGAGTTTGAACCGTATAATAAAATTGTCAGAGGCAAATCAAATAGCTAGAACTTTTTCTATATAATTTGTCAAAAATAAAAACTCACTTTAGTTTTACCATTTTGTATAAACCGAAAAAGATGTATTTGTCCAACTATCCAGCAGAATCTTACAATCTAATCAAGAGGCAGATATAGGAAGTAGCATTTGTGGGGATCTGAATAGTGCTGGAATTTATGGATTAAGAGAGCATATCATAAATGGTTTTATGATAACTGAGAGTTTAGAAATTATTGAATCAAATATCTTTGATATGATGGAAGCAAAGGAAGTTAATTTGGATGAAGATTCTGTTTCTCCCCTGTTGTTGGGGGATTCTAACTTTTGAAGTGTCATGGTGGGTAAACTAATTAAGTAATTATGTTTCTGTTTCTATTTTCAAAAGAGATACAATATACTTTTGATGAATGATTTGTTGAGATGCAAATTGCAAAGGAAAGAGGGGTTATAACTGTGAAGCGATATGATTTGATCAAGTTTAGTTGGGACTTGGAGAGGATTTGCAGTTTTTATCCGATACTTCTTGATAAGTGTTAGTTCGACACAAAAATACCTTGGGTCGGACAGAGTAACTTAGAAGAAATAAGAGTAGAAAGACATAGAAATCTTTGATCACGCAGTCCGACCAATTTGTCTAGCTCTGCATGATAGCTTCTTTCTCATTCATGAATGATAGCTTTTGGTCACGCAGTTCGGCCTTTGAGCCTACCTCTGCGGCTGGTACCCAGTACCACACATAGTAGGGTTATAGAATTTATCTATATATAAGGATTTTAATGATTCAAATATTTGTTTTTTGTCCCTCATTTAAACACGTGCGCAGTGCCATGTAAGCATGACAATGTCAAATCATCATGTTCGTTGGAGCCACAACTCCAGCGAGGAACATTTTCGGCTATTTCCTAAACTAGAGGGACTATTTTTTAGACTTTTACTCCGACGAGGACCAAAATCAAACTTCGCTCAAACCATAGGGACCATTAACTTAGTTAACCCAAAGAAATTGAATATTGTTTGACTACTTTTTGGTACACATTGACCAAAACTACACTTTTAATAAGTATTGTTTTTTTCTATTCATGCAAAAATCTACCTATATCACACATATAAAAAAAACATTGGCAGCCTACTTATTCATCAATTTGCACCAATCTATTGACGTGTTCCTTCCTTAACAATGCTTAATAAAACATATTCATTGCCGGCATATGTCATTATTTATTAGCTTTATAACATCAATTAAAAAATGTTGTAAATTAAATATTAAAAATACTCGTGCACGTGCACTGCACGGCCTGCTTAAGTTGTTCATATAACTTTTCATATACTTGAATATTATATTTATATATCAGTTCGTCAATCCAAAATATAAAAAAAAAACAAATTTTGATCTTTAACAAACTTATGTGAATAACTTATTTTGCATCCTTAATAAAACATATCTTGCGGATTTTAAATTTTAAAATAAAAATTTTCTTTAGTTTTTACTTTTATTTCTTTAGATATTTCTTTCAAATAAAATCTTTTTTAGACATTTGACTAAGTGATGTTTAGTTAATACTACCAATTCTGATCAAATCATACATCAGATATCGATATATAGTTCCTGTCAAATCAAATATTTAGATTCCCTAATTTCTTCCCTCAAGCATAATTTTTTGAATGAGCAATGTTATTTGTTACGGTAAATTTTTCATGAAACCCATGAACAGTGATATTCCTCATATTATTTGTGGTTTGAAATAATACACTACAAAATTGGTAGTACTACATAAATTATAACTAATCATATGCGTTCGTTTTTTTATTGCTACACACTATCGTAATGTTAAGCATTTCCGTTTTTCAATTCAATATAATAGTATAAATATAAATAATTATTGAAATCTTTTACTCTTAATTAATGTCTTTTTTTTTTAAATCATATATTAAAAAATTCTTAATGTCTACATTCTTATATTCAAATTAATTTCATTACTATATAATCAACTAAATTAAATTATAAAAATATCTGTTTAATATAATTTGTATACTTTTTCAAAATATTTGTTAGTTATTATGTATATCCGAAACTCAATCTTTTATTGTAGTTTTCCACAACGTAAGATTTATTATAATCACTGTGATATATCACTATTAGTGTCCCGGTAAATAGGAAACTAGATAGTTGAAGAGTTTAATTAAAACTTATCTTCATCAAATATTATATAGTAATATCTTGATTTTTTTTTAAGATATCTCGATTATTTTTAATTTCTACAATAACTTTTTCCCAATTCACAAGATTGGTTAGAATATATATTTAAAAGCCACGGTTAAACACTAGTTAAAAACTCACTCAGGAGATTGTTCCAAGAATCATCAAGAACAAATGAACAATAAGATGAAGCAGAATCGATCGAAGTCTAAGCTAAAAGGCAAACCTGTTGAAGATGAGGAGTTCACTAGGGATGAAATAGAAGTACTTGGAATTCTTGAAATCATGAGTAAAGTAAAAGATCCAGAGAAATTGAGTAAAATTCTTCATGGCAATAGTGAAGGGGCATCTAAATCAATTAACTGCAACTGCAATTGGGGTCACAGCACAACTGTTTTTGAAGTTCCCACAATAATTTTCGCACCACAATTACAGTTGTTTCAACTTGCATTTGTCTGGCAAACCCTCAAGATTTGCCACCGATTCAAGGCCTCCTAGATTATATTTTGGGGTGTAGTAGGCCTATTGAAAAAGAATTGCAAGAGAGTGATGTAAACTCGAATTTAAACCGATTACTCCTGCACAAGAAACAGGTGGAGGATTTCTTTTTGCCATTGTTGATGAATGGTGAAAAAGTTGAGGATGGAATAGAAGTCACTGCCTATGATATGGATGGCAATAAGTACACCTTGACATTCAAGAAGTGGTCAAATAAGTGTTATGTGCTTTGTGGAGAGTGGACAGCTTTCTTCCGAGGCCAAGGATTGACGCATCACATCAATTATGTCACCGTGTGGATGTTTCGTCATTCTGAAACTAATAGTTTGTGCGTCGCTCTTGGTACTAGGAAAGAATAAAACTTAGATGCAGTTTCATAAGTGTTGTTTTAGTGTTCTTTAATTTTAAAAAAAGTTGCATTTGTTGGATAGGCCATATTGTGATGTAGAAAGAATAAAACTAGGTTCTTTATCATGTCACCATTGCATTTGTTTTCACTCATGTAGTTATTTTTTTAATAAATTTTTGTTGTTTTCGTATTTTCAGTTGTATAATTTGTGTATCCTTTCGGGGGTAGAAAATTTATTACTGGACTCCAGGAAACGTTCGTGATCTTTATATGAGTTTTTTTGCATGTACAATGTGGAGAATGAGAGTCTTGGTTTTTTCTTTAATGTGTCTCTATAAATATAGATTTTGTAAATGAAAACTTCATTCTTATTCATGGATTATAAGAGAGAAGAATGTATGCATTATATCCTTGAGGCTTCAGCATGTATGAGGACATGAAACATGGATGCGAACATGCTTGACATTTTGGGTTATCAAAATCACCTATAAGGGGATTTTAATTCATCCAAGATGGACTATAAAATTTAAGATAAATGGATAAAGAATTTCATAACTATTTTCTTTATTTTTTCTAAATGATTTTATTGGCCGATGGTGGTAAATCATTTTAATAGGCGATTTTAGATAACTCCATATACGATTAGTCTCATAATTATCAGTTGGGAATTCCTTGGAAAATCAAAAAAGACAATCTCATATACATAAGTTGTCATTTTTTTCAAATATTATTATAAATTCTTGTGCACTCCTAAAGAATATAATTATAATCAATTAAGTTCTTTAGCAATGTGAAATCTTCTATTTTATTTTAGATGCTATTCCCATTAAAACCTACTAATCAAAATATTATTTCAATAAAAAATTAATAATATCTCAATTTTCACCTCTATAAATCCTAATCTCATATCCTACAAAATACCTCAAAATTTCACTAACTTTAAATTTTTTAAATTTTAAAATAATATCGTATGTAAAATCCATCATGAATCCAAAAATAATTAAAAAGAAAATAAATATTTAATGATTTTGTGCATATAGAATTTAAAGATGGACCGAATTTTTTTAATTTCAACATAAAAAAAATTGTTTAGTTTTAAAAGTGGGGAATAGGATTAACTCGAAAAAAACTAGATGGCCCAAATTCACACATAATCTAAAATAAGGGGAGCAAAAATGTTACAAAGCATAATTTTTTTTCATTTTTTAATAAAATAATGAAAAATAAAATAATAGTAATTGATTTTTATTATTATAATAGCTTTATAAAATTATAAACTCATAACTATGAGTTTACAAATTTTTACAAATGATGTTATAATTTATTGATGTTACACTCGTAAAACTGAAAATGAGAAAAAGAACATAATTTAATAAAAGAATCTGAATGGAATTGAACACAAAGTAAATTATATGAAGATAAAAAATAATAAATCAAGGGTTAGCAAATTTTGTAGTTGTGAGTGTTTTATACATTAGGATGATATATGAAGCACCGTTATTATTTTATTGTGACTATTGCATACCTATAATAGATGTTCATAACCGATCCAATCCAATAAAAACCGAGAGATCGATTCAAAAAAATTGAAATCTAATTAAACCGAAAACCGAACGGATCCAAAATTGAAAAAACTGAATTTTTGGTCGGATTGGATCGGATTTCGGATTTGTTTTTCAAAACCGAACCGAACCAATCCAATCCAAACCGAATGTTTGCAAATATATAATTTTATTTGTACATATATCATATCATTCATATTTACATATTTACGTCCTTATATATTTATATAATTATTATATGACACGTACTTATTTATGAAGATATATTTGGGTAAATAAAGTTTCAAGTAACAATTTGAAAAATATGCATCAAAATAAACATATATTTAAAAAATATGCCATCTACCATGCAGGATTAAATTTTTTTTATTCTTATTTTGGAGGTACTGAGCCAAGAATGGTAAATGTGGTAATTTGTTCGACACTTTTGATTTGTCTTTATTTTTTTATTCCAAACTCTCATCATTTAGACTTGTAATGTGACGTTATATGATTCAAACTAATTTCTATTTCTTCATTGATTTTGATATTTACAATGTCTTTAAAAACCGAAATCCAATCCAATCCAAACTGATAAAAATCGGATCGACTTGGTTCGAATTTAAAAAAAGAAAAAAATCGATTGGATGATGAAGTGACAAAACCGAAGTGATTGGATCGGGTGACTTTTTCCCTCAAAACCGAACCAATCCAAACCGGGAACAAATCTAGTCCTTTGTGTGCTTCGGAAGGAGCGAGATCGAATGAACCTTCGGGTTCTTGCTCTTCGTCTTCTTTCTTTGTCCATGAAATGAGATCGATTGAATATTCACAATATTTGTTTTTTTCTTCTTACCCGAAACCCCATCCTCTTTTGAAGGGCTTTGGCTCCATGAGTCTTTGGGTATCATGAGAAGAACTAAAGGCGGAGAGAACGACGACCCATGAGAAGTGAATGAGGATGTAAGAGCTGCGAATTTTTTGATGATGTAGAAGGACCCTTTTGATGCAGTACCAAATACCAAGGATCTTGAATGAAAAAGTTCATATCTTTGATGATGGCAGTGGGTAGGTGGATTTGAATGCAAAAGCTCCAATTGAGGAGATTGAAGAGATGAGGTGGTGGTAGTGGCATGGAGAGTGGGGGAAAGGAAAATAAAAAATCAAATGCGGGTTGGGGGTGGCTGAGGGTGGAATAAATAGAAAGAAGATGATGATGGAGATGGAAATGGAAATGGGGTGAATTGATTGGAAGAATGTTGATGAACAAGGTTATTGTTGTTGTTGGAGGATGAAGTTAATGGAAAATGATGAGGATGAGGATGAATAAATTCTATTTTTCTAGGTATTTCAGGGTTAATGGAGATGGAGATGAAGATGAAGATGAAGATGAAGATGAAGATGAAGATTAAGGATTAATATTTTTTATTAAGAAATTTGATTTTGGTCCCTCTTTATAATTGTTTTTTGTTTTTTGTCCCTCATTTAAACACGTGCGCAGTGCCATGTAAGCATGACAATGTCAAATCATCATGTTCGCTGGAGCCACAACTCCGGCGAGAAACAATTTCGGCTATTTCCTAAACTAGAGGGACTATTTTTTAGACTTTTACTCCGACGAGGACCAAAATCAAACTTCGCTCAAACCATAGGGACCATTAACTTAGTAAACCCAAAGAAATTGAATATTGTTTGACTACTTTTTGGTACACATTGACCAAAACTACACTTTTAATAAGTATTGTTTTTTTCTATTCATGCAAAAATCTAACTGTGTCACACATATAAAAAAACATTGGCAGCCTACTTATTCATCAATTTGCACCAATCTATTGACGTGTTCCTTCCTTAACAATGCTTAATAAAACATATTCATTGCCGGCATATGTCATTATTTATTAGCTTTATAACATCAACTAAAAAATGTTGTAAATTAAATATTAAAAATACTCGTGCACGTGCACTGCACGGCCTGCTTAAGTTGTTCATATAACTTTTCATATACTTGAATATTATATTTATATATCAGTTCGTCAATCCAAAATATAAAAAAAAAAAAAACAAATTTTGATCTATAACAAACTTATGTGAATAACTTATTTTGCATCCTTAAAAAAACATATCTTGCGGATTTTAAATTTTAAAATAAAAATTTTCTTTAGTTTTTACTTTTATTTCTTTAGATATTTCTTTCAAATAAAATCTTTTTTAGATATTTGGCTAAGTGATGTTTAGTTAATACTATCAATTCTCATCAAATCATACATCAGATATCGATATATAGTTCCTGTCAAATCAAATATTTAGATTCCCTAATTTCTTCCCTCAAGCATAATTTTTTGAATGAGCAATGTTATTTGTTACGGTAAATTTTTCACGAAACCCATGAACAGTGAAATGTCCTCATATTATTTGTGGTTTGAAATAATACACTACAAAATTGGTAGTACTACATAAATTATAACTAATCATATGCGTTCGTTTTTTTCATTGCTACACACTATCGTAATGTTAAGCATTTCCGTTTTTCAATTAAATATAATAGTATAAATATAAATAATTATTGAAATCTTTTACTCTTAATTAATGTCTTTTTTTTTAAAATCATATATTAAAAAATTCTTAATGTCTACATTCTTATATTCAAATTACTTTCATTACTATATAATCAACTAAATTAAATTATAAAAATATCTGTTTAATATAATTTGTATGCTTTTTCAAAATAGGAAACTAGATAGTTGAAGAGTTTAATTAAAACTTATCTTCATCAAATATTATATAGTAATATCTTGATTTTCTTTTTCTTTTTTTAAGATATCTCAATTATTTTTAATTTCTACAATAACTTTTTCCCAATTCACAAGATTGGTTAGAATATATATTTAAAAGCCACGGTTAAACACTAGTTAAAAACTCACTCAGGAGATTGTTCCAAGAATCATCAAGAACAAATGAACAATAAGATGAAGCAGAATCGATAGAAGTCTAAGCTAAAAGGCAAAGCTGTTGAAGATGAGGAGTTCACTAGGGATGAAATCCAATCCAAACCGAATGTTTGCAAATATATATAATTTTATTTGTACATATATCATATCATTCATACTTACATATTTACGTCCTTATATATTTATATAATTATTATATGACACGTACTTATTTATGAAGATATATTTGGGTAAATAAAGTTTCAAGTAATAATTTGAAAAATATGCATCAAAATAAACATATATTTAAAAAATGTGCCATCTACCATGCAGGATTAAATTTTTTTTCTTCTTATTTTGGAGGTACTGAGTCAAGAATGGTAAATGTGGTAATTTGTTCGACACTTTTGATTTGTCTTTATTTTTTTATTCCAAACTCTCATCATTTAAGCTTGTAATGTGACGTTATATGATTCAAACTAATTTCTATTTCTTCATTGATTTTGATATTTACAATGTCTTTAAACACTGAAATCCAATCCAATCCAAACTGATAAAAATCGGATCGAATTGGTTCGGATTTAAAAAAAGAAAAAAAATCGATTGGATGATGAAGTGACAAAACCGAAGTGATTGGATCGGGTGACTTTTTCCCTCAAAACCAAACCAATCCAAATCGCGAACAAATCTAGTCCTTTGTGTGCTTCGGAAGGAGCGAGATCGAATGAACCTTCGGGTTCTTGCTCTTCGTCTTCTTTCTTTGTCCATGAAACGAGATCGATTGAATATTCACAATATTTGTTTTTTTCTTCTTACCCGAAACCCCATCCTCTAATGGCAGATGTGTTCGATTTCGGTCGGAACTAAGGCTAGCTCCTCCAATGTTTTTTTGGGTTGAGTTCTGGGCAATGTTCACTGGTTTTTCTCTTGCTTGGAATCAAGGGATCCCTTAGATTGTTGTGGAGAGTGATTCTCTGATTACTGTAAAGATGATTAATGACGAGTGTGCTAGCCTCCACCCTTATGCTTCCATCGGGAACTAGATTAGAGCTTGGATGAGCAAGAGTTGGGAGAGTCGTGCGTCCACATTCGGCATGAGGCAAATCAAGTGGCAGACTTCTTAACTAATATAGGCCATGATCTGGATCTAGCATTCATGGGTACGAGGTTCCTCACCCTAGGTGTTCGACCCTCATGGTATATGATTGTATGGGAGTTACTTTCCCTCATGCTACCCTCGTGTAGTTTTCTTTCTGAGTTTTCCTCTCCAAATAAAAAAGAAATCTTACCAACATTGATTTATGACGTATAACCTACTAAATTTATGTTTTTTTATTTTATTATTGTACCGAGTTTCAATTATATAAGTTTCATTAATGTTTTATATAATGTTTCATTAGTTTTTCAAATGTCTTTTGTTGGTCATACCGGTAATTCTGTGGCTGATCACTATGTTAACAACTCCTCAACTTTTTCCAACTCTAATTGGATTTAGGAGGTTCTGCCTGTTCTTTTTTCACTTGTTCATACTGACGTAATTACCTCTATGACCATTTTTTTTCTTAATCTATCCTTGAAAAAAACATGTGGAGGCTAATATACATTTGTTTTTAAACTATATACCCACACCTTGCTAATTTTGACCATAGATTTATTAATAAAATATTTAATAGTTAAGATCATAGCACGTAAGTTGCAAATTTACCCTAAGTGATAATTAAAATTACAAACATTTTCAACATTTCTCTTATTTGAACCTCATTCAAAACCGTCCGCAAATTTATCACCGGTCATCACCGGGGGTTGGTTTTAAGACCACCCATTTGGTCTTTAAACCACCCCTTATTTTCCTGAATACCCAAAATGCCCTTATAAATAAATAAATAAAAACCTCCTTCCCCCAACCCCCCAATAACCGGCTCCACCAACCCCCTATCCATTAACCATCCCTCTTCTTCCTTCAGCGTTTTTCATCTTCTTCTCTCCCTCTGCGTTTTCGTCTTCTACCTCCGCCACACTAGAACGCAAAAGGAAGCACAGGCACAAATTCATTCCACTTGAGGTACATCCATTTCTACTCCCTCTTCTTTTGCTATTTTTCTTTTTTGGTAGATATTGGTATTTGGAGTGGATTTTTTGCTGGGTTGGTAGTTTATGTTGTTAGTTATTGCAAAAATGCAGTGGATTTGAGATCTGTTAGTCAGATAGCCATGGTTGTATTGCTTTCGTGCTTCTGGTTAAAAATTGCACCTTAAGGTGCGATTTTTCCATGCCTGTTTTGCACTTTAAGGTGCGATTTCCCTGCAATCCTGTGTAATTGTTATGGCGGTTTTGTGGCGGTCTGAAACCGCCACAAATTGTTGTGGCATCAAAAACTAGCAGTTGCGTAGAAACTGCCAAAAAACGCTTAGTGGCGGTTACAAACCGCCACAAAGTGTAAAAAAGACTGCCACTAAAATTCATTCAGAACTTCTAGTACCTATTAACATTAAAATAGCACTTTAAAGTGCGATTTTAGAGTAAAAATAGCACCTTAAGGTGCGATTTTTATATATATCTACATCCCCTTTTTAAATGTTTTAAAAAATATTAACATTAAAATAGCATTTTAAAGTGCGATTTTAGGGTAAAAATCACACCTTAAAGTGCGAAAAATACTCAAACGTGCTTAGTGGCGGTTACAAACTGCCACAAAGTGTAAAAAGACTGCCACTAAAAATTCATTCAGAACTTCTAGTACGTATTAACATTAAAATATCACTTTAAAGTGAGATTTTAGAGTACATTTTTAAATGTTTTAAAAAATATTAACATTAAAATAGCACTTTAAAGTGCGATTTTAGGGTAAAAATCGCACTTTAAAGTGCGAAAAATACTCAGACGTGCTTAGTGGCGGTTACAAACCGCCACAAAGTGTAAAAAGACCCCCACAAATGTGCGAATTTGGTTGTAGCCAAATCGCACTTTAAAGTGCGAAAATTACACAGGGCTTACCACACGGGAAGCAGAAGGACGAAAAAGAAAGCAAAACATACCTTCGACCGGTGATTTGCTTCATCCGGATGATGAAATGTTTGCTTAGATGTTGAGGGTGAAGGAGGTTGAAGGTGAGGGAGGTTAGGGTTTCAAGGTTTAATGGAGGAAGTAAATGAGTGAGGATGGTGATAGTTGTGCTAATGGTGATGGGATGGAAACAGGGGTGGTAGAGAGTGAGAGTTGAAGAATGAAGAGGGGGTGGTGGGTGGGTAGAATGAAAGGAAGAAGAGGAAGGATATTGATGGAAGAGAAAAAGAATTTAAGGCTAATTTTGTAAATTTGCAATTGAGAGGGGTGGTTTTAGGACTAAATGGGGTGGTCCTAAAACCAACCCCCTCATCACCGCCAGTGGCACCACCACCCATAGCTACCTCCAAACTGCAAAAATCAAGGTATTGGCGGAGATGTTCCAGCACATGAGGAAATTGAAGTGGGTCTTGGCAAACTCGTTCTACTAGCTGGAAATGGGCACAATATTCGTGCATAATTTCTGGATAATCTCACAAAGCATATTGCTGACTATACATCCTCATGACCGTCATACTAGAACGAGGACATAAGTATGGCACATCCCCATTATCTAGATCTCATCCAAGGTTTGCGGCCCTCTAATCAAGGATTAAGCGTGGCGCTCAAAACCCTTGTTGTAGTACACAAACACACCCCTACTCGTTCGACCAAACGACGTGTAAGAAGATCAAACGGCTCCCTTGCATACTGTACCTAGTACTCATCATGACGCCTCAAACCTCAGAGTCCTCAAAACAAAACCCTTATAAAAGGCAACTTATGATGCACATTTTTCGTTCCATCTCCCTCCCCCGCCACTTCCCCATTCTAACTTGAGTATTGGAGTCTCGCCACAAGTACCCCCGCTAGCGTGGCTTAGAGACGAAGCAACTTGCATTCCACCAAGAAGCACTGGAAAATTGGAAACTCGTCGTTTTCCCCCTTCAATCAACACTCCTCGAGTGATTTGACTGTACACGTCCGATCACATGTTAATTTAAAGTGTTTTGTACACTTTCCTCCTTATGTATTATATAAATATTTAATATGCAGAATATCAAGGAGTTAAACACCAGAGTCCTGACCCAGCAATTTGATCAATTTACTCATTTGCATTCCAAACAAAACTGTGCATGTAACCAGATGCAATGCAAAGGCATACATGCAGATCATAGAAACCACAATAGTAGGACTGGAAAATTACAAGATTTTTTTATGTTTTAGCTACAACCTATTGAAAGCTCAAAATTACATTACCTAACCATACCCCTAGCATGAATAGATTCATTTATAGAAACTCCACATGCAATGTGTGAACCTGTGTATCTTTGCTGGTTTACCTAGTCCAAACCTTGGAACCTCGGCATCTGCTAGTAACTTTTTGGGGTGAGGATAATAAAACTTTTGTGCCATATTCAAGGCTTTTGAGCATTTTCCATGTGGACCTTCACTTCCAATTACTTGTTTCATGGATTTACTGATGATGACCATTCATGTTAAACTCCATGTTGTTGAACATAAGTTTTGCAATTAATCTGTCAATACTGTTAGTCTCTGACTCCATTGATTTTTTGTTCTGAAACCTGAAAGCAAGTTAACATTTGAATCAAGATCACTAATAATCGGTGTTGCTAAAACCAGACTAGTTATCCACTAGTTATCCAAGTGTGCATCAGTTAAATAAAATTGTAAACTACCCTTGGCATTCCGTACTGTTTGATCATAACCAATTCATCATGCATCTGATAAGGGAGAAAATAACATAACAGAAATGCAGCAGATCTAAATCATGTACCTCACTGTTTCACTGTGATCCTTATGTAGCATTGCTTTTTGCGCATTAGGATCTGCATCCTGGTTCTGCAGCACTTGCTGTTGTTCAGTGCTTCCAGAGAGACGGTACAAGGCATCTCGGAAGCCAACACGGGTCCCCTCAGTGAACTTGTCATATGAAACAAAAAGAAATTAGCAACAGTTATTTTTGCAGTATGTCATGAGCCAACTCCCAAAAACTTCAGTGAAAAGGCGCGTGAGTAGTTTGGTATTATATTTCCAACACGCCCCTGACGCAACATTTCATTAGTTTGGTCATACAGGCTCTGATACCAGCTCTTCCAAAAACTTAAACTATTGAGTGAAGACACATTATATTATATTTTTCTAACACAATTAACCATATGCCAAGGATTTGAGTTATCAGTCACTTCACCTGTCCAATTACCATCTGAAGATCCTTCAAGATGAAGTCTTCATCCGATGAATGCTCATACGTGCTATCATATGTGGTGCACTGGTCAGAAGAATCCAAGACTTTGACTGGAGGTGCCTTGAAGAAAAATCAGATAAATTATGTTACATTGTGAGCCTTGAAAGCACAAAATATATTCCTGGCAGGCATTAAAACTAGTAAGGAAGCTTGCTCTACTGTTTTTAAGAACTATATCCAATCATTAAAATAAAAAATTAATGGCCTTTACCAACAGATGAAGAAACTTTGCTATCTATACGAAAACAGATCAAAATTCATTTAACAGGCATAACACACTAAACAAAACAAAAAAGAGGAAAAGGGGAACCTGAAATTCAATAAAACAAGCAAGGATTAATCCTATAAAACCTCGAAGGAGCTGAGCATTAAAACAAAATGAGATGTCCTGAATCAAGATTAATGTTCATTATATGTTCGCTGCACACATGAAAATCTATAGTATTACACATGAGAATAGATCCTTGAGAATTCACATAAACAGATCTGGATGAACACCAGATACTGAAGCAATCACTTAAAATACAGAAAAGTTGGTACCGAAAGAAGAATACCTCCACGACAAGGCATAAAAATAATACTCCAGTAAACGGCATGCAAATAGCTAACAATAAACTTCTGATGTCTGCTCATGATAGATATAACTGCTACTAGAATACTCAACTCAACATAAAGCAATCCTCACCTCTATATCCAAGCAATCCTTAGATTTTGAGTTAAATGAAACAAACTTTGAAGCTGCAATATCTTTTTGTGATCCACCTGATAGAAGCAAGGCATGTATATTTTGAGATCAAATCATAGATATTGCTTAGAATACTTATTCACATTAAATTAATCTCTAGAAAAGAATGATCACCAGGTGAATTGCTGCACCGTTCTTCAAGTGAAATATTCATGGATTTGTCTAGGATTTCAACACAGGATGGATCTTCAGGAATAGTATCCCTGAAAATTTTAAACAAGTGACTGCTGTAAGTCTTTAACATCAATAGAAATTCATTTTCAATTAGATTTTCTATATGCCTATGGCAAACCGGTGAAAACTAAATGGCTCTGTTATGTTATATGTGTAAAGCAAGATGAAAAATAAGACCTTCAATATTTGACCTGTTTAAAGAAAATTGGAGCCCATAAGATGCTATTAAGAGCTTCATGCAATAGGGTATGCAAAACCAAGAGCATTATTCTTTGGCCTGTTTGGAAGAGATTATTTGAGTTTCTCTTATAGCATAAGCGCTTATGCAAGTGTTTAGGAGAGCTTGTGTAAATAGCTTATATAACCTACCCTGCTCGTATTAGCATATGAATAAGAGCTTATGCTGACCTATGACATGTTTTCAGCTTATTTCAATAGGCTTCTCAAATTAGCTTATGAATAAATGCTTATACGATAAGCATTTATGGCCATAAGCGGTTAATTAAGTTGTTTACCCAAACGCTAAACGCACCCTTAGTTTGTATTGGTTCCGATCATAAAGAGTAATATGAAGAAATTGACTATGCAAACACCACAGAGAAATTCAATTTGCACTGGACTTCCTAAATGCATAGTATACTTTTGACAATTAAATCATTTCAGAAGCTATATGATCATCCTATATGAACAAAATCAAGTATCTTAATCCTAGAGGTTAAGCTTGTACAAGATAATGTCATTCATCGGTTCAAATCTTGGTAGATCTTGAAGCTGGTAATTAGGCTGATCACATGAAAGTGTTGTCTGCTGAAAAGATTGCTCAAGCAATCCCCCACATGCACTTAAACTGCTAGATTGATCTTTATCATGAAGAGATGATTCAAGCTCAATTTGATTATTGAAACTTTCATCAGTGAAATCCTTGAGAAAATGGTTAGGTGAATAAAGACCTTCAGTTGCACTTATTCCCCAGTTTGACCAATTGTCTGGTGAAGGATACCGGTCCAGTAAAACTTCATCTTTCAGAACTAGAAAATCATTAACATCGCTCCCATAGTAACAGTCCATGACCTAGTTTCTGCACTTCAAGTTAACAAAACAAATATTAGCATGTAGAAACTAGAAAGTGGCCTTTATAATAGGAAATGTGCATAATTTGTTGCTGTAGACTTTAACACTACTTGAATAGCATGAAAGGAATATTTCAATATCCTATGTTCCTTTTTATTAGAATTCGTGTTAGGCCTAGATCTACCCCAAAGTTTGTTTGTAAGGTGATGATTGCCAAAGTCTTTATAAGGCTCTATTTTGGGTTAAGGCTTTATTTTGGCCTTATCTCAAGGTCAATATGGGATTTCTCAACATGACCTTCACGTCCTCAGCTGCACATTTCAAGCGTGAAATTTGCTGAAATAAACATATGTGGGTAGTTCATATAAACACATCTAGTTCTGATACCTTAGATCTAACTCTACGCTAAAAGCTAACAGGGAGCGTTGCCAAAGTCTTTATAAGCTCTATTTTGGCTTTATCTCTAATTCTCAACACCTTCTATATGTATGGATTGTTTCCTTTAGCATTGTTGCAGGGGAAAAGTAGCAACATCCAATCCTATGTAAAGATCCCCACTCATATAACATGGTTTCTTAGACAAATCCAGTGGAGTAAACTTAATCAATAAAACTAATAAACTCCTATTCTCTGATTAACTTTGAAGAAACACAAATCAGGAAAAAAAAATAAAGTTTAACTTGATATCCATCTTCAGTAGCCCACAGATTCTTCAAAACTACAAAGTTCACTCAAAATCATCCTTAGAGTTCAACACAGGAATCATTCTCCAAAATACTACCAGCAGGCTATAAATAGAATAACATATGAAAAAAAATTAAACTGGAAGGATCATACCTTATTAAGAAGCTTATGTGCAAAGAGAAAGAGAACCAACCCAGTTTCAAATTGATGAAAACAATTGGAAAAAATGGTCACAAATGAACACAACTTGAAGTTGGGATTACAGAGTTCACCAGAGCTAACAGCTGAAAATCAGAGGCGGCTATAGTTTTGGATTTGGTTAAGTTTGCATTTATTTGTTTCAATTGAGAATAAAAGTCATTTTAAAAGGGTGAGGAGGTTTCAAGTTGAAGGTGGTGTCCCAAAATGACTAAGCAACCTATAGTAGAAGAATGCCAAATGAAGTAACAGACAGATGTAAAGTAAACAAAGCGAAAAAACATAAAACATGTTTTTGGTTTTGTGGCTGTGAATGTTTTAGTCCTGAAAATTTGTGGCCTAAATTTCTCCCTTTGACAAAGCAGTATCATTGATACACGTGTAAATACATGGTTCCATTTTAGGATTTTCCTACTTCTTGGGGATCTCACAATTGGGCATCTGATGCCACATGTGCAAAGTCTCGTGCACTGCGTTGGAAATTGCTGTGACCCCTGCATTTTTTTTTTTCATCAATCTATCATACAATTGACATTTATAAAAGTAATGGGTAAATATCTCATAATAAATTCTTCTCTGTACAAGAGACTGAACCCACCCTCAATTATATTTTAAAAGACCTCAATTATCTACTGTTTTTAATTTAATTTTTGAAAGTTTACTTCAACCCTTTTAAGTTTTAAGTAAGATTTTAAATTTGGATATATGGTTACATAAAAAATATAATAATTTTTCTGAATTAAATTTTATCAATAGTAATAAAACACAGTTAGTTGAAAACTTAAAAGTTAGCTGAAAAATAACAGCTAATTGAAAACTTATAAACTTACTTAATGCTGAAAGTTAAAAGCTAAATGCTAAAAGTTAGTTAATTGAAAAGAGAGTGCTTGACAAAACTAATTGTTGAACAAGCTGAATTATAAGATGACACACTTATAAGATTGTTTTTATAAACCTTGTTTTATTTACATATCAATATCTATATGATTTTAATTTTAAAATAACTGTTACTTTAAATACTTAAATTTATTTTAAATTTTTTATCTTATTAAAAAATATATAATATTATTTTTAATTTGTTTTCATTCTCCATATTTTTATTAGATTAAATAGGATAATATAAAAAAAATTATGTGTTTTTTTTTCAGTTTACAAGAGCATCTTCCCACCTGATAAATTTATTTTTTTAATTTAATGCATAAACTTATATATCTATAAAATTAATACAATATTTAAGACATGTGCCGTCTCCCTCTATCCCCTAAGGGGGTGGGTGGGGTGGGAGGTTTCTTTTCCATTACGGGATTTTCCTTATCTTTTAGAGTTGTCTCTTGTGTAGGAGTATTTCCTAAAGGTAGGATTCTCCCCATTTTTACTTCTTTGTTCATGACTATCACTACCCACTTCATTCACCACCACCAACTACCACCAACACATTCGCCGCCGCCTCTACTGTTGTCGTCTCAGCCGCTAGTGCCACCTCTTCCCCCTCTATTTTTTTTCCATTGTATGGTCAGTACTTTTTGCTCCCCACGTTCCCCGTGACGGCAACTTGACTTCATTTGATGTCACTAAAGCCCAAAGTGTTGGCCTATTAGGAAGTTACACACATTGCAACTCTAGTAGAGCAAAATGAGTTGTAAAAGTTTGGAGCGGTGATTAAAATAGGGAAAAAAAATCAATTTCACTTTGAAATCAACTTGTTTCATTGTTGAATATTGGAGTTTAAAGATTTTTATATGACTTTTGGTGTTTTACCTTATGTATTAGCTTGAGTGAGCATGTTTTGCTCTTAATTTACTTATCTAATTGCATTGTAGTACCACTCTTTCATATTTTATTCTGCATGATGCAAGTGTGATTTCCCGCGTTTGATTCCAAGCATCTTGGGAAAAAAATTGTCGGATCAAATATTAACTATTTTATACAGACTTAAAGACATGTTTTATCAAAAGTAATAATCATGTCCTGTTCGATATATTTCATTTTAGAAAAGTTCAACTGGAAATTTATTGTATAAAATTTAAATGGTTGTTTAACATACCCAATGTATGCTCCTAAGCAAACCATTGTAATCAAGATAAATATATTGAAATTTATACAAACTATTTTACTTAAATACATACAAACAATAATATCCATCATCCTAGGGTGAGATTATCTATAAGTGGTCAATTTATGACATCAACATGTTAGACTTTGTTAGAAATAGACCAATCATAAAGTGTGTTACAACTCCTAAAGACTTGTAAATTTTAAATGATATATATTTATAACCCAACAAACATAGAGTCTAACATGGAGCACACACAGATATGTATGGATTTCTCTTAAAATTGCAGAGAGAAAAGTCATACCAAAAAAGCCATACCAATCACTTTGTACATACAAGAAAAATCGCAGACACATAATTAGTTGCTTACATACAATTCTTTAGCTGATCTCCTGCTCCTTGGAAGAAACAACACGAGAGCGCAAAATCAGCAATGAAAATACCAACAAGGGAAATAACCACAGCTGATGTTGTAGATTCCCCAACACCTTTAGCACCTCCCATAGTTGTAACCCCCCATGCACAGCTCACTATAGATATGATAGCTCCAAAAACCTGTGACTTGATCATTGCACTGATAATGTCCCATGATCTCAGAGCTCGCTGAGCCGAATCCAAAATAATGTTAATGCTTATGCCGTAAACACCATCAGCAAGGATGGCACTGGATGCCATCCCTAATGTAAAGCACAACAGAGTCAAAAGGGGTAACGCGATACAAGAGGCAATGACTCTAGGCGTCACGAGATAATCAACAGGGTCAGAACCGAGCACTCTCAATGTGTCAATTTGTTCAGAAACCTGCATAGTTCCTAGTTCTGCTGCAAAGGCACTTCCAATGCGCCCGGCGACCACAATTGCAGTAATCACAGGACTTAGCTCCCTTGAGAATGCCAGAGCTAAAACCCCACCCACAGATCTATTCAATCCTAACCTGGTGAACTCTCTTACAAATTGTATTGTGAAGGCCATGCCGACAAAAGCTGAAGTTAAAAGACAAACCCCCACTGATCTTGGACCCACTCTCTCCAGCTGTTGAAGAGTATTCCTCCAATGAATCTTTCCCTTCAAAATCTTCATAATTACCTGTCCTGCCAGGATTAAAACTGATAATCCCCTCCACAAGTACCTTGGTGGTGACCAATTGCTGAGAAATGTTGGTGATATGCTATTAGGAGCATGGTTTGTGTTGTTCATTTCATCATCTATTAAAAAAGCAGATGGATGGCCGTCATCTGTGTTAGGAAGCACAAACAATCTGTTTGGTTTTATGGGGATGGCAGAACTTTTAAAGATATGAGGTCTCCCATTGAATTCATATTTCCAGTCCAGATGAGAGGGATAGGGTGCACGAATTTTCACTGGACTAATCTTTGCATTCGTTCTGAAATTTCTGCAAAATGGTTACGATCATCCATTTTACAATCAATGAACATAAATTGTAGAAAAAAGATATTATAAGACCAAGGGGAAAAGTTAAGTAAGAACCTGAAAGAGAAACAGAATACTGGATGGCTATAAAATGCTGTTTGCATGGTCAGATCCTTGGTTACAGTCTTACAGGAACTATTTGAAATGGGGATAATAAAATTTCATACATCAGCAAAATGATCGAAGCATATGATAGGCAAGTATTGAAGGTATAAAATCTGTATGTCACAATATCAAGATGAGACTGAATACACATAAATTACAAAATAAAAAACAGTAAAATTATTGCACTTATGGCTCCCATTTGTAGGCTTATGGGCTATGGCTGTTTCACTTTGAAGGGATTTTCTAATTCGAATCTGACATGCAGCGAGACTAGATAGCCTTCCTACTTTCTTGATTCTCTCCTTTCACTATTTCGAGAAATAAATTATCATCCCCCTTGTTGTAATCTTTACTACTAAATGTTCTTTTCCATTTGAAGAGATAAAAAAGCAGTAGTGAAACTAAGCCATAGTTGGCACTAACCAGTTTTCACAGAGGAAAATGCTGACTTCCAAGAAAAGCTTTACATGAAAATTGTACAAATAGATCGACTGAATAGGTGCGACAGGTGTCACATGGCAACATGATGAGAAGGCAAACAAATTATAAAAAGTTTATGGAGTTGGCACCAATTTTATTTAAGAAAATAATTGAAAAAACTTTTTGTTTTGCAAACTGGTCTAAAAATGAGATCAGTTTGGGAGTTTGATTAATAAGGGTGTAAATTGAAACCCATTGCCATCCCCTATAAACCTGTCTTCCTAAGACAGTTAACCTAAAGTTAATTGTGTAAATTGTTAAATAACCTCGGCATTGTTCTTTTCAACCCTTAAAAGGTTACTTAAGGTGTTCAGAAAAGTGACCTAGACACAATATTATTTTAAAACAATCATGAAGTCACATGATGATTGAAACCCGATAAGAATATAGCAACAAAATGAGTTTATTCACAAGAAAATGTTAAAAAAGCCAGCTATTCAAAAGACCCGGTTCTCTCCCACTCTAGATCCTTTTATAAAACAAAAGATAAGCCTCTCTAATGGATATTTAAAATGTGTTCAGAAAAGTAACCTAGTCACAAACTCACAATATTATCTTAAAACAATTACAGATGAATTCACACGATGATTGAAACTGGATAACAAAAGAAGAAAATGTATTTCTTCACAAGAAAATGTTGATACAACTGGCTATTCAAGAGACCGGGTTCTCTCTCACTCTAGATCCTTTTCCAAACAAAACATAGGCCTCTCTAAACTTCCTCCCTCTTATTTATAACCTCTCGTGTCTAAATGACTCCACTTACTAGCTCTCTCTAACAGTCAGTTATCCTTATCTATCACGAGGACTCGAAAAGGCACTATTTTATTTTTAACACACAAAAAACATTAAAATCAACTACAAAGAAAACTCATTTAATGAACTTACTAATTGATCTTTGATGTTTTTCTACTGTAACGTAAGTGTTCTTTAATTCTAATTTTATTTTTTCAATTTATTTCCCCCATTTAATATAGTCCTAATTAGATGAGATTTAGCAATTCAGGTAGTTTTTGCACTGCCCCCTACAACAACACAGAAAGCCAGGCAGAATTACTGACTCAAACCACTAGTCCTGATAGAACTGTCAATATGCACCAGCCCTACCCCACTCTGCCCTAGCCAAAAAATCCATAGGGACAGAAAACCGCACAAAGCCCATGTATAGACTCAGGCATGCCAATTACCAAAAGCAATGGCTCTGGACACTGAAACGCAGTCAGTCTATATTGCCAAATACATTAATTGGAATAGAATGAAGACTACATAAGTCCTTATATCAAAATAACTATTAAAGCCTTTCGAATCCAATAACAATGACAAATTTAGTTTACATTTTATAATGTAAAAAATTCTGTCAATAAGTTTTGTAACAACCTGGTCAGGAAGGTCAAGCTTTGACTTCAAGGTAGCACAATTGTTTCCTTCCTCGCCTTCCTCCAAAAGCTGTAGAAAGAATAAAAGAACAATATTACCAACAAGTAACACAATAGACTGAGTAAAAAAAATGTTATATCAATAACATGAAATACCACAAGTATTATACTCCTTTGCCATGTGAAAACTCGCATGAAATTGAACAGAAACTGGGGGGGACGTCAAGTATATGAGAATGAGACCCCTGCTATTGTAAATTCTGGGGAGGATATGCACAATCGATAGTGTAACTCACAGGAGCAGAGAGGCTGCTTTACTTTAACATTATTCAACATATATACAGAGTTCAAGTATATGAGAATGAGACCCCTGCTATTGTGAATTCTGAGGAGGATATACATGACCAATAGTGTAACTCGCAGGAGCAGAGAGGCTGCTTTACTTCAATATCATCCAATACATATACAGGGATTTGTTACCAAATCCCTTATACACTACTTAGCACAAAGTACCAGATTTAACGCTTGGTGGGAGAAGTCCTATTTGGGGCAAATAAGTTGGTATAGCAGAAAGTTTAAAAAAAGAGGAACATAACCATTAAAGAATAAGTTGTGCCTAGAAGAACACTTCAATCTCACCAATTCTTAGTAGACCTCAGACCACTTAGGGTAAGGAAATAATACCAGTGTTATCAATTGCGGATGACGGGTCATTGTGAAAGCCAAAATACAGCCATAGAATTATGGCGGATGCCATGGTGGCCTTAATAAAAAAAATTATAAATATATCTATCAATATATTTATATATATATACACACCCACATCAAAAAACCTGCATAATACAATTATACAACAAATAAAATAGAACTAACTAACAACTTCTGTCATCAAAGAGAATTAAGTCTTCAAACAGAGGAGAAGAACATGAGGGTTGTATAAACACTAACAGAGGAAAAGAACAGGAGCTCAAGAGAAAAGACATAAGTCTTTGGGAGATGAGAGGGTCGTGTAAACACAGGACAAGAACAGGGGAGAAAAACAGAGGAGAAAAATGAAAAAATAGCAGAGAAATGGGTACCTGAGAGCTTGATCAGAGCAGAAACGCGGTGGCCAGAGTCCAGAGTGATCGCTAGAGTGGTCGACGATGGTCGCGCGGCCGCCGTTGGTCGGGAATGGGCGGAGCGGTGGTTGGAGGTGGGTTGGGCAACTCCATAAACTTTTTATAATTTGTTTGCCTTCTCATCATGTTGCCATGTGACACCTGTGGCATCTATTCAGTCAATCTATTTGTACAATTTTCATGTAAAGCTTTTCTTGGAAGTCAGCATTTTCCTTTGTGAAAACTGGTTAGTGCCAACTATGGCTTAGTTTCACTACTGCTTTTTTATCTCTTTGAATGGAAAAGAACATTTAGTAGTAAAGAGTACAACAAGGGGGATGTTAACAGTTTGCAGATACAGCTGAAATTGAAATAAAAACACAACCTTAAAAACTTAGTATTTAACAGAAACAATCACAGCTGATATTGTTGCAGAGCTATTCCCAGGACACTCACGCCAAGAGAGGTAATGTAAGATGTTTTTGGAGGCGTTTCATCTATCATCATTATTCATTGCATATAAAGAGAAAATCACCAAACAGCCACCCAATTATGAACAGAAAACGAGAGGAACAGAGGGAATTATCAACATACTTTCCCTTTGCTTTTCTTGTGTCTTCGTTTATTAAATTTCCACAATAATTATGCTATCACGATACATGCATATGGCAACTATTCAGGCAGATGCTCAGTTAACAAGTCAGAGGTTACATTTTTGAAGTCTTCTATCAAGTGAAGAAATTGATCTACAAACATGATATAGACATGAAGAATTTTAGTTGAAATTCGAGATAGGTGTTTTACAGTTCTCATTTATGATGATCAATGTATAAAAGCAAAATAGCCTTGACGAAATGGAATCGAGCGGTTGTATACTGCAAAAAAAACATACCGATCTCGTCGATGAAATCGCAGTAGCCTCCTCTCACGACGGCGACGAAGCGACGCAGCTTGACATTTGACCACTCAAAGGAGTCACGGCGCGTTGGAGATTTCAGACTTAGGGTTAGAGACGCGAATGACGGCGCTAGGAGATGAGAGAATGAAAGAGAAAGACGAGGTCGAGAGAGAGAGCCGACGCTGAGGCTGAAAGTGTTTGTGTTATTAGGTGTAGTTTGCAAGATCAGATTTTCCGGGAATGGGCGAATATGATTACTAAGGCTGTGTTTGGTTCCCTGTTAGCGACATGCAAAAGCGCGTTTCACCGGAGTAAACGCAGTTTCCAGTTTTGTCGCTATGTTTGGCTGAGCTTCTCTCACGCGATTCTGCACCAGGACGCAAGTTCGAGTGGACGCAGCTTAGGCCAGCTTCTCCGTTGCGGGAAACGCAGTTTTGGTTGGATGAATCTTTGCTGAAATTCACTTTTCCCTTCATACCAATTGCCCCTTCACCTTCAATAGGCAACTGCGGTATGCTTCTCATCACTCTCTTTCCTTTTGATCCCTCCTTTTCTTCTGTTTTCCATTCCTCATTTTTTATCGATTTCCCTTTCTTCTCGATTCTCCCTGATTTTGTTTTAGAACTGAAAATTTACCCCTTGTTTCACCGTTGGTACTCAAATCGCGGCGGCGAGGACCTGACAAAGTGGCAAATCGCAACGGCGAGACCTGACAAAGCGGCAAATCGCGGCGGTGAGGATGGTCCTTGGGTATTCAATTTTGCCTACAATTAATCATCTTTGGTAAATTTTGACCCAATCTAATGGTTTTGAAGAGGAGAAATATGGAGTTCATTTTGGAGTAAATTCAATTGGAGTTTTATGCATGTATCCTTGGATTTTTGCTCTTCTGATGGTACCAGAAGCACTTATATAGTTAGCTAAGAGGAACGAACGTTAACACAGGATTGTTCAGGTGATGAGAATTAATTTAATTCTGCTAAAAATGCTCATTGCGTAAGAGAATCAAGTTATAATAAAACACACTCAAACAAAACAAACCAACTTGAAGTTTATGATCTCCAACTGTACCGTATTGTACTAATCCCCACCGACCAACATTTTCTTACAAATTTTCCACATTTGATTAGCGGCCAATATATATAGTATCTTCTTTAACTCTACACAATTTTCAAAAGTTACTCTGAGTTAGCATGAGTACAGTATTTATGGGCTGTCAACCAAATATTATTGGTGTACCATTACTGATGCTTTTCTTCTTTATTGGTGTAATACTTATGTTATTTGCTACCAACCTAATTATTGAGTTCAACTATACTTACCAACCAAATTTATGTTGGGCTTCTTTAGCCTTTGATCTTGTTGGGTTTCTTTACTTTCTTCAGTTGTTAGTTTCTAAATCTTGCTTTTGGTGTGAAGCTTGCTTTTGGTGTGGCTCATCTGTTGTTGGTGTGTGCCTAGGTAAGTTTTTACCTCTTCTCATAACAATTTAGTCCAAAAAGGCTTTTGTGAAGGGTCAGATTTCTTAATAGAGTTTAAGCTACTTGGGTTCATGTTACCCTTAACATTAATGATGTTAAATTTGTAGTCAATGTTACTTAACACTCTTTAATATTGGTATTGTTTGGTTTGTACTAGTTCAAAACTAGTGTAAATCTTTGTAGTATCATTGTTCTGCCTGTGCGCTGCAGGTGCAGCTGCATTTTGTAATGCTTGTTAGAATTATGTTGTGGTGTTATGATGCTGATTTTTCTGGTTGTCTTATCTGGAAATGGATATGCATTATCATATCTATATGATGCTAATTTTTGTATGAAATCTGCAATTGATTGTAACAACCATCAATATATGGGTCAAACTCTACTGCTAAAGTGTTAATGAATATGATGAAAATAAGTACTTACTTATTGCTTGTTGTGGATAGAAGCATGACATAGCTTTTAGTAAATTGTTGTTCTCAACCTTTCAACTATGTATGGGCCTAAAGAAGTAGTAGTAGCTTCCCTCTAGTTCATGTAACGAGATTCTTTGTGGGGAGAAACCAATTAGTGGTGCTGATCTGTATGTTCTTTCTTTTCTAAGTATTAAGTGGGTTTTGAATTGTGAAGTCTCCTTGTGTTTGTTCTGTTGTACAATTTGCCCATCAAATTTCTTCAAACATTTAATTCCAATGAAACAGATGATTAAGAATTGACAATATCTCTTGACATTTCTTTACTTTAAGTCTTTTATCTGTTTCATACATACTTATTTAATAAAAATAAACCATTGAATTTCTTAGGGGTTCAAGTAGTACATATTTGACTTTGTTTAAATGGCTATGCATTTCTTGGGGGTTGTCTAACTTGCCCTTAGCGTTAAATAAACCTTCACTTTGTTATAGGCTAATGCTACTTTCTCAAGTCTCATATTTGTGTACATGAATGTCCCTTTTCTTCCTGAATTGATGATTTGTGTGACATGTAGGATTGTCTTTATTTGTTATGGTTTGTGTGACATGTCCTTGATGAAGGAGGTTCTCAGATCATGTGTGCAATTTTTTTTTTATATTTGTAATTTACTTGTGCTATGTATATAGCAAAATGAGTACTGAGAAAACACCAAAAGCTTCTTGGGACGTTCAAGTGACTGGATATTTCGTCCAAGCATGCTTGGTTCAAGTGGCCAACGACGAGCGCCAAGGTACTAGCTTTACCAAGAAGGGGTGGATAGGAATTAAAAATCAATTTTAATGAGTTGAGTGGAAGGGACTATGACAAAATAAGTTGAAGAATAGGTATGATAATTTGAGAAAGGAGTGGCGAGCATGGTATGCTATATGTGGCAAAGAAACAGGTGTAGGATGGGATAATGTGAAGCACACTTTTGACGCCCCGGATGAGTGGTGGGAGAATAAGATCATGGTATGTAATGATGGTATTTGTGAAATTTACAACTCTGAAATTTATATTTAGTGTTTGCCGTTTTATAACTAGATTATTGGATATGCATGCAAAACCCCCTTTATAAAAAATTTAGGGAGAAAAGGTTGCCAACTAATGATGTTCAAGCATGCTAGGGCTGTATTTGTTGCATTGCGAGGTAAAGAGGAGAAAAGGTTGCATTGGCTTAAGGAGGCGGCATATAACCCCTTGCCATTTATGACTGCATAGGACTAGTAATGTGTTGTGGACTAGTTATGGTCTTGTTACGTACTCTCTTTATTGTGTAATGATTATGAATTTGTTATGTACTTTCTTTGTTGACATTTATGACTTCTCTATGTACTCTCTTTGTTATATATTTCATAAACTTTGCACAGAATTAGTTGGGCATAGTCTAAAGCCCACTAGGAGTATGGGGGTTGAGGAGATGGTTGGAATATTCCTAAACATTGTTGGTCATGGGGTAAGTAACAGATTGACTCAAGAAATGTTTCAACACTCAGTAGAGACTGTGAGTAGACATTTCCATAATGTACTAACCGCTTGCCTAAAGTTGTCAATTGCATACATTAGGCCACAAGATCATATGTTTCGAGATAGCAAAACAAAACTTCGAAATGATCGACGTTATTGGCCATTTTTCAAGAATGCAATAGGAGCAATTGATGGTACACATGTTCAATGTGTGGTTTCTCCTAGTGAACAAGCAAAATTTATTGGAAGAAAAGGTTATCCCACTCAAAATATAATAACTATATGTGATTGGAACATGTACTTTACTTTTGTGTTACCTGGATGGGAGGGCACTGCTCATGATGCTCGTGTTTTTTATTAAGCTGTCACAAATCCTACCATGAACTTCCTACATCCTCCTACTGGTGAGTTCCTTTGTATGGTTCTAAATAATTTTCTATTTTATAAGAAAAATCATCTTCACATTTTCTTATTTTCAGGTAAATATTAATTGGTAGATGCCAGATACCCAACATCAAATGGCTACCTTGGACCCTATAGATGTGAACGCTATCATCTTCTTGAATTTAGATGTCAATCTGGTTTTTCAAATCACAGTGAGGTATTTAACTATTATCTCTCAAGCTTGAGGTGCACAATAAAAAGAACATTTGGTGTTTGGAAGAATAGGTTTGTAATTTTACGAAAATGCCTAAGTTCAAAATTGAAACACAAGTTCAAATTGTTTGTGCAACAATGGCTATACATAACTTTATTAGGAGACATGCTGAGATGGATATTGATTTCAATCGCTATGAAGATGAGAACTTGGTTATTGAGAGAGATGGTCAAAATCATCATGGTGATGTTATCTTGGAGTCCTCCTCAGTTTTTAGCATATCTTCCTCACCAGAAATGAATCATATTCGAGACTCCATAAGAGATCAAATTGTAATGTTCAAGAACATTAACTAGTATTGTAGTTATTTTTGAAGTTGTATTGCACTATAATTTGTATTTCTTAGTGTACTTTTCAAATTATATTTTAAATTGATTCTTATTAATATAAAGTTTAAAAAATTGATTCAAGACTTCTATAATGATTAAAATATTCATACCCATTTTGGTCATTACATATAATCAAAATCAATTCTAATCAAAATTACCCAAACGAAATTCTGTTACAAAAATCAATTCTGGGTAAATGTATCCAAACCTAAATCACGTCACCTAAATCACGTTTACCAAACTCAATTCTGGCCTGATCCAATTTTTGACAGATCAAATTTTGGTCAGATCCAATTCTGCCAACATAAAAAGATTACAAATTAGTGCTGCATTATTTGGTTTGGGCAGTGTCATGTGTACTATAAAAAAGTTCTTAATGAAAAGTAATTAAGTTTTTTACCTGAGGGTTTTGTACTAGATCTCCTTTTATTAATTTTTTAATTAAGTATGTTATTTCTAGGTAAAATTTATAAATGTGTTAGGTAAGTATATAATATACCTAAGAATATTTTTAAATTTTATTTAATTTAAAAATTAAAAAAACTCAAAATAGAGAAAAAATTGATAGATTGTGGAAGAAGTGAGAAGTTACATTTATATTTCCCATGAGAATGTAAGACTCTCAACTCTTACCATGGGAATCAAATTGAAGGAAATTAAGGGAACCGTAGAAGTTATTTTATTCCCCAGAATGATTTATACCCAAGAATCATAATTTCCAATCTTGTAACAAACGCAGGAATGTTCATTTCCAACCTCTATATTTCCGGGAATGTCTTTTCAAACCTTGAAACAAACACGCCCTTAGGGTTTGGAAGAGACCAGACTCTTTATCTAAAAGTAAACTGACACTGGACTTTAGTGGGCTAGTAGGTTCCCATTAGAATTGAAATGGACTGGTCTGAAAACTTGCCGCATTTTAAAACCAAAAACTAAAAAGCCCAGTTTTTTTTTTTTTTCAGGTTAAATATACGTACATGTAATAAATAATGGAACTTATATACCACTAGATTTCGGGACATCTGTCTTATTTTTATTTGATTTGTAAGCTATTAATCATTTTAACTTTTTTTATTTTATTATTAATTGATTATTGTTTCTTTTACTATTTATAGTTAAGAATACTTATGAAATTGTGTTTTAGTACCTTAAAATAACCGTCAATAAGCCTTTAATTTAATATTAGAAACATTATCTTCAATACTTTCATTTATTAGTTAAAATTTATGTGTAGTTTCCTAAAAAATAAAATCTCACTTTAAAATTAATAAGACCCACATAAATTTTAACGAATAAAAGAGAGAATATTAGAAAAAGAGTGTTCAAGTGAGAGTATAATAACCTCCTTATATAAACAGCAAAGCGTTTCGAAATCATTTTTGTTGATGATTCATCCCCCATTTCCACCGTCACCCCGGCATATAACACGCCTCATCGTCGTTAAGGGCCTCCAGATAGACACGTGGCAAAATCCCATTTGTTCAATCATATTCACCAGCGTGTACGTGTGTCCCACAATACCTTCCATTCCCTCCGAACTTGCCGTACCTTAAAACAAAAAACTAAAAAACCCAGTTTTTTTTTCCCTCGAATCTAAAACACATAAAAAAAAAGTAGCGAACCCATTTTCCTCTGAAAGGAAAAATTCATATTCACCAAATTCGCCTTCCGATTTTGATCCTTTCGTCGTTAAGATTTAGGGTTCGATCTGCGGCAGAGAAACCATGCCGGAGATCGAACAGGCGGCGGAGGTGACCGCTCTGTTCGGGAAATACGAGCTGGGCAGGATCCTAGGCTGCGGCGCGTTCGCGAAGGTGCACTACGCGCGCAACGTGCAAACGGGTCAGAGCGTGGCGGTGAAGATCATCAACAAGAAGAAGCTCGCCGGAACGGGCCTCGCCAGCAACGTGAAGCGCGAGATCGCCATCATGAGCCGCCTCCACCACCCCCACATCGTGCGCCTCCACGAGGTCCTCGCCACTAAGACCAAGATCTTCTTCATCATGGACTTCGTTCGCGGCGGCGAGCTCTTCGCCAAGGTCTCCAAGGGCCGTTTCGGGGAGGATCTCAGCCGTCGATACTTCCACCAGCTGATCTCCGCCGTCGCTTACTGCCACACCCGCGGCGTCTTCCACCGCGACCTCAAGCCGGAGAATCTCCTCCTCGACGAGAACGGCGATTTAAAGGTCTCGGATTTCGGGCTGAGCGCTCTGAGGGACCAAGTCCGACCCGACGGGTTGCTCCATACCCTCTGCGGCACACCCGCTTACGTGGCGCCGGAGATTCTCGCGAAGAGAGGCTACGACGGCACCAAGGTGGACGTTTGGTCCTGCGGCGTCGTTTTGTTCGTTCTTGCAGCCGGGTACCTTCCCTTCAACGACCCGAATTTGATGGTAATGTACAGGAAGATCTACAACGGTGAATTCCGGTGCCCTCGGTGGATGTCGCCGGATCTGCGGCGGTTTCTGTCGCGGTTGCTTGACACCAACCCGGAGACCCGGATCACCGTCGACGGGATGACCCGGGATCCGTGGTTCAAGAAGGGATACAAGGAGATAAAGTTCCATGAGGAATACAGACCCGAACCCGGGTCCGGATCCGGGTCGGAGGTGGTGGACTTGAACGCGTTTGATATCCTAACGTTTTCATCGGGTCTGAACCTTTCGAGTTTGTTCGGGCAAATGAGCGGGGAGGAGAGGCTGGTGGTGAGCGGGACGCCGGAGAAGGTACTGGAGATGGCGGAGGAGGTGGGAGCGGCGGAGGGGATGGCGGTGAGGTGGAAGAAGGAATGTGGGGTGGAGCTGGAAGGGCTGAATGGTGATTTCGGGATTGGGATTGAGGTTTCCCGGTTGACGGCGGAGCTGGCGGTGGTTGAGGTTAAGCGGAGGGGCGTCGACGCCGTGGCCTTCAGTAATCTGTGGGACGAAAAGCTCAAGCCTCAGCTACTGGGTGGTGCAACGACGTCGTATCAGCAGGAAGAGGAACCGCAGTCACCAGTGTCGCAGGTTGCCAGTGATTAGATTCAAATGAAAATTCTCTCCGACACATTTTTTTTTTACCTTAAGAAAAAATGGGGTTTAATCTAAAAATGGAAACTCGAAGTCCAATTCAAACAAGCAAAATTGTACAAGAAGAAGAAAAAAACAAATATTTGTAAAATAAAAAAGAGAAAATATTGGATTGTTGTTGTTTCTGCCAAAAATGAAGATTGGTGGGTGGCGTAGGAAGGACATCTGCCAAAAATGTATTATTTGTGTATTTATGTTTTTTGATTTTGTATATTAATACATTAAAGAATAAAGGAGTATGTTTTTTTTTCTCATTTAGATTAATTTAAGTTTCTTTCATAAGTGAAAATGGAGCGAAAATGTAAATAAATAATAGTGTGAATGAAACTTAATTGTGTTTAGATTGTTTGTTGCTCACTCGTGCAAGCATCCCAACTTTTGGAAATAAGAAAAATTTAACAAAATAATTAATATTATTATCACATTGAGTGTGTTCCGATGCAAATTGAGTTCACGTGAAAACATGTTCATTCCAATTCAATCTAGAAAATCTCAAGCATTGATCCTTGCCACACTAACGTGTGCTTTTCCCTCCATTTTCCTCTTCATGGATTGGCTCATATAATCTCCATACCTGACTTTCTGGTAGAGTTTAGGGTTGTGAGCGTCTATCATATGATCAAAGGGCCCAACTTCCACATGATCCAGTGGGTAAAAAAAATATGAAGTAATTAACACACGTATAACTTGAAGTAATTAATTCTTCATGCAATCCAAGAAGAACATGCTTCTGCAATCCCATAAGAGTAGACAAACAACTCAGAATTTCCTCACCAACTCGTTGGACTTCATTGGAATATGCCTCAAGTATCTCCCTGCATTAGTATTTTTAGCACATGAATTCTATCAAGAGATTACAAGAAGTGTATGTAGTTTTAAATTGTCAGGAATACTTACTTGAATCTCTCTGGTGTTTTTGGCCAAAATTGAAGCTTTGCGGGGTTGGTGATTAAAATCAGTGCATCTGATTGGTCAAGAACCTGATCCTCAGAAACTACATAAGCATGCCCATAACCTTGTATGTCGTTTGAGGCCATTGCATACTTTTCCTTCTGTTCTATTGAAAGTTCAAAAAACTCTGATGCTACATCCTTCATTCTCTACACAAGTTCTTTTTGCACGCCATGATTCACTATCTGATTGTGTTACAATTTAGGTTGGGTCAAACTCTACCTCAAAAGCTAATTGTCATTCACGGTCTGCCCACGCTCAAAACAAGACATTTGGAGCATGAATGTTATCATTGAAATGCTCATATCTCATTGTGAAATATCTACCATAGGGGTCTGGTCAATGTCGGCAGACAAGTAAACAGATAATCCAATAAATTTAAATAGACTCTGATATTATATTAGAATTCGAGCCGACTCCAACTCTTCATTTTTTCAAAAGCAAAATTTAAGAGAAATACTTTTTTTGAAAACAAAAATGTACATGTACAAAACCCATTAAGAAGTCTTTACTTGAAAACCCGAAAGTTAACTCAAAGGTGACAATTATTCAACCACTCATAAGTTTTTCATTAGTTTTATCTTTAAAGAATGTGTGACTTAAACGTTTGGTGAAAACTAAAAGTCAAAAACTAATTTCTAATTTACAATTCATTGGTCATATGGATTACGTGAAAGAAACCCCACTCCTTGCATGCTACGTCAAGTTTTAATAATTCCTCAGTGTTTCCATTTGAGAGCAGGGCTAAATCAATGAGAGGGATCTCAATTCTCATATGAAAGGTGAGGCATGTAGTTGACTTTCTCTATTTCTTCAGCACTTCTTATGTATCTTTGAAGAACCTGCAAAGGATTCTTCTTCACCATTTCCTGAACATTGGGAACGGGTAAAGATGGAGCGAAAGAGGGTGCTTCTTCCTCCATCACAAATCACAATGACAAACTCATCATCTCATCTTGGCTTGGTTTGATTGTTAACCTTGAGATTTCAAAAATCTGGCACGGCGGATCACTAGCTATATTACAAGTAAAACCTTTTTGTACGCTAGAGAATGGAATCTTGGGCTTCCTTAAATTGAAGAACCTTCTACCTAGTCAAGTCAATGGAGATTAGTTTAGACTTTAGAGTCATTTAATTTTGTCTATATTACCATTATGCTTTGGAAGTTCCAAATTTATTGACATGTACAAAGTGAGCTGAGCAAAGAAAGACAAATATTGTGGAGTCTCGATAAAGTCTTCATGCCCCAAAATATTAATGAATGAAAGCAAACACTTACTAGATTGAATGAAAGCAAACACTTACTAGATTGAGTGATGATTCCTAGAAACGTGAATAGTGTCAAACATCAAACACCTCTTATTTGAAACGGTTAAAAACCGTCACAAAATTACATATTTGTAATTTTATGGTGGTATTTTTACAATTTTATGACGATTTTTTATCATTATAAAAAAAGTGTTTGGTGTTTAACACTATTCATATTCATATGTCTACCAATATGTTTTTTTTTTTTACTAGATTAGATGAATGCACTCATGTTTCTGTCTTGGTGATATTCCCCAAAGTGTCGCCAGAGTGCATGTTGGGTTGAAGGATTAGATTCAACCCACTCATGCCTAATAAGAAAGGGCATGCATTTAATGTAGGCTTAATAGCCACTTTGGTCCCCAAGTTTCACGATTTTGCATTCTTGGTCCCCCTTGTATTTTATTAGCACCCAGCATCCCTATAAGTTTACAAAAGTTGCAAAACAGGTTTCCGTTACCCTTCCGTCATGAAACTAACGTTTGTTGGGTAAAGTGGGACCCAGAAGGAGAGAGAAAGAGGCTGAAGGAGAGAGAATTTGAAGAACCTGCGTTCTTCTTCTTCTCCAACAAGGTTGTAATGTATCAATGGTACCACAGCCCTGAACAAATGGCGGTCACGGACGCACTCCTCCGGGAGAAGGCCAACTTCCGAAGCGTACGGGACCCACATGAACTACACATAAAGTTGCAAAATAATAAACAAAAGCAGTTACGCGAAATCTATCAATCGAATCATAGATACAACTTACAATGGTTTCCTTCAACATGTCTAGTTTGGTCCTGTACGACCATATTGGAAACATTTCAACCTTCGGTTTTTGGATCCACCTACAACAATAATAATATAACAAGTGTCATTTCTAATGGATAACTAGAGCATATAGGGTATAAACAGTGCATTAATAATATCATACCTTCCACCGAGCGGTGCTCCGGGTTGAAGCGGTGGTAAGACTTTCGGCCCAAGACTAGGAATCCTGGCCCATGCCCATAGCTGAAGTAGCAAAGTGCACCCAATGAGGTCAGCTCGCTTATAGTCAGTAGCCTTGCACAATGAATTGTACAAGTGGGCTAGCAAGGCCGCACCCCAGCTGATGTACCGGCCTCATCCAGGTCTCGCAACAATAGAAGATAAGATAGTTGTACCTCAACGCCTGAACTATCCGTCAATAAGAAACCTCCCATCATGCGAAGAATGTAGGCCCGTGCAAACTGCTCTAGCCAGAGCGGGCCATGGCCTTCATTCACATTGTTGAAGTTCGCACTCAGCCACCTCATCTTCAACCGGTTCCCGTTCAAGTCCGCGTCTGTCACTGCTTTGCCAAGGAGTTCCAGGATCACCTCCTTCCAATCCATGCGCTGAGTCTCCCCGGTGACTGCATGGCCATCAATCCCCAAGCCTAGTTGGAGTGCGACGTCCTCCAGAGTAATTGTTGCTTCACCAACGGGAAGGTGAAACGTGTGCGTCTCCGGTCTCCACCGCTCCACAAGCGCAGATAGAAGATGGTGGTCCGCCATCACATCACCCACCAGCGCACACTGATAAAAACCCGCCCGATGTAGGTGGCCAACTATTTCTTGCGGGACTTGGATGAGGATTTGGCCTTCTACCTGCTTCGAGTCACGTGCCCTCCTCACCTTCAATATCCGGTCTTCGACATTCCCACTCCACACCAGTTCCGAAACATGTACTGCTTGTTGGGTTAGAAGAGAAGGATTAAGGGGTCCGGGGTTGATCACATTTTCATCCCCCATAGTTAACATAACAAAAATATTTAAAATAGTGAGAGGGAGGGAGTAGAAGAGGAGTTTTTTGAATATGAGGGGAAGGGATGAGTGAATGTGAGGGGTTGGGAGGGGTTAGAATGGGTTTAAATAGGGTAAATGAGGGTTGGAAAAGGGTGAGGGGCGTGGGTGGGGTGGGGAATCCGGAGTAGTCAAATGCATGGGGAAGGGGTGGGGCAGGTCTTGGGCAGCGTGAACCACCCCATGCAGCCAATGGGGTGGAAGACGCCTTGGATAAGGCATGTCATGAAACGCCTTACTTTAGGCGTGTCATGTTATGCAATAGTCTGGGCGTTTCTTTCTCGTGTTCTGTGCCCCTGTCTCCCACATCCCATCAGCCCAGTAAGATTCTGATTCTGATTCTTTTGTCCTATACACAAAACGCCTTAGATAAACCTACACATGAAACTTCTTAATTTTTTCACAACATGACAAGTTTTAATCAAACCCAAACCTACAAACTACCCCGCATTGTCAAATAATTTAACATCAACCACAATCTAATAATAATTTTTTTTTTTACAATATTCAAAAAAAAAAAACTCCTGTATTTTCATTTTTCCCCTTATCCCTCTTTGGAACCTTTGATTCTTTCCTCTTCTCTTGGTTCAACTCACCGTCATTGATTTGCGGTGTCGTCTCCCTTCTCCGAGCGAAGACCCACCACTTGGAGCGCAGTCAACATACGAGCCAACACCGTCAGATCTCATTGCTACGATTTCTCCGCACCTGGTTCAAGTGATTCACTCTACTTCGTCCAAAGCGCCTGCACCCGTAGTGAATATTCCTTTAAAAACATATAGAAAAAAGTAAATTCGATTGCAAATAAAAAAAATGGATAAAGCTTCTTACTTTATCAGTGAATGACGTACTTACGAAAGACTCAACAAGTTAAAGCTTCAAAATAACAATTCAAATGGGAAAGTAGAGGCTGTGACCAAATCAATGAACTATGTGATTAATAACTTGTATCTTCAAAATCTCTTCTCTAATCATGTCTAGCCCCCTCAACAGACCACAAATTGTAACAAAGAGGATGAGAATCTCATTTCAGTGCTTCCCCCTCTTCATTCCTGTCATGAGATAATGGTGGAGAGGAAAAACAATGGTCAAACTGGTGTGGTGGAGGTGGATGCGAGCAGTTGCTTTCGGGTGGAAGGAAAACGGAGGAAAGGTGGGGCTCAAGCACGACCTCCATCGACGGTTGTTACAACCACATAATCGTAGGAGAAGGTGAAAGAAGGTTCTAACAGAAGTAGTGGAGGGAGAAATAGAAAAATGCATTATTGTAAAAGCAGCTTTAAAATGAGCTAAATGTGCATCATTCATTTTTTAAGAATTTATCTAATGGTTGTTATTTAACTGAACCACACTAAATAAAACCATGTAAGTGACACTGCAAATGACATTTTTAATTTTAGTCATGCGCTAAGTGCATATCTTAGGCTTAAAAATAGTTCAAGTTTTTGTTAAACCGTTTACCGGCTCTCTTTTTACCCGGTTCTTCGACCATATCGGCCCGGTCACGGTCACGGTCACGAGCCCGGTTCCTGGTCTAACCGGATGAACCGGCCGGTCCGGTTTTCAGAACCATGGTTGTAACCTAAGCCTAGGTTCCACCGTTCCAGAATCACTGCGTTCATAGCGACAATGCTCCGTTCTCACAAATTCACAGAAAGTTATTAGCTTTCGAACTTCATTTTTCGCTTAAGCCATTCCACGGCGAGGTCAAGTAGCTCTCTCTCTCTCTCTCTCTCTCTCTCCCTCCTTTTAAACCCTTCATTTTCAGGTACCTCTGACCCTGTACCTTTGTTGCACACAAAAACTCATGTTGGGTGTTCTTGCTTTTGTGGCGTTTTGAGATTGTTGGGGAAGCGCAAGAGAGTGTGTGTAACAACACCGGGGCAGAATGGCCACTGAGGCAAGTTTAAGGGAGAGGCTTAAAAAGAGACCTAAACTTGTAGTGAACACTTCTATCAGAGCTAGAAAGGGTGAAAAATCTTTTGACAAGGATGGGGTTCGTTATAGAGAAAATGGGTCTAAGTGGAAGTTGAAGAAAAGGGTAAAATCTGAAGGAGTGCAATCAGGGGGAGAATGGAGGAGTGAAAGGGTGTTTGGTGAGAGAGAAAAGTTCAGAACTTTGGATTCTTCTGGGAGGAATAGGAGGGTATATGCTAAGGAAGGAATGGGAGGAGAAAATGGAAAGAAAACTGTGTTCAAGAAAAGGGAGAAG
Organism: Acmispon strigosus; assembly: GCA_030819835.1. Classification (NCBI taxonomy): domain Eukaryota; kingdom Viridiplantae; phylum Streptophyta; class Magnoliopsida; order Fabales; family Fabaceae; genus Acmispon; species Acmispon strigosus. The sequence goes on from JAUAMA010000007.1 coordinate 37,607,543, forward strand.
CAGGTTAAAGATGAACCTGTTGGTGGAAAAACAAACCAGCGTACAATGTGGGTTGCTGATAAATCAAGGAATACTGGCTCCAAAACCAAGCATTCTACTCCCTTTGTGAAGGGGAACAAGGAAAGTGTTGAGTTGGCTACTGCTAAGCATAAAACCAAGGCAAGGGATTTGGGTAGAGTGGAATTTATTGGGACAGATGATGATCATGGAAGTTGTTTAGTGAAGAAAAATAGAGAAAAGAGGACTGAATTTAGCAAAGGGAAAACCCATGAAGTTGAATCTCCTTCAAGTTCTGCTAAGAAGAAAAATGACAGAGATAAAGCAGGGTTGGAAGATGATGCCGAGAGGCAAGATGGTCGCCCAAGGAGCAAGAAAAGGGTAAAAATGAGGATTGATCCACATGACATCTCAAACAAGAGACTAGATGATGTCATTGATATTAATGGTAGATAATTTTTCTTCTTCTCTCTGCATAATCATATGTGCTGTTTGGCCTTTCTAGTTTATGTGTTACTATGCTAATATTTACCTTAGGAAATAGGAACTGAAAAAGCTATTCTGTAATGATACTAGTGATACGGAGAAATTTGCTAATGATTATACATTTTTGATCAATATATGTTTTAATTCCAAATAATCCAATAGTATTAGTAATCCTGCACCCTTATCTATGATATATATGATTAAGATGTGCTGTCTATGAGCTGAGTTTTAGAGCTGAACTGAGATAATGGCTTAGAAGATAAAAACGAATTGTGAAATTCTGAATTTTTGTCTTAAATTTCCAACCCTGCTGGGCACAATTTAAAAATGTGTTAAATAATATGAGTACATGAACAAATCACTGCTCAAATAAACTTTTATAGTTAGTATTTGCTAAGAGTGGTGTTATTTATACCATCTTTTTCCTTTCTCATGAGCACAAATAGCAACGTCGGAATTTCAATGGAACAACTGACTTTTTCTGTAGTTCGTACTATATAGATTTTACACTACAGTCTGCATCTAACATTTCTGTATTAAGAAAAGATAAATATTGAGTTTATTATGGATTAAACTAAATCACATTTGTAGAGTTGCACTAAGACTAAAAACACTATTTTTGGGATTTATGGGTGTGAATGAACCAATTATACCTTTTCTAGATGAGGTTGATGGTTGAGACCGAACGCTTAACATCTGCTTTGTGTATTCTCTTCAGTTTTTGTTTAAAAGTTAATTATAGGATGCAGAAGAAGAGGAGCTGTTCACCTAAGGGATAGAAACACCAGAAATTGTCTTTGCCTGAAGCCCTGAACATTTTGTTTTCTGTTTAAAGTTCACTTGAAGATATTTTTCCTTATTGTTTGTGTGTGACACACCAGAAAATGCTTGTTGTTTCTCTTGAATGTGATGTTTCTTATGGTTCACTGAATACCTCGAGGACTTCCCTTTGATTCCCTAAGTTAATTTCAGGAAGTACAGAAAAGAAGAAAGACGATTCTGAGAAAGAGCCCAAAATGTCGTGGAACGCCCAGTTCCGTGCAATACAGCCTAGCCCTTCAATACTGTCCTTTGTGGAGAATAATGTAATTTGTATGAACAGGGAGTTTTGATTGTTTTTTTACTATGCTTTTCCACTGAAGTTATTATGATTCCTTGTCTTGTTATTATTATTCGCAGCTGTTGGGCAAGAGACGACTGATTGACATAAAAAGGGCAGGCTACAATATTGATCTTTCTGCACCATTAGATAATATTCCCTTCTCTAGCAGTTCAGAAAGAGAGAGGATTGAAGAAAATGTATGTTGTTGTTTAATGCATTTGAAAACAATTGTTTATACTTTTAAAGTAAAAAACTATTCATTTCAGATATTCTTGCTTCTCCTCTGTTAATGTTGTGATGTTATGTTCTGTTAACCGGAGACAGGCTTTTAAGAACAAATTGGAGTTTTTTGCTGCTGCGAAGGTGTCATCGTCATTTCCACCTCCTGACCTTCCAGAGATTGCATTTGCTGGTAGGATTTTAAACCACTGTCATCTCTTCCATTTTTTTGTCACCTTGTTTTCTTGGTTTACTTTAATTATTATTGTATTATGGCACTGTTGCATTTATTTGGTTGAGGTGTGATACTTGACAATTTTTATCTTGTTTCTGGTTTTATTATGATAGCTGTTTTAAACCTGTTATCCAAAAGTTAATGTTTGTAAATTGGATTAATATTGTTGAGACCCGGTCCAATGGGACTACATCAGTGTTGTCAAATAGCGGATATCGCGGCACTATAGCGTAGCGCTTTAAGGGCTCACCGCTATCCGCTATTTTCTGTTATGAGGGCTTGACATAGAGGATTTTTGGCTTTCCGCTATTTTCCAGGATCCGCGATTGACAACACTGGACTACATGCATCTGATCCTCCCCAAACCCACAATGACCCACAATGATGAGAGCCTCATACAGTAGGCTACCCTTTTTATTGTCGTCTTCGTTATAAGAAGAGGCTTTTCCTACTGTAGTCAAGTCATTGTGATGCAGGATATCTTGTATAACAACTCTTACGAGAGTCCTATTAGGGGCTATGAATTGAACAGACTGTAATTTTTGGGGATTGACATGAATTCAATCAAACTTTTATCTGAAAGGTTTAGGGTTGTTTTTGTTATTGTCTTTGTTAAGACGTATGATCTAGTGAATAAATCTGGGTAGAACTTAGAATCCAGGGTAGATATTATTGCACTTACTTAGAGAAACAAATGAAAAGATATTCTTCTGATTGTGTTCTCTGATTTGGTTATCAGGAAGGTCAAATGTCGGGAAGTCATCCCTTCTTAATGCACTCACTCGACAATGGGGAGTTGTACGGACATCAGACAAGCCTGGCCTTACACAGGTATACTAGGTTCTTAAAAGTTGGCACATGTAAGTTCAACAGTTGAAGTGGATACAGAGTAACAAATGATAAATTTCTCTGCAGACTATTAACTTCTTCAAATTGGGACCAAAGCTTTCCTTGGTTGATTTGCCAGGATATGGTTTTGCATATGCAAAAGAAGAAGTGAAAGATGCTTGGGAGGAGCTTGTAAGTGTGCAGATTATATTTGATCTCTTAGTGGTCTGTTGTTTCTTTAAAAAAAATTGTTTAGCGTCTAAAGTATCATCATATGACATATCATAGGTTCTAGTGTTCCAATGCTTCAAGGTTACTTGTAAATTTAATGCATAATCAGTAGTTTGTTTGATTAAAACATAATTTGGCATCAAAAATTGGTTCTTGACTCTTGACTTACCGATTCCTGACTGGTGAACTAGCGGGACAAGAAAGAAGCCTTTGGGGAAGGGGGGACATTGATTCAGTTTTGGGTCTGTGTATTAACATGTCAAGACAAAAATAATTATTGTCACTGATTTCGCGTGCACCAAACCAATTCAATTATCTCCTAGAGTTCAATTTCTTTTGCTAGTATGCCGCTTCCAGTCTCTTACACTTAAAGATGCCACGAAGATGACTGAAATCATGTTAGATACTTTTTTGTTCTGTTTTTTAAACGAATAATGAATTTAATTAAGACAGAATAAATCACTTAAAAGTTTAGACGGTAAACAATTCTCTTTGACGTAAGAGCAAAACATGATTATATAAACTTTGGAACCGGCCAAGTCTTTGAAACACAGTATGATGTAAGGTTCACCACAAAAATATATATATATATATATAAATCATGCTGGATACTAAGAGTTCTTTCTTTTCATTCACTAATTGAAAAATAGTACCTAATCTCTATGCAAAAAGTAGGTGATTAAGCTTTCCTGGCCACTAAAGAATAATTAAAATCTTAATTGTTGTTTTTCAGTACGAAAACTTTATATTATTGCCATCATTGCATTTGATCCATGCAATGGACTCTAGTTAAAGCTTTGTTGTTAGTTGTTTTGCTAACAAAAACTAAGATTTTAATATATTCATTATTAGCCAGGACCATTAGATCACCCACTTTTTGCATCAAGAATTAGGTACCTATTTTTTCATTTAGTGAATGAAAAGAAATAACTCTTAGTATCTAGCATGATATCTATATAATATTTTGTATGGTGAACTTTACATCATACTAAGTTTCACTACATGATATGCGTTTTTTACTTTTCTTTTCTGGCTTCACTGTGGGATGGTGTTTTTTACTTTTCTTTTCTGGCTTCACTGTGGGATGGTCTATGGGGTCATATGTATTGGCATTTTCCTCATATTTTGTTGTTTACATGTCCATAGATTGGATTTGGGGCTGCCTTATATTCATAGTAGTCAATAGCACGCTATAGCAGCTCCCTGCCGCTATTGAGATGAAATAGTGACGCTCCTCACAATAGCGGCCGTCAGCGTGAATAGCGGCAGATCGCGGGAAATAGCGGCGCTATATGGACGAAGGGCAAAATGACTCAAGCTCCTTCGGTTTTAAACTGCTGGGGAACCTTTTTAGGGGCATTTTAGGACTTTCTAGGGCCATTTTAGGTCAAACTTGAAAGAATGAAGCTTCATTCAGAATTGCAAATCGCGCCGTCTCTGCCCTCTTCTCACTACTTCTCACTTTGCCCTCTCACCTTGGAGCTCCGATGACCACCCCCATTCTCCGGCGACTACCCTTCACCGGCGACCACCCTTCATGTTTTGTTACTTTAAAAGCCTTAGAGGCTTGAATTTCTTTCTAGTTTTTACCTTGCTTTTGAGTGGTTTTTAGTTGTGTTATTGTTCAAGGCTTATGACTTTTATTGCTATTATGAATGTTATGAATTTTAGGTAATATTTGTCATTTTTGGTATTTATAGTATTAAACTATTAATTATATATAAAATACCTGAATAGCGGCCATCCCGCTATGCACTATCCCACTTTCGGGGCAGACCGCTACGCCCCGCTATCCGGGATTGACTACTATGCTTATATTATAAGCACTTATGACTCGTGTTTCTGAAAATCCTCTAATTGTAGGTGAAGGAGTATGTTTCCACAAGAGAGAGTCTCAAACGAGTATGCCTTCTGATTGATACAAAATGGGGTATGAAACCAAGAGATCATGAACTAATTGAATTAATGGAGAGGTAATTTGTGCCATGCATATTTTCTTTTTTACATTGGGCAATTTACATATATAACTATTTCTTAATATTGTAATCATACATACTCAAAAAGGGGTTTGTCATGCACCTAAATCTATTTGATAAGTGATATCAACTTGCAGATCAAAAACTAAATACCAGATAGTATTAACTAAGACAGACGTGGTTTTCCCAATTGACGTGGCAAGGCGTGCCATGCAAATTGAAGAGGTGAATATTTACCATCCGAGTTGACCTTTTGTTTGAAAATAAATGTTCATATTTGGAGATTAACAAAGTTTCTGCATGCTTGGTCAGAGTCTACTGCAAAACAAGTCTGTTATTCAGCCTCTGGTAAACTGATTCTTTTGCTTGATTTGTTCATACTTCTTTTTTTCCCACTTTCATTGACATTAAGTTGATAGTAAGCCCTGTTTTCTGCATTGTGGTAATTGCAGATGATGGTAAGCTCGAAATCTGGAGCAGGCATCCGAAGCTTGAGAACAGTTCTAGCCAACATAGCTCGATTTGCCATAAAATAAATGTAGTGAGGTGGTTTTATTTATTATTGCTTGATTTTGTTTTATTGGTAAAACCAAGTATTAGAGGGCACTGTTTTTTTCTACTGTAAAAGGAACTACTTTTACAATGAGTACACTTGGTAAGATCCCATATTCTGGAAAAAATCTGTTTTGTTACACTTTTGTGGGTTGAGACTTGAGAGGCTATCTGCAATGATGTCTTGATGGAAGCTAAGACCTTCCTCCAAAACCTTACCTAACCAGTACATGCTGATTGGTTCTAAGAATTGATCTAGCCCATGAAAGAGCATGTTAGGCGAATGTTAAAGTTAAATAATGGATGCTGACAAGGTTATTGGGTGGGTGGTGCAACAATAAAAAAATGTGACACTAGTTATTAGGGGCAACATTTGTGCCTTCACCGATCATATTTTTTTTTGTTACTGCATGTTTTGAAGGGTCAGACTAGGGTGGGGCCATTTAAATTTTGGTCCACCGGTGCATCCAAGGGTATTTTTGACAATGTTCTCTCCCCTCCCCCTACCCTCTCCCTCCCACCCGCATCCCAACCATCGGTCCCCCACCACTGCCAACCCTTCTCCACCATCGCTGCCTCCATCGACACCAAGCTTCAACTAGATCTGCATAAAAATAAGAGGATAAAGCTCTCGACCGTCTCTAAGAACCACTTCTAAAAGATTTGCCCTTCAATCTCACGTCCTTGAAGTCCATTCCCAGAAACGCCATTGTCCTTGGTTGTAAAAGCTTCAATTTTTAATGTCATGGAAACTAACGGAAAGAAACTAGTGATGAAAGGTGCCAATAGAACTAGTGGAGGGTTCTTCAGTAGAGCACCTCAGGTGACGAGAACGAAGGCTTTGGTGGAGCAAACAAGGGTGGTGGATGTTCCTCTTGGACGACTTGAAGCCTCAGTGGCACCATGTGCTCATCGCCGTGGATGTTGGCTTCGGAGGGTGGAGCACTTGGAAGTGGGAGGGGGAAGGAGGGAGAGAAGGGGGCAAGGGAAGGGGCAGAGTAGGGAAGGAGGATTTGTCAGTTTACATTTTTACCATTTTATCATCCATGCAATTCTAATCATCCAATTAAAAAATATTTCGAGATTTCCAGATCTAATTGTGTTTGATTATTGTTCACCGAAAATTTTCACCCTAGTTTGACCCTATTTTACAGTTGATTCTAAATGCATGATCAATATAATGATAAACTTCTGTGAGTAACTTCTGAGTTTAAAAATTAATTAATAATTTTTTCCCACTGATAAAACATAATAATAAAAAAGTAGAAATGTTTAACTGTTTTAAAATAACATTGAAATTATCCAAAATAAAATAACATTGAAATTTGCTTTAGTTCGTGCTTTTCCAGGCCTTGCTCTATTGCTGTTGTAGATTTTTTATATCTGAGACGGCACAGAGGCACTGACATTTTTGTTTTGGTACCTAATTTTAAGTGGCGTTGTAAGAAGTTATTGGTTCGGGTTTGTAAGAGAAAAATGATTCATAAACATATAAATTGTACGGACACTTATAAATATTTTTATTTTTTTCTTTATTTTTTTTTATTACATCATTATATTACATTTACAACTGATTTATCTTCTTTTATTTTCTTTCTTTTGGGTGTCTACAGAATCATAACTCTCTTAAAAGCGCATCTCCGCCAACTGGCGTTTTTATCACTGCATTTCTTTTTTTTTTGGTACAGGCATTTCCTTTTGTTATTAACTCAAATATATTTTTTAAGACGACATGACTTGGTCAAAAAGAACGTGCGCATGCATGCTTTTTATTTATATATAATATACGACCTGAAATAGTTTCACCATATATGGACACTTAACCAACCACTCCCACCTAATTATAGGGTTCTATTTATTATATTATATTTCTGGAGTGGGTCTAGAGGATAAGCAATTAATTGATATATTTTCTCACTAGTATTTGATTCTGTCTATTAATTATTTTATAGGTCAATGTTTTAAGGGTTATTTGCACTCCCTTCCGTAAGGTTTCTCGAATTTGCATTGAATTCCTAACCGACCAGTGGTGGAGGGAGAACTTTAAGATGGGAGGTGCCAACATAAACCAACATAGTTATTTTATAAAAAATTGCAAAGTGAGTGAAACCAACAAATAAATTTATACTATCATTTTCAAAAAAATTGTAAATAATGAGAATGATCATGGCATAGCCATGTCTCCCCCTCCGCCACTGCTCTGACTAGTAGTATAAAACGATTTTTATTATATTAGGGACATTTTACTGATCTTATGAGATTTACTATTATTCTACTAACATCTTTTAAAATATATCATTATAACACTTTGTATCTTTTTAGGAAAATGATTTATCCTCTTACTAATCCTCATACAAATCTACATACACACTAAATGAAGTAAAAAGTTATTGCATTTGGTATCTTGAAAGTGTAGAAAACATTTAGTTCTTTCTCTATTTAATCTGTATGATGATTTGTAGGAGGATGATGTATGATGATATAGCAAGACTATTTTTTATTATTTTAATGTATGAAAGAGCAAAGATTACTGTATTTTATAAAATAGAGTGTATTTTAATGTAATAATGAGATGAATTTAGCCTAATTTGCAATTTGAGCTCCGGTACAAACATTATAAATTTAACATTTTTTAGCAATTACTTTAAAAAATATATATAAAGAAAACTATATTTTAGAATTTAATTGTATTTTATAAAATTTTCGGGTATAGTCCTTATTTTAGATATAGAAGGAGAAAAAAAGGAATGCTCAAAAGTAAATGATGTAAATGATATGGATGTTACTTAGAGCTGTTAATATGGGTTCCAACCTGCAGGCTAGTTCGGCCCAACCCGGTTCGTAAGCGGGTTGGGTTGATTAAATCACAACCTGTTTAGAATATGAGTTATAGCAACTTGGCTCGTTTAACCCGCGGGTTAAACGGGTCAGCCCGCGGGTTGGGCAATAAAAAAAAAAAATTGGCTGATTTTCTTCCATCTTGGGTTGGGCCACTAAGTGTCAAGTGAAGTGAGTCTGCAAAGAGAGTGATTTTCTTGCATCTTGGGTAGGGTTCTTGATTCTAATTGTCAAACCATTGGACAATGAGTACATTGACATTCTTGTTTGTTTAAGACTTGAATGGTTGTTAAAAACTTATTTTGTTCATATTGTTATTAAACTATGTTACATTTGGAGTGATTGTGTAATTGTGCTTGTATTGTTATTAAACAATGTTGGATGTGGATTTATTATTTTGTCAAATTATGTTAGATTTGCACTGGTTGTGTTTGTATTGGAATTCAACTATATTGGATGTGAATGACTGGGAGTTTGAACTTGAATTTAGATATGCACAAAGTGTATGGTGCAATAGTGTTATGATCTTTGATTAGTAGATTTGGCAAAATGCATGTTAGTTTTTTTTTAATATGAATTTTTATTACTTTTTCAATATTTTGTACTTGAATTCCTCAATTTTTAGATTTTTTACTTTTCTACTGCCTAAGCGAGCCAGCCCGCAAGCCGGGTTGGGTTCATATTTTCTTGGGTCGTTTAGAAACAGATTGCTCTAACTCAACCCGTATTGAACCCAACCCGTGACGGGCCAGCCCATATGGGCCGAACTGACCCGTATTGACAGCTCTATTGTCATTACAATAAGTAAATAAACCAATTATAGCTCCGAATTCTCTTATCCAAATAAAACCTAACTAGTATCTTAGCTTGTGTAAAGAATACGCGGAGGTAGGGGTGGCAATATGGGCTGGCGGGACGGGCCAGCCCGACCCGTCAAAAGCCCACCAAAATGCGGGGCTTCCCATACTTGGATCTTCCCTGCTTCCCTAAAGGAATATTATCCCTTTTTCATGGTAAAAAAGAGGCATTCATCTCCTTTTTCATGGGCTGATAAGATATCAGAATTGAGGAGTGATTCAACGAAAACTTACCAATTCGCAACGGAGAGGAGAGCACAGCGTTTGCGAGATTCAGTGGTGGAGAGGAGAGAGCGGTGGAGAAGAGGAGAGCGCGGTGGCGGAGAGGAGAGCGCGGTGGAGAAGAGGAGAGCGCGGTGGAGGAGAGGAGAGCACCGCGAAGGAGAGGAGAGTGTCGCGGTGGAGGAGAGGAGAGCGTCGCGGTTGAGGAGACGAGAGCGCCGCGGTTGAGGAGACGAGAGCGCCGCGGTGGAGGAGGAAAGAGCGTCGCGGAGGATAGGAGAGCGCCGCAGTGGAGGAGAGGAGAGCGCGGTGGTCGGTGGAGGAGAGAGGAGAGCGCGAAGCGGCGGACTGAAGTCTGTAGAAACCCAAACCTTCACTTTGGAAACCCTCGTCCCTCACACTGAAGTCTGTAGTAGTGTACTGATTTCTTTTCAATTTTCATTTTTTTCTCTTTAGTTAAATCTAAAAAAAAGCAAATAAAAAAATAAGTGGCCCAGCGGGTTGGCCCACCAAAGCCCGCAAAAAATGAGTTTCTAAAGTGGATTATAAGTGAGTATTTTGACTGAAAATCCCAACCTACAAAAAATGGCGGGCCCAACGGGTCGGCCCAACGGGCCTAGCCCATATTGCCACCCCCTAGCGGAGGGGGACATCTAGCCCCCAAATACTATTAGTTTTCTTCAATTAAGGTGCAGAATAAAATTACTTAAATAAGAAATTTGCTAATTAATGCTAAAAAATTATCTGTCAGTATTAGGAATATGAGTTGGCATAAGATACTCATTTCCATTTTCAAACTTATGGTTATGGCAAAACAAACTTTCAGCATCATAAACATTTCATTTCTATGAAGAATTTGACTAAATTTCATTTTGAAGGAAGCCACCAACCACATGTGACTTTTTCTATTGGGTGCCCACTAAGCCTCCTCAAAGTAATTCTTAATTCTAATTTCAACAGAAGCATTTTTTAAAGGGGCATTCTCAATGTTAATCCCCCTTTGATTTCTGGGTTGTGCCCCACACATTTCTCAATCACATTCTCAAAAGAAGAAGGGATTGAGAAAAACCCAGAAAAAAGAAGAAGAAGAAGAATCATCATCAATTCACCATGTGTCCTCTGAGGCTCATTCTGATTTTCTTGTCCGCAACCCTCGCCGGTTTCTTCGTTCTCAGAAACATCCGTGCTCAGCCTCAGGTCGACGACGATGACAGCGCTGTTTCTACCCTTCCGGCGAATCCCAAAATCCCAGATTCTTCAAACGCTTCCGCAAATGGAAATTCCAAGGTTGACCCGTTTAACCCTTTTGCTTCAATTTTCATAAAAATGTTCTCTCTTTTTTTGTTTTTTGGATTCTCTATCTAAACCCTAAATTCGTGGATTCAGGTTAGGGCTGCAATAGAATCTGGATTCTGGACCTTCGTGGACATGGCCAGTGGGCGTTATCTTTGGAGGCACATGGCCTCATCCTCTGCAAAGCGTTCCAACTGATCTGATGATGTGTTTTCTGTGGTTGTATGTTACCCTTATTCAGAATCATGATCTTCGTTGTAGACCCATTTGGGTCATTGGTTTATCATTGCCTCTAATGTTGTAATTTTAGGGCCAATTTGGACTCGCTGTATCATAGCTGTTGTTCATAGTATTGTTGTTTTTGGTGCTGGTTTTGAATGATGAAACTCATATATAACAATAAAAATAGTAATACTAATGCCTATTTTCTTAATATTTCATTATAGTATATGGAGTGTGTTTGTGTGCTCTTTTGCTGTTTCTGTTCTGGATTGCTGAGTTGCTTCTTGTTTTCATGTAAAATTGTAAAATTTCAGTGTAGTTTTTCCATGGCATACTTGCTTCTTCTCAGTTGGGGCAGAGCAGAAGATTTTTTGTAAGTTTCGTAGCTTCTTAGCATGCTGTTAATAATAATGCTCTTATCTTGTTGGAGTCAATGAGATTGAGTTGTAGGCTTTGTCATTGTTTAGAAGCATCAAGTATCCGATATTGATGCAGGAATAGCTAAATAGTGTCTTGTTGCATTTTTTATGGTCAAGACTTTTTTGGGACCAGCATGGCAATCCAAATATAATGTGGGCAGGATAGACTAGGATTTTATGATAGACTAATGATGGAAACAGGGTTGTCAATAGCGCGCTATGGTGGTGCTATAACCGTAGCGCTGTAGCGGTGCAGTTCAGTTAGCAGCTGTTGCGGCTGCTAAAGCAGAGGAAATAGCAGCCATGGCAGTGCTATTTGGTGGAATTGATTAAAATCCAAAAACGACCCACAAAAAGTTCATGTTAGGGCATTTTGGGGAGGTATTTCAGGGCTTTTGCTTCGGAAACCTACTGAAAATGGTCTAGTTTGAGGAAGTGATGTAGAACTTTCATGTTTTTAGGCAGTTTAGTTAAGGAAATAGAGACTTAAACCTTGTGGGTACCTGGACTTTTGTTGGTACTAGTATGTTTTGTTTAAGACACCTATGACTTTTTAATGTTAATTATGAGTGCCATCAATTTTGAGTATTTTTTATCATTTATATGTATCTAGTTATATTATATAAACTATACAAAAAATTCAGCATAGCAGTCATCTATGCCACTAGCAATTTTGTGGTCGGCCGCTACGCGCAACTATCCGAGATTGACAACCCTGGATGGAAAATTGGTGGATTAAATGGTTACTAAATGTACTGTTGTGTTGTACACTTATGCTTTGTAGTATGTGGTTCACTAGTAATAATAGATTAATGATAGGGAACCAAGCTGGTGGCTGTTGGGTGCTCTAAACAGCACGTTGAAAGAAGTATTTTGGGATGCTGATAGGTTCTAAGGTATTAAGGAAGAACAAATTAGTTTCTGAAAAAGGAACTTCTGATGATGTATGGTATGGAGAAGGAAACTATCCATAGTAAATCTGTTGATGGCTAAATAGAAGATAAGCCTAGAATCACAGGTTCTCAAATTCTTCGTGAAACTGATAGCTGCTTGAAAACGCCAATATATTTGTAAAAGTAAACTAACTTATTCTACAAGAATTTGGAATGGATTCAGTCCAGTGAAAATTTAACTTTCTACAAACCTTATTATGTGCTTGAAATTTCCAATGTAAATTTGTCTTTAGAGAGAATTAGCTTTCTCGGAATTGATATGGTAGAATTCATGTCGTATATATTAGCTTCATGTTTTGTTTGATGATATTCCTGAAAAGTGCAGTGAGTTGTTTGTTTGATGTGATTAGCCAAACTCACTTTTAGGAAGGGAATACGAGTGTTATTAGTTATGTCTCAACTCCATAACATCAGGGGTATCTTAATCAAATTATATTTGATAAATGCCAGAATACTTTTGCTCAGTTTGCTAGAATCAGAAGCAGGTATCACCTTTTTTTGGCCATAATTTGTTTTTCTTCATTAGCTTTTGTCAGATGACTATAATCTGTTTTTAGAAAAGCAACCAAACATGTCTCATTATGTCTATTTGAAATCCAGATCTTGAACCAGGGACCATGGAAATACTGCTTAAGCTGAAAACAGAAGAAAGTAAAAATGAACTGACCAGAGTCTAAATTTCCAAAATGTCAATATCTTTTTAGCCTTTAGCTTGTCTTTCCTTGATTCTCCTGTATCCTGTGTCTCATATAAAAGCCAAGTGAATTGTATTGAAAACTAACTTAATTTGAAATCAACGGCTGCAAATGAAAGTTCACCATATTACACCGGTTCTGACTTCTGTTCCAAGCATTAGAGATTGGTGGCTACTATTTGAGCTGAAGTGTATGTTCTTATTGCAGTAGTTGCTATACATCAAGTGGGACCAACATTTGACACTCTTGGTCGTGCTTGATCATTTATTTTGGTTGACAATTTTTTTGCCAACCTTTTATGCTTTTGATGAATGGCATGAATTTGAGATTTAAAGATAGTAGTGAGCTTGGAAAAACTGCAGTGTTGTGATGAAAAATGACAGCTTTTAAGACTAAGGATCGAAGAAAGAAAATGGAGGATGGTGGGAGAATGCGAAGTGATGAAACCCGGCGCTCGAAAAGTTCAAGGGAAAAAACAGCGTAATGACCATATTGATTAAGGGTGTGCTTGGAAAAACAGTTTATTTAAGCGCTTATGACCATAACCGTTTATTGGATAAACGTTTATTCATAAGCTATTTTAAGAAATTTATTGAAATAAGTTGAAAATAAGTTATAAATAAGCATAAGCTCTTTTTCATAAGATATTCTAAATAGCTTATAAACATAAATTCAAAACAACTTATAGGTAGGTCATAAGCTGTTTACATAAGTTCTCTCAAATACTTGCATAAACACTTATACCACAAAATAAACTCAAATAAACTCTTCCAAACGGAATATAATAGCTGTAGATTTCAATGAAAAGTAAATGGAGGGCTCGGATTATAACAAAAAAAAACTAAAAAACTAAAAGAGCTATAAAACTGTGAATTGCAATACACATAACACATCTTGCATGAATCAACATTAGAGTTGTAGAGGAAGCTGCAAACGCAGTGATGCAAGAATCAAATCACCCTTGTGAGATGGAGTCCCTAGCAATATTAGTGGTACAACCTCTGAATGTTGTAGTAGATATGGATTTGCGTGACCAAATTGTTTGTAGTCTAGGTATTTCTGGGATTGTTTTATCAACGATGACACTCACACATTCAAACAGTGCAAACACCTTAATGAAGGTAAAATATATAATCTATTGCATTTTGGTTGATGGGCTCTTGATTATATCTCATTAATTTCAATTTTTCCATAGGGCTAGGGTTGGTAGTGCCAATATCACAATAAGTACAAGGATATATGATTATGAAAAAAAAAGTAAAAATTAGAAGAGCTGTCAAACGGTGAATTGCAATACACATAAAGCACATCTTACATGAATCAATGTTAGTGTCATAGAGGAAGCTGCAAACACAATGATGCAAGAATCAAATCACCCTTGTGAGATGAAGCTCCTAACAATATCACTGGTACAACCTTTGAATGCTGTGGTGGATGTGAATTTGCTTGACCAAATTGTTAGTGTCCTAAAACAACAATTGAATTAAGTAATTTAATTATTCTTGGGATTATTTTATCAACAATAATACTTAGACATTCAAACAGTGCATACACCTCATATATAGAGAAAAAAAGTTGTCTGTATTGTTTGGATGTCTGAGTATTATCACTGGCAAAACAATCACAGGAATAGTTAAATTACTTAATTACCTTCAGCTGTTGTTTTAGGGCACAAAGAATTTAGCCATACAAATCCAAATCCACTAAAGCATTCAGAGATTGTACCACTCATACTCCTATACTCCTAGGGGTTTATCTCACAAGGGTGACTTGGTTCTTGCATCATTGTGTTTGTAGCTTCATCTACGACACTAAAGTTGATTCATGCAAGATGTGCTTTATACGCATTGAAATTCACATTTTTATAGCACTTTTAGTTTTTAACTTTTTTTTTTGGATCATCATATATGCATGTACCCCATTGTGACATTGGCACTACCAACCTTAGCCTTGGGAAAAAATCTGAAATCAATGAGATATAATCAGTTTAAGAACCCCATCAACCAATATGCATTAGATTATATATTTTACCTTCACTCGGATGTTTGCATTGTTTGAATATCTGAATATTATCATTGATAAAACAATCCCAGGAATAGTTAGATTACTTACCTTCAACTATATATTGTTTTAAGGCACAAACAATTTAGAGTTTGTTCGAATTCACGTTTGGAGAGGCGATCTAACAATCCAAAAACAACTATTTCTTACCTCTGCAAACGTAGATCCAGCCCAAACGTGGATCCATACACCCTTTTCCAAACATGCACTTAGTCAAGCCAATCCATATTCACTACAACATTCAGAGGTTGTACCACTGATACTGTCAGGGGCTCCATCTCACAAGTTGATTTGATTCTTGCATCCCTGTAACGTTGATTCATGTAATACGTGCTTTATGCGTATTGCAATTCACGATTTTATAGCTCTTTCAGTTTTTAAAAATTAATTTTATTTTTGGGGAACTGGAACAAATTATTTTCTATATTCTAGTCAAAAGTTTCGGTCAATGGTAAAATTACGACCCATTTAATGTGTAACCCTTAATTTAAATTTATGTTCATTTTATATTTCAATGATATCATATTTTTATTTTAATTTATTATATGCATATCTACCTATATTAAATAAATGATTTTTTTTACTTAGTTGTATAATTAATGAAAATATATATCTTATGTATTAAGAGTTAGTAACCATGCACTGACTGTGTTTTTATACAATCGAATTCATAAATTTATCAAGTCCCTTAAAAGAACCAAGTCATAATTAGATTCAAGTTTTAAAAAAAATTAAATGAAAAATTGAGAGATATGATCGGATGTATGTGTAAAAAAGTTACACTGTCGGTGCATATAAATTAAATGATATCATATAATTAATATTTTATTTAATAAACATTAGACTTGTGAAATATTGATTTTGCGATCACTATCAGATTGATGATTCAATTGTACATGTTTAATTTCTTTTAAGTAAACTCATGATTTGGAGTCTTGTGTGTAGAAAAAAATATCTTGCTTGGCTGAGTGAACTATACCTACCAAGCAGGATGTGAGTAATCTCAACAATAACATGATTGTTTCTCCTAAAAATACTTATGGTCAAACCAAAAGAAATATTTTTCAATCACTATTAAAACAATATTTTATTAATTAAAGGGATTATTTAGTCTTGCAGTTTTTAAATATTGATTTTCACTTTTGGGAAAATTGAATTTACCACTCCATATGACATTTAATAAGGGGATAAATTATTTTATATTTTATAGTCAAAGATTCCTTTTGCTTAAAATTAATACACATTAAATGTCTAGTCATCAACATATTTTTTATGCATTTTTCACCAAATTCATATTTTTATTTTGAAATTTATTTATTGTATTTTTTTGGAATATTTATTGTATATGTATCTACCTATCAAGTCTTATTTTAAAGACTTAATATTAAATAATTTAATATATGTTCAGTTAGTTATTTACTTAATGAACTTTTATATATTTTACATAATATATTTAATTAATGTGTCATGTAATCAACATTTGACTTATGAAATCTTTTTCACCAACTACTAAGAGTGTTTTGCTTTGGATTAAAAAAAGGATTTTTAAATGTATAAAAAAGATATTATTTTTTAGAGATTTTTAAGAAAAACATAACCTAATTTGTGTTAGGTTACACTAATTAAAAATCACTTTTAAATATTTTTCTTTTATCTATCATAATAAGTTTTTCTAATAATCTGATTAAAATAGCTTTTCTAAATAATCTGATTTTAACATTTTTTTTAAAATAATGATTTATTAACAAGTCGAAACAAACCACTTACGGTTTTAATATATGATTTTTGAACTAAAAAGTGCTTTTTAGTAATAGTAAAAAAACAAATGCACTCTAAATCGTTATCAAGGGATGGGGAAGACAATAAAAGAATAGTTTACGATTTTTATTTTGGTCACTATTGTCACTATGAATGAGCAAGTAATTGGTACTGACCATAACTCAGAATACCTGATATTCTAGGGGAGGTGGGGGCAGGGTGGTGGTTGAGTAGGCAATGAAAGAGGAAAGGGGAGAAGAAAGACCAAAAGTGATTAAATAAATTTAGAATAGCCAAAAGTGATGTAAAAAAATTTCAATTAAGCACCATGACATTATCTTTCATCATTTGAATTAAAAAAATTGTCAAGGAATAAAATTCATAAAAAAATTTAGGGACTTATATTTGGATTTGACCTCATATATCATAGATTTACAACATATTTAACCCTTTTAAAAATATTCAAATATATAGAAAAAATAATGAAAAAAAATCTAAAAGAAAAAATGGGCCATCGAGCTGGCCCATGAATTCGGTAAACCCTTTTTAAAATTAAAATGCAAAACTGAAGCAAAAAATTCAAAATGGATTTATACTTCTTTTTTTTTCCTTTAATATATCAGGATATTATATCCCTAAGATGTGATCCAGTGTGTGATCCTACACATATATTCACAACGGTCAAATTTCATTGGAGACAGAGAAATGAGGAAGAGAAAGGGTGTAAGATCTGAGCCCCCAAAATCCCTCTTCAACACTGCATCTGGGGTAGAAGAAGAAGCTGTGCAAGTTCAAGAGCAAGCGCATAACGAAAACGAAAGTTGTGAAGGAGACAGGTTCTTTGCTTGCTACCTCTTGGCCTCTCTCAATCCCCGTTTCAAAGGCCACACCTATATCGGGTTCATCTCTCATCTTTTCCTATTCTCGCTTCTCAAGATCAAATTTTGATGACCCCCTTTTGATTCAATTCGAAATTCACGCACACCCCTTTGATTTTTTTCTTCATACAAAACTGGGTTTGTTCGATTTCTGTTTTTTTCAAGTTGATGCCTCCATGATGTGTTGATTCTGTTGTGCTGCTCATCTGTTGAATTTTTTTTTTCATTTTTCTTCTTTTATTAGTTTTGTGAGGTTATGTCAGTATCAACTTGCTTATTTTGCGATGGATCTTTAGTCATCTTTGTGTTCATGTTTCAATTTCTGAAATTGCAGATTCACAGTGAATCCGCGGCGGCGAATCAGGCAACACAATGGAGAAATTGGGTGTGGAGCTTGGAGAACAAAAAAGAGACGGCCTTGGGAGATGGTTTTGTGTATCTACGGCTTCCCAACTAATGTCTCTGCTCTTCAGGTCTCAATCTGATACTGAAAAAAATGTTTGAAGCTTTGTGATTGGTGTAGTTGGTTGCTTGAGCAAGTTAAATCCATGATAGTATCAGTGTGTGCATAAAACTGCAGTTTTGCTACCATTTTTTTCCTTCTTATGGATTGTTTCTCATGAGGATAAATGGATACTGAAATATTGAGAGGTTTATTGACTTACTCATCAATAGGCTTGATTATGAAGCTATTACAATGCTTACTATTTTCCAATTGTGCAAATCTCTAATATTTGGCCTGCAAGGATCAGCTTTTTTTTGTTGCAGTACCAATTGCAACCTGGGCTAATTTGCTTCTTGATATGTATAGCTTGACAACTTTCATGTTTTCTAAAAGGAATTAGTCATACACTCATACCTTAAAAACACTTTTTTAAATTCATGGAGTTTGTGATTAACATATGAAATTGACAATCACTTATGGGTATGTGCTTCTTTTGAACTTTCATTTGGAATTATCAGCTATAGAATATATGGATACTGGACTCAGATTCTGAAACTAGTGATTTTTTATTTCTGTAATTTTTCCTTTTATTATTATTTGTGAACTTAATTTGTTGGGCTTACATTGTGTATATCTGCAATTCTGCATAGAATAAAATGAGTCTGATTCTTGCCTTGGAAGCTTTGCATAATTGGATCAGGAGCAGAGCAAGCATATTATGTTATTTAAATATGCTGAATTTTAAGATGATTTTTTTACGTGGTTAATTTGATTGGTACCTGCAGTTTGAATGGGCTTGGCAACACCCTGTTGAATCCTTGGCTGTAAGGAAGGCAGCTGTTAATTTTAAATCGCTCTCAGGAATTGCCAATAAGATTAAACTTGCATACACAATGCTCACCCTTCCATCGTGGCAGAAGTATGGTCTTTTTCTCTATTAGACATTCATTTTGCCGGCATGGTATGTTTTAGATTTTGATACTAACATGATATAAATGGTCACAGTATGAATATGACAGTGCACTTCTTTTCGACGAAGTACATGAAACATTGCGGTGGTTGCCCAAACTTGCCGGAGCACATGAAGGTCGAAACTGGTTCAATGGATGAACTTCCCTGTTACACTGAACGAATTGATGGTTTGTCTGAGAATGAAGATGATGAAGTGGAACTTGAGAATAATGCTAGTACTAGTGGTTCTGTTCCAGATGCAAGTGATGATTCTTTAACTCCTGATTCACCGAAAAGTCCAAATCACGGGGACAAGATTAGTGAAGCATTTGGGTGGAGCAAAGAATCTGAAGCAAGAGAACCACCGCGCCATTCATTCACTACAGAAAACCCGAGCCAATCATTTGGTTTAATCACAACCACGCCGATGAAATCATCGCCAATAACAGCTTCATCAAACAGAGTAGAGATTACTGAAGATGCAGATCTTTTGAATGTGATGAATAAGAGTGATGCTGAATTAAGTCAACCGGAACCTGTAAAATCAGATGCCGTTGATGTCAACAACAGCACATTTTTTTTGCCCCTTGAAGCTGAGATAATTGATTTGTCTACCCCTTCTCCTAGCTGTAGAAGCATTATAGATAGGAAGAAGAGGAGAGTTTCCTCTTCTGTTGGTGCTAATTTTATTGACTTAACTAAGTCTCCGAATTTTGTCCAATTGTAAGGTTTTGTCCAATGTCATGAGAAAACATTTGTTGTTGAATAATCTGGCCTATCATACCCTTTTGTCATCCTCTGATGGCATCTACCCTATTGTCATCCTCTCATGGCATAGATCATACAATGCCAGCTCCTGAGGGCCACCACTTATGTATAAATGGTGACTGAAATCTGAATAAATAAGTGTGTAGTCTTGTTTGTTTTCCACAAGGTTTTATTTTGCTATATACTGAATTAAAATTTGCAACTTAACCAAGAGGTCCAAGAGTTTTATATATAGTGCTACATTCAGGACTACTGCCAAATTTTTCAAATACTATTTGTCAAATGAGTTTATATTGGGCGGATTAGGTTAGCTTCCTCCAGGAATTGGTCGGAATTGAGAAGAGTCAATGAACAAATAAATGTTATGAAAATTTTCATGTGTTGACTGCCATATTTCGTCCTTGCTGAATGTATGAGTTTGTGTTCAGCAATGCGAATTAGCGCGCCTTTAAATACAAGTTGAGTGCAATGTGAGTGAATTTCAATCTTAATCCATTAGAAGAATTCTGTTAATTTTTTAACTTAGAGTGTATACTTAGCACTAATGTTTGTTTACATTAGTACAAACAGGTGTTTACATGCATGTGCATTTTAAGAATGGAACTTTTTATATGAATTGATTTGAAACATCATTCCCACTACAAAACACACATTTAGATTCCAATAATTGGACAGAATTGAGACAATAAACCACCAAACTCTTCATGACTACAAATCAATCACAAATTCAAGTTCACCAAGTATATTTATAGTCTCATTCAATAACTAAGTACATTTTCATAGCATAAACAAAAGGATAAACTGCAGACATTCAAAGAACCTCGAGATTGCGAAAATCAAGAACTGACACTTCCATCATTTTATTCATTTTGTTGTTCCTTTTCTGTCCTTTGCTGTGCTTTTGCTTTTGACTTGTAGAACTTGCACTTTGATTAAACTATTAAAGTGCTTTTGATGAAGCTAGCAGAGGTTAGAGATAGCATGCATCATATGATTTCTGTTCAGCATTTGCCTTAATCATCGAAAATAAAGATAGGAGTCCCCAAAACAATATTTAAAGAGACCACCAAAGGTCTTTCAAAGCAGCATAAAAGGAGGAAGTGTCCACCAGAGAAAATTTATCAACAATCAATGCTTTGTAGCTCGAGGCCAGTGTGAATCTGTTAGAAATAAAACCATTCATGTTTAAGCTGTTTGGTAAGGGCCACATGAATGGTTTTATTTCTAATAGAATCTCATCAGTTTTTATCTGTTTGAAACAAGAGCAGAAACTATTGTTGAAACATGTACTCTGACACAGGTGTACTTGTTCTTTGAGCAACCCTTCCAGACATTTGAGCATTCATCTCTCTTGGAGTAATAATACTACAGAAAGTTGGTATATACATTTAGAATCTACTATCAACAAATTAAAGCTGAACAGAAAGTTCAATAAGACTAACGTACAACAGATTTGAGAAATTTTTCTTCAACTTGGCAAGCAGAATCTGAGACACGAAGATATGCTACAGTAAGGTCCTATGATACTATCATGAAAATGTGAGACAGCTAAAATGATTAAAAAAATGTTTACAATGAGGTCATAGCTTTATGATTGAAATGCTCAACTGAAATTAAGAAAAAGAAAAAAAGCCCATTGCCATAATATCTCGAAATTGAGAATGTGTTATGACTGCGGTTGTTGTTGCTGTTGGTTATGTATCTGTAGCTGTTGCTCTGACTGTTGTGATTGCAGTTGTTGGTCACTTTGCCAGACCCAAATAATATCCTGAAGAGCAGGCCTTATATCCTCCTTCAATATTTTCTGAAATTCCAATGTATCTCCATTTGATTTTTTCAGTTCTACCATATGGAAAAAAGGAGTAACCTCAAAGATCTCTGCATCAATGGATAAAACCCCCTTCCTACCTTCATTGGGGTTCTCTAATTTCAACAAGCCAACAGCTTTTTTCTTTATTTTCAACCTCAGTTGCTTCGCAATGTCTTCCAGCTTAGAAATGATGACCGATGCCGCTAGCCTTGAACTAAATCTTGCTTCTCTTTTCTGAAACTTGTCATCAAAGAATCTAGAAAGATCGAAACCAGCAGAGAGGGAGATGATATCAAAGGCATTTATACTTACAGGCACAACCGACTCTTCATTCACTTCCACTCCATCACTTTGATCAGAATTAATGGTACCCGAAGAAGAGACGGCGTTGTTTTCCTCTGCATGTTTTTTATTCTTAGCATTTGGTCCGTTTTTAAACCAAGAATTTTCCTTAATCTTAGCAATGGAAACCCTAGTTTCTGGATTTGGATCCAATATTTCGCCGAGTAGCCTGCACACTTCTGGTGGGAACCAATTTGGGCATTTCAGTTCTGCTTTGCTTATCTTCCTATACATGTGTATCAAATTTGAGTCATAAAAAGGGAGATAACCTGCCAATAGAACAAAGAGAACTATTCCACAAGACCAAATATCAGTTTTGGCACCATCATATCCCTTCCTTTTGATGACTTCAGGAGCAACATAAGCAGGGGTGCCACAAGCTGTATGGAGCAAGCCATCTTGCTGCTTGGCTTCCACGAGAGCACTTAACCCGAAATCAGAAACCTTCAGATTCCCATTTTCATCCAATAGAATGTTTTCAGGCTTTATGTCTCGGTGATACACACCTCTACTGTGACAATAATCTACCGCGTTTATTAGCTGCTTGAAATATCTGTGTGCAACATCTTCTTTCAGTTTTCCTTTGGTTAACTTGTTGAAGAGCTCACCCCCTTTCGCATACTCCATAACAAAGTAAATCTTACTTTTGGTGGCCATAACCTCAAAAAGCTGTATAATATTGGGATGCCTAGCCAGTTTCATAACAGATATCTCGCACTTGACTCGATCAGCTAGCCCAGTTCTGATAACCTTATCTTTGTCGATCATTTTAATAGCCACGCTCTGGTTAGTTCTTGTGCTCCGTGCATAATGAACCTTTCCAAAGGCTCCCTGCCCAAGCAATCTCCCTAACTCATATCTTTGCATTAAGATATTTGATTTACTCTCTTCCATATGAAACCTTAAAAGTAGTAACCTCTTTCGCACAACTTCCTCAACCCACTTGAACTCTATATCATTTACTATAAAGTACTTATATCTATATACACATAGGAGAAAAGTGTTTAGACCATCTTCACAAAGATCATGTGTTAGCTAGCAGAACAGGCCCTTTGAAAAAACTTGTGTGCCAATTGTACATGAAGGAGAAGCTAATGAATGAGAATGAGAATGAGCTATAAACTTGTGGAACAGTCTTGTCAAAGATTAAGTGGGGCAGTAATAGCAAGGGTAGCACCTTATGGATCTCAGAGACAGAGACAGAGATGCAGTAAAGAAGGCACATCTTTTGGCATTCCCAGGTGTAAATTGATGAACTTCAGCAGTATACTTGAGTTTTAGGAGGTGATTTTTGAAAGAGAGAATCTGAAAAACAGAGAAAGAACAATACCCACTTCAATATATTAAATTGATGAACTCTTAAACACAAGGGTAACAATTAGAATGGCCATGACAAGATCATTTATCAGGGTTGCCAAGTGAATGAAAATTAATCAGTGTTTAGAAGGTAAATATCAAAACAAATTGAAATTTCAGATAATAAGACAGCTGATCTCCTAAAAATATGATCTTTTTGAATCAAATCAAGAATTCTAGTCTACCCAGTAGAGTTTGAAAAATCTTGAATCGATTCAACGAGAACGCAGAAACGAAAAGAAAAGATTCACAGTGGTAGAACCCGAATTCACAGTACACCACTGTGAATCAGAAAATTTAACAGAATTGAGAAAATGAGAAAGAAGAAAGAAAAATGATGAAGTAACCGAACCTCGAATGACGGGAGGAGCGCAGGTACACGTTGAAGATGCAGGTTCAGCACAAACCCAGAGAGACATGTATCAAGTATGTGATTCTCTTCAGAAAGATTTTGATCGAGGATTCAGAAACCAAAATGTGTTGATTAATTAATTTAATTATAATTAATTGAAAACTTGCTCAGAAGTTAGAACTTAGAACTATTCTAAGACGTGTGATTCAATGCATGCTTGGAGTTGGAGTGCGGGTAGAATCCCTGAATGAAAATAGGTAAGTAAAGAAAGTAATTTTAAAAGTAGAATTATAATGTAAATTTTAAAAAAAGAAAATATTTTTGTTGACAAAAAGTATTAAATGGCCAAATTAATTTTGTGAATTTTTTTTGGTTAAGAAAATTAATTTTGTGACTTGTTAATAAAAAGGAATTTACAAAGTTTAGAATTGTGAAATTAAAATGAAGAAAAAGGAAAAAAAAATGTCATTGTACTTTCGTAGAAGTTGACATTTTTGTAAAGAGTTTTTTATAGAAAGTTTAGCAATTACATCCAAGGTTTTATTATTTTAATTGAGTTTGACACAATCCAGCATTTGTCATATTATTTATAATTAATTTTCTATTTTAGTTATGTGGATTAATATTATTAATTAATTAAAATATATTTAATTTGGTCATTAAAATCAATTATGTGATAGAGAGCGGTTCTATTTGCTCTAAAAGCTTTTGTTTCTATACTCACAAACTGACAGATAGAGAACATACATAATCATGAATCCCTCAACTATATTAGGTACACGATTTCTTTACCATGACATGAATTAACATACTGTAATTCATGTCTATATAATTGTTTGTGATATTTTAGGTTCATTTTAAATTTAGCAGCATTTTCCATATTACGGTTAGTCATTTGGGTTCTCTTCTTTTTGACGGACTCTTCTTTATTTCAAAAAGTGACAATTCAATCCCTCATTTTTCCGAGGCTTGTTTGATTTCTGTTTTAATTTTTATTTATAAAAAAAAAATTCTAAAACAATCTTTAGAATTTGTTTTTTGAAAAGAAAAAAAGAATAAACAGTTTCAAAGAAATGTTTTACAAGATTAAAAGTCTGTAATTTGAAAATTAAAAACAGAAATAGAAGATACTTGAAAATTTTCATTGTTACAAGAGGAAAAATAACGAAATACATAAACTATTCTAGTGCATCCTAGCACAAAGATGCAATTATGCTAGAAGTGGATGCTTCCAAATGCGGCAATGCGAACCTTCCCGAGATGATTGACTGGCTAACATATCTGTTGCGTGATTTATGTCCTCGGAGACGTGCAAAATAGAAACATTCTAGACCCAAGCAATCATTGCTACCCCTTGCCTCTATGTATCCACATCAACATGATTCTTGAGAGGCCTATCCCCAAAAATGTGTTCATTCCTCCACCGTCACGTCTACCAAAAAGCCGCTACTACAAGGAGGTTTTGCGTCTGCGACATAAACTCATTGAACCAACTCTAAAATGTTATTGAACAGAACAAGCCGTTCAATCACCCGGAGAGGGTGTTTGTAAGGAGGGAACGATGCTTTCCGATGGTGGTGGTAGGCTGACGACTGCTTCTCTCCGCCTTGGAGAACGTTCGGGAGGGATCCTTGCGAAGATACTCCAATGCTAAAGTCAGTGACTATGTGAGGCAGGGGTCTTTGTGAGGTTAGGATCGTGTACCTTAGTGAGGTGATGGGATTGGCTCTTTATAGGGAGGACCCTAGCACTTGTCCTTTTCAAGCCTCTTGACCTAGGATTGCATTAGCCTGACAGGCATGACAGGCAACAGGACAAGGGAGAGTGTCAGGTGGTTCGGTGGGTCCTTGCCAAAGCTTTGCGTCACCCTACCGTGTACTGTGGTTGGCCGACAGGGTTCTTGGTCGGCATGAGGGGTTCGACCGGGCGGTGTCGGTCGTCCGTAATGGCCCTTAGGAACAGTTACATTCTCAGCGAGAGATGGACGGACATATCTGAAGTGAGACCAAAGTGAACAAGAGGCTAGGCAAACGCGAAACGCATGGTTCAAGTCCTCTTCCTCCACGCTGCACCCGGGACAAGTCACTGTTGCACTCAACTTCCATTCAGTCCATATTCTGCAATTCTCCAGCCTGCTGGGTATCCTCTTTATTAAGGGTTGAATTCAGAACTTCTTCATTTTACATTATAGGGAAATAAAATATTGTAGGTTCAACAGAGGCTGAGCGAAACACAGGAAAGGTATATAAGGCAAGGAGAAAACGTGCGATTAAGGCACAGAGAATGCAACAGCAGTGCAGTGCAGGCTGGCCGTCTTAGGTTTAATGGTGCAGCAACAATGTAGGTTGCCGTCTTAGGTTAAAGGTTTAGCATACTAAGCCCCCTAGTTGAAATTACTGGACATTGAAATGGTTTCTGCTTTTGCTAACAGTGATTACGACAAACTAATAACATTGAAAAACTAGTTGGGTCAAATAAAGAGATGTTGAGATAATCAAATTAACTTTCCAAAAATAATAATAATAATAACAATTCCAATAGATATATCAATAAGTTCTTCTGAACAATAAAGAGTACTTCGTTCATTTTAAATTAGTTATTACTCTAAATTGTTAAATGATTTCTTATTTTGCAAAACTAAGAAAGCATCAATCATTTTTTATGACTATTTTTGTTCTTTTGTTTATATCTACATTACTTAGTAAACCAAAAAAAAATCTGCATTACTTAAAATAAAGTGAGAGGATTTGTGTATAAATAACACTCCAAAAACCTTCTAAAACCCTCCTTTAGTTGTTTTGTGGAGCTCCCCAAAATTAGGGGGTTTTGAAGAATTTAAAACTTGCAAACAAGGAAAGGCTTAGCCCCCTCCCCTACCCCTCAAAGTATTCCTCTTCCCTCCCCTAAAAACTCACAAACACATACTCAATGACAACTATTTTAAAATGAAAAGAGTATACTATATTGACACTTGCTAAAATTGTGAAGACAAACATTATGTGAAGGATACTTGGATCACTAAAATACAACGAGGCTATTCTCAATTATTGAATTAAATTTTTTTACTAGCACCAAATGATTCTTATCTATTGCCTAGCCTTGTGACATTAGTTGGCGAGACATCATGAGCAACTGCGAGTACTTTTTCTTTCAAACCCAATTGTGGCTATTTACAAGTCACAACATAACCAATCCTCCTACCTGTGACCTCATGTAAATTTGAATTTGCAGCAGAGGAAAACTATTGTTAACTTGGCTTGGAATGATAAGAGAATTCCTGCTGCTCCTTTTGTGATGATCATCAGAAAAATCTATCTTTTCCACTCAACAAGCTTTTCCAAATTTACTTAAGCCACATTGTCTTCTGAATCTGATCCCATGAATAATATCCAAGAGTTTCCAAAGTATTCAAATTCAATTCTCTGTCAATCATAACATGTCAACGTTGTCAGTGAACATGCCATAGAGATACCACCAAACTGTTAAAAATTTACTGCTAAGGGAATACCTTATGTGCTCTGATAAAGGTTGTGATGTTTTTTATTTACACTTCACAGATAATATATTGTATTAAACTAGTATAGACAGATGAAATTTAAACTCTAACTTGAACATACACTAATCAACACTAACCATTATTCCATGTCATACTCCATAAAGCGGTAGAAAGGTTTTGACAAAGGAATGTGCAAGTGCACCCGTGAAAACATAACTGTCCGCTCTGTCTAGTATTCCACCATGACCAGGTATTAGGGAACCAGAATCCTTGACTCCAGCGTCACGTTTAATCATTGATTCAGTGAGATCACCAAAAACAGAGCCGAAGAAACTCAGAACACCAAGAGCTATTGCGCTGACAAAACCAGTGTAAAAACCACACATCATGA
The DNA here is from genome assembly GCA_030819835.1 of Acmispon strigosus. NCBI lineage: Eukaryota > Viridiplantae > Streptophyta > Magnoliopsida > Fabales > Fabaceae > Acmispon > Acmispon strigosus. Next base: position 37,635,276 of record JAUAMA010000007.1, read on the forward strand.
CAAGTATCGATAACTGTGCACAGGATATAAAAAATTCCACGGCAAATGTATGAATGTTTATTGGGTAACTAGAATGAAGTCATTCACTGATTATCACAAAACAAAACAAAACAAAAAAAGATATGCAACTTAAATATCTTAATTCTTACGAAAGAATGCATGGAAACCTAATTGGTATATACACTATATAACCGATTAATATCAAGAACCAGGTTACTAGAGGAAGATCTCTGATTCTAGAGAAAGCAGGGTGATAAACAATAACAATATGATGGAAAATATACCAATGCCACAACTCTACATCATGGATTCATGGTACCACTACTGATTGCCACCATGTCTACAAACTAAACTCCATATTCTCTAGTTGGAAAAGTTTTTCTCATGAAGTGACCATTGCATAAGATGGCTTTTATGTGATTTTCTCCAGTACTTATCTAATCTAGACTACCTTTATTTGGGCTCAAGACCGGCTATGACACAACATAAGCAGAGTTACCCAATCTCACCAAATTAATATATTTAAATTTAAATACTATACAAAGTGCAACCTACAAAATTTTTCAAGCAAATAATTACAATAGCCACATCACAGTTGAGATGAGTAACACAGTAACATTCATTTCAGGACAGGTAGTATACCTTGGTAATGATAATGGCCAGCTGAAAACTTTTGACAGTACAACAGAAGTAGCTATACACCCACAAAAGCCGATAATGGTACCCTCCCATGTCTTCTTTGGACTTATGCTAGTAAGTGGTGTTCTACCAAATGCCTGCATGAAGGTACATAAAATAATTTCATAACTAATAATAAGATAAATACATAGTTTTTTGAAATAACAAGGAAACAGGTCGTCTGAATGTGAAATAAGGAAAATCAATATATTTCATATCACAGCAACTTCAAAAGAACCAGTAAGATGCCGACTTTTTTTTACTTAAAAAGTACAACAGACACTACTGAATTTTTCTAAAGGAAAAATACAAGTAGGTTTTTTGGCTCTCATTCTAGTTTCTGTTAAAAGTATTCCCTCTCCTGACTTAGCTTGTTAACTCTGTATTCGTAAATGCACGTATGGGTTCCCTCAACTTTGAGATATGCTAATCTACAGCAAGTCAAAGCTTCAGATTGTTATGTCTAAAAATTTACTCAAGTCGGATTTAACCTTTTTCTTAAATCAAAAGATCACCCTTTAAGAAAGTCATCAGTGAAGTGTATGCGACTCTTCAAAATAGAAAAGAATGGGAACTTACAAATTCATTATTAAAAGTGTCCCATTCCCTGAAGAAATGGCAGCATGCCCATTGAACCTAAGATATCTCTAAAAATGTGAAGTCCAACCAACCTCAAGATATTATAATGAATTTGATATGGTCAGACTATGTGGAGACCACTTCTCACCAATAAATAAGCAAATAGACCACTGATGATAATTAGTTACATGGACTTATAGCCAATACAGTAAACAAACTATGGCATAATATCTATAGTATTAATTACTTTGTTTTCCCAACATAATAAAATCAAGAAATAGTTCCATTGACACGCTCTTGGTTGATTTCGCTCGATATGTGAGATTGTATGACCAGCATTTTCATTAAAAGAAACTTCGTTATATTAAACATTGAAAGAAACTTTGAACATTACTGATATCATATATTAAACTTCATAATTGCAATGTTAAGAATCAAGCAGACTAAGAGAAATGACAATGAGTTATAAGCTACCAAATGTAATATCACTTCTTTGAACATGTGACAAATTTGAGGAGAAAACCAATACGTAGCACAACAATAGAACTGTATACCTTGCCACCAAGAAACGCAAATGTGTCAGCTGCAATTATGCTGCTTATGGTAATCAAAGTTGCCACAAGACCAACTGTCCAATGAGCTTGACCACCAAGAAGCACAGGCCATATTGCTCCAAGTCCTACAGAACAATATTCTATTGAAGACATACAGGTCCTAGATTCCTAATTCAAGCGATATAGAAAATAGGAAGTGTAAAAAGATGCTCAATAAAATGTGCAGAATTTAGCAAATATCCAGAACAGAAATACTCTAACTTCAAGACATAAAGAAAGTTAGCAAAGAAGTGGCATAACATTATTTGGATAAAAATTGAAAGCCTTCTGAAAAAATGCACAGTAGAGAAATAACAATCAGAATATTGTTTAGAAAAAATGTAACTAGAGAACCTATAAGTAGCATAGTGATTAATCTCGTGAAAAATATACTGAAACCAAGGTTATTATCCAAAAAGAGTACTACAGAGAGATACACTGACTTTAAAAACTTCTTAATTGATTATATATACAAATATACCTTACCCTTCCCAGCCCCACAATGAGTGGACCTAAAATTGAAAGAGAATTAAAAAGCTACTTACTTGTGTTCATGGCTGGAGCAGCTAAACCACATCGAAGCTTAACCCAAAAGCAAGGAAGATAACCACAATAAAATAGACCAAAGATGGCACTACTTAGCTGTGCAAAACGGGGACTTCCTTTTTGTAAGAGTAATGTCGTAGCCAAAACAAAAGCAGCAGAAGTCACAGAAACATCAATATGACCACGATACCTAAAATTTTTCAGAAATACTAATCAATCAGTCTTATCATACAATCATACATATAAAAGCAAATTTATAAATAAGGTTAAAATACAGATTACCCCCTTAAGATTGGGTTATTTAAACGTTGTACAAAAACTTAGTTTTATTGCGCATAACCTGATTGCTATATTATAGAAAACATTGAATCATCACATGTCCAGTTAGAGATGACAGAATTTTGCAGCACATGTGCCTCACAGGTCCCACTTGAAAGGGTTTCAACCATCTTCATCTTTTTCTCCAACAATGTCACCAAAGTCCTTCTTGCATTGAAATCCTCGAGAACCTCTTTCCCAAGATAAAACAGGTTATTGATCTTCTTGGTAGGTTGATGTCCCTAAGATACCATTTAAAGGTAGGTAATGTACGAGGACCATTAGATAAGTTGGAAAAAAAGTCTGCTGAGGGTTTGAGGCTAACCTTAAGCAAATGGTTTCTGGTTCCTACCAAGGTAGAGCTTGTGGAAGGAACAAAACACTTTGAGAGAAATGTGAGAGGAAGAGCAGAAGCTGAAAGGGTATGATACAGATATCTTCATAGCTAAAGCTATGTTGTCACAGATACTCACAAGTGGCTGATCCCTCCAACTTTGAATTTAGATTAGAAAATGGATGGTCTGTGCAAAGTTCAGTATAATTATACATTGTACATTAAAGGACAAAACAAACAATTGCAGCTCATGCCTTAACACTAATTTAAAGATGGAAGATCAAGGAGAAAGAAAAGAACCATCTCCAGAATTGAAGAAACCAAAGGTTTTGGAAAGGAAGCTCTCAGGGAATGAAACAATGAGACCACAGAAAAGGGCACATCCTTGCTGTGCAAATAAAGCCACACACTCGACCACTGATCTCTACTCTCTAGAATGGTAGATCAAGAATGCAATTCTTTCTAACATCAATAACTCCACTCTGAATTAAGCCTCAAAATAGGGGTACCACATGTCAGTTATCACTTATCAGAATGGAATGCTCAAATCTTGGAAATATCAATTGCAGTATTATGCCATTCAGTATATTACCAATCAAGTTGAGCAGTTTCACTTTCTCAAGGCAACTCAAAGAATAATCTAGCTGTTTCCGGCATTGAACATTGCGGCTTCTTCAAGAAACCAAACATTGTAAGGTAGACAATGTTACTCAAGAGGGAACTACGAAGTGCTTATTTCAGCTTCCCCGGCTTAAAATTGAAAGAACAGAGAAAATGTAGAAAGAAGATGTTTCAAAATTGCTGACGTGCAATTAAAGTGGGTAATGTGTCACAACACAAGATGAAATTTATGTAACAAACATAAGATAACCTAAACTTTAGGGAGGTAATCTGCATCTGACTCAATTAATAAATAGGTTATCCATTCAGAAATCAATAAGCAGCAATAAAGAAAGACATCCATACTTAGTTATTATGGGAATATAATAAACTGTATATATTCTGTGCCAGAATTTTATTATTGATAAGCTATTTAAAGATCTAACAAATAAAATTAAAACTTGAAATTATGAATGCAGATAGAAATTGATGCCAACACATGAATCATAACTATGGCAACATTAATCCCGCAAAAAACCTCTATATTTACATGCATCACAACTTACATTTCATGGGTTCTATTCTGTAATTGTGGTGAACCCCTGACACAATACCACTATCCTAATGCAACTGAAACGAACCCAAATAATAGAATAAAATGTCCCAATAAGCAAAAGGTGGGCCTCAAAATGAAATAATTTCAGTTTATTATCAATAGATACCAATTGCGGAAAAATGACAGATCTAAATTTGCAGTTCAAAATCACATTACCATAGAGCACAGTTCCTAATTGATTTATCATCATGAAATTTTTCCTCCAGGGAAACAGAAAAAAGGCTTAAAATGGACAATATTTGATCACTTTGTGTCAGGTCAGGGGTTGTATTATTTTGCATGGGTAACGATAACAAATTTCAACTAGCAATATAAATTTCACAATTTTAAATATCCTTCAGTCTACTGTTTTTTAGTTAATTTCCATTATGGTTTAAAACAAACAGTAAAGAATATATACAATATGAAAGAAATCAGAATTTTTATGACAAGTATCCAACTCCAACAGGTATGGCAACATAAAATCTAGACAATAAAATGTAATCAACATGAAAAACAAACATTGCTAAAATTTCATTGTCAAATGATAATGCCTGCAATTGGAAAATTGCAACATATACAAGAGATTATCAGACGCAAACACTCTTGGAAAATTAAGGGACACTAACCAATCTTACATGACAAACAATGGCATTAAGGCACAAATGACAGAGCAGACTCGTGACACATAGCGTGGAGGTGGTGTCATTCCTTCTGTAATTCCACGGCTCCGAACCAATTCAAAGTATTCGCGTGCGCCAGCAAAGACAGCAGCAGACAAGGCAGCTGCGAAAACCCATCCTCCAGCCAAAACGATACCACCCACAGAAATCCCAATACCAAGTCCAAAAACAATTCTGTTCTTTAATTGACTAACTTGCGGTTGAGATTTTGAGAGCAAATCTTCCTACAAGGGAAAACCATGGCTTCCATTAACTCCATAGGAGCGCCAACTAAGTGACTATCTTATGTCACAAATGCATGCTCAGAAAAAGTAAAAAATAAAAAATGCAAGTATCACCCAACATAATTTCTCACTGATTCTTCATAGTTCAAACCTTCTAGGTAAAAATAATATATATGAAAGTCATCACCATTAAATTAAAATTCCACAAATTTCAAAATTCATCACCCCAAAGAAGAAAAACCAAAACACCCACATTTTATTCCACTATTTTCAGCACAGAAAACTGAAACACGATTGCATTGCATGTCATTTTATTTTTTTAATTACAAAATTATTAATTATTAGATAGACATAACTAAATCAAGTAAATTTACAATTTGGTCTCAAAGATTGTCACTCGAGTTGCTTCACTCCTTGAACTCATCAACTTGCTAACAAGCTCAGCCTATTGAAATCCTAGGACCAAATTTTAAACACTGGAATTGTACAGTAACATTTTCGTTTCCAAATTACATATCAAATCTAGCTAAATGTTTCATAAAACCCCCAAATTCAACACGTTTTTAACCTAATTAACTCTTAATCACACAATCAAAAGATTAAATGATTTTTTTTTATCTAACCATTAAATTGAATTGAATTGAATTGAATGCTCCTCACTCTAGAGATAGTACCTTTTGGGCATTGAGTTGAGGAAGGCGTTCCGGTTCAGCCTGACCGACGGCAGCGACGACGAAACGGGGTTGAACCGGTGAGCCGGTTCGGCGAGTGAACCGGAGGAGGGGTTTGGGTTTGGAGAAGAGTAAAGGGTGGTGGTGGAGGAGGATTAGGGATTGGGAAGCGAGGGGGCGATAAAGGGGAATGAGGTTGGGATGGAGAGAGAGCGAGTTACTGAGTTGAGGGTGAGCCATCCAAACTAACACCGAGTTGAGAAAAGAAGAAGAAGAAGAAGAAGAAGAAGAATAGATGACAATAACAAGAAGAATGTACGACGATTTTTGAGGTTGGGTTTTTTGGTACGATTACACTTAGGTAGTAGGAGTACCAGCGAGTAAAACCATTCCTAATTTGTGTTGATTTCTGCGAGGGAGTTCATCTTGTGAGTTGTGACAATTTTTTGTTTTTTCTGCACAACATGAACAATTTCAATTTTTTTTGTTTTTATTTTTCACGAGTGTATGGATGGAAATTTATTGACATAAACCATTTTAAAGTTAAAATCATGATTGAGAAAAGCTACATTATTAAAAGGTTGACTACAAAATACATGGTTGATAATCAAATTCTGGACCTTATAGTTAAGGAATGAAGTGAGCTAACCACTACGCCCCACTTCATAGTTAAAACAAAATCAAACATGTTTTTACACTTTTTCCTTCTCATTTTTACTGGGTAAGACTCCTCTAAAGTACATGGTAAAGTAAGCATAACAATCATTGATTGAGTTCTTACCTTGATTTTTTTAAAGTATGTAATCACAATTAATTAATGGTTATGATGTTTAGTTTACCCTTTTAATTCAAAATTTAAAATTGAAAAATAAATATATTTATGTAATGAATTCTTAAATATTAAGAATTAACATTTATAATATACTTCATTGTACTTGTAGTCAATTTACTATAGTTGTATGATTTTACTTAATTTACATGATGGTTATCAAGATTCGTGTTCCTTAAAAATGCATTTGAAACTATTTTAAGAGTCTTTTCTCAATTGCTGTACATTTAGACATTTTCAGTAAGTTTTCCAATTTATGAGTTTTACATTATGTGATACGATTATTTAATTTTCTTTTACATTTTTTTCCTACTTAGCGTCGGCCACACTACAAAGTTAAGGTCAGAGTCGGCCTATACGAAGGTAGATATCACTGGGCTTTGTGTTAAGTGTTACCGTAAGATCAGACTCATTCTTAGTGCACTTCACACTAAAAAATTAGATATATGCTCCAAATATTTTCAGCTAGCAATGTATTTCTTGCTACAATACAAAATGTCTTTCTTTTTTTAAGGAAAAAACTTGATTTCATTAACCAAAGCTTGGAGGAATCTCCAAAGCTATCACAACAGAATACAGCTCGGAGTGTCCTCTACCCACTCTTGGTTTACATGAGATAATGAGTGCTTAGCTAGAAAGTGAGCAGCGGAGTTCAGATTTCTACTAATATGGTTCAAGACCAGCTTTTAAATTTATACAAATCATCCAAAACAACACCTAAATAAGAAGGAGCCCCTCTTCCTCTGGATTTGTTGAAGACTCTCACTACTTCCAAGCAATCAATCTCCACTTCCAGATTTCTGAAGCACATTTCAGCTACAAATTTTAAGCCAAAACGCAGCCCCATAGCTTCGGCTATTGTGGCATCTTGATTCCCAATGAAGGATCTGGTTGCAGCAGCCATGATTCTCCCATGTTCATCTCTAATAACAATTTCAATACCCCACATGTTAGCAAAAGCACCTAGATTGCACAGGGTAGAGTAGAGAAATCGTGATTGCAAGACACAAAACTTTATTCACGCAGTTCGGTCAATTGAGCCTACCTCTGCGGCTATAAAGTAGTCATAGCTCTGATTCATTCAGTGCGTGGTCAATGGCTTCCTCCCCTTCATTGCATCTTGGACAAGTATGAGGACATTGAACTCCTCTATGTCGAAGCTTGGCTCTTACATTTTTTTAGCACTCGCCATACGAAATGAACCTGTCTAGGCATTATCTTCAGTTTCCAAACTTCCTTATAAATGTTAGAGCTGCTGTCAAAGTTCAATGCGCTCTCTTGCTTTTTCATCTCCCACTTCTTGACATGGTAGTAGCCTGATTTCACAATATAAATTCCACCCTTTGAAGCCCCCCACATGAACTTATCTGACTGATTAAATTCTGACAGTGGAATTTGCATGATCAGATTGGCCTCAAAAGGAAGAAAGGTGGAATTAATGCAGTAGGAATCCCATCTTCTCGGGTTCAGAACAAATTTTAGATCCGAAGCGATTTTAAATTCATAACCGATTCTGAACCTATTTAGCTCCGAATTGGATCCGAACCAGTTTTGAAGTCCTGTGAGTGGAGCTGCAACGACCATTGCCTTGAACACTTGCATAATTTGCTGTCAGATAGCAGTGCAAGACCAAATTCTGAGAATTTCAACAGCATCCAACCCAAGGATCTATAGCAAAAGTTTGTAGCAGCAAGTGCTCGCAGATCAGCCATGTTCAGTCACAAAATGAGCCATATAAAATAATAAATTTTTATGACATGAAAACTGAGCTCAATGGTTTAGTATGCAAGATGAGAGTCCATTCTATTGATTGGAAGAATGAGGCACCCATAGTAGAGGAAGTGAATTATAATTATAGTTTCTTAAGTCCTGATTATGATTTTGGCTTATTGGAGAAGTTACTAGATGTATGTTTTTCACTTATAGGATCTTAGAGTTCCTAGATGTTTACAGGGTTTTTTATTTTAATTTTGATGGGGTTATTCACATGTAGGATCATAGAGTTCCTAAATGATATTCTTCTCCTGCACCTTTTTTCAGCAAAAGAACCTAATGATCAGCCAGCAGAATAAGAAAATTCATGGTCAACTCAAAACTTGGATTTCTTCAACCAACCTCCCATGTAGCATAACATCAAATATTCTAGATCCAAATCAAGATTGCTACTGAGAGGCCACAGCAGTAGTCAACCTGTTAGTCCCCAACATAGGATTACGATTCAAATAAAATAACTTAGACTTCACTAACTGATGCTCAATGTTATTGGCACTTATAATCCATTTCAACAATGGTTAAGCAATTTATTCACTGCAATATTCCATAAACCAGAATTTTACAACTTACATATTTACTGTAGCGCTGCAATGACAGAAACTCCAAAAACTAGCAGACAGCTGCATAGTTTATTAATAATGAATTATGAAAGCAATTAGAAAGTATGAGTAGCAAACAAGGCTATAAATTTCATGGAAATTACATGCTGGAACATCTTGCAATGACAAATTGGTTTACCAGCTACCAAGTACAATACTTGTTTCATGGGTAACTTTAAAGCTCCTGAGTAGCACCGAAATCAAAACTCTACTAAACAAAAACAAACTTACAGAGTAAAAAAAAACAGTCTTCAAAGGATGTTCATCTAATAAATCCTATCATGCTATTCGCACCAGCACCTTATTCTTTTTTCCAGCAGATAAAAGGAGCACTTTCCCGTCCACTATATCCGCTGCCTCAATCTTCTTATTTTCACTGTTTACTCTGCTGTTATTCAAGTAAAGGCCTCCTTGTTTTAACAACCGGCGCGCAGCCGATTTGCTGTCAAATAAACCAGAAGAAACTGAAAGATCAACCAGTGATTGATTCAAAACCTCATCATAAGCTAAAGAACAAGAGGGTACATCCTCAGCAATCCCCTCAATGGTTTTCCAGTCCAACTTTGTCTCAGATCCTGGCCTCAATGCTTCAGTGGCCCTAAGAGCCTCCTTTAAACCATCTTCACCATGAACAAATAGCGTAACTTCTTCAGCAAGCCTCCGCTGAGCAGTATTAGGCACATACCCAGGTTTCACCATCTCTTCCTCCAACTTAACTATCTCTTCAATATCCAAAAAGGTAAGAATTTTGAGGAACCTAATCACATCAGCATCCGGAACGGAGAAAAAATACTGGTAAAACTTGTATGGAGATAACAAGGATGGAGATAACCAAATGGCACCATCCTCAGATTTACCAAATTTTGTACCATCACTTTTCAACAGAAGAGGAAATGTCAAGCCATAAACAGCACTCTCAACCTGCAATATCTTTCTAATTAACTCAGTCCCAGCAGTTATATTGCCCCACTGATCACTACCCCCAATTTGAACACTAACACCCTCATTCTGAAACAAGTGCAAGAAATCATAGCCCTGTAACAACTGGTAAGTGAACTCTGTATAACTCATCCCTTGTTCAGATTCCAACCTCTTCCTCACACTCTCTTTAGCCATCATTGAACCCACCCTAGCATATTTCCCCACCCGTTTCAGAAAATCCAACAAACTAAACTCCTTCCACCAATCATAATTGTTCAAAACCACAACAGAAGAATCACACGAGTTAGTGTTACCGTCATCCACGCTCAACTCCTCCAAGTTGAGATTTTGAGCACGACCCAAGATTGTTCTGATGGTGCTTTCAATACCCGCAGTGTTCCTCTCCAACATCTCGGCATCAAGCTCGGGCCTTTCGAGGCTCTTCCCGGACGGGTCGCCGACGCGTGCGGTGGCGCCGCCGATCAAGGCGACGACTTTGTGGCCGCAACGGCGGAACCAGGAGAGAACAATGAGGCCCAGAAGGTTGCCCAAGTGCAAGCTCTCGGCGGTGGGGTCGAATCCGCAATAGACCTTGAGGGGTTTGTCAATGGCGTTTGAAGAAGCACCTCTGAGAGCATCGCTGGTAATGGACTCGAGGAGCCCCCTTTCTTCGAGGATTCCGATGACACTGCGAGGATGTTGATGTTGTCGCTGCTGCTGTTGTTGTTGTTGTCGTAGGGGCTGTATAGTGCAGGTGGTTCTTGTGAAACAGAAAGGGATAGAGAAGGGAGCACGGGAAGAAGGAGGTTTCAAAGGAAGGATGAAGAGCTTGGTCGAATGAGACGAGAGAATGGTCCTTGAAGCAAAATTGGTGGCCATGGTTAGGCTAGTTGAGGTTTTCGGATGTGAAATGAGAGAGTTAAAGTTCATTTGGTTTTCCACTTAAGAATTTCTTTTTAAATTTAAAAATAATAATTTTAGTTATTTCCATGATTTTTTTTTGTAAGATGGAGTGTGCAACTTCACTAAATTTCACTTTATATTGTAAAATGAGCATCTAAATCATTAATAACGATAACTTGCTTTAAAAAAAGTCAATAAAAAAACTTAATCAATAGTTGTAATACTCACTTTACCATGTAAAGTGAATCCACACTCACTTTAGAGGATCGCACCCAAGTAGCAATTATACTAAAAAAAAATTGGACCAAACTTAGATAGCATTTTGGTAGATAGGTTTGACCAAGGGTGTTTGTGAGACTGGGACGAGTTCAACTTGTCTTTGACTCGTCTTTGACTGGATCCTAAATATTGGTCAGGTCAATTTTTAAGTCTAAACTCGTCCCTGTAACAGAAAAAATTCGATAAGGTGTGTTTAGCAAAGACCGGGTCACAAAAGGACGAATGATAAATTGAATATCAATATTAAATCTCATTTGAGAATTATAAATATTCTCCATTTTCTTTAAAAATAATTTTTAATCCTTTTAATGAGCTATAAAAGAAATTACATGTTGTACTAAATTTTACATTGTATAAGGTTCTAATCTAACTACATGAGGTGCATTTCTACTATGGTATTTCATCATACATATCGGATTGCTAGAGGCATGAAGCTACTATTACATGAAATTGTCTCTATATGATATTAATTTAGGAAATTGCAATCCTCCGTGCACATTTCCGACAAAACCATGTTTTGAATCTAGTAGGCAAGGGGTGTTCGTGGCTTGGGTTGAGACGAGCTGTGCTCGTCTCTCATCCGGTCCTAAATATTAACCGGTTCCAGTTTTAAACTCGAACTCATCTCTAGACCCGAGGAAACTCGATGAAGTGCGAGTTTGATGGACATGGGCCATGATGTGTTAAAGGACCGGTCCGAGTTTTGTACACCCCTAGATTTAACTGGGAGTGAACTGAATATATGTGTTTTATTTGGTGTTTGTTATATTTTTAATATAAAACATAACTAGACATTAGGTTCCTCAAATAGTATATTTTGGTTCCTCTGAAAATTGTGGAACCAAAGAGAACAGAACAAAACATTCTCGTAAAATTTGTATACTAACAAGTAACAAAGATACTTAATGATTTATATTTGAAACATTTCAGTTATATAATAATAAAAATAAATTGACTTATCTCTCTAAAAAACCTCTCTCTAGAACCTTTTCCTTTCTTTCTCGACCTTGACCTAGGTCACGATGGGTGGTTGTCGCACTGCCCTCCCTGCACGATAGCAACCCCCTCTCTCGCGCCTTTTTTCTCCTATTCCTTAGATTTTCTTGTTTCCGTTGCGTTTTACAGGGTGTGGCAGCTAGGGGTTCTCTCTTCTGTTAGATTCAAACGATTTCATAATTTAATATATTTCGATAAATAACAATTTTACCTTAGGTTTAATATTGATAGATAAAGATTTCCTAATACCTTGAGTATTTCAAATTTCAGGAACATCTATCTATGTGGAAAAAGTCTGCTCACATCTTTAAAGGCATTATCAAAAGCACTACTTCAAAGAAAGACAAAGAAGAGGAGTACGTCTAGCAACTCATTGAAGAGTTCGTTTGCTAGTTGGATACGTCCGCCAAAATAGTACGTCCGCCTGAGGAGTACGTCTGGCTAAACATCAAAAGAGTACGTCCGCCTAAGGAGTACGTCTGGCTACACATCAAAGGAGTACGTCTGCCTATGGAGGACGTCCACCTATGGAGTACGTTTGACAACTTATTGAAGAGTACGTTTGCCAGTTGAGTACGTCTGCCTGAGGAGTACGTTTGGTAAACTCAATGAAGAGTTCGTTTGCGAGTTGAGTACGTCCGCCTGAGGAGTACGTTTGGTAAACTCATTGAAGAGTTCATTTGCCAAGAGAGTTTGTTTGCTTAAGTGCTGAAGACTTCGTTTATCAAATGCTACAAGCAATAAAGGCTAATCTACCTCGTCAAAGCATTTAATGAAGCACGGATCAATGCAAAATGAAGAAAGGGACCTAATAAATATTTTATTCCTCGTATCTGCAAACACTCTGATATTCCTTAAATTAAGCATATCTTTTCAGAGTCAACGGTGTGAATTCCTGAAAATAGTATCCTCTCAACGGTCAGAATCAAATCTCTTGTTCAGAAAGAAGAAATTCTCTTTGCTGTCTTCCACGAGCATTTAATGACCAAACGTGTACTCAAGGCTGAAGCATTGAAGAACCAGACGAAGTCAACCAAAGCATTTAATGCTGCAATTAATGCAAGGCAGAATGCATTTAATGCTGTTGCAGAGCTGCAGAAGTATCCGTTGCAGACTCAGATGTTCAAATTCAAACGGAAGCACTTCAATCTTCATCAACGATCACCAAGAGACTCCCTACTGAAGATATAAATAGAGGACTTGGACACTTGATTCAATTGGTGACTTTTAAAGATAAAATTTCCAAAGCATTCTAAGTCATCCTCTAAGGAATCAGCTCTAGTTCAAAACTCAGAACCTCACTGTTATACCTTTCTAAGTTAAGTCGTCTGCCATTGTGTGAATCCTTAACAGAGTGAAAACTCTTATCCTATTCACACAGCCTAAACAGAGAACCAACCTCCATATTCTCTTTGTATACTGTACTGAAACTTTCTACCCTACTCTTATTGAAGAGATTCTGGTAGAAACTCAAAATCTTCTTTGTAAAAGAACTGGGAGTAGTCCTGTCAAATACTAGAAAGGAGAAGTCCTGTAAGAATACTTGTAAAGGAGTAGTCCTCAGAATACTGGGAGAAGTCCTGAACAATACTTGTACTATTTAAGTAAATAGTGGAAAATCTTGGTGAAGCCAAGGACTGGATGTAGCCCTGTCGACCAAGGGGGTGAACCAGGATAAATACTTCGTGTGTTTTACTTTTCAGCTTAAATTATTTCCGCTGCACTTAGCTCTTGAAAAGTATTTTGAAAATTATACTTGTGTTTAACGAAAAGTTTTCAAAAGTCACACACACAATGCAAACCCCCTTTCTTGCGTGTTTTATTACTATTAGATGTTGTTGGGTTTCTCTCTTCTTTCAAGAGCAATCATTGTCCATCGGTGTTGCCTCTCTAGCCTCGCCCTCCAACCTTCACGCAACGTCATGCCATCCTTGTTCTCCTGCACACGACTGTCCCCTATACGACTCTCCTTGACCTCTGCTCTGGTCATGCTTTGTTGCTTCATGATCGTCGATTTGCTCCGCTGTCTCGGATCTCGGTCTTTTGCTCGTGGTGGCGTGCACCGTAGTGAATTTCTTGGTCGTGGAATGTGAGATTTCAGAATGGTGCTGGTGATTAGTTTGGGGTTGAGGGAATGAGGTTTGGGTTTGTCTCTGCGTCGTCTTTTGGTGTGGTGGTCTTTTGGTGGCTGGTGGTTTGGATCTACTCTGGGTTTTTTTCCAGAGGCGTCAGTGATGGAAGTCGTGTTTCGTGGGAATGAGGATGACCCCTGCCTTGTTGAAGGTAGCTCGTGGGGTGCAGTGCGGCTAATAAGATCCCAGTTGGTTGAACTTGTTGTCACATCTCGTTTCACCACAAAGTTTGTTGAGGCTACGGTGCTGTCTGGCCTCACCGTTTCATGTTCTAGAGGGTTTTGGTTGGATTTTCTATTTCAAGGTTGTTGTTGCGGGTCTGGAGATGTTTTCGAGGCTTTGTTGGCGGTGCCGCTAGCTGCTGGTTGTTGTTTGCTCATCTGGTTTTTGTCTTAGTTCATTTTATTAATGCTTTATTTTCCTTTCTTTAGGTTTTGTTATCAGCTCGTTGGCATTGCGTTGGATAATGATGTTGGGTCTTTTAGTTTGCACGACTAGGCTGAGTCTCTACTTTAGTAGGTTTTGGGCGGCTTAATAGGATCCCGCTTCGGTTGAGCTTGTCGTTGTTTTCCCGATCTCAAATTGAGACCCCTCCAAATACCGGTGATGTTAGGGGTTGTTTGTTCAACATTTAAAACATTTTTTTAGGCTTAGGGGGCTTGTGTTTGAGGTTCTTGGTAGTTTTGGCTCTAATAGTTAGGTTTTATCCAGCTTTATGTTGGTTTGATTACTATACCCATATTGATGTTTCTTAAGTTACTATATATTTCAATATATTTTGCTTTTAAAAACAATTAAAATAAATTATACATATAAATATTATTTTAAATCAATATGAATTATTAAACTATTATGTGTTCAACTATATTAAGAGATATAGTTTTATAAATTTCCCCATGGTTTTATTTTTCACTCGACATTAATGGTTTTATATTTCTTAAATTAATCTACGATGTCGTTACCAAGCACCTAGAACAACATCAAACAACTTTACTCTGACCCTCTCATCTTCATATCTGACTGGCTACTTCTTGGTAAGGTTATACCTTTCCTTTTATCAATGTGCATCGTCCAATTGTATGCTTAAAATCTGAATTGCAACCAAGAGAGTGTTCCTGGTGGATTAAAACCTATTCCAAAGGTAGAATAACAGGCAGATGGAGAAAGTTCTGCACAGTCAATAATTTGAAAGTAGGGGATGTCTGCAGTTTCATTCTTATTCAAAACAGCTCACCATCTCTCACAGTTATCATCTGTCATTCTGGGGTGGAAAAAGATCAAATGGGTACATCCATTGACCTCATTTTTAATTGTTATGTCTCTATCAACATCACACCCTCATTACTCTTGTACTTTGACAGATGAGGGGCAATGAAGTTCAGGAAATTTTACAAAACTGCTTGCAGGTTTTCAGACATTTTTGTATCTATTTCAATCTGTCATGACTACTTTACTTTGGTTTAACTTTTTATTTCTGCAGAACAATGTATTTTGCACTTAATATTAGGTTCATGTATGATTATAAAAAACGCTCATATTAGTGAGGCATGTAAGTTCGTAATCTCTATGTGCAACATTGTTCATAATTCGCACCTTTAGGAATCAACGACTAATGTGAAACATGGTCATGGGTTTGATTATTCACCATACGTCGTTTTTGCTCGATATGGTTGTTTCTTCAATCACGCAACACTGTAAATCATTCCGATTCACCATGATAAGCTTGTCTCGCTTAGGGGCAACAAATTCGAACAACCGAATTGGGGTTTTCAATGAACCCTAAACCTAAACTATTAAGAACGATCCAATTAGGAAGTTTTTATTTATTTATTTATTTAAGGGATCGAAAGTATAATATCAAAAAGCTGGGTGGACAAAACTTCTATATTAAAAGCTAGGGTGTCAGGAATGCTATTTTAAAAGCTAGGATGGACTACCGACTCCGGAAAAAAAAAACAACAAAAAAAGCGGTTAATGCTAGACATATATTATTTTGTTAATATATTGTGTGGTCTATATTAACTTGAGCACCATGCCTAAGTTTTTTTACTATTGCACGGTAAAGTTTTTCAGTTATTTATTACTAAAATTACGAGTGAGAGAGTGTGCTACAGTCAACGATAGCGAATGCTGTTGATTCAAATAGCACTTTAAAGTAACGATCAATTTAAATAACATTTTAGAGAAATGAGTGTGAGTTTGAACCTGTAACTTATGAGGAGCCAAACCCACAGTGAGGTACAAGACCTTATGACGCTTCACTCGACAATTCCATGGGTTTAAACATCGTAAACCTGTCTCGAAGAATTAATCTTATGCTTGTCGGTTTGTCGATTATGGATACCTTAGGGGAAAAAAAACTGTTATAGTTGTGAGATGGGTGAATGAGTGTTTGATTCTTGTTGATATATACGGATAGAAAATACTTTTCTCTCAGTGGATTATTCTTCTGCTGTTGGAGTGCTTTCGTGCAGTAGTGGTATTAAGTTAATCTAATCACGATTAAATTAATAACAAAAAAGAATCATTTGTTATTGAATAGTATTCGAAGTTCCAAACGAAAATTCATGTGACGAGAAAATGAGATTTTAGGAAGGAAAAAAAAAAAAAACGCAACCCGGAACGGTCCGAACGGAGTCTGCGAAATTTCCCAATCTTTTCAAGGAGCTTGCCCTAATCACCCCCTCCCACTCCTCCGGTGGATCGCTACCGTCGCCGGCCTGAAAACCAAGCAACGCCACTCTCTAGCCGGCGGCACCAGCCTCTTTAACCTGTGGTCCCTGACACTCTCACTTGCCGGCGGCTAAAGAAGACTAACATAGAAGAAGAAGAAGAAGAAGAAGAAGAGGAAGAAGAAGAAACCCTTTTATTCATTTGCGGCTCGTCGTTTGAATCACTCGGCGAATCGAACAGAGTCCTGGAGGTAGCAGCATCAGCTTTCTCTCCACTGGTAAATGGAACCCTTTGTTTGATTAAAATTTTCTCGAAAATGCTAACTTTGACTTCAACTGAATCTTTCTCTTTTCGTTTTTATCTTAGTTTCTTTGCCTTAAATTGCTTGTGTCAGTTTACAACTGTGGGTTGTCCTTTTGGCATTTTTGTCAAAGGAGGAAGTAGAAAAAAACAATGAGAGTTTGGAGTGTTGTTACCGGTTTGTGATTTTTTGTGTGGTCTTGATCGAGTTCGGTTTCGTTGAGGTGGATCAGTTTCAAGTGACTCTTTTTGGATCCAGGAGTTTCGGTTGTTTCAAGGAAACTGATATCGAGTCATGCCGAACAAACTTAACTTTAGATGCCTTTGGTTTGATAAACACTACTTGATTTGATACTAAGCTGTTTTTATTCTTTCCTTTTAAATTTTCCAATTTTAGATGTGTTCAGTTGAGCCTAGACAGGCTGCTTTAGATTCACTCAGCTGGCATTTGAAGTTCTAGGTAGACTGATTGATCTCAAAGCCTTGTTTAGTGCATCATGTAAGGAGTGGATGTTAGAAACTAAAATTGCCCGTACAAATGATGTTTGGTGCATGTCATATGACTATTATGTTTGAGGGTGTGGGACAAGATCTGATAGGAAAGGAAACACAATGCATGGTCGCGATTATTCAGAAACCCCGCTTGAAGTGGAGGGTCTCCTCTCTTTTTCTGACTGAGTTTTAGCTTTTAGATGTACCCTTCCCTCTATGTAGTTGGGTATTTGGAAACGCAATATGGCTTGTCCATCTCCTTGCATAACAGACCATTCTTTACTACTCGATGGGGTTTGACTCAGGTGTGTGAGTCACTGGCCTCTGAATAGCCTGGCATTTATTAGCGGGCTCTCTTTTTCTTTGAGATGTCCTGTTTTTAGTTGTATTGAATTATTGATCTATTAATCTATCTATTAATACTGACTAAAAGTTTGCTCTCTTCCTTTTTTCTCCTAATTTGATTTCTGCATTTGTTGTGATGCTCTGTTTCTTTCCTTTTTAGTCGTAAATGGTCTTAAATTGGCATGCAATTAGATCAGCACGTCATATGCAATAAAGAAACTAATAATATATGTTAAATCTATCAGGTAGCTTATCCAGTTCTGTGTCAAACATTGGATAATATAGAGGATTTTTGGTTCCTTGAACTATCAAGACTTAACATTTTCTTATATCCTATGCTATACTATTCTATGCGATGGACAAATAACCATCTAAAGCAAGGTTATCAAATCAGGATTCGAATTGTGAATCGGAAGACCTATATTTTGAACCGTGAGTCGAATCTCGTTATAAATCGTAGACACACATGATTAATAATTAAGAACAATATAAAATATATTTTCACATAAAGAAACATTTCAACATATAAATATTAATAGTTTTAGTCAAATAAGTAAAAGCTCATTGCATAAGAAGCTAAACGCAAGGGCTTCTGTGTTTTGAAAGCCAACCCTATCTTTCCTCTTTTCCCCTATGCCTCCCCTATTTAGCGGCATCTCATCCCTCCTCTTCCTCTCTTTTCCTTGCCTATCTGCATCCTTGCCAGTGGTTTCCCTAGATATTTTCTTCCTGGCTTTTCTAACTACACCGGTATTCCAAAGCAACTCATTCCGGCTTGTCTTAGTTTGCTTAATATTTAATCTAAATGTTTTCAGTGCCCAAGCAAGATAATTCCACCTAATTGATTAGAAAATTGACGCTGGAAGAAGAGGCCAACTATGAAAGCGGTGGGCTTTTTGATTGGGGCCTGACCCACGGTTGGAAACTACTTGTGGGCATGCTGGAGGTAGGGGAGGAACCACACCCGGAAACATTATGTATAGTTTTTCAGCAATCCCCCTCAAATAGATGGAATCTCCTCTTTAATTTTTTTAGTTTGCATGTAAATATGTACTTAGTACCCCCATTAATTTCTTTCTCTAGTTTCTTCCCCTGATCTGGCAAGTTTTTTATTTATTTAATAAATATGTCGTTTGTGCTTTAAAATCAGAAATTGGTAGTCCAGAGCTTCAGTTGCATGCAGTGTCATTCCCTAAAATTGGCAGTTCAGTTCTGAGCCAAAACTTTCCAACTAATTTATAAAAGAAAGAAATTTCAACCAAGCATCTACGAAAGATCCCATAAAGGTGCTAAGTTCTTAACCTTTCTTAATTCCTAGGCATTAAATATTACTTCGCATGCTCTTGGGCCCTGGCCTTACTCTACCTGTATTTAGTAAATCTTAATTCCTAGGCATTAAATATTACTTTGTATATAGTAGTTAATAGCACGTGATCGCGCCGCTATAGCGGCTTAGCGTCGCGTCGCGGCCTCCTGCCGCTACGAGTTGGCAATCGCGTCGCACATAGCAATCTCGGCGCGAATTGCGGCCGAAATCGTGGAAAATCGCGGTCAGTTGCGGTGAATAGCGGTGCGACTCAAAAATCCAGAGTGAGTGAAGGATGAGTAGGAATAGATCAGTGAGAAGGAAAGGAGAAGGAGATGCGACGTGCTCATGTTGTGTACCTGTGTTGGAATTAGGGGCGGCGCTAATGTTAGTGGAGTTGTGTAGGAGTGAAAGGAATTAGGGTTTTTGAAATTAATGGGCTTATGTTAGTGGAGCTGTGGCCCAATCAGTTTCTTTTAAAACTAAACTCTTCTGCATTGGCTGGAGCAGATAAACCACCGACAAGGCAAGACATAAGCAATAATCTTTATTTTTGGGACAACATAAGCAATAATCTGAATAACTTAAAATTATTTTAACTTCCAATTTGAATAAAAAAATATTATCTGAATATATATTATAATTTTAATCATCATATATTTTTAAACGGATTTATAAAATATTAGAAAATCAAGTAAATAATTTATAAAATATAATAAATATTATATGCACATATATATTAAAAAGATTATAAGCATTTTAAAATCACCATATATTTATAAAATATTATGAATCAGCGTAATAATTTCTAGAGTAATAAATATTATATTCATATATATATATATATATATATCTTAAATTTTAAAAATATTTTACTTTGTAGCATTTATATGTACGCAGTATTAAACTATTAATTATATTAAATTATATATATAGAAAATTCAAATAGCGGCCATCCCGCTATGTGCTATCCTGCTATCCCACTTTTGGAGTCGGCAGCTACGCGCCGCTATCCGGGATTGACTACTATGCTTTGTATGCTCTTGGGCCCTGGCCTTACTCTGCCTGTATTTAGTATCTTAATCATATATTAATCTTTTTTTGTGAATTAAAGGACTATTATTGGATTTGTATGAGAGAATAGGAATGGAGGATTAAACACATTAGAGAAAAGGAAAAAGAAATAAAAGAAAAAAAAACAAGAAATCCCATCAAGTAAGCTAAGATTGACAATTTCTTCATATGTCTGATACAAAAAGCCTATGAGACCATTGACTGAGAGGGGCTTGAACTTCCCAATGGAATTAGCAAGAAGAAAGGCATCACCATTTGGAGAATAAGTTAGAAATTGAAAATAGGATTTGCCAGAAAACAGTCAAGATGAGTTTATATATGGCTATCTCCAGGAGAAGATTGGTTAACAGATCTGAGCGACTGTTAATCTAATTTTTACTTATAGGGATGCCTGAGAGCCTTATGTGTATTTAAATATTTCAGTTCTTCAGCCCAAGGATCTAACACACGGTCCAAATAATCTTAATCTTTTTTTGTGAATTAAAGGAATATTATTGGACGTGTATGAGAGAATAGGAATGGAGGATTAAACACATTAGAGAAAAGGAAAAAGAAACAAAGGAAAAAAAACAAGTAATCCTATCAAGTAAGCTAAGATTGACAATTTCTTCACATGTCTGATAAAAAAAGCCCATTGACTGAGAGGGGCTTGAACTTCCCTATGGAATTAGCAAGAAGAAAGTCATCACCATTTGGAGAATAAGTTAGAAATTGTAAATAGGATTTGCCAGAAAACACTCTAGATGAGTTTATATATGGCTATCTCCAGGAGAAGATTGGTTAACGGATCTGAGTAACTGTTAATCTTTTACTTATAGGGATGCCTGAGAGCCTTGTGTGTATTTAAATATTTCAGTTCTTCAGCCCAAGGATCTAACACACAGTCCAAATAATCTTAAATCTTTTATTGTGAATTAAAGGAATATTATTGGACGTGTATGAGAGAATAGGAATGGAGGATTGAACACATTAGAGAAAAGGAAAAAGAAACAAAGGAAAACAAACAAGTAATCCTATCAAGTAAGCTAAGATTGACAATTTCTTCACATGTCTGATAAAAAAAGCCTATGAGACCATTGACTGAGAGGGGCTTGAACTTCCCTATGGAATTAGCAAGAAGAAAGTCATCACCATTTTGAGAATAAGTTAGAAATTGAAAATAGGATTTACCAGAAAACACTCAAGATGAGTTATATATGGCTATCTCCAGGAGAAGATTGGTCAACAGATCTGAGCCACTGTTAATCTAATTTTTACTTACAGGGATGCCTGAGAGCCTTATGAGTATTTAAATATTTCAGTTCTTCAGCCCAAGGATCTAACACACGGTCCATATAATCATTTTTAACTCATTACAAACTCATCAAATGTTTTCAACCGACACCAAGGTTTCTGCAAGTGACTTGGTTGTCACGGTTGCCGAGTTCTAGAGTAGAAGCAGCACTTTCACTGACAGGAGAAGCTCCGTTTGACTCAACCTCCTCGAGTCATACATTAATGGAAGGTTGAGCCTCATGCACTAGGCTACCCATTTGACATTAATGAGAATTTCCTTTTATCATTTGCATGTGTCATTTAGAATGTAATTTGTTCCTTGGTTTTTGATTATCATTGAAATGTGGCATGTAATGTAAGAGTAAGTTACTACATACTACCATGTATGTAGCTGTCATATGGGTTGACCTTGTTCAACCTTAAGTGTCATTATGATAAGGAGAGACCCATCAGATTCTGGAACAGGGGAAGTTATGGCAGTTATTTAGTAATTTTATTAGTTACTAAGTCAGTTTGTTGCTGCTAAGAGAAGTTTATTGCTGTTAGGGGCAGTTTATTGCTCTTAGGAAGTTATAAATAGGGAGTTGAAACCACATGGGGGATCATTCAGAAATTTGGGGAACTTTGTTCTGGTAGAGAGACAGGCTCTCAAACATCCTGTTTAATGTATCTTTGAAAGGGAGAATTCTTCTCTCTTCTTTATTCAATAAAATCAGTATTTCTATTCCCCTTCCTTTGCATTCCTATCACATTATCAGCCCTATGTCAGCTGGACTGGCTTGCGATGTTTGGTACATAGTTTCTGAAATTGTCAACACTAACCAAAATGGGTTGATCGATTAAAGGGGCTAACTTGCTTATTAGTAAAAAAATTAATTTATAATATGTAAACAAGTGATAAGAATTACCACATGATAATTCTCCCCTAGTTGAATATTAATATGTTTAACCTTGGCGTGAGTATGAGAATAGGAATTTGGCTTAGAGTATTGATGTGATGTGCAGTTCTTGATTGAAGTCTATTTCTTTTAGACTGATACCAACAAGGTTGTTATTATGTGTTAGCAAATCTTGACCTATAGAAAAAGCTGTTGTCAGATTCTAAAGGAGCCTTTGTGTTTTATGGTTGGCGTTCTATGCCCATCATCATCTTTCTATTCCAATTAACATTTACTTCTTGCTTTACACCAGCTTTCTTTTTGTTAGGTTTGTGCCTCTGAAACTTGTTATGAGGATATACTTTTTGTTTTTACATGCATGCAGTGGAGGGTGTGAGAAAGAGGAGCCCTACTAGCTAATCATACTATTCACATGTATCATATTTTGGTTGTATATTGTACTGTTTTACCTTAACTTCATACCTTGACATATTCCTTTTGGGTCCTCTAAAGTGAGGAATTCACTATATAGAAGAATTTTTTTATTTATTGTAGCCATTAACTGAAAAATTGGTGGTTGAGATTTATAAAATTTCACCGTTTGGTATACATTGTTTGGATATGATTATGATATCAACCGTTGACTTCGATATAATGTCCATGCCTCCTTACTTTTCTTGTCACTTTAGAGAAGTTAAATCCAATACTGTCATACTTAATTTGCTTTGTATCAACTAAATAAGAATAATGGAGGTGTTGGATTATAGATTGGTAGGTATTTTATTATTATTTATTTGGATCTACATGCAGGTCGTTGTTATTATTATTATTAATAATAATAATAATTATTTTGATGCAGGTGCTATGGAGATATCATTGTTAAAAGTGCTTTTGAATAGTATATCCTCATTTTTGCATTTATCATTTTCTGGGAACATAAACTTAGAACCAGTCTCAAAGTATTACAAGAAAGAAGAGGAGATACTTAAGTTGTTGAGGCCAATCATTGATGCGATTGTTAATGCTGAAATCGCTTCTGATGAAGTGCTAAGCAAGATGTTTGAAGAACTTGCTCACACTGTTGATGAATTAAAGGAGTATGTTGATAATTGGCATCTATTATCTAGCAAAGTTTACTTTGTAAGTGCCACAAATTCTTAACTCTAAAAAGGCCTTATTTATCTTAGTTGTGAACTTAGTGTAAAACGAGCTGAGCTTCCGTAATGGGTTGGTTATGCTTTTTCATTTCTTTATGTGCACATTAAATTATGCGATAGATATGTTTTCAATATATTGTTTTATGATCATGCTATGTTACTGTTTTGTATAGAAGGGTACAGACGTACAGTTATAATAGCAGTGGTGTATTCTGTCACTTCCCGTCTTCCTCCTGATCTCACCACCTTTCTTTCATCGTCCTTGTTCTTCTCCTTTCAGCATATTATTCGATAGTGTTTCACTCCCTGGTTAATCAATGTTTTGCTTTGTGTTTTCTTTGCACCGATATTATAATTTCAAGTTCATTTGTTTTTTATAATTAGAAGTTTTAATTTTGGAGAATCAATGGTTCAGGATCCTAATATTCTAAAGACATTAATGTAATAGTATTATTTAGTGGTAAAGGAGATGTGATTGTGATGGATGTAATGACCTGGTAGCTTGCTTGTTGCATTCAAACTCCAGCAGTTCTTATTTTCTTAGTAAGAATTTGCATTCTATTATTTCATCGTCATTCTTTAAGTTTTGCTCATGGTCTTGCATCATCATTTCTTACATATATTTGGCACATAAATAATTCTATTCTATTTGAAAATATGTACCTCTATCATTGCATTTAGCATCTCCAGAAGATCAAACTTTTTAAGTTGCTACTTACCCAAACTCAGTCCACAGTCCACTAATTCTAAGAAAAATCTAAGATCATATTTTATGATAGAATAATGGTGTGGTGAGATATTTTTTAGATATTCCAACACCCGAACCACCCTCCCCCCCAAAAAAAAATCTTCAAAAAAAAATCTTCTAAGTTTACTAATCTTTAAGCTTTTACAAGTGAAACCTTTGCGAAAGAAAAATAACCCAACAATATAATTTGAGATTTGAGACTGGTAGAGCCAGATCACATCTGGGACAGAGATCGGGCCAGGGACTGCATGTAGGACAGAATTCGAGGCCAGACTGCATCTGCAACATGAGTTGGGAGGACCAGACTGCGTCTGGGATAAACATTGAGGCCAAACTTCAATTAGAATGAAAATTGGGGCCAAATCTCAACTACGAAAAAAATCAGTACGAAACTGCTATTATGATAAGAATCGAACTCAGAATGCATCTGGGATAGCTGGGGCTAGATTACTTGTGGGATGGTCAGGCCAGATTTCTAAGTTCTAGGATATGGGAAATAAGCCGACCAGGGCTGCAAAAGATATGAAGATGGTTGGGAGGAGGACATGGCAATGGAATGGATTGATCTAAGGATCTAAGACTAACTGTAGAGCAGAACGAGTTGTGGAGCAGAAAGATCCGCTGATAAAGAGAGAACATGGGAGGGAAAGGTGGCCAGAATTTGTGCACGACCAATGAGAAGAATTATGGAGGTAGTGACATTTTAACGTAGAGTTCTGAATTTAAGGGAGCTTGGTGGAAAAAGAGAGACTAGGCATGTTATGGAGGATGGTACCGCTTTGATATCATTTTGAAAGTTATAAGATTAGTATAGTAGTGTCATTATTACTGTATAGTATAGATTTTAGGGAACTTGATGGAAAAAGAGTGATGGGGCAGATTATGGAGGATGATATCGCCTTGATACCATGCTGAAAGTTATAGAATTAGTGCATGTTTAGACTTTAGGTACACGGTGGGAAACCACAGTGAAGTCAAAATCACGGTGGACAGCCACAAAAGCTAAGGGAAGTGGCTTCTGTCTGTTGTGATTTTGGCTCACCGTGGTTTTCCACCGTGTATCCAAACATGCACTTAATCTTTTAGGTATAGAGGGAGGAAAATGTATTTTGATATTGATGTGAAGATGGATGGTGTTAGGATGTTAATAGAGAAAACAAAGGACTAATCCTTATTTTTACTTATACTAGACTCTTAATCCTAATTAAATAAGGGAACAACTAATAAAAATGAAGAAAGATGGATACTTATTATAAAAGATAATGTTAGATACATATCTTATGATAGAATAATTCAAGATATTATTTCAATATTCTAGCACCTTTGTCTCCACCTTTGTGAGATGTGATTTGTTTAATTGTGAGCAATGTTCATATGTCTTTGCTTGAGTTGGGTTGCTACCTGGTGTAGAAGTAGAATGCCTTCAAAACTTAATCTTGTTGCTGAATAGAACATGTACTTATTCCTTTTGTTGTGCCTGCATCTTTTGAAGCTTCATGGTGTGATTCTTGCATATTAAATGTATATTGAGTTCTCAGTACGGCTTTCTTGATCAATAGGTTATGCAAGTTGAACCCTTGTTATCTAGGACCTGGACTTCAGGGCTTAATATTTTCCAGCGGCTGAAGGCTTCTCACCTATGTTCTCATGGTGAATTGAGTTCTGAACATTTAGAGGTAAAATATTCTATTAATCAAATTGTTAATTTAAGATTTCTGGTTCAATTGGATTTCACTAGAGGAAAGAAACTTCGGATGCATAATATCAATTTAAAATTGCAGCACTGTGTTCAGAAACTTAAGCTTTTGGGTCATGAAGAAACCTCATCAGTCATTAAGGAAGCTATTGTGGAACTAGACGGCGTGGGGCCCAGTTCAGAGATCCTAGAAAAAATTGCTGATAGCCTGGTCCTGAGGTCTAATCAGGAGGTTCTTATTGAGGCTGTGGCCCTAGAAAAATTAAAGGAAAATGCTGAACAAACCGAAAAGACTGAAGAAGCTGAATATATTGATCAAATGATTGCTGTTGTAACACGTTTGCATGAGCGTCTTGTTATGCTTAAGCAAGCCCAAAGTTGCAGCCCAGTTCCTGTACCTGCTGATTTTTGTTGTCCTCTTTCTTTGGAGTTGATGACTGATCCTGTGATTGTGGCCTCAGGGCAAACTTATGAGCGGGCTTTTATCAAGAACTGGATTGGTCTCGGGCTTACTGTTTGTCCAAAGACACATCAGACTCTGGCTCACACAAACTTAATACCTAACTACACTGTAAAGGCACTAATTGCAAACTGGTGCGAGTCAAACAATGTGAAATTGGTTGATCCCACAAGGTCCCCGATTTTGAATCAATCACCTGTCCCTCATGGGTCTGGTGCAACCAGAGAATCTCCTGTTTTACCTCATTCCAGGAGCAACCAGCCATCCTCACCTGAGTCGGCTCGTTCTCGCTCCTTTAGTTCTCCTGGTAATAACTTGACTTCTTCCGGTGGAATCCACAGAGAAGGAACATCACCTTTGCATCCCCGTTCAACTTCAGAAGGTTCCTTAAGTGGCATGGTAAATGGGCAATATATGGATCTTGCAAGAATATCACCTGTAGGTTCAGATGACAGGTCTGCTTGCTCAGATGAAAGCAGCATCGATTCGGTTGGCCAATCATCAATGTCGCCATCTAGAATGGAATCTTCCACTGCCTTTAGCTCTGAACAATCTCAAACCCATGTTAGAGCTGTATCTGACTCCAGTGCTTTTTCTGGTGCAAATTTTCCTCAAGAAACGCAAGGTGATGACAACAATGCCTCTCAGCTGTCAACGAGTCCAGGCTACAGTAGAGATACTTCTGGTGAATTAAGTCCAGTGCCAGATGCTTCTACTGCTGCTGCTGCTGCTGTGCCATCAGTGCATAGAGAACCTGAGTTTCCACCCCGATTGATGGAGACAAGGTCTCGAAGCCAAGCTATTTGGAGGAGGCCATCAGAAAGACTTGTGCCTAGGATAGTATCTTCTTCTGCTATTGAAACAAGAGCTGATCTTTCTGGAATTGAAGCCCAGGTTCGGGGTTTAGTTGAGGGCTTGAGGAGCTCTGATCTTGATACTCAGAGAGAGGCAACGGTAGAAATCCGCCTTCTTGCAAAGCACAATATGGATAATCGAATTGCAATTGCAAACTGTGGAGCCATTAGCTTATTAGTTGAGTTACTTAAATCAAGTGATACAAGGATCCAGGAAAATGCTGTTACTGCACTTCTCAATTTATCAATTAATGACAACAACAAAGCTGCTATTGCAAATGCTGGAGCAATTGAACCTCTGATTCATGTGCTTGAGACTGGGAGCCCAGAAGCCAAAGAAAATTCTGCTGCTACTCTTTTCAGCTTGTCAGTGATTGAGGAAAATAAGATTAACATAGGGAGGTCTGGGGCAATTGGACCACTAGTAGATTTATTAGGGAATGGAACCCCAAGGGGAAAGAAAGATGCTGCCACTGCTTTGTTTAATTTGTCTATATTTCACGAAAACAAGAATCGGATCGTGCAAGCTGGTGCCGTGAAGCACCTTGTGGAGCTAATGGACCCGGCTGCTGGAATGGTTGACAAGGCAGTGGCCGTTTTAGCAAATCTCGCCACAATTCCGGAAGGAAGAAATGCAATTGGGCAGGAAGGTGGGATACCCGTTCTGGTTGAGGTTGTCGAGTTGGGTTCTGCGAGAGGAAAGGAGAATGCAGCAGCAGCTCTTCTACATCTATGCTTACACAGTACCAGATTTTTAAGCATGGTGCTCCAGCAAGGAGCTGTTCCACCATTAGTAGCCTTATCACAATCAGGCACCCCAAGGGCCAAAGAGAAGGTGCGGTTCTTTCTGCATAGTTCCATATTTTAGTTTGCATTTGATTCAATTTCTATTCTAACAAAGGAGGTGATGAATTTTGTTCTATGTTTAGGCCCAGGCTCTCCTTAATCAATTTAGAAGTCAAAGACACGGGAATTCTGGGAGGGGCTGATTTTGAATTCCCTGCCGCTTTTGCTATTCAAAGGTTTTGAGTTAGCTCCTATATAACATCTCTAATTTATACATTATTTTATGGTGCAAATAATGTGTGTAAAGGTGTTTTGTATTGTTTTCACTTGATTGTATAAAGGGAAATTTTTTTTTATGGAGGAATGATTGTGTCCTCTTGTGAAAAACCTTTCTGTGATGTAAGAAAAGTTGTACATGTAAGTCTAGCTTTTGTTTCAACCAAATTATTTTTGGTTTTTGTTATGGTTGTGAACAAATAAAATTATGTTTTACTTTTTATTTGGTCCAAGTTTTTAATGGATCATAAATTTAACTATTCACGTCATAAAATATTACTAACAGAATAGTCTGACTAATTATAAGTAATACATTTTCACTGGACCGTACTTGTGTTTATTATGATTTGGTTCAACCAAGAAGTTAAATTCAGAAATACAAGCTTGTTTTTGTAAGTCAGATCAGCGTGTTTTCCTAATAAAAATGAAAATGTCATCCGTAAAAGTTGCATGAATGAATTCAATTGATTATGTACGTGAATATGGGGCACAAGTTTTTTTTATTTTCTGTAAACGGCTTTCACATGGATTTCTCATATGTAGGGTACTCTCTTTTCATATTTACCTCTTTGGCAAATTATTCATTGTTTTGGGGTTGGCGGCTCGCTCGTTTGGATAGACTTGTTTAATGTAGGGTCCCATGAGGCGATCTCCGGGGACTCGCCCTAGAAGAGCACTTACCCATGCAATATTACTTGTAACATGAACATGACTTGGGCCAATAGGGAGCAAAGGTCCAAGTGACCCTTTGCTATAGGGTTTTCTCTCCTTGCCTTTATAAAAGGGGAACATTCTTTATCATGACCAACTTCTTCATAATTCACATTTTACCAAGACTTCATATTCTCTCTTAGGGTTCTTGAAATGACAATAGTTTTAACGTATTTTTGTTCGTCAAGAACATTCATACTAAATAACAATGCTTAATTTAGTGACAGATTATTGAGATATAAAAAAGTAAAAGAAAGCTACTAAACGGATAGTCAGAATAAAATTTTCATTATCATTTGACTAATGGAGTTTGTACAGCTGCGAAGTCTTTAGACTCTTGAATTCTATGATTGCACATTTATTAAATTGCCACCTGAAATTGCAAAATTGGAGAAACTTCGATTGCTAGACCTAGATAGATGTGAATGTAAAGATTCATATGAAGTGATTGAAAGAAGTTCATTGCTAGAAGAGCCGTATATCATTAGTGTGAATGATCACAATGACATTGCCGTAGTTCACCAGTTAACAACCCTCCGCAAAGGTACTTTATATGTAATGATTACATGGATGATTCTTCTTAATCAAAACAATTGTTCCTTTTATGAGATGTTCCTTTTTTTCTCTCAGTAGCCAAAATGAAACGTACTTTGTGCAAACTGCAGAGGATCTTCAGCTAAAAGGAAGTATGTGTGACAGGGAGCGACCCATTAGATTTTGGAACAGGGGCAGTTATGACAATTATTATTATTATGTAATTATATTAGTTATTAAGTCATTTTATTACTGTTAGAAGCAGTTTATTGCTGTTAGGAAGTTATAACTAGGGAAACAAGAGTTATGATTTATAAACCACTATTAGCGGTAGACATTTAGAGAGAGAAATGAAGAGAAGAGAAAGAAGTAATGAATGTTATACGTAACTTGCTGTGATAAGAAGTGAGAGATAGAGAGAAAAATAAGATGTTTGTAAGTGTTTATACTGTTTATATGTTTATGAATCAGACGTTTGCCACAATAAAGATTGCCAAAATAACTTAGAAGTTTGCCGCAATAATCTTTTTGCAAAACGATAATGAATAGAAAGTGCAGGTAAAATTCTTCACCCAATTCGATGCAGTTACTTACTGGCGAATGATTGTTCAATTATCTTATTTATCTCTTATACCTTGTGCATGACTGACATCTCTGGTCTTGGATTTTTGTGTGTGATAAAATGGAAAAATTCTTTCGTTTTCACTGTGTCATGGCTATAGAACAATTTGTGTTATTCTCTCATCATGACTACAATTTTTGATAAAGGGGAAAATTTCTTTGAAGGTGGTCAAACAATTTTTGTTATATCAGGTTGTAAATAGAAATCTATAGTATAATGGAGAGAGCAATGAGAACATAAACAAAGAATGAATATTTCGAGAAAGAATAAGAAAAATAATGAAATAAGGTGACTCTTAGGATGACCTGCTACAACAGGTTTTTTTAGCTGATATTTAAAAAAATTAAAAATAATAATAATTAGTTAATACCATTTTTGCCCCTTATTTAAAAAAAAAGGTTTTTGAGTGTATGAAAGGAGTGGAGAACAACAAGTTTATAGTAATTAACAAATTAAAATTATAATAAATTATAAAAATTGAATAAATAGGGTGACTCCTAGGGTGCACTTGCACCCTAAATGATCTGCCACAACAGGTTTTTTTACCTGATATTTAAAAAATTGAAAATAATAATAATTAATCAATACCATTTTTACCCCTTATTTAAAAAAAAAGGTTTTTGAGTGTATAAAAAGAGCGGAGAGCAAGAGGTTTATAGTAATTAACAAATTAAAATTATAATAAATTATAAAAATTGAATAACCTGCTGAACCGGTTACCA
This sequence comes from Acmispon strigosus, assembly GCA_030819835.1. NCBI lineage: Eukaryota > Viridiplantae > Streptophyta > Magnoliopsida > Fabales > Fabaceae > Acmispon > Acmispon strigosus. The sequence goes on from JAUAMA010000007.1 coordinate 37,666,438, forward strand.
GTTACTTATGAAGAGAAACAAAAGAAAGAGAAAAAAGAAGAGAAGGAGGAGAATAGAAGGGGTTGAAATATAGGGAGAATAAAAGAATAGAAAGAGTGTAAAAACAGAGCGAGGAAATAGGTGGTGATGGTGGTGGTGGTGTTCTGCTGGTGGGTAGGTACCTTTGGCTCTGCTGCTATAATATCATCTCATCATCTATAAACGTTTCTCTAATCTCTAGTTTTTTTCATTTAAATTTCACCTTTAAAATACGTATTGAAAAAAAACCAAAGGGACTTGGAAGGACTTCGTTTCTCGTAATGTGTTTGTGTTTTTTTGGGGCTTTTCACATTTCTAATTTTGATTTGTATGTTAATTTAGGGGTTTGGAGTTAATTGAGTGTTTATTTAGGGATTTAGGATTAATGGAGTGTTAATTTAGGGATTTAGGGTTTTCTAATTTTCTGACATGTTTTCCTATTAAAAAACATAAATTCCACAACATCATCATTAATACAGTCACACTGCCACATATGCACTCATCGGAGCTCCGGTCTCCGACAGAGACTTATAGCAAACTTGTGCAACTACATGGACCTATTGCAAACTTTTTTCCGGCGAGGGACCAAAGACAGATTTTGGTGCAACTACGGGGACCTGGTAGACCATTAACTCAATTAATTAATATATTTGAGTCAAGCCAGCCATGATTAACTAAGCAATAGAAATTAATGTATAAGTCAAGGAATGTAAGACACTCAAGTTTGAGGAAGCAGAGCATTGCCTTTCAGAATATTGGTCACTATAAATTTAGAAGCATCACATTGGAAGTGCTTGCCCAGGTCCTCTGTTGCCATACTCCGCGAAATACAACGTAGAGAGTGCAAAACTATCGTTCCATATAGACCAACCAACTTGGTGTATTAAAGTGTCCAAGAAGGAGTGCATAACAATAGTTCTCGAATAATCTTTCCAAGGCCCTTCGAGGTAGGTCATCGTACTTCCAATGCTCGAAGCTAGATCATCAACAGGTTTGATAGTGTAGTTGTGAATGGAAAATGCTGAGCGGTCTATATCGAGGAATGTTCTCTCCTGAGAAGCAATGACATTGAACTATCCATGTGAAGGAAGATGCAGATATATATTGCAGTTTTACAAAACAACCTTAACATATTCAAATATGAGATCGATTATTCTATATATGTCACACTGTCTGTTGGAATTTTCTTGAAGTTAATATATTGAGAGTATCTTGGAACCTGTCAAAGCTGCAACGGTAGAAGGTGAATATCTGCTTCATTTCTTAATGCAACTGCCTGTAATTTGCTTGGCTCAACAGTGTTCTGAAATTTGATATTAACCGCTACAAATCTTGTTGCGGTCACAATGGAGAGTCATATGGTTTCCAGCCATCAACTAAGTTGTGGTTGCCAGTAATTTCTGTTCGGTTGATTACTCATCCAACCATCAGGAGATACAAATTGTTCACAGGGATGGACACATAATTTTCATACACTCCCTCTTTTATATTAATCAAGAATTAAACATTGTATTGAAGAAATTTTGAGGTCCTTAATCTTAAGGAAGCACATTAATTCTCTGGTAACAAGAACTACATATATTTCTTCAAAGTAATATATCATTCCACTTAATATATTTGCAGGGGTCCCTGGCGGGAGCTGGAAGAGCGAGAGAAGGACTTTGTCTTATTCTTTTGGATCCTGGGAGGATCCTGTTGCGCCACGCCTTGGCGGCTGGAATTGTTGATGGAAGGATTTTCAACATTCCCCGCCCCCTAACGGTGGGAACCTTCAAAGGAGGGGACATCTTGCCGGATGCCAACTTGATGGGTGGAGCCTTCAGAAGGGGGAGCCTTGTGACCTGACACGATGAGGCGAGTCGAACCCTCTGGCCTAGGGGTATCGTGACGCGCCTTCTTCCTAGCGGGTCCATCTCTTGGAGTTATGATTCATAAATCACTACATAGTGTTAACACCTCTAGATCCCTTTTTTTTTTCTCTCTACCTCTCTCTCTTTTGCACACATTTTCACATTATATATCATATTCATCACTTATCTCTTATCTATTTCTATCTCCCACTAGTGGTCTACACCCAAAGGGTGTACACCAATCTTTATTAATTAAGTTAGTGAAAGTGACTGAATAAAGAATTCTGTACTTTTGACAATGCTGGTTTGGTTGCTATGAAGCCTTTGTTGTTCATGACACAAAGGCTTAAGAAGATGGGGTGTGTAATTATTGGATTTTATGCAACTGACTTATGAGCCAAGTTATCATCCTTGATCAGAGTTAGCAAAACACAATGCTTAATACAGGGAAATTAACCTTGTGCCAAATTATCAGTCTTTTTATTGGAGTTATGACTTGCTTCTCCTCATTATCTTATCTTTTCCTTTTATACATAGGATAGTTTTGAATTTTAAACTTATTTAACTTATTCTGTATTTGTTTTGAAATCACTTCAAGAGCACAACACGCCAAACAACTTGCTACTTTTGAAGGGTACAAGTTTACACAAATTTCAAACTTTGACTAATTTCTCAACGATAAACTCTGGAAAATTTAGTTCACAAATTAAAAGAGATTTCCTGTAAATTTATTTTAACATATAAGGATCATATTGTATATAACAATATACTAAATATTACATTTTATATTAGGTAAAAACATGGTTCTTGAGTGAATCAATTTTTAACATGATTCAAGCGTCTCGTCTAATTCAGTCTCCTGCAATTCTTCCTAATCTCCCCTTTTGACCCAGTTAAGGGTTTGTTGTTTCCCATCTTAATAATTGCAGTAACAAAGTCAGAACCAAAGGCCTTCTCATTCTTGCTGTAAGTTGTAACAAGTGAATCAGTGGAACCACCATTGAAGAGCTCTTGATCAGAGTGGAGGAGTCCTCTTTTAATGATGAGGTTCTTGAAGTAGTTGTTATCAAAGTGATTAGGAGTTCTGAAATCAAGAACTGCAAGGTTGTTGTCTCCAGAGCCAGAAGCTCTTGGACAGTTCCTCTGCCTTGCCTTAGAAAATGTGCTGTCAATGTTGCTTTCATTGTATATGTGGTTTCTGAAACTAGTACACCTTGATTTCCCTATTGTGTGAGCTCCTAAAACCAACCACAGACAAACATCTTTATGAATATAATTCTTCAATATTTTCATTAATTGAAATATTGTGGATGATTTACACATTTTCTCAATTGTGTAAGCATGGTTTTCCTTTTGGAATGGTATGACTTTAAGCTTATAGTGGTTGTTGAAATGTCACATCCTGATCTAACTTATTGATTTTAATGGAAAAGATCACTTGTATAAACAGAATCATTTAAAGTGTGTCACCTAAATCCAGACAAAAGGATTTCATTTTCAATTGACATAATGGATGAGAGAAGTGGGGAATCAGAAAGAGATAGAGAAGTACCAGATAAGGCAACCATGTCTTTAGCAGAAAGCCCTTGAGCTTGAAAGGTAGAGATAAGGGTTGTGAGGTTAGAAGTGGGAGCTGGAATCACACCAGTGTTGGCAGCAGTGAAGTTGGCTGTTCTGGAATCCCTTCTTCCAAGTTTTACCTTCCATGAAGGTCCTCCAAGCTGCAAAATAAATCAATAAGTGATTAATTTAAGGACCAAGAAAAAAACTAATTTGTTCATGATATGTAATCAGAGTTCTATGATAAAGTCATCTAGAGTTCAATTCTTATTGCCTTTATTATTTTAATAAACAAGTTGAATCAGCATACAAAGTATAAGATATGTCTTTTTCATACTTCGAGCCTAGTAAACTTGTATGTGAGAAGATACCTTAGAAATATAATATATGAAGAGAAGCTACTCTCGCTAACTTCTAGCAGAATTGAATTCAGTTCTCTATAATGATTCTTAAACATTTATATTGTCGTCCATAATTGATTTTAGCGCCTCTCCAAAGATTTGTGATAAAAATGGGTTGAGTTTAATAATATAAAAGGGAAAATTCTTGATGAAAATTAAAGTATTTCTTAATTCAGTGTTGTTTTGCACTCACAAGAACAACAGAGTCACGAGTAGCAATGGCCAAGATATCAGCACAGGACACAACACCAGGGCATATTGCCTCCACCTTAGACTTGATAGAGTCAATTACTTCAAAACCTCTCACTGAATTGTTGTTTGGAGCTGCAGTTTTCTCTCCTCTGAAGGTTAAAGTGTCATCAAGCAGTAATGACCCATCACAACCCTGTTTTCAAGCATCATCCATCATGCAACATTAAGTAAATTATAAATTAAGAAGCATCAATTACGATAAATCTACATCAATATTAATAGTCTTGTGGGTAATGATTCGTGTACATCTAAACAGTACAAACATATCTGCACAACTCTTTTTTCTCTCTATCTCTTTCTTTCAATTACATCACATAATATATCACACTTATCACTTATCTCTCCTCTCTTCCTATCTCTCTCTAATGGTCTATACCCTTTAGATGTCTACCAATCATTATTCATATTCTTGATCAACTAATCAACAATTGAAATTTAAATAACTTACTATAATTTTTTTATACCTACATGTATATGGTCACAATTTGCTTTTTCTTTTCATCAATGAATCCTTACATTTTCTTTTAAATTGACTCTTAAATTTTTAAGGGAACCTAATCCAGCCAATAAGGTAAAGACAAAAGTTGAGCATAGTGACAAACTAATGCAATAGATAACACCATTCTATGACATGGGCACATGGCAAAAATAGGGCATAACCTTTTGGGACCACTAGGTTCAGCTCATTTTAGAAATTTAAATGTCCCAAGAAATAATGCATGGCTTTCAGAGGTCCATATTCACTAGAAATTAGCTAAATTAGGATGAATTTGAGAAAATAACTTAATTAAATACTTATGGTCATAAGCGTTTATTGAATAGATATTTATTTATAAGCTATTTTAAGAACTTTATTGAAATAAGTTGAAAATAGATTATAAATAAATATAAGCTCTTTTGCATACGCTATTCTAAAAAACTTATGAAAATAAGTTCAAAACAGATTACAGTAGCCATAAACTATTTACATAAGTTCTTTCAAACACTTGCTTAAAAAGCTTATACTATTAAATAAACTTTTCAAAACAAGGTCTAAGTACTTATATAAGACAGACTAATCCTCACCCGTAAACTAGGTTTTGACTTAAAGTAAGACCTAATCCAAATATAGCTTAAGGGCTTATCTTAAATTCCTTTAAATTATGAGAAATCATGACATGTTAAGTAAGAGTTTGTTCAATAACCAATCTAGCTGAAAAGAAAAACCAAAACCAATCATTTTAGAAACAAGATGATAGATAGATTAGGAGTAGATTACATCAACGAAGCAGTCATGGAAGAAGAGGCGAAGGATTGATGCTCCTATGCGACGTTCTTTGGCAACAGCAGACTTAACCACAGGTTTCACAGCGGCAAAAAGCTTAGGACATTTCTTAGAATAGAAGTTCTCGGAGAGTTGAGCTGAAGAAGACTCTGTAAGAAGAAGGAAAAGAGCTAATGCAAAAATAATGGATGATAGAGAGAAAGAAGAAGAAGAAGGACAAGGATAGTGTGCCATTTTTCTAGTGTGAGAAATTGTGCAGAGGTGAGTCTTGTATATATAGATTATAGAGAGAGTATATATTAATATGAAGGTGCTGGTAGCTCACCCTGCACCTGATCAACTGTGAGTTTTGAGTACCAACCAGTGCATGGTAATAACAGTTTCACGTTTTGAAAATGTGGATTAATTTTAATTGAATTGACTAAGATTGATAACGATGATTCTCTTGTCTTCTTTACTTTTTTAGTTTTTTTTAATAAAGTTAGAGACAATATATTATGCTGAAATGAATTTAATTTAGTTCAATCAGTGATGTAAGTGCTTTTTGTCTACTTTCAAAGTGTCAGGGTCACCATTTTAGCTGTAGGCATAAGCTTGATTATGATACAATAACTTTTTCTTTCCACATTAACCTAAAAGTATGATTAAGATATGCTCTTTTCTTGAATGATATTCAAGAATGGTTATAAACTAGTTTATGAAGTAGAATTTCTAACAACTTAGTTTAATATCTATGCATGCAGGCAAAGAAATAGAATAAGTGTTTCTTCGCACTTGAACAACACTTTCACCAAGTTAGAAAAATTAAGAAATAAGAGATACGATAGATGATTTGATAGGGAAAAAAGAGAGAGATTGCAAGAAAAGAGAATGAAAATGAGATGGAAGAGAAATAGTGTTGTAAATGAATCATAACCCAATAAATAATGAGAATGACACACTTTATTTGTTCACCTCGTTTCTTAACTATGAGATCATTGATCCAATTCTCATCCATGAAAATGATACACATTTCGTAGGAAGCCGTTTACGTTTAATGTAAACACTCACAATAAGAAGATTAAACACTGTTCTCAGCATGTACACCTTATTCTAAAAAGAAAGAAACAAATAGCTATACTATTTATTTTATAAGGGAAATGCCAATGCAATTGACAACTACTTTATATATAATATATATAATATATTTATGGGGATTATTTTATGAGAAAGACCTTCTTATGTGATAATATGAGAATAAATTGTGATCGTTAGAACTAACAATAAATGGTCATAATAAAAAAATATTATTGGTCACATGACCACTTAAAATATCATGTGACATTTTAAAAAGTCACATGACTTAATATTTCAAACATGACCATTCATTGTTAGCTTAAACAGTCATGATTTATTGTCATCATCCTCACATAAGAAGACATTTCTCATTAGATACATCCTCATATATTTATTTGGCAAACACTGAAATGGCTTTTTATCTGATTAACTAAAAGAATTTCGGTCTCATTTTAATAGTTTAAAAATATAAAGTATTCAATAAACATAAATCTTTTAAAATATTAGTATTGTACCAAAAAAAGTGAATTTAATTTTATCTGAAAAGTAACGCTAGTTATTTTTTTTTAGAAAGGAGAAATATATTGATATAGAAAAGCTTGAGAACAGACTCTCTCAAATGAGTAAGGAGTAACCAAAAAAATTATCACAACCAAGGTTCAGAGTACAAACTCAAACCAAGGACCTGGTTTCTAAACCCCCACTAATAAAAACCAAAAGGAAAAGCTATGAAACAAACAAAACAGAAATTGAGAAGAAACTTAAGCAAGCCAATTAAAGAAAGCCCAAGCCAATTAGATAAATCGCAGTATGCAGGGGCAACCAAGAAGAAAAAATAGCAGCAGGATAATAATCATGAACAAACCCATGATCTTTACTTCTTAATGCACAAACTGCCAAAACCCATGAAGCTGCACCTATTAATTGATCAATTACAATTTCTTTTGCTCCCAACACATGTAGAGGACGCAAACAGCAGAAGAACAAGGAAACAACAAAAGCATCAGATGATAGGAGGCAGGGGAATAAGCAAGTGTCCCAATTCAGCAAGGCCAAAACAAGAAACAGAAAGATGGTCATTTGCTGGAGCGGCCAAGTTGACTGACAGAAGAGAGACAGAACTTAGCTGCACCATTCCCATAAGGGGGTCACCCTATCACAGCCTAATTTGGCCAAATAATCCGCTACTGAGTTATATATGTTTGTGTAATAGTAATATCAAGGTAAAACACATTCACTTCAATCTGCGTGTTCCTTTATTGTGGAAGCTAAATGTTTCTCGAGCACATTTGAATTTTGTGGAATAGTCAGGATGGGAAGATTGAAGTGCTAGACTCTCCAAGGCAGTTTGTTCATGCTCGTGTTACCCTTATGAGAGGTCATCCTAACTTTCTTGCTACCTTCATCTATGGTAGCCCTAATGTTGTATGGCACAATACCCTCTGGACCAAGCTTGGGTTGGTAGTAGTGTGGGTGGTGCTTGGGGAATTCAATGCTTACCTTAGTGCTTCTAAAAAGGTAGGTGGGGCGCCTACCAATTGTCCTTCCATGCGAAAGTTTAGGGAGTTCCTGAAGTCTTGCTTGTTAATAGATATGGGATTCAAGGGTTCTTCTTTCACTAGGGACTAGCGAGGGGAAAAGGAAAGATTGGATAGAGGTGTTTGTAATAGTCGTTGGGTGGATTCCTTCCATGAAGCCTCCCTCTTTCATCTTCCTCAGCTGAAGTTTGATCATAAACCCCTTCTTCTAAACTTTTGCTCTATGAATTGTGGATAACAGTCAAAGGCCCTTCAGGTTCTTGTCGTGCTGGTTAACTGATAAGGACTTTCCTAGAGTCGTCAAGGAGGCTTAGTCAAGTGGTAGAGAATGGTTCCTAGCTTCAGAGGAATTTAGAAAATTTGTGTCGGATTGGAACGAGAATGTTTTTGGGGATATTGCGAGAAGGAAGTGATGCTTGATGAAACGATAGGATGAAATTAATAATAAGCTAATAATGCGTCACATTCCATATCTTTAGAAGCTTCAAAGAATATTGTGGAAAGAGTATCTCCTTACTCTTATTCAAGAAGAGATACTTTGGAAACAGAAGTCTCGTGTGATGTTGATCAAACATGGAGATCATAATACCATATACTTCCACATAGCTACAAGGATCATGAGCAAGAGGAGAAAAATTGAAGCTTTATCCTCTGTCATGGGAGATATAGTCACCAATCCCGAGGAGACGAAGTTATTGACAGTGGAGTTCTTTAGGAAACTATACACATGGTCAGTGAAAACCACGCAGTACCATATGCGAGGGAAATTCACAAGGTTGCAAGAGGAGGTTCTCATTAGGATTCCGAGTCCTTTTTCTTCTTTGGAGATTGGAAGCAGTTTTCAGTATGGGTGCTCTTAAATCCCCTGGTCCGGAAGGCCTTAACCTTATATTCTACCAATCTCAACAGAAGGTGTTAGGCCAAACGATATAGATCTTCGTAAGGGTTTCTATACTGACCCGAGTAGGGATAAGGAGATTAATGACACTTTGATTGCGTTAATCCAAAAGTTTGACTAGCCTAGTTTCCTCTCTCAGTATCGACCCATCAGCCTCTGCAATGTCATTTACAAGACCATGACGAAAATGATTGCTAACAGGTTGAAGGGTGTCTTGGGAGAGCGTTTGTCCCTGAATCAGTGTAGCTTCATCCTAGGAAGGCAGAGTTTGGATAATATTGTGGTTGTGCATGAAGTATTTCATTCTATGCGATCTTTGAAAGAGATAGAAAAGATGAATATCAGTGAAGATAGATCTGGAGAAGGCGTATGACGGATTGAGTTAGGATATTTTGAAGGACACACTCATAGAGATTGGCTTTGATCAGGTTTTTCGGTGACCTTGTTCTCAATTGTGTGAGTTTGAGTTTATTTCAGGTGCTCTTTAATAGGGAGAAGATGAACTCTTCCCATCTAGGTGGATTCGACAAAGGGATTCAATTTCTCCTTATCTCTTTGTTTTGTGTATTGAGAGGCTTGATAATCATATCCAACATGAGGTTGATCATGGAAGGTGGAAGCTAGTTTTCCTTTATAAGGATGGTCCCCTATTACCCATCTTTTCTTTGCGGATGACCTGTTGCTGCTGTTTGGGGAAGCTTCTATTGGTCAGATGGATGTCTCGATGAATTGCTTGAATGATTTTTGTGAAGCTTCAGAGCATAAAGTAAACAAAGATAAATCTCGTATGCTGATCTTTAATAATCTAGTCGAGGTTTCGCAAGAAGGATTAGTCATGAAGCAGGAATCAAGTTGGCAGATGACCTGGGTAAGTATCTTGGAGTCCCCTTCTTACATAAGAAGCCTTCACGTGCTACTTATAATTTTATTTTGGAGAAGACCTAGAAGAGGCTATCTTCATGGAAGGTTGCTTCGTTAGGATTTAGAGAAGGTTGCGCTCTCTTTGTCTGTTTTAGCTCTTGCTTAGCTTTTTCTTTTTCTCGGAGCCTAACCCCTCTATTAAACAAAAAAAAAAGAATTTTTTTGTGGGGACCCCCTGACTCCTTCGCCTGAACCCCCATGTTAACACTCCACACGTTAACAATCCTCGCTCTCTTATCTAACTCTTCACTTCTCCACTTTATTCATTTACTAACTCTACTCCTCTTTATCACCTCTTTTTTTCCCACTAATTTTAAACTCTTAACTATTTTGTCAACACCACACTTTTTTTTATTCATTTTACACTCCACGCACACAGAATCACAATGAAACTATTCTCTCTCCCCAATAAACCAAGTCTAGCAGGCATAACTATCACGTACAATCAAACTTCACATGTAAATTTTTCTCGTCACAGATCTCGACCTCTTCGACGCTTGAGGTCAAGGACTAGGTCAAACCGTTTTGGTATGAATTGAGAACATGGTTTATTATGAATGAGGAGGGGGAAGGACCCTAACCCTAAATCTATTACGAGTTAAGCCTCTCATGAATCTCAGCCCATATGAATGTTAATACATGGATAATACCCTCTCGCCCCTGGCCTCAGTCCTAGGTCTCGCCTCGTTTCCCTGGAGAGCCTTAGTGTAGGGTGCCTCGCCCTATACTAGTCCACAACACACACACACACACACGCACACACGGGTCCAAATGGAAGGTGGGATCACAACCAAGTCCATGGCTCATCAAAGTCATAACATCAAGTCGTCCATAGACACGTACAATCATCCATTAGCATAAACAGTACCCAAAAGTAAATAAAAGTCATATCCACATCTCAATCAGTCAAAATGTGTCACCTTCATTCTCCTCTCCCTCATGAACCCATGTGTCCTCATCCTCTCCACTAAGTGTGCGCTCTCTGGTAACAGGAATCCTCACCGTACTGGATGACTTTCCCATGTGGAACTTTTCCCAGTAAACTCTAGCATCACCTGCCATCCTCCGAGGTGTGGGAACTCTCTTCCTGACAGTCGTCATCATGTAGGGTCCATTCCTAGTAGGAGCAGGTGCTGCTGGAGGAACCTCAAGCTCGAGAGCTAGATCTAGTGTTGGCATCTCTGCTGGGGGAGATGGGGGGGGGGGGTGCATTGTTAGAACGTAGATGTGGAACCAAGTAAAGAGTTTGAAATTAAAAGGAAAAATGATCTAGGCATAGCTATACGTCAGCGTATCATTAAATCATATTGCAATCCTATTAACCAATCAGATCCTAATTACAGTGGATATTACAGAGTGATCAACGCTCATTAGCTGTCTTCCACAGGCCCACGTGTCCCTGACCGAACGAGGCCAAACGGTGCTTTGTCAGACGATCTCCAGGGCAGACAATCTCTCAGATGATCTCCAAGGCGGACGATCTCATACCAAACGAGGCAATAGAAAACGAGTCATACTCAACAAAACTGAATATAATGAAGCAACCAGTTTTAGTGTACTTTTCTTTAGTTTTCCATCCAGACTAGATTTTAACAATAGACGAGATACTGATTCTCTTTCTTCATTTGGTTAAAAATTTACGTTGCTTATGGTCATCATCAACTTGCGCTTCAATTCTATCTCCTATAACAAAGCAAAATAGAAATACAAATGATTTACAAATATAAACACGACACAGTAACCAGGTTCACAGTACAAAAAACTTTTTCCTACGAGCTGCATATTAACCCAAATATACTTGTGAAGGAAACAGTTTAGTTTCGAGATAGTGAGTACCCAAAAATGGAATCTGTATGCCAACCATTCCCACTCCTCTGTTATGAATAAAATATGCGCATAATAGTAAGTTTGAAAAAATAACAACAGAAGAAGACGTACTAAAATCGTCTTCCACGGCGAGATTAAGATCTGGTTGAGGACTTTGTGGTTCCCTCAAAACAATTTGCTCAATACCTCCTTCATCATCTGTGGCTAATAAGTTTAAATCTATCTCCATTGTCTTTTGACTTTTGTTGTGGAGTCTTTTGTGTAGAGCAATAACATCAAACCTGTGAGTATTTAAGCTGATAAATTTTGGTGGGAACTAGATTTTAGAATCTAAAATAGAGGGAGTTTTATGTAAAAAATGGAGGCAATTTTTTATTTTATGTTGAATTAACAGTTCAACACAAAAAAAAAAAAACAATTCAACTGAAATGGTGGGAACTAGATTTTGTTCCAAACGAAATTTTTCATTGAGGCTTCTCAGATTCATGAAAACTTGGACTGGGAAAGCACTTCGCTCAGCAGAGGGCGACCTAGCAACCGAAGCAAGGACTAGAGTGTGGCGAGCTTGGCGGGCTGAGAGGCATAAGGTTGAGGCTGTTGGGCCGAATGTTCTAAGGTCCAAAAGCTCGTATTAATGTAATCTAGGATTTTAATGCTATATTTATGAATTTTTAATGTTATTTATGACTCCCCCTCTATAAATAGTTAGAGGGGCTCACGTAAAAATGACATCTTCTTTCCAAACCTAATTTCTAGTTGTTCCATATTCCCAAAACAAAACTAAAGAAAGTATTTTAGGGATTTTTTCCAGTGTAAAATGGGTGGTTTTTGAGATAGTGCTATAATGGATAATTAACATGGAGAGAGAGTTTTATAGAAAGTAAAGATATAAATTAATTGAATTGCTAAAATTATAAATGAGGGTAATTTAGAGAATTTATACTCAAAAAGTTATAAATTTATTGTCACTAACCAATTTTAACTAACTTTCTTAATCCTAAAAAAGTAGGTATATGTGATTTATATTACGGGACGGGGGAGTATTTCTTAAGCTAATCTTATACTCCCTCCGTTCCTATTTAAGTGTCACTATTTTTATCCCTTTTTCGTTCCTAATTATCTGTCACTTTACAAAGTTCAAGAGAGTATTAATTATGTTTTACCAATTCTACCCTTCAATAAATGGTGATAGGAAATTAAAGAGTCTAAATTAAGAAGAAAGATAAATGGTATGTTAGGAAGTTAGGTAGTAACTTTGATAGAAACAAGAATATTAATACAATTCCTTAATATGTGTGCAAAACCTTAAAATGACAGTTATTAAGGAACGGAGGGAGTAAAATTTTCCCTCTTCTTGGGCTCTGCTCAAACTCTAAAAGTTTGGTCTTTATGACTGTTGAGAAATAGTGTTTTTTATAATATGGTTTTGCCGATTTTGTTTATCGCCATGAACCTCATAAAGATCCGTTCATGGACTTGGTTTTCAGCTAGAGTAGGTGGGAACAATTTTATATTTTCAGATTGGTATTCATGCTTGCTTGTAGAGTATAATATTATAAACTCATTGGTTGTGGCCATTTGAGTATGGGCTTATTTCGTGCAACTTCTGGTTTTGTTTATGTTGGAATAGTTGGTAAAGGTTTGTTTTACGTAGAAGGGTTGGTGTCTCTTATACTCACTAATAATAATATTTTCTTTTGATAGAAGAAAATATGAATAATCATGTCTTAAATTACCCTGCCCGCCCAAAACGTGTTTTTGTCTATTAATTTTTTGAGTTTAATTTTAATACACTATTAGTCTAAAATATTTTTACACTAACAACTAATTACTTTATGTCACACGTAAGCAAAATAGTTACATCTATTTTTCATTTTAATTAAATAGTTATTTAATTTTTAATGTGACAGAATATAACTGGATATTTATATAAAGAAAGATTACATGGACTTTGTATAGAAATTAATTCCTAATTTATTTCATATTGTAGATAAAATTGCTCATTAATATTCGGTTTTGGATCTTTACTGCCTGTCATAGCTATATATAAAAATGTTCTGCATTTAATTCTCATGATCTTAAAAGCTTGACTCGTAGATCATGCCCTGCTACAGTATTTTGCAAATGGTTTTGAAGGTTAAGTTGTAATTATCAATATGGAACAACTAAATCAGTTTTAAGCTTAGAATCTTGTTTGAAAATGACATTTGACTGAATAAAGTTGACTAAAACAACTTTTAAGTTAAGTAACTAAATGAAAATAGTGTTCTAATAGTTGTATGAAAGTGAAATTTTATATTTTACTTTTAAGCAAACAGTCTCTTATTTTCGTGTTAATCAATGTATCCTATAGTCGATAGCCATGAAACTAATGCATCACTCCACTGTCCGCGCATTAAGATGTAAAAAGTTAACCAATAAGTTTTTTTCTGTTAACAAGAGTTAGAAATTGAACCTGTAACCACTTGCTTAAAGGACGGAGTACTAAACTGGGTAGCTTCCACTATTCTGGTGTATGCATTTTTACTAGCTAGTTCATCTTTGTGTATTCTTGTAAAAGATAAATAAAATGACTTGTATAATTCTAAGCTAGGTAATTCTAGCCGGCGTGGGAAACGTTTATGGACCCCAATCCAGTTGTCTGATGAACCAAAATATTTTGTACGTGAATCGGTCAAGCAAAAAATAAACTCTTCATTGTGCTCAATAGCTTAGTGCTACTATATAAATCATGTTCATGTCCCTAACCAAAGCAATAATAACTTAGCACAAAGTCTCATAAGTGCCTAATACAATGGCTTATCTTCTCCAATCAATGCTTGTGCTAGTTATGGTCACTTTGGCCACCTTCACAGTTCCATCCCATGCAAAGCTCACTAGTGATTTCTACAACAAAGTTTGTCCCGAGGCACTTCCAGTCATACGATCAGTCGTTGAAAAAGCAATTGATCGTGAACGGCGCAACGGTGCATCCTTGCTGCGTATGCATTTCCATGACTGTTTTGTTAATGTAAGTTGCTGAAGGAAGGAGTTGATGTTTTATATAGAGAAGTAATAGATGTAATATGTAATGCAAAGCAATATTACGGTCTAATATTTCCTAGATAACTTTCGTCATCCAATGCTAAATTATTTCCTAGATCATAGTTATTGATTGCATATGTTCAATACTTGCAACACAGGGTTGTGATGGATCAGTTTTGCTGGATGACACCCAGAGCTTCATTGGTGAGAAGACAGCCCTACCAAATAATCATTCATTAAGAGCTTTTGAAGTGGTTGATGACATTAAAGCAGCGGTTGACAAAGCTTGCAAACGACCCGTTGTATCATGTGCTGATATTTTAGCTATTGCTGCTCGTGATTCTATAGCCATAGTAAGTATCTACTAACATACAATTTCTAGCGATTAATTGACATGCATTGGCGGTTGAAAACCCCTACTACAGCATATCGATTAGATGCCCGTGACATGCATAGTGTCAAACACCAAACACCTCTTATTTGTGACGGTTTTTAGTAATTTTGTGACGGTTTTTGACCGTCACAGAAAGAGATGTTTGGTGTTTAACAGTATTCATATTTCTACCAATTATTTTTTATAATTTATCTAAAGTTGAGTTGTTATTCCTAGTTGGGGGGTCCACATCTTTGGTACAATGTATTATTGGGCAGAAGAGATGCAAGAAGTGCAAGCAGGGCTGCAGCAAACACCAATATCCCTGCCCCATTTTTCAGCTTCTCACAACTTGTTTCAAATTTCAACTCTCATGGATTGGACCTCAAAGACCTAGTGGCACTCTCTGGTGGCCACACCATTGGCTTTGCGAGGTGCACCACCTTCCGAAGCCGGATCTACAATGACACCAACATAGAGCAAAAGTTTGCAGCCTCTTTGCGGACGAAGTGCCCTACAAATGGTGGAGACGACAATCTTGCACCGTTGGATTCAACTCCTGCAATGGCTGACACAATGTACTACAGGGAATTGGTGTGTAAAAAGGGTCTCCTGCACTCTGATCAAGAGCTGTTCAAAGGAAATGGTAGTGAAAGTGACAAGTTGGTGGAGCTATACAGCACGAACCCGCTTGCTTTTGCTGAAGATTTCAAAGCTTCTATGATCAAGATGGGTAACATTAAACTTCTTACTGGTAAACGGGGAGAGGTCAGGCGCAATTGCAGAAAAATTAACTAATATTTGCATGCTTTGAAAAATTAACAAGACTTTCTTATTATATGGCAAGTTGCGTTGTGAGTTACGTTGTGTGTCAATTTTCATATATTGTTGAATTTGTTATGTATTCAGTTGCTATATTTGGGTAATTTCAGGTTCAAGTAATATTGAACCAAAAGTATGAGAAGAAAATCGGCAAAAGCCTACATGTTGAGTTCTTGTACTATAATAATTTGTATGTTTTGCATGGGGATGAATGCATTAAGAGGATTGCTTGTTTATTTATGTTGTTTTTGTTGGATCTAGCCGGAATTGGAACATATATTATTTATTTAATGAGATTAGAGGCCTCAATTGACATTATAATAGATTCCCCACATCAAAGTTCTATTTTATTCTTCCTGCAATTTACCCTAAAATCAAAAGCCTGATAATGTCGTAATGCTACCAATCACAACACTCAAACGGTTACCAATCAACCTAATCTTCACCTATGAGGCTATGAAGTTTCAAATCCCGCCTTAATCCTAATTATAACAAAGTAGAGGGAAAAATAACAATTAAGTTTGTACAATCAAATATTAACTATGCGCAAAGGAACCCACATTCTAGTTTCTTTCCATGGATTCTCCAATGGCCAAATAAAATTAAATATTCACTTAATATACTATTAGTTACTCTGTACAGGATACCTAAAAGGTTAAGAAAAGAGAACAGTACCTTAGGAAACTTGTCTTTTGGTGGTGGGCAAAGAGAAAAAAGCCTTCTTTTATCCTATCAATGAGCAATGTCAGCACCATAATACAAGATGATAGGTATGTAGGGACTATATAACATAGTCACATTCACATACCCTGGAATTAAGGTTAATGACTTATAAGAACAATTTCCCGTTAGTGAACCATCTGGTTAAGAGAAAAAGCACAATTGAATGATGTCCTAGAAACCATTTCCCATTTGTAACATTTCAATGAAATGTAATAGATATCACAAAATTACACAAGAGAATACTAAGGGAACGTTTGATTAGAGTTTTTAAAAACTGTTTTTTATTTTTAAAAATTGAAAAATTTAAAAATCTGATTCGCAAAACCTATTTTTAAAAACAGTTCTTATTTTCAGTTTTAAAAACTAAAATATCAAAACAGTAAAAAGATGTTTTTAGTTTTTTTTAGTTTTCAAATTTCTGTTTTTTAAATGTAAGAAAACATCTCATTCGACAGTTTTTTTTCTGCTTTTAATTTAAAAAATAGTTTCTAAAAACTTTTTTTAAATACAATTTTCAAAAACTACAATTAAACAGATTTCACTTTACAAACAAAAATAATTGCATAGCTCAATTTTTTTAACATGTATGAGGTTTTTCTTTTATCAAACCATTCTAAAAAATTACTTGTAAGCATTGAAGAAGCAAAATCCATCGCAAACCATTATAAATCAAAATAAGCTATTGTGCAAGTGAAGTTTACACGGAATTTCGTCACTTTGAAACCAGATGGCAGGGGTCAAAATATGCATATTTCAATTGCATGATTTTCACTCAATTGCACATATATCCATTGATACAAAAATCAGTCTTTAGACAATTCTTGGCATCCAATGCACCCCAAATGATTGTTTCTTTACATATTAGAAACTATTAAATCATAATAAAACTAACAATTTTGATCATTAGTTACCAGTAGGAAGGAAATCCTTCTGTTTGGGAGATGCAAGATCTTTGGCCTCACCAGATTCATTAACCAACATCCCCATCAAGGCGGTCCTGCACAAACCGGATCTGGCAGAATGATTGGTGGCTTGGTTCATAGACCTCTCCGAACACGATGTGACCTATGCACCTTGGCACGCTATCAAATCCCAAGCCTTGTCGGACTTTGTCCTCGAACTATTAAATGCGGAAGAGACCCCATGTCACCCCTTTGGCGCGTCCATGTAGACGGGTCAAGTAACAAGAGAAGGAGTGGAGCTGGCAAAGTGCTCGAGGCAGCCGGAGGGGTCACACTAGAACAGTCTGTACGTTTCACCTTCCGAACCACCAAGAACCAAGCCGAGTATGAGGCATGCCTAGTAGGACTAAAGACGGCGACCGAACTCAGGGCAACCAAGCTGGAAATATGCAGTGACTCCCAACTCGTCATTTCATAAATTAACGGTAAGTATCAAGTCAAAGATCCCATGTTGCAGAGATACGTCGAAAGAATTCGACATGCCAGCAACCCCTTCTAGGAACTCACTTTCAAACATATCCCGAGAGAGCAAAATGTTAGGGTGAATACCCTATCCCGGCTGGCAAGCACTCACATCCCAGGAAACCGGCATTCAGTTGTAATCGAGACTCTGTCAGAACCAGGTGTGGCAGCACAAGAACCCGAGTCTCCCAAACCTGAAGGGGCCAACGAGGGTATAATGATGGCGGACACTAATTCGTCCGACTGGTACGGGTCAGTCAAAAGATACTTGAAGGACAAGACCCTTCCTGCAGACACCAAGGAAGCCCGACAGGTAACTAGGAGGGCCGCTTGGTACGTGTTCTTGGGGGACCAACTTTACAAGAGGGGCTTCTCGTCTCAAATGCTTGGAAACGGACCGAGTCAATTATGTCTTGGCAGAAGTCCATGAAGGAAGTTGTGGGAACCACACTGGCGGGAAGTCGCTCACCAAAAAGATCATCAGAGCCGGCTACCATTGGTCGACATTGGACAAAGATTGTGATGAGTACATCAAGAACTACGAGTCATGCCAAAAGCATGCCGACCTCCACAAAAAAAACCCCCAGAAGAGATGTCCAGCATGACTTCCCCCTAGCAGCTCTATCAGTGGGGAATCGACCTTCTAGGACCTTTCCCCAAGGCTCCCGGTCAGCTGAAGTTCCTCGTGGTAGCTGCTGACTACTTCACCAAATAGATCGAGGTCAAGCCTCTAGCCATAATCAAATCCAATAAGATCTAGAAATTCTTTTACAAGAACATCATCTCCCATTTCGGCATCCCCCACTCAATCATCACCCAACAACGACACCCAATTCACTGACTGAGTCTTCCAGTCGTCGCTAGCAAAATTAAATATCTGCCACCACTTCTCGTCGGTCGAGCACCCCAGACGAACGGGCAAGCCGAGGCGGCCAACAGGGTCGTGCTTCAAGCACTTAAAAGGAGATTGGATGACTCAAAGGGAAAGTGGGTCGAACAACTCGACCACATCATGTGGGCATATCGGATCACCCCCCAGACCACAACAGGAGAAACGCTTTTTCTCTTGACCTACGGGACTGAGGCCGTTATAACAGTCGAGATCGGAGAGCCTAGTCTCAGAGTGACCAGCTTCGACCAGGCAGCCAATGACGTTTCACTGCCACCAGAAATGGACCTGGTGCAAGAACTGAGGGAAATGATCCGAGTTAGAGAAGCACCAGCAAAGCAGCAGTCGACCCTCTGATACAACAAGGGAGTCGTCCCTCGAAAGTTCTCTGTCAGCAATCTAGTTCTAAGGAGAGTCGACATAGGTGGGCGAAATGCTGCTCAAGGAAAGTTAGCCACAAACTGGGAGGGGCCATATTGGGTCGTCGCTGCAACAAGAAGTGAGCTTATGGCTTAGAATGAATCGAAGGTGACTCAGTCCCCAGGTTCTGGAACGCGGCCAACCTTTGACGTTACTACAGTTAGATGAAGGCTGACTAGCGCAACTCCAACAACAACCTATCGAAAGTACTTTTATGTTTCCTTGTTTTATTCCTTTTTAAGCTTTGTGTTTAAACGCGTCTACCAAATGTAAGTCGCCATCATTTTTGGCATGGGGAAGGCGACTACCTCCTCATTGTCGTGCAATGACCATCTTTTCAATATTAAGGAACAACTTATCGCTTCATGTTGTGTAAGAGGTCGTTATGACTAAACTAAGGAACGACCGTAGAGCGGGTCCGACCACGACGTCGACAAAAGCGCTTTGGTTACACGGAGGAGTCAGCAGACAACGTGTGCTGACTACACTCGTTAACAAATGAATAAAACTCGTAGAGCATATCCGACCACGAGATAGAGAAAATTGAGCTATGTTTTTTGTACCTTGTTTATTGTCCGCTAGCTATGCCTAATTGACTATCTTTTTTTGAAAGAATCTAACTCCTACCTACCCTCTTTATCACAATAAAGAAAATTCATACGAATAAAGCCCCTCTTAGTATTATCCACTGTGTTAAACAAATTCCAGGTGACCCATTTCAATTGTTGAATGAATAGAAATAGGTCCTATCAAAATTTGGTGCCAAATGCAGTGTTATTTCTTATTCCTTATCATTCTTATACATGTGCTAAGTAAAAGCATGAGCATTTTCTTATTTTTGCAGCACATGCTTGGTTCAGGTAAGGAATCTCTGGATTAGAGTCTCTTCCACGTTCCGAGAGAGACTGCTTGGAACAGTGTGAGAAGGAATGCTTGAGAAACTGCGCCCGTACAACCCATGTTTATAGGTTGATAGTGTTTTAGAAAAATTGAGATGAGTCCGCTTGTCTAAGTTTATGACCTTACAATGTTCAAATGCCATCTAATGTTAACATATTTATGTTTGATTTGTTTATAACATGTCTTTGTTAGCTAATTATATTGTCTATATTGTATTGGCCATTATTGGACCACCTTATTTTGATGTTGTTACCACAGTACAAATTTTTTAATAACCTATGCAATTATATTTGCAGCGGTCAAAAACCCCCGCAAAAGAAAAAGAACCTCCGCAAAATAGCAGTTTTTTTAGTGCTAATACCTATACTAACAGAAGAGAAGGCGTAGTTTTATTGTAAATTATTATTCAAATAGATTTATTTCCGTCACTACATGCTATAGTGACGGCAACTTTCCATAGGTATAATGACTTAAAGTCTACGTAAGAAAATGTATGTCGGTATAGATTTTTGGGGCTATACCCACAGTTTTTTACCCTTCACCAACGTATTTTGCCGTCACTAAATAACAAATTTCTTGTATTGGTGTGACATGTGCGCTGCTCATACATAGGATCTTGATCACCTTTTTCGCCTGTACCCCTCTTCCAGACGCGTGTGGGTTCATTTCAGGTCATGCTCATGGTTATTCCTGATAGTGCATCTTTTCATGATTGGTTTTGTGCTCATCTTCAATAACAAAATTATATTCTTGCATTTGCAATCATTTGGTGGATTTGGAAATGCGTAAAAACCATATTTTTTATACTTATGATGACCTGTTAACTTTGTTTTAAGGTAGATTTTAGTTTATGTTCAGGATTTCAAGCGTTGGAGAAGACCAATGAGCATTGTTTCTATAGTGCTAGAGGTTGTGCATCACACTGAGATTCATTTGAATGTGGATGAATCTCTACTTTACGTCGAAAGGGGTATGTGGTGCTATTTTGTATGATTAGGGTCAGATATGGGCGTCTGACACTTCTTGCAGTTTTAGTAATGGAGATGTTTTTCATGCTGAGTTACTCACAGGGGAGGTTGGCTTACAGCATGCCTTTTAGTTGAGAGTTGAGATTCTCTGAATTGGGAGTATGTTGGATTGAAATTGATTTGTTTTCTTATCTTATATCTAATTAAAGATACTGCAACATGATTACATATGTTTTGGCCGGACAAACTTCTAGAGATGACTTTCATTTTCTTGTTTGGAAGTTTAATGTTTTTTTTTTCTTTGTAGTGACTTAATAGTATAGTTTGTCTTTAGTTTTGTAAGTGTAACAAACAAAAAAACTTTGTTTTGCTTTCTGAAAAAAATTCAAGTTATACAAAACGATCTGTCGGTGAAGTTGATATTTTAAATAACTATTTGAGCGTGTTATATATTTTGACATTTAATACATACTCTATTCTTGTATAAGATATGGCTCCACTAATGCGTAGGCGCAAACAATGAAAGTTTATAAAAAAATATTTGCTCGCTGGTGCTGCAGCATGAAATAAAGGAAAACTAATGCTGCATTGAGCGTGTAATGGATTTCTTTTAAAACCATTATTATTTATTACATATAGTCAAAGAGAGAGAATAATAGTGTTATATTATAGGTCATTAATCAATCTCTTACCGTTTGTTTATTGTGTTAATGTTGAAGTAAGAAATTATTCTTATAACTATCGATTATGAAATACCTGATTAACACTGAAAATAAGTGATATATCCTTTCACTATTATATAAAAAAGAGTTAAACGAAAACAAACTACATTTTGGTCAAAGATAGAAAATAAATTATTTAATTATATATAAAAACTAATTAACATTTTCTCCATTTAATAAGTAAAAAGTTTATAGGCTAAAAAAGTAGTAGTAGTACACAAGAAAGCTTCGCTACTTGGAATCGTTCTGCCACTTCATCCGTTCCCATTAGTTTTTCTCAATTTTGAATTTTCATTCGTGATTCTGATGGAGACGGTGACGAGGAGGCGCATGCAAAACACACGCTCACCACATTAAAATATTAAAACATACCCACTTTTGTAGTTTTAAGTCATACTTCTTAGCATTCATATTCTCAATCTCTCTCAGCCGATTTCAAATTAATATCTTTTATCTTCGTTGTGTTACTTGTACGACTCAAATATGTATAATTTTTGTTCGTGAATATACATACATGTAGGAATTATTCATGGATTATATATAAAAAATGAAAAATAACTTCTTTTTATCCCTAGATCTTCCCATCTGCAACTCATATGTCCCCAGCAGGCACGGATGCAAGCCGTGGCTAGTAGAGGCATGTGCCCCCACATGAATTTGGAAAAAATGCTAATAATATAGGTGAGTATAAGAATGTTAAGGTAATATTGCCCCCACAGAAGAAAAAGTGCCCTCACTGGTATATCCAGTGAATAATATTGTGTCTTTTGTTTTCCACTAAGTAATACTCCTCACTCCCTTGGTTCTTCTGTAAAACTAACGGTACAACACCAACATCATGTCCCAAAACCCCAACCCTCTTCCATTTTTCTTCATCCAACTTTTCTCCCTTTTCATTGTGAAATCTGATTGTGTTGCTTCCATTTTGCTCCAGCGACACTTGCAAATTAGTTGCACCTGCTCAAACATTCGCTGCTAGCCTGCTGCTTCCTTCAATTCTAATCTGAATTACACTACTAGTGATAGAGATGAAACCAAGAGATATTATCTACAAAAGGGCCCTTGTCAACCAAAAGAGATTGATTTTCCACAAAGACAATTTGGGAATACCTTGTGTAGGTTCAATCCTGATTGGTATTTAAAATATGACAATTGGTTGGAATATAGTCAAAAAAATGATGCGACATTTTACTTATGTTGTTATCTCATGAGATTGGATGTTGGAGATTATAAAAGTAGTGGTGGTACATTTATAATGGAATGTTTTACAAACTAGAAAAAGAGTGAGAGACTGGAAACTCATGTTGGAGGTTCAAATAGTCCTCATAATCAAGCTTCGAGAAATTGCCAAGCTCTAATGAAAGAAAAACAACACATTGAAGTTGCTTTGTGTAAACAGTCTGACCAAATTAAAGAAGACTATCGAATTCATTTGACTGCTATAATCGATTGCATTCGATTTTTATTGCGCCAAGGGTTCGCTTTTCGTGATGATGATGAGTCAATATGTTCAAGCAATAAGGGGGATTTTCTTGAGCTTCTAGATTTCCTTTCCAACCACAATGACGCTATTCATAAAGTTTTGAAGCATGCTCGTAGAAATCTCAAATTAATAGCTCGTGCTATTCAAAAAGATATTGTTAGAGTTGCTGCTAGTGAGACTACTAAAGTTATACTTAACGATTTGGGAGATAAACTGTTTGCTATTTTGATTGATGAATCTCGTGATATCTCAATCAAGGAACAAATCGTTGTGGCTTTGCGTTATGTGAATAATAAAGGACAAGTTATAGATTGCCTTCTTGGTCTTGTTCATGTTTCAAATACTAATGCTTTATCACTAAAATCGGCTTTGGGGTCATTATTTGCAAAATATGGGTTAAGCTTGTCAAGATTGTGTGGACAAGGATGCGATGGAGCAAGTAATATGCAAGGTGAATTTAATGGGCTCAAAAGCTTGATACTTAAAGAGAATAGTTGTCTATTCTATATTCATTGCTTTGCTCATCAACTCCAATTATCTTTTGTTACAGTAGCAAAAAAACATGTTGCAATTGCATTGTTTTTTAATACAATTGCTAATTTATCTAATGTTGTTGGAGCTTCATGTAAGCGTCGAGATATTCTTTGTGATAGTCAAAGTGCTAAGGTGAAAGAAGCATTACAAAAGGGAGAAATATCTAGTGGTCGTGGATTGAATCAAGAAATGATGATCAAGAAAGCAGGGGATACTAGATGGGGATCACATTATGGTACACTACTTAGTATAGTTTCTTTGTTCTCTTCAATGGTTGATGTGCTTGAATTTGTTGAGGAAGATGGCATAAGTTTAGACCAAAAAGCCGAAGCATGTGCTTTGTTGAATTTGATGCAGTCCTTTGAGTTTGTTTTCGTCTTGCAAAGAATTACGATTTGTGTGAGGGGCGAAATGACTAAGTTGCCCTCCTTTCTTTGCTTCTGCTTCCTCTTTTTCTCCCTTGGGCCGTGGCCCATTTTCTTCCTTTCTTCTTCTTTTTTTTCTTTTTGCTGCGCCTCTTTTTTTTTTTCTTCTTGTCTTTCTCTTTTTTTTCTCTCTCTGTTTTTTTTTATTTTCTTTTTCCTTCTTCTCTTTTTTTCTTTAAATTATTTTTTCAATAGACCCAAACTAAATCCGGTATCCACAGCTGCCCCTCTTTACTTGTTTCTTACGAAGTAAGGGACAAGTAAAGATGTGGATAGCCCACGGTCAAGCGCTCAGAAACAAAAAGTGTGGAATGTGAACATTCGGACCTTGCTGAAAGGTAATAGGGATCGTCTAAGCGCCACCGTGGATCTGCTGCAACGTAACAGGGATCGTCTAAGCGTCACCCTAGATCTGCTGGAAAGTAACAAGGATCGGACTAAGCGCCACCTTGGATCTGCTGAAAATCATCACAGATCGTCTAAGCATTACAAAGAAGTGATCAAGATATTGTAAATGCTATGAAGTTGGTTACTGTGTCAAAGCAGAGATTGCAAGTTATGAGAGATGATGGTTGGGATTCTTTGCTCAAAGAGGCTTCGTTGTTTTGTGAAAGGCACAATGTTGCCATTCTTAATATGGCTGATACATTTCAAACACAAGGAAGATCAAGACGCAAAATGGAGAAAGTTTCTAATGTGCAACATTTTCAAGTTGAATTTTTCTTTCAAGTGATAGATCGACAACTTCAAGAGTTGAATAATCGTTTTACTAAAGTGAATACTAAGTCGCTTCTTTGTGTAGCTTGCTTGAATCCAAGAGATTCATTTGCTACATTTGATAAGGAAAAATTGATTCATTTGCCTCATTTTTATCCTTCAGATTTTTTCCCATGAACTTTTGGCACTAGACAATCAGCTTGAAAATTACTTCATTGGTGCATGCTCTGATAATGCACTTTCAGGACTAGGGAGAATTAGTGATATTGCTATAAAGCTTGTGGAGACTAGGAAGCATATTGTTTATCCATTGGTATATTTGCTTTTCGAGTTAGCTTTGATACTTCCGGTAGCAACTGCGACAGTTGAAAGAGCTTTCTCCGCTATGAATATCATCAAGAATCGGAAGTGAAATCGTATGGGAGATGAATGGCTAAATGATTGTTTAGTTACTTATATAGAAAAAAGTATATTTGATAGTGTTGAGAATGAAAAGATTGTGCAGAGTTTTCAAAATATGAAAGCTCGTAGGGAACAACTATGATGTATTTTCAAATTTTTGATAGTAGTAAGTTATATTTTCCATGTTACAAATCTATGTGTATATTGCCCCCACAACTTCAAATTTCTGGACCCCTCACTGGTTCCTAGCTCTTCCCACTTAAGCTATTCTTTAAATGTTAGTTTTCAAAGTGTAGTTTTCTTAATGTTCCAAAATTTAATATACTGAACGTATAATATTTTTTTTTAATTGGTGGGTTTTAACCACCACAATGAATTATCGAAATACAATTTTGTTTCAACCCCTAGATGTCGTGTTGTGCGAGTGTTCACATTTTTTTTATCAGCAAAATAATATTAATGAGAGTATAAATGGTGCGGTTGCTCATATACAACCTAATAAATAGAATTTAAAGAAGCTAAATACAAAACTAGAGAGTTGAAATTATAAAATAGTTCACATATCATCATTGAATATCTAGCTCATCATTTACGCTTAATTATTTTAATATTGCAGAACAGGTCCACTTTTTTGGTATAATGTTTTCAAGTTCATTTGATTAAAAATTTTAATATATACTTATTAAATAATTTTTCTAAAATAAAATTCAAAATAATACATCCTTGAGAGACATACCTTTTCAAGGAGGGTGATTAATCTATTTCAGTATGCCTGCAGCATGCCAGCAATATTTTTTAAATGAGTTTACCCAAAACAAATTGGCTTTGGCTTCTTCTCATCATTTGAAGTGTTCATAGTTGACAAGTTCAGGACAAAAATAGTATTATATACATGAAAACGAAGTGATTCATGAGCGATAGAATGAAAGTTTAAGTTAAAATACAAATTCAAGTGATTCATCATGTACACAAACCAAAGTTCTATCTGGCCAATAATTATTTGTTTTCGAACCCTTTTCTGTGTGTTTGTTGGGACGAGGTGGAACAACCGTGTTTCAAACATTCTGCGAAAAGGAAAGATTACTTAAGTCTTGAGGAGAAGCTTCCTACAAATTTCTTCACTTTTTATATATGGTAAAGTTGTGTAACTTACTCCACGGTGTTATAGCTCTACCTCAGGGAGGGTGAACTAATACAAGTATAATAAAAATTCAAGTTAAAAATGTATGATTTTTTTTTAATGCAACAAAATAAAGAGATAACTGCATTCATCTCCTTTAAAATTTATTATTATTGCTCCGACCTCTCCTTTTTTTTATAAAATACATTAACCTCCTGTCTTTCATATTTAATTTGAATAATTGAGAAAGTTGTTGAGTGTTATAATGATAAATTTTATGAGAAGTTAATGCAATAATAATGGAGCTCAAGTGAGATTACTGAAATGTTCTAGATAAATTAACTTGTTAAGTAATAAATAAATGGGAGGTTACAACAAAAATAATAGACCTCAAAGAGGGGTCATTGCAATTTTTCCTATTATTAATGATGATTACAAGACATATTCAAAATTACATTGAACATCAATGGGTAATTGCATGCAGTGTATAAAGCCGTGTGGGGGCAATATTTGAACAGTTCTCGTCCTTAGTTTGGGTCAACGGTATTGGGCAAAATCCAGTTGGAGTGCTAATAAGAGGAGTGTTTACTACATTTTTTTTTATATTCTCCTTTTAACATTCTTTTTAATTGGTTAAAATTTATGTAGGTTCCATTAAATTGAAAATGTGCCTATATAGTTTAGTAGGCTCTAAATTTTAACTAATTAAAAAAATTAGAAATAGAGTGTATTACTAGCATTTCTCAAACTAATAAATAAGGTTATGACATGTAGACCAGCCAACAAACACTTTTTATATAAAAAAATTTCTCTCTATTCCTGGCTTCTTATACATTACATTACTTCTCGCTTCTCTTTCTTTCTCACTAAATATATGGCTACACCCGGTGAGATAGAGCTGTCAAAACATACTAACCACTACTACAGAATTGTCATTTTACCATGGTTACGGCAGCATATTACCAAGGTCAAACTGTGGTATTGCTCGGCATAGTAATAGACCAATTACCACGGTTGAAGGCCGAACCGTAGTAATATCATACCTCTGTAATACTCGATTAAAGGTGGAACCGTTGTAATATCATACCTCTATTATCACGGTTCAAGGTGGAACCGTGGTAATATCACAAATCTGTTACCACCGTTCAAGATGGAACCGTGGTAATACAACTGTCGTTTTACCATGGTTCAACAAGGAACTGTGGTAATATCTCTTCCTATTACCACGGTTAAACATTGAACCGTGGTAACAGGTCTATTTTTTTTTTTTTTCTTCTATTCTCACCTTAATTGTGCAAATAAAAAACAGACTATTGCAATACATACAACATTGTGTTTAAACTGAAACTATGGTCAAATCTAAACTTTAAATACCAAATTACTAAATAAACTATATAGCCATCAACAAAGACATATATACAAGAAAAATTCTCTTTTTTTCATTCAAATAAGAAGCAGACCATAAACATTCACTAATAATGTAAACTTCTGCACATGCTATATGTAACATTGAATCCAACCAAGCCCTAGACATGCCAATTGGAAAGTGAATTCGTAAAATCCCTTGGGATGTTAAGTCATAATCCAAAAAAAAAAATGATATAACAATGAATATAAATATTTACTCTGTTCAGGTATGCCTTTAATTTCTCCGAATGCAATTAGATATTATTAGACCAGTTGATAAAAAGAGAAGGAGATTCGTACATCAACTTGATGAAAAATTAGAACAAATTAAAAATACAACCATACAGCCAAATTTAAAAATCATACAGCAAAATTTAAAAATCACTCTGATTCACAAGCCCATAATAAAAGATACAACATGTACTGCTTGGCTGTGCCAGAAACCAGGGAAAAGGGAAGGAGCTTATTGATTCTGGAAACGATTCCTCAGAATCATCGGAGTCTTCCGAAGAGTCATCCGAGTCTTCAGAGAGATCATACAGTGGATCGTTAATGGCAAGACCCCTTGACCAGAAGAATTCTACTCCGATCACCTGACAAGCCACCTCCTCTAAAGCGTTCCAAGCCAAAAAGGGAAACCCATTTGGACCCCTGAGGAGTTTTGTTACGAGGAAATCATAGAGAATGACTTTCTGGTTGTCAACCAGAGTAGAAGCAAGACGATTGTCAAACACGTCTCTTAAACGATCTTGTCTTAGACAAAGCACGGTTGTGACCAGTAGATGTAAAACTCTGGCAGGAAAGGTGAGGGATGAGTAGAGAGAGTGCTGAGAGAGAGAGAGAGGGGGATTTTCCATGCAATAGATGACTGCATCAATATTTTCTTCATCGCAGTCTCTTTGCCAGAATTCAGAGTACGTCACTTCTTCATCCTCACTATTGAGGAGTTCAACAAGTTTCTCTCTAGTTAGGGAAAAGTCATGATTCAGCACTGTTCCAACGAAGCCTCTGTTGTGAACAAAGGACAAGGAGGACCAAAAGGCTAAGATGAGTTCTTGGTAGGATGGCTCATCAGAGGCATCACACAATGCAGATATACGTGTGTAAACAGAGCATTGGTGCCAGGAACTTGATAACGATGTAGTTCTGGGAAATTGATGGTAAAAGGAAGCCAGATAGTCATGCCGTTTACCATTTCTGTTTTTAAGGAAGAAGGGTCACAGAAGTAGAGGATACAGGGAAGATGATGGAGTGGTGGATGGAGAATAGATGAGAGATACTTCTGGAATTTATAAGCAAACGGGAGAATTTGAGGGGTGAAGAAGAGGGCGACTAAGATGATTTCTTGAGAATTGTGAAACTTATGTGGGAAACAGCGCATGATGAAAAGTTGCAGAGTAAAGAGGGAAGCAATTAGAAGTTTTAATTGTGAAACGGCGCATGCTGAAGCACTTAAGAAGACAAAGCATAGCTGACAGAACTAGATGGAGGAGACGCGTCTTTTGCTCCGGGAAACGGCGTGACTGTCACGGCTGCGAGCAAGAAAACCCTAGTACTGAACAACAACAAAAATCTTGGCGCCTTATTTATTTTGAGAGAAACTTTCTCATGATAGAAAAATAAACCTTAGTACTGAACAACAACAAAAATCTTCAAAACAAAACCCTAGAAGTAGAAGCAGGTCAAGAGGACTCACGAGTGAGGTAGAGAAGAGCGGCTAGAGGGAGAAGACGGGAACGACGACGCACGAAGACGGAAACGACGTGACTGCCACGGCTGCGAGCAAGAGTGCGATTGGCGAAGACGAGCTTGGCGCCGACGAGCTTGCAAAGCAGCCACAGTGCCGTTGCGAAGAGAATGAGTGCCGGTGGTGAGGTGCAGCGGCAAGGAGTGGCGCGTGGCGGTGACGAGATTGAAGAGCGATGGAGTCACAACAGAGAAAGGGGAGACAAATGGGTTTTCGATCTCCAAACAAGGGTTTCCTAACTAACAAATCACCATTTTTTTAATAATATAATTCCTGTTACCACGGTTCCCATAACAACAGTGGTAATAGACAATGTTAATTAAAAAAATTATAATACCTATTACCACGGCTCCCATGACAACCGTGGTAATAGACAATGTTAATTAAAAAATAATAAAATCTATTACCACGGTTACCGTAACAACCGTGGTAATAGATAATGTTAATTAAAAAATAATAAAACATATTACCACAGTTCCCCTAACAGCCGTGGTAATAGGCAATGTTAATTAAAAAATTAATAAAATCCGTCTCAGTTACCACAGTTACCATACAACCGTGGTAATAGAGCACCTTAGTTACTACGGTTCAACACGGAACCGTGGTAACAAAGCTCATAACCTCTTTTTACCACGGTTCGACATGGAACCGTGGTAACATGGGCGTGTTAAAAAGGCAATTCTGTAGTAGTGAACTCAGCCCATTCAGACAGCTCACCTCGAGTTGTCAGAAAAGTGGATGCCCAACTCATTTTTTGGCGAGCCAGAAAAATGACAATGTTTGATTGGCTCGCAGGCTCTTAGATAAAAAAAATAAAAAAAACTAGAAAATGGAGAAAAAATGAAATTTTTTATTGAAAAAGTTATTATAAATACTTATATAGAAAATTCAAATAGTGGATCTGCAAATTTAATTCTCCAAAAATCATGATATCATTGCAACATATTATAAAATATATTTTGCTTGTGGGCTAGCCTAACTCAACCGGTGCGAACTAGTTTGACCTACGAGCTAGATGAGTCGAGTCAGTTTTATCTGCCAGCTAGATTTTGACCAACCTAGTTTGCCGACTAGATGGCTTGGGCTAGATTGACTCACAGGTTGTGAGCCAAATCGACAGCTCTTCATTGAGCGTCTACCCATATTTTCCTATTAAGTATTAGGTTGATAACTCAAGCAAGTAAGCTGAATGGAGCCTATAGTGCTTACTTACTCTTTATATAGTTAGCTGAAAGGAGCCTATAGTACTTACTTACTCTCTATATATACCCTCCCCTAGCAAGATATATCTCACACATCAAAACCTTAGCCCAGATCCAGCCTCTTACAAACGAAATGGCTTCTCATATTGTTCACTGTTTACTCATCATGTTTCTTGCCATGCTAACAATTATGTCTTCCAATGCACAACTTTCTCCTAATTTTTACGATGAAGTTTGTCCTGAGGCACTACCCACCATTAGGTCAGTTGTGCAGAAAGCTATTTACCGTGAGCGACGCATGGGAGCCTCTTTACTGCGTTTGCATTTCCACGACTGTTTTGTCAATGTAAGTTACAAGTTCCTTGAGATATGTTCTCTCGTCATCAATTACGTGTGTTTTCCCTTAATAAATTTTACACATACTTAAAAGTAGATGTTATGGGGAACTCTAGCTTGTATGCACTACCAAAATAAATATTGTATAGATGCACCTGTTATATATAGTTTACTTTGGTTTTTGATAACCACATGCCATAAAATCAATTAACTGTTAAAAATATAATATAAATCGCCATTTACTTAACAACTTAAAATTTTAAAATAATTAGTTCCTCGACAACATTTAAAAATAATCAATCAGGATCCTTGAATAATATTGGGGAGGAAAGAGAAAAATAATTCGATGACATGGGAAACACACCATAACTAGTCGTGTGTGTTTTGACAACATATTTGTCGTGCCAAGCATTTTCCCATATTACAAAATCAATAATGTGTCATTTTTTTGGGATAATTGTATTATAATATTATTCATGAATAAATTTTGTAACTATATATGTCTCATACTCATTGATCGGTACCAGCGATCAATCACCTGGAAGTGGTGTTTGTTGTGTGGAGGGAGACGGTGTGCTTCCGGCGAGAGGCGGCGACTGAGTGGTAGTTGTCTTGGTGCTCTGTCATCCGTTTTCGTGGTGCTCCGTTCGTTGTGCCCGGGAGGGGTCCCTGTGAGAACACTCTGACGTTTAAGTTAGAGGTGTGGGGTTAGAGGGAGATTAGAAGTGGAAGGATATTGTGTACCTTATGAAGTGAGGGGTTTGGTCCCTTTTATAGAAGTGGAGGCTCTATGGTGATCTCGAGGCATGATTAAGACCTCTAGCTCGTTCCCTGTCGTTGGATCTCCCTAGCATGGATTCCACCTCGACGGCTTAATCTTCCTCAAGTACTCTGACTGTTATCGTCCTGGTTGGTGATCGGACGAGAGGTTGGTCGGACAGAGGAGGTGATCATCCTGTCGTAGTGGGGCGGTCGCACCTTCCATCGGAACAGTAGCCCCTAGCTCCGGCGCGCTAGTCATAGCGGGCTGAGTGGTATAAATGTGTTAGACCCTCTCTGTTTGCATGGTGAGATGAGGGCGAAAATATTCTTTGTCCTATACGTGCTTGGACTACTTGCCGAGGTAGTGGTCGTTGATAGCTTTAAAAGCTGGCTTGAACAGCTGCTGTTAACTCAGGATCCCCTTCACTAATAACAGAGGACATGAACTGTTGAACGGATAAGAAAGAATCAGTCCTCAAAGCCATTGGAGTCGCAAACCAGAAGCCCATAGACATTGGATAGTGCAGAAACAAGTGTGGTAAAGATTATGGATCATGGTCGCAATTGATACGAATCGGGTCAACATCAATCTTCCTCCTGAACAAAGCATCTTTGACAGCTAGGAACCCCATCAAAGCCCTCCACCCCACCTGCTGGCATCGCGACAAAGCTTCTGTTGCCAAGAACTTTCACCACAGTGAAGGATTGAGGGAAGAATTCCTGGATGAGGATGCTTCCGCGACCTCCAATTGACGACGAACAAAGCTGTAACCTGTTTTCGAATTGTAAACTCCCTCCTCGGTATTGGGCCAGTAAAGAACATCTTCCTCCCTGTTAGCTTGTATTTTTTCCAAGTCTCGGATTGGTCGAAATAGACACCATGAAGGAAGTTCGAGCGGAATGAGAAATACTTGGTCAAGGCTAGTAAAACGATTTCTAAACGTTCGACTGATATAATGACAACGCAATGGGTCAAAGTCGAAACTAACAGAAAACTAGGACTTACGATAAACAGGTAGTAAAACTTGTTTGTTCTTGGTTAAAGCCTGAAGGTGTAGAAAACTACCATTCGACGGAAGTTACAGGGAAATTAAAGCACAACAGACACGTTGGGAACAAGGAAACAGACATGGGACACGTGTAAGGGCCAGAAGAAGCAACTGTTGCAAGCAGTTGGGAAATGCGCCTATAAATAGAAGAAGCCAAGACAGGACTCTGGGTCTTTCGCCCTCATCACGACACGCCCGGTAGAGTTAATCCTCACCCCTAAAGCTCAAGTCCATATGGTAGTGACGCAGCAGCAACAGGAACGAGACACACGTGAGTGGCTGAGTGGTGGTCGACTGACCAAAACCTTTACAATTATTGTAACCTTTACATTTTAATGCAATTTTCCCTTTTCTTTTGCTTTGTTTTCCCTACTTTCATGCATATGACCCCTTCTCTCTGCCTATAACCCCTTCCTTGAAACCTCCCAAACACGCAATCATCTCCCAAACACGCACCCGCTCTGCTCGAACCACTTTCGATGGGTTCCTCTCCACACCACTCACACACTACACATGCGCGCACGGAAGATTTATGTACTCCCTAGGACCCGAAAGAGGGTAGAATCTAGCCTCTTCATAAACATTCGGATTTTCTTATGGTTTTACCCTGGTTACCAAAAACCAGTGTAAACACTCCCCACTTAAGGAATGCGGTATGGAAAGGATCAATTGTGCTGTAGTTGGAAAGAAAACTGCCTCCACCACATCCCGCTTCCTCCCATGTTGTACATTGTTGCCATGGATTGGTTTGGTTTGGTCTCAATTTCTCACCATCTGTCTCTGTTGACGACTCCCTCCTCCGACGGCGGCATGTACAATTACAATGCTCTGATGGGGATGGCGATGCACCATCGGGGACACGTGTATGGCTCCAGTGGGTTCCATCCTCAGGTGGCGGTGACTGGTGTGTTCTTCTTCGTGTTCTTCTGGTCTTTCTCTTTCTTCCCGATCTGCTTGGTCCCTTTGTTTCTTGGATACTTTTCTTCCATTAGCTTGCTTTGGAACTCAACTGTCAACATGGGTTGTGACCGCTTGTTCTACAACTCCTGCTTGGTCGGTAGCTCCATGGTTGGTTCTGAATATGGTGTCTCCGGTAAGAAGTCTTCAAGATTTCCTTGTTTCTGCTCCCTCTTCTTCTTCTCGAAAGATACGTGTAGACCTTGTGGTGGTTCCAGTGGTTGTGAAGCTGCTGTGGTTGTCGGCAGAGCTGAGGCGGACCTTCGACAACAACGTGGCGAAGGAGAAGCATTATCGATCCCCACATACAGCGCCAATGATCGGTGCCAGCCGATCAACCACCCGGAAGGGGTGTTTGTTGTGGAGGGAGACGACGTGCTTCTGGTGAGAGGCGACGACTGGGTGGTGGTCGTCTTGGTGCTTCGTCGTCCGTCTTCATGGTGCTCCGTCGTCTGTTGAGCCCGGGAGGGGTCCCTGTGAGAACACTCCAACGCTCAAGTTAGAAGCGTGGGGTTAGAGGGAGATTAGAAGTGGAAGGATATTGTGTACCTTATGAAGTGAGGGGTTTAGTCCCTTTTATAGAAGTGGAGGCTCTTTGGTGATCTCGAGGCATGATTAAGACCTCTAGCTTGTTCCCTGTCGTTGGATCTCCCTGGCATGGATTCCACCTCAACGACTTAATCTTTGTCAAGTACTCTGACTGTTATCGTCCTGGTTGGTGATTGGATAAGAGGTTGGTCGAACAGAGGAGGTGATCATCCTGTCGTAGTGGGGCGGTCGCACCTTCCATCAAAACACTCATACTCCATTGTCAAATTTTCTCCATCATTTTTAGTGTTTGCTTGGAGTTAGGAGGTTAAAAAAAAACTATTAAAATGCTTATATAGAAAATGGGTTATGATATTATTCCTCTTTGTTTATGTTATATTATTAAACGGTATATAAGGTTTTTTACTCATGTTAATTTCTGTCTTCCTCCCCATCGGTGCTCTCATACGACCAAAACATATCATTTTCTAGCCAATTAAAAAATGAAAATGCATATTCATTTCAAGATATATTCTTATGTTAATTAACTTCCGGTAACTCAGCTTTAGGTACATTTTTACTTAAATCTTTTCTGGTTACAGAGGAAGAATTCTTTTACTTAAATCTGATTTTATCTTTAAAAACAATTACAAATTACTTAACAATGTAAACAAGGTCATGTTTTAATTTTAAATTATGCACACTGCAAAATGAAAAATAATAAAACAAAAATGTTATCCTAGCATCCACCTTTTACAAATATATTATAAACATACACATAAGCGGCAGTTTTTGAATGTCACTAAGTGTTGCAGCGGCTAAAAACGCAAACGCTAGTATTACATATGTCAGTAATATGTCGAGCAAAAGTGAATGTTTATATATTATCACCCATAGTCAGGCACGGATCCAAGTAGTGGCTAGTGGGGGCAGGTGCCCCCACAGAAGAAAAAGTGTCCCCACGGTTATATCCTGTGTCTTTTATTTTCCACTAAGTAATACTCCTCACTCCCTTGGTTCTTCTACAAAACTAACGTACAGGACCAACAAAAATCCCAACCCTCTTCCATTTTTCTTCATCCAATTTTTCTCCCTTTTCATTGTGAAATCAAATTGTGTTGCTTCCATTTTGCTCCAGCGACACTTGCAAATTAGTTGCACCTGCTCAAACCTTCGCTGCTAGCCTACTGCTTCCTTCAATTCGTTGCTAGCTCTCAATAATGTAAGAGATTCCTTGTCATTTTATTCACTTTGCTGCACCTGCTCATTTATTCATTGCTTTGCTAAAAGAGAATAGTTGTGCATTCTATATTCATTGCTTTGCTCATCAACTCCAATTAGCTCGTTACATTAGCAAAAAAACATGTTGCAATTGCATTGTTTTATAATACAATTGCTAATTTATCTAATGTTGTGGGAGCTTCATGTAAGCGTCGAGATATTCTTCGTGATAGTCAAAGTGCTAAGGTGAAAGAAGCATTGCAAAAGGGAGAAATCTCTAGTAGTCGTGGTTTGAATCAAGAAATGATGATCAAGAAAGCGGGGGATACTAGATGGGGATCACATTATGGTACACTACTTAGTATAGTTTCTTTGTTCTCTTCAATGGTTGATGTGCTTGAATTTGTTGAGGA
This sequence comes from Acmispon strigosus, assembly GCA_030819835.1. NCBI lineage: Eukaryota > Viridiplantae > Streptophyta > Magnoliopsida > Fabales > Fabaceae > Acmispon > Acmispon strigosus. Next base: position 37,702,591 of record JAUAMA010000007.1, read on the forward strand.
AGATGGCATAAGTTTAGACCAACATTGTTTTTGTCTTGCACTTGATGAAAAACATTTTAGGGATAACTAATGAGTTGTTTCAAGCATTACAAAGAAGTGATCAAGATATTGTAAATGCTATGAAGTTGGTTACTGTGTCAAAGCAGAGATTGCAAGTTATGAGAGATGATGGTTGAGATTCTTTGCTCAAAGAGGTTTCGTTGTTTTGTGAAAGGCACAATGTTGTCATTCTTAATATGGCTGATACATTTCAAATACAAGGAAAATCAAGACGGAAAATGGAGAAAGTTTCTAATATGCATCATTTTCAAGTTGAATTATTCTTTTAAGTGATAGATCGATAACTTCAAGAGTTGAATAATCGTTTTACTGGAGTGAATACTGAGTTGCTTCTTTGTGTAGCTTGCTTGAATCCAAGAGATTCATTTACTACATTTGATAAGGAAAAATTGATTCATTTGGCTCATTTTTATCATTCAGATTTTTCCCCAATTGAACTTTTGGCACTAGATAATCAGCTTGAAAATTACTTCATTGATGCATGCTCTCATAATGCACTTTCAGGACTAGGGAGAATTAGTGATTTTGCTATAAAGCTTGTGGAGACTAGGAAGCATATTGTATATCCATTGGTATATTTGTTTTTAGAGTTAGCTTTGATACTTCCGGTAGCAACTGCGACAGTTGAAAGAGCTTTCGCCGCTATGAATATCATCAAGAATCGGAAGCGAAATCGTATGGGAGATGATTGACTAAATGATTGTTTAGTTACTTATATAGAGAAGGATATATTTGATAGTGTTGAAAAAGAAAAGATTGTGCAGAGTTTTTAAAATATGAAAACTCGTAGGGAATAATTATGATGTATTTTCAAATTTTTAATAGTACTATGTTATATTTTTCATGTTACAATTCTATGTATATATTGCCCCCACAACTTTAAATTTCGAGATCCGTGGTCACTGCCCATAGTAACAGGTAATCCAGTACGCACTGGAGAAATTTTCTATCAGAGTTTTGCATTCAACCATGCATGTGACTTCTATACTGTTGTATAATATTGTGCCCGGAAATTGATGTCTAATGGTGCAAATTAATCATAGGGATGTGATGGTTCAGTTCTGCTCGATGACACCCCAACCTTCATAGGCGAGAAGATTGCTCTCCCAAATAACGGTTCACTCAGAGGATTTGATGTGGTTGATCAAATTAAAGCAGCCGTTGACAAAGCTTGCAAACGCCCTGTGGTGTCATGTGCCGATATCTTAGCTATAGCCGCTCGTGATTCCGTCACCATCGTAAGTATCATAAAAACAATTTCATCCTTAGGCTCTTTCCTTTTTGTTGAAAAGTCCCACATTAACTAATGATATGACCAAAAAACCTTTTATACATGAGAAGACAATCTTTAACTTTTGAGTTAGTTTTTGGATTAAATTAGGTCTCTTAAATTCTAATACTTTTTATTGATGTGCAAAGATTGATGGATATCAACCTCATTTATATGGGTTCGGTAAGAAATATAAATAGAGAAAAGAGAGAAATAAGTGCAATTTTATGGTGGATCATGTACTCAATAATCATTCTAGAAACTAATTAACCTTTGCATGGTTTTTTTTCAAAAATTATTCATAAATATATAAACAGTGAAGATATCTATAAACACATTCATTTTTCTCTCTATCTCTCTTCTTATCACATCAATCATATATCACATTCACTACTTATCTCTCTTTATAGCTGGGAGGTCCACTGTATTGGTACAGAGTGTTACTGGGAAGAAGAGATGCAAGAAATGCTAGCAGGGATGCTGCTAACGCCGATCTTCCTTCCCCGTTTTCCAGTTTATCTGAACTTGTTTCTAACTTCCAGTCTCATGGGTTGAACCTTACCGATCTCGCAGCTCTCTCGGGCGCTCACACCATTGGACTCGCGCGGTGCTCTTCCTTTAGGAGCAGGATCTACAACGACACCAACATAGACCCCGACTTTGCATCTTCTTTGCAAGGGACTTGCCCGAAAACCGGTGGAGATAACAACTTGGCACCACTGGATTGTGACACTCCCACAACATTCGACACTTCTTACTACACGGATTTGCTCGGTAAAAGGGGTCTCCTCCATTCAGATCAAGAGCTATTCAAGGGAAATGGTAGTGAAAGCGACACGTTGGTGCAGCTCTACAGCACCAACCCTTTTGCCTTTGCTATAGATTATAAAGCTTCTATTATCAAGATGGGTAACATGAAGCCTCTTACAGGAAACAACGCCGGAGAGATCAGAATCAACTGTAGAAAGATCAACTAAACTCCATAGAGATCACCTTGGATTTTTTAATTGTATTCTATGCAGTCATTAGGGAGTTATGGATTGCGATGATAATTTGTTTCAAGCATGTTAGTTTTTCTGCTAATAAAATTCTGGAAAAGGCAGAGTTATCCGCTGGAATTCTACCTCCCTAGGCAGGCTCCTTCATTTTCTTTCTTAGAAAGCTTGGGAGTGGAGAACATTTTTCTTGCGGATGCGTATTTCCAGATTTTTGTAATGGTTGTTTGATGTAAGGGTTGGAGTACCCATTTACTCGCTATTTATATTAATATAATATTATCTGTTGATTGATAGTAAAAAAACTCCATGGTTCAAAGTGATTCAGGTTTTACGTATTGATATCTACATATTAAAGATCTTTCAAGCTTTGTATATATTCGAATATGCTAAGCAAAATTGCTTTATTAGATGTGAAGGCTTTTGTTTCTCCTCTACATCACGGGGCGGACAATTTGCGGCGGTTACACTAAAACCGCCGCAATTTGTCACTTAGAGGCGGTTTCTGCGGCGGTTTTCCCAACCACCGCATGTTTTAAATATATGCCTCTTATTTTTTAGTGCAGAAAGAGAAACAGAAAGGCTCTCTCATCGCGTCTCATCGCCTTCTCTCATTGCTCTGCTCTCATCGCTCCGCCTTCTCTCATCGCGTCGCCGCTCCGCTCTCATCGCTCCGCCTTCTCTCATCGCCTTCGCCGCTCTCATCGCCTCCGCCATTCCGCTCTCATCGCTCCACCGCTCTGATCTCATCACCTCCGTCGTTCTGCTCTCATCGCTCCGCCTTCTCTCATCGCCTTCGCCGCTCTCATCTCTCTCATTTTTGCTGCGAATCGAAGGTAACGAAGCAAACTCGTTTCTCTTTTGTTCAATTTGTTTTTTTTCAGGAATTAGGGATTATAGGTTGGGTTTCTCTCTTGTTCGATTTGATTATAGGTTACGCAATTTTAGTGAAGAGAAAAAAAAATCTTCTTCTTCTACCTCTACTTTATCAGTTTTGTTTGAATCACACTGCATCTTTTATAACAGATCAAATTCCAGAGCATGTTAGCTTAGTTTATGACGAAGTTTAGCATTTAGAATTTTGTGACAATGAAAGGGATTTATGTGGGCAATTTAAGTGATAGTGGCTGACATTTTGGAGGCTTTGATTTGCACCTCGCATTCATTTTTTTATCTGCTGACCCTTTTGTTAAGTTTAACATCAGGATTAGCAGTTTGGAGAATGAAAGTAACATGCAGGTTGATGGCGAGACAATGTAGCCCATTATATAATTTTTAATTTGATAATCTCATTTGCTGAAATGCATTGCATAAAAAGAGGAAAAGCTAGTAAAATAATCTAGGATAGTTGATACGTCTGAATAAACGGTTCTTGAATAATGACAATCTTTATATCTCCTTTTCTTAAATATATGGTGCTATAAGGCTATTGGTGTTTACTGAAGGAAAATGTGTCTTTTTGTCTTTTTGTTTTATTTGTTGGGTATGCATTTTGGTCACAATTGTTTGATTGAATTTTAAGTGGAACTTACCTTGTGGCTTGTAACATATTTACTACTTTGCAGGTTTTCAAAAGTGGCCCACTTTTCATATCTTCCAAAGGTTGGTATCCATATCCCCCCAAGTATTCTTGTTAGAGGATAAATGATAATCTTTTTTAAACTTTGGTTGATCCTGTTTTCTCCCAATTGTATTTACTATATCCAATTAATCGATGATATAGTAACTTATCTATGTTTTCCACTTTGAACTTTTGTAGGAATAGGCTGGAAGTCTTGGAAGAAGCGGTGGTTTATACTTACCCGCACATCATTGGTTTTTTTCAAAAATGATCCTGTTAGTATTACTCGAATCTTTCCCACTCTTGTTAAGATCGTTGCTTAGATATTTTCTGTGTTCATTTCTTCTCTTGTTGTTCTGTATGTTTCAACTTGAAGAAAGGGATGCTGCATCTTTTATAACTGATCAATTTCCCCTCGTGCAGTTCAATTGCTCTTTGGGTTGAATATTCGCGAAGCAGCGTGAAGTCACGAACCAGGATATAGTGCTAATCGAACCTTGTGTTTTGGCTTTCAGAAATCAGCAATGCTAATTTGCATCTTCCATTTGTAAGCATGGACATCTAAAGATTTTATTTTTCCATTGTAAGCTTTTCAATCAGAGTTTGCTAAATGCTAACTTTTAGCTTCATTCTCTAGTTTACAAGTTCAGTTACTATCTCAATGAAAAAAGGGAAAATGGAATTATTTGCATTGCTATTTCGTTGTACAAGTTCTTGCACAAGTATGTTGGGAAATTCTTATGTGATTTGAGTTTGTTGGTCTATTTGAGTCTTTTTTTCAATGGGATTGAATTATTTGGGATAAGTGGATTGACACTTCTGATGAATTGTGTTTTGGAGAATATGTTTGTGGTCTGCATATTATATTGCATGAATTGGTTGCAAATCTACCTTTACTCTGATAGAATCTCCTCTTACTTTTTAGCTGCTCTTTGTGATTGGTGTGGTACTTGGAAAGGAGATAAGCTCTGTAGTAGTTGCAGACAAGTGCAGTATTGCTGTGAGAAACACCAGGTAAGTGAATTTGAGATCACCATTGAAGATGAAAGTGAATATAACAGAGACATATCCGATACCTTAGCTAATTCGCTGAGATTCACTCATTCCTTGATCTCGAGGAATAGGATTGGTGACACAATGAATTCAGATTTAGATAGCTTTCAGGTATAACCTCTACTTTTTGTTATGAGTAAATTTTTATTTATTTGCTAATCATAGTGTGTGAATAGGGTGATGATGACAAAAGGAGCTGGGCCTCCTTCCAGGATCGAATTGCCAAAGCCCCTGAACACAAGTATAATTTTCAACTGAATGAGCTTTTATTAGTTTATCACAATAACCTTATATTTCTGCTTTTTTTCTGGTCTTTTTCAGAATCATGAGCTTCCCCTAACATATGATTTCCACAACTATATGCTTCGAAGCATGGATGATGAATTCCGTGATATAGTTGGCGTTAGGTACTTTTCTTTATTCAGATGAATTTGGTGAATCTTTAATTTAGCATAATAATTTTGTTAGTGTAATACTAATTAGACTTTCAGAACTACTAGCTTAATTAAATAGAGGAATGGTGGGACTATGCAAGTTACATAATTCAAACAATAGTCTAAAGATTATCTAATTCCCTGTATCAACTCTCTGATAATATTCTTGTAGCGATTGAAGTTCACATTCACTTATTTTGAAGGCTTAATTTTGCATCTTTTTTCATTATTGCATTACTTTCTGTTATGGTTCTTGAATTTTTTTTGATAACTTCATCTGTACTTGTTCCACAGTGTGCCTCTCTGGATATATGCCATATGCTGTATTTTTCTGAATTTTCATGGTAAGTTTCTTTGAGTTTTAAACAAATCTTGAAAGTATGTTGTTCAGGTATGATCTTTTGCGCAACTTGAGAAAATAATCTGTTTTAACTTGATGAATTCAGCTAAAAAAAAATTAAAATGTCTGAAAAGCTGTATAGTTGCCATGTCTTCTGCGTGAAGCTGTAGTAGTAGATATTCTTTTATTCTAGAAGAGGTAACATGTAGAAATCAAATGCATTATGCTGTTTTTTATCTACTTTTGGCAAACAGATTCTTTCTTGAATTAGAACAACGCACTGTGAATAAGAACTATCACTAGAAATCATAATAGCTACTCGCCTACTTGTTTATATATCTACCATTCAGCCTTAAATTTTTCATACTTATGTACTTTACTAAACAGGTTCAACATAATAAAGTTTATCCATTACAATAGGAAGTTGTATATCTTACGAAAGGAAAATGTTACTTTTAAATTTATTTTCGAACTATATCTATAGAGATATAGGGAGAAAAGATATGGAAATAAGAGATATGAAATGAGATGTAGACAAGATTTGTCACAAATGAAGGTATAGTAACTTAGTAAGTACTTTTGTAGCAAGAAAATGATGTTTTAAGTGCTAACCTTATGCAAATTTTCTTCTTTTTACAGAATCTCTATGTTATTCAGCTAAATTCTTTTGTATATAACATATGTATTGTGGTTGTTTATAACTAACTAATATGCATGATCTTCTTGTATCTTTAATTAATAGGGTGCATTACTGTGGAAGAATTAGCCACTGTGATTCGGTCACTGGATCAAAACCCCACTGAAGAAGAGCTTCAGGACATGATAACCGAAGTCGATGCAGACAGCAATGGAACCATTGAATTTGATGAGTTCTTGAACTTGATGGCTAGGAAAATGAAAGTAATTAATTAAATTATGTTCCTTATTTCTTTTCACTATACTACTATATACCAATACATTACCAAAAATGGTAGTATTTGTTAAAATCAGAGTCTAAGTTCTGTTTAATTTAGGACACTGATGCAGAAGAGGAGCTCAAGGAGGCTTTCAAGGTGTTTGACAAAGATCAAAATGGCTATATATCAGCCACTGAGGTATACATTTTATATATTTTGATTTTTTGGCTGTAATTTTCTTTCCTTGATGGCAACTTCATTCCAAATATTCAATAACAACCATATCAAATTTTCTGAAAATTTTAACATAGTTAACTATTCTACAGCTTTTAAAAGAGTTAGAGCTCTTATTAATGTAATTTTAACATAGTAACCTTTTTTTAATGTAATTTTAAACATAACAGACTACATAAATTAGCAATTATTTCATGAGAGTTTTCATTTTCCCCATTAAAAAGTGCAAATTTTGGCTACAGCTCACTCCTGCAAATTGCATATTTTTTTATGTGAAATTGTTATTTGGTAAATGATAAGCACATCTAGGAAAGTACACCGTAAGTTTCCGCGTGCAAATACAGTAGTATTAGCTGTTTGATTAGAAAATGTATCAAAGTTTGACATTTGTGTGCTGCAGAGAATCTACCATTTCTCTTCCATTTCTGCTGATGAAACATTCTTTTGACTTTTTTCTTATGCTAATGAAGCATTTAGTGGCGGTTCCAAACCGTCGCAAATAAACACGTATACGGCGGCGGTTCCAAACCGCCGCAAAGTAGCACTATATTGCGGCGGTTATTCCAACGGTTAGCCAAAACCGCCACAAATGTATCCCTCGACGCTTGTAACTGCAGCGGTTGGGCCAGAACCGCCGCAGTAAACAAAATATCTGGTAGTGACACTAACCGGTTTTCCAAAAAGCTTAAGCCATTTTAAATAATCAATTCTTCCAAAAATTTAAGTCATATGGGCTTGAAGTGTAGATAATGCACAAACCCACTTATCATGTGTTGAAATTTAAATTGGGGTGACATGAATAAAACGCTAGACTATTTGGCCATAAAAGCTCTAATAGTATGTCAATGAATAAATTATTCTAAAAAAAGTAAGTTGTTAGATAATGGCACATTAATTATTTTATATTATATACATTTATATTATATTCTAATATGACATTGATGCATCACCCTTATTCTATGCACTTATTTGGGAGTTGTTTGTCAAAATTTATAGGTGTGTTTTAATTTAAATGTTAGATTTTTCTGCTAATAAAAGAGCACTAACATAGTGGATAGCATAAATATGAAAAACTTCTAGAATATTTAGTCAACTTGGTAATCCACATACAACTTGACAGAAAAATTACATTTTAAAGGTGAGTTGGATTAGCCATATGCATATCTACTACTGTATCATTAAATGTGAGTCCTCACTTTGGAGAGTGAGACACTCCATCCTTACACTCTCTTCCTTCTTTTGACACATCATTATTTATGAAATGAAAATAGTCCTCCTCAGTCCGTGTATTTCACGCTCTATACTGTCGATGCTTTCTCATAGTTCTGATATTTCTGATAGGCCTTCATTTCTCAATCTCCCCAAATCGCGGCATAATGCTCTTCTCCTTTCCTCTGGTTTCCCCCAAATCCTTCAAATTAATTTTCTTCTACTTTCCCCAAATTCCCCCAAATCCTTCAATTCTTTCCCCAAATCCTTCTCCTTTTCATTAGAAATTTCGGTACACACCCCTATATCTATCCCTCAAATCCGAAACCCACATTTCGTCGCTCCATCTTTCAATTCTGAAACTCCAAAATCAATTCCGCAGGTTCAAATTTTTCGCTCCCTCTTTCAATTCTCAAACTCCAAAATCAATTCCGCAGGTTTTTCAACTTCATTGTAACCGAGATTATAGGGATTATCAATTTTGGGCGGAACTTTTCGATTTTAGGCGAACATTTGTGAGGCAGATACAAGGTATTTGATTTTCAGAGGTATCATCCACTCTTAGGGCAAAAATCTTTAGAGTATATATTGCGCCTACCTCTGCGGCTATAGAGTATCTATAGCTCCCTTGTTATTTAGATGATCTTTCATTCACGCAATTCGGCCAGTTGAGCCTACCTCTGCGGCTGGTACCCAGTACCACACATAGTAGGGTTACAGAGTTTACCTATTTATAAGGATTCTAATGATCCAGATATTACAAGATAATATCACATTAAATCCTATCACAATCCCAACAAATCAGATTCTAATAACAAACATATGTTAGCTAATAACAAATAGATATTAGCTAATAATAAACAGATTTTAAACAGATAATTAAAACTGATGAGCCAATTTCCAACAATCTCCACCTTGGCGAATTCTCGAACCCTTGTGAAGATCAACTACTTCCTTTCAGAATCTTGACTTTCGAGATTAACTCTGAGAACCGGTGACTGACTTGGTCAACATATCGGCTGCACTGCACTACACTGCACTGCAAACAAACTCCACCTTGCTCAACACCTAGTTCCTTCACGATTCCTGCTACGGCCTTCGGAGTCATGAGATCTGCAACATGATACACCACCTCGACTGAAACGCATAGTCGTATCAATCCTGCAGCCTTCTCTTTCATCTCCGACAAATCAGTGTCTGACATACCCGTTGATTTCTCCTCATGTTGTCCACTCTTGCAATCCACACTTGCATACAACGAAAGCTATCTGCACTTGCACCGCCGTTCGCGTCAATGGGACTCGCTTCCTAGCCGCGTTGCTAGGAAGACTTTCGACACAAGGAGCCGTCCCCATGACATCGTACAACCATCGGCTTTGATACCAATTGTCAGTTCAAACACCCGGATCGCACAGAGTAACTTAGGAGAGATAAGGTAGAAAGAACACGGAAATCTTTGTTCGCGCAGTTCGACCAATTGTGTCTACCTCTGCGGCTATAGTGTAGCTATACCTCCCTTGTTATTCAGATGACCTTTTATTCACGCAGTTCGGCCAATTGAGCATACCTCTGCGGCTGGTACCCAGTACCACATATAGTAGGGTTACAGAGTTTACCTATTTATAAGAATTCTAATGATCCGGATATTACAAGATAATATCATATTAAATCCTATCACAATCTCAACAAATCAGATTCAATAACAAACAGATATTAACTAATAATAAACAGATTTTAAACAAATAATTAAAACTGACGAGTCAATTCCAAACCCAACCCACTGTGGAACACTTCACCCCGAAACCATCTTCCAAATCTCCTCAGGAATATCATAGGCGCCATTCGCTGCTTGACCCCTAATAAAACCGGTCTTTATATTGTGCTTTACCACTTTGAAAACCAAGGGATCGATCCCTTTATTCACTTTTGGGCTACAATCCACAAAGGCTTTTTTTCTTTTTGTTTCTTTTAATATTAAGTAGGTGGATTCACTTGAATTAGTGACTCACATAAAGCAGAATAGTATAAAATTAAATAGATCAAACATCTAGCATGATCCATAAGTCAGATGCTCTATTACAACCTTGCTTAGCAAGGTAGTCAGCCAGTCTATTTTTTTTTTCTCTAACAACATGAACAGTTTTTGTACACTGCAAATCATTTCTCTTTGTTTACAACATAAACTTCATAAGGATGCAGAAACAACTTCTAATATCCCTCTTCTTTCAAGCATGATTCTCCGTTAAGGAATTCTATTTTGTAAATATCTTTGAATAAAAGCACACACCTTATTTAAGCACTCCATTTAACCCTACACTCTTTCAAGAGGTTACTTTTAAAAACCCCGTGAGAATGATTCAACAAGTTATAAGTTTTTATAATTAACTGAATGATTCAACTTTAGTTGGTAAATTTTAATATGTGCTTATTATAGATACATAAATAATATAATAAAGAAATAGCTACTAGACAGTATCCCACAGCACATGCCTACATTTAGATTTTTAACTGAGTTTACTAATTACTTAAAACAACTTGGCTTTGGCTGCGTCTCATCATTTGATATGTTCATATAGTTGACAAGGTTTGGACAAGACAAATTCTACATGAAAAAGAAATAATATAACCAACTATCATTGACCAATTTTTTATGTTGAGTGATTCGTGAGAAAGAGTGAAAGTTTAAGTTAAATTACCCGTTCAAATGATGATCATTGCTATTTTATGTTTCTATTATTTACGCAAACAAAAATATATTTGGTGCGGTACCTTAAGTCAGGTCATGGTTTAGTACATAAAATGAGTTAACCTAATAATAAACACTATACGTATAATATGAGTCACCAATTATATTTTCTTAATAATATTTTTTAAATGTTTATTTATAAAAATATAGTTATTATTATTTGCTAAAACATTCATTACTTAGTAAATGTGGGAGTTTTACCTTAATAATTTTTTAAATAACTATCGGTCTTCTCTCCCAACTTGAATTGTTTATACTTTGTTCTTTTTCTCCTTCTTCTCTCGAACTTTACCCAGAAAGACAAACATATAACATATTTTGGTTAACTTAGTGTGGGTGTCATAAAAAAATTTCAAAGTACCACAGTATTCTGACCGATAATTTGCTTTCAAATTCATTATTTTATCTTTATTTCTCACCATTTATGGCCATTTATGGCATTATTGGATAATTATTTTCCTTTTATGTTTGTGTTGGAAAGGGAGAAGGGGAAGAACCGTGTTTCAAAGATTTTGTGGAAGTCTATCTTTTCGAATAATTATATTCCGAATGAATGATTACTGTAATCTTGAGGAAAAACTTCCTAGCTAGTTCCTACAAAATTTCATCCCACAAACCATTTTGTCTTAACATTTAATACATACTATTTATAACATGTTACTAATGTGGTAAAATTTTATTTGTGAACTAAGTTTTTCTTAATTTCCCCTTTAGACAAAATCTATCTAAATATAAACTTTTGGCTTAACATGAGACTTTTTCCCTTTTTCTTGGTTGGTTTACTTTATGAATGGATAATTGCATGCAATGTATAAAGTCGTGTGGGGCAATATTTGAACAGTTCTCGTCCGTGTAGTATGGGTCAACGATATTGAGCAAATCCAGTTGGAAACAGTATGAACTAAAAATATTATGTTGATAACTCAAGCAAGCTAAGTAAGCTGAATGGATCAGCTACTTGTTACTTAAGTATTATTCTCTCTATATAAACTCTCCCATAGCAAAGTCTAACTCACACATAAAAAACACTAGCCTTAGTACAATCGAACCTTCTACAAACGAAGCATAATGGCTTCTCATATTGTTCACTGTTTACTCATCTTGTTTCTTGCCATGCTAACAATTATGTCTTCCAATGCACAGCTTTCTCCTAATTTTTACGATGAGGTTTGTCCTGAGGCACTGCCCACCATTAGGTCAGTTGTTCAGAAAGCTATTTACCGTGAGCGACGCATGGGAGCTTCTTTACTGCGTTTGCATTTCCATGACTGTTTTGTCAATGTAAGTTACACGTTCCTTGAGATATGTTTTGTGACTCTTACTTTCTGAGTTGGCTAAAATTAACATTACTTAGAAAAGAATATTGGAGTGTTGCTAATGGTGCAAATTTAACTATAGGGATGTGATGGATCAGTTCTGCTGGATGATACCCCAACCTTCATAGGCGAGAAGACTGCCATCCCAAATCTTGGTTCAATTAGAGGTTTGGAGGTGGTTGATCAAATTAAAGCAGCAGTTGATAAGGTTTGCAAATACCCGGTGGTGTCATGTGCAGATATCTTAGCTATAGCTGCTCGTGATTCTGTAGCCACTGTAAGTATCTCAAAAAAATTACCTTCCCTCACTTCTTCCTTTTTCTTTTACAGTTAATAGTAACAAAATTGATGGGTGACAGTGACACAACGGTTGGACCCTTAACCAAATTTTTTAGCTTTCCTTTCTGTTACTCTTGGTTGATATTTAAAGTGAAGAGACAGAAATATAGTTATTGATTAGCTCATTAGTGAGGATTGTGATAAGTGAAAATATGAAATGATATGTGAGAGATATAATATTAAATAAGGGTATCGATGGAAGCAAATGAGATAAATAGTTTTGGATTTCTAAAACAACAAAAGTTTTAAAAAATATTACCTTCATTCCACAAAGATTGTTATTTTAGCTTCTCTTAAATTTTTTTCAAAATATTTGTTGTTTTATAAAATCAAAACATTTTTTTAATTTTTTTTATATATATCCTTATTTAATGAATTTTGTCTCAATTATGAAATGTCTTTAATTTTCCAAACAACGAACATTTTAAAAAATGAAAAAAACTAAAATAACATACATTATGGAATAACTAACTAAGGGATATATGATTACACATATATTTTATTCGTTAAGCTAGAATTGTCATTAACCAATTATAAAAAATAATTAAGATTTAAGGTAAAAAAACATGAATGATTATATATTTCTAACACGTTCTCTCATACAAGAGACTGTTTGAGCTTAAAGCGTGAACAATGCACAACCTTATTTACAATGCATTGAAATTCAATTCTTTACTACAAGAACTGTGGCTCAATTTAAACTTTATTAACATGGTATCAGAACTTCTATAACTAAGTATTCTCGAGTTTAATCCTTAACACCCCAATTTTTCTATAAAAAAAAAAAACTTAATTTTGAACATGCTTCACGCTCAAGTGTGCTTTTTCATAAATGTTAAAAATATAATAATTCATGAGTACATTACTCAACAACTTTTAATTCATTAAAAACTAAACTAGTGTGGGTTTTTTGTTCATAGTTGGGAGGTCCACTCTACTGGTACGAAGTGCTACTAGGAAGAAGAGATGCAAGAACTGCTAGCAAGGATGCTGTACTCTCCGGTCTTCCTGCCCCGTTTTTCAGCTTCTCTCAACTTCTTTCTAATTACCAGTCTCATGGGTTGAACCTTCAAGATCTGGTAGCTCTCTCAGGTGCCCACACCATTGGATATGCGCGCTGCACTACCTTTAGGGACAGGATCTTCAACGACACCAACATAGACCACAAGTTTGCGTCCTCTTTGCGAAGGTCCACGTGCCCTAATACCGGTGGATTTAACAACTTGGCAGCGCTCGATCGCGTCACTCCCGCAATATTTGACACTGCTTACTACAGGAATTTGATTCGTAAAAGGGGTCTCCTCCATTCTGATCAAGAGCTTTACAAGGGAGATGGTAGTGAAAGTGACAAGTTGGTGCTGCGATACAGCAAGAACCCATTTTACTTTGCTGCAGATTTCAAAGCTTCTATGATAAACATGGGTAACATGAAGCCTCTTACAGGAAATGCCGGAGAGATCAGAAACAACTGTCGAAAAGTCAACGGATATTGATATACTCACGCTCATTTTCTCTTTTTATTGTCTCTTCTCCTCTTATTTCTCAGTGGATTTTAAAGTTTGGTGTGGTTGTTTTGGATAGTTAAGCGTGCTGGTTTATCTGTTAATGAAATTATGGGAAAGGCAAAGTTGGCCTCTTAGAGATGCTTATTTTGTAAAAAAAAAAAAAGAAGAGATTCTTATTTGCTGCTGAAGTTCTATCTCTCAACATTCATTTCCTTTCTCGGTATGAACCTCCACAAAAAATAGTGGCTTTGTAATTTTATTTTTCTTTCTTTCTTAGCAAAGCTAGGGAGTAGAGAACATTTTCTTGTCGGGTTGTTTTCTCCAACTGTTTGTAATGATTGTTTGATATAAGTTGCAGCACACCTCTTGTACTCTCTATTTCAAATAATATAATATTATCCATTGCTAATATAAGTTGCAGCACCTCTTCTATAGATGTCACAGAGTCTTGTAATGTTGTTAGAGACAGAGTTAGGAATGACATGAGGAGAGTGCTGGAGGCTGACTTTACTTGTGAAGAGGTATGGGCATCCTAAAATAAATGAATCCAACTGCGGCGCCTGGGCCAGATGGATATTGCCTGGTTTTTTCTATTAGAGATATTGGTCAATCATTGGAGATAAGATCTCTCAGGTAGTTCTTGTGGGGTTCAATCATGGGAGGGATCCGAGGAGGTTTAATGAGACATTTTTATGCCTTATCCCTAAGATTAAGGAGCTGAAGCACACAGGTGAGTTCAGGCCCATATCATTGTGCAATGTCATTTTTAAAATAATAACGAAGACAGTGGCAAATAAATGAAGATCTTTCTCCCCCAAATCATCATTCCTTATCAGAGCGAGTTTGTTCCAGGTAGATTTATTACTGACAATTCTTTGATAGTGTTTGATACATTTCATTACTGACGGGGGACGCCGGTATGGCGGCCGTTCTCGAAGCCAGAGCGCCGAAACCATCAAAGCTAGGGAGAGGGGGTAGAGGAAAATCGTATGTGACACGGTAGATCTTCCATCCTATACTGAGTGCCTAGATGATCAGTCCTATCCTCGGCTACTATGCCTCTATACCGGACTTGCCACGACAGCAAGTCGACTGTCCATGACACCGGGTCCTCCCGGTTAATGAAGTGAAAGATCACTTCCCCCTGAAGGAGAAGGCCTACATATGGATCCACTGACCGTTTACCCGTCATGATCTGATGAAGCGTCCACGAATTATCCAAATAAACATAGAAAAACAAAGGGTCACTTCCAAACAACAGACTATATAAGAAAGGTAAAACATATAAATATACATATTATCAAAATTTGACATCATATAATCCGGAATTATGACGCAAGTGGTCGATGACCCTACAACTCCCTACGTACAATCCATCATTGTGCAAAAAGGTTCATCCGGATGTAGCACCAAATTCCATAGACAGGTGGGACACTCGACCGAACTCTACGCCAGACTATTAGTGCTGCTGGTAAGTTGATGAGATATCACTTACATGAGTACGTTATTTTTACCGTCCTGATATTTTCCATCTCTAGTCCGGTGGTATTTTTAGCCCAAACCATGACAGCCCTAAAAATATGCTTGACATGACATGATAAACAACAACGAACCAAGTTACAGAGCCATGTGTTTACGAACTCGAACTTGTATTCAAAGGCGCATTCGTTCGAAGATGTGGCCTCACATAACTTGATAATTATTAAAATAATCATGTAGAGCATGTGAACATATCCATAATCTAGATATACATCATGTCATAAGAAGCATTATATCACTTAACATTTTAGCAAGGAAGCATGTATAAGTCAAACATCAATCAATCATTCAATCAAGCAATTCTACCAAACAATCGGGTCATTCTCAAAATGCTATGATAGCTAATAGGTAGCGAAGTGCCTTACCGGTGATGCTTTTCTCCGGAAAGCTACGATCTCTCCGAGTGCTCTTAAGTCCCGTGAACCTTCACAAATATAACCTAGTTTAGAGCTTTTCATACTAGTTCGAAGACTTGAACTAAGGTACTTAGAGAAGCTTCCAATACTAGGCAAATGGCATTTTTCACAAGAACTACAACCATGGAACAAGGCTTTTTGGCAAACTTTTAAAATTTCAAAAGCTTTGCAAAACTTCAATTCAAGGCATTCAAAACGTTGTCCAACTTTAAAACTCTCAAAGAACAACTTAGGCAAGATTTAAACTCAAACATTTAGAAGCTTAAAACAAGTTTTTAAAGACAAAATCCTACTCAAGCATCAATTCGGCCATTGGCCTTAAATTGTGATCAATTTTCTTTTTACACCAATCAACATAACAAAGTCTTTAAAACAAATTTTCAATGCCCAAAACTCAACTTTTCTACAAGTTTCGAAGTCATTTTTCAATTCTTGAATCCACTAAAACTTCAAAGTGTTAAAAGCCATAAAAACATTCATTGTTAGGATTTTAAATTCTACATTCCTCAAAACCCTAAGACAAGCTAAAAGCTTCAAAGCCCATTTTAACCCAAAACTTTTCTCTTGACTCCTCAAATCCTTTAACACTCAAACCCAAGTTTTAATCAATATTCCAAGCTTCCAAAATCACTCAAAGCTCTTGTCTATGACCCAAAAATAAGGGTTGCAATTTTTCTTTTCATCAAACTTCACATTCAAGCTATAAACACTTAAAATTAAGATAAAAATCAATTTATCCAAACCCAGTAATTGCCATAGGTTCGGCCACCCTATATTATTACTTGTCCAGATGAATTTTTTTCTCAAAACTTGCTTGCACACATGAAAGGAATAATGAAATCTATGGTGAAATCTAAATTCAAACTTCGAGAATCACTTTTTCGAAATAAGCACTTTTTAAAAACTCAACTTTTTAAAAATCTATTAAGAGATTCCTAGAGATCAATTCAAGGGGAACAACTTTAACAAAAGAAACCATAGGAAAAACTCAACCAAAAATTAATCAAATGGGATAAAACTCACGATTTGAAAAACCAAAAGGTTCAAATTGAAGAGGAAGATAATGACTACAACATTAATGAAGAGATTTAGGGATTCCATTAACTTTCATCATCCCCAAACTTCTCCTTTTTCAAAACAAAAACCATAGATGTAAAGAGCTTGGTGGGGAGAACAATATACCCCAAAGGATCAAAGTAAGAAAATAAAAGGATGATGGTGCTAGATGGTGATGAAGAATCAGCTAGATGAAGAGGAAAGGAAGAAGATGAGCATGTTTTGGGTTTCTTTTCTCTTTCTTTTTCTCTCTCCAAATTTCCCTTGATTTTTCACTAATGACACTTAGTGAAATAAAACACAAAACTCTTCCCCTTTAAGCCATAGAGGCCGTGGGTTCAACAAACATGGGGAGGAAAATTTTAAATTTTTTTAAAGCCTAGGGACTAAAATATGAAGGTGAAAAGTTTAGGTAAAAATATATATTCACTATTTGGGGAGTAGAGTCTAAAATTTCAAGGAGCAAGGACTAAACTATTAAGTTGGAAAGGATTAAGAAAATATCTTGGATTAAATTAAGATTAAAAGTCTAATCAAGGTCTTCAAAGTGTCTAATCCATGAAGACGCGTCATAAACATCCAATCAAGTCGATAATCGCGTCATAAGCATTAGTTTAATATATAATTAGCAAATTCTCAAATGTCGCTTAAATTGACTAACATCGGTCACTCGCTAGTCTCGGATCATTTGCTCGTACAACTCGAGCACCGGCCGCCAAAATATCCCGAGTCATTTTCCTCAGGATTCGTTCTGTTTCCGGCCTAAAAATACTATTGACCAAAATATTTTTATCGCCTATCTGGATTTGCTCGTCAATCCCATTCGTTTGGAGATTTCTTGAATTTTAATCTGAGTTCCCAAACACCTTCGTTCGTCTCGCAGAAGTATCAACTGTGAATCTCGACGATGAGAGAAATATTTTCCCGAGGCCCCAAAAGGAAACCCTATTAGCATCACATTTAGTCTTCACAAAATTCTTCATTGATCGTCGTAAAGATAATGAGAAAGTCTTATTCTCACTTGAACATTAGTCGAGTAAAAAACTAGGGTTCTAAGACAAATTGCCGATTCAAAATATTGCCCATTTGTTCAGTAACACCGCCGACGGGCGGGCTAAATTTCTTCGTTATTGGACCGATTCGCCAAATTACACTTTGAGTGTAGAGGATAAGGCCTTGACCAACGAGGAGTGGCATGTTGTTGAGTATCTCGCCACTTCGGAGCCCATCAATAGTGGTGGGCTCATAAGTGTCGACTTGAAAGTCAATGCTGCTAATATTTGAGTAAGTTATCGAACCAACTGTCACCTCGCCTTCATTAGTCATATATTATCTGATCTTGCATTTTTCTTTCAGTGGATAACTTTGCTATTTCAAAACCTGAGATGATCTGCCGTAGGACCACTCGCTAATCCACCAGTTCCAAAAACTCATGCCAGGCGCCCAGGCCAATGGAAGGGCCAGCTCAGAAAAAGGGTCGCCATGAGGCTCCTGGAACTGATGATGTCGCTCGCGAAGTTGTTTGAGCCAAAATCCGCAAAGGCCTAATCCAAAGATTCAGAAAGTCAAGTCAACCTCTACCACCTCCAGCCAGCCACCCAAGCCGAACTTCTCGGAGTTAAGCATGGGACCCCATTTCCAAACTGTTGTTTCTGAAGGGGCGGTCCCCCATGCGATCAACCTTGACGGAGCGGGAAGCTTGCCAGTTTTACAGGCAAATGCTAATCGTGAAAAAGGGGCTCAAGAAATGCCCGTTGCTGACGGTCATCGGGTGCAGGTTGGGTGCTGAAAATAAAGCTTTACTTGCTGCAAAAGCCAAGTTGGAAAAGGTCTTATCTGATGGCGAGGCTCGTCACTCCAACGCTCTAGCAACCCAAAGGATGGCACTGGAGGGCAAGTTTCCTGAAAAGAAAAAGATTTTGGAAGAAAACTTTTCCAAATCCCCAGCCGACCAAAAGGACGCTTCTGAAGCTAAACTCCCCTAGGCGCTGGCAATGCAAAAAAGAGAACTTGGTAATGCCCATGCTCTTGAACTGGCGAATGAAGTTAAGCTCCACGAGGCTACAAAAATTGAGCTCAAAACCGCCTCTGCAAACCTGGAGCTTCTAAAAGAAAACTTTTTTGATGGTTGTACTAAAAAGTTTAAAGAAGAATTCGCAGCGGCCAAGATGCAACTGCTTTATTGGGACCCGGGTTTTGACTTGACAAAATTGGGTACTTGGAAAGAAGTTACCCTAGAAGGCATTGTGGGGCCCGACTCTAGGGACGAGGATGACGAAGATGGCGACGAGGAAACATGTGGCCAGGATGGCGAGCCTTCTGCTGGAAACACGGCTAACTCTTGCGAGAAAAACACCGACGTTGTAGCGTAGTTTTTTTTTTTGTTATGAATCTTTTAGGCAATGTCTTTATTCCGTCTTCTGTAAATCCAATTTAAAAGTATCATGAAATATGTTGCCTTCGATATGTGCTTATCTTTCACTTCACTATTTTTTTTGTATTTCATATTTCACTCGCCCCTTTCACGCTGTCGTAGCTAGTGCATTCATGGTTTCGTCTCGTGTGGTGAGATTTAATCCCATGGCTCGCATGGCGAGACTTTAGTTTTGGCTTGGTCTTACGCTACTAGGGCGGCCAAGGCTTTAAGGTGCTTGGTTATTCCCCAAGGATTTCTTTTTTATTATATGAGTCACGTTTGTGACTCGCACACCCTGTGTTTGTGCTATTAAAGTTATGTTGTTTTGAGGATTTGGCCCGCAGAAGCGGGACTTAGGTGAACATTATTCCAGTCAGACATTGGCTTGAATTAATTCAATCAAGACTTTGGCTCGCGAGACGAGGCTTTTGCTCAATGAGACTTTTGCTTAGATCCCAGTGGCCACTAGGGTTTCCCAAGGCTTGGTTCAAAGATAGGTGCTTGATTTAATTCGATCAAGGCTAGGCGTTTGCCTTATTTCATAAGGGTTGCGCATGCCGTCCCAAGCGAACCTCCGTGTCGACCCAAACTCTCGCCATATGGTTGAGGTGGGGGTGCCAAAGACAAGGAATTTTCAGGCCCCTTGGTTGCATGCAAGCAGCTTTTGAGGTCGCCAGTAGCGATCTTTTACGAACTTCCGTGAGACAATTTCAGATAACCATAATGAATTCTCATTGATTCATGGGGTCGTATCGTTAAAAATGCCCCTTAGTGAAGAAAAGAGTGCGCCCTTGTTTCATTACTATCTCAAAACTCTATGTATCTTTCTGCCATTATCATCAATAATATTTCAACTTTCAAAAAAAATTAATAAAATATAAGATACTAAATACAAAATATTAAATTAAAGGTATTAAATAGTTTTGGAAAAACGGAAAGAATCGGTGAATAATTTTAAAATGTAATATTTATTCACTAAAATTATTTAACATTGATTCATTAAAAATAAGAATATATATTTTGTTTTTAAAATGTTATATATTTAATTTCATAATAACTTATAAATATTATATAAACATTATAGTTATATAAATACATAATATATCTTCCTCTTATAAAAAAGAGTATTTTTAAAACAATATATTAAGTCATAAATAAAGAATCATGTTTATAAAAAATAAATATATATTCTTATCCTTAATTAAAGCACATTCAATATTATCACTAAAATATATAATAGTGAAACGTAAATCCTTCTTTTTAATGAATGTTAGTCAATACTTAATCAATATAGTCAAATGCATTCAATGTCTTTCAGTAATTAATTAATAATAATTTTAATAAATCAATTAAAATATATTAATTAATGTATCATTTAATACATTTACATTAATATTATATGCCATAGTTTTTAAATACTAATTAAATTTACTAATAAAGATATGTGCAATGCTTTACACTGACATCAAATTTATTCACCTTATCAAAAATTATTTTTATTTTTATTGATTTACACCAGAAAAGCACTTTTTTATATTTATCATGAAATTAATATTCATTTCTTAGCACTATATATAATGAAGATGCTAGCAAAGGCTAGTACGCATACAAGATCCTTTCAAGCGTGAAGGTTAGTCTGCCTATTCCATCATAACTTGTCTCTATTGTTTCAACTTTGAAATACAATTCTTCCTTACAAATTTTTAACATGGTCCACCATAAAATTGTTAATTCTTGTTTATTTCTTCTTTTTCAGGTGGATCGATACTTTGTTAATTATCAATTTATCATTCCAACAATGGTTAATGCCTTTGACAAGATGCGTAAGAAACTCAATGAGGTGATTATATTGCTCTCATCATCACCCTCGGAAAAACTGTTCTTTAATTTAGTGCATAGAGTTTATATGTACCAATTTTCTTTTCCAATATCATTTTAACCCATATTTTCTTCGTATCTTTTTTTTTTGTCATATCACACATCATATCACTTACTTTTCTCTTGTGTATTTGTATCTGATTTTAGGTGTAAGGTGAAGAAAGTATTATTTTCCTTGTGGATAACACTTTTGTTTGTGTGTGAAAGTCAATTTTTAACATATTAATTATGAGATTTTTCCATGTGCAGCTTGAGCTAAACCAACAGATTGAATACCTTGAAGGTCGTAAGAAAGTACTTGCATTGCGACAAAAGGTCCTATACCTAAAGAAAAAATTGGCTTATCTACGAATGGCTAAAGAAAAATTATTATTGACCAAAGGTACACTACTCCTCATGATCTCTTTCTCACGCTCTATTATAATTTTGTATCGTTAATTAATAGAGTTCATCTTATTCTGTCTTTCAAATTGAAAATGAAGATGCTGGTGGTTCTGATGTGGCAGAAAAGGCTTATGATGGCAAACCAAATATATCAAGGTTGGAGCAAAATGGGGTTCAATATAAATAATTCTCTAGTTTCAATCTCTTAGAGTATTTGATTTCTCCCTAATTTCTAGTACTGATTCTTGTTTTTTTTTTTTTTTTGTGGAGCAGGTTATAATGAAATCGCTATTGGAATGTTGGAATGGACTTGATGTGGGGCTTTAGTTCAATAAGAATTTTAAGGATATGATTATCACTAATTAGGGTTTAAGGATATTTGTGGTTTTTTAATACTATGCTTTTGGTTCCTTTAATTTTCATATGTGATAGTTATCGCTTGTGAAAATAAAAAGCCCCCGTGTTTGAACTTTGTTTAAAGTTGTTATCAATATTCGGTTTCTATACATCATTGAGTTTAGTATGTGCATGAATGACTTATCGATATCCTTTTAATGGTGGTCGTATTGTGGATCTTGTTAAAATTTAGCATCATAATTTTATTGTTATTGCATGTGATGATTTGTATGAATTTTTCAAACTTACTCCTTTATCAAAATTAAAAAAATAAAACCTATGCACCGATTGTCAAGCATGGATCTACGTTTTTCTATGTGGTTAATATTTTTTTTACTTTTATTTTAATACACTATAAAAAAATTAATGGGAAGCGCAAGAGATGTCCCAACACATTACAAAGAAAAAAGATAAAAGATACGCCAAATCATTTTTTTGTTTACTATATAAAGTATATATAATGTTTGATAATGAAGTTAATAAAAATTTCAAGATTATAAAGTTAATAATAATATAAAGAAGTTTTACATTCCATCTGATTATATTTACTCATTTATAACATTATATTAAATTAAAATTAAAAAACAAAGAGATTGAGAGACATAATTGGATTTATACAACTCACTGGCAGTGTATAATAATCAAACTATTTATAAGTATTTATATAATTCTTATCTCATTATTATGTATTGGTGAGATGTATTAAAAATCAATATTAAAAGTTAGCTTTGAAACTACCGTCAAGAACTTAAAAATGAAGTTCTCGAGAGCGGAAGGTAAAAAGAAGGGTTTGAGGAATCGAAGAAATATTGTTTGAAATATATTTTCTATCATGAGTACTAACTATTACAAGCTCTGTATTTATACCGAGTGGAAATAAACAGACGAGACTGAAATGTAAATGATCGTGCCGGATATCCCGATGTCAACTGCTACATTGGAAATGTAACTTACAACATTGGAAACGTAAACTACTAATAAACAAATAATAAACCTAAGATAACATAAGGTTGAATCCCGGCTAATCCGGGATTGCCATTATTACAAGATAACATGTGTTACAGCTGGCGAGGACACAGACAACATGTCTGGTCAGACAACAATCTTGGTTTGGGCAGACGATCCATTTGTTCCAGTGCGTAGTCGATACTGATCAGACAATGGTCAGACGAGCTTTTCATTATTGATCTTTTCGCTTCAATACAAGTCACAGACGATGACTGTGATTGTTGCTGCACGCCTCCAACAGGAGACGATTATTATCTCTAACAACTACCGTTGGAAAATGGCGAAAATACATCAATTGGTAGAGTTTTTTTCTCTATAAATATGATCAACAAATAAAATGTAAAATCTAGTGGAAGTGGAATGGTTAAATGATTATTTTATTAAGGCTTAAATAGTTTGGAGATTCCTATAAAATAGAAGTCCTTTGAATTAGGTCCCTATAAGTCTTTTTGTGGTTTTAGTCCTTTGCCACAATTTTATATAGGTCTATAATCATTGAGACTCGTATTTAGGGACCAGGGTGATGAATGATGTATTGCTGCCTCTAGGCCACCCTATGCACATGAAACTCATCGAAAACCAGAATCACATCAATAGCAATAAAATGGCAAAAGGTTTTGACAAATTTGGAGTTAAAACCGTTCGGACCCGGAATTTTATCACCATTACAGTCCCACACCGCTTCCTTCACGTCCTCGATAGCAATGCGTTGAGATTTTCTTTCAGGACATAGACACCCCAACCACTTATGAGAACACTCCTCCTAGCCTCCTCAACATAGTTCTTAAATATTGGATCCTAGAACCAAAAATTTAAGATTCTGAACGATTTCAGTCCCCAACATTGCATTACACATCTGAGAAGCAATGGGAAGTGGTCTAAGAACTCCCTCTGCAGAACAAATTGAGCACTACACTGCCAATGACCATTTGTGAGGAACCAAGTGAACTACCTTCCAACTAGTCGAATATCCAGTATTTCCCTATTGTCGATGAACAGGTTGAAATCCTCAACTTCTCTCCTTGAATGTGAGCTACCCTCTAATAACCCTTTCCTTTTCCTCCACCCTCCGTACTGCTTTGAAATCCCCTGCATCAAACCAACAGGAGATTGATTATTGTTTTTTAATCTAGTAAGTTTCCCCCCACAACCTTCTTTTCTCCATCGCGTTACAGGGACCATAAACATTCACATTCACACATTGAACATTTTCAATGCCCCATAGAGCTGTCTTAGCAATCAATCCTTCCCCACTGATACAAGTCTACATACAATGGTAATAAATAAATAAATATTCAAAATTGACCTAATTAGAAACTCATACAATTAAAAATTAAATCTCATACTGAGCTTTTAAGGATCACTCAACTCCCAATATCTCAAGAGTGTATAAAGGTACATAATTGATTCACCTCAATCATTTAATACGTGTAATACATTAAAGGTATTTAAAAATGATTAAATGTGGTCATGTCTTAAAATGATGCAGGTATGATAAAAGAATGAAAAAGATATCAAAGGGCTCATATTATTAGAATTAAACTCATCCCTAAAATATCACGAAGTGCAATCTAAGTTATAATAAACAATGGAGTACACGTTCCTTTCTTTTCTTATTTTCTTTTTTCTTCTTTGTAGTCTATATTACTATATTTCTTTTTATATCTTCAGCACATATTTTTCTTAATTTTGTGCTCTTTTTTTCATATTCACATCAGTTTTTCTTCTATAAAAACATATTTTGTCCTCCTTTTTATAATTTTCCTATAGTTTCTCACTGTAATATTCTAAGGAACTCAAATAGTGTTCCGGCAACGCAGAACAGTAAGAAAAGAGATTGTAAGTGAAAACGGATCACTAGATCAAAACCCTAGTTGCGAAACAATATACTATTATTAAGTGAGAGAAGTGAGAAAAAGAGCCCTCTTTACATGAACCCTCCTCTGCTATTTATAGAGGGAATGAAACAAAACCCTAGATTTACACCTAAATGGGCTCCTGGGCCTCAAAACATTTGGCCCAACAGCCCTTATAGCATTCTAAAGCCCTTTCACAATCAGATCCTCATTCCAGCGCCTCTAGTAGCCTCGCCAGTCGCCCACTAGGTAAAGTGCTCACCCAGTCCACAAGACACCGTGCATGAAGTTTGAAAGCAAAGTGTGTCTCATAAAAGGCTTCTTGGCTCGCCACTTCGATGAAGTGCTCGCCCAGTCCACAAGACACCATGTTTGAAGTATGAAAGCAAAGTGTGTCTTCACCAGATGGTCGCCTTGGTATATCATGATCATGTTTCCTTTGGACGATCATCTTTATGAGCGGTGCCTCGTTAAAACCTTCCTAGGAAAAACCTAATGGGATAAAAACCTAGTGAAGAAAAAAGAATACACCATGTCATAAAGAGATGAGTCACCGAAGGTTACGACGTGACGCGTGATCATATCACTACTTCCAAAATCTTGACGCGCCTTTGACAGCGGTTCCTATGATCCTCATCACTTCCTTTTTTTCCGCAACTGCTCAGCTTCTTGATGTGACCTGTCAATTTGAATTTGAATTTTAAACATTTTACCTAATTGTTGAAATCCACTAAAGTGACGCGCTGGTACTTCCTTTGTTGCCATCTTCCTCGATTATTTAACCCACGCGTTGTTCTGTCTTAAATGAGCTATCATTAACTCGCGTGAAACGACGTGAGTAATGATGGCATTGATTTTCCCACTCATTCTTTTTCTATGATTTCCTTTGTCCAACGATTCCTTTAATTCTCTATATGAACCTCCCCATTTTCTCCTTCTCCAGTTTCGCCTCTCATGCTCTTTCCTCTGCGATTTCTGGTGACGTTTTTCCTTCTCCGTCGCACCTCCCATCATTCTGTGTTTTCGTTGTCTTCTTTCCTTCTTAACCAGTACGTTACCTTTATCTCTCCTCCTTTATTTTTCTTTAAATATTTAAGGCACAAATGGCCTTCCTTTCCGGTGACGCTAAATATCATCCCTCTCCTCCGCTGTCTCCGGCCACTCGGGCCCGGAACTTCAAGTAGTCACTTCCCTGAAAGTCCAAGTGGGGTTAGTCGCCCCTTAAGTCGTCGAAGCCACCCCTTCCTAGCTCACTCGTCTGTCTCTTGACAATTTTAAAAAGAATGTCGGCGGGTTCTGTTCGGATAGTTATGATCCCCAGCTAGTCACCAGCGTTTGTACCTACATAAAACGAGTGTGTGACGCTAAGAAAAGAGAAAACGACCCCTATTTTTTCTATGCTTATGTCTTTTTATTCGAGGATTTTGGCATCAAACTTCCATTCTCACCTTTTTTCTGCGAGATCTTGTCCGCCCTTCAGGTCACCCCCACACAACTGAACCCCAACTCGTGGGCTTTCATCCGTGCCTTCAAAATTTTGTGTGAGGAAATTGGTGTCTCCCCCACCTACAACATTTTCTTTTACTTCTATAAATGTGTCTCGCCAAGCAAGAAAGGGCTTGACGTTGCGTCTACCAGTGTGTGGGTTGCCTTATCCACCAAATCCCTTAAATCCAGGTTTAAAACTTGGAAAATTAATACACATGATAGCTGGAAAGGCCGCTTCTTCAAAGTTTTGGAGAGCCCGGGCATTCCCCATTTGTTCAGGAACATCGCCAACGGGCAAACTAAATTTCCTCTTTATTGGACCGAGTCACCAAATTACGCTTTGAGTGTAGAGGATAAGGCCTTGACCAACGAGGAGTGGCGTGTTGTTGAGTATCTCACCACTTCGGAGCCCATCAATAGTTGTGGGCTCATAAGTGCCCACTTGAAAGGCAATGCTGCTAAATATTTGAGTACGTTTTTAAACCAACTATCATCTCGCCTTCATTAGTCATATATTATCTGATCTTGCCTTTTTCTTTCGGTGGATAACTTTGCTATTTCAAAACCTGAGGTGATCCACCGCGGGACCACTCGCCAATCCACCAGTTCCAAGAACACATGCTGGGCGCCCAGGCCAAAGGAAGGGCCAGCTCAGATGAAGGGTCGCTCGCCAAGTTGTTGTGAGCCAAAATCTGCAAAGGCCTAATCCAAAGATTCAGAAAGGCACGTCAACCTCTGCCACCTCCAGCCAGCCACCCAAGCCGAACTTCTTGGAGTTAAGCATGAGACCCTGTTAGAGAAAGTCAGTATCGTCTAGTACTATCATCTGAATAAGTTAGCGTTCTACCGTCTGTAAGCAACATAGTCTGCCT
This sequence comes from Acmispon strigosus, assembly GCA_030819835.1. NCBI lineage: Eukaryota > Viridiplantae > Streptophyta > Magnoliopsida > Fabales > Fabaceae > Acmispon > Acmispon strigosus. The sequence continues at coordinate 37,729,858 of JAUAMA010000007.1, forward strand.
AGCTGAATCGATTACATAATTGTATCGTTTGGTTAGTTAGTCATGTCAGTTGACCATGCATGATTGGTAGCAGCTGTCAATATGTGATAGATGACCCGCCGATTATGTTGACCCGGAATATCTGGGATCTTGTCTGTTTTCTCTCTGTATAAATACAAAGCTTGTAACAATGGATTAATCAGAATAGAAAGAACATTTCAGTATCTTTAATTTCTTACATTTTCCTTTTCAAGAACCTTGGTTCTTAACACCCCTCTTGAAATTCTTAATACCTTATTATCAAAATATCAATTTTTTCAAAGTTTTACTCTTTTTATATATTTTCATACCTTTAAATCCATCACAAACCCCACCTCATTTGAAAAGAAAATGGAGATATAAGAATTGTAGTTAGAAAGGTGTCAACATGAGTTAAGTGGGGTGTTGGGCAAAGGATAAGTAGATCGTAGTCGTCTCGATCGTATTTTTTTTCCATTTCGACTGCTGGCTTGCAAATTCAAATGAATGGGGAAAGTAAGAATCAATATTCCATCTTTACCAAAATGGGACACATGCATGCTATAAATGGTGGACCTCACATGACAAATTGGATATGCTTGTAACGCAAGAAAAGGCCCTATAATTTATATTATAATGGCAACTTTGTGGAGGAAGGTTTATTCTGCATTGTGCTATTCACAACCCACATTTTAATATGCAGACATTTATTTATGGCGGTTTTAGACCACTACAAAATAAAAAACTACATAAAACATGTATTATGGAGGTCTAAAACCAGTACAAATAAAGGTGTAGCAGTGTAGTTTTCGGTGTGCTTCAATCTTTTTTGTTCTGCATGGCATTAGTTCATTCCTTTGACAAAGCAAATTAATATGAACCTTTTTGACCCTTTATTGTACAGAACGTTTACTTTTGCTATTATTATTAATTAATATTATCATGCACTTGGAATGTTCTGAAGTTTGGCAGATTGGCAGAACTTAATTGGTTCCAATTTTGGACATTAGTTTGGTGACTAAGTTGATTCCTTTGATCGCATGTTCACATTTCAAACTGCAATAGTTTATGAATGAAATCGCTACCTACGGCACTCTCGTTTTGTTTTTTTAATACAAGTATTCCTAAATTCATGTTACTTGAACTTGAGATACAAAAAGTAAATATGTATTATTTGAACTAATAATTACCATTCATGTATTTATCGCGTCTACAAAGGTAAAAACAGTAGTTACGATTTTTTAAAAGTGAATTTTCCAAGCATTCTTAATAAAATCAAGATATGTTTAACTATCCATTTGACATTAAAAAAAAAAAACTATCCATTTGCATCATCACAAATGTACATTCACAAGGACGTCAAGATAAGTTTAAAATACATTGCACGTACAAGTGGTCTAAGGCCAAAAACATTCAAATGAAAGCCAAACTTAATTAAATAATAATTGTATTTATTTTCTCAAAAATTGTTGTATATATATTCGTAAATGCATTTTCCAATGGATACTAAATCACTAATGCAACTCGTCTCGGGAGTCAAAGAGAACTCATGAACCAAAGAAACAAAACACCAAGAATCAATAAAGCTTTACTAGTGTTTGCTTTGGCTGACTTATATAAAAGCTTTAATTATGTAGTGTGTATATAAAACCTCTTGTACATCGAATTATTATATTTTGGCTTAGAAAAAAAACCTAGAGAATCCAACACACATTTTTATGTCCAAAATCTTAACATTAAGTTTATGAATTACATCTCTTATAAAGGTTTCACCTTGTCCATTCTTAACTAATGTGAGACTCCAACTCATAGTTGAATTATCAACATTGTATCCCCCAAGTGTGAGTTACCGACAGACCACTTGATAGAAAACAAGACACCAAAGAACCTGACGCCACGCTACATCTTTATCCAAAACCTTAAAACATTGGATTTATGAACACATCCTTTATAAAATCTTTATGTTACTCCTTCTTAAGCAAATGACTCCAATTTAAACTTGAATTCTCAACTACTAATAAGCCTCTCTTTAAATAATTGACGCTTTATTTGTGGTGATAAAAATTTAAATATTTGGTGTGAGGATAAAAAATAGAGAATATAATTCGGTTGGAACCCAATAAAGACCCAAGTTGATGAGGCAAATAATAATGCTGCATGGGGTCCAAAGTGGAGCGCGCATGCCTCACTATAAATTAAGCTCGAGAACCAGTGCTTACTCGATCACACAAATACAATCACATCTTAAGTGCAATATTCCTCGTTGGGTTTAACTTTGACAATGGCTTTTGATCATTCAAATTATGACAAGTTTTGGTTCTCTGTTTTGTTTTCCCTGTTGGCCATAGCTTCTGCTGATGAGCTATCTACAGATTTCTATGGAACAACATGCCCCAAAGCTCTATCTACCATCAAATCTGCAGTAGTCAGTGCGGTTGCCAAAGAACACCGCATGGGTGCCTCCTTACTCCGTCTTCATTTTCATGACTGCTTTGTTAATGCACGTTTCTTTCTTGTCTCTTCTCCTCCATCATTTGCTCATACATAACTTCATGCATTCATATCCACTCCCTTTGGAATTGGATGAACATGCATGCACGTATACAAATATTTTCTCATATACGTGCATGCGCGTTGCAGTAGTGCAGTACTAATTTGACAACTATGAGTGCAATTTTCAAATTCATGCTCTAAAGTAGTTCAAAGTGATCGAACTTAATAGATTATAGTACTCATGTAAAAAATTGTTAGATGCAATTATGTGGTGTCGTGTCTTGCAGGTGATTACTAGGGGGAAAGAAGCATTGACTTCAGATTATCTAGAATTGTTTCATCACATCCTAACTTTGTTGTACATCCATTTACTAGCATGAAATTGTACCCTGATTGGTAATTAGGGATGGAATTTGCAGGGTTGTGATGCATCAGTTCTATTAGATGACACTTCAAGTTTTACGGGAGAGAAGACAGCTGGTGCAAATGTGAACTCTCTGAGGGGTTTTGAAGTGATTGACGACATCAAAACTCAGGTGGAGTCTGCTTGTCCTGGAATTGTTTCTTGTGCAGATATTGTTGCTGTTGCTGCCCGTGATTCTGTTGTAGCGGTAAGTTCAATATAATATTTCTAATTCTTAAGAATTTCTTGATAAACTTAATTGAAACCTTTGACTGATTTACATTTTCACAGTTGGGAGGTCCATCATGGAGTGTTGGGTTGGGCAGAAGAGATTCAACCACTGCAAGCAAAGATGCTGCCACTAGTGATATTCCATCCCCTCTAATGGATCTCAGCGACCTCATAACTGCGTTTTCAAATAAAGGCTTCACCACCCAAGAGATGGTAGTGCTCTCAGGTAAATCCAACTCAATTAGTTACCCTTGTTAGATTGGGGAGAGAGAGTATGATGGGTTTTGTTGGAGTGTGGTTTAATGCAAAATTTGTATGTATAGGAGCTCATACAACAGGGCAAGCCAGGTGCCAGATGTTCCGAGGCAGGATTTACAATGAGACCAACATTGATACAGACTTTGCAACATCAGTGAAGTCAAACTGCACAAGCACTGGTGGTGACAGCAACCTCTCCCCACTTGATGTAACCACCAAAGTGTTATTTGACAATGCTTATTTCAAGAATCTTGTAAACAAGAAAGGGCTCCTACATTCTGATCAGCAGCTCTTTAGCGGCGGTTCAACCGACTCTCAGGTCACTACCTATAGCACTAGCTCTTCAACTTTCAGTGCAGATTTTGCTAGTGCCATGGTGAAAATGGGAAACCTCAGTCCTTTGACAGGGAAAAGTGGTCAGATTCGTACTAATTGCCGCAAAGTCAACTAAAATTAACATGGTTTTAGTATGATGAGCAAAACATTAAACATGCACATCAATGTTTCATGTATTATGCTTTTCCCTAGTATGTGTCTAGTCATAATGATCTGAGAATCTGAATTGTAATGTGTGGTAGTAAATAATTAAGGTGTTCTTGTTGTTCTTCACAAATTTATCAATTGTAAGGTGTGGTAGTCAGTAATGGATTGAGTGTTGCTTGAAAAATAATGGTAAATTACTCACTGCAATGAGTGAGGATATTTTCCCTTTGATTAAATATATAAATGTTGTTTAAAATTGTTTAATAATAGGCCCTCAGCATCAAATTCTGTTTTCCACTATTTCTGTTGCAGGCAGAGTAGGCATGGACAGGTTATTGGTTATGCTAAGTGTAAGAAACTTTCTAGTTTATGCCCTGTAAATTATAAACGGAAAACCCTGCAAATGTCATGGTGAAATGAAAAAAGTTAAAAAAAAAACCAAGAATCATTTTCGAAAGAATATAAGTAACATCAATCATAACTAACAAGGGATAGCATAATTGGTTGATAGTTGGATTTCTTAAGCATATAGTCAACGGTTCAATCCCTGAGCTTCAAATGAAATTGTTACATCTTTATGGCTCGTAAATTTTTGCTCAGGTGGAAGAATGTAAGCCAATTTATTTGCTTTTTAGTCAAACCAGAGTCATCATCCCACAAAAATATGGACCATAATCTTCATTTGGGGATCGTAAAAAGTTATCATTCCCTTGCGAACTTCTATAACATACTGCACAACCTTTTTAGCTTCTCACTTCGAAGGAATAAACCTTCTTTTTGGTTCAGATGAATTAGACAATGAATACTTCCTTTTCCTTAGGGATTTGATTTGCATTGTATTTATCAAAGAATGGTTTACTCATTCTGTAAATCTAAATTCTTTTGCCCTTTGATATATTCAGTCAGATGACTTTGATAGATCATTAACCTTCTTTTAGACTGATTCAATTTTGTTTGATGGCTGTGATCCAATGACTCCTTAAAGATTTTCGAAGATGTTTTTAACATTTTCAGTGTTGAACATTTGATCATAATAGATCTTAAGAATTTCATTTTCATATTAAATATTTTTAATCCGCCTTCTTATTCTGGAGTAAAGAAACAACTAATTTGAACCTCTCCGCGCATGAGGAGCGTGTCTTGACGGGTGAAACTGTTTTTCTCCTTTTCAAGCTCTGCTAGGGTTTGAATAGTGTTTTCTTCCAATTTCTTTGTGGTTTTCATCGCTTTGAAGCAAATTTCTCTTTTGTGATCGTTGCTTTGTGCTGATGGAGAGGAATTATAGTCTCAATTGTGGTCCTTTGGGTTCAGAAAAGATGGATCCAAAATATAAAACTCCCGATCCATCGCTGATCTTGTTTGATGATTTTGATGTGTAGGAAGGTTTGGGTGAATGCTCTAAGAGCTTGTTTGGGAAATTGATTACTGAGAAACTGATTCACAAAAATAGTTTGAATAGTGCTTTGAGCAATATTTGGTGTAATCCTGCGGGTTTCAGGATTGAGGAGGTTGGTGAGAAGATTTTTCAGTTCTTTTTTTAGAAAGAGTCTGAGATCAAGTGGATTTTCAGGGGAAACTCTTGGATATTTCATAATTCTTGGCTTGTTCATCGATAGTGGGATAGGATCCAGGATTATTTTGCTCTAAATTTTCACTTGGTTCTTCTTTGTGTCCAGTTTTGGGATTACCGGTGCATTGTCGCGTGAAATCTATGGTTAGAAAGATCGGTGAATCTTTGGGCACCTTCTTGGAAGCTGATGTGTTTGTGATCCCGAGAAAGGGTTCTGTTCTGAAATCTCTGGTTGAAGACTCTTGGGTTCCTCTAGTAAGCAAGATGAAGCAGTGTGGGTTGATTTTCGGTATGAGAGGTTGCCTCAGTTGTGCTATTCTTATGGTATTGTTGGCCATGAGGACCTATTTTATGCTCGTCCGGCTGTAGCTCTTGGTGAGGTTCAGGAGTTTGGTTCATGGCTCAGGGCTTCTATTTTTGGCAGAAGATATAAGCATTCTCAGGACGGCCAATCTTCCTCTAAGGGTCCTTCTGCGACGCCACCACGGGGTCAGCCAAACCCTGAGGTGTTGGAGTTGCTTTTTGATTTTTCTGTGCAGGAGAAGGGACTTTTAGTAAAGGTTTCTCTGAAGGTCTCTGATGAGGTTTCTTTTCCTGGAGAAGTTTCTAGGAGTCAGGTTTCTGCCTTCCCTTCTTCTCTCCCTTTTCCCCAGGTTCAGATTGATCCAGCACCTTCTTCTAATCTGGTCCAATCTGCTTCTTTGGCTTCCCCTGATATGGGTTTTGTTTCTCCTAAGGATATGGGTGTGCTTGAGGCTGTGCCTATTGCACAGCATGATGTAAATTATGTGGTTAGGAAGGTCTGTGCTGATACTACTACTATGTTTTCATCGGTAGAAGTTCCTATTTCCTTTAGCCCTGCTTTAGGGACTTCTGTTTTTCCAGTTCTTATTGTTATTTCTAATGGAGATTCTTCTCAAGCTACTAAGGTTTCTCTAAAGTGTTATAAGAAATATATTTCGCGCAGGGTCTCTTCTCTTAAGGAGAATGCTAGAGCTGAGATTCTCTCGGTTAAGAGAAAGATGAAGCTTGGATGTTTGGATGGTACCATGGATATTGTTGAGCCTCTTTCTAAGAGAGCTTCTTGTTCGTATGATTCAGCGGCGGGCAAGCTTGTCGAGTGCCACGTAAATCATTTCTTGGATGTTTAGGGGGTTGGGAACTCCCTTACAGTTTGAGCCTTGAAGAGGCTCATTCGTACTAAGTTTCCCAGCCTTGTTTTTCTCACGGAGACAAGGCGTATGGATTTTGAATTGAGTAGGTATAGGTACAAATTTGGTTTAATGAATCTTTTTGCTGTTAGCTGTTCTAGTTCTGGAAGGTGGCGGTAATTTTGGACTCTAAATTGAACATTTCTTGTAGTCATCTACTACACTCACTTGTTAGAATACTATTGTGAGATAAAGTAGTGAAATAAGGGGTTTGAATTATGTTAACTGTTTTGAAATACTTTCACAGGGGATAAAATAGTTTCATAAAATGAAACCGTGATTCAAACCCCAATAAGTGAAAGCAGCGTTAAATATAAATGCCAGTATAGAGATAGAAGAGAATACTAATAAATTTATCCTAGTTCACCCTACCCAAGGGGAAATCCAATCCCCAACCAACTTGTTGTAATTTTACATTATCTTCTTCAAAAGATTACACTCAGGTTTTATTTGCAGACCTAGTTTTCCTAGGCTTAACCAGATATTAGTCTTCACCTTCCTAGACTCAGGACTAGGCACGACCGTGTTTATTTTATTACGAATCACGGGTGTTTGTCTCTTATAGGCACGCCCATAGGATCTCTAGGCTATGCCATGTCTACCTGACACGGTTTTTTTGGGACAAATATAATTAAAAAAAAGGCTAAGCGTCATGCAACATTTAGGCACGACCGTCGATGGTCTACGGGGGTGTCTAATGGGATGTGGGGGTAACACAACCTTTGTGCACTCCATTCCTCCTTCAACCTCCTTCTTTCACTCTTAAACTCTATGAGTCACACCCAAGTTTGTAATTCATTTTTATTTTCATTTCAAGTAATTTTTTCATGCCTTCGTTTGTTCATTATGTTGAGATCATATACACAATGCATGTTGGCTTGGGAGGATTCAAGTATATTTGAGAAGTTGAAATTTGAATGGCCAAATATGTTTAACAATGCACACGACCGTTCCCATGGGTTATTACAGTCGTGCCTAAAGACTGTTCATCTTTTTACCTTGACCATGGTTGTCACTGTATTCACCATGCATGTGGCTATGCTTGGACACGCCCGTAGCTACTTGAGCATGGTCGTGCCATTTCGCAATTCAAGAATACCTGAATTGATTGTTTTTAATTATTCTGTTTGCAGATCGATCAAAGACGTGAAGAAGCAAGCGCTAGCAAGAGGGCTAGACTTGACACATGAAGAGGAGATGTCGACTCCTCTAGCTTCTTGCAAGGAGTGGGTAGAGGATACTCTGAGAGCAGAGATTACTCTACTATTTCTCCTCCTCCGTGACACATAAGGGGCGTTTGTTTGAAGCTTACGTGGGCAGTGTTGTAGTGAGCAGTTGCAATTGGAGGTTTCCACAAATAAAAAATGCATTCCCGGGAGTATTTCAACTTACCCACCCTCCTCATGGGAATCAAAAGTGCTTCTACATGAGAATATTGTTTACTTGGAAACAAAAGATACCTAGGAATATTTTTTTCCAGAACTTCTACCAAACCATGGAATGCACATTCCAACCTAGTCATTCCCGAGAATCTTTTTCCAATCACTGAAACAAACACGCCTCTATAGTTTCTTTCTTTCTGATGCGAAAGTTAAGAGAAATGACCATAGCATAGTTTAATGTGATGTTGGGATCCGGGACCACAGAGGCTGATACTACCCCCAAAGTATCTGACAACACTCCGGGATCCACCATCTAATGGGAGGGAGGCAGAGCTAAGTTGGTCGGTGATTTTAGCCGCGATGTGGAACTGTCGCTAATAACCGTGATTTGACACTAATTAGGGTTGGCCAGGTTGACGCTATAGTTTAGTGGATAATGATTTTAAATAAACAATTTGTGTCACTTTTTCATTTGTTTGGCCAAAACTAAAGAGAAAAAATTAGCATCAGCGTCGAAATAATGAAAATACCTCTCAGCCCGAGTATTCTGAGCCTAGACCAAGTCTTAGTCTGACGGATTTTTTAGTGTCACCAAAAGCTATAGTGACAGAAACTAAATTGTAGGTACTAAAAGGTTGTAGTGAGGGATTTACATAACAAGGTGGGAACAATAGTACGTATGAAGAAGGACGCACGAGGTTGTGTCGCTGGTGGATTGTACATTCAAAAGAGGAGAAAGACAAAAACACTACAAGACAAAATAAAGATATAGTTGGGCTTAGGCGATAAGGGCCCAACAGAGAGAATAAAAAGGATCAAGAAAGAAAAAAACTTGTTAACTTGTAAATGTATAAGGCAATTGTAACAGCGACTTAGGCTTCATCCCCCAATTTAGTCTATCACTGTGCTTTATAAATTTTGTCGGAACAAGTTTTAAGTGTGCTATATAATATAATGTTATATAAAGAGAGAGATAGAAAGAGGAAAAAAAAAGTATATATTGGGTCTTGTTACACTTTAGATGCCTAAAAATTAGTACTGAAGTAAATATATAGGTGTTTGACATTTATATTTCCACAAAGTTAACCATTATCTTATCATATTGAAGATATTCAACAGAGAAAGGCAAACTTCTCCATCGACCTATTTATCATTAAGATGAAATATTATTGGTAACAAGAAGGTAACTCATGTAAACACTATTTCTAATGAGGGACAATAGTTGTTTCTGATCATAATTGCTGTGTAACCTCCCTCCAGTTTTGAATAGCTTGAGACACTACTTTTTCAACCACAATTGCATCCAAAGGGCGAGTATCTTGATTGTTCTCCTAAAACATCCATAAAGCAATTAATCGTGTCAGTTGCTCCACCAAAAATTTACCATAATAAAACAAATGAAGGGAACTAATTTCCTGAGATTGATAATTATGTATGTGTGTTTGTGTATGTCACACCATTCATTACTTTGTTTCCAACAGCTTCTAAAGTGAAGTTGTCTGCACAAGAAACCCTAGCTTGGAGCACATCAAGACCCAGCTCTTCAAAGGCTTCTAATATGAACACCAGCAACCCTTGGCAACTCGCTTGACTCAGCACCTTAATCACAAAGCCATCTTGTTGTTGTTCAACTTTAAGCTGCAAGATCATTAATAACAATCACAAATTAATTCTTTATCTTATCTACAAATAGAACAATCCTGGATTTCCTGTAGTCAGGAAAAATTCGTCATTCAGTGTAGTCAGGGATTCTAACCCGTCCAACAGCTCAGACTTAAAGAGGTTATTAGATCCTTATAAAATAATCTCTTTATATCTCAATCTTAGGAACTTGATTGGACGGACGTAGTTTCCTAACTTCACTGAATTCAAAATTCTCTCACGACAGGGAATCTAGATTAAAGAATCCTTTCCACTGGATTTAAGTATATGAATTATTTGATTACCTTAGGCATTGGATCATAGTCAACTATTTTTGTAGCTTTTGCAGCTTGTAACTGGTTCAATTCATACAACTTTTTCTTTAAACCTTGTATGTACTCTGACACATCCAACAAAACTGAGGCTTTACGGCGCTGTATAAACATGGAAAACATTCCATCATATATATCTCAATATGATCTTCAATTCATGAAGCATATTAATATGTATTTAGAGGCAAAAACATAAGCAAGAGATGAGTTTTAGCATAATTTATCTCAGTGTCACTGAATATATGCAAATAGAAGAAGAGTTGGTACTTCAAATTAAAATGAGTGTTTCTAACATCAAGTGGAGAAGTCTCACTAGAAGTTTTGGTTAATGCATGAGAAGAAATATATATCCACTGATACAGAATTGTCATTTTACCACGGTTCCGGACAGTATATTACCACAGTTAAACCATAGTATTGCACGACGCAGTAATAGATCAATTACCACGGTTGAAGGTGTGATGTTACCACGGTTCAACCACGGTTAAAGGAAGAACCGTGGTAATATCACACCTCTGTTACCACGGTTCAAGGTGGAACCGTGGTAATTTTGTAGGTGGAAGAGACGGATAGAAATGGAATGCAAATTTATAGCTTCTTCTTTTTTCCCCTTTAAAGTGGATTAATTTTGCATGTAATAAAAGTTTATCCAGAAATTGAATGAGGAGAAACTGCATGCAAACAGAGGAAAAAGAAATGTTTCAGAGTAATCACCGAATGAGAGTATGAGATTGAACGAAGCAGTTGTAGGTTCCTGTACATGGCTGTTCTCTTGTGAACCCTGGAGACCATTCTCTCTCTCTCCTGTTCACTCTCCTTCTCTCTCTCTCACAAGAGAATTGTATACAAAGAAATCTGAACAATATTGATGGTTTATAAAGAGGATGAGGACACAGAATCTTGTTGATCACATGTGATGCAGTTTTGGAATTACCATATGTTTGAAATGTTTTAATTTCAAGGGTCTTGTTCTTTTCCTGGTATGATATTAATTCATTGCAACAGAACTTTGTTCTGACCTAATCAAGACCTACTTTGACACTGCACGGAGATAAAAACAAATTATTGGCAAAAAATAAAGATTAAAAATGGGAAGATAACAAACTAAAGAACAATTTTGAAAAAATTACCATGCCTTGTTTTCAAATTGCATCAATTATTACATTCATCTACTATTGGTTGTTAATTTTACGGGACAATATTTCAAAAACAAATTTACAAGACAAATTCATGGAAATTATAATCTTATAGGTCCATATGGGCCTTGTACACCACTAAAATATGTGATGTAGCAGTATTACATGCACTGATAGTAAATTTATGGAATTTGGTTAGTGTAAATATAAGGTTTTATAACTGTAACACCAGGGCCAATGAGGATACATGATCGCCCGTGTAATAAGAAGGTACGAACATTGAGTGGCTCCTAACAAAGCTTTTACACGAAGGGACACATGACTGAATCGATTCCGCACCATAATGAGAGGAATTTTGAGACTATATAGGTATGAGACTATACAGTTAAAGAGTGCTTATAAGATTTGAGTGGTACAACTCATAACAACAAGATGCATCTTCTTTTTGGGAGCCCAGTCCATAAAAACTGCAAGGTTAAGTATACTTACCTTGGAGCAATATGAGATGAGTGACCCCTCGGGAAGTTTTCCCAAAAAGCATGTAAGTGAGGACAAAAACTGTTAGAAAGACCCATGTTGTTACCATGAGGACACTTTATAGATCGCAAGGCGACGGGTTTCGAACTCTTTAAGTAAGTTGTCATCTTTGTTACAAGTAATGATGAAAATTCAATAAGTTACAAAGGGTGTACCAACACGCACCTATTTTGAGGTGTCAGTTTGGCCATGGACTTAGGGTTAGCCCACCAAGCCTCTTATTACAGCCCTAACTTTTTTAGTCCACTAAACCACAAGGCTTTTTATCTCTGACCCCTTATAACCCACTGAAGATGTGGGATAAGACAAGGTCAGACCACACCCTATCAATTTAATTGTTGATCAAAATATTGACGGAAAAAAATAGTTGATCCATGACCCGAAAATATTTAATTTTTATTATTTTTTAAAATGTGCTTTTAAAAATAATATTGATGAATTTGTTTTTAAAAAGTAATTCCCAATTTTTACCTCTGAAACCTAATTCAAATTTACTCGGCGCCAACCTGCCCGACTGATGCTGACCCAACACCGACCAGCCCGACCCAACCTGCTGGACTCGACGCCAACAAGCCTTGAACCCTAAAATCATCCTTAAAACCTAAAATTGATCCAAAACTCTAAACTCGACCTGAACCCTAAAATCGGTCCGAACCCTAAATACGACCCACCCATTTTGCGTGCTGACTCAACACTAACCGGCTCAATCCGCCTTGAACCCCAAATTCGGCCCTAAACCCTAAAATTGGCCCAAAAACTCTAAATTTGACCTAAACACAAAAATCAGCCCTAACTTGAACTTGCCCATTTTGCGAGTAGACTCATTTCTGACTTGCCTGAATTGGTGGTGACTCGTCGCCAGCCTGACACCCACACACCTTGAACCCTAAAATCTCCCCTAAACACTAAAATAAGTCGTAAACCCTTAAAGTCGGCCCAAAATCATAAACCCAACCTAAACCCTAAAATCAGCCCTAAATTTGACCCGCCCATTTTTCCTACCGGCTCATTGCAAACATGCTTGAGTTGGTTCTGACCCAACATCAAGTAGACCAATAGGCGTCGACCGACCCAACCCGACGCCGACACGCCCTGAACCCTTAAGCCGACCCTAAACCCTAAAATCAGCCCTAAACCCTAAAGTTGGCCCTAAACCCTAAAATCAACCCTAAACCCTAACTCAGACCTGCCCATTTTTCCTGCCCGACTCAGCGACAATAAGGCCCAATATGGCGCCGACCCGTTCGACCTGCCGCCAACTAGCTTGAATCGACACTGACCTGGCCAACTCGATGTCGTCCTGCTTGACTCAGCGCTAACCGACCTATTCAGGTTGTGTTTGGTGTTAAAGGTGTACAAATTAGGATTTAGCGTTTTGTGCTTGAGGATTGGAGAGGGAACAAAGGTATCTTTCTAGAATGAGGACGGGATAGGAGGTGGTACTTTCATAAATGTGTTCCCAAGACTCTATGCTCTATCTGTGCTGCAACAATTAGCAGTGAGTGATATGGGTGTATGGGTGAATGGAGTTTGGGAGTGGCACTTCGTATGGAGGAGGGAATTGCTGGCCCGCGAGGAAGCACGAGTGGGGGAATTACGTCGCAATATTCAGTGCTTCACGCCAAGGGTTGGGCAGATCGATAAATGGGTGTGGAAGAAGTAAAGTACAGGTGATTATAGTGTGAGTTCGGCATATGAATTGCTGCAAGGTGAATCTTCAGAGGTGAATGGAGAAATGTTTAATAGGCTATGGTCATTGAATGCCCCATCGAAGTGTTTCGACTTCCAGGGGGTCCGCCTCTTTTTTAGCTTCTGGATCACTGGTTCCCAAGTCGCCCCCTTTCTTGGGTTTGCTCCCACTTCCACACCCAAGTATACGAATGGAGTTTTCATCACCTTACAGTTTAAAATTGCTGCCAGGTTACCTGTCACATCTTCTTCTACCAATAAGCCTGCAAGTTTACTTTTAAAAAGTTTACCTTGAGCCTTGACGCTAGCTCAAACCACCTCAAAATGCTTTTGATCGTATAAATATTCTTAAAAGACGTCTCCCCAATCAGCAGTGTATCGTCTGCAAATTGGATATGTAACACTACCGTGCTGTCACTCCCAACTTTAAAGCCTGAAAAAAGATTCCGACTCACAGCTTCTCTCATTAATCCGCCCAAGCCCTCAGCCACTATTAGGAACAGAGGGATTTTGTTGTGTGAGACTTTTTGGTCATGGGGCTTTTTAGCCCTGACCTACATGAGCTAGAGCTGGTGAGCCAAATTGTTAGCTCTATAACTATTTCATGGTATATGGTAGAATTCCTTGTATTGATGTATGACTTCTTTAATTAGAAAACAAGGATAATATTCTTGATCATGATTTTTTTGGTTGATTTCTTAAACTACATAGAACATTTATAAATCTACTCCTATAGTTATCTATATAGTTACCAAGTTACTTCTTCAAATACTTTAACATGATATTAGAAAGGGAAATGAACTTGTTAGATAAAAGTAGAAAGTTGGTCATTTAGGATGAAGGGGGTTTTATTTGCCATAATGCCATGTAGGAGTCAGAGTGGATAATAGAGAAGAGGACAATATCTGCTAGCTGGTATACTTGTCCTGCATAGAATAAGCCATGGATGCATTAAACATATACATGAAAGAAGCGTGTGGGGTCTTAAGAGTAAGAGAAAACAGTACACATGTTTTCGAAACAAACATTCTTCTGCATGGGAACGTGAAAAACTGATGAAAGAGATGGTAGAGTAGTATTAACACAGTGGGGTTAAGTTGGAAGCTGCAAGGAATCTCAATGGTTGATCAAGACACACCATATTCACAGTAGCAAAAAGTGTCAAAAACATGTTACAGCTTAAGGTTGGATGCCTCCAAGTTTTCCTCACGGGGAATTGATCCTCTCTCTCTTCTTTCTCTTTCTCTCCCTATTGATTTGGCTTTCCCAATATATCTACCCAGACAAGTTAAAAGAAATTTTGGTTTTATTACAAGTGCTGGAAAAAAATGATGCAATTAAACAAAAACGATTCAGGTTGTGATTTTTGTCATTTTTACTTGCCTGTGATGAAAAGATTATTATAATATATATGGTGAGTAACAAATCTAGATTTTGGAATGGTATTCTGTGAATTCTTAAATAAAAAATTTCAAGTACTTTTGATCCCGTGATTATATTTAAAAAGACTAATGTCATTCACAACTCTATCCCACAGATTCCCTGAAACCATCTGTGTAAGATAAGCTGAATTAGCTAGTTAGTTCAATTACTTGGTCTAGCTGGGTGGTGTTTGTACTCACTATTTCAATTACTTACTATTAAGGTTGGAGCACCCTTTACTTTCTTTTAATACAATATTTTAGCTTATAAAAATAAAAGCTAGTTAGTTCAAAAACAATATTTTAGCTTATAAAAATAAAAGCATTAGTTCAAAATTTGAAAGTTGCACTTCTTAAAAAATTGAATAACTAGAGTTTAATTTCTGGGCACTGAGAATATAAATAAGTTTTACGAAGTCATTTAATTGAAATTTATGAATTTTTCTTTCATTATTTGAAGTTAAAGTTATTTTAAATAAAAAATGGAGAAATTCGTTAGTTGTATACAGTAAAACTTACCATGTCTTTGTATGTAAAATTAAATACTAGTAACATGTGTACACATGTAAAAAGTTATACCTAGAAATCTAATCAGAATTCATTATTTTACAATACCATAAATAAATTAAAAAAAGAAAATATCTCATAAAAATATAACTATTGGATGTCTGTTGGTAGTTGGTATAACTCTTTATATTGTCATTGCATATAATTAACTCCTTAAAGAGTATAGTTTCTTAAGATAGTTGGCATGTTTATTTGAATAGTAAAATCTTATTTCTAATAGTTTAATCAACTTAGGTACATTTTTTTTTTTAAAGTAAGGTGACTTCTACGGTACAAGTACACCATAAATTTTGCACGGTATAATACTAAAAAAATATTGGTTATTGTAGGTAGTGGTAACTTGTTGTAAATAAAAAAAAATTATGAAAATACACTTTTACATTCTCTCTCCTTTCTTTGCCTCTCCCTAGGGGTGGAAATAGGTTAGGCTGCTCGTAGGGAGCTATGGCCTAGCCTACATCAGGCATATTTCAGGTCATGCCAAATTTATAAATAAACAAGACCTAGACATTTTTTAAATCCTATTTAGTTAAAAAAGTCTAGGCTCAGACTATTCAAAAAGCCTTGTAAGCATAACAGACTAGCATATTTAAATAAATGTGATTAATATAAATATATTATACCATTGTTATTATCGTTACGTTTTAAATTTATTATAATATATTAATATTATATACAAATTTACATTTTTATATATTTAAGCAATTTAACTTATATAATATTTAAACATACAAGTCTATTTAGAAATAAAGTTATGACATTTAAATACTTTAATATGAAGTATGATTTTAAATAGACCCTATGACTCTAAAAAACCAACATAATCTAACTTACTTTCATCTGTATCTAGTGCTTATAATATTATTAGTTTGTTTATAGAAATATTTCTTTTGGTATAATTTAACCCCTAATATTGTTAGTTTGTTTATAGAAATATTTCTTTTAGTATAATTTAACCCCTAAGCATATAGTTTGATAGCCTCTTTACATATAAGTTTGTCAACAAACATAAAAGTATTATTATGAAATAGGTCTTTTAATAGACTATCAGGCCATGCCAAGCGTTCAGGCAGGCTGGGCCAGACCCCAAAAAAAAGCCTATGACAGGTAATAGGCCAGACTTAGGCCTTAAGATTTTTAAATAGGCCGGGCCAATTTAAACAAAGCCTAGGCCAGTCTAGCCTATTCTCACCCCAACCTTTCGCTTCTCCCTTATGAGGTAATCCCTGGAGCATCCAACATCGAGCCGCTACATGTCGTCCTCCTTAACGGCGAGCTCTTCGCCAGCCTCCTCTTTTTTGTCGCTGACGCTTAGAAGAACCTCAACATTTTTGGAAATAGTGTATTACGGCTCAATCACGACCATACACTGCGATTCGAAAATCCCACGAAAGAGCAGTTGTTTTGATATGCTTTGTTCCCAAATCTGGGTGGTTGGACTTCCGTGGGAAGAAGGTGCTTTGATCTCGGGGTAGGAGTTTTTCAATTGAGAACGAGAGATCCAAACCTCAATAGACCCAAACCCTCAGTTATATTCTACTGAACAAACATCGTAACCGTCTTGTGAGCAATGGTTGAGCTTGTGTTGTGTGTCGATGAGATCGAGGAATGCTTCCCTGGCATGCAGATGCAAATATCGTGAAACAAGATCGTAGAGAGATACCTAGATCGTGTACCCAAATCGCTTACCTAGAAGGAAAGCCTCCGCCAACAGTCATCGGGGCCTTTGCACAAGTGTCGTGGGCCTCGATCTCAACCTCCATCAACGAGGAGCTCGTCGTTTACTACCTTAATAAAAAAACTCCATCAACTCATCTCCATTTAGCCATCATCTCTGAGGGTGATCTCTACATGTATGTTGTCTGGTAGCTACAAGGTACATTCATTACGATCTTGAAGGCGGAGGTGATGGTGGACGAAGGCGGCAGCGGTGGTCGCGCGTGGTGGTTGATCGGAGATGGGAAGTCAGAGAGGGGAGAGAGGGCCAGGAAGGGGATTGCGGAGAGTTATTGTAGTCAATATAAAAAAATTACAACAAATTACAAGTACAACATTACCGATCTAATCAGTTATGGGTTTCATTTCAGATCTTGATCGGACTATTCGATTTTGTGGGTCTAAAACGTCATGCACCGATGCAAGACTTGGGCGCTATTGCACCTAAAGGTGCACCATTACTTTTAAGCTTTATTGTAATGTAAAGGAAAATTATTCCCGGTGCTCTATAACTTGTGGGATTTTTATCAAGGTAGAAGTCTTCCTTGCAAGACCTATAAAAGGATAGGAATGAGATTTCCTACCCTACCCACCCAATTTTACACTCACCAATTTTTTTAAATCTCCAAAATACCCTCCTAAACCATTCTCATTTCCTACCCATTTAACTTGTATTCTTCCAATTTCTCCATCTTTTTCAAGTTCTCCTCTTCTTCTTCCGGTTTCCCCCTATTGTGCAGTTTCTCACCTTCTTCTTCTTCTTCTTCTTCGAGTGCCATTCTTCTTCCTCTAATTCTCGTCACCATCGTCATCTTCATCTTCATCACCTGCGGCCATCCTCTTCAACATATCAAGGTACCAACACCCTCTCTCACTCCCTATCTGTTATAAAGTGGACGAGGCTTCGCCATTATAGTGTCACTTCGTCGTTCCAGTTTCTAAAAACCCGGATTTAAAGTTCCCTCCGGGGTTTAGATCCTGGAAGCAAATCTGAAATGTTAAGTTTGCCTGTAGTCCGGGATATAGAACCCGGAACTTGTTAGGTTTTCAAAATGAAATGTATTCCAAGTTTTAGCAACTAGAATGATTTTTTCCCAGATTTATATATCTCGGGTTCTACATATTTGAAGGTGTTTTTCAATGAATGATTATGTTCTGTGTTTTAAAACCCAGAAAGTTTGTGATTTCAAATAAATGCGAAGCTTTCCGAGTTTTAAAAGTCAGAATGAATTTTGAATATTATTACCTTCCGAATGCTAGAAATCGGATTGCAAAGTATCCTTTTTAAATTTTCTTCCCGTTTTGTAGAAGCCGGAATTGTTGGAACCATTGGGTTTTTAACATGTATTGCCTTAATTTATGTGTACCTATAGATGTCTCAGACACGTGGGGCTGGTAGTGGTCGTGGCCAGGGACGAGGACGAGGACGTGATGAGGGTGGTCGTATCCTTGTTGGCTTGGGATGTCAAAAGGTTGGTCGTAGCCTTGTTGGCTTGGGATGAGGACGTGTTGATGACGTAACGCGTCTGCCGCCTACCGGATCGAATCGGAAATGCCAAGCTGAGCGAGTCGAGCCCTCTCGTCCTTGCCAGCGTCAGGTTCATGAGGAGGAGGTTGATGTACATATGGATGTTGATCAGAGGCAAGATGCACCTGCGTAGGTTGCTCAGAGAGGTGAGGATGCATCAGGTGAGGATGCATCCTTATTTGAGGATGAGGATACACTTGTTCTATAGCAGGACCCACCTTTTCCTGGAGGTCCTCCTGGTCTCTCATTGTTGTGTCGCTACCCAGATCATGTGGCACCATTCTTGTAGCATGCCTATCACAAGACCATCCAGGTATGCATCTTTTCTTTCTATTTTGAACATATTTACTAGATATTTTACTATGTTGTTTGTAGTTAATGTCTAGACGTATTTGTAGGGTTACTACGACATAGGAGACCTGACTATCGCTACTTGTGGGAACAAGTTGGGGAAGTTGACGTTGAGCCCTACGGAGTATTGAACACTACTTGTAGATAATGGTTTATCATGCCCAAAACAGAAGTCTGAAACTTCACTCTTACAAATTCCAGAGAATCCAGTGCTTCATTTTTCTCATCTACTGCTATCCGTTCCCCCACTGGGTCCACCAATTTCGTCAAAAAATTCCTTTTGCACAAGTGTAGAGGAATCTCGGTGCACTTGACCCACATCAGCATGTGTCCAGAGTCAACATGCAGAGACCAGGGATTAATACTCTCAAAAATATTTTCCAGCCAACCACTAGCATTATTCAATATATCTTCAACTATTGCACCATCCATCCCATTTAACAAGACTCGATTATCACCCTGTTTACCTCGATTTTTGGTAAAAACAGGTAAATCCACAAGGAAATCCAAATGTTGATAAAGAGGTTGGATTCTGATCTTCTTTGGGTCCTTTATGTGAAAACGTATAAGTGTCGTTTCCGGGTTTTGATGAAGAACGGCACAATGTTCTTCAAAGATGAAAAAGAAGTGCAATAGAAAAGTAGAAAATCGAAAGAAAAGAGAAACGAAATTGAATTCAAAGGAGAAAAGGGATCAAAAGGAAAAGAGAAATCAAATGAAAAGAGAAATCAAAATGGCAAAAGTAAATGGCATTGAATATAAACGTGAGTATCACAACACCCTCGTGTTCTCTTAGTTAGCTGTCTGTCGCATAAGACCTGTAGGCGTCGTTTGACAGTTTTGAGTAGTTGTGTGAATCTGAATATTTTTACAATGAGAAGTCCTATTTATAGACTAGAAATAAAACTACTATTCTAATCCTATGGTGGTAATTAAATCTTAGAAAATAACTCCTAAGACTAGAACCATACACTTGGAGTAATTATAACTACTTCTAATAATTTCGTCTGATGACTCATCATAATTTCTCCATGACTTCTATGTTCTGAACTACTACATTTGAAATATACCATGTTTCAACAGTGCCGAAGAACTATTTTGAAGAACTTATGTAGTGCCTCCATAATATGATATCAAAATGTTGGCTTTAGTCGAAGTAAACCACCTAATTATTGTTCGAAATATTCTTCCCTCTTGCAGCAACCTGTAGCAACTACTTCCTTTTGATATTTAAAATTTGCAATGTTTGCAATTCACTAGTGGGAAGTATCTTCAATGTGCCCTTAGAATTATGGTCTTCGACCAACTTGGAGCAATGGTCTTCGACCTTTTTCAACATAATGGAATTTCGGTGATAACAGATGCAGCAGCATGCACGGAAGCAATAAATCATGCTTACAGATGATGTAGTAGCAGGCGATACTGGAGCAGACGATACTTGCAGAAGATGCTGGCATGCACGCATGGAAACTCCACATTCAGAATCTTCAAGTCTTTGCCAATTTGGCACATGATTTCGACCAATATTGTTAACACCATATTTCGACTAAGAATTTAAACTTAGCACAATTTATTATTTTTGGTTTCTTGGTATTTCGACCAAGATAAAATTCTGGTATTAACACACCCATGTGGCGCACCTAGATCCCCCTAATTCCTTCATAGAAGAAATCCTCCTACAAGCCTTCCATTATTTCTGAGTCACACAAAATTTCCACACAATTCTGCTCCAGCTAGTCTTCAACCTCTACTTGTAAGTCAATCTTCTCCACCTTTGATATGTCATGGGTCCTCTTAGGATCATTATTTCTGGTCATGGTCATCCTCCCCATCATAGCCTAAGCGTATGATCTAACTCCTCCAGGAACTCCCGGAATCACTATTGTTGCAATCCCTGGGTTCCTCCTCCGATCAACCCACATTTCATGTGATTTACCCTAAGGGATCCTTTTATCATGCGCATTTTCGTATTTTACAAGGTTCACATAAACCTTTTTAGAACCAATCAAGACTTCCCTGTCAAGACTCCTTTCTAGTTCAGCAGAGTCCCTAACATCAAGGAAGCGAACAAATCTGAATCTTCTTCTCGCCTTATCCCGCTTCTGAGGGATGAATACCTTCTACATTCGCCCCCACCTCTGGAAAAAATTTCACATCTCTTTCTAATGAAAATTGTCAGGGAAGTGCGAAAAGTAGTAAGAGGTTGAGGGCACCTTCTTTTATTCTCTATCCTCCAGTGTCTGACATTATCTTTTTGTACCCTGAACCCTCATTTCCTCCTTGTCTTCATATTCCTAGCTCCCACTCTCGTCCACCCCTTCTCTTTCTCATTTCTCTTTCTCTCTTATCACTTGTATAGTTTTATTTCTATATTTCTCTTTAATAATTCATGTTCTAATGATGTTCAAAGTTTCTTATTATGACAAAATGTGTGTGCTGAATTTTATATGGCAATATGTTGATGATCAAAGTCTTGAATTTGTGATTTTGATGATGTTTAGTGAATTTAATGCTTGCTGGAATTTGTATGGAAGCATGATAATTTGATGTTTAATTTTCATTGTGCTAATGATATAATGATGTGAAGAGCTTGTATTGTGATTATATGGTTTGGGAAGCTTATTGTTTACTTGATAAAGTTATATCGATGTTGCTAACCAACTTGTGATAAGTTGTGAGATGTTTTTTAGATTCATGGCATGTGCATGAGGGCCTAGCGGTGTTGAGACTGGGATGGTTCAACAGTAAACCAGGGCGACCATCCGACTGTCAGGAACCAGGTAGGTTTGTCATGATGGGTTTGACCAAGACGCAAGAGGCGTACTTGAAGAAGTGGAAATGGAATACGACAATGTGTTAGTGTGGACTAACCCAGATTATGGAGTAGTATGTGAGATACATACGACAGTGCGTTATAGGAGACTAACCCAAATCGTAGAGTCACTATCGCGTCACCCCTGCGGGTTGTTAGCGTTATTATCTGGATCATTTTTGTGCAACTAGGTTGCAAGTGCATTCATATAGTTGGCTAAGTACTAACTATAATTGTTTAACACTTTCTTAATTTGTTGTTGTTCTTATTATGCTATGTTGTTTTATGATGATGCTTCTAGTCTTGTTTTCATACCATGTTGTTGCCTATTATATGATTGTTGTTTTGTTGAAATTACCCCTCTCTGTTTGCTGTTTATTGTTTGGGCGCTTAACGCCATTAGTTAGTAAGGATGTGAAACCAAACCGACTGGTGCTAAGTAATGGATATGAGCTATTAGAGAAGGATTCACCTAATGCATGGGTTGTTGACCAAGCCATGCGGAGGGCTACCTAAAGTGGTCACTATTGCGAGACATTTTATGATGCAAATAAGTTGAAATATGTACCCTATATGTACGAGTTATTGCACTTTGAGTTGTCGCCGCCAGGTTTGTTCGATGTTGGAGAGCCAATTGTGAATGCTGAGGAGCTGCCACAGTCGCCGATCGTGTGAAATACTTCAGATGTTTCCCCTGGACGTGACACTATGCTTGAGGCCGATGTGATGGTGTCTGCGATGAGGACCCTGAGCAGGAGGCGTGCAAGAGTGTGTGGAGCAGGTTCTAGAGGAAAAGCTCGATACGTTATGGCTTGATATTTGAAGCCTTGTCTCGAGGGAAGTTTCTTGGAGGGCTTGATCTTGTTTGGTTCTTTAGTAATGTTTGTTTCGTTTACCGTTTTAAAGTTTTCTTTCGGTTTTGAATTTATGCTTTTGTTCGTACCGATTTGGCACAAGAGGAGTTATATTTTTCCACTTATTATTTTGGATTATTATCTTAGTATGGACGAGTATTATCTACGGAAGTATTATATTATTTTATTTTTCAGTTTTAAAAAAAATGGACCCTATTTTTAAGTGTTTTTATCGAGTTACTATGTGTAATTCCTTGAGTAAAATTGGGGTCTTACAGCGGCTTGGCGCATGCATTATCCAATTAGACATTTCAAACGCAGATGATGAAATAAAAAATAATGAGAAGATAAGGAACTATAAAATAGAAATGGAGAAAAATAACTTACTTGATAATGGAGGATGAACAAGTGGAAGGTGAACATAACAAAAAAAATGAACGAATGGCTAGAGTTGGTATATTTTAATTACATTTTAGTAGTTTATACATCATAATCTTATCAGGCTTTATCTAACCTTTGTAGACTAGATTAAATAACTTATTATTTTAATGTATGAGAATGGTTTGGTGGATAAGTCTATTCAATATGATGTTAACACCAAGCAATAGATAAATGAATAAGTCATAGGTTCGAGAAATGACTAGCCCTACCAGATAACGAAGCAAAACATAGCGCTGCCAGGGTTCCTCCTCCTCTTGGGAGATCCCCCCTTCTATTTAGAAGATATTTCCGCAACAATAGGTGGGTTTTCTTCCACATATGTGGAGTTTATATCCAAATAAGTGGGGGTTTTCTCCTTTTTAGTGTAGTTTTTCTCTCCACTCCTTTGACCACCACCAGTTTTCTCCACCCCACCACCCATGCTCCACCTCGACTGTCTTAATCGCTACGCATCTCCACCCTACCACTGCGCCCTCCGTTTTCGCCGTCGTGCACCTCCGTCCTCGTCGCCATGCCCCTCCATCTTCACTGTTATCGCCAACGCAACCCCCTCCACAGCCACCATTGCCTCTAGCCCTGCCGCTGCTTCCAAAGTTGTCTCCACCGCTTCCATCTTTGGGCAGTACAGCTGTCCTCTGCCTTCCATGTTCTAAATGTTTCTGGTTGGACCCCATATCGGTGTCGTTGAAGCTGTAATACTAGCTTCGTTGATAACTACACATATCACAACTCTAGCAGAGCCATAGAGTTTTTTCGGCACTGTTTCAAATAGGAAATCTCTACACTCAAAAGTCAATTGGGGTTGGTTTCTCTATTGAATTTTGGGGTTTATGGGCTTTTGTAGGGCCTTCTGGGTTGTTTTAGTATCATATGGATGTATGTCTCATCATGAGTGAGTGATCATATTCGTTGGGCTGGGGAAGCTCCAAGCCACTTCTCTACTAGGTCCGCCTTCATGATGGTGACGGGGCACTCAGATCGCGAGCAAGTTACCAAAATCTGGAAAGAGGTATGGAGTCTGAAGGGACCGCAGTGTATCAGGGTGTTCATGTGGAAGCTTTTAAATCATGGAACCCTGTCCAATTCCTAGCGTTTTCGAAGACGTAGGAGAAGCTTCACTTTATGTCCCTGGTGCAATTCGCATGATGAAGATTACCTCCATTTATTCTGAGACTGCAAGAACATTTTACCTTTCTAGCGTAGCGTGCTTGGTAGCCAGATGAATAACGAATTCTTCTCTGCAGATTGGAACGTGTGGGTTTATGGAAATATCAGGGGTGAAATTAAACCTCAGACAAATATCGATTGGCCTCATTTTTTCTCAACAACTCTTTGGGCCATGTGGAGACAAAGGAACGACTGGATATTCAGCAACCTGCAACCTTCTTCTTCGAGGCTATGGAGCTTTATCTGATCTCTGGGCGTCGAAGGACAGGTTGCTGATGTCGTATCACATCTGTCTAATGTTAGAGGTGAGCAGCGAAACGTCTTCGATGCCCGCGGTTCTCGTCCTCGTCGTTTGCGGTGGCGGGTTTCAGAGCATGATTGGTACAAGTTCAATGTCGACGGTGCTGTTTCGGGTAGTCTTCATGCTAGATGCGGGGGAGTTCTGCGTGATTCTAATGGTTAGTGGATCTGGGTCTCACATTTACGGTGATTTGATTCAAGCTATTTGTCAGCTTCAAGGAGAACATGGGGCAATGAGGTTCCAACATGTTTATCGCGAGGCAAACTCCTTTACGGATTATATGTCTCACTTTGGCCTTTGTTTCCCTTTTGGTGCATATATAGTTAAATCTTCTGTTGGAGAGTGTCATAGGTTTCTGATCCATGATGGTTTAGGGGTTGCACCCTCTATGTTCGCTTTCATTCCTTCGTAGCGTTCTTTCGCTTTAGGGTATCCCCCTCCTTGTAACCAAATAAAAGAATCATCATGAGTGAGCATGTTTATTCTTTATTTTCTTATCTATGTGCCTTGCAAAATTGCTCTTTGGGATTTAGTCTTACATGATGTAAGTGCATTTGCGCAACCTTGTAGGTGTTTAATCTAAACATCGTTGACAAAAAAATAAGTCATAGGGTGTGTTTCCGTAAATAGAGTAATTAAACGTTTATGACAATAAATATTTATCGCATATGCACTTATTCATAAGCTAATTTGAGAAGCTTATTTAAATAACCTGAAAATAAGTTATGGATAAACATAAGTTGTTATCCATTATCTAATCTCACGAACTTATGAAAATAAAATCAAAACAGCTTATATATAAATCATAAACTATTTAGGTGCATTTGGGAAACCAATTTTATTAAGCGCTTATGACTATAAGCGCTTATCACATAAGTGCTTATTCATAAGCTATTTTAAGAAATTTATAGAAAGAATTTGAAAATAAATTATAAATAAGTATATAAGTTCTTTTTCTTAAGCTTCCATACGTCGGAGGAAGTAGATATGCTTCCATGCAATATAAGCCTAGAAGATGATCCACATTATGATCATAAGGATGACACACATGATGAAAATAGGAATTGTAGCGGTGTGGTTCCTTGCATAAGTGTTGATTGCATAGACATGTTTACCACTAATCAGATAATAATTGTGTCTCAAACCATGTAGTTTTAGTGTACATAACTGTTCAAAATTTAAATACCTAATTTGGATTACATGGGCAAATATTTGAAACTCGGGATGATCTATGTGCATGGGATCGAGGTGTCGGGAAGCAAAATGGCTTTGTTGTTGTGATCACAAGGTCTGGTCTGGCTTTGAAGCAAAATGGCTTTGAAGGGTTGATCGTTTGATTTGGTCAAGTGGACGTACCCGAAAAATGGGCTATTAAACACAAGGTGAAGGAGATTGCTTGGCCTGATACTACTTCAATGTGTCCCCCACCAAGTCAGATAAAAACTAAAGGGAGACCCAAATGTCAACCACTTGGTTCCATGAAACATGATCCTTCGTATTGGGAGCATGCTGACACATACATGGACTCAATCGACGATAACAACACTCTAAATTGTCCATTTGTTAAGCCAACTTGTACACGTAGGGGTACATGTACATTGTTCATTTTCCGGAACATTTTCAATGTTATATTGATAATGTCGTAGATGCTGGTTGAGATGGTAATTGTGGATACACGTATGTTGCTGCATTACTTGGAATGAATGAGGAGCAATAGAATTATGTCTGGGTTGAACTGTTGAATGAGCTTTTACAATATTCAAAATTTTATCAAGAACTGTATGCATGCCCAACAAGGTTCAAGATCGTACATGACGCACTCAATTTCTCTCATGGACAGATAGACGCTCAAGATAAGTGGATGACTTTACCATATATGGGGTATCTTATTGCAACAAGGCTCCAATTGATTTTCATTCAAGTGTCAAATACTGGGAATTCCACATTCTTGCAACTCCGAGGCGGTCCACCAAATTTGGATGAACAAAATGTGATAGCGGTTGGTCATGTCAAACAAAATCATTTTGTGCAAGTAATTGTAATTTCAATTACGTTTCTTGTTGATAATATGTACAACAATCATTTTCTAGAGGTTCATTCCTTTTCATTTGTAGATATTTTTGAAGGAAGGACATCTTATGCCTACAATAGTATTGGAATGACGTCGTTATTCTTCAGTCCAAGCAAAACACTGGGAATATCCATGTCTGGAATGTATAAGGCAATATGAAGAACAACTACAAAAAAGAAGTACAAGTTGTAGCACTGTGGAGTCCGGTCATTGGATAGATATAACACATGTTTGATGAATTGTCTAATATTTTATCTATTCGAACATGTATTGCATTTGACACTGTCTCATAATTTAAGTTACATGTTATAGTGGTTACTGTCGTGATACAGAACAATTTCTGCCATTTTTTTTCAAATACTGGGTTTTAAAACCCGGAATGTAGTGAATTTCAACTGCATTCCGAGATTTAAAAGTTAGAATGCATGTAATGCCTACAAAATTCCGGCATTTAAAAGCTGAAATGCATGTATTGCTTACTACATTCCCGGATTTAAAAGCCGGAACGAATGTGGTGCTTACTTCATTCCGTATTTTAATATCCCGGAACTAATTTTTGCATAACATCCCGGATTCCAAAAACCGGAACACAACGCTTGAGAAATTTACCAGGTTTTAAATTCCGGTACAGGTTTTTACATACTGGTTTTTGAATTCCCGAAATGAAGATAATTAGCTTTCCGGGATATTAAAACCCAAAACTCACCTAACTAGTTACCTTCCGCATTATAAAACCCGAAACTTTTTTATGAGAACACATTTCAGGATTAAATTCTCCGTACCCAAGAAAAATGTGTTTCAGGATTAGTAAACCTGATAAAAAAAAATTTAAAGTACATCAAAGCAAGATTTAAAATTGGGTGGGTATGGTGGGAATTCTACCACCCCTTCCAAATAGAAATCTCTCAACCACTTTAGTTATAACCTCCGAGGCCTATTACATCGTGAGACCTGGTATATATCATATGAAGAAGTAAATTACAGACAAGTTTCTTTATGTTTGCAAATAAAACCAAGCCCCTTCTTCTACTGAGGAGACCCATTTCAGATCCTCAACCTTCAAGACCAGTATTTGCTTCCCTCCCACCGCGACCGTCACTGCTGCAAATCAAGCAAACCCATGCACACAACGTCGTTTCGGGCAATGCCCGATTGGCCCTTCACATTCTCTCTCTACTTTCTCTCTCTTCCTTCACCCCCTTCCCACTCGAGTATTGCATCTCCGTCTTCGACTCAATCCCGTTCCCAACCGTCTTCGCCTTCAACAACATGATCCGCTGCCACGCTAAGGGTAACTCGCCGCCGTCCGAGTCAATCGCCCTTTACTCCTCCCTGCGACGCCGTTTCCTGAACCCCAACCAGCACACCTTCACCTTCGCGCTCCACGCGTGCACCAAACGCGCCGCCTCGGGGTTTGCCTCAGGGGTTCAGGTCCACGCCCATGTGGTGAAGCTCGGTTTCGCGCGCGACGTTTTCGTTCGGAACGCGCTGATTCACTTGTACTGCGAGTGTGGTTCTAGCGTGGAGTGTTCCAAAAGGGTGTTCGGGGAAGACACCCTTTGCAGCGACGTGGTGACCTGGAACTCCATGTTGGCTGGGTTGGTCAGGAACGGGCAGGTTGGTGATGCGGAGAAGGTGTTTGATGAAATGCCTGAGAGAGATGTTGTCTCTTGGAGCACCATGATAATGGGGTATGTCCAAAATGGGCTCTTGGAAGATGGGTTGGAGTGTTTCAGGGTGATGAGGGAGAGAGGGATTAGACCCAATGAGGCAGTATTGGTCACTGTGCTTTCAGCTTCAGCTCAGTTGGGTTTGTTAGAGTGTGGGAGGTTTGTTCTTTCCACCATTGAGTCCTTGAAGTTTCGGATAACGGTTCCCGTAGGAACCGCGCTGGTTGACATGTATGCAAAGTGTGGTTGCATTGAGAAGTCGATGGCTTTGTTTGATGGGATGCGGGAAAAGGATATATGGACATGGAATGTCATGATTTGTGGGTTGGCTTCACATGATCTTGCAAAGGAAGCGCTTGCACTATTTAACAAGTTCCTAAGTGAGGGTTTTGTTCCGATGAAAGTGACTTTTGTTGGAGTCCTAAATGCTTGTAGCATGGCTGGTCTTGTCGGTGAAGGCAAGCGTTACTTTAACTTAATGGTGAATCATTACGGCATTGAACCTGAGATGGAGCACTATGGGTGCATGGTTGATCTCCTGGCTCGTGCTGGTTTAGTCGATGAAGCCGTTCACTTGATTGA
Organism: Acmispon strigosus; assembly: GCA_030819835.1. NCBI lineage: Eukaryota > Viridiplantae > Streptophyta > Magnoliopsida > Fabales > Fabaceae > Acmispon > Acmispon strigosus. Next base: position 37,758,702 of record JAUAMA010000007.1, read on the forward strand.
AACAATGACGGTAGCACCGGATCCTGTACTGTGGGCAACACTGCTTGATGCGTGTAGGGTTCATGGGTTTATGGAGATGGGAGAAAAGATTGGAAATAGGTTGATAGAATTGGATCCAATGCATGATGGGCATTATGTGCAGTTAGCTGGGATCTACGCGAAGGCAAGAAAATGGGAAGATGTAGTTAGAGTTCGTAAACTAATGATCGAGAGAGTCAGCAAGAAAGTTGCAGGTTGGAGCTTAGTTGAATTGGAGGGTAGAATTCATCACTTTGTTGCAGGGGACAGAGACCATGGCAGTTCTTCAGACATTTACAGAATGCTTGAGACAATAGGACAGGCGATAACTGAAGCTGGTTACTCATCAGTACACCTTACATGTGGTGCATGACGATACAGGAGAAGAAAAAAAGTATGGAGGAACATGCAATTAAAGAGCACAGCCAAAGGTTAGCTATTACTTTTGGCGTTTTGGTAACAACAGTTGGGAATTGCATCAGAATTGAAGAACTAGAGAGTTTGAGAGGACTGTCACGAGATGAGGAAGATTATGTGCAATGTCTTTGACACACAGATGAGGAAAAAATTTCCATGCCCCCTCCTGACGCCGCCTGCTCCTAATTGGCCTAATTGCAATAGAATTTCATGTTATCACCGATTAAAAATTTACATTTTAGTGATCAATATAAAAGGACAGCACAACCCTCTGAATTCAGGAAGGTATGAGAGAGCTCCCCCACTTGTAACATATCTAGGCATGGCAACAGATTTGACTATAAATGTTCCAGTCTTGATAAGATGTAGAACATGTATCTTCACCCTGCATTTTACTAGGGTCTTTTTATATGTTCACAATTTTCTTCAGAAGAAGTTCGATTTTCCCTGAATTGTCTTGCATGATTTCCTCCATTGTCAGACAGCTCTTTCCCTCCCTAGTCGCTCTCACGCCCATTCCCACTCCTTGTCTACACGAGCATCAATTACAAACCCCAGCACCCAACACAAACTTCCCCTCTGCTAAATTACTCAACACCATTCCTTCTCCCCTACTCTACACATTTAACACTAATACTCCTTATCCTTAACTTACTGCACCCTATCCTGCTCTGCGCTCCCCCCATCTTCACACACAAACGGCACCAATATTATTGACATTGATATTGATAATTATTTAATTTTATTCTAAGCATTAATTTCCGATTTTAATTTTAAATTTGAACCATAAAAAACATGCATGAGAGGTATTTTAGGATAAAAAAAAACGGAAAAAATGTTGAAATAAGAAAAATATGTTTAAAAGTGAAATTGAAGAAAAAAAAGTTTTTTCATGCTTCTAATAATAAATAGGGCTGAAACATAAAATGCAGGATCAGGAACTAGGACTGAATTTATTGACTTCATATGTAAATTTATCTAACTTAATGTTCTTAATTTTTTACTCGATTACTTGAGGATGATTTTGTTTGTTCTTTTTTGGTCTCCAAGTATCCCACAGATTTTGTTTGTCCTGAATAATCTAATTTTGTGGTTGCAATCACCTAGTTTGATTCCTCTATTCTTCCTGTGAGATAGTTTTTTCTCCAAGTTTCTAGTCACTACTGATTGGTGGTCAAATGAGAACCAAACTTGTGATTCTGCTATACAGTTACTCATGTAAAACCACCTGCATCGACTCATCAGTGACGGTTTGTTATATCAAATCAAATTTAGTAGCTTGTAGAGCACATATTATTCAGGCTGATATTTTCACTCAAGTTGATGGAGAAGTACATGATTAAATCAACAAATATATACGTATACGGTAAGTATCTGATTTAATTCAGATACATGGTAAAAAATGACACGATTCTAAATTCAAAGGTGAGTCCATGCTTAATGGCCCATATCTATCTCATGCATTACATCACAACAACATACTATTGAATGGTGATATTACAATGATATATAGACAATGTTGTCTTAATGACTTTACGGTCTTAATGACTGATTATATAATTTGAAATTCAGATACACAGTAAATGCAAAATGATACAGAATATTACTGAACAGATTAAGGTAACATGAAACTCCTTAATTTTAAGGGAGACGAATCAGAAATTTGTTCCAATTATCCAGCTACTCTCACATACACACACCTGATACCTAGTTTATAACACAATGGGATCGTTCTGTTCAATGTGAATGTGTTGCACGCTTTATTCACCGAGAGCCACAAGTTTCTGTGCATAGCTTGACTTATTGTCCTTCTCCTTAAGGCCTTATGAATATGTTTTTGTTTTCAGATTTTCCTGCAAAATCTTTAACTATCCATAAATGCTTCCATTGAAGCAAAGAAGTTTAGTTCAACTTTTTTTATTTTTCTCAAGCTTCTTCACCAATCACCATGCCTTCTACCACTCTTCAATGGCTAAGCCTTGTGGCCATCATTTGGCTCCAAGCCATAAATGGGACAAACACCGATTTCCCTGCTTACTCTTCCCAGCTGAAGGAGCTTCTTTCTATTTCCCAAGTGCATCTCAATAACCTTTCTTTTGCCTCTGATGCAGGGAAACTTTTTGGCTGGTTTTCTGGCCTTGCTTCTCTTTACCTCCCTCTCTGGCTTGTCCTCATAATCGGTTCGATTCTCGGATTGATTGGCTATGGAGTGCAATATCTCTTCATAACTAACATAATTTCCTCCTTGTCTTATTGGCATGTTTTCTTACTAACTTTTCTTGCTGGAAATAGCATTTGTTGGATCAACACAGTCTGCTATGTTGTTGCTATAAGAAACTTCCAATCTGAAAGCCAAGTTGCTGTGGGATTAACAACCAGTTACCAAGGATTAAGTGCAAAGATTTATACTGATATTGTTGAAGCTGTTTCACCACACAAGAAAGCTAGAACCTTTCTCTTCCTGAACTCTCTCATACCAGTGGCATTCAGCCTAATAGCAGCTCCTCTAGTCAGAGAAATTGAAGTAACAAGTTCCAAGCACACAGGTGTTGGGTTTGCTGTTATGTTTGTTATCACAATTGCCACAGGAATATATGCTGTAATGAGCAGCTTGCAATTTGTCACAAGCAAAACATCCTCACTGAGTATCCTGATTGGTCTTATAGTGTCCCTTCTCTTCCCTCTATTAGTCCCAGTTTCACTGAAGATCAAGGAGCTAGCGGGGTCATGGCACAAAAAAAGAGTAAGAATTTGGAGTGAAACTAATGAAGAGAGGGCAGAGGATGAGGTGAAAGAGGGTGAACATAGCAGAGAAGTTTCAGAGGTTGGTGTTATGGAAGAAATTGGAGTGAAACTAATGCTCAGAAGAGCAAACTTCTGGTTATATTTCTTTGTGTATCTTTTTGGTGCAACAATTGGTTTAGTATTTCTTAATAACTTGGGACAAATAGCTGAATCCAGGGGTTGCTCTGCCACTTCATCTTTGGTGTCTTTGGCTTCATCTTTTGGGTTCTTTGGCCGTCTCATGCCATCTCTCATGGATTACTTCCACAGGTGACACGCTAAACCCTAAATTCTGAACATTTCGTATCTATATTTCTCTACATAAATTTGCATTGATTTCACCTATTAAATATAGGGGTTTGCTAACTTACTCCCACTAGAATTTGTGAAGGAGCAAGTTAGCACTTGGCACCTTTTTTATTTAGATAAAACTGCCCAAATTTTTCTGTTTAAAAAAAGTTGAGTTTTGAGTTTCTTGTAATTTTACTTACCAAACATTAATGCTTATAAAAAAAAAAACTTACCAAACATTAATTATTTAATTTTGAAACTTATATTTTTCTCTCTTCTCATTTATCACCTTCTTCCCTTACTCTCTTTCTTCTCCCATGGATTGAAACGGTTAACTTACTTCTTCACAACATTCATGGTAGTAAGTTAGCTAACTTACTCTCTATATATAAAGAGAGGGGCATAAAGTTTTGAGGTGACAAGTTCATTTTAATTATTTAATATGAAGGATTCTAATCCCTCAAACACCAACCAACCGGAACTAGTGCATTTACATTTTTCATTTAATGCAAATAATGACTATGAATGTGTTGGTTGTTGTAGTTGATGCACATTGATGAAGACAAACAAACTGCAACATTAAAAGCATCCCCTTTACTGATATGGCTACTACTACTAAAAACTATTTTTGTTTATTTGTTTCAGGGGAAAATGTACAATTTCAAGACCTGCCTCAATGGTGGCAGTGATGGCTCCAATATCAGGTGCATTCTTCTTACTTCTCAACAAAACAGACATTGCCCTTTACACTAGCACTGCAGTGATTGGAGTGTGCACTGGAGCAATCACTTCCATAGCTGTTTCCACAACAACTGAGCTATTTGGAACTGAACATTTCTCAGTGAACCATAATCTGGTGGTGGCCAACATACCAATTGGTTCCTTTCTGTTTGGCTACTCAGCTGCCCTTGTTTACCATAAGGAAGGGCATGAACATGGGAAATGCATGGGCATGGAGTGCTACAGTTACACGTTTGTCATCTGGGGCTCCTTTTGCTTCCTTGGAACTGCCTTGGCTTTGATTCTACATGCTAGGACTCGCAAGTTTTATTCATAAAAATGATAGGATTCACATTTTAGTTACTCTTCATATTATTAATTTTCAACACACACAGTGGAGATTGTAACTTTACTAGGTTATCACTATTCTGTTATCATATAAGGAAGATCGGCCAAAATAATTTTCTAGACAAACTAAGAGTGAGAAGATACCAATACCCCACGATTTGCGAAGTGGCTTGCGTGAGACCAAGACGTGGGTTAGTAAAAACTTGGCTGGAATTGTCAAATATATGGTTCACAATGAGTTGTACTTTGGAAGGGAAGAGTTGTAGAGAAGACAACTCAAATTACCAGCTGACATTGTCGAGACTTTACCTTCACTCGGGGGCAACCTGCCCAAGAAGTTCCTACTTCCATTCCATTGCAATATGGACAGGTTTACGTTGCGAGGCGTACTGAGGGTCTCAGAAACAGTGGTTTTCGACAGTCGAGGTTGAAGCTCATGACACTTCGCTCACTGGAGGAAGTTCATTGGGCAGCCCATACCCATAGGGGCTAAAGCCACATAGGCTAACCCTTCTCCTTGGGTCGGTAGAGATATTTCCCAGTCATGGACGCCAATGAATAACCAAGGGTATGGAGGCATACTTGAACAACTGTTTTATGAACAAATAATTCTACCAGCGGTTCAGTATCAAACACCTCCTCCCCATGCTAGACAAACACAACCAGCCACCAATCAGCCTCCTAATGCACACAGATTTGGACACTAGGTAAACTAACCGAATGTTGGGGACCCCAGGGGACCAAACATGATTTCTGATGCGATCAAGCGACATTTTGGCATTCAGCTTTGGCCAGCTGATAGGATTGTCTATTGGAAGTTGTATCCTAAATGGGTTGATGGGCTTGTGCCGTTGCCGAGAGGGTTCGAATTCTCAGACTTCACAACTTTCTCAAGTGAAGACGACAAATCGACAAATGGAGCACGTAGGCTGATTCACGACCTAATGTGGCGAGGACAACTGGAATGAGTTTTACAAGCTACAATTGTTCCCATTATCCCTCACTAGGGTAGCTTTTAACTGGTACTCTTTGTTGCCTCCTAATTCTGTACAGAACTGGACATACATTGTAAGAAGTTTCCATGATAGGTTTTATATTCCATACCCTGATATTTCGGTAGCCGATTTGATGTCCATAAGACAAAGGGTTGGCAAATCGGTTAAGGACTACCTGGAAAGGTTCAAAAGGCTTATAAGCCGCTGCCAGGCTTAGTTCCCTGAGGCTAAGTATTCTGATATAGCCACAAAGAATATGCATCCTCAGCTAACTGACAAATTGATCGCTAAAAAATGCATTGACTTGGCCGAGCTTACGTATAAGGCCTCTCACATCGAGTCTTTCATCAAAGAATAGGAACTGAAGCGATCAAACAACACTGCAAAAAGACCTTATTTGATCTCCATCATTCATGATGAGACCAAAGAAGGAACGGCTAAGGATCCTTATGTGGATATCATGGCCGCAAAACTCCTCAGGGGAAAGCCTTACACTTGTTCCTCCTTGAGGCTCGAAAGCGGTGGACAGTCGAGAGGAGTATATCTTTGATATATCTTGTGCTGATCAAATATTTGGCTCATTTTGGAATGACCAACAAGTCAAGGTGTGAAGTGGTCATAAGATTCCCCCAGCAGAAGAACTTAAGGGGAAGAATTACTGTAAGTGGCACAACTCCTATATTCATGAAACACACAATTGCGTGGTCTTTAGGAATATTATTTAGAAGGCTATTAAAGATAAATGACTAAAAATGGTAGATAAGTCACAAGAAGACTCGAAGGTTGACACATATCCTTTTCCTACAGTTGCCTCAAACATGGAATCCTTTCGAGGGAAAGTTTCCTCTGTGAAGAGGTGAGTCAAAAAGGATGAAGTTCAATCTCAAGATTCGCAGTCCAACAAAAAGACTGTGTTTTATAGGCTGGAATTTCTTACGGCTAAGGAAAACACCATTGGCCGGTCCGACTACACAAGTCCTCATAAAGATTGGACTGTCTTGCTTAACACAAGGTTCTTTGTCAAATACTATACAAGCTATTAAGACACAAGGAACCATTGAAACTTATCATACCAGTCAGCAATGACGGTGAAGATTACCAATATACCCAAGGCCAACTCAGAACGTAGAATCTAAGCTCCAAAGGACACAGTCCAACAGACAAATTTCGACGACTCCTGAAGGTAATCACAGAGACACAAGAAGGGTGTTTGAATTGTGTTGTAAAAACTTTTCGTTGGTTGAAAACTTTTAATCATTTTGATTCAAAGTTTTCCTTCTAACGTTCCATTAGATGATGGTGCAGCGGATTGATGTTGTGTGCAAGAAGGTTAGAGGAGTTAGAAGATTTGCACACTCAAATTTTATCCTGGTTCGCCCAACCGCGGGCTACTTTGGTCTTCTTCCATAATTTTCACTAATATCATCAAGTACTCGAGGGACTTCTCCCTTACAATTTTTATTAAGGACTTCTCCTACCGAGTATTCTTGTGCAAGCCTCTCCAGGCTTAACGAGTATTCGCAGGACTCCGCCTTTGAAGTATTCTTGTACAAGCCTCTCCAAGCTTAACGAGTATTCGCAGGACTCTTCCTATGAGTATTATCGTACGAGCCTCCCCAAGCTCAACGAGTATTATCAAGGAATCCGCATACATTTTATGAATGAAGCTCATTTTATACTCAAGAGAAAGGTGCACATGATTGTACTGAATTGCAACCTTCTAAGAGTATTTACACACTAGATCTGATCTGACATTGAATTCTCTTGCTTCTAAGATCTATGATTTTCCATTTTCATATGAGCAGACATTTGAGCACTGTTGATCGATCTTAGATTTTTCTCTTCTTCACCTCGTTGTATTTGCTCGGTAAGTAGACATTCTGCTTGAGGATTTTTTCTCTTGTACTTTTGGAGGAGTTTCTTTGAATCTTCAATGAATGAGCATTTCCTCTCTTGATTCTTATCTCATAATAATATGTTCTTGTATGTAGCAGACCTCACGGTATACTCTTATTCATAAGCTCGATTTCTAACACATGGAGTTTATCACTTTTCTATACTCTGATGCATCTCATGCATATTCTTTTTCATAAATTACTTGGTCTAACAAAGTTACATAAATTACTTGGTCTAACAAAAGTAATTCCACTAGAATGATCATGATCAGAAAACCCTAGACCTCTTTTATTGTTAGCATGTCTTTGATTACTTAACAAAACATCCAAATCATTTGTACCTTTTTCATAGTTGTTTATAACTTGATTTAATTCAACAATCTTCGATTCAAGAGATGTATATTTATCACAAGTTAAGCAATCATTTTGAATATCTACTTTAGATTTAATCTTATCTAACTCATCTTACATGCTTTTAGATTTACTTTCTAGAAATGTAATACTCTTCTTTTGTTTTGCACATACCTTAGAAAGATTTAAACAAACATCATGCAATTCATTAAAAGCATTTTGTAATTCATCATAAGAAGGTTTATCATTACTAACCTCATCATCTTCATCATCGGAATGATGTGATGCCATCAAAGCGAGATGTGATTCTTCATTTTCAGATTGTGAAGATGAACTTACTTCATTGTCTTCCCAAGCAATATATGCTTGTTTTGGATTTCTATCCTTCTTGCCTTTGAATCCATTTTTTCTTTGGAGAGAAGGGCAATCACTCTTTACATGTCCTGGTTTTCCACACTCAAAGCAAGTGAATTTTTTTCTTGAAGTTGATGCTTCATTCTTCCTTATAAACTTCTTGACTTGACCTAATTTCATATCCTTGCTTCTTTTCAGAAACTTACCAAAATTCTTTACATAGACTTCTATATTTTCATCATCCTCTTCACTAGCGGATTGAGATTCTTTTTCTTGTGAACTATCATAGGCTTTGGCTTTAGTCTTCAACGCGATGGATCTAACATTCTTTTCAAGTCCTTCTCGTTGTTTCAACCGATCAAGCTCTAATTCATGTTTTGGCAACTTACCAAAAAGTGTAGCCAAGGTTATCTTTGATAAACTTTTTCATGTTCTAACTTCTATTTTTCCATCAACATTATCATATTATAATTTTATATATTCTATTTCTAATTAATCTTCATGTTATTTCATGCACATAAAGCATATAAAATCATAAACACACATCAACATTAATAATTTATCATTTTATTATTTTAGTAGGTGGAAAAATGAGATGTTACAAGATTCATTCTTATTAAAACTTATTTAAGTATATTTGTTAAAGTTACACCCACAGTGAAGTCTAAAGAGTGAAGAGGGGGGTACTATGTTTTGTTCACACATTGTAGCCTTACAATTTTAGAGAGCAATTGAAACAAAAGAGAGAGAAATAAATTACATAATTGGTGATATCATAAAATAATAGAGGAAAATTTTGAAATAATTAAGTGAAAATGAATTGTAAGAAAAAATGTTTGCCACTGATCTTTAACTCAGAGGGATTGTCATCTCTCACTCTTTCCTGTCTTAGTTTTGACCGACCGAGTGTGGAAAAATGTTGTTTTCCTAATACTAAATATGGATCCTTGTACTTTCATTGAAATTCTTCATTTAGGGTAAAGGGGTGATGCTGTTATTGCCTATTTGTTATGCTCTGAGGAAAGAGCCAGGAGACACGGTCACACAGAATAATAGCAAAGGATGCATCCACATCAACTTTGGAAGCGTTCGGTGTGGAACCAACTTCGTGGGTGGCAGCGCCGTGCGCTCTCCGCCATAGCTCCAAGCAATGAAGATGGCGGTCAAACGCTTCCTCAAATGCCACACTTCAGTCACACTCCAGCTCCTTACAAAGGGCCTTCAGCATCTGATCTCTTAAAGAAGAGAAAACAGTATCTCCCGACGAGCGTTGGTCCCTATTACAACCACCCTGTAAGCATTTTTTTTCTTCTATTTATCTGATATGAAGTGCTTTTGCATAAAAATGGTTTCTTTTTTAATGGTGGCAGTTAAATCTGGTGGAGGGTAAAATGCAATATGTGTTTGATGAAAGTGGTCGCAGATACCTTGATGCCTATGGTGGCATTGCCACTGTTTCATGTGGGCATTGCCACCCTGATGTTGTAGATGCAATTGTTAATCAGACTAGGCTCTTGCAGCATACCACTGTCCTCTATTTGAACCATGCTGTTATTGATTTTGCTGAAGCTCTTGCTGCTAAGTTTCCTGGTGAACTCAAGGTTTTTATCCTTTCTTCTTTTATTTTTTCTCTACATTTTTTTGGGTTATAAATTTTTGTTTTCAAGTTCAGTTAAGGTCTCACATTGAGTAGAAATGTGACTAAATTAGTTCGTATGCAAGGTAGCACAATCCTCACCCCTGAGCTAATTTTGGGGTAGAGTTAACCCTAACCAAAATAATTTTAAAATGGTATTAGAGCCTATTTTAAATCTATTTATTGAAACCACCCATAGATGACTAAATATGTTAAAGCCATATATGTTGTGAGAGGTGTGCTAAGATCTCACATTTGATTACAGATATGTCTAAATAAGTCTTTATACAGGGTAGAGCGATCTTCACTCCTAATTAACTTTTTGGGTAGAGTGAGGTCTACTCCGAACTGTAGAAGCTTTGTGTTTCACTATGTTGAAGAAATTTTCAATATTTCAGGCTGTTTTCTTCACAAATTCTGGGACAGAGGCCAATGAGCTGGCTTTGATGATTGCTCGGCTGTACACTGGCTTCCATGATATAATTTCCATCAGAAATGGCTACCATGGCAATGCAACCGCAACAATGGGTGCCACTGCTCAATTTTTTCACAAGTTTAATGTTGTTCAGGTGCCGTTTTTTCTACTGAATGATAGTCTTCTCTTTTGAACTAGTACTTGTTTCAATCAGTTATAGCATCAACAAAAGCTACAACTCCATAATAATAACAAAAAAAGTCCAACTTGTGTCCACTCTTACACCTGTCATGGTGTCTGTGCCAGTAGACTGGAACTCACCATTCCCTTAACCCAGACCCCTACAGAGGTGTCTTTGGTTCGGATGGAGCAAAATATGCCAATGATGTTCAAGACATAATTGATTATGGAACTTTTGGTCATGTCGCTGGGTTTATTGCTGAGGCCATTCAGGTAATACTATATATCAATTATATGTAAAACATAGATGAACATAGTGTTATTTTGTCTCTCACAATGGCATGCATATTGTTAATAGCATGCTTCTCTTTACCCTAAATTAATTTTAAAACATAGATACTATGAACAGAAGCTTCTCTCCAAAATTGGTTCCGACTTTAGAATCAATTGTTGAAAGATTTCTAAACTTGCACTAAGTGATCGAAAGGTTCATGTTTGACAGGGAGTTGGTGGAGTAATGGAATTGGCTCCAGGTTACTTGCCTGCAGTTTATAGCATCATAAAAAAAGCAGGAGGTCTCTTCATAGCTGATGAGGTCCAAACAGGGTTTGGTCGTACTGGTAGTCACTTTTGGGGTTTTGAGGCACATGGAATTACCCCGGATATTGTAACACTAGCAAAGGTAACACTTCTTCAATATTAAGCAGCTGGTGACTTATTTTTTTCTCTGCCTTCCAGGGAGAATGAATTTGGCATTTTTACACTGCATTCATGTGTCTCATGACATGAATAATACCAAATTCTTAGATTTTCTGAACACATTCTCTGTATAAGACATATATCTACTAGTACAAAGGAAATGTGCCATAGCACAAATAATCAAATATTACATGATACTCGGCTTCTCATGTCTCTGTTGGTTATGACAGAAATTGATGGATCAATTTGCTGTAATGTTCAAATAATTGTTAACTTCATATGGGGATAGAGGACTTAAACTTTGCTTTGCTGAGATTCAAAAATAAGATTTTAACTGGCTGAATGTTTGAATTTTCCACTACTTATCGTCTAACATTGGATATAAGTGTAACACTACATTAACCCTACAATTTTATTTCGTGAACAATTATTAAGGCATGCAAAAATGTGGAAATTAGTGCTACCATATGTAAACCACTGACTCTGTTTGGAGAACAAGCATTACTTTGTAGCAGTATTACTCTCAGGGTATTTGTTGATTGATTACAGCTATGTTAATTTGGATATTCATTGACACCAGTTTAAACGGACTTTAGCACTTACTTTAAGACAAAAAGTGAACGAAACTCTCCTTATGAATAAAAGTCCGTACACGTTGACTCAACTGATATTCAAATAGCTACTACATCTCTGAGTATTCTGTTTCATTTTCTGTGGTCCTCTCAGGGAATTGGTAATGGTGCCCCCATTGGTGCAGTGGTCACAACTCCTGAGATCGCGAAGGTCTTGACTTCCGGCTACTATTTTAGCACGTTTGGGGGAAATCTTGTTAGTTCTGCTGCTGGGTTAGCTGTTCTAAATGTAATTGAGAAGGATAAACTTCAGCAAAATGCATTTGTTGTTGGATCATATTTAAAAGAGCGCCTTAATTCACTAATGGAAAAGCATGAGAGTAAGCTTCATTTTTCTTTCAATTGTTGGTTTGTTGCATGGGAATGGTGGACTATGATGACTAACATGTCTTTTTATGCCAGTAATTGGGGATGTGAGGGGAAGAGGAATGATGCTTGGAGTTGAACTTGTGAAAGATAGGCAGTTGAAAACTCCTGCAAAAGATGAAACACTGCAGATTCTTGAACAGATGAAAGGTCTAATTCTCTAGCTCCTATCTTGTTTGGAAATCCTTCTACAATTGCTTCCTAAGTTAGAATCAATTCTAGACAGATGCTTTTGTGAGTGACATCTGGATTCCAGAATTGATTGTGAGGGGAGAGAAGTTGATCCAATCAAATATTGTGTATAGCTAAGCAGTATATATGATTTTTATTTGTTAAATATTAAGTTTAGCATGGTTTATCAGATCTGGGAGTGCTAGTTGGTAAAGGCGGCTTTCGTGGGAATGTTTTGAGGATTGCACCCCCACTTTGCTTCACTAAGGAAGATGCAGGTTGATTGTCATAATTATTATGACCCTTTTACTTTCTCTTCCTAGTAGATATCTTTTCCTTTCGCTAATTCAGGGTATTTTCTCCACAATTGTAGATTTTCTTGGTGATGTGATGGATTATACAATGTCAAAGATGTGACTGAAGCCTAAGCAGTAATCTTGGATGAAGGACGTGTTTCAACTCTGATACTGGAGGACCCAAATGAAACCTAATGTCTGTGCAAAGCTAATGTAAAAAGCAAAATTAGTTAGTGTTAGCCAGAAATTTTTTTGGGTGTGATAATCGTATTAAGTGATTCAATAAATTTGTATCATGTTTCTCAAGGTAAATTTCTCAAGGCTCATCTTCAGATTTTACTTTACTCGTCAATTAACTTCATCTCATAAAATTCATTTTTTAATGAAAAATAACGAGCGGTGGAGACGAACGATGGTGGTGAAGATGCGCGCAAAATGACCATGATTGACGGTTGAATAAAACCTAGTAAACACAATCCACAAATCTCACGTCCCTAAGAATGGAACGTTGCATTACTACGATAGAACAAAATCGATCTTTTAACTGGTACATGAGTCTTTATTACCGAACCAATTCATTTTATGTACCACACCTTGATTTGCTTTAAGGTACCACAACAACCACTAATTAATTATTATACTTTTGGGGTTAGGCATGGGAATGGCTATGCTAATCGAATGTAAAACCTAAGGCTTCATTTGGATTGGTGGAACATAATGGAGCGGAGCGAAACGGAATATAATGGAACAGAATGGAATGGAACGGATTGAAATGTAAATCCATTTCTATTGTTTAAACACTTTTACTACTCCATTGTTTGGATAGTTGACGGAACGGCGTGAGTTTTAATTTTTTCATTCTTATATTACCCTATTATAAAATATTAATTTACACACTTTTTCCTCAATAACAGATAGCTCTTTGAAGTACAAAATTCTCTAGATTAAAAATATCTACTTACAATAAACCGAGCTAGATAAGAGCAAGACAAAAACAAATATATATAGAGGAGAACCATGGGTCACATGAACCGAATGAATATATATCTGTTTGTGTTAGCACTCCTACAATTGATTGAAGCATTGCATGAGCACCCAGAAAAAGGAACAAATCCATAGACCACCAGACATATCACAGATCAACAAATAAATCTAAGGGATCCACTAAACATTCATCCTATCTTCAACCAACAGATTCTAAACACAACACGGGGTTCTGATTCCATTCAAACATTGAATGGATAAAATTTCTTTGCTTTGCTTTGATAATTAACGAGAAGCAGTTGCATTTATAGTGACTTTAATCCATCCAGAGGCTTGTACTGATAGCTGGTTGTATTGTAATTATTAGGACTCAAGGCAAGATGCATTCAAGCAATATATATTAGACAGGGTAAATGTGCGATTTTATAATTTTAATAGTGTAGCACATTTTTGTTCCATCCAATTCCTCCCAAATTGGGGAGAGCAAAATTGAAGAAAATGAGTGGTATTTGATTGAATGTGTGACATCCAGTTCCATCCACTTCTGAAGAATTCAAACAAGGAACCTCTCCCATTCTGCTCCACTACATCCCCTACCCCCAATCCAAACAAAGCCTAATTGGTGATTACACATTTTGGGTGTAGAATTGTGACTTGTAACACCATACAATGAGACAAATAAACCTTATACTTTTTTTTTCAAGGTATCTCCACAATTGGCTGTTATAAGACTAATTCCCTTCAGACTCAGAGATCACATTAAATAAGTAAGTCTCTCTGTTAACAAATCCTACACACCTGGACTAAATGCCACAACTATCTACCTACTGGCAACTGTGATTGACTTTTTTTCTTATATTTCTGTTGAATAAAATTAAATTGGATAAAATTAAGGTTTTGTAAGATTGATTTTAAAAGAATGATTTTTTGTATTTTTTCCTAATATATCTCACAACCAGCAGCCATGAGACTAATTCCCTAAGGTTCTGAGATCATATTATGTGGATAGGCTTGCAACAAATCTGTTTTTGAATAAAACCCTAAAGCCAAGTCGGCCGAGTAAAGAAACTTTAGAGTATTATCCCATTAAAAAGGTCAACATACAATGTGTGTTGACGACCACCCTTATATAGCGGGTATGTCGTTTTCCCTGGTGCCTAGATACATTGAACTAATTGGTTAGCCGAATGCGCCAAGTAACAAGTATCAAGGAGCGAATCTCGGGATTATTGGAAGACTCAACCAAGCAGGCAACTGGCGCACTTATCACATAGCTAACCTGATGCAATCGCTCGGATGGGCTTGGACTTCCTTCCAACATTCTTCTGTGGAGCACGCTACTCTTACTGAGCCGGCCCAAACCCCAAACCTTAACCAAGCCGACCATCTGAGACCCATAACGGTACACAGCCCCCCAAGGCTTGCGTCTAGTGGCTAGGCGCAAAAGCCTTTACAAAGTCACATCTTGTCACGTTAGTCGGCTGACTCTTCATTCCATTTATATAAGCTTATTCAAATACACAACGGCTTATTCGAATACCAAGTCGTCCACCCTTCAAATCCCGGAATACAAGTTGATGTACATACCGGGTTTTATAATTCCGGTAGGTGTACTAAATTTTGTACACCGGTTTATATTTCCCGCAATACAAATTAAAATATCTTCCAGGAATTTAAATCCTGAAATGATATTGAATCAATATCAACAAATTTCTGGGAATTGTTATCCCGGAAAAGTTTTTATACATCCCGGATTTTTAAATCCCAGAATGATATTTAGCTTCCGGGTTTTATAAGCCGGAGTGTAACAGAAAAAAATTAAAAACTATGTTAAAATGGAACACTCAATGTGTAGCTACCGGTTTTTAAATCCCGGAATTCATTTGTCATGTGTTCCGAGAATTAATTCCCTGGAAGTGTTAACTTGAATGTTTCCAAGTTTTATAACCCGGAAGGTAACTCAAATGGTAAGCTGTGTTCCGGATTGTACATCTCGGAACTCTGTTGAAATGAACTACATTCCGTGTTTTAAAACCCGGTATTTGGAATAATGGCAGAAAATAGTCCTGTTACATGATAGTAACCACCCTAACAACACGTGTTCAAATTGATCAAATATTAGACAATGTCAATTACAATACATGTTCAAATAGATCAAATATTAGACAATTCATCAATCTTGTGTTATGTCTACCTAATGCCCGGACCCCATAGTGCTACAACTATCACTTTTTCTTTGTTGTTGTTGTTGTTCTTCATATACTCTTATACGTTCCAGGTATGGATATTCCCTTTGTTTTGCTTGGGCTGAAGAATAACGATGTCATTGCATTGCTATTGTAGGCATAGGATGTCATTCCTTCAAAAATACCTATAAAAGAAAATGAACGAACCTTTAGAAAATGATTGTTGTACGTATTATCAACAAGAAACGTAATTGAAATTACACTTACCTGAACCTAATGATTTTTGTTGACAAGACCAACCGCTATAACCTTTTGTTCATCCAGATATGGTGGACTGCCTTAGAGTGGCAAAAAAGTAGAATTTCCAGTATTTGACACTTGAATTAATATCAATTGGAACTTTTTTGCAATAAGATACCCCATGTCTGGTAAAGTCATCCACTTATCTTCAGTGGCTATCTGGCCAGGAGAGAGATGCTTTGATGCTGTTATGTTGCAAAACTATCAACTTGTTCATTGCATCCCATGAAGCACACATGTCACCCTTGCTTTCACGAAGCAACGCCTTTAGCTTTGAATGCGCACCCTCCACCCTACATATGTATGTAAATATTTATTAATTTCAACTTTGTGTCAACAAACATGGATTATATAATATAATGCATACCGAGTGGTGCCTAGGTATGATTCCCAAAAACTGGGGGTCACGTGCTCTGGGTAATTGTGAAGCAGTGACAAGTCCTCAGGGCCTCCTGGAAAAGGAGGGTCCCGCTGAAGAACAAGTGCTTGAGGCTCGGCCGAAGACCGAGGCTCAGGCTGATGCTGAGCCTGATGTTGAGGTTGTTCTTGAGACTGATCCTGGGGCTATTCCTGAGGGTGAGCAACTGGCTGAGACTATGGTTGTGTCTGAGGTACAACCTCAGGCTCGCGAATAGGTGGTGGTGGAGGAGGAGCTGAAACTGAGGAAGAAGCATCTGCTTTCTGTTTCCTATGCGATGCTATCAGTGGCACACGGCCACCAGGGATATATGCCCACTGTCGTCATTGTTCCGTCCACGTCCACGTCCACGTCCACGTCCATGGGGTCCAAAATGAGTCATTGTCATTTGCCAATAATGAAACAATCATAACAAAATGAATTAAAATTAAAATCGAGTTCCGGGTTCTGAAATTCATTGTTCCGGGTTCTAAAACTCGAAAGTCATTGTTCACAGAACCATTATTCCGGGTACTAAACCTCAGAAGGGTTTTATAAAACTGTTTGTTCCGAGTTCTTAATCTCGGAAGCTATTTTTTCTAACAGGGAACGTTCCGAGTTCTAAAACTCGGAAGGATATGTTTATATTTTATAGGATATTAATCACGGAACCCTATATTTGAAAGTAACTGAACAATTTAAATTCATTAGAATGGAATTATTGACTAAGAAAGTAAGCAAATTAAATGATTACACAATTACAAAAATTAATAAGTAATGTTTTGAAATTATTTCTTATATTTGAAAATAGATTATAGGTTTAAACTTTTTATCTAAAAAATTTTAGTCTAACAAATCTACACTATATCTACTAATTGTGAGTCCTCACATTAGAGAGTGACGTACTCACTCACACCACACCTCCTCACATTTATCCACATCATCAACTCCTTACTAAAATTCCTCTCACAATGAACTGTGATATTCACGCATTAGCACCCTTATTTCACTTCCATCTTTTTCATTTAATATTCATTCATTGCATAGACTTTCAAGTTTCAATTTGTCTTAGCAAAATTTAAAACTCTCGAATTTGGCTTGCAAAATCCAGCCTTAATTATATAATATATTTTTTTGGTTAAAGTATATTGATTTTTTTACTGTTATATATATTGATAAATAAATTAATAGAAAATATTTATATATTAACTTATTAGTTTATAAATAATTGTGCAATATTAATTTTGGGATCTACTCCCCTATCCGTCTTCCTTTTGGTAAGTGAGGTACTCCAATTTCACACTCTCTTCTACAATCTTACAAATCATTTGTTTTTTTAACTAATTATTTTATGACTTCATTTGATTCATCCGTGTTCTAAACGCGTTCATCTTTCGCTTGCTATAAGAACAAATATGTCGTTTTATACAAAAAAAAAATACTTAAAAAGGTTAAATAATTATTAATAAAGTTTTAAGTTTAGTCAATAAATTATTATAAACATATAAGTACAAATTTTTTAGCAACTTTTTGTATTTTATAGTTAATAAATATAAAGGTCATAATTTTTTTTTGAAAGTAACTGTAACAATTTAAATTCATTAGAATGGAATTATTGACTAAGAAAGTAAGCAAATTAAATTATTACACAAGTACAAAAATTAATAAACAATGTTTTGAAAATATTTCTTATATTTGAAAATAGATTATACGTTTAAACGTTTTATCTCAAAATTTTAGTCTAGCAAATCTACACTATATCTACTAATTGTGAGTTCTCACTTTGGAGAGTGAGGTACTGACTCACACCACACCTCCTCACATTTATCAATATCATCAACTCCTTACTAAAACTCCTCTCACAATGAACTGTGATATCCACGCTCCAGCACTCTTCCTGGATATCACTTCCTTCTTTTTCATATAATATTCATTCATTGCATAGACTTTCAAGTTTCAATACTACTTCCGTTTTTGTCTTAGCAAAATTTAAAACTCCAGTATTTGGCTTGCAAAATCAAGCCTTAATTGTATAATGATTTTTTTTTTAAAGTATATTGATTTTTTTACTGTTATGTATATTGATAAATAAATTAATAGAAGATATTTATATATTAATTTATTAGTTTATAAATAATTGTGTAATATTAATTTTGTGATTTACTCCCCTTCGAATCTACATTGCATCAACTAATTATGAGTCCTCATTTTGGTGAGTGAGGTACCCCAATTTCACACTCTCTTCTACAATTTTACAAGTCATTTGTTTTTTAAACTAATTATTTTATTACTTCATTTGATTCATATGTGTTCTAAACGCGTTCATCTTTGGCTTGCTATAAGAACAAATGTGTTGTTTTATAAAAAAAATACTTAAAAATGTAAAAGAATTATTAGTAAAGTTTTAAGTTTAGTCAATCAATTATTATAAATATATAAGTACAAAATTTTCAGCAACTTTTTGTATTTTATAGTTAATAAATATAAAGTTCATAATTTTTTTTTGAAAGTAACTTTAACAATTTAAATTCATTAGACTGAAATTATTGACTAAGAAAATAAGCAAATTAAATTATTACGCAAATACAAAAATTAATAAACAATGTTTTGAAAATATTTCTTATATTTGAAAATAGATTATACGTTTAAACGTTTTATGTCAAAATTTTAGTCTTGAAAATCTACATTGTATCTACTAATTGTGAGTCCTCACTTTGGAGTGTGAGGTACTCACTCACACCAAACCCCTCACATTTATCCACATCAACAACTCATTACTAAATTCCTCTCATAATGAACTGTGATATCCACGCTCCAGAACTGTTGCTGGTTTTCACTTCCATCTTTTTCATTTAATATTCATTCATTGCATACACTTTCAAGTTTCAATACTACTTCTGTTTTTGACTTAGCAAAATTTAAAATTCCTGTATTTGGCTTGCAAAATCAAACCTTAATTGTATAATAATTTTTTTTGGTTAAAGTATATTGATTTTTTTACTGTTATATATATATATATTGATAAATAAATTAATAGAAGATATTTATATATTAATTTATTATTTTATAAATAATTGTGTAATATTAATTTTGTGATCTACCCCCTTCGAATCTATATTGTATCCACTAATTGTGAGTTGGTGAGTGAGGTATTCCAGTTTCACACTCTCTTCTATAATTTTACAAGTCATTTGTTTTTTTAAACTAATCATTTTATTACTTCATTTTTATACTAGTAATTTGTTTTTTAAACTAACAATTTCACACTCTCGCTTGCTATAAGAACAATTGTGTTGCTTTATAAAAAAATACTTACAAATATAAAATAATTATTAGTAAAGTTTGAAGTTTAGTCAATAAATAAATATAAATATATAAGTACAAAATTTTCCGCAACTTTTTGTATTTTGTAGTTAATAAATATAAAGTTCGTATTTTTTTTGTGTGTGAAAGTAACTGTAACAATTTAAATTCATTAGGCTGGAATTATTGACTAAGAAAGTAAGCAAATTAAATTATTACACAGGTACAAAAATTAATAAACAATGTTTTGAAAATATTTCTTATATTTGAAAATAGATTATACGTTTAAACGTTTTAACTCAAATTTTTTATCTAGCAAAATGTAAACTTTATCTCAGCTTTAATCACAGAGAAAGATCTAATTAATAAATATATGTCGATCGAAGATTTTAAGCAAAAAAAATGTAGGTTTTAAACGAAAATAGAATAAACACGTAGAATTTTGTAAAATAATTTTGATATGTTATCAATTGATCTTATATTCAATTTCATATACGCTCTTATTGTTGATATTTTTTTTCTAGTATTTTACCTATGTTTCTCTATACATCTTTTGTCTTTCATTAGCTTGAAAGTATTTATTATTTTTTTATAAGACTTAATTATCATAGTTTTTTTTATATTCTATTTTATAAGTACTTTTTTTTAATATGTAAACATATTTAGAAATCATGCCATTTAAAAAATTAATAGTTAGTTCCTTTACAATAATTTTTTTTCCTTGTACGTTTCTTTACAATATTTGAACTTTTTTAATCATTTTTAAGATAATATTATTTTATAATGTATTAAAATAAAACAACACTTAACATTATGATTTTTTTATTACAGAAAATATATCTACTTCAAGTGAAAATGAGGTTAAGCTTATTGCAATTTTTAAATATAGTTTTAATATAAATAATGTTTAGCAAAATATAATTTATTAAACTTATAAAATTAACTTGCTTGACCGGTTTGGTCTGACTAAAACGAAAAAAATTCATTCAAAGCGCCACGTTTTGTTCAGTTAATTGGTCAGTACCGTTACCCTACCTCAGTTACGAACGTGAACCTGAATGGGAATTTAGGTTTCCAACATTCACGGGTCTCAACGTGAACTTGGCTACTGCTCCTGAGAAAGCGCCGCTCCTCTTGTTCTCACCGCCGGCCACCGCGCGCGGCGTCTCTGTCCCGTTGGTATCTCGTCGAGGTTAACCCGTGAGGCTGTGTTACAGTATTCAGTGCGCACCTCCATTTTTTCCAGGTGTTTTTGTAGTTTTATGTCATGATTTTTTTTAATACCCATGCTGTAATTGCCATGAAGATAATGTAACTGTTTGTGTTCTGTGTGAAACCCATGTTGTAATATTATCATCCAGTATGATCTTAAATGCAATGATTTGCTTCCTATGCTATTTCACATGTTTAAGTAAATATAGACTTTGTAGCCTCCAATTAAATGAAGACAAATCAGAACATTCTTCAAATAATTCACCACACAGGCCCTTGAAATTGCAACAGGGCCCAACCCATGATCTGAATTGCGCCAAACAAAAAGTTGTCATATGAACAGAGTTTTAACTTTTAACAACTTGGAAATATAGGTTTGGAGATATGCTATATATATTTTTTTTAAATTTGAAATAAAATAAAATAAAGAGAGAAAGAACTGTTTCTATTCACGCTCGCGACTTCTTTTCAGTTTTCAACCCTTGCTCTCTCTGCCTTCCCTATCCTTCCCTTGCTCTCTGCCTCTTGCGCCGCCACCGCCGCTGCTTCCTCCCGTTTCTGTTCGTGTTTGCTTCGTCAGTTCATGTGCGTTTCATCTGTTTGCCTCTTCAGAGTTTTTCCCATCACAAAGGTAACAACTTTTCACATGATTTTCTCCTCCCCTTGCTTTTCTCCTGATTCTTGATGATATGATTGAAGTTTGAACTCAATACCCTTATGTTTCTGGCTCCCAAAGTGTTGTGTTTTTCCTGTGATTTAGGTTTTCCTGTGAACTTTTCCCCCATGTTAAAATGGTGATCTTTGGCTTTTTATTGTGTAAGGTTGTATATAATGAGAAGAGTTGTTTCTCATGTTCTGCTTTTAGATGTTAGCAGTGTATGTCCGTGTCTGTGCTTGAGTCTGTCCGTGCTTCATAGATGGCGTTTTAGGATTACTATATTGTGGCAGGGGAAACTAGTGTTGAATTTGCTGTGTTTATGAACTGATAGCTTAATGGAATTGGCGAGAATCCAATTCTTATTATGAACTTCAAGTCTTCAACTGATGTTTGTGAGATTGGTGGAACAATTTCAAGTAATGTGACTTTCCAATCAACAAAGGAGTTAATATAGCTCACTATTCCTCTTTTTTTTTTCCTTCTTTTATTCCTTTTTTAAAGGTTTGAGGTATTCTAATTAGTATCTAATCTTAGTGGCAAAATTATAGTTTTCATATATGACCCATTGAACATCATTAAAAGAATGTATCTCAATAGTAATTAGATAAGATTGGTTTCATACTCATTCTACATACTTGTGGTACCTTTTAAGCAGAGATTTTTCTTAAAGTAAGGAATGGAAAACGGGAGGGTCATGAGTCTTCCAAAAGCTACAAGGCAAACAAGAGCGCAGAGCAGTGTTACAAAATAGCGGCTATAGCGTCGCGAGGTTGCTATAGCGTAGTGGAAATTAGGGCCGGCGCGATCGCTACGCCGTGACATCGCAGTTACCGCGACAAACGCCATCGCGGCCGCAAACTCCATAGCGGCGATGGACGCTGAAGCAGAAATAGCGGATTTCCTGGAAAACTGCACGTTTTTAATTTTTTAGGGTTTATTAAATTAGGAAATGTTTGATTATTGGGCCATCGACTTCCACAATTAATTCCCCATTATAATTTTTTTCTATATTAAACTTCTTCATGAAAGAAGATTCACGCATCCATTACGCAGAATTGACAAACCTTCTGAATTCTTCTTCTCCCTTCCTCCTTCGACAAACCCTCCTTCTCCTTCTCAGACGACAGCACACCTTCTCAGGCGAATCTCCGATGTCTTTTCGGTGAGTAAACAGTCACCCTATTTCACTGTTCACTTCATGCTTTGTTTGTTTTTTTTTTTTAAATTTCTTTCTTCTCCCTTTACCTTCTCTTCTAATAGCTATTTTGTTTATCATCTCTTTCCCTGTTCTGCCTTTACATACTATTTATTCAAATGTTTATTCTTCTCTTTTTCCTTTCTTTTCTTCTTCTTCCAGACTCCGTTTTTTTTTCAGACTCTGTTTAGATTGTCAAACTCTGTTTTTTTTTCACTTTTCACACTTTGTTTTTGTAATCTGTAATCTGTACTCACAGTTTCAGGCTGTTGTTCAGTTTTTCATCCTTCTGTTCTGTCTTCTTTTCTCTTAAATTGTTTTCTTTTTTTTTGAAACCTCAAAAACCATGGCTGTACAAGGTTCAAATGCAATCCCAGTCCTTGCACTTCCAAGGGCTGACCCTGGATGGAAATTTTGATAACCATTTGATAAGAACAATACCAATAGCTGTGTTTGCAATTTCTGTGCTAAAATCACAAAGGGTGGAATTGCAAGAATGAAGGAGTACTTGATGGGGAAGAAAGGGAACGTTGCTCCTTGTTCTAAGTGTCCAAAAGAGGTTCGAGATGAATTGTGGGGATATTTGAAGTATAAGAAGCAAAAGGACAACGAAGCATTTGGAAGGGTCTGCCTTGATCTTCTTGACGAAATATGTGATCGCGGTGATATAGATGAAGAACATGCTATGGATGAAAGATTTGCAGAGATTGCTACTAGGGAAACGATGGAAATAAAAGGGTTCCTAAGGGCCAGCTTGATTTGTTTCTCTGAAAACCAGAAAATGCAATTACAAGGAACATAAATGAGAAACAAAAGCAGGCTAGTATAAGAGATTCATGTGACAAGGAGGCTACAACAAGAGTTGATCAATATATAGCCCGCTTTTGGTATCAAGCTGGCCTATCTTTCAATATGATTACATTGCAAAGCTTTCAAGACATGCTTGCAGCCAAGGTTGGCAGACTCGTAAGTCCACCCATACTCGTTTTGGGTAGGTAGACTCGACTCGTTGAGTTAACTTGTAGACTCCTAAGAGTCTACTAAAAATAAAAAAATACATAAGAAAACTTGTCATGGTGTATAAATATAGCCTACTAAGACCATTAATAAGACATAAACCAAATAAGTTCACAATCCAACTTCATAATAAAACAAACTTCAACAAACTAGAGTAATAAAAAGCAATTTAAAGGTTGGGAAAAAGAACATGTGTAAGAAGAGGAATAAAAGGCAAGATACATCCACATTCATATGTATACTAGAGTGGATCTAGGTAAGAGCAGAAAGGGGGGAAAAAGCATTTGCAGTTTGAAAAATAAAAGTAGAGACAATACTTGCTACGTGCCATTATATTCTCTTGACAAATTTATATATATATATTAGATTAGATAAGTGAGTATATATATCATATTCATATCCACTTTTTCACTCTCTCCAACACCAAGCAGTGCCAACTTTCTTAGAGATTCAGATACTGACAAGAGGTAAGGAGGATGAAGCGGCGACGCACCAGTTTCAGACGGCGGTGATGAGGTTCCAGACGGCAACGCCGGGCAGCTCTCTCCCTCTCAGGTCGCCATTCATTTCTCTCCCTAGTAGGTTCATCGCGAGACTCGCAAGAGAAGAAAAGGGTTCAAAACAAACCCAAATAACACAAACTCAGTTTCAATTTGGGATTTTAGGGCAAAATTGGATTTTTTCCCAGACTCGCCAACTCGAGCCAGACTCGCGAGTATGTGCGATTCTGCTCGAGTCAAACTGAGTTTGCACGAGTCACGGTAAAAAACGATTATGCAAGTGAGTCAACTCGATTCGGCAACCTGGACTCGCAAACCCGTCCGAGTCTACGAGTTGACTCGCGAGTTTGACAACAGTGTTTGCAGCTATTGGAAGCTTCGGACCTCATTTGAAGGCGCCTTCGTTTCATGACATCAGAGTTCCACTCCTCACGAAGGAGGTAGAATATATTGAAAATATGTTGAAGGGCCAGAAGGAACAGTGGGGAAGATTTGGATGCTCTATTATGTCCGATGCATGGACAAATAGAAAGGGGAGATCAATCATCAACTTTATGGTGAATTGTTCAGTTGGGACAATGTTTCTAAAATCTATTGATGCCTCTGACTTTGTGAAGACCGGTGAGAAATATTTGAGTTGTTTGACTCTAGTGGATGAGATAGGGGAAGATAAGGTTGTTCAAGTTATAACCGACAACGACACCAACTACGTTTGTGCTGGTAAGTTACTACAAGAAAAAAGGCCTAACTTGTATTGGACACCATGTGCAGCCCACTGCGTGGATTTAATCTTGAAAGACATTGGAAAGATCCATTTGATAAAGAAAAACAATTCAAAAGGCTTCGTCTATGGTCACTCTAGTACCTTGAGCTTGTTGAGGTTCTATACCAACAGAAGAGAATTGGTGAGGCATGTTGTTACTAGGTTTGCTACATCCTACCTTACCTTGGAAAGTTGCAACAGGAGATAGGGCATTTGAAAAAGAAGTTTGTGTTCGATGATTGGACAAATAACAAGTTGTCCAAAGAGGCCAAAGGGAGGGAAGCTACAAAAACTGTTTTTTGGGCAGCTTTTTGGAACAGTGTTTGTTAAACACTCCTGGTAATTCCCGAAGTCCATACTGTTTTGGTTTTGGTCCCGTTGTTTTTGTTTTGCTGTTTCTCTTTCTGTTGTTTCTGTTTTACAAAACTCAGCATTTTTTGATTTGGTTTTTTTCCCCTCTTTTTTTTCCCTTACACACAAGGTCATGAGTCCACTTGTGGAAGTACTGCGCCTAGCAGACAGTGAGAAAAAACCTTCTGAGTTATATTTACGAGGCTATGGAGAAGGCTAAAGAAGCAATCAAGAAATCATTTGACGGGAATGAAAGCAAATATTTGAAAATTTGGGAAATCATTGATGACAGATGGACATGCCAACTTCATCAGCCATTACATGCCGCTGGCCACTATCTAAAGTCTAAACTCGGAGTTCTTCTATAGTAATTCTGACTTGGAGTTTGATTATGAGGTGTCGAAAGGGGTCTACGACCATCCATACATTCTCCTCCAATGAACTGCGAAGGATAAGTCCAAATATATGTTAATATGTTATGCAATTGCAATAACATATTTAAAAAATTCAACCGTGCTCAGCAGGTGCAATCGTGCTCCTTTGTTCAATAACAAATCTGTCTTCAAACATGCCACTAGCAGTTTTGTAAAGTGGCAGCATCTCAAGTATCTTCCTCCTAATCTCATCACTAGGTATCAACTTATTAATACAGTCGTAGACCCCTTTCGTCACCTCATAATCAAATTCCAAGTCAAAATTACTAATGAAGAACTCCGGGTTTAGACTTTAGATAGTGGCCAGCGGCATGTAATGGCTGATGAAGTTGGCATGTCCACCTGTCATTATGATTTCCCAAATTTTCAAATATTTGCTTTCATTCCCTTCAAAGGATTTCTTGATTGCTTCTTTAGCTTTCTCCATAACCTTAGGGAAAATAAAAGAGGGGGAAAAAACCAAATCAGAAAATACTGAGTTTTGAAAATAGAAACAACAAAAAGAGAAACAGCAAAACAGAAACAACAGGACCAAAACCAAAACAGTATGGACTTCAGGAATTTCTAGGCATAGTTATCAATCGCGCGCGATAGCGGCGTCTCGGAGCGGAGCTGAGGCTTGCCGCTACGGGATTCAGGGCGCGATTGCGGCCTAATCGCGGCGAATAGCGGCCAAATCATGGTTTTACATGTATGGGATTTCAATTCTGGGGGTCATCCGCGACAGGCCGCGATCCGCGATTGACTACCTTGTTTCCAGGAGTGTATAACAAACACTGTTTCAAAAAGCTGCCCAAAATACAGTTTTTGTAGCTTCCCTTCCTTTGGCCTCTTTGGACAACTTGTTATTTGTCCAATCATCGGACACAAACATCTTTTTCAAATGCCCTCTCTCCTGTTGCAACTTTCCAATGTAAGGTAGGATGTAGCAAACCTAGTAACCGCATGTCTCACCAATTCTCTTTTGTTGGTATAGAACCTCAACAAGCTCAAGGTACTAGAGTGACCATAGATGAAGCCAACAAGAGATATTGCCCTTTGAATTGTTTTCTTTATGAAAGGGATCTTTCCAATGTCTTCCAAGATTAAATCCACACAGTGGGCAGCACATGGTGTCCAATACAAGTTAATCCTTTTTTCTTGTAGTAACTTACCAGCACGAACGTAGTTGCTGCCGTTGTCGGTTATAACTTGAACAACCTTATCTTTCCCTATCTCATTTACTATAGAGTCAAGCAACTCAAATAATTTCTCACCGGTCTTCACAAAGTCAGAGGCATCAATATATTTTAGAAACATTGTCCCAGCTGAACAATTCACCATAAAGTTGATGATTGATCTCCCCTTTCTATCTGTCTATGCATCAGACATAATAGAGCATCCAAATCTTCCCCATTGTTCCTTCTGGCCCTTCAACATATTTTCAGTATATTCTACCTCTTTCGTGAGGAGTGGAACTCTGATGTCATGAAACGAAGGCGCCTTCAAATGAGGTCCGAAGCTTCCAATAACTGCAAATATGTCTTGAAAGCTTTGCGACGTAATCATATTGAAAGATAGGCCAGCTTGATACCAAAAGTGGGCTATATATTGATGAACTCTTGCTATAGCCTCCTTGTCACATGAATCTCTTGTACTTGCCTTCTTTTGTTTCTCATTTCTGTTCCTTGTAATTGCACTTTCTGGTTTTCGAAGAAACAAATCAAGCTGGCCCTTAGGAACCCTCTTCTTTCCATCGTCTCCCCTTGTAGTAATCTCTGCAAATCCTTCATCCATAGCACGTTCTTCATATCTATCACCGCGATCACATATTTCGTCAAGATGATCAAGGCAGATCCTTCCAAATGCTTCTCTGTCCTTTTGCTTCTTATCCTTCAAATATCCCCACAATTCATCTCGAACATCTTTTGGACACTTATGACAAGGAGCAACATTCCCTTTCTTCCCCATTAAGTGCTCCTTCATTCTTGTAATTCCAACCTTTGTGATTTTAGCACAGAAATTGCAAACACAGCGACTGGTATCGTTCTTGTCAAATGGTTTACAAAATTTCCATCCAGAGTCAGCCCTTGTAAGTGCAAGGACTGGGATTGCATTTGAACCTTGTGCAGCCATGGTTTCTGAGGTTTCGAAATAAAACAAAACAATTTAAGAGAAAAAAAGATAGAACAGAAGGATAAAAAACTAATAGCCCGAAACTGTGAATACAGATTACAAAAACAAAGTGTGAAAAAAAAAAACAGAATCTGACAATCTAAACAGAGTCTGAAAAAAAATAGAGTCTGGAAGAAGAAGAACAGAAAAGAAAAAGAGAAGAAGAAACATTTGAATAAATAGTATGTAAAGGCAGAATAGGGAAAGAGATGATAAACAAAATAACTATTAGAAAAGAAGGTAAAGGGAGAAGAAAGAAATTTAAAACAGAAAACAGAGCATGAAGTGAATAGGGTGACTGTTTACTCACCGGAAAGATGTCGGAGAAGGTGTGCTGTCGTCTGAGAAGAAGAAGAAGGGTTTGTCCAAGGAGGAAGGGAGAAGGAGAATTCAGAAGGTTTGTCAATTCTGCGTAATTGATGCGTGAATCTTCCTTCATGAAGGAGTCTTAATATAGAAAAAAATTATAATGGGGAATCAATTGTGGGAGTTGAATTTGATGGCCCAATAATCAAGCATTTCCTAATTTAATAAACCCTAAAAAATTAAAAACGTGCAGTTTTCCAGGAAATCCGCTATTTCCGCTTCGACGTCCATCTCTGCTATGGAGTTCGCAGCTGCGATAGCGTCTGTCGCGGTGACCGCGATGTCGCGGCGTAGCGATTGTGCCGGCCCTAATTTCTGCTATGCTATAGCGGCCTCGCGGTGCTATAGCCGCTATTTCATAACACTGTTGTTCTCTATTCTGGTGTTTTATGCATTTGAATTGTTGCTATATTTGAAAAGACTGGATGTTTCCATGTTAGCGAACAGTGAATTGCACTTCTTTCAATGCGTCTTTCAGTATTTGCTGTGTTATTTCTTGTCATGCTTCAATTCACCTCACTGATGTAAGACTTCTTCTTCAGCTAGAAATGCACCAGGGTTTTAGGTCCAGACTCCGAAGAAAAGGGTGAAGAAAACAAACATTCCTGTGAATTGTACTTCAGCTTGAGTTTTGCATTTAGCTGTGAATTTGTGCATTTGTCTCGTCTTGCAGATTTCCTCTTCTGAATGTAGAGAGATTCAAGTCTGTTTATTAAGTTATTGTTATTATTTCGTTTCTGGTTGGTTGGTGGGGTTAGACCTGTTGATTCCTGTGTGAAGTTGACAGTGAAATTTAAATGTTTGTAACTAGAAAGGGTAACTAAATACTATGTAGTTTAATACTGAGATTGAAAAGTATTTGCCTTTTTCTGGTTGGGGACCCTACGTCTATTCGTGTTAGTTTGGATCTTTCATTCGTATTAGTTTGTATCTTTGATATTTTGGTTGAATTGCAGTAATTTGGTGTGAACAAATGAGAGTAGCTGAATGAAGCAATGCCATCAACAGCTTTATGAATTTTAGTTTAGAAACCAAAGACAGTTAAAATTCATGCTGGTAAATTTATGAATTATCTTCTACTTGAAATATGGAGAAAGTATAATATTATTGTTTGAATAGAAAAACACTAGGTAATTACAATTTATAGAGACTAGACTATCTAAATAAGGAAATAAGTAAATCTATATGCAATCTTATAATAAGAGAACAAATCTCTTCTAATCTATTTAATCTATCTCCTATCTTAATAGATACTAATCTTAAATAGAGAAACAAATCTTATCTCTATCTCTAAGACTAATAACAAACTCAATCATATTCAACACTTCTAAAATAAAGTTTGATGCTATTGATAATCCCTCACGCGTCCTGCGTTTCCTGACCGTTACTGACAGAAATTAAAATTTATTATTATAACTTTCATTCCAACTTTATTAGAATTTATCAAGAACTATAGCTTTTACATTTAGAAATATGGAATCAAAATCTGGTTGATTTTTTATACATGGTTCAGTCTTTTTGATATGATTCTGATCTTGCTGATGTTGATTGTTGTCTTTTTTCTGATTTTGTATTGATATAAGATTGCTTCAGGGTTGTTTAAGAGCTTATGTTATCACTTATGTATTGGTGTTGGATCCAACTACTTTTTCAGGAATACTTGTTCTGTTGTCCTCTATTTGGTCCCTTACCGTTTTTTTATAGTGACTTCTAGTGTGGTTGTTGGTCTACTGCTTAATTGGTGTGCTGCTGTACACACTTTCAAGGGTGCTGTCTATTGGTTTCTCTGGTTTGACCTGTTGGATCCAACTCCAGTATATCAGGATTACATATTGAGCTGTCTTTTATTGCTTTATTGGCTTGATCCTGGATTTAGTTTCAAGGAGTGCTGTGGATTTATACTTTATAGTAACCACTTATTAGGTTTGATGGTACAAGTCTTTGTTATAGCTTAAAGCAATTTTGGTACTGATGTCAATATTAAAGAATAAATGGAATGGGCGCTACTGTGAATCCGTGACATGAGTTAATATGTATGAAGAAGTTTACTCGTATGGTGTTATTTACTGAGACTAATCAATGGATTCACATATTCAGACAATTTTTTTTGATTAGTAGGTTGATATACTAGCTGGATAACATGGTGTAAGCTTTTTATTATACAGTTGTTTGATAACATGGCTCATATTGACGGTATTGCAGCTGCTGACTACTCATAGATGGTAATACCGTATGATATCCATTAAATTGATGTGGGCTCTCTGGATGATTTTTGTTTTGATTAATTGTAAAGAAAAGAAATTTTCTCTGATCTAAAATCTTGTAGAATTAGCAGCAGGTTTTTTTTGTGTAATCCTTTTGTTTTTGGGCTGATATTGCAGCTGAAGGGTTAAATACAAGGAAATTTCACTGCAAAATCCTTCAATACTATGGAGACTGAAGCTGACTTGAAAGATAACTCTCTCATTCTGATCAAGCAAGGAGCTGAAGCTGTAAGTATAAACCACTCCCTGGATTTGTAGAAGCAATTAGCACCTACCCTTACGTGTAAAAACTCAATCTTTTCTTGTTTTATTGGTGCAATCACCTTGTAAGTGCAATCATTCCTGGAATTTTGGAAGTAATCGATGTCCACCCATTGGATAAGCCCCAAAAATAAGTTTGGAAATTCTTCCATCACCAAAATCAAGTTGTACAGTAGAAAGATTATTTGGGTGGAGTTTTCCTTTCACCAAAATTGAAGTTAGTAGATTTAATTTTGAGGGAAGTGAAAGTTGTTTTACTTTCTCATTAAAAATAATTCGTGTTAGGTGTGGAGCCCACACAATATATTTATATTTACATCCAAAACTTACTTTTATAATATCATTTTTCAAGGACAAATCTATTCTCCCAATTAATTCTTCCTAAATCAATTTTCCATAATGTATTTCTATGAAACTCTGAAACAAACGGATCTTAGTCTTTTCTTGTTTACTTGATCCGCCCACCTTTTTGTATAATTCTTATTGTGAAATCTCACTTTTTGTGCTCAGTTTATCTTTTTTTGAGTATTTGTAGATTGGACCTGTAATAGATGCAAATTCATATGGGTTTTTTATGTTTTTATTTCAGAGGGTTTTTGAGTCTCCTTTTGTGGGAAGGAGGTCTGTTATCAAGGAACGTTTCTCAAAGAAATACAGACATCCAATTCTGGATTCTAAATTGACAGTCAAGCGCTTGAATGCGGTCAGATTTAGATAAAGTTGCATTTTTTTTTCCAATTCCGATGAAGTTCTATATATTTATCTGTCCCAGTGCATGTCTTGAATACTTTGTTCCACCAATTGGTTGTTGGAGCAGGAAGCTAGGTGCATGACCAAAGCAAGGCGACTTGGGGTTCTTACTCCCGTGCTTTATGCTGTGGATCCTGTTTTGCACACATTAACATTTGAATATGTTGAGGGCCCTTCAGTCAAAGACGTATTTCTTGAATTTGGATCTCTTGGTGTCAACGAAGAACGACTGGGCAACATTGCGTCCCAAATTGGCGATGCAATTGGAAAGTTGCATGATGGAGGTCTTATTCATGGTGATTTAACGACATCAAACATGTTACTGAAGCATGATACCAATCAGTTGGTGAGTGCATTCATATCTTCATAGGTCCAGATGTCCAGTAATATCGATTACACTTAGGTTACTCAATATGAGAAATATAATCAACTTGTATTATAAAAGTCGTGTGTATTTTGTCTAGGTTCTTATTGACTTTGGTTTGAGCTTCACTTCAACTCTACCGGAGGATAAGGCAGTTGATTTGTATGTCCTGGAAAGAGCTATTCTTTCAATGCATTCTTCATGTGGGTCTGTGGTAAGCCAACTTCTCATTTTTCTCATGGTCGTAAACTGTTATGCTGTAAATTTTAAGGAGATGAAAACATGAGTTCGCTTGTCTGTATTTTGAATTTGAATTTGAATGCATTCCATGTAGTCAGGTAAAACCTAGCATGTAATACCATGGGATATGTATGAGTAAAATTAATAAAAAATGTCATAGGGTGAGCTCCTTGTCTCACAAATGAACTTACCATTGACCAGTAATTACACTTTCCTTTGTTCCAAATGAACTTACTTGCCCTTTTGGTCTAAAGAGGCTGAGAAGGTTTATTCTGCTATGCTATGGTTTTTGCATGGACATACAGAAGTTATGAACAAGTTATCAACTGACCGACTTAATATCGTAATTTGTCTGAGCAGATGGATCAGATACTTTCGGCATACCGCAAGTCATCAAAGCAGTGGTCATCCACATTGAACAAGCTGGCGCAAGGTGCTGCCTTCCTCTTGTTTAAAATTAGGTCATTTTCTTCAAGAACTAGTACCTTACTTACATACATTTTCTTAACTTGTAGTGCGACAAAGAGGACGAAAGAGGACCATGGTGGGGTGATTCTTTCTCGAGTTTCATTTCCTTATCTCAGGTTATCATGGGGGATGACAATCAGTGAATGTTATTGATGCAATCTATTTTTAACTTCTCTCTATATTTGCATATTTGTATCATTCATATCTATTACAGTTTTGAAAAAATGCAATGACATTTGAACTTGTAATTGGGGTCTTTTGAGTTCTGACTTTTATATCTGTGCAACTAACCAACCAAAAGTATATGAAACTTCTGAGTCTGGTTGTTACTTTGTTGGTTGAATTAGTAATAATCAATTATGATATGAAATAGAATAATGCATTCAGGAGTCAAATTCGCAACAAAAAATTCTTTCTTAACAGTACTGGTGAGTACCCCAAATCATAAAAAAAATTCAAGAATCATAATAACGTCGCAGGGGAACAAGGTTTGAGAAGAAAACACTCAGTAAGCTGTGTCAAGGCATGTAAACATTGACTGATCGAAACATTCCAGAATTGAAGTTATGCATAAACCAAGTTCATCAGGAGTCAAGATTAGGAGCTTGTTTGTTTCTTTGAAGAAAAAATGGCTTCACTGTTTTATAATTCTTTTTTTAGATGGTAAATTACTTTTTATGTAAAGAAGAAATTATTTTACTTTTACTTACAATTATAAAAATAATTTACTTTTTCTTTCATTTTTTTTTGTTTCATTTGGAAGACTACTCTTCTTTCATCTAGAACATTTGAGCAATTACCTATAAATTTGTTTCTTAAAAAATAAAAATAAATAATTTTTCAAAATTTATTACAAATTATTCAAATACATCAAAATAAACTTTTTTTGTGAGATGCTATTATGATAGTCCGGGCTTTGCTTGGTCAGGATTGAGATGTTCACCTTGATTACGTGTCGAGTGAGAGAGCAATAATGCAGCTGATTTGTTAGCTTTTGATGTTTGTCGTGTTTTGAGACTACCTCTTTCTAGTATATAGGCCTTGATGTGCCTCCTTAGTTTTCTCTTGTTTTTCAGTCTTCCTCGTGTCCAAAAACCATCAAAATAATTAAACAATACTTTTTCTTTCATTTTTTTCAAAATAAAATAATTCAAAACTGATACAGTGCCCATTACCGGGTATAGTGAGAGCCCATTACTCGAGCATAGTGGATTTTACCAGTCACGAAATTTGAAATTAGTTAGAAGGAAACAACAATGATGAAATCTTAGTAAGAGTTATTCATTTACTTTATCTTTTAAAATGAACTACAAGGTGTGGTGTAGACATGTAGTGGTTAGCTCAATTTGTTCATAAACACCTGCCGCGAAAAGATAAGTTACTGTTGTCGGTGGTAGATACCCTGAGGTAAAAAAAAAAAATTCTAAATCACAAGTACCCTCTCCATTGAGAGAAGTTAAATTGTAAAATGCATGTCTTAATGCTCTAATTATAGCTAGCCTTATTTGAAACACTAATCTCTTTCTTTCCCACTCTACCTTTATAAATAACATCATTAAAGTGAGATTTTTTTCTTACAATACACAACCTGGGAATCATAATGACAACAAAATTTACTGAGCGAGATACAAATTCGACACTAGCAAAGTTATGTTAAGTTTTTTTGAAACTAAAGTTATGTTAAGTTGTTTCTACTAATGGTAGAGATAAAAAAAAAAGTTATTAATTTGAATGCCATATAAGTCCCAAAATATTAAGAAGAAATTAATATAACTAATCTTTAAACAGTAGATTTCGAGGTTAAAATGAAAAAATAAAGGTTACAAATTAGTAGTTTAATAAACCTTAATTCAACCAATTTGAGAGACTATTGCCTCTGCTCACACTATATTCCATTAAAGAGATGGTTGCAGGTCATTCTTGCATCAGAATCACTCATCAAGTACTAATTGTAAGTTATTCAAAAAGCTAAAATATATTACTACTATATGATGGCATATTCTTGTACCCATCAACATATATAAACCCTTTGAGATCAAATTTTCCATCTGTGTGTGAAACCTCAAACCTGCGCCACAATTGCTTTATTTAGTGCGATCCAGGAATTATTTGCTGAATTCACGTGTCCTTCATCTCCACTTACCTTCAGAACTTCCCATCTAAAAAGAAGTTTATCATCTACTAGTGCTGCTATGCTGAAGCGTCCCCAGCATTGACTCTTTCTTTCTGAAACTTATCCAATGTGGATACGTGTCTAATTAACAATCGATAATGTAATCATGTATATATGTTCAATGGTCTAATAATTTCAGTAATTGTTTCACTCAAATGACAATTAATGTTGTTTGTAAGCCACATGGTACCCTGCAGATTCAATTTTATTGAATAGCTTTATCCCACCAAATTCTTATGAATTTGTATATATCAGAAGAGCACTAAAGTTAGTAGCTTGATAAAACGCGTTACTCCATTCCATTTTCTGTCAGTGTCAACTTCTTCAACCAATTCCACTTCCTATGTTGGGATTGTAATGATTCCAATTTCACAATGGATGGATAAGGCTAAATGAGAGTTACACTATCAGTTCTATATATAGAGTTTCACCTATGAAGCTGACACAAATCTCATCAAACTTAATACATATTATCATAAGTCATAACCTCTTCTCTGTTATCTACACATATTTTTCTATGGAAAATCAGAAGAAAACCCTCTCCCTTGATGTGAAGGATGTTGTGATCGTTAAACCATCCAAGCCCACACCTTCTGATATTCTCTTCCTTTCCTCCATTGACAGCAATCCTGATCTCAACATTCTCTGCCAAACCATTTATGTGTACAAAGCAAATCCTGATTCCCCAAATGGCCAACTAGACCCTGCTCATGTGATCAAAGAGGCCCTCTCAAAGGCTTTGGTTTTCTATTACCCCCTTGCAGGGAAGATAACAACACTTGATGATGGGAAACTTGGAATCAAATGTAATGCTAATGATGATGGAGTTCCATTCTTGGAAGCAACTGCTAACTGTGACCTCTCTTCTCTTCAGTATCTTGAAGGGATTGATGTTCCAACAGCACAGAAATTTGTGTTTGACAACCCTTCAGAAGATCAAACTAGCGAACATCTCTTGGTTTTCAAGGTGACCAAGTTTCAATGTGGGGGTTTCACAGTTGGAATGGGCTTGTCCCACACTGTTTGTGATGGGTTTGGTGCATCTCAGTTCTACAGAGCCCTGTCTGAACTTGCAAGTGGAAAAAAATGTGAGCCTTCAGTGAAACCTGTGTGGGAGAGGGAGAGACTAATTGGGGAAGTTCTTAAGGAGCCACTCCAATTTCCCATTGATGAGGCTTCAATAGCAGCTTCACCATTTTGGCCAACTACTGAGATTTCTCATGAGTGCTTCAACCTGAATGGTGAGAGCATTCAAAGACTCAAATTGGAACTGATGAAGGAAAATAAGAATTATGAGAGTGTGAAGGAAAGCTTCACAACTCTTGAAATACTTGGTGCCTATGTTTGGAGGTCAAGGGCAAGAGCTTTGAAATTGAACAGTGATGGGAAAACTCTTTTCTGTTTAGCAGTGGGGGTGAGACACCTATTGGATCCACCTTTGCCTGAGGGGTATTATGGGAATGCTTTTGTGGCTTCAAATGTGGTGCTAACAGTGAAAGAACTTGATGAAAAGCCACTCGCAGAGGTTGTGAAGCTCATCAAAGAGAGAAAGAAGCTTCCTTTTAATAACGAGTACATAAAAAACTCAATCAACATGTTGGAGACGATGAGGACATGGGGGATTAGGGTTAAAGGGACAGGTGCATCAATGGTGTTAACAGATTGGAGGCAACTGGGTTTGCTGGAAGAAGTGGATTTTGGATGGAAGGGTTCAATGAATATAGTACCAGTGCCATGGAACATGTTTGGGTATGTCGATTTGTGCCTTTTCTTGCCTCCTAGTAAGTTGGATCCTTCAATGAAAGGAGGAGTTAGGGTATTTGTGTCCCTCCCCAAAGCTTCCATGCCCAAGTTTAAGGAGGAGATAGAAGCCCTCAAGGCAAGTGATGAGGGTAGCATCTAGCTATGAAAAATGTCAACTCTCTTCTTTCGATCTTACTTCCGAGCCTAAGTGTGCTAATTTTCGTTTTGCTTTTTTACTAAGCAATGTCATCCAACTTGTAATAATCTTTTCACATTTTGTTCTTGTGCTATGCTAATTTTTCTTTGAGAAATGCTTGATTGGCCAAATATTGTGGATGGCCAATTACAAACATACTAGGATGATTTCATGTGACAAGATGATAATGATGTTAGAGAGAAGAATACACAATTTTTCCAACATGAGACATTGCCTCTT
This sequence comes from Acmispon strigosus, assembly GCA_030819835.1. NCBI lineage: Eukaryota > Viridiplantae > Streptophyta > Magnoliopsida > Fabales > Fabaceae > Acmispon > Acmispon strigosus. Next base: position 37,795,789 of record JAUAMA010000007.1, read on the forward strand.
AAAACACCAGAAAGTATAAGATGCATGCTAATATACATAGTGGTAATTAAACAAACTGTTGCCTTTGGGAACAATTCTTAATGCTAATTAAACAAACTAAAGTGGCTCAAGAATATGGGAAACTTATATTATTATCTCTGTTCAGAACACATCTCATTGGTTAACAAAAAACAGCATCTGTTGTCTGTCATCGCATAAAAGGAACTAAACCCCTCATCTCTGTTCCATTTCCATTGCACAGAAAGTAAATTTTCTTCCAGTTTTCTTCTGAGAATCCTTCGCGACGAATAAGCCTTTGCCTGCCAAAAATGAAAACACATGAAACTCAAGGATCTGAAACATAATTGTCAAGCTATGGAATTTATCTGCATTCAAGTAAAACCAAAGCAAGGTAAAAGCAATATTCTTTTAGAAGATATGAGGTAGATTATTTCTCTAACAATAACCAATGGATGGTAGATCCAGGTTAACATGATGAAAAATAGAAGGTCAGTGTTCTAGAGACAATGGAATTAGAAGACACGCGCAGTAAAGATAGTAATACTTCTGCTTAAGGACTAGAAAAAAACATTACTGTACAATCTCAGATTCATCTAAACTGTATCAAGGCATTATGCTTCGTCAACCTGGCAAGCATAGAGAATCTGTAAATACCTTAAATAATAATGGCAAACAGTCTCAGCTTCATCTAAACTGTATCGAGGAAACATAACACGAGCATCTACAGGAACATCCGGCAGGTGTTGTCGAAGCTTTCCTACTGCAGTCGAATGAGAAAAAGCGCCTACCATCATGTCATCATGCATCATTGACCTAAAAGCCTTCACCTGCAATAGCAAGATGGAAGCATTTTATAATTTGTTCAAAAGCCTAACAGCTGGCATAAGTAACATCAAGAAAGCTCAATATAAATGCCAGAAATTTAATTTCTCTTTACCACCCTGGTACCAAAAAATTATCAGCATTCTAAAAGGTGTTTACAGCATGTAGCGTATTTACAGAAGCAGAAACTAAATCCCTAAAGGGACATATAACTGAAATTGTTCTAAAATATAAAGAAGCGGAATACCAACCATTGTAAGTTCTCTAGCATGTATTGGCCGACAAGAACGAATTGTGACTGGCTCCTCATACTCACTGAATGTGAACCAGTTATTATACTGGAGACAGCCGAACAAAGCAAATAAGACCATTAAAATATAGCATAAGCACATTTTGAGTAAAAATAATTCCAAAGAATGAGCATCATTTAAACATTCAGTATATGTTTCTCACTTGATCAATAGCAATAAGTACAGGCATGTCTTTAACAAGTGATAGCTCTTTTCGCAAACGAACTACTACTCCAACAGCTGCATGTGTCTGTTCAATGCCAGTCTTCACCAGCTCATATAACATTGTACCTTCAGAAATCGCCAAGGAATCAACATCTTTTAACCATCCAACACCAGCACCCTCACCTAATGGGATTGGATCAAATATTTGGCATGGCAATCGCTTTAGGTAGGACTCGTTGTACTTCAAAAAATCCTGGAAACAAATGACTCATAAGATTCAAAATAACTATGCAAAATGAGCCTAGAAAGCCAAAAATAAAATATTTACTGTCAATCATAATCATCTTTGAAATGCAAAATAAAAGTAGAGAACCAAAATCAAATTAAACAAATAAGACGGAGGAACAACTTTTCCAATTCCATTCTTCTCACTCAAATTTTACAATTTTGTCTATTAGACATCTACCTGTCTGGCTACCTAAATGCATAGGGGCTGAGAGCTATACTAAGCTAGTTCATAAAAGTTTTCCATGACATGTACTGTGATAGCAGAGAGGAAAAACTATTATCATGGAATAATGTGGATACTCATGACAACAACACCACACAAAAATATATATACAAAATCATGGGAGAGGAAAAAATAAATATCCTCTCGAAGTATGCAGGAAAAGAGAGCATGAGAAAGCAACAGAGAAAGGAAAAAGATCACCAAAAGTGTGTTCGTTCTTTCCTTATTAACTAAAACTTGCTGAATACAAAATACAGTTGCACATTGAGAACATATTGGGTATAAGTAAACTGCCAGTGCCAGGTTCAATTAGATGAATGCAAACAGTTGTACATTTGCCCAAATGACACTGGAATAGCCCACCATTAGAGCCACATTAAATGATACATTGTTGCTAAAGTAGTCATCAAGAAATTACATATCGTTTCATTCTTTACTCCTATTTGTATCATTCTAAAAACTAGACAGGTCACTGAAAAGGGTATTAGCATATTCTTTAGTTACATACGCAATGACACTACATAAGCAAAACAGAAAAACAGTTAAATTCCAAGTCTTGCCTTGAGGACATTCTCAGCCTGAACAGGTGTGTCCCATAGACCTGTTAGTGGATGCTTGTAGAAGAAACCACCATGAGTCCATTCCTTTCCTTGAGGAACATAGAAAACCAACCAACCTTCTTCTCGAGCCCACTGAACTAGCATTGCAAGTGCAATGCTCTTCCCACAGCTAACAGGACCATCCAACACAATTTGCTTCCTAACCTTAACGCCTAAAAAAAAAATTCAAATTGAACCTCACTAATGCATTACCAAATACCCAAAATCAAAACCAATGTTAAAACAAATCAAGGAGTTCTACAGGATCAAGCATCCGGGCCAATCGAGAACAAGGCAAAGAACGCACCTTTACCAGGAGGGGACCACATAGGGGGATCAACAATGCGCCTGAAGTTATCACGAAGATCCAAGAAGCTCTGGCGAACAAGCAAAGCAGTTCGCATGGAGTCCTGGAACTCCTTCACCATACCGGTTGGCAACCCTTCGGGCAGAACAGCGTTCATAGCCTCCTTCCTGGAAAACCAAAGCGACCCAGAAAAGCAAAATTCAAAAGAAGGGGTCAAATTAACGAAGCACACAATGTGTTCGAAGAAATGCCGCAACGAAACAAATAACTGGAAACACACAAACAGAGCGAGGGAGAGAGAGTACGTCAATTTGAAGTAGGTGCAGGAGTCTTTGCTGGTGAGTTGGGAGAGGGAAGTGGTTGAAGAGAAGAGGGGGCGGCCGTCGGGGCCGACGTCGAGAGAAGGGTTCTTTTCATCGGCCGCGAGGTGGCGGAGGCGTTCCTGTTCGTCGAAGAGGATGTCGGTGGCGGGTTTGGAAGTGGGAGCGGACTTTGGAGCCTTAGAAGAGTAGCTGAAAGATGAGATTGTGGTGGGCTTGTGGCGCCATGAATGATGGGCTGCTGCGGCTCTCACAAGTGACCGCAACATTTCCTTTGCTTCTTTTGTCTTCTATGAATGAATCAAACAGAGAGAGTGAGTGGTGAAGTTCTGCTATTGGGTTATGGAAGAGGAGAGGATGTGATCGAGAACTGAGAAGAAGTGGGAAGAGAGGGGAACAGTGAAATGGCGTAGGGGATGCCGGGATACAATGGTATTGACTCTTGGGCCACAAAATGCACCCCTTTACATTGGGCTTAGCTTATACCATCTTGGGGATTATTTTTTCACAACCCAAAGAAATTTCCACCCATCTAAAAATGGAGAAGTTACATTTTTTTACAACGGCAAACATTTAATTTTTTTTTTCATGATTGATCCCCAGCTCTTACCACTTGAGCTATCCTTCAGGACAAAATATGATAAGTAAATGGAGAAGTTACCTATCATTTAGTCTTAATTCCATTTTTAAAGGGTACAGGAGCAACACTCATATTTAATATTTGCACTTCTAAAAACATTTTCCCAAAATATCTGCATTTAATTCTTCCAAAATTTGGAAAGTAATTTTTTCTACTTCTATAATTCAAACTTTCAAAAGTTTAATTTTTTATTTTCTGAAAGTTTAAGTTCAAAAAATATGACTTTTTGCTTTTCGAAATTTAAGTGTTTCATAAATGAAATTTACAAGATTTTTTTTTTAAATCCAAAAAATATTAATTAAGAGTAAGGACTAAGCCTAAAAACAAAAAGCAAAGACATAGCAGAAACAAACCAACATAGAGGATAACAAAAAAAAAAACCTACCATTCACAAGATAATACAACCCCAACCCCCAACCCACCGTATAAGGGAATCTATAGGAAAAAAAAACAAGCATGAACCAAGGGGTAAGAGCCAAAAGGAACAAAAGATATAAAACCTTGTAGCCGAAAACAAAACCAAAGAAAAATAGAGACTCTGACACTCAGGGCTACCACCACTCCTTTAACTCCTTTTTCAGGTCTTGGATGGCCTCTTCATCTCCTCTTTCAAACGTCAAGCCCACAAACTTGCCAACAAGCAACGCCTTCTTGGCCCGCGTCCAGTAACCACGATCGGAGCACTCCCCAGAACCAAGGGCGTGGTCACAGTCGGGCCAAAACTGCCACCATCAACCCCAACCAAAACCCCACAAGAGGTCAGGGGGACCGGATGAGGCTTACGACCTCTCTTAGACTTTTTAGGACGACCTCTCCCTCGAGTTTGAGAAGCAAAAGGGGCACCACATCACAAAGAGGGGTTACAGAAAAAGAAGATTCCCCCTCTCAAAGATGCACCCACCATCCTCAAAAGGTGAAAAGACAATTCCTTCCATAGCTCTAGCCGCAACACAACACCCCGAAGCAAGAGGAGAAGAGCCCATGACCAACAACTGCTCAAGCAAAACACAAAGGGGGTACCTCGTAAAAAACAGGGCGCAGTAAACCCAGGTCCCCAAATGAATCCTAGCAAACAGAGAAATCACCTAAAGATAAACCCCGAACAAACTTGGCGCACAACACCATCGTTTCCCCCAAGCATCACACCTGCCAAGGCAAGGAAGCCCCACGGAAAATATCATAAATGAAAAAAGAAAGATCCTAGGAACCAACGTCTGTGAAGAAGATCTCTCCTTGACATTGGCTGGGTTTTGATGAAGACAACCACATCAACAAAGAAGAAAAAGGTGAAGACCATGAAGAATAAGAGCACAAGATGTCAAAGTCTTTAGTTAAGGTTCAGAGCTTTTATTTTAGGTCTTTTACCTTTGATAGATTTCTTTTTAAGTTCAATATCATTCAAAGGCTCATTAAAACTTGCATAAAATCTATTCCAAGTTAAAAGAGGAAGAAATCATTAAAATAGGCTTTAAAAATGGATTTACGAGTTTTTATTTAGTGGGAACCAAAAACTGCGTAACAGATTACCAGAAACTGGGTAATAGATTACCAGAAAGCAGGTAATTGATTACCATGTTGCCTGTAATCGATTACATGTCTCCAGAAGCATGTAATCGGTTACCAGATCAGCGTAATTGATTACCAGCCCGACAAAACACGTTTTTTCACGAACCAGCGAGTTTTTGAACGTTGTTTAAGCATTGTAATGGTTCATGGTGACCCTCCAAAGTCTATATATACTTTTTTGAATTCAGAACTCGAACAAGAACTTTCAGATTACAAAATTACATAACTTTTGAGTGATTTCTCAAATCTCAAAGTTTTGAAATGCTGTCAAACTTTTGAAAAAACCAGAAATATGAGTCTTGAGTGTTGTTATTCTAAAAATTGATCTTGAAAAGGATTATATCTTCTAGATTGGGTGCAGATTCCTCAACTATTGTAAAGTTCTTCTTCTCTTAGAATCAGAGTGATTATTGTTCCACCATAGTGTTTGGTGATTGCGGGAAAAGTCATTTGAATCGGGGTGATTCAGAGTCCACCATAGTGTTTGGTGCTTGGGAAAAAGTCCCTTGAATTAGGATGATTCAGAGTCCACCATAGGGTTCGGTGTGTGCTGTGTAAACAAGGAAGTAATGTGCTTTCTGGAGGGTCTTCTTGAGAATCTTGGTGTGAGGCATGTACCGGACATCGATTACATAGTGGATAAATCCGCGAATCAGAAAAGGGACTAGACGTAGCCTTCAGTTGGTGAGGGAGAACCAAGGTACATCTGTTTTTGACATTCTTATCCCTTATCTCTTTACTTTCAACATGTCCATTTATTAGTATACTTGTGAGTCATTCTAAATTTTCTTAATGCGCCGCTTCTGTTACCTTTGAACTCGGTGTTTGTGATTTTAATTTGATAATATTACCGCAAACCTAATTCACCCCCTCTTAGGTTGCTATCTATTCTTTCAGCGTCAAGCACAATAAGACTTTGAAGAGGCTCAGCTGAGCCCATCCCTTCATCACTGCAATGTCTATCTCTTCATCCAGCCGCTCCATGTCAACATCATCACTCCTCCAAAAAGCAACATCCATCATCCACAACCAACATCGGCTCCTCCGATGATGAGTAGACCCCCCTAAGCTCCTTCGGCTTCCCAAGGCGAGGGTCTCGCCAGGAATTAGAAAAAGAAACAGCCTCATCCACTTTCGGTCGTCTAGCCTTCATCGACGGGACCCTATGAAAAAGGTCTCGAATACCCAAACCTGTACCACCAGGACCCCGCAGCTCCATCGATAAACGGAATGGCGTATCATTTACATCCTTCTTGAAATGATATTTGGCCACATACATAGATAGAGAAAATCCACTCAACTGAGATCTATTGAGCCTCCTTACCGCCTCATCCCGTCCCTCTTCGATGCCATGTGCACAAACCTAAATTGGGAGAGTCTCCAGGCCATTTCTTCTTCTGGACAAACATACTTACAAGCTTAACGAACTTAAAAAAGAGGTTACAGATTTGGAAGTAAGAGACACCCTCCGAGATCCTGTCAACGAAAAGGGCACAATCGTGCCCACCGAAAAGTCTTGCAACTTCACAAGCACACCATCATCTTCAGCATCATGATCGTCACCACCTTCATCTCCATAGTTTCCTTCCGAAGCAAATCCGCAACCTGCCTCAAAATTGTTAGAATTCAGAAAAACCTTGTGGAAAGATAAAGAAAATTGGGAGAAATCACACTGTTTATTGAAAGATAAACTTGGCTAATATATAGCCTAACAGAATAAGCTGGAAAACAGAAAAGCAACCCACGTCTAACAAATTCCTAATAACGTGGTATGACTAAGTCAAATAAATAACAATCCCTTAATAACAGATGCATTTTCACTGAGTGGTAACAACCCACTAAAACAACCTAACATCTAGAATAACAAATCCTAACAATTCCTCCCTTAAACTGAATACTATAAGTACTCAGTTTATATCTATCTCAGAACATACTCCTAGTAGCCTTCTCAGCTTCATGAAAACATCCAACTTTAGTGGTTTAGTCATTACATCAGCTAATTGTTCCTGTGTGCCACAATGCACCAACTCCACAGTACCAGCCTTTGTGAGCTCTCGAAGGAAATGGAAGTGCACATCTATGTGCTTACTACGACCATGCATTACTGGGTTCATTGAAAGTTTAATTGCAGAGCTACTATCACAGCGAATAATGGTTGGCTTGTCTTGACTCTGACCCAGCATTTCCAACACCCTTTTTAACCATACTGCCTGGCATGCACATGAAGCTGCAGCGATAAATTCTGCCTCTGTGGAAGATAAACTTACTATTGGTTGCTTTTTTGATGACCATGATACTGCTCCTGAACTCAATAAAAACACATAGCCTGAAGTACTCTTTCTCTCATCCTAATCTCCAGCATAATCACTGTCAGTGTACGCAATAAATTCATCATCTCCTCCCTTCCTATAGAAAATTCCAAACCCAGTTGTTCCCTTCAAATATCTCAGTATCCTTTTTGCTGCCTGTAAATGAAGCTCAGTAGGATTCTCCATATACCTACTAATAAGACTCACCGCAAACATCATGTCTGGTCGAGTAGCTGTGAGATACATGAGACTACCCACAACTTGCTTATAATAAGTCGAGTCCACCTTTACCCCATCTTCATCTTTTACGAGTTTACAGCCAGGGACAATAGGATTATGAACAGAATTACTTTTGTCCATTCCAAACCGTTTCAGCACCTCCAATGCATACTTTTTCTGACTTATAAAAACACCATCAGATCTTTGCAAGACTTCAAGGCCAAGGAAATACCTCATCTTACCAAGATCTGTCATGTCAAACTCATGCTTCATGGAATTTTTAAACTCTGTGAACATGAATTCATCATTTCCAGTAAAAATGAGATCATCAACGTAAAGACTTACAATTAATACCTTGCCTTCTTTGCTTGTCTTGATGAACAAAGTATGCTCATAGTCACACTTCTCAAAACCTTCCTTCTTGAAATAGGCTTCTATACGGCTGTACCAAGCACGTGGGGCTTGCTTAAGCCCATAGAGTGCCTTCTTTAACTTGTAAACCTTCTGTTCATGTCCCTTTTGCACATAGCCACAGGGTTGTTCCACAAAGACCTCTTCATTCAACTCACCATGTAAAAATGCAGATTTCACGTCTAGCTGGTAGATGGACCATTTTCTTTGAGCTGCAAGTGCTACCACCAAACGAATTGTCTCCATGCGCGCCACAGGTGCAAATACTTCAGTATAGTCTACCCCGTGCTGTTGAGTATACCCCTTCGCCACAAGCCTAGCCTTGTATTTGTCAACTTCTCCATTTTCATTAAATTTAGTCTTATAAATCCATTTTACCCCAACCTTCTTTCCTCCCTCAGGTAACTCCATCAATTCCCAAGTGCCATTTTTGTTTATTGCTTCCATTTCCAGATCCATGGCTTGTCTCCATTTCTCACTCTTCAAGGCATCTTCAAAGTGAATAGGATCAGTAGCTGCAAATATGGCCAAATAAGCTTCACTATCTTCTTCAGAAAGACCTTCTCCTGTTGCATAGTCTCTCATCCAGACTGGTGGTCTCCTATTCCTCCCTTCATGTGGGCTGGAAGAGCTTGCTGCAGTCAAAGAATCAGTTAAAGAATCAGAGGAAAAATTCTCCTCTTCTGCTTCTATATCATCTTCAAGATCAGATTCACTCCCCTCTTCATTTTCATTAAACATAGTTGCTTCCTCCTCATGATCACCCCATTCCAAATCGCACTTAATGGATTCTTCATAGGGCTTATCCCAATCCCAGTTCTTGTCTTCTTCAAATACAACATCCCTACTTATTATGATCCTTTGTGAAGTTGGATCATAGAGTCTGTAAGCCTTTGACTCTTCACTAACTCCCAGCAAAACACAACTCAAGCTCTTATCATCCAGCTTAGTTCTTTTACTGTCAGGCACATGAACATGAGAGATACATCCAAATACTCTAAAATGACTAACTGAAGGCTTGACTCCACTCCAGGCTTCTTCTGGAGTCTTATTTTTTACTGCAAATGTTGGACTTCGATTCAATACATGCACCGTCCAATTAACTGCTTCAGGCCAGAAACTCTTTGGAATTTTCTTTTCGGAAATCATACTACGAACCATATTCATAATAGTTCTATTTTTCCGTTCCGCAACTCCGTTCTGCTGTGGTGTGTATGCAGCTGTCAATTGTCTTCGTATACCATTTACATCACAAAAATTGGTGAACTCTTGTGATGTAAACTCTCCTCCTCGATTAGTACGTAAGGCTCTAATAAGCGAGTTTGTTTCCTTTTCAACATGAGTCTTAAAATTGATAAAAACAGCAAAGGCTTCTGATTTCTCTTTTAAAAAATAAACCCATGTTTTTCTACTAAAGTCATCAGTAAAAGTAATCAGATACCGTTTCTTGCTGTTGGAGATGGGTGTGATCGGTCCACAAATGTCAGCATGCACCAATTGAAGAATTTGTGAAGCTCGCCAGGTGCTCTTCCTTGGAAACGAGTGCCTTTGTTGCTTACCCACCAGGCAATCCTTACAGAGTTTCAGAGGAGATTTAAGTTGTGGTAAACCATTCACCATGTTCTTCTGTTGGAGAGTCTTTAAGCCCTTAAAGCTCAAATGTCCATATCTACAGTGCCAAAGGTGCCCCATATCTTCGGTGATTGTAGCGAAACAAGTAGATGCTATAGGCTGAGATATAGCATGCAGTATGAACAGTCGATTCGAAGACATATGGGTCTCCATGATTAAGCCTTTCTCAGGATGAAACACCTTACACTTTTTATTTTGATGCAGAATGGTAAGCCCCTTTTCTTGCAGTTGCCCAATACTCAGTAAGTTGGTTGTCAGCTCCGGCACATAGAACACTCCTGTGATAATCTGTGCTATTCCATTTATTTGCAGCCGTACATTACCTTTTCCCATTACAACCATGCTGGAATTGTTGCCCAGCTTCACTGAATCTCTGTAACTTTCATCAAGATCTGAGAAGTATTCTTTCTTCCCACACATATGATTACTACACCCCGAATCAAGGAACCACCTATCTTCTCCATTGCCCTTATGCATATCCACATAAGCCATGAGCAGCATCTCTTCTTGAGTCTCTGCATAGTTGGCCTCCTTCTCCTTTGCTTGACATTCCCATTGAAAATGTCCTAGCTTGTGACAATTATAACACTCCACTGTGGACTTGTCGAAGCGTTGTCTGCCTCGTCCCCTTCCTCTTCCTCTAAAGCTTCCACGACCACGACCCCTTCCGCCAGATTGTTCTTGATGAGTAATCTGCAAAGTGTGTTCTTCTACAACATGAGAACTCATGCGTTGTTCATGCACAAGCAGGCTGCTTTGCAACTCATCAATGGTTAAGGTGTCTGTATCCTTGGACTCCTCAATGGAACACACAACATAATCAAACTTGGGCGTCATGGATCTCAAAATCTTTTCAACCACAGCAACATCTCCCTTGTCCTCACCATTTACTTTCATTTTGTTGGCTATGGTAAGAGTCCGAGCAAAATACTCATTCACAGATTCTCCTTCCTTCATGTGAAGAATTTCAAATTCTTTCCGGAGAGCTTGTAAGTGTGCACGCTTTACTCGTGTCGAGCCTTGATATTTCTGCTTCAAAGAATCCCATATGCTCTTCGCCGTATCCTTGTTAAGGATTGTCTCCAAGACAGAACGATCTAATGCTTGAAATAGATAATTCTTTGCTTTCAAATCTTTCAACTTCTGATCGTCAATGCTCTTCTTCTGGGAATCTGTGAGAACAACTCCTTCTGCTGCTGCAGGAATCCCATTCTCCACCAAGCCCCAGTACTCTTTTGAACGCAAAAAGTTTTCCATGAGCATCGCCCAATGATCATAGTGCCCATCAAACTTCGGAAGTGCTGGCTGGACAAATGAACTCTCTGTTGTCATACTTCAATGACTACACACGTAGAAGACTGCTGCTTCTAGTTTTAATCAGGCCCCGTGATGGAGCTCTGATACCAAATGTTAGAATTCAGAAAAACCTTGTGGAAAGATAAAGAAAATTGGGAGAAATCACACTGTTTATTGAAAGATAAACTTGGCTAATATATAGCCTAACAGAATAAGCTGGAAAACAGAAAAGCAACCCACGTCTAACAAATTCCTAATAACGTGGTATGACTAAGTCAAATAAATAACAATCCCTTAATAACAGATGCATTTTCACTGAGTGGTAACAACCCACTAAAACAACCTAACATCTAGAATAACAAATCCTAACAAAAATCACCCTTGCCAGCAATCGCAATTGCCACCGATTGAACTGCAAAGGTTTGGGAAACCCTCTCACAGCTCCCACCTATTGATATCATTGTTCAAATTTCAATATAGGGTAGTATGCTAGTCGCAAGAAAAAACTGTTACACTTCCAGAAGTTTAAGTTCTTAAAGTTATTGTTTTTACTTTCGAAATTTCAACTTTCAGAGGCATAACTTTTTTTGCTTAAAGAAGTTTAAACTTTTTCGCTTTTGGATATTCAAATCACAGAAGTGAAAAATTGTTTTGCTTTTTGAAAGTTTAACTTTCGGAAGTTTATATTCTTTTTTCTTCCTGAATTTTACGTTTCAAAAAGTGTAATTCGCAATAAAAATATTACACACTTTCAAAAGTTTAAGTTTCCAAAGATTTTTTTACTTTCAACATTCCTACTCCGGAAGTGTAAATGTTTTTGCTTCTGAAAGTGTAAAAATTTCCGCTTCTATTTTCTTAAAAATCACACTCCATCTTTTTTTTATCAATCTTCCCCTCCTCAATCCATATGTTCTCAGCCCTTACCACTTAAGTTATCATTTGAGACCATAATCCATCTTTATTAGAACTATTATTGAGTTTCTTTTCGTTAAATATTTCGTCCAAAACACCTTTTTAAAACCTTTTTAAAAATAAATAAAAAATAAAAACTATTAGTAGTAAAAGTGAAAGCAAAAGCCCACGTGCAGTGGTGCGGGTAGGAGAGAGACAACCACAGATCCAAAATGCAACAATAATAGTCATGTAAGTACCCAACACATTTGTTAACTGTTATTTGTCTCCTCTTCTACCTCAACCATTCCAACCAAGCTCCCACATTCTCTTGCCATTAGTATCCCCTTCATTTGTGTCTCAGACCCCACCCACAACAAGGTAATGTTGTTAAGATCATTTTAATGCAATGTGTGAAACTCAAAAACCAACAACCTTTTGAAATTTCATTTGTCCAATGCTTTTACCAACCATTTGAATCACTAGATTTAATCTTTGCTTTGGTCACTTTTGTTTTTTGAATTACAATTATTATTGTTATATGAGAAGGCTGATTTCGTCACTTGTGAGTATTTTTGTTTTAATTTTAAGGTCCTACAATGGCTGGAATAACATTACTTCTAGATCTATGGAGGAAACAAAACCAAAGCTTTAACACAGCACAAACATATCAATCTTCTTGGTTTGTTTCTGCATCTGCCACTGTTGCCTCATTTGCTGCTGGAGCCTCTTTTGCCTCAAGGGACTTCTTTGGGTATGATCCTTCACCAAATTTTCCTTGCATAATTTTCTCTCCATGAGTAATATCAACATTTTACAATTACTATTTTGTTCAATTTGATCTGGATGGTAAAACATATATAGAATGATGACCCTTGAACACACATAATCACCATTCGAATTTTGTAACCTTTATTTTTCTAATTAAACCAAATTTATTTCTAACATTAGAAACTTCTCAAAAATTCCCAAGTCTTGTTTTCATCTTCAAACTTGAGGGACTTAGTGAAAAATATATCTGCAACTATTTCCACTTCTTTCTCATTAATGCATTCTTCTTAATCTTCAACACACACTTGACTTCAATTGCTTCATAATCCTTAGAAAAATCTTATAACTCCAAACTGTCATTCTTTTCAAATTATTTGTAATTTTAGTTTCATCATTCAACTCTTGAATGCTTCTAATTTTTCTTGGCTCTTTGCATGAACTCCTTCCACTAGATGATGCTTCGCGAATTGAAGAAGTTGGTGAAGGCGGTGGAGTAGAAAACTCCTTTGCCGCTACAACCTCTTGATCATTTTCTTCAAAATAGTCATCTTCTTTCTCCATATTCAAAACTTCATCCTTTATGCTAGCTTTCAAGCATTTTGCTTCAATGGTCCTTCAATGGTTTCAATTCTCAAAGTAAACATTCTATTCTTTGACATAAAAGACTTAGCAATCAAATTAGAATTTTGATCTCTAAGCCACAAGCAACAACCTTTCATGTGAATCTTATAGCCCTTCTCAACAAGTTGTCACAAACTCAAAATGTTACTTTTTAATTTAGGAACATAATAAACATCCTTCATCAATCTATGAGTACCATCTTTCAAATAAATTAAAATGATACCTTTCCCTTGGATTTGCACCTTGGAAGAATCACCAAAGGAAACATTTCCTTTCACCTTCTCATCGAGCTCCACAAATTTCTCCTTGTAGCCACACATGTGATTGCTTGCTCCATCGTCAAGATACCATAAGCACCCATCATTATTCTCACCATTATTAAGTGCTAGCAACAATGTTGGATCTTCATCTTCTTCTTTTTCGCCAACAAGATTGGCTCTTTCTTCAACATTTTCTCTACACTCCCAAGAAAAGTGACCATATTTGTGGCAATTAAAACACTCAAACATTAGATTTATCATACCTTCTTCCATATGTTCTACCAAAATTACCTCTAAATGGTTGATGTCTCCTATCACCACCAACAAAATTGTCACGATCTTCTCTTCCTCCTCTTCCTTGGCTTTGTCCATATCCTCTTCCACGACCACGCCATCTTTGTCTGCTTTCCCTTTCATTTTCTTTCAAAGAAGCTTTGGAAATAAGGACATGCTCCAAAAGGCTCATCATCTTTCCTTATGAACCTTTCTTCATATGCTTGAAGTGAGCTTATCAACTGGTCCACCGTCAAAGAGTCTAAATCATTTGGCTCTTCAATTGCACAAACCACATAATCAAATTTGTGATTAACGAGCGAAGGATCTTCTCTACAACATGAACATCTTCTACATTTTCTCCATAACACTTCATTTGGTTCACAACCACCATCACTCTATTGCCAAAATCCGATATAGACTTGGACTCTTTCATGCGCTCCACGTAGAGTCTGTAGACGCACTTTCTTCACCTTGTCGGCACCTTCAAGAGATATCTTTAAAATCTCCCAAGCTTCTTGGTAGGTGGATGCATTAGACACCATCTCGAACATGTATTCATCTAAACCTTGATAGGTGAAAGTAAGTGCTTGTTGATCCTTCTTCCTCATTTTCAATAAATTTTCATTCTCATTTGGTGGCAATATAGTCTCATTTTCAGGTTGGACATAACATTTCTCCACAACCTCCCAAGCATCTTGAGAACCTAACAACGCCTTCATGCGGCGACACCAATTATCATAATTCTCTTTGGTAAGACGAAGGAATCGGAACATACTTAAGGCATTGCTTGCCATCTCTCAACTCACCAAGTGTTTCTCTCCACTCTCAGAACCTAAGTTCTAATACACTTTGTTGAAAAATAAAATATGGAGAAAAGAGAATTCTATTATTTGCCACACTTTGGTTTTTCAATTATAATAGACTAAGGAAAGACAACTACATAATTACCTAATTAAAAATACTAAATAAACATAAAGCTAGATGTAGTGGTTACAAAACATAGAATGATGGCCCTTGATCACATACAATGACCATTCAAATTTTGTAACCTTTATTTTTGTAATTAAACGAAATTTATTTCTAACAATGTGGTCGTGCAATGTTGTTATGAGAACTTAAAACCGCAAGGATGTATATAAATTTTTTTCCCCAAGATGTCTTACTTCTAGATTTTACTTACACAGCATACTCTCAATGGACACTAACAATCAAAAACTTAAAATATTATTAAAATAACTTTAGCATAACTTTTTATGTATTTATAATAATTATTTTAATGAATCTTAAGCTTTTAATTGGTTGTTTCTCAGATATTAGTGCTGATGCAAGAAATGCTTCTTACTTCTTTGGTTAACAGAGTTTATATTGACATTCTTGACAAAACTCCAGTTTCAGGACACCAGTTGCTTATTGTGATGCTGGAGCTGCAATTCCTGAAGATTACATTCCCAGCATGCCAAGTGTACCTGGGAAATATTTTTATCATGATTCTCAAAAATATAGTACATTAAAGAACTACAACGTTGAACTTAAACCACTGTTATCTGTTTTTGAATTGAACTCTCTTTCAATCATTACATTGAGGTCATTCTTGATGTTCTATCTGCCTCTTTTGGAGCCTCATGCAAAGATGGAACAAGATGATGATGACTTTTTACAAGACAATGAAGACGAGCTTCGTCTCAATCTGGCTGGTCCCTTCAAAAAGTCACTGATTCAAATCATCCGTGAGGTGAGTCTTAGTGATCCCTTTCATTCATTTGAAAATTTGAATCCGTTAGAGATAGCTCTGAACTCTGGTTAGTTTTCATTCCTGAGTGAAACTTTCTGTTAGTAATCCAGTAATCATGATATTGTTTCTTGAAAATTGTGTCAAGAAATTATTAAAATGACCAAGTCATAAAAGTATTTGTTCCACAATCCGCCCTCTAGTTTTAATGATTGGAAATATTTTTACAATTGATTCTAAAATCAAAAAGCTTCCGTGAGTAGTTTCTGAGTGATATGATTGACACGCTATTATTCTATAACGAGTCTTAAATTGTTCCTTTTTCTATTTTTATCTAACTGTTAATTTGGAAGTTTGCTCATAAGCTCATTTGTTTCTAACTTATGACAGGTTACAGTTGTGACAACTAGACGCATTTTAGAAAGAGTTACTGTCCATTATGCTTCAAGAAGAATGGCATGGAAACTACTTAAAGGTGCACTTTACCCCCCAAATGGTTTCTAATACAAACATCAAATTTTCATTTTTACAAGTCTTATATGCATAATGCATTCAATTAATTATGTATCCCTTGAAACAGATGTTACTAAATCCGCAGCTCGCAAGGCTGGAAGGAAAATGCCTACTTTAGTTTACTTCTTCTCTGTGAGCAAAACAACTTTCAGAGGTCGAAGAAACTAATCAATTTTATGTTTATTGCAAAGATGGTTGAGACTTTGGCTTAAACTATAATATGATAATTAATGTTTGTGCACAGGGCACATGCTTGGAGTAACAGCATCATGGGTTGTGCAAGTTGGCATCAGATTATGTCAATTCTTCACATCCATGTCAAAGAATGATGTAGGTGATATGAACAAAGATGAGAGAACAAGACTTCTTAGGCAGAAGATTTTCATAGCAACAGTTAGGTGCCATGCATCTCTGATTTTTGCTTCTATTGGAGGAGGGATTGGAGCCACACTTTTTCGCCCTGCAACTGGCCAGTGGATTGGTAAGAATATGAACATTGCATACTAACATTGATCAGTGTTGTTAATGGCAGATAACAGACTACGGCGAAGAGCCAAAAATCCGCCATATTTAACAAATAATGATGGTAGATGAAGGATTATGACGGGGTATCGGCCATGGTGGTGAGCCAAAAATCTTCCATGAGATTTTGCCATGGCTGTTATTTAATAACACTGACGTTGACACATTGTCATTATTATTCGAATTGCTTTGGTTGAATCTTGCAAAGATAATTGAATTTTAATTTTTTTTATGGTTTTCAATTTTTGAGTTGCTTGTTTTTCAGGTTGTGCTATTGGTGATTTGGCTGGTCCAGTTATTGTGGCAGTTTGTGCTGAAAGAGTTTTTCATGTGAACTTTTAGTGTTGTTTATGTTTTCTTACAAATACCTTTCAAACAAGACTGATATGTCAGGAAATTTTATAGCATTTTCTTGCTATTTCTGGTTAAATCACATCCAGCAATTTGTTACCATAATAAGGAGTCTGTAACATGTTTCTGCAACCAAACTTGGTGACAACTGGGCACCACCGAGGCTTTCGTTTGGATGGAGAAAAAGCCACTGTAAAATGAGAATGGCAGCGGTGGTGGTGATGGATTGGGCTACCACTTGCATAATGGCTAACAAGTAGCTCGTGTGTAATGCACGAGTATTTTTTTTTAATATTTAATTTACAATGTTTTTTTAGTTAATGTTATAAAACTAATAAATATATGACATATGTTTACATTTTTAAACATACATAAGATCATATGATATATTGAAGTAAATAAATTACTCAATTGATAAAACCAAAGTAGACACAATAACTATTATTAAAATTGTTCATCTAAACGGTACTTTCCTTGTCTTCAGAATTGACAATATCCTGATCAAAAGTAAGTAGCAAGCACTGAGGACAATTCACAATCGATAGAGCTGTAGACGGTACTTTCCTTGTCTTCAGATAATACTTCTCTAGACGGTACTTTCCTTGTCTTCAGACGATACTTCTCTAGACGATACTTTCTTTGTCTTCAGACCTTGTCTTCAAACGATACTTCTCTAGACGGTACTTTCCTTGTCTTCAGACGAAACTTCTCTAGAGTAAACAGGGCTGCTGAGTAGACGATAGGGATAATTCTGCCTTTTACTTCGTAGAGCCGACGATACAACTATTTCAGCCTTCTATTTTATTGAGCAGACGATAGAGATATTTGTTGAGAAGACGATAGAGCTATAGACCATACTTGAGATATGACTTTGACGCTGTAATCTCTTGCTTTTTCTTTAGACGATAATTCTATCTGAGTAGTAGACGATACTTCTCTAGACGACACTTTCCTTGTCTTCTGACGATACTGATCTAGACGGTACTTTCCTTGTCTTCAGACGATACTTCTCAAGAGTAGACAGTGCTGCCGAGTAACAATAGAGATAATTCTGCCTTTTATTTCGTCTAGCAGACGATAGAGCTATTTCAGCCTTCTATTTTGTTGAGTAAACGATAGAGAAATTTGTTAAGCAGACAATAGAGCTGTAGACCATACTTGAGATATGACTTTGACGCTGTAGTCTCTTGATTTTCCTTTAGACGATACTTCTCTAGACGTTACTTTCCTTGTCTTCAGGCGATACTTCTCTAGACTGTACTTTCTTGTCTTCAGATGATACTTCTCTAGAGTAGATAGTGCTGCCGAGTAGATGATAGTGATAATTCCTCCTTTTATTTCGTCGAGCATGCGATAGAGCTATTTCAGCCTTCTATTTTGTTGAGCAGACGATAGAGATATTTGTTGAGCAGATGATAGAGCTGTAGAGCATATTTGAGATATGACTTTGACGCTGTAGTCTCTTCCTTTTCCTTTAGACGATACTTCTCTAGACGGTACTTTCCTTGGTGATTTTATTTTAGGGAGATATTTGCACATTTAACGGATAAATCTACATGTTGACAAAATCTTACTTTAAAATATGCTAGTTAGTAGCAATAGAAAATTAATGATAAAACCGTAAATAAATAAATGTGAATTGAATATAATTGGTAACATTATCAAACAATAATTATAGAAGACTGATTTAATCATAAATTACATGATTTAAATTTGTAATAGATAATTATTTGAATTCCTTGATCATCGCAAATCATGATTTAAATTCGGAAATTCCTTAATCATCGCAAATCATGATTTAAATTTGAAAAATTGATTTCATAGAGGGAGAAATTGTTGAGTTAATAAAAAGACATGTGTCAAAGAGTCTTTTGTTTTTAAGAGTAGCTTAGGTTTGAGATTGAAGACTCACAATTAGTAGATACAGTATTAGATTAGTGCTATATTAAAAAAAGAAGTATATTTCTTTTGAAATTTGAAAAATTAAATTATTATTACTAATATTTAAATATAAAAAATGTCTATGTACAATATCATTTTATGATGTTTTTTTTTTCTAAAGCAAAAGTTTATTAAATTTAAAGGTTGTTGGGAAACAAGTCCCTCTCGGCAAAAGGCACAATGCAACGCCAGCGCGAAAAAACGCAAATAAGCAAGCAAAGACCAACAAAAAGAGGCAAAGTATGAAAAGCAAACAATGCATTAGCACCTACCAGAAGAAAAAAAACAAGGAAAAGGCGTATAAAAGCAAAACGCGCAACCCAATAGCAAATCATTAAGGCCAGAATGCATCCGTCGCCTCAACAATTTATACAAAATATTGATAATACATAGACAAATTCAACCAAATAGGATTCTATCTGCCACATCACACCAAAAATCGTTAGGAACGAAAAACCACCTCTTCGTGGCCTAAAAACTTTAGAATACTTGTTGTTTGGTAAAAACTAAAGATTCTCCATAAGGCCAACCAAGAAAATTTCTCCATGGCCAAACAACCTGCAATGATATGCTTACAGAAGGTGAGCTCTAACTATTTTTCCAGTGTCATCATTATCTTCATCATCTTCTTTCACAGTGCATCAATCTTAGAAAATCAACCTCACAAAAATGAGAAAGAGTATGCAGATGCAAGTGCAAGGATCTCTCCATGCATAGAATAAATCTCCCTCCTCGAAAAACAATAATTGACGGATAAAAAAACATTTTATGATAGTAGCAATATAGATAGTGCTTATTAAAGAGCCATTCTAACTTTTTCATTAGAAAAACAGAAAGAAGGAATATTCCCTTTCAGGGTGCTTAAGAGCACGAGAGGAGAATTTCCATTTCAAGGGTCAAGTGTTAATGATCGTGATATGATATCCTTGACCCTCCTACGTTATATTCTTCTCCAAGGCTAAAGGGCCTCTTCATGATTACCAAAGGTCGCTTGTGAATGTTTTAATTATTAAAATTTGAATATATAATAATGATTGAAAAAATTACCAAAACCCCCCAAAATCTCACACACACTAACACCATCATTTAACAAGAACCGTTATGAAAGAAACATATTAGAAAATTAACTAAACTGTAGAAAGAAAACAAGATAACAAACAAAATTAATAGCTACCTAAAAAACCCTATGTTTATTAATTCAATGTTACTAGTCTGTTTGGACCCTGTATTTGTGCGCATGTGTGCGTTTGTTCCCTGTACTTGCGCGCACATTTGTGTTTGGTCTTTGTTGGAAAAAATGCAGCGATAAGAAACCAGATTGGGAAGCTTGGGGGATTTACGACATGATCATGCTTTCTACCTATGAAATCCTTTATCACCTCGATCTTCTGTTCGGCTTCGCTGGCTTCTGGTCCACCGCCATCAATGGGTTCATATTCCCAACAGGCATGTTGAGCCCTACCCTATTGGGTGTGGTCAACATTCTTGGCCTTCCTTCCATCGGGGAAGATTTTTTCCTTTCAGCACACGACTACTCAGGCGAACCGAGGGACCTCGGTATCCATTTTGACAGAAAGCTTAGTCAATACCCCGCTTTCCTGCAACGGAACACACGAACTCAAGGGGAAGTAACTAAAGAGGAGCATAGCTCCTTTCTCATATATTGGCTATGCAAGTACTTCATCAATACTACTTCCGCTACCATCACAACCGAAAAAACTCACTTTGTCTCGGCTATCAAATTCGGAGAATGATTCGCCTTGGCTCTGCACTTCTTGACCCTGTTTTATCGGGACATGTTCAAGCTCTTGCAGGTCATCCAAGATTGGGAAACTTAGCATCACAGGTTGTGGGTGGACCATTCTAGTTCCTGCACATGTGGATCTTGTTGTACTTTCCTCATTTTCACCAGAACCAATCGGCCAATTTGTGGGGTACTCGTGTCTTCGGGAATTGCCTAGCCCAACTCGATGTTAAGCTGAAATCATCAGTCTTCAACGTGGCTCACTACCTTCTGAGCGTGAACTTCTCAGACCCATGCCAGTACTTTCCCCATCCTGAGGGGACACACCCATTTGGCCCTAAGGCAACTCCAAAGAAATCAAGGTCGGTCGTGTGCTGAGCTGGAGTAGCATCCTCACTGTTTGGCTATTATTCTTGAGCATTAAACCAATGTCCAGGAGTAACTATTGTGCTGCCGAGTTGTATGCTCCCAACTTCTTCGCTCGGAAATTTGGTTCAGCGCAAGGCATCCCTGTCCTTGCCACTCTTCTAATGCCTTTCCTCCCAAATTTCGAGGTGTTATTAAGCTCGACCAGGGACTTCACCTTCAACAGGATGTCGTGGCCAAAATGGATGCTTACCACCACAAGACGTTCTTCTTCCTTCCTGACGTAGTACCTCCCTTTGTGAAATTGTGGTCAGTGGCTACTACTTTCCTCTTTCTTAATGATCGTAGCCTCATATTAGGGAAGCCTTCCCAGAATCACCCTGACTATGAAGGCCCTACGTTGAAAAGCTCAAAGAAACCCAAGAAGACCCCATCGATCACACCAGGTACGTGCAGTTCCTTTTCTCTCTTCCCTTTAATCTTTTCTTCTTGTCTTATGACTGTCCTTTGTCACAGAGCCTGTCGATCCTCCCATCACCGATGTTGACACTCTAGCGGAAATTGCCGAGGGAGTTTCAGCTGGGGTGCTTGATAAGTGTCAAACGTTCATAGTTTTAACATTGTTTTTAGGCACTTATTATGAGTTTTAATTGTTAAAACCCCCAAGAAATGTATGTTTTGCAAAGGAATGAGTAATTTCTATTAATTATGGGTTAGAAGGCACATTCTTGATGTTTAATGAAGATTTCAGTTCTAATCCCAACTTTTTGATGCAGAAATCTTGAAGCAGCCTGAGCAAAATTGCAATATCTCATTCGTTAACCGTTGGATTTAGCTAAAATTTGAGTATGTGGTTCCTAACTCATGGAACTTCAATATGAACGGTTGGATCTTGATTTGGAGACGTTTTCGGGGCGCTAAGCGCCGTTACAAGCCGCTGAGCGGCCAACAGGGCGGCTAAGCGCCCAGACAGGATGGCTTAGCGCCCAGAGGAGGAAACAGGGGGGCTAAGCGCCCCATTAAAGGGCTCAGCGCCCAGAAACATGGAAGAGGGCGCTCAGCGCCGCAGCCCACCCCAAATCCTATAAAACGTGATTTTGTGCCTATTTGGGGTATTCTTTCAACCCTAGTCTCCTCCAAACACCCCTTGGACGTGAGAGAGCTCTAATTTGAGAAGGAAAAGAGGATTTTCATCAACGGATGCTTGGATTCTTCATCGTCTCCTAATTCCTAATTGATTCTCCTTGTAAGCAAGCTAGTTTCCATTCTATGGATAACTAAGCTCTCTTTTAGTTGGATTTAGGCGTAGTATTTCATCTTGATAGGATTCTATTTATTTCTTTGTTACTTTCTATTTTTAATTTCAATTAAACAATTTTGTTCTTATTGCTTATGATTGCTTGATCACCTTTCATCTGATTTGGGATTAATTCTGTATGTGGAAGCTACCGTTTTAATCTGACATAAATTGTTTAATCTAGGAGAAGCTAATTTGCTAGGAATAGCGTTAGATCACCTAGTTCCTTAACGCCTGCATATTTACAATTGTTTTGATTAATTGCCTGTGGAAGCGGTAATTAGGAAAGTAATTGAATCAACTTCTCATACTAGGAATAGGTGAGTTAGTTAAGAACTGGCGGGAATAAATTAAAGATTTTAAGTGATTGTAATCAAGAATAAATAAATCCTAGATAGTGAAATATGAAACCATAATCCAACTGTTTTCCCAATCTGTTATTCTCTCAATCGTTTCTTTCTTATTTTCTTGCTCTTAAGTACAAGTCTCTCCAAACAAACAACTCTTATTTCTTTATTGCTTAACTTCTTAATTAAAGAAAGGCATTCAAACACATTTGCTCTTTGTGGATCGATAACACCCTTACTATACTGCAATTGAATCTTAAAAGAGGTTTGAGCGCAGCTTAAGTATTGGTTTTTATTAAAAGAAGTGAAAACCCTTTTAACAGTGCTACAGAAAAATTACAGCAGACCTATGAAACATCAGCTCGTCCGACAACCATTCTAGCCTCCATGAAGTCTTTCAATGAGTCTTCTAAGAAACGTCCTGCCGCTGATAAACCCCAATCTCCAAAGGTAAGCCAATTCAGTTACCTACTTATTTCTTCGACTCCTATCTGCTTCTTATTAATTCTTACTTTGGTTGTTAGCAGTCCAAGAAAAAGAAGACGATTGGGGAGAGTTTGACTACTGGCGTTGATGGCTCTGATTTGTCCCCTGGGGCCTTCAAACGAAGCCGAGGTGACTGGGCTATATCTCCCATGCGCCTCAGATCCCCAGAACCAGCGCTAATAAGCCCAGTTTCTGAAAGAAGAACGCCATCTCCTCCGCCACCGCCAAGTGCGACCACTCCGCTACCGTGATCTGGTGCACTACTACTTCTCCGAGGAGCTCCCTGAGACTCCCGCCGAGAGGCGAGTACTAGAAAGCTTGCTCAGAAAGCTAGCTCGGAGCTCTTCTCCTGACATTTCTCAAGAAGAGCGGGACTTCTATGATGGTCTCCTTAGTGAGCTTCAATGCTTATCTACTGATATGGACCTTAGCAAAGTGGTACGGGATCGCAACCAGCAGGAGCTTGACAACGTAGTCACCTGGTGGGCCCAGCTAGATTCAAATCATCAGAATAAAGCCTAGATGAACCAGCGACAAGACTCTGTACAGGCAGAACAGGATCGGGTTGCTGCTCGCCTATCGGTGCTTTTTGGCAAATTGTCTCGTATCAACGCAGAGATTGCATTACTTCAGAATGAGAAAACTTCCATGCGGCTCCAGGGTTACAAAAACTCTATGAAGAAGGCCATGCTCACCTTCTGTATGAAGGCAGCGGAACTGGACATAGCTTTGGTGGAACAACGCAGACCCTCCTTGGAACAGAGCATCGTCGAGGCGGACATCAATCTTGCAGAGGCGGTGAAGGTATAGGAAAAGCTCAAATAGAGGGTTACCACTCGGTTTCCCATGTGAGGATTTCAAACTCGGTTGAACTTGTGAACCTTTTTTATTGTGGCTAGATGGACAGCCTGTGTCATCATCCATGGACAAGATTTCCTTTGCTTTCAATAATCCTCCCATAAAGAAGGATAGTAATTTTTGAGATTCTTTGCGTTTATATTTCTGTCGAACTCGTTTCCGTTTATATCTACTAGCCGATAGGCCTTTTCTGGGATCACTTGACTAACAATATAAGGGTCTTTCCAATTCGACGTCCATTTTCCAAGAATCGGTTCTTTAACTCCCAAAAGAAATACTATTTGCTCTTTTTAGTAAGGTTCTGAAGCAACTCCAAAATGTGGAATGTTTGAAGTTTCAGAAGCAGTACGAGGTATTTTAAGGGTTATGATTATCTGATCATTTAAGATTTCAAAGTTGTTTCATTAATTCTTCATTCCATTTTTTTTTTCATTTTACTTAGTTTTTAAAACTCAACATATTATTATTGTTAAACAGGTGACGCTAACAAAAGGTTCATTGGTGGATCTTCCTGCATTTGAAATGCTAGCTCATCTTGAGCTAGGAAAATTTACTAGTAAAATTCTTTTGTCATTTGAATTGGAAGAATTGGGATCTCTACATGTGTTTTAAATTTTAAGTGTGTATATGGATTTGTTTCATTGTAGGATTTCTTTACTTATTTTGATTATATTAGGTGTATTAAAATCTCAAAGAATTGATATGTTGGTTTTGGATTAGTATGGTCTATGTCTATGTTGTTCAAGTTTTGTTTACTTATTTTAAGTCTAGATTATATTAAGCGAATTTTAGTCGTATAAAATTTCATTATGAATATGTTGTTTTTGGTTATTAAGTGAATTTTAGTTTTAGTACAGTGTTTTATTGATAAAGGAAAACTAAAAAAAAAAATTCATAAAGGACATATTACCATGGTTATTTTCTTAACCGTGGTAAAATGAAATTCATATTACCACAATTCAGAAATGAACTGTTGTAACAGAACACCCATGTTACCACAGTTCTAGTTTGACCGCGGTTACAGAGTACCTATATTACCACAGTTTCGGCTGAATCGTGGTAATAGAACAAATGTATTACCACGTTTTCGTGCTATGAACCGCTATAAAGGAGCACAAATTACCATGGTTCCAGTTGAACCATGGTAATTGATCTATTACCTCGCCTCGCTAGACCACGGTTCAATCGTGGTAATAGGTGTCGCGGAACGGTGGTAAAAGGTCATTTCTGTAGTAGTGCTTCGGGCAAATACTAGAAGATGAAGAAGTGAAGAATCTAAGATCCATCAACAACGTGTCAACATCTACCCAGATGAATTTGGCAATAAGAGATCTTAGAAGTAAGAGCATTCAATGTCAAATAAGCTCTCAGATGTAAATACTCTCAGAAGGTTGCAAATCAATACAAATATATGCATCCTTCTTATGAGTATGATATGTGCTTTAACCGTAAGATGTAGGAGGAGTCTTTGATAATACTCATAAGCCTGGAGAGGCTTATACAAGAATACTCAATAGGAAGAGTCTTGTGAATGCTGGTTAAGCCTGGAGAGGCTTGTATAAGAATACTCAGTATGAGGAGTCCTTGATAATACTCGTAATCCTGGAGATGCTTGGACAAGAATACTCGATAGGAGAAGTCCTTGATAATACTTGTAAAAGGATGAGTCCCACGAATACTTGATGATATTATTGGAGATCATGGTAGAAGACCAAAAGCTAAATGTAGCCCGCGTGGGGTGAACCAAGATAAATTCTGAGTGTGCATCTCATCTAAACCTTCTAACAATCGTGCCTACAACATATATCTGCTGCACCATCGTCTAATGAAATGTTAGAAGGAAACTTTGAATCAGAATGATTAAAAGTTGTCAACCAAACAAAGAGTTTTTACAGACACAATTTAACTCCCCTTATTGTGTCATTGTGGTTACCTTCAATTACTTAGTTTTATTTTAATATTTAAATTTTTACCTCAATATATGATTGATAATTAATATTCTAACTTTTAATTAATAAAAAATAAAAAATTATAAGAAACTGAAAAAGTTAATAATTAATAGTTAATATAATTAATAACATAAAATAGTCATCAATAACTTATTACAATTCTTACTAAGATAAAGCTTAAGAGAATTTTGCTCATAAATTATACCCGTGCATGGCACAATTTTTTCATTATATTTTATAAGCATAATCTTTTTAAATCACGTATCAATTATTATATTTAAAATGTATATATATATATATAGGACTAAATATAATGACATCAAATGTAATTATTTTAATATATTTTAATAAAAAAAATTCTTCATGACATCTTATGCAGATATACATTGTAAAAAACTTAACTAATTATAGTGTATATATATATATATATATATATATATAAAATGTATTTACAATTATTTTCTAAAATAACACAAAACAACATTATAGTTAATATTGAAAAACATATATAATCATTTAATATTTTTAAAATATTTTCTAAAATAAATATTTATAAAAGAAATTTAAGCATTGACTAATTTCAATATTTAATATATTTATTTATATAAAAGATATTACATTATATAATTTTATTTTTTTCGCCACTTGAGGTCGATAATTAATATTTTAACTGTTATTTATATTTAACTTCTTAGTTTTGTTTGGTTTTTCAATGTATCCTCACTGCCGACAACCATGAAACTAATCTTTCGACCAAAAATTTCGTTAAGTGGGTAGGTTTCTCCCAACAAATGTCTCTCTCAACATTAGCTTTTTAGTTATATGTGTAAGAATTTTACGATTAATATATAAATAATAATGAAAATGATAAGTCACTAATGCATAACTCAAGTCAATTTTATTATATATATATATATAGATATATCTATATTTTTTTATATATCTCACTTCTTATCACATCACATTATATATCACATTAATTATTTATCTCTCTATTTTCATTTCTCATTATTTGTATGAAGCTCGATTTCTCTACCTAACATTTTGCAATTAAAAAGGAAAAACAATATATTTCTCTCTCAAACCTTTCTTTCGTTTTCAGTAAAAACATAGTGTTAGTTCTTGTCATTTATTGATTATTTCATGATCCTTTTGTTTCATGCAACCCAATTCTCCAATAGGGGTGGTGATAATTTTAACTATATATATTAGGTACTCGCTTTACATCTTGCTTTCGGTTCACTTGCCTATCAGATCTCTTCGTCTTTCTCATGACAGTTACACTTCCATGAATATAAATAGTGAATGTTAAGCCCATTTCCCTTTCCACCACTATATAAGACCCCGAATCCCCAAAACCACTTCCATTCCATTCCTTTCTTCCTTGTCCTAATTTATTTACATAATTTGTATTAATTCCAGAGCTGGCAAACACAGAGTTACAGACATGCCTAGAGGAAGAGGAGCGCAACGAGAGAGTGGTCACAGAGTTATACAAAGCCTTAACCACCAGAGAAACCGAAAAATCACTGCAGGGGCTGGTGGCTCCGGACTTGGAGTGGTGGTTCCATGGTCCAGTGTGCCATCGCCACCACTTGGTTCCGTGGCTCACCGGCTCCTCACCATCACCACCGTCATCGAAGGCTTTGGTTCCTGATCACGTGGTGGGGTTTGGACCGGTGGTCGTTGCTGAAGGGTACGACGAGGACAACTTGATGTGGTGGGTGCACGCTTGGAGCGTCAATGCTGATGGGGTCATCACTCAGGTTAGGGAGTATGTCAACACTTCAGTGACAGTGACTCGGCTAGGGATGGCGGTGGCACCGCCACCATCACAGGTGGAGGTGGAGGTGGTGGTGAATGCTTCTAAGTGTGAGAGCATTTGGCAGAGCACGCTTTGTGATGAATCCGTGCCTGGACTTATTCTGGCAATCTAGCCCTGTTAGGAAAATTGTTTGCCTTTTAGAGAGTGGTGTTGCATTTAGTAATTTGTGTGCGTTTTCGTTCAAAAAGAGCGAGTGTGCTTGCGCTTGTGCTTGTGGCGTTTAAATCGTTATGTCATGTTCATGTTCAGTTTGGGTGGTTGAGTGGTTGGTTAAATAAATTTGAAAAATAATATATTTATATGACAAAGTTAAATATACCCTCTCTTACCCTCTCAGCATAGCAGGCAACTTTTTTTTTTTATAATTTTTTTATAATAATATCTTTATTTATCTTGATATATTATTTAATTCATCTCGTGTACAAAAGAGTGTATGTGTTCTATCTACTTGAATTTCTATTTCTTCATCTAAATTTTCTACAAATTTTTCAATTATTATAATTTTAATATTCTTATTAAAGTACAATTGCCAAATTAATATTATTTCTTCTTCATAATTACTAGGGTCTATATACTTAAATTTCATTACTCTATCCTAAATTTGGAGTTTTTAATATTAATTCTTTATAATCTTTTTTGAATGTTTTTATAATATTTAACACAAATTGACTTTTCATAGTATTTTTATTCTTATATTTTTCTTCCTCTTTATTTAATTTTTCAATTTTTCTTCTATAATACCTATTTTGTTCATTTATTAAATGCATCTTGGATTATCTGCTCTGATACCAATTATTTAAGTGGGGGTATTCTTAATCCTCCTCAGGAAAGTATAGATTTTAATTCTTCAATTTGTTTATTAATTTTCTTAATTCCTCTTCGGTATTGTCTCTCATAATTATTAGAGGTGGTTTTAGAATATTTTCTTCATAGTACTCTATTTCTAAACTATTTTTCCATTTCTCAGCTATCTGATTTTTTCTTAGTTTATAATATTTTTCAACTTCATCAAATAACTCACATATATGTATATAACCATTGATTTTAAATTCTATTGAATGATGAGAATTACTTAAGGCATAACTTATACTATATGCCAAGATAAATATTTTATCACATTTGTTTATTAAATCTTGTCTTTTGAACCGATAACATAAGCTTAAAATTTCATTTATATTTTTTGTTTTAATAGGTACTCCTAAGTTAGGATATATGCTAAATTTTAACTTGGTATATGCTAGATTTCCATCTACCATTCCTAATATAGCATCTCTTTGTTCTCTTATTCTATTATCCATTAATGCTAATTTTATAGGACTATTTATTCCTTCAAAAAAAGTACTTTTAATTAAAACTTGTTCCGCTCCTATGTGAATATAGTTAATCTTTTTTCTGTCTTCTTCTTTCTTTATACTCCGTATTTTTCATTGATATGTTTGGCAGTTACTATTTGCAAGTTGTGTCTTTCATCTGTTTCACTAACATCTATAGTTATTTCTTGCAATGTTTTTTCCCAAATAGATAATATTTTTGAGGCTATTTTTCTTTTTAAGTAATTCTTTTAAGTTTTTCTTTTCTTTTTTTATATTATCTCATTCAGAAAGATCTATTTCTTGTTTTTGAATTTGTTTGAATTTTTTTTCTTATCTATTAAAAACTCTACACAAATGTTTGAACTATCTATAGTAATATCTTGTTCAAAAGTGTGTTCAATGCTACTCATAGTTTTAGTTTTGAGAGTATACCTGGAATTCCTGAAATTTCTTAGGCTTGTTGAAGAGGGTCCACGACGTCTTCCGCTTCTGGGCTACTTCAAGAAGAACTTCTTTATAAGTTTTCTGCTTGGATAGTGAAGGTACTATTTGTGGTGTATGATTTTCTAGTGTAGAGATTCTAGTGTACTAAAGAAATCACTCATAAAATATTTGGAAAAAACAGATTTATTTCATTGATTAAACAAGAACCCAAATGAGTTCTTAGATACTCAACCTTACAAGGAAGGGAGAAAGCATAAAAGCTTCTACGAGAGGGTTATACAAATTCACCCTGCCTCTCCAAACACTTTGCCTAGCTATTTATAATGGGTTGGAGGCTTAACTAATGACCTCTATGCCCTTACATTATTTTTTCCTGACTTCTATACCCTTACATTATTTCGTCACTACTTACGTTTGACAACTACCTCACTCTTCAATGATTTCTGGTGAGCTGTTGCTGCTCTCTTGGCATCTTCTGCACATGTGATCCTCTACTATTATGAGTCTTTCGCAGAGCTCCATCTTTATTTCTTCAGAGTAATCAATGCCTGTAAATTCATAGTATTGCGCCTCCCATGCAACCAATAGTTTATACTCCTTTTCAGAGATTCCTTTATTGGTTCCAGATGTGATAATGATGTCTGGGTTTTTGTAATTCATCTTGATTCTTGAGTCTTTGTTTATCTCTCTCATTTTCCCAAATATAGAGATTAATTGATGTGCTTTTATTACTTTCAACAGACTTAGTACACTTCCTGGTCTTGCATCTGCTACTGGATAATTATCGTTGGAGATTTCAAGCTTAATGAAATACTTGTGCTTTACATACTTTTCTTCAATAGAATTCACCATAACTCCCAAAAAATTTAATATAAACATCTCGAGGGTTATTAGTGTTGTTTTTGAACATATTTTTTCTCCACAATGTTGTCGCAAACTTAATTCCTTCAGGAAAATTAGTTAATTCTTGCATGTCTGGTGATGGATATATGGTTTCAACCATTCCATACAGGAATGCTTTCCAATTCCATAGTAGATTTACACCTAGTATTATGTTTATTTTATATCTAAAATGTGTCCTGTTTGTTCCAAGAATATAATTCTTTCATCATTTCTATATATTCTTCCTTATATGGCTCAATTTGTCTCTTTAATTCTTCTCTCATTTTTGGTAATCTGTGAGAGAAAAGTTTAATGGAATCGGCCTTTCTTTCGTATGTGAATCTCAAGTTTATCCTTTTTCCTGCTTTGCCAACAAGTCTTCTACGTCTTTCCTGCTTTTGCATTTCTAGAAAGCCACATTTTCTTGTCCTTTGCATAATGGTTGAGCTTCTACCCAATTTTCATCAATGCCTTGGTTTGGACCATTGAGAATCACATGATATTTGTCTTCATATGCCTGTTGTTTTGCTTCTATGAATTATGTGGGAAGTTGCATGTTAGTTTCTTCTTTCTTCTCCGGTTCTGTAATCACATTATCTTTGGCTCACTACAACAAATTTGTCATGTTACCATGGTTTCGGACAGCATGTTACCACGGTTAAACCGCGGTAACATACGTCGAAGTAATAAATAAATTACCCCGGTTCAAGGCGGAACCGTGGTAACATCGCAACTCTGTTACCCCCGTTGAAGATGCAACCGTGGTAACATTGCAGCTCTGTTACCGCGTTTGAAGGCTTAACCGAGGTAACATTGCATCTCTTTTACCACAGTTCCTTTACCAACCGTGGTAACATGTCTTCTTATTACCTTGGTTCAGTGTTGAACCGTGGTAATATATCTAATTTTTTTTTTTTTTTGGTTTTCTTATGTTCACTCTCACCTTAACTAATTGTACGTGCAAATAAAATACAGTCAATGCCAAAATATATAATACCAAATTAACTAAAACATAGTATACAGACAGCTATAAATACCAAATTACCAAATAAACTATATATCGTTACAATTCAATGCCAAAACACAATTCAATAGTAGGAAACTATCCCAATATCTCGTTACAATTCAATGCCAAAACATAGTTCAGCAGTAGGAAATTCTATCCGAATATCTGGTTACAATTCAATGCCAAAACAGTTAGGCAAAAGAAGAAGTCAATCTAAAATAGTTTAGCAAAAGAACAAGTTAAAGCAAAAACAGTTCAGCAGAAGAACAACTCAATATCAACTGTGCACAACAAAAGAAAAACTCAATGAAAATAAAATAAAATAAAGGCAGGCAGTAGATCTTAGCAATTGGTTCATAACATCTTCTACTGGAAATGGGTGCTCCTACTTGTGCTCCCACCTGCTTCTGATACATCGCCTTCAATGTATCTCCTAGCCCGGAATTATTCTTAGCATGCGTAATATATTGCTAAGCCATTCCGTATGGACATAATATACTGCTAAGCCATTCCAAACAATTTCTGGCATTATATTGTTTCCAAAAAACATAACAATGAATAAATATAGAAGGAGATTATTGGGGATTAACTATAAGAAAAATTATATTCATTAAAGAAAAATTGTACATCCAAATTTAACAAAAAAAAAAGTACAATTGCTGAGGATTAAAAGGTATAAAAAATCAGGCTACAGGATTGGAGGCAATCGATTCCATTGAGTCATCCGAAGAAGAGTCATCCGAGTCTCCGGAGGGTTCGTCCAGTAGTGGCTCACCAATGTCAATACCCCTTGACTAGAGGAATTCTACTCCGATCACCTGACAAGCCATCTCCTGTAAAGGGTTCCAAGCTAGTAATGGCAACCCATTTGGACCCCCTAAGGAGTTTTGTTACGAGGAAACCATAGGGGATCCCTTGCTGATTGTCAACCAGAGCAGAAACAAGGTGATTGTAGACGATGTCTACAACATTAAAACGCTCATTATTCAGGACCATGTACATTATATATAGGTCGTGGTCAAGCACGTCTCCCAAACGATCAAGTCTATCCATGGTACTCCTCCCAGAGATGGAGCTGCTCTAAAAAGAGCTAATCAGGTCATTCGGGAACGGTGTAATTCTATTCATCATGATCTTCGAGATAAGTTTATCAATGACATTACACAAACTCACCGGCCTGAGTTCCTTAAAGGATATAAGATTATCAACCTTTCAAACAAAAATAATCAATGTTTCTACAACTGTCGAGTCAAACCACCCATTTTCAAATGCATCATGAGCAAAGGAAAACATTGTATCCCAAACAACCTACAAGTATCTCTTATAGAAACCAACTTTGAACCATCAAGGCAAGCGAATTTAAAAGAGCCAAACTGCCTTATGAAAATGAAGACATTTTCCTTAGAGACGGGTCTAATCAAGTCAACAATACCCTGGAAAATGAGATAAATGGAGGGTATGAATACAAGCTGGGTCAACCTTCTCAGAGTAGCAAACATATCCTAATAGAAGTTTTGAGCCTCGTCTTTTAGTCTGTCACCATCTGTGCACCAAGTTCAATCAGATAAATCCAACCCCTGGATACGGTTCTTCCTCTGCAGATGACTGTGTGAGCATGGAGAAAAGCTGTGTTACAATCTCCATACTTGTCCCTTTTTTTTCGGGACTTCTAGAACCACAAAATCTCCTCCCGAACTAAGATCTCATCATATTCCTTTCTCAGACCCTGAAACCTATAGTTTAAAGCATCTGAGTCAACCTGCTCCGGCCAACTGCCTTTGATGCTCCACTATCTTAGAAGCATCCAACTGCTTCCTCTTGAAAATATTACCAAACATCTCTCTATTAAATATAGAGAATCCTTCCTAACATGGCTCAAAGCTGAGGTGAAGCTGGGTACTCCCCTCCTCCAAGCCTCCTAGACAACTGTGGGATAAAGAGGATGTTCCACCTGAGCTACTTCAAATATGAAAAGCTTATTACACAACCCCTCCCTCTTCGGTCAACACCTAAGAAGAAAATGAGTGTGTTCAAAATGTCTTCGAGCCAGCACCTCCATGTTCCCATCCGGAAAGCCAAGCCGCCTGTCCAAATTAGAAAAATTCCTATCCAACTTCATGTGCAAAAGAGTACTCCCTCAAGCATGTCTATACCACCTATAAGTAAGCCCAAAAGAGTCTAGATCTATCAATCCACAC
Organism: Acmispon strigosus; assembly: GCA_030819835.1. NCBI lineage: Eukaryota > Viridiplantae > Streptophyta > Magnoliopsida > Fabales > Fabaceae > Acmispon > Acmispon strigosus. The sequence continues at coordinate 37,829,466 of JAUAMA010000007.1, forward strand.
GACTCATAGTTATAGGCAATGATTCGTGTACACCTAAACGATACAGACACATCTGGACACCCTTTTTTTCTCTGTATCTCTTTTTTCAATTACATCACATCATATATCACACTTGTCACTTATCTCTCCTCTCTTCCTATCTCTCTTAAGTGATCTACACTATCAATCTTTATTCCATAGTTATCAATGAAAAGTACGAGCTCATATATGAGAAAAAACTCCTCCCCTCCGATCGAGACTTACAACAATATCATTAAAGCCCATGATAAGATCCCAAGGCCCCTGGACCATAGTAGCATTGTTGAGAACCGTATAGCCCAAGGATATTGAGTCACGTAGGGAGGCCCATTCACATATGTAAATCGTGAATATGTAAATCAATCCATTTAAGCGTGAATTTATATGGCCACGAAGAAAGGCCCATTCACATACCCCCAAACTACAATTAGAAAGGTCCTAAATTTTTTTTTGAGGGAATAGAAAGGAAGGGGAGTGGAGGGATTTTAATGAAGGGGAGAGGAAGGGAGGGAGAGAGATTTTAATACTTATTATGTTTGGTTCATAGGAGGGGAGGGGAAATAACTCTTTTTTTTTGTTCATGAGAGGGGAGAAGTTTTATAATTAAATTACTTTTGTACCCTTTATAAATTTACTTGTATTTTAAACATGTTTGCATTTAACTAGAACCGGAGAACGAAATAGACAAAATTTACTTGTCTACATTCAAGATCATCAACTAGATGGTGGATTTGATGCCATTGTTCTAAATTGCCATTGTTAACATACTCATATATCAACAACATGAATTAACAGGGCTTTATTAAGTATCGATCAATTATCGAAACCAGTAATCAGAGTACTGGTTTTTTATTTTTATTTTTCTATTAATCATTTTCAGTTGCTATAACCTCCAATAAATTGGTTTTATGTTGCATAGTATTAAATTGATCATACTACCGTAATAAGAGAACCCACTACTGTAACAAGAATGAAAATCAAGCAAATGAAGAAGAAAAAAATAGTAAAGAAGAAGAATGACAAGCCCGATAGAAACAGGAGTTCTTTGTAGCAGATCTCGCACAATGCAAATTGCGAAAAAGAGTATTCAAGAGTCTATAATTAGGTACTAGATATGAAGGGCATTTTAGTCATGAAAGTTATTTTCTCCCCCAATATTAGAGGAGAGCTAAAATTGAGTTAGAAGGGGACTTAGTCCCCTCCATTTCCCTCCCCTCCACTCTCAAAAGTTGAACCAAATAAGAAAACAATTTTTAAACCTCTCCCCTTCCCTCTTCTCCCCTCAGCTCCCCTCCAACCAAACAGTACCTTAGCAAAATTTTAATCCCAGCTGTACAAAATTTTTCTCTCCTGTTTTTCTAAATTGGAGTTGTCTAAATCACTTAAGATCTGCTTTAGATAAACACATCTTAATTTAGGTGGCTCAATAATATTTTAACACATATATAATTCATTTTACATGTCAAAATATTATTAGGCTATTATTTTTTTATCCAATATTTACCTTTCAGTCCTTTCAATTTTAAATTTTCTTTCTGTATTTATAATTAAAGTGGCCCGAAAAAAAACATCATCAAAAGAAACGAGATATATATTGTATAGATTATTTAACGTGATGCTGTGAATTTTACAACCTTTCGGCATAATAAGCACTAATAAAAACATAATCCATATGCATCAGATTGAAGGTTATTATCACTGCACACCATGATTCATACGGCAAGCACAAGATCTGGTAAGGAACCTTGAACCCGAACCCAATTCATGCTCCTCCACAAGCGAGCCTCATCACCATCCTCAGAAACACGAAGCACCACAGTGAGCAAAGTATTGAAGTACTCACGCAGTTGAGCAATGATCCCGTCCTTCACCCTCCACACGTGCACCCAGTACTCCCCCACCCCTTCCCACCCTTCAACGATCACACGGTCACCACCAACGGCCCTGATCCTCCGAGGCCTGAACTTGAACCCCTTCTGCGTTGACTGATCCCCAGTCAGCACCTTCATCATGTGGTGGCTATGAGGGGGCCCGTGGTACCACCATTCCAGCTCTGTCCCTACCAGCTTCCCAACCTTCTCCATCTCACCGCTCCCTAATGCCTTGTACACCCTTTTCACCATCTTCCGGTTAAGGTTTTCCTGCTCTGAAGGCGACAGGGCCACCACGGAGATTTCCTCCGCCTTGACCTCGCCGGGGTTGATCTTCATGGTGGAACAATGGCTGCCCAAGCTGTAAATAGAGGCTTAAGCTATATATAGGCTCGTACCTCAATGTGTTGCAGAGAAACATCCATCTTGTCTTTTTTTTTTCTTGGGAATAAACAAATCTTAGGTAGTTTTGTTTTTTAATCTTTTTAATTAAAACTGAGTTATAAATATAATGTAATAAAATGATGACATATATTTAAAATTTATTTATACAATTAATATCAGTTTTTATGCGTAGATCCAGTGTTTTTTTTTTTCCATCAAATCGATATACATCTTTTTTATAGGCAATTCAATTGATATAAATATACGAGTTTAGCGATAGTTTTTAACTGCGACTAAACGCGCAGGGTAAAGAAAACACATTTTGCGGAGGTTTCAAAACACCGCAAAGTAAACATGCGATTTTGCAGCGGTTTGTGTAGTATTTTCAAACTGTCAGAAAAGTGTTATGAAAAAAATAAAGCGTGTAGTGGAGGTTTTAAAACCCCGCAAAATAAAAATGCAATTTTGTGGCGGTGCATAAATTGCCAGAAATGTTTTAATTTCTTATTTTGGATGTTGCTCCGCCACAAATTTTTTGTGAGCCGCGTATCCACCGCTGTAACTGCTGAGGGCGGTGACTAATTCTTTTACCACGGCTGCTCGCATTAACTGGTAAATGACTAGTTACAAGATGTGTTTCATTCCTATGGATAATGATCGAACCTCTAACCCCATAGTTAAGGGACAAAGTGAGCTAACTACTATAACACACTTAATGGTTTTACCGCCACAATTTGTGTGTGAAGATAACTGGTTGAGAGGAGCAGTATGTTCAGTAATCATGATTGTTTTAATACATATTAATAAATTTGTATGAACTATATGTATTGTATAGAAAGTGACCTGGTGGCGTTTAAGCGATTGTGATGGTTAATTTGAAGTTTGTATTTTAAGTATAAACCATAACTGCGACTGTGTATAGAATATTCCAATAGGCTAGAGCATTCGGGGTCGGGATACTGTGTATAAGATATAAAAATATGCAAATGCAGGCGTGGATGTTGCAAAATGAGTTAAGGAATATGCCAAATACAAGCATGGTGTGATTCCTAACTCCAAAGAAGACAACATTGCTAGTATATACATACGGCAGCTAATAGGGACGTGCAGATTTAGATCTTGTGAAATTTTTCCCACATGGTTTACCTATGAGAGTTTTGTGTCTATCTCTTCCTAAACATTTAATGAAGAGAGATATAAACATAAAATTCTCAGATAATAACACATGAGATAAATTTCAAATCCGAAGGGACACACATTATAACTTGTGGGGGCAATTGCACCCACTAACATATATTTACTTACATATATACATCTAATAAACGAAAGGGATAACCCAAGCAATATATTGCCCCCACTACATGTTGTCTTTCCTTGTCGCTTTCTTTTTTGTTCAAACGTATATGCAGTGTGTAGGTAGGCACCACGAGAGAGAACTCACCAAATATTAGTATTATTATAAGCCTATTCTATATATTGTCTTTTAAAGCATTAAATTGGTAGCTTTCTATGGTGTTTAATCAATTTGTTTTCATACGGCTCATATTGTGGATTTGGATCTAAGTTGATAATTATAAGGTTTTCTTGGCCAATGTAATACAATATTAATTTAGGTGTGTTTAAGTAAATAACTTAATCAAGAGCTTATTGTAATAAGCGTTTATGCAAATGTTTGAGTTTATTTTCATAAGTTTTTATTGGAAATGAAACACCATTTAATATTTTCTAATATGAAAAATCAGAGAGAAATTCATATACTTTTTCCGTCCCAAATTATAAGGCCATTTAGAGACAAACTTGGTGTCCCAAATTATAAGACTCCTTATAAATTTCAGAAAAAAATAATCAGTTTTTCCTTTTTTACCCCTTGCATTTATTATATTTTCAATTCCAAAACTTTAATTATTACCTCTACTAATTACTTCTCTTTCATGTTTCCCAACCAACCTTTGACATATCCAATACTAACATAGGGGCATATATGGAAGATTTGTACAAAAAATAACAAAACCAAGATATTAATTAGCTTATTACATGTTTTTTTAATAAGCGTGATTGTCTGAAAATGTCATTTTAATTTGGGACGGAGGGAGTATTATGTATCATTTGTAAGATAATAAATTTATATATATTGCTCCTACAACTTAAAATTTAAGGATCCATCTATTAAAGATTTCTATGATGCAATAAAGAATCATGTACTATTTTTATTTTTTTTTAGACATCTAAACATATAAAAAAAAGTAATTTATGTAATATGTGATTTGATGTAACAAAAAGAAAGAGTTAGAGAGAAAAATGGACGTATAGAGGTTTATTACTGTTTTGTGTAAAACGAATCGGAGTTGTTTTATGGTGTCGTTGGCGGCTAAGAGAATGGGCTTTGAATATTTAACCAATCAATAATGATGATTGATAGTCAATTTTTATTTTTTTAGTTTTTACTATCAAGATAATTATTACAATGACAAGTGTTCCGATAGCATTTGCTAGGAGATTCTACCCACTTAACGTGATTTCCGAGTCTCGATGGATTAATTTCATGACTGTCGGCTGTGAGGATACCTTGGGAAGTCAAAAAAAGATGGGGAGACCACATCCCAGTACCACTCACAAATAACAGGTTATCGACAGTAAGCGACCCCAACTCTAGCGTCTTGGATGCCATTCGAGTGACTTATACCAAATACAACAAATGGGAAAAGGACTACAGGAAAGATAGCCTGACCAATAATGCAGTCCACACCTAAGAATCTCATCCCATTCCATCATGACACAACTACACATCAAGGTTTTAGTAACATTTTCTTGGCTATATTTATAAAAATGTCACCTAATGTCTGGTTAGTAACATTAATATATAAAATGTTGCCTAGTGTCCGCATTGTAAGACCTTGAATAAATTAAATAATTATTTAATTAGTCAATGCAAACCTAGGGATACTTGCAGGCAAGAGTTAAGGTCAAGAGCCTTTTAGATCATTAATGACTACCTTAGCTGGGATGCACGAGCATTAAATGCAGAAGTTAAAGCTCAAGGCAGAAAGCCTTGAAGAGCCAGACGATGACAACCTCCGCCATTGAAGATGCATTAAATGCATGGCAAAATGCATTCAATGCTGAAACAGAGTTGCAGAAGTATCCGTTACTCACAATGGAGGAGAAATTCAAACGGAACTATTTTCAAATCTTTAGCAAGCTCACATTAATCGTCCTATTGAAGATATAAATAGAGGACTTCACATCAAATTCAAATTGGCGACTTTCACACGATCAAAGCTTTCTAAACTTCCTAAGTTCGTCTTCAATCTTATTTACTAAGCCAGAAACTCAACAACCTCAAGTTATTTCTTACCTGAGTTAAGTCGTGAACTAGTGTGAAGCTTTCACAGAGGGTTACTCCCATTCTCATTCACACAAACCTTTCAGAGAACCAATGTGTTTATTTTCTCTGTAATCTGTTCTTCATATTTCTACCCACTCCTATCGAAGAGACTTTGTAGAAACCAAACTTTCTTGAAAAAGAACTGGGAGAAGTCCTGTCTAATACTTGTAAAGGAGAAGTCCTGTTAGAATACTTATAAATGAGTAGTCCTCAGAATACTGGGAGAAAACCTGAAGAATACTTGTACTATTTTGTGAAAATAGTGAAAATCTTGGTGAAGCCAAGGACTGAATGTAGCCCTGTCAATTAAGGGGGTGAACCAGGATAAATATCTTGTGTGTTTTACTTTTCAGTCTTAGATTAAATTCCACTGCACTCACTAACAAATATCTTTCAAAATTATGATTGTTATTTTTTGAAAAAGATTTGAAAAATCACACACACAATTCAAACCCCTCATTTATTGTGTGTTTTTGTCACTATCAAAAGGATCACCAGGTAAAGGGGTGTTCTTCCCTCAATCTTCATCCTTACAGCTCATGGGTTTTTGTGATGCAGATTGGGGAGGATGCAAGGACATAAGGAGACCTGTTAGTGGCTATTGCTTCTTCCTTAGTGCCTCACCACTTTGCTGGAAAGCAAAGAAACAATCAACTGTATCATGATCGTCTTCTGAAGCAGAATATCGAGCACTAACAAGTGCAACTTGTGAGCTTCAATGGTTAGCTTTCTTGTTCAAAGATTTAGGGATACAAGGGATGAAGCAACCTTTCTTTGTTGTGACAATAGTCGTGCTCTTCACATTGTGGCCAATCCAGTTTTTCACAAAAGGACAAAGCATTTGGAAATAGATTGCCATATAGTTCGCCATAAAGTCCAGGAAGGATTAATGAAGTTACTACCACTTGCAACAGAACATCAAACTGCGGATTTATTCACCAAAGCTTTGTTATCGAGCCGTTTTCATGCTTCCAAGATCAACATGCTTGAAGATTTTTCACCATCTTCATCTTGAGGGGGCCTATTAACTATCACGTGATAATTATCTTTCTGTTATTCTGTTATTAGTTGTTAATAAGCTTTTATTATTTGTAGTTAGTAGTTAACAGCTTCTGTTAGTAGGTTAGAACTATGGTTAAAGAAGTTTTAACTAGAGTTAGTGTATGTTAGTTAGTTTCTACCAGAAGCTTATAAATACATTGTATTGCTTACTGGGTTAGTTAATGAAAATTAGTTTTCTTCATTCAATTCAATTCTACTTCTTCTTCATGTGTGAGATTTCCCACACTTTTAATTGTTGTGCATCATACTAGACCCTAGATTTCCTTTGATATTTAATTTAAGAATATTTTATTGATAATGTTATTTATTAACATGATTATTTATTATTGTCTAACATGTTATAAGATATTCCTGTTATTATTTATAAGTACATAAAAGGAATTGTTTCTTTTTTTACACGGCTAAATTAAATAAGCTTCAAAATAACAATTGATTTTACTTTTTCGGCGAAGATGAGAGTAAATTTCATGAAAATGGTGAGTGTCAATTTCATAAAGCATAAATCAAGGAATTATGTGGGAAAAGTTAATAATGTTTGATGAACACTAGACAATTAAATAGAAAATAAAAGTGATGGGTTAGTGAATGAGATAGAGAAAAAATTGCGTATATGTGAAATGTGATTATTGCTGGTAATTTGTGAATCTGGATTGGAAGAAAATGCATTGAAGCACAGTTTTTCTATGTACTGGCAATAATGCATGTAGCTTTTTCCAAGGCTGTCCTCTTCTAGAACAACCATCCACCCTTCTCATACCCGGCACATGTGTTATGCTTCTAGATTAATTAGTGGAATTGCAATTAATTTGCATAGCAACTTGGATCTCCTTAACTGCCCTCTCAATCTTATCAAAAAAGGAAAAATCAAATGTTGTACCTTCCCAAATAACCTATGAAAATATCTTTTTTCTCCTTTAAAAAATGTTACCATATATTTTCTATATTCCACTTTATCCGCCATAGTAAAATTTAATAAATTGGTAGATAATTGAACTCTTTAAACATTTAGTGCAAGGTTTAATCATTGGACATATGTATGGAGAAACATTTATTGTGGGAGGCCTACCACTCAGTGTGATAAAAAAAAAGTAAAATTTGATACAATATTAAGAAATAAAATTCATTTTTTATTAAAATAAATCAATATTTATTTTATTTTCTATTTTTAACATTTTGTATAAAAACCGTAAAACGTACACAACTCACATAATATCCTGAACAGCTGAATTTCAAGTGTTGTCTAGGGTGAAATACGATTTAAGTAGTGCACCATGCACTGCCATCTGCTGGCCAATGATATCGCGCTAAGTGTCTATGTGAGAAACTGGAAACTGGTTGTAAAGGTTATTTAATTTTTATAATTTATTACGATTTCAATTTGTAATTACCATCAAGCCCAATTTAATGTCTTTCTCCTCATTTCTCGGACTTTTTTTAGTGAATGAAGGGGTAAAAATGTTATTGACTAATTATTATTATTTTTAATTTTCTAAAAATCAGGTAAAATCTTATTGCAGCAGGTCATTTAAAGTGGTGCACAGTGCACCACTTAGGGTACAATTACACAGCCACCGGCATTTCATTTCAACCGCATAAATATAAGAATATAAGACGCGCATGGCAGTTAGAGGGTTGTAGTTTCACAAAAATAGAAAAAGAAAAACCAACACATCAAATAAATAACAATAACAAGAAAAGAAAAATATCTCAGTTGTATTTACTATTCATATTCAGCCGCCATCCAGTCAAACCCATATGCTCTGACCCAAATAAAAGTTTCTTTTATATTTTTCAAAAAGGGAAAAAACTTATTCACACCTCAAATCCATCTTTGAGAAAAAAGTATTTTGTATCCTTTCCATCAAGTTGTACATGACAATTGGATTTTATTTAAAAAATAATAAGAATTATAATTTATTGCTGAACTCAAAATATTATAAACATGATAGAAAAACAGAAACTAGATGAAATAGATATAAAGAATTTGGGATTTGGATCCTGATTTGACGTGATAATGTCACTAAACATTGCGTTTATATTTCTCTTCATAAATATTAAAAGGTCTGACACATTTAATACATTATAAGAGAGAAATTGACATAAAACATTCACATAAAAGAATCACATGAAAGAATTCATGTTCAAAGAATTTGATATAAATTTTATCCTAAAAATAAAAGAGAAGAAAATTAGAAATATAAGAGGTTGTCCAATCACCCACTAGAGTGTCACTCTAGCAACATTTCATTTCATATTCTATTTTTAACTTTTATCTTTTTTATTGGTTAAAATCCATGTAAATCCTAATAAATTGAGAGCGGTCTCGTATAATTTAATGGACTCTTACATAAATTTTGACTAATAAAAAAAAGTGTTGGAAAAAAGTATAAAGAGAGTGTTGCTACCAATTCTCTATCCTAAATTATATTAATTCACTTAAACCAAGTGCATTGACGTAGTGTTTCGCATTTTATTCTTTAAATAAGTGAATGAGAGTTTGATTCTTAATTTTATAAAGGGGTTGGCTAAATGACCCCATGATTAATTGGGGTCATTCAACCCCATGTCCACATGGACTAATAAGATTGTGTTATTTATTTTATTTATTTTCACATTATTTTTTAATTTTAATTATGGGACAATCTTATTGGTCCATATGAGCATGGGGTTAAATAACCCCAATTAATTATGGGGTTATTTAGCCAACCCCTTTTATAAATAGAAAAACTGATTGGTCAGCACTTTACCACTTAATGCAATGACGTGAAACGACTAATTAATATTTTTTTTGTTACAGAGAAAAAACCACGACCGATTAATCTCATGAACATCAACTCATCAAATCTTAGTTAACAAGAAATGTTGCCCATTGTGGTTAAATCATCTGGCAAGTGGCAACTAAGAAAAGAAATGATTAAAAATGATATGCAATAGAAAATAACAACAATTACAAATATACACTTTCTTCATGTACCTTCCCAGAAATCTTCTCATTCTTTGTTCAACACGTAACCATCTTCTTCTTCTCCTCCTCCTTTCTTCTTCACCCTCATCCTTTCATGCTATTAATCCAAGCCCTTCCATTCTATACTCCTCTCTCTGTCTCTCTATAGCTTCTTCTTCTTCTGGTAGCTTCAATTATACTACTCTGCATCCTCTTATTTCGTCAACTTGATGACCACTTCCTTCTCTGACCGCCGCACTTCTCCCGCCGACCACAACCTCGGAGGCTCCGAAACGCCTCAGCTGTTGTCGGATTCATCTGGCTCTGGTGCGCCCAAATTCAAGTCCACACCTCCTCCATCTCTCCCTCTCTCTCCTCACCCATTTCCCATTTCACCTTCTTACTTTTCACTCCCTCATGGGATGAGTTTTGCTGAGCTTCTTGATTCCCCTGTTCTCCTCAACTCTTCTCACGTAAGTCCCACATCGAGATCCTTGAATAAAGCAAAGTTGAATAGAACAGAATATTGAAACTTCTTTTTGGCAAATTGACCAGCTGAAACTTGAGTTGACTTATTTTTTTTTATTGGTTTTTGTTAAGATGTTAAACAAAAAGTGAACTATTTTGAACATTGTTCTGTATTGATATGTTTTTGGCAGGTATGCCCTTGTTGTATTCTTATTTTTGCCATTTTCTATTGCATTTCATAACTTTGTGTTGTTTTAACCTGATTAAAGGGGATGTCTTTTTGTGAATTTGTGAATTCAGATTTTGCCATCTCCAACAACTGGAACATTTGGCTTCAATTGGAAGACCAATTCAGGGGAAAACAATCTGAATAATGTCAAGGAAGAAGACAAAAGCTTCTCAAGTTTCTCCTTACAAACCCAACGACCACAGCCTCAGGTAATTTCAATTCTAGGCCTTTTCTCTTGTTGGTTCACAGAATAAGTTCAATTCTCTGACATGTTTCAACCTTTTAACAGCATGATTTTGGTTCTGGAATGAGTGTGGGGATGGTGAAAACTGAAGCTTCCTCTTCTTCAATGCTGAGTTATAACATTAACAACAACAATTACCACCCACAACCACAAGTTCAGACCTTGAGCAGAAGATCAGATGATGGGTACAACTGGAGGAAATATGGGCAAAAGCAAGTGAAAGGAAGTGAGAATCCAAGAAGCTACTACAAATGCACATACCCAAGATGCCCAACAAAGAAAAAAGTTGAGAGGGCTACTTTAGATGGACACATTACTGAGATTGTTTACAAAGGCAATCATAACCATCCCAGGCCTCAGGCTCCTCCTAAGAGAAACTCATTGCCTAACTCAGATCATGTCAACACTGAATTACAAGATGCCACTCATGGCAGTGGACACAATGATTCAGTTGCCACCCCTGAAAACTCATCAATATCAATGGGAGGTGATGATTTTGAACAGAGTTCTATGAGTAAATCAGGAGGAGAGGAGCTTGATGAAGATGAACCTCATGCCAAAAAATGGTGAGCTTTTTGTTTCTTTATGAGATCACTGACATATCAATATCATAAAAAATGGCAAACCTAACTGCCTAAAGCTTTTGATATATGCGAGGTCCATAAAGGGGTCGGATCCACTTTGTGAATCTAATATAGGCAGTTTTACCTTAGTTTTTTACAAGAAGATGATTACACAGCTCGAACCTGTGATCACAAATTTACATAACAACAACCTTACTATTGTGCCGTGACTCGCCCGAGTAACGTACCAATATCATAGTTTCCTTTTCCTAATAAACAGTATGTGACCTTCGTAAATCTTTTCCATTTCATTCCTTGGTTAATTTTTCCATCAATGTTCCAGGAGAATGGAGGGTGAAAATGAGGGCATATCAGCAGCCGGAAGCAGAACAGTGAAAGAATCCAGAGTTGTGGTTCAGACAACCAGTGACATTGATATTCTTGATGATGGATACAGATGGAGGAAATATGGGCAGAAAGTAGTAAAGGGAAATCCAAATCCAAGGTAAAAAGCACTATTTTTTCCTTTAACTTGCCAAGCTCATTGTGCAACTCATGGTTATGTTTGGATATCGGTTGACACGAGTGTAAATAATGTTAGTATGTACTTTTAGACAAAAGGTGGAACACTTGGTGTGTGTTTGCATAAATAATAGGTGAATATAAATAGGTGTTTACACAATCCAACTCTTCACATATATTGGCTTTTATGCCTTAAATTATGCGCGAATGTACAAATTTCATTACCTTATTCAAATATATTAAATTTGAAAGTGGTTCTACTTTTAAGTGAATAACTAGGGAGTTACATTTGTTAAATGTGCTTTGGAGTGCATTGGAACTAGGGAAAGTGACATTGTATAACCCAAGAAAATAACATATTTGTAGACACTTTTTGTTGAAATAGCAAGTTGGCACTTGAAAAAAAAGTGCATTAGAAATGTATATTAATCAAACACTAAAACTAGTTTGAGAATTCCATCTTAGATTTTCAGTTTTCATTTTTTAATGCTAGTAATAGTAGACAATCATGACACTCCTTGACTGCTGAAATGTGGTATGCACACATCATAAATGCATGACAGTTACACTTTAATTTGTTGGAATTCCATTATATGCATGTATATGCAATCTGCTTTGCTTTGTCTTAATTTTCCTGGTCAAATTTGGCAACCCTTGTTTGTGTGCATGGGACATAAATCTTCTATGCCATGTGAACTCTAAGAAATAAACAGTTTCCCTATACAGTCTTGTCTTACAATAGTGTGTTGAAATTGTGACTGGTATAGGAGTTACTACAAGTGCACAAACCCAGGATGTCCAGTGAGGAAGCACGTGGAGCGAGCCTCACATGATCTAAGGGCAGTGATCACAACCTATGAGGGGAAGCACAACCATGAAGTGCCTCCACCACGTGGCGGCGGTGGTAGCCATTCGATTAATAGACCAGTGCCAATTACCAATACCACAAACATTAACACAACAACAAGTACTGTAGCCTCTGCTATGGCTCAATACACTAATAACAGTTCCATCAACAATTCTGTTCAAGGTCTTAAACCACCATTACCAGAAGGGCAAGCATTTTTCACTCATGAGATGCTGCAGAGCCCGGGAAGCTTTTGTGGGAATGCAATAGAGTCTTATTACATGAACATGAATCAGCAATCTGGCGATGTTTTTGCTTCTCGAGCGAAGGAGGAGCCAGTAGATGACTCGTTTTTTGAATCTTTGCTATGTTAATAGAAATATTATTTTTTTGCATAGTTTTGGAAGGGGTTGGTTTAGGATTTTATATTATACTTCACTAATAAAATCAGGTTCATTCTATTTATTGTCTTTTTTTTATTTTGTTTTATTGTATATTTCGCCTCGCCCAGAGGATTGTAAATAATACTGTATATTTATTCATAATGGTTGTATGTGAAAGGTATTTTGAGGCTTTTGGCTTCAATCGCATGTTTTTGTTTTTGTTTTTTATACATTTTAATTATTATTTCTTGAAGTAAAGACAATACTTGAAAACAGAAAAATAAATAATTAAACTCAGAAACATCTAGTGATAAGCAAGCTAGACCCCATAAAGATGAGAGCACAAATTCGAATTCCAAGAAAGACATTTGTTGGAAAAGACATACAACTGTTTCTCGAACAGGTAGTCTCACTCATCAAAGAAAAAAAAATTAAGAAAAAAGTATTACACTCAAGGAACATGTAATCCTTGACTCACATTCTCAACTAATCTTTTAAGTTTAATCATATGGAAAAAGTTGTGTTTGCCCTAATTCTACCTGAACTTTAAAGAGATATAAAAAAAAAAAGAGAAGTGAGAAAATGATAAGTGATGTCATAAGAGCATAAAAGTGAGATATAAACAAAAATATAGTTAAAATAAACTGTAAGAGAAGTTGAGTTTAATATATGAGGATTGTAACACAAGAGTCGATTCATGACATAATATTGAAGTCATTAACCCATTGCTGCATACCTTAGTTCTTTTTCTCCTTTGTTTTCTTGATTGATCAAGAGTAAAGAGGGTTGTCTAAGTTATGTAACTCCTAAAAGGGGAGCAAAAGTAGGAAAGTGTCCACGACAAATGTGCTTTTTAAAACTATTTCTGTATGGATTATACTATAGCATATGCATATTAAATTTCAATATTAATTATTTTGTGTGCCGTCTAATTTTGCCATCTTAGAATATTTATAATATGCAAACACATATTAACTTAATTAGTAACGGTACGTGTCAACTTTGATTAGAATAACTTGTAGTAGGTTTCAAATTTAACTCTTATATTTCTGTGGAGAATTCAAACCCTTGTGTCCAATGAAATCTCCCTTAATTTCTTTTCATTCTACCAATTTTTTCACCAAAAAAATTGGTAAGGGCGGGCACTTTCTTGTTATCCCCACTGATCTTGCTTAAATAATGAGTTGAAGAGGATAGTTCTGCTGATTGGAGCAATGTATTTGATAAATTAAGGGCGTAATCAGTGATGATGAGCTGAGGATAGATTACTTGTTGGGTAAGTATGGTGGTAAATGTCAACTTTTGTTTCTTTCTAGTAAACAAATAAAATGGTTATGCAAGTAGGGCCATGCTATGTGAATTTGTTCCACATGGCCCTACAGGATTGCTCCTTGTGACCGGATTCCTTATACAATGGGTTACTTAGGGTGTGTTTGGTTTTACGTTTGGATTTAGCGGATTCAAGAATCTAAAAACAACTATTTTTTGCTTATGAAAACGTGGATCTGACTCAAATGTATATCCAAACAACATTTTTCAAACATGTACTTAGAGGTGCAAAGCAAAGATGTGGAAATTGAGGCTTGGCAGCTAGCTATCCGTGCGGTGCAACCTTCCAATCCAATCCTGTAATAATAATTAAAATAAAGAACTTGAATTACCTGAAGTCTTCTTCACATTGCACTCCTCAACTTTGTCATAATTATCATTCCTTTGGGGGGAAAAGGCAGCAACCGGATTATGCATTGAGCTTTATGTCATCTTTTCAAGCTGCTTAATAGATATAATGGTTAATGGTATGACAGGTTCCTGAGGTCACTGAGTTTGTACTAAAGTTTGCAATTGGTCCCTCACAGGAAAAAAGTTTGTTATAGGTCCCTTAGTTTGCACCAAATTTGCATTTAGTCCCTGCCGGAGACCGGAGCTCCGGCGAGGGCATATGTGGCGTGCTGACTGTGTAAGTGATGATTATGTTGATTTTTATTTTTTTTAAAGGGAAAACATGTGAGAAAAACCTTTTAATTTTTAAACCCCCTATTTTTACTAACTCTCACTTTAACCCCTCAATTTCCATTAACCTCAAATCCCTAAATTAGCTTTTTTAAACCCCTTGTTCATCTTCATCATCATCTTCAAAAATCTTTTATCATCTTCATCAAATTTTTCCAAAAAAATTAACTTAATCTCTTCATCAAAAAATCAAATCCACAAAATCCAAATAAGAACAAAAAACCAAAATCAAGAACAAAAATCCAAAATCAAAACTCAGAGAATACAAAACAACTCAAATCAACCAAGAAAGTGAAATCGAAGGGAGAAGAAGAGAGAGAAGAGATCGAGAGAGATATTATGAGTGTCTTAAATCCTATGTGGCAGTTTGAACCCACCAAGAGTCTTTAAGACACCAAAATAAAATCTCACCATTGAAGATACTCTAAGAGATGAAGTGAAGCTGACTCCGTTTACAACTGCCTCTGTCGCCACTTATATAAATTCGTATTATCTTAAGGAATAAAATTAAAATATTCATATCTTGAGCTACGAACCTCAGAATTGAATGCAGTTTGAAGCCACCCGAAGCTGACTTAAAGGACTACAACTTTCATGAATAAATAATTAATCAAGTTAAATCATGGTAAAAAACTTAAAAGTGTAATTACTTTTCTAAAAATTAAAAGTCATTCAATAATAAAACTTATTTACTAAATCATGGTTCATACAAAATCAACATTACTCCAGAAAATAGTTATCTTTGCAGTGAACTTGACTTTTGACTTGCCTGAGACTCCCTCAGGTCCATCTCATTTTGGATGCGAGGTGACTCCAGACGACCCTTACCACGCATTGTGTACGGATCTGGAACAATCTGAGGCCCAGTAATCGGCGGGATGTTCAGGTCATCGCCAACACGGTACCACTTTCCTTGATACACTTCCATTAATATCGATCCTATAAACAGGGTCCACATAATCATAATAGTCCAAAGAATGGTTGGCGCACGCCGCGATCACGTGGGAGCAGGGGTACTTAAATTCCTGGAAGTGCCCACACTCACAAGTCCTCATATCTAGCCTCACACTCCATCTGTAACCATTGTGATGCGTCCGATTATTAAATCCTTCCTCCACCTCGAACCTTTTTCGGTCGACGCTGTGACGGTGCACGATATGAGCTCTTGAATTGTCAAGATTCTTTTCTATGGCGTCCATGACTGCTTGACAATATCTTTTACCGACCATCTGTTCAACTCTTGCAACACTACCTCTCTGGATAAAGTAATGCACCACCCTCTCATATGTGCATTACACCAGTGAAATGATCGGCTAGTTTATAGCACCCTCAAGCACTTTGTTGACAGCCTCAGATAAGTTGCTTGTCATGTACCCGAATCTACGCCCCTCACTGTCGCAAGCCCGGCTCCATTGCTCATTTCTGATGTGATCAATTCACTCCTAGATTTCTTGGCTTATCTGTCAAAACTCCGCCAATCTCCTCTCAATAAGAGCTGAACAACGCTCGTAACCTAGACATTTCGAACATATGATAACCAAGTTCAACTCAAAAAAATTAAACAACTAAGTGACACGTAAACTAACCGAGATATATCAACTCTTGTTTAAGCTGCACGTTCTTGAACTTATGGTTGAAGTTACTGGCAATGTGGCAGAGATAGTACACATGATAAGCATGTGGTGACTGCCACCCATTAGCCAGATTAGCGATAGCTGACTTGATGCTCGTGTGCCTGTATGATATTAGACGTATACCCTGCTTTTGGGTGACGTGCTACATATCATAAGCAGGAACCAAGACCAAGAACTCGTTGTTTCTCCTCGACAATTACAACATCTATCGGAAGTATATGGTTGTTCCCGTCCTGTGTTGTGGTGATCAGTAAGGTTCCTCGATACTTCCCATAGAGGAAAGTGTCATCTATCTTTATGACGGGCTTGTAGTGATTGAACGCATCACAACATTGTTTGTACGTCTAGAACACCCGATAGAATTTATGGAAACGACCATCAACAACACCGTCACGGTTAGCATACATATCCGTGGAAACAATGTAATAGGATCCTGGGGAAAACAACAACATATACTCCAACCACCTTGGGATCAAGTCATATGACTCTTTCCAATCACCGAATACCTGTGCAAGTGCTTGCTGCTTAGCTTTCCATGCTTTAAAGTACGACACTTTGTAGTCAAGCTCAGCAGTGATCCCCTCTTGTATGAGAGAAACAGGGATAAATGGTTGGATATTTACCATGCCTGCAAAATTAGAACAAAATTGTAAGCTAAATATAATATTTCATAGTGGAAAAATAATAATCATGAACAAGTACCATACCCCGTATGTAATCGAAAATGAAGTCGAATCTTAACATATACTCCAACCATCCTGGGGAAAACAACAACATATACTCCAACCACCTTGGGATCAAGTCATATGACTCTTTCCAATCATCGAATACCTGTGCAAGTGCTTGCTGCTTAGCTTTCCATGCTTTAAAGTACGACACTTTGTAGTTAAGCTCAGCAGTGATCCCCTCTTGTATAAGAGAAACAAGGATAAATGGTTGGATATTTACCATGCCTGCAAAATTAGAACAAAATTGTAAGCTAAATATAATATTTCATAGTGGAAAAATAATAATCATGAACAAGTACCATACCCCGTATGTAATCAAAAATGAAGTCGAATCTTAACTTGTTGTGGTCCTTAGACATCATCGCATTCACGCATGTATGTGGACCGATCCATTTGGATATAACTCATTTACCTATTTTTTTTGGATTCCATTGCCCTCATCTTCCAAGGGCAGCCTTCTGTCGAATTTGAACACCTTGCGGTAAAATATTTTGATTTCCATTCGCTCACAAGATATGCTTGACTTAGTTTGATAATGTAGTGCTTGAGAGTATTCTGAACATCGCTCTTGCTGTCAAAACGCAAACCCTTATATAACTCATCACCTATCTTCTAGGATCCAGGCACATCCAGGCCAGGAAAAAAATCTGCTTGATCTTGGTGATCCGAGTCAATATATGTATAGTGTGAAGAAGAACTCCAAAATGCGGTGGTGCTTGGGAAACCTGAAAAATAGAGATTTAAATAAAGCACGATATATTTAGAAATAAAACACCTCAAGAGATAAGATAAGCTGCTTGTACATACCATGCATTTCAAAATAAACATTCACCGGCACTAACAATGCAGGAGGAGGAGGTGCCATTTGAGTCCTGGATTACCGTTGAAGCCACCCTCTACGTCCGAGTCAGGCGAATCTCGTTTGTTGACAATTCTTTCCTCTTCATTGTGGCCATCTTCTGAAATAATGATGTTACCATCCACATTATCAGCGTCACGGTAGACATCATTGTGGGCCAAGTTAACCGTGCCCCTCAAATTAACAGTCTCTAGTTCAGCAATAGCCTCCTCGGTATGTCTAGCACCTTCATCAGTCAACATCTGTTGCGTATTCATTTGATACATTGACACTAGTATTGATGAACTTCCCACCTCAGATATATCAACGTACAACTTCAACATTATCGTCATATACTGTTGACTAAATGTCTCCATCATCACACTAACATCATCATTGTCACATATCTGAAGAGCTGTATAAAATATCAGGTTAGGTGAAACCATAAATCTAAATGTGACACTTGAGATAACCTTGTTACTTCTAGATGCATGGATTTTTTTTGGCCTTCAAATGTAACACCTTGGCTGCCATCGAAAACTCTACCATTGTGATACGCAAAACAATTATTTGACTCATCGTAGAGATTTCTGGAGTTAAGAGAACGTAAAGAGAGTTAGAAAAAACATGTTGGAGTTAAGAAAACACAAAAGCTATTTCATACAGCTCTTGACAGTGTTTAGGATTCGTCATCTCTCTCTACTAAAGAGCTAAGCCTTTACCACTAAGACAACACATGACTTTGATATAATTAATGCTAGAATTATAATATATATGAATAGAATCCCACAACTTAGTACATATATGTATTGTAATTTTCATATTCCCTAAACATAATTTTTTCTTCGAATGTATTTGATAAATTTATATCTATCACTTAGTTTAACATAAATATATCAATCAAAATATTTATATCTTATAATATTAGTTAAACTCTTTACCATTTATAATATATATATTTATAAATTTTGATATACACTGAATCAAGTCATTCGCTCAATGACTCACCGGTCCGATCAGTAACTCATTAACTCAGTATCCCGATCGAATTGATAACCGAGTCGAACTTTAAAACACTACCTGAAACTATCTATTAAAAGAAATATTTTTTGAAGAAAGAATTTTTCGTTGTTTCTTGATTTGGATACACCAACCAAATCTGGGCCCTAAAAGCTCCACCATCACCAGAAACACTAACGGCACTATAATGGCAGTTTCGTTATTCCACTTTAATTCAATGGCACTGTAGCAGCAATTATCGCCTCCACATTTCGACGCTTGTTCCGGCGTCGTTTCATTGGAACCACCACGTGAATTTCTTGTTTTACCCTCCAAACAGACTTAATTTTCAAATATTGCCCTTCTCTCTTTCTTTCTTCCCACTGGTTTCTTAGCACCGATTCATGGAGCCACCCGCAGTAAAACACGGCTTGTGGAGGAACATTGTGGTTCGTCTTTTCTCCTTCGCTGTCCTCGTCTTCGCCGCGCGATTCGCCATCATCATCACCGTCCACGGCGGATCCTGCGAGTCCTCCAATTTCTGTTTCTTCTCCGAGAGACCCAACATCACCGCCCCCACCCACCTCTCCGGTGCCCGCGATCCCTTTTCCGAAAAGTATTGGCGCCGCTCCGTTGAGCACTACGCCGCCGTTTTTCAGGACCTGATCGCCGAGGGTTCCCTTTCCCCTAATTCCAGAGCTCTCTGCATCGATACGCCCACCGGCGAGGACGTCCTGGCGCTGAAACAGGTCGGTATTATCGATTCCGTCGGGATCTTCAAGAAACCGTCGCCGCCACTGATCGTCCAAGGAGAGGGCCGCCGGCATCCGTTTCCCGGCGATGCCTTCGACTTCGAGTTCTCAGGCAGCGGCGGCCTAGAAAGGTCACAGACGCCGGCGGCGTTCGCCGCCGAGATCTGCCGGACTCTCCGGCCGGGCGGGATCCTGGCGGTTCACACGGTGGGGGCGAGAGACGCTTACAGTTTCAGTTCTTTCCTTGAATTGTTCAATTGCTGTGAATTGATCAGGACCCGAGAGATCAACGGTGTTGATTCATCTTCTCCGGTTCTTGAGATTTTGATGAAGAAGAAAAGGCATGAATTTCAATCCCTAGATTCACCCCCAAAAGGCAATTCTAAGTGCTCTGTTCCGGGGTATAAACGCGAAATAGTTAAAAATGCAGAGGAATTGATAATGCAAGAACCATTGAAACCTTGGATTACACTGAAGAAGAATTTGAAGAACGTAAAGTACCTAACTTCACTGGTTGACATAAGCTTTAAGAATAGGTATGTGTATGTAGATATTGGAGCTAGGAGTTATGGTTCCAGCATAGGAAGCTGGTTCAGGAAACAATACCCAAAACAGAACAGAACCTTTGAGGTTTATGCAATTGAGGCTGATAAGACATTTCATGAAGAGTACAGGACAAAGAAAGGGGTCACATTGTTGCCCTATGCAGCTTGGGTGAGGAATGAGACCTTGTTCTTTGAGATCACCAGAGACCCCAGTAAGAAAATCATGATGAAAGGTAGAGGGATGGGGAGGATCAACCCTGTGCAAACCTCTTCTAGCCACATGGGTGACAAGGATAAGATTCAAGGTTTTGATTTTGCAGAATGGCTGAAGAGTGCTGTAACAAGTAGGGATTTTGTGGTTATGAAGATGGATGTGGAAGGGACTGAGTTCCATCTAATCCCAAGGTTGATTCAGACTGGGGCTATCTGTTTGATTGATGAGCTGTTCCTTGAGTGCCATTACAATAGGTGGCAGAGATGTTGCCCTGGTCAGAGAAGTCCTAAGTATCAGAAAACCTATTCTGAATGCCTGGAATTGTTTACTTCACTCAGAAATATAGGAGTTCTTGTACATCAATGGTGGTGACAGTCAAAAGAAACTTATCTGTAGTTTTCTTTACAATTTTGGTATAGATTAGATATTCTTTTTTATTGTACTTCTCCACAGCACATTACAGTATAGGAATTTATGCAAATAGATTGATTCTTTTCTCAGATTCTTTTTTGTCCATTGTCATCCATGCAAATGGAGAGTTGAATGAAATGAAGATTTTGTTTATTTATCCTCTCGGTTTCTTCATTCTCTTACTTCATGCATAGCATTTGCTGTGGATGATTTCTGTCTCAGGTAAAAATGAAATTACTGAAAGCAATATGCTACATGAGGCTCAAGTGCTCAACTGAAGTGAAATGTAGAAATGTCTTTTGTGATGCTTAACCATATGAGGCTCAGCATACTGAAGTGGAATATGGGGCAATTGTTTCAAGCATTATATACCTTTACACAGCTGAACCTCTGATGTATTTTCATGGATTATATAAGTTAATGCTTCCAGATTAAATTGGAATGCTGATAGGATTCCATGTACATCTGAATTTATAAATACAGTATGTTAACAAATATTCTTATTTTCTGTGAGATGAATGAATATCTTTACTCCTGACCAAAGTTACAATAATGATACACAAACATAACGTATGTCATTGCGAAAATGATATTTGGTGCGGCTTAAAAATTCGAGGTTAGAACTCCTAATAAAATAAACAATATTTAATGAATGATTACACCAAATTAGGTGTTTTACACGTTGATTTTTGCCTATGATCAGTTTTGCTTTTACTCCCGGCCTGGTTTTGATGATTTCTAGCCCTTCACCTCCGCTGGCCCATGCATGGTGACGGCTGCACTTCAACATTAGCTTATGCAGAAAGGTAAATGTTATGAGAACTATTCTGACGAAATTTTACAAGTGTAACTCTAGACCACCCTAAGATTTTTGTTTCTTTGCTTACAAGTTTCTTGTGCAGGAAGTAATACGGTTCGAGCCGAAAACTCTACATCATGGTGGGGCTGACTTTTTCCAGTGGAGTTTTTTTTATCCACTAGACTCGAATCCAAGACTTTCCTTAAAGAGAATCAATTATATACTTGAGGCAACCACCCGGCAGGACCCTAAGATTTTGTTTAGTTTTGACTTATATTTATTTTAAAACAGTAAAATTGGCTATCAATTGACATGGTCACTTGCTGTTGGGGCAAATAGATTTGAATAAGGAAATATTTGTGATGTTATGAAAAAGAAAAATGAGTAGAAATGATATGGAAGAGAAAGTACGGTGTTATCTCTTTTAATAAATAACTCAATAAAACGCTGATTTATGTACACTAAAATAGTTGTAAACATAATACTAGAGCTGGGTACGCGGGCCAGCCCTCCCCGCTTAAGCTCGGCCCGCATAAGCTCGGCCCGCCCCGCACAGGCCCGCGTCTAAATGAGCTCCTATTTAGGAGGCCCGCCCTGCGCTCGCCTGGCTCGCGGGCTAGTATATGTAAAAAAAAACTTAACAATCAAATTTTAACAAGCATACTAGTACAAGCTTTAAAATTAAGAGTTCATTAAAAATACTATGTCAAATTAAGAGTTCATTGCAAACTTTTTGGTAGTTTACCAAATTAATTATACTAAATCAATTATTACAAATAGTCAAACACCATAATAATTCAAAACATACATCAAAAATCAATTTTAACAAGCATACTACTAAGTTTTTTAAACTGATGTGTTGTGTTTGTGTGTGTGCAGTTATGTTTTTTAATTTTAGTTTTTTTTAATTTCATTGGCCCGCGGACGGCCCGCGAGCCCTGCGGGCTAGCTCATTAAGTTCGCGGGCTAGCTCACGTAGGCCCGCGTTTAAATGAGCCTATATTTTCCGGGCCATAGCCCGAGCAGGTTGCGAGACTCGCGGGCCGGCTCGCGAGCTTAGGCTCATATATCCAGCTCTACATAATACATCAACAATTTGTGAAAGATACAAACCGACACAAGTTACAGAGTTTATAGAAACTCCAACTGCCACAAATTGTTAGTGTATGATGTCTACAACTATTTCGGTAAAACAAATAATTTTTATTTTAATAAATCAATAAAACAATCAAATTTATTTTTTAATTAATATTTAATTTTTAATTATTTAT
Organism: Acmispon strigosus; assembly: GCA_030819835.1. NCBI lineage: Eukaryota > Viridiplantae > Streptophyta > Magnoliopsida > Fabales > Fabaceae > Acmispon > Acmispon strigosus. The sequence goes on from JAUAMA010000007.1 coordinate 37,852,587, forward strand.
CAATTAAAGTAATTTTAAATATTTTCAATTTTTCATGTTTTGGATCTCTTATGTGAAATTTCTCTCATTTGCCATCATGTGAGAGTTTTGTGACCTTTTCATATATATGTATTAAATAGATATAACAGAATCCTTTAAATGTTTAGGATAGATATAGTGAGACCCTTTAAATACAACCAAAACAACCTACTTTTAAATGAAGAAAACCTGTGGTTAAAGCACAGTAACGTATAAGAGGGAACCATTAGCGATTACTTTGCTTCTCTCTCTCCATCTCCTCCATCCATGATCTCCAAAATGGGTTTCTCTCACATTCCTCTGCTTCGCTTCCCACTCTCTCCTTCCCCACAATGTCTCTCAACCACTCTCACGACGCTGCCGCTGCCGCTGCGTCTCCATCCATGGACGCCGGCCACCGCATTCACAATGCCATGCAAGCTGGAACCGCGGCTCTCATGCAATTCCGAGACAACTTCATTTGCCATGCGGTTAACAAAATCAACTCCAGGGGATTCTGGATGGGAGATGACCCACTTGCCTTCTCTGTCCCTCTCTTCTTGCTCCAGCTTTTCCTCATGTTCATCTTCACCCGATTCATTTACTACATCCTCAAGCCCTTCGGCCAACCTTCTTTTGTTTCCCAGATTCTTGTAAGCTTCGCAAAGTTCGTGATTTTTCATGTTAAGATGATATAATCTGGTATTAGGTTATTAATTGATCTTCTATTGCCTGTTTTGATGTGTATATTTGATAACTGTTTTTGTTTGAAAACTCATTTTATAAGGTTCTTAGAGAGATTTTGAGGGACTATAATGGGTGCATTTGGTTAACCGCTTAGTATAAGCCGTTATTCATTAGCTAATTTGAAAAACTTATTGAAATAAGCTGATAATAGGTTATAGGTAAGGCATAAACTCTTATTCATAAGCTGATCTGAATAGCTTATGAAAATAATATCAAAACAACTTATATAGATAGGCCATAAGCTATAAGGTCTTCCAAACAGGGCCTTATGTTTGTCCTTTGGCAAATTTTATTTGATTTATAACATGTTTGTATCAACTTATTTATTATCAGAATCAATTCTGACACTTAGAAGCTACTCATGGAAGCTTCTCCCCGAAATTAATTTTGACTTAATTTAGACTCAATTGTAAAATGTATTTCAAACATGCTATTAGTAATATAAAATCACAGGAGAGGAGAGAGCTTCCAAAAGGCCCTAAACCGAGAGTCTAATGCCCATCTTTGGAGGCCTTTATGAAAGGACCATACATTTTCATAAACCAAATGATTAGATTATTTAGCTGATCACACTGGCATGTTCTCCATAGTACCATCAGTTTATTTGCTTTAGCATTGTGAACTGTAAGTTGTAATCCAGTGTACCACTTACAACATGCTTGGATCAACTAATTTTTCTCAGGGTCAATTATGGCTACCAGAAGCTACTCATAGAAGCTTCTCAACAGAATTGATTCTGACTTTAGAATCATTGTAGAAGGATTTCCGAACATGCTATTAGTTGATACTAAATCGACATTAATTAATAGTCATCAAATTATTTTGTTTGCTACATATTGTTCTATGGCTAGATAATTTTATTTTGATTTTTTGTCATTGGTACATCACTTGTGATTGACTTCTCGTTTGCTGGTTTATAGAATAATGAGACTTAGAGGCTAATGATATATATCTGATTCATTTCTTCAATTTTTATGATCATCAGAGTGGTGTAACTCTAGGTCCTTCTATTCTTGGGCACAGCTCGGTGTTCGCCGACAAGGTTTTCCCAACAAAAGGAAGAAATTTGCTTGATACCATGGCATTTTTTGGGTTCATGTTATTAATCTTCATACTTGGGGTAAAGATAGATCCAACTATCATTTTTAGATCAGGGAAAAGGACATTTACCATAGGAATTCTAGGCTTCTTCATTCCTTACACTCTTGCTGGCGTGGCTGTCTTCATCCTCAACCATGCTGTTTCATTGGATGATGATGTCTTTAAGGTGCTTCCTATTGTGGTGGAAATTCAATGTATCTCAGCCTTTCCAGTAATTTCTTGCTTTCTTGCTGAACTTCAAATCCTAAATTCAGAGATAGGGCGGTTGGCCTCCTCTTCTTCGCTAGTAAGTGACATGTGCTTCTGTTTAGTTGCCACAATGAAGTTTGCTGCAAAATTATCCTCCACAAAGTCAATAGGAGTAACTTTTGGATCTTTAATGTCCACCCTTCTTCTCATTTTGTTCATTGTGTTTGTGGTTCACCGAGCAGCATTATGGGCAATTCAACACACACCAGAGGGGAAACCTGTTCATGAAATTTATATTTCTGGGGTTCTTATTGCACTACTGTTCTGTGGATTCATGGGTGAAGTCATTGGTGTAAATGCAATTATTGTATCTTTCATGGTGGGGCTTGCTATACCAGATGGTCCACCTTTAGGAGCAGCATTGGTAGATAAGCTTGATTGTTTTGTTTCAGTAGTGCTCACACCTATCCTTTTTGCTGTAGTTGGGTTAAGGACAGATGTATATGCCATTCAGAGGATGAAGAATTTGGGCATCATTCAGTTAATTTTTTTCATTGGATTTTTTGGGAAAATTGTAGGGGCTTTGTTGCCTCTCCTTTTCTGCAGGATGCCGTTTCGCGATGCGATTTCTCTTGGTCTTATAATGAACTGCAAAGGCACTGTTGAATTGACCTGGTTGATTGACTTGAAGTTAAGAGATGTAAGTAGTCATGTTTTTTTGTTCATGTGCACAGTGCAACTTAGAAAAAAAGTTCATAATTTGTAAGGTTAATTGAAGGGGGCATTTTTTTGAATTTTTGCAGGCTTTGAATGATGAATGCTTTGCAATTCTGGTTCTTACTTTAGTGCTTGTGACTGGCCTTGTGTCACCTATTGTGAAAGCTTTATATGATCCTTCCAGGAGGTTTCTTGCTTACAAAAGGAGGACAATTTTGCATCACCATAACGATGAAGAACTGCGAATACTCGCTTGCATCCATAAACAAGATAATGTCTTGGCTATTTTGAACCTCCTTGCTGCTTCCAATCCCACTGATGCAAGCCCCATTAATTTAGTTGTTCTCCATCTTGTTAAGCTAGTAGGCCGAGCTTCCTCCCTGCTCGTCTCGCATGTGCCACGCGAAAAGCTTAGCCAACGTCCTACTCAAACTGAAATAATCTTCAACTCATTCAGCAAATTTGAACATGCATACAGGGGAAAGGTAACACTGCATTGCTATAAAGGCATCTCTCCATATGCTACAATGCACAATGATGTGTGCTACTTGGCACTTGAAAAGAGAACAACTTTCATCATCATACCTTTTCACAAGCAGTGGATAATTGGAGGCATGACTGAGTCATCTTTCGCCTACAAGCAGCTCAACAAGAATGTCCTAGAGAAAGCTCCTTGCTCGGTTGGCGTCCTCATTGATCGCGGCAATCAGAAAAAATTCTGGTGTGGCTACATGAATGAATCAGTATACCAAGTTGCTGTGATCTTCTTTGGTGGCATGGATGATCGAGAAGCACTTGCGTATGCAAGAAGAATGTTGGATCAGCCTAATGTACATATCACTCTCTTTTATTTTTCAACTTCAACAGAGATGGTTGGTGGCACAGAGAGGAGCAAAATGCTTGATACCCAGATCTTAAGTGAGTTTAGGCTCAGTGCTTTCAGGAATGATAGAGTTTCCTACAAAGAAGAGTCGGTAACGAATGGAGCGAATGTGCTTTCAGTTATGGAACACATGGACAGTTTCTATGACCTTGTCATGGTTGGGAGGAGGCATGCAGATTCACAGTTGATGTCTGAACTTAGAAAATGGAAGCAAGGAGAGTTGGGTATTGTAGGAGAGATTCTTGTTTCTTTGAATAATGGAGCCAAAACATCAATTTTGGTGGTGCAACAACAAACCAGATTCTGGGGATCACGTGATCCAGAGGAATCCACACACTTGAGAAGAGAAATATGTAACAGCATTTAGGATTTGACTGCAACAGTCATATGTATAGAGACTTAGTATTTTTTTTTGATATAGATCATGTAGTTTTATCCATTCTTTGTTTTTCATTCTCTCTTTATCCTTTGCAGGGCTTTTGCTCCTTCAATTACTAACAACAAAGATGTTTTGATAACACTCTACACTCCACACCTTTAATAGTGGTGGATCCAAAAATTTTATATTGTGGGGGCAATATACATATATAAATTTGTAGTACTAAAAACATAACATATTACCCGGGACGGAACTAGAAATACTAGTGAAGGGGGTAAAATTTTTAACCATGTTAATAGATTTTTTTAATGATAATTTCTATTATTAGGCAAAAAACTCAATTAAAAATGTACAATGACAGTATGTATTATTAGCTATAAAACTCAATTAAAGAACTACATATCACCTTCAGTTGTTGTCGTTGCTCAAACAATACAAATTAGGTTAGTCCCTGTAAAATAGGAGTGAATTGAATTTGGTTTCTTCGAAAAAATTTCAAAGTTTTTAATCTCCAATATTATTAAAATTGGTGAAGTTAGTCACTATCGTACATTTTGTGACAGTTTTTATGTATAAGTGGTGATTTTGAACCGCAATAAAATATTTACTCTGTATTTTAGTGGCGGTTTAAACCGGCATAAAATGAATCGAGAGGGTGAAATAAACCGCCACAAAATGAACCAATGAGTAATTTTACCCATTCCATTAATGTTGGGACTAAAAACTATGAATTTTTTAGAGGATCAAATTCAATTCACCCGTATTTTATGGGATCTAAAAACATACTTAAGCCTACAAATTAAGAGAAAACTAAAAGATAAATAGTGAGTTATGTTATGTTTGACAAACTAATATTCAATAGTGTTGTGTTAATGGGCTTGGACCAAGTACTAACTTACTTTGGGTATTTGAGATTTTGGAGCAAAATGTCTTAATCCAGCGGCCAAGAAATATTCACCTTTTATGCAAAGAGTATTAGTGTTGGAGTATTTCTCAAAAAGTGACAGAACAAAGTTGACAAATTGAAATTTTTAATGGCATCAGAAATAAATTTGTATAGTTGTGGGGGCATTTATTTTCTGGTGGGAGCAATTGTGTATTTTAAATTAAAATAATGAGGTATTGGAGGAAATTTTGGAAATGATGCGGGGGAAATTGCCCCACCTCCCTCTCAAGTAGGTTCGCCCCTGACCTTTAGTGATAGATAGGAGTAGAAGAGAGAAAAATGATGATATGATATGTGATGTGATAGAAAATGCAATAAGAGATACATCGGATGATGATGGATACATCGGATGTAGTGGATATGAAGAACTTTCACCGGAACAAGGTGGTTGGTTTTGAAAATAGAATGGTGGTGGATACATTGGATGTTGTGGACTTGGAGAACTTTCACCGGGACAAGGTGGTTGGTTTTGAAGATAGAATGGTGGTGGATGCATTGCATTTGGAGAACTCCCACAAATAAAAGGTGGTTGGTTTTGAACAAAATATGATGGTGGATACATGGGATATTATGGATTTGGAAAACAATTATGAGAAAAAACTTTCTCATATAGGTAAAATTAAACAAGATTTACATAAAACTAAATGAGATCCTCCCTATCACACCCAATCTTTACTAAGGATCAGCCTAAATATTTACGTCTCTCAAAATATGTCTCATCCCTCAAATTATTCTCAAAGTTTGATATAATATCACAAAAATAGAAAATAATACATTTTTAATTAAAGGGTATTTGTTTTGAAAAGTATTTACATAGTATTTATCATTTGGCAATACTTCACCAAACAAATGATATGATAAGTTATATTTTGTCTACTCAAGCGCAGAAGAATATTAATTTTTCATAATGCCTTATAATATCATATAACATATATGTGCCATAAAATGGCTAAGACTGGTTTAATGTTTACAATGTTACCTCCAAGCTCACCTAGTTTTATGCTTCACTACCATCATTTTGACTAAATTACCAAGTGTCGATTCAAAAAATGTTTTACCTGAAATTACTATTCTTGTCTAACTAATATTACGGGATAACGGTAAGCTAAATTGTCACTTTTCAACCATTAAGCTTATAACTTGCTAGTCCATCCATTTTCTAAACTCTCTCTCTCTCTCTATCATCTCTCAGGCACATTTTCTTTGAAGTCTCTATTTGCATTGTTCCTACAAAAATATTTTCCATTAGTCCTTTGGAGCATTGACTTTCATTAAGTCTCATTATATGGCTGATGAAATGGAACATGAGAAGCTCGAACAACTTAGTTCCTATGGAAAAATTGGCAATGAGTTACTAGTATGTCAATACATTGAGAGACACACAACCTCAGGCATATATCTTGGAGATAATCCCCTCCATCATACCACATCTATCCTAATAATTCAGATTATTCTTATATTCATTGTTGGGAAAATTACTCACCTCTTCCTAAAACCTTTTCATCAAACACAACTCATTTCACAGGTTGTGGTAAGTTTCTATCTTCCATCATAACTAACACCTACCATTTGTGTGTTGATTGAGTTGTAATAATCAATCTAATTATGATAATATTTAAAGAAATCACAAGTGCTAATTATATGATAATATTCATGGGCATGCATGCATGCATTCCAACTTAACACATAACTCATATATTGGAATAAATTCAGCTGATGATATGTTATCTCTTTTTGCTCTTCTCTCATCAGGCAGGTATCATATTGGGTCCCTTAATTCTTGGTCAAAACCGTGCAAGTGCCGAGTTGTTGTTTCCAACAGCTAGCACAATGACACTTTCAACATTTGCAGAATTCGGAATGATAATTTACTTCTTCAAGGTCGGGGTACAGATCAATCCCAAACAGATCTTAAAGATTGAAAAACAAGCACTGATAATTGGTTTGGTAGGACATGTATCTTCTCTAGTTCTTGGCAGCATAACTTTAAGCATTGTTCAAAGAATCACCCCTCTCAACTCTGAACTAAATGGTATTAGTGGTTTGCTAACTCTTCAAGCTTTGACCGCATTTTCAGCTGTAAGTAGCATTCTCCAAGAGATGAACATTCTGAATTCAGAGGTTGGACGCATGGCTTTATCTGCTTCCATGGTTAATGATGCAAGCTCGTGGGTTTTATTTTTTGTTTTAGTGAACGGTGCTAGAGCCTTGCAAACCCAGTCATATGTACCTCTTATAGTAGTGGTTGTATCAACGGGTTTCTTCTCCAGCGTATTTTTCATGCTAAGGCCACTGGTTATATGGATCTCCCACCGCAATCCAAAGGGAAAGCCTATGACAGAAGGCCATTTCTTATCAATTATGTTCATACTTCTATTTCTTGGATTCTCTGCACAAATTGTTGGACAACCCTCTTACCTTATTGCTTTTTGGTTTGGCTTGATCTTACCTGATGGTCCCCCTTTAGGTTCTACTCTAGCAGAAAGGATTGATGTTGTTGGTTCTACTTTGATTATTCCAGCTTACTGTACTATGAGTGGGTTAAGAACAATTGTTCCCCCATTAACATCACAAGCAATATGCATAGAGGCTATCTTACTTGCAGTACAGACAGGAAAATTTGCAGGAACCATTTTACCCTCACTTTACTTTCAAATTGAATTCTGGGATTCCGTTGCCTTGTCTCTAATCATGTGTTGCAAAGGCCTTGTAGATCTCTCCCTCTACACCTTGTTAGAGTACAATAAGGTATATTTTAAATCCAAATTTGGTGATCCAACAAGTTCTTCAAATTGTATATAGTGCTAATTTTCATATATTTAATGTTCACCCGCAGATCATTGGAGAAGTATCCTTTTCCCTTGTGATATATACCATGGTGAGTGTAACCTGGTTTGCAACTATAGTTATTTATTACATATATGATCCTTCAAGGAGGTATAGAAATTACATCAGAAAATCAATGAAGGACTCCCAGAAGGACCTTGAATTGAAAGTACTTGTCTGCATCCACAATGAAGAAAATGTATATCCCTTGATCAACCTTCTCCAAGCCTCTAACCCCTCAAAGGCTACACGACTTTCAGTTTTTGTTCTACATCTCATGCAGCTCTCAGGAAGGGCAGCCCCTATCCTTACCAAAAACGTGAACACTAACAAGTCACGTCCTCATGGGGAGGCTTCCTCTCAACACATAGATAACGCCTTTGATCAATTTCAGCAGCACAACAGAGAGAATGTTATGTTGCAGTGCTTTACTGCAATTGCACCATTTGCAAGCATGCACGATGACATATGTTTCATTGCAATGGATACGAGAACTCACATTGTGATTATGCCATTCCATAAGCGATGGTCCATAAATGGAAATGTTGAGGTTTCTAATGCTTCAATCAGGACACTAAACCAGAAAGTTCTGAGCAAAGCTCCTTGCTCAGTTGGCGTTTTAATTGATAGAAGTGAGATGAGTGGAAAATTATTAGTTATTTATGAGAATAAACTCTGTCAAATCGCCATGATCTTCATAGGTGGTGGTGATGACCAAGAGGCATTGGCTTTCAGTTTGCACATGGCTCAACATCCAAATATTAGACTTACAGTGTTTTGGATAAGAGTAAAAATGCCGCCAAAACAAAGGAATATGACAAACCCTTATGTTGACTTGATGGAGCATATAAAGTATAGTCCTAACCTTCAAGGGAAGGTAACCTTTAAGGAGGAGATTGTGGAAGATGGGTCAGGAACAACACATATTATCCGAACAATGGAAGGAAATTTTAATTTGGTTATAGTAGGTAGACACCATATAGAAGACTCTGCATGTATATTAGGGTTAACAGAATGGTGTGAACTCCCAGAGCTTGGGCCAGTTGGTAGCCTTCTAGCCTTAGATTTTTCATTTTCAGTTTTGGTGGTGCAACAACAACCCTTCAACTTTGATTTCCGATGAATTAAGTGACTGTATAAGTAGAATATTTTTGTTAGAGATAAATAGTAACTTAAATGTTAGAGTTTGTGTTTCAATTTACTAGTTTTCACATTGCAACATAGTATTCTGGGTGAGAAAAATAAATAAATAAATAATAATTAAGTAACTTTTAAAAAAAATTAAATAGATCTATTTTTAGTAACTTTTAGTATAGTTGGTTCATGACATAAAAAAAGTTTCTTAGAATGTAAAAATAAATATATGATTGATATTGCAAAAAATTAAGTTACGTAATTATTAAATTTCTCCCTCAGTTATATGTTTAGTATGGTTATATCTATTTATTTTTCATAAAAACTATTTTTTATCAAAAGTTTTCATTTCAATATTCATCTCTATTTAACAAATTTGAACACTCATTCTTAAGAATATGATAACGTTGATACACATTATACTTCTAAATACATTATATATAAACTACTAGAAAAAAACTATTTACTCACAGATCATTATCAAAATATCTGAGCTAAGAGTACTAGTCTAAACAAGTTGACCACAATTATGCTAAATTTCTACCATGCCCACGCTGTTGAATAAAGTTGACCATGGTCGTGGCTCTGGTAAGCACGATCGTGGATATGCTATAATTCATAAATGATGGTCAGAACAAGTCCTAAGCTCGTTTTTATTCTAAAAGAAAGGTTTCTAGTTCATAACACTACATTTCAACATAGCCTAGAGCTTTTGATAGAGCAGTGCATGTGTAAAATAGAATAATGAGAGTGAGTGAGAGAGAGAGAGAGAAATTGAGAGGGAGAGGGAGAGAGGAAATGATAAGGTGACATATTATGATGGAGAAGAAAGGAGTAGAAGCTTAGAAGATCATTCCAAATTTCTATAAGATGTTAGCTACTAGGATTTTTGTGCGTTCTATTTGTAATATAAGAAGCTGAATCCCCTCTCTCAAGGTTATAATGTAAGATATGATTCAAACCCTCTTTGCTATCATATATTTATTTCATAATTTATTTTATATTTGTGTTTTCTTTTTATGAGCTTAATTTGGAGTAATTAAAACTATAATAGTAATTAATCCAACCTTAGCGGGGGAAGTTAATTATGGAATTAGTAAGAGAGAGAAAGTGTAGGGAATTAATGTTATTACATTCCTAACCGGGGTATTAGGATTGATTCTTGTTTACTTCCTAAGATGACAGTTTGCTCATAAGTTTGTGAAGTCGGGTAGGATAACTCTATGCACTTCATGCCTATTTTCATTTATCACCTTACGATGACAGTTTACTCATAAGTTTGTGAAGTCGGGTAGGACAATTAGCAATAACTTAACAATGAGTTGATTATATTAAGATGGGATGGTTGTCACAATAGTTAATTAGGATAACATATGATAAAGCGCGAGGAGATTGGTTGCAGCCTCGAGGCCTTTTAATCAGGTTACTCTTTCTCATTAGTTTAATCTGTCTATTTGCATGCTCACACCACCACAAAAATCTTTACTATTGATTTGCCCAAAATATGAATCACCCCCTAGACTTAGTTGTCCACCTAGTCCCTTGGGTTCGATAACTAAGACTTACAATCTTGTATTACTTGAACAATAGAGTGTACTTGCTCTTAGAAACGTGTGTTGTTCGAAAGTCAACAGGTACCCTCTGTTGACAAGTATGAATAAATTTGAAGCAGAGGCTCGTCCCTCTCCCCCAAGATAGCAAACACTCAGCATTTGTTGGTTTATCCAATCAGAAAAGGGATGAAGAGCCCTCACAAGAATGTTCTTCAAAGCAGAAAGCCTAACATAAACTTTTCAAATCCATGAGGCAATCCAACATGTGTGCAAGGAGAAGGGTTAGAGGCTAACAATAATAGGGAAATGAGTTCCTATTGGCCTATGAGATCGACCCCAATACAATGAAGGATATGGAAAACATAAAGGTCATACACTTACCATGCATAATATGCAACAATGGCTCAAAGCCAAAGTCTCAAGCTCTCCAAACCACGCACGATGGTAGGAAGAGAGACAACCACCGCAAGACACTGGCCAAATAATGGATTATCCTACAAGGAAACGACGCAAAGTTCCCAACTTTTGCAATTCCCAAACATGCATAGTAATGAGGAAAATTGCAGGAAGATTGAAAACCTTATTAAAATCGAAGAGAGGCGAGGATCTTGAAGGAGAAATTTCAAGTGGGTCTTGAAACAGTGATTAATGGCAACTTCCAACATAGAATGCTCAGCAAGTATGGAAATAGTAGGAGAAGGAGAAATGACACTCTCTATTCGAATTTAAAGACCGAGAACCGATGCAAAGACGATTGTTCACCTCTCAAGTATGGGCAAATGCAACCTTTTGTACCTCACGACTCATCATTGTTCCACGTTTAGGTATTCACACCGGATGAATCCTCAGGAGTAAAAAAATCGCATGCAATTATTCTCTCCCATTAACAATCAATTCGTGAGAAGACGCGTCTCTCCCTATTTTAAAGGGCATCAAACAATGCGTCAATATTCAAGGTAGAAGCCCATGGCAAGATTGAATTGGCTATAATCACTCCGAACATGTGCGTTAGAAGCTTATAAGCTTGTCCCTTATCATGATTATATATCATGGGAGGCAGACCAAGAATCTCATAGCTTTGTCCCAGAGAACTATCTCAGATCTTAACATTCCAAGCACCATAATGCCCCATATATATACTCGCACTTCAGAGGCAACTATTAGGAAATAAATGATAGGGCCAGTACTTTGGCCTAATATTGACGATGTCCTACGCATTATGAGAAACGTATTCCTAATTAAAGTAATATCACTAATTACTAGTTAATATTTGTTACATAACGATATCATATTTACATCCCCGAGTTTGTTACAACCCTACGCTCACTATATGTTCAACACTAATTCTAATTCGTTTGAACTTAACTGATTTAAGAGTCGGATCGGAATTTTTTATAGATAACCGACCTCTGACCTCCACCCGACTGCTGGATACAAGAAGAAGGAGTTCCTTCTGTGAAGTGCATTCTAGAGGTTAAGTCCCACAACGTTGCCTACGTTGCATACTCACGTCCTGTATTTCATTATTGAAAAGTTTCCAACTTGTATATGACCGTGGAGAATACTTGGGGTCACAGGAATAAAAAAACCCATAGATTTTGTATAGCGGTATTCTGTTTATGTCTCATCCTTTAAATCTTGATCTCAGTCAAACACTTGTAAAGGATACACAAGTCTTTGAAACTAAGCTCAATAAACTGAATATATGTCCGTGTCTCGACCTCCATATAGATCGTGAATTTATGCCTCACCCTATAACATTCAGAGGGAACAAATTTTAAAACAAAAATACTCATAAACATATAAACAGTGTAGATACTCATAAACAATTTTATTTTTCTCTATATCTCTCTCTTATTATCACATCAATTATATATCACATTCACTACCTATCTCTTTTTTTTTTCTTCCCTTTTCTCTCTGAATATCTACACCTAAAAGTATCTATGAATCATAACATATTTTAAAAAGAAGCATCCTGAATTGGCTTATATGCACGGTAACGCACGACAAGCCAGTACAGATGAACTATGAGGACAGCTATACATATTAATTGAATTTAGCAACTAGCTAGGAGGAGTACTTATGGTACGGTCTGAGCCATGGGCACACATGCTCTTTGCCATCCACCACTCACTCCACGCTTCTTTATGACCATCAAATTCAAATGGGGCCATACATTAAGATTTAAGATTCACATTTATTCAGTTCATCTTCTTAAGCAACGGCTTACTATATTTTTCTCTTTCTCTGGATTGAATTATAATTTTAGAAAAGTGGAAGGAGAAGATAAGTAGATAATAAGATATAAGAAAAAGAGAATATTATTTGATACGATAGAAAGAGAAGAGAAAGAAAGAAAATTACTTTTTATACTAAATAATAGTTTTATTCATTTAAAACATTTTTCCGATTAGCTATTGACACATTTCAACGGTGTCAAACTGCGCAGAAATACATTAACAGTTCATACGTTCAATTTTCTCCAAATTGAGGTGACTGAAAAAAGTGGTGAGACCCACCTCTATCACTACCCCTCTCAATTCTTTCAGCACCAAACAATGGTTGATCACATCTTTCCTCTTATCTCTCTCCCCCGTTTCTCTATTGCTTTCTCTATAATAACAAATAGTTCATAAATAGGCATCTATGAAAATAGTTTAATTAACCTCTTATACTATTTTGTAACTTTTCCTACAATGTTTTTGTGTTTTGCCTTTAATTTATTGGTTTTTATTTTGAAAGATTAAATGTTCAATTAACTCAACAAAGAAATAGGTCGCAATGAAGACATTTAGAAACAAGTCACAAAGGCTACACAGACACCCGGGACACTAAACAGATGCAAGAGTTCAAATATCAACCCCACTACTATATCTTTTTTTTTGCAAGGAGTCCGCTATAGTATTTTTCTCTCTGATTATCTGGACTATCTTGATACAAGTTTCCTCATCTCTAAGGAAGTTTATCTTGTTTAGTACTTTAATAACTTCCAAGGTCTATGATGAACGTTGTTTACCTACCACTGTTAAAGTAGAATTGCTTTCAATTATCATATTTTTGAACTGGAACCAACGCGTTTTAAATAGCCAGAACTTTAGCTTCTAAGCACAAAAATATCTCACACCATTTGAAAAGTAACTAAGGATTTGCCTCTTATCATTCCTTAACACTCTCCTAATTCCACTAGCGCTAGGATTCCCTTTCGATGCTGTAAAGTGCAGGTTGTTACCCTCAACATTTAAATCAACTGCCATGACTTGGTTTGTGGCGCAGCAGCCCTACTCCATAACAGATTTTAGGAATTTGTCAACAAAGTTTTTAACACAGTTTTCAGTAAGTCAAGCACAGAAGGTAACTGCGGCTGCCCTGTATTCCTTGATTCAAGGGCCTGGAGAAACTCTAAAGGAGTATATGACAAGTATACCAAAGTCTCAGTGCATTTGGAAGACTCAAATCCAACAGCACGTGTGCAATGCTTTAAGCACGGACTCGGAGCGAGCCCCTTGACGGATGATCTAAGCCGGAAACCGACCCAAGACATGGAGGAAATTAGGGCAAGAACAAAGGAGTTTATTTTGATAAAGGAAGATGATTTAGCAAAAAGGCAAGAGAAGGACAAGTGGTGAAGGCGGTGGCCCCTCAAGGGCGACCTAGAAGGTAGACAACACAACAAAACACACAAACAAGTAAAAGACAACAGGAAACGCGCCCTTATCAGGAAAGACAACAACGAGCAGTGCCCTATCCACCCAATAACCAGGCGAACAAGAGTGTTTGGAACAGGATGGATCTCCCACCGGAAACTACAATTTCTTTGAAAGCAAGGTACACAACCATATTCAAGGATGTCAGCCAAACAACCTAGTACACTACCCGCCACCGCCCAAACGGCCACCACCAAATGTGGATACATCCAGATGGTGTGAATACCATATAACAATGGGCCATGACATGAACCATTGCTGGTCACTCAAGCGGGAAATTGAGAGGCTCATAAAGGCGGGACATCTATGGAAATATGTGAGAAACTAGTTGCCACCACCTTCACCTCTCCCAGTAGCAGAAGAGGTGGTTGTAGTTGAGCAAGTGCCTGTGGCGGCCGAGGCGGAAGTGCCACCAACCACCGGGTTCATATGTTCGATTTCGGGGGGCTTCAGTGGCGGGAGCTTGAGCGGTAGGGCGTGTAAGAATTACTTAAGGGCGGCTCAATCAGTGTTTTCAGTAAGAGGAGGATTTCAGCACCCAGACACAGTGTTCACATCAAGATACTTTAACCACATAGTACCGCATGAAAGTGAGCCAATCGTGGTAAAGATTCGGGTGAACAACTATGTGACGAAAAAAGTTCTCTTAGATCAAGGAAGTTTCGCATACATAATTTATGGTGACGCATTTACAAAATTGGGGCTAGTTGAGGTAGATTTAAAGCCCTATACTGAAACCTTGGTGGGATTCATAGGAGAAAAAGTGTTGGTACGAGCATATGTAGAGTTGCAAACCATATTTGGAGAGGAAGGTATGATGTGAGTTTTGTCCACAAAGTTTTTGGTGCTGGCCTATGCGTCACCCTACATGGTAGGGCGGCATACGTTGAACAAACTATGTGTAGTAATTTCAACACCACATCTGACATTTAAATACCCATTCCCAAGTGGAAGGATCGGCGTCATAAGATTTGATTAAAAGACCGCCCAAACATGCTACATTGAATGCCTGAGTGTGTATGGAGAAAAAGCAGCAAGAGAGGGACATTGATGTTATGAGCTGGCAATGGATGAGGGGGTATGCCTGGATCCTCGAGATGAGGGGCAGGTAGAACGTTCACAACCAACTGAGGAAACAAATGCAATTGCCATAGTTGGGCGAGAGCTGAAGAAAGGGACTAACCTAACAGTGGAACAAGAGAGCCGCCTAGAGGAGCTTTTAAAGGAGAACATAGATCTATTCACCTGGACGGTCAAGGACGTTACAAGGATAGATCCAAAATACATTTTTCACTAATTAGCAATAAACCCGAGAGCCAAACCCGTAGCACGAGTAAGGTGAAAGTTGGGAGAAGAAAAAGAGCGGGCGGTTCCTCAGAAAACAGAAAAGTTGCTGGATGGGCGGTTCATTAGAGAAATCCTATATCCTACTTGGCTAGCTAATATGGTCATGGTGAAGAAGTCACAAATTACACAAGCCTTAACAGGGCGTGTCCTAAAGATTCTTATCCACTACCAAACATAGACAAATTGGTGGATGGATCGTCGGGGCATGGAATGTTAAGTTTGATGGATTAGGGTACAACCAGATCAGGATGCACCCTTTCAATGAAGATAAAACAGCTTTCATGACCGCCCAGGCCAATTATTTTTACCGGACCATGCCGTTTGGCCTAAAGAATGCAGGGGCGACTTACCAGCGGTTAATGGACCGGGTTTTCAAGGATCAAATTGGGAGAAACATGGAAGTGTATGTGGATGATATTATATTGAAAACCAAGGAAGGAGGCCAACATAGTGTAGACCTAGCAGAAGCTTTTGGAGAAATTAGGAAGCATAACATGAGGTTAAATCCAGAAAAGTGCTCTTTTGGTATACAGGGTGGAAAGTTCTTGGGTTTCATGATAACATCAAGAAGGATAGAGGTGAATTCGGACAAGTGCAAGGTGATTATTGAAATGGCTAGCCCAACCAATGTGAAGGAAGTACAACGACTCACGGGGCGATTAGCAGCTTTGGCAAGGTTCATGCCAACCCCAGGTGAAAAGGGAGCACCCTTCTTCAAGTGTTTGCACAACAATGCACAATTTGAGTGGATAAGGGAGTGGAAAGAGGCGTTCAACAAATTAAAAATTATGCTGGCAACGCCCAACATTTTGTCCAAGCCAAAACAGGGCGAACCACTTTTGTTATACATGGCGGTAACTAACACGATAATAAGTACAAAATCAATGCAGAAAACAAAAAGAACTAAGTCTATTCCCCTTAGGGGGCAATACCTTCATTGGGGCCATCAGTGTTTTGGCCATCTTGATGGGGAGCTCCCTCCTCTTCTTGATCGCCTTCGGCATCTATGCCTCCCTCATCATGATTGGAGCCATTTTTCTCCTCCTCATTCTCTCCTTCCTCCTCCTGGCCGCCCTGAGGATCCTCACGCCCTCCTTGATCTCCCTCGGGGGCTTCCTCCATATCCACATCTTCCATCTGCTCCAGGAGATCAATGTCACCAGGAGTTGGAAGTTATTCTGGATCATTAGGACCAACAATGTCATCTCCTTCAATGACTTTGGAGATTCCAATTCGGGAAATATCAAAGTTAAAGTCCAGAAACTTGACTTGGGCGCGCACAGCTTCGAAGCCCCAAGCGAATTGAATTGCACTTTTCCTCTCATAAGTTTTGAGAAGCTTACCGTGTGAAGACTTTGACTCTTCGTAAGAAGCTTTCATATTCAGAAGCTCTTGACAAGCGGCTTCATTTTGAGAGGAGAGTTGCTGGTTGATCGCCTTCTCCTTAGAAATTATGCCCTCATAAAGGCGAATTTGAGTACGAGCAGAGTGTAAATCAACGGCGGAGGATTCAGCTTCCTTCTTTTCCTTTTCACAGTTTTGGACTGCCTTAGCGAGATTTTCCTTGAGGAGCGCGAAGCGCTCTTCCAACTTCTCAATTTTGGAGCGGTACGCCAACCGCTCTTGATCAAACTGGTGGAAGTTGGGACCAAAGCTGGAAATGATGTTGCAAGCTTCTAGCATTTTCCTAATACCTTGGGAGAGGACGGCTTCACCGCCCATGTTGTGGATCGCCTCGCCCGAGTTGTCAAAAAAGAAGGCCTTAATGAAACTTAGACCATCAAAATTCCTTCCCCATACATCAAATTTAATAGGGGGAAGCTTCCAGCAGCAGGAAGGGCGCTCGAAGATGGATTGAAGGGAGTAGCAGATCTTCCCAAGAAGATGAAAGGCATAAGAGGCCCTTCGGCGCTTGAAGGGGGAATAGTTTGAGTGCCTTCACCGGAGGATGCCAAAAAGACTTCAATGGGCTCTTCAGTGATCACCCGCTGGGTAGATTAAGAGTCTATGTTCTTTTTCGATCTTTTGTGAATGCGGCCTTCTGAAGGGGGAATGTCCCCTTGATGTTTTGTGCTCCTTTTGGGAGGTCTCCCTTATGTGGATTCGGGGCGTTTGGGGCTTTTCTTGGAAATTCGAGCTTCCTGAGGATCGCCCTTGCTCTGACTCACCTCCTATAATTTTCATTAAGCCAAGAGCTTTTTCATCTTGGCAGACTAGGCGGCCAGAAGCTGAGTCATGGCATCACGGGAGACGTTGTGAGACATGTTCAGTGCAAAAAAAAAAAACAAGGGCATACGAATGAAGGTAGGAAAAACACGAGGATTAAAAATAAAAGGAAACACTTAAATTTTTTTTGGGAAACGCGCTCCGCTGTAGCAGTATCAATGAGGGCGGCCCCGTTTATTTGGTCAATGGACTTACTATAATAAGCAAGTCCTATCTCATCCATTGTCAGATGATTTGTTTCAACTTTTATGGTTTTGAGAGGGGACTTGGTCCAGTAGAAAGGAAAGAGGGCGAAGACCTTTTTATTGGTGAAGAGAAGAGGGATATAAGAAGAATACAAGACTTTGAAGAACTTCCGTTGCTAATGTTTGAAGTTGCTTCTATAAGGAGTGAATTTAGAAGTGGAAACCTGGTAGAAGTAGAAGAAAACAGTGTAGGTGGGCGGTCGCCCAAGTGATTAATAAAATCTCGAAGCACCTAAGGAAAGTCCAGGTGTTCGGCAGAAGTTGACAAGGGGAAACTTTCAAAAATGAAAGACATTCACAAATGAAAGGAGAGAAGGGAAGCTTGATACCAAGAACAGCAAAAAAAAAAAAAAAAAAAAAAAGGTATCCATAGACATGAAAGAAATAATTGCCCTCATCAGACGAGGGCGATCTACAAAATGACTCTCTCTCGCTGCATGGGACAACCTGAAGTTGACCATCCCCCCCATCACGAGTGAAGTTTAGGACGTCTGACCTAAGGCTATCCAATGAAGCCTGGGAGAGCCAAATGCTATGGGCGGTGCTTGCAAGGTTTTCAAGTTGCTCGTTCAGAGGATCTGGGAGAGAACTCCAAGTGTTTTTTTGTAAAAGATGTTGGGGAAGGAGGATGAGAGGGCGCGACACTTCGGTTCGAAGTTCTGCCCACGGGAGCAATAAGAGAAGAAAAAGGTTGGTCCAACACAATGACGAAGTCCAACGAGTGTCTAGACTCAACGGAGGTGAACTCGTCAGAGAAGGAGAGAGGGCCAATTTGAACCCTAGATATTTTACCTCTGGGATTGGAGGAAGATATTGCAGCAAAGGAAAAGTGACAAAGAAGAAAGGAGGAACAGAGGAGTAGGGAAGACTCACTGGGAAAGGGAGAGGAGAACGGAGGCACAGCGGCGGAAGCACGATAGAGAAGAGACCATTCCGGGAGCGGGTTCAGGAGTTCTCGTGGTTGCAAAGTATGAAAATGAAGAGGTAAGGGTGTTTAATTAGAAAAATGAAGAGGAAGGGGAAAAGTTAGCATGGAAAAACCCAAAAAGGGAAAATCAAACGACATGATTGCCTAGGGTAAGGTGAAGGGACATGCATTAAATGCAGAGCTCATCATTGCGGCGCGTCAATCAAGTGATGTGATGATTGAGGGTTTAGGGTTCCGAGGCAAACGTGTCAAAGAAGTAATGGATAGTTTAGATGAAGCACTGAAGAGTCAGGGCCACGTGCACTCGCCAGACTTGCTAATGGAATTGTCCTGGCACACTGGTCGAAACCGCCAGCAGGAGGGCGAGCTCGAGGTGAGATGGAGAGGGCGGACATAGACAGGCAGCGCCTTCATACTTCAGGCACGGTGTCTTGAAGACTTGTGGGCTTGACGCAAGGAAGAGGAGATACAAATGTTTTAGAAGTGTTGAATACCTTTACGCCATGTTGGCAACATATGTTAAAATATTTTTCACGCCTTGTTGGCGACTTACACGCTTTGCGAAACCAAATGTTCTGACATCATACTTGTAAGAGACCGCCCTAACTCATTGGTCGCAACCGCCAGTTGAAGGGAGGTCCCCAAAATCATGCTTTCAGGGAGCGTTAGACATAGTTCCGTCATGCTTCAGGCACGATGTTTTGTTGGCTTGTGGACTGGGCAAATCGCCCTACCCCAGTGGGACCGCCCCTTTTTGGCCACACTCATGGGGAGTGAGGCATAACAGTTGAGTTGACCGCCCCAAAGGATACATCAACGGGACCCACATGACAAGAGAAGATGCACAGAATCATAGAATGTACTTCTTTTTGTAGTTAGCATTTTTGTACGGGTTTCTGCGCTAATGATTAGTAGGCCTAGAAGGCCCCATTTAGGAAAAATTAGGGTTCGTTAGTTTTCTCTATAAATAGAGGTGATGCATTGAATGAAGGGGTTTTTCTTTTTCGGACTCATTTATAACAAGTGACTTTATTACCATTTTTGCTAAGCTCTCCTAAGATTTTGTGCTAATAGATCTAGTGTTGTAGCCTTGACTAGAACAAATCCTTTCTGTCTCGCATGAGTGTTTGGACGAGATATTTCTTGCTTTATTCATATCGGTTAATCAACATAGTGCTCACTCATGGTAAAATTGGGCTTGTTGTCAATTGGGTAGCCACAACAATTACTCGATGACACTTTACCATGTAAAAAGGGCAACCAATCAATCCTGTATTGTTAAACCATTTGATTTCGAAAATAGAGAACTAACGACAATATCAGTTAATATCAGTTTGAGGTTCACCGAAACAGATGTCGATTGATCTAGAGATGTGAAGCTGAAGTAGGTATATGGTCCAAACGAATTAGAATAATAATTTATGGATGAGTTGGAGTCTGACAATGGGAAGTGTAAAGAATTGTCTAATTCTAGTACAGGACAGAGAAGAGAGGAATCCATGTGAAGAACTGACTAGTTAATATAGGAGATAAGTTAAGGAAGATATGCCAGCTTGTTTGCATTTGTTTCTTTATCAATGTAGCGTGTAGATGTCGCTATTTCAAAATAACGTTGGCTTCTGCGCGTATATAATCACTTTTTTTTCCTTCTAATGTTTCTACTGTCTATTTCATTTTCTTGCCAAGAATTACCTGCTGATATAGGGTTTGTTTGTTTCTACTGTTACAGAGTTTTTTTTTACAGATTTTAGTATCGCTTCTAGAGAAAAATGATAAAATACAGCTTCTTGAATTATAATGCTGATATTAATCTGAACACGCTGTAATTACCATTACTTGTTATTAGATTCTTTTTATTAATCTCATGTGAGTAGTCTTCTAAATTTCAAAATATCAAGGTATTAAGTAGCCTCATGATTCATGAAGGACAAATAATCTGAGTCAGTGAAACCCGAATAATGAAATACACGATTTTTTTTAGCTTAGTTTAATTTAACCATGCAATTAACCAATATATGGGCCCTTTCGTATCTAAAAATTAAAATCTAAACAAATTTAAAATAAAAGAAAAATAAAAACTAAAAACTAAAAATAAAAATAAAAACTAAAAACTATTTTGGTCAACATTGGGGTGTATTGGGTCATTTATTTTTCCAGCTCTTCCTCCTCTTCAGCTCTAGCCTTGTTGCTGTTTATTCAACACACATAAATAAAAGATGCACTTGGGTTGTCTCCCAAGAAGCTCAATTTTATACTCTTTGATAGACTTGGTTCCTCTTTAATCAGTTCGTCAACCAGGGCTATTACGAAGTGTAGTAAACCCTTCAAGTCATGCAAATTCTGACAAAATTCAGTCATCAAAATGACACATGCTTGTTCTGCCTCAACCTCGCCACTTTCCCGCACAAGATCACCTATGGACATTTCTTTTAGGGAGTCTTGTTCTTCCTCCTCCGGGGTGAGAAGAGAAAAACTTTTTGCAGTCACTACATAATCCCTTTTTTCAACCTTAAAATTCTTACCTTGGTCCATACGTTCACTTACCGGGTCAGTGGGAAGTTGATCAATCACTAGCTGCTTCTTCAAAATGCTCTGCATTTTTTTCTTGTAAAAACTCCCTGGCTTTGCATTCTTGCTCAGGATTTGGCAAAAATCCAGCAGTGCGCCTACAATCCAATTCGAAGTAAAACTCGTCAATTAGAGCGAAGGCATCCTGCTTCTTCTTATCATATTATTTTTCACAATCTGCTCGGATTTTTGCCAATCGTTGCTCGAATGTTTCAGCCATTGTTATACCTTACAACACTTAGCAAACAGAATTAGCAACACCAGTTCACAACACAACAAAAATTAAAAACAAAAAGACTCTAAACAACCAATTAAAAATTAAAAATCCAATCCCCGGCAACGGCGCCAAAAACTTGATAGCCACTCCGCAAGTGCATAGATTGTATCCAAGTAATATAAAAAATATTGTTCTCCACAGGGATTGGGTTTTGACTTAAAATCGGTTTTCTAGAGTTTGAAAAAGAAAAGATATTTTTGATTTGTTTAGTTGGCATCATAAGAACTAAAAAGAACTTGAATTGTAAACTTAGATAAAATAGCACTTGGGTAATAGCTTCACCTAACCAAATTATGTTTTTCACAAATAGATAACTATATGAACTTAGAAATCATTTCATGGTGATGTAGTCTAATCCTCTATTTGTTAATACCTTAATCAAATAGAACTTTCAATTCAGTTACTAAATCTAATACCTTAGTGCTTAGTTAATCCGATTGAAGCATTATGTTCTTTTAATCAGACAAACACAATTGATTCCCACCATTATACATAAGTGGAGGATAAACCGATTAATCTATTCCCAGTTCTCTTAATTCCTACCAACTACCGTTGTGCAAGAAGAAAGTATGGTACTTGCATCGACTCAAGCAAAATAATCAAACGGAAAAGATGCAAAAAATGATAACTTTATTCATATAGAGCAACAGAAAGCTTAAAACATAACTAAGAAAGGATTCACAAAATACCCAAATGCTAAAGAGAAACTAGCCTAGCATGGCTAGATTAAACATAAAGAAAATAAAGAAACAAAACCTGGAACAATGGCTCAAGGAGCCTCTTACAACTCCAGAAACAAAGCTTAGTCAAAAATACAAGATGATAATAAACTAAAACAAGTGTTCTATTTATAACTAAGTCATGTCTGCCTTCCAACACTCAAGCGCTAGCTTCCAACGCTCATGTGTTGGAAATTAATCAATTCTGGGCAATCAGGCAAAGAGCCAATGCATGAGCGTTGGCTCCCCAATGCTCAGGCATTGGGCTCGCCTGCTGCTTCAAATTCTTTGCTCTCTTCTTTCCTCTTTGATGGCAAAACTTCAAGGCATTGATGTGGCCTCCAATGATTCTAAAACAGCTGAAGCACTTTATGTCTTTCTTCAATTCCTCTAATTCCCACATGTTAAACAAGCAAAGGAAATTGATGCTTCTTCTTCTTCTTCTTCTTCCTATAATTCAGCCACACTTCTTCATTTAACTGTATCAAGATCCCCACAAATGTTCTTCAAATTGACCAGAACCTCTAACAAGGACTAAACTACAATAAACACAACTAAAAATGACTAAAAACAAAATACTAACTAAACTATATGCGAATGCAAAAATAAAACAAAAACTCTAACAAAATAAAATAAAAATTGTATGAGATTCAAATAAAATAAAATAAAAACAAAGAAAAATAAAGTAAAAAGACCTTTATACCCCCAGTCATCAGTGGTGATGGTGGTGGTGGTGGTGGAAGTGGTGGCGGTGGAGGAGGGTGGTGGTGGTGGCGGCAGTGAAGGTGGTGGAGGGGGGTGATGGTGGTGGTAGTGATGGTGACGGTGGCGGTGGCAGCAACGGTGGTGGTGGTGGTTGTGACGACGGTGGCGGTGGCGGTGGCAGGGTGGTGGCGACGGCGGGGTGGTGGCAGTAGCAAGGTGTTGGTGGTGACAGTTGTGACAGTGGTGGTGGCAGTGGTTGTGGTGCCGGTTGATTAAATATTTTCAAGTAACTTATGCGTCACAATTTTATCAAGTTTTATCTCATATCTATAGGCTAGTTTAATAATTCATCATTTTAATGTATAAGAGTGGATTGATGGATAAGCCTATTCAATGCAATGTTAGCACCAAATATTGGATAAACTCATTGTGTATTGTATAAGCTTATACTATTAGACCTAATACGGGTACCAAACGAGTCTGATATGTGTTATTTAAATTAGAAATAACTCAGTTTTAAACATCTATCGGAAAAATGCTATTTTTGATAGCCTTCATCTCTAAAGTGGGAAATTATGTATGCACCTTTGATTTGATTGTGAGTATAATATTATTTCTTGAGAAAAGCCTATATGTTTTGAAATAACCCTGTGTTTCATGAAATGATGTGTAGGTTGTTGACAATGCAACAAGAGAATAATGTACTCTAATTATAGACGAAGTAGCAGAAGACCCTACTACTACACAGTACAACCACTATAATTACATTTGATCGTTCAATTACTTAAGCACTATTTATTATTGCTCATACATAGTGTGAACACTAGATAACAACCTCAGAGGGGGTTGAATTAGGTTTGTAGAATTACTGTCAATTTTAAAACTTTACTAAGTTCAGAATTCTATTCTAATGGAAACATATTCAGAAAATAACAATGAGTTCGGTATATAAGGCAATAAAGTGCAATGAAATTTAAATGCTGAAAAATAAAAGATAAGGGATAAGAAAATCATAAACAGATGTATCCTGGTTCACTCTCACCAACAAAGGCTACGAACAGTACCCCTTTCTAATTTGGAGATTTTCCACTATGTAATAGATGTTCAGTACAAGCCTTACATCAAGACTCTCAAGATCGTCACCAAGAAAGCACACAAATTTCTTGTTACACAACACTCGTCGAACCCTGTGGTAGACTCTAAATCACCCCGACTCAAAGTACGTTTTCGCTATCACTAAACCCTATAGTGATCTTCACCAAACCCAATGGGGGACCAAGGATCAAACCAATTTAAGACAAAGAAGAAGATTTTACAATGGCTTAGGACTTTAATTCTCAAACTATACAGTACAATCCTTTTCAAGAATCACTTTTAAGAATAATATCACCAATGCTCTTAGTTTCCTGAAATATGAAACTTTGACAGTATTTGCTTTCTTTAAATTTGAAGAATTATCTCAAAATATGAGTTTAATCGTCTATGAAAGTTCTTGGACGAATTCATGGCTTAAACATGGTTTATATAAAGTGTAAAAGGTCACCATGAATCAAGACAATGATTACAAAATATTTTGAGATGCAATAGTTCATTTAAAACACAAAAAAACGCATCTTCTACTGCGTGTAACGATTACAAGATTGATGTAGTCGATTACATGCTTCCTCTGTTTTGAATTTCGAAGATAACGTTCAGTGTGATCGGATACAGCCTTGGTGTAATCGATTACATGACTCCTCTTTTTGCTTGTAATTGATTACAAACATAGTGTAATCGGTTAATATTTTCAACAACAAAAAATTCAACACATTTAAACCTTGTAAACTTATTTTGAACCTCTTCTAACTAGGAAAATATATTACCCTTGATTTATTTAAGTTATTATGAGTCTTAAGTGATATCAAACTTAAAAACGAACTATCAAAGGCAAAGACCTAAAACAAGAAAGCATTGAACTTTATCTATGAAACTTGAATCCTTTTGTTTTCCACTCTTCATGGTCTTCAACCTTTTACTTCTTTGTTGATGTTGCCTTCATCAAAACCTAGCAAAGGTGAATGAAAGGCTCTTCTTCACACATAGTTCTACCATACTTAGAGAATTCTCTTTAAGAACTTTTACAAATTTAATTGTCAAAGTATCATTTACAAGTATCTCCACCGTTGTGAATTTTTACTGCCCTAATGTACTCTCTAGCTCTTTCACCACCGCACATAACCGCATCTTGACCTTGAGGTAGATTCACAAACCTAGCATGACTCATAAGATGTTAAAAATGATAAGAATATAATAGTTTGGGATGGGGGCAGGTGCATCTAGACTCATAATCATTATCGACCTTATTTGAAACTTAATCTAAACTTTTTTGCTTAAAAGTTTAATAAGGTTGTTACCCGAAATTCCCTCCCTTTGTTGCGAAATAAGATGTCTTAGTTATATGGTCAAGTTATTCTTTGACTTCTTGGCAGGAAAACACTTGTATATTATTGGTACTTAGATTGTTCACATACTTACAACTGTTCATCACTTTAATTAATTAATTAGGAATAAAACTCTAGGCCAACAAACAAATTGGTTAGTAATTGAAATTAATGTCAACTTAAGTCTTTTTTTGTTTTTCGTTTTCTGCAATAGATAGATTCCTTGAGTAGACATATGTGCCTAACATGCATGTTCCAATTAAATATCCAAAATTAAAGCCGATTAATCATTGGAAAACGGGCTAATATTCAAATTTATTTTGGATCACTGCAATTGGATGCCCCCAATGTTCATTTTGCTTAGAAAAACAAAACGAATTACGTGGTATATTTATACTCTCACTCCATTTACACCTTATTTCTTTTATCTATTTTTCTTCTTATTCAATCATTTCACCATTCAAATCTCTTACTTTTTCTCCTCTTCTTATATCTCTTCTCAACACTTCATCTCCACTTTTAGAGAAATGTGAAGGAAACAATATTCAAACAAAACTTTTATCCTTAGTTAATCTTTTATTATTTTAGTTTTTCACATATTTTCTAATAGGGTTAATGGTTCAACAGGTCCCTGAAGTAGTACCAAAATTTGTGTTTGGTCTCTCTCCAGAAAAATGACGTCTAGTGGCGGTCAAAAACAGCCAGCAATGGTAAAAAAACCGCCACTAATCGTCATTTTTTTGAGGAGGGACCAAACACAAATTTTAATACAACTTCAGGGACTAGTTGAACCATTAACCCTTTCTAATATATCTATTTATTGTTTTAGAAATCCCAAAACTTTTTATATATCTCATTTCCTTCTACATATATCAAATCACGATTAATAAGATAGTTAATTTAGTGGTAGACAAATTAGATTTTCGTAAGAGTAAGACCGCAAATTCGAACTCTAAAAAAGTTATTTATTAGTAGGGACAACTGTAATTTCCCAAACAGATTCACACTCATCAAATACCAAAAAGAAATATTATGTCTCTCTCACCCATCACACATCGTTCATCTCATATTTTCAAGTATCACATTTTTCACCGATTATATATTTAACCAATAATTATATATCATTATTTCTTTAATATAACTCAACTTTAAATAAAATTATTTTAAACAAATTATTTATCAACTAAGAAACTCTTAAACTATATATGCATAACTTTAAACACCTAAATATTAGGAATAGACGAAGTAATAATTTTCATCCACAAGCCATTTAAGACAAATACATAAACTTGGGTTTCAAATCGTGGGGTACAAACAAAAGCTAAGCACTCATTTTTCTTCACTTAATTACATTACATTATATATATATACACACACACACAGAAACAAAATTAAGATATTTGCATGCAACTTAAGGCTGTGAATGGCTAGGTACAAACTTCAATTATTCACTCTTGCTTATTTTTTTCTTTCCTTGTATGAAAGCAAACAGATAGATTTGATAAAATTAAATTCAACCAGGGAAATCACCAACCTAAAAATCGAAAATTGAAACACAATTATAGGGAAGCAAGGTAAACTTTTTTTATCCACAAAATCAAATACCCACATACAGTTATCAAACAAAAGGAAAAAAAAAAAGTCCTGTTGCTATGTTTCATGAATGATAGAACCAATTTTTTTTTTGTTGGTTCTTCTCACACCGGCGACACACAAAAAGCTACAAGTCTTCAGAGATGCTCTCTAAATGAGGCCTCCATATTCCAACACGCTGGCCTTTCCGGCGTGAGGATTTCTTCTCTTTACTGGAAACTCTTTGATGATGATGATGTTGTTGTTGTTGTTGTTGTTCTTGTTCTTGTTGTTCGTCACCGTACACAACAGTACCCTTGTTGCTTCTTTTCTTGGAGGGTGATGACGTGGCTTTCTTGTTGAGATCACTGTCACTGATGATTGATCCGTGCCGTTTCTTCTCCGGCGGCAACGACGACGACGGGATCAGGAAGTAAATGCTTCCCCTCTTGAGCTCGGTCTCCGGCGAGAGGATCAAAATCCGGCGAACGACGCCCTGAGAGCTTGGTTTGCTGAGAACGTGGTTAGGGTTGGCTTTGAGAACCTCTCCAGCTGTTATTGGACGAGTGATCTCATCCACGTAGCCATTCAAATGCACTATTCGGATCAAGTCTAGTGCCCCACATGGAAGAACACAAGCCAAACAACACCTTAAGCTGTTAGTGTTACCCATAATGTAGAAAACTGATCTACGTTTCAATTGGATATTCACTCTATATCTCTTTGTGTTTGGATAGCTAGCTCAAGCTTCTTCTTTTTTCCACTCTTGGATGGTTGCTGAATTCTTTGAACAGAAGAGTTAGAGGATGAGTTGGGTATATATAGCAACAACCGTACCTCATAATGCAAAAGAAGCTAGGATTTAATAATAGTAATGGTGATGTGAAGTTGTAGTTAATAATTGCGGAATGGTGTAAATTCGAAATGGCGAAATTGCCCTTGGAGAAATGAGTGTCTTCAAAAATTTGGGGTTGGAGTCTCACATGGGGACGGGGCTTCCTTGTTTATGTAATAATTATATTGTACGTTGGAGGCGCCTTGTGTTGCTTTAAGAAGAACTTGTGACTGCTAGTAAACTTTGCAAGTTTGGTAATGGATACTTCTTCGTTTTGAAGAAAATCCGTACTTAAATGCGTTCAATTTTTAAAGGAAAATTAAACCCATATGATTAATATGCGTTTTTGCTTTGACTATACAAAAAAAACAAACAAGTGTTTGGTTCAAGTGGGTATATGTAATATGTTTGATTTTCCTTAAATAAGATCTTATATTCGAGTCTTGTAGATGGAAAAAAAATCATCTGAGAGAGATAATCTCACTCGGATGTGAATGTTTGTGGCTTGAATAGGATTGTCTTCCCATGGAGAATACTTATCTTAAAAAAAAAGTCCTAGGGATATAAGAATAATGTTTCCTAAATCGAGGTAATATCTACTATCACGAGATAGTATTTGTTATATCTTAACATATCTTTGTCATATCTCTACATAATTTCCTCCAAGTTTGTGACACCCGATGTGTATATATAAAGTACACACCAGGGAACACTCATCAGCCATACACTATCTTCTAACTCTTATCATTACTTCTCCCTCAACTTTGCTGACTTAAGCGTCGGACTGCCTTACCGGTACCCACCTCTGGTGCTCACTTGATAGCATCCTTTGTGGGGATCAATAAGTCGTATTCTCATCAATCTCTACTATGGCGAACACAAGAAGGCAGCAGTGAAACTACACTCCCTCCTAGGAAAGGAGTACCCATCACGATCAATGAAGAACGAGTCCAGGAAAACAATGATAATGTGCAAGTGGTGGACCACCTGCTGCCTCAGCCATAGTCGCAAGCTCAACCACCCTCAGATAACAATGTCGTGAATAAGGTTATAGTTATCCACGATGAACTCAATGCAGTGTTAAAATCGCAACTCATGCGCAAGAGAAAGCGTTATCAGATGATTACGGTCCTCAAACCGGCCAAAAATATCCTTGTACATCCTGTGCTTCTCCAAAACTCACACACTGCTATACAAGCGCAACCTTTGCTTGCTGCTCAAGTCAACCTCCGCCTTTTCATTCGGACATCATAACTATTTAGAGACGTATACAAGAGGTAGCACAGATGGCTATACCCCCTCCCCCAAAATCAAGCAAGTTGCTAAGAAGCCTTGCGATCAGCCACAACATCAGTCGGACTCCTACAATTGATCACATAGGAGACATGGTGGACATTCCGCTTCTCGAAGAAGAAGAGGAGTTCCTTCCTTTTTTGTCTCCTTATTCTCCGGCCTTGGAGCTATACAAATCCCAAGCAGGTTTCGAAAGACTCTTGCAACCGAACCTTACACAAGTAGATCTCGAGAAAACCTTATAACGCCCCGATTTTCCAGCCGTTACTGTAGTGAATGAACAGTAAATCGACGTGCAAGTTATATTTTCAAAACTGTACGAAAACGAGTCCATATTTTTTTTCTCTTCAAATCATGCCATGATGAGATGCATTAATAAATATTCATACCCCGTTTAGCAAATAGCCATGCAGATGGCATATCGTGTATGGTCAGCAGTGATAAAATAGCTTAACAAACGAATGACTTTCAGTTTAAGAAGCTTTGCTGCCAATTTTTTAAGAAAACAAGATAAGACTCCCTACACCGGTACACCTCCTATGATCCCACGCAAGGTGACCACATAAGGGTATTGAGTTCCAGAAACCTACCCAGTACTTAAACAAACTTGAATTCATACATATTAATTTAAACGACTGTAACGATTATTTTACGAATAGGCCACCCGCTCTACTACCTTGATCTTCCTTGGGTCGACATCCACCTGTAACTTCCGGCTAAAGGTTGCCCGGTTGGCGACGGATCGCCAAAAACACAAACAACAAACAGTGCAAGAAGACATGTAATACAGGATAAGCAGCTCATGACATCATATAGAGTATCTATAGAGAGATAGTTACATCTTAAGATTATAGTCAAACAAAACAATTAGGCATAAAAAACTAGCAGTTCAGTCATATACATATGCTTAGTAGCTAAAATAGCGAAGTGCCCTTACCGAAGAAGTAATCGATCCAGCTAGTTACGTAAGCTCTGTTCGTCCCAATAAGTCCGAAGTCTCGTAACCCTTTAAGAAACATAACCTAGCTTAGAACTTGAAACTCAACCCTAAGACTTAGCTACTGGTCTATCAAGGTTCCTATCACTTAGAAAGTTGTTCTGATTCTTAAGAAAGATCCTTGGAAGACAAAATCATTTTTAGAAATTTTGGCAACCCTTAAAAAGCTTTGAAAAACTCTAAGTTACAATTTCCAAATCTCTACAAAACTTCAAAGCCTTTAAAAATCATTTAGTCTAAATGTCTAAATGATCAATTTGAGAGCCTTACACAAGCTCTTGAAATAAAAAACACACACAAAACTTCAAAACCCCAATTCTGTCCAAAAACACAAAAACCCTAAAAACTTCATATTATCATCAAACAATTCACTAAGTTACCCAAAACTTAAGTTATATTACAAGTTTCTAAAACAAATTTAAAGCCTTGAACTCAAGAATTTCCTAGGTGTTAAAAGCACACAATTTTCATTAAAATTGTAGATTTTCAAATTCTAGATTCCTTAACTTAGCAATACCCTAAACAAGCTATAAGTTACAAAATCCAATTTATAAGTTCCCCAAATAATTTAGAAATCAATTTTCCAAAGTCTTAAACAATAAAATTACTCTAGGCCTTCTTACACTAATTAGGGAAAAATCTTTCCTTTAAATCCAATTTCACATACAAGCCTTAAACACACTCAAAAGCTAGTTGAAAATCAATTCTCTCTTGTCCCAAAATAGTACCTAATTTGGCCATACCCATTAAATTATCAAGATGAATTTTTCTTTCAAAACTAACTTGTACACATCCAAGATATCAAGAAATCTATGGTGAAAGCCAATTTCAAATAATCACTTTTCAAAAACTTAACTTCCAAGAAAACTAATTGGAGATACCTATAGATCAATTTCATGGGAATAACATTCCTAAAGGCAACCCTAGAAAAATCTCAACATCAAAATTCTCTAGGGATCAAAACTTAACATATTGAAATTCTAATCGGTTCAAAGTGAAGATCAAGGTCATGGGAGCAACATTAATGAAGTGGGTTCTGAATTCTATCAACCATCAACAACCCAAACTCAACATATTGAAATTCTAAAACCATAGGATTGTAGATTGAGATGAGGAGATCAACTTACCTCAAAGGATCAAGTGGAGAAAATGAATGGAGGATGGAGCTATGGAAGGAGGAGGATTTCAGCCACGGCTTTGTCAAAGGAAGAAGATGATGAATAGTCTCCAAAGCTTCCCTTTATCTCTCTTACCTTATTTCAAATTTTCACTTAATGAAGCCTTAAGCTTAAAACTCAACATAAACCATTTTAAAGGGAGGGAGGCCACGGGTTTTAGAGGGGTAATTGGGGGAAATTTTAACTTTTCATTAATCCTAGGGACTAAAGTTGAAGGGTAAAAAGCCTAGGTAAAAATATTTTTTTACCATTTGGAGACTAAACCATGAAGTTTCAAAGTTTATGGACTAAACTATAAATATTAGAAAGTTATAAGAAAATATCTAGGGTTTTTATTATTATTATATGTCTAATCCATGACGCATCATATGCGTCAGCGCGTCAGTGCGCCAGTGCATCAGCGGGTCAGTGCGTCATAATCATTATCGTCATCTAAATCCGGTCGTCGGTACGTTTCCTGATGTTACTGAGAGTGATTAACACCAGTTACTAGCTGCCTCCAACCTTGTTCCTATACTACTCGAGCCCGGGATGTTTTCCTCGAAGTTCGTGCCGATTTCGGCCCAAAAACACTATTCACGGGAAAGCTGCTCGTGAAACACTATTCAAAAACACCATTCACGAAATTTTTTTATCGCATATCTGCATATCTGGATTCGTTACGTCAAGCAGAGACATTTGGTGGTTTTCGGATTTTCCATCCGAGCTCCCGAAGTCGCCCGTTTCACTTGGTAGATTTTCGACTGAAAGTCTCGCTAGTGAGAACTTCCCTTTCCGGGCTCCGGAAGGAAACCATATCAATATTACAGTCATTCTTCTCGAAATTCTTCACTGATTATCATGGAGATAGTGAGAACATCTTATTCTCGCTCGAATCTCAAATCGAGTTAAGATCGGTCCTACGACGAACTGTCGTTTGGAAAACATCGCTACGATGATCTGAATAGCTCTTGACCTAAAATCTCGCCTGCAAGCATCTCTAAGTATGCATCAGCTGATTGAATAATTATTTAATTTATTCAGGGTCTTACAGACCTCAACTCCTTCAAAATCCAGATGAGCAGCCTTCGAGTCACACGTGCAATTATGTGTTAGATGTTTCCACGAACCGTGCAAGGAGCCGCCCTCACATGGTTCTAATCCTTGGCGCCTGGATTCGTCACAATTTGGCGAGACCTATCTACTCAATTAATGCACCATTCGATAAACAATAGATATTTACCCAGTCACGCATTCAAACTCTAGAGCAACAAACAAAATGCTCTGTTCCTTTTAATCTTATCTAAGCTACCATCTTTACAATGTACATCCAAGGTTCAATCTTTCCTAATTTTTTCTCTTTTAGGACATTTTTTTCCTTTTAATCATAATGACAATGTTTCTCTTAATCTTATATAATCCATCATACATTGAAGTATTCCTTAAGTTAAAAGGTGTCACACTCGATTATCTACCTCAGCCCAAAGGCCCCAAATTAAAGCACAAGGAAAACCAAATCCAAGTACGACTTATCTATTCATGATAACACTCAAGTAGGGCATCGTATTCTTCGAAAGCAACCTTAAAAAATAAAAATACTATCATGGAGTTGAACAACGAAAATGGGTTATCTTCCAACGATGAAGGGGGAGGGAACAACGATGATGGTGAGGCTGCAGAGGGCAAGATGACGACATGGCAGTGGCGGTCGATTATCTCCTGACGAAGAAGAGGGAGGGAATGCAAAGCGTCCTTCACGCGGGGTGAGGTAGATGAGGGATGGGAATTAGGAAACATGTGGGGGGTGGGACGAGGTGGTGGGCGGGCAGGTGAGAAGGTAAAAGAGAAGAAGGGTTGGGAGGGTAAGCCTTTAAAAGAAAAGGAGTTTGGGGATTTAGAGTTATATGAAAATGAGGTCACGAGGATGAACATTTATTCAACGGTAGCGCTAGTTCATCAGAAGCTATATTTTCATTTTGAGATACCGCTTGCTGAATTGACGCTACGCATTGGACCATTCATTTCGAGCTTCCTACTTAGCGTCGATTGTGATTGACCCTATGTTCCAAGTAACATATTGCCGATCCTTATGTCTTATAGAATGAGCTTAGCCGATACTACTTAGCGTTGACTACGTTTTTAATAAAAAAAAGTTCTTTTTTTTTTCCGCAGTTAACGACGTTTGCTTTGCGTCGGTTTAGCCGAGCTAAAGAGTAAAAGTTAGGGTTGGAGTCGTGACCGACACTAATTTTTTACTCTAAGTCATGCCTATCTTGTAGTGAATCATGAATTACTCCACCAAATCCCATCCTATTTGGACCCGACAACCAACTCCTATCAACGTGCAATCGAAAAACTATGCGCACATTTCCATCCTTACAACTGCAGCGGTTTGAGGTGTCTGTGCCCAATTCTTCCACTCCTGGAGTGATAATTACAAGATCTGGCGGTAAACAAAATTAGCAGGCCAAACAGTATCTGAAAAATCCCGGCTATTCACCAAAAGTTTCTTCATTAAAAATGCACCAAAAATTGTGTCTGTACTAGGCATGTATTTAGGTAAGACATGGTTTAGTAGAGTTTATTTGAGTTTTTCTTATAGCGTAAGCGCTTATCCAAGTGTTTGGGATAACTTATGACCTACCTATAAGTTGTTGTAAACTTATTTTTACAAGTTGTTTATATTAGCTTACGAATAAGAGCGTATGCTTACTTATAGTCCATTTTCAACTTACAATAAGTTTTTAAATTTAGGTTATGAATAAACACATGTGTGATAAACAAAGTTATTATAAATACTTAATTAAATTATTTATCCAATATCGAATAAGATTAACCAACATGATTGATTAAAGTGATAAATGTTTTATTTTTCTTAAGTAATATTTTGTATTCGAATATTTGTATATGGATAAAATCTGGAAAAGAGTCAGGTCCGCTGTGAATTTCTTCCGTCGAGCAATATTGTCTTCCTTGATTTATACTTATGTTAAAAAAAAGACTAGGATTGTTAAATTTGAATTAATTATTACATGACTCTAGGTTAGACTCACAAGATGAAATGTATCAACTACACGCGGTTTATGTACTCCTTATTACAATATTACTATTTTTCTGTGGTAACAGAATATAGACAAAATAAAATCAGAAGAAACAAAACATCATTTCCCATAAACTGTGGATTTGTTGATCACAGATTAATTTAGAACTTTAGATCCAGAAGCTGCCATTGGAAGTACTAATTAAGTGCGAGCTGTTGTGAAGGTTATAAAGAAATAGATAAAACTCGTTCATCGATAAATGAGACAAAGAGAGAAAGTAACTAAAATATACAACAAAAATTATTATAAAGCCCCTATATATCTTTTCATAATTAATCAAATACAACTTCATAAAGGACAAAACTAGAAAACTAACTATGAAAATCCGCGTTAAAAGGAAAACCATGGTTACCAACAGAATCTTCAGGCTTCGGATTAATTATTCAGTTTAGTAGAATAAATAAATTAAATTAGGTACGTCTCACATTGGGAGTGTACATATCTCAAATACGTACGGCGGTGTGTGTCTAAAAGGCTATAATATTAAGAAAATGATTCACATCCGTATAGTGGACATTTCATGTTCATATTTAGACTGAAAAATGAAGAAATTTTGAAGATTAAAGTTATATAAACATGATGTAGTGTGATAAGAGAGATATATAGCAGCGAGAAGAGGAATTATCTGTGAGGTTACCTATTTCTGTATTTTTCCTTGAATTATATATTGGATTGAAGTACCTCTTCAATTCCCATTCAATAAATTTTTGGCTTATTAAAAAAAATTATGTGAGGTGTCTATCATTTTGGATTTGATTATAGCCACAAAATTGTGGCTTATAAAAAAAATACTTTTTTATTTTATTTTTTCACTTAAATTTATGGATACGATCATAAGAGAGATCATAGTGGTGGTATATGGACACCGCTCAATCAGAGATCTAAGGCGACTCTTTCTATGGTTGATACTCATTCTTAGGTCATTACCTTCGATGTTTCTATGGGGGCCTACGAATAGATGTGCTCTGCTGTCTATGCTAGCCCTATTCTGGCTCTGTGAAGGGTGTTGTGGGATCACTTGGCTCATCTTTGTTCTCTCCTCTATAACCCATGGCTAGTAATGGGAGACTTTAATGAGGTTTTTTATTCTTTCGAGGTATGGGGTGGAAAATTCCTGTGTAATAGAGCCCTTCATTTTGAGGAGGCTTTGGAGTCTTGCAACTTGTTGGACTTGGATTGGAAGGGAGGTTTATTTACCTGGCACAAGAAAGAAAATGGGATTATCAAGATGTCCAAGAATCTAAATAGAGCTCTTGGAGGCCATGATTGGAGGCTCACTTTCCCGGAGGCCTACGTTGAAGCGCTCACTGGAATGTTCTCTAACCATAATCCCATTTTGGTTAGGTGTGATGCTCCGTGCAGTTCCCCTAGGACTAGGCTATTCGTATTCATTGCGACCCGATCTCTCATGATGACTACAGGGAGGTGGTGGCGAATGCGTGGAGAAGCCCTGGTGGGAATACATGGGAGAAGATTTCCATAGTACATGATGATTCTATCCACTTTAATAAGACTACCTTTTGTAATATTTTCCATCGGAAACTACAAGTGGAAGGGCGGCTAAAGGAGGTCCATCAAGAACACGGTTATTTCATCACTTCAACTCTAGTCTAGTAGGACGCATAACTATAATTGGAATACATGGAAGTCTTGAGGCATGACAAGATACTGTGGTTTAAATTTGGGGATAAGAATACTTCCATACTTTATACCCAAACTATTACTAGAACGAAGCGGAACAAAGTGCATACAACGTTGCTGGGGGTAATACATGGTCTACGGTTAAGGATGTGCTAAAATAGGAAGCTTAGGATTTCTCTCAGGAGTTATATTTTTCTAGGGATATTGCAGCTAGGGACCATTTCCACGCAGATATCCCGCCCCATCTCCTTAAGGATTGTAAAAAGGATCTCATCAAGCTCTTGGCTAAGGATGAGGTGAGGAGGCCCCTTATGTAGATGAAGTCATTTAAGGACCTTGGGCATGATGGTTTCCAACCTGTGTTTTTTACAGGGTATTAGGATATTGTTGTAGATTATATTTGGAGGATAGCTAGAGAATCTTTTTCCTCAAGTACTATAGATCCTTCCCTTACTGGGACTTTTCATTTTTTTATTCCTAAGGTGGATCTACCTACTCAGATGAAAGAGTTTCGGCCCATCAATTTCTGCAACGTCATATATAAAATTATCCCCAAAGCATTTATTTCGCGACTTCATCCTTACTTGGATTAGCTTATTGGTCCTCTACAATCGAGTTTTGGTCCTAGGAGGGGGACCACAGAAAGTTCCATTTTAGGTCAGGAGGTAGTTTATTTGCAGAACTCCTCTACAAGGAATGTCTCAATGGTGTTCAAATAGATCAAGAAAAGGCTTATGAAAAAAATTCTTGGAACTTTTTGGAGGAAACACTTGTGGACTTTGCTTTCCCAAAGGTGATTGTTCAATCATTTATGAATTGTGTTACTTCTTCCCAACTAGCTCTCCTTTGGAACGGCTGCTCACTGGAATGCTCAGTATCAAAGGCCTTCGTCCTCTCCTGAATTTTGGGCTCAAACTCCAAATCTCAGGCCAGTTTCCCGACCTTCAGGATCCTGGGGTCAGAAACAATGGTCTACTCCATCGTCTTTTCATCCACCTATATCATCTGCTCAGGTACCATCTACTATGTACCATCTGCTAGTGCTATGTATCGTCTGGTAGGTATTGGTATTGTCTGTGCAGGTATCGTCTGCGACGGTACCGTCTGTTAAGGTATCGTCTGCTAGTTCTCAATATCGTCTGCAACGGTATCGTCTGCGACGGTATCATCTGCTCAGGTACTGTCTGCTAGTTCTCAGTATCGTCTGCTATGTACCATCTACTATGTACTGTCTGCTAGTGCTATGTATCATCTGTGCAGGTATCATCTGCGAAGGCACCGTCTGCTAAGGTATCATATGCTAATGCTGAGTATCGTATGCTCAGGTACTGCCTGCTCGATATCGTCTGCAAGGTACGGTCTGCTTGGTATCGTTCGTAAGGTACTGTCTGCACAGTATCGTCTACTAGGTATCGTTCGCTTGGTACTGTCTGTCAGTTGTTGTTCGTATCAAACTCTACATTCCTGACTTTGCAAGTCAGCCTTGATAAGTTTGAGGGGGGAATGTTAGGATACAGTGTATTGATTGGTTAGTTAGTTAACAGCTGGCACAATTAGTTGTTGCTTATATATATGAATGATGGTGTAACTGAAAGGTTAACAATAACATAATAACAGATTCAGTTTTTCAGTCTCTCTCTCGCTCTCTCTCTTCCTTCCTTCCTTCGTCTTCTAGTTAGGTTTATCAATAATAAAATGTTTAGATATCATTTATATGCTTCGGACCTTCTTGAGGTTCGCTAGCTCTTGGCGTGTAGTTTGAAAGTGCGTCTGCATCATTTCGTAGAGAAGCTATTGCCTCAACACACTGTTTAGTTGGTATTGGTGCGACTCATGGGAGCATTCAATGTGAATTCACTACTCTAGATTTACCTCTAGAGAGGATTGAGCCCTTATTTTCTAGGGATGTGCTAGGCTTGTAATTCTGGTTTGCGTTCAATTTTCTCATTCATAAATGAATAAATATTATCCATACTAATAAAAATTAAAAGAATAAGGCGGCTTATATTATCAACATTATTAAAACTTGTGAATAAGTGTTAACTGCCCTTAGCCAATTTTTGTTTTTGTTTGTGAAGCCTAAGCCAAGAGATTGAAGATTTCTTACTTGACCGTATGATTCAACTAAATTATTGATGCCCTCTAGCTGTCTTCATGCATGAATAATTGTCTTTTAGTTAAAATGTGATGAGGCTGCCAATAATATAATCAACTCATCCTCTATGATATGGCGACTATACCATGATGTGATATTTCTATTACTTTGAAAAATGTTTATTTTTGTGAAATATTTAATTTGTAAACCCTTCTATCCAAAAAAGGGTTGATATGTACAACTCAGCATTTGATGAAACTAATAGTTTTTTTTAGATATTAGAATAAAAAGTTCAATATCAACCAATTAATAGATCAGAAAAATTTGGCTGAAAGCGTGTGAAAATTAGACAGCCTTTGAAGTATACAAATTCGGTGATCGGATCTCTCCATCGCCCCAATTTATTTATGTTTTTAAAAAAAAGGGTCAGAAAACGTTTTTTTTTATTTATATTTACGTCATTTACAAAATAACATTATAACCTTCCAAAATTTATATTAATATATAGCTTTATTCTGATTTATTTTTCAAACTCACATTGTTATAAATTTAAAATATAGATATCATTTTTTCCATTCTTATATTTTTGTTGTTAACAGTGTTCGTATTTTGTTCTGAAATTTTACCATATATTGAACTATTATGTGGCTGACTATATATTCAATTATATATAAGTTTAATAAATAAAATTTTCATTCAATCAGAATTTAATATGTGTAAAACTCCTCAGCTATCACATGTAAATTAAATCCGTTATTTATATATGTGCGCACATCAGAACAACAATTTTATGGGCAAAATAATCAAGAGTTAGTTCTGAGAGCATAGAGCACAGAAGAGATCGAAGCAGAGGAGCACAAGAGTGACACCGGGAAAACACACTGCGACCCTTTCATTTTGTTTGTTATCTTTCCTTTTATTTATTTGTAATCTTTTATTTTAAGTTTGCATTTTAGTAGTTTGGGAAATTATTTTTTACTATTTATTCTTTGTCTTTTGTTATCTTTTCGGATTATAAATAAATTATTTACTCTATTGTTATACTTGGACCGACTTTATGAATGAAATAGAATCTCATTTTCCATTAAATTTTGTGATGGTTTGAGCGTGTGAGGTTAAAAGGGAACCAAAGGGAGGTAGCGTAATGATGAAGTGACAAAAGTTGTATTCTTATTATGTCACTAAAGGTTTGACGAATTACCGAAATGATAATTCTCACCTTTCCCCCCCCCCCATTACTAAATCTTGGTTTGATTATGGTAACTTTGTTATTCTTGTCGTTCGTCATTCATTAGTTTTCATTTATATTGTTGTTCTTGTTCTCGCATTCATTTTGTTTTATTTCACGCAAGGCAATCAATCAATCAATTGAATCACTTCAATAATTAAAACGTGAAAATACTAGTAGTTAGCCCATTTGTATGGATCGATAATCTTTTATTAGTTTGATATTGTCACACGCTTGCGGCGACATCAAAAGTGTCAATGTAGTCAACTCTAGATAGTTGATTGAATCTTTTATAACCAACCTTGATTTGTATCGAGCAATATAGCCATCAAATTTGCATTTGATGCTAAACACCCACTTGTTACCAATAACATTGTGACAACGTTGAGGTGGCATAAGACTCCATGTGTCATTGGCCAACAGAGCATTCAATTCCTCACTAATAGTTGTGTGAATCTGTTTCAGTTTGAAATGCCCTTTTTTGATTTTGTTATCATAAGATGATGTGACAAAATTGAATATCTATCTCGCACAAGAGCTTCTGTTGATTAGGGCGTTGGTAAGGATAAAATAGATAAAACAACATTTAAATTTTGAACAATAAGAGAATTTGAATTTGGTGATAACTGATAAGGTTGGTGTGCGCTCGGAGGAGATAAGAGTTACTAATGAGCGGTTAGTTCAAATGGTAAATGTTTGATTTTTCTTAAGTAGGGTTTTGAATTTGAGTTGTATGGATAGAAAATCCCTACTGAGAGAGTTAGTTCCACCATAATGTGAATGTTTCCGACTCAAATAAAATTGTCTCCATGGTGGACAAGCACCAAACGAAGAAGAGATAAGGGTTGAATTTGAATTTGAATATAAATGGGAAGGTTGTTGCACAGTATTGGTGGACACATAATTTATTTGGTCTTGTGCATATTTTGTGGAGATAATATTGTGGGATCAAGAGCATGATTTTGTGGTGGCAAGGTTGTTACTGGGACTAACTGAATTAAATAGAAGAGAGTTTAAGTTTGAATTGGACAATGGATTATATAAGGAAGACCATAGAAAAATATTCTCAACAAACTTCACATGACATGATGTGCAAAGATTTTCCGTTGAAGGATTAAAACAGTGATAGGAAATTCGATTGCTGCTATACCCGAGAAAGACACATGGATGGGATTAATGATCAAGTTTGTTGTGTGAGTAAGGAGCTAATCAAGGAAATGAAAACAACTAAACATGTTGAGTTTTGAATAATTTGAAGCACGCTTGAAAAGGGTTTCAGGAAGGGATTTGAACGGGAGACTTGGCACACGGAAACAAGTGATTAGGTAGGTTGTTGTTTGGAGGGCGTGACACCAAAATTTCATGGTTGTGATGTGTGATAAAGGAGATAATGAACTGTCTCAACAAGATGGCGGTGCTTACGTTCAGTGAGACCATTATGTTCGGGCGCATAAAGAGGGGTAGTGAAACGAGAAACGCCATTGGCTTGAAGGAATGGATGTAACTTAATATATTCACCGCCGATATCATGATAAAGTGTTTTGATTTTTGCATTTAAATGATTTTCAACTAAAAGATTATATTTGAAATGCATTGGATAAAACCACACATCTTTCCCTAGCCGCTCTTCCTCTCCACC
Source organism: Acmispon strigosus (assembly GCA_030819835.1). NCBI lineage: Eukaryota > Viridiplantae > Streptophyta > Magnoliopsida > Fabales > Fabaceae > Acmispon > Acmispon strigosus. The sequence continues at coordinate 37,893,759 of JAUAMA010000007.1, forward strand.
CCCATGCGTCGTGCCTCACCATCACCCCTACCCTCACTGCCGCTCCTCCCAAAATGCTCCATCGTGGTGCCACAATATCACCCCCATTGTTCCTGCCGGTCCTCCCCTAAACTCTCCTTCGCCGCGCCTCACCATCACCCCTACCCTCACTATCACTCCTCCCTTAAACTCTCTTCCGCCGCGCCTCACCATTACCCTACCATTACTTCTGCACTTCCCTTAAACCCTCCTCCACCATGCCTCACCATTACCCATACCTCGCCGCCGCTCCTCCCCCAAACCCTCCTCCGTCGTGCCTCACCATTACCTCCACTGACGTTCGCACTGCCGCAGGTGTGGGTTAAAGTATTTTGCAAATAAATGCAGTACAAGGCATCGAGACACCAATATCAAACTCAATAGGACTTGGTCGAAAGTTGATTACCTTAAGTGTGAAATGAAACAGAAATAGAACAGAAAAACTATGAAAGCAGTAAAAAATGGGGGTTTGGTTGGTTGATTGGTAACAAGTGTAGAATGTAAGAAGAGTAAGAACAGTAAGAGAAAGCATCAGTCCTAGAGAATCAATTGTTCCTTTGTATCACACCATTGTAGACCACAAAAGATATTTAGCTTGTCTTGTTATATGAGTATTTGAGTGGAGTTGTAAACAAAAGTTTGAATTATAACTTCTGATTCTCTACTGGAACAAGCTTCTAAAATTCAGTTTGTTCAAGGGGAAGCTATAAAAAGTGAGCCTCTAAGTCTCAAGAACAACCTTAAGTCACCGAATCCCCAAATCTAGTGAACATGCATCCCTTCTTCTATGAGTCTTTGGGTAAAGTTATAACCAAAAGATTAAATTATAACTTTTGATTCTCTACTAGAACAACCATCCAAAATCTAATTTATTCAAGAGGATGAAGTGACAAGCAAACTTCTTAGTCTCAAGAATTATCTAACGTCACGGAATCCCCAAAGGTAAAGAATACACGTCGCTAGAGATTTAAATCCTTCAAGGGTGTGGTTCAGACAAGCGCCTCTTTCACTAAATGAAATCGAGAGTCCTCTCATTGATTTAAGAAACTCTATTAGATTATAATTAAATAGAGAACACATATTCGAACCCACAACAAGCGGTATAAATTTAAATGCGTATTCAAATCAAGAGTGAAGAAATCTAAATCAACTACATAAAACAAGGTCTCAAGTCTGGATACAAAAGAAGATTAAAACTCTAAGATTGGCTAAGAAGTTTAGCAACCCATGAGTTGGATGTAAACTCAGAAAATAAGATGAAGTTGGAAGTTGTAGAAGATGTTAGGAGATGATGGGTGATTCCCATTCCTAAACTATTACACTAGTATTTATAATAAAGGATGAGCTTGCTCTGCAAGTTTCTTTTTGTCTTCATCAATTTGTTTTGCCATAGGTTCAAACCTCAAGAAGAGTGAATGGAAATTGACTAGTCTTGAATCTGAGTTGGAATGGCAGAGTTACACTCAACACTTGCATTTATTATTGTGCATTGACGTTAGTCAATTTCGAACCAGCACGAGACCATCTTAGTGGCTGAATCTTCAATTTAAATCTTCACGAAAGTTGTATCCCTTTAATTTAGCTTTCCAATCATCCAAACCGCGTCCAATTTGGACGTCTATAGCTCAAGATATGGTCGTATCAGTCCATAATGGTCAGGAAAACGGCGTAGGATCATCATCTACTCAACTTTTGGGCATGATAAAGGCCCAACCAGGACTCGAATATAGCATAAGAATTGTAGATCGTTCTCTTAGCTTTCCAACCATATATCATTTGCTCTATTTGGACAACTATAGCTCTGTCTAGGCCCCATAAGATGATGGGTACTCAGGCTGCTAGAATGTTAGATGATGCTGCAAAATGAACACAGGTCTATCAAAGTCTAAAAGACCAAAGTTAAGAATTTTTCACCATAAAGATCAAATGAGCGAGATAATCCAAAACGCAAACATGTCTTTAACATTAAGAACATTTGTTACTCAAAATGGCTAAGTTTTACATGTGAGAAGTGCACCAAATATTCATCCATCACCAACCATCATCATGGCTCCTCCCCCAAACCCTCCTCCTTCGCGCCTCACCATCACCCCCGCCCTTATTGCCACTCCTCCTCGCTACTTCCTCCGCTACCATGAGCCGCCTTCATCCCTCATCCTCTCCCACTATCATCGTCCTTTTCACCGCCTGTTCTTCCCTTGTCTGTCTTCCTCCACCACCCTTACCCTCTTCCTTGGCCACCTAATCTGACTTTCTCGACCTCTTCCTTTCGGTCGTCACACCCCTACCGCTCCATTGTTGTGTCGCCGCCTAAACCCACTGTCATACCATTCAAGTATGCACTATATTGTACCAAATTTTATGGTATATGTTATTATGATCTTATTTGTTATCTATCCTATTTGTGTGTCATAATTTTCTAACTTTTCTCAGTCATATTATTTTAGGTTGTGTCTCCCTATAATAGACGTATCTATTAGAATATGTTGGTTTGACAATGTGAAATTCAGAATCAAGGGCGACTCGGCACAGGTACGTTTGTAATTTTAAACTTATTTGTTTAGTGGATTGTAAATTGTTTATGAATTTTGTAGATTGTGGATTATAAACTGATTTATTTTGCTAGATTGTAAACTGAATTTGCTGGATTATGAATACTAATTTATTTGAGTTTTATTTTGTTAGGTTATGGTGGATTATGAATTTGTATGCCTAAGTGTAACCAAAGCATTGAGCTTCTAAAGAGAAATGTACCCACACTCCATGGAAAGGGGACGTTCGTGTGACGCCACACAATATATGGTAAGGGACAGTCTCAATGCTATACCGGTTATCAATGTGTTGCTCATTTACTGTTTTTGACCGGTTATAATCAAAAGTGGGAAGCACTATGTAGAAATTATAGTATTTTCATGTTTGGATGTATTGTACGTAAAAGTAAAAGTGAGAAGCAATATATACGAATTTTGTAATTGTTGGTATTGATCTATAAGTCCTACTGTAATATATGAATGAATTATTGAAAAAAAAAAAGAAATAACCGCATTATATAATGTGTTGCATTATATAATGTGGTTATTTTATTTTTTTATTAAATTTCCTTAATGTTGGCTATGGTCGCAGTTAATTCGTAAAAATTAGAGTCGATCTATATGATCGACACTAACTTCAGCAGAGTAGCGTCGGTCACCATGGCGCGCGCGTTGAGTCGGCTTAGAGTCAGCCAAGCCGACTCTAAATATAAGAGTTGGTTTCATATGTGACTCTACATGTTATCTTTGACCTTTTTAATGTCCGTCCTGACGCTAAGATTAAGCCGACGCTAAATTAGTTGTTGCGTCGGTTTTTGACCGATAGTATTCGACATTTTTTTCCGTAGTGGATTAGACTTATACAAATAAAGATAAAAATATATAAAAATTATTCAAATATGTGAAAATTACATGAAATGAGTATAAATAGAATATAATGAATATTTTTCAAATGTAACAAAAAAAATGAGAATAATATATAACAAATACTAAACAGAAAATATTTTGTTACAAAAGATAGTATCTTTTGAAACGATATGCGTATATTAAGATTACAAAAGATAAATGAATAAATTCGAATTTGGAAATTACTCCATTCATTTCTCAATTATTTTAAAGTTTTGACACGTGTATTAAGGAATAATATTAATGTTATTAATTCTGTTATTTTAAAGTTTTGACACGTGTATTAAGGAATAATATTAATGTTATTAATTCTATCAATATTACTACTCCCGTCCAAGACTTTTGTTATTTTAGCTTCTCACCTATTTTTAAAAATTATTATTGTTTTAGAAATCCAAGACTATTTAACTCATTGTCTTCCATTTATAGCCTCACTTAATATTACTCCTTCCGTCCCAAATTATAAGACCCTTTAGAGACAAACTTGGTGTCCCAAATTATAAGACCCCTTCTAGATTTCAGGAAAAAAAAATAAGTTTTTCCTTTTTTACCCCTTGCATTCATTATATTTTAAATTCCAAAACTTTAATTACCACCTCTACTAATTACTTCTTTCATATTCCCAACCAACTTTTGGTATATCCAATACTTACATTAATAATTTCCAGATTTTTTTAAATAGGGGCATATTTGGAAGATTTGTATAAAAAGTAACAAAATTAACATATTAATTAGCTTATTACATGTTTTCTTAATAGGCGTGATTGTCTGAAAAGAACCCTATAATTTGGGACGGAGGGAGTATATCTCTAATCTACCACCTCACACTTTCACACAGTCCTGAACAATAATTATCATTCTCTCTCTTTAGTATAACTTCACTTTAAATAAATGTGTTCAAGTCAAATTATAACATCAAATTAATGAACGCTTAAACAATGTGCATAAACTTAAACAACAAAAGATTTGGAACGGAGGGAGTATCTAACTTCCTAATCTACCATTTATTTCTTTTATTGATTCTAACTCTTTAATTTTTCTATCACTATTAAGTTAATTGTATAATGGTAAAACATAAAAGTGACATATAATTAAAATAAAAGTAGATTAAAATAATGACATACTCCCTCATTTCAAAATAACTGACTAGAAAATAAAGAAACACGCATATTAAGAAATGCAATTAATATTGTTAACTTTTTAAAACATATTATTTATTTTCCTATTTTACCTTTTAAAGTATATTTTTATATCTCATCGTTAATTCTTCTCATATTGTCATTATAAGGAAAAACATCAATTAATAGTCACTTGAAATTCTAAATGAACAATTATTATGAAACAATTTTCTTTTCATTTTAGTAGAATGCTATTTTGAAACAGAAGTTATATACTACCTTCGGTCCTATTTATAAGAATCAAATGAGAAGTTTACTTTGGTCCTCATTATAAGAACCAACTCGGAGTTTGTGGTGCATTAATTACTTTTTAACAAAAATACGCTAATTTAATTTAACTTTCTCTTTCTTTCCACTCTCTTAAGCATTAATTATGCATATAAATTAAGAAAAGTGAGTTAAAAGCTATTTTAAAAATTCAATATTAATTGAGAACAAATGAACTACCTTAGTCTTATAAATAAATTAGACATGAGTTAGTATTAATAGATGGAGTAGTAAGAGATTGATTGGTGTTTGTTTTACTAGCGGCTAGCGGCAGCAGTTAGTAGTTAGGAGCAGCATATAGGACGAAGCTTCGTGGTACTTTGGTTTCAGGCACCGACCAAAACACCTTCATAAACAATAGCGGTGGTTAAAGAACGCACGAGGCATCCATCCGTTTACAAGATTCTTAGTGCACCATTAATTAAATCTAAAATTAATTTGATGTGCTAAACCATTATTGAACAACGTGAGCTTACTCTGTCACTACGCTAAAGCCAAGGTGGAAACCCATTAATTTAATCAACCTTACTTTCTATTTTTATCTTCCTTAAAGTACAAATAAATGTACTTAAATATGTATTAATGATAGGTAATCATCATTGAATTCATTGTAAGATCTTCCAAATTAATGCTATACCGTACTACTATACACACACACACTCATAATTAATCTTCTTGTACTATCTCTATAAACTGACTAGTCAAGTGCATGTTCTTTTAGTTGTGCCTTGTTTACAACCCAAGAAACCATTATCTCTAGGAACATGATTATGGATTTGGCTTATTTAAAGTGAAATAATTATTTTAAAAAGTAAAGTAAATTATAGTACTCATTTACATGTGTGTATAGTTCCTAATGGTTGGCTATGCGTTGGTTACGGTAAAAGGAAGTCAAAACAATTCAGGGTATTGTTCTTCATTAAATGTGATTCAGTGTATTAAGGTTGATGTAACAAAGTCGAATGCGTTTTAAAAGAGATCATAGTGAATGAGTAAATTAATGACTTCATAATAGTACTACTAAATAAAACAGTTGGTAAGACGATTACGAAGTTGAACGTGGGTAACCAGAATTTTTATTTGATGTCGATAAGTTAAGATTGGCATATATGAAGAGAAGCATATGGTAGCAAGTGAGTTTAGTAGACGACAAATTTAGGACTTGTCCTATAGTATCGTTACTCGTAATTCTGATACTTTATAATAATATTAATAGTTTTAGAAGATCTTTCAAATCCTCTTCCCCTCTGGTTTTCTTTTTCTTTCAATAGCTATCTATTCTAGCATACACGTTCTAGCTTTAGCAGCATAATCAGATTAAGATTGATTGAACTTGAGTCGTGGTGTACGGTACTTGTCAAATTTATTATTTTTGGAAATGCATTTAGAGACCATTTCGATGAGTTTTATTTTTATTGCTATATATTTAAATTATTTTAGTAAAATTTTCAATTTATCTATGTCATATTACATGGTGTGATTTTTTAATTATTATATAGTTCATCCACACTATAGATTAATAGATATCTTACAATTAACATACTTACAATATTTTGAGGTACAAATATCACAAATTTGCATATAATTCATTAGGGTTCAACATCAAAATATTCATATAATTTTTATATAGTGTTTCCCAGTTTTGCAAACAATTCACAGCTATTCCAACACCAAAATATGAACATATTTTTATAATTCTTATATAGTGTTTTTCACTTTTACATTCAATACATAAAAACTAGAGAATAATTCTATAATTCCTACATGAACTGTAAATTAGGTCTTAAACCCTAGAGTTGACCCTAAATTGAGAACTCGACCTAAATCATATAGTCAACCTAAACCCTAAATTTGACCCGCCTCTTTTGCCTACGTCACTCGGTGTCGATACGCCCGACCTAACCTCGACACGCCAGACCCGCCCTGAATCCTAAACACGATCTAAACCTTAAAATTGGCTGTAAAACCTAAGCCCTTAATCGGACCCACCCATTTTTCCTGCTTAGCTCATTGCCGACCCGCCAAATCAGCGTCGCTCCTCCCAACCCATCTGACTTGGCGATGACCCTCTCGACTTGGAACCGACATGCCAGAGTAGACACTGACCCAACGCTCACACACTCGACTTGATATTGACTTTCCCGACCTGACACCGATCATATCAAGCCCACATTGACCTTCCCGACCTGCGCCGACCCGTCAAACACAAGACGGACACGCCTTGAACCTTAAAATTGGTCCTAAACACTAAATCCTAAAATCGACCCTAAATCCAACCTACTTATTTTTCACACCTGACTTAGAGCCGACCAACCAAAATTGGCGTTGCTCCACGCGACCTTGGACCGACCCGCTTGACTTTATGTCGTCCCACCCGACCCAATGCCGACTCGCCCAAACCGATGCTCACCAGCTTGAACCAACGTGAACCCGCCTTACTCGACGCTTACCTACACGACCAATATGTTTTTTACTATGATGGGAGATCTTTTTTTATTAAGGATGAGATCAAAGATTATTTTTTTGGAAGGCTTAAATATGTTCGGGGTCCCTAACATTTGAAAGGGAATCAAATTAGGTTCCTGAAAAAAAATTCTTTGAAATGTCATCCCTAACAAATGTTTTTTAATCAAATTAAGTCCTTTTGACCAGTAAATAGAGAATTTTACCTAGTCATCACCTTCGCATCATCTCAATTATCCTACATGGATTTTTTATTTAATTTTTTCACCATTCAGCTTCTCCTTCTCTCTTCTGAATTTCACCCTCTCTCTCTCTTTTCCTCTATCGTCTTCATTATTCTCCAAAAACACCCATCACCATTTCACAATCTGGATGTTTGTTTCTCTTCTCTTCCCAAACCCCTTTTTTGTATAGATCGGTTCGGAGATGAAAAGGGGCATAGGAGTAGCTGCAGCGGCGGCGATGGCGACGAAGGTCAACAGATCGGCGACGTTAAAGGAGCCATGCTACCAGGGCATGAGAAAGAGACCGTGGGGGAGATTCGTGACGGAGATCAGAGACCCGATGAAGAAGCCGAGGGTCTGACTCAGCACCTTCGGTTCTACAGAGGAGGCGGCGCGTGCATATGACCCTGCCTCACTCGCGCTTCGTGGTCCAAAGGCGAAAACAAATTTTCCTCTTTCACCGTTCTGCTACCACCACCCTACCGCCGCCGATCCCTTCTTCTACGCCGCCGGTAACCACAACGGTGTTGTTCAGGACCACCTCCACATCAGTCACCCGCAGAGGCCCACATCGAGTGGCATGAGCAGCATTGTGTAGTCCTTCGGTGGTCCCCGCCCTGCCTCCGTCAAGCAGCACCGTGTTGTTCGGAACCTTCAGCGTGTTTCTTCTCTTCTCTTTGTTGTTGCTTTTGTTTGTTTGGAGTGAACGATTTCTGGTGGTGGTTCACGAAGAGATCTGATATATTGCTTTACTGTTTAACTCATTTTGGAATGCATGGTACAGTGGTGCTTGGAGATGGATTCTTAGGCCTAACAATGGGATTTAGAAACACTGCTTGTTTGTTCGGAACCTTCAGCCTATTTCTTTTCTTCTCTTCTCTATACAAAAAAGGGGTTCGGTAAGAGAAGAGAAGAGAAAACGAAGACCCAGATTGTGAAATGGTGATGGGTGTTTCTAGAGAATGATGAAGAAGATAGAGGAAAAGAAAGAGAGGGTGAAATTCAGAAGAGAGAAGGAGAAGATGAAGGGTGAAAAAAAAATCCATGTAGGATAAGTGAGATGATGTGGAGGTGATGAGTAGATAAAATTCTCCGTTGACTGGTTAAAATTGGTCAAAAGGACTTAATTTGATTAAAAAGCATTTGTTAGGGATGACATTTCAAAGAAAATTTTTTCAGGGACCTAATTTAATTCTCTTTCAAATGTTAGGGACCTCGAACATATTTAAGTCTTTTTGGAATACAAGGAATAATGCATAAAAAATTAAGACATAAAAACTCTCCCGCTTCTTTAATGAATAAATGGATTAATTGTTTAAAGATTCATTATATATATGATTTATCTCAGAGTAGATGGTCTTGATTGGTGCAAAAAACTGAAAAAAAACTGAATAAATGAACTTCGTGTGGATCAAAATAAAGATTTAACCAAATGTGATTCATATTAAAAAAAACTCAATTAATTGTTTCCAAAAACAAAAAAAACAACAAGTAAACTTATTATTAAAAAAATTAAAAACAATCTAGATATGATCTTTTGTTATATAAATTTATTAATTATATAAATCTAGATATGATCTATTTATGAATATAGATCGCCATTCCAAACAAACAAAAAGCAAGAAATTTCTTATGATTACAACATGCAGCCCCACGTGATCCGATTTCAACCTGCTCGACTCGACATTGACTAACCCATTCAAGTTTTGTTTAGTGTTAAGGGTTTACAAATTAACGTTTAGGTTAGCCAGATCCGTTCAAGCCAGCTCGGCAGTCCGAGTTGGCTTGACTAGTTCAGGTCGACCGAATTCATATATACAAATTTAAGGTTAAGTGTTTAGAGAGAGAGAGAGAGAGAGAGAGAGTTTTTGAAAATTATAAGGGTCATAGGTTAGCCCTAAGCCCATAGGGATTTTTGCCTTGGGGGCTTTCTTGTGTGGGGATTTTTTCACCACAGCAGTTTTTTAGTCTTAACCCACGAGGACTAGGGCTGGCCCTGGTTCATGGGCCTAATTGATAGCTCATTGGAGTAAAATTTAAATTTAGTCCCTAATATTTAGAAAACTATCCAGTTTTTGTCACCGCCGGAGCTGGAGGTCCGGTGACCTTACCATGTGGCCTCACCGGAGTAATGTGCATGCCTACGTGTTAGTTAAAGCTCGGTGGATTTTATATTTATTTTTCCTTTATTTTTTATTCACCAAGTATAATTAAATTAAATTAAAAGGAAAAACTCATAATGCCTAATAAACAAAACTAATCTCATTCCTAAATAAACTAAGCAAAATCAATTAACTCTTCATCATCACCATCTTCATTATCTCCATTTCATCTTCCTCATCCATCATGACCATCCCTCAAAATAAAATAAACCCAGAAAACTTCTTCATCTTCCTCTCCCTCTCCCCCACTTTCACCCAACCCTGACTCCCTCATCTTCATGTTTGCCCTCTCCTTCATTCGTTCACTTCAGTTCCTGTCCTTAACCCAGAAACTCAACCCCTAAAAAAACCCAGAATTTAACCCATGAAAAATCCAGCACCACCACCCCAACTCCCCTTCTTCAATTCCTTCTCCTTCACCAACAAAAATGCCCCACACCAAAACTCAAACCATGAAAATTTGGAACTTTAAGGTGTAGAATAATTGAACCAAAATTCATCAGTTTCATTATCCTACATTTTCACATTTTCCCCAGAAACCAAAGAAACCAGAACCAAAGAAAAATTGAATTTTTAAGGTGAAGAACCCCTAAACTTCAAGGTGAACTTGCTCTTTGGAGGAGTGGGTCACGATCTGGGTCACGTCGCTCTCCCTCTCCAGCGACGGTGTAGTCCAGCCTTTGAGGAGCCACCGCTGATTGAGACCTCTAGAGCAATCGACATTGGTGAAGAGGCCACTAGAGGAAACGATGTTGGTGAAAGAGGAATGTGAAGAGTGGAGTCAATGGGAGAGGAAGAGGAAGAGAAAAATGTCACGCCAGTTGCCGATGGTGCAGTCATAGAGAGAGTACTGGCGGTGGAACTTGGATTTGGATCTGAGATGCATGTCGGTCATTGACCTTCGCTTTGTGTCGTTGACGCTTCCACAGCCCAGGCATAGACCTTTGCCTCGCCGTTGCTAGGTCGTGCTACCGCGCCACCGTGAGACTGAAGGACGAAGCCGGAGCCGTTGCGCCAGAAGCTGCCATCGATCGTTCTTTTTTTTCTTTCTCTTTTCACTCACGGTCTCTCTTTTTCTCTCTGCATGAAGCACACACGGGAAATGTTAGGTTTTAATTCCTCTATTTTAGTTATTTATTTTTCTTTGGTCTATTATCTTTTATTTGTTTGACATGAGGTGTGTAGGAGTTTAATAATAAAATGAAGATGATGGAAGAGATATGAAGAAGATTATGATGAAGATGTTGAAGATAAAGATGATGAACATGGAGATGACTGATGAAGATGTTGAAGATGATGATGAAAATGAATGAGGAAGATGAAGATGAAGATGGAGATGACGAATGATACCAGTTCTACAAGTGTACAGAATGATCGAAGTAATATAAAAGATATCGTCTCCACAGGGATAGAGTGATTTGTGACTAAAGCTCAATTGTTTAAAGCAGAAAAACAAAAGATAAAATTTGAGTTTGTTTGTTATGAAAGATGATAACATAAAAAATAAAAAGACTTGGTTTGTAAACTTTGATGGAAACATCACTTGGGTGTTAGCTTCACCGAACCAAATTAAGCTTTTTGCAAACAGATAACTATATGAACTTTGGAAATCATTTCATGGTGATGTAGCCTAAACCTCGCCTTGTTAATACCTTAATCAAGTAAATCATTCAATCACAGTTTGCTAAACCAAATACCTTAGTATTTAGTCAATTCAATTTGAGAAATGAGTTCTTAATTCTAGCCAACACAAATGATTCTCACCCTTATACATAAGTAGTAGATAAATCATTCAATCTAATCCCAGATCCCTTAATTCCTACCAACTACCGTTGTGCAAGAAAAAAGCATGATACTTGCGTCGACTCAAGCAAAATAATCAAAGAGAAAAGATACATGAAATGATAACTTTATTCATATAGAGCACCAAAAGCTTAAAGCATAACTCAGAAAAAGGATTCACATAAAATCCAAGTGCTAGAAAGAAACTAGCCTAGCATGGCTAGATTTAACATAATTAAAAGAAAGAAATGAAACCTCGAATAAGGGCTCAAGAGGCCTCTTACAGCTCCAGCAATAGTGTACCCATCAACGCTTAGCAAATTACAAGATCCTGATAAAGAAAAACAAGTGTTCTATTTATAGCCAAATTCTGCTAGTATTCCAACGCCTGGGCGTTGGAATTAAAATGAATTACACGAGACTTGGCAAGGGCTCAATGCATGAGCGTTGGCTCCCCAACGCTCAGGCGTTGGAATTAATCCCAATTCTTGGGTTCCAGGCAGAGAGCCAACGCATGAGCATTGGCTCCTCAACGCCTAGGCGTTGGGAGCTCGTCTGACTCCTCATTTTCTTGCTCTTGCTCTTCCAATTGATTCCCCTCTTCAATGCAATAATGGGGCTTCATGTGGCTTCAATTCTCCTTTTGCAACAACAACCTCTTCATCATTTCTTCAATTAGCACATGTTTTTCTTGCTTTTGTTGCTTGATTCCCATTAATCACACACACATTCAGCTCTTAACCTCTTCTTCTTCATCAATTCTTCAATCAAGACACCAATGACTAGAAACCTAAAAGGCCTAAAAAAATAATAAAGCTTAATTAAAAGGACTAAAAAGCAAAATAATTACTAACCTATATGCAAATGCAAATATAAGATAAAATCCTAACAAAATAAATAAAACTATATGAGAATAAAAAAATAAAAACAAAGAAAAAGAAAGGAAAAAGACACTAATACCCCAATCATCAATGAAGATTAATTAATTGATTTTGTTTAGTCTACCTAGGAATTAGATTCATTTTGTTAATTAGGAATTATGAGTTTCTTTTTATTTTTAATTTAATTATACATGTGGAAATGAAAAAATAAAGAAAAAAGGAAAAGAAAATCCAACTCAACTTTAATTAACACGTAATCGTGGCACATGTGACTCCGGTGATGCCACATGATAAGGTCACCGGACCACCACCTCTGACCAAGGCCAAAACTGGACAGGTTCCGAAAAATTAGGGACTAAATTCAAACTTTAATCCGGTGAGGGACCATTTTCAAATAGACTCTACTATACAGGGATCGAAACGTTAATTAACCCTATTTTTAAGTACCTTATTAGTTATATTTCTAATTAACGTGGAACTTAACGTATCAAAATCTCTTATCTCCATTATGTGTCCTCTCACTTGAAATTTTCCCCTTGTTTCATAAGTTATGTCCAAAAAAATTGCAAATAAACAGAATATACAGAATCAATTAGTACTGAGAGAGATCCCCACGATCAATCTTTGTATTAAAAAGAATAATAAAACAGAAGAAAAAAAAAGTCTCGTATCTTCTCTGCAATCTCCAAGACTGCAACTACAAAGTACAACTGCATGTCCAACTATTCTGACATCGTTTATTTTGAGAGGAAGATATCAGAAGTATGTGCATGAAATCTTCTGTTTTCTTCTCTGCCATATTATTATATACCTGACAAAATAGCTGTGCATGTTCAGTAAACCTTGCCTCAATTCCTAAACTAGGCTATTGCAACTACCAAATCTATATGCATTTTTGTACGTGCTGCTTCAAGTTTCGAAACATCGAACGGGATCTTGGAGAATGCAGAGATCAATTTTATGCATTGGTGCCTTGCTGGTGCTAACTGGCTAGACATTTAATTAAATTGTGTATGATACATATCCACGAGTGGGTTAGTATCCATTCAAATCTAATATTAAATTACACTCTTTGTCTTGGAGAAATTGGCACCGTATTCCCATGGTGCATGCACCTAGTTCAATAGGTTACAGTCAAATCGAGTGGAGATATCGAATCAAATTCGTAACAACTAAATTCATTCATTAGTGAAAATCATGAAGATATCTGCTGCTACAATGAAAATGTGACCTAAAAGAGCTATAATTAGGCTATGTCTTCAGCTTGGCTAGTTTAATGTTTGACATGCCTAACCGAAAAACTAGTTGAAAGTAGAAAAACTAGCTGAAAGTTGAAAAAATATCTGATTAAAAAAAATATTTGGTAAAACTAGCCGTTGAATAAACTGAAATTATAAAATAATATACTTATATAATTCTTTTTATTTTTAACATTATTTTATTTACACATAATACCTATATGATAGTAATATTAAAATAAATACCACTTTAAATAATTCAATTTTATTCATATTATTTATCATCAGAGATGAGTCTGATAAAAAAAAATTGTAATTAAGGAGTTGTGTTTTTATAAATATAAAAATGGTAAAGGAGGAATTTTAATAAAATGATAAGGATAAAAATGAATAAATTGAATAAGTTTTAAGCTTTACGTTATAAGCTACCTGACGTTGTTTACTAAAAAAACTGTAAGCTACTGAAATGTCATGCCATACATAGCATAAAACTTATTTGACTAGCTTAAGCTTATTTAATTAGTTTAAAAGCTCTTCAAAAGTGTTTAGCTTAATGTGCTTATTTTTGTAGCTTAAAGCTTTTTTAATAAGCTACCTGAGGTAACTTCTAACTTATAGTTTATTGAATTTATTCTCATTTTTATCATAATCATTTTAATAAAATTTGATCATCACCTCTTTTATATTTAAAAGACTCTAAACCTTGATTAAAAAAAATTCTTCTCAAACTCATCACCTCTTATGATAAATAAATTGAATTAAATTAAATAATTTAAAATGATAAATATTTTAATATTAATATAGGTATTGATATGTAAATAACGTAATTTTAAATAATAATAATAAATTGTAAAAGTTCTGGTGCTTCTCCTTATCTCAGTGAACATTTTGCCAGCAGTGTATACTGGCTTTGAGTTCACCAATGGTGTTCTGTATGTTTTTTTTGTTGAGATGCATTGGAATGTTGTTCCACCAAAAAGGTTTAGTTTTTCAGAAATTTCCAAGTTTGTTTGTTTCCTTTTCTTTACGCACATGTTGCTGTTCTATGTGGTTTACCCTTAATTTCTTAAATAAATATATTTAGATACGGAGGATATTCGGATTTGACCATTTTTTTAGTTTAGAAATTGTGTTGTGTGTATTGCAAATAGGTTTTTTTTTTTTAAAAAAAAGACTTATTACCACAGTTCTTAGTAACAGAGGAACCTATTACCACGATTCCAGTAAGAACCGTGGAAACAAATATATGATATTACCACGGTTCCGCCTTGAACCGTGGTAACAGAGGCTTGATATTACCACGGTTTAGCGTAGAACCGGATATTTCAGATGTATGATATTACCACAGTTCCGTCTTGAACCGTGGTAATTTATCTATTACCTCTCAGGTTGTTACCATGATTTAACCGTGGTAATATGACAATCATGTAGTAGTGTGTGGCTGTGTTACTGTTTATTTTACTTTGATGTTGACTTATAGACTTAAGAGACAATTATGAGTTGTGGCTTGTGTTATTTGTGTATTTTTACAACTTATGAGAATGTAGAATTTGGTTGGTTTGTGATTTTTTCTCATAATTACTTTTTTTCCACTACATTAAATTTTGGCGGGCTAGCCCGCCAGCCCGCCAAATGTGGGTTGGGTTGAGACTTTCAACCCATATACCAAATGTGGGCCAACCCAACCCGTCCCGCATTTTGACGGGCTTTTGACGGGTCGGGTCAGGCCCACCCCGCCAACCCATATTGCCACCCCTATATAGATGGGATTTGGATCCTCTCATTTATATAGATGATTGTATGGTAGGAACCAGATCCTTCCAACGGGAGTCTCTGCAGCAACCCTCCTGCAATGGTTTGGATCGTTGGATTTCTACAAAGGCTAAGATCAATCGACCCTTAAAAATTGGTCCGCTGGAACTCTTGCACGTTAACATTATTTTTAGGTTGTGTACGTGTTAACTCCTTTTAATAATTGTGATGGGAATAGATACGGTACTCCATCCACTAGTAGTAATTCTTTAAGAAACGGGTGATAAAAATCCTAAAAAATACAAATAATTATTATTTAACTAACATAGATTAAATTTAAACAAATAATTAATTATGTAATTATTATTTTTAAGACACGTCATATTAATTTATTAAAAAATAATTATATTTTCACAACTTTAAAATTTGATTGTTTAATTGTGTATAATTTTTTAGTGAAATACAATCACACTCTCAAGGTTTGTGTGAATAAAACTCAATTTTATTATTATTTAAAAGGGTTAAATGTGTTTTTAGTCCTTGTAAAATAGGGGTGAGTTGGATTTGAATTCAAATTTAAAGATCTAATTGTTTACATCCCTCGCGAGAAGAATAATGATGCTGATTTCTTGGTCTGGTAAGCATCGAGGGAAGGATCTCCTCATCGGGTGTGTCAATAACCATTGTCTTTAGTTATTGCGTCTTTGTGCTTGGACGTTGTAGCGTAGTTGTTGTTTATTTTTAGTTTTTCTCTTATAAAAAAAAATTAAGAACTTTTTTTCCCAAGGTTTCTTCATAGTCGACAACAATGAGATTAATTTCCCGAGACTCTGAGACCACGTTAAGTGGGTAGGTCTCTCCCAACAAATGGTTCTTCATACACACTGCTTAAGAATCGAACCCTGGGCTACATGCTTTAGGATCTCAACTATCTACCAGTAAATAAATGACAAAGAATTTGTTTCTAAAATTTTTTGACCCAATTTTTTCTTTCATATATAACTATAATTTTTTCATATTTTTACATCCTAATCTACATTAATTAAATAAAAAAATTTATGATGTTTATCACCCGTTTCTTAAAACAATACCGATGGGTCGCCAGTCTACCTTTTGGACCATTTTGATGTATATATATTATGTATGTGATGTAGTTTGCTTGTGTTATATGCCTGCTAGCTAGGTTAATTGTGATGAGAGTTAAATTCATTGTGATTTCGTATGTGTGGAGTGAAGAGAAAAAGAAATGAGTGAGAAGTATGAATAAGTTGGGAGAGGAGAAAAGAGTGATCAAGTGTAAGAATATTCAGCAGTAAATAAAAGAGAGATAAAAAGAAAGAATAAAAATATGGGTGTAAAGTTAGTGAAAAGGTTAAAGGGAAGAGAATGTGATGAGAGCGATTGTGCAATGTTTAACATGGGCATTCAAGCAGAGGTGCTAGGTAATGATCCCCACGGCAATCCTTCTCCTCAATCAATTCACATCCTTGAAAATCTTCTCAAAGATAAAACCATCTCTCCAAAACTATCTCATGATACTCCAAGACTTTTCATAATTAAACTAGTACTCCTAAATGTCCTACTATATGAGAAAAATGCTGAAAATCTCAAGCAACAATATAACTACTTTCACCACACTCAGGAGAAATTTGCAGCCTCATCTTATTCACACACAAGAAGTTCTTCAATAACAAATACTTGGAAATAAGCTTGACCTTATGTGTGAGGGAGATGATTCAAACTTATGTGTATCTATGTGACATACATCATGTGAATTGTGACAAGGAAGGAATAAGGAGTAGGATCGCGCGGTAGCTTCCACAGGGAGAACCGGTGTGCGCCCGATGTGGGTGCCTGAAATACCTGAGGTGGCAATTCAAAGATGAGGTGACCTGGGGATGATTCAGTGGTACGAATCAACACTAGGACGTTGATTTGGGATACCTTGTGTTCCAGCTAGTGGAGTGGGAAGGCCGAGAAAGGATGCACTATCCCGACTGAAAGCCAATATGGTAACCGTGGCTCGGTAAGAGAGTGGGTCAGAGTAATGCCCATGTTCCTAAGCAACATTCCGAAGTGAGCTTG
Organism: Acmispon strigosus; assembly: GCA_030819835.1. NCBI lineage: Eukaryota > Viridiplantae > Streptophyta > Magnoliopsida > Fabales > Fabaceae > Acmispon > Acmispon strigosus. Next base: position 37,911,246 of record JAUAMA010000007.1, read on the forward strand.
GATGTGTATAGCCAATGGGCCCTGCATTCATGAGTTGTGCAAGTGGAGAGGCACCAACCACCACCCTGTCTGTTTCCTTGGCCTGATGATCCGAGTACAGAGAACCTGCTAGGGAAGATGTGAAGGGTAAAGTGGTTGGCATTGAATAAGGTGGCATGAATTTGCATTATTGCATCATGTGTGTGTGTGTGTGTGTGTGTGTGTGTATATATATATATATTTTGTGATTATGATTGTGTGTTTTGAATGATGATATTGTGTAATACATATAGTGATCATCTGATTAACTGATATGTCGGTAGTCAAGGTAGGACTTATGACATAATCCTGGCTATTATCTTTGTTGGTAGCTCACTCCCTCCCCGTGGTTAATATTTCAGGTACAAATCATAAGATGGGCATGGGACAAGTTGAGTGCATGGTACATTGAAGCTATTTAGCCACGGTAGCTATCGATAAGTAAGAAGTGAGGATTTGAGAGTTATGTATTATTATAGTGTATAACTGAGCTGAGTATGTTACTTATGTAGTTAAAAGGAGAGGTTAATGTACTCTATGAAGTGGTGATGTGAGTTATGGAGAAAGGTTGTGAAGTGGATGTGTGTGTGTATGAGGAGTGATGTGTTGTGTGAGATGAAGTGATAAAAAAACAAAAAGCAATGTGTTTAGGAGTGGTTCTCACATCAGGAATGAAGAGGGTTCCTATCACGAGGGAGAGTTCACCTGATGGAGTAGAGGAGGATATGTGGTCTCATGGTGGGGGGGCTAATGGTGGTCGTGATGTTTGATTACTTTTGATTGTGGTTGTGTAGGTTGCGTCTCTTTTATTTGATGCTAACTTATGGATGGTTGTATGATACTATGTGATGACGACTTCTGACTGATGGGTCATGGGCTTGACAATGGCCAATCCACCTTTTTGGACCCTTTTGATATATGTATATATGTTATGCGTATGATGTGATATTTGTCCCTGCTAGTTAGGATGAGTGAGTCGAGAGATTATTCCATTACGTTTCTGTGTCCGTGGAGTGAAAAGAAAAGAGATGAGCGAAGAGTAGAAATAACTTGTGAGAAAAGAAAAGAGCGAAGTGTAAGATAAAGGTGAGTTAAAGGAAGAAAAGGAGAAAGAAAGGGTGTAGAGTTAGTGAATAGATTAAAGCAATTGGAAATGTGACAATAGGGAGTACGGAGTATAGTGTAGAGAGTGTTGTGTCAACGCAGGGATTCAGGAAGAGGTGCTAGAAGAAGGGCCCCCACAAAGAAATTGTGTTGGAGCCTGTATCATAGCCTACAATTTTCCATTTTCTATATTTAGGGTTAAATAGGTTATTAGTCCCTGAAAAATAGGGATAAATTGAATTTAGTTCCTAAAAAATTATCATAGATTTTAATCCTCAACATTAATGAAAATTGTGAATTTAGTCTCTGTTACGCATAACCCTTCTATTTATTATTAGCAGTAATTTAGAATATTAATTTGAAAGTTGTGCATATAGTTCTAACTAGGAGATAGTTCTGAGAAACGTCTACCCAAAATGATGTCAATTAGGATACTTTGCTTTAAATTTGGTCAAAAGTTTGCTTTTCAATTTGACAATACTAAAAGGAAATTCAATTATATTTACATTTATATAAATTTTTATTTCTGTATGCGTGGAAATACACCAGGTTTCACTAAAACATTTTATAATAAAGTTGACATTCTCTTGTAGGTCCATCCTTGTCGTTTTGTTAAACAAGCAAGTAAATGATGAGTTTCCTGATAATTATAATGAGTAAATGACGAGCCCCAAAGCTAGCCTAAATGGATGCTTCACTACCATACCTTGACTAAATGACCAAGAATCGATTAAGAACATTTATTTTCCTTGAAATAACTATTCTTGTCTAACTAATTGTATGGGATAACAGTAAAATAAATTGGCAGTTTTCAACCATTAAGCTTCTAACGTGCTCATCCATCCATTTTTGAAACTCTCTCTTTCCATCATCTCTATCATGCACACAATATTCATTCAAGTTTGTTTGCATTGTTCCTATGATATTTTCCTCTAGTTCCTTGAATTGACATTAAATCTTATAAAATGGCTGATGATTATGAAATAGAACAAAATATGCTAGATTTGTTCACTTCCTATGGAAATATTGGCTCTGAACCACTTGTATGTCAATTCATCCAGAAACACACAGCCAGTGGCATATTTCTTGGGGACAATCCCCTCCTTCACACCACATCTATGCTTATAATTCAGATTACTCTTATATTCATTGTTGGTAGAGTTACTCATTTTTTGCTGAAACCTTTTCATCAAACACTACTCATTTCACAGATTGTGGTAAGCTTTTTCCTCTCATCATAATTAGCACTTCAAATTTATGGGTAGTTGCAATCATCAATTAGCATTAAAGGAATCTAAGAACAAGATCAACCTTTTGATATCATTTCATATATTTCATGTTTGGTTCTATATTATTTAGATAGAGCACAAGCGTTAAAGATATGATAACAATCATTTCGGCTTAAGCTTTTGGGATATTTAGAGTGGGATATTTAGAGGATAAAAAATAATTGGTAGACATATGATTAACACCTCTTTTTGTGACGGTTTTTTACCGTCACAAAATTGTAAAAAACTGTCATAAAATTACAAATATGCAAATTTGTGACGATTTTTAACCGTCACAAACAAGAGATGTTTGGTGTTTGACACTATTCACATGTCTAGGAATCATCACAGATATGATACAGAATCATAGACTCTAACTTATTGGAAGGAATTCATCTGATGATATATTTATATTTTTTCTCCTCTTATCAGGCTGGTATAATATTGGGTCCCTTACTGCTTGGTCGGATCCATGCAGGTTATGAGGTGTTGTTTCCAACAGCAAGTAGAGTGACTCTTCAAACATTTGCAGAATTTGGCATGATAATTTATTTCTTCAAGATAGGGGTACAAATCAATCCCACACATATATGTAATATTGAAAAGCAGGCAATGATAATTGGCTTAGTAGGCCATGTGTCCTCTATAGTATGTGGCACTGCAGTTTTTATTATGGTTGGAGGAGTCTCATCTCTGAAGTCAGAAGTGAATGGTGTTAGAGGTTTGGTACTTTTTGATGCTTTGACCGCGTTTCCTGCTATAAGTAGCTTCCTCAAAGATATGAATATTCTTAATTCGGAAATTGGACGTGTGGCTTTATCTGCTTCCATGGTTAGTGATGAATGCACATGGATTTTAATATTCGTTGTAATCACCAGTGCTCAATCCTTGGAACAAAAGTCAGTTTTACCGATTATGGCGATGCTTATAACAGTTAGTTATTTTGCCAGTTTATTCTTCATGCTAAGGCCACTGGTTATATGGATCTCCCACCGCAATCCAAAGGGAAAGCCTATAACAGAAGGCCATTACATTACAATCATTTTTATACTTCTAGTACTTGGATTCTCTGCACAAGTTGCTGGACAACCCTCTTACCTTATTGCTTTTTGGTTTGGCTTGATCTTACCGGATGGTCCCCCTTTAGGTTCTACTCTAGCAGAAAGGATTGATGTTGTTGGTTCTACTTTGTTTGTTCCAGCTTTCTGTACTATAAGTGGTTTGAGCACAATTGTTCCCCCATTTACATCACAATCCATAAGCATAGGAGCTATCTTACTTGCTGGGAAAATGGGAAAGTTTTTCGGCACCATTTTACCTTCACTTCACTTTCAAATTGAATTCTGGGATTCTGTTGTGCTGTCTCTAATCATGTGTTGCAAAGGCCTTGTAGATCTCTCCCTCTACACATTTTTATTTCATAGTAAGGTATATATATACTTTAAGTTTAACTTTTCTCCTTGAAAATCATTTTTATATATACTTATATATATAGTGTGCTAATTTATTTTTTACTTACAGGAAATCGGGAGATTGTCTTTCACTATTGTGATATATAGCATGGTTGGTCTAACGGGGTTTGCAACTAATGTTATTTATAACATATATGATCCTTCAAAGAGGTACAGAAACTACATCAGAAAATCAATGAAGGACTCCCATAAGGACATTGAATTCAAATTACTTGTATGCGTACACAGTGAAGAACATGTATATCCATTGATCAACCTTCTCCAAGCCTGTAACCCCTCAAAGGAGATGCCAATGTCAGTCTTTGTTCTGCATCTCATGGAGCTCTCAGGCAGAGCAGCTCCCATCCTTACCAAAAATGAAAACACTAACAAGTCATCTCAACAAATAAACAATGTCTTTGATCAATTTCAGCAGCGTAACAAAGGGTGTCTCACGTTGCAGTTCTTCACTGCAATTGCACCATTTGCAAGCATGCACGATGACATATGCTATGTTGCAATGGACACAAAATCTAACATTGTGATTATTCCATTCCATAAGCGATGGTCCATCAATGGAAATGTTGAGATTTCCAATGCTTCAATCAGGACAGTAAACCATAAAGTTCTGAGTAAAGCTCCTTGCTCAGTTGGGGTCTTAATTGACAGAAGCCATATGAGTGGAAAACTATCAGTTACATATGAAAAGGCATTATGTGAAATTTCCATGGTCTTCTTAGGTGGTGCTGATGACCATGAGGCATTGGCTTTTAGTTTGCAAATGGCTCAACATCAAAATATTAGACTTACAATATTTTGGGTAAGGGTTAAAATGGAACTAAAACAATGGAATATGACGAACCCTTACATTGAATTGATGGAGCATATAAAGTACAGTCCTAACCTTCAAGGCAAGGTGACATTTAAGGAAGAGATTGTGGAAGATGGGATCGGAACAACATATGTTATTCGAGGAATGGAGGGACGTTTTAATTTGGTCATAGTGGGTAGACATCATATAATAGACTCTCCATGTACATTAGGATTGACAGAATGGTGCGAAATCCCAGAGCTTGGGCCAGTTGGCAATCTCCTAGCCTCAGATTTTACATTTTCAGTTTTGGTGGTGCAACATCAACCCTTCAACCTTAAACTTTGATGGATTAGGTTTAGGTGTATCTCAAGAAAATATATATACATGAAAGTATCCTTGCTATTTAATTATAGAAAAATATACATGTGTGTCTTACTTTGTGTCTTAATTTAATTTATCGAGTTAGTGATATTGCTAGACACGTGAATAGTTTCAAACACTAAATACATTTTGTTTGTGATGGTTAACCGTTACAAAATTGCATATTTACAATTTTGTGACGGTTTTCTACAATTTTATGATAGTTTTTCACCGTCACAGAAATGAATGTTTAGTGTTTAACACTGTTTGTTCGTGTATCTGTCAATATTTTTTTAATTTATCTACGTTCATATTGTCCCATCATATTTTGTGAGAGAAAAAACATATTTAAGTAGCTTTCACAATTCTATTTAACTTGGGGTGAAGTCGCGCATCCCACGGTGAGTAAGTTTATTGAACAGTGCTTTAAATTGTATTTGGTTAAAAATTTATTAAATTTAAATCATTTATAATAGATATTATTTATCTTGAGTTATATGATAATTCACTTGAAATATTTTAAGAACTAATATTTTAGTACGTAAAAAAGGTAAAATGATATTCTCTTTTAAGATTAAAGAGACTAATGAAAAAATGTTGATCTTTACTTCAATTGAATCTACAAACATAACATCAAATGAATTTGAACTTATGAGTTGAACAAAATATTATCTTATATTCACAATAAAATATTAAAATTAATTTACATGCTAACATATACATGGTTGAGAAAATATATTATACTTCTATGACAGATAAAACAACTAAAGCATGCATTGTGAAGAACGAAAAGCAGAATGAGAGAATTGAAATAAACTAGATTATAGTATATTGGAAGGAAAATGTAGTTAGTGTGATATTAATAGTGAACATTAAATAATATCTTTCGTATCTATTATCAAATACCAAAATATAAAATATATTCAAATTATCAATGTAAAATAAAATATCATATAAAAATGAGGAGAGTTTTGGCATCGAATAAGATAAAATAATAATATTATAAAATTGAAAAGTATATTAATTATGCACCTTATCAATATGGTGTTCGTGAAATTGACATGGAGGTAAAAAAAGATGTGTCTTTTGTTCTCCCTGGCTGGTTCCACCATGGGCTATGGTGAAGAAGGGAGTGGTGTCATCATTGTTCAAGCAGCAGCAGTTGGAACCAGTGTAGAAGAAGAAGAAAGGATCATCGGTGTCGAAGTTGCCGCTACGCGACTGCTTGCCCGGTAGCTCTTGCTTGGTTGATAGCTCCATGGTTGGCTCTGAACATGATGTCTCCGGTAAGAAGCTTGTGTTGTCGCTCCATCTTCTTCTTCTCCCCAGATTCATTCGGTCCTTGTGGTGGTTCCGGTGGTTGTGAAGTTGTTGTTGTTGTCAGCAGAACTGCGGCGAGCTTTTCGTTGTCACACGGCGAAGGAAAAGTTTTACCATTCCCCACAGACGGCGCCAAATGAATGGACTAAGCCGGACACATCACCCCGAGAGGTGTTGAGGAGGGGGAGCGGCGGAACTCCGGTGAGGCGAGGCGGCGGTCTTCATAGTACTCCGTCTTCCGTCGAGCCCGGGAGGGGTTCCTGCGAGAACACTTCGACGCTCAAGTTAAAGGCGTGGGGTTTTGAGGGAAAGTGAGATTATGAGAGAGAGATTGTGTACCTTAAGAAGTAGGGGTTCCATATATAGAGGTTTGGAACCAACACGCTTCACGATGGTCCGACATGATGCTTGTACTTGTCTCTTTCTAGGCCGCTAAATCCTCTATTCTGTTCAGATGCTTGGACGGAGGAAATCTTCTCAGGAAGGGGTGGCGGGTGATTGGACGTTTACGGATGTTTGTCAGTCACGTCCGTCCGAGCAGGTACTCGTTTGGGTCGTAGGCCGAGAATGTCACTCCCAGAACAGTAGCCCCACAGCTCTAGCATTCAGTTATGAATGCCGAGAGTTATAAAATGTTATGGTCGGCGCGTGGTCGCTCGACAGGGATTTCCTCCTTCGGTTGGTCCGAGAGGGTCACTCCCATAACACAATTCTATCTCTTCTATTCTAATCTACCTTAAGGTTAGCCTCAAGTTGGGGTGTGAATGGATTATTCTTCCACCTGCATTATGTTTAATCATTTTTATTTTATTTTGAAACTGATGTTTAATCATTAATCCTTCACATATATAAAACCAGATCACTGTGTAAGAGTGCTCCATTGAAGAAACATATTTTAACAATCTTCAAACTCCATAACTGAAGTTAAATCTATTTCATTTGCCAAGAAAGAATTTTCTCCACGCCATAAATACATGCACACATTTACTGTTAAATCAAGCAACAGTTTGTTATATTTAATTTGCAGATCCCAGATTTGAACTAAAAAGTCAATGAATCTAGCTTGCATTTTACATAAACCCTAAAATCTATCAGATTAAAAGAAAGGAGAATAATCACCGAAATGAAAACCAAGCAAAGACGAATTGCTCACCGCTACTCGCAGCTGCGATGTCCTCGGAGAATTTCCTAGCCTTCCTCACGCGCCTCCACCACCATGCGCACCGCCGTCCCTGGACCGAACTCGTCGACCGGAGCGCCATCTCCTGGCCGGAATCGCTAGCCGAAGCCTTCTCCCGACTCCGCAAGAACGTTCTTCATTTCCGCGTCAATTACCTTATCGTGCTAGCGACGGTGCTCGCCGTTTCGCTCCTCTCACGGCCTCTCACTCTCCTCCTCATCGCGTCCCTCGCCGGCGCGTGGCTATTCCTCTATGCTCTCCGGCCGCCGGAGCAGAAGCTCGTGGTCTTTCATCGCACGTTCACCAACAGAGAGGTTCTCGTAGGGCTGATTCTGGCCACCGTCGTGGTGGTTCTGCTTACGAACGTGGTGTCAGTGGTTGTAACCGCTGTGATGGTGGGGTTGGGGCTGGTGTGTGCTCACGGAGCGCTTCGGGTTCCAGAGGATCTGTTCCTCGAGCAACAAGAGCAGTGGCCATGGACTTTTGGGCTTTTTCCCTACGGTGAAAATGGGCCCTCATCTTTAGTTGGAGTTCCTCTAGGCCCAATATCAGTCTAATACTCTACCATGCTTGGGTAGGTTTGTTTTATTTAAATTAGTTTTCTTTTCTTTCTTGATAAATTATTATTTGTATGTTATTTTATTTGTTGAGTGAGTTAAAAGATGAGTGAAATATTAATTTCTTATTTAATATTAATTTCTTAACATCTACTCTAATAATTTGCCTGTTATAAAAAAACTCATTTCACTTTTTGCCTGTTAAACTTTTTGTCTTAACATCACTTTTTGTATTTGTGTCCCTATGAAAACACAGTAAAATGTTTTTTTTAAACTAATACAGTAAAATGTTAGCTTTTTTACGGAATGGTGATGGGCTTAGGCTTAAGGGATTAGGACGCCTTTAATAAAGCAATTTTAGGAAAGTGGCGATGGTGGTTGCTTCGGGAACCGAATAGCTTGTGGGGGCAGGGTACTCAAGAAAAAATACTCAATACCAAGGGTTGGGGATCAAGTAATGCAAACTAGGCAAGAATCGAGCTGGAGGAGGGATATTATGAAGACCTGCTACACTAGTGATGATGTTGTTTGGCTATCCTCAAACCTAAATAGAGAATTGGGGGAGGGTGATGACACGCGATTTTGGCAAGATGTGTGGATAGGCCATGAGAGACTACAAATAAAATACAAAAGATTATACAGACTATCTACTCAGCGAAAGTTAACAGTCAAGGATATGGACTGCTGGGAAAATGAAAGGTGGATATGGGGGCTAGAATGGCGTAGGGAACTGCTAGACAGGGAGGTTGTCTGGAAGGATGAGTTACTATCTTTTGTGAATCAATTAGAGCTCAAGCAAGGGAGGAGTGACAAGTGGATCTGGGTGGATACTGATGATGGACTATATATGGTTAAATCAGCTTATCCGTGTGTGTCAGACCACTGTGAAATTGATTTTATTCCAGCGTTTGATGAACTATGGCAAGTTAGTGCTCCAACTAATGTTGTTTTGTTTGGTTGGAAGGTGTTGTGGAAAAGACTACAAACAAAGGACGAACTAAGGAAAAGAGGTATAACGATAACAAGCTCACAGATTAGGTGCCCTCTTTGCTCGCAAGCAGAAGAGACTTTGGAGCATCTGTTCTTCACCTGCCCTGTTGCTGCACAGGTATGGGATTTGTGCCACCGTTGGCAAGGGGTACTCACTACTATGCCGAAAGATAGCCGAATGAATTTTCTCCAATGCAATTTTGGTTTCTGGAATGTTAGACAGAAAAATGGGGCCAGGACTATGTGGGTAGCAATCGTTTGGTCTATTTGGAAACATAGGAATTCAATTATTTTCAATGACAGGCAAGCAGATGCTAGCAAGATTTTCAAATTAGCACAGCTGAGAGCGTGGAACTGGCTTCACGCAAAGATAAAAAAAATTGCTCTCCTCTATAAGATTGGTTAGTAAATCCAAGGTACTGCTTACTTAGAATATGAGATGGGTATAATCAGTGCAGACTATGGGTCTGGCAGATGCAGACGACGGAGAAGCAGTGTAGACATTGCATATGATGGGTGAACAAACGATGCAGCAAGAGCAGATGACCACAGACGATGGTTGAGCAGTCGATGCAGACTATGCTTGGGCAGACGATGGTTGAGCAGATGATGCAGACAGTGGTTGAGCAGAGGATGCAAATGATGCTTGGGCAGACAATGCAAACGATGCCTGATCAGACAATGGTTGGCGTCTTCTAATGTACTTATGGTCCTGACAGCAGTTCTTCTAAGTTATCACCTTATGTTGATGATAGTTGAGCAGACGATGATGACGAAGAATGAGCAAACGTTGGAGTAGCAGTAGACGATGCAGCAGTTCTTTCATTTTTCACCTATGTATTTTTATTTGTTTTTCTTACCCTTGCTACTCTTTGTATTGGGTTGGGGCACCTCTTATGCTTCACATTAGTACATATAGCTTATCCACACAAAAAAATTCACAACAAAGCACACTCAAGTAAAATATATTTAATGATGATTCAACCCAGTAAAAAGTGCAAATGACATATTATACATGTTGGTTTTGTATGTTGTGTCAAATGTAACATCTTCAAAATTCTTGTAGATTAACCTCGACCTTTGCATCCAAAAAAAAAAAGCTAATCATCCTGGCATCATCATCACATTGTGTGGCATAAAAAGTTTGGATTCTCAGCTTGCTTTTGATTGCATAAGTTAAGAACAACTTGAGCATCCCCAACCTCTAATTTTTTAGATCAAAGATCTCTAAGATGATTCCAACAATGCCTATTAGAAAAATGACGAGCTTCCATTGTTAAATGATGTTGTAACTTCCACCGTAGGTAAACCTTCTTGACCAAACTTTTCAATAAGATTCTTTGCCGCCACACTCATCTCTCCTAAGTTGGCTCACACTCGTAGGGCTAACCATAATATGATTATGATCATTATTAAAACTAATGATAGCTCAATTTTGTCTCTTTTGTGCCTTTGAAACAATAAGTTATGCCTTACCATTAGTCTTGAACTTGAGCATTCTTTCCTAATTTTTTCCATGGTAGCATTACTTTCTTCATTACAATTACTTTGCTTACATACTGACTTCACATTAGAACATATAAGTATGCATAAATTATGCTTACTTGAATGGATCCAAATTCTAAAGCTATCTTTCTTAACAAATGCTTTGTAGAAAATGTTAACATCCTCAGGAGAGTGAATTCTAAACCAATACAAGGGTGAAGGTCATGGTGCTTATTAACATTATCAACATATGGTGAAGCATTCTCTAAACTTGTTTCTAAAGTAATATCTTCTTTGATTTTAAAGTCAGGATTTCCAATAAACTAAGAACCAACAAAAAAAGAAACTAAAAGTGAAAAGGTACACCATCAAGATTTCAAATTAAGTCAAAGAGAGCTCATGAAATAATTACTATATCTCTATGTTATGAATCTCTATTTGTTGTTGTTTGTGTTGCATTCTCCATCATGGATTGAAGTTGCTAATATCAACTGATTTGAGTTGTAAAAATAGTTTACATACCTATATCAAAACACAATAAACAATGAGAATTGAAACTCTATATCATGTTTGTTACTTCACCGACATGTTTACTTTTTATGCTTTATGTAGGGAAAAATATAAGTTAGTGCTTGGTATTTATAACCAATATTTCCATAAACAAAAAAATATATCAATATAAATAAATGAAAACTAAAGAACACCCCTCAAGTAGCACCAATATATAGAAAATGTAAATACTACATAGTTAAATACATTATAGATTTAAAGGTCATTGGATGATAGACTTGAATCTTTGCAAGCTATGACCTCTAACAAAGAATCATGAGAAGCTAAATGAGAGAGCAAACCAATTGAATTAGCAAAGACGACGTAAAAATAAAGACACCGAAAATAACAATAGCAAGATCTTCTTTTTGAAATATTGCTATTAGAGTGTGGAATGAGGAAGAAATAGAAACTGCTTCATTGTTAACAAGTTTCATAGGTTAACTAAAAGTGATGCAGTTTCTAACCTCTAAACTCATGGTAAGAGAGGTTTATTTCTTTGCAATAGAAAACTGCAGCAACAAAAGAACGAGACATGAACAATAAAGGGGGAGAGAACAAACTGATCTGTGTAGGAGAGGAAGTTTATTGTTGTACTATAATGCATAGCATGAGAAAGATGAAGGAAATAAGCATACCTTTGACCAACCCTAGGAGAAAAAGTGAAAGATGAGCTGGCGGACTGATAAACAAAACGATAAAAGAGAGAACAAGACTGATAAACATGGAGGTGAATGAGCATAGTGTATTAAGACTTTGAGACAAAATACATATTCATAAGTGGGAGAGAGGGGCACGTAAGGGGAAACATGAATAAGTTTTTTTTAATGGAGGGGAACATGAATAAGTTAATGAATTTGTAACAACCGCTAGATTAAATTAAAATGGATGGACATGATTTTCTCTATAATATTACTTTGACACGTGGTGTGTGATCCCTTCCCATAACTTAAAAGTAATTTTTTTTATTATAAAATGAAGCATTACATTCATTTTAATATTTTTTATTCAATAAATAACTTTTCCTGATAAAAATTTCCACTTTCAAAGTCTTATGTTGTAAGTCTTATGGTCCCTCCCCTTTATCATTCTGTTTCTGCCGTCGCTGTATTGATCAAGGTTCAAATCCCACGTACACGTGCGATTAAGGACCTGGTTAAGATTCGCCCTAGTCATATCCACCTGCAGCCTCTTCTCGTGATTGTACAACCTCAGCAGTGATCGATCCAGTATGTTGCCATCAATGTAAGAACTCCACAACCTCCCAGCAACATGGGTGTCGTAGCTCCACAGCACATTAAGATTACTCGGTCCACCTGGGAATGAGGTCAACTGCTTGTCAGCTTTGTCAATTGCTTGTAGTCTTCTCTTCAACTCCTTCTTCGCCCCATCATCAAGACCCCCTTCTTCACGATCATCATCGTCCTCATCATCACCGCCATCATCACCGTCCCTGTGCTCTTCACCATCACGCCCTTCTTCCTGATCATACTCACTATATTACATCTCCTCAGCCCCATAATGTCCCACATTACCATCATCATCAACATACTCCTCTTGCTGCACTTCATACCTGTCCCGCCATTGTTCCTCCTCCTCGTATTCAGCCTCATTATATGAGGGTTCCTCCACCACCGAAGCCTTTCCCCGCTACCTACGATGCGAGGCATGACCCCTTTGTCAGATGTCTTCCACCTGATTTTGTTCTTCTTCATGTTCAACCGGGCGACCTGTGACACGAGTCCTTGCCATTTATGTTACAACAGGAGCAAATTACAAATGCTTAGTTTCAATCCAAATGACTTAAACAGCGAAAAAAAGGAATTGATTGAACATGCAAATTACAAATGCTTAGTTTCAATCCAAATGACTTAAACAACAAATTAAAACTATTTAGAGTTCTGATAAATTTATGTTGATACATTTAATTTAAACAAAAACTAAAATTAAAAAACACACTCCAACAACAACGAAACTAAACAACCAACATGGAAAGGAAAATGGTTCAATGCAGGCTTAAGGGAAATACACCGTCAACTCAACAAATCGCACTTCAAGGTTCGAGTTTTTATCAAACCCTAAAAACTCAAAAAAATGTCATAGAAACCCACCAAAAATCCATTTCCTGAAACCAAAAACAGAGAAAGAGGAAGAAGACACCATTCTAATCACGTCATTTGTAGCAGGACAACAAGAAATCACAAAAATGGGGTACAAAAACCCATCAACATGCAAAATAAAGTATAGCAGAAAAACAGAGTACAAAGAAAGAAGAAGAGTCATTACCTTGAGCTTGCTTTTATTGGAGATTCGGAATTGCAAACACTTGGGCTCGTGGTTAGGGAGCAAAATGGAAGAGAAGAGAAGAGAGCAGAGGTAAGGATATTGGAGCTAGGTTTACAGAACTGAAATGAAGATAGTGGAGGTGGGTTCGTGGGTTTTAAACCCCTTGACTTTCCATTATATATATATTTTTCTTTTTAAATGCTAATTGCATCCTTGAGTGTGAGTCTCTGAATAAAATCGCATGTCAAGATGTGATATTATTGACAAAACAAAAAATAAAATAAAGAAATTCTCACATTAAAGAGAGATTTCTAACAAACTTTCGCACTTCATTGTGCGAATAATAACTAGAGTTCGAAAACAACTATGATATTAGTTTTTTCTTTCGATTGGGAGAACCCACCTTGGTTTCTTGCTTGCTCTTTCCGTCCAAGACAATATAAAAGGAGATGGGAAGGAAATGACGGGAGAGAAATGGTGATGGTGATGAGTTGAAGGGAATGGAGTTGGGGTATGACATTTTTGGTTTTTTTTTTTTATTTCAATTTTTTTTCTATACAAGGGTTTTTTGGGAATTATTACAGGGGGGTGTAAAACGCAAAAGGGATGCCAAACACAACTCCCTTTATAAATATGTATGTATAGATGTATAAAGGGGGATTTTTATTGTTACGAAGCAATCCTTGAAAAACACAAGACTGCATGTTTTTAAGGCAAATTTTTACTGAATTTCAAATTATGTAAAGTTATAAAGTTCTGAGATTTATTTACTCTAAACCACACATTTAGGGCCCGTTTGGTGGACAGGATAAATAGAGACAAGATAGGATAGTAATGATATCCTGTTGTTATCTGTTGTTTGTTGCGCCAGCAGGATAGGATAACACTATCCTGTCACTTATCCTATCGTGTCCATCATGTGTAAAAATTATCCTAAGGGGGGAGCTAGGTTAGAAATTATCCTGACAGGATAGGATATCAGTTTTTTGTTTGTTTATTACCGTGACCCAAAATTAATTTTAATATTTAAATTTTATATAATTTATAATAATATTAATTTATAAATATAAATTTTTTATTTTAATAAAATATTAATTGTATTACTTATCAATTACTAATTATTATTGTTAAGTTAAATTATTTAGTTACTAATAAATTTAATTAAAAAATAAACTTATTTATAAATGGTGAAAATATTGGATTTACTCATATAAAATAATTAAACTTTCATTATCACTTACTACTACTTAGTTAACATTATTTTTTATTATTTATATTATAATAAAAATACACAAAATAATTCTTCACTAACAATAAAATAGGCTACTCACATATATATATATATATATATATATATATATATATATATATATATATATATCTATATTAATTTTTTAATAGTATCTATAAAATTATTATATAATATTCTATTATCATATGATATTATTTAAAATTATTTCTCTACTTATATAATTATAATTAATAATTTAAATATAAAATATTTTTGAAATAATATATCTTTTAATAATTTTTAATCATTAATCACTTACCCCTACTAAGTTAAAGCTCATTGGTTACATATATAATAATTTTAATTAAAATAGACTCCCTTCGAAAAAATTAAAATAGCCGAATTAATAACAATTAATTTTATTTTAGTTAATATTAAAAAATAAGCTATTTATAAAAATGTAAAAAAAGTAAATTTAATAGAATAATCACTTTTTAAAAAATAAACTATTTAGAAAATTAAATTTTAAAAAATATTATGTATTTTTTATTTCAAGGAAAATTTGATACATTTTTCATTGTTTATATCATATATTATCAATATGTTGTCCACCCCAAACGCAGGATAGGATAAGAGTCTATCCTGCTCTTATCATATCCTATGCTTATCCAATCCTTTATCCTATCTTGTTCTTATTCTATCCTGACCACCAAACGAGCCCTAAGGTTTGTGAGTTTCGTCGAAGAAAAACTCAGTACTACGTAGCATTATTCGTGCATAAATTTATAAACATATACACTAAAAATATGTGAGTTTAGTAGCAAGCAAATTAGACCCTATAATAATAAAAATATACAAGTTTAAATATCAAGATGATCATTTATTAGAAATGACAACTATAATTTTCCAAATGTCAAAGACAAAAAATATACGTAATTATTATATTTAGTTTTACCAAAATAGATCACTTTATTCCTAAATACTAATAAATATCATAGTAATATGTTTTTATTATTAGCATCTCCATATTAATTGAGTAATTACATTTTATTTTACATTGGAAATCATTTCAATTTTTTTTTCAGCGATTAATCTCTGAACCATCCCTTCCCCAACTTATATGTCCATAACTCTTACCATTTGAGCTGTATTTTGGAGACATTTTTTAATTTTATCTTAGACAAAAATAAATTTTTCATTCCCTTATTTTATAGTCATATTTGACTTTTGTCACTAACATCTAATTTTTATAGTTTTAGTCCACACTTTTGATTTTTTTTTTAGTCATTACTTTATAAATTAATATCACTATTAAGTATTAAGTGGTGATGTAGCAAAAAAAAAAGTTCCGCATCACTATTGACATATGTGAATCACATGTGACTTTTTATAAAGAAATCTCATTCTATGAAGATTATCATTTTTCGATCTTTAAAGTTTATTTATTTATTATTAAAAGTGCTAGTTATCAAATAACTTAAAACTAAAATATGCAATACAAAATTACTTTGGACACGTGACAATGGTGACATGACACTCTATTAGCCACATCACACATTAAGAATATGATATTATAAAATGGGTAATGAGATCAATGTTATTTACTTCCCATGAGGTTGAGTCTCATGCTTTTGCGAATATGACCCAATATATTTGGCGGCTACTGGAAAAGCATAGGGCTATGAGGTTACAACATACTTGTCAAGAAGTGAATTTCTCTTGCTAATTATATGGCTCATATTGGACTTTGGCTTTCTTTTAGTACTACTTGATGAAGTTCTTGTTTGGAGAATGTCACAGTTTGATTATTAAGTTAAGGGAGAGGCTGCGTCCTCTGTTTTTGTTTTCGCTTCAGAATAATGTTTTTTTTTTCTGGGTCTTGCCCCTTATAAAATAAAAAGACCAAAACTAAATTTGAGTGTAAAATGAGAAATAAAAACTTATTTAACCTTTATCATATAACACTGTATCATACATATTTTTCATACATTTTTTGATTCATGTATTTATTAGAATTATACTATTTTTTTTAATGATAGTCATATGAAACTTCATTCCACTTGCACACCGTTCTAACCCTCTCAACCCAATCCAAGCCCAGTTGAGTTCAGTTCTATAACTTCTATACTACACTACTAGTTCTAGGTTTTCTTCCCCCTTCCTTTGGAACACTCTATCTCTCTAACAGTCTCTTTCCCTTCAACCTCTTCAACCTCCATTCTCGAAAAGAAGAAGAAGAAGCAACAACTCAGACTCACCTCAATCTTCTTCTTCATCCTTCGATTCCAATGGCGTCCAAGTTCGGCTTAGCTGGTGGGATTCCAGAGCGCAAGGTTCGTCCCATATGGGACGCCATTGATTCTCGGCAGTTCAAGAGCGCTCTCAAGCACGTCATCACCCTCCTCACCAAGCACCCTAATTCCCCTTACGCTCTTGTGAGATCCTCAACACCTTCAATTCCTTTTATCTGTTCTCATTTTCACGTATTTACCCTTTTTGGTGATTTCGGTTTTCGTCCATTAGGCTCTCAAAGCTCTCGTTCTGGAAAGAATGGGGAAGCCCGACGAAGCGCTTTCCGTTTCCCTCAATGCCAAGGAGCTTTTGTTCGCCAATGATTCTCTCTTGATGGATGATCTCACTCTCAGCACACTGCAGATTGTGTTCCAGCGACTGGATCACTGTTAGTGTGGTTCTCTCTCTTTTCTCGATTTGGTTTTATTTTTTTGGCTGCTTGTTGCGTGTAATGTTGTTACATGCAGTGTTTTGAAATGTGAACTCAGAGATTGGACTAGCTAGAGCTTTGAGTCATGTTTTGATTGGTTATCCGTGTGTTTGGTTGTTGACTGAGTTTTGTTTATTTGATCAGTGGATTTCGCTACTGAATGTTATGAACATGCCTGTGCTAAATTCCCTAATGACAAGGGATTAATGATGGGGCTGTTTAACTGCTATGTTCGCGAGTACTCATTTGTGAAGCAACAACAGGTTTGGCTTTTGTCTGTGCGTGTGTGAGTGTGTGTGCTTATTTTATTTTGTTTATGTTATTTTTGTAATTCATCCTGTGTTGTTTTCTGATTGGCAGACTGCTATTAAAATGTACAAGCTCTTTGGAGAAGAAAGGTTCCTTCTTTGGGCAGTTTGTAGCATCCAACTACAGGTTTTGCCCACTTCTTGTCTCCCTTTATGAGCAAGTTAACTTGGACAACATGTGTTCAAGTGTTTGTTTCAGTGCTGAGTTATCTTGAAAGGGAATGAATATGACTTAAAAGTGATCTGTCAGGATATGATATACAATGCTAAATTAGTTATCTGTTTGTTTGTTTGTTTATAATTTTTGCTGGCCTATGCATGACTTAGTGTTTTTGTTTCGTTTTGGGTTAGACATGTATTCTTTTGCTTCTGAGGATATAATTGCATGAAGAACATGTAAAACTAGGAAAGATTACGAGGGAGTGCATAAACATTCTAATTTAAGTTACATATTGAAGTCTAAACATCGGCAAGAAAAGAGTATAGTTTTAAGGAAATATTTTATGCAGCTCAGTTCTGTGTTGTCCAATGGCGGGTATGGTGGCACCATGGAGGGATGCCGTGGTGTTTTTGTGACTCACCGCCAAGAAAACATCATGGCAGATTATGGCGGCCATGGTGGAAGACATAGGCTTTAGAGGGAAAAATGAATAAAAAAATGATTTAGTTCATATAACCCGACCAACACCTGATCGAAACCCTAACTTTTACGAGAAGATTGCATTCTCTTCTCCTTCTCTTCCCATTCAAAGCTCTCTCCCGAGTCCCCTTCTCTTCATCTCCTCGATCGTGTCTCCTTGCCTCTCTTAGATAGAACAGCACCACCTCATCCAGCGACAATCCTCCGGCGAACCAGTTGGTCCAGAGTCCGGCAACACAGCTCCGGCAACTCCCGTCCAGCGAACCAAGTGAGACCTCCCTTTTATTGGGTCTCAAACTCTCTGTTTTTAATCTCCCTTACTCACCTCTTTCCGTGAAACCCTAGTTTTTATTCAGATGATGAACTATAATTTGAGGTTGGTTCTGATGAACCAGAAGAAGAAGGTCTCCTAATAAATCTCGAGGAATCTGAAGGAGAAGATGAGGAACATGCCTCAGTTTGTCTTGATTTCTGTCAGTGTGTTTTGCCTTAACTAGATGGAATTTGAGTTTGTAACTTTGTCTTGAACTTATGCTAAGACTAGTTTTGGTCTTGTTAAAAACAATGCTGTACAAGTACATATATGCAAAGCCGTAATGTCTTTCACAAAAAAATCTACACAGTTGCTATCAGGTGAATGGTGATAAATTATGTACATGTTGCATTTCCTGCACAGAAAGGAATATCTGAGTGAGGGTTTTGAAGCTATAACCTTCTACATCATCCATTAGATTCAATATGTTGTGAAGATATAATCTTGAGTTGGGCAAGTTGTAATTGATATCAATATTTGATAATGATGGCTAACTTTAACTTCTGAACTAAACTCCTGAATGCTTCCTGCCTCCTGCCTCCTGCGCCACTTATTTGTAACTTGATTTAAAAATTTAAAACATTCCAGACCTTGTGCATCTAGATTCCTTGTGAAGTTTTCAGCAATAGTTCACTGACATTGAAATGTTTGTCTTTTAGATGTATTGATTTTATATGTCATGGTGGCAGCCGTGATATAGATCTGTCTAAATCATACTCAATTGACTTATTTTGTTGGAAATGGACTTCTGATAGGTACTTTGCAGCAATGGAGGAGATAAGCTATTAGTTTTAGCTGAAGGCTTACTTAAGAAACATGTTGCTTCACATAGCTTAGATGAGCCTGAAGGTGATCTTCTATTTTTTTCTTATATATTATGATGATGATGGTGATTCTTATTAATATTTTGATTAAAAAGAATTTCACTTATATTGTTAGAACTTAGAAATAATAGTATTTAATCATTCATGTCTTTTAACTTTTAACCTAACAGTTTTATGTTTTTGGGATACTTGACTCATGACATGGTGTTAGAGCTTCTATGACCAAGTGGTCTAGAGATCCTTGTTGCTCCCATTCTTCTAAAAATAGTAGTTTCATCATAAGGTGGGTAGGCCTGGCTAGTCTCCATGTTACAAGTCCAAAGGGCTTTTGGTGAGAGGGGGTGTTAAATTTAATAAATATGAAATCATTCATGTGTTTTCACATAATAATTTAGGCTTTTGGGATAGTTTGTTCATAATAGATAAGAAAAGAAGATACGACTTAATAAGAGATCCTCCAAAAAAACCTGATCCTTCTGAAAAGAAAATACAAACAAAAGAGGTAAAAAACATCAATGAAGCAAAGCTACCTAGTCCCTCTAGATATGTATACAGGAGCTCTAACAAGACCACTAGCTTTACACCAAGTAGCAGCCAAAGACCTTATCCTATCTGTTAGCAGCTTCTCACTCAGAGCTCTTCTCAAAGATACAAGAATTACGCTTCAAACAAATGCACCAATGAATAGCATAACTATCAACCAAAAGTTGCTTTTAACTATCAACCAAAAACTGCTTATAAAACACTGGTCCAAGGACCTTGCACTCCCAACATTTTCAGAAGATGCCCAGTAAAGAACTCCATAAAGAAACTACGGAACAGTATATAATTAGGTGCATAACTGATTTTGAGTTCGCAACGCAGATAGCACATATATCAGGTGAATTAGCCTTGTATGTAGCCAGCGAACTTGCATATGTCATTTGGTATTAATTATGTTATGGACAGCTGTCCAAGTAAATGACTTGACCTTTAGATGGAACTCTAGACTTCCAAATAGTTTTATGAAGATGGAGTGTAACATTATTTAAAGAATGATTTACATATTTGAAGAAGTTTGTACGTGGTCAACAAACTTGCATATGTCATTTGGTATTAATTCTGTTATGGACAGCTGTCCAAGTAAATGACTTGACCTTTATATGGAACTCTAGACTTCCAAATAGGTTTATGAAGATGGAATGAAACTTTATTTAAAGAATGATTTACATATTGGTAGAAGGATTTGCACGAAACATCCTAGAAGGCTCCAGAGACTAAAATTCTTTTATCCATTCCAGAATTGGGGGTGATATGAGAAAGTCAATAAAACCCAGGACCAGGAGAGACCCCTACTCATAACGATTCCATATCATTTTAGTTACAAAATAATGACGATTTCAAGGTTGGAATCTTGAACACTTGGGCTCTGTTTATGAGTTTGATTTTGGAGGAGAGGGAAGGGAAATGGGAGTCTTATAAGAAGCCCTCCCCTTGTTCTTTGAGTTCCTTAATAAGGGGGAAAGGGTTTGGGGAATTTCTGAAAACCCTCCCAGACCCTCTTTCAGTTATTTTATTGAGTTCCCCCGAATTGGAGGTTTTTGTGAAATTTTAAACTTCCATACAAAGGGAGGGTTTACTCTTCATTCCCTCTCTCTTCCCCTCCCCTCACCCTTCCCTACAAACTCGCAAACAGAAAAAAATTGTGGATGGGAAAATGATGTAAGAAAAAGATGAATAAACGTCAGAAAGTTAAATAGGAACAAGAATCTCGTATTTAACCATAATACTTGTTGTTTCATTAAGCAAACCATTCCTGTGTTTTAAATTTCCAATTCCAATATCGGTTGCAGCTCTTATGGTCTATATTTCCATATTGGAACGACAAGCTAAGTTTGGGGATGCTTTGGAAATTCTTTCTGGGAAATTGGGATCGCTATTGGTGATTGAAGTTGATAAGCTACGAATGCAGGTAATCTCTATAGCTTTCTTCCTGCCATGTAACTTCAGTTTAACTTTTGAGTTTTGCATGCTACTTCTTTTTAATATAAATGGCCATCCAATTGAACTAAAATAGTACTGGTAGTGGGAGGATGCTTGGATCAATGGTAGTTGTAGTGGAGTGGAACTCATGGTTAAATAAATCCGTATGTTCCGAAGTTAGTGGAGAATGGTCCATTCCTTGAAGTATTTTAAGGATATAATATGCAGAAATAGATCCCTTGATTCAAACTCTTTCTAATGGCTATTGTGAGTAACTTAAAATTTGTACAGAAGTGCATTATTATTTTGAGTTCTGGTCTGTGATGCACTACTGAAAGTGGTCTTTTTCAAGGAGTGTTAAAAACTTAAAATAAGCGTGTGGTTTTTTCTTAATTAATGACACACACACACCCATATATATGTGTGTGTGTATATATATATCACAATTAGGAGACAAAGGTTTGTTAAATATATGAAAATTGCTGAATGTCATTAAATTAAAATTAATCCTGTAAAATATTGTTCTCTAGTGGAAGACTTCTCCTTAGAGGGAGCTTTGACTTTCTGAAAGTGTTTTTATCTGGAGAAATGGATATATTTTGATTTACAGGATAACACACCAGAAATAGGTATTTCTGATCCTTTTGACTGTATTAAAAGATAAAGTATTTGAATCAACCACTTGCTCTGAAAGCTTTTGTTAGGGCCTGAAATGGACCTGTGTCTCATGGGCCCAAAGTCTGGAGGGTCTATACTAGGAGAAACAAGAGTGTGCTGGAAGAGAGAGAAATTGAGGAATGAAATGTCGGTTATTGTGGGAGGGGAATGTGTGTCCATATAGGGGTTGGTTAGTGGAGAGAGGGGCATCTTTTTAGAATCATGGTTGAATGAAGAGCAACCGCTCTTTGTAGGAGCATGGCTCTGGGCAGTAGTTGTTTTCACCACTGATTCTTCAAAATTCCATAATACAGATATTTCAGCCATTTTATAATTTCTATTTCCTGCCTTAATACTCTGTTTTGGATTCAGTTTTGTATCAGCTTTGTCCCCTTCAATTTTTTTTTTTTTTGCATGTTATTCTATCTTACCCTCCTCCTTCACCCATATTTCTTATCTTTCATAATAGAATTAGAAAAAGAAAATATGGAGCATTATTCTTATTTTGCTGGTTTGACTTTTCTCATTAACCTCTATAATTTGACTTTAAGTTGACAGGGGAGACTTCTTGCTCAGGCAGGTGACTACACCGCTGCTGCTGATATCTTTCACAAAATTCTAGAGTCACGGTATGCCTTGGATGCTGGCTTCTTGTTTAGACTTAACATTTCAAAAGCCTAGAATCTAGATTGTTAACTGCTGGTAGTTGTTAATGGATGTAAGTGTTCTTGGTACTATTAAGTTAGTATCTCATTAACATGATGTGTAGAAACAACAAAATAATGAAAATGATTTTCCATTAAGTGGGGTCAGTATTGTGGATCAAACGGCACCATAATTTCCTACCTTAAACCATGTATACATTTACACGCTTTCGAATGGTATGCAATATATAGTTTTTTGACTCTTATACTTCTATGTATTGGACTACCCTCCTGTGATTTACTTTCCGTGTTGGGACTTCTATAGGTCTTTTTCTCATGCCCAAACCACCTATGACAAGATTCTACCATCATTTCCACAATAGGTGCTACCCCAGCTTTATCTCTAATGCTTTCATTCCTAATCTTGTCTTGTGTACTTACCTACCGTAACATTATGGGACATTGAGCTTATTTTCCAGTTTGCTTTTTAGTTTTTATCACTTTGCATTGAGTCCTTAATATAACTGTTGTTGCTAAAGTCACAATCTTTCGAGCCAGGTCGTGAAATTCCACATCTTTTGTGGAGGTTTCTTAGCTGGACTTCAGTCAAGATCGTGACTCTGAAATTAGACTAGAATCACTGATCTTCCTCATGAGGTTGTATGAATGGTTGTTTATCGTGATCCTGTTGGAACTTATATCCGGGTTGAATTTCGTGACCCGTTTAAAAGCCAGAGAGACCTACTGCTGATGCAGATTGCTTTTTGTGACCCAGGTTGGAAAAACCACAATTTTCACTCAAAATCCAAACTAATCTGCCTCTCTTCTCATTTCCCCATTTAGCTGAACAACTCTGCCTCTTGGCCTCCAACATTTTCTGAGACCCATTTCTTAACCCAAACTCTCACAGTCACACATGTCTACAGCTCCTTGATATCTCAAGATTCAAGTTCGAAGCTATTGCATAACTATCTCTACTAGTGTCTATCTATCTGTTCTGGTTTTCCCCAGCCCTAAGCCCCCCTCTGGTCTCATACAAGTGATTCTGCTTCCCTTCTCTATTCATCCCCCAGCCTGCGGGTACCTTTAGGCCCTTCTTTCAATTTGGTTTTTTGTTTTTCTGAAACTCAGAAGTTGGGCTTATTTTTGGGCTTCCTTTGAACTTACCTTCTTTTTGTATCTTTAAATTTTCCATTCTGTTATCTTTCTACTATTTTTTACATAATTATGACAAATTTAAAATTAACATAACATATTAATAATTTAATAACTACAGTATAAATATTTAACTTTTTCTTGACATAACATATTTTTATATATATACACTTATATTTTTTTATGGATTGTACGACCTTTGATACAATAACACATTATGTGATCTTTCATCCCTTCCAATCCTTGGTGAAATCTTTACTTTGTCAATATTTTTTATAATATCATGTCTTATAGTTGTGGCTAAAATTTCCCTAAACTTTTAGTGATAATTTCATATTGCAAAAACACTTGAAGCACTTTGTTTCATTCATCTTGAATCCAGTGGTTTACATCTCCCTCTATTTTGCATTATTTTGTATGATGTACCTAATATACTTATGGTGTGGTAGATTTCCAATTTTCACCTCTAGATCGCACCTCATGTGAAACTTGCAAGCAAAAACCATCTGTTCCTAAAGCTCGTCTTCACATCTCTAGCTTTTTGTGTATTTCTTTTCTCAACTCTCAAATCAGGACTTTATCATATGAAAAAAGCATGCATCATAATTAGTGCTGACTCTTGTATATGTTCAGTAAGCACGTTAAAGTCCTATAGTTAAAGAAAAGTCTAATGTCCCCCCACCTTGTGTTCTATCATTAGTCATGGCTTCATTAACCTATCTTTGATTACTCAAAATATAAACTCACTTTTCCTCCAGAGTGCCCTGCAATACCTCTCTGAGCACTCTTCATCCCTATGATATAAGTTTCTTGACTTAATCTCCTCCCTAATACTCAATCCCATAGCGTCACAGTATGGCTCATGAGCTTAGTCCCCCCATTATGCTTATGATGTGTGGGAAGCATGCTCGAAATTGAACTTTGGAATAAGCTTTTATGGGTATATCTTTTGTAGCTCCTATTCTTTTAGTAATTCTATGTTATTTTATTTAGATTAATAATCTGATATTCTTTGATCTTCAGTCAGGTCTTGTAAACTTATGGAGTAGTACGGGCGTATTTTTTTTTTGGGGGGGGGGGGTTCATAATGCCTTTGGTACCTCGGCTTTACAAATCCGAAAGCTTGATTTCTGACCGCAAGCTGTCCTCCTTTTGTGTCATGGTCTGTCAAACACTCATGGATTCTTTCTTTTGTGTTCTTAATTTTCCACTGTGGCGCAATGAAATTGGTCTGTTATGTTCATATGCGTGCTGCTCGTTGAATTTCAGTCATTTGTTTCTCTGTTTTCAAGTTGTCATTTATTCTAGATTTGTGCCTCTATATTATGTTGTATTCTAAGATCTAGGTATTAAACTAGTAGTTTATGGCTCTATACATTAAGTTGTGTTTTCTGTATATTTCTCAATTGAGTCATGAATCATGATTATTCTTTACAATGTTTTTTTTTCCTGAATTAAACTCAGTTGCACTTCTGTTTCAGCATCTTTTATTATACTAATACTTTGGTTGCCCACCTTTTTATACCATTGGTTTGTTTCTTCTTTTGGCAGTCCAGATGACTGGGAAGGTTTCCTGCATTACTTAGGCTGTTTGCTGGAAGATGGCAGCATTTGGTGTGATGAGGCTGTTAATGATCCAGTTCACCCCCCAAAATTTGTCAATTGCAAAGTTTCACACTTGACAGATGAACAGGTGAATGTTTCGTCTTTGAGGGTATTTATTACCACAGCAATTTGTTCATTGAGGGTCTATTTATTATTTGCATGGAACCTGATTCATGTATAATTATAAACTACTATGTGAGTGCAGTTTGACAGTCAAATATCAACAGCATCAGTTTTAATACAAAAGTTACAAGCTGATACTGTGGATAACTCAATAAGGTGTCCATACCTGGCTACTATAGAAATTGAAAGAAGAAAACATTTACGTGGGAAGGAGAATGATGACAACTTAATGGATAGCATTGTGCAATACTTTTGCAGGTACCTTATAACACAGAACCTATCATTCTCATAATTTCTTATTACTTCTGAAATTTCATGCTTGTAGATTTAGATATAAAGTGCTCTGTGAGGTGGCTGGAATTAAATTTGATAGTGACTAATACCCCTGGAGATAATGTTCTGGTGGAATTTGAAATACAAGCTTATGGGTTCTCAGGTCTAGTGATTGTTTTGCTGCAGTCTGTGGGTCCTTGGTCACTTTTATTTGAGAGCTTAGGTTTGTTTCATAATTGGGAAGAGTGAAAATACTTTTTTGTGTCTTTTAACCATATTAACTTCATGCTGTTCGCACAATATTTGAATTTTGCCAATTTTCTTGTAGGTTCTGACATATTTTGAACTCCAAGTTGGCTAGCTGCATAATTATTTTATTTTAATAAATTGTTTCCTTTTATATGTTTCCTTTTATATTTAAAGTATGCTTGTAAAAGTGCAACTTTGTGAATTTTTTATTATGTTTATGTCTTATGTTCATAGGTTTGGTCACTTGGCCTGCTTTACTTCTGATGTTGAGATGTTTGTTGAAGTCTTCTCTACCGATAGGAAGGCAGAGCTCTTGGAAAAGTTAATGAAAAACATCAATGCTTTATCAGCTCCGCCAAAGAAGACACTCGAGCTTTCTATAAGCCTTTTCAAAACTAAACAATTATTGCTAGGGGACATGTTCAAGTCTTCTGCAAGTGGTGGGTCTCATACTATTGCATAAGAATCTGCAATAATTTATTATTTATTCTTCTTGAAATTCCAGTTTCTGCCTTGTTAGATATATAAACCATGCCTGAGCCCTCACATTATGGATTAAGCTTTTAGGAGTTAGTCTATGACGTGGTCTTAGATTCTCTATAACCTACTGATGGCAATTTGATCCTTTCTGCCACCACTCTTTAGTTTAATTTTTAATAATTTAATCATAATTCCAGCTCAAGGCTGAGTGGGCATGTGCTTGATCCATATATAAGCCAAACGGGGCTACTCTTTCATGAGCACTTGTAGGAGAAATTGATGTTAAGTAAATAATAGTTATTATTAATTATATACCCCAAGCTTGTTTATTGTGTATTAAATCATAGTATTTCATAGCTAATGTATCTCTGTTTTATGGTTGATGCGATATTTTTTATTTTTACTACCTACATGGCCTCTTCTTTTAAATGCACTCCCAATTATTTTGTTCTGATTTTTAATTTTCCTTGGAGAAGGGAGAAATAAAAATCTCCCGGTTCGAGCTTCTGGCTTCACAACCTGAGCTATCATATTGTGTGCAAATGTAATTAATACAAGGTCATCTTAACTTGTCCTAGATGTTGGGGTCTCTTGTGTTCAAATGTTTGAAATGTATTGCAAAAACCTTCCACTTTCAAAAGATTTGGATCCTCAGGAGAACATGCATGGTGAGGAGCTGCTTTCAATGACATGTAATCTTTTGGTCCAGGTATGAGATTTTATTTTAGGCATTTCATTTCTGTATTGCACATCAGTAGAAATATTTTGAAGATATTCTACTCTTGTTATATTTTTATTTTTATTTTTTTTCCTTATAATATACAAACGGTAGGACTGTTATGCTGCAGTGAAATATGTGTCTTATAATTTTTTGTAGTTGTGGGTAGTGGCAAGAGAAATGCTAAAAGATATGATGATTACTCTAGACGGTTTTCAATGGAGAGTATGCAGAGAAATAAAGACTTTTTTAATTTGATGTGTCATTTTTATTTGACAGGAAGTTGATGTGTCAATTTTGGCTATTGCTTCTTTGTTTCGTTTTCCTTTTTGAGTGAATGTCTCGTCTTCTGCTCTTGTACTTCATTATTTTCTTAGCTGAAACAGTTATGGCTTTAACTGGAAGTTATCTGGGCTTATATCCTCAATGTTTTTTGGTTGAACATTAAACTCGGTTTTAATCTTGTAGAGCTCGCCTTATTGTTTTCTATTTATGTTGATTACTTGATTCAGTTCCGTATAAAATGTATTGATTGAATAGTTTAATTGAAAAATTTATGGGTCTTTTGTCCCCACTGTATGTTGTTTTTCCTCCCCAAAAGGTTGTAACTAAGTACGTGTGTAAGAAAATTTAAAACTGGGAATTTGTTTGTTTCTAAATTTTTGTTATCACCAAACAAGAATTCCTTTTAGTTTGAGATTTACATTTTTTTATTCTGCTTTGGAATTGTGTATGATTCTCATTCTCATGTGCTACATCTGAAACATTGCTATCTTTTCGAAATGTGTGACAGTTAATATTTCACATTTTGAATATTTATACAATCCTCTGACACTGTTAATGTCTTCTGATGTTATTGGTATAGTTATTCTGGCGTACGAAGAATGCTGGCTACTTGATAGAGGCAATTATGGTTTTGGAGTTCGGCTTAGCCATACGAAGGTCAGGGATAGTTATTTTGTACTTACCTTGGAATCTCACTTGTGAATACATTTTGCAAGCATTTTGTTGGAGTTGTGCAGGTCTTGGGGCGCTATCATGTGATACATCTGGTTTTTTGTCTTCATATGTTATGTATAAGGATTTAATTTATATGCAATGACAATGTAAAGAGATTAACACATGCATCCATTCACATCTCTCCATTTTCCATTTTAATTATTTTTAAATTCCAATTTAATTATGACAGGGAAAATTGATGGCTTTTAATTGGATGACTATGTAATTTTTTTTTGCACTGATAGTAATTAAACTCTATGTATAAATGTATTATGCGCTTAACAGCAGCAATATCATGAGATAACAGTGTAAAAACTTGAAGAGCTGAGCTTTGTAATTTAAAATTTAATATGACATCGCTAGGAATTGTCTCAAATGAGTATTACTGATTTGAGGTTTTTTTTCTTTCCATTTTTTGTTGTTTTTGTATTTTAGACTGTTCTATTTATTTTATTTCTCGTATTAGATGGGTTTGAGTTTATCACTATAAAGGTTAGACGTCAGTAGTATATGGTGGCTTCTGACTCATGAACCTGTGGAATATGGATATTGTGATTTGCAATAGGACAGTGGATTGTTGACTTTCTTGGCCTTTTCACATAACCATCAATGTTGTTAATGGTGGATGGCGGACTATGGCAGAGAGACAAAAATTGGCCATTAGATTCCGCCATGTCATCACCATGGCGAATATTTGATAACATTGATAACCATAGAAGGATGATCAACTCAAACCTTTTTGTCTTTCTAATGTTATTACTGTATATCTTCCCTTTCCCTTCGCATTTTTGTTTTCATGCCTACCATTGTCACAACTAAAGTTTGAACTAAATATTTCTCCTCATTCTTAAATGAATTTTTAAATAGTTATTTGGTTGAGTTGAGACAATGTTAAATAAATTCTCTATTGTTGAATTGGATAGTGCACAACATCTTTCACAAGGATGGATGGATGTTTTAATTGTTTTAATTACTTGCTGTGTTGATTCCTAACTGTGCTTATACTGCTGGCTTTGAAGCATTAGATGGTTTACTAAAACCAGATAATCTTGAGCTAAATGGTTATGATCCTATTGTGACAGGGATTTTTTCTTTGAAATAACTTATCCACCCTTCTTGTTTTTAGCAGGTATGTATCACAGTACAAGATCTTGCTGTTGCACTTGTATTGCCACTATGGTGCTCTTTCAGTGGCACATGAATGGTAACATAGTTCAGTTCATTTAATTTTACATTATTTCATTAAACGTCCCCATAATGTTTATTCCATGCTGATTAGTTAATGTATTTGTGCTCCATCGACGATTTGTTGCTGCTGTCTTATGTCGTCTTATGTGAAGCATATTTTTCTTTTCAGGTATAAATCACTGGATGTCAAGAATATTTTGATGGAAAGTATGTTGCACCATATTTTGCCTCAGATGTTGGCATCTCCACTTTGGACTGATTTAAACTGTCTGCTAAAGGATTACCTGAAGTTCATGGATGACCATTTCAGAGAATCTGCAGATTTAACATTTCTTGCATATCACCATAAAAAGTACTCAAAAGTATGTATACTTGAGTTTTTGTCGTTTCTATAGACTTTCCTTTTGAAGTAAATTACATGGACCTTATGGATGCATAGTTCAATTGCAAGCCTAATTTTTCAAAAGATTTTTTTCATGCATAACGTGCAAGATAGTCAATGCTTAAGATCATATGATATCTTAGGAGTTTCCAATCCCCTTGCATTGCTCACCTCCCGAAAATATTTCCAAACACAAACATTGGTAATTTTATGATTGAATCCTCCATAACATTTTTATATGAAGTCTTTTTTTTGGTTACAATGAGGGGCTCTTTGGATATGCAAGGATCCACATAGGTTTCTTAAAATTCTATTTTTTAAGGGTGGAATGTTTCCTTTTGTCAAAAACATTAAGAGGTTGTTTGGGAGGGATTTTTTGGAGGAAAGGGAGGACATATTTTTTTTTAATTTTAAATAAGTAGCTTCTAATTTGACCGTTTCATAAGATGGAAGCTATAATATGATAAATAAGCATAAATATAATATCCTAATTTATAAGGGTGGAATATGTATCCTTTTGTCAAAAACATTAAGAGGTTGTTTGGGAGGGAACTTTTGAAGGGAAGGTTAGGACATATTTTTTAATTTTATAGCTGTTTCTTGAGATGAAAGCTATAAAATGATAAATTAGCATAAATATAATATCCGAACCATTTATTTATCATCATAAGTATTATATAATTTTCTTAATTTAAAAATAAAATATATGCCCTCCCCTCTCCTTCCCTCCAAAATTTCCCTCACAAACAACCTCTAAAGGAACTTCTTTTTATTAATGTATCTGCCAAACCTTGTTAGGAATGAAGTCGAGATTTTATCATATTTTGTCAAATTTTTAGTGGAGTGCCATACTCAACATAAATAATGCATCTGTCCATTAGGGGCAGAGTTTGATAGACATGGTGCTGCTCATGTAAGAAAAAAATTTGTACGCACTGTATGGTATTCTTTCATTCATGTCAGTTCTAATGTAATGTTGAAAGCACCATGTCCATGTTTGAGTTGATTGAACTGGCATATACGTTCATTGTTA
Organism: Acmispon strigosus; assembly: GCA_030819835.1. Lineage (NCBI taxonomy): Eukaryota > Viridiplantae > Streptophyta > Magnoliopsida > Fabales > Fabaceae > Acmispon > Acmispon strigosus. Next base: position 37,942,134 of record JAUAMA010000007.1, read on the forward strand.
TACTACAGGTCATCGAATTTGTCCAGTTTAAGGATAGGTTGCAACACTCTAGTCAGTATTTAGTGGCTAGAGTTGAAACACCCATTTTACAGCTGAAGCAGAACGCAGATAACATCGAAGAAGAAGAGGTGATTCATATGTTCCAAATTTAGTATATATATATATATAATCACCACTCTTAGTAAATGTTATGGTAGATTTACGCGTTCATGTTTTCGTAGGGCATACTTCAAAGCTTGAAATGTGGGGCTGACTTCCTTGAGCTGTCTAATGAGATTGGGTTGAAGTCTTTGACTTTCAATGAAGACTTGCAGACACGGCCCTGGTGGACGCCAACTTTGGAGAAAAATTACCTTTTAGGTTAGTTTTTCAATCATATTTATGGTTCAGAAACCTTGCAACTAATTAGGATCGGCATGTTAATATGAATTCTCAGTGTGCAGCAAAGTTAAACTAAATATCAAATTGGCTTTGTACCATGAAGCAAAGCGAGTGGAAATGCCTTGTATTTTGTTTACAATTACAAATAATACCTAACAGATTAAGCAATACCTTAACAATTTCCCTCAAGCAAAAGTCCTCTACGCTTGATGAGACGTCAAAGCACAGGAGGTCAAGAGGAGTAGGTCTAGTATAGACAGCTAATCTCTCTCTCCAAATAACAAATCTAGAGCATGAACTCAGATCACTAGTTAAGAAAATGTGGTGTAACATTTTTGTATTAAAGACCACATCTGCAGCGAAGTTCTTGTAACATGTTGTAAAATTTAAAAAAAAGACCAGAAAAGGGACAGTATTTTAAGCGGTGCAGCAACCATTGCCCATATCTCTAAACATACAGATTTCAAAGATACAATCAAGTAATTTCTTAGCAAGTATCATATGAACTATTTCCATTTAGTGTTATTGGACCGACCAGTCTGGATGGGAATGGGTGGGTTTGTGAGAATAATTTGATATGCCGATATGGCATCCTTATAGCTAGTGGGCATTGAAAAGTTATAACTGTCCAAGTGGAGTTCCGAATCTTGTGGTTCAGACTTTAGACTTCAGATTTTAATCTGGTATTGTATTCCATGTATTTTGTGTTTGTTGATCATTGATATCTTACTTCTGTTTCAGGACCATTTGAAGGGATTTCTTATTGTCCTAGAGAATTATTGGTTAGTCAATTTCGTTCTTGACATGATGCTGGTTTATAATGATTGTTGCAGTAAAAGCTAAACTATCATTAATTTTTTTTGATATTTCCTTTATTGCATGGTTTCTCAACCATTGTAGACCAAAGAGAGGGAGACGAGTCTAAAGAGGGTCATTGAGAAGAAATCCCTTCTTCCTCGGATGATCTATCTTTCAATTCAAAGTGCCTCAGCATCAATCAAAGAGCATGTTGAGGTCAATGGTTCTGTTACACCAGACATCACTTTGGAGCTGAAAGTATTGCTGGAGCGCTATGCACAATATTTGGGCTTTTCTTTTAGTGAAGCAATAGAAGTGGTCACGGATTTCTCTAATGGTCAGCAATATTCTGTGGTATGACTGCATTAGGTTTTTTTCTATTATTGTTAAAATTTTAGGTGATCTGTGAAACTGAGACAACTTAGTTGTATCACTTTAATGTTTTGGCATGCTATACCCACGCAATACAAAATTTAAATAGTTATATTTCCAACAGAGAACCAAATTGAAATAACTGTGCCATGATCTAAATATTTCAGAACTAAAGTGAAGTGGGAATCTTTATGTTAATATGGGAAATGTACTTGCACACTAGAGGTGATGAGTGTAGAAAATTGATCTGTACTAGGAGTGAATTTACAGTTTATAATAGGGTTTGCAGTTCGGGCACATTTGTTTGAACAGCTGCTTCTGATTACTTGGTGTTCCAGCTACTTTTTGGTGTCGTAATGCTTGGGTTATTTATTCATAAATAAAAATATCTTACATAGTTGCATGTATGAATTTGATGTATACCTTCCAAAAAATGTTGCAGGTTTCTGACTCCAACTTAATTGACTGGTTGAATTTCATTGTATTCTTAAATGCGTGGAGCCTGAGTTCTCACGAACTTGGGCACCCTGATAGCAATGGACATAGGCCTCACATTTGGAATACCTTGGACTCTTTGCTGGAGAAGTATATTTTGGATAAGGTTAGGTCCATGGAGCCCCAGCTCTGCTCTCCATGGAGCGACATTCAGCTTCTGATGCAATTAGTTACAGAACCATTGGCCTGGCATGGACTTGTGATACAATCTTGCATGAGATCATGTCTTCCATCTAGTAAAAAGAAAAAGAAAAGTGGATCCGCTTATCAGTCTGGCTCAAATCTGGCACATGCAATCACAGATTCTGTCCAGAATTTATCCCGTGTTTTGGAGGATGTTATGAAATGGATAAGTGAATGGAACAGAAGGCCTGAAGATCAGAATTTGGAGGACATTCTTTTGCTTCTTCGGAAAGGTGGGCAAAGTGATGGGCCAGGGAAGGTCTTTCACATTTTAGAAACATTCATTTCCTCTATGAATGATGAGGAACTCGGAGGTCGCATCTCCCAATCACTCAAGTCTTGGAGTCCTGCTGATGTTGCCAGGAAAATCATCACCGGGAAGCTTAAAGTATTGATGGAATTTTCTGCCACGTGTGAGTCAAAATTGAAGTTGTTACAATCTTTGAAACAGCAGCTGGCTCAACTCTGAAGAGATTTTACCATTTACGGTTGCTGAAGTTTTATTGCAGCTTGACAAACGGCTCTACAGAATACCATTTCAGAAGCTTCTGTGAATTCAATATGGTTTGTTGCTAGGTGACTATTGGCTCTAATTTTTGTCATCTTGTAAAATTTTCTGAAGAGTGTACATTGAACATTCCCCTTCCCCTCCCCTCCCCTCTTTGAGCTGTTTCCGGGTCTGTTTGCCGGGGCAAAATTTTTGGCATTGTATAATTGGTTTCCTTGTTTTGCATAAAAATATTTTTTTACAAAAGTTATGATCAGAATCAGATCCTTCAGTCATCAATCCAACACTTTTTGGTCATCAGATGCAGGTAAGAGCTACGATATGATCTGTGAAGTGTATCTTCGCAGATCCCTTGCTGATTGAGGTTATCAGGACTATTTGAACTATTCAGAGAAGTTATAAGGGGGGCCAAGGAACATGTCTGAGCAAGAATCATTGTCATTCATATTTACCAGACCAGAAAATGTTGTGCTTTAGAAGCAGTCTGCAGGGACAATTCATAAATATTTATTCATGAGAAATCATGCGTAATGAGATTTGCGGGTTTTACACATGAAAAAGTAAATACTAGGAATCCCACCTCCACAGTTATTACTTGTTTTTTTTCCTTTGATGACATGCTTAGAACATCATTTGTATGGAAAATAATGGCAATGTTCACATGATGGTTTTGGGCTTTGGGCAATCTCCCTTGCATTTTGTGATGTCAGTTTCAACCTGGGATGCTGTTTACTTTCAAAGCATATAAAAGGCATCTAAATTCCCAGTAGCCAAACTTGTGATTGTTCTTCTCTTTTTATATTCAGTAGGGTGAATATAAATAAGCATAGGAGCATGGCTGGAAGTCTATCTGTTGAGCATACACCCAATGACAAGTACCAATTATCTAGGAAATATCGAGAATAAGGCTATCAAACCTGCATTTGAAAGATGTTAAATACCTTATGTGACGGTGATGAACTAGTCGAGTCAATTGATGATTAAACAAGAACTTCTGTTGAACAATACACAACAATGAAGCTTTACTAGTCAACTAATCGAGTAAATGTCTGCCATTACTAGGTTACATCTTTTATTTATATTCCCTCTGACCCTGTGATCCTTCATCTTCTATTGATTGAAGAGAAAACAATTGATGTATTGTTAGTGTGAGCTTGTTACACATGCATTCAATTATTTTTTGTCACATCAGACATTTTTTATTTTAATAAAAAATTAAAAAGAAATGTAACTACTTGATATCATGTGTCATAATGTGATTAAAGGTTAATGTAAAACTTCTTTAAGTGATTGGGCATATGTAGGGGTGGCAAATGGATGAATTGAACGGATATGGATATGGATTGTAATGGATGGATGCAAAACAATCCATTATCCATTAAGGATCCATTAAAATTAATTAAAAAAATTCATCCAATCCATCAATTAGTGAATTTTTACTGGATGGATATCTAATCCATCTAACAACTTAATAAACGGTCGAGCACCCAAAAAAACGGTGGAAACTCAAAAATAGGCCAAAAACAAAAAAAAAACGGTTGAAAACCCAAAAAACGGTGTAAACTCAAAAATTGGCACAAAACTAAAAAATCGGCCCAAAACAAAAAATAAAACTGATCGAAAACCTAAAAAATGGCCAAAAACTAGAAAAAACGGTTGGAAATCCACAAATCAGCCCAAAACCCCAAAAAAATGTCGAAACTCAAAAATCAGGTCAAAACCCAAAAACATGGTCGAAAACAAAATAAAACCAGTGGAAACTCAAAAATCAGCCCAAAACTAAAAAACCGGCCCAAAACAAAAAAAAAAACAGTAGAAAACCGACACATTCAGTCGGAAACTCAAAAATCAGATCAAAACCCAAAAAAACGGTCGAAAACAAAAAAAACAATGGAAACTATAAAATCAGCGCAAAAGTCAAAATCCGGTCCAAAACCCCAAAAAAACACTCAGAAACCGACAAAAACAGTCAAAAATTCAAAAATCGATCCAAAACCCAACAATCTGCCCCAAAACCAAAAAAACGGCCGAAAACTAAAAAAAACGACGGAAACTCACACAAAAAAAAACGGTGGAAACTCAAAAAACAACTTAAAACTCGGCCCAAAACACAAAAAAACGGCCGAAAACCGAAAAAACGACGCAAACTAAAAAATAAGCCCAAAACCCAAAAAAAGGTCGAAACTCAAAATCCATTTTTTGGGTTTTCGACATTTTTTTGGGTTTTCGACTGGTTTTTTGGGTTTTATGCCGATTTTTGGGTTTTCGATCGTTTTTTGGGTTTAAGGTCTTTTTTTTTTTTGGTTTTGGGATGATTAGTGATTAGTCTCACTGCTACTAGCTGTAGTGGATACCTTGATTATGACCAAAAAATTGAACTCTTAAACAAAAGAAATTATATATTCGACAGTAAATTTGGATACGCTTGCATGTTTATCACGTGTTACTGGTCACTAGCTCACTACCAAGTACCAATACCTCTATATTTTTTTTCTTTCAATGGATCAAAGTTCGATCGATGTGTGAAGCCCCCATGCCAATAAGCCAGACATCAAGGCCCATCTGACAACCTAGAAACATCCAGCCCGCTTGCAATGATGAATGGAAAGAAAATAAACTCATAATCTATATAAATATCTAGAAGTATTCTAGAGTTTTAATCCAACACAACACGTGAAAATCTTCCAGATTCACAAAGACCAAACCCTAACTCACATCTCTCTCAACTAGATACTACCTATACGGAAATTTGAGCACATAAAAACCTATATCGCTACGTATTCAAATATTTTTCGATCTCCTTTGATCTCCCTCATTCTCATGGTGAAATTGCCGAAGAGGGAGATCTGAAGGCAACCCATCTGAAAGCTGCATAACAATCGTCGCTTCCCAGGAAAGAAGGAGGCCCGAACATTGAACCTTATCCTCCGATAGGAGGTTCAACCCAAATCGGGTGATGAAGTGAGTGATAGAGATGTGTACTTTCCTCCATTCTTAAATTAATTGTTGCCTTCACTACATCTCTTTGTGCTAGGGTTTGCAGTAAAATTTGAAACTGCAACCCTTCAACAATATTGCCGCAACAAAGATAATCATTGTGATCTCTCCATTCAATCCTTCAGATCTGATGTAGACTTGCTAAGCTTCACTCGAATTAGGTATTTAGCTTTCTTTGCTTCTTAATTAACCATGTTCACTTCTTCGCCACATCTAATTCCCCAATTCCATTTTTTACCGTTCATTAATTTCATCTACTTTTCATTGCTTAGGTTCTTTTGATCTCGTATCCAAGTTTGTTGAGATGTATCACGCATATAGATTACTAAGAGATGGGATAACTCAACACAGATCTGTAATCCTTACTCTTTATGTGGTGCTTTGCTCAATCTTTGAACAACTGTGATTTCCTTGATTAATACACACCCAAGGTAACATAATATATTATCTTTAAAGATAAGCATATGAAAGTTCTAATATTTTATTAATAATTGTGACATTGAGTCAGTTATAAATCACTTCATTACCGTATGATGATAACATCTATTCTACATGTACACTATCATGTCATAATAGAGCATGTACTTTCTATATTTTATGCATATAAATATGTGTTCATTAAAAATATGACTCATGATTTTTGAAAAAAGTTTATATGTATTTATATTTATGTGAATTGGTTTGTGTATGTACTCATGAATCAATTTAGGAGTGTATTTCTTGATTCGTGAATTATATTTTAATTTTCTATTTTATTTCCCACTTATTCATGACAAAAGCAAGTCAAGTTTTGTTTCAGAACAAGAGGACTCAAGCAAGGATAATTAACTAATTGTTTTTTCTTTAGAGTTTGACAGTTCATTGAAAATATTTTTCATGCTTCAGTTAATTGCTATGTGATTATACTAATTATAAATTCATAATGTGTGAATGTATGTTGTGATCTTTATAGGACCCATAAATTGCATGCGGAGGATAACAATGCTCTCCATAATGAGAACAAAGCACATGGATCACTGTTTGAAATCATCCACAATCGTCGATAAGACTTAATTCAACGTTCACCATCCACTCAACGCCACGTCCGAACAATACTCATCCTCTATATAACCATAGTAACTCCTCCTTCATTTTTATCATTTTCTTCCCTTCCCTAGCGGCATACTACACACACTTCATCCTGCACAAGTCATAGTAAGAGTCTAGTGTCACCATGGACATCGTTGGAAAGGTGAAAGTGCTGAAGGAAGAAAAGAAGGAGGCCAAAAGAAGAAGCCGGTCTCAAGGTCAGAGAAGGTTGGTCTTCAATTCCCTGTTGGAAGGATTGGGCGTTACCTCAAGAAAGGAACGTATGCTCAGCGTGTTGGTACTAGTGCTCCCATTTTTTTGGCTGCTGTTCTCGAATATTTTATTGCTGAGGTAAAAAAAAAAAATATTTTAGCTACCCTTTTCAACTTTTGTGAATTTACAATTGAACCCCAACCATATTGGTTTCTTGTGTATGTGGTTGCTCAGGTGCTTGAGTTGTCCGGAACTGCAGCCCGTGACAATAGGAAGACAATGATTACTCTGAGACACATTCTGCTAGCGGTCAGGAATGATGAAGAACTGAGGAAGTTTCTTGATGGGGTCACCATTGCTCATGGTGGCATCCTTCCCAACATCAACCCTATGTTATTGCCCAAAAGGAATGATGAGAAGGTTGTCAAGGAGCCCAACAAGAAAGTTGAGAAGGTTGCCAAGGAGCCTAAGAAGAAAGTTGCGAAGTCTGAGATACGAAAATCTCGCACTAAGGGAGGCACTGAGAAACCTAAGTCATTGGTCAACTTTTGGTGATCAATAGAGCATCAACATTCTTTGAATCATCTTCTGTGTGGAAATGATCACCGTCTAACACAAGAGGCTAATACTCATTCATTCTCTTTTTATGCAAATCATTATTTGATTGATTTTTTTCCAGCTTTTTCTTCTTGATGTGAATCATTTATTTATAGTTATTTATTTATCCATACAATCTCCATTTTTCGACATTCATAGTATCAATTTCAATCAAATGGGCTGGTGTAATGGTTCAACACTTCATTCTTTAAGTCAATAGTTGCAGGTTTGAATCCTAACTCTTGTGAATGGAAAAACTCTTTAGCTAGCCTCATACCGCTTAATGCACTAATCATACAACGAGTGATTGGTTTCACGACTACTGGCTGTGTGATACCTTGACTGAGACAGAAAAACTTAATAATTTCCCATTTTTCTCAATTATCCTTTTTTTGTCTTCAATTTTTTACGTTTATATATTCAAACAATTTTTCTTTTTTTATCTAATGTCCACACATTTTCTTTTTTTATTTGTCTCTTTTTTCTTATTTCGCTTTCAATGAGCCCATATTTTTGGTTCAAAGGGAAAGGTTAGGGTTTCATGTTGCATCAATAAGAAACCACAGAGTGTGTGTGCACACCCTAATTCTAATGAGCCTATATTTAAATGTTAGGATTTTTTTTTTGTGTCTACACTTATATTGGGATGTCCAACCTCCAGTTTTCAGTTATGATTTGATTTGTTCACACAATCATTGTGCATATTGATTGACCATATCAAATCACCAATGATACCTCTAAGTCCAATGTCTGTGGAGTTATAAGTTAATTGTTGGTTCTAGTCCATATCCGTGACTGTTTCGCTTAATTTAATGTATCATTTATTATAAATTGTATAAATATAATAGTTTAGATTTCCGTAATTTGTGAAGCCTAGTTGTTTGTTTATCCTTCTTGAATATTGTTTAACCCGTTATTGGTCCCACTAAGTTTATTAACTTCTAATTCACAATGACAATTATTATTCTTACCTAGTTATTTTGTATATGAACTTTGTGTTCTTTTTATCTTTCAATCTTGGCTTATTAATCTTGGTATCTATTTATTTATTTGCTCTGATTTCTATGCTTAATGTGATGCAAGTTTTTTTTTTTTGGGGGGGGAGGGGGTGGTTCCAACATTTTTAGAATCATGTTTGATGTAATATATGTGGCTAAATTAGTGAGTTTGTGATATCTTAGTTTGTCTTGGCTATGTCAGTGCTATTTCTGATAGATATATGATGTTGCATGTGTAGGATAATCATATTCTTTTTTATACCCTCTTAAAAAAAGAAAAACCCTTTAGAAGTTGACTTATATATGGAGTGACTAATTAATTACATATAAAATACATGTTTTGATTCTAACTTAGAAGTACTTCACGAGATAATGAAGTTAAAATCCAATTTTTTTGTTGCAGCCAGACCCGACACATGCCAATGAGTTGAGCCTATTACTTCTGCATCCCCAAACACAAGCATACCTCTGTTTCTTTGGATTGAAGAGAAAAAGGGATTCAAGGTCTTCAGGTTGCTTATGGCAATAAAACAGAAGTTGAACCTCATTTTCCATCTAACATGCCTTCATGAGATTAAGAGTTTCAGATGTCCGAACTTGAACTATCCTGTGAAGCCACCATGTCGCCAAAGACGTCTCGCCAACAAGGTCCAGAATATTTTGTGATTGTCCAAGTCCGATAAAACGATGAAATAACAAGAAGGAAAAATCGCAACCTCCATATTTCAGTTTAACTTTATCTGTAATCAAAAAAGTTTATTTCATCTTGAAGGGGAGAGCCTTGCCCCGATTTTAAAAAGTTGTTGTCATGCTTTCACTAGTAGAATTTACATTTACATGTTGATACCAATAAGTTGTAGCACAACTGGTAGCTAATCAAGCTTCTTAACCATCTAGTCCAGAATTCAATCATTAGGTGTGCTAGCTGTGGGGATATCTTGATAAACCAAAAAAGAATTTACATGTTGATGTAATTATTGAGAAAGTTGAGTCAGATCCTCTCTGATAATTCGTCATTCCTTAATCGACTTTTGGTTGCTCAAAGGTTCAAACAATTGTAAAAGCATGAACACTTTTGCAAATGTTTGGGATATGTCATGTTAAAACATTTTTGAGTTTATTTTTATAAGTTGTCTAAATTAGCTTATGAATAAGAGTTTATGCCTTCCTGTAACTTGTTTTCAGCTTGTTTCTATAAGTTTTTCAAATTAACTTATGAATAAACACTTAGGCGATAAACTTTTATTGCATAAACACTTAATTAAACACATTGATAAGATAATATAATTTTGACGATTACAACTCATCACACAAAGTTTTAGAAGACAAAAATTTAGAATCTCAGAAAGAAGCAGAGAATATTACCTGTTGTAGAATACTGTATTGCTTGTATGATCCTAAGGGTGGCAAATGGATGGATTGGATGGATATGGATACGAATTGTAATGGATGGATCCAAAACAATCCATTATCCATTAAGGATCCATTAAAATTGATTTAAAAAAATCCATCTAATCCATCCATTAGTGAAAATTATGACGAATCGGCCCATCTAATCCATCTCAAAAATCGGTCCAAAACCCCAAAAAACGATCGAAAACCTAAAAAATGGTCGGAAACCCAAAAATCAGCCCAAAACCCAAAAAAACGGTGGAAACTCAAAAATCGGCCCAAAACCCAAAAAAAGGTCAAAAACCTTAAAAAACGGTGAAAACTCAAAAATCAGCCCAAAACTCAAAATTCAGTCCAAAACCCAAAAAAACCGACAAAAATGGCCGAAAACCCAAAAAACAACGCAAACTAAAAAATCAGCCCAAAACCCAAAAAAACGGTGGAAACTCAAAATCCATTTTTTTTTTGTTTTGGGCCGATTTTTGGGTTTTCAACCTTTTTTTGGATTTTAGGACGATTTTTGTGTTTTAGGCCTTTTTTTTGTTGTGACCGTTTTTTTGTTTTGGGTCGATTTTTGAGTTCTAGGCTGATTTTTGGGTTTCCGATCTTTGTTTGGGTTTTGGGCTGATTTTTGAGTTTAGGCCGATTTTTGGGTTTCCGACCGTTTTTTTGGATTTTAGGCCGATTTTTGTGTTTCCACTGTTTTTTTTTCAATTCGGGCCGATTTTTGAGTTTTCACCGTTTTTATTCACAATCCATTTAATTCATTTTTGTGAACTACTAGAATTTTAAGTTGATCCATCACAATTCATCAAATTTCAATATATAGACCCAATGGATTTTGATTTTAATTTGGTGGATTATAGATATCCAATGGATTAAATGGATGGATTGAAATCCATCCATTTAATTTTTTTTTTTATATGGGTGGATTTTGTGATGGATAAATTAGATGATTATGGATTAACGGATAATTTTGCGACTCCTATGCATTCATCTCTTGACGGAAACTGTCAAACCGTTAATTCCACTTCCACGTCAAGTAAAAGTATGGCACAAAACTTATATTGAATTCCTTACATCATTTACATCTAGTTATCCAATCTTATAAATCTTATAATGACACGTTTATTTTAATAAAATGTTAAATTTTATAGAATGTAATTTATTTCTGGAAATAAATCAACTTATCAAGATATAAGAAACTTGATTTAAGTTTCCCCTAAAAGTAGTGTCCATTTTTTAAATTATGCCATTGCATGATATGTCACTAAAGTTTATATGGGCAGTTATCCATATTAAGAGATACTAATACAAATAGAATAGCTTAGTACTACTATGTTAGCTGTTTGATGATCAAGGTATGGGACTAAAGCTTTTGTTATCTAACAATTAATACATAGTGAAATTTACTAAAAACCTTTGTGTTGTCCATTATTTCATACTTATTTTATGCACAATAGAGCTGAAAACAAAAATTAAAAGTTAAGAGTCATTAGTTCTTTTCACTTTGTGCTGATAAAAATTCATTTACCCCTTGAACTTGTTATTGTTTCGAAGATTTAAGCAATGTATCGAGTTCAAGTCTTTTAAATGGAAAACCTCTGTCAGAAGAGTTAGCCCTACCATAATATAAATGTTCTTGACTTGAATAGGATTACCTCCCATGGAGATACATAGGGCTGTAAGCATTACTTTTTTTATTTTATCTTTAGAAAAAAATATCATTGTAAGAGTTTTATAGGCAAGAGTAGTAAAGGTTATTATTCATTATGTTCCTCCCTATCAAACAATGAAGTGGTTCCTTTATTCTATTCCATTATAAAATATTCAACCAATGGAGTGACATTTTTATCATTCTATTCCATTTGTTCTGGGAATAGACACCAGCCGACTTCGAGCCGCTGAAGGGGCGAGTTGGCCTTAGAATACGACCCGGCATGGACGACTGACTTGAGAATATAAGAATCGACTTCGAAACCTCTGTAGAAAAGGAAGGCGCATAAACAAGGAAGGAAACAGGACTGACGGAGCATGTGGAGATGACGTTAGGTGCAAATCCCCACTGTCTGTATCCTTGGTATTAGGGCCAGCCTATGATCCAACGACCATGCATGAAAAGCGCCGCCCTCGGGCTCGGGAGAAAGCGACATGACCATACTCAGTCCGACAAAAGCAAACATCATTGACTCCACCCTTCTGACAATAGCCTACATGTTCGCTCCCTCATCCCCTGACCACCATCAGATTGCACGCGACACCGGAGAATAGACGTCGGTGATCACTACGTGACAAGGGGAGCATGACCCTCCCTAGGCCACCTCTACCCCAAACCTCCGCTGTAAATAGAGGAAGCTGCACTCCTTTAAGGTAAATGGGCAGTTCCCAGGGCCAACTGTCCAAGCGAGAAATGGAGATTATCTTGGAATCAAAGTAGTAAATACTGCACAGTACCAGTGTTGTAAATTGCGAACCGTGGAAAATAGCGGAAAGCCAAAAATCCGCTATTTCAAGCCCTCAAAAGCGGATTTTCTCATCCTTCTAGGTATATCACTTTATTTTTAAAACCATCTCTTATTCTTGATCTGCTCAACTCACTTCTGCAATCTCCTTTGCAAAGTTATCAAACCTTTTGTCACTAGTCAATAATAGTGAGCACTTAAAAAGCTAATGAGCCTTTAATATCTAGTGTCATAACAGATAGTGCTAGGGAATGGTATAAACTATGAAGGGATTCTATGCTTCTTACTTAAGAAACATGATCTTAAGTCTACCAAGTAAAAACATCATAAAGCCTGTATAACAGGATTGCTTATATAACCGGCATGCGCTCTGGTTCGAATGTATATAATTCAGGTAACTAAACCACTTATCCAGCAGGCTTTAGGAAGTAAGTTTCCTTGGAGCCAGTCTAATCTAAGACATGTTTACAAGCACATAAACAAGTGAGGCTCTCCAATGCAAAAACAGAATAATCCTTGAAGCATAATAAAGATGATCTTCTATTAAATAGCTTTAGTACATTACAGCTTTTGACATCTTTAACATGGTTACCCAGATCAGAAGGACCAAATAGGGGTCAGAATATACAGTTTTAGGCTAGCACCCGGTCAATGATCACCCAGTCTCATAAGGCTAAAAGGAAGGGGAGTTCAATAAAGTGATTGCTATTACATAGAGCTAGTGAACACTGATATATGGCAACTAACAATAAATGTGTCCAACACTGAGCTAGGCTCAAAATGTGATATCACATTATCAGGCTACAAATTTCAAGCAACGGGTATCGTTGTGCACATTTTGACATTTACGGGAACAAAAGCGCATACCACATCTCACACAGGTGTAATTGGAAGAAAATCCACACACAGTACAAAAGTGGCGGCGAGATGTTGAGCTTGGAGGTCCAACTGCTGCTTTCCAATAGTTGGGAACATGTGGAGGCAATGATTCTAAGTTTGCCTGCATTTGTAGGTGGGTTTTTCAAAAAAGGGGGTAAAAACATAAGAAAGCAAAAGAGTAAAAGATTGAGTAGTGTATGATGATCTCTTCTGGGTTAGTTAAACACTCACCTCATGTAAGAGCTCAAGAAATGTTCTTGGAGCCTTCCTAGCTTCAAGTGCTTTTGCTTGCCTAGTTTTCCTTTTGGTGCCTTTAGACTGCCTTTTCTGCATATACCCATCTTCATCGTCTAGAGAAGCTTCATCATCGTCATTATTGGGATCTGGAACTTCAAATCCCGCATTGTCACTCTCCAAAGCATCCAATCGTGCCAGTGCCGCCTAAATTAAAAAAAAAAAAATCGAATTTTTAATTTACCAAATCAAAATAAAGAATACAAAAAAGAGCGTGGTTGGAGGAGATAGATACCTGGGTCCGGTTGTCGGCGCTGGCAAGTGCGGCGGTCATTCTGGACGCCATTTTTCGGGTCCGGCTTGACATACGGCGGTTACCGTCGTTGTCCTCCATTTCTAGGGTTTCGCGGCAGAATTAGTGAGATTCAGGAAGATCGATCACGATCACGATCACAATCACAACAAGGGGCGCAGCTTCAACACTAGAATCACTTAACCCAGCTTCTATCTCTCAGAGTCACACACGCGTCGTTGTTATGATCTCAAGCTCAAGTTAAAGTTCGAAGCTATTGCATAACTAGCTAGCTACTATCTCTCTATACTCGTACCGCTGATTCTGCTCCCCTTTCTCTATTCAGTACTCAACCTGCGTGCGTGTGTTCTCAAAACCTTCCAGGTTCCTCTTTCAAAAAAAAATCTCAAACGCAGAAGTTGGGCTTACCTTTTTTTTTTCTTATAAAGGAAACGCTCATTCATAAACGAAACAGGCAAAAAGGCCCGTACTTAAAACGCAACAGCGAAAATAAAACATAAGGCGGATTTCTACCCACACCGAATCAGCATAGGTAGCACCATTTATAGCTAGAAAATCTGCCACACAATTGCCACTACCCTACCCTGAATAGAATATAGATCAACACGACCAAAGGCTAAAAATAAAGAAATACAAGATTATAAGGTCACATGAAAATATTAAGGAAATATGTAATAAAATTAATTAATACATTAATTTTTAAAAAAATTATATAATCTTTCATATTTATCCTTAACTCTTTCTTTATTGTGTTAATTGTATTTCACTATCTTTTTAATGTTATCTTACTCTCCCTTAATAAATGTAATGAATATATATGAAAAAAGATAATAATTTTTTCTTAAAATTATAAGGCACACCATTTTTTTTCTAAATAATCTTATAATTGTGGACGAAATCAGCAATAAAATTTAGATATTGTCAATCTGTCTCTCTAAACAAACACTTCCGAAGCCAAGATCCACAACCAGCCGCATAGCCCAATGAAAGCCAAGGGCCTCCGCCAAACCAGAAGACTGGACGTGAAGAGGGAACGTCGTAGTCGTAGCCGTAGCCAAGACCTCACCATGCCAATCCCGAGCAGCCATCCCAAGACTAGCCACACCACCGGAGCCAACAGAAGCATCAAAGTTGATTTTAATCCAAACCAAGGTTGTCTGCGCCATGCTGAACTGGTCTCCTCCGCAGGTCTCTGTACCACTGCATGAATACGAGGTAAGGAACGCAAACTCGCAGCACGACGAAGCACCTGCACACAATCAAACACCACCTTATTCATGGCCTCCCAAATGACATAAAACATTATAATTTGCTCCTCAATAGCCTCGGAATCGGCTCTGGAAAGAAGCCCAACAAAAAGTACACAAAGGAGTAAGCCGAATCAAGTCTCAAACCCAGTCGCGATGCAAACCACGAGGGATCCCTCGTGATGAGATGGCTTGTGAGGCTAACTTATTACATGTTGCAGATTTGTTTGCAGATAATTCACAGTGCTGGAATAGGCAACTGATAAAGCTGATTTTTTGGCCACCAACGGCGAAGGAAATTCTCCAAATTCCAATTCCCATGGTACCGCAACCTGATGACATTTTCTGGCCAACAGCTATTGATGGTTGTTACTCCACCAAAGCTGGTTATGCTTTCATCCGGCAGAAGAGAATTCGAGAGTCTCCATCGACTTCTTCTGGACAGCAGATCCCTCTTACTGGAAGTGTTTGTGGACAACATCCACCCTCCCTCGTTGCAAGGAACGTGCATCTCTTGGAATTTTGCCGGTTCGTTGTGCTTTGCGTTCTCGTGGAATTGACGTAGACGACGCATTTTATGCAGGTCCTGGATCCAACTGTGATTGCTTTGTGTTTATCCTTTCTATATGCTTTTTGGGAGCTTCGAAATACGGTGGTTTTCCAGGGAGCTTCTCATTCCGTTGTTGCGATTCTGGCGCGGCTGTCTTCCCTCGCAATGCCGCCGGGAAACATCGCTCCCGGCCCAGCTCCGGGTCGCGTTTTGCCTTCATCTTGGACTGCTCCTGCTTCTGATTTTATAATTGATGCCTCTTTTGCCAACAATGACGCTGGTCAGGGTTTTATAGCATGAAACCATGAAGGCTTAGTTATGGCTGCTGGCTCAACGTACCCGGACACTTCGTTACCGTTCTTGGCTGAGGCTTTAGCGTTTCGCTGGGCTTTGTTGAAGGCACTGGACTTGTTCTTCCATGAGGGTGTGCTTTGAAACGGATTACATACAACTATATGAGGCTTGGAAGAAAAAGCTGCAGGCTTCTCATTTTATTTCAGTTCTCTTAATGATCGTAGACACTTAGTCTCATCTTTTAGTTTCTTTATTTGTCTTTTGCCCGTCGCTCCGTTAATTCTGTGGCGGATCGCTTGGTAAAAAATTCTTCTAGATTCCCCAACTTTGTTTGGATAGAAGAGGTGCCGCAGGAGCGTGTTGTTTTAGTTCAAACTGATGTTTTAACCTCCGTGGCTTCTTGATCTTTTAATCAAACGAGTTTATGTTTACGTATAATTGCAAATGCAAAATTTGTACCTTAAGTTAATTTTTTTTAAAAATTTAAAAAGTAATTTAATCTTTTAATAAACAAACGTCCCCTACAAATTGTAATGAGGATTCTCCTTAGCTAATGATTTTTCTTACAATATTAGAATTATTCATGTTATATTGTATTCTTGTAGTAGATATGGTATATAGTCTCTCCAGTTTTAATCGAACGTGCAATAAGATTATTTACCCACAAGTCACAACTACAAATTTATTTTTCTTTCTTTTACATTTAATTATTCACCTATATAAACATGAAGGAGGAGATACATGACTAAGCTCTAGGGAGAAACTATAACTTGATCTTTCCCTTTTTGCATTCTTTTTCTTTTTTCTAATAAACACCGACTAAAATCTTCACCTAAATACACTACACCTTATGTATCAAGTTAGTTAAGCTATCTACTTGGCACTTGAAAGTGGCTAGATAATGTCTTAAGTCTTAATGCTAATTCAATAACAAAATTCCTATCACAATAATAATTGAGACCAACACCATGTCATAGCTGACCCCAATTTCATCCTCTCTTGACTTGTTGTTGTACTACTAAAACAGAAGATGTGCAAGAAAAATCTCGAGAGGCTACAAAATCTCCTATATGTCCCAACTCTTCATTTTCACTCCATTCTGATAACCCAGTAAGAAGGACAGGGTTTATCCCTTGTTTCCTTCCCACTATCAAAAGATCATAAGCACCATCATTCATACTCTGAATTGCTCCAATGGTTTCTGCTCCATTTCTAACCACCACCTCTCTATACACCACTCTTCGATTAACCTCATTCTTGACCCAAAACCAAGTCACAATTCCATCATCAAGCTTCTTCTCCATTTCATCATCTCCTACATTGTTGTGAGAGAGAAACCGTATCACGGTGAGGGACACATATTGGTTGGAAACCATCCTATCCGCATAAACAAGAGCCTCTCTAGCATCTGCACCTCCCAGGAAAAACACAGCTAATCTAAGTCCATAATGGCAAAAGGAACTTCCTAAGGTGGTGTCTTCTAGAAGACCTTTGTCAACAAGAATTGCAATAGAGCAAGGTGCATGATTTAAGACTTGTAAGTTCACTGTTCTAGCTCCACCATTATGACGACCAACCCTTTTAAAAGGTAATATGATTAAAGAAGATTGATGTTCAAGGGCAAGCTCACAGATGTCTTGGAACATTGTTTGCTTTGGTGCCACAGCTGTGAAGAACTGAAGGTTCACAAGCCCCTCTTTAAGTTGTTGGAAAAGTTCAAGGGCATTGATTGTGTGTGTCCACTGATAAATGTCGGGAACTTCTTGTTTTTTATGGTCCATGAACAATGGGGTAGCACGACCTACAAGATCTATTAGTCTTATAGCACAAATAGAAAGAGGGCTGTTTGTGCTTGGACAGGTGACATCAAGTAGATGAATGAGGCCACTAATGGTTTCATTGGTGTCAACAACACATAACACTATTCTAAGCTCTTCATCTGGAGGATTGTGTTGGAGGTTCCTCCTTTGGCTCACCATGTATGGCCTTGTTGGATCGTATAATATGGAGATCAGAGGAGTAAGTGTTGCAGTTACTATTGTTGTCATGAGCACCAATAGTGTGAATCCTGGTACCCTCAAGACCTGTATATACAAATCACAATAGTTAGATTAGTGTACAAATCATATATAAAAGAAATAAAATATGGAGCTAGCATACCTTTTTGTCCATCAAATGCACAAATAAAATAAGTTCAACTTGTCCTCTTAAGCTCATAATGAGACTGAGGGTTAGTCCATCTCTGAATGGCATCTGCCAATAGAATGTGGCCAGCCAAGTGGAAAAGAATTTAGTCAAGTATCCTGTTAAAACCATGACAAATAATGGTTCCAAAGTGGACCATTCAGTAGCTCTCAAATGGGTAAGATCAGTATAATGCCCCACTAGACTGAATGAAAATGGCATGAAGAAGTCTGTCATAATGGTCTTGCTCTTCTGTACTAGCGTTGCTCCTAAACGAGGCCCATCAGGAATTACCAAACCCAACCACAAGGACCCATTAACAATTGCTATGCCAAACATGTCAGTGACAAAGCCCATCACAAAAATCCCTACAAGAATGGCAATCACAAAAAACTCATCAATTTGTTGACCTTCTGGCGTTTTCTTATTGATCCAAATCATTGCGGGCCTAACACAAAACACGATGACCACAGCCAAAATTGCAAGAGCAATCATATACCACAAGGCATTCTCAGACCTTGTTTCACCTTGTTTTCCTGCCTCAAATGCTATGATTGTGAACACTCCCAATAGATCACCAATCAATGCTGTGGACAATGCAATTCGCCCCACATCAGAGTTCAGAAGGTTAAGCTCTCTTAGGACATTGAAGAGAACGGGGAATGCTGTGATTCCTAAGTACCCGGCTAGTATCCCCAGTGAAGAAATTGCGGCTAAGTCTTTGTACATGTTCTTTCTCATGAATAGCGCCACAACGAAAACTGATATTGTGGGAATGCTTATACCAATTGTTGCTGTAGTTACATGTAATCTTCCTGATTTTTTCAAAAGGCCTGGATCCATCTTCACACCGTAAACGAAGACAAAGAACAAGAACCCAACCACTCCAAGGTTGTTAATTAGGAATTGGGTTGACTCAGGTTTAATGTGATGTCGATACCACTTACAGCTTCCTAGAAATGAAGGTCCAACAATCACACCACCCTATGAAAACATGAAAAGTTTTACAACATTCAAATCAAAGAGATTCATAATTATATACTGCTAGTGTAAAACAATTTTGGGCAATTCAATTCAATCAGCCCACAAACCCTAACCCTGGTTTTACTACTAAGATATAGTACATGTAATTTATAATATGCTCATTATACGCTAACAATGCATTTTAAATTGTGAAGCAGCATTTTTTGTCCACCATAGACAAAGTTAAAAAAGTTTCATAGACATCCCATCAAAATTCACTATTTCACCACATCATTCATAAATTGCAATGAACTACCCAAAAAAGAAATATGTCAAAATAAAAATGGATATCTGCTGCAACACTGTGCATATAAATAAAATCGTCAAGAAAATAAATCATATATTTGATGCTATATCTACTGTGGAACAAGGAAAATCCGATTCACAAATTTGATTTAACATATAAGAAGTATATTGTAAATAACATATACTAAATATTATTAATAAACACATGATTCATAGACGTGGTAAATTCCTAAAATGCCAGAAAAGTGTTATTATACAGAATTTAACATAAGGAATGATTGATAGTTAACAATGGTGATAGATAATGAGGAGCTTACTATTATCTGAGAAATGATTTTTGGTTGTCTGAGAGGCTTAAGAAGAAAACGAATAATGCGGGTGATGGTGTTGACGAGAAGGAGATTCAACAATAGTAGTGAGAAAGAGTGATTTAAAGTATTGTCTCCAAGAAAGACGCCAAAATCAGGTAGACTTTTCGCTACCTCACACACAATGTCAATTTGAGTTCCAGACACGTTAATAACACTATTGACCACCATGTTTTGTCGCAGAACACGTGAAGGATTAAGGTGTTGGTGCCATCCATTGGGTGTTTGTAACAAACGGTATGCTGGGAATACCCTAGTCATGCATGGAACTTTTTTTCTGCAAAATCACATGGGAAAGAGAAGAGATCCAGTGTGAGAGAGGGAGAGAAAGACACAGAGAGAGAGAAACAAATCCAACAAACGGGTGTGGATAAACGTCAAAGTGGGAGAACTAGTGTTCCTGCTTCATTCTTATGGTTAACCATTCTTTCTTTATTTTGTGAGGTAAGTATTACACTTAATTTTCTTTCCTTCATCATATCTCTATCAATAAATTAAACTAGAGTCCACTCACTTAAGAGTGATTAAATATCTGAATTCATTCTTCTTTAAACAATGGCATGTCATTCTTAATTTTTTCTTGTTTTCAAATTTATTTTATTTTTTAATTGATTATACATTTTTTTTTTATAATTTTAAAACATCTTTTGCTTATGTTTTATCTGAATTTAAAATAATCTTACAATATGTAAGATATTTACTAATTATTTTATATATTTTATTTTGAAAGCTAGTTTTGTTTATGATTAACATTGGTACTAATTAGCCACGCTCTCAAGGGCACATATCTTCTTTATTTTTACTTATATTAGGTCATGCTTAAGTTTTTTTGTTGATAAATCAAAATAGATTAAATGAAGCAGAATGGGTGCTTCTGTTGTGAATTAATTCAAATGTCTAAGTCTGTATGTGTCTGTTGTAGTCTCGTCTGGTGGCGGACGAGTACCTAGTCTAGTGATAAACGAGTGTTAGACGAGTGCTTGTGTTGTTAGTAGCCAGACGAGTACAAGTCTATATGTGTATCATAAGGATAATTAGTTGATGTTAGCAGTGATTGTGCTAACGACTAGTTTAGAGTGTTGCCCAACACTATAAATATTGGAGGTATGCTTTGTAGATGTATGGGTGCATTAGTGAGAACTGTTTGAGAAATTTTAATTCAGTTTCTTTCTCTATTCTTGTGAGTTCTCTTGTTTTGTTCTAACATAGTGGTATCTAGAGCTTTCTACGATCGTGGGGATCAAGAAAGGGAAAACAGAAATTCCTCTGTTTTGTGATTCTTATCTTCGTGAAAAGACAAGCTTATCGAAAATGACATTGGCTGCACTCTTTGGAAAATTACAAGAACATGAATTGGAGTTTAGCCGCTTGGAGCAAAATGAAGGACTTGAAAAGAATATTAGATCCATTGCGTTGAAGACTAAAGCCAAAGCCTATAATAGTTTACAAGAAAACGAATCTCAATCAGATGGTGAAGAGGATAATGAAAATATAGAAGTTCTTGTAAAGAAGTTTGGTAAGTTACTGAAAAGGAGCAAAGATATGAAATCAGGTCAAGTTAAGAATTTTATAAGGAAGATGAAGCATCAACTTCAAGAAAACAATTCACTTGCTTTGAGTGTGGAAAACCTGGACATGTAAAGAATGATTGCCCTTCTCTCCAAAGCAAAAATGGATTCAAAGGCAAGAAGGATAGAAAGCCAAAACGAGTATATATCGCTTGGGAAGACAATGATATTAGTACAACCTTAAGTTCTGAAAATGAAGAAGCACATCTCGCTTTGATGGCATCACATCATTCTGATGATGAGGATGATGAGGTTAGTAATGATAAATCTTCTTATGATGAATTACAAAATGCTTTTAATGAATTGCATGATGTTTGTTTAAATCTTTCTAAGATGTGTGCAAAATAAAATAAGATTATTTCATCTCTATAAAGTACTTCTAAAAACATAAAAGAAGAATTAGATGAAATTAAGACAAAAATAGATGATCAAAGTGCTTGTTCAAAATGTGCATCTCTTGAATCTAAGATTGAGGAATTAAATCAAGTTATAAACAACTATGAAAAAGGTACAAAAGATTTGGATGTTTTGTTAAGTAATCAAAGACATGCTAATGATAAAAAAGGTCTAGGGTTTTCTGATCATAGTCATTCCAGTGGAATCAAGAAAATTACTTTTGTTAGACCAAGTAATTGATGTAACTTTTTTCAAACAAGAAAGATACATAGTAATACTCAACCTAGAAAGGCATACAGCAAGAATTCTTTCTATTATCCTAAAAAGAAAATGCCTAAGTCCACCGTAGGGTTCGGTGAATGCTATGTAACGGGAAAGTGAGTGCTTTCTTGAGGGTGTTCTTGGGAGTCTCGGCGCAAGTCTTGTATGAGCATTGCTTACATAGTGGAAGGGGACTGGACGTAGCCTTTGGTTGTTGAAGGTGAACTAGGATACATTGTTGTGTGATCTTCTTATCCCTTACCTTTTACTTTTCGCACTTTACATTATCCGCTGCAATTTATCAAGTATTACATTTGTTACTTGAATTTCTGATTAAGGTAAAAGATACTTGAAAATGAATTTATTTTAATAAGGCGAAAATCTTTAAAACCTAATTCACCCCCCTCTTATGTTGCTATCTAGTTTTACATCACCCTCAGTGGTGAAGGCGGAGCCTCTTGCTCCCCTGTCCCCAAACTACTCTCTTGCCTCTTTGGCACACTGCCGTATCGTGCCATTGGTACTCGAGGTAGCAACCACGATCACCACGACTATCATAGACGTGGATGTACCGTGATTGATCTCACAAATTTTGATGGGGAGGTCCCGGCCGAGGGCGGAGCTGGTTGGATAGAAGGATCGGATGGTGATCCGGAGGGTCCCGAGGAAGAAGAGGAGGCAGCAACCTCTGACATCTAGGGTTACTGATGTCGAGCTGGGATTAGGTTTATAGGTTGAGTAAGTCTGTTTCTTTTTGTTGATGAGTCTGTATTTGATTAGGGGTAGGGTAGGTCCCCGATGCATTACTTTTTGGGTGGGATTCTTGCACGGAGACCACAAGGAACTATATCAAACTTATGAGGTCCAGTGTATAGGATTTCATAGCTTTGATATATTTCTTCTTTTGACATTAGGTTGTAATATAACTAACTACTTTCACAGCACCTTGATGACAAATTTGAAACCGATGGTTATGTATATATATGGTATATTATGTTATGCATTCCGCCCTTGCATGTTTCAAAAAAAAAAAAAACTCGCACTTTTATAACCTTGAAAGACGGTTAAAATGTTTAATTACTGTGTAGGTCACAATTGGATATTAAATAAATATGATTTGGTTTTTGAAATAATCAAAGAGTGATGATTCATAGAAATATGAATAATGTTAAACACCAAACACCTCTTATTTTGACGATTTAAAATCGTCGCAAGATTGCATATTTATCAATTTTGTGACACTTTTTTGCAATTTTGTGACAGTTTTTTATTGTTAAAAAAAAAAGTGTTTGGCGTTTAACCCCATTCATATATCTACCAATCATTTTTTATAATCAAACCATAAACTCTAGTTTTGGCGGTACAGTGCTCACACTTATTAGTGACTCATGGTAAGACAAGATCGGAAATTTAATGATAGAGATTATGAAATTGGTAATTATAGGTAGAAAGGAAAACGAAAAGAGTTGGAAACAAGTTAACATCCGCACAGAAACTAACCTACCATTTATGATGACTGGAAAAAGTTCTGAAGAAGTTGCAGTCGAATGAATATCATGGAAAGGCTAATAGTTTCTAGTTCCGAGGCAAAATAGTCCAGAAACAGAAAACTGCTCTCCTCAGAACTCACCATTAAATTCGAACTAACTCATTACCGGTGCCAGAGGGCAGGGTGACCAACATGGGTCCTGTAACCACCTAAAATTTTGTAACTTACTTATCAAACAGTGTGGGATTTGGCTAGCCGTTACTCTTTTTTACCTAGATTAAAGTGCTGCATCCGCCTTGCTCATTAAACAAGTACTTCTATATACTATACTAAAACAAATAACATTAATGTTCTTATTTCTATCAAAATTATTACTACTTAACTTCTTAATATATATTTTATATCTTTTTTTAATTTTGACTATTCAATTTTCCTATTATCATTAAATTAATGGTACAATTGATAAAATATAATCAATATTTTCTTAAAATTGTAAAAGAGATAAATAAATAGTAACAAAAAACATATGAAAATAGTGACAGTTATATAGCAACAGATGAGGGAGTAAAAAATATTACTAATTTAAACACACCATAGATCTAACGAATAACAAATTAGTATTTTGATTTATCACACCTCAATTTATGTTCGAGATTATTTTCACTTAGTTTATCTTTTTACTTCTCTATTCTTTTAAAAATATTTATCATATTTCTTATTTCTCTGTTTTCTCTTCTTATCTTTTACCATTTTTTAGGTATAAATAAAACTTTATTTAACAAATTAAGATGAGTTCTTATGTCATTTAGTAATATTTGATGTACATCATTTTGATGTAAACATTTGGAGTGAAAAAATAAATAATAAATGTGATATATTACAGGATAGTTTAAGTTTTGAGATAAATTATTCACGTAAGATGTTTGGATTATGGTGAGCAGACAACATCACAATACCAAGTCATATAATTCGTACAAGTTTTTGTTAAACTCAAAAGTGATTCACGTTGAAGTGACATGGAAAAATCTTACTTCTATCATATTTGGATATTTGGTTCAGATTCTTCTTCCAACAAATCAATTTTGACAAAAAATCACTCATAAACTTCGTCCCCTAAGTGTATCTTTAGATTGACATTTACCCATTTCAAATACACATTGATTTTGACTTCGAATGTATGTTCTCCGGTTGGAAAACAAACATAGTTAGAAGAAAATACACTCTGCAATTCCTCTTAAATGTGATTAGGATTCTCCCAACCATATCACCTGCTCAAAATCTCATCATTATATGCATCACCACTCACCAGGTCAAGGCGCATCAGACAATATTTAACTGGTTTCGAGATATCTTTACGAACTATGCAGCAGCAAAATATGAAAATATAGAAACAATAATAATTCATCCACACATATTTCACTGATGTCAATGAGAATGAGAGATATAAGATATGATAGAATAAAAAAGAGAAATATGAAATAAATTGCATGTGTAGAAATAAAATAGAAGAGAAATTATAAAATGTAAATAATCAAAACTCTAAAGAAATGATTGGAAAAAGAACCGTGCATCAACTGCACTGAAAAAATGGGAAGGAAATTAGGCTACACATATGAAATCAAATATTGAAACAGCAGCTAGCAAAAGAAAGACAGTGCAATTAATAAAATTAACATTGTGTTTCTGCCAAACTCAGCAGAACTAGTGGTTGGGATTTACCCAAATCCTCTAAGAGGTTGCATGTTCAAATCTGGCATCATACAATCTCAACATTTGTTTCTTTCTTCACAAATATCTACAAGTTTCACTTAAATCTTAACTATTTAACATTTATAAAGAGATGAGTATAAAAAGAAGAAATCAAAACATAGCCGATGAAGATGAAGGTCAAATAATCCGTACAACTTATCACCTTCATCACCCATCTAGATCTTGAATTCTGTACCAGCAATCGATGATCATAGCTAGCAAATTAATAATGTATGTGTGCGTGAGAGAGAGTAAGAAGAAAAGAAGGGTTTCTAGCTAGCTTGCAACGATACATATGTTACTTGCAATTAGTGACGGTGAATTTCAGCAAGAAGAATCCATGAAACTCAGGATGGATAGCGCCGAGCTAGTTAGCACACAAATTAAACCGTCATGGTTAATAAGTGTGTAACTTTATCTGGCCGGCGCTATCCCTCCTGAGCTTTACAGATTCTCCTAGACTCTTATGTCTCAAACTGAAAATTAATTAGAAGCAGAGAAAGAGAAAGGGATGAGAGGTATGTTAACATGAAAAGCTGTTGAGAAGATGAGGAAGGATAATGAGTGGAGAAGTCATTATATAAGAGGTGGTGGAAATGGTAATGGGAATGAAGAAATTAATAAAATTAATTAATGTTTGGGAAAAAAGCGAAAAGGTTTTGAATCATGAAAGCAGCAGCTTAATTAGACTGCATGGTAAAATACAACACAGTGAGTGCCACTGCTTCTGTTTTTCAAAAAGCTAATCACACCAACAATTTTTTAATCGGTGCTACGTACTCCTTAACCTTCTACGCTGCCGACTACGTTACTTCTTCTTTTTCCTTTTCTGTTTAATATATGTGCGTATTTTTGTTCATAAGAACAACGTTAGACAAACCTTTTCACAACTGTCAAGTTTGTATCCACCATTAATGTTTTTGAGACTATTTTAAAGAGCTTATTCAGATTGTTATACATTTAGATCATGTTTGTAAGTTTTCTTAATTTCACATATTTCACAATATGCGATTATACGGTACTATTATTTTAATTTCTTTACAAGTCATTAGTTATATTACAATCAACACCATACATTAATAATAATCATCTTAACAATGAAGTAGATTTCAACTAGGGGTGAGCAAGAAAAGTCCACCCGACCTTAAATCGACATACCCGCAATAAAAATCTAGCTTTCGGTCGGGTCGGGTCAGTGGTGAAGGCTAAATGAACAAACGGCTAGGAATGGGTGTTCACGGTTGAAATTGGTGGTGTTTTTCACATCCGTCGAGATCTGATCTGAACCGAAGGTAGCCTGGGACAAAAAGTTTTTAATAGCAGGTCCCCTTATCCATATCTCGCTGGAGGCTCCCTAGCCACTCAAAACCAGAAGATCTTATCTGAATTTGAATAATAATAATAATAATATAATATTCAACCCTCATTGACTATGAATCCATCCAAATATATCAATTATCAACTAGACTCTCATCTCATTACTTTAAAAATAATTCAACCCTCATTCTCTCTAACTCCAAGTCAGACATTCAATTATCATTCTCTGGAGAGAAAACTAAAACCCTAGCCGCCATGGAGAACCACAGTGCCACCGCGCCGCCCCCAATCCCTCTCTTCACACACCAGATTGTGTTTCCATCATCTTGACTCTGCACCGCCATCGTCCATCCATAGTGAATCTCATTCTCTCTCACCATCCTTCAAGGCTCAAGCTCGTAGTGAAGAACCACAGTTTCCTGGCTCCTACTTCAAACGGTATGTTCATCACTGTTATTAGTTTCTCAGCCTTGTTTTATGATTGTTTACTGTTTGAATCATTGGTCAGTTGTGGCTCCTTTCTTTCTTGGTGAGTTGTGTTATATTTGCAAAAGTTTTATGGTCTTTTTTTCTCTTTAGTATCTGAATAGTTGTGTTTCTGAATGTTATTAGTTTCTCACCCTTGTTTGCACAAGTTGTGTTTCTGAGTCCTTTGTTTACTGACTGAACTTTTCCAATCAATTTCCCCCAGTTTCTGCTTGAATACTCCTTGAATATCAACGGCTCTAATATCTCTCTCTACACAGCATTAAATGAAAAGTCAGAATGCATTAAATGCTAGCTGTCAACGGTCAAGAAGAGATCCGTTGAAGAAAGAAGAAGAGATCCATTCGGCAACGGGAAGAAAGAAGAGAAGTTCAAAGTCATATAAATAGAAGATTTGAAGACTGAAGAACTTGGCGACTTAGAGACTCACAACTTAAATTCAAACACAAGCTCTCAATCTTTTTGAAATCGCTCAAGCATAGTTTCCTCACTCGAAACCCAAGTGTCAAACCACAAATCCGAGTGAAGTTACTCAAGTGTGAAAAGATCTTAAGTGTCAAACTTTATCTACCTTTTTCACACTCAAAAGAGAACCATTGCATATCATCTCTGTTTGTAAAACTCAAGTGTTTACCCAAGTGTCAAACCTTTCACAACACTTAGAGTTTATCTATGCTTAAACTTTCTACCTTACTCTTTCTAAAGAGACCTTTGTAGAAGAATTTATTTTTCTTGTAAAAATAATTAGGAGAAGTCCTGATAATACTTGTAAGAAGAAGTCCTGATAATACTTGTAAGAAGAAGTCCTGATAATACTTGTTGGGAGAAGTCCCTGATAATACTTGTCGGGAGAAGTCCCTGATAATACTTGTTGGGAGAAGTCCCTGAGAATACTCTGGAGGAGTCCTGTGGGAATACTTAGGAGAATTCCCTCAAATACTCTGGAGAAGTCCTGTGTCTAATACTTGTACTGTTCTGGTTTGAATAGTGAAAATCTTGGTGAAGCCAAGGACTAGACGTAACCCTATCGTTTTGGGGGTGAACCAGGATAAACCTCTTG
Source organism: Acmispon strigosus (assembly GCA_030819835.1). NCBI lineage: Eukaryota > Viridiplantae > Streptophyta > Magnoliopsida > Fabales > Fabaceae > Acmispon > Acmispon strigosus. The sequence continues at coordinate 37,970,262 of JAUAMA010000007.1, forward strand.
TGTGCTGTTTATTTATGCTTGCATTGTTTACTGCTTACATCATCTGCCCATTCAATAGCTTGCATCTTCTGCCCATTCACAACACGCATCACATACACTTTCATTCTTGTTATTTCCACTGCATTAAAGTGTGTGTTATTTATAGCTTTATCGTTAACACTTTGATTAATAGTATTCCGCTGCCACATTTACGAAAAGCTTTTAAGGAACTAATAATTTTTTTGAAAGTCAAGTTTTAATTAGAACACAATTCAACCTCTCCCCCCCCCCCTTCTTGTGTCGTTTGCCGCGTTTCCTTGTGTTATTTCATTCTTATCACGATATAATCCTGAAATGAAAATAAGTGGTTTGATTGCTGAAGGTTAGAATAGGTGGGGTGTAGTTCTTAGAAGATTTCAAGCATCCAGAATGAGGGCAGAAGCAGTGAGGATGATTGAAGGAGAAGTGAAAGAGCAGTACAAATACCTTAGGAGCTAATTCAATAACAAAATTCCTATCACAATAATAATTGAGACCAACACCATGTCATAGCTGACCCCAATTTCATCCTCTCTTGACTTGTTGTTGTACTACTAAAACAGAAGATGTGCAAGAAAAATCTCGAGAGGCTACAAAATCTCCTATATGTCCCAACTCTTCATTTTCACTCCATTCTGATAACCCAGTAAGAAGGACAGGGTTTATCCCTTGTTTCCTTCCCACTATCAAAAGATCATAAGCACCATCATTCATACTCTGAATTGCTCCAATGGTTTCTGCTCCATTTCTAACCACCACCTCTCTATACACCACTCTTCGATTAACCTCATTCTTGACCCAAAACCAAGTCACAATTCCATCATCAAGCTTCTTCTCCATTTCATCATCTCCTACATTGTTGTGAGAGAGAAACCGTATCACGGTGAGGGACACATATTGGTTGGAAACCATCCTATCCGCATAAACAAGAGCCTCTCTAGCATCTGCACCTCCCAGGAAAAACACAGCTAATCTAAGTCCATAATGGCAAAAGGAACTTCCTAAGGTGGTGTCTTCTAGAAGACCTTTGTCAACAAGAATTGCAATAGAGCAAGGTGCATGATTTAAGACTTGTAAGTTCACTGTTCTAGCTCCACCATTATGACGACCAACCCTTTTAAAAGGTAATATGATTAAAGAAGATTGATGTTCAAGGGCAAGCTCACAGATGTCTTGGAACATTGTTTGCTTTGGTGCCACAGCTGTGAAGAACTGAAGGTTCACAAGCCCCTCTTTAAGTTGTTGGAAAAGTTCAAGGGCATTGATTGTGTGTGTCCACTGATAAATGTCGGGAACTTCTTGTTTTTTATGGTCCATGAACAATGGGGTAGCACGACCTACAAGATCTATTAGTCTTATAGCACAAATAGAAAGAGGGCTGTTTGTGCTTGGACAGGTGACATCAAGTAGATGAATGAGGCCACTAATGGTTTCATTGGTGTCAACAACACATAACACTATTCTAAGCTCTTCATCTGGAGGATTGTGTTGGAGGTTCCTCCTTTGGCTCACCATGTATGGCCTTGTTGGATCGTATAATATGGAGATCAGAGGAGTAAGTGTTGCAGTTACTATTGTTGTCATGAGCACCAATAGTGTGAATCCTGGTACCCTCAAGACCTGTATATACAAATCACAATAGTTAGATTAGTGTACAAATCATATATAAAAGAAATAAAATATGGAGCTAGCATACCTTTTTGTCCATCAAATGCACAAATAAAATAAGTTCAACTTGTCCTCTTAAGCTCATAATGAGACTGAGGGTTAGTCCATCTCTGAATGGCATCTGCCAATAGAATGTGGCCAGCCAAGTGGAAAAGAATTTAGTCAAGTATCCTGTTAAAACCATGACAAATAATGGTTCCAAAGTGGACCATTCAGTAGCTCTCAAATGGGTAAGATCAGTATAATGCCCCACTAGACTGAATGAAAATGGCATGAAGAAGTCTGTCATAATGGTCTTGCTCTTCTGTACTAGCGTTGCTCCTAAACGAGGCCCATCAGGAATTACCAAACCCAACCACAAGGACCCATTAACAATTGCTATGCCAAACATGTCAGTGACAAAGCCCATCACAAAAATCCCTACAAGAATGGCAATCACAAAAAACTCATCAATTTGTTGACCTTCTGGCGTTTTCTTATTGATCCAAATCATTGCGGGCCTAACACAAAACACGATGACCACAGCCAAAATTGCAAGAGCAATCATATACCACAAGGCATTCTCAGACCTTGTTTCACCTTGTTTTCCTGCCTCAAATGCTATGATTGTGAACACTCCCAATAGATCACCAATCAATGCTGTGGACAATGCAATTCGCCCCACATCAGAGTTCAGAAGGTTAAGCTCTCTTAGGACATTGAAGAGAACGGGGAATGCTGTGATTCCTAAGTACCCGGCTAATATCCCCAGTGAAGAAATTGCGGCTAAGTCTTTGTACATGTTCTTTCTCATGAATAGCGCCACAACGAAAACTGATATTGTGGGAATGCTTATACCAATTGTTGCTGTAGTTACATGTAATCTTCCTGATTTTTTCAAAAGGCCTGGATCCATCTTCACACCGTAAACGAAGACAAAGAACAAGAACCCAACCACTCCAAGGTTGTTAATTAGGAATTGGGTTGACTCAGGTTTAATGTGATGTCGATACCACTTACAGCTTCCTAGAAATGAAGGTCCAACAATCACACCACCCTATGAAAACATGAAAAGTTTTACAACATTCAAATCAAAGAGATTCATAATTATATACTGCTAGTGTAAAACAATTTTGGGCAATTCAATTCAATCAGCCCACAAACCCTGGTTTTACCATGTAATTTCTAATATGCTCATTATACGCTAACAATGCATTTTAAATTGTGAAGCAGTATTTTTTATCCGCCATAGACAAAGTTAAAAAAATTTCATAGACATCCCATCAAAATTCACTATTTCACCACATCATTCATAAATTGCAATGAACTACCCAAAAAAGAAATATGTCAAAATAAAAATGGATATCTGCAACACGGTGCATATAAATAAAATCGTCAAGAAAATAAATCATATATTTGATGCTATATCTACTGTGAAACAAGGAAAATCCGGTTCACAAATTTGATTTAACATATAAGAAGTATATTGTAAATAACATATAAAAAATGTTATTAATAAAAACATGATTTATATACGTGGTAAATTCCTAAAATGCCAGAAAAGTGTTATTATACAGAATTTAACATAAGGAATGATTGATAATTAACAATGGTGATAGATAATGAGGAGCTTACTATTATCTGAGAAATGATTTTTGGTTGTCTGAGAGGCTTAAGAAGAAAACGAATAATGCGGGTGATGGTGTTGACGAGAAGGAGATTCAACAATAGTAGTGGGAAAGAGTGATTTAAAGTATTGTCTCCAAGAAAGACGCCAAAATCAGGAAGATTTTTCGATACCTCACACACAATGTCAATTTGAGTTCCAGACACGTTAATAACACTATTCACCATGTTTTGTCGCAGAACACGTGAAGGATTAAGGTGTTGGTGCCATCCATTGGGTGTTTGTAACAAACGGTATGCTGGGAATACCCTAGTCATGCATGGAACTTTTTTTCTGCAAAATCACATGGGAAAGAGAAGAGATCCAGTGTGAGAGAGGGAGAGAAAGACACAGAGAGAGAGAAACAAATCCAACAAACGGGTGTGGATAAACGTCAAAGTGGGAGAACTAGTGTTCCTGCTTCATTCTTATGGTTAACCATTCTTTCTTTATTTTGAGAGGTGAGTATTACACTTAATTTTCTTTCCTTCATCATATCTCTATCAATAAATTAAACTAGAGTCCACTCACTTAAGAGTGATTAAATATCTGAATTCATTCTTCTTTAAACAATGGCATGTCGTTCTTAATTTTTTCTTGTTTTCAAATTTATTTTATTTTTTAATTGATTATACAATTTTTTTTATAATTTTAAAACATCTTTTGCTTATGTTTTATCTGAATTTAAAATAATCTTATAATATGTAAGATATTTACTAATTATTTTATATATTTTATTTTGAAAGCTAGTTTTGTTTATGATTAACATTGGTACTAATTAGCCACGCTCTCAAGGGCACATATCTTCTTTATTTTTACTTATATTAGGTCATGCTTAATTTTTTTTTTGTTGATAAATCAAAATAGATTAAATGAAGCAGAATGGGTGCTTCTGTTGTGAATCAATTCAAATGTCTAAGTTTGTATGTGTCTGTTGTAGTCACGTCCGGTGGCGGACGAGTACCTAGTCTAGTGATAAACGAGTGCTAGACGAGTGCTTGTGTTGTTAGTAGCCAGACGAGTACAAGTCTATATGTGTATCATCAGGATAGTTAGTTGATGTTAGTAGTGATTGTGCTAACGGCTAGTTTAGAGTGTTACCCAACACTATAAATACTAGAGGTATGCTTTGTAGATGTATGGGTGCATTAGTGAGAACTGTTTGAGAAATTTTAATTCAGTTTCTTTCTCTATTCTTGTGAGTTCTCTCGTTTTGTTCTAACATAGTGGTATCTAGAGCTTTCTACGATCGTGGGGATCAAGAAAGGGAAAACAGAAATTCCTCTGTTTTGTGATTCTTATCTTCGTGAAAAGCTTCTGTGCGTTAGGTTGCAGAAACAGAGCGTAAGTTTTTTGCGATCGATCATCACGGGTGACGATGGGAAGTAATGGAATTTCATCGATGAATCTTCCGGTTTTTTATGGCAAGAACTGGGACCAGTGGAGCACGAAGATGCGGGTTATCTTCAACGTACAAGATGTTACAGAGTACGTTGAGGATGGCTATGATCGATTGGGGGAAAATTCGACGGAAACTCAGCGGGCTACCTACAAAGAAGCAAAGAAGAAAGATCAAAAGGGCCTATTCTATATTCACCAGTGGGTGGATTCGAGGGCCTTTGAGAAGATTGCTCCAGCAACTACTTCGAATGAAGCATGGGATATCCTGAAGTCATATTACGGCGGAGACAAGAAAGTCAAGAAAGTGCATCTTCAAACTCTCAGGAAGCAATATGAATTGCTCCAAATGAAGCGAGAAGAAACCATAAGTGACTATATCTCAAGATTGATAATCTTGGTGAATCATATGAAGAACAGTGGTGAAGAACTCTCGGAACAGACCTTAGTTGCAAAGGTCTTGCGTACTCTGACTCTGAAGTTTGACATTTTGGTGATGACCATTGAAGAAACCAAGGATTTGAGCAAACTCAAGCTCCAAGAGTTGCAAGGAACCTTGGAGGCACGAGAGTTACGAGTCTCAGAGAGGAAATCTGAGAACAACCATGAACGTGCTCTGTATGCTCAATCCAAGAACGGAAAAAGAAGTGGAAATAGAGTAAATTGAAATTCCAGAAAAAGGGAATCTTTGAAATCCAAATATTGTGCAGATGACGACAACCTAGAAACCTCAACCAAGACAGGTGGTGGTAATGGAAAAGGGAAGAAGAAATCCTTTGATAAAAGCCAGATTCAATGCTACAAATGTGAAAAGTATGGTCACTTCGCCAGTGAGTGTCACAGTAGCGAGAAAGGTGCAGGGAAGAAGCACCAAAATAAGAAGTCTGATGAAGAAGCAAATCTGGCACACGAGGACTCAGATGAAGAATCTCTCGCTTTCATGGCTTTAACCAGCAGTGATGAATGTGTATCAGATACATGACTGGGCACAAAAACTAGCTTTCTGAGTTTGATGAGTCTAAGAAAACCCACATTAGGATGGCTGATAGCAGAGGTTTGATAGCTGAGGGCATGGGAAGGATTTCCCTTAAAACGGCAGATGACAGAACAACTCGAATTAATAATGTTCTGTTTGTTCCAGGTCTGAAGTGTAATCTGCTCAGCATTGGTCAATTTGTTGATGAAGGCTTTCCTATCTCACTGAAGGATGGGGATATCCAACTGTTTGACCATCAAGGCAGGTTCATTCTCAAGTCCACCATTGCCAAGAACAAGACTTACAAAGTCAATATCAAAACTCTGCCTCCTCAGTGTCTGATGGCCAAGTCTGCATATCAGGACACGTTCCTATGGAATCAAAGGTATGGGCATTTGAATTACAAAAGAGTCTCTAAATTGCAGTCTAGAAATTATGTTTTAGGAAAACCAAAGCTGCATGTACCAGATGGTGTGTGTTCTGTTTGTATGACCGGAAAATAGACAAGATTGTCGTTTGTTAAACAGCTACAAGTGAGAGCTAAACATGTGCTACATGTTATTGCTTCTGACATCTGCAAACCATTCGAAACACCTTCACTTGGTGGTAACAAGTATTTCATCACATTTGTTGATGAGTTCAGCAGACGTATTTGGTTGTATCTCATCAAAGTCAAAAGTGAAGCTCTGTAAGTGTTCAAACGTTTTAAAGCTGAAGTTGAAAAACAGAGTGATCAAAATGTGAAAATATTGAGGATTGATGGCGGTGGTGAGTATAATTCTAAGGAATTCAGAACGTTCTGTGAAGAACACGACATTCTTCATGAAGTCACGCTCCATACACACCTCAACACAATGGTCTTGCTGAACGACGAAACATAAGTTTGGTTGAAATGGCCAGAAGTATGGTCAAGCAAAAGAATCTACCACGAAGCTTCTGGGGAGAAGCAGTGTCCACTGCAGCATACATCTTGAATAGATGTCCAACGAAAAGCTTGAAGGGCAAGGTTCCGGAGGAAGTCTGGTCTGGTACTAAGCCCAGTGCACGCCATTTGCGAGTGTTTGGGTCATTGGTGTACAAACACATTCCAGATGCAAAGCGGACAAAGCTGCAGGACAAGAGTGAAAAGATGATACTTGTTGGGTATCATGCTACTGGAGCCTATAGACTCTACAATATTATTACTCAAAAATTGCTCATCAGCAGAGATGTTGTGATTTCTGAGACTGAAGAGTGGAACTGGCAAAAGGGTGGTGAGAATTCAAGCCAGATTTGCCCAGTGACGGGGATCTGGCTTGAATTCAGGTCAATTTACAAAGTTCTTGTTCAAAATGTGCATCTCTTGAATCTAAGATTGAGGAATTAAATCAAGTAATAAACAACTATGAAAAAGGTACAAAAGATTTGGATGTTTTGTTAAGTAATCAAAGACATGCTAATGATAAAAGAGGTCTAGGGTTTTCTGATCATAGTCATTCCAGTGGAATCAAGAAAATAACTTTTGTTAGACCAAGTAATTCATGTAACTTTTTTCAAACAAGAAAGATACACAATAATACTCAACCTAGAAAGGCATACAGCAAGAATTCTTTCTATTATCCTAAGAAGAAAATGCCTAAGTCCACCGTAGGGTTCAGTGAATGTTGTGTAACAGGAAAGTGAGTGCTTTCTTGAGGGTGTTCTTGGGAGTCTCGGCGCAAGACTTGTATGAACATTGCTTACATAGTGGAAGGGGACTGGACGTAGCCTTTGGTTGTTGAAGGTGAACTAGGATACATCGTTGTGTGATCTTCTTATCCCTTACCTTTTACTTTTCGCACTTTACATTATCCGCTGCAATTTATCAAGTATTACATTTGTTACTTGTATTTCTGATTAAGGTAAAAGATACTTGAAAATGAATTTATTTTAATAAGGCGAAAATCTTTAAAACCTAATTCACCCCCTTCTTATGTTGCTATCTAGTTTTACATCACCCTCAGTGGTGAAGGCGGAGCCTCTTGCTCCCCTGTCCCCAGACTACTCTCTTAACTCTTTGGCACACTACCGTATCGTGCCATTGGTACTCGAGGTAGCAACCACGATCACCACGACTATCATAGATGTGGACGTACCGTGATTGATCTCACAAAATTTGATGGGGAGGTCCCGGCCGAGGGCGGAGCTGGTTGGATAGAAGGATCGGATGGTGATCCGGATGGTCCCGAGGAAGAAGAGGAGGCAGCAACCTCTGACATCTAGGGTTACTAATGTCGAGCAGGGATTAGGTTTATAGGTTGAGTAAGTCTGTTTCTTTTTGTTGATGAGTCTGTATTTGATTAGGGGTAGGGTAGGTCCCCGGTGCATTACTTTTTGGGTGGGATTCTTGCACGGAGACCACAAGGAACTATATCAAACTTATGAGGTCCAGTGTATAGGATTTCATAGCTTTGATATATTTCTTCTTTTGACATTAGGTTGTAATATAACTAACTACTTTCACAGCACCTTGATGACAAATTTGAAACAGATGGTTATGTATATATATGGTATATTATGTTATGCATTCCGCACTTGCATGTTTCAAAAGAAAATACACTTGCACTTTTACAACCTTGAAAGACGATTAAAATGTTTAATTATTGTTTAAGTCACAATTGGATATTAAATGAATATGATTTGTTGAAATAATCAAAGAGTGATGATTTATAGAAACATGAATAATGTTAAACACCAAATACCTTTTATTTTAACAGTTTAAAATCGTCGCAAGATTACATATTTATCAATTTTGTGACGCTTTTTTACAATTTTGTGACAAGTTTTTACCGTTACAAAAAAAGTATTTGTGTTCAACACTATTCATATATCTACCGATATTTTTTATAATCAAACCATAAACAACTCTAGTTTTGGCGGTACAGCGCTCACACTTATCAGTGACTCATGGTAAGACAAGATCGGAAATTGAATGATGGAGATTATGAAATTGGTAATTATAGGTAGAAAGGAAAACGAAAAGAGTTGGAAACAAGTTAACATCCGCACAGAAACTAACCTACCATTTATGATGACTGGAAAAAGTTCTGAAGAAGTTGCAGTCGAATGAATATCATGGAAAGGCTAATAGTTTCTAGTTCCGAGGCAAAATAGTCCAGAAACAGAAAACTGCTCTCCTCAGAACTCGCCATTAAATTCCAACTAACTCATTACCGGTGCCAGAGGGCAGGGTGACCAACATGGGTCCTGTAACCACCTAAAATTTTGTATCTTACTTGTACAAGTACCATTATCAAACAGTGTGGGATTTGGGCTAGCCGTTACTCTTTTTTACCTAGATTAAAGTGCTGCATCCGCCTTGCTCATTAAACAAGTACTTCTATATACTATACTAAAACAAATAACATTAATGTTCTTATTTCTATCAAAATTACTACTTAACTTCTTAATATATATTTTATGTCTTTTTTTAATTTTGACTATTCAATTTTCCTATTATCATTAAATTAATGGTACAATTGATAAAATATAATCAATATTCTTTTAAAATTGTAAAAGAGATAAATAAATAGTAACAAAAAACATATGAAAATAGTGACAGTTATATAGCAACAGATGAGGGAGTAAAAAATATTACTAATTTAAACACACCATAGATCTAACGAATAACAAATTAGTATTTTGATTTATCACACCTCAATTTATGTTCGAGATTATTTTCACTTAGTTTATCTTTTTACTTCTCTATTCTTTTAAAAATATTTATCATATTTCTTATTTCTCTATTTTCTCTTTTTATCTTTTACCATTTTTTAGGTATAAATAAAACTTTATTTAACAAATTAAGATGAGTTCTTATGTCATTTAGTAATATTTGATGTACATCATTTTGATGTAAACATTTGGAGTGAAAAAATAAATAATAAATGTGATATATTACAGAATAGTTTAAGTTCTGAGATAGATTATTCACGTAAGATGTTTGGATTATGGTGAGCAGACAACATCACAATACCAAGTCATATAATTCGTACAAGTTTTTGTTAAACTCAACAGTGATTCACGTTGAAGTGATATGGAAAAATCTTACTTCTATCATATTTGGTTCAGATTCTTCTTCCAACAAATCAATTTTGACAAAAAATCACTCATAAACTTCGTCCCCTAAGTGTATCTTTAGATTGACATTTGCCCATTTCAAATACACATTGATTTTGACTTCGAATGTATGTTCTCCGGTTGGAAAACAAACATAGTTAGAAGAAAATACACTCTGCAATTCCTCTTAAATGTGATTAGGATTCTCCCAACCATATCACCTGCTCAAAATCTCATCATTATATGCATCACCAACACCAGGTCAAGGCGCATCAGACAATATTTAACTGGTTTCGAGATATCGTGCAGCAGCAAAATATGTAAACATAGAAACAATAATAATTCATCCACACATATTTCATTTCACTGATGTCAATGAGAGATAGAGATAAAAAAATTAAGATAAATGAGAGATATAACATATCATAGAATAAAAAAGAGAAATGTGAAGTAAATTACATGTGTAGAAATAAAATAGAAGAAAAATTATAAAATGTAAATGAATCAAAACTCTAAAGAAATGACCGGAAAAGAACCGTGCATCAACTGCACTGAAAAAATGGGAAGGAAATTAGGCTACACATATGAAATCAAATATTGAAACAGCAGCTAGCAAAAGAAAGACAGTGCAATTAATAAAATTAACATTGTGTTTCTGCCAAACTCAGCAGCACTAGTGGTTGGGATTAACCCAAATCCTCTAAGAGGTTGCATGTTCAAATCTGGCATCATACAATCTCAACATTTGTTTCTTTTTCTTCACAAACATGTACAAGTTTTACTTAAATCTTAACTATTTAACATTTATAAAGAGATGAGTATAAAAAGAAGAAATCAAAACATAGCCGATGAAGATGAAGGTCAAATAATCCGTACAACTTATCACCTTCATCACCCATCTAGATCTTGAATTCTGTACCAGCAATCGATGATCATAGCTAGCAAATTAATAATGTATGTGTGCGTGAGAGAGAGTAAGAAGAAAAGAAGGGTTTCTAGCTAGCTTGCAACGATACATATGTTACTTGCAATTAGTGACGGTGAATTTCAGCAAGAAGAATCCATGAAACTCAGGATGGATAGCGCCGAGCTAGTTAGCACACAAATTAAACCATCATGGTTAATAAGTGTGTAACTTTATATGGCCGGCGCTATCCCTCCTGAGCTTTACAGATTCTCCTATACTCTTATGTCTCAAACTGAAGAAATTAATTAGAAGCAGAGAAAGAGAAAGGGATGAGAGTATGTTAACATGAAAAGCTGTTGAGAAGATGAGGAAGGATAATGAGTGGAGAAGTCATTATATAAGAGGTGGTGGAAATGGTAATGGGAATGAAGAAATTAATAAAATTAATTAATGTTTGGGAAAAAAGCGAAAAGGTTTTGAATCATGAAAGCAGCAGCTTAATTAGACTGCATGGTAAAATACAACACAGTGAGTGCCACTGCTTCTGTTTTTCAAAAAGCTAATCACACCAACAATTTTTTAATCGGTGCTACGCACTCCTTAACCTTCTACGCTGCCGACTACGTTACTTCTTCTTTTTCCTTTTCTGTTTAATATATGTGCGTATTTTTGTTCATAAGAACAACGTTAGACAAACCTTTTCACAACTGTCAAGGTTTTTATTCACCACTAATGTTTTTAAGACTATTTTAAAGAGTTTATTCCGATTGTTATACATTTTTTGTCTTGACCAAGGTATCCCCACCGCCAATTGCTGTGAGACTAATCCTTCGCCCCACAGTCAGCGCACGAAGCGGTTAGATCATGTTTATAAGTTTTCTTAATTTCACATATTTCACAGTATGCGATTATACGACACTATTATTTTAATTTCTTTACAAGTCATTAGTTATATTACAATCAACACCATACATTAATAATAATCATCTTAACAATGAAGTAGATTTCAACTAGGGGCGAGCAAGAAAAGCCCACCCGACCCTAAACCGACATACCCGCAGTAAAAATCTAGCTTTCGGTTGGGTCAGTGGTGAAGGCAAAATGAACAAACAGTTGGGAATGGGTGTGCACGGTTGAAATTGGTGGTGTTTTTCACATCCGTCGAGATCTGATCCGAACCGAAGGTAGCTTGGGACAAAAAGTTTTTAATAGCAGGTCCCCTTATCCATATCTCGCTGGAAGCTCCCTAGCCACTCAAAACCAGAAAACCTTATCTAAATTTGAATAATAATAATATAATATTCAACCCTCATTGACTATGAATCCATCCAAATATATCAATTATCAACAAGACCTTTACCTCATTACTTTCAAAAATAATTCAACCCTCATTCTCTCTAACTCCAAGTCAGACATTCAATTATCATTATCTGAAGAGAAAACTAAAACCCTAGCCGCCATGGAGAACCACAGTGCCACCGCGCCGCCCCCAATCCCTCTCTTCACACACCAGATTGTGTTTCCATCATCTTGACTCTGCACCGCCATCGTCCATCCATAGTGAATCTCCATTCTCTCTCACCATCCATCAAGGCTCAAGCTCGTATTGAAGAACCACAGTTTCCTGGCTCCTACTTCAAACGGTATGTTCATCACTGTTATTAGTTTCTCAGCCTTGTTTTATGATTGTTTACTGTTTGAATCATTGGTCAGTTGTGGCTCCTTTCTTTCTTGGCGAGTTGCGTTATGTTTGCAAAAGTTTTATGGTCTTTTTTTCTCTTTAGTATCTGAACATTGTGTTTCTGAATGTTATTAGTTTCTCACCCTTGTTTGCACAAGTTGTGTTTCTGAGTCCTTTGTTTACTGACTGAACTTTTCCAATCCATTTCCCCCAATTTCTGCTTGGATACTTCTTAAATATCAACGGCTCTAATATCTCTCTCTACACAACATTAAATGAAAAGTCAGAATGCATTAAATGCTAGCTGTCAACGGTCAAGAAGAGATCCGTTGAAGAAAGAAGAAGAGATCCGTTGGGCAACGGGAAGAAAGAAGAGAAGTTCAAAGTCATATAAATAGAAGATTTGAAGACTGAAGAACTTGGAGACTTAGAGACTCACAACTTAAATTCAAACACAAGCTCTCAATCTTTCTGAAATTGCTCAAGCATAGTTTCCTCACTCGAAACCAAGTGTCAAACCACAAATCCGAGTGAAGTTACTCAAGTGTGAAAAGGTCTTAAGTGTCAAACTTTATCTACCTCTTTCACACTCAAAAGAGAACCATTGCATATCATCTCTGTTTGTAAAACTCAAGTGTTTACCCAAGTGTCAAACCTTTCACAACACTTAGAGTTTATCTATGCATAAACTTTCTACCTCACTCTTTCTAAAAAGACCTTCGTAGAAGAATTTCTTTTTCTTGTAAAAATAATTAGGAGAAGTCCCGATAATACTTGTAAGAAGAAGTCCTGATAATACTTGTTGGGAGAAGTCCCTGATAATACTTGTTGGGAGAAGTCCCTGGGAATACTTTGGAGGAGCCCTGTGGGAATACTTAGGAGAAGTCATTCGAATACTCTGGAGAAGTCCTGTGTCTAATACTTGTACTGTTCTGGTTTGAATAGTGAAAATTTTGGTGAAGCCAAGGACTGGACGTAGCCCTATCGTTTTGGGGATGAACCAGGATAAACCTCTTGTGTGCTGTTTATTTATGCTCGCATTGTTTACTGCTTACATCATCTGCCCATTCAATAGCTTGCATCGTCTGCCCATTCACAACACGCATCACATACACTTTCATTCTTGTTATTTCCACTGCATTAAAGTGTGTGTTATTTATAGCTTTATCGTTAACACTTTGATTAATAGTATTCCGCTGCCACATTTACGAAAAGCATTTAAGGAACTAATAATTGTTTTTGAAAGTCAAGTTTTAATTAGAACACAATTCAACCTCTCCCCCCTTCTTGTGTCGTTTGTCGCGTTTCCTTGTGTTATTTCATTCTTATCACGATATAATCCTAGAATGAAAATAAGTGGTTTGATTGCTGAAGGTTAGAATAGGTGGGGTGTAGTTCTTAGAAGATTTCAAGCATCCAGAATGAGGGCAGAAGCAGTGAGGATGATTGAAGGAGAAGTGAAAGAGCAGTACAAATACCTTAGGAGCTATGCAGATGAACTCCTAAGAAACAATCCAAATAGTTTTGTCATCATCAAAAGTACTGTGGGGGAAGATGGGTCTATTTTTTAGAGAATATATGTGTGTGTTTGCAGCATGCAAGATGGCTTTTGCTACCACTTGCAAACCCCTAATTGAACTTGATGGGTGTTTCTTGAAAGGTGTGTGCGGTGGGCATCTGCTATCTGCTGTAGGGAAGGATGGGAACAACCAAATGTTCCCTATAGCATTTGTGGTTGTGAAGTCTGAAACTAAGGAATCATGGGAATGGTTTGTAGCATTATTGTTGAATGACCTAAACAGTATTAAGGCTAACAAATGGTCTTTCATATCAGACCAACATAAGGTACTAGATTTAGGTCTTTTTTTTCATTTCATTTCCATATCATTTTTTGTTGAAATTTCGATGTTAGTTACGTTATAACATGTCACTTACTTGAATTCAAATACATGGCTTGGTACCTACCTTGCAGTTGTTGGATGTAAATGTGGATCATAGACTGTCTGTCAAACACCTTTATGGTAACTGGAGGAAGAACTATCCTGGCGAGATGATGAAATGGGCTTTATGGGCTGCTGCAAGAGCAAGCACAGTGCCACAATGGGAGAGGGCCATAGAGAATTTGAAGCAGTTGAATGAAGAATCTTGGAAAGACGTGTCTGAGATTCATCCAAGTCAATGGACTAGGTCTTCTTTTAGCACCTATCCACTTTGTGATCTACAAGTCAACAACATGTGTGAGGCATTCAACAGGGAAATATTGGAGTTTAGAGATAAACCAATAATCTCACTCATAGAAGGATTGAAGTACTACATCGTAGGATTATGAAGCAGAGGGGATCTTATGCTGAGGTACAAAGAGACATATGCCCCGTGATTCAGTAGAAATTGGAGGTATGCAAGAGGGCAGCAGATGGTTGGTCACCTCTATGGTGTGGGGTTGCTAATTACTCACTGTTTGAGGTCTCGAATGGAAATGACAAGAATGTTGTTAATTTGGCATCCAAATATTGTTCATGCAAAAGATGAGATTTTTCTAGAATCCCATGCTGTTATGCCATTGCTTGCATGTGGTATAACCATGAAATTCCTAAAGATTATGTGGACAATTACTACAAGTAAATTCTACCTCTATGTTGTGTTTCAAAAATTGATTTTAGTTCATCATTATGTAATATGATACTGTTACTAACTTGCTATCGTTTTTGTAAAAATCTAGGAGAGCAACATTTCTTGCAACATATGGGTATATAATCTTACCATGAAATGGTCCCAAGCTTTGGGCAACTAGTAATGCACCACCATTGAATCCACCATACATGAGGAAGGCACCTAGAAGGCCCAAGAAGCAGTAGAGGGAGACAAATGATGAACCCAAGAATCCCCACAAGCAAAGAAGGAATCAAACTACTATTAAGTGCAGAAGATGTGTTGAATGGAGCCACAATAAGAGGACTTGCATTGGCAAGACTGCTGCTGACAGGGCCATTCCAAAAGGAGGAAGCAAGGTAGTTAAAGTACTTGTGATGTTTGTTTTACATGCCAAATACCAACTAGTGCTAACCATGTGTTTGAATGTATCTGAAAAAACTCACAGATGACTCACCCACAACAAAGGGCAAGTGGAAGTGGAACAAAACCTGGTACAAGAAGTGCTGTTGCAAGTCGAAGTGGAATTACTACAGGTACAAAAAGTGCTGCTGCTAGAATTGCTACCTCTGGTACAACTAGTCAGAGACCACCTGTTACTACACGTGCAAGGAGGGTTGCTCGGGTCGCAGCAGCACAGCTTGCACCCTTACAACCGGCACCATCACAGGCATCAGTAGAAGGCAGCTCAACAGGTTCCACACCCCATGTTGGGAGAGCTTCAAGGAGTACAAAGAGGGTAAGAGATCTTGTGGGAACTCAGGAGAGCAGAATTTGATGGCAACACTGTTTGAAGCAATAGATTGATGTGCTTGTATTTGGAAAATTCATGACTTGTATTCAAGGTCTTTTTTTGGAGCAATGTGTAATTGCTTATGTTTTGGAGCAGTGAGGATAATTGCTTATGTTTTGGAGCAATGTGTAATTACTTATGTTATGGAACTATTATAAATGTTTTGTGACAATTTGTAATGCATTACAATTTGTACTTACTTATTTATCTACGAAACAGAACCATGTTATGTTTTCTTTAATGTCAAAATTCATGTTATGTTTTGTGGACCAATACCAAATGGTGAAAATTCACAGTCCACTATAGCTCCACAATGCTGATTCCTCTGCTTTGTGGACCAATACCAAATGGTCAAAATTCATGTTATGTTTCCTTTTGTTGTTAACAAAGTGTTTCACTACATGTCTATTTATGTGTTGAATGAAAACGTTGGAGCAGGATCTCATTTGTATTTATATTACTTTTGTTTCTATTCTCAAGTTTCCATTGTTTTTGTATGGGGCCAAAATGAACACAGTTTACCAAAATGTTGATTTTTTTTGCTTTGTGGATCAATACCAAATTGTCAAAATTGCTAATACTAATAAAAATTGCATGGAACACAGCTATATACTATCCAATACATTATTACCAAAATGAGATTCTTTTCCATTTCAAATTTCAGTGCATCATACATTCATCCCAAAATACTACATTATCCAAACATTACATTTCTTCAAGTTTCCAAACACTAACTAACCACCCCAAATTTGGTTCCCCTTCAATTACATTTCTTCCTAACCTTTCTACTTCATCATCATCAGTATTAGTATTACAGATAGAACCAAAAAATTAGCAAACAATGATCACCCAACTACACAACATATTGTCAACATAGATTGTTTCTTCTTCATCCCTTCAATTTTATGAAGAAGACCTGCAATGACCTTCTTGTCACGTTGGCTGCCTTCCTCCTCATTATACCACACAAAGTATTCGCAGACCCTCTTCCCTTGTTCCTAGGAAAATAAAAATTTGACACAAATTCAATGGAGAACAAAGACTTGGGTTTAAAATTCGAGATTAAGATTCGAAGACCCTCTTACCTTAAATCTTCCACACCCATAGAAACGTTTTCCAAGATTGTCGTGTCGTTTGTCCAATAGGACACCACCGGGGCTTCAGCTCCAGAGTAGAACAAACTCACTCTTCTTTGAACAAAGCCATCATTCATGTAGCTCCTTGACGAAAATTGGCTTTCTACTCCCATCACACGACCTTCGATCCCTCTAGCGTCTCTCCCCTTCAACATCCGTTCAAACAATTTCTTCTTCCTTTTTCCTTTTTCTCTCTATCGTGATTTTGGGTTCAACGGATTTGGGAGATTTGGGGATTTATTTCAATTTCCCCAATTTGATAAGCATGTGTCCCTCACACGGCTAAACTTTCAGAATTTTTTAGTTAAAAATAATAATATATCCATGTGGACCACCAAATGGATGCTTGGTCACTTAATTAAAGCCACATCAGCCTGATCCGTTAGTTTTTCAACGACAGACTAACAGAGGGATCACTTATGCTCACATTTGTAACATAGGGGACCAAAAGCGCTCATTTTAAACAAGAGGGGTGACTTTTGCACATTCATGAAAGATCAAGGACAAAAAATGCATTTAAATCAATACTCAATTGGGTTATCTAAAGATAATCTTTCAGCTTTTACACAATTATCCTAATGGAACAAGACCACTAGGTTTTATATTTTGTAATGAACTTAGTTTTGGATTGCTCATCGAATCATTTTATTGTACTCTTTATGCTTTCTTGGATATAAAAAAGTTCATACATAAATACATGACATATATTATCAGCATGTGAAGAGCATATCGTATTTACAGGCATTTAGCTAGTGTTCGGAGGAGTATAAGCTCCTCAAGTGGATTCTGGTAATGCGTTATCTTATGACAAGTTTTGCTTGCTGCTGCTAGTTCTGTTTTTCTACTCACTATCATTACTCTCCACAGCATGAAAATACATTCTTTGGTATAACATTTCATAAACACTAATTTTCAATGAATATCTCAGACATCATCAATGCATGAAGGACAACAGGATTCATGGCAATGCAGGAGTATTTCTCAGAGCATCACCAAAATTTAGTGGCCATAGTATACTCAAGGAAAATGCTGCTCTGGTGACCTTAGCAATCAGGACCTTGTTTTCTTCAGCATAATCGATCCTCAAGATTAGCAAATCTCAAGAACTTACAACTTGACTGACAATTACAGTGATATCGTCAAGCTTTCCACCTATTACAACCGAAAAAGAGAGGTTAGCCAAGTTTAGGGAGAAACAAAAAAGGTGTTTTCGGATAACATGTTATGCCGCACCTGTAAGCTTCATTCCAAGAATCTTCTTCCACAAGGGTGCTTCAAAACCCTGGAAAATTATTAGGACAAATAAACAAAATAAGCACATGGTTACTGCAATTTTTTTGCCTTTTCATGTGTCCACCTTTTTATGAAATCTAACTTTCTAATTAGTGTTTTCTGCATTTTTGTGTTCCTTGCAAACAATATCTTTATGCTTAGCCATTAGTGTAACTGTCAAAAGAATGTTCCTGTGGTCATTGGTTGCAACTTGCAACTTATTTAAAATTGAGAATGTGACTTTCCTACGAAAAAGTTATTTTCCAACACGAATCATAAAAAGAAAACAAAAAAAGTATGCACCAATTTCTATAATCAATTTGGTTTTTTGTAAAGCCAATGAAGTCTAATTGTAAACTTCTTTCCTTACCTTGGACCTGGCCTCCAATGAATAGGGGGAATCGAAATTTGAATCCATTGCATGACTGCTTGCCAAGTTAGCTAATGCCTTTGCTAGCAACAAAATGAAATTTGAGTTGGTGAAACTAACATTGTAAATCTGAATTTCTGAAACGGATCGTTGAAGAAGAGTTTACCAGCCTCAGCAACATCTTTGTATCTATCAATGGTTTGAAGAATTTCATGGTCAAAAACATTATCGAAAAGTCCATCGGACCCCATGACAATTGTGTCTCCTTCTATCAACTCCACATTGCTCACCTATTTTCCTGCAGAGGTTAGTAAAAGAAAATAGAACAGAAATACATTTTTCTCTAGTGTGAAAATGAGACTCCCATTTTGAGAGTTGTGTATTCGATTTGAGTCAAGAAGGTAATCCATATTTTGGCTTTCACCCAAGCCAGACCATGATTTTTCAAATGATACTTAAATTTGCCAGCCTTCATTTCATATCGAACAATATTAGACATAGAAGCTAATCTGTTTTAAAAAAAAAACTCAGGAGAGAGATTAGAGAGAACTAATGCACAACTGGAAAAAAATCAGAGGTTTGGTGCCCCCCAAAAGCCAATATTTTAACTGACATTTGAGTTCAAAAAGCACAGAATACGGGTATGGTTCTTTAGCATCAGATTACTCTAGGAAGTATCAATATTATCTATTTAGTCGTTTGTCTCCATCTAAGCAAGAAGAAAGATTAGGTGATTGCTTTCTCACTTTCTTTTTCCTTCCCTCCATATAGGCAAGTACAGGACCAGAAAGAAACACGGGCACGAAATGGACTAATAGGATTTTGTCACAAGAAAAAACGTACATTTTTTTAAGTTTATAAATCTTGCATGGTTTGAAGAGTGAAGACAGGAAAAAGAGTGGGAGGAGGAAAGAAAGTTATAAATGTAATAGTAGCGATGGTAGTTAAATGGTACCGCTGCATCAAGGTATGTTTGGCCAACCCTCTCAGAGCTCAGTTGGAATGGACAGTCAAAGTAATGTTCTTGGGGAGAAGTGGAAAAAACAACACGATCTGAAATAAGAACAAAAAGAAATTCAAGTTCTGAACATTGGAGAGAAGGGTTTAAGTGTTTTTGAAAAAGAAAAGGAAGGAAAGTATGAGGTTGAAAAAAAGAGGCATAGCAGATTGCATTAGACCTTTTAGAAAAGGAACAGGATTAGACAAAATATAGCACAAGATATTACCATCACGGATAACTCTTAATCCACAATCCCCAACATTGGCAATCTTCAGAATCCCATTCTTCTCCAGCATAGCAATGATGCTTCACATACAAAGACACCAATGAGGTAATTTGGGGTAGAATAGTTTAATATGCAAGACAATGTATGAACGCATTTCTCCAAATTGGCAATCCAAAATTTCAAAGACAAGAGGATAAACTAACACAGTAGCTGAGCCTGTTGAGGAAGTAGCAGCATGTGATTTCCTTATAAGAATCTGAGGATCATAGTTCACCTGCTGAATCCACCAATATTTAACATGTTTCTTAGCAAACATTCATAGATGCATTCTTATAGATTTACAGCTAAACATGAAAAGGAAATAAAGAAAACATTTATCTAGATTTTCACAAATGGAATATATTTGGAAAAGAAATAATTTGATTAAACAATAACATCATCAGTAAATTTGAATTGGTCATGCTACCTCATCATCTTCAACAAAATTGGAAGCATTAGCCAGCAATTCACGTGGGAATAAAGAAGGATCCACATCCTCTTCAGCCCAACTGCGAAGCATGACACAAAATCATGTTAAGAGAATTTTTTGACAAAAAAAGAAGACAAATTATCATAAGGGAGAGACTTTGCGAAATAATGGAAAGACAAGATCTCATTATGATAACTAGTTACTAAAAAATGACTTTTTTGTTGGTATTCTTCTTTCTAATGATAATGATTGTAAAGTCTTGCACTGGGCTAGAACCAGATACTGAAAAAGGTAGCATACCCAGAGACACCATCAGCAACACCAATAACTCCCCCATTATAGTTGCTCACAAAGAATGCATCTTCCCCACCTCTGTCAACCTTTAGAAAGACCAGGACTTGAGCAAGTTGGCAGATGCAACAAAAATAAAAATTAAAAAATCAGAAAGCTTTTGACATGTGTTGTGATTACTAACTACAGTGGTGCTATTTATTCATAAAAGAACAATTGTACAGAACTCAGTTGAATTACTCAGTACCTTTTTTGGATGTGGAATGAGGCAAGTCCCAACAGAAAATGATACCTCTGACCTACAATCTCAGCAAAGCAAATCAAAACCCATGAACAATAAAGGCCTATAGAAAACTACAAGAATCAAAAAATGAAGAGCAGCTCACCTAATTACAGGGTTAAGTTCTGAAGAAGATGATGAGAGTAGCACCCTCTTCCTCCTCATAGCAGTTTCATCAATAGCAAACATGGAATGAAAGAGTGATTGAGATTGAGAATGAGAAACCATAGCAGCCCTCAAGATGGGAATTGCCATTCCTTCCCGCTTCAACAACACCACCCTCTCAGCTCCACACACCAACGTGAAAAATCAACGTTTTATCATCATTATCATTTTGCCAATATATTACTTTTTCTTATAAAGATGTTCTTGTTAGATCTTATGCATAACAAGCACCAGTGGTCTAGTGGTAGAATAGTACCCTGCCACGGTACAGACCCGGGTTCGATTCCCGGCTGGTGCAGAAAGATTTCATTTTACACAATTTTCCAATTTTAATATATTATATTAAAAACTTTCCAAATTTCAGTGTTTCGCTCTTTTATGTTGATCGTTCTGTTCTCTGTCTTCATTCATTCACTCTTTTCACTTGCAAATTTCAAGTCTCAGCAATGAACGGTGGCGCCACTAATTTCGTCCAAGGTAAATAAATCTACTTATTATTCTCTCAAAAAATTAATAATAATCAACTGCTTCTGTGAATTGAGTGGTTTTTTTTTTTGTGTGTGTTGATTAGAAAACGGAAACGAAAGCGATTCGGACGCGAATTCTGATGGCGTGCCGGAACATTACCAGCCAATCTCGGCTCTCGACGACGACGACGGGAGCTTAGACGGAGAGAACGGTGTTGAGATCCGGCAGCTTCCGAACGGTTACGTCGGGCACGGTGGAGTGGAGAACGGGATCGCGTCCCTGAATCTGAACGACGGCGCAGAGCAGAAGAGCAGCGATGAGGAAGATGAAGAAGAGGAGGAGGAAGAGGATCGAAGGATGAGAGAGGAATTCGAGAGGGAGGTTCGGAGGACGTTGGGGGAAGACGAGGACCGGAGGAACGCGCCGCTGACGGCGGAGAACACGTCGAGGGTGATGGAGGCGATGCGCGGCGTGTCCTTCCTCGGATTGCCTCCCGATTGGACTTCAGAAATTCCCGAGGAACGCTGGATTGAACACCTTCGCAGATTGAGACAATCACCAAACACTTGAAGGGAAATTAGATATTCAGATTCATCATATTTTCCAGTTCTTCTCTCTTTTTACATCGTTTCAAGAATTGTATTTTTTTGTTATTTTGAGAAGAATATGCATAATGTGTATTGTGTACTGTTTTCTCACTTTCTACATTGTTCAGGCCATTTGGTACATTTTATATAGATTGCATTTATCAAACAATATCATCTTACAGACTCTGCATATTTGTATATAGCAGAAACAACTTTTTGAAGTGCATCCAATATAGCCTGGTTGGATTTGTGTTGGGTGATTGTGCATTCGAATTCACGATAATCATGTGTAACAGCATTCCAAAGCATCTCAACATAGATTTGGCATCCTAGATGAAAAACGGAGCTTCTAATTGACAACCAAACATAGTAAAATGTTTCTACTCAAATGTGGTATTCTTACTTCTAATTTTTATTAAACCTGCATAATGCCTAGTTGGTAAAAAGAAGCATAGTTATTTACTCAGTGACACAAGTTGATCGGGTGTATAACATTATATAAGATTACATAAACTGGAAATTCTAGCACCGAACACAAACACTTGTCTAACTCCTTAGTACTGTCAATTTGTGAATTAAATTTAACTTCAAAACCGGCGTTCAAATCTGATTGCAGCTCCTCTTTTCTTATAGGATCTTCAAGTTCACTGCGTTCTCTTGATTTAACACAGGCATATTTCTCATGTGAAAACAACGTAATTAGTTGTTTGTTCATTGGAAGTCACAGAAGGAGAAAGGTCCCAGTGCCTTCTTAAGCACCTATATTTTCAATCTCAGCACTTTTGTCCACTCTTTTGACAATGCCAGCAATAACCTGAAAGGAGTGCATAAGACAAAAATTAGAAGATTTTATAAAACTAGAGGACTCGATGTTGGTGTCATACTAGTATCGGGTGTGTAAATTGCATACCTTTCCAGGTCCCAGTTCATAGCCTTTCTTGAGCCCCTTGTTTAGAAGAGTCTTCACTGTTGTTTCCCATTGAACGGGTGAAGTGACCTGCCAATTGCATTGCAAATGCAATTATTTCTAGTTCATGTCTTCGCGTTACTTGAACATAAACAAACATCACCAGCATACCTGACGTCCCAATATCTTCTTAATTGTGTCCGGATCTGCATGCGGCTGTGCATCCACATTGGAGATTACTGGTATTCTTGGGGTTCTGATCTCTGTTGCCGCTAATGCTGCTTCCAATCTTGAAACAGCTGGCTCCATAAAACTTGTGTGAAAAGCACCAGCAACCGCTAGGCGTACCTGCCACAATGAGGAAAATGCATTATCTCTTTGAGGAAAGGTGGCTTCAGAAAGAGAAAGACTAGGAGCTGATTTCATACAGTCATTCGAGCCTTGAAAGACTTTGCCTTGGCTTCCACCACTTCTACTCCTTTTATGCCTCCAGACACAGCATAGTTTCCCTACCAAAATATAACACATTCCAAAGAAGCTACTCATTTATAAGATCTACAAAGAGAATTTTGCCTAAGCTTGTTAAAAGGAAAATCCACAAGAACCTTACTGGACATAGATAATTTGCAATTTGAACTCTCTCAGCTTCAGGAACTTCTTGATTGGCTGCATCACACAATTGTTGGACCTTCTCTGAGTCCAATCCTACCACACTAACCATGGCACTTTTAGCAGCATCTGAAGCATCCTGGATAAAGAACAAAAGTTATTCACGTGAAATACAATTGACTATCCAAACGGGCTGGGGAAGCCACAGAAGAAACTAGACCAGCTAACAAAAATTACCTGCATGGCTTCACCCCTCAGTTTGACCAACTTGAGTCCATCTTCAAAGCTGACAAGTCAAATTAAATACAGGGATCAATAGTATGTCAAAGAATAGTTGAATTTCAAATAAAACCACTCAAAAGACACTTCAGTCACAGTTTATATGCGCAAAGTCACGCAGTTAAGATAGCTCTTCACTGCCCATAGGCCCATATGCTGCAAACTGGCAATCTGACTCCAAATGGTTCTAAACTTCTCATTCATGGTGTTACTTTTCGCAAGGTTACCAACTTATAATTCATTTACAAGGTTGTGAAGACTGATAAGATTTAAACTGCAAACCGTAAATATTCACATTCATAAAAGGCCATAGTTGGGTCACTCAAAAATATCTAGCCGGTATCTCTAACGCTGCTGTAACTCATTTATATGGTACAGAAGAGTCATGTCCAAAATAACTTACTGTTCCTCTAATTTTTGTTAGATTCCTCGATACATGGGAGAAACATGAAAACAAAAATGGAGGGAATGAAAGGGAAAGCAATAGAAAAGTCGTTATAATTAATAATAGTTACTTTAACCAACTGACCTGAAAGCCCCAGCAAATGCTAGAGCAGTATATTCTCCCAAACTTAAACCACAAGTGACATCAACTGAATCAATAATCTGCTGACCTCCCTCACGTGCACGAAGTAGTTCTACTGCAGCAAGACTTGTAACATAAAGAGCAGGCTGAAGAAGCAGAGTTGTAAGGAAATAAGCAAACAATTATTTAATTCAATGTCATTCCGCATAAATTGGGGAGAGGAAAAATAAAGACATTGGTACAAATTGGACAGCATAGATTCCATAAGTTTAATTCCATCTGATCATATTTTATATACCATTTAATCACGTATAATAAATACTCGTTTTTTATTTCATGTATGTATGTAAGTAACAACCTATCTACTGTAAAACTTGATTATGATGAATGAAAAATTCCTCAAACTTAAGTTTGAAGCTTATCCAAACAGGCCCTCTATAAGTTTCATTCCACTCCATAATACTTTAAACAATCTAAAAATTGACACCTAATGTCATTCTACTCAATTTCTCTCCATCTCATCCATTTCCAATCCATCAGTAAAAACACAGGCTAGGAAGACAACTGATAGCCTAGATTGCTAATAGGTACTGAACATAACAAAAGCCTAGAAATATACCTGGCTGAAAACGGTTGAATCTAGCTTTTCTTTTGGCCCATTGATGCATATATCAAGAAGATCAAACCTGAATGCAGAAAACACGTAATATCAGTTCTAAAATCTTAGTAAAATAGTTGTGAATTAAAGCTGTATCTATAATCTAGTATTTACCCTAATATATCATTCGCCTTCTTGTACAAAACCGCAGCAGCAGGCACGTTTTGAGCTTCTTTTCCCATTCCAAGAGCTTGCGCACCCTGCAATATGATCACGCTACATCAATCTTCATACACGTTTTCCCCCCTTTTGGATTCCAAATTTCAAAATTCCGAATTCGAAAAATGCAATGTACCTGGCCGGGGAAGAGGAACGCAGTGGAGGCCTTGTAATCAGCGAAGGAATCATCGCGGACCGAGAGCTGAGATCCAGCGGAGAGGGTCATGAAAACCCTAGATCGAGGAGGGAGATGGTGGTGGGTGTTGGTGTTCCTGAGAGCGAGGCTTCGAGTTGGGCCATTGGAGAAGAATGGGGTGAAGGAGGGAAGAGTGAGAGAGGAAGACATTGCGGCAGAGAGCGAAGAAGATGGGGGAGGATGAGGGTTGCGAAGGATGAGGGTGTGGGAAGAATGAGAACAGTGAATGAGAGCTTGCATTGTGGCTAAGATATAGTTTGTTTTTGTGATGGCGGAGGTTACTAAGAAGACATTGGAGTGTTTTGCCTTCAAATCCAATGAAACCAGCTAACTACTTCAGCACGATGAGGTCAAGGAAAAAAAATAACACACACACGGCCACACCCAACTAGAGAACACACTTAAGTGAGAGAAAAATCGGAGATATCACCCTCTCAATTCACAATCATGATAGACAGGAAACATCCATTAGAATTTAGAGATACACATTTGTAGAGGTTTTTCAACCGCCACGAAAACCTCCCCACATTAGCGTATTTGTATTTAGTTTTAAATTAGTTGAAATATAATAAAGTAACACATCACAAGAAATTGGTTAAACTGTGGTTACAAATTTTTACAAATTAAATTAGTACACTTAAACTTAAAAATCCCCAAGAAATTCGTGCGTAGCTGATATCAATGAATGTTTGTGTGTCACGACGCTATAAATATTAAATTAAATAATGAGTTGTACTTCCAAAATTTTTCTTTAAAGGGAGTTGTACTTTCAACGTTTGATATGTTATTACATTGTTCCTTAAAAATTATTACCTCTACTCTATAGAGATGGTTGTTTTAGCCTTCTTTCATTTTTTTCACATTGTTTGTTGTTTTAGAAATCTAATGCACTTTTTCACTTTTATATTAATCAACTACAACTCTTTTATATTCACTATATTCTTCACTATCAAATGTAATATTTAATATTTCTTGTTACTATAAAAGTATCAATACAAGTATCTTAGTAAAATAATAGTATCAAAAGTTGTCACATTACCCGTTGTTTAAATCTTATTGCATGGTTTTGATTCATGAAAATTATGCCTAAATTTCCCAAGTGTTAGAACGATCCCTAAAGCCATTTCTTAGAGTATAGAATATAATTTGCGAAACGCTAAACTAGGCTATGTATTTTTGAAAGTTCAAGGACGCCGGGACCTTTGAAGCACGCTTAGAACGAGGGATTGAAAGCAACGTTGGTAAGGGAACTTCACAATCTTGAATAACTATCTTTTCATATATGTATATACATTGTATAGCGTAAGACGTGTTGTAATATTGTGGTTGATGGCAATTGACAAATGCCCAATGTTTGTGGTGATGTTGTGTGATACCTATGAATGGTATGTTTGACATTGTCTAAAACTCTATGGTATATGCATGTTTCAATCTTAATTTCTTAAGTGAAAGCATGGTGATATTATGACATGATTGTTTGATTATAGGTTATGGAAATGTTCACATGTTTCTGCATAATTTAATTGTTGATTATGAAACCATGTGAGGCCGCGTTCATTGACCGATGCGCCTTTGAATGCAAACTCGGACTTGTAAAACAGACGGCTCCATTGTTTGGTTCGTTGTTGTTATCATGTCGCATCATGCATACATTTTTTATCATCATGGTTCGGGACTATATAGAGTACCGGACTGGAGTATGGAAAATATCGGGACATCATACAGGGCGTACATGTGTAAGTGGCATTTCCCCGACGTGGCTAATGACACAAGATGTCTAGCTGAGCAAATATGGGAGTTGGCACTACATCCGGATTGTCCCGCCTGCCCTGCGGGGAGTTGGCACTACATCCGGATTTTCTTTTGTAGAATGGGATTGTACGTCATTTGCATTTGGCATGTAGATGAATAGTTAGGGTTATTGACAATTGTTCCGGTCAGCTCTTCAGCCATACGACCAAATAGTGTAGCAGCTGACCCACTAGGGATGGTCTTAAGCATACACCTAAGAGGCAGCCTGCACGACCTAGCTAAGGGACGAGCACTCCCGACTTAGTGGTACCTTATCTGATCGGCCCGAACACAGGCTGGGGGAAAGCGCTTCACAGGCCGCTCGGCCTACAACTACTCCTGCTCGGAAGCCTCACTGATGAGCTTCTCCAACACCTTTGGAGACACCTTCGATGTCTATAAATACCAGGTTTTATCGTCTCACTAAGGACTTTTGGAAATCTATCATCACTTCCCCTCTTTTCACTTCCACGCTTCTTACTCACTCTTTACATTACAAGTTTTCTATGCATTCTTACATGTCTGAGCTGAGCTCTTGGATGCTCTCGAAGCTACCTTACTGACTTCAGCGTCGGAGTGTCTTCTGCAGGTCCCCCCAATGCATTGGACTTGGACACTCCACCTCATTCACGCCGGAGCACAGCAAGCGCCACTGCAGCCTCGCCAAGAGCACCACTGTCCAGGATTCACGCCTGAACAACAACTATTCTGAAATTGGGTTCGTGATATTGGTTAAAGTTATCATGTATGCTTACATACTTTGTTATGTCATATCTGTATTATTTATTTGGAAGTGACCCTTCCATATTGTTTTTTGTTTGTGTTTGGGCGATCCGTCGCCAGATGGACAATTACTAGCTGAGGAGTACCAGGGGATGCAGAGCCGAGAAGAGTTCAAGGGAGCTGGACAGATAACTAGCACATGATGAATATATAGTTAATTTGATTACTGTCTCTATGCTTATGCATGCTTAGGAGCAGGGTAGATTCCCGAACTTTACGCCTTTGAGTGGTCGCCATGCATGGGATCACACGAGGTATATCGGGAGTAGGAGGTCTTGTCTTGGGTTTTACCGTGACAGCATGCCTCTCTTAAATTAATGAGTTAGTTGTTTTGTAAAAACTATTTCACTGATGCTGATCACATGACTATGTCATGCATATAGTTAATTGCCGCAAATGGTAATTATGTAATGCATGTTGTCGATAGCATGTTTCAAAAGAAAAATAAAATTTTCTTGCATTTTCACAACTTTGAAAGACAACTCAACATGTTTATTTTACTGTTTAAAGTCACTCTGAAACCCCTGGAAATCGGGGTGTTACAGATGAAGCTGCTTGATCTCTTAGACTTAGTAGTGCTAGAGTAAATTGTTCTTGAAATTTCAAAACACTATGGTTAAGTACTTTCTTACATAATATCCTCATAACTTATACATTGTTATCACAAAAAACCTACTAAGGGATTTTTAGGTATCTACGTTTAGACTTAAGAATCTTCCCCATTTTGCAAATGACAAATCCTTAAGTTATAAGTTGAAATTTAAAGACAAATAGAACTTACTTATCTAAGTTCATGAAATTTTCTTGTAAAAACTTAGATAGAAGCTCCCCTGAGTTGATTAACCTATTAATCTTTAAATACTACAAGAATATTGGCTATTACCTGGTGCTATTTACTGACGACTTGACCGTCGGTAATGAATTTTCTCCTGGAAAAAAAATCATTATCGATGGCCTAGACCGTCGGTAGATGGCGGGAAGGCTTAAGTGGCGTAAACATTTGGCAGGAACCGTTACCGGTGGCTTGGACCGGTAGATACCACCGCTGGTAAGTTGACTGATCATTTCCGACTTTTTTGACTGTCGACAAATCATCAACCGAGGCATATATTGAGCCGTCAATGTACCGACGATTAAAAATCATATGTCCCTTTCATTTCCCAATTTGAGATCTAGTCATAGTTAAGGCTTTCATCCTTCACTTGGGTTTATTGTGCATGGATCGAATTCAAGTGCTCTTCCCACAAATTCAGTCTGCGTTGCCAAGTGGGCTACTTCTCATAGATGAATTTTACCTAACTGATAACAAGTTAAAAGAGTTATAATGCAAAAAGACATAAAACATAGTAACTTAAAGAAAAGTTACTTTAAGTATAAGTGAATCTCTCTCCCCTCTCCACACACATATATTTTTGGTGATACTTAACTTTATTTTTGTGCTATTTAATTTATCTTGGCCCATCTTGATATAAATTCCTGGCTCAATTTATTACAGGGCACATGTTTCTTGCTGATTCATGTGAATTTTGTTTCTTAGCCAGGATCTTTGTTTCTTTTCACTTTCAGTTATATATGCTCGCAAGAATATGTGCTCCCAAGAAAAACAAATCGATCGATAACTTGTTCAAGCATTTTCTTTGCCTTCTTGAAACGAACGATGTCCAAAATAAGCATACATTAATTGTAAGACGGAATCTGAGTACATGCACAAACTTTGGATATATATTCCTGCATTTCTTTCTATTATCACTATAGATTTGGCACATGATCAAGGCATAAACATAAAGTCTAATGATACTTATACAACCAAATAAGGCAAACACTCAATTTTTCTCTTTATTTTTTTTCTTTCTCTCTCTGTATTATGAGGATGTGTAGGAGATAGATTATTAATTATTATAAAGTCTATTGGAATCAAATTGCAAGATCGCCCACAAGTTTGGTTAAACCAAAAGTAACCGCCATGGCCAGCCACCCTCCAAACAAAACCCTCAAAGATGACTTCACCAACGGTGACTTCCCAAGAAAAGCACCGAGCCCTCCAAACACCAGCAAGGCAAGGGTGACAGCAGCCACCACCGCCCCCAACCTCGCCTTATAATCAGTGATAAACGCCGCACTAAGGAGCGGGGTGCCAGCACCGACGGCGAAGGCGAGGGCGGAGGCGAGGGCGGCGTAAGTGGGGCTAGGCAGTTTCTCCTTATTTTGAGTAGTGTAATTACCTTCTCTTTTCATCTGGGCCAGCTCAATATCATACTGTGAATAAACAGAAACAAACTCTCCAATGGCCATGCTACATGCCCCAGCGAGTAACCCTGCAATACCAGTTAGGATCATGGTCTTAACATCTTTCTTGACGGCTCCAACTCCCATCATGAGGGATGCAGTGGAGACCAAGCCATCATTGGCACCCAGAATAGCTGCTCTGAGCCACTGTGCCCTCTGTGTGTGGTCAAGGCCATCATTGGATTCTGTTGCCATGGATTGGAAAATGGAGAAGGAAATGAAAGGAGTGTAATTTGTTTGGATATATTGGAGTGTGGAGAACACACGCCTGAAGGTACTTATAGACAGGTGGATGAAGAATATGGTAGTGGTGCCAACTTGGACGGGTGGGACTTGGTGTCTCATTGGCATCAAATGCGTTCATACTAGATCACTTTCATAATTAATATCTGATCTGTTGGAAAATCTTAGCATGCATGGTAAAGGATCACGATTCATGCCATGCATAGATGATTCTTTAATTTTAACACCCAAATAATTGGACCACAGCTTGCTCATTTTAAGTCAAAGTTCAATATATATGGTTCATCCAGTTTCCAATGAAACATTGCCACGTATTGTACAGAGGACCATGTGGCTATTTACTTGCAAAAATGCTTGGCAGCCCACCCTACACTAGGCGACATCCACACCCTCTAGTAGGTGATATCCAACACCTTCTAGCAAATGGTGATCGTGACGGTTTAAAACTCTTACAAAGTAATTTTTTTTCAGGTCTTTTAACAAAACTTGCGAATTTTGTTTTGAAAAATTTCATGTGCATTTTTCTTTAACAGTGATTAAATCAGAAATTTTCTACGGATTTTCTTTTAAATGTTTCCTACGAGTTTTACTTGTAAGAAAATTCATAGGAAAATTCGAAGCAAAAGGGTGTCTCAAGGATCCCCATCTTGAGTGGTTCAATTCACGGGACTCATTATCAATAAATGGGTAGTTAATACTTACAATAATGTTTGGTGTCCACAATTTTAGGGTAGGCACCTAGAGTGAGATAGAATGAGAAGAGATCTAAGTAATAGATGTGATTTATGATGTGATGAAAAAGTTTGTATTTGTGGGTTCAGATGTTATTATGCAATCTACCAATCCGAACAGTGCAACTTACCATAAACTACATTAATGTATAAATAACCAAAAACTTGTTGATCAACTGATTGATGTGAGACAATTCTAGTTATAACAGATGTTTTGGATTCGTTAAATACTTGATATGAAGAGTTTTATCGCACATAGAATACTGTGATATTAATTAAAGGTACATAGATAATTCCAATCCATAATTTTCGACTAAGTATAAATCCAACACACAGGTCAGAGAATACATTAGATTTTAATTGCGGGTCAAAATACTATCTAAGGTACATTTGATTTCATTTAATTAACTTATCAAATACATTTAATTTTAGAGTCATTAATTTTGATTTCATTAATTTTAATTTCATTAATTTTAATTGCATTAAACTTAATTATAAAAACTTACGAATATTAAGCAAAAGCTTGCGGTTTTTTAATTTTAATTTTAGGGACACTTTTAATTTTAATTTTAGGGACACGGAATTTTTTTTTAACCTTTATATGTGTGCGTGGGTGGGGGTATCCATACTAGGACACT
The DNA here is from genome assembly GCA_030819835.1 of Acmispon strigosus. Taxonomy (NCBI): domain Eukaryota; kingdom Viridiplantae; phylum Streptophyta; class Magnoliopsida; order Fabales; family Fabaceae; genus Acmispon; species Acmispon strigosus. Next base: position 38,002,144 of record JAUAMA010000007.1, read on the forward strand.
CGACCTACTAAATTTTATGGATGTAGATATTTACCTATTTGCGGGTAGAGTGGGTGATTCTCAGCTCCGGGTCCTGAGTGAGCTTTTCACTAAGACTGATATTGAGGAGGTTCTCTTCCAAATGCACCATATGAAGGCTCCGGGAAGAGATGGCTTATCGACATTGTTTTACTGGAAGTTCTGGCATATCATTGGGGATGATGTTTCCCACTTCTGTTTGCAGCTTCAGGACAATGTATCCCCAAGTATGATTAATAATACTCTTCTTCACTATTACAAATTTGTCTTTTTACCACGGCCCTGTTACCACGGTTCCATGTTGGACCAGGGTAAAATGGTGCCCGGAGTTCTGTTACCACGGTTCCGTGTTGAATCCTTGTAACTGAGGTTATCTATTAACCTAGTTCCATGTCACCCATTGTAACTGGGATGGTTTTTATTATTTTTTTAATTAACATTTCCTATTACCACGGGTTGTGGTGTGGTGATGGTGGTGGTGGTGGTGGTGGTGGTAGTGGGTGGTGGCAGAGTGGTGGTGGTGGTGGTAGCAGCGCATGACAGCAAAGGCGGTGGTGGTCGTGGTGGAGGGTGGTAGTGGAGACAGTGGTGACAATGGTGGAGGGTGGTGGTTGGATTAAATATTTTCAAGTAACTTATATGCCACTTCTTATCAAGCTTCATACCACATCTGTAGAGTATATTAAATAATACGTCATTTTAATGTATAAGAATTAATTGATAGATAAGTCTATACAATACGATATTAACACCAAACAATCGATAAACCTGCTATAATGCCTTATGTAAACTTATTGTATCAAACCTAATACCAAACAATATTCACAACATTTAAAACTGCACGCAATCGAGACACATCAACCCTCTAAAGGTGAAAGTTTATGAGGTGCGGAAACAAAAACATTTTTGTTCAGGCTTAGATACCGGTTTCAAATTTCAATTGAGATTCTGATTACCAACTTCAGCTTCTTGTCGCTTTGTCACTCCACTCTGCACTACATTCTTCAAAAAAGCTTCAGTATTAATTCCAGATGACCCATCCTCAGTAATCGCTTCCTGTGACACACGCTGAAGCTCCTTAGCTCTTTTTCTAATCTCTCTCCCTTCATCACCATCTAACCCCATGAACTTCCTTAAAAGCACAACAATCTCATCTCTTCTCACCAAATCATCCAACTTATCATCTTTCTTCACCCTCCACCCAACCTTCCAATCCTCCACTATAACCTTACTAATCAGTGGCTGGTCCATAGCGAGTGGAAACGTCAGAAAAGGAACGCCAGAAAAAACACCCTCCATCACAGAGTTCCACCCACAGTGTGTCCAATAACCCCCCACAGCAGGGTGTAGCAAAACCCTCAATTGGTCACACCATGCCACAACAATCCCTTTGTTGCTGTCACAATTGACCTCTTTTTTCTCCCCACGCATTACCCACAAGAATCTAACACCGCTTTCGTCCAATGCAGTAGCAATTTCATCCATTTGTGTAGTCGAAACAGAGAGAAAGCTGCCAAATGAGATGTACAAAACAGAGCCACAGGGTTGGTGATCTAACCAATCTAAGTAACTGTGATCACCAGCACTTAGATGAAGTGACTTGCTATAAGGTATGGTTGGACCAATGGTGTAGATTGGTGTTGTTAATTTTGCTTTCAAGGCATCAATGACTTGGGGTTCGAGCTCGTAGATTGAAGGCAATAGCAGGTACTGTGCTCTGGGAATCCATTGGCAGCTTTGCAGAGCCCATTGCAAAATTGGACGACTCTGAACATCGAGAAGAGGAATATCCGCCAGGCGAACCCAGGAGGTTGAAGGAATATAATCTATGAGCTTTTCGCCATTTGTTTCTGCATAATGAAAACAAGTTTGTGTCAATTTGTTGAGTGAAGACTGTGATTAAGAAGATAATTAGTATATAAACTTTCAAATTAGTTAAAAGCAGTTTAGAATTAAATGTGTTATCAGGCATGTAACTTCAGAAGAATCAGAACCCGACAAAGCAAATCATGGTAAGTACTCTGTAGTTTGCTTATGTAACATACCGCTACAAATTGCAGGCTATGTCTTGGAAATGGTGTCTAATAATCATTTTCGTGTTAAAAAAGAATCATTCTAACTACTTACATTTAACTGACACGCGTACAACCTTATTACATGAATTTTAACACGTACCGCCTACATGCATCATCATCTCGTTTTACAATTTTTTTTTGAAAAGGTTGTTTTAAACCATCTAAAATTTATTTTAGGTAAACTCTTTTTTGGTTGGATAAGAACAGACAAACAATAAAGAAAGCAATTAAACCACTGCATCCTTTAACAGAAGTAGGATTATAGAGGACAAAGGTTTGTTCCAAACAAATATCGGACACCTAAAATAAAAAGTTTGTCTCGCCAACGCTTTGACTGTGTTTTGAAAAATACAACTCATAACAATCATTAAAAGGTTATTGATTCACTTAAAATTAAATATTTTATGTACCTAATATTTATCTTAAATAATTTAGATAACTCCTAACCTATAACTCAAAATATAGATAACTCCTAACCTATAACTCAAAATATTTGTTAATTAATATCACATAACTTTATTGGTAGAAATAATTACCTATTAGAGACACAAATTTTAGTGTGAGATTCTTACTAGGTCATCTCTAGTGACGTGTGGGACTGGTCATTATCTAGTGCAGCCATTTTATTAGATTTCAAAGGATTGGTTTGATGCTATGGTCATTTTATAAATAAGAAAAGGGACATGAGATCTTGGCCGAAGAGCTTATTTGAGGTTAATTTATAGCATAAGTGTTTATACAAGTGTTTAAGATAGCTTATGTAAATAGCTTATTACCTACGTATAAGTTGTTTTGAACTTATTTTCATAAGTTGATCAGAGTAGCTTATGAAAAAGAGTTTATGCTTATACATAGCTTATTTTCAATTTATTTCAATAAATTTCTTAAAATAACTTATTAATAAGTGTTTATGCCATAAATGCTTACGATCATAAACGCTTAATTAAATTGTTTTCCCAAACACAACTTTTCTTTCGTTTAAAGCACCCCATGCCCACCAGACGCCATAAACATAGCAGTTATGATACATAAATCAGCAACAGTATAAACATTCACTAAACACATCATTTTTCTATTTATTTTTCACTTATCACATTATACATATACCACATCCATTATTTTTCTTTATTTTCTTTATTTCTCCCTCTCTCTATGTGTTTTTTGGTAGATATTGATTCAGGTGGGTTCGACTCCGATCATCACCACGAGTCAGGGCATGCACTAAGACTTTTTTACAGAAGTACTAATAGATTGCCCACCAACACAGCCCTCACATCGACAGCGGGATTTGAGACACACAGCCTTCTAGGAGAAATGGTTCATCCTAGCCGACTATGTCAAATGTGTATACTATTCAATGTCTAAATATTTCTCTTAATATAAAAATTAAGGATTTGAACTCCTAAAAAACCTTTATTAATTTGGATAACTGTAACATTAGATATAAGTCAGGCAGTGTACAGCAATCAATAGACTAAGGAGCATAAAATAGAAATTATTTTGTATTTGGTAAAAGATTGATTATCTTTTAATTTTTTTTAAAATTAACTAATTTGTGGTTTTTTACCATAATAAAATCAGTATGAGTAATTTCTTGTACACTAGATCATTTTAAAACAAGTAAAAAACTATTTAAGTGAGTTTTTTATTAAGAAATAATAATTTTTAGTTGTCTAAAAAAGATTTATTTTTTTTAGAGATTTTAAAAAGAATATAAGCTATTTGTGTTTGGTTACATTAATTAATTATTTTTTATTTTCTCTCTTATCTATATTAACAACTTTTTTTGGTAAGCTATTCAGATTAACTTTTCCAAATAATCTATTTTCATTCTTTTAAAATAATTGTATTTTCAAAATATAAAACAAATACTTAAAAAAGTGAATCTTTAAATAAAAAAGCTGAAAGAAGCGCATTCTTAAAATAATTTTGATTAAAAATAATTTATTTAAAAAAATTATTGAAAAGCTTACTTTAACACTTAAAACTTCTATTTCAAAAAAAAAACACTTAAAACTTCATAAAAATGTTTTTTTATGAAAAAATTTAAACGTACAGGCTCCTAATTAAACTTTGATTCTATGAAATTTTGTTTGCATTTATTTTACTTCTCTTTTGGTGTAAAACATGTATCTTCCTTGGAGGTTAATAAAGAAAATTGGAGATTATGTATTTTTAAGAAAATTATCTCTTAATAAAATTAAGAAAATTAATAGTTAACTTCCATAGTGTGGCATGTACCAAAAATATTGTAAATGTACCAAAAAAAAATTAGTGTGAAGATAAACCTATTTAATTAAATTTGTATAAACTCAAAAAGAGTATTAAAAAGAGATTAATTCATAACCTTCTAAATAAATTTGAAACAAATTAAACAACCATTAATTTTTAGCATGTTAAATTAAAATGTAAAAATATAAAATAAGATAATAAAATAACAAATATATGAAGTCTAAAATTATTTAAAATATTTATGTATATTAATTAAATTAATTAAAAGATGTATAGAATATGAATGTGATCCTCACCTAAGTGCTTGTTTTGCAGAAAAATGTGGAAATACTGCACCCACAACTCCGATGTGGAGGTTGTCCAGAACGCCGCCACCGGAACATTCCTGCGGTTTCCCACGCTGACAGCCCAGAAGAGAAAAGCATCGTAGATCATGAATGTCACCGGCGGCTGAAGCCGATCAAGTAGCTTCTCAAGCGGCGCTTCCATCTCGGTCATGACAGCTTCAACCACATTCAGAAAGTTGTCAGCAGAACGACCCAGCTGTGGCACAACGTTGGGGATGGATCGGAACTTGAGGTTGTCGGGCTCCGGTTTGGAGGCGACGGAGGGGAGCCATTCCTCGGTGACGACGAAGGTGACGAGGATGTCGTCGGAGTTCTTAGAGAGCAGCCGCTTGGAGAGGTTGATCATGGGGTTGATGTGGCCTCGGGATGGGTACGGCACCACCACCACGTGGCTGGTGGTGGTGGCCGCGTGAGTGGGTGGAATCTGATGAAGCGACATGGAAATAGAATCAACAGAGTGATGATATTGATGAATCGATCGATGTAGCCAGCTTGTGAAGTTTTTGTGGTGTTTCAGTGAGGTATGGTTTGGATGTTTATTGGGTGCACAAAAGGGTTGATTGTGAAATGACGGTGGTTCTAGGACAATTGTACAAAACAAATGAATGTGTTGGATACGTGTACTCCTTTTCCTTTGGTCTTCATAAACATTAATATACAATATGTGTTATATCACGTGATGCGACAAGAAGAGAGACAAGAGAGAGACCGGAGATAAAAAAATGAATATCTCAAAGTATTTATACTATTTAGATGTTCATGAATCATTCCCACTTGTAAATTACCTATACAATTTAGGTTTTTTTTTTTTTTTGGTAAATTAAGGGTTTTTTAAAACAAATGTGTATTTTAAAAATTTGTTTACCTATGTAGTGTGACATTTTTTTTTTATTTATCAATTTAGTGTAAATCGCGGCCCACATATAACAAAAAAATCTAAGTCGCCAATGAGGTTGGCAGCTCATGTGAGAGAAATTCTTTTTTTTAAAGAGCGGCTAACTAGAAGGGACTACTCGTGTGTGTGTGTGTGTATATATATATATATATATATATATATATATATATATATATATATATATTAAAGCAAAGTTACAATTACAATTATGGTATATTTAATTGTTCTTATAATTTCGAGCCAGACAAAATGACTATGGATAGTAAAACTCTCCCGTTTGTCACAATTGCAATTCGACGACTCTTGTTATTTTTTAGTTTTTGGAAAAAGGAAAGTCTCCATTTTCATGGATGACTTTTTTGAATTATTTTTAATTACTTTTACATTATAATAACCGGTAATGTATCGTATATTTTATTTTATTTTACCTTATTAATATTTTACTTTTACACTACTAAATATAAATAAAATAATTAATTAAGTGTCATTAATTAAAATTAATTAATATTAATGGAAAAGTAATAATATAAAATACATTACTATTAAATATCCAATGTAAAAGTAATAATTTAAAATACATTACTATACTATTAAATATATAGTACATTACTATTTATAATGTAAAAGTAATTAAAAAAATTCACAAGAGTCGTCCATGGAATTAGTTGGTATTAGTTGCTGAATTAAATTTTCAAAGAAATAAATCCCTAAATTATGAAAATAGACAAGTTTTGATCCCTCCATTATGTGTCATTTTACAATAAAAGAAGACATTTTAAATCACGCGCTATTTCTTATTTCCTATGTGTTATTAATTTTTTGTTCCTACATGGACTTTAGGGGACTAATTTTTTTTCATCTCTCATCATCTTCATCCCCATCTTCAATAGTGACGGAACTAGGAATTCTAACTTGTGGGGCAACATATACATATACGTTTATAACATTAGGAACATAACATAATAATATTAAAAGTTTGAATTTATATTACTACTACATAATTGTCATATTATCACGGTTCCAGACAGCCTTTTACCACAGTTAAACCGTGGTATCAGTCGGCGAAGTAATAGATAGATTACCACGGTTCAAGACGGAACCGTGGTAATATCACATATATGTTACCATAGTTGAAGGCGTAACCGTGGTAATATCGCAGCTCTGTTACTACGGTTCAGCAAGGAACAATGGCTTCTTCAATGTTCTCATTCCCTCATCTCATTTGGCTTTTCCATGCTCAACCTTCATCACCATTCTCCCTCTTAGTGGAGAAACTCGAAGAGGATGTGATAGTCTCACCCAACCGCGCATTCACCGCAAGGTTTTATCCAGTAGGGGAAAACGCTTACTGCATCGCAATATGACCCAACCTCATCAAAACGCCACCGTCGTTTGGATTGCAAACCGCAACCAACCGGTGAACGAAATTGCTCCACACTCTCCCTTCTCAAGATCGACAACCTCATCTTAACTGACGTTGGCTACTCCAATGTTTAGTCCACAAAACCGCCTCATTCGACCCGCCAGAGCTTCAATTACTCGACACCAAAAACCTCGTCCTCCGAAACCAGAACAATCAAAGCTCGTTTCCTCAAGAAGTGAGAAGCAACTCTCATTTAATTTTTTTCAGCAACTTGGCTTTATTTCTAGCAATCTTACACCGCCAAAAAAACGACACTTTGCCACCGCAACATCATATGTGGTTGACTAAGTGATCTTTAAATACAAAAAGAAACCTACTCTTCTCCCTCCTCTATTCAACCAAACTAAAGGAGAGAATACCTACCTCATTCATTCTCTTCTATCGCTATCATATTTAACAGCTTATAAAATGTACTTTTTCTTTCACCACTTTCTATTCATTTTCTCTCTTCTAACTTGGTTATCAGAACCAAACAAAATATTAAAGTTTAATATTTATTTAGGACAAAATTCTATGACATGAATAGTGGAAAACATTTATGATCGGAGTTACCATTGTTATGAAATAGTATAAATATTTATAAAATAAAACTCTAGTCAGATTAGCCATGCTCTCAATTTTAATGCTCAGTCAGGAAACGGTTGGACTTAATTTTAGGGTGTCCCCATATGATTGGAATTCAATACGGACAGGGAATTAATACATTGCTTTTTCTGTTAGAATTGAGATGCCACAAGCCACTATATGGAAGTAAACGACTTGAAAAATTAAAAAACTATTAAATATGACAATAATTGAAAGGAAACTGAAAGTTTCATGGATTTGAAGAGCCACTACTATTCCACATTGGTTCCAACTTCCAACTTCCAGGCCATGATCCCAATCAACTTCAAAAATACTCCCTCCGTACCAATTATAAGAACTTTTAGAAACAAATTTGATGTCCCAAATAATAAGACCCCTTCTAGATTTCAGAAAAAAATGATAAGTTTTTCCTATTTTACCCTTTGCATTTTATATTTTTAATTCCAAAACAGGATCAATTACATTGAAGTGAAATCTTTAAATATGGGCATATATGAAAGATTTGTACAAAAAATAACAAAACCAAGATATTAATTAGCTTATTACATGTTTTTTTAATAAGCGTAATTGTCTGAACAAGTCCTTATAGGAGGAAGTATAATTTTTTACATTAAATTTGTTCTCTAATTTTGTTGAATTTTCGAAATTGTCCTTAACATACTTCTTGTTAATATATTTTCATCATTAATGCAATTTCATATTTCCACAATTGAATAAGGGTAAAAATGTGAAAAAATAATTAATATAAAGAACAACCTTTACTCATCTTTTAGTTCTTATAAAAAGAAACGGAGGGAGTATATGTAGTTAATGATTAAAGAATTGTGGAAAAACTAAATCAATGATTACTCTCGATAATTATTTTTCCAATATTGAAAGGATTGATAACCCATAAAACTAAGGGTTAATGGTTTGACAAGTCCCTAAGTTTGTACCAATGTTTGTGATAGGTCCCTTGTCGGAAAAAAGTTTGCTATAGATCCCTTAGTTTGCACCAAGTTTGTATTTAGTACTCGCCGGAGACCGGAGCTCCGACAAGTGCAGATATGACTTACTGACTGTGTTAATGATGATTATGTAGATTTTTTATTTTTTTTTAAGATTGTAACATATTTACTAAACCATTAACCCAGAAGTAACATATTTACTAAACAACAATACAAGCTGGTTAGAGCATCATGCGAATGAAAATGGCTATTCTTATTCGTTCTTCTCCTTATCCTTCTTCGTGTTCAATCTTTTAGGTAAAAAAATTACGCATGAATTACGCATGCATAGCGCACGGGGATACTAGTTGGTCCCAAGCCTAGGAATGTTAGAAAAATAGAACTCGATTTTGACCACATTGGTCAAAGATTTTGTTCTTCTCTTATTTTTTAATTCAAATAATTTCCATGGCACTCCTATATTTACCTGACAATACAACAAGCTAGTCACCAAGCGCAGCATGCGAATGGGAATGGCGTCCTCTTCAATATTCTCATTCCCTCTTCTTCTCATTTTGCTTTTCCACGTTAAACATTCATCACCATTCTCCCTCTCCGTCGAGAATCTCCAACAGGACGTGATAGTCTCACCCAACTGCGCATTCACCGCGGGGTTCTACCCCGTAGGGGAAAACGCTTATTGCTTCGCCGTATGGTTCACCCAAGCACCCCACCAAAGCCGCCAAAAGGCCACCGTCGTTTGGATCGCAAACCGCGACCAACCGGTGAATGGAAAACGCTCCACACTCTCCCTTCTCAACGACGGCAACCTCATCTTAACCGACGCCGGATACACCACCGTTTGGTCCACACAAACCGCCTCATTCCCCCTGCCGGAGCTGCAATTACTCGACACCGGAAACCTTGTTCTCCGGGACCACCACAATGAAAGTTCCATCCTCTGGCAGAGCTTCAATTTCCCAACACACACGCTCCTTCCCGGTCAAACCTTCACCAGGAACACCAAGCTCGTTTCCTCAAGAAGTGAAACCAACCACTCCTCCGGCTTCTACAACCTCTTCTTCGACGGCGACAATCTTCTCCGCCTTCTCTATGACAGCCCTCACGACGTTTCCAGCGTTTACTGGCCAGACCCCACGCTTGTGAGCTGGGACGCCGGCAGATCCACCTACAATAGCAGCAGGGTCGCGATGCTAGATCACTTTGGAAACTTCAGTTCCTCCGATGATTTCTTTCTCACAACATCAGATTACGGAATAATCCTCCAACGAAGAGTCACCATTGACCATGATGGCAATGTTCGTGTTTATAGTCGCAAACATGGAAAAACAGAGTGGTATGTTTCAGGTCAGTTTCAGCAACAACCTTGTCAGATTCACGGGATTTGTGGACCCAATAGCATTTGCAGTAATCATCCAAGTACTGGGAGAAGGTGTTCTTGTCTTCCAGGGTATAGCAGGATCAACAATCAAGATTGGTCACAAGGTTGCAAACCCAATTTCCAATTTTCATGCCTCAGCAAAACAGAGTCTCGGTTCTTAGTCTTACCCCATGTCGATTTTTACGGATACGATTACGGGTTCTTTCGCAACTACACCTATAAGCAGTGTGAGAAGCTCTGCTTGCAATTGTGTAAATGCGCAGGTTTTCAGTACAAGAAGGGAGATGATGGCGTGTTTAGGTGTTATCCGAAGACGCAGATGTTGAACGGTTTTACTTCACCAGCTTTCAATGGATCAATCTTCTTGCGATTGCCCAAAAACATTGCTTTTTCCTATGAGAATTACACCATCGGAGACAAGGGCTTAGTTTGTTCCAGAAATGAAGCAGAGCAATTGAAAAGATCGTACGTCAATGGCAAAGAAAATGGATCAGTGAAGTTCATGCTTCGGTTTGCGAGTGTCTTGGGAAGTGTTGAGCTTATGTGCTTCTTTCTCGTGTGGTGTTTCTTAATTAAGAATAGAAAACGCTTCGGTGGAGACACACAAGGCTATGTTCTTGCAGCAGCAACAGGATTTCAGAGATTCAGTTACTCTGAGCTCAAAAAAGCCACAAAAGGTTTCAGCCAAGAGATTGGAAGGGGTGCTGGAGGAACTGTCTATAAGGGTGTGTTATCAGATAACAGAGTTGCAGCAATAAAGGTGCTGCATGCGGCAAACCAAGGAGAGAGTGAGTTCCTTGCTGAAGTTGGATTCATTGGAAGGCTTAACCACATGAACTTAATTGGAATGTGGGGGTATTGTGCTGAAGGAAAACACAGAGTTTTGGTGTATGAGTACATGGAGAATGGTTCTTTAGCTGAGAATCTCTCATCAAATGCACTTGATTGGAGTAAGAGGTATAACATTGCTCTTGGAACTGCAAGGAGTCTGGCTTATCTACATGAAGAATGCTTGGAGTGGATTTTGCATTGTGACATTAAGCCCCAAAACATACTTCTTGACACTGGTTACCAACCCAAAGTCTCAGATTTTGGCTTGTGCAAGCTACTACAGAGGAACAATCTGAACAATTCAAGCTTCTCAAGGATAAGAGGAACAAGGGGTTACATGGCACCAGAATGGGTTTTCAACTTGCCCATAACTTCAAAGGTGGATGTTTATAGCTATGGAATTGTTGTGTTGGAGATGATAACTGGAATGAGTTCAATGACGGGTATCCAAGTATCAGATGGAACAGAATCACATCACGAGAGGTTGGTGCCGTGGGTGAGGGAGAAGAGGAGGAATGGAACAGAAGGGGCATCTTGGGTGGAAGAAATCGTTGACCCTGCATTGGAATCAGATTATGACATGAATGAAATGGAGATTTTGGCAACGGTGGCTTTGGAATGTGTAGCTGAAGAGAAAGACATGAGACCCAGCATGAGACATGTGGCTCGGAGGCTCCAGAGTCATTAGCGTGATTCTTGATGGTTTGAACTTTAAACAAAGAATAGACATCTCTCATGGCTGCCACTTTTCCTCTCTTTCAGTTCCAGATGATAGTTGTATATTTCTAGCAAAAAAATTGGTGAACCACCATATATAGTAAAAACCACACCGCTACGGCCACAAAACATGTTTTGTCAAGCTTTCCACTTTGTGACGGTTTAAAACCGTTATAAAATAAGTGTTTGGACACCAAAAAGTGGTTAGTGAATTGTAAAACCCTCATTTTTCTAATATTTATGATTAGACCCTTGAACTATTTAAGAATTGTAGTTTGGTCCTCATTGATTTCCATTGGTTTTGTTGATGTTAGATTGTGTTTTATTTTATCAAGTTTGTGTATCGATTTGTCCTAGTCGAAATTCCATCGTCTGATATTCATCTTCTGATATCTATCGTCTGATATCCATCGTCTGATGTCCATCGTCTGATGTCCATCATCTGATATCCATCGTTTGATATCTATCGTTTGATACTCATCGTCTGATATCATTGTCTGATAGCATCGTCTAAGGTGTACCATCTGTTGTTTCCCGTTCCATTGACTTTGTTGACTTTCTGTAACATATTCTATTATTAATTCTAATTTGAATTCAGAGATAAGATAATATCTCTGAGTTTTGAATTCGGAGATGGGATTTTATCTCTTAATATTTGGTTGTGATATTGGTTGTTAAGTGGTTATTATTTCAGAATATCTTTTAAATAGAGTAGGTTTTGTTTCTGTTTTAAAACAATATCATTAGGATTTGTGTTTAAAGGATTGACAGAGATTTCGATCAGAATTAATAGAGGAAATTCTGAAAACAATCCTTCCTAATATTACTAGGGTTTCGAGCAGTTATAAGAGGTAGGGCTGCATTCCTTTTATTTTATCTCAAGTAGCAACTCTTAGTCTTCAAGTATGCCAGCCCTATCCTCTTTGCTGTTGCTGCTGTCGCCTCTTCTCCTTCCCTTAAGACAAAACCTTTTGCTTTTCCTTCCTTTTAAAGAGTGCAAGGTGAGTGGTTACCGGTAGGTGATTGTGTTCTTTTGGTTCTGAGTTTGTGGTGACAATAGGGTTTAACCCATTCTATTTTTTGTCTCCATTTCCTTTCCTTATTTCCTTCTTCTCCAAGGTTGGACCACGAGTTCTTCCAGCCTTTGTCCTCCGACACGTTGATGGTTTCTCTTGAATTTTGGATGAGCACAGTTCTGTTCGTTCATCCTTGATCGAACTAGACTCAAGGTTGGTTCCTCTCACGTTTCTTTTGTGCTAGACGATTCATAGAAATTCTGGGTTGTTATTCTATGTTAAACGTTTTTCCTAGAACCAGTGGCGGAGCCAAGAGGGTGCATATATATGCCATGGCACCCCCCAAAATTTTGGATCTCTTTACAATATAATTTGATATAAGGAAATGAGACAATGTTTTATTGGATAAAGTCTATGGTCAGATAAGCATGTAATAGTTTTAATCATTTATAAAATTCAGTTATCTAGCATAGCCTTGAGAGGCCAATTTTAAAAAATTATATGTTTTACTATTTTTATAATGGTCACCCCAACCTAAAAGTCTGCCTCCGCCACTACCTAGAACCCTTTGATATCTTCTTGTTCAAGCAAACTTGTGCATAAAAATCTCTTTTGCTTTTGGGAAAAACCATCCTTTTCAATTGAAAATTATATTTGTTTTGTCTATGGAAAACCTTGTTTATGAAAAATTAAAGATTAGAAATTTTTCCTAAGTTTTCTATGAAAGTTTAGTGTTTCTGGGCTCCTTGGCAAGGAGCCAGCGCATGAGCGCTGGCTACCTCAGCGCACATGCGTTGGGGCCTTCCCCTGCGAAGGCAGGGAGTCAGCGCATGAGCGCTGGACTCGTGGGCGCACATATGATGGGGATGTTTTTCTCTTGGGCATGGTAGGGTGTCAGCGCATGAGCGCTAGTATTCTAACGCACATGCGTTGGGTCCCTGTTTGGCCAGGATTGTTGTTTTGTTTTAAAAACCTTTTGGGGTTGTATAATAAATGACACAATCTTACTGGTTCATGTGGACATGAGGTTAAATAACCCCAATTAATCATGGGGTTATTTAGCCAACCCCTAACGTATGATATATAGAGAAAATTAAGTGATATTATATATTGTGAATCAAACACAACGCTTATGGGAAAGCTAGTGTGGGATCTTGTTCAGAAAGCTCCAAAGCTCTAGGTGTAGGCTCTGGAGCATAAATATTTAGCTCAGAAGACTATTCTCTCTACTAAGCTGGTCGTGGGTTCCTCTCCTCTTTGGCAAGGTATTGTCAAAGCCAGAGACATGTTGCGAGAGAGTTTTTTCTATGTTCTTGGTGATGGGTCTTCATCTCTTTGGTTTGAGGAGCGGATTGGGCCATCTTGCCACGTCTATGCCATATGTGCATATATCTGACATTGATATGAGGTTGCATGATTTGATTCAGAATGAGGGTTGGCAGTTGGATTCTCTTTATATAGATATTCCAGGTTAGTTCAAGGCGAGGTTAGAAGCCATCTCTCTAACCCTTGTTCCGAATAACGCTGATTTTTGGACTTGGAAGCCCTTTGCGCCTGGAATTTATTCAACCAATTCCGCTTATCACTGGCTTGCCTGAAACCAGAATCTATTACCACATTCGAGTTTGGCCACGATGGATTGGAAGTGGATCTGGAAAGCTAGTGTTCCTGAGAAGGTGAAGCTGCATGTTTATTTGGTTGGCATTTCTTAATGCAATTCAGGTGAATGAAAACCAGTATCGCTGCCGTATGGCGGCCTCCTCGAGCTGCTCGAGCTGCTCACACTATACCGAGGATATTTTGTACTACCTTCGTGATTGTCTACATTCGTGAGAAGTGTGGATGTGCCTTGGTGCTGTTGCGTGGTCGAACTTTAGTCTCTCGAACCTCTAGAACTGGTTAATGTTTCATGTAATGGGGTCCCATGCATCTCTTTTTCTAGCTGCTATCTGGGGATTATGGCAGTGGAGGAAGGAAATGGTGATTGGCGATAAAAATTAGAATGCGGAGTTTGTGTGTCAGTGGATTTTGCAAGAGAGAGAGTATGATCGACATTTGGGTAATACTTGTGTGGATGAAGATGGTGTCCCTTGTGTTCCTTGGAAGTCTCCTATGTCACATTTTTTTGCTTTGAATGTGGATGGGGTGTTTGACTGCTTGTTGCATAGGATGGGCATGGGGGATTTGGTGCAGGATAACGCAGGACAATGGTTGGGAGGCTTCTATGCGGGCAAGCTAGGAGGTGAACCTTTGCAGGCAAAGATATTGATGCTCTTAGGATTAGTCTAGAACTGCTCTAGAATATGAATATCAGGCAAGCTCATTGTGAGACTGATTGTTTGTAAAGTGTTACAACTCTTCAAGATGATACATTCTGGTACCATTAGAAGGCGCGAGATTTAACCAATATTCATGACCTCTTATCGTGTGATTGGGATGTGCGTCTTCATCATATCCCCAGAGATGCTAATCAGCCGGTGAATCGCCTTGCTAGCATGGTTAGGCATATGCAGTGTCAGTTTATTGAGCTTGCTACTCCTCCTGTGAGGATTGAGGCTTTGCTGTTTCGAGATGTTTTAGCCATGTAGTTTGTCGTTTAATTTTTCCTATTCACCAAAAAAATGAATTTATAAGATCTAATTTAAAATAGATTTTTCATTAAAATGGAAAAATTATATAAATTAAGAAAATTTATAAAAATAGTCTTGCAAATCAAACTCTTAAGCCTTAACCACTAAGCCACAACTCATCTTCTTATTCCTTTTGCAAGATTATTTTTATAATCCTCTAAGTCGAGTCAACATAACACAAACATAATCTAGAATAGCCCAAGGACTAGAATACATTCATTAAACACCAAAGGTTTCAATACAAATTCCCAAGGAATTCAAGGACTACAAATCAATTATAAAGAAATAGGGACCGAAATATAATTATTAAGATCTCAAGGACTAAAGTATAATTTCCTAAAATAGAGAGTCTTACACCGATCACTAACCTTGTTTTGTGGAAATAGAGAGGGGCAGAGAGGGAGAAGCAGAGGCGAGGTCCAGCCGCTTTTTACAATCTAGGAAGAAAGTGAGAAGCTACTCTTATTTATTTTTTTTCAGCAATTTACCTTTATTCCTAGTGGTCTTAAACAGCTAGAAAACATCATTTTTGTTGCCACAGCTTGCATTTGTCATATATAGTTGACTAAATAATATTTAAACAAAAAAAGTAACTTATTCATTTATCTTCTTTATTCTACCAAACAAAAGGAGAGAATATTCACATTACTATTTCTCTTCTATCTCTATCTTACTGAAGAACTTACAAAATCTACTTTTTTTCTCACCACTTTTTTTTTTACTTATTTTCTCTCTTTTCACTTTCTGATATGAATATTAAAGTTTAATATTTACTGAGGACAGAATTCTATAATGTGAACAGTAGTCAACATTTATGATACAAGACATGATTGTTTATGAAATAGTATAAATATTTCCAAAATATAAGTCTAGTCAGATTCTATTCAAGGGTGTCCCCATCTGGTTGGAATTTAATAACGGACCAGAGAATTAATAAGTAGACAACTGAAATTAATAAAACTATTAAATATGACAATAAATGAAAGGAGATTGAAAGTTCCATGGAATTGGAAGTGCCACTTGTTACTGAATACTGACCAAATTCATGGTTCCAGTCTGCATTGGCCCAACTCAATACTTCAAAGCCAAACCACGATTTGGGTCGAGTTAGCTCAACTGGAATGAACTTCATTCTGAATCAAAGAGATAAAAGAACATCTTCATCTCTCAAATCACTCTCCGGATATCTTAGCTTTTCAAATAAAGAGAGAGAGAAAACCACCAAAATAGGACAAATAGCACACTCAATTATAAACCCACTTGAGACTTAGAGTCTCTTTTGCTCCACCAACGAATCAGACTTGAAGTCCAGTCCATCAACTGAGATCCCCACATCATAAAATTAAACTTGACCAATGCAACTAAACGAAATTTCATTGACACTCCAATTTTTTTTAAGTGGAAATGAATTGGAGATTAGAAAGATATGAAGAAAATATAGAAAAAGTAAGAGAAGTGATGTATTATGTGATTGAAAAAGAAGAGAGATAAATAGAAACTAATGTGGAAATTAAGTGAAAAATAGTACGAGTATGAATGAATCATAACTCACTCAGATTTATATTTATTTACCTGACAACAACACAAGCTATAGTCGATCACCAAGCGCAGCATGCGAATGTTAATGGCTTCTTCAATTTTCTCATTCCCTCTTCTCATTTGGCTTTTCCATGCTCAACCTTCATCACCATTCTCCCTCTTAGTGGAGAAACTTGAAGAGGATGTGCTAGTCTCACCCAACCGCGCATTCACCGCAAGGTTTTATCCAGTAGGGGAAAACGCTTACTGCTTCGCAATATGACCCAACCTCATCAAAACGCCACCGTTGTTTGGATCGCAAACCGCGACCAACCGGTGAACGAAAATGCTCCCCACTCTCCCTTCTCAAGATCGACAATCTCATCTTAACCGATGTCGGCTACTCCAATGTTTGGTCCACAAAAACCGCCTCATTCGACCCGCCAGAGCTTCAATTACTCGACACCGAAAACCTCGTCCTCCGAAACCAGAACAATCAAAGCTCGTTTCCTCAAGTGAGAAGCAACTCTCATTTAATTTTTTTCAGCAATTTGCCTTTATTTCTAGCAATCTTAAACCGCCAAAAAAACGTCACTTTGCCACCACAACATCATATGTGGTTGACTAAGTGATCTTTAAACACAAAAAGAAACCTACTCTTCTCCCTCTTCTATTCAACCATTCAACCAAACTAAAGGAGAGAATACCTACCTCATTTATTCTCTTCTATCACTATCATATTTAACAGCTTATAAAATGTACTTTTCCTTTCACCACTTTCTACTCATTTTCTCTCTTCTAACTTGGTTACCAGAGCCAAACAAAATATTGAAGTTTAATATTTATTTAGGACAGAATTCTATGACATGAATAGTGGAAAACATTTAATGCTCAGTCAGGAAACGGTTGGACTTAATTTGAGGGTGTCCCCATATGATTGGAATTCAATACGGACACGGAACTAATACATTGCTTTTTCTGTTAGAATTGAGATGCCGCAAGCCACTATATGGAAGTAAACGACTTGAAAAATAAAAAAAATTATTAAATATGACAATAATTGAAAGGAAACTGAAAGTGTCATGGATTTGAAGTGCCACTCCTATTCCACATTGGTTCCAACTTTCAACTTCCAACTTCCAAGCCAAGCCATGATCCCAGTCAACTTCAAAATTATCTATTCAAATAATTCGATGGTCATGCCCCCAATTCACTCTCAATGGGGCAGTTGTGAAGCTGGGACCCATCAATTTGAGATTTAGTGATTATAGAGGAGACATAACCATAATAATTAGAACCCTTGTCTCTTCCCATTATGAGCGAAAGAGTTAAAATTAACACTTTATTCCACATTAATTAGATTCTATATACTCAAGCTGAAATAAAAAGATCACTTAATTAATAAGGGAGCAAACTTATGCAGTGTCATCAAAATCATGAATTAACCTGTTTTCCACAAAACAAAATAACAATTAATTGCATCCACAAAAATGTTAGATAAAACTAGGGTGTGGATCTCTTCATTGAAAAAAAAAAACTTGAGAGTATAGAATTGTTCCATCTAACTATTAATTTATATGAAATTAATAATTAAAGAATTGTGGAAAAACTAAATCAATGATTAATCTCGATAATTATTATTTTTCCAATATTGAAAGGATTGATAGCCCATAAAACTAACATATTTACTAAACAACAATACAAGCTGGTTAGAGCACCATGCGAATGAAAATGGCCTCTTCAGTATTCTTATTCGTTCTTCTCCTTATCCTTCTTCGTGTTCAATCTTTTAGGTAAAAATTATGCACGGGCTTAGATACTAGTTGGTCCCAAGCCAAGGAACCAATAAGCACGGTAGTTATGGTCGTCGTCTTAGTGGTTGACGAAAATGAATTAGAATTTAGATTCCTGACATCTGACGAGAAGAAAAATCTACCCTAAACCAAGAGATAATAATGGTAAGGAAACCGAAAGTTCCATGAAATTGGAAGTCACTCTTGTGGAAAAACTTTTATTCACGAGTTATCATTCATAGATATTCTTTAGGTGTAACACCTAGAGGGAAAAATGAAGAGAAGAGAGATAAGTAATGAATGTAATATATGAATGATATGATAAGAAGGGAGATTGAGAGAAAAATGCATGTGTTTATAGATGTCTGCACTGTTTATATGTTTATAAATCATTTTTTATTATTCACACTAACAATTTCACCTCCACTCTTATTCATACTACAATTTTACCTCCATTTAAAAGATATATGAAGAGAATAAACATAAATGAGTATAATAAGTGATTTGAGAAAAAGAAGAAATAAATAAAATTAGTGAAAATAAAATAAGGACTGAAACTCACTCCCACTCCACATTGGTCCCAAGCGATAGGAAGGAATGTTAGTGGGAAAAATAGAACTTGACTTTGACTTTGACTTTGACAACATTGGTCACAGATTTTGATCTTTTCTTATTTTTTAATTGAAATAATTTCCATGGCACTCCTATATTTACCTGACAATACAACAAGCTAGTCACGAAGCGCAGCATGCGAATGGAAATGGCGTCCTCTTCAATATTCTCATTCCCTCTTCTTCTCATTTTGCTTTTCCATGTTAAACATTCATCACCATTCTCCCTCTCCGTCGAGAATCTCCAACAGGACGTGATAGTCTCACCCAACCGCGCATTCACCGCGGGGTTTTACCCCGTAGGGAAAAACGCTTATTGCTTCGCCATATGGTTCACCCAACCACCCCACCAAAACCGCCAAAAGGCCACCGTTGTTTGGATCGCAAACCGTGACCAACCGGTGAACGGAAAACGCTCCACACTCTCCCTTCTCAAAACTGGCAACCTCATCTTAACCGACGCCGGTCAGTTCGTCGTTTGGTCCACAAACACCGCCTCACTCGACCCGCTTGAGCTGCAATTGCTCAACACCGGCAACCTCGTTCTCTGGAAACAGAACAAGAAAAGCTCTGTTTTGTGGCAGAGCTTCGATTTCCCAACCAACACGCTACTTCCTGATCAGAGCCTCACCAGGCACACGAAGCTTGTATCCTCCATTAGTGACACCAACTACTCTTCCGGCTTCTACAACCTCATCTTCGACGACGAAAATCTTCTCCGGCTTCTCTACGACGGCCCTCGAGTTTCAAGCGTTTACTGGCATGACCCTTGG
This sequence comes from Acmispon strigosus, assembly GCA_030819835.1. Taxonomy (NCBI): domain Eukaryota; kingdom Viridiplantae; phylum Streptophyta; class Magnoliopsida; order Fabales; family Fabaceae; genus Acmispon; species Acmispon strigosus. The sequence continues at coordinate 38,021,936 of JAUAMA010000007.1, forward strand.
CTCGTGAGCTGGGACGCTGGTAGATCCACCTACAACAGTAGCAGAATTGCCACGCTGAATCGTTTCGGAAAATTCAGTTCTTCTGATGATTACACTCTGAAAACATCAGATTACGGAACAATCCTCCAACGAAGACTCACCCTTGACCATGATGGTAATGTTCGTATTTATAGCCGGAAAGATCGAAAAACAGAGTGGTCTGTTTCGGGGCAGTTCAAGCAAGAACCTTGTCTAATTCATGGGATTTGTGGACCCAATAGCACGTGCAGCAACGATCCAAGCACCGGAAGAAAGTGTTCATGTCTTCCAGGGTATACCAGGATTAACAATCAAGATTTGTCTCAAGGTTGCAAGCCAAATTTCCAACTTTCATGCAACAACAAGACAGGGTCTCGCTTCGAACTCTTACCCCATGTCGAGTTTTATGGATACGACTTATTGTTCAAAACAAATTACACTTACAAGCAATGTGAGGATTCGTGCTTGCAAACCTGCAAATGCATAGCCTTCCAGTACAGGTTCTCCAAGGGAGATGGTGTGTTTTATTGTTATACAAAGACGCAGTTGCAAAATGGGCAACGCTCACCAAGTATCAAAGGGTCAATCTACTTGCGATTGCCCCGAAGCGGAGATTTTTCCCGTGATAAATCCCTCGTAGATAATGGCTTGGTTTGTTCGAGAAATGCAGCAGGGAAGCTACTGGACAGAGCATACATCAAAGGAAAAGAAAATGGATCCGTGAAGTTCATGCTTCGGTTTGCGAGTGTCTTTGGAGGAGTTGAGTTTCTGTGCTTCTTTCTGATGTGGTGTTTCTTAATTAGAAAGAGCAAAGGCTTCAATGCAGACAAACAAGGATATATTCTCGCAGCAGCAACAGGATTTCAAAGATTCAATTACTCAGAACTGAAAAAAGCCACAAAAGGTTTCAGCCAAGAGATTGGAAAGGGTGCTGGAGGAACTGTGTATAAAGGTGTGTTATCTGATGATAGAGTTGCAGCCATAAAGGTGCTACATGAAGCAAACCAAGGAGAGAGTGAGTTTCTTGCTGAAGTGAACTTAATTGGAAGGCTTAACCACATAAACTTAATTGGCATGTGGGGGTATTGTGCTGAGGGAAAACACAGGGTTTTGGTGTATGAGTACATGGAGAATGGTTCTTTAGCAGAGAATCTCTCCTCAAATGCACTTGATTGGGGTAAGAGGTATAACATTGCTCTTGGAACAGCAAGGGGTCTTGCTTACTTACATGAAGAATGCTTGGAGTGGATTTTGCACTGTGACATTAAGCCCCAAAACATACTTGTTGATTCTGATTACCAACCCAAGGTTGCGGATTTTGGCTTGTCTAAGCTACTGCAGAGGAACAATCTCAACAATTCAAGCTTCTCAAGGATAAGAGGAACAAGAGGTTACATGGCACCGGAATGGGTTTTCAACTTGCCCATTACTTCCAAGGTGGATGTTTATAGCTATGGAATTGTTGTCTTGGAAATGATAACTGGAAAAAGCCCGATGACGGGTATCCAAACCACAGATGGAGCAGAAACACATTATGAGAGGTTGGTACCGTGGGTGAGAGAGAAGAGGAGGAAGGGATCAAATGGGAAATCTTGGGTGGAAGAAATTGTCGACCCTACACTTGGAACAAATTATGTCATGAATGAATTGGAGATTTTGGCAACTGTGGCTTTGGATTGTGTGGAGGAAGAGAGAGACGTAAGACCCAGCATGAGTCAAGTTGCTGAGAGGCTCCAAAGCCTAGTTTTAAAACTCGAACCGGACCAGCCGGTTCGACCGGTTGGATCAGGAACCAGACATGTGGCTGGTCCGGTCGAGGTTGTGGATCGGTTCTATAATCAACTCGGCGCCAAATCATCAACTGGTAGTTGCGTCATCATCAAACCGCGCCAGCCACTCGGTCAAAGTGCGGGTCAAAGCGTTGAATTGTCTGGGCAACGCGGGGAGCCTACAACCAATTGTGAAATAATTTCGTGATAGACCTAAAAGAATTATCAATAAACTCAAATATTTAAATGATTATATCTAATTAATTTTAATTAATTTAGATATAATAATATTTGGTTTATTTAGATAATTGATTCAATTTTTATTTTACTTGATTCGGTTTTTATTTAGTTCTACTTTTAGGTATTTTAGATTTTCAGTTATTTCCTTCCTAGTTTGTTATTTTCTTTCCCTATAAATTCTACTTTCATTTCATGGAATAATAATTAGAAAATTGAGCATTGCTCTACCAAATTTGACTAGTCTCTAACAATCTCCTAACCCTAACCCTGCTCGTTGATAGCCTCCACCCTAGGGTCTATCATTTGGTGCTTTCATTCTTGTTCTCACCTACCTCTCCAAACACCACACTAATTCCACCATCTCCATTCAGATCGCCAGCCATGCATCACACCGATTTGCTTTGCCCAGATTTGAGGTTTTCTTCCATGACCAAGTAGCTTCAATAGGAATCCAGATTCACCACCAATTCTGGATTTATAGATCGGGCAAGCCTCTCTCACAATCCACCACAACACATTCCCCCACATCCCCCACCTTACCTATACTCATCTCCATCATACTACCCATATCCAAATTCAAATTATCCTCATTCACAAACCTTTTTCCCTGAAACTTTTCCCCAATCACACCCGAATTTCTGTTCCCCATCCCAACCCCACCACTCTTCCCATTTCACTCAACAGTTCCCCAAATTCACCACACTCGACCCAAACCCTCACCCCGCGCCTTCATTTTTCTCAACATTCACACGCCCTCATGGGTTTTGCCAGCCACCGCCCAATCAACATGTGTTCTCCACCACCCAAAATTCGTCCACCCCAAAACCACCGCCCACATTTTCTCCTACCCAACGTCTTACTATTTTCAAAGGAGAAAATCATCTTCATTGGCTATCAATGGCAGAAAATTATTTTACTTTGCACCCAGTCTCACTTGCTCTCCTTTTGGAGTTAATTGCTCTATTTATGAGAGAGGAGGCCCTAACTAAGTTTAGGGACCAGAAGTCCAAATTCAGATCATGGGACGACTTTAAAGCTAAATTCATGGTGCATTTTGGACAAGCAAGCAACTCTTATTATGCTACAATTTCCGGTCGAGGCTGCGGATCGGTTCTGTAATCAAATCGGCGCCACGTCATCAACTGGTAGGTGCCACATCATCAAACCGCGCCAGCCACTCGGTCAAAGTACTGGTCAAAGCGGTGAATTGTCTGGTCAACGCAGGGAGCCTGCAACCAATTGTGAAATAATTTCAAAATAGAGAGCAAAGTACAAACCAATGGGACAGTGTTGTTTTCCGATGGAGATGCAAATAGATATGGAGAATTATGTGACTATAATTGTTACTCAAGCACTAACCCACCTCCTAAGTCCTTTACAAGCCACTACAATCGTGGGTGTTGATCCCTTCTCACTCCAAGTCTGCTTGGAAGATTCCTTTGTTTGGTCTTCCCGGTATCGGCTAGCTCCTTGAAACAACTGTTCTTATTTTAAATAAGAGGATCTATATCCAATATTACACGTGACAAAAACCCAGTTTTTGAATATAGTTCCGAAAATATCGTTCTCTCTAACTCGAGGTCAACTGTTCTCACACATGACCAATATGCAGATATTCTCACCAAAGCTCTCTCTCCAGCAAGATTCACCAAACTTAGGGACAAGTTAAAAGTGGTTGACGAATTCAGCATTACTCACCCACCTTGAACTTGCGAGGGAATGTTAGGAATATACTGTTATAAACAAATAAAACCAAATTTTTGAGATCGTTTGACCTCTGAGATCGTCTGGCATCTGGTGTTGCTGCTATCGTGATTCGTCTTACCTCTGAGATCGTCTTACCTCAGAGATCGTCTGGTAGTACGATTGCTAGTTGTACTGCAACACTGCAGTACACATTCTGCTATGTTTCTCTGTAGTACACTCTCAATCATCACTTTGTCGGTCCTTGGGATCACCAAATCTGTCCTTTGGAAGGTTCCATGATCGTGTCCTTTGTCTTTTTTGGACAGCTGTCCTTTGGCAGCTGCATTCTCCTTCTCTTTTATTTTTCTTATATAAGCAATACTTCTTGTACATATTGAAACACCAATTAATGAAATGAAGTTATGGTTTTCTGTTTTTATCTGTTTTCTATTAAAGAGAAATACATGCAAGGAAAGTGCACAAGCATTATATGTCAAGTGCTATCAATGAAACATCCTAGATACTATGGGTCCGTTTGGTGGTCAGAATAGGATAACAGTAGGATATGATAAAGAGTTGGATAAGGACAGGATAAGATAAGAGCAGGATAGACTCTTATCCTATCTTGCGTTTGAGGTGGACAAGATATTGATAGGATATGATACAAACAATGGAAAATGTATCAAATTTTCCTTAAAATAAAAAATACATAATATTTTTTAAAAGTTAACTTTCTAAATAGTTTTTTTAAAAATAACTATTCTATTAAATTAATTTTTTTTACATTTTTATAAATGAGCCTATATTTTAATATTAACTAAAATTAAATTAAATTTTATTAATTCGGTTATTTTAATTTTTTTTAAGGGAATCTATTTTAATTAAAATTATTCTATATGTAACCAATGGGTTTTAACTTATAGTAGAGTTTGCAAGCTTCTTGGATGGAAGAGGTAAATTTGAAGATATTGACTCTTTAAATGATATGGGAAAGATTGATGCTAAATCATGGTAGCTTTTTCATTGTGCTCATGCTCCACTACTTCAAAAGGTTGCCCTTAAGTACTTGGGCAACCATGTTCATCTCCATGTTGTGAAAGAAATTGGAGCACATACTCTTTCATCCATTCTTTAAAGAGAAACAAGATGACACCATGTCGGAGTCTGTGCTTCATAGATGATAATTAATGAAAGAGAAATTATTGGTTTGCCTACATATAACAACATCGAGTTCAAGAACATTAGAGATTTGAGGACCGTGATGGAAGGTTTGTACTTTGTAATACAAGCCTTAGAGCATCTCCATCCCTACTCCCAAAGTTGGGAGCTTAAACAACTTTTTGGTGGGCCCGAAATGTCACGTAGGATTAAGCTCCCTCATAAGGAATTTAAGCAGATTTTGCTCCAACCATGGTTCCTTATTTTACTTTTGGTTAGGTCACACAATACCACATATATTTATAATTTTTATTTTCACCTAGTTATTATTTAAATTTAAAATTTAATTCAACATTCTAATTTAAATATTAATTTAATTAATACTAATAACAATAATATTATAATTAAAATTCAACAAAATTAAAATTGGGTAAAAATTTGATTTTCCATTTTTCTGTCAGAAAAAAAATAAACAAAGACTGGCCCAATCTGCCCTTTTTCTGTTAAAAAAAAAAAAAAACTGGACCAGCGTCCATATTCTGAACGGCTGGGCCGGTCAAACCAGGCCCAAACGGGCAGAAACCGACTCCAGCCGGTCACATTTGAAGTCAAAACCGGTACAACCGTTCACCCTATTTAAAAGGTTATCCCTCTTCAGCTTCTCATTTTCACGCTCTTCTTCATCCTCTCTTCTTTCTCTCTTCTTGAAACCTTAGCTCTGCATCCTACAGCCGCCGCCACCGTCTCACTTCCTCACGCCGTCACCGTCGCTCCACTTTCTCACCCCGTCACCGTCGCCTCACCCCCTCACCGTCGCCCCACTTCCTCACCGCCTCACTGCCGCCTCACCGCCCCCTCTTTCTTTCTTCGCCCTCGGCGTCTCCCTTCGTTCCCTTCTTCACTCTCATTGAAACCCTCACCTAAAACCCTTTCCCTTCTTCCTTCACATCAAAACCTTCTCCTCATGGCCAGATCGGAGCCAACCGCACCACCGCCGTCTATCAGCCACCGCCTCAGACAAATCTTGCACGCATGCAAGACGGATCGGAGCTCATACTAAAGCTTTTCATCTTCTATTGATTTGTTCTATAAATTCTTGATTTTATTCTGTATTTTATGTAATTTTGGTTGTTTGATAAATACTTGGTTTTTGATCTGGAAGTTGTTCTGTTCTTCTCCTTCCTGTTGTTCTATTCTTCCCTTCCCTTCCCTTCTGTTCATTCTCCGTCATATTTTAACAGAAAACAAGTTGATGAATGAGAGAGAAAGAATAGTTTTTTTAATTTAAGATCCCATAAAGCAGAGTTCCTTGTGCAAGGAACCGTTCCTTAATTTTAATGAACCTGCTTTCCACCTCAGCACTCTCCAATGACACTCTGAAATAAGGAACGGAGCTTGTATGCTCCAGCTGGTTTAAGAAACCAGCAATGGAGATGCTCTTAGAAGGTTTGAGTGCACTGAGTTTGGAATAAAGGGTGATGGGTGGGAGGAGGAAAAGGAAGAAAAAAAAAGGAAAATGGATAATGAATAAATTTAATGATTTTTTTTTGAAGAATTAAAACTACTGTGAAAATTACGGATTAACTTACTGTGCACAAATAAAAACTTGTGCAACCTTGCACAAGGCAATTGTGGGAGGTAGCCGGTTATTTCCAGTATTTACCCGATTAAATTTAAATAAAATAATTTAATTATAAATTTCCCCCAAATTATGTCTAATAGCGTAACATACCCCAAGACATTTTTTAACATCATTCACTTTGGTCCCCCAAGTTTGGAAGTCTACATTTTGCCCCATATCCCTTCTTCCCCTCCACTCCACCACCACCCCTCCCCTCAATCTTCTCCCCTCCGCCTCAACCAGCGCCACCACTACCAGATCTGCAACATGGTAATACCAAATACCCATGGACAACTGCTTAAATACATAGCCCGCACCAATCAGTTAAATTCCAAAAGGCCATCAACGTAATTGATTGAGCTAATCCAACATAATCCCATTGAGAATTAGGAGGAATGGCAGAGTAATCTGAAGAAAATCAGCAATCCTGCAAACCAGCCTCAGTCAAGACAAAAAATTCTACAGGGATTCCAGGTAGCAAACAGGATTTAAAACATTACAACAATCTTGATTACCACCACAAACCCCACACAATGGGAAGCCGTTTAAATGAGAAGCAGTTGAAGGAGAAGCGATTCAAACCTTCACATCCCAAATCCATGATCTCGTCATCTATTTCTCTCCGTGAACCACCATCGATCTCGGCCTCTCTCTCAATCTCTTCCCCTCTCGTAATATCTCGTATTGGCGTGTGACGGGAATTGAAGAGAAGAAGAAAAAGGAGGTGGGGAGAAGGAAGAGGAGGGTCGATATCCCTTTCTCCCTCAAAAACTCTCTCTCACTCATAATCATCTTCGTTGTCATCGTCACCGAAATCGATCTCGAATCCTAAATTGCGGAATCTTCGACCTGGAACCCTAAATTGTCACAGTGGAAGGTGATGGAGGAGAGGGTGTGGTTTGGGGATTTAGGGATTTTGACCATGGTGAAGAAAAGGAGGGGGCGATGGAGGAGTAAGAGTAGAGGAGGGAGGTTATGGAGGCGAGGGAACCGGCGGTGGGGATGAAGAATCGAGGGAGAAGAGAGAAGGGCGTAGAAGAAGAATCACGTATGGTTTTTTCTTTCTTTCTGAAATTCGATCTGCAAAAATGAAATGGAAAGATCTTTGTTCAACACCGTGACCCAGACTTGGTGAAGATACTCACTCAATCATCATCCTTGACCTAAGTGAGAATATTTGGTGGTGGTGGCGGTGGTTGTGGCGGAGGGGAGGAAGTTGAGGGAGGGGTGGTGGTGGAGTGAAGGGGAAGAAGGGATATGGGACAAAATGCAGAGTTAAAAACTTTGGGGGACGCAAGTGAATAATGTTAAAAATATCTCGGGGTATTTTACGCTATTAGTTATAATTTGGGCCGAAATTTATAATTAAGTTATTTTATTTAAATAAAATCCGGTAAAAACCGGTAAGCCCTTTATTATAGGTGAAAAGTGGGTTGTGTAAGGTTGCATAACTCTTTAGTTGTGTATATTAAGGGGGAGTTTGTTTCATGGTTTGAAATTACAATCCCGGGAATAATATTTCAAGGAATAAGATTACTGAGAATCTTATTTCTGGGTAAGTTTTTTACATATGTTTGATAAGTTTTTAGTATTCCCGGGAATGTGCTTAAATTAATTTAATTTTAAAATTTTGAAAATAGAAAAATATGAGAGATTGTGAAGAAAGTGAAAAGTTATATTTAAAATAATTCATTTCTCATGGGATTCCCAACCCAATTGATGGGAATGAAATCAAGGGAATGTTGGCGGTTATTCCATTCCTGGGAATGATTGATACCCGGGAATGTGAATATTAACCTTGTAACAAACGTGGGAATGTCCACTCCCAACCTTGGCATTCCCGGGAATCTGATTTCATGCGGCGTAACAAACGCCCCCTTAAGTAAACCCGAAAATTACATGTGAACATCTATATGTAACTATGATTGCAATGTAGATAGGTGTTTGTGTAAAAATGTTTCAAAAATGTTTTATGACGTCATAAAAACTATTTTCAATCAAACATTTTTTCAGGAACTAAAAACTATAAAAAATGATACAAACCATTTTAGATTTTAGATTATGGCGTATTAGTCGGGAATTAAAACATATTTAACCCTCTTTTAAAAATAAAATATTATGGCGGTCAAAACCCCCAAAAAATGAAAGGGCGTTTGTTTTATCGTCATCTCTCTTAATTCTCATGCCAACCCCATATTTTTGATAACCCCAAAATACCCTTGAATAAAAAAAAATACCCAACCACCCAACCCTTGTCTTCTTCTCCTACCTTCTTCATTCTCCCACCATACCAACCCTAATTGCCCTATCCTTCTCTTCGCACTCTGATTTGCTTCTCCATCCCACTCACCATCCTTTCTCATAGCACTCTGATCTGCAGCACCGCACTTTCGTCTCCTTCATCTTCTTCTTGGTCCAACCTCATCTTCTTCATCTCGTTCTTGATGAAATCATACAGGTATACCCTTCATCTCGCTTTATTCGAGTTTAGACTCATTTTTGTTGGGTGTTGGGTATGTTGTTGTTTTTTCCGCTTCAATTCGTAGTCTCTGTAATTACCCCGCGCTTATCAAGTGCAAGTTGAATGTTATCCTTCTGATATGGATTAATGCACTTATAAGCGCAAACGATTTCGTTCGTCTCCATGCTAATAAGTGTGTGTGTGTGTGTGTGTGTGTGTGTGTGTGTGTGTGCGTTATTGATCAATCTTGGGGCTTGTATACGCACTTATATGTGTAGTGGAGGAAGGGAAGCCAACGCACTTGTAAGTGCGGTTCAGAAACAAGTGAACGCACTGACAAGTGCGACTTGTCCTCTGTTTCTAGTTTTGATTTTTTTTTTTTAATTATGTGTTGTCACTTTTTTTGTACTCACAAGAACTCGTTTTACTGCATGATGAGTTGACCCTGAGCCAACGCAAGGTGAAGAGCGTTTCCGACCCACCGCCTCTGCCCGTAGAAGGGGAAAACAACCTGTAGTTGTGCAGGATCCATATAATGATGAGGACTATGAGGAGGAGCATGGTTATGTTGATCATGACCAGTATATGGGTCATGGTGATGAGGAGACTGAGCCACATAATGATGATGGGGATCAAAATGATGATGATGATGCCCATGATGATGAGGAAGAACCGTCATAATTGACGAAGGAAAAATTACAAGTGAAAAAATGCACCTTAAAGTGTGGATAGACTACATAACCGCACTTTAAGGTGTGGATAGACTCAATATAGATTTTCATTCTATAACTGCACATTAGAGTGCGGTACGAAGGGGAAAATAGAAGGTCAAAGAACCACACTTTTTGAGTGCGGTGAAATCTCAAAATTGAAAAATTTCGCACATTAAAAATGGAGAGATAGGACGATGAAGCCGATGAGAATGGTTGAGAGGACGAAACCGAAGACGATGGTGAAGATTACAAGAGCCAACGACAATGGGTGAGACCAAGAAGATGATGGGGGTGGGGTTGGTGTAGGATAGGACGAGGATGGTGAGGGATGGTGAAGATTGATGAAGGAAAGAAAGAGGAGGGTGGTGAGAATGGTGAAGATTGACGAAGGAAAGGAAGAGGTTGGTGGTGAGAATGGTGAAGGATAGGTAAGGGATGAAATTAGTTTTTAAGTGTATTTTAGTAAAGTACTCTTAAAAGGGGATGGCATGAGAATTAAGAGAGATGACATTAAAACAAATGCCCTAAATGAAAACAACATTTGTCGAAGGTTTCCACTACCCGCCGCTATTTAACCAGCACAAAAAAGTGCACATGCAGCAGTGTCAGTTATGAAATCGGTCATAAATTTTCCTTTTACTTCTCTTAAAGGAGTATAATTAAATTTTAAAGCTAATAAAGGAGTATAATTTAATGTTAAGGCATTCAACTTGATTATCCATTTCATCAATTTTCTTCTTAACATCGGTTGATTCAATAAGTTTTGTGCATGCATAATGCAAAGTCAGATATAATTTCTCATTGGAAGTATATCTAAGTTCTACATCATGTAGTTGCATACTTAAGTAATAAACAGTCCTCTCAGTTCCATCTTCAGCATCCTTAGCTAAGAGGGAGCAGATAAACTCTTCTACTATCGCTATGTATAGCTTGAGCCGTTCACTGGGTTGTGGTGGTATCAATACATATGGTTTAGATAATTCCTCCTTGATTTATTTGTTTGAATACTTCCTCTTGCCCCCCCCCCCCCGTGAGCTCTTTGTCACTCTTGACTTTTAGTAAGGGTTCAAAATCCTTCATCTGTCGACCGGATTGGCTGTAAAGTCTTAATTCCAATGTGACTTTGGCTTTGTTTTTATCCACCTCTATGCCTTGATTATGTACATAAGGAATCCCAAGAAGTTCCCTGCCGATATACACTAAAGGTGCACTTAGCTGGATCCATTTTGAGACCACGTTGCCTCATTTTGGTAAAGGTCTGCCGTAAATTTGTAATATGACATGTTATCCCTGCTTATTTAACCACCACATCATCAATGTACACTTCTGCATTCTCGATAGGGTCGTGGTTCCATTTTTTAATTAAGCACGACCATGGAGTCAGCACAAAATGTTCATTTTCCCCCCTCATTTTACTTGTTTTTCTTCTTTTTCCCATTTTTCACCCTTGACCTACCTATTCACATTTAGCATAAAACACATAGTTCATAAAAGACAGTGTAATATTTAGGCACAACGCTGTAGAAATAATACAATTAAAAGAAAAAAATTCCAAGTAAAATTGAGTTGTTTGTGAATATTTACGTGATTTCTAGAAAGCACGGCTATATATACACCAAGGACAAGGTCGTGCTTAGTCAAATATTGACCCATGATTGTATCTTTCCCCAAGCTTGCTCGTGGCAAATGAATTGAGGCCATGGTCGTGCCTTATGCAGGATACAGTCATGCATATTGCTTGGACACAAACGATAGTAAGAACTAGCTGTTATTCTATTTACAGAAAATCGAGAGAATACCTAAAATGGAAGTGAGCTCAGTGCAATGTAGAGAGAAGATATGTTTGACCGAGGCTTAGGCAATAGAGTTCCAGAGTTAGGATTCAAAAGAGATTGTTGAAGTACTCTGATAGAGACATTGGAGGATTAATATTTTAACTCTTCTTTCTTTGTTATAATGTTAGTTTCTAAGACTATGGTGATTCATCTTTGTATCATGAGTAGTTAAACGCCTATCTCGAGGTTACAATGTAGGAGATGAATTGAACTTTGGTTTTTTATATGATTATTGTTTTAGTTTCCGTTTTATATGGGCATAGCATTTTATGAGTGTAATCATATACGAAGTAATTAATTGTATCACTAGTAGCTCGTTTACTCCTTGCGGAAGAATTAATCTATAGAACCAAAAATATCATTAAGTATAAGGAATTAATAATAACTCACCTCTGGTGGGGGATTTAGGATTAATTTTTTATGCTCTCGACTAGCCTAGATATTGCAAACTGTGAAACGTCTCCTAGGTAGCTTCTTCGATTTGTATTCTTTTCAAGAAATCACGTTTGTATGACAGTTGTGACTAGGTGTTGTCCTTGGGTAGGTAGTTCAATTATAGCTTTGAGGCATAGGTGGCACTTGAGAGGTAGAGTTGAATCATATAGGATTCTAGGGGTAACATATATAAAATTGGGGGGACAGAATTAGAGTACTTATCAGTCTCGAGGCTTCTTTACTCTAATATAAAATATCTTACTTATTAGTATTATCTGTCTATGCTTATTCTATATTGCGACTTGATAAACTGCAATATACACGGCTAGTATTTAAAATACTCCTAGCGGGTCTGTTAATTAATGGAACTGAGAGATAATCAAATATTTAAATAGTCACTCTTATAGTACTCCTGGTGGGGGTTTTAGGATTAGGTTTTTTGTATTTCCAATAAGTCTAGTATAATATGAACCATGAGGCGTCTACTAGAAGTTCTCAACAATTCAAGTCTATTTGACTCTAACGCGCCTATAAATGTTTAGTAGGTAGTCGGCTTTGGGTATGACTATGAACTGGAGAAATGTCTTGCCTCTAGGGGAAACTTGAGAAGTAGAATTGACAATCATATGATTCATTAATTAGAAAAAAAAGTGTAGATTTGAATCAATTTTCATCGTAATCTTAAAGCCTATATTCCCTGAGTTCTTCTTTATTAATTTTCATTATTTTAATTCCTACATGTTTAAAAACAAAATTTTAACCAAATTCTTATTTGCACACGCAATCAATAAATCTCTTGAAATTAGTATTCATACCTTAGTCTCTTGAGTTCGATAACTAAAACTCCATCCTAATGTGCCAATCTGCAAGTGTACATATTTGCCCGGGGTTTTAATTATCGAATTACAAGGATCGTGGAAGTTTACTTCTAACGTTACCATTTTCAGTTGTCGGGTTGAAAATATAAATAAAAGGGGGGTCTTAATAATTGATGATTATCACAAAATACAAATTATAAAGCAAATAAACAGTTGTTGTTTAGAAAACTTTTGGAGAGAATCTGCACTAGGGAATTGAATCTATTACTCCCGCTATGCCTGTACCCGCTCCGATTATATATGAATTTAATTAAACTCGTTCAAGGTGTTATGTCTATGCGATCACTTGCTAATCCCTTAGTCAAATTCTCCTTCTAATTAATTAGTGATAGCTAATCTTTTAGTACCTAATCCTAATTAACTAGAGATTCAGTTCAATATCAGACAATCACATATTAATTTCTACCCTTATCCTTAAGGTGTAGAGACCAAAATCCAATTTCTCCCTAGTTCCCTAAATCCTACAAATTTCCCAATTGTATAGAAACGAGAAAAATTATCTATGCGCATTACATATCAATCAAGACAAGAGAGAAACTCATGAATGGAGAATAATATTCATATAAAAACCAAAATGAATCCAAACATAGTCAAAGAGATAACATCATCTATCCCCAGTACAAAATAGGATTAGTTCCTCATAGAGTTCATGGAAACAAAATAAGAATTAGAGAAAGAATTCGAAACCATGGACAAACGACGAAGAACGACGTTTCCCACGACCCAGTATGGCTTCTCTCCAAGTCTCCTCTTGATGCCAACGTCAAAAGATGTGAAAATAGGGTTAAACATCGCAAATTATATTGCTGCCCCGTGGTCTGGTGCGATGGCACGCGATTTAACACACTGCCCGTGCGATTCCGGTGCGAGAAAATCCAGCAGCTCAAATGGTTGTGCGATCGCATGGATTCCTTAAGGGAATCGCACGAAAACCCGTGCAGAGATTTCCAACACCTTTGTGCATCGTGCGATCGCACGGAAAGAAGAAGAAAGTTGCACGACATTTCGTGCGGATAATTCCAGCAACTCCAAATTTTCTTTTTTCGATTTTCTCTATTTTTTGCATTATCTTCACCTAAAATAAAACATAAAATAATAAATAAGAGATATTAGAAAGATATAAACTGAAAATCAACTTATCTCTTACTAAAATAAAGCATTAAATCCTACTAAAATCTAACAGATTACCAAAAGAATAATAAAAACTAAATAAACATAATAAGTGTCCTAAAATTACCAAAATACCCTAAAAAATATACTCCCTCCGTCCCAAATTATAAGACCCTTTAGAGACAAACTCCGTGTCCCAAATTATAAGACCCCTTCTAGATTTCAGGAAAAAAAAAATAAGCTTTTCCTTTTTTACCCCTTGCATTCATTATATTTTAAATTCCAAAACTTTAATTACCACCTCTACTAATTACTTCTTTCATATTCCCAACCAACTTTTGGTATATCCAATACTTACATTAACAATTTCCAGATTTTTTTAAATAGGGGTATATTTGGAAGATTTGTATAAAAAGTAACAAAACCAATATATTAATTAGCTTATTACATGTTTTCTTAATAGGCGTGATTGTCTGAAATGGACCCTATAATTTGGGACGGAGGGAGTATAAAACTATATGAAAATTATATAGAAAAATAGTCTTATATCCCAGGTTATCACATCCCTATATTACTTTTACGATAGATAGAGCATACTTACTCTTTAAAACGTAACATTACCCCCACCAAATATAAGTATGGGTTTTTAGCACTCTTATCTTATGTTTTGAAACTTGCCCCTCACCATTTTATGATTCATTAGTGAAAAGTCTCTTTAGACAAAGTAAATTTAATGAGATTCAACTAAATATATTTGTTGAGTAGTATATTTTTGTTTCCCTCAAACTTGTCATACATGTACTAAAATCACTAAAATCTGCAAAATATTTTTTTCCTAATTATGCTAGTGCCTCTTAATTACTTGGATACGATATCCATGTTATGGTATTTCTTTTTCAATATGGCATTTGGTATAAACTAAAATACATGGAAGAAAATTTCATTTCAAAAGATCTACATTTAATAAATATATGTTATTTTTATTAATGAAGGATTAGGTTCACATGTCCTTATTATATATATATATATAGAGGGATAAGAAAGACTTTTTTATGTAAAAATATAGAATAAATCATGACTATTAGATTTAACAATAAATGGTCATTATTAAAATATTAAGTCATGTCACTTTTTAAAAAGTCACATGACATTTTTAAGTAGTTATGTAACCATTTCTAATATTTTAATCATGACCATTCATTGTTAAATCTAACAGTTATAATTTATTCTTATCATTCTCCCATAAGAAAATATTTCTCATTAGATAAATCTCAATCATATATATATATATATATATATATATATATATATATATATATAAATATCTTGGTCAATGATAGTGTTAGTCAAAATTCAAATTGTTTCTATCAGAAGAAGGTTTGACCTTGTTTATTTGTTTTGACCAATAGATTTTGTCTCCAGTTGTGAGCCATAAAAATCTATGTATCTTATCAATGTTATATGTTGATGTTTCTTTGATACTTCTTGTTTATCAGACAAAATGCTAGACATTACAAAGAGAAAGATTGCTGGAGACCTCTTATCATCAGAAGAGCAACCAGGGCCTAAGAAACCCAATGTGGTTAAACCCTTTTTCCACAGTGGTTCGTCATTTCAACCATGGAAACCCTCTTTTGCACAAGGCGACAATAACATTAACATTGAGAAGTCAACTCCTGATCATTTTGAGAAGAATCCTATCAATGGAGATGGTACAACTTCAAAGGATGATGGTGATGAAAAAGCTACAAGAAGTGATGAAGTCCAAACAGACAAAGCAGTTCGTTCGGCTTGCAACCCTCAACTAGATATGGATCCAAAAAAGCTCAAGCGGTATACATATGCTACACAAACTTGTGAATGAAACCTCTATTTATTAGACTGGTGATCGTGGTAGATAACACATAACACTTTTTTTGACTTCCATTCATATCTTTATATCACTAACGTAAAAGGAAAAATATTGTTATATAATATTCGGATGGATATTGTTCTTGTTCGTCGCTAAGGTCACGGCTAAGTCCCCGAATCTAGGGTTCCTCCGATTTGAGGATCCTTAAATCTAAGGTTAGTGTAGCCGCTTTTACCCAAAAGAGAGAACATGTATTATTAAGTCTTGGGTCTAGTCTTTTTATAGTGGGGCTGAAACCATAACCCTAAATCTATTACATCATGGGATTTCTTTGTTCTAAATCTATTATACATAGGCCTTTCATAAATTCTATCCCATACTTGAATGATTTCTACTCGCCCTGGTTCTGCGCATAAGTCTCGCTTAGACCCTGGCATGCCCTGGTCCTAGGTTTGAGTCTCACCTAGCTTTTCGGGGAGCCCTAGTGTAGGCGAGATGCCCTACACCAGTCTAGATACAACTCATAAAAAAATGAAGGAAGATGTTTAGTTGACACCCCAAATACACCTACACTCAGAGAGAAATGAATAGAAGAGAGAGAGAAAGAGAAAAAAGAGATATGATGAATAATGTGATAGGAAAATAAGAGAGTTATGAAGGGAAAATGAGGTATGAATTAATTTATTAAATAAAATGAGTGATATGATACGATGCGTGAGACAAAAAGAAGTTGAGAGAAATTAGATGAGTCCAAAAATAAGGGTGTAGCTAAATTTAAACTCCCCCTTAAATCATTTATCATGTCTTTCCCCTTTTTTTCTATATCTCTCTCTTAGAGAATACATCCCAAGATATACATCTATCTTTAAAAAATTTCTCTTAAGAAAAATATATGATACACCTTTTAAGATATATCCACCTTGAGCGGAAGAAAGAGATAGGAAGGAAAGAAAGAGACATGAGACACTAAATGTACAATTTGATAAGAAAGGAAAAAAATATATGAATATACAAATTTTGAGTTGGAAAAGAGGAGTACAAAAATCATAGCAGCAAGAAAAGGTATAATACATGCTAATTGAATTAAAACATTTTGTTTTATTCACGTATGAAAAATGAGAAATTATATAGTGAACCGTGTTAAAAAATGGTCAACCTATAAACTGTATTTTCACCACTAAAACTTAGTACATTTTATTTACAATACTCTCCTTATATTCTAAAGTTAATTTGTATAAGCCCTTTAACTTGTGAACAATATTAGCCAAAGCCATAAACAATTCTACCTAAAGTCATCTATTCTCACCCAAGATGTTTTATCTTTTATCTTCTCTTGTTTGCAGTATCTTATCAAACAGAGCTTCTGCGCGAAGATCCAGATTGAAGAAAATTGAGTATGTGGCAGATTTGGAAAAGAAAGAGAAATCATACAAGGTAACCATTATGCTTGGGAAGTGATGTATCTATATGGTTTCTCTTTATCAATCCATGAAGTGTGTGTATATATATTCTATACTCTTAGATATGTGATTTTGATTTTTGAAAATAGAGTATGATAGCAATTCAGAAGCCTCAAATTGCAACATATGAAAATAAGAAGCGGGAACTCCTATTTGAGCATCATAGTTTGAAACTGCAAATGGCTGTTCGTGAAAAAGAAAGAATACTCAAAGAAGGTGATATTTCTCATCTCTTTCTAACATCAGTTAATTTTTGTGTATCTCTCTCTCTATACCATTGATTTCATGGATATTGATTTGTGTTCTCAGTGGAGATTGAGAAGAATAAAGCTGAGGTGAATCGGTTGAGCGAGCTTTATAAGAAACTAACATTTGGACAGTTCATTTGTTTAAACTCAAATCAAGGTGATCAGAAAGTTTGAACTGTATATGCAGAAATCCTTTTGCTGCCTTTTTCTTTATAAGTATTAAATAATACTTCTGCACTTTGTTGGTTTTTCATATTCATAAGTGCATAGTATTTTTCTAAGAGCAAACATGAATTCTTATTTAATTTGTGTACATTCATTTGTCATCAGTTATACTTTCTCCAAAATCAGTTTTCAAAAAAATAATTAGTTATGAAGAGTGGATAAATATTAATTAATTACTACTATATTCTTGAACCTCGTTAGAAAAAGTGTTGACAATTCAACCATTAATTTTAGTTCTTAAAAATTGATTCTTTTGAGTTGGATATCGACAAGAAGAACTACTTTTAACTGACATAAAATCATCATTTCTAAGGTCATGCCTTTTTTTTTCCCAAACATTAGGTGAGTATTTAATTATGTATATATTTTAATTATTTGAAATTATAAAAAATATATTTAATGATATAAATACAAAGATAAAAATGTGACATTGACATTGAATGTGATTTAATTTTAATGTAAAAAAATACTTCCTCCGTTCCAAATTATAAGATCATTTAGAGACAAACTCGGTGTCCCAAATTATAAGACCCCTTCTAGATTTCAGGAAAAAAAAAATAAGCTTTTCCTTTTTTACCCCTTGCATTCATTATATTTTAAATTCCAAAATTTTAATTACTACCTCTACTAATTACTTCTTTTATATTCCCAACCAACTTTTGGTATATCCAATACTTACATTAACAATTTCCAGATTTTTTTAAATAGGGGCAGATTTGTATAAAAAGTAACAAAACCAACATATTAATTAACTTATTACATGTTTTTTTAATAGGCGTGATTGTCTGAAAATGACCCTATAATTTGGGACGGAGGGAGTATGATATATGAGCACAATAATAATGCATCCATTACACATATTAATTTATCATTTTCTCTCAATTCTCATTTTAACTCTCTATTTTCTATAAGTGGATACACTTCTTACATGTACAAACATAACTTTTCTTACCCTTCATATAGTTGTTCTTGCAATTGACTATTAATTTTGGTTTGCAACAGCTCAAAATGAAGCAGCTGAAACATCAAGGATGCAGAAATAAATAAGCCAACAACCATAAAATCAGAGTCAAATGGGGATGGATGATTGGAATAGTGGACATATGTCAACCCCAATCTGAACATTGTGAAGCTCGAGTGAGCTGAATAATAATATATGTATTGGTTACTTGCAGTACAACAAATACTTTTTATTTTGCTTTCCGTTTTTCTCTTCTTAAGAATATTTGCTCATTTTACCGTGTTATTTGCTGGAGGTAGGTTTTATTGAAAGACTAGCTTGCTTCAATATATTTTGGATATGTTTGCACTTGGTGCATTTATGGAACTCATTGTCTTCTTATAGTAACATTTTTCACCTTCTGATATGTTTCGCTATAATTTTCTCTTTATTGATTTAAATTTTATTTTTATTTCCATTTGTGTTTGTGACGAATGAGATGCTTTGTTGGCTTTTAGTGGGTATAATAATTTTTTGAGAGATCCACACTTGAACAAAAAGTTTTTCCCCCAACAGTTTCTATCTCCTTCTTAAAAATTCTACTGATGAATCCCTAATATCCCAGAACTGAATATGCGAAATTTCTGAGTTTCCTTCTCCAATGTGAAATTCCAAAGTTTCCTTCCTTAATTCAATTTACGTTGTCTCTAAAACCCCAAAACTTAACCATGCACATTTTCGGAGAATGGTAATGGTTTCACGCTACTGAATTTTTTTTTGTTGAACCCCTAATTTGAGGGTGCAATTAAAGATCAAATATTATGATTCCTTTGTGTCTCTCACTTCATTGTTCAAAATAGTCTGACATGTTTGGTTTTTTGTTTGCTAATGTTGTTGTATTTGTTTTATTTCCTCCTCACTGCAAGTCGTTGGATCTATTTCTTTTCTAAAGATTAGGCTTTGATTTTGGAAGGTATACTTCTATGGAGGCTTTAAAGTTTTCTGTTCTAATGGATGTGTGTTATGTGGTTTAATATTGGTCAAATTAGGAATCCACTTCATGGGAAATGAGATTTCTGCATTGAAATTAGTTTTGTATGTTTTTTAGGATCACTTATGCAAGTATATTAGGAAACCTGATGAAAAAAGCAGGGCCTATTGTTCATGTGAGTTGTCCTCTCACTATCTTTATCTTTGGTAAATGAAAGTTCCATGAAGATGGTGTTGGATTTTGGGGCTCTCGCTCTATGCGGAGAAAGGCCCAAATATGTCTAGCCCACTTGTCTCACTTAAGTAAGTGGAGAGGCGTTAATTTAGGGTAAGAGGGTAAGCTGATTTTGAAAAGAAAGACAAGAGAAAAGTGAGAGAGAAGAGAAGAGAAGATAAAATATTTTAGCACATACTCAGAGCAGCCGCCGTAGATCTGTCGTTGCACCTTCGTTCACCGTCGAATCGAGCTGAAATTTGGTCCGCAGGTTTGTGACTTCCGGTTCTTCAATTTGAATGGTTGGATTAGTGAGAAGTTGTATGAGGTAGGAGAAATCACGTCCTGACAGTAGCAGGGAAAATCTATTTTCTGATTTTTCTTGATTCTCTATTTCATGCTTGTTGCCTTTGTTGTTTGGCTGATTGTTGAGCACGATTTTTGCTATGAAATTAGACTCTCTCGTACCCTTATTTTGATCATAGTGGAGCTTGATTGACTGGATTGGTACCATGGTTTTTACTTCTCACATTGAGAAGGTTTTTCACTTTTAAATCTTGGTGTCTCTTTGTTTGTGTGATTTTTAGTTGCTGTGTTTATATGTTATTGTTCCTCACATATTCTTGCAAGTTGGGGAAATTATTATCCGCTGCATATTGCTCTGTTTGAGTTGTTATTATGTTGAATTTCCCATCAAAGTGGCATCGGAGCTCTTTGGTTAAGGGGCTATTTAACTTGCTTGAATGATGAAGGAAAATACAAATAGAATGGTTTGTTTGAATGGCACTAATTATCACTTGTGGAAGGGCAAGATGAATGATCTGCTATTTGTGGAGGATTTACATCTTCCTATGTTCGGTACTGAGAAGCTGAAAGACAAGTCTTATGAGGATTGGAAATTTCTGAATCAGCAGGTTTGTGGTTTCATTCGGCAGTATGTTGAAGACAATGTTTATAATCACATTGCTAATGAGGATGATGCAAAATCCTTGTGGAAGAATATTGAGTCTTTGTATTCTTCTAAATTAGGGAATTATATATCATATTTTTTGAATTCCGTGATGAATTTGAGTTACAAGGAGGGGGCTTCTATTTCAGATCACTTGAATGATTTTCAAGGGCTCTAAGATCACCAAGTTTGATGATTAAGTGTTGGGACTATGACTACTGAATACTCTTCTAGATTCTTGTGAAACATTTCGAGTTTCACTTACAAACTCATCCTCTATTGGTGTTGTCTCTTTGGAAAATGTAAAGGGCAGTGTTCTTAATGAGGAGATGAGAAGGAAGACACAAGGTACTTCATCTCATTCTAAGGTGCTTGTCACTAAAAACAGGGGGAGGATTCACAAAAAGGAACCAAAACATGGTAGAGAGTAGAGTAGAAGTAAGTTCAGGTCCAGGTACAAGAATGTGGAATGTCATTATTGTCACAAACAGGGCACATACAGAAGAACTATTTTCAATAGAAAATGGAGAGAAAAGACAAGAAAGGTAAGCAGAAACGGAAAGATCATGGTGATGATGACCGTGTTACTACTGTTACTTGTGATGATCTTATCATTCTCAGTGACCTTGATTCAGTTAATCTTGTATCAGATGAGAGCATGTGGATAATTGATAGCGGTGCTACACTGCATGTTACACCAAGGAAGGATTTCTTCACATCTTATACTTCTGGTGGTTTTAAGGTGTTGAAGATGGGTACCGATGGTGTTTCTGTGGTAGTTGGTATTGGTAATGTTTGTTTATAAACCAACATTGGAGTGCAGTTGTTGCTTAGAGGAGTCAAGCATGCTCCATATTTTCGCTTTAATTTGATCTTTGTACAGATGCTTGATGATGGTGGTTATCTTAATCACTTTGGTTTTGGAAAATGAAAACTCACTAGAGGTAACTTAGTTGTGGCAAGAGGGAGAAAAATAATAAATTGTATTGGATTAAAGCATTTGTTTCTAGAGACATGGTTAATGCCATGGATATGGAGGCTTATTTGTGGCACCGCAGGCTTAGACATATCAGTGAAAAAAGGCTGAATTGTTTAGCTAAAAAGGATGTGCTTCTTGGATTGAAGACTGCAGAGTTGGAGAAATGTTCGCATTCCAAGCAGACTAGATTATGCTTTAAGAAACATCCTCCCTCGAGGATGTCAGAGTTGCTTGAATTGGCGCATTCTGATGTTTGTTGCTCATTAAAGGTAAAGTCACTTAGTGGTGCACTTTACTTTGTTACCTTTATTGATGATAGTTCCAGGAAGCTTCAGATCTATGCTTTGAAGACAAAGGACCAGACGCTAGAGAAATTCAAATAATTCCATGTCTTGGTTGAAAGACAATCAGGTAAGCAGTTGAAATACATCCGTACTGACAATGGTGGTGAGTATTGTGGACCGTTTGATGTTTATTGCAAGCAGCCTGGTATTAGACATGAAAAGACTCCTCTTAAAACTCCTCAGCTGAATGGTTTAGCGGAAAGGATGAACAGAACTTTGATTGAAAGAGATAGGTGTATGCTTTATGAAGCAAAGTTTCCTTAGAATTTCTTGGGTGAGACATTGTACACGGAAGTGCATGTTATTAACCTGAGTCCTGCAATTGCTCTGAATGCAGAGGCGCCATACAATATTTTGTCTAGTAAGAATGTCAAGTATAATCATTTGCGAGTCTTCGGTTGGAAGGCATTTGTGCATGTTACAAAGGATGAGAGGTCCAAGGTGGAAGTGACGACAAGGCAGTGCATCTTTATCGGTTATGGTCAAGATGAATTTGGCTACAAGTTGTATGATCATGTTGAGAAGAAGGCAATTAGAAGCCATGATGTGAAGTACATGGAAGACCAAACCATTGAAGACATTGATAAGATGGAGAAGATTACACCTGAGAGAGATAGATTGTCTAATATTGATCCAGTTCGGATGCCTGTACATGATCTGGATACTGCTGAGAATAATGTTCAGAATGATGAGCAACATGACGATGTTGGTGATCAGCAGCTTGGAGATGCTTTTGATGTTCCTTTTGATGATGCTGAAGAGGAACATGAGATGTCACAAGATGAGAATCTTGGTGATGCTCCTGAATTCTACTTCGATTTTTTGATAACAACTTCTTTGTGTTCTCCCTCTCTTCACTAAACAGTTGCATAATGACCTTTTTTATAGTGTTCCGTGAAACCCCTTTAAATCCAGGTTGCAATGTAGAACAAAATTCTTTGAAGAAGAGGTGATCAACCAAAGCCAATGGGTACTCGTGTGCAACTATCATTTTAGCAAGGGCCCGTCTTGCTGTTTCATGGTCATTTACATAAGATCCAGCCAGCATTGTTTCAGTCCCTTTTTTCTCAGCTTTGACAAATGATGGACTTTTATTTTTTCTAGGCCTCTTTTTGCAACTGTCATAGTGTTTTTTCAGGTGACTTGTTCCTTGCTTGGCCTCTCCCGTAAGTTTTGCTCCACAAAATATGCAAACAACTTTCACTTTCTCAGATATCACTTTCTCCTTGAAATAGTCCCAATAAATTGATGTTCGCCTTCTTTTATGGCCCACAATTGGAGAATTTTGTTCTCCCTCATCAGCAAGATCAGCAGTTTCAGGGACACTTGGAGATTGATGTTCGCCTTCTTTATCATCATCCAGTGGATGAATCCAACTAGATGATTGTTGAATAGAATGTGACATTCTGCAAATAAATAAGCCACTATATAAGATAGTTCAAAAACAATTATATAAATACAGCTTTTTGATCCATCATTATTTAGTCCAATTCTAACCAAAATGGGATATTCAAATTCAAATTCAAATTCACATTAGAATCCCCAACATCAACTTCAATTCAGCATATATAGTTTCCAACCCACTAGAAGAAATTCAAGGGACAATGGGTTCTTTCTTGAAGTAGTAACTTGGGAACATACAACAATAACATAGTTTATTCATTAGTTCTCATATCCATTCATATAATTTTCACTTGAAGTCCAAAAACAGAAAACCAAAATTACAACATGATTATGGAAACTCAAGAAGTAGCATAATAACAAAAACAAATGGGAATGATGTTCTTACAATGTTGAAATTAAAAAGCACAAATTACACAGATAGAAATGGGTTTGGCGTGAAATTTATTCTGCACTTGACGCTTGTAATATTGGGTACATTGATAATATTGGGTAAACTAAAGCTGATTTTCATACCTGATTTCTGGGCTCAACAACTGAAATGCACGGTGGTGGACCTGGAAGGAGGAGGAGGAGACAGCGGCAAGCTTGGAAGGAGGAGGACGAGGCAGCGACGAGCTTGGAAGGAGGAGGAGTTGCCAACAGCGAGCTTGAAAGAAGAAGGAGTCGCCGGAGGCGAGCTGGGACAGAGAAGAGGAGGAGGCAGCGGCGAGCTTGGACGGAGAAGAGGAGGAGGCAGCGGCGAGCTTGGACGGAGAAGAGGAGGAGGCAGCAGCGAGCTTTGGAAGAAGGAGGCAGGGGCGAGCTTGGAAGGAGGAGGAGTTTCCAGCGGCGAGCTTGGACAGAGAAGGAATCGCCGGGAGCTTGGGCGGAGTAGAGGAGGAGCGCCGCGCAGCAGGAGAAGAGAGACAGCGGCAGTGCGGCGCAAATAGTGAGTGAAATATGTTTCACTGTTTTTCTGTTTTATTATAATAAGGGTAGATAAGTAATTTCTTATAATGGGTACCCATGGGTACAAATAAATGGGTACCCGCCCCGTCCCATTTATAAACGGGTAGCTAAAATACCCATTTCTTGAACCCGCGGGTACCCGGACCCGTGAATCCTACTACCCGTACAGGTATTTACCCGGGACTACCCGCGGGTCCGGGTATTTTTGCCATCCCTAGCTGCAGTGGTGTTGGTGGCATATTACGTGATTATAACAGAAGAGTGATGGGGTTCTTCTCTTTGCCTATGGGCGAATTATGGGCCTATGAAGCGGAGGTCAAGACGACATTACAAGACCTACTCTTCTGTCAAGAATTTAATCTTCGCCACTTGTTGATAGAAAGTGATTCAACACTAACGGTGAGGTGGGTGAGTAGTAAGGAGAAAATGCCATGGAAATTGGTAAATGATCTAAATCTTATGATTTGCTTGTGGTTGACGTGAACTACATTAGTGTTAGTCACATTTATAGAGGGAGTCTAATGTAATAGCAGATTACCTAACTATATCAGGTTGTGTAAGGGAAAGACCGATTTGGTCTATGTAGCTACACAGTGGGTGTACTTCTTGTATTAAATTACTTTTTTCTGATTATTCTATCTAATTGAGGTTGTAAATTTTGATCTTCCACATTCACACTGTAGAGTTGAATTGACTGCGCGATCAATCAAGATAAGTGTCCGAAAAATAAAAATAATAATAATCGGAGCCTATTCCTTCTTGAAATTCAAAGCCGCGCGCATACAAGCCTTGATAAAAAAGAGTAGACTCAACAGATAGCATTGACCGAAGCGGTATGTGATGAAAGCATGCTGCAGCAGCAGCAGCAGCCGCCACCCTAATGATCACTCACAAGTCACAACTTGTACTCTTCTTCGTCTTATTTATCTCACCATGAATTCATGATAATAACTAATAACATAACTCGGTACAGTGCAATAAGCCAAGAACAACACAAAGCTACAGCGTAGTTAAAAATGGCTTCTTCTTCTTCAATCTTCTCATTCCTTCTCCTTCTCATTTTACTCTTCCACGTTCAACCTTCATCACCGTTCTCCCTCTCCGTCGAGAATCTCGAACAAGACGTGATAGTCTCACCCAACCGCGCATTCACCGCAGGGTTCTACCCCGTCGGAGAAAACGCTTACTGCTTCGCCGTATGGTTCACCCAACCACCACAACAAAACCGCCAAACCGCCACCGTCGTGTGGATCGCCAACCGCGACCAACCGGTGAACGGAAAACGCTCCACTCTCTCCCTTCTCAAAACCGGCAACCTCATCCTAACCGACGCCGACCAATTCACCGTCTGGTCCACTAGCACCGCCTCACTCATCTCGCCGGAGCTGCAACTGCTCGACACCGGAAACCTCGTTCTCCGGGAAAGCTCAAGCTCCATCCTCTGGCAGAGCTTCGATTTCCCAACCGACACCCTCCTCCCAGATCAGAGCCTCACCAGGCACATGAAGCTCGTTTCCGCGAGAAGCGCTGCGAACTACTCCTCCGGTTTCTACCAGCTCTTCTTCGACGACGACAACATTCTCCGCCTCCTCTACGAAGGCCCTCGAATCTCCAGCGTCTACTGGCCAGATCCGTGGCTCGTGAGCAACAGCGGCGGCAGAAACACCTACAACAGCACCAGAGTCGCAAAGCTAGATCGATTGGGCCGATTCCACTCCTCAGATAACTTCACGTTGAAATCGTGCGATTACGGAAGAATCCTCCACCGGAGAGTCACCCTCGACCACGACGGTAACCTCCGTGTTTACACCCGCAGCGACGGAGAAACAGAGTGGTCGGTTTCCGGCCAGATCCAGCAAGAGCCTTGTTTCATTCACGGAATTTGCGGTCCGAATAGCATTTGCAGTTACGATACCAGATCTGGGAGAAAGTGTTCTTGTATTCCAGGGTTTACCTGGATCAGTAATCAAGATTGGACTCAAGGTTGCAAACCGAATTTCCAACGCTCTTGCAACAGAACAGAATCAGAGTATCGGATCCAGTTCATACCTCATGTGGATTTCTACGGATACGATCTCGGGTCCTATTACAATCACACCTATCAACAATGCGTGGATCTGTGTTTGGGATTGTGCGAGTGCATAGGGTTTCAGTACACGTTTGGGCTTGAAAATGGTTTGTTTTGGTGTTACCCCAAGACGCAGTTGCTGAACGGGCATCGTTCAGAGAGTTTCATAGGTTCGTTCTATGTTCCGTTGCCGAGAGGGACTGATAACAGCCTCAACGAACGGAACAGCTTGGTTTGTTCGAGAAATGTGGCGGCGGAGGAGCTGGAGAGAGCGTATGTGAAAGGCGAGGAAAATGGATCGGTGAAGTTCGTGCTTTGGTTTGCGATTGGATTGGGAGGATTTGAGCTCGTGTGCTTCTTTTTGGTGTGGTGTTTCTTGTTTAGGGATAGCAAGCGGTTCGGCGGAGATGAACAAGGGTATGTTCTTGCTGCTGCAACGGGGTTTCAGAGATTTGGTTACTCTGAGCTGAAAAAAGCCACAAAAGGTTTCAGCCAAGAGATTGGAAGAGGTGCTGGAGGAACTGTGTATAAGGGGGTGTTATCTGATGATAGAGTTGCAGCGATTAAGGTACTGCATGCTGCAAACCAAGGAGAGAGTGAGTTTCTTGCTGAAGTTGGATTCATTGGAAGGCTTAATCACATGAACTTAATTGGCATGTGGGGATATTGTGCTGAGGGCAAGCATAGGATTTTGGTGTATGAGTACATGGAGAATGGTACATTAGCTAAGAATCTCTCATCAAATGAACTTGATTGGAGTAAGAGGTATAACATTGCTCTTGGAACAGCAAGGGGTCTGGCTTATCTGCATGAAGAATGCTTGGAGTGGATTTTGCATTGTGATATAAAGCCCCAGAACATACTTCTTGACACTGATTACCAACCTAAGGTCGCGGATTTTGGCTTGTCTAAGCTGCTGCAGAGGGATGATCTGAACAATTCAAGCTTCTCAAGGATAAGAGGAACAAGAGGTTACATGGCACCAGAATGGGTTTTCAACTTGCCCATCACTTCCAAGGTGGATGTTTATAGCTACGGAATTGTTGTCTTGGAGATGATAACTGGAAAGAGCCCAATGACAAGTATCATCCAAATCACAGATGGAGCAGAAGCACATCACGAGAGGTTGGTAACATGGGTGAGGGAGAAGAAGAGGAATGGAGCAAAAGGGACATCTTGGGTGGAACAAGTCGTTGACCCTGCACTGGGAAAAAGTTATGACGTGAATAAAATGGAGATTTTGGCAGCGGTGGCTTTGGAATGTGTAGCGGAAGAGAAGGACATGAGGCCCAGCATGAGTCAAGTTTATCAGAGGCTCCATGAGTCTTGAACATGATTCTTGATGGTCATGGCTATCACTTTCCTGTTTGTCATCCTCTGTTACAGTTTCTGATATAATGTTTAATATTTTCAGCTTGGAAATGTTATTGCAATTTTGGAGGCAGCTAGCCTCTAAATAAACTAGCATGTAAATAGGATTTGATTGTATTGCACTCTTGTATATATGTATCAGCATTTGTAACAAAGAAATTACCATGTTACACAGAAAATTGCGTTTTATGTCACCAGAGCCCTACTTGGGATCTAAAATCTTAAGTTCATCAGGTGCTGCCATGAGTCATGAAGAGGAGCAGCTCACTGAAAACGAAGAGAAAGATAAAACAGAAAGGATGTTGACGGAATAGGGATGAGAAGGACTATTTCTCCCTATGATATTACTCCTAACGA
Organism: Acmispon strigosus; assembly: GCA_030819835.1. Classification (NCBI taxonomy): domain Eukaryota; kingdom Viridiplantae; phylum Streptophyta; class Magnoliopsida; order Fabales; family Fabaceae; genus Acmispon; species Acmispon strigosus. The sequence continues at coordinate 38,050,209 of JAUAMA010000007.1, forward strand.
CAGCTCCGTGTGCAGAAGTCTCCCATTACTAGAGTGTGAATATGACTGACATAATCCTTATAGATGAAAAAGCAGTCCCCATCTCTTAGAAGTTAGAACTAGTTTTTGATCCAGTTAGGTTTCGTCGAGTTCTAATATGATTTCGGATTCAATGCTAAATGGGTTTAACGTGGAACACCCTCAGATGTATATTAAGAAATTCTCAACGCTAACTTTTCAATTGAATTAGGTCTTATAAGTTCTAATACGCCAGCACGCTGCTGACGCAAAATGCTCCATCTGTTTCTTTTTTATGCGTTACAGTTTTGAAAAAAAATTATTCCTGTTTTTTATTACTTTTAAAATTTTAAAAGGACATTAATTTTTTAAAATTTTAAAAGGACATTAATTAAGTTTTGTCAATTATACCCGTACTATTTAGATTAATTAAGGAGTTAAATAATATTAGAATGTGTCTATAAATAGGGAACTCATAGTAAACATTACTAATCTTTCTAATAATAAATGAATCTTGATAAGATATTTGAAATAGCTAATTTTACCCTCTTTCTCAGTATTTTAACTCTATCGGTACTCTAGTTTCAGATCTTGTGGAAGGAACTTGCATTCCTTACAATATGTAAAAAGGAACAGAGGTAAAATAACTTGGATAAATAAATAAGAGCAACATGATCACAATTATGGTGATTTATGTGAATGTGCTGAAGCGTTGACAATAGGAAGTTACGCAAAAAATCTCATGCAGCTGCCAGAATTGAATTCAGGAGTTGGAAACATACAAATAGAAAAATGAATAATGGTTGAACATTTCACTTGATAAAAAAGGTGGCTCTCGCTGATTATATTTTGGTTGTTCTTTAATATAAATAAACATGCAATTGGACTAGGAATAGTAGTATAAAAACACTTGGTGAAGACATTATTTTTGGGAAGAGTTTTTAATTATTTAAAGCTACTTTTTCAAACATGCAATGGAACTTAGTTAATGCATGCATAGATAGAATTGAATGGATTAATCAAATGTAGAATAGAGGAAAAACCGGAAAAGTGACGTCCCGGGTCACTTTTACGTGGGGATACAGCTCGACCATGTTTGGTTGGTAGATTAAGGGCCCCTTTGTATATGATTAAAAAAAGAGTGGTCATGAGGTTTGAATCAAGAGGGAGAGCAATAGAGGTTCTTGTCAACAAGGTGCTTCAATGGGCATTGTGCTTCAATTATACATTAATTTAATTCTCAATTGAGTATTTAAGTAAATATTCCACTTTTTTATGTAAGAAGTTCAAAGCTGTATAAACAAAATTGCAATACCGTATTTGTTCACCGTTGGGTCAGGCTAACATTTGAATATAAGATTTATATCACTTGGAACTTTAATCTAAATGGTTGGACCGACAAACAAACTCTCTCTTAACGAGATTTGGCTAGTTAAGTGAGAACGAGGGAGAAAGCAAACCTACCTTTGAAGTAACCTTCTCGCTAAGCTAGAGTTCTCTCGTTTAGCAAGAATAAGGCGAATAGGGACCTTATTTAAGGTAGAAAAAGAACGTAACAAAGGGATCTTCAAATTCTTTCAATCCTTTTGACATTTTTGGGTCCTTTGCAACTAAAACACTGAGAAAATATGGGAGAAAGCTAGGAGCACTTGGAGAGGAAGCTTGGAGGCTGGATTCAACGACAAGACATCACACAGAGTCTTCAGTTACTTTTGTTTCATTACCATGTTTGTAAAGTTATTAATGGAAATGGATATATAATCTCTCATGTTGGGGTTAGATGTAGTTGATAAATTGTTATGTATTTGATTCAGTCTATATATAATCATGTTTCTTTGCAATGATTCAAAGGTTTTCTCTTATTTTTCATGCTATTTTTTAGATTGATCACCTAGGACAGTTTGACAAAATCCACTTGTGCGTGGAAGCTATAATATTTTGATTAATAAAGTTAATTATCTAATAAATCTAATTGTTAGGAGTAGAGTTAGGTTTGTTAGTCATTAGGACACCTAAGCTTCAATATTATGATCGTTCTTAATCATGTGATGAATCAATTTTTAGGAGTTATAGTTATGCACACATGTGAGAATGAATGATTTAGAGTTGAAGTATTGTTGATGAATATGTATTAGAACAATAACTTCATATCCTAAAATTGAACCTGGGAAACTTGAGTGTTTTAGGAGAAAGGATACCTTGGAGAGCATAATCAGATAGCTGGAAGTCGAGTACTTCCTCTTCAGTAAGGGATCATCAACTATTAAACCATAATTGTCATCCAATGTAGTGTCAGTAGGATCATCATCAAGAAACAAGAGAAACTGCTTTAGTTGAAACTTGTGTCTTTGGTGGTATTTGTCGTCATAATCGTAACAAAGGTCCAATGGACGTCTTTCTTGCATATGTGAGGATGTGAGTCTCTTGATAAGAAGCTGATTTGAAGGTGTAGAGGAGTGATAGGGATGAGTAAGGATTGGGGTTGAGGGTTAGGCACGTGGAGGTGGGGGTGTATGTAGGGGTTTGGGTTGAGGGGGTTTATGTATGTTGTTGAGGCGATGTATAGGAGAAATTGTCTGTTAACTTTGGGAAATATTTCTCTTTATCTGAGGTGTCGTTGGGGTTTGGTGTGGTGTATTGAGTTGGGGTTGGATCCTCATTTGTTCATGCCACAATGGATAACTTGTAGGACTGATTTTGAGTGTGATGAAATAGCCCACATTGAGAGACAAAAAAGACATGATTTTTGTAAGTGCTCACAAATGCTCTGATACCAAGAAGAAAAACAGAGTTGGGGAAGAAGAGAATATAACATGAACACTTTTTTCTTATTTTGTCTGATACATCCTAAGGCTGCTACAAGCAGAACTAATAGTCTAATATATTAAACCTAGACACACACTATAGAATTCTATGAAAGGAAGGGAATAAGTCCTAATAATTGATATTGATACAACATTAATATGATGAACCTAGACACATAAATTATGCAACGGTAAAGAAGCTATCTTTGTGAAGGAAATCAAGGAGTAAACCTCCACTTTGGTCCCTGAAAGTGTTCACTTATGTCAGGTTTGTCTCTATACTTTTTTGACCCACCATGTTAGTCCCTAAAAGATTAGACATCAGTCAATATGGTCCCTGAAAGATTTTTCCGCCAGGAATGAAAGTGTAAATTAGTTCTTGAAAGTGTAAACTGTCGGTCAAGTTAGTCCTCTGTTATTAAAATTCTGAATTTTACAAAGAGAATTCAAGGACTAACTTGACCGACGATTTATACTTTCATGGGCTAATTTGACTAATTTACACTTTCATTGACCATATTGACCGGTATTTAATCTTTCACAAACTAACATGGTCGGTCAAAAAAGTATAAGGACGAACCTATATAAGTGAACACTTTGAAGGACCAAAACATATTTTTATTCTTGGAATGAAATCTTGGTTTTCATAATTGTGATGTGCTAATTTATAAATTCTGCTCCCTTTAATTTTCTGCATTGAAGCCTGCTTTACAGTTTTCTTTATCAGTAACATGATTCCTACAATTTATGTCTAGGAGGAGCTAGATATATTTAATAAATAGAACCCAAAAGGAATTGGACTAAATATAGTCAATAAGCCACAGGCATATTTTGACCCCAAGAAAAGCTACTTGGGCTTATTATGCGACCTAATGGGCCTAATGGGTGCAGGGGTGGAATTGCGGATTCTATTAAATATTAATGTCATCCATGAGAGGACTGGCAATAATAATATGCTTCAGACCTTTGAATGAAAGGCGTCAACCCCGGAGGCCCGGATATAATAAAAAAAAAAACCTTTCAATGAACATTGTTCAGTTGACCAAAAAAAAAAGTTTAGGGTTAACAGTGTATTTGTTCCTTGTGCCTACGTTTGGACCCTATCAGAAAAAGATGCAGCGAAAGTCTCTCCAAGCGCTCGTATATGTGGCTTTATCCTCGTCATTTTTAGTTAAATCTAATTTACAAATATATAATTCAAAATATTTTTTTTCAAAAATAAAAAATACAAAAGAAATCATTAATCAGGTAGATTTTATTAAAAAAAAATATAAATTCATCTTCATCTTCATGAATCTTCTTGGTCCCGCTTGAGTGTTCTTCATCCTTTCTCACTCAAACCCACAAAATCAACCTCCAAACCCTAATTAAATCTCTCAAAACCCCCAACCTGAAAAGCATTAACAAACCTACACAGTTCAGCACTAGAACCTCGCGATCCTTTTCCTTTCGTTGCTAAGCACCTTCCACCGTTAACTAGGGTTTTGTTTTGGGGAAGAAGGTGAATTGATGATGTGGAATATAAAAAATAAACTTAAGTATAAAAAAATATGACTGGAATGATGACTGTGATAATTAGATGACTAATCAGTTTAAAATTGAGATTTGTCCTTAATTTGATTAAAAAACATTTGTTAGGGATAAAATTTTGTAAATTATTTTTTCAGGAACCCAATTTGATTCCCTTTCAAATGTTAGAGACCCCGAACATATTTAAGCCTTATTTTAATTATTAATTTATTATCAACATTATTTAAATTTTAATAGAAAATGACATGGATAATGTCACGTATGCACTTGCCTGTCACTCGGCATCTTTACCGGAGCTCCGACCTCAGACAGAGATTAAACACGTCCAATCAAATGGACTTATTGCTATATATTTTTCCAGCAAGGACCAAACACAAACATGCATATAAATACTGAGACCAAATAGACGAGAACACAATTATATTGCTCAGACACAAGAACTCTGTTCAAATGTTGATACAAGTGCACCCTTATTTTACATGATAGTCATAAGCACACAACTGAAACTGAAATTGAAATTGAAAGAAGGGAATGGCATAAACAACGAGTCAAACTACGATAGTAGGGTGCGCAATTAACACCATCACCACATCTAACAGTAGATAAGTTAGACATAACCCTTGCTTTTCAAACACTCCACCGCATCCTTGATGATTTGTTCGGCAGGTGTGAAGTTTAGACCTAAATCAATCAGCTTCTTCGATGCATTCTTTGCTCTCAACAACTCTGGTTGGGACTCCTTTGTCACCCTGTAAGGAAAGGAAAAATGAATAATATTTTTTTACTAGTTCTAAATTACTTATTAATTTACGACATTAATTGGCAGACACATAAATAGCGACAGACACTTAACACCTGTAGTTTGTGGCGGTTAAAAACTGCCACAAAGTGCAGAGTTTTTATAAAGTTTGCAATTTGTGACAGTTTTTGACCCCACAAACTATAAGTGTTGTATGTTTGCCACAATTTGTATGTTTACCAATATTTTTTATTAATTTATTAAAAAGTATTAGTTGTGTGTTTTGATTCACGTTTAGAAATGTCAAATATGGATCCAGCAATTCAAAAACAATTATTTCTTGCGTTTACAAACGTGGATCCAGCCAATTTTCCAAACATGCACGTGATCAATTGTTGTTGATCAATTGTTTAGTAGAATACTCACCTAACCACATTATATTCAGGGTATAAATCAGCAACTATTGCCACAAAATCACTGTAGTGACGAATAGCTTCCACACACAAGTGTCTTCCAGCTGCGTTTTTTTTCTCAAATGCCAAAATATGTGCCAAGGCTATGTCTTTAAAGTGAGCCATTCCCATAAAGAAGTCTTCGTACGTCTCTTTATCACCTGTAACAAGGTCCAAACCAAACAAATGAGAAAGTATGTGAAGGAAGGTATCATAGAGAGAGAATAAAAAAACAAATTGAGAAAAAAAAAACACGCTTATATACACTTTGTTTCCAATAATTTTGTGGATGCGTAACTTTGGTTGTACACGTAGTTTCAATTGCTCAATTAAGTAGTTATATTTGCAAAATTTTACAATTTTAGTCCAAATGTTTATTAATTACTCAAAAACTATAAAAAATAACATATAACACAACTTTTAATATGTAAAGTAACATAAGCTGTGTTAACTTCTCATACACGTAATTTTTTTAATCAACATCAACTATTTTTTTGTTAGTTAATGAATGAAAAATCAACATTTAGACGAACATTATTCAATTTTGATGATTGAAAGACTTAAATTGAGCAATTAAAATAATAGGGACCAAAACCACATATTTTTGAAACTATAGGAAATAAAAGTGTAATTAAATAAAAAAATATTAACAATAATATTTGCAACTAAATATTTGTTTTAGGTTATGAATATATTTGATATATTTTTTATGACAAAAAAGTATAGGTGAGTTTGGTTTCGATTACCACGATAGAATAGCGGAACTTGGCTAAAGTATTTGAGAGGGAAAAATATTAAAGATTTTTTTTTTAATAAAACTGACCTTTTATCAAAACCCTCTTGAAAAGTGATCATTTTGCAGCATTTTATCCAAAACCGAACACCCTTTAAACCTTTACATAACAATAAAAACAACAATGATGCCAGTACCACTAATCAATGCATACATATTATTAGACACCATTTTTTACTCTTATTAGGCCTTATAATTTGGGACGGAGGGAGTGTAACTTAGTGGGTTTGTTTTCTTAATTTCCATACTACTAGTTCTATTAGTTTTTTTTTAAAATAATATGGGAGGGTCAAGGCCATCCCCTGTCTCTTAGATAATTCACCACTGCCACCATGAGTCAGAATATGCCTCCTAAACCATATATCGTTTACACTTATTTACAAATTGCTCACCAACATAATCTCACATTTATAGGGGAGATTAAACATTATCTCTCAAGGAAATTAAAAAAAAATAAAAAACACTAGAGGTGCTAATGCTTTAGCCCATTGACCATGATCATCTTTTTCTTTGTTTTAGTCGAGAAAACACATTTTTTTTAGTAAATTAGAAAACATTTAAGTACCTTTTGCAGGAATTGATCCCTAAACATTCTTCGTTCCAACTCACATGTCTCAAACTCTTATCACCTGAGCTATCTCTCAACGACAAGAAAACATATTCGTGATTACCTTTGAGAACGCCAGCAAGTACAGCCATGCTGGAATTGATTCTTGGGGAAATAAGAGAGCCCAAGGCAGTGCCAGGATTTATCATGACCACATCGAAGCCCGTTTCCTTAGCAAAATCCCATCCTGCTTTTTCAGCTAGTGTCTTCGCAATGGGATAGTATAACTGGCATGGCCCAAAATAATAATAATAATCAAATCAAATCATGCTTCAAATCAACTAGACCCACCAACTTTGTCCAATAATATAAAAGTATAACCACCAACAACAAAACAATATGACCCACCTAAATTAAAATGGACGGTTCAAAACAATTTTCTTCCAAGAATGATGTAGGATAACTTCAATTTCAGTATGTGACTAATAGCCTCTCCACGTGTTATAAAGTTTAAAACTTTTACATTTCAAAAAGTATAACAAAAAAAAATAATGAAAATTTAGGTATTTATTTTAGGGAAATGGAAGTGCAATAATTCAGTTGTTGAATAAGACCGGCACGGTAAAGATTGATTGATGTAGTTTTAAGATCTCCTTTCAAGTTAAAAAAAAAATCTCCTTTCATCATGCTACTTTATAAGATATTGAGAGGGATAAATTTACACTTGTCTTACACTACTAATATTACATTATTCAATAACTTTTTGGTATACAATTTGATGTTAAAATTCACAGTTTGATTGAAAGTTAGTGTCAATAGGTCATATCTATAAAAGTTAACATTAATTTAAAATGGTTTAGTATGTCACTAAGATATATCAAGATTAAAGTTATATAGACATCTTAATATATATGCAAATAAAATTTATTTAATTACAAAATTATAGCTTTTGAATTTTACAAAATTTGGCACAATTAATCATTGGACAAGGTAAAAACCGCACACATAAAACAATACCTAAGTTTTGTCCTCTTAGAAAAAACTTAAGTTATATATTTTTTGTATTGTTGACCAATAAAAAACTCAGGTACTCATTAACTTAATTGTGGTAATTTCCTGAAGTATTCTTTTTAAGTTCTCGTGTTATATATATTCTGGTTGGACAATAGTAAAAACTGCACACATAAAATTACACTTAGGATAAACTTAAGTAATGTGTTTTTTGTATTGTTCGTGTTGTTAACCAATAAAAAACTTAGCTACCTACTAATTTAATTGTAATAATTTTTGAACTACTCCTTTTAAGCTCGCGTATCATACTTTGATCGGACTACACTAAAACTGCACACGTAAAATTGTACCTTAGGAGGACCAAACTCAACTACTTACTAACTTAATTCTGATAATTTCGTAAACTATCATTTTTAAGTCTGAGTGTCATAATTGGTCAAAATAAAAACTGCACATAAAAATGTATTTATGTTTTGTCCTTCCTTTTATTAATGGTTTCTCTAACGAAAATATAATTACTATTGAGAATTATTCTTTAAAAAAATTGTGATATTATGTTTGTATTGAAAACAAACAGAGAAAGACAAAGAAAACAGTTAAAAAGACAAATAACTTGAGTCCACTTTAATATCATCCAATTTGTTTGGGTACAGTGGGTTTGGATTCACGTTTGGAGAGACCTAACGTGAATCAAACAATTTAAAATCAACTATTTTTTATTTCTGCAAACGTAAATCCAGCCAAAACGTCAATCTAAACACCCTTTTTCCAAACATGCAATGAGAATATATGAGGAGCAGGATTTTTCAATATTAAAAAAAATAATGAAAACTCACCTTCTTCTCCTTGCAGTATTCGAGATCCGTCCAACACTCCTCTCCCTTGATCTTATCAGCTGGCCAATTTGGACTCGGCGTGATGGCAGAGATAGATGACGTCGCCACCACCCGCTCTGCCCCTGCTTCCTTCGCCGCCTTCAGAACATTCACTGTCCCTTTAATCGCCGGTTCCAATATTTGTTTCTGCACAAACACCTTATTTTACTTTTTGTGTCTCCTTTCTTATCACATTACATTATATATCACCTTCATTATTTTTTTTTCTTTTCGTTTATCTCTGTGGATGTGGATGTCTACCACTAATGATGTGGTCTATGCAAGTAACTTTTTTTAAATTGTAGTAGTATATTATTTATAGTTTTTTTTGGTTAAGTGAAAAATAGTTTTTAACCTCGGGATCTGTGACTTGGCCAATGATATTAGGACATGCAAGGTGTATGACGCCGTTACAACCCTTCACGGTGGCGGCGATGGAGTTGGTGTCAAGCAGGTCCATCTCGAAGAGGCGGAGACGACTCTTAGCTCCTTCCATTGCCTCCAGGTGTTTGGTCTCCTCTTCATCCTCTGCATATGTTACAACAATCTCCACAAAGTTAGTTAATCATCTTCGTTGCTCTAAATTATGCTATTTATATATCTTCTAGCTAGTGAGTAATTTTTATAAAATATATAAACCACCATCATGCATCGATGTCTGTTATGAAAAATTCACACATTCACCCTTTCCATTTCAACTGCTTACAAGGGAGTGAGAACTTGCATCCCACTTAAATGGGACAAAAAGAAGAGGAAAGAAAAAGTTAATTAAGGCGTTTAATTGAGTCTAACTGAGATCTTGAACGGTGGCGTGGACGGTGTAGCCACGGTCGAGGAGGAGCTGAACCACCCAAGACCCAATGGCGCCGCTGGCTCCGGTGACACAAACCACCTTCGACATGAGTTACCGTAGTGAGTTCGGTGATCACCGTACTATTTTAGGCTAGTCAAGGTGTGAATGGCGAAGGGTTGTGCTCAAAGTCCTGGTATATAAAGAGATTGACGAAGGATGGGTAAAGAACTCAATAAACTTTCATTCACATAAAAAATGTGAGAAAGAGGAATGAGAGATATAATAAGTGATATAAAATTTATTTAAATCATCTAAGATAAATAATAGATAAAATTTATCTACACATTATGTTTTTTTTTTTGTTACAAATAGACTACTATTTATTTTTGAATTATCTCATTATCAACAGTTATGAGACTAAATTTTTTAAGACTCAAAAATAATTATATTAAGTAAGTTTTTTTTAACAAATTATTTATACTCTCGCTTTCAACTACTATTAACTATACTTAGTACTATTTATTAAAACCTAAACTTTTCTTCAAAAGATGAATTGGAAGGGAAAAAATATTTTCCCAATAAAATATAGACCATACCCGTGTGTTCGTGTCCGAGCCTCCGAGGAGGAAGGTCTTCAGTGCTTGACACAAAAGTGATTGTCATTGTCAAATGATCACGAGGTTAGTGAAAGGAAATAAATAAAATATCACGAGACTGCTTTCAAGAGCCAAAAACAACGTGTAACCAGTGTCGTTTTAGGGCATTGCACTGTATTTTTCGTGACACGCCAACAAACGTACATTGGACCCATAATAACACTAATGTTTTCAAATTTAAAGAATGCTTAATGACAATTTTAGTTCTTATTTTTCACATTTGTGCGATTTGAGTCCCTGATATTTAAAACGCTTGATTAAAGTTCTGGAAAAAAAATTGTGCGATTTTATTCACACTATTAGTTTGCCATCTAATTGCTAACGGCAGTTGATATTTTCACCCCCTCGTGTTGTGGTGGTGGCCTGTGGGTTGAGGGGCGAGAGAGATGTTAGGTCAATTCGGGGAGAGGGAGCAGAGGAAGTGTTTTTTTCAGAAGGGATTTTGAGGTTGAAGGTCGAAGGAGATAAGGGGGAGAAGCAGTGCGGCGGCGGCTTGAGGAAGGAAGAGGTCGAAGGTTTAGTGGTGAAGGGGGGCGGCACAGGTGGAGTTTTGGAGAGGGAGTGCGGCGCTGGTGAATTGAGGGAGAGAGAATAATCTAGTTTTTCTTAGGTACAGTTGGGTTTTCTGGAAATGAATTGATGATTTTTTTTGGAGGAAGATGAATCGAAGAAGATGGGGATAAAGAAGGGTGACGAATTGATGAAGTGATGATGATGTTTTGGAAGATGAAGATGATGAATTGATCTGAAGATGATGAAGACGATTTCAATTTCCCCCAAATCTTCCCATGTGTCAGTCACATGTCCTGTTTTTTTTATTCTAGTGATAAAATAAATAAATTAAATGTAGGTGGTGCAGATAGTAAAAGGAGGGGGTGAAAATAGCAACTGCCGTTAGCAATTGGATGGCAAGCTAACGACGTGACCAAAATTGCACAAAAAAAAATTCCAGGACTTGAATCGAGCGTTTTGAACATCAGGGACTCAAATCGCACAAACGCGAAAGATAAGGGACTAAAATTGCTATTAAGCCTTTAATAATATTTATTTATTGTATTTAGGCTTAAAAGCAGTTTTTGTCCTTGACGTTTCACACCTTTGCAAAAAGTACTCCTTAAGTATTTTTAACACGGTTTGTACCCTCTTTCAATTTTAGAAGAGCAGTGTTTGCCCTTCCGCCAGTCTTCTGTTAAAATCTGGACGGAAGGGACCCACTTGGAGTTTTTGTAATGACATGGACCAGCACACGTGGAAATTAGGTGAAATTTTAAATTTTTTTATCTCTGGAATTAAAAAACAGGACACGTGACTGGCACATGGGAAGATTTGGGGGAAATTGAAATCCCCAAATTCCCGTAACCCTAAGAAAAAGAAGAAGAAATTGAAAAAAAAAAAAAAGAAAGGAGAAGGGAAGAAGAAGAAGAAGAACGACTCGAGGGGAGAGAGACGAAGAACAAGAATGGCTATGGCTGGAGAAAGCATGCTTTCATCAGGGAGCTCTGTCACCAATGGGTCTGTTCGAAGAAGAAAGTATGTTTCCTGCTACTGTGGAGTTAAAGCCCCGGTGGTGACCACTTGAACGAACGAAAATGACAATATTGGAAGGCGGTTTATGGGTGTGGAGGGTTTAAGGTAATTTCTTAATCTTGGATACCTATCGCAAGTTCTGCTGAAATTTCTGTCACCAGTGGGTCTGCTGAAATTTTATGTACAATTTTCATTTTCCCAGGAACAGAACAAAAGGATATGTGAATTTTTTGCGTGGTATGATGAAGTTGAAGGCAGCCCACGTGACAAGAAGGTCATTGCACGCTTACTCCGTAAAATTGAAGGGATGAAGAAGAAGCAAACTGTGTTGATCAAGTTGTGTGTAGCTAGGTGGTCATTAGTTGCCTTTGTTCTGCTCGTGTTATGTGTAATCCTGACAATAAAATGATGAAGTAGAATTAGGTGTAAGGTTAGGAGGCCAATGTTATTGAAGGGGAAAATGATGGAAGGAGGAAGGAGTAGATGATGGAAGGTCCATGTCATTAAAAAACTCCACGTGGGTCCCTTCCGTCCAAATTTTAACAGAAGTCTGACGGAAAGGCAAACGCTGCTCTTCTGAAATTCAAAGAGGGTACAAACTGTGTCAAAAATACTTGAGGGGTACTTTTTGCAAAAGCGTGAAACATCAGGGACCACAACTGCTTTTAAGCCTTGTATTTATTTTAGTGATGGGTTTGAGCATATAGAAGAACCCGCCGTCTCCATCAAACTCGCACTCCATCGGGTTTCATCGTGTCTAAGGATGAGTTCGAGTTAAAAGTTTTACTCGGTCAATATTTATGGTCGGACGCGAGACAAGTGTTGATAATTCAAGTGTGGAGTTGAGTCCCACATTGGTTAAATATAGGTGATGTGAATACTTTATAAGAGATGTGGCCCATAAACTCAACACCTTAAGGTTTTGGGTTAAGATGTGGTGTCCAAATCTCTTGGTTGTCTTCGATGTTGGCCCATTGGTGCATGGTCTCATGCTTTGGGCTTCCATGGTCTCCCCAACAACTAGTATCAGAGTTGATGGTGTAGCCATGGTTCGGCTCCTTGTGTCGAAAGTCTTCCTAGTTGTGTGGCTAGGCAGCGTGTCCCATTGACGTGGTGAAGCGAATGACGGTGCAAATGTGGATAGCTTCTGCTGAGGGGGAGCATGGAAATGTGGTGGTGAATCGCACTTGAGGGGAGAATGTTGAGAATTTAAGTGTGGAGTTGGAGTCCCACATTGGTTAAATATGAGAGAGGTGAAAGCTTTATAAGAGATGTGACCCATAAACTCAACACCTTAAGGTTTTGGGTTAAGATTTCGTGTCCAAATCTCTTAGCGGTCTTCGTTGTTGACCCATTGGTGCATGGTCTTATGCTTTGGGCTCCCCCTATCTCCCCAACAACAAGCACAAGTAGACAATTTCAAAAACCCTTACCCACTAACTTCAAAACATGACTTTGTTGGAACTGTGTAAGGAGGATTACAATTTCCGACATGAACATCACAAGTAGACAATTTCATGTAATTGTAGTTTCAAACCTTCACCAATCCGATAATACGCTTTTCTCTTGTAATGGTCGGACAAGAGAACTTTGCGCTTTTCTCTTGGGCGTTGCAACCAGGGCCTCTACAGGTACCCCTTGGCCTTTCTTCCCCGGTAACACGCAATCTTTGAGGTGGAGCGATGGAGGCTACAACGACTTCAGACGCGGCGGTGGTGTTGTGTGCCTTAGGAAGATGACAGCATGTCGGACGAGGTAGGCTTGTTTCTGATCGATTGCAAGCAGAGGTTGGCTGAGATGGTCTTGGGTTCGGGACGATGTGAACTTCCGGTGGCAGATGGAGGTTCAATGGGTCGTCTGAAGATTCAGGGGTCAACGTTGGTGGCTGACTGTCGTGCTCTCCTCTAGCTTTCTTGCACCTTGGGTCGGTCTTTCTCGTTCTCTTGCGCTTCTCTCAGGTCTATGGCACTTTATTGGGTTTTTACCATTGGGTCTTTTAGTTTGCTCGGCTGGGCCATGTCTCTGTTTTGCAAGTGTCGTGTGGTTTGATAGGATCCCGTAGAGGTTGATCCAACCGTAGTGTTTTCGATTTCAAATAGGGTCTTTCTCGATGGTGTAGATGTTAGGGGTTTGGGTTTGGCATTTAAGCACGCTTGCGTGCTTGTGGAGGGTTTTTTTAGAGGTTTTTAGAAGGTTTGTTGCTGTAGTGGTTGTGGCTTGTTGCTGGTTAGGTTACTGTACCCGTATTAAGAGGAGTTGTTTCTGAATACTATATATATATATTCCTGATCTTTAAAAAGGAAAAAAAACTTACTTTCACTTGAGTCTAAAACAAACAGGCTTTATATTTAGTATGGAACAACTTTATTCTTTTACGAATAAATTTTGGTACTCAAAAGTTTTAGAGCATTTTCTTTCAAGAATTTATTTTGATTCAATCGTAGAATGTTTAATTTCCAAACGTGCTAATAATGCCTGTTGAAGCCAATGAAAATATTCGGATTAATGAATGTTGGAAGATAGTTGGATTTGAGTTTTTTTTTTATCTTTTATAAATAAATATACAAATGTCTTTTTATTTTATGTTTTTAATTTACAAAATGAATAGAAACTTTTGAGCCACATTTAATATCTATATATCTTTACACAATTTTTTTTAAAAATAAAATAAATGTAATATGTGATAGTTATTTATTAAAATAGACAATTTATATTTTCATAAAACAATAATACCATTCTGAAACTATTTTGCCCCATGAAAAATCTATAGTTTAGATGTCGACACAAAAAAAAAAAAAAAGACAAAAATCATAAAGTGACACTCTGACATGAAAAAAGTGGTATGTGTCACCAAAGGACAAGAAGGAATCAATAATTTTAACAAGGGAGTTACTGAGTGCTGCCACGTTTCATTTTAGACTGCAGAAGAATGATTCTTTTTGGAAGTATTGTGATGTTGCCATTGGATTTTAAGAAAGTAACAATAAAACATCAAAATTACTATGAAAACAATACGTTAAAAAAACATAATACGTTTAAAAATTTATTCCAATGAGCTGTTTTCTTTTAATACATAAATGAAATTCCTTTCAAAATACATTTGTTGGTAATCTTTTTAGTGGCGTGAATCTTACATTTAAAAATAATCGTATTCACTTGAGACCAAATTTTAATTTTTTTTTATCCAAAAGGGGTTGTAATACATGTAATGTAAATATACCGTTAGAGCTCAAGCGTGTCACTGTTAATACGGGCATACGGGTCAGCCCGGCCCGTCATGGGTTGGATCAGAGCAACTCGTCTATAAACGAGACAGAAAAATATGAACTCAACTCGGCTCGCAGGCTGGCTCGCGAGTTGGTAAGTTGACCCGTTTTGACAGTAGAAAAATAAAAAATCTAAAAAAAGGGAAATTCAATTAAAAAATGTTGAAAAAGTAATAAAAATTCATTTTAAAAAATACTAACACATGCATTTTGCTAAACCTACTAATTCAAGATCATAACAATGTTGCACCATACACTTTATGTATGTCTAAATCCAAGTCATTCACATCCAACATAGTTGAATTTCAATACAAACACAACCGGTCCAAATCTAACATAGTTTAACAAAATAACAAATCAACATCCAACATTGTTTAATATCAATACAAACACAATTACACAATCACTCCAAATGTAACATAGTTTAATAACAATATGAACAAAATAAGTTTTTAACAACCATTCAAGTTTTAAACAAATAAGCATGTCAATGTACTCATTGTCCAATGGTTTGAACATTAGAATCAAGAACTATCAGTGGCAGGTCTTCAAAAAGAACTTCCTCCTCCTCTTTCTTATCTTCATGATCTTCATCTACAATCACAAAAGTTATGATTAATAACAACTAACAGTAATAATTTTACAAAGCTTGGAATCTTGGATAAAGTAAAAGAATTTAATTTGCCGTATTTATCAAATGAAAAGCCCTTTAACCAATTGCGAGTTAAAATGATCACTTGAACATTGTCAGGAAGAAGGGAAGAACGGTATTTGTTAAGAATATGAGAACCAATGCTAAAAGCCGACTCACTAGCAACTGTGGTTATTGGAATGCTCAACAACTCACATGCCCATTCTACCAAGGTTTGGATAACAATCAATGCGATCCCTCCAATAGGCCAACAAATCTATTTTAGGATTAAACTTTGGATCAAGGTTTGGCTCATTTAAATAAGCTTCCAACTCGGATCTTTCCATGCCATCATTTTAATTCAAATGATCGATATATTCCTAAGACATGAGAAGAAAATTAAAACAAAGTAACTAATAGGAATATATAAATACTAATGACAAAAAGTAAACATATATAAAATGTGTATTGTGTAACTTACATATATATGATCATAATCAACAATCATTATGTTGGCATTTTGTTGACTTTGAGGATTAACATGAGAACTTGATGCGGCCAATTCATTAGACTATGTCTTCACATAATCATCATATAGCTTGAACATCTTCACTTTAATATTAAGAATCTTCATTTCACAAGTAGAAGGATCAAGCTTTGAATAGTAAAATCGAACGCCATCAAGTTTCATCATTGGATAAAAAATTGTAGCAATTGAAAGAATGACACTATAATCACTCCAATATTTGGAAAGCTTTTTCGCCATCTCTGTCGCCATACTTTTAATTACCGGATCATCAATCTTGGAATTTTCAATCAACAAACATTCAATTCTCCACACATGTGTGAAATATAGATTAGAAGTTGGGTAAGATGATCCAGATATCAAGTTAGTTATGCAATAAAATGGCCTCAAGAACTCACATTTTCTCCGCCCTATTCCACTCCTCATTTGATGGGCAATGCTTGTACTTTGTATCACGAATTTTAAAATTACCAAAAGCACGGCGATACTAAGAGCACTTTCAAGCATAAGAAAAGCAGAATCCCACCTAGTAGGTACATCCAATCTCAGTCCCACCTTGGTATCAATACCTCTCACTTGAAGAATGCATTCCTTAAATAATAAATTTCTTGCATCTGATCCTCTCACATATTTCACCCTCTCTCTAATCTTATCCAAAGCATCATGAGCCACCTTTGACCCATCTTTAACTATAAGATTCAAAATATGGGCACAACACCTCACATCGAAAAGTTCGCCATCACACAACAAGCTATTTTGCAATTTAAATTGGTCAACCAAAAGTTTTTGCATATAATCATTGGCTATAGCATTGTCTAAAGTGGTGGAACTTTTTTTTTTATCTATACCCCAATCAGTCAAGCATTCAAACACTTTATTTGCGAAATCTTGACTAGTGTGCGAAGGAAGCATTCTACAGAAGGCAAGAATCCTGCTATTCAGAGAGAAATTACTATCCACAAAGTGTGCAGTCAAACAAAGATATCCCTCTTGAGTACAAGAGGTCAAACAATCAGATGTCAAACAAATTCGATTTTGACACTTTTGCATTGCAGTCTTCAATCTCTCCTTTTGTTCAAGGTGAAATTTCCACATATCAGATAGAGCTGTATTCCTACTCACATGTACTACATCCGGATTTAACAATGAGTGCAATTCCCTAATCCATTTATATTCAACAAAATTAAATGGAAGACCATGCTCAACTATAGCCATAAATATTACCTCACGAACACGCTTTTGGTTAAGTACCCTACTCCTCAACTTCCTCGCCACATCAATGATCATTTTAGCCACATCTTGCTGTTTGGGCATCTTCTTGCATCTTGTTATATGACGCCTCATAGTTGAAGTCCCTATGTTAGTACCACCAACCACACACTCTTGCCCACACGCATTGCATTTAGGCTTTTCCTTGCCATCTTTAACACCTATTCTAGTAAAATGCTTCCAGACTTTAGACGTGCATTTCTTAGCCTTCTTTCCTGCTCTGTTATCATCCTCATTCACAGTTTGGCTTGGATCTTCCTCCAAAATTTCAAGGTCATCATCACTTTCATCACTACTGTGATTAATACTTTGGTTTGTGGTTTGTGACTCCATACTGCTAACAAAAAATGTAACATAACAGAAAATTAATGCTTAGGATGTTTAAGCAATAAGCAATTAATTTCTTAATACGAGAAACCAACCAAGAGATGGAAAAGAAACGGGAAGACGTGACAGAATCAGGTGGTGAAGTGGAGCCTCGGTCGGACTCTGAGTAGCGGAACTGGCGGTGGCGGCGTTAGTGATGGCGATGGAGCTAGCAGGTGGGGGAGAGGGAAGAAAAGGCGTGGCGACGGTGGTGAAGAGATGAAGAACGAACGAACGCCCAATGGTGATGGCAACATCGATGAAGAGATGGTGCGGCTAAGAACGACGGCGGCTGCCTTCCAGAGTATAAATCAGCCCGCGGCGGCGATGGCCTTCGTGGTTTGTGGCTCTTTGCAGTCTGCAAAATGCAAAACCCTACCCAAGATGCAAGAATCACTCTCTTTGGCTCTTTGCAGACTCACTGCAGTCCTTCACTGTCTTCACGTGGCCCAACCCAAGATATAAGAAAATCAGTCAATTTTTTTTATTATTACCTAACCCGCGGGTTAAACGGACCGGGTTGCTCTAGCTCGCATTCTTACCGAGCTATGATTTAATCAACTCAACCCACCCTCGAGTCGGGTTGGGTCGGGCCAGCCCGCGGACCAGAACCCAAATTGGCCTCTCTAGGTGTTAAGGAGTTAAATTAGTTAGAGGTTGTTAGAGTTTCCTAACTGTGACGGAGCTTGTAGTTTCATTATGTTAGAGTAGTTTAGCAAGATAGGTTGATTTATTCTCTTGTATAAATACCTCTTCTTTCAATGAAAAAATCACTGCATTTTCACTTCTTGATTTAGCACCGATTTTGCAATCGGTGGAATCGTTTCTTCTTTCTGTTTCGTCTTCTTCCCGAACCAGTCTCTCCCACAATGGAGGACGTAACAAATCTCTTCTATCTTCATCATTCTGATGGTCCTGGCTTGGTACTGGTTTCTCAGCCGTTAACAGAGTTCAACTACAACACTTGAAGCCGTGCAATGCTTGTAGCATTTTCTATCAAGAATAAGATCCCATTCATCGATGGATCGTTGCCATGTCCTGCGAATGATCATGCGAGTTACAATTCCTAGATTCATAGCAACAATGTTGTGATTTCTTGGCTTTTCAATGCTATTCCCGAAGTAATCATCGACAGCATTATGTACTCCAGTTCAGTAGCAGAGATATGGTAGGATCTCAAGGATCATTTTGCACAGAAGAATGACCCGCGTGTTTTCCAGCTACAACGCGAATTGACGAGTCTTTCTCAGGGATATGACTCAGTAAGCGTCTATTACACCAAACTCAAAGCAATTTGGGAAGAATTGGTTACATAAAAGCCTGTAGTCAATTGTGTGTGTGGAGCGATTCAAGCCTGTCCTTTCATGATTCTTTCTCTCAAATCGGGGTCAATTACTGCTTATGGATCCCATTCCAACTATAAACAATGTTTTTTCTCTTGTGATTCAAGAGGAAAAGACGAGGGAAGTGAGCTTTGGGACTGCATTTCATGATAATTCATCTCTTGCTTTTGTTGTTCCTGCAAGTGCATCAGGCACATCACAATCTTCATCTGAGTCAGGCGCGAAGAGCAAGAACTCCAAGAAGGAGCGACCGATTTCTTCACATTGTTGTACTCCAAACCACACAGCTGCTACGTGCTTCAAGCTTCATGGCTATCCACCAAGGATGAAGCTAAAATCAAAGAGTTCATCACATGATAGTTGGTGGATGTGACACCCATTTTTAAGAATGAACGAGACATCATTAAAGTGAACGAATGCGAAATTAATATGTTAAACGTTTTCAATGCATAAGAAAAGGCGAGTAATTTTTTTTTGCCAAATCTTAACTTTCTCTTTAAACATAATATAATAATGATGAATAAATATAAGTTATGCAAAAGCGTACATAATACCCATATTCAAAAGAGGGTAAAACCCTAAACTCGGGCATAAAATATGTATAGACTAGAAAGAAAAACTTTTATGTCAAAAATGGAAATACACCAAAAAGAATTTATCTCTCACCAAGACTTTGTAACCGGTATACTTCCCATAGTCCACACGTAGGAAGACCACAATGTTTTTATCTTAGTTAGCCTAAAGCATACTCTCTCTAATCACAAGATACGTTCTATCTTAGTCTATTAAAACAAACTTAACTTCTAATAAGACTAACTATCCTCCTTAGAATCCACATTCTCAAGATTTATATTTATTAATTATTGATTAAGAAATTCCATTTTTATAAAGAAGTCCTTAAGCTTTTCAACTTTCAAAATAGTCCTTATATTTTCTTAAAATCCCATTTGAGTCCTCCAACATTATGACTTCTAACTTTATTCCTCAATCTTTTCCAAAACTTTACTTTAGTCCCAACATTTATGTAAAATTCTATTTTTAATTCTTAAACTTGTAGAAATCACACTTTGACCCCATAACTTTCCAAAATGTCAATTTAAGTCGTTATACTTTCCTTAAACACAATTTTCTTTTCCTTAACCAAAATCAACATGAAAGCAAACAAGAATCAAGTTTCCAAACATCAAAAACTCACCCTAAAACTTAGTGATAGCCTCGACCATACCCTTTAAAAGCCGTTAAATTTCTCTAGTTCACCAAATCACTTCCAAACACCTTTTTAACAGTTAAATACAAAAAATCAAGGTTTTTTAAATAAAAAATCCCAAAAACCTAACACTAGTGGATTAAAGCACTCTTCTTTATCTTCATTAACATTTCCATGAGGGATTAAATAAAAAGCAAACTTGTTCTTAACCCCTTAATTAATTCGAGCACACCCTTAAAAGGAAGGGTGGAAATTTTCTTTTCCTTAAGCAAGCTTTGTCTTGCACAAAAGTGGCAAAAATATCACTTTCACAACTTTATTAAATTGATTTTAAAATCATGTTCTATTTTAAATTGTCTGAACTATGATACTTTACAGCTGTTTGGGATTGGTATTTTTCCTAGCTTGATGCGTTTGTTGGTGTTGTTTAAAGGAGGAAGTTTAAAATTTGATTTGAAGAATAGGCTTAATGGTTCTACTTCCGAGGTTTTCTGCTACACTAGTTCACTAAAACTGATTCTTTCATTGCATATACTGGCATATAGGTAATGAATTGAGTGGTAAGGGGATTGGTGCAAGTACAAGTTTTATGCAGGTAGTTGAGTTGTAAGTCATGTTTATGGCAGCTATGAGAAAGCAATTTCTAGCAGCCTAGAACAGATAAAAAATTCTAAAAATTTGTGTTGATATTGTGTGGTAAGGTAATTGATATTGGTTCAATATAAAATAATTATATTGTGGTTGATATGGATGAAGTTTAAGAAATTGCTGAACTAAATCAGCGGACTAATGCAAAAAAAAAAAAGAACAATTTTTACAGTGGTTCACCAGACAAACCGCAATATATGATGAGACTTTCACATTGGTTAAGCAATACAAACCGCTATAAAAAAGGACCATTTACAGCGGATTTGGGTCAGGAACCGCTATAAAGGGTTGTCCTTTCACAGCGGTCACCAACCGCTGTAAAGGCTTTTACTGCACCGAGATTCGCAGCGGTTCGAAACCGCTGTAAAAGGCCAAATCGAACTGTTGTAAAATCCCTTTTTTAGTGTAGTGAAACCATCCTAAATCTTCCGCCTACAACTTGACAACACAATAATTTAAGCGCGCCTCGCTCCTTTCTAGACCTTTGACTCAACCACCCTTTTTCTAACAATGGGAAATGTGTTATCTCCACACTTGTATTTGCCCCGAATGACCCTCACCCAAAGAGCATGAGGTTTAGTATGGTTAAGCTCCTCCAATCTTCTAAGACCAAGCCCTCCATGATCCTTAGGGGAACAAGTCGTATTCAAACTCACCTGTCTTTCTTTCCTTTTACCATCCTTGGCCTCCCAAATAAAACCACGCTACATTTTCTCTAATTGAAGACATGCCCCTTACGGAAGAAGCATTGTTTGCATACAATAAGGGGTGTAGAAGAAAGCACTGATTGATAAAGAGTAACTATCTCCGCAAAGCTCAAAGTTTTAGCCTTCTAGGAAGAATGGCTCTTCTAAGCATATCAAGCATAAACTGATAAGTCCATGTGTTTGGCCTCTTATGGATGAGAGGTACCCACATATACTTACCAAGATCAGAGGTCAGACCAATACCGATTGTGCGGATGAGACTAGTATCCAACCTACGAGGAACATTGCGGGACATAAGCATTCGAGACTTGTCATTATTAATCTTATGATTGGAAGCCTCGTATATATCATTAGGATACTTCACCATAACCTCCATCTAATTAGTAGACGCTTCCCCAAACAACAAAAGATCGTCTGCAAAAAACAGATGAGTAATATGGAGCCACCTCTAGAGAGAAAAACCATAAGGGTATCATGTAAAAAGCTCCAGCTAATCCTGTCACAAGCCTTATCCAGGTCAATCTTCATGCCATATATCCACCCTTTTTACTTCTTGAGATACCCCATCAAGTGAAACACTTACAGAGCATATGACAATATTATCATAACTCTGCTTGCCAGGAATAAAACTACACTGGTCTGAATCCAGGCCACTAGATCATTTAACACAAACTTCAACCTGTTAGAAATAACCTTAAGCCATAACTTTATACACCACTGTTAGCAAAATCACCCGAAAAACAAAAGAGTATAGAGAAAACGCGATCAAGAACACAGGACACAAAAGTTTTTTCACGCTGTTCGGCCAATTGAGCTTACATCTGCGACTATAGAGTAGCTATAACTCTGTTGTATTCAGATGTGAAGCATGTGGTACCTAGTACACTTTTAGGGTTACATAGTTTACCTATGTATATGATACTACTGATCTTAGTAATACAACACAAAATCCCTGTAAACTCATACACAATCCACTTAAATCAAATCCTAATAAACTGAACAGTTTTGGCCCAAAAATAGAAAACAAAATCTTTCTGATATCTTTCTGATTTTCCCAATGAGCCACACTCAACAATCTCCACCTTGGCGAATTCTCAAACCCCTATGAAGATACTCTTCTCAATTTCAGAATCCTGACTTTCGAGATTATGCTTCTCCTTTGCTTATCACTGAGAAACATGTAACAAGTCCAAGCAATTATTAAACTTGTCACTGGTGACTGGCTTGGTCAACATATCAGCTGCACTACAATGCAACCGAACTCCACCTTTCTCAACACCCATTTCCTTCACTAACCCTGCTACAACGGTGCTCCCCAATTTGTCCCAAATGGCCTTCGGAGTTGTGAGATCTGTGATATGATACATCACCTCGTCTGAAACACATAGACATATCAATCTTGCGACCTTCTCTTGCATCTCCATCCAATCAACGTCTGACATATCCACTAGTTTCTCCGTTCGCTGCGCGCGCCTGATAATGAAAGAAATAACACAAGAAGGGGGGTTTGAATTGCGTGTCAGTTTTAAAACTTGTTTAACAAAACATATATAATTTTTTGAAATCTTTTCGAAAACTTAAGCAGCGGATTAATTAACAAAGCGTAAAAGATAAAGCACATAAACAGTTTATCCTGGTCCACCCCCTTAAACGATAGGGCTACGTCTAGTCCTTGACTTCACCAACATTTTCCACTATTCAACCCGAACAGTACAAGTATTAAACAAGACTTCTCCCAGTATTCAACAGGACTTCTCCCAAGTATTCGATAGGAGTTCTCCTTACAAGTATTGTACAAGACTTCTCCTAATTCTTTAACAAGAATTTTCTCTTCTACAAGGTCTCTTCAGAAAGAGTGAAGTAGAAAGATTAAGAATGAATAACTCTAAGTATAGAGGATATGACTCTTTGGGAATATACTTGAGTTTTAGCTAAACAGAGATGATCAGACGATAGACACTCTGTTTGGTTGTGAAGGCTAGATAGTGTTTGACACGTAGGATCTTTTCACACTTGAAAGGTTCTCTTCTCCTGAAGGTTTTGCACTTAAGAAAAATGAGAATCAGAAGAAAGTAGATGGTTTGATTGCAAGTTCGGATTCGTTAATTCTGAGTTCTTCAAGTCTTCCTTTTATAGCTTCACTTGAAAACTTGTGTTCTGGAAGTGGTTGAACGAAGCTGAGAGAATCACGTGAATTCTTCATGAATATCTTCATTGTGAGTAACGAATCTCTTCATTAAATGCACTTGACCGTTGAAGGCTTAGAATGGATGTTCTGATGGAGTAGATAACTTGCAGTAGTTTGAAACTCTGAATATCTCCTCTTTGGTTTAGCTTGCTTGATGTAGACATATTGAGATATCTGAATCCTTTAATGTGTCTGAAAGAACATTGCATTTAATGTTGTTGCTTGTGTGAACGAGCAAGCATTTAATGCTGAGAATGACTGAGTGAAAGGGCATTTAATGTTGCGGCAGAGAGTGAATAAATTTCTTTTGTTTATTCACAAACGTTGTACCTTGCCTTGAGAGAGTAGCCGTTGACGATCTGACACTTCATTGTGTGATTTCAGAGATATTCCTCGGGGACTGGTCTTGCCAACTTTAGACGGCTCATAAATGAATTTCGTTAAATATTGAATGTATTCTGCTTCTACGTTGGACGATGCTTCTCAAAGTGATCAGAAGATACTTTTCAATGAAGCGTTGTACGATACTTCTTGTCTCTGGACGGTACTGCTTCAGACGATGCTTCATCAGATGATTAGACGTTGGTTGAAAACCAAGTCTTAGACGATGCCTTTATTTTCGTCGCTGAATGATACTGCCAGGCAGACGATAGATTCCTTTCTCTTAATCCTTGTCTTGGCAGACGATAGAGATGCTTTTTTTGGTTCTAGTCTTGGCAGACGATAGAGATGCTTTCCTGAAAATTATAATACACAAAGTTTAGGAAATTTTATCTATCATAATTGATCACAAAATTGTTATCATTCAAAATCTAATAAACGTCTTGAGATCGTTTGAACTTAACAACGCCTTCTTTAATCCTTGCTTAGCCAACAATTCCTTGACCCTCGGTTGCCATAATCCGAAATTGCATGTTCTGTTGAACTTCTCAACATCGAATTTTGCACCGCCAGAAGTCATCATACTCTGATACCACTTGTTGGGGAGACAGGGGGAGCACATGGGCCGAGGATGAAGACCACCAAGAAAACCCGACGCCACATCTTAACCCAAAACCTTAAGGTGTTGGGTTTATGAGTCACATCTCTTATAAAATCTTCACCTCACCCATACGTAACCAATGTGGGACTCTAACTCCACACTCAAATTCTCAACATTCTCACCCTCAAGTGTGAGTTACCACCACATTACCATGCTCCCCCTCAACGGAAGCTATCCACACTTACACCGCCGTTCATTTTGCCGCGTCAACGGGACCGGCCGCCTAGCCGCGTCGCTGGGAAGACTTTCGACACAAGGAGCCGTCACACCATAGTTACGCTAACCATCGACTCTGATACCACTTATTGAGGAAAAGGGAGAGCCCATGGGTCGAAGACGAAAACTACCAAGAGAACCCAACGCCACATGTTAACCCAACCCAAACTGATCGATTTGTATTGCCTAGCTTATCAACCTTGAGAATAACAACAACGTGTGGTTAATCTCCCTCACCTTGATAGGATCATGAGAACAACCAAAGGAGAAGATCAATCACATAATGTATAATTTGGATAATGTCTTATTCTCCAGAGTGGGGACGAAAATATATAATATGTATAGTAGATGTGAGTGACAATATTACTTAAAATGCTATAGGAATATTTCTCCGAAATTGGATAATATAAGGAGTATAAAATATTCATGGGATTCGCTAAAACCATTGTTAAGAAATAGAATATGTACTATTAACGTGTTGTTTGTTCTGATGTATATAAGAGTCTCATAATCACTTAAAAAAGTGCAGAACTTAATTTATGAGGTTTGTGCTTTGAATTTCAAGCCTTCAACTGAACGACAAAACGCACATGCAAGATTTGACCTGTACATAACGATTCTCCTCGTTTTTATTCTTCTTTAAAAAAATTCTGACCATCGAACTGTTATGTTCTGCGTTTCATCCTCCTTGTTAATTTCTACGTGTATCTCATGTGAACACATTAATTAGACTAAGTTGACAAGCATGCACTTACCGACAAAATGCATTTTTAACTTCTCCTTCTCTCTCATATTATAAATTAATTTTTTCAAATTTTGTGATTCTTTAATTTCTATGAAACATTTATTTTTTTTCATACTTATCCTCATATTTAATATGAAAAAGATAATATGATTTTAATTTTTTTTAATTTGGAGAGAGAAATTCATGCATAGTTTAAGAAAGTCAATCACAAATTTATCGCTAGTAACTATTTTTCTTAATCCTAGCGAATTAGATAAATATGACTTATAAATTGGGATAGAAGAAGTACCAAAACAAGTGAAACCAAAATTAGCTTCTCATTCCTTATAATTAATCAACTCTAACAACAACCAATAAGATTCAATTTAGCATAGTTGGCAGACAACGAAACTCCTTAAACGATGTGTATAGAGAAAGATTTGTTAAAAGAGATACCAATTTAATGTGATCTCCAAAGTTTGAAGAATTGTCTCATAAGTGCTGCCTTGCCTATGGCGATACACCTTGGGAAACCAAACTCTAACAATGCTACTCACATAAGCCTAATTCACCTAAAATTTAATTTTAGTTTTATAATCAATTTGCAGAAAAACTTACACACATGCACTAAATCAATTTAAGTCCAAAAAGATTCTCTTTTAAGAGACTCATAAGAGTCTTGGTATACATTGGAAGATGAGGAAGAAGATGATTGAAAACTGTGATACTGCTGGGGAAGGATTTCGTAGTTGTTGTTGTCTGATAGGAGCAGCGATTTCACATCTTGATCAAGTTGATGAACGGGTAAGGCAGAAGGGTCTTGCTGCATCTGGATGCAGAGGATCTCTGCCTGAGCCACCGCGAGCTGCATTTGCAACTGTGAAACCTGGTCTTGAAGGTATGATATGGCTCCAACGCACCCATAAACAGGGTCTCTCACTCTTGCATTTGCCTCGAATACTAAACTGCTCACTGCATCTGCTCTTTGTTGAACTGGAAGCTCCTGCAAGTATATTATTAAATCATTCATTTATCATCAGTCTTTATGACTAAGTGGTCTAAGCATCGACTCTCGGGTTAAGATTTTAAATAGTTGATTCATGAAAAAAAAAAGTACAAATTAATGTGGGAAAAGGATGAATTAGATATACCTGCAGCATTTTGCTGATATTGCTAGCACCAAAGACCTTATGCACAATGGCAAACTTGCGAGGGTCATCGGAAGGAAAGTATGGTGCAAAGATGCATTCCTGGGTGCAACGGCGTCTCAACAATTTGCAGGAAGCACAAGGCGAAGAACCCCCCATATGAAATATTTGAACACTGAGATAAGAAGCTAGCTAGCAAACGAAACAGAGATTATATATATATTCTTATTGTCTTATGATATGTTTTCATATGAAGAGGATGAAAAGCAGCACAATGATGAGTGTTGTTCAAGAGATTTGGAGACCTCTTATTTATAATGGCCGGTGAGATTTAAAGTTGCTAGCTAATTGCCTAATGTAGAACCACTAGATATGCACATGTCCATCTTGTAAAATATGAGTTGATAATAATATATACAATTAATATTTTTAGAAGAACGTTAGAAACCACTTCTTCCAAATATAATATATATGCTTGATGTGTAAATTACAAGTTTAGCCGATGATTATCTAGCCATTTTAAATGTATTAAGAGATCAATAAGATAATCCAGCACGGTTGGTAGATAGTTGAGTTCCATATAAAATATTTAGTTGAAGGTTTAATTCATAAACAATGTGTATGAAGAATGATTTGTTGGGAGATGTTCAATAGCGGAGGCAAGAGAGACATAGCACTACCATGGTCACCTTATTATTCACCACTTCTTTTGAAATGACAGTATAGAATGACTTGTTGACTCCACTTACTTTAAATTTTTCTATAGCAAAATCATGCATGTTATCTCACGTTTATCCCACCTAACCTAAAATTTTTCCTTCGCCGCTGGAGACGAATATTTACTTAATATGATCTTCAAGTTTTTAGGAAAGTGTATCATGATTACCGACTATGAAAAATGTATTAAGAAACAATGAAGTCAAACATTGGAGGGCAAGTTAGGGTAAGTGATGTTGTTAAGTGGTTTAAATATAAATAAAAGTAGGAGATAGGCGGTGGTCAAACACATGTCTAGGCGCGTGATAGGTTGGCAATCTGCGCAGTTGTGTAGTTTCTACGTCCACATGCATTTGACTCTTCATCTTCAATATTGTTGTTATATACTCACAAACGTAGAGTATACTTGTACATGTAATTAATCTGAATTGGATCTCATCTCCAGATTTAACATTAAGAAAATATGTAGCATTTCAAAATACAGCTATTAATATATTTATCTTGGATTAGTTGGTTCTTTTGTAATTCTAAAGGATGTTATTTAAGATTGTAAGTTATAGTTGGAATCCTAACTTGGACCGAGACCCCTGGAGATAAGGGTACGTTCAACGTGAATGTTTGTTGCCTCGGGCTTTCACATGGAGACTGGAAACTCTTTTCTTGTGTATGTAAAGTTGAATTCAATGCATAAATTATTTATTCACATCGTATAACTTGCCAGTTCTATCGAAAATATTACAGAAAAGATGCACCAAGACCAATGCTTTAAAGAGAGAATTTCTTGCTCATGCATTAGTGGTGGCCATTTGATTTGGAGAAGTCTAATAAGATGAATGAACCAACAGTTTTGTACTGTATAAAAATTTAATTTGATTAATTTCTAATACATGCACTTATTTTGATTAATCCACTTAGAATGTTCGAGTTATTTAATATTTTGGGAAAGTTTGATGATCCTTATTTTGTAATACATATTTTGCAAAATATTGTGAGATGTTTTAATTATTTTTTCGAAAGCATGAATTTAATTTATTCATAAGAGATGGCAACTTGAGAAACAATCTTTCTCAATAAACATGCATCCCATCAAAATAAGAAATTCACTTTAAGCACTATCACTATAAGAAATTTGTTATATATCAACGGGCACTTTTAATAACAGAATTCATATACCTATGGACATACTCTAAACCGTGGGTATAAGTATTATGTACCTACAATTAGTTGTTTCCATCACTAATTCTTTTGGCGACAAACACAAAACTGTGGGTAAAAAATTATATAGTGACGAATAAATTAATTTGTCACTATAAATTTAAGTAAAAACTAAAAATTCCTTTCAAATATGAACTACATAAAACAGTCTCAGAACCCTCACACTCGATCCCTTCACTCTGCACTCAAAACATTTCGTGAAATGTTAGAGATAAGAATCATCTCCTGTTGGAGGCGTGCAGAAACAGTCACAACATCGTCTGTGATTTGTAAAGAAGATCAACAACGGAACGTATCGTCTGATGGTGATCTTTTGATGTTGGAACAATGGATCATCTGCCAAAGCCAAGATATATCGTCTGACCAGACATATTGTCTGAGTCCACGCTAGCAGTAACGCATGTTATCTTGTAATAATAGCAATCCCGGGATATCCGGGATTCTACCTTATCTTATCTTGTATTTATTATTGTTTATTGTAGTTTACATTCCCAATGTAATAGTTGACCTCAGGATATCCGGAACGGTCATTATGTTTTCTGTATCGTCTTAGTTATCTACTCTGTATAAATACAGAGCTTCTGTTATCTTAACCTCTTCTTTACCTTTCCCACCTTACTTCTTCCGCTGCCTTTTCCGAGAACGCCTTAAGTACTTAACATGGTATCAGAGCCAGTCTAAATCCATGGTTTCTTTTTCTTCGTTCTTTTCTCCCATGGCAGAAGCTCCACCTTCATGCCAAGCTTTATCCTTTTCTTTAGATAGCTTTCACCCCTATCTCCAGCTGAGATTCATGAACAGAGGGGTAACTCCTGTCAACGTTCCTCTGAACTCAAGTTTTATCATTTTCTTTACATTTTCTGCAAATTTATTTTCTTTGCCGCTGAGATTCATGAACCGAGGGGTAACTCCTGTCGACGATCCTCTGAAATCATGTCATTATAGCCGTAAGGCCTCTGAGCCACAAATGGTAGAAATCAAGTCCCTGAAGGAGCCTACCACTGCAGGACACGCCCAGGAACCCAAAACTCAAAAATATGTATATTTTCCTTCACATGTTGCTTCAGATCTGGCGGATCTGGCCAATGAGTCCGAATCATCTTCCATGTTCTTCATTTCTAGCATCATCCCCCAAGACTCTACTCTGAGTACAAGCATCAATGTCAAAGGAGCGCAAATTTTCCTAGCATTATATTTCCTCCCTTGTTAGTGATGCCTGCAAGGGATAGAGAAGCAAGCAAGTTGTAGCTATAGAGGTCAAGCTCAAACGTATGCCTTCGAAGGCTGTCTTCCTTCTCATCCACGTTGAGCTTGCGGGGGGATGTTAGAGATAAGAATTGTCTCCTGTTGGAGGCGTGCAGAAACAATCACAGCATCGTCTGTGATTTGTAAAGAAGATCAACAACGGAACATATCGTCTGATGGGGATCTTTTGATGTTGGAACAATGGATCGTCTGCCAAATCCAAGATATATCGTCTGACCAGACATGTCTTCTGAGTCCCTGCTAGTTGTAACGCATGTTATCTTGTAATAATAGCAATCCCGGAATATCCAGGATTCTACCTTATCTTATCTTGTATTTATTATGGTTTATTGTAGTTTACATTCCCAATGTAATAGTTGACCTCGGGATATCCGGAACGGTCATTATGTTTTCTGTATCGTCTTAGTTATCTACTCTGTATAAATACAGAGCTTGTAATTCTAAATAAGTTTGTGGAATAGTAAAGTTAAGAATAGTTTTAACCTTCTGTTATCTCGACCTCTTCTTTACCTTTCCCACCTTTCATCTTTCGCTGCATTTTCCGAGAACGCCTTAAGTTCTTAACATGAAAATCTTATCGCGCTCATCTTCGTTTAGCAAAAACCCTTTGCGCTCTCACTCCCTCTATTTGTCTTTCTCACTTCCCTCACCCAGCTTTTCTCTTTGTTTTTTCGCATCATCCTCCATCTTGCTATCCTCTATCGCGCTTTGCCATCCTCTGTCGTGCCGTCGTCTACCTTTCCATCCTCCGCCGTGCCGTCCTCTACCTTGCCGTCCTCCATCGAAAAGGTTTCTCAAAGCAAAGGTGTAGAGGTTCTGTTTCCTACTGTTTTCAATGCACTTTCACTTGAACTTTGCAATTCAATCACCCCGTGCCCTTTCTTCTCGACGCAGTATAGGTTATACCAAGGCATATTAATTTCTTGTTCTTTTTCTCAAATCCTTTCATATATTTCTATTCAATTATTGTACTTGCTCAATCTTTTTTATTCAAAACCCTAAAGTGGATTTCGTATTGATTTAGTTTGCATCATCTTTCCCTTGTGCAATTTCAATGGATTTCATATTATTGAGTTGTTTCTTCATAACTGTTTATATCTTCATTGTGCTATGTTTGGCCTATGGTCCCCATGCACTATGGACCTGCCCTTTATATAAGAAATATTGTGCATCACCTGGATTACTTTCTTTGTAATTAAGTGATTTAGTTGAGTCTCTTTGGACATTGCTATGAAAATCTTATGTCCTTGCTTTTCCTGACTTCTGGTGGAATGAAGGTTAAGGCTGACAGAGATGAATCATCGACCATTAGAGTAACTGATAGATAGGTATAAGGCCTTGAATGAAGAACATAGGAAATTAGAAAAATAGGTTATTTGTTTCTTGAGCATTGTGTGCTATTTGAGTGGAAAATCACTACCCTTATTAGTTTTTTCATGGCTCTGGTGATAAATTGATGAGATTATGATCCTCAACTACTAAAGAAACCAAAAAGGAAAGGATGGCAAGACAAAGAAGACATGTTTTTGAAGGTAGGCTCAATTTTAACTCATTATATGTTTTTCTTCTCCTTATGATTAAACTCATTACAATTTTAACTATGTTTTGCAATTATGCTTCTCCTTATTATCTCATTATTTGATGTCACTTTTCTTTTTTCCCTGGTTTTTCTTTTCTTTTGTTTGGAAAGCTTGATTTCAAGTGTTAGAAATGAAAATAGCTTTTAAAATAAGCTAGAGAATAGATTTGAAGTTTTTTTATAAAATATAAGGACTAAAGCTTCTATTTTTAAAAAAATAAGGACTAAATCTTATATTATGAAAAGTATAAGGATTAGAAATAGTATTTTTGAAAGTCAAAGGACTTAAAACGGTGTTTTACAAAAGTCTGAGGACTAAAGTAAAAATATGGTAAAGTATGAGGACTAAACTATAATTTCTTAATGTTAAAGAACTTTAATGGAATTTCTAGAAAGTATAAGGATTCGTTTATAAATAATATAAGTCGAAGACTTTTTTGTAAAAGTTGGTTTTCCTTACTTATTAATTATAAGTTTGAGCATGTAGTTTACTTATTAGTATTCTTGCCCAAGGAGTTAAGTTAAGTTTTCTTTAGAAACTAAGATAGTAAGTATCTTGTGTAAGGTAGGAGGCTCGAGTCGCAGTTAGATCGAGACCTAGTACGCAGAAGGAAAACTGCCAAGGTAAGGGCACTTCGATGTTTAAATCTATGTGTGAGATATGATATATGAAATATAAGTATAATGAATAGCTAATCATATCCTATAAGTATATACGTTGTATAACGTAGGATTTGTTGGAAATATTGAGTTTGATGACACTAAGTGAATGCTCGATGTTTGTTGAAGTGTTGTTTGACAAGCCATGTGATACATGACATGTATATGTATGTATGTCATAATTTGCTGGATTGATGATATTGAATGTGGAACCTTGTGTGCGTCTTTAAAGTGACTGATGAATGATAGCGATGATGCTTGAAATATGTTGTTTGATTATATAAAACATGATATGTAGCTCATATGATGGGAAAGTAATACTGAAGGTATTACGTCGTATGATTGATAACATGTTGTTCGAATCGATGTTGTTTCCTTGATTGTGTTATGCTTGCGTTGTTGTTAATGTCCTCTATTGATTATATAATGTGAAAGAGGAGAGAAAGAATAGTCGCTGGTTGGACGGGAAGTCCTTCGGTATTTTGAGATGAGGGTTTCGTTTGAAGCCGAGACTTAATGGTATTGAAAAGAATAAGAAGAGAAGTTTAACTAGAAACTTAATTGATGTTTTCGGAAATGTTTTTTCAAAGAACCATCGGTTCAGACCGAGAGCTTTCGAAAGGGATCGAATGTGTCCTAAGTTTTCTTGAATAAAAATTCATAATGTACTAAATAAATATCTCAACCTCTTTTATAATCTAAGGACGATTCTACTTTCTTCATAACACAAGTTAAATCTTTGTAAAGATCTATAAAACTTACCTTTTGAAGAAGAACTATAAGACATACCTTGGGAAGGAATCATAAGACATGTTTTCAGAAAAAGTATCATAAGAGATTTTTTCAAAATGAATGAGAGGACTTTACTCGCAAGAGAGTGATGAGTTGATCATCGACTGTTGTCGATGTGAACCACTTGCAGATACGGCCAAGTGACGAGAGATGATGTGAGACAGGCACTCGGGTAGGGTGGACCCGCATTGGAACAGGAACTCAGATTCGTATGGGAGACGTTTTCCGTTATGCTATTGTTTTTTTAGAGCTAGGACACTAGTGAGGGTGACCACAACAGAGACATTTTGAAAAAGGACTCGAACGTCAATGAGGATGATTCGTTGCATGTGATCTGTTAGATTAGATCATGCTACATAATATCTACAAGGCGACAATGAGGTCATTCCTGGTAGTGAGGTCCTTCTTGTGTTTTTCTTACCATAGAATGACGGTGAGGTCATTCCTGTGCCTGTATGACCATACGTTGGCAGTGAGGTCATTCCTGTGCCTGTATGACCATACGTTGGCAGTGAGGTCATTCCTACGCTTGATTGTAGATAGCATCGAGGTTATCAATTAATCGGTAAGTGGCGTTCTGCCTTCAAGTGAGTGTTTGCGTAAATATCCGGATTATCATTTGAGTATTACATGCCATGTATACAAACATTGAGGTTGTGGTTAACCTATAGGACCGAGTAGGTACCCGGGTGATTGATTATGTGTGACTTTGAGGAGTGTGATATTATGTTGTATGCCTTAATTGATGAATTTCTATGAGTAGTTGTGGCTAGAATTATTCAGTACTTTCTGTTTATCTATATAATGTTATTATCTTACCCCCGTGCTCCTGTGAGGAGATTGTTTTATAAGAAGTTGACCCTTGCACTTTATTTCTGTGGTTGTGCTTGGGGGCGTCATCCACAGGCGGTGATGTCCGCTTCAGGGGTAATTTCTGACGTTAGAGACGCGGGTGAAGATAGAGAATTCATCTATGACGCTGACGTGTGGTTGAGCACAATCTGTTTATATATGTTTCGTATATGGTGTTGTTGTAATAGAATATTATTTTGGAAAATATGGGGTATACATAATGTATGAGTCACAACATGTTCTAAAAAAAATATACCTGAATTTTTATGACTTCAGAGGATAACGAACATATTTATTTTACCGTTAGGTCACTTTAGTTACCCCTAAAAATTGGGGCGTTACGCCTATCTTAGTCATCATTCAACATGGAGGAAAAGTTAAAGGATTATTGTTCTGGTACATGGTTTAACATCATATGTCTAGGCCAACTTTACAATCAACGAATAACGACTCATAAGCCGGACTAGACTCACCATTTCAGAGTTACGAGCTCACTCCGACCTTGTGATCTGACTTAGAACCACTGGCCAATACCTTCTCAACGTCGACCGACTTAAGAACGCATGGCAGTCGATTTTCCCAAACGAGCCACGACACCATAAGCATACTTGAATTTCCCCTCCCAATGTTCTTCCCGCTCAAATCTCTCAAGTTCAACGGTCCACTGCCTTAGGGTTGAACACCGCGCTCTAGGGGGGATAGAATAGGTCATAAAACCTAGATTAACCATCCATTCATCTGCAAAAAGGAGTCTTGACCAAAATGATCAATGGCTCATTGTTATCCACATATACTTAAGAATCTGACTGACGCTAATCGAACCTAGGATGCCTGGCCTCTTCCTATATATATATATATATATATATATATATATGAGGAGTAACAAAATAAACCAATGTACACACATATTCTAACTTAACTCACTTGGGCAAAGAAGTGCCTTTACAAGTACTACCCGTAGTAGATACCATTTGTATGATGAAGAAGCACTTACCAGAAGCAAAGCACCTCCATCACCACCATTGTATCTTACTCTCTTTCTATCTCTCTTATATATACTATAATTATTTTGTGTAAATTATTGCTGAGAAGTCTCACATTGATTTGAGATATGACCAATCTAGTTTTTATATATGGAAAAACAACCCTCAACTCTTGAGCCAGCTTTTGGGTTGAGTTAGGTCACATAAATTCAAATATGGTATCAAAGTCTATCCTAGATTCATTTAGTGGAGATCATCCTATATGGCTCACCCTAAATGTTCATTCCTACATATCTCACGCTCCAATGTCCAGACCTGGGCATGAGGGGGTGTGTTGAGAAGTCTCATATTAACTAAGGACATGACCAAGATAGCCCTAATATATGAAAAGACAATCATCAACTATTGAACTATCTTTTGCTTTGAGTTAGGTCTTCTGAATTCTAATAATTACTCCCTCTGTTTCAATATATAAGTCGCTTTTTGAGGAAAAAATTGTTCCTAAATATAAGTTATTTTACCATTCCAATGAAGCATTTAATATTTTTTTCCAAAACCAAACTCATATTTAATATGAAAGAGACAAAAGATTTTGAAAATATTAACTTAGAGAGAGAAATTCATAAGAAAATTAAATAAGGGTAATATAAGAAAATGAATAAATTATTTTACAAATTTATTACTAGTAACTATTTTTGTAAGAGACTTAGGAAAAAATGACTTATATATAAGAATGGAGGGTGTATTTATTTTCAAATTGGTATCTTTTTCTTATTAACACAACCGGATAACAATGATATAGAATTTGATTATGTTAAACTAGAGAGCATATTAAATGAAAATTATGTACTATGAGATGACCGAGATTAAAATAAAATTGCATGTAACTTTTTAAAAAAATTATGTGAATGGTTGTACGAGATTTAATACTCTCATCTCTCATAATAAATTTTTGTTTCAGTTGATCCGCCCTATTAAACTATATGTATATACAGTTAATACATTAAATATTGTATTGTTGTTATTTTCTTTTAGCTTTTGTTACGAAAAAGTATTAAATATATGTCGTACAGTATATATTTTTATATGGTAGCTTATATATTTAATATAAAAACATGATATGTTAAGAAACTTAATTAATTATACGATTAATATTCCGATACCGTGGACGGTTTAGGCGAAGAAGTCACAGAATAATTAAATGATTGTAATGTGATTAAGCTGGAACAGATTTGCACATGCAAGCAAATAGACTCTAGAAGCCCTCACAAAGCCATCATTTGTCGGTACAGATTCTTTGCGCTAGTCGTTTAGTGAATGCATTATATTGTTGTTATTCTTATTATCACAATTATTGTGGTAACAATGAAAATGAATGCATTATTACCTATCTGCATGCAACATATACAATTCTTATGAGTATAATGAATGCATTATTAGCCCTCATATATCAAGCTCTCTATCTTCATCACAAATACCATCAAGCTACTAAAAACATAGAATAGGATTGGATTTCCAGTGGACGATAGATGTTCTTAAGTTTATAAATCATTAACTACTAGAATTTGAAAGTTTGATGGTTGTTGCTTACTGGTGGTTATAGAAAACCGCCACTAACATCAAGGACTCACGTCGGTTGTGTCAGGTGATGCATGTCAATAAAACATAGTGGTGGTTTTATCCGCCACTTAACGCATTTATTTGTTAGAGTGATAACAGGCTTCACAACATTTTGTGGAGCAAACAATTGCGAGTTTGGAGTCTCAAGTTGGTTAATGTTGCCTTAGATGAAGAAAATATGAGAAGAGATTCACATAACTAATGTTTCAATTTTTTTAGTAAATATGTAGTCCTCAGTTCCCTTGATGTATGTTTTCTAAAGTTATGTTTGAATTGATAGAATGTCATGGAATGGAGGGTGTTCCAGTCGGCCCAAAAGGCTATTAGGTCAACTACTATCCAAGGCGGCCTGAATGATGCACAACTAAGTGGACTCTGTAACATCCCGGTTATAGTGACCAAAATAATAATTAAACATGCAAGTTAGTGGAAATGCAAGTATATTAATTTTTTTCTTTTTCAAGACATGCCATATACAATGTCTAATACATGTATAAATATCATATTCTGCAATAACATATAAGTTACATAGTAAGGTGGACAACATTGGTGAAATAGTTAGTTTCATATCAACTGACTTGTTTATCAAGAAAACATGTTGTCACAAATAAAACCCCAAACCAAGACAACCTACTCCGGTATACCTCTTAGGATCCCATGCAGGGCGATTGCATAATGGCGCATAGTCCCGGAACTCTACCCTGCCCCTAGGCATGCTTGAGTACAGACATAATAAAATGTTAACTATCTATAACCATTAAGTAATAAGCTATTTGTCCTGCTTCCTCGAACTTCCTTCAGCTCAACATCCTCTGGTTACTCTTTGGCTAGGAGTGTCCAACTGGCGATGGATCGCCCAAACATAAACAAAGCAAACAAGTGCAATGGTAACTTTAAATACAACATGTATAAGCATTATTAGGTGTAACGCCCCCTTTTTCAGGGTGCTACAATAGTGACTCAACAGTTCAATGAACATGCTAACTGGTTTTCAAAATCTGGAAAATGAATAGTATATTTTTTTTCTTCCAAACGTGCTCTTGACATCATGCAATACATATACCCATATTCCTGACCATGACTTATTACAACACATTGTGAATATGTATGCATATTTTCCATAGATGGTCTCGTGCCCGAGAACCAATCAGCACCGTGGAAGAGTCCTCTGTGTTCGTGTGACCTCCTTCTTCACCGGTTGTTCCTCAGCTAGCAATTCTCCAGCTGGCGACGGATCGCCCAACCACAAGCAGCAAACAATAAGCAAGAGTCAAGTTATTAATAATAAACTCCCCATGGGAGCACTAGGGTAGAACAGTAATGGTATACATAGATAAGTAAGTCAGGTAATATACATTATATCGCAGTTATATATACTAAACAATTTCAACCACACTGATGCATAACAAATCATAAATCAAGCAACATGTATTGTGCAAGCATAATTGCATACCACCAACATTTCAAGCTACATCTAACAATAATATCAAATTACACATAGCAATCATCTTAGAAATGGTATGAGGAATACTCGTGCATTTTTATAAGGAATATCTTTGTGTTCTTTCAATATTTTTAGTATTTTTAAAGGATTTTTTTCATACTTTATAAGCTTAAAACATGCACAAACAAGAATGAAAGAAGAAGGAAATTTAATTTTAGCTAAGAGATTGTTTTAGAATAAGTACAAAATGACAACCTCTAAGGGTTAGTACCAGTCTACTGAATGTTAGGAAACATATATGGGCAAAGGATGAAAGCACCATTATTTACTTCTAAAATTACCCTGTCATGGACGAATCTTTTGCCAGTAGCCCATTTAGTTTCAAGACTGGGGTTCAACATGACTAGTAGAACAACATCGTTTTGAAATGCCACAATCACTCCTTTGGAGATTACTGCGTTGAGCCTAATGATGTGAGTGTTAGCATTCTACAAAGAGGCTTGGAGCATCTTGTTCTTCTTCTTATTTTTCAAAGCAAGAGCGCGAGCATTTTCTTTCTCATATTTTTCTAAAGTTAACTTTCCTAAACAAGAATCACAGTCTTCCTGTTCCTGGAGGGGGCAAGTATTTCTTCATCTTATTATTTTAAGGAATTAGCAGCAGAAGCGGTGGCCTTGGATACAAAACACTCAATTTTTAAATCT
Organism: Acmispon strigosus; assembly: GCA_030819835.1. Taxonomy (NCBI): domain Eukaryota; kingdom Viridiplantae; phylum Streptophyta; class Magnoliopsida; order Fabales; family Fabaceae; genus Acmispon; species Acmispon strigosus. The sequence continues at coordinate 38,089,046 of JAUAMA010000007.1, forward strand.
TCATCCTTTTTCTTAACAGTCTTAACTTTGGCCTCGAGCACCTCCAACTCCTTTATCCTTTTATCTCTCTCGTGCTCAGCCTTTTCAAGTTTTAGACGTAACATTTTAACTTCCTTAGCATATTAGATGACTTTCTAGAGTCTTCGTCTGAATCCTGATTGAATTGAGGAAGAACCATTGTGTTAAGAATATGGGAGATAGAAGCTGACCTTAAAGTATTTTTTGTCACTAAATTTGATGTTTCAAAAGGACTTACACCTTAAAATTGGTTGCGTAAGAAACTTCTAGTGAGAAATTGGTCCATAACTTGAAAAATTATAAGTACCTCAATAAATTCGAGGTCAAAAACCTTAAAAGATCCATCACAGTTGTCGGAAATAACAGGGACACAAGAAGGAGATGTTGAATTGTGTCTATGAAAACTTTTGCGATTGACAATTTATATGATCTGCTTAGCGATATTCATGTGTGTCGTCTTGAGAATAGAGTTGCAACAAATATACGATAGATGCTGAAGAACACGATTAAAGGCATGAGGAGAAGACACAAATTTTTATACTGGTTCACCCTCAATAACTAGGTTACATCCAGTACTTGGCTTTCATTAAGATTTCCAGTATCAACTAATCACTTCAAGTATTATCAAGGACTCCTCCTACAAGTATTAGACGAGACTTCTCCCTACAGGTATTCTCAAGGACTTCTCGTACAAACAAGTGTTATCAAGGACTTCTCCTAGCAAATATTCAAAAGGACTTCGCCGGTTCGCCCTACAAGTACTCTGAGGACTTCTCCTAGAAAGTATTCAACAGGACTTCCCCCTACAAGTATTCTGAGAACTTCTCCTATCTCTAAGTATTCTAAAGACTTCTCCTATCAACAAGTATTTGGAGAACTCCTCCAATCTCCAAGTATTATTTGTCGAGCCTCTTACAACTTTCACCATGTATTGTAAGGATTATCATTTGTCCAAGTATTCTGTCCCAAGCCTCTTCACGGTTTCTTCATTGTAAGTAACGCTCTATGAGATCTTCACACAGGCGGACGACTTAACTCAATTTAGGATGGCTTTGAGCTTTTGAGTTATGGCAATTTAAGCTTGCTTCTGTGGGCAACTTGGAGAGAATAAGAGATAATTTAGTATTCAAGTCGCCAAGTCAATCCGAATGCTAAGTCCTTTATTTATATCTTCAGTAGGATGTCCCCCAGTAAGCTTGACGAAGATTTGAAAAATAGTTCCGTTGGAGGTTCTGCTTCCTTGTGAGCAACGAATACTTCCGCAATCCTGAAACAACATTAAATGCATTCTGCCATGCATTTATTGCAGCATTAATTGCTTTTGTTGATGTCGTCTGGCCCTTTAATGCTTTCAGCCTTGAGATTTTGTTTGGGCATTGAATGCTGGTGCAAGCCAGCTTAGCGAGCATTAAATGTTCTGAACAGAAGATTTGATTTTGATCGTTGAGGAGATACTATGTTCAGAATGATCCGCTGTTGACTCTGAAAAGGTTGCTTGATTTTCAGAACAGCAAAGAGATTTTCAGAGATGAGGAATAAAGTATTAATTATGTCCCTTTCTTCATTCTGCAATCAACAGTGATTCATTTAATGCACTGACGAGGTGAGTAATCTTTAATGCTTGAGACCTTTCGTCAACATAACTCTTCAGCACCTTTAGGCGAACGAACTCTTCAATAGTGTTGCCAAACGAATTCTTCAGATGTTTATCAAACGTTCTCCTGAACCTGACTTGGCAAACGAACTTTTCAACATGAGTTCCCAGACGTACTCCTTAGGTGGACGTACTCCTTTGGATGGGTTGCCAAACAAACACTTTGTTGAAAAGCCAGACGTACTCCAAAGCCGGATGTGCTCCTTCAGGTTTGTGATCAGACTTACTCACTTTGGTAAATGTACTCTTTGTGTCAAAGCGTATTCACACACCAAACGGTCTCTACTTGTCAAGTGTATTTCAGTGTTGAACGAGCACAGCTACCCAAGTGCTTTTAAATGGGTGACTGTCACATCAGGTAGATTAGCTCTTCAGTGAGTTGCCGGACGTTCTCCACTTATTTGTTTTTCTTTGAACTTTTGCATTTTGATAATGCCTTGTAAGGATGTATGCAGTTGTTCTTCAGGTAGATAGATATTCCTGAGTATGAAGTATTCAAAGTATTAGAACATTTTTATCCAGTGATATTAAACCTAGAGTGAAATTGTTATTTATCAAAATACATAAATTATGAAATCGTTTGAATCTAACACTGTTGGTGAAGGGGTGGTGGTCGGTTGGGCCTCTTCCATGTCCTGTTGTGCTAGCCTCTTGTTCCCAGAATCTTTCTTTTTTCGATTCTGGTTGTTTATGAGGGACCTCCTTGTCCTAGAAGGTGCGGTGTTTGGGGGAAGCGATGGTGCTTTCTACCAAACTTGTTCAGGGTTTTTTTATAGGCGATTTCTTTGTTTTCTAGGCTACATTTGGGGACCTGGGGTTACAATGCCTTGTTTTATACGAGGTGCCCCTTATGTTTTTGCTTGGGCGGTTGTTGTTCGTGGGCTCTTCTCCTCTTCCTTCGGGGCGTTACGTTGCGACTGAAGCTCTGGAATGGGTTGTCATTTCTCCTTCAGAGGTTGCTTCTCTTATAGGTTGATGCATCTTTGGGAGAGGGGGAATCTTCTTCGTCTGTATCCCTCCTTTGTGTTGTGGTGCCCCCATTCTCTTCTCAACCTCGAAGGAGAGGTTATCCTAGAAAGATGACGAGAGGTCGTGAGCCCCGTTTGGTGCCCCCGACCTCTTGTGGGGATTTGGTTGCGCTTGATGGTGGTGGCTTTGTCTCGAGTGTGACCATGCCCTTGGTTCCTCCTGCTTCGTCGGTTTCGGGTAGTGCGTCGGCTAGTGGTTACTAGACGCAGGCCAAGAAGGTGTGGTTTGTTGGCTTGCTTGTGGGCTTAGTGTTATTTAATAGAGGGGAAGGGGAGGCCATCTGAGGCTTGGAAAAGGAGTTCAAGGAGTGGTGACCGCTCTAAGCGTCAGGTCTCTCTTCCTTTTTGGTATTAGTTCTAGTACATGTCATTAGTTTTGTATCTTCTGTACCTTTTGGCTCTTGCCCTTTGATTCATGGTTGGTTTTTTGCCATTTCCCCTATTGGGTGGTTTGGGGGTTGTTATCATGTGGGTGGTAGGATTTTTTTTTTTTTGTTATTCCCTTTGTTGGCCTGTTTCTATCAGGTCTTTGCTTTCTGTTTTTCTAGGCTTAGTCCATTTCCTCCTAATTAATATATTTAGGTTTAAAAAAATGTAAAAAAGTTGATTGTAATTACACAAGAAAGTTAAAATGAATCTATAAAAACGTTGTTTTGTAAATGTGGGCAGTGGGCAGTATGCAGAGTGCAGACCACATGAGAGAAAACTTTACTCCTAAAATGAAGAAGTTATGTGTTCAGTGTGAACAGAAGAGAACTAACTGTAGCAAGCTATATTATATTTAATTGTAGCAACATGCTATGTATAATTAAATTATCATAAGCAAAAGGAGTGAGTTGTATATTCGCGGCTGCAGCACAATTAAAATTTGCAGAGTCGTTGAAAACCATGCGTTTCCTCCATGTTGCAAATTCTCATCTGAATATTGTAGGCAGTGTTAGCCTATGATTGCAATTATAAATTAAGTAGAAGAATCTATTTGATTTAATTAATTAATGGCATAGATATAACATCACACTTAGGCTATAGATTTAAAAATGAAAACTCGTTTCCAGAGAGATATATTGAAATTTAAACTGTGTACCGAGCTGTGAAACCCTAACACCTCTGCATTAAATGCTCTCCACATGATTCCTATGTCCAAATCTTCTGTTCCGAGGAGGGAAGGTCAGTTTCCCTTATTAGTTGAATTCAATATTTATATATATCTTTGCATATGACTATGTCGTATATACCAAGTCTATGTTTTCCTCTAGAGTGATGTCCTCTATTTCTTAGGGTGAAAATAATACACGTGATGGGGCCTATATGTTGAATTTCTATTAGCTAAGTTCATTGGTTTACTTGACACATACTACTTTTCAAATTCAAGTTCGAACAGTTAAACTCTTAAAAGTACAGTAAAAGTAGAAAAATCTGGGCTTCTTGCAAGCTTCAGGATTTTAGATAACATCATTTTCACTTTTACCTGCTTTGCGAATTGCTAATCATTTTAAGTTTTCTTATTCTAATATTTGACCATTCGTTAAGTTTTCTTATGCCAACATAAAACTTGTTTCTTTTACTCTACCTATATTTTATGTTGTGTGTCATCATTTTTTGTCTTTTAGTACTTTAGAGATGACATGAAAAAACTCTCTTATAATAGTCACTTAACTACACCCAGCACCCCGGAATCTATTGCTCGCACTGGCCATAAGACCTCGGAACATTGGAGACAAACTCCTGACGGAAGGACGAGCTCCTCCAAACTAGACACGAATTCTTACCTTTTTGCCATCCACTTCGTCAATGGCAGAGAACTCGGCACCCGGACCCCTTGCACAAGATATTTTTGATGCCACTAGACATATGCCCGGTGAACCTGACACCCAACTCGTATTCGAACAATTGGGTCATGCAAAACTTGTATCATTCACACAATGAAACAACACCTTCCAGCCCCCGAGCCTCCAAACCGACGCTCCCCCACCTTAGCCAGCAATCACCACACCACACCACAACACCTCAGGTCTCCCCCCTTTCACGTCCCATCCAGAGTCAATGACACTCTACACAAGTCGCAACACTACGCTCGAGAAAACCAATCCCAAATGCAAACAAACCCAGGGCCACACGATGAAACAGCGGTTAGAGCAATCTAAGGGCGCTCCTCAATTAGTGTACCTTGAAACCCTCCCCTATTAGAGTTGCGCCCAAACCTTGTACCCCGCTACTAAGGAAGATACAAACCCTCACCTATATAAAGACATGGTACTTGAACATTGGCTCGAGACATTTTCTCTACCCCCTGAAAAAACAGGGGCACCTTGTGCCCTTGAACTGACAAGGATCTCCAGGTATCCATCTATCCCATATCTTGTCACTATCACACGTGTACTGACTTAGGCGTTGTAGTGTTTTCTTGCAGGACCCTCCCCTGGCTCAATCTGATAGAAGATGCTTCGTATAGTCAGTCACAATTTACGGTTCTAAAAAGTATTATTTTTTATATTAATTTCACGCAAGAAAAAATTAACTAATTATTATCTACTAGGATTGTACCCGTGCTATGCACGGTCTAAAATATTTAATTTACTTTCTTAAGATAAATCCATCGTATGGAGAATATTTTTTGGAGAGGCTTATTAGGTGAAGTAATCTCAGAATCTCAAGGGACATGCCTCGTGACAGCTAGTTGTAGGAATACCTTGGAAAATATTTTTATTCTAATGCATAAATTTCAAACAATTCTATAACTTAATGGAATTCTAAAATATCATTTTAAATATATAATACTAATAAAAATATGTTGAATATTTTTTCTATTCCAAATTACAAAGATATTGTAACAATAATCAATTATTAATAATAAGACATGTATATGTATCATCAACAAATAACTACATTAAAAAAATCATGAAAAATATTTGTAAAATAAGATTTCACTTATTTAAACTAATCGTTCCATTTAAACTATTCATTCTTGTAAAAAAAGAAAAGAAAAACGATTTATTCCATTACTTAGATTGAGATACATATTGGATTCTAGATAATTACTATTCTCGTATAAGAATCAAGTTGTGACTAGTCGTCCTAGGGCTATGAAATCATCCTATGGTTACAAACTAGGTTTAGCCTTTTTCGAACATGGGATGGTCTTGCCTTTTATAAAGGGGCAAGGACCCTAACCCTAGATTTATTACAACTTGGACCTGGATAATATAAAGCCCATAAATACATGAGTCAGTGAAAGCATACAATGAGTACCTTGGCGAGATCTACATCTCGTCGGGTCCGTGAGAACTGCCCCGTCATGCCCCGCTTTCCAAGGGGCCTTAGTGTAGAACGCCTCGCCCTATATCAGTCCACTAGTCCACAATGCACTAAGTCTGAAATTTGAAGGCGAAGTGTGCCTTTATAGGGCATTCACCACGGGATCCCAGTCCCTTGCGTAGGGCGCCTCACCCTATACTAGTCCACAGGACACCGAGTCTAAAGGTTTATATCCTAATCATAAAGGATTAGAGTTAATTGTGATTAAGGAAATTAATCAAGGGATAGAAATTAATCAATAGTTGATAATTAAAGAGAAGAGTCAAGAATGAATAGTAATTTCGAAAGAGGTTAAGTCAAAGATTGAGTCATAATAGAACAATGGAGGAACGAGAAATAACTTTGAACGACGTACAGTGTTTGATGTTAAGAAATGACATTAGAGAATTGTATATGATTGCAGAACTAACCCTGACCATGAGAGACAAGCATTGGACGCCCAGTGGAGACCAAGACTCGGATAAGCAGCCTTCGGACCCCTTGAGGACCTGCATTGGAATCCAAGTTAAGGAGGATGGGCAATCCTCATAGTTGATATATAGGGTTATGTTGTGATTTCTATTTGAAGTTCTTGCAGTTGGTTGTTTGTGATTATTGTGCTATATACTGTGATGTGATTATATGCATTCCTTGACTGAATGAATGGTATGATATGCTTCGAGATTTGCTATTGCAATTTTTGTAATGATATAAATAATGTGTTACACACGATGTTAATGATGAATGAGGAAATATGGTAATTCATATGTGAAATGCTAACATATCTTGAGTAATTCTAGTGGAAAATCGCACGCCTAGGGTTAAAGGTGGTGCTGAAGTGAAGAGGAGAACTTGACCGCAGAGTTGCGGGATGAACCTCGAGGAGGCATGATCTGAGAAAAGTGAGCATAGTGGATATCTCGAGCTGAGGGAACATGAGATATGCGCGCTAAGATAGACATCTAAGCAATCGGCTAGGTTTACAAAGGAAATGAATGGCTTCTTCAGGAAACTCCCATGTTTTTCAAAAATAGAAGAAAGTAGGCTTACAAAACCCTAAAAAAGAGTTTTTGTGTTTAGAAAGCTTTTCCCTTTGTTTTATGAAAGTAATTATAGAAAAGACTGATTGCATAGACAGGTTCCCGATGATAGGGCTCGGAGTTACCACGAACCTTGGACTAGTGGATAGCCCGAGTGATATGTAACTAATATGGTATATGACATACTACATAACATGGAGGGCTAATTTGTGAAAGCCAGATGTGTGCTAAGGTAACCTCTGACATTAGAGACACTTTTATCCCCGTAATGGCTAACCAGAGAGGGTTGAGCGAGGGATATGATGTAAGACCTTGAATAAATTAAATAATTAAATATTATTTAATCATCCTATGCATATCAAGGGATGCGTGCAGGCGGGGCTTAAGACCAAAAGCTATTCGAATCATTGATGCGATGTTTTCCAAACGACATTTTGTGAAGAAGGTCTTGCTCCTGACCCTGGCTGAAGTTTTGATGACGACAAACTCGTGAACAAAAAGAAGAAAAGAAGACAAGAACTAGTGCAACATGTCTCAAGCAATCTCAAGGGTTCAAGTTTTGTGTAATAGTTTTATTAATTTTTAATTCCCTTTAAAAAAATCTAATTCAAAATAAAACTAATTGTTATTATTTTCATTAAAAGACTCATTTTAGAGTCAATGTTTAGCGTTGGTTCACATAGGGTGGCTTCTAGGGTGCACTTGCACCCTAAGTGGTGCACCGTGCGCCACTATAATTAAATGACCTGCTACAGCAGGTTTTTTTTATCTGATATTTAAAAAAATTCAAAATAATAATAATTAGTTAATTACATTTTACCTTTTTTTAAAAAAAATGGTAAAAATAAATTATAAAAAGAAGATTAACAGAGAGAAAAGGGTTTATAGTAATTAACAAATTAAAATTATAATAAATTATAAAAATAAAATAATCTGTAGAACCGGTTACCGGTTACTTACCTGGACACTTTGCGCGATTTTATTGCCAAAAACTGGTGGTGCACGGTGCACTACTTAATTGGTAGTTCACCTTAGACAACACCTTCACATAGACATAGACGCTAAATTATATGAATTAGCCTCGGTCCCACTAACACAGCTTCAACACAAATCATGAAAATTAAGAGTTTTATTTTGTAAAATTAAAAAGTGTTGTCTAAGGTCACCAATTAAGTAGTGCACCGTGCACTACCAGTTTTTGATCAATAAAATCGCGTCAAGTGCCTAAGTAAATAACTGGTAACCGGTTCTACAAGATATTTTATTTTTATAATTTATTATAATTTTAATTTGTTAATTACTATAAACCTCTTTCTGTTAATCTTCTTTTTATAATTTATTTTTACTCTTTTTAAAAAAAAGGTAAAAATGTAATTAACTAATTATTCTTTTAAATTTTTTTAAATATCAAATAAAAAAAACATGTTGTAGCATGTCATTTAGAGTGGTGCACGGTGCACCAATTAGGATGCCTCAAAAATAGAAACTACTTTACAAAACAGTTCCTAACCAACGCTATTCTGTTGTTAAAAGCTAAAAACAATTTTAGAAAATAAAATGATTAAACAGGCCCTGAGTCTCCTCCGCTTGTTTCTTTTGTGATTTCACCCGATTAATAATATATGCTAAATTTATGAATGGTATAGTTATACTCAGATAGACTCATATTACACGGCCTTGTTATCAAAAGAACTTGCCAAAATAATGAAGTGCTGATGTTGTATGGAATTAAAAATTCGACCAACAGAGTACAATCAAATATCAATTACAAACCTTGAAGTGGATCTTGCAATCTGCACCAACGGTTTCAAATGATCACAAAAGAACTTGTTAGTCTTGATACAAGAAACAGATGTTTGCAATTAGTGTCCCAGATTTAACAATCACATGGAAAGACAAACGGCAATTAGAAACTTCACATGCTTAAGCAATGAATAAGATCACCAATAACAAATCAGTGCCAGAAATTGACTTGACCTCAAATTTGGACCCCAGTCCATCTAATTCATCATTTGATCTGCAAGAGACCTTTTTTCTTCATATAACTTTCGCATATTCTGTCTCTTAATTCCATTTCTGAAGGAAGTGCTTGCTAGACATTGTTTTTCTCTGTGCAGTAAGTCCAACCTTTGCGGCTCTGTAGTTTTCTTTTTTAGGTACTCTACTGCTTGCACCTGAACTGATATGGCAAACCAGCATTAGCAGTGAACAAATGACAACACAGAAATCCATTACCGGAATGAATATGAAAAGATGACAAGTGCAATATCCCCATATACCCTTCCAAAGATATGTATGACTTTACACTGTATTGTTCTTCAAACGCACAAAAAAAAGGAGTTAAAGATAGAAGGTGCCTTAGTTTCTAATTATCAACAGATTACTAGCAAATATATACCGAGTGACATCAGAACAATGAAAAATAAAAGGCAGGGAAACTAGATTCAAAATACAATCACCATCCTACTTGCAAGATTGAAACTCAATAGTATTAGATAAGAGGGAGAAATTAGGATTAGAAAATTATATATCACAGAACAAACAAAAAGCAAATAAATAGAAACAAGAATGCATCACGGCTTTCTAGCATCTTGGCCTTCCGAAAAAACAGTCACGAGTAGTGTGCAAGAGAGAAGCTATAAACACATTCCTAATTCTTATATTACTACGCAAAATATAGGACAAAAATATGACTTTAAAGGCCAGGGCATTCTGCTTTAACACCACAGAACAGCATATACAACACACTTCTACAGAATTTGGCTCCTATTTGCAACCAAAATATTCGGAGTTTAGAACAAATCATGAGAAACTGCTCAAATTTTAAACTCACATGATCTGAAAATTGCTCCTACATACTTAAATCAAAATTGCCTTAAAGATTCAAATACACAGAAGAGCAATGACATGAATCTTCAATCCAATTGATAAGAAGATACCAGATCGTGACGCAACTGAGGCCATTGCACAGTTCCTGAGGCTTGTAATCTCGCTGACAATATCCTCCAAATTTTCAGAAACCGCTTCTCTTCCAGGCTTCTGAACATCATTTCTCGCTAGGCACGACAACGCATTTTCACATGCCTAATCGCCAAATTGTTATTAAGCACACATCAACAAACTAAGCTAACTCGTATTTCAGACCGAAAGATAAAAAGTGCCACAAGAACTATAGCTAAATCAGCCAATGTATCTTCATGAAAGCCCAATCATGTACTCACAGAACTCCTAAACACTATTGATAGCTTCATCAACACAAAACAATTTTATAAAATGGATTCAAAACAATGCTAAATCAGTTCCAATAAAACAAAGCAATAGTGTTAGTTAGGACTCAAGTTGCAGATTATTACATACAATAGACACGCATAAATAACACGTACCTTTTCTGCAACAGCGTGAAAACCGCTGTGCACCGCGTCCTTCACAAAACGTAACCATTCCTCCGGCGAAACTTGTAGCCATTGAGAGCTAGCAGACTTGAGCTCCCGCAGAACTAAAGCCTCGTATCTCAAGGCCAAACAACTCTATAAAATTGGAATTCAAAAACGCAAAAGGAAATTGAATCAGTTCATCTTTGCTAGGCGTGGATTTTGGAACGCTTTCGCTGACAAAGTTTAACAAATGAAATCCAGAAGAAATGAATTGAGACAACGTTTTTCGGATTAGTGAAACTCGGAAGCAGGAGAAGTACCTGTAGATCTCCAACGAGAACGAAAGCGCGGACGAAGAATTCGAGAACCAGAAGCTTCTCGTGGAGAGTTTTTGAAGCGATCGATCGGATGACGGAGAGCGATTCAGATCTGAGGAGTTGTGTTAGGCTGGATCGAACTTCGATCAACGAGCTCACGTCCTTGGAGAGCAAAAGCGATTCGAGAAATTGGAGCGTGGCGTCGCCGAAACTGCGAGAAATGAAACTGAGATGTTAGCTACAGAGAGAGGAAGAGAGAGAGAGAGAGAGAGAGAGAGAGAGAGAGAGAGAGAGAGAGAACCTTCTAGTTTGGATTAGGAAGCGAAGGAGGGAGAGTTGTTGCTCTGACATTGCGGGAACGAGAGGGAATTGGCGGTTAAGGGAACGAAACTCGAACTTTGAAATTTGGATATGGTCAGGGTTTGGCTTAGTTAGCAAACATGTGACCCAAATATGTGACCATATCAGCTAGTAGGGCCCTGTTTGGAAGAGCTTACTTGAGCTTATATTATAGCATAAGCAATTATGCAAGCGTTTGAGAGAGCTTATATAAATAGCTTATGACCTACTTATAAGCTGTTTTGAGCTTATTATCATAAGCTACTCAAAGTAGCTTATGAAAAGAGCTTAAGCTTATATATAGCTTATTTTCAATTCATTATAATAAATTTCTTAAAAGAGCTTATTAATAAGCGCTTATGCCATAAGGGCTTATGGTCATAAGCGCTTAATTAAGCTGTTTTCCCAAACGGGGCCTAGATATATATTTGCCATGCTAGTGAAAGCTTCCTTCCTCCCATTTGTGACTTGAGTAAAACTTATAGGTGTCAACTAAGATGAGTTTGTTACCTGTCGTGTCGCATGTTAACTGAAATATTGTGTTTATTTTTTTTTCATAAATATTCAAAGGATTTCATGTATTTAATACATTTGAAAAAATAGATAAACACAAAAATTATATATGAACAAATATGAGAGAATTTTCACATGAAAAGATCATGATTAATCAGGGAATAGTGTGACTCACGGTTGACGGGTATTTTAGATTTTTCACATCCATTTATAAATTGCCAACAAGTCTCTTTACTCAACATGATATTCGGTCACTCCCCTACCTCTCTCACCACCTATGCCACCATCACCACACCCTCTTCGGTCATCGTCTTCCACATCTCTTAATAGATTACTATTCAATTTGGAGAGCAATCTCATAAAATTTGATTATCCCACACAAAATTCGACTGAGCAATATCACAAAAGCTTCAAAAGGGCCCTTGATTATCACCACCATCTCTCTTAAACACAGCTTCCTTTTATTTCTCCACTTACTTTATTGATTATCGTCCAGTTCCGATCTTGAGTTTTTTCTCTCACCTACGTTCATGAAACACTTAAAGATGCACCCAAATATTTGGGGGTATAACGTGCGGAACTTCATTATTGATGCTCGTCAAGAATCAACTTTAAAGAACTTGTCAACTATTCAAGAACTATGTTCATGTTTGGCAGCAATGAAAAAATCAGAAATTTATTACTTGATTGATATATTACTTCGTCTTATCATGACTCTTCCAGTTTATACAGCTACAACTGAAAGATCTTTTTCAGCAAAATAATCAAGACAAGGTTGAAAAACAAGTTGGAAGCTGATTTTCTAGCTACAATATGATAGTTCACATTAAAAGAGAGATTGCAACAAGTTTTAGTTTTGACTCACAAGCTGATTTTCTTTAATTGAAAATAACTTTCAATACTTCCTTTGATATTATGGTCAATTTTATGTTAACATTGTACTTTGAATTTTAATTATATAACATGACATTAAATATTTAGCTTATGTACGAAAATATTACTTTCAGCCTTCCAAATATTAAGTTCTAAGTTCCGGCACTGGAATGGGTAGGTAGTAACATGTGCATATGTAAAAAATAATGTCCTTAGTTTACTGGTACTAGCATCATGACTTTTTTCGTCGGTGTATAAAATTGAACTTTTTAATATGTAAGAGTCTATACTAATAAAGATTCGTGTACCACTATTCTTTGTGTAAACATAAACAACTGGAAAAAAGAAGAGAAATGTAAAGATATGATATTTGATATAATTTAACAGAAAGTAAAACAAAGAGAGAAAAGAGAGTGTACAACTGTACATGCATGTTATTTATTAGTGTTATGGCATACATGATTCAAAACTAAGTCTATATGATAAGGCTTTTCAATTAACATATATTGAACTAACTCAAAACATTAAAACTTTGACTAGCTTAAAAGCTTTTAGAATATTTGGTAAAGAAATTTGTTCAACATCGTCAAGATTTTTTAACAAACTGTTTGAGGTGGCTTATAAATTGCAGCTTATCGAACATTCTAATCTTATACTAACCATTTTAATAAAAAATCATCGCTAATCTTTTACATTTTAAAAAACACTAATTCCTATAGGACTCATCTATTGTGTAGTTTTTGTTACACCAAACATTTGCCACCATAGAGTTCGTCCATTTCACTTTTTTTTTTCGGCCGACTATCATGAAACTAGACCTTGAAGCTCGAAAATCACATTAAGTGAGATCACTCCCAATAAATATTTCTTTATATGCACCGCCCATGGATCAATGGCCGCTTCACATTAATATAAATATCATATACGTGTTGATATCTAAAGAAAATAATGTTAAATATTAAAGCAATCAAACAAGTATGTCTTTTTATCTCATTTTACAATTTGAATTTTTCAATAACTAGCTTGGCCAAACATTTCATTTTCAAACTAGTTTTACAACTCCCTACTTCCCCTATCTTACAAATTCTCATGTAGTCTTTGAACTAAATTATCAAGTAGGAGTTGCTACACAAACATGACGTATGACAAGCATTTCTTAACCAAACATCAACATTGAATTGGATTAAGACTTATACGTAGGACTCGTCAAACTATTTGGATTAAGACTTATACGTAGGTATTTTCAACAAGTTTACAATATGCTTCAATATTGATTTACTTAAAAATTATCCAATCTGAACACTTCACATATAGTGATGGCAGATAAAGATTCGAGTTAATAAAACGAGCTCTAAAGTTGTAATTAAATGATTGAATCCAAACTAAAAGCGAATTATTGTTAACTCATTCCATAGTTGGGATTTGCTACAAAAATATGAACGTTAAATCCAATGATCACGTATATATTACATTCATGAAAGCTGCAAATAGCGAGCCAGGAACTACCAATGAAGGGTTGAAAGACATCCCACGATTTAAGAAATTTATTTTCATCCCATGAAACCATCTTAAAGACTGCAACGATCGATAACAGCATAGCATTGCACAACCACTCAAGGCGTCAACCTGCAAGGACCTATAAAAGCCAAAGAAAGCCTAAACCGGGGTAACACTAGACCACCTAAAGTCCTAAACACTGGATGCGAACTCCAATAGCTAGATTTAAATACCAATTTATTATGGACAGGACAAAGTAAGCAAACAACATAGAATAGCACTAATGCTATCCTACTATAATCTAATCTGTTGTTTGTTGTGTATAGGATAACATTATCTCTTATCAATCATGGGTAAAAGTTATCCTGAAAAGGGAGTTGGGATAGAAATTATCCTAATATAATAAGATATCTGTTTTCTCTTTGTTTATTACATAACCCAAAATTAATTCAATATTTATATTTTATATAATTTATAATAATATTAATTAATAAATATAAATTTTCAAATTTTAATAATATATTGATTTTATTATTTATCGATGACTAAGTTAAAATTATTTAATTACTTATAATTTTAATTAAAAATAAACTAATTTATAAATGGTAAAATATTGGATTTGCTGATAAAATAATAAAATTTTCATTATCACTTGCTACAGCTTAATTAACATTATTTTACTTTATTTATATTATAATAAAAATATACAAAATAATCTTCACTAACAATAAAATAGACCACTCACATATAAATATTAATTTTTTAATAGTAAATAAAGACTAATTTTCTGTTATCATAGGCTATTATTTAAAATTATTTCTCTACTTATATAATTATAATTAATAATTTAAATATAAATTAATTTTGAAAGAATAATATCTTTTATTAATTTATAAAAAAATTAATTAACTTTTATTGTTGATCACTAACAACTACTAAGTTAAAATAAATTGATTACATGTCTTCATTTATAAAAATGTAAAAAAATAAAAGGGAAATTTAATACATTTTTCGCATCATATACTATCTATATCTAGCCCACCTCAAACATGATAAGAACCCACTGTTCTCCTACCATAACCACCAAACGGGCCTAAGAGTCGGTCACTAATCAATATACCCTCACTTATATCCAATCCGTTTCATTTATTCTTTCAAACTTTATCAACCTCACTAGTTGCATTATCTTTTTATTGTCATCAAAGTATGTTGTAACCTTTATAATAAAGTGAACTTATCGCAGCATTTTTCATTATGTAAACTTAACTCAGTGACATCACAGAGCTTTTGCCTTGAGTTGCTTGGCAGCAATTTAAACAGTTCAGCTCTAATCAAACTTCTCAAAACAGTCATCAAGTCATTTATGGCTATGTTTCGATATTCAGAGTAGAATGGAATAAAATGGGGCCAATCAAATGGATTGACATTGAATAAAGTTATAATTCCACTGTTTGGATATGTTTATGATGAAAAGGAGAAATGGCTCCATTCCACTCCATCCTTATTTGAAACAGTTCAAACAATGAAACCTAAAGTGATTCCATTCTATTCTTTCCATCAATCTAAACATAGCCAGTCCATCACAACTAAATTAAATTACAGTGCCTTACTTTCCAACAGGCAAAGATTACAAGACTCGTAAAGAAACGATTATAAACAGTTGACAATAAGTGCAACTAGCAGCCTGAATCAATACTATCTCCTGGCAAAACAAATATACTTGAAATACACAATTCAGGATTATTGATCCATGGTATTATAACTGACAAAACATTCAACTATTTGAAGCCAGCAACATTCTATTAAATAATGTCATAACTTGCTTGCACCACATGCCACATGGGATGAGCCATGGATGCAAGCATTTGCCATTTATCCACATAATGACACATGGTTTAATTTCCAAGCAAGAATAAAGCACGTTTTCATGAAAGCAGCACTCACCTGAAATAATCAACCTACCTTAGCAGCAAGAAATTTGGAGACTATCCACTTGCCTCTAAAAAAACATTGACATGATTCAATTAATCCCCAGACTAAAGGACAAAACCCACCAGCTAGTTATAAACAAAAAGGAGCGAAGAGGTCTTGCTCAAAGTAAGTGAACAACCTACCTCTTTGCTTCCAGTTCAAGAAACCAGCCAACTGAAATAATAAACCCCAGACCACAGTTCATAGTACATAAAAGCTCTAGTAAGGACGTGAACGATTCCCGCTATAATCACGCCTATCAGGACCAGAATTGTAATTGTCTCGGCGCCTATCTCCACCTCCACCGTAGCCACCCCTATTGCCCCTATACATAGAACCAGATTAAATAATTAATTTCAACTTCAAAAAAATAATACAACTTCACATGGAAATATTCCAACCCATAAAATGATCAATGGACATACAAGGTCAAATATGTAATAAATATGCATACCAAATAACTATTAAAACTTAAAAGCACAAAACAAATCCGAATCAACTTAAAGTAAAAAGTAAATTTGAAAACAATCATTTCGCTGTTTTCATTAATGTTTCGATTGGAAGGCAAGGTTATTTCGCTGTTTTCATTATTGTTTCGATTGGAAGGAAAGGAGCTCAATATTTCATATTTCACATTTATTCTCTAAATAAATGAGACATAATGAACATGCATAGAATTTTGTGGATGAAAAATTTGAACTATTATGAAACGTAAAACAAGTTATTCCAAATCCACAACATAAACAATATGCCACTGCTAGCACTAAATATTTCAATAGCATTCATACTCAGACAAAAAGAATCACTAAATCTTCAATTTGTAATGCATACCCCTGGTTATATGCAGGCCTTGGTGCAGATTTTTCTGCCATAGTAACACTGATTTTGTGACCCCTCAAATCATAATCTGAAAAAGAATATTCATTATTAGTGTCTCTTTATATCAGAAACCATAAAATATAAAACAAGAAAGGTAGCTCATAAAGTACTGTTGTAAAAACCGCCAGCAGCATGGGCTGCACAGGGATCTTCATAAGCAAGGCAAGCGTCACCCTTGTTGTTCCCATTTTCATCCGTGTAAATTTTAATGTTCCATGGCCACTGATCTTTATAACCCCTCTTCTGCTTAATTCTTCCAACCTAAACAGTGAAAAACACATGTAACCAAATCTCTAGCATGTAATACTCTGCATTTTTACAAAGAAGTGGAACATGATCATATTTCTCCAAGCAGGCAAGCATCACATGGTTAAGCATTGCTTACAGATAACATGATTCACTGATATCGATAAAAAAAATGCTTGTGCAACAACATGCGAGTTTCTATGGAATGGGCACTTTAATATGAAATATTCCTCATAGAAAATTGAGGAAAAAAACCCTCTATATAGAGCTGGTGCAAAAGTCAACAGATAAGAAATTTACTTGTCCAATGCCTCCAAAAAGATCTCTCAATTCTTCAATAGTCACATCTGTTGGTAAGTTTGAGATGTAGATTCTAGAGTTGTCACATGTATCCCCACAATTCTCATCACACTGCTTCACTGCAGCTGGGGACTCAACAGGTGCAGGAGCTCCACCAAATCCACCCCGACCACCAGCTGGAGGCCCAGCCCTACCACCACTCCGTGCATCACCTTGATTATCCCCACCATAACCACCCGCGCTACCCCCATATGAAGGAGGATAAGAATTTGGTCCACCAGTATAGCTTGTAGGAGGAGGAACTGCATCTGTTCCGTAGTTTGCATTCCCACCATAAGAAGGTGGGTAGTTTCCACCCGCACCACCACCATAGGATTGGGCAGTAGGAGGAGGAACTTGACCATATCCACCATCTTCCCTACCTTGATTACCACTAAATGAACCACCCCTATTGCCCCCTCCACCTCTACCATCATTACCTCTTCCACTACTATAGTCATTACCTCTGCCTCCATCATAGTTCCCTGACCTACCTCCTCGATTATTGCCATATCCCCCACCGCTTCCACCTCTGTTATAACCACTCCCACCACCACCACCACCACCACCACCACTCCCGCGGTCATTGCCACCACCAGCAGGAGATGGAGCACCGCATTTGTTACATTCAGTCCTTCTCGCAAAATTCACGTTCCCACAACTATATATAGAAAATATGAATCAGATACAGAAAAGAAAGAATCAACAGCAGTATAATTTACGGTAAGGACTATTTGATAAACAGAAAATATTCTAACGATCAAAATCACACACCTTTGGTTAGGGCAACGCCAATCTCCGTCTCTACCACTTCCACCGCCGCCACCGCGGCCGCCTCGACCACCGCGATCACCGCCTTGAAATCCACTACCACCTCCTGAAATTCACGTCAAATAAGAACATGATATGATTGAGAATAAACGAACAAATTTGAAAATCGATTGAAAGAAACTACAAACCTCGACCACCGTATCCACCTCCACCACCACCACCACCACCACCACCGTAACCTCCACCTCCACGACCGCCACCGCCCCCACCGCTTCCTCCCCTTCCTCCATAGCCTCCTCCACCATCATTGCCACCATACCCGCTCCTTCCGCCATAACCTCCACTATCGTTACCACCATATCCGCCGTTGCCGCTGCCTTTTGCTCCGTAACCTCCACCGCCGTCACCACCGCCAGCGCTTCCTCCTCCGTAGCCTCCGCCACCATAACTATCAACTCCACCAGCACCGCCTCCGTAACCACCGGAAGAACCGTATCCACCGCTAGCTCCGTAGGACGGTGGCGCAGAACCGCCGCCGTCTTGACCGTACCCTCCAGACATGATTCGATCTAGGGTTTGCAAGAAAGAAAAGAGCACTGATATTTTTTGGCACACAAGAAGTTTGCGAAGCAATGTAAAGAATGGAGAGAACTGTGAAACGGACCAGGCAGTACTCGAGGCCTTAAGCTTAGCCCAACACGTTTACCATGGGCTAATCATTCAGTGAGAAAGTTTATGGGCCTTTAAATTCGGGTAAATAAGAAAATATGCATCATGCATATACTATGTTTTTCAGAAAAAGAAAATGATATATACACCACTCACACTCATTGCATCACCACACCTATTTTTCAAAAAACCCAAAAAGTGAAAAATACAACACTATTAGTGACTAACTACTAACAATTCTGATAACAGAATTTCTATACAATACAACACTATTCTAATATAACTCAAGAGCGGGTGATGAGTTGAGTTGGGTTAAGATTTTAGAAAAGTGAGTGAATCCGACTCAGCACACTTTTATTCAAGGTTTAATTGCAATTTTAGTCCCTATCTTTCACGTTTGTGCGATTTTGGTCCTTGATTTTCAAAACGCTCAATTTAAGTCCTAAAATTATTTTTTTGTGCGATTTTGGTCTGTCGTTAGCTTGCCATTCAATTGCTAATGAAAGCTGTTATTTTCACCCCTCATTTTAATATCTGCTCCACCTACACTTAATTTTTTTTAAAAACTAGATTATTTTTTATTTTATTTTTAAATTTCCATCTTCCCCTTCTCTCTAACCCTAGCATCCCTCCAGGAACCCTAGTCCTCTTCCGCCAAAAGCCCCCCTCCAGCGCCGCCATGCTCCATTGAAGCCACCACCACCATGTTCTCCTCTCCATACGAACACCAAGCCCTTCACGGACCTCATCTCTGAACCAGATCGCACAACCTTCTCTTCTCCTTCTTCACCAAATCCGCCGCCACCCACACTTCCTTCCCATTACTCCTCCACTTCATCGAATCACCATCAACCATCGGACTGTTACCCACGACCACTGAACCCTCTTCTTCAAACATTACCTCCACCTCCTCTTCACATGTGAACCTAAACCACCACCGATCCTTCTTCCCCTTCTTCTACACCAATTGAACTAACCTTTTCCTTACCCAGACTTGAGAAATCGAGAGAGAGAAAGAAGTCGAAATGGCTCCTGGCAAAGGCATGGTCGTTGAACAGAATGGGGCGAGGATGACAGAGACGACAACTCGTGGTTCTGTCTTAGACCTGGGGGTTCGTGTGCTCATACTGTGTTTGCAGTGACCAGAAAGCACGATAGCTTCAACCCTAAGGGTAGGGGGGATTGAGTCAGTGTTGGTGAGATCAAAGTTCGAGGGTTCGCAGATGCTTGGTACAACGACAGCAACAAAACCCACCACCTCAACATGAGTCAAAGTGTTCTTCGATGGTCGGCTTCCCTCAAGTTGCTGCCATCAATGCATGGGCCAAGAGAATCGAATTTCCCTTTTTTTTAACATTTTTCTATTTCGTTTGGTTTTAATTAATTAAGTGCGGAGCTTGTGGTTGATTTAAACATATTTGGTTGTTTGACTTAGTTCATTTGGTTTTAATTAGATTGATTATGGAGCTGATATTTGACCTCGAAGTGTGAATATTTGAGAGTTAGAAAACCATGTCTAATATTGAGAAATTGTAATATGGGGGGTTTATATATCATGATCAATTCTAGGGACATGCTGCTTGGTGTTTCAATTGTATGTTTACATGTAAAAATCACTTTGGGCTCTTTAATCAATTCTGGGGCTATGCTGCTTGGTGTTTCAGTTGGGGGTTGTGGGTGGCGATGGTGGGTGGGGGTGAGGGGAGAAGAAGAAGATGAAGGTGGGGGAAGGGGAAGATGGAAATTTAAAAATAAAAACAAAATAAAAGAATAATCTAGTTTTTTATTTAAATTAAATGTAGGAGGTGCAGATAGTAAAAGATAAAAGACTAAAATTACGATTAAGCTTTTATTCAAACCCGTGATGAACCAGCTCGAGTGAGTTGGGCTGGATCACTTTGACATGCCTACATAACATAATAGATACCCTCGCATCTACATTCAACATTGGGCGCATTAGTGCAGATGGATGGTATTGCTTCTACCATATGGCATGGTCACATCTATACATCTATTGTCAATCACTCGATTTCAGGAGATAGTGATTTCATATCAACCACATGCAATTGGTTAATTAGAAATGTATGTGGTGAATAACCATGAAACAGGGAAACCAAAGTTACAACCTAATTCTTGAATACCTAACCTGCATGGATAAATTACCTGAGAAAAAAGTGATAACCATTTTAATTCAACAATAGACATCTACAGCAAAAATTATCCTCATCTTTACCAAACTGCCAAGAAGGTTGTTACAAGTAAAATAATCCACTGGAAGCTGCACACCCAGCAAGATTTAGCTTGAGAAGTGCGAATTTCAATTGGAAACCTGCAACGATCCAAGGACGGATCAACGGTGGTGATTAAACCTAGACCCCCAAAGTCACAACTTTCTGCTGTCTGATCATGCTGCTGATAATAACTGTTAAAAGCATATGATATGTTACTAGGCCAACTGATGTTAAAACAAGATCCACCAGGAGACAGTGCAGTACAATCAGCATTTGCACAAGCTTCTGAAGCACTTGCAGTTGCATTAGACAAGTCTTTGTTGTTGTTCACAACACACCATTTAGAAGAAAGATACTCAACATTTTGAGCATTCACAAGACTCTTTGAACCCTGGCCAAGATCCACATGGTACTTTGCTTGGCCATCAAAAGTGAATAAACCCCAATGTCTCTCAAAGTTTCCTGCAGCAATGCTCCTTTCGTCCTCGTCAAGAAGGCTTAAAATGTATGTTTCGAGCGGTTGCTGATGAGGCCTGAGCGGGGTCCCCAAGTTGCTATGAAGATGGTTTATCAGGCCTTTCATGAAGGTTTCTGCAAGGTATGAGCTTGCGTTGGCAGCTCCGTCCGTCGGCCAACCAATCTTCGCCAAGACAATGTCCATGTTTGGAAATCCAATTTCTGATAGTGCAGCAACCACTGTATCATAGCTCACGTCAAAGCTATTTTTGTATGTTTTATGGTAAAAGTTACGAGGGCGTGCGGTTTCTTTAAAGAGGAAAAAGTCCAGTGAGGTGTTTTTGGTTTGAAGGAAGGTTATGAATGGAGAAATCGTCACAAAGAAAGGGGATCCATGCTTGTCAAGAAATGAAAGGAGCTGAATCATGGTTTTGTTGAGGTCAGGCCTGAAATGCACTTCTGAGGAGAGGTTAGATCCTGACTCAAAACTGTCGAAGCTACATGGAACCACAACTTTCACTCTGCTGTCCAATTTAGCTCTCTTTAAAGCTGCTTGAATGTTCATAGCAGCTCCAATTACAAAGGGATGAAATTGTTCACCATAACTTTCAAGAAACGGCTCATCACCAACAGCAACGTATCTGCACAAGTTTTTTTTAGAACCATATGGAGAGTGAATCAGACTTCAGAGATAGCCAGTTGTTTCAATTTTGAATTCAATTAAGAAAAAAAAAATCAACAGTGCAGCTCAGCAGCACTAGCAAAACTGCCAAACCAAGCCACCTTGAAGAATTTCTTCAATAGCTTGTTCTGATCAGTTAGCTGATTAAACTAAGAAAGATAAAGATGAGACAAGACTATCTTACCATCTTCAACAGAAGTTAATTTCCTTAGGAGTACTGTTCTTTAGTATGAAACCTTTCATACCAAAATGTCACAAAATAAAAAATTGGATAACCAATCAAATATTATAACCATGCATGAGAAGGTGATAAAAAACAGTTACACAATCTTAGACAAAAGGCATGCCGCTTTCGTTTATTTCACACTTAGGTTGTTTGCACCAATTAGCATTTTTGTTTCCTAATCTGAATTGATCCGGAAGGTGGCTTCTTTTTTAGCCATTGCATCCTTTCCGGTATCAACCATGTAGCATATTTTTCAACTCTATTCTATCTTTCCCCAGGTATTGTTATGAGTATGACAAAAGGAAGGGCAGATATGCTTGTTCTACAACTACAGGGGAACCAAAGTCCAAAGATAGTAGAGTATGTTCTAAAAATTGCTTTTTTCAGTAACAAAGCCTCAGCCCTTGAAAGTGTTTCAGAGAAGCCTAGAGGAAAATTTAGTCTCAATAGATTGTCACACTCAGGGGGGACTCAAGACTCACGTGTATATATTTGGTGCTCCATAGCCTCTGAATGTAACTGATCTAACAAATGGTATGCAGAGGCAATCTGATATGGTGGAAACAGAAAGAGAAATGCAATTGAAACAACCTAAACCAAAGCAATTTTTTATGCATAGGCTGCCAACACATTTGTAAATTATTTAGGCAGAAAAGAAACTAGACATCTATGGCGGCTGCATATCTAGACACAAAGTGAACTCTAAGGTAAGACCTTTTCAAATTAATTATACTAATTTAATAAAGTTATTATAGTTTTATTTGAAATTTATAGTTTGGGCTTTTCAGATGTAAAATTACTTACAATATGAATGAGATTGGTTTATATTAGAATTTAGAAAGAAAAAAGACAGCATCTGTAAGCATACATAATTAAAGTTAACCTGTATTTAGTAGGTACTTAACATTTACATTTATAATAATCAATGTTTTGCACAGACTTTCATATAATTTAATTTTAATAAATATTATATAATAGAATATATTAATGTTAATTAAGATAATAGGATAAGAAGTCAAATAATGAGATAAACATGCTAGTAACTTATGGGAGAAAGAGAGTCATAGAAAGATGAGGAGCTTGTTTTTTAATAGGACAATCTTTACTTAGAATGGAAGAACATTAGCAACTAAAAATACTTTTTGGGCTCAAGGACTTCACCTGCTTAAGGGTTGGGTCAGCCAGCAATATCAGTATTCTCAAGGTTACATACTAGCATTTCATGCTCCTAGCATGCAATACTGAGAAAACAGTATTGTTATTTGTTAACAAATAAACTCCTCAAAGAAAAATGTTCCATCTATTATGAAATGCTACATAGTAACATATCATAGGATCTCCACCAGTTACTATCTCCTTATGGCAAGACAGTTTTTGACAGTTTTATTAACGTTACGCGTCACCCAACACCACTTGAAGTGGCACCATGTAGTGAACCAAGGAAGCTGCTGAAGAAAAGAAACACAGGCTTAATGAAAGAAGCAAATTCAAGAAACCTGGAAGGCATTATCTTGTTTTCTTCCTAGTACATGGTCTCAATGGTCCAAGTTCATATTCTAGCATTCTGCAGGTTTATTTTCATGTCCTTTAAGCTATGGAAAATCTCATATGATTATGGAAAAACTATGTATCTACTTGACGCCTATGGCATTGTTCTATAAATTTACAAAACTTCATCACACAGTCACTAATTATTGTTTCACTCTTCATGACATCATCAAAGGTCAGAATAATAAGAATTTGAAAAGGTATTGAAAACCACTCTTTAGGATGTCAAGGATCATCTGTGAACTAAAACAAAATAAAAATAGAAAGTCAAACAGGCAACCATAACCATGTATTGAGAACTAAACTATTCTCTATACAAAAAGGGAAAATAACTAGAAGAAGAAAAAAAGCAACTCAATAAAGCATAAGCAAACTGCAAAATAGAGGAAAAAGTGAAGAAAATAAAAGGGGCAACATAGAGAAGCAAGAAACTTGACATACTCAATTCGAGCTCCACCTCCGCCATTTGAAATGTACCGAGTTACATTATCATGTACCCAACTATCCGCAGCCTTCTTGGAAGAGTTCAAGCTTCTGAGCAAAGAGTTAGGAATACCCACAGTGACACCAACATTAGACCCAGAAAGAGCTAGAAGAACAGTGGAGTTAGCATCAAAGAGCTTAACTTTGTTGATGTAGTTGGATTTCAAGAGCTTCACCACTTTGGTGGCTGGTAGAGGGTGAGAAGCCTCGGTGCCCCAGTTCACACCCACAGCTTGAGCCACACAGGCCATGGTGGAAAGAGTGAGGAAGGTGAATATGGCGAAGCGAGAAATGGTGGGCATTTGGGAGTGAAGAGAGACAGTGAGGTGTATGGTGGATGGTTGGTTCCGAGTTCTGAGTTCTGAGTTCTGAAGAACGTTGGGAAAGGAGGGGAAAGGTATAAAAATGCAATCTTGAGCCAGTGGAAACTTTGTTTGGGGCTTTGAAGCGTTGGTGTACACTAAAATGGTGAGGTGGAGCCTTGATATTTTCTTCTCCTTTTTACTACGTACCGTACCTCCGTTCCTTTTATAAGAGATAAACCAATTTTATACACTCTTTAAGAAAATTAGATAGAGTATAGTTTTTTACATTAAGTTTGTTCTCAAATATTGTTGAAATTGTAAAAATCACAAATAATTAGAAACAAAAGTAAAATTAAAATAGTAATAGGTATATAGAAATGGAGGGAGCAGTATAAATTTTTATCATCAGTTGAATTGGTATAGGGTTTAAGAAATTAGTGTAAGCTAAATTTGTTCTATTTTTCTCTTCTTCTTTTACAAGAGCTGGTGTCACTTGAATTGGTGAAGGCTGCATTTAATGTGTCGTGTTGAGTGGCACGAAGCCCATGGTTCGAGTATAGAATGATCGAACAAATGTGCTCTTGCCTTCGTTATATTTATTTTTCATTTATTTCAAGTATAGAGTTATCACTCATTCACATTTTTATCATTTTCACCTCACTCTCTAACTATTTCTCATTTATTTCAATCATATTACTTATCACATTTTTACTTTCTCTTTATTTTCTTTTTATGTCTCTCTTCTCTCCACTTTATTTACACTTAAAATGAAGTATGAACAAAAACATTTCATAATATTTATCATATCATCCCAATTATATAATATTTTATTAATTGAAAGTGTAAGGGATATTAAAGATAATTTATTGAATTTTTACTCCTTTGAATATTTTTAGCTTTTTTATATAATATATATTTTTATTATTTCAATCAGTGTATTAAAAACACCTCGACACATTATTTAGAGGGTATAAAAATGAACAGTAAGATTATTTAGAGAAAGAAAACACACTTTTCAATAAATTTTCTCTAGTTTGGAATGCAAGAATAATGGGAGCGAAAATAAAATCATGTGGAGTCCACTCATTTTATTACTTAGTGTCAATAGTAGTGGTGGAGGAAGGGGATACATACCTCCTTTCATGGCCCTGAACTCTTAAGTTTTTCAATTTTGTTTATTTATATGTGATACAAACCATTGTAGACACGTCTTATTCTTTAATCTCTTAAGGTGCTTCTCAGCCACTAGGCAACACAAAGAAACAAGTGAAGTTCATCTATTTTTATAATTTTACCAAAATAACCCTCTATTTATATTATAATAAAATTATAAAATAAATATAAAATAGAAATTTTTTGAAGAATAACGATATTAATATTTTTAACTATATTTCTAAAACTACATTTTTCGGAAAAAGTTAATTATCATATTTAATTTTAAATTAAGATAATTTATGCCATTTTATAAGCATATATTTTTTCTCTCACTTTTTCTATCTTCTTATTTTTTCTCTCTCATTTTTTCTGTATACCAAACATGCCATTAATTTTTCTATTGCTATCATTCTCTTTTTTGTCAACTGTTATATATTCTCTGAATTATACATTTAACCCTTTTTGGTCAACTCACAACCCTTTGTGCACGCCAAATGCGTATGGGAAAGAATGACTGAAGCCCTATCAGATTTTTAAACTTTATGCGTATTTGAAAAGTAAAAAAAAAAAAAGTGCACTCACTAAAAAGGGAAAGAAATTGCATTCCCTCTCACAAATAAATATAATAATTCAAACTATAAATATAAGTAAACTCCAGCTCCATCCAAACAAGAGTAAATTTGCGAAGGCGAAATGTGCCGCTAATTGACAGTGAAGTTGTTTGTTCACTTTGTGATCAGCATGAGGTTTGAGAGTGATTTGGATGGCTTTAAATTGGTCAATTTGGCTATGCAGAAATAACTTAATTTTCAGGGAAGGGGAAGTTAGTGTTGATAGTTTATTTGATTCAGTTCAATTCTGCAAGTGGAAATGGCTCCAGGCCAAAATGAAGGGGTTTCGCTGCACTTTCTAAAACTCAAAGATGACTCATTGAAATAAAAATAAAGTTGTGACTTTTCCTGAGTTGTGGCAACCTGCATCTTGTGCCTATCGAGTTCCTATTAAATATTCCACAAGTGGTACATGTTAATAGCAAAGAAAGAAATAATTAAACAATTAAAAATTTAGATTATTAATTCATAAAACTACAATAAAAAACTTATATCATACACATAGTCTAGAGATGTATCTAGAGAAACACTTCCAGTCTGAGAAATATTTTGCATAGAAGGAGCATTTGTGTTAAGGTAGTTCTCAAGTAGCATGTACAAGTTTCTCTTTACTAATTTCCACTTTGTTGCATAAGTGGAAGGATCAACATTTTTTGAAACAGTAGCTTAATGTCGCCAACTCCACCCTTGGGTCAAGAACTGCCTTCATTGCGAGCACATAACTATATACATTCCAATATTTCATAAACTTATTATGCATTTTTTTAGCCATGTCCTTGAATACTACATCATCATCTCCTAAAGTATCAAGAAGTACACACTGAATCTTCCAAACTTGCATAAAATACAAGTTGGTTGTAGGATAGGATGAGCTTGAAATCAAGGTTGTGGTATGATAGAAATGTTCCAAAAGTCATGCAGTTTTTTTGCTCTTTTCCACTCTTCTACCGAGGAAGAATGATCTGTATCGTAATTTTCACCATAGTTATGGAGTTTTGCAAATGTAGCCCTATACGGCAGAGTAGATGCTAGCATCAAATAAGTAGAATTCCACCTTGTAGGAACATCTAGGCACAAGGCAGTAGAAGTAGCAACACCACCTATCTTTTTAATGCATAACTTAAATTTGATCATTCTACCTTCTGAACCCTTCAAATACTTGATGCTCTCCCTAATTTTCTCGAAGATAGCACTACCTATCTCCAACCCCTCTTGGACAATGAGATTCAAAATGTGTGCAGAACAACACACGTGAAAAAATTGCCCATCGCATAACAATAAGTTTTCCACACCAAGAGTATCTTTCAGTAGTTTTATCATGGAAACATTGGCGGCTGCATTATCTAATGTGAGATACATAATCTTCTTATTTATACCCTAATCATTCAAAAATTCAATCATCTTCTTAATCAATTCAGATCCACTATGAAGGGGAGGCATGTGACAAAAGTTGATGATTTTACTTTGCAGCTTCCAATTAGAATAAAAAAAAGTGTGCAATCAAACAAATATAACCCTCTGTTGTACAAGATGTCCACAAATCAGAAGTTAGAGATATCCTAGTAGTAATGCTAGAAAACACTTTTTTAAGCTCCTCCAATTCTCTCATGTAAATTTTCATGACATCTGCCTTAATAGTGATTCTAGAAATAGGAATAGAATCTGGATTCAAGTAGTTAATCAAGCTTCTAACCCTCTTAAACTCAACAAATTTAAAAGGTAAATCATGCTCAATGATTGCACAAGCTAGCATGTCACGTACCACCATTTGATCAATCTTTTGAGCTGCCAATATCCCTTGCATATTCATAATCATTTGACAAACATCAGCAAGTTGTATTTGAGGACACCTTTTTTCATGACGACGTAAGGTTGATGTACCATAATTTTTACCACCACATTTATATGTGGATTTGCAACCATTGCATGATTCTCTCTCAATTCCATCATCTACAACTCTTACCTTGGTGAAAAATGCCACACCTCAGAAGTTAATGCTTTACGCTTTTTCTTGCCCTTTCCAAGTTTAACTATTTGGGATTCTTCAATCTCATTTTCCTCATCTTCTTCTACCTCAATGTCAACATTAATAGGATTTGATAAATAAATAAATAGATCCAGAACCTTCCATGCTAATTTCTATAAAAAACAACAAAAGATGGCAGATCAAGCTTTAAGTGCAAACAAGAGCCATAGAACTAGAATCATGAACCAAATGGCATAAGTACAATAATATTTTTTCATAAATAATAATAACAGAAACTCAAAAAGTAGTTAATGAAATTTTTTCTCTTTTTCAATTGAGAATTAAAAGTGGAAAAATTTACCCTAGAATAGGAACAGCAAAAAGAACTTTAATTTAGTGAAATTGAAGACTAATCATCTATCCATGTTGTCAAAACAGCCATGAAATTTACATAGAAGATGATGAGAGACACCTAATTAACCAGCATATTATTATATTATATATGGCATATCAATATTTGAAACATTGGATTAGGCATATTTTGGCACATGACATGCAGGCATGCATGAAATGGCCGAAATGGACTTTTTCTATGTCATAAATATAGCAGGTCATCCTCTTGAAACAAATTAATTTTACTTTCCCTAAATCACAAACCCACAGTACAAGTGTACAATCTCCAATAAACCCAACGAAAAACCCATATAGCACACCAAAGAAAAGAAGCAAAAATGGCAAGAGGCACAAGACTTAGTGCTTGCATATGTTATTTGTTCATCACTTTAGTACTGTCAAACTCAAACAAAACCAAAGAGAGGAAACCCACAAGAAAGTTGAGGTAGAAAATAACCTTGGGAGAATATCAGAATAATATCTGGAATAAGCAATAACAACGATGATGGGCGACGCAGCAAGATTGACGATGCAACGAGTCAAGCGTTCAGATCGGTGATGGGCGTGGGCGAAGCGGTGATGAGCGAAGCGGCCAGCGAAACAAACGACGACAGTGATGGGGATTGGGGGTGAAGAGCGTCGCTCACTCTAGCCAAATGTGGAAGCTCTAGCCAAGGCTCCAAGGTACACGAAGAGGCACAAGAGAAGCTGTGAAGACGTGATTGTGAAGACTTAACTGATACTGATTTCATGATAATTGATGAATAATATATTAATATTACTATATTAGAAACCCAAACGGCCAAAACCTTGTCCCTCTCTCTTTTGATCCATAATAAAAAAAATTAAAATTTAAGTAAAAAAAATCGCTAGCTCGACAGGCTGGCCCGCCTTGACCTGCCAAAGCCCGTTTAAAAAGTGGGTTTCAAAAGGTTATTTGGGATGATTTTTTCAACCCAACCCACCAAAAAGACGGCCAAACAGGCTGGCCCGACGGACCTAGCACATATTGCCACCCCTATTTTGCATGACTAAAAGTCAAGTTAAATGAATGTTATAATATAATTGAAGTTTGTACATTCTTGTGTATGGAATATTTAGCAAGAAGAAGTTTCTAAAAAAGTAGTAGTTTAAGAATTAATTAAATAACAATTAATAATAAAAATAAGTATTGAAAGACTTTTTCTAATTTTAGATACTAAGATGCAATTCTTTCTCAAATCATTCACCGGACTTCGTTGTAATGTGAAGTTTCTTTTGTTGTACACAGAGCGTGCGGTTTGCAGAGCGCAAGTTCCTGTCTTTCTGTGTTTTTCTTTCTCCAAAGCTTTGTGTTTAAGGTTAAAGGTTCGTTTTTCATTTCCAACTTGAGATGAGATCTCTTTAATTTTATCTTTAGGGTCTGTTTTAGTTTTGTATTATAATAATAATAATTTTCAGCTTTTAGTTTAATTGGGTTAATTGTCTTATTTGACATTCTCTGTAAAGTTTTCAATATTCCTTCAATGCATTTACTTGATTCTACCAAAGGAGGAATGTATATTTTACTTATTGTATGCAAGCACTACCTCATTATGCCCTTAATGAATATTTTTCTCTTTTGCTATAACCCCTTAATGAATTTGAGTTTTAGCCTTCATTCAATTTTTAACATTAGGGTCACAACCACCAGCTTTAAACTCTATACATATTTAAGTACATTGATGTTAGATATAACATACATATCAGTGGTCCATATGTTATTTTCCAATACCTTCGACCATTTTATAGAGTTGATGTTTGTTATATGAGAAAGTTAAGAGTCATCTAAACTTATAAAAGTGTTATCATTCTAGTCATTTTCTTTATCATATAGGTTATCACAACATGCTCCCATGAAAGTTGAAGTTACTTAAGCTAGTTTCTGCTTTACTATGCTGTCTTATTTCAGTTATTCCTTAAGATTATATTTAACATTTGTTTGTCTTTTTTTAGTTTTAAAGTTTTAACCGAAGTTGTTATTTTGTTGATTAAGAAACTAGCTTTCTATAGCAGTTTGAAAATTGTAGATTAGTAGATACATAGGGAAGAAGTTTTATCGATACTCCAAATCCATCCACAGCTAGAGAGAGATAGGAAGAGAATACAAAGAATTGAATGATATGATGAGTTATGTGATATGAAAAGAAGAAAAAGATAGGAAGAGAAAGTTAGAGGACATGAGATGGAATAAAATATGAGGTGTGAATGTATTAAAATCCAGATGGAGAGCACAATATACCACCCCCACAAAAAGTCTTTTTGCTTACCAATGGAAACTAAGATAAGTTTCATGCTTCAATGTCATGCACAATTGGTTTGACCAGAACCACTTAACTGTAACAAGCATCAACTTAGCACAAGATGAACAGATTATAAATTGATACATTTTTAGTGTAAATGTAGCTTAAAGGCTACAAATGGTAATAACCTATTTGTGAATAAGTTTTAGACCACTGGGCATAAGTTAAAGTTCTCTGTATGAACAAATCAGGCTAACAAACCAACAATAAAACAAGATAAGTAAATGGGGGGGGGGAATGTATTTTCTTGTTTTATCTTGACTGGTTCTTAATATTCAAACTTGTACTTGTAATTATGAGAATACTTTATATTTCTATAAAGCTTTTTAGTTTGTATTTTTCTCTCCTAAGATGTATGTAAAGGCATTTGGTACATTTCCATGGTTATTTGATACTTCACATGATAGCAACATCAATTTTGGAAAAACTTCAAGAGTACTTTCACTGCTACATAAAGTACCTATTACTGCGGTTCCGTGTCAGCGGTAAATCAGTTTGTGTTGAACTGCTATATGGTAGTTCAAAATTGCTAAAGATTATTGAGCCTTTTTCTTTTGCAGCTATTCTTTGAAAAAGATGGCTTTACAGTTGTCAGGAAGCAAATTGGCACTAAGTCATATGCATGATTGGTTGATTCTTCTGCTTCTTGCTGCTATGGAGGGAGTATTAAACAAGATAGAACCTTTTCATCGCTACATTGGGAAAGACATGATGGCAGATCTTATGTTCCCATTCAAAGAAGACACTATACCCATGTGGGGTGTCCCAGTACGTACCTATCATCATCCATGTTAGTACCTGTCTTCACTATGTGCATGTTTGGAAACTTGTTCAAAAACCATGATGAAACCAAAATCATGGTGGACAAAATCAAATTCCCCTAGATTTTGCTCCTACTCACCATGATTTTGTCTACAACATGGTTGCCAAACGAGTTTTCAAAATGCATATAATTAAGGAACAAACTTAACTTTATGATCATTCTTGGAACAGATCCTCTCCATTCTCATCCCCATTCTTATCTTTGTTGCGTTTTACTTTTCCAGAAGGGATGTCTACGATTTACACCACGCAATATTGGGTAATTTATTCTCCTATCTTAGTTTGTAACTTGGTTTATAACTTTTCTGATTTTGATCCCTTGCATCTCACTGAAATAGCTTATTTGATTTGAGACACAGGTCTCATGTTTTCTAGCTTGATAACTGGAGTTATCACAGATTCCATTAAAGATGCTGTTGGTAGACCACGACCAAACTTTTTCCAACGGTGCTTCCCGGACAAAATACCGGTGCATTTTCATTCTCATTCTCGACATTTGGCAGCCTTTAGTTCTTTGGATGTATTTTGGTAAATAGCTTCATAAGATAATTTGATAATGGACTGGGCGAGCACTTCGCCCGGTTAAGTTAAGGACGACCTAGCAATCGAAGTAAGGACTAGTGTGTGGCGAGCTAAGAGGCGAAAGGCTGAGGCTGTTGGGCCAAATGTTTTGAGGCCTGGTGGCCCTATTATGTATTCTAGGGTTTTAATGCTATTTATGACTTTTAAATGTTATTTACGGCTCCCCTTCTATACATAGCCAGGGGCTCATGTAAAAGGGATCTCTCTCATTTTCTCTGAATGAATAAATTGGATACTCTCCTTCCCATTTCTACTCGTTACTCATTCTTTCCCTCCGGTTGCTTTACCGGAACAGATAAGATTATTGAAATAAACTCATAATAGATTATTAGTAGGTATAAGTAATTACTCGTAATCTAATTTGAGAAGTTTACGAAGATATGCTCATAACGTATAGGTAGGTCATAATTTATCTTTGGCGGTTTCTTTCTGATTTCTTACTTACTACTATGAGTTTGAGTCTGCGTGACATTTTCTTATTTTTCCAACATTTCTTCCTACAGGTGTTTGATAAAGACACTGGTGATGTTCTTTGTAATGGAATTAAGTCTGTTATAAAGGAAGGGTACAAAAGCTTCCCAAGTGGACACACTTCTTGTAAGCAATAGAATATCTCCATTTCAAAAATATTGGTTAGCTAATTGAATATCAAGATTATCCCTTTGTGCAATATTGTTTTGCTTAAGATTGAATGCTTTGCTCTTGAATTTGGTAACTAATGCATAGTTAACCAAATGCAGGGTCCTTTGCTGGTCTTGGATTTCTTTCATGGTATTTATCAGGGAAAGTTAGAGTGTTTGATCGTAGGGGACACATAGCCAAACTATGCCTAGTCTTGCTTCCTTTACTTATTGCTTCTCTTGTGGGAGTTACTCGAGTTGATGATTACTGGCACCATTGGACTGATGTGTTTGCTGGAGGTCTTATAGGTGACTAGTTACATTCATTCTCATAATACATTCAGTTCATTGAATTATTTGATCTTCATTTTCTACTAAAATAATAGTTGCTAGCTAACTCCCTCTAATCTATTGTTTCAGGAATTACCGTGTCTTCAACATGCTATTTGCTTCTCTTTCCCTTTCCCACTCATGCAGATGGTACTTTTCACTATGCTTGATTATCTTATCTTTGAATTTCTATATTCCAGTTGCATTACTTTCATGGACAACATACCTTTGCCTACCAAGGAAAGTAGAGTTTAGAGATATAAATATGATATTGATCCCAACCTGCAGCAAAGTTAGGCCTTAAAATATTTGGTTGTACCATAGGAATTCATGAGTGCCATACTGAACCTTGGATGGTAAAGGTTTTGACGCCCCATACTTTAAGAAACAACGAGGCGTTAATAGATAGTGAATTAATGCGGAAATTAAATAAATTAAACTTGTTTAAGCTTACAAATCGTGGGAATTGTTTTTTCGAATATCAACAAAATGAATTTTTTTCCCGACAAAACCATAATAATCTAAGATAGAACATAAATGTGCATCATTTGTACATAATATCCATATCGCAATCCCAATCACAATGATTGCCACTTACTGGATAAATTA
Organism: Acmispon strigosus; assembly: GCA_030819835.1. Lineage (NCBI taxonomy): Eukaryota > Viridiplantae > Streptophyta > Magnoliopsida > Fabales > Fabaceae > Acmispon > Acmispon strigosus. Next base: position 38,123,208 of record JAUAMA010000007.1, read on the forward strand.
TCGATCTTCCAATTGTCAGTCTACATGCCCTATTTGTACATAATACCATATCATATATGAGTAGTTTTGTTTGTCTTAAATCTCAGCTGCAGACTCGGGAACAACATAAGGTCCAGCTAGCGATGACTACGGATGGAAACGAGTCGAGTTCGGGTTTCACCTTTCCCAAACCCAAACCCAAACCCAACCCATTCGGGTAAACCCATACCCGAACCCGACCTCGCTTTACTTTTTAACATACAGTAGCACCTAGAATTTAGGACAAACAAAACTACTCATATATATTAAAATCAAAGTCGTGCATAAACAACTGTAAGATAAACCATTTAAAAAAAAAAAAAACCCTTTTGTCTATAGACAATAGATCCAAAACAATATATATGACTCTAACTTTATATATATATATATATATATATATATATATATATATTTATAAGTGCACTTCCGTAGTTTTAAGTATACCGGTCAAGTTCGGTAGCGGGTATCACTAATACCAAACCTGAACCCAAACCCAGTCAAAACGGGTTTTACCCATCAAATTGGGTCGGGTTCAGGCGGGTACCCACATGTATTGGTTTAATTATCATCCCTAAAAATGACATAGGTGTAGGAACAGAAGTAGAAGAAGAAGCAACATGATAATCCACTAGAGACATCCAAGATGGCATGATCCAATGCATTGCTCTCCAAAATCGCTCTCGGGAGATGAGTCGTCCATAACAATCTCTCCTAACCTCCTCGACACGCCCATAGTACCAAAGGCAATGGGTTAGGTGGTCAAACACCCATGCTGCAGGACTCTCTGAATAGAGAAAGTCATGCCCGGTCTCGGTCGAAGGCCAAATCATGCTCCACGACAACAGAGACATCTATCGATCAACGCAAAGATAAAAAAGAGAAGAAGAAAGAGAAAGAAATGGTCAACTACATTGTGCATAATGGGAATCTTCCAAACTAAGCGACCCTAACACAGACACATAAATATAATAGGCATCCAAACAACATAGGGAACTAGTCATATACACTCTAAGTTCTTTAGGGAATTAGGCAAGTTAGATTGTCAAACGCAATGCATGTAATGTGAAGAAAATGATCCGGGTAAATGCCAAGCCGAGTCACACGGGAGGCGGGACAAATCAAAGGACCAGCAAAGGCATCCCATCAGTGCTCTACAATGATTGCCACTTATAGGATAAATTATCGATCTTCTAATTGTCAGTCTACATGCCTTACTTGTACCATCTCAGCACGACCACTGACCCGGGCTTTAAGGTTTGAATCCACAACTAGATTCCTCACCCACACCCCAAATGCATATCTCATGCTCTAACTATAAGTTAGTCAATAACTCTGGCTCGTCCTTCAGACGTTCGTCAAAACTCCTCAAGCGGGATCATCTATCACTAATGTCCGTCATATCAACTGGTCGGTCCCACTTCTCACTCGAGTGATCATCGTAAACAATTAATAAGTCGATAATCATACGGCCACAACATAAGCCACACATGTTATCAAACAGCATAACAGTGTCATATAAGGCATAACAGACCATAACATCATAATCTACTCATGATCAAGACATACTTCCATTTCATTCAAGACATGGAACATTTTCAATAAGACATACTTTCATTCAAACCGAGACATGTAACATATTCAACAAGACATGTTTTCATTTAAATCAAGACATGTAGCATATTTAGTCATGTCACAACATCATGTCATATAAAAATTTAATCATGTAATCATGGTATAACAATTCAATACATATAGCATATAATCATGATCAAACACTTAGCACGTAATCGTGTCACCCATGGTGCCGTCAACCAAACAATTCCCAACACATCTTATGTTATCATGCCAAGATATAGTTTAATCATATATCATATAGGTATATATTTATATACAAACATCAATCACTAGTTGAAGCTATCCGAAGATGTGTAGAAGCCCTTACCTCGTATGCTTTCCACGTGATCTCCGACAAGCTCTAAACTTTGCCCGTCCACGAACCCCATACCTTACACAATTGCGTCTTAAACTTAGTCTCTAAGAATAACGCAACTTAATTCCTAAGACAAGGTTGCTAACACTTTCCTACTCTGAATCCAACTATATGCTTTCACTTACTATTATTAAATAAAGAAAACAACTTTACAAAAGGTCCTCCAAGTTTTAAATATTCACAAATAAACCCTTAAACTTTCTTGAAATTATTATTTTTAGTCCCTTGACTTTAAGAAATTATAGTTAGGTTCATGTACTTTACCATATTTATACTTTAGTCCTCAAACTTTTTTAAAATACCAAATAAGTCTTTTAACTTTTCAAAATACTATTTGTAGTCATTATACTTTTCATAATTAAAATCTGATCCTTATATTTTTCAAAAATAATAAATCTAGTCCTTATTCTTTATAAAACTTTAGATCAAACCCCCAATATATTTCTAAAAGTCATTATTCATACCCAACACTTAAAACAAGTTTTCAAAGCAATATAAAATTCAAAAACTCATAGCATAGGTTCAGCCATGGCCCTTTGTGACAAAAAATATCTCAATTTTTCCAAACACTTTTCAAACAAGCATATACAACAAAACAACTTAGAAAAATAAAAAACCCAAACCCCAAAAAACATACATAGGTTCGGCCATGCTCTTTAAATAGACTAGAAATTTCTTTTTCAAAAACTAACTTCATATTTGTGTTTGTTTTACTATTTTAGCCTAGGGTCTAGTTCAACACTTTCCCAAAAGCCATTTTCTCAAGAATCAATTTTGAGCATAAAACAACTTTTTAAAAAACTAACTCCATGGTTTTGTAGATCTAATGTTGGGGAGTAAATTCTTCCAAAAGAACTATACCAAAAGCTCTCTTGAAAATCACTTTTCAAAAGTTTTGTGAAAACAAAATACATGGACAAATAGATCTTTCCACCAACAACAACTTTGATGAAAGTATTTTTCCAAAATCAACTCTTTGAAACTTCAAAAAAAGATCTAGAGCTCAATACTCAAACAAAATGCACATATGATATGCCAAAAAAATACAAGAAGAAGATCTACCTCTTTTATGTTGAAGTAGAAAGCTAAAAATTTGATACAAGGTAGCTAAAAGGATGAATATGGTTCGACTATGTTATATTTTAAGAAGAGAAGTGTTTTCCTCACTCTCTCTATTTTTCTCTCACTTCCTCACTTAGAACTCACTAGAAATGAAAGGCGAAGACCCAGTACACTAAATGATTGTGTGGTTCGACTATGCATGTATATATAGAAGATATTTTTGTTTCAAAATGTCTTACTTATCCCTTCACTGTAGCCTTCAATTACTCTTCTATACTTGTCAACCACTTTGTCTTCCATTGACTATTCATGTGTCACTTTCCTTCTTAATTGACATTTTTTTTCTTTTTTCCCAATTTGTCTAAGCAAAACTATGCATGCAAGCAAATGAATTGTCATATAATTTGAATAACACTAAAGGAAAGATGGTGGTCTTCAACTTTTCCTAATCCTTCCTAAATCAATAGTCAAACTAGTCAACTATCCAAACTATCCAAATGCCATTGTCACTAGTTTACTACTAACATAGGATTCTTCATATTATCATAGAAACATCACTTTCATCTACTTTCACACTCAATCTTTTTCAAATTAATCTTCCCTCCAATATTAAGGAAGACACAAAATCCGGGTTAATGAATTTAATCATTTTCACCCCAAAAACATACTATAGCGCGCACACAAACATAATGTTCTAGTAAAGTAAAACAGTAAGAAAGGAGATAAGAGGTGGAAATGGCCTACTAGGTTAAAAACCCTAATAGCCAAACTATCTTATTATCAAGTAAGAGAAAAAAGGAGAAGACCTCCTTTTACATGAACCCTCCTTTGCTATTTATAGAGGGGAAAGAGATAAGAAAGAGATAAAATTCTAGATTTACACGGGATGGGCTCCTGGGCCTCAAAACATTTGGCCCAACAACCTCAACCCCCATTATGCTTAGAGCCTCGATCCATTGCCTCTGGTCGCCTAGCTCGCCACATGCGTGTCTTAGGTCGCCACTTCACTCGGCAAAGTGCTCGCCCAGTCCACAAGCCCACAAGACACCAAGCTTGAAGTATGAAAGCGAAGTGTATCTTCATAAGTATTCATGACTCGCCACTAGAGGAAGTTCTCACCCAGTCCACATACATATAGTTATTATATTTTTCGGTGTCATTTTCGTTTCCATAACGAATTAAACGTCTTGTCATATGCTAAATAATATAACATTATTAATGTTACGTACTCCATTATATTTATTTCGTCTAACGCCAACGTTCACATAATAATAATAATAATAATAATAATAATAATACGGTAATACAAACTAATATTCATACGCGTAGAATGTCCACATCGCATATGTATTTATTAATAAAATCTCAAAATGTATTTATTTAATACATATTATATTAGAGCGTACTTAATTATTTTGGGTCTTACAAGCATCATAGAAACAATGAATAATTTAGTTAGTGAAAGTTTGTGCAGATTATTATATACTTAAGTAGTATAAATTTTTAGTTTACAAAAAAGTAGTGTCATTTAGATATTTTAATCTTCATTGGAGGACATTTCATCTTATTTTCCATGTTTTTCTTTTCAATTTTTCAATATTGGGGGACTGCTAGAAATTATAAGTAATCTTCTAGTTCAGTTAGAGAATTATGGGCGTATATGAGCATGGATCATTTCTACTTTTTAGTGATATGACCAGGGGAGAGAGATCTCAGTCATTCAAATCTTATTTTTTATTTTTTCCTAATATATTGTAGTTGGTTAGGATCTTTTTCTGGTAGTCATGTCCCAAGAGAGAATCCAAACCCGAGTAGATATACAATAATGTCACTACGATGATGCTCAATTATTCATATTTCCTTCATTTATATGTTGGATGGTACTTACATAAGTGAAGTGTTCTTTAATTATATTTGTGTGCAAATTAATATATAGGTTGGGCCCCTTATGCATTTTTTCATATGATGGAAGAAGTTCAATATTGTTGTCGAGGAGGAAGTCCATCTCCAGTTGTTGTAAAGCTAGACGAAATGTCCCTTCAGATGGAGGATATGGAAAGTGGGACACGATATAACTTATGAGTGTGATTATTCCTCACTTCTTTTCTTGATTTCATAAATAGCCAGAAATTCATGTTATATCAGTCTCTTGTAAATTTTAGATAAGAACTGGGTATTACTTTGTAAAGGTAACAATGTTGCATGCATGACTGAACTCAAAATGAATAAATTCTCAAAATTCTCAGAGTGATGATTTACATATACACAGAAACTATTCTCATTAGAGAGACTTAATTGACTTCCTAACTATTACAACAAACTAAAACAACTTAAGGTACTATAACAGACTTATTCTAACAACCATAACTAACACAATTTATGATCTTTTACCTCTTATCCCTTGTAAACTCAATGTGGCTGAACCTTGACTTTAAAACTACACCTTTGAAACACTGATTGAGGCAAATCTGTGTAGATTAGGGAATATGGTGAGTTTTTAATTGCTTTTATTGCATCTCATCTCGAACAAAGTATATGTCAAAAGTTCAAAGTGATATCGAGAAGTAGATGTATTGTCATGAGCTTGATCATAAGTGATATGTTGTGGTATTTGTGGAATTTTGGCGGAGAAGTAGACTTATTGTCATGAGGAGAGAGTGGAAATTAATTAGACAAATCAACAATAAAAAGGTTAGAGGTTGTAGAAGAAATAGCTATATATACAAATGAACAAGTATGTATAACAAGAATTAAGGGCATACCATGAGAGTTAATAATAGTATTTGTTTGAAACTTAGAGGTAAAACTAAAAAAAATGATATTGAACTTGAAAGGAAGTTGTAACTCATCATATTCAAAATGTTTTTTTAAAGCAAAATGATATATTAATATGGGATATAAAACCACAAAAAGCCTCAACACAACCACAACACCTCAGGCCAAGAAAGGAAAAAAACACAACCCCATCCAAAAGAGAACAACCTGAAAATTACAAACCAGAATTCCCCACAAAGCAACACCTACACAAGAAGAATCCTATCCTACGAAGATCTACGATCCATAATTTGCGCCGCAATCTGATTAACTGCCTCGACATCAGGGCATTCAAAAACAACACCCACCTTCTTAGCCACAAAAATGACACGCCTAGCTCTCGTCATAACTCCCGGAGGCATTGGAGACTCGGGCGGTAAAAATGAGGGAAGAATACCTTCGCTTCTATCACCTCCCACCGTGACCACCACGGAAGAAAAAGAAGGAGAGGAAATGACAGGATTGCATATCTCCTGGCAAACGAGCTCCTTCCTGGGGCGACCCCGAGCCCTCTTAACCCCTTGCCCTCGAGCCTTAACTGCCGATTTTGGTGCCACCTTAGCACCGCCTATACCCCTCAGTTTCTTCGGACGACCACGTCTTCTTGGTGATTGCAAAATCAAACCCTCCTTGACACCAACCTCCTCCTCCTCCCCACGAAAATCAGCACTAACCCCGCTGGAATTATCCACAGTAGCGAGATGATCCTCCTCCTCGAAAGAGCCGACCGACAAAGGACCAAATTCTGGAAAAAGAAATATGTCAGAAATTCTTTCATCAGAAAAAAACCCCTTGTCAGAGTCCAAAACCAAAGCCACCTCCTGAACAGCGTAATCAAAAAGATTTCCTGCCAGAGCCTCCTTCCACGAACGGTGACGACCAGTACCTCCCGCCACCCCACGAACTCTGACCCTGGGTGAAACTGCCCCCGCCAAAGGCAGGTCCTCATCGCGTAAAGACCGCGATGCAGAGCAATGCTGAAAATCCCTAGGGAACTTTGCCGGTGCCACTGACAGAAAAGCCTCTCCCACCTTAAGGCCATTCAGAGCACCAGTTGCGGAGACAGCCTGATGCATGGAGAAAAAGCGGATGAAACCGAAACGGAATCGGCGCCCCACTTTGCGTTTCCGCTGGATGAACACATTCAAGATCTTGCCAAAGAGAGAAAACAACCCGCGTATATGGTGGTAGCCAATCGTCTCCTCAATTTCGTTGATGAAGAGGGTGGAGCAGCAACATCGCGGTTCAGAGCGTCACCCCCCTCCGCCGAGACGCCGTCCAGATCAAACGAACCACCTAGACCATCCGCCGGCTCGTCCTCTACCGCCTCATCTCCTTCAACCTCCAGCCCAATACCAGAACCACCATTAGCAGCCACCAAGCCAGGAAGGATTGGAGAGATTGGTGCAGAACCAGAGGGCTCCATTGAGTGAGGTCGAGCACAGCAGGGCAAGAGGACAGAAGAATAGAACAAGGGATCTCAGGTGTAGTAGCCCACAGCCGTCAAGGAAGGGGGATTTGGTAAACCCTAGTAGAGAAAATCGTTTGAGATATTTAAAATGTTATGAAATGTATTCTTTGACATTAGAAACCATATAGAGATAACCTTTGTGATTAAGGATGTAGTCAATTAAAAAATAAGAAAAAGACCTGAATTCTAACATATGTTTGTTGTGAGGTCACAAATATGGATGGAAAAGGCAGCCAAAGGTGAAAAACATGTGATATGTTGCCAGATAACCCTTTGGGAAGTGCACCAAATTGTTGTCTTTGTAGTAAAATTACATCGTCATCAGGGAATGTGTGTTAAGTATCGGTTTAATTAGCTAAATATTGTTTAAACGAATTGAAAAGTTGATTTGATGGTTGTTTCATAATTAGAAATGCAAAAAATGAAATATGGTATATTAATCAAAGGTAAGCAAAGTGCAAAAAACTCACTAGAGGAGTGATTTCATTAAATCAATAACGTGTTCTTAACTAATCACTTTTATATGGAGTTATTTGATCCACTCAAGATGTTAAAAGTGAGTTATTCACCAATGAATCTCTTTGTTAATTGAAACTATAGTTTCAATTCTTTAAACCCTAGAAATTCTAATAGAGGCAAAAATAATATCAACAACTCAATAAAACACCACTAGGTAATTTTGCCTTCATGTTCAACTCTGTTTGATCCATCCCAAAGGTTGCTTCCACATTTTTTATATTGAATGCCACATTTGGCTTTCCAAGGCATGCTAGCAGAAATACAATTGAAAAACAAATATACCCTTAACTCTCTATAAGTAAGGTTTCAGGTTGAGTCTTGTGTATGAGAAAACCTCCAAAGAGCTCCGTCAAAATGTAAATATTTCTGGCTCAAAATGAATTGCCTCTAGAACATGATACTACCAAAAAGTTGACTCATTGAAAAAGAAGCTACACATTAATATATATTTACGAAGCTTCTAAGTTTAGTAAATTTCATCCTGGGTGATATGTCACTTCAAGTTAAAAAATTCTTCTCTAATGTAAATGAAAATAGCTAGTGAACTAGCATTTGAATCCAGGTTTTCATCCTGTTGTGCCACCTTGAGCACGCGTGTTCATGAAAGGATGAGATCTCTCCGTGGACCTCCATAAACATTTCTTTGCATTCAATGTCATTGAAGAAGAAAGAGAGTGTGAAAAGGAAAGGACACAGAAAAAATGGATCTAAAGTGAAGAAGGGTAACTTAATCTCCTTAGTCCTTACTAGTTTTTATATGAGTCGGTCACCCTGTTTTTCTTTCATCTCTGAGATTCAGCCATGGTTTCTTCCACCACCCTTTCTCTTCGTCTAATCTTATACCTTTCTTTCTTTTTCTTCTTATTCTTCTCTCCCTCTCAATCTCACAATAAGGTTTCCTTACACCTGTACTATGAAAGCCTATGCCCTTCCAGTGTCGACTTTATCACCACTTCCCTACCTAAAATCTTCACTGGCGACCTTCTCTCCATCATTGACCTTCGCCTCGTTCCCTGGGGTAACGCCGATGTCAAAGGCAACAAAACCTTTAACTGCCAGGTATATATGATAGTCTTTGTGTTTATCTCTACTTTTCTCACTCATGAAAAATTGTTGTTATTATTTTTATTTACTTATTAATTTGTATTTGGTCATGGGTGAGGATTGCAGCATGGCCCAGAAGAGTGCTTCCTGAACACCGTTGAGGCGTGTGTAATTTATCTCTTACCTGATGCGGTAAGAAATTTCTTCGCCCCTTTGGAAGTGATAAGAAACAGAAAAACAATGAACTAACTCTGAAAATGTATTTTTTTTCCAGAGCAAGCATTTTCCTTTCATCAAATGCGTTGAGAATATGGTGAATCAGAGCAGGCAAAAAAAGTGGGAGTCTTGTATTGGGAAGCTGTTACTGAATCCAAATCCTATTCGAAATTGTTATAGTGGTGAAATTGGAAAACATGTTAGTGTTTTTCTATTTATTTTTTGTCATGGAAATATCATGTTCTCTAAGAGAGGTATTAATATGCATATTCCACATTTTCTGTCACAAGAAAGACATTAAATGTTTTAAATGTTTCAAAAAGCCTCTCTCTTATAACCTCTTTTTGCAGCTTGAGCTAAAGTATGCAAATGAAACAAATGCTCTGCAACCTCCTCATAAGTATGTTCCATGGGTAGTTGTGAATGGACATCCACTCGATGAGGTTAGTTTTGCAATGTTGTATCTGGCCAAACATGCGCCATTCCCAGTGTTTGAGTTATTAGTGGATCTATTACTTTAATAAAACAAATTATGTATACTAATCAAATTTGTGCTTTACATATATATGTTATTTTTTTTACAAAGTTAGCAATCACAAGTGTACACGAAGTTCAATAGAATTTGCAATTTGCTTTTGCTACAGGACTATGAAAACTTCTTAAGCTATGTCTGTAAGGCTTATCAAGGCCCAAAACCTAAAGGATGCACTGATGCATCATACCTTAGTACTATTCGAGAAGTGGAAGCAATGCCTAAACATTCATTTTCTTATAAGGAAGGAGTGAAGCCAACATTGGAAAAATAAGGGTGAAAGATTATATATATATGTGGTATATTGAAAGTGTATGTATAAATTTCTTTCTTGTTATTCACCATAAATAAGGAAATAAATTTTTTACTTTTAGAAGTGAGATAGTATCATATTATGCACTTATTCCTTTAAAGTTTTCATTTTTGTAAAAGTTTTCGTAATCTCTCTTAATTTCAATTGTTTATTGTCCCAATTTAAAAATATTAACTACTTATACCTTGCATTAATTATTTTTAAATTCATCTGTATGTCCTAAAATATAGTATAATGGCACAACCAATCATATAAGCTAATTGACATGAGATTATTTTAGCTTAAGCAGGAGGTCTTAGGTTCAACAACATTGTTAGATGATATATGGCTAATCTGTTAATATTTTTTTATCAGCCAAATTTCCATTCCAAGGATTGATCCTTGGCTAATCTCTCAATATACTTTCTCCTAAAATTTCCTAAGTTTTAAGATTAAATTCTATTATTTTAATTATGAGTATTATATAAAATTTTAACTTTTCGTGGGTTGGGACATATATATGGCATTGGTGAATGGTGATGTGATACTATATTCATTAGGCCATCTCTTAAGGAAAGTTATTAATGACAATTTCCAGCTGAAGATGAGGATCCTTTAGGGAACTTTTCTCATGGAGATGGGGATAAGGGAGAACCCTCCAAGAAAAAATTGGGGATGGGGATGAGGATCATTTTCCCCCAGGCTCCTGCTCCGTGTATATAAGTGTAAATAGATAAAAAAACTCTAAAAGGCCCTAAATACAAATTTATGCTTTTCTTATCTTGTAGAAAAATTGATTCATGATTACTAGAAAACTTAAAATTTTGGACGATTACGTGATTGTTGGGTGACTTGTATTTTACAAGCATTGGATTGCTAATAATGAAGACTTCACTTTTTAGATGATTGAATATTTGAGTGGATATTTTGAGTATAGAGTTCACCTTTTGGATCGATTGAATGTTGGACTTTGCACTTTGAATTGCTTATTTTGTAGAGTTTATATATTGTGTGATGGGTTTCAATTAATATTATCTGAATATTTGATGTAGCTCGTTACCATTTTTTGTTTTTAAATTTATTACATAAATTTTTGTATTTTATATTCTTGATTTATTTTTTAAAAAGACCTATGTGACATGTTCGAGGTCCCGTAGGGACCCATGAGGGTGAGGAATGGTGAAAACAATTCACCCCACCAAGGAAAATGAGGATGAGGGGTGGAGACAAATGAGGGATGCGGGACGGGGAGCGAGGAGACACTCCTCGCCCCCTGCCCTGCATGGGTGTCATCCCTCTTCAGAAATAAGAAAAAAAATACTTTGTTCTTCAAAAAAGTGTATAGGGTATACCTCTGGCCACGGTGTGGTCATGCATGGTGGTGAAGAGCATGGTGAGGGAGGTACCAGCAAATGACAATTCCATGCTTAAGTCGGTGAAGGCTCAGACATATAATCATCTATGTATAAAGGAATAGAGAATGATCAACTTTGAGTAATGCTTAAGTTATGAAATTATCAAACCTGTACAAATAGTTTTATGTCTTGTATTATGTCTTGTATTTCAACATATATAAGGAAATGAAATTTTTACTTTTGAAAATGAGGTAATCTCATATCATGAACTTTTTCCTTTCAATTTTTCATTTTTGTAAATTTTTTCTCAATCTCTATGAATTTCAATTGTTCATTGTTTTAAATGTCAAAACCTTAACTACTTATACGATACATTAATTAACTTTAAATATATGACACCACCAAACACACAAATCAATTGACATGAGATTTTTTTAGTTTAAACAGAGGTCTCGAACTCAACGACATTGCTAGAGGGTATATGGCTAATCTCTTAATATATTTTCCCCGGAATTTTTTTGATTTTTATCCTATTGAATTTTTATGAGTATTATTTAAAATTTTAACTTGTTATGGGTTGGACGCATATATGACATTGGGGAATGGTAATTTGATACTCTATTTGTTACAACATCATTTAATAAAAGTGATTTAGCATTAAAAAATGATAAAACTTATATCAAGTTCTTTATATCAATTTTATCAATTTCATCAATTGTATAATGATACATGTGTAGTTTTTACAAAACTTAAAAATAAATTCTTATTGAATGTTATAATTTATTTTCAGAAATAGAATCCACTTGTCATTAGTTGAATAATAAATTTGATGAATAAAATGTAAAAAAAGAGCGGAATTAATCTACAATCAGAGAGATATTAAAATAAGGATTATCTAACTTGATCTAACAATATATATCAAATAAATTTTTTAGGGATCAAAAGCGATAAAAAAGTCTATTTGAAAAAAAATCAAATAATTTCTTCTCCATCGAACCTGGTTTCTACGTCGCTGCTCGTCGAGGCTTTGTGCATGCATTGGGCTATTTCTCTTGCCATCGAGCTTGGATTCCAGCGGGTGTGCTCGGAGATAGACTGTCTTCAACTATATTAGAGCTGGAACAACAACATGCATGGTTTTTCTTACTTATTTTCTGTACTTCGTGATTCTCGTGGTTTTATTTATGCGTTTGAATATTTTGATTTCACTTTTGTCCGCCGTTCTGGGAACACGGTGGCAGATTGCATTGCCCAGAATGCTTCCACTCTCGGCCAATACGTTTGGGTGGAGGAGGTTCCTTCTATGGCTCTCAACCTTGTAAGCGTTGATGTTATGGCCTCTTTGCCAGCCTTTTAATAATATTCCACGAACTTTTCAAAAAGAAAAAAAGATCAATGAAATATAGAGTCGCATCTAAATATGTTCTTAGAAATAATGAGTGGTTAGTTCAAGTGGTACATGCTTGATTCCCCTTAAGCATGCCTGTTTTACTGGTACTTACATGACCAAATTTTTGTTTAGTCACCAACTCATGTAGTAGGCCTAGTTAAATTAGGAGTGTCCACGTGTACTTTTTACATCATTTATTATCTTTTAAATTTTTTTGGTCACTTTTGATCCTTCTCTTCTTCTTTCCTCTTTCCTCCTTCCTCCTTCTTCCTTTACCCCCTTCCCGACTACCACCCAACCTCCACAACCTTCCCTTATTTCACGCAAACCTTCCCCACCTCCTCCTCCTCCCTTCCCCCCACCTCACCCAAACTTCCCTCCACCTAGTTCGTGGAGTTTGTGTAGGCATGGTAACAAGGCGAGACAGGGTCGAGTTTTTCTCTCTCCACCCCCACTAAGGTTAAAATTATGATACTCAAACCCATCCCCATTAGGTTTGAGAAAACTCACAAGAACTCAAGATTTCAATAATTAAAACTTTTTTATTTAATCTTATTTTTACATATAATTTTCTAAATAAATCATGTAGAAAATTCAAATGATTAATTAAAAGTATATGTCAAGAATATTAAAAATAAGAAAATTTAGAATTAAATGATGATTTTTAGCAAAATAGATGAGTTATATTAATATTGAACTATTATTTGAGTTTTGTCCCCGTACTTAATTTGGGGATGAATGGATGCCAGTAACAAGTCTACATTAGTTTCATTCGTAACACGCGTCATCAAACCTGCGTGCTCTCTCTCTCTCTCTCTCAGGTTCACAAATCAAACAAAAAAATAAAAAATCTCTGGACCCAGGTAACTGCGTGTTGGAGTAACCAACCACACCTGTCATGCCAGAAAAAATAGCTTCTTTGAGTTGAACTTTTAAGTCTCAACTCAACTGGTTCCCAATTTTATATTCAACCATGGTTTCTTCCTCCACCATTTCTCGTCCTCTCTTCTTATACCTCTCTTTCTTTTCCTTCTTCTCTCCCTCTCTATCTCAGAACTGCAACAACAACAACAAGGTTTCCTTGGGCTTGTACTATGAAAGCTTGTGCCCTTACAGCGCCAATTTCATTGTCAATTACCTCCCCAAAATCTTCAGCGATGACCTTATCTCCATCCTTGACCTCAACCTCGTTCCGTGGGGTAACGCCAGGCTCAGAGGTGGCACCAACTTTACCTGCCAGGTATGCTACTCTAGTTTGTGTTTTCTCATTCATCAAAAAACTGCTGCTAATTTTATTTATTTATTTATTTATTTTATTCATTGATTTCGGTTTGGTCACAGCATGGCCCGAATGAGTGCTTGCTGAACACCGTTGAAGCGTGTGCAATTGAAGCCTGGCCTGAACTGGTAAGAATTGCTTTGCCCCTTTGGTAGAGAGAAAACAATGAACTATATGGAAACATGCAAGAATTTTCCTGCATTTTCTTAAAAGGGTTCTCTTTTATGATGATTAGGATAAGCTGAAAAAGAAGAACAGTTACTGGTTAATCCATAATTCCCATGGTTATTATAGCACAGGTCGTTGTCTATCCAAGGATAGCTAAATTTTGGATATAATTTAGGATTATGCTCTCTGACTCTTTATGTGTCTGTCCTCTATTGCATGCAAACAATTAGGATCCTCAATAGCCACAAGAGAGACTGGATCGTTTATCCAAAAAAGAAGAAAACTGCTTGAAGGGTTTAAGTTAATTGCCAAGAAACTTAGAGTTAGTTATGTTGGTTGTCAAGGAAGCTAAGGTTAATTAGTAATTAGTAACAGTAGCCATTTCGGTAATAAGTAATAGGGACATATTTGGTTTGAATGTCGCAGACTATCTCCTCAGTTTGTTAAGGAGAATTTCCCTTGTCTCAGTAGTACAAATATTTCTTTCCTCATAATTCTGTTTGCGGTTCCCCTATGAGTTTATTTATGTTGGTTGATACCCACAACCTATCAGAAATGGCCTTATTTGTTTTAAAATTACTGGAAGTATTTTTTTTTTCTTTTGATGGGTACTTTAATGTTGCAGATCATTCTTAATCTGATCATAATGTTGGTTCATCATAATTTTACTTTGCGTGTATATCACTGTTAGAATATTTATATTTCTTGTCTTTTTGCAGAGCAAACATTTTCCTTTCATCTATTGTGTTGAGGATCTGGTGTATCAGCATAAGTTCAGAGAGTGGGAGTCTTGTTTTGTGAAGCTGGGTCTGGATTCAAGCCCTATTGAACGTTGTTATAGTGGTGAAATTGGAAAACAGGCTAGTGCTTGTCTCTTATTTAGTTTTTTTTTTTCTTTCTTTCTGGAAATATCATGCTGATAGAACCAGGTAATTTCAGAAACAGAAAAGTATTGATTATATGGTAAATCAGTGAGCTAAGAGCTCTACAAAGAGGAAATACCAGAGTCTGAGACTCCTCACCAGAGAGATAGAACTCTCCTACCAGAGAGATAACTCTCCTAACAAACTAACTAACCCAAAAGCATGGATCCTCACCCTCTCCCCTCTCTCCTTTATATATCCGAATCCCCTTCCCATCATGAGAATCATGCCACCTCACTAACTAACTCTTATTCTCTCCACCTGATCCCACTCTAATTTTCCTAATTATCTTGCCAACTCTTGGCCCTTTCACCCGGGTGCTCCTATAATTGAGTCTTCACTCAAACCCAGCCCTAGTATCCTATCACATGCATTCATGCTCTCACAGAGGTATACATATGTATATTTTCCATTTTCTTCACAAGAAAGACATTTAAGTGTTCTAAACGTTTTAAATAGCCTTAGCCTATCTCCTTTAACTTCTTTTTTATGAACCTTGAAGTTTTACGGACACTGCTAAATGAAACATATTTGTTGAAACTTGACAGTTAGAAAGTTTGAATAAACTTACAGATGCTGAACTGGTGGGGTCTTTGATTCTTTATTTAAAAGAGTTCCACCAAGAAGAATAGATAATTGAATCTCACTTATGTCAAATAGCAGGAACTGGTTCATTATGTGAAATTTGTATTGCATGTGGTGTTAGTGACAATGCTTTGATCTGGCATTTGTCATGTGCTTGTCCACTACTTATTTTGTTCAAGTTGACAAAATTAAATAACTAATAGAAACTTATTCTAGAAATTAAAAGTTGGTCCTTTTTATGTTTATTTTTGCGGAACACTGAACCTGTGTAATATGATATTTAAATTACCTTATATTCATAGATATTTAGAGCATCTTTGCTGCAATATAGCTTCTAAACAGTTATCATCATGATAATTTGACAAAATCCTTTTTCCATATATTCTCTAACTTGGAAAATGTTAGTGGTTAATATGATCTCCAGCTAGTAACAAAGATACAATAGATAAGCTTTATCTATATATCATTGTTTGTTAGAAATTAACACTATATGTTCCATTGCAGAATATTAACACTATATCTTGATGGTAAATAAAGATATAACAGTTATGTTTTTAACTTTTACCATCTTTATGCAGCTTGAGCTAAAGTATGCAAATGAAACAAATGCTCTGCAGCCTCCTCATAAGTATGTTCCATGGGTAGTTGTGAATGAACAGCCACTCTACGAGGTTAGTTTTGCAATTTTGTATCTGGCCAAATATACACTATTCCCAGTGTTTGAATTTTTAGCGAAGCTATTTAGCTCTAGTTAACAAATTATTTATACCAATCACATTTTGTGCTTTACATATATGATAAGAACCTTGGGAGAACCACACCACAAAGGCTAGTTGTTGTAGTTGGAGAGCCCAAGGCCTTATAAACCCCACTTTAGAATCTCATACTTCTAATGTGGGACTCAAGTCCCATATACCTTGCAATTGAGTTCCTAACATTCCACCACGCTCCGCAGCCTCGGCGCCCACGCGGGCTGGCTGTGCACTAGCCTTTTGACTAGTCCCGGGCGAACACTGCAATGCTGGCATCACCACCCGCGCTGCTCGTTTGCAACTGAGAGACATGGTGGAAGACTATGATACCAATTGATAAGAACCTTTGGGAAAATCACACCACAAAAGCTAGCTGTTGTAGTTGGAGAGCCCAAGGCCTTGTAAACCCCACATTAAAATTCCATACTTTCGAATGTGGGACTCAAGTCCCATACCTTGCAATTGGGTTCCTAACAGTATATAGGTTTTTTTTTATATATAATGAATGGTGGAAATTCAAAAGAATTTGCAAATTTCTTTTGCTGCAGGATTATGAAAATTTCGTAAGCTATGTCTGTGAGGCTTATCAAGGCCCACATAAACCCGAAAGTTGCACTAAAGCATCATACCTTAGTACTGTTGTGGAAGGCAATGCCTAAGCATTCAGTTTCTGATATGGAAGAGTGATGCCAACATGAGAAAAATAAGGTCAACAATTATATCATGGATACACCAGATGAACCTTGGAGGTACAATTTAAACGTGCCAATGCTACTTGTGATTTAAAAGCAGTTTATTCCTGTTATCATGTTGTTATCCCTACAGAAGTGCAAATAAATGGTACTTTCTCACGGAAACCTGTGTGAATATTGTAGTTACATGATGGTTGTATGTATAATAAAATGTTTGGGATACTCCCATCGTATCACGGTTTTACTATCCCCTCACCCTGAAATGAGAAAGGGTAGTGTCTAATTTACCCCATGGTGTTAAATAACTCCATCCTAGGTGGACGAATAGCATTTAAGATTTAAGATAAGTAAGTTGAGAATTATACCATTTTTTACTTAATTTTTTTTGAATAATGATATTGGTTCACCTAGGATGTGGTTATAATCCCATGAGGTAAGTCAGAGAACTTTTTATATTATAACAATCAGAAGTCATTGAGTAGGGTTTTTTTTTTTCTTTAAATAATTTCTACTGCAGAAGGGGGGAAACCATATGCAATAAAATATTAGATTGCATCATTCCCTCCCCTGAACCAATAAAGTAGCTAAATAAAATCTCTCCCATCCTCTTTATTAAAATTCCTCCCTTCCCCTCCTTTGAACCAAAGAGAGAACTTTAGATTTTTCTACAAAAGTGAACGGACCAAGCCCGTTCGGAGTAGGGGACTCGGTAGCTGAAGGGTCGGTTTGCCTGAGGGTGGTGGTCTTCCGTCGCTCCTGCGCGCAGGAGGGGGTCCTGCAAGACACTCCGATGCTAAAGTCAAAGATCGGTGTCAGAGGGGATTCTCGAGTGGGTAAGAGTTAGAAGAGATGTGTGTACTTTATGGTTCGGGGGAGCCCCCTTTATATAGGGGTTTGGGGAGGGCGCAACCTTCGAGGACAGCTTGGACGTCTAGGTGTAGCCCCTCGGTAGGATTGTTGCTCCCGGGTTGACATCCGACGAGTGGGGGTGGCAAAGGGCGTCCTGGTTGGTGGTGTTGATGGTGGCCGAGAGGGTAGTAGGTTCTAGGAGATCTACTCTCGGAAAAAAAAAAGTATATTTTAAAATCTATTATTGGATTGAAAGTTAGCATTATCTAAGATCATAATTATAAAATTTTACATAAATCTAAAACTGCTTATATATCATTAACATGCATCAAGATTAACATCATGTGGACATTTTGAGATATATTAGCATGAAAACCATTCGATCATAAATTTATGAGTTAAATAGTCATACACTTTCAGCTTAAAAGAACTTTATACAAACACAATAATAATAATTTATATTTTTGTCACATTAAATAATTAATTTCAAATTTCGTTCAATTAATTACGAAATTAGATTATAATGTGGCAAATTTATAAGTTATGATTAATGATCTGTAGAAAGAGATTTTACACTAGTTGTGCATGACTATTAACTCTAAATTTATTGTTGTTGAAGTTTTACAAGATTTAACACTAATAGCTAATTTGATGAATAGTTATAATTCAATGGTAGGACCAGTAAAAATTAAATTCGACCTAAAATGATTAACAATGTAGGACTAATGGAGTGTTACACCGTATGTAGATCTAGTGTTTTTTTAATTATTAAATTGCTCTAGCAATTCCTGGTTCAAGTGGTGAAAGTTATAATTTTCTCAAAAATGTGATTACTAAGAATTGAAATTTTGACTCTGTGGTTTAAATAACCACTTTTTATCACCAACCGGTACCCGTTGGATTATATCTAGTGTCCTTGTATATATTCGTTTTAACAATTATGAATTAATTGTGTATGATATTGTCTTTCGATTATAAACTAAGTTAAAATTTACCTAAAATTTATAGGTGCTTGTTGTGGTACCTCAAGTCAGATCATGGTGTGGTATGTAAAATGAGTTGGTTCAATAATAAAGACTCATGTACCAGTTAAAACATCGATTTTGTTCTATCGTAGTAATGCAGCGTTCCATTCTTAGGGATGTGAGATTTGTGAGTTGTGTTTTCTGGGCTTTATTCAACCGTCAAGTATTGTCATTTTGCGCACATCTCCACCGTCATCGTTCGTCTTAACCGCTCATTTTTTTTTATTAAAAAATGAATTTACTGAGATGAAGTTAATTAACGAGTAAAGTAAAAACGAAGATGAAGCATTTACCTTGAGAAACATGATAGTAATCTATTAGATCACTTAATGTGGACATCACTTCCAAAAAAATTCAGGGTACTATGTCAAATTTATATGGTTGATTCCTCCCTTTTTGGTTATAAAAATATATTATGATTAGTTCATAAAACTATTAAAAATTAAGAATAAGCTGTGTCATTTTAAATATATCTAATATAATTAATTAAGAAAGCTAATTATATGATATTTATTAATGAGTGACCATTTCTATAGTACCCATCTAAAATGGGAGGCATTTTATACCCTTTAAGCTTAATTTTTCATGACTTTTTTATAACAAATTTCTATAATTTGTAATTTAGTTCTATATAATCTAAATAATCAACTGAAAGATTTCAAACCCTCCCATTTTAAGAGGATATCGAAACAACGCTTAGAGATGGGCAAATTTTGTGGTTGTATAGCATAAACTTGTTTTGTGTGATAATATAGCTGTGTGACATGCCTTTGTAAATGTATCTCAACTACAATCAAAGGAACCCGCCGCCCGTCTGCTTTAATTTAAATTTTTTTTAAACACTAGTTCGCGTAAAGGCGGGGATGGGCCGTTAAAAAGTGGGCTCATTTAACTACGGGCCTGCGCGGGGCGGGTTGGACCGCTACCCAACTCTAGCAAATTTTAACGCTACAAACAAAAGTAATTCGTTTGAAAACTTTTACAAAGGCATAATTTTTTTAATAATGAAACTAAGTGAGAGAAAATGTCTTACTTCAAAACGTGAGGATTTAATTTTCTTATATAAGATTAAATATAAGAGGATATATTTTATGAGAAAGACCTTCCAATATGATAATAGTGAAAATAAATCTCGACCGTTAGATATAATAATTGATGGTTAAGGTTAAAACATTAAATCACGTGAATTTTTAAAGTTATTACCACAGATTTTTTTACTTTTGGTTTATATATTTATTTTATTCTTATGCGGTTAACATTAATTTATATAATTTTACTTGGAGTTTCCTTACAGCAGCGTCGATATGTCCGAGTGGTTAAGGAGACAGACTCGAAATCTGTTGGGCTAGTCCTGCGCAGGTTCGAATCCTGCTGTCGACGTTTTACAATCACATTAAGTGACTAAATTTTCTTCAAGTTTGATAGTTTTTACACAAACAGATGTGGTTGTCTCAGAAGTCAGAGTAGACAATTAGATTGATTTTTATTTTTTTTAAAGATAGAATGACTTATTTAAACACTGCCAAAAGTAATAGTGTATATTACTTTTAAAAAACAAGAATGTTTAATTTAATGGTGATTTCCAAAAAAAAAAAAATATTAATGGTGAACCACATTTTACTTGTTCTAAAAATAATATACTTCTCATTCTCACGTATTAGAATTAATTTGCAATGTATATTACTTTTAAAAAATAAGAATGTTTAATTTAACGGTGATTTTCAAAAAAAATAAAAAAATATTAATGGTGAACCACATTTTACTTGTTCTAAAAATAATATACTTCTCATTCTCACGTATTAGAATTAATTTGCAGCCAAAATTTTAATGTAAACACATTGGTAAAAAAAGTTATCAACGGATCTGAAATAAAAAAATATCACAGGTCAAAGACAATCAATTGTACATTATAAAACTTACATAAAAAAAATAATCGAATGACAGAAAAATAAATATAAAAGATAGATAGAAAACCAATTTTGTTTGTTTGTTACATTTGAAAAAGTAAACATCAAAGAAAAATTACTCTAATGCATCCCGACATAGGAGTGTGATAACACTGACGAGGGCAATCTCCAAATATACAAAGGAGAGCCATCACTAACTGCTTGACGAGTCAAGGCATCTACCACTAAATTACTATCTCTAGAGATGAGAGTCATGTGAATCGTCCATCCTGAGCGAAGCATAGCCCGAACACAGAGAATGCTTTCCCGTTCCAAAAAACTACTCACATTTGTAGCGCTCTGGAGAACACTGACCACATCTCTACAATAAGAATCGCACAGAAAAATCCTAAAGCTCAACTCCCACACATATTTTAGACTATGTTTAACAGCTAACAACTCTGCAAGAAAAGCTCTCCCATGGATGAAGCTGTCGGAAATACCAGAGATCCAAACTCCCTGCAAGTCGCGAGTCGTACCTCCCACGCCCATGCGGGCCAGATTCCTCACCTAGCTACCATCAACAGTGGCTCGCACAACCAAAGCACTTTACACATGAAATCGTTTGAAGCATCCAAAGACCGAGCATGAAGCACAGAAGAACGATTGGAGTGGATGGAGCTTCTGGATAAGGTCTCGAAGACGATGTTGTTGGAAAAAATCAAGGCTTTAAGCAATTTGAGTGTTTGATTCGAAGGGGTTTGAGAGTCTGTTCCTCTTCCAATCAAAGCCCATCATGAATTTCTGGTTGAGTGTGTTATTAGACAAAATCAAAGCTCTATGTGTTCTTGTTGGTATTGTGTTTCTTTTTGGTTGAATGTGTGACACTGGGGGATGATGAGGGCAAAGAGTGATCGTCGGTACAATGAAAAGACACAAACAAGGAGTGACTTTTGACAAGGCTTCTAGGCGAAGGAACACATGAATAAACTAATCCTGCACCTGAATGAGAGGTATTTCGAGAATGTATAGGTATGAGACTCTAAAGTTGAGGAGGGCTTATAAGAATTGATTGGTACTACTCATAACAACAATGTGCACCTTCTTTTCGGGAGCCCAACTCATAAAAACTACAAGGTTAAGTGTGCTTGTCTTGGCGAAATATTGGGATGAGTGACCTCTTGGGAAGTTTTTTTGGAAAACACGTAAGTGAGGACAAAACGTGCTGGAAAGACTCGTGTTGTTACCATGAGACAGTCATCAGATTGGTATGCTACAAGATGGTTTTTGGTTGGACAGGGAAGGTTGTGGTGGTTTGCTTGGTTGCTAGGTGTGGTGGTTATGGAGGAAGAGGAAAAGGAAGGTGGAAAAGTAAGAAGATGAAGGTGGAAGAGGAATGATAAGATGTGATTAAAAAAAATGAAGGGACTAAGACTGATACGAAAAAGTCCACGTGGTCACCTCTCAGCTGACTAGGCTCGCCATGTGGACTGTTGACTGGTCAAAATTGATGACACGCAAGCACAATGACTTAATTTGATTAAAAAAATTCTCAGGGATAACATTTAAAGAATTTTTTCAGAGATCTAATTTAATTCCTTATACAAAGTCAGAGACTTAAAACATATTTAAGCCTTTAAAATTTATTAATTTATTCTATGCTTGTGACACCATAGGTATCTCTTACATATTTAGACTGCAATGTTTAAATATAAATATTAAGCTACTAGTGAAAATACCAACAAGTACAACCCTAGAATAATCTATGAAGTGGAGGTGGATGCGGATGTGACCTTCCTCTTCCTCTGATATGTCACGCAGGCGAAGTCCAAAAACCTTTGTATGTAACCCCTTGCCTTTGTGCCCTACGCAGATCCTCCAAGTTCTTCTTGTAGCCCCTTGGCCAGTCACTCATAGACTAGTACTCACCCACCTTGAATAAAACATAATTTCATATTAGATAAACATGAAAGTATGGTAGATAAAAAAATTGATAGTTGAAAGTAAGGTGTATAGAAAAAACTAACCACAACTTAAACATTATCAAACTCCCTATGACTTGGAGGTACTAGTATGAGATGTGAGATCCAGTGATACCATGCAAAGAACTTGGGTACGGACTATGTTAAAAAAGAAGCTCGAACCCCTTGGTCAATGACTCGAGTGGTGAACGTGGTCCAACTATAATATGTCTACTTGGTCATAAATTGTGTGCCGGTAATGACTTAAGAAGCACGATGGATTCCCTTCCTGTGCCCGAACTGTCTGAGCACCCTCTTCAGCAGATGATGTCGCATGATGTACAAGCCCCGAATGTACTCTGAGTACAGGGAAAGGCCTTGGAATGGATGATGGTCTCAAAGCTCAGTATATGGCAGCTAAGTGACGATGTTCGGAGCTATGCCATCCAAATCGAGCCGCCTTTTAGATACCTGACCATCAGTCATTGGGCATGTCCAATGGGCTGCCCTAGGCTTCTCCTTTATGTACTCCGAGTTAAAACCTCTGTGAAAAATGGACTGTGGAAAATGCTCATAGATCCTAGCATGTAATATGTACTTAAACATGCATAAGACAAACAATATGTATTAAATAAAAAATGTAAAATTCAAAATGAGAGTCAAACCCGAAAGAGAGTCATGTGTCTACCATGTTACACATGTATCTACCATGACTACCAGGTTTTAGAACCCGAGTTACCCTAAAACTACCGGGTTCTAAAACCTGGTGCAACGTAGCTCCGCTCTCACGACAGAAGCTTCATCGCAGACAACATAAATGAGAAATTATATACATGAAAATGAAGAAAGGGTTGAAGAGAACTTACCAAATGGGGAAGAATGTAACAAGTGTCCTCTGCGGAAAAAAAGATGAAGAGAGAGAGAGATGAGAATGTTGAACAAGAAGATTTGGGGGGGGGGGGGGGGTGTTTAGAAAAATGGAGGTAGTTTTGGATTTTTGAATTTGTGGGTGATGGAAGTGTTAATAACAACCCATTTTTATGTAAGACATGCGTATAATGGATATAATGACTAATTTTAACAGAGCCTCTATGTCAGTATATCACCCGTTATTTTTCATTTCGGTTTCAATTTTCAAACCCCCTTATCCATTTTACAGGTTGCGCCAAGACCCAAGTAGGTTAATGGGTTATACATGCCAATTTTAATTGTCGATTTTTATGGCTCAAAACCTTAGTATATTAACAGGGTTAGTCTCACAGAAATCGGCTGTAGGGATACCTTGGTCAAGACCAAAAAAAGATATGGATATGAACCATACGTATAACTCCACAAGATTCTTGGAGCCATCTAACCTACACAATTTTTTTTGTGTGTAACTTTATACAAGAGTGGGTTCAACCCTTAGTAGGTAATTTTCATTTTCTGAAAAATAAAAATAACATTTCCATAAAAATCAATTTTGCCTATTCACAAAAAAAAAACCAATTTTGCTAAGCAAGATCAACCACACAGTCACAACTCACAACCACCGTTCCCTTCGTTCAAAATTCCAAGAATTAATGGATTGCATTAAAAGGACCTTTGATAGCATTCCCAAAAACGTTTATCAGTTTATGTCTCTCCAACAAAGACCATGATTGAATATTTTAATAGAGCAATATGATTCAATGAATTGCCACCGTGCTACGTGAGAAAGCAATAAAAATCTTCATCTCCTTGTTCAGGGTTTGCTCTTGGGATCCGGGTTCCTGCGCCGCCACCACCTCAACAATAACAACATCGCCAAATGCTCCGATGGATCTTGCAACTCTTCTCAGACCCCAATTTCAACCCACCCCATCTTATCTCTGACAATACAGATCCCACCCACCACCGCCATCCCGTCGTTCGGCTCCGATCTGGGTTGAAAGCTCCAAGCTTCCCCCTAGGTTCAATGTTGAACAATGGCTATATCTATATCTGAATAAAACCCAGAACTCACTTTTTTTTCTCAGCTCTGAGCTTCTTTTTTTGATCAATGGGCAGACTTGTAATGATACACAAAGGCTAAGTAAGGCACATGGATATGTACTATGTAGCTCGAGGGGGAGGAGGAAGAGATTGGGCCTGAGATGTTGAAGAAGAATGGGGAGGAGGAGGAGATTAGGGTTGTTGGCTTCGAAGAATAAGATTGGGTTGGGTATGGATGGAAAAAGAAGAATCGGGAGGAGGAGGAGTAGATTGGGGCTGAGTTGTTGAAGAAACGAAATCTGATTTGGGGCAAGGATGAAGAATGAGATGTTGAAGGAGAACAATCTGGGTTTGAATGATTTTGAAGGATGAAGAGGAAAAAAAGAAAAGATTTTCATTTACTATAATTAATATTTTTTTTTATAAAGATTAACCTGTGGTATAATAGGTCAAAAGACTCTTATGTAAGGTTACAGGAGTTTTTTGTTTTTTTGTTTTTTTTTTTCATGTTAGACAAATCCCAGATTCTAGATGTATTTATTAATTAAAAAAGATTTTAAAGGTTCAGTTCAACTTGTTGATAAAATAAAAAGCTCAATTCAAAGCTCAGGAAAAAAGCTCAATTTTTGGTTTTCTAAGGTATCCACCGTCAAAAAAAATTATTGAGGAAAGTAACACATCGTCTCTGCTAGGGTTTCTGCTAGCAACAACAGCCGCCACCCCCATTCGGAGTCTCCCCTTTGGGGGGTTTCTCCTCCACCATGGAGGTTTCTTCTGCTTCTAGGTAGGTTTTTCGCCCACAATAGGTGGAATGTCTTCCACATTAGGTGGATTTTCTACCCAATAAGTGAGCTTTTCCCCCCTTTCTGCTTGTTTCTTCCCTTTTCATGGCCACCACCGGTCCCTCAGCTCGCTCTGGTTTCCGCCTCCACCGTGCCGCCACGCAATCGATGCCACAACCCTCTCCTCTATCAACAACCAGCCTCACCTCTATGACCTTAGCCACCAGTATCACCCCTGCGATCTCCACGGGCATCACCTCCACCTGCATCAACCCGCTGCTTCCACTTGCAACCATCAAACGCGGCCACCACTGTCTATGGCGGCGCCTCTGCAGCCTCAACCTTTGCTACTAAGCACTCCTTCCATTCAGATCTAGTCTTCATGCTTGTCGTGGGTCCTATTTTGAGGTGCTACATGTGTCCTCTCTGTTGATGAAGATTGCCTTGATGCAGAACTGAAGTTCTACAGATCCAGCAGAGCCGACAAAGTTTGAAAAAAGAAGCGACATTAAAATTGGATTTGTAATTTTCACTTTGAAAGTAAAGATCAAGTCTTGGATGAAGCTTTGGAGTTTGCTTTTGGTTGAGGTTTCGTGTGGTTTTCCAATTTTTTGGTTGGGTTTATCTTATCTTAAGGACTAGAGCATGCTATGTTGTAGTGCTCGTTAGGGTTGGATCCCTTTAATTTGTAAGTGTCGTTTGATTTGAATTAAGCCTTAATATGATTATGAACCTTTGACCAAAACAAAAGTAGGACTGTACACTGCCGACAGCCGTGAAACTAATTATTTAAAACTCTGAGATCACGTTAAATAGGTAGACCTCTCAATAAATGGTTCTACATATAAGTAGTAAGTTCCCACCCTCAATTCACCTTTGAGAAATAATTCCTCAATCGAAGTCACATAATCCCACCTGTTATCTTTCTATTGCAGCAATTGGCTTACACATTCCAAAGGGGGTGAACAAGAACAAGAAAAGTGTGATACATACTTATTAAACTGTACATGCAAGTTTAATACAATAAATGTATGCGTGAGTGTGTTCTCTTCATGAATGTATATACTACCTGAATCGGACATGCTGAGCATGAATCTGGGACCCTCTAGTTGATAGTGATTAAAATCTTGACAATATCACAATTCCACATTGAAAAACAACTTTGCTAGCAACACCCACACGGAGAAGATAAATTAATTAATTCGTAATCAATTGAGACATGAATTGTCCACTTTTGGATTCGTGCAAATGCAATAAATTTGTTCACAGCTTTGTGTTTGCTAAGTGCATTAATATGTTTCAAGTGATTCAAAATTTCAAATATAGTTTAATATAGTGCTCTTTTTATGGTTGAAAGTGTCCACTACGGATAACAGTGATCAATCCTCTTACTACTGATATTTACCCTAAGCGATAAAAGACTAATCATGAAATATGTTTCATTTTTATGAGTGATAATGAACCTCCCAACCTCATCGTTATTAGTTAATGAAAGATGTGAGTAACCACCATGTTGTGATTTATTATATCTAAGGAAGGGGGTGCAAATATACTCAATTATCGAAATTGTTTTGCGTGAGGGGAACAAGGTCCTACAAAAAGAGTAACTAAACACCAGCAAAGAAACTTCACTAGATATTAAGACGCTCAAATATCTCCTTAAAAATAATAATTAATAAAGACACTCAAATATTATTGCGTGTTACCTTGCAAAGTCACCATATCTAATCTTGAACAATGATCTCATTTATAGTCATTGTCTACAATCTTCACTATTGAATTTGTGATCATAGTGGGACCAAGATAGCAATCTATTGGAGAGTATCTCGTGCTTTATGATTTTACACAACCGACATTAAAAATGATTGATGGCAACAAATGCAATTTTGTGAAGAATTTTTTTCCTTTTCTTTTTGTTTCTTTTATCACCTTTGGTTCACTGTTGAGTTTGAAAGGGAGATTGAAGATGATCACTATCAACGCCCGTTATTACTTGAGATTTCTGTCTTGAGAATTAGGAGGCTTGATCTAAGTGAGAGCAAATGATAAGAACTTGGAGAGAAAAACACAAATTGTATATTGTATGGGTCTGTACTCATCTTGGAGCACCAATACTTCTTTTGAAAGGTGTATTTTATGTCGGACACCGCCGGACCAACACTCTACAATACTTATACGACACTGTCTAGCACATTTTTGCGGCATTCGAGTAAAATATTTTTTCTTCGATTCGGACACTTTAAATCAACATCTTTTGTTGGCTAAACAATTGTGGAACACATATAGTATTAGTTTTAGTTTTTTGAGAGAAATAATAAAATATTATTATAATTCAAATTAACATCTGAGATATAGTGGAAGATGAGTTTGGATCATCAACATAATCTATTCTTTTCAATGATGATAATCAAGAAAGATGAAAAAATTGTTAGATAGATTAGGTCTTTCGCTTTTAAACATAATGCTTACTTTATAAAATAAGTTTTAATTTTTTCAAACTCATTGGCATAGGGCAAAAGAATTTGTTTAATGTTTTCTTTATAAATAGACTAAGTTGTGTTGATTTTAAAAATGTACGGTGAATATATATGTATGTATGTATGTATATAGAGTGTCCTCTTGTCCTACCTTTTAAGTATTAGCTGTGTCGCAATGTCTATGTCGTGTTGTGTTTAATATACGTATTAGAGTCGGTGCTTCATGTATCCGCGTAAATCTTACACTTGAGGGCAACCATTAATTCTTCGCAATGTGCCCACTTCCTTTAATAGGGCAACAAACAATTTGGCACCATCGATCTAGACATCAATCTAGATGGTTATTTCCCACATATAGAATTGGAATGATTACGAATTAAGAGAGGGAGAAGAGGGGATCATAGGAATTTAACCTTACACAATAGTAGAAATTTTCAAATGTTTAACATATTGATATTTTACATGATTTACATAAAAAAATGCATAACTACGTCGCTTTATTTTAAGACAACCTTCAAATACTTTCTAAAAAATATTTACAGCAAGAGGTACTTTAAAATGAACATGAGAAGATTAAAATCATGAGTTGAAAGTTGAAGGAATTTATGAAGAAAAAACAAATTGAGGAGTAGGAGCCACAGACACATTGTGGCAGTAAATAAGTCTAGGGACCAGATATACCTGTCGGTGACTCAAACAGCAATTTGTCAAAGGGGTTTGGACCTACTTCCATGACTTGCCCCTCATTTATACGAATATGTTCTATCAAAACTCAGACTATATCTTTTGAAAAGAAAAACACTCAAACTATATCTTTCTATTCGATCACTGCTTGCAATTTACTTTGGCTTAATTATTGGTTTTTCTTTGGGGGAAATACAAATACTTTAGCATATGTTATGCAAATCCCCATATACCAATCAAGCCACAAGCCCACAAGGTTCTTTCTTGCAATAGATCACTTTGGGTTAAGGTAAACCCAACCAAATAAAACAGAGACACTCAATATAAGTCTCAAGAATAAAGAGGTTAAGGAAAGCTTCTTGCAGAAGTCCTACATTTCCTAACGTGGTAAATGGTGGGAAGTCCAAAGTTATATATAAATATCTCTTGTTCCTTGTTACAACATACCAAGCACCACTACTGAGAAACACTTTAAACTTATATTTGTGTTTTTATTTTCTCTTATGCTCTTCTTTTAGAGTATTGTGTGATTAGTTTAAATATTTGTTTTGGAAAATGTGGGTGTACTGAGTTAAGGGGTAGTTGAGAGTGAAGCCTATGTGTTATAACAATTTTCATATAATGTTTACTCTCTAGTAGTCGGATTTGGATCCTCTCATGTGAAATTTCTTTCATGTGTCATCATGTGAGAGTTTTGTGTTTATCTCTCTCTTCATATATATGCATTAAATAGATATAGTGGGACCCTTTAAATGTTTAGGAAGAGAGAGATAGACACAAAACTCTCACATGATGACACATGAGAGATATTTCACATGAGAGGATCAAAATCCCTAGTAGTCAGTTTTGACGATGGTCGTGGTTTTCTCCGGTTTTGGATTTTTCTATGTTATATTCTTGTGTTCTGATTGTGCTTATTTTATTTCTTTATCTGTAACATTTCTTAACAGTGGCATCAGAGATTCCGATTCAATGAGATATCACACTCCTAGTATGATCTGCGGTTGCAGTCATGTCTGAACTTCCACGTCAAAAAAAGGAGTGTGATATTGTGAAGGTGATGAAGAAGGATGTGATAGAGAAATTGGAGGAAAGAATCAATTTTAGCTTGCAACAAGTCATGGATAAGCTAATGTAATCAGGATTACACAAGGTGTCCTGGGCATGTAATGAAAAATTGTTCATGTGGCACACGAGCATTGGTTTACATGGATGTAAGGTGTGTGGCGTAGCGCACGAGCATTGTTGGCGTTGATGCATGGTGTGTGGTTATGTTGATTGCTGATGTACTTCCGAAGAAAGTCAACATGGAAGTTGCACTATAAATTTTCAGCAAGGTTTCAACTTGAAAAATTCTTTGGATTGTTTAATTCCTAGTGAAGCGAAACTCTTGGGATGGTTTAGTTTCAAGTAAAGTGTACTCTTTATGGTGGTCGGTGGAGTATGATAGTTTTCTTTGTTAGTGTAGGTAATGAAAATTATGATTGTTGGTGAAGACAACGATTGTCAGTAAGACAATGAAAGCTATGAATGTTAGTGTAGAAGTTGAAGACCCTTGTAATCAAGGTGGACATTGATGGGGCTGATTGCAATGTAAGTTTTATATTGCTAATGTTGATGAAGGAAGAAAGAGGTCAAGGAAACAAGGAAAGTGTTTTGCAGAAGCCCCCCATTGCGGGTAAAGGGTGAGGGAGTCCAAGACTATATATAAAGATTTATAGTTTCTTGTTACAATGTACTAAACACCACCACCCAGAAAGTTCTCTAGTTCCTTTTTATTTTGATCCCCTTTAACTTTTTCATTGATTTTGATCTCTAAAGTAGTGAATTATTAATTTTGGCACCTCCATCCATTTTTGTGGCGGTTTAAATCCACACTAACATATTTTAATGCTGTTATTGTGTATATTTATGGTTTTTAAACCACCGCAAAATGTGTTAATGATGGTTTAAACTGCTGTAAAAATGGATGGGAGGACAAAATTAGTATTTCACTATTATTAGAGAATTAAAATCAATGAAAAAAATTAACAAAACGACAAAAAAAGAGAAAACTAACATCCAAGATCTATGACCTCTATAAAGTTGTGTTTGGAGAGACACAAGTGACACGGAACTGTAAACTTAATCATTTAAAGCATGTAAAGATGGATCTTAAGAATTCATAGTTTTCACATAATAAGAATGGTTGTGGGGTACTAACCTCTACCCGTGATGTGAGATTGATCTTCTTTGATGTTCTTGCGAAACGTTCTTGATCAATAATGGAGGAACTCTTCTATCTCTTGCGAAACGTTCTTGATCAACAATGGAGAAACTCTTCTATCTCATTCCCGTTTCTTCTACGCTCTTCATTCATGATGGCAATTATTTAGAGACGATATTTATGAGTGGAGATAGGGACCATGTTCAAGTCCTTCATCGTTAGTATAGTGCTCCCATCAAGCACTATATATAGACTCTCTTTCAAGAGTCAACACATCTCTTAATTCAAGAGTCATGACTTTTCACTAAAGTATCAAACAATATGTCCATTCACATGAGAAATTTCTTACATTCTCCCACTTGGCTCATGTGATAAAATACAATTCATGATTTAAAAGAAAAAATCAAACATAATGCGCATAACTAGAATGTATGTTTCATATATTCATTACATCATAAGTCATAATTAAGAATAAGAACTAATACGAGTCATGGCGGTTGTACGTCATTTGTCCGACATAGTCCCTTCCATGTACTACTATACTAGTCTTCTTCTTAACATGACGCATTAATGGGGAGTACATAATATGTCTTACGATAATGTCATTTAGAAAGACAAATTCTATTTTCAACATCATTCACACATGTGTACATAAGTATGAAAATAGAGAATATATCAGAAACATAAACTTTAGTGAGCTCAGAGTGTCAAACATACATTAAAACTTAATTAGTAACATTAATGTTAAACATTCACTAGTAGACATAATGCCCTTGCTTTCAACATGACCAGTAAGTGTTTTGGGCGGTAACCCATTTTTCAAAGGTAAATAATATGAGTTTAGTGCTAATATGTGACACTCTAGGTTTCTGAATTCCTTCTTTAACGACAAAGTATTTCAAATTCATATGTTTAGCATTTTAGAATACTTGTCATTTATTTTATAAAAGAATATTACTGCGGAATCATCACAATAAGTTTTCAGCGACTTGACATTATTGTCGACTACTCCAAGTCCTGAACTCCGTAGTCACTTAATCTGAATTATGACCTCAAAGCATGTCATAAATTCAGCCTCCATAGTGAATGCAGCAATGACAGACTACTTTACACTCTTTCATGAGATAGCTTTTCTAGCTAACATAAATACATAACTGATAGTAGACTTTCTTATGTCTACGCATCCAATAAAGTCAAAGTCTGAATATCCAATCATGTTAATATAATCATGTCTTTTATAAGTAAGCAAGTTATACTTTGTACATTGCAAGAATCTCAGAACTTTCTTTGCAGTTTTTCAATGATCTAAACCAGGATTACTCTAGTTCTTCCTAACATTTAACTGCAAAACTAATATCTGGTCACGTACAAGTCTGAGCATACATTAAGCTCGCCCAACTACATATGCATAAGAAATTTCTTTCATCTGCCTTTATTCCAAATCATTCTTTAGACATTACATGAGACTAAATTTATCTCCTTTTTTAATTGGAACAATAGAGACTGAACATTTATCCATTATAAATCTCTCTAAAATTAATATATGCTTTCTGATCAGACAAGCCTAACAATCCTTGTGATCTATCCTGAAATTTTTATATTTCAATCATATAATTTGTCTCACCCATATCTTTCATTTAAAAATTCCTAAAGAGAAACTTTTAGTCTCATGCAAAATACCAATAGCATTAGTTGCAAGCAAGATATCGTCAACATATAGAACCAAAAATAAAAATTTACTCTCACTAACCTTTAGGTATACAACTTTCAAACATGTTATCCTTAAATATAAAGGACACAATAGTATCATTAAACTTAAGATGCCATTGTCGGGAAGCTTTCTTAAGACCATGTATTGATTTCTTAAGTTTACACATCATTTGTTCCTTTCCTTTCTATATTTATCCATACAGAAATCTTTCTCTAAATCCCATTTAGAAAGACAATTTTCACATAAATCTGGTGTAACTCTATATCATAATGAGCCACCAATGCCACAATAATCATGAGAGAATCTTACTTAGAGACGGGTGAGAATGTCTCTTTATAGTCAATTCCATCCTTTTGAGTAAATCCTTTTGCAACTAATCTGACCTTATAGCGTTCTAAGTTACCATAAGAGTCACGTTTGGTCTTAAAGACCCACTTACAACCAACTCTTTCGCATCCTTCTGGTAACTCAACAAGATCTCAAACCTTATTTTGTTTCATAGATTTAACTCATCTTTCATGAAATCTAACCATTTGTCAGCATTATCACTATTCATGTCTTGTGAAAACATAACTAGGTCATCTCCAATTCCTAAGTCAACTTATGACTCGTGTAGATAAACCACATAATCATTAGGAATAGCAGATATTCTCTCATGCTAACTCTTGTGGTTCTTCTAATATAGGTTTATTAATGTCAACTTCATTGTGAGTAGTAAGGTCATTTATTTGTTGTTCTTCATTATTATTAATCATTTCAATAACTTGAGGAACAACAACTTTATTAGAGACACGAGTTAATGAAACTTGCTCTCTCATTTCTTGAATTTCCACTTTACGTGGTGTTTCACTCCCACTAACTTCACCATTCTCAATGAACCTAGAATTCTCAGTTTCGGTGATTCTTGTAGCATGGTTTGGACAATAAAATCTATACCCCTTTGATCTTTCTGGATAACCAATGAAATAACTACTGGT
This sequence comes from Acmispon strigosus, assembly GCA_030819835.1. NCBI lineage: Eukaryota > Viridiplantae > Streptophyta > Magnoliopsida > Fabales > Fabaceae > Acmispon > Acmispon strigosus. The sequence goes on from JAUAMA010000007.1 coordinate 38,156,821, forward strand.
TGTACTTGCACCCATTTTCTTTTCTTGTGGATTATAAATCCTAATTTTTTTTGTTGGGCATCCCCAAACATGCGGTGCCTTAAACTAGGTTTCCTTCCTGTCAACAGTTCAAAAGAAGTCTTTGGAACTGACTTAATAAGAACCGTATTTAATAAATACACGATACTCTTCAAAGCATAAGTCCACAACGTAATAGGTAAAGATATACTACATAATATTCTTCCAACCATATCAAACAAGATTCTATTACGCCTTTCGAGGAATTTAGCAAATGGACTAGGATGTTTGTTCACTTCCATCATATCTTCAATAATACTCACCACCTCGATCAAACCTTATAATTTTCACCTTTCTATATATTTTCTTTCAACATCATTAATATAAATCTCTAATGCATTTACAGCTTGAGATTTATCATGCAATAAGTAGATATAGTCATAACGTGAATAATCATCAACTAAGGTGATGAAGTATCTTTTCTTAGTGAAAGATTTAATATCAAAAGGTCCATAAATATGTGTGTCTTATTTCAAGAATCTTAGTGCTTATTGTGGATCCTTTCTTTGTGTGATTTGTTTCTTCACTTTTAATTCAATTCACACATACATTCAGATCAGTCAAATTTAAATCCAAAAGGACTTCATTAAAACTAATCTCTTTATTCTTTCTTTGGAGTCGTGCCCCAAATATTATGCCACAAGTAAGCAAACCATTCATCAATCAATCATGGTTAACATAATTGATGGAATGATTTCCTTGTCTCTTAAGTTTGGATTCATGTTGAACTCGCATACTGTGCAATTCATGCGTTTTCCATTTATCTTTCGTGGTGTTATATTTCATTAAGAAATAACCATACTCAAACAGCAACGTGTTTAATTTACACAAGGACATTCTCATTCACATCCACTCTCATTATCTTAAGTTTTGCTTTAATGTTTGTCATTTCAATGACAAGTTCATGCATAGTACAAGAGTCATCACATTTCATGATGGTTAATGTATTCATTAGCGTCCCAGCAAGAGACTTATCAGTAGTTTGGAAGCACTCTTCCTCAAACTTCATCATTTCTTTTGAACCTTCAATTTTAGGAAGAGTAAACTTAATGTTGCCATCAATACTCATTCAAATATACATTAGAATCAATTCATTTGACATTTCCCAATTTTTATAATGGTCTTTCTGTTCTTCAATGCTAGTTTCAATAATAGCACTTTAATTTTATTCTCTAAGATATAAATCCGAATCCATAACATTAAGGTAAAATTGGATTCGTTCACTTCATTCAAAGAAGATAAAACCATTAAAAAGTTGAATAAATGAGAATTGCAAATGTAAAGCAACAAGTACTATAATGGTACAAATTTGAAAAAAAAAATTCAAACTTCGAGTTATATACGAACATGCTAAATAAGTTCAGACTACTTCATAAATGCATATTAATGTTCACCTTTGGGCAATCCACCAATATACCATACTTGACATAATGATGCTAATAGAAATTTTCGTAATTTGGCAATGATAAATGCAACTACTAGAAACATTTACTATCTTTGGATATGTAAACATGACTAATAATACATTTACACTACCAACGTTCATGCTCAATGATTATAAGAACAAACAATCAACTTTTGAGCGATCCTTAACTGTCTTATAATGATGAACTCTAATTTACTCATAAACCAATAATTTTCATATCATTTATAACATAAAAAATATGAGTAAATGAACAATCATACAATTTTGAAATTAAATAAACATAAAAGATTTGACCACTTTAGTGATTAACAAATCTATCATACAATAATTCCAAAATGTAAATGATTTAAATGAAATATAATCATATAATTTGAAATTAAAATACATAAATGATTTGACCACTTTGGTGATTAATAAATCTATAATATAATTCAAAAATATAAATATTTCATACACTATTAGAGGATATAAAAAATTACATTTGATCCTAACTTTCAATATCTTCACATGATAAATGTGCAAAATATTTATTTTACTTTTAAAATAACATACAGAAAAATGAAGAAATTTAGATATTTATTTCGCATAATATGCATTATATATATATATATATATATTTAAACATCACTAATCATGGTGCAGTGGCACTTAGGAATCGAACCTACACGTCCACGGAACAAAACATGACGCATATCCACTAAGCCACAGTTCATATAAGGTGTGTCCACACAACTAATTTATTTAAACGTAATAAATTAGTTATCAGTAAACCCAAGGAACATTCACAGTTTCATACAATGATAAAGCCAAACATAAAACATTTTTCAATTTCAGAAAATTCAACGGCCAAACATAATCATAAAAGTACTTTAAATTTCTTTTACATCAAGTAATGTATGAATGTAAATGACAACCAAAATTATCATATAAGATGACCAAAATTATGCATTCTTACGATATACTCATTTAACAGCTTTTATGCAGCGGGAAATTAAAATACTTAAATTCTTTAAACCTTCAAGAATAATTTTGAAAACATCACTTATGGATCAAAATCACCATTAAAGGAAAACTAAAAATTCTCTAACAATGCTCTGATACCATATGTAAACTTAATCATTTAAAGCACGTAAAGATGGATCTTAAGAACTCATAGTTTTCACATAATAAGAATGGTTGTGGCCTTGTGGGGTACTAACCTCTACCCATGATGTGAGATTGATCTTCTTTGATGTTCTCGCGAAACGTTCTTGATCAACAATGGAGGAACTCTTCTATCTCTTGTGAAACGTTCTTGATCAACAATGGAGAGATTCTTCTATCTCCTTCCCATTCCTTCTACGCTCTTCATTCATGATGGCAATTATTTAGAGACGATCTTTATGGGTGGAGATAGGGACTATGTTCAAGTCCTTCATCGTTAGTATAATGCTCCCATCAAACACCATATATAGACTCTCTTTCAAGAGTCACATCATTTCATACCAAGAGTCATACCCCTTTATTCAAGAGTCATGTCCCTTCCAATAGTCACGTCCTTTCATACAAAGAGTCACATCTCTTAATTCAAGAGTCATGACTTTTCACTAAAATATCAAACAATATATCCGTCACAAGAGATATTTCTTACATGAACATCATACTTTCTAGAATGAAATGAGTATTTGTTCCATAATTGAGCATCTTTTATTTTAATCTGAGAGTAATATCATACATATCTTCATGAAATAAAATAGAATTATAGATGAAGTGTAGCTACGTACTAAGTTGAACGGATTATTTCAAGTGGAAACTTTCTCATAACTTCTCATATGGACTTCAGTTCAAAAAAAATAAATTCATATGGACATTTTATATTTATTTGTTATCTCACATTATTAAATTAGTGATTTTTTTAATATTTATGAAAAAAAAGATAAAAACAATATTTGAATTAACAATTAACATTATCATGTTATATGTGAATTTCATTATCCATCGGATTCCAATGAAATCAACATCTTATCCTTATTAATAACGACCCGTGACATATGTTATGGGTGAATAATAATATAGTCGTCATTTCCTAATGATATACAGCAGCACCAACACTAGTTATCTAAAACAATAAATAAATATAAATATTTTGGATAATGGTTTGTTAGGTCCCTGTGTTTGTACCAACGTTTGCGATAGGTCCCTTGCCGGAAAAAAGTTTGCTATAGGTCCCTCAGTTTACACCAAGTTTGCGTTTAGTCCTCGTCGGAGACCGGAGCTTCACAATAATGTCCCGTTGCTAATAATTTCGAGTGTCCCTGTTCTGACTCAGGAGCTTCACAATATCCATACAATCCATATAGCAGACAATTTCTCAGAAACCCAAATCCCAGACAAGCTTTAAACCCGTTCGAAGTGCTAGAAGTTCCGCATGAAAAGCACAACCAGCCCCATACGAACAAGCAAACCCCGAAAGCCATCGGCCAGTGGAGTGCCACGCTACACCACCACCACCCATCTGATTTGGCCCAGAAATTCAACTTCCATCCGTATGAAGATGGATCCAATTTGGACCCTTGACAAACATGGATTCACGAGGATTCAGCGTCATCTTCCCCCACCGCACAAATTCATTCGCCATTATCAAAACCTGTCGCCAAACCAACTGAACAGGCCACGAATGTGGATCGAAAACCACACTATTCCGCCAACGCTAGATACACCAGAGAATGACAATCGCAAACGCTTGTTGAGATCCCTAAAGGAGGTGTCGAAACCAATCCTGGAAGGAAAACACTGCAAGAGGGGTTGGCAGCAAGCTTCGAAAGTGACTCCATATCAAACGAGAATCACGACAATCTCGCAATAGATGTTCAACATCCTCATCCCGCTCGCCACACCGAGGACAAGTCGCGGTCACACTCAAATGGCACTGGCGTCGCTTCAAATTTGTTGGGAGAGCGTTGCACCCTACCAGCCAAAGGAAAAAACGAACCTTCTTCGGAGTCTGAGATGTCCAGATCGCCTTTGAGTCACAAGAGCTCGGCTGATCATTACGTTGTAGCAAAAATTAAGATATTCAGAAAATATATTAGTTTTCTTTGCAATTCAATTTTAAATATATGTGAAAAATGCTAAAACTATTTATGATCGAGTTTATATTATTTTAAGAAACAATCTATATATAATATATTTATCAAAGTTGTGTTAGGCATTTTTTAACAAACAACAAGTACTTTTTACTTAAAAAAGCACTAGCAAAAACTTGTAACACTCTATCAATAACGTTAATAGTCGTATATCAAAATCAACTCTAACTTATGCATACACACCAACCTCGAAAGTTTTAAGAAAATTAAAAATAATGTACACAGTTTTCTTCGTTACCTACTTTAAAAGTAAACGGTGGTGTCGCTAACCGTTGTGGCCGCAGCAACTATATAGGTCCATTAATTAATTGAAAAAATTTGTTTGTGTAAACCAATATTTTTACGGCATGAACAACACCTATGATTTGTGGCGATTTTTGCTGCAGAGCCTTTTCACTCCGACCACCACATACTGAAGTGTCATCGGTGTCACAGAAATGTTAGTACAAACGAATTGACGCTCTTAATTAATTACTCCACTAGCATTAGATATCATAAAAATAGACATTGTAATATATTTATTGTACTTAAAAATTATTATCTGGTAAAATATTATAAGTTAAAGATAACAATATAATATAATATAAGATATATATAAACTGATAAATTCTAAATAAATAAATTCCAACAAGAGGAAATACAAAATAAAGTCCTTTAGGTGTGGCTGATAGAGTTGGGACAGAAGAATGGTACGTCATCAATGATTGTGATGACAGCTCTGCTCATAAAAATATCTGCATTAATTTTTGAAATTAGATAATTAATTTATTTATTTTATCTGCATCAATGATTTTTTTAGATAATTAATCTCCAATTAATGAGAAGCATTAATTCAAAGAATTCTTCAATTTGAATCCGGAGCTAGCTAGGACGTCATAATTTTCTGATGTATAAGGAAAATACCTTATTAAAATAATAAAAAAAACAATGCTGTTTTTTATTTTTTCCGGTAAGAAAAGAGTAAATTATAGATGATGTTTTGATTTATTATACTTTCTCTTCCGTTTCATTTCACTAATTCTTTTTTCATATTTATCTCTTATTTTTCACCAAGTCTTTTTAGTTAAGGAAATAAAGAAAGAGAATTTGAGAGGAAAAGTGAGAAAAATCAAGAAGTCCACCATTTCTTCCTCTCCTCTCCTCCATGGCCGCAGATTGAGCTCCTCCTCCACTACTCTCTTCTTCTTTTTGGCCTAAGATCCTTCTTTAAAGTGGTGGGCCTCTTCCTAAGCTCCATGATGATATGTTTTCCTTTGAGAAAAAAAATGAGTTTTAAAGAAAAATGTGACTTTGGTTTTGAGTTTTAGTTCTTGCTCTTCATAAAAGTGTTAGAGGATGCATGGACCTATTAGTATGTGGAATTTTTTTAAAAAAATTTGAGTTCAAAAGTGATTTTGGATTCTTAGTTTTAGCTTTTGGTTTTGAGCTTTCACAAAAGTACTAGAGAATTCCTTAAGCTATAACTATGCATATTTATTTTTTTAAGAGTGGAAGTTTGAGTTTCAAAAGTGATTTTGGGTTAGCTTTTGGCTTATGGCCTTCACATAAGTGTTAGGGAATATCTTGATCTATAGTTGTGTATATTTTATTTTTTAAAAAGTTGAGTTTTTGAAAAGTGATTATTTGAAGAGAAATGATTTTGGAACTTCAAAGTTGATTTTCACCATAGGTTTTACTAAGCCTTGAGCATGTACGAACTAGTTTTGAAATAAATATTATCTTACCTTTTGTTTTATGTTGGCCAAATGTACACTAGGGTTTGAGGGTGATATTTTTTATTTTGGTTAAGTGCTTAAGCTTGAAAAACGGTTATTTGGGTAAGGTAAAATTGTTTGTGGAAGAAAGAATTTGTTGGGTAAATATATGTTGTTGGACGAAACTTAGAACATGATTTTGGGGTTGAGAAATTGACTTTGAAACTTGATTTGGGTTGGAAAAGCACTAGGGTAAATTTTTGGGTATAAAAGTTATGTTTTTGGAAGTTTGGGGACTTAAACTTGATTTTGGAAAAATTGGGGTTTTAAAATGATAAGGCCGAGAGTAGGAGGATTAAAATGGGAAAGAAAAATAGTTGAGGTCTTATTCTTGATTATGGTATTTATTTGTTAGGAACTAAAAAGAGATTTAATTAAAAGTTTAAGGACCTTTTTATAACTAAGGGTTTTCTCGGGGACTAAAAGTGGAACATTGAAAAGTTGGAGGACTTGATTTAAAATTACTTTGAGGGACCAAAACAGTAGTCTATTTTAAGAATAAATTTTTTGACGTATGTATGAACATAGTGTTGGTTTAGTGCCTTAAACCGTGAGTTAGTTAGTTGACTTGAATAGTGACTAAGTATGCGTGTACGTGTAAGGTGTGAAGATCGAGAGTGTGTTCGCATTGGAACCAACGAGCGGGAAGGAAAGTGAGCCCATACGAGGAACGAGAACTTGACCGGATCGGAGTCGTTGCGTTGGAAGGAAAGCGGCTAAGGTGAGGGCGCTTCGTATAACTTATATTATATGTTATATGTATATATGGCATGTGTTGATTGAATTGGATTGAATTCCTTTACTTGATGATATATGTGGTGACATTGAGTTCATGCTTGTTATTGTTATAAACTTATTATGGAATGTTGAATTTGTAACGCCTCAATTTTGGGTTGAAGGTCACATAGTAATAACGCAGAAATTAAATTTCAAAACCTCTCAAAACTCTCAAGTTTCAAAAGCCAAACGTCTCTCAATATTATTTAATCAATAATATTCCCATAAATATTAATTAATACGTGGAAGTAAAAATGAAGGAATATTATTACAAAATTTACGCTCAACAAACGAGCCCAAAAATAAACAGCAGAAGTTCTATCAAGCAACAATTTTCTTCTTCAAATTCTTCCACGCTTCCACTGCGCACTCTGATTCCATGATGCTCTTCAAGAAATAAAGATCATTGCCATGTCTATCTCTGGCATTAAGCGCCCAAACACAAACAGAAAGGGTTAACTCTTAAAATAACCAACAAATAACAAGCAGCATATTGAACATAAATAACAGAAACAATATTTTCAACATACAGTAACAACAACTTAACGGCAATATCCAACAACAACAACAACAAAAACAGTATAACTCAATTCAATTCCTCAAATTCTATATGCAAGACTCTTGGCCAAAACTTCACTCCAAACTGGCGAGAACGGTCGCAGGGGACAAATTACCCTCTCACCGAACTCAAGATAGATCGCATGGGACAAATTACTATCTCATCTACCTTAGGCATGATCGCATGGAACAAATTACCATCTCATCATCCATCCAAAACTCATCAACTAGGCATGATCACATGGGACAATTCCCCATCTCATCATCCTTCCAAATGCACATGTCATAACCCATAACAGCCAACACACGAATCAACAGTTCATAGTACACGGTAAATTATCCATTTCCAAAATCAAGTTTACAACATCATCAACAACATATCAGAATCATAAATTCCCAAATCCAAGCATATACCAACAATTTCATCATAAAGAAACAGAATAGTCTCCAATACAAAATCATAGGTAAAACACCACTAACTCGATCTAGAATTGAGTTACCCTTACCTCTTTTTCCTTTGTATGAACTTGTCCTCCGACCTTATTAATAAAATTGATCAAGAAGGTATATGGTACGACCCTAGAACTCCAAGAATGCAAGGAACCTCGAGCTTGGTGGAAAACAAAGGTGGAAACAAGACTAGTTACACCATAGAAAGAACGAGAGGTTGATCACCAAAACTCAGAATTTAGAATAGCTTGATCACTTACCGATTGTAATAACAACAAAGATTCTTGAGGGAGGATTAGAGGATGAGTAAAGCATCACAAGAGGAAGAGAGAGTCGACCCAAAACAGCACCAAGATCCAGTAACACTCCAAAGGATTCAGCTCTAGAGTGCAAGGTTTCTTAGCAACTTTGTGTGAAAGAAGAACAAGGAAACAACTACAATGCTTCAAGGAAAAATAGTTGCAAGGGGAAGGGAGAGGGAGCCTGACCTAAGCCTCCTTCTTATTCAGATTTCACTTCTTCATAGCTCATTTACTCATAGACCAAGCCATAAACTCACTTTACACCCCCTTATTAGCCATTTGTAACTCCCGACAAGCATTAAACTCACTTAACACCCATTCAATCCCATTCAAACTAAGCTTTTCAATCCCATCAACCTCATTTAACTCATTAATATCCTTGTCTCAACTTCAAATTTGAAATATTTAGCCACCACACTCAAAATCTGCATAAAATAAAAACCTACCTTACTAGGATTCGAATACAAGACATGCCAAACAAATGCTTAAGCCTCAACCACTAAGCCACAACTCATCTTGTTAAAACTCTAACAAAACTATTCTTATAATCCTCAAAGCCAAACCATCATGTCCCCAATAGAAATCTGATTCAAAACATCATTAAAAGCTCTTAATTAGTGAATTCCAATTCAGTTTTTGACTAGTCCAAGGACTAAAACACAATTATCCAAACTTAGAGAAAAAAAACCTAATTATAAAATATCCAAGGGCTAAAACATAAATACTCAAAACTTGAGGGTCTTACAGAATTAGCATGATAATATATGTTGTGATATCATCTTGATTGGTACCATATAATACAATTTAATTGTCCGCATGGTATTTATGTATGATAATTTGAATACTGATTATTATCGAACGCAAACTGTAACATGGAGAAGCCATGCCGGGTTGGCGACATGTAGGGACTCGAACTTGCGACAAAGACATTTTCGTTTGAAAATTTGTGTGGCTAACTTCATAGAACGACATACATGCATTATAACCATCAGAGTTCAGGGCATTGGGCGTGCGATGGAGCTTTAGGACGTGGATAAGACCGTACCTATGCTAATAAATGTGTAATATCGTACCTTTTTCAAGACGTGTGTAAGATCGTACCTGTGTTATATCCGGATCATTTTTGTACAAGGGTATTGTACGTGCGTTGCATATAGACTAACTCTTGGATTGCCTGTGTTTGACTTATGTCTAACCTATGATTTACTTGAGTTATTCTAGTTGTGATATGAAGCATGCATTATATCTTGTGAACTTAGTTAAATTGTATGTTTTCATATTATTATGCAGTACATGTGCCATGTGCCTTGGTTGTCTCTGGAAGTTGACCCTATCGCCTTGTTTGTATGTTTATGTTTGGGTGGCGACGACCGTCTGGCGATGGCAGACATTGGAACGACAAGATTCTACACCTTTGGTGAAGTCTCGTATGTTCTGCTCGACGAGGAGGATCCATCATTGTGGGTAGTGGGGCGTCGTACCCTGAGTTTGAGGTATACAGGTCGGACGATCGGAGTCCGATGGAGGATTATTGGAAGACTCCTAGTAGTAGTTGAGTATAGAGCAGGGCTAGTGCCTATTGGGGTAGAGTGCTTACCGTTGTTGATCAAAGCATGTTGGTTTGCTTCAGCTTGTGTGTGTACCATCCTTTGTTTAGGGAAATGGTAAGTTCCAATGTTTTTGCTTTTGTGTGGTCTGGCTTGCGTGGAGATCACAAGAAGCATGTTGGGCATACAATGTCTTTTGATTTTAGGAATTCATAGTGGTGAAGTTTCCTTTTTGAAAGTCTCAGTTAGCGTATGTAATTCATGGGTATTTATTATTCACACACTAGAGCATGTATTGGAAAAAATATATACTTGCATTTTCTAAGCTTTCAAAAGATCATCAACACACTTATTTTACGTAAGTGTCACCATTGTGATCTCTGAAAATAGGGGCATTAAAGGGACTCCGATTGCACATATAGGGAAAGTCAGGGACCAAAAGTGCAATTAAACCTAATTTTATTGATTAGTACTAGACCAGTAGGCAGCAACAACATTAGACTTAGACACTTTAATAAATAATAAATCAGAACATGAATATCAGTTAGCAAGATTAAAAGAAACTTGACTTTATTGTAGTGTTGTGCAAAGGGGATCTGTTTACCTGTATGTAACATAAGAGAAAGGGTCACTGGAGAAAGGGAACGTTCAGGGATGATGGAGGAAGAAGAAATTGATGCTGAACTAGGTTGCTGGAGAAGATGAACCGTTCAGGGAAGAAGGAGCTAACCAAAACGAAGGACGCCGGAGATGCAACTCGTTGGAGATGGCGGTGGGGCGGCGCAAGCAAGGAGAGTGTTGGGTTTTGTAGCAGCACAAGCAAGGGGGCGGTTGTGTTCTCACTTCTCACTCACTCGGTTTTACTTCAATAGGGAGAAGAGGGAGAAGTTTCAAATAAACCTGAAACACCCGCTCCCAAAGACTACTTTGTTTCACTTAAAATTACAAGCCATTCACTACAGCATGGAACTTGTTGATCTTGGCTGTGAACTTGCGAGTTTGGCCGAGTTCACCAAAAAACGAGTTCAAGTTAGTTTCAACTCAATTTCACTATCTAAGATCGTAAAATTGGTCGAGTTTACGAGTTAAAACTCGAGTTTGATAACCATAAACTAAGCCACTCACCTCAAGGCTCATGAGTTTTAAAGGGGGAAGAAGAGTTAAGTTGGGTGGAAGGAGGTTCTAAACAATGCGTGGCCAGAGGTGGTGGTGGCATGAGTTATAGGAGGTGATGGAGGAAGTGGTTGGATACCATGTTAAGCGAATTGACCTATTTTAAATTTACAAAACATTTAAATCTCGTTAAAGTTACAATAATTTTCCAAAGTATAACATCAGGTATATTTTTGAATAGATCACTATCACTCTCTCCATCCACCCCCCAAACCCCCCTCTACTCTCTATGCATGTATAACTCTAAAAATTGTGTGCATTCGTGTGTGGGCTACATCATCATTGTTCAAATAAAATCACATTACATGATCAACCCGCCCCCCAATAATAGGTGGCACTTTGTCCACCCTCTTCATGATTGTATCTGATCCGTTGATTTCTCGAGCCATTACAAGCTTTCCACTCATTTGCCCCCCAATGGTTTTACTTTTAGTGTCATTAGATATCAGTAACTCTTTTTTTTGCACAAAGCAGTTCTATCTGCACCTCGTGCATTCAAAGGCTTGAGCACAAAAACTGGACCAGAGGAGGGAAACCAATCATCCCCTCAAAGACAGGAAGAAGGGTTGAGAATATGCAGACACTGCTTTGCACGCAAAAGTCCCCGAATGCGATAGAGAGCAAAACCACAAAGGCCACCACACTCGATCACCACTTGCAAAACAATCTTTTTTTTCTTGTGCATGCATGATAGGACCTGATGAGACTAGTTTTCTGTTTTCACAACAAGAGTATTTTTCATACACAACATTCGAATCCTGAACTGTGTTTAAGGGAAATCAAATGGTACCACATAATCAACAAACAACTCCTTAATTAAAACAATAACAAAAAACAATGATGGATGAAATATACATGTACCCTAAGTTTGAAAAGGAAAAGGAAAAGGAAAGAACAAAGGGGTCAGCACCACCGTACAACCGGTGTAGGGGCCCCTTTTCAGCTAGAAATTTCGCCAACAAGCCATCCATTTCAGTACTCCTACTACTATTTATTAATTGTCATAACAAGTGCACCTATCCTGTTTGCGAAAATGTGCATGTAAACACATGGTTCAAAATGCTGCATGTTGGGGACACCATGCCCCACGTGTTACAGTGCCCTCCGTTTATTGTTTCTGTGGACTACAAAACAACAACACCATGTGGGTGTGACTGAGTGACCTCCTTAGGCTGCAGTGACTATAGCTTTTACAAATTTCAAGTACATATTCTTTTTCCAATCCATAACATACGTGAATAATGACACTGTTCAAATGGTCTCTGTCTCGGACAATCATAAGAAGCTAAGTAGCATGTGTAAACGGTGAAATTTGGTACTATAAAGCTTCCGTTATGCGTGAAGTTCAGATCTACTTATATCCATTTTATAGATCTAATGTAAGCAGTCTTACGTTATATTTTTACATTAGGCAGATTCGACAGCTCGATTATGTAGCCGCAAAGTCTCATCACAGCATCTTTAGCCATATTTGATTTTCAGTTGAAAATCACATCAGGACGTTGAAATTTGAGAATGAGCGTCACGGGGCATTATAACGCGCCGTGAAACGTGAAAAGAACTCAACCTCCGTTAACGTTAGGTTGAGTTTAACTTTACTGTTACGTCGCAAACTTATACTCACTTGCGTTAATAATAAGAAAAAAATTACCAACCCCACACACTCCCTCCAAAATCTAAATGAATCCCACCCACCAGGAAACCCATTCTCCCCATCCCTCTCTCATAAGTGAAGTGTATATAATGTAATGGCTAAAGCAGAGTATTGCTACCATTTTATGTGGCGACAAAGGAGGCAGAGAATTCAGAAGCTAAGTGGGATTCTCTCCCTCCTGATCAACCTTGTGATATTGCTCCTTTGCACTTATTTCTGTTCAGAACCCCCTGACCCACGTACAGTAGAAAAAATATATAATGGTCCAAACAAAGGACAATGCACATTTCATCGTATAGGATGTATTTTGAGAGTAAAACTGTATGCTACATATAGGGTAAAAGTATGAAGATGTAGAGAAGTGAAATCCTGTATCCCTAAATAGTGTTTTAATTTCTAGTTTTACCAATATTAATTAAAAATTATTATGTAAGTTTGAAACCGTCTCATTCAGTATTCGGAAAATAGTTCAAGTTGTAAGAGTTGGGAATACAATGACTTGAAGAGGAGAAGGTCCAGCAAAAAATCTTTGAAAAGGGGAATTTTAAATATTTTTTGATGTACTATACCATTCATGTATTATTTAATGGACATATAAAATTTTCATTAGCCGGACGGAAAAATTAAGACACAATTTGGAGGCAAAATATCTTAATTTGAAGATGGTGGAGAATGGAGTGAAGTGTAGCTAAGATATTTTTTTTAATTGAAAGTAATTTTTTTATAAATGAGGGGATATATCCATTTTTTCTCTTTTTGACTTACTAGAAAAAAAATGGTTAAAGTGGACACCGCACATAATAAAGAAAAAACAAAAAGAAAGTGATAAATAAAGTTCCCCATACGAAATTATGTGGTTTAATTTTACAAAAGGCCAGAAAGCGAAAGTTCCTGCTAAATGCAAAAAGTATTATGGAGAGAGAAGGGAAAAAATAATGCCAGAAAAAGAAGAACCAAACAAAAAAGCAATACACAAAGAAAGAAATGATTTTCGGTGCATTATGATTAGTAGATGAATCATGATTTTAGTGGATATGGGTCCAAAATTCCAAATTGAAATTTAGAAGCTAGCTATAGCTAGTGTGTTTTCATTTTGGAGGGGCTAGTTGGTGGGTCTATGCCAATATGCCATAATAATAACAAATCGAACATAATTGTAGCTGGTTGCGATGATGATACGAATGAATGAATAATGTAAGCAAACAAAAAAATATAGAATGTAAAGGGATGGTTGGTTGGCTGATTATCCCTTTCACATTTAGGTGGTGGTTACCCAAATAAAATACTAGTAGCAATCACAAGGCATCCCTTTTATTAATTTGATGCTTCTAATCTTTTAGTAGGTGTTGTTATCACGGAAAGATATGTCAATTATAGGTATCATAGGAGAGAGATTGGTATCATAGGAGAGAGAGAGAGTGAGGGTAAGGCATGGAGGAGGGAAGGTGGTGAATATAGTTCAAATCAGGAAAATAAATAATAAGTAGAAATTTGTAATTTGGATTTCATGTCAAAGAGCTCCTATATTTACTCAAGTTAGGGTTTGTGATCGTCCGATCGTAATCTGTTCGGACAACTCTAATTTAAAGAGATTACTGTGCATATAAAATCAATTTAGTTGAATTTGAATAAGATCAAACGATCATGGACTTCTGAACCTTTGACCATAGGAAACTCAGGTCTTAAATATTTATAGTGTGAAACAAAAGAAAAAAGAAAAATAGGTAAGTATAGAATATAATATATGCTATTGTGCTAATAAGGGAGAAATAGAGAGAAAAATTAAGTTTAAATGAAATGTACATGCATTGTTTACGTGTCTAAGTATCCAAATAGAAAAGAAGCCAAAATTCTAAAACCGAAAAACAAAATCACAGAACACAAAATCTAAGATCAAGTTGCAAGGATAGCACCTGAAACACAGAAGTGCAAAAAAATTTGTAAAATGATAAGCGCACGTGTGCATCATTGCTGATAGACAGAGGCCCCCGGGGACCAGATGAACAGTGTATATTAGACCTTCTTATTGACTGTTCTTTGTTGTTGCCCTTCTTACTATAGCAGCAACACACCACTATCTAAACAAGACAAGGAAGAAGGGAAAAAATAATTATAATTATCTTCATCTACCTTCTAAAATAATTATGTTTATGCTTTGAACTTCTTCAAACAATTGATTCTAAAAGGTAAATAGTTAATTGACATCAGAATTGATTTGATCAAATACTGAACCTGTTTAAATGCGGACTAAATAACACTTATTAGAGTTTATAAACTAAAAACAATTAAATTAGCTACAATAAGTACTCTTTACTCGCGCATAAATCCAGATTTGATAATGATCATAATTGGAGGGTCTATTCTCTTCATGTAACCTTCCATCTATCTAACTACACTGTTTTGCTTGCTCAATGCCAATTATAAAGACATCATTCTGATTTTCGTTTCCCATTGATCTTTCCAGTAACTTTCGCCAAATATTGTTATCCAAGTGCAAACCAGTAATTGGAGCTTCATCAAGTCGAGACAAAAAATGAGATGTCATTATGAAAGAGGGAATGATGTGCTTAAAGTCAAAGCTTCACTATGGTACATTGTGTTCTTCACACTAGAACCCAATCACCCTCAAGAAAAAAGAAAAAAACAAAGCAGAAGCAACTATAGTCAAGAAGTGCCATATGAACAACAGAAAAACAAGGGAATAATTGATGGCCTAGAAAATGCTGGCTGCATAGCTGGTATAAGGGAATGATCATGAGACAAACAAGTAAAACTTTCACCTAAATTTGTTGAAGCAAATTAAAATCACCATATGTAACTTAATTATAAGCCATAATCACAATTAATTTCCTTAAGTCAAAACTAAAGATAGATAGGTCTAAATAGCTAGCATTAATCAAAACAAAATTTGGGAGAATTTAATAAAAAATTATTAAAATTACTATACGGCGCTAGGAGTAACATTAGCAGTAGCAGCAGTTGTAGAAGTTAGACTAGCACTAGAATCGCCACCACCACCAACACTTGTGCCACCTGTGCCGCCGCCACCACCACCGCCAGTATTTGCAACAGAAAGTGCACTGCTATCGTTATTGCCACCGCCACTACTACTCACCGCCGGCGCGGTCACAGTAGACCTCTTTCGCTTCTTCTTCTCGTAAGGGATTCCTCTCGCTTTGGCCTGCCCTTCCCTCACTTCCTTGAGGTAAATTCTCACAGCCCTGGCCCCGAACGGGTTCGACTCAGGGCGGCCTCCGTTCTCATCGTAGGCTGCCCTGAGCCGTCCGATCAGCGCGTCGAGGCTGCCCCACGCCTGCTTGAGCGGGCAGGCACAGGGCGCGGGAGGATTCGGGTGTCCGAAATAAGGGCACCCGGAGAGGTGGACCTTGGTCTTCCCGAACTGGTCTAGGTACTTCAGAAACTCGATCACGTGCGCGCCACTGCACCGGGCCAGCGTCAATGGCGGCTTGTGGTTCTGCAGGTACTGCAGGAACGTGTTCCAGTCCCGTCGCTTCTGCGACTCGTAACGGCTCGGCGGCGCCGGCGATAATCCCTCCAGTGGTGGTGCCGCGGCAGCGGCTAAAGCAGAAGCTCCGGTTGATGGTCCCTCTGAAGGTGCGGTTGCGGCCGCGGCTGCGGAAGGGGTTGCTCCTCCGCCTGATGCTGATTCCATGATCGAGAAGCTTCCAGAACCTACTAGAGTAGGTTCAATTTAGGGCTTTTTTTTTAATTGAGTTGGTTTTTTCACTATCAGTTCAGTGCAAGGGACGAGGTTTGTGAATCGCTAAGGGTGAATGAGAGTGATGTGAGCGATTATGAGGGTTTGTTAATTTGAGATTGAGGAAGATTTTTTCACAGGGAAGGGTTTCTGGTTTGTGTTTTCTTCTTCGTGAGAAGGAGAGAATACATGAGGAGAAGATGGTCTTGTTTGGGTTGGTTTGAAGAGTATGAGAGAAAAAAAAATTGGGGATTTTTCAGAGAGAGAGATTGGTGATGGGACGTAAAAATCACAGCTGAATAAATGAATAAGACCGAGAAAGTGAAGGGTTGCGTTGCTGACGTAGGTGAGAAATAAAATATTTAATATTAAATGATTTTTTATTATGTGCGTTTTCTTGGCATATATAAAATTCTAATAGTAACATATCTCTAATCCAATTTTTTATTCTGGATGTTAAACACTTTTTTTTTTCTTTCATAAGAAATTCAAGTAAATTTTGTTCCAACCATGGTTTCTTATTATATTTTTTTTGAATCCCACAATACCATGTATATTTATAATTTTTATTTCTACCTAGTTATTTATAATTTAAATTTTAATATTTATTCAACACTCTAATTTAAATATTAATTTAATTAATACTAATACACTCTAATTTTTATTTCCACCTTATTTCCATTTTTTTGTCAGAAAAAGAAAAAAAAAGGCCAAATGAGCATAGATTAACCGGCTGGGCCGGTCAACAGAGGCCCAAACAGGCAAAAAAACCGACTCCAACCGGTCAAAAATGGCTTTAATCGTAATAAAACTGGCTAAATCGGTCGTCCATATATAAAAAGAATCCTCACTCTCTCACTCCCCGAAACCCTAATTTTCAACCTACTCTCTAAAACCTCTCCTCTCCTTCTCTCGCCACGTCGCACGACATCTCCACTCTCCCTCTGCAATCTCTCATATGTCGTGCCTCCAACCTTTTTTCCCCTCCTTCCCATCACCAAGTCTCCTCCTTTCTTCCTTTTTCGACCCTTGTCGTCGTGCCTCCAACCTCTTCTCCCCCCCCCCCTCGCTGTCGTCTTCCCGTCCGCGCCGCCCTCGGCCCCGCCGTCCTCAGCGACTCCCTCTGTTCCCTTCTTGACCCTCACCTAAAACCCCCTCCCTTCTTCCTTCACATCAAAACCTTCTCCTCATAGCCAGACCGGAGCCAATCACACTACCGTCGTCTGTTAGCCACCAGATCGGAGAGATTCCACCATTGAATCGAAGCTTTGCCACACATGCAAGACGGATCGGAGCTCGAATCTAGCTTTTCATCTTCTATTGATTTTTTTTCCAAATCTTCTATAAATCCTGTATTTTTTGTGATTTTGGTTGTTTAATAAATATTTGATTTTTGTTCTAAAATGGTTCTATTCTTCTCTTCCTATTGTTCTGTTCATTCTCCCTCTTGTTTTAACAGAAACCAGTTGATAAATGAGAGAGAAAGAATAGTTTTTTAATATAGGATCCCATAAAGTAGAGTTCCTTGTGCAAGGAACCGTTCATTAATTTTAAGGAACTTGCTTTCCAACTCAGCCTTCTCCAATGGGGTTCTGAAATAAGGAACGGAGCTTACATTCTCCAGCTGGTTTAAGGAATCAGCGATGGAGATGCTCTAAGCATGAGGTATGTAGTGGTAAGCTCTCTTCTCTTCGTCCCTTAACAATGAGATTAGAATTTGATCATCGCTCATTGCTAGGGGTGTAGATAGGAAATGAGGTCCGTTAGGGTCTTGCGGCCTGATCCATCAAAGGTATGGTCTAATATAACTCGTTTATTAAAAATGTCACGCTTAAGTTTTTTAAATAGGCTAAATTTTTCAAAAAGCCTGATTAATTAAAACGATTAGACTCATACTATTAAAAAACCACGTTTGGCCTAATAGTTCTACTTAATAATATTAATATTATTAATAAATATGTTATACTATTTTAGTTAATTTTTCAAAACTCAGAATATATGTTTTTGTAAAAATGTAATGATATGTAACGAGTCATATTAGCTTACTAGCTTATTAGTGTGCTGACCTATTAGTCTCATTAAGAAGACATTTTATGTTAAATAGACTTGTAAACAAGTTTTTAAGCTAGACTAGACCGTCTAAAATACGATACCAAACCTTAGAATTTGGCCTATGGCAAATCACATGTCAAGTTTGAGCTATAAAATTAGAATGCAGGTCAGGCTAAGGCCATACTTTGATCTGACCTATTTCTACCCATACTCACAGTAATTAGAGCATTTCATGACAAGGCGTTTAGCACCCGTAAGAAAATTAATCAATGACAGTTGTTTATAAGAAGAGTGATGATTCATAGACATATGAATAATTTAAACACCAAACACATATTGTTTGTGACGGTTAAAAACTGTTACAAAATTGCATATTTACTAATTTTATGACTTTTTTACAATTTTGTGATGGTTTTTAACCGTCGCAAATAAGTGGTGTTTGGTATTTGACACTTTTTCATATTTCTACATAGCATTTTTATCATAAGAATTCTAGATTGAGTAATGGAAGAGGAGGGGAGAGAAATGGGATTTGCATTTAGAACAGTATAGGGCAATTTCACATGGTGGCCACTCTCTTTCTCTTTTCTCTGAGGTCAGGGTACTCTCTTTTTCAAACTCGTGTAGTTGCTTTCGTTCACGCGTTCTTGTTATTGCGTTACTGTTGTGCATTCTGAATGGAGCGTGGATTGCACGGATATGTTGTAGCGTGGAGTGTTTTTCTTTTATTATTTTGCGGTTGTGATGGGCAATAAATGGAGGGTCCTAACATGGTCAAATATTTCATGGCCATGTTTAACGATGGATACCTTTTGTACCCTCATTTTCATCATTTGATTTTTTTTTTTTCTTGTACGAAGTTTGGTTTTTCCATAATTAATGTTGGTAAAGTAAAATTAAGGGTCCCGTGTTTGTGTCGTCGGTGTAATTTGATCCCTTCTCGAAAAATACTAGGGAAAAAGTTTCTCTGTTTGTCAAGGGTCTAAATTAGGTCCCTCCCCAAAAACCGGAGCTCTAATAAGGGCCTACATGACCTAGTGACTGGATTAATGAATCCTATGTGAAATTAATAAAAAAAATACACGTTATTTAAACAATTTAACTTAAGTCTCTGAATTAATCCAATCCTAATTTACTGCCCTAAACCCTGAATCCCCAATTCCATTAATCAAACATCTTCATCTTCAAACATCTTCTATCATCTTCATCAAATTTTCCAGAAAATTAAATTTATTCAACACTCTTTCATCATCTTCATCTTCTAACAATAAAACCCAGAAAATTAAACTTATTCACTTTCATCTTCATCATTCTTTTATCATCTTCATCCTCTAACAACAACAACAAAAACTCAGAAATATCCTCCAAGCAAGCATCTTCCTCACTTCTCAGATGAAAAACAGAGGATTCAAAAAGGGAAAACTCATATTTGGGTAAACATGGCCTCCATCACAAAATCGCTCACCACCACCAACAGATCTGGAGGGCGAGTTTTGAGAGGATGAGAATGATACGATGACGGCTGGTAGGGTGGCTCTCGGAGGCCTCGAAAGCAACTTACTCGTCAACAGGAAGGTGTTGTGTATGCGCTTAAGTGCGGAGAGGGACGAAGAATCCCCAAAGCCAACACAAAACCATTAGCCATTAGCCACCGCCAACACCAAACCAAAGCTGGGGAAGGAGATGGAAACCTATGCAGCAGCAGAGGCGAGATCGAGATGGGGGGTGACGGCGACCCAGAGTTGGCTCGAGCGCAGTGTGGAGGAGAGGGAGTTTCGACGATGGCACTAGTGGTTCAGGTGCGAAGCGATGACGGTGGTCACGAAGCATGGCACGACGACGCTCTCTATTCCGGAAGGTGGAGAAATGGTGGTGCGTGGTGGGTCGATGGTGACACGAGCGGTGGGGCGATGGTGGCGGACTACGTGGTCATGCGACGCAGCGAGGACGGTGGCCATTGGTCCTGATGGAGACATTGGTGGTTGCGAGGTCGATGGAAGTTCGGGGTGCTGGTTTTGATTTTGGTCCCTCTCTCTTTCACCTTCCTTCTTGTTTCGGTCAATCAACCGGAGGGGGTGGAAGAGTTACGAGTAATGGTGGGAATGGAGTATTCAATTTATTAAGTCGAGAGAGAGAGAGAGAGAGAGAGAGAGAGAGAGAGAGAGAGAGAGAGAGAGAGAGAGAGAGAGAGATCCTTTTACATGAGCCCCTCTGACTATTTATAGAGGGGGGAGCCATAAATAGCATTTAAAAGTCATAAATAGCATTAAACCCTTAGAATACATGTTACGGGTTACCAGGCCTCTATAAATTGGCCCAGCAGCCTCAGCCTTTCGCCTAGCTCGCCACACTCTAGTCCTTGCTTTGGTCGCCATGTCGTCCTTAACTGAAAATCATATGAACTCGGAAATCGTTCTTAGGTGCTCTAGCCTAGGATTTCTACTTGTTAATTCCTTAATCAAGCAAAACTTCCAATTCTCAATTATTAACCCTAATTCCTTAGTGATTAGTTAATTCAATTGAAGCATGAGTTCTTAGTTCAGGCCAACACAATAAGTTTTCACCCGTATTCCTAAGCGGCGAATAATTGATCAATCTAATCCCATTTCCCTTTAATCTTACCAACTACCATTGTGCAAGAGAAAGCATGATAAACTTGTGTGCACCAAGCATAATTAAGCATGGGGAAGAAGATACATAGAACAATGACTTTTATTCATGTGAAAACAAAAGTTTAAAACATAACTGGAGAAAGGATTCTCTACAAACCCAAATGCTAGAAAGCACTAGCCAAGCATGGCTACATTAAACATAAGGCTAATAACATAAACTTGGATACAAGGGCTCCAAAGGCCTCTTACAAAATTCAAGAACAAAGCTACAAAGGAAGGAACTCAGCCGAGTACAAGGTTCTAGGATTGGTACAAAAGAAAAGTCAAGAACCGAATTTATAGCAAAGCTGTCAGCAGACCAATGCCTAGGCGTTGGAATGAAACATTAGGGCGCTGTGACTGGATTAAATTGCACGAGCTTTGGCAGAATGTCAACGCATGAGCATTGGCTTTCCAACGCTCAGGCGTTGGGAGGTCGTCAGACTCCTCATTTTCTTTCTCTGGTTCTTCTTTGTTGATTCCTTTCATCAATGCAATTAAGGGACTTAATTGTGGCTTTCAAGGATGTTTTGCAACAGCTGAAGCAATCGTTCTTCATCATTTCTCCATTTTAGCACTTGTTAAACAAGCTTGATTCTTCATCTCCTCCTTCAATTCAAAACCATTCAGCCTTCATTCTCTTCTTTAATGCTATTTTTCCTTCATCATGGCTCTATTGAAACCTCATTACAACCCAATAACAACCAAAAAACTAAAATGCTATAAACACTGCACTAAACTTAATAAAAACCCTAGTAAATAAAATAAAACACTAACCTACTATGCTAATGCACAAATTAAATAAAAACTTACCAAACTAAATATAAACTATAAAAGACTCAAATGAAAAGAAATAAAAACAAAGGAAAAGAAAGGGAAAATATGCTTATAATCCCAGGTCATCGGTATTGATTCTTTTTAATGTAAAAGAATAAAGTAATTCACATTTATTAAATGTAAATTGTGTTACTTATAGAGTTATTTTTATCTTGCTTAAAAAAAACTTACTTTTATCTAATAAGATAGTTACTCACAAATAATTTATAATAAATAAAAATAATTTTAAAACCAAAATATAATTATTTTCAACTATATATAATTATAAAGTAAATCACCTATTTATCCGCTAATTCTTTATACCTAGGAGGTTTGTATGGAGAAAGATGTGTCAGAAGATATCTATCCACTAAATGTGAATTCAGGTTGATCTATCACTAATGAAATGAGCGCCGACTCCAATTGAAAATTGCCTACTATCGAAGGATGACGAATTTCATTAGTTATCCCTTTAGTGGGGTAGAAGTAGTTTTCTGGTGTCTCCTCCTCCATAAATGTATGCAAGAAGCAAACCAGAGGAAACATATAGTTGACACCTGCACCATATATACAAGAGAAATAAAATAAAAATAGAAATAAACTAAAATTTAAAAATCAAAAGAACTAAAAAAATATTTTTTAAGCACGACCATGTTGAAAGGGTGCACGTCTGTCCTTGAGTAATGTTTATGAGCACGACCGTACTGAATGGTATACAACCGTGCTAACCTAAAAATGCAGAAAAACTAAAAAGCAAGAAAAACACGTAAATCAACGAATCTTCTAAAATTAAACGTTTAAACTTAGTCCCTGACAACATCACAAAAAACTTGTTGCATTTCAAATACACACATACAAAAGAGCAAGTGCACTCTATCAAAAAAGTAGTAAGGGAAAAGTCTTAGTTATAAAACCCAAGAGACTAATGTATGAACTTCTAATTTCAGAGGAAGACTCATTGTCTAGGCAATCAAGGAGTTGTTTGGTACTGATCATGCAAAGTAAAAATAACAAAAAGAAATAAAAATGGACTGGGGAATCACATTTAAGAACCCTCAAGGTTGCAAAGTAATTGAATTATATCCCTCTGGATTTATATATTCTACCTAAGATTCCTATGTGAGTCAACTATTCTCCTTAAAGTGCCTATAAGTCGGTAGACTCTACCAACTACCTACCAAAGAACACTATCTATCCCTAACCATCATGCAGACGTGATATTACTTGAATAGGGGTGAAGATCGGAGAAGTGTCAAGATGACATTTTCACAATACACTATACTAGACGATTTGAAAGCATAACCAGATCATCCTAAAACCTCCGCCAAGAGTGAATTATTTCTAACTACCTACACTTTATTCCATTTCAGTTTTGCTGAATTAATCTCTCCACCAAGAGTTAACTAACCAACTTGTTATACAGTTAATTTCGTCATAATATCATTAAGTGCGGAAAAGAAATACTAAAACGCAAAGAAACTTAATAGTAAACATATATAAAAATGGGATTCAATTCATCTCCTACATCACAACCTCTTGAGAGAATGTTTAGCTACTCATGATACAAGATGAAAACGTAATAATCCTATTAGCTAACATCATAAAATTATGGAGAAGAAAACTAATCTCACAATGCCTTTGCCGAAGCACTCTGGTAATCCTCAGCTTCGAGTCCTACTTTGGAATTGCGTCTTTATTCCATCTTTCTCTCTTGGCTTCTCGTTCTCACTCTGACTTGGAACTCCAACTCAGAAGTCTCTTTTATTTGACCTTATTCCCCTTTAAATATAAGTGATTAGGGCTTAAGGCTTAATCTGACTGTACCAACATGCACAACCGTGCTCCCCAAGATGCACGGTCGTTCTCCTAAAATTCATTTAGCACGAGTGTGCTGGCCTTCAACGCAACCGTGCTTCTCAATTTATTAAGCACGACCGTGCTTTTTGAGCTCCACGGCCGTGCTCCTGCTTCTAAACAGTGAGCTTGCATTTTTTCCTATTTTCACTTTTTCCACTTGTGTCCTACCTATTGCACATTTATCATGAAACGGGTAAGTTTTATAAAAGTAATGCAATATTTAGGCTCAAAATCATATGAAAAACATAAAAAAAGTCTTCCAATTTAAACGTGCATAAAGGAAGCACAACCACAAGAAGAGACAAAAAAATCACTCTCAAAATTTGACATGGTTTGGTATAGCTTATCTACATTAACGTTCCCTTAAAAATATTTGTTTCCTCGTCAAGACCATCTTGTTTGGCCCTTCTCGACTGATGGCATTTATTCCACTCGTACTGGTTATGATTTTGTAAGGTCTCAGGTTCTGGCTAATGAGTCATCTTCCTCGAGGGGGAGGGGTTTGTCAGCTGATAAGTGGCGTTGCCTCTAGTCAGCGACGACGGTCCCGCGTTGTAGGGAGGTGACGTGGCGTGTTGTACTCGATATTCTTCTAGTTTCCTCCCAGCTCGCGAGGCGTGAGATGGACGTTGATTTGTGTTGCCGGGGTTGTGGTGAGGCTGATGAAACAACCTCGCATGCGCTCCTATTGTATGGCAAGGTTCGGCGTGCCTGGTTTGCATCTCCTTTGGGTATCTGGGTAGCTGACTCTGATAGTATCTAGGAGGTCTTTCTCCTGGTTGCCCAGGGTGGGGATAAACTGTGTATTGGCCTCTTTTTATTACGATTCTGTATTGTATTTGGGAATGTCGGAACTTGATCCTCTTTGAGGGCAGGTATAGTAGCTAGGAAAGTGCGGCCTCATTACTTCATGGGGTTGAGCATCCGGCAGCCTTGCTCCGACCACCTCGTGTCCTTCCTTTTGTGTGGTCCATGCCTTCTCGTGGCGTGGTAAAGCTGAATTTTGATGTTGCTTTCTCCTTATCGCGAATAGTTAGCCTTGGTTGTGTGCTTGGGAATTTAGGGGGGATATCATGGTTGCGGCAACGGCTTTTCCTGTGGCTGTGTCTTCTTCGAAGTTGGCGGAGGCGATGGCTTTTCGAGGGGCGGTTCGGCTTGCTTCTGAGTTGGGGTTCCAGAGCGTCTGTGTTGAGTCAGATTGGCTCGTCTTGGTGAGGAAGTGGCGGAAGTTCCGTCCCGGTTCCTCTTTTGTGGGTTCTTTACTTTCTGATTGCAGGACTTTGGCTTTGGGTTTTTGTGGTTTTGATTTTTGTTTTGTTAGGAGAACTGGTAATTGTGTGGCTGATTATCTTGCCTGGAAGGCTCCCTCCTTTGGCAACCGTGTTTGAGTTGAAGAGGGTCCTCCTGGCATTGACAGTTTGTTGCTCTTAGGATGTTGCTGCTTTTGTAACTCCTGTTTAATTTTATGAAAACTTTTTTAAAAAAAAGTATCTTAACCGTCTCAAAGACATGAATTATGACACATAGACACACAAACAATGCCGACAAACTACATAGATTATATTTTTCTCTCTATCTCTGTATTCTTACGCATCATATATTGCATTATTATTTATTTCTCTTCTCTTCATTTCTCAATCAAAATATCTACACTCATTGAATATCTACACTCGATGCATACACCACTGAGTATTTACTCAGCTAAAAATACACCACTACTCAAGCCCCAAATAAACAAAAAGAACTAGAGTTGTTGTGAGGAAACCTCAAGCTAACTTTTCATATTTATAATAAACTCCACCTCTTTCTTCATCACACTAATTGATGTGGAATTTGGATGAATATCCACTTTTTTCTGCTAGTGAGAGATCGATAATCACGAGCCACCATATCTTGAGGTGCATTTGTGTTTCTGCTTTTCCAGGTAAAAAGTTTGAAGAGCCCCAGCAATCTGTTTCAACCACCACGTAGAAATTAAAAAACAAAGATCCAATGCCTTAAGAATTACCATCTTCATGAATTGATGCGTCTGTAATTCCTCTTTTGGTGAAGGCTGCCATCAACGATCCTCCCTTGAAAATACTTGATGGGTTTGAATATATATATATATATATATATATATATATATATATATATATATATATTCTATTCCTAAATATACGTACCATATTAGATCTTTTGAAATGGCATTTTTATTAATATATCCTCAATGATCAATATATAAATAAAGTTGAATCGAACACTATTTGTGTAAATAAATAATTATATATTTGAGTTTTATTGTTTTGGGTCCGTGACTTTTCCATAGTTAAAAGAAGCAAAATTACGCTGGCTGGATTCTTAGTTATTCACTAAATTCTTTACAAATCTCCCCTTACTGTTGGTCAAGGGCCACACTGTTTTGTTTTCTTTTTATTTTTTAATAGGGGTATTTTGAATAATATGTGGCAGAATTAGTTAATTATAGATCAGTAGAATGAGAAAAAAAAAATGGTATCATTCTATGTCCCAATCTCACAAATTTCTTATTATATTCATTTTGTCTATGGGTCTTGAATGGAATATTTCGCATACACCTAAAAAACGATAGAAATAGAACAAAGAGAAATACAGTCTCAATACATGTACGACATAACAATGTGGGAACACCATATGTTAGGTCAATAAATCTCCATCTCATTTCCTATTCTTATTTTTGATGATGACTAGAGACAAAGTTATAAACACTAATGATCTTGTGTGTTCAAAATCTAAATAGATACAAGTACAAAGAAGAAGAAAAAACTCAACATCAACACAAGTCTTGTCTTGAAGACCATAAGGAGACGCCCGCACAAACTCTACCGTCTATCAAATATGCACAAGCTTTATCGTCTATTTAATTCAAAGCTGAAACATTCGTTTGCACAAGGATTATCAAATGCGCACAAAGTTAAAACATCTGTTGAAAAGATCAAGAAGCACGACTCACAAATCTACAAAGCTACACCATCTACAAAAGGGTCAAAAAAAGTATATCAAGAATGCACAAGGATGACTATGCACAAAATGAAGCATGAATTGTCTGCCGAAGATTTAAAGACATCCATTGTCTAAAAGAAAGTCGAAGGCACGGTACAAGAAAAGTCAAATATGCTGAAAGTATAATCCTCTAAAGACATAGTACATTGGAAGCATGGTACACCATATGCAGAACGATCAAAGAAAAGATGAAGACTTCTTCAATAAGTTTCCCTCTGGCACATGTTCTACAACTGTTAAACATAAAGCTAGAGAGAAGGAAAGCAATTCATCATGTTATAAGTCTTGTCCACATAAAAGAAGAACTGCAACCAGACAACTGTTCATATCATGTTATCTAAATTTCTTCCTGACCTAAGTTGTCCAACGTTCAAATACAATCAATACACACCAGGGAGACGTTGGCACAAATGAAGAAAATAGTTGTTGGCATTGAACCATTGAATAAGATCTCGCTCAAGCAAAGCACAAATCAAGGCTTATATAGACTGGAGTCCAAAAGAACAAAGACACTACAAGAATAACGCATATTATCGAAGATTATAAACCGTTGGTAACCCATAAAAACAGTTGGTAAAAATGATCTACTAATGGCCAACAAACGGTTAAAAATTTGTTGCTAAAACGCTCGTTCGTTATATTCACCGACATCTTTGAATAAGTTGTCGGTAATTACCGACGGTGTTATCCATCGGTAAATAACTTATTAATACTTACTTATTACAAATCTACCAAATTACATTTTGAAATGTTTTTTCTATTACAATACAGGTAAAAAAATTCAATAAACTAAGATATTATACCCGATATAATAAATCACTTCCGTTCAATTAAAAATATATAACAACAAAGATAATTATTAACTATACATGTCTACCATTAAAAAGTTATACATGCCACGTAAAACACATTATAAGATAAATCATTTAATATACTAATATATATGATATTTGATAACTGTTCTGGGAAAATAACACAATATCAGATAACTGAATAATCTCCTTCTTTATTAAATTTTGTTAACCCTTTTTACAGTAGCCTCCCCTGGCTATTTATAGAGAGTAAACCCTATGGGCCCTCAAAATCAGCCCAATACATTATAAAGTTCAAGCCCTATGCTTATTACAAGTTTGCCCCTACCGTCTAGACTGCCCCTACACAATCATGGGCGCACGACGCGCTTCCCACGCCGCTCAGCTAGGGAACCCCCAAACTGAAACCTAACCGCCCCTATTATGTAGCCTTTGGCGGTCGCCCTGTCCACAAGCCCACAAGACACGATCTTGAGTTGCGAAAGAGAAGTGTCTTCATACTGTCTTCAGAGAACGACATCTTCAAGCCGTGAGCACCAGCCCACAAGCCCACCAGACACGAACTCAAAAACTGAGAGTGAGGTGTCTTCGGACTCGCCCCGGATGTTGTATATTGACCACATGCCCCGTACTGACACCGATTAGCAAAGGGGGCTCGCCAGACGAGCTCCACCACATTTCCCGCGAGCGGTCATCCTTATAAAGCATGCCTCGTTAAAACCTTCCCAGGCAAAACCCAGTGGGACAAAAACCTGGTGAAGGAAAAAGAGTACATCTTTATAAGGAAATGAGTCGCCTCGGGTTTGGATGCGGCGAGTGACGTAAGTGTTTCTCTGAATCCGCCGCCGTAGGGCGTTGTGTGCCTCGAGATTGGGCTCGCCATAAGCGATGTCTCTCCTGATTACTCCCCTTCATTGATTCCTGTTTCTGTGTCAGCTGCAAAAGTAACGCACTATCATCTTTTAAATAATCTCAATTAATTGGAATTGCGTACCTTAATTTGCCTCTCGCCCGACATTTCGAAACGTTCAGTCGCCTTACACGCACAACACCGTTTCGTTTCCCCCCTTTATTCTACGTTTGCGACCCTTGGCAATCCCAAGGTTTCGCGCCTAGGGTTCTACCCCACGCGCGCCGTTTCAGCCTTTATTGCCATCATTACTCTCGAAAACGTCACTTCAATGATGGGACGTAACTGTCCCTCGAACTTCACATCTTTTCTTGATTTCCTTTCCACGGGTCCCCCAACCGTTACACCCTTTCGTCTTCCCCCCTTTCCTCTATAAAACCCTGCCGGACTCACATTTTACCCTTTCTCGATATTTCTTCAGCCCTTACGCGATTCCTGAGACTATAACTCATCCTCTCGCTTCTGCTCCTTGCCTTCACCGTGCCGGAGTTGCGCCGACGTGCAATCTTGCTCGCCAACCTCTCTCCTTCTCAGCCATTAGTACGTTTTCTGTTTCCCTTTGGTCTTTTTCTTGCTTTATTTGCCACATTATCATTTCTATCCTATAATGGACCCTGAAAATAGCAACCTATCTCCGTCCAGTAGGGATGACCATCCAAATTCTGAACAAACAGCCTCTCTTGCCACCTCCGGTGCCCAGTCCGGCGCCGGGACCTCCACAATACCCACCACGAATGTACCTTTATCACCTGAAACCAAATTTCGTAATTATGAAGAGTCACTCCCTAAATTCGTCCAAAAGGGTCTTGTCTCGACGAAGGTCACCTCCATTCCTCCCTGTTTTACCGACGCCCAGAACTTGAAAGAGTTCCTTTCTCGTCTCGGCGGCATCTGTAATGACGGTTATGACACAAGTCTAGTCACACGCCCCTGTGCCATAACCGATCGAGTCTGTGACGCTCGGGCGACCGCCCGGTCACCTCATTTCTTCTTCGCATATTTATATATGTTTGAAGATTTTCGTATCCGCCTGCCCTTCTCACCCTTCCTCTGCGCCGTGCTTGATGCTCTTCAGGTCGCCCCCTCTCAATTAACTCCAAACTCTTGGGGGTTTATCCGAGGGTTTGAAATTCTGTGTGAAGCCTTAGGAATCATCCCGAAATACGAGTATTTTTTCTATTTTTACAAATGTATCCCGCCTAATAAGAAGGGATTAGCAGTAGCTCCCACCAGCTCTTGGGTTGGCCTGACCGCCAAGCCTTCGAAAGCCCGCTTCAAGGCTTGGAAGAGCAACACCCATGATCAGTGGAAGTCACGATTCTTCAAGGTCGTCGACAGCCCTGACATTCCCCATCTTCTTCGCCATGACAACAATGGAGTCATGCGATTCCCACCATATTGGACGGAGTCGCCCAAATACACTCTTAGTGTAGAGGACGGGCATCTTACCTTTGAGGACTGGGCAATCATAAAGTATTTGGGGAGTGTGTCCCTGATCGACCTCGGCGAGCTGCTTTTCGCCGAGAGTAAAGGCACCGCCGAGGATCACTTGAGTGAGTTTACTTTCATATGCAACTCTTTTTGAATCTGCTACGGTTTTTCACTCTTAACTCTGTGCTTATTGTTTTGTGTGTTGCAGTGTCAAGACATCAAATCTCACGAGCTGAACTCGCCCGTTTGGCGAAGGAAGCCAAACAGAGGGCGGCTGCCGAATCCACCATTCCGACGGCGATCCCTTCCACCGCGGTTGCTACTGGGTCGAGTCAAGTTGCTTCCCAAAGCACCCCTGCGTCCAAACAGCCCAACCCGGAGGCGGTAGTGGGAAAATCTGCTTCTGACCAGGCCGGACCGCCTCCCAAGCGGAGAAAAATTAAGCGCGCGCCCAAGGGCAAGGAAGTGGTCCTTGAAGAGCAGGCCGCTGGAGAGGGCGATGACAATGTCGCCGCTGAAGAGCAGCCAGAAGGCGGGGCGAAGGAGGCAGCTGAGTTTGAAGACTTCGCCTATTTTGAGGATACTTTGCGCTTTGATAAATATTTGGCGCACCCTGTGAGCGCCATTCCGCGCGGCGTAGGGGATAAAATCATGCGCGGTCACCTTGCTTCGATCAGCTGGAGTTATACAGCGATCCGTAAATACGAGGAGACACAAGAGGCGCTCGCCCAACGCACCCAGCAACTCAAATGTTCACAGGCCAAGGTTGCCAGGCTATTGGCAACCATTGAACAGCAACGAAAGGATTGGGAGGATGCCAACATCTGTCCCAACCTTGCTCGAGAAATGGTTTCAGAGCTGGAAACCTTGAAGTCTGAAAAGGCTGCTTGGCAGCAAAAGATGGCTGATGCGGAGGCTCGCCACCAGGATGCCTTGGCCGCCGAGAAAACCGCTCTAGATGCCAAACTCTTGGCAATGAGGCAAGAGTTGGAAGTTATGTTCCAAAACAAGAATAAAAACCTCGAGGAGTCGGTGGCGAAGGCCAAGGCGGACGCGGAACAAATGAGAGCTGATGCTGCCAAGGCCATGGCGGGCGCAGAACAAATGAAAGCTGATGCTGCCAAGGCGGTTGCCGAAGCTGAAGAGAAGTTGAGGGCCGCCAATGAGAAAACCAATGCTGTCACTGCAGACTTAGCCTCTCTGGAAAAGGACTTTCAAGCTGAAAGCTTGAAGCAATATGTCATTGGCTTCAATACTGCTAAGGCCCAGGTGCGACACCTTTTTCCCAAAGCTGATCTCTCGGCAATGGGAAAGTGGAAGGATGTCACTGATACCGGAATCGAGGGCGAAGATTCTGGAGATGAAGCCGCGGCTGGGCCAGCTGAAGGCGGTCAAGGCGAGCAGTCTTAAGCGAACTTGTTGGGCGGCCGCTCTGCTTTGTAGTATTTTGTTTTTTTTTGTTTTGTGTACCTTTGATATTTTCTTGCACTTTCCTGCACACCAGAAAGGACTGTAATGAAATATTATCTGTTTTGAATTGCAATGAAATATCATCTCTTTCCCTTTCTTAACTACTCGTAGAACTCAACATGTGCTCAACGTTCGCATAAAATCTTTTGTTGTCATTTCGATTATTTAAATGGCACGCCTAGGCCACTGAGTAAAAAAAAAAACTTGTGTTTTGACAGAAATAACTTTTGAAGGCGCCATAGGAGTATTGTTTTAAACAACCGTTGGGTCGCCACCGACTGTTTTGAAAGAGATAATTTTTGAGGTCTCCACTGGACCAGTTTGAAATAATTTGTTGCATCGAATCATTGTTTTGAAAAAAACAAGTTTGATGGCGTCTCTGGGCCATTATCTTGAAAGAAATAAAGTATAAGGGGCGGCTCTAGGCCGCTATTTTGAACGAAGATTGAGGGCGCGTCTAGGCCACTGTTTTGAAAGAAGCAAAGTTTGAAATTGCCACTGGGGCATTGTTTTGAAAGAGATAATTTTGAGGGCGCTTCTATGAGCCATTGTTTTCAAAGAAATAAAGTTTGAGGGCGCTTCTAGGCCACTGTTTTCAAAGAAATAAAGTTTGAGGGCGCTTCTAGGCCATGGTAAAAGTGATACTGTAGGCCGCCATTGGACCTTTGTTGCACGCATGGTTTCCGCTCGCGTAACGAGTCGTACTCGCATGGCTCTTCTAACGAGGCTTGGGGGTGCTCGGTCTTACGCAGCTAGGGCGGCCAGAGGCTAGAAATTTTATGAGTCACGTGATGACCCGCACGCCCTGTATTTGTGCTAGTTGTCTGTTATGAGGCTTTGGCCCGCTCGAGGCGGGGCTTTCGCTCGACCTTATTCCGGTGAGACTTTGGCTTGATTTAATTTGATCAAGGCTTTTGCTCGCTTGGCGAGGCTTCTGCTCAGTGAGACTTTTGCTCAGATCCCAGTGGCCACTGGGGTTGCCTGAGGCTTGGCTCAATAGACGTGCTCGATCTTCTTCGATCAAGGCTGGGCTTTCTTTGCCGTGTCGCACAAGGGTCGCGCC
The DNA here is from genome assembly GCA_030819835.1 of Acmispon strigosus. Classification (NCBI taxonomy): domain Eukaryota; kingdom Viridiplantae; phylum Streptophyta; class Magnoliopsida; order Fabales; family Fabaceae; genus Acmispon; species Acmispon strigosus. The sequence goes on from JAUAMA010000007.1 coordinate 38,189,445, forward strand.
CCACCGTTCCAAGAGAGCCACCGCTCACGCACCGCGTCTTCTCGCCTGGAAGACGGGACAGTGCGCCGGGCTAGAGAGTGCAATTTCCCCCTTGGCCTCTTGGAAGCGGCAAAGAGATTTATTTTGTCACTACTGGACCACTTAGTCTTTAAATGGAATTTAGACCCTCTATGGACCTTGGGATTTAGACCTCCACTGGGCCTTGGAATTTAGACCACTACTGGGCCTTGGTATTTAGACCATTTTATGGCCTTGGGATTTAGACCGCCACTGGGCCTCGGATGTCTAACGCTCTTATTCGGGCGATCCCATATTTGTGCCAATTCGCATCATATTGACATATGGGGCGGCCGAATTTTATTACAAGGGTCGCCTCCTCGGACGTTTCCATAATAGTCCGTAAGACTATTAAGAAAGTCCTCCGCGCCCTCGTTTTGTACCTGCAAGACAGTTAAATATTTGGGCGGGGCCTTCTGTCGGCCCCAAAAGTATATCCTTGCATCCACTGAAAATTCTACCTTTATTGAATGGAAATTGATGACAGAGTTAAAATTACTGAAAGCAAAGAGCTTGGCCGCCAAAGCTAGGGCGCCAACTAAATAGATTACTAACTGTAATAATGCCTAAGATGAGTGGCATTCCAAGACCTCGGGATTCTTTTGCCGAACAAATCTGCCAAGTGATACGCTCCATTGCCCAGAGATTCTGTGATCTTGTAAGGTCCTTCCCAATTGGGTGTTAGCTTGTTGACCTCTGAGGTACCTGTTCGCCTGCGCAAGACCAGATCACCAACGCGCATCACACGTGGAACAACCCGTGAATCATATCTCCTGGATACACGTTGTTTCATGGCTTCGCCCCTAAGTCGAGCCTCTTCCCTCACTTCTGGAGCCAGGTCCAAACTAACCAATAAATTATTCTGATTATACTCCGGGTCGGTAGCTACCGCTCGCCACGCCTTATTTTTAATCTCAACCGGCAGCATAGCATCTGTGCCATAAGTTAATCTGAAAGGCGTTTCCCCAGTGGTCGACTGAGGCGTGGTGTTGTACGACCAGAGAACTATGGGCAATTCCTCCAGCCAACGCCCCTTTGCTTCATCGAGGCGTTTCTTTAATCCTGCTAGAACAACTTTGTTGGCGGCCTCTGCCTGGCCATTAGTCTGAGGGTGCTCGACTGAAGTGAAGCGGTTCTGAATTCCCCATTCCTCGCAGAAATCCTTGGTCGCTTGACTAGAGAACTGAGTCCCATTATCAGAGATGATTGCCTGAGGTACACCAAACCTGCAAATAAGTCTTTGAAAATAAAACTTTTTGACCTTCTCAGAGGTGATAGCTGCCAAAGGCTCCGCTTCTATCCATTTAGTGAAATAATCCACCGCCACCAAAATGTACTTGAATTGTGATCGCGCGGGCGGGAATGGCCCGACCAAATCAACTCCCCAGAGGGCGAATGGCCATGGGGAGGAAATAGTCGTCATTAGTTCTGGGGGCGCCCTATGTAAATCTGCAAACTTCTGACATTTATCACACTTTTTTACATACAACTGGCAGTCCTTCCTCAGAGTTGGCCAGTAGAACCCTGCCCTCAGAATTTTCGCCCCCAGCGATCTTCCTCCAATATGACTAGCGCATGTACCTTCGTGTACTTCTTTTATCAACTCTTGGGCCTGATCTTCAGTGACACATTTCAACAGGGGTGCTGAGAAGCCCCTCCTATACAGTTCACCCTGTATCATCATAAAATAACTTGCAGCCCGTCTCGTCTCGGCTCCGACTACCGACGCGCCCTCCTCGGAGTTGGTTAACGCCTCTATAATTGGAGACATCCAACTATGGTCTGGAACAACCATACACACCTGCTCCGCCCTGTCTATGCTAGGAGAATGCATGACTTCATGAATAACAGACCTATAATTGCCAGGTCGCCGAGTACTGGCGAGCTTGGCGAGCAGATCCGCCCGCTGATTTTGTTCTCGAGGAACATAACTAATTTCTACTGTCTGTATCTCCTTCATCAGCTCCTGTGCCCGATTCAAATATCTTTCCAACAACGGATCCTTAACTTGATAGATTCCATTAATTTGATTAGTTACCAAAAGAGAGTCGCTTCTAATTTCCAGAATTTCTACCTCCAACTCCTTCGCCAAATTTAGGCCCGCCAGTAGCGCCTCATACTCAGCCTGATTATTGCTAGCTTTAAATTCAAACCGAAGCGACTGTTCGATCTGTACCTCCTGTGGGCCCGTCAGTATAATCCCGGCGCCACTACCACGCGAGTTTGACGAGCCATCAATGTGCAAGACCCAAACCTTCGTACCTGGTTCCTCGCCCGCCATTGTTAACTCAGCTACAAATTCTGCCAACCTCTGTGACGAAACTTTGCCTCTTGCTTCATATATTAAACCGTATTCTGACAACTCTACACACCATCCGACTAAACGCCCAGAAATATCAGGCTTCTGCAACACCTGCCTCAATGGTAAGTCTGTTCTGATTTTCACTTGAAAACTTTGAAAATAAGGTCTCAAGCGACGAGCCGTAACCAAAACCGCTAGGGCCGCCTTCTCAATCCTCTGATATCTCTTCTCAGCTCCCTGCAAAGTATGACTTACAAAATAAATTATACGTACCTCGCCCGCCACTTCTTGCGTGAGGACTGAGGCCAACGCACGATCTGTGATGGCAAAGTAGAGTAACAAAGGCTCGCCCGCTATTGGCTTTTGCAACACTGGCGGTTTTGACAAGAACAGCTTCAACCGCTGAAACGCCTCTTCACACTCTGGCGTCCACTCGAATTTGGTGCTCTTCTTCAAACACTTGAAGAATGGGGCCGCCCTCTCCCCAGCGTGTGGCAAAAAGCGAGCTAGCGAAGCGATTTTTCCAGCTAGGCACTGGACCTCCTTTACTGAAGACGGGCTAGCCATCTCCATAATCGCCCTACACTTATCTGGGTTAATCTCGATGCCCCTCACCGTTACCATGAAGCCTAGAAACTTGCCTCCGAGGATTCCGAAAGAGCATTTATCTGGATTAAGGCGCATGTTGTAATGCCGTACTCGCCCAAATGCCTCGCCTAAATCAGCCAAATGATCATCCGCCTTGATTGATGTCACAATCATATCATCCACATAAACCTGCATGTTTCTTCCTATCTGCTCCTCAAACACTCTATCCATCAGTCGCTGATAAGTCGCCCCAGCATTCTTGAGTCCGAAAGGCATGGTTCTATAACAATAATTGACCTTAGGAGTCATGAATGCTGTCTTTTCTTCATCCAGTGGATGCATGCGTATTTGATTGTAACCTGAGAAGGCATCCATGAGGCTGAGCACTTCATTCCCCGAAGCCCCATCGACCAACTTGTCAATATTAGGCAAAGGATACGCGTCCTTAGGGCACGCCTTATTCAAATCAGTGTAGTCGGTACACATACGCCACTTGCCATTCGCTTTCTTTACCAGTACCACGTTCGCCAGCCACGTAGGGTATTTAACTTCCCTGATGAAGTTTGCTTCCTTGAGCTTTGCTGTTTCTACCTCGACCACTTTGGTCCGTTCCTCGCCCATCTTCCTTCGCATTTGAGCGACTGGCTTGGTCTCATTTTTAATCGCCAACCTGTGACAGATCACATCCGGGCTAATGCCTGGGACATCCTTAAGCGTCCAGGCAAATAGATCCAGATTCTCTTCCAGTAAGCGAGTCAATCGGGTTTCTTGAACAGGTGTTAGTTGCGTTCCTATCTTCAACATTCGCTGCCCTATCTGTACTGTCTTTGTCTCCTCGATAGGACAAGGTCGAGATTCCGGTGTCTCCCTTCTGGGGTCCAGCGCGCCCTCATTACTGATTTCATAACACCGATGCCCAATCTTGGCATTCTGCGGCCCATAATCTACCACACTCTCCCGGTAGCATTCACGCGCTCGAATTTGGTCAACCGCCAGAGTTCCGACACGCCCATTGGTCAGTGGGTACTTCACCTTGAGATGCTTCGTTGAAATCACTGCACAAATTTGATTTAAAGTGTCGCGACCAATTAAAGCGTTATAAGAAGACTTACACGATAGGACGATGTATTTAACGGAGACCGTCTTAGCGAATCCTTCCGATCCGAAAACTGTCTTTAACTCTACACACCCTCGAGGTATCACCCGCTCGCCTGTGAACCCAATTAACGACCCCGTATAAGGTGTTAGCGCGCTTTCAGTGAGCCCCATTTTCTCAAATGCATCGCCATATATGATGTCCGCCGAACTCCCTTGATCCAGAAGCACCCGCCTTACATCATAGTTGTTGATTCTCAACTGCACCACAACAGGGTCACCCTTATGTGGGAGCACTCCTTTGAAATCCTCACTGGTGAAAATTATGTTGGGGTGTTGGAAGCCAAATTTCTCCTCTTGAACGGTATGCACCGCAGCGTGGGCCAAGCGTACGTACCTCTTACGACTTGCATTAGATTCATCATTGAAGCCTCCCGATATGCAGTTAACAGTTCCCGCCGGATCTCCCATCGTCGCCTCGCCATCCGCGTCACCAAAATTCCCACGTCTTGACGTCTGCGTAGGTCGCCCTATATCTGGAGTGGGTGCTGTCCTGACATACTGGCCCAGATGGCCCGCCTTTATCAACCTTTCAACCTCACGTTGCAAGGTAACACAGTCGTCCGTATCATGACCCAGAACGCCATGATAATCACACCACCTTCGAGTATCGACATTAGGCGGGGGGCGCTTTGGAGGATAGGGGCGAGCAATCAAATTAGTCTCTCTGTTTTCCGTCAGTATCTGGGAGAGCCCAACCGCCAACGGCACTCTCGCCCGGTGAGTTACCGGAGAATACCGGGGTACTGACGCTATTGGCCGCGGGGCCTGGCGCTGAGGGGCCGGTCTCGTCCCAGTTACTGGGCGAGCTACATAGTTCCGACGTTGCTGATTGGCAAAGGCAGCAGTTTGATACGGGTTACTTCGGTTGGACCTTGGAGCGTCCCGTTGCGTAAACACTTCCCCCTGTTTTCCTTTCGGTTCCTGCCTTCTAGGTGGCGCGTCCATCATATCCCGTGTCCTCTTCTGCTCATCATCCTCTTCCTCTAATATGAAGTCGTGGACTCGAGCTCGGAGGTCCGCCATGTCGCGAGGCGGGCGCCTACTCAGCTTATTATTCAGCGCACCCGCCCGCAGCCCTTGCTTGAAAGCGTTCACACATGTCTCTTGAGGAGGGTCCTCAATTCGTACCAGTGTGGCATTGAACCTCGCCATATATTGTTTCAACGACTCCGACGCGCCCTGCCGAATGTTGAATAGAGCACCCGTCGTCACCCGCTGACTCCTACTCGCCGCGAAATGCGAAAGGAACTGAGATGAAAACTCAGTGAAACTGCTTATGGAATGTGTTGGTAATTTAGAGAACCACGCCAAGGCAGTTCCCTTCAATGTCGATGGGAATAATCTACAGCGCACCGCATCGGTCGCCTGACTAATCACCATTTTGGTCATGAACGCCTGTAAATGTTCCTTTGGGTCTGATTCGCCAGAGTACGTGTCTAATACCAAGTGCTTTACCCCGTCCGGGATAGGAACCGCCTGGATGGCAGGTGAAAAAGGTTGAAAATCAACCACCGTCTCAGCTTCTCTGAGGCTCTCCACACCCGAGTCCTTTTGTTGACGAAAATACTCCAACTGGGCCTGCAGATGCTGGTTCTGCTGTTGGACAAAATCCAGGGCGCCACACACCCGATTCCACTCAGCCATAGAGACGGCGAAAGGAACCTGGCCAGACGCACCATCACCCTGTGCGTCCGCCTGCGGCGAACCCGGATTCGGAACAGGAGTCGGCGGAGGCGTGGGAGACGGTTCAGGCTGACGACCCACCGTTCGTCCTCCACGCCCGCGGCCTCCCCTTCGACGGCCAGTGCCTGACATAGCTAGTTGTTGAGTGCGTAGGGGTTAGTTTACCTTCCCCACAGACGGCGCCAAAAATGTTCTGGGAAAATAACACAATATCAGATAACTGAATAATCTCCTTCTTTATTAAATTTTGTTAACCCTTTTTACAGTAGCCTCCCCTGGCTATTTATAGAGAGTAAACCCTATGGGCCCTCAAAATCAGCCCAATACATTATAAAGTTCAAGCCCTATGCTTATTACAAGTTTGCCCCTACCGTCTAGACTGCCCCTACACAATCATGGGCGCACGACGCGCTTCCCACGCCGCTCAGCTAGGGAACCCCCAAACTGAAACCTAACCGCCCCTATTATGTAGCCTTTGGCGGTCGCCCTGTCCAATAACTTACTAAATTAATCATGCACAATTGATACATATTAGCATAACTACAAATATTCACACAAACATAACAAAGTAAAAAAAAAAATTATACCATGCCAATCTCTATAATACGTGCAACTTTTGGTCATTCTTGTTACACAAGCTATAAAACCAAATAAAACTATGAATTGACATATAATAATAAAACTAAAATAAAAAATAGAAAAGAAAGAAAAAAATGAAAGATAAAGACAAGAGATGAGAAAACAGAAGTCTGAAAGCCTCTATATATAGGTTACCGACGGTCTAGCCGTGGGTAACACTGTCGGTAATCTATATAAAGATGAGTTTATCGACGACTTCAGTTGTCGGTGTCGGTAAATGGGCGGAAAAATTCGATGCTTCGAATGAGAACCGGGAAAATGGTCGTCAAAATGGACAGTGGAATTACCGTCGGTTTTATCCGTCGAAAAATATGTCGCAACCTGTCAGTGGAGTTTTTGACAGTCGAAACCACCGACAACTTTTTCACCCACTGTTTCGCGCGTTAATAAACCTTCCCACCACCATTCCCTCTAATTAGCGCCGGCTTTAGCCGCCGCTAATTTTTTTTATAAACACGAATATTCTTTAGCGGCAGTCTATCCATCGTTAATTACCAAAATTACCAACGACTTTCTGGCCGCCAGTAATAAATCGTCGGTAATTTCAAGTTTTCTTGCAGTGAGATGAGAAAAGAGAGTCACGGAAAGTGTTATTTGACTATTCAAGAACTATGTTCTCATTCTTCAACAAGCCTTAACTATCAAAACCTTTAGAGTCGAATATCTTCTTCCAACACACATAGAACCACACGTTTATTATTCATCTCTGTAAAATCCTCCTAGTACATTCAAAAGAGTCAAATCTCATTCAAATACTAGAGACTAATTGAGCTTAAGTTTTCTACATCCCTCTTCTTAGGAGAATCAAAGTAGAACAAAAAATTATCCCTCAAAAGAATGAATTAAGGAGAAGTCCTTGAGAATACTTGTTAGAAGAAGTCGTGTAGAATACTTGTGAGGAGAAGTCCTTGATACTTGGCTGATTTGTGGAAAATCTTGGTGGATACCAAGGACTGGACGTAGCCCGCATTGGGTGAACAAGTATAGATCTCTCTGTTCTTTCATGTTTATTCTCTTGGTTATTTACTCTATAATTTTTAATCTGTTGCCACTAATAAAGGGGAAGTTTCAAAAAGAATTTTTAAGAACTAATTCTGATTAACGAAAAGATTTTAAAGACACAATTCAATCCCCTTCTTATGTCCCTATGGTTTTTATCACCATACACCAAAGTTCATGCGGGTTCACCTTCGAAGTTTTTCTGCGGATTCTTCATAAAAAAAATTGGCAAGAAAGTTTTGTAAGAACATTTGCAAGAAATTTTAAACATAATCATTATTTTAAGAAAAATTTACAGGAAAAATTCGTCGGAGAACTTTGTTTGAAAGTTCGCAGGAAATCAACTTTGCAGGGGTTCTAAACCGTCGCAAGATTTCAAAATTCGCAGGAAAGTTTTGTTTGAAAATTTACAGGAAATCAATTTTACGGTGGTTTTAAACCACCGCAGATTTTTTTTAAATGGTGTTTGGTGTCAGTACTGTTACGCGGTACACAAAATATTAAGGAGATAAATAAGTGACATGATAGAAGAAGAAGAAGAGAGAAAGAGATAAAAAAAAAAGTGAATATAAGGTTAAAGAGAAAATAAGTTTGAATGTATCGAAATCTTTATGTTAGGGATCTTTCAAAAAATAGAGTAAAACTTCTAAAGATACCCTAACGTTGTATCCAAAAAATTAATTTCCCTTCAGTTTTTGTGTGCCTCTATGTCCTCATCCCCACCGTAGGCTCGACATTTACTTTAGACACTTAACAAGATGACACAATTCATGATTGCAAAAGAATAGTACGAGTTTTGTAGACAACAAAATTTGTGCGAGGGTTCGTGATTATCTTACCTTTTTGAAGGAATCGCATTGCTTAAAACTTTTGATAATACTTCAACACAGGAATGCATAGAAGCGTATTTCATGTATCATTTTATGAAGTATTTGATATATTTAGAAAAGGACAAGTTGGTATATGTCGCGTTTCAAATACACAAAAGCAAACTAGAGCAAGTTCACTATATCGCAAAAGTAGGAATTGGAGTCCTAGTTATTGAACCTAAAGGACTAAGTAACGTCTAACTCTAAAGAATAACTCATTGTCTAGGTAAATATGATTGATGGTTGTTGTGAACATGCAAGTGAAATAACAAAGTAATAACACCGATTAAGAATCAAGATAATAACATTCAACTCTTATGTTACTAAGTATTCGAATCCAATCCCTGTGGATTTATATATGTTACCCTAGAATTCTATACGAGTCAACTCTACTTCTCATTTGCCAACTATGCCACCCAATTGCTCGAAATACCTACCCAAGGACACTTCCCAGCCGCAACTATCATGCGGGCATTATTGCTTGAATAGGGGTCAAAATGGAGAAGTTGTTTAGGAGACGTTTCACGTTCCACAATATCTAGGCTAGTTGAGAGCATATGAAACTAATCCAAAACCTTCGTTAGGAGAGAGTTATTACTAATTCCCTATAATTAATTCTATTTTGAGTTTCATAGATTAATTCCCCCGTCATGAGTAAACTAAATTACTAGCGATACGATTAACTACTTCGTATATGATTAAGTGCAGAAAAGGTCATACACATATGAGGAAAATAAACTGTAAATATATATAAATTAGGGTTCAATTCATCTCCTACATCGCAACCTCGAGGGGGAGGGGAAGCAGAGGAGGGTAGGCTGAGGGGAAAGGGGTGTCTGAGGAAGGAGAAGGGGGGGCGGAGGCGGTGGAGAGTGAGGGGTGAAAGGCGGTGGAGTAATATAAGGAGGAGGGGTTGCGGAGGTGGGTGAGTGGAAAAAGGGTAGTGGACGAGAGTGACACAGAGGAGAGGTGGAGCAGGGAAAGGGGAAATGGAGCATGGAGAAGGTGGAGGAAGGTGTAAGAATGAAAATGACGTTCGGGGAAAACTTTAAAAAGAAGCTTATAATGAAGCATGGGCAGAGAAATCAATGGTTAATAGCGTTGTTTAGCTCAATGTTAAGGTACGTGCCCACGAAATAGGTCATGCCCAAGTGGCATTAGCGTCGGTCATAGGTCAGGCTAAGTTGGTTGGTGAATATAGCGTCAGCCTATAGCCACTGATAATTGTATGCGGGCAGGCGCTACGTTGATTGATGATTTTAGCGTCTGTCTAAACCGACGCTAAATTCTAGTTAGCCAACGCAATGTAGCTTCGGTCACACTGATGCAAAACTAAAGTGTTTTTTTGTGACTTGCGTCGGCTTTGCGCCTGCCTCATCGATGCTAACTAGCCAAATTTGGCATTGGTGCCATGGCTGACGTTAATGGTCGCTGAGACATCCTATTCTTGTGAGAAAATGAGATTCACTCTTCATAAAATTTCCTAAATGCTACATGCCATTTCGCATCAAGTGCCATGCACACAGGCCATTATAAGTCTCAGGCCTCACTAAAACTAGTGCTTTTGCCACCCTGATCTTGACCAGTAAAAACTGTTTTACACATTTTCTGCTCGTGAGCCTCCAGAAACTACTCAAAGAGCCACTTGTATGACCTTACTTTTTCATCATCTAGCAATGCAACCCCAAAGATCATTGTTCTCTTATGGTGATTAAGAACCGACAACACTTCTAGTGGTTTATGCGAAATGTTGGTGCAATATGCCGAATCAAGTGAAACCATATTACCAAGATACCCATAATCAATCAGGCACATTGGTGATTTATCTTTACCATCTAGTTGATAGGCACGGTAGAAAGGTGAATTGTCAACTAACTTTGTCTAAAAGTATTGCAATAGATAACCAGTTTCCCCTTGTACCAAACTCATTTGCCTTAGGCACGGTAGAAAGGTGAATTGTCAACTAACTTTGTCTAAAAGTATTGCAATAGATAACCAGTTTCCCCTTGTACCAAACTCATTTGCCTTCTTTTTCAGATATAGTTCTTTTGATCAAGGCTAGTATATCCCAAGCTAGATCTATCTCCCACTTGCTTACTCATCAAACTAAACGACTTCTATTGTTGCAGGTCAATATCATCGGCCAAAATTTGTAAGGTTTGAACTTCTAAAACTTTTGGCTGTGGTAAAACATGAGACATTTCTTGCAAATGTAAAATGTGATTGTGTTCCTCCACAAACTGGTTTACCGTCCATATTCTTAAGACACAACCTTACTTAACAATTTGTTCTAGTCTCCGGTCTTGGATCGACTATCTTACAATCTTGTTTGTCTAGCTTTCACAAGTCTTCTTTGCAACAAACAAACCCACAAGAAGTTGAGCCATCTTTTTTTATGAGAATATTGCTTCCTCAATCCAAATCCAACTGTTTTGCCATAATTTACCCAAACTTTCAAGAATCCTCAATGCTATCAAAAAATTAGACATTGCTTTGGCTTGCAATCTTCTTCCATATGATATCAACAATGTTGTATTTATCAAAATATAAAATACAATTGTTGTTTTGTGGAACAGAAATATGCATAATAATTTATATACATGAAGAGCCTAGCTATGTTCAAAATGTAGTCATATTATTTAAGGAAAAATTGACATGCTACTCCGAAAGATAGGAAGTGTTGCAGCAAGAGTAGAGACTCCAACAGGAACTGAACAAAGAAGACGACTTGGAGAAAAGAGGAGCTGCAACAAAAAAATGGTAGTCATTGCAGCACCGCAATAGAAACGGTCACAGCAAGAGAAAGAGAAAAGGGCCAGGAAGAACGAAACACAGCAGTAGAGCTTTCTGTTCATATAAGGCACAGGAACAAAAATGAGAACCAGGGGAGAAGGAAACTAGAAATAAGTTTTATTTTTTCACCATTAGATGCATCCAAGGGCTGTCGTTTAATGTCTTGTCGTTTAATGTCTTATCATTTTTTAGCTGTTTTATTGTAGTTAATATTCTGAACCATAAGATACATATGACGGACGGTCCACAAAAAAGCGTTCCCTTTTATTTCCCGGAAGACGACAGAAAATGAGGTAGCTTCCTTGGGTAGTAGTATTATTGTTCGTGTTACTTTTACTAGTCCCAAAAAAGTCGAACATGCTCAATAGTCCCTGAAATATTTTTATGTAAGGTAAAATAATAGGAACCAGCTTTCAATTTAGGTCCAACAATGAACAATCAATGTAAAAAGAATAGAATCTACCGATGTAAACAAAACAAAAAAACTATAAAGGAATAGAAATTTCAATTACACTTCGATCCCTCTTTCTTAGAATTAAATTAATTAATCCAACCTCTTTCCATTTTTGGGTTGGAACGCTATGGGGAGAGGTTTAGCTAACCGGATGCAATATGTGACTGATTCCTTGAGAACACATTGTAACCAATAAACAACATAAAGTTAATCACATGAGACAACTGAAAGTGCTACCTTTAAGTCATTAGAGGTTCCACATATGTACATTCTGTAAGTTTCAATTTCTTGTTGAGAAACACTACCACCACGAGCTGCATAGTGATTACCATTCACTCTATCGCGCAGCGAAAAAATAATCTCCCTGAGGATTGGTTCATGACCATTTAGAAGATTGCCCATGCTCAAAACCTTCCTCCAAGATTGGTTAGCTGTGGGAGGAACGAACATATTTGACAACACTTCCCTCTCATGGTCCTTTACTACTTGTTTCTTGTCAAACTCCTAAACAAAAATGAAAAGAACGTGGAAATACATGTCAGTTCAATGCTGGGGAAGATTAACCAATTCAGCAAGGTATTTCAAGGCATCGAAACATTTCACCTTTTCAATCTCTTCTGACAAGCCTGTCCCCATTGTTGGAATATAGAAGCTGTAGTAATCACTGAAAATTTCTCTGGAGAGGCGTGGTGCTCGTACAAGCTTACGATGAAGAGAAGCTGCAAGCGTCAGTAATTTCTCCACATTTTCAAAAACAACACTTAGTCTTCTCAAGTCTTCAAAGGTCTCACTTTCTGCAGACAAGCAATTTACTGTAACAAAATGGAAACGAGTTAAAAGTTATTCTTTTAGAAAGGAGAAAAATTAATGAATATCTAGATACCTTGCAAAGGCCTCAAAGAGGATGCTATGGTAGGGTATAGTTGCTGCATCTTAGTATCCATCTGTTTCAGTTCTCCGTAACTAGTCTGACTTAGTGTATCGGCTGCTGCTCTGAAGGCAGTACACACCATTTGCTCAAGCAATACATGTGGCTGTAAGGTTTCAAGATAATGAAGAACCTGCAAAAATGAAAATATGAAAATTATAGTAGATAACAAGAGATACGTAGGAGAACAGCATGTCTCGAGCATTCCAAAAAAGTACAAGTAGTCCTCTTCCTCTTCCTCCTTTATGCACAAATATATAGTAGCAATTTCCTTCAATAAATATTAGTTTCCTTTACGAAAGTACAAGAACAATTTAACCTTTTAACCGTCTTTCATGCATGGCCCTCCACTCACCAAATGACCCAAATTTTAGGCATAGCCTAAGTGAACACTTTCCCATGCAGCCAAGTGCCAAGAAAGATGGGTTCGTGCAATGTCATATTGTCATGTAGACCACCGTATGTTTGTCAAACACTCTTCAGAAGGGAACATGTCCTTGTTTATAGTATAAGTTGATGATGGCATTGTCATCACGGGATGATTGTGAACTGATTAAGCATCTCAAAAGGCTCTTGACATGAGAATTTCAGTTTAAAGACTTGGGACGATTCAAGTACTTCCTAGGTATGGAAGTTGCTTGGACCAAAGATGGGATCTCTGTATCTCAACGGAAGTTTACATTAGACCTGCAGCATATAGGTATGCTTGGATGTAAACTAGTTGATACCCCAATAGAAGCTATCAAGAAAGGTGGCACAGACCACAGAATAGAAAAGTCCTCCAAATAACAAAGATAGGTGCCGTAGAATAGAGGGGAAATTAGTTTTACCTAAACCAGACCTGACTAGTGTCTGCTGTGAGTATGGAAAGTCACTACATGACAGACCAAAATTCTCATGAAGGTTGTCAACAGAATCCTATAGCACCTAAAGGACTCCAATTATAGGACTTCATTTCAAGAAGAATCCAAACCAAGATATTGAGGTGTTCACTGTTGCAAATTGGATGGGGTTTGTGGCCGAGCAAAAGTCAACTACCGGTTATTGCTCATTTGTGTGAAAAAATCTGGTCACATGGAGAAGTACGAAATAGATAGTGGTAGCAAAGAGCAGCGGTGAAGCTGAATTCAGGGATATGGCACATGGTATGTGAAGGCATTTGGTTACAAAGGATGCATGAAGAACTCAAAATTCCTACAAGCCATACTATGAAGGTTCTATATGATAACAAGCTGCCATCAGCATTGCCAAGAGCCCACTTCATCCTGAAATAACCAATCATGAAGAGATTGATCTTCATTTCATAAAAGAAAATATTGACCATAGATTCATAATTCTTGATCATGTACCACCCTCATGCAACCAAATTGCAGAAATTTTAACCACAGCACTTTCAAAGACCAACTTATAAGGACATTAGATCCAATTTGAGTATGATAGACAGCTATCACCCAGCCCGAGGGGGAGCTTTGGTGGTCAGTTCCTGAATAAACAGAATCCTCTAATTCTATTTTTCTATATACAGCTATGATCAGACTCTTATACTGTTTATAGAGATCTCTTGTTATCTTGTATATTCTTTAAATTTTTAGTCAGCTGATATTTAAGAGATTATCTTCCCTGACTTCTAGGCCTTAGATTAGTTTACAATTGTTGACCTAATTCCCTATTTATACTACTTCCTTTTAATCAATAAGATTGTGAAATACAAACTTTTTTCTAATCAGTTTATCCTCATGATTTTGATGACTGCCCAATCCAACTGACAGAAATGACACAAGAGCATGAGCCGTAAATATGCTTAGTCTCAAACACCAAGCTCTAATATAAAGCTGACGCTCTCACTTACCAGCCTGGCTTTTAGGACTGAGATCACTTCATCAAATTGACTTAAATTTCAAGCTTAGTTGTACCTCCATGGATCATCATATTCAATGATCATATCCTTGGTCTTATCATTTATGATCTACCATATCTTTTCCCTTTCAAGGACTATACTTTTCCCCTTTATGGAACATTACTTCACCCGAATACTTACGGGAGCTAGATCTACTTCCCAAATTTTTGATCAAATTTAATTTGACTTCTTGATTTGGATGCATCTTGTCCTACTTAGTGCCACTCTCCTTGTTACTAGCAAGCACATGAAAAATTCATATCAACAAGAAAATGAAGATGAATACGGCTAAATGAAGATACAACAAACAACAACTACCAAAGCCTTATCCAGTTCAGGCCGACTATATGGATCACACGACGACATTGTGCTCGATCAAAAGCCAAAGTTTGTGGCATATTATAGACTATGAGGTCACTTTTAACAATATCTTCCAATGATATTTTGACCTCTCTCGACCCCTCTTCACATGACTAAGAACCATGTTCTCAACCCTTCTCATTGTTCCCTCCAAAGGTCTTCTTTGTACATGTGCATACCATCTTAACTGATTTTCCGTCATCTTCTCCTCGATAGGTGCCACACCAATATATCCTCTTATACGATCATTGCGTATCTTATCTTTTCTAGCGTGTCCACTCATCCATCTTAACATTCTCATTTCTGCTACTACAACTTTTTTCTCATGTCCCATTAAAGCTCAACATTCGCTACCATAGATGATAGCAAGCCTTATCGCAGTTCGGAAAAACTTTTCCTTTGAGCATGGAGGTACTTCTTGGTCATAGATATCTTCTGATGCTTTTCTCCACTTTAACCACTCAGCTTTGAATTTTGTGTGTAACATGCCAATTCCCCTATTATTTTGTATAATAAATCTCAAGTACTTACACTGTGAAACATGTAATATGATATTCCCAATTTTTAGTTCCAAATTACTTCCAACATCTATCTTACTAAAATTGCAATGCATATATTCTATCTTACTCCTACTTAAGTAAAACTCTAAGATTCCAAAGTCTTTCTCCAAATCTCAAGTTTAGAATTAACCACTTCCATTGATTCTTCAATTAAAACTATATCATTCGCAAACATCATGCAGTTAGGAACATTGCTATCGTATATCCAGGTAAGCAAGTCCAAATATGGATTAAACAGGTACAAACTTGAGGTTGAGCCTTGATGTAAACCTAACCTTACAGGGGAGTCAGTAGTCACGCCACCAAGAGTTCTCACACTTATAGTTTCTCCTTCATACATGTCTTGTATAGCTTGAATATAAGCCACGCAAACACCTTTCTTTTCCATAGCCTTTCACAAAACTTCCCTTAGCACACAATCTATATTTTTTTCCAGGTCAATAAAACCATAAGCAATTCTCTTTTTTTACTTTGTACCTTTCCTTTAGCCTCTGTAGGAGGTAAATCTTCTATTGCAGACCTTCTGGGCATAAAACCAAATTGATTCTCTGTTATCCTAGTCTCTTCCCTTAGTCTATGTTCAAACACCTTTACCCATAATTTCATAGTGTGGTTCATAAGTTTTATCCCTCTATAGTTACCGCAATTCGGAATATCCCCCTTGCTTTAATATATAGGGACCAAGGTACTTCTCCTCCACGCATATGACATTTGTTAAGATCTCAAAATATCACTAAACAACCTAGTGAGCCAGCCGATAGCTTGGTCTCTTATACATTTTCAAACTTTAATAGGAATATTATCAAGACCCACTGCTTTACCATTCTCCATGAGTTTAAGAGCTTCTTTAATTTCTTCGACTCGAATTCTACGAGAAACTGGCCAATGTCTTTAATATGGATCAAACCGCTAAATCAAGATAAATTCTGAAATATCCACAGGGGGTGGCTTCTTATCATTAAGACCATCAATTGATCCATCTAAAATGAAGGTGGAAGAAATGGCTACAAAGTTTTAATGGTTTAATTGTAACGTCAACATGAGAAACCAAGTAAAAAAAATCATGCTATTCTGGTTCTAGTGTAAATTTCCCAGAGGCCATAACAATCTCTTTCACCAAAAAAAAGCCTTTTACCAATAGGTGGAGTTGGCTGCACGAACACTGATTTCCTATTGCAAATCATGTCTAATGATAAAACCTACTTATGTTGCATTAAGTAGCTGATCCCAAGCCCACGATAAGAGGAAGCTTATGGTAGACAATTTATAGTCAAAATATAAGCTTTGTTGAATGTTTCACAATATGAATCAACACCGGTGAAAACAAAAGCAAATTTAAATTTCTTGAAAAAATACGTACTTTTTCTCCTTCTCTATTTGGATCAAGAAGAGGCTTCTGTTCAGAAGCAGGAAGAGCAGGTGCGCTATCCCAAATCTTTCTCCACAAATTTCCATGCTCAGACATTCTCTTAGAAAGCCTTCCTTGTGGAGGCCAACTGTCTTTTGACTTGTTAATGTCAAGAGCACTGGATGATGATGATCCAGTGACCTCAGAGTCATTATCCTCTTCCCAATCCCCGGGCGAATGCCACCTAATAAAATCTTCAAAAACAGCATCTGGATTTGCTGCTTTAAATGATGACATATCTAATAAAATCAAAGACATTATTGTTTTGTCAGACGCCTTATTGAAGTATCGTGGCATGCATCATTAACAAATAACAGTGAATCAAAAAAGAAAATATAAGCTCATTTATCTAATCCATGTGTATCACAATCCCCTAATGCAAGCATAAAGTAATCTTAGGTCACAGCATTCAATATTTTTTTATAGAAATCTCTTTTAACATGAAAACTCACTTTTAGGATTAAAAGTTTCATTATGCAGACGATAACAAGAGTCTCTTTGTTTTACCGTTTCAGTTGAAAATAACTTCATTTTGGTGTAAAATTAAATTTGTTTAACGTGAATTCTGTTTGGGTAGCTTTTTTCTATTAGATAAAAATGTGTTTACAAGTGACTAAACTTATGTTTAACAAAAGAGATAACTCTTTACTTTTCCATTCAGAAGAATCCATTCTAAGTGTGACCCACAAAATATATCTATATTTACACCTCAAAAGTAATTCTATCTTACTATCCAAACAAATTTATATAATTTAGTTTTACAATACCATTTCAAAACATAAATCCATTCTGTCAAACTTAATTCAGTCAAACTAGTTATGATAAACGTAAGTTTATTAAACTTAATTTTACTAAACTTTAAAACAAATGAAACCTTAATTACTCATAATTGACAATTAGATTGATGAAAATATCATTCCCTTTTAGTTAATGGTGTAGCTATATTAATCCTGCACCAATTATAAAGCATCACGACCTTTTCGTACATGTTTAAGCATACACATATAGATTATTTTTTAATATCTGCTTCCAGAAATCAGAATTGACAAGATTTTATCATAGAAAAAAAAAAACAAATTTGAGACATGATTATTAACTATCCAGTGTTAGTACAAAACGTTATAAGCTATAACCTGAATTTAAGATATCCCTTTCCAGCTGAGCAGAAAAGTTCTGCAAAAAAAAAGGGGCAATGCTAAGTAACAATGTAATAAATGAAATGTATAAATTCTACTGAGTTTTCCTGGAGTTCTAGAATGGCAAGCAATCTATTCATGAATTAACCATACTCAAATGATAATGAACATCCAAAAAGTTCAAGGAATGGTCATTTAGTGACAACTCACAACATTCCATAGCTCAATTTCATACTAGTTTGTTTCCTAAAGTTCTTATGCAGTTTTGATATTTTCATTAATATTAAACTGAAATGAAAGGGAATATAATACAACGATAATAGTATTTATAAATGTACATTAGAAACTCCACAGCTTAGTCTCTTTATTTTACTTTGTCACCTGTAAGAAGAAGGTCTGAATTATCCAGAGAATTTATACACTTCTCACATCAAATAGTATATTAAATAATTTTTAATCCATGAAAAGCTGTGTATACTTTCTGCCAGAAGTCAAAGAGCTACAAAATGAGCCATAAAAGTTAACAAGTCCACATTTCCACCTATCAATAAGAATGGTAGACAATCAAGAAAGCCAAAAAACAAAAAAAACTGCACATGAAGGTATACGAATACTACATAGGGTTGGTTGAAAAAAAAAAGGATCAAATAGGGATGATAAACATCACCCTTCCTCAAGCAAAACAAAGCCTTCGGCAGAAACAACGAAAACTTGTAATTATAGCTTTATCAATTACAAAATATCAACTTGTGGTCATGTCAGGCAGACTACTCAAGTCAGTAAAACCTATTATATATCAAGCAACAGAGAGGCTAATGCACCATAAGCAAAGATTATTCATACTTATCAAGTGAGCTGACAACTAAGAGACTACATACCTGAACCTATACTACTGCAACACCATTTAAAACCTTACATTTAACCTCAATTAACTATTCAATATAATCTTGTTTTCAGCCACTTCCCCTGTGGGTAATGTTTGAGAGGTCTACGTGGTTCAACTGTCCAAGGCTCTAAGATTTTATGGTCAATGATAATTATTATATGCATCGCATACAAGTTTGAGCTTACAAATGAATCACCAAAGGCTTCAACAGCCTGAAGTCGCTCCTCATGCATGTCTTCTGTCATAAGCGGTGCTTCCTGTAATATAGAAAACAAGATCTCAAAACCATAATATTCTTCAACATTGATGAAGTAGTGCTGCTGCTGCATAATGACAATGCCAAATGATGCTTGGAGTTGGATGTTGGAGAAACCTGTGTGTATGGGGCATGCATACTTTGATATGACTTCAGAAGCATCATAGAATCAACGATACCAGCTGAACCTCTCCTGGTGAAGTCTGAAGATTTTTTATCATTAAACAGGTTCACATCTTCAGGCTCTCTGCTAACAGTGGATTTTTCACCCCTGAATAGTGTAAATCATTAGCGGTTGAAAAGATGTAGCATTAACAAAGTTACATAATATGCATGCTATATAATACTTGAACCATTTCCAAGGATATAGAACAAATTTGTGAATTCAGGTACAAAATCCATTATTATTCTTAATAGTAGAAAGTCAGAAAGAGAGGCAAAAGCTACATAACATGAAAAGCACAACAGGTAAATGTAGAAAGGACATAAACTTATCTATGTATCAAATCTAGCAAAGGACACGAAAGGCATATAGAGATAATGCCTCATATGATCTGCACACCTTCAATATATCATTTTAATTCTATTATGTACCAAAGACAAAAACCTAATGTTAAAGGTAACATCCAAAGTTGGGTTTGTCTGAATTTGTTATAAGGTGAACAGAATTGTGAGAGCTAACAAGCAGTATTGGATTCAAAATTAGAAGCAATGTTTTTAAAACCAGACCAATAATTAAACTAATGAAGGCACTATTACTTCGCAGTTCAATAGTCTGCCCATGATTCAATTGGAAATAATATATGGGCCTTTAAAATATGTATATCAGAGAAGATTTGAGAGGAGGAAGGGGAATATCATGAGTAAAGACGAAGTGGTGGAGGCAGAGTTTGACAAACTAGACATGTGGCGGCAGGTTATTGGGGAAGGAAATTCTGTAATGATGAGAGAGAGAGAGAGAGAGGGAGAAGAGAGAAAAGAGAGAGGGAATAAGGAGTTTGTGGAAGGGAATGATGGGGGAAGTAGAATTCTGAGGAAGGTGGCATAGGCCTGGGTGGGCAGAGTCTGTTCATTTCATACCTAAACCCTCCACGTCCCTATTAAAATAGAGCCCAAGAAATCAACCACCAAAATTCCCTTTACTTAACCAGTTAACCCTATAAGGATATGTACATATTGAATAAAAAGTTAAACAATGACTGGAATTAATACGTAACAAAAAACTGGAAGAAACATCCATAACAGAGTGAGTTGTTATCCAATAAGCATCAAGCAGCTAGATTCAGATAATAGCAACCGAGCAGGTTCTCACTTGGTAAGTTCACCTGTCAACTTTCCCAGAAAAATCCTCACTGAGTGTCTGTGTATTGAAGGAGTCATTCCCAATTAAGCTTTCTTCCTGCAATTCAATCAAGACCAATTTACATTTCCTATCCAAAAAATACTATTAAAAAATAAGTACAGCAATACAGCAGTTGACCTAACCACTAAAAACGAGGGAAGAAATGGTTTGTGACCTCAGTCATGGAATCAATATCATCCAAACTTCCAATACAATCTTGATAGTCTTCATTCAGCTGACACTTCTTCTCAATGCATATTGCTAGCTGAATAGCAAAGCAGGAAATTGCATCACCTCTTAGCTTTACACTAAGTATTTTATAACATAAAATGATATAAAGACCAAAAATCCAAGCTCACTGAATTTCTTTTAATTTTTTTATAATTTACCCAGGGTAGAACCAGGAGTTTAATTAACTCACATGCCCTGTGATGAGCGTGATTAAGCTAGGAAGTGTACAAATTAAAATTATCAACAACTATATTTCTGACTCAATACACTAATTTATGATGCTAAGTGAGCAAACCATTTGAAATTGAAAGAAATGGCGTTAAGAATGTTTTATTTGCAGTAAAAACTAAAAAGTGAGTTGAGAATGTTCTATAAAACAGAAATATATATATATAGAGTATTTAAAGCAAACACATGATACGCAAAGATCATTTCAAGACAAAAATAAATTACCATCTGAAGTTTCTGGTTAATCAAACAAGTGGAAAGGTCAATTGTTCCATTAGCTGGCATCCTGGGTAATGGTTGTGACTCTTCCCAACACCACCTAACCTCTCGAACAAACTCTATCCATAGCACAGCAATAGCTAACAAAAGAGAATAAAACCAAGTGATAAAAATGAAAATTATACAGTACAGTGTGTTATCTCAGAAAATCAATTCTCCATAGGTGATTAATTTGTTCCTACTCTCTCATTAGGTTTAGGTTATACACAAAACAAACCCTAATAATTTTTGGGTAAATACCACGTATATTGCAGTTTCCGAACCAAAGAGAATGTAAACAAAATTGGGCAAAGAGAGATTCAAGCGGTGCGCCTTTTATAGCTCGAGAAGTCTTATATCTGTCATCAGCAAAATATGAGAATTGTACACCTGCAGACATGACATCACTGATTACAGCAAAATAATGTATAGTATAAACTGAATTCTAATAAGCAAATATACCAGCATACCTTGCTAAGAACCAAATGGATACTTTAAAATTGGAAACTATTCAGTAAGCAGGTATAAAACAGACCTTATGTTTCAGATGTGCTAAATAAAAATGAATGAAAAAAGGAAAATTAAACTCTTAGGATGGACCGGTGGAAATGTTCCCCAATTTATTATCATTTGCATGCGAGACGAGGGCAAATGTTTCTCTCAAGAACATGAAATTAGTGCTCATGATTTTTCTACCCACCACTTCAATTACTTTCACGTCCTTTTACTGAGAAGCAATAATCAATCACTGAACAGTGACGTGACGTCTCTATCTGTTCAAATGTCACATATTTCATCAACTGATCTTGATCATCAAGCAATGATATTTTTTCACTGTCCAAAAATGATGTGTTTCAAAAGGGCAAATGTAAATAACATTACACTCGAGGCCATTTATTCACTCTTTAGCACCCTATGGAACTCAACCTTGATCCGTACGTTTGCAAATTATTGAACACATTAGATGTACATGCAGAATCTAACGATTAATGAACTACGAATCATGCAAGTACCAGAACCAAAAATGGAAGACAAAATATAGGAGGCAGAAGAGAGCTACGTACCCTCAATAAACAATTCTTTCAGCACACGATCTCTAACTGCTGGTGAAGGTATAACCATTGAAGATTTCAAATTATCAGAACCTGGATTTTCAACTGCTACAAGCAAGAAAGGAAAATGTTGAAACACATACTAAAATTGAATAGTACAAATAGCTATTAAACATAAAGCCTGCCTAAGTGAAATATGGCATAGATTGCACCAAAACATTTCAAACCTGAAACAAAATCTTCTATAAATTGTGCCTCAAATGACATTTGCAATGCATCAACAAGAAGACGCAACTGGGATGCAAATCCAATGCGATTCCCCTTGGGACCTTCAGGTCTATATGAATAAAAATATTAATAAATAGAAAATTAACTCTCAAATTATTTAAGAAGCATAAGTCAAACTTCGATTATGAGTTTTAGTAGTAATTATATCAAAAGTAAATAACAAATTAAATCTACTTATTGCCACCACATCACTAGCTTTAAAAACCCAAAAATAAAAATTAAAAAAAAATTGATGCTTTTGTAAATTATGCAATTATACAAGGACCCTTCAGAAATGCTTAAAAAGAGGAAAGTAAAAGAAAGCGATTACCTAGAAATAGAACCTAGCTAACCCATGTAAGTGTTATAAGCATTCAGCTTGATACTGAAGAAAATGAAAATACCAGGTAGTTTTTATATGTAAAGTGACCAGTGATACGAACCACTTACTGACCTTTTTTTTGGCTAACAACCACTTACTGAACTGATGATTATTTTATCATACATTGCATAATTGAATCAGCAGATAATCATTATTAACATAAGCAATATCTTTAGCAACCATTCATCATGAGAAATTTGGTCTCCATTACACAGGTAAAAAAGCTTAATACTTGGGAGTAAACCTTAGAGAGATCAACCACTTCTCTGCTTCATGAGGGGAAGTATTTTCCAATTCAGCCATTTCCATAGAACTTTCAACCATCTTCTCTGACCATATTGCGATCAATTCAAAACCTGCATGCATTGCATAAATTAGACAGAACTGACATTGATATTACAGAGCTTCATGAAAATAATCAAACTTGGAGAACTTTTATTCATTAAAAACAAAAATCTAAAATAACAAAAAAAATATCCTTTGTCACCAACCAAAGTTCTCAAGGGGACAAATAAAAGTAAAGGAATTTGGGGTAAAGATCTTCCTGGGTGGTTAGAAATGTATGGATAGGCTACACTATTATGTAGCTACAGGAAACAGAGTAAATGAGAGAAGGTTCAGACACGAGACTTGAATGTCAGAAAACTAATTTCTATTCATGTCAAGAAGGTTAAACATAGAGGTTATACGCCTATTGCAGGGTTTGATGGAAAGATACAGAAAGAACCAAAAAACAAACATATTGTCTTCATTGATCTAGAATATGCCCAAAATAAGGTTCAATAACTTAAGGATGCTGAAAAAGATTTTGGTTCTTTTTTTATTTTTGTTTATAGTGAATTCAGAATATAAGTAAAATGGTCCAGAAAGGTAATATGAAAAATGATATCAAAATGCCCAAAATAAGGTTCAATAACTTCAGGATGCTGAAAAAAAAATTGGTTCTTTTTTTATTTTTGTTTATAGTGAATTCAGAATATAAAAGTAAAATGGTCCAGAAAGGTGATATGAAAAATGATATCAAAATGAAGAATAAATAGTCATCCTGAAGTTAGTTCTCCATATTACTATTAGTGATAGTAGATATTTAATTATTCCGTATTTCCAAAGATATGCAATGAAAGTTATATTGATGCCTTCTGTCTATACCTCCCAGCAAGGTGGCCCTGCAAGCCTAAAGCAACATAAGTCATCTTTCCAACATAGTGCTTTACGCATCTAAAACTCTTTAATCATGCATGTAAATGAACCCCTATTTTCTAATATTTGTAAATTATAGCCCATGCCAACCAGCCTTCTACATGTCTGCATGTAGATATAAATATATGCACAGATATATGAAGATGTTTCCCAGTATTAAAACTTGCTCCATCAAATTAATGTACACAAGCAAGAACCTAAAGCTGTCTCTCTCTGCCTACAAGTTCCTACGTCCACGAAATTACCTTTGACAGGATCTTCTGCAGAATACCACTCACTCCAAGAACAATCATCATCCCATTGTTTCATATTGGACATTTCACCAGCAAGGTTTTCTCCAGATTTGGTAATTTTTTCATCAAAACCTTTCATATAGTCATCATCATAGGGAACCGTTCTGAATGTTAGCTTCATTGCACATCGGACTTTGAAATTATGAACAGATAGATCCAATGTGGAGTAAGCCTTCAGTATCAAATAGAAATTAATTAGTACAGGCAGAAGCTTAAAGGACACTAGGCAAGAAGTCAAAAATTTGGATGGAACTGTTAGATCTATCATGAGTTACTGGGAAAAGGTTACTATTTATGCAAAGAGTCTAAGCAACATATGCAGGTAGAGTATGTGAAAATATAGAAAAGGAAAAAAAAATAAAAGAATATATCACTGACATAACTTTCTTAGAAAGCTCACAACAAATTGCCTATTCTTTTCATGCAAATAATACTGTAAAAAATTATCAATTTAGAAAACGGTTGCATTCCCCAGTTACTGATTAATTATTTACAATTAATATTTAATATATCCATTTATCTATTTCATCTCAAGATACCCCCATGGGGAAGGGAAGATCAAACAAAATATGCCAGCTTCAGTTTCATAGAAGAGAGCAAAGTATAGAAGCATGACTGCATGAGGCTAGAAGGGAATATCAAATTAAGAGTGGATGTATTCCAACATCAGAAAATCAAATAAATATTATAATTTAACAACTTAAGATAGGAACTTACAAACTTCGATACAAATAATTCGTACAGCCCCTCCAAATGCATAAGTTTTATTGGAACCTGACTACCAATTCGATCTGCTTCAAACCTTCTAGTAAATACAGTACCCATGCTCTGAATTCCAATATATGCTTTCCGAGAAGGATCATGAACTGGAACGAATGCTGGCCATAAACTATGAAGCAAATGTTATGAGAAACCACATCCCCACTATAGTTACCTAACTAAACTAAACATTTCAACAATCTATTCAAAAATTTGTAAACCACAATATTTTTGTTAGAAGTATAATATAAAATCATTCATGTGTCTTCACTCTTCACCAAACAGCTTCAGCTTTTGGGATAGTTGGTTCATGACATGGTATCAAAGCTTCTATGACCAAGTGGTCTAGAGCTCGATCCTTTTTACCCAATTATTCAGTTGAATTTCAGTATAAGGTAGGTGAGTCTGTGCATTGTTCACACTTCAAGAGAGAACACACTTGGTGTTTCACCTCAATCCCTAGAAAATAATCCAGCTGCCCTAGCTCTTTGAGAGCAAACACATCCTTTAACTTTGAAATAAATTTTTTCTGGACTAGAGGAAGAGAAGGTCCAGTGAGGATAATATCATCCACATACACTAGGGCATACATGGTTGTGTTAGCTGAAGTATATATGAACAAAGAGGGATCACATTTACTTGCCACAAAGCCAAATTGTAAGAAGACTGAACGCAGCTTCTCATACGATGCTCTAGGGGCCTGCTTTAGCCCATAGAGTGCCTTGTGAAGCTTACAAACCAAGGTCTTGTCCTTGTTGACAAAACCTAGAGGTTGGAACATATAAACCTCCTCTTCAAGCATGCCATTGAGAAAGGCATTATTTATATCTAGCTGTTGGAGTCTTGGAGACACCACTTCCTTGTGAGAGCAAGAGTGAGGATTGCTCGAATTGTCACTAGCTTGACAAAAGGTGAGAAGGTCTCATTATAGTCAAAACCATGTTGCTGGTGGAAACCCTTGGCAACAAGCCTTGCTTTGAGTTTGTGCACAGTGCCATCAAGATTCTGCTTCACACGAAAAACCCACTTACACCCTATAGGAGTCCTATTGTAAGGAAGAGGGACCAATGACCATGTGCCATTATTCTGTAGAGCAGTGAGTTCCTCTTGCATAGCTGCAGTCCATCCTGGGTCCTGCAAGGCCTGCTTCACACTTCAAGGCTCAACAGTAGTAAGCAGTGTAGTCAAAAGCTAGCTTTTAAGCAAAAGCGTAAAGGGTCCTAAAGCGTAAAGCGCTAAAGCGTACGCTTTAGCAAAAGCGCTAAATGGTATAAATAACAAAAATTCTTAGGACGCCATAGGACCAGCCCCACCAACACTTCCAGTTCCATCATCTCCAGCATAAGAAGACATTTCAGAGGGGAAGGAGAAGAGGGCTGAACAGGGGCAAACCAGAAATTGCGAGTGAGAAGAGGGCAGAACAGAGGCAAACCAGAGATCGCGATAGAGAAGAGGGCAAAACAGTACAGGGGCGAGCGCTGCGCGAGAGAACAGGGGAGAACGTCACCTGTACAGGGGCGAGCGCCGGCAGCGGCTTTGTTCAAGGAGACAGAAGAAGTCGAGAGAGGAGAAGAAGGGGAAGCAGCAAAAATCGCGACAAAGAGAGAGGACGGCTGAGTAAGAAATCACAAAACCCTAACTTAAAAACTGGGTTGCATAAAAAACGGGTCAAAAACCCAGCCCATTTCAAAATTCACCTAAAGCGCAGCCGCGCTTCCACGCTTCGCCACGCTTTTGTTGGATTCGCGCTTAAGCCTACGCTAAAAGCAGGGACTCGTTGTAGCGCGCTTTTGACTACACTGGTAGTAAGTAATACTGATGGTTGCAATCTTGGTTTAAAAATCCCATTTTTAGATCTTGTTTGCATTTGATGTTGGTTAGACACAGTAGCTGCTGGAACTGGACTAACAGCACATGTAGACTGTGACTCTGGCTCTATAGAAATGGTCTCTGTTTGGTCTGGAATAGGAGGATTGTGGGAAGGGGACACATGAACAGGGGAAGACTGTGAGACTGCTGTATCATTGAGAAGTGGTGTGAAACTTTGATGGCTATTTGGGGTAGGACTGTGATGATTGATTGGAAGTTGGTTGCTTATGTGTGCTGTTTGGGACTTGGGAGGGCTCAGCAGATGTACCAACAATAGGAATTGAGGCTGGTACAGAAGGTAGAGGTGGTTCATTGGATGGTGGAGAGAAAAAAAAATTATATGGAAAAACTGCCTCATTGAAGACAACATCCTTGGATATGATTATTTTCTGATCAGGTGTGAGACACTTATATCCTTTATGCATTGTGGAGTATCCAAGGAACACACACTCTTTCGATCTAAACTCTAACTTGTGCCTGACATAAGGTCTAAGATGTGGAAAACAAGAGCAGCCAAAGACATGCAAAAGAGTGTAATCTGGTTGTGCCCCAAACAGTTTTGTGTATGGGACTTGAAATTCAAGAGATGAAGTTGGTAATCTATTGATAAGGTAAGCTGAGGTGAGGAAGGCCTGATCCCAGAACTTGTAGGGAAGTAAACTTTGGGACAAAAGGGTTAAGCCTAACTCCACTATATGTCTATGCTTCCTCTCCACAACACCATTTTGATGGTGTGTGTGAGGGCAAGCAACCCTGTGTTCTATCCCATTTTCTGCTAGATACTTAGACAACGGTCTGTACTCTCCCCCCCAATCTGATTGAACAGCAAGGATAGGGTGCTCAAATTGTTCTTCAACAAACTTCTGAAACTGCGGAAAAATGGTTATAGTTTCTGATTTGTTTTTAAGAAGATAAAGCCAAGTATAATACTGATAACCACCATAGGAAACAAAAGGTGCTGGTCCCCACAAATCAGTATATATCAATTCTAATGGCTTATGATAAACAGAAGTAGATGAAGGTGAATGTAATCTATGAGATTTTCCAATTGCACAAGCAGAACAAAATTCATATTCATTCTTATGTAGAATGGGTATATTACAAGAGTGAAGCACTTGCTTCATTACATTGATATTTGGGTGGCCTAGCCTTGAGTGCCAAGTTGAAAAGGAAACTGAATTTACAGAGGAAACAGGAACAGCAGAATCCCTAGGTCTAGAAACACAAAAAGGTGTCTTGTAAGCCAAAAGTGAGGGAAAATGATATAGTCCATCAGGGCCTAGAGAGCCATATAGCAGCACCTCCTTAGAAACCAGAGATTTAACAAGGCAATGAGTCTCATTAAACTCAAAAGGAACTTTGTTGTCTTTGCAAAACTGACTAACACTTAACAGGTTCTTAGTGATAGAGGGCACATGCAACAAATTTCTAAGGACAAGATTAAATGGGTATTTAAACCAAGAAGAACCATGGGAAGAGATGGACAAACCTTGCCCATTGCCCACAAACACATGATCATTGCCTTCAAAAGCTTGCCCTTGCTGAATGTTCTGCTCTATGGGAGTTACATGGTGAGTTGCACCTGAATCAGGGTACCAAACAGACCCTTGCCCTGAGTACATGTTAGCAGTTGAAGCTGGTCCACCAGTTGTGGAATAAGCCTGGTAAGCTGGTGGTCCTGAATGCATATAGGTAGGCTGAAAAGGCACTGAGCCAAGAGGTGCTGGGTGCTGGAATCTTGCTGGAGTAGGCAACAGTGGAGGTTGTGAGAAATGTTGCTGTGGGGGTGGCTGATAGAAGCCAAATTGAGGTGGTGCATAGGAGTTTGCAAGCTGCTGATAGGCTAGATTAGCCTGATAAGGTGGTGGTGCAGAAGAATTCCCATAGTGCTGTGCCACTGGTGGTGGTGGTGTTTGTGTTGAGTAGTTTGGAGGTGGTGGTGGAGTGTAGTGTTGGTTGAACCGATGATAACACACAGAAGCAGTGTGTCCTGGTTTGAAGCAGACCTGGCATTTCACATAGCCTCTGCCTCTGCCACGGCCGCGTCCACGTCCACCTCTTGAGTAATCTCCGGTGTCAGTGTTGGAATTTTGTTCATTTGTCACAGCAGAGTGCAACAATTGTTGATATGCAGGATGTGCTGCAAAATCCAAGGGGCCATAGCCATTTGTATCAATAGGCATCACGATGGAATTCTGACCCGATTTCTGAGGAACAGTTGCAGCATTCACTGTGAATTCAGCTGCTACAGCTCGTTTCGTTTTCTCATTGCGCGCCTCTTGCGCAAGCAATAACGCGCCAATTTCTTGAACAGAGAGCATTTGAAACTTGCTGCTCATAGAAACAAGATTCACAAGTGATTCATACTCGCTAGGAAGACCTTCGAGAATTACATCTACTTGTTCTTTGTATGACACTGAGTCACCGATTGCACTAAGAGAATCAGAAAGCATTTTGATTCGTTGTAGATACTCTGAAACACTCTGTGTTCCAAGCGTCAAATTCCACAGTTCTGTGCGCAATTGCCGCGCCTTTGCTTCAGTTCATGAGAAGAATCCACTGTACAAGCGTTCCCAGAGTTGGTGTGAGCGCTTGCAACCAATCATCTGAACAAGAACATCTTTCGAAAGCTTAGATAGAAGCCAAGTTAGAAGATGCACGTCTTGTTGTTCCCAAACAAGATACGCTGACAAGAAATTCTCTAGAACACGATCATCATCATTCAGAAACTGAGGTGGAATCTCTGGATCCACAAGAAAACGAAGCATATGATGCGAAGTGATAACCGGATCGATTAGTTGCTTCCACAGAAGGAAGTTCGAATCCATTAACTTCTCTGCAATAGTGAGCGGATACGAGGAAGATGACGCAACAGAGAGAGGTTGCGCTCGAACAGGTGAAGTAGCTCGCCGCGTCGGCGATGAGTTGTGCCGCGTCGGCGACGAGTTGCGCCGCATCGGTGATGACTGTTCTCTGGTTGCCATCTTCGCTGTTGATTAAGCTTCGTATACCATATCAGAAACCCATCATAGGTTGAAGAAAGAGAGAGGAGAGAGAGAGAGTCAACTGAATCAGTTAGAGTTTGTTATTATCATATTGGTGATGATTACAAGAGAGTCAACTACCTTTTATAGTAGAAGACTAAGCCAGCTAATTACAGCTGGCACTAACTGCCACTAACTAATCAATGATGACTCAGCTAAAGCTGAGAGCTAACATACACATAGAACCAAGTTATTTACACTAACTCTTATGCTTATCTCTAATATGTCTTCACCCAACAACTTAAACTTATGGAATAGTTTGTTCATGACAAATTGATCCAATAACACAACAAATTCTCCACTAAAAACTACAAGGCATGGCACATACTCAAACATCAAATAGAACAAGCCGCATATAGTTACCATTTACAATCAGACATGAAAATGTAATAAAAACGTATCGATGAACATAAGTTGTTGTAAATTTCACAACTCATAAAGGTGGCATTTTATATAAGTTAGTTAGAATATAAAAAGATATCTTATAATATCTTTATCATATCTTTAGAGCAATTTATGGTTATTTAGATCTTTCTTCAGAATCGATTTCTTTATTTCCATATTTATATTGACTGTTTGCTTATTTAATTAGTATTCGGAGTTTTAGTTAGTTTCCCTATTAGAGTACAATTAGAAATCTACCATCTACCATTAGTATATAAATATGGGTAAGGGCTTTGCCTTTTATAAGATCACACCTAATATATTATTATATTATATTGATACACTTTTATTCTCTGTATTCCTTTTTTCGATTTTCATACCTCAGAGACTAAAACCCTATAATTTCATCGATGTTAAAGCAGGCAAGATATAACATGAGTTTTATTCAATATAACAAAGCATGGGATTAAAAGTGGTACATTTTAGTTCCAACAAAAGGGATGAAACCAAGGAGAATAACACAAAAGAAATGCTCATACTCTATTCTATACGTGATCCAAACAATACCTGCACGATAGGAATAGGGAAGAACAATTACCTTGAACAATTTGACAAAGCAATTGCAACAGCACTCAAGAGCTTGCTAGCCTCTGGCGCATCAAGAACCACACCACTTGCACTCTGAGGAGCAATAACCTAATGAAATACATGAGAAAAAGTATTTCCTTATCCATAGTGAAACCATTAACATTCCAGTGCAAGACGAGACACAGCAATAAACCATACCAAAAACTCCTTTACACCGAAACATAACTGCAGATCATGCAAATCGAAATTCCAGTCCGCAGGTTTGCCTACATCAATTAGATGCCAAGATAGATTAAACAACAACAAAATTCCGAAATCCCAATCTCAACCTTCTAGACATTTTCCATCCAATAAAAAAAAAGGGAAATAAAAGTACCATCAGGTTTGGTCTCAAAATAGTACTCCATGCAGTAACTTTTCATGGCATACTTCAATTCAGATTTCACCTTGTACAAATTACCAGAATACTCCAAGTGAACTGCACCTTTTTCCTGGAATAAAGAAACAGGATTTTTCATTCAGGTCCAAGATGAAAATGGCATAAAAATTTCATTTTTACACTGCAGCAAAAACATAATTGAAGAAACCAAATCACACACAAACATGCAGACCTGTAGAGTAAGATTTGACATTCCAATTATGCCAAATTGAATCGCTTTCAATGCTTACCAATAAATTTTTTGGACCATCAGACATCCAAAGCCGACAAACAGCTTCTATTTCAGAAATAAACCTAACAAAAATAACACGATTAACAACAAAAATTAAACTAATTGCATCTTCTTTCGCAGTAATGTGAATCAGGAATAACCAGACACACCGTTCCCACGAAGAAGCGAGGGTGAAATCGTCAAAATGCTCAAGCTGCATCAACACGTGAACGAATTAGCACATCTCAAATATGTTGCAAATTGAGGGGACCAAAATTAATTTTTGATTCGCTTTTTTTTGTTGCTGAGCGTTTTGAAAACATACGGTTTCTTCTTCTTCTTCGTCTTCTTCTACTTCGGTGTGTTCGTCGTCGTCAGTAGCATCAGGTTGGATCTTCTTGCTTGCGGTGGTGCTGGTGCTGGAGGACGCCATCGAATGAATCCAACATACGAGGACGCTCACGCAATTCGTATTATCATCATGTGTACATGTTAATGCTATTAACTTTATTATTCTCAAATTGGAACATTCGATTTTTCATTTTCATCTATTTCTTTTCGAGTCAGATCGAAACATGGGAAGCATACTTCAGATCTGAACTTTGAATCAACCTAAGCCAAATTTTCATAATAATACCCTCTCCCTTCCAAATTATAAAACAACGTATTGTTCCAAAATATAAGATTCCTTCTTGTTTTTGCTTTTCAACTAATTGTTGGTATTAGGGTGAGATACAATTAATACACTAATTAGCTTTAAATAGGGGCATATATGAAAGACTTATATAAAAAAAATCAAGATTATTACATCTTTTCTTAATAAGCGTGATTGTCTGAATGAGGTCTTATAACTTGGAACGGAGGGAGTAATAATTTTTGTGTGTAACTAAAACATTAGGAATAAACCTCCATTTTAGTCTATGTTTACTTATGTCAGGTTCGTTTACTTTTTTTTATCCACTATGTTAGTTCCTGAAAGATTAGACGTAGGTCGATATGGTCCTTGAAAGCTTTTTCCGTCAAGGATGAAAGTGTAAATTAGTCAAATTATTCCTTGAAAGTGTAAATTGTCGGTCAAGTTAGTCCTCCATTATTAAAATTCTGAATTTTATAAAAAAAAATTGATGACTAACTTGACCGACGATTTACATTTTCAGGGACTAAATTGACTAAATTATACTTTCAGGGAACATATTGACCGCCGTCTAAATTTTCAGGGACTAACATGGTGGGTCAAAAAAGTATAAGGACGAACCTGACATAAGTGAACACTTTTAGGGAATAAAATGGAGGTTTACTCTAAACATTAGGGAAAGATTTATTTAACATAAACACAAATTAAACAATGCATAAACAACAATTTTCAGTATTTAATATATGAGGTTTTTTAAATCACCTCTTTGATAAAATTACTCTAGTTTAGGTGGTTCAATGACTAGGTGATTTTATTCAATATTTATTTTGAGTGATTTAGACAATTCCTTAATGTATCATACCAGCACTAATACACAAAATCCCATTAGAACTCCGCGGTCAAGTGTGCGTAGGCGAGAGTAGTACTAGGATGACATATTGTATCATTTTTTTCTCATTTTCTACAATTCATTATTTTTTTTAGTTTGTGCCCTTCGTCTCTGTTGTTGCCCCCTCTGGTGCGGCGGGATCATCTGATCTTGAGGGAGCTTGGATATCCCACCTTCTCCAAATGATGAGTTTGTACAAAGGGCATTTCGGGGTTTAAAAGGGAGTTCTTCAATGCCTTGTGGGCAGACTTAAGAAGTAAAAAAGAAGGCAACCTTCGTGGTATGTGATGGTTTCCTCTATTGGTATTGAGACTTTGCATTTGCCGGAGGGGGTGCGTGGTTTGTTTGACGCTTGTACTTCTATAAAGGTGTCAAATTCTGAGCCCTCAAATGTAGGATCTGCTGGCAGTTATTTTAGTTGAGCAAAAAAACGCGACTTCTCAGGAAAGTCTTGGGTCTTGAATACCTCGACAATGTCCTTCGAGCAATTCGTGGGTTGGACGCACAATTCATGACGATATTCTCTTCCTAGAGTGTTAGTGGTCTTGATATAGGTGCTTGCCTTTCTCGCTATTGAGAGCCTTTTTTCTTTGAAGTTTCTGTATGTTTTTGTGGTTTTTATTTGGGGCATGTGATTGCGAGGGTTGTGTGGTGGGTTTCTTTTTTTTTGCACCGTGGAGGTTTTAGACCCCTCTATTTGGTTAAGTTTTTTTGTTAGGTTGTCTCCCCTGTATAATCTTTTTTATTTTAAAAAATAATAACAATATGAATTTCTGAAAAATTTACATCCCGTAAATTTTAAAAAAATATCTATGTAACTAAAAAAATTTGCACGAATAAATGACCGACCGATTAAACAACAGTATTAAATTCAAATTTCAGTAAGAATAAAATAAAAATGGTGGGTGCAGTACAAAACCCAGCATCTTTCGTCCTCCTCTGTTACCTTGTCAGAACAACATCATGGTCATAGTTTCAGAAATCTGAAACCACCATCACCATAACCCTCCTTCTCCTCCTTCTGAATCTTTCCCTTTCTTCCCAAACCGCGTCTCACTCACTCACATTCCTTGGGTTGGAACCGCAATGGCTGCGGCATTGGAGTGCTGGTCGAGGCGCAACAGCAACGACGAGGACATGGTGGAGCAGGTCCTCATGGAGGCTCCAATTTCCCAACCCAAGGACCCTTCCCTCCTCCACAAGAAGCTCCACAAGATTACCCGCAACGTTGCCGAGGCCATAGCTTCCCTCAGAAACTCCCTCAACATCAACCTCAACCTGGATTCTTCCAAACCCGATACCTGTGGCAGTGGCGGCAGCAACCTCGTTTGGGGCACCGTTGTCCGAAACCTCACCCAGCTCTACCCCGGTAGCCAGCTCCCGGAGAAGCTCATGTCCAACATTCGCAAGCACTACGATTCGTTGCCTCTCAGGTTGGCATCTTGGCCTGATTTCCGATCTCAACATTCGTTCGCGCTGTTTTCGTGATGGGTTTTGCCTCATTCCCTTTTAGAACCTCTGAAGTTTCGATTTTTCAACTTGGGTTGTGTTCCCATCTGAACGTCATTGTCAATCTGAAGATTTAGTTACACTGTTTTGTTTGTGCTTGAAGTCATTTCACTTATGGTCTTCTTTTTTTATATTTTTTAACTTCGGTAAATTGGTTTTGTTTGTGCTCCCTCCAATGTTTGATCTTTCAACTTGGATTGTGTGCCAAACTGAATGAGAATGTCAATGTGAAGATTCGATTGCGCTGATTTGGTTGTGTTGTTGGGTCACTTCAGTGATGGGTGTTGTTTTATTGGATGTTGGAAGCCCTAAAGTTTGCATCTTTCTTTTGTTTGGCAGTTATTCTCAGGCGGGATTTGATGTGAAAGATGTGTTTCTTCACATCAAGCTGATGGAGCAAGCTTTGGAAGATGAGCAGGCTGCGATTTTGATTCAAGAGGAATGTGATGATGAGATGCAGTTTCAAGGGTCTTTGTTCAAGTTGACATTTGCTTGCAACTCTCCGATTTCGTGGCCTGCAATGTCAGGTGCATTGGATAGTTCCTCCATTTGCTGCAAGAAGATTCAGATCTTTGAGAAGAAAGGTTTCACCCTCGGGATTGTTCTTCTGCTTGTTCTGTCTGGCAGTGGGCAAGATAAACCGTTGAGGACCCGGGTCGAGAGTGCTCTCAAGTCTGCCATGAGGAAGCCCAAATCCAGTACTGTGAAGCTTCCCTTTGGGCTTTGTGGATGTCAAGAGGAGAACTCCAAAGGGAGAGAGCTTGGGGAGATTGAAGAAGATGGTGGCAATGCATATTGTGGAAATGGATTTGAGAATTTGAGCTCGAAATTTCACCTTCAGGTGCCCTTGCCTAGCTCTCCTTTTATTGTATCAGTAGATGAATGGCAGACGATTCAGACAGGTGGGGATGAGGTGGAAAAATGGTTGTTGAATTCAGATTGTCTTGAGTTTGTACATCAAATTGGACCCAATTCATATAAGGGTACCTACATGGGGAAAAAGGTTGGCATTGAGAAGCTTAGAGGGTGTGAAAAAGGGAATTCTTATGAGTTTGAGCTCAGGAAAGATCTGCTAGAACTGATGACTTGTGGGCATAAAAATATTTTGCAGTTTTGGGGTGTTTGTGTGGATGAGAATCATGGGTTATGTGTAGTGGCGAAATTCATGGAAGGTGGATCTGTTCATGACTTAATGTCAAAGAACAAGAAGCTTCAGAGCAAGGATATTGTAAGAATTGCAATTGATGTGGCTGAGGGGCTCAAGTTTATGAATGATCATGGTGTCGCATACAGAGACCTTAATATGCAGAGGATTCTGTTGGATAAGCATGGGAATGCTTGCTTGGGAGATATGGGTATAGTCACTGCCAGCAAGGGTGTTGGAGAGGCAATGGAGTATGAAACTGATGGTTACCGGTGGCTTGCTCCGGAGGTTTGTCCCTAACCACACTCATTTCAAGTTTGTAAAATAAATGCTGAATATAAAACTTGTGTTATGCCATTGTGTCCATGATCTGATGATCATAATTAATTCTGTCTTGCATCTTTCATACATATTGCCAAATTGTCTCCTCCAGTCTTCTTTTGAAAGAAAATCAAAATTGAAGTTCTCACTTTGAAACCTAGATTCTAATTTAAATCCACATGGCTTATGGGAAAGATAATATAGGAATTGGGAATGTTCTTTAGGCTTTCAAGCTGCTGCTCCCGAAAATCTTGACACGTAATTATTTGTTTCTGCTATGTTTGGATACCCGTTGACGCCAATGCTAACGAACCTTAGCACTCACTTCGAGGCAAAAAGTGAATGAAACATTTCTTATGGATTGGGATGGAAGTCCTTTCTCGTTAACTCAACTGGTATCCAAACACAAACTAAGTAATTTTTTTTATTCCTAGTAAAATTAATCTTAATCAGATATGTTCATGAATTTGAAAACCAGCACGGCAAAGAAAAATATTATTTGCTTATTGTGCTTGGTAACACTCGTCCACAGATTTGTTTTGTTTGTCCAAATCTAAAGTATTTTTGCTCTTTAAGAGCTAGCTAACCACAAAACATCGTGCTAGATGTTCAACTGCAGGGCAACTTCGAGTAACATCATGTTAGTTTTATTGCCTGGAAGGTTGCTGTTTAGGTCCATTGTATGTGAAATGCAATGTAGAACTAGCCTACATTTAAAAGAAGCTTTATGTCTCTTGTCCCGGCATCATTGTTTGAGCATGCCTAACATGTCTTAATAATTGCTCATTACTTTTACTTTATATGGTGTATGCCTTTGTTTAAGCACCACTGTATATCATTAGACAAATCAGTCTGGCTGTCTAATGCTAATTATTTCGGAATTGATTTCAAATGGAGCCTGCTCACCTTGTAGCTTTACCATGAATCCATGATGTCCATTTCTCTTTTCTATAGTTACTAGTCCAATGAGCTATCGATAGAGCAACTCAGAAAACTCTCATACCTCGTGTGCAGGGCAGAAAAAAAAAACGAATGAGAACTACACACTAGCCCGTCTGGATACCTGTTAGAAAGCATGAAAACGGCAAAAAGTGCCTCGGGATGTGTTATTTTCCCGTTATAATACTTTCTAATAGGTATCTAAACGAGCTCAAAATCCTTTTCTTCAGAATGAAAGGGAGAAACAATTAAAGTACACAAAAGTATGAAAAAATTACTCACAAGGACCAGGGTAACTTCCCTTATAACTTATATTTCTATTATGAAAGAAAATAGAAAATAAAGCTTCTGCAAAAACAAAGAAGTCTTGATAACTTGAAGGTGAAATTCGGTGCACCTTGGCTTTGTCTGATTGATAGTGTATGCGTTTTATTTATTTTTGGGGTGAGATAGCATATGAATATTTTGTCCCAATTTATAATTTGACATTAAGTTTTAAATTTTTTTTTTTTATGTTGAAAACAGATAATTGCTGGTGATCCAGAGAGTGTCACAGAGACATGGATGAGTAATGTTTATAGCTTTGGCATGATAATTTGGGAGATGGTAACTGGTGAAGCAGCCTATTCTGCATATTCACCTGTGCAAGCAGCAGTGGGCATTGCTGCTTGTGGCCTTAGACCTGAGATCCCCAAGGACTGCCCCCAAACCCTAAAATCCCTCATGACAAAGTGCTGGAACAACACCCCTTCAAAACGCCCCCAGTTCTCCGAAATTTTAGCAATATTGCTGCGACCGCACAACAATAGGTAAAAACTTCTAGCATGTTTGGACCAGCTTCTATTTCTTTAGAATCAATTCTGGCTTTAGAATCAATATTAGAAGTATTTCCAAAAATGCATTTCTGTAGGTCATTGTGGACCCTAATAGGCTGATAGTAATTGATACGTAAACATGATGTTCCTCCTTGC
The DNA here is from genome assembly GCA_030819835.1 of Acmispon strigosus. Taxonomy (NCBI): domain Eukaryota; kingdom Viridiplantae; phylum Streptophyta; class Magnoliopsida; order Fabales; family Fabaceae; genus Acmispon; species Acmispon strigosus. Next base: position 38,227,372 of record JAUAMA010000007.1, read on the forward strand.
TTTTGCAACAGTAATGAAGATGTAAAGTTCCTTTTTTTTTATTTCCTTGGACAATTTTGTTCTGTCTTTTTACAATGTCTTTGCCATCATGAAATCCTACTATTTTCTCTTTTATGTTGGCAACCTGAATGATGGGAATGTTAAAATACGTTTCACGTTGTTTTGTTATGAGTGGCATTTACATTACCTGATGAAGAATACTAGGATAACTTTGTGAGGAACAAAACAAACCAATTTTAGGAGCCTTCTTCATTTGTAGGTTACAAGGTTTTTTCTTTTGTTCCTTTCATGGCTAACCAAAGGGTCCCACTTGATGGTGTTTCTTTCTTTGGTTCCTGATATCTCCAACTTTTTCATCATTTATGGATCAAATCGAGGTAAACTATTTCCAATTTGTGCACATAGAATTTCTCACCTCTCTGCTTCCATGTTCACATGAAACCTATTGGGAAGTTGCGGTAGTAGGGTAGCAAGCAACTCATTAAATTACTCTCGCAATTTTGAGTCAGATAAAAATACAAAGCTTTCCATAGTTTTTATACTCGCTTGGTGGGAAAACACGTTTCATCTTGCACTATCCGGTTTAAGCCATATTATATTATATTAATGAAAAATCCTAAATATCAATCATATGCGTGGCCTGAAGCTAGCACATGGTGCATGTGAATGTGACACTCATGTCATGTTAGGAATACCACAATGTTCCTCCTTGTTTCTTCCGGTTTTCATTGTAACTCACATTTGACCGCTAACTTTACGGTGGTCAATGGCTGGTCACTGTTCATTTAAATAAAAATAGGAGTGTCTAAATCATTTTTTTTTAGGAAAAGACAAAGGAAACAAAATAAACTAGTTATTGAACGCGTCAAGATACATAGACGCATAGACAAAAGACGGAGGCTGCTTCTAGACCCATCGAGGAGTTTCATCACGCACCGCATGCCTCGCCAGACAATCTGCAGTGTTATTTTCCTCTCTAGCGACATGGATAACGGAAACATTTCAATCTCAGCTGAGCATATCCCTCACCTTGGCGATCTCCTCCCTATCCCAAAAAGTGCTACACTTTAATGGACACCAAAAGATCATTTATAAAAAAAAATGTCCACCTAGAATAATGCTAAATCACCTCATTGGTGATTTAAATAACCCCATAAAATTATTGAAGCATCATTTATAACCATTTTTTAGTTATTTTATTAATTAATAAACGTAACAATGAAACTTTTATTTCACAGTGCTATTTCTTAATCAAGATCAGTCGGTTACCATGAGACTGATTTTTCACCCCATAGTCAACGCGGTATGGGACTTGGTGACTAATTCTTAGCATTGTTTTTTTTAAGAGTATAGGTGGCTTGGTGACTAATTCTTAGCATTGTTCTTTTTTAAGAGTAATGAAATATCAAACAAATATCTCTTCTTTCTCTCTATCTCTCCCTTCTATCACATATTACATCAATTACTTTTTTATCTTCTTATCATTTCTCACTCTGGGTGTCTGATAAATGTCCGTACTATGCGTTTATCTATTAAACATTTTCCCTTATTTAAATCAAACATTTAATAACTTCCATTTATAATTGTATAGTTTAAACTTAATATGATGATAATTCAATATATTAAAACAACTTTCTATAATGTAAATTCAATTACTCTTGGAGGGTGAGATTATAGTGAGCTCGAGACTTTGAGATCATATTAAGTGGGTAGGTCTTTTCGAACAAATCCTTCTCTATATATACCACTTAGAGATCGAACTCTCAACTAATTTCAATGTGCTTCGTGTGCTTATGGAACACATCATTGGTTGCAATGTGGCGAGCGGGGTAGCTATCATAATATAGAAGAAAAGGCTTGATGAAGGCAACGTGAAGATCGCGAAGAATGTATGTTAACCACTAAAGTTTGTTGTTCGGGCATGAATCTTGGACGGTGGTGCTCTCGATGAGGTTGCGGTGGCACTTGCTGTGCTCCAGCATGAATGAGGTGGAGTCTTCAAGTTCAATGCGTCGGAGGGGGACCTGCAGAAGACACTCAGACGCTCCAGTCAGTAAGAGAGCTCCGGAAGTGCCCAAGAGCTCAGCTCAGACTTGTAAGAGTGCATATCAAACTTGCAACGTAAAGAGTGAGTGAGAAGCGTGGAAGTGAAAAGAAAGGAAGTGATGATAGAGTTCCCAAGTCCTTAGTGAGATGATAGAACTTGGTATTTATGGACGTCCGAGGTGTCTCTGCAGGTGTTAGGGAAGCTCATGAGTGAGTCTTCCGAGCGGGAGTAGCTGTAGGTCGAGTGGCCTGTGAAGCGCTTTCCCCCGGCCTTTGTCCGGGACGATCGGATAAGGCACCACTAAGCGGAGTGCTCGTCCCTTAGCTAGGTCATGCAGGTTGCCTCTTAGGTGGATACTTAAGAGCATCCCTAGTGAGTCAGCTGCTACGCCGTTGATTCATATGACTGAAGAGCTGACTGGAACATTTGCAGACTGTGGAGGCAAGGGCCTTGTACTCGGCTTCAGAAGAGAATTTGGAGATTGTAGAATGCTTCTTGGATTTCCAAGAAATAAGGGAGTCTCCAAGAAAAATGAAATAGTCAGTACTAGAATTTTGGGTTTCTAAACAAGTCCCCACTACTACAGAATTGTCATTTTACCACGGTTCCGGATAGCATATTACCACGGTCAAACCGTGGTGTTGCACGGCGTAGTAATAGATCAATTACCTGGTTGAAGGCGGAACCGTGGTAATATCATACCTATGTAATACTCTCGGTTCAAGGCGGAACCGTGGTAATATCATGTCTTTGTTACCACGGTTCAAGGAGGAACCATGGTAATATCACACCTCTATTACCACAGTTCAAGGTGGAACCCTGGTAATTTTGTTCCTTTGTTACCACCGTGGTTTTTTTTTTTTTTTAACTTCTATTACCATCGTTCTTATCTGAACCGTGGTAATATGTTTGATTTTTTTTACCTCTATTACCACGATTCCTGTACAAACCATGGTAATATGTTTGTATTTTTTTACCTCTCTTACCACGATTCCTGTATGAACTGTGGTAATATGTTTGCTTTTTTTTTTTTTTTACCTCTAGAGAGGCATTTCTTCATTGTCCAAGGGCGCTGAGCAACCCTATGAGGTCGCTGAGCGACCAGAGAGTGATTTTTCATTGCCCAGGGCCGTTGAGCGACCCATGAGGTCGTTGAGTGACTATCGGCCAGAATTATGCAGAAAAAACAAGGCATTTTCAATAATATATAATGCTACGTACAAATTAGAGAATAATCAAATCAAATCCATTATGCAATCATGATCAACAGTATGTGACAGAACATATATATAGACCAAACACCCCTAACAAAATAATGCACAACCAATATAATATGTACACAACCAAACATAATCCATAATGAGTTTAATAGTACAGTTAATTAACCGAAACAACCCACATCTACACATTTTAGGCAAAATTCTGTAACGCATAAGCAACCCACTCTTCTTTAATTTCATTTAGCTGGTCCTGATCGTAGGATTCAAATTGACAATCAGGGAAGTACTACAAAATGATAGTATAAATAACCGAAGTTTGAGTTAGAGTACAAATTAAAAATACAAAAAGATAAGAATTTTGTTATATAAACAACAAATAAATGTAAAGTTTCATACCGCATTAGGAATTGTAGATTGATTGTGCGCAATGATGTCTCTTAGAAAGCTTAGCACATAGTACCCACAATCTATATTGTTTGTTTGAGCAGGGCACTGCAAAAACAAATAAAAAATATAAGTGATTTGAGCAGGGCACACACACACACACACACACACACAAACCTTTATAGTATTCCACTTGACTTTGCTCCATTTAATCCTCTTATCATTGCAAGTAGCACGGTAGATCTTCATTGTGCTAAAAAAATGAACGAATAACTCAATGAGTAAACATGTCGAATAGTAAAACTATATAGCCAAGTGCGTATTGATCCGGCGGGGAGGGATTGATACCACCTTTCGGCCGACTTCCTCAAGGTTAAGGGGAAAACTCTGCACATCAGAGGGTTGGGTGCCCCCCGAGAACTGCATGAAGCTTGAAAATGTGTTGAGATGATCCTGAGGATTTGAGTCTCCTTGGTACAATCCGATATCCACTGGTCGTCTGAAACTAGTGGGACTCGGTATAACATGATTTCTTCGCATAGGGGTCTGTTGTACTCGACGGCGGGGGCCGGTCACCTCCCGGTGGTATCGTCCAACTGGTGGTGGGAGGTTCCATCTTCATACGAATGGTTAACTCTATAGCTTCGATCCTGAGTCCTCCTGTCAATCTGTTCCATGTTACGTAGATGACTCTCGATCCTGTACAAGGCATCTACTAGGTTCGGGAGACCACAAAAATTTCCATTGACCCTGATGCGCCTTGATGGATCGGGAGGCGGATGGTGTCAGGCAGTGATGGGTTCTGACATTTGAGGAGGGTTGTAGCGAGCCTCACTCGTCAAGTGGTGGAACACGGTAACGGGTCGAGGTGATAGTCTCAATGGTATTTGGTTCTCTAGAGGAGGTTGGGCTGGTAGGCTGTCATGTAGTTCTTCAACATGCCCTTCTGAAGTAGGCAACCGGCGGTCGGTCTGGCTTCTGGTTATGATTGCCATGGTAGCGTAGGACTAGTTTCACTGTCCCCACAGACGGCGCTACTGATTTGGAATAACCCAAATCTAATCCAAGTCCCGGGACCCAGCCTGAGACGGTGAAGATCTGGCAGAGTTGAATACCGAGTTGATGTTGAGGGTGGGAAGACTGGACGTGAGGAGAGCTCCGGGTCTGGTGAGTGTTAGTTCTGGTATCTGACTGGCCGTTAAGCTCCTCCAGTGGTACCTGCGAGGACACTTTGACGCTCAAGCCAACAGTGGTGATGGAGGGAAAAATCACATGAAAGTTGGGAATCAGAGAACTTACTTTGTGGAGGATCTGCACCCTCTATTTATAGTGGAGTGCCTTGAGGGAATCGGGTTGGGCTCCAGAGGTAAGTTGTCGCGATGTGATCGTCAGCCTTCCATGCATTGTTGCTGACATGTGATCTAACAGTTGTGGATGGCTTGATCAAGCGAACCTTTAGGCTTTGTCAGTCTGTGACGTCATCCTGGTATGCTTTTGTCGGGTCTAAGGGGGTGGACGTCGCTTTCAACTGGGGACGTTTGGCGTCTTGCCGTTGGATCGCAAGGTTGGTGGGCCCAGGTGTTGGCATGACCAGCTTTCTCCTAGCCAGGTCTGATGTCGCCCCTCGTACTCTAGAAGTCGACCGCGGGGGTATGAAGTCAGCCAGGAGGTATGAGCTCGACCAGGAGGTACAACCTCGGCACTATCACAACAATAATCTATTAAGATAAAATAACACTTAACTTTTTAATTTTGATTGCAAAAGATATATTACTGTGTATTTTTAAATATGATTTTTTAATATTAAATTATATTAAAATAAATTTAATTTATAAACTCTTAAAATTTAGAAAGCTAATGAATTGCACGGGGTACTAGCCAGGAACTTTGTAAACTTAATGCTTCTTCCCTTGTATGGATGACTATTTGCAAGATAATTATTTTTAAAGTATTTCAAAAGAAGATTTAAAATATAAGGATAACTGTGTGGTGCGGTGGTAGATACTATTGCAACACTGATAAATTATATAGGTAGACTCATTTATTTTAAAATTTGATATATATAAATTATAATTTTTTTTTTGAAACTTATATAAATTATAATTAAAGTTGGTAGAATTAAGTTAAAAAATGAATATGATTTTACAAGTCATATTATCATATTATAAAAGTAAAATTTAAAATATTAAATTGTATTATGTCAAAAACAAAATATTAAATAGTAAGATTGAAATACTTTTGAGAAGGAAATATATTTATATATATATATATATTCATAATTTTAATTATATAAAGTCCCGCGGGATAAATTATCTCGCTGAATTGTCTGTCTAGTATTCTCGCATCCTTGTACTTGGATGCGACAACCTAGTTTGTTTTTATTGTCTTTAATTTTTTGATGTAATAATTATTTTTTATCTTAAATCACATGTAAATATTGCTTTTGGGAGAAAAAATTCTCAAGTGGTAGTAGAGAGCCCAAACGCATCGTCTTAGACGCCACCACAAGAAACGACGACGTGCCACGTTCTTCTCTGTTCTTGCAGACCCATCTTTCACACTTTTCGTCCTATCTACTCGTTCATCTCTTCTCTCTCTCTCTCTCTCTCTGAGAATAAGAGAGAGAAATGGATGTTGAACCTGTCCTATCCCTCCATATTCCCAAACCCTAGAATAGTAGCATCCACTCTCGTATGCAAACCCATAAATGCCCCTCCTCTCGTTCTCTCTCTTTCACAGATCAAACCTTCTTCTAATTTCACGCTTAAAAACCAATTTCACTCTTTCTTACTCTTATTACCGAGGAAACACACTTTCTCTCTCATTTTCTCTCCGATTCTACGCTTCCAAACGGATTCCGTCCTTCACTTCCTTCTCCCCCAAGTTCCAGTCGGTACGTTGCTTCTCTCATCGTCAATCTCCTTCACTTTCTTGCTTCTCTGTGTTGTGTAGGAATATTACCACGCTTCGGAGTTAGGGTTAGGGTTTCTTGCAGTCGCTATTATTATTCCCTTGATCATTATTTTGTTTGCATGATAGGGTTTCTTGTTTCTTGTAGTCATATTATTATTTCCTTGATCATTATTTTGTTTGTGTATCGAAGTTTGTTAGTTGTTGGATTTTGATTGCTTTTCTTTGTTTCTTGTGCTAACAATGGGGTTCCGTGGCGTGTTCAGCAGCTTACTGCACTATATGCTTCCTAGAAAGAGACCTTGTGACGGAGTGGTTGTAGAAGCAGAGACTGACAACAACAGTTTCCCCAAAAAGTACCGGATTGCTACTGCTGGAACCGCCGGAACAGCTGACTCTATCGTGGATAGGAGCTTCAACAGCAGCACCGGCACTGCCGACAACAACAGGAACGACAGCGCCATGACTTTGGGCGATTCCAACCTGCCGGACATAGATGAGGATTTGCACAGCCGTCAGCTTGCCGTGTATGGTCGAGAGACCATGCGGAGACTATTCGGGTCCAGCGTCCTCATCTCGGGGATGCAGGGTCTTGGTGTCGAGATAGGTATAGCATTTGATCACACATCCATTTCTTGATTGCTTTTCACTGTTGTCTTTCGTCTTGATGGAAATTAGATTAGATTACCCGAATTCCGCACGATTCTTGGTAAAACTTTGTCGTGTTATCATTGCTCATTTCCACTTCGTGTAGAAGAAATTGATTTGATCCATGGAATTGGTGCTAGTAAGTTTTGGTCATTAATTGTCTGATGATATTTTTTGATGAAAATAGTTACTGGCTGCTCAAATCCAATCTTACAAAGTTTTTATGGTGAACTTACGCAGTTATATCTCCCATGCGCTACTGTGATAATTCATTGTTGCTGTATTTTGTCCGGGTTATCTGAAATCCTCAACCATGTTCTATTTAGACTAATCAATTTAAAGATTTTACATGCAAGTTGAAGCATTCTTTTGTTTTGTGACTTGTTATTCTATTTAATAGTTATGTGATATTCAGGTTCAAGCTTCAAATAGCATTGGCTCTATAAGTATTTGATCATGTTTTGGTATTCTAGTGATGTTTACTACCTGCAGTGAAGTATATCTCATTTTTAGCTTTGGTGACTTTTTTATTCATTTTTTGTGATATTTAGGTTCCTAGCTTTCAAATAGCGCAATTTCTGACTCTGTAATATTAAATTATGCTTTTGAATTCTTATAATGTTGGCTACCTGCAGCGAAGAATCTCATTCTTGCTGGAGTAAAATCTGTGACCTTGCATGATGAGGGGAATGTAGAGATATGGGATCTGTCTAGCAATTTTGTGTTCTCAGAGGATGACGTTGGTAAGAACAGAGCCGTTGCTTCTGTCACTAAGTTGCAGGAACTCAACAATGCAGTGGTTGTACTAAGTTTGACCACTGAGCTGACAAAGGAGCAACTTTCTAATTTCCAAGTACCTCTACTTTTCCTTTTTTATATCAATCTCATTTTATATTCCATTTAATGATATTTTTTTGGGGCTATGTCATGCTTTTGTAGCAAGTCACTGCTCACAATTCACATCACATCTTAGTCATAACAGAATATTACCCTTTAATTAATTCTAAATATGATTATGTTCATATATCCGTTGGTTTTGAAATGGCAGTGTAGCTGCTGCAAATAGGTTGACTTGTATTTGTGGTTATTGTTAGCAAATTTGTTCCTAGCGAACAATCACATATACATTCCTGCATAATGTATTTCGTGCCTCTTTTAATAAAAGTCTCTTGTGATTTGTGTGATTCTGAAGTAGTGTTAAACACTAAGAATATTCATGCTTGTTGAATAATGGTGTAATTTAATCTGATGTTTTTTTCATTTCTAATTCCAACCATTAATCAATTTGTCTGTAGGTTACACGGATATATATTTAAGTTATTCATTTATTATTTTGTAGGCTGTTGTGTTCACTGATATTAGTCTTGAGAAAGCCTGCGAGTTCAATGATTACTGCCACAGTCATCAGCCTCCTATCGCTTTTATTAAATCTGAAGTTAGAGGCCTTTTTGGTTCTGTGTTCTGTGATTTTGGGCCAGAGTTCACTGTTTTTGATGTAGATGGAGAGGAACCACATACTGGCATAATTGCATCTATCAGCAACGACAACCCTGCTCTAGTATCCTGTGTTGATGATGAGAGGCTTGAGTTTCAGGATGGAGATTTTGTTGTATTCTCTGAAGTTCATGGTATGAAAGAATTGAGTGATGGAAAGCCAAGGAAGATTAAGAACGCAAGAGCATATTCATTTACTCTTGAAGAAGACACCACAAATTATGGTATCTATGAGAAAGGTGGCATTGTCACACAGGTGAAACAACCGAAGGTATTGAACTTTAAGCCACTCAAGGAAGCACTCGGTGATCCGGGTGACTTTCTTCTGAGTGATTTTTCCAAGTTTGATCGCCCACCTCTCCTTCACTTAGCATTCCAGGCTTTGGATAAGTTCATTTCTGAGTTAGGTCGCTTCCCTGTTGCTGGACAAGAAGATGATGCTCAGAAGCTTATATCCATTGCCAGAACCATTAATGACAATTCAGGTGATGGGAAATTAGAAGATATAAATCCAAAGCTTTTACGACACTTTGCCTTTGGTGCTAGGGCAGTACTGAACCCTATGGCTGCAATGTTTGGTGGAATTGTTGGACAAGAGGTCGTCAAAGCATGCTCTGGGAAGTTTCATCCACTTTTTCAAGTAAGTATTTTTATTTATTGCTTCATATATTCTTGTATTTTATAATATTTTGTATTGTGAAAGTGAAACCAATCCTAGATGAAATACCTTTTGATAAGATTACTTTCCCTCTACAGTGGTTAGCTGTTAGATATTGTGTGTTAAGTTTGCAGCTTCCATTGGATCTAGGCAACGTTTGCCTTTGCCCGATAACATGACTGGTCATTGCCCAACTCCAAATAGCCTCCAGTTTTGTTTTCATTGTGCACAGCCTGTTTGATTGTGATGTTGGTGTTGCACACCTTAGTGATGGTTTTGTTTTCATGCATACTTGCTCGAGATTGATTTCTCGCTTCTTTAGGAACTTTCACTGCAGCTAGTGTAAGTACATGAAAATGCTTGCTGATCCCAGAACTGTTAGAACCAATAAAAGAGGCTGCTCCCTTTACTTTTTTGACTCTTCAATGTCAGATTATCCATCCCTCTTTAATGAGCATTATTTTGAAGCCTACAATAATTCTTGTTTTTTGTATTTTTTGTTTTGTTTTAACATTACTTCCTCTGCAGTTTTTCTACTTTGACTCTGTGGAATCACTTCCTTCAGAACCACTGGACCCTGATGATTTCAGGCCAGCAAATAGTCGTTATGATGCACAGATTTCAGTTTTTGGGAAGAAGTTGCAAAAGAAATTAGAGGATTCTCAAGTGTTTGTTGTTGGATCTGGTGCATTGGGATGTGAATTTTTAAAAAATCTTGCTCTTATGGGAGTTTCTTGTGGAAGTCAGGGGAAGCTGACAGTTACTGATGATGATGTGATAGAGAAGAGCAACCTAAGTAGGCAGTTCCTCTTCCGTGATTGGAATATTGGACAGGCCAAGTCAACAGTTGCTGCTTTAGCTGCTGCATCTATAAATCCGCGGTTTAATATCGAATCTCTACAAAATCGTGTTGGCCCCGAAACTGAAAATGTATTTCATGACACCTTCTGGGAAAATTTGAATGTTGTGATCAATGCACTAGACAATGTGAATGCAAGACTATATGTTGATCAGAGATGCTTGTATTTCCAAAAGCCTCTTCTTGAGTCTGGAACTCTTGGAGCCAAATGCAATACCCAGATGGTCATTCCGCACCTGACAGAAAACTATGGTGCGTCAAGAGATCCTCCAGAAAAACAGGCACCGATGTGTACTGTGCACTCATTTCCTCACAATATTGACCATTGCTTGACATGGGCGCGGTCAGAGTTTGAGGGTTTGCTTGAGAAAACTCCAGCCGAAGTGAATACATTTTTGTCGAACCCAAGTGAATTTACTAATTCAATGAGGAATGCTGGTGATGCTCAAGCAAGGGATAACTTGGAGCGTGTTATTGAGTGCCTGGACAGGGAAAAGTGTGAAATTTTTGAAGACTGTATTACTTGGGCCCGGCTAAAGTATGTCCCCTTGATAATAAATGCCTGTTTCTTTTGTTTTAATAATGTCGTGGGAGTGTGTTTGTATTTCTGTTTCATTCATAGACACTTTTTTCCCACAGGTTTGAAGATTATTTTGCTAATCGGGTTAAGCAGTTGATCTATACTTTCCCTGAAGATTCTGCTACCAGTACTGGAGCTCCTTTCTGGTCTGCACCAAAAAGATTCCCTCAACCACTGCGCTTCTCATCTTCTGATTCGGGTCATCTAAATTTTGTGATGGCAGCTTCTATTTTACGAGCTGAAACATTTGGTATCCCGATTCCAGACTGGGGGAAGAACCCTAGGAAATTGGCTGAAGCAGTTGATAAGGTGATAGTACCTGACTTTCAGCCTAAGAAAGGTGTGAAAATAGAGACAGATGAGAAGGCCACCAGTCTTTCCACAGCTTCTATAGATGATGCGGCTGTTATTGAGGATCTAATAGTCACTTTAGAGAGGTGCCGGGCAAAACTGCCACCAACATTCAGGATGAAACCGATTCAGTTTGAGAAGGTCATTTTTCCCATTAAGCATTACTTCTGACTGAATTTTGCTATGCTTCTTTCAGCCATGGCTCTGATTAAATTTTTCTGTAATCCTGTCCATTATATGTCTTATATGTTCGTTTCACTTGAAAATTTTGAATTGGTGGAGATTGGATTCTTCATTTTGTGCCTTACATTTATTCCGATTAGGGTCGACTAAGAAATTGTTTCTCTTCTAAAACCTGCAGGATGATGACACAAACTACCACATGGATGTGATTGCTGGGCTTGCCAATATGAGAGCACGGAATTACAGCATTCCTGAGGTTGACAAGCTTAAAGCTAAATTCATCGCTGGACGGATCATTCCTGCAATTGCAACCTCGACCGCCATGGCCACTGGCCTTGTCTGCCTGGAGCTCTACAAAGCTTTGGACGGGGGCCACAAAGTTGAAGACTATAGGAACACATTTGCTAATTTGGCATTGCCTTTGTTTTCAATGGCTGAGCCAGTTCCGCCGAAGGTTATCAAGCATAAAGATATGAGCTGGACAGTTTGGGACAGATGGATCTTGGAAGGCGATCCTACCCTTAAGGAACTTCTTGAGTGGCTGAAAGCAAAAGGCTTACATGCTTATAGTATTTCATGTGGAAATTCCATGCTCTATAATAGCATGTTCCCCAGGCACAAAGATCGAATTGACAAAAAAGTAGCAGATCTTGCAAGGGAAGTAGCCAAGTTGGAAGTTCCTCCATACCGTCGTCACTTGGATGTTGTTGTGGCATGTGAGGACGATGATGATAATGACATTGACATACCTCAAGTATCCATCTATTTCCGTTAGGTTGATTTCATCTCGTTAGAGCTGCATTGGAGACTTAGGTAAAACAGCGTGCTTTTCTTTTTCATATTCATAATGGGTACACAGAGAAACATTATTGACTAATTCACAGTTCATATATGAATTCAAAAACAACTTCCAGTCCTTGTGTTTGTTTTTAGGGTATTCCTTCAACCCTTGACTGAGATGGTAGTTTTTATGATGGCACGTCTCTTGTGGATCTCCTTCCTTCGCGTTCTTGGTTGTAATGTTTTTTTGTGTACTGTTGATGAGTTCTGAATTTTTTTCTTGCTAGTTAGTTAAATTCTTCATCACTAGTTAGATTTTAGTGGCTCATGTGTTTTGCTGGCCAGGTAAATATTTTAGTCATTGAAGTGTATTTGCATCTAATTATGGAATTCATTTCTCCAAGATGAGATGATAGCAGGGTTTGGACTAGTAAGTGCAGTGAATTATAGGGCCATGAATCCGTCCTACCCCAAATACCTTCAAAGTTAGGAGTGATGAGAACGACGTGTCAAATTACAACTATCTGATATGGAATAGACAGATAAATGGGGTATTTGGATCAATTTAGATTGGAATAAATAAAGTTATTATATTGTTTTGGTCAGTTTCTTTTTTGGAGATTTTAAAATTTGTTCTTTTAAGAGTGTGGCTTTTAGAATCAAATGTCTCTTGAAGAGTGTGGCTTTTAGGAATCAAACGATTTATCGATCTAGGGCTTATTTTAAATTTGTTTGATTCATATTACCTTATTTTATATTTTTAAAAAATATTTTTATATTCATGTGTATGGAATAAGAGTGATTGATTAAGGGGGGTATTGGTTATACTAGGCGTGATTGATAGAAATTTACATTAGTGTAGTTCGACAAGAACAGGAAAATCTTGAGCTAGAAAAGCAAGAATAGTTCCTTTGGTAGAAGAAACTAATTCATAAAGTGATACGGTATCCGGGGAGGACGTGCTTAATTGAGTTGTTTCACCGAGAGCTTCAATTGCGCCAAGAAAAAGAATACAAGAACAACTTGCCTCCTTCATACATGCTCAACACATACTATGTAGGCAAGTGTGGGTAAGAGATTGACCATGGTGAGGAAGTAACTTAGGACTGTTAGTTGTATAATTAGATAAAAAATGATTTAGATTGAATTAATTAATTTATAAAAGTGAAGGACTGAAATGGCCTTCACCCTTCATCCCTTTTCTAGTTCAAGGACTCCATCACCCTAGTTGAGCTTGAACTCTCCTCCAATAACCACTTTGGCGTTGTCCTTAGTCTTAGTGAGCTCGTCGCTTACTCTTCTATAGAGTCATTGGACATATCTCCTTGTTCTTCTCTTGCCTCTTCGGATCCTTGGTGATAAGGTGTTTGAGTGAGGTTGGTTATCCATGGTTTGTCATCAGAGCAATTCAACCAAGAGTGAGAGAAAGAGAAAATAAATCCTACAAGAATAAAACTTTTTAGAGCCAACCATTATGGATAAGCCGGCGGCATCACCGGCAATGCTGAGGTGAGAAGTGGAAAGATTAGAAAAAGGAATAGGTTTTCCTAGGGATGGGATATAATTGTCACTTACATTAGTCATTTATTTTGATCCTAACTAATCAATTGTTTTAATAATATATCAGCAGTACAAATTTACTTCCTCACTGGAACTACGAACAATTGTTTGTTTACATTCCAATCACACATCTACAAAGAAAGATAAAGAAAAAAGTGATAAATATAAGAGCATCTCCAATACGAGCCTATCTTACGTTACCAACTTAATGTGGCCGTTTCTCTACCGTTGGAGAGAAATTGTGTTGAAGAGAGAGGAAATGAAAGTTGCTTACTCCACCGATCTGTCTTTGAAAAATTGTGGGTCCTATGAAGTTAAATATTGATATATAATAATAAGATATAAAAGCGTACAGTAGATGGGGGCAGGGGGCTAACATTAGTAAGTGTAATTTTAGCCCCACTCAAGATGGCCTACGGAAGGGATCATTCATGTCTATTGCATAAAAACTAAGTTGCTGAATTCTTATACGGTATCATTTTAAAATTCAGAAGGAAAAGAGTGTGGATTTTTTGCATGATTTTATATATGATATACTCCCTAAGTTTTTCATTTAGGCACAAACTAATCTTGACTTAAAATTAGGCCAAAACATCCTAGGTGAAAGAGTATTACATAAATATTTTTGGAAGGATTTAAAGACATCTTCTCAATTCACTCCGGTCTCCAGGCTTCAGATCCACTATTTTCAGTCAAAATCTTTATTACACATACTATAGGCAGAAGCGGGCTCAAACTCGCAAGCCAACCTATCAAAGTGCGGTGGGGAGGGCCACACAATTAGGACTCACAAACTCGCCAACCCACCTGTTTGGGCAGGTCAATTCGCGTGCCAATTTACCAAAAGAAATTTTGAAAAAAATGAATTTTTAAGTGTTTTGGGTAGGTTTTACAAGCCAACTCGCGACCAACCCGCAAACCAAAAACATGTTTCTTTTACATCACTTTTTTTATTACTTTCAATATTATACTTTTACTTACGAGTAACCCGTCAACCTGTCGCGGGGTGGGGCGAGTTGGTTTTTCCAACCCCAGTGCGGGGCGGAGCGTGTGAGACACTATCCCTAGCAAGCACTCACTTGGACAATATAAATAGAAAACATAACTTTTTAAGTTGAACTAAACTGTTAAAAAAGAGATAAGATGTGAGATTGTGAGGTATCCAAGCATCTCTTCCTCCATAAGAACCTGAGTATTTATTGAAGTCACTTGTAAAAAATTTCAATACAACATTCTGCCACGAATTTCCAAACTGTTATCAGAGGCAAGTTAAGCAACTTGGATCATGTTTCGACATGAACTTCAAGAAGGTTATCTGAGCTACATTACTTGTGACCAAAATCATTAGCCTTAGATTTTATCAGCACCTTCATCAAAATCTCTAGAAACTCCAACTCGGAAATCCAGTTGTTTCTGATGCTTTGAGCGACGACGCTCATCAAAATCATCCCACCCTTCATACTGCAAGAAAGCCGTGTCATTTAACTGCTATATTTTCAATGAATTGACATAACTATGACAAGCCTTCTGTTGAAATGAAATCATTTTTGTCTAAAAGTATAATACAAATATAGCCGTGCTCACCTGGCGAAGTATATCAATTGTTATTTCTGCATTATGGAGATCCAGTGTGGAGAGCTGCAGGCAAGTCTTGAATAGTTTTGACGGAAGTGATTTCATGCCATTGTTACTAAGATGCAAAACCTGCACAGTGGTCAGAAAGCTGAAGTAAAATACAGGAAAAGCTAGTAATATGGGTACTAGATCCATTTTTCTCTGACCCGAGATGACCAATATAATGAAGATTGGTATATATTATATATAGTTATCAGTTAATGATAGTTAGTTGTGACTCCCCTAAGGTATGGCAAAATCACATGCACCTCCCCTCTAATAGGAGAACAGTGGGCGTTAACTCGGTACATGAATTTACCCATTTACAGTTTTTATACAAAAAATCCTAGGTACTTGCTATTTTAACTCAACTTTAGGTTTATTCACTTTCTTCTCTATCATCTAGGCTCAAATCTATAGAACAAAACTTCTCAGAAGTGGTTTGTATCTGAAGTTTTTTAGGACATGAAATTAAGAGCTTCAATTAATGCATCAATGTGATGCAGTCAGCGTGTAGTAAATATGTACAAGAAAGAAACTGCTGCAGCATTTGTTACATTTCCCAAACTTCCAAGTTATCTAAAACCAATTGTTGGTGGGAAAGCAAATCCACCTTAATTTTTTCTTTCTTATAAGGTAAAAATGGGGAAACAGGCTACCTTCAAATTGCTGAAATTAAAGAATGTCTCTGGCAATTCTGACAGTAAATTTGATGAGAAATCAACCTGTGCCACAAGAAAACCTATATAAGCATATTAAGTGCACTTACATCATCTAATAAAGAATATTATCACTTCAGTTATGGCTTAATGTGCCAATTATATATATCAACTAGGTAGTAGTCCCGTCAGGAAAAGGAATAAAAATGAGAAAGGGGGTAGAAGACCAATAACTACCTCAACAAGAGAACGACAGTTCCCTATAAATTCGCTGATTTTACTCATCCTGCAAAAGATAGAATCAAAATGACAACTTTTTACCAAAAATAACATCACTTAGTACTCAGTAATTATGTTAATAGAATTCACTGCATAAGTACATGAACTGGTTCGGCCAGCCAAGTAAACTCAAAACTTGAGGATGAATGACGGCCACTTATGAACACACAGGCACGGTCATTCTTGACAGGTACTCTTCCACTGCCCCAAGAAAAGACAGTAGTTTAAATCCAGGCTCTGAAACTTTTTTAGTGGCTAAAAATGAGGATGTATGTTTATGCATCCAAAAAAAGGAACCTTGTTGTGGTTGGAGTTGGTGTCATGTAACTACGGGTCACATGTTTGAGTCACAGAATAGGTCTCTGAAAAATGCAAGGTATGGCTGGCTATGAAAGACCACAATGAGTCTGACCTTTTCTTTAAGCCCCACACAATAGGAGCTTCATATCACTATGTTGCTCTTTTATGTTTATGCACCCAAAACACAACACAAAATGAGAATCTATATTTATTCATTCTTCAATTCCAAACATGAAAACCAAGAACCTATAAAATCAATTAGATGGACCAAATAAACAAGTCAAGCATCACACAATAATGAAACAGGGTTTTACTAATTTGACCAAACCTACAATTGCATGAGTTAACAAGTAAATATCAGATACTTAGACAAGCACAAAGTTTTAGCTGATACCTGTTATTGTTGGCTTTCAAAACTTCTAGTTTTGTCAGATGTCCTATTTCATCAGGAAGGCCACTCAATTTATTATTGGAGATATGCAGCTCCCTTAAAGAGGTTAGAGATCCCATTGCAGATGGCAAAGTGGTTATACTGCACAAATCATTTAAAAAAGAAAATAATATAAATGTACCACATCCCAACCAACTTGAACTGACATAAAGATCTAGCAGGCAAGATTAGGTATAAAAATGGAAGTCAATCTTAAAAATGTTCAATGAATAACAAGATGAATACAAGTAATATTAAATTGGATTACCCGATGTAAGAGGTATTAGTCTAAGACACAATGCAAGAAGCCTCAAATGTTTTACATTAAATTTCACAAGGAATATACTAGAAAAGCTAACAATCAATAAATATATTTCCTCCTTATAATACTTTATCTTTGGAGCAGGTGAGCAGCTACTGCAAATTATGATGGATTGGACTGTGTACAATCAAATATCCATAAAATATGCAATCCTGGTGTAAATTTGTTGGTTGTTTTTATGCAAGTTAAAACATAACAAGCACATGCGATCGTAAATGACAATATTTACTCACTGGTTCTGATTCAATGAGAGTACTGTTAGGTACTTGAGAGTTGTCACCCCTTCCCAGCTAATTGATTCATCCAATATGTTATTGGCATTAATAAATAGTTTCTGCAGCATTTTGAAAGTAGAAGCCGTTAAATATTGCTCCCAATAAGAAATCTGTATGTAGCAAGGGAAAAAACATAAGAGAGAAGTGCAGTTTACCTCTAGACCAGTAAGACGTGCAATTTCGGCAGGGACATTTCTAACTAAATTGTTGTTGCAATCTAGAAGTCTCGCAGAAGATCCACACACCCACACTTCGTCAGGTATGGCCTATTTGAATTGAAATTTCTAGGAAAGTGAGAGGATATTTCATACCACAATTGAGATTTGAGGGCAATTAAATCTCATGAAAATGAAAATTTTATTTTATGTTCCTTGGTTTTCTATATACTTATTGGTTTTGTCATGAACCAACTATCCACAAAGCTTAAGCTCTTGGAAGACACATGAATGACTTTTTATTATATTTTTAAAACAGCCCCTCGCGTAAGTATCGTTTGGGCCTGAAGCGTGAATATTGCACAGACCCACCCATGTTGTGCTAAAATTCAACTTTTTGTTACAAGAATTGGGAGTGGCAAGAACCGCACTCTAGATCATTTGGTCATAGAGACTTTGATAGATTAAATTTCTAGCAGGCTGTTTAGTACTCCATCTCCTTTCTAGATTAAATAAGATATGGAGTAACCACTCATGACTACTAACGTTGGCTATGGTTAACTCAAAGGACTAGTCAATAATATTATTGTCCTTCCAGTAATAATTTATATAATGAATTTAAACATTTATTTTTATCCTGACTTGAGCTTCTAGATTTCCTTGACTCATAACCCTCACGTTATAAAGCCTGCCACAAGAAGTGGTTTTTACTGTTTTAAAGCCTGACACAAAAAGTGGTACTTGCAGCTACCCTTCCACTAGAACATGGCAGACAGTTAATTGCAATACATTATATGCATGCATGACCTGCAAAATGTAGTTTCCAGCAAGCTCTATGATGCTTTCTGGCTCTATGCCTAATTCAATACAACTACGAAGAGCAATACATGCAAATCTAATTATTTGCTTATAAAGCACATTAAACTCAGTACTATAGATATATTGATCTAAGACTGAGTCACATTCAGATATGGGCATGAAATCAATGATTTGTTATGTGAAATTGTCTTCAGGGAGGCGAGGTATATAAATCCCTTTTCATTTATGATCTATGGTATAACCTATGTTTGGATGCTGCACAATGAGGTATTTTGCCGTCAAAGTGATGGCTAGAAGAAATGTTACACATGGCCAATAGTGACCGATGTTCTTCTGGTCTGGACAATGAGCAATTGCAGGGATAAAAGAGAAAAACAAAAACATCTCAATATAACCAAACTTTATCATATTTTCAACTCTTTTCCCTAGACAAAACTCTGAGATTTATAACAGTTTTTCAAGATATCTACAAGGTTTTACCACGTCCCAAGATAAATATCAAAACCTTGTCTTTCTATTCTCTAATAAATTAATACAGATACTGACATAGGCCTTCCTGTTATGTTAATTACTAGACCTTACTGATGAATCTACTATGAATTGGCCAGTGAGGGTTTGCCAAAATGGTAGGATCAAACAGCATTGATGCAAAGGTCTTGGGTTCAATTGTTGCTGGTGATCATCATTGGTGGCCCTATGTAAGTACCCCTGTAAACTGTGATCGAGGCTTTTAACATGTCATTACGTTGGAATGAGAACCTCTCTTCTCTGGACAACTTTCTTATACTGAATACAAAAACAACTACAAATTATGATGCAGTGATGGATTCACTTGTGAATGGAGTTAATAGCCTAATATAGCCTAGCTTTAATCATCCTATGTTCTGAAATAAGCAAACCCTACAAACCCTTAACATGTGAACTGCAGAGTACAATCTAGATGCATAGATGGTATGAAGGAAAAAAAAATTCATATCATTTTGCTTGTATAATGGGATCTCAACATGAAAAATCTTTAAAAGCACGTCATTAAGTAAAACTTGATGTGTTTCTCATCTCTCAATTTCCACATGAAATCATAGTTGAATATACGATAAAACCATGACTTGTTTATTACCTCCAAGTTGCATTCAGACAATGCTATGACTCCTGTTGCTTTCCACCTGTCCAACCTGTTCTTAACAGGAATTTTCTTCAAGTCATTAATAGAACCTGAGTTGCTATCTTTCCTCACTTTGGGAGCAACCTGAGCTTTCTTCAAGATTGGACCATCCTATACAAGAAATTTGAAAACTGCAAGCTGCATTTTATATGGCAATAGAAACAAAAGCAAACTCTACACAATCACATCCATAAACAAGATTTAATCTTCTATAAGGAGTTCAATAAAGCTTATCACACTTGTGTTATTGTGAACCACACCTAACTAGCCCCATTCATTTTCCATATGAAACGATCCATCTAGTGTGCGCATAACCAGCTTGATACAGCATTTGTATTAGGTTTCCATTGGTTTACCTCATAGCAATAAAGCTACAATTTAAC
Source organism: Acmispon strigosus (assembly GCA_030819835.1). NCBI lineage: Eukaryota > Viridiplantae > Streptophyta > Magnoliopsida > Fabales > Fabaceae > Acmispon > Acmispon strigosus. The sequence goes on from JAUAMA010000007.1 coordinate 38,247,444, forward strand.
TGAATGATGAAACCATACAATAATACTCAATGACCCATCAATCTAGAATCCAGTTGAATTATTTTATGCATCTAATTTTCCCTTAAAGAACTAATTTTTATTGACCATCATCATTGCCACAGCAAAAAAATGACACCAAAAGGAAAAAGAAAAAAAGAGACATACATGAAACTAGTTTTGAAGGAAATCAATATGCTACAAATACCCCTTGATATAAACCCTGGGAAGCCATAAGCATGAGCTTGGAGCCATTACTCAAGTTGGATGCTGTCAACGTCATGGGATCTTCCAAAACCTTTCCTGTGGGATATGATTCACTTCACACATCAATGAACAAAAGGGGGTTTCAGAGAGAGAGAGAAAAGAGTGAAGAAACCTTTGAAGATGAGTTTCTGGCCTCGTGGGAGGACATTGGTGGCAGGTAGAAGAAGGGACTTGAGGTCTTTGATGGTTGAGTGAGGTGAGATTGAGATGGGTATTGAGGCGCCACTGAACTTGACGCTGATTGTTATGCTGGAAATTGAATCGGCTTCGCTTGCTCTTTCAATGCCGCCAGAACCGGATTCCATTTTACCGTCGTCTCCAATGAATTACGATACGAAGCTTATTATGATCATTCAAGGAAGGCCAGGTTCTCGGAACATCTCTGTCGTTTCTATTCTCTCCCTTCCAAAATATAACTCCTCCATTCTAGATTTTAGAAAAATAATAATAACCTTTTCTTAATATACTCTTTGTATTTTTTTTTTACAATTTTAAAATTTTAATTATGACCTCTATTAATTTTCTTTTACACTTCCCAACCAATCTTTTAAACTTTAAATAGAGGCATATGTAGAAGATTTATATAAAAAAAATAAAACCTAGATATTAGTTAGATTATTATTACATATTTTCTTAATAAGCGTGGTTGTCTAAATAGGTCATTGTAATTTGGAACAAATGAAGTAATATCTTGGAAACAATAAAATTAACAATAGATTCTAAATAGATTGACAAAGTGAGTTCCCTTGACTTAACTTGGATATGTATGGGAGAAACATTTGTTTTGTTTGTTTGCGAGAACCCACTTAACGTGATCTGAGATCTGTGAATGAACCTCCAGAAATTAGTCTTATGATATCACCTCGGGAAAAAATGTTTAACTAGGGATATATATCATTTTGTTGTTTTTGTAATTTGCACTTGTAAATTCACGTTGAAGGAGTTTCTCAAGAGTGTGACTTTAAAGCTATATTTGGATTAATGGAATATAATGGTGCGGAACTGAGTGATATCTAATAGAACGAAATGGAGTGAAGGAATAAAAGTCGCATTCTATTGTTTGGGTAATTTATGATGGAACCGAAAGAGTATCGCTCTCTATTATTTGGGTAAATAACAGAAAACTATGAAGCACAAACACCTCTGAGATATGGAGTGTCCCGGTGTCGGACATCGACACCCGATGACACTGACACAACATATGTCAGACACTTCTTCAGTGTTTAAATAAAATAATATATTTTTACGGCTCAAGCATTTGAGCTGACAATTCTTCCTAGTTAGACACATCTAGGACACTTATATTTTCTAAAGAAAAATTTAAAAGTCAAACCATGAAAGAAGTTCCTAATTTGTCACTTGATGAACCATAGTTAAGGGTTATACATTTTAATAATGATGACACGTCAATTAGATAGATTAGTATTTTTTTTTTTTGGCAAAGTGATTACTTTGTAAACTAGATCCTCTTAATACTTTTTTGTGAGTTTAGGAAATTATTTTTATGTTTTCTTTGTATATAAACTAACTTGTCTTTGACATTGCAATATATATATATATATATATATATATATATATATATATATATATATATATATATATATATATATATATGAGAAAACGATGATTATTATGAGATATGAAAGCGTTAAATCTTAGCCATTAAATCTACTATGAAGGATTAAAATTAAAACAAAATGGTATGTGACTTTTTTAAAAAGTCATCTCTCATGATAAACATTATTCTTACTTACATCCCATATATATATATATGTGTGTGTGCTGTGAATTTCAGTGTCACAACAGCAGCAACAAAGCAGCACATGACAGCAACAATAGAATGCTCATTTCAAACAATAACATTTGAGTTGGAACATTCCAAATCCTCTGATCACCAACAGCAAGAAAGACTGACCAAATAATATGTGAATGACTCTGAATTTCCATAGCAAGGTCCGAGGAACATTGCAACAGCAGCAAATCTTTGGATAATGATAAATTATCACTTTTTGTTAAAAGGGATTACCGGAAAATAGCAGGAACAAGATGATAAGCGAAAGAATAAGGAACAAGAAATTTACCTTACAAAGAAGAATGATGCACAGATATGGAAGCATGATGCAACAGAGAGGGAAGAACGATTCATAGGGTGAACTAAAATTGGAAAATTCAATGAAATTATCTAACTATCTATTCCACTAACCTCCATCTCATCTCTAATTTCACCCTTCATTAACCTATTTAAACAACATAACATAAAAATATTTCATGTGTTTATGTTCTGAATTCTCAATTGTTATATGAATCAAAGTTTACTTTTTCTATGTTTCTTTTCTTTGGTTATAATTAAGCTCGAGTTAACGCAAGTTTCATGCTTATCTTTGCACAAATGGAAGTTTGGTTTGGGTAAGGGAATTGAGATTAGATTGATTGCTTTTTATGCACCTTAGGAATAAGGGTAGGATTCAATTGTGTTGGCCTGAGATTGCATGCTATAATTCTTTGATTAAACTGACTAGGTACTAAGGGATTAGACTTAGCTTTTTAAATCGAATGTTTTACTTGTGTAAGGAATTAACAAGTAAATGTTAGGCTTTATCACCATAGAACGGATTCTAAGATTCATATGAAGTTGTGTTTTCTGAATTGTAAACAGAATAGGTGAAGCTAAAACCCCAAGTGCTACTTTTATCTAAAGAAACTGCAATTCGTTCTCTTGCTCTGGTTTACAAAATTGCTTGCTACCAATCAAAAACCCAATCTTAATTCTTTTTGCCTTGCATTCTAGACTCTGGAATTCAAGCCTGAGTTGATAAGACAAACTATCCTTGTGGTTCGATCTTTTATTACTGCAATCATTTTGTACACTTGCAGAATTGGTATCAAAAGCCATGTTGAAGAATAAGATTGAAGGCCCACTTCAAAGATAGAGCTTCTGCCATAGAGATACCCATCTCAACCCTTCTTCTGCTACAAGCTGCCATAAGAAAAGAGCTTGTATGATCACTGAGCACACACCCAACCCAATCCACCCCTCCTTTATACTAGCATCAACATTTAATTTGAGATACCCAACAAAAGGAGGCTCCCACATTCTCAGCTCTTTGGGTTTCTTGTGTTTAACACCCCCCTCATACCTTGAGATGAATTCCCCATTAAAGAGCTTTGCGATCTGAAATGTTCTCACAGGGTCAGCAAGTTATCATGAGAAACACAGTTTGTTCCGGGTCTTCCAGATGGACCACAACAAATGACAGACCAGAGGCAACTGATCAAAACTATCCAGCTCCAACATGCCCTGAAACCAAAGACTCAAACCCACCAAGTTACCCACAAGATTAGATACGTTTTGTGAATAAATGCTGTATGGATTTAGGAGCACTACAACAGAGTGGGCAACTAATATCCAACATAATCCCCTTTTTACTGAGATTCACTCCAGTAGGCAAGATCTTATTCATCATTCTCCAAAGAAAGATCTTGACCTTATTAGGGACCTCAACTTTCCATAGAGCATTCCAACTAAAGCATGGCTGAAGAGAAACAAAGGCAGCAGGGCCAGACCTGGGACACGAACTCAACATTTGATAGGCTGATTTTACAAAATAAAACTCATCATTAGACCAATTCTAAGAAAGAGTATCCTCGGGGAATCTGTTCGAGAGGGGGATCGATAAAATTTTCTCAGCCTCAAACCTCATAAAGGAGGATTCAATCATCTCCTTATTCCACTTGTGATGATCAAAATCAATAAGCACATTGACTGTGGCTTCCTTAGAGATGTTAAGACTAGGGCTCCAAACCTTACAACTAGGTTGATTGGGTAGCCACCCATCCTAATTTTTTTTAACAGAATTTCCATTGCCAATAGTCCACCTAGAGCCTTTAGAAATAATATGCCTTGCCCCAATAATGCTTCTCCAAGAAAAACTAGGAAGGGAACCCAGTTTAGCTTCCATGAAAGAAGTTCTTAGGTGATATCTGCTCTTAAAGACACGTGCTACTAGAGAATCTATTCTGTACATTAATCTCCAGCATTTCTTTGCGAGAATAGCATCATTGAACTTTCGAAGACATCGAAACCCCATGCCACCAACAACCTTTGGACTTTGGAGCTTTTCCCAACTCATGCATTTGTATTCCCCTCTCCTTAGATTAATTTCCCCACCAGAATCTAGCCATCATACCCTCCATAGTTGAAACACACCCCTTCGGGAGCTTGAAACAACTCATCACGTAAGTAAGAGTCGCTTGTGTAACAAACTTCAATAAAAAGTCCTTACCAGCACTTGTTAAATGCTTCTTCTCCTTCCAAACTTTGACCTTTTTCCACATCCTATGCTGGAATAAAGAGAACACTACCTTCTTAGATCTCCCAAAACTGTGGGAAGACCAAGGTATCTAGAGTGAGACCCAACAGTCATAATTCCCAACCTTTGCTGGATTGCATGTCTAGCATTTACCGACACATTTTGACTGAAAGAAATCTTAGATTTCTCTAGATTCACCAGCTACCCTGAAGCTCTCTGATAGTCATCAAGGATACTAAAAATAGAATCAACCTTGGTCAAAGAGGCACGAGCAAATAGGAGGCTATCATCAGCAAATAGAATATGTGAGATCGTGGGGGCACCTCTAACAATCTTCAAACCATGAATTCGCTTCTCACTCACCTTAGAATTGATTAAACAAGATAGAGCATCGGAACACAAAATAAACAGACAGGGAGAGGTAGGATCTCCCTGTCTCAACCCTCTAGTAGGAATAGTTTTGTCATTAGCGAAACCATTAATCAGGATCTGGTAAGAAACTGAAGATACACAGTCCTTGATTAGCTTTGTAAATCTGCTTGGAAAACCAATATGGACCAGAGCCTTATTCAGAAACCTCACTTCATTCTGTCAAAAGTCTTGGCCATATCCAGCTTCAAAGCCATCATGCCCTTCTTCCCTTTTATTTTTCTTCAACCAATGGAAGCATTCTAATGTAATGCGATCAAAGGATCAACCAATGGAAGCATTCTAAGCATTCTAAAGCACTTCAGTTATGAGTCTTCCCGATATAAAAGCACTCTGAGCAAGATCAATCACCTTTGGAAAAACTCCTTTAAGCCTATTAGCCATTGCTTTAGTGACGATCTTCATTACTACATTGCATAAGCTTATCGGTTAGAACTCTTGCGGAATGGAGGCCTTCTTACATTTAGGAATGAGTGTAATGAAAGTGGAACTGATACTCGTCAGACTCAAACCATCATTAAGAATAGCCAAAACATGCTTTGTAACAAAAGCTCCCACAATGTGCCAATATTCCTGGAAGAACTTTGTAGGAAGACCATTAGGCTCAGGTGCCTTAAGGGGGTGCATTTGGGAAATAGCTGTGACAACCTCATCTTTATGAAGATCCCTATCAAGCCATTCCACATCTTGGGGCATCAACTTGGTCTCAATAGAGCCATAAAAGTTAGGGGATTCAACCAACTGCTGAGAAGTGAAAATAGAGGAGAAGTAGTTGTTCAGAATAGAAGAAACCTTCTCAAGTTTATTATACCAAACACCATCTGGCCCTTTGAGCTTTTTAATCTTATTAACAACCTGCCATTCATTAGCTTTAGCATGAAAAAGCCCTGTATTTCTATCACCATCCTTCAACCAGAGGGCCCTACTCCTCTGTCACCACATTGTCTCTTCATGCTTCAGCAACAAAGAATGTTCTTCAACCAACTTATGCTTAGCTAAATTTTCAGGCCTATCACCCCAACAAACCTCTTTCTGCATCTCCGTCTCCAAAATGCTTATATATTTCCTGAACTCCCGGTAGTGTAATGCAAAATAAAATCCCATGAATTCCACTTTGAGCCGGCGCCTATGATCCTAATACCTAACGTCGGAGTAATCAATAGTGCGAGACAGATTTTCTCCGAGGTCTCGTGTCGTAGTGATCGGTGTGAAATTATATATGAGGATTGCTAGCAACACTAGATCTATTTGACACTTTATTTCTAATACTTTCTCTTTAATTGATTAAAATTTACGTAAGCTTCACTAAATTAGGAGTGAGATCCATTTAATTTAGTGCACTTGACCAATCGAAAAAGAGTATTAGAAAAATAGTGCCAAAAAAGTATTGGTAAGCATTTCTCATCATATTTAAATGCCAACATGAGGATCCTGAGCTGTCACAGCAACAAGTCACTGAGTCAAGGCTAACAACATGTAATGGAATGCTGCACACAAATCAAGAAAACTCAATATTGGTTCACATAATGAGTAAAAGAAAAGGAAAAGATTGTTCAATGCTACTAACATGGCATGTGGTTTGGACTTTGTGTTTACCATCTTGGATTCTTCTTCCTCTTTTCCCCTTTTTTCCAACACTGCCACCATGTGGTTCTTCTCAGTTCCCACTATCCACCCACTTGGTTTGGTGGATTAAAAGTTAAAACCTTCAGCTTTTGGAAGCCATTGATGCTACATTACATATATGTACTTTGAGGCACGCCTTGTTCCTTGATCCGGTTATAATAGCATATGGCCCAAGTTGTCACATGAAGAATTAGCTTACCTTTCGCATTATGCCACGATTATTATAAAAAAAAAAAAGAATTAGCTTACCTTGATAAAGTATGTTATATATTCGCACCTTCCAAAATGAGAATGAAGTATGTTATTTATACTACTATAGAGTATACTTTATATTTCTTAGATCTTTCCAAACTTAAATAAAAAATGATATAGTAAAAAAATGAACCATCAATGTAGTCGTAATTGTTGTTGGTTGAGTTGCCAATGTCTGCTGGTAGAGATGGTGCAAGCAAGTGTCCATCGGTGCAATTAATAAGCAATGGGCTTTGCAGCTTCAAAACATCACATTCTCATGTCATTTTTGACAATTGATGAACTATATCATTCAAAGCCAATTTCACTTCACTATGCCGTAAATCTTAAAATTCAATTTTCATTTTGTTTGGATTTTAATTACAATGTGCATTTGTTGTTTTGGACATGATTTTAATTACAATTACAATGACATTACTTGGGGTTTCTTTGTTTGTACATTTTATAAACATATATTAATTACTCCATAACTTTATACAAACTAATCAAAGGGTGCAAGAACATAATTTTTAAATAAATATTTAAATAGCTTACATATTTAATATATATATATGGAGCGTATTAAGTGAGAGTAATGTTTAAATCTAACATGAATGATTAAAATTAAAATATAAAATCACATGACTATTACCCGATTTAAATGTCACGATTTAATGCTCTTATCTCTTATAATAAACATGTCAATACACTTCTTTTATATATATATATATATATATAATTTCAATTTTGGAAAGCTGGAGAGTTTATGTTTGTGAGAGTCATTATCCAAGAGCCTGTAATTGCTCTCCTAATTCAAAGCTTTCTCCATCTTAAACCTCCCATAAAAGTAAAAGCTAAATAACCAACCCCTCAACTACCTTAACCACCCCACAAACAATCTCTATTTCTCCACTCTCCTCCCACTGCCATACTAATTTTTCTCACTCACTCACTCTCCCTCTTTCACCTTTTAACAGACACACTCTTTCTCAATGTGGTAAACAAAATGCAAAAACACCCACTTCTGCATCTCATTCCTCAATCACCATCAAAATCCAAACTTTAAATAACCAAATCCATTTCTCTATCCCAAACAAACAAACAAATCAAAAACCCAAAATTCCCATTTCCTACTTCCTCTTCAAACCAAACCCTTCCCCAACAACCTTTCTTCCTTCCATGTTCCCACCTTCAATGTGGCAATCATGGAGAAAATCACCATCATCTTCCTTCTCTTGCTCCTCCTTCAAAGACATCCAAACCCTCTTCTTAGACGAACCCCCCACCACCGCCAAACCCAAACCCTCCATCTTCCACCGAGTCACACTCGCCAACTCGCTCCTCCGAGCCTGGTCAACTCACCCCAAACTCACACATTCCCCCTCACCACCGCCACCCAATGACCCACGCGCCGCCCAACCGCACTCTCCTGCTTCCATTCCCCGTTCAGAGCAGCGCGTGGTTGTCTACTTCACGAGCCTGCGCGTGGTGCGGGCCACGTTCGAGGACTGCAAAACGGTGCGTTCCATCCTGCGCGGGTTCCGGGTCGCGCTGGACGAGCGGGACGTGTCCATGGACTCTGGTTTTCTCTCGGAGCTTCGGCGGGTCACGGGTCGGAAAACCGGGTTGACCCTGCCCCGGGTTTTCATCAACGGGAGGTACGTGGGTGGGGCCGAGGAGGTGAGGTGGCTGCACGAGAGTGGCGAGCTCAGGAAGCTCCTCGAAGGGTTGCCCGCAGCCGATTCTCATCTCCGCGGGTGCCACGTGTGCGGCGATCATAGGTTCGTCCTCTGCGGGGAATGCTCTGGTGCGCGCAAGGTGTACGCGGAGAAAGCTGGGTTCAAGACGTGTACGGCTTGCAATGAGAGTGGCTTAATCAGGTGCATCTCTTGTACTTGTTGACCATGTGCACCTGCACTGAGTAGGACCAAAGTAATTACTATGAAAAAAAAAGAAGAAGGACCAAATAGAAGGTAAGTGACAATTATGTCAAGACAAAATTAAAACATTTTTAATCTCTGAGAAAATGTTTTTTTTAGTATAGTTTTTTTGTTTTGTTTTGATTATTCGGTTTTGTAGTTTTATGGGGATGCAAGAAAGTATGTAGGCCTAACTCCTAAGAGGTGAAGATTCTGGATTGGTGTTATTTTTAGGTAACTTAAAAAACAATGTTAACTAGTTAAGTCTTTTACTTAATCACTTTTTGGGTTACCTTTGATTAGAAGTGAAAAGTTTGTCCCCGAAACAAATACTTGTAGAATCAAGTTTGTGTGACTAGGAATGAAAATATGTACATTCTTATTATCTAAAAAGAGAAGTGATTTGCGGTTTTATTTTATATGACACAATTCCATAATTTTTTTTTATGCCTTTAATCAAATAGCTGGTAATCAAATAATAAGTAGCTAATAGCTAATATTTGTTATTATTCTTTCTACTTTATTGTTCCTAAAATACAAGATAGAACTTGATTACCGGAGGGAGATAGCTTGCAAAGAATAGTTTCATCACTTAACAAAGCGCACATTCATAAATGCCACCCCAAAGAAAAATTAAAAGAAATAAACCAAGAAGATGACACAATGATCTGTAGCAAATTATATCCTGAACGGACTAAGCCGGCCACATCACCCGAGAGTTGTTGAGGGAGGGGAGCGGCGGAACGTCGGTGAGGTGCGGCGGCGGTCTTCACCGCACTCCGTCTTCCGTCGAGCCCAGGAGGGGTCCTTGCGAGAACATCTGATGCTCAAGTTAGAGGCGTGAGGTTTAAAGGGAGAGTGAGATTAAGAGAGAGGTTGTGTACCTTAAGAAGTGAGGGGGGCTTCTTATATAGAGGTTTGGAACTGACACGCTTCCCGATGGCCTGATATGATGACTTGTGCTTGTCTCTTTCTAGGCTGCTAGATCCTCTGCTGTATTCAGATGCTTGGACAGTGGAGATCTTCTCGAGAAGGGGTGGCGGGTGATTAGACGTTTACGGATGTCCGTCAGCCACGTCCGTCCGAGCGGGTACTCGTTTGAGCCGTACGCGGGTCGAGAAGGTCACTCTCAGAACACATCCCCTGTATCCCAAGAACCTGAAAATTAGTATTTAGTAGCAAACATTAGTATTTAGTAGCAACGATCAAAATCACATGAAAGAAATGAAATGCTAATTCATCTTGGAACACATCATGTGTTATGTTAGGGGCGGAGTATTCCAATTTGTAAAGCTTAACTCAACTCAAAAGAAAGATAGATCAAGAGGTGAGGATTGTTTATCCTTTACAAGTCCCAAATGAATATTCTGCAGCTCGCCTATATGCGGATGGTATTCACTTAATAGATTTAGAATAGATTCTGATACCATATTAAAATTTGTGTGATCAAACTCAACTAAAAAAACTAATTTAAAAGGTGATGATTACCCTTTATAAGAATTAATTTAGTTATATCTCTTGTTAATGTGAGACTTTTAACACGAGGAATGTGAGAAATGCATTGATTGGCATGGGTAAAGCATTAAATTGAATTGAATAACATAACATAGCAAATTCAATGTGAATTAATATTAGCCTTTGATCCTATCATGCCCGAATGGAGATCAAACTCTTATAAGGAATCAGGAATTGAACTAATAGCAATGAGCATGTAGTTCAGTGGTCGAGGCTCACTAGCTACTCTTCAAGTAAAAGTCCAAATTCAAAATGTCACCAAAGACTCTGGCAGTGGACAACTGCGGTGGTTCCAATAATGGTGAGATAGTTCTTGGGATTAAGATAGACAGAGCTCATGAGCATTGGCAAAAGAATAAAGATTTTGGGTGATATAGGAAGAAAGGAGAGATAAATGATAAGTGTGATATATGATAAGATGTAATTGGAAGACAGAGATAGAGAAAAAAAAAATGACGTATAGAGGTGCCTGCACTATTTAGATGTACATGAACCATTGTTAGCGAAAACACTGAATACTGTGAAAGTTAAGATTAAGGCCAGTGTCAGAAAGTATGGTACCAGCAAGCACTACTGTTAAAGTGGGTTTATCATGGACCAGGGCCAACAAGTCCTAATATAAGGTACAAGATATACTATTTGGGATGGGTGGGGTGGGACTGTCACATGGGCTTAGGACCTAATTTACATTATTCCCACCATTCCATTAGCTTGTAATCTCTAATGCTCTTTCTAACAATATAACTTGTTGAAAATTAATTTTTGGAATGCATACTTAAATTTCCCTATTTTCATTTATATGGATTTTATTTTTTTGAAAACATTTATAAGGATTTGGACCTGATAATGTAGGAGATATAACTAAAAGAAGAGATCATAAGGAACTGATGAATGGAAACATAATCTCTCAAATTTTTGAAGCTCTATAATCATATGAATTAAAATATGATGATAATATAACCATAATCTCCCTCACTCACTAAAAAAAATATTTTTAAATGATGAAAAATGAGCGAGATTTGGTTTTAGTTCCTCGACAAAATTGGAAAAACATCCATGCGTTTAGGGAAATAGTATGATTTTAGTCCTCGCCTAAATCAGAGCTTCAATCACTTTTCCATATAGTTGTCAGTAACCATGAAAAACAGCCAGAGTATTGAGAATTACTGACAGTTCAAAATTTGTGGATATTTAGCTTCTTGGTAATTATTATCGACGACTTAAAAGCTGTCAGTAATTAGCGACACTATTTCCATCGGTACTTTAGTGACGACCTTGCCTGTCTGTAAATTATCGAAAACTATGGTCGTCAGTCATGGACTACGTTGGATAAAAAAAACTCTTTGCTAGAGATAAAAATGTTTCATTGCTGGAAAAATTTCAAACTTTTAATTCCTTACGCCCTTCCCAGCTATGCGTGGAACCTCATCATCAAAGTTTCGTATTGATATCTATATTTGCGACCACAACAAAACAATTACATTTATTGACAATATAAATATTAAATGGTAAAAGTTAATAATAGATCACAAATGCAATTTACTAAGAACTTTCACCATTTAATAAGTATCTTTTTTTTATAAGCAAGTTTATTATAGAAACACAAAAGGGTGCTTAAACCCGTGCGCAAAGAAATCACCGAGACAACTGACTTCGAAGAGAAAATTAATGGATACAAAGTAAACAAGCAATGCAAAAATAGAGCCAAGAAAGGCCATGAACCAACCCTGCGTGGAGGGAAAAAGCCCAGCTCTAATCCACAAGCCTACTACTAAAGCATTTAATAAGTATCTTATTAATAAAAACCAATTATTTTGTCATTATCCGGGAATAGAAATAGTAATATGAACCTTAGATGAGGTTTTTTTTTTTTATATTGCAAATTTTTTTTAGTGAAATATGGTATAAAAAATATATTTAGAGAAGTATGGTTGTTTCTGACATGCTGGAGCTGATGTGGCGAAAAGATAGGAGTCGCAACATATTTCACGACTTGTGTGCAGGGAGTCGCATGAATTTTTGCAACTTGAATGGCAACAGTTCCGAAACCGTTGAAGATGGTAAAAGGCTACGGTTTTAAAACCGTTGCCTAATATCACCTTCTCTTTATTAAAAAACTGGCCCCACCACTATTCTTCATTAATAATTCTGATTCTTTTCCTCTCTCTCCCCTTCTCTCTTTTCATTAATGCCTTTTCTTCTTCCTCAACCCAATAAAAAAAACCTGTCTTCTTCCTCATCCCTTCCTTCTCCCTCTTCATTCAACACCCAAAAACCCTAATCTCTCTCACCCTTCAACCAACAACCGCCCTCCTTCCTCTTCCCTTCCTCACCAGCACCGCCATCAAATCCCTGTTTTCCTCCTTCCAGCGCCGCAACCACCACTCCAATCGGCTTCCACCACCATCTTCTTCACCTTCTCCACCACAAAGAACAAAAAAGATTAATGAAGAGAGAAGGGGTCATGTGCAGTGGGAGAGGAGGAAGGAATGAAGAAAAGTGAAGGGAGGAGGAGAAGAAAGGGGGTTGAGGAGGAAGCCGGCGGCGGCAAGGTGGTGGTCGTGTGCAGTGGGAGAGGAGGAAGGAATAAAGAAAAGTGAAGGGAGGATGAAGAAGAAAAGGGGTTGAGGACGAAGCCGGCGGCGGCGAGGACGGCGTTGGCCGGCGGCGAGGTGGTGGTCGTGTGCAATGAGAGAGGAGGAAGGAATAAAGAGAGAGAAGGAAGGGAGGAGGAAGAAGAAAGGTTTTTTTTTTTTTTGGTTGAGGAAGAAGAAAAAACATTAATAAAGAGAGAAGGGGAAAGAGAGAGAAAAAGAATCAGAATTATTAATGAAGAATAGTGGTGGGGCTAGTTTTTTAATAAAGAGAGAGAATGTGATATTAGGCAACGGTTTTAAAATCGTAGCCTTTTACCATCTTTAGCAAGGGTTTCGAAACTGTTGCCATGCAAGTCTTCATGCGACACCTTGCACACAAGTCGCGAATTATGCTGCGACTCCTATCTTTTCGCCACGTTAGCTCCAACATGTCAAAAACAACCATACTTCTCTAAATATATTTTTTTATACCATATTTCACTAATTTTTTTTTTGCAATATTAAAAAAAAAAGCCCTTAGATAAGTGGGTGAGTGGGTTTCCGGCTTTTTTTTAATATTGTAAAAAAAATAATTAGTGAAATATGGTACAAAAAAAATTATTTAGTGAAGTATGGTTGTTTTTGACATGCTGGAGGTGACGTGGCGAAAAGATGAGAGTTGCAAGATTTTTCGCGACTTGTGCAGGGAGGTGCATATTTTTTTGCGACTTGCAACATTTTAGGCAAGGATTTCAAAACCGTTTCCTAAAGATGGTAAACTGCAACGGTTCGAAAACCGTTGCCTAAAGACGTTTTGAAACTTGCAGCCACTCAACCCCTCTCTCTCTTCCTCTTCCCATTCACACTCCCATTCTGAAATCTCTCTCTCTTCCTCTTCCCCTCTCATTTGCACCGCCACCCTCCTACAAATCAACCACCACCGCCTCACCCGCGTCCCCTCCTCTTCCTCCCCTGCCACGACGCCGTTTTGCACCCGCCCCTTCCTCTTCCCTCCCCTTCCTCTCCCTCGTCTGCCGCCGCTGGTCTCCGCCTCCTCCTTCTTCTTCCTCTTCGCGTCCACATCGCTCTCTCTCTCTAAAAGCAGATCTCACTTTCTCTCTCTAGATTTCAACAATGGCTGCCGCACCTTCGCCTTGCAAAGAGTACGTCGCCGTCGCCGCCGCCGACGCCCCTCCTTCACCGTATGCGCTGCCCGCACGTGAACATCGGCACCATCGACCATGGAAAGACCACCCTGACCGCCGCCCTCACCATGGCCCTCGCCTCCCTCGGCAACAACGCCCCAAGAAGTACAACGAGATTGAACACGCTGCAAAACGTCTTTAGGCAACGGTTTTAAAACCGTTGCAGTTTACCATCTTTAGGCAATGGTTTTGAAACCGTTGCCTAAAATGTTGCAAGTCGCAAAAAAATCTGCGCCTCCCTGCACAAGTCGCGAAAAATCTTGCGGCTCCCATCTTTTCGCCACGTCACCTCCAGCATGTAAAAAACAACCATACTTCACTAAATAATTTTTTTTGTACCATATTTCACTAATTTTTTTTTGCAATATTTAAAAAAAAAAGCCAGCTCTTGCAAGGACCCACTGAACCACCTGACACTCTCCCTGGTCATGTTGCCTGCCATGTGTGCCATGCTGATGCCATCCTTGGTGAAGGGGCTTGATAAGGACAGGTGCTAGGTCTCTCCCTAGAAATAGCCAGACCCCTCACCTCACTAAGGTACATGATTCTAACATCACTAAGAACTCCTCCTCACATAGCTATTGACTGTGGCATCAGTGTCTTCGTAGGGATCCCTCGGGGACGTTCACCAAGGTGGAGCACGGTGATCGTCCAGTCTACCACCACCACCGGAAGCACCGTACCCTCCTTAGCAAACACCCTACCCGGGTGATTGAACGGCCAGGTCCGTTCCGTAACCATGAATTGCATTCCATTGATACCGATCTGTTTGAAATTTGTATGCAAAGTGCTAATTTTCTATATGTTTGGGCATGGATGACATAGTAACACTTCTTCATTGCATCATGGCTTTAATATTAGTAACAAAAAGAGAAAGACCATGGGCATGCCATCTCTTGCGTCACTTTTGACACACATGTACTCCTCTTTCATCTGTAACAAAAGGTCCTGAGAGTTTCCAGGCATGTTCAAAATTGATTACTTTCTTTTGGAAAAAAATTTGTGAGAAGGATACCTCTTAAATCTTCGTATTTTTATACTTTATTAAAATTGAGTTGGGCGTCGGTTTCCTCTAATTCGTTAAAGTAAGCAATTACAAGGTTGGATTTCTTATGAACGTGCGAAGAAAATAACTGAAGAGGTGTGAGGCAGCACCTTGTTAGTTCCTATTGCAATATCTGTCTATTACCGTAAAACTTCTACACACCGACATTCTAAGTTTAAAAATTACATCATTTATAATTTCAATTGAATTCAAAAAATTTCTTTCTGACATGTTAAACAACCATTGGATGTCCAAATATCAAACTCTCTTAAAATTATCCTTCTCCTTGTGTTTGCATTAGCTCTGATTACAGCAGTAGTCCTCAATTCATATTCAAATGCTCTTAAAATTTTTCTCTATCAGTGGTCAGAGATGCACGCCTGTGAAGGTTGCTTTGGTCATGGAATCAGTTGCTCAAACTCTTGTTAAGAAAATCAATGATAAAGTTGCAAAGTTAACTGTTGGGCCTCCCGAGGATGACTGCGATATCACACCGGTAGTAACAGAATCCTCTGCTAACTTTATAGAAGGGTTGGTAATGGATGCTAAGAAGAAAGGAGCAACATTCTATAAAATAAGATGCTCTTATGAATAACGGTCTAAGTGGGGCTATCTATTTAACTTTGTTTTCATTGAATTAGAGATGACTTGAGAGTGTCACATCATAATCTACACGTCATTCTCAGTTAAACTGCAACTAATCTACTTCAGGGCAGTTTTTTTTACTTCATTTATCACTTCAATTCTATGTGTAATGCAGGGATGTGTCTTCACAAGAGACATAAACAAAGCAATACTGATAAGCGATGCCATGGAGACAGGAAGTGTTCAAATTAATTCAGCACCAGCTCGTGGACCTGATCACTTTCCTTTTCAGGTGCAATCGTTGTTATATCTGTGAAGGAAAAACCTATTATGTTCCTCAATAGAGGAGTACATAATCATGGCAATTTTCAGAGTGATGTTAGTCTTGCTCTTCCTCCCCGTAAAGGCCACAAGCGCTCACGTAGTGATTCCTCTCTGGGAATATCTCATCCATTCAATCTTCTCCTTCCTCTGGTCGGGGATAAAGCTCGACGACAGCGGGGAAGCCGATTCAGTTAGTTTTGAAGGCGACGACCAATTCTGTCCAGGGTGATGGTGGGTTTATGAACGGGAGGAGACAGGATGTTGTTGCGGCTGATGATTTGTTTAGTCAATACTTGAACTTGGACAACATTGATAACTTGAACTTTTCTAGGGATAAGGATTTGGATAGCAGGACCAGCAATTCTAAGATGGCCGAGGGTAGTGATAATGAAGTTGAGAGTCATGGGGATGGGAAATCAAGTAGTGATCATGGGGAGAGTTTGATATTTTTGTGGGAAAGGAGGGCAGGAGTCAAGAGGATTTCATATGGGGGCATTCTACCAGTTTTCCAGCACCACCACAGAGGTTTCTCCCTAAATAGATCCATAGGGGGATTTCATATTCGGGATGGAGTGCCTAAGTTTCCTCCTTTGAATAACCAAGTTGGTTAACTTTCCCCTAGCAACTCAATGGATAGCAAAATTTCTTTATGCTGTTTTGGAGTTTAGCAACAGTGAAGTCAGCACCAAGGAGATAAAGAAAATAATGGATAGTGATAAACTTGTTGAAATTGCGCTGTCTGATCCCAAACGCGCAAAAATGTAATATTTCTCCTCTTACGTCCTTCTTTCTTCCCCTTTTGGGGAAAGAAAAAAGATTTGAAATCTATAATAATTCATTATATCTTGTGTGTGCTTGTATAGGATTTTGGATAATCATCAACCCGCTGCTCGTTCAAAGGAGAGGAAGTCACAATCCATTACTGAACTGGAGCACAAAGTACAAACTCTTCAAATAGAGACAACTACGTTGTCTACTCAGGTTACCAAATTACAGGTGGGTATATTTTGTGACAAGCTTATATTACCTCGTCCAATGAATCTTGTTTATTATTACTCATTATTCTATTTTTCTGTACTTGTTTCCAGAGGGATAACTTTAAGCTTAGAAGTGAGAACAAAGAGTACAAACTAAGGCTTCAAGCCATGGAACAACAGTCTAATCTGAAAGATGGTTAGCATATACATTTTCCTCCAACTTTATGTATATGGTAGATCAGACATTGTTTAGCTTATTGTATCGTGTAAAGTGTTCATTTGAAGTAGACAATTTTGTGTGATTTTTCCACAGAAATATGATCGATCATGTGTAATGGGTGTATTCGTTAAAATACATAAATAACTAAATGGACTTATGTTTATTACTAATTAATAATAACGATATTCACAAATGGCATATATGAGGCATTTTCATACCTAATCATGTTTCTATAGGAATATTACTTCATAATCGTGTTTGACCAATTGTGCTCTTTACAAATCTTCCTGCTTGGCCTAAACATTTGCTTGTGATAGATAGAACCTTCAAAACTGCAAACTGAGACTGCTTGAAGCCTTGAACGTAATCTGCTTGGCCTAAAAATTTTCTTTTGATAGACATGTTTTATATAGATGTGTGTATGGTAAAAAACTAAATATGCATTTCTATTTATATAAAATGAAAGCCATAAAAGGGTAGGGATTACTTTGGGTTGACGTTAAGAAATTTTTATTTCCTTCAACCCTTTCTTTGGTGTCTCTTTCACAAATATATTTTTAAAGTGGTAATTGTTATTGGTAACCACTGTTTTATCAAAATTTGACACTCTCTCATCATTTGTGATTACTTTTGACTAAACTTCTATTATATCTTGTAATCATTAGCATGATCACTAAATATTTTTGTGTAAATATAGGCGCTTTGAACTTTTGTGAGTTGTATCTCTTGATGACATTGGCATTATGGCTTAGCAGGTTGAGTTGAACATGTAGTCGTAAGCATACGACTCCATTTTCCCTATCCCCCGTCTTTAAATCACTATACTCCCTTGATTTGTGTTGAACATGAATACCTTATCCTGACTTTTATATCTAAATATTTGGGGCACATACATGCATGTATAGAACACCAAGATCAGGAAGAAATGTACCATAGGCAGTATTGGTTTGCATTTGGAAAAATAAAAAGGACTGATGAAAGTAATGCACAGAATAGTTCATTTGATTAGAATTTCTGCATTTTCTATGTGGTCAGGTGTAGGGACTTTCATCCAAATCAATTTGTTTTTGTGTCGATGTGTGTTCTAACATTCATGTGCATTGTGATGACCAACATACTCGTATGCATGTATGTGCCGCAAATATTTAGATAGAAAAGTCGAGATAATATAATCATGTTTAACACAAATCAAGGGAGTATAGTGATTTAAAGAGGGGGAGGGGGGAAATTGAATCGTAAGCTTACGACTACATGTTCAACTCAACCTGCTAAACCATACTGCCAATATCGTCAAGAGATATAACTCACAAAA
This sequence comes from Acmispon strigosus, assembly GCA_030819835.1. Lineage (NCBI taxonomy): Eukaryota > Viridiplantae > Streptophyta > Magnoliopsida > Fabales > Fabaceae > Acmispon > Acmispon strigosus. The sequence continues at coordinate 38,265,982 of JAUAMA010000007.1, forward strand.
GTTCAAAGCATCTATATTTACACAATAGTATTTAGTGATCATGCTAATGATGACTAGATATAATAGTAGTTCAGTCAAAGGTAATGATAAATGATGAGAGAGCATCAAAGTTTGATAAATTTGGGGTTAACCAATAACAATTAGCACTTTAAAAATATATTTGTGAAAGACACAACAAAGAAAGGGTTGAAGGAAATAAAAATTTCTTAATGTCAACCCAAAGTAATCCCTACCCCTTTATGGCTGCCATTTGTAAAAATTGAAAAGTATATTTAGTTTTTTACCATACACACATATATATAAAACATGTCTATCACAAGAAAAAGTTTAGGCCAAGCTTATTACATTCAAGGCTTCAAGCAATTTCAGTTTGCAATTTTGAGAATCTATTTATCACAAGAAAATTTTAGGCCAAGCATGAAGACTAAAGAGAACAAATGGTCAAGTACAATTATGAAATAATATTCCAAAATAAACATGATTAGGTGCGAAAATCCCTCATAAATGTCATTTGTAAATGCCATTATTATTAATTAGTAATAACACATTACTGAAATTTGTTATTTGTCTATTTTAAAGAATACACCCATTGTACATGATCAATCATATTTCTATGGAAAAATCACACAAAAGTTTCTACTTCCGATGAACATTTTACATGATAGAATAAGTTAAACAATGTCTGAGCTACCATATACATAAAGTAGGAGGGAAATGTACATACAAATCATCTTTCAGCTGTGACTGTTGTTTCGTGGCTTGAAGCCTTAGTTTGTACTCTTTATTCTCGCTTCTAAGCTCAGAGTTATCCCTCTGGAAACAAGTTCAGAAAAACATAATAATGAGTAATAATAAACAAGATTCATTTGACGAGGTAATATAAGCTTGTCACAAAAGATACCCACTTTTAATTTGGTAACCTGAGTAGACAACATAGTTGTCTCTATCTGAAGAGTTTGTACTTTGTACTCCAGTTCAGTAATGTATCGCGACTTCCTCTCCTTTGAACGAGCAGTGGATTGACGATTATCCAAAATCCTATACAAGCACACACAAGATATAATGAATTATTATAGATTTCAAATATTTTATCTTTCCCCAAAAGGGGCAGAAAGAATGACATAAGAGGAGAAATATTACCTTTTTGCTTGTTTGGGACCAGACAGCGCAATTTCAACAAGTTTGTCATTTTCCATTATTTCCTTCATCTCCTCGGTGTTGAATTCACTGTTGTCAAACTCCAAACCAGCATAAGATGTTTTGCTATCCATTGAGTTGCTAGGAGAAAGTCGACCAACTTGGTTATTCAAAGGAAGAAACTTAGGCACTCCATCCCAAATATGAAATCCACCTATCGAACTATTTAGTGAGAAACCTCTGTGGTGGTGCTTGGAAACCGGTAGAATGTCTCCATATGAACTCCTCTTGACTCCTTCCCTCCTTTCCCACGAAAATATCAAACTCTCCCCATGATCACTACTAGATTTCCCATCCACATGACTCTCAACTTCATTATCACTACCCTCGACCATCTTAGAAGCGCTGGTCCTGCTACCCAAATCCTTATCCCCAGAAAAGTTCGAGTTATCAATGTTATCCAAGTTCAAGTATTGACTAAACAAATCATCAGCCACAACAACATCCTGGTTCCATTCATTCTTCTCCTTCCACTAGTCGGGGATAAAGCTCAACGAAGGCGGGGAAGCTCATTCAGTTAGCGTTGAAGGCGACGGCCAATTCTGTCTAGGGTGATGGCGAGTTTATAACGGGAGGAGACAGGATGTTGTTGCGGCTGATGATTTGTTTAGTCAATACTTGAACTTGGACAACATTGATAACTTGAACTTTTCTGGGGATAAGGATTTGGATAGCAGGACCAGCGATTCTAAGATGGCCGAGGGTAGTGATAATGAAGTTGAGAGTCATGTGGATGGGAAATCAAATAGTGATCATGGGGAAAGTTTGATATTTTTGTGGGAAAGGAGGGAAGGAGTCAAGAGGATTTCATATGGGGGCATTCTACCGATTTCCCAGAACCACCATAGAGGTTTCTCCCTAAATAGTTCCATAGGGGGATTTCATATTCGGGATGGAGTGCCTAAGTTTCTTCCTTTGAATAACCAAGTTGGTCAACTTTCCCCTAGCAACTCAATGGATAGCAAAACATCTTATGCTGTTTTGTAGTTCAGCGACAGTGAATTCAGCACCGTGGAGATAAAGAAAATAATGGAAAGTGATAAACTTGTTGAAATTGCGCTGTCTGATCTCAGACGCGCAAAAAGGTAATATTTCTCCTCTTACGTCCTTCTTTCTTCCCCTTTTGGGGAAAGAAAAAAGATTTGAAATCTATAATAATTTGTTATATCTTGTGTGTGCTTGTATAGGATTTTGGATAATCATCAATCCGCTACTCGTTCAAAGGAGAGGAAGTCACAATACATTTCTGAACTGGAGCACAAAGTACAAACTCTTCAGATAGAGACAACTACGTTGTCTACTCAGGTTACCAAATTACAGGTGGGTATCTTTTGTGACAAGCTTATATTACCTCGTCAAATGAATCTTGTTTATGATTACTCATTATTCTATTTTCTGAACTTGTTCCCAGAGGGATAACTCTAAGCTTAGAAGTGAGAACAAAGAGTACAAACTAAAGCTTCAAGCCATGGAACAACAGTCTCATCTTAAAGATGGTTAGCATATACATTTTCCTCCAACTTTATGTTTATGGTGGATCATGCATTGTTTTGCTTATTGTATTGTGTAAAGTGTTCATTTGAAGTAGACACGTTTGTGTGATTTTTCTACAGAAATATGATCGATTATGTGTAATGGGTGTATTCGTTAAAATACATAAATAACTAAATGGACTTATGTTTATTACTAATAAATTATAACGACATTCACAAATGGCATATGTGAAGCATTTTCATACCTAATCATGTTTCTTTAGGAATATTACTTCATAATCGTGTTTGGCCAATTGTGCTCTTTACAAATCTTCCTGCTTGGCCTAAACATTTGCTTCTGATAGATAGACCCTTCAAAACTGCAAACTGAGACTGCTTGAAGCCTTCAACGTAATCTGCTTGGCCTAAAAGTTTGTTTGTGATAGATATGTTTTATATAGATGTGTGCATGGTAAAAAACTAAATATGCTTTTCAATTTATACAAAATAGCAGCCATAAAGGGGTAGGGATTACTTTGGGCTGATGTTAAGAAATTTTTATTTCCTTCAACCCTTTCTTTGTTGTGTCTTTCACAAATATATATTTAAAGTGCTAAGTGTTATTGGTTAACCACTGTCTTATCAAACTTTAACACACTCTCGTCATTTGTGATTACTTTTGACTAAACTTCTATTATATCTTGTAATCATTAGCATGATCACTAAATATATTTGTGTAAATATAGACGTTTTGAACTTTTGTGAATTGTATCTCTTGATGACATTGGCATTATGGCTTAGCAGGTTGAGTTGAACATGTAGTCGTAAGCATACGACTCCATTTTCCCCCTCCCTCGTCTTTAAATCACTATACTCCCTTGATTTGTGTTGAACATGAATACCTTATCCTGACTTTTATATCTAAATATTTGCGGCACATACATGCATGTATAGAACACCAAGATCAGGAAGAAATGTACCATAGGAAGTATTGGTTTGCATTTTGTAAAATAAAAAAGGATTGATGAAAGTAATGCACCGAATAGATCATTTCTTTAGAATTTCTGCATTTTCTATGTGGTCAGGTGTAGGGATTTTCATCCAAATCCATTTGTATTTGTCTCGATGTGTGTTCTAACATTCGTGTGCATTATGATGACCAACATACTCTTATGCATGTATGTGCCGCAATATTAGATAGAAAAGTCGGGATAATGTAATCATATTCAACACAAATCAAGGGAGTATAGTGATTTAAAGAGGGGGAGGGGGAAATTGGGTCGTACGCTTACGACTACATGTTCAACTCAAACTGCTAAACCATACTGCCAATGTCGTCAAGAGATATAACTCACAAAAGTTCAAAGCATCTATATTTATACAACAGCATTTAGTGATCATGCTAATGATTACTAGATATAATAGAAGTTAAGTCAAAAGTAATGATAAATGATGAGAGAGCATCAAAGTTTGATAAATTTGTTAACCAATAACAATTAGCACTTTAAAAATATATTTGTGAAAGACACAACAAAGAAAGGGTTGAAGGAAATAAAAATTTCTTAACGTCAACCCAAAGTAATCCCTACCCCTTTATGGCTGCCATTTTGTAAAAATTGAAAATCATATTTAGTTTTTTTACCATACACACATCTATATAAAACATGTCTATCCCAAGAAAATGTTTAGGCCAAGCTTATTACATTCAAGGCTTCAAGAAATTTTAGTTTGCAATTTTGAAGGTCTCTATTCATCACAAGAAAATGTTTAGGCCAAGCAGGAAAATTAAAGAGAACAAATGATCAAATACAATTTTGAAATAATATTCCTAAAGAAACATGATTAGGTGCGAAACTCCCTCATAAATGGCATTTGTGAATGTCATTATTATTAATTAGTAATAACACATTAGTGAATTTATTTATTTGTCTATTTTAAAGAATTCACCCATTATACATGATCGATCATATTTCTATGGAAAAATCACTCAAAAGTGTCTACTTCAGATGAAAAATTTACTCGATAGAATAAGTTAAACAATGTCTAAGCTACCATATACATAAAGTAGGAGGAAAATGTACATACAAACCATCTTTCAGCTGAGACTGTTGTTTTGTGGCTTGAAGCCTTAGTTTGTACTCTTTATTCTCGCTTCTAAGCTCAGAGTTATCCCTCTGGAAACAAGTTCAGAAAAACAGAATAATGAGTAATAATAAACAAGATTCATTTGACGAGGTAATATAAGCTTGTAACAAAAGATACCCACTTGTAATTTGGTAACCTGAGTAGACAACATAGTTGTCTCTATCTGAAGAGTTTGTACTTTGTACTCCAGTTCAGTAATGTATTACGACTTCCTCTCCTTTGAACGAGCGGCGGGTTGATGATTATCCAAAATCCTATACAAGCACACACAAGATATAATGAATTATTATAGATTTCAAATCTTTTTTTGTTTCCCTAAAAGGGGAAGAAAGAAGGACGTAAGAGGAGAAATATTACCTTTTTGCGCGTTTGGGATCAGACAACGCAATTTCCACAAGTTTATCACTTTCCATTATTTTCTTCATCTCCTCGGTGCTGAATAAACTGCTGTAAAACTCCAAAACAGCATAAGATGTTTTGCTATCCATTGAGTTGCTAGGAGAAAGTCGACCAACTTGGTTATTCAAAGGAAGAAACTTAGGCACTCCATCCCAAATATGAAATACCCCTATGGAACTATTTAGTGAGAAACCTCTGTGGTGGTGCTGGGAAACTGGTAGAATGTCCCCATATGAACTCCTCTTGACTCCTTCCATCCTTTCCCAGAAAAATATCAAACTCTCCCCATGATCACTACTTTATTTCCCATTCACACGACTCTCAACTTCATTATCACTACCCTCAACCATCTTAGAACTGCTGGTCCTGCTATCCAAATCCTTATCCCCAGAAAAGTTCAACTTATCAATGTTATCCAAGTTCAAGTATTGACTAAAAAAATCATCATCCACGGCAACATCCTAATTCCATTCAATCTTCTCCTTCCTCTGGTCGGGGATAAAGCTCGATGACGGCGGGGAACCCGATTCAGTTAGCGTTGAGTTGAAGGCGACGGCCAATTCTGCCCAGGGTGATGGTGGGTTTATGAACGGGAGGAGACAGGATGTTGTTGCGGCTGATGATTTGTTTAGTTAACACTTGAACTTAGACAACATTGATAACCTGAACTTTTATGGGGATAAGGATTTGGATAGCAGGACCAGCGGTTCTAAGATTGTCGAGGGTAGTGATAATGAAGTTGGGAGTCATAGGGATGGGAAATCAAGTAGTGATCATGGGGAAAGTTTGATATTTTTGTGGGAAAGGAGGGAAGGAGTCAAGAGGATTTCATATGGGACATTCTACCGATTTCCCCACACCACCACAGAGGTTTCTCCCTAAATAGTTCCATAGGGGGATTTCATATTCGGGATGGAGTGCCTAAGTGTCCTCCTTTGAATAACCAAGTTGGTCAACTTTACCCTAGCAACTCAATGGATAGCAAAACATCTTATGCTGTTTTGGAGTTTTACAACAGTTTATTCAGAACCGAGGAGATGAAGAAAATAATGGAAAGTGATAAACTTGTTGAAATTGCGCTGTCTGATCCCAAATGCACAAAAAGGTAATATTTCTCCTCTTACGTCCTTCTTTCTTCCCCTTTTGGGGAAACAAAAAAAGATTTGAAATCTATAATAATTCATTATATCTTGTGTGTGCTTGTATAGGATTTTGGATAATCATCAACCCGCCGCTCGTTCAAAGGAGAGGAAGTCACAATACATTACTGAACTGGAGCACAAAGTACAAACTCTTCAGATAGAGACAACTACGTTGTGTACTCAGGTTACCAAATTACAGGTGGGTATCTTTTGTGACAAGCTTATATTACTTCGTCCAATGAATCTTGTTAATTATTACTCATTATTCTATTTTTCTAAACTTGTTTCCAGAGGGATAACTCTAATCTTAGAAGTGAGAACAAAGAGTACAAACTAAGGCTTCAAGCCATGGAACAACAGTCTAATCTGAAAGATGGTTACCATATACATTTTCCTCCAACTTTATGTATATGGTAGATCAGACATTGTTTAGCTTATTGTATCGTGTAAAGTGTTCATTTGAAGTAGACACTTTTGTGTGATTTTTCCACAGAAATATGATCGATCATGTGTAATGGGTGTATTCGTTAAAATTCATAAATAACTAAATGGACTTATGTTTATTACTAATTAATAATAACGACATTCACGAATGGCATATATGAGGCATTTTCATACCTAATCATGTTTCGATATGAATATTACTTCATAATCGTGTTTGACCAATTGTGCTCTTTACAAATCTTGCTTCTTGGCCTAAACATTTGCTTGTGATAGATAGACCCTTCAAAACTGCAAATTGAGACTGCTTGAAGCCTTGAACGTAATCTGCTTGGCCTAAAAATTTGCTTGTGATAGACATGTTTTATATAGATGTGTGTGAGGTAAAAAGCTAAATATGCTTCTCAATTTATAGAAAATGGCAGCCATAAAGGGGTAGGGATTACTTTGGGTTGAAGTTAAGAAATTTCAAAGGTTCCAATTACAGCATCAACAACAGCCCAACCAGCAACATAGACATTTTGTGATGCAAAATCTCCATACTCAAGACGAGAGGGAGTCTCTTTCAGAGCAGATTCAAGGAAATAAACCTCACCCCAAGCCTTGAATTGTAATATAAGAAACTAGAAACATGCATATAGCGGTTTTTTTTTTTTGGATTCATCGTATCTAAACGCTAAACTAGCATATTTTTCTTATAGTTTCATACATAAGTTTTTTATCTTTATCTTTACTGTTTTTCCCGCGTATAAACTTGGATTATTCTAGTGGACCTCATCATTATATTTTGAAATACACTTTCCTATATCAATTGAATGAGTCAATTTGTGGTATTATCAAATTAATAACATGTTAGTCTAGTTTCTATCATCTGAGTAGCTATGACGTGATTTCAAGGGACTACATCAGGAGTGTGTCGTAAATATTTATTTCAAAATAAATATTTTTAAGAGTCATTTGATTAAATCTAAGAGGTCAATCAAGTAACACTTATATCAAACAAACATGAAAAAACATCAAACACACATGAAAAGACATACCACATGTTAGGAAAAAAAGAGCGATAGTAGGAGACTGGGGGTACGAACCTCGTCCATGGAAATGTATCACATTTCGTGGTCAGCCGTTTACATCTTTGTACAAGTGCTAACAGCGAAAGGATTAGTCACTGCTGCCGCCGATAGATGCCTTGGTCTCACAAAAAAAAGAGCAGTACTACAATGATTAAGAATATAAAACTAGAATACAACATGTTTCTTCACAATCGAAAATTAACATAATAAAAATAAAATAAAAAATACCACCTTAAAACAAAATAATCACAAATCCGTTGCCTTTTCTTCACCCCCCTCTAATTGGGGCTTTATCTGCTCTATCGAAGTTGCTGCAATGGATGTCAATCTTAAGCAAACGAATCAGGCACACTAAATAAGATTTGTAGAGGTTATTTAAAGTAAACCAAAAGGCTCCAGTGAGGAAGACGGTGAAGATATGAAAGATGAAAGAAAAAAATCTTACGTACAAGATTAGAAGAACCTCACTAAGACGGGAAAGCCTCATCTTAAATGGGTAGAAGACCTCTTGTTGATGGAGAGGGAATCCTCCGCACAACAGCGAGGAGAAGGTTATGCGGCGCTCGCTCTCTCTTCCTCAGCTAGGGTTTGCTCTACTACTATCGAGTCCAACTGAGTATTTATTGAAGATTATATAACTATTATGGTAAGAGTATTTGAGATAATTGACCATATTAATTGACATAATTGGGCCTTGTTCATCAAAATAAACTACAGGAAGATGTTATTGAGTGATTTTAGGTTTTAGTTTTTAAATATAAATTGGGTTAATGGTATGGTAGGTCCCTGTGTTTGTACCCAAGTTTGCGATAGGTCCCTCGCCGGAATTTTTTTTGATATAAGTCCCTTAGTTTGCACCAAGTTTGGGTTTAGTCCCCGCCGGAGACCGGAGTTCCGGCAAGTGCTTACGTGGACTGCTGACTGTATTAATAGTGCTGAAGTGGATTTTTTTAATTATATTTGAAATTCCAAATAATTAAATTCATTTTAAATTTAAAACCCCTAAACTATTCTAATTCTTAAATTAATCTTCTTCTTCTTCTTCTTCTTCTTCTTCTTCTTCTTCTTCTTCTTCTTCTTCTTCTTCTTCTTCTTCTTCTTCTTCTTCTTCTTCTTCTTCTTCTTCTTCTTCTTCTTCTTCTTCTTCTTCTTCTTCTTCTTCTTCTTCTTCTTCTTCTTCTTCTTCTTCTTCTTCTTCTTCTTCTTCTTCTTCTTCTTCTTCTTCTTCTTCTTCTTCTTCTTCTTCTTCTTCTTCTTCTTCTTCTTCTTCTTCTTCTTCTTCTTCTTCTTCTTCTTCTTCTTCTTCTTCTTCTTCTTCTTCTTCTTAAGAAAAACACAGAAATTAGAGGAGTACAAGAAGAGGAAGAAAAACAAAAACCCAGAAATTAGAGGAATAGAAGAAGAGGAAGAAAACAAAAACCCAGAAATTAGAGGAATAGAAGAAGAGAAAGAAAAACAGAAACCCAGAAATTACAGGAATAGAAGAAGAAGAAGAAGAAGGGTTTTTTTTGTGTTTCAGAATTAGGGGTTAATTTAAGATTTAAAATAGTTTAGGGGTTTTAAATTTAAAATGAATTTAATTATTTGGAATTTCAAAAATAATTAAAATAATCCACGTCAGCGCTATTAATACAGTCAACAGTCCACGTAAGCACTTGCCGGAGCTCCGGTCTCCGGCGGGGACTAAACCCAAACTTGGTGCAAACTAAGAGACTTATATCAAAAAAATTTCCGGCGAGGGACCTATCGCAAACTTGGGTACAAACACAGGGACCTACCATACCATTAACCCTTGTTATTAATGTGAATGTCAAGTGAATTTTACTTTACTTTATTATTATTATTATTATTCTAATATTTTTTTATAAAGTTATGATTAATAGTTCTTTTAAAAAACGCAACTTTAATGAAATTGAAAAAAAAAAATGAGAACAAACCTTCTCATATAGATAAAAATTACATAGGATTATACAAGCAATACTGGCTCAATTCTCTCTCACCCCAACTTTGCTAAATGATCTGTCACAAGATTAGCCTCTCTCAAAATATGTCTCACTCGTAGACAACATACATAAGGAATAATTAGCGGTGGCAATATGGGCTAGGCCCGCTGGGCCGACCCGTTTGGCCCGCTATTTTTAGCGGGTTGAGTTGGGATTTTCAGCTCAAATACTCACTTTCAACCTACTTTAAAAACCCATTTTTTTGTGGGCTTTGGCGGTTCGGGCGGGCCAGCCCGCCAGACCAGTTTTTTTTATTTAACTGAAGAGAAAAAAAATCAAAATTGAAAAAAAATCAGTACACTACTACAGACTTCAGTGTGAGGGTTTCCAAAGTGAGGATTTGAGTTTCTACAGACTTCAGTCCGCCGCTTCGCGCTCTCCTCTATCCTCCACCGACCATCGCGCTCTCCTCTCCTCCACCGTGACGCTCTCCTATCCTCTGCGGTGCTCTCGTCTCCTCCACCTCGGCACTCTCGTCTCCTCAATCGCGACGCTCTTGTCTCGTCCACCGCGGCGCTCTCCTCTCCTTCGCGGCGCTCTCCTCTCCTACCCCGCGCTCTCCTCTTCTCCACCGCGCTCTCCTCTCCGCCACTGCGCTCTCCTCTTCTCCATCGCTCTCTCATCTCCGCCAATGAATTTCACGAACGCTGCGCTCTCCTCTCTGTCGCGAATTGGTAAGTTTTCGTTGAATCACTCCTCTCTTTGGATCTGTAATTCGATTTTGTCCTTGCTTCCTAGTTTGAAGTGCTTCATGCCGGAATTTGCGTATATATCACGGTGATACATAGTTTTTTTTCTCTGTGTATTAAGATTGCTAAATGTGTTTTTTCCCCACTAAAGTTTATTCTAGCTTCTCTGAATGATTGCTAAATATTTCCTCATTTTCATATGATTTCTATTTGTTTTGAATTATTGCTCTTCCTCAATTCTGATATCTTATCAGCCCATGAAAAAGGAGATGAATGCCTCTTTTTTACCATGAAAAAGGGATAATATTCCTTTAGGGAAGCAGGGAAGATCCAAGTATGGGAAAACTATTACTCAGCAAGGCTGAATGTTCTTGGTAGGAACACCACCAGCTCTACTGCATAATTAGATTTTATATGAAAATTGGTTCAAATGTACTACATTTTATATGAAAATTGGTTCATGATTCTAGTTTAGTGGTTCATGTTGGCACTTAACGCTTGCTTTGCTATCTTTTGTGAGAATGTAGAACTTTATTGGTTTGTCATTTGTGTTTGCTTTTGTTGTGTTAAGAGACAATTATGAGTTGTGGCTTCTGTCTTGTGTTATTTGTGTATTTTTGCAACTTGCGAGAATGTAGAACTTTGTTGGTTTGTGCTTTCTTCTCATAATTACTTTTTTTCCCACTACATTAAATTTTGGCGGGCTAGCCCGCTAACCCGCCAGCCCACCAAAATGTGGGTTGGGTTGAGACTTTCAACCCATATACCAAATGTGGGCCAACCCAACCCGCTCCGCATCTTGGCGGGCTTTTGACGGGTCGGGCCTAGCCCGCCCCGCCAGCTCATATTGCCACCCCTAGGCCTAATTGCATAAAAAATTCAATAAGGTTAAACTCGTTCATCAACTTCCATGGGCTTTAGTCCTTCCTCATAAGCCAACCCACAGCTAGGGACGAATCACTTTCAGCACATTTGGTAAATTGAAATGTTGACAAAAAAACAAAAAGTTAAAATTTAAATAATAATTACTTTTTTAAATTTGAGAAACTGAATTTTTTTTACATTTAGTAATTAATATAATAATTAATACAAAAGGCTATTAGTAACAAATTAATTTTTTTAATGTATTGTTCAAGTCAATTTTACTCATATAGTGATAATATTAAAATTTATTAATCACAACATGAGGAAAAATCTACTACTGTATCTACTAATTGTGAGTCCTCAATCTCAAACCTCAACAACTCTTAAAAAAAAGACTCTCTTATATGTCGACACGTGTCACTTTATCAACCCAACAATTTCTCCCTCTATCAAATCAAATTTCCGAATTTAAATCATGATTTGCGATAATTAAGGAATTCAAATAATTATTTATTACAAATTTAAATCATGTAATTTATCTACTACTGTATCTACTAATTGTGAGTCCTCAATCTCAAACCTCAGCAACTCTTAGAAAAATACTCTCTTATATGTCGACACGTGTCACTTTATTAACCCAACAATTTCTCCCTCTATCAAGATCTTCATTGTGTTAAGACTATTGCTACATAAGTATTTGTTGGATGTTTTTCTATTTCTGCTATCAAAACTTAATTACGTTGTTTGATTTTGGTATGACATAAACTTTAGATGAACAATTTTAATATTAGTCATTGTGTCTACTTTGGTTTTATCAATTGAGGACTTCAATATATCATGTGATTTTACGCGTGTTTAAAAATGTTGACATATGTCATATATTTATTAGCTTTACAAGATCAACTAAAAAAATATTGCAAATTAAATATTAAAAACACCCGTGCATTGCACGGGTTACTTACTAGTTAAAGTAATAATAAAAAGTAAAATCAACTTGAACTTTACATTAATTACAATATTAATTAGTTATCAATAATATTTCATCTGAAGTAATTATTGTAAGACTTTTCAATCAAGACTAATATTATATTAAAATGAAGATTAATATTATTTTTATTTTAATTATTAATTACTAGCTGAGGAATTGATTTCTTATAAGAAAAACTAGTTACTATTTTTATATATAACAAATATATTCTACAATAACAATAGATATATAAAAAATATATTAAGTATTAAAGTAAAGTACATCTATATTTATATCTATATATAAGTAATTTGACTTGATTTTTGCATTAATGACAAAATTAATTCAGTACAAAAAAAAAAGACAAGATTAATTAGTTTTCCATTGCATTTTCATTATTATTTATATATTAATTGTAAAACTTCTTATACATATAACTAAAATGTTAATTATTTAATTTTTTTTGATAGGCAAGTATTTAAAATATTAATTATAATCTAAAGTTGAGAATTAAAAATATAAAAAGTATATTTTTTATATAAAATAAATATATTAAATATTAAAAATGAACCAGTAACAAAATCAGACAAATCTCCATGTGTTAATTATTTTGTTCTAGTATATGAGCTGTTGTTACTATTTCATGTTTATAATAATAAATTGGGATTGGAGTGTGATTGAGCTAGGTGGTGGCCGATATTGCTTTTCCCGCCCAAAACTTTTTCTCGCCCGCCATTTAATTCGCGTTGAATTTTCACCCGTGCACTGCATCTTCCCTTTTTACTTATATGTCTTCTTTTCTTTTATCTTTCTAAGTATTTACACCTAAAAAATACTTCATCCGTTTCTTAATAACTGTCACTTAAAGGTTTTGCACGCATATTAAGGAATTGTATTAATATTCTTGTTTCTATCAAAATTACTACCTAACTTCCTAACATACCCTTTATCTTTCTTCTTAATTTAGACTATTTGATTTCCTATCATCATTAATTAAAGGGTAGAATTGGTAAAACATAATTAATACTCTCTTGAACTTTATGTGAAAATTATTATATTTTATTAATAAAAATTATGGGTGTATTAAATTGTTCTTGTAATTCAGACTTGAGTGTAGTGAATGTTAAATATCTCTCAAGAGTGCCACGTTTTACCACGGTGACAAGCATCGCTTGGGTTATATTTTATTAATTTAATCAAAGTGAGCTATCCAAATATTTTAAATTGAGTTATATAATCTTATTTAAGGAATAATACTATTTATTATTATCAAACTACGTACTTGAATATTCAAAAACTGACCAACATAAATGTGACATGTCCCAACTCACGAAATAACAATCACTTAAAATCTTAGTTGATTTGTACCAACTTTTATCGAGAGATGGAAGCCACGTGTGTGTCAGCACGAACATAAGGATAGTGCAATCACGTTGAGAGAGTGAAAAGAAGGATACACCCAATTTCTTTTTCTTCACTCTTCTGTAGATGGCTGCTGAAAAAGGTGCCAGATTCTCCTCCATCAGCATACCTCTTCTGAGTGATGAAAAAGTTCAACAAGTGAATGATTCAAATGGGAATTTGGTGGCCAAAACTGGTGGCAATGCTTCCTTTTTCAAGACTTGCTTCCATCTCTTTAATGCTATCTCAGGTTCGATATTTTCCTGCCCTCTCTTTCTTATTAGTATCTTTCAACAAAGTCACTACTCTTACATCCTTTGTCCCTTTTTTCTGGTACTTTTTAAGGTATCTGTTAAACTTTATTTCCTGTTTGCCTTCAATGACTACTAGTGCTGATTGAACATCTGGTTGCTAAGTTAAAAATGGTACTAATTAACAGAAGGTGGTCTCAATGTGATTTGCATTGCATTCATTGAATTCCAGGTGTACCTTAATCTTTTTATAAATTTGGGTGACTTTGATAGAACCCGGGGCGGAGGCTATCAACGAACAGGGTTAGGGATTAGAGAAAAGTGTTAGAGACTAATCAATTTAGTAGAGTAATGCTCAATTTTCTACTTTTTTTTTTCATTTTTCTCATATTATTCAATAGAAAGGAAATATAAATTTATAGAAAATAAGAAAGTAACAAATCCCAGGAAAGTGATAACAAAAGATAACAAGAAATTGAAAATGTCTACAAGATAACAAGAAATTGAAAATGCATAAAAAAGGGAAATTAATATAAATAAAAACTGAATTTAGGGAAATAAAAACTAATCAATTAACTAAATAAACCAAATAGAATTATATCTAAATTAATTGAAATTAATCAGATATAATCATTTAGATATTTGAGTTTATTGATATTTCTTTTGGGTCTATTAGAGTTCTCCGTTCCACTTAATAGGTTGTGTGTTTGATTCACACTGCGGATGTGAGATCATTGATGGTGGACAATCTGTAAGTGCCTTTTTAAATATAAGCTCAGAGGCATGCCCTGATCCGTGGTAGTGACTAGAACCGAATTCACCCAAACTTTATTCATAAAAGAAAATACAAACAACCTATATTTTAATGTAAATACTGCAATGTCATTATTGCACTCACTTCGATTTATTATTTTAACATTGAATATCTTTCTATATTATTTTAAATAATGTATGAAAGAGAAAATGTTAGTACATTTTATGAAATATATAAGAAGTGCAATAATGATAAATCACACAGGAAATTCGTGCAATTTGCCATATTAGTTAAATATATAGCTTCTAATTTTTTTAGTGGTTATCAAGGGATTTAAGTACTATTAAACAAATACCTCCTTAAAAACAATAACCATTACACCAAATTTTTGCTGGTAATTATCTAGGCTTGGTTACTTAATTTATTTGGTGGATAAAAGTTTATTTATGGACAATTTTTATAAATATGATTGAATTCGAGTTCAATTATGTTCAAAAAGATGTGTGAAAATTAAATAATAGAGTTAAATAATTCTTCTGCAAACTATTTGTATATATTATTACTACATTATAGTCGTCCATATGTGCTTTTGATTTGTCTTCACTCTATTTGTAGAAGGGATTTTGTCTTTACTCATTTGAATCTACTCGTGTATAATATTCCATTATATCCAAATAATGACTGATATATTGTCGTTAAATGTTCACATGACTTTAGAGATAACTATATTACTCATATGTGCCATTATCATATAAAACAAGTAAATATAGTTATCTGTAAAGTCTGCAAAAATTAGTAGCACGGGACAAATTAACAAAGAAAATTCACATATAATAGAATATACAGTGATAATCACCAAGATAATTGAAGAATCCTGATATATCTCATGCATTGCATACTATCCAAATGTTCACAATTAATTTATTTAACTATGAAAGTGACTCTGAATTAAAGAAAACACAACTCATTAACTATTACTTTTTCTAAATTCAATTAATTAATTATCTTGTCAACCCTTTAGCTTTCTTGCTGAATCTCAAGTACATAAGGTTTAATTAATTTTTAGAGGATAGTAAAAGACAGGGAAGAGGCTTTCACATGTTCACTTTCTCAACTGGTACAAAATTAAAGCATGGGAAGTAAATTTTTTTTGTTAGCATAAAGCAAGCACTTTATACATATTTTTGGTTTTTTATTTGAGATTAATCACTGTTGTCACTTAAAAATTCATAACGGTTAGTGAGGAGTTGAAGGGTCATCCAAGTTGATTGGATAGTATGGTCGAACAGAATCGCAACCGATTTGAGTGGATCTAGCCGATTAGTAGCACAAGTGATCGGCCAATATGAATCGAGTCTACAAGGACAAAATTAAGGGAAGATGCAGAAACTTAGGCTTCAAGTAGGATGAGTCACCAAGATTCTATAAGTTTTTCACGTGGAAAAGTAGTTAGTGGGCTCGACCCACGAAAATATGAGAAAGTGGTTGCAAGCTAGCCGATGCAATGAGGAACGGCTGAAACAAAGACTCTGGGCTGACTGGGAGAGAGGGAGCGAAGATACACCACGATTTTGTAAGCACTTGTAATGATCAGAGAACGTGGGGTGTCGCATGTTCCTTCCAACTGCCAAGTAGTTAGTAGATTTGCCTCTACAAATAGAGGAATTCTCATTTGTACAAACACACACAATCAACCAATCAAAATCTACAAATTTCCTGAATTTTATCTTTATTTTACTTTTCAACACTTTACTTTTCAATCATTTAAATTCTTTATCGCTATCTGCAATTTATCTTTCAGCCGATTTACAGCTTTCAGCCTTTATTTTCTTTACCGTTTTTCAGCCATTTACTTTCCTTAGGAGTAGACCTTAGTTCATAGCCAAAGTCCTATTTCGACATCCTTCAATAGCGAGACACTAAGAGCTTTTTGGAGTATCTTAGGAATCCTTATTGAGGAGCAGGGTCCCTTCCTCGAGCAATCGCTCATAGTTGGTTTTCCAACCGACCACACGGCTTCCAGATCGACAGAATCCATTTCCTAATCGACCAAATCAGAGCCAGGGGACAAATCAGAGCCATCGACGCCAGCAGTCGAACTCTCCCCAGTTGCCTTCTTTTTCTTGGTCTGCTAACAGTCAAAGTAAGAATTAATAAGAAGCAGACAGGAATCGAAGAAAGAAGTAGGTAACCGAATTGGCTTTCCTTCGACGATTGAGGTTTATCCATGGCAGGACGTTTCTTAGAGGACTCATGGAAAGACTTCATGGAGGCCAGAATAGTTGTCAGACGAGCTGATCTTCCATGGGACTGGTTGTAGGTTTTTCGTAACTCCCCAGCCGAAACCCCCTCAGGAGTTTTTGCTAGAGCGTCAACATCGATGATGGGAGAATCGACAGGCTCTGTGACAGGAGATAGTCATAAGGCAAGGAGAAAGCATGCCCGAGGGGAAGATGAAACCATTGACTGATGTCGACCAATAGCTGAGGAAACCATAAATCAATTGGGGGCAGTGGGAGATGTTGATGCTCGAGATTTTGATGGCATCATAGATTCCCTATTCTTTCCAAAGCTTTCCATAGGCTCCCTCGACCCTGGTCAATCAAGGGGTGTAATCGGATGTTGTCGTTGGCCGACCCCTAAAGGTTTTAGGGCAACCGTCAAGGCTAAACTAGTCACAAGTGATGGGGGGTTTGAAGCTGTCAGGAGATAGGAAACCAGTTAGTGTGAGGGATATGGCCTCTAGATCCACGTTGCGAGGGACAAGAATGCATCGCCACGAGTTTGGGGGAAATCAGGAGCAAATGACTTATAATGGGGGTCGCTCTACCGGGAACGACAGGTTGATGAAGAGGGGAACTCATGTTAGAGGAGGTGTCTGGGTGTGAGTCAGAAGATGATTGCTCGTCGCCATAGGAATGTTTGAGATTCTGGGAATCACTTGAGGACAACATGGAGTCAGAGACAATGAGCTAGGTTCAGGAGGGTGAAATCGATTTCACGGAAAAAGGTAAAAGGAGAAAGTTCGCGAGAAATGATGATTTTCAGTTTTTAATAGGTTTCGCCTCATAAGCCGGGTCACTCATCATTGCATTCTAATTCATCTCTAACGGATAAATCGAGAATACAGGGGGGCAATGTGTTGGCACCTAAAAATCCGTAACGGCTAGTGAGGAGCCGAAGGGCCACCTGAGTCGCTTGGATAGCTTGGTCGAACAGAATAACAGCTGATTCATGTGGGTCTAGCCGATTGGTAGCACAAGTGATCGGCCAAAGTGAATCGAGTGTACAAGGACAAGATTCAGGGAAGATGCAGAAACTTAAGCTTCAAGTAGGATGAGTCACCAGGTTTCTAGAAGCTTTCCACGTGCAAAAGTAGTTAATGGGCTCGCTCCATGAAAATTGGAGAAAGTGGTTGCGAGCTAGCCAATGCAATGGGTAACAGCTGAAACAAAGCATCTAGGCTGACTAAGAGAGAGGGAACGACGATACCCCACGATTTTGTAAACACTTGTAATGATCGGAGAACGTGGGGTGTCGCATGTTCCTTTCAACTGTCAAGTTGTTAGTCGATTTGCCTCTATAAATAGAGGAAGGGTCACTTGTACTAACACACACAATCAATCAATCAAAATCTACAAATTTCCCGCACTTTATCTTTATTTTACTTTTCAATACTTTACTTTTCAATCATTTAAATTCTTTATCGCTATCTGCAATTTATCTTTCAGCCGATTTACAGCTTTCAGCCTTTATTTTCTGTACCGCTTTTCAGCCCTTTACTTTCCTTAGGAGTAGACCTTAGTTCATAGCCAAAATCCTATTTCGACATCCTTCAATAGCGAGACACTAAGAGCTTTTTGGAGTATCTTAGGAATTCATATTGAGGAGCAGAGTCCCTTCCTCGAGCAATCGCTTGATTAGGGAATCATAGTTGGTTTTCCAACCGACCACACGGCTTCCAGATCGACAGAATCCATTTCCTAATCGACCAAATCTATTTGTGAACCAACAATTACTATGCACTGACAGTGTAAAGAAGT
Source organism: Acmispon strigosus (assembly GCA_030819835.1). NCBI lineage: Eukaryota > Viridiplantae > Streptophyta > Magnoliopsida > Fabales > Fabaceae > Acmispon > Acmispon strigosus. The sequence goes on from JAUAMA010000007.1 coordinate 38,284,823, forward strand.
TTTACGCAGTCATCCAATTAGAATCCATCAATTTGTCATCTCACAATTAAATTTGAATATAAAAATATTTAAAATAAAAAATGAAGAAATGTGATTGAATGTACGTGTAAAATTTTTACACAGTCTGTGCATAGAAATTAATCTCCCATCTTTTTATTTTCAATATTTTGTATTAAGGAAAATTTAACCGATGGCAATTCTAAAAGCTGGTTCATGCATAGGAACCATGTCTTCATTTGTTATTAAAGTTAAAATTTAGTATATGTTATTTGCAATAGTGTCCTTATATGTAAAAATGAATCAGCAATTTGTGGAATAGATTTTTCTTAATTCACTATATGTAGTTGAGTTATCAAAAGTATTGTTCCTATAATTTATGCTGCTCTGGTTTCAGGAGTTGGTATTGTATCCATACCTTACGCACTGGCATCTGGGGGATGGTTAAGTTTGTTGCTGCTACTATTAATCGCCATTGCATGCTGCTACACTGGCACATTGGTCAAAAGATGCATGGACATGGATCCTGATATCAAGACATTTTCTGACATAGGTCAACATGCATTTGGAGACATGGGGAGGCTAATGGTATCAATCACCATGAATTCTGAGCTCTACCTAGCTGTAACAGGTTTTCTGATTTTAGAGGGTGACAATCTAAACAAACTAGTACCAAACATGCAACTTGACCTTGCAGGGTTAACAATTGGTGGCACAGCAATTTTCACCATAATTGCTGCCCTTGTTATTTTGCCTACTGTTTTGTTAGAGGACATGAGTTTGCTATCATATGTGTCTGCTAGTGGGGCTTTGGCTTCTATCATCTTCCTATTGTCTCTGTTATTGAATGGAGCAATTGATGGAACAGGGTTTCATGGAAAGGGAACACTTGTCAGATGGAATGGAATACCTTCTGCTGTCAGTCTTTATGCCTTTTGTTATAGTGCTCATCCCATCCTTCCCACCCTCTACAATTCTATGAGTAACAAAAGTCATTTCTCTAGTGTAAGTACAGAGCAATTTTTAGAATTTTACATGATTTATTGAAACATGATTCACATAGTTGATCTATGTCATGAAGATTACCATGTTTTATATTGACTGTCAACTGCTCAACACAACCCTCTTTTTGTTGGGGGTTATATAATGTAGATATGCAATGCTGTTTCAAAGATTTGAATTTGAATGGTCTATAATTGTAGGACATTATGACATCTTTGATGCATGTAACCAATAAAAACTAGAATTTGGTTAGACTTAACTCAATCCAAAAAGTTAGCTCTGGGGCGAGAATTACTTTACTCTATATAAATACTAATTTAACAAAATCTATAGTCAGTGTGCGACTTCTCAACACCCCTTCACGCCTAGGATTGGACATCCAAAGCGTGAAATTTGCAGTAATGAACATTTGTCAGAGATTCATATATGATTTGACTTGTCAACACTAAATGATGGTTTAAATTCCTCTGTTTTGGCAGGTCCTGTTCATATGCTTCTTAGCATGCACTCTTAATTATGCAGCAGCAGCAATTTTGGGCTACTTAATGTTTGGAGAAGAGGTTGAATCTCAGGTGACTCTGAACCTCCAAATAGGCAAGCTGAGTTCACGAGTGGCAATATACACTACCTTGGTCAATCCCATAACCAAATATGCGTTGATGCTTACTCCAATCATAAATGCTATAAAAAACAAAGTTTCATGCCAACACAACAGAAGGCTCACACATGTTCTTGTCAGCACCTCTTTGCTTTTCATTTCTCTTATTGTAGCTGTGGCTATTCCCTTATTTGGATACCTCATGTCACTTGTTGGAGCATTACTAAGTGTTACTGCTTCAATTTTAGTACCATCAATTTGCTTCTTGAAGATTTCAGGAGCTTACAAGAGATTTGGGTCTGAAATGATAATCAACTATGCAATCATAGTAATGGGGTTTGCTATTGCTACTGTAGGTACTTACAGATCTGTAGTAGATATAATTCAGAATTTATAAGTGTTTGTGGACACAGCATGGAGTTTCCAAATATAGGCTGCTATAGAAGGAACGTTTGGCCTATAATATTACTTTATTTCTTTGAACCTGTATGTACGAAGAAGATCTTCTGTCTGCACCTAGATAGTTTGCATTATCATTTTAAATTGAAGTAAATTTTCAGCAGATATCAAATATGTTGTTAAAATTTAGCAGACTATTTTTTTTATGGGATTGTCTAAATTATTCATGTGGATTGTTTAACCATGATGTATTATACGTAGACCAACGATATTTAAAATATTTCATCAATTTTTTAATTGTATTTTATAAACTCATGTTAGTCCACACGGGGTTAAATAATTCATCATGAATAACTTAGCTAGTGTTTGGTAGACAGGTTGTAACGAAGCGGAATGGAAGTTCTGTGTTTGTTATGTTTTTTAAATAGAACGAAACATGATATAAGGTTGTTTGAATGAGACACTTTGATTACGTGGAAAAGAGTGGAACGGAAGGGAATAGAATAGAACCCTCTCTTAAAACATTTATACGGTAAAAAATACCTCTAATTTATATTTGGAATATTTTTAACCTAAACATTTTAAAATCACTTTTAAAAGGAAAAATCACTTATCATATTTGTAGAGAGACAAATGAATTTCAGCTTTTCAAAATATCACTTAAAATAAAATCAATTATTTTTCAAAAGTAAAATCGTTTTTTTTTAAGCAATGACAAACGATTCAATTGTTTTTCACTTAAAAATACATTATAGATAATTTATTATTTCAAAAGCTACTATAAGAGTGTGTTTGTTTCAGCTTTTTAAAAAAAAAAATCACCTTTTTAATCAATTTTCTAAAATTATAAGATGTTTGTTTCAACTTTTTAAAAATCATTATTAATAAAAAAGGGAAAAACATATTATTTGGAAAAGTTACTTTAGGTTATGTATGTTTTAGATTAAAAAACAATGATTTTTAGCTGTTTAAAAAAATAAATTACTTTTTAGAGGTTTTAAGAAAATCAAAATCTGATTTGTGTTTGGTTACACAAATTAAGATCACCTTTTTATACACTCTCTCATCTATCATAATAGAATTTTTTGATAAGCTAATCAAAGTTTCAATTTTTAGTTTTTTTTGAAAATAATGATTTTTTATAAAGCTGAAACAAACATCTAAATTTTTTCTTAAAAATGATATTTAATTATAAAAAGTGATTTTTCTTAAAGAAGCTGAAACAAACGCACTCTTTAGCGGTTCTTGCCCAAGCAAGAACACCCTAAAGCTAAAAGGAAATTAGAGAGAGAAAGTTCTGAGTTCCCTTATGCATTAATTGTGGCTTTGAAAAGTTGATAGATTACATGAGGGACCTCACCTTTTATAGTGGGTGAAACCTAAACCTAGCCCTAAAAGGACCTCGTGGGGCTTCCAATCATGGGCCCAGATCTCTATACAAGAATAATAATTACAATAAGTAATTTTCTGGATTCTTCTTCTCTGATCCTGCTGGGCCCCGCGTTACATGTCCTTAGGGGCGGTCTGCTGGCTCTTCCTAAGATACTTGTTGCTCGCCTATGTGGGGGTGGGGGGGGGGGGGACTAGGGGGTGGGCGATCCGCCAGTCCACAAGCGCACAAGACACCATGCCTGAAGTATGAAGGCAAAGCGTGTCTTTAAGTTTTTCAAGTCACCTTCTCTAATATCCGTGGCCAGCCCACAAGACATCATGCCTGAAGTATGAAGGCAAGGCATGTCTTTGTACAGCCCCCGTTGTCTCACCTAGAGCTCACCTTCCAACTGGCAGTTTCGACCAGTGTGCCAGGGCGATCTCTTCAGCAAAGCGGGCAGGTGCGCTTGGCTTGTGATCCAACCTAGTCCATCCATTCCAACAGTTATCCTTTGATACCTACTCCCATAAACATAAACCTAAGCCCAATCATAACACTATTTGATTGACGCACCGCAATCATGACGTCTGCATTTCCTATGCATCCTTTCTCATTACCCTAGCCAATCATGTCACTTCATCAACATTTATTGGGTTTGGCGCGCAAACTTCTTTCCTTTTAAAATTCATCCCCAAACACTATTTAAACCATCGGCTCACTCTCATTTTCACTTTTTGTCTCCCCCAAGTTCATTGATCATCAAGATCTCTGCTTCTCAGTTCTTCTATCCACCGTGCTTCCCTCCTTCCGCCGTGCCTTTTCATATTCTTTTGAGGGTTCTATCAAGCCCATCCCCATGGTGAGTCCTATTTATTCTCCTTTTCTCTTTATCTTCCCTTATCTAGTGCCTTTTCATCTCCTTTTTTCCCTTCAATGTCTTCTTCCGATCCCAATGGTAAAAAACCTAGGGTTACTTTTGACTCTCGATCCATCTTCCACGAAGCTGACTCTTCGTCTGATTCCGTCATGGTTGTTGATCAACCTTCCCTTGCTCCGGAGGCGGTGGGCACCTCGACGGGCTCCAGGTCATCTTCACTGCCTCCTTCTGCATAAACCTTTGCCTTAAACACTATTAACTCCCTCCCAGATCCAGTGCATGGGCGACCTGGGTCAGCGGCAAGCACCGCCTTTAGCGTGTGGTTGAGCCATGCGTCCCTGGAGAACCTTCGTTCAAACGTTCGTAATTTTACCCGTGATGGTTCTAACAAGTAGCTTTTGATCACCCCTTGTGGTGAAGGTGAATTTGTTTGTTGTTCGGGGCTGCCCACTGAAGGTTCCCATTTATTCTATGTCTATGGCTACCTCTTCTCTAATCTTTGTGTCAAACGCCCCTTCTGTCCCTTCATAAGGGAATGTCTTTCCTTTCTTAAGGACGCCCCTTGCCAATTATTACCCAACGCCTGGAGCTTTCTTAGATGTTTTGATATTTTATGCGACCATCTAGGAGTTCGCCTCACATACACCGTCTTCTTCTACTTCTATCGCATTTCCACCTCCAAATCAGGTTCTTGGGTTGCCCTCTCCTCCAAGATTGGCTTCTCTAGTTTACTCCTTATAGGAGTAATTACAAAAATTGGCAAAGAAATTTAATAAAGTTTTGTACTCGCCGGACATCCCTCTTCTTTTTACTAATTATAAGGGTTTCGCCATTTTCCCCTTTTATTGGACTAAATCTCCTCTTCACACCATGGAGATTGAGACCAATCATCTCACTAATGAATAAATGAAGCTCGCCAATTATATTAAGTCCCTTAATCAAATCAATGGGCTGCCCTTATTAATTCTGCGAAAAAGGGGCGTGTTTCCCTTTTTTTTTTTTGTAAGTGTTGCTTCTGTGCCTTTTGTTTTTCGTTGTTTCCTTCTCTTACGTTTCTATTTGTTTTGCAGCCAAGATGTCGGATGATGTCTCCCTGGAAGCCATGTCTCAACTGCTGGCGTTCAATAAACTAAGATGAATAAACTCTTGGCTCTAAAGAAGCTTAAGGATGCTCCCGAGAGTCAAAGCGTCCCTCTTGAAGCTCGCCCTAGCAAGCGAAGCTCTATGAACCATGGTGATGGCCGCCCTTCTGATGCTCGCCCTAGCCAGCGATCCAAAAAGAATAAGGAATTTCCAAAGTTTTGAAGGGGCACACAGACGAAGATGTTTGTGAGGTCGTCCTAACTGCCCCCTCCCCTTATAATCCAAGCCGATCCCAATCTAGCAGATGCCAAAACTGCCATGACGCCTCATGCACTCAATGCCAAGAACCTTCCCCCGATTAAGTTTGACCTATAGGGTCAGGACTTTGACGGCCTTAGCTTCATCAAGGCTGATGACTTTTCACATACCTGTCGGTAGTTATTTTCGACGAGCCCATTACCGACTTATTTTGAGATATCGGTAGGTTGTCAGCAAATTAACATTAACAACGGTTTTAAGTGGTTACTGACGACTTCTGGTCATCGGTATCAGCGTATTTCTTGCAGTGTTTCTAGTGGGTCGACCCGTCAACCTGCTTGTTTTAGGAGGCTAACTCACAAGCCGTTCTTTTTTTTTTTTTTTTTTCTGCGGGTCAATCCGCAGCGGAAGCAAATTGTAATGTTCAATCTATTTTTATATAATGGTTAACATTAAGGAAATGGTGTGGTGGGTGAGAGAAACCAGGGAATACAACATAGCACCACATATATCTATTACAAAATAAACTAGCATGCTCAAATCCACTTGAACCAAGGTAAACACATATATCTCCGTTACAGGTATATGGGGGCTGGGGTGTGTGTGCAGTTGGGTATGGAGATGATTCTTCTTTATTTTTATTTGTTATGTAAGGTACGGAGATGATTAGGTGTCGCACTCGGAACAGGTTGCACACCGTTTTCTGCTAAAACAAGGAGGTTGCCTTGTCTATTTGCTGATCAGGGATTCCAAGCTAGGTCCACTTTTAGGTCATCAGCATCATCAGTTCAGTTCAATCAAATATATACAACTCTGCACCTATAAAATATATATATCTATATTCAGGACCAAGTTGTTGTATTTTGTATCCCTCATCACCTCAACACATTTTAAGTATACCACATTTTAAGCAGTATCTAAGCTCATGAGCAAGTAAATCACAAGCCAAACTGCAAAAACTAGCTCTAGTGCACCAACGTCACTATTGTTTTTCTTCAAAAACAAGGAAATAGGGCATAGAAAAAAGCAGTGTTGTAAAAAAACAGCAACTCAAAAATAGGGGAATATGGTATAGAAAAAATGAGTGTATTTGGTTCAAAGTTAAAATTTGGGATAAACTATACGCATACATAACTAAACACAAAAATTATTGGGAAAAAACAGCAACACAATTTGAGATGGAACAAAACACAAAGCTTCTAAGAAGACACATTTCACACACTTTGGGTGCATAATTATAAATAAGTGTCGACTTGGTGTTTAAGTTGTGTCCAAGCCGTATCATAATCGTGTTGAAGCCAAAATATACGTTTTTGTTATAATACTTCCAAAACATGTCGAACTCCTATCACATGCGTGTCCGACACCTAGACACTCTTCTTCCCGCACATGTCTGTGCTTCAGAGAGTGTAATTAAATCAGTTCTCTACAGTAATATATTTTTATTTTTGGGAAAAAATGCTAAAGAGGATTACTTGTGAATTTTATATGTCACCATTTTCTCGTATCACATATTCACAGAGAAGATTGGATCTCGTTTTCCTTCAATCGTTTTCTTGTTTCTAAATGGAATATTGTTCCCCTCAGACACACCCAATCCCAACATCCTCAATGTACTTATCTTTCACGCCATGACTTTAATTTCTTTTTTCCTATAGTGATGTTTGGTCATTATATAATGGAGAGAACATATCCTTTCAACATAAAATTAACTAGCTAACTAGCTAACAAGCCTCCTTTTTAAAATTATTATTAGTTCATACTCAGCTTTCATCCACATATCTTTGGTCCACATGGCATTCATATATACAAATCCAACTTGAACAATCTTTATTTTTTGTTGTTGAAAGGAACAATCCTTATATTATAAACAATCTTGGTTATTGAGGGCCAGAATTATATATGTGAATTCAGGTAATAGACTAATTAATGCACTTCAATTGAAGGTATGTCTCTTGCGGGAATTAGTTAGATTAACTTATATATATGGCTCTAATTAGATATTCCAATCAGACAACATATGTGGATTTGTGGACCACTTCATAAGCTTACCCAATTGAAATTTTAGATATCAAGCTAGGCTAAAAGTTAGGCTTATAACATCTTGGGCAAAATAGGTGTATGCTTTGCTTGTATATCAAAATGTTTCCAATCATGAATAGGTCCACGTATGAGTGATGTATAAGCAGTCAATATTATAGGAAATTTTCTAATTCACCTAAGAACTAGTAAAATCATTTTAGTTTAGATGAGTGAATAATATTTTAATAAGTCTTAATCTCTTGATACATTTTAAAATATTATTAGAACACGTAAGATTAAAGAAATTTTACTTAAGTGATTTAGACAATTTTATTTATTATAGCTTTTTTTTAAAGTATTTTTTATTTTGATAAAAAAAAATTGAGATAACTTGAAAGTATTATAGCTTATTGAAGTAATATTAATTGAGTTTCTATAACGATAGAAACTCAATTAATTAATTAATTTACCATGAGTTCAGGCATCTTATACAGCTCATATTGTGGCCAATAACAATAACGGAGCAGCAAAAATATCGATGGTGGTGTATACGCAAAGTAACAGGAAAAGAATTGGATAATATTATTATTCCACAAAGACAAGCCAGCATATTGTAATTTACTAATGCAAGTGATGATAACCAAGTCAATTTATTAGAAGAAACTATATCATTGAACTAATGTTAATCTTTATATTCTTTTTCAAAACCGTATATCTCTATCTCCTTCCTTCCTCTGTGCTAAAAGTTAAAGATATTCCTTATAGTGCTATTTGTTGGAATCAAATTTTCGACCTAATAATTTAAATAGTCACTTTTAACTAGTGCGATTCATACTCTTAGTCACTTTTAACTAGTGCGATTCATACTCTTGGGTAAACATCCTTCAATGTGTGTATATCTGCTCACAGTTGTATTAAGATAAGATAAACTTTGCATAATATTTTGGTCACTAGACAGAGAGGAGAGAGGAGACAGGAGGGAGGAGAGAGATAAAATTAAAAAAGAGAAAAAACATAATATATGATACGTGATATGATATGAAATGAAAAAAGAAATTAAAACATAAATAAGTAAAAATAAAATTAGAATGTGAATGAATCATGATCGATAAACTAGACACATATATTTATTTATTTTTTCTTTCGGTTAGAAGAAAGGTTCAAATATTAATTTAGACAAGAGAAAGACAAAAACCACGTAATATATAATTGCAGGGCTGTGTATAGACATTTTGGGGTCTAAGGAAAAAATATTAAAGTGATTTTCTTTTAACGAGAATTTTAAAGAGACTTAATATATAATATTGTTGGCACCTAAATATTCGTAGCGGCTAGTTAGAAGCCGAAGGGCCACTCGAGTCGATTGGGGAGCATGGTCAAGCAGAATAGTAGCCAGTTCGAGTAAGTTTAGCCGACTGGTAGCACAAGTAATCGGCCAAAGTGAATCGAGTGTACAAGGACAAGATTCAGGGAAGATGCAGAAACTTAGGCTTCAAGTAGGATGAGTCATCAGGTTTCTAGAAGCTTTCCATGTGCAAAAATAGTTAGAGGGCTCGTTCCCACGAATATAGGATGAAGTGGTTACGAGCTAGCCGATGCAATGAGAAACAGCTGAAACAAAGCCTGTAGGCTGACTAGGGGTGAGGGAACAACGATACCCCACGATTTTGTAAACACTTGTAATGATCGGAGAACGTGGGGTGTCTCATGTTCCTTTCAGCCGCTAAGTAGTTAGTCGATTTGCCTTTATAAATATAGGAAGGTCATTTGTACAAACACACAATCAATCAATCAAAATCTACAAATTTCCCGCATTTTATCTTTATTTTACTTTTCAGCACTTTACTTTTCAGCCATTTAAATTCTTTATCACTTTTTGCAATTTATCTTTCAGCCGATTTACAGCTTTCAGCCTTTATTTTCTTTACCGCTTTTCATCCCTTTACATTTCCTTAGGAGTAGACCTTAGTTCATAGCCAAAGTCCTATTTCAACATTCTTCAATAGCGAGGCACTAAGAGCTTTGTGGAGTATCTTAGGAATCCATATTGAGGAATAGAGTCCTTTCCTCGAGCAATCGCTTGATAAGGGAATCATAGTTCGTTTTCAGCCGACCACACGGCTTCCAGATCGACCGAATCCATTTCCTAATCGACCAAATCTATTTGCGAACCAACAAATTTGCACGCCCAGTGGGACCAGTCTTGCTATTGAACGATTTCCATCACCTACTCACGACCTAAATTGGCGTATGCAATTGAGGTATGGAAAGAAAATGGAGTCTTAAAGCAATCGCAGAGTCAGTAGTAGCCGTAGCTCGCTCACTGGTACCGCTTCTACCTCCACTACAATTCTAGTACAAACAGGACATGCTACAGATCCTGCTGGCCACGCCTTTTCAGCGATAGCTGCAGCGAATGTTTCTCCATACGTTGAAGTTATTGAGACAACAAATGAAGAGAGAGACCCGAGCATGGTTACCGCAACTTCCTTCATTCGGCAGCAGATCGACCTAGGGATTAACGATAACATAGCTCAAGTCTCTAAGAACTTGGCCGAAATTGTCAAACCCATGGTTCACAACGAGATGCACTTTGCCAAGGAGGATTAGCAACGGCGAGGGCTGGATTTTCCGCCCCATGCTGTTCAAAATGTGCCCACACTCGAGGAGCAGGCCACTCAGGGTTATCCCCAAAGGCTTCCCTTCAGTATGGACAATTTTCCGTAGCAAATCATGGATAAGGTGTCAAAATCGGCAGTTCACCACAGCCGAATTTGTCTCCACGGCCTACTTTCCATGCTGGAGGAGGTTCATTTGTCCAGCCACCACCATTATAAGCCGAACCCGCTTGGCCCAACGTGTCTCAGTGGAATAAGAGAGACAACAACCAGCAGTGAACCCCCCACATGCAACACTGGATTGGGAGGAGTGCGTGAGCAACCTTATTATTAGCAGCCAATGAAACCGATTGTTCACTATCAGCCACCATCAACTCAGCAGAGACCAGTACCCATACCACCACCAGTTCAAGGATTTGGGCACCAGGGGAACCCTCCTAACGCAAGAGAGCCCAGGGGACCAAGTTTCATTGATCCCAACATGATTTTCCAGGCTATGCGGTGACACTTTGGCGTTAAGTTGCAGCCCATCGATAGACCTATCTATCGGAAGCCGTACCCTAAATGGGTGGACAGGACTATCCCATTGTCGAGAGGTTTTAAGGTCCTAGACTTTACTACTTTCTCAGGAGAGGATGACAAGTCCACAATGGAACACATCGGCCGATTCACAACCCAATGTGGAGAGGTGAATCAGAACGAGTTTTACAAATGCAATTGTTCCCCTTGTTGTTAACAAGGGCAGCATTCAGTTGGTACTCCTCCTTGCCTCTCAATTCCATTCAGAATTGTACAGAAATGGAAAGGAGTTTCCATGATAGGTTCTACAGTCCTTGCCCTGATATTTCAGTGGCTTATTTAATGGCTACTTGTCAAAGAGCCGACGAATCAGTTTTTGAATATCTCGAAAGGTTCAGGAAATTGAACATTCGATGCCTGTACAGTTTTCCAAATCTGAGTATGCTCATATGGTTACCAAAAATATGCATCCTCATATTGCAGACAGGCGTATTGCCCAAGATTAGAGTGATCTGACCTAATTGGCATCAAAAGCCTCACACATTGAGTCCTTCATCAAAGAGAAGGAGGCGAAGCGCTCAAAAAGAACAGGCAGAGGACCTCACATCATCTCTGCCATAGATGATGGCTGCGGAACTCTTACAGAGGAAACCTTACACCTGCCATGCACTGAGACCTCCCAAGGGTAAGGAAATGGATAGCCGAGAGGAATATCTCTTTGATATCCCTCGGGCCGACCAGATCTTTGATTCACTCTTGAAGGATCAGCAAATGCAATTGCCGAATGATCACAAAATCCCCTCAGTCGAGGAGATCAAAGGAAAGAAGTACTGTAAATGGAATAATTCCTACAGTCATTTAACAGCCAACTGTGTTGTCTTCCATAACATTGTTTAGAAGGGCATTCGGGAAGGTAGATTAAAATTAACAGACCAAACAACGGCAAGCTTGAAGATGGACACCGATCATTTCCCTTATGCTCTAGATAATATGGTTTCCTTTCAAGGAAGGACTTTTACAGTTAAGAAGTGGGTGAGAAAGGAGGAAGTACAGACCTATGCTCCAGAGCACGTTACTAAGGAGAGCGTGTTTGATCGGTTGGAACCCCCTATCGTCGAGAAGAGGCAGTTAACCGGGCCGTCGGCACGAGAACTCCAAGCCAAGTATTGTGCTAACCGAAAAATTGAACCCGCTGATTTGGCGTTGGCAGCAAAACATATCCAATAACCGATTAAGGGGGAAGAAACCAGGATTGCCGAGATAAGTACCTTTAGAGGGAAAACCTCACTCAAGGTTTACCTCAAGGAGAAAGATTCTCTAGTGACCGGGAAAATGATCAAGCCCAAGTCAGGGGTGACAAAGGATAATTGGGTCTTGAATAAAAGTGATAAGGACCATCCATCTGAACCCCAAAAACTCTCTCGCTCTCAGAAGAGGAGAAGGCAGAGAATTAAGGCTATGTAGAAGATGAAACAGACCATACAAGAGCTTAGCACGACTAAAGAGCCAAGGGAGGTCACTGATCTTGTTCCTGAGTTCAAGGAACCCAATTCGGCTGAAGCAATTGCAGTCGTTGCACCTTGCAAGGTGCAGGAACCTTCCTCGACAGCAGAAATGGTGGTTGCCCAACAAGCTATATTCTTACCAGAGATGGGGGAAACCGCCGAAAGCAGTTTTGGTCCAAGGATTCAGACCCTCCTAGCTTCGCAATGGGGAGAGGAAGAATTGGATTTGGATTTTTCCCTATCTAATGAGGATTTGAAAGCTTTCCTCCAAGAGGATGATCTCCTTGACGTAGCAGCAGCAGGGATAATTCCCTACGAGTTTGCTTCAGTCTAGGGGGCAAGCTACTACCTTGGAAGGAGATGTCATGGTAGATGAAGCCGAATGGGCTTCCTTGGTATCTACTCCTGACGCGGTAGTAACATTTGAAAAACCTACCAAAGAGATGGCCAAGCATCTCAAACCTTTGATTGTCAGCGCTCACATCAATGAAAAGCCGATGTCAAGGGTGTTTGTCGACCCCGAGGATGTACTGAATGTCATACCATTCTCAACCCTGAGAAAATTGGGTAAAAGCACTCATAACTTATTGAATACCAAGATGAAGATGGCTGATTTTACAGTGGATCCACTAGTGCTGCAGGGGTTCTCATTGCCGATATCAAAGTAGGACCCAAGGCAAGTCAATCAGCTTTCTTCGTGGTCGATGACAAACCCGACCAGTTACAACGTTCTTCTCGGAAGGGATTGCATACATCCTTGAGTGTCTTCCAAGTCAACATTAGCCATCTGCTCAAGCAGATCAGTGTCTTCAGCACTACTGACGGAGACACCCACCTCGTCACTAGAGACACTCGCTTTCGCGTAAAATCGTTGTTCTCCCCTCAACCAACATTTTCTCCGAGTGATTTCACCGGACTCGCTGATCGCTTTCACAATTTTTTAAAATCAACTCTAAATGGAAACTGCAATTTTACTGAATTTTGTGTACTCAACCAAACTCACACTGAGTTGGACATGAAATGGTCTCATTCTAATATTAAATTAATACAGACCACATGATTTGAAGAAGTTACAAAATAAATTGCATATGTATAGTTAGGGCATATCGATCTAGTATATACCATGAACAACAACTTGAACTTGATATTTTTAATTGGATTAGGTCGAATCTACGAGTAGAGTGAACTCTATTTCCCCGTCATCTAAGTTGACGTTTATTGATTACACATTAATAATTTATGTGAAGTTGTTTATGGGTGAAATGTAGCTATTAGATTTGATACATAGAATACAAAATTAAAGGGTAGCACTAGCACATGTCTTTATGAGGTAAGGACATTGGTCACACAATAATACACACATATATAAATAAGATAGGGGTGTATGTTACTGAGTCCTCCAACTCCGTGACACAAAGTACCAATTCAATTCAATTCAATCCTCTGAACTGAATCGGTGAATTAAAGCCACCGTGCCGTCACACACTTGGTCGCCGCAAAATCCAACAAACTCATTAAAATAAAAAACAATAATATTAATAATCCGCTTTATCAGACCCTGTCTCACTTCCCACAAGCACTGTTTCTCTTCTCCATATCATGCCATTTCCGTTTGCTTTCTCTTAACACTTTTGTATCGGTAAGTTTGATTCTTCTCTTCTCATTTTCGTTCTCTTTCTATATATAGACCAAATAAACAAAGTTGATTAGAGTTTTCATTGTTTTAGAGGCTCTTTTCATCTTCAAAATGGAAGAAGCTTGGAGATTCATCACTTGGTTAAAGCTCTGCCGCTTGGTGGTGTTTGTGGTGATTGTGTCTCTGTTCCCATTGAGCATGAAACATTGTCAGTGTTCATTCACTCTGAATCGCGAAGGTAAGGGTAGCATATGAATTTGAATTTGATCCAATAAATTCAATTCCAGCCACTTCTCTATAACATAACTGTTTGATCAAAATTCAGACGGCATAGATTTAGAGTGACTGATAATACATAAATCTTCAATCTTGATCAGGCAACTACAAAGCTTTGACTTCAACGAATTTATGAGAACGTGTGACTGCAGGAATGCGTCCATCTCACATACAAGCCTACCCTGAAATATAATATGAAAATCATAGTCTATTTTTTATCCAGCTTAAACTTTTAAAATTATTCGTTCACGACATGATATTGAGCATCTATAACTAAGTGGTCTAAACGAGAGATGATTAAGGGTGGTGTTATTTGGGATGTGTGCAGGGTTGGCGTTGCTGAAGATGAGGGAGAGGGTGATGAGAGACCCTTTGGGAGCTTTATCGAGTTGGAATGATGAAGAAGGAGTCATTGATCCGTGTTCGTGGTTCGGAGTGGAGTGCTCTGAAGGCAATGTTGTCTCCTTGTAAGCAAGCTCTTTTTCCTTTCCATGTTAGATCTTTCTTTCTCATTTTGCTTTTGCTTGTGTCTTCATCATCACTGGGTTTTTTTTGTTTTTGTTTTCCTTTCTTCTCGTGCGTAGTGTATGATTGACATGAATCATTAAATTAGAATAAGTTTATCTTTGACAAACTCCACCTCCACTTTATTGAGAGAAAACGAGAAAAGAGAGACACGAGTGATATTATATGTGATGTGACAAGAAAGGTAGAGAGAAATATGAAATTAAGGAGAGTGAAAATGAGATGAAAGAGAAAGAGAGTGTGAATGAATCAAAACTCAATTATAATAAGTTTATCTTCACAACCCAACTCCACCTCGACTTAAGAAGAAAAGAGAGAAACAAGTGATATTATATGTCATGTGACAAGAAATGTAAAGAAAAATAAGAAAATAAAGAGAGTGAAAATGAAATGAAAGAGATAGAAGTGTGAATGAATCAAAACTCATTAAATTATGGAGTACAAAGATATGATGATATACATGGATTTAATGTGCATGCACTATTAGTCTGTAAAATTTCTTTACTTAATCATTATTTAAAAAAATGTAAGAAATATTTGATTAGTTGCATTTTTCAGGTTCAAACGCATGGTTAAATACTAATTGCATAAACACATAGTCTAAAATTCTCTAATAAAATAGAGAATTGGATAAAAAAATTAACTTATTCAATTAGGTAGGTGTTAATTACAATCTCGCTAACATTTTTACTAGTGAAACTTGTAGCTGAAGTACACCTTTATTACATGTTACATGGTGGAATTGGCCTTGTAATGTAAGAAATGTATTCACTATTGAAACATGTACTATGTAACCGTTCGGAAAATAATCAAGGATCCTTTACAGGTTTATTTATTTCATTTAATTTTTTAATTTCTTATATATTTAAAAAATGCATCTTGTTTTGCTTCTGATCTGTACATGTATCCCGTTGGTACTTATTGTTAGTTAAGTGCATAAAATGTCGTAACAGCATTGATTACTACTGAACGTAAGAACATGCAAATGAGTCAAGGATCATTCAACTTGCAGGAATTTGAAAGATCAATGCCTCCAAGGAACACTAGCACCAGAAATTGGGAAGCTAGTTCACATAAAATCAGTGTAAGAACATGATGTAAATACCATCATTGATTATGATAAAAAAGCAAGAATTCTTCAACAACCATTCTAACCATTTCATGTTATGCAGTATTTTGCGCAACAATTCTTTCTTTGGAGACATCCCTAAGGAGATACTACACTTAGAGGAACTGGAAGTTCTAGACTTGGGATTTAACAACTTCAGTGGACAATTTCCATTTGAATACCTTGGCAACAATCCATCTCTGACTACACTGTGAGCTCATTCTTTCATCCCACGTATTTTGTTCACTGATGAACTTCTGTTATTATATCATCTAATTTGCACTGCAGTTTATTGGACAACAATGATTACCTAGCAAACTTGACTCCAGATGTATATAAGCTCAAGATGTTTTCTGAATTGAATGTACATGAAGACCAACTAACTGGTTCCATGACAAGAGATACAAGTGGTGGCATATCTAATTTTAGGTAAGCAATTGAACATGTTAAGCCGCACATTAACTAAAGATATGGTATCAGAGCATGTTAGGTTAGATCCAATGTTTGGCCACTTGTCGAATTTTGAAATTACTAGAATTGACCTGACCGACATGTAGATATCGATCTCATGATGGAGATATAGGCATATCCGATGAACATGAAGTTTGTGATCTCCGAGCTCCATATGTAAGTCCTCGACGTGAGGGGTGTTAAATCGCACATTTACAAGAAATATAGCTAGTAAAGTAGTTATAAATGGGAGAATAATCTTCAACCCTTAGCTAGCTTCAGGGGTGGAGTTGGGCCTAGCCCAAATTCTTGTAGAAGAGCAACTAGTGGAGTTGTACTCTGTTGAATGAGATTTTTATTTTGCTTCACCTACCTTTTGACAACAGCATGGTCTTATATGAATGTTTTCTTCTATTAAGTCCAGCATTCATGTTTTTAAATTGCCTGTTTGTGACAGGCACATTGGCCAACAAGGAGATATTGTATACAGAAGGCAAATTCTCCAAGCATCAAATACTGCTAACTCACCCAAAACTAAAAAGGATGATGACAATGAGACTCTTTCACCATCAACATCACCTTTTCCCTCTTCATTATCACCAGTTTCTGAGCCATTCTCACCATCACCATCACCATCACTGTTTTCCACATCAGAAAGTCCCTCAAATTCACCATTAAGATCTCCAGAAGTTTCCCCTTCACCATCCCTCTCTCCCTCAAGTTTCGTTTTCTCTTTATCACCCTCATCTTCACCTGTGGTAGCACCAACTCCAGAGAAACCAATTTTAACAAATCCACCTGCTGTTGTGTCCACACCACCAAATTCTAATTGGGTTTCAACAAATTCCCCTGCTTCATCTCCAAATCAAGGGAATTCAAATAGTTCAAACATAAAGCAACATTCTGTGATTATTTGGTCTACAGTTGGAGGCTTCTCCTTCCTGATTTTGGTGTCAGCAACTGTTTTAATTTGCTTCAGAAGTAGTAAGGTTGTTACTGTAAAACCTTGGGCCACAGGGTTGAGTGGCCAGCTGAGGAAAGCATTTGTAACAGGTAATTTGTGTTTTCTTCCTTTACAAGTATTTGTATATTTGAAAAATGCATACTCATTGAGCTTGTATGATTTAGGTGTTCCAAGTCTGAAACGGGTAGAACTTGAAGTAGCTTGTGAAGATTTCAGCAACATCATTGGTTCTCTTCCAGATGGGACTGTTTATAAAGGGACACTTTCAAGTGGAGTTGAGATAGCTGTAACATCTTCTACGGTGACTCCATCCCAAAATTGGTCAAAAACTATGGAAGCCCATTTCCGAAAGAAGGTATGCAAGCAACAAATGTAGCTAATGCATCAAAAAAAATTATTTGGTTTCACTTCTGAACTTTCCCTTCTCATATTCCAGATTGAGATGTTATCAAGGGTGAACCACAAGAACTTTGTGAATCTTATAGGGTATTGTGCAGAGAATAAGCCATTCACAAGGATGATGGTTTTTGAGTACGCTCCAAACGGAACGCTATTTGAGCACCTACACAGTGAGTGCAGCTTTGTTCAAAATTAATTTGTGTAGACACTCATGTTCAGCTTTTAGATTAATTGATTCTTTCTTTGACAAGTTGAAAGTTTTGGGTTCTATACTGGAAATTAGAGTTTTGAGTTGACACTTGACACCATCTATATATGTCTTGCAGTTAGAGAAGCAGAACAACTAGAGTGGGCAATGAGAATAAGGATAGCAATGGGAATAGCCTACTGTTTGGAGCACTTGCATCAGCTGACACCACCCATTGCCCACAGAAACCTGCTAACTTCCTCTATATACCTGACTGAAGATTATGCGGCTAAATTATCGGATCTTAGTCTCTGGAGCGACGTAGTTGCTGCCGGGAAGGTTTCCGAAGCTGAACAGCTCCTAGAAACAACTTCAGCACACATAAAGCAGAATATATATAGCTTTGGCGTAATATTGTTTGAACTGATAACAGGGAGGATTCCCTATGCAGTGGACAATGGATTTCTTGCAGACTGGGCAGCAGAATATATAAGGGGGCAACCCTTGAGAGAAATGGTGGATACAAGCCTGAGCTTTCTGAAACCACATGAAATTGAGAAATGGTCTGAAGTGATTAACAACTGTGTGCATCCAGATCCAGAAAAAAGGCCAACTATGAGAGAGGTTACAGCTAAGTTGAAGGAAATCACTGCCATGGGGCCTGATGGAGCCACTCCAAAATCATCCCCTCTTTGGTGGGCAGAGTTGGAAATCATTTCAGCTGATTTGAGTTCAGACATTAATCCATAACTTCACATAAACAACTATATAACATTGGAGAATAATCTCAGTACTTACTCTGAATTTGGAGTTTGATGCCATTTCTTCCCCTTATTTTGTATTAATCATGTTTTAGATTCTTCTTTTGAAGCTAACAAAAGTACAGTAGATCTATTGAATTTTGTAAATATTTGAGGAATGAAGAGTGCTTCTGATAAATCTTCCTGTTCTTATGCTTTTCTACATGATTTTTATAAACAAGCTCCATCCTTTTGTCATATGAAGACATAGTCAACACATCAATGAATTGTTTTCTTCTAAATGCTAGCCATGGAAAGTAAGATCACAATAGATAAGATAGAGTTCGGAGAATGAGGCAGAGGAAAAAAAAAAAGAACAGAACACAATCTCATTTCTTCATTGGGTATTTTTTAGTGATATTCTTCCTAAAATGAGCATGTGAATTTCTAGATGCAAGGTTTACTTTCTCATAAGGAAACTTGAGAACACGTTATTATTTGTTTTTTCTTCCATCTTTGTCATAAAACGCAGGAAACATAAATTACTCAATGTAGAAAACAAGAGGTATCAATCTCTTTATAAACCTGTAACTGTACAAGAGGATGTGTAAATAGTACAAGACAAATTCTGTGTACATGGCTCACAAGAATCTATGTATTATCAATGGTGTTACTGCTATGGGATTCTTCTGATTTACACCTGAAACACCCTCCCTATTTGATAATAGAATGTATGAACACAACACAATCTCCATTATCCATCTTTGTCTAGTTTCATCCAAACAAGTATTGCTTCATGTGTTTCTTTTCCACAGTCCATATCCTCCATCACTTTCTACTTTTCTTGGATGATCGTTAAGATTTCTGAGGGAAAATTCAGTCATTTGGGGATATGTCCCAGAAATTCTCTTACCAAAATTACAACATTTTTTCCCTCCGATGCACATATAGTTTAAGATTTAAGTGTTCAATTTGCACGCCCTTCTATACAGATCAAGTGTGCCTGCATGGTTTGGGTCTAAGCAAAGAGCTGCCTGACAGTCTTGGATAGCAGAGGATAGGTCTCCCATCGACTCGTAAAATGCTGCTCGAAGATGAAGCATTTGCACATCAGGCTTGAATTTTACGGCCTTTGTGAGTTCTTCTACAGCTTCAGTTTCCTTTTGCTCATCCATCATCACTGGTCATGTATATATTACACTTCATGTAAGTATAATTGTTGGTTTTACAAGTAATGTATGTCTCAGGAGTGTAGAGTAATCATAAATGTAACTTTTAAAGGCTAAATGTGATAAGTATCCTTGCATCACTCCTATTGTATTCACTACCTTCTCCATAGATACTAACTACTAAGTCATCTAAAACATGAACTTACAAATTGAAACTTTATAATAGATTGGGGCCATCAAAGCAAGGATTACAGATAAAATAACTTTCATTTAGGGATAAAGATCCTATGAGTTTTTTAATTAAGATTTCACTCTCAACTTCATAGATTTTTGTCTAGTTTCTTAAAAATCAAATGGCAGATAGGAGATTGAACATTTAAGGATGTGTACCTGCTGCTCTGTATCTATATGGATATGTCCTTAAGGGATCAAGTTGTGTTGCAACGTCAAGATCGGCCTTTGCCATCTCCCGGTCACAGTATTCTGATCGTTTTTCATATGCTGAGGCATTGCTCTCCGCCTTCTCAATTAGCTTGGTCATCTCATCATATGCAGCTTTTCTTTGACTTTTCTGATGATAAACTCTTGCTAGACCTTGATGAGCTCTTGTGTGCCTAATTGCAAGGGCATTGTTGTAGCATTCCTTTGCAAGTTCTAGTTTACCACAATCCACATAAATACTCCCTAAGTTATTCAGTGCCTACAAAACATTGCACAAGACAATCAAATAACCACACAACACAGACTTCATTAGCAATAGGGATAGTATGAATCAGAGATCACTAACTTGTCCTTTGCGAAGACCATCTGAAGGACATTTAAGTGCTTCTTTCAGAAGCTGGATAACATAAGAAGAAGATTCAGGGTCCAGACTAGAATCTGCTAACACATATGCTTTTAGAAAAAAGGCTTCAAATGTTCTCTGAATTGTAATGGATCTGTCAGCCCTTGCGAGAGCTTCTTCACGATTACCGGTATCGTATAGAATCCATCCTTCATAAATTAGCCTTTCTTGAATTGAGCTAGAATGGTTTCTCGCCATCCTCAAACTGCGCATCGCAGCCTTTTGACAGTTTAACCTGTGAACTTCTTAGATGTGAGGAATTCTCTTGCTTGAAATTGTAAATAGTAAGTAATTTGAATAAGAAAATAGCTACATCAAGCAAAAAGACCATGAAACATCAAAAGGAATCAAATATCTAGATACCAGTACCAAAATTATGGACATTACAAGATATAATAAGCTATTCATTGTGTCAAATTCTAAGGATTCATGAATGAGGCAACACACACAATGAGAGAATTCAAAGTTAAAAGAAAAGAGATACTTGTTTGTTAGTTTTGCAGATGCTAACCTCAAGAGAAGTAGAGACTGGCGAAACTCGAGCACGCTTTTCCCTGGCTCATTTTCTAGCATCTGATGTATAATGGCCAAAGAACCAACATCATCTACAGAAGACCATTGGTTGTATAATTCCATCCAGCATTCAGCCTGACTCTTCTGAATTCCGCGGCTTAGAAGTCGGACCAAGCATTCCCCTTTGATCCTCCCATGTAAAGTTATGTAATTTGGTTCTATGGTTAACAATGCGCGAATGTCTCTCACGGCACTGTCATAATCCTCAAGTGCAACATACAACCAAGCCCTCAATTCTAGGCAATCAGGGGAGAGCTTAAACCCAATAAACTTATCTAGCTCCATGATTCCTTCTTTTACCTTCTTCTCCTCCACCTTTGCCAGGGCTCTATATTTATATGGAAACGAAAGTGAGGGATCCAATTCAGTTGCAGCATCAAAATCAAAACTCTTTTCCCTTCCCATATTATACAATGCTCTCTCCTGATACATCCACCCAGCTGGTTTGTACTCAAATATGAGGGAACTAATTAACTTGTATGCTGAATAAGGTTGACCCTGCTTGTACTTGGTTCTGGCCAAACCAGCCATGGAATAAACATGACCTGCCTCAACTGCTTCCTCAAAACAATGCTGAGCATCTTTATATTCTTTCCTTTCAAGTAACACACACCCCAATTGATGCAAAGCAAGGGCCTTCTGCCATTTTTCTGTAGCACACTCCCCTAGTCTCTCCAGTAACATCATAGTAGTTTTAGAAACCATGCATTCCTCCATAGCTACCTGGCTCAGGAAATAGTATAATAAGAAAGAAGCACACCCCTCCATTGCCAACCTCTCCTTTGCCTCAGAACTACAGAACAATTTTACCACCTTTAAATTGTACAGAGAATTAGGAAGCTCCCTTAGCATTATCTGTAAGCAAGACCCTACGAGAAGAGTGGCTCTCTCTTCCAATCCATACTCAATAAGTATCAATGCATCTTCAATATTTACAACAATTGAAGCTAGGTGGGCATCACAGGAAGACTTCATCTCCTCACAACAAAACCTATTGGAAAATGACAAAAGCTCCAAAACAGCCATGGGAGAGAAAAGGTCCAATCTTTTGGTCCTGCTGTAAAATTCCACTGCTCTCATCCCCTCTGGGGATATCCCATTTCCTGAGAAATCAATCTTCCCCATTTGGGACTCTGCAAAACCGCCACAAAGCATGGCATTTAATGGGTCTGAAAGTGCAGCAATCCTGCACCTAACGCAATTGATTTCTTCATTCCCAACAGAAAACAAAACATCACTTTCCTCATCAAGCAAACACAGACCCTCAGTGCCAGTTTCCAGATTTGGCTCTTGCTGACACTGGCAACGATCATTAATTGAACAAGGACTAAACCCATGTTCCAAATTCTTCTTTGGACATTCAAGAACGTACCCACCACACTCCATTGAAGAAACACCAACAAGCTCATCGTCCCTCCTCTCAAACCGCAACCACGCGGACAAAACTACCTTGGAGAGAACATCCTCTGCGTTCTGGCGCGCTGTCCTGAGACATCTACGGAGAATCTTCTGGTCACCGAGGCCGTGCAAGAGCGAGAACTGTTCCACATACAGTGAAGCTTTCTCTGACTGTGAGCAGCACTCTATGCGCTGGTAGAGGTCTGCTAAGGCCTCTATTGGATTGATGGGTTTGAGGTGAGGCTCAACGGAGGGTTCAATGGTGTCGGTGGAAGGAAGGTGAAGAGGGACGAGGTTAGCGAATGCTGAGGTTGAGTTGTTGGTGCTGGATTTGGGTTTTGACCAAATTCTGTGTCTGCTAAGGTTGCGAGGTTTTGTGGCGGTCACTGTGGCTTTGCTGCTAGTGCCTCCACCATTGGTTTCTGATGATGAACTCAGGGCATGAACTTGGGTGCTCTTGAAACGTTCAGTGAGCTTCAGATTCAGACCACGCATTTTCTGATATGATTTTATCTACTTTGCTTTCAAGTTTCTTCAACCCTTTGTGCTAAAGTTCTGAACTTTGAATGCCCATGAACTTGGGGTGTTAACATTTGAGGAAAAGGATTTTCATTTTGTACTTCTAGCAGAGAGAGAGAGAGAAAGAGGAGTGGGTTTGTCGAATCTAACAGAAAAGGTTAATGCTTTTTATTTTCCTTTGCTTTTCTAGGTACTGGTGTTTTTACGGAGTGGTTTGGAGGGAAGAGAAAGATGATGATGCAGACCAATGGAACTGCTAAACTGAACTTGGCATCTTCTTTTTTTTTTTTGCTGAAAAGTAGTGAGAATTTCAGGGTCTGGATAAGTGTGTTTTTGAGGATCAAAGAATCGGAATCAACACACACAGAATGAAAGGCTAGTGTGTCTTCGCAATAAATAAACCAACATAGGTAATCAGGTCATGCTGCTATGCTCAGCCAATGCCATTAACGACTCCATTTGATTTGACCTAACAGGAGAGAGAGATAGGGAGAGAGAGAGAGAGAGTTCAGA
Source organism: Acmispon strigosus (assembly GCA_030819835.1). Classification (NCBI taxonomy): domain Eukaryota; kingdom Viridiplantae; phylum Streptophyta; class Magnoliopsida; order Fabales; family Fabaceae; genus Acmispon; species Acmispon strigosus. The sequence continues at coordinate 38,308,374 of JAUAMA010000007.1, forward strand.
AGAACCACTCCAATTTGGGATACTAGCAGCATGCTAATCTGGTCAACTAGTTCCATGATACCATTTTCTTTCCTTTTTTTTTTTTCTTTCCCGTTCCTTTTTACAAGAGCTAAATGAGGGGTTGGTCGTTCCTTTTTATAAGAACCACGTAAGGTTTTGTGGCAGATTAATTATTTTTTCACATTTTTACCCCTATTCAATTCTGAAAATATAGTAATAATGGAAAGAGATTAAAAAGAAATATGTTAAGGACATTTTTGAAAATTCAACAACATTTGAGAACAAATTTAATGCAAAAAATTATACAACCTAACTTTCTTAAGGGGTGTGCAAAGTTGGTTTAACTCTTATAAAAAAGAACGGAGGGAGTATTAAGAAAGTAGGACAAAAGAGTCAAAGATAAATTAATGAATGAAACTTAAATGAGAAAGGTTAGCAACATTCTCTTTCTAACAATCTATTTAAAACTTTTTCATTGATTGGTTAAAGTTCAAGTGTGGCCCACTAAAACTAAGGGTCTCACTTCCAATTTAAATTGGTTTTACATAAATTTCAATTAATAGAGAATATTAAAAAGAAAAAAAAACGTTAAAGTAAGTATTGTACTACTCCTTAACCTAAAATTCATCCCTCAATTATGCATTATTGAGCAAGTTCTTTACCGGAAGAAGCAAATGTCTTCAAAAGTTTCTGAATGTATCAATTGTTCATCAAGTTGGTCCTTCTATAATTCTAAAAGTCCATTTCATCAAAAACGATGGAGAGACCAATATAACTAACAATTCACACGATCAATTACTTTGAAAGCATTTCGTTTTTTTAAAGAGAAATCTACCCAATGTTATATCTTTCATGCAAGAATTTAAGAGTTCACTCATTAATTAATGGCTCTATCACCAAAGTAAAAGGCACTTGAGAATGAATTCTTTTTTAATAGCTAGGCATCTTTACTTAATTAATGAAGATTCATCTAACTTTCAATACATTTGGATTTGGATGGAATTACATGTGAAGCAAAGGTGCACAAGGTGGAGTGAGTTGTGTAACCAATCCAATTATTAATTTTTAAGTTAAGCGGTCTCATCATCACCAAACATATATTTACATTTTAAATCATTATCTCCCTCTCCCTCCCCACTCCCCAAAACAAATAATTGTAATAATAATATGATAATAAGACTTCGAAATTTTCAATTATGTTTACTCCATTCTCCAACAAAAGCAATTCACAACTTAATGTAATGGTAGCGATCATCCCCATCAATTATTTTGTTCATATTGGTTGAATGTCCAAATCATACGTGGCTATTTATTTGCTTTTCTTGAGGGTAAAAAGCTGAATCAGGAATAGCATTTTCTTCTGACAAATGTAAACAGTTTTATAAAGATGTTGGATCACATTTATTTCCTTGTGTTTTTTTTTCATATTTTTATATTTTAATTTAATTACAATATGGAGAGAAAGTAAAATCTTTCTTTTTTTGTTAGGAGAGATAGTAAAATCTAATTACATATGTGTATAAAACATATTTTCGATCTTTATATTTATTAAACTAGTGATTAAAGTCAAAACCACTCCAATAAATCTCCACAAGACATGAACTTGTGAGATGTTTGACTATGTTTAGTAGCATATTTGAACCAATTTTTATTTTTTCATAATTAACTTGATAGGTATCGACCTCCTATTAAGAAGTTCATGAGAGAAGGAACATGAAGAAAGGCATGAAGCTAACGCTTTCTGAACCTTTTAGTTATTGGAAAAATGCATTTATAAATAGCAAAGGAATGAAGTGTATAGTCATATGGTTAGTTAGTGTGAGACTTCCCTCCTATATATAGAGGGAAGAGTTAGTTAGTAATCTAGGCAATTTTTTGCAAAGTTGTAAGGTAAGATTGAACTCTCCAAATTTTAGAGCATTCTTATAATCTAGAGTTCATAGTTCATATGTATGAGAATCTTAAACCAGTTTTGATTGAATAATTCAATTCCTCTTTCTTTTCTTCTTAATCCCATCATAATTATAGTTCTTAGAAATTACTCATAAAAATTTCTCCCCAAAATTAACTTTGACTGTAAAATTAATTATAGAAAAATTTTCAAAATATACTAAGGTACAAAAACAGCAAAGCTGAAGACTTCTAATTATTGATGGGTTATGAGGGAGTAGATCTAGCACTACCTTTGTATATTTTTTTTAGTAACTTGTAGCGTCATCTACCATATATGTATATGGTGGCTATTCTGCATAGAGATTCTATCAATTATATTATTGGATGTATGATGAACGATGCATGTACAAGAGAATAATATCTACACATCAACACAAGTTGGAGTTCATGTTAGAAGAACAAAAGCAAACAGGGAATATATACCCATCTCAAGAGAGCAAAATGACGAGAAATAGAATCACATCCATACAATCAACATGTGACACTACTGAAGCTTGTCCTTCTATAATGCTGTCCCACTAGGAAAAGATAATAGCAACTTGTGGAAAACGACTCAAATAGCTTAAGCAAAACTATTCCTCAAATCCAGGCAAATCTGGATACATCAATGTGATTTGATAAAAAGGCATAACTTTTTTTTAGTTTAATTATTACTATGCATTCATGTCATTAGAATTGATCAATTTGCTATAAAGGAAAAATCTGGTGTTATAAAGCTCATGTTATGCGCGAGGTTTAGGAGGAATCAAATTCACTTTGTGGATCTAATATAGACAGACTTACCTTACACCGTTGATCTCACGGTTCAAACATTTAACCTTAAAGTGACATGACAATAATCTTACCAAATATTTTTTTAAGGTATCTTACCTATTTTCTATGTTATAATTAAATTTTAAAAATATTTAAAATAGAGAAATGTAATTAGATGAATACGTAAAACTCTTATTGTTGTCATTTAATTAATGATCATATATTTCATACTACGAAAATGAAAGGATTAGAGGTATCTTATTGTTGTCATTTCTATGAACTGAAGCACGAATATATCTTTGGCCAACTGTGTTAAGACACAAAAGCGAATCATGAAGTTTATTTATGTACGTTCATAATAAAAGTTTATTTATGTTTGTGTGTTTTATCCTATTTTCGTTTCATATTATTTTTATTCATTCAACTATTCACATCTTAATAATATTGATGTCTTAGTCAAGATTTTTGTTTTTAACGAAGAGATTGAAAATTATGTCGTATGTGTGTGTTTTATCCAATTTTCGTTTCATATTATTTTTATTCATTCAACTAGTCACATCTTAATAATATTGAGGTCTTAGTCAAGACTTTTGTTTTTAACGAAGAGATTGAAAATCATGTCTGATTAGTGATTACTGATTAGAAGAATGAAATGCATATCAAGGTTGCATGGTGCTATTAGCAAGTCAAATCCAACCACAATAGTGGTACGATGAAATTGATAAATTCCCTCAAAAATATTTTTAGTCCCTTTAAAATATATTGTTTTTATTTTTTTCCCTTAAAAATTTGTCTCTTATTTTTAGTTCGAAAGTTATGTTTTGATTTTAGTCATTACTAGTTGATTTTTCATCCAATTCAGATCTGAAAACACTATCACATACGCTTATATTTGCTCCACAAGTAATGACATTGGGTTCAACCATGTCATTTTTTTTCAAATTGTAAAAACTCATATTTGAATGGATGAAAAACAATTAACAGAACTAAAAACAACACATAATTTTCGGATGACTAAAAACAAGGAAAAAAATTCTTAAAAATAAAAATAAAAACACCATATAATCTGCATGGATTAAAAATGTATTTCAACCTTATAAAATTGAAAGTTCATGTCCCTACCAAGAAATCATCCTTCACCATGTGCAACTCGGACTCTACGTGTTTATCATCACGTCATGAAGTACTGTGGTGTTGATTTTCATGGCAAATTTCATTGATTATGGTTGGACATTTGACCAGAGAAAAAAGAAAAACTGATAGCTGCTTAGTTGTTATTAAATCTAACTCCTTTAAATTGGCAGCCCCCTGTCCACTGCTGAGTTTGTCAGATTCAGTTAAGTAAATGCTAGCTAGCTCGAGCAATTTTTATTTCACAGGTGATCTAGGTCAATCGACCAATTAATCAGACGCGTGCTTGAGTGGTAGGGAATGGTGGCTCCACGAGTGATCTTCTCTTTGTTGTATTTGAGCTCTAGCGGTACGTGCAATAATATTCCGACGACCAAGTGAGAGGGTGGCCATAAGCGGGGAAGAAGATGAGAGACTGTGTGTGCTTGGTATGAGTGATCTCCGCTTTTTACAGGGTTTGACTCGTGGAGTACGAGGTTTGAGTCCCATGGGGACGTGAGCTCAAGACAGCGGGAAATCCAGAGGCCTGTTGGGTTGTCTGACACGTGGAGCTTGGCGTCGCTGACCAAATGGTGTGCATGGGTTTTGAGTGTGGCGTCTTCTTTGAACGTCGCGTCTTCTTCTTGGATAGAGAGTCATTGGCCTTGAGAGAAGTGAGAGTCTTGATACTAAAAGTGTTAAGTTTTGGTGATGGGTATTGGCCGCGTTGGTCATGATATGAATAGTTGACCAGTGATGAGATGAATGACTGTGGATTTCACATGGTGTTAAGAACCAAGGGTTCTTTGAAAAGGAAAATTTGAGAAATTGAAGATATTGAAATGTTCGTTCTATTCTAATTTATTCACTGTTACAATCTTGGAAAGGAATCTTTATCTCCGTGAGGAGATATTGAATCCAAAGAAGTTCAGCAGTGGTGTTGACCAAGCTTCGATATTCTGCTTCAGTGCTTGACCTTGCGACAATCGTCTGCTTCTTGGAACTCCAAGAAACTAAGTTCGGTCCAAATAAAACACATGAACTAGATGTGGAACGTCTGTCGTCTGGATCCGAACCCCAATCAGCATCACAGTAAGCAGTTAAGGGCATAGCAGCTTTAGAATTGCAGGGTTTGAGAAGCATGTCATGAGAGATAGTACCTTTGAGGTAGCGTAGTATGCGCTTAACAGCCTTCCAATGAACATCGAGAGGCTGACTCATGAACTGACAGACTTTGTTAGCTGCACAGCTAATTTCAGGCCTGGTGAGAGTGGCATATTGCAATGCACCAACAACAGACCTGTATTGGATAAGCATACAGATCAGTGCCATGTTTGCTAAGTTTGGCGCTACAGAGCATAGGTGTAGATAGCCCTGTTGCATTGGTCATATTGGCTTTGTCAAGAAGATCTCTTATGTGTTTGGATTGGGATAGGAGAAGAGACCCATCTTGCAGATGCTGAACTTGAACTCTATGAAAGTAATCCAATGTACCCAGTTGTTTGAGTGAAAACTCTGTATTGAGCTGATAGCCACTCTGCAAGTGCACAAAGAATATCAAAGTAATAAAAGATATCGAACCCACAGAGATAGGTATTGATTTTCGATCTCCAATTCAATTGTTTAAAGCTTGAAAACAAAAGCATATAAAGGTTTGATTGATGTTGGATTTTAGAACAAATGAATAGCAAAAAGAAACAAGATTATAGTTTGATAAAACAAGTACTTGGGTTGAGTTTCACTACTTCAAACTAAGAATTTCAGAATCAATTCTACATATGAATTCAGAACCAGTTCTTAGGTGTTCTAGCCTAGGGTTTCTACTTGTTAATTCCTTAAGTAAATAGAATTTTCAATTCAATTACTAAACCTAATGCCTTAGTATTCAGTTAATCCAATTGAAGATAAAATCCAAGTTCAGGCTAACACTAACAATTCTACCCTTATACCTAAGCAATAGATAATCATTCATTATATTCTCATTTCCCTCAATTCCTACCAACTACCATTGAGCAAGAAGACTTGTGTACAGCAAGAATAATATTAAAACATGGAATAGAAACTAAGAATTGAAAAATCAAATAGAAAAATCAAACACTTAAAATGCTGAAAACTCTCAAACCTGGACATGGGTTATCTCCCAAGCAGCCCAATGTTATAGTCTTTGGTAGACTTGGTACCTTCTTAATCAATTAGGAGCATCAAGTGTGGTACTCGATCTCCCCTTGCTTTTAAAATCAACTAGCTCACAGTGGTGAGCCTCATCATCTGTATCAAATTGTTTCATGGCTGAGAAAACAGAAAACCTTGCCTTTTTGTCCCCCACTTTCAAGGGAAGAAACCCTTTTGCCACATTAATTTTTACATTCCCTGTTGCAAGGAAGGGTCTTCCCAGAATGAGTGGGACTCTTGTATCTTCTTCCATGTCGAATATCACAAAGTCAACCGGGAAGACAAACTTGTCAACCCTTACCAATATATCCTCTGCTACCCCATAAGGGTGTTTGATTGACCTGTCCGCCAACTGTAAAGACATTAAAGTAGGAGTTTCCTCCCCTGTGTCCAATCTTCAGAATATAGAAAAGGGCATTTAACACAACGCTTTGGCATTAGGTAAACCCTCTATATCTACTGGTATGGTGAAACTCCCTGGGTCTTTTAACTTTTGGGAAAGCTTCCTTTGGACAATGGCACTACATTCCTCAGTAAGCATAATTGTTTCCTCAACCTCACTTAGTTTCCTTCTCCTAGAAAGGATATCTTTCATGAACTTAGAATATGTTGGCATTTGTTCTAAAGCTTCAGAAAAAGGGATGTTTATCTGAAGTTTCTTGAAAATATCAAGGAACCTGGAAAACTGTTTTTCTAAATTCTTTTTAATCAAAGCTTTAGGGTATAGGACCCTGCCAACATCTCTACTAGGGGAAGTAACCTTAGTCTTTTCATTCTATGAATTAACAACAACATCATTATTAACAGGAATGTCACCTTCTTTATCTTTTTCCTCACCACTTTTTTATTCTCAACAACCATCCTCTCAGGCATAGTTCTACCACTCATAAGAGTAATTGTAGACACATTTTCTATTTTTCTTTTGGATTAACAAGAGTGCCTGACGGGAATGTACTTGGGATTCTCTACGCAATGGTCTTGGCCAGCTGGCCAACCTGAACTTCCAAATTTCTTATGGAAGCTTCGTGGTTTTTGGAGTTCGTCCTTGTCTCGTTCATGAACTGAGTGGTTTGTTGGGCCATTTCACCAACAATCTCTTCCAAGCTCTTCTTTCCTTGTCCTAGATTTTGAGGAACTGGAGACCTTTGGTTCTGGTAAGGCCTTTGGTATTGTCTCTGTCCTCCAGCCTCACCCTGGCTCTGATCTCTCCAGGAAAAATTAGGGTGGTTCCTCCAACTCGGATTATTAGTATTACCATAGGGCTGGTTTTGAAAATTGCTCATGACCTTCCCTTCAGCTTCGAGTTCAGCCTCTTCTAGGCTTAGCTAAACTCCTTCCGTTCTATTTACCATTGCCTCAACCTTTCTGGATAGCAATTTGTTGGAGGCCAACACAACATCGAAGCCTTAACTTCATAAATACCTTTTCTCACTGGCCTGTCCCGATTGGAATGGGCTGCTCTTGCAGCAAGCTTGTTGATGAGATTAAGAGCTCCCTAGGTAGGTAAGGCATCAAAGACACCATTGGCAACAATATCCAATTTGTCCCTGGTATAATCATTAAGTGCAGCATAAAACGAGCAAGAAGAAGAATAGGTCTCACGAAGAAGAAGAAGAAACACGGGGAAGAAGAAGATGGTGTGTTGATTTAGGGATTGCAGGATGCACTTGGGGGTTTGGGGATTTCTAATTTTGATTTCTAAGATGTTTTAAGTTAATGGGGGTTAAATTGATAATAAGTTAATTTGGGGGTTTTAAAAATTAAAAGGTTTTTCGCACATGTTTCCCTTTAAAAAAATTAAAAATCCACATAATCATCACTTACACAGTCAGCACGCCACATATGCCATCGCCGGAGCTCCGGTCCCCGGCAGCCGGCAGGGACTAAATACAAATTTGGTGCAAACTGAGGGACCTATAGCAAACTTTTTTCTGACGAGGGATCAATCTTAAACATTGGTGCAAACTCAGAGACCTCTTAAACCATTAACCCTCAAAATTATAATGGTTTTGGTAAAAGAATCAAGTTTATAGCTTTGGCTAAAATATAGCTAGTAGAGAGTTGTGTTGGTCTTATTTTAATTAATCATTACAATGTAAATTTTAAAACTAATTATTATTTCATGACAAGACATTTATTACACACTAAACAACCATTTATGCTTTGGTAGGGTATAGCAGAGAAAGTTAGAAGAGAGAAGACGAGTGAGAGACACTCGTGGGAAAAAATACTGTATTTTGTAAATTGTTTGGTATGTTTGAAATAGATAAGAAAAGAAGAGAAATCTATCCCTTTATTTGGTCGAATATAGAAGAAAAAAAGAAAGATACCACCGTATGTACCCCAGACCCACTTTTCCTCAACACCTTTCAATACAGAAAGTAACAACACCAACCACAACCAACACCCAAAACCCAAAATGTGATAGTTGAGAACAAGACAGGTCACAGGAGGGTCACGAGCCTGAGCGAGGAGGTGATAATGTGGGTTTCGAGGGAGGTGGTGTGGGTGAAGAAAGTTGTGACCTTGGTGGCGGTGGGGGGAGAAGATGGCTTTAAGGGTTTGTCAAGGTTACTGAGGTACTGTGAGGGGGAAGAAAGAGGTGTGGTGGGAGGAAACACCAAATACTTCCTCTCTTCAAGTTTCTCATAATATTAAGGAGGAAACTATCATGTGTGAGATCTATACTATCTTTGAATATATGTAGTTTAATATTATCAGTTTACTATTGTCATCTAGACATATCAACAACTTCTGATAAACTCCATATTTGCTTTCAGAAATCTTCTGATATGGATCCTCATGATCCAAAGTTCTATTGGCGTTCAAAGTGCAGACAACAACTGAAGATATATGTTTTAAAATAAACAATAATGTGCTTCTTTTGTAGTTCATGCTAGATCTCTAATCTTGCATCTAACATGTTCTTCCTACAGACTTTAGTTGAAATAACTGAAAGGGTGAGGTTTAATCACCATTGTGAGATGTCTTATGACATCTAGGACTTAATAGATCCCAATGGGAACGTTCACCATGTTAGATATGATAGGTTCTTCAGACCTCCTTCACTGGCAACAAAATTGCAAGAGATGTGTAGTTTTTATGGACTCAAAGGCTCCTACGCTATTGAGTTACGGAAAACTACAGGCCCCAAATGGCTGTTGAAGATATATGACAGTAATGATAAATAGATTACATATCCAAAAATGGACAACACAAATCTGAGCGTTCATGCTGTCATTGAGAACGAAACACATAATGATGCTCTTTCAAAACTGTGAGGGATATAAACAGCATTTTAAAGTCAATCTCACTAAATCTGTGGCTTCAGGTAGTCAACTAGTAATGTGTGTAAACAGTTTTGTTAGGGAAATTTGCACTGTCACTTACCAAACTCTTACATATATTTTTTGCAGAATATTACAGGAGAAGCTGCTGCTTATGTCAGAAACAATGGGAATGCTCCTTGGACCTTGATTGGACCAACCAGAAGGTAGATGAAATGTAATGTGATAATAGCAAAGAAGACCAGGAAAGAGGTGAAATTTGATTTTGGATGGATGCAATTCTGTGTTGAAAACAATCTTAAACTACATATATTCAAAGATAGTTTTGGTCTCACACATGATAGTTTCCTCCCTAATATTATGGGAAACTTGAACAGAGGAAGTATTTGGTGTTTTTTTTACCATATTACCAGATCACTATACTTTACAGTAAATTTAAAAATAATTTGAACTTTATTTTTCACTAATAATACAGTGATAAAAGCTGTAGTATAGCATTGGTCTGGTTATACACAGTGATAAAAACTTCATTTGGTGTTTTATCATTACAACATTGCTCTTGTTTTACCTAGCATTGGTCCATTTGACATTAGAAATTCAGAACTATACAAATTTATACATGTAAGCAAGCACCAAGAAGTCAGTGCTAGAGGTATACAGCTATGCTTCCGAAACCACAGGTTGGAAAATTGGCATGGTTCCAGTTCATTTTCTCAGAGCATTTTCACAACCCAAAGCTTATATTTTCTTATATACAAATAAACAAGACATGGTCCTATAAGACTTGCATCAGAGAGGGACTTACAGAGCTTGATATAAGCATCTAAATTTCCATATTGCTGAATCTTTTTCCTTAAACCTTGCATCACAGCTGCCCTGTCCAAATACTCAGGATCCAATCCCAATTCAAGCATTTTCATTACAGTCTCAGCTGCCTCATTGAAATGGCCACCTTTAATGTAGCCTCTTAACAGCCATGACAGACTTCTCTTCTTCTGTGGTGAGCTTGCGACCTCTACCCGGGTCAGCAACCTTGCTGTGGCCGCCGCCTCCTTCTGCGAAGCGCAAATGGCGAGGACAATGTCATAGAGGTCTCCATCAGCCTCCTTGCCTACAAGCTTCATCTCCCACAACTGCCTCTCAGCCTCGATTCCGTGACCGGCACAGATGTACATAGCAAGGAGCCTCTCATGAATCACTCCATGGAGTGATGGGCTGCCATCTTGAAACACCCAGTTGGACAGGCGCACTCCGTCAGCTAGAAGTTCTGATTGATACTTCTCTGCAAGCTCAACATCTTCAAGATCTAATGCAGCTACGGATCCAGCCTTCACGAAAGTTTTCAACTTGCGTAGAGCTTTAGCAAACTCATTCAGCTCTTTAACCACAGCAGTCATTGCAACAAGGTAGCTGTAGACCTCTGGCTTCAAGCCAGCTTCTCTAAAACGAATTACTAATCTAACAGCGCTTTTATAGTCGCCGTCAGCCTGGAAAAGAAAACATTTTATTAATTATACTAACTCATCCTTCAAATAAACACGAGAAAGGAAAGTCTTGAAATGAAACTACAACAAGTATCTAGGAAGAGTGATAAACAATGGGGCTATGCATGAGGTGCATATTTGTATTTCCTATAGGATGTTTGTATAAGATACATTCAACTTCATAAAAAGGTGCATTTGAATTTGTGGACCATGGCACAATCTTCCAAAATCCTACCCAAAACACAATCTAGGTCATCTTCATATTGTTCCATAATTTGCGCTAAGCAAAATCAATGAAGTTCCATTCCCAGGCCAAGAAAGAATGAATTGAATTGCCTACGAAATACCGTAGGCAAAAGATGCTATTGCTAACACCAAAGTCAGCTACAAGTTAGACCCTAGTCTAGTTGCAAATATGACTTACATGTTTGAATTCAAAATCAAGGTAGTATATTCGACTTAATAAAGATGAACAAACAACCTAAACAAGCAATTTCAGTTTCCAAGAAGAACTAAAGTGAATAATCCAAAAGCTCCAATTCTATGTTTGGATGGAGAATGGGGATAAGGAGGGGTGGGGAAGGAAAAAGCAACCCAACCCAAGCTATTGCTAACACCAAAGTCAGCTACAAGTTAGACCCTAGTCTAGTTGCGAATATGACTTACATGTTTGAATTCAAAATCAAGGTAGTATATTCGACTTAATGAAGATGAACAAACAACCAAAACACGCAATTTCAGTTTTCAAGAAGTACTAAAGTGAATAATCCAAAAGCTCCAATTCTATGTTTGGATGGAGAATGGGGATAAGGAGGGGTAGGGAAGGAAAAAACAACCCAAGTTATTGTTTGAAAGATTGCTAAGAATGGAAGACAGGGAGCGAGAGGGTGGAGAGGCATTCCGCCAACTTGAAACTTGAAAGTACACAAGATAGACTAACCATAATAATGACAACCCACCAGCAACAATGTCATCAAAATTTGACACAACCCGAAGCAGTATCAGACAACCAATACAAATCAAGCAATGCGAAAACATCACAGCTCCCATGGCAGGTATCAGCCATTGAACAAGAGAGTAAACTGATTTAGTGAAGTAACACTATCAATCTCCCATTTCCCAATTACAATGATCCTCAGAGATGATAATACCCCTTCGCTCTCTCTAATTTATAATATTCCCTCCCCTACTCGCTCAACTAACTAAACTACTAACACCCTAACTAACTAACTAAACTGTTAACTAACCAGAACTCACATCAAAGAGTCACAAGGGATTTTGCAACTGTTCTGGGAAAGAGATATGGATGACTTCCAAGCTATTGCTGAAACAAAGGAATTAACTACAGTTGTGGGCAATGAGCAAGAGCAGTGAGATCCTAGTAGTTGATAGGAACTACTATCTTAATTGCTGGAAATAGGGAAATCGTCCCTTGATTACCCTTCGAGGATCTGCTAGGCCTCCCAATGCCCAAAGGCCCTACTCTTTCTCAAATGACTAGACACCCCATCCCTCTCAGCCCCTCTTCCTATTTATAGGCGACAAGCCACCTTACTAACTAACCCAATAACTTACTAACTAACTATTATTCTATTACCTAGCTAGTTAAATAACTAATTCTACTAATTGATAGGTACAAGCCATTGAAAAAGAAAGTATACTAATTTAGTTGAGGTAACACAATGAACTTCTAGGTTATTCAAGAGAACCTGGCCTCCCCCAATTTCCAGTTAAAATGATCCCTAAGGGTGTGTTTGTGTGTTTTGAGGGAGGGAAAGGGAAGGCTTTGAGGGGAAGGCGAGGGGAGGGGAAGATAGGGTAAGCTCTCCCCTTGTTTGGAAGCTCAAAATTCCACCAAGACCTCTAATTTTGGAAACTCCACAACATGACTAGAGGAGGTCTTGAAGGGGTTTTGGAGAGTTTTCAAAAAATCCCCAAACCATGACCTCCCTTCTTCAAAAACTCTCAAACAAGGGGAGGGCTTCTCATAAGCCTCTCCTTTCCCTTCCCTCGCCTCCAAAACTCAACTCACAAACACACCCTAAAGATAATAATCCCCCTTAGCTCTCTCTTGTTTACAATATTCCCTCCCCAACATTATAACAAACTCTCTCAACTAACTAAACTACTAGCACCCTCATTCACTCTCTTAACTAACTAACTAACTAACTAACTAACTAGGGGTACCTATCATCCTATTAACAAAACATCTAAGTCAAGGGGACAAAATGATGACCAACTTATAAAAAAGACTCATTCCACCAAGATGTTATTCAATACCAGATTCAAAGTGTGAAACAAGAGCTAATTCTCCAACCAAGTAAAAAAAGAACTAGACATGAAATAGCAAATGCTTACCATCATCTTCCAAGCAAGATACCCAGTTGGCCCTCCTTTATGCCCTTCTGGATCATCCTCAGCACGAGAAATCCCACGCCTCAAAACCTCTTCCACAAACAAGGCCGCACCTTCCTTCTCCCCCATTTCCCAATACAAGGAAATCACCTTATCAACCATGCTAAAACCAGGCCTCAATCCCACACAATCCATGTCCACAAGCAGGTCAACAACATCACCAACACCATGCTGCTCCTCCTGAATCAGCTTCTTCACCCACCCACACATGATTGCAACCATGAGCTCCATGGTCTCCTTGTCCACCCTGTTCTCCTTCCTGAGCCAATCAAACACCTCCAAAGCACACCACGAGTCCCTTCCATCCTGCGAGAAATAAACCAACACAAGCTGCAGTTCCCTCGCAGAGAGACGTTCATTCATCTCTTCCAAGATATCAGAGGGTTCCCTTGTCATCCTCTCAAGCTCCTCGATTGCCTCGAAGAACCCATCACCCATTTCTTCGTCTTCTTCTTGTTCTTCTTCATCGTCGCTGGTCACAAACTGGTCCAGTTCCACCGATTTCGTTCTCCTAAAACCCCTGATTAAACTGGGTTTTGCCGCATCAAAAGTAGGGTTTTGGAACCTGGCTGAAACCCCATCACAGACTTTCAGGGAAAATCGACACTTTGATGCAGAAAACGCCAAAGGGTACCCCTGTCGTGGTGAAGACAGAGAAGAAAACACAAAACCCAGTTTGAACACTGGAGCAAACCCATGTGAATATGCCATTTCAATTCACCTTCTCTCTCTACTTTAATCAATTCAATTCAGGGGCACAGGGAAGTGCCCATCCACTCCAGAACAATAGGAAGATGGGGAAAGACTGAATCTTTGTTTCTGGGTTCAGTGAATTGGAAGTCAAAATTAAACCTCAGAAACTCCACAAACGGAGAAGGGAAAAAAAACAAATTTTCTCAGCATCCAAACAATATGCCGCTAAAATTTAATCCATCCAACTAAGAGGAAAGAAAGTGACTTCGGTGAGAGAAAGAAAATTGACAGAAAATATCCATTGCCATAAAAATTCAATAAAAAGATGGGGTTGCAAAGACAGAGACAGCAAAACTTTCATTGCAAAGGTTAGAGAACTATTTCTTTAGTATTTAAGGTGAGAATACGTGTACCAACCGCCACTGCAGAGGTTAGAAATTGCCTTTTTAATGTATTTCTATTCTGAATTGTTAGTGTGAGAAAAACGTTTGGCTTCCTTTTCTTAAAAATATTATATTATATTCTTTGTTATTTTGTATGTGTTTTTAACTTTTTTTTTTTTTAACTCATTTATAATTCTGAATATCACTAACCCATACCACGAGTGTTCGTACTAAATTATAAATGATTGATCAACAATATGAATTTCATTTCCATGTATGAGTATCAAACCTTAATTTTATGGTTAAGAGATTTTATACCTTGTAATGTTATATTTAACCTATTAATATCTAATTATGCACTAATACATGTTGGTCTAGTTGGTAACGATAAATTACCGTTGTCAATGTAAGAACTATATTAGTGGATAATTTAAAAAATACCTTTGAAAGTAACCACATGCCAAGACTAAGCCAAACCCACCGAAATTTTTATTCATAACAAAAAAACTCTACTTATGCATGTGTTAGATATCAAATCACAAAGCTCAACAAAAATAAGATTGTATTAGGAAGTCAATGGGTAATAAAAAACTGTTAAATCTCATTAACACGAATCTTCTTTGATTAAATAATGATATTGATGGGTTGTTATCATAAGCTAACACGCTATATGTGGTTGGAATAGAATGTTAAAGAAATAAGCAAGGATTCTAGCATCGTCATGAATGGAATAGGTAAAAAATGAGTTCAAGTGTAAAATTTGTTTTTACTTTTTGGAACTTGAAATGTATATGTAAGTATACTTATTGATAAATCAATAGCATTAATGGACACGCTGATTAGAAATGAAGAGAGGAGGCTAGAGCTACACATGTCATATTTGAAACTTTATTTTTTTAAGATGAAGGGCTAAGCCCCAAGAAAAACACAAAGCATCAGGCTCAAAAGGATAGCCTCCATGTGGAAACACTCTCGATGACGATCGACCTGCGGGAAGCTTATGTCAAGAGAGGTCTCCACCGTTTGAACTTTGGTATAGAGGAGAGGGGTATAGATAGAGATCAAACATATAAAAGATACATGATAAATACATAAAACTCTTAAAACTCAATTAAAAATACCAAAATTCAGGAGCTAACCCTAAAGTGTCCTAAATATGATAAAATCATCCGAAAAATCATTTAAACTACATGAAAACTAACTAGACAAATAGCCCTAAATCCGTAGTCATCACACACCTATACTAAAACAACAAGCGTAAACTCAAAGTAGTTTGTCCTCAAGCAAAAGAAATTGTTCCACGCAAGATGCAAGCAAATACTACTTTTCACATAAGACACATGGGATGAGTTCCTCAAGACAGTTCATGCAGAGAATCAAGCTAAGAAACTAAGTAACCTTCAGTAGGTGCAAACAAGAATCACAAAAAATACCAAGATGTGGGGTTTCACATTTTATTCCTAATTCCCCAACCCCATATTGAGAATCCACTAATGATAGCCAACGGTCTTTTTGTATTATGAGCACACACATGTCTTTTTGCTTTTGCTTTTGCTTTTTCCCAACCCTTCACAGTTATTACCAAGTCAGAGTGAATTTTTTTTTTCTTTTATTAGCAAGGTAAGGATATGATTGGAGGTATTCTTAGAGCAACTCCATCCCTGCTCCCCTACAAGGGAGCTTATTCTGCTTTTTGGTGGGCCCGAACTGCCACGTAGGATTAAGCTCCCTCATAAGGAACTTTAGCAGATTTTGCTCCAACCATGGTTCCTTATTTTACTTTTTGTTGGGTCCCACAATACCACATATATTTATATTTTTTATTTCCACCTAATTATTATTTAAATTTAAAATTTAATTCAACATTCTAATTTAAATATTAATTTAATTAATACTAATAACAATAATATTTTAATTAAAATTCAACAAAATTAAAATTGGGTAAAAATTGATTTTCCATTTTCTGTCTGGCCCAATCTGCCTTTTGTTCTGAAAAAAAAAAAAACTAAACTGGACCAACCATATTCTGAACGGCTGGGCCGTTCGAATCAGGGCCCAACGGCCACAAACCGGCTCCAGCCGGTCAAAGAGGCTTTGTAACCTCTCAAAAGAAACCGGCCGAGCCGGTCACCATATATATATTTGTTTCTTATTTTTTTCCCCTCATTTGCCTCATCTCTTCTTCTTCTTCATTCTCTCTTTTCTCTCTTCAAACCCTACCTCTTCAAACCCTACCGTCGTCACCACCACCTCTTCTTCCTCTCAGCCGCCGCCACCTCTCTTCTTCCTCACGCCGTCGCTGCTCTTCTTCCTCCACCGCCGTCACCGTCCCCTCGCCCCGTCACCGTCACCACCTCTTCTTCCTCTCAGCCGCCGCCACCTCTCTTCTTCCTCACGCCGTCGCCGTCGCTGCTCTTCTTCCTCCACCACCGTCACCGTCCCCTCGCCCCGTCACCGTCTCTGCTCTTCCTCACCGCCTCATCGCCGCCGCACCCCGTCACCGTCACCGTCGCTGCTCTTCTTCCTCCACCGCCGTCCGTCAGCCACCGGATGGGAGAGATCCAGGACACATGCAAGACGGATCGGATGAGAGATAATGATCCACAAAACTCTTCTTTGTAATCTCTGTAATTTTTTGCTAATTTAATTGTTCAATTTTTTTTTATTGTTGCTATGCTTCTGTTTCCTGGTTCTGGGGTTCTGGTTGTGTATGGTTGTGTATATTGTTCTGTATATTGTTCTGTTCTTGCTCCTTCTTCTCCCTCTAATTTCAATATGGTTGATGATGAATGAGAGAGATGATGAATGAGAGAGAAATAATTATTTTTTAATTTAAGGACTCAAAAAGCAGAGTTCCTTGTGCAAGGAACTCTAGCTTAAGATTAAGGACTTGCTCTTCTACCTCATTCTTCTCCATCCCTGCTAAAAAAATAAGAAACGGTCCTTCTGGTTTAAGGACAGGCGTTGGAGATGCTCTTAGTGGATTCAATAAAAAAAGGCAAAGAAAACAACGGAAGGATATGATCCAAAATTAGAATTCTGTCAAGACTGTGGGGAATATCTTAACTTCCCACTATAGCCGACAAATCATAGAATGTTATTTTCTTAGCCATCAAAATAGAGTCTTACAAAAATTGAAAGGATTGAACGAAAAAACCAAGTTAATGCTTTGGAGGTTTTATTAGGGTTATTGAAATCTGTTATGTCCATGATAATACCGCTAAGTGTCTTGCATTACGTTGGAGCTTGAAAAGTGTCGTGAATTGGAGTTTAGAAATCCCATATACAAATGGAAACAGACTAATTGCAGGTGTTTATTGCTTTTCATGGGGAAGGAGTTATACAAAGATAACACTAATATTAGAGGATTGCATAATTTTTCTTTGCAACACAAATCATGTTGCATATACTCTTGCTGCTATTGCATTATATATTACCATCAAGATTATAGCTTATGGGAAAAGGATTTATTTTGTGCACAACTTTATTTCATAAAAATAAAAGATATGAGATCAACCCTTTCATATGAGTAATATTTACACCAAATTATGCACCACTCAAGCACACCAAAATAAATCAAAAGCAGCAACCCTAACATGCCTCCACTCACTCCTAACCAAAGGAAAAAAAAAAACTAACAACAAAAATAAAACCAAACCATAACAAAGGCAACTGTCACCTCAAGGATTCTCCATTATCTTGTAAATGGTGTTTTTAAATTTACTTATTATTATTTTTTCCATATGATTTTTTTCCAAGACATGCAAATATTTTTTTATATGATTGGGAATCTATGACTGCATGTTTGTTTTAGATTTTTGTGAAAGTTTGAAACATGACGTTCAATAAACAATGTACAAAATTATGAAAAAAAATTAACAAATAAATAAAATTGTTATATTTTACAATTTTTATAAATTACAATATCATTTTTTTATATAAATTAATGGCATATTTGCTAACCAGCACCTAAGGCAAAGAAAATTAAAAATCTTATATTTTCTTGTTACATTGAAAATATAAAGCTCTTATATAATTTAACCCATATTAAGAAGTTTTCTTTTTCAAATTCTCATGAACAATAATTCATCATCTCATCAATCATAGGAACGCATGAAATTGAAATCAAACAACAACACAAATTTTAAACTCTCTCTACAAATACACCATATTTTATGATCCTCCATGACTATTAGCTGTGGACCACAACTATGCCCACAACTACATATAGATCCACATTAATGAGATCAATTTCAAGTCACATATTTAAGAAATCATGCATAAAACTTATAAATCTAATTTAAAACATAGTTTAAAGTTTTGATTAAAAGCAGACAATCTCCAAGAGCAAAATATAAATCAAACATACATAACACAACACGATCCATGACACAGATCCTTCTTAAACATCACTTCTTGCAAAGTGATGTTTAATATTAGGATTCATAGCATTCTGGATTGAAATCTCCATCGATCCAATGTGGTTGGCCAAATTAATGTTTGCTTCATGCTCATTTTGCACATCAGTTATCCTTATTTGACTCTGAGGTGGTGGTAAGTCAAAAGTTTCCTCCCCATTTCCTGAAATTTTACATCAAGTTAACAATAATAAATGAATGATATACCAGAGAGAGCAGGTGCAATATGGAACATTGTTTAATACTATATAATATCAAATTGTAATGAAAGTGAGCATGAAAAGAGGGAATATATAACAATAATATTATGTGAGTAGGTCGATGTGAATTTTTTGTCCTCTAAGATAGTATCTTTCACAAAAGACAATCATGTTCAAACTTGAAACTTTTACCTCCTCGTGGTGATGGATCGATCAAAATTGTTTGCCCTAATTTTATACATTGCAAGTGAATTTAGTAAACAAGTAACCTTTAATTAAAAACACAGTTTCAAATTAAAGGAGTATAACGAATACATGTTTTCAATATAAATTATATAGTGCTCATGCGTAAATATATACAGTAAAAAAATGAGAGGGGGAGGGCTCAATATCACAACTTCATCTATTACCTTGTCTAAAAAATACTTTTTCTTAGAGGAGATATTACAGATAGAAACAATTTTCCATAACATTCTAACTGTTACTTTTTCTCATAATTAACCAATAAGTGATTGTTGAGTGTAAAAATTACTCAAACCAAAGAGAGATGAGTGATGAGAGAGAACGAGAGGATGTCAAGTTGCCGGAGCCACCTAAAGAGGGGGCCGATTGGTGGCCGAAATATCCAGAGGCATGAGGTGGGGGTGGGGAGGGGGAGAGAGAGAGAGAGAGAGAGAAGGACGGACTGGAGGCAGCGGGGCTGAAGGAAGGTGTAGAACAAGTAGAGAAACACTCTGTTCGTGGATGGGCTGGGAGAACAGACAACCTATAACCAGGTGAAAGATTTCTTCACTAAAATAGGAGACATGGTTGAAATAGAATCTCGAACACAAGTTCGGGTTTGTCAGGTTTGTACACATGAAAGACGAAATGGGAGCAATCCAAAAGTTGAACGGGAAGCAACTAAACGAGTGCACTGTCAAGATCAAGATAGCAAGATAACCCTTCTTATTTCCCAGTACGGGGAGGTAGTCCCAGTTCTCACGCAGTTGACAGATATGTTCATTAGAGGAAAGATGTGAGGAGGAATAGCAACTAGAAGTGGCTTAACAAATCTATCCACGCACCTAAAAGAAAAATAGGGTTGAGGCCTGTTTATGAGGCGGAGTACAACTCCAACTATGAGGATCGTATCAGGGTAGGAAGATAGCAGTGGCATCACTAAGGGGGGTGCATAGTGTTAAATCGACAAATGAGTTCTTGAGGTCTACGGGCTACATCGGGATCAAGGTGAAATCATTAGGAACAAAAGAATTGGCTTTGAATTTCATGGACACAGATGCCATGTTTCAGTTCCTAAGCGATGGAGGGGAATCTTTAGGAGAAAAAATCGAACTTATCATACCAGCAAACACCCTTCCTGGTCCAACAAGACACTTCATCTGGGTTAAAACAAAGATGTTCCCCTAGGTTCGTAGAATGTGGATTTTTTCTCAAGAGCGGAAAGTCCAATGGGTGCATTTGTTCGTTTGGATGAGACACCACCCACAAAATGTATGATCTTGATAGGATGTTAATCATCTTGTCAAAACCAACCTTTCCCTACCGAGTTATTAACATTATGTTGGATGAGGAGACGATGAGGGTCTTGTTTGAGATGGATATCGTCTCAAATGAATTTGAAATTCCATCACCAATGGGTTCATCAGTTGATTGCTCATCACATAATGAAGAGGATCCATCTTCCAATGGGACTATGGTGGACGAAACATCAGAGTTAGGGGTAGGGAATCTTAGAGAAGGGAAACACATAGAAGAGGTTGTCGGAATAAGGGCTTTGGTCAATGAAGGCAATGACGGAGGAACCTCAATCAGGAAACACCTTTCTATGTATAAGTACAGATAGGGAAAATATGTCATTTCAAGGAATTCTTTAAAAAAAAATATATAGCAAGGAAAGATGCAGTCTGCCAGTCTAGAGCATGATATAGCCACAATCTGCATGAGTAGAGGCATGATAAAACAAAATTGGCAATCATGGGAAGGGGAGTTCCTTCGTGTAGGGTTTTCAAGGGGTTTAAAGTATCTATTCTGATTGATAGGGTGTGGAGGTCAATGGTAGGGTGGCTAGGTAAAAAATAGAGCTTTGTGGTTTATGGACAAGGCTCAAAGGAAGGTTTTGAAGAATCTAGTATCTTTTCGGAGCTCAATTGCGTTTCTCTTGAGTCTAGTGCAACAGGCCAGTTGGTTTGATTACAAGGAATGGGCACAATTTCAAACAACACATATGGGCTTTCTGATCCACTCGGGTCCAATGAATACAATCAGGATAACTTCCTTTCCTTCGGGATTCCTACGTTGGGGACTTTGACGAACACAAATAACTTGGCTATTGTAAAAAAAAAAGGATAGACCAAGAAAGATTAGGGAAATAAGATCAGTATCACCCATTGCCAACACTACGTTAGGTGGTACGAAGGAACCAAAGAAGAGAGGTTGAAATCCTAAAGGGCCACCATCACCGTCCTCAGCGCGGGTGGGTGTGGGTGGAGGGAGCCTCAATGGTGAGCGATTCTAGGAACAAGAAGAAAAAACGAGCTATGGGGGCTATTTCACTAGAGTAAAGAAGGTTTGGTTGTTGGGGTTGGGGAAGGTATTGGGGATCGAGCATAAGGGACCTAATGCATGAGCAATAAAAGGCCTCAAAAAATAACTGCAGTGCTTTTTTGTTGCCAATTTAATGACCCATCTGGAGAACTGCTAGTTATCGTGGAACGCGAGGGGGTTCGACGATGTAAAGAAGAGGAGAGTTGTTAATGAAATTCTAAGAAAGGCCAAAGTAGAGGTGGTTCTAATTCAGAAAATAAAGCTGGGAAAACAAGGTTGAAGGTGATACCGAATTTCGTAAAAGCTCTAAATTATTATTTTGAGTTGGTGTTGGTTACTAGAATTGCACGGGGTTGCTTACTGTGTCAAAGACTTTATATGTCCACCAGATAGAGGTAATTAACTATTCTCACTTCCTTTGTATAGTGGCTCAGGTAAAACCCAGTAATGCATTGTACCCCATTGGAAATTTGTTTGGTCCAAATCAACAATCAGAAAGAGTTAACTTCTTCATTTCTTTAGGAGATGCTTTGAGTAATCGCACATGGTACTGGTTTTTGGGTGGTGATTATAATGCTATATTGTATTTGGATGAAAGAAGAGGAGGTACAGGGGCACTGATGTGAACTTCAATAGTTTTGTTCATGACCATATCCTCATTGATCTTTCTCTAAAAAACTCAGATGTCACTTGGTTTAGCTCTCACAATGGGGGTGTTTAGAGTAGAATTGATAGTTAGCTTATAATTGAAGAATATCTTAGCAGCTTCGAGGGTATTAACGAAAGAGTTGAAACATGGGGGTTATTTCATCATATAGAAGTATCCATATACATGGAAGTTGAAAACTTCGCCCCTAAAACATTTTTTATAACAACTAGATTTTAGATAAAGAGTTCGAGAAGCTACTACAGGAGTAGTGGAACTCATTGATGGTGGTGGGATGGACAGGCTATGTGCTGCAATAGAAACTAAAGGGGTTAAAAAGCCAAATAAGATAATGGAAAGGGTACTTAGGATCAGGAACAATGGCAAAAATCAAGGCTCTGGAAGAAGATTTGCAAGAGTTCATGGTGAGGATGAAGGAGGAAGGAACATCGAATGAACTAAGACAATAAAGGATAAAAATACTAGGTGGTTTGTGGGACAACTACAGGGATGAAGAAATTGAGTGGACCCAAAAAATTAGAGTGTGCTGGCTGAAGGTAAAGGACAAAAGTACATCTTTCTTTCACAATGTTTGCAAAGTCAAGAGGGTCAGGAATCATATTTCTCAGGTGAGAGTGGGAAGGGGCCTTGTAGAAGACCCAATGTTGATTAAAGAGGCCATCCTACACCACTACAAAAGATTTTTCTCTAGGGTAGACGTGGTAAGGCCTAGACTGAGGTGTTGTAATATATACACGTTAAGCCAAGAGGAGAAGATAGAATTGGAACCAAGCTTCTCGATGGAGGACATTTTGGGGGTAGTAAAGATATGTGATGGGAACAAATCCCTTGGACCTGATGGTTTCAATCTCAATTCCTTCTAACATTTCTGGGTTCTCTTAAGGAATGATATCTCAAAGCTTTTTGCATAACTCCATGCATCGGGGAAACTAATCAAGGGCCTAAACATATCCTTTATCTCCCTGATTCCAAAAGGTAATTTGTCCCCAGTCAGGGGCAGAATTTTGACCCATTAGTTTGATATGGAGTGTATAAAAATTTATAGCAACGGTGATGGCAGAAAGATTATAGAAAGTTATGCCGAGGTAGATAACAGAAAACTAGTTTTCACTTACCCGAGGAAGACAAATAGCTGACTGCATTCTCATTGCAAATGAGATTATGAATATCTTAACGAATGCAGATGGGAAAGGGTTCCTCCCTAAGTTGGACTTCACCAAGGCTTATGAAAAAGTTGAATGGAGTTTCCTTTTAGACCGGATGGTAGAAATTAACTTTAGGGGAAAACGGTTAACTTGGATAAGATCTTGTATTTCTTCAGATTCTTTGGCAGTCCTAGTCAATGGATCCCCTTTTGAATTCTTTGACATAAAAAAGTTTCTTCATCAAGGCGACATGCTCTTACCCCTTTTGTTTAACATTTGTATAAGTTTTTTATCCATCATGTTCAACCAATAGTTGGAAGACTCTATCTTCGATGGTGTGACAATTGGTCCCGAGCTGGCTTTGAACGCTCATATTTTGTGGTAATGGAGATGGCCAATTGGAGCTTTTGTTCTACACCCTTTTCTTCTTCTTGTTTACTTCAGACCTATAAATCAATCGTGAAAAATCTATTCTGATTAGCTGCAATATAGAAGGGGGGGAAGTTCAAAGGGCGGCTGGTTCTGTATGGTTGGGTCGTGGGGGGACTACCAATCACCTATCTTGGTGCACCATTTGGAGGCAATCCAAGGAGTCTTGCTTTCTGGGAACCTATGCAGGATAAATTAAAGAAAAACTGAAGATCATACAACTCCAAATACATCTCATTGAGCGGGAGGTTGGTTTAGTGAAAGCATTCCTAAATTCGATTCCTCTTTATTGGATGGAAATCTTTAAAGATCCCGTGGGAGACGTTGGTGAAATGGAGAAGATTTTCAAAGCCTTTCTTTGAGGGAAGGAAGAAAGGGGGAGGAATATAATAAGGATACGTCGGACATTCATATGCGAATCTAAAGAGTTAGGGGGGATTGAGCTACGTTTGATTGGGTGGAAAAATAAAGCTTTACTTTTGAAATGGGATTGGAGGTTTAGGTTGGAGAAAGATAGCCTATAGAGTAAGGTAATTATTGAAAAGTACAATATGAATAACAGGCTTGGCTATTTTAGATTTTGGAAAGTGGTCCCCATTAATTCATGATATAACAAAGGTGGTCCAAGAACACAACATGCTTGCTTCGGGCTTCAAAGAGGGACTGGTTTGCACTGTTGGTGACGGGAAGAATATCCACTTTTTGCTGGACCTTTGGGCTTATGAAGAAACCTTATGTAATAAATACCCAAGGATTTTTTTTGGTTAGTGACAATATGAATGTGTGGATGGCTGATGTAGATTTTTTTATGCGAGGAAAATGGGTATGAGACTTGTCTTTCAGGAGGTCTTTCTTTGACTAGGAACTAGAAATTTATGTGTCCTTCATAAGATTAATTAATTCGCTCTTCCCAGCAGCAGGTGTTTCAAACTCCATAAGCTGGAGTCTAGACACTAATGGTTACTTTTGGTAAAGTTATTATGTAAATGGGCCGAAGAAAAGGTGCTTGGAGAAGCATATTTTTTTTAGTCCTAGGGAATTTTCACAAGATCATCCCCCTCCAAGGTGAGTTTCCTCTTTTGGAAAGAATGCCTTGATAAATTAACCACAAAACATAACCTATCAAAAATAGGGGTAATCTTGGTGGATAATGGGTTATGTGTACCATGTGGGAGGGAGGAGGAAAATGCAGATCATTTCTTCCTTCATTATACAAAATCATGACCAATATGGTACTCTGTCATATGAAGAGAAGGGTACATGTGGGCAATCCCTGACTCACTACAGATTCTATCATTGGAATGGGATTTCCCAGCAGCAGGTACAGATAACACTCTTTGGGGTTTAATACCTATTTTCTCTAATCTAGTCTGTATGGAATGCATAAAATGCAGTGCTTTTTAGGGAGAAAAACTATGATGTACATCAAGTTTAGGATATGCATCTATTGAGGATTTCTTGGTGGGTAAAAGGATTTGGAAAAATTGCCCCTATGATAATGATCAAATAATTAGAAGTTTCTACACCATCAAAATAATCCAGTAGGGCGCGACACCTAGAGTGGGAAAATGTTCACCCCTTGAAATTGACAGACCAAAATGTAATGTTGATGGAGCCTCTAAAGGAAAGGCAGGACCTTGTGGCAGTGAGGGAGTGATCCGAAATGAAAACATGAAAAGTTTGGGTTATTTTGCGTTAAATGTAGGATATGGACGGGCTTTTGAAGTGAAAGTAAAAGCCATTCTGAATGGATTACTATTCTGCCAACATTTCCTATTTCGAAACATAATAATCAAAAGTGATTCCACTATTGCAGTGGGATGGGTGA
The DNA here is from genome assembly GCA_030819835.1 of Acmispon strigosus. Taxonomy (NCBI): domain Eukaryota; kingdom Viridiplantae; phylum Streptophyta; class Magnoliopsida; order Fabales; family Fabaceae; genus Acmispon; species Acmispon strigosus. Next base: position 38,333,858 of record JAUAMA010000007.1, read on the forward strand.
ACTCGAAAGAAAATAGGCCTTTGGAATTACTCAATGAATTAAACCAGATTGATTTCTTGACAAAGGAAGTGAGTTGCTTGGGAGTAAAACACATCTACAGGGAAAGTAATTTTATGGTAGATTATTTACCAAATAAAGGGTGCAATAGAGTTGAACCTAATTTTTCTAGTTCATTTTATAATTGAAGCCTATGTGAGAGGGATGTTCTCACCCCACTCTCTTTGTGCCTTATTCTGTGAGATCTTATCTTTAAAAAAAGTGATTGTTGAGTGTAATTAATTTCATGTTAAACACATAACAATAAGTTTTAAAATTAACATTTTAGTAATTAATTAGTAAAGGACAACACAACCCAATCTCGTACGTTAAAAAGGGCATGAGAGAACTACCCTTATAGATAAGAATGTGAAGGACATGCTTACATCATTATTGAAATAAGAAGACAAAACTATTCTTATATTCTCACCGATATTACATTTATCTCACGTTCCTTTTATCTCATATTTGTCTATATCTCTCTTCTTTCAAATTATCCATCACTTATCATATTTGTCATTTTCTCTCTCTACTCCTTCCCCCTCTCTCTAATCTCACCCTTTTACTCACAAAACCATTATGATAACATCATTTTCCAGGACAAATGATAAGTAACTGTTTTTCTCTAGGATTCAGTTCCTCTTTTGTTGTACAAACCATTGTGTTTCCTCAACACACTTCCAATTTTTTTTGTCTTTACTTACAATGACATAGGCAAATTCTAAAAATGTCTTCTATTATTTGAATGAAATATACAAAACATCTGAATATTTTTGCTTTGTTGTTTAAATCTTCAAACTCTCCAACTTAATAACATTCTTAACACTGTTATCAGAATTTTACATGTTGAATGACAGAAAATTCCAAAATTAAAATTTTCTTGCTCATATTGTAATATGTTCTCACCTGGATAATAATAATTTGAGACTTGATCATTGAGAATCGGCTCAAAACTAGTAAACGAATCATTAAGCATCAGTGCTTTCATCTGCTCATGTTGTTTGGTATGGACTTCCCGCAGTACATTCACTTCGAACTTGTTCTTCACAATTTCAGCTAAAAATACATCACAACCTAATATTAATATTAATACAATCACCTTTTCTATTTAAATGTTATGCCCATTCCTGTAAATCAGCTTTGTTGTGTGCATGCATGCACGCGCTCACAAACATTATAGTGTTGAAAATTCCACATGCACACATCAGACAAGGGGATAATAGAAAGGGTAATATTACGCACCTGCTCTGAGTGATGTTATTTTCTTATGCGTTTCTATTTCACAACCTATTTTCTCATTCTCCAGCTGGATCCGAAGCTTTTGATTTTCATAGGATTTAACTTGTGAATTAAGATTGGCTATTTGATCCTGCACAGACACATATAAATACCATATGTATTGATCTAAAAACACAAACATTATTATTAAAAAAAACCCAGAAAAACAAGGATCACCTGGACGGCTCTGACTTGATATTCCAAATCGGCCAAATATTGCAGCTTCTTCATTCTTGATTTTTGTGCTGAGATTCGGTTTGACATGACTCTACAGGAAAAATAAGCACCCTGTTTGTAAGTGTCATGTAAAAAATTCAACGATGGGACATAAAATTATGACAAAAAATTGGGCAGAAGATTTTCATAATTTTGTGAAGGGTGGACCTTAAACTTGAAAACAAGATTAAGTAAATTTACCGCCTGAGCTTCCTAGTATCCATGTCATGGTCAGAATTAATATCCATAATGGTATTTGATGCATTGGATTCATTAGGTTTTGAAGTGGAGTTGTTGTCAATGGCAGCACCAGAAACTACATCGTTCTCTACCTTTATGTTTTCATTAGCATCATCATAGATATATGGTGAAGTAGGTATAAAGGGGGTTTTAGATGGATCCATCTGAGAAGAAGAGACATAGGTTTTTCCCTTTGTGCTACCTTCCATTTCACTGGTCTCTATTATGCTCCTGCAACAGATTTTCACAAGAAGACATGGATTAAGATATCGATATGCACTCATGTATCCAAAACCAAATAATAAAGAAAAAATACTTGGATCTTTCTTTGAGCATGAGTGGGGAGAGAGAGAGAGAGGAATTTCTACTCACTTTTTCACAATCATCCCTTACACTTTCTCTTTCTCTGGGTTTTTATGGAGTATGTTAGGTTTTCTTTATTTTGGAAAATAATTCATATATAATTCCAACCGAGAGGTATAAGAATATAAGAAGGATAAATGATAAATATGATGAGTCGTGTGATATGAAAAAAGAGAATAATATAATGAAAAAAATGAGTGTAAATAAGATGGAAGAGAAAATGGATGTAGATGTATCTATTTTTTTTTTTTTTTTGAAAAGCAAGTTAACCATATTTTATTATCAATAACCCCTCGTCTTCTACGTTTTGAATTGAATTGAATTATTCAATATTATTATTAATTATCCAATACGTTTCTTATATATATAAAACGAAATATTCAATTGTATACAATAAAATAATAAATTAAAAGAAAATTATAAATTACGACGGATGCGCTGGCGAGACAAAGTTCTAATTTAGGGTGTCTGGTGCGTATTTGGAAGGAACCTCTTTCCTCTATAATTCCGCTCTTGTGCAAAGATGCGATAGCTTAGTTCTTTTCATCTGCTGTTAACTTTTATTCCTTATGTAAAAAAAATTTAAAATAGGTTATGTAAAAAAAAAGTATAAAATAGTTTCCAAAACGATAATTAAGGGTGGCATTTAAGTGATAGCTGTCTCTGGTACAATTTTCACACGAGAAGAACATTCCGCTTTTTGAAACTGATCCTCAGATGGTTGAGGACAAAATGCATTAATTAATCATTAATAATATTCTTCAGTAAATTTATTTTACTAATTTTTTTTAAAAGTTTTTAACCATTAGTTGAAGTGACGTACATATTTTTATGTCGTGAGTGCATAATATTTAAAACTTTTTTGCTATGGATTTAATTTATATGTACTATTTTCCTTTAAAAAAATTATATGCACTATTATTTTTACAAATCACAAATTTATTGGAAAGAAATAAAGTTTATGAGAACAACCCTATCATATGAGTAATACCCTCTCATATGGGTAATTGCTGCATGGGATCACACAAGCACCACAAAGGTACACTCCCTTAGAATATGTCTCACCCCAATATAACCAACTACATGCATCAAATAATCAATGAGATTAAACTTGTTCAACAAATTCCATGGCCTATTATACTTATTAAAAACCCACCCCACACCTAAAGATGAACCACTCTCAATAAGACTATTACAAATATGAAAATGTTGACAAAATAACAAAGCATGAAGAATAGCATGCACTTCATCTTGAGAAGGATCCACCGGTGGCGGTGGTTGTTGTTTCTGTGGCGGCATCTTTGTCAGAGTATGCAACAGAGCTTCAATGGTGAAGCTCTAATACCATAAAACGATTACAGAAGCTCACAAGAGCAAGAAAGAAGATAACAGTGTGTGGAAGAAGAATCAGAATGAAAAACTAATTTTCATTGAAGAAGGAAAAATGATTACAACATCACTTATACCCTAAACTGACTAAACTAAGTCTAGTTACATTTAATTAAACTATAGTTATAAATTAACAGAAAACTAACTATGGTTAGAGTTAGTTAACAACTGTCATAACAGAAAGTTGGTATCGTGTTAAAAGCCTCAACTCGGCCTGAATTTCAAGGAACAGCTACTTGCATCACAAACTTGAGCAAAAAATTAAAAAAAAGATTGGAGCGTAATACCGCTAAGTGTCTTGCACTACCTTAGAGCTTGAAAAGTGTCGTGAATTGGAGTTTATAAATCCCATATACAAATGGAAACAAACTCATTGCAAGTGTGTATTGCTTTTCATGGGGAAGGAGTTATACAAAGATAACACTAATATTAGAGGATTGTATAATTTTTCTTTGCAATTCACATGTATAGGGAAACAAATCGTGTTGCATATATATACTCTTGCTGCTAGTGCATTATATATTACCATCAAGATTATAGCTTATGGGAAAAGGATTTTTTTTTTTTTTAAAACACAACTTCATTTCATGAAAATAAAAGATACGAGACTAACCCTCTCATATGGATAATATTTACACCAAACCATGCACGATTCAAGCACACCAAAATAAATCAAAAGCAAACAACCCTAAGACGCCTCCACCCACTCCTAAGTCCTAACAAAAGGAAAAAAAAAACTAACAATAAAAATAATACCAAACCATAAGAAAGGCAACTATCACCTCAAGGATTCTCCATTATCTTGTAAATGGTGTTTTTAAATTTTCTTATTATGATTTTTTCCATATGAATTTTTTCCAAGACATGCAAATATTTTTTTATATGATTGGGAATCTAGGACTGCATGTTTGTTTGTGAAAGTATGAAACATGACGTTGAATGAACAATGTATAAAATTATCAAAAAAAAATTAACTAATAAATAAAATTGTTATATTTTACAATTTTTATAAATTACAAGATCATTTTTTTCATATAAATTAATGCATGTTTGATTGTTTGCTAACCAGCACCTAAGGCAAAGAAATTAAAAATCTTATATTTTCTTAGTACATTGAAAATATAAAGCTCTTATATAATTTAAGTCATATTAAGAAGTTTTCTTTTTCAAATTCTCATGAATAGTAATTCATCACCTCATCAATCATAGAAACGCATGAAAATGTAATCAAACAAGAACACAAATTATAAACTCTCTCTACTAATACACCATATTTTATAATCCTCCATGACTAGTAGCTGTGGACCACAACTATGCCCACAACTACCTAGATCCGCACTAATGAGATCAATTTCAAGTCACATATTCAAGAAATCATGCATGAAACTTATAAATCTAATTTAAAACATAGCTTAAAGTTTTAATTAAAAGCAGACAATCTCCAAAAGCAAAATATGAATCAAACATACATAACACAACACGATCCATGACACAGATCCTCGTTAAACATCACTTCCTGCAAAGTGATGTTTAATATTAGGATTCATAGCATTTTGGATTGAAATCTCCATCGATCCAATGTGGTTGGCCAAATTAATGTCTGCTTCAAGCTCATTTTTCACATCAGTTATCCTTATTTGACTCTGAGTTGGTGGTAAGTCAAAATTTTCTTCCCAATTTCCTGAAATTTTACATAGGGTAACAATAATAAATGAATGATATACTTGAGAGAGTAAGTGCAATATGGAACATTGTTTAATACTATATAATATCAAATTATAATGAAATAGAGCATGAAAAGAGGGAATATATAACAATAACATTATGTGAGTAGGTCGATGTGAATTTTTTTGTCCTCCGAGACAGTATCTTTCACAAGAGGCAATCATGTTCAAACTTAAAATTTTTACCTCCTCGTGGTGGTGGATCGATCAAAATTGTTTGCCCCAATTTTACACATTGCAAGTGAATTTAGTAAACAAGTAACCTTTAATTTAAAACACAGTTTCAAATTAAAGGAGAATAACGAATACATGTTTTCAATATAAATTATATAGTGCTCATGCGTAAATATATATAGTAAAATAATGAGAGGGGGGAGGGCTCAATATCGCAATTTCACCTATTACCTTGTCCAAAAAGTACTTTTTCTTAGAGGAGATATAACAGATACAAACAATTTTTCATAACCTTCTAATTATTATTTTTTCTCATAATTAACCAATAAGTGATTGTTGAGTGTGAAAATTACTCAAACCAAAGAGAGATGAGTGATAAGAGAGAACGAGAGGATGTCAAGTTGCCGGAGCCACCTAAAGAGGGGGCCGATTGGTGGCCAAAATATCCAGAGGCATGAGGTGGGGGTGGAGAGAGAGAGACAGAGAGACAGAGAGAAGGACGGACTGGAGGCTGCGGGGCTGGAGGAAGGTGTAGAACAAGCAGAGAAACACTCTATTCGTGGATGGGCTGGGGGAACAGACAACCTATAACCAGGTGAAAGATTTCTTCACTAAAACAGGAGACATGGTGGGGATTTTCGTTCAGAGAAGCTTGAAATAGAATCTCGAACACTACTTCGGGTTTGTCAGGTTTGTACACTTGAAAGAAGAAATGGGAGCAATCCAAAAGTTGAATGGGAAGCAACTGAACGAGTGCACTATCAAGATCAAGATAGCAAGATACCCCTTCTTATTTCCCAGTACGGGGAGGTAGTCCCAGTTCTCACGCAGTTGACAGATATGTTCTTTAGAGGAAAGATGTGACAAGGAATGGGAACTAGAAGTGGCTTAACAAATCTATCCACGCACCTAAAAAAAATAGGGCTGAGGCCTGCTTATGAGTCGGAATATAACTCCAACTATGAGGATCGTATCAGGGTAGGAAGATAGCCGTGGCATCACTAAGGGGGTGCAAAGTGTTAGATCAACACATGAGTTTTTGAGGTCTACGGGCTACATCGGGATCAAGGTGAAATCATTAGAAGAAAAAGAATTGGCTTTGAATTTCGTGGACACAGATGCCATGTTTCAGTTCCTAAGCAATGGAGGGGAATGTTTAGGAGAAAAAATCGAACTTATCATACCAGCAAACACCCTTGCTGGTCCAACAAGACACTTCATCTGGGTTAAAACGAAGATGTTCCCCTAGAGTCGTAGAATGTGGATTTTTTCTCAAGAGTGGAAATTCCAATGGGTGCATTTGTTCATTTGGATGAGACACCACCCATAAAATGTATGATCTAGATAGGATGTTAATCATCTTATCAGAACCAACCTTTCCCTATCGAGTTATTAACATTAAGGTGGATGAGGAGACGATGAGGGTCTTGGTTGAGATGGATAGCGTCTCAAATGAATTTGAAATTCCATCACCAATGGGTTCATCAGTTGATTGCTCATCACATAATGAAGAGGATCCATCCTCCAATGGGACTGTGGTGGAGGAAACATCGGATTTAGGGGCAGGGGATCTTAGAGAAGGGAAACACATAGAAGAGGTTGTCAAAACAGGGGCTTTGGTCAACAAAGGCAACGACGGAGGAACCTCAATCAGGAAACACCTTTCTATGTATAAGTACAAATAGAGAAAATATGTCATTTCAAGGAATTCTTTCAAAAAAAATTATATAGCAAGGAAAGATACAGTCTGCCAGTCTAGAGCATGATATAGCCACAATCTGCATGAGTAGAGACATGATAAAACAAAATTGGCAATCATGGGAAGGGGAGTTCCTTCGTGTAGGGTTTTCAAGGGGTTTAAAGTATCTTTTCTGATTGATTGGGTGTGGAGGTCAATGGTAGGGTGGCTAGGTAAAAAATAGAGCTTTGTGGTTTATGGACAAGGTTCAAAGAAAGGTTTTGAAGAAGCTGGTATCTCTTTGGAGCCCAATTGGATTTCTCTTGAGTCTAGTGCAACATATGGGCATTCTGATCCACTCAGGTCCAATGAATACAATCAGGAAAACTTCCTTTCCTCCGAGATTCCTACGTTGGGGACTTTGACGAACACAAATAACTTGGCTATTGTAAAAAGAGGATAGACCAAGAAAGATTACGGAAATAAGATCAGTATCACCCATTACCAACACTACATTAGGTGGTACCAAGGAACCAAAGAAGAGAGGTTGAAAACCTAAAGGGCCACCATCACCGTGATCAGCGCGGGTAGGGGTGGGTGGAGGGAGCCTCAATGGTGAGCGATTCTGGGAACAAGAAGAGAAAACAAGCTATGGGGGATATTTCACAAGAGCAAAGAAGGTTTGGTTGTTGGGGAAGTAATTGGGGGTCGAGCATAAGGGACCTAATGTATGAGCAATAAAAGGCCTGGAAAAAGAACTGCAGTGCTTCTTGTTGCCAATTTAATGACCCATCTGGAGAGGTGCTAGTTATCGTGGAACGCGAGGGGGTTTGGCGATGTAAAGAAGAGGAGAATTGTTAAGGAAATTCTAAGAAAGGCCAAAGCAGAGGTGGTTCTAATTCAGGAAATAAAGCTGGGACAACAAGGTTGAAGGTGATACCGAATTTTGCAAAAGCTCTAAATTATTATTTTGAGTTGGTGTTGGTTACTAGAATTGCACGGGGTTGCTTACTATGTCGAAGGCTTTATATGTCCACCCGATAGAGGTAATTAACTATTCTCACTTCCCTTGTATAGTGGCTCAGGTAAAATCCAGTAGTTCATTGTACCCCATTGGAAATTTGTATGGTCCAAATCAACAATCAGAAAGAGCTAACTTCTTCATTTCTTTGGGAGATGCTTTGAGTAATCGCACATGCCAATAGTTTTTGGGTGGTGATTATAATGCTATATTGTATTTGGATGAAAGAAGAGGAGGTACAGGGGCACTAATGTGAACTTCAATAGTTTTGTTCATGACCATATCCTCATTGATTTTTCTCTAAAAAACTCAGATTTCACTTGGTTTAGCTCTCGCAATGGGGGTGTTTAGAGTAGAATTGATAGGTGGCTTATAATTAAAGAATATCTTAGAAGCTTTGAGGGTATTAACCAAAGAGTTGAAACATGAAGGTTATTTCATCATATAGCAGTACACATATACATGGAAATTGAAAACTTCGCCCCTAAAACGTTTTTTCTATAACAACTAGATTTTAGATAAAGAGTTCGAGAAGCTACTACAGGAGTAGTGGAACTCATCGATGGTGGTGGGATGGACAGGTATGTGCTGCAATAGAAACTAAAGGGGTTAAAAATCCAAATAAGATAATGGAAAGGGTACTTAGGATCAGGAACAATGGCAAAAATCAAGGCTTTGGAAGAAGATTTGCAAGAGTTCATGGTGAGGATGAAGGAGGGAGGAACATCGAATGAACTAAGACAAACGAGGATAAAAATTCTAGGTGGTTTGTGGGACAACTACAGGGATGAAGAAACTAAGTGGACCCAAAAAATTAGAGTGTGTTGGCTGAAGGTAAAGGACAAAAGTACATCTTTCTTTCACAAAGTTTGCAAAGCCAAGATGGTCAGGAATCATATTTCTCAGGTGAGAGTGGGAAGGGGCCTTGTAGAAGACCCAATGTTGATTAAAGAGGCCATCCTAAACCACTACAAAATCTTTTTCTCTAGGGTAGACGTGGTAAGGCCTAGGCTGAGGTGTTTTAATATATACACGTTAAGCGAATAGGAGAAGACGGAATTGGAACCAAGCTTCTCAATGGATGAAATTTGGGGGTAGTAAAGATATGTGATGGGAACAAATCCCTTGGACCTGACAGTTTCAATCTCAATTCCTTCTAACATTTCAGGGTTCTCTTAAGGAATGATATCTCAAAGCTTTTTTCATAACTCCATGCATTGGGGAAACTAATCAAGGGGCTAAACATAGCCTTTATCTCCCTGATTCCAAAAGGTAATTTGTCCCCAATCAGTGGCAGAATTTTGACCCATTAGCTTGATATGGAGTGTTTAAAAATTTATAGCAACGGTGATGGCAGAAAGATTATAGAAAGTTATGCCGAGGTTGATAACAGAAAACTAGTTTTCCCTTACCCGAGGAAGAAAAATAGCTGACTGCATTCTCATTGCAAATGAGATTATGAATATCTTAAAGAATGCATATGGGAAAGGGTTCCTCCCTAAGTTGGACTTCGCCAAGGCTTATGAAAAATTTGAATGGTGTTTCCTTTTAGACCTGATGGTAGAAATTAACTTTGGGGGAAAACGGTTAACTTGGATGAGATCTTGTATTTCTTCAGATTCTTTGGCGGACCTAATCAATGGATCCCCTTTTGAATTCTTTGAGATAAAAAGTTTCTTCATCAAGGCGACGTGCTCTTACCCCTTTTGTTTAACATTTGCATAAGTGTTTTATCCATCATGTTCAACCAATAGTTGGAAGACTCTATCTTCAATGGTGTGACAATTGGTCCCGAGCTGGCTTTGAACACTCCTATTCTCATTAGCTGCAATATGGAAGAAGGGGAAGTTCAATGGGTGGCTGGTTTTGTATGGTTGGGTCGTGGGGGGACTACCAATCACCTATCTTGGTGCACCGTTTGGAGGCAATCCAAGGAGACTTGCTTTCTGGGAACCTATGCAGGATAAATTAAAGAAAAACTGAAGATCATACAATTTCAGATACATCTCATTGAGCGGGAGGTTGGTTTAGTGAAAGCATTCCTAAATTCGATTCCTCTTTATTGGATGGAAATCTTTAAAGATCCAGCGGGAGACATTGGTGAAATGGAGAAGATTTTCAGAGCCTTTCTTTGAGGGAAGGAAGAAAGGGGGAGGAAAATAATATGGACACGTCGGATATTCATCTGTGAATCTAAAGCGTTAGGGGGGATTGAGCTACGTTTGATTGGGTGGAAAAATAAATCTTTACTTTTGAAATGGGATTGGAGGTTTAGGGTGGAGAAATATAGCGTATAGAGTAAGGTAATGGTTGAAAGTACAATATGAATAACAGGCTTGGCTATTTTAGATTTTGGAAAATGGTCTCCTTTAATTCATGATATAACAAAGGTGGTCCAAGAAGACAACATGCTTGCTTCGGGCTTCAAAGAGGGACTAGTTTGCACTGTTGGTGACAGGAAGAATATCCACTTTTGGCTGGACCTTTGGGCTTATGAAGAAACCTTATGTAATAAATTCCCAAGGTTTTTTTTTTTGTTAGTGACAATATGAATGTGTGGATGGCTGATGTAGATTTTTTTTGCGAGGAAAATGGGTACGAGACTTGTCTTTCAGGAGGTCTTTCTTTGACTGGGAACTAGAAATGTATGCGTCTTTCACAAGATTAATTAATTTTCTCTTCCCAGCAGAAGGTGTTTCAAACTCCATAAGCTGGAGTCTAGACACTAATGGTTTTTTTTTTTTTTTTTTTGATAAGCCTAGACACTAATGGTTACTTTTGGTAAAGTTATTAAGCAAATGGGCCGAAGAAAAGGGTGCTTGGAGAAGCATATTTTTTTAGTCCTAGGGAATTTTCGCAAGATCATCCCCCTCCAAGGTGAGTTTCCTCTTTTGGAAAGCATGCCTTGATAAATTAACCACAAAACAGATCCTATCAAAAATAGGGGTAATCTTGGTGGATAATGGGTTATGTGTACCATGTGAGAGGGAGGAGGAAAATGCGGATCATTTCTTCCTTCATTTTACAAAATCATGACTAATATGGTACTCTGTCATATGAAGAGAAGGGTACATGTGGGCAATCCCTGGCTCACTACAGATACTATCATTGGAATGGGATTTCCCAGCAGCAGGTACAGATAAAACTCTTTGGGGTTTATTACCCATTTTCTCTAATCTAGTCTGTATGGAATGCATAAAATGCAGTGCTTTTTAGGGAGAAAAACTATGGTGTACATGAAGTTTAGGATATGCATCTATTGAGGATTTCTTGGTGGGTAAAAGGATTTGGAAAAATTTCCCCTATGATAATGATCAAATAATTAGAAGTTTCTACACCATCAAAATAATCTAGCAGGGCGCGACACCTAAAGTGGGAAAATGTTCACCCCTTGAAATTGGCAGACCAAAATGTAATGTTGATGGAGCCTCTAAAGGAAAGGCGGGACCTTGTGGCAGTGGGGGAGTGATCCGAAATGAAAACATGAAAAGTTTGGGTTATTTTGCGTTAAATGTAGGATATGGACGGGCTTTTGAAGTGAAAGTAAAAGCCATTCTGAATCGATTACTATTCTGCCAACATTTCCTATTTCGAAACATAATAATCAAAAGTGATTCCACTATTGCGGTGGGATGGGTGAACTCGGAGGAAAATAGGCCTTGGAAATTACTCAATGAATTAAACCAGATTGATTTCTTGACAAAGGAAGTGAATTGCTTGGGAGTGATACACTTCTACAGGGATAGTAATTTGTGGTAGATTATTTACCAAATAAAGGGCGTAATAGAGTTGAACCTAATATTTCTGGTTCATTTTGTAATTGAAACCTATGTGAGAGGGATGTTCGCACCCCACTCTCTTTATGCCTTATTCTGTGAGATCTTATCTTTAAAAAAAGTGATTGTTGAGTGTAACTAATTTCATGTTAAACACATAATAATGAGTTTTAAAATTAACATTTTAGTAATTAATTAGTAAAGGACAACACAACCCAATCTCCTACGTTAAAAAGGGCATGAGAGAGATAAGAATTTGAAGGACATGCTTACATCATTATTGAAATAAGAAGACAAAACTATTCTTATATTCTCACCTATATTATATTTATCTCACATTCCTTTTATCTCATATTTGTCTATATCTCTCTTCTTTCAAATTATCCATCACTTATCATATTTGCCATTTTCTCTCTCTACTCCTTCCCCCTCCCTCTCTCTAATTTCACCCTTTTACTCACAAAACCATTATGATAACATCATTTTCCAAGACACATGAAATGTAACTGTTTTTCTCTAGGATTCAGTTCCTCTTTTGTTGTACAACCCATTGTGTTTCCTCAACACACTTCCAACTTTTTTGTCCTTACTTACAATGACATAGGAAAATTCTAAAAATGTCTTCTATTATTCGAGTGAAATATACAAAATATCTGATTATTTTTGCTTTGTTGTTTAAATCTTCAAACTCTCCATTTTAATAACATTCTTAACACTGTTATCAGAATTTTGCATGTTGAATCACAGAAAATTCCTAAATGTAATTTTTCTTGCTCATATTGTAATATGTTCTCACCTGGATAATAATAATTTGAGACTTGATCATTGATAATCGGCTCTAGACTAGTAAACGAATCATTGAGCATCAGTGCTTTGATCTGCTCATGTTGTATGGTATGGACTTCCCGCAGTACATTCACTTCGAACTTGCTCTTCACAATTTCAGCTAAAAATACATCACAACCTAATATTAATATTAATACAATCACATTTTCTATTTAAATGTTATGCCCATTGCTGTAAATCAGCTTTGTTGTGTGCATGCATGCACGCGCACACAAACATTATAGTGTTGAAAATTCCACATGCACACATCAGACAAGGGGATAAAAGAAAGGGTAATATTACTCACCTGCTCTGTGTAATGTTATTTTCTTAAGCGTTTCTATTTCACAACCTAATTTCTCATTCTGCAGCTGGATTTGAAGCTTTTGATTTTCATAGGATTTAACTTGTGAATTAAGATTGGCTATTTGATCCTGCACAGAAACATATAAATACCATATATCTTGATCCAAAAACACAAACATTATTATTTAAAAAAACCCCCAAGACAACAAGGATCACCTGGAAGGCTCTGACTTGATATTCCAAATCGGCCAAATATTGCAGCTTCTTCATTCTTGATCTTTGTGCTGAGATTCGGCTTGACATGACTCTACAGGAAAAATAGTCACCCTGTTTTGTAAGTGTCATGTAAAAAATTCAACGATGGGACATAAAATTTTGACAGAAAATGGGGCAGAAGATTTTTATATTTTTGTGAAAGGTGGACCTTAAACTTGAAAACAAGATTAAGTAAATTTACCCCTTGAGCTTCCTAGTATCCATGTCATGGTCAGAATTAATATCCATAATGGTATTTGATGCATGGGATTCATTAGGTTTTGAAGTGGAGTTGTTGTCAATGGCAGCACCAGAAACTACATCGTTCTCTACCTTTATGTTTTCATTAGCATCATCATAGATATATGGTGAAGCAGATATAAAGGGGGTTTTAGATGGATCCATCTGAGAAGAAGAGACATAGGTTTTTCCCTTTGTGCTACCTTCCATTTCACTGGTCTCTATTATGCTCCTGCAACAGATTTTCACAAGAAGACATGGATTAAGATATCGATATGCACTCATGTATCCAAAACCAAATAATAAAGAAAAAATACTTGGATCTTTCTTTGAGCATGAGGGGGGGAGAGAGAGAGGAATTTCTACTCACTTTTTCACAATCATTCCTTACACTTTCTCTTTCTCTGGGTTTTTATGGAGTATGTTAGGTTTTCTTTATTTTGAAAAATAATTCGTACATAATTCCACCCGAAAGATATAAGAATATAAAAAAATGATAAATATGATGTAATATGAAAAAAGAGAATAATATAAAAGAAAAAAATGAGTGAAAATAAGATGTAAGAGAAAATGGATGTACATGTATCAATATTTTTTTTAAAAGCAAGTTAACCATATTTTATTATCGAAAACCCCTCGTCTTCTACGTTTTGAATTGAATTGAATTATTCAATATTATTACTAATTATCCAATGCGTTTCTTATATATATAAAAGGAAATATTCAATTGTATACAATAAAATAATAAATTAAAGGAAAATTATAAATCACGCAGGATTAGTTTAAAATAGTTTATGTACCAAAATAAAAAGTATAAAATAGTTTCCAAAACGATAATTAAGGGGGGTATTTAAGTGATAGCTGTCTCCAGTACAATTTTCACACGAGAAGAACATTCAACTTTTTGAAACTGATCCTCAGATTGTTGAGGACAAAAGGCATTAATCATTAATAATATTCTTCAGTAATTTTATTTTACTATTTTTTTATAATTTTTTAATCATTAGTTGAAGTGACGAACATATTTTTACTACTCCATTCCTTTCAAATTATAAGGACCTGTTCAGACAATCACGTTTATTTAGAAAATGTGTAATTTAATATCTTTGTTTTGTTATTTTTTGTATAAATCTTCCACATATGCCTCTATTTAAAGCTCACATTTCAATGCACAACAAATTCAAAATATAATGAATCGAATGGGTAAAAAAGGAAAAACCTGTTTTTTTCTTCTGAAATTTAGATGGGGTTTTATAATTTGGAACACCAAGTTTGTCTCTACAAGATCTTATAATTTAGAACGGAAGGAGTAGTAAGTAGCCCGTGCATTGCACGGCTTTTTTTTAAAATCTAACTATGCAATACATGGTTAGATAATTAACATTGAAATATTATTAATCTATTCATAATTATTAAGTTGCATAATTTTAAAATAAAATGATATCAAAGTTATATATTTAAAACAGTGTTTTAAAACTCGGCCCGGTGATCGACTCGGCCGAGGTACTGGGTCAATGGGTCACTGGTCGGATCGAGGGGTCACTGGTCGGACCGGTTGACTCGGTGTATATTAAAAAATATAAAAAAATTCAATGCTAAAAATAAAAGAATGCTTATAAAAATAACTTTCATTGTACCTCTACCGTCTCTAGCTATCAAAATTGAAACAAACAAATATTGCCCCCACAGTAGCTGGATATAGACTAATAAAGAATTTTCAAAGTTTTGGATATAGATATTTTAAATTGAATTGATAGTTTTGACTTTTATTTTAATCCTTTCTTAAATATGAATTGATTAAATATTTAAATTTGTAATCAATAAAAATTTAAAGTATTAAATATTTCATCCATGTATCGTAATATAAATAATATTAATATTTTTTAAATTCATATTAAAAATAACATTATTCATTTTTTAATTTTTTAATCAGTTTAAATATATAAATAATAAAAGACATAATTAATCACTAATGTTATTGTGGTGTAGTGGTATTAGTGTTGATTTTCTATTTTAAGGTCTTGTGTTCAACTCCTTCTTGCACCACTTTTTAAAAATAAATTCAGATTTTTATTAAATAATTATTGGGCTTGTCAATTGGGCTTACACCCATTATCAACATACTTAAGGAAAAAAAAAACTGGTTTAAAAAAAAAAAGCTCAGAAAACAGAAAAAAAAAACTACAACAGAAAAAAGAAAAAAGAAGAGAAAAGAGGTGACTCGCCGGTTCAACCAAAACCGGCCGAGTCACCAGTTTAAGCCTCGAACCGGTTCAGACCGGTTCGCTTGCAGAACCGGTCCGATGAGTAACCCAGACCGGCCATGACACCGGTTCCCAGTTGGACTGGTCGGACCGGCCGGTCCGGTCCGGTTCTTAAATCACTGATTTAATCTAGTACTTATTTAAATTTTGACAAAATCAATATGTTCTCTTATTTAAAATAAATCAATAATTTGAGTGTCATAGCTATGCAACATAATTACGTACTCTAAAGAACATAAAATAAGTTAATATTAAATAAAAAAATAACATTTGAATCATTGATTATATTTCAAAATTTTAATAAAGCATGGTTTAAAATTTTTTAAAGCAATATAAATTATTGAATTATGCTAATTTTTAGGAGAAAAATTGGAAATTATAGAGAGAAAATTTGCTCGTGAAGAGAATTTTTAAATGTGCAAATTGAAAACAAAGTGCATTAGACAAGTGATATTAATATGCACTTGCTTTTTTAGAGAATAACCTGGAGACAATATGTATTTTAAAATTAGTATTTCAACCGCACGGTAAAATATTTTTCAAATATTTAAATTAAATATTAATTTACAATCCTGTTTTATTTTAGATATAAAACCTGCTCTTGATTTAAAATGAACAAATAATATTTGAATATAAACATTAGACTACAATTTTCTAACTCAATTAAGTTTTAGTTTAACATATATTGAATTAGGAAGTTTACTGGAATATATATCTTCAATGATAATTGTTATGATTGATTTATTATCTTTTCAGAAGAGTAAAATTTAAATATTATCAATTTTTCTGTATTTAATTGCATTCGCAATTTTAAGCCGAGCAGGACTACTATGGGCGGCATTGCTCTCCCATAGTGGTCAATAGAAGAATAGAAATTTGAATTTATGTTTGGGATTTTTTTTTGGTACATCGGAAAACTAATTTATGTTTGAATTTGATTAGTAAAAAATTACAACAATGATTAGAAAATTGAATAATAATTCAAAATTGAGAAAAAATGATTAGAAGAGAAATACAACATAATGATTAAAAATTTAATAGATGATATGAATTGAATTAAAATAAATATTGGAATGATTTAATTTATATCACTTCGTAAAAATTACGTTGAATTAAAATAACTTGCAATGAAATACATTTTAAAATTTTTAAAATGCATATTTATATATTTAATTTATTTGTATTCAACGTGAAGCAAAATAAAAATCTCATAATAAAAATTCTGGAACCGGAAAATTTAAGTAAGGCAAAATGAACGATAGCCCATTGGAAGACAAAATTGAGAGATATGAGCTCGAGAGATAATTAAGTGAGCTTTATTTGTAGGAGAGAGCAAGACAAGCATTAGATACGCGTGAGAACCACCTTTAACATAATTGGAGACAGAAGAACCAATTTAAATGAAAGAGTGGTGTGACTAATTGTGAGAGAGAGTGTGTTGATTGAGTGTCTCACTCTCTAGAGTAATGACTCAAAATTAATAGATACAAGGTAGATTTTTCAAATTCAAGCTTCAGTTAATAGCACCTTAGTCTGTGCAATGCACGAGATTTAATTATTATTATTAAAATTTATAATAAAATATCATTTTAAGTATAATTTATTGTTTGATTTAAAATAAATGGTATAATGCAATTTGATATATATAAATAAATATTAGAGAGAAAAAAATTAGTTATTCAAATTTGGGACAGTTATTCAATTTAATTTGTAATACCATAGAGTAATGAGAAAAATACGAGGAAGATGAATTATTATCCCAATTAATATGAGGAGTTATATGAAATGATGAAACATAAATTAAAATCACTTTGAGCAAGTTCAAATGATCAAATAACAAAAAAACGAGAACTAAATCCCTTAAAGAATTGAGATACTTTAAGCACATATGACATGGTCATTTTATACTTTTTCTTTTAGAAAGGAGAAAATTTATTGATAATAGAGAACAACCGAGTTACATTTGAAACAACCCCCAACAGTGCTAGCCACCGTCCAAAAGCATAGACACTATCATGGGCACTAACCCATAAAAGGGTTCCCTCGTTCCAAACCCAAAGCAGAGGGAAAAAATCCAAACCACAGCAACAGCAGCCTAGAAATAGCCCCAATAATCCCAAACACCAGGGGTTCCTTTACATAGCCCATCCACGTAAGTTTTAAGGGTCTCTGTTGAATGAACTTCAAGTTCCATCCCCCTTCTCATTTGATTGGCTTTAACAGCTATTTTTCTCCTGATATTTATCTCATGAATATGACTACCTTGGGTGGGGCTATTTTACATACCATACTGCTGATTAAAATATCAACAACTTCCCAATCTAAAATCCAGTCACACTAACCATTTACAAAAAGGCCCACTTCCTGACCTAATGCTATCTTGAATCATAAGAGTGAACAAACTCTGCAGTAGGAGAAATTCCAACCAGATTGGGGAATCATTTCCAGCCCAACAGCCTCAGAAAATAGCACAAAGTAGGAGGATGCATCGAAAGCCAGTAGTGCCTGATATGCTTGTAAATTGATTATTTTTCTTATCCCACAAAGCCAGGACCCTAGATCCACCGCTGACGACCTCAATAAACTGCACGCCACCGGCCAAAACCGCCACCGTCAACTTCGCTCAGCACTCCGAAAGCCCTAAACCAGAACACTCGGACCGCAACCTTGTTTCACACCACCTGGCCCATAATCCCTGTTGCGGAACCAATCAACTTTGCCTATGAGCTCTGATTTGATCAGCCAACCCTGCAATTGCTTCTTCGTCAGAGCATTCAAACACCACCCCCACTGCAATACCTACTGATAATGCCCTTTTAGCTCTAGTGAGAGCTCTATCTTCTTATGACTGTACAGATGAGCTCCCCTTTTCCATCCCTTGGACTGTGGTGGTACCGAAACGTTCTGTCTGAGCAACACGAGAAGGGCATCTTCCCTTTGCAGGAAAGGCCTTCGGAGGGCGACCATGGGGGGCGATGGATTACCCCTATTGATTTTTCGTTAGATCTGGAGCATTCACTATTTGAGTCACTGTTTGTTTGGGGATGACAAGGTTCGCAAAGAACGGCACCGTTTACCTCCTGAGCATATTGTTCCAGCACAATCGGGTAAGACACATGTCTTTGGTTTGGGTTAATAATGTTTACTGGGCCCAAATCAATAATCAGAGATTGACTGTTCTCCTTGGGCCCAAAGGTGTTATCAGCTCCTGGAGGATTCACGTGATAAGCCAAGATGTTTGGACTCGTCGGAATTTCACTTGGTCTATGAGAGAGAAGTGAGCTTGCCACCTACTGCGATGACCTAAGAAGGCAGTTGTAAAGCAGCTTCAAATCGAAACTCTCACCCCGACAGTGATAGCCCATTGACTGAAGCATTGAGAATAACGACTCCTGCCCTTCTAACTTTGACAATTCCTAGTTTCTCTTCAACGAGTAAGCCCCTGTCACCCTTCTTCTTAAATTTGAATCTCTTGCCATAAAGGGAAACAAGGGGAGTCTTAACAATTGACGTGTCTGCCTCAACCCCCTGCTAACCTTCTTGATGCAAGAGCTCACCTTTTTGGCCAGACCCATCGGAGTCAACTTGCTGTTCGCCGCCAGCGTTACCATCAAAGGAATTCACAAACCCCGGCACGACCGAGTCGTCGGAGAAACTCTCGTTTCTATACCCCAATGACGGCGATGTATACCCAGATTCTTCTTAGAAGATTTCAGCTCCTTGATGTGGTTCTATTTCTACCATACGTAGCGAAACCTCCACCACCTGTTCATCAATTTCCACCTTTACTATCTGTTTTGGAATTAAAGGGACTGAGGAACTGATTAGCACCCTTGCATGGTCATCCACACATATGAAATCACCGATGGGACCAGTAACCGTGGAAAAGAAATCCTGATTCCAAGCTCCTAACGGTATCCTTGACATCTTCAACCAAATAAGGTACCTCGTCGGGACTAAGAACTTGGACGCGGGGGTAATAAGATCGATTTTTTTTGCACAGGAATTCACCTCCTCTTCCTAGGAATGACATCATTTCAGCTTCGTTCAAGAATTCCATAGCAACTTCCATTGCCCCCATGGGTTTGATTTTGACATTATAGATTCTGTTGGCCACGAGGAAGTTTCGTAGGGCATCCAAATTTTGGACCCCCCTTAAAGACGCCACAGCAGTCCTACTCACTCTATCTCTATCTTCCCCCTTGGTTTGGTAGCAACAAGCGAAGGAAGAGGATTCCTTGTTTGTGCTCTGTTTTCTGGTAACATGCTTCTCCCTCCACACTTGTCTCTGTTTACTGTTAACAAGCTTCTCCCTCCACACTTGTTTGTATTTTTGTACTTGTTCCTTGGGTCGACCTGACCATACGTCTTTGTTTCCCCTCTTTTTATCTTTCATTGGAAATTTTTCCACTGAGACCCATATGCTTTTGCCGTTTAGTTGTCTTCCGTTCAGATTCGACATTGCCGTAAACGCGTCTTCTTCATACAGGAACCTTGCAAAACCAAACTTGTATTTCCTACGTCTCTTTCTAGATTGCTGCACATAGAGTTTAGACAATCTTCCAAATCTGGCGAAGAGGGCTTTGACTTGAGGATAGGTTGTTTGCTCTGATAGGCCATCGATGAAAAGATTTCTAGCATCAATTTGCTCACCTCTCCTATTTTCAGTGGGAGCGGTGGACCTTCTAGAGTTATGCTGATGAAAGCTTCTTCCTTGGTGGATTCCATCCTCTAAGCATAAGCTCACCGGCACCTCTCTTCCTCCCATTTTTTTTGGTCATTTTATACTTTTAAACTAGAATAAATTTTATGAATGACAATAGTAATATTATATTTATATTTGGGCACGAGTGAAAAAATTTAGATAGCTCAATGAATATTTATTTGAACTTTGCGAGTAAAAGAGAGAGTTTTCTTATCTTATTAAAAATAATACAAAATTATTTTCTCAATTATCACATTGACGTGCACGTGATGTGCGTGTCACTAGAGCAGGTGGAAGGTGGGATGTTAAATAGAAGAGAAGAGTGTTGGTGAGATCTCTCATTTGATATTTGTTGATGACATTTTGCTTATGGCCAAAATATTAGATTAGATTTTAAGTAAACCATATTTAAGAGAAACTTGTTACTTCTAACGGAAAAAAAAAAATCTATTTGGAAAAATCCAATGTGTTCTTCTTCAAGATTTCTTTCCATTGTTCGGCATCCTTGAAGATAAGTCTACTTTTAGGCAATGGCATAAACCATGAAATTGGAAAAAAAAAATTAGGAATTCTTATGTTTCATTCCATAGTTTTTAAAGAGACATATACTCTCATTGATGAGATACGGGGAAAATTAATAGGACAAAAGAGAAAGTACTTTGTCTTTTGTGGGAAGAGTAACTTTGGTTCGATCGTCGCATCAAACCATTCGAGGCTACATTAATTAAGGAGACAATTATACTCCTTGAAAGTATTTTACATGAGAATAGAAAACTATATTGTAATTATATCTCGGGTCGAATGTTGGAAAGAAGCCACTTCCATCTGAAACACAATGGAGCCGAAAAGGAAAAGGCTCGCACTAATAGGCCACTATCAGTATCTAACACCTTATATTTATGAAACCTTAACACAATGAGTATATGAGTTTTTTTTTTTTTTTTTTTTTTATATTCTCATTATGTCCTATGGTTTGACTCATTGGTGCATGTTACTCTTTCTTTCTAGGCACCTTTCCTCTATCTTTCAAACCTCGACCTCTTGAAAATGTCTTGATTCGTTATTCTCTAGCCTATTGTTTCATGTTCCTGCTTAATTAATTCAGCCCTTGTTTTGATCTCACAGAGGATGCTTCAAGAAATAAGTTTTTCTTTAGTTTCTTTAATTTTCTATTTCACTTTTGCGCAATATCAATAAAAGTATTAAATTTACTAGGACGATTAGGAGAGAAATTGTTATAATTCTGAAAATCGATATTAGAACAACACAATTAAGTTCAAATGCAAGAGCGCAAATATATTGAAGCAAAATTAAGCTAAGTTGGCCACCTCAAGCACATAACAAACGGTAAAATGATAGAACATATTGAAGAAGAAAAAGGCTTGCTAGATTGCAAGGAACACATCCACATATGACTCTGATTCTCTGTCTGTTGGCTTATATATCTTTGCATTCTTCACGTTTCTGCTCTATTTTCAGCTGTTGCAAACAAAAACTATATTCAATTACAAGAAAAAGTATATAAAATGTAAGAACAATCATGTTTGTATACAAGTATAATAAGTGTATCCACTTATGGTTAGTAGACAAAAAAAAAACAGAAATGATAGAAACTGATAAATATAGTTAGAAATATGATGAGAAAATAGGGGGAAAAAAAAAGAAGGATGGTTAGGAGGAGGGGAAATTGATCCACCTTTTAATTGAATTTTTTAAAAATTTATTTGGGGGAAAGTATAAGTTTAAGTCATAATTTGACAGCTATATACACTTAAATAATTAATAATTCTAATTTTCTCTTAGAAAAATATCATGCACTTATAATTGTGAAAACAACAAATTGCAGCAGAAGCATTTAATCCACCAAAAACATTTAGCAAAAGGATTCTTGCATATACAATTTAAATTTTCTAACCTTGATTTGAGTTTATAAGAAAGTGAATTGTCTACACCCAGAAGGATTCAAGTTGGAATTGGGCATAAACTGAATAGCAACACCTGTATTCATCATCCTTGCCTGTTTTTCGATTACTTGTTTCTTGTAAAGCTCGCTCAGCCTATTCACCTCGGCTTTGTTCTTCTCAATCTCCACTGTGAAAAAAACTCAATACCCATGAAATAAATGGTAGAAACAAAAAAATTAATGCTAAAGAAAAATAGAGAGATATGAGATGAGATATTTTACCTTCTCTAAGTATTCTTTCTTTTTCATGAATAGCCATTTCCAGTTTCAATTTATGATGCTCAAAGAGGAGTTGTTGCTTACGATTTTCATATGTTGCAATTTGTGGCTGAATGAGCGCAATCATACTCTGCTTGAAATAATCAAAATCAAATGTTACAAGTTTTGTCGGCCATAGCTACGCAACCAAGAATGAATTGATAAATGAAAACCATATAGATATATAGTGCGTGTTTGGAAAATGCTGTTTGAATCTATGTTTGAGCTAAATTCACATTTTTATAAGTAATAAATAGTTGTTTTTAGATTATGAATGATATAATGTTCACCTTGTACAATTTTTCTTTCTCTTCCAAATCCGCCACATACGCGTTTTTCTTTATTCTGGATCTTCGTGCAGAAGCTCGGTTTGATAAGGTACTACAAACAAGAGAAGATAAAAAGTCAAAATATCTTTGGTGATAATAGCGGGTTTTAAGCACTATATATATATATATATCCGTTACTATTTTAATTTTGTTTTTTTTAATTATTTGTCACTTTACCATTTTAAAAGAGTATTAATTATATTTTATTAATTCTATTTTTAATGGATATAAAATTAAAAAGTTAAAATTAAGAAGAGAGATAAAATAACTTTATTGAAATAAGAACATTAATACAATTTCTTAATATATGTGCAAAACCTGACAGTTATTAAGGAACGGAGGGAGTAACATTTGTCATAGAGGACATAACAAACTTTTATGTGTTGTCCACCACTTTAATCTACTCCTTCCGTCCCAAATCATAGAATCACATGGAGACATACTTGATGTCTCTTAATATAACACTCTAATAAATTTTAGAAAAAGAATAATATATATTTTCTAATTTACCCCTTGCATTTATTATTTTTTCAATTCTAAAATTTTAATTATTATCTCTATTAATTCTCTTTAATGCTTTAAATAAAGACATATATGAAAGATTTAGATAAAATAAAATCAAGATATTAATTAATTTAATACGTATTTTTTTAATAGATGTAATTGTCTGAATAAGATCTTATAATTCGAAACGGAGGGAGTATTAGATAAGCAGAGATTTCATTTACCGCCTGAGCTTTTTTTGATCCATATCTAGTTGAATGTTGCAACCCGACCCAGATGGTTTGTATGCTTGGACTTGATCATTTCTTGCAGCGTTCTCCTCATCACCATCATCCTTAGAAGGTTCACCACCTCCATTCATGACATTCTTCTCAGCATGATCAGGATTTTTCTTCTCAATGTTAATGTTATTAGCAAGGCTCTCTTTGCAAAAGGGCTTCCATGTTTGAAATGATGAACCACGATGGGAAAAGGGTTTCACCACATTGGGTTTTTTCAACTTTGGTTGCTCTTCTGGTGGAAAGTGGTCTCCACCAATCGTTCTTTTTGTGTTGTCTCGCATTTTGTCTGAAAAACAAGACATGAAAAAGAAGAATAGCCAAATCAAGTTAATTAGAACTTATATTATCATAGTTCAGAACTTCACACAAAATCTAACAACAAAAAATACCAATGAATACAAAAGTTCTGACCTTCTTCTGCTAGAGGAAAATCAACTTGGACTCGCATTGTCATTGACCTCTGTTATTTTCTCTCTATATATATATTATTAGAACACAAGTTGATGAGGTCAACTCGTCCCTTCATTAATGGAAATATTAAATTAAGATGTATTTATTAAATGTATACACTTTGAAAGGAGACTTTCTACCATGTATTTATGTTTGTATTAAATGTCATAGTGAAAAGTTAATACATTGACTTGAAAAAAGTATCCCTGCAATTAAATACATGGTTAGAAATTAAGGGCCGTTTGATGGTTAGGATAGGATAAGAACATGATAGGATAAATGATTGGATAAGCACAGGATATGATAAGAGCAGGATACACTCTTATCCTATCCTGCGTTTGGATGGACATGATATTGATATGATATAATACAAGCAATGAAAAACGTATCAAATTTTCCTTGAAATAAAAAATAAATAATATTTTTTAAAATTTAATTTTCTAAATAGCTTTTTTTTTTAAAAGTGATTATTCTATTAAATTTAATTTTTTTTCATTTTTATAAATAGCTTATTTTTTAATATTAACTAAAATAAAATTAATTTTTATTAATTCGGCTATTTTAATTTTTTCGAAGGGAGTCTATTTTAATTAAAATTATTATATATGTAACCAATGGGGTTTAACTTAGTAGGGGTAAGTGATTAATGATAAAAATTATTAAAAGATATTATTCTTTCAAAAATATTTTATATTTAAATTATTAATTATAATTATATAGGTAGAGAAATAATTTTAAATAATATCATATGATAATATAAAATTAGTCTATATTTACTATTAAAAAATTAATATATATATATATATATATATATATATATATATATGAGTAGTCTATTTTATTGTGAGTGAAGAATTATTTTGTGTATTTTTATTATAATATAAATAACGAAAAATAATGTTAACTAAGTAGTAGTAAGTAATAGTGAAAAATTTATTATTTTATATAAGTAAATCCAATAGTTTCACCATTTATAAACAAGTTTATTTTTTAATTAAATTTATCAGTAATTAAATAATTTAACTTAACAATAACAATTAGTAATTGATAAGTAATAAAATTAATATTTTATTAAAATAAAAAATTTATATTTATTAATTAATATTATTATAAATTATATAAAATGTAAATATTGAAATTAATTTTGGGTCATGGTAATAAACAAACAAAAAACTGATATCCTATCCTGTCAAGATAATTTCTATCCTAGCTCCCCCTCAAGATAACTTTTACACATGATGGACAGGATAGGATAAAGAACAGGATAGTGTTATCCTATCCTGCTGGCGGAACAAACAACAGATAACAACAGGATATGATTACTATCATATCCTGTCTCTGTTTATCCTGTCCACCAAACGGGCCCTAAGAACCTAGGACATGGAACCTCTCAATTGAAAAAAAAAACTTGAACATATCAAGTTTTACGATCTTACCATTGATTCAATTTCTTTTATTCCTGTAATTATTAAACACACAAAAATTAATGGTCAGATATTGAAATTTGACATGGTTAATTTTTTTAATAACTGATCTTAATCCCTTAATTTCCCCCTAATTGTGTTTCCTCTTAATTAATGCTTAAGTATACGTGCTAGACTATTACTCTCTCCGTTATTTAATAACTGTCACTATTTTCATCTTATTTTTGTTTTTATTTATTTATCACTTTTACAACTCCAAGAAAACATTAATTATGTTTTACCAATTATACCCTTAATTTAATGGTGATAGGAAAATTGAAAAGTTAGAATTAATAAGAGATAAAGGGTATATAAGAAAGTTTGAAGATAATTTAATTTAAAATAAGATGTGTCAAAACCTTAAATGACAGTTATTAAAGAACGGATGGAGTATGTGCAGAAGGGTAAAATCAAAAAAACCATTCAATGAGGCCGCATTAATTAAATTGACCATACTGTGCAGTCCAACAACAATAACCAGCGTAAATGTCATGTTCTTGGATCAAGCTGTTCTCAATTGTTAAAAAAATTAACCAGTTTTATCATCTCACCATTTAGTTTTGTGTGTTTAGTAATTAAATAAAAAAAAATTGAATCAATGGTGATATGGTAAAATTTGACATGATGAAGTTTTTCTTTTCAATTAAGAGGATCTTGATCCCATGCTCTTAGCTTCTAACCATGTATTTAATTGCAGGGATACTTTTTTCAAGTCAATGTATTACTTTTTCATTATGACATTTAATACAAACATAAATACATGGTATAAAGTCTCTTTTCATTATGAAAAATTGAGGGATCGAGACCCTCTCATATAAAAACTCTCTCATGTGCCATTATGTGAAGTTTTAGTATTTATGTCTCTTTTCATATATATTAAATACTTTAGATCTTTTAAATATTTATGAAAAGAAATATAGAAAGAAGACATCATGTCACATGAAAGGACACAAATCTCAAATTGAGCGGCATAAAAATGTAGTCCATGTTTATAAGTCACATTTAAATAATTCTGCACTATAAATAAAAGTATTTACTAGAAATAAATATAAAAAACTATTTAATTTCCTATATTATCAAACTTACAAATTCAATTCATTTGTCACCCTACTTCAATTATGTTTTAAATTTCCCATAAATTTCTCTCTCCAAGTAATAACTTTTCAAAATTTCCCATGTTTTAAGTTTCTATTCTTTTCTCATTCATATTTTCACTTTTTTTTTTTGAGTGTATAGCATGTTTCATGAATCATAGTCTCCCATTTGTCTTGCTCACTATCTTAGCATAATTTTTAAAAACTATGATGAAATATAGGGACTCACATGTGATTTTAGCGTGTTCTTGAGTATTCATTGATTGACTTTTAATTGGCATTGTGTGATTGAAATTTGTCTTTATTGAGCATTAATATATGAGAGTCTTTGAGTCTAAACGGGATTGTAACACCCCAATTTTACTTAAGGAATTACACAAGTAACTCGAAAATAACTACCCAAAAATAGGTTATTTTTTTCATTTTCAAAATGACGCATAAGCTGATATATTAACTACCCGTAAATAATAATATATCAATCCAAAATAAATAAGCGAAAAACATAACTCAATCTTGTGCCAAATTGCTACGCACAAAAGCATAAGTTCAAAACCAGAAAAATTTTAAAGCAAACGAAACAATCACGATTAAAAGAACCAAACAAGATTAAGTCCTCCGAGAAACTGCCTCGAGACAAGGCGTCAAATATCAACCCACAACTTAGAAAGCTTTTCCTCCAAAACCCGCTCCACACACTCCTGCACGGATGTTTTAAAAGGTAGAGGTTTGCTAGCATGTTTTAAAAGTTAAGTAATTCGACCTAAGAGCTTAATTTCCATCATTGTTATTTTCTGTTTATTTATTTTATGTTTAGTTCTTGTTCTACAACATACCATCTTCAACCTTTATATATTCTGTTTAAGTTCTAAATAAATTAATTATAGGACACCTATGTGGGTTCGATGTCTTATATATTACGCGATAACCATTCGTGCACTTGCGGATTTGGCTATCAATTACAGTTCCCGATAACAGATTACTAGGATCAGTAATAGATTACCAGAAATGGTTGTTTTAGGTTTTAAGTCAAATTTTAAGAACTAAAATTGGTTTTTTTAGATCCTAATTCACCCCTCCCCCTCTTAGGATTGTCACCAGAAGTGTTTACAAGTATGTCGTGCATGTTGGTGCGGTCAGGTTAAGCTTAAAGCCCTAGTCACTTTCTATTAAAAGAGAAGCATGTCAAATCGAGAAATAGGACAAGAAATGAGAAAAAGGAGGAAGAGAGGTCTTGAAGTTATACAAGTTAAAGGACAGAGACCCTTTATGAAGTTAGAATTGGAAATGAGGATCATTGGAGTGTTTTGGCAGAGCCATTATGGGACTAGATTTTCCTCTTCCCTACTTTGTATGATTTTAGCTACTAAGATTACCTGTTTTATGTTTTTGATCATGAGTAACTAAACATCCTCTCTCAAGGTTGCGATGTAGGAGACTAACTGAACCTCGATTTTATATTGTTATTATTTAGTATCTTATTGTTCTTGTATTTATTTTCTATTCTTAAACTTTACGATGTAACTAACTGTATAACAAGTAGGTCAATTTTCTCCAAGAGAAAGGATTAATTTGACGGAATTGAAAACAAGTAGTGTAGAAAGTTATGAATAACTCGCTCGTAACGGGGGTTTTAGAATTAATTTCTTATACTTACAACTAATCTAGCCACCGTGGATCGTGAAATGTCTCATAGGTAGCTTCTTCATTCTTCATCCTTATCTAAGAAATCACGCATGAATAATGGTTACTGCTAAGTAGTGTCCTTGGGTAGGTTGTTTGGTATAGCCTGGTGACTTGTTGATATTTTGAGGAGTATAGTTGACTCACATAAGATTCTAACGTATCACATATAAATCCGGGGGGATATGCTTCGAATACTCAGTAAACTTGAGGCTTATTTTATCTGATTACTTAGTCTGTTTTTAATTGCTTTTGTTATTATTACTTCGCATGTTTAAAAACAAAAAACTCTTTGATTGTGTAGACAATGAGTCTTCCTATGAAATTAGACATTCATGCCCTAGTCCCTTGGGTTCGATAATTGAGACTTTTTCCTTACTACTTTTGCGATAAAGTGCACTTGCTCTTTTACATGTGTGTATTTTAACCTCATCATCCATGAAGATGAAGATAATATGTAGATATACGGGAAAAGATTTCAAGGATTAAGATTCTTTACTGAACCGCTTATGTGAGGTATGATTCCTTCACCAAATCTTTACTGATTTCCTGCAATGGAGTGTAACCCTCCAAATCATAAAGGTCATTTCTTCACTATTCAAATGATTCCTGGTAACCTCCTGAGAATTGATAATCCATTGTTCCTCTGAGCAGATCTGAACCATGGGTCAAGCAATGGACATTCTTGAGAAGATACTTTCTCTACCTCCCCGTGCCCTTATTTTTGTCGATGACAAAGGGAAAGAAGTAAGAAATGAAGAAGTTGTACATGGTGGCGATTAGAAGTCCTTTACTAGAGAACAGTGTTGAGAAGATATCTCATTTGATATTTGTTGGTTCCATCCTATTTGTGGCCGAAGCAAACTTAGATTAGATGGTAAATAAACTATATTTAAGAGAATTTTGTTAATAAGGCCAAAAAATCAGTTTGCCAAAATACAAAGTGTGCTTCTCCAAAAATTTTCCATTGTTCGAAATTCTTGAGGATAAAAGTGTGCTCCAGAAAATGACGTTACCCATGAAATTGGAAAAAAATTAGGAATTCTTGAGGTTTATTCCATAGTTTAAAATAGGGGTGGTAAAATTATCCGTTAATTCATGCACATCCAATCCATCCATCACAAAATCCATCCATATCCATCCATATAAAAAAATAATTTAAATGGATGGATTCCAATCCATCCATTTAATCCATTGGATATCCATAATCTACCAATTTAAAATCAAAATCCATTGGATCTATATATTGAAATTTGATGGATTGTGATGGATCAACTTGAAATTCTAGTGGATCAAAAAATGAATTAAATGGATTGTGAATAAAAACGGTGGAAACTCAAAAATCGGTCTGAAACCCAAAAAAACTATGGAAAACCCAAAAAAGCGGTGGAAACTCAAAATTTGACTCCAAATCCAAAAAAACGGTCGAAACCCGAAAATCGGCCTAAAACTAAAAAATCAGCCCAAAACCCAAAAAAACTGTCGGAAACCCAAAAATTAGTCCAAAACTCAAAAATCGGCCAAAAAACAAAAAAAAAACGGTCGAAAAACCAAAAAACAACCTAAAACTAAAAAATTTGGGCGATTTTTTAGTTTTATGTCATTTTTTGGGTTTCCGACCTTTTTTTTATTTTGGGCAGATTTTTGAGTTTCCACCGTTTTTTTTAGGTTTCGAACATTTTTTTGGATTTTGGGCTGATTTTTGAGTTTTGGGTCGAATTTTGGGTTTTCAACTGTTTTAATGGGTTTTGGGCTGATTTTTGGGATTTGAGCCAACTTTTGGAGTTTCGACCATTTTTGTGGGTTTTGGGCCGATTTTTTAGGGTTTCGACCGTTTTGTGGGTTTTGGGCCGATTTTTTGGTTTTCGATCGTTTTTTGGGGTTTTGGGCCAACTTTTGGGTTTTCGAAAGTTTTTTGGGTTGTGGACCGACTTTTGGGGTTTCGACTATTTTTTTGGATTTTGGGCTGATTTTTGAGTTTTGGATCGACTTTTGGGTTTTCAACAGTTTTAATGGGTTTTGGGCCGATTTTTGGGATTTGAGCCGACTTTTGGAGTTTCGACCATTTTTTTGGGTTTTGGGCCGATTTTTGAGTTTTGGGCAGACTTTTGAGGGTTTCGACCGTTTTGAGGGTTTTGGGCCGATTTTTTGGTTTTCGACCGTTTTTTGGGGTTTTGGGTTGACTTTTGGGTTTTTGACTGTTTTGTTAGGTTTTGGGCCGACTTTTGGGGTTCCGACCGTTATTTTAGGTTTTGGGCCGACTTTTGGGGTTTCCGACCGTTTTTGGGCTTTAAGCCGATTTTTTGGTTTTCGACTGTTTTTTGGGTTTTGGACCAATTTTTGAATTTCCACCGTTTTTTAAGTTATTGGATGGATTATCCATCTATTAAAAGTTCACTAATGGATGGGATTGGATGAATTTTTTTCACTAATGGATGGATTGGATGGATTTCTTTTAAACAATTTTAATGGATCCTTAATGGATAATGGATTGTTTTGGATCCATCCATTACAATCCATATCCATATCCATCAAATCCATCAATTTTCCACCCCTACATTAATTAAGGAGAAAAATATGCTCCTCGTGAGTATTTTGGATAAGGTTAAAAAACTACTTTCGTTCCTTAATATCTATTATTTTAAAATTTCAACACATGCATTAAGGAATAGTATTAATATTATGATTTTTATTAAAACTAGTATCTAACTTCCTTTTATACCTTTAATCTATCTTTTTAATTCCGACACTTCAATTTTCTCATCATCATTAAGATTTAATATTATTTTACTTATAAAAAAAGTCATTAAGAATTATATTAAGTTAAAAGTATATTTGGGAAAACATAATTGGTCTGGGCGATCTCATCCGTCTGGATAGACTTGCTACGGGACCAGTCCAAAATAGGGCCCCCCATAAGGGTGACCCAGAGGATTCTCGCGAAGCTAGGGCGGTCACCTCTGCAATGCTACTTGAGCCGAAAAATGACAAGGCCCAAGTGGCCTTTTAGAGTGATTTTAGAGTTTTAGTCTACACCCACTATATAAGAGGGAGCTTGGCTTGTAATTCTCCAACCTCTTGATAATACACATTTTGAGAGACATTTCCATATTCATATCCTAAGGTTTCTAAAATTACAATAATTTTAGAGTGTTCTGGCCAGACCAAAATAATAATAAATGCTCTCTTAAAAATTGTAAAAGTAACATATAAATTGGAAAAAAATATATAAAAAAGTATAGATATAAATGAATGGTGGGAGTATATGGTAATAATATACAGGGTAGCATGTTGGAAAGCCACCACTTAGCTTGCATCTTATATCACATAACAAGCTTTGTACTCATATGTGTTACAAAGACAATGGAGCTCAAAACCAGAAGACACGCACCAATAGGGTACCGAGAGGATGTGACATCACATATTTCATATGCTTTGGCTCATTAGTGTAGGTCCATCTTGCTACTAGGAACCCCTTATCTTCCAAACCTAGACCTCTTTAAAATGCCTTGATTGGCCAATCTTTATATTTCATGTTTACACAGAAACTAGTAGAGAAGCATACTCCTTCACTAATTTTAGTCTCACCTAGCTATATTCGTTAGCCAATTGTTTCATGTTCCTGCTTAATTCGACCCTTGTTTTGATCTCATACAGGATGCTTAAATAAATTAGATTTCTAGTTTAATTTATTAGTTTCTTTGATTTTCTAATTCACCTTTGCGTTGTTGATTTTTTTTTAGAAAGCGAAATTATATATATATATATATATATATATATATATATATAAAGCAATGGCCGACATAGCATCAAGATAGCTGCCCATCCTCCACAAAAGCAGTAAAGGACAGGCAACACCAGACAAAAAGAGAATATACAAAACTTCACCCAAAACAAACGCTAGCCAATACACAAAACCCATAGACCCAAACCGCAAAACACAAACCCTGCGGGTTGTTGATTTGAAAAAAAAAAAACAGTTAAATTAAGTTTAGGAGAGAAATTGTCATAAGTCTGAAATACTCAAACAACACAATTAAGTTCAAATTCACGAAGTGCAAATATATCTAGAACACAATATTGGAGCAAACTTGAGTTAAGTTGGCTTTAATTTGTAATAAAACCG
The DNA here is from genome assembly GCA_030819835.1 of Acmispon strigosus. NCBI lineage: Eukaryota > Viridiplantae > Streptophyta > Magnoliopsida > Fabales > Fabaceae > Acmispon > Acmispon strigosus. Next base: position 38,366,496 of record JAUAMA010000007.1, read on the forward strand.
GGATTGGTAAAATCATAAACCTTCTCTTAAAGCGAGAAAATGAAAAGGAGAAGAAAAGGGTTTGATACTACAAGCAACCCATGCATATTAGTCTGCTCACTCCGGCTTCACATTCAGATCAGGGATTGATGCTTCTGCTCCATTTTGAGCTGTTGCAAACAAAAATTATAGTCATCAGCAAGAGCATGTATATAAAAGGTAAGAAAAATCATGTTTGTGTACAAGTAAGATGTGTATCTACTTATGGTAAATAGAGAAATAAAATGAGAAATGAGAGAAAATATATATATATATATATATGGTTAAAAATATGACAAGAAAATTAGAAATAAACAAAGAAAGATGGATCGGAGCTCGAGGAGAAATTGAGCTGCAAAAAATATATCTTCTAGAATTAATTTGATAATTACTATGCAACAAAATAAGTGTAGTGGATGTATCTCTTCTCTATTCTGCCCATGTATGATGTTTTTACATTAAATTTATTTCACATTTTTTCGTCGTAGCAATAATTTTTTTTACTTATAATTTTTTATTTATTGTGATACAATATAAGTTGAATGTTGATAGATACTAATTCCTATCATGTTTGGAGAAAAATACATGGCCTCAGTAAGGATTATTGTAAGTCAATTAAATGTAATCCTTGTTGTCGATGTCCAACTCAAGAGAATAATTTTTAAAAACTAAAATGAATGGTTCAATTATTTATGCTTTATTTAACAATCTGCAAGAATATTTGTAACTCACATTGTCAAATGCTATGAAGCATGTGAGTGAACAGATAGAAACGTAATGAACTTTTCATCATATTATTGAGAAATGAAAAATTGATTTACAAAACTATTCTAGCTATTTCTACTGATAACTGCTTCTAACAGAAGCTAACAAAACCTAACAAACTCTAACTGTCTCAAACAGCAAGTAACTACCTTCTGTTAATTCTCACTAATACTTGCAACTAAGCTAATTAACTCGAAATAATTAACTAAGCTAATATATAAGTCTAATACACATTAATACACCTTTTTATTAATTAATTTTTAAAAAAATGATTTGATTGAAAGTATTAGTCGTAATTGATTTTTACTATGCACTTATGAATGTGAAAAAAAAATCAAGTGCAAAAATATATAATCCACCAAATTAATAAAGGAGATTAAGATAGCAGTTTAAACTTTCTAACCTTGATTGGAGTTGGAGGAAATGAAATGCCTAAATCCAGAAGGATTCATGTTGGAATTGGGCATAAACTGAAAATAACGCATATTCATCTTCCTTGCTTGTTCTTCGATTGTTTGTTTCTTGAATTTCTCGCTCAGCCTATTCAGTTCAGCTTGGGCCTTCTCAATCTCCACTGGAAATAAATTAAAACTCAATACCCATGAAATAGATGGTATACAATAACAAAAATACTTGATTCTAAGAGAAACGTAAAAAGTGAGAGATGAGACATGTCACCTTCTTTAAGCAATCTTTCTTTTTCATGAATGGCCATTTGCAGCTTCAATTTATGATGCTCAATTAGCAATCCGTGCCTATGATTTGCATATGCTGAAACTTGTGGCTGAAGGAACTCTACTTTACTCTGCATCCAAAAATCAAAATAAGGAAAAATCATATAGATGTTAGAGGGGGTGAAGATAGTTCTGAAAGAGAATACAAACTTGTTTGATTGCAAATTTCAAGTAGAATGGGGTATTCATAAGTACAATGAAAACTCTAGGCTTTCTTCTATGATCTTCTTAATTTAATAACCACTAAAGATTTTTCTAGAAAAATCTTTAATTGCAAATCTCCATATTTTACATAAAACATTCATGAATCTATCTAGAGTCACGTATATCAAATCATAAATAATATTCCCTCTCTAGTTTGAAATTTTCATCTTCATACCAAACTTTGAAATTATTCTTTGATACTCTCCAAATTTTAGTTGTTTCATCTGCAATTTTATCTTGTGTATTGACATACTTCAGCTCCACTTCCTCTCTAACACTGCATTATCTTATTTAATGGTATCTTGTGTTTCTATTCTTTTAATAGTTTCCTTAGCGAAAAATATTTGGTTAGTTTACACCATTTATGTGTAGACTACTAAAGAGAGATGGGGAATAAATAAGAAATAAGTGGTAGATATAATATATGATGTGATATGTGTAAAAGAGATGATAGTAAAAAAATATGATATGAGCCTTATATCTATCATCTCAAATTCAAACGACATCGCCTTCTTAAATTCTTCAAACAAGCTTGGATTATTTTCAGTACATATAATATCATCCACAAACAGACAGAAAATCAAAATGTTTCCATTAGCACTGGATTTAACATAAAGAGCATACTCATTAATGTAATGAGAAAATCCATTGTCTTGAAAGCATTAGTCAATGCGGTTGTCCCATTCTCTCAGCCTTTGTTTCAACCCATATAAAGATGTCTTTTAAAACTTGTTATCCATGTCCTTTAAGCACATAGCTCAAAGGTTTCTCAATGTAGACCTCTTCTACAAGATAACCATTTAGGAATACAGACTTCACATAGAGTTGATACATTTTTCACTTCATTTGAGATTCCAAAGATTATAACAAACAGATTTTACTCATGTAAGCAACAAGTGAAAAAGCTTCTTCACAGTCAAATCCTTATTGTTTATTGCAGCCTTTTACAACAAGTCTTACTTTGTATATTTCCATCTTTCCATTAGCATTCTTCCCCCATTTTAATCCGAATACTTCGTAACCACTGGGAAGAGGTTCTAATTCCCAAGTATTGTTCTTCTTTATTGACTTAGTCTCCTCTTCCATGGCTTGTCTCCATCTTCAACATATATCTAACCATGTTAAGAGTGGTTCTATTCTTCCTCTCGGCTACTCCATTTTTTTGAGGTGACCTAGGAAGCGTTAGTGGTCGTTGATCTCCATGAGTAGCACAAAATTCATTGAAACTCCTATGAAGTGAATTTTTCTCCTCCATTGGATCTAAAAGCTTTGATTTCATAGCCACTTTTATTTTCTACAAGAGCCTTGAAATTCTTAAAGCCAACAAAAGCTTATGACTTTTGTTTTGAAAAGTAAACCTAGGTTTTTCTACTAAAATCATCAATGAAAAGTGGGAAAATCTACTTTTATCAATTTGAATTGCGTTGATCGTCCCACACACATCAGTATTTGAATTACTATAAACATCTCCTCCTCCTCTTAATCCTTGGCCACAACCATGTCCTCTTCCTTGTCTATATCCTTTTGACTCTTGAATCTTCCACCACTATTCCAATTTTTTTTGGCTTTGAGAGCATATTACAATGACACTTCTTGTGTCCTCTTCATTATTTATTTAGGGGCTTGTATAGGACCTTCTAGTTCTTCAATGTTCATGGAGCCAATATCATTCTATTCTTTAATGACACATACCACATTATCAAACCTAGGAGTTAAGGAATGGAGGATCTTATCTATCACACGAATATCATCTATTTTATCTTCATATATCTTCATATGTCTTCAATTAATTAACAATCAGATTTACTCTTAAGAAATCATACAAAATGGATTTGGATTCCTTTATCATATATAGAGCTTCTTAATCAACTCTTAGTGATTGAAGTCTATTTTTCTCATTTTGTCACCACCTTGGAGGGATTTTCCTGAAATCTCCCAAGGAGCCTTTAAGGAAGTAGCGTAGATAACTTTCTCAAACATGGAGTCATCCAAGCATTGATGGATGAGAGTGAGGGCTTGATGATCCTTCTTCCTTGTATTTGGTAGAGTACCATTATCATTTTGAGACAACCTCTATTCATTTTGTAGATCCTCATAATCTTTCTCTACAATCTATCAATCACCCAGAAACCCAAACAGGAATTCCTGCGAAGGAACCATATTTCATGATTCTCCTTTGTAAGATGAGGAAATAAGAAACTATTGTATCCATTTCTCTCTATCTCTCAAACACTCTCTCTGATTTTCCTAACTCTCTAGATCAAACCACACTTTTGATATCAATTTGTTAGAGGAGAGGAAGGATTTCTAAAAGAGAACACAAACTTGTTTGATTGCAAATGCTTAGTACAAGGGGCTATTTATAGGTGCAATTGAAAACTATTATGGCTCTCTTTTAGGTTCTACTTAATTTAATAACAGCTATAGATATTTCTACGTAAAATTTTAATAGTAGATCTCTAGATTTTACATAGAACATTCATGAATATGTCATAGTTATCTATTTTAAAATATAAATGACAATAGATGCTTCATGTTCCAATGATTATTATGAATAATAGTGTTCACCTGGTAGAATTTTCTTTTTTCTTCCAAATTTGCCACATGCTCATTTTGCCTTATTCTAGATCTTTGTGCAGCAGCTCGGTTTGCTAAAACACTGCGAATAAGAGACGATAAAAGGTCAAATTATCATGGATATGATGATCCAGGGTTTCAAGTAGTATTTTTTTATGTGAATAAAACAAAATGTTGATATTCAACTAGTATGTAATTTACCCTAAACCTATTTTACCACCTCCAATTTGTATATTCATACCTCCCACTTCCTTTTTTTTTCTTAAATCATCCATCAGATCTCCTATTTATACATCGCTTATTTATCTCTAAATTTTTTATCTTTCTTCTCCACATATATATCTCTTTCACTTCAAATGGATATACCCTAAAAGGCATATGTATAAATATGTAGTAGCAGCGAAATATTCTTTTTTCTAAAAAAATTATATATGTTGATATAGGCACAATATTAAAAAAGAGTGTGAAGAACAAACCCTAGAAAATCATAATTTACAATGGAGATTGAACAAAAAAATCAACCACGATTGACAAAATGCCCAAAGAACCAAAAAAACCATGGATCCAGCAAGGCCAAACAAGATCCTAGCCACCAAAAACCCTACTAGCACGAACGCATGCTTCAAACCAAACAAACAACACCTAGAATCAAAAATCCAAAATGAGCACAGCCAACCACCGGGAAAAGGCCTCCAATCGAGTACAAATTTGCGACAAGTTCAACCAAAGTAGCGTCGCCTTCTTCCTCCTCAACACCTCCGTCACTTGCGCCTTCATCCCACTGCAGATCTAGAACGCCGCACGTAGAGACGCCATCCTCAAGGCCAGGCGCCGTAGCGCAAGCCAGTAGCAGAGAAATCGAGAGCGCAAGAACCGTCTCCGCATCAGACCACCGAGAACATCCAACATATGATAATCTAATGGAGGAGTTTAAATATATCGACACCAATATTATTCACTCACATTTCACTTATCTCTATTTCTTTCTTTCTTCCCCATAATATCCCTTAAAAATTCCTTTCACTTTTTATATTGGGTGTATAAACCTATGCATCTTAATGGTGTACACAAATATTTTTCCTTTTAATAGAACAGAAGAGAGAGATCTAGAGATATGAATGAAATTTGGAAAAAAAATTTATGTGTTATCTACCATTTTCATATGTCTAATAAATAGAGATTTCATTCACAAGTGTAATTAGTAAATTATACCGCTTGAGCCTTATTGGATCCATATCTTGTTGAGTGTTGAAACCCGAACCAGTTGCTTTGTCTTCTTTGTCATCATCAATTTTTGCAGCTTTGTCATCATCATCAGCCTTGGAAGTTGCACCACCTCCATCGATGGGTTTCCTCTCAACATGATCAGGAGTTGACTTGTCAATGCAGCCTATGTTATTACCACCTTCTGCAACGGGGCTCTTATTGCAAAAGGGTTCCAATGGCTGAAACGATGAATCATCATGCGAAAAGGGTGCAACCACATTGGGTTTCTTGGAGTCTGGTTGCTCTTCTGGTGGCAAGAGGTCTCCATCAAACATCCTCTTTGTGCTATCTCTCATTTTTCTGACAAATAATAAAAAGAAGAACGATTAACATATGAAGTTAATTGGATACTTTGATTTTTTTTATGATAGATTTTTAGGTTGTGATTTGCAAAAATCTAATGAATAAACAAGGTCTAACCTTCTTCTGATAGAGACAATTCAAACTTTGACTCGCATTGTCACTGACCCCTGTTGCTTTCTTTATATATATTATTACAAAGACACAAGTTTTTTTTGTCTTGACCAAAGTAACAAAGACACAAGTTGACCAGACCATTCATTAATAAAAATAATATATATTTATTAAAAGCATATCTTTGAAAGTATATTTACTACCATGTATACTTTTTTGTATATGGAATGTTTAAATCTTTATCTATATACATTTTTTTTTAATTAATGAATGTTCTTATCTTTTTTGTATATGGAATGTTTAAATCTTTATCTATACTTTTTTATCATTAATGAATGTTCTTATCTCATTCGCGAAACTTTAGCTACTAAGAGTGTTTATAACCGACCAAATCCAATAAAAACCGAAAAATCGATCCAAAAAAACTGAAATCCAATTAAAGCGAAAATCGAACGGATCCAAAATCGAGAAAACCAAATTTTTTTGTCGGATTGGATTGGATTTCAAATTTTTTTTCAAAACCGAACCAATCAAATCCAAACCGAATGTTTGCAAATATATATAATTTTAGGCTTAATAGCACTTTTGGTTCCTCTCACGACTTGACACTTTTGGTCTCTAACAAAAAAAATTAGTCTAAATGGTCCCTCACTTTGACAAACGACAGCAGTTTTAGTCCCCCGTCACTATTTTGTCCAACTTTTAACGGTTTCCGTCAAAAATTAACAAACAAAAAAATTAAAAAAAAACCTCTTAAAAACCCTTCATCTTCATCCCCTTCATCATCTTCTCCATAAAAAAACCCAGAAAAACCTAAAAATATGAATGTTCATCATTATATTCAACCATCTTCATCATCACCTTCAACATTAAAAAAAAATCCAGAAGAATAATCTTTGGTACAGTTATTGTAAAAAAGAAAAAAGAAAAAGAGGAAAAATGAGAAACAACTAAATAAAAAAAGGAAGAGGAACAGATCAGAGAAACAGAGCAAAAGTGGGGTGAGAGAAAGAGAAGAAGTGGCGAGAGAGAGAGAGAGTGAAAGAAAAGGGAGAAAACAGAGGGAAAGCGTGAGAGAGGGAGAAACAGAGGGAGAGCGTGAGACAAGAGGGAGAAACAGAGGAAGAGCGGTTCTGCCGCTATGCCGTTGCGTGGCGGCGTCGTCGCATCACTGTGCCGTCGCGGTTCTGCCGCCGTCGGGGTTCCTCGCCCCGCCGTGTCATCCTCCCTTTCTCTCTCTATCTCGATCTGTTTTATCCCTCTTCTCTCGATCTCGATCTGCTTCTCCTTCTTCTTCTTCTTCGTCTTCGTCTTCTTCCGCTTCCGCATCTCTCTCTCTCTCTCGATCTGTTTACTCCCTCTTCTCTCGATCTCGATCTGCTTCTCCTTCTTCTTCTTCGTCTTCGTCTTCTTCCGCTTCCGCATCTCTCTCTCTCTCGATCTCGATCTGTTTTCTCCATCTTCTCTCGATCTCGATCTGCTTCTTCTTCTTCTTCTTCTTCTTCTTCTTCTTCTTCTTCTTCTTCTTCTTCTTCTTCTTCTTCTTCTTCTTCTTTCAAAGACATCCCTCTCTCTCAGTTTTCTGTTATGTTGTTATTGATTTTGGGTTTGGAGTTAAATTTCGATGATGTTCATGTTCATTGATCAACTTTGTTATGGGTGTAATGTAAAATTAATTTGGGTTTCTGAAGGTTTTTCTGTTTTTTATGTGTTATTGTTACAGATCAAGTAGGCTTATGATCCTGTTTCTATTTTCCCATTTTCTTATTCAAAGTTCTGGTGTCTTGCTTGAAGGAAAAGTGGGTTTTTGTTTTTGGTGCTATGGGAGAATGATTTTGATTTGTGATGATAAGATGCAGTAGCATAAATGCATGGAAGATCAGTGAATATTCTAGAGCATGAACATTCATATTTAATAGATTTTTCTGGGCTTTTTTATGGAAGATGGTGAAGGGGGTGAAGATTAAGGGTTTATAAGAGTTTTTTTTTTACAATTTTTTTTTTATTAATTGTTGACAGAAACCGTTAAAAATTGGACGGAATAGTGACGGGGGACTAAAACTGCTGTCGTTTATCAAAGTGAGGGACCATTTAGGCTATTGTTTTTTGTTAGGGACCAAAAGTGTCAAATCGTGATAAGTGAGGGACCAAAAGCGCTATTAAGCCATAATTTTATTTGTAAATATATCATATAATTCATACTTACATATTTTCGTCCTTATAAGTTTATATAATTATTATATGACACGTAATTATTTATGAAGATATATTTGGGTAAATAGAGTTTCAAGTAATAGTTTGAAAAATATGCATCAAAGTAAACATATATTTAAAAAATATGTCATCCACTTTGCAGGATTAACTATTTTTCTTCTTCTTATTTAGAGGTACTGAGCCAAGAATGGTGAATGTTAGAATTTGTTTGAGACTTTTGCTTCGTCTTTATTTTTTTATTCCAAACTCTCATCATTTAGGCTTGTAATGTGACGTTATATGATTCAAATTAATTTTTATTTCTTCATTGATTTTGATATTTACAATGTCTTTAGAAAACTGAAATCCACTCCAATCCAAACTGATAAAAATTGGATCGGATGATTTTTTCCTTAAAACCGAACCAATCTAGACCGCGAACACCCCTAGTAGCTATCCTCTCCAATAAGTTCATGGACTATACATTTATAACAATATTATTTATTTATTAATTTCCATTGAAATTATTAATTATGTTAATTATCATTATTATTAAAAACTAAATTCTTTCAAACTAAATATAAATATTAGAATGAATTGTAACGTTAATCATCAATTGAATAAAATTTAAAAATACTAAAATAAACTAAGTAATATATTATATATAATAAATATATTAAGTATTAACAACTATATTAGATAAAATTAAATAATCATAAATTGAATAAAATTAAAAAATAATAAAATAAACTAAGTAATATGTTACATATAATAAATATATATTAAATATTAAATTTTTTAATGATAAAATATTATTTTTTAATAATTGTAATTGAAAAATTATCTCTTAACTTTTAAATGACTTTAAATGTTATTTACTCTTTACCCAAAAAAATGTTATTTACTGTATTTATTTTACAAAAGGGAAAGAACAAAAGCAAGTAAGAAGAAACCAAAAAAAAGCAAGCAGAAGTCCCGAAATTATAGTCTCACAAACGTGACACTCATCGAAGCTGCAAGCAGGAGAAGACTCATTCCCTCGAGAGAAGTGGAGATAGCCATAAACGACTCATTCTGGGATAACCCGATGTTTATGTGTTCTACTTAAAAATATATTAATACTATTAGTTACATTGCCCATCAATAATAAATTTTTTATATGATTAATATTAAAACTTTAAATAAACTTAAATAAAATATTAAATTAGTTGTAATATTAATCATTCATTGAATAATACTTCCTTCGTACTAAATTATAAGACACTCTAAAAACTAATTGGTGTCCCTTAATCTAGCTAAGACCAATTATCTAAATTTCAGAAAAAAGTTCTTATTATTTTTCATATTTACTCCTTGCATTTTATTAAAGAGATTGTGAGATGCAATTAAGGCAATGATAGAAGCGTTTTATTTTAAATAAAGGTAAATATGGAAGGTTATATAACTTTTTTTAAAACCAATGTAGTAATCATTAGCTTCATTACATGTTTATTAAAAAACGTAAATTTTTGAAGGGTGTCTCATAATTAGGGATTGAGGGAGTATTTAAAAATAACAAAATAACCTAAATTATATGTTTTGTACATAATCTATATATATTTTTTTTGAAAGTAACTTGAACTATGCATCTATAAAATTATTAATTATTTATTAATTTCCATTTATATTATTAATTAAATTAATTATTATTATTACCAAACTCTAAATGTATATCTATTAAATATAATATATTAAATTATATGTAACTTGAATTGATGATTGAAAAAAATTTAAAAATAATAAAATTAATTAAGTATTATTTTTTATAAATAATAATATTAAGAATTAAAATTAGTAATAACTGAATACTACTTTTTAATAACTGTATTAGAAAAAATATTTTTAAACTCTTAATTGACAAAGAATGTTATTTATTATAAATCTGATATATGTGTATTATTTTTTTTAAAAAATGATATATTTAATATTCTGTATATCTGTACATATAACTAAAATTGGCTTGTTTTACAACAAGGTGTTGGTCTAGTAGTGGACAAGTTAGATTCTCGTAAAGGTGAGGTTACAAGATCAAATCTCAAGAAAGTGATTAATTGGGAGGGACCGCCACGGTATTGGTGTATCCCGAAAAGGTTAATATCTACATGGACACACAAAAATTGGCTTGATTGCATTATTATAGACACCGAGTTGTTATTTATGAGACTCTATAATATTAATTATATTACCTCTTAATAATAAAAGATTTGATACGTACCACAATTCTAATTAACATGTTTGTATTATTATGATTTTCTTTAATTTGGATATGCTCACCTGTTTAAAAAACCTTAGTTATTTTTCTTGAGAAATGATTTATTCGGGATCCGAACATTTGTGGGTCTAAATTTCTTAACACTATTCCAATACTTTGTTGACTTAATATTATTAATTATATCAACTACTAATGGTAAAACTTCGGATTCATATAATTTAAATATAAATAAAATTTAATATACTAATATATAAATACTATAAAAATTGAATATTGTATTTATATTAGTAAAGTTGACTTAAAAAATATTAAATGCTACATTTAATACACCAATAAATAAATATATATTGTAAAGAAATATAATAAATTTAAAAATATATAAATTAATAAATAAAATTATACAAAATAAATTATTTATTAAATGTTTCAATACATATTCAAATTAAAGAAATTAATTCTTAAATATATTCTTTATTTATTTAAATTATACTATTTTTTACATGATTAAATATAAATATTGTAAATAAACTCTTGCAACACATAGCTATTAAATCTAGTGAAAAAATAATACTTTGACCTGAATGGTATATCTCTGTAATAAAACACATGGTAATAAACTAAGAACCTGGTGTATATATATATATACTAGTACTTTGACATGTGTAATGCAGGGGGATATTCATTTTTATTTATCGCTTGAACTTTTTTAAAATCCGTGTTATTTTTATTATGTTTATTAAATATAATCTATGGATTAAAAGAACAAAGTTAATTTTAGATGTAAGTAAACATAAATTTATATGTGGCATTGATATAAATTCTAATGCTAAAACACTCGACTTTAAATTTTAAGGAATAATATTAATTAATATATTCTATAAATCTTAACGAATTGATCATGTCATATTGAGTTCGATAACTAATATTAACTAAATACTAATAAACACATTACACATATTTTTGTTGGAGTTGGGAAAAGTTTATACCAAATTAAATTAACTTTTATATATCGCATGGAAGGTTTTTGCTTTGTACAAAACTTAGGTATAATTCCATATGTGAAGCTTTTATTGTTACTAATTAGAATATGACACCCAGATTAAAAAATGACAGTTAACGAAATTATGACAATAAAATCAATGGGTAATTGAATTTTTTATCGGTTAACAACACAAACAATCCTAAAAAATAGCACCTGGTGGCTTCTAGGGTGCACTTGCACTCTAAGTGGTGCACCGTGCACCACTCTAAATGACCTGCTACAGCAGGTTTTTTTACTTGATATTTAAAAAAATTTAAAATAATAATAGTTAGTTAATTACGTTTTTACCCTTTTTAAAAAAAGGGTAAAAATGAATTATAAAAAGAAGATTAACAGAGAGAAAGAGATTTATAGTAATTAACAAATTAAAATTATAATAAATTATAAAAGTAAAATAACCTGTAGAACCGGTTACCGGTTACTTACTTGACACTTGGCGCGATCTTATTCGTCAAAAGCTGGTGGTGCACGGTGCACTACTTAATTAGTAGTTGGTAAAAATGAATTATAAAAAGAAAATTAACAGAGAGAAAGAGATTTATAGTAATTAACAAATTAAAATTATAATAAATTATAAAAATAAAATAACCTGTAGAACCGGTTACCGGTTACTTACTTGACACTTGGCGCGATCTTATTCGTCAAAAGCTGGTGGTGCACGGTGCACTACTTAATTAGTAGTTCACCTTAAACAACACCCTAAGGTTTATCCTTTTTTTCGGTTTAATCCTTGTGTTTTCTGGTAGTGCACTCATGTGAAAAATCTCCACCATGGAAGCGATTCGCTCTTCTTGAATGTGTTCGGTTACTCGATTAGGATTTAGGAATAAGAACCGTCATTATAATTAAAGGTGTGGGTTTTAAGATCACCCCAATTGATCCTAAAACCACCCCATTTATATGCGAAAATATATTTTGACCCTTTAAAATTTATTTTCATTCCCTTCATGTCCTTCTCCTTCTTCCTCTCCCTCCACCCACCACCCCCTTCCTCATTCTTCAACTTTCACTCTCCACCACCCTCATTTTCCATCTCATCACCATTACCACCACCACCACCCTTCTTACATCATTCCTACCTTCATTAAACCATTAAACCCTAACCTCCTTCACTTCCAACCTCTAACCAAACCTCTCATCATCCCCACGAAACAACTCTCCCTACCAAACGAAGGTCTGTTTCGTTCTTCATCATCTTCTACTTCTTCATCGTTGTTTCTCCTTCATAACGTGTTTCTTGTTCGTTACGTCTTTTTCACACTTTTAAGTGCGAAATTTATACAACATTCGCACTTTCAGGTGCGATCAAAATATTATATTTCAAAAAGCTCAATATTTTTATTGTTTTCGCACTTAAAAATGTGAAAATTGCTTTTAATTCGCACTTAAAAGCGCGGAAATTGTATTTTTATTTTATGTTTTAAATTTTTCGCGAACTGAAAAAAAATTGCACTTAAAAGTGCGAAAATTACTCTTATTTCTCACTTAAAAGTGCGAAAATTGTATTTTTTTTTTAAGTTTTTCACAAACTGAAAAAAAATTGCACTTAAAAGTGCGAAAATTGCTTTTATTTCACAGGGTATTATGAGAATTAAGAAAGTGAGGGGTGGTGTGAGAACCAATGGGATAACCTTAAAACCAATTGCCCAAACTTATTAGTTGATTCTAATTAAATTTACTTTCTTTGAAGCGAATTTTCAATGAATCAAATGAGACATGAGGGTGGGAGTTTCAAACCAAAAGAATGTCTAACACCAAGATTGATCATATTGTAAAATAAAAATTGATGACAATGTCAAGTTTCACTATCTCTCCATTAAATGTATAAGTTTTACACTACCAATGCATATGCATCTATATTATTCTCTTAACTTTAATAAAGAATGAATAAGTTTTAAAAAATTCATAAATTCATACAAATCATCACATGCTACATGTAAAACCATAGTTTTTTATTATCACAAACGATAACGATTACATATGAAAATTAAAGGAACCAACGCAAAATATTCAAAAGCCACAAATATCTATAAACCCTAATTGGTGATAGGAATATTCTTCAGAGTCTTATTGAACTAAAGCCCCGCATGATCAGATCCACCCCCATAATGACTTCATTTTAACCTGCTTCATACAAAAAGAAGAACCAGTAACTAGGGAGAACTCAAGTATTGAAAAATATTAAAACATGATTATTTATATTAAAACCATTTTTTTCTATGTAATATATGCTCTAACCTTGATATGGTTTTCCATCAACCTTTTCTCCCACATCAGAACCGCAAAAGCATCCTGATTACACATCTTTTTGTTTCCTTTACCTTTTGTGAATATTATATCTATACTCACATATGGATCAATCAACTCCATTTCTTTCTTAATGGTTTTAAGTTTTTCTTCACTACGTTTTTTCTCAGCCTGCATTGGGAAAACTCATAATATGTTAGCAATTGACTTTGCTGGTGATGTGCACACAAACAAAAGTGTTGATGCAGAAAATATAAGAACATGTTTTCTAGGGTCAATGGCGCGAGTAATCACCTGAATTAGAGTTTGCTTAGAAACCTTGTCAGAGGCGCCAGCCATTGCTCGGAATGATAATTGATAATTAATAAAGTACTTATCAACCTGAAAAGGGAGAAATAATTAAAGCATGAGAAATCAATTGAAATGTTTCATACAAGCAATGATGGAATGAATAGACTTGCCTTTATGCTTGAGAGGAGTTTGTATCAACACTAGCCAAAGCTAACCTCATATTTATATATACATGCTCCCACACAGGACTACCAATTCTTAAGCATTTAAGTTCAATTAATAATCATTAAATTCAATAGTTGAATATTTGAATTTAAATAATTGAATGTGCATTTATTAAAGATAAGAATCAATATTTATTTTTAATAAACATAATTTTTATTTTTTAAGAAATAATTAAATATATTATTTCTTCATATAATATAATTTTTATATTTAGGTTTAAATATGATTTTTATGCCTGAACTTTGAGCGAATTTTGATTTTCGTCCCTCGTCTACGTCACTTCTGAAATACGCCCCCAAGGTGAGCGAAATAGCCGAGATTTGTCACCACCGAGGTCTTGACTCTGACCACCGTGTTTATTTGTCACCACACATCCTATGCAGGACTGTCACGTGAATAAATGAACTGATGTGGACTTTTTTTCATTTTTCCTTTATGTTCTTACATTTTTCACATCACATCTAATCAATTACCACTAAATTAACCTCAAAACCCATATCTTGTTCATCATTTCTGAACTTAAACACAAAAATCACAAACACATCTCATGACCCTGTTGCATCTTCATCTTCATCCTCATGACCCTATTGCAAACCAAGGAATCCCAACCCCCATCTTTTTCGTCTTCATCCAACCCCATGACCCTGATGCAAACTCAATAACCTTGCCACGTTATACCTTCAATCTCGTACATTGATGAAGAGATTTGTATGATATTTTTAGTATCTTTTTATTTTGTTTTATTTTATTTTCTTTGAGTCTCATATAGATTTTATTTTATTTTGTTAGAGTTTTTACTTTATTTTTGCATTTAAATATAGTTTAGCAACTTTTGTTTTTTTAGTCCTTTTTGTTTTGTTTTATTGCATTTTAGTCCTTGTTAGAGGTTCTGGTCAAATAAGGAACATTTGTGGGGATCTTGATGCAAATAAAGGAAGAATTGTGGCTGAAAATTAATGAATAAGAAGAAGCATCAATTGTGTTTGTTGTTTAAAACATGTGGAAAAAGAATTGAAGGAAGACATTGATGCTAATTCAGCTGTTGAGAGACGAAAGAGTGGCTACATGATGAGCATTTATGGTAATCAAGAGACATCAAGGAAGAAGAGAAGAGAAGCAAGGCAAATGAACCATCAGACGAGCCCAATGCTCGAGCGTTGGATCCCCAACGCTCATGCGTTGGCTCCCTGACTTGGAGTCCATAAATGTTGTAATTCCAACGCTCAAGCGTTGGAGGGCCAACGCTCATGCGTTGAGCCCCTGACTTGTGCCCTTTTTTTTTTAATTCCAACGCTCAAGTGTTGGAGGGCCAACGCTCATGCGTTGAGCCCCTGTTTGGCCACGTCTGATAGTACTTAATCCCAACGCCTAGGCGTTGGGATCCCAGCGCCTGAGCGTTGGGTCTCAGTCAGCAAAAATCTATAAATAGGCCTCTTGTTTTCTTTTGTAAACACACTTGGATACTTGGAGAAACACGTAGATATTTTGTTCAAAGCATTGCCTGAGGTGTGGGAAGCCAATTCTTGAGCTCTCAATTCAGGTTCTTATCATGTTTCTCTCAGCCATGCTTGACTAAGTTCTTTGGTATCTTAGGTTGTAGTTTATCTGCTTTCTAGCTATGTTTTAGGTTTCTCTTTTTAATATATGAATAAAAGTTTATGTTCTTAAGTTTCTATTCCATGCTTATCATTTATCTTGCTGTACACAAGTGTTTTGCCTAATTCTTATGGAGAAATGGGAATAGAAAGAACAATTGCATGCCACTTAGGTATAAGGGTAGCATTGTTAGTGTTGGCCTGAATTCATGAAATAATCTTCAATGGGATTAACTAATCACTAAGGCATTAGGCTTAGTAATCAAATTGGAAGTTCTTATTGCTTAAGGAATTAACAAGTAGAAACACTAGGCTAAATCACCTAAGAACATATGCTGAAATTCATATATGAAATTAATTCCAATAGCTTAAGTTAGAAGTAGAGAAGCTCAACCCAAGTGCTGTTTTAATCACATATTTATCTTAGTCTTTTTCCTGTTCATTTATTCCTATAAACAACCATCAATCAAAACCTTTTTATTTTCTGTTTTTAAGCTATAAACAAATGATTTTACGTCTACCCTCAAAACCCCCAAATCGCAACCACAATCAACGAGTAAACGAGATGTAATAAGTGAATCTCAATCCTCCCCATCCTTAACACCACCATTGAACGAGAAACCAAGAAATCCATTACCAAGCTTCAACCTTTAACGCCAATACAAGGGAATTTGGTAGGGTTTGAAGAGAAAGAAGTCGATCTGGCTTCAGATCTGAACAACTAAGGTGGAGCTGCGAAATTTGACTTCAAATCTGAACAAAAATAGAGGTTGTGCGACGGTTGGGGTGGTGGCACGAGCGGTAGCTCGATGTGGTTGGCTCATCCATGAATGATCTGCATCACTGCATGCCTAATTTCTCTTATTTTTATTTTTTTCTGGATTTTTTCCATTTTGAGAGTTTTGGGCTTCCCTTTTTGCTTCTTCTTGGTTTTTTTTTCTCGGTGATGTTAGATTTTTGGTGATGGAAAGAGGGAAAGGAAGAAGATAAATGAGGGTTGTGGCTGTGTTGGGGTGGGTTTTTTTCAATTTCGTTTCCAAATCTATCTACTTTCCTATTACTATTTTTTTCTGGGTTTATCCCAGAAAGTTCATGAAGAAGATGATAAGGTGAAGATGAATTTTTGGGTTTTTTCTGGGTAAAGCTTTTCTGGCTTTTTCTGGATAAATATTTTATGGGTTTTGGGGTGGGTTCGGGGTTTCTGGAGATTTATGTTATGAGAAATCTCCTACAAGGCTCGAAAAATTATTGCAATGTTGAGTCAAGGTTTTATATTTGATGGTCGTACAATTTTTGTTCATGGTTTTTCAAGAATTGTCTTTGAAGTTCTCAAGCTTGCAACACATAATGGTTTTGTGGGTGCAAATGAAGTTGTAGAAAGTGGGGGCATAATTAACATGATGATACATACCAAATTGCATTGTTTTCACACAGTTTGAGTAAACCAATTTTTTTGGGTGCAGACTTAGGTGTTTTGGAAATAATAAAAGATTTGATATGTGCAACAATTATAATTAACGATTGATGTTTGTATTATTATGATTTTCTCTAATTCGGATGGGTCTCACCTGTTTTTTTTGTATTACCAAGGTATCCCCACAGCCGGTCGCCGTGAGACTAATCCTTCGCCCCACGGTCAGCGCACGAAGCGGATGGGTCTCACCTGTTTGAAAATTTTTATCATAACAAATGATTTATTCAGGATCTGAACTAGTGTTCTCATCTTTGAAGGAGTCTAGAGTGTGCTTGATTGTGTTTTCAATTTTTTTGTTTTCAAAATTATTTTCGAAAATAGTTTTTAAGAACTATTTTTTAGAACAATAAAAGAAAAAAACTTGTTTGATAATATGACTTTAAAAACATTTTTGAAAATAAAAAAATAAAAAACCCTTACTTTCTAATTCCTTTTAATTACAGTAATGTCATTAATGAAACAAAACTGAAAATAAAAAACAAAAACAACTTTTTTCTGTTTTGGTTTTTCTGTTTTAAAAACAAAAAAACAGGAAACTGTTTTTAAATTAATTTTAAGAAAACATCTTAACCAAACAAGTTTTTTTGTTTTTTAATTTTATAAAACAGAAAACTGTTTTTAAAAACAGAAATCAAACAGGAAATTTCTTAATACTATTCTAACACTTTGTTTATTTTATATTATTAATTATATTAACTATTAATCGTAAAACTTCATATTCATATAATTTAAATATAAATAATATTTAATATACTAATATATAATAATATATATTTATATAAGTAAATTTGACTTAAAAAATATTTAATACTACATCTAATACACTAATAAATAAATATTGTAGAGAAATATTATAAAACTAAAAAATATATAAATTAATAAATCAAATTTTATAGAATAAATTATTTATTAAATGTCTCAATACATACTCAATTAAAGAAATTAATTCTTATATATATTCTTTAATTATTTAAATTCTATTATTTTAAATATGTTTAAATATATAAAAATTGTAAATATATTCATGCAACACACGAGTATTAGATCCGGTGAAAAAAAGACTACATTGACCTGAATGGTGTATCTCTACAATAAAACACATGTCTGAACGGGAAGGATCCTAGAGGCATGTATCAAACATGACGTTTAAGGATGAGAATAGTTGGATATATCTAACGGAGAAGTCTAAGGGTAATCAAATCCGGTAAAGAGTGGAACGGTGGTCGTGTCCATTATGCCCGAAGCATGATTGCATTATTATATGTATGTTTTCTTGTGATTGTATATGATGATATGTTACCTTAATTTGTAATGGATCACTTATATAGAGTGTAACATGTACATTGTTGCGTTTGACTCAACCTTGCACTGTATTTTATAGATCTTGACAGCAATTCCGATGAATCGCCTCCGGTGATCTCCATCCATGTTGACTTTCCATCTGCCTCTGGTTGGCGTCATGACCCAGCCACCAGTTATTGTCTGTATAGTGGTGTGGCCATATTTTGGTGTCGTAGTCCTATGTCTGACAATGTTGGTTTCCCCGTAACTATACCTGTGTCTTTTTCCTTTTTCTTACCTTTGCATGATCGCCATATCCATTTAGGAGACCCACCAAGACCACCACCACCACCTTCCCCTTCACCTGAGCTTGAGCCAATTCCTGTTGTCCCTGTTAGAGAGTGTGTCCCTGGAGATGAGACCCGTAGACGCCCCAGGTCATCTGAGTCCGTCACTTCACCTTCACCTAGAGGACCAAGACCTCGGATGATGTATACTACTAGGAAGAGTGTTAGACCCCAGTGTAGGAGAATGATAGCTAGGGATTATAGAGGTTTGTTTACCCCTGGAGAGACTTTCAGAGTAGTAGAGATGGGGGTCCCAATTGTGCAGGTGGAGGAGAGCAGTGAGATGGAGGAGGATCCCGAAGAAGCTAGAGTTCAACCGGATAGCAGAGATGGTGCAGCATAGTTGATAGCTGTTTGTTATTTTAGTCTGTGGTGATGGTGATGATGTTATGTACTTGTAATTTTACTTGTGAATTCATACTTGGTGTTAGCTTTTAACTAGTCGGGAGAGTTTCCTTGAGTACTCTGTCATTTGCGTAACTCAAACTTTCATATTATCATTGTATAATATCCATGTTATATGATATGTATGCTTGTTGTATGGTTAATGGTTTTGTGATCAGGTATTTAGTACGTCATATAAGGAAATATCATAAAACAAGCATACATATTATACAATATGGATATTATACAATGATAATATGAAGGTCTGAGTTACACAGCTGAAGAGTACTCATGGCAACTCTCCCCAGTAAACAAGCAACTAACACCAAGTACAATTTCACAAAGTAAAATTACAATTACATAACATCATCATCATCGTCATAGAGCGAAATAACAAACAACTATCAAATATGCTGCACCATCGCTGCTATCCTGCTGAACTCTAGCTTCTTCGGGATCCTCCTCCATCTCACTACTCTCCTTCACCTGCACAACAGGGACCCTCATCTTTGCTGCACGTGAGGAAGATGCAGAAGAGTTAGCCATGGTTCAATTTCCAGAATAAAGAACCAGAAGAAGAAAATAGATACAAAAGCAGAATGAAGAACCCAGAACCCAGGTCGGAGAACCCAGAGTCCAGAGAGAAGAAGAAGAAGAAGAAACACGAGGAAGAATAACAACAAAAAGAAGAAGAAGGAGGAGGAGGAGGAGGAGGAGATGAACGAAGAAGAAGATGGGTGTGATGATTTAGGGATTTGGAAATGTGTTTGTGTTGTTGGGGGATGTTGGGGGGTTAATTTTACATTTAGTTAATTTTGGGGTTTTAAAATTAAAATATTTTTCCTACGTGGCATCCCTTTAAAAAAATAAAAAATCCACATAATCACCATTAAAACAGTCAGCACGCCACATAAGCCCTAGTTGGAGCTTCGATTTTTGACAGGGACTAAATAAAAACTTGGTGCAAACTGAGAGATCTTTAACAAACTTTTTTCCGGTGATGAACCAAACACAGATATTAGTACAACTTTAAATACGTGTTACACTATCATTATTTTCTTTTTTTATCATATCATTTACTATATCTCGCACTTTCCGCTCATTTCTTCTTGTATTTCTCAAAGTTGTAAGTGAGATTTAAGTGTGAGCCAAATTTTATTCAATTTAATAAAATTGCATGAGAGGTCATGTCTCTCTTATATTGAAATTAAGTGTAAAAAATAGAAAAAATGCAGTTTAAATCGAGGGCGAAAGTGAAAGAATGTCTTGGGAACCCCACCGGAACTGTCGTGTCCTCTCTACTCTGCTACTGCTACAGCGAACAACTGGGTACAGCTTTACCTTTATAAATAAATCGAGTAAATTGAAATAAATTATTTTCGTTTCAACGTACACAGTACAACATCATTTTCCTTGCTTGATTTTTCAATGCTCAAGAGTCAAGTCGCTGTGAACCAATTCAAGCCTCCACCAACCAAACCTTTCTGATTCGAAGAAGGAAATGAGAGTTGAGGAAGGATGATGCAAAATTGACAACTAGTTTATTCACTGCGTCTCTTCCGAAGAACATGATTAGCATCAGAATTAGGTGTGACTCTGTTGCTTATGTTTCTGTCCCTCTTCTCCTCACCCATTTTCCACCACATACCATTTCCCATTTTTCTCTCCCTTCTCTCAAACCCACTTCACTCCTCACTTCTTCTTCTTCTTCCTTCTTCGTCTCTGCCACCGCCCCACCACCACGACCCCTGTCTCGCCGGAACTTCGCCTCTGCCACCATGCTGCATCAGGACCCTTTCGTCTGTAACATCTATGCCACCGCTCTTTCTGGTGTCGTTGCCTTGTCCTTCCTTCGATTGTGGCAAGAAACTGCAACAAGAGGGCTTGACCAGGTGGGTCTTAATGTCTTCGCGTATTTGCTGATTCTCGAGTTCCTTTGCTGAAAAAGATTGTGTTTTTAGCTTTGGTAGGGTTAAGTTGAGGGGAAATCATTGTGCAGTGTTTTTTCTTTCTTTCTTTCCCCCTAGTAATTCAATGCAAGCTTGGTGACAGTAGGGGCTTGTTGGAAATGATGATTTTCTTACAATTTAGTGTTCACTAAGGAATTTGAACTATGTCAATTGAAGCACCAGTGAAGTGTTTCCTGTATGTTCGGAATGTGGCTGGTCCTGGCTTCCTGAAAGGAAAAGAAAAAACACCTTTATCTTGGAAATTTCTGATGAGAAATTATTAGATGCTGAATGCTGATTCTCTCTAGGACTTGTCTGCTGTTAAAGAGTGGCACATTGTTTTGGCCATCTTTCATTGTGCTGCCTGTAGCACTTAGCTCTTTGGATGCTGACCAAATAGCACTTATTGAAGATTCTCTACTCGATAAGCTCAAATAAGTGCTCTCTGGTCCGCATCCAAACAGACTCTTAGTCTTGTAGTGCATGAGTTTTGTATGTTGCTTATCATTTAATAGATGTGGATATACTTACACTATTTCTAAATTGTGTATCTTTTACACATCTTCAGAATTCTCATGAACTAATTTTCCATGTTTAGAAATTGAATAGGAAACTTGTACATGTAAGTATTGGGCTGGCATTCATGCTCTGCTGGCCGCTATTCAGGTAGGTTGTTGTGTAGCTTATGAATTAAGAGCAGTTCAAAGTTCTTCACAATTGCCGTTGTTGAATGAGCTTTCTTCAATCATTACAGTGATGACAGATGGAGCTCATTATTTGCTGCTCTTATTCCGGGACTCAATATATTCCGAATGCTTTTTATTGGACTTGGAATTTTGAAAGATGAGGCTACGGTGAAGTCAATGAGCAGATTTGGAGATTACAGGTTCCAAATTTGTACTCATGAATGCCAAGGAAAATATCTAAATCTATGAAACTATTAATAGTTAGCTCATTTTACAGTTAATCCTTTCTAGAAAAACATATCTTACTGTTAAGTTTTTAAACTGATGCTGATCAATATAGACCCGATATAATATGGTTACGTAAGTGTTCTTATTTTTATTGTAGTATGTAAAAGAGAAGGGGTGTTTGATGGTATGAACGACCTGCTGGGCAGCAAGTTTGGGCTGTTAGATGTTCTTATTGAGAATTAAAATAAAAAAATTCTGATAAAAATTGTCCTTGCTTGATAATTGATCACATGTCTTTACGTTATTTCTTCATTTGGTCTCAGTTTTTCCTCTGCACCAGGGAACTTCTTAAAGGACCACTCTATTATGCCGCAACTATTACGTTGGCAGCTGCATTGTACTGGAGAACTTCGCCTATTGCCGTTGCTGCAATATGTAATCTGAGTGCAGGAGATGGTAATGTTGCCTCAGCTAATTACTTTAGTTCCATTTGTTTAAATTAGCCATTTTTTGGACATTTTAGCTGTCATAAGTCCATTGTCCCAAAAGTTTAAACTGATAAGCGAAAGCACGTGAAGATTTTATAACTAAAAGGCTGCATGAGAAGTCATTTTATAAAGTTATTTAAATTAAAAAGAATAACACAAGAAAGAGGTCAGTTCTGCATCAATGTCTGGATTGAAGAGCAAAGAAACCTTATCCCCTTACTCCCTAAAAAGACAGGATCTAGTGTGCTGTTTCAGGTATGGCTGACATTGTTGGAAGGAGATTCGGTGGTAAAAAGATACCTTACAACAGAAACAAGTCCTACGCCGGTTCAGTTGCAATGGCATCTGCTGGATTCTTAGCTTCTGTTTGGTAACATTCTGTGGACTTCTATTAACTTATTTTAATTTCCCCTGCAAGTGATAACCAACTTAATCTGTCCATGTCATTAACAATTAGTGGTTTGACAGGTACATGTGGTATTTCTCCTCATTTGGGTTTATTGAGGGAAGCTGGGAATTGGTTCTAAGATTTCTAATTGTGTCTGTTGTCACAGCTGTTGTGGAGTCCCTTCCCATAAGCACAGAGCTAGATGACAACCTCACTGTTCCCCTCACTTCCATATTGGTGGGCAGTTTAGTGTTCTGATGTATAACAAGGCAGGTGAGCTAAGGTCTTAGTTTCCACTTGGCTAGAAAATTGTTCATTCTATAATGTTAAGTAGGCTGTCTAATTCTTAGAAAAGCAGACTGGTGCTTGTAGTGTCTCTTCACCGATCATCATCATTACTTTGCATTCAAGTGTTCACTCTAGGGATGAATACTTATGATTCTGACTCAAAATCCAGCATTGGATTTGTTTGATTATAGGCTCAGCCATTTATGGGTTGTTTGTATTATATTTTTGTTGCTTTCATGCAATTTGAAATTGAACTAGTGTTCGAAATGGAAGTTTAATCTTCCTTTGGCTGAAGGAGTAGTTTTGGTGAAAGAAAGCTTAAACACTGTTCTGATATTTCATTTTTGGAACATGTGAAACTTTGATCTGGGTGGCTCAAGTAATCTCAATGCTGATTGAGGATTGTTTCTACCTGGAATTGAGGTTGACATATACTTTTTAGGAAAGAGCAACATAAGTATTTTGTTAAACCAAGCAATTTTAGAGCTTATTTGTTCTTTTCTCTTTTCAAAGTTCTAAACTTTTAATGTTTTGTTTTAGCATTTAGAGAAATTAAAGTTTTCTATTATTTTCAAAAGGTGCTTTGAGTACCTTGAAAAAACTACAGTTTTTAATGATATAGTAACCTAACAAAATATAACTTGCATTGTACAATTTTTTACATAATGATAAGAATATCGATGGTGGTGGTGCTAGAGGCTTAGTTAACATTTGGGGTGATGCTAGGAATTTCTTTAGTTCTTTAAAGGATAACAATGGTGTACACCCAATAGGATTAGACCCCTAGAGGTAGATCGGAAGAGAAGAGAGATAAGTAATAAATGTGATATATGAATTTTTATTGTTCTTTAAATGCTCTTTCACACTCTTTGACCCACTTGAGGTCTACCCTTTTCCTCTTTACGTGATTTTTTTATAGTTAGATGTAAAACATCCGTCACAAAATTTAACACCTCCCCTTAGTTTCCAAGATTTTAAAAACTCAAGGAAATTTTTTCCAGGTTCTAGATCTTGGAACATAAAATGGGGGTGTGAAATTTTGTGATCGGGGTGATTCCTCTTTTTTTCTTTTTTCTTTTGTGGAAGGAATAGATTGCTTAGTTCGATAAAGCTTTTGGTGTTGTTGAAGGGAATAGATTGATTAATGATACGCTAAAGTAGACAAGTAAGAAAAGGAGATGGTTAAATCAAAATAATTCCCTTTTATGTTCTCTATCTTTTTGAGGGCGTGTCAATATGAATGTTTTACTATGTTCCATCAACACATTTAAAAAGTTATACGATATTTTTTCATGTGCATGTCAACATTTCTATTGGTGCCATGCTTCCTAAGACCATCTTGTCTACCAATCTCACAACTTTTTTCAAACCCTAATTTTATTTGGTATTTTTATTTGTGATGTCACTTAAACACAATCATTCTATGTTTCCAATTGAGGAGAGATGCTCAGATGATATGGACTGGACAGACGACTTCCAGCATATAGGTCCACCTGCTAAGGTAAAAACATACCCTGTTGTAGACCGTCTGTTGTCAATGTCACCTGCATAGTCGGAATTAACATATCCACCAATTACTAGATCACCTTGTTCACTACTGAACATTATCTCGTGACCCGTTGTACCCTTTAGGTACTTGAGTATCCACTTGACTGCCTCCCAATGACGCTTCCCTGGTCTTGACATAAACTTGCAGACTTGGCTCACAACTTGTGCCACATTTGGTCTAATGCAAACCATAGCGTACATTAAACAACCAACTGCACTGGTGTAGGTAATTTTCGACATACCTTCGACCTCTTCAGCTGTCTTTCGACACTAATCCACGGAGAGCTTGAAGTGATTTGCCAACGGAGTACTCACAGCTTTTGAATCGCTCATGTTGAATCTGGTCAACACGCCTTCAACATAGTTTTTCTGAGACAACCAGAGTTTCCTGGCTCGTCCGTCCCTGTGAAACTCCATTCCAAGAATATTCTTTGCAGCTCTTAAGTCCTTCATCTCAAACTCCTTACCCAGCTTGATTTTCAAGTCACGCACGTCACTTGAGTGATTAGCAGCAATCAACATATCATCCACATACAGTGACAAGAAAATTACTGAATTATTGTCAAGGCTCCTAACGTAAACACAACAATCATAGTCACACCGTTTGTAGTCAATCCTCAGCATGTATGAGTCAAACCTCTTATACCACTACCTTGGTGACCGTTTCAACCCATAGAGAGACTTCTTCAATTTACATACTAGACGTTCCTGACCGAACTCAACAAATCATTCATGTTGCTGCATGTACAATTGCTCATCTGGATTCCCATGAAGAAACGCTGTCTTCACATCCATCTGCTCTAGATGCATGTCTCGGGATGCTACCAGGGCCAATACTGCCCTTATAGACGTGTCTAACCAATGGAGAGAATATTTCATCATAATCAATCCCCTTCCGCTGCGAATATTCCTTTGCTACTACGCGAGCCTTGAACCTTTCCCCTTCATTTTCTTTTACTGGTGGCTTCTTCCTGAACACCCACTTACAGCCAATTGCCCTCTTCCTTTCCGAAAGCTGCACGAGATCCCACGTCTGATTCGTCTTCAGGGACTCCATCTCCTCCACCATAGCACCCATCCACTTGTGTCGGTCTTGGCTTTCCATAGCCTCACGATAAGTAGAGGGATCTCCAAAACTGGTAAGAAGAGCATAAACAACTAAGTCTTCAAACCCATATCTGAGTGGTGGTCCTCTCGAACGAGGCTCCCTATCACGTACAAGATTATAGTCTTGTACTCCACCTGAATCAACTGGTTCCTCTTCTGATTCACTATCAGAATCTGCAATGGCCTGCACATTGGGCAACCTCTGCCCACGACTGTGGGGCCCAGACGTTCCTTGATCGTCTGATGCCTCAACCATCAGACGTTGTTGCATTACTGGTTTCAGAGGCTTGACAGCAATCTGAACCTTCCCAGCAGTGGAAGTTTGAGCCTCCAAGGTAGTCTATTCACTGCTGGAATCACTCGTCTGAGCTACGTTTGCAGAGTTAGAGAGATTTGGGCAATCCCTCTTCCAATGACCAACCTTCTTGCAGTTAAAACACTCTGTTGTGCTCCTTGTCTGCTTGGACTTAGAACGCTTCTTCTTTCCAGCAGCTTTACCATTGTTTCGTCCACGATCTTGTCCTCATCCCTTAGCAAACAAACATTCACCTTGACTTCCTTCCTCTGCATTCTACTTCCTCTGTGAGTGAGACAAGAGTGCATACGTGATGACATCAAGCGTGATAGCGTCCTTCCCGTAAGTAAGAGTGGTGACCAAGTGGTTGTAGGAACTTGGTAACAAACATAGCAAAATGACTGCTTTATCCTCATCATCAACCTTCACCCCCAGCCGCAGCAAGTCTATAACTATTGTAGTGAAATGCTTTACATGACTTTGAAGGTCACTTCCCTCCTGCATCTTCAAACTGTAAAGCCTCTGCTTTGCAAATAGCTTGTTCATCAACGTTTTGGACTAGTATTGGCTCTCGAACTTGTCCCAAACGGCCTTTGGAGTCGTGAGATCCAGATATGAAACATCACCTCGTCCGAGACGTAGAGACAAATCAATCCAACGACATTCTCTTGCATCTCCAACCAATCTATGTCTAACATCCCTGTTGGTTTCTCCTCTCGCTACGCCTTTTGCAATCCTTGTTGAGCCAACATGTCCTTGACTCTGCGTTGCCATAAACCGAAGTTTCCTGTTCCATTAAACTTTTCAACGTCGAACTTTGCACCGGCAGAAGTCATTGTCGCTCTGATACCAATTGTTGGTTTCAGACACTTGGATCACACAGAGTAACCTTGAGAGAGAAAAGAGATCGAAAACACACAGAAAATTTTGTTCACACAATTCGACCAACTTGTCTACTTCTGCGGCTATAGGTGGCTATAGCTCCGTTTCATTCAAGAACGAACAACTTTAGGGTTTAAGTGTTAAAACATATTTATACTAGGATTTAATGCTATAGGATAGCGTATCAACTAAATCCTAACGCAATCCTATCAACCAATCAGATTATAGATTACAGCGGATATTACGGACTCTAGTGCTCATTAGCTGTCTTCGACAGACCACGTAATAACTCTTGACGGACAAGGCCTAGCAACTCTAAGCCAAACGTTCCTTACGTGTCTGTCTCAGACGATCTCCAAGACGATCTCCTAAGACGATCTCCAAGACGATCTCCTAAGACGATCTCCAAGACGATCTCTTAAGATGATCTCCAAGACGATCTCAGCAGCTCCAGGCCAGACAATCACCTAGTATCTCCAACCAGACGAGGCCACTAGAATGAGCTATACTCAACAAAAATAAACATATAACGTGGAGAGTTAAAAACTATAATTTCTACCATACAAGGATTAGAATTAGGGGTATTTTTCGAGGGAGGGGGACCAAGTTATCTCTTTTGAGTGACCATCAGGACAGACACTTGGGGAACTTCTCCTACTCTTGCTCGTATTAAGGCTGCCTTCCAAGAAATCTGATGAGTCACTATTGGATTTATGAGTCTAATCCATTGGAAAGCAATAGTCAACAATAAGAATATTCAATGAATAAGTTTGGAAAGGATATTGGCTGCAATTTGAACAAAAGTATACATAATATAGACAAGCAATTTGAAAATTATATTAGAATAACCATTACTAAAAAATTATACATAGACTAGATAAGAACATAAAACTTCCAGAACTGAAATTACACTTGGTCACTTGGTACTAAGAGAGGGAAATCAATTGACTCAACAGAGATTAATAAGGTTATGCATTCCTATGAAGTATAATTTGGCTCAAAGCCATCTCATTCACTTTCTTTTGATCAGTAGGAAGGAAAAAAATTTGCATAAACCTTACATCAAAATTTCCTCACCCATGAAGCAAGCAACAAGGAATGGTTTATGACAATAGAATCAATTCTTACTAGACAAAAATTACTCTTGTCTAGCTACTGAGATGCTTGGAACGGTTTATGACAATTGATTTCAGTCTCAAAATTAACTTCGTAAACAAGCTGAAGTGTGTAGTTTTGGTAGCTCAAAATCAACTGTTAGCAAATGTGATTAACTTTGTGGAATTATGTTAACAACAGAAGTTAAGCCATATTAGAAGCCACAAAGAGACAAACCTAAAAACCGTGATTAAATGGGCAAAATAGGGGAAGTTCTAGATCTAGATTCATTTGTAATCCTAAACACAGCAAAATCAGATTCAGAAATTTAAATAGAGATGCTAATGAACAAAAATCAAAAGAAAAACCTAAAAATTAGTGGAAGTAGGAATCAAATTACAGACAGATTCATAGATGAGAAAGGGGATTAGACTAAAATTACCTTACACAGATGACATTACATAATAGAAATCCATATCCTGTGAGAAGAAAAATGAAGTCCACATAAATAACTTGGTTCAGTACGAGAGAGAAGTGACAATCTCATCGAAAACCTAGAACCAATGATGAGAATGAAAGAGAATTGAGAATCTCGTTGAATCTATGAGAACGTGAAGGTGCACTGAGAGAGAGTGAGAGAGAGAGGGAGAGGGAGAGGGTAGAAGCTATATTTAAGAATTTGCTTATGAGATCCTCAGAGTCAATCGTCCCTAAGCAAGAAAGTGGTTTCCTGAATCATAGTGGTGCTCAATGATGTAAAAAATCCAGAAAGTAACCTATGAACACCTGAGTAATCTCCTCATCCTCCAAAGTGTTACCCACTATTATTTATGAACACTACATATCTGCGGAATCACCTCCACTTGCACATTCTCATCGGTTTCCAAGATTGTGCAATAGTCTCCATGTATCCTTTTTATTTTGAGGCTTAGGAAAACCATAAATAAAAGAAATTTGAGCCTGCACGGAGTCTCGATGTGATTATAGCGGATTTGGATCATATCATATGAACAGCTTGATGCACTATCTCCCTTCAACCCTTTGAGCAAAATGCGGCAAAAGGAACGAAGATCCATGGACCGACCCCATCGTCTCCACCCTGTAGGAACTACGAGATTACCCCCAAACACCTTCGGCATCCAGGGGTCGCGAACCGACCATAGAACCTTATTCATGTGTCATCATGTGAGAGTTTTTATGTCTGTCTCTCTCTTCCTAAACATTTAAAGGGTCTCACTATTTCTATTTAATGCATATATGTGAAGAGAGAGATAAACACAAAACTCTCACATGATAACACATGAGAAAAAATTCACATGAGACAATCCAATTAAAGCAGATTATCAGGAGTTGTTGAGTTCACTTTTTAGCTTCTAATTTATTTTCTATAATATAGCACCTTATGGTTGTAAAATAATAAGATAATGGTATTTAGGTTAGAGATATACACAATGGTGCTTGTGAAAAAAAAAAATAGAGGGTGCAAAATCATTTGCGGAAGTAAACTTAGCCAATATCAACAACTTTAGAACACAGAATCCAAAAGACAAGTAGATATGTAACAAAATATATGCAAGTTCTGTTTTGTCTTTTGAGGTATAAAAATATAACAAAACACAACAGATAACTGATTAACGAAGTAACGACCCGGGACCATTGAGGTTTCTACAACATAGTAAGGACTAAAATGTAAATCTAGTACAAGGATGTTGATATGATTCAATTCAACTAGCTAGCTGCGCATGCCGAATAACATAAGGTTGTAATTAATAGGACATTGACTTGGAACACCGACACGACAAATAGTCACCACCACAAATTAATTACCAATTATAACAACCAAAAAGAAGTTTTGGATATCTATACTATCATCAACATGAAATTCAAGCACTTATCTTCTTTTCCATGGGATGGGAAGACAAATTAAGCATGCAAATATAGTTCCTTACAAAGGAAATTTTCTACTGTTGCATGGCGAATTGGCATCAAGTGTAATATCTTCTTTTCTTCGTCCATGGAACAAGTAGGAGGGAGAGGGAGTGCTCCTTTGACCTGCAATAGTAGAATCTCCTACTGTTTCTCTTTCATGAGAACCCCTCAAACGCTTCTTCAGGCATGGTATCATGAGGATAAACATGAAGAAAAGAGAGAATACCATAACAAGCACCAATAACATGATCTTTCCATGCTTGGCAAAGTTCTTGTCATCAGAGAATTGAACCTCATCTAGTTGTTGAGGGCTATAAGAAGTGGTGTAAGGTGTCATAGTATAGGTATAGAGACAACTCTAAAAAATATGGCTTATGTTTTCTTCATATCTTTCGATGTAAAGTTTTTTAAGAGAGGTATGAAACATGGACTTTTTACAC
Source organism: Acmispon strigosus (assembly GCA_030819835.1). Taxonomy (NCBI): domain Eukaryota; kingdom Viridiplantae; phylum Streptophyta; class Magnoliopsida; order Fabales; family Fabaceae; genus Acmispon; species Acmispon strigosus. The sequence continues at coordinate 38,397,127 of JAUAMA010000007.1, forward strand.
CAAATGGTGACAAACCTTCTTATTCACTCATTACGATCTCAATGGATATTTTTCCTTTATTTCTTCGTTGGTATGTTAAGCTTGTGAAAAAAGCTTCGAATGTTTTTTGTATTTTTCTTCGACATGAATGGTAGCCTAGCAGGTAGCGACCGAGCCAGGTGGCCCATGGTTACTTTGTTGTAGTGATAACTCGTCTTTGTTTGGAGTTGTCTTCATTGTATTATTTGATTGAGCTTTGCTCTTTTTTAAACACGTGATTGTTTAAATAAACCAATGCAGAAATCTCTGGTGGAAAAGCATCCATATGGATATGAGTATGTTTGGTAAAACATCCATGGATATATGAGTATGTTTGGTAAGAAATCTTAATTAGAATAAAATTTATTTTATTAGTTTAAAATTTATTTAACTAACTTAAAAGCTCCTTTAAATTTTTTGATAAATGAACTTATTTGAGTAGCTTATAGCTCTTTTAATTAGCTACGTACTTGAGGTAGTTTCTAACTTCTAACTTAAAACTTATTGAATTTATTCTATTTTTTATTATTATCATTGTACACTACAAGAATACTGGCATTTACTGACGGCTTATCATCGACGGTCGCAATTACATCGATAATGTCCACGATTACAAGCGTCTAAACCGTCAGTAACGCCTGTTTTCTAGAAAAAATACATACGTACCAATGGGTAAAACTGTATGTAAAAGCGTGAGAATGTTTGGTGGGAAGCATAAATACACTACTACAGAATTGCCTTTTTACCACGCCCCTGTTACCATGGTTCTGTGTCGGACCGTGGTAAAATGGTGCCCGGAGCTCTGTTACCACAGTTTCGTGTCAAACCGCGGTAACTGAGGTTCTCTATTACCACGCTTCCTTGTCACCCGTGGTAACTGACATAGTTATTATTATTATTTTTAATTAAAAAAGACTATTACCACGGTTACACGGTAAACCGTGGTAATAGAGTTTATTATTTTTTCATCTGACATTGTCTATTACCACGGTTGTCAGGGGACCGTGGTAATAGGTATTATTTTATTAAAAATATGGTCATTTTCGACTACCCCTGTTATAGCAATAGGAAACCCTTCTCTCGAAAAACCATTTGTCTTCCCGCATCTCTGTCTCGACTCCATCGATCTTCAACATTGTCACTGCTACTCGACATTCCTTCCTTCTGCACCCCATTACCTCCGCTCCTTGCCGCCTATCGCTGCATGTCATCACCGACGCTCGTTCTCTCTGCATGCGCTCTGTAACTGCTTTGCTTGTCGCGGCTAATCCTTCTCTTGCTTGCAGCCTCCCTCTTTGTGTGCTCACTAAGCTCGTTTCTCCTGCTACTCAGCTCGTTCATCTTGCTTCCACACCTCACTTGTGAGTCCTCTTGACCTGCTTCTACTTCAAGGGTTTTCTTTCTTTTTAAGATTTTTGTTGTTGTTCAGTACCTTTTCTTGGCGTTTTAATTTTTGTGGTAGTTAAGGAGCTTATCTGTTTGATAATTACCAGTTCTTATGCCTTTGCTGTTGTTGTTGAATACATTTTGTGAAATGTGTATTCTGTTGAAGATTTTTTGTTGTTGTTCAATACATTTCGTGGAATATATGTGTACTCTGTTTTGTGAGGTCATGTTCGATTGTAATGATTATGTGAGGGTACTAACTTGTAGCTTTTTATTAAACGGTAGCTTCTAATATCCCGAATATTACATATTTTACAATAACATAACATGAATTTTAGAATCCTGGCTAGAATAGGAACCTTCCTTTCTGAATTTTAAGAGGTTCATATTTGTAGACATTAACATCTGTTGATCAGGTACGTATGGATCGTAAATGGATGTTTGCTAATCGCTTATCCGATGAATATGCGGGAGTGAAAGAGTTTGTTTCCTTCGCGGTTTAGCGCGCAAAGAATCCCAATAGCATATTATGCCCCTGTTTACATTGCTGTCATGGTCTTAGAGTTAACCCACTTGAATTGGAAGGACATCTAATCTGCAATGGAATTGATAAGAATTATATACATTGGACAAATCATGGTTAGCCCATATTTGATTCTAGCGATGCAACAGATACTCTAGGATGTGCCTCAGTTGATATGGAAAAAGATGAATGTGAGGGTGACTATGTTGATGAAATAGCGGAGACGGTGGAAGATGATCTTCGTGATTGTCCTGAAATGTTCGAGAGGTTGAAAGTTGATACGAAGACGCCTCTTTATGAAGGATGCTCTAAATTCACAAGATTGTCTGCGGTCTTAAAGTAGTACAACCTGAAAGTTGGCAATGGATGGACCAATAAGAGCTTCACCGACCTACTTTCTCTCTTAAAAGATATGCTTCCGGAGGAGAACGTTCTTCCCGTTCGAACATATGAGGCTAAACAAATGCTTTCGTCTATTGGAATGAGTTATGAGAGGATTCATGCATGTCCTAATGATTGTATTTTATTTCGTAATGAATATGCATCTCTGGAGACATGTCCTAAATGTAAAGCTCCACGATATAAGAAGGAAAAATCAGGTCCCTTAAAGGTGTTATGGTATTTCCCCATAATACCCAGATTTAGGCGCATGTACCGTAGTGCTGATATTGCGAAACACCTGACATGTGATAAAGATAGAGCGGATGGTGATGGAATGCTTCAACACCCGATAGATTCTCCACAGTGAAAAAAAATTGATGCAGACTGTCCCAAATTTAGCAAAGAGGACAGAAACCTACGCCTTGCATTGTTTTTATCCCTTTAAAATTTTGATTTTGATTTTTGGTCCCAGATATTAGTTTTTCCATCTAAAAAAGAAAAAAGTCCACGTAAGCCTAACACGTATTTTTTTTTAATTCTTTTAATCCCAGGTCAGCATGGCATCTCACACTTCCCTACCTCTCCTCCCTTCTCCCCCACCTCCTATTCCCCGACCAATCCCCCCCCCCCCACCCACCTCCCGTTAGCCTCCACTTGCCTCCCCCACCCACCATCTCTCCCTTAGTCCTTGCTCATCTTCTCCAAACCCATGACCAAAGCCCATTTAAAACTCAAAATCTCAAACCTTCAAAAGCGAGAACCTTAAAACTTCAAAGAATAGCAACCACTCCAATTGTAACCCTCGTCAAAATCAAAATTAAGCACAAAACACAATCGAAAGAAAAAAACATGTATTGAAAAAATTGAAATCCAATTGCTAGCTTTTTTGTTTATGTAATGTTCAAAGCTTTGAAATAAAGTTAAAAAAAAAAAAATAACAACATCAGTTGTCGGCTAGAGAACAAAAATAAAAATAAAAACCCATTGATAACCAAATCCGCAACTGCACAGAGGATATCACGTAATATAAAAGATGTCGAATCCACATGAATAAGTTGAATTTCAAGACCCCAAAATCAATTGTTTATAGCTTTAAAACAGAAAATAAAAAGGTTTTGTTTGATGGTTGTTTATAGAAACAAATGAATAGGAAAAAGGCTAAGATAAATATATGATCAAAACAACACTTGGGTTGAGCTTCTCTACTTCTAACTTAAGCTATTGGAATCAATTTCATGTATGAATTTCAGTACAAGTTCTTAGGTGATTTAGCCTACAGTTTCTACTTCTTAATTCCTTAAGCAAGAAGAATTTCCAATTCAATTTCTAATCCTAATTCCTTATTGATTAGTTACTTAAATTGACAATTAAATTCAGATTTCAGGCCATCACTATAAATCTACCCTTATACCTAAGTGGCATGCAATTTTTGTTTCTATTCCCATTTTTCCCAATTTCTAACAACTACCATTGCAATAAGAATTAGGCAATAACACTTGTGTACAGCAAGATAAATGATAAGCATGGAATAGAAACTAAGAATATGAACTTTTATTCATATATGGAAAAATAGAAACCTAGAACATAGCTAGAAAGCAGATAAACTACAACCCAAGATACTAAAGAACTTAGCCAAATATGGCTAGGGAAACATGATAAAAACCTGAATTGAGAGCTCAAGAATTGGCTTCCTACACCTCAGGCAATGCTCTGAACAATATATCTAAGTGTTTCTCCAAGTATCCAAGTGTGTTTACAAAAGAAAGCAAGAGGCCTATTCATAGATTTTTGCTGACTGAGGTCCAATGCTTAGGCGTTGGGTTTAAGTGATATCAGACGTGGCCAAACAGGGGCTCAACGCATGAGCGTTGGCCCTTCTACATGATGCTCTGCTTCCTCTGATGTGCTTACTGAAGAAAATAGGAGAAGCCGTGACAAGATCTGATTTCTAGCCTTAAATAGAGGTTGAGGTGGTGAAAATGGCGGTCAGCGATTAAAAGCTTCGTCCTTGGGTTTCCTAAACCGCCTTAGTCTGTTGCCGGTTGTTAGCTGCTGCGAAATAGACAATGGGACATAGGCGATGGGGATGTAGATGGTGGAAGCAGCAGACGATGGAAGATGGACAGTGTAGACGATGAAAGAAGTGGATGATGGAAGCAACAGACGATGGAAGATGGAAAGAGTAGACGATGAAAGATGGTAGACGATGTGGAAGCAGGCGACAGGGACATAGACGATGGGAGTAGCAGACGATGGAAGCAACAGACGATGGAACAGTTGCAGTTTTTCTCTTTAAACTTGGATTCTTCATTAATTTCTTCACTTATCAAAAGTCCAAGTTAAACACATGAAATAACTAATGTTTACACTATTTATAGGCTAAAATTAAGTATTTACTAAATTAATTACTTTGAGGGATTAAATGATCAATAATTCAAGCATATAAGTCAAATAAGTGTCTAAAATGATATCCAAATATACATAAAAATGACATTTATCAAGGAGGAAGGCTAAGGGAGAGATGGAGGGTGCATGAAGAGGAGAAGGGGGTAAACGAAGCAAGAGATCAGCCACCAGAAGGGGTTGCCGCCTCGCAAGGAGGACGACACAATGGCCACCCACCAGAACCCTAGTTCTACAAATGAGAGAGAAAACGAAAGAGGAGAGAGAGAAAGAGCTAGAGAGATATATCTATTTTCAGTTCATGGGAATGGAAGTTGCATTTGAAAATAACTTCTCACTTATATAATTCTATCACATGTTTTCTATTTTCTTAATTTTTAATTAAATAAAATTTAAAAATATTTCCAGAAATATAAAATGGCTACCAAACACATTTATATAATTTATCCGAAAGTAAATATGCGTATGAATATAACATTCCTGGGAAGATAATTTCATACTTTGTAACAAATGGCTTAGTATTTAAAAAAATGGCTTAATGAAAAAAAAAGTTTCCTAAGAAATAGAAAAAGAAAAGAAAAGAGGAATGGAAGTTTTTCGCGATAGATTTCAGTTTTTCGGAAATTCTACCACAGTGCCTAGCTAGCCGAGACTCTTAGAATCACCGTTAAGCCCTCTTCTCCTTTGGACGATCCTGTGATCTCTCTCCCCCATTTTCACAAAGGTTCGAACTTTCCTCTTGTCTCTGTTCAAGCTACCCTCTTTCCTTGTCATTTCAGTGGCATTTTACACCTTTTTATCTCCATTTCCCTTAAATGTTTCTGTGTGGTCCCTTAAATGTTTGATTACCCTCAGGAAAATTGTTTATTTTTTAATTCAATCATCAATCATAGATCATATTAGTTTTGATTACTGAAATTTTGCACCAAGTTAAGTGCTAAGGGTCAATTTGTGATTGTACACGTATAATTGTTCTTTTCTTCATTGTTTTTGCTCTGTAATGTTGTTTTTGCTAGTGAACTTAAGCTATGTGGATCAGATAGATTTCAAAATATTGCTATTTTATTTATTTCTAATGTTTAGGTTGAATTATTGAATAGTTCATTCTTAGCTTTATCATGTTAAACTGGAGATAAAAAGGATTCCAAAATATGGAGATTTTGACCTCTCGAGTGAATATATAAATGAAACTGGAAATTGATTGATTTTCATCATGAGGAGAGCTTGGCTGAAAATCGAGAAAAATGATATGAATATGATGAATATGGTCATGGATTATGGTTAAACTACGTTTTTCGTCAATATGGAGATAATGGTTGCTCCACCTTCTGTTGTGTATTATACACTTAACAGCTATGATTATAAAATTTTGAGACAATCTTCTTACTTCAAATTCAGATACTAAAGGTAAAGAGCTTGATCCAAATTACTTGTAGTCTTGGACTCCTGCGTGTTGATTCTTCTTTTTTCCAATGATTATGTCTTGATGAATTCAATTCACCTGAAGTCACATCCCCTTTTTGTGTTTTCAAGCAATTGTTCTCTATTCATTCTATCATGATTCTTATTTTCTTAGAGCCTGCTAGTTGAACTTCGTATGATTAAATTTAGATCTGTGTTGTGGATGGCATGCATCCCTTCTTAAGAAAATACAATGTCTTAGCATATTTTGAGATTCTTAACTGACATCTTAGTATATTTGGAAGTTCATCAAATTAGGTCTTGACAATTGTTTCACTTCATGCAGATATCTTAATTGTTTTCTTTTGTTACTATGTTTGGTTCCTTTGTTCTTGTCTTATTCCCACACCTATAAGACTTTAGGTGTTGTTTCTGACTTTCAACGGTACTGGGTAACTATTAGGATCCAAAAGCCTTCATCAAGACTCATGTCAGTTCCTAACGAGGAAAACTCATCATCACATTCCCAGGTGTGACTCTTCATTCTTAGTAGACGTGTTTTTTGAATGCAGAAATAATTAAATATAGATTTTATGCAAATTCCAAACACTGTTCATGCTCAAACCAGTTCTTTTTTACAAATCTTGCTTGGATGCGTTTCAGCTTTCAATTTACATTCTCCTGAAACTCAACCCTGAGCTAAGTTTAGGGATTGTGCCAGTGATTTTAGTTTAGTGTTCCCTTTTGGAAGAATCAAGAATGTATTAATTGAACTTCGTTTTGTCTTTAATTGATACTCTAATATACTAATGACTTTTTTGTCATTGTTCTTTCTGGTTCTTTATTTCCCACCTTTAAAAACTAACTGCTGAAAAGATGATAAAACATAACATACCCGATAAATTGATGGTACCTTCTCCTTGAGGTTACAATCAATTATGAAGAGAATGCTTAAGATCAATAATGAAGGAAAAGATTTTGGATTCAAAAAAGCAAGAAGAATTCTGAATTCATCAGATTTTTTCTTCTTTCTCTTATTGAACTGATGGATATGGTTCTGTACTGCAAGGTGTTCGTGCTTGATTATTCTAAGATATAATGTGCTAAAATATCTGTGATTGCAAATATATCTTTAATTTCTCCATTTATGAAGGATTATGCAATGATGAAGATAAAACTGTAATAATTATCAAATAAGTTGAATGGTTTAAGCCTTGCATCACTAGCATAAAAAAAATTGTGTGCCGTTTCTGAGCTTAACCTTCACATGGACTTTTGGTGCATTTTCAAGACTCTACCTGTAGTGGTCCTGGATTAGATAAATATGGGTGAAGTGAATGATGGTTCAGTGATGCATGAAGAGGAAAGTCCATCTTGAGCAGCCAGCCTTTGAATCTACTTACTTATCTTTCCTTTAGAATAAAGATCTTGGAATTCGTGAATGCCACACTTTGCCCCTGATTTTGTTACCTTCAATCAATCAATAAATGGCATTAGATGCTGTTTTAGCTGTCTAACTTTCCAGCATATTTGCATTTCTTTCTATTGTGGATTATCTCACATGGATGTGCCTAAAGTAGTTATTTTTGGGTGAGTGAATTGGAACATTACGATGTAGGAGTAATCAAATGCTTCTTTCTCCTATGTATAATTATTTTACAGCTGTTTGTTTCTATTGGGATGTTTTGCAGCTTTCTTCTCAATTTTTCTCGGATCTTCTTGATTCCATTATAGTTGATGTGGCATCAGAGTGTCACAGGGTGGCCAGGCTTGGGCTTGATTCTAATTTGGAAGAAGAGGATGAAGAATTGAAGTTGTCAGCTCAAGCCAGAGTTAGGGTGGCTGATCCTAGTAACAATAATGAAGCAAACGGCAAGTATGTGGTTGACATATTCGGACAAACTCATCCTCCTGTAGCAAGTGAAGTATTTGAGTGCATGAACTGCGGTCGTTCTATCATGGCTGGGAGGTTTGCTCCTCACTTAGAGAAGTGCATGGGGAAGGTTATTCTTTTACCTTTTGGAATTGTACATGAGGATAATACATATATACAATTAATTTCTTCTTATATCTTTTGTGCCCATAAAATTTGTTGTATATCATGAATTCAATCATAGAATCTCTACTTATTGATGATGATAGCTAACAATCCTTTAGTGAGTAAGTTAGGGAAATCCCTTGCTTATTTAGTTAGTTAAGATATAATTAGAGAGTAAGAGGCGATCGGATTTGTAATCTGGGTCTCTTGGGGAGTTCTGGTCTCTTGAATACTGGGGAATTTGTGTAGATTCATATCATTCTTTCAATATAATACAGTCTATCTTTGTTGTTCATTGTTGCTACCTATTAGATGGTGAATATAATTTTCATGTACTATCAGTGTAGAACAGTTTTACGCTGACACTCAATAATATTATGCCACATAGGACCACATTTTAGGAGAAGTTACGTTCGTTTTTAGTTTTAATTAAAATAAAAATATTTTTTTTCTTATGTGATGGAAATCATTGGATGTATGTTTAAACAAAATTTGATCCTTAGATGGTTGATAATTCAATGAGAGATATTTCTTCTTAATTCTCATGCATGAGTTCGAGCTGTTTGGGTCTTTATTTTGTCTCTAGTTGTCCTTGTAATGGAAATGCTTTTTTATGCTCCACCTCAGGGTAGGAAGGCTCGTCTGAAAGTGACAAGAAGCAGCACCGCCGCACAGAACCGTTACTCACGAGGCAGTCCTGCTTCTACATATTCCTCATATTCAAATCACTCTAGCAATAGCATGAACCGGTTGGCAAATGGATCCTCCTCTTTTGCAGGTGAGGAGCACTCGAACGGAACATCCGAGCCATGAGCTAGCGATGTGCACTGACTGCCATGCACATCCGAGCCATGAGCTAGCAATGTGCACTGACTGCCATGCAGGATTTGTAGACAGCATGAACTTAGTTTTGCTGGGAGATAGCATCACGATGTATTTTGAAGAGTATTTTTCTAACGTTTTGGATCCTAACAGCTAGAATTGCCATGTTTCTAGATCACAGAAGAATATCACCTTGTACACTGATTCAGCTATATAGTTTTCTTTACACATTACAATGCATCTTTCGGGTGAGAGCCGAATATCCTGACCAACTAGACTACAATGGATTGATGTTAGAGTGCAGAATGTGTATTGTGAAAAATCGACTTTTAAACCTTTTCAAGCAAATATGACAAATCTTGTTCTACTGCTTCAATGACATTTTCATAGTTAACTCCAGGAAACAAATCGCGCAAAGTTAACCTTTATATCGAGTTAAAACAAAAAACCTTTAAATCGAAATTAAAACAACAAAAGTTAGTGATTCAAAAATAGAACCAATGAACTAGTTGTTCGTCTAGTGGTTGATGAGCTAGATCCCTATGAAAGTGAGGTTACAAAATTGAACTCTAAGTTAGTCATTTGTTGGTCTAGTGGTTGGTGTTCCTAAGGACCACTACAGACAACCGGCGCGACCCGGTCGTACTCCCCATGGCCGACCAAAACCCTTGTCAGTCGATCACAGTACATGGCAGGGGGACGGTCAACGTCTAAAGGTTCCAAACGAAACTCTAGCTAGGACCCACCAAACCACCTGACACTCTACCTTGTGCTGTTACCTACCATGTCTGCCATGCTGATGCAATCCTTGGTCAAGGGGCTTGATAAGGACAGGTGCTAGGGTCCTCCTATAAAGAGTCAGTCACATCACGTCACTAAGGTACGTGTTTTTAACCTCACTAAGACCTCTGCCTCACATAGTCCCTGACTTTGGCATCAGAGTATCATCGCAGGGATCCCTCCTAGTCCACCAAGGCGGAAAGTGGCAATCGTCCAGCTTACCACCACCACCGGATGCACTGTACCCTCCTCAACAAACACCATCTCCGGGTGATTGAATGGTTCATTCCGTTCAGTGGCCTCGTCTGTGGGGACGGTAAAGCTTCCCCAACTCAACATCATGGTACAAAAGAAAGCAACCCGACAAACATCAAAGGCAACACAAGAAGGATCTGTTCGAGTAGAAACGATGGGAGAGAATGAGATCTCAACAGAGGAAGAATAAGTTCAACAGGCCGAATGTAAGACCCCTAATTTATTGTAATTGCACTTTAGTCACTGAACCTGTTTGTAATTGCTTTCTAGTCCTTGGACTTCTTGTATTCGTAAATTGACCCCTGAGTTAATTAATGAAGTTCTAGCCTTGAGCTATTTGATTTATTGATTGGGTCATGTTTGCTTTCTTGAGGATCATATAAATAGTTTTCTTTGATTTCTAGCAAGAATGACTTTGGCTCAGTGGTTAAGATTTCTGTGTTAAGGTTACATGGTACGGGTTTGAACCTTGGCGAGGAAAGTTTTATTTTATTTTTAGATTTTGAAGAGGCTAAGGATTTCGAAATTTAAACTGAAATTAGAATTATTTGGCTTTCATTAGGGTGATAAATTCAGATTCCATGGGGGTTATGGGTGTTAAGAAGGGGAATTAAGGTAGTTAATGGCTTGTCTAGTGTTAATGAGTTTTGAAAGGGAATAATGGTGATTGATGGAGATGTTTTGGGCGGCTCTCTCCCTCCTCTTGATGCTGAAAAACTAACCAAATTCATGTGCTTGGAAAAAAATCCTTTGAATTTAAAAACCAACAATGCATTAAGGTGAGTTTATGAGATTTTATTGCCTTGTCCATTGCTTTGATGAGCCTTGAAGGGAAAATAACTTAGAATTTTCTGAATCACGAACTTGGGGGCGTCCCTCTCTCTTCTCTTGGCTGAAGTTCTCAAACTTAAAGTGACTGTCATCACCTTGTTTCATTTCACACAAAGAATTGCTGAAAACCTAGAACACTAGAGCTGGAAAATCCTTGAAGCTTTGCTGAACCTTGGAGCATTGTGTCGACTTCCCTCCTTCCTCTTTTGGTGTTCAAGCTCTGCTCTCTTCCCTCTTCTTGTGGTGTTCTATTCATCGTATAATCCTCTCTCAAGAATCCTTGTGGTTAGTACAATCGGTAAGTGATCAAGCTATTCTAAACTCTGAGTTTTGCGTGATCAACCTCTTGATTATGTTCGTCTCTTTTGCCCTATCATAGAGACCACTTAGTTGTGGATTCTTTAGACTGCCTCGAACTATATTGAGTCTTTTAGCCTTTTGAGCGAGCTCGCAATGACACATTCTTTATAAATATTCAATTTTCTTATATTTTTAATTTTAAAAAATTTAACATAATGAAAATACTGGTCATACATAAAACATTTGTTAAAGGGGGCGTTTGTTACGCGACATGAAATCACGTTCTCGGGAATGTTGATGTAGAGAGTGGACGTTCTCACGTTTGTTACAAGGTTAATAATTCACATTCTAGAGTATCATTTATTCTCAGAAATGGACTAACCATCAACATTCCCCTCATTTCATTCCAATCAATTGGGTTGAGAATCTTACATTCCTATAGGAAATGAATTATTTTAAATATAACTTCTCACTTTCTTCATGTTCTCTCATATTTTTCTTTTGTTTAAATTTTTAAATTAAATTATTTTAAGTCAAATCCCAAAAATATTAAAAACGTACAAAATTTATCTGGGAGTAACATTTTGAGCAACCTCATTCCTTGGAATGTTATTGCCATGAATGTAATGTTAAATCTTGAAACAAACTCTCCCAAAGATGTTGGTTTAGTGGTAGATAAGTTAGATCCATGTAAGAATAATGTTACAAGATCCGACCCCGATATTAAGGATTGGAACACCCTTATCCTTCCTTTAATGCAATTTTTTTGGGTTATAAAAAAAAATATCAAATCTCAAAAAAGTAAATATTGGAACAAACTGTCATCAAATTTTAAACAGATTAATACCTATAAGAAAAGAAAAATTATTGCAGATTTTTTCATAGGGAGAGGCATGGAGCTTGAAGAAGGTGTCATTTTTCTGCTTTAATGACAGAGAGTTTATTTTATTTTTACGTGTCCAAATATAGAAAATCTTACAAAGGATCCAACTTTCAATCACTTTCACAATTATCAAGATCTTTTCCCATGATTTCCTCCTACATATTCGTCTTGGCACTCACTTTATACTATCTCTGTTCGCTAGCATGCTATTGTCATTCCTTGATGAACAATTGTGGCAGATAAAGGAAAGGATATTCAGCAATATAAAAGAAAAGTTGTCCATAGATCATGAAATATTGCTTAACATATCATAACATGCAATAGAAGTTTTTTTAGTATGCACCAAAGTGTCCTCACAAACACAAATTCAGTTCATTTCGAGATGTAAATATCATTGAAATAGACTTGGTCTCTACCAATGAACTATTTTCCGTCCACAATAGCTGTTGAGTTCAAATTCTTAGACATACAAAATTAAGAACAATTTTATGTTGGATCATGTTGAAAATGATGAACTAAGTTTCTTTGTCCACTTTAGGCAAAACCAAAGATTAATTGTCTATCTTCGAGGCCCTTTTCAGATACTTCCGGTTATACTTCACTTTTATTGCGCTACCATCTCCGTGAGATGCCATACATAATTATAAAGTAACGGTTATAGATAGTTGTAAAAAGTGTGATGAAACTAGTGGACAGGGAACCCCTTTGATAACATTTTTAGATACATCAAATATATATATACTTTACGTATGTGAAACACATGTCAGGTGTAAGGTGCGACAGTAGATTAAATAGGGAATAGTGATGGCAGACCAAAACTGTTGTCGTTTGACAAAGTGATGAACTACTATTTAGGTTTTTTTATTTTTATTAGGGACTAAAAATGTCAAATCGTGATAAGTGAGAGACAAAAGTGTTATTAAGCCCGTACATAAAGCCAAAAGACCAATGAGTAGGCAAAGCAACAAAGAAGATACATATATACAGCAAACAAGAACTCATGGTGGGATACGCAACCAGTGAACTTAGTACGGAGTACAGAGGTCATGCCATTAACTTCTGGGAAAAAGTTAGGTTGATACTTCAATAACACCAACACTTGAAGAAAAGAATGATAATCAGGATATAATAAATAATGCAATATAAAATGTAATGAGCCATAGAAAATAAAATAGGAAATACGATGGAAAAATTAGAAAGTGAAATGTAAATGTATTAAAACTTTTAACTTGTGACCTGTGTATCAAATGGCCTTTATGCAATTGGCAATCAGTTCCAACCATACGCGAGAGCGACATTTAATAATATACACCACTTTAGATGGCCAAAAGCCGCTACTAAAGCATTAATCGGCAAAAATAGTTTTTGGAAATTCAAACTCTGAAATGTATTTTTTTAAAAATATATTTAGAAATTAAAATTTGGAATCCCATAATGTATTTTCAAAAAAAAATTACATTCCTAATTTTAATTTCTAGAAGTTATTTTTGTCAATTAATATATTATTAGCGATTTTTAACTGACAAAACCCGCATATATCTGACACAGTGAGAGAGTTCAAAAGCATTTTCCCAAACGCAATATTGATATCTTTACCAAACGGACCTAATTATTTGTCATGTGGGATACTTCTAAGTTCAAATATATATGTTTGATTGCATGAATGGGCAATAGCTGGTACAGTTTGTAGTCATCAGATACATACAAACTAGAACCTTTTCTTTTTCTTTTGTTATGTGAGCCAATAATTTTATTGGCTCGTGGTCCTTGACATATTAAATCAAATTCTGATATGTAGATTCACGAACCATTTGAAGAAAGTGTTTTAGGAATTACTCTCCCGGCATTTGATTAGGCATGCAATCGAGAAGAGAAGCCACCCGACGTGCCCTGATTAGCCAAGGGAGCATACTCAGTTTCTCGACCCTATGACAATTGGACGAGGGGCTCTCTGACACACGTCTAGCCGTCGATTGTTCCTAAACGTCAAATCACCAATCTCTTCACTAGTCTGCCCTCACAGGCGCGACACTCCAGGACCTACGTCGCCTTCCTGAGAAACCCCCCATCGTCCGATCCTCTAAGCACTGAAGAGGATCCAACGATCCAGGAGAAGACAGACACGAGGTCATCATCACAACCCCTCGAGGGACGTGCTGTCATCCAACCCTTATATAAGGAGGGTTCACCAAGCTCATAAGATACACACTTCTTATCCCACTTACCCGATTTCTCCCTCTCACTTCAGCCTCTCACTTTGGTATCAGAGTGTCTTTGTAGAGACTCCTTTCGGGTATGATGACAACGGCCGACCACCACCTACCAGCAGGGCCACAACGCTCAAAAAAAGTGCAACGCCCTCTCTACCACCCCACGTCTCATCAAACATTGCTTGCCGTGATCCGACAAACTTTACTTGTTTTGAGAGCAAAATAGAGAAAGACAATGATCAAGGTTTGATAGGGCATAGGCTAGCATTTTGAGCTAGCTAGCTAGATTTTCTTTCCACTAGATTACCTGAATTTAGACGTACCTAGTAGCAGGTTTTAGCAATTTAGCTGATGATGACAATTACCTGAATTTCAGATATTGATAACTTTGATAGCGAGGTTTTGAGGAAACAAGAGCTTTATTTCTCAACTTTGGATGCTATGTCAAAAGAGAAAGCATTCCGGAATGCTTTATAACATGTACATATTTTTTTGTATCCGTTCGCTTGTTGTACATTAATTGATATAGCAGAGCAATTGACCTTATTAATGGAAACGACCCATTTGCTTTTCTCTCTCAGATGTTGTCTTTAACATGAGAGTGGCAGTTTACAATTTACAATATGTTTCATGGGGAGAACAAATCACCTTACAATTTTGTTGTTTTACTCATTTTGCATGTTATGCCCTTGCCCTTGCCCTTGTCATAAGTCAAACCACAAGCACATGTGATTGCACCAAATTCTACTTCAACTTCTCAAGTTTTCCAACCAAATTTAAGAGACTAATAATCAAAATGAATGTATAGAGGTCAGGATCAAGTCAATGATATTACACCAAATTATATTACTCCAACAGTGTTATTCATGTAAAATTTTCACTTAATTACACTTTTGATATCAGTACTTTGACTGGCTGGTATGTGATTTTAGTCACCATATATACTTTTATTTGCATGAATTTATTCCTAAACTCTTCCACGTGCTACAATCTGGTCTCTAGTCTTCTATAAATATTTGATTTATTTGCGGTAAGAAGAAGATAACTATAAATGTAATATTGTTACCGACATTATAGGGTGTTCGCGGTCCGGATTGATTCAATTTTGAGGAATAAATTTATTTGATCCAATCCCTTCAATTTTGCCACTTCATCATCCAATCAGTTTTTATTATTTTAAAAATCTGAATCAATCTAATCCAATTTTTATCGGTTTAGTTTTTTTTCAGTTACAAGAAAAAATCTTTATAGGATTGGATTTCAATTTTTTAAACACAGTTTAATTATTATGTATATGATGAAATAGAAAAAATTTGAACAACAGAACAACATCAAATTACAAGCATAAAAAATGAAAAAGTGAAGCATTTGAAATTCCATAATATAACCAATACGCACCTTCTATATCAGTTGTCATAATTTTTCAAATTTTCAAGCATGTGTGTACAATTTATAAACACCTTTGGTGGATTTGACATGTTCAGCCATAATTTATTGGATTTTCCCTAACAAAATTATGCAACTGCAATAAATAGATAATATAAAGAGATGATGTAATACAGAACTGAAGAACACTGCATCGCAGCCTCACAAAAGGTACGTTATCTAATTGCCCATGAGCAATTCACCACAAATATTGGAGTAGGGTAAATTACTATAAGTTGTTAATCGGTCTTGTTTAGATTGGTTCGGTTTTCAACATAGGAACCAAAAACTGAACTGATCCAATAGAAATCCAGTGGTTTTTTTTTTATTTTTTCGGTTATTTAGGTTTTCAATTATTTCGATTTTCAGTTTTTTAGTTCGGCTTATGCGGTTTAATTTGGTTTGGTTCGGTTATGAACACCCCTGCCAAAGTGCATGACATTTTACTCTGGGTGTTGTCTAACATGCAACATTTGAAAAAGCGTTGCATGTTATACCATCAAATAGTTAAGGGTGTTTGAGGTATTTACCTTAAAAGGTTTCCCAAATTTCAAACAAATCATTTTGTCCGGTCATTCCTCCACCACCTCTCACTAGGGTTGTCCATACCGGTCGATTTCAATTGGATTCGGGACTAAATAGTCAATTTTGTCAGGTGAAAAACATAAAAAAAAACTAGACCCGCCACCGACCAATTAGTTGCTACGGGTTGTTCAGGTTCGGTTAGCACGGGTCATGGTTTTGTCGGATGGGTTCATACAGGTTGTTAATCCACAAGAAAAATCACAAAAATGACACTACGGAGCTTGCTCCTCCTTGAAGATGTATGATAGTGACATAGAATGAAACTCTCATTAGATGGGTCTCACTCATCTGAATAACAGAACTCTTAGACAAAACCTCATTGGCCTTTAAAGACTCAACCAAATTTATGATTGTTAAATAGAAGAGAAAGGTTGGACGGAGGAGGCAAGCTAGACAACAAGGTTAGTAGGGAGGGGTAATGTGAAGTTGTGAACCATCTAGATGGGTTTGAGGGATTCATAGACAAATCGAATTGGTTTCATTTAAAGATATCATTCCACCGGTCGGTTCCGATCAAATTTGGGCTAAAATAATCGGTTTTGTCGAGTGAAAAACATCAAAACACCAAACCATCCACCGACCGGTTAGTGGCTACAGGTTGTTCGGGTTCAATTTGCACGGGTCACGGTCAGTAGTGAGTTTTTAGACAGTCCTACCTCCCACCACTTGTGTCAAATTTGGGCTAAAATAATCGGTTTTGTCGAGTGAAAAACATCAAAACACCAAACCATCCACCGACCGGTTAGTGGCTACAGGTTGTTCGGGTTCAATTTGCACGGGTCACGGTCAGTAGTGAGTTTTTAGACAGTCCTACCTCCCACCACTTGTGTCACCATCACCACCTCTGCCCACCCATCATCGACGACCCAACCCCTTTCCAGCATTGAACAATCACTACAACCCCCCATCATCTTTCACCTTAAAACAACCCCATCCAAACCACTAAGTACCATTGTACCAGACTCCCTCTCAACCAATAAACCGACCAAGCCACAGTCTTTACCAAGCTTTGGATCAAACCCCCACCACCAAGCCTCCATATCCTCTACTAGAAACCCATCCACCAAACTAACCCAAAAACCCAGGTTGGAGCCAAAGCTACAATCTCAACTCGTAGCAAATGCCTTTGGCTGTAACCTCTGCCATCGATAGTGAATCATCAGTTACGATACTGTGACGCTCCATCACCCTTGGCTATCCTAGACTCGTGCATTATCCCAAAGGACTACACTACCTCCCTCAAATCCACTGTCGTTGTGTTCGAAGGGTGGCTTCAGGCACCGAAGACGTCAACATAGCAAAAAGAATAGGGTAGACTTGGGGAGATTTGTTGTCTGGCCCAATAGAATGGAAGATGTCGTGGTAGGATCTAGTTTGATGGGGTTTACGAAGAGGTGAAAGAGCGAAGTGAAGGTCATGGAGGTTGGGGTTCAGTGGCTTGAGATTGTAGCAGAGGCAGGAGGAGACTTACAGAGGGGTTTACGGTTCAGGTTGGCTATGGTGGAGGTGAAGGATTTGGTTGATTCAGAGGTTGGGTTTGGATGCGATTGGACTATGGGGTTTCGGGTGGTGGCTGGTGTCAGGTCATGGTGGCTGAAGCGATGATTCCTAATGGTGCTCGAAGGAGGTGCAACAATGGAGATTTAGTTAGAACGAGTAAGTTAATTAGCTTTTCTTAACATGCTATATATATATTAATCACTTATTTTGAAAAAGATAATACTTATGTATTTTTCAAGTTGTATGTTTGTGTATGTTTTTAATAAAACCCCACGAACTCTGGGCCAAGATGGTTCAACCACCTTCACCGACGAACCATTGTCGCGAGAACCCCGCCCCACCAAGCAATGCAAATCGTCCTTTGGAAACTTCGCCGGTGCCACCGACAGAATCGCCCTACCCACCTTAAGACCATCCAGAGCACAGATTGCCGAACAAGCTTGCTTCTTAGAGAAAAAACAGACGAAACCATAGCGGAATCGCTGCCCAAATTTGCGTTTCCGTTGGATGAAAACATTCAAGATCCTTCCAAAAAGAGAGAACAGGCCACAGATATGATGGTACCCTATCGCCTCCTCAATGCGGTCGACGAAAAGGGTGGAGCAGCAATGGTGAGGATCTCTGCTAGCCTGCAACGAACCTTCCTCCTCTGCCACAATATCCCTATAGCCTGTCGAGTCAGCTGCCTCCATGAAAGACGAAATCAGACCACCCAATACATCTACCGGCCTTTCCTCTTCCGCCTCGTCACCGTCCGTCGCTGCCCATTGACCAGATGTGTCGCCTGATGTCGCCGTGACTAGTTGGGGTAGGGAAACTGAAGTAGAGCAATGAATCTCCATCGAGGGTTCCAGAATGAAAAACTTACCAGAGATGAACCCGAAAAAGAAGAAGCCTTATGAACCAGAAATGCAAAAGAGAAGCTGAAGTTGAAAACCCTAAAATGTGAAGGAGAAAGCCGATAGGGGAAAGAGAAGAGCGATGGAGGCGAGGGGCCTGGCAGTGGTACCGAGCCTCCGCTGACCTCACCAGCCGCCGATGTCGCCGCCACAAAGGGGCAGGATCTGGAACCCTAGCAGAGGAAACCAGAAACAGGGCCGTGATGGTGGTCGACATAAGTCGTGGAAGGAGGTTCTTGTGGGAAAGCTTTCTTTCTCAGCTGATCAAGATGTGGCGTCGGTTCTGGGATTTGACAAGGGCTACTCTTCTGATGAAAGAATTCCCGTTGAATTTCTTTTTCCTGAAATTGGCCCCTGGGTGTTTGGCTCTAGTGAGGTGTTGAATCATAAAGCTCTTGAGGTTTCTTGTGGCGGAGCTCCTTCTCTTCTTTGTTTTCCTTATGGTGGGAGCGATGATATCTTTGGGGGCGAAAGAGAGTGGTGTCAAGGAGGGGTCGGAATTGCAGTTGACTAGAAGACCTGGACGACCTAAGAAGTTGGATGGTAAAGGCGGGTCAAAGAAGGCAGCAGACTTTGCAAATAGGGTTCGAGGGCTCAGGGAGAAGAGGGCTCGGGGTCGGCCCAGGAAGAAGAAATGCAGGAGTCAAGAGGTGAGCATCTATGTCAATTCATCTCCTTCAAGGGCGCAAGCGGAGGTCACGGTGGAAGGGTCGCAAGCGGAGGTCGCGAAGGAAGGTAAAGGTGACGAAGGCCGTCAACTCATGCTTTTGTCGTCAAAGCTTGTAGTGCCTCAGGGTGTGTTGACGAGGGCAAGGTGTGCCCTTTCGGTGGGTAAGCGTGAGATTTGGAAAAATGACTATATTGAAAGTTGCTACTTTATTACACGCCTTTGTGAGTAAGCCATAACTACAACTTATGATTGTTCATTAATAATAATGTTTCAAGAATAAAAAAACTTTAAAAAGAACTGAGCCCCAACGGTTTAAAGTTAATGAATTTTATCTCAGCTAAAAAGTTGGTTGTTTACATATTGTATAGAATAAACTTGTTAAAGCTTGATATTGCATTGCATACATGGTTTTCCAAAAGGCTACTAGGCTCAATATCATACTAGGTGGCCAAAAGGATCCACAACTAAGTGAAGTCGATGATTAGCCAACCGAGATGACCAGAAGCGTGTTTCATATCGTCCAATTTACAACCGATTGAACTTAAGCCGGCATATCTATAACACAGTTGCAAGGTTTCGTACAAGCAACCACTGTCTCATAAGACTAACATAAAGATTTCATTAAGGCACAACGCCTCAGGTACTATTAGAATTTGGGAAGTCTAACTCAACCCAAAAGTTAGCTTACGAGGTGAGGCTTGCCTTCCCATATATATGAGTAATCTTGACTACTATATCTCTAATTAACGTGAGATTTCTCAACAGGTGCGACCTATAAATACAGGTTTGATCGTTCGTTTACACAAGTATCACTCATTTTGCTATCCTATTTTCTTCTATGACTTTGAGCTTCTCTTTATACGCTCTTATACTGACTTGAGCATTGGAGTATTTATGCAGGTACCTCCCCCGCTATATCAACACTTCATCACTCTGTTGGAAGATCCTTCAAGACTATACACTACCGCAAAAGATCAAGAAAAACTTACTACTCATATTCTGGTAGAATGGCCCAATCTGTCTTCCGTACTCCGCCGCTACAAATCATGGAATCGTTATGGTTATATTTTTTTTTTTTTTTTGAAAGGATGTGCTTAATTAATTTATATCTTTGGTTTATCGATCTTTTATAGTATTACATCTATATTTACATTTACATTTGTATCTATATTTATTTACAAATCAGAACTTGAAGTTCATTAATAAAAGTTGTTCCAGTTAAAGCGGTGTTTCTTCCTATTGCATGTCATGAAATTTTACAGTAACTATAATCTTTCAGTAACATCATATATTTGAATTCCTCCGTTTTGTTTTTATCAGAAGAAACAAAGACAAACGCCGGAACAAAATATTCTCATAATAAATGGATGAATAAAGGGTGGCCCATCAGATAAAATCAAAATTGTTCCACATTAATTAAGATGCATGCTTTTTGAATTTTTGATACAAAGAATCACTAATGTATACATATAGGCATCATTCAATTCGCTGCACCTGGGTCTGAGATTATAAGTGGATAGACACGATCCATGGAGGATATAATATAAAGTTTTTTGAAACATATAACTACCAAGCAACACACCTACAACAACAAGCAACAGGACGCAATTAATTTGTTTGGTTGATAGTGAAGCTTGAACGGCAAGAAGAAGTGGAGTTTGGATCAGAATGTTTGGAGTGGAGAAAAATAAACTGATTGAAAATGGTAAAAGACTTTCAAAAAAACACTTGATAAGCTTTGTCTACTATAAGAAAAATCTGGTTTTCAAGTAGAAAGAGTTTCTTTGCAAATCTCTCTAGAGAGATTTTTCTTTTTCATAGTAGGTGTTTCTCCCCACAATAAGTGAATTCTCTACCACAATACGTGGTTTTGCTACTCAAATAAGTGGATTTTTTTTCCTACAATTTGTTATTCAAAAGCATAATATTTTTGTATAAGGACTTAGAACATGAGAAACAATCTTTCTCAATAGATCTTCGGTTTCTCTGCTTTCACTAGCTCCCTCCAACTGTCTCTGCACTGCTGCCTCTACCACCGCCGCTTCCACCTCCGCTATTGAGTCTCCATCTTCCTCCTCAGCTTTCTTTAATTTGTTTGTTTGAGTTGTACAAGATTCGTCCTCTCCTTTTTGTGTTCTATAGTGTGCCAGTTTAATTTTGACCAATTTCAATGTCGTTGAAGCCGCGAGATTGGCTTCCCTAGTAGCTGCACAAATTACAACTTCCGGTAAGGTCGAATGAGTAGTCAATATCTAAGCGTTGAACAAAATGGGGAAAAAACTCTCTCTGCTCAAAAGTCAGTTGGCTTCTCTATTGAATATTAGGATTTTGTGGGTTTGTATGGTCTTTAGGGTTTTTGCTTTATGTATCAGCTGGATGTATCAGGTTTAGTGAGCATGCTTGTTCTTAATTTTCATAGGGTTGTGCGATATGTACCATGGAATAGTGCGAACCACCTAGACACCCGCGTTCCTGTTGATTTACCTTCGAACTTATCCTGCGAATTTTTCATCAAACATAATTCGTAGGAAAATTTTGTAAGAAATTTTTTGTAGGAAAATGTTGGCAAGAAAAAATTTCACAAGAAGTTTTTTATATAAACATTTTTGTAGAAAAATTGGCAAGAAAAATTTTTGAAGCAAAATTCGTAGGAAAATGTTGTTGGCAAATCCACAAAAATGACTTAGAGGGGGTTTAAAATCACCGCTAATTGACTGCCACTAAATTTTTTAAATATGTGTCGGGTGTTTTGCATTGTTACTATGTACACGAATCATTAATGATTTTCTTATCTTTATGCATTAATTTAGTGATTAAAATCATTAACATTAATATTGTTTTCAAAAACAATATTTAAAAAACAAGACCAGCTAACTGAAATTAAAGAAGAGTGGGCTGCTTATGTGTTACAAAATTTTGCCTAAAATGTGTAGATGTGGGTTGTTTAGGTTAATTAACTGTACTATTAAACTCATTATGGATTATGTTTGGTTGTGTACATATTATATTGGTTGTACATTATTTTGTTAGGGGTGTTTGGTCTATATATATGTTCTGTCACATACTGTTGATAATGATTGCATGAAAGATTTGATTTGATTATTCTCTAATTTGTACGTAGCATTATACATTATTAGAGGTAAAAAAAACCCAAGCATATTACCACCAGTGTTTTAAAAGCCGGACCGGACCGGCCTGTCCGACCGGGAACCGGTGCCATGGCCGGTTTGGGTTACTTGTCGGACCGATTCTGCAAGCGAACCAGACTGAACCGGTACGGCCCGGTCGGTTCAAGGCTAAAACCGATGACTCAGCCGGTTTTGGTTGAACCAGCGAGTCACCCTTTTTTTTTATGATCTGGTTTTTTTTGTTTCTAAATGTTTTTTTTTTCTGAAACCGGTTTTTTTTCTTAAGTATGTTGATAATGGGTGTAAGCCCAATTTGACAAGCCCAGCAATTATTTAATAAAAACGTGAATTTATTTTTAAAAAGTGGTGCAAGAGAGAGTTGAACACAGGACCTTAAAATAGATGAAATATTAATATTATTTATATTACGATACATGGATGAAATATTTAATACTTTAAATTTTTATTGATTACAAATTTAAATATTTAATCAATACATATTTAGGATTCAATACTTTCATATACATCGAGTCAACCGGTCCAACCAGTGACCCCTCGGTCCGACCAGTGACCCATTGACCCAGTACCTCGACCGAGTCGATCACCGGGCCGAGTTTTAAAACACTGATTACCACAGCTCTTACCTGAACCGTGGTAACAGAGGTAAAAAATAAAAATAAAAAAACCAAATATATTACCACGGTTCATACAGAAACCGTGGTAATAGAGGTAAAAAAATCAAACATATCACCACAGTTCATACTGGAACCATGGTAACAGAGGAACAAAATTACCATGGTTCCGCCTTGAACCGTGGTAACAGAGGTGTGATATTACCACGGTTACTCATTGAACCGTGGTAACAGAGACATGATATTACCACGGTTCCGTCTTGAACCGAGTCATACAAAGGTATAATATTACCACGGTTCCGCCTTCAGATAATTGATCTATTACTACGTCGAGCAATATCACGGTTTAACCGTGGTAACTGATTAATAAGCGGTTAAATTTTTAATATGGTCCATTGTAAAATTACCTAGCAAATATTGGAATTGGGTGGGACCCGCTTCCCCACTCCCGACTAGTACCCATGGGCACATTACAAATGCAATCTCCCTAAAAGTATCCCCATCCAAAGCTAAGTAGAGGAGGACAACATAATGCATGCAAAGAAAGACACAAATACACTTGTTGTGGAGGATACAATCATGAGCCCAAGGGAACTTCCCACTATAATAATTTGTCCATTCATTTTCAGTGGTGGGACCCAACCCCATTATGTACACGTGTGTACTTCCCCGTTGGTGGAAGGGTGCAGACATTGGTTCCACGTGTCTTTTCGATTAATAATGGGGTTCCGATGATTAGTGAAGAAAAGGAAGGTAGTTGGAAGGAACAAAGAGGGTTAAAGTATGTAAAGGCTATTAAAGCCAAAAAAGTGAGATAAAGACAAAGGAAGGGGAAAAATAAAGATGAATAGCGATGCTCGTGGTTTGTGGATGAGTTTTGCATTCTTTCACTTTCGAGCAAAGCTAACTTAATACCTTTTTGGTGCAAGAAAAATTTAGGGTGATGGTGCTCTAATTTAGGATAGGTAAAATTAGTGAGTTTAAAGAGTATTTACAAAACACTTGTATTTATCTCACTTTAAGAGGATTATAGAGATTCAAACATGCAATCTATTAAATACGAGATTTTGTCATGCTCCATTTAAGATTAGTGAAAATAATATTTAAGATAAAAGATCTTTTAATTATTTATCTTATGCTGAATTTGTAAATTAATACTGGACTGATCAACAATGGATAGTCTAAAATCATGATTTTTATTATATTGCAAAGATTAATAAAATTTCATATTGGGAATTGGTTTTGATGTCATCCTAATTGGTTTCTATGCTACCCTCATTAAAATGGTCAATTACTAATTTACTCATGAATAAATATTGACCATTCATGATTAGATCTAACGGTTATGATTTATTCTTACTTTCTTATATAAAAATATCTTTCTCATATGATACATCCTCAACGAGTTATAAAATGTAATTTTATTGGCGCACAATTTCCTTTAATAAAATTCTCACTAATTTTCTAACAAAGTAAACTTAAGCATAATTAGACGTAACCCAACTTACTTCCGCTGACTCATTTTATTTGTTTTTGAAGTATTCCGCTGACTCATATGTTTTTTTATATATCGAAAAAACAAAAAACAGAAAAAGACTAAACAACACTTTATATTAACTAAATCATATTAAAAAACACATAAAAAAACAGCGATATCAATGATTGCAGAGTTGTGCAGATAGGCATTATATCTCCCTATCTGGTGTGATTTCGATGGTTGCGTGAGTGAAGAGCATTGTCATTAATGTGTATCAGAAGCTTTTGTTTTTTTATACAAAAAGGTGCTGAAGCAAAGCAGCCACTGTCCGATACTCGTGTTGGTTCTAATTGATGTCCACAATCCTCGAATGAGAGTTTGGGCTATCACGACCATACACATTAGAAAATTGAATCTTTTAATCACCCCTTAAACGATTTTGTTAGTGATCATTCTAAGATGACCAATCATTTAGGAGAGTGTAATAAGGAATGAGAACGGTGACCACGGGCGTTACAACTACTGATCGACACCAGCCGATCAATCACCCGGGAGGAGTGTTTGTTGTGGAGGGAGACAGTGTGCTTCCGGCGAGAGGTGGCGGCTGGGTGGTGGTCGTCTTAATGCTCGGGTGTCCTTCTTCGTGGTGCTCCGCCGTCTGTTGAGCTCGGGAGGGGTTCCTGCATGAACACTCCGACGCTCGAGTTAGAGGCGTGGGGTTAGAGGGAGATTAGAAGTGGAAGGATGTTGTGTACCTTATGAAGTGAGGGGCTTAGTCCCTTTTATAGGAGTGGGGGCTCTTTGGTGATCTCGAGGCATGATTAAGACCTCTAGCTCATTCCCTGTCATTAGATCCCCCTGGTGAGGATTCCACTTGGACGGATTGATCCTCGTCAAGTACTTTGACTGTTGTCAGGCCTCCACCCTAGAGGCTAGCCCTAGTGGATGTGGAGCCGATTGTCGCCCTGGCCAATGGTCGGCTTAGAGGATGGTCGGATGGGAAGTCGGTCGGACAAGAGGTGATCGTCCTGCCGTAGTGGGACGGTCGGACCTTCCATCGGAACAGTTGCCCCTAGCTCCGGCGCGCTAACAAGCCACATCCTCTAAAGTGTTCCAAGCCAAAAAGGGCAAGGATTGAGAGAGAGAGAGGGAGGGGGGAGGGAAGGATTTTCCATGCAATAGATGACTGCATCATTATCTTCTTCATTGCAGTCTCTTTGCCAGAATTCAGAGTACATCATTCCTTCATCTTCACTATTGAGGAGTTCAGCAAGTTTCTCTCTAGTTAGGAAAAAGCCATGAACTTGATAGCGATGTAGTTCTGGGAAATTGATGGTAAAAGGAAGACAGATAGTCACGCCGTTTGCCATTTCTGTTTTTAAGGAAGAAGGATCACTGAAGCAGAGGATACAGGGAAGATGATGGAGTGGTGGATGGAGAACAGATGAGAGATACTTCTAGACGAGTGAATTTGAGGGGTGAAGAAGAGGGCGATTAAGAGGATGTCTTGAGAATTGAGAAACTTATGTGGGAAACGGTGCATGCTGAGAAGTTGCAGAGTAAAGAGGGAAGCAGTTAGAAGTTTTAATTGTAAAACGACGCATGTTGAAGCATTTAAGAAGACAAAACATAGCTGACAGGACTATATGGAGGAGACGCGTCTTGTGCTCCGGGAAACGGCGTGACTGTCATGGCTGCGAGCAAGAAAACCCAAGTACTGAACAATAACAAAAATCTTGGCACCATAGATATTTTGAGAGAAACTTTCTCATGATAGAAAAAAAAAACCTAGTACTGAACAACAACAAAAATCTTCAAAACAAAACCCTAGAAGTAGAAGCAGGTCAAGAGGACTCACAAGTGAGGTAGAGAAGAGCCGCCAGAGGGAAAAGACGGGAACAGCGATGCACGAAGGCGAAAACGACGTGATTGTCACGGCTGCGAGCAAGAGTGCGATTGGCGGAGACAAGCTTGCAAAGCAGCGGCAGTGCCATTGCGGAGAGAAGGAGTGTCGATGATGAGGTGCAGTGAGGAGGAGCGGCGGTCATGAGGTGCAGCGGCAAGGAGTGGCGAGTAGCGGTGACGAGGTTGAAGAGCGATGGAGTTGCAACAGAGAAATAGGAAGACAAATGAGTTTTCGATCTCCAAACAAGGGTTTCCAAGTTAACAAATCACCATTTTTTAATAATATAATTCATATTACCACAGTTCTCATAACAACCGTGGTAATAGACAATGTTAATTTAAAAAATTATAATACATATTACCACGGTTCCCCTGACAACCGTGGTAATAGGCAATGTTATTTAAAAAAAAAAAAACTATTTCAGTTACCACGCTTACCGTACAACCGTGGTAATAGAGTACCTCAATTACCATGGTTCAACACAGAACCGTGGTAACATAACTCGTCACCTCTTTTTACTACGGTTCGACATATAACCGTGGTAACAGGGGCGTGGTAAAAAAGCAATTCTATAGTAGCGAGGAATACCTTTCGTTAGGAGTTTAGGGTAATCTTGTGAATAATTTTGAAATTAATAATTAGCATATACTCCTATAAAGCAAAGCATGGGTTAAGTGGGGTTTAACTTTCACTTTCGAATCTAATGTCTAAAGACAAAAGGGCCACCCACGGCCACACAACATAGACAGAAACATATCTCAAATAAAATACTACACTGCAAAATGAAAAAAGCCTCGAGTGTTGTATTGTTAATCCGATAAGGACATTCCCCAATCCCAAAAGGCTAATTAAAAGCCTATTCAACAACTCCTTGCTCCGACACTCCGTTTCATTAAATTAAGGTAATATTGATTAGTGCACTTAAAGTCTCATTTAGAATCGTTTCAATAACTATAATGATCTAATCTTAAACATAGGTATAGCTACACAAAAATTAAATAAATCTTCAAAGTCTAAAATGTCCAAAATTTGATCGAACGAATCCGGTCAAATAATTGTTAAAGTGTTGATTGTACAGGAACAGCGGACTTCCGGACCCTATCGGGGATAGGGGTGGGGGGGGGGGGGGGGTAAGTTTACGGTGCTCCATCAACAACGACGCCCTAGAGAAGTCACTAAAAGACACTCCGATATTTAAGTTAGAGTCTAGGAAAAGAGGGGAGTCTTTAAAGAAGAAGAAGAAGAAGATGAAAGGAGAACATGTGTCTACCAGCGAACTTTTTAGACTTGCCTTTTATATGGAGGTGAATTTTGAGGGTATCGATGAAGTAACGAGTGCAGGTATGACCTCACTCGTCAGCTATTGGAACCTCTGACAATAGCTTGATTTGGGTGGCCAGGGCCAACTTTGTGAGTCTTCGAAGGCCTTCAGCTCCACGTCTGTGCCTGGGACCATGGGTAAGGACGCTACCATGAACGCCATCGATCACGAGACTGGGTGAGGGTGTGGGCGATTGTGGCGATGTCATTTGTTGGGCACAGAGTGAGGTTAACCTGTGATCGAGAGGCTATAGTTTGGAACGCAGACAGATACGACCGGGTGAGCGATGGCCGGATAGACCACAATAAAATAATAAAAGTTTTGGAATGATCCTAAAACTTATGTTTCTTTAGTTAACAGTACTCCTTTTGTGCGGCGTACACGTACCTACCAATGTGCAATATAAAATGTTTGATAAGGTTTTGATCGGTTAAATATAGTTAATTCATGATTGTTTCTCATTCCTAGAAGACATTAAGTTACCTACTGACTTGTACGGACTAAGTGTAGGATTGCAAATCCGCATTGGGGCACTTAGCAGCAGTCTCCACGGGATGATCACAAATACTTTAATGGCAATAGGTGCGATATTATTTTGGTCTGTGACCCAATTTTCACACCTATTCAGAAAACTAGTTATTCTTATAAATAAATAAATTTTTTAGGATTTATTTTCTCACTTTTTCCCGGGTATAGATTGTTTACAACTAAATCAAACACATTGTTAGTAGGTGAGATATTTTTAACATTTAAGATCTGTTTGGTATATTATATAGTATAAGGTATGATAATATAAGGTCTGATTGTATTAGACCTAATAGTATAAGCCCTGATAAATTTCTTATCCTATCCAGTGTTTGGTCACACACTGTATAACTTACAATGTCATTTAAATTAATGCAATTTTATATTTATTGAAGTATTAAATAATGATAGATAGCATAAAAATCAAATATGTAGGTTGTTATAGCGGTGGTGGCGGTGGTAGTAATGGTTGCGGGACAGTGGCAATGGCGGTGGAGGAGGTGGTGGTGGCAATGGAGGGTGGTGGTTGCGATTGTAGTAGTAGCAGTACTGGTGGTGAAGGGTGGTGATGATGGTGGAGGGGGGGTGGTAGTGGTGGTGGCGGTAAAAGTTGCGGTGGTGGTAGCGATGGTGAAGGGTGGTGGTGGTGGTAGGTGGTGGTGATGGGGATGGCGGCATTGGTGGTAGTGGTGGTGGTGATGATGAAGAGTGTGGTAGTGGCGGTGGCGGTGACGTAGTTGAAGGGTGGTAGTGATAGCTATGGCGATGGTAGACGTTGGTGTTAGATTCAAATGATTAAAATAAATCATTATGTTTTGATAATTAACAATTTCGTTGAGGTTTAATATCATTAGAGATAGAATTCCTAACACGTTGAAATTTCCCATATCCAGGAAAATCTATCTACTTGAAGAATTCAATGAATCTCAAAGCATTATCGAGAGAGACAGTCTTGCAAGAAGAAATCGTCCGGTCATCACTAAAGAATAACTGCATACACCGTTAAGAAAAGCTGTCAAGATATACAAAGAAAGTAACTATATGAAGACAGTCCAGTGACCCACGGAAGACCAAGCATTGCCTGCAAATAGCAAACATCTTTTGGAAGTCATTCAATCAGCTATGCACTCTCAAGGCCAAAACTCACTTGACAAAGTGAAACAGTCCGGCACTTGAATAAACAGTGATCAACAGGAAGACTGTTTTACCAAAAGCTGAATGAGTATGGCAACAAATCATGAAGAAACATTCTCAGCTTTGAAGTTTCTCTAGCACCATATAAAGCAGTTGTGTATCAACTCATTCAAATGGAGAACTTCAGTGGAAGCACAAAAGAAGGAAACGTTCAGTCATCTACAAGTCAAGAATATTCTGATCTTCAATAAAGACTGAGATGAGAAAGTCCGTCTGCCTATGAAACTCACTCAGTGACGAAATTCTGAATATTCTATAAAGACTGCGTCTGCCAAATCATAGTGAAGACTTCGTCTGCCAAAGCATTAAAGTGCTCAAAAGTCATAAATGCCAGAAAGTGTGCGTCATGAGGTTATCAATTCAACTGAAGCATTAAAGAAATTATTCAACCAAGATCTGAAGAGTTCATCCAGAATAGTTGCTTCTTGGATCAAGAGTCATCTACCTCGTCTGCACATTAAATGAAGTACTGTTGATGGCAAAAAGAAGATAGAGACATAATTAATATATTATTCCTTGATCCCTCTGCTTTTCTGCTTTTCCTCAAATCAAGTTGACTTCGCGGAATCAACGACGTAAAATTTTGAGCATCATACTCCTTCAACGTTCAAAATTCAAATCTCTGTTCAGAGCATTTAATGACTCTTAGCTGGCATGCACTGGAATATAATGTTCAAACAAAAACCCAAAGCTGGAATGCATGAGCATTAAATGCAGAAGTTGTAGCTCAAGGAAAAACGCACTGAAGAAGCCAGACGATGTCAACCCAAGCAATTAATGCTTGACAGATCGCATTCAAATCTGCTCCAAAATTGCAGAATTAGCCGTTACTCACAAGGAAGTAGAAGCACTAACAGATCTATTTTCTCTCCTTCTATCAAAGATGAATGGAGATTTTCAACTGAAGATATAAATAGAGAATTTAGCTTCCATAACAACTTGGCGACTTGAATTCAATCAATTGCATATCTCAACCAAGTTTGCCCAAAGAACCAAGCTTCCATTGGTTCAAACTCAGAAAGCTTAAAGCCAAATTTTACCTGAGTTATGCCGTCCACTTGTGTGAAGAACTTATAGAGTGTTACTCCTATTTTGAGCCACACATAACCCAAAACAGAGAAACTTAAATTCCTATCCTCTTTGTAACCTGAGCTTCATTTCCTCTACTCACTCTTTTTGAAGAGAATTCTTGTAGAAAAACAAACCCTCCTACGGCGTGTTCCTTCTAGGATTGGCTTCGACACCTCCTCCAGGGACCTCAGCAGGCGTTCGCGATTGTCATTCTCTGGTTTATATGGCGTTGGCAGAATAGTGTGGTTTTCGATTCTCACCTGTGGCCTGTTCAATTGGTTTGGCGTTAGATTTTGATAACGGCGAATGAGTTTGCGAGGTGGGGGAAGATAACGCTGAGTCCTCGTGATCCCATGTTTGTCATGGGTACGAATTTGATCCATCTCCATAAGAATGGAAGCTGGGTTGTTGTGTCTAATCAGATGGTTGGTGGTGGTGTAGTGAGGGACTCCGCTGGCCGATGGCTATCGGGCTTTGTTTGTTCTTAGGGGGCTGGTAGTGCTTTCCTCGCGGAGCTTCTAGCGCTTCGCACAAGTTTGAACCTTGTCTGGGACTTGGGTTTCCGCGATATTGTCTACTATATGGATTGCAAGGGTGGAGCTCCTGAGTCAGAATAGGGACATCCGAACTTTTTGGCAACGGGATAATATTGCTTCTATTCGGACATTGTTGGCTGCAGATTGGAAGGTTCTTCTCTCTTACGTTTTGCGAGATAGAACTGTTGTGACAGATGTGTTGGCGAGACAAGCCTCTCAATCAATGTGCCCGATGCGTATTTGGAAGAAGCCTTCTTCTTCTGTGATTTCGCTCTTATGCAAAGATGCGGTAGCTAAGCGTGTTTCATGTTATTTGTTATTTTCTTATGTAACAAAAAAAAAAAGACAAAGGGTGTTAAAACGAATCGTACCGCCCCGTTTCACCATAAACCCATAAAAATGGTACGAGATGGGTGGGCTCACCTTTGTGGTGTTTTTGCCGGTTGAAAAACTCATACCACCCTGTTCATAATAAGATTTGAGTGTTGAGCTGAGAAAAAAAGAAAATTTTAAAACAATGAAATAAAAAAATTAATAATCAAAGTAGCATAATATATAGAAATTAAATAAGTAACACTACAGTTGATATGTTAATGAAATCCTAAAAATTCTTAGAACTTTGGGAAACAAATGTTGGACTGCTTGACAAAACGAAGCATGTTAAGCAGCAGGTTGGTGGGAAAGAAAAATCCCTCAAACCAACCCGTAAGAAATGACAATCTAAACAAGTTTGCCTCACCAACCTAGCCCTTTTTTCATCCCTATGATTTACTGAATTTTATCTCCATTACCTCAATTAAAGGATACATAATGAATCATAAATGTTGAAAAAAGAAGAAAAATGGAAATAATAAGAGTTGAGAAATTTTTACATAACAAAAACATCTTTGCCTTAAACTATATATGAAGAGTGGACAGTGGCCACCCAAAAGCTAGAGACAAAAAACACATTCTATTATTAATCTTACTTTTGTCCACTATTTTTTAAAGCCTAGGTTATTGTTGATTCTGATAAAGAACATTCTCTCAAGTTCCTTTCTCTCTCCATCTCTTCCTTTTTATGTTTTTTTTTTTCTCTCTAACCCCTGCGTATAAATCATTATCATAATCTATGCCAAACCAGTCTTCTCATAGTACTTGTACCACCCCTTGTTGGATGCACTTCTTGCTATTTATATCTGGTGTACCTTCTTAAGCTCTTGGCTTCCCTTTCACCTTTTCTTTCTCATTCAGTCATTCATCAAACACCTTCAAGTTCATTCTCCTTCTTGGACATGGAATTCAATAAGTTCAGAATCCGAAGCTATGAAGGGCAATCTGATAGAGCTCAAGTGGAAGATCTCCAGAGGAGATGTGAGGTAGGACCATCAGAAAGGGTGTTTCTCTTCACAGACACTATGGGTGACCCCATTTGTAGGATTCGAAACAGTCCCATGTACATGATGCTGGTATATACATACACTATGCCACTAACTTCATGGTTTCCTTTTTCTCTTTATAGATACCAATTTAGTCTATTTATGGCTTCATTCTTCTTCTTTAATCATCATGTCCAAGATCATTAACTCCTCAATTTTTTTATGTTAGGTAGCAGAGTTGGACAATGAGTTGGTAGGTGTCATTCAAGGCTCTATAAAAGTGGTCACAGTTCATGGCCATGATCCTCCAAAGGATTTGGCCAAAGTGGGGTATGTCCTTGGCCTAAGGGTAGAACCCCATCATAGGAGAAAAGGGATTGGCTCCAACCTAGTGAGAAAGCTAGAAGAATGGTTCACTTGCAATGATGTGGACTATGCATACATGGCAACTGAGAAAGACAACCATGCCTCTGTTAGTCTCTTCATGAACAAGTTTAGCTACACCAAGTTCATGACACCAGCTATTCTTGTGAACCCAGTGAACCACCATTCACTTCAAATCCCATCCAACATTGAGATAACAAGTCTCAAGGTTGAACAAGCTGAATCCCTCTATAGAAGGTTCATGGGTTCCACTGAGTTTTTTCCAAATGACATAGGTAACATACTTAGGAACAAGCTAAGTTTGGGGACATGGGTGGCTTATTTCAAAGGAGATGATTTTGGGTCAGATGGACAAGTCCCACATAGTTGGGCTATGCTTAGTGTATGGAACAGTGGGGAGATATTTAAGCTGAGGCTTGGGAAAGCACCATTTTGTTGCTTCCTATATACAAAAAGTTGGTGCTTGATTGATAAAATCTTCCCATGCTTGAAACTTCCTACTTTACCTGATTTCTTCAACCCATTTGGGTTCTACTTCATGTATGGGGTGTATCATGAAGGGCCATTCTCAGGGAAGCTTGTGAGGGCCTTATGCCAGTTTGTGCACAACATGGCTGCAGAGTCCAAGGATGAGAAGTGCAAGATCATTGTGACTGAAGTTGGAGGAAAAGATGAGCTCAATCATCATATCCCACATTGGAAATTGCTCTCATGTCCAGAGGATTTGTGGTGCATAAAGGCCCTGAAAAGTGAAGGGACTAATATGTTCCATGAATTAACCAAAAACCCACCAACAAGAGCTCTTTTTGTAGACCCTAGAGAGGTTTAAAGTATGATCTCAAAAAGGGATTGAAATCTTTTGTGTGGGTGTCTTCTACCAATAAAATTTTGACATCTTAATTAAGAATAAGAATCATCATGTAAGTTTATATTTGACTCACTTATATCTTTTATTATTTATGTGATAAAATTTTATTCAAGATAGAAAATTGAGAAAACATTTGGGGACAAGACATCTTGATCCCTCAAAGAATACAAGTGCTTTGGATACATAGCTGTGAAAAATCACAATAAAGTCAAAATCATAATGAATAGTTAGAGAAGATACTTTTATTCTTCACCTTGATTTTAACTTTGTAATTTTTTTATTGTATATCACAACAACATGCACTTCAAAAAGCAATAAAAGGGAAAATCTTGACCTTAATATTTTTTTCCTTTTCTTTCCTTAGTTTTGGTTAAGAACCAAGGCAGACTCCATTTATTGTTTGATAAGTCCATCCATGATCTATCTATTCTGGTGGGGGTTTTTCTCAAGTTCCTTTCACATCGGTGACACAAAATCTCAAAATGATATCTATAATTAGGTGCCAGTGCCACACTTTGGTGTCCTTCTCTGCATTCCCATATTGTGCCTCATGACCTTGACTAATCAACCAGCCTAGTGGTCCAAACTTTGTCCCTTTCCCCTCAGGTAAAAATTTGAGCTGGACCCTCCTCCCTCATTTTGTCGCATCGCATCGAGATATGATCTTCATGACATGTCATCACTGAAAAAAAGAGAAGGGATTTTGAGCCATTTTATGTGAGATCATGAAAGTAACCATTTTCTATTCAAGTCAGAGTACAACTTGATCTGTTCTGAGATAAAGAGAAAGGAAACGTATGATTTGAAGTCTTAGTTGGTTGGTTTCTCCTTCATTTGTTCCGGAGCATTGTTGTCCCTAACTACAAGAGGAATGTCGATGGTCTAAAGCACCCCTAGCTCATGGGAATCAACCTAAAAAAAGCACTTCGTTTCTTGGGATTTCACTTTTCACCATCATGCAAATGTTGGAGTTCATTAGCTAGGGACTAAGTTCCCAGTTACAACCATAACGGGTTAGTTGGACTAATAGAATTAATGGATTTGTATTATTTAAAAAGATTGTGCAATTCTTCAATTTGTATTAATTCAGCATGGCCACAGCGGGAAGAAGGGGATAATAAATTAAAGGATAAGATCATAATTGGCTATTTTGATGTTTAGATTTTTGGAGGAGTATGTACTTTAATTAAATTTGTCAAATTACAATAAATGTGATTCTTTGGGTGTGTTTGATTATTTGTTTGCATTGGATATTCATATGCACTTAAATGACTTTTTTTTCGTTAGACGCTATAAAACGAGTACTTAAAGGACTCGTTTAATAGGTTGTATAGTATAAAATTTAATAGTGTAAAATATGATAGTGTTAAACCTGATAGAAGAAGATATGATAAAAATTTAATACAATTCACTGTTGGAACATACATTGTATAACTTATCATATTGTTTAATTCAATACAATTTTAGTGGTGGTAGCGGTGGTGATAGTGGTTGTAGAGGTGTCGTAACTGGCATTAGTGGTGGTGGCAACTAGGGGTGTTCAAAACCGATCCAAACCGAACTAAACCGCTCAAACCGAAC
This sequence comes from Acmispon strigosus, assembly GCA_030819835.1. Lineage (NCBI taxonomy): Eukaryota > Viridiplantae > Streptophyta > Magnoliopsida > Fabales > Fabaceae > Acmispon > Acmispon strigosus. The sequence continues at coordinate 38,432,418 of JAUAMA010000007.1, forward strand.
CGAAAAACCGAAAACCGAAAAAACCGAAAACCGAAAAAACCGAAAACCGAAAAAATCGATGTTTAATGACTGGTTCGGTTCGGTTCGGTTTTCGGTTCCACTGTCCAAAACCGAACCGAACCGAACCGCAAGGTTATAACATGCTTAATTTTTTAATATACTGAATTACATATATAGCCTCCCTTTTTGTGAGTTTTCCTCTTTTGCCCCCAAACACATGCTCCTAATTTAGAATCTAACCTAATTTCCCTTTCCCTGTGTTCTGAAACCGAAGAGAAGAGAAAGAGAGCATAGCAAGTAGCGACGGCGGCAGAGGCACGAAGCTCGACGGCGGCAGAGGCTTGCTCCACGAAGCTCGACGGCAGAGGCTCCACGAAGCTCGACGGCAGAGGCTTGCTCGACAGCAGAGGCTTGCTCGACGGCGGCGGTGCTCCACGACAGAGAAATCCCTGAAGCTCGACGGCGGCGACGGTGCTTCACGGTCCTGAAGCTCGACGGCGGCGCGCGGTGCTTGACGTCCTGTGCTTTTGGTAAGTTATTTCAGAATAATTGTTTTCATGTTGAGCATTTACCGTAGCAGAGAAGAGAACAACGAGCTAAGCTTAACACTAACCATTCAACAAGCAAAGCCAAAGACTATTCAATTAGATTCCATTCCATGTTTTTCTGAGCATCATGAAATAAAAGATCCCAGTACTTTGTATGTTTATGTTGAGATAATTTTTGTTGCTGGTCTTAGTAGTTTGTATGTTTATGTTGGGATGATTTTTGTTTCTGGTGATAGTAGTTTGTACTTTGTATGTTTATGTTGGAATAATTTTTGTTGTTGGTGTTTGTGAGTTATTGTATGCTGTTGCAGCTGTTCTCACTCATCCTGTTTGGTTGATGTTTGGTTGATTTGCAGCAAATAGCAATCAAAACTATTTGCACTTCCTGTCCATTGTTCTCTGACTCATCCTCTAAGAATGTCTCAGGTGAGTTTTTAGGTTGTTTCTTACAATTTGTATGTTCACTATGTTGGGATAATTTTTCAATTAAATCCTTATGATTTTATTTGATGTTTGCAGACTGAAAATACCCAAGACCAAGGGGTTGAGAAAATATCTACTGGGGCTGATTATTCAGATTCCATCAACATGAATTCTGAAGCTGATGTGCAGACTATAACTACAAACAAGACAAAAGTGCATAAGAAGAGTGCCAAGAAGAGGAAGAGTGCAAAAATTGCTTCTAATGAAGAGGAGGACGAGGAAGATGAGGAAGACGATGAATCAGGTAAGAGGAAACCTGCTAGACCTCGATCTTGGACTTGGGATCATTTCACTAAAGTACTTGACAAGTCTAAAAACCCTAGAGCTAAATGTAATTGGTGTGGGGCAACCTATGCATGTGATACTCATAAAAATGGCACTAGTAATATGAATAATCATTTGTTGAATCAATGCAAAAAGTTTCCTAGAGATGCAAATGATCCTAGACAATCAGTTCTTAGTCTCCTACAATTGAAAAAAGAAGATGGAAAAGAGGCTTTTAATAGTTTTGCTGCTGTTGCATTTGATGCTGAGACATGTAGGAAAGCTCTTGCTAGGATGCTTATTGTGGATGAGTTGCCTTTTAAATTTGTAGAGGGGGAGGGATTTCGTTATTTTATGAGTCTTGTGCAACCTAGATTAAATATTCCTGGAAGGATCACAATTGCTAGGGATTGTTGGAATCTTTATCTGAATGAAAAGAAAAAGCTGAAATTTGTTTTTAGTGTTCCCAATCAAAGTGTATGCTTAACAACTGATTGCTGGACTTCTGTGCAAAATTTGAATTATCTATGTCTGACAGCTCATTTTATTGATAATGAATGGAAGTTGCACAAGAGGATACTGAACTTTTGTCAGATTAAGAATCATAAGGGTGACACTATTGGTAGGAAAATTGAGAAGTTACTATTGGGTTGGGGAATTTCTAAAGTTTTCACTCTTACTGTTGACAATGCAAGCTCAAATGATACAGCTATTTCTTACTTAAAGCCTAAGGTGGAGGATTGGAGTGCACATCCATTGAAAGGTGAATTTTTGCATGTTAGATGTTGTGCCCATATCTTAAATCTTGTTGTTAATGATGGTTTGAAGGACTTGCATGATTCCATTACAAAGATTAGGAATGCTGCTAGATTTGTGCGTGCTTCCACAGGTCGTAAAGAAAAGTTCAATAATTGCATTAAGGATTGTAGGTTACAAGAGACTTGCGTGGTACAGTTAGATGTTCCGACTAGATGGAACTCTACTTACCTTATGCTTGAAAGTGCTTTGAAGTTTCAAAAGGCTTTTAAAAGGCTAGCAGAGCGAGATGTAGAGTATGCAATGATGAAAGGTGGGATCCCTAAATCGGATGATTGGGATAATGCACGAGTGTTTGTGAAATTTTTGAAAGTATTTTATGATGTCACTGTTAAAGTTTCAGGCTCAAAGTTTGTGACTTCTTCTCAATACTTCCATGAATATTGCTTGGTGTTGCAAACGCTAAACTCATGGACCGGGAGTTTAGATCCATTACTTGGGAGCATGGCTTTGAAAATGAAAGCCAAGCATGACAAGTATTGGGGGAGCCTAAAAAATGTCAACACAATGATTTTCATAGCTGTTGTACTCGACCCTAGATACAAACTTCGGTTTGTGGAATGGAGCTTTCGAAAGCTTTATAATCAAGAGGATGCTGAATATTTAAGTGGAAAGGTGAAGGATACTTTCAATAAGATATTCAATAGCTATAAAGATTTTTCTGAAAATGGTCAATCTTAATCAATGACCCAAACTGCTTCTGAAATGGAAAGTACTGAGTTGGATGATGGTGATGGTAATTCATTTGATTTGGAATTTGACAAGGATATGAGTATGAGTGAGAGTACGAATACAAATGAGGTGGATTCCTATTTCACAGATAAATTAGAGAAGAAAACTCCTCAGTTTGATATCTTGAATTGGTGGAAGGTGAATTCTAGCAAATATCCTACTCTTGGTTTGATAGCTAAGGATGTATTGGCAATGCCGGTATCTACAGTTGCTTCGGAATCTGCATTCAGCACCGGGGGAAGAGTTCTTAATAATTATAGGAGTTCACTTTCTCCAAAGACCGTCGAAGCGTTAATTTGTGCTCAAAACTGGTTTCGATCAACTCCTTTTTCAAGTGATGTTGAAGAACTTATTGAAGAATTTGAAAAGCTTGAGCTAGGTATTTTATTTTATTGTATTTGTATATTTTATTTGAAATTCTAATTTTGCTTATTACTAACCAGGCTTTATTTTACATATGTAGAAATGGAGCCAAATACACAATCTATCCAAGGTGATTCTGATGAGTCTCAGTCTGAGTAGTTGGGATTGTTATATGTTGCCTTGCAGAGTTGTTACTTACTGAGCTACTGGTATACAACTATATTTGTCTTGCTAGCTTGCTGCCTTCTACTCTTTCATGTTGGATAATTAATATATTACATTTTTTTGCAGCAATTTACTTTTATGGAGGCATGTCTTGTGGAGGTGGAGCCATGGAGAATTGGAGATTGAAGATTAACACTGAATGAAAGTCAATTAGGAGTTGGTTTTAATTGTTTTTTTGTGTGATGAAGGATTAAACAGATTTAATTCTCCATTTATGTTTTTGTATTTGTTAGGAGACGTTTGATAATTGTCTTGACTTGTTTATTCCAAAGTCGAAACACCATGGTGAATGTTTTAAAGTATTGCCTATTCCTTAGTTTATTTTTATATTTTCATCCTTATCGTTGAAAAACCGAAATCCAATCCAATCCAAACCGAAAAAAATTGGATCGGATTGGTTCGGATCTAAAAAAAAAAAAAAACCGATCGGATGACGAAGGGATAAAACCGATGGGATTGGATCGGATGAATTTTCCCTTCAAAACCGAACCAAACCGGACCGCGAACACCCCTAGTGGCAACGGTGTAGGTGGTGGTTTTGGCAATGTCGTAGTGGTGGTGTCCACAGTGGCGACGGTGGCTGTCGTGGGTAGAGGCGCTAAGGTGGTGGTGGCGATAATGAACGTAGTGGGGGTGTGGTGGTGGACGGTGGTGGTTGTGGTAGTGGTCGTGGGGGGTGGTTATGGTGGTGGTGATGGTGATGGTGGAGGGTGGGGGTTGTTGTGGTGGTGGTGGTGGTGGTGGAAAGTGTTGTGCGGGTGGCAGTGCTGGTGGAGGAAGGTGGTGTCGATGGCAATGGTGGCAGTGGTAGTGGAGGCGCTGGCAATGGCGGCGGTAGCGGTAGCAACGACGGTTGCGACGGTGATGGCAGTGGTGGAGGTTGTGGTGGTGGCGGTGGATTAAATATTTTCAAATAGCTTATACATCACAATTTTATCAAGTCTTTTCCCACATCTGTAGGCTGGATTATGGGCTCGTTTGGTACGCCGTAATAGACATGATGATATAAGCTTTTACAATACATTATGAGCTTATTTATTGTTTGGGGCTAGCATTGTATAGTATAGGCTTATCCATCAATTCAATCTTATTCATTAAATTGATGGTTTATTTAATCGAACATATGGATGTGGGATAAGGCCTAATAAGATTGTGATGTATAAGCTACATATATGAAAATATTTCAACCCAGGTTTTTAGTTTCTATAACATGTAACACTGTCGCTACCACCCTCCACCATTGCACCTCTGTCACCAGCCACTGCCGCCACCACCACCACCACCCTCCACCATAGCCACTTCCGTCATCAGCGACACCACCACCACCACCACCTCCAACATCACCACTACCACCATCGTCGCCACCACCACTAGGGGTGTACACGGGACGGGTTTGGACGAGTTTTATTTGTCCCTCACCTGACCCTAAATATTGATCGGGCCAACTTTGTAGACCATAATCCGTCCATAAACCCGAAGCAAGCCGAAATGGTCGGGTCTAATTAGAACCGGGTCTATATAGGATGAGACCGGGTTAACCCGAAATGAGGGATTGGAGGTGAGGGTTAGGGATTGTGAGAAGGAAGAGAAGCAGATCTGATTTTGGAGGGAGCAACGGATGGTGGGGGCAGTAATGCAGAGGGGGTTGTGGAGGTGATGGCTTGTGTGTGTGAAGGGGAGATGTGGAGGTGAGGAGAGAGGAGGGGACAGGGTGGAAAATTTGTTGCATGGCAGGGTAGTGGGGCTGAACCATGAGTGGTATGGGTGGTGACGGTTTGAAGGGGTGAGGTTTAGGCAGAACTGTGATGAGGTTTGAGGGGGAGGAGACTTAAAAGGTCATAAAGTCGGAGAAACCATCAAGGCTTAGCATCAGCTAGACCGATGCTAAGTCGTGGGCCTACGAGAGGGGCCGGACCGAGTTCATCTTCACATAGGTGTTTAACTACAGCTAATTGATTGCTGGAGGATGCTAATTTGGCCAATTCATTTAGCGTCCACCTCAACCGACACTAATAGCAACATGCCTGATGCTAAGTAGTGTGGGCTTGTCTAACACGAACTTAAATGTCATTAAATTTACATTTAAAGATGTATGTTGGCTTAACCAACGTTAAGGGGAGAAACTAGCGTTCACATCGGGCAGTACTAACTTTTGACCCTAAGTGTAATATTTCTTATAATGAATTAACATGCTCAATATTCCTAATTTCATCTCATTTTAATCATGTGTGAGGCTGTTTATATACATTCAGACACATGTTCTCAATTATAAATAATAACATAGATTTCATATTGTTCTAATCATATATACTTGCTCTCAATAGTTATATCATACAATTCTAGTCCAAATACATGCTTAATATTCATGATTTCATACAATTCTAATCATGCATCTCACTTAAAAATAATGAACTAAAATAATTTTTAAAATTTTTATCATACAATTCTAATCATATAATTACATGTTCAATAATGCTATTTTCATACATTTCTAATCATGCCCTAAAATAAATAAATAAATTCATAAACAAACCCAAACCTATGCGACGTGCAGTAATATCCCAGATCCACACACTAATGGTCAAACTACGTAAAAACCGGTGAAATCCTAAGATAATGTTAGAAAGAAGAAGAAATTATAGAAGGAAAGCAAAAATGAGACTTAAGAACACAACGAATGAAGAAGAAACTCACTAGAAAGCAAAAGAATCTCAAAGGGACTTAGAAGCAGAGAGAATGTATGGAAAAATGACCGCCAGAAATAATATTGTTGGTTCACAAATAGATTTGATCGATTAGAAAATGGATTCAGTCATCAGAAAGTCACGTGGTCGGTTGAAAAACCAATTATGATTCCCTAACTAAGCGATTACTCGAGGAAGGGATTATGCTCCTCAATATGGATTCCTAAGATACTCCAAAAAGTTCTTAGTGCCCCGCTATTGAAGGATGTTGAAATATGACTTTGGATATGAACTAAGGTCTACTCCTAAGGAAACTAAAGGGCTGAAAAGCGGTAAAGAAAATAAAAGCTGAAAGCTGTAAATCGGCTGAAAGATAAATTGCAGAAAACGATAAAAAATTTAAATGGCTGAAAAGTAAACACTTGAAAAGTAATTAAAGATAAAATGCGGAAAATTTGTAGGTTTTGATTGATTGATTGTGTGTGTCCTCGTACAAATGACCCTTCTTCTATTTGTAGAGGCAAATCGGCTAATTACTTGGCAGTTAGAATTATGTGACACCCCACATTCTCCGATCACTACAAGTGTTTACAAAATCGTGGGGTATCATCGTTTCCTCTCTCCTAGTCACCCTACAGGCTTTGTTTCAGTCGTTCTCCATTGCATCGGCTAGCTCGCAACCACTTTTTCCTATTTTCGTGGGAGTAAGCCCACTAACTACTTTTGCACATGGTAAACTTCTAGAAACCTAATGACTCATCCTACTTGAAGTCTAAGTTTCTACATCTTCCCTGAATCTCGTCCTTGTACTCTTGATTCTCCTTGGCCGATCACTTGTGTTCCCAATCGGCTAGACCCACTCGAATCGGCTGCTATTCTGCTCAACCATGCTATTCAATCAACTCGAGTGGCCCTTCAGCTCCTCACTAGCCATTATAGATTTTTAGGTGCCAACACATTGCCCCCCTACATTCTCAATTTATCCGTTAGAGATGAATTAGATTGCAATGATGAGTTCTGCGACTTACGAGGCGGAAACTGTTCTCATTCAAACTCTTTATAAAAAAAAATTGAATTCCCTTGATAAGTTGTTGCTCTCATCACTTCATTCCTTCTTTATCATGTTTCTTCTTGATTCCCCAAGAAACCCTAGCTGCGCTCTCTGACCTTCCTATGAAAAATGCTATATGTTTTCCTAATGTAATTGCAGAGCTTGTTGGCTATGACTTCTGTGTCAAAGCTCGAATATGGGCTCCTCCTGCTAGTAACAACCTTCAACTCACATTCTCCAAGTGAACCAGGTATGATATTTTTTAATCATAATTGGGAGCTGTCCTTCAGAAATGTTCATGTTAGCACCATTCCATACCACTGGATCCACGGAGTCAAACACGTGGTGATTTGATCATGATCATGGTCGCTCATTTTGGTAGCTCAAATGCCTAAGCCACAGACCTATCCAAACTTCAGTGCATTCCCACAGAGTTCACCACCTGCCAAGCCTACAATTCAGTTGCCACGCACTATTACCATCTCTAAAGACTTGTTGGAATCAGAGTCAAAATCAATGGGTACAACCGATGGCGAGCTTCACAGTTCCGTTCAAGAGCCTCTCTCAGGCAGCATGCCTCAAGATAACATGGCTGAAGTGATCTCATCTGCTCAGCCCATTTCTGTTGCTCTGCCTAAGGATGATGCTCAATCACAAACGATTGATGACCATGACGATCAAGTACTCAAAGGAGTTGACACAAATGCTCTCACATCAGTGCAGCCAGACGGCAATGACAAAATTGCTCTGTTAGAGAAGAGACTTGAAGAAATGCAAGCAGCAGCTGATCAAAAAGCTAAAGCATTGCATCAAGAAATGAAGGGCCAAAATGACGAGTTGCGCTAAGAGATCAAGGGTCATATGGATGCCCGGTTTGGGTTGGTGCAGGAGACGCTGAATAAACTCTTCGATCACTTGAAGACGTCCTTCAATCCCTAAACTCTTTTTCTTTAAATTTCTGTTGAACAATTTTGGCTATTTCTATTTATTCTTGATGCAGTTCAGTTAATACCGTACTTATATTGTTTATCTGTTTAACTGAAATTTTCTCTATTTTTTTTGGTTGTTTCTATTTCTTTTGATAATTCCAAAGGGGGAGAATGGATAGAAAAAAAGTACTAGTGAAATTTTTGGTTAAAATTGTATATCAGACTTTGGGGGAGCAATGAAACAAGAACTTAGAAAAAGTACTAGTGATAATCATAAAAATGTTTCTCTATTCTGCTTGATAATGCCAAAGGGGGAGAATTGATTAGAGAAAAATATTAGCAAGAAGTATATGATTAGAGAAAAAGATTAGAGAAATTAGGAGAAGCATCTGTCAAGGGTAGAAAATTAGAAATCTCCTTTGGACAAATTATATATCAGGCTTAGGGGGAGCATATCATGTTGAGGGGGAGCAAACAGAAAGAAATCTTAAGAAACTAAATTACTTTTTCTCAGGGGGAATTAAAAAATGTCGAGTCACAAAGCGTCCTCGTCTGTTTTAAAATAATGTTAAGTTATAAAGCTTTCACGTCTGCTAAAAATAATGCTAAGGTAGAAAAATGTCCTCGTATGCAAAAATTGTCAAGAACGTTCATGTTTCTCTAGATAAAGAAATACTTTGAAGAAAATAACAGATCATTTCAAATGGTGACTTATCTTTGAAAAACATCGCACCTGTTCTAAGAATAATTTTTCAAAGTAAAAATATTAAACTTTTTTCTCAACAGAAATTGTCATTATCAAAAAGAGGGAGATTGTTAGATTCAAACAATTTCATAATATATATATATATATATATATATATATATATATATTATATAAATATGTTTTGATAAGTAACAATTTCACTCTAGGTTTAACATCATTGGATAAAGATGTTCTAATACTTTGAATACTTCATACTCAGGAACATCTATATACCTAAAGAACAACTGCATACATCCTTACAAGGCATTATCAAAATGCAGAAGTTCAAAGAAAAGCAAATAAGTGGAGAACGTTCGGCAACTTATTGAAAAACTAATTTTCCTGTTGTGACAGTCATCCAGTTAAAGACACTTGGCAAGCTAGTCAACACTGAAATACACATGACAAGTTGAGTTCGTATGGTGTTTGAATGCGCTTTGACAAAAAGAGTACACTTGCCAAAGTTGAGTAAGTCTGGTCACAAACCTGAAGAAGCACATCCTGCTGTGGAGTACGTTTGGCTACTCAAACAATGTGTTTTTTTGGAAACCCATCCAAAAGAGTATGTCCACCTAAGAAGTACGTCTGGAAACTCTGTTGAAGAGTTTGTTTGCCAAGTCATGTTGAAGAGTTCGTTCGACAAAGATTCGGAAGAGTTCGTTTGTCATAACTACTCTTAGCAATCAAAGCCATCTACCTCGTCAAAGCACTAATGACGCATTGTTGATCACAGAATGAAGAAAGGGACGTAATTAATACTTTATTCCTCGTTTCTGCAAACCCACTGCTGATTTTTCTGAACATAGTATCTCCTCAACGATCAAAATCAAATCTTCTGTTCAGAACATTAATTGCTCTCTTAGCTGGATTGCACGAGCATTTAATGCCGAAGTTAAAGCTCAAGGCTGAAAGCATTGAAGAACCAGACGATGTCAACTTACGCCATTAATGCTGCAATAAATGCATGACAGAATGCATTTAATGTTGTTACAGAGATGCAGAAGTATCAGTTACTCACAAGGAAGAGGAAATTCAAACGGAACTATTTTCAAATCTTCATCAAGCTCACATTGCTCATCCTACTGAAGATATAAATAGAGGACTTAGCATCCAGATTCAATTGGCGGCTTGAACACAAAATTATCTCATATTCTCTCTTAAGTTGCCCACAGTAACAAGCTCTAATTGCCATAACTCAAGCTCAAAACCATCCTAAATTGAGTTAAGTCGTCCGCCTGTGTTAAGATGTCATAGAGTGTTACTCTTATCCTATTCACATGCAAACCAAATAGAGAACCTAAATCTATATCCTCTCTATAAAATTTACTTCATCTTTCTACCCACTCTTTGCGAAGAGATCATTGTAGAACCCCAAAGCAACCTTGAAAAGGAACCAGGAGTAGTCCTGCAGAATACTAGTTAGGAGAAGTCCTAAAGAATACTTGTAAGGAGAAGTCCTCTGAATATTAGGAGAAGTCCTGTATAATACTTGCAAGGAGAAGTCTTTTGAATACTAGGAGATGTCCTGTAGAATACTTGTACTATATTGATCAAATAGTGAAAATCTTGGTGAAGCTAAGGACTAGACGTAGCCCTATCGATTAAGGGGGTGAACCAGGATAAATACTCTGCGTGCTTTACTTTTCAGTGTTAAACTAAATTCCGCTACATACACTCTTATTATTATTTGAATCCACTAAGTTGTTTATAACTGAAAAGAAGTTTAAAAATTACACACACAATTCAAACCCCCCCTTTCTTGTGTGTTTTATTACTATCAGAAGGACCCTTCAAAGTCATAAAATTATTTTCCGAGAACTCATATTCGATCCAAGAGGTTGATGCGGATCAACGGAAAATACTTAAAAGTGTATAAGCCAATATTGCACGAAAGTAAAATAAGTTAGTCGCCAGGGAACTTGGCGATGAAATAGTCGAATTGCAACATCAAGTCATGAAATATGGCTGAAACTTTAAAGTTAAAATTCAACTATAAAAAAGTTGACAAAACAATTTAATCCGATTGCCGTTTGCAGCCCCAAAGCCTTCAAATTATGGTGATTAATCCCTCTTCATTGAGGACGATGATTTTAAGTTCGTTCTTTGCTTGAATTTGGAGATAAATTCAACCTTAGAGATCATCACAAGCTTGGCAAGCTAACGCTCATGCGTTGGCTCTCTGACTTGTGCCCAGGAATTCATTTAATCCAACGCCCAAGCATTGGAGGGGCCAACGCTCATGCGTTGAGCCCCTGATTGCCTCGTGTAATTTCTTTTATCGTTGGAAGCCAACGCCTGAGCGTTGGGAGGCTATCAGGAATAATTATAAATAGCTGCTTCTCCTTTGTTTGTAAATATACCTATATACCTTGGATACTTAGACACCTTTTGATACTTGAACAAGTCTTTCTTCTAAGCTTTGCCTGAAGTCTGGGAAGCCATTTTGAGCTCTCAATTCAGGTTCTTTTCATTTATCATGTCTCACTTAGCCATGCTAGGCTAAGCTTTTTCTTGTATTTGGGTTGAAGTGAATCTTCACTAAACAATGCTCTAGGTCTTTATCTTTATATATGAATGAAGTTTCAGTTCTTAGTATCTTTTCCCTATTATAATTTGATTCTTGTTGTACACAAGTTTACCTTGCTCAATTCTTGCACAACGATAGTTGGTAGGATTTGAGGGAATTGGGAAATAGATTGAATGATTATCTGCTGCTTAGGTATAAGAGTAGAAATTGTTAGTGTTGGCATGACTTAGGATTTATCTTCAATTGAATTAAATGAATGCTAAGGTATTAGGTTTGGTAATTGAATTGGAAGTTCTATTTGATTAAGGTATTAACAAGTAGAAACCATAGGTTAGGGCACCTAAGAACTTGTTCTAATTTCATATATAGAATTGATTCTGAAGCTTAGTTGAGTGAAGTGAAACTCAGCCCAAGTACTTGTTTAATCAACATTTCAAACATATCTTGTTTTTCTTTTTGCTGTTCATTTGTTCAAATCAAAATTAATCATTTTATTTCAAACTCTAAACAATTGAATTGGGGTCCAAAATCGATACACTATCCTTGTGGGTTCGACAAACTTTTGTATTACTTCGATACAATCTGTGCACTTGCAGAATTGTTATTAGTCCCACTAGGCGTGCCAATTTATTGGTTCAAAATTAAATTTGGTCGATTAGGAAATTGATTCAGTCGATCAAAAAGTCGTGTGGTCGGTTAGAAAACCAACTATGAGTCCCAAACAAGCGATTGCTCGAGGAAGGGACTTTATTCCTCAATATGGATTCCTAAGATACTCCAAAAAGCTCTTAGTGCCTCGCTATTAAAGGATGCTGAAATAGGACTTTGGCTATGAACTAAGTTCTACTCCTAAGGGAAGTAAAGGGCTGAAAAGTGGTAAAGAAAATAAAAGCTGAAAACTGTAAATCGGCTAAAAGATAAATTGCAGAAAGCGATAAAGAATTTAAATGGCTGAAAAGTAAAGTGCTGAAAAGTAAAATAAAGATGACTATAAGTGTTTACAAAATCATGGGGTATTGTCGTTCCCTCTCTCCTAATTAGCCTAGAGGCTTTGTTTCAACCATTCCCCATTGCATCGGCTACCTTGCAACCACTTTTTCCTATTTTCGTGGGAGCAAGCCCACTAACTACTTTTGCACGTGATAAGCTTCTTGAAACCTGATGACAGGAAATAGGCACAACAAAAAAACCCAACAAAAGGCAAACCACCCATACAATAGAGAAGGTAAAATCCAAATAAAAATTATCAAACTAATGAGCTCGATGACAGGAAATACATAATGAAATTTCATCCAAAACAAAGTACAAGTGATGTACTTCCAAAATCTGTCAAAGAGCTCAGAAACTCTTCTCCTTACATGTTGGTGCAGCGCTGTGCTCTCAAATTGAAGCAAACCTTGTTGTTTGTCTTCAAAATAAGGGTTTATTCCCTTTTAAATCAAACCATGGGCCAAGCCCGTAAACAATATAACTCGTTTTTTTCTCTTTTCTTTTAAAATATGCGTGGTGTGGCTCACTTATAGGAGGGAACCACCCAACATCAGGTTCTAGAGCTGAGTAGTTACCGACAGTCAAAACTGCCAATAGTCTGAATTACTAACAGATAGAATTGTTGGTAAATTCAAATTATCAACAGTTTTGATCGTCAGTAACATGGTCACCTATTGAGGTTCTAGTCGTTTGATTATTGATGGCCAAAGCATTCAGTAATTTCAATTTACTTATGACTTATCTACGGTTCTAGTTGTCGATGATCAACTGTTAGAATAAGAAAAGATGATCGATTTATCGACAACATTAACCATCGGTAAATTCAAATTACCAACGGCTTCAATCATTGGTAATCTGATTTTGCTTTACCGACGGTCATTGTCGTTAGTAATTTAGAAACTTACCAAATCTTGGATATCGGTAATTAATTTTCTTCTTCTTTATAAACAAATTTTTTTATCTGAGATGACTAACGACTACTGACAACTAAGATGTTGGTAATCCTACAATTTTTCAATGGCACGTTGAGGGTGTCAGTGAAAACCATCAATAATTGTGAGAAGTCTTGTAATGAAAAGATTAGAGAATACTACGTCTTACATCAATGCGAGATGTGAGGGCTCGAACCAGCTACAAGCTATCAAATACAAGACCATGTCTTCTGCAGGCCAATCAATCCCTTGGGGTTTGATAAAAGAGAAATTTAATGTTAATTATTGCAAATTTATGTTGAATTTTGTATAATTCAAGGATTGATGCATATTTGTCATCTTTCTTTCATTTTCTTATTTTTGGTATTAGTTAAAAAAACTAACGATATTAATGTGATAAAATAGGCATTGGTCATATGAGAGCTAGTAAAGATCCCTTCAAATATCAGCTTTATATATATATATATACATATATATATATATATGGAAAAAAAAATTCCTTGATTTCACATGTTTTTCTAAACCCAAGTCGATGCATGGTCTTTGTCTTGAAATTCAGGGTGCAGAAAGGATTCCTATAAAATAAACAAACATAGATGTGAAGACCACCAACTCTACTACTATCTAACCTAAAAAATAAGTGCCTCTCTAAAACTCGGGGAGTTGAGCTAAGGTTGTATACTTTTATTTTCGGTGGTGGAGGAGTTGAAAAACACTTGAGCTTTAAGGTATTACTATAGCAGCCTCAGGACCACTCTAGTGAGTGATTAGTAACACATATACAACAACCTAGTTAAAGTCATTTTATAGAAAATAATAAGAATCCAAAGATTAGAGAGGTCAAATGGATATGGTTTGCTGCAAGCTTATTTTGGACATCTTAGATGTCTTGGAGTGAAACTGCCTTTGTTTCTAGCTGCTTCAATATTCACAAATGCCATTTACTTTATTTCCCGCAGCTTCTGTTCAACAACATTCCATTGCCAATCAAATACAGACCTAGCTGAACTTTCCAAGTTCTCTTTATATATGGAACTACTATAGTATATGGTGTAAATAAAACCATTCACGGGTCAAACCATATATGTCTAAATCCAACTAATCCCATCTTTTTTTCTAACTGAAACTTAGAGGAAACACAGTCATTTATTATTTTGAAATACAAGAGCAAAAAAACCTGATGATGTGACTTGCTTGATTAATTGCGTATGGAACAATGATTGTTGACTCCTATATCAATTTAAATTGTCATTTTTTAGAAAAAAATTCGAGTAGAGTTTTTTTATTATAGCAAAGAATTATAACGTCAACTGACATGTAACCTGCAAGATGATAGCTGGGACTGAGTTCCACAAAAATTCAGATTTTTTGTTTGGAAGACTCTTCATATTGCTCTTCCCGTAAATACAGTCAGATACCATTGTCATATGTCCCCTTCTCCTTCTTGTGCGAGATGTTCTTCCCCCAGGAAGATGGTCTTCACTGTTTGAGAGCTTACCCAAACTCTATGGAGATGTGGACTAGGATGGATGCTTTGGCTTGGCCTAATTTCTATCATCTGGACTTGGCTTCTGGGATTCGCAGGTTAGCTCGCAGTCAACACAAAGTTAAGTTTGTTTCTTATCTTTGGGGTGTTTGAAAGCGCGCAACAAAATGGTTTTGTTTGAGGCTCCTTGGACGGCATCAGAGGCTTATCGGAAAACTTGTCATGATCATGACATAGCCATGGTTATTTTGGACCCGCATGAGTTAGATGGGGACATAATGAGCCAAGTTTGGCAACGACCTCCAGCGGGGTTTGTAAAACTAAATGTGGATGGTAGTTTTCATGAGGATGAGAACCGCATGGGAGGTGGTGGACATGTGTGTGATGCTGTGAGAAATTGGATCGTTTTATTTGCATTGGGGAAGATGGGGTGATGCTCTTGGTTCAAAGGCGTTTGTGATGAAACATGGGCTAGCCTTGGCGTGGAGTAGAGGTTATAGAAGGGTTGTGTGCGAGTCTGATTGGGCCGATCTATTGTAATAGAGAATAGACATTTAGGAAGAAATAATTAGAGAATTGTAATTCTATTGCTTGATTTCATTGCTTACAGGTAGGGACTTACTTATAGAACGATTCAGTCCTCTAAATAAGGAAATACAATAATGACAATAATATTCATTCCCTAATTAGAGTTGATCTCTTCCCTAATTACATATTTGACCAAATCTAGATTGATTTGATTTGATTGATTTGATTCAATATTCTGACACTCCCCCTCAAGTTGAACAGTGGGATCTCCGATGCTCAACTTGTGCAAGACTGTCTCCAGAGATCTTCCTGATACAGCTTTTGTGAGGATATCGGCCAACTGATCTGTGGATCTCACAAAAGGAAGCTTGACAATGCCCTCTTCAATTTTCTCCTTTATGAAATGCATATCCACTTCAACATGCTTTGTTCTATCATGTTGAACAGGGTTCTCTGAGATGCTAATTGCTGCCATGTTGTCACACCTCAGTTCGATAGGGAGCTCCACTGGAAAACTAATTTCACATATCAGCTTCTTCAGCCAAAGAACTTCAGTTATCCCCTTTACAATACCTCTGAATTCTGCTTCTGCACTAGACAATGCAACTACCTTCTGTTTCTTGCTTCTCCAAGTAACAAGGTTCCCTCCCAATAGAGTGAAATACCCTGCTGTGGACCTTCTATCATTTGGATTCCCTGCCCAATCAGCATCAGTATATGCCTCAATATTCAGGTGCCCATTTCTTCTGAAGATGATACCCCTTCCTGGAGTACTTTTGAGGTATCTGACAATCCTCATTGCTGCTTCCATGTGTTCTACCTGTGGATGATGCATGAACTGACTCACTACCCCAACTGCATATGCAATGTCTGGTCTAGTGTGGGCTAGGTAGATTAGCTTCCCTACTAGTCTATGATACTTCTCTCGATCAGTTGGTTTAGATTCCTCAGTAATCTTGAGCTTGTGATTTACCACTATTGGTGAATCACTCGGTTTACAATCTACCATACCAGTCTCAGCTAATAGATCCAATATGTATTTCCGTTGAGAGATGTAAATCCCCTCTCTGGATCTGAGAACCTCAATACCCAAGAAGTATTTCAGCCCTCCTAGGTCTTTCATCTCAAACTCGGTGAAGAGATTCTTCCGGAGTTGGGAAATCTCTTCTTCATCACTACCTGTTATAATCATATCATCTACATAAATAATGAGACAGGTGACCAAATTACCTCTCTTCTTGAGGAAAAGTGTGTGATCAGCATTGCTCTGTTTGTATCCATACCGCTTCATAGCCATAGTGAACCTCCCAAACCATGCATGAGGAGATTGTTTAAGCCCATACAAAGCCTTTCTTAGCCTGCATACTTCATTTCCTTGGAAATCATCTGCAAACCCAGGTGGAGCCTCCATGTACACTTCTTCTTTCAGATCTCCATGTAAGAATGCATTCTTAACATCAAATTGGTGAAGAGGCCAATCTTCATTTGCCGCAATTGAGAATAGTACTCTGATGGTGTCAATTTTTGCAACTGGAGAGAAAGTTTCTACATAATCAATACCATAAGTTTGTGAATAGCCCTTGGCAACTAACCTTGCTTTGTACCGCTCGATGCTTCCATCGGCTTTATACTTGATGGTAAACACCCATTTGCAACCAACTGGCTTTTTCCCAACTGGTAATGCACACTTTTCCCATGTACCATTCTTCACAAGTGCTTCCATTTCGGCATTCATCGCCTCACGCCATTCTATTTTATTCATTGCCTGCTGAGCATTTCTTGGAATATCCTCTGAGAGAAGCTTAACTGAAAAAGCTTTTGCGGTATCAGCTACTCCCCTTCTGGCTCCATGTAACGGATACCTAGAGGATCGAGACACATGTTCAGGAGAGTATCTGTTGGGAGGCACACCTCGGTTTCTTCTCGGAGGTAGAATACATGTCTCTGGCTCTTCTGGTTCTGGGACTAAGCTGTCATCATGAGAGATGATGTTATCTAAATCAAGTGACAAGTCATTAGAGTGAGATTCACTTACCTCTTGTTGGACATTGTCCGAAGGCTGAGCATCGGACGTGTATACTGGTCTGTCGGTTCTGACTACTTCAACAGGGGCAGGTTCGGTGGCTCCATCTACCTGCTCTTTTTGAACAGTATCGGAACAACTTAGATTTGTTAGCCAACTTAGTGGATCACTGACAGTCTCCCCCTGACCACTTAGTTGGGAATAGAAGTATTCAGACTCTAAGAAATCGCAATCCATCGTGACGTGGATGCGACGAGTAATAGGATTATAACAACGATACCCCTTCTGATGCATAGCATAACCAACAAACACACACTTCTCAGCACATGGGTCAAGCTTGGTCCGATCATGTTTAGGGATATGAATAAACACCGAGCACCCAAAGACACGAGGGGGTAAGGTCAAAATGGATGGAACTTTGAGATGGGTGGCTAGAGTCTGCAAGGGGGTTTTATGGTTGAGAATTTTTGTTGGGAGTCGGTTAACCAAGTATGCGGAAGTGGCAAGAGCCTCAGGCCAAAAAGAGGTGGGAACGTGAGAATCAAGGAGTAAGGCCCCAGTCATTTCAAGAAGAATCTGATTTTTCCGTTCAGCAACCCCATTTTGTTGTGGGGTGTGGGGACATGAGGTTTGATGGATAAGGCCATGTTCCTGGAAAAAAACTTGCATGGATTGATTTACAAATTCACCACCATTATCTGAACGAAGAATTTTGATTTGGGTCTGAAATTGAGTTTGAATCATTTTGTAAAAGGCAATGAATTTTTCCGGAACTTCAGATTTATGTTTCATAAAATATAGCCAAGTCATTCGAGAAAAATCATCAACAAAGATAACAAAGTACTGAAAACGATTGTTATTAGAATACGGAGCTGGGCCCCAGACATCAGAATGAATAAGGGAAAAAACAGAGTCCACTCTAGTATTATTTGGGGAAAAAGAAACCCTGTGGTTCTTAGCACAAATACAGGTCTCACACTTCAGATCAGTGGAGTTATTTGGAAAAAGACGTGGAAACAAAACCTTAAGATACCCAAACGAAGGATGACCAAGGCGGCGGTGCCACAACCAAAGTTGTCTGTCAACTGTTCCATGAGCAAGCATGGCATGTCCCGAGTGAACCACCTCGTCGACGTAGTAGAGACCTCCTCGCTCAGTACCACGCCCAATGATCTCCTTCGAAAGAATGTCCTGTAAAAGGAAAAAATTTGGATACATCAGAACCACACAATGAAGTTCTTTTGTCACTTGACTGATAGATAACAATTTTGAAGATAAAGAGGGAACATAGAGGCAGTTGTGTAGCTTCATCTTATCAGAAATAGCAATAGAGCCCCCCCCCCCCCCTTTACATGAATAAGTTCCCCACTAGCTGTCTCAATGTGGGCTTTAGGTGGTGGGGATAAATTTAGAAAATCATTATGATCATATGTCATAGTATCTGTAGCTCCACAGTCAAAAATCCAGGCTGTTGATTTTCCAGAATTGCCCTTGACATCAGACTGGGTTATATATGCTTTGGGTTCCAAATATATATTATTTAAAAATTCAGGAGGCAGCCCATTTTTTTCTGGTTCAACAAAACAGAAATTAGAGTGACAAAAAATTGGGTTAGGGGATATTGGGCTTGGGTCATGACCCCAAACCCATTACCTTGGAACCCTAGGTCATCATGGTCCCCTTCATTCACAGCGCCGTGGCTGCGTCTTCCCCCTTCATCTCTCTCGTTCGCGTTCCTGACGTGGCCAGTGTTTTAACATAATTTTTCATTTCTTTCCTGTTAAATTCCGGGTTCTAGAACCCGGAAAGTAAATAACATTTCGGGATTTAATTTCCCAGAAGTTATTTTATTTTGTATTTCGGGTTTTCAAAACCCGGAACATAAGGTTTGTTTTACATTCCGAATTTTAAAACCCAGTCTGTATAGACCATATCGAGTTTTCAATTCCCAGAAAAATATCAATATTGATTCAATAACATTCTAGAAATTAGAACCCAGTACGAAGAAATTTGGAACGTGTTCCGAGATATAAAACCCAGTATGAACATCAATTTTGGTTTCGGGATTTAAAAACCCGGAACTGAAGCAAAAATATAGGTAATTATGACTTTTACTGCAATAAAGTAGGGTTTTAAATTGGGTGGTGGGGGTGCCAAATCTAACACCTAACATTATATACTAATAATTATGTTAGGGTTAAATACGTTTTTGGTCCCTGAACTATGAGCGGGATTTGGTTTTCGTCCCTCGTCGGCATAAAGGTAGACTTTAGTCCCCAGGCTATGAGAAATTGTTGGTTTTAGTCTCTACCGCCGGCGTGGTCAATGTTGGAGCTCTGTTTTTCCCCTGTGGCACTGCCACGTCAATTAATGAAACACACGTGGAATTTCTTTTTATTTTTCATTTATTTTATTTCAATTCCAAATTAAATTATTAATTATTAAATCTAAAGAATATTAATTTTTTTTCTTTTTCCTTGGCACTGCTACATTCAAGTCCCTCACATCTCTCTCTCTCTTCCTCTTCTCTCTTGCCGCTCTCTTCATTTCTTCTCTTCGTCTTTTCTGCTTCTTCTTCTTCTGAAAACAACACCACCACCATGAACCACAACTATGAGAACTCCAAGAGAAGAACATGGAGGCCACTAACCCTTCGATCTTCACCACCACCTCTGATTGAGACTTCCACCATCATCCACTTCTCTGTTTCTCCACAAACAACCACCGCCGCCACCTTCTCTCTCGTTTTCCGGTGAGACCACGAACTCTATGGAGAAACCACCACCACCATGGTTATCCTCATCATGTCCGCAACAAAATCCTATGTCTCGTTGCCACCCCGCCGCTTTTGCTGCTGTGCACCGCCGTGGTCTGCCGCCGGAGGCGATTTCCGGCGCCAACCTCGGCAAGCTCCGATAAGAAAAAGGATTATCCTTTCTTGAAGATCTTCACACCCTTTCTCCAAATCCGTGATCAGATCACTGAAAGGAGAAGCCTTTCTCCCTTTGCATGTCGATTTTAGGTGGTTTGTTCCCAAACCCCAGCTCTTTCTCCTTCATTCTCGGGGGTTGTTTCTATGTTAGAGGTTCGAGATTTGGGTCCCTTTCCTTCTTCCCTTTTCTGGTTGTGACTGTGAAATAAATTGTGCTTGGTTACCAATGGATAAATGATTTTGGTTAATGGCTATGGTGCTTTTTTTTTCAGGCGAACGTGGAAAGGGAAGTAGCTTGATGTTGGTGGGTGAATGAAGATTTTGGTCCCTGTTGAGTTGCTCTGTTTTTGTTTATGAGGTGGAAGGGAAAATTAGAGGAGGAGATGGAGGATTGATGGGGGTGAAGATTGCAGAGATACCGGAAGATTTTGAGGATAGATGAGGGTGAAGATGAATATAATGATTTGGGGTTTTTAAGATGAAGATGAAGATAATGATGAAGAAGAAGATTTGGGTTTTTGTTGAAAATTTAATAGTTAGGTTAGTGTTAAGTTAGATTAATTTGGAGCTAAATTATTATTGGTGAATAATAATTACGATTTGGATTTATTTTAATCTAAATGAAAAATGAATTTTTTTTAACTAGGTTTCATAAATTGACGTGGTAGTGCCACATAAGCAAATCGGCACACATAAGCACTCCGGTGTTGACCACGCCGGCGACAGGGACTAAAACTAATTATTTTTCATAGTCTGAGACTAAAGTTCACATTTACGCCGGCGATGGACAAAAACCAAATATCGCTTATACCAGACAAAAACTTATTTAACCCTTTATTTTATTTTATTTAGATATTTGACGGAGGTGGCTTCTCATGCACGCTTGCTAGGTTATATTAACATTTCAAATTCCAAACATCCCTCCCCATTCCATTTCGACGCGACGTAACTACTCTGCTCTACTTCGCTCGAGTCTCATCAACGATTCTTTTCGCGTCTGGTACACTCTTCCTTCCTTGCTTCGTAGATTGTGTCGGGTATTAGGGTTTTTTTAGCACATCTTCAGTATTAGCCAGTGTAAATGCTCACACCATTTTCTTTCTTTTTGCTTTCTACTTTCTTTTCTTTTTCATCGATGTGGCCAATGTCTTGAGAACTTGTAAAGGTTGCATCTTGATGCTAGTTTTTGGGTTATTTCTTTGATTCAATGTTTTCTGTTAGTCTAATTTGGCATTTTCTGTTTCTTTATTCCAATAATTTCATAGATAAACAATTTCTTGTTAGCAGGACGAGTAAATGAAGTTTCTATAGTAACAGTTTTGTTCTATCTGAGAGTGAACATATATTTAAAATAGGTATTTTATTGACTATATTTTTACCTATTAATTAATTAGCCAGTGTAAATGCTCACACCATTTTCTTTCTTTTTGCTTTCTACTTTCTTTTCTTTTTCATCGATGTGGCCAATGTCTTGAGAACTTGTAAAGGTTGCATCTTGATGCTAGTTTTTGGGTTATTTCTTTGATTCAATGTTTTCTGTTAGTCTAATTTGGCATTTTCTGTTTCTTTATTCCAATAATTTCATAGATAAACAATTTCTTGTTAGCAGGACGAGTAAATGAAGTTTCTATAGTAACAGTTTTGTTCTATCTGAGAGTGAACATATATTTAAAATAGGTATTTTATTGACTATATTTTTACCTATTAATTAATTAGCCAGTGTAAATGCTCACACCATTTTCTTTCTTTTTGCTTTCTACTTTCTTTTCTTTTTCATCGATGTGGCCAATGTCTTGAGAACTTGTAAAGGTTGCATCTTGATGCTAGTTTTTGGGTTATTTCTTTGATTCAATGTTTTCTGTTAGTCTAATTTGGCATTTTCTGTTTCTTTATTCCAATAATTTCATAGATAAACAATTTCTTGTTAGCAGGACGAGTAAATGAAGTTTCTATAGTAACAGTTTTGTTCTATCTGAGAGTGAACATATATTTAAAATAGGTATTTTATTGACTATATTTTTACCTATTAATTAATTAGCCAGTGTAAATGCTCACACCATTTTCTTTCTTTTTGCTTTCTACTTTCTTTTCTTTTTCATCGATGTGGCCAATGTCTTGAGAACTTGTAAAGGTTGCATCTTGATGCTAGTTTTTGGGTTATTTCTTTGATTCAATGTTTTCTGTTAGTCTAATTTGGCATTTTCTGTTTCTTTATTCCAATAATTTCATAGATAAACAATTTCTTGTTAGCAGGACGAGTAAATGAAGTTTCTATAGTAACAGTTTTGTTCTATCTGAGAGTGAACATATATTTAAAATAGGTATTTTATTGACTATATTTTTACCTATTAATTAATTAGCCAGTGTAAATGCTCACACCATTTTCTTTCTTTTTGCTTTCTACTTTCTTTTCTTTTTCATCGATGTGGCCAATGTCTTGAGAACTTGTAAAGGTTGCATCTTGATGCTAGTTTTTGGGTTATTTCTTTGATTCAATGTTTTCTGTTAGTCTAATTTGGCATTTTCTGTTTCTTTATTCCAATAATTTCATAGATAAACAATTTCTTGTTAGCAGGACGAGTAAATGAAGTTTCTATAGTAACAGTTTTGTTCTATCTGAGAGTGAACATATATTTAAAATAGGTATTTTATTGACTATATTTTTACCTATTAATTAATTAGCCAGTGTAAATGCTCACACCATTTTCTTTCTTTTTGCTTTCTACTTTCTTTTCTTTTTCATCGATGTGGCCAATGTCTTGAGAACTTGTAAAGGTTGCATCTTGATGCTAGTTTTTGGGTTATTTCTTTGATTCAATGTTTTCTGTTAGTCTAATTTGGCATTTTCTGTTTCTTTATTCCAATAATTTCATAGATAAACAATTTCTTGTTAGCAGGACGAGTAAATGAAGTTTCTATAGTAACAGTTTTGTTCTATCTGAGAGTGAACATATATTTAAAATAGGTATTTTATTGACTATATTTTTACCTATTAATTAATTAGCCAGTGTAAATGCTCACACCATTTTCTTTCTTTTTGCTTTCTACTTTCTTTTCTTTTTCATCGATGTGGCCAATGTCTTGAGAACTTGTAAAGGTTGCATCTTGATGCTAGTTTTTGGGTTATTTCTTTGATTCAATGTTTTCTGTTAGTCTAATTTGGCATTTTCTGTTTCTTTATTCCAATAATTTCATAGATAAACAATTTCTTGTTAGCAGGACGAGTAAATGAAGTTTCTATAGTAACAGTTTTGTTCTATCTGAGAGTGAACATATATTTAAAATAGGTATTTTATTGACTATATTTTTACCTATTAATTAATTAGCCAGTGTAAATGCTCACACCATTTTCTTTCTTTTTGCTTTCTACTTTCTTTTCTTTTTCATCGATGTGGCCAATGTCTTGAGAACTTGTAAAGGTTGCATCTTGATGCTAGTTTTTGGGTTATTTCTTTGATTCAATGTTTTCTGTTAGTCTAATTTGGCATTTTCTGTTTCTTTATTCCAATAATTTCATAGATAAACAATTTCTTGTTAGCAGGACGAGTAAATGAAGTTTCTATAGTAACAGTTTTGTTCTATCTGAGAGTGAACATATATTTAAAATAGGTATTTTATTGACTATATTTTTACCTATTAATTAATTAGCCAGTGTAAATGCTCACACCATTTTCTTTCTTTTTGCTTTCTACTTTCTTTTCTTTTTCATCGATGTGGCCAATGTCTTGAGAACTTGTAAAGGTTGCATCTTGATGCTAGTTTTTGGGTTATTTCTTTGATTCAATGTTTTCTGTTAGTCTAATTTGGCATTTTCTGTTTCTTTATTCCAATAATTTCATAGATAAACAATTTCTTGTTAGCAGGACGAGTAAATGAAGTTTCTATAGTAACAGTTTTGTTCTATCTGAGAGTGAACATATATTTAAAATAGGTATTTTATTGACTATATTTTTACCTATTAATTAATTAGCCAGTGTAAATGCTCACACCATTTTCTTTCTTTTTGCTTTCTACTTTCTTTTCTTTTTCATCGATGTGGCCAATGTCTTGAGAACTTGTAAAGGTTGCATCTTGATGCTAGTTTTTGGGTTATTTCTTTGATTCAATGTTTTCTGTTAGTCTAATTTGGCATTTTCTGTTTCTTTATTCCAATAATTTCATAGATAAACAATTTCTTGTTAGCAGGACGAGTAAATGAAGTTTCTATAGTAACAGTTTTGTTCTATCTGAGAGTGAACATATATTTAAAATAGGTATTTTATTGACTATATTTTTACCTATTAATTAATTAGCCAGTGTAAATGCTCACACCATTTTCTTTCTTTTTGCTTTCTACTTTCTTTTCTTTTTCATCGATGTGGCCAATGTCTTGAGAACTTGTAAAGGTTGCATCTTGATGCTAGTTTTTGGGTTATTTCTTTGATTCAATGTTTTCTGTTAGTCTAATTTGGCATTTTCTGTTTCTTTATTCCAATAATTTCATAGATAAACAATTTCTTGTTAGCAGGACGAGTAAATGAAGTTTCTATAGTAACAGTTTTGTTCTATCTGAGAGTGAACATATATTTAAAATAGGTATTTTATTGACTATATTTTTACCTATTAATTAACTAGGACGATTTACCGGATTTATTCTACTGATTAAGGTTAGGAGTCAGGGTCTCTGGCTCTATTTCTGATGTTTCAAGGACATGTCACATGGGGTCTCTTGTCTTCATTAAGAATTTTTCTGCATAATTTGCTACATTTGTAATAGTTACTGTCGCTACTGGAGATTTGAACTTTATAGCCCTGATTTGTTTATCCTAATGATGGAGCGTTTCGAAGTCTCGATATGTGAAATTATAGTAACAGCTATGTGTTATATTTGTTGCTTCTACTTTTTATGGTCTGATTTCCGGTGTCTTTATTTATAAATTTCATATGGATGGGTCGGCTGGCATAATTGTGGCTGTGTGGGTATGTTTGTGGGGCTTATTTCATGGTTAGTATAATGAGGCTTATCCTTGGTCAGGTTTTCAATCTATATTTGTGGTTTTTGGGTTGGCTTTCAAACAAATGGTTGCCAAATTGGGCTAGCCAGCCCCATGTTTCATTACCCAATTTGTTATGTTTGAGGAGTTGTGGTTTTCAATATAAACTTTGCATATGCCTAGTTGTTTATTTCTTTCATGATCGACTTTTTATTTCCATTGCTATATGGCATTTACAATGGAGGAGTGCTTTTAATAATAGTCTTTTTCTTATTGGCATTTGAATCACTTATGCCCTTGTCTCCTGTTGCATCCTCCCATCTTGGTGTCTTTTGTTCTCAGAGGGTGAGTTTAGTTTGGATTTTGCTCACCATTTTTTTTGGTTCCAACATTAATTCTAGTATGAAACTGCAAAGTATATATAGCTTTTGTGCATGATTGTATTGGCTTTTATGCCTACCACTCAACAAAATACACACTGACATAAGCTGCACGCCTATAATTAGAAGTTTCATAACATTAGAAATAGTAGTTTCTGTGGGTAGGACTTTTTACAAGTGGGGTTAGTATTTTTGAGTTTGTGCAAAACTCCTTATTCCATTGAAGATGCATCTTTGAAATATATGAGTAGTTTGAAGATTAGGATGTAAGGACAAGGGGGTTAGGGACATCTAGGAAAATGAAGTTTTGGCATGGTTTTGCTTCATGTAAGGTATGTGCACCATAATGAGTTCAAACTTAAAAAAATGTAAATTGAAATTACTAGTAGAAGCTCTACTCATAATTGGGTTTAGAAAAGTGGAAAAAGGATTTTGCAACTAGAAGTATACGGTCGCACTACCCTTGGATTGGGTGGGAGGGACACAATGGGTTATGTGTATTCATAATAATAATTAAAAAAAAAATTGTGTTGTAAAAGTTCCATCCAATCCTTCATGTACTCAGGGTTTTCTAAGTGGATCCCTTAAAATAATTTCTACCACATTAGATATTGTATATGTGCACTGACATTTCTTATCCTTAATTTCTATGTAATTTTATTTCAAATATTGGATGATAGTATTTCCTATTCATTCATGGTTCTAAGTGCCACTCACTCATTGCTGTCCTTTGCATTATTATTGCAGATAAACTCAGTCAAAATCCTTGAAACAATGGCATGCCCATGGTGGGATAAGGATAAGCGTGGGTTAGGGTCGAGCCAGCAGGAGCAGAAGGTTAAGATCCATGTGGAGCTGGAGAGTAAGAGCCATGTCGAGTACAAGGGAGCGCCCAAGACAGGGAACTATAATGCGACCAAGAAGGAACAGAAACAGCCAGCAAAGGCAGGGAACTATAATGCTGTGAAGAAGGAACAGAAACAGCCAGCCAAAAAACATGTTGAGCCCAAAGGAACTGGCAAGGCGGAACTATAATGCTTTGAAGAAGGACCAGAAACAACCAGCGAAAAGCTATAAACGTGGATATGAAAAGGGATGTGAACGTGGATATGAAAAGGGATGTGAACGTGGATATGAAAATGGCTATGACCATGGTCTTGACTACAGTAGCAGTAAGAATGTGTATGGGGACTATTGCGATGACAGCCGCAGTAAAAAACCTAAGACCCTGTTTATGGGCACGGTGACTGCTATACCACATTGCAATCAGTATTGCAACAAAGATTATGGCTATGAGTATGATTTTGAAAGTGATCACGGTGGCCGGAACTACAACTAGCGCGAGTAAGATCTTCTATTTCTTTCGTGTTAAGGTGACGATTCCTTTCACCATAGTTAATTATATCAAGAGTTGTGTGATTACTGTTGTTATGTTGTTGTGACATTTGATTTGATCTTGCATCTGCTGTATTTCAAAGTAAGAGCTATGAATTGCTTAGTCTTTTATTTTGTTGGCACTTATTTCTTCTAAACTCTTGTTTGCAGGTGTGTGGTTGTGCTGTGGAACCTGAGGAGTATAGGCTTCTTTCTCTCCTTTATTAGTAATATGAGTTAGAGTGTGGTGTATAAAAGACCAGTATGCTTTGTTTGTAGCTTGCATGATATGTGATGCCCTATTGAGTTAGAGACCATTTTGAAAATGATGGAAAGAGAATAGAAGGTCCAAGTAGACATCGTTCGTTCGTTAATAGTGGTCGAAAAGGAGGAAGAGGAATCTGAGAGGAAGTGGAACAGGGAGGGAGAGATTCTTGGCTTGGAAAGCACTGAAGAAAAAGTAGGCAATTGCAGAAAGACAGGTTCCTGCTCAGGGCAGAGAAGAGAATAATAATAATAATAAGAAATGGTGAAGGTTTTTCGAAGTGGTAGTTCATTGTCCTAAACTAAAGTTTTAAATTCAAGCATTGTTGAGGAAAAACTCTGTTAGCTTTACCTGAATCATAATGAAGATGTTCACAGTATTTTTTTTCTTTTTTGCAACCGCTTAAAAGTGTAGGTATTGATACCAAAAATGTTTTATAAAACTCAAACTTATTAAAAATACAACTTCTAGTCCATAGACTTTCATGATTTTCAAAACAAGCTCTCAAACTTCTATAATTTCCAAAACCAGTCCTTAAACTTTTATGATTTTCAATAGAAGTCCTTATACTTTAATGAATTTTAAAACAAGTCCCTATACTTTCTTGAAATCTCATTTAGGTCCCCAATCTTTATGAAAACCTAAATTTAATCCTCAAACTAATATAAAATATAACTTCTAGTCCTTAAACTTTCAAGATTTTCAAAATAAGCCCTCAATCTTTCATGATTTCCAAAACAAGTCCCTACACTTTCATGATTTTCAAAACAAGTCCCTATACTTTCTTAGAATCTCATTTAGGTCCCCAATCTTTATGAAAAACTAACTTTAATCCTCAAACTTATATGAAATACAACTTCTAGTCCTTAAAATTTTATGATTTCCAAAACAAGTCCTTAAACTTTCATAATTTTCATAACAAGCTCTCAAACTTTCATGATTTTCAAAACAAGCCCTTAAACTTTCATGATTTTCAAAACAAGTCCCTATACTTTCTTAAAATCTCATTTAGGTCCCCAATCTTTATGAAAAACTAACTTTAATCCTCAAACTTATATAAAATACAACTTCTAGTCCTCAAACTTTCATGATTTCCAAAACAAGTCCTTATACTTTTATGATTTCCAAAACAAGTCCTTAAACTTTCAAGATTTTCAAAACAAGTACCTATACTTTCATGATTTCCAAAACAAGTCCCTATACTTTCTTGAAATCTCATTTAGGTCCCCAATCTTTATGAAAAACTAACTTTAGTCCTCAAACTTATATAAAATACTACTTCTAGTCCTCAAACTTTTATGATTTTCAAAACAAGTCCCTAAACTTTCATAATTTTCAAAACAAGTCCTTAAACTTTCATGATTTTCAAAACAAGCCCTTAAACTTTCATGATTTTCAAAACAAGTCCCTATACTTTCTTGAAATCTCATTTAGGTCCCCAATCTTTATGAAAAACTAACTTTAATCCTCAAACTTATATAAAATACTACTTCTAGTCCTCAAACTTTTATGATTTTCAAAACAAGTCCCTAAACTTTCATAATTTTCAAAACAAGTCCTTTAACTTTCATGATTTTCAAAACAAGTCCTTAAACTTTCATGATTTTCAAAACAAGTCCCTATACTTTCTTGAAATCTCATTTAGGTCCCCAATCTTTATGAAAACTAACTTTAGTCCTCAAACTTATATAAAATACTACTTCTAGTCCTCGAACTTTTATGATTTTCAAAACAAGTCCCTAAACTTTCATGATTTTCAAAACAAGTCCTTAAACTTTCATAATTTTCAAAACAAGCCCTCAAACTTTCATGATTTTCAAAACAAGTCCCTTTACTTTCTAGAAATCTAATTTAGGTCCCCAATCTTTATGAAAACCTAACTTTAATCCTCAAACTTATATAAAATACAACTTCTAGTCCTTAAACTTTCATGATTTTCAAACCAAGTCCTTAAACTTTCATGATTTTCAAAACAAGTCCTTAAACTTTCATTATTTTCAAAACAAGTCCCTATACTTTCAACATTTTCAAAACAAGTCCCTTTACTTTCTAGAAATCTAATTTAGGTCCCCAATCTTTATGAAAACCTAACTTTAATCCTCAAACTTATATAAAATACAACTTCTAGTCCTTAAACTTTCATGATTTTCAAACCAAGTCCTTAAACTTTCATGATTTTCAAAACAAGTCCTTAAACTTTCATTATTTTCAAAACAAGTCCCTATACTTTCAACATTTTCAAAACAAGTCCCTTTACTTTCTAGAAATCTAATTTAGGTCCCCAATCTTTATGAAAACCTAACTTTAATCCTCAAACTTATATAAAATACAACTTCTAGTCCTTAAACTTTCATGATTTTCAAACCAAGTCCTTAAACTTTCATGATTTTCAAAACAAGTCCTTAAACTTTCATTATTTTCAAAACAAGTCCCTATACTTTCAACATTTTCAAAACAAGTCCCTTTACTTTCTAGAAATCTAATTTAGGTCCCCAATCTTTATGAAAACCTAACTTTAATCCTCAAACTTATATAAAATACAACTTCTAGTCCTTAAAATTTTATGATTTCCAAAAGAAGTCCTTAAACTTTCATACTTTTCAAAACAAGCCCTCAAACTTTCATGATTTTCAAAACAAGCCCTTAAACTTTCATGATTTTCAAAACAACTCCCTATACTTTCTTGAAATCTCATTTAGGTCCCCAATCTTTATGAAAAACTAACTTTAACCCTCAAACTTATATAAAATACTACTTCTAGTCCTCAAACTTTTAAGATTTTCAAAACAAGTCCCTAAACTTTCATAATTTTCAAAACAAGTCCTTTAACTTTCATGATTTTCAAAACAAGTCCTTAAACTTTAATGATTTTCAAAACAAGTCCCTATACTTTCTTGAAATCTCATATAGGTCCCCAATCTTTATGACAAACTAACTTTGGTCCTCAAACTTATATAAAATACTACTTCTAGTCCTCGAACTTTTATGATTTTCAAAACAAGTCCCTAAACTTTCATAATTATCAAAACAAGTCCTTAAACTTTCATAATTTTCAAAACAAGCTCTCAAACTTTCATGATTTTCAAAACAAGCCCTTAATCTTTCATGATTTTCAAAACATGTCCCTATACTTTCTTGAAATCTCAATTAGGTCCCCAATCTTTATGAAAACCTAACTTTAATCCTCAAACTTATATAAAATACAACTTCTAGTCCTTAAACTTTCATAATATCCAAAACAAATCCTATAACTATTATGATTTCCAAAACAAGTCCTTAAACTTTCAAGATTTCCAAAAAAAAGTCCTCAAACTTTCATTATTTCCAAAACAAGTCCTTAAACTTCCATCATTCTCAAAACAAGGCCCTATACTTTCAATATTCTCAAAACAAGTCCCTATACTTTCATAATTTTCAAAACAAGTCCCCAATCTTTATGAAAAACAAACTTTAATCCTCAAACTTATATAATTCTGCCCATGCATTTCCCAAAGAGGGTTGGATTTGTCGTTTTAAAAAAGAATTGGGGTGCAAGTCGGGTATTCATTTTATTTTTTAATCGCGCATAAAAAAAAATGCTACACGTCAAGCCATGAATAAAAGATACATGAAAATAAAAGTCCTTTAATTGATACATTAATCCAGCATAATCAAATAAAATCATGATAAAAGGATCCTCGTCAACGCAATGTCTGCAAAAACATACTTCTAACTTCTATTATAACAAAGGTGGCATCTTTCATCAAATAAATCAAGCTCACATTTTTATCAACAAATTCGTGCTTCTTTGCCACACAGAAAATTCCAAATCAATTCTTGATACCAACTTACAAGTTTGGCCTCAATATAAATTAAGCAAAAGCCTCAAACAAACAATTTCAGTATAATAAACCGTAGGAACAATTATTCAATGAAATATAACAGCATCTTTATCACCACCGAAATTAATTAAAGCAAGAAACTTTAGCAATCTAGATCAAGAAGCATTGAGCTGACTAAACTGGTAAGCTAGGAACTTGAAAATCACCATAAAAAAAAACTTTAACAAAACTTGAAGTTCTGACCAAGTTAAATTTAGCAAGAAAGAAAGTTTACAGAATTGATTAAACGAAAGGAAGCTTCAAAAATTCAGAAAAAAAACAGCTTCAAGAACACAGAACCAGCAAACATTCAGAACCAACCAACATTCAGAACCAGAACCAGATTTAACATAGTTTATGCCATATATTCATCATTCACCGTCCTTCGTCATTCATCATGTTCATCATTTTCAACACATACAACAAACTTTCATGATTCTCAAAACAAGTCCCTATACATTCATGATTCTCAAAACAAGTCCCTATACTTTCATGATTTTCAAAACAAGTCCCCAATCTTCATGAAAAACAAACTTTAATCCTCAAACTTATATAATTCTGCCCATGCATTTCCGCATTTACCAAAGAGGGTTCGATTTGTCGTTTTAAAAAAGAATTGGGGTGCAAGTCGGATATTCATTTTATTTTTTAATCGCGCAGAATCCTAAAAAAAAATGCTACAAGTCAAGCCATGAATAAAAGATACATGAAAATAAAAGTCCTTTAATTGATACATTAATCCAGCATAATCAAATAAAATCAAGATAAAAGGATCCTCATCAACGCAATGTCTGCAAAAACATACTTCTAACTTCTATTATAACAAAGGTGGCATCTCTCATCAAATAGATCAAGCTCACATTTTTATCAACAAATTCGTGCTTCTTTGCCACACAGAAAATTCCAAATCAATTCTTGATACCAACTTACAAGTTTAGCCTCAATATAAATTAAGCAAAAGCCTCAAACAAACAATTTCAGTATAATAAACCGTAGGAACAATTATTCAATTAAATATAACAGCATCTTTATCACCACCGAAATTAATAAAAGCAAGAAACTTTAGCAATCTAGATCAAGAAGCATTGAGCATCACTAAACTGGTAAGCTAGGAACTTGAACATCACCATAAAAAAAAAACTTTAACAAAACTTGAAGTTCTGACCCAGTTAAATTTAGCAAGAAAGAAAGTTTACAGAATTGATTAAACAAAAGGAAGCTTCAAAAATTCAGAAAAAAAAACAGCTTCAAGAACACAGAACCAGCAAACATTCAGAACCAACCAACATTCAGAACCAGAACCAGATTTAACATAGTTTATGCCATATATTCATCATTCACCGTCCTTCGTCATTCATCATGTTCATCATTTTCAACACATACAACAAACTTTCATGATTCTCAAAACAAGTCCCTATACATTCATGATTCTCAAAACAAGTCCCTATACTTTCATGATTTTCAAAACAAGTCCCCAATCTTTATGAAAAACAAACTTTAATCCTCATACTTATATAATTCTGCCCATGCATTTCCCCACTAACCAAAGAGGGTTGGATTTGTCGTTTTAAAAAAGAATTGGGGTGCAAGTAGGATATTCATTTTATTTTTTAATCGCGCAGAATCCTAAAAAAAAATGCTACAAGTCGAGCCATGAATAAAAGATATAATCAAATAAAATCATGATAAAAGGATCCTCGTCAACGCAATGTCTTGTGACTCCTTCATACCAAAGGTCCAAGCTTTGCTCAAGTTGGCTCAGGGACAAATTCAACAAACCAATGAGTCACAAATAAATGAGACAACAGGCAAAAACATACTTCTAACTTCTATTATAACAAAGGTGGCATCTTTCATCAAATAAAAGCTCACATTTTTATCAACAAATTCGTGCTTCTTTGCCACACAGAAAATTCCAAATCAATTCTTGATACCAACTTACAAGTTTAGCCTCAATATAAATTAAGCAAAAGCCTCAAACAAACAATTTCAGTATAATAAACCGTAGGAACAATTATTCAATGAAATATAACAGCATCTTTATCACCACCGAAATTAATAAAAGCAAGAAACTTTAGCAATCTAGATCAAGAAGCATTGAGCATCACTAAACTGGTAAGCTAGGAACTTGAAAATCACCATAAAAAAAAACTTTAACAAAACTTGAAGTTCTGACCCAGTTAAATTTAGCAAGAAAGAAAGTTTACAGAATTGATTAAACGAAAGGAAGCTTCAAAAATTCAGAAAAAAAACAGCTTCAAGAACACAGAACCAGCAAACATTCAGAACCAACCAACATTCAGAACCAGAACCAGATTTAACATAGTTTATGCCATATATTCATCATTCACCGTCCTTCGTCATTCATCATGTTCATCATTTTCAACACATACAACAGATCGAGCTCAACAACAAAGAAAATGAATAAAAGGAAGAACCTTTAACATCATCAGGCCAGAAAAAGCAGAAACTTTGACATCACCAAATTAAAGAAAGAGAGCACTTTAAC
Organism: Acmispon strigosus; assembly: GCA_030819835.1. NCBI lineage: Eukaryota > Viridiplantae > Streptophyta > Magnoliopsida > Fabales > Fabaceae > Acmispon > Acmispon strigosus. The sequence continues at coordinate 38,466,037 of JAUAMA010000007.1, forward strand.
ATGATATTGTTACAGCAGCCACAACTCAAACATATCAAAACAAGAAAAACCTTCAAACCCAGTTTCTGGATACAACAGGGAAAATCATCAGAAGATTAAGAAGAAAATGTTTCAGAGGATTGCAACCAGAACAGAGACTAAGAGTTTCTAAAAAAAATATGGGGAAGAAATAATGAACCAACCGAAGGGGAAGAGGGGTGGAGCCGCGAATTCTTGAGGTGTTTGGCGGAGCTTCAAGCGGTTCTGGGGCGGCGGGGCCGGTGGTGGTACGGCGGTAGATGTTGTGACGGGGGTTCTGGAGCGGTGGTTCAATGTCGACGCCGGAATCTGGTACGGAGGGACCAGTGGTGGCGGCGCCCTAAACGGTGGTAAGGAGAAGCAGAAACGCGGCGGCCGAGTGGTGGAAAGGAGATGGCTGGTGGCTGGTGAGTCTCGAAGAGAAGGGTTTCGTGGCCGGATGTTGGTTTGAAGTGAGATTGAGGAACAGCGGTGGTGGTGGTGTCTGGGTGAGGGACGAAGAGGAGGTGGCGAGGTTAAGGGAGGAAAAGGTGGCGGTGGGTTGAGAGGAGGAAGGAGGGGTCGAATCGGTGGTTGCTGCAGGTGTTTGAGGGGAGAGGAACGAAGAGGGGGTGGAAGAAGAAGGGCGGCGGCGGCTAGGGGCTGAGAGAAAGGTGAGGATTTAGGGTTTCTTTTGGATTGTAGGAGTGTTAGAGAGAGTCTGCTAGGGTTTTGAGTGGGGGCTGCCGAGTGAATAGTAATCTTCTCCTCGGAACCCGAGGTAGTAGTGTTTAAATAGAGCTAGGGTTCCACGAATTTTCACTTAAGTCCCTGAAGTTTTCTTCTTTTTACACGTTAACCCTCGGTCCAACTAGGGTTTCAGGAGCTGAATCCCACTGCCTCTCCTCTCTTCGTTGGGCCGACCGGTCAATTTCCTCTCTCTTTTTTTTTTTTTCTTTTTCTGCTGGGCCCTGGCTCAGTTTCTTTTTTCTTTTTTTTAAAAGCTAATTCTTTAAACATTTTGGGCTCTTTACTTTTATTTTTGTCTCCCTTCAAAATAAACTAACACAAAAAATTAAAATTAAACTAAAATCTAAACTCATTGGATTAAGCCTTTTTATATTTTGTATTTTTTGGTATTTTTCTAGATTTTTACCATTTTTAGGGATTGTCACAATTTTTATTCTTTTTTCATTATTTTTACTTTTTGGATTTTTATCTAAAAAAAACTACTAAATTAACATAAACCAGGGCAAAATTGGGGTGTTTACATAGTAATGTTAGTGCAATTTTATTGTAAATGGAGGAACATGTTTTAACGTGAAAGAATTTTATTTTAGTTTACGTTCCAATTCTAATACAAACAAACATTTTAGTGAATGTTCTTTAACTCCAATTTATAGTAGTGTTTGATTCTCTTTTTGTCTTAACATACATGCTGATATTTATTTGCAGCGATTTCAAAAGAGATTTAAACATGTTTAAATCATTATTTTAATTTAGGGCAAAATACAAAAATTGATAGTCCCAAATTCCCAAGGGATTCATTGAGTGGAGCAAATTAGGTCTCGCATATAAATTGCAGGACATAGCATGAGTGTAAGTAGTTACTAGTTACATTCAATGAAGCATATATTTACTCGGTCCCTCACTTTGCCTATCAAACAAAAACAGTTCTCACTTTCACTCATTCCCTCCCTCCCCCCACCCATCTCCTTCTTCCATTCCCATTCCCATCTCCTTCTCCCATTGTGCTAGGGTTTGCTCGCAAGAGAAGAGAAAACGTGGTGGTGCATTGTGCTCGCTAGGGATACCATTGTGCTTGCATCTCGTCGCGAAGAGAAGATAATGTAAGTGTCCTTTTCGTTTCTTGTTGTTTCATTTCAGGTTTACTAGTTGAATTGTCGGGTTTGATTGTTTTGGATTGATGTGGTCGATGCTTGGGTTTTTCGCAGGTGGGTTTGAGGGTTGTTACGGATCGGGTTCTTGGGTTAGCATTCTAGGTTTGTCTTGCATGGTGTTTTTGTGTTGGTAGGGGTCTAGTTTTGGGTTTGGTTTGGCTTTACATTGTTGTCTGAATGGAACTTTGTGTGATTGCAGAATGGTTTTTTCAATTGTCATACGTCATGGGGGTGCTTTCAACTCGCTCCATTCTGGCATTACTTTGGTGGGAGGAGGGAAGTTCTTCAAGGTTTAGATGAAGATAGATTGTCTTTCTTTGAGACTGTTGATGCTTTGAAAGACATTGGCTACACAGAAGCTGTGATTTGGTGGACAACACAAGAGGATGCTGCTGCTCACCATTTCAGGCAGTATGAATCAGATGATGATGCTCTTCTAATGGTTAGGCTTGCTGCAGCTTTAGGGTCTGAGACACATATATATGTAGAGAAGATAGGTGAGTCATCTCAACATGTTTCTCAACATATATTGAATGAAGTCTTACCAATTCCACGGGTTGAAGTTGAGCAACCAAAGGAGAATGCTCAAGTTAAGGTTAAAGGGAAGCCTCAAATTCAGAAGAAGAACAAAGCTGTAAGGAGGTCACATAGAATTGTTAGGTTCAGAATGTTAAAGGGGAGATTGTTAAGTTCAGAACACTTGTTTTGATTGATAACAATTTTATTAACAATGAATAAATGATGATCTATCTACATCTTTCAGAGACGCATCGTACACATCTTTTCCAAGCGAAAAGAAGTACCGTCTATACGAATGTGGAACGTATCGTCCAAGATAAAGCGTATCGTCTAGAGACTAAAAGTGACTGGTAATTAGAAGGTTCCATGGAATATTCCTCAGAATTATCTCATTTAATTTAATCAAATAAAAACTATTTTCGCCCTATTTATTAATTAATTTCGGTACCCTTATAATAATATACCAATATTATCAATTTTCTCCATCTTATATATATTCACATAATATCATAAAAAAAAATCCCCTAGGAAATATAGCATATTTCGCATAACATTACAAAAATAAGGAAAAATATTTTCCTTTCACCTGAATTAAATAACTAAAGGCCAACATCACAATAATATTAAATAATAGCATTCAATAGTATTTATTTAATTAATAGTAATAAGGAAATATCCATAATACGCTTGAACAAAATTCAGGGTCTTACAATATTGATTTTGAAGGACTCTTAGTCCGAATTTGGAAGCTTGTTGTTATCATGACATGTGCATTTGAAGGATTTGAATGTCAGGATGTAGTTCACGGACCTGATGACTTGAGGGCGACGAGACGGAGTTGTCCCAGGGGTTGTCTTGTCTGCGGGCGAACTTGACCGGTTTTTGGTAGTAGACATGTAGTTTGCATCAATACGAACTAACCTTAACCTTATATGTTATGGTAATCTTGTTATCTTGTTTTTAACTTCTTATTAAATAATATAGTGTTGAATTTTTATTATCTTTGTTTTAATGAAGTTAACCATTTCTGTTTGCTTGTTTATTGTTTGGGCGCTTAACGTCATAGTGATAAAGATGGAGTATAAAGTAGTTTATAATCTATTTCATAAGCATTCACCTCTTGCGTTGGAGATTGACCGCGACACGGAAAGGCAACGTACCGTGGTTCATTTTCTGTTACTATTAGGGAAGCTGATGGGCGCCGATCCAGTGATTATCACATCGGAGATGTGACCTTTAATTTGCCTCCACTGGAGAAGATCCTGTTGTGATAATGGTGGACTCTTCTGATGATGAAGATCCGGAGGAGGAGGAGACAATGTTGGGGCAGCTGAAGTGGTTGATTAAGGAGACGGAGACTCTCAAGAAGGAGATACACAAGTTTTGTCTTGAAGTTGTTAGTTTTCTTAATCTCTAGGCTTTATCTTTTTCAGCACTAGTACTTTAATTCTTTTTCGTGGAATAAGTTTTTGGGCACATGTTTTTGAAGGTGCAAGAAACACACAAGAAAGGGGGCGTTGAATTGTGTGACCCAATTTTTCGATTTCTTTTCTCAAGAGTTATATGATATTTATCTATCATCTTTCATCTATATTGAACATAAGTCATTCTTGGAAATATGTGTGAATGCATGAAATTCATTCAATAGATTCTGAAGGATGATTACTTATCTTTCAAGATTGTTTGAAAGTTACGAACGTATGAATAAGCATGCAGCGGAAAAGCAATATAACATGAAAATAAAGCACACATGGTTTTTATCCTGGTTCACCCCCATAATCGACAGGGCTACGTTCAGTCCTTGGCTTCACCAAGATTTTCACTATTTCAACAAATAGTACAAGTATTATCAGGGACTTCTCCCAACAAGTATTCTAAGGACTTCTCCTATCAAGTATTAGAAGGATTTCTCCTTACAAGTATTGGAAGGACTCCTCCTTACAAGTATTATCAGGACTTCTCCTTACAAGTATTCTACAGGACTTCTCCTGACACCTTTATCAAGGGTTGGCTTCTGTACATGGTTCTCTTCTTAATAAGAGTGGGCAGAGGAAATTAAGCTCAATTTACAGAGATGATAGGAGTTTGGGTTCTCTGTTTAGGAGGGTGTGTGAGTTGGGAAAGATAAGAGTAAAACTCTATGAATTTTTCTCACGCAAGCTCATATACTCAGGCAGGAATAGGCTTGAGGCATCCTGAGTATGAACCAAGGTTCCTTGGCTCTTGGGACAGACTTAGTTGGCATATGGAAGTTTAAGTCTAAGTTGTCCAAATACTTCGGAGGCAGGATCTTCTATTTATATCTTCAGTTGCTTCTTCTTCTTGAGAAAGAGAGAAAAACTGTCCGAAGTGCCTCTTCCTCTCTGAGCTGCGCGTAACGGCTAGTTCTGCATCTCTCAGCAGGCGTAAGTCAATATCTGAGATTTCTCTGCAAGCGTAAGATATGATCTGGAAATCATCAGTTCATCTGGGTTGATGTCGTCTGGCTCCATGCTGAGCAAGTAGCTTTGAGCTATGCCTTCAGTATTTAATGTGTAGAGGAATAGCAGGGAAGCATGCTTTGACCATTTTGCCCCAGTGTTTGCCAGCTAATACTTATCACGTGCCTTGATCAGATATTTGAATTTCGACCGTTGAGAGCGTACGATGCTCAGAGATTATTGCCGTTGATTCCGCAATGTCAGCTTGATTTGAGGGAAAGTAGAATGTCAGTGGGACCAAGGAATATTGTATTAATTGTGTCCCTTTCTACTTTCTGCTGCAGCCAGTATGTTAATAACTGTGTAGACGAGGTAGGAGTCTTTTGATCCACGAAGTAATTGTTTCAGATAAGGAAACCAAGTTCTTTAATACTTCGATAATCCTGATGTCCTCGAAAACCACATTTCTTGATCTCTGCACCTTTAGCGCAATTGATACTTGAGCGGACGGATTCTTCCTTGTAGCTTGGCAGACGTAGTCTCCATTTAATGCTTGAAGTTCCGCTGCAAAGTAGTTGGTATTGGTGGACGAACTTTTCTTCATTCAGTCTTTCTTATCTATTAGGATCTTCTTGTCTTTGTAGATGACTGATTCTCTTCTTTTGATCTCATTGAAGCTCTTTCATCTGATAGAGTTGATTCACAACTTCCTTTTATGATGCTAGAGAACCTTTGAGGCTGAGAGGGTTTCTTCATAGATTAACCTGCCCTTTCAATTTAGACTGGAGCAGTCTTCTTAAGTGGCAGACTGTTTTGTCTTCTCAAGATAGGCTTTGACTTTGAGCGAGCATACTCTGATGAGGTGTTATCAGATGTTGGATGTTGTTGCCGCTTTAGCTTTCATGATTCATCGGACTGTCTTATGCAAGAGTACTTTCTTCCGTATATTTTTGACATAGTCTTCTTCTCAGTGACTGGACGAACTCCTCTGATAGACTAATATTCTTGATGATGCTTTGAAGTTTACTCAGTCCTTTTAGAGATAGTTATTCCTGTACATGAGAGTTTTTACTGTGTTAGTAAATCCAGTTAAAAACGATATTGAACCTTAAAGAAATTGTTGATTATCAAAACATAATTATTCATTTAATTATTTGAATCTAACAGTTTTTCGTGCCAAGATATTATTATTATTTTTGAGACGTCGTTAAGATATTATTATCTATCAGGTATTAAGTATTATAATGTTGTTTTTGAAAATCGTTTTAAAAAATGTGGCTTCAGATATTCATGTGATCTTGTGATAGTGTATTCAAGAAAGTTCTGGCTAAGGAAAGACTTGGTACTTAAGCACAGCCTTCGGGTCAACACCTCTCTTTGCTGAGAACCTACTAGATGCACTGTTGCTTTCGAAACATGACATTTTCTATCTTGGTTTTTCAAAAATGGTCCCTAAGTTTTGATGGTTACTAGTGTGACCCTTAACCTAAAGTTGGGGTGTTACAGTATTGGTGGCGGAGGCGGGGGTGAAGGTGAAGGTGAAAGTTACTTGGTGGCAGTGGTTGAGGTGGTTGAGGGTAGTAGTGGTGGCCATGACAGTTGTGGAATATGGTGTTGTGGCGGATGGCGATGGAGGGGGGAGGTGGTGATTGGAGTGGTTGTAGAGGTCGAGGCGATGGTGGTAGCAGTGGGCGGTGGCAATGGTTGGTGATCGTAGTGGTGGTGGTTAAGGGTGGTAGCAGTGGAAATGGCACTGGTGGAAAGCGGTGTGCTTGCGGTTGTGGTGGTTGATGGCATTGGCAGTAGCGATGATGGTGGTTGTGCCGGTGGCGGAGACTGGTGGCAGCGAACACGGTGGTGGAGATGGTAGTGGTGGTGGTTGGTAACAGTGGTAGTGGTGGTGCAAGTGATGATGACGGCGGTGGGTGGTGGAAGTGGTCGAGGGTGGTAGTAGTAGCGGTGGCAGTGGCGGAAAGCGGTGTGCTGACAGTGGTGCTTGTGGTGGGTGGAGGGTGATGGTGTTATTGACAGTGGAGGTGGTGGTGGTGGGCAGTGATGGTGGCTATGGGTGGTGGTGATTGTGGCGACAACGATGGTGATAGTGGCAACAACAGAGCGCGGTGGTGCGGATGGTGGTGGCGGAAATGGTGACGATGGTGGTGGGGGTGGTGGGTGAAGGTGGTAGAGAGTGGTGGTGATGGTGGTGGAAGTGAGTGTTGGCTGTGGCGGTGGTTGTGGTGGCATTGGTGGGAGCAGCGACATGACAATAATGGTGGTGGTGACGGTGGATATGGTGGTGGTGGTTGTGGTGGGTTACATATTATTAAATTATTATAACTAAACTAATTTTTGTGATTGAAATTGTCTTAAGTAAAAAAATCATTTCATCTTCATTTTTGTCGAACACATTTTATTTTTAAAAACACATTTTATTTTTAAATTTACATTTAAAAATCAAAAACTCACAACCACCTCAAATTACCCTTAAGTTTTTGCAGTAAATTATTCTTTTAAAGCTCACCTAGTTGAAAAGTAAAAAATAGCCTAATTTCTTTTTTGAAACGTAGACCACAAATTGAAATTTTCTCTCCCAAGTTGTTGGCTGCGTATAAGGTGCAATACGCGACATGTATTGCACCGTGCAAGAGACAATATTGTCCAATTGTAGCACGACACGTGGCCAACCTAACCGGATGTAACCTTTGTACCCGGTTTATAATATTTTAATCCTTGTAGGTAAATTACTTTCCTGTCCTATGAATAATTTAATCAAGCGGTTGATGGGTGTGTGCTAAAACGGGCCGGCCTTGTGGGTTTCATCTGGATCTTCCTTGTTGTCCTGAACTCCTGTGTAACGAAACTAGGGTTTTTGCGACAGAGAGGGAGAGCTTCGTTCCGTTCGTTCTGTAGCGCGACCACGCCGACCACGAAGCACCGATTTCGTTCACTTTCGAAGGTTCGTATCGTAGTCTGTTTACGAATTTTTGTGCTAGAAATCTACCGTTGTTAGTGTACCCAGTAGGTACATGTTATAATCCGTTACATTTTTTCTCCGCAGCATTTGTTATGTTGTCAATTGAATTCCAGCGGAGGGATTTGTTTGCTGCATTTGATTTATTATATGCACTATAGGGTTAGGTCTCGATTGCGTAGTTCTGTGAAAGCACTTCCCGCTTTTCGTGGTTAGGTTGTAGAAATTGGCAAATTGTGCTATTAGTGACGATATTTTCACACAGGTTTTGTGATATTAGTCTCGGCTGAAAGTCAACACTAGAAGGCGTATGTTGTAATAATTGCGTGATGGTTTGTTTTGTGGGTTGTACGCAACAGATGTTAGGGGATGTTAGGGGTTGGGCTATGAACAGGGGGGTTAAAATGGTGTGGAAGAAGTTGTGTACAGAAGGCAGCATATGGTGGCTTAATGTGGTAAAATTTGCACTCTAGTTTGGTTTTGCTGGTTGGCTTGGATGGAATCGTATGTACGTTAGCTTAATGTAGCTTCATGCATTATAAATCCTGATAAGGTTGTTATTGATGTTTGTTTTATTTTGATTTGGTTATGTAATGCAGCTTCATGCATTATAAATCCTGATAAGGTTATTATTGATGTTTGTTTTATTTTGATTTGGTTATGTAATGCAGCTTCATGCATTATAAATCCTGATAAGGTTATTATTGATGTTTGTTTTATTTTGATTTGGTTATGTAATGTAGCTTCATGCATTATAAATCTTGATATGGCTATTATTGATACTTGTTTTATTTTGATTTGGTTATGCAGAATGGAGGGATTTTCGCTTGTCGTACATCATGGGGGCAGGTTTCGATATCTTCCATATTGTCGTTATGTTGGTGGACAGAGGATAGTTCGACAAGGAATCGATGTACGTGTGTGGTCTTTCTTACACACCCTTGTTGTTGTGGAAGACATGGGCTTCACAGATTTTGTGTTATGGTGGAGAACAGCAGAGGATGGTGATGGACACCGTTTTAGCATATATAAATCAGATAGAGATGCTCTTGAAATGGCGCGGACTGCAGCCGCTTCAGGCCGTGATGCACATTTATATGTTGATACTAGACGGTCCCGAACTCTAGCGTCGCTACCCAGCGAGAAGCATACATTAAAACCCTCACAGAGCAAGGGGCGTGTTGATGTAATTGAATTATCTGATGATGAAGATTGTCGTATGGCTGACGAGCCTGAAGCGGTGCGTGATCATACATCTCCTGTTGTTGAAACCCAACCCCAAACCGTACATGCGAGTGACGCTGAATCATTTGGTGGAGATGAATCTGCCACTCAATTTGCCCATGCAATTAGTGCAGCAAAGAAGGTTAGAAATGTTTTTTTCAATAAATTTGTTATCGTGACAATAGAATTTAATTGACATTTGACTTCCAATTTCTGCCAATTGGATATTTTCAGAGGGGATATAAAACTTGTACGATATGCAATCGGTTTGGCCACAACAAGCGCACATGCTCTCTCTTGGCAACAAGCAGTGGAAGAATGCAAACCTGAAACTGTGTACGTTGAACTCTGAAGTCTTTTACTAATCAGAAGTGGATTTTGTTGGGCGGAAGGAGGTGGGCCAGATGTAATGGATTTTGTTGGTTAAATTCATGTTCATGGATTTTGTTGTTGGTTCTATGATCCCAAACACTATTGGTGTGATGCACCATCATTACCAATTTCCCTGAAATGGTAGTCGTGGAATAGACGTGCACACACAATATAAGTAGCCAAATGTTTTCAATACACATCTAAATGACATGTCTAAATGACATGTGTTTGATTAGGCTCGTGCTAATTAACCTTATGCTGCACATGAGAAAACATGATAACCCTCCATCTATTAGTTTATTAGGTTAAGTTCGTGTTTTATCCATAGAACATTAGATAACTGACTTGTTACTACTTAATTCATAGATTTCGTGAAGAAACTGAATAATAATTTGACATATGTCCTAGCTCAATAGCAAATTGTGTATAATAAAAGTGATGACTGTGGTGTGACCATTGCAATTCGTTTCTGAAAATCATCATTGTCAAAAAGCATCACATGTTTATCAATAAGAATCCATCCATGTTTAAATGATTCGAAATCGATGAAAGCATCAAAAAGTAATCGAAGAGTTCAATGATTCACATCAGGCGGAAAAACACAACGTAGGATTTAAGTTATAGGGGTACACAACGAAATCACCAACCAAAAAAGCCCAACAAAAACACACGAAATATGGTCCAACGAAGAGTTCAATGATTCACATCAAGCATCATGTAGTGAGTTCCAAAATACCGTGGCCCGGTCTGCAACTGTTCTCCTCATCTCATTCTGTTCACTGCACAGAAGATCGACCATGGCCTTCATCCTGACCGTGTCGCTATTAATCTAAACCACATGAAGGAATAAATTAAGTAAGGGCTTGGACTGTAATGAAGATTGAATTTGTACGTTAAATAAAATAAAAAGGAATTACCAATGGTGATCTGTATGGCTCGAACCCTGCTTCCATGTCCAACCAACCCAATACAGCTTCTCCAGAGTCGTTGCTGAATAATTTTACAAGCAGATAGAAATATCATGATTTGCACAATAAGCACCAAACGTCATAGGTTGGTAATTAGTATTACCTTGTCCCAGGTTGTTCAACCCCTCCCCCCGCGTGCTTAAGTTGCCAAGAATGGAAATCCACAATGGCCCTGAAAAACTCAGTGTCGTATTCATCTGAACTCCCCATCATCTCCACAAGGGTTTCGCACTTTGTAAAGGACATAATGGTTAATGTTAATTTCGTATGAAGATATTGGGGAAAGTCATGCAGTATAAAAACAGACATAGTTAGGTGTACCAGCGTCATCATTGTCTGGTTTCTAACGGCTATGTCCTCCACCTCCATGCTAGAGTCAAGGTGGTAAACAACCCTGTCGACTATGGATACGACCATCAGAAACCATCGCCCGTTGGCGGTCTTTAAGGGTACATAAATCTGTGTCAACCAATAAGCTAATCATCAATTAGTAAAGAATAATGGACTTGAGAGTTTAACACAAAGAGTATAAGCATACTTACGTAAGCCAGGGTATTGAAGGGGTACATCCATGTCCTTAAATACATTGTAGAGAGTTCACCAACAGACCTGCCCATGTACACGTTATCCTGACAACACAATAAACATGTATAACTGTATAAGCATCTTCTTTGGTGTGTCAAGTTATCCTGAAGCAAACAGTTAGCTCGTGAAGCAAGTAATTTACATGCATGGTGTAATATTCAACAGAATTGCTTACCGCGAAGGACGGAGGCAGGCACCACACTGTTCTGGGGATCTGGTAACTCTGCGAGAGTGTTACCCTCAAAGCCACCAGGGTAATTATCTGTGTGACAACCATACCCATTTATAAATCAAGTTCCACCGCAGACAAACAATGTTTATAATGAAATGTTGGTAATTTTTTTATTTAGAAATGCAATGGTTATCTACCTGATCAGTGATTGGCGATCCAGGAAACAAGCATTCAAAGTCTTTCCGCACAGCGCTGCCTCCCCTCATGCGCAGCAACGGCTCCCTGCTCAAATATATTTTAGAATGTCGGTATGTAAAAAAAACAAAACGTGCCACTCGAAGGCAAAAAATAAACTCAAACATAGTTGAATAAACCACTCACTCCGGGTCTTTCCCTGCCTCGTACACGTAAGGTGCTACTTGTGTCTCACTCGTTGTTAACAGCATACATGGTGTAGGCAGGAACTTTGATTTAGCGCTCTGCAAGAAAGCAACTGTATTATTTACCGAAGCCAACATTAAAGCATTTCATGCATAAAAAATGAAATACCCTTGGTACAACTGGAGAAGCTGCAGGCCGTATATAGGTGCCGGGGCTTAGTAATGGTATACTTGAACATCGGTTTTTCCATATAGCAGCAGTGTTCGTTGTACAATCAGTCACTGATGAACCGGGACTCACATCTTCTGATTGCGTGCTGGACCCAGTTCCCTTGGAAGGAGGTGTCCGGAAAAGCCTCTTTGTTGTTCGTTGAAGGTCCGCCCTTTCGAATGCACCAATAATGCCCTAGCATATCAAGGCAAAACAGGTGTATATTAGATAACGGAATAATGTGAACATGCACAGGTGTAGAAAGCAGTGGACGCATACCGGGGTGGACCTAACCGAACGCAGTGACTTGGTTCTTGGTGGTCTAATGGCTTGTGGTGGAGGAGATCTGTAATGTGTGTTCATGGACAAATATTCGTCCAGATCCCGCAGCTTGGCGTTTATCGCAGTCTGGTTCGAAAGTATCTGTCCCACACGTTTTTCGAGGAAGCCAAATCTCTCTAATGCCTCATCCAGCTTCCTCATAACTCCGTTTAACGTAGCCGTGACATTCCCCTCCCCAGCCATGGCACTCGTGGCCTCAACACTGCATTGGTTCGGACAGCATCTCATGTAAGCAAGGTATAAACGCAATCATCTATGAGGATTTCCATCATTCAACTTGGAAAACCGCTGTTAGAGATAAAATAGCAGCCTAATCATACCTTCGTCCTCCTGCTGTCGCCGTCGTTACGTTTTGTCTGCACGGTTCGCCGTTCATCTCCGCTGGAGTTTTTGGTTTGTCCGGAGGTTCCCGCTTGCAAGTGATGTTGGTTTCAGCGCGTCAACAAAAACATGAAAACACAACATACACAAAAACGTTGTTAGGGCACGTAAACCTAGAGTAAGTAAAAAGTATGAACAGTGTTGCTTTTGCTTTTCACCTAGTCGGAACCTAGGGCTTGCGGAAGTTCTGTATGATGTGACAGTACTAGGTTTCTTGTAATAACCTCGTACAGCGAACTACGTAGTTAGGGGTGTAGTCCAGTTCTAACCAAATTGCCCAACTCCACGAAGGACAAGAAAAAAAACAGTTAAGAAGATAAACCCGTGTTTAATTAAATAAAGCGGTTGTGAGGGCTCCGGTTGCACAGTGCTAAGTTCCACAGTGGTCAATAAAATTATACAGTCATCCAAAAATAAATTGTTATTAGGACATGACATACAAGGTGATCAAAACACCAACCCAAAAACCAAGCCCAAAATATATTAATACATTGTAACCTTGGCTTGTACATTTGGTCCGCAATTGAAGTCCCTCCGTGGCATCCTGTAGAGTCTCACCCGGTGGTGGCATCTCAGTAGTAGACCCCATCGTTCCTTCCATGATACGACCTTCATCCATCTTTCCCGCCCGGTTAGTTACGTCAACTAGATACGGCTTCAAATCATGACCTTCTTGAGCCCAGTAACGCATCCATTCGCTGTACGCCTCTTCGACCGAGCCGTACTTCCTAAATACTGCGCCGGAGAAGCCATGCACTTGGCGGTTGCACTCAGCCCACGTTCTGTAAAACCCCGGTTCTCTGCCGACGAAAACCACATACCTACCCGCTGTAGGTCTCTGCATTTTTTCCGTCAGTTGAAATGAAATATGTGACTCAATAAACAAAATGGCCTTTTAAATGATGGGTAATGAACAACCACAATTAATCTCATGCACCTACCACTACCTAATTTATCTAAGCCTTTATTGTGTACAGCATGTGCGATTCCTCACTTTGGGTGTTTGGTACGGCTTACTCACGGCTTACTCCCTTTTTTTAAACGGCAGCCCTGAGTCCCTATTGAATAACGCATTTACTGTCCATACGTCGAAACAGTTACTGGTGGTTCTGCCGCCCAAGATTTTACGTGTAGTTAGGATATTGAATATTCATTGCGCACAGTGGGTTGAAGAAGGAGAGAGTGATCATCACAATGGAAAACACGGTGCCATACGAGTCGGTGGGAGGAACCTTTTATCCTGGGTTCCAGAAACGCTCTTATTTTTGTGAAGGACCAATAAGCACAGGGTTGACCATAGTCGAAGCAACCGCCGGAATTCAAATCTTTTCAATTAATCATCGTGACCTCATTATTTGCCTGTAGTCGTAGGATGAAGATCTAACGTTGACCGGCAAATCACTAAGAATTTCTAACGGTGCTGACTGTCTACTACTTTATAAATTAACAATAGTGTAATTATGGAGGCCAGTATCAACGGTGAGGATTGCATCGCACTAACCTTGGATCTTTTCTAAAAATTGTTTCTGAATTTTTGTAGATTTTTTTGTTGTACGGGCGTAATTAGCTGTGAAGTCATTACACGAAAGTTTGAATTAAGCAATTCTCATGTTATGCGAGCGATTGTACGTAGCTGTATTAGGTCCTCTTATAATGTAAGTGTGCCTATAGTGGATTCAAAGTAGGTGTGACCGTATGAGTCCATCCCACCGTACGGTGCGGGGGTTTAACTAGAGTTTGGTTGTAACCCCTACGGTTTGTTTGGTTGCATGAGTCCAATCCACAAGGTTAGTTATGCCTGATCAGCGTAAAGATTCCCCTGACAAGTTAGACATGAGGGACCCCCATGTGGGGGCATGAAGCGATATCTAGGAAGGTATTGTTGCCGCCTTTTGGTGAACGAGTGCAACCCACCCTTATGTTATACTAAATAAGCTTGCACCGAGTCCATCCCACCGTACGGTGCGGGGGTTTGACTAGAGTTTGGTTGTAACCCCTAGTGTGTGTTTGGCTGCATGAGTCCAATCCACAAGGTTAGTTATGCCTGATCAGCGTAAAGATTCCCCTGACAAGTTAGACATGAGGGACCCCCATGTGGGGGCATGAAGCGATATCTAGGAAGGTATTGTTGTCGCCTTTTGGTGAACGAGTGCAACCCACCCTTATGTTATACTAAATAAGTATGCACCGAGTCCATCCCACCGTACGGTGCGGGGGTTTGACTAGAGTTTGGTTGTAACCCCTAGTGTGTGTTTGGCTGCATGAGTCCAATCCACAAGGTTAGTTATGCCTGATCAGCGTAAAGATTCCCCTGACAAGTTAGACATGAGGGACCCCCATGTGGGGGCATGAAGCGATATCTAGGAAGGTATTGTTGTCGCCTTTTGGTGAACGAGTGCAACCCACCCTTATGTTATACTAAATAAGTTTGCACCGAGTCCATCCCACCGTACGGTGCGGGGGTTTGACTAGAGTTTGGTTGTAACCCCTAGTGTGTGTTTGGCTGCATGAGTCCAATCCACAAGGTTAGTTATGCCTGATCAGCGTAAAGATTCCCCTGACAAGTTAGGCATGAGGGACCCCCATGTGGGGGCATGAAGCGATATCTAGGAAGGTATTGTTGTCGCCTTTTGGTGAACGAGTGCAACCCACCCTTATGTTATACTAAATAAGTTTGCACCGAGTCCATCCCACCGTATGGTGCGGGGGTTTGACTAGAGTTTGGTTGTAACCCCTAGTGTGTGTTTGGCTGCATGAGTCCAATCCACAAGGTTAGTTATGCCTGATCAGCGTAAAGATTCCCCTGACAAGTTAGACATGAGGGACCCCCATGTGGGGGCATGAAGCGATATCTAGGAAGGTATTGTTGTCGCCTTTTGGTGAACGAGTGCAACCCACCCTTATGTTATACTAAATAAGTTTGCACCGTGTCATCCCACCGTACGGTGCGGGGGTTTGACTAGAGTTTGGTTGTAACCCCTAGTGTGTGTTTGGCTGCATGAGTCCAATCCACAAGGTTAGTTATGCCTGATCAGCGTAAAGATTCCCCTGACAAGTTAGACATGAGGGACATTGGAAGAGTTCCCTCAAAGTAGGTGTGACCGTATGAGTCCATCGCGGAAGGGGGGTTTGACTAGAGTGTTGTTGTCGGAGTGTGCAATTGCATACACATTTATTAAAAAATAAAGACACGTTCCTACGAATCAGCGATTCCCATGATATAAAATCGAAATATCGTGAAATTTTATCGTAGTATATTCAAAACCAAGTCACGGAACATCCAACATCAAGTATCACTAATTGTTTTGGTGGCGATTAATGGTTACATAAATAACATTGTTGGCCGTGCTATCCGGCCTGAAGTGAACGTGGTCCCCTACCCTTAAATTGTTGTCATTCACAAATTGAGGCCAATTCTTTCCAATGTGGCAGTCAGTTATAACCCCTCCTCGCTTCTTCCATTTCAGCTCGCAAACGTACCACTTGTGTTCAGGGGTCTTCAAAAGGACGTGCTTCCAGTGGCGCCGAAGATGAACTTTAAGATAGCTCCTCGGAAGTGCCTGCAAAAGATATAAACTACGTGTTATATTAATTCAATTTTGAAATGTTTTATTTTACAGTGCAAATGTAATGGTGACTTCGAATAATCTGAACTCACCAAGGTTTGGTTCCCAGTAACAACTGATCTAGTTACCAGTTTGTCAAATTCATACACCTGGAGAGCCGCATGTCTGGCTGCATCACGATCACCCTTGTTGAAAGCAACAACACCATCATCCCCATCACGATCACAATCCACGATATCCTCCCCGCAAGCTTGCTCATTGATCTGGGAGGTGCCAACGCCATAATTGATTTCAGTAAGAATGGCATCTAAAATCTTCAGATTGAACGTGTTCCTTCCACGGTAATAGAAGTCGGCAAAGTGGTTTTCTGTCAACCCGTACTTATCAGAGAACACCTTTACTGAGTCCCAGATCCGAACACTGTTGGCCCCATGGAATAACCTAAACTCCAGCTTACTCCCCACCGGATCTGTAACCTCAATCCTACCCCCAATATCACGACTGTACCTCCTATAAAAATCAACAGGTATTTCCATGTCCTCCTGTACAAATTCAAGATCAAAATAACCTAGCATAAGATTAACCACGTCGGAACAGGTGTGGACCGAAATTGAACGAAAATCAGAGGCATTTCGGGCATTACCAATGTGATGTTTATCTGTGACCTGAAATCAGGGCCGTCAATGTCTTTCGAGGGTGTCTGATTCGCAGTTATCATCTTCCCAAAATTGCTACAGTATCTCCCAATGTAATCAATTGGGAAGCCGCGGAAAAATGATGACTTTCCTGACATGATAAGTCAATTGTGTGACCGAAAAACCCATGACACACCCAAAACCGTCCACATGCATGATGAACAAGAAGATCTACAAGTAGCGTCGAGAAGATACTTACCTTTAACGGTGGAGAAACGCGTCCGCGGTTATGGTTGATTTGAATTTGAGAGAACAACCATGTGCGGGGCTCACTACACCGTTAGCTTCGACCTTGACAGGGACTGGATAGGGTAGAAGAATCAGTCTTCGAGTACACGAGAAGATGAGGGGACGAGGAAACGTTTGGGTTCAGCTGCAGTTCTGGGTGGGGAGGGGTACAACTACTCAACTAATTTAGTAATTATCTACTAACGTTAAACAAACGACGGTCAGCGTTATATATATTTAAAGGGGTTATATATATTTAATCATATGGAATCAAAATTTGTAACATCTTTTGAATTTTATAGCTAAAATTATAATTTATAAATTTTACTATTTTCTTATTGGTCGAATGGATGAAAATATTTATAAATGAAATATTTGAAATTAAGAATTTTTTAGGAACGGTAGGTGGGAGGTTGATTCCTAAATTGCAGGAGAATTTCTAAAATCAATATCAAGAAAATAATTACTTTCCAAAATTAATATCAATATATATAAAGATATTAATTTCCTAGATTAAACTAATAATTTGGAAAAAAAAAACCACGTGGTGCATTTTGATTGGTCGATTTGGACATGGGGTCAAATGACCCCAAATTAACACGGGGTCATGTAGCCAACCCCATATTTAAATAAATATGTTAAAAAACCCTCAAATTACTATGAAAGAGATATGGATTGTTATTTTATATTATTTTTCGTAGCACTTTATTGTTATAATACACTACACCCTGTGTGTAGTTACGTGTACGTTAAAAAGTATATATACATATATAGTTACTATGTAAGTATATAGTAATTACGGATTCATTTATATATATGATTTTAAAAAATTCGAACGTAAGGCTAATATTGTCGTAACGCGGCAAAAAATACGGTCATAATGAACATTTAATGATAACGCTGCCGTTCACTGCGCCTTAAATTTTTTTTCTTTTCACTTTTCTTTCTTGGAAGACGATCTTGGTCTATTTGAAGAGGATTTGATCTGGACGGTTATTTGAATGTGGATTTGATCTGGACGGTTAATTGAATGTGGTCTTGGTCCTGGTGCTCATATGACAGTAAAATATTCATTGCAGGTGCTTTGAACGAGGGAATGTGGGTTGGAAACCGTAGATAGTGATATCACATACCCACTGCGATTTTGAATGCTATTAATTCGCAATAGACGAATCCTTTCCACCCCGTCGCCTATATAACTACTCTGCATATGAAATAGCTTCCCAGGAGATGAAATGTGCAGTCGGTGTAACAAACGATACACCACATTAAAGGCCTTCGTATTCCACGGAGCGAACAAACGACGAGCACTTCCTAGTCTCAATGTTATTTTTTGAGCAAATGCCAGTTATGGAGAACGTATTGTGGTCGAAGGTTATCAGCATATCTAGAAAGCACCTGCTTGCCCGAATGATACTACCAGATCAATTCCAGAATCAGTAAGCTGCCCCTAAGTCTAAACACACACACTGCTTCACGGAATTGGCCATCCGCGAGAGATCGCGTTATTATCTCGGGACCATTCTCGAATTCATGGAACCAGCAGTCCGGACCATTACCCACTGATGGGGGGAGGAGGCAACATTAAAGGAGGTCAGCAGCAGTAGGTGACAAGCAATTTTATGTTAACTCGTGTAGCATCTTCTTATTAGTCAGCTTCTGCAGTTCACTTGCTTTAATGTTGCCTCCTTCCCCCATCACATGGTAACGGCCGGGACTGCTGGTTCCCTGTATTCCAGAATGGTCCCGAGATAATGACGCGAACTCTCGCGGATGGCAAATTCCGTCAAGCCGTGTGTGTGTTTAGACTTAGGGGCAGTAGTCTTTACTTGCTGATCTCTGTAAAATTTTCCCTTTTTTGTAGAGTTGTGTAATGACATGTTTAATTGAATGGTATTCAATGGTCAATGCTCTTCTTCTTTTCAGTTCTGGTTGTTCTTGCAATTATTTAGCTATTTATTTTGATCATTTAAACTCAAAAAATATGGCTCATGGCTTATTGCACCATTGGTGTCTAACGTATTTTAATTTAGTATACCCTAAATGGTAATCACCTTTGCACTTGCACAAAGGAGAGTCACTAATCCAGTTTCAAACAAAGAAATGATTTCACATGATAAGTAAGGCCGATAAGTAACAAACAAGCTGGAATAAACAGAAAATTAAACTAAATTACACAACTATTCCATCCGTTCCTAATTTAGTGTCACTATTTTTATCCATTTTTTGTTCCTAATTATGTATCACTTTACAAAGTGAAAGGGGACATATTTTTTTTTTACTAATTTTACCCTTCAGTTAAAAACTCTTTTTAATTACTTTACACAATTAGGAAGGGAGGGAGTATTGATAAAACAAAAATAGTCTTAATTTTTTCGAACAGAGGATATTATAAAGGTACAAATAGATATTCTGACCAAATTAATAATCCCACTTACACCCCTGCACCTGCACATAGCACCATAACTCTATCATAATTAATATACGGTGTCTCCTTTTGATAAGCAATAAATGTTGAACCACAGATTTTACTACTTCACGTCGTTCGAATCACGTGTGACGTTTTGGAGGCTGCTATTGATGGCGCACGTTCTCCAATCAATGATGGCGCCTCCTCGTGGAAACCTCAACCGACGAGGCAAGGTAGTTGTGGGTTAATGCACTCCACACCCATAACCCCCCCATTTCTAGTTTAGTAGTGGGTATCGGTTCAACTGCCAAATACACGTTGTTTGTTTTTTCCCTATCCCACGTGCACAATTATGGTTTTTTCCCACTACTCGTTGTTGTAGTTGTAACTCCTCGCCACACTCTATATATTACCATCACCTAGTTTATTCACGTACTAATATCTAGCGCTATAGAACTCTTCGTTGCACAAAACTTCCAGTTAACGTTCGCAAATGGCCTCTCGACCGCTCTGCAAGCAAGTCTGCTACGACTTGGAGGACCTTCTTGATTGGAAGGTTCCGGGGGCAGAACTGCTTGTCACCTCTAACCTGAACTGCATAAACATTGCTGCGTATACGCCCATTTATCCGCAGCTGGTTACCGAGTTTTGGGGTGGTATTACGTATTCAGACGACTTGGGGTTCTCATGCCAAGTGCTTGACTATCTCCTGAATTTCGACAAACAGCGGCTGTGTGGGTTGCTGCGGGCGGAGGCGGTTGGTGCCACCTACTCAGTAGGGTGGAATCTTGAGATGGACCAGCGAGACATAAACCAAACGGTGTTTGGCAGAGGGTTCATCTCACGCGAGGATGCCACGAAGGCAACCAGTCTCTCCCCGGCAGCGAGGCTCGTCCATCTCCTTATCATAACCGTTTTCTGTCCCAGAAAAGCCTCCACGGATATGTCCTTGACAACGACACCTTCATCATCTACCACACCCTGAAAAACATCGCCCTTGACCCAGTGGACATTGTGCACCAGCATCTGACACGGGTTATGGTAAACACTACTTATGCCATTCCTTATGGATTTCTGCTAACAAAAATTCTGCAGGAGATGGTTGCGTGCCCGTTTGCCGCCGGTAGCCAATTCGCTGTGTCAACTAGTTATGTGATGACAAGGAAATACCTTGAACGCCACGGCGTTGCTGTCCCTGCGGTTGAGGATGCTGGTAGTGAAGCAAGTGATGGTGGTGATGATGATGATGATGACGGAGATGACGATGGCGATGATGACGGCGATGATGATGCTGCCGATGATGCTGCTGGTCCTAGCCATGCCGGTCATGCTGCTCGTGCGCGTAAGAGGAGGAGGCGTCACGGTTTAGGTTCCTTTGCCGCCGGCAGATAAATATTTACGTTGATAATGTTTCATTATGTAATTTTGGATAATTGTTTGTTTTAAATTTCTGACAATGGTGTGTGTGGTTGGTGGTTTTAATTGTTTGTTTTTTATTTGGATAATGGTTTTTAATTGCTTTATATTAAGCGTTGACAACGGTAAGGTCGTTCTTAGTATCACGTTTACTGTATTTTCTTTTCACCGTTAGTTTAGTTTTCCTTTCTTGGTTTGTTTAATTTAAAGTATGCAATTTATATGTGGGGTTGATTTGAGCACTTCGTTTCTGGGGATCCTTCCATTTTAGGTCTAAAGATATGCTCATATATTACAAACATACAAGCATAATATAATCTTTTACGTGATTGTCTTCAAATATTTATTTTTTCGTCAAATGATTTGTAAATGTTTATTTTTCCCACTTAGTCATGGTTTATTAACTTATCCTGTTTTAATTTAATACTTATATATTCTATTGAAAAAAAGATTTAATTCTCAACTTTCATCCAACTATTTCAAAAATAAAATATGAAACCCGAAACGTGAAATAATGTATTTGATATATCAATTATTTAAAAAACATAAAATACAAAAATGTTGTTAAATGTAACATTTCAAATATTTTCTTTTAAAAAATTCTATAATTTTATTGACACAATTAGGAGAAGAATACGTGGAATCTTTTTTTAACTAATTAGATTTAGCTTTGAAAAAATTTATACAAATATATATACATAGATAATTACTTCCATTAAAAGTTGTGTTCAAAATTAATATGAAATCAAATTTTAAAACCAACCTAGATTTAATTTTCAAATTTAAACAATCAAATGCATAAACAATCAAATTAATATGGAATTACCCGCTAACCATCCCATTAATAGTAGATACTTTTATTATGTTATAAATAGCATTGTTTTAGTACGTTAGGATTAATTATTGATCCTTTTAAATAAATCCAGTAATTCTAAAATGTTTTAATTTAAAATTAAAACAAATCTTCAATAGCCGATTAGTTTAGCACTAATTACTTTACTTATTACCCCTGGCTAGGAATGGCAATTGACCCAGACCCTATGGGTACCCGCAAAAAATACCCACTATGGGTAGGGTAAAAACCCGCTAGATGGGTATGGGGTTGGGTATGGGTAAATACCCGCAAAAATTAGTGGGTATGGGTGCGGGTATGGGTACTATAGTACCCACCCCGCCCATACCCGCACACGCATATTATATATATATATATATATATATATATATATATATATATATATATATAATTAATTAATTAATTGTTCATCCTAATATAATTATTATACGATTTTTTTTACTACTGAATTTTACTATTATCTTAACTTATAATATATATGTTTGGATAATAGTATTCAAATAAAAAGATATATTCTAAGATTTTGAGAATAAATTTTGATTTAATTTTTAATTAAAACTTGCACATATTTCAAATTTGATCACAAAGAGATCAAATATTATTGATGTAAATTAAAAGTATATCTAATTGATTTTAATTTGATTAGAGAGAAGATCTTACTTAATATGATCCTATTAAAGGAAAAAATATAAATATTCTTTTCTTTTTTATACTTAATTAAATGATTTTATTTGTTAAGTATTTTGATGGTCTTTTGTATTTTTAACTAATGTGTTTTTATTTTATAATAGCAATCATATTTTGGTTTTCTATTAGTGAAAATTATATATTGTTTAACTAAACTGCGGGTAATGGGTACGGGTACGGGCATATAGATACCCAGAGGATATGGGGATGGGCCCTCAAGTTGCTACCCACGCGGGTATGGGGACGGGTACGGGTACTTTTTAAAAACGCGGGTATGGGGATGGGTACTTTTTAAATTTTAACACTTGAATTACTACCTTTACTACCAACTTCTACCATATTCCCAACTAACTTTAAGTAGGGGTAAAATTGGAATATTTGTGTAGAAAATATCAAAAGCAACACATTAATTGGCTTATTACATGTTTTGTTAATAAGCGTCACTGTGTGAACAAGACCCTATATTTTGGGACGGAGGGTTTCTCAGCTTTAAATTACCTATAGTGATTTGTACAGCGAGGATGCCCCCCATCAAATTACCTATAGTGTCTTATTAGTTTATTAGGTGAAGATTGTTTGTCACAATAATTCTATCAGCTTTAGCAAGGCCTCTAGGTGGTTCAATTAATTTTTACCATTTATCACGTCATCATCATTAGAATTATAATTAAATGTTTGTGCGAAACTCTTAAATTTTTAATTCATATCAATCGATTTTGTATCTCATATTTATAATTGCTTTTTAAAGTTAGTGTTTTTTTCTTTTTTGATATGCATTTTGAACGTTAGCTTTGAAAATATCCATGTCAAATGCATTCAATTGTTTTTTTGTGACAAAAGAAAATTCAAGTAGGGCCACTATAGGCTACGAAGCTCTACTCGGAAGATTTAGCATTACATACTAGGGTCGATGTCTATAACATTGGTTAAGTCTCATTAACTAGAACTAATAGCCCAATCCAAATAACAAAAAAATAAATTAAAATCATTTGATGCTTTCAAGTCATATAAACTCGGTAAAATCATTTTGCCCGAAATCGAAATATTAATAGCTAATTTCAATTAAATTTGTTGATAAAAACATTTTCTGTAAATTATTTTGGACTACAGAGTAAAATTAATAACACAAATAGTGGAATGTCTGACGCTGTAAATCGGTTTCGGACGATTATAGTTGGACTACTTACACTACGGTGTAGCATCATTGGCGGGGTCCACCGTGGACGTGGTTGATGGTAAACAGCTTCTGTAGGAGCGAAATGCAGACAAAGCATGAAGCGGCGGTATCTGGAGTAAGAAATATTGAGGACGGTCAACGGCCATTTTGGTGTGTTCAGTTCGAATTGAGACAATATGGTATCTTTCAACGTTGTTTCATCTGGCAACCAGTTCACTTTACCCAGATCGTGTATAGTACCTGCCCCGATGCTGGTTTTTTTTACCCATTCCCAGCATTGTTATTAAATGTTCCAGATAATGACTTAGCCATTGCGGGAAATGCATAGACAGTTGCATATTTGCATCTGTTCATACTGTCTCAAAGATGGAGCTCGCATTTAATGGTATGACACACCGACAGAGGTTGATTTGATTGACCCATGTAACATCACACACTTTATATGGCTGCACGCAAGCATTAAATGCACCACCCAAAAAGGTTGTGTGCGGTGCACGAGGATATCATAGCAGGCAATCATGTAGATAGATGGTCACTACACACCCCAATGCGATGATAGTTTGGAGAAACAGGCGAAAGTGTTTGGCAGTGGATACGGTTTTATAATGGCCGAATGGTGGGTTTCATAGACCACACTTATCACACATTGCTGATTTCTTCATATCTTTCGGTTGTGGTCCACACCTTTTAGATGTCTACCAATCATTATTCGAAAATTATGGGTGATTGCACATCCTATGTGGCAGATTGGACTACCGAAAGTGTCTAATTGACTATCATAAGATCTAATCGTTGGAGATGCCCTGTCAGAACCGGGAATGTGTGGGGATAGTGTATATAAAAATACACTACACCATTAAAATATCACCCCACAAAAGGTACGAGTTCCTGATTGATTGGGCAAAAATAATAATAACAAAAAAGCGAAAAAGTAATAGATAGTGGATAATGAAGGGTCCACCTTGTTGTTGCACCGCGCGTGAAGGGCACGTGTCATAGTTAATGATTACAGCGGTAGCATTTCCCAATGTGACACACAGCACCACACATTTCAACCATAGAAGTGGTTCACAGCTGTTTGACATTACAGGAAAAAATATTTTGCCCTTGACCTTCCAACCTGTTGTTGTTGATCAATCTGAGAGGCTATCCAGCACCAGAGTCACCATCTTCATCTTCCCAGTAAATACAAGGTAACCTTTCACCTATCCCATCTTTCAGTGGGTAGTAGATAATGTGGAGCCTCTTTTCAGGGATTAACGCGAACCGGCAACAATTTGCTCATTACGCCGGACCCATTATTTCTCATAACCGTTTTTCGTTCTCATTATGTGTAACAATACTGTACCCATCTATTGTTGATATTGTAGCTTCAACACACAAAAAATGAAATAGTTCTATAATACGGTGTTATTAATGGTTTGTGTCTACTTATTATGACATGTTTCGTACTAGACCAGCAGGTCCTTCTTCTTGTTAGATGAAATCATATTGTTTTAGGGCTTACAAAGTGTCCAGCACCCTTTCAAGCTGCCAAACCCCCCCCCCCCATTTGTAATAACTGCGACAGTAACCACCACCATTAATATCAGACATCCAACATCACCCACAAACCCCAACTCACTATAAATGCACACAAGAAGTTGCTTTGACAGTTATTTTAAACATTATATGCTTGCTGGCTAATCATTGTGAACTCATTTTGCAGATTATTTTGAGGTTAAACATGTCAACCCGCCGTATTTGCAAACCATTTCACTACAACATTACAGACTTGACCGCTAGAGAGGTCCCTGGCGCCGAAGAACTTTACGAGTCATCGTTGGACCGAATCAACGACGCTGCACAAGCACGCATATACCCGGAGATGGTCATTGAGTTCTGGGGTGGTGTCCGGTTCAATGAGGAACAAGGTTTCTTCGGTCAGATCGTTGACCATCACCTATCCTTTCATATGGGCAGATTGTCAGTCGTCCTTGAAGCGCCGGCAATGGGGGCGCGTTACGACCTGGGATGGGCTCTAGATATCGATCTGTCGGAGATTAACCGAACCCTATACGGGAGGGATACTATTTCGATCGAGGATTCCACGAAAGCCACTTCGCTCACCGTCGCTGCGAAACTCGTTCACGTAATGATCGTGAATGTGTTTTTCCCCCGGACGCATCTCCACGGCTGTGTCACTGACAGAGACAAGTTCATCATCTACCACACTTTGAATGGCCTGGAGGTGGACGCAGTCCACCTCATACACGACCACATGAAACGTGTGATGGACAACAGTTCATTTAGCATTCCATATGCATTTTTAATGACTCTTCTGTTGCAGGACATGGTAGCTGTTCCCTTTCCAACATGCCATTTTGTGGAGGAGGAAAGTGTCTGCATGACGGATGAGCTACTAGAGGGCTATGGAATCGTTTTTCCAGGTTCTGCCAGCGGACGTGATGGACCTGGGGGCAGCAGTGGTGGTGGGAGCGGTAGAGGGGGTGCTCGTGGTGAAGGGGGTGACGGAGGTGGTGGTGGTGGCGACGGTGGGGGGGGGGGGGGTTATGAAAACCTCGTCGTTCGTACAGGGGATGACCCCCTTCCAAATGACCAACATGGCATATCGTCAGTCGGTGAATGTGGGGGCATTTCAGCACTCCGTGGCGTCCCACGCGATGATAATTATGCCTCCGAAACTTCCTCGCCAAACCCCTCCTCCCCCTCATCACCCTTATTGGCTTACGCCGGGAGTACCCTACCCAATAGGGAGGACTTCAGGAAGAGGAAGAGGGATGAGGGCACCTCCACCAGGGCCAGGACGCCATGAAGGGTTGTCGACGCCTGATGTTGTTTTCCATTTCTAAGTCCATGACAATTTATCTATTTTCGTTTACTGCACAAGTTCGTAGTTCGTATGGCCTGTATCAATTAACACGACAATTTGACCATATTTTGCTTAGGTTTGATTAATTGCGTGGCGTGATGAGATGCTTAACATATGTTGATTTTCTTCAGTACCTGATTGCCATTCCTTTTTTCATAAACCCTAACACGTGTGCAGATGGTTGCCTACAAGGGACGGCTTCTGCCGACTCAACATTCATGTGCAGGAACAATAGAATGATTGAATCTGTGCTTGTATGTCACAGGTTGAAGGGCTGGAGAAATATTAGCTTGTATCCCCTTGTAGCAATATGGAGAAATACATGCACATCTTGCCACATGATGTTTTAGTGCACTGCACCTCCTTTACCCTATAGTGTGTTTCATCAAATTAGTAAGTTTAATTTAAACTAACATAATAACAGGACGTTTGTGTTTGGACTTGTGCGTGAACTGAAGTATCGATGCCATTTTCTATATACGCTGACGATAATATAATATCATTCTCATTCTCGGGTATGTATCCCACAAAATGTTATTAGAACAAAGAATAACCAATCTTGTGTGTATGTTACCTCATATTTCCCAAGGCTGACTATGTTTCAAGGGTCCACCAGTAATAGGTGGCAAGGCTAGTGCACCTACTGACGGCACCGTAAAAGACTTTGAACTCCTCTGGGGGACCCACTGGCTGTGGGAATCTCCCCATGTAAACGGCCACCCTTAACCCTTACTTTGCTACCATTTGCATTTTTTCATGCCCTACTCACAAGATATATAGTTTCTGCTGTGCAGGGTTTTATCATTTGAGTTTAAACATTCAGCTCTTGCCCTTGGTCTCTATTCCTGTCTTAGAACTTACCCACACACAGATTCGCATACATGGAATCCAGACTTGGGGACTGTGGCAGTTACGGGTAAGCTAAAATATTTAACGTTTTTTTTCCTAGTTGGGTGTGAATGGTCACCACTGTCTGTGAACACATGGATCCTCGATGCTGATACAGGGAAACAAGGACTCATCGAGATTGTGAGACGGAGGCCAGTGTTGGTGGCATGGACCCAGATTTGTTGCAGCTTATGACTCAAATATACTTTTAGCTGTGCCTGTAATCATTTTTTTCTATACACACGTTCGTCGCAGGGTTTGGAGTCGCAAGTAAAAGACGGTGAATCAAAGACACACTCTCTTCTGCGCGAGGTTCTTGTTGAGTTTAAGGTACATAAACTGCTCAAACATGTGTATTGGTTACAAATCCGTATTTAAATTTCGGAACCCTGTAATCATTTACTGAAATGTAACTCCCTACAGGGTATTTCGCTGAAAATGGATCAGTTAGATTCCATATTCCGTGCGGTAGAGGAGGGTATGCAACGTGTGGTAGAGGCTCATGGGGAAGTTGCTGATGCCGGTGGGGTAGAGGTCACGCAGTCGAGAACTACTAAGGCAGATGCTGTTCTGCCATTGTTATCAACAACAGACGGTGGTAAAAGGTCTGGATTAAATGGTTTTACATCCACAACTGCCGGCCACTCTCCTGGTACATGTACAAATGACTTTAACAATTCAGTTGTCGACGTGAGCGATGACGAATCAGATGGTGCGGCAGAGACTAGAGCCAATTGGTATAGCAGGCACGCAAACTTTAACGTGCAAAACCGGAGCTTCTCCCCCGTCGGAAATTCATTCCTGCAACTGGAGAAAATCAAGGTGCCTGAAACACCGAAGATGCATTCAGTGAGTACCCTCCAATCGGCCCCAAAGAAACTAAAGGTCAGGAATCAAAAATATTGTTGCTGTCATTTATCAAAATGTTATTGAAATTTACAATTCTAACCCATCTGCGTTAAATTAGGCATCCGGCATTCACACAAATACGGAGGCAAACGTTGCAACTAAAAGTCTGAAATTTGCGGCGGATGAGGGTGTCAAGCGTCAAAAATTAGGTTCCACGTTCAGAGGTGTCAGCCCGTCTGGAAGTAGTTCGTCAAAGCCGCCGTTGACGCCGCATGACAAAAGTGGCGGGAAAACGGATATAGAAGGACCAGTTACGACGCTTAGCCAAATGAAGGGTGCCAACGTAGAGAAGGTGGGTGTCCGGATATACTTGTTCATGCAGCAATTCAGTAGTAAATGATATTACTGTTGACATGTCCTTCTATGATTGCAGAAACAATTCATTAAAACAAAATTTAAACCGACCGCTGCTATGGGGCTCAGCTCAAGGCGTTTGCACTTGGCTGCCTTTGTTTTCCACCCTGACACTGATCCTAGGTCAGTTGTGCTTTCTGAACTTTACTGAGTATGGTTTTGGTTTCCTGCAGTGGGGTATAATATGTGTCAAGAAATATAACATGAGTTGTTCAATCTACGTGTTTGCAACAGTCATGTTATCCTAAAGATTGGAAGCACTGTCGCCACAGTCAAGGATTTTGATTGCCTCAACCCGACACGAAATGTGGATTCTAATGTACTGCTTGTTCGAAACTGAATATTGTGTCTTAACATTTGGTAATACTTCCTCTTATTATGAAGACTTATCTGACTTAAGGTTTTCCAGGTTATCAATTTTGTGGCTGCAAAGGTAACATCGTGCCAAGCCAATATCCCACAACAAACAACTTGGTCTCTGCCCCTAACATTTTCGGTATATAGTAACTTATCTATTTACATTATGAGCGTAGTTTAGTAGTTATTATGGCCATTTTTTTTTTGTTATTTCACGTACTTACTTCTGCCAAATAGCTATATCACAGGAAAGTGTTAAGAAGGGATGTCCGCTGGATAGGATTATGGACTTGTTTTCGTCACAGTGGTTAAAACCCTTCAAAACACTAAAATATGTAAGAATTTTCTACCTAAATTTTTTATTCCAAGACTGATACAGGGGAGTTGATTAACCAACCATGCGTATGGCGTTAACAAAATCTTCGTTGCAGATTTATGTCGCATTTGAAGATAGAAATGGTCATTGCTTTGTTATGATTGTTGCCGTAGAGGAAGCTCATGTTTACCATTTTGATTCAAAAATTGACGACAACAGCTTATTCTCCAGGCATACGGATATGGAAAAAACGGTAAGACATTTCTTCAACCTTGTCTAGACAACTTCTGTGAATTGATAACAAACATGTTAATTGTTCTTTTTATAGTGCAAGGTCATATCGGACGTCCTAGCAATGGAGAGGTATAAGAACATCAATTGCTATGGAAGGGTTCATCCACATACGTGGGAGGTTGTCGAAGTCCGGGGAAGTGTAGATCCTATATCTCAATTCAGATCCAATTCACCTATATGGGTTGCTGACTGCATGAGCATGGGGTCTTCATTTCAGCCCAATGTGAGGCCGAGGGTGAGTTACATCGCAATTCTGTTCTCAAAGACGTGCCTGTATTGTGCCTATGCCACTGGCTAACAAAATCTCTTATCGCAGTTCGACGAAAACGTAATGAGGATGAAGATTGCCATGGATTTAATAGATGGAGAACACAATGAACTTTCCACAGAATTAAATGATCATGTGGAGAAATTTTGGAATATCCTAGTCAACCCGTCTGCTGGGAAGAGGACATGATGAGTGATGACCATTGCATGTACAATCGGGGCAACTGTTCGTGTGGGAAAGCTCGTCGGTTAGGTTGTGGACTTATACAATAAGAGCGACTATTGAACCTTTCGTAGTCTCAGAGCAGTGCATGCATATAACAGCAACATAGGTTCTCAAAATAATTATTTACCCTGGTGTACCACATGTCCCCAACTTTTGTTTTAAGTGATTACAAACCGCAATGGCATACCGAATTTTCTTTGCTAAAACATTACTGAAACCCAGCAGTAGGAGACTGTTATGTACGTAATACAAACACAAATCATTTAATTGACAGCCACCAACATCATTGTTACCCAAACCTGTTGACAACACAGCATAAACGATTAAACGGACGCAACGAGATAATGTGGTCACTGCAACAACAATTGTAGTTTAGTGTTAAACGTGTTACACATAGTCACGAAATATTGGTGGCAAAGGCAAATGAAATGAAATAAACTTACGTCGTCAGCATCAAGATCCGCCGTGAAGAAACTAATCTCTTCTTCAGCTGCGCCTGCTGCGTGAGCCCAAATATCCGCATGTTCAGGACGATTACTACAGGTCAACTTGTTGTGGCCAGGTGCCTTGCATATCGAACATTTTACTACACGCTTGGGTCTTATACCACCTTTGCCTTTTTCAAGCCCACGATTCCGCCTTAGATGCAAGGGATCCTTTAAATCTAAGATATTACTTTCGCTACCGTTGCCCCTTTGACATGATTTCCTAGACTTGCTTTCTTCAATTTTCTGGGTAGCCCATTTTCTTGCTTCATTGAAATCATCCATAGAGTCAGAACTCAGATCACCAAGTACCCTGTACAGATCCATGAGGGCTCCACACCGGCTGCTCTTTTGCGAGTCCCACACGCCCATTCCGAAATCCTTACCACTGTATAAGCCATCTCGCGCACCCTTGGTCCACCTTTTGAGGATGAGATATTCAGGTAACTCTTCAAGCCTAAGATGAGCTAACACAGCAACGATGTGCTCACAGGCTAAGCCGCGGGACTCCATCTTCAGACAGGAACATCTAAATTCATTGCCTTCCGGGTATGAGGAAACATGCCACTCCTCTTTGCACCTAAAACTCAGCTTAACAACAGTATATATTGTACAGCTCAATGCATCTGTCGAATCAATAACTTTCATTGAACGAGCAAGCTGTAAAACAGCGCGAAATAGCAGAAAGACATTGTGCGTATAGTGCTTTGCAGCACACATTTCCAACGATTTTAGGTCGGTCTGCAATACTGGTTGCTCGTGCAAAGAATGACAGTCATCTTCCATCTCTCTATATCGCATGTGCTTCACGCAACTGTGCAGCTGAGTTAAGAAATCTGTCAAGTTGTGACGGGAGTGAACATACTTGCCTAGCTCAGAGTGGAAACCCTCACACCTGGAAGTCGTTCTAAATCCAGCAAAAAACTTCCCCCGCAGGTGAGCGGCAGCCCACAGCTTTCTCTTTGCATATGTATCTTTAACCCAGCGGTTGTCTTGCAACCCAAGCTTAGCCAGCAATTCCTCCCACTTTCGCTTAAATTTCCCCACACCGTAGTCACCAAACATGCATTTCTTAAATCCTTGTGTGAACACTGGGTTTCCAACATTTTTGTTAGCATTATGGAGTAGATGCCAGGCACACAGGCGGTGGTGGGCATTTGGAAAGACCCTCGCAATGGCGTTCTTCATCGATTGGTGACCATCGGTTATTACTGCAATAGGTTGCTTGTCACCCATTGCCAAAAGAAACTGTTCTAGCAACCACACATATGTTTCCTCAGTTTCATTTGTCACCACTGCGGTGGCAAATATAGTTGTACGATTGTGATTATTCACGCCAGAGAAAACCACAACTGGCAGCAAGTACTTATTTTTTCCGTATGTGGCATCGAAGGCAAGCACATCACCGTATACCTGGTAGCTCAGACGACCATAACCATCACTCCAAAACAGATGTTGGAGTCTATTGTCCTGATCTGCAACGTGCGCACAGTAGAAATTTTTATCCTTCGATCGAAGATCCGCCATGAACTGCATTGCCGTCACGGAGTCATTTTTAAGCATACGTCTTTTCCGACCAATCTGGTTATACATATTCCTTTTACTATATTGTATATTCTGAACGCCACCACACTGATTTGCAATTGCCCGGAAGATGTGTGGAACACCGATTCCGGCTTCTTGGTAACTATTCATCTGGATTATATCACTGACGGCCATCCTCCTGAACGGTGCTTGCATTGCACATTCAACATCGTCGAAAAGTTCGTGATTGTGAATGTCTGTGAAGCAAGTACAGTACCACCGCCGCTTGTAATATCAACATGCACCCTGAATTTGGCCTCACATTGACATCTGAAAATGCGCTTTGGCTCCCGTTTTTTTGGTTCCAGTGACATCCCCCTGTCTTCGCGTATGCCGTTCCTATTACATACAAATTCCTGCTGCAATATGTCACCTGTTTGCCGACTTCTAATGACATTGAATTTCCGGACACTGAACCCATGGGCCTTGGCGTAGTGTACATAAAACAAATAGGCAACATCCAAATTCAAAAAATCAAACTTGGATATTTGCTCCGGCATAAGGCTCTTAAGATCAATTGAACATATATCACCAACTGAATCCACTGGAATACTGTTGCAGCTACGGTCATCCTCATAGTTTTCATCAATGGTGTGACCTGCATGGCCACCTTCATTGATGCTGTCACCCTCATGTTGGAAATAATTCAACTCATCCTCCGCTTCAAAGGCATAATTCAACTCATTATCCGGTTCAGAGAAATAACTCAAATCATTCTCCGATTCATAGAAATAATTCAACTCGTTCTCTGCTTCGACGAAATAGTTCAGCTCATCTTCCCCACCATTTATATCCAATTCAAATGCCTCAGCAATGAAATACGACAGCTCTTCACATACCTTTACAAAAGATTTATTTTTCAGGATCAAGTTTCTGCACATAATAATTCATTCAACGACCATACCTCATTCAATAGAATTCGAATCGTACCTGGTCCGCTGATGAAGTTTGGGCTGTTTCGGCCATATCCTTGCTTCTGCAGCGTGCAATGTGTAGATTGTATTAATCAAGTTGGTGATTGTGTACCCACCATATTTATGTTAGCATATTATGGTGGCTACACAGCGCAAGGCATCCAAACCACAACACGCAACACATGATATGAGCATGTTATGTACAAACCACAACAACGCAATAATTTGCAACAATTATAACATATAACTATAACAACTATAACTGCTCACACATTGGACCACGACGGATGCATCAAGTCTACAAGCCCTTCATTCCCGTCGGAACACAATTTTATTCAACCAACATTCAAACCTATTTTGTGAAATCAGCATACCCAACATACATAAAATATTTCAAAGAAGAACGCATACCTCAGCTGCAGTGTTTTTCCACGAATTGCTCGGAGTCCACCACGAGATAAATTGGGGGAAAGGACGAAGCACCTGACGACGACGCAGGTGACCAAATCTCCGCAGCGACGATGTACCTTCAGATACGGCTCCAAGGGAAGATAAATGGGGGTAAGAAAGAGGTTGCTGACGACGACGAAGGTGACGAATATTCAGCGGCGGTGATGGACCTTCACAACAGTGGGGAATCGGAGCTCAGACCTGTCACCGCGTTCGCGTTCTGCAAGTCTCTGGTGGAAGAGTTGGAAATCGGGGGAGATGAGGTGTAATTGATAAGTCTATTATCGATTTATATAAAGGGCAGGCATGTAATTTCATCATATTTCCATTTTCACCAATATTTTATTTCAGAAACCGGAACCTGTGATAGCAGGTCATGAACTGCCCAGCACGGTGCAGGACATGACCCGCTCTTGCACCATAAACGCCACCCAAGTTGTTCCACTTATCAAAACTTAGTAAACACGAAAGTATTACATATAGAAAAGTATATATTTATATTTATATTTAGAGTAAATGGTTACATCGGAAGCGACCATGATATCGATTAAGATTTAATTTAAATTGTATATTTGACGGTTACTTTAGTGGGTTATGGCTTGTGATGCACGCTTCCTACTTCCTAATTGACCATTCAGTTCGGAGCAACTACTTTGTTACGTTTCTTAGTAGATTCTGTTGGCATAAGGCGAAATGTCCTTTTCATGCTAAAATTGGCTTTGTTAAAAATCTCCTTTTTATGCTTATCAGGCTTGTTCTTTGGTCAAGTTTCTGAATCATAATTGGTGTGCATATATTTATGTTTTTTTGGGTTGGCTTTCTAATAATTGGCTGCTAAAACTGGGTTAGGCCCTTGTTTCTTTATCCAGTTTGATATGTTTAAGAGAAATGGGTTATTTTCATTGGCCTAAGAGAAATGCCCAATTTTCAAGCTTTCATGTGCTTGGGGTTTCCAAAGTGGAGCCCTTAAAATTTTCAACCACATCATATTTCAAATGCAAGTAATGTGGCACTGGTATCTTTCCTATTCAGTCACAGTTCTCTGTTATCGTTTCATTTTTTTAAGTGCAACTCAATCACTCACTCGTTTCTGTCCTTCGCATTATTGCATATAAACTCAGTCAAAATACTTTAAACAATGACATGCCCATGGGTGGTTACTGATGATCCTTTTCAGAGTATGGGAAGGCCTAGCTATAAGGAGCAAGAGCAGAAGGGTAAGAGCCATGAGGAGTACACGGGTAAGAACAAGAAACTGCCAGAAAAAAGCTATCAAGAAGGCTATGAAGTTTTGTTCCTATAACTACTTCACACAATAATTATTCTCTATTGAAAAAGACCCATAATTTTCATAATCTAATTCATACTTATTTCCTATATATAATTGAAAATATTTTACCTTTTGATATCATCGAATTTTCCTATCTGATAAGAAAGAGATGATAACAAATGCTCCCAACCACCTTACACAAGACTCATGAATTTTCCTACATTATTCTCATAGAGCAACTACCTCTACCTGCAAGGTATGGCCATTTATAATTATATTCCACCATTAATTTTCCAATCTAACTTTTTTTTTTTATCTAAAGCCTCTAGCTACGCATATCGTTCATCTTTTCCACCTTCATTTCAATTCAACTTGCTACCAAATATTATGATCTATGAACATCAATATTTTAGTACCATTGATGATCATCATCATTGGCACTTCAATAAGCAAGGCTTGTTCCTACTACTATGTTTTATTGCCATCCTCACCCTTCTCCCTTTACTGTTCCTTTGTATCCACTTCTGTCGCCGGCGCTTCTCATCACATCAACTGGCCGCCGCCGCTACCATGGTGATCTCCCCTCTTCCAGATCAACAATGGGTTAAGGTTGACTACAAAAACCACCACACTATGCTCCTTTCGTTAACCACCAAGATCTTTAGCATGGTTGGTGCTGGTGCTGATGAGAAGAAAGAATGTTGCATATGTTTGAGTGTTTTCCAAGATAATGAAAGGCTGAAGGTGTTACCAGAATGTCAGCATGCCTATCATTCTGAGTGTTTGGATATGTGGCTCAGTGTACATCCTAACTGCCCTCTCTGCAGGGCCTCCTTACCTGTCAGTATTAATTTACCTAAGAAATTTTCAGATGTTGTTAATTAGTGTTGTATCAGAGAATATACATCTACATCATCATCATCCATAGTTTATTCAGTGTGTGTTTAAAAATTCTTCTACTATTAATTCTAAAGCTAAAGTTTCTTCTATAGAGAGCTTTTGTGGCCAAATTGATTCACAGAAAAGAGAAAACATTCTGTATATTATTCAGTTTCCATCTTTGTCGAGTTTTCTATTGCCTTGATTTCTCAGAAATTTCATCAGGGCTTAAAGAAAGTGTATTAATTTAATGCTATTCGCTACCATTACATGGATTGCATTCATTTTTCGTGACTTTATGTCTTTAATAGAACAGTATACTCAAATTTGCCTTTCTGGAAAAAAAAAAATTGTGTCAACCACTAAATGTAGAGTCTCAGAAATCAGAATGACTCTCAAACTTTATTGTACAGTCTTTACTCTCTACGCCGTTATCCATTAGAAACATTGAACTCTATACATATTAATAACCCTAAGTAAATATTTTTAGTAATATTTTGACATGTGTGATAAACAAAAACTTCCTAAATTATATGTTAAAATATTATTGGATCACTTAAACTAAAATAATTTTATCAATATTTACTTAGGATGATTTAGACAGATCTAATTAATAATAGCTTGGCTATTATTTTCTTTTCTTTTAGGTATTCATTTCGTGCGCTAGGGTGCAAGTATTTGACAGAAGTATGACTCGTGGGAGCAGAATTAAAATACTATAACTTTGGCTTGCAGTACTGTTAGTGGTAAAGTAGAAGTAACGTTGAATAAAGTGTGATTAAAAAGCCTATATATTGTTCTTTCGGAAATGAGATTGTTTGGCCTCAGACATTGTTGTTTGCATGATGGATTGTGGACTGATAAAAGATACTTTGACGCTCAAATCAGTAAAAGAGCAAATAGATAATATTAGAGTTTAGCATGATAAGTAACACCACCAGAAATTTTGTCAACTGTGGCGGTTCTGTGTACATTTTGCGGCGGTTCAAACCGCCGCAAAATGTATATGAAAGGCGGTTGTCCAACCGTCGCAGTTACGAGCGTCCAGAGATACATTTGCGGCGGTTTTGGCTAACCGTTGGAACAACCGCCGCTGGTATATTGCGGCGGTTTTGGCTAACCGTTGGAACAACCGCCGCTGGTATATTGCGGCGGTTTTTAACCGCCGCAGTGTTTTACTTAGTTGAGGCGGTTTGGAACCGCCGCAGTATAGTGCAACGTTGCAGCGGTTTGGAACCGCCGCAGAATGCTTCATTAGCAAAAAAAAAAAAAGCCAAAAGAATACTTCATCAACAGTGGTTCTAATTTTTGGAATATATATCATCTCAGGCTACATAAAATATTTTTTTAAGCTATGGTTTCATGGGAATGATCATTGCTCAGCCTTTTCATTTTGTTTTCTTATGACCTTTACATGCCCTTTAGTTCGTTTGCCATATCCACTTATTCAATCTAATGTTATGGGCAAAATCCAGTGATGGATCAGATAAGCTCATATGTTAGGGATTATCAATAAACTGGTCCCTGTGTTTGGGTCGCCGTCTGAGGTAGGTCCCTCCCCGGAAAAATCTTAGGAAATGGTCCCTCTGTTTGCAAACTGTCTAAAATAGGTCCTCACCGGAGCCCGGAGCCCGGAGCTCCGGCGAGAGTGTTGAGTGGCAGGACAGAGGTGACATGGATAAATGACGTGACATAGTAAATGGGAATTGTGGCTGTAACACCCCAATTTTGGGTTGAGGGTCACATAGTAAAATCGCGGAAATTAAAACCTCTTAGAAAAACAACTCAATTTTCAAAAAGATTTCGTCTCTAAAAAATTCTTATTAATAATATAAGTAATAATTCCCCATAAATAATATTCATTACGTGGAAGCAAAAACAAGGAAATATTATTACAAAAATAAATGCTCAACAGCGAGCCCAAAAATAAATTAAAACAGCGGAAGTTCTTTAACATTGTTCATCTTCTTCTGAATCTTCCACACTTCCAATGCGCACTTCGATTCCATGATGCTCTTCAAGAGACAAAAATCATCGTCCTGCCTATCTCTGGCGTTAAGCGCCCAAATACAAACATAAAGGGTTAACTCTTAAAACAAATAACAACAAATAACAAATATCATGTTGAAGGGAAATTAACATAAGTGACGGCAACAATATTTTCAAAATAAACAACACCTTCAACAATATACTCATTTCCTCATGAACAACAACACAAACCATGCTTATGAGTCCTCAAATGCAACTACATGTTATGGCGTGATCACATGAGACTAAAACCCATCTCATCACCCTTAACCACGATCCCATGGGACTAAAACCCATCTCATCGCTCTCAGGCACGATCACATGGGACTAAAACCCATCTCATCGCCATCAACCTCAAAATGCATATGCCATGCCAACATGTTCAACATTATCATGAATCAACAATTTTCATAATATAACATAATCAACTTTACCTCATCATCATCATCATCATCAGCATATCATAACATAAATTCCCAAATCCAAGCACATATCATCATAATCAAACAGAATAGTTGCCAACACAAAATCATAGGTAAAACACCGCTGACTCGATCTAGAACTGAGTTACCCATACCTCTTCTTCCTTTGCATGAACTTGTCCTCCGACCTTATTACAAAAATTGATCAAGAAGGTATATGGCACGACCCTAGACCTCCAAGAATGCAAGGAACCTTGAGCTTGGTAGAAAACAAAGGTAGAAACAAGACTAGTTACACTCTAGGAAGAACGAGAGGTTGATCACCAAAACTCAGAATTTAGAAAGGATCGATCACTTACCGATAAAGCTAACCTCAAGGGTCCTTGAGAGAGGATTATGGAAAGAGGTAGAACACCACGAGAATAAAAGAGATTAGACTCCAAGAAGCACCAAAGTCCAGCAGCACTCCAAAGGATTCAGCTCTAGCATTCTAGGTTTCTCTTGCAAGTTTGTTTGAAGAAAGAACAAGGAGATAACCACCATGCTTCAAGGAAAAATAGTTGCAAGGGGAAGGGAGAGGGAGCACGACCTAAGCCTCCTTCTTATTCAGAATTCACCATCTTTATTTCTCATTTACTCATAGACCAAGCCATAAACTCAATTTACACCCCCTTATTAGCCATTTGTAACTCCCGACAAGCATTAAACTCTCTTAACACCACTTATTACCATTCAAATTCAGCTTATAACTCATTTCATCCTCATTAAACTCTTGTCTACAACTTCAAATTCGAAATTCAGCCACAACCACTCCAAAATCTGCATAAAATAAAAACCTACCTCACTAGGATTCGAATACAAGACTTGCCAATCTGTTGAGTAATGTGTTATGTTAGTGGGAATTGGTTATTGTTAGTGAAGAGTCATGAGTTTAATGTATTAATGTTAGTGGAAGCACTTAGTTCTTAGTGGAGTGTTTTATTATGCATTAAGTACCTAGTAGTGGTGACTCTTTGATAGTTGTAACCATCTCTACTCATGCTATATATTCTATGTGTATGAGTTGCAAATGATATAAGAAAAATACAAGAGAAATATATGAATATTCAGCCTCTTACCCTTGAGTGTGTTAGTGTTACTTACCACCTCTAGAATACCACCAACAGAGTGGTATCAGAGCTGTAGATCCTTGCAGCAAAAACAACAAAGAAATGGCTTCCACAAGCAACTCTTCTACAGTTTATAGCAATGTTCAAGTTCCTTTGTTTGAAGGAGAGAATTATGATTTTTGGGCTGTTAAAATGGAGACTCTATTCACCTCTTTGGATGTCTTGGAGTTTGTCCAAAAGGGGTATGAAGAACCAGCACCTTCAACAAATGGAAAAGCTGCAGAATCAGCCCAACAACCTGAAGAATTGAAGAAGAAGAAGAAGATCACAGATGCTGGAGTTCTCGGGATGATTCAAAGAGGAGTCTCTCTATCCATTTTCCCAAGGATTATGAGAGCAAAAAAATCAAAGGAAGCATGGGATATTCTACAGCAAGAGTTTGAAGGAGACTCAAAGGTAAGAACTGTGAAACTTCAATCTCTTAAGAGAGATTATGAAAATGAAAGAATGAAGGAGAATGAGAGTTTGAATGAATACTTTAATAGACTCTCTGAATTGGTGAATCAAATGAAGTCACATGGAGATACAATAGATGATCGCAGAATTGTTGATAAAATTCTGATCAGTTTGACAGAAAAATTTGATCCTATGGTGGCTGTTATAGAAGAAACTAAGGACCTATCAACTATGACTGTTCAAGGGTTGATGGGGTCTTTGAGATCCTATGAGCAAAGGTTGTTACGGCGCTCTGAAAAATCAGTTGAGAGTGCTTTTCAATCTAAACTCAATATTCAGCCCAATAATGGTGAAAATAAGCCCCCAACACAAAATAAAGGTGAGTCTTCTAGAGGTGGCAGATTTGGAAGAGGCAGAGGTAGAGGAAGAAACTCACGAGGAAGAGGAAGAGGCACCAATGGCGGACGATGGCATGAAGGAGCATCAAACAAATGGTGCAGAATTTGTAAGAGAAACACTCATGAAGAGAAGGATTGCTGGAACAAGGGCAAGCCACAATGTCACAACTGCAAGAGATTCGGGCACATTCAAAAAGATTGTCATTTTGGCAATCAGCAGCATGCTTCATTTGCAGAAGGAGAAAATGATGAAGGTAATTTGTTCTTTGCTTGTCAAAAAGCATTTCAAGAAGATAAAAATGTGTGGTATTTGGGCAGTGATTGTAGCAATCATATGACCGGAAAGAAAGAAGCTTTTATCAACATTGATTCTTCATTTGGCTCAAAAGTTAAATTGGGTAATGGAGAACATGTTGAAGTAAAAGGCAAAGGAAGAATTGGAGTTACAACAAAGCAAGGAAGCAAAGTCATTCATGACACTCTTTATGTGCCGGAGTTAGATGAGAACTTGATAAGCATTGGACAACTTTGAGAGCATGGCTATTCTCTAAATTTTGAGAATCGAGAGTGCAGAATTTTTGATTCAAAGAGAAGAAATGTTGCTGTTGTAAAAATGACGAGCAATAGAAGCTTTCCACTTTCTCTTAATTATGAGAAAAATTTCAGCATGATGGCTAGAGAAGATAATGACTCTTGTTTATGGCACAAGAGACTTGGACACTTGAACTACAATAGTCTCAAGTTGCTTTCTCAAAAGAAGATGGTGTATGGCCTGCCAACAATTGAAGAAAAATCTGGTGTGTGTGAAGGATGTATGCTTGGCAAACACCACCGCCAACCATTTCCAAAGGAAGGAGCATGGAGAGCCAAACAAGTGCTAGAACTTGTACACACAGATGTGTGTGGCCCCATGAATACTTTGTCTCATGCCAAAAACAGGTATTTTATCTTGTTTATTGATGATTTTACCCGCATGACATGGGTATATTTTATGAGACAAAAATCTGAAGTTTTTGTAATTTTTAAGAAGTTTAAAGTTTTTGTTGAGAAACAAAGTGGCAGGTTTATAAAAATGTTGAGAAGTGACAGGGGGAAGGAGTACACCTCAAATGAATTTCACAAATTTTGTGAAGATGAAGGTGTTGAAAGACAGCTCACTGTTGGCTATACACCTCAGCAAAATGGTGTATCTGAAAGAAAGAACCAAACTGTGATGGAGATGGCGAAGTCTATGCTGTTTGAGAAAGGTTTGCCTAAAACATTTTGGCCTGAGGCTGTTAATACTGCTGTGTATTTGCTGAATAGACGTCCAACAAAGGCTGTACGGAATAAGACTCCATTTGAAGCTTGGAGTGGAAGAACACCCTCAGTAAACCACCTTAAAGTTTTTGGGTGTGTTTGCTATGCTCAAATTCCTAAACAAAAGAGGACAAAGCTGGAAGAAACAAGTGACAGATGTGTCTTTATTGGCTATAGTTCCATGTCAAAGGGCTATAGACTTTACAACTTGAAGACAAACCAGGTGATCATTAGCCGGGATGTTGTATTTGATGAGAAGGCTTCTTGGAATTGGGAAGAAGACAAAATGGAGGAGAAAATAGTCCCTGCAACTTTATTGCAACAAAATTCAACAGCTGGAAATGAGCAACCAGCCCCGTATGCACCAAGCTCTTCATCTTCTCCAAGTTCACCAAGTTCAAGTTCATCATCTCCTAGCTCAACTCCAATAAAATTGAAGGATTTGAGTGATATTTATGCAAGGTGCAACTATTGTGTTGTGGAACCAGAAAACTTTGATGAAGCAATCAAAGAAGATGTATGGAGGAAAGCGATGCAAGAAGAAATAGATGCAATTGAGAAGAACAAAACATGGCAGCTAGTTGAGAAACCAAATGACAAAGAAGCTATTGGAGTAAAATGGGTGTACAAATTGAAGCATAATCCAGATGGTTCAATCCAAAGAGCCAAGGCCAGATTAGTAGTCAAAGGCTATGCACAACAGCCTGGAATTGACTACAGTGAGACTTTTGCTCCGGTTGCACGTTTGGACACCGTGAGAGCAATCATTGCATTAGCAGCTCAAAAAGGTTGGAGTCTATACCAACTTGATGTAAAGTCAGCTTTCTTGAATGGAGAATTAAAAGAAGAGGTCTATGTGCAGCAACCTCAAGGCTTTGTGACTAATGGCCAAGAGGAAAAAGTTTACAGGTTGAAGAAAGCTCTCTATGGGTTGAAACAAGCCCCTAGAGCATGGTATAGTGAAATTGACAGCTACTTCATTCAACAAGGTTTTCAAAGAAGTCAAAGCGAGCCTACCTTGTATGTGAAGCATCAAGGTAAAAATGATATCCTTCTTGTTGCCCTTTATGTTGATGACTTGGTGTATACGGGTAACAACAAGAAAATGGTTGAAAATTTTAAAATAGAGATGATGAAAAAATATGAGATGAGTGATCTTGGCTTGCTGCATCATTTTCTTGGTATTGAGGTTTACCAAGATGAATATGGAGTTTTTATTTGTCAAAAGAGGTATGTTGAAAATATTTTGAAGAAGTTTGGCTTGTATGGCTGCAAACCTGTTGATATTCCTTTAGTGGTGAATGAAAAATTAAAGAAGGAAGATGGTGGAAGATTAGTAGATGCAAGCATGTATAGAAGTTTGGTTGGAAGCTTGTTTTATCTTACAGCTTCAAGGCCTGATTTAATGTTTGCTGCTAGTTTACTCTCAAGATTCATGAGTAAACCAAGTCATTTACATCTTGGGGCAGCAAAAAGAGTTTTAAGGTATGTCATGGGAACCATGGAGTATGGAATTAGATTTGAGAAGAATTCTAAGTTTGAAGCTAAAGGCTATTGTGATAGTGATTAGGCCGGAAGTGTTGATGATATGAAGAGCACTTCAGGTTATGTATTCAACCTTGGTTCAGGTGTGATTTCTTGGTGTTCAAAGAAGCAAGATACAGTGGCACAATCTTCAGCAGAAGCTGAGTATTTAGCAGCTGGTTTGGCTACACAACAAGCACTTTGGTTGAGAAGAATATTAGAAGACATTGGAGAGAAGCAAGAGGGAAGTCTCCAGCTTCATTGCGACAGCAAATCAGCCATTGCCATGGCGAAGAATCCTGTTTTTCATAGCCGGACCAGACACATTAACATAAATCATCACTTCATTCGAAGTGTGATTGAAGAAGGAGATGTGCAATTGATTTTCTGCAGTTCAGAAGAGCAGCTTGCAGACATTTTCACCAAAGCACTACCAAGAGGAAGATTTCAGCAACTTAGAGAAGCAATGAGAGTTAAAGAACAACACATTAAGGGGGAGTATGTTGAGTAATGTGTTATGTTAGTGGGAATTGGTTATTGTTAGTGAAGAGTCATGAGTTTAATGTATTAATGTTAGTGGAAGCACTTAGTTCTTAGTGGAGTGTTTTATTATGCATTGAGTACCTAGTAGTGGTGACTCTTTGATAGTTGTAACCATCTCTACTCATGTTATATATTCTATGTGTATGAGTTGCAAATGATATAAGAAAAATACAAGAGAAATATATGAATATTCAGCCTCTTACCCTTGAGTGTGTTAGTGTTACTTACCACCTCTAGAATACCACCAACACAATCAAATACTTAAGCCTCAACCACTAAGCCACAACTCCTCTTGTTAAAACTCTAACAAAACTATTCTTATAATCCTCCAAGTCAAACCAACAAGTTTCCAATCTGAATTCAAAACATCATTAGAGCTCTTAATACTAAATTTCAATCCGGTTTTGACTAGTCCAATGCCCAAAACTCAATTATCCAAACTTAAAGGATCAAAACCTAATTATAAAATCTCCAAGAGCCAAAACATAAATACTCAAAACTTAAGGCTCTTACAGTGGCTCCCCTTATACGACCTGTGTGCTCGAGAGTCTTTAGTGCTTGGCCAAGAATGTCATGTGGTGGACGCTTGGCCAAGTCCTCTAGGGAGACAGATTGTGAGAGAGCCTCCTGAAGTAAATATAAAAATTCTCAATTATGGGTATAATAAATGATTATTATTTATTTAGGAATTCGTACTTACACATGTACTGATCACTTCTTCAACAGATTCATCTCGGATTTTCCCCTTCTTGGGAACACGAGCACGCTTTCACAAGACATGGCGAGGAATGGATGTGGCGTCCGATCCAGACTCCTACAACTATATTAAGAGAAGAAAAACAATCACAAATAACACTTAATTATTTAAATTTAATACACGATAGTTGAAATTAAAGTGCATTATGTGTGTCTGTATACCATATGTTGTGCAAGGCAAGCGTAT
The DNA here is from genome assembly GCA_030819835.1 of Acmispon strigosus. Taxonomy (NCBI): domain Eukaryota; kingdom Viridiplantae; phylum Streptophyta; class Magnoliopsida; order Fabales; family Fabaceae; genus Acmispon; species Acmispon strigosus. The sequence goes on from JAUAMA010000007.1 coordinate 38,510,299, forward strand.
CCCATACGCGATAATCTGTATGGGTACTTCGACTTTAGTGCTCGTTTCCTGTTCGCTTTGCTGAGTTTCTATTTAAAAACACAAGATATGTATCATTACATAATTATATTCAAAACATAATGTAAGAATGACACATCTCACGAATAGATATTTCACCTTGAACTCTTCGATTTGGTGTTGGGCAACAAGTTCCCTCCACTGACTATCATCGATCACTCGGGCATAAGCGTGCGGTGGATGGTCAATCAGATTACCATCCTTATCGAAGCCAAAACACCTATTTCCTTGAGCACATAGTCTCTGCGCTTTGGATCAATATGAAAGCTAGCCTACAATAATACAAGTTCTATTGATGTTAAGTACGTTTCATTAAATAGTTTAATGCACAAATTGTAAGAGTACTATGTATCTAACCTCAACTTCTTCCCATATGTGTTGTTTGATTTCGTCGTCCACATCTGGCCACCAGTTTTTAGTAATTGGAACCTTTGTGCGAGCAAGGTACCCAATATAGTCTATGAAATATTTCTTGTTGGGGTTAACTGGTACACCATCCGAATCCCAACCAACCTAATACATGTAAATGTTAAACAAGTTAGTAGAGTTTAAACTTATTAAATTGCTTAGAATCCATGCTATAGGTGTTATATGATAACTGTAGTCACAATTGTTTATGTAGGAATGAAGAATGAAGGGCCATTGCTGCAAAACAAGAAGAAAACAGAGCATTTGGCATCCCTCTCTTCATCCTAACGAAATTCTATCAATCTAGAAAAGAAAGAAAGAGAGAGAAAGAGAGGAAGGAAGGTCGAGAGCAAAGAAGGAAGCAGATCTAAAAAAACCTTTATAAAAAATGCACTTTCAACATTGCCTTAAATTGTTACCTCAAACTTCAGTCCTTTACTCCTCACAACACGGACTGCTTTCATGATGGTCCGTCCGCGCCTGATTGTCCTATTCTCACCAATCTCACCACTGCCTTGCTGTGAAATATCTATTTTCCTGAAATAGCATGTCAAAAGTGTAAGTGAAAAATACAATTATGTTACATACATATGAAATATATCTACACATACAGTCATTATAAAAAAAATATGCATACGTCTTTAACTTGTTTTACTAGTTCTTTTCCTCTTCTATTTCAAAAGGCGCATACGTGTTCTTCCTTTTTTTTATGGAATGTTATATTCATCCAAGTTCCCTCTTCATAATCCTTACAATCGAACATGACCTCACAAAACAGAGTACACATATATTCCACAAAATGTACTGAACAACAACAAAAATCTTTAACATAATACACATTCCACAAAATATACTGAACAACAACAGCAAAGGCATAAGAACTGGTAATTATCAAACCGATAAGCTCCTTAACTTCCACAAAAATTAAAACGCCGAGCAAAGGTACTGAACAACAACAAAAATCTTCAAAAGAAAGAAAACCTAGAAGTAGAAGTATGTCAAGAGGACTCACAAGTGAGGTGTGGAAGCAAGATGAACGAGCTGAGTAGCAGGAGGAACGAGCTTAGTGAGCACACAAAGAGGGAGACCGCGAGCAAGAGAAGGATTAGTCACGACGAGCAAAGCAATTGTGGACGATGTGAGAATGGTGTGGGTGCGGTGGATGAAAAATGAAAAATGGCAATGAAGATGCATATGTTGTAGATGAAAAACAGGAAGAAGAAGAAGAACAATAATGATATAAATATATTTGTGTTCACATATTTACTAACTGATTAAGCAACTCAATTGGCAAAAACATTGTTTTGCTACTCTCAACTCTCCGGTTCAAACCCAACTCACATTTAATCGACGATTTACTCTTTCATTGACCAATTTGAAGGTTTACTCAGACAAAATCCCTCTTGCTAAAAAAAATATGGCTGATGAAAAAAAGCACTACTAGTGCTGGCCGAAGACTAACTATAAGTCAATGTTTTTGAACTCTTCTGCATGATCGAGCCTAGTTCTTTAGAGGGGATTAAAACAAACTGCTGCAAATGGGGGCCAATCCATATAGAATGATGTTTACTGTTTCATAGTATTTAATGCGCAACCTGACCTGAACCAGAGAAATTTGCTTATTAGTCAATGCTGCGCGCAGAAAACGGGGCATGCATAATTAATTTTCTTTTTGTCCTAGCTAGTAACTAGTAAGGGATACGAACATGGATAATTAATAGCAACTACTCTATGAATTGACAATTGGACTCTTATGCCATACTTCTTTCATCATTCACCAATAATTGGGCCGTTCTTTAAATGGGAAAATGATAATCTCATAGACTTCTTGATATCAATCACTAGAGTAGTTATCTTCTTACTCTATCCTTGTATAAATTCTCCTACACATTAAACACATTAAATAGTGAAAGAATTAAATATTTTCTATAACTTCTTTATTGATTTAATGTATAGAATAATTTGTAAAAGAATTAATAGGAGGATAAATTATTTTCCAACAAACAATTCAACATGTGAGTCCTTTCTATATATACATTGTAGCACACAATATATATTGACTAATTATTTTAGTTAACCCGTGATCTTGTTTCACATATTTTGTTAGCAATTAATCATATACTTGATGATTTTAAACATTGAAAGATACTAATATTTATTATTTTGGACCACAAGTATTTTTCATTTAAATAATCATATTCGAGTTAGATAGAATCATTATAAACGAAAAAACTTTCACTGTTAAATATTTAATGCACCTGCATTTACAAATAATTGAACCCAAGATATTTGTCTAAGATAAAATAATATCATGCTAGTTAATCTACGCACTTTGTATTTCTTAAAAGATAAATTGAGAATGAATGGAGAAAATATTTATCATAAATTTAAATATTAAAAAAATCTTTTTATTTTATGCTAATCAAGGTATCCCGCAGCCGATAGTCGTGAGACTAATTACTCGTTCCACTGTCAGAGGACTAAACGGTTGGAGGTTGACCAATGAGTTTCTTTTTCCATTCTCAAGAGTTGCGAATCGAACCTCCAACCCACTTGCTTAAGAGACGAGTTGTTTTACCACTAGGGGTGGAAATATGGGCTTGGCCCGCTGGTGGGCCAGCCTGTTTGACCCACATTTTTGGAAGGTTGGGTTGAGACTTTGAACCCAAATCCTAAAAGTGGGTCAGCCCAACCCAACCCGCATTTTGGTGAGCCAATGACGGGTTGGGTCGGGTCAACCCATATTTCCACCTCTATTTGTAAGTTATGTTTTGACTAAAACTTTCATGATTGCATGACATTATCGTTTATGATTGTTGGTTAATTATTATTGGCTGAAGTAAACTCTTGTTAATGATTGTAGAACACATCTAGTAATGTTAAGAAGGTTAAGTGAGTATGTATCAAGGAAATAGTGACATTTACTAATGATTTGGTGAAAGTCATTGACACTTACACTTAATAGTTTCTATTGAGGTTAAAGTTACCGTTTTTAATAACAAGGCATGATAAATATTTGTTTGATAGTGCCGTTCGTGATTCTTTCTTGTTGAGCTCATAACATGTGAAGATAAAAAAAAAGTATAATATTGTGATGATTCTAATTTCTACATGTGCCAACATGCAAAAGTGAAAGATTTCTTAAAATTAAAATTGCTCATTTCATAACTCACTTTTTATTTCACTACATTTTTTAAGTGGGTCAGTCCGTCGACCCACCGGTCCGCTAAAATGTGAGTTGGATTGAAAATTTGAACTCAAATGCTAGAAGTGAGCCAACCCAACCAAACCTGCATTTTGATAGACAAATGACGGGTCGGTCCGGCACGCCAACCCATATTGCCACTCATATTTACCATTACGTCAACCCAATGGCCTAAAATAATAAAAATAATCTTGAAAATGAAAAAAAAAACTAATTATTTGTATTAAACTAATATTTAATTTATTTAGTTTACAATTACTTAACATGTGGTTAAAGTAATATATAACTAATTGACTATGACTCGTCAGATTGGGAAAGATAGAATGGAAAACGAGTTATCCAATTTACATGCTGGGTTGGATGCCCGCTAGGAATGACAATTCGACCCAAATCTATCGGGTATCCGTAAAAAATACCCACTATAAATAAGGTAAAAACCCGTTAAATAAATATGCGATTGGGTATGAATAAATACCTGCAAAAATTAGTGGGTACGGGTGCGGGTATAGGTACTATAGTATCCACCCCGCCCCATACCCGCACACACTATATACATATAATTTTTATTTTTTTTAATAAATCCTACGAAATATATTAATAAGAAACAGTAGACTCAGAGGCCAAAATATCAGCGGTCACTAAAGGGATAGTAGCCCATGAAACTTCCTCCACCCAAACTGTATCTGGATAAGTAGAGGAATTCCTAGCTAAAAAGTCAGCTACTACGTTACCAGAGCGTCGAACAAAAGAAAGAGATCCAACAGAAAAATTATATAATTATCATATATATAAATAATTGTTCATCCTAAAATTATTTTATTAAATTTTGTTTATAATATCATTATTGTAATATATTATTATAATTATACTATGATGTTGGTATATATGGTAACATAATAATTTTATTTAAATTTTTTTTAGGCTTAAATGCACATTTTACCCCTGATAAATCTGAAAGTTGCAAATTGTAACCCACCAAAAATTTTGTCACCAAAAGTACCCCTCTGCTTTTTTTTTTGAGAACATCGTACCCTTCCGTCAGTCTTCCGTTAGTAACTTAACGGAACTGATGACGTGGACACTACAGGTGGATAAAAAAAAAGGAAATTAACATGTTTTTTTTTTATAAAAAAAAAGCTGCAGATCAAGGGTAAAATGTACATTTTACCCAAAATCCCCAATTTGCAACCCTAATTTCCCAAAGAGAGAAAGGAAACAGAAGAGGAGAGGAAGAAGAAGCCGCCGCCGGCGTGGTACGCACACCCAGTGGAGACGGAATTTCGTGTTGTCCTTCGAGCTCCTTTGCAGTCGCGATTCTCACCATGAATGGTGGCAGTTCATCGCGTGAAGGAGGACGAAGTCGAGGAAGCCATGGAGGGCGGCGTGGAGGTCGAGAAATGGCAGAAGGTCGAGGAAGAGGCTCAGGACGAGGAGACCAAGGTATTGTAGCAGGTCGAGGAGCTCCGTCGTGGCCACCACAAGCTCTGTTGCAGCACCTTTGGGTTCACCCTTGAAGATCCACCTCGCCGTTCAAAGCGGCGTGAGGCCGCGACACCCATCTGCGGGGGGCGAGACTGCGACCTCCTTCGCAGCGGCGGCTAGGCCGCGACGTCTCTCCAGTGTGCATCTTCACTTTCTCATGCTCTGTTTTGCTTTATGCATGGGGTGAATGGAGATTGGAGAAATTTGATGGAGATTTGGTGGAGAAGATTGAATTGGTGAATGAATCTGAAGAAGAATCGATGAGTCACTGCAAGATGTTGGAGGAGGTTTGGTGCTTCCATGATTGATTTCATGCACTAATTTCTGTTTTGCTTCATGCACTAATTTCTGCTTTTGATTTTTGGGGTTGATTTCTGGGTTGATACTTCATGTGTAGAGGGAAAGAAAAAAGTGCAATCATCATCAGAGAAAAAATTCAGAAAAAAGTAGAAGCATGTGGATTCTGGAACAAATTTAGCAAGAAAGGAATGAAGTTGGAAGAGCTATATGGATATTATTCAGAAAAAGTAGAGGCTTTGGTGTAGGTTGTTTTTTTGGTGAATCTTGCTTCTGCAGGTAATAGAATATATCTAAAATGTCATTCTTATGATAATATCATCTTGAGCTGCTATATTCCCAAGAAGAATTGTACTGCTGCTGACAAGTGAAGTGTTGGAATAGGCCAGGGTTTTCTTGGATGTTAATGGTCTATTTTACTAAGGAATACACCCAGTTTTTGATCTGGTTGTTTGTATTTACTATTCTGTGTTGGTAGGAGCAAACATTTGGAAATGATAATTTATATAAAGGGGAAGAAGATTTGTGTTTTGATATCAGGGGGGAATAAGGGGGCCAACAGAATTTATATTATGATACAGAAGATTTGTGTTGGGGATTATTTTGTTCTTTTGATTGTATTTCTTATTCATGATATAAATTAAATTCTGTTCATTATATTATCAATTGGTTGTGTAGTTCAATTGGCAAAATGTGTGTTTTGCCGCTTCCAAGTCCTGTGTTCGAATCTCCACCACTCTTTTATCCAAATTCTAAAACTGATTTAATGACATGGCGTGCCACGTCATCCCTTCCGTCCATTTTTTAACGGAAGGGTACGAAGTTCTCCAAAAAAAAAGCAGAGGGGTACTTTTGGTGACAAAAATTTTGGTGGGTTACAATTTGCAACTTTCAGATTTACCAAGGGCAAAAAGTGCATTTAAGCTTTTTTTTAATAAAGACAACAAGTAACTTTCTTAATATATAAATTTTTTAATGAGGTAAATTAGTAAGTAGATTACGCTATAATTAGGGTTTGAAATTTTAGAATGCAAATAGTGAGAATTATATTTTCTTAATAAAATTGTGAGTATAATGGGTACGGGTACGGGCATATAAGTACTTAAAAGTGCGGGAATGAGCACTCAAATTACTACCCACACGAATATAAGGACGAACACGGGTATTATTTAAAAATGCGGGTATAGAAATAGGTAATATAGTACTCTAATCCCTGCTTAACACCATTGCTTCGGTTCCTGCGACCTGATTGACAACACATGTTCTTGGACTACATGATCATGACCATGACAGAAACAACACACCTCTAGACTTCAGAAATCAGAACAATCAATTGCCGTTAAGAGTGTACCATGACATATGAGTGACCAACACAGCACTGCCACTAAGTGGTATCCTATTAAGTGCTGTCTTTTTGTCTTTTTCCTCTGGTTTTGAGGCACCTACTCTACTATTTCCAAAAGATATACCTAAACTACCCAGTTCCAATGAAGCATGCTACTCGTTGCTAGTAACATTGCTCTCAACATAAATAAATAGAGAGTGATGCTCATAAATTACACAGATTTAGTCAATGTAACAAGATTTTCTAGAGCAGAAATCAGCTTAGGTATGATGGGAGCACTGAGCAGGTAGCACCAGCCACTACCGACTAGCACCCCCATTTAATAACCCTCTTCACCCAACATAAATGAAATAGCAAGATATTGGATGAGTTTTCATTTTTTTTCAGAATCAATTATGATTCTCAAGAGCTAATATCAGTTCTAAAATTAATGTTGACTTTTGAACTAGAAGGATTTCAACTGATGCTGTAATAAAGTTCAAAAAATTGGCTCCTGGTGAAAAGTGACAAAATATGTGAAAAGGAGGATGGAAAAAAGGAGAAAACTTTGCAGCTCCAAGGTCAAGAACAATGTAACAGAAGGATCCACAGCCTAATAAACCTGTGCAGAAGTGATTGATGATGCTAATTTCATGTTTCAATTGTGTATACACTAGTTGGACAGAGATATGATTCACATCTCTAGTTTGCAATTTATTTTGTAAGATGTGATAATTCTCACCAGAATTTGTGTGAGGTAGTCAATATATTATTTATAGAAATGAATTATAATAGAAAATAAAATATCCTTAGGAATAATAAGAGAATATCCTATATAATATTATAACCTCGAATAATAAAGAAATATAATATAAAAAATCTTATAGGATATTATAGCTTAGAATAATAAAGGAATCTAATTATTCTTAACACCCACATCAAGCTAAGCATTAGATTAATGCCAACACGAAGCTTGGATCTAAACCGTTCAAACGATGGATGAAGCAACGCCTTGGTGAAGATATCAGCAAGTTGTAGAGAGATAGGAACATGGTGAACAACCAAACGACTAGAGACAACCAGTTCACAAATGAAATGACTGTCCAAATCAATATGCTTAGCATGCTTATGAGCCACAGGATTCCGAGCCATAAGCAAGGCACTCTGATTGTCACTGAGAAGAAGAGGAGTGGTCGATAACCGAACACGAAACTCATGAAGAAGGTTGATCAACCAAACTAAGCTCAGAAGCAGTATTAGCCATTTCCCGATACTCAGATTCACAACTTGAGCGGGCAACAGTAGGTTGTTTCTTGGCACTCCAAGGCAAGAGATTGACACCAAGAAAAATAGCATAGCCATAGGTAGACTGACAAGTATCCGTGCAGCGAGCCCAATCAGCATCATTGTAGCCAAGAATCACTGGAGAAGAGGAGCTGCAAAATGTAAGGCCGAAGTGTTGTGTACCACAGACATATCGGAGAAAACGTTTGACAGCCTGAAAGTAATCAACGGTGGGAGCCTGGAGAAACTGACTTACCGTATTCATAGCATAGGATAAATCAGGACGAGTAATAGTCAAGTACTGTAAGGCCCCAACCAAAGATCGGTAGTGAGTCGGGTCAGAGTAAGGTTTACCAACACTGATGAGATGAGAGCCAGCAGCCAGGGGAATCGAAACAGGGCTTGCCTCAAGCATCACATAACGAGAGAGAAGATCATGAGCATATTTGGCCTGTCCCAAGAACAAATCATCAGCAGTATAAGAGATCTCAAGACCAAGGAAGTAGTCAAGCTTACCCAGATACTTAATTGCAAACTCAACATTGAATTGAGCAATAAACTGAGAGAGAAGAAGAGAATCATTTCCAGTAAGGATGATGTCATCCACATAAACCAGGAGATAGAGAGTGATGCGCTCCTTATAGAAGAAGAACAAAGATGGATCAGCCCTGCTACAAATAAACCCAAAACGGAGGAGGAAGGAACGCAAACGCTGAAACCAAGCACGGGGCGCCTGTTTGAGTCCGTAGAGAGCCTTGGTCAACCGACATACATGTGTCAGAAAACGAGGATCAACAAAACCAGGGGGTTGTTCCATAAAGACACTTTCAGTGAGTTGACATGAAGAAAAGCATTCTTAACATCCAATTGATGTGGTTTCCATCCATGAAGCACGACAAGGGATAAAACGAGACGAGCAATAGTTTCCTTGACAACTAGACTGAAAGTAAGTGAGTAATCAAAACCTGGAATTTGTGTGAAACCCTGAGCCACCAAACGCGCCTTTAAGCGCTCAATAGTGTCGTCACTTTTGTGTTTGGTGCGAAAAACCCATTTACTACCAAAAACATCAGTAGCAAATGGATAAGGGACCAAGGTCCAAGTGTGGTTTTTGTGGAGAGTAGAAAACTCATCCTCCATGGCTGCCAACCACTGAGGATGCTTCATGGCAGATTTAAGACCCTTGGGATGAGTAGTGGCATGCGGGGTAGTGAGAAGAGCAGTAACTGAGAGTGAGCCGGAGCATAACGTGGATTGGGTCGATAGATGCCACTCTAAGACCGAGTCCGCATACGAGGAGCTGTTGGGGCGGCCTGAGCAGGAGCAACTGGAGAAGTAGGCAACACAACAGGAGAGAGCGGTGCTGGTGATGGAGCTCATGGAGGTGAGGCAGGACCCGGAGAAGCAGGTGCATCAAGATAGGGAACCTGGGGAGCATCCATGGGAACACAGGATGGGCAGGGCAGAGTACAAGCCGGTGGGGGGCAGGCCAGATCGACAGTAGAAACTGGCACGTGGGAGGAGCCTGCAGCTAGTTCATAAAATGAAGAAACCAAGAAAGTGGTGCCAGGGGGATGAGGACCTGCAGAAGGGAAGTAAAGTTCATCAAATTGAGCGTGGCGAGACACATAGGTCCTAGAAGTGGCCGGATCGAAGCATTTAAAGCCTTTGTGATAGCTATTATAGCCTAGAAATACGCAAGGAGAACTGCGAGGACTGAATTTATTTTTCATGCAGGGACACAAGCACGGAAGCACACGGCAGCCAAAGGGGTGAAAGTAAGCATATGTTGGTGCAACTTGAAACAAAAGTTTAAAAGGAATCTGACCAAATAACACTTGAGAAGGAACACGATTGATAATATAAACCGTAGAGCTGAAAGCGTCAACCCAATGGCTGGTAGGAACACGCGACTGGTACAGCATGGCAAGACCAATCTTGAGAACATGTCTATGTTTCCGTTTAACCCGACCATTCTGTGCGTGAGCATGCGGGCATGAAAATCGATGAAGCACACCAGAGGAAGAAAATAAAGCCTGAACTTTGTTATTCGTGAATTCAGTGCCATTGTCACATTGGAAAACCTTAAGGGATCGAGAAAATTGATTTTCCACAAAGACTTTAAACCGAAGAAGCACATCAGAAACATCTGATTTATGTCGTAAAGGATAAAACCAAGTAAAGCGAGAGAAATCATCCACGAAAGTAACAAAGTAAGAATATCCAGCAACAGAAGTAACAGGAGAAGGTCCCCACAAATCACAATGAATAAGATCAAGAACGGCAGAAGCCCTTTTATGATTATCATAAAAAACCAAACGTTTACTCTTAGTCATCTGACAAGTAGTACAACAGATCGGCTTAGGCAAAACAGAGGAAACATTTAAGCAACCTTGCTTATACAGCTTATCAATAACATCAAAACTAACATGACCCAAACGAGAGTGCTAAAGTTCAAAAGAGGCACGAGGTAGTGGAGAACTAGTAGTTAGCAACGCCTCAGGTCCTTGATCCAGCACATACAATCCGTGATCACATCTGCCCCTTGCCAGAACGGCTCCTGTCCTTCGATTCTGAGTAGCAAAAGAGTCATCCACAAAAAACAGCCTTAACATGATTATCACGAGTCAGTTGGCTAATAGAGACAAGATTTTTAGTTAGGCGGGGCACAACCAAAACATTGGACAAAGGAACAATATGTGATAAAGAACGAGATCCAGTATGATTAATATGTAAAGTAGTCTCATTACCCACAAGAACACGATCATTACCGCGATAATCTTGGGAATCAGTCAACTGAGACGAAGAAGGGGTCATGTGAGATGTGGCACTGGTGTGCATATACTAATTAGATTTGGGTGAAGAGTCCAACGAGCAATCAGCAGCAAAGGCCTGAGCAAATTAGCAGTCTCAGAGGGCCGGTCCCAACGAACCAGACATTTGTCAGCATAATGACCCTGTTCACGACAAATCTAACAGCGAGGAACATAAAAGCCACGTTGACCAGAGTTGTTGCGGCGCTGACGAGAGCCACCATTCGAATTTCCGCAGTTACCATCTTTGGAACCACCGCTGGGATTACCACGGTTACCACCGCGAGAGGACTGATTGCCAGAAGAGCGAGACTGATTGTTCGCGTAGAAGGCAGCTGACTGAGCAGACGCGGGTTCCTCAAGAGAGGCCTGAAAAATAGCATGGCTTTCGACCTTACAAATAATATCAGTAAACAGAGGAAATGATACCTAATCAAGCTGGCCTGTGGAAAAGTTGGCATAGGAGGGACCAAGACCGCGAAGGAACTAGTGAACTTTGTCATCATTAGCAACAGGAGCACCAATAGCAGCCAACTGATCACAAAAAGTGCGGAATTTCTTACCATATTCAGTTATAGAGAGGGAACCACGACGTATGAGTTGAAGCTCATCACGGAGGCACAGTTCACGAGCCTTGCTGCGTGAAGCATATGCACTGTGCAACGCAGTCCAGACATCACGAGCAGTATCAGCATTAAGAGTCTCGGAGAGGGCCTTCTCTGTCAAGGAGGAAAGGAGACTGTTGACATTGCGATCTTGGACCTGCCATAGGGAAAAACTAGGATTCGGAACAGGAACTCTGCCACGTAAACCCGGAGAGGTGGCAGTAGCAAAAGTTTGTTGCACAGACTGCGGCGGCGGATCAACAAAACCATCAACAATATGAAAAAGATTCTGGTTTTGAAGAAGGGATGTAACATGTTTACACCAAAGGAAAAAATTCTCAGAACTGAGGCAAATCGTGATCATGTGAACCAAGGTCGTAAAAGGAAGAAACGGAGGAGTGATGACGTCGACTATGAGGAGCGGTGAACCAACACACGACGGGCGTGAGGACGGTGCTGCGTGAGGACGACGCTGGGGCGATTGGGCCGCAGTTCAGAGAGAGAGTACAGCACGGGTGGTTCGCGCTAGGCCGAAGAAGGACGACACAAGGTTTGACAACTAGGGTTTAGAATCATAACCTAATACCATGTAAGACGTGATAACTCTCACCGTATGAGGTAGTCAGTGTATTATTTATAGACATGAATTACACTAGAAAACAGAATATGCTTAAGAATAATAAGAAAATATAATATGAAATATTATAGTCTAGAATAATAAAGAAATATAATAAGAAAATATCTTATAGATATTATATCCGGAATCTAACTATTCTTAACACATTTACATTCGAAGGTGGGAAAACTTTTCCCAGCATTGTCTTCAAAGAACACCCAAACTGAGAGGACGAAGTTTCTGATCTAGAATCACTCACACTCACCCCTGCATTCTCATTCCCGGGCTCACTCTCTCTAATCTCAGAGCTTGAACTATCACCAATCACAATCTCAACAAAGCCAGAAGCATCATCCCCTGAAGAAGAATCGTTCTCAACAACCCCACCCACAATCGGAGCTCTGCAAATGGGGCAATTGGAATGCGAACCCAACCACATGTCAATGCACTCCACATGAAACCCATGTCCGCATTTCGGCAAACACCTTCCCATCTCACCCTCCTCAAAAGCGCTCAAACAAATCACACATTCCAGTACTTCTTGTTCATCAACCTTGCTCTGTTTTTCACCAACCTTCTCTGCTTCTGCTGAATACAGAAACAGGGGAATCGCAGCAACAATAGCAGAATCAAGCCCTTTGGTGTGGTAGCTTGACAGGGGTGAGTCCTCAATGTTGAAGCTGTGAAAGTGGTGAAACCGGGTAGGGCCAAGGACATCGGAGACAGTCACTGTGGTTCTCCGGCGACGGCGGCGGCGTGCTTGTGCCTGAACATGCGCCTGAGCCAAGAACCATTTTGCATAGAGATGAAGAAGCAGAACAAAGAGGATTACTAGGAGCAGTGAAATTATAGCAGCAAGCATGATGTTGCTGTTGTCTGAAAATATGTTCTGAAACATTTGACTAAGTGAGTTCATGGGGTTGTTCTTGTTGAGTGAGTCAATTTGGGATTGCATTGTGAAGAATGGGCAAAAGGGTGTTGAGATTTTGAAGGAAGATTTGAACTTGAAGGGTTTTGGGATGGTGATTTTGGGTTTGTGAAGTGGATCAGAATGGTGGGGTGGTTGCTCTTTTTGTGTTTGTGAAAATGTTTACGTGAAAGTGAAGTTAGTTTGGGGAAGGAATAAATTAAAGGGTTTTAAGGGGATGTTGCCTGTTGCATACGACACATTTGCGTGTGATGGTTAGCAATGAGTTTGTATTTTATTAAGAGGAAACGGTGCAGTTTGAGTCAAAGGAGAATCCCTGTATCCAAGGAGGTAAATAGGGATTTATGCATGGGAGGGTGGAGAGAAAGAGGAAAAGGGGCAGAAGTGAAGGACTCGTAAAGGCGACGGCAGCATACAAGGGTAGTTGAGTTTTATTAGATTCATGTTGGAGTGGAGGAGTGTTATGCAAAGATTAGTGCGTGTTTGCATACAAGTTAAGTCTAACCTGAATCGATTTTTATTTTAATTATAAATAGAGTTTCGCTCATTTTTATCTCGAACTAATCGCCCACATCCATATACAGTGTTAATAGTATCTAAACATAACTTTAAAATTGTAGAGGAAGAGAAAAACCAGATCTCAATACATCAATGAAGAATCAACATTTTGCTATGCAAATAAAAATCACACATTTTTCTCTACATATGGCTTCTTATCACATCACGATATATCATATTTATTAATTATCTCTCTTTTTATTCTTTTTTCGAGGATTAAAATCATCTAAACTCAAAGGATCTTAAGTTGAATACATATGAAAATGAGAAATAGATACAAATTTTAATATGAGAGAATTTTCACATGAAATAAATGAGAGTTATCACCTCCCCTCATGATGTTTACCACTCATTTTTCATGTAAATAATATTATTTGACATTTATAAATACTGTTGAGTTATTGTAAAATTCTATTTGCTTCTTAAATAAATTTTACTCATGTTAATTTAAGTTGTTAGTGATTTAATAGAGCTTTGCTTATTTAATAATCCCTCTATTTCGGTGAAGTTGAGGAGGGGATCCCAAGGCAAGGTCCTCTCTCATTCTGAGTCAAGATTCTTGAGATTTTTGCCTAATAAATAAAAATTCACCAAAGCCAAAGTAAGCTGTGGAAAAGGGAAGCTTGCTTTCACCATTTTTGATTGTTAGTTTATTCAATTAAACTTTGTCAACAATAGGGGTGGTACTTTGTTTGGGTTTAAATGTGGGGTTGGGAATGGGGACCACAATACTGTTAAGGGAAATGGATGTTCAGGGGTCCCATGTGAACGAAACCAGACATGATCAGAACTTTTTTTCTCTCTTTCTTTTTCTTTCATCTTTGAATCTTTCTTTTTATAAACCCACCTTGACCACTCTACAACCAAGCTAAATGCCAATAGCATTAGCACCAGTAGATCTTTGCATAGATTCCACCATTGTTTGCAGCATGCTTCCGTCGATGGATCCATTCCTCTTTTGGAGAGGACATGGTATGCATGCTGTGTGGTATATAGCCTAGGCTCGTGAACTCTGACCCACCCCCAAACCATGTAATAATTATATCATATCATGTATTGATGAAAAGAAAGACCTTGAAGGCCAAAAACCCTCTTCTAATGCAGATGATTGCTACTTTTATTTTCACTTCATATTTATAATTATTTTGACCACTCTAGCTAAAAAGTTCAAAAAGATTGGTGTATATTATTTGTGTGTATATCACTAAAAAAATATAGAAAAACATAAGAGACAAGTGAATATGTAATATATGATGTGATGTGTGCACAAGGCTGTGTATAGATATTTTGGGGTCTCAGGCAAAAAATGTTAAAATGACTTTTTATATTGTCGATATTATCTATAGGTGGTTGTTCTATCATGTGTTTACCTATTAAACTTGTTTCTACGTTATTTTTATTTTTATGAATAGTAACAAATTTATCAAAAGTTTCACGTTGAGATTCAATTAATTTTTCAACTTTTTTTTTTCTTCATCAATTTTTCAAATCCAAATTTATACTTTCTATTTAAAATTTTCTCGTGCAAAGAATAAATAAAATATATAAATAAAATAATACCGTAAAATGTTAGTTAATGCTCTGGTTAATTTATAAGATGATGAGAGAATAAAAACAGAGAATATGAATTGAACGAATTAGATGAATATAATAAAATATAATAGATTTTGTAAGTTTTATTTTTACGAGAGAAAAATATTTTGTAAATTATTTGGTACGATAGAAAGAGAATATAAAAATGAGGTGCAGAAGAGAGAGAAAATTGATTTATTACTTAAAAGACATTATTATATACAGTATAAATAAAGAATTGTCTAAATGACCATAGGAAAAACTTGGGTTAAATCACTTCATTCATGGGTGGACTAATAATATTTATGATAAGTGGACCATAAATGTCAAAGAAATGTCACTTATCTTAAATATCATTGGTCCACATAGAATTAGGGTGATTTACCTCAAGTTTTGTCTAGAGTCATTTAAACAAGCTCTTTTAATAATTGTGGTGCTCAAAACATCACAACGGTTTAGCACCCCAACTTAGAGATGAAAATGGGTAGAATCTAGGTAGGGCACTATAGTACCCACTCATACTCGCGTTTTCAAAAAGTACACATACCCGTCCTCATACCTACGTGGGTTGCAACCTGAATGTTTGTCCTCATACCCTGGGACTACCTATATGTCTGTACCTATTTCCACTACCCGCAATTTAGTTGACCTAAATTTAACTTTCACAATTTTTTTAATAAAAAACCAAAAAATAACTACTCTTATAAAATAAAAAGCATTCATTAAAAATATGAAAGACTATCCAAATATTTAATAGTTAAAATCATTCGAATAACTATACTTTTAAAAAAAAACGAGGAAGTTATAGATTTAAATTTGTAATTTAAGATTTGTTGATAAACTCCTAAAGTTGTGTGTTCCAAGTTGTAACAAAAAAAAAAACTCCTAAAGTTGTGTGTGTTTGTGTGTGTACGTGACTCATGCCAAAACTCATACTCATCTAGCGGATTTTTACTTTATTAAATTATAGTATTTCTTACGGGTACTTGTGTATTCGATGCCCAATCTCATACCATCTAGCGAGTTTTTGCCCTACTCATTATGGGTATTTTTTGCAGGTACCCAATGGATCTGTTAAGAACGAAGGTGTTCTTGAAAGGAAAGGGAAAATTTGAGAAATCAAAGATACGTAAATTGATCTTTCTACTCTGACTATTTCACTGTTACAAGCTCTGTATTTATACAGAGGAAAACAGACAAACAGACAAGATCCCGGATATTCCGGGTCAACATAAACTGCGGGTCACAATCATATTAATGGGAGCTGACACCTATCATGCATGGTCAATTTATACGGCTGACATGACTACTGATCAAACGATCCATTAGGTAGCCGACTTAGCTAGGCAGACGACATATCTCTGAGTAGATCAGACAATCGTCTGCTTCTTCGAACTCCAAGAGATCAAATTAGGGTCAAAGAAAACACATGACCCTGATGTGAAACGTCTCTCATCAGGATCTGAACCCCAATCAGCATCACAATAAGCAGTTAAGGGTACAACAGCTTTGGAATTGCATGGCTTGAGAAGCAGACCATGTGAGATAGTACCTTTAAGGTATTTCAGAATGCGCTTAACAGTCTTCCAATGAACATCCAGAGGCCTGCTCATAAACTGGCAGACTTTATTGACGGCATAGCTGATTTCAGGTCTGGTAAGAGTGGCATATTGCAGGGCACCAACAACAGATCGGTAATTTGTTGGATCAGCATGGAGATCAGTGCCATGTTTGCTGAGTTTGGTGCTGCTGAGCATAGGTGTAGATTGCCCTGTGACATTGGTCATATTGATTTTATCAAGAAGATCTCCTCCGTGCGTCAAATGGAGCGTGGCGCTCAGCGGTTTTTGAGAGTCAAGTGAATGGTAATGCGTTTCGAGCCGAGGTTTGGGCAATCGGGATGGGTCTCTCCCTTACTTGGGATCTTGGGACTCGTCGGGTTGTTTGCGCTTCCGATTGCTTGGAGGTGGTGCGCGTACTCCAAGCACCTATGGATATTAACTCCTACTGGGAAAATGACTTAATTTTAGAGGTCCGCTCTTGATTGACGAGAGATTGGAATGTCTCCTTCATCCATGTTCTACAGGATAAGAATAATGCAGCTGACTTCCGTCTTCGATTTATGCATCATTGTATTTTCAAGATTTTTTACTAGGGATAATCGAATAAGTTAACATCACGAGAGGAGATAACATCGTACGGTACTGAATAAACCCAACAACATTTATTTTACCTTCCGTAATAATTACATAAAACTTATTCAATTCCAAACAGGAGCTTATGGAATTGTATTAGGTAATAATTACATATAACATTTCTGAAGAAACGTCATTTACACATGAAATGAAATAATATTGAAGTTGAAGAGCATGACTTCCCTTCATTATGATGATATTTAACAATGTAGCCCATTTATGGGAATATTACATTTTGTTAATTAATTGAAATCAGAGGAATGGATAATTGGTCTATAAGCCACAATATTAGCAAGAGAACTTTTCAGTAATTCATTTCAGTCCATTAGTTTGTATCTTTTTTCTTGGACACCAGTAACTCCCATTTGTATCTCAATGATTGTATGAAGAGGCATCTGGAAATAACAAATCCCATGTTAGATAATCTTCTGCATATTCATCAATCACCAAAATAAATAGTTACGACCTCTCTATATGACATGATGAACCCCACAAAAAACATTTAACAGCAAAAAGTTTAAGTATGGCAATGTAAGGAATCTCCATTTCATTAATCTAACGAGAAACAACTATAACTCAACCCACATGTTTAGAAATCCTTCTACAATTAATTTCAAAGCCAAAATTAATTCTAAGGAAATACTTATCCGAGTAACTTATGGGTGCTACAATTAATTCTGAGGAAAAATAAACTGATTCAAACATCAGTGGTCAAATCTCTAGTCAATGTGAGAACTTAACACCTCACGCCTAGTGCTGGACATCTGGAGCGTGTAGGAATGAACATCTGCACGTTGCCTATATATGGGTGGTCTCCAATGAATAGATCTAGAATAGTCTCTTATACCATATTAGAATTTAGGTTAGACCTAATTCTTCGCCAAAAGTTAGTTTAGGGGTGAGGGTTGTTCTGCCCTTTATAATGACTATTTTGGTCATATCTCTACCCAATGTGCGAAGTTAACGATAATGCTTAAAAGTAATTTTAACAGAAATCCATGTCTCACAATGGATTTATAAAAGTGCTTTTAGGTGAATGTATTGAATTTAAACACACTCGGTCAGGCCAAAAATCAACTCCATGTTTCATAACTACCCATCTAGTAAGAAAAATATGATAAAAGGCAACAAAGTTTAGCTACATATGAATCCAAAAGTTACCTCTATATGTGGAATTTCTTTCAAAGGCCTATCAGCAAAATAAGCATACAACGCCCTCAAAACTGCCTGCAATGAGAAAATAATGCATGAATCTCAAGTATTAGAATCAGTCAATCATATACCCTTTACAAGCACAAAGTCAGCTTAATGTCTAGTATCTAGTGTACAACCTGGTGAGATATCACAACAACCGGTGCTCGTTGTCGCTCAAGCTCAATGATTACAGGTTCCAACCTGTATTTTTAATGGAAGTATGGAACTCAAGTTATTTATACAAACAAGCTAAAGTCAGGAGAAGCTAAATAATGTTAACAAGATGAGATGTACCAACCTTTGAATGACATCCAAATAAGACTCCCCGCGAGGATATCGATATCTAAGCTTATCCTTCTTGCGGGTTCTGCAATAAGAAAAGAGGGAATGAAAATAACCATGGCATTTAAACAGCAGCATCATCTAAGTCGCAGAAAAAGTTCTGCTTTTACATCTGATATACCAGTTGCATTAACTTGCAAGTGAGAGAGAGCAATTAAGAGTTAACGACATACTCATACTCCTCTGGCATGTTTTTCTTGACTTCTTCGTATGTCATACCATCACACACACCGGAATTTATTTCATCAAGTGCTCGCCATTGTATCTAACAAAGACAAAGTTAGCAAGTGCAGGAACAGCATAATGTGTAAATTTGTCGACACACTTCTGGTGACATGAATAGCATGATTGCATGCAACCACAAGCATAAGGATGATACTAACCTTGGGAAATCCAACAATTGGGCTTGCTGTCAGAATTGTTCGCTGCAGTGTACTAGTCCATATCTAGACCACACCAATACAAATATCATAAATCATACACCACTTCAATATTTGCTTATATTTACATGTGCACTCAGCTGATATGAGAACTTAATCAGCATTAAATTTTTATAACTTAAAAAGCATACAAGGGAACACTATTATAGAAGCAGATATGAAAGTTACAAAAAGCCTTTAGAAAATGTTAATTTACAATCCATGTGTCATTCTTGCCCAACCGGAATAACAAGCTTGGTAGGAAATGTGCTCCCTCATGAAGCTACCTGCGGTTCAAACTCATAAGTCCCTTGAACCCCCCACCCCCCCTTTTTCCCTCTCCTTTTATATTGAAATAAAAACATCATCTCAATTATCACAAGCACATACTAGACATGCTGTAGAATTTAATAATTGATATTTAGTTTAAATAAAGGAAAGTTAGTATATTACTTCAAGGAAGGAAGAAGTACGGAACCTAGGATTTGTCTTCTTTATAAACCTTCCCAAACCCGTACAGCTTCCTTCTGGACTGACATCCTAAGCAGTTCTTTACTTTCCAATGCATGGCACAATGATCAGTATACTACCATAACTTTGTTAAAAAGGTGTATTATTATGTCTAGGTTCAGATTAAGTGTCTAGATTCAGTTTATCATGTAATAAGTTATAAAGAAAATTATATATTTGAATTTAGTGCGTCTCTGGATGCATGTTGGAAAACCACGATGAAGCCAAAATCACGGTGGACAGAAGCAACTTCCCTTAGCTTTTGCGATTGCCCACGATGATTTTCGCCTCACGGTAACTTTCCACCGTGCACCCAAACATGCACTTTTTATGTTCATCATATCAATATCGAGTCCATGGTGTATTTGAGGCTTGCAACACAATTTAACTTTTCAGCAGATGTATCTTTTTTCTCTGTTAACAATTGTTTCTCTCAAGAAGCGTTAACAGTTTCTTTCAAGAGGTGGTAACTGTTAACAAGCCTAATGCCTCGACTTTAACTTCAATGACTACTGCACAGTTCAGAATTCCCCATCCTCACCCTCATCCAAAAACAAAAACAAATACAAATACAAATTCCAACAACAACAAAAAGCATTCCTTCACTAAGTGAATTGGCTACATGGTTCAAATAATACCACTTTATTATGTCAAAAGTCAAAACCAGGGCTTAAGAGAATTCACATAGATCTACATCCTCCTTAATAGATTCACTTGGTTTTCCTTGGCCTCCTACCAATAACTTAACCAGCAAAAGTTACTGAAAGAACAATGTCAATCAATGATTAACACAGGACTGATTCTATTTCCCACAATGTTGTTTAGCAAATTCACTTTGATTAAGTGATATATAATAGTAATTTTGACACTATGTCATATTTCAAAATAAATGTTGCATGAAGCTTCGGGAGATGAAGGCCTAGTGGCAAGCTTAGAAAATAACAATTTTTAAAAACCAACTTCATAAGTTTATATAAGCATTAAGTTCCAAGGAAAAAGTCAGAGATTGAATCTATACAATTGAAAAAGCTTACAGAAGCAGCCCGTTCTGATTTGAGACGCTTTCCAACAAAGTTGGCGAGCTTCTTTGCATAAAGTTCCCCAGCCTCACTGTTACGAAAAAATTGAAGTGTTCTAGTTGGTCGGCTAAATATCACAAGATACCAGATATCACATTTAAAAAGGAGAGCAAAGACGAAAGAATTCAAAGATAGAGGAGCTAGAACTATTTCACCATTTCACCCTGGCAAAAGAGCCCTTAAATTTAATTTTTCAATTGAGTATCAAATAACCCTTTCTCTTCCTTCAGAAACAAATTGTGCCACAACACTAGAAGTAGATGCCTACAAACTTTATTTCTAAAAATGATATGAGAAAGGAAAAGAAGAAAGAGAAGCTTAAAGTCACAATTATAAGATCCCACTTTCTCATAATTTGATATTAATCCACACAGCAAACTTTTTTTTTTCATTTAAACTCACATCTATTCCTTTTCTACATCTCATTTTCCTCAATTTTAACATTACTGATTACAATGAATAGCAACTGAAGATACTAAAAATAAGAACATACCTTAGTGCAGGATCTCCCCCAATTCTACCTCTCACATTGTCCTGACTTTCTCCGTGACGAGTAAGTAATATTGGGCGCGGTGTAAGATGAGTATTTACCTGAAGCGTATAAGTTGAGGTTCATAGAAAATTAGAAATTTATAAACATGACAGTGAAGAAAATGTCAGGTTATTCGTAAGAAACTTATCAGTGGTATTAAGCCTATGCATGGCTTCTTAGATATTAGTTTTATAGAAGTACTAATATTTTAGCTACAATTAATCTTCTATAAAAACAATTTTTATTTTATAATCATGACTCAAATGTAAGGATGTCCATATATTATGTAGTTCAAGTAAAATCTAGGCTTAGAAGAACAAAAAACAGTGCAATATGCCAAGTAACATTTTCTTGGGATGATGCCAGTATCCATGGTTGTTGTGTATTTCTGTTCCAGTGAATTAGTGTTGAAGTAAGACAACTTGTACACTCAAGAAGAAGTAGCACTAGCTCCCTACTATTGCCTGCAAATCTCCCCAACAAAAATATAAATAATTGAACCCAGAAATTGTTTCACCTTTGACTGGTCAAGAATCTTAACACACCTTATTAAATTAACAAATTTAATATTTCATTATTCTGAATCATACCATCATCGGTGTTCCTATACCACATTTAGGAGTCAAGACTTGCTCATAATTAATAGCAAGTTATCTTGGTCATTGTCTACAAGCACCTCTTCTTTCGTTCAGATTGAGTAGAGTAGGAACCAGGATTTGAGTTCAGAAAACACAAGTTTCCATTTGAGGGTTTATAAGGTAAGTTTCATCAAAATATTTTCTTGCTTCTGTAGAAGGTTACGGTTGTTCTAGCATTTGGCCTACAAAGCTAGATCCTAGCCCTTAGATTTGTCAAATTTGCTTCTTCCTAAAGGTTCTAAGAGAATTCTTTCCGTAAGGCAATTACAAAAGCTCAATTATGCATTTTTTTGTGCAAGGCCAACCCAAATCTTTATATGATGCCATATATGAGTAAGTTGTAAGGAAAACTTTCATATCTTCAAAGGATAAGAGATCAGAGTGAAAGCTACGTTCAACTAATTTTGTCAATTTTGTTCAGATAGTATATTAATTAACTTAATCAACAGTTCTCCTCTCTCTCTCTCTCTCCCCCCCCCCCCCCACTTAGTGTGTCTGTGTGACTGTCAATCATAGAAAAGCTTACCAAGAAAAACACAATTCGTCCAGGAAGGTAGCCACTGATATTGTTCACCTAAACCACAGAAGTTGTGAATGATTAAAAAATCAAAGTCATTTGAAAAAAAATGTAGAGCAAAACTCAAGGAGACATGCACATACACATACTCTGTTTAATCTAAGCTAACGTTCACAAAAATAAGGAGCCAATGAATTCTAAAGCATGCAAGAAGTTCTGAACTCAGTGCTCAACCACCCTATCAATGACCAAAAATTGCCACGTCAAAATAATTTAGAACACTACCAATGACTCGCCATAGCTTGTTTGTCTTCTATGGTACTAGTTCTGATATTAGTAAGTGACCTGTTTTATACCCTAATACTTTCGTATGGTAGCAATTATCATTTCTAGAAATAATTCTTCAAATGACTTATCTGCTTGTGACTAACCATGACCATGAGAAAAATAATTATGACAGACATAATGGGAAGTCAAAGTTACGACAGTTACTTGAAGTTAGATGCAAAACTAATCCATTTCATTTCCAAGATACCATAATTAAGATCTAGTTCGCTACAGCAACAGCAATTTAAATCTACCAACTACTAGAATTAAGTAAAAATTCTAAAAACTTGACCTAAGTCACTAACTTAACAAGCCTGATTGACCCAATTATCTCCAATCACATGAGCAAACACCATCATGGAGAGGAAAATAGCATGTTGAGTACACTTTACTACTAAATATTTAAAAATTTTACACCACCAACAATTATCAACATTTCTTACGCAAAGCACATTGATGATTTCTTATTTGATATTATTTCATTCTATCGCCTTTCAATTACCAAATTATAGCTACCATATACAAAAAAAAAAAATGTTTGTATGCAATATCAAATACTGGCTAACCAGATAATGCTCTATGTAAAGAGATTATGTTGAACACTTAATCGCAGCAACACAAACAATGTAATTTAGGCTGAACTTACTTGTATTTGTCCACCATGTCCACTGACCATATCAATCATTTTTATGTAAGATCCTTCTGCTACTGTCTCATAAACCTGGTAATATGAAACCAACATCATTTAAGGAAATATTTTAGCTAGTACAATCATGAAAAGTACATTGCAAAGACTTTCCTTCTCATAATTGGCCAGACGATTTTTGAAGTCTTGCAATCCAGCCTCAAAATCTGGCCTGCAAAGGGAAGTTAATTGCATATGTATCCATTTAGCCATCAATATATGATGATGTTGCTGGTTTCAAATGAAACCTTACTCTTCTGCATAGTCAGGACTTTGCTGAATTTTAAGACGAATATTCCTCTCAATTATGCTTACATCATTGCAGATTGTTTCCAGGAAGATAATCTGCAATGAAAACACAGATGGATCACAAGAGTTCAAAACTAAATATGTCATTTTAATATCGTGTATTTAACCATTCCCATCTGTGACTACCTTGCATCTTCCTTTAGCCAATTTCATCAGCATGTTTCTTCGTTTCTTGTCACTGTTTGTGGCATCAAAAATCCCAACCTATATCGAAATTAAACCTTATACAAAAAAACACGAAAGAAGGCATAAAAGTAACAAAATTACTGACAGGAATGAACTTACCTGGCCACCTTCTTGCATCCACGATACCATATCTTCAAATGCCAGTGCTGCTACCTAGTGGCACGTGATAGATTAAAACTATGTGCACAGAGAAAGGTCAACGTGGAGTCAACATAACAAGAATCATTCCTTATAAACCAAATCTTAAAAGTAGAATTATACTAAAGGGTAGCGTAGCATAGTCTTAACAAGCTGAATCAAATATGACTTTTTCCTTTATATCTTTCATTCTACATTTTCTGGATGGGGTTACTATCTACTAAACACTCATTTAAATCAAATGGCAGTAGCAGTAATACATTGAAGAGTAACAATATTTTAACAAGGCACTTGTGCCAATATGAATATTCTGTTTGAATTTCTCCCCTATTTTCATGGGGTCAGCATGGTGTCCAGTGTGCCATTCTATATTTATATAATACAGTTCATTTTAGATTCTAATATCAACCCTGGTACGTAGGAAAAAGGGTTTAATTATACCAACTCATGTCTCTCCCTGTCTGATTTTCCGTCCTTTTTGAGTTCATGTATCTTCTTTATTAAGGAATCGCTTAGAATCTTCAAACTCGAATAATATGAATAGCTTTATTCAAGAAACAGTTATGTTACTGTTAATGATTCAGAATCAAAACATTTGGTAGGGTTGTCTTGAAACACTAAATGGTAAAATATTTTTTGTTAAATGCATGAGTTTTAAGAAAGAATACAATCCAATGGAATAAGATTAAAAGAAGAGAAATGCTCTTCAACACACTTTATGATTGGTTAATTTTTTATAAAGTCAACATATTTTCAAAAAAGTGATCGAATTACGAGGCAAGCATGTTGATATTTTGAAAATTAGATCGATCGTAAAGAATGGGTTAAAGAGGGTCTTGCTGGCATTCATTTCAAAAAAGTTATAGAACCAAGCAACATGGTCAGAATGCTAAATAATAACAATTATGACCTTAGATGCAAGCTATAGATTTTACGAAGTCAAAGACCCAGTTAATCTACTCAAATTAAATAATAGTTAATAATAAAAATAAATAATAATAAATAATGCTAATAATAATGACAACCAAAACTACCTCATTGCGTGCTTCTATGCCTTCAGGATTGTCAGCTCGAAAGAAATCAGCAGACTGCAAAGAGGACACGAATAAAGATTACCTAAGAAAACATGACATGCTAGTGAAACATGATGATTTAAAGGAGGAAAAAAACCAGCCTTTCAGAATGGAATCAAGATATTGAAACATTCATGACCCTCCGAAGTACAAGATATAATAGTAAATCATTGATGACATTAGTTATAAAATTCATTCTCAGGGTCTTGCCCCAGTATTAGAGCCTCTTTGTCTTTTAAAAGTTCAATACATTGCACATTCAATGGTATTTATAAACTTCAGTACGCAAATATTTCAAGTTCAGCACAAGGAAAATGTAACAGTTCACAGTTTGCAGCACAGTAGAATTTCGTTTGAAGGGGTGTGTTGGGTTTGTAATTGCAAAAGCCTTTTTTGTCCCATAGCTTAGTAACTTAAGCTTTCAAGTCAAGTGACTCATTGAAAAGTGAGTCCTCATGAATACCTTTTCAGTATGGAATATGGATGAACTGCTTAGTTACTATTTCAAGCAAATGTCTATTTTCTGCCAAGGAAAGGTCATACAGTTCAAAAAAAATTATATAGATTATAAAAACCAGTGAATGCCTTACACCTGAACAGAATCGTAGCCCAAGGCTTTGGCATCATGGTCATAATTTCAACTGTTTTCCTAAGGCATATAAGAGACAATAAACCCAGCACCTAATCTAAAATCAACATAAAGTCCAAAGAGCATGAACAACTGTTGATCTTCACTGTAGTGTGAATTCCCTGGCATATCAAACCAGCATTTATTTCAGACATTGTTAAGAGAGTAATGTTGCAACTTGCAAGCATACCCATTGTAGGCACAAGATGCAATACCCTTATACAATATTCCCATTGGATGCTGTAGACAATAAGCAGTTGGATGCTGCAGACAATAAATAGTTGGATGGTGCAGTGTGTCAAACTAAAACTCTATGTACTGTAGAGTTAACCAATGACTAAGAGTGGGTGTGTATGTGTGTGGTATTACTTTAGTTAAAAAGACAATAACCAATCGCCAAACTCTTAGAAAATCATATTAGAGATAATATGTAAAATGCAAGTTAGTTAGTTGTAGTGCTAACAGCTTCTGTATGAAGCTGTCTTCTCCTACTATATATAGGAGTCTTGTATCTCTCATAACTGACTTTTACAATTGAAACAGATTCAGTTTTTCTTTCAGTTTCTTTCTGGTTCATCTTCTATTATGGTATCAAGAGCTTAGTTGAATCCCAGCCATGGCTTCCGTCATGGATCCAAGTGCTTCTTCTCTCAATCTTTCTCATGCGATCTCAATCAAGCTTGATGACACGAATTTCTTTTCGTGGCGTCAACAGATTGAAGGTGTCCTTCGAAGGCATCAACTTCAGAACTATGTCATTGCACCGACTCCTCCACCCAGATTTCTCACAGAGGAAGATCGTGCGTTGGACAAGGTGAATCCTGAACATCTTGCTTGGGAAAAGCAAGACTCTGTCGTCTTCACGTGGTTGTTGTCTACTCTCTCTGATTCGTTTCTTCCTACAGTCCTGGTATGTAATCAGGCTTGGCAAGTTTGGGAGGAAATTCATGATTATTTCAAGATTCAGAATCAAGCGCAGTCGGCGAAGCTGCGAACAGAGCTTCGACATATCACCAAAGGTTCACGCTCTGTTTCTGATCATCTCAAACGAGTGAAAACCATCGTGAATACTCTTCTCTCACTCGCAGATCCTGTGAGTTATCGTGACCATGTCGATGCGATCTTCGACGGTCTTCCGGAAGAGTACAATGCTCTCGCCACCATGACGTTTGGTCGCGGCTCGCCATGCTCCATTCCAGAACTCGAGTCCATGATAGTGGCCTTCGAGGCTCGTCTGGAGCGCATGAAAACGCGCCAAGGAGGTAACTCCTCTGCGATTCTGCTTGCGCAGGCTCAATCGGGTCAACCCGACCCGGATGCGTCCCAAACGCATCTTCCACAGGCGAACGTTGCTTCTGGTTCTGGTGAGACGTCCGCCTATGATGCAGCTTCGTCGAACGATGGCGGCGAACGTGGCGGCGAACGTGGCGGCGGAAATCGCGGCGGAGGACGCGGCGGAAATCGCGGCGGCAGGTATGCTAACGTCCAGTGCCAGATCTGTTATAAGTGGGGCCATCCTGCCTCCAGCTGTTACCACAGGTATTCTGACCAGCCTGGCAGCCAGGCTAGCAATTCTGCTCAACAGGCTGGCAGTCAACAAGGTCAAAGTCAACAATCTGGTGGTCAACAATTTCAGAATCCACAATCTGGAGGTCAAGGTCAACATTTTGGTGGTCAACAGTTTTTAAATAGTCAACAGACTATTCAGCCTTCTTCTTTTGGGCCAATGGCCCAATATGGCTCAATAACGCCATTTTTTGGCCAGCAACCTTCTTTTGGGCCACCAGCACCTTATGGAGGCTATTATTCTTCTGCTGGACCTTGGGTTTCCCCTGGACTCATGGGGCCTCCTTACATGGGCTCTTCTTATCGTCAATCATGGCCTTCTAGCAACAATACTTCTTCATTTCCTTCTGCCAGAACCTCTTTTCAGCAGAGGCCTCCACATGCTTTGCTCACTGGTCCTTTTACCTCTTCTACTGCAGAGCAGTGCTGGATTCCTGATTCAGGGGCAACACATCATGTGACTAATGATGCAAATGTACTTACTGATTCAACTGTTTCTGCCCATCCTGAGCAAATTCTCATGGGTAATGGACAAGGTTTGGCAATTCATTCTTCTGGTTCTGCATCCTTCACTACACTTGATAATCCATCTAAACCTCTTGTTCTTAAAAATCTTCTTCTAGTACCAGCCATCACTAAGAATCTTGTTAGTGTTCAAAAGTTTGCTCATGATAATGCTGTCTTTTTTGAATTTCACTCTACTTACTGTGTGGTTAAATGTCAGGTTACTAAAAAGCCACTGCTTTGGGGTACTGTTGGGAATGATGGCCTGTATTCCTTCAAAGTCGTTCCTTCTCTTCAGTCCAAGGCTCTCTCTGCTGTTCCAGTTTCTTCCTCAAGTCAGTATGCTGTCTCCTTTGCTGCAAAGCCTGCTGTTCCCTTTGCAGCCACTACTATTGGTTCTTCTTCTGTAAATTCACAGTCACAGTCTTCAAATTCTTGTAATTCTGCTTCTGTTAAGAATGTAGGTCCTACATCCTATGATTTGTGGCATTGTAGGCTAGGCCATGCCCATCATGAGGCATTAAAGAAAGCTTTGTCCAGTTGTAATATACCTGTGCCTAATTGTTGTGATATGCTCCATATAATATTTGTTTTTCTGTTATTAGGAGATATTGATATTTTTCATTATCTAGTTTGTTATTATCCTATTAGGAGATAGAATACATATCTAGTTTGCTTCTATATAATGTAACCTCTTTGGAGTTTTGAGTTAAGAAATAAAAATTATATTTCTCCATATTTCAAGTTGGTATCAGAGCTCTCGATCTTGAGGGCTCTGCTTCCGCATCTAAATCTTAGCCGTCTTCACTACAGCATAGTTCTGAGTTTTTCTGTTTTTCCTCCACTGCTGCATATTTCTTGAACATACCACAGTGCCACGTCCACCGTCGCTGTTCCGACCACCACCGCGTACCACCACCACCTCCACCGTGCTCGCCCTGCCCAGATCGGTCAGTCCCCGAAGCCGCGCCGCCAGACCGCCCAGCACGCGCCCCCACGCGCCGCCTCCGTCTCGGCGAGTGAGATCCACTCGCAGCTTCGTCCGCGCGCGTGAAGCTCACGCGCCGCCTTCCCAGCCTCCGTTCGTGTGCGCGCCGGCACAGAACGGTTCGCCGGCCCCTCCTTGACCCGTTCCAAGGGTCCTTTTTCTCATATCAGCCTTCGTTGTTGGTCATTATTGACGATTGGCTCTTCCTCCTTCTTTGAGGACGTGACAGACCTTTTTGTCTCTATTTTCCTTTGTTATTTCACTCTGTTCCTGGACCTGGTATCTCCATTATGTCAGAAAACAAGACGATTGAAAACAAGACATCTCTTCCACCCTTATCTCACAATGATCTCCCGATATTGCAAGGATCATATCGCTTGGATGGGCGCAATTACCTCCAATGGTGCGAGATGGTCCGTCACACTCTCATAAGCCGCAAGAGAATCAGTTATATTGAAGGAAAAGCTCCTGCCGAAACTGATCCTCAATATGAGACATGGCGTGAAGAGAATTCTCTTATTATGACTTGGTTTTGGCACTCCATGACTCCGGAGATTAGTCGAAACTATATGTTTTTTCGTACTGCTCAGGATATTTGGAAGAACCTGGCACAGGCATATTCCAAGAAACAAAACCTCTCAGCCTGCTATGCGTTAGAAAATAAAATTTTTAATTCAAAGCAAGGAAATCTTTCTGTGTCAGAATACTATGGAACTCTGAATGGTCTCTGGATGGAATTAGACCAGTATCAAAATTTGAAGTTGAAGTGTGATGCTGACTCCACAACGCTAACTCAGTTTATTAATAAATCACGAATTTTTAAGTTTCTCTCTGGCCTTAACTCTGAATTTGATCCTATCCGGGTTCAAATTTTGGGCAAGGAGAAACTCCCTTCTCTTTCAGAGGTCTTCTTCATAGTTAGTGATGAAGAAGGTCGGAGGACAGTGATGATGGAAGACAAATCTGTTGATGGTTCAGCCTTAGCTTCTGAAAAGGGTCCTGCCAAAGGATCTACCTCTTCCGAACGTTCTAATCGTGATGATCGATGGTGCACTCACTGTAAGAAATCTGGTCACACCAAAGAGAACTGTTTCAAACTTCATGGAAGGGACAAAGTCCTTGGACGTATGAGCAGGTCCAAAGGTGGTCCTCAGAGGCGTACAAATCACACGACTTCTGACATGGAGGCTGAGAGTGAAGATCCACCTACCGCAGATGTCTCTAGCCTCAGCAAAGCAGAATTGGAGCGTTTGCGAGCTCTTTTGGGCTCCTTGAGTAAGTCCGCTGGTAATTCTTCTCTCTCTATGACTGGTAAGAACTCTACTTTCTTATCTCTTAATGCTTTGTGTACTGAGGATAGCTGGATTATTGACTCTGGTGCTACAGATCACATGACACCTCACCTCTCACATCTATCTTCTTATTCCACTTTGCCTGGAAACCATCATATCACTGTTGCTAATGGATCCCATACCCCAGTTACCGGATGTGGGAACTCTCACCTTAGCTCCTCTCTACACCTAAAGCGTGTGCTTCATGTCCCAAAGCTTTCTAACAACCTGTTATCTATTCACAAACTCACTAAAGATTTGAAGTGTGCAGTAACCTTTTTTGAATCACATTGTGTTTTCCAGGATCTAGCCACGGGGCAGACGATTGGCATAGCTAAGGAACAAGACGGGTTATACTCTCTTCCGCACAAGGAGAACAAGTGTCATCAGGCAAGTTCAGCATCATGGAGTACTTCTCAAATCTGGTTGCAGCACAAGCGTCTTGGGCATCCTCCCTTTAGTGTTCTTAGGACCATGTTTCCACATTTATTTTCAAGCGTGTCTGTTGAGTCTTTTCATTGTGATGTATGTCAGTTTTCTAAACATCATCGTTCAACTTTTATTTCTAGTAATAATAAATGTGCTCAACCTTTTGATCTTATTCACTCTGATGTGTGGGGACCTTCGTCGGTTTCTAATGTTTCTGGTGCCAAATGGTTTGTTACTTTTATTGATGATTGTACTCGAATTACCTGGGTATTTCTTATGAAAGATAAGTCTGAGGTGTTTCAATTATTTGTTAATTTTTTCAACATGGTTAGAACACAATTTGAGAAACCTATTAAAAGGCTAAGGTCAGACAATGGGAAAGAGTATGTAAATCAAAAATTTTCCAAATTTCTCAAAGATAAGGGTATTGTTCATGAGCTTACTTGTGTTGATACCCCACAACAAAATGGGGTTGCTGAAAGGAAAAATCGTCATCTTCTTGAAATCACCAGAGCTTTACTCTTTCAAATGAATGTCCCTAAGTTTTATTGGGGGGAAGCCGTCTTAACTGCTGCTTATTTAATCAATAGGTTACCATCTAGGGTTTTATCTTGTGTTAGTCCAGTGCAGGTCATGACAAGTTTCTTTCCGTCAGTTCCCATTATGTCAAGTCTCCAAGGTCGTGTCTTTGGTTGTTCTGCCTTTGTGCATGTGCATGGTTCTAACCGGGGAAAGTTGGATCCTCGGGCTCTTAAATGTATCTTCATTGGATATGCTTCAGATAAGAAGGGATATAAATGTTATCATCCTCCTAGTCGTCGTGTCTATATATCCATGGATGTTACCTTTCAGGAAACAGAGCCTTTTTATCCTAGTCCTCAGCTTCAGGGGGAGAATAGTCAAGAAGCTGAGTCTTTAGAGTTGTCTGTTATTCCTCTGACACGGGAGCCCTTGATGTCTTCCTCGATTCCTACCACTGAGGAAAATGATCCTGAGCCAATGTCGCCTATCCAGAATGATGGTGATGACAATGATCCTGAACCAATACAGGTACAGGATAATGTTGACAGATACAGGATAACATACAAGCGGAAAGTTAAACCCGTCTTGGTCCAGCAACAAGTTCAATCGTCTGAACCGGAGGTAAGTGTTCCTAACATTGAGCCTAATAATCCTTGTGAGTCTAACCTTGATGAGTTACCTATTGCCTTGAGAAAAGGAAAACGACCATGTACCAAGTACCCCATATCCCAGTTTGTGTCTACTAAAAATCTGTCTGTGCAGCATCAGAGTTTTATTTCAGCTATTGACTCTATTAGAGTCCCTGCATCAGTACAAGAAGCATTAAAAGATAAGAACTGGGTTCAAGCCATGAATGAAGAGATGCATGCACTAGAGAAGAATGGGACTTGGGAGATTGTTGAGAAGCCAAATGACAAGAGGACTGTAGGTTGCAGGTGGATATATACAGTGAAGTATCGACCTGATGGCACGCTTGACAGGTATAAAGCGAGACTAGTTGCAAAGGGATACACTCAGACCTATGGAATTGATTATGAGGAGACGTTTGCTCCGGTTGCAAAAATGAACACCGTAAGGATCATACTTTCCTTAGCAGCTCACTTTGATTGGGAGTTGCAACAGTTTGATGTTAAAAATGCATTCTTGCATGGAGATTTGGAGGAAGAAGTGTATATGGAGATTCCACCGGGGTATGACCCTACTTCAGGAAGAGATAAAGTGTGCAGATTGAAGAAGGCCCTATATGGGCTCAAACAGTCTCCCCGAGCTTGGTTCGGAAGGTTTACTCAAGCTATGGTTTCCCTTGGTTATAGACAGAGCCAAGGAGATCATACGCTCTTCATAAAACATACTCAGAATGACAAACTCACTATTCTGTTAGTCTATGTAGACGATATGATTATTGCAGGTAATGATGAACTTGAGAAGCAGAACTTGAGAAAGGAGTTAGCAACTCAGTTTGAAATGAAGGACCTTGGAAAACTGAAATATTTCCTAGGTATGGAGGTGGCATACTCAAAACAAGGCATATTCATTTCTCAGAGAAAGTACGTCCTTGATCTTCTCAAAGAGACTGGCAAACTGGGTTGTAAGCCCATTGGATCCCCTATAGAGCAGAATCACAAGATTGGGAGTAATGAGGAGGGCCCAAGGGTTGATAAGGCTCAATACCAGAGACTGGTGGGGAAGCTCATTTATCTATCTCACACTAGGCCTGATATAGCTTATTCAGTTAGTGTTGTCAGTCAGTTCATGCATGACCCGCGGGAGAGGCACTTACAAGCTGTGGATAGAATCTTGCAGTATTTGAAGGCAGGTCCAGGAAGAGGTCTATTGTTCAAGAAAAATGAGCAGTTATCTATGGAAGTTTATACTGATGCAGATTATGCAGGATCAATTGATGACAGGAGGTCCACTACAGGATACTGTATGTTCTTGGGTGGAAATTTAGTGACATGGAGGAGCAAGAAGCAAAATGTCGTTGCCAGGTCAAGTGCAGAGGCAGAATTCAGAGCCATGGCTCAAGGAGTCTGTGAGTTATTGTGGATGAAGATCATACTAGATGACTTGAAGATAAAGCGTGAAGCTCCCATGAGACTTTTATGTGATAATAAGTCTGCCATTAGTATTGCTCACAATCCAGTCCAACATGATAGAACGAAACACATAGAGATAGACCGGCACTTCATCAAAGAAAAGTTAGACAGTGGTCTTATTTCTACTCAGTATGTCCCCTCAGGACTACAGTTGGCTGATGTGCTCACCAAAGGACTTCCCGTGGAACGATTTCGAGATCTTACTTGCAAGCTGGGAATGATAGACATCCATTCACCAGCTTGAGGGGGAGTGTTGTGATATGCTCCATATAATATTTGTTTTTCTGTTATTAGGAGATATTGATATTTTTCATTATCTAGTTTGTTATTATCCTATTAGGAGATAGAATACATATCTAGTTTGCTTCTATATAATGTAACCTCTTTGGAGTTTTGAGTTAAGAAATAAAAATTATATTTCTCCATATTTCAAGTCTAATAAAATGAGTTTTCCAGTATGTTCAGCTTGTTGTGTTGCTAAATCTCATCGGTTACCTACACATGCTTCTGTTACTACCTATGAGTTTCCTTTGGATTTGGTTTTTGCTGATTTGTGGGGACCGGCATCCATTGAGTCCTCATGTGGGTTTTCCTATTTTTTGACTTGTGTGGATGCTCACACCCGTTATACTTGGGTTTACCCTTTAAAAAGAAAATCCGACACTTACCAAACTTTTATTAACTTTCACAAAATGATTGAACTCCAACTATGAAAGAAACTCAAAGCTGTACAAACAGATGGGGGAACAGAATTTAAACCTCTCACACCCTATTTCTCTTCCCTTGGAATTGTCCATAGGTTGACCTGTCCTCACACACACCATCAAAATGGTAGTGTGGAGAGGAAGCATAGGCACATAGTTGAGATGGGTTTGTCCTTGCTTGCTTATGCTCACATGTCACTGGAATATTGGGACCATGCATTCTTAACAGCAGCTTTCCTCATAAATCGTCTTCCAACTCCTGTTTTGGATGACAAAAGTCCTTATTTCATGTTGTTCAAGTCTTTACCAGATTATCATTCTCTAAAGGTTTTTGGGAGTGCTTGTTATCCTTTTCTCCGGCCCTATTCCACCAACAAACTGACTATGCACTCTAAGGAGTGTGTTTTCTTAGGTTATTCCTCTGTTCATAAAGGATACAAGTGTCTAGACTCTACTGGAAAAATCTATGTTTCCAAAGATGTTGTGTTCAATGAGTTTCGATTTCCTTTTCCAGAATTGTTTAGCTCTTCTTCAAGTTCTTCCTCTGTTCTGTCCTCTACACCTGTTTTGTCTACCATTTCAGTGGTCCATTCTACATCACCACAACCTGCTCCTTCTTGTGTTCCTGCCTCTGTTTCGTCAGAACAAGCACCTTCACAAACTGCCACTGTTTCTGATACAGCATCACCAGTAGTACCTTCATGCTCTGGTTCTGAGTTTTCCACACCCTCACCACAAAACCAGGTCTTCCCAGATTCAGGTCTTAGCCAAATACAACCACAAACAGCACCTGTTCCCACAACAAATGTTCATCCTATGCAAACCAGGTCAAAGAATGGTATTGTTATGCCTCGTTTGTTGCCCACTTTGTTACTCAGTCAAGCAGAACCTACTTCAGCAAAACAGGCCCTTAAAAATCCAAAGTGGCAGGCTGAAATGCAAGAGGAATACAATGCTCTAATGTCAAATGGTACATGGACCTTGATGCCACTACCATCTCATAGGCAGGCTGTGGGTTGCAAATGGGTTTTCCGAATAAAGGAGAATGCTGATGGGACAATTAATAGGTACAAGGCAAGGCTTGTAGCCAAAGGCTATCATCAAATACAAGGATTTGATTACAAAGAAACCTTTTCTCCGGTGGTCAAACCTATTACAATTCGGATTATTTTGACAATAGCTATTACCAAGAGATGGCCCATCCAGCAATTGGATGTTAATAATGCTTTCCTCAATGGGCAGCTTCAAGAAGAAGTTTACATGACTCAACCCCCTGGGTTTGAACACAAGGACAGAACTTTGGTTTGCAAATTGAACAAGGCCTTGTATGGTTTGAAACAAGCACCACGGGCTTGGTTTGACCGGCTAAAGGCTGCTCTCAAGAAGTTTGGATTTACAGCTAGTTGCTGTGATCCTTCTTTGTTTACCCTTCATACTAAGTCCTATAGTCTCTACATTCTTGTCTATGTAGATGATATAATTCTTACAGGAAGCTCACTGCCAGTTTTGCAGAATCTGATTGAGAAACTCAATTCTGAATTTTCGCTCAAAAAGCTAGGCAGGTTGGACTATTTCTTGGGTGTTCAGGTTCAGCATCTTCCTGATGGCTCCTTGTTGTTGGGGCAGTCCAAGTATATTCAAGATCTCTTGGAAAGGGCTGATATGGCTGATGCAAAAGGGATTTCAACTCCAATGGTAAGTGGCCAGAAACTCACAAAGCATGGGTCCAACTATATGCATGATCCAACCCTGTATAGGTCTATTGTAGGAGCACTACAATATGCCACAATCACCAGGCCTGAGATTTCCTATGCAGTCAATAAGGTCTGCCAATTTCTTAGTCAACCCTTGGAAGAGCATTGGAAAGCTGTCAAGAGGATTCTAAGATATCTCAAGGCAACTATGGAGTTTGGTCTGCATCTTCAGCCTTGTTCTCTGGCCTCTCCCCTCCCTTTAGTTGCTTTTTGTGATGCTGATTGGGCCCAAGATCCGGATGATCGTCGCTCTACATCAGGCTGCTGTATTTTTCTTGGTCGAAATCTCATTTTCTGGAATTCCAAGAAACAGACCCTGGTTGCTAGGTCCAGCACCGAGGCTGAGTATAGGAGTTTAGCTAACACAACAGCTGAATTGATGTGGGTTCAGTCTCTTTTACAGGAGCTTGGCATTCCTCATCTCATTCCTAAGGTATACTGTGATAATCAAAGCACAGTAGCTCTTACACAGAATCCTGTTCTTCACACAAGGACAAAGCATATGGAACTGGATATATTTTTTGTTAGGGAGAAGGTTCTCAGCAATACTCTGGTTGTGCAGCATGTTCCTTCTCTTGATCAAAGAGCTGACATACTCACCAAGGCTTTGTCTTCTCTTCGTTTTGAGGATTTGCGTTCCAAACTCAATGTGGTTGACAAGTTCTCACTAGTCTACCCACCTTGAGTTTGCGGGGGCATATTAGAGATAATATGTAAAATGCAAGTTAGTTAGTTGTAGTGCTAACAGCTTCTGTATGAAGCTGTCTTCTCCTACTATATATAGGAGTCTTGTATCTCTCATAACTGACTTTTACAATTGAAACAGATTCAGTTTTTCTTTCAGTTTATTTCTGTTTCATCTTCTATTAAATCATTTACGTAACTATCTTATTGGTTCTGAAGATCCAATCCTATTGTATCATTATATTCCTCTTAGACTCGATCCCCATATATCACGCATTGAAATTTAGAATTTAGAAAAGTAAAAAAATAGTAACGTAAAAATATTAGATAAAGAATTCTCAGAACACAGCTTTGGAATTATTTTTACCTGTCACACCCTCTATACTAACATGAACCACATTGACTCTTATGACAATCTGTATATCGTACAACTTCCAATAAGGGATATAACAAAAGTAAAAAGAAAATAAGGAAATTGCAATGCATATATAGTACAGACAACAATATTCTGCAGTCATGAAAACTTTTATTCTACTAAATAGTACCCAATGTAGTTATGCAGATAAACATTAAGTGAGAAGGCATAAGCTATTTCACAGATTCATATAACAACTTTACCTGATTAGCTCCATGCTTAAGGCGACGATACTGCAACATCCAAAAGTAAGTATGTTAATCTTCATAGTTCATACTTGACATATTTCCAGTTTTCCACTAGGCGCAAGTATATCAATTATAAAGAAGAATGATGTTAAGAATGTGAACAACCTTCCCAACATTGAAGTGTTTGGTATCATGACCTAACCAACGAAGATATCTTGTAAGTTTAGCTGCAGTGAAAGTCTTACCTCGAGCTGGCAGACCCACCTACAGAAAAGAAACTAGTTAAAATTAGAACAGTTTATTTTCATAAATTTACAGAAATATGACATTTTTTCCAGGTATTTCCAGGTTCCAGCTTTGAATGTATATTCTTGAATTTCAAATCTCATCATCTAATTTACAACTCAAAGCACATGTAAGTACTTATAATGCTAGAACAGTACCAGGACAATTGCCAAATGTCTATCTTCTTTTAGACCCAGCATCTGATCAGCAACAGCTGCAGCTGCAACAGCTCCAGCAGCAGCTGGCATTGAACTCTATCAATAAAAAGACAAGGAGAGTAACACAATTATTTGTGAACAAGCTCATTTTGACAGAATAAAACAGGAAATGGAAATCATTTGTACAAACCTTGGTATCATTTCCCAAATTAAGATCATGGGAAAACACATTTGAACTAGAAGATTTTACAAGTCTAGGAGACCCAACACCTCTATCGACAAAAAGTCCCCTCAGACTATCTTGCTTTTGCAAAGGCGAATATGTTCCCACTGACTTGGATTCAACCATTCCAGAACTATGAAACACCTTAGATGGATCTGGCACAATAGCCTCCATCTCCTGGTATGAACATCAACATAACCTATTAGATATATTATATTATATACAGTGTTATCAATGGCGGATGGCGGTTCATGGCGGAAAGCCAAAAAAACGCCATAAAATTATGGCGGACGCCATGGCGGCTTATGGCGGACGCCATGGCGGCCATAATAAAAATAATATAATATATATATACAATAATAAAAAAGCATATAAAACAAGCAGAATTAATAATAATCATAAAAAACTGACAATATACTGAATATAGTCAAGTATCAATACTCAATAGTCAATACAAAGTTCCAAACTTAAATTCCATCTACTTAAACAAGAGTAAAACACAATAACTGAAATCAATCACACACTAACAAACATGAAACTTAAAGTCTCTAATCATCCTCCTCTTCATCAACCCCGACATAGTCATCTCCATTGTCATCGTCCATTGAGGCATGTCCTTCTACTTCAGCCTCATCACTTTCTGAATCATAAAGATTAACTGGTAGATCTTCTTCTTCTTCTTCTTCTGATTCCTCAGAACCATCTTCAAATTCAGGTTCATCATCTTCAACCACTTTCTCCTTTCCTCTTGAGGTTGAAGTTGCACTTGCACCTGAACCTTTCTTAGAAGGCCTTGCTTTTGTAAGATTCTGACCAGAATTCTTACCTCTCCTTTTTCAAACGAAAAACAGAACTACAGAAGAAAAAAAAATGACGGAGACAGGCCGCCGGAGTAATCGCCGGAGAGGGGTGAATGTTGAAGAGCAGCAGCGTGAGAAAGAAGGAAGATGAAGCAGCAGCGTTATGTGACTCACGTGAGAAATAAGTTAGAAGCTTATAATAGTATGTTTTATAGAAGCTGCTGATTAAAAAATTAGGTTTAGTAGAGGCTGGGTCGGGTCGGGTCAAACAGTCCCATTTAATTTTTTTGATCCAGGACCCAAAAACCACCATCGGCGCCATGGCAGCGCCATCCGCCATGTATATGGCGGCCGCCATAGACCGCCATGCAAAACCCGCAACGCCACAGACTTTTCATGGCGGGCCGCCGTGAATCCGCCACGCCATACCGCCATGGCCGCCATTTAACAACACTGATTATATATTGCAGTTTCTAGAGTCAATATAACCCATTAGCTTACTTTCTCAATGTTTCTTCTTAGCCGCCACTCAGTGACATTTTGCATTTTAAACATCCTATACACTGTTAATTGTTACATTAAAAGATATACATAGTAACTTATATAAAATGGTGGACAGAATTGAGACAGAGAGAGAGAGAGAGGGAGGGAGGGAGAGAGAGAGAGAGAGAGAATCAAATTAACACATTATAGAATCAAGCATCAGCTTGCTAGTCACAAATAAAAAGAAACAGAAGACATTTCATTTCATATAAATACAGTTACAGATTCATTACAGAAAAAATAAAGTTTCATGAGAGAGAGCACTGAATTAGCACATTATAATATCAAGCATCTGTCTATTATCCAAAATTAAGGAGCACAGAAGATGTGTCCATCTCGAAAGTATAATCATAATTTTAAAATGTAAATTTGAATGTTAACCCCTAACCTTGGCTGAATATGAACTGCTTCCAGTCCCACTAATTAGTGACCTTGGATTCTCTGTCATATTAGCTGCATATACATGGGCTGAATTTGCAGAGGTTGAAGGAGCTGGGACAACATAATGCTCAAGATCAAGTTCCAAACCCTGAAGCTCAATAATAGCCATTTCACATAACATCCCTCTCAGATTAGAAAAACACTACAAGCCGAAATAATAAACTATAGCTCCAAAGAGAGTAGACAATAAACTCAGTTGGGATTAAAGGAAACTCAAGAATACATTACCTACGGAACAAGCAAATGAGGAATTAACTGGACTATCACAATGACCAATGTTTTTACTAACAGTTGAGAAATATTGACAGGAAAATGCAGTGGTTTTAA
The DNA here is from genome assembly GCA_030819835.1 of Acmispon strigosus. Lineage (NCBI taxonomy): Eukaryota > Viridiplantae > Streptophyta > Magnoliopsida > Fabales > Fabaceae > Acmispon > Acmispon strigosus. The sequence continues at coordinate 38,550,178 of JAUAMA010000007.1, forward strand.
TTGCAACATATCTTGCATGTACACACAATCAAAAGACTTGAAACAAGAGTAACAATTTGTCTACGAAGCATAATGAAGGTGGCCAAGAGGAAGGATTGTATTTTAGTCCAGAAGCACGGTATGAATTTTGAAACACAAAAAGTATTATCCTTAAAAGAGAAGTGAAATTTTAAATATAATTCACCATATCCTGCAAAATGTAAGGGAATATAACGGAGACTGGTGGCTTTACTTTACCTCACCGCCTGTCTGAGGCGCTGAATTTATGCTGACATCAGGCATCCAACGAACCGCTGAAGGACGGAAGTTCTCCTGATACGCCCTCCAACTAGCTGCAAGGTCAAAGGGAGAAACCCTGTCTGCTTTAACAAACACTTGAAACTCAAGAACCTCACCACTATCAAGCTTAAACAATGCAACCCTGGCATCCTCCTGCAACGCTCCCCCAATGAGCAGGCGGTTTGGACCCTCCTCAACAAAACAAGGCGTATTGCTGTACTTAGGCTTCAATAGGAATTTGAAATCCAAAGTTTCTGAAAATATAGAAATCAGGGTTCAAAAATGGAACACCCTTTCAATTATATGACACAAGTATGCAGCATACAAAATTTATAACCAAACTTGATTCATTTCACAAAAATGGCAAGTCAAATTCACAGTGAAGCTATTGCTCTCAGACTAACACTTCCTTTCCTTCTTAATCTCAGAATCACAAGATAGTATCCACTATTCACTGTTTTATTAAGCATACTTTTGTAAGTCACTGAGAAAGGAAAAAAGCAATAAAGCATGAGACAAGTTCAAAATTGCAACTTGTGAATTTAAAAAACAATGAAACACACATAAAAGTCAAAGGCGAGAAAGAAAACAAAGCAACTGAGGAAAAAAAACACTACCGTGATTAGGTGGAACAACAAAGCTCAGCTCCCACATTGACACAGATTCCCGTTCCATGGAAAGCTATTAAAATTAAAAAAGGAAAATGAAAAAGAGGAAGGACCCAGAAAGAGATGAAGCAAATGGAGAAATGGGTTGTGATAAAAATTACAGCTTTGGAAGAATCCCAAGAACCTACGAGGGGAACAGAGCCATAGACGTGTGGGACAAGCTCCCCAGTGAGCTTGCGGTTCTCCATCTTGAGGGAGACGTAGAGTTGTCCACCTGCTTGCTCCACTGTCTCCTTGCTCCCTTCTGAACCGCCATCATCAGCTTCCTTCGACGCACCCGTGCCCATTCTCTCTCTCTCTCTCTCTCACACACACACTCTCTGTGATTCAGAGTTGTGAGTGAGAATTGTGTTGTGTGTATGTGGATATAAGGATAACGGATGGAGTTGGTGTGAGCGTTTTCTGGTGCGAATCTGTTTGGATTTATCGATAAACAAATCGGCAATGGATTTTGCTCCTCTTGCCAGACTTACTACTAGAGTTTTGTATTATAATAATAGCCTCAATTTCTTCTTATCGTATACATCGCATTAGCAGGTCACACTTGACGAGTCGTTTACATATATGACTGAATAAATGTTTGTGAAAGGTTAACCAATGTTAAAGTCAAATTCTAATATGAGTTAAAAAAAAAAGCATATTCTCATATGAATAATGGAACATTCAATCCTCTTCAACTCCACCTTAGGGAGAGAGATAAAAAAAAAAAGGAGATATCATATGTTATGTGATAGGAAAAGATAAAAGAGATAGAAAATAGAAACAAGTGGAAATGAGATGATAGAGATAGTCGAGTGTGAACATATCATTGTTGTTCTATTATAGTCTCATAATCTGTACGAAATCCGCTTATTGGTGACCATACATATATGAGGATCCAAATTCATATATGAGACCAATCTTAGGCGTAAAAATGTTCGCGAAGTCTCACATTTATTACAGTTATGGCTATATATAAATGGTAGAGCAATTTTGCTTCTAAGCTAATTTTTGCAATAAAGTTAGGGCAAACTCAAATTCTAATATGGATTGGGCAAAAAACTGTTTATAAAGTTAGGTGAAATCCAAATTGTAATAACATCACAACACTTACATGGATGGAATGTATTGCAAATAGCGTAAAATCACATTATCTTATTATGTTATACTATTTTGATTACTTTATTCTTTTTATACTTAACATGTGTCAGTCGCAAGGGGTTAAAAGTGTTTGTTTGAACCTTAAATCAAAAGTCCGATCTTAAGAAGTACCACTCTTGGGAGATTTTTTACTTTCAACACACCGGGTCAAAAATTGCAAGAGCAATTTGGTTTACCAAAAATGTTTATTAATGTTGTCACAATTCAAGGCACAGAAAATTGTCGGTCTTATAACACTTAGAAAAAGTTTACATTTACCTTTTTTCAATAGGGCGAGAGGAGACTCAAGCCTGCAACATGTTTGAATTAATTAAAAAATAAAAACAATGAAATGGAATTGAATACAATAAAAGGAAAAAACTTACATCAACTTACTTATATCCTTTCAAACAAGTTATCCATTCAAATAATGTAAAATGGACATTTTTTTGAAAATAAATGAAATTCATTAAGAATTTATTGTTAAACTTCAAATAAGTATAAAGTTAAGAGATCTTGATAAAAATAATATAAGGAACTTAATATAAGATTGGTTCATGATAAAATGCATTTCATCTCTATATAAGATTCGGATATTGATACGTACGGTTATCAACCCTATATCTATATATATATATATATATATATATATATATATATATATAAATAAAGATTAGATCCACCCTACCCTACTCCATATTTTTATTACTTCCACCATATCTTATCCTACGTGGCAAGACCACAACCAATCATAAATATTGTGATTTAAGAATCTAAATTTAAATTTAATAAATTACTTAGATAATAATTATAAATAATTTGATAACGTTAGATGATAAAGTCAAATAATATTAAAAATTTACCTGCAAACTAAATACATTCTTCAGTGTCTTGATGTCATGTTTGAGTTGTTGTTATTATGAGTTACCAATTGAAATTTTCTATGAGACAAAGAAGAATGATTTTTATTGGATAAAGATGTCAGTTTGGTGCATTGAATCGTTAAAAATGCCAACTTTGTGATTAATTAATAAAAGGTGTTTTGTGTTTTCATTAGTTGTTTCTCTCTTCTTGATGCTTTTGTTCTTAAGTTGTTCTTTGATAATATTTTTGCTTACTAAAAAAATATTTTTATCTACATACAAATATAAAATTTACTTAACATTTTATTAAATGCATATGTTTTGTTCATATATTTCTTTAAAAATTAATAATACAAAAAGTCAAATTAAATTTCTCATTTCTGAAAATTAATATTAATAAAGTAAGTTTCTTTCCTGTAATTAATTGATATTTATTTAGTATAAGTAATTAAGCTAATTTATGATTTATTATTAGTTCTTTTTATTTAATCTTGTAATTATTGTCAAATACTATTAATTTAACAAAATTAAAACATTAACTTTTCAAGTTGTTATCTTATTTATTTGATTAAAAAAAATCACGAGTTAAAACTTCAAACTCTTAAGTTACTCTTTTATTTAATTGCATTTAATATTTTAAAATAAATATCATTTAATTAAAAAAAATTGTTATATTAATGTAAGTCCGTGCAACACGTGAGCCACGGGTATAATACTACTCCCTCCGTCCCTAATTATAAGCTAACATTGAAATCTATATAGTGTCACTAAATATAAGTTAACTTACCAAAAGTTAATTTCTCTTTCCATATTTGTCAATGCATATATTGATAGTGGAACACTATTAATACTATAATGATTGAATTTTTTTATCTTAAATAGGGGCAAATAGGGAAGATTGTACAAAATTTTTTAAGACCAGTGCATAAACTAACCTTATCATTTATTTTCTTAATAAGCATGAATTTTACAATGTTAGTTTATAATTAGGGACGGAGGTGAGTTGTATATTAGTATTAGATTAGAATAACCGCAATAAATTAGGGCCCGTTTGAAAGAGCTTATATGAGCTTAACTTATAGTATAAGTGCTTATATTAGTGTTTGTGAGAGCTTATGTAAATAGCTTATGACCAACCTATAGGCTATTTTGAGCTTATTTTCATAAGCTAACCATAATAGTTTATGAAAAAAAGCTTATGTTTATATATAGCTTATTTTTAATTTATTTCAATAAATTTTTTAAAATAACTTATTAATAAGCGCTTATGCCATAAGCGCTTATGGTCATAAGCGCTTAATTAAGCTGTTTTCCCAAACGCGACCTTAATCGAAACATGACATAGTGTAGTACCTTAAGTGGATCGTAGCATCATCCCTCACTCTATTTTTTTTTTTGTAAATAATAAAAAATTAGGATTAGAATAACTAACTTGCTCACCAAATTTAGGAACTCTTTTTTAGTCAATGAACGTGTCATTTCATTTTTAATATTTGTTTTTGGTATTTTCATATAATTAGTAAGTAGCCCGTGCAATGCAAGAGTTTTAAATGACTTTTTAAAATTAATATATTTAAGACATTTTTACATTCTACATTTCTACTACATAGACAACTCTTGTCCATATAAAAAGCGCAACATATCAGATCGGCTATTGACACCACACATAAGATTGCGCAACTTTGAATTGGTTCTTTCAGAAAAAGACAGGATATGTGAGGAGAACAACAATGGAAGAAATAAATAGTCATATGAGAAATTATTAAAAAATTAAAAGAAGAAAACTCACCATACCCCCCAAGAAAGCCCATTCCAAGCTTCATATCCTGATTTCTCCCCCTATTGCCAAACAGAGCAATAGCTATAATCCTTTCAAAAGTAAACAAACGTGTAATGTTGAACGACTTTACCTGAAAATTTCGCCTAAATCCGAAAAGCCCTTGATAATTCCACCCAAATTCGAAAACTCCTGAAGTTAATTTAAGCAACTTCTGAAATGGGTATTTAATTTAAGCTTCATGATCGGTATATAGAAATTAGAATCACCAAAAGCTCCAACTATGCAATAAAACGGAAATATTTGAATTTACAGCTAGTAAATATAGGCCCATGGCAAAATGAGTTACTGAAGTTACTTGTACCCATTTTTTAAGTGCTTTTCAAACATTTCAAAACATCTTAGTTTAAAAACAGCAAAGTAACTTTGAGACATTATCTAGGTGCTGCCGCAACGTTCGTGTTCTCCTCCTTGGCTTGATTTCGCAACAAAATCAAAAGTAACTTCAGTTTCTGTATTTTTATTGGTTATGGCAACTGAATATATAGAGAAGCAGAAATGTTGAAGCAACTAAACTGAAAAGCCCTTGATAATTCTTCCCAAAGCAGAATCGCGGTTAAATGAGTGAGAGCCCCTGGACTTGAATTCCAAAATTGAGAGAGGGAGCAGAATCGGGGATTGAGTGGTTCCATTATGGAATTCTCTGAAATCGTGGATTGAACAAGAGGTGGAAAGAGAGATCTGCATTTGAAAGAGAAAATTGAATGGAGAATAAACGAATTGCGTTCAAGGGATTTGGGGGAAAGGAGAACAAATCGCGGATTTGAAACTGAGGTGAAATCAGAGATGGTGAGAGTTGACGGAATTGAGAATTGCGAAAGAGGGATTGGAGCAACGAATGACAACAAAAATTTCGGCCATGAACACCGCGCAGGGAAGAGGGATTGTCGCGAATATTAGCGTCACTCTCCAAAGCGTATCAATTCGGGCGTAGGGAAGAGGGATTGGAGTTTAATGACAGCAAAAATTTGGTCGCAGGTTGAGGGATTGAAGATTGAGAATGAGAGAAACAAATTGCAGCAAAGCAGGAGGGAGAGTGTCTTGTGTGAGTGCCTTACTCTCCAAAATGACTACTCACAATTATAGATACAACGGTAGATTTATTTTTTCACCGTTATAAGTTGATCCAGCAGAGGGCCGGGCCCGACCAAAACACCCCTATATAACCGGTTCATATTTAATATCCCCTTTCATCTCCTGTTGCCGCCACTCCCACTGGTAGCCCTAATTTCATCTCTGCTTCTCGATTGTCTGCTGTGATTATCTCGCTGCTCCGAAATCTTCCGCCATCATGGTGAGTTCTCGTATAAGATCTGAACTGAATTTTATGTTTTTGTTGAGAATAAATTGTCTATTTTGCTGCGTTTCGTTGATTGTTTGTGTTTGTTCTCGGATAATTCCAACCTCTTTCTCGCCTCTGCTTCTCTCTTATCTCATCAGTACTTCCATCCCCAACCTTCTTCTTCTCTGAACTCAACACAGCGCTGCCACCAAACTACCTTCATCTCCTCTCAGCTTCCAGCACCGCCACCCTCATCTCTTCACTCTCGACCAAACTCTCCTCCGATCGGACTTCTCTTCCCTTCCTTCATCAAACCCCGGCGGCGGCCCTGACCTTCGATCCACCTTTCCAGCACCACCAGCGCCGCCGCCACGGGTTCGTTCCCTCCGACCTGAGAGTACCGGCGCCGTCGCAGTACAACCTCCGGTTCTTCATCTCAACACTCGACTGAAGCTTCTCCTTCCTCACTCTCCCTCCTCTACTGTAGCGAGCTTCGCTTCCTCTGATTATCACGTCTTCCTCCGCCGGATCCTGACCCAGTGCCGCTAGACACCACCGCTCCAGAGTCGCTTCGGAGTTTCTCCTCGCCATTCTGAATCACACTGCTGCGGGTCTCAGAACCCCATCTCTCCGTGTCTCTATCTTCTCTGTCGGTTGATTTTACTTTTTGTGATGTGAACAGGTTCTCCAGAACGATATCGATTTGCTGAACCCTCCAGCTGAACTGGAAAAGAGAAAGCACAAACTCAAGCGTCTTGTGCAGTCACCAAACTCTTTCTTCATGGTATTTATAATCTCTCTTTTTCTATTTTTTTCATTTTAAGCAGAAATCTGATTCAATCCCATTTTTGTGGAAGCTATTTTTCGATCTTTCAATGTTTAATTTTATTTTTAGTTTCCAATTAGTTGTCTAATTGTATTTTTCTTTTCCAAACTTGTTTTTTTCTCCTTTGTTGCAGGATGTTAAGTGCCAGGGTTGCTTCAACATGTAAGTTGGATCTTTTTATTCTGATGTGATTTTTTCTAGTTGTTCTGAAATAATTTTTCCCTCTTGTTCTGAAATGATTTTTTCTAATTGTTCTGAAATAGCCTGATTGTTATGATTTATTTATTTATTATGTTGGTTTCAGAACAACTGTGTTTAGCCACTCTCAGACTGTTGTGGTGTGTGGCAACTGCCAGACTGTCCTGTGCCAGCCGACTGGTGGGCGGGCAAGGCTAACAGAGGGCTGCTCCTTTAGGAAGAAGGGAGACTAAATGGTGTGTCATCTTTTTCTTTGTATTGGAGAGTTTCACTTGTTAGGGTTAAAGATGGATTCAATGGCTTGTCTCGTCTTAGTTTTGATATTTAATTTTGTTTAATTGTAAGACTTTATCGTACAACTTTATCCTAGACTTTTTGATACCATTAAATGTTGTGTTTCTCTTTACTCTTATTCATTTGTTTATGGTTGATATTTACTTCTATAGCAGATGTTATTGAATGTGTTACATGTGTATATATGTTCATGATTATTCATTATGATGTTCGTTTGTTATGTGCCATGTGTTGTGCTTGGCGTGATTGACCTTTTGTCCCTGACTGTGATTGTCCTGTTAGTGCTGTAGAGTTCATGCTTGTATTTTGGCTATTTGGGGTTCATTCACATGCACTTCCAAGTTAAAAATCGAATGATGCTTCTCGTTATACATTGAGTTTTACACATTTTATAACAAGCTATTTTTTGTTACTTGTTAATGTAGTTCTATTCATTTTGGGGTGAAGGTTTTCTGAATTGTAATTTCCCTTCCTTTGATTAGATTTGTTGGATGTTTGGGGTAATGTTTTTATGGTCGCAACCATGATGACTTGATGATTCGCCCAAGGCCGAGCGCTTCCCTCTTGAGTTAGGGGTGGCGTGGTATTTCCACGAGAGAGGGTATTCTTTGTGGCGCACTTATTGTCAGTGCGGAGGCGTAAATGAATTATTCACACCTAGTGAGGGGCTCCATGGCTGCTTTCCTGCTCTAGTTTTAGCAGTTTGAGCGATGGGTTGGCCCTACATCTCTTATTGTTTCCATCTTGAATAACATACATTAATTTTTGAGTGATTTATATCTTCAATAGTTCCAATGGTGTTTTGACTTTTGAGGTTTGAAATCCCATCCTACTATCAAAATTTCGGAATTCATCATCTTAATCCTCTCCCAAGCTCACCAATTGAGGTTCTAGCTAGAATTCTTAACTACAACTATGGTAATTGTTTTAAAATTATTTTCATAATTAACATCGAAGTTATTTTTTTCTGGGTGTTAGATGACGAGAATTTATGTTTAAAATTATTTTCATGGTTTAATTTTTTTTTTCTGAGTGAACATTTATGTTTAAGAAGGTACACTTTGTCGTAAGGAAACTGATCTTTCTTTCTTCCTCCGTGTGAACATTGCTCCTTTGATTTTAGTGTGAATGCTTGGACTTTCCTTATCTCTTTGCTGTTTTATCCAAGCTTTAGAGAACCCTCAAAGAACCCAAAAACTTATCAAACTCCATTGCGATATGATCCTTTGCTGCTTGGATGACAATCACCTTGAGTCTCCATTGTTTTAGGAGACTTCTTAGGATCTTCTTTACTCGCCTCAGGTCTCCATTGTTTTAGGAATCTTTTTTAGGATCTTCTTGACTTGTTTATGTGATGTGACGTTGTTTCCTAAAATCTTGAGACTATTAATGTTAGTTGAGTCATCTAAACATGTGATTGATAGTTTCATGAATCTTAAACATTTCATTCTGATGTGTCAACATTCTGATTTTGTCTGATTCTGAGTAGGAACCAGGATTTGAGTTCAGAAAACACAAGTTTCCATTTGAGGGTTTATAAGGTAAGTTTCATCAAAATATTTTCTTGCTTCTGTAGAAGGTTACGGCTGTTCTTACATTTGGCCTACAAAGCTAAATCCTAGCCCTTAGATTTGTCGAATTTGCTTCTTCCTAAAAGTTCTAAGAGAATTCTTTCCTCAAGGCAATTACAAAAGCTCTATGGACTGGGCAAGAGTGCCTTTGCCCAGTAGAAGGGCGACCCAGCGACTCAGGCTACTTTAGGGGTATATTTGTAATGTAAGGGGGTAATAATTTGTGATTTATTGGGCCCGATTCTTGAGACCCATAGGCCTATTAGGATTAAAGATATTTATGGCTCCTCCCCTATAAATAGCTAAGAGGAGGCTCATGTAAAGGGGTCCTGAATCATTTTTTGATATTCTAATAATAACACTTCTATCCTATGCTCTCTCTATACGAGAACACTCTATTATGCATTTTTTTTTTGCCAGGCTAACCCAAATCATTATATGATGCCATATATGAGTAAGTTGTAAGGAAAACTTTCATATCTTCAAAGGATAAGAGATCAGAGTGAAAGCTACGTTCAACTAATTTTGTCAATTTTGTTCAGATAGTATATTAATTAAAACTTAATCCACAGTTCTCTCTCTCTCCCCCCACTTAGTGTGTCTGTGTGTGACTGTCAATCATAGAAAAGTTACCAAGAAATACACAATTCGTCCAGGAAGGTAGCCACCGATATTGTTCACCTAAACCACAGAAGTTGTGAAAGATTGAAAAATCGAAGTCACTTGAAAAAAAAGTTTAGAGCAAAACTCAAGGAGGCATGCAGATACACACTCTGTTTAGTCTAAGCTAGCGTTCACAAAAATAAGGAACCAATGAATTCTAAAGCAAATTGTGCCACAACACTAGAAGTAGATGCCTATGAACTTCATTTCTCAAAATGATGTGAGAAAGAAAAAGAAGAAAGAGAAGCTTAAAGTCGCAATTATAAGATCCCACTTACTGATAACTTGTTATTAATCCACACAGCAAACTTTTTTTTTTTTTGCATTTACATTCACATCTATTCCTTTTCTACATCTCATTTTCCTCAATTTTAACATTAATAATTACAATGAATAGCAACTGAAGATACTAAAAATAAGAACATACCTTAGTGCAGGATCTATCCCAATTCTACCTCTCACATTGTCTTGACTTTCTCCGTGACGAGTAAGTAATATTGGGCGCGGTGTAAGATAAGTATTTACCTGAAGCGTATAAGTTGAGGTTGATAGAAAATTAGTAATTTATTAACATGATAGTGAGGAAAATGTGAGGTTATTCGTAAGAAACTTATCAGTGGTATTAAGCCTATGCATGGCTTCTTAGATATTAGTTTGGGATTATTAATAAATTGGTCCCTGTATTTGGGTTCCCGTCTGAGATAGGTTCCTCCCGGAATTTTTTTAGCAAATGGTCTCTCTGTTTGCAAACTGACTGAAGATGGTTCCCACCGGAGACTGGAGCGCAGACGAATGCTTATGTGGCATGCTGACAAGTTAAATGAAGTCTACATGATTTTTTTTAAAAAATAATTACTCAATTACACGTTAAAAAATAAAACTAATTAAACTTCCAATTTTCATGTAATCACAAATTACACCCCAAAATCCCTAATTTTCTAAATCATTGTTCTTCATCATCCTCCTTCATCTTCACCTGCTACTTCATCTTCACCATTGTTCATCTTCTTCGTTTCCCATGCTCCCTCGCGCTCTCAACTCTTTCTTTCTCCCAATCTCAAATTCTTCCACTTCAAAAATCAAGAAGCAAGGCAAAAATCAAACCCAGCCCCTTCCTCTTCATGTTTTGCACGTAAGGAAGGAGAATGAAGAAGAAGAAAGAAAAGAGAACCAGAGTAGAAACATGAAAAAAGAAAGAAGGAAGAAGAAGAGGAATGGGCTGGGTTTGATTTTTGCCTGTTCCTTACTCTCTTCTTCTTTCGTCGCTAAGCCTAGATTAGTCAGGGTTTACGCTTCTGGTTTGCATACTGTTGCTATTCTATTGTTCTTCCCCCTCATTGGTGTTTTCCTATATTAATTGAAGTTTTTGGATTTTCTGGGTGTTCGAATTTTTATCGCATAATATGCATGCCTCAACTTTTGCCTTCAAAGGAGCCATTTTTGGGGTTCAGAAGCAAAGGGGTTTGGTGGGTTTTGAAGAGTTCAGAAATGGGAGTGTTCTGAGACCAAAAGAGCCTGCATGACCAAGAATAATAATTTATGTGGCTCACGGCTTGGGTCTGTCACCATGGAAATTGAGCTAATTAGTACAAGAGTTGCTTTGAGTGGCACTTTTGGGTCCTCCGCCGCTAAGCCCAGATCAGTCAGGGTTCACGCTTCTGGTTTGCATACGGTTGCTGATGACTTTTCTTCTTCCTTCTTTCTTTTTTCCTGTTTCTGCTCTAGTTCTCTTTTCTTTCTTTCTTCTTCTTCCTTACTTGCAGAACATGAAGATGAAGGGGTAGGGTGAATGCATATTTCCCCATGCTGTTTTAAGCAAAGTTGTGATTCCAAAAGAAGGGGCTCGTGACCTAATCAACAAGCTCTCATGCTGGGCTCTCTATTAGATGGTGAACCATCAGAAGATCAATATTCCATATCTTGTCTTCCATCACATGCTGAACACCTTGGAAAACTCCAAAACCAACCTCTCATATGGCTCTCTCATTACAACCATGATGGGGAAGAAGAAATTGCTGGATGAGGAGAAGCAACAAATGGAGTTCATGGCTTCTGACTATGTCTATGTCACTCCAATCAAATTTGGGGATGTTCAAAGAATGAAGCTAGCAACCGACATCTCTGCAGTTCCTGAAAATTTGCTAAGTGACTGGGCAAAGAAGAAATTGGCCAAAGAAGTAGCTTCTTCACCATCAAAAGCAACACAAGCCCTGCCTGCAGTAAGAAGAACAAGAGCCAAGAGGCCTGCATCTGCAATAGTGCCTTCATGTGATAAACTTCCCTTGGTGTCTCCGTCCAACAAGATTATTAACGTGCCCTCGTCCGCTGAGGTAGCTGAAGCGACACCGTCGGCCCCCAAGCCTAAACGAAGACGTTTGGTAAATGCTCACCAAACGATAACTTCTTCCACTACAGCTAGCCAAACGAAGTCTTCGTCTGATGATCCTGAAGATGCTATGCCTATAGCTGCTCTTGTGCCAAAAGTTTAGAAAACCGTACTGGAGCCTATCCTAGAAGAAGTCAAACCATCCACTTTCTCTCATCAACAAGAACAATTTTCATATGTTTCTGAAACAGAGGCCCCATCAGTGCAACTTTCAGCCTCCCATGAACGGTATTTACAATATTTGCCATCTTTATTTCACATGTTTATTGTTGACATTGTAGATGTACAAGATGACGACAATTGTGGTTACCATTGCATCGCTCAGTGGATCGGCCTTCATGAGGATTCTTGGCCTGAAATTTGAAGGAGAATGCTTGAGGAACTCACAAACAGACGCATCCTCCATCGAGGTATTCCCAGCTCTGATGATCGCGTTGAAGCTGTTGCTATGGCATTAAAGCTTGCCCCTAGAGAGATAGCATTTGCACCAAAGTGGTTCACTTCCCGATATGGGCCTGCTTGCTGCCACCACTTTCAACATCATCTAGGTAACATTGGGTGAAATAGAATTCTGCACTTGCCTCCCACTACTTGGCCTAGTTTCTGACCCACCAACCATTGCTGTGTTGGGCAACGTCAACGATAGACATTGGGTAAGGGTCAAGTTGATTGAAGATTCTCCATTACCATATGCGTCGCCTCAATGGAGACATCACTGCTCCCTTGATGCAAAAACATGGGCTAAATACTTCATCCCCCATGTCAGACGTTACAAGGAGATAATCAATCCAACCACCAACACTCTTGTTAATACGCTTTTTGACACGCCACAACCAACTGTCATTGATGATGATGAGAAAAAGGAGAAGAATCAAGAGATGCTTTCGCTTCCTAAACACACTCAATCATCAGCGAAAAAGCCAAGCGACGAGCCTAAATGGGTTACAGTTGAAAAGCCAACTCCAGTGGTAGTCACTGATGAAGCTCGTCCGATGGATGTTAAACTTGCTAGTCCAGTCACTAAAGATCGCTCAAGTCCGGTTGTTGTACGCTGTTCTAGTCCGATGGCAGTCGAAGCTACAAGTCCGGTGACTGAAGAAGGTGCTAGTATGGTAGCCGTCAAGTGTTCAAGTCTGGTAGTGGTTGTTGAACCCAGTCCGGTAGTTGAGAAATTCCCTAGTCCGATAGTGATCGAAGAGACTAGTCCGGTTGCGACTGAGATGGTGGCTAGTCCGACTAGAGAGCTAATTCCGGTGTCGAGTGCAGGTTTGACACAAGACAAAGAAGCTAATGTGGCTGATGATCCAGGCTCTCGTCTGCCGGAGCGTAATGTCGCACACATAGAGGGCTTCATCTCCCTCATCAATCATGCAGATGAAACACATCATGCTAGTGATCCAGATCCTTCCCTTGTTGAGATTTTGGTTGCCCAGCAAAAACTTGTGGCTGCTTCCACTTCACTCTCAATTAAAGTGTCACATCCGGATCCAGTCACTCCAGCTCCTCAATCATCATCCCAACCTCAACCTGCTGAAAAAGACATCATGATTTTCCTTGCCAATGTTCCAAGGAAGCCAAGATTTCGCATGATACCAAACACTTGGAAGAAACAACGATTACTCCCTGTGGATAATGCTCCTTTGTTTCCCAATGTGTTTGCGGAGCTAATTGGTTATGAATTTTGTGTCAAAGCTCGCATTTGGGCTCCTCTTGCTTGTGATGGTCGTCAATTTGTGTTTGCCAAGCGACCAGGTATGATATCTATTTATCACAATTGGGAGTTGTCTACTTTCAGGAATGTTCATGTTAGAACCATCCCATTCCACTTGATCCCCGAAGTTGATCATGTCGTGGTTTGTTCGGGTTCATGGTCACTTATCTTGGTTGCTCTTATGCCCAAGCCACTGCCATACACTCGCTTTGATGCATTTCCACTAACTCCATCACCTGCCATTCCAACAGTTGGCATGCCATTCCCTTTTACCATATCTAGAGACTTGTTGGAATCTAGGTCGGAATCAAAAGCAGCAAACGATGACAAGCCTGAAGTTCCCTCTCCAGAGCCAATCTCAGTTGTCATGCCTCAGGATGCTGATACCACTGAAGTGATCTCGTCTGCCCAACCTATTTCAGTTGCTTTGCCTAAGCAAGACGACGACACTAAGGATGCTGAAGCAAATGACGAACAAGCTATGGCATCCTTCAAACCAGTGCAGCCAGAAAACGACGAAAAGCTTGCCCTCTTGGAGAAAAAGATGGAGGAAATGCAAGCTGTCAATGATCAGAAAACAACAGCATTGAAAAAGGAGATGATGGAGCTCATTGACAATAAATTTGACATGATGCAGGAAATGATGGCCAAGTTCTTTGAGCAAATGAAGACAAACTTCAAATCCTGAATCCTATCTCTTTATATTTTCGCTGAACAAATTTACTCTGCTGAATTTATGGATATATATATATATATATATATATATATATATATATATATATGCTTGATGCATTTCAGTTCATTTTTGCTTAACTGCTTTAATATCATGATATTATGCGTTTGATAATGCCAAAGGGGGAGAAAATATTAGAGAAAAAGTCCTACAAAGGGGAGAAGTCTAATGTTACAGGTCGAAAAAAATATGTTAAGAATCTTATCTTCTCCCTTTGAAAAAAGAAAAGAATAAGCATTAGGCAATGCTTGCCGTTGTTACAGGTCGCTTAGGCACGCGATCAGGAAGAGAGCCCCAAGTGTTGTGGGCAAATGTTTGAGTATATACAAATTAATTTTCTCAAATCATTGGGTGCTACTTTCTTAAAATTTTTTCTCTAGTAATATAACTTTTTATAATTTGAATATAGACTATTTTAAAAATATGTTAATTATATATTTTTAATTTAATTATAATATTTTAGGGTTAAATATGTTTTTGGTACCTGACTAATACAACATAATCTAAAATGGTCCTTATAAAATATTTGCATAGTTTTTATTCCCTAAAATAATTTGTTTGATTGAAAATAGTGTTTATGACGTCATTTTGAAATATTTATACCCATGTGGCAATTCTAGTCAGATATATGTGTTCACGTGTAATTTTCACATCGGTTAAGAAGGTTGATGCTTTGTGAAACAGGGAATCTGTGTCATCCTCTAAATTGGGGTGAGGGACGAGAATGTCAAATGAATGGATGCTAAGAAGGCAAAAAATAAAATCAGCCCCAAGGTGAGCTTGCAATTGTTTGGGCATGAAAGAATGGTCCTCTTAGATAAAAAAATAAAATAATGGTCCCCTTTCTCTCCTTGTTGTTTCTACCTGTGGACTGTATTGTGTCCACTTTTTTATTTTTTCTGTAACCAATTATCTACTATGTGTGTAATTATTTATAAAAGGGAGACAAGAAATAATTAGTAGTTATTGTGTGTGTATGAGATGAGGGGAAAAAGCAACTGAGAGAGTGAGTGAATAAAGGATGAAGATGTATGAATTGGTGGAATGTGGAAAAACAAAAGTGGCAGGGTGTGTAATGTGAAATGGGCGTGAGAGAATAAGTGGAGAGGATCAAAAAATATTGTCATCTTGTCAGTTTGAAAAGATAAGTGAATGAGAGTGATATGTAGATAAAGGATAAAGTATAATCACTTTGTGGGATAAAATAGAAATAAAAATAACAGAAAGTGGATTAGATCATAAAAATTAAAATTTTATTTGTTTGTATTGAGAAAACATCTTCACTCTGTTTTAGTACTATTTTTCGAGTAAAAAATTTAAAGTGGGTTAAAATCAACCTTTCTTCCAATAAATAAAATTTAACTAATCAAAATATTTTAGTTATTTGAAGTTTTTTATTATTTTTTTGTTGAATTTTTCTATTTCTACATTTTTTGGATTTTATAAGAAAGAAGATAAAAATGAAAATTAATTTTTTCTTTAATATTTTCTAGTTTTCCTTCTTTTAGTTTTGAGAGATTTGACTCGGACAAAAATAGGTACCCACAATTTTTATCAATTTGTATATATATATATATATATATATATATATATATATATAATTTGTTACAATTTTTATATAAAAACACTAATAAATGTTTATCCACCAACTTGAATGATAAAATTATTAATTGAGTCAATTCAAATAATATTGTATTCGATTTAATATTTTATATATTTATAAGTTTGTCGTAAGGATATACTTACAAAATCTAAAATCATTATAGATTATGATATACTTATGTAATAAGCCGTGTTATAAATATTTTAAGAATGATAGTTAATATTTTTAATGATTGTGTAATATTGAGTTTAAAAAAATGGTAGTGTAATTATAATATTCCGCTCACAAGTAACCATATATGCAACCCGCAATACGGAAATAAATTGTCATTTAAAACAATCATGTGAATTAAGACACGTTTCTTGTCACATATTAAAAGTCCTTTTAATATTCAATTGACACAATTAATGAATTTAACTTTATTTCCTGTTGTGATTAGAAGATCTTAATAAATTTTAGAAAAAAAAAATCTGAATTAATGTGAATTTATATTAAGGAAACCAATTATAATTTCAAGATAAATATTGTATAATGGGTCAAAAATAATTTGGTGTGATTAAAAAGTTTGATACCTTCCCTTAGATAAATAATATGTAGTTACATATATCACTCCTTTGACTATTTAAATTATATCCTTTGTAATCTTTTGTTTGTTGCGCCAGCAAGATAGAATAATGTATCTTCTAATTCAATTTTAATAGAATTAATATATTCTAAAAATAAAAATTCTAGTACCATGCTATTTAACTCATGGATTTGTCGTTGCTGCAACAAACACTTGAGAGATGGAAAATTCAAAGATTTTTTTGGTTTGTGTTATGTCTTTCTTGGTCCTTTCTCCTTCTGTGGCACACTCTTTTGTGTCCAAGGATTTTGGTCTCAAATATGAGATTAAGAGGCGTGTTCCTACAGGACCAAGTCATGCAGAAACACCTGAATCGCCGCCAGTTTATGCTATGGCACGACCTTTTGTGTTTAAGGATTTTGGTTTCAAATATGAGATCAAGAGACGTGTTCCTACAGGACCAAGTCATGCACAATCACCTGAATCGCCGCCAGTTTCTGCTATGGCACGACCTTTTGTGTCTAAGGATTTTGGTTTCAAATATGAGATCAAGAGACGTGTTCCTACAGGACCAAGTCATGCAGGATCACCTGAATCGCCGCCTGTTTCTGCCATGGCACGGCCTTTTGTGTCTAAGGATTTTGGTTTCAAATATGAGATCAAGAGACGTGTTCCTACAGGACCAAGTCATGCAGAATCACCTGAATCACCGCCAGTTTCTACTATGGCTCGACCTTTTGTGTCTAAGGATTTTGGTTTCAAGTATGAGATCAAGAGACGTGTTCCTACAGGACCAAGTCATGCACAATCACCTGAATCGCCGCCTGTTTCTGCTATGGCACGCTCTTTCTAATAGTTTTGCGGTTTCAATCCATCTGATCTATCCCAAATCAGCTACTAGTTATTTAGTCTCCAATAATTTTTTTTTGTTAAATTTATTATCTTAGTGTCTTTACAGTGAAAGTTCATCTGGTAGTCGATGTAATACTTATATACATGGTGTTACAATATTTTAAATTTCAGTGTAATTGTGATGCAGTGCTAGTGTTTTTTTTATCGGCCAATATTTTTTTTATAATTTTTTATGGGGAGATTTTTTTTACCCTTTGTCAAGTAGGAGGAACATTTACATTCATTTTTAATTTTAATATAAAAAAATATATATTTTGATTTGCAGAAATATATTGGATGTCTGTAAACAATTTACACTAACAGCACGAAAACCTTTAAGGCTCGTTTCGTGGACAAGATAAGACAATAGGATAGGATAAAAATATTCTTCTGTAGTCTTTTGGAGTATTCCCGGTTTTCTTTCTATTCCATATTTTATATTATTGACGGTCACAGTAACATTATTTTATCGTTAATATTGCTAAATTCTTAAAATTTGTTAACTCTAGAAATATCGTTTATGATTCTTAGAATTTAGATATGATCAAAAACTCATATTGTCTGTAAAAAACTTAAAATTCTTGGGTAGGGGGGGGGGCATGGCCCTTGCTAGCCTCCTTTAGATACACCATGGGTCCTACCACTAGTGGGTGGGGTCAGAACCAAAATAATTTTGTGACCCATATTCATATATGGGTGGAAGATTAAAAGGGCTATAGAAGTTGTTTGAACAAAAGTATGTTGTGGTTAGGATTTACTCCTCATGTTTGTACGACAAAAAGTAGTCATGAAGCCATGAACTTTTGATATGTTTTGTGTTTATGATATAGTTTTAATGGGTTCATGAAACATTGGTGGGGAGATGCTGGTTTTCAGAATAATGGATTGGTTGGGAGAAACATAGATGCTTTGATGGGTGTTAATGGTGAAATTTGATGAGGGGTGGGGAAGGGAGGCTGAGAAGATGGTAATATTTTTTTTGGAAAATGTTTCGTGTGACGAAATGATGTGATTCGAGTATAGCACGATGTGATTTGAGTATTCCATCTTTGAAGTGATTGGTCAAAAATATTTTGTAAAATTTTCGTTTATTAATCATTTGAGACAAATTGCATTAATTGCTTTGTTTTTTTTTGGTTGGAATATGTTGTGAAGATAAGGGTGATGGTGGCATCCATGCATGGGTGTGCCACTAGGACGTTCGCCAGACACGTAATCAAGTTACCTAAGCCCAGGTCAGACGATGACCGAAATTATCCACATCCCTTTTGTGAGGATGAAAACTCAAAAACCTTAATACGAGAGACTAAAACCAAATCTCGATTATTTTAAAAGTTCCAAACTTTATTTTACACATTTAATATTGTTTTTATTTATTTTTATATATTAATTTGATATATATTACTTTTATGATTAAATTTTATTTGTATATTTTTAAAATTTCAAAAACATAAAATATCAATTTTTATGTTTATATATTTTTACCATACTTAAATTTAATCAATATATAAAATAATTTTAATATATATAAATTTATTAGAAAATTGTGCCTTATATGATTTACTAGATTTACTAACTACTTAAATGGATTTTATTTTAATTGAATGTATTACGAAATTTCTAAGTCTCAATAAAATTTATATCTTGTTTTTTACATTATTAATAAAATTTAAATTGAGAGTTAGTAATTTTTAAATCTATGCATATTTTAATTTTTTTTTGAATGGGAAAAAATATTTAAATTAATATAACTAACATGATAATGTCTTATAATTTAACTATTTTATGCATAAAAACTACATTTTTTTTTATCCCTAAAGACTTATTTTATAAATAAAAAATGATGAATCTTTATCTATTAGCAATAAATTACTTATCAAGGAAATAAGAGTCCGGTTCGAGTCTCTATGGATGCAACTACGTTAAATACTTAGTAGAGAGAGTTTTACCAACCATAATGGTCCTACTCGGCTTGAAATTGAGAGAACAATTTAACAAATACAAAAAATTATTAATCAAGGTAGAAAAAAAATATGTTAAGAATCTTATCTTCTCCCTTTGAAAAAAGAAAAGAATAAGCATTAGGCAGTGCTTGCCGTTGTTACAGGTCGCTTAGGCACACGATCAGGAAGAGAGCCCCAAGTGTTGTGGGCAAATGTTTGAGGAGGACGAGGAGGCGAAGGCGGGGTGTTCAGCCTTAAGGACCCGCCTTTGACTGCATGTGAGGAAGGAATGGGTTGATCAACAACCACGATGAAGTCTGATGAGGGGTTGGACTCGTCGAAAAAGGACTCGTCGGAGAAGGAGAAAGAGCCTATTTGAACCCTGGGTTTTTTGCCTTTAGGATCGGAGGACGACATTTTACAGGGTAATGTGAAAAAAGCAAAAAGAGAACTAGAAAGTGACAAGAAGAAGGTAGAAATAAAACTCACTAGGGGGAAGAGTTTGGTGGAACTGGCGTAAAAGGTAGAAAGAAGCACGACGGAGCAAGAAGAGCAGGACGGGTATAAGACCAGAGAAGAAGAGAAATAAGGAGGTGGAAAGCTTGAGGAGACGAAAAGTGAAAATGACAATGATTACGTGATTTAAATAGGGTTGGGAGATGAATCTAAAGAGGCAAGAAGTTTGCACGACAAACATGATAAATGCAAAAGAAACGACATGATTGCCTAGGGTAAGGTGGAGTGGCGCGTCAATCAATTAGTGTGATGATTAGGATTTAGGTCACGAGAGCAAGTATCAAGGGATGGCGGATGGGATAGACGGACTAGTTAGGACCATAAGCTAAGTGCACCCGCCCGTTTTGGCGAAGGGATCACCCTGCCACACTAGTCGAAACAGCCAGTTGGAGGGCGAGCTCGAGGTGAGACGGCGAGAGCCGTCGGAAGACACTCTTCGCCTTCATACTTTAGGCAAAATGTCTTGTGGGCTGTCCATGAATACCAGACAAAGTGAAGTAAATAATTCAGACACACTTCGCCTTCATACTTCAGGCACGGTCTCTAGTGGGTTTGTGGACTGGGCAGTTCGCCCGCCCTCTGGAAGGGCCTCCAGCCGAGTCGCCTCTATATGGGCGAGCAAGAAATATATCAAGGAAAGCCAGTTGACCGCCCCTTTAGACACGTGATAGGGGCCCCACACAGTTAAAGGAGACTCACATGGTTTTTGGGCCAATGATTAATAGGACCAAAATGGTTCCATTTAAAGAATCTAGGGTTTTGTTTGCTCCCCCTATAATAGGGGAGATGTATTGTAAAAAGATAAGTTTTTTCCCCATTAATGAAGATAAGAGATTTTCTTTCCAAAGTTTTTCATTAGCTCTCCTAGGGTTTTGTTCGAGATCTTTAAGTGTCTTAACTTGGGCTGGAACATTCTCCTATAAAAATAGATGTTTTTTCTTTATCATTTGCTAGTACACAGTTCAGGTTATTTTGTTACTTACATTGTAATAAAAAAAGAGCTAATTATTCATTGACTAATCACACACAAATAATGATTTAATAATATTAAATACAGACTAATTTTCTCAAATCATTGGGTGCTACTTACTTAAAATTGTTTCTCTAGTAATATAACTTTTTATAATTTAAATATAGACTATTTTAAAATATATTAATTATATATTTTTAATTTAATTATAATATTTTAGGATTAAATATGTTTTTGGTACCTGACTAATACATCATAATCTAAAATGGTCCTTATAAAATATTTGCATAGTTTTTATTCCCTAAAATAATTTTTTTATTGAAAATAGTCTTCATGATGTCATTTTGAAATATTTATACCCATGTGGCAATCATAGTCAGATATATGTGTTCACGTGTAATTTTCACATCGGTTTTTGTCATTCAAAATCTCTTTCATCCAATTTAGTCCTCCCTTTTTTCTTTTATTTTCCTCCTCCTATCATCACCCCTTCTCCCACCATTTTTTCGGTGGACCAGGACAACCATATAAGTCGCCATGGTTATGAAGGTTGATGCTTGGTGAAACAGGAAATCTGTGTCATCCTCTAAATTGGGGTGAGGGACGAGAATGTCAAATGAATGGATCCTAAGAAGGCACAAAATAAAATCAGCCCCAAGGTGAGCTTGCAATTGTTTGGGCATGAAAGAGTGGTCCTCTTAGATAAAAAAAAAAAAATGGTCCCCTTTCTCTCCTTGTTGTTTCTATTCTACCTGTGGACTGTATTGTGTCCACTTTTTTATTTTTTCTGTAACCAATTATCTACTATGTGTGTAATTATTTATAAAAGGGAGACAAAGAAATAATTAGTAGTTATTGTGTGTGTATGAGATGAGGGAAAAAAGCAATTGAGAGAGTGAGTGAATAAAGGATAAAGATGTGTGAATTGGTGGAATGTGGAAAAAATAAAAGTGGCAGGGTGTGTAATGTGAAATGGGTGTGAGAGAATCAGTGGAGAGGATAAAAATAAATTCTTTTGTCATCTTGTCAGTGTGAAAAGATATGTGAATGAGAGTGATGTGTAGATAAAAGTTAAAGTAAAAGAACTTTGTGGGATAAAATAAAAATAAAAATAAAAAGTAAAAGGAAGTGGATAAGATCATAAAAATTAAAATTTTATTTGTTTGTTTTAGAAAATATCTTTACTCTTTTTTATACTATTTTTCTAGTAAAAATTATAAAGTGGGTTAAAAATAACCTTATCTTCAAATAAATGAAATTAAACTATTCAATATATTTTAGTTATTTTAAGTTTTTTATTATTTTTTTTTGTTGAATTTTCGTGTTTTCTACATTTTTGGATTTTATTAGAAAGAAGATAAAAATGAAAATTAATTTTTTCTTTAATATTTTCTAGTTTTCCTTCTTTTAGTTTTGAGAGATTTGACTCGGACAAAAATAGGTACCCACAATTTTTATCAATTTTATTTCTATATATACATGTATACATGTGTGTATATATATATATATATATATATAATTTGTTACAATTTTTATATAAAAACACTAATAAATGTTTATCCACCAACTTGAATGATAAAATTATTAATTGAGTCAATTCAAATAATATTATATTCGATTTAATATTTTATATATCTATAAGTTTGTCGTAAGGATATACTTTTTTTTTTCGAAAGTAAAATGATATAATAAAATGAAATATACACTAACAAAAAGAACCTCCACGAAAGGGAGGGATAGATGTCCGACCACCTCTAAAACCGGCCGTCAAAACAAAAGAGGACATCATCATATCACGCCCACAAAGGAATATACACATCCCCACCCAAAATGAAAAAGCCAAAACAAGACAACAGGTGGTAGCGTAAGGATATACTTACAAAATCTAAAATCATTACAGATTATGATATACTTATGTAATAAGTCGTGTTATAAAGATTTTAAGAATGATAGTTAATATTTTTAATGATTGTGTAATATTGAGTTCAAAAAAATGGTAGTGTAATTATAATATTTCACTCACAAGTAACCATATATGCAACCCGCAATATGGAAGTAAATTGTCATTTAAAACAATCATGTGAATTAAGACATTTCTTGTCACATATTAAAAGTCCTTTTAATATTCATTTGACACAATTAATGAATTTGACTTTATTTCCTGTTGTGATTAGAAGATCTTAATAAATTTCAGAAAATTATCTTATTTAATGTGAATTTATATTAAGAAAAGCAATTATAATTTCAAGATAAAAATTGTATAAAGGGTCAAAAATAATTTGGTGTGATTAAAAAGTTTGATACCTTCCCTTAGATAAATAATATGTAGTTACTATATATCACTCCTTTGACTATTTAAATTATATAGGTTTGACTTTTAGGGCTTGTTTGGTGGATATGATAACCAAAGACAGGATATGATAATAATTATATTCTTTGTAATCTGTTGTTTGTTGCGCCAGCAAGATAGAATAATATTATCTTGTCCCTTATGTTATCTTGTCTATCATGTGTAAATGTTATCCTGAGCGAGAGCTGATTAGAACTTATCCTGGCATGATAGAATAACAGTTATATATTATTTTTCAGTATCCTAACTCGAAATTAATTTATTTCAATATTTATATGTTATATAATTTTTAATAATATTAATTAATAAATATAAAAATATTAATTTTAATAATTGGTTATTATCAATTACTAGTTCTTATTGCTAATTAAAAAAGTAACTAATTTATTAATGATGAAAATACTGAATTTACTCCTGTAAAATAATAATATTTTCTTTATCGCTTTCTACAACTTAGCTAACATTATTTATATTAAAAAAAATAAAAAAAATTTATTCATTAACGGTGAAATAGACTACTCACTTATAAATATTGATTTATTAATAGTAAATATAGACTAATTTTCTATTATCATCTCCTAATATTTAAAATTATTTCTCTACTTATATAATAATTTATAATTTAAATATTAAGTACTTTTGAAAAAATATAATTTTAATAATATTTTTTTAATTTAATTAACTTTTTATCTTTATCAATTGTCAAGACTAAGTTAAAGCCAATTGGTTAACTACATAATTTTAATTAAAATAGGATCCCTTCAAAAAATTATAATAGGCTAATTAAAATGAATTAATTTATTTTTAGTTATTTTAAAACATATACTCATTTATAAAAATGTAAAAAATTAAAATTAATAGAATAACCACTTTTTTAAAAAAATTAATTTAAAAAGATTTTTTTATTCAAAGGAAAATTTGATGCATTTTCTAATTTTATATCATATCTTGTCATTATCCTCCTCTTACTCCATCCTGCTCTTATCCTATCCTGACCACCAAGCGGGCTCTTAGTGCATTATTTTCATGCCAAAAAACGTATCTTCTTTTTGGTGAATGGAAAACAACTGTATCTTCTAATTCAATTTAAAAACAATTAATATATTCTAAAAATAAAAATTCTAGTACCATGCTATTTAACTCATGGATTTGTCGTTGCTGCAACAAACACTAGAGAGATGGAAAATTCAAAGATTTTTTTGGTTTGTGTTATGTCTTTCTTGGTCCTTTCTCCTTTTGTGGCACACTCTTTTGTGTCCAAGGATTTTGGTCTCAAATATGAGATTAAGAGGCGTGTTCCTACAGGACCAAGTCATGCAGAAACACCTGAATCGCCGCCAGTTTATGCTATGGCACGACCTTTTGTGTCTAAGGATTTTGGTTTCAAATATGAGATCAAAAGACGTGTTCCTACAGGACCAAGTCATGCACAATCACCTGAATCGCCGCCAGTTTCTGCTATGGCACGACCTTTTGTGTCTAAGGATTTT
Source organism: Acmispon strigosus (assembly GCA_030819835.1). NCBI lineage: Eukaryota > Viridiplantae > Streptophyta > Magnoliopsida > Fabales > Fabaceae > Acmispon > Acmispon strigosus. Next base: position 38,574,936 of record JAUAMA010000007.1, read on the forward strand.
GGTTTCAAATATGAGATCAAGAGACGTGTTCCTACAGGACCAAGTCATGGAGAATCACCTGAATCGCCACCTGTTTCTACTATGGCACGAACTTTTGCGTCTAAGGATTTTGGTTTCAAATATGAGATCAAGAGACGTGTTCCTACAGGACCAAGTCAGGCAGAATCACCTAAATCGCCGCCAGTTTCTGCTATGGCTCGACCTTTTGTGTCTAAGGATTTTGGTTTCAAATATGAGATCAAGAGACGTGTTCCAACAGGACCAAGTCATGCACAATCACCTGAATCGCCGCCTGTTTCTGCTATGGCACGCTCTTTCTAATAGTTTTATGGTTTCAATCCATCTGATTTATCCCAAATCAGCTACTAGTTATTTAGTCTCCAATAAAATTTATTGTTAAATTTATAATCTTAGTGTCTTTACAGTGAAATTTCATCTGGTAGTCGATGTAATACTTATATACATGGTGTTACAATATTTTAAATTTCAGTGTAACTGTGATGCAGTGCTAGTGTTTTTTTTATCGGCCAATATTTTTTTATAATTTTTTTATGGGGAGTTTTTTTTACCATTTGTCAAGTAGGAGGAACATTTACATTCATTTTTAATTTTAATATAAACAAAAATATATTTTGATTTGCAGAAATAAATTGGATGTCTGTAAACAATTTACACTAACAGCACGAAAACCTTTAAGGCTCGTTTCGTGGACAAGATAAGACAATAGGATATGATAAAAATATTCTTCTGTAGTCTTTTGGAGTATTCCCGGTTTTCTTTCTATTCCATATTTTATATTATTGATAACTCTAGAAAGCTCGTTTATGATTCTTGGAATTTAGATCTGATCAAAAACTCATATTGTCAGTAAAAAACTTAAAATTCTTGGGTTGGGGGGAGGCGTGGCCCCTGCTAGCCTCCTTTAGATACACCATGAGTCCTACCACTAGTGGGTGGGGTCAGAATCAAAATAATTTTGTGACCTATATTCATATATGGGTGGAAGATTAAAAGGGCTTGAAGATTATGGCTATAGAAGTTGCTTGAACAAAAGTATGTTGTGGTTAGGATGTACTCTTCATGTTTGTGCGAAAAAAATTAGTCATGAAGCCATGAACTTTCGATATGTTTTGTGTTTATGATATATTTTTAATGGGTTCATGAGACATTGGTGTGGAGAGGCTAGCTTTCAGAAGAACAGATTAGCTTGGGAGATGGTGGTTTTCAGAAGAATGGGTTGGTTGGGAGAAACATAGATGCTTTGATGGGTGTTAATAGTGAAATCTGATGAGGGGTGGGGAAAGGAGGTTGAGAAGATGGTTATATTTTTTGTGGAAAATGTTTTGTGTGACGAAATGATGTGATTCGAGTATTCCATCTTTTAAGTGATTGGTAAAATTTTTTTTGTAAAATTTTCGTTTACTAATAATTTGAGTCAAATATCATTGCTTTGTTTTCTTTGGTTGGAATATGTTGTGAAGATAAGGGTGATGGTGGCATCCATGCATGGGTGTGCCACTAGGACGTTCGCCAGACACGTAATTGATACCCAATTATGCAAGTGTACAGATTGGTCGAAGTAATAAAATATATCGTCTCCACAAGGATAGGGTGATTTGTGACTTAAGCTCAATTGTTTAAAGCAGAAAAACAAAAGATATAATTTTGAATTGTGATTGAATGAACAGCAAAAAGAAAAACAAGATATAAGATATGTAGAAATGGTTGATATAAACAACACTTGGGTTTGAGTTTCGCTTCACTAAACTAGTTTCTTACAATCAGATGTTCATATGAAATAGGAGTATGTTTTAAGGTGCTTTAGCTTAAACCTCTACTTGTTAATGCCTTAAACAAGTAAATCATTCAATTTCAGTTTGTTAAACCTAATACCGTAGTGTTTAGTCAATTCAATTGAAGAAATAAGTTCTTAATTTTGGCCAACACAAATAATTCTCATCCTTATCCCTAACTACCAGATAGTTGATCAATCTAATCCCGGTTCCCTTAGTCCCTACCAACTACCGTTGTGCAAGAAGAAAGCATAATTACTTGTGTACATTAAGCATAGATAAACAAAGGGAAGAGATACATGGATCATAAACTTCATTCATATAAAAACCAGCTTAAAACATAGTGAATGAAGATTCACTACAAACCCAAAATGCTAAAGAAAACTAGCCAAGCATGGCTAGCATAAACATAATGAAAAAGATAGAAACTTGGATTAAGAGCTCAAAGATGGCTTCTCACACTCCAAGAAAAAAATGATAAACACTGGCGGGTCTTAGTAGAGAGTTTTACCACCCATAGTGATCAATACTTTAAAAATAATTTAACAAATAGAAAAAATTATTAATCAAGGTAGAAAAAATATGTTAAGAATCTTATCTTCTCCCTTTGAAAAAAAAAGAAAAGAATAAACTGTAAATTGTAATGGCTAAACTACCCTTGATCTGGGCACAAGTCTCAGTTCAATCTTTAAAACATATTCCCCCAAATCAGCACGAACGCAATCGAACCCACATTTTTAACGGTTTAATTGTTCTCTCGATTTCCTCCACAAAGAAAGCATCTTTGGCCTTTTTTTTCATTGATAGCTTAGATCTCGAGAGAGTGATTGGGTAATTTCAATTTTTGCTGCTGCGATTTCAATTGGGCTTTATTGCCCAGTGTGCGATCAAATCCATGGTCGTCAGTTTACGATGGACCTCTCTCCTGTGCGCACCACTCCTGCAATTGAACCTGAAGAAGATGAGTGGGGTATGTTGTTTTTCTTCATTTTTCATTTTCTTTGATCTATTTCAGTGGGTGGTTGATGATCGATTGATTTTATTGATCAATGGCATTTAGGTGGAAATCAATTGAATCATAATGGATTTTCCCCCCCTTTTTATAAAATTGGATCCGTTATTAAATAGCTGTTCTAGTTAGCTGGTTAATAATTATCATGTTATCTGAATTTCAATGCACATAGCTCTGAGTTGATTTGCTTGCGGTTTGTTCAATTTTTTTTAACAAGTTTTAACTTGATTAGCGATGATTCCCAAAATTAGGGACATTTTGTTAGGGTTGGCATTATTATGGATGCGTGTAAACAGCTTAAACATAAGTGCTTATTCTTACCCTAATTTGAGGAGTTTATTGAAATAAGCAGAAAATTGGTTATATGTAAGCGTAATCGCTTATTCATAAGCTAATAAACAAGTTTTGAAAATAATCTCAAAACAACTTAAAGGTAGGTTATAAGTTATTTACATAAACACTTGCATAAACATTGATGCCATAAGATAAGCTCAAATAACTTGTTCCAAACGGAACTTGTATCCTAGTCCTAGTATATATGTAGAAAACCTGCACTGGTACTGGTCTAACGTTACTTGTTGTTTATATCTATATATTTATGGATATGTTTCAGGTTTGTAATTTACTATGGAGTTTGTTTGCTATGGAATTTTGCAAGTCTTAGTTGAGACTCTTGAGAGTGTTTTACGCTGACTATGAAGTAGCTTTTTTGGTTTTACTTTCCTGTGAGATGCATGCATCTTAACTTTCACTATTTTGCATAGTTGGGGTGTCTGCATTTTGACAGCATATTACTTTTGATCTTGAATGTGTGGACTTTTTGTTATTGTTGTAGACACAGATGGATTTGTGATTCCTAGCTTGGGAATTGGAGACTCTGATCAAAGTAAACCTAAGGATCCTGACATAGAATCCTCAAATTCTGGAGCACAGGTCAGCCGAAAGAATTTTTTCTATTAGCAAGACTGAATGATGCATTGGCTTTAGATGTTGGAACTTGGAACTGTTGTGTGCATAATATGTGTGATTGCTTTTACTGTTTGTGTAGGCTAAAAAGGAAGAGAACATCTATCTGGGACCTCACGGAGCGCCTCCTTCACAATCAAAGCAGCCAGAGTTAAACTCATCTAACCGGAAGCAGCGGTTCAAGCAAAAACTGAAGGAAGCTGATAAGAAAATTAGTGGGGCAGGCAGGGAGAATAAATTGGAGAACCTGAGGGAGCTTGTGGGTAAAGGGAAAGTGAGTGCGAACATGGCGAAGGGATCCCGCAAGGACTGGTTAGATCCACATTGTGATGAAGCTCAGTTTGAGAGGAGGTAATTCCTGTATTGGAGATTTTAGTTTCTTTTAGCTATTTATTCTTGAGGAACATCATCTTCAGCTCTTTTTCTTTAGTTTGATGCATCTTCCAAGATACCAGATTTGGAGGTTATGTACTCTGCCAATAAATCTTTCAATAACAAAGGTGTCTGTCTTATATTCAGTTAGTATAAAGTTCTTGTGGAAGTTGGAAAGAATAGATTTGAAAGCTGGATCTAGTGACAAAGCAAATATATCAAGAGCTAAGGAAATGAAATAGGAAATTAACTGAAGATAATAAATGAAAAAATTGATTTAAATGTTCATAGCTCCACCCAAATTAGTAGTTGTGATGCAGTTTCGAAATGAAGTTTGATTCAACGATCGATATTTCATGATAAACAGTTAAAAGGTTTATAAAAATAAGCGATATTTTACACTCAAGCATGTAAATATTTTTTGTAGTAGCAATCTTATTGTGATGGAGAGAACAAATATCTATTTGACAGGGTCCCCCCCTAGCTATGAATTTCTTTGGACTCAGAAATGATGCATTGGAATAAACTTTTGAGCTCTCTCAAAATGTTGATTGTTCCATTATTGTATCTTCCAAAAGAAAAAACCAAAAAAAGAGCGCCGTGTATCATCTTTGAAAGATATATAAACAAAAGAAAAATTTGGGTTGGTAAGTAATAATTCCAATTACAAGATCTGATCTCACAAATATTGAAAGAAAATCAAGTTGCAATTTGGGTTAATTCAGTATATGTAAATTGAAAAAATATATTCTGGTGATTATAAAACAAATTAGAAAAGGTTACATGTTTTTTGTATTCACTGCATTCAATATAAGTGACATAAGGGCTTTAATAATTTCAGCTCGTGATCAATCTATAAATACCAATAGAAAGCAAATTAGCATTCCAAACAAGTTATTATTTACCAATTTCTCATTATTTTTTATTCATTTTAATATGAATAACAAATTAATGGATTGGAATTTGGAACTAAAGTATGCAAGAATAATTAAGAAAATAAAATGGAAATCATAAACCATTTTCGTGTTAGAACTTCATATGTATTCAACTAAAATAATTAAATGAAAATATAATATGGTATGTTGAAATACTATGAAATTTGTACTTAAGAATGCCATATCTGATTATTCTGTCAAGCATTCACAAACGGTTCATTCAAAATTTCAATTTCCTGTAATAATTATTTTATTATAACTTTTATTCACGATAAAAATGAATATAAGCATTTAAGAATATAATCAATAGTTCTTTCAATGTGTCGCTATATTTTAATTTCCATAAAATAAATAGTCATGACTTTGAATGCCTGATCATTTCATTAATTTCAAGACAAATAACTTGTCATCCTTCCCCACTTGAATAAATGTTAGTCTACCAATGAATGAACCATACCATACCCCCAATAATGTGTCAAATAAATGTAATGGACTTCTTGGAACCTTGGCCGTGTGTATGGAAAAAGATTTGATAGAGGAGGCAAAACGATGATCTTTACGCCTCGAAAGAGATTAGTTTCTGGCTATCAGCAGGTGAATCCCCTTCGTTCACAAAAAACGACTTGTTGGGTTCTCAAAACTCACGGAGCATAACTCATTTGATACCCAAGAACTCCAATCCGGTTGCTTTCGGCGTCAAACCAAGCTGGGACAAGTATTCAGCATTATAAAACTTGCTCAAATGCCTCATTCCACTGTCGCAGAGAATGGTTACAATGGTGTGACCAGGGCCAATTGACTGTGCTACTCTAACAGCTCCAACACAGTTCATTGCAGAAGAACTCCCCAGGAAGAGCCCATCATTCTTCAAGAGAAACCTAATCCATTAAAAAAAAAAGACATTGAGGAAAAATTAAGGCAACAACTTGGCTATGTTTGGATATCGGTTGACACCAGAGCAAACAGATGTTAGCACTCAATTCAAGACAAAAAGTGAACGAAACTCTTCTTATGGATTGGAATAAAACTCCGTTCACGTTGCAGCCAACATCCAAACACGCAATTCATTTAACATTTCTTCAAGTTGACACACAAAATCGAACAAGGATGGAAAAAAAAACTTTTAAGATGGCATAGAGAAGAGTAAGGACTGACCTAGCCATTTCAACAGCTTCCATATCTGTGCCTCTAAAGGCCCCATCAAGTTTTGCCATTTCAAAATTCCTTGTTACCCTGTTTATTCCAATTCCTTCTGTTATAGTGTCGAATGGATTCTTAAGTCTTCGTCCTTCAGCCTCCTCTTTAGTGTACATCACTCCCCTTGTTACCTTGTTAAACAAGCCAGAACCAGGAGGATCTATGAGGTAGCACTTGATGTTTGGATTCTTTTCCTGTTTAACATAAGACAAGAAATTCAGGCAACTTTCACAATTGAAATGAAAGTGTTTATAATATGGAGTTGGAGATGAACCTGAAGGAATCTGGAAACACCAGCCACAGTGCCACCAGTGCCTGCTGCTGCAACAAATGCATCTAACTTTCCATTTGTCTGTTCCCAAATCTCAGGTCCTGTACCCTCATAATGGGCCCTGAAGTTTGCTAAGTTCTCAAACTGATCAGCAAAACAGCCACCTTGACAATCAACAGGAAAGAGTGAACTGTGATTGTATCCATCAGATTTATAACCATTTACTTTCTCCGAGTCTTTGCCATTCAATTGTGAATTACTATGCTTCAATGCAAAGTCATTTGCTTCAGATGCTCGTCTTCTTGCGATATTGACAAAATGGTCTTTGTGAGTAATTGACACCGGTCGTACTCTTTCAACAGTTGCCCCAAGAGCTTCAAGTATTTGAGACTGGAGGGTGATTCCAATAGAATATCAAAATGCTTCAGTATACAAACACAAGGAATGAAAGTGGAGAGGCTAAGAAGGAAATAAGGTCACTTTCAAATGAACTGATAGACAAATAACGAATAAAAAGTAAATCAGAAACTGCACTTCTCATGTCCATTTCACAGGGTTCAAAAAAGACATTACTATCCATACAACTCAGCTACAGCAGCAAATGTTTTCAAATTTAGGTATGTAAAGACATAGTTGTGTGAGTTGTAATGCACTCTTGACTTATTCAATCATTTTTGTTCCACAAACAAATTACAACGTGAAAAAAGAACCAGGAAACAAAAATGGCCTCACAAGTTTTTGGTTTGTGTTGACTCTAGATGGATTGCAAGTTCAGCTATCTTGAAAATATTCCTCATGAAAGGAAATCATATACAAATACTTAGTTTTGTAGCTAGACAGTATAATAGACTTGCTTGATTACAATTACAAAATACCTTCTCAATGGCAGCATCATCCGGTATAACGACGTGGCTTTTGCACCCATAGGCAGGAGCAACAGTTGCAATGCTAATGGCAGTGCTTCCAGCACTCCCTTCAGTAACTATTCCACCTGGGCGTAGCTGGCCAGATTCTAAAGCCTGCACGAGAAATCATATGGAAAATAAAGCAAAATCCATACCCTAAATAAAGAGTAGTAAGTCTGAACTCTGAAGCTAGTTATTGATAAAATGATTAACACCTTTCATAATCCTCTTCTGGCACCAAACTTTCAAAGGAAATGATGAATTCTCCCCAAAGTTAAAGCTAAAGCTTACTCTGGTGCAAATGCAATGCAGGTATAATATAATTTATTGTGTATACCATTCATATAGTCCCCTACCCTAAATAATACAATATATGAAGAGTGACTAGTCAAATTAGAGTGCCTTTGGATAAACTCCTTATTTAAGCGTTTATTACAATAAGCACTAATAAGCGCTTATGCGTAAGCTAATTTGAGAAACTTATTAAAATAAGCTAAAATAAGTCATAGGTAAACTGTAAACATAAACTTTTATGCATAAGCTAATATGTAACTCATAAAATATTTACATAAATTCTCGCAACCGGGCATTATTCTATACAAAATTCTTATAATAGTCCTAAATGACAGGAATTGTATTAACCTTTTGGATATCAAATTAGTCCTAAATGACCAGTCCCTAAAACACTATATGCAGAGCTTAATTGACTAATGGCTCTGCAATGATCAGTCCAACAAAAAAACTTGAATTTTTCGACAGGGGCAGTTTACCTCTTGAATAATTTGAACTGCAACGCGATCTTTGACGCTGCCTCCAGGGTTCAAAAACTCGCACTTGCCAAGAATCTGAATAACACAGAAGAGTTGTTGCAAGGTGGAAGTTGAAGAAGTAAAAAAGGGAAACAGAGAAGATGAAAAGGGAGGGTTTGTTTAGTTACATACATGGCAACCAGTGGCGTCGGAGAGGCTGTTGATTCGAATCAAAGGTGTGTTACCAATGGCTTCAACAATTCCCTTCTTCTTCTTCTTCATCTTCTTGGTTGGGGATTTCTTCTTTGATGACCAATTGGAGATGAAATAGGCCACCACCATCAGCGACACCAAGATGGCGGCGCCACCAACAGCGCCTGCGGTTCTCGCTGCTGACACAGGCGCCATCGACATTTTTGGACCCAGTTATGAAGTGGTGGCGGTTTTTTCTTATGTAGCTGTGGCGGTTTTTACTACTTTATGGGCTTTTCTCATGTCTTGTTTGGACTTCGTTGCTACCGGCCCGCTTTTAATTAGGTTGGTTGGTCCCATCAACCTTTTTTTATTTTTTTAATTTGAAATATTCCCATCAAAATTAGGTTTACACTAGTTAACAACTGTGAGAAAAATAAATGTTGAATTAGATTTGATGATGTTTTTTTTTAAAACTGATTTGATGATGTTGATTGTGAAAATTGTGTTATAAAGAGAGATAATTTCAATTAAATGAGGGAGCAATTTCAGAAAGGAAAGTTTAATAAATTTATGAAAATAAAAAATTGTGATGGAAGCAATTCAAAATCTGGTAACAAAATAAACACAAGATACCAAAAAAAGGTTTATGATATGACTATAAAAAAAATTGATTTGGCCTTTGTGGCACTGTAAAATTTGTAGGTTCTGGATTCAGACCGGTTTGATGGTTTTTCTCTGAAAACAATATTGTGCAATGGAATACTCTTCATCTGAAATGGTAATGTAGATTCATTCTTTCATAGTTTTGCTAAACTTGTGTGGCTCTCACCTTGTAATGACTTGTTTGTTCTGCTCTTTTAATTTCAGGTTTGTATTCTAAAAATAAATACCAAGTGTGAAGGATGTAAAGTGAAAGTGATGCAAATCTTACAGAATGTTCATGGTATTTTCTATATCCCGATCTGAATGATTTGACTTTTGTTTTCATATTGAAAATTGTTGTAAAGTGTACATGTTGCAAAATTAATGGGTGATTTTGTTCTTCGAGCTCTTGATTATCCCTCTTCTAGCGTACACCTCTTGATTATCCCTCTTCTAGTGTACACCACACATAGTGTGGTGAAGGTAAACACGACTACCAAATTGTTGTGAACTAGTTGCGAGAATAGTAAATTCGGAGCTATTTGGTTACTAGTTTTCTGACAACTATTTTCGAGTTACAAATATTCTTTTATATGGTTACAAATCTCATGTTACAAGCAGTGTACTGTATGCCACTCAAACATGTGGTGAACGCTAGACAAAATCTAATTTGAGTGCCAACACAAAATTTGGGTCTGTCCAAAACAAATGTTTTGGTTATGTGCTATCAATTTCAAAATTGGAAAAAGTAAGATTTAGGCATATACTATTTTTTCACATGTTCAATTTCAGGTGTCTACTGTGTCACCTTTGATGGGGAGCAAGATACACTGAAAGTTAGTGGCAGAGTGAATCCAAATTCATTGTTGAGTGTGCTAGATAGATATGGGAAACATGCAGAGATCAAGTATATCAAGTTTAATGGTGAGGCTATGGAAAGTGGTCCTAATTATTATGGAGAATATGGATTTGGTCCCTATGGTATGGAACCCTCATCATATCCCCCATTGCCATATCCTCAACACCAATGGTATAGACCACCAAGTCATGATTTTTATCCGCATCCACTGCCGCCACCACCACCGATATATGCTCCTCCACCAGCGCCGCCACCATACTGGGCACCACCACCGCCACCTCGTCCATATGGACCTCCTCCTCCCAGAGGAGAGCCAGCCAGACCAAAAAATGTGGTAAAAGAACGGAACCATTGTGCAATGATGTAGGAGTTTATTGGAATTATTCATTATTAAATTATTTGATTCGTTTTGATCTCCAATAATGCAATGATACACGTTATCATTGCAAAATAATTATTACGGTGTTTGTATGATACTTGAAATATTTATTGTGAAGCTACATTTGGAAAAAATGACCATGAGGCATGAGTTATTTGTAAAAGACATACTGATAAGAGAGTTGTTGAGTTTTCGTTTTCTTCAATTTCAATTTATCATATTGTTTCAATTGTCGCAATATATAGTAGACTTTACACTTTTTAATTGATATATAGTTGTTGAATGATGGAAAATAATTTATTGGCACTCCAATTTTGATATGAAGTCCTCATCAAATTCTATACACACTCATATTGAGATAAAAATTAAAGAAAGAAATAAAAGATATTGTGACTGATAGGAAAAGAAAAGAAAAGAAATAAAAAAAGTGAAAATAATTTATTCAGTTTATCATTCACATTCTTACCGCATTGGTACCAAGTGAGAGATAAGAAGAATAGTGAGAAATGATAGATATATTAGATGATGTAATATAAAAAGATCAAAGAGAATATGAATGAAAATAAGATAAAAGAGAAAATGAAATATGAATGAATCCAAACATAACTCTTATTTTAGGTTAATATTTTAATATCAATGTTTTTAAAACTGGATCGGACATTCAACCGGTAAAGGTACTAGTTTAAGGTTCAATGAATCAATGGTTCAAGTGAGGTTTAACATAAGTTGAACCGTTCATAATTAAATAATATTATTTAATTTTATAGAGTATATTAAATAATATAAACACACCAAAAAAGATATATGATATATTGTTATATGCATTTTATTGTCAGAATAACTTCACAACCTTGAAAAAAAATTAAAGCATAATGAACAAATAAAGATAGCCCAATAAAGTACGATGTAAAAAAATGATTTATATAATGTACAGAAGTTGCATGAAACGTAGATAATAAAGTTAGAAACCAAAGCCCAAGAAAAGTTAAGCAACTAAAGCCCACCTGAAACCCTAACACTTCTTCCCTTTAATTTTCTTTCTCTATGCAGGGAGTAGCCGCACTAAAAATTCTAGCTTTTAACTCTCTCTGTGCAGGAGGCTGCAACAAAGTTATTACAAAGACATTGAGGAAGATAAAATGGCGTTCATGTTGTTTCTAAGGACGTGTTCGATCTTCAATTATTTGAGAGCAACATCACTATAATTTACCAATTGTTTGATGTTTCACGTTGCAGAACCTCTTCATTTTTCTTACGCTACATTTTTTTTAGAACCTACTGTTTTTGAAGCAAAATAGTGAACCGGTCGAACCCTAAGACTGCCGGTTCATATCGGTTATCACAGTTTTTTAGAAGTCCGGTTTTGGTGTTATTCCGGACCGGTTATAGGTGCGGTTCCCTGTTTTAGCCGTTGAACCAACTGGTCCGGTCCAATTTTAATGACCATGGTCAATATACTCTCACAGCCATCAAGGTTTGGTAGAATGACACTCCACCCCACTCTTATTTAAAACATACACTCCACCCATTTAATACAAAATTTAGTGACGGAATAATATTCGTCTAATTGACATATGGATGTTATGGTGAAGTTTACAATTTATAAATTAGAGACACAATCGAGGATAAAATTAGTCCCTCTCTAACGACGTTACTATCTTTTATACATATTATTTTACTTTTTATATCTACCATCTATCATGTATTTTATAAATATGAGTTCTCACGAGAGTGAGATACTCACTAATAACACTCACTCTCACATTAAGCCACCTCAGCTCCTCATTCAAAATTCTCTCCTACATTTGGCCGTAATATTCACTCTCAGAATCAGTGTTATTAAAGTAGTTTGAGTTGAACATAGTTACATCATCAAGTGCCCAAGTGGAGTGCGAATAGTTAGATTATAATGCAACCCGACTAATCAAAAAGAGAAAATATATCAAAGCTATGAAATCCTAGAACTAGACTTCATAAGTCCGATATACTTTCCTGTGAACTCCACCCAGGAAGCCTACACAAAAAGCAACTTACCGGGTGTCAACCAAAAAGAACAAACCTACCTTGAACCTATGCTGCCTACCCCTCCTCCTCCTCCTCATCCTCCTCGGGATCACCGTCGGATCCCTTGAGCCACCCAAGGCCACCCTTGCCCGGGACCTCTCCATCTGAGACGGTGAGGTCAATCACGGGTATGTCCACGTCTATGACAATGGTCGAGACCCTCGTCACTACTTCGTACACGAGGGGTACGATCCGAAAGGGTACTGACGGGGCGGGGGAGTACTCTGGTATTGGAGGTGCAGAAGTCTCCGCCTTCACCTCGGGGGATGAATGGTGCGGAGAAGCAGCAGCGACGGGGGATGCCGACATAGCGGCTGTCCGAGACGCTGAGGCGCCGGAATCGTCAAAGTTAGAGATGGGGGATAAGGGGAAATCGTAAGTGAAGCTGTAGATTTGTCGTCCCTGGGGGTGCCATAGTGGTCCACTCTGTCGTCAGCCACCCGACCTGTATACTGGGCCCGCCATGTCAGCAGGTCTACTGACCATAACGCTGGGTTGTCTCGATCAATGAAGTGTAGGGTCGCCTCCCCCAGGGGAGGTAGGCTTATGGACGGGTCCTCCGATGGTTTTCCTGGCATGGTCTGATGAAACGCCCACGATCCATCCAAACGAAACACAAAGGAAAAAGGGTCACTTCCAAAAACAATATCAAAGTTCTAATAAGAAATCAGACGATATCAACCAAGCAACATTCAACAGGTACAAGATTACAGTCATAAGACTCAGGTGGTCGAAGACCCTAGGACTCCTATATGCACGTGCAACAGCTCGTTGTACAAAAAAATCTTCATCCGGATGTGACACCAAATCCTGTAGTCAGGTGAACACTCAATTGAACTCCGCACGTGACTAGAAAACACTGCGGTCAGTCGGGAGTTGCCGCTTATGTAGGTACATTCTGTATAATGCCCCGATAGTTTGCATCTCCAGTCCGTGACTCTGTATAGCCCCGAACCATGATGACTTCAAGAATACTTGACACGACATGAAGACAACAAATCAACTTAAGGCTTAGTCGTCCGAAGACGTGGCCTAACATAGCTTCATAATTAACAGCAATCATGTAGAGCATATGCATATATCTAAAGCAGATATAAGTCACGTCAAAGGGGGAATCATGCTTACACATATCAATAAACAAGAACATCCAACAAGTCAAGCCAAAACTTCAAATCAAATTCAAACATTAACTGAATCAAACCTCGGGATCGTCTTTTAATGAATCTCGGTTTGCATTCAAAGGCGCATCCTTCCTCGGACGTGACCTCGCATGGTTTCGCGATCATCGGTTAGATTACGTCAAACCACGTGAATGATATCAAAATCAAATGGCAATCCATCAAGTAAAGATTTAGAAATCATCCAACGATGTCACACATCATACAATTCTAATCCAGCATATCAGATGCCTTCAGATACTTGCATTAATAATTCAATGAATACAATTCTAAATCGGTGGTTCTCAGAACATCGTCAACTACAATTCCAGAATCATAGTGCATACAATCACATGAGTATATACATGTGCTTAGTAGCTAAAGTAGCGAAGTGTCCTTACCGAAGGAGTGATCGATCCGGGCAGTTACGTAAGCACCGTTTGTCCTAGTCGATATGAAGTCTCGTAACCCTTCAAGAAACATAACCTAACTTAGAACTTGAAACTTAACCCTAAGGTTTTGCTACTGGTCCAGTAAGGTTCCTATCACTTGGGCAATTGTCCTAATTCTTAGGAAGGGTTCTTGGAAGTTGGAAACATTTTTAACAACTTTGGCGGCCGTTGAAAAAACCTTTGAAAACCCTAAGTTACAATATTCAAAACTTCCCAAAACTTCAAAACCTTTAAAGAGCAAATAGGCTAGATGTTTACATAACAATTTGAAAGCCTTAAACAAGATTTTGAATGCAAAAGCACACACAAAACCCCAACTCTTCAATTCTGCCCAAACTTTGTAAATTCACAAAAACTTCCCATTTTTACCAAGTAATTCATTAAGTCACTCAAAACAATGCCACAACCCAAAACATAACTTCTACTACAAGTTTCTAAAACAAATTCCAAGTCTTTAACTCAAAAATCCTCTAAGTGTCAAAAGCACAAAAACTCCATTCAAAAGCCAATTTTCAATTTCCAAGTTTTCTTAGCTTAGCAAAAACCCTAATCAAGCTATGAGTTCCAAAATCCAATTTACCTAAAAGCTCAATTTTAGTCCTTCAATTTACCCAAAAGCTATGAGAAACAACAAGACTTTGTTTTTTGTTAGGAAATGATTATCAGTTTTAATTACAGGAATTACGCACGGTGCCATTGGTTTGTTATAAATTTATGAATAGTTTTATTTCAGATATATTTTCAAATTTATAAGTAGAATGATTTAAATATGTTTTTAGTCTTTGACTATTATAAACTTGAATCTAAAATGGTTCCCGGAAATTCCCCCCGTATTTTTTTTTGTTCTGGAAGAAAAAAAAAAAACCGAATACACCTCCTCCTCCAAAACCTGAAACTCCCCAAAACCCACCACCAGTACACCACCATAGCCCTAAAACCCATGCTTCTGCACTCCCAAGGTTCAGTTCTGGGAATTAAGTAGGGGGGAAACTTGGATATAGTCCCATCATTCCTGTTAATACTGTTATCCTATTAAAATATGACAAGTGGATTAATGTGTCCACACAATTTGAAAAATAAGGAATTCTATCTCACTCCGTTAAACCCTTCGTTCCAAAAACCCTTCGTTCCATTAACAAAAAAAACCATCTTTCCCTAGTTATCTCTGTTAGCCTACTCCCACGTTTTTTCTTAAACCACATCCTCTTCCTCTTTCTGTCACGTAGTTCTACTACCCAAAGACAACGTAATGTCAATTACCTCTCCCAATACATCATTATTATCCTCATCACACTTTTAGTCTCATAACAGTCCCTGTTAAGTCTGATTTAAAATTGCATATTGGCTTGTTATTTGAATAAGCACAAAAATTGAACACGAGATTGAGGGGTTGACAAGTTCCTCGGCCATTTTCCTCTTTCCAATGATACTGCATGTAAGTTCTGCCCTTATGTAGGGTGTCATTGGTTTGTTACAAATTTATGGATAACTTTATTTCTCATTTATTTTCATATACAAAATTTATCATTTTTCAGTTATGATTTTCTGGTATTTAAATGATGTTAGAATGAATAAAGTGTGTGAGTTTTCAGCTTACCCCTCTCTATTTAATTTCTAACAAATTTGTATTCACATTTTTTTTCCCTTGAAGCACATTATTGATACAAAATTTGTGATGTATACAACTCATGTTCCTCATTATTCATATTTCATACGAAACTCTACCCGTATTTTCGGGGGCTAAGCCACGAAATTAAATTTCCCCACTTCATTATTGAGTATAGAATGTATTATTGGAACGGAAAATCTTATCAACTATCATCATATCAAAATATATAATGCACCTTCACACGCTTAGTTTCACATCAAAAGTGACCTTTATCTAAGCCATGGCAATCAATAATTTTATAGACACCCTTGCCGCATGAATGATAGTAACACTCACGTGGATACTCATTTTCCCTTTTATATGTAACTATCTGTAGCTTTCTTCATTCTAATTTCATCTCCGATTTGCTTTTCTTTGTATTATTGCTTAATAGTTATGCATGAATGTGAGTACCTTCCAAGGACACAAGGACAATCGCTTCTCCTAAAAGTAAGATATCTCAAGTTTAGACTTCATTACTATGATTGAGACGATTTCGAGATCGATTTCACTTTGATTGAGACGATTCATTTGGGTGTCATCTTCTTTGTGATGGTGAAAATCCATTTAATTAAAAGAGTGAAAATGAAAGGCCTTATTGTTTTCTTGTATATCAGTTTAAACGAATTTATGGATTCTCTGCCACCTATACAATACTATGTATGTAATTGACAAACTCCTGAGTCGCTTTCAGAAATGAAAACAGGAGTCTATTGTTCTTCTTGTCGGTACTAAACTCACTATAATTGGTTCAAGCCTCTAAGTTATACTATTCTATATTGGTCTAAGTTATACTATTCTATAATTCGAAAGAAGGTGCTAGATACAAACTTTTATTGATTTTATAATTACTTTACTTGCATATGCATGTGAAAATACAGGCATGAATAACACTTTTAGAATGTTTTGAGAATCCATGTATAATTGTTGAGTAATAGCTCATTGAAGAGAATGGAAGAAGCAGTGGCTACCGCATACGTGGTGAGTCCAGTACCGCATATGCGGTAAACGACATTGAGGTCGTGAAGTAGTGATGTACCGCAATTGATTCTAAGGTTAGAATCATTTAGAAGCTTATGCGAATAACTTTTAGGTAAATTTGACTGTAGTTTAGACCCTAGTTTCAAAAAGAGTATTATCTTGCATTAACATTCAGTCAGTGCACTAACTAGAGAGACTTACCACATAGGTATAAATCTGCTAAGATCTTGATTTTAAGCTCTCTTCCATCATGGAATGGCTTTTAACTTTCCTGCCCCTAAAAATATCTCTATCACTTCTTTGAGCCATCTTCCTGTTTGATTTTCTACAACTTCACTTTCATAAGGTGCTCTTGTGTTGGATGCATGCGATTAATCATTAACTTGCATTTGGTCTTCGCCAATATTGGAGGCTTATCCTTATGCACTTTTCACTTCGACCTTTCCAATGCACAAAAAGTGAATCCAAGGAGGCAGGAACTAATTTTTCGTTGACATGCAAGAGTGAAGTTGTTTTTTTATCTCTATATTAATCTATACTCACTTTTCTAAGTGGTGTGAAAATTTTATGTTTTTCTTTTTCTTTTTTCTTTCAATCCAAAGAACATCTTCACCCAATCTCCATTCCTTTTCCCTTCTCGCTAATTCCTTTCTTGGCTGTTTCTGTCCACAACAAGAAAGTCTAAATGGAACAGTGGACTGAGATTGCGTTTGGATTAACAACTTAATTAAGGGCCGATGCTTCATGGTAAACACAATTTATCACAAAACCTCATATTCATAAGCTAATATGATAAATTTATTAAAATAAACTCAAAGTAGGTTTTGTGTAGATATATTAATACTTATTCATAAGCTAATTTGAGAAAGTAATGAAAATAAACTCAAAATAATCATGTAGACTATTTACATAAACACAACACTTACACAAACGTTTATGTTATAAGGTAAATTCAAATAAGTTCTTTAGTAGAGCCTAAATAAATACAGAAAAAATGAAGAAAATTCGTATATACCAAAATGCCTGTAACACCGGCGACACTTGTGGTTTAACTGCCACAAACTGTACACTACACCGCAAGTGTTGCTAGTGACACAAATTTTTGGTGTATAAGAATCAGCGCTAAAAAAAAAACTAAAATGAGAGGCCGTACTATGCTTGTACTTGGCAACTTAAATGGAATAATATCTGTATTACATTTTTCATAGCTATGATCAGTAACATGAGTGACTAATCAATGATAAGCTGAACGGATGAGTCGGCTGGAATAGTACTGTGGCTAATGCAATCTCAATCTCAATCACAAATCCTTTTCAATTATTTGGAATACTGTGGAATCATGCAGATGTTACAATAGTTCCACTGGTTTTCTTCAAGGCACGTACGACTTGTTAGCCAGACAATGATACAAATACTAGTAACCAAACAAGTGGACTGTATTTGCAGTCTCTTAACTTTGATCAATGAATTGAGTGTGTTGCCCATAATAATACATAGTACTGACCCACTTCTTAAATATGAATCCCTGCGGTTACATCCAAGGACGGACGGAACCAAGTCTATTTACAAATTGGTCGGTCGCCTGGAAGGAGATTTTTTTTTTTTTCAATATATAGAATACGAAAACTTTTTATTCGCCCCCTAAAAAATATATATTGTCTTCTTCAATTAGTCATAATTAATTTTGCTTAATGTTTTAAAATTTTATCGCCTAATATTTTGTTCTTATTCGATCCCTGTTTATTAGCATTCGGATTATTAACTTTTTATCATAGAAGAATCAGAATTAACAATATCTGCTCTTCCATGAATGAGATTGCTTGATTCCCTTTGTCTCTGGCGGTGGCGTGGTGGGTGGCCTTGATTGACTCAATTGGTGTGTCGGAGCAACCAAAACGTGACGAGGGTGTACTTACTGAAGACACTCTAACGCTCAAGTCAGAGAAGCAAAAAGAAAATTTCAGAGTCTAAAAAGAGCTCAAAGTTTTCCAAAAGGGGCAAAGTGTTATGTAAATGACCGACTATAGGTTTGGAGTTCGTCGTAACTGTATTTGCGAATCTCTAGGAAGCCTTGTAGGTGGTCTTCAGAGTGCAAGATTACTCCAGGGAAGCCTTACTTGTTCAATATTAAATGGGTCGTTGCGCAACCAATCAGCCTTAACTGGGACAAAACGTTCATTAACTAAGTCATTTGGTTCGCCCGCACGGTACTCACTTAGTCGCGAGACCTTTGGGTGGCTGAGATGCTATTGAAACTTTTGATCTTTTAGCTAGAGAGGATAGAACAACATCTATTTTTGCATTAATTTTGAGTTTTGATTCATTCACACCTCCACTCATTTTCCACCTTCATTTTCTATCTATTACTCTCTTCTTTTTCAATCAAATCACCTATTATATCTTTACTTTCTCTCTCTTTTCTTCCTATCTATCTCCTCTCTCCACTCTTTCCACCTCAAATATGAGGTGTGAACTAAACAATATTCATTTTAATATGAGCAATGCTATATGACATGAAAAAATGCAGGCACGAGAGGCACGACTCAAGTATTTGCAGTTTAACATTAAACTGTAATTTATGGGATTACAAGGTCAAACTATTTGTGCAATTAAAAATGTTGGAGTATGGCTCATTCTAATTTTGCGCCAAATATGTCCAGTTTATTAGGATTTGATTCAAGGGGATTGTTTAAGGGTTTACAGGGATATTATTGTAATATGTGGATCCCAAGTCTGCAAGTTCATGTCCAAACCAGGGAAGCGTCATTGGAAGCAGTAAAATGGATACTCGGGTATTTGAAAGGTACAACGGGTCATGGTATCATGTTCAGTGGTGAACGGAGTGATCCAAGAGTTGTGGGATATGTTGATTCTGACTATGTTGGTAATCTGGATAACAGGAGGTCTACAATAGGATCTGTGTATACTCTTGCTGGAGGACCGATTTGCTGGAAATATTCTGTTCAATCCATAGTTGCAATGCCTACAACTGAAGTTGAGTACATGGCTGTAGTTGAGGCAGCAAAAGAGGCATTATGACTTACAGGATTAGTAAAAGAACTGGGTGTTGAACAAGGTGGTGTTCGCTTGCATTGTGATAGTCAAAGTGTCATTTTCTTGGAAAACAATCAGGTGTATCACGTTAGGACAAAGAACATTGGCGTGAGGTTTCACAAGATCAGAGAGTTGTTTGTGTCTGGACAGATACAGCTTGAGAAGGTTCATACATCAGAGTATGCAGCTAATATGTTGACCACGTCAGTGACTAGCGACAAGTTCAAGCATTGCTTGGACTTGTTACATGTTTCTCGGTGTTAAGCAGAAGATAGGCACAATCCCGAAAGTCAAGATTCTGAAATTGAGCAATGGATCTTCATAGGGGCTTGAGAATTTGCCAAGGTGGAGATTGTTGGAGTATGACTCATTCTAATTTTGGGTTAAATCTGTTTAGTTTATTACAGGGATATTATTGTAATATGTGGATCATTAATATCTTCTCCTATAAGTATATATCTGTAACACTGTAACCCTAGATAAGATATTGATTTTGCTAATCAATAAAACAGAGTTATAGCTACTCTATAGCCGCAAAGGTAGACACAATTTACCGAACTGCATGAATAAACTTTCGTGTGTTCTTGATCGTGTTTTCTCTATACTCTTTTGTTTTCCGGGTGCTTTTGCTAAAAACAAGTGCCACATAATCATCATGCATATAGTGGAACCATGGTCTCGTGCCATCAAGTATTATCGTTTTAATATATAGTGAAGCCTAAATTAATCATGATTAATGCATGCATGATAAGAATTGTCCCTCTTTCTCTCTCCCTAATTAGACCATGATGCTATATCATGTTATTCAAGAGCATAGAAAGGTCCATTCTATTTCTGTACCCGATGCATGGCATCATGTAACTAAACCCAACGAACAAAATAGATTATTGTGCAAGGGGACCCTTTTTTGATGGTGTCTTCAAACCGTACCATGTAATATATGTGGATTTACTCCATTAACGTAGACCTAGTAGTGATCATGTGCTTGAATTATAATTCTAGTTTAAATAGAAATTAAGTATGTAGAGCTTGCTCTTTGATCCTTTCAACCATGGGGACAAAGCAGAGAAATAGTTTCATAAAATTTCAGGAGACCATACATGAAACTAAATACAAGAAAAAAGAAAAAGCCGAGTCCTAAGAAACAGGACCAAAAGAAAAAAGAGAGGGGGAAAAATGATGGTTGTTACATGATTAAACCATGACTAATTGTCGTCGAGCTTCGATTCTTAGATCTTCCCTCATCTTTCTAATGAAATCTTCGAATTTTTTATTCAACTCCTCTGTGCTTAACATGTTGCTTTCTTCTTCTTCTTCTTCTTCCTCTTCTTCTTCTTCTACACCTTCTTCCTCTTCCACGGTTTCTTCAATCAGAAAATATTCATTTTCTGACCCTTTACCTTCCTCTTCATCAACTGCATCAAATAGTTCAGTTTCTTCTTCCAACACCTTTTCCTCTTCTTCCAAATTTAATTGGACACTTCCTTTTCCTTGTTCTTCATCTACAAAAATTATCCTTTCAATGTCCCTTTCCACTTCCTCTTCAGCAAAGTTTTCAATTTCTATTGCTTGCTCTGCTGCAGCTTTTCGTTCATCAATCTCACTAGTTTGAAAAATTTCATCTTCTTCCTCCAAAAGTGGCTCGTTGGCATCAACATCAAGGACATAAGATTGTGAACCATCTTCAGTATACTTTGATGAGACTGATAAATCTTCTAACTCAGAAGGCTTATCATCATCATCATTAGACCTTGAGAAAGATTTAGTTATACCAACAAAAACAAGGAGACCATTGCAAAGGAGGAACATGGAGTTCTTGTCTATGTTGTGGGCATAGAGTTGGGAAGGGAGTGTAGAGAAATAGAATTTGAAGTAATGGAGGAAAACAAGCAAGGAAGAAGGTGAAAAGATGAAGGAACACACAGATACTGAAATGAATAACTGTGCAAGCTTCACTGATATGTTTTGGTATTTGAGTTCACCCATAGTCTCCACTGAATAAAGTGAATGGAACTAGGGAGGGGTTGGTGTATGAAAGTTGTTGTGAGATGGGGTGGTTGGCATATGAAAGCCATGAAGGCCTTTATATAGTGGTAGTGGGGGTAATCCTGTATTAGTACCCTCTCATTCAAAAAAATTCAAAAATCATTAGTATTAGTAGACATATGAATGGTGTCAAACACCAAACACCCTTTTTTGTGACGGTCAAAAACCGTCACAAAATTGTTAATATGCAATTTTGTTAATAGTTTTCAACCGTCACAAACAAGAGGTGTTTGATGTTTGACACTATTTATGTGTCTAGGAATCATCACTCGAAAAATATTTCATGTTTCTTCGTATTAAAATTGTTTGTTCATCACTTAATTCATATGCATTTAAAAAATTTCACTTAAACTTATTTAACACATAAATGTGAAAAGAGAGATAGATACCAAATTTTAAACTTCGAGAAAATTTTGGCATAGATATAGATAGAGAGGATTCTAATTATCTGGTAATTTTATTTCTTTGGTGATTTTCACAAATGCCCTTGGTTGGCAAGGCACATGGCACATGGCACATTAGGAGCTATCCAAAGGCTCAGCTGCTTTTCAGGGGATTTGAACTGAGATTGGTACTTGAAGGGTGGGAAATAGCTACTTGTCAAATTTCTATTTTCATGATCATGCTCAACAAATTGAAGGTCACTACTCACTAGTCAAGTAGCATTCGAGGGTTTAAGGGATTGGGGCCAAAATCTCTGGGGCTCTGGGCCAGCAAGGCTGAATGAACATTTTTGAGAACTCATCCATAAACTTATGATGGTGACACTTATTGTCCTTCTCATTTAATGCTTGAATAATATGAGTTAAGTGCGGTACTAATTTCCTAGGTTCTACATTCAAAAAACTTCCCACGTTCACGCAGTTATGAAATTTGGATCATAAAATTTAAAACAATTAGTTTATATTATTCATTAAAATTAGATGACAAAGATATCTTGCAATTTAAACTGTTTGAATCGGACGATTCAGATTTATTGACTGAGTGAATTTAAGAACTATTCAACTGCGGACAATCCAAATTTAAATAAGTGATAGAAAATGAAAAAGAGATAAAAAATAAATCAAATAGAAATGAGATAAAAAAGTGACTGTGAATTAGTTACCTAATATTTGAGGGAAGCTAATTGCATTTTGGCGTAGGGTAGTGTGTGTTCTTTTTATCTTCCCGTCCATTGATTGCATTAGAGATTATATTTGATTTATTTCATAGCAGACATATTATTGAGTAATTTCACTTGTTTGTGGAGTTCCATTTATTTAGAGCCAGCATATAAGAGAATGATGGTGTAAGGAAGTAGGAATGATGGGGGTGGGAAGTGGTAACAACCATATAACATCTCTCTTGCTTACTCATTCCTCTACTAGGGAATTTTGATTTGATTTCTTGCCAGGCTCTATGCACAGTGCTTGTATGTTCAGTCACTTATATGTGAGGATTTGAATTGCTTGAACTCTAGTTTTTATCTTTGTGAAACTCAGATTTGGTTACTACGATTCATGACTTCTCACTGTGGTGAGCATATGCTCTGTTCATTCTGAAAAATTTCATGTTCTTATTCTGTGCTTGAGGACAAGCTTCTTGAGTTTACGTTTGAGGACAAACTATCGTTTAGTATAGGGGTGTGATAACCTGGGTTGTTGTTTTGAGTTAATTAAGTTTTTTTTAGGTGAAAATAATGCCAAAAACGGACAAAATAGGAGAAAAATCAGAAATAGGGGTAACGAGTCACTAGACATAAGGGTAACGAATTATTTGTGCTTACCTGAACTTATAAACTTAATCTCTAATTAATAAGGATTGGATAGCGAGAAATTTGCTATCACTTATTAGTTAGAAGCGATATTTGAACGTGTGAAAGCAGCAGGTAGACACTTAGGTAGAGCACCGTAGAAGAGTAAATTCAACTTATATATTATTTATTGTAGGTAAATCCATTGGATTAACTAATGAAATCGGAACCCAATGCGTTTCTCTCATCTGAATTCTCAAAGATCATTTATCTCTTTTGCTTTTTGTGAATTATTGCTACAATTGCTACCATTCCAATCAATCAATTGAACCCCTCATCTTATTGCTTTATTTTTAAGAATTGAATCATTGAAATAAGAGTAGACTACCACAATCCATGTGGATCGATATTTAAAATCCTGCGCGAAACTGTACACTTGCACTTTGGCACATCAGGAGTGTTGTTCCCTCAAAATTCGTAGTGATTCTTTCTTTCTAGTTTCCTTTTCTTCTTTTTATTTTACCAAAGAAAAAATCATAAATTCATAAAAAAGAAAATCATTATTTTGAATTCAATAAAATTTTCTACCCATTTTTCCCGTTCATTTAATTTTTGTGTTATGCACTCAGAGTTCAAACAAAGCACTTGAGCAGCCATATACTGTGACAATAACAAAGACAATACTTAACTTGTAAGTGTTCTTTCAAGAGTACAAGCACATTGCAATTCATCATGATTTATGATTATGATACAGATTGAGCATCTATGACCCCTACACTTCACTAATCACATATACAAATAAAATGCATCACTTACTAGTTTCAATTGGAGATGCCTTTAGCATCCTTTGTTTTTCAATTGGTGACATGTAAGATAAATAATGAAATAATGCATATCATGATGCAAGGTTATGCTACAATCTGAGCCACTGATCTCCGTTTATGAAGCTCTTGTCCAGAAAGGGCCTAGCTTCCACATAGTTGAATGATTTTGACCAAGGCACCCTATGTCTTCTATCTGCTCCTCTTCCATGGCACTGAAACTCACCAAACACTGCAGTCCTGAAATACCAAGATGCTTAGTATGAATTCTATAATAGTAATCTCAAATCTAGAACAAGTGAGATATTATACTTCTCTCTTTCTGGATGATTCCATTCTGACCATCCTTGAGGATTAATGATATCATCCATGTTGCAATTTGAGTATATTATTCTTGAGTATTCCCCCCATGCTCTGCCTAGGTACACATTGCCACCACTTCCTCTAATACTACACCCTACAAAAGAAAATCCTGTGTCTTCATGTGCTGAATCTCTGTGATGTGCTGCAATTGCTCCAAAGTTCTCAGCTATTGACTCAATACGACAATTCTGATAGGTAGACACCAGCTTCTAAAGTGTCAGAAAATTCTTCTACAATTGATTCTAAAATCATAATCGTTCACTACTTTAATTTTTAGTAATGACTGAAAAGGATAATCTTACCTCATAGAGTGATTTTGCCTTGCCAAAGATAAAATCAACTTTTCCTTGGATGACACACTTGTAGAAGTAATGTATTCCTGTGCTGTCCAAGAGAGTGTCCTGTGTTCCCTTAATCTTAACCCCATAGAACATGGCTCTATCACTGTCTACCCTCAGTGCCACTGCTTGCATTCCTTTTGTACCAGGTGCTGCAACCACTGTGTTCTGCAACAACCACCCAATGATATCACAAATTCCAAAATTGAAAATTTGGTTATTCATCTTGTGTTTGTGTAGCAAATATAGTGTTCTTATTCTTACCTCAAAAGTAATCTCAGTTGCGCAAAAATAATCTGATTCTACTGCTACAGTTGCTGAGCCATAAGTGCCCAGTGCTTGGCCATTTGGACCTATATCTGATGACTTGCTATTCCATGTAATCACAGCACTTGCTGTTTGATTTCTTTTACCAATAAATGATATATAAGGCTTGGTGTTTGGCACAAGCACTTTTTCTCTGCACAAAATTGCATATAAACATTGGTGAATACCCAAGTCATTTTTTAATGATAAGGTAAGGAATAGGAATAAAGCATTGAAAATTAAGGCAAAATAGCGAAAACATGTGCTTTTAAAAACCAAATGCTTTTGACTAGAACTAGATAGTGACAAAAAGGTGATCAGGGTTTCAAATTGTGGTTGCGGTTGCAGCTGCATTGTGGAATTGCGGACAAATGCAGGTTGTAAGGGTCACAATTACCGTCATGATGCAGTCGTGAACTTGTGAGGGCTTCAAAACCCGTTATGTTCCACAATAGCAGTTGCGAACCGCAATTTAGAACCGTGAAGGTGATGAAATTAAAAAAAAACTATAATTTTGAAAGCATGCAATGCAATTATAGACTATGGACCTGTAAACTCCTGGAAAAATGTAGATTTTGACCCTTTGATTGTTGTGATCTGGAACCATATCCACTGCACCTTGAACAGTTTTGGACTGTCCCCTGCCATTCTGGTCAACAATAATAACTCTAACATCATTGTTGGATTTCAAGGCCAAATTTTGCTCATCCACCTTCAAATCTTCCCAACTAATGTAGCTCCTAACTCTGTTGCCATAGCCACCTTGTGCTAAATCCACCTGAACCCACATCATAAAACCCAAAACAAACAAGACTCCAACTCTTGAAGACAAGCCCATCACCATGATTTGTCAGTTGTCACCTCTTCCAAACAAAGAATAAGGAACTCAGGTGTTAATGTGAAAGATCAATGTGAGAACATGAATGGAGTAGCAATAAATAGGCGAGCTTTACTTTGATTCCTTCCAATCCTGGTTTGCATGATGCTATTATGAAACATTAAGAGGGAGAATGAAAATGGGTTTGTTTTGAGTTTAATTGAAGGAATATAAAGAGACCCTTGTGTTAAAGCTTGTTTTTTTTAGCAAAATGAGACTCAGCCTAATGCAGCAGAAAGAGTACTGTGTAACTGAGTGTGTTTTTATTTTTCTAAACATGATCACGTAGTACAAGAGGAGACGGTTGGTGGAATATTAGTTTACAAAGGGAGCGGTTGTAGAATCATGGGGTGAAGACACTGGGTGCAAGTGCAACTACCCCCCACTATGTCTTGGTTCTTTCTATTTTTGGTGAACTATAATTTTGAATCTTTCTGGTGTCTTTAAAATTGATTATGAACCACCGAATCAATTATCACCACTTGCTCAAATTTTTATGTATTCAATATTTTATCCTTTTCTTTTTATTTTTTATATTATTCTGCTGAAACATATATGGGATTTCCAGAACTTTGTTAACTGGTTGTTTTTTGGAGTTATGGTTCAGCTACTACTAAAAATGAGAATTTTCAAGTGTTTTATGCTGAGATATCAGTAGATATATTATTACTACGAAATGATGTTGGTCTCACACCTAAACTCTTGACTTGTGAGGAAAGTTATGAATTAATACTTATTGTAATACTGTTTTGTATGTCATAAGATGATGAGATCAAATGCTTGAAAGGTAAGTGTGATTATTGTATCACACATGATTTTTGGTGGACAAAGTTATTTGATTTTGGCTGAGAGTTGAGAGAACACTATTATTTTATTAGGAGAATGGGTTGGAATGTTTCCCAATTTAAAAGTTAACCATTGATAACAAATAAGTTTGAGTACAATTCGTATAATTTAAGTATTTAGAAGAGGATTCGGTTCGTTGGCAGTATATATGGAGAAGAGTTTGTTAAGAGAGATTTATCCACTTAATGTGATATTTTCAGGAGCCCAGGTATCATATATATACCCCTAAAATAAGAAGTCTTAAATACTAGAAGAAAAGCCCCTGTACCTTGAGTCTCGTGGATGCCGACAATGAGATATCTTTGGTAATATCAAAAAAGTTACTCATTGATTATTGAGTACATGAGGAGTGTTAGCAACATTTTTTTGACACTCTCACTTTGATTGGTTAAAATTCATGTAGGCCCTATCAAATTTGGAGTCGGCCCCATACAATTTAGTGGACCTTACATGAATTTTAACCAATCAAAGATAAGGTTAAACAGTGAGTGTTGCTAGCATTTCTCTTGAATACATTAAATTAATCTCATAATTCACTGTTAGCATCTCATCAATTAGTGGGTTGGATTGAACATTGGCAGAAGACAAATTATTGTAAGTTGAAGCCATTCTTTATAACATGGCGAGGAACCTCCAAAACCAAGCAAAGGTGTAAATGTACTTCAAGGATGGTTAGATCCACACTAAGGATAATAAATGCAGCTATCATGTGATCATTAAGTATAGTAGTTAAAATACCAAAACTATCAGTGCGCGCTTAAGAATAACTGGAGTGAATTGATTATCAGTGTTACCTTTGCATATTCCTTCAGATTTAAGCAAATAATTATTAAGCTGCATTCATGAGTCGTAACTCATGAGTTTCCTTCTAGTCTTGGAGGGAAATGTTCATGATGAGATTGAGAGCCATGACATGATCCTCACCCTGTGGAGTGTGGAATCATAACAACTCACACACACATGCTTCCATAGTTGGTCAGGCCTAGGCTCATTGAATCATATCAACATGCTCAATTTAGCTGTTGTCCTCTAATAGAATTCTGTTACTCTCTCGTCCCAACTGCTTCTTTTTCATTCAGTATCTGATTCCATTATGGTATCAAGAGCTTGATTTTTGGTAACCATGGTTGACGTTCCGTGTCCCCACCCTTATGGAGATCTAGATTTTCTACCAGTAAACTAACACATTGTTGGTTAATTATATCTTAGACTTGTAAGGTAACTACAATGTTCTGATTATATCATTCATGCCTGCTTGCTTTAGTTTTCTTCAGATATGTAGTTTCTCTATCAAGTCTGATTGTACAAGAGAATTTTTGTTTGAAATCACCATTTGCAAGGAACATCAGCATTCTGCATACTAAGTCAGACATTGTAAGATTCTGCCACTACCTATTGGTAAAAATTGTCATTCTATTAGTCCATACTCTCAAGTCTCATGCTTCTCAGATGAAATTTTTTTAAGCTAATTTATTAAGCTGCACTCACATGTTGTAGGTTCTAAACCAGTAAGAAAACCCTAAAAAATTCAGCCTAGGAGACTGTAGAATCTGCAATGTGTATATGATATGATTGGTTCCAAGAGTCAACTAAATTATAAACTTATAAATGGAAACAAAGAAAGCATCTTTTCTTAAATTTTCACTTGGTGGACAGCATATCTAAAAGGATATTATTCAAGTTCAAATAAATTGCAACAAGCTTGTTGTTAAAGAGTAATATATATATACATTTTCAATCAGCTATAAGGGACAAAAAGATAAGTCACTGACATTGTTCCTCATTGATCACTACTAATCACTGATCCATACTCTCAGCACTTTTCCTCATGGAGGATCATTTCTTATCCTTCCCCATCTTTCTCAGTCTTACCTTCTTCATGTTTATGATCTTAAATGTCATAAAGAGATTCAAAACCACTAACACAACCTCCAATCTTCCTCCAGGGCCATGGAAGCTGCCAATTTTTGGAAGCATACATCACCTAATTGGATCCCTTCCGCACCACCGCCTGAAAGAACTATCCCAAAAATATGGCCCTCTCATGCACCTGCAACTTGGAGAGACATCAGCCATAGTGGTTTCTTCTCCAGAAATTGCAAAAGAGGTGTTGAAAACTCATGAAATAACATTTGCTCAACGACCTCGCTTTCTCGGTGCAGAAATTGCAGCTTATGGCTGCACTAACATTGTCTTCTCACCATATGGAGAGTATTGGAAGCAGCTAAGAAAAATATGCACACTGGAGCTGTTGAGTGCTAAACGTGTGCGATCCTTCCAATCAATTAGAGAGGAAGAGGTATCACATTTAGTGAGATATATATCTATGAACACAGGATCCTGTATTAACCTCACGGATAGAGTTTTATCCATGGCATACAGCATGGTTGGAAGAGCAGCTTTTGGTGATAAATGCAAGGACCAAGAAGCATATATCTTCTTCATCAAGAAAAGTATGAGATTGGCGGAAAGTTTCAGTGTTACTAACTTGTTTCCTTCCCAACGTTGGCTACATGGGATTAGTGGAATGATGCATAAGTTGAAGGAAATACATAGGAGTAATGATATGGTTCTTGAAAATATCATCAATAAAGCAACAGCAAAGAGTGGTGGAGATGGAAGTCTTCTGTCTGTTCTTTTGAATCTGAAAGATCATGGTGCCCCTGAATTTCATTTGACAATCAACAACATTAAAGCTGTTATTCAGGTTAGTTTCTTTTTCTTTCTGCTACATTTCATGTTTTCATTTGACAATCAACAACAAGTCTGATGCTATAAAGCCCTCGCTATGCGCGAGGTCCAGGGAAGGGCCGAACCCAATTTGTGGATCTAATATAGGCGGTCTTGCCTTGCATTTTTACAAGAGGCCGACGGCTTGAACTTGTGACCATAAAGTCACATGGTAGCAAACTTAAGGTGCCTTAACTAGCATTTTTGTATATATTAGAAATGAATTCAACGTTGGGTTTTCACCTATTATGTGCATTTTCATAGGGACTTTTTTTTGGGTATAAAGTTTATATGGCTTTTGAAGAATACCATAATCAAGTATCTGGGGGTGGACATCTTGCAGGACATGTTTATTGCTGGAAGTGAGTCATCATCTACCACTTTGGAATGGGCATTCTCAGAAATGCTGAAGAACCCAAGAGTAATGAAAAGGGCTCAAGCAGAAGTTAGGCAAGTTTTGGGTAGCAGAGGTTATGTTGACGAAATGGCTCTTGAGGAACTGAAATTTCTAAGAGCAGTGATTAAAGAAACTTTGAGATTACACCCTCCTGCTCCTTTACTAGTTCCAAGAGAGTGTGGTGAAACTTGTGAGATTAAGGGATACACAATACCAGCAGGAACCCAAGTATTTGTGAATGCATGGGCAATTGGAAGAGATCCAAAGTACTGGAGTGAAGAAGAGAAGTTTTATCCTGAGAGATTCCTGGATTGTCCAATTGACTACAAGGGATCCAATTTTGAGTACATACCTTTTGGTGCAGGAAAGAGAATATGTCCTGGAATGGTGTTTGCTTTACCAAGTATTGAACTTCCTCTAGCACAATTGCTGTACTATTTTGATTGGGAACTTCCATTTGGAACTAGTCATGAAGATTTTGACATGACTGAAGCTTTTGGCACTACAGTGAGGAGGAAAACTGATCTAGTTGTGATTCCTATTTTTTACAATCCTGTTCCTGTTCAATAAAAACACATGGATGATGATGTTAAGCAACTTTGTATATGTGATTCTGCATTAATGCTTCCACCGTTATGATAGCTGTTGCATTTATATAGGAATAGTCTTCAATGACTTTCTTCTATGTTTTCTTTTCCTTTCTATACTCTTGTACTGTAAGCTGTATATCCGATGTATTGTGGAACTTCTTAACACAGTGGCTATATAGCCATTCTGATTAGCTTTACATTCTGACTATATAGTCATCAATTTCTCTTCTATAAAACAAAGTTGCTTTGTTTGGTTTTGTCATTTCTCTATTCACGTCATATCACATCTATCACTTAACTATCTTCTCGTCTTTTCTCTCTCAATGTTTATTTGGGTACATTGTCCTTTTTAGTAGAACAAGCAGGTTTTATGGCACAAAATTGCACAAATAAGCCATCTAGTGCCAGTGAGGCTTGTGTCCAGCATCCACACCCAAGGGTTATGAGATTCTTGTATCTCTTACTTACTCTTTCCCTTGTCCTTGTCTTCTCAGCAGTGTTTACACTTCTCTCCAACCTGCATATTGAAAGTGAATCTTGGAATGACATAATAGCACTGAACAAAAACACTAGGCTACTGAAACATTCTAGAATTGTAAATGCTCGCCTGTGTTGAAGTGCTTGTATCCTTTTCAAAGCATGAGCCAATGGCTCTTTTGGGTTGTCCTCAAATGATGAGACTTCTGATTCAAAGGTTCTTCAGAACTCTGTAGTTCTATTAAGCTTCCCTAAGTGCATCTTCATTTTGCTCTGGTCATTGTGGAAAATGCTTTAACATTGAACGCTCGTCCACCAATGACGGTAGCTCCTCTTCTACCCATTTCACAAATGCCTCCACCTTAGAAATATCTGAATATGAGGAAGACTCCACCTATTTTATCAAGAAACTGATGAATTCACCTTTTCTTTTAACATCTGATTTTATCTTCACATGAGGATTCAATTATTCATGGTATCAATGGCTGCATTGGTTGATAAGTAAGGATTTATCAAAACATGAAAAATAAAATGGTCAACTAGCTATTAAAAGGATTTAGATTCCCAGCAATTAGGGAAATTCTAAACTCATGTGTTGAAAGAACTCGAGTCGTTCAATCAAGATCAAACAATTCGATGTTTGAGACATCGAATCCTGATTGAACAACTCACATTTTTTGACTGCTTGAATTTAGGATTCCCTGACCGCAGAATCCAAATTCCTATTAAACTTACAGCTGAAAGTAAACTTGACCGGTTTTCAGTTTCCTCAACCATTTTTCTGATAACTGCAATTGTATGTTCATTAGCATTTATTTTGTTATCCATGTTGGCATCTTTTCTTGTCAGGGAACGGTGCAGTTCTATTACTTCTGGCTCAAGGTACACTGCTCTCAACCCAACTAGTGATTTTGGTGCTGTTGGAGGTGGTGGTGGTGGCTGCAATTTCATTGCTTTCTCATTTTTCTGTGAAGGAAGATGAGGGCTTGAAGCAGGCCTTGGTGGAGGTGTCGGTCCTCTTTCTAGGTGCTGCTGGTTCATGGAAATCTGAATTTATAGGCATCATTACCTGAACTACTGCTTTGTGATAATGTTGTGTATCTGAGTTGTTGTCATCCATAGATTTTTGTATCTCCCTCCAGGGTATGGATTTCCTCTCCGTGTTATGTGCTTTAAGTGAAATTTTATGTGACTTTAAAGAGCTACTTCTTGTCCAAGATCCTTGCTTTCTTCATCTTCACATGAGTGTTCAATTATTCATATGGGGTCAATGGCATTGGCGGCATTGGTTGATGAGTAAAGATTTATTAAAACTTGAAAAAATAAAATGATCAACTAGCTACTAAACGGATTTGGATTCTCTCCACTTAGGGAAATCCTAAATCATACATTCAAAGAATGAGTCGTTCGATGATGTTTCTTCAAAATCGGACGCTAAGATAAACTCGTAATATGAGACATCCGATCCTGATTGATCAACTCAAATTCTTTGACTGCTTGAATTTAGGATTGCCTGACAGCAGGAACCCAAATCCCCACTAAACTTACAGCAGTGGATTTTTGTTTTATCTTCTTCAAGAGTATGGATTTCCTCTCCATGTTATGTGGTTTAAGTGAAATTGTATGTGACTTTAAACGAGCTACTCCTTCTCTAAGATCCTTGTTTTCTTTAGTAACACATTCCTTGCCATTTGGACTTCAAGATTTTTGTTGAGGGAGGCCATCTCAGACTCCTTCTCTAGTGACATTTCCTCTCCTTTTGCCCACTTTCTTAGTGGTGCACCTTAGGGAGACCCTATTATAAGGGTATAATAAAATTAATATCTGTATTGTTTTTCTTTAATATTTGATCTTGCATTAGAAGTAAGGTTGGCATGGTTAGAACTAGGGGGTTAAATATGAAAGAATGCCCCAACAGAAGGTTGAAAATTTGAAATGGCCTTGTAAACATACTAAGTACTTGGTAGAGATACTTTGGACATTTCACAACTCCCACACTCTATGCTACAAACATTCATTATGATGCCTTCATAGAAAGAAAAAAAAGTAGATGAGAGATTACTTGGTTGTTTTTTTTTTAAATTATGTTAGGCACAACCTTAAATTATTTTGGTCAAGTTTACTCTTCTTTGATCTTTCCATTATGGTTTATTTCATGAACTAATCATGT
This sequence comes from Acmispon strigosus, assembly GCA_030819835.1. Classification (NCBI taxonomy): domain Eukaryota; kingdom Viridiplantae; phylum Streptophyta; class Magnoliopsida; order Fabales; family Fabaceae; genus Acmispon; species Acmispon strigosus. Next base: position 38,608,260 of record JAUAMA010000007.1, read on the forward strand.
TTCCTTTGTTTGGTCTTCTAAGCTGTTTCAATGTTGTATGTTTGAGGGTTAGTGGTATATAAACCAAACCATACAAATTATATATAAAGGTCATTTGGCTGAGAGTCCTCTCTTCCTTTTATCAAATGAAATCTAATTAATTTGGACTCTCATATTCGCTATTGTAGACGTGATGTAAATAGTGATTGGTGACTACCAAATTGGCTACAAAATCCTATCATCCGTAATATATAAGGTATATAGCAAATATCTATTGTCCAAGTCCTAAAAATGTTTGTTTCTTGTTTTTATAAGTCCTCTCATCCTTCAATGTTTCTAAATCTCTTTAATACGTTTAAGGGTAGTAACTTTATAACCGTTACCCCCAGTGAGAAACATCGAATACGTAGCAATAAGGGATCAACCTCTGGGTTACGCCAAACTCTGCTTAAACTGTATTTTAAGGCTTCAACATGAACAATAATGCAACTTTAGATTTCAAGTGTTGAAATTAAAATAGATAATTCAGAAATCAGAACATTTAATTCCTAATTAGAATCCATTCAAGCGATCGTATACATCATAAGACTAGAGACAACTTTCAATATTAGATGAATCATGAAAGTTTATATACCAGGAAAGAACAATTAAGTCCTAATCAGAATACATTTATGACTACATAACTGTGTAAACAAATAATAATTAGAGAAAATAAACTATACACGCTAGTACAACCAAGCCAAAGGCTAAAAAGGATTAGGACCAGGATGAAATGACCACCCTGGTTCCCACAAGAATGATCAAACAATCAAGAGAAAGAAAGCAAAAGAAATAACAACTCAAATAACATTCAATGAAGAAAGCCGCAAACATTGGAAACTAGTATCAGGCCATACGGCAGACGCTTGGTGCCACCACGTCAAAAATGATATATTCTAAACTGTCTAGCTTCACCAGCAAAAAGTATGCCAAAATCCTCTCCTCGGTTGTCAATCGTGAAATCAGTAGCTTGGGGGCATGCCAAAAGGAGGCATTGGCGGCATCCCCATTCCACCCATTGGTGGCGGTGGTGGAGGACCGCCATATCCTCCACCCATTCCTGGCATTGGTGGTGCTGGCAAAGCAAGTGGTAACAACTGGGAATACATATTCTGGAGATTATTGAAAACTGTTAGTCTAATAATCAAACAAAAGATAAAATTGATCGTCTCATAAAACGAAATTTTTAACAGGTACCTGCTGAGCAATTACGTCCTTTTCCTCCTTCTCCTTAGCTTTCTCCTCATTTTGTGCTTCAATTTTGTCCTTGATAAGCTCATCCACCTTGCTTGTATACTCTCGAATAAACTGTAAAGAACAAAAAAAAAAAAATAGACGGTCAACAATAAAAGAACAAATTTCTTTTCAATAAATTAAATTAAGAGACCCAAACTAAAACATACCTGTAAGAGATATGGGAAAGCGAAATCAAGTATGTTGTTCATCCAAGCTAGCTCAAGAGCAACATCTGGCCGTATAATATCATAACAGACAAAGAGGCATGATGCAAAACACTCTTTCTTCCCCTGCAGATATATCAAAATTATTCCTTGTTAAAAATAAGGGAAAAGAACTAGTGCAGCGAAGCATGCGGAAGAAAGCAATAGTGGGCTCAAGGAAGAAAAAATCAAAACTATTTCAATGTGAAGCAGGAGTCAAACTGCACTGTCACAGAAAAGGACAAGAAAATTAACACCTTCTCAATAAAGTAGACAAGCAAATCTTCTGAGAGTTCACGATCCCCAGATTGAGAGCAAGTCTCCATACAGTCCTTGTAAAGATTGTCTTTCTTTGACAAAGCAATAGATTGCTTCCATCTTCCTGCTTTCTTGTAAATGTATGCAGCAACACGCCTCATCTCAAGAAGTTCATGCTTCTCAATCTGCTCAAGAGTAATGTTAAAGCCAGTAAATAATATACAAAGATTTTAGATTTCTCAGTAACATCGAGATCTCATTTTTTGCTAATTTTTTAAATATGACCAGATAGACAGGATTCACCTTCTGTGCAAGACCTATCTGATCGAAACTGTCATGCAGATCTGTTGATTCTCGAAGTCTGTCATAGTCCTCTTCCTCAACATAAATTTCATTCAGAGCTTCATTGACAGCAAACACATTATTGCTTTGAACTGCAACCATGTAAGGCTTGACTAATTTGAGGTGGCCAGCCTAAAAATAAAAAAATCACAAACCATGTTATATATAGAAAAAGTTTAAAGCCAATTGGTTATTTTACCAAATAAGATTAAACTGTAGGAATTTGGCTATAGGGAATAAGACATGCAAACCTTTCGCATTATATCTACTACACGGGTATGGTCGACACGAAGAGCAATCACATTTAGAAGATCATTTATTACATCAGGATGTTCTTGCAAGTAGAAGTGAACAGCCTTATAGTAGAGCTCCACACTTGCAATTTTAACTATGATATCTTTGAATTGCATATGGTCCCATGATTCTGGAGAGTGATTCATAACCACAGTTGCAGCATTATCAAACTCATCATATTGGATGTATAAGTATACAAGTTCTTTCCAGTGTTGCTGTTCATCACATGCCCGAATAAGCTTTGGAATGTTAAGCCTAGTTGAGAACAACTTAATGTGTTCCATTAGCTTCTCTGGACGATATCTTGCATAAAGAACTCCCAATTCAGTAAAGATACCCATATGAGCACGTTCCAATCCTAGCCCACTCTCCATTAGAGATATGAGTTCATTGAAGCATCCTCTGTTCTGATAATACTCACTAACCTCCTCCAAATCATCCACCTTCATAACAATATAGTATGTACTTCAAAAGGTTAGATAAAGCAATCAACAGCTTATCAGGCACTTGTTTTTAGTATTTAGCAGTAGTGCATCATTTTAACTTATTTAAAAGTTTCCATCTAGCAGAAAATTTTTAGAACTTATTTGAAGTGAAGTGGTGGCAATCAATCCTCATGAGAAGAAATTTAAAATGTCAACTTAAATACTAGAATAGAGTGTCACCTGAATGATGACATTGAGACCACAAATCTGAGCTAAGCGGAACTCCTCATTATCAACACAGGCAAAACAAACTTCCTTCCAAGTTTTTGCGCTGTTTGCCTTCCTGGCAGCATCAACAGCGCCCTGGAACTGTTTAAGCTTTACCAATGTGACTGCTAACTTAGCCCAGTTAGATATAAACGCAAATATAATTTTTGCAGCCTCATAGAGAGCTTCATCATACAAGCGGTCTCCAACATTCGGCAAATTGGCAACATTTGGCATCAGTATAAACTCTTCAATTTCTCCAAGCCGATCAATCTTAGCATAAGCATAAATGAGCTCACTGTCCACCTTGGGCTCCTTGGTCTTCTGTCTAACCATGAGAAGGTACTTTACCAGGTCATGGTATACATCTGCATCTTCAGCAGCCTTTATAACCTCTAAGAAATGAGTTGCATCATCTGCACGAATGAACGACTCAATAGCATCACTCACTAAGCCTTCTCTTAGCTGTGCCTTGGCCACCTGGGTCCAAACAGCATCTTCTTCAACCCGGAAAGCAAATTCCACAGCCCGATCAATAGTTTGAAGGTTATCCAGCAGGACATTAACAGCCTGAACATTCAAATTAAATTTCTTGAAAATAGCAAATGCTTCTTCATATAGCTGTGCTTCCACTGCCACCTCCCCTACTGCAGGCCCATCAAAGTTGTCCAACCTGTTTATGTAATCCATAACTCTAGAAGGATCTGCCTTGATTGCAGTAAGGATCAACAAATTTTGCAGATTAAAGTTTCCACTAAATGCAGAATTTTGTAGAACAATCTTTTCAAGAAGCTCAATTAACTCATGGGGGAGGTCGGCAGTCATAAAAGCCTTCACTGCAGCTGAAACTTGTTCAGGACTCTTGCTTTCAGGCAAAGCAGTGGACACCACTTGATCAATCAACAACCTTCTGAACTCATTCTCAGGATTAAGAACTTTCTCCCAGAGGTCAGAATCCATCCTTTCCACAACATATCTGAAACAAAATAAGGAAATAACATGAGTGTATCAAATAAGTATTATAAAAATAATGACATCTTCCTTATGAAGGAAAATATACACACCTTGCTTGGAGTTTGAACAAGGAATTTTTATTAGTAACATTAACTAGCTCATCATCACATTGCCCTCTTCGATAAGCAACAACAGCAAGGGTGGGATCCCGCTTCTCACAATATTTACCAACAACTCGAGAGTCATAATATGGGTTGGTTGTAAGGAAATGCTCAGGATTGTTGTTGCTGTCAATGATGATTTTACCCAGCGCATTATGTACATGTACATCCTGACTTCCTTCACTTACAAGATGCTCCAAGAACTGAGTCAGCAAGCGTAGACGATTCCTATGCATAACGAGCGAAATGAGAAAGAGTATGGTAACAACATTGGAAAAGAAAGGTAGAAAGAAAACTAGCATACCTCTTCTCACATTCATCAACTAAAGGCTCAACTGGCAGAAGAGAACGAACTGAAAGTATGAGACCTTTAATGAAATCTTCAGGGCATTCATCATCTAACAACTGTCCTACAACTAGAGGAGCATTTCCAGGATTGACCTAAAAGCAAGAAGCATAATAATTAAATATCAGTCTTAAAGTTTGTTAGATTTAAAACACACCCATATCCTAAGAATCACAAAAATTTAATAGAATCCTGAAACAAAGTTACCTTTTGAACATAACCTTCAATATAGCGAAGCATGTTGTTTGTATAAAGATAATGGGTGAGATCCGGCACAAAACCAAAACGATCACACACATTAATCAGTGGACGTGCATCTGGAAGCTTGGCCTCCATTAGAAAATTCTTTGTCTTCTCAGCATCATAAAAGCTTGATTCCCGAGTCACACGCTCTACCTCCTTTAGCTGTCCAGTTTTAGCAGCAGCTTCAATGTACTTGAAGTGAATATCAGGATCCTCACTATACAAGACAGAACAAAAAGTCAAAATTATAATAAAAGAAATAAAACTGCTAAACTAGAAAAGCAAAGCAGACTACCTACTGAACTAAGGTCATTCATTCTTTAATATGAAATACCTGGAGCTCAAGTATGCACCCAAGAAAAAGTATAGTCCTTCATAAGATTTGAATTGCTCAAAGAGTTTAATGCATGCTTCAACTCCCAGCTGCTCAGAATATTCCTTAGCAGTCTACAAATCATGCACAAACAAGCAAGATTCTTTTAAAATCGACTAATGGAATAAACAGAAAGTCTGTTGGCAACATTATCAAAAACAGTACCTGCACAATTATTTGAAGATTGCCCCTTAGGTTGACCAGTAAAAGATCTTTCATACACTCAAGTGCCCATTCTCGAGAAAGGGTTCCAAAGAACTCCACTAAAGCCTGAAAAGCATCATATAATAAGAATGTAAAACAGTTTTATGATAGATTAGGACATTTGAGCAATTGCAATCCGTACCTGTGGCTCAATGGCATGTGTATTCACAATGACACGTTTGATATCAGGCAACTCAGTATAATGCTGCACATAGCAAAGACAAGGTTCAACAAATTATTCTGACAAGGAATGCCGCTCAGTCAATCAGTCATCAGAATTTGAAAAGCCAAGAACCTGAAGAGCCCGTATGAAAAGCCCCGCCTTTTCACAGAGTTGTCCAATGCGTGGGCGATCATAATGACTGAACATGCCGTTGGCCAATATTGCATCAGCAACATTTGGAAATGTCACAAGATTAATTTCCAGAACCTAAAACAATACATAGAATATTGTCACGTTTTTCTAAAAAAACTATAATCAACACTGTCAAGTTCAGGGAATCAAACAGTGCATAAAATAAAAGAACCTTTGATTGAAGATGTCCATGTTCAGGCAGATTTGGCTTCAGCACATCCAACAAAAAAGCCGTTGCCTCACGGATCAAATTCCTCTAAAGAGTAACAGAAGAAAAATATAAACAAAAAGTTCCAACCCACACAAAACAACTAAGTGTAAAATTGTTTCTTGCTTTAACAAATAATTCTCAGTTACTGATATTAGAGGAAAAGATGCTAGCCAAATCAAGGAAATTGTCAAAAAGCATACCAAAACCAGTTACAACTTTCAAGGGAGGTCTGGATTCATATCATTATTATCTTTTCTCATTTTAAATTTTGAAAACAGAACAGAATGAACATGAGAGAAAAGAAAAAATGCTGTAATTGTACATGATCGATAATACAGCCCTTTTTAAATTATATCTGAATTAAAAATGAAATGAGAACAATGAACCAGATACCATTAAAACAATAAAAGTAAATTGCAAATAAACCTGAAGAAAGAGATCAGTTATAGTGTTGTAGTCAACGGGGCATCCTCCCTCCATTTGAGACATCATCAGAGCAAAATTTACAGCACCCTGCAATGAAGCAAGTTTTGCATTATGCTACACACAACAACAAAAAAGACCAATGTGGATGCTCACAAAATAAACAATTCAGAGTAGATTAGCACGATATAAATATTGTTGAAATGCAAACATCATAAGCATCAAGAAATCATTTCCATTTGGACGTATTTAACAGCCATTCGAATGTGCTACAATTTTAAGCAAGTTATGATATGCACAAACCTTAGAACAAAAATAAGTGCATCACAAAGGTGAATCCATTCATAAGGTAAAGTGTAACTTGTGAGTCCAAATTTTGCTCAAAAATAACCTGCTTACCTGTGGGTCTGTCCGTAAAATTGTTTGCAGAAGAAACATGTAATCAGGTGTGTACCCAACCTTCAGCAAAGAAAAAGAGAATAACGCATCAGAAATATACTATATACAAAATAAGGCTAAGCAATAAATAAGACACAACATAAGAAAATCACTCTTATTGTGATTCTACTAAACCTAGTAAGAAAATTACCTGCTTAGAATATATCAGGATCTTGTCAAATTCCCTCCTCTCCGCAAAAGCTGCAACAACTTTTGGTGTGGCTCTAGCTTTGATGTAGATTTTCAATGCAAGGTCATTATCCACTGTCTGCGTTATATGTCGGTCTCATTAAAATTAGGAAGACAAAGGAAAGAAGTATGAAAAACAAATCAAGGAACAGAAATGAGTTGCTTTGAAAAGAAATGATAGTTTAGAACTTTAGATTTCCTTCCAAAAAACAAAACAAAAAATCATTAAGACTGAATGAAATAGAGAAAAACAAATTAAATTTCTGCCAGGACCTTCACAAGGTCACCAAGCTCCTCGCTGCATTCTAGCTTATCCTCTGCTAGCCAATTTTCCAAAAGATTCTTTTTGTTCTGATTTACGACCAGTCGTGACAGTTCCAACGATTCAAAAGCATTGAGCTTTCCCCGGGTTAACAGAGTTCCAAAGTATTGCAACAGTGGTGGTGTTTGCCCAGCTTGCACAGGAACACTCTGAAGAAAATTAACATGGGAAAATCAATAACTTGACATCAAGAGCTTATTAAACTTCCATATTAAGGTGGCTCAATTTCATTAGCACGCCACAAACCAAACGCATGACCTTAACAAAACCAAGAAATATGAATGGACCACCATATGTAATACAAATTACACCTGAAATTTAGCAACAGTGTCAGGAGTACGAAGTATTCCCCGTGGTGATTCTGCAGCAAGCTCTGCAGCTTCCTTGTACTTGGTCTGAGCAAACAACTCTTGAAAGCGTTGAACAACCTGAGAAAATAGACAGAAACTTAAAAATCACGGGCAAAATGCTTCCCATCATGGGTGAAATCAAATAAGAAAAACATGATAATTATAGCGGACTTTATGCAAAAGTAATTTTAATGAAATTTAAATAGAAACGGCATAAAAAGCCGTGGTTGTCTTGCACTTGCACGTATTTAACCAATATTATATGTCTCCACACATTCTTTTGACCAAATTTCCCTCCAGTGATGGTGAGCATACAAACTGTTAAGTGTCCATTCTGATATTTTCGGACAGAAAAAATCTGTACTAGCAGATTCCACAAAAATACATAATATGTTCATCATTTTCTTGTATTTTATGTTGATCGACTTCCTGATAGTTGTTCTACTCTAGATTACACTCCGGGGATGCTTTTAGGACAACTACAATTTATTGACATAGAAGGCATAGAACAAAAGGCATTCTAGTCAAGCATTTATCTGACTCATCAAAGGGTCAGCAAATTTTGAAGTCAATAATCAATACGCAAACATTTTTTTGGGTACATGGTCAAAACACAAACTTTGAAATGACAGATAAAATACATAATCAAATGTAACTCAAGTTACCAATTCTTCTGCACCAGGGAGGTTTCCTCTTTTAGCAAGATTGACAGCAAGTTCCAAATTATTTAACTGCACAATATCCAAACAAACATTTTGAAGTAGATACCAAAAAAAGTTTTCCTAATTATTCGAGAGTATGGTGTAATGCGTAAAATACCTGGCCACTAACAAAAGGTACAATGGTTGCCTCATTCACAGTAGCAAGCAACACCTGACCACGTCTATTTATGGCATAAAAGCCTCCTGCTGTTGATGCTTCAGCAGTCAAAAATATAGGATCGGGACTGATTCGATTTCTGTACACTGCAGTGGCAGACTCTAGATCATAGACAAATAAAAGCCCAAGTTTCGTGATGACATATATCAAGCCATATTTATTCGAAATCTGCACAATAAGAACAAATCAAAAATTTAACATAATATCTATTGGGAATAGGGAATCCTAATTGAAGTTTAAACTTATACCTGCATTGACACAGGAAAATCATCAGCGAAGTCTGGAGGAAAGAACAGATCTGCTTGTTTTTTGGTAAATGATGGCTTGCCTGACAACATATGGAAGTTTTGTAATTATATCCTTTGTGTTAGTCTACTCTATATGAAAATTATTTTTATTCCATTTGTAAAGGGCGTTTATATATCTCTATGATATTTGTAGATTCTAAACTTACGCCACTTTATAGCCCATTATCTCCTATTTTATTAATAAATCAAATTAATGTTGAAAAATAATACCAGCCACCAGCCTTAAAAATATTTTTTTTTAATTTATTTTACACAATATGTAGGACTGTACCAATTGGCTGAAATAGGATAATCTAGCCATGCATACCTGGCTGGGCACCAAGTTCAATGACATGCATCTTCGACGTAACCTGTCCAGCATTGAAGCTCTTTGATGCAAAACAAATAAGAATCGAATCCTTATCATTGCCAGCAACCTACATGTTGCATAAATTACATTACGAAACAGCATTCAACCTACAAGCCACACAGTTGAAATCCATATTAATAAATTACAAAGAAGAGGCAAGTACTCTAAACGAAGCAAATGAGGCGGCATGAGCTTCAAGAGCCTGACTCCGTTGTTGATCCACAGAGAAGAGTTGCATGTTTCCTTTTACTAGTTGTGGTCTCTGTAACCAACAAAATAAAATACAATTACTCCAATGATAAATAATTTCATAAGGTCTGATATTCCGCAATCAATCTGAATCATGTCAAAAGTTGAAATACCAGGGACTTTTAAACAATAAAAAGAAAGAATTGTAAAGTTTCCAATCCGGAAATATAACTACTACATAACCAGTTAGTCTACGTAAAAAATTATTTTCATTAACAAGGTATGGAAAAAGATTGGAGGACAATACTTTAAAAATATCTTAAAAAGCAAGACAACCCATAAGTCATAAACCTTTGTATTTTAGTACACACTACACAGTAAGAAAAACATTCTGAAATATAAACTGAAAAAGATTAAATATAAAGTACAACCTAAATAAAAAATTAAGTAAAATAATAAAAAAAATAACTCAGGAAAATGTAGAGTTGAACCATCAATTGAGTGTGTTTGGTTTTCAGTTCAGTATTACGTGACAATTTTAACAGAAAAACCCGAATTCCAGTGCAGCAAAAGTGAAAGGAACTCCTTATTTCCTTTGGGTTGAATGTGCTTTCAAGTTGATCTCAGCTATCCAAACACACCTTCAACTCCTTTTTAGGTGAACTTAAACACGAATACTGATTTTGGAATTTGAGAAGATAAAATGAAGTTTTAAACATTTCTTTTTCAGCTTTTAAACTTCATTCAAAATATTTACTTCATCTTCAAAATGTCCAATAATTTATAGTAAGATTTAAAACTACATATTAAAAATGACAGAATCATAAATAGAGAAAAAATATACCCATAAGAAGCCTATTTATATTAAAATGGACTAAAGCACATATATATATATATATATATATATATATATATATATTTATCTCTTAGGGGAATGGAGTGTAGATTTTGAAATAAGAGGGGAGGGGATAAAGCATATAAATATTTATCTCTCAGGGGACTGGAATGTAGATTTTGAAATAAGAGGGGAGGGGAGGGGATGGGAGGGGAGTTTAATTCAAGCTTCTCTCAAGGGAGGGGAGAGTTAATCACTGAAATATTTCATAGCAAAAACTTCGAAATTTATAAATCTCAAGATATTTTATACAAAAAATAAAAAGGACAATAAAAATAGAACGAAATTCGAAATCATTAAATTATTCACAACAGGAAGTATTAAGTTTTCGTTTCTCATGTGTGATTCAGAAGGTAATTCATAAACAAGCTTCTGGTCTATTTCTTATAATATAATTTGGCATAATATCAGTGAGAAACTACCAGCTTACATTAAAATCCATGCACCCTTCACAAATATCATTGAAGTGCATAACATGTTGTGGTGCGAAAGCGGAATAGGAAAGTTTTGCTACAACCCCACAATTTGTAAAGGTATATCAGGCGTATGTGACTACATTTCAATAGTTGATATAAATGTCCTCCATACAAATGGTCACAATCAACCCATGATATATAGGATTGGGAAAATTTGCTACCTTTTTGTGAGCTCACATACAAACACAAAGATACAGTAAGGGGAACTGGTGATACCACAAAGTGCAAGGGATGGAAAGTTGTTATATGAAAGACATACCTCAGGAGAACCGGGAGCAATTCCAATCAAAACCAGCCACTTTTCACTAGGGTCACAACGATAATTGATAATCTGGTTATTTGCCATATTAGCTGTTCGGTCAAATACCTTCACAGGTTCGCCATCACCTACATATTCAAAATGGTAAAAACGTTAAATTCACAATTCAGAAAAGTTCAAATAATAGTACAAACTAAGTATAAGATGATCAAATGTCAACTTTTAGATAGAATCACAGGCACAAAGAGGCAATAAAACAATACTCTCTACCTTCGATTGACCAATGATACACAGATGATTGAGTGACTACACCTAGCATCTTTGGGGTTATCCACTTCCAAAAAACAACCTAAAGGAGAATAATCATAAGATAATTAATAATCACAGATACAATCCAACCAATTATCCGAGAAGAAGATTCCCATTTCCCACAAGGGCACACTCATCAAAAACATTTACAAGGTCACACCTGTTGGGTCATTTGATACGATTTCATCTTTGTTTTCGTTTCAATGTTGAACACTTGCAAATGATCCTGAGTAGTGCCCGGAACTTGAGCTGCAAGGAGAACACCACATCCATGAGGCAAACAAAATCCAGAAACATATAATATGCACACTGCCTACAGCTGTCAAATCCATTAACCATCACGACGACATGATCCGAAAATTGAATCAACTAACACAATGATTGAATCGTTAATATCACAATCTGTGATCAGGAGCTGGCAGGTAACACTAATCAAGAGCAGTGAATGTGTGTTCGCTCACCTTTGAGAGCGAGAATTCTGGTGTTAGGGTTCATGAGAGCGGAATCAGCAGTGATGGGACGTCTCAAAGGCTGCATTGGCATATTCATATCAATCATCACAACACTGTTCTGTGGAGCGGTTTCCCTGACGCATATGTACTGCTCCGATTCCATCGTCACGTGAGTGAACGTGATGAATTGCGGGTTGATTCCCACGCTTCCCAGCTGCATTGATAAAAACGATCGATCACCAAATCGGAAAGAAGATAAAATTGAAAATTTGAATCATCAAAATGAAAAAAAATCAAATCGAGAGCTCGGTGAATCGAACGGAACGGTGAAAATGCTGATTCACATTGGGATCTGGATGAGAAATCGGAGCTCGGAAAACGCGGAATTCGGTACTGGAAAACGGGGAAATGGGGGAAGGGAAGTGAATGAAGGAAGGAGAGACGCACCGTTAAGACTTCTCTCATGGAAATGGGGGCGTTTGCGGCCATGGTGGAAGGGGAGAGGCTCTGTTACGCTGCGAGATCTGAAGCAGCGAAGCCAAAGAAGAAGTGCAGAGAGAGAGAGAGAGAGAGAGGGAGAAGAAGAAGGAGAGAGTGTTGTGGAACGAGCAGAAAGAGAAGGTGGTGGTGGGAATGAAGTTCCTTTCTAAAAATGTTTTTTCTGTCTGTTTACTCACTCATCATCACAAGATCTGCAGACCCAGGCTCTGCTATGGCCCAAAAGGAGGATTTGGGCCTACGGCCCATTTGGTATGAGGATCACCCTCTATTCCTCTAATACTCGAAAGTCCAAAAGAAGTTTTTTTTTTCTTTCTTTTTGACAGCTAAATAAAGAAGTTACTTATTGGGTGAGTATGAGTAAACTTTGAAGCTTCGACCAAAAAAGTGTATCGCATAAACGGGTATTCATAAGAAAAATTTGAAAAATTTATTGAGATTAGCTGAAAATAGATTATAGGTTTGCATAAACTCTTATTCATAAATAAATTTTAATAAAATAAACTCAAAACAATTTATATGTAGGTTATATGTTATTTACATAAGTTCTCTTAGACATTTGCGTAAGTGTTTATGTTACCGGATAAATTCAAATAAGCTCGTCCAAATAAGGTTATTGATGGTTTGTATTAGCATTATCAAAACTTTAACAGGAAAAAAAATGTATTAACAATCAACCATCTAATATCTATGGCATATTTGAATTGCACAAAAAAGAAAATGTATTAGCAATTAATCATATGTTGGGAAGGACTACCACAATTTCTCATACGGGTTTACACTTGTGAAAGACAAAAAATAAAAACCATTCCCTTCTCCCTCACAGCATCTTCACTCTTGTAAGTGAGTTGTTTCGGGGATGGTTAATTAGTGTTTTTCATATCCTTCATTATCAAGTTCCAATGAAGAAAAATTGGCCACTCAATGGTGTTTTAGTGATTAGTCGGGGGAAGAAATAGTTGGTGTTAGTTAAAGACATTCAATTGTTGAAAAAGTGGCCAAATTTGGACAAACAAGTAGCACACAAAAGTGTACTTTTGCTTTGTTTGCTAGATCATAGAAGTTATTACCATGGTCTTAATTGAACTAGTACACAAAAGAGTCTAATAAGATTCCAAAGGTCAATAAGTTACAAGTAAGTTATCTTCTAGTGCAGTGGTCTTGAAAAATTATTCATAATGAATTCAGAATTCTTTTATAATGAACTCTGAATGCTTCTTAATAATGAGGTTATTAGCATCCACTTATTATCAGCATCTTATAAACCATTAGTACTTGAAATACTTCAGCATGTATCTTTTAGCATGAGGTTTACTTAGCACCTGGCTTCTTTCAGCATCTGGATTGTTTCAGCATCTGACTTGCTTCAGCACATGACTTGTTAATAATCTTTTAGAATTCTCCAGGATCATCTTCTGAACTCTTCAGCGTCTAATAAGATTGTCTTCTGATTTTTTCATCGTGTAAACTTAAACTCCAGGATTTGATGACTTCTATCTTCCTTCATGAGATACGTTTCCTCTTCATAACACGATGATGTATGTTTCTAGAACTTCATAGCACGTTTTGAGGGGTTAACTGAACAAAAACAATATTCACCAATAAGGTGGATAACAATACAGTACTGACATAGACAATAGAGAAGGCAAAACTACAAAAGAAAAATGCTAATATTACTAGCTCAAATGTTCAATGCTGTAATTTTACCAAAACATAGCACTTTTGCAATATCACTCTTCTACCAATAAATCAGTTCTTCTTCTTCTGTGCAGCACTGTCGCCGTTGTTATTCTTCTTTCCGCGTTCCATTTTTTTTAATTCTTCGCAACGGTGCAGCAGCAATTAAGAAATAAGGGTATTAACCTTTTTTCTTTGAACTTGGGCTACAGCCCACTGAATATTATTAATTTTTATTTCTTTTAATAATAAGTTATAATGGGCTCACTTTATTTGGTGATTTATATAACAATTCTCCCCCTCACCAATCAAGTGAGGTCATAGGTGACTATACCCGCTTTCCTTTTGCAAGTAGAAAAATCGGCCATAGGTAAGACCTTTGTCATCATATCTGAACCATTCTTGTCAGTATGGATTTTCTCCAATGAAAATTGATTTATCTCCACTGTGTCCTATATCCAATGATACCGAACCCCAATATGCTTTGACCTTAAATGATAAGTCGAGTTCTTACTGAGATTGATTGCACACTGACTGTCACAATATAAAACATATTCCTCTTGAGAGAGACCCAACTCTTGTAGGAATTTCTTCATCCACAAGAATTCCTTTGGAGCTCTGTTGTAGCAATATACTCTGTCTCTGTAATAGACAAAGCAACACACTTTTGCAATCTAGACTGCCATGAAACTGCTCCCCCTGCAAAAGTCATCATATATCCAGAAAGTAGACTTCCTGTAATCCACATCACCAGCCATGTCTGCATCTGTGGAACCATCTAACGCATGTTTACCGCTTCCAAAGCACAAACAGACTCTAGAAGTACCTTTGAGATATCTGAGTATCCACTTCACATCTTGTCAATGCTCTTTACCAGGATTAGAGAAGCAGCGACTGACCACCCCGGCTGCATGAGCAATATCTGGTCATGTACATACCATCACATACATCAAACTGCCAACCGCAGATGCATACGGAATCTTCTGCATTTCTTCTATATTTTTCTCACTTGTAGAATACTGCATGGAGCTTAACTTGAAGTGACCTGCAAGTGTGGAGTAACCAGTTCCATAGAGTGGTTTTCCTATTCTCTCTTTAATAAAACTTCCTTCTCTATATAAATTTTTTTTAGTAAGCTCGTGACAATTAATTAAGGCCCCATTTGGGAAAACAGCTTAATTAAGCGCTTATGACCATAAGAGCTTATGGCATAAGCGCTTATTAATAAGCTTTTTTAAGATATTTATTATAATGAATTGGAAATAAGCTATATAAAGCTCTTTTTCATAAGCTACTCTGAATAGCTTATGAAAATAAGCTCAAAACAGCTTATAGGTAGGTCATAACCTATTTGCATAAGCTCTCACAAACGCTTGCATAAGCACTTATACTATAAGTTAAGCTCATATAAGCTCTTCCAAACGGGCCTAAATAGTAACCAGTTCACTAAAACGTGTTGGGTAATAGAGTGACTAGATCACTAGCTCACCAGTTCATTGACACTGGCTGTTTAAAGCATGGCTTCCCATTCAAGAAACATTAGATCCTTCATACACTTCTATCAATGTCACATCTTTCAGCATGGAATGTAAGATCAAGGTAGTTCAGTTTATTCTCCTGAAATCAAACGCTATGAAGGAATGTTTAATGACCAATCAATACGTACTAAAGTCAACACCCACTTCTGTTTACCTAAGCTAGGCATAGGCTGAGATGATGTATTTGGTACACATTCTTGCAACACTTCTACAAATTCAACCACCATATTTGCTTTTACCCAAAAAAATAACACCATATTTGCTCAGACTAAATAACATCCTAATAGTAAAATAAAATTGTCATAAACCAAAAAACTGCAAGCACCTATTAAGGGTTGATTCTTTAAATGAAGAAAGAAGCCATATTAAGGGTTGAACTTTTTTGCTTCCCAAAATGAGTCATGAGACACATGGAAACAACATTTGGAATCCCAGATAGCAAACGCAGCCATCAATTTTCATCCACACTGGCTTCCCATTCAAGAAACATTACATTACATCCTTCTGAGACTTTCAACAATTTCAAATCTTCATTTATGCACGGCTCGGGTTCAAGGTAGTTGAAGTTCATTCTCTGCTGCCAACTTTCTGCTTCTTTCTTTTGGAAGTTGGTGGACTGCACAACAAAAAAAGAAAAAGTTGGCATAAAATAATTACATATAAAATAAAAACATAAAAGGCATAGCATGATGGTAAAATGAAGTCCATGCCAGTTTTCCACTACTGTCCTTTTCCACTCATCCATCCCTATGTGTTGTTGATGTTGTAATAGCAAGAGAAAGAGAAACAATATTCAATAACAGCATTATTCTCATACTAAAAAAATGATTGTTATAGCTGGAAACTGGCCACACTCCTTGTTGTAAGCATTACTAACACCTTTTATCACTAAAAGTATTATCCTATTTTTCGAAATGTGAAATTGAAACAATGAAAGCATTAGTTCGTAACTGGTTCAACTCTGATAAAACTAAAGTTGAACAGGTAATGATTGAGTTCAGATGGAGATATGAACAATATGCTCTAAATCTATTGTTACACCAGATTCCATAGACATACGTGAAGAATAACTTGCACATTCATTTTAATCTGTCTCCCATGACAAACCACATGACTTGAACACAACTTATTTTGCAGACAATCACTTGAACAATTTTTATTCCTGATTTATATTTGGTTCTGATTAACATTAATGAACTTGGTAACGTACCTTCGCAGAAATGTTTGTATATCAACACCAAGATTTTTACTTAGCTCTTCAATACTTGCTGCAACCTCATTATTACATTTCAATAGGTTGCAAACATCCAAAAACGTGGTAGATTTCACCATATCTGGAATAAGTGAGGAATCTTTTACCCCTGCTTTGAGATGTTCCATCAAAACAAATGCTGCATTAAGGTTCATGTGGTAAGAAAATTCAGCTATTCAAATAGGTTTAGTAATTTGTAACCATATATTATCTAGCTACTAAGGCAAGAATTGGATTCCTGTACCTGATAGTAAGAATTTCAATTAATTGAAGTTAATAAAGTGAAATCAATTCAATTCCAATTCTCAAACATTCAAATTGTAGGACAAATCAGGAAGGGCTATGAATTTAGACGCAATTCATTGTGTCTATACAACAGTCAGTCAGGACAATACAGAACCCAGGATAAGCAGGAGTCCTTTGATTTCAACTTTCAAGAGATGCAAGCAAAGAACACTCGGAAATGTAATTTAATTAATTCTTGTTACACACACAGAAGGTCCAATCCAGACCCTAATAACAAAGGTTAAAACTTGAAACATTATACCTAACTCCCAATACAAGGGATATTCGTTTTTTTCTTTGCTTTATATTGAACTGTGCCTCACACGTTCAGTATCAAAACCATATATTAAAGTAAAACGAGAAACGAAACAGACAAATAAATAAGATAAAACAGATAAAAGCATAAGATTTTGCATGCATAATCATGGAACAATATACATCTGAAACTTTACAAAGAATCTGCAGCATACCAATGACTCGAAGCATCTTAAGGTCAAATTTATTAGCCAAATCCTTACAGCCTATCATTTTTGCACGCTGAATGATCAACAGTTTCAAGCTAATCAACATATCCTGCAGAAATTTCACATTTTGAATATCAAAAGTTAGTAATGTCAACCCTGTTGCAACTTGAAACCACAACGAGCACTAAAGAGAAGCCATAAATGCAATCTTATCCCAAAGTTATTAATAGAATAGCAAATACTCATCCTAAAAAATAGTGGTCTCCCTATTCAATCAAATGAACCACAGGACAACAAAAATAGCACACTGCAACAGAACTTTTGCCTCCTAGAGTGAACAAAGAGAAATTGCTTCACACTGAAGGGGCACGCCCAATATTCACTCAACACGTAAAAACCTCATTCCAAAGAGAAGTAACTACTGCAAAAATATCACCACAATATTACTATTGTTGTCAAATTTCATATTTCCTTGTACACTTTTGGATTATTATTATTAATTTTTTTGAAGTGTTGAGAAAATCTAACCTTTTCCCTTCAGTTTGAGTAGATTCATCTATCCTTTTAAATATTATTATTCTATTAACATATACTAAGAGTGTGATTTTGTCCATTCTTTTGTAACTATGAGTATGATGCTGAGGTAAATTTTTTACCAAATGCCTAGAGCTCAGCTTAGTCCCTTATTTTAAGGTGAAACACAAACACTAAGAAAATATTACCTAATAGGCTAATACTACCAATAATGATGTGATTCATCCTGTTAACTAACAAGAGACTTACAATCTCTGATTCTGAAAGAGAGCAGAGCCAAGCCACATCTTCAGCCCTAGTCTCGCTACTCTTATCCAACTCAAACATGATTTTCAATCTTTTCTTCGAGTGTAGTCTCTTCAAAGGATCAAACCAAGGATTGCAAGAACTGAAGTCCTATTAAAATCGCATTCAGAATAAAAATATGTCTCTGAAAATGTGAAAAAAGAAAGAAAGAGAGAGAAATGTTATAAACAACCTTCAAAAGAGAATATAATTAGGGTTAAGTAACAACAGGAAACAAAAACTACTTCACTAGTATATGGCCAAAAGAAAATAACCAGGAACAAAAATAAATGGATGCCCCAAATCAGTAAATGAAAAACAAAACAGAACATGGAAAAATACTAAAACGGTGTTGGCTAAGTTTCATGTCAGAATCTTGAAATAAGTGCAAAGAAATCTGAACCAACTAAAAAAGCCCTGGTGGTGTTCAAGAGTTGAAAAATAACAGTATTAATAAAAGCTCACAAAGGGTGCGTTAGAACATGGAGAACGGTGCTTGCCAGCTTGGCCCAGCATAATATGCAACTGAAGCAGGTTTACAACTAAGAATAATGCATCGCAGTATCGCACTATAATACAATCAGTTCTATGGTGCTAAAAGTTATATGAGTTTCATTTCATCAGTATTCTTTCATGATATATGTATGTCGAACTAATATCAGAGTACAAAGGGTATAAAAGGGTTATTGGGGATTTTAACAAAAAAGAGTGGAGTGGGATTAGTGAAGAAACTTTGCAATAACACAATGCCCTTTAATTCGAAATATGATTGTACATGTGAAACAGGGGGAAAAGAGGATTGAAAAAGTGAAATTGGTCAAATAATCAGGTAAAAACTATCATAACCAAATAATGAGCAGAAGGCTAACCATTCTCCCTTGTGACAGCCTTTAACAAATACAAATTTTGACGTCAATGCTTCCCTTCCTACAAGTGCCAATCCTACAAACACACATCCTATGCAAACTAGGGCCAAGTCTGGAAACATTAAATCCAAAATATTTCCAACTTTATTGCTCTCTCAAGCTGAACAACAACTACACGACCCTCGAGGATCCTAAGTGGTTGAAAGAAGAATTTGACGCTTTGATTAATACTAATACTTGGACTTTGAACTTTGGTGTAGTTACCTACAAATAGACAGCGCTGATAGATCAGTGAACATACACAAAGCTAGGCTTGAAGTCAAGGGATATCGTCAAATACAAGGATTTGATTATGCCAAAACTTTCTCCCCGTGGTTAAACCTATTACTACTCAAATGTCTTGTCTTTGGCAATTTCAAAAGGGTGGCACATTCAACAATTAGATTTGAATAATTTATTTCTTAAAGGGCATATAGAAGAAGAGGTTTATATGGTGCAACCTCCTAGTGTTGAAAACTGTGACAAGTCTTTGGTGTGGAAGTTTTTTTTTAAGTTTTTGGTGTGGAAGTTGAATACAGTCTTATATGGACTCAAACAAGCTCCAAGAGCTTGGTTTGAGAGACTAAAATCTACTCTCATGAAGTATAGATTCAAAGCAAGCTACTGTGATCCCTTTATTTTTCTATTGCATAATCCTACATGCTGTGTCTACAGCTTAGTTTATGTAGATGACATCATAGTTACTGGTATAGTGGTATTTCTCTTCAAATATTGCAACAAGTTTTTCAAAAGTTACATTCTAAGTTTTCCTTAAAACAACTAGGAAGTTGGATTATTTTTTGGGAGTGCAACAAGTTCAGCATTTGCAAGATGGTTCTCTATTGTTGGGGCAGTCAAAATACATTCATGATTTGCTTGAAAGGGATGACATGTCAGAAGCAAAAGGGATTTCTACACCTATGATCAGTGGCTCAAGATTATCTAAGTATGGAGCAAACTACATGAACAACCCATTTCTATACAAATCAATTGTTGGAACTTTACAAGATGCAACTATAACCAGGCCGAAAATAAGTGTCGCAACCAAAGTCGCGGCGGGACGGCGCAGAATAAATAATAAATAATAAGGTAAAAAGGTAAAAGAAGCCACCACCAATTTTAAGGGAAATTGGAATCCGCAAAAAATATAGAAAATTAAAACAGGTCTGCATTTAAAGTTCTGAACCCGGGAGTCGTTTACGCATGGGATGGGGACGGTTTTAGCACCCCACAACGCCCGTAAAAACAGTACCTCTGATTAATTGTGCAAAAATTTTATAAAAAAAAAAAGATTCATTTTACCCAATAAATAGAAGATTTTATATTTTTATTATTTAATATTTACAAAAAAGGAAAAAATTCATTTACAAGGGAAACTTAAAGTTTGGGAATTAGTTTTGATGTCATCCCCACACATTCTAATGCCATCCCTCTTCTTACAAAAACTCCAAAATACCACTAACTTATAAAACACCTCACCACCCCATAACTCTTTAAAGTGCGGTATATCTTTGGCATTTTATTGTTCGGGAAAATGAAATAACAAATGCAAATGGTTGATTTTACTGATAGGCACCGGGATGGTGGCTATCAAGAACAAGTTAGGAAATTATAGAGAGTTAAAGAGAATAGTCAATTGGTAGAGCAATGCTCAATTTTTTGATTCTTTATTCAATAAAAGGGAAGTACAATTTATAGAAATATGAAAGTAACAACTAGTCCTAGAAGATAAAGATAATGAAAAATAACAAACTAGTAACAACCTAGGAGATAACAAAAGGAAACCGAATATCTAAAAACAAACTAAAAACTGAATAGCAAACTAAATCTAAAAACTGAATAACAAACTAAATCAATAAACCAAATATTATTATATCTAAATTAATCAGATATAATCTTTTAGGTATCTGGGTTTATTGATGCTTCTTTTAGGTCTATCAATTCCCTCCCTCTTGAAATCATCCTTGTCCTCAAGGATGGATAAGAGGTTATCCAAGCAATAAGAAGGAGCCATGTGAGGAGAGAACTACCATTTGAGCGAGTTCCACAAATAAAAACATGAGTTGATGTTAACAACCAGCTAATTGCACCTGCTGCAGTAATGGAATTACTAGTCAATGACCTATGTGAATATCCATTTGAGCACTTGGCTAAGATCCACTTAATTGATTCAACATGATTTGGCTCAATTGAAACACTTGAGACTATAACATCATTGTGCATAAACTTTTTCTGATGCATTCTTATATCACATGAGACTATAACATCTGTAGTAGAAATTTTCCTTGAGGCATCTGTATAGTCATGCTTTGGTGACATGTTCACTGGTATAGAATCTGTTTCAAGTGGAATATGGTCAGATCCCATCGAAGCCTCAACCACTGTTGTAGTCTCTTCTAATAAGTCCTTGGTTGTGGGTTCCACAGTATCCGCTGGAATAGTCCTTGCTCTAAGGGTAGATCGGAGCTGATCCAATAGAGACAATAGAGATGCAGTGGACGATGGTGGCTCAAAACGCAATTTAAAATCACGTTTGAACTGCTCCCAAGAACTGAGTTTGTTGTAAACCATCCTAAACCATGTGAGGGCTGCACCGCGCATAAGCAATGCAAGAATCTGGAAACGAGTTTCTAGTGGTGTAGGATGTAATATGAAATAGAGATCTGTCTTGAAAAGCCAGCCTAGAGGATCATCACCAATGAACACTGATAGTTGCAATTTAGGGGCAAAATGGGTAGGAATTTGAGATTGAGCATGGTTGGGAAAATAGGTCTCGGATGGCTTGGGGTGTGAATGGACATCAGAGTCATTTTGTAGGTATTGTGGATAATATGGATTGGGTGACGAAAAATTGTATGGGTAGTGATGGGGTGCGTGGAGAAGAGATGAATATGGGGAATACATTGCGGAGTTAGTGTGGAGGCATGAGAAATTAGTGCGGCGTTTGGAGAGGCGGGTGAGAACACAATGAAAGCACCAATTGATAGGCACCGGGATGGTGGCTATCAAGAACAAGTTAGGAAATTATAGAGAGTTAAAGAGAATAGTCAATTGGTAGAGCAATGCTCAATTTTCTGATTCTTTATTCAATAAAAGGGAAGTACAATTTATAGAAATATGAAAGTAACAACTAGTCCTAGAAGATAAAGATAATGAAAAATAACAAACTAGTAACAACCTAGGAGATAACAAAAGGAAACCGAATATCTAAAAACAAACTAAAAACTGAATAGCAAACTAAATCTAAAAACTGAATAACAAACTAAATCAATAAACCAAATATTATTATATCTAAATTAATCAGATATAATCTTTTAGGTATCTGGGTTTATTGATGCTTCTTTTAGGTCTATCATTTACATTCCGCACTTATAAGTGCGGACAAATAAAATTCACAGCGCATAACAGTGGAGCAAAATAGAACCGCACTTTTGAGTGCAAAAAAAAAAAAATCTCACACTTTTGAGTTCACGACACAATTTGTTGATGATGTTGATTATTATTGATATTGTTGTTGTTGTCGATGGAATAATTGCAGTGAAAAAAGTTTGAGTCATGCGATGAAAAAAGTTCACAGCAACTCAAACTCTCGATGGAATAACCTAAATTACTTGCAGCCCAATCACATAGTCACACACGCTAATCAGAATCAAAATATAAACCTAAATTACTAACACAATACTTATCCAGAAAAGGGAAAACAAACAGGAAGAGAGAGAGAGAGAGAAAAGGCACCGGAAAACAGAGGGTGCGGTGGTTCGATGTGGTCGGTGCAAGGCCGTTGACGGCGGTGGGGACCTCTGGTCGGCTCTGTTGATTTCGGTCCCTTCTTCTTCCTCGGTTAAGGTTTGTGAATGGGGATGATTCTGATGGGTTTGGTTTTGGATCTATGACGTGAAGTGAGGCTGGTGAAGAGCTAGGCTCTAATCTCTGGTTTGATGCTAAATGGTTGAACTGGCTAAATTGGGGCCGGAAGGTTTTGGGTTCACTCCAAAAGTAACTCTTTATTACGTCTAAACGTGAATGTGGGTGAGCTTTCCAAACATGTAGAAAGTCTATATATATGAATTAGAACCTAATTATGGTAGTGTTTGGGCCAACTTTTTTTTTACTTTTAAGTTGTTTTTAAGATAAGTTAGGTCAAACACAATTTTGTATAAAATCTTAAAAAATAAGTTACTTTTAAGTTATTTTTTTTACATAGAAAATGTTGAAAAGTAGCTTTTAAGTAAAAAGTTAATTGACGAAACTTTTTTTCTAATAAGTTACTTTTTTTCACTTCCCACCGCCCCAGTCACAACCGCCTTTGGCCACCACCACCACCTCCAACCACCATCGCCTCCGGCCACCACCACCGTCACCTTCGACCACCACCGCCTCTGACCACCACCACCTCCGGCCACCACGATCGCCACCGCCTCCGACCACCACCACCGCCACCTCCGACCACCACCATCGCCCCTGACCACCACCACCACCTCCGGCCACCGCCGCCGCCGCTTCGGTCGTCTTCTCCAGCAGCACTCTCGCAAAAAGAAAAGCTTTCAGAAATAGTTTACCAAACAATTTTTAACTTAAGAGTAACTTTTAAGTTAAAAAAACGAAAACTAGCAAATAGCTTTTGCCTTTTTTTTAAGATCTTATTGTGAACTTTAACTTAAAAATAACTTTTAAGTTGAAAAAAAGTTGGGCAAACGCTACCCACCTATTTATTATACAACACCATTGTGTATTAGAATTGCATCACTTCATGTCACGTTGACTTTATTTCAAGTTTCAATTCAAATAGTAAAATTCGAGTATTTATGAGTTATTCTACTTGATTTCCAGTAGCTCTATTTTTTTGGTTACATAAGGAAATAATTCCAGTAGCTCTATTTGAATGTTTATATATTGTTCACGTTCATTATAATCATTGAACGAATTTCAATTGTGTGAAAACCATATATACTTTTTTTTTTTGAAATAAGGGGTTTTTCAAATCCACTTATTAAGTTTGGAGGAATTTTCGGACATTGGTATTTTTGTTTTAATTATGCTTTGTTTGGTTTAGAAAAGAAATAAAGAAGAGAGAAATAGAGAAGAAAGAATATGAGTAGAGAGAAATATGAGAAATATAGTAGAATTTGATGTTGTTTGTTATAATAGTGATAGAAGAGAGAGAGAAAAAAGAGAAAGTAATTTCTTTTAATTAAAAAATGTTTTTTCCAACTTTATATTAAAATTATTGAAAGACGATTTCTGACAATTTGGACCGACAGAAATCGTGTCAGAATTGGAAAAAAAAAACCTTGCCCCACCCCTATCTCCTCAATTTGGGGAGACCTCAAAAAGGTGGTGAGGCCCACGTCATTCTCTCCCTCTATTCTCCTCTCTTCTCCTATCAAACAAGGTTGGATCATTCTCTCTTCACTAACTCTCTCTACTCTAATTCTCTCTCTTTACAAATCACCTCTAACAAACACACCCTTACGCATTGTTTATTATGGTGTATTTTAGCGAGAGAGAGAGAAGTACCAAAGATAGAAGTAAGTGAGAGTAAGGCTGAGCAGCAGTCTGTTTCGGGCTCATTATAGCCCAACCGACCAAAACCGAATTGAACATTATTCAATCCGTCGCCGATTGTGATCAATGTCGGTTTCGTTGGGTCCAGGCTATGTCGGGTGGCGGGTGTTGCGGGCGGTTTGAGGCGGTTTGAGCCATCACCAAAACAACAACAATAACAACAAACAGAGTAGATAAAAAAACAGAGGAAAGTTGAGAAAGAGAAGAAGAGTGATTGAAAATATTTACAATGAAGAATTTCTTGAACAAAAATATACAAAGTAGAAGATAAAAAAATTCTCGCTCTCGGTCACCACCACAAGTGATGAAAAGCTCTCATCTTCCAAGGTTTTTTGTCCCATGACAATTAGTGACCTACCCTCCCAATTCCCAAACCTCTGATCGAAGTGGATGAGCGACTAAGAGGTGGGAAGAGGGATACCCGACCTTGCGTGATGGAAAACAGATTTTCATTTCCGTTTTGATTGGTGATTCTTCTGCATGGTCGCCTCCGTGAGCAAGATAGGCTTCAGGGTGGAGGAAGGGGCTCCTTGTGGTTTGATAGTCGCCGCCGCTTAGGGTCCTATGAGGCAAGGAAGAGTGGATGTGGTCTCGAAAAGAAAGAAGGAAGAAAGAGAAGAATGGAGGTGAACCGGTGATGGTAGGCAAGAGCATGAGAGGGACTTTGCTTTGGGAAAACTCTTTAGGTAGATTAGGTTTTTTGTTCATATGAAATAATAAGAAGAGAGAAGGGACACTTACGAGAGTGATGAAGAAAGTTTTATTTGCCTTTATTCATTTATTTTTGTTCTACCAAAAAATTAAAACTAGAACGTTTTTGTTTTTCTGGGTGAAAAATTTATCAATCTCTTTCTAGAAGGAAGAAAAGTGGACACGAGGTATTGCTACAAGAGAACACTGGATAGGAAATCTGCTCCAAATTCTGTTTACTGTCCTCAAAGCCATGGTTTTGAGTACTAACTTGTACCAAAACCATCGGATTATCACGTTTATCTTGGGGGCAATGACATATATCTTCAAATGCAGGTACCAATAAATCTACAACTCCTTATTTCAAGAAACAAATTTGCACTATATTTTCACTGTTCATACTTATTATTTTGTCGAGAGATTTTAGCTGATCTGCAGCATGATGTAGTGGCTTCTGCCCCCGTTTCTTGATTAATATATTTATTCAGTTAAAAAAAAAACAAATAAACTTAAAATTAAATCAAGTAAAAAAAATGACCTAGTCAAATATAACGCAAGAGATGGAGATTAGAGGGATCACCATTCACCACATACAAAAAGAAGGGAGCTACATAGTCCACAACCCACAAAAACATGTTGCACTGCGCCTCCAAAGAAGGAAGGAGAACGTGTCAAATTTCATTCCTCGTAGCCGCCTTTGGCCTTACACATACAATACAAAGTCAATCTCAAGTCAAACCACATCAAACTATTGCTATGCCTATGATCATACTTGATTAGTGGCCACGAAACTTGGTCAATTCTCATGCAAATTGGTTATGACGGTTCTGAATTAATTAATGATAACATTCCTACTAGTTCTGAATTCTGATATGTTTTAAAAACAATATCTCACTCTCAGTCGCCTAACAAAACAAGAACTACATTCTACGAAAAGTTCAAACCTTTACAGAGTCCATGATTGACAAGTGATGGAGGAAAAGTTATTATACTCATCAGAGACTAGCAAATTACTACAGTTTCACTCCTATGAAATTAAACTTCCTAAACATAACAACACTTAAGCACGCATTCTTGTTTTGAAATTTTATGATACGGTTACTTTGGCAATCCAATAGCTGCTCCACATCCTATTTTCTGTAATCTCTTTTCAGGTCGTTACTAAAAACAGCAATTTCTGTGATATTCATAAATTTTTTAAAGTGACCCACTAGATTATTGTCATGTAACCAATGAGTGAAGAATGAGAGGTTCTGGCTGTCTAGGTTTATTAACAATAGGGAGGGCGAGATCTGGAGATTGTGTCCAACGAATGAAGAGAACGATGGTGCAGGTTTCGGCACCTCTACTCTGGAATAAAATTTTGGTGATGCAAAGGAAATGAATGGTTGAGAATTGCTTGAATGATTACTCAGCAAATAATGATAATTATATTAACATTTAAAATTTTTTAAAAAAATATTAACACAAACATATGAATGTTGACTCAATCACAGCATGTTTGTTTTCTATTTGTACACATCATTTTAGATACCACAACATTGATTTGACTTAGTTACCATAAAAAAGGAAAGAAGACATGATAATAGTGTATTAAGGTACAAATCATTAGGTGTGTATGTTAAACTCAGCCAATTCAATTGTATTAAAATGGCCATCCCTTAAGACTTTCAAAACTTGAACTTGAGAGACTTCTTCTTAAGCTATATTAATTCTGACCAATTAATCACATATTTAATTGCATTTTGTGAGAGATTGTGTTAATTAATATTCCTAACATCATCATCAAGCGCATAGATCAACTGACACAAGATTGTTTTAACTTAAGATGAAGTCTCAGATTTGAGTCCTTATGAATGCAGCTGCGTCAAATATTTGGTGGTGAGAATTTTATCTCTCATAGATAGAGGTCTTACCTGGCTCGAGCAAGATTAGTCTAGTGGAGGATACACGTGGTTTAAACCAAAAAAGAAAAATATTGTTTAAACCAAAAAGAAAAATATTGTTCCTAACTTGGTATTCAAGTATCCAGAAAGAGTAGAGTGTTGATGCGCTTTTGTAACTTCAATTAATTAAAACTTTGAACTAATGAGGGGAAAACACATGAATAACTATTAAATAAGGATAACTTTTTACAACATAACCACTAGGATTCACTAGAAATACAATGCTAAGGTAATCTGCACAAACCTCCCTTGCACCTTTGAACTAAACAATGCTTGTTGCATCATAATTCTACAAAAAAGTTACTTGAATTAATGTTAATATCTTCTATCTCCCCTCAGCTACAAGCAAAAAACATTCAACATATTGGATATATACAGATTGTAGATTAGGTACTCTTTAATTTCAGGGTACCAGCTTCCTTTCCTTTAGCCATGATCACATTCATCATCTTCTGACTGACTCTACAGCTGAAGGCTAAGAAGAATTAAAATGGAGGCCTCTTGCCTCAGGAGAATGTGAACGATGTTGAGGAATTGTCTCCTGTGGATGATACTGTTACATCAGAAAAATGGAGGCCCCTTACCCTCCCATCCTTGTAACAATGAGAGTTTAAATATAGTTCTGCAATTTGATAATCATAACACTAATATCATCGATAGAGCCTCGTGACACGGACAAATCTACGAGCTTCTTACAAGCCAGCAATGGCTGTTGCCTATTGCTCCCTACACAAAAAGCACGAGCAACATCTACAGCTTCCTGATTACTAACCTGAAACAAGATTGAGAAAGAGCAACTAAGTCAGTTAATCAGTTAATAGTTGATGATGCTATCCTAGTAGAACTTTCAAAAGGAAACTACCACATTGGTGCTAGTACAATGAAAATGAATTGCTAAAGTCCTGTACCTTTTCCCATAATCCATCTGAACCTAAGATTAAAAAGTCATGTTGAGGTTCAATTCTAAGAACTCTGGTCTCAGGTTCTGCTATCACCCATTGTTTCAGCTTTCCATCTCCAATTCCTCTAGAAACAGCCAGAGATCCTTGGATCCTCCAAACGCCGCGGCATAAATCCACATAGCCACCCTGCAAAGCAAATTGCTTCAAATTAAGAATCTAAGAGATTGAGAAAGAGACTACTTAAAACAAATGTTTCAATGATCAAAGACGCGCAGAATAGAAAATTGCTATCACATTCACATGCTCACCTGAGTCTCAATCCTGTCCTTTTCATCTTCCCTTGAAGGTCGGTGGTCAGACGTGAGGGCCTCTGAAACACCTCCTCGGCTAATGACAGCGCGGCAATCGCCGGCGTTGGAGACGACAAGGTTACCATTCCTGATCAATGCTGTTACACAGCAAGAGCCACCACGGAGATCCTCCTTCAAGAATTCAGAATCTGTGTTGAGGTAACCATGCTTCACAGCCTCCTCAATATCACTCTCATCTCGCCTAATCACTTCATCAAAGACGTTCTTCTCTAAGTTATTTGCTGCGAATTCGGAAGCTTTTGCACCTCCATGCCCATCAAATATGCCAAAAAAAGCCTACGATGATCACCAAGAGAGATTTGCATGTTAGAACTCATTGGCCATCGCACTTGCATCCATTTTGCAAACTCAATTAACCTTGAATTTCACTATAATATTTACAAATTTACTTATTTCATAAATCTATAGGCATCACAAAGTTATGACCAAATCAAGGAACCCCTATTTTGATTCACACATTGCAATTTGAAAGCAATCACAAGAGGATTTTGCAGCTTCAAAAAATGATCACTCAAGCGTTGAACTTCAAGGCTTTTCCACTCATACCCATGATCACGGGTAAGGTGAGACATCATATAAAATTGAAAATCAACGGTTTTTAAGCAAAAAAATTGCCTCCTAACTCTGTATAAATTAACTACAATGTTCCAAAACTAGCCATAAAAATTCACATGCAGCAATATATCACAATCATTCATTACTTCAAAAGTTTGCAACTTTTTCACAACCCCATGATCTAGACATACACAATTACCACAATGGAACAAATCCAATGCTAAAATTCCCAAAAAGAAAAAAAAAGGTTTTCTTCTTTCATTACCTGTGTTGGTTCTCCCTGAAGATCAACCGCAGCAGAGTAACGATCCTCCATATGCTGCCTCATTCCTCTCCTGCAATACACAGAAAACCCACGTCCCTCGATCTCGACGACGGCCGGCGACGACGGCGCCACCGCCGGCTGAACCCCGAAGGTTAGCGAAGCAACGGGTATGTCAAGCTTGGCCGGTCTCTTTCTCTTCAACAATGGCGAGGACGGTGAAGAGCAACACGGCGTCGGAGACGGAGGCTCGAGAACCGGAAGCGAGAGCATGAGGGGTTCCGGCGCCGACGCGGAAGAGATGATGGAGCTTTTTCTGTAGAAGCGGTTATTAGAAGAGAGAGGGAAAACAGAGGAACTCGAAACAGCGACGGAGCAAGACATTTTGATTTTGCAATTCAAACGTTGGAATTTGGAGATGTTTCTTTCTTTCCTTCCTCTTATTCAAATTTCAAACTGTGTTTTTTTGTGTGTTTTGTTCTGTTTTTGGTGTAAATGGAAAATGAGAGGGGAAGAGGGAAAAGAGGGTTGTATATAAAGGAGTGAGGGGATAAATTTAATCTTTATTATTATATTTGGGTGGTGATTAAGGTTAGTAAGAGAGAGAGAGGTTTAATCATTAATCCACTTTTAGTCAAACCTTACTAAACATGTTAAAACGTTCTTTGAAGCTTATACCACTTTGTTTGACCACATCTTGTGGGGCTTTTACGGTAGATGGGTTAAGGATTATAATTCATGAATCACTTTAGCTTGAGATACCTTTTTTTTCTTTCTATATCTCTTCTACACACATCACATCGTATATCAGATCTGCCAGTTATCTCTCATATTTTTCTTTTTCTCTTTAATGGTTTATATTTAGACTAATTTTTCCGTTAAGAATAAAATTACCGGGATCTCCAATTGTTTGGCCGGTTTCTAGAATTTTGGAATCAGTATCAGCATGCTTTGGACTAGTTCTTTTGATTTTTCCCTTAATTCCAAAGTTACATGCTAAGGATTTTTCTATTTTTTATTTTTAGAAAGTGATGTGATGTGATTCCTAAAAGGATGAAGCTTTTACTGTTTCTATTTATGGTCACTACTTGAACTTAAAATAAAATTTGGAGCTATTGTAAGAAAAGAACCTAGTCAATATTATAAATCATCTGATAAATTATTAAACTATATAATAGTATAATATAACTAACAAAGTAAAGAATGTGTCAAAAAAGTTCTAGAAAATTAGTAAAATATGAAAAATTCCTCGTCTTTAACATTATCCTATTGAGCATGACGGCATGATCTACTACTACTGCTACTAATCTCTATTCTAGAGCAGAACTTTTCAAGGCGATTTGCAAAAGTGTGCTGCAATTATTAACCGGCATCAAAATCTGAGAACTTGAATGTTGACCGGAAAAGTGTTTGTTTCTAAATTTATAAAATAATATATATATGATAAGAGAGTTGGATACAAACAAAATAATACATATTGTTCTGGGAAAATAACACAATAGGAGAGAAGTAAAAGAATCTTATTGATTAGTAAAATTGTCAACCTCTTTACACTAGTCTCCCTCGGCTATTTATAGGGGTAGAGCCATTAATGATAATAATTAACTAACATCAAGCCTATGGGCGGCTAAGATTTGGCCCAACCTATTACAAAGTCCAAGCCCTATGCCTGTTTACAAGTTTGCCCCTACCGCCTTAACCGGCCTTGGCTTAATCATGGGCGCGTTCTCCGCGCATCAAGGAGAGAGTCTAACCGCCCCTGATAGATGTATGAGGCGCTCGCCCTGTCCACAAGCCCACAAGACACGAGCTTAAGGTACGAAAGAGAAGTGTCTTCATTTTGTCTCCGACGGATGCCTTCGAAGATCTGATAAACTGTAGATACCAGCCCACATATACTATTATAAATTAATAAAGTAATATAGGATGGTTGAGATAGTAAAGATGAAGATAAATGAAGATGAAGATAAAGGAAGATGAGAGATTAAAGATAAATGATTTTTACCTGAAGAGATTGAAGATACTCCTGTCGGGAAAATGAAGCATTTGAGGAAGCAGCATGGCAGCCCCCTGGCTAAGGAGGCCCGAACTACTCAAGCCGGTCCCACTCGCCAAAAAAGGGCTTTTTCTCATCCTACCACTCCCCTTCCTCAACCAGACCAGGCTACCCACTCCCGACCCAGAAGAATTCCTACTCCAGCTGGGTCATCCAACATGGTGGTTGAGCAGGATTGCCTCTTAGCACATAGCAGCATCGTCACCACTCTTCATGGTGTTGAACCATTTGAGGCAGCAAAGCTTAGCTTCGTGCAAGCCATGAATGCTGCCTATGGCTATACCTACAATAAGGAATTTTCCCTTATTTCTCATCTCTTGGAGGAAATCCAAAACAAGAAAGCTAATTTGGAAGAAGCTGATGACCTTCGAGACCAAGTTTTTTCTTTGAAGGAGAAGCTGATTGCGGCTGAGTTTTCTTCAGCCCATGCCAAGATCTCTTGTTCCGAGCTCATAGATCAAAGAGATTCATTGCAGAAACATGTTGACTAGCTTACTGCGTCGAAGAAGGCTCTTGAGGTGTTGCCAACACAGATCAGACTTCTAAATCCCGAGCACAGAGCTGGAGAATAAAGTCAGGGAGCTTGAGGAAGCTCTTGAAGTGGAAAGGGCTAACTTGGTTTGTAGCAGGGAGCTGCTCAACCTCTCGAATGCCTATCTCATGCAAACCCTCGAGGCCCAATTCCATAGCACAATGGCTCAATGGAAGATTTTGAACCCCAACTTTATCACTGACGACGCTGGAGCTAGTAGAGTAACCCAGGACGGGGTGATTAACATCATTGAGGAGGGAAAAATTGTTGGCCTTGTTAAGCTTTAGCTTTATGATTTTTTTTCTTGATGTAGAGGATCCTACGATCCTCTATACTTAATTTCTATCATTGATAATGAATTTTGAGTTTTGCATATTTATTTTTTCTGCCATTTGGAATTACGACTTTTCCTTTTCTTTATTGAATTTCCCAAATTACCTCGCAACACGCCAATGTTGTCTTCTTTGAACTTTAGGTCAAAACATGAGCACGTGATTCATGCATTTCCTCCGGCTAATTTATGTTCTGGAAAGAACACCTTCATTTTTCATCCGCCCGGTTTTTAGGCCACATTTTGGCTTTTGTTCTAAGGATAACATTTCTTCCTAATTTTCCCGGTCTTCTTGCCATGCCTGGATCGTGTTCTTTTTACGCTTTCTGGGAGCGTGCCTACTTATGAGGCAATTTTGTTCTAGTACTGAGTTGGTTCACTTTGTGGACGATCGGAATTTTATGAACTGTTGTCTTTTGGAGACAACGCAGTTTCTTCCTGGGAGTCCGTGCACTTTGAGATGTTTCCCTATTATTAATCATAGATTTTCCTTGACCAATCAGATTGCAAGGGTCTCAGCCATGTCTTCCTCCTCAAAAAACACTAATGGAGCATCATCATGCGCCATTCTTTCCTCCTCTGAAACACCTGGAAAACCCTCCGGTTCTTCCATTCGATGCACATACCCTTGATAAGCAGCACGAAGTCCGGCGAAGAGCAAAGCACAATCAAAGACAGAGGAAAGGCACGGCATCGACACAGATCGGAAAAAAACACTATACCCAACCTTCTACGCTAGAAGCCCTAGCAGAAGAATAGAACGACGACGCAAGGAGTATTGTATATACATCTTTTTGCACAATAATTTTTTACATTTTCACAATTAAAAAATGAGAAAAATGTTGGAATCACTAAACTTAGATGGCCAAAATTGCTAATAGAGAAATAGGTGGATCAAAAGTACAATTATACCTATGACAAAAAAGCGCCCGTAAACACAATATGGATGATTCAAGTGGTAAATATTTGTTTGAGTTTAAAAAAAAGTGATATATGTTTTAACAAAATCTCTTGGTGAATTACCCAGGCACATAAATGATATATGTGTTAAAAACAAAAGGGCGTAAAAGTCATATTATCCAATAATCACTTTGCACTAGGGGTCATAACTTATCCATTTCATTGTCTCACTTTTCTATTTTTTTTTCTCCTATCTCTCATGTTGACATAGATTTATCCGATGTATCTCGCATGCACCTTAGCTAACAGCAATGGATATTCAAATGAGAAAAATGTTAGCACACTCTTTCCAACTCACTCTTATTGTTTGGTTTAAATTTATATAGGATCCACTTCAAATTTTATGGGACACACATGAATTTCAATCAATTAATAAAAGAGTATTAGTAGAAATATTAAAAAGTGTGTTACTCGCACTTCTCTTCAAAAAGGAATATAAGGATCACCAAGATCTAAACCTTAGCCTTAAGACCAGCAACAAGGCTAATAATGTACTCAATCTCATCAGCAACATCTTTCATTGAGGGTCTATTTTTCCTCCTTTCATCTAAACATGCAGCAGCGAGAAACCCAAACGCCTTCATACTCTCCAGCTCCAGTCTACTAGCCCCACTTTTCAGCATAGGATCAACTGCATCCATCAACCTCTCTTCCTTCAAAGCCCTCTTCATGAGTACCACCAAGTTCACATCCTCCTGTTGGCGATTAAAATCAATCGCCTTTTTAGAACTCAGAAGCTCCAGCAAAACCACTCCAAAGCTGTAGACATCACTCTTATCTGTGAGCTGAAAGTTCACGTAATATTCAGGGTCAAGATAACCCAAGGTTCCTTGTGCACACGTTGTGATGTGAGTTGCTTCACTCACAGCGAGCCTCGAAAGCCCGAAGTCGGAAACTTTCACGTCGAGGTTTTCGTCTAAAAGAATGTTACTGGACTTGATGTCCCTGTGGTAGATTTTTGGAATGGCTGCATTGTGAAGATAGGCAAGCCCTTCAGCTGTTTGGTGTGCGATTCTTAGCCTTGCATGCCATCCGAGAGGGGTCCATTTTTCGGAGGTGGTGCAGTGAAGGTGCTCAAAAAGGGTTCCATTGGAGACGAACTCGTAGATGAGAAGTGGCACGGGGAGCTCAACGCAACACCCCAAGAGCCTCACCAGGCTCCGGTGGTTCACCTAGTTAAAAATAAAAAGAGTAATAATTAGAAAATAAAAGCTACGAGAATATATAAATAAGAGATATCATACATGATGATGTGATAAAAATAGAAAAGAGATAGAAAAAGAATGTCGATGAAAATGAAACATAATAGAAAGTGGAATGTGAACGAATCAATATTCCAAAATAATAGAATTTTCTGCATGGTTTTCTATATTTATAATTTTTGTAACACACCTGGCAGAGGATTCTGACCTCGTTGAGTATTTGATCATTGCCTCTAGTGTTGCCAAGTTTTGGTCTCTTGATGGCTGTGATGGTTCCATCATCAAGAGTGGCTTTGAAAACCTCACCGAAGCCACCAGAACCGAGTAGGTTGTCGTTGGAGAAGTTGTTCGTTGCCTTTGTAATCTCTTTCATGGTGAAGTTTTTTGCGGATTTGCCACTGTTGTCTGTGTTCATTAATAAGTTGCGAGCCTTGTTTATTCTTTGTTGGGTTTCTCTTTTGATCCTTTGCTTCCGAAGGTAAAACACCAATGCCATAATCAAAGCGCCTGTGAGCATGATGGCCCCAGCCATTGCTAAGCCTGAGATTTCAAATTCATAAAAATGAAAGTTTCTTATAGTTATTCACTTGCTTTTATAATTATTCAAACTCATTGACCACCCAAGAATATATTTTTAAAAAGCAAACATATAGTTTATTCATAAAAAAATTAAGAACACCTATCTCGAATACAATTAAGATAAAGTCAAACTCTCATTATTATATAAACACCTATCAATATACTCCCTCCGTCCAAAATTATAGGGTCTTTTTCAGACAATCACGCCTATTAAGAAAACATGTAATAAGCTAATTAATATGTTGGTTTTGTTACTTTTTATACAAATCTTCCAAATATGCCCCTATTTAAAAAAATCTGGAAATTATTAATATAAGTATTGGATATACCAAAAGTTGGTTGAGAATATGAAAGAAGTAATTAGTAGAGGTGGTAATTAAAGTTTTGGAATTTAAAATATAATGAATGCAAGGGGTAAAAAAGGAAAAACTTATTTTTTTTTCCTGAAATCTAGAAAGGGTCTTATAATTTGGGACACCGAATTTGTCTCTAAAAGGTCTTATCATTTGGGACGGAGGGAGTAATAAAGTAGCATGTCGAAATTTGAGACTCCGAGGCCGCGGCCTCACACCTGTGCTTAACCTTTTGAGTCTCCGAGGTGATATCCTCTTACGTGAAAACTTAATAGCATGTTTTTTAATTTTGTATATACTCCGTTTTCAAATAGTTGTACACTTATAGAAAAGAGTTTATTTCATAATAACTATAACTAGGATGCACCTAATATGCATATAAAAAATGATGTGCAACATTGTACAGCAACTTACTCAGCCCTTAACGGGTATTTAATTTTTTTAAAAAAATAGAAAAAAGTTTTCAAATAACAAAAAAAATAAAATAATGTTTTCATACTTTTGACCTCAATTTATCTTGAATTATATTAAGACCTCACCCTATCATTACTATAAAATTGTCTTTTTACCACGCCCCTGTTATCACGGTTCCGTGATGAACCGTGGTAAAATGGTGCACGGAGCTGTGTTATCACGGTGAGTCCTCTTGACCTGCTTCTACTTCTAGGGTATTGTTTCGAAGATTGTTGTTGTTGTTCAATACTAGGGTTTTGTTTTCCCGGAGCACAAGAAGCGTGCGTCGTTTCCCTCTTAAATGCTTGTCTCTTCACCCACTTAATGGTCTCTTCATAAATGCTTTCCAGCGCAGTTTCTCTAGCATGCGTGGTTTCCTTCTTCTAAACAGTCACGCTGGTTCTCCTTCCCATACAAGTTTCACATTTCTAAATACATCCTCTTTACTCTGCACTTATGAACAGTCATGGCGATTACTCTTCTTCATCCCGTTTCACTTTCCTCGTTTGCTTATAAATTCTAGAAGTATCTCTCACTCCATCATCTTCCCCGCATCCTTCTTTTTATGTGTTCATTAATCTTCATTAAAAATAGAAATGACAAACAATTTCGAAATCTGTCTTCCTTTTACCGTATATTTCCCAGAACTAGAGCGTTATCAAGTTCTCAGCACCAATCCTCTGCGTAACACATTTCCGAGCATTGAGTGATGCCTCTAATGAGTCAATGTACCTGGACCTCGTCTTCGCCTTCTGGTCCTCCATAACATTTGTTCACAACAGAGGCTTCGTTGCAACAATAGTGGATCATGAGTTTTCCCTAACCAGAGGGAAACTTGCTGAACTCCTCAATAGTGAGGATGAAGGAGACACGTACTCTGAATTCAGGAAAGCAGAATGCGATGGAGAATATATAGATGAAAGCATCTATATGATGGAAAATCCATCCGTTTATGAGCGTCGTATCTACTCATCTCTCAACCATTATGCTAGAGTTTTACATCAATTGGTCACTAAAGTGTTGTCCAAGAGTCGATCGTCTGGAAGACGTGCTTGACCACGACCTGTATATCATGTACATGATTATGAATGATAAGAGTTTTAATGTTGTAGACATCGTCTACAATCACCTTGCTTCTGCTCTGGTTGACAACCAACTAGTTCTTCCCTATGGTTTCCTTGTAACAAAACTCCTCAGGGTCCAAATGAGTTGCCCTTTTTCGCTTGGAACCCTTTAGAGGAGGTGGCTTGTTAGGTGATCGGAGTAGAATTCTTCTGGTCAAGGGATATTGACATTGGTGAGCCACTGGATGAACCCTCCGAAGACTCGGATGACTCCTTCGATAATTATATGGAATTGTTGGTTCTAACTCTGGTCCCTAATTTTTAATTCAGCCAAGCAGTACGTGTTGTACCTTTTTTTAAATTTGGCTGTATGATTGTTAAATTTGGCTGTACAAATTTTCTTCATGTGAATATAATTTTTCTTCAAGTTAATATATGGCTGATCTTGTTAATTCTTAATAATCTCCTTCTCTTTTTATTCATTGTTATATTTTTTGAAAATATAATGCTAGGAACTGTTCGAAATGGCTTAGCAGTATATTAAGTACATAAGGAATGACTTAGCAGCATATTACGCATGCTTAGCAGCATTCTGCGCTCGGAGATGCTTTGAAGGCGATGTATCAGAAGCAGTTGGGAGCACAAGCAGGAGCACTAAGATCAGTTGAAGATGTTATGTTGTAATTGTGTTCTACTGCAGATTTTTTTTTAATGGACTGTTGAACTGATTTAGCATTGAAGTAAAGGGATATTAGGATAGTTTCCTATAGAGCATGTTTTAATTAGTTAATTACCTTTTTCCTGGGTGGCGATCCATATGCATGTTATATATAGTTTATTTGGTAATTTGGTATTTATAGTCTCCTGTAGACCATGTTTTAGTTAATTTGGTATTTTGACAATATAATAGACTGTTTTTTTATTTGCACCTACAATTAATTAAGGTGAGAGAATATAAGAAAAAAAAAAGACCTATTACCACGGTTCAGTGTTGAACCGTGGTAATAGGAAGAGATATTACCACAGTTCAGCAATGAACTGTGGTAATAGATGTATGATATTACCACGGTTCCTTGCTGAACTGTGGTGATAGAGCTGCGATATTAACATGGTTACGCCTTCAACCGTGGTAACAGATATGTGATATTACCACGGTTCTGCCTTGAACGTAGTTTATCTATTACTTCGACGTCTGATACCACGGTTTAACCGTGGTAAAAGCCTGCCCGGAATCGTGGTAATATAACAATTATGTAGTAGTGTATCCTCACCCCTGCCCTCCTTCATCGCCTTTCCACCGCAGTCCTTCCCCTCAACCACCATGCCCTCCGCCACAACCACCACCACCACCTTCTCCCACAATACCACTAATCCTCCTTCTTATCCATTGCCACCACTACATTGTTGTAGGTGTTGTTTGGCAGGCTTAATTGTTTTAAGTTCTTGGTGGTTTTGGGCTCTCTTTTTTTGGTTGAGCTTTTTGTCGTGTTGTCTCCCTTTCCTATTTTTAATTGGGTTTCTCTAGTTTTCCTGATGATATATAGAGTCTGTTTAATTACAGTTTTTGAGAATTGCATTCGTCAAAATTAATTTGTAGAAATAGTTTTTGAAACAATTTTTTCAAAAGAAAAGAAGAAAAAAACTGATTGAATAGAAAACATATTTTAGTTGTTCTGGTTTTTCAGTTTTTAAAACTTAAAATAAGAACTGTTTTCAAAAACAGTTTTTGAAAGTAGGTTGTGCCAAATAGGTTTTTAAATTTTTCAATATTTAAAAATAGACGAATAATTTACAAAATTGTAATCAAACAGGCCCATAATTTTTTTTTAAATTATTGTAAGGCTTATATATTTCGATTTTTTGTACTCTTTTTTATTGCAGTTTTTAAAAACTGTATTGAAAAATAGTTTTTAGAAACTGTTTTTGAAAACTGTTTTTCAAAATAAAAGCAGAAAAAAACTGTTCAATGAGATGTTTTCCAACATTTAAAAAACTGAATTTTGAAAACTAAAAACAGAAACTGAAAACATCTTTTAGCTGTTCTAGTATTTTAGTTATTAAAACTGAAAACAAGAACTGTTTTCAAAAACACGTTTTGTCAAACAGGTTTTTAAATTTTTCAGTTTTTAAAAATAGAAAACAGTTTTTAAAACTGTAATCAATCAGATAGTTGTTTTAGCATTTGTACTAGGTTTCAAAATATAAGTTATTTTATAAATTCAAAGCATTTTTTCTCATTTTCATCATTTTATACCCTCATTTAATATTAACCAAAAAAAAATATCACTCATCTACCACCTTCATTTTTCACCTACCACAACTCTCATTATTGACTTAACCAATAATTATATTTCTCTTCCCTTAAATAATGATAATTCACTCAAAATATTTATTAAATGATAAGTTTTTAATACTCGTACATAATTTTAAACAACTTATATTTTAAAACAAAGAGAATATAATATAATATAATATAATATATTTTTTTCAAAGATAAGTACGATGTATCTTCCATGCACGTGCATTCTCAAAATCCAACAATTTTGGATTCTCTGTCTCCTCACCTGGCGCAAAATCCAATATATAATTAAGTTGTATGGATCCAATGAAATTACCTCCAATGAGGGGAGTTCTCTTCCTCTGATGCTTGCATCCTAGGCCTCTTCCATGCTGACAGGTATTCATATCTAAAAATGAAAAGTAAAATTAAAAATCTAGATGTTAAATTCAGTGTTTTCGCGTTTAATTTCTGTCATTAATAATAGCATTCCAGTATTAGCCAGACTTTGATCTTCTCCTTTTCTTTAAAAGCAAGCCACCATCATCTCAAAAGAGACAAACACACGAACTTTTAAACAACACTAATAATTTTTATTAATATTATAGTCATAAGTTTCATCCTTCAAAGTGTAATATTTGTTTACTAAAGTTTAATCACTAAATCTTTTTTGAGTTTCATCCAACATTAAACCCCAAAAATCTTTATTTCCTACTACTCCCTCTCCGTCCTTTTTATAAGAGATCAACTAATTTTGTACACCCTTTAAAAAAGTTAGTTTATCTAGTTTTTTATATTAAATTTGTTCCAAAATATTGTTAAATTTCCAAAATTGTCATTTTAACATAGTAAATGTATTTCCATATTTCTAATTATTTTTATTAATTTATTTTTGAATAAACCAACAACATTTATCGTAAAGAAGAGAGCGGGGAATCATTGATAAGCATGGTTCATGTACCTAGTATTTGGAAAATGGAAAAAAGAAATATCATAATTAATGTAATGCAATTATTATCCAGAATTGAATAGGGGTAGAATGGTGAAAAAATAATTAATTTGGCACAAAATTTCTTCTAGTTCTTATAAAAAGGAACGACCAACACCCCTAACTCACCTTTTATAAAAAGGAACGGAGGGAGGGAAGGAGTAATTAAAATCTTCACAAAGTTATAAGTCAAATGATTTAAAACACTATTTAAAACTAACTAGTCCATGCAAATTTTGATAATATAATAAAAAATCCTAGCCCCACTTCCTATAATTTCTGTATTTTTTTTTCTTTTAGACGTGTAAAGCTGTTTCAAAACTGTGACATTCTCTCTCGACGAATGATTTTTTCTCAGTTCAAACTTGTATTTTCAACTTTATAAAGATATAGTTTATACACCACTAAACCGACTTCTTGTTGGTTTTCTATAATTTTTTTAATCCACTAAATTTCACTCTAAACTTTTTAATGTGAAAATATTCAAAACATTTTATATCTCAAATCTATATCATTTATTTTTATAAGCAAATAGGATTAAGAGTAATTTCTCATAAGAAAATAATATTTTGTTCACAAACTAAATCCAACTCCACCTGATTAGGTAAGAAAAAATAGAAATAAATGAGAGATACTACCTCCGTCCCAAATTATAAGATCCGGTGTCCTAAATTATAAGACCCCTTCTAGATTTTAGGAAAAAAAAATAAGCTTTTCTTTTTTTACCCCTTTCATTAATTATATTTTCAATTCCAAAACTTTAATTATCACCTCTACTAATTACTTCACTTTCGTGCTTCCCAACCAACCTTTGATATATCCAATACTAACATAAAATGGTATATATGGAAAATTTATAAAAAAAATAACAAAACCAAGATATTAATTAATTTATTACATATTTTCTTAATAAACGTGATTAACTGAACATATCCTTATAATTTAAGACGGAGGGAGTATTATAAAAGAGATATAAAAAGAGAAATGAGTAAAAATGAGGTGGAAAAGAATCTGGGACGAAACAAAATTTTGTTGAAAACTTTGATTATTATGAAAACTAAAATCTAGGTGATTAGAATCAATAATCGAATCATTAGAAAATCATAGTGTTTTACCTTTGTTACTTTGACATATTCCGTTTACAGGATCCCACTTGAAGCCAGACTTGCACAAGCACTTCCTCCCTCCCTTCCCTCCTCTGGCAGCAAGATCCGGCGAACAATCAGAGTTCGCCAAATCCAAGCAGTCCCCAGCCACTGTGCATGGCGGCTCCTCCGGCAACTGCCACCCAATCTCGACCCCCGGCCGCCACATACTCACAGGCAATGAAGCATCCAAATTGGGAAAACTAGCATACGCAGCACAGCGTTCTTTCCTCACCCTCAACCTATAGGCAGTGGAAGACCCACCAGTCTTCAGATCGCAACATATCAAGCCTCCACACGCCTCCGCGGCCGCAGCATTTTCCTTAAGGTACTTGTGGCAAATGCTCGCCGAGGTGCAGTTCCACCCTGTGTTGAAGACTTCCTTGGAACAGTTGAGGCGAATCTCCGTATTGTCGGAGGTGATGTTGAAGGGTGAGTTGCTGTCAATCCACATCCCTTCGTTTTTGAAATCGGTGGACACGCATGTGTTGTTGGCGGCGAGGCCGGGTGGGAGAACAACGAGGCGCTGCGACGGAGGGTTGATGGCTGTGATCGTGTAAGAGGAACCACTGATGGAGTCGAAGAAGAGTGTGTTTCCGGTGCAGCGAATCTTGTAGGATGGGTCGCCGCAGTTTGGTGCGGTGCTCAGTGGGTATGGGACTTGGGTTTTGCCACAATCTGGACAGCGTTTGAGAGCAGCGCCTACCACTGATTTTAGGGCAACCGCTGTAGTAACTGCGACGAGGAGCAGAAGAGATTGCTTCTTCATCATAAAAGAAGTAATGGTGGAGGAAAGAAAGTGCCCACTCTAATGTTGTAGTTTACTAACCTGTCCAAGTATAAGTAGAGTGTTTGTTAACCAAGTTGTAAAATTAGAATAAGAAAATATAAAATGATCGGTGTCAACATAGCCCGAAATTTTACTAAGTGTGAAATTAGAATGTGTTTTTCAATATAAGTGGTTGATTCTTAACCAAGAAGTATGGTGAAGAAATTGACTAAGTGTTGTTTCTGCAGATTTTACGGTCATGTTTTCTCGACCAGTGGATGGTCTAGTCGAAATAAGACATCAATTTGGCAAAGATTCACTTACAGTGTGCTGCATCAGCCAAAAAAGAATCAAATGGATCAACAGTTATGCAGTTGAAGAAAATTTAAGATCGAGGACACGAGGAGTGGCTGAAGACCGTCGATGAAGATAAATCAAGAAACACGTGTATATTTTGTAATGATTAGTGTTGTTGGCAATTAGTTTACTAGGTCTATGAATAGTACTTTCGTGTTGTAATCGGGATTCGAGAAACATTTGACTTAAGATACCCATATATGCTTATGATAGTCTAAATAAACGCGACTCAATAGCGATTACTGGGAATACTGAGTATGTGTTATCGAAACCATTTTCATTTAATGCAATGTATGAGTTTCTGCAAATTTCTTTTGTTTTCTTTATGCTTCATATAATTATATCATTATGTTGTTTTATATAATTTATATGCATGCTCATTTGATGCTCATTTGATTCTAGGTTGAAATTCTTTATCTCTTAAATTTTATGTGTTTTGTTCTTCATAGTTTTTGGGTCAAAATCCGTATATATTTTGACTTGAGTCCAATTTATATATTAGAATTGTTTATTTACCAAAAAAATTGTGTAAACAAATTGGCACATCCAGTGGGACAAGTTTTGTGAAAACTAAGTTCTTACAAAAGTATCATCTTTGTTTCTTTTCTGTGATTTGTTAATCTGCTTTATTTGTTAATGCGTTTGAGAAGTGTAAAGTCTTAAGCATGACAAACACTAAAGGAAATAGGAATTCTTCCCCTAGCAAGTCTAATATAGTGAATCAGGAAGTTGCTAATGGAAGTAATAATAACAATAATGATAACGTGGTGGTTTCAAACGCTAGTTCTGGTGGTTCTGGGCAAACAGTCGCCAATTCTGCAGTGGTAGAAATTCCAGTTTCTGCCCCAACAATGGCTACAATTTCCCCCAACGGTTACAGGAGCAATTACTCATAGCCCAACAACTCCTATACCTACTAATGTAACTGCCCCAATTCCTCGATCTCCATTTGCGTCGAGTTCTGCCAACACCCAATACATGAGAGAAGTGCCTTATGGAATGCCTACGTCGTTGATGCAATGACTTCACAGTAATTTTTCGACGTTTTCTGAGAATATACCTCTGTTTGGTTCTCCTAGTAATTTCGTGTTAGGGTCAAGCTCTGGAGTTAATAATGGAAATTGACTTTACTATAATCAGACTGGGTATGTAGGACAAAGTCAACCATATCTTCCAACTAATGTTACTAATAATTCACTACAAGCCATTATGCAACAAGTAGA
Source organism: Acmispon strigosus (assembly GCA_030819835.1). Classification (NCBI taxonomy): domain Eukaryota; kingdom Viridiplantae; phylum Streptophyta; class Magnoliopsida; order Fabales; family Fabaceae; genus Acmispon; species Acmispon strigosus. Next base: position 38,652,007 of record JAUAMA010000007.1, read on the forward strand.
TGATAGTAACCATGAGATGGTGAATATGTTAACTCGACAGATGGGAGATGTGCTTAACCTAATTCTTCAGAACATGACCACAAGTTATCAACAATTAGCCCAACAAATGGGACGACTTGATGATATATTTGGAACCCCTATGGAGCCTTTGGGTTGCCAAAGGTCAAATGTTGTTCAAAACGTACAACTAGTGAACATTCATGCACCTCCAGTTAACCAAGTGCCACAAAATGTAGTACAAAATGAATTTGCAAATCTTGGGAATCCCCAGGGTCAAAATATGGATAATGTGTACATTGTTAACATAAATGAGAATGCAGATAGGATAGTAGAAAGAATTCGACAAAATAATAATTTTGGGAGGAAACAGAATAATGCAGCTATTGTCGAAAAACTTCTCATGGTTTTGACATAGATTTTGCAAATAGAACACATTTTGTATCAGCCTTTTCTGAACTTGTTCTCGAGGCTGAACTACCTACAAGGTGGAAAGTCCCTAAGTTTTCTGGTGAGTCAGGTGAGTCAACAGTTGAACACGTGGCTAGATACCAAATAGAAGCAGGGGATTTGGCTAATAATGAAAAGGCTAAAATGCAATTTCTGCCCCTGATAATACACATTTTTTCGAAACGTACCCCACCAAGTTTTTTGTCACGAATTGTACCCCCTATTTTTTCACATGTGCAACATCTACCCTTCCACCAGTCTACCGTAAAAAATGGACGGAAGGGCTGACATGGTACGCCACATCATTAAATCAGTTTTAGAATTTGGAAAAAGTGGGTGGGGGAGATTTGAACACAGGACCAGGTAGTGGCAAAAAATACCTTTTGTCAGTTGAGCTACAAAATCAATTAGTTATTGTATGAATAAACTTTTATTTATATCTTCTCAAACCTAACAATAAAAAAAGGAAGCAGCCAGCAAGAAAATCACCAACACAACCCAGAAATCACCATTTCAATTTCTAGTAAGAATCAGAGTTAGTTTCAAAAAAAAATCAAAGTAGAAGAAAAAAAGGGAGCAACCAAAAAAATTTGCCATACCCCTTTCTCCAAGCTTCACTATTCCTCTTCATCTAATCTAGTTCGATATTGAACCTCGACCTGGGTTCGAACAGAGCAGTGGGCGTGCGTATGGCGACCAGACCTCCAGGATGTGCGTCGATGCGTAGCTGAGGGCGAGCCTTTTGCGGTGGCTGAGTTTGATTTGTTGAATCCTGTCTCTCATTCATCTCTTTCTTCTCTTATTTGGGGAAAGTGGTTTAGGGAACAGGTCAATGGAGGTTGTGAGGCTGAGAGGAAGAAACAGAGGAGGGAAAATTGAAGGTTGAGAGGTTGAGGATGGTGGAGAGTTGGTGATGGTGGTTTTGGCTTTCTGGCAGTGGCTCTGGGATGGTGGTGGGATGGGGATGATGATGGTCGCGAGGTCGATGTGAGAGGAAGGAATGGTGAGAGTTGTGGTTGTGATGGTTGTGAAATAAAGAAGGTGAGGAAGAGAAGAGGGTGGTGGCGGCGGCTTCTGAAACATAGGTGTAGTGAAGAAGAGGAGAAGGGGTTCGGATGTGAGGGTGAACAGAGGAGTACTGGTGGAGAAGTGAGAGATCGAGAGAAAGCGGGATTGGGGTTCTGTTTTGGGGAAGAAGGTGGAGAGGATGAAGGTGGAGTGTGGCGGCTGAGGTTGGGTAAGGAGAGAGGAGTTAGGGTTTTCGTTGAGAGAGGGAAGAGAGGAAGGAAGGCTGGGGCCTGCAAATTTTTTATTATTATTATGATTGATGACATAAATTAAAGTTTGTTCATTATATTATCAATTGATTGTAGCTCTACTGACAAAAGGTGTGTTTTGCCACTACCTGGTCCCGTGTTCGAATCTCCCACTCCCCCTTTTTCCAAATTCTAAATTTGATTTAATGATGTGGCATGACACGTCAACCCTTCGAAGTGGCAGACGGAGCAGCTTTCGAAGCGGCGACTGACGAAGCAACGACGGCGGGTGGAACGCAGCGGCAAGCGGCGGACGAAGCCGCGGCGGTAGATGAGATGACGAGACGTGCGTAGGGAGAAGATGAAGGACCAGAGCACAGAAGAGACTTTGAAAAGAAGGAGAATGAAATTGAAAAGGGTTAAGTTGTTTTATATGTTAAGTTAACATAATATTTGATTTATTTAATAAAATAATATTTGACTTTAAAAAGGGTTTTTAGTTTTTTTATTCAAAAATGGGTTTTTAGTTTAGGAGCTCCCTTGTTAATATTTTGTTTGTAAAATATACTATAATTAACTTTTTTTATAATAGCTTATCAAAAATTGTGTTTAGTAGTTTAAAAATAAGATTGCAATTGTTTCACTAATTTTCTTTGAAAAAATAACTTTTTTAATTAAAAGAAAAAAGATGAATAAATAATATTCACTATAATGCGCAAAAGATTTGTTTCAAATTTTAAGTAAAAGTATTTAATAATATATACTTAAAGAAATATCTAATAGCTAGAATTATTATAATATATAATAGAATGATATATTTAATCTAGTATAATCACGATAATAGCACTAGAGTATTAAATAAGTATATATATATATATATATATATATATATATATATATATATATATATATATTAAAATTTTGACAAAATAAATTAAAATCAAATCTTAAAAATTATATTAAATATCTTATTAATATTAGTAACAGGATATCAAATAACCATATTGTATTTAATATTTTTTAATTTAATTAACTTTTGGATTCTAATATCAGGTTATGATGAGTCATTCAGATCAACAAGAAACTTCATTATGTAATGATGAGCTTTATAGACCAGTTATTGAGTTGTATTAGGTCTAATAGGCTTTGTACGCAACACAATGCCTCATTGGGACTAATGCAACCGTTGAGATCAAGATGAAATCTCATTATGTTACAACGGGCCTTAAAGATCACCATGAAGCCTAATAAGGTTAGATGAGTCACTAAGAACAACATGAAGTATAATTAGGGCAGATATACATTTGAGGTTAACATAATGCCTTATTGGACCCGTTGGACATTGGATATCAATAAGGTTGAATGGGCTTCTAAAATCAGCACGATGTTTGATTAGGTCAAATAGACCTCGAGGTCAACATGAAGCCTAATTGGACCTGATGGACATTAAAGATCAACTTAAGCTCTCATTGAATTTGATGTCGTCAAAGGTCGAAATGAAGCTTAATTGGGCTTGATGGGCCTATAAGTTTATTATTGAGTTATATTGGGCTTAACAGACCTTGTACACAACACGAATGCTCAATGGGTCTATAAGCCTCTAAGATCAACATGAAACCTCATTATGACATTGATCTGCATGTCATCCTTTTAAAGTTCAATTCGGCTGACATTTTGTTTAATCTCATTCCGCGTAACATGAAAATAAACAGATTGATTGAGTTTTTGTGGAAGTCAAATAGTTTAATTATAGAATAATAAACTACGACGGCATTCCAATTCCCTTCCAAAGTTAAAAAATATTTTTGAAAAAATTTGGGACAGAAAATTATTAATAACTCCGTCACTAATTGGGGCAGAATCTTATAGTCCGTCACCAATTTGTGACGATTTGCGTAATTCCGTCCCTAAATTGTGACAGAATTTCAATACTATCCCAAAACAAAAATAGATATTTTTAATAAAATTTGCGACAGAAATTACTTCCTAACTCCGTCACCAATTGGGACGGAATAATTAAATATTTTCATCCCCACAAGTTGGCGTCATCCTTCCCTCCAAAATGAATTTTTTAGTTGGGACGGAATTTTATAGTCCGTCACCGATTTGTGACGATTGGCATAATTCTAACCCTAAAGTATGTCAGAATTTCAAATTTGTCCCAAAACAATAATAGCTATTTTTAATAAAATTTGCGACAGAAATTGATTCCTAATTCCGTAATCATTGGGGACAAAATAATTAAATATTTGCATCCCCAAAAGTTGGCGTCGTCCTTCCCTCCAAAACGAATTTATTAGTTGGGACGGAATTTTATAGTCCGTCACTGATTTGTGACGATTGGCATAATTCGGTCCCTAAATTGTGACAGAAGTTCAATTCTGTCCCAAAACAATAATAGCTATTTTTAATAAAATTTGCGACAGAAATTTATTCCTAACTCCATCACAAATGGGAACAGAGTAATTAAATATTTGCGTCCCCAAAATTTAGCGTCATCATTCCCTCCAAAACTAATTTTTTAATTGGGACGGATTTAAATAGTCCGTCACCATTTTGAGACGATTTGCATAATTCTGTCCCCAAAAAAAATAGGTATTTTTTAAAAAAATTGCGACAGACTTTTGATGATGCCTCCGTCACAAAATGGGACGGAATAATTAAATATTTCCGTCTCCAAAAGTTGGCGCCATCGTTCCCTCCAAAACTAATTTCTTAGTTGTGACAGAATTTTATAGTCCGTCACCAATTTGCGACGATTTTCATATTTCCGTCCCTAACAACAGAATTACAATTCCGTCCCAAAATGTTGAATAAATTTTTCAAATATCTTTGCTACGATAAAGTGTCGCTAAATCCGTCCCAACTTAGTTATTTTGGGACGGAAATTTTTTCCGTCGCACAATTCCATCCTAAATTGAGTACTTTCTAGTAGTGCTAAGAGAGGTCTATAAATCATATCTCGTATTACACTTAGGCTATCCAAGAAAGAATTTATCCATCCAAATTTCGCTCTCGAAATTAGAGCCACATATGATCATGGACACCCTTTAACCTTTCTTTCTAGCCAAGGCCACATTTGACCGAAACATGTATGTGTCTTACAGAATTTGTTTTTCCTATCTTGGCCTCTACAATCACCTTTTTGGCGATCTTTTTATAGTATCTCCATGTCATCTCTGTGCATGCGACCTCAGCACTTATGCGTGTGTAAGAACGCTTCGTTCCACATGTACAATGCTCTATGCAACAAGCTGCCATGAGCTTTGCTCGAGCTTCGAACCTCACTCCACTAGGAAAAACGCATCATCCAATGGATGCATGCCCTCTTTGCGAACCTAAAGAATTTGCATGAAAATTAAACTAATAGTTCAATGTGTCCCTGAAATTGTAGCGAAATTTGTGTTGGGTTTCTTCTGGGAAAAATGACGATTAGTGGCGGTAAAAAACAGTAGTAATTGAAAAAAACCGCCACTAAATGTCATTTTTCCGGGGAGCGACTAAACACAGATTTCGGTACAACTTCAGGGACCTATTGAACCATTAACCCAAATAAATATTGGGTAAAATCACGCTAGCCTTATATAATCCATTAATATTTTAACATGTGTCTTTAGAAATTTTAGCTCATAATATATGTCAAAATGCTTGACCATCTAAAATTAGGTTGATTTTACCCCTATATTTATTTGCCATGATTTATACCACTCATTAATTAATTTATAGATAATTGATAATTTCATAACTATAACGTGGTGCATCATATACCATATATCTCATGGTATACTCTAGACAAACCCTAATGATATTTATTCTTAATAAATTGTGTTTATGATATATTGAAAAAGGTTCACATTAAATTTATTTCAATATCATGCTATACTTTTGATTGATTCTCAGTACTCATGCAAGAATATCCAATGGAGGTCAATTATATAAAAAAGTTGTAAATTCCCCGAATATAGATTTTTATAATATTAGAAAATATTTAATTTGTGGGGTATAAATACGAAGGTTGGAGACTCATGACTTCATGTCAACCAAAACAGTTAACAACCAGTGTAGTTTTTGTAATAGTGTTGGTTCCATCTATGTCTGCTACATTAATGGTGGATGTTGCTTGCGTCAAATCTGATATGCCTTCGTTTCTGAAGATCAGCAATGACTGGGTAGCAACTAAATTTCCCATTCAAACTGAAGCTGATGACGATGATGATGGTGACAATGGCATCGATGTGGCACCAGCAGCATAGTGCATGGCTTAATTAGTATGAGGTATTGCAAGGAATGAAGATGCATATGCATATGCATGTGTGTTATCAATTGCACGCATGCTATATATATGCCTTATATATATGAGATAGGGTATTGATCTATGTAGTTGTATTAGTAATCTGTGTAAGCTAATATCTTCAGATCAGAATTGCTTAACTAGTTAAGGTATCTCTACATAATGTTTTGCTTCCCTGTATATGAAGTTTTATATTGACACTTCTCTTTCTACCTCTCTCTTCTGCCAACAACAATTATCAGAAGCAATTATTTTCCACGGTTTCCTTTAATCGGCTTATCTATGTCAATAAAACTATTAAATTTATTGATAGGAAAATCAGATTCACTACACCGTTAGCAAATAATTAAACTCTTTAAATATTTATTTGAGAGTTCAATTTTTGAGCAATGTATATGAATAATAATTTGTTAGAAGAGGCTTACATACTTAATATAATCTCCAAAACTCAAAAGAATTAGTCTTATAACTGTCATTTTTGTGAGGATATCTTGCTAATACAAAATTAATTGGACTTACCCATGTTCTAGACTGAACATTTTTGCCCTTTCTTCTATTGAATAGACATATAAACATTAACTATTAAATGTTTGTCATGAGAATAAAACATGGATTCACTTTCTCAGTCAATGGAAGAACGTGGGTGATAGGCCAGCTCAGCCTCCTACTCTGTATTTCACTAGGTCCAAAAGAACTATCCATATACCTAAGTGAATAACTCATTATAACTAGTAAATTTAGATATTATATCTATTTGGTTTTAGTTTAGATATAGATATTATAGTCAGTTATTTCATTTTATTGTTTTACAGAATACTCATCAATTAGTTTAGGGTTGTTATTTCTTTCATAGTATAAGTTGTATTTCTTTTTCAATTAATGATACTAGAAAATGAGTTTTACTCTCAATTTTATTTGTTTTCTCTAACTCTTCCCTAACCGTATTGTTCTTGAGTAGGATGACCAAAGAAAGCATGTTTAATTTGTAAAAGGGTATATGTTAAATGGACTGAGTGAGTGATGATTGTGAATTGATGAAGGGAAATCCATGAGGACCAGAGAAAAACGAATAAATTGCAAGACTTAAGATAAGGGGAAGAGGTCATCAATCATGAAAGAGAGATTTTATGAATAAATAAGTGTTTGAATCCTTCTTAGGTCCCTTGTTTGTCTATTGATTAAGCTTATGTCACTACGAGAAAGGATGTTATTAGCGACCACATTAGCGTCGGCTAAACTGACATAAAATCGGTGCAAAATGATTATTTTTTAAAAAAACCATGCAAACTTTGAGTCGGATACACCGACGCTATTTTGCATCGGTCTAATGATACTTAGCATTGGTTCAGGGAAGACGCTAATGCCATCGTCCATAATAGCTTCCACTAGCCGACATATAGTGGCGACTTCTGGACGACGCTATTTTTTACAGTGAACTTTCCGCCAGCTTTGACTGACACAGTGGTTTCAGTATACGACCCATTACACAAGCCCCATGGATTAGCCTCGGCTCCGACCGACACTAATGTGGCAGGTTATGGCTTATTTTAGAGACGCCACATTAGCATCGAACAGACCCACACTACCTTGCATATATTTATCTGCCCATGGTTCCTTATAAGCCGGTCTCTCCAAGTCTTCTCCTTATTCATCTCTTCTTTCTCTGCCCTCTCCTTTTCGCCGCCCTGCTTTCGCAGTCACCCTCATCCTCCACTATATCCTCTTCCTCCTCCTCCACTTCCAACAATATCCCTTGTCCACCAATTATTATCATCACCCTCCTCCGCCGCTATGAGCCTCCCTGGCCCCTCCCCACTGTCACCTTCCCTCAAGCGAAGCTAACTATTCCATAGCTATCCGTCCTTCTCCACCACCCTTAGTCTCTCCCTCAACCACCAAATTCGGCTTTCTCAACCTCTCCCTCTCCGACCGACTCACTCCCATTGTCGTTGCCTCACCCCCTCCGCCCCTTTGTTGTGCCTCTGCCACCTCATCCTCGTCGCCTCTTTGTTGCGCAACTTTCAATCCACTCTCGTTGCTCCATCACTGTGTCGCCGCCCCCCACTCCTGTCACCCCACCGCGGCGCTGTTACAGTGTCCACTAGATTCTACCAGATTTTGTGGTATATGTTATTCTGATTTGATTTTTTTATGTTATCCTATTTGTGTGTTTTATTTGTTGGTAATGAATTTCATTTTGAATGAATTTTTTAAGTTATATTTTGCTAGGTTGTCTCTCTGTATTAGATCTTTTTACTAAAATATGTTGGTTTGCCAAAGTGAAATTCAGGGTCAAGGGCGACTTGGCACAGATACGTTTGTAATTTTAAACTGATTTGTTTTGTGGATTGTAGATTGCTTGACAAATTGTGAATACTAATTTTTTTAGTTTTATTTTGTTATGTTGTGTCTGTATTATGCCTAAGTTTAAGCAAAGCATTGAGCTTTCAAAGAGAAATGTACTCGCACTATATGGAAAAGGACGTTCCTCGAGATGACACACAATATATGGTAAAGGACAGTCTCAATGCTATGACCGGTTAGCCATGTACTGCTTATTTACTACTTTTGACCGGTTATATGAAAAAGTGGGAAGCACTATATATAAATTATATGACTCTCATATTTTAATGTATTGTATGTAAAAGTGAGAAGCACTGTATAGGAACTCTAGGAATATTCTCAAGTATGTAAAAGTTATAAGCGCTACATAGGAATTGTGTTTGGATTTATTGTAGGCAAACGTAGGTATTGATGTACATAACTTATAAAAGTATTGTGATGTTGAATACCTATTGTTAATATATGAATTAATTAATTTAAGTAAATAAATGAAATAATTGCATTACATAATGTAAAACTCATAAATTGAGAAATTTAACGAAGATCATTTTGTTAAGTTGTTCAATTATGAGTTTTACTTACACTAAGAAATGGAGTTATTTCATTTTTTTATTTAATGTCTCCTTAGCGTTGGTCGTAGCCAACGCTAAAACGCAAACTTTAGAGTCAGTCTATACAACTGACATTAACTTCCGGTTAGTGGCAGTCACCTTGGCGTTTAACTGTGTCGGCCTAGAGCCGGCCAAACCGACTCAAACTCTTATAGTCATCTTACTGGTTGACTCTAAAAGTTAGCTTCTACTTTTTTATCATCCGTCACAATGCCAAGGCTAAAACGTTTATAGCCAGGCTGACGCTAATGAGCATTTTTTTTAGTGTGTTGTAGTAATTAATCGTGCTTGGATGTATAATTCTTGATGTTGTTTGTAAATATGTTTATGATGGTTATATGTCCAAGATGATTAGTTGGGTAAATGCAAGATGATTAGTTGGGTAAATGCTTCCTTCTAGTTGGATATATATATATATATATATATATATATATATATATCATGAACATATAAACAATATCATTAGCATGTTTTCCATCCAACATCAATAACATATATACCCTTTTAATTTCATGAGGATAAATAAATATAATATATATATATATATATATATATATATATAATTGCTTTATGATGATGACTGGATATAAGTTCCATGATGCCAATTATGTATATAATAACATGTCTATCCATGGTGATTGTGATATGTGCATGTTGGATTGTGAAGTTATTTCTCTGGTGAAAATGACGCTTCTATGAAAGTCTAGTGTGGGACTGTGAAGTAATAGCCCTGTTGTTTTGAAAATAATGGGTTTTCACTCAACGGTGTTATCTGAGTTGTAAACGGGGATAAGATTGCCACATGTTGTTTGTAAAACTTGAAAAGGATCTTGGGGTATTCCTTGTGTGTAGTTCATGCATCATTTTCATTCTCCTTGGTCTTAAGGACAAGGTGGAGTCAGAAAGCCAGTGAATCTCAGCTTGGATTGTAAGGCACGACCTATCCCCCAGGTGAAAATGAGAAATCTAAGGATAGTTGTCTTGATATTAGACAAGCGTGTTTCTTTTAGAATGCTTAGGTTGGGATCCTCATACATACTTAAGGCTTTCCTTGTTGAAGCCTAGTCATTTTGCAAGTCCCTTTAGGAATATCATGGTCGGTAATAGAGGTGTTCAGTAGTGTATACCAGAACAATGTTCCCAATGACTTTCTATGATGGTGGCGGGTGATTACATTTGATGGTGTTAAGTGAACATTTCTATCGGGCACACATGCACTTGAAGTTGCATCTCAAGCATAGTTGCATCTCAAGCATAGTCTACAACTCTATCGTCTGCATGCATTATCAACGTCTGATGGAAAGCATCGTCCAAAGACAAAATGGAAAGCATCGTCTGATCAAATGATAAAGCATCGTCTGATGAAAGGAGTCATCATCGTTTATGTCAAGCAGAATATATTATTCAAAGAAATATCTTATGAGCTATCTACAGCTGGCATGAACAGTCACCAAGGAGAAGAGCTCAAAATCACGTGATAACGTCAGAACATCAATGACTTTATTTAGTCTCTCTGCAACCGCATTACATGCTATGTTCTCTCAGACAAGTTAAAAGAGCAAAAAGCAATTTACAATGACGAGCAAGTACACTGGTTGAAAGCTCATGTCTACATCAAGTACAACCAAAGAATAAATATCTAGACTGGAGCAAGCTACCTACTGCACAGAACATTCATTCCAAGCTTTCAACGGTCAAGAGCATTAAGTGAAGAAAAGATCAGTTGAGCAACGGGTATAAGGAAATCACAACGACTCTCAACATCTTCAGCAACGTTCATTTCAACTGAAGATATAAAAAGGAAGACTTGAAGACTTGAAGAAAAGGGGATACTAAGAGAACAGAATTTATATTGCAAGAATTTCAAAGTGAATCTCTCCAAGCAATCCAGTTCCACTCGAACCTAAGTGTCAAACACCAAACGAGTGAAATCTTCCAAGTGTGAAATTCTCTAAGAGTCAAATCTCTTTATCCCTTCACACCAAAACAGAGAACCTATCGTCTGATCATTTCTGTTATTCACTAACCTCGAGTATACACTTTAGAGTCATATCCTCTACCCAGAATATTTTGAGTTAGTCGTGCTTACATTCTTTCTACCATCACTCTTTTAAGAAGAGAACTATTTGTAGAAGAAACCTTGTAAAATGTGAAGTCCTTTGAATACTTGTTGGGAGAAGTCCGTGATAATACTTGTTGGGAGAAGTCCCTGAGAATACTCTGGAAAAGTCCTGTGGGAATATATACTTGTACTGTTCTGTTGAATAGTGAAAATCTTGGTGAAGCCAAGGACTGGACGTAGCCCCATGGTTCAGGGGGTGAACCAGGATAAATCTTGTGTGTGTTGTTTTTTCAGTTTGCATCGTCTACACGTTTACTGCTTGCATCGTTTAACCATTTACTGCTTACATCGTTTACATATTAACAACACGTACCGTTTATAGCTTTATCGTTTACGCTCTTACTTATCGTTTTCCACTGCCACTGTTTATGAAAAGCTTTTGTAAACTAATAATTGTTTTAGAACTAAAGTTTTATATGCACACAATTCAACCCCTTTCTTGTATTATCCTTGTTTTATCACGTATTGTTATTATTTTAAAAAAGAAAACAAATCTGCCAATGGACCAATATGTTAGCTGGCGGGTTAGGTGGGGTTGACGCCAACCACCCAAAATACTGATTCGTTTAAATGCAAACCTACATGGCCAGCCCGTTTATCCTCATGTTAAGCAGACTGGGTCAGTCTGCCTACCCAATGACTGCCACTACTTCAAAGTTCTTTTCAGAACAATATGTCGTTAATTTCTTCTCCATTTAAAGACTCAATTTTTGGATATATAAACTCTCTTTAAATTAAAAAAATAAAATATTATTTATTAAAGTAAAATAATTATTTCTAAAATTATCAACATTTCTTTAGTAACTAATTTAAAGACAATGTTTTTATAATAAACGTCTTTTAGTTGTTAATATTTTTCCAATACATAATTGACTCTTAATCTGTCTTTAATTTCTCAGATAAATTTTTGAAATCAAAAAATAATTTTAAAATTAATATTTTTTTTAATAATTTTATTAATCAAGACACTCTCCTATTTTTTTAATTATTTTATTTTCTTACTTTGATCCTAATTTTAATAGATTAAATATGTGAAAGATACAAACTTTTGCATAAACAGAAATAGGTTAATACAAACTTCCAAAACATGCATAATACAATACTAACATGACAAGCGTTGTTTTCAGCACATTAATTATGTCATTATATTATATCTATGTATGAAAATTTTTTAAAATGTGAAATTATCTCACTAATTTTTACAGTTAGCCCTTGGTATATCCATAGGTGACTATATATAGGACAAAACTTATATCAAGTTTCTTATATCTTTTCATCAATTTCTCTAATCATATAGTGACATGTCTATAATTTTTAAAAACTTAACAATAAATTCATAATAAATGTCATTTATTTTTAAAAGCAAAGCCTATTTTTCATTGTTTGAATGGAGGACTTGACAAAAATACATAACAAAGTCGATGTAAGTTTTTTTCATTATATAAAACATTACAAATGACGAGCGTTTGGCGGTGGGTTACGGTGCGTATGAGGAGGCGCATAGTCCACATCTGCTACCGAGCTTTCTGAATTCTCTATAAACCAAAAACATTACAACAAAAAAAGATATATTTTTTAATAAACTGAATTGGAAGAGATTAAGATGATTATTTGGAAAAGCAACCAAACTTGAAAACTCATGAACGTAATTTTTTAAAAAAATTTATCTTATTTTCTAGCAAGATTTTTTAAAAAAAAAAAATTAGAAAAATGCTATCAACCAAACAAGTCCATATATCTCTTTTGCTTTGTCTAGCATCACCACTTCGGATCATATACCGGTACACTACTCATAACTAGCAAACATAATTTTTATAATCATTAGAAATAAGAATTTCGATCCTCTCATGTGTTAATCTCACATGACCACTTCACATGACAGGATCATGTGAGATTAACACATGAGAGGACTCAAATCTCTTGTTAGCTAATTCACTACAATGTGGTAGTAGTGTTTAGATTGAAGTGGTGAACGCTAGATAGCTCTTATATCTTTAGTTTTTTTTTTTTTTCTTTCCATTTCTATAATGATTAAAACATCATTACTTTCTTACATTAAAAAAAAAACATTTCTATAGAGTGTGAACCTGGGCAGCACGGTGTCGGTGGGCGCCCATGCGGAGGCGTATAGTCTACATCTGTTTGCACACTTTCTGAATTCTCTACAAAACAAAATATTACAATACAAAAAGAGATTTTTATATAAATCGAAATAGAATATTAAGATAATGATTTGTAAAATCAACCAAAGCTGAAAGCTCAAAGGAAATTTTAAAACTTCTTTACCTTTATTTTCCAGCAAGTTTTCTGCAAGAAAATAATGTGCACACTTATTAATTATTAGATTTCAAAAATATGTCACGTAAAAAAATTAAACTAAATAAAAAACATGTTTATCTACATCTTAAATTCTAACTGATTGACAATATATAAAAATTATTTACACTGTATATAAATTATAATCTTTTTTAAAAAAATTGAAATTGTTATCAGCCCATCTCTTTAGTTTATGTTGCACATTTCCCAACTAGTTTATCATACTTAAGAATTTAAGTAATGATTAAAACAATATTTATCTCTATGCACTGTAAAGTATGAAGACTCAACATGTGTTGGAGATATGGACAAATGTTTCATACCTTTAGGCATGTCACGAGCACAGCAAGCCAAAACAAAGGCAAGTAAGAAAAACAAACATATAAGAGCTTTCGACGCCATCTCCAATATTTTTGAGATGTTTTTCTGTGAGATATCTATGGTTGGTGCTTCTTTATGTGCTTTATATAATAAATGATTTTTCAAACAACGTGGCCTTGTGTCCAAAATGTTACGTGGACAACATCTCAAATGTTAAATTTTGATCAAACTCCATTAAAGTTTTATTCATTGAGGCCATTAATTAGATTAAAATCTCATAAAAAATGTTTAAATTAGATAAACTTTTTTAAAAGATAGTGATGTGGCTTAATGAGAGTGCAAAATGAGGACTCAAAATTATGGATATAGTGTCCAATCTCAAATGTGGACCATATTAAAATATACATGCCACATGTAATTTTTTTCATTGGTTAATACAATTTAGGCTTAATACCAGTTTTGGTCCCTCACTTATCACAAAGTTGCACTTCTAGTCCCTCACGAAAAATATTAGCTATTTTGGTCCCTTACTTTGATAAACGATAGCGGTTTTGGTCCCTCAAACTATTCAGTCAAAAAATTAGCAATTTTCATCCCTTACTATGACAAACTATAGCAATTTTCATCCCTTACTTTGACAAGCAACAACAGTTTTGGTCCCTCATCACTATTTTTGTCCCTATGAAAACATAGTAAAATTTTAGTTTTTTGATGAAATAGTGACGAGGGATCAAAACTGTTGTCATTTGTCAAAGTAAGGGATGAAAATGACTAATATTTTTCGTGAGGGACCAAAACTGCTATTAAGCCTACAATTTATTTACCTTTAATAGTGGGCTACTAAAACACTAACATACCTCATTAATGCAATTAATTTACTTCTTCCATTCCAAATTTAAATTATTTCAAATTGCACCACCCAGAAAAATAAATTGAAATGATGCCGATATTATTAATTTAATACAAATAAATTTATATGTCTTCTATTTCAACTTTGATTGTTTTCAAATTCCACCCCCTCTTTATTTTTTTCAAATTAGTTTTTATTAGTTACCGGTATTAGCTTCAAGTATATTGGAAAGTAATTCAATGATAATTAACACACTTTAATTCACAAATGTGATTCTACGGTTTAAGTTTAATAGAATGTCTTAATTATCATTTAATTCACAAATTTAATACACTTTAATGAAACCCCATTAAAGTTTCATTTATTGAGGTCATTAATTAGATTAAAATCTCATAAAAAATGTCTAAATTAGAGATTTTTTTTTAAAAGATAGTAACGTAACTTAATAAGTGTCAAGAATGAGGACTCAAAATTATAGATATAGTGTCCAATCTCAAACGTGGGTCATATTGAAATATACACGCCACATGTAATTTTTTTCATTGGTTAATACAATTTATTTACCTTCAATAGTGGGCTACTAAAACACTCACGTACCCCATTAATGCAATTAATTTACTTCTTCCATTTAAAATTTAAATTATATCAAATTGCACCGCCCAATAAAATAAATTGAAATGATGCTGATATTATTAAATTAATACAAATAAATTTCTATGTCTTCTATTTCAACTTTGATTGTTTTCAAATTCCACCTGCTTTTTATTCTTTTCAAATTAGTCTTTATTAGTTACCGGTATTAGCTTCAAGTATATTGGAAAGTAATTAAATGATAATTAATACACTTTAATTCACAAATGTGATTCTATGGCTTAAGTTTAATACAATGGTTTAATTATCATTTAATTCACAAATTTAATACATTTTAATCAAACCCCATTAAAGTTTCATTTGAGGTTATTAATTAGAAAAAAACCTCATAAAAAATGTCTAAATTAGAGATTTTTCTTTAAAAGATAGTGACGTGGCTTAATGAAAGTCCAAAATGAGAACTCGAAATTATAGATATAGTGTCCAATCTCAAATGTGGGCCATATTGAAATATACATGCCACATATAATTTTTTCATTGGTTAATACAATTTATTTATCTTCAATAGTGAGCTGCTAAAACACTCACATACCCCCATTAATGCAATAAATTTACTTCTTCCATTTAAAATTTAAATTATTTCAAATTGCACCGCCCAATTAAATAAATTAAAATGATGCCGACATTATTAATTTAATAAAAATAAATTTCTATGTCTTTTATTTCAACTTTGGTTGTTTTCAAATTCCACACCCTTTTTATTTTTTTCAAATTAGTCTTTATTAGTTACCGATATTAGGTACAAGTATATTGGAAAGTAATTCAATAATAATTACACTTTAATTTACAAATGTTATTCTATGGTTTAAGTTTAATACAATGGCTTAATTATTATTTAACTCACAAATTTAATACACTTTAATTAAATCTCATTAAAGTTTCATTCATTGTGGTCATTAATTAAATTAAAATCTCATAAAAAATGTCTAAATTAGAGGGTTTTTTTTTTTAAAAGATAGTGACGTGGCTTAATGAGAGTCTAGAACGAGAACTCAAAATTATAAATATAATGTAGATATTTAATGTTGTGATTACTAAATATAGTACATGAGATATTATAAGAAAAAGTTAATAGTCAAATATTATATATTATATGAAATAATTATTAATATATCATGACTAATACTATTGGATTTAAGAAAAAAAGTAGTCATTTACTCTTATATTTTTATTATGAATTTAGTTTAGTCTTTCATAGTTTCAAAATTATTTAATATCTTCATAATTTTGAAAAAGTCAAGTAATCTTAATGGTAGTCAATATAACATAGTTCAATAATATTCTATAATGATACTATAAATAAACAATAAAATTATTTAATTTTAAATAATAGATAATTATTTTAAATGATTAAACTAAAATAAATATTAAACAAAATTCTATTAAAAATTATAAAAATCAAGTACTATATATCCAGAAAGTACTATGCAGATCAGATCAACTGACTATACTAATAATTAATATAAAAATCAGGTTCGAATGTCATGGGATCATCTCGACCTCTATCGCTTGCTTCGATATAAGCCACTTTCTCTTTCTTAGGCAATTTAGTATTTTTTTGACTTCTCTTGCCTAAGGAACACAACTTGTCGAATTCTAGCGGCTAATTGCGCCAAATCTCGTATATGTTGAGTATCAATCTTTTTCCTGATCGAATAGTCTAAACCACATGCGGCTAATTCGACCAGTTCGTGTTCGAGAACTTGCATGAAGCATTTCAACTTCATCTGTCGAAACCTGCCTAAATAGTCATCGACGGTTTCCGATGGTTCCCTTCTTATACTTGCAAGTTCTTTGAGACTAACTTTAGATTCTCCTCTAAAGTACTGGTCATGGAAAACACGCTCCAATTGGTTCCAACTAAAAATAGAATTTGGTGGTAACGTTGTGAACCAAGTGAAAGCGTTCTTAGTCAAAGAACTCGGGAAATACTTCATTTTCAAGTATTCATTATTCGCCGAATCTCCAGCTTCGACATGGTATTTGGCAATATGTTCAACAACAGATTCTTTGACTTCCCCTGAGAACTTAGTAAACTTAGGGACTTTCCATCCCCTTGCAAGTTCTGTTTGAAGAACTATCTCAGGAAATGCCAAAACAAAATGTGGTCGATTGACATATCCCACATTAAATCCATGTTGATTTAACAAATTTTCTACTATATTGGCAACATTTTGTTGCCCCCCAAAATTATTTTGCCGAACTCTTTCTAGAATTCGTTCGACGTTTTGGTTTCTGTTAACCAAAATCGGGATTTCCTCATTTCAACCAAGGTTACCTTGGTGAATGTGTTCGTTCTCGGGAACGTGTTGATTAGGCTGAATATCAACTATTTGGGGTTGAATATTCAACACTTGGGGTTGAATAGGCAGAGGCACTTGTCGACCAGCCTGTGCGACTTGTTCAACTATAGGGTCGGGTGGACCAAAAATGTCCGCTATTCTCCCTAATTGAGTAGTCAATTGTTGATAGGCAATGACAGTGTCTCTAATCATGGGATTAAAGACTGTACCAATTTGTTGGGTCAATGTATTGACCAACTCATGGTTACTATCATCCATTTGTTTCCTAAGCACGTTTACCGCGTTGTTAGTCAACGCAAACGGGGATCCGTCTAAATTTGAATATGAGGGACCCATATACCTCGATCCAAAAGCCCCTAATCCAGACGCCATGTATTGATGCGTTGGGGAACTTGTCGAAACGATATTGTCATAATATACAGAGGGATAAGTTCCTACCCCTTTCATTAATGACAATGGCATCCCATAAGGGTGACTAACGATATTTTGAGGGTTTCTGTTGTTGTTCCAGAAACCTGGTTGAACAACGCCAACTACGACCTGCGAAATTGCAGGAGTCCTCGGACTTGGGATTGGCATTGGGACCGATACATGTGACAAGATTGGTCCTGATGTGTATGAACTTGATGCCTGAGTGGGATTCATTCCAACAGGCATTGTTGGTTGTGGCTGGGTCAAATCTTGACCAGTCGAAATTGGCAGTTGAGTTTGACTTGTTTGAGCATTTGTAACCGCCATGTTCGAAACGGAAACGACTTGCAAATGTGAAGGATTTACTGAGGGAATAACTCCATTACTGGGATTAATCTGCAGTTCTTCACTGACATTAGGTCCTACATTAGACACTGATGATTGGTTTGCTCTAGAACGGTTGGTCATTTTACCACTCCGCAATATCATACACTAAATTAAATTTCCTTAATTCAAAAACAGTTTTCCGAATTAGAAAAATCTGTTTAAGGCACAGGGATGATTTCAAATGAAAACATACTCCCTTGGTCCCACCGGGCGTGCCAATTTGTTTACACTGATTTTTGGTAATTAGGCTAACACCACAAGAAAATTTGAATGTTTATGAAGAGGCTGGATACTATCTTCTTACGGGTCCTGGGAATACGGAAATCTTCCCGGTGCGCGTGGAGTGTGTAGGTGGAGTGGATGGCGTGAGTCCGTCGAAAGTGGTTCGAGCGGATTGATCGTGGGAGTTTGAGAGAAGAGACTTGAAAGGGAAGTGCTTCCATGCGTCGAAGGGGGAGAGGCAGAGTAAACAAATAAAAGAAAGCAAAAATAAATTGCATTAATATGTAAAGTGCAGGAAAACTACAAAAGTTTACATGAAATTTAAAGGTTTGGCCAGTCGACCACCATTCAGTCACTCACGTGTCTCGTTCTTGTTGCTTTGCGTCGCTACCAGTGGACTTATGGCGTAGGGGTGAGGGTTAATGCTACCAGACGTGTTGTGGTGTGGGCGAAAGACCATGAATTTGCCTTCATTTCTTCTATTTATAGGCAAAACCTTCTAACTGCTTGGAAAGGTCATTTCTTTTTGTCTTTACACGTGTCTACTGTCCACTTCTTCATTCCCCACGAGTCCTGTTGATTTAACTGCTTCCAAGCTCTCCATCGAAAAACAGCTTCATGCATATCAAGGCTTTGGTCAAAGCAGGCTTTGACACTTGTTTGTTTTAAGGCTTTGTTTCCTACTGAATTCGACTTCGACTTAGCATGCCGTCACTTTCTTATTTCGGTCAAAATCACCTTAATGTACAACATTCAACCAAACCAAGACTTAGGAAAATTTTCGGGATAACACACGGATACTATAACAACAGGGATAACACATTCATACTATAATTTTTTATAGTAGTGCATATATGATATAGTTAGAAGGACAGAAATGATTCCCACATTGGTATTACATTTTCCTTAGAACATAACCAAAATTCATTCATCAGTGTTCGATATGGAGTCTGACCTATTAATTTTATTGCAACAAAAACAGTCTACTGCGATTTCTGAAGTAATTCCTGCTAACGGATCATATTCAAAATTATTCGCTATAACATTCAGGACATGGCCCGAAGCTAGGGGGATTCCAAATACCGGTTCCAGATAACGAACCTAACATATCTGGAATCTAAACTGATTTTGTGTCAATCTCTCTGTTCCTAAACATTTAAAAAGTTTCACTATATCTAATTAATGCATATATATGAAAAGAGATGGACACAAAATTCTCACATGATACTTCATAAGAGAAATTTTCACATGAGAGAATCCAAAATTCGTATACGACATGATTTGCATATTACATGTTAATAACCTCGTTGTGAGGACTCATGTGTCTGGGTTTTGAAATGGCTTCAAATGGAAGAAGACTTTTGCCGATGTCATAGTGGGTTGGTATGTACATAATTGCATACAATGTTATTTTGCAATGAATCTACAACTACCACCTCACATGATATTTTATCCAAAGCAATTGGATCAGCCCATGATGTAATTTTGGCACTACTTCTCATCTTAAAACCATATTCTAGGCTATCATGGAATATTAACTGGGTGGATGCCATCCAATTTTCTAAGTATGAAGTGCTATTTTTTTTTGAATGGATAAGTATGAAGTGTTAGTACCCTATTTTCTGCTTTCATTTGGTACACTGTGAATGTCAAAGAGTTCATAACCACAATAAGAGCCCTCAGATTTGAAAGATATGATTCGTTAAAAAAAAAGACTTGAAAGATATGGGAAAAACAAATTTTTATTGAATTTAATTGATTAGTGTGGCACATCTTTGAAATCTAATTAGTTAACAGTTTACAAACTTTTGACACTATTACTTTATAAAACTTAAGAAAACAAAGAGAAAATAATAGAATATTTGTATATAATCAAAAAGAATAAATACAACGCATAAAAACAGAACATTTTCACATACCACACATTTTCTTATGCTTTATGAATTCTCCACTCCCACTCCCTTGTATTTTTTCGAATGAGTGCTGGTAACACTCATACATTTCTTGTCACTAGTCTATTGAAAATAAAACACATTTCACATTGTGTTTGTTGACTTTTTAATTGTTGGTCGCATTTCTCTATATATGTTAGAAAGAAGTTTCTGCCACATTTCCCTGTCTGATAGCATTTCTTCGGATAGTATCTAGTCAATCATAGATGCTAAGGAATTAAGAAGGACAGAATGGACAGAAAGAAAAGGATATAATGGGTTTGATTACAGGAATGTGAAAAGAATGCTGTGTGCAAAAAGTAACATTACCCTTCATGAGTTCATGTAAGTTGGAGGAGTACAATGGATGAGACTTTATCAAGAAAATACCACATTAATAATCTTAACCTAACATAAGAAAGTTCAAGATGTTGGAAGTGTAAACAAATATGGAACTAAACTGTTCGCACATCATCAGAATGGAAATTTTATTCTCATCCACAGCAATATCTGCTGTGTAGGAAGGTGTCCTAAGATTTTTCCAATTTCATCACTTGATATGAGATCAAGAAAAAGCAAGAAGCTTGAAGGAACTTGAAAGCAAGCAACATATGCAAATGCAGCTAAATACAACTCTGCAAGCACACAGAAACTTCAAAACTTATATAAATATAACCAAACTCACATCACATCTCTATAAAAAGACATCAAGAAATTGAGGGTTGAAAAGCTTAAGACAACTATAAGAAAAGAAAAATATAAAATCCATCATTTGTTTCAGTTGACAAAAAGTGCCTTAGTGAACAAAGAAAATGCACACCACTAGGTAGATTCAGGAGCAGAAAGGTAGTTTACAATCACTTAATTATCTCAGATCAAGTGTTGGATTATATTCTTGGCTTCATCACAATCTACCAAAGCTCTTAACATCAAACAAACTTTCAATTCACCCATGTCATTAGACCACAGTAAAATTCAAAAAAACCATCACCAACATAGTAAATTGGATCCTCTGCAAAATAACAACTCAAACAAAAGACTTCAAAACACTAATGTCAACTAATTATTTGATTATATGGATTCTAAACCATCAAACTCCTAAATTTATAAAGCATTGCTGAACACATTGAAAAGTGAAAACCACAACATCGAAATCTGAAGGCATTTTAACAATAAACACCCAATTGAAACCCCAAAAACACTAAATCATACACAGTTGACAAGCAACAATGATCGAAAATCTTGAGGCGAATGCAACATAACTCAGTCCCTTAGATGTTCATTAATGATTGCGATCATACCCGCAAATCATTACAGGTCTGTAGAGCTCATCACAGTTAAATATTACACACACCCATTGCATCAATCGACAAAAAAATGCAAACCCATAAATCAAAATCGAATCTTGTCGAAGAAATTTAGCTACCCAGTATTCTCCCAAACAACAGAGAAAAAAGGGATTGATGGAGAGATAAGAAATCCTAACACAAACGCTATGGCATCAAAGGAACGAGTCGAATGGGAATTAAAATCTGAGACCTGATAATGAATCTTCAACTGCAACTGTGATTGAAAAATAAGAGGCACACTCTTATAGAGAACTGTAACAAAACCCTAATTTCAGCTGCAAAGGTTATAGAGAAAGAGGACCCGTGTCAATTGAGCCTGTGCAAAGCCTAACCAGCCCAATCCAAAGTTATGGCCCAAACAGAAGATTTGAGATTTACTCGAGTAAATCTTTAATTATTGACAACAACAAAAACTTTTAATTTAACTTTCACTTAATTCCTATTAAAAAATATTTCACTTAATTGCAATGTTGCAATTTTTTTTACGGCACTTTTTTTTTACGACACTTAATCCTCGGGAAAGTTGTTTGTTGGAGGGACCGCCACCGCATCCTTCTTAGTTTAGTTTATATGACATGTTATTCTCTTAGATTATTGAAAATTTAACTCCTTCAATTTTTAAAATTAAGCCGGTCTCATTATCTATTTTCTTTTACCTTAAACTTTAAATTTTTTTATCAATTTTTTCGATGTTAGTCGAGGTATCTCCACATCTTCTAGTGTGGTCCAGTCAAAGTTGGAACTAATCCCCTAACTTCTAGCACAGAGGAACCAAAAATCTAAAACAAAGAACAACTAATCTATTTACTAATTACTAATAAGAAAATTAAGTCTCTCATTTACCACATTTCATCTTTTCCTAGCATTTTTTCTCGCCCAAAAGAACCTCTCAGGACTCTTTAATTGTTCCCACCATATCATTTGGTCACTTCTATACATGGGAATCACGTTCCCTCCTATCACAAAGACTTCACAAGCATCCAAGAGGACAGAACCCTTATTACTAATAAGAAAACTAAGTCCTTTATCACCACGTGTCATCCTTTCCTACCATTTTTTCTTGCCCAAATTAGAATTCCTGGATCCGGCACTGTTCGGAATGGAGTGGTTTCACGAGTAGGTATTTTACAAGCTGTCAAGCATTTCTATTATTTTTGAAATCTCCCTACAAATTCTCCTACGCACTAAATGACAAAAAAAATTATAGCATCCTTCACCCCACGGTCAGCGCACGAAGCGGTAGGGGGCTGGCCAACGAGTTTTTTCCATTCACAAGAGTTGGGATTCGAACCCCCAACCACTTGCTTAAGGGACGAAGTGCTGAACCACTACGCCAACCCGCTTGGTTAAAAATTATTTAATTCATTCTATTTAATGTGTAGGAGAATTTGTATGAGATATAACAATGTTCATTATTTTTTAACTCTTCCTCATAACTACTTTCCTCATACGTGATTTTAGGGTCTGAATTGGTAAACTGGAATTATCTCCTTGAATTTATTTGTTTTCTCACTTGCTTTTGGTGAACCTGGACGTCCAGTAGCCCATATCCCTTCATCAAAGATTATGTTTCTGGTGGCCCAATCGCTGAATTACAAGCCCAAAATGACACAATTAACACCAACCTTGTTTCAAAAAAAAAAAACACCAACCTACTCCCCCACTATCCAGTTTAAAATTTGTATAACCATGTTCAATTATCTTGTGGTCGTTCGTTCCTTCTATCATGTTATAACAACTATTCCTATTTTAAGAATGAATCAATTTTCAACATGTCAAAATTCATGAATATTTATCCTACACAGTTATTGGCTCAAAACTCCATCTTATATACAAAGGTTCTCTTCATCGGTTGTCCTTACTATTGCTTGAAATGACTATCTGCTAATATGATCCCGAGTACCTCAGACTCGGCTAAACTCATATCTAGCTGTTATACTTTGCCCAATATTTTAGTACCAACACATTTAGTTTAGTTTGATCGAGGAGATGACCAACTTATTAGAGCTTGTTTGGGTCAAATAAGAAGAGTAAAAGAAACATAAAAAAAAACCAATTTTTTTAAAAATGCTGTGTAACTAAATATCTTTATATTAGTAAAAATAATAATTATACACTAATTATGAAAAAAAATTACATAGATGTTCAATTATATTGCATTTTTTTAATTGTAAACTCATAAAATTGGAACGACCTAGGTAAGGGTGTTTTTAAGTATACATCTAAGAGGCAGCCTGCACGACCTAGCTAAGGGACGAGAACTCCCAACTTAGTGGTACCTTATCCGACCGGCACAGACATAGGCGAAGGGAAGCACTTCACAGACCTCCCGCCCTACTGCCACTCCCGCTCAGAAGCCTCACTTATGAGCTTCCACAACACTTGCAGAGACACCTCCGACGCCTATAAATACTAGGTTCTATCGTCTCACTAAGGACTTTTGGAACTTGATAATCACTTCCCCTCTTTTCACCTCCATGTTTCTTACTCACTATTTTCATTACAAGTTTGCTATGCATTCTTACATGTCTGAGCAGAGCTCTTGGACGCTCTCAGAGCTCCCTTACTGACTTGAGCGTCAGAGTGTTTTCTGTAGGTCCCCCCAATGCATTAGACTTGGAAACTCCACCTCATTCATGTCAGAGCACAACGAGCGCCACCTCAGCCTCGCCGAGAGTACCACTGTCAAGGATTCACGCCTGAACATTTGGCACCATCTGTGGGGAAGATTCGACATTTCAACGTCGATTTTTCTCTCAAAACAGAGTAGAAGCTCACAACGATTCTAGATCATTCTCTTTGTACAATCAAGCACAATTATGATATCATTCTTCCTCAAGAATTGCCAATGGCTCCGAAATTTTCAAGCTCTAAGAGTCCCTTGGAAAAGACCGATGATAATCACCAATCACAGGTTGGAAGGAGAGAAGTTTTCCCTTCCTCAAAGGAAAATCGGATGACATGTGTTTTCAAGCCTTTCCGTGAGACCATTCGTGAGTTCCAAATGCCCCAGGGGCTAATCAAGCTGCTTGATGTGGAGACTTTTTCCGGACGGTAGGATCCATAAGAGCATCTAGAATGCTTCGAAAACTGGATCGATGCAGCGCGAATTGAAGAAACACAAGAAGTTGATGCCATGAAGTGCAGGTTGTTTTTAACAACATTGAAAGGAGAAGCTCTCCAGTGGTTTCAAAGTCTCCCTACGTTCACAATTTCAAAGTGGATTGATTTCAGCCACTCCTTCCACAATGCATTTAAGGGCGGAACAAACGGGAAAAGGAAATTAGCATTGGCTAACCATATGACCACAAATTCCCCGAACACAGTGAAACAAAACAATTGAGAGAAATTGCAGAAATTCCTTGAGCACTTCACTAAGGAGTTAATTCTCCCCTCCGAGTTGACAAAGGAGGAACTATGGGTCTTGGTATAGTCATCACTGCTACCAAGAAATTCATTCAGTGAATCCCTTATTCTCGAGCCTCCAAGTAGCTGGAGAGAGCTTGAAGAAAGAGTGATGATCAGGATTTATATGATATTTTTGCTATCTTTTTCTTTATTTTTATTTTATTTTTAGTTGTGTCTCATATAGTTTTTATTCATTTTGTTAGGTTTTTCTTTTATTTTTGCATAATGCATGTTAGGTTAGTATTATTTTATTTTTTTTAGGTTTTTTATTAAGTTTAGTTTTATTATTTTTAGCTTTTTAATACTTTGGTTAGTGTTGGGTTTTGTTGGAGATTTTGATGGAGCTTTGATGAGGAATGATGAAGAAATGATGAAGAAAGAAGGATTAAAATCTGAATGGTTATGAAGTTAATGAAGAAATGAAGCATCAATGACTTGTTTAACATGTGCTTAAAAGGGAGAATTGAGTGCTTCAACAGTTTCAGAACCATGATGATGCCACAATGATGACCTTGATGGCAATGAAGAAGGAAATTAAAGAAGAAGAGTAGAAGAGCAAAGAATATGAAGCTTCAGACGTGTCCAACGCCTGAGCGTTGGGAAGCCAACGCTCATGCGTTGCTCTCTGTATGATTATCTAGAATTGTGTTGAATCCCAACGCCCAAGCGTTGGGTAGCCAACGCTCATGTGTTGGCTCTCTACCAGACGTGCTGTTTTAAGATTTTTCCAACGCCTAGGGTTTGGAACCCAACGCTTGAGCGTTGGAACACTGGCAGAATGGGCTATAAATACAGGACTTGTTTTTCTTTGTAATTATCCAATTTTTCCCAGACTCATTTGTTCTCATTCTAAACCTAAACACATTCTAGAGGCACTCTAGAGCTAGGGAGGAACTTGTTGGGGGAAGAAGAAGGAGGGGCCCTTGGAGGCCGGTGCCGGTGCACCATGGAGGAAGACGACAACTCCTCTAGAAGGCTAAGGCTTTGTCCATCTTTGGTTCTTCTTTCTCTTCACCCCTTTTGTGTATTAACTCCATTTTTCTGTATTTGAGATGATGATCTAAGTTCTTTCTTGTTCAATATACTCTTAAGTTCTTTCATGAAATCAAGGAAAGCATCTCCCCATTTGGCTGTAAGCTCAGGGGTTAAGAAGGGACGCTTAGCAGACTTCACGGGTGGCTCAGAAAGTGGGGTTGAGCCATCCACCTTCCTCTTCAGACTAGAAGGAACGAACTGGTTAGGTACGACCTCCGTGCTTAGTGCTATCCTTTGACATACGACACACCCATCATCTGCACTATGGTGATCAGGGTCAGGGCAGTCGTGGCCATCCTCGTTGGTCAACACCAAGGGTTGAGTTTTCAAAGGACTGCTGGATGGTTTACACTTGCATCTTCCTCACTCTGAATGAAAGAGAGATAAGAAGGGTTTTTCCCAGAACCCCTTCATTCCTCTTCGTAATCATCCACTGAAAGGTCTTTCTGCTTTGGAAGGGTTTTAGCAGCGACAGATTCGCCTAAAGGAGATTTTTTTTTTCTCGGCATATCCTTCCGGAATCCCCTCATAAGAATGGCACCTTTCTCGCCAAAGTCCGCAAAGAGTATCCCATCAATCTCCTCTTTGGCCGAAAACAAATCTAAAATATTGGCCATCAGGAACAAGAGGAATTAACTTCCATAAAGCTGGGAGGAGATATCTAGGGAAGGTTCTTGGGAGACAGTTTGGTATAAAGAAATCAGAGCAACAACAAAAGTGTGAAGGGGTTCCGGATGAGAAATGAGGGAGATATTTATAAAAAAGAGGGTTATTTCTCTTACGTCAAGGTGAAATGACAGAGTTTTGCTAACCAATACATCCGGTCGGAAGCAATGCGATATTACAAATACACCACGAAACCGGCCGGCCATCACAACCTCGCTTGGATCATAATCCAGCCAGCTTGGCTTGACCGCACCCGACCTGGTCAACAAATCCAGCTCGGATCAAATGTCGGACATCAATCCAAGACCTCAGAACAAATATAGGCTAGAGAAAAACCGAGACCTGCGCAAATTGCTCAAAAGCAAGGGGCTCCAAGACGCAGCGGAGAGATCTCGGCCGAAAGCTTCATATAGCTTGACATGTCATCATATGCCACGTCAAGTTGGGAGGCTCCTATTTCGGTCGACTCTTCAGCCATATGTCCCAACGACGTAGTAGCTGACCCACTAGGGATGCTCTTAAGCATGCACCTAAGAGGCAGCCTGCACGACCTAGCTAAGGGACGAGCACTCCCGGCTTTGTGGTACCTTATCCGACCGGCCGGACATAGGGCGAAGGGAAAACGCTTCACAGGCTGCCCGACCTAAAACCACTCCCGCTCGGAAGCCTCACTCATTAACTTCCACAACACTTGCAGAGACACCTCCGACACCTATAAATACCAAGTTCTATTGTTTCACTAAGGACTTTTGGAACTTAATCACCACTTCCCCTTTTTTCACTTCCACGCTTCTTACTCACTCTTTACATTACAATTTTGCTATGCATTCTTACATATCTGAGCTGAGCTCTTGGATGCTATCAAATCTTCCTTACTACTTGAGCGTCAGAATGTCTTCTGTAGGCCCCGACGCATTGGACTTGAAGACTCCACCTCATTCACGTCGGAGCACAGCGAGTGTCACCGTTGTCTCGCTGAAAGCACCACCGTCCAGGATTCACGCCAAATAAAATACATTGATTAATGCAATAAATGTACATTAATTTAGATTGTCTTTGAAAGAAAAAAAGCAAAAGTAAGCTATTGCTTGCCATCTATAAATCCGCAGTTAGAGGTAAAGGCTAAAAACCAAAAGAATAGTCAAATGAATCCAAATCTCCAGAACCTTAATTCAACGAAATTATCTTGAAGTGAAGATACATAATTGATATTTCCTAAACAAAAAAATGCTTGACCTTATCCTCCAAACGACTAATTATTTATGTGATGATTTCTACGATATTATCTGGTTTACCTTTAAGTTAATTTGTATCTTCTGGAACTCATGCAGATGCCTGTATATATGTTAGTTACTATAATATATATACCTTTCACACTTCCAATTGCCAAAATCTCACCCCAATTTGTTGAGTTTAATATTCCTTGAAAGTTCATTATTTGAATTTAACTAGCTAGTGCCTAGGCCTATATTAAATTCAATCATGTGTAGCATGTGATGTGAAACAAAACAATATACTTATGCACTCTCATGGAAGCATGATGTGGAGTATGATTAAGATTCAACTTATTCCCAATCAAATAACCAATTGCTTCATTTTCACTAATCAACTCAGGATATAATTGATTAATTCAATTCTTTACAAAGTTTATCTACTGATTTTATACCTAACCCTACTAATGCGTTGAAAAGCCAATATAGCAATAATTTCACCTGCAAGGGTTAATTAATCAAGTAGGATCAAATGTCAGAAAGTTGAACTTGAGCCACAATATTGGATATGTCCAAAAGCATAATTGTAACCGTGGTTATCCACTATTCAATTATTCAAAGTCCTTTTCGAGAGAAAGAGAATACTATAAACCTTTATAATTTTTTCGTTTCCAAGTATCCAAGCTCACGATAATAAGATTAATTTAAGACTTAATGATTACATTAAGTGGATTGGTGAGTCTCTTAACAAATTTTTCACCATACACATTGCGAACAAATCAAACCCTGAACAAAAATTTAAAGAGTTCAGTCATCTATCAACCAACTAAGTTGTACGTTTATTGGTACCATAAATGTATCAATGATGTCTGTCTTTTGCACACGCAACTGCATCGTGTCGCCGCACGCTTTTATTTGAGGTTTTCTCAAGTGATGATGAGGCATGAGGGTGATTGCTTTGGAGCTAACCAAACCAACAATAGCTATGTTAATATTTTTAATATCTTTTACTAGGTCCCAAAGCTATGTTATTTGTTCATTTTTGCATAAAGAGGAATGAATTAAATATATTTTTGGTTCGTTTTCAATAGCTTCTTGCTTTAGAAAAAATAAAAAGATTCAGACGATTGTTAATATCTACTGTGCAAACGCCTTCATACGCCACATATCCTTATGTGGTTTTATATATTTATTTTTTGGGTCAATATATAGTTTTATATTTCTAGCCAGTTATCGCATTCCAAGATCATGTCATCCTCTGGTGAAAAAGAAAAACATTATTTAATTCCATAATTTGTTAGAAAATGTCAAAATGAATGAGGTATAATGAACTGCTGGGATGAAGTATATGCCACGGATCTTCCACAACATGGCTTAGAGAAAATGTGAATGAGTTTATTTTTTCTTTTTATGTGTGGGAGAGTGAAGCCATATTATTATTTTTGAAGGGAAGCCATATTATTATGCTGACTTATATTTGAATGTTTTGTAAGTGATTCCCTTCTCAATGTAAACTGTCTGACTTCAATGTATTGATTTTCTAGAAGTAAATTGATTTGAACCAAAGTATTAATTTTTATATGAATACAATAGTTAATTAAATATTATGAGAAGTATATGTTAAAATTAATATAAATAATTATTTTTGACTTGGGCTCTCAAGATTCGGTTCATAGTCACTTATCCAACCACTGTAAGAAAAACTTCATTTAGCATAAAAAAAAATAGCATTGGCCCCCACGTCGATACTAATTTATAATGGTTAGTGTCGGTCAAACCAACGTAAAAATTGACCTAAGCGTCTAAAACCAATTATGCTCCAGTTAAACTTAGTGTCGACTTGCCCCAAATTAGAGTTAGCTTATGTCGAAGATATTTCCACTAGACAAATTTGCATACGACCATCGTCCATTAGCACCACTTTAGGCCGACGTTACTCTCACTACAAGAATGTGATTCTTTAGCATCCAAAACTAACGTCGGTCACGACACTGACTAATTTTGGCTGGTTTGCGTCGGCTACTGATGACTGGGATTTGTATGATGTTCTTAGTGTCTTTTTATTTTATTTTATTTTGTTTTTATTGAGTCTCATATAGTTTTTATTTCATTTTGTTAGTGTTTTCATTTTATTTTTGCATTTGCATATAATTTAGAAACTTATGTGTTTTTAGTCCTTTTAGTTTAGTTTTATTGCATTTTAGTCATTGTTAGAGGTTCAGGTCAAATAAAGGCATTTGTGGGGATCTTGATGCAAATAAAGGAAGAATTGTGGCTGAAAATTAATGGAGAAGAAGAGTCATCAAACTGTTTATGTTGTTTAACACATGTGAAAAGGAATTGAAGGAAGAAATTGATGCTAATTCAGCTGTTTAGAGACAAGAATGTGGCCACATGAAGGGCATTGATGGTCATGAAGACTCATCAAAGAGAGAAGAGCAAAATAGCCAAAATATGAAGCACCAGACGTGCCCAACGCCTAAGCGTTGGATCCCCAACGCTCATGCGTTGGCTCCCTGACTTGGAGCCCAATTTTGTTGTAATTCCAATGCTCAAGCGTTGGAGGGCCAACGTTCATGCGTTGAGCCCCTGACTTGTGCCAGTTTTTATTTTAATTCCAACGCTCAAGTGTTGGAGGGCCAACGCTCATGCGTTGAGCCCCTGTTTGGCCACGTTTGATGGCACTTATAGCCAACGACCAAGAGTTGGGATCCCAGCGCTTGAGGGTTGGGCCTCAGTCAGTGAAAGTCTATAAATAAGCCTCTTGTTTTCTTTTGTAAACACACTTGGATACTTGGAAAAACACTTATAGAGAATTGTTCAGAGCATTGCCTGAGGTGTGGGAAGCCAATCTTTGAGCTCTCAATTCAGGTTTTTATCATATTTCCCTTAGCCATGCTTGGCTAAGTTTCTTAATATCTTGGGTTGTAGTTTACTCGCTTTCTAGCTATGTTCTAGGTTTCCATTTTCAGTATATGGATAAAGTCTATGTTCTTATGTTTCTATTCCGTGCTTATCATTTATCTTGTTGTACACAAGTGTTGTTACCTTATTCTTATACAATGGTAGTTGTTAGGAATTCGGGGAAATGGGAATAGAAAGAACAATTGCATGCCTCTTAGGTATAAGGGTAAGATTGTCAGTGGTGGCCTGAATTCATGAACTTATCTTCAATAAGATTAACTAATCACTAAGGCATTAGGCTTAGTAATCAAATTGGAAGTTCTTCTTGCTTAAGGAATTAACAAGTAGAAACACTAGGCTATATCACCTAAGAATTTATGCTGTAATTCATATACGAAATTGATTCCGATAACTTAAGCTAGAAGTAAAGAGGCTCAACCCAAGTGCTGTTTTGATCATATTCTTGTCTTAATCTTTTTCCTGTTCATTTGTTCCTATTATCAACCATCAAACAAAAACATTTTATTTTTTGTTTTCAAGCTTAAAACAATTGATTATTGGGGTCTTGAAATACAATCTATCCCTGTGGGTTCGACAACCTTTTATATTACGCAATATCCCCCGTGCACTTGCGGTTTTGGTTATCAGATACGCAAATCGAACACAAAGATAAAAAACTACTAAAACATTACATCCCGGTTTGATGACCATTAGCATCAGTTATAGCCTCTGCTAAGTTCATTGGCCAACTTAGCGTTCCCTCTACTGTTGCCTTCCATAACCACCACCACTGTTGTGGTGGTGAGAACCACCGTGAGAATTTCCGCGGTGACCACCCGGACCGTAAGAACCACCATGTGACTGCTGATTTCCAGTTGATGAGCGATGTTGGTTGTTCACATAAAAGGCAACAGGTGGAGGAGGCACGGGTTCCTCGAGAGAAGCCTTAAAAATAGCATGGCTTTCAACTTTACAAAGAATATCGGTGAACAGAGGCAAGCGTACCTGATCAAGTTGTCCCGTGGAGAAGTTCACGTAGGAAGGGCCAAGGCCACGAAGAAACCAGTGGACCTTATCATCATTGGCAACAGGGGCACCACACACAGCCAATTGATCACAACAATGTGGAATTTCTTCCCATATGCAGTCACAGAGAGAGAGAGAGAGAGCCATGCCGCATGAGTTGTAATTCATCACGGAGTCAAAGTTTAGGGACTTACTGCGTGAAGCAAGGCAGAATGCAAAGCATTTTGAACGTTTTGAGCAGTTTCAGCATTGAGGGTCTTAGAAAGAGCCTCCTCGTTTTAAGGAGGAGAGGAGAATGCTGTTAACATTTCGATCTTGTGTCTGCCATTGTGCAAAATGGGGATTCGGAACAGGGACACCAGAACGCAGACCCGGAGAAGTGGCAGTAGCAAAAGCTTGCTTTAAGAACGGCGACGATGGTTCAACGTAGCCATTGACTATGTGATACAGGTTTTGATGACGAAGAAGGGAGGTAACCTGCTTTCCCAAAGGAGAAAAATCTCAGAGTTTAGGCGAATCGTGATCATGTGGATCATGGTCACGAATCGCCGAGATGGTGGAGCGGCGTTGTCGGCCATGAGAGAGGAGGAAGAGGACGACGCAAGGTTTGGAGACTAGAGTTTGCAACCTTAATCTGATACCATATAAGATGTGATTACTCTCACCACAATTGTGGGAGATGATAAATGATTTTATTGATATATAACTGATTACAATTGAAAGCATAAAATAAGGAATAATAACAAGATATTATCTAAAAATAATAACAATAAGATTCCTCATAATTAACGTTTAAAAGTCTCCATATCTGGACCATTACAAGAAGACTTAAAAGCTTCTAAGAGAGGAACTCAATTCACTTGAGTATTTCCTATTTTTGTGGTCATTCCACTCCCTTTCCTTCCTGATTCACAAGCTCAATAATTTTCCAAGAAAGTATAGTTTTTAATAATTGGACATGTTACACAGCAAAAAGTTTCGAGGACAAAAAGGATAAGCTTAAATATGTGAGACATATCTTTTTCATCTGTACACGTGGGTCGTTCCTTGAATGTGCTTATATTCAGG
Source organism: Acmispon strigosus (assembly GCA_030819835.1). Classification (NCBI taxonomy): domain Eukaryota; kingdom Viridiplantae; phylum Streptophyta; class Magnoliopsida; order Fabales; family Fabaceae; genus Acmispon; species Acmispon strigosus. Next base: position 38,685,136 of record JAUAMA010000007.1, read on the forward strand.
CCTCAAGCAATTATATGTGTCCTTCATTATTTGCTCTGCGATCTGCTATGGTAAGAATTGTGCTCAGATGAATATGTTCCTTTGTTCTGTTTTTTCAAGCTTAGCACAAAGAAAGGAACAAAAGGATATGCTCCACATGCCACTTACTCACAAGGAGTCACTCCCTATCAAAATGTACCACATGTGCTTGAGGATAGCGAATGAAGTGATAAGGCCAGTTACATGCAGCATTTTGCTAATTTTAGCACATAGTAGGGGATCACTATATATGTAAAGGATAAAGATGAGACTCAAAATATTATAATAGTAGTGACATTAATTAGTTTTAACATGAGTAGTACTTGCCAATAATAGTAGTGACATTAATTATTTTTAACATGAGTAGTACTTGGCAACACATGTTAGCCATTTGAATTTGATGGTATAAACGAATCACTTCCTCTTAAAAAGTTATGTATATAATTTTTGTTGCTGATGTAAAGATAGTATTAATGAGTGATTTGTAAGTACTTCTATAAACGATTTTGGTCCGAGACATACCTTAAACTATGGTGATCGGAGCTGGTCGCACCTAAAGATTTACTTACCGAAAAAAACATGAGTAGTACTTGATGTTAAGTTAATGAATGATAGGTCATTGACACTTCAAACTCACTTACATTTAGTGAAATAAGAATGAAAGAGAGAGAAACAACTGATATGATAAGTAATATAATAAGAAATTTAAAAAGAAATAAGAAGAAAAATGAATGAAAATAATATGGAAAAAAAATTGATATAGGAAAGAATCACCATTTTAAATAAACTCCTGTTGAGTGTCAAATTTTTTTAGGTAACCAAATTGCATTTTACAACCATAATTTTTTAGTTGTACGCTATTCTCTAACCCAATTTAAGTTACTGACGACATTATATTATAATTCATCATGATTTAGTAAAGCAAAATTATGCTGAGTTCTTTAACTTGTAATTCTTTTTTTTTTTTTTCCTTACGAAAGAAAGTGCAACGAAACGCACCATATAACCATTTATCTACAATATTATACACAATTGTTTGAAAGAAAACAGAGAGATCTGCTGATATATATTTTAGGAATTAAAACCAATGAAATTAATTTGAAGATCATTCGTGTATTTCGTTCCGTAACCATTAGCACTTTACGTTCTTTTGCGGATAAAGTATTTAGCCAACCTATTTTCCCCAATTAGTACTTATCGGACTAATTCAGTCAGATCACCCCAAGAGGTGTTGATTGAGAAGGAACGGCGAAACTTCAGTGGGGCGAAACGATGGTCTTCGTAGCACACCGTCTTCCGTGGAGCTCGGGAAGGTTCCCTGCGAGAACACTCCGACGCTCAAGTTAGAGGCGTGGGGTTTTGGGGGAAAGTGAGATTATGAACGAGAGATTGTGTACCTTAAGTTTACCATACCTTGTCTTTTATAGAGGAAGGGCTCGCGTGGTTCGAGGTTCTTGGTTGTTGTGTCGTAGTCACGTGATGTGATGTGGTGACGGGATATAAACGCCGTCGATCGCGAGACCCTGAGCGATTAAGGACTGACTCCTTTGGTTGGTGCTGCGGTGATTAGGCGAAGGTATCGTACCCTGAGATTTTATCCCAGAACAGTAGCCCCCAGCTCTGGCATTCAATTATGAATGCCGAGAGGTATAAGATGAGACGATGACCGGGTGGTCGAGCGAGGTCGAACTGGGACTTGGTCGGTGGAGTGAAAGCTTGATCGTTGACGAGTTGGTCGGATTGACCTCCAGAGCAGGATGGAGGGATGGTAGGATTTTTCCCCAGAACAGTAGCCCCCCCAACTCTGGCATTCAGTTACGAATGCCGAGAGGTATAGATTCTTGTCTTGTTGCTAGTTGTTATCTATTAGAAGGGGGTCCTCGGGTGTTCGTTGGTTAGAAAGCCCCCGGGGGGTATCTCCCATAACAGTATCCCCCAGCTCTGGCATTTAGTTATGAATGCCGAGGGATGTAGAGGGTTTTATTACGAGGTCTCTCGCAGAGGTGTGGGTGCAACTATTTCTTATTCCCAAGTCCCCCGAGGTGGTTGCCGAGGGGTAGTTGACCTATCAACCGAGAGGGTGGTGGTAGTGGTGGCCCCTGGCGTTATCACTTGCGTGATAGTTATGATAAGGGTTTTGAGTTCCCTGGCCCTCTGAATCCGAAGCAATGGGAGCAGGTAGTGTAGGGGCGCGTCTTTTGTAACAAGGCGCATTGAGGGACGAGTGGCCACGTGTGGTCGGTCGCATCTTCAGTTGAGTGGTTTGCTGAGGTCTCTCGATTATATTTGTTCGTTGGTAATTTTTTCTCCGAAGGGCTCTTAATACATGCTCGACGAGGCATTTGGACGCTTGGACAATATCTAATTATTGTTTGGAGCTCGACTTATAGTCCAGGTCCAGTGGGAGGTCATCCTCGACTAAACGCTTTGGCACTTAGGAGGTTACCCTATTGTATGCTCTGCAGTTGAAGGTTTGAATTTGTCTTAGCTCGTAGTTGTCTTCCGGAACAGGGATTGTTCAGCTTTGAGTGTTGGTGGTTGGCTTAACCCCCCAGTGTGTGTGTAGCCCCCCAGCTCTGGTCCGTGATGAGTTGCAGATCAAGAGGTACATGTGTTCGGATTTCCTTGTCCTGGAAGTATCAACCGTCGACTGAGCGTGCAGAAGAGCGACGCAAGGGACTTTGGCGCTCCTCGAGTGTAGTGCCTCTCGGGGGGATCTTTATTTCTTTCAGTTGTGTAGACGGTTCTTCACATATATTCGCTCGACCGAGGCGTTGAGAGTTCGGGAGAGGGAGAAAAGAAACAGAGGCACATACCCCATGAATCATAGGCACACAAGGGAGAAAAGAAAACTCAAAAATATTCACACTAAACTTGCTCTACCCACAATTAGATCACTCAACTTGAAACAGAAATCTTCCAAAGTTCAGTACCAAAGAAATAAACATTGAGGCTCAACTAGGGAAACTAAGGGATACTGAATTCAAAGTCTGAAAGCCAACAAAAATTCCTACCAGTCTCTAACAAATACATAACACCACAATATTTAACCGGTATGCATTTCAAAATAGAACCAAACAAGTGCAAGTATGTCATGAATATAGAAAAGAACGCTCAGCACTCAAAGAAATAAGGGAAATATAATGCAACACCCAATGAACCCAAATCAACTTTCATAATCAACCTCATCTCAAAATTCCAGAATCCTCTCATTTCCCTTCACAAGCACGCAACACTCCCAAACATAACAATGTAACATGTATCAACAAGTTTTCAATAAAACTACTAGTTTAGGGGTGAAACCACTTATGACAGTTAAGTACAAAGGTAAATGATTAGGGGTATCTATGCATAACAACTGACTCAATGACCAAACAACACATGCATGACTCATCTAAATACAGTGATTACCAAAAACTCAAGAGAATTTAGACTAAACTAAAAAGAAAAGAAAACAAAGAGTTCCCTGGTCAAAATTGTGCCATAGGATCATCATGATCCTCTCTTGTGTCATCTTCTTCAGCAGCTCTAGCTCTGCTACTTCCTGCTTGCTCATTCAGGCTCATATTCATCAGTCTCTTCTCTAAGTCATTTGGCTCTCTCGGGACCCTAAAACTGGTATCAACATAGCCTGCATGAGTCACCTTGATCTGTCACCCTGAAACTGGTATCAACATAAACTGGTATCATCAGTCTCCTCTCTAAGTCAGTCGTTGATTATGCTACAAATCATTAAGGTGAAGGAACATCCTTCCAAAAGCTTCTTCCTTCCAATATAACTGAGTGGGTTGAGCGGGCTCATCGGGAGAATTTGTGACCGTGAACTCGCTCTAAATCTGTGGGGCGGCTCAATAATTATCCTCCGAGGGTCTCAATCGCTGGAGTGGCTCCCACACCCAACTTAGCATGCACCATCTTGGTAATGAGCAGTGGGTAGCCAAAGCTCTTACCCTTCTTCTTGACATTGATGGTTTTGTGAATCCACCAAGAAATGATCCTTGTTGTGTCCATGGGCAGTTTCTTAAGAAGGTAATAGATGCACAGAGCTGCTGTCTTTCGTAATTCAGTTTTGTTGGAGCTCCGAAGTAGGGTGTCTACCATGAATTGGTACCAAACTCGTACCTCAGGCTTGACATATTTCTTGCAAATGAAACACTTAGTCACTCTATCGGCTTCAGTCTCCCATCTAACCCTAGGCACAACAAGTGTCTCCAGGATTTCATCAAACAGATAATCATTCAGCAAGCTGTTGTAATCCGGGCCATTCTGGCCAAAGACTGCCATATCCTGCGACACTGTGGGTAATTTCAGAAGTCTCCTTATGGCCTCCGGGCCATAGCTTATGGTTGTGCCACATAAGCTTGACTTGCAGGTCGGTTGTCGTGGCCGAGGCTCTAAGGAGTCATATTTGGCATTTGTGATACCAATTCTGCAAGTATATAGAATGGTTGAAGTAATATAAAAGATTGTCAAACCACAGGGATAGTTGGTTAAGTCGATTTACACTTGAAATTTCACTATTCGGAATGAAAACAAAAAAGATATATGATTTGAATTGTTGGTTGTAAGAAGATTGCAGAAAAGCAATTGTGAAAGATTGGAAACACTATAATGGAAATAGTACTCGGGGTTTTAGTTTCACCAATTCCAATTATGCTAATAGCAATCAAAGTTCTATTTGAATCAATGTAACTTTCCTATGGTGATGTAGCCTTTACCTTTACTTGTTAATACCTTAATCAAGCAAATCATTCAATCTTGGTTGCTAAGCCTAATACCTTAGTACCTAGTCAATTCAATTGAAGAATAAAACTCATGAAATAAGGCCAACACTACTGAATTCTACCCTTATACCTAAGTGATAGAGAAATCAATCAATCTAATCTCAAGTCCCTAATCCTTACCAACTACTGTTGTGCAAGAAAAAGCATAGCACTCGCGTCGGCTCAAGCGGAATTACAATTCAGAGAAAAGATTCATAGGATTGAAACAAAGATGTTCAAATAGAAACTCAAATCTTCATAACATAAAATAGAAAAGGATTCAGAATCCCCAAGTACTTAAAGAAAACTAGCCAAGCATGTCTAGGGAATACATAATCAAGATTAAATGAAAATAAACCTGAAACAATGGCCTAGAGAGCCTCCCACAAGCTCTAAGAACAATGTATCCAAGATAGAATTCAGAAAAATACAAGATGTCTTTTCTAAAAAACAAATGCTGAATTTATAGAAAAACTAACTAAGGCCTAGCGCATGAGCGCTGGCTTTCCAACGCTCCGACGCTGGAAATAAAAATAAATTCGTGTTCCTTGGCAGAAAGTCAGGGCATGAGCACTTGGGCGGTAGGATTCTTCAGACTTCTTCCTTGGTTTCCCTTGCCTTTTCCTCTTGCCTCTCCCTTCATTAATTCTCTTAATCAACTTTCATTGCCCTTCTTCTGAATGCAAAACTGCACAAACTCATCAAGGCTCCATCAAAACATCAATTGTAACTCATGGCAATTGCATTATTCCTCATAATTCTCTCATGATTCAGCCATCAATCCTCATCAACCTTCTTCAACTCATGGTATTCTCCATTAAGAGCAGCTCAATTATGACCGAGGGAACTTAGACTTCACTTAAAAGGGAAAATTACAACAACAAAAAAACAACTAAAATGCTGACCCAAAAAGAGAAAAAACACTTGACCAACCATGCTTATGAACAAATGTGAAATAGACTCAAACTCTACATGAGATTCAGAAGAAAAGACAAAAAAACAAAGAAAGAATAAAGGAAAAGACTAGCATACCCCAGGGTCATCAATTCGCATAGAACTCGCGAGCCAAAATTTAACTCCCATCCTGAATTGGGTTACACAACTCCCCCCTCCCCAACTCCTTTAGACTATGGCTTCACCGATTCCCCTAGGGTCCTTTCCTGAAATCATCATGAATGGTCTCTCCCTAATCAACTCTTTCTGTGAGACCACATCTTTGTAATACTGCTCCCTTTTCGAAGGAATTGAATTTGCTTTCATCAAAATCTTCCATCTCATCAGAAATTTCCTACTCCTTTCTCTTAGGAGGCATCTCCATAGAAAATCATAAATAAAAACCCAAAGCTAGCAACTTATTAGTTCATACAAAATCAAAAACAATTTTCTTTGAGATGCATCAAGAACTTCTTCCTTCCATACAAAAAACAAGGACCAAACCCACTTTTTTCAAAGAGAACAACTCTGAAATTTCCTAGGGTTTATCCTTATCAACAAATTAGAAAAGGGAACCCTGGAAAATTTTAGAGAAGCCATTGAGACGTTTCATCAAACACGTAGCGAGCAGAAACTTTATTTCCCAAAAACAAACAATTCACCAATCCATCTGAAACCCCCAAAATCACATTTCCACAAATGAAAACAAGCCAGAAGTTCTCGCCATCCATACATTTCATAATTTATTTAGGTTTCAAGTGTATGGAAGAAGATTTAGCAAGCCAAACAACCAGAACATACCTTGAATAACAAAAGCAAATGGAGAAGAGATGGAGAAAATGGAGAAGTTTTACCCAAAGGGGAAGAATGGAAGGTATTTTGTGAAAGTTGTGGAATGTGGGGGAGAAGAGTAGGGAGGAGGTTTTGTGGTCATGGGGGAAGAGCAAAGGAATTGGGGGGTTTTCAAAAACTGTAACTAAAATAAAAAGAAATGAACATAAATGGGTCTTAAGACCCTATTCGACATCCAGTGCTCATGCGCTAGCTTGGCCAACGCATGAGCATTAGCAATACCAACGATGTTGGTATTCCAGGGGCTCAACGCATGAGCTTTGGCACCCTAGCGCTTGAGCGTACAAAAGGGAAAATAAGCACTGGCAGGCAGAGAGCCAATGCATGAGCGCTGGCTTTTCCAACGCTTGGGAGTTGGAACTCTGCTCCTTTGGGGGACTTCCAGGGGCCCAACACATGAGCATTGGCCCCCTAGCGCTTAGGCGCTAGGTCCTTGCTTCACTTTTTTTCATTTGGAAAAGAAAAGAAAAAGAAACTTGGCTTGGGTTGTCTCCCAAGAAGCTCAATTTTAAAGTCTTTGATAGACTTCCCTCCTTTATCAACTAGGAGGAAAAAGTTCCATACTTGTTCTGTCTCTATCATATTCTCCACCAAGGTACAATTTCAACCTCTGCCCATTCACTGTGAATGCATTTTTTTTGTAACATGGTTCTCGATTTTCACCGCACCGTGGGGGAACACTTTTACGACCTTAAAAGGTCTAGACCACTGATAAGTACCATTTTTACGCATATTTGGATATCATTTTAGGCACTTATATTGAGCAATTAATCAATATTCTATAGTAAATTCCCCTATTTTGCTATATATTTGCCAAACTGCCAAGAATGGGTGTTTATTGTGTTTTATACTGATCTATCCCCATATTTTTATGTAGGAATGGAGTTTGGATGGAAATTGCACCATTGCAAGAAGAACTGGGCAGAAAATATAAGTTTCTGACCACTTAGCGACACAGGATAGCCGCTCAGCGCCCCTGGACATGCCTCTGGCCGCTCTGCGGCACAGGACAGCCGCTCAGCGCCCCTGGACATGCCTCTGGCCGCTTTGCGGCACAGGACAGCCGCTCAGTTCCCCTCAACATGTTTCTGGTCTCTCAGCGACCTTGCTTGGTCGCTCAATGACCAAGTCGGTTAAGGAAACACAAGAGCGAAGAAACAGGTCGCTCAGCGATCTGTTCAGATTGTTTCTCTATAAATGCAATCCGGATCATTGTTTTTGTACGAGAGGTCGTACTGTCCATTGCATACTAAGACTAACTCTTGGTTTTCCCTTGAGATATTGTTGAGCTTTTGTTGTTGACTCGAGAGGGATGACGTAGTTTCTTTATTTCCCTTGAGGTTTTGAATTACTGCCTGCATGACTCTCTTTTAATAAAGGTTTTATTTGATTCAAGATTTCCGCTGCCTTATTGTTCTGTTTTATTTGTTTGATATTTACGATAATAACCCTCAAGAAATCGATGCGTTACAGGTTCTTTCCAAAGTGACACGTAAATATGGTGTTCGAGGTAATGACATGTGTGATTTTCCTTTTTTCCAATGGGTTTTTAATTACATCTAGTATAGACATAGATTAAAGATCAAATAGTTCTTGTTCAAGGCCGAGATCCGACCACATGGCCTAAAGCTATCAAGCTAGCTCAGGATGACTAAGGTCCAACTACACAATTAAACTTCAAGTCACATAAGCTTCTGTTCTAACCATCTAACTTAATTATATAGAAAAGTTAAACTGTTATAAGTTATAACCATGGCCAAACTGTTGGAACCAATGTTAAATTGTTATGCCACTTGGCCATGTAGTTATGCCATTTTGACAAGTGTGCGTTTAACTCCTAGCAACTACACGTACATGGACGGCCAAGTATACAATGTTTGCTTTCATTGTAAGCACCTTGCTTCTTACTCAGAAATCACATTGCTGACTAGATTCTAGGTTCTGCGAAAATAGTTTTTGTTTATCCGCTTTTTCTTCTTCTTTCTGAGTTTGCATCAGTAAAAAGTTGAATAACTATGTGTTTACGCATGAAAATCTTAGTAAAAAGAAATATGAAACCAATAAATTAAGTTTGATTAGATATTTATATAGTGGCTTTTAGATAACTCATAGGGCTCATTTCTATGTATGTGCGTACATGTATATATATATAGCATGGTTGCATGCAATTGATATATAACTTGGTATTTTGTATTCATGGCCAAGGGGTAAAATAGAAAACTAAAACTTCATGTCCTTGTCCATAGGAGTCATCTACGATGGAAAACACAATGTCGTTCTTCTGCGTCCAAATCTTATAGAGACTTTTTGAGGTTACATAGAGATCTTTTTTTGTGCTTATACCCCTTTTAAGCGTAGTTTATGACTTTTGGTATCTCCGTTAGGTCGTCCAACTATAGTTCTTTTTTTTCTTTCTTTCTTTCTTTATTTCCTAATCCACACACAAGTGAAGAGCTTGATTGATGATGGCTTTTTTTTGTTACATATGGAAATGATAATGATGGCTTTCTAGTTTCTAAATGAATTAAGTAAAAGTGTACTTATTTTTATATTTTATAATAAGTTAATTAAGATGACCAATTAACACTTTAAATTAAATTAAAATAAAGTATATTCACACTTTATATGAGCGATACTATTTTTTTTAGAAAGCGTTTCTCATTTATTAATCAATAAAACACAAATTTTCAGCTAAGTCGAAGTAGTATTTTATTTGATGACATAATACTAATACATGTATCATCGTGGCTTTTAAACTTGTTTAATTAAGTAATAATTGAATATACGAGTAGATTCTAACGAAAACCGGATAGTATGGTGTTGTGCGTTCATGAGACCCATCAATAGTTGTCACAATATTGCGTAATTGAATGATTTTGCTATGTGCATAATTATTGAAGCTAATAGGACAAAGTGATGTTTGTTAGCACACATTACTTAATTATTTAGTAAACTGCGTCAACTTTGCTTAAATATATTACAGCGATACATCCAATAAAAGAAGGTACCTAATAAGTGCATAGGTTTTTTGGTTAACAGATAAGATAAGTGGATAGTTTTTTTTTCCACCAAAGTAATCACAATATATAGTCATGAGACTCGTCTTCTCGAGGTTTAGAGATTAGTAAGTATCTCACAACAAATCATTCTACACGTACATTGTTTAAAGATCGAACCCTCAACTAAAGATTTAAGTAGCTCAATTATCTATCAATTGTGTTGGATTTTGTTGGTAGATAAGAGCATCCAAAATTCTCAGAATTTTTGATCACATCATCATCATGATAATCATATTATCAAATAAAATATATTACAAAAATATTCATAAAAAGCAAGGTCTTACCGGCACTATGATGCTCAAGTATGCGAGAGAGCAAAGAGAGAGAATCTCAAAGTCATAAAAAAACAATGAGTAAGCATGAATGAGTAATGCTTACGTAAATGAACAATCAAACTTGGATTTATAGACATGGTGATCGTTATATTTGTGACTCAAAGGATTTAGGAAGTCTTGCTGAAGGACTTATGAGATGATGTTTATCTTTGGATAACCTTGTGTTGTCTTATTTATCAAGTCAATTGCGTCTTCTCGGCTAACCTCTTGGGCAAGATGTTCCTTATGTCAGTCATCCCAATTAACCATCATGATGCTCACTTCTCTATAAAAGCTTTAGACCAACTGAGATACTATTAGATCTTGTGACCATGTGGAATGAGAATGACGGACAATGCCCAAACACTTTTAAGTCATTTTTCCTTCCAAACTTGCAACAAAGTCATCATCAAATCCTAAAATTCAAAAAATAGACCAACTATATCTCAAAATACATGGTTTCTCATTGAATTCAAAAAAGTTAGAATGCATTCATGAATGCATATCATTCTAAATTTAAAATTTCTAAAAAAACCTTAAAACTGCTTAAATAGCTTAAAATATACCTATCACTTGAATTTTGGATTCATTAGACAATGCTTCCATGCAAATTTAATTTTGGGGAGAGATTTTTCAAGCATGTAATTCATGTACTAGACTCAAATTTAAAATAAAAATATTCTTTCCTTTTCTATTTTAATATTTTTTTATATTGGAAAACATTTAAATTTTTTTTTCAAGAATTAATCACCGTACCTTCCCTTTCTCAATCCATATGTCTCCAGCTCTTACCACTTGAGTTATATTTCTCTATTTTAATATAAAATACAACTCCGATTAATTTTTTAAGGAATACACATTACAAATGTAAAATGCAATATCAAGTTGGAATTTGACTTCATGAGGAACTATAAAAATAAAATAAAATACAAATTGAAACCATTATAAACACACACACACACATATATATATATATATATATATATATATATATATATATATATATATATATATATATATAATATAACTGATTTATGAGACAGATAAAAAATATTCTTATAGTGTTCAGTATTATTATAACAACAACAATGTTAACTTCACATTCCTAACTATGATTCGTAATTTGAAATTTAGTGGAATAATAAACTAGTAAATAACATGGGTATAAATTCTCAAATGGCATTGACATATTGATGGGAAGTTTATCCGAAGGTTCCAAGTGAAAGAGGAAGTCACTAATCATATTCATAGCCACGTCGATAACGCGTAAAGGTATCACGCAAGTTACTGCCACATGGAATTGTTGAAAATATATGCACAAAATCAATTTTCTCATTACACTACATCATGCTATAATAATAACTTCATCTCAATTTCCACGATAACAACATAATTTAACAATACATGTTACAGCAACAAATTATACCATTTTCAGTGTCAACAAAATCAAGGATTTCTCAAAAACAGAAACAGAGGCAATCACACATGACAATTAATCCCTAAGAAGAAGTTATCCTTACCTCCTAACGTTTCGCAACCAGTCCAAGTTCAAACCTATTATATAATATAAGTAAAAACCCTAAATTAATTCCTCAGAAGAACGGAAAAACCCTAAAAGCAATTAAATTAAAAGGACGGAAAAACAGCACTGGGCTGGCAGAGGCCCAACGCATGAGCATTGGACACATGTGCGTTGGGATGCCAACACTCATGCGTTGGCTCCCTGCCTGGGAACCCAGTTCCCAACGCCCAAGCGCCAGGAGTCAGCGCTCATGCGTTGGCTCTCTGTCCAGGACGACCAAAAACACCATTTTTCACCGTTTAAGCCCCGAAAAGTGATTTAAATTAAGGGTTTTTATTAAAAATTGATTCTACATCATTTAAAAATTATTTTTCAGAGCTTCAACGTATCAAAAATCAATTTTCTCAAATTTACATGTTTGGCGTCAAAGACCTATAATTTTCTAGAATAGTGGAATAAGGGTGTAGAGCGGAACCAACCTCAAGTATGGCTCCAGAAACGAACGTATGAGCCGGTGTTTGTCTTCTACGCTCCAACGCTCGTCCTCATCTCAAAAGTGAAGTGAATTTCTTTCTCAAGCTCAGGCCTTGGAGAGGAATTCCAAACCCAAAAACAGAATTGATTTTGAGTTTTAGGTTAAAGCACTTTGGAATGAAGAAAGGCAAGAGAGAAACACCAACATATAATGATCTGAAAATTCCAGCACCAAATGAAGAGAAAGGGGCGACCAAAACACAGCACTAATTCAGAATTATTCCCCATCAAAACCCATTAAACCCAAGACAAAGCCATTAAACCACATCAAGCCACTTAATTCCCATAACCCCCATATGAAATCTGGATTCAAAACACCATTAAGAGCCAATGAAGCTGATTTTGAATCTGAATAGTCCAAGGATTATAATTTAATTATTCAAACTCGAGGGACCAAAACACAATTGTAAGAATTCCAGGGACCTATATATAATTACAAGAAATTCAAGGACCAAAGTGAAATTTCCAGAAATTGAGGGTCTTACAATTTTCACCTTAGTGACGTCAATTTTATGTAGAGATTCATAGTTATCCAATTCCAACTGTTGTTCATTTTTCAGTGGTAGATAAAGCTGTATATGATTAGTGAAATATATATATATATATATACACACACACACACATACATGAGAAAAGATCCGTTGATGAACAATACAAAGCAAGTATGACCATTTGAAACCGAAAGGTTCTAAAGGCTATATTCTCAGACCATCAACTGGTATAAAAGAGAACCTTAACGGAAGAAGAAAGTGGTGAACACATGAGCAAAATGAAAATGTAAATCCGTGAGAAGAACACCAAAAATATTTGAATGCATGAAAGCATCAGAGCATTAAGACATCAGCACCAAATAGCCAAACACTGAAGATGTCTCTACCATGAAGAATGCATTGAGTCCAGAAGTGATTCATCCTCAACAATTCATAGATCACCAGTAGAACTTCAACGTTAGATACACATGCAAATGTGATATTGCTGTGATTGATTCATAAGTGTCAATATGTGCCAAATACTATGCATTTGAGATCGATTTGAAAGCATAATGGTATTCCCATGTGTTCTACTGTACAATCGATGCAATTGGATGAATGAAGCATCAACTTATTCAAGATCAGATGAACATCCTCCAAATGAAGAAGATGAAGAAGATCACTGCTCAAGCTTAAAGTCTATCCTCTGAGCATGCGTCTCACAAAGAAGCAAAGAAGAATCTAAGATCCAGCATCAGCTCCTCAACATCTATCAAGATGAATCTACGATTTATAGATCTTAGAAAGAAGAGAACTCAATGACAAATCAGCTCTTGAATATATATACTCCGTGAAGGTTGCAATACATTGTAATCATAAGCACCCATCATTTGAATGTAACCCAGAACTCCAATCATAACATTGAGGAGGAGTCTTCGATAATACTCAACAACCTGAAGAGGCTAGAGTAAAGAATACTTGACAAGGAGTCCTGGATAATACTCAACTTCCTGAAGAAGCTGGAGCAAAGAATACTTGAGGAGGAATGCTGGATAATACTCAACTGCTTGAAGAGGATGGAACAAAGAATACTTGAGGAGGAGTCCCTGGCAACCAAACTCAGTGAACCTGGAGAGGCTTGGGCAAGAATACTCATTCTGCCTGAAGAGGCAGGGACAAAGAATACTTGGGGACGAGTCCCTGGCAATCAAACTCGTTAGAAGAAGTCTTGTATTATACTTGTGAAAGGACGAATACTCGTTGAAATTATTGAAGATCATGGTAAAAGACCAAAAGCTGGACGTAGCCAGTGTTGGGTGAACCAAAATAAATTATGAGTGTGCATATCGTTTATACCCTTCTAACAATCGTGGCTACAACGTTTATCCACTGATGGAATTGTTAGAAGGAAACTTTGAATCCGAATGATGAAAATTTGTCAACTGTGCGAAAAGTTTTCATAGACACAATTCAACCCCCTTCTTGTGTTACCTTCATATTGAAGTGATCAAGTTATATAACCGAGTTCAAAGCATGCAGCGACGACACATGCTACTCTGTGACAACTAATAAGCATATATATATATATATATATATATATATATATATATATATATATATATATATATATATATATATATATATATATATATTAATGATCAAACTATTCAACTCTATGTACTATTGAAAAAATCAACAAATAAAGTTGGATAAGTATGAATTTTGACATGAATGTGGGGCGGCTGCTGTGAAAATAATATCAGGATTAGTGTTGGTTGTAGCCGATGCTAAGGGGACCTAGAATAGAGTCGATCTATAGACCGACGCTAAGAGGACTTGGAATAGATTAGGTTTTTACGATTGAAGCTAAAAGTTACGATTTAGCCTCAGCTGTTGTTGTCGGCAAGTTGGGTTGGCTTAGTGTCGGCTAAACCGAGTCTAATTTTTTGCGATGGCTAAAGAGCTAATGCAAACAATTAGCTTTCGGCCCTTTTAACTTCCGCTCTGACATCAACGCTGGGCCGATGCTAAAACATCTCTAATGTGAGTTTTTAAGCCATTAGCGTCAATTTTTGGCCGAAGCTAATATTGAGTTCTTTTTTTTAGTGTCCCTTCCAACTTTTTCCAATCTCTCTTATTTGTGAAGAATTTCAATAGAACTGGTGCCATTTTCATAGTTTTCCTTTTATACCGACATGAGGGTTCGATTTTGTTGGTAACTTATACGGCATTTTTTTAAATAATGCAATTAAAAAAAAAAATTAACAAAAACAGTTAAAAGAAAATTAAATTACAAAAGTATGGCACTTTGTGTCATGTCAAGGGGAGTCGCAACACCCCATGCGACTCCCAAGGCAAGTCGCAGCCTTTCATGCGACTTGCATGTGCAAGGGGACAGGGCTAGAAGTCGCGTCCAACCAAGCGACTCCCAAGGCCTGGAATCGCGTCCGAACAAGCGACTCCCAAGGAGTCGCATTTTTTAAAAGTGTGTATCGCACCTAAGAGTGCGAAAATGGGCTTCCAAATCGCACTTGTAGGTGCGAAATAGTATTTTAAATTTTTTTTTTTAAAGCAGCAATCTGGCCCTGAAAAAGGAATTTCTAACGGTCTCGGATGGCGACGGGCCGAACTACAAAGTTGAAGAGAAAAAAAAAGTAGTTGGACGCTTATCGCTTCGCCATAAGCCCGGTGTCCCGAAGCCAAATTCTATCGTTTGCTATTTTTTTTTAATTTTCGAAATTTTTTTATTTCACCATAAATTTCTAAATATGTCAAATAGACTAACTGTGGTGGTCCCATAATTTTTAAAAATCATTTGGGCATTTTTTGAATTTTTTAGATATTTTTTAAATCACACTCCAAGATGCGAATAATAACCAAGCTTCAAGGTTTCTTGCTTGCCCCTTCTTTTTTGAAATTTTTATGATTTTTTTTTTTGGTTTAGAAATTGGAGATGACATGCACGTGAGTCGCTTGTTCAGACGCGATTCCAGGCCTTGGGAGTCGCTTGGTTGGACGCGACTTCTGGCCCTGTCCCCCCTGCACATGCAAGTCGCATGAAAGGCTGCGACTTGCCTTGGGAGTCGCATGGGGTGTTGCGACTCCCCTTGGGAGTCGCATGGGGTGTTGCGACTCCCCTTGACATGACACAAAGTGCCATACTTTTGTAATTTAATTTTCTTTTAACTGTTTTTGTTAAATTTTTTTTTTAATTGCATTATTTTAAAAAAAATGCCAACTTATACTTACTCGTGGCTTATATATGTTATTTTATGTAAAAATAATCTTTTTGCTACTCACTTTTTATTCAACCAATCAATAAGATAGACTATTTATCTCATTTTGTTTATTCTCTTTCTATCATATTAAAGATCTTATAAAATTTATTCGGTTTCTGTTTTCTCTCTCTGTACCAAACAATGTGTTAGTGGATGAAGAACATATATATGGTCATCGAAGAATATGTGATATTTCCCTCGATCAATCCCAAGATTATATTATTGAGTTTAATTTTAATGCGTTTTACACATGCATCAAATCACATCTCTATTATTTAATTAAAATAATTTTAAATTCAATTTTAATTATGACATAACAAATTGATGAATTCTGATTGAATACACGTATGAAACTCCTTTACTTTTCCCATCAAAATTAAACTCTATATTACTTGTGTGATGGATCATTTCCCCACTATTTTATCAGTTCATGTGAAAAACGAACCAAGCTGACGCAACACATATCAACTTTCCAGTAATAAAATAGTATTTATTAAGGATAAACCTCTCTCACTCTACTAAGCCGGATAACAATATTAAATATTAAATATGGTGCCAAAAATATCCCATAGCAAACCACGTCACACCACGTGGCGGTACGCAAGATGAAAGAGACGGTGGTCCCCGCGTCGAGTCACCGGAACCACCCGGTAAGCCGGTTAACCATTCCCACGGCATCAGAGAAAGCGACATCACACGAAACGACACCGTTCGCCCTCCACCCTTTTGCGTATAAATACGTGTTCGGATATGCGATGTGTACTAAACATTCGAGGTGGAACATTTCTACGTGTCGCCCTTTCTTTCCTCTCTGCTCCTATTTCTTCGTTTCTTTGCTTCTTTATCATCTTCTCCTTCTATCCAATCCATTTTCTTCAAGTAGTGATTCTTGTCTTCGAAAGCTTGAATTTGATTCTCACAATGTGTGGCATACTTGCTGTGCTGGGTTGCTCTGATGAATCTCAAGCCAAAAGGGTTCGCGTACTTGAGCTTTCACGCAGGCAATGATTCTACTTGAATTGCTTCCTTTTTTAATACCCTTTTGATTAACTTTGATGTTTGTGTTTCAAAGTTTCGTTTTTTTATTCCATGTTTCCCCTGATCAACCTCTTCCCTACCTAGACTTTTCTCTGTTTTTGGACACTATATATGTGCAACCTTTCACTATGGCTTCATTTGTTGGGAGTTGTTGATTTTGATATCAAGCAACTGAAATTTTTTACATGGAGTTTTATAAGCTACTAATATAGTATTGACTACTGAGAATCGAGTGATGATGATGATGATGAGGAGTGAAGAATTGAAATCCAAAATGTTTTGTTTTCAAGAGGGTATCAGTGTTCTTTAGCAAATAGTTGCTATAAATACTGAAACATAAGTAACCAGAAAAATAATTTAGTATTTTATATTTCAAATAAACATGACAAGATGTAACTTGAACAATATGTGTGGGGCTAAGTTAAACATATGTGAGAGTTGAAATTATATTGATCTCTTTTATATTGGGGCCAGATGCTCTCATCTTTCAGAGTTAACAAGTAATTTATGATAAACATAAGAAACTTTGACAAGGTGAGTGTATTTTTATACCACTGGCTGGCTTATTATGACAAAAAATGGGATGTGGGGTCCATGTTGCAATCCAATTATTGGTGATCTCTAGTAGAGAAAAACTCCAGAAATGAAAACAAGCCATTATAAGGAGTTAATTGGTCTTGAAAGAGATTGAGGAAATTTATGTTGTATGTTCATAAAGTGCAATTTGAATAGTTTGTGCTTGTTGATGTCACAGATTGAAGCACCGTGGCCCTGACTGGAGTGGGCTCCACCAACATGGTGATTCCTTTTTGGCTCATCAACGTTTAGCCATAGTTGATCCAGCTTCTGGTGATCAACCTCTCTTCAATGAAGATCAATCAATTATTGTCACGGTAGGCCTTATGATATAATTATGTGATCTAAGCTTTACAATAGACAAAATTGGAACATGTGTTATTATGTTATGCCTTATTTGACCAATTTAACTGTGACAAATTATGACTGATATTATATATCATCACCCTTGAAAACCAGGTGAATGGAGAGATCTACAATCATGAAGAACTCAGGAAGCAGTTGCCAAATCACAAGTTCCGAACCGGATGTGACTGTGATGTTATCGCGCACCTGGTTAGTCGCCATATTTTACAACAATTTTTAACCTGCACATATGCAGATGAAAATCAAAAGAAATTTTAGAAACTGTCTTTTTTTTTGTTTTTCCTCCTTCATTATTTGGCCTTTTGGTTCTTAGTATGAGGAGCATGGAGAAAACTTTGTGGACATGCTGGATGGAATATTTTCATTTGTTCTGCTGGATACCCGCGATAACAGTTTTTTGGTTGCAAGGGATGCTATAGGGGTCACTTCCTTATACATTGGTTATGGACTAGATGGTACTGGTTATATTATAGCATGTCCTGCTTTTGAATTGAATTCATTCATGTGTTATATTTCAACTCAAACAACAAAATTGAATTGAATGAGTTGTGACAAGTTTGGCACGCCTCTGTTCAGGATCTGTTTGGATTGCATCAGAATTGAAAGGGCTGAATGATGATTGCGAGCATTTTGAGGCTTTTCCACCTGGTCACTTGTACTCAAGCAAAGAAAGAGAGTTCCGTAGATGGTACAATCCTCCATGGTTCTCTGAGGCCATTCCATCATCCCCTTATGATCCTCTAGCTTTGAGGCATGCCTTTGAGAAGGTAAGATTCACCAAAAGGGTCATAAATTAGAAGCTTTTACGTTAGTATAACTGATGAAAATGAATGTGATCACAGGCTATCATAAAAAGGTTGATGACTGATGTGCCTTTCGGAGTTCTGCTGTCCGGAGGTTTGGACTCTTCATTGGTTGCATCCATCACCGCCCGCTACCTGGCCGACACAAAGGCTGCCAAGCAATGGGGAGCAAAGTTACACTCATTCTGCGTGGGCCTTGAGGTGAATACCTATTCTAAATTTTTATCATGTTTGGATCAGTTTCTCTTTCACCAGAATCAATTCTGAAACGCAGAAGTTTCTTACCAGAATCGGTGCTGTTTTCCGAATCAATTGTAGAATTGTTTCCAAACACGCAATATGAGAAAGATTGCCAACTTTAGTGGATTTGTTTAGTAAATAAATAAAAGATACCATCAAGGTTGTCCTAATCTTAAGTCATCTTATATTGTGTAGGGATCACCAGATCTGAAGGCTGCAAGAGAAGTAGCAGACTATATCGGAACTGTCCATCACGAGTTTCACTTTACGGTTCAGGTATATATATCCATGTGAAATAGTACTTTTCTGCTCAAATTTTGGGGGCCTTCAATTCACAAATTAGTAAATCTTCTATGATATTGTGTATGCAGGATGGCATAGATGCCATTGAGGATGTCATCTATCATGTAGAAACTTATGATGTCACAACCATCCGAGCCAGCACTCCGATGTTTCTGATGTCCCGAAAGATCAAATCACTGGGAGTGAAAATGGTACTCTCTGGAGAAGGATCTGATGAGATCTTTGGAGGGTATCTGTACTTCCATAAGGCACCCAACAAAGAAGAGTTCCACCAAGAAACATGCCGCAAGGTAATAGAATTATCATCCTCCTTGTCACAACAATATAAGTGGTCAAAGTGAAAGTTTAATAGATAATTTGCTTTTTATTCTTGCTATGCAGATTAAAGCACTCCACAAATATGATTGTTTGCGGGCCAATAAATCTACATATGCTTGGGGTTTGGAAGCGCGAGTGCCATTTTTGGACAAAGAGTTCATCAATGTGGCAATGGACATTGACCCTGAGAAAAAATTAGTATGCATACAGAATTTTGTAGTGCATCATAATTTTGAAAAGTTGCATTGTATTAAGTGTTTACTTACTATTTGATCTATTCAGATAAAACGAGATGAAGGACGAATCGAGAAATACATTCTTCGAAAGGCCTTTGATGATGAAGAACATCCTTATCTGCCTAAGGTACTCTACCATTTTCCACAATGTCAGTAGATGTTTGCAAAATCAATTTGCTAAAACTAACATCTAAGAATTTAATTTCATGCAGCACATTTTGTACAGGCAGAAAGAACAATTCAGTGACGGGGTTGGCTATGGTTGGATTGATGGCCTTAAAGACCATGCTGCAAAACATGTAAACACGAATCTCCCATTATTTTTCTTTTATTTCCATGAGTGACATTTCATTAAAACTTCAAAGGTAGGTACACAATTACTGTTACTAAGAGAGTATTCTTGACATTTTGCTCTAGGTGACTGATAGAATGATGCTGAATGCATCTAACATTTTCCCCTTCAACACTCCCACTAGCAAAGAAGGGTACTATTACAGAATGATCTTTGAGAGGTTCTTCCCTCAGGTAACTCAATCAATCATAGATTTAGAACAGGGAAGTGCCTAATTCTTGTTGATATAATAATGGCTGAATCAAACACTTGTGTTCCTTGATTTTAATTTGCAGAACTCAGCAAGGCTCAGTGTTCCTGGAGGTGCTAGTATTGCATGTAGCACAGAGAAAGCTATTGAGTGGGATGCTGCATGGTCCAAAAACCTTGATCCTTCTGGCAGAGCAGCACTTGGAGTGCATGATTCAGCTTATGACAACCAGTTAAATAATTCAGTGAGCAAAGGTGTGGAACCAGAGAAAATTATACCCAAGATGGAAGTTTCTCCTCTTGGAGTTGCCATCCAGAGCTAGTATTATGAAAAATTTGCCTGCTGTGTATTTTGTACAGGCAAATGCTATATATATGTGTATATTGATAAGGCTCTCTCAACCTAGCTGTCTAAAGCCAGTTTGGATTTCTATTTCCACATGGTCCAAACAGAGAGTTAGAATGTGTACTGAGCTCAGGAAACTTGTACACAAAAAAACTATGAGTGATTATGGTGTTGTGATATCTACATGTTGTCTTGGTTGAGTTGCTCTAATTTGAATAAACATAATGCATTTTGTTTGCAAGAGTTGTGTTTGTTAAATGTGAGTGCAAGCTCCATTATTTGGACACCAAAGTTTCTAACTAGCTGAAGCATATTCTTCATGCTATGCCAAATAAAATAAAAAAAACTACCATAATTAATTCATTTCGAATGAATTTAAATGCCAATTAGTTCATCTGTGGAAACAGTTCGCAGAGGCAACAATATCAACCACAATGGTTTCCATTCACATATGATCCACAATCCACAATATTTGAAGCAATTAAACATATAATTGTATTCTGCATAAAATGCCCACACTAAAAAAATTGTCGACCAACATTAATATCACTTTAAGAGACAACATACACACATAACTTCATGATAATACATACATGATATCACTAAAGGTAACATCTCCACTGCAGGCTCTTCCAATTCTTCATCCCGCAGTTCCTTGAGCATAAGAATTGATCATCCAGTATAACATTAAATTCCATTCCAATAACAAAAAACTGGTTATCAGATGAAGATTAGCAACTAATATACATACCTCATAAGGATTGCTGGGAACGCACATGATGCCCTTGTAGAGCTTAAGGGTGGACTGTTGAGGTTGGACACTTTCCATTTTAACCTCGCGGAAATGGAAATGAGGTTGGAATTGCCTTACTACTGGTTATGGTAGAGGGACTTATACAGCACACTAAGTTCATACACATGGCATGTAACAAAGGGATTTTTTGACTTTTAAAGGCTGGTTGAAAGACTATTTTGTACTCATGCATTCATTCATGCCACTAACAATTAGTCCCCATCACCAAACAATTCATTCATTCACTGTTAGTCAAGGAACCTCTGACAATATGGCCCACACTTGTATACCCACAACCCACAATTGTTTTTCCTTTTTTTCAATAAGTTTATGGTAGCCCACTGGTACAAGACATGAGGCCCAAACGCACCATCAAGAAACCCATTCGGTTGTTGGACTAATCAACCCTGCTAGCTGTTATTCCTTTTGCTATTTCAATTACTTGTTGTCCTTTAATTTCTTAGGATCTAGATAGTTCTTTCCAATGAAAGGCTGCCACATGTAAGGCAACCCAGACCTTAGGGATCATTCCCCTATATATCTGTAAGCAGCTACTGAAATTGCAAAGAATCATGAGCTTAAATTAAACAAGGTTATACCTTTATTGTTTTCCATTTTCTATACAGTCCCATCATAAACAGATTCGGTAGCTTAAGGCTACCAGTTTATTACATGTTGAAGCGCACTAAATAACTACATGTTTCTACGTAAGATAATGACCATTTTCCTATTAGTCATCTAACTTCCAACACCGAATTGGAGTTATACGGACTTGAATCCACGATTATGACTTCACGGGAAAGATCGTAGCTTATATTAGATCTCGAACAAAATTGATTCAAGCAGTATGGGGCATATAACATAATATTACTATAATTCACTTTTAGGACCAAAACATACAAATTAGACAACACATTTCATAGTACATCATAAGTTCTAAAATTAAAGCTTCAAGTCTTATTCATATTGAACATTGAAAATTCAGATACAAACACATTGGATATCCGTGTTATGAAACCAACTATAGTTGACAACCAACGGTTAATAAAGCACGACAACACTTAACTTGTTTACTAAACCATAAAAGGGACATTACATATAAAACAACACAATTAACAGACAACTGGGAGCTTTTCTGCAGCTCATCTAAAGTTTTTCCTTTGTCCACCCCCATCGTCTTCTCCCTCTCCATCATCTACCCCCTATCATCTTCTCCCCATCGTCCTTTCCCTATCGTCCATCGTCCTTCATCCACCCCATCATCTTTCCCATCGTCCTTCCCCCCCCCCCCCATCGTCCTTTGTCCATTCCCTTTGTCCATCCCCATCGTTCTCTCTCGATCCATCGTCTCCCCCTATTGTCTTCTCCCCATCGTCCTTCCTCCCATCATCCTTCATCCTTTGTCCACCCCCTTCGTCCATCCCCGTCGCCTTCTCTCCTCTGCCCTGTTTTTTTTTTCCTTCCTACTTTTTAATCAATTTACCTATTATCCCCAAACCTCCTGCCTTCATCAGTTGTCGGTCTCGCCTCGCAGTTCTCTTCGATGGCTCGATAGAATATGGGAGATGGATCTTTGTCTTCTAGTTCTAATGTTAAGAACTTCCACGAAAGGTGTGGACTAGCCGAAGTCAATACTGAGTTCCAAGGCTGAAAAAGCTGTTGTTTCCCTCTGTTAGCTACCCTGGATCCCTGCTATATGCTTAACTATATTTGTTTTCCCTTCTCTCTATTTTGTATTAAGGGTTAAGTACCTCCTGTACCCTTTTAGTATAATTCTTTGGCTTATAAAAAAAAATAATCTAAAATTTCTCCTTCTTGATCCTAGTAAGATAAACCTTCTTACTAACTCAACGCAAAGATTTCCCAATTAGCATAGCTGCTTCTTGATCAAACAACACAAACATTGCACTGTCGTTTCCATCAGTCACTCTAACCTTTACCCTGTACCTGTTACATAATTTCATCTCTTAACATATAACAAATACACTCACAATGCATTACATTCATACGATTCCTGCTACTAAGAGACCGATTGCAGTTTTCACAAAAGTACATTTTCTCGTCTGGATACACCTTCTTGTTGCATTTGCACGCAGAATACCACCACCCCTCCCCTTGCAATATTTGTTCAATTGTTGCAAGGACTACCAAGCAGCAGTTCTGAAATTGAATTAAATTTTATTGCATAAATTCATGAAAGGAACTATATAGCTAAACAAATAAATTTAAAACATACTTCGTTACACTCTTTTATCTCGTCTTCAGGAGCAACTTTAGGGAAATCAGGGATTTGACTTAGAACAAATGACGCAGGGTCAAGCATTTCACCAAACCTGGTAGAAGCAATAATAATGATTTAATAAATTTTCATATTTCAATGTCCAAATATCACACATTAATTCAATTTCAAAATAATTACTTCTGCAACACCTCTCTTGCTTCCACCATATCAGTTTCGTAGCCCCTTGTGTATTCAGCAGTGATACCTTTCCTGTGAGTTTGATTGTAAATCAAGGAATTTGGATTAGTTTACCTCATTACCATGAAAAACAAATTTTACCCTGTTTTTTACCTTTAAAGGGTTTGACTTTTTCATATTGTGCTGGTTTTTTCAACATAAAAATTACTGATGTTTCATTAGAGTAGACAGTGAAAAAAATCGTAAGTTAGGGATAGATTTCTTCTAAATTTATCTTAATTGTATCTTAGGAGATTCATAACATTTCGTTGCTCGTAAATCAGTATTACAATTTTCAAATTACATTCGCCTAATGAAACGCATGTATTGGAATCGGCAAATGTGCTTTCACTCACCCAACACTCACTTTTAATTGGAGCTGTTGCTGTTTGACAAAAAAAAAAAAAAAAACAAATTGGAAGTGTTGCTTGACAGAAAATAAACTTAATTGGAACTGCTACATGGTATTTTTTTTCATAGCTATATGTTTCTAGTCTATTAGTCTATTAGCATCTATTAGCATGTTTGGTTCATCTAATTTTTCCACGGAATCAATTCTAAAGCTTATAAGCTATTCAAAGAAACTTCTCAAAGATTTGTAAGCCAAAAAAAAGATTGGATTAGATCATATTTGAATTTAAAAGCAAATCTATTGAAACACCAAAGAAGAAAATTGAATGACTTTTCCACCAATTCAATCTAATCTTCAAACACCCCTGCCAAATTCAATGCTATTAATTATAGATATTTGATTGGGGGACTAAAATCAGTAAATCACACATAGTTCAAACTAAGGTGACTAAAAGTGTAATTAAACCTATTAATTTCCAAAGCAACAGCGTATCTAACTTTTCTTAATTTTTCTTCGGGAATATATACTAAAGTCTACTATTTACATTAATAGAATAAAGAAACTTTCTTTTCTCTTTCAATTAGCACATCTTTACATGTGAAACAGTTGCTATAAAGCAACCCTCTCAATAAATGATTACCTACTAAGAGTTATAAAAATTAAACACCACAAGAGAGCTACAAGAAATTGTGTTAATTAGCTAGTTAAACACAAAATTTAGTAGAATAATGCAGTATAGAATAGTTCATTCCAAGTATCAGGCAATCCAGGAAGGCACCAATGGCTGCAATCTGAGTAATCAGGGTTAGCTCTTTGTTCAGGACTCAAATCACCACTATAAACAGAGGGATGTGCGTCTTTCCTAAGTGCTGATAGCATTGTGATGTCCATAAGATAAGCAGGGTTCCTCATTCCTCTAATCACCATGTCCACAACCTTCATCTGCTCTGGAAATACACCAGGGTATGCTGTGCCACTGCTACTGATTGGTGCAGT
Source organism: Acmispon strigosus (assembly GCA_030819835.1). Classification (NCBI taxonomy): domain Eukaryota; kingdom Viridiplantae; phylum Streptophyta; class Magnoliopsida; order Fabales; family Fabaceae; genus Acmispon; species Acmispon strigosus. Next base: position 38,710,245 of record JAUAMA010000007.1, read on the forward strand.
TTCACCATAGCAATTCTTTGAAGTCACCGTTGTCACTCCAGAACTCCACTCAGTTGGGCTGCACAGTGCATATCAATACCATCAGTTTTTATTAGCATAATTTATAATGAAATTTGTACGAGCACATACTACTAGCATGTTTGGATCAAATTGTCTTTCAGCTACTCACAGAAATTTTAGGTTTGAAAAAATTATTGGATTTTCGGGATTTTGAAGAAGGGGAGGAAGAAGATGATGAAGATTTTTCTTAAGGAGGAAGGTGATTTTGGAAATTGAGTGGTTGAGGGAGGAGAGTGGTGGTAGACCAAGAGGATTCAAAATCCCAACAAACGAAATTTGTACCAACACAAACTAGCATGTTTGGATCAAATTCTCGTTTATCAGAGTCAATTGTGAAACACAGAATCTCAGAAACTACTCACACAAGCTTCTGCCTAGAATTAATTCTGACTTCAGAGTTGTAGAAGGGTTTCACACATGCACAGTTATCCAAACCACTAAATAAGCTTGTATAATATGTTAAATCATAGGTCACATTTGTAAAACATAAATCAGTCAGTCCCAGTTATTTTTAGTTTGAACAACATATTAATGCCAACTTTGTTGGTTTCAGTATGTTTTAACGGGCTAGTCACATTGGTTGGAAAAGTTTTAAGTTGTGGGAAGCCACAAAACTAAAAAATCAGCTGTATTGGGATACGATAAATAATGGCCGTGCCGCGTTACAATACGATAAATACTTTCTGGCATCTACCATGTGACATTTAATTTTAATACTTATGTTGTATGAAATTGGTGGCTCGAGATCTACACTGACAAATATCTTCTAGTCTTTCTGTACAAACGTATTTACTCCCTCCGTATCTATATATTTTATTCATTATTTTAATCTTATTTATGTTTCTATTTATTTGTCACTTTTACAATTTTAAAAAAACATTAATTATATTTTACCAATTTTACCTTTAAATTAATGGTGATAAGAAATTAAAGAGTCAAAGTTAAAAAAAGAGATAAATGGTATGTTAAAAGTTAAATAGTAACTTTGATAGAAACAAGAATATTAATACAATTCCTTAATATATATATATATATATGCAAAACTTTAAAATGAGACTTATTAAGGAACCGAGGGAGTAGTAAGCAATCATGTTTTTTTTCACAGATTCATGGCATGCATCACCATGATCGTGCATGAGGAAAAAAAAAACATTTTCTTAGAAGAGCAAGAAATGTGCGATGTTGCCAGCAGCACTTCATGTGAGAGCATGAGTGGGGCATGAAAGCGACAAAAAGTCCCCTTTGCACAAATTTGATAGCTGGTATATCTGGTTTTTATATTTTTTATTATACATGTAACATACAAAGAAAAGTTGCACAATACTTATCACACAATCTATAATCAAACAACAAAAAAGTATTCTCATCTCATGTAGACTATTTTAAAGCATCAAGCACAAGATACAACACAGTAGAAATCTTTAGCTTGAAATATGATATGATTCAAACCAAGCACTGAAAAACCAAGAAATATGATATGACAAGTCATTTAATACATGTCACTACCAGCCCAAAGCATCTATGTAAGAATGCAAATTATAGAGATAGGATTAACACCAGCCCATTAATTTAAGCCCTAAGGTAGGAAACTCGAGACTCCACTTGCAACAGGTCAAAAGAAGAGGGCCAATGGTTCTATATCTTACACAGGCAAATTTATAGGTTTAGTATATGCTATTCCAATTTTGACCCAAAAAATACTACCTCCGATCCTATTTATAAGAACCAAATACCTAATTCATATAGTTTAAGAACTATGGTTAAAGTAGTTAAAATACATTAAATTTGTTCTCAAATAAGATTGAACTTCCAAAATTATCCTTATTATAACTTCTAGTCTTTTACTAATCTCTTTCTATCATTAATGCATTTTTCCTTCTTATTAATATTTTAAATCAGTAATCTTTTTCTTCAAAACAAAAGTGTAGATTAATGTTGGAGATTGAAAATGAGAGAGAATATAATTAATGAAGGATAATATAGTCTAAAAATATTATTAAAGGTAATATAGCCTAAAAATAATTAATAAGACACAAGCTCCAATTCGGTTTGGTTCAAATAAAAAGAACCAAGATTTACCTTATATTTAGTTCTTACAAATAGCAACTGAGGTGATATGTTATTCCAATTTAAACAATCACAATTATGAAGCCTAGACATCCCACACTATGTTACAGTGCAATAATGTAAGAGAGAGAAAGCAGTTCAAGACACTAAAGAGACAGAGAGAGAGAGAGAGTCTTTACTCGGTGTGTGAGGGAGAAATTCCCAGGAAGAACACCTTGGTTTTGCTTTGGTCAATATTGGTATCCACCCAATTAGCCCATGTTTTTAGACCCCTTTCCAAAGCTGCTAAACGATCCATATCTGGGTAGTATTTGCCTCCTAATTCAACATAATCCCACCTGCACTTAATATCCAAAAACCAATTTATTAAAACAAAAGGGGAAAATTTTCTTGTTTTTCTAATAAACTTACAAGGGAATTTAATTTGGGGAATAGACATTTGCCTACCCTTGAAGAGCTCCTTGATGAGTCCACCAATGCCCAGTGTTAAAAGACAGCACATCAGCACTCCTCCATGGGTCACCATTCCCATCTACCTCCTCCAGCCTCAGAATTCTCTTCCCTTGGACCACATCAACCTCTACCAAAAAGGGAGCTTTGTAAAATGAAATGGTCACACCATAGTCCTACACACACCATATCAAAACCAAGTAAGAACATAATTTCCAGCTGTAAAATGTGACTTTATATGCTAGATAAGTATACTTTATAACAGACAACAACATGAACAGGATTTTGTTCCAGTTTGCATCAACTAGCTCAATAATATCTATTGAGCTAACAGTAACTTTGGGTCCCCATCACAGACACCTTTTTCCAACAGATATTATCATGAACCTACTCACTCTGATTTTGAATGAGGAAAGGTGCACTGTGCTAGTGTGCTTACTTTCCTTTTCCTTGTGAACCAAAATTGGAATTTTCAGCCAAAGAAGTAATAGGGGTAAAGTAATTGACAGCATGCCATGGCCTAACTCTCAATTTAGAAAAAAAAATTTGAAACTTTTGAGAAAATTCAAGTGGGTAATTATGATTGCAGTGCAATGTTCAGAAAGAGTCCAGACTCACCAAGAATCTGAAGGTTGAGAGTGGCACCCCCCTCACCATTTGTGTTTGTGTCTGAGGCACTGCAGCATATATCATACATATCAGAGACTGCCACTGGTTCTTCCCCAAAGAGTCACCCACAAACATGATTGTCTTGCCTCTCATTTGCATCAGAAACTCAACCCCATTGAACCTAACAAGAACACGCTAAAGCACCATTTCAGAGGATGATATACTACACTAACTGCAAAAAAATTCATTGAGGAAACATAACAAACATGTTGTCTGCAGTTTTTTGTGTACCTTGGGAGCTCGCAGTTGAGGGGCCTCCACCGGTATTTGAGGTAATCAGAATCTGGGCGACCATACATTTTGCAGTTGAACTGTGGATCTATGATGGGGCAAGTTGAGGACTGGTAAAGAGGGTAAGTGTCATCATGAACCCAAGTTCCCACAAACATTGCACAGTTGGTTTGGTTGGCATGGATCATGGGTCCCTGGTGGTGGAGGTTGTTGTGGTGGTGTTTCAAGCTGTATAGAAGAGCAGAAGAGGCTAGGTGGCATTGAAGGGAAAGTAGGAGAAGAAGAGCAGAGAATGATGGTAGAGCACCATGGGAAGATTGAGAACCAAGAAGTGCCATTGAAGAGAAAAAGGGTAAAGCCAAAAAGGGACAGGGAAAGAGGGTTGAAGAGGGAAAGGGAAAGGAGGATATTTGGACTGTTTTGAAATTATATAGTGAAAAAAGAGTGGAGCTTTGGTGTGAAAAAAATACTAGAAAAATGTTTTTTTTTTTTTGGAGGGGAGGGAAGGGTTTGTTTGGTTGTGTTGTGTGCATGTGAAGGAGGAATGGGTAGAGTCTGTAATTTGTTAATTTATTTTTCTGACAGAAAGCCACTTGCTTTTCTTTTCATGTCAGATGTAAGATCATTTTAATGAGAAAAAAAAAATATCAAGCTTGATATCACTGATTGATTACAACAAGATTTGTACACTCGTTCTCACTAGCCACAAAATTTCAAGCTCACAAGGACAATAGCAGTAGTAATAGTGAATCACTCTCTAAAGAGTAGAATGGAATGGTTAATACAGTTAAAAAAAAGTTACAGGTACCAAAATCTAATCTTACTGATTTTACACGATGAAAATACGTTTTACCTTTTTCAACTACAAAATTTTGAAATTTAAAAAGAATAATTAAAAAGAGTTTAATTTTTATGCACCGACAGACAATGTAAAGAGTTTTACACATGCATCTAATCACATCTCCTCATGATTCATTTAAAATAATTTAAAATTCAATTTTAATTATGACATTACTAATTAATGGATTCTGATTGGATGCATGTGTAAGACTTCTTTACACTGTCAGGGTATTAAAATTAAACTCTAATTAAAATACTTAAGTTACATGTTAAACAAATAAAAAAGAAAAACAGTGCAAACAAAACTTCTTGTAACCCTATGCAGGAGAGGCATCTAACTTGGATCGAGTAACAACATTCAATTAGTTATGGTTGGATTAGTTTGTAATCTTCACTAAAATAATCATAGGAGAACAAAATTAATGTCACCTCAAGCTGAAATTTGGAAGTAATTCTCACTAGAGAGGGTGAGGATTTTGGATGCATCCCTCCATAATTAGTATTTGGTGGCATTGTAGTTGGTTTGGATCGTATCTCTTAGGAGCAAGAATCCTCTAACTTCTACTTGAAAAAGGAGACGTGAGAATACTTGCATTGTGAGAGCATATATGGCCAAAAAGTATGTTTGCCTCTTTCTATGAAAGAAGAACCTTTTGCCCTTTCCCATGAAAGAAGACAATTTAGATTAAGAACTTATTCTTTACTTTCCTTAGCTCATCATACTCACGGAACTATGGTATCATCATGTGTTATTGTTGAATGTTTAAGGTGACTTAAACAAAAATATTGATACACATTCACTTTTTACAAGCATTCTTTACACATACTGTTTTATATAGTTTTAAATCGCCAGAAAGTGTTGTGGGATTAAAAATTACCACAAAAGTATATGTCCAATGGATCTCCACTAGAAAGTGTTCTTACCAAGCAAGAACTCCTACAACTAAGAAACCTTAGGAGAGGATATTCTCAATCTTGCTTGTAGTATTAAATGATCAAAAAACTTGATTATTACATGGGGCTCCCCTTTTATAGTGAGTGGAGTTCAAAACCCTAGATTTACCTTAAAAGGGGCTATTTGAGTTTTTCCAGTTCTTGGCCCAAATACCTATACAGAGTGCTAACTAAAATAAGTAATCCTGGGTTTCTATATTCTCTACTCTGAACCCGCTGGGGCCCTCGAGAGTGTGCAATATTTGGGCGTTCTATCTCTCACCATGGGTGTGTCTTTGTCCGATCCTTGTCGCGGGCGTTCCATATTATGTCCTTCAAGGGCGGGACAATCCTTCCCAGCCCACAAGACACCGTGTCTGAGCCATGAAAGCTAAGCATGTCTTAACTCCTTTGTTCGTCTCACCTCGAGCCACCCTCCAACTAACGTTTTCAACCAATGTGTCAGGGCGGTCTCTTTAGCAAGTTTGACAAGGGTCACACGCTACACCTCGTTATCAAGAAACCCTCTTGCGTTTCTTGAGCCATCGTTCCATATTTATGTCCTTCGAGGGTGGGGCGATCCGGGCCATCCCACAAGAGACGATGCCTGAGGTATGAAGACTAAGCGTGGAAAATTGTTGTTATGGTTAAAGAGGTTTTGAAAGAAATTTTGGTTGTGGTTTTTAGGGTTTGGCCGAGGCACCCTTAGGGTTTTTGGGAAAATATTTTTTGCTTTGAAACTTTTCTTGAGTTGAGTTTTAGTCATGAAAATAATTTTTTTTGCAAAGACAAAATTTGAGAAAGATTTTGGAAGGAAATTGGCCTAAGGCCGAGGGCATTGAGGAGGAGGAGGAGGAATTTTTTTTGAACTTGATTTTGTGACCTTGTTTGCTTAAGATTGAGAAAAACTTTGCCTTGGAATGATTTGCAAAAAAACGTTTGAGTTTATGAAAAGGTTTGGTTTGAATGAATTGTCGGTTGTTTGAAAAGCATGAGTTTTCTAAAAGAAAAGAAAAGATTTCATTTGCATTTTATGGTGAAGAGAAACCTTAGAAAAGATTTCACTATGTTTAGGGTTTCCTAGATGGTATTGATGCATCCTTAATAAGAACCCTAGGATACTTTCAAAACCCTAGCTTAGAAGTAAGGATTAGTTGAGAAAAGTGACTAAGTTAAGGTATGTGTATGTGAAGATACGAGGAACGGGGGAGCGTTCATGTCAAAGTTAGAAACTCGGAAAGAAAAGCGTCGAAGTTAAGGACACTTCGAGTTTTGGATGACGTGGTTGTGTGTTTTATGATTGGTTTCGCTTTTTAAAAGCATGGTTGTTTGGCTTTATTAAAGCATGATTGTTTGGTTCATGAGAATGGACAAGTAATACTTGAAATGTATGATTATATGATTTATTTATTTTCCCTATGTAACGTGTGCATGCAATATTGTTTGTATTATCAATTGTTATCTGAGTTATTGGATATACGTGGAGCCTTGCGATACCTCGCCATGACAGAGATGCTTTGGAGGCAGCAACATAGCGACCGCAAAACTTAAGAGAGGACTTGACTCTGAAAAACCTAAAGGAGTTTTCAGAAGTAAATTTACAAGAGCTTTCAAAAGGAAAAAATCTGCCCTATGCTTTTGGGAATGAAATTCATAATGTACCAAAATGAATTTATCAAACCCTTTTGTAAATTAAAGAAGATGTTACCTCCTTCATAATACAAGACTCTCTTTAAAAGTTGCTCATTATATTCTTTTTATGCATTTTGGAATAATGTTGGTTTATTCAGTTATTGTAGGCTTAAAAGTTGCCCATCATATCCTTTTAATTACTAACTTAGACATCATATTAAAGATAATGCACTTATTGTTTTTGTCATATTGCAAGCTAGAATTTGATACAGGTATGTCTTTTCATGTTATTTTACAATTCCAGCTTGTTCAATAGCAAATTTTTCCAAACACTTCTTTCAATCAGCTAGTTTTTTAGCCTTCAGCCTTCTTCAGCTTTGCGCTTTCAACTAGCTTATAATCTATATGTTACCAAATAGAGCCTTAATGAAAATCAGTGAAAATACAAATATTGAGTTAGAAAGAAATTAGATCGAGACTCAATTAGAAAGTGAGAATACTAGTAGCAAAAATACGAAGGCTCCAAAGATGAAATGTCACATATGTAACTTGCACTTTAACTTTTATGGATTTAGCTCCTCTAAAGTGAGAGACACTATTGAGGGTAAAGCAAGTCATCACAACAATTAACAGTGACTACCTTTTTTGAAAAGTTAATAAAGCAACTCAATTAATGGTTGTGGTGACTTACTTTACCTTCTAAAGTGAGGCTATCATTTTAGAGGAGTCGGACCCAACTTTATATATTATAATGGATTAAGGTAAGGTGACTTCAAATGTGCGCAAAGTTTTTTTAAAAGAGACTAGATGAAAGATTAAACTATAGTTATTCTGTCACAATTTGAATGTTTTTCTTATTTGAGACTTATGTCTTTGATGTTAATGGAGAATTTAAAGTATGAAACTATTTAAATAGCATGAATTCAACTATTAATTATTTGATTATTATTTAACTGAAGTTATAATGAAGAAATCGTAACTGCATTGTTGAGAATGTTACTTTGGAAGTTGAAAAAAAAAAGAGTGCTTCAATTGTAGAGTGCTCCGATTGCTTAAAAATTCCTATGTGGCATGACCCATTAAAAATGAGACAATAAATTTTTTTTATGAGGTGGCTCCACATCTCACACTTCAAATTTAATATATTAGTAGAATATGACACGTGCAATAAAATATAATATTAAGTGTATCAAAAATCATAATAATAATTTTGAAATTATTTTAAATTTTCATAATCTATTAGATAATCTATTATGTGTAACTTTTAATAAGAAATTAAATTTATTTATTATAAAATTTATATCTACCTTTAAATTGTATTTGACCAGAATGGAAGCTACATTTAGAATACTGAAAGATGAAATTTCTAGTCTCTATTAGATGACAACTACTAAACATGTGATGAGACTTCAGTAAAAGTACACAACTAAATTAAACTAAACATTTTTGGCAATCATTTGTATTAAACATAAAATTTAGATAAGCTATGTTTTTTTTTTGAAACTGATAAGCTATGTTAAATAAATCAAAAAGCTTTTAACACCAAAGTCTGGATAATAAATATGCCTTAGGAGATCTACATGTAATCAAATCAGCTGTACTTTCAAAAAGTAACAATACCAAATCTGAAAATAAAAATTTGAGAATCGATAACTTGTACCAACACATGCACATTGGCCTTCCAATTATTAAAATTGCAATTAAAAATGCATCAACAACCAATATACAAGAGAAGGGTGAAAAACATAGTTTATGCAAAGTTTGGTTCAACCAATGTTATTTCCACCTCCAAAATTAAGATAGGTATATGCACAGTGCAAAAGAGCAAAATTGAGATTACATTGATATCCCAAGTCCAGTCAAATTTTCATCCCTACAAAGAATCATTGAAGCAACAATGTTTCACAACCTAATAGATTCATAGTTAGGCACTAACTGCACATGTTACTCCACCAAAGTGCAAGTGACCTCACTCAAAAATTTACCTCTTCTATTTTTCACATGTACTCCCACTATGTACAAAAAGGAACTGCACTTTCTGAGGTTAGTCTTCAATGAAATCTTGTCTGTTCATAATGTCATTCTAAATCCTACTAAGAAGCCTCTCGGATTTTCCTTCGTTTGTAGTACTTGTATGACCCATTAGCATACCTATCAGCTTGTCTTTTGAGAGAGCACTGTGAAGAGGTTCCATTCTGTAACTGTTGATCCACAGAGCACATTTGCTTCACCTATGAACCAATAATAATATTATCAGTCTTAACTGGAGCCATAAATGACACAAGAAGAAATAAAAAAATGGAGAGCAAGAAAGTACCACGGTGTCAGGGTCAACAGCACCACTACCATGATGATGATCATCTTCATTATTGCCTGCATTGATACTGGGAAAAGAAAACATTTAAACAATATCAGATTTCATTTTCACGCTCTCTCTCACTATTATATATGAAGCATTTATGCCATTATAATCTTGTTTTCTTGTAATAGTTAGCACTTAACATTAACAGTGTGTTTGGATAACCGTTTTTAAAGCAGCTTAAATGGAAAAACACACAAAAACCAACCGAAAAACGTGGAAGCGATCAAGACCTTAGTTCTTTACTTTCAAAGTTCTTTGTACTTTTAGACTAAAAACAAACCAAACACACTAAATAGAAAGAGATGAGACATACCCCTCCATTTGTTGATCCTTCATCCCTCTTTTGTCAGTCTCTCCAGCTTGGTTTACTTCAGATGCTTGACTAGAATTATCAAAGTTAACACTACAACTTCCAGAGAAATCATCATGTTTTTGTTGGAACTCTGCAAATGAAAGATTAAAGTTGTTAATTCACTTATTAGCACAGCACAAACTTATTTACTTGTTTCCTTTACAAAAACAAGAAAAACTGCAAACCTGTTGACAAAACTGATTGTGAAGAAGGAATCTTCATTAACTGCTTCTGGCACATGACGGTATCCTGAAAGTCTAGGAAAGTATAGTCCACAAATTGTAATCTCTCAGAATTTGTCATCTCAACAAAGCCAAAAGAGCCGGTCCACGTTCCTAGCACGCTAGGAACAGCAGGCAAAACAAGCCTCTCTACTCCCAATTGCATGAGCTTCTGATGAAATAAAAATACAAGTTAAAAAAAGAAGGCCAAAAATTGTAGGACTTCTATTTAATGTAAAACATAGAGTGTAAATATTTCCACTTTACCCTCATCACTTGCATTATTCACAAATTCAACAGCAGAAACAAAAAGACACCCTTTCAGAACCATCATTAGTTATTACAGCAAGATTATACTGCTTGCAAAATCAGATAATTCAATAAGTTTTTATAAAGTAGCTAACTCAGTTACCAGAAATTAGAAAGTGGTACAATGGATCATAGAAAATCTATCACAAATAAATGTAGTAATGACCAATCCATTTCCATATCAAACATGGAAAGTTTGATGAAATAATCAATCTTGAATTCAGTCATAAATGTAGGTTTCGATAATAAATATAAGCTAAATTTTGGATAAACTTGTTAACCACTTGACCTGTATATCATTCATTGTGATTAGAAAACCATTCAGTTTGTAATTACTTTGATCATTAGGGCAAAATCATACAGCTATCACTGGAATTATTTAAGATAGAAAGTAAGAGTGCCAATTTTATAGCCAACATTTTATACCATCATAATTACGTGTGTGCAAATGTATGCTTTGTAGATTACCTTTTCAAGCTCATTCATTAAAATGCGACACATCCCATGTCGACGATACTGTAATCTTGTTCCAACAAGCGGTACTTCTGCTACCTTATCTCCATAGACCCTGAAAAATTAAAATAACAAATGAGATGATAAGACATGGAATTGCATATAAAATTGCAGCTCATATAGAACATGGCATCTTGCAATTAAATAAATAAACCTAATACTTGATGGCAATAGATCCTATACTCACCTAATAGTTGCTACACTAATCATTTCTTCATTTCTCTCCAGAAGTACAATATAGAAACCTTGGAAGTTTAATCGATGGAGTTTTGAACTGCAAAGTTCCAATGTACAGGTATCAGATATTGGTCAAGAGATAACAATAACGTCACACAATTTAGAGGCAGATATCAAGACCATGGACAAAGTAAATATGGCATGTGTAAACAAATCAGTAAGTAAATGGTATAAATCCGTAACATGGGTCAATTTAATGAAACTTCCCTATCAAAACTATGATAAATGAAATTCACCAATCAGAGCTATGAATCACCTATCAAGACTATCCAGTAACAATTACCCCAGTAATGTTCTTTGCTTTGACTTTAAAAACCTATGTAACAAATCAAATGGAATACATTTTTTGGTAGTACAAATCAACCAAGGAAGGCAAGAATCATCATCTTGTTAAAACCGATTATGGAAACAGTGATAACATTTCTAACATTGAAATATTGTCATGTGTTGTGAACAACTTTACAAACAAAAATGTAACTTTTCCGATTAAACCTCTCAGCAAAGGTGAGATTAGAAGATGTAACATCATCGGATTACAATTTCTAAATCTATTCATATGATCAGTAGGTCCCTGCCAATGATTTATTTGACAATGGATATGATAACACAAACACACTATACTACGTATTCTAATAAAACATTATGACAATATACTGAAGGATAAGAATTTCTAACCTTCTGCTGAATATAACATTGTCCATGATATCTCCACTACAGGAAGGTTCCTTCATAGGTTCGAAACACTCATGCATCAATGAAAGAGCAACATTTAATTTGCTGAAACTTTCTGCCAGAAACTCTCCTTTAGTACTACCAATATCACAACTCTCAGAGTCAGTGAACTTCATTAATGTCCAAGTTAGATTGTCTGCACCCACGGAAACTGGCACTCCCAATAGTTCATTAAGGCCAGCATATATCTGCAAAAAATAAACACTAGATTACTAGAATGTAGAGAAGAACCATTTTCCTAAAAGACCTTCAATGAAGACACACAGCTTCAAATGTTTCTCTTGTGTTAAATCTGTTATCTGTTTTGCTACTAAAGCCATAACATGTAGTATAGCCAAAATCAAGCATTATTAATTCCTTAAAATCTCACGTGTCACCGTTGGCCAGAATCCCATATGCAGAAGTATTGACAATAAATATAATTTTGTTTCAATAAAAGATCAGCAAAATAATGCTTCCAATAGAAGTAAAAGCAGAATAAAATTTTAAAAAAGGAGAAAGCATGAAGGTAAATAAAGAGGAACTATCATTTTTTCATGCAAAATATAGCTAATTATATCTTAAAACTAAAATAAAGAAGGGGGATGGATTTTATGTACCTTCTCACAGTCTTCTCCGCAGAACCAGTTTTCCCTATACCTTGATTTATCCACATCTCTATTTTTCAGGCACCTAACATGATCTGCATAAGGTTGACAAAGATGACAGCATAAGCATGACAATGTCGGTTCACTTATGCATACAAATATACACTCAGAAGATATCCAGGCATGGATGAAATATAAAGTGAAATTGCATATTAGCTACTAACAATTATGTTATCACTGAATGCAAGATAGGAACTTCCCATCCTCATATATATATATATTGAGCATGGATGAAATATTAAAGTAAAATTACATATTAGCTTACTTACATTTATGTTCACACTGAGTGCATGTAAGGAACGTTTCATCCTCATCTCCATCAATTTTTCTTTGACCACAAATCCGACACTGACATGATGGACAAAACCACTCACCATCGGGGATAAACTACACAGGAAAAATGAATACAATTCAGATCAAAGACCAATATTGGTTTGAAACTACTGAATTGAAGTAATAATATGATAAACAAAAACAAGACAGCTCTAAATATAGAATGATTGAGAAGGAAAATGGTTAATGTACCGTCAAACCAAGACACGTCTTATGAAAAGACGACGGGCATTGATCACATAAAATAAGTTCACCGCCATAGTGGCATATAGAACAAATGTAGTCATTCTCCCCTTGAAACAAATCACTGAATGGTTTTTCCGTAGTTTCCCTTGCCTTATCGTCATGCATTAACTGTATCTGACAATCTAAGAGTGATCTCCCATCTTCCAAAAAGATACAAGCAGCAGGTCTGCAGGTACTACTGTCGCTAGCATGGTTTTCAAAGCCAGCAGTACTATATATTTTCAGACAACAACTACACTTGATTCCATCACGAGTTATTCGCCCCTCAGCCATATAGCGGCACCCGTCTTTGCCGTGATAATAAACCTTAGACCTCGGTAACACCATGTTACTGTCTATCAACCAAGACAGAACATTTAGAGGTTTCTGGTGTGACAGACAAGGGGAAGTCACCTTTTGCACCCTTTTATTTAATCGCGTCACCCGTAGAGATAATTCATTGCCTTGGCTCTTAAGTAGGCTGGTCTTTGAATTTCTTAAGCATCTTGGTTTCCGATTTGCAATTGATCTATTCACAGCAACACCATCTATAGTATGTAACTCAGGCTCCTTTGAAAGATTACTTACTTCAATACAAAATTTGCATGCTGCATGGAGTGTTCTGAATTGCCGATTTTGAGGAGACATGTATATAATCCCCCTTTTCCTGTTGTCTGGAGGTGGATAGTCAAAAGTCCATCCTTCAGCTAACAGATGGTTCTTTGCTTTGTTTATCCATTTCCTCTTATCAGCCCTGCGGTCCTGCTTGAATACGTGTGAGTAATATACCACAACAGCTTCAGGACAATACTCTGGCTTATCAACAACTGCAACTGAAGGACGCTTAGCCGGAGGAGGACAACTATCAAGGTCATGACTCTTTTCTGAAGGATTATGAAGCACATTTACACGATAACATTGATGCACTATACGCTGATCATGTTGGGGCTGAGAAGCTTGAGGACAATACCCCGGTTCATCAACAACTACAACAGAAAGAGTCGGCTCAAATTGAGGACAACTATCTAGGTCCTGAGCCTTTTCTGAAGGATTAAGAAGCCCATTTGAAAGATCACAGTCAACTGTAGGAAGCACTATAGTCTGATCATTTTGGGGCTGCGAAGCTTGAGGACAACACCCTGGATCATCAAAAACTACAACAGAAGGAGGCAGCTCTATTTGAGGACAACTATCTGGGTCCTCAATCTTTTCTGAAGAATTAGGAAGCACATTTGAAAGTAGACAGTCACTCAGATCATTTAGGGGCAGCATAGAGTTCATGTTGGAGTCATTCAGCATAACTTTACAAAGCTCAAAAAGTGAATAGTAAACATTCTGTCCCAGTTTATCAGGCAACTTGTACTTATAAGATTTAGCACCAGATTTCTTTTTGGCCCATTCAATTTCCCATCCAAGATATGCCAGATGTTTTCTTACCTTTTCGATCCAAAATTCCTTATCCTCCTTTCTCGTAGCAAGTACATATTGCTTAACAGCATCAGGACAGAATTCAGTTTTAGAAAATTTCAGAGGTTTCCAATATGAACCATATGTTCTTCTTTTTGCAGAGCAGATAGCACCTGAAACTACTTCACCAGCATCACAGCTGGAAGTTTCTTTCGGAAACATAGGTAAGTCCTTTCCAGTAGTAAGAAGAACAGATTCTTTCAACTCTGAATAGTTTTCATTTAATGAATACTCTAGCTTATCAACAGCTCCAACTGAAGGTGACTCAGCTGGAGGAGGACAACAATCTAGGTCATGACTCTTTTCTGAAGGATTATGAAGCACATTTTCAAGATGATGGCAGTCAACTGTAGGATGTACTATACTCTTATCATTTTGGGGAACCATAGAGTTCATGTTGGAGTCATTTTGCATAACTTTACAAAGTTCAATAAGTGATAAGTAAACCTTCTGTCCCAGTATATCAGGCAACTTGTACCTATAACGTTTAGCACCCGATTTTATTTCTTCCCATTCAATTTCGCATCCAAGGTATGCCAGATGTTTTATTACCTTTTCCCTCCAAATTTTCTTATCCTCCTTGCTCTTAGCAAGTACATATTGCTTAACAGCACGAGGACAGAATTCAATTTCAGACAATTTCAGAGGTTTCCAAAATGAACCATTTTTTCTTCTTTTTGCAGAACATAAAGCACCTGAAACTACTTCACCAGCACCACAGCAGGAAGTTTCTTTCCGAAACACAGGTAAGTCCTTTTCAACAGGAAGAACAGATTCTTTCAGCTCAGAGTGTTCTTTTTCCATATGTTGTGTTACATTTAATGAACCCCCTGGAAGGTCTAGTACTGAATAGATTTCATTTACTGTAAGAGTCCAGTAGCCACTCACTACCTCCATCACCATGTGCCTCAACATATCCTTCACATTAAAGGTCCATTCCCCGATCATGCCAAAATCTGTTCTATCCCGCACATCATACCAAACTTGCTTTGCTGAAACTGCAACATATGATTCCCGCTCACACTCCTCAATCAACTCAAGAAACACCCATTTACCTCGCTGCTCCCACTTCTCTGTAACCTCATCCCAGTCCTGTGTAATCCTCAATTGATCAAGTCCAACCCTCATTTCATCACCCAAATCGGGGAAAAACACACTCCTCTCCTCCATTCCATCACAGTGATCAAATATTACACCTTCCCACCAAGCTTCCTCATGGTAGACATCAACACACAGACCAAATTTAAGGTCTCGTTTCTCAAACGCAACCCAAGGAGGAATTAGCCTAATAATTTCACGTCTATAGCAATCTGAAGAACTCACATAGCCATCCAAAGATTTTGAAACAATCACTACCTCCACAAGATGATTCAACCCACTATTATCTAAAACATTTTCATATCTGACATGGCGCTTCCCCTTCTCGGAATGGATCACTGTACACGGATGCCATGAGCCCTGAAAGCCCTCCTCCACACTCCTCACCTGAAATTAAATTCCAACAAAGTTTAAATTTCCACATATGGAAGATACAAATGAGAATACGCACCCATCCAGGCACTACACCAAATTAACATAAAAAGCAAGTGACCATGAAGGACTTAGCAAACAAAAAAAGAAAAAAAAAGTATCGCAAATCAAAGTGGTTTGCATGAACAGCAGCAAAGAGAACAATGCAGGGCGCCACAAGCAGTGAAAAGGGGAACTCAGTCATGAAAACAACACTAGGAGGAATGGTGTCGCGGATTAAAACATTTAAACACAGTGACTGCCAATTGTGGAAACTAATCAAAATTCAAATTAACCACGCATCATCCATGCACTCCACCAAATTAACTTTAAAGGCAAGTGACCATGAAGGAAATTGAAGTAACTTTACAAACAAAAATAGAAAATCCCTGTCACGTTACCAGAAAAAGTATCGCAAATCAAAGTGGTTTGCATGAATAGCAGCAAAGAGAACAATGCAGGGCGCCACAAGCAGTGAAAAGGGGAACTCAATCATGAAAACAACACTAGCAGGAATGGTGACGCGGATTAAAACATGTAAACACAGTGACTGCCAATTGCGGAAACTAATCACAATTCAAATTAACCACGCACTCATCCATGCAATCCACCAAATTAACTTTAAAGGCAAGTGACCACGAAGGAAAGAGAACAATGCAGGGAGCCGCAAGCAGTGAAGAGGGGATTTCAATCAAGAAAACAACACTGGGATTGGTGGCGGCTTAAAACATTCAAAGTTCAATCACAGTGACTGACAATTCTGGAAATTAATCAAAATCAAGAACAAAAACAACAATGTAAACTAAATAAACAAGCAAAAATAGAAACAAGTGCATGATTATCATAAGTGCAGGCACAGGTGAGACAACCCTGAGAATTTTTATTTTTTTAAAACCCCAGAAATTCAAACACCGAAAAATCGTATCTTTAGTTTAAAAAAGAAGCAGTTTTGGCATACCTCGACCCTATCATTGATTTGAAACTTGGCAGCGGAAGCCCTGAAACGCTTCCTGGTCCTGCAATCGTCGGAGCCCTCTTCCGACATTGAGGACGACGATCGAAAACGACGACGACCGTGAAGTGTTTTTTCAGTTTGCATGTTCGATCATGCCGTTTATTACTCGTTTGGCAATGAAACACAAAGCTATGGACCCAAAAAAGAAAGGAACGAGAAGAAGAAGAAGGTGAAGTAGTATGAAATAGCGAGAGAAAATCAAGCGACAATAACAACCTTGGACGAAAAACGCTAACAAATCTTTTGGGGACTGTCACTCTCTCTCTCTCTCTCTCTCTCTCTCCCTCAATTTCTCTTGTCTCTTTCTATTTTCTCTTTCTTTGAAACTTTAGCCCCAAGGAAAGGAAGGAAACACTACTCAGTTTCACTCTCCTGAGTTTCGCAAACGGAAAACCCGAAATTTCTTGATTTTCTTGTTTTGATAGGTCCACGTCAGCAGATCGTGCATGGTGGCATATGTGGCGATTTGTATGGGTATGTGGTATGCGTTTTGACTCTTCCACTTTTTGTTCTATTTGATTTGAAGAGTGATTGACCTGGAGTCGTCCACCTTCTATTGGCAGCGAAGGATCAAGAGGTCCAGTTTACACACATCTATCGTGTAGTGTTTGTTTTGTGTTGGGCGTAACCCTCCAAATAACAACCAAAAAAAATAAAAGGAGATTGATTGACCTTGATTACTTGACGGGCTTTGTGTAATCGTTTGTCATTATGACTGTCTCATTTAGTTAGATTTGATTTATTTTTTTTAAGATATTTCCACATTAATTAAATAATTTTTTTGGAGATTATGTATTAAGTGGGTCTTTCCCAACAAATTAGTTACATTCGCACTGCTCAGGGATCAAAACCTTAACTAAATGTTGAAGGAACTCAACTACTACTTGGTTGTGCTAGATTTTATTCGTAAATTCTGTTTTCTTTTATGTTTGATGTTCCGGACGTTGAGCTTGACACCTTTATGTTGGGACACTCGTTTTTTTCTTAGTTTTTTTTCTTGAGTATTGTTTTCTTATGCATAAAAAATTCATTTTAATATAGATATATAATTTTATTTTCCCAACTTTTTTTTGTGACGGTCTCAACTTTTTTTTTATGAACTGGTCGACCTTTGTTATTTTTGGTTACAGACCTTTGTTATTAACGCTTTTAAATATATTATTTATTCCAAATATACGAGATTGGTTTCTATTTTCAGTAATTCTAAAATCTACTTTTTCATTTTACAAAGATAGCGGAGAAAAATTTCAGGATAAAATTATATCATTTTCAGGACAAAATCTATATCTATATCTATATTATATATTATATTATATTATATATATATATATGTTATATTTATATATATTATATATTATATATTATATATAATATATATAATATATATATTTCAGGATTAAAAAAATTTATTTTACAAAGGTAGCGGAGAAAAATTTCAGGATAAAATTATATTATTTTCAGGACAAAATCTATATCTATATCTATATTATATATTATATTATATTATATATATATATATATTTATATTTATATTTATATATATTATATATTATATATTATACATTATTTATTATATATTATATATTAAATATATTATATATTAAATATATTATATATTATTATATTATATATTATATATTTATATTTATATATATTATATATTATATATTATACATTATTTATTATATATTAAATATATTATATATTATTATATTATATATTATATATTATATATTATGTATTATATATTATTATATTATATCTATCTATCTATATATTATATAAAAGAAGGTTATACCCACATACCCTCTAAAATAAGGTATAAATCCTAACTATCCACACTATGACCTACCCATTAAGACCCTATCTTAAATAATTAATATTTATAAAATTTATTACAAATATTAAATAAGGAATGAATCATGACTATATTTATAAAATTTATAAATGTTAAATAAGGAATGAATCATCAAATTTTACTTTCATACAATTTAATATCTTAAAATTTATAAAATATTTATAAATTTAAGATTTATAAAATTTATACAATCTACCTATTAAGACCCTACCCTAAATAATTAATATTTATAAAATTTATTACAAATATTAAATAAGGAACGAATCATGACTATATTTATAAAATTTATTACAATTGTTAAATAAGGAATGAATCATAAAATTTTACTTTCATACAATTTAATATTTTAAAATTTATAAAATATTTATAAATTTAAGATTTATAAAATTTATACAATTTTAAGATTTAAAAAAATTTATAGAATTGAATAAGGAACGAATATTTAAAAAAAATTAATATTAATATTACTAAGTTTAATATTATTGGTCATTTGTGAAGCCCTAAATTCATTCCTTATTTAACATTTGTAATAAATTTTATAAATATTAATTATGTAAAAGATAGTTTTTTTTAAATCTTAAAATTGTATGTTAACTATTTCCTATTAAAATTTAGTTAAAAATTTAATATTAATTAGTCATGATTCATTCCTTATTTAATATTTGTAATAATTGAAATGGATAAATAAAATTCAATTCTTGAATATGAAACTATAGTTTTTAAATCATATTTTAGATAACTTGACATATTCATATTACATAAGTCATATTTTGATAACTTGATATGATAGTCACAATTAGTTATTTTGCAAACTACAAATTTGAATAGTAAAAGGAAAAAAAAACAGATAAAAAGTGACAATGATAATAATGTTAAATATGTCAACCAGTATAATAAATAGAGAAGTGGTGTCTTCCAAGTTAAAAAAAAAAAAGAGAAGTGCTAGTAATATTCATTTTAACATTCTCTTTTTAACATTTTTTTATTGATTGATTGAAATTCATATGAGTCCCAACAAATTTTGGAGTGAGACCTATATTTTTAGTGGATCCTACATGAATTAAATCAATTAATGAGAGAGTGTTGGAAAGAAAGTGTGTCAGTGCATTAACAAGGGAAAAATTAACGCTATCAATTTAGAGTCTGCTTAGCGTTGATGTCGCGACTGTCGTTAAATGGCTCAAAGGTAACATTTTGCGTCAATCACAACGGCTGACGCAAAAGTTTAGAATCGGTTAAGCCAACTCTAAGACGACGCAACCTACTTGGCACATTAACTGAAAAATTCTTTCAATTAACGTTGGTCATATAAGCCGACTCTAACTAGTGTTTGTTAAATCAACACTATTTGTGGCGTGAAAATTCAGAAAGTTTGTCTGGGGTCGTGGACTTATCCCAACATGTCCTACCCACTAAGACCCTTCCCTAACAACTTATATTTTATGCTGTTATTTTTTTCAATTTAATATTTCAAATTTTTATAAAATTTTGCATTTAAAAAAATCAAAAAGATTCGAATTTGAAGTTGATAGCACTGAAATTAAAGTAAAAAATCTCAATACGATAATCACATATAATCAATAAAAACTGAAGTAAATTATTTTACAGAAATTTTCATAGGACTGTCGGTGAGAAGTCAAAGTCTTTTACAACTGCTACAGTGAAAGTATTAGTCACTATTGTCGACCAATAACAACAAGTATGAGAAGTTATAAAAATAAACCATAAAATTGTATCGCTAATGCCTTAGCTGAACAAGGGTCTCAGATGTGTCATCCTCTTCGCCTTTCGAAGGCTCCCCCATCGTTTATTATCTTGTTTTTTTGGGAAGCGTTAGAGTAGTTTAGTTGTCTTATTGTTTGTTCTCTTTGTTCTGTAACCAAAAAATACAGATTGATGTATATGTTACTATATAATTATTATTTATAATATGTATTAAAATAAAAATAACTATAAGTATACATATGATATTTGTTAATCATAACAAATTTCCATTTCTACATATCGTGTTAAATATTTGATAAGATTTGATTGGATATATGAGAAGGAAAGATTTTATTTGACCATTCAATTGGAATCTTTCACCGATAAATTTGGTTTGCTGATATAGTAGTTTAAATAAGTCATAGTGACAATGATAATAATGTTAAAAATGTCAACCAATATAATAAATAGAGGAGTGGTGTCTTCCAAGTTGAAAAAAAAAAAACAGAGAAGTGCTAGTGACATGCATTTTAACATTCTCTTTTCAACATTTTTTTTATTGATTGATTGAAATTCATATAAGTCCCAACAAATTTTGGAGTAAGACCTATATTTTTAATGGATCCTACATGAATTTAAATCAATTAATGAGAGAGCGTTGGAGAGAAAGTGTGTTAGTGCATTAACAAGGGAAAAATTAACGCTATAATCAATTTAGAGTTTGCTTAGCGTTAATGTCACGACTGTCGTTAAATGGCTCGAAGGTAGCATTTTGCGTCAGTCACAACGGCTGACGCAAAAGTTTAGAATCGGTTAAGCCAACTCTAAGATGACGCAACCTACTTGGCACATTGACTGAAAAATTCGTTTCAATTAACGTTGGTCATATAGGCTGACTCTAACTAGTGTTTGTTAAATCGACACTATTTGTTAAATTCTGTTAAGTTATGCAACAATATAATTTATCATATATTACCTTATCATTGAGAGTGTCAACGTCAATTGCCACCTCTAAAATACCACCAACATATATTATAGTTGCTGAAATTGAGATCATCAAGTTTTTTATTTAGAGGCAATAAAGCTTAACAGTCCTCGTCCTGGCGAAACCTTGCAAGCCCAACTTTATAGCCAAGGGTCTTGTAGTCTTGCTGCACTTTTGCTCTGAACTCATTGTAAGTGAAGGGCTTGTACTTGGAACTCTCAATCACAACGTCATCACCAGGGAACACAAAGTAGCATATTGAGATCCTATCTCTATTTTTGCTTACCTTCACTCTGTGTGACACACTCTTGTATCTGTCATTACTTATTGCCTAAACCAAAACACACCAATTATGACTTAGAATAACTTAACTTCAATATACAAGTCATATAGTATCAGAATCACAATTTAGAAACTATATTATCTGAAATTAATATTAGATTTATCAAATTAAAAATATAGAGTAAGTTAGATCAGTTTCTATAAATATTGATATGTTTTCTTATTTGTTTAAAAGAGGAGTATTAGGAACACGCTCTCCTACGTACACAGAGTAATACATATAATGTGTTTGGTTTTCCGGTGGAAATTCCTAGAATCAATTGTGGTAGAGTAAAGTACATTATAAATGAAAATGTTGATGTGTGTGAGTCACTTTAGGGATTTTACAACAAAAATCATATTTCATAAATATATCCAAACATAAATAACTTCGCTTTCAACTCATTTTTATTAACAAAATTACTTTTACCAAAATCAATTGTGACAAACACTAATCCAAACATGCAATTAATATGATTGGTGTCTCGCTTTAAAAAAAAATATCACATAAAGTGGAAGAATGTGGGGTTAAATATGTTTTATTCCATAAAAAAATGTTTTTATTTCAATATGGGTGCATTGGATATAATCCATAAAAAAAAGTTATCAACATTAATTAATTAATGAAATAAACGAATTTAGTTTTTGTTATGCATTTTGTGACAGTTAAAAACCACCACAAAATCATGAACAGAATGAACTAACTTCATCTATTTCATGGATGTTGGCATGTTGGAGGCTAATATGAAATTTTTTTATAGACCAAATTCAATTCACTTCCATTTTATAAGTTAAAAAATATTTATCCCAAGAATGTATTTAAAAGAGCTTGTTCTAAGTGACGTTTCTCTTCCTTAAAAAATATGTCAGCAACTAAGGTACTCCACATCTGGCAATTATGAGATTAATCTTTTCAAATATCGAAGATCACATTACGTAGGTATATGCTTCTCCAAACAAGTCAATTTCTATACACACCGCTTGAGAATTAAACTCTTATGGAACTCAATTATCTACCAACCGTGCTGACGTTGTTTGTATTTTTTAATCTTTTATGACCATACATTATCAACCCAATTTTATCTTTCGATACCCTCTCAATACCTAAACTAAACCATATAACTTATCATTTCATCATTATTTATAAAAGCATAATAGCAAAAAAATGAGAGTAGAAAATATATGGACCTGCATCATGTCTCCCAGGTTGACAATCAATGTGTTGGAAATGGGTTTGACAGTTAGCCAGTGATCATCTTTGAGCACCTCAAGTCCACTCACTTGGTCGTCCTGGTTCAGAATAGACAAGACTGAACTATCTGTGTGCACTTCCATGCCCCATCCAACAGAGCCATGTGGGTAGCGATAGACACGCACCGTTCCAGTATCTACTGATAAATATGACTTGGAGGTTTCTGGATTCAGGTCAAGGTTCTTGGCCATAGCCTCGAATAAAGTTGTAGCGATTCTTGAAAGATGGGATTCATAGTCCATCAGTAAAATTCTTGCAGAGCAAACATGAACTAACTCAGCTCAAATTAAAAGATTGGCTTCGAATTGAGAAATGCAGATATGATTTACCACCATGATTATACTACTTAATTACTTATAGCTTCATGAATAGTTTTTTTGCATTACAAATATGCTTCATTAATCTTCCTGCTACCTTGGCCATCCTCTATGTCTATATAATAAGAGGATGTCAAACTCACTCGATAGTTATTTTCGGTAAAATCACTTTAGCTTAGATGGTCTAATAATATTTTAACTCTTGAGGTTAATTGAATGTAAGTCTCACATTACTTGTTGAGAAATAAAAGAGTAAAGGTAAATTAGCTATTTGAGAAGTCTCACATTGCTTCATTTGATGAAGCAAGAGGGAGGACAATGCTATATATTGGGCTCAAGATCTTTATTTTTAGATGTACCAGTCAGTAACACTTAAAGCTAATATCTGACTTAGTTTAAATAATATTTGTTTTGTGAGAGCGTGGGTGTACTAGGGCATTGGGGTGAAGTTGAGAGAAGTCTATGTGTTGTAAAAAATTCCACATAGTAATCATTCTCTAGTTGTCGAATTAGACAATGAACGTAGTTTTTTCTCCGATTTTTGGAGTTTTTCCACGTAATAATCTTGTGTTTTGATTGTGCTTATTTATTTATTTATTCAGCTGTGTTATTTCCTAACATTACATGTCTATAACTCATGACATATGTCAAAATATTATTGAGTCACCTAATTATGATGATTTTACCTAGTATGTATTTTAGGAGATTTAGACAACCTCATATATATATATATATATACACTAGAACTTTTGATTAAAAAGGTTACTTATTCATACATTTTTACTTGTTTTGTTAGGTCATATGAGGAAAATTAAAACTAACAAACTACACAACATCTTGACATAACGATGCAACAACACTAGATAGAGGTAACTTCCAGATTTGCCAGAATGAACTTTCTCAAGAGGCAACTAATCAGCTGCATTATTTCTATCTCTAGAAATATTCCTAAGAGTGATAATCCAATTCCTATTCAACATTTTCATTTGTTTTTAAATGTTAGTAAATTTTCATTTTATATTTGGTACTATACCCTAGGTAAGATACAAAATATACACATTTTTTAAAAAGCAAGTTCGAGCATATTATTGCTGAAAATTTTTTCTATCGTAAATTAAGAAAAATCTGATTCACAATTTCAAATAATTTCTCTACAAATTAATTTTAGCATATAAATGACATATTGTAAATAACATGTACTTCCTACCTCCACCACCTTTGAGTCTTGATCTTCTTGTTCCTTACTACCTCCACCACCCTCACCCCTCCCTTCGTTTTCATCTTCTTGTTCCTCACTACCTCCACACCCCCTTCTTCAGTTTTTTTTTTTTTTCTCACACCACACTTCTTGCATTCTTCCCATCTCTTCAACTCTCATCATTTTTTTCATTTATCAATGTCTTCATTTGATGTAGTATGTGATGAAGCTTCCACCATGGGGCTAAGCTTCATCATACCAAATTTTAGAACCCGATAGTTTTAAGGTAGAGTGGATTCCTAAATACAGTATCCATGAGGTTTTAGAACCTGATAATTTTAGGGTAGTATTGGATTTTCCAATTCAAAGTATTATTGGGGATGTTGTTCTGAAAACTTAAGTTTAAGTTTTTGGAATATTAAAAACCATACTAAGTTTTTTTTTATCCTCTAAAGAAAAACCTGTTACCCGATTTTAAATTTCGGTAGATAGTGTTAATGTATACTAACACTAAGTACGTACTAGTCAAATTAAATTCCGAAAATTTAAGTTTCTAGAGTATAAATTACCATAAATTTTATCAGGAAGAAGAACTCAGAAGTAATTTTGATTTTCAAGCTGCCGAGTTATAATTCTTGGTACGTTAATATCTATTGATTAAATATTTAAATTTGTAATCAATAAAAATTTAAAGTATTGAATATTTTCATTTACATATCTACATGTATCGTAATATAAAAAATATTAATATTTTTTAAATTCATATTAAAAATAATATTATTCATTTTTTAATTTTTAATCAATTTAAAAATGTAAATAATAAAAGCCACGATAAATCACTAATAATATTATAATGTTGGAGTAATAGTGTTGATTTTCTGCTTCAACATCCCATTCAATTCAAAAAACAATTCGCCTCACAAACCAGCCCATTTTCCACACACAAACTCCAAAAGATCAGACACAGAGGATGGCTAACAAACAAAAAACAATAAACAAAAAGAAACAATTGCACACTAAAAAAAAATTAAAAAAGGTGATGAAGACAAATGACACTGATATAATCAAGGTATCTTTGACTTACCTGATGGACTCAAGCGTTGGAAGCTGAGGGTGGAAATCAGAGAGATGACTCAACGGCACAGAGAAACCTTCAACCCAATTGATATTTTGAGGTTCTCTAGTTAGAGCTGCCCCAGATGGAGTAAGGATAGGGGTGCCCCAAAAGTATGTCACAGAGGTGGCGCCACCGCCACTGCCACCACTGCATGCGGCGGTTTTGGACTCAAAGGGCAACGAGAACAGCTCTGTGGCTAGCTCTTTGAGCTGGTTCAAAAGCTTTTGTGGAACCCCATGGTTGACCAATCGGAACAGCCCCCAATCCTTGCAAGCCTCCTCTAGAATCTTCTCGTTCTTGATGTCATCTTGGTCTAAGCGATGAAGATCTATCACTGGCACAGGATCCGGATCATGAATCGGGTCGCGGTCATGGCTATCCGGGTCTAGTGTCTGTTGGCAGCGGAAAACGGGAGGGTAGGACTCCATGTTCTTGCTCATTGATGGTGATGATGAGAATGGATTATGAAATGAAAGGCACGTTAGTGTGGCTGTCAAAACTATATAATATAATAAAATGTTATTATTGCAGATCATTAAAATAAAACTACACTACAAAGTTTAGTTGAAATTTTAATTTTTAAACAATGTATACAAAGAAAAATTTGTTGAAATGAGATTATTCACTTAGTATAATCCTGAAGTCTCAAAATAATCAATTTATGAAAAAGAAAACTATATTATTATTATATGATGGGGACCAAAATGCGGGTAGGTTGATGCGTGTCTTGTTGAGGAAGAAGCGGCCCCCTCTGCAACACGATCTAGAAAATTCACTACTGGGGGTCATTTTCAATAGCTTTTTCAATGAAAAAAGATGTAATTTTTTTAATTATCAATTGGAAAATATCAAAAACAATTTAGGAAAGAGAAAAAAAAAAGTATATTTCCTTTTGCATACATGATGCGTCGAATCTCTTCCGAAATGTTGGTTTGTCCTTTGTAAAGCGGGACGCTGATTTTTGGAGAATGGGGTTTGGTCCCCTGCACTGCTCCTTCATGTACGGGGAAAAGTTTTGAACAGGGATCGTGAAAGAGAGAGAGAGAGGGAACAAATCGGATTCTATCATATCACCACTGATCTTTGTCTTTGGATGAGAATATATACCTAGATTTCCTCATAATATTTTACAGAATTTAATTTTAAATTAAGATTTTTCTTTTATTTTACTTTTTAAAGAATCTGATCCAGGTGATACTCATAATTTTTAAGATCTTCTAGCACATGTTGTGATGTTGACACGATAGAGAAGATACTTGTAAAAACACTCTGACGCTTAACTTAATATGAAAGTATTGAGAGAAAAATAATGAAATAACAAAATGAGTAATGTTTATGTAAATGAACGTTCAAATTTATATTTATAATAATTGTGGTAAAAGTTACACCTGAGATATTGTGCCTTGACGAAGACTTAATATAAGCTTTTCGAGATAATGGTTGAGGGACCATAACGAATGGACTCTGTGTTGGCTAGCCAAAACAACCTTAATCGAGTTTCATCTCGTCCAACTCACCGTCGAGCGAACTCAAGCCGGTACATTTATAACATCATTTGTAAGGTCGTCTTAGACTATATTGTACCAAGTAGCATTATGGGTCAGTCGAAACAAGATCTCCAACTTGGTGTGTAATGCAATACAATAGCAAACTTTAACAAGTTTATTTCTCACGATATGTGTGAGGTGTAACATAAAAACTTCGACACAAAAATCATTTATTTTTTCTCGTTATCGCTCAACTCTTCGTAAAGCTTCTTTTTGAATCTTGAAACATCCTAATTAATGAGCAATTATATGTTGCAGTTATGTCTTAATCATAAAGGCGTGTAATAAATTCGCAACTTTCAACATAGCAGCTATTTTGAACTTCACGCTTCTCTAGATTCATAACTGTTCATATTCTATTTATTAAACAAAAATGTGGGAGGGAAAAGCATTCTCGAAGTCTCTTCCCTTCATTTCCTTATCTCGAACTTTTATACTCACTCTCTTCTTCCCTGGGAAGTGTTGTTGAGTTCTTCGCTGGTAGACCATCTTTTACAAAAAAATTAGAGTCTTCTTTTCACATATATAACATTTTCCTTACTATTCTATCTCCTTATTTACAGTGGTTATAATTCGTTTAATAAGGAAAAATGATAGTGAGGAAATTAGTGAGGAAAATCTAAATCTAGAGCATGCAATTGAACCCCGCTCCAACCCCCTTACGTTACGCGGGCCTTTTTTCCCTTTAGGATGAGGAACTAATAGAAATGATCAAAGACCTTGAGGGAGACAATTAGAGTAGCGATTAGAGTGAAGATGCTAGCTCCATAAATGTAACGCCCTGATTTCCAGTCAGGGGTCACATTGTAAATACAAAATTTAAGTTTATAAAACCTCTCAAAAAGACCACTCAATTTTTCAAAAACACAAACGTCGCTCAATAATATTTAAATCATAATAATCATCCCATAATTAAACATAATCTAACGGAAGTAAATAAAAATAAAATAGTTGTGCAAAACATAATTTTTCCCCAAGTCTTTAAATAAAACCAGAACATAAAAATGCTTCAAGTTCTTCATATTTCATCTTCATCTTCATCTTCCTCCTCTAATATTGAACCTTCAATTTACTCCTCGCACTGCTCATTTGTGGTGTTAAGCGCCAAACAAAACACACAAGCAAACAGTAAAGGGTTAACTTCGAAAAACAACAAATAAATAATTATCACTATGTGATAATTTAGGAAAACAGAAACAGCATACAACATATATTTAAATACAGTAAATACAATAACAGAAGCAGTAACAATAACAATTAAACACAATAACAACAGTAATTAAATACAGTAATAGCAACAATCAAATACAGTAACAACAACCATTAAATACAGCATCAACATCAGTTCCATACAGCAGTAATAAACATCAATGATAACAAAGTTTTCAAATCCTTAAATCTAATTTTTTTTTCCAAAATATACAAGTTATTCCTACAATAACTATATGCATAGCTATGACCAAGGTTTTCCCAAAACAAGGGCAGGACAATCACGTGGGACAAGCACCCACCACATTGCCCTTGGTTGATCCCACGGGACAAGGACCCGTCACATCAATCCTAACAATCCTAAATAGTGCATATGCTATGACAAAATATTTTAAAATCACGAACCAACAGTTCACACAATAATCTCTTCAACTAGTCATAGTCTCATATGCAAACTTTAATCAAACTTTCTCAAAAATCAATTTTTTTCATAACCAATACAACATGTTATACACTAACTCATTTCAACGCCTCATTTATCAATAACAACATAGTTCAAAAATAGCATGTTACAGCAGTCAACATGCAAATCATGCATTTTTATTCAAAGCCAACACAACAGAAATTCCAGAACAAAGTATAAGCATCACAACCAACAATTAAGTTCCTAGAAGAAGTTACCCTTACCTCCTAACGTTTCGCATCCAATCCAAGTTCAAACTATTATATAATAACTGAAAACCCTAAATTAATCATCGGAAGAACGGAAAAACCCCTAAAAACCAATTAATTTAAAAGAACGGAAAAACAGTACTGGGCTGGCAGAAGCCCAACGCATGTGCGTTGGCATGCCAACGCTCATGCATTGGCTCCTTGCCTGGAAACCCAGTTCCCAACGCCCAGGCGCCAGGAGCCAGCGCTCATGCGTTGGCTCTCTGTCCAGGACGACCAAAAACACCATTTTTCACCGTTTAAGCCCCGAAAAGTGATTGTCATCAAGGGTTTTTATAAAAATTGATTCTACATCATTTAAACATCATTTTATAGGGTTTCAACATGTAAAAAACCAAATTTCTCAAAATTATAAATTTGGCGTCCAAGGCCTAGAATTTGCTAGAGTGAAAGAATAAGGATTTCGAGCGGAACCAACCTCGAGTAGGCTCCGGAAACGAACGTACAAGCCGGTGTTCGTCTTCTACGCTCCAATGCTCGTCCTAGTCTCAAAAACGAAGGGAATTTCGTGCTCAAGCTTTGGCTTTGGAGAGGAATTCCGAACCCAAAAACAGAAACAGTTTCGGTTAAAACCGAGCTTTCAAACAAGAGAAGAACTCAGAAATGTGTTGAGGAAGGAAGGCTTACCAAGAACACAAGTGAGGGCCTCTAAAGGGGAATGTTATAGGATTTCCAAAGCCTTCTCCAAAGAAATGCAGCAACAACAAGCGGAAATGACAACAGAAGGTGTAGAAGAAACTAGCAGCAACAAGAGGAATGGAAACAGTTTTTCTCTTGAGTGTTGAACGTGTTTATGTTGAGTGAAAAGGAGTTGAATGAATCAATTTTCTCTGCCCATTATAAGCTGCACGTACCACTCAAAGGGGTGGGAAGTTACCTCAGTTGTTCTCCCTATTCTTAAGCAGCACATTCCCCTCAATAGTGCTGATTTCTTTTTTTTTTTCTTTTTATTAAATTTTTTATATTCAAACTCAGCAGAAGCAATAAGGAAATAGAACAAAAGAATATGTTGTTGTTCAGCACAATCCACACGCCCAAACCTAGCAAAAGTAGGGGGAAAATGGCTGACTTCTTCCTTCCTTAAAGCTCCTTAAAAAACAGAACATATCGGGTCTTGTCTTCGGTTAAAGTAAAATTGTTATTTAACTTAATTAAATCTGAAATTACCCAAGACATCAAGGAATATTTCCTCATCAATCCTTTCTCTAAAATTTCGAAAATAATAAGGAATAAGAAAATAAATTAGCATTAAACAGGATTCGATCCCTTGCCCCGTAAGCGAAATACTGAAGTCTCAACCGCTAAACCGAAGCTCATCTTGTTGTAACTCAAGCAAATATATTCATTTCAATTAAGGGTCAAATTTCAATATCAAAATATTCAAGGATCAAATCATAATATTATAAGCCCCAAGGACTAAATCACAATTATAAATAATTCAAGGACCAAAGTGCAAATTACAAAAAATTGAGGGTCTTACACTAAAGGACCTAACTGACCTTGATAACCCAATCCTTGCAGGTTTTCGAATCATGAGAAATAGGCTATGACGTTGAAAACTCTTGCTTCCATGAAAGAGGAAGTCTGGATAGATCTCGAGGTCTGAGGAAGCAGTTGTTCATATCCTCTCGAATAAGAGGTCAAGGTGAAGAAAAGCATTGAAATAGAAATAATAGGTGAATCATTCGAGGGATATTCCCTCATAGTTCCAGAGAGAAACGCTCGAGTTTTCTCTAAGTGTGCTGAGGGCTTTTACATGTATTCTTATGTTTTTTCCAAAATAAACTTAGGATTTCCCTTAGTATTTTCGAATCCATTGTATTAGGTTACTTACAAATCGCTTTATCCCAACTTAATCCAAATGCATGGATACTTGATAAGGCTTGTGAGATTTTATTTAATGCCTCTTTTTCTTCATCTTCGATGATTCAAATCTTGGTGGAGGTTTTGTAACGCTCAGTAGCCATACTACGAGAAAAATCATGGATGATTATACCCAATCTGGTAAGAAGTGGTATAAATATGAGTTTATTTTCGTCAAGGTTGCCCAAGGAGAAACCCATTTTTGGAGGAAAAAGATGGAACTAGAAAAATTTGTTTATATTGGAAAAGGAAAACTGCATAGTACTCCATTCCTAAGCTCTCTCTGGGTTTTGACGAGCAAAAATACTTTCATGCTCTCGTTTCTTTTATTAAGTAGAAAGGAAAACTTTTACTTTGCAAAAAGATAATTAAACGATCCCTTCAGAGGTCAAGAAGTATTTGGGTAAAATTACTTGTTAATATATATTCTTGTCTTATTCCTTACTTATTTTCCTCTCTCTTTTAACTTGTGCAATTTCTCTTTATTTTGAAGACACTGAGATAGAAGGTTCATTAAGAGATGAGAAATGGATTATTTGAAACATTTCAAATTTTAAATATGATGATTATGCTAAGCATAATGGCGGCCTGCTGATAGATTAGTTCAATCATTTAAAGGCAAGATGTAACGCCCCGATTTTCACGAGGGTTATTATCGTAAATATCAAACAAAATAAAAGAATAACATAGCCGCGGTAAGATTTGAACCAAAGATAACCATTAAGTTAAAATTCCGAAAGGACAATTATTCAAGACAAAAAGATAATAAGGGAAACTATGTCACACTTTCTGAGCCAACACACAGGAATAGGGGTGTACAAGGGACGTGTTTGGACGGGTTCTCGTTGTCCCTCACCCAACCCTAAATATTGATCGGGTAAATTTATAGACCCTAACCCGTCTCTAAACCAAAAACAACCCTGATATCAATCCCACAAGTGTACGGATAGCCCGAAGTAATACAAAAGATTGTCGAATCCACATGGATAGTTTGTTTATTGGTTCAAGCTTAAGTTTTGCAATCTGGAAGAGAAAAGTAAAAAGATATATGTTGAAATGTTGTTTGTAAAAAGATAACGGTAGAAAAGCAATAGTGAAAGTTGTTGAAAAGAACTTATGAGAAAATAGCACTTGGATTTATGTTTCACCAATTCCAATTATGCTAATAGCAACTAGAGTTCTATATGAATTAATGTAATCTTCCTATGGTGATTTAGCCTAAACATTCACTTGTTAATACCTTAATCAAGAAAATCATTCAATTTTAGTTGTTAAGCCTAATACCTTATTACCTAGTCAATTCAATTGAAGAAAAAAATCTCATATAATCAGGCCAAAACTACTGAATCCTACCCTTATACCTAAGTGGTAGAGAAATACAATCAACCTAATCTCAGGTCCCTAATCCTTACCAACTACCATTGTGCAAGAAAAAGCATAACACTTGCGTTGACTTAAGCGGAATTATAAATCAGAGAAAATATTCATAAGAATGAAGCAAGGACATTCATATAAAAACTCCAAAGTTTATAACATAATATGAAAAAGGATCAATATCCCCCAAGTACTAAGGAAAGCCTAGCCAAGCATGGCTAGGGAATACATAATCAAGATTAAAAGAAATTAAGCCTGAAACAATGGCCTAGAGAGTCTCCTACAAGCTCTAAGGACAATAGCTTCCAAGTAGAATTCAGAAAATACCCGCTCCCCTAAAGAAACCAAAGTTCTTTATTTATAGCAAAACTAACAGGGTGCCACGCATGTGCATGGCATTCTGGGCGCACATGCGTGGGAAGTTCGAGCAGCAGCCATGTTTAGACAGAATAGCCACGCATGTGCGTGGCATTCTGGGCGCACATGCGTGGCTCGCTGACAGCAACCTTCAAAATTCCACTTTTTCAGCTTCATTCTTTGTTGTCTCTTCATCAAAGCTCTTCATTGCTTCATAAAACCAACTTACACTTGCAGAAACTCATCAACAACCATCAAGGCAAAAAATGAAACAACTATTTCAATCAAAAGCCCATCATCATTGCCCATTAACTCAAAAATTCTTAATCATCAATTCTCCAACATCTCACCAAAGCTCATGATTTCCAATTAAAATCAACCTTAAAACTGACCAGAAAACTAAGGAACTATAAAAATCTAACAAAAACTAAAAAATCTAATAAATTAACTAAAACCCTATTCTAACAATGCATATGAAAAATAAGACCCTAGAAGATTAAACACACTACATGAGACTCAAAATAGATAAAATAAAGAAATAAATAAAAGACTCAAAAGACTAGAATACCCCGGGTCATCAAACCCGATATGCTAGGGTATAACTAGGACCGAGTCAATGTAAGACGGGTGATACCAATTCTGCCAGTGTACAAAATGGTTGCAGTAATAAAAGATCGAATCATAGGGATAGTTTATCTTATCAACTCCAGCTCGAATTCCAGAGTCTAGAGTGCAAGGCAAAAAGAAAATGGATTGGATTTTTGATTGGTAGCAAGCAAATTTTGTAAACAAAAGCAAGAAAATGATTTGTAGTCTCTTAGATAAAAGAAACACTTGGGGTTTTAGCTTCACTTAGTCTGTTTATAATTCAGAAAACACAACTTCATATGAACCTTTAGAATCCCTTCTATGATCATATCACCTAACCTTTACTTGTTAATTCCTTACACAAGCAAAATATTCGATTTAAAAAGCTAAGCCTAATTCCTTAGTACCTAGTCAGTATAATCAAAGAATTATAGCATACAATTTCAGACCAACACAACTGAATCCTACCCTTATTCCTAAGGTGCAAATAAAGCAATCTTTCTAATCCCAATTCCCTTACCAAACCAAACTTCCGTTTGTGTCAAGATAAGCATGAAACTTGAGTTAACTCAAGTTGAATTATACCCAAATAAATTAAACATAGAAATCGAAACCTTGATTCATATATAAATTGAGAATTCAAAACATAAACAGAGCTGAGCTCCACAATCCCCAAGTACTAGAAAAGAACTTATCCAAGCATGGCTAAGCAAGACATAATCTAAGACAAAAGAAAAGAAACCTGGAATAAGAGCTCAAGGAGACCTCTCACAACTCCAAAAACAAGGTATCCAAAGTCGGTTCTTTAAGAATTTGAGAAATCGAAGATGCAAAAGGAAGGATGAACTCTATTAATTATTTATTCTGCAATCTTCAATTCCTAATTATTCAAGGTTACAACATCTGTATTTATATAGAGAGACCGACGGATATTCCGAGGTCAACAAATGCAAATATTACATTGGGAATCATAAACAATAATAAATACAAGATAATATCCCGGATATCTCGGTTATAAGATAATATTAACTTTTACTAGTGGTTTGCAGCTGGCACCGTACAGGTCATATGATACTTCTAGCCATACGGTCTAGTATGGCAGACGATACTTCCTTGCGTAGATGATCCTAATCAGAAGATAGAGTCAAATGATAGAATGTTGTATCAGACGATACCATAGATGATACTGTGTATGTCTTCACAGCAGACAATACACTTATCTAATACCCTAGCCACAAGCACACATAGCCGCGACGCACTCTCAACAACATAGGGAGATTTTCAAAAAAATTCAAGATCAAATCGCTCCATAAATAGTGTGCCACGCACACTGCTCCCAAACATAGGAAATTAATTCATTTTCATCAACGACACCAATATTCAATCATATATTAACCACAAAACAAACAATATTTATTAAATAATAATATTAATAATATATCTAATAATATTTAATAATACTAAAAAAGACTAAAATATCCTTAAACTATTTCTAGGGTCTTACACAAAAATGAGGGGTGGGAGAACCAATAATGCAAAGTTTGAATCTGAGTAAACCTCAAAAATTGGAAAAATAATTCATTACAGTAAACTGTGCCTAGATGTAGAAAGCAAGCTAGTTGAGAGATACCTAGGTGAAATTCCAATTTCGATTCCACCCAATGGCTGATGTAGTAAAAGAAGAGTGTTTAAGAAGGATGCATTCTGGAAATGACACATTAGCCAAACTCTTATGCGAGAGACACATATCCAAATTCTTGTGGTGATGACACATGTCCAAGTGGTTCTTATTCTCAACCATTGTAAGCAAATAGATTCTCTATTATTTCTCTCATTTCTTCTCTTCTGATGTGCGATGCCCTCACTGAGAGGGGAAATAGTTCATTAAAAGATGAATAAAAAATTTGAAACATTTAAAATTTCAAACAAGAACCACTTGTTAGCCAAACGCTCATGGGAGAGACATACTCTCTGTCTCTAATTATAGTACCATTAGAAAAAATTTGGTGTTGCTTAGTATAAGACTCCCCACTAATTTCAAGAAAAAAGTCATTATTCTTTTTCATATTTACCCATTGCATTTATTAAAAGAATATGATAGTGAGATACAATTAAACAATGAAGAAAAAGTTAATGGTAAGTATAGAAGATTGTGTAACACTTTTTTAAAACCAATGCATTAATTAGTCTCATTACATGTTTTCTTAATAAGTGTAATTATCTTATTAGAGTCTCATAATTAGAGACGGATGAAGTAGCAACCAAATTCTTCTGGTGATGAAACATGTCCAAGTGGTTCTTATGACCATTTCTCAATTGTATTTATCGATATTATTATAGATAGATGAATAGATAGATAGACACAAATTTATATTTTTCTTCGATTGGGCCTTTTGAATGAATTGTTGTTTGATTTTAAAAAAAGCGTAAAAGGATGATTAGAAAACAAAAATAGTAGAAGCCCCAATAAATGTTTCTGGGTTGGGCTTGGCCAGTGTGTGTGTCTGGATTATTCTTTTAAGTTCCGTTCCGTATCTACTTTTCCATATTCGCTTTGTTCACCTCTCTCTTTCGCATTTCTTCTCAGGCGTGTCGACATCATCGACCTCTCCTCCATCTCTGCCTAGTTGCCGAAGCATCGTTTACTGGTTAGTTCACATATCCTCTCATCAATTCATTTCCGTCTCGTTTCTCATTTGTTTCTTGCACTTTTAATGAACCACCCATGTCTTCTTTGGGTGTAAAGGTTTGATTTTTAGGGGTTGAAGCTGTTAATCTTCTTTATTGATTTAAAGGGGTTTCTGTTTTTAACCATCTTGTGTTGGTGATTAATCTATTCTTTTCCAAATTAATGTTGTGATATATGGGTATCACATACCATAAGCCTGTTTGTTAAGAGGCTTTTCGTTTGCATCTTCTTATGTCTATGGTACTTTCTATTGCATTTTTGCGGTTAACTTGATAATGCTATGTTGAAATGTTTTAAAATTATGGGAACATTCACCTAGTTAAGTGAGATGACTTAGGTATTGGTTCATTTTATCCATATGCCAGATTCTGAATTTTGTTGAGTTATACAAGGTGAAACATCTCATGCTTACTACATGAATGGTCTAGATTATACTTGTAGTTAGAACATGTTAGAGGTATGGAAGGTTTTGGTAGAGTCAGAAGTATCAGATTATCATGAGATTCCGGTGGCATTGTGATGTGTCGAACAATGGAAACAGTGGGAAATTGATGTCATTGATTAAATTGGTGAGCCTGATAGAGAGGGTTTTAGGCCATCTATCTGTAGAGTGTGTTCTAGAAGGCCTAAGAAGCAGGTTAGTTAGTTAGTTTAGGAGGGAACTGGCAGAGTAGGGAATCTATTGTAACTGCCAGTTGCTATCTCCTGAATTCAGTTAGCAGTTAGTGAAATTAAAGGGGGAAAGGTAGAGGGTGGCACTACCTTTGGCTAGGTACACGTTTTGGGAGAGTCTCTGACCTCTCGATTCTTTTCTCTATAATAAGAATTACTCAGTTCTTCTCTGCTACTTATTTTCTAGTTCTTTGCCCCAAATCTAACCAATAATACTAACTGAATATTTTATAGGCCTTGCTCTCTTCCTGTGGGTGAGATATATGGTGTAAACTATAATAGCTTTGGCTATTTTATTCTTACGAAGCAAAGCTTACTGATCAGTTCCTAGGCTTTGAAGATTGAGGTTTCTCACTCCTCAGCTTGCTAGGAATAAAACATTAGTCCTTGCACTTCCCACTTACTATGATTTTGTAATTGGAAGTCCTAAGACAAGTGCCAGAACAAGATTCTGGTGCCTGTAGTGGAGCTGACATATTTGTCACTTAGTTTGGCCCTATACGAGCAACTTTGTCAGAAACTATATCATTGAATATTTGCTGTGCCATTTAGTTTGACATCAACTTGAAAATTGAAAGCACTGTGATTCTTTATGTTTTGGAGATAGTCAGTTGTCTGTTCCGGTTATTGGCGACTTACATAATCCATTTTCTAATTGAAAGATCAAGATCACATTGTAGGATTACGGCTAATGTGAGGAAGAAACTATTTGATCCTATGATTGACATAGATGTCACTTCATTATGCATTTTGTAAATTTGCCAATGAATATTGGTTATGAAGCTCACAATGAAACTATCCCAAAATTTTGCAATTTTGTTGCGAAGTTTTCTATTATGCCTCATTCTTACTAGAATTAAAGTAATTGCTGATTTAAATTATAATTTGTTCATCCTTCAAGTGTACACAGTACATAAGGTTGTTTTAACATTTTTTTTTTCTGCATTGAGCAGGTTGTTTAAAATATGGCCAAGCATCATCCTGATTTGATTATGTGCCGGAAGCAACCTGGAATTGCCATTGGACGATTGTGTGAAAAATGTGATGGCAAGTGTGTGATCTGTGACTCGTATGTGCGTCCTTGTACGCTTGTCCGAGTTTGCGATGAATGCAACTATGGATCATTTCAGGGTCGATGCGTCATAT
Source organism: Acmispon strigosus (assembly GCA_030819835.1). Taxonomy (NCBI): domain Eukaryota; kingdom Viridiplantae; phylum Streptophyta; class Magnoliopsida; order Fabales; family Fabaceae; genus Acmispon; species Acmispon strigosus. The sequence continues at coordinate 38,747,978 of JAUAMA010000007.1, forward strand.
GTGGAGGAGTAGGAATATCTGATGCCTACTACTGCAAGGAATGCACACAGCAGGAGAAAGACAGGGATGGTTGCCCCAAAATTGTTAATTTAGGGAGTGCCAAAACTGATTTATTCTATGAACGCAAAAAGTACGGTTTTAAGAAAAGATGATGAGGTCAGATTACAAAGACATTTGTACCTCTGACACTTCTTTCCCTTTGGGTGTTTTGATTGGTGACAGAAGCATAGGGTATGAGAGATTGTGCACGTAAACTTTTATCTTATACAATGTTTAAGTGCTTGGCTAGTTAACTAATGATCATAGAGATAGTATAGTGCTATTAACATGAACAGCAATGAGACTATTGTTATGTTTGTTGTCTTTAGCTTGAGGTTTAATGCAATTTGTGCTTGTATTTATTACTTGTTGACTCTGAGGTGATGCTAGGGGCGTTCATTTTTTGTGTGTTTGCTTGAATGCTTTACTGAAGTTTTCTTTAAGGTTAATGAATATGTGGTTTCTGTCATTTAGGAGTATGGTTTAGCTTTTCCTAGAATTAGTTTGAAATTATAGAGACTTGAATACAGGGCCCCTTATCTGTGCAGCGTGTGTTACCACTTCTCTGTTGGAATGAAAAGCTATGTTAGGTGGTGCCGGTGTTTCGGTAAACAACTTAATTGAACGCTTATTGTAATAAGCGCATATCTAATAAGCGTTTATTCATAAGCTAATTTGAAATTCGTATGTACAAGTATAAACTCTTATTCATAAATTATTTTGAACAACTTATGATAATAACCTCAAAATAGCTTATAAGTAGACTATGGCCTCGGTTGGAAGAGTTTATTTGAGCTTATCTTATTGCATAAGCACTTATGTAAAGTGTTTGGAATAGCTAATATAAATGGCTTATGGCCTAACTCTAACCTGCTTTGAGCTTGTTTTCATATGATGTTTAGATTATCTTATGAATAATAGCTTATCTACAATCTATTTTCAGCTTATTTCAATAAATTTCTCAAATTAGTTTATGAATAATCGCTTATGCAATAGGCGCTTCTTGTCATAAGTGCTTATTTAAGATGCTTACACCATGGTACTTGAACTGTGAATCGAAAGACCTATTATTTGACTCGTGAATTGAAAGACCTATTTTTTGACTTGTGAATCATATCGTTTTATGTATCGTACGATATAGGCATACATCATTGAGAATATATGGTATATATAATATAACAAACTTTAAGTTTATCAAAAATACAAAGTGCAAGTGTTTTTCCCTTTAAAAAATATCAATAACATGGCAAAATGTGAAATACTTCCCTACTTGCTATGTTTCGGTACGTGAAACACTCTTCCTGAGTAAAAATGAAGGGTGAAACCGTGGAGACTCAAAGTAGAGGCTGAATGATTTGAAAATCATATGGGTCTTTCTTTGACTCCCTATAGTTTTTTAAGAAAAAATGTAAAAAAAAAAAAAACCCCAAAATGCAAAAAAAATGACTTGTTTATGTGCCTGTATGTAAATCGATCGATTCAACAGTGAATAGCGATTCATCCGATACAATACGATAAGATACAGAGCGATTCACCTCTGATTGAGAGCACAATTTGATACATTAATCGATTCGTATCGCCAAGCATGAAATTGAAAAACGAATTGTATCGCGATACGAATCGTTGTATCGTACGATACTTACTGCCATGGTTGACACAAACACACTCTATAAGCTCTCTCCAACACTTGCATAAACGTTTATTCTTTAAGATAAATTTAAATGAGCTCTTCCAAATGGGATGTGTGTTGTCACTATTGTGCGCCATTCTATATAGAGAAATGGTAGTGACACTCTATTTAATATTATATTTCTTATACTCTCATTAATTGGTTGAAGTTCTTGTGGGGTTCGCTAAAAAATAGTCACTCTCAATTTAATAGGACTTATATGAACTTCAACCCATTAATAAGAAAATGTTAACTCTATATATTACTAGTACTTTGTGAGGTACATTTTAAATGAACCTCATATGTGGTTGAGTTGGCAAATAGTGAAGCGAATTTTCTTGCAATATACAGGTTCTAATTCTACTTAAAGTTGGTCTAGATCAAACTGAGATTAGTAAAGCATCATCTAGTCTTAGTTAGTATTTTAGGTTAGTGTCTCGGCCCAAAGCCCAACTTGAAGTTTGGAAGACTAGGAAAAACTGCCAAGCTTTTGAAAAAAAAGGAACACTGATGAGCTGATGAACAACAGCAATGATTCACAAACTATCAAACAGTTCAGACACTTCAAAATACCCTTTTTTTTCTCCATCTTTTTCTTTAAATTACATCACATGATATATCACATTTATCACTTATCTCTCCTCTCTTCCTATCTCTCTTTAGCGGTTTACACCCTTTGGGTTGAACTAAGATGATGGCATTGGTGGCCTAGAGGCTTGGTTTCCAGGGGAAGGACTCCCAAATTTTAGTTGAGTTTGTGGTGGTTGAAACTGATTTGAGTTTCCAAAACCTGGTAGTCCCTAAAAGCTGTGAGGACCATAAAAAGGGGAAAGAGTAGGATAATTCATGACAAGGTGATGAGGATGCTGATTTGAGCCAAAGGGATTTGGCACAAAGTCATAACCATGTCCATGTTGACTGTACTGTTGTTGACTATATCCCAGTTGACCAAAGGGAGACAATCCATTTTGTGCTGGCCCAAAGCGTTGGTAGCAGACGGAAGCATCATGGCCATATTTGAAGCAAAACTGACATTGGATACTGCCATGTCCGCCATGTCCACGGCCACTTCCACCACGTCTGCCACTAGCACTGCCGGTGCATCCACGATAACCACCATGGTCATCATCACGTTCATCGCGATAGTCGTCGCGGTGGTTTCCAACACCTTCATTTGGTTCTTGTGGGGCCAGTTCTGCTTGCGACGATGGTGGTGATGGAGCAATGGAGAGATCAGCAAAAACTTTAGGCATACTTTGAGTAACATTGAGAGAGGCTTGTGTTACATTTATCGAAGCATCCATCAATTGCTTCTTTCGGGTGCGTTCAAGTAAAGCATCATGTGACAGCACCATTGATTCAATCGCATGAATCGTGTAGGCAGACTCTCGGTGATAGACGAGAGTCACCAGAGAGTTAAACTTCTCAGGAAGTCCATCAAATATTGCATCAAGGTGGTCTTGGAAGTTAATAAGCTCACCAATGGAGGTAAGAGTGTTGACAATCGTTTTTATCTTTTTGAGATATTTTGCAACAGTCATGAAACCTTTGGAAATGGAGCGAAGCTCCGAGCGAAGTTGGGTAGCTTTTGCTCGTGTCACAGCTTCAAAATAACTGTGAATCTCATCCCACACTTGGAATGTGTGGACACATTGTATGACTGTGGGAAGAAGAGGGGTAGAAATGGATGATAGAAGCCATGTGAACAGCTCTGAATCTTGTTGTTCCCAATCGGAGTAAGAAGGGTTAGTACGGTTAGCTATGTGGTCCTCATCGTTGAGATACCGAGGAGGAATGGAAGTACGAGTAACATATGCTTGAAGCTTATGTGACCTGATTACGCCTTCAATCTGCTGGCGCCAGGAGTAAAAGTTTGTGTCATCAAGTTTGATGGTGAGAGTGTGGGTGAACGTCACCGGAGCGTTCGACGCAGTGAGAGGAGTAGAGGTAGTAGAGGAAGTAGCCATGGTTGGCTTGGTTCAGGCTCTTGATATCATAAAGGAAACAGCAAATAAAGAAAATATCATAATCTCATTCTTATTCTAATTCTGATTGGTCAATTTGTTTATACAATAATGAAGATATATGTAGAAGAGAGAGAAGATAAGGTTACAGCTGTCAAGAGACAGTTGTCAACAAAATAGTGGAGACCAGACTCTATGAGAGGACTGGCATTTCTTAATCTAGTGGGTTTCCGTACTAATAACTTTCCGTACTGTCAGACGATACAGATTGAACCACCAGACGATGCTTATCAGATGATAGAGCAGATGATGCTCATCAAACGATAGAGCAAATGATGCTCGTCAGATGATAGGGCAGACGATCAATACAGCAGACGATACAAAGGTTCTTATTTGTATTTTTTTCGATGAATTATTTTTGTTTTTTGACATATTTTTTTTAAAATATTATTAGTATTGCCACTAAGTTAATGTTACATATATTTATTTTTTGAGATTTGACAAGACAGTTCAGTCAAATCATTTAATCACCTAATTAAGAAAGTGCATATAATCATTTAATAAATCAATATATATATATATATATATATATATATATATATAATGATAAAATAATCTCATAATTAAGAATTTGTAACTATATAAAATTAACTCAATCTTTAATTTTTTTCCTCCATAAATTCAGTGGCTCTAATAATTTTAAAATTATTTGATTAGTTAATTATATCAAATTATATTTTATTCTTTATATATAGTAAAAATTTAAATAAAAATATTAATTTCGAAATATAAACATTCCTATTTTTTTTGAAAGAACATTCCTAGTATTTAATCAATGCAAATCATATGTTATTTAGCTAATTTATCATAATAAATAATTAAATTTCCTATGTTGTAGTAAGTAGTCAAAGTCATTTAATATAGAGCTGACTGAATATTTGAAAGTTTACCACATAGTTAAAGAGGGCCTTTATCCCTACGAAGAAAGATCCATCTATGCCTCGTTTGGAAGAGCTTATATGAGCTTAACTTATAGTATAAGTGTTTATGCAAGTGTTTGAGAAAGCTTATGTAAATAGTTTATGACTAACCTATAAGATGTTTTGAGCTTATTTTCATAAGCTACTACTTATGAAAAAGAGCTTATGTGTATATATAACTTATTTTCAATTTATTTCAATAAATTTCTTAAAATAACTTATTAATAAGCGCTCATATCATAAACACTTATGACTATAAGCGTTTAATTAAACTATTTTCCCAAACGCGGTCCTAATCGATAATCTCATAACCAGATGAGGTTTAGGATTCTCTTGAACACGTGATGTGTTCCAACACAAATAGAGCCTTTATCTTCCACGCAACCGATGACGATATAAATTCTCATCAATAAATGAACTTGGAATAATGCTCGTTGACGCATTGGTAACGTAATAAAAATAAATGAAAGCTAACAATTTTTACCACTACAATTTTTCTATAAAATATTTGTGGTCATCTTATTATTCCACAAAATCGAGATCAAGAGAGAGATGGCTTCGCCAGTTCCGCAATGCTTGCTCTTCCTTTTGCTTTCCTCTGCTGTCATATCTTTTGCTACCAACATGCACAAAGGTAATTAACCTTGCTTTACTGATCAGATAGTGAAATAGGCAAAACAATCACAGAAAAAGAAAATTAATTTATTCTTTTTATTTTGAAACGAAAAAAGATTAACTTATTCAAAATTTTGATCGATGCACAAGATAAAAAGCGGTGATCCAATTCGGTCCCTAAAATTTTTTCCTTCCATATTTTAGGGATCATTTAACCGGTGTTGTTTCAAGTTATCAAAATAGATTCCTGAAAATGTGGAGGTTGGAAAAGAAGATTCTCACATTTACCGTAAGATTGAGAATTTGATTCCCGGATATAAATCATTTCCCATCATTCCCTTCATTTCATTCCCATGAAATGAGTTGGGAATCTTGTATTCCTATTCCTAAGTGAAATGTTCTAAAAATAACGACTCACTCCCCCTCACATTCTATCATATTTTTCTATTTTTGAGATTTATTAATTTTAAAATTAAATAAAATTTTAAAATCATTCCCGTGAATTTTAAATACATACAAAACATATTTATAAATTTATCCGAGACTAACATTCTCATTAATCAAATTCCCAGGAATGTGATTTCTAGGAATGCATTTTTAAACCTTGAGACAAACTCCCCCTAATAGAAGATTAAAGTGACTGATCATATATCTTTCCGGGAGCCAAGTGATTATTCACTTTAAAAATTATAACTCCAAGGAATGTATTCTTGTTTCAAAATAAGAAGAACGTATTCATATTTAAAAAAAAATAATATAATTTATGTAAACTATATTGGTTTTGTTTTAATTTTTATGATATTATTTTTGAAATAATTTTTGAGAAAATTAATAAAACACTTGATAAAACACACAATATTTTTTTACATTGAAATCACTACATTAAAAAAATTATAAATATAATTCTGAAAGAGTGAAAATTAAAAAAAATATAAATATCAACACGTTGTTGATCTAGTGGTAGACAAGTTAGAACCTTGTAAGAGTGATATCACAAGATTGAATTTCAAAAAAGTCATTTAGTGGAATAGACCACCATCATATCCCAGACACATTAAAATGTGTCAAGAACTTTTAAAAAAAATTGGAGAAAAGAGAGAAAAAGGGTATTGTAATTTTACATTTTATCCTGTTCTATTTTTGCACTTTTGCCTCGTGCGTTATATACTACATCTAATGTTATAGTAAATTTAAACAAATTATTAATTAATTAGATGGTAGCATTTACTCCCTCCGTCCCAAATTATAAGACCCTTTAGAGACAAACTTAGTGTCCCAAATTATAAGACCCCTTCAAGATTTCAGGAAAAAAAAATAAGTTTTTCCTTTTTTACCCCTCGCATTCATTATATTTTAAAATTCAAAATTTTAATTACTACCTTTACTAATTACTTCTTTCATATTCCCAACTAACTTTAAATAGAGGTAGATTTGGAATATTTATATAGAAAATAACAAAACCAACATGTTAATTAGCTTATTACATGTTTTGTTAATAAGCGTGATTGTCTGAATAAGACCCTATATTTTGGGACGGAGGGAGTATTTAATAATAATTTTTTTTGTCAAATAAACAGGGAACAGAAAGAGCCTATACGAAATTGAGGATTATCCACCTACAGGGCCCAATCCTCGACATGATCCCTTCAAATCCCCTCCTCCTCCTCCTCCTCCTCCTCCTCCTCCTCCTCCTCCTCCTCCTCCTCCTCCTCCTCCTCCTCCTCCTCCTCCTCCTCATGGACCACCAGGTGAGTGGTTATCTTTACGAATTACGATTGATTAAATCCATAATTGTCGTATATTTGAATTTTAAAGTTAAAATATTTTATTCACATTCATGATCTATGTTTTTATTATGAAATAAATTTTACCTTAAGATTATTAATTAGGAAATTTTAGTTTTTCTTAAAAAGTAAAACCTACTTTCTGTTCTTACTTTTAAATTATTTTTACTTAATTCTTTTAGATTAAGAAAAGTAGTTAGTAAAAGTAAATTTGTAAAAAAATTTGTTTTAACTTTTCTAAATTACCATTATTTAAAATTTTGTAAATTCAATTAATTTATTTATCTATTTAATTTCTCATTAATAAGAGCTACAACATATAATTTATGTAACTAAAAAAAAGAGCTAGAACTTATTGAAAAGGTTATGAAAGTTTGGTGTAATCAGGGTGTTTCTTTTACAGGTCACAAGACGCAGATCAGTGAGAGAGCCCATGAAGGAGTAGGCCCCAAACATGGTCCAGGCTCAGCTCACCCTCAAATGAATGAAGTCCCCTTACAGTCCAAATTAAATTAATGATAGTTAAACTTAATGTGTTATTGGCTTGACTTATGGTCATGTTAAAATATTATCAGCAAAATAAAAAAGAATATAAGTCTTATTTAGATCAATCTATAAATGAATTTATTTTCCTTTTCATCAATGCAAGTCTTGTTTTTATCAAACTCACTGTTTCAAACAGTGCCGACATGGGATAAACTAGGTCAGCAACTTGGTAATACAAAATGATATTAGTTCTGCAAGTGATAAAGCATGCAATCACGATTTTTCATATCAAGCTGGTAAATTTAGTTGCACGTAATTTCAATTGTGAGTTAACATAACATCACACGTGACGTGAGTTGAGGCAAGTGTGAGTTGTTCATTGTATGTCAAACTCGTTTTTCTCTTTTGGAACAAATGTGAACACAGAGGAAAAAGGAATTGAAATTGTTTGGGGGCTGTTTTGCAATTGCATTTGTATAAATGTTACAACATACCATTTGAAAGGAAAATGAAAAAAAAAAATCATTAATATTGCTCTTACTTTTCTACAGGTATCGATAGTTGTAATGATTCAATGTAGTATGTTTTATGGATAAAGATTTTTGGTGTAGACCACTAGTGAAAGATAGAAAGAGATGAGAGATAAGTGACATATGTGATATATGATGTGATGTGTGCAGAAGAGAGATAAAAAGAAAAAAGAGGTGTCTATACTGTAGAGTAATTCATGAATCATACTCACTATTTTATAGATGCAATATGCTCATTGCAATACGTAACCAGCAAATGATCCGTGGAATCCCGGGCACTAACATCAAGAGCCTCGTTGGCACCTCTGTTACCCTATCTTGCCCATATAACCCGACTACTCAAATCCCCACCGGCCTCCATGAACTTCCACCGTCATTTCCCATGCCAGCTTATGCTCCTCCTCCTTCCCTCCCCACAAGAAATTCCTCATTAACTTCCATATAACCTTCACGGTAGCTTTAGGAATCCTGAAAAACGAAAGAAAGAAAAGAGGCAATGCAGCTAGAACACTATTCAGGAGGCACAACCTGCCCCCAAAGGACAGTGAATTCCACTTCCAAGAAGTCAACTTACCCCTCAACTTAGAAAAAACTGGTTGTCACAGACTTGTACGTCTTGGATTCCCTCCAACTGGTATTCCTTAGTACACAAAAGGTGGGTGCAAAACCTTACAGTTCAAAATAGAGGCATACATCCAAACCTCATCCTCAGACACGCAGAGACCAACACAACAGCTCTTTTGAAAATTAATCTTCAACCCTGACATTAATTCAAAACAACGATGGATGCACTTCACCATAAGCACATTTTGTAAAGAAGCTTCCCCAATTAGCAAAGTGTCATATGCAAACTGAAGCACATCTGCCAGCTAGCTTTAAACCCAGCTAGCTTCCCCACACCCACAACACTCCTAACAAGCCCAGATAGCCCCTCTGCCACAATTAGAAAGAGAAACGGTGCCAAAGGGTCACTTTGCCTTACCCCCTCTCCATAGAAAACTCCTCGCTAAGGTCGCCATTAACCAGAGCAGACATCATTGCTGACGCCAAACACCCGTCAATCCACTTGATCCACCTCTCACAAAAGTGCATCCTCCTCATAATATACCGCAAGAAGGCCCAATCCACCATATCATATGCTTTCTCAAAATCCACCTTAAACAACACCGTTGGTTTCTTCTTACGCTTTGCCCTGTGGACCACCTCATTAGCCACCACAACGCTATCCAACATACCTCGACCCTCCAAAAACACGAACTGATTCTCACTAATAACCTTCGAAAGGACCCCTTTAAGTCTCCGTGCAAGGATTTTGGTTACAATCTTATACAAACACCCAATTAAAGAAATAGGCCAAAACTCATAGAGACTTTGCGGTGTAGCTACCTTGGGGATGAGAACAATAAACAACGCATTACTCCCCCTTGGCCAAGCCTCGGTGGCACAAAAGTCCTACACAACACACCTAATGTCCTCCTTAAGAATCCCCCAAAACGACTTAATGAACTTAAAATTGAACCCATCCGGCCCCGGACTTTTATTGCCATCACAATCCCAAACAACTTCATTTCTTTCCTCCAAAGGCACCTCAGCGCACAACAAACGGTTGTCCTCAAAAGTCAACATGTGAAAAGCAACACCATCAAGAGTCGGCCTCCTCTCCTCATTTTTATTTTTGAACTTATCGTGAAAGAATGACTTTACCCCCGCTTAATACTGGCTGGCTCCTCAACCAACTACCGTCCATAACCAACCCAACCAACTAATCTGATTTTCGCCTCCAATTCACAATTGTATGAAAATACCTAGTGTTTGTATCCCCTTCCTTGACCCACTTCACCCTTGATTTCTGATATAAAATTGACTCATTTAATTTTGAGACACACCAATATTCTTCCAAGGCCTCTTGCCTCACCCGCACCTCCTCAGGATTTAACCCCACATCCTCAGCTTTGACATCCAAGTCATGAATCTTCTCAACCAGCCCCTTCCTAAAAGCATTGACATTTCCAAACACATCCACATTCCACATTTTAAGATCAACTTTTAACATTTTTAATTTCTCATTTAAAACATATTCCCCCTCCCCTGCACCTGGAAGCTTGACCATTTCTCCTCAACAAATTTCTTAAACTGCGAATTCTAAAACTAACAATTCATAACCTGAAAGGTTTTAGTCCCCAATTCTGAGGAACATTCATGAGGAGCAGAGGAAAATTATCAGAAATATCCCTATTCAGAACCGATTGCGTACAATTCGGTCAATAAACACCCCAGGCATGAGAAACTAGAAACTTGTCAAGACGACTCATGGACTGGCCAATGGGACGAAACCAAGTAATCTTTCGACCCATAAGCGAAATATCCATCACCTCCATGTTATCAATAAAGCTGTTGAACTCATCAATATCAGCCAGCCCGTGCCCTATTACCTCCGCAGTCCCCCTCCTCTCTCCCATACAGTGGACGATCACTACTACAAAATTATCTTTTTACCATGCACCTGTTACCACGGTTCCCTGTCGAACCGTGGTAAAATGGTGCCTAGAGCTCTATTACCACGGTTCCGTGTAGAACCGCGGTTCCTCAGTTACCACGGTTCCTTGTCAACCGTGGTAACTGACATAGTTTTTATTATTATTATTTTAATTGAAAAAGACTATTGCCACGGTTTATACCTTAACTGTGGTAATATATATTATATTATTATTAAAACCTTAACATTTTTAAACTAGCAAATCCTAGTTTGCAAATTAAAAACCCATTTGTGAACCCTTTCTTTGTTGCACCTCATGACCGTCGTTCCTGGTCGCTGCACCTCATCACCGGTCCCCCTTCTCTCCGCAATGGCACTGCCGCTGATTTGCATGCTCTTCAAGGCCAAGCTCATCTTCATCTTCGTGCGTCGTCATTCCCGTCTTCTCCGGTTGGCCGCTCTTCACTGGTGAGTTCTCTTGACCTATTTCTACTTCTAGGGTTTTGTTTTGAATATTGTTGTTGTTGTTGTTCAGTACTAGGGTTTTGTTTTCTCAAAGCACAAGAAGCGTGCGCCGTTTCCATCGTAAATGATTGTCTTTCACCCACTTAGTTTTCTCTTCATAAATGCTTCCCAGTACGGTTTCTCCAGCATGCGCGGTTTCCTTCTTCTAAACAATCACGTCGGTTCTCCTTCCCATACGAGTTTCACATTTCTCAATACATCATCTTTACTCTGCACTTCTGAACTGTCATAGTGGTTACTCTTTTTCATCCCGTTTCACTTTCCTCGTTTGCTTATAAATTCCAGAAGTATTTCTCAGTTCTCCATCCTCACTCCATCATTTTCCCTACATCCTTCTTTTTCTGTGTTCATTAATCTTCATTAAAAATAGAAATGACAAACGGTTTCAAAATCTGTCTTACTTTTACCGTAAATTTCCCATAACTAGAGCGATATCAAGTTCTCAGCACCAATTCTCGGCGTAACACACGTTTTCGAGCATTGTGTGATGCCTCTAATTAGTCCATGTACCCCGACCTTGTCTTCACCTTCTGGTCCTCCTTAACATTTTCTCACCACAGAGGCTTCGTTGCAACAGAGGTGGGTCATGAGTTCTCCCTAACCAGAGGGCAACTTGCTGAACTCCTCAATAGTGAGGACGAAGGAGACATATACACTGAATTCTGGAAATTAGAATGCGATGAACATGACATAGATGAAAGCATCTATGTGATGGAAAATCCATCCATTTATGAGCGTCGTCTCTACTCATCCCTCAACCACCATTCCAGAGTTTTACATCAATTGGTCACTAAAGTGTTGTGTCCAAGAGTCGATCGTTTGGAAGACGTGCTTGACCACGACCTGTATATAATGTACATGATCGTGAATAATGAGCGCTTTAATGTTGTAGCCATCGTCTGCAATCACCTTGTTTATGCTCTGGTTGACAACCAGCAAGCCAGTCCCTATGGTTTCCTTGTAACAAAGTTCCTAGAGCTCTTCTTGCATAGCTTTCACCCAACGCATGTCCTTAGTAGCCTGCGAATAACATGTAGGAATATATGAGCAAGATAAAGTAGTAGTAAGAGAAGTGGGCTCTCATCCATACCTATCAGGTGCGCGATTCATACGAGAGGATCTACGTATGGAAACCGGCGCTGTCTAACGAAGAAGGAGCAACGAGATCAGATGAATCACCATCAAGAGGTAGTGGATCAACATCGGGAAGTGTCGAATTAGCAGTGGAAAGTGCCGGATCAACATCAAGGGGTGGTGGATAAACATCAGGGGGTTGCAGAGCAATTGAGCGTCGAACATATACCCATCCTTTATAACGGGCTACAGAGAAAGGAACAGGAGCAAAAGTAGGAAGAGTGACAAACTTGGTAGACCCAGAAGGAGGACAAGGAAAAAATATTGATGATCAAAGAAAACCACATTCTGAGAAGTGCGAATGCGATTAGCAGAAAGATCATAACATAAGAACCCCTTTTGAGTGTTACTGTATCCCATAAAAGCACATTGTATAGATTGTGCGCCAAGCTTGTGTCGTTCAATAGGTGGTAAGTGAACAAAACATATGCACCCAAAAGGATGGAGAACTTAATAACCAGGAGGAACATTAAAGAGACGAAAGAAAGGAGAATCAAGATCTAAAACTTGAAATGGAAGACGGTTGATCAAATAGGCCGCAGTGGCCAAAGCTTCAACCCAAAATTGAGGGGGAACATAAGCCTCAAGAAGTAATGTTCGAGTAACATCAAGCAAGTGACGATTCTTCCACTCGACAACGCCTTTCTATTGAGGCGTATATGGACATGAATGTTAATAAACGATGCCTTTTTGCTACAAGTACTCTTGAAAAACATTAGAAACATACTCACCGCCAGAGTCGGTGCACGAGACCTTAATACTTTCCTGGAATTGATTCTCAACATAGGTCAAAAACTTTTTAAAGTTAGAGAAAACCCCAGCTTTAGAGCGAAGAAAATATAACCAAGTGAAGCGACTATAGTCATCAATAAATGTCACAAATTATTTATATTTAGCATAAGACAAAACAGGAGACACACCCCAAACATCACTCTGAACGATATCAAAACATTTAGTAGCATGGTGACCATGGGGAAAAACAAGCAGCGAACGAGATGGTCCCAAAAATCAAATTGCAAATAGAAATTAACCAGAAATAGAGCTGCGAGCAAGAGACTAAATGGAGCGGCACAGACCCGAGAACCAAGAGATGAGCAGAGCAACGAACCTGGATGCGCGAAGACGACACGAATAGGACGTGCGAGTAGCGAGCAAAAAACAGAGCCGGAATAGAGTGGAAAACCAGAAAGAGTGAAGACGACACGAGCAGAATCTGCAATCGCGGTATAGAGCAACGAATGAAAAATAGATTCTGAAGCAAGCTGCTGCACGACACAACCAATATGTGCGAAGAGGACCGAACCATGAGGAAGAGCAAGAAATCTAATCAAGCGACAAACACCAGAAGGAGGAGAAAAAAATTTAGGTTTTGTGAGCTCTTGATACCATACTGCCTTTCTCTTTATTATTCACATATAAATAATACATGACATTTACAACGTTTAAAAGCAATTTCTAATTTGTGCAACCTGAAATAAGAATATAAATCTCTACAATAAACACAATGATCATATTTCTAAATTATACTCCGTCCGTCCCAAATTATAGGGTTCTTTTCAGGCAATCACGCCTATTAAGAAAACATGTAATAAGCTAATTAATATGTTGGTTTTGTTACTTTTTATACAAATCTTCCAAATATGTCCCTATTTAAAAAAATCTGGAAATTGTTAATGTAAGTATTGGATATACCAAAAGTTGGTTGGGAATATGAAAGAAGTAATTAGTAGAGGTGGTAATTAAAGTTTTGGAATTTAAAATATAATGAATGCAAAGGGTAAAAAAGGAAAAGCTTATTTTATTTTTCCTGAAATCTAGAAGAGGTCTTATAATTTGGAACACCGAGTTTGTCTCTAAAGGGTCTTATAATTTGGGATGGAGGGAGTACAATTTAATTCTCTATTGGAATGAAAAGCTAGGTTAGGTGCTCAAAGTGCCTTTTGATAAACAATTTTTTTTAAAGAGATAAACAACATAGTTAAACGTGTAGTTAATAAGTGCTTATTCTCATAGAAGTTTATTCATAATCTAATTTAAAAAAATTATTAAAATAAGATAAAGATAGGTTATGGATAAATATAAGTTCTAATTCATAAACTATTCTAAACAATTCATAAAAATAAGTTTAAAATTATTTATATCTTGTCTATAAGCTATTTAGTATTCACCTAAGTTTTTCCAAACTCTAACATAAATGTTTATGTTATTAGAAAAGTTTAAATAACCTCGTTGTTGTCATTATCGTTCGCAGCCTCTATATATATGTGGTTCAGTAGGCAAATAGATAAAAATTCATGTCAAACGAATTTCCTTGCAATATACAGGTTCTAATTCTACTTTAAGCTTATTGTAGATGGGATCAAACTGGGTTTTGTAAAGCATCATCTAGTCATAATTGAAGTTTGGGGTCTTGGCCCAAAGCCCAACTTGAAGTTTGGAAGATTAAGAAAAACCAATAGCTTTTATTGGAATTTTTTTATATTTTTCCTCAAGTAGTAAATTAAATAATATTAGAATTTAACTACATATAATTCAATTAGTTTTTTTTTTCGTTACATGTGTGGAAAAAAAAAAACGACAAAAGAAACTAGCCTAACACGTCGTTACACACCAATGCAATCACACAAGATGATGAATTCAGAGAGGTAATCCTCCGCTAAAGTTCATTTTCCATGGCTAGAAACTTCGAAAGGAACACACTTCTCATCTCTTTAATTACTTACGGTTAGTAATTAATATAATGAATAATATAGAATGTTATTAATAAGTAATTAATATTTATATTAATGTAAAGGTCAAGTCACTACAACAAAAAGCATGTTTGGTGGCGGTTATAGGTTTAACCGACGGCGTTTATAACCGCCGCTAAATTTCACTCTCGGCGGTTGCACAACTGCTGGTATTCTGTACGTCGCCAATAGTTTTGCCAGTGGTTTCTCAAACCGCCGCGAAATCCGTCGCCAAATTTTAACGGCGGTTCTAACCACCGCTAAGTTAAATCCTGAACACTTTAGATCTTTTGGGTTAGCGGCGGTCACAACCGTTGCAAAGTTGTAGGAAAATATGGCAGCGGTTTAAACCACCGCCAAATCTGAAGCTGAAAAATATTTTAGCGACGGTTTTCAACTACCGCCAACATCCTCCAAGCTTAAAAAAAAATGTGATTTCGAAACCAATGTTCCAAAATCCTTCCGAACCTCTGCACCAACATAGATAAGCTATTAAACACATGAATCCAAAGGACCTACAAATTTCATGCATAAAAGTAACAAACAATAATAGAGTTAAAGTTTGTTGATCCTATAGGATATTACCAATTTGGTTTGTTTAAAACTAATCATTCAGAATGTGAGAAGCAGTTGAATGAATCAAAAGTATAAAAGAAACATGATCAAAATTTCAAGCGTGTACATCGCATAATTTGGCATCAACAAATCCAACAGGTTAAAACAACAAAATTTCAAGTTACCATATTCTAAGTTCTAAAGCACAAAACAAAATACATTGACAAATAAATTTAACATGTACTAGAGTAAAAAGGAAGGATCGTTTTCCATACTCAGTCACCCAACCTCCAACCTATTTTTAATGGCCATCAAATTATAACTTTGTAGTGATTGAAATTCGCCGTAAAATTGCTTTTTTGTGTAGTGAGTCAACCTTACTTTTTATTGTTATTTGATTAGTAATTAAAATTTTAATGATATTAATATTTAATTTTATATATGAAAAATTAGAAAAATTAATTATTAAATAATATAATTAATAATATAAAAATATGAATAACTAAATAATATTTTTCTTAATTTAAAGGTCAAGACAATTATACTTATATTTTTTTACGGTTAAATGGATATTTCAATAAATTGGATGACGGTACATTAGAAGATAAGAGGGGATCATATCAATCGGATAATCTTCAACCCACACACGGAACTCAAAAGTAAAAGATATCTTAGCTAGAGAATTCGCCACTGTACTATTACTTTGTCGTTTGACATGAACTACTTTACTTATGTTAAATTAACTTTAATCATTTAATTACTTATTTATTTAATAATTTTTAAATATCATAAGTAAATCTATAATTTTTAAAGTCAAGTATTAATTATTTAACGTCTTCAAATAAATTTATTAGTGTAACTTTTTTTCCCAAATAATAGAGTAGTTTTATACTTAAAATTATAATAATTTATGTATAATTTCAGTAAAAAAAATATCATTTATAAAATTTACTTTTACGTAACTTAATAAAATATTAATTCTCCATTTTATTATTGTGGAATTCAATTTGATTAATACATACCATAGATGTATTTAAAACAATTTGCTCAAATATACACATACCAATAAGAGTTAAATGTAAATATAATGAGGAATTAGAAGTTTTACCCTTAGTAATTAATATAATGAATAATATAAATGTTATTAATAAATGATTAATATCCTTATTACTTATTAGTGTTAGGATCAAGTCAATTTTATTATTATTTTTAAAACTTTTCTTCATGTTGTGATTAATAATTAATATTTAAATAATATAACTATTTAATTTTATATGTGAATATTAATAATTTACATTTCGTAATTAATATAATAAATAATATAACAAATTATTAATAACTAATTTATGTTATTTTTAATGAAATGGTCAAGTCAACTTTTCTCTCAAGTTGTGATTAATAATTAAAATAAAAATTATATTAGTATGTAATTTTTCTCTCAAATTATGATAATTTTATAAAAGGTTATTAATAACTAAATAACAACTACGCCATGATAGTTTTACCTATTTGAGAGCGTGTTCTCAATCTATATCTATCAATAATTTTGCAATTTTTTAAAAAATAACTAATATTATTATTAATGTTAATATCAAGTCAGTTTACAATTTTATTATTATTATTATTATTATTATTATTATTATTAAACTTTTCCTCAAGTTGTGATTAATAATTAATATTTTAACAATATTAATAGTTAAAAAATTTAAAATTATTAAAAAATAATTAATAATAATATTAATGTAATATTAAAGTCAATTTTATTATATATATATATATATATACATATATTTATTTATTGAGATGATAGAAAACAGTTTAGTCAAATCATTCAATTACTGCAAGTGCCTATAATCATTTAGTCAACCAATATAATGAAAAAATAATCTTATAAGTAAGAATTTGTACCTATATAAAATTAAATCAATATTTAATTTTATTCCTTCTTTAACTTATTGGCTCTAATAATTTTTGAATTATTTGATTATTTCACTATGTCTAATTGTATTTTATTCTATATTTAAATTTAAATAAAAAATTTGATTTCAAAATATAAACATTCATATGTTTAGTCAATGCAAAACACATGTTATATATATAATTAATTTTACATAGCAAATGTCTTATGTTGAAGTAAGTAGCCTCATTTAAATATAGAGGTCTGAATATTTTAAAGTCTACCGCATAAATAAAGAGAGCCATTAACTTTCACCTAATTGATGACGATATTATTTCTTATTAATCAATAAATATATTTGGAAAAAACTCGTTGACTCAATAGTGGTAACGTAAGAAAAATAAATGAAAGCTGAATATATAAATCTATTCTTACCTCTACAATTTTTCTATAAAATAATTTGAATGTCATCTTATCTTTTTCTACAACAAAATTGAGATCGAGAGAGATGGCCGCTTCGCTAGTTCCGCAATGCGTGCTCTTCCTTTTGCTTTCTTCTGCTGTCATGTCTTTTGCAGTCAACATGCACAAAGGTAAGTGCCTTGCTTTACTCAGACAGTGAAATAGACAAAATAATCACTGAAAAAAAGATTAATTTATTCAAAATTATGATCATTGGCAATGTAATTCCCTCTATTTCTCCAGGGATCATTTTACCTATTTTCTTAGTAGGAAGATAAAAGTGACGGATCCTATCTTTTCACGGACCTAAGTGATTATTCACTCTTAAAAAAATAACTGGTTAGGTTTTTGTGAATATAATTCATATAAATTATTTTCGTTTTCTTTTTAATTTTTATGATATTTTTTAGAATATTCTTTAATTTCTGAGAAAACTTATGAGATAATTTTACTCAAGACTTTTAAATTATTCTTTTTTTTTTCTTTGGAAATCATTAATCTTTTCTAATACATCTTAAATTTTGTAAATATAATTTTTATTGATTTTTTAGTGTATTTAATTGCTTTCACAATATATATTTTTAATTGATAAAATACTTCTTTTAAAAACACAACAATTTTTTGAAAATTGAAATCACTGCATTGAAAATTTATAATTATAATTCTGAAAGACTGAAGAAAAAAAGGATAAACAGGGTATGGCGATTGTAACAAAAAAAAAAACAGGGTATGGCGATTTTATACTGTTCTATTTTGCCTCCTGTGTTAATTTATCCTGTTCGTTTTTAAATTAGTACTAGATCTAATGTTAGTATACATTTAAAAAAATTAATTTTTTATTTGTCTCTCACATGTGTCTTCATATGTTTGGTAAGCTTTACTTATTCCTTCTAATAAATGTCTATTTTGAGATTGAACTCGTGCTCTCACTTTTATAAAAATATAGCTTTTTTATTAGTAAACCAACGCTTTATTGATACAAATTAATTAATAAATAATTTTTTGTCGGATTAAACAGGGGACAAAGAGAGCCTATACGAAATAGAAGATTACCCACCTACAGGTCCCGATCCTAAACATGACCCCTTCAAATCCCCTCCTCCTCCTTCTCCACCAGGTGAGTAGTTATGTCTACAATCTTTGATTGATTATATCCCATAATTGTCCTAAATTTAAATATTTTGAAACCATTAGACATACACCTTCAGCTTATTTATTAAGAATATCTAATTTTTCATAAAAAATAAAACTTATTTAATAAGAGCTAGAAGAGGTTGAACAAGGTTATGAAAGTGTGGTGTTAATCAGGGTGTTCCTTTTACAGGTCACAAGACGCACATTTGTTAGGAAGCCCATACCAGGCCAGTTCACCCTCAAATGAATGAAGAAGACCCTTTAGAATTGTCCAAATTTCATTAATGATAGTTAAGCTAATTTAATGTGTTATAGACATGGCTGATGGTCATGTTAAAATATTATTATCAGCAAAATACAAAAGAATAAGTCTTATTTAGATCGATCTATAATGAATTGATTTACTTTTTCATTAATGCAACTCTTGTTTTAATCATAAAGTCACTGTTTCTAATAGTGCCGACATCGGGTAAACTAGGTGAACCACTTGGTAATACAAAATTATAGTCCCTACTAGTGATAAAGCAATCTCGATTTTCATATGTATCTATCGAGCTGGTTAATTTAATTGCACGTAATTTCCATTATTATAAGTTAATATAATATCTTGAGGCAAGTTTGAGTTGTTCAATGCATGTCAAACTCGGTTTTCTCTTTTGGAACAAATGGGAACACAAAGCAAGTGAAATTGTTTGGGGGCTGCATGTTTTGCAATTGCATTTGTAGAAGTGTTACAACACACCAAATAGTTGTAATGATCCAACGTAGTTGCTTATATTTTATACATGCAATATGCTCATTGCACATAGCCTTCAATAGAAGCTTTGACATCTATATCTCAGCACTACCTTATTTTTAAAATATATAAAATCACATGGTTTGAAAAAATTAGTGCTTGTAAGGGTTATATTCATGTGATCTAATGTGTGCTAGAAAAGATATGGCGTTTGACTCTGCAGTTTGATTGATATTAATTTATGTTAGCCAAATTCATGTGATGGCTTTATTAGCGTTATTTTCCCTTAAACGGGTTTGGTAGACAAGAAAACGGAAGAAAGCAAAGAGAAAGATTAGAAATATAATTTTCAATGTATATTTCCTGTCTGATTAGGAGGGAAAATAATAAGTGTGAAAAATTACAAGAATTCCAATACACTTGTCGACTATGATAATGAATATTAGATAGGATTCGGGTAAAGTATTATAGTCACTACTGAAAAAATGTGATATTATTGACGGCTCCAAAGCCATTGGTAGGTACGCCCTTTACCAACGATTTAGTTGTCGGTAATAGCAATTTACAACAAAAACAAGAAGAAAATATTACCAACAGTTGCAAAACCGTGGGTAACTTCGTGGCAAATTTAAGCCCGTAACTTACCGAAGATTTTGACTTCACTATATTGTTGCGAACATTCTTTTTGGCAGCAAAGCTATAAGTAAACACGGTCAAAACCATTGGTAATTGGCCGTTGGTAACCTATTTATAACTTTATTAATTAACATGATTTCACACCTCCTCCACATTTGGTCATATTAGTTTTCTCATATTTTCTTATTATTTTTGTTATGCTTATTTTAGAACATAGTTTTAATGTATATTTCTTTTGCAGTTTAGCATTCTTGATTTTATTTTTTATACTAGTGAGATTACTATTTAAGGTTTCCCAGATGTTAGTTCTTTTATACTTATATGTTTAATTCATGTGGAGCCACTACTACAGATTTGTCATGTTACCACGGTTCGGGTAGCATGTTACCGCCGTTGAACCGCAATAACAGGTGTTGAAGTAATAGATAAATTACTACAGTTCAAGCTGGAACCGCGGTAACATAGCAGCTCTGTTACCCCGGTTGAAAGTGCAACTGTGGTAACAATGCAGCTTTGTTACCGCATTTGAAAGGCTTAACCGAGGTAACATTGCATCTATGTTACCATAGTTCCTTTACCAACCATGGTAACATATCTTCCTATTACCTCGGTTCAGTGTTGAACCGTGGTAATATGTCTAATTTTTTTTTTTTTGGTTTTTCTTATGTTCTCTCTCACCTTAATTAATTATACGTGCAAATAAAATACAGTCAATGCCAAAATATAATACCAAATTAACTAAAACATAGTATACAGACAACTATAAATACCAAATTACCAAATAAACTATATATCGTTACAATTCAATGCTAAAACACAGTTCAGTAGTAGGAAACTATCCTAATATCTCGTTACGATTCAATGTCAAAACACAGTTCAGCAGTAGGAAATTCTATCCTAATATCTCGTTACAATTCAATGTCAAAACAGTTAGGCAGAAGAAGAACTCAATCTAAAATAGTTTAGCAAAAGAACAAGTTAAAGCAAAAATAGTGCAGCAGAAGAACAACTCAATGTCAACTGTGCACAACAAAAGAAAAACTCAATGAAAATAAAATAAAATAAAGGCAGCCAGTAGGTCACAGCAATTGGGGCATATCATCTTCATCTAGGAAATGGGTGCTCCTTCTTGTGCTCCCACTTGCTTCTGATACATCGCCTTCAATGTATCTCGTAGCCCGCAATGGTTCTTAGCATGCGTAATATATTGCTAAGCCATTCCGTTATGGGCATAATATACTGCTAAGCCATTCCGAATAGTTCCTGACATTATATTGTTTCCAAAAAACATAACAATGAATAAAAATAGAAGGAGATTATTGGGAATTAACTAGAAGAAAAATTATATTCATTGAAGAAAAATTGTAAATTTAACAAAAAAAAGAGTACAATTGCTGAGGAATAAAAGGTACAAAAATCAGGCTACATGATTGGAGGCAATCGATTCCATATAATCATCAGAGGAGTCATCCGAAGAAGAGTCATCCGAGTCTTCAGAGGGTTCGTCTAGTAGTGGCTCACCAATGTCAATACCCCTTGACCGGAGGAATTCTACTCCGATCACTTGACAAGCCATCTCCTGTAAAGGGTTCCAAGCCAGTAATGACAACCATTTAGACCCCTAAGGAGTTTTGTTACGAGGAAACCATAGGGGATGCCTTGCTGGTTGTCAACTAGAGCAGAAACAAGGTGATTGTAGATGATGTCTACAACATTAAAACGCTCTTTATTCATGACCATGTACATTATATATAGGTCATGGTCAAGCACGTCTTTAAAACGATCAAGTCTTGGGCACAACACTTTAGTGACCAATTGATGTAGAACTCTGGAACGGTGGTTGAGGGATGAGTAGAGACAACTCTGATATGTGTCTAGTACTGAACAACAACAACAACAACAACAATATTCAAAAAAAAACCCTAGAACTAGAAGTATGTCAAGATGACTCACCAGTGAGGTAGAGAAGAGCGGCCAACGGGAGAAGACGGGAATAGCGAGACACGAAGATGGAGACGAGCCTGGCGCCAACGAGCATGCACAGCAGCGGCCAGCTTCGACGGTCAGGAGGTGCAACAGAGAAAGGGTTCACATATGGGTTTTTTCGATCTGAAAACTAGGGTTTTGTGGTTAACATATCAACATTTTAATAATAATATAATACCTATCACT
Source organism: Acmispon strigosus (assembly GCA_030819835.1). Classification (NCBI taxonomy): domain Eukaryota; kingdom Viridiplantae; phylum Streptophyta; class Magnoliopsida; order Fabales; family Fabaceae; genus Acmispon; species Acmispon strigosus. The sequence continues at coordinate 38,770,501 of JAUAMA010000007.1, forward strand.
GCGGTTGGCATGATAACCGAGGTAAAAGACATGTTTTATCACCCCGGTTCAGCTTGCAACCATGGTGAAAAAAGAATATACTCAAATTTTCAAGCTTTTAAAGGATCATTAGCATAATTAAATCATCTTGTGTCACTACGATTGATCCTGGAAAATCAAGGTGTTATAAAATTATTTTTCTGCTCATACCTATAATATGTAGTCAATATTAATGTTTCAAAATTAATGGGAGAATAAAAAAAATTATCATTTCGTTCCGTCGATTACCTAAACAATGAAGTGATATATTTGTTCAATTCCATCATATAATATCCAAACAATGGAAATGAGTTTTTGTTGGTTCCATCTCATTCCATTTCGTTTCATTATATTCCATTATCTCCGATCCATTATGTTCCGTCAATTTAAATATAACCTAAGGTACTAATAGATAAGAAAACATGACCTGCAACTTAAAGTATTGGTAGAATAAAGAACAATTATGAATTAATATTAGAATAAGAAAACCTAAAATAGCGGACAATTAGCTTGCAAATCAGGTAACAATAACACCAATGTCATCTGGAATCCGGTGAAACCCCTTAAATATATTTATTAACTACGGGTGTGACTTTTTTCAAACATTTATAACAACTACATCGAGATCCACCTGTTGACCCTAGTATTTAACGAACAACCTTTAGAGAAAATAATATATTTCAGATTGTCGGGTTAATTGTATCCAAATCATGGTGTTTGATTTTTTGGTGAACTTTTTTTAATGTTTGATTTAAATAATAAACACACTTTTTTAAAAACAAAAAATAAGATGAAAATATATATCATTTTTATTGATCAGCTGGCCGGCTGCACCCAACTGTAGAAGCGGAAGGTCCAAGTTCATGTCCTGTCCCATCTCATTTTAAATAAAACATGTATGGTTTTTTAATCGTGTGGGTGATTATTATTTTTCTTATTTGTCGTATTCATAATATTAATAAATACATATACTCTTTAGTCTCTAGCTACGCTTAATACAAGAAAGAAAAAACCAACAAGTTGAATATAGTTAATAGATAATTGAGTTTTTTTTGAATATTTAGTTCAAAATTTGATATTAACATTGTGCATATGAAAATAGATTTGTTAAGAAAGTTTTAGTGTGTTACCCACTTTATATGATTTCTGAAACTTAAGAGAATTAGTGTCGTTGCTACATGCCGTGGGATAACTTCAGGAAAAAAAAAATCATATAAGAAAAATCTTAGCACACCAAGAAAATCTCAAAAAATGCACGTAAAAGGTGCACCACCTTGTGTGGGTTGTTGGCTCCGTTGACCCGACGTGAACATCATGTCATGTGAGAGAGTGTAACATTGTGGTCATGTCAAAACCCAACTTCATTATAATCCCCATTTAGAAAGGTCAACCCCCTCCTCCAATAGTCATTTTACACGTGTCACCAGAGACTTTGAGAATGGTCCTCTCTCCTCTATAAATGTGGCCTAGGAATCTAGGACTACCTTAACCTAGCTAGCTAATTGAGTGCATTTTCCTTTAAAATGGCATTTGGATCTCGAAGTGTCTTGTGGCTGCTCTTCTTCTTTGTGATGGCATTCTCTCTACTATGTTCAGCTTCTGCTCGTAACTCTATTCTCATCTCAAGTGAGTTCCTACTCCCCCTTTCTTTCACCATATTTCATTCTTCTATATATTTACCCTCTATTTATCGGTAATTAGCTAGATAGGAGCTGCACTTCTCGCGTTAGAGCATGCAAATGCGTTAAATACTTAGAAAGAAGAGCTTTACATTTCGATATATTGTTCAATATCCTCTTTTATTTTACAATTCCGATATGTGAACCGGTACACAGGAGTGACTGCGTTTAGATACATACCCTTTTTATTTTGTGCGCCTCGTAAAAAACCGTCATAAAAGTATAGAGAGTGTGTAGCAGTGCATGAAACATTTTTGATTATCTTACTTGATATTATATATACTCACAGATCAGGAAGCAGTGAGCATGATGGGGAGGTCATTGAAGGAAATAATAAACCTTGAAGACTACGGTGAAACAACTGCAAATCGTGGGCATGATCCTTCATCGAGGGCAAATGGGGGAGGTCATGTGGGAAGAAATGGCTGAGATCATTACAAATGCAATATGGATCATTCTGTTTCAGACTTTCAGTTATAATGCTTTCTGTGCACCATTTAACCTTTATATATGATATACTCGTACACTTGTATTTTTCAGAGAGTGAGTAAAATTATTGAAGAAATAAGAGAAAAAGAACAAATTTCAATATATATTTTCACATCCTAAATCCATGCACCCTACCCCTTACGCAAGTGTGAACATGGTAGGAAGAAGAGAGTTAGAGTGTGAAAAAATACTTTTCCTTTGTCAAATGCCTTGTATAACGTAGTCTTTGACGAATAATCTCACGTGGGTCTCCTTTTGTTGAAAGAAACTATTCACTGTCATGAGAATAAAAAAATATTATGTAAGAAATAATAAATTCAATTACTACTCCCCATACACGCCTCTTTGTCTATATGTCGACCCAACAAACACTCTATTTTCTACTTCTATTATATCTATGATCAGTGATTAATTGCAAATAATATCAACAACAAATCTTGCATGAAACGAGCCTGGGGCTGGTATTGAAACAATTTTTTATATATATACACTAATTTTCTTTCATTTCATTTTCATATACTTAGGTTGCGCGTGGATTAACTGAAGCAATGCTTCCTTTTGTAATAAAAAAAAAGGAAGATTAACGGAAGGAAGCAGTGACAGATTCCAAACTTTTTGTGGAGACAATGTACATGTGATTTTTTGGTGGTCAAAACAAATCATTTTTTTTTGTCAAAAGAAAGATTAGAGGTTCAGAACCAAAAGTCTTAAACTAAGATAGATCTCGTGAATGAAACTTTCGTTCCTATAATTTAAGGAGGATCATCTAAAACATACAAACCAAAATCCTATTCATAAGATTTTCCTAGGCTGTTTTCCGGCGCCTATTTAGCGGCGGTTCTACAAACCGCTGTCGCTTCTACAAACCGCCGTCGCTTCTTATTTTTAAGCATAATTTTACGGCGGTTTTGTTAACCGCCGGCAAAAACCTGTTTATTAGCGGCGGTTCCAACCGCCGCCATGTTTCTCCAGAGCTTATGTCTGCTTCATTTATTGTTCTCTTTAGTTTACGGCGGTTTTAACCGCCGACATGTTTTTAAATACTTTACGGAGGTTAAAACCGCCGGTAATTTTTTTTTCCACCCGCGAAATAATATTTGATTTCCCTCCTTCTTTTCTATTTTCCCAAAACCCCACAACCCCACAACCCTATTCAACTTCCATCGTCTCCTGTGTCGCCACCCACAACCCCCACGACCCTCTCTGCTTGCTCCGTCGACAGCCGCTCCTCCAACCCCAGCGGCGGCACGTCCTCTCAACGGCGGCCAATAACCTAGAACCCTTCAACTCCCACGGCGGCCAAAACCCCAGAACCTTTCAACTTCCACGGCGGAAAGGTAGCCTCTCCTCCGATCCCCTGCTGCGGCGGCACGTGCTCTCAACGACGGCCAAAACCCCAGAATCCTTCGACTCCCAAGGTGACAAGGTCCTGTCTCGTCCGCTCCCTTGCTGCGACGGCTAGGTCCTCTCCACGGCGGCCAAAACCCCACAACCCTTCAACTCCCACGGCGGCAAGGTTCCTCTCTCTGTACGACTTGATTCTCCTTCCTTTCTTCATCCTCTTTCTAGTTTCCCTCTCATCTCATCTCTGATTTTTGTTATGCGTTTTTCAGTGAAGGTCGGAAGAGCTCCATTTGCAACGATTTCTGTTGGCTGAAGCTAGAGGAAGATAAAAGAGCTTAAACATTCATTGAACAGATAGGTGCTGATAGCTTAAACTCTCATGCTACAAGGGTGACTTTGTTTCTTTTCTTGATTGTCATGGCTGTTAATTATTATCGTTGTCCATATATTACCTATATAAAGCTTGTTTACCTTTAGTGAATTATTGTTCTGGCCTTTGTAACAACATATATGAACTTCTTTATGTGGCTTTTGTGGTATTATTGATCTCGTTCTATTTTTTTTATGTGTGATAATTAAGATGCAAATTGTAGAAAGATGTGGTTCTAACAGCAAGTTTTGTATTTAAAAACAGATCTGAACTTCTTTCTTTTAGTTTTTTATGGTGAGGATTCCTGTAGCTGCTGGTAGGGTTATTTTGAACTGAAAGACCTTCAGGTGTGTTCTTCTTTCTGTGGCTTTTGTGGTTCTATTTTTGTTATGTGTGATAATTAGGATGCAAATTGTAGTATCTAGTAAGAAACATTCTTAATAAACCTTTGGTAGAGTGATTTATGTAGCCATTAGAAAATTGAAGATCTAAGCACTGCTTTAGGTGAAAGTATCAAGAATTGGTGTAACTCCAACTTGTTGAAGAAGTTAGTGATCTTCTATGTCATGAAGGATAGATCGGTTTACTCTGACTACAAATTGCTAGGAGTTTGATATTTATTCTCCATCTTTGCTCTATTCCATAAATGAGAGGTGATGATGTGGGTGAAAATGAAACAAGGAGAATCAAAATTTACTGAAAATAGATCTTTGTAGTTTGCTCAATTCTGGATTTAAAATCAATTCTTGCAAGAAGCTCTATAGTGTAGCTTTTGAGAAGAAGTGAATTGAGATGGATCAAAGGTAGAGAGGAAGAATTCTCTGCTAAAAGAGAAAGAGCAAAAGACCAGTTTGGTTTGTTATGATTCAAAGATGGGCATCTATAGTTATCTACTCCTGTAAAGTGTATCCATTTTCTTGCTCTGCGTTTTCTGCAGAATATAGTTAAACAACTCAAAGAACATGCACTGCACTTTGTCATCTAAGAAAGAAGTGTATCCATTTTCTTGCTCTGCATTGAACATACAATCGTACAATTAATTTTTGTAGAACATGCACTGCACTTTGTCTGAATTTGTCATCTAAGAAAATTTTCATGGTACTGGTACAGGTGGGGTATTATGTACTAACCAAAGACATACATAGAGGTCTATTAATTCATATGACAACTTCTCAAATTATAATTCTTAATTTTCGTATTAGCTAAGATAATGTACACATAGTTAATTTATTCTTCTTTCAATTTCTCATGTATTGGCTTGTATTCATCTTTTGAGTTGGAGCTTACAACTACAATTGTCAGTAAGATCTAATTTCATTATTTCTCAGATTTATCTTGACGTGCCTGTATTAGTTGATGCTTAAGAAGTAATAACATGCTAAGTTATTAACGAGGACTGAACATGCGATTTAGTGAAGGCATGATGAGTATATCTGATTGAGAAAATTATTGCTATAGTCCTTTCTAGTCATAGGTGTTACAATTTAGTGAAGTAATAACATGCAATTTAGTTTGAATTTATTTGCTATATATATATATATATGTGTGTGTCTTTCCTAGTATTTATTATCTTTTTACCAAGCAGTACTTAATTGAAACTGTACTTAAGTATTTTGGTGCATTTGAATGAATTTATTTGCTATATATATGTCTTTCCTAGTATTTATTATCTTTTACCAAGCAGAATTTATAATAAAGCAGTTAAAAAATATAAGCCGGCAAATAAAAAAAAAAAACCTGTAGAATTTTAGCGGCGGTTTACATGCGCCGCTAACTTTATAAGCAAATATATTTCGCGGCGGTCGTAACCGCCGTCGTATTTGGAATAAATATAATTAATCTTCACGTTTACCGGCGGTTACAACCGCCGCCATTTTTTCCTTGAATTTCGCCTGTGAATAAGCACGAGTGGAAGTAATAAAAGGTGATTTTAACGGCGGTTGTAACCGCCGTTAAATATCCTAGGGCGGTTTACGTGGCGGTTTTCTAAACCGCCGGCAATTACACTGGCGACGCTCGGAATTGCGGCGGTTCACCAACCGCCGTGAGTGTCTTTTAGCGGCGGTTTTAACCACCGTCGGGTATACTAAAAACCGCCGCTAAATAACCTTTTTCTTGTATGTCCCGCTATTATTATGAAAAATTTGAATTCAAGCAGATGTGAGGAGCACTGGTTCTCGAGACAAGAAATGGAAGATTGGATGTAGTGGAACCCCGATCATCATGAGAAGTGAGAAGCAATTTGAGTCACGGTGGAAAGCACGTGGTTTCAATAAGGAAAGGATTGTCACTACAACATTTTTCGCTTTTCGCAACAGTTCAAAAATGTAGCCATAGACACGAAAAATTTTACGCAACAGTTTGTGACGATCTCATATTTCAGCATTACGTATTCCTTTTGGTAACAGTTTCTCGTACTTTATGGTTACACTGTGAGAAAATGCAACCTATTGTGTGGAAAAGACAACAGTTATCATGTAATAGCTGTTATCTATTATTAGATACGAAACACTTATTTAGTGTCGTTAAAAATCATATTGCCTAAAATGAACCCTTTGTGGCAACATACGCGAATTGATTTCTAATGCATCTTTAGGCAACACTTTTTATGTGTTGCTTAAACCAGTGTTGCTAAAAGCAAATAAATGTTGTAGTGATAAAATTTGCTAAGTCACGATGAAGCTTCGAGGTGGAGTCCGAGTGAACCAGATCAGGTGCAAAAGGCTTGGGATGTCGAGGAAAGCTTTATTGAGGAAGTCAATACACTTAAATGATTTATCCTAAGTCTAAAAAGGGTCGACCATCAAATAGTGAGTGGATTGGATTATAAGTACATGAACTCGAGGAAGACCTCACGATCCATACCACACAGGATCCCACGATCTAGGAGTTTGACACACCAACACCATGTGTTCATGACGTTGGTAGTTATTAGGCGTGGGAATGAAAGGATCATTTCGATACAGAAAAAGGGACTTGAGAAGACTAGTTCGAGAAACACAAGGTATGCCGAGGAACGACTTAGATCATGCCACTACATCACTAAATCAAGTAATAGTTGTTTGGATGTTTCTTTTCATATTTGATTTTAGCTCAAAATTAATTCTAGAATGAAGTTACAAATCCTAACTTCTGCCGTGGACATAATCAATTATATCATTTCACAAGTGAATTCATAACAATATTTTACAGAACTCATTTCTTATACAAGCAAATATTAAAGTTGAGTCAAATAGCTTTGTGCTCGCCTAACTATAACGAGTGTCAACAAAGAAATCTATCCAATTGTGTCTGCTAGTACAGACTATGAGTTTCATACTTGGACCACACAAATTATGGGTCGGTATAAATTAAAGAAAAAACTTCCTGTTGATATATAATAAGAATTTTCGTGTAGAAAATCCTCAATGAAAAATCGCATGAAGAAAATTGTCCACTGCTGCAACCAAAATTCGAATGCTAGCAGCACATAAAGATGCCCCACCTTACATTATGTTAAATTGAGCATAACTACCAACGAAAGTTCAGACAAAAACAATATTCACACAAGTTAAAGAACACACAGCCCACACCTTTGGAGCTTTAACAATTGGTTCACTTTCTACCCCAATCTACATTTTGTGATGCATATATGCTATCAGATTGAGGGTGAGGGTGAGGGTGAGCCTCAGCGCAACGCAACCGCAATGTTGCTGCCATGTGACTTTACGGTCATTCGAGCCGTGGAATCAGCTCTTATAAAAATGTAAGGTAAGATTGTTTATATTAGATGCACAAATCCCTGAACCTCACGCGTAGCGGGAGCTTTATAGTACCGGTATTCTAGTTCTATTTTTTTGCCTTTCGATATATGCTATCAGATAATATACTGATATGCACAAACACACAAAAAAAAAAATCCAAGGAACATGGCTTGGTTGAGAAACCTCTCCAAGTTTTCCACCATCAAAGCATCATCTCAAAGACCAAAAAACAGTACTGACCCATTTTTCCTCTTACCATCATTCACTACTTTCCTCTCCCACTTCAGCTCCTCCAACCACAAAGAGGAAAAGTCTTCCATTGTTGAGTGCTCGGGTTTGGAACCAACAAAGCCGCACGAGAAACCTCGTGTTGTGGTGCTGGGTTCAGGATGGGCTGGGTGCAGGCTCCTGAAGGACTTGGACCCTGATATCTATGACATTGTTTGCGTCTCGCCTCGGAACCACATGGTGTTCACCCCTCTCTTGGCATCCACTTGTGTTGGAACTCTTGAGTTTAGATCAGTTGCTGAACCCATTGGAAGGATCCAACCAGCTCTTTCTAGATTGCCTGGTTCTTACTTCTTCCTTGCCAATTGTACTGCCATTGATGCACCTAAGCATATGGTATGTGTTAGTGAATTTGTTTTGTTTAGTGATGTGTATTTTCTAGTACTTCAATTTCTCTTGGAATTTGAAAATGTTAACATGTGCAGTTATGTGCATGTTTAGAATCTCGTTCGAAAATCATGGTGGACAGAAGCAACTTACCTTAGCTTTTGTTTCTGTCCACCATGATTTGGTCTTCCGTGGTTTTCAACCATGCTATGAGATTTCTAGCTGCAGAACCAAAAACGCTATAAGTGTTACTACTGACTCGCGGTGTAGCTATACATGTCACATCTTTGTAACAGACTTCATGATTTTAGGTATCTGGAAATTTGAAAAAAAGTTTAAAGACTTTAGGATATGTGGAATATGGAATGTGTGGACTACCTTAAGTATTGTACTTTGTTTTGGTTGGAATATTGGTACTTGCAATATGGCTTACTTATATGACAAAAATTTTATGGCTGATTTTGAAGGTGGAGTGTGAGACTGTAACTGATGGAGTACAGACAATAGAACCCTGGAAATTCACAATCTCATATGATAAGCTAGTAATTGCATTAGGGTCACAGCCCTCTACTTTTGGAATTCAGGGAGTCAAAGAACATGCAATTTTCCTTCGCGAAGTTCACCATGCTCAGGAAATTCGTCGGAAGCTGCTCCTTAACTTGATGCTATCAGATGTTCCAGGTTTGCCACAATGGTGTTAGCAAGTTAATAAGGAAAACATTTAGCCATAACATTTTTTTTACATTGATTTTGTGCTTCATTATGTTACAGGGATTGCAGAAGAGGAAAAACAAAGGCTTTTGCACTGTGTGGTTGTTGGAGGTGGTCCAACTGGAGTTGAATTCAGTGGTGAACTTAGTGATTTCATCATGAAAGATGTTCGTGAAAGATATGTCCATGTGAAAGATTACATCCGTGTTACTCTAATTGAGGTATGCTCAGTAACATCAGATTAATGCAGCCATTTTTTGTTGTAGTGTATTTCCATTTAATAAGGTCATTTATGTTGTTAACCAATTTATAACCATGCCCTATTAGGCCAATGAGATATTATCTTCCTTTGATGACCGACTCAGACACTATGCCACCAACCAATTGACAAAGGTGAGCTATATAGTGATAGAGGCATTTGGAATCTTTCTTATATGACACCCTTCAAATCTTCATCACAGTAGCAGTGTCTGTAACTGGTTGAAGAACTAGTTTTCAACATTTTCCAATATTGTAGTTTCTTTCAGTCAGGAGTCCGTCTTGTCCGCGGCATTGTGAAAGATGTTAAATCTAAGAAGATTATCCTCAATGATGGTACTGAGGTTCCATATGGGTTATTAGTATGGTCTACTGGTGTTGGTCCATCACCTATTATTCAATCTTTGGATCTGCCAAAAGCTCCTGGTGGAAGGTTAGTCTTCTTACTCAACATTGTTGCATTCAGTTCCTGGTAACAGCCATGGAAAAGTTACAAATTGCAGCTAATTTTGGATAGATTTAGAAATTTATATCTGTCATATGTAGTGACCACAACTTATCTATATACTATTGCTCAACCTCACAGGATTGGTGTTGATGAGTGGCTTCGCGTTCCTTCAGTACCGGATGTGTTCTCAATAGGTGATTGCTGTGGATTTGTTGAAAGTACTGGAAGACCAACACTTCCTGCATTAGCCCAAGTAAGTTATACAGGGTTCATTCCTTAAACTCTTTCAATATGCAGTATTGGTTTTGTGTCAATGTTTGTGACATTTCATAGTGAATGTGTTTCTTTTGTTCTTATATGTAGAGGTTTATTGGTAAATAGTATCGTTTGTTTCTTCTTTGCCAAAAAGCTTGTTGTTGTTGTTGGTCATTTGGTGCATTACCATTTCACAGGTGGCAGAGAGGCAAGGAAAATATTTAGCAGTTTTGCTAAACAACATTGGTAAAGCAGGTGCAGGCCATGCAAACAGTGAAAAAGAAGTAGAATTTGGGGATCCATTTGTCTACAAGCACCTTGGAAGCATGGCAACTATTGGAAGATACAAGGCCCTTGTTGACCTTAGACAGAGCAAGGTAATGTTTATCATTCCATGACTACTGCTGTTTTATTTTTTTTCCTTACAAACATTGAGTGATCCTACCAAGATCTTACAGGGGGAAAAAGGGTTAGCTCTGGCAGGAGTTCTGAGTTTTTTCATTTGGCGCTCCGCGTATATAACGCGTGTTATCAGCTGGAGGAACAGATTCTATGTATTCGTCAATTGGATCACAACTCTTGTATTTGGCCGCGATATAAGCAGACTATGAAAATCTTAAGGTAGCCATTTCCAGCATGGATGTAATCTAATAGATTAATAGTAACATCCTTCACAATTGCATAACAAATTTTACACTCAGAACATCTACCAAAACATTATTTAGATGGTATAAAAGTAATCTTGTTATCATCACCACTCTACTCATACTTAATTGCTCTTTACAAATCAAAATCGCTTGAATAAGGATGGCTTTGAAGTTCTCTGACTTCCCAGCCAGTGTTGCATATGAACCCCAATGGCATACAAGTACATGCTGCTACTCCCATGAAAACCAACCACCTTTCCCTCAGTTGTGGTTGAAGTGAAAAATTTCCCAACTTCATCACCAAATGGACCATACTTGCCTCTACTAGTATAGAAAGTCAGTGACTTAATGATTGTAGGTTGTTCATCCATAGTAATTGAACGGTAATAGCCTGATATGCAAGTCAGCACCTCATGTGGGTACTCCAATTTTATCTGAAATCACAATAGACATGAGTCACACTAAGAATGAATGGTCTAGTTTTCATTGTAGTAGCAATCTCATTACCAAAGAAAACTAATGGCAAGCAGGGTTCTCAATTGTGGTCCGCCGCAATTGCAGACCGTACTTATCCGCAATTTCACAATGCAGCCGCAATTTAAAACCATGATGGCAAGTATGAAATAGTGGGGTGTGCTTAAACAAAGTGGAAAAGATAAGAGTGATGTTCATACCCTATGCATGATGTTTCCTCCATTACCACCATGCTTCACAGACCACACAGATTGGTTATTCCGATCATACTCAATTTGAATTGAGCAAATGCCTTCAGGTGCTTTTGTCAAATAAATCTGCTTAATCCCTGAAAAGACCCCATCATCCCAGGGTCTTCCTCCATCCCCACCCCATGGACCTGGCCCAAATGGAGCAGGTTCTTGAAAGACACCACGGCGTGAAACCTGTGAAATACGGAGCAAAAGTGAATATTATAGATATATATATCCTCTCACGTCCGGAGCCGGACATCATGAGCGTACTAGACATCTGCTAGTAGACCATTTATTGGTGGTTTCCAATAAATATCTGGTATAGACTTTGATATGCCTAACTCAATAACAGGAGCTAGCTCAGGGGCGAGGACTGACGATTACTGCACCCTTTATAAGAAATTATTTGACCATATCTCTATTCGAGGTGACCTTAACAAAAACTTAATGGCTTCAATATATAGGCTATAAGAAAGAGATGAATAAAAAACTGAAGCATAAAATGATTTAAGGAATACCTCTTCAATTGGTGCTGGATTTGCAAGTACTAGTTTGGATGGCCATTGAGCAGTTTCTATTTCAGCACTACTTGGTTCTCTTGATATGATTTCCCTTGAAGGAGTTGTTGGCACTGGAACTGTTACTTTTCCTTCAATCACATGCACACCAAGAGCATCAAGAAATAAACCTTTTCTACCATGAATCCCAACAACCTTCCCTTGTTTCAGCTTTGTTGTAAAATAAGTTCCATGTTCTTCTCCAAATGGTCCATACGCCCTTTTGGTTGTATGGAAAGTAAGTGACCTTATAACAGCAGGCCCCATGTACATCAGAGATCCATAGTAGCCAGATATGTGTGTTAGGACTTCATATGGAAAATCGAAGACTATCTGCAAAATGATGCACAAAAATTGCTTAATGAATCAGTGAATGTTCTAAAATCTTTCTAGAATTGATTCTAAAGTCAGAATCAATTTCGGGGGAGAAGCTTCAGTGAGTGGCTTCTGAGTGTCAGAACTAATTCAGGAAAAGAAAACTGATCCAAACTTGCTATCAATTTGATTGCCATGATTGAAAGTAAACTACAAGGGCTAGTTAGCTCTCAGTTCACCTTTTCATGTTTGAATCCTCCTGCTCCACCATATTTGAATCCCCATATTTCCTCCCCTTCAAGATCATACAAAACTCTAATCCATACAATTCCAACGTTGCGGGACAAGAGGATTTGCTTGACTCCTGTGAAGGGTCCATCATCAAATGCATATCCACCAGTACCACCCCAAGGCCCACATGTCACTACACCTTCAACCAAAGATGGTGCCTTCTCCACAGCTACTATCTGAAGTGAAAAAAGATTCTCAATTTGAGAGCTGAAAACAAGATTAAGGAACACTTCAAAGGGATTACTACTTACCTTTGCTTTTGGTTCAATATTGCTGGGTTCTTGGAAACTGATCTTCCCTCTTAATGGTTTGCCAAAATCATCTTTCTGCTTTACAGCAACAACAATATCATAGCCTTGGCCAGCACTTCCATGTATTACAGAATAACCAATATTCTCACTAGTGCTTGCTATGTAGTTATGTGAATGAGACAATGTTCTGGAAGGTTTTGGTTGCTGAAAGGACTTCAGATACACTCCAATGGAATCTAGGCGCCAACCATACCTGCCATGGAAGCCAACAATCCTTGCCTGAGTTACCGGCAAGGAAAAATACGTCCCCTCTTCAATTCCAAATGGTCCATAGATTTTCTTGTTACTCTCAAAAGTCAGTGATCGAATGAAGACTGGCCCTGATTGATTTAAGGTACCATAGTATCCATCAATTGAAGTTAGGAACTCATATGGGTAATCAAGCTTAATCTGCACCACAATCATAAATATTTAGTTCATATTGTTACAAAGATAGAGGAACGCGGGGAGAACACAGAAAACACTGACAACAAACTTACAAGCGAAGAGAGAAAATTACAAGCTTGAGTAGAAACTATTTCAAATTTTTCATTACAAGCTTGCAAACCAAAAGTCTGTAAAATAACGTTTTCTTATGCATAAAGCAACTAAGTCATCACTACATACTGAGACATCATGACTAACAAGGTAATTATAGCTAGAAAGAGAAAATCTCAATTCTAACTTATAGCCTCGGCGCAACGCTAAGATTACAGGTTCAAGCCGTGGAATAAGCCTCTTGAAAAAATGCAAGGTAAAGCTGGTCCACGAAGTAGGTCTGGCCCCGGCTTAGACCTCGCGTATAGCGGGAGCTTTATAGCACTAGGTTTGCCCTTTGCTGTTAACTTAAATGATGCATCAGTTTGATTTGTAGCTAGCAACCTCTCCCTTCAACAAGATATATATCAGCCAAGGGTGTGGAAAATTTACCTTTTCAATTTTATAGCCTCCACTCCCACCATGCTTCTGTGACCAGACAGAACTCCCTTTCTTGTCATATTCAATCTGAATGGAGTCTATTCCATCCCCATGAACTATCACAACTTGCCTTATTGCTGAATACACACCATCATCCCAACGGTATCCACCATTGCCTCCCCATGGTCCAACTGATACAGGGTTCTCCTGAAAACTCTGCACTCAAAAAACATCATTCATTTCAAAGGTGTTAGAAAGATAAACTCAAACACATAATGTGCATAAGTAACATGAACTGCTTCAAGCATGTATTACCATGTTCTTTTGCTTGTGGATAGAGAAGGCTCCAAGTGCAAGTATGAAGATGGGCAAGTAGGGGAAGGGTTAAGAGGAATTTATGACAGTAAAAAGGTTGTTTGCGCGTGACGGGGGACCATGTAGAATAGAAGATGCAATTTGGAATCCACCATGGAGGGAAGGGGTTGAAAGGCAGGGGAATCAGGTTCCCATTAGAAATTTGTCTCATGTTTTAATACTTTTATGACAGTCACTTTTTTCCCACAATCTTATTCTCCATTTTCATGACAAAATTCTCTGAGAAATGGAAGGAACTTTCCATGTTCACCTGAATTTGTGGAATCATTCCTTCATCTCACATGATATTGTCTTGTTAAACATTATATCTATCTCACTCTATACAAATATTCATAAGGTCTCTTGTATTTAATATATATGAAGAAAGAATTTGACAGAAAATCTTAGAATGTTTGATGTCATATAATCTCCACGGTTCACATGAGAGGATATAATTCCCTGAATTTCCCATTTGGAAAATGGGAAAGTGCACTCCAACTCTGCAAAGAATCCATTAGTGGTACTGTTATATTAACTCTGTTTACCTTATTCCCAATGACATTTGCATATTCTGCTCCATTCAAGCTTAGTTGTTCTAGAGTCTACTATGTTTTGTGTTGAAAATTCAGCTTGATGATGTTGATAGAACCTAATTAAATTTGGATTAAAAAAATCTGAAAAGAAACGTGGTTCTGTTTTTTATTATTATTAGGGAGATTTGATATCAGCACATTATTATTCTTGATTCTCCAATCATCAATTTATCATATTAGAAAAGCAACCCCTTGTTTTACACGTGAAACATCCTAATTCCCAAGTTTTTCCTGCCTAACAGCACATTCTTTTCTCCAATGTCTAGAAGTTTTCAATTATTTTACTCATTGTTTTATTTAGTCTTCTTCTTCTTTGAAAAACTGTTTTTTGTCCTCTCTGAGAAGCTTGTGTGTTATCCTATGGATAATAGGTATTTTTACACAGTTTTAGTAAAAATTTAGTTATAGTTACTTTAGTACTTTTTATAGCATTTCATCTATAATTTCACTTAGTTTCATTTACTTTAATAGTTTAGGAATAGCATTGAGTTTCATCAACTTTAGTACCTTTCTGGGAGCTTTGAGAAAAAGAAAAAAAAGAGTATGGCATCAAGCTAATATTTGAGCTCTACAGTGATAATGATTTTTTGCATAAGAAACCTGGAGTTTTCATCTTTGTCCAACTTAGCTGAGGAAGTCTTAAGGCAGACACAGAAGGTGAAGGATAATGTTCAATGTTTGGTAGCAACTGAAAGATTTGAACCGTCACTTTCATGGTTACAAATTGGCATGTGTTATTCAGTTTCTGTTAGAGTATATGCTGATGATTACACATTACATAGAGCTAAAAAATCAGCTGAAGGATTCACTATATTATCTTTCTGTGTGCTGAATATAGAGATTAGAGCCCCAAAACAAAAGATGGTGATGTTTCAACATGGTTTTTGGTTAGCACTCAAAATTTAACATATTAAAATTGGAACTTCGTTGAATACTGGAGCAGGTTTTGACTGTGTAAAGATTAAAGACGGAGATGGCTTTTCTCTGGTGGGAAGCATAACCCTGACAAATAGATGTAAAGAACAAATTGCTAGGCAAAGTGCCAGAGTATTTGTTTAACTGCTGTCTAAACTAGAAGGAAGAGGACCAAGTTTGCAAGCATTATATAACTTGACAGGGTTAGATGACAATGCAGATATCTTTACTAAGAGTTCAGTCCTTCCATCTCTAATAGAAGTTCTTTTAGATGAGCAGGATCCTTCATATAAGCTGAAGTCAACAATTGCAAATGTAATGGAAATCCAATGCAGTCAGAAAATATTGTTTTCAGACTTTTGGGGGATTTTATGTTGGGAAAGATACTAAATATCTCAGGATCAAACTTTTCCCGCACTTTGCATAATCACAATGAGAACAAAATATTTATTCCACTATAAATGGGATTACAATAATATTAACAACAATCTCACCAAAATATATTGGTGGCTACCCTCTTTTGAATTTCTCTCAAAATAATTTATCTCTCATTCACATATAATGATAAGGGTCTCTTTCTCAAAACTCTACTCTCTCAAAAATTTTGGTTTTCCTTGTTCTGAATATGTTATAAAGTGACAATTGTTCACGAAGAGCCTAAAGCAAAGATTGGCCTGTTCATCATTCCGATGATGAAGTTAGACTCCGGATTCGCCCCTCTTTCCATGACAAACTGTCAAATTGGTTTTACCATATTTGGGGGCTTGTTACAAGCCTAATCTCCATCACCCTCCACAAGTCTTATCCCATTTCGTCCACACAAAAATTACCCTTTTGTCCACCAGTTTTGACTAGTGTTGTGTTGCAATGGTGAAGATAAAATCTTTTGAAAATTAGAAACTTGTTTATTTGAAGATTTTTCAACTTTCATTTTCCACGTGATCATTCAAAAATTCAAAAAAATATCATCTTTGCTAGGTTTTGGTACTTAGTCGCTCTTTTAGGGTATCCAACCCCTACACTCTTTTAGAGTATCCAACCCCTACACTCTTTTAGGGTATCCAACCCTACACTCTTTTAGGGTATCCAACTCCTACACGCTTTTAGAGTATCCAACCTGTACACTCTTTTAGGGTCCCAACCCGTACACTCTTTTAGGGTTCAAACCCCTAGTTCACTTTTACAAACATTAGAATTCCTCGCAAGAGTTGTCGAGTGTCTGTCTTTATCTCATTGGCCTAGATGTTAGATTTCCACATCATTGTTGTTGAGCATCTAGTGTTTTATCTCATTAGCCCAAGCATTAGGATTCCCTGGTTGTACAGGTTGCCGAGCGTTTGTTGCTTTTCATCTTTTGTGTCAGACATTAGAATTCTTGAAAGAGTTGTCGAGTGTCTGTCTTTATCTCCTTAACCTGGATATTAGAATTCCACAACCGTGTTGTCGAGTATCTAGTACTTTTTCACCTTAGCTCAAGTGTTTGTTAAGCGTTTGTTGCTTTTACTAGTTATCCCATGATTTTGAATCACCTGTTAATGGGTTCCGGATCGGTCGTCGTTTGTTATTTTCTTGTGATTGATTGATTGGCCCAAAATTGACTGCTTCTGAATTTGTTTTAACTTTCTCATCAAAATTTAAGCAAATTGGGAGTGCTGTCAGGACCCAATTTTATCTGCTTTATTTTATTTTATTTAGATAATCTCTTTGATATTATTTTGCACCCCTCCACTTTTAAGTTTCTTTTTTATTTTATTTTAGAGTCTGCCCAACCGGCAAAAAAATTGAAAAAAGAAAGAGAAGAATGAGCCAGCAAAAAAGGGGCTGCAAAAAACCCTAGGGGTAGTTTTGTAGTTTCTCACCTTTCAAAAAATGTAATTCTAATGCTATCTATAAATCCTTCCTTCACCTCGGTTTCCGCACACAATTCAGTCAGCCACAACTAACAGGACCCACCCATCTACTCTCTCACACTCACGCCAGCCGTCCCTCTTCACCTTTCCTGTCTCTCAAAATCTGCTCACCCTAACTAACCCATCAAACCCTAATCGCCATCTCCTTCTTCTCCCAGCCGCCACCACTCCTCATCGACCCCATCTCTTCCACTCTCGACTCCTTCTCCATCAAAACACCAAGCCACCTCCTTTCCCTCTCTCCAGCAACACAAACCGCCGCCCCTCTTCCTCTTCGAAATCCATCACCGATTCTCCCTCTCTCCTCTGCTGCCGCCGCAGCCCCTCACCCTCATCACCGTCGCTCGCTTCCATCACTCCAGCCACCACCGTTTGACTTCCCACTTCCCTGTCCTTCGACCACCAAAAGCCACCACCACCTCGAAGTTCCTCCACCGCTCGATCCTCCTTCAGGTCCGCTTCCTCAGGCATCTTCCACTTCTCCTTCGACGTTTACCCAGCGGAGATGTGACCACCGCGCCGCCGTCGCTGGGTTTTCATTCTTCGCGCGACTTCACCGCCGCTTTCTCCTCTCCTCGTTCCAGGCGCGTCTGCTCCAGTCGGAATTGCCGTCAACTACAACGCCGGAGTCGCCTACCACCGCAACACTGTGTTCTGCCTATGGGTTCGCACACTCTTCTTCATCTATTTGGTTTGAAATGCAGTGTTGATGATGTTGTCTTAATCATCATGTTCCCGGTTTGGTGTGCCTATTCATATTTTGTTGTTGATATATTGAATGTAGCTAATTAAAGGTTGAATTGTTTGTTGGTGTCGTGTTTCGCCGATAGCCCAGGTTAATCAAGTAGAAATTCGATCACTTTGATTTCTCTTCAGAGATACCCAAATTATTTTTCTTAAAACTTTTAGAACTACAAGGAGCAGCCCCGTAGGAGCGTGCAAGGCAACAGACCCGTAGGAGCGGGCCTTGCAACGGGCAAGGCAAAAGACCCACAGGCAACAGTCCCGTAGGAGCGGGCAACGGGCAACAGACGGCAACAGTCCCGTCAGGGAGCGGGCAAACCCACAGGCAATAGTCCCGTAGGAGCGGGCAAACCCGCAGGCAATAGTCCCGTAGGAGCGGGCAAACCCACAGGCAACAGTCTCGTGGAGCGGGCAAACCCACAGGCAACAGCCCCGTAGCGGGCAAACCCACAGGCAACAGCCCCGTAGCGGGCAAACCCACAGGCAACAGACCCACAGGCAACATCCCCGTAGGAGCGGGCAAACCCACAAGCAACAGTCCCGTAGGAGCGGGCAAACCCACAAAAATTTCCGAGGCCCAGTGGTGGTCTAAATCCCAAGGCCATAAAATGGTCTAAATCTCAAGGCCCAGTAGTGGTCTAAATTCCAAGGCCCAGTAGTGGTCTAAATTCCAAGGCCTAGAGGCGGTCTAAATTACGTTTGCAGTTAAGTAGTCCAGTAGTGACAAAGTAAATTTCTTTGCCGCTTCCAAGAGGCCAAGGGGGGGAATCGTACTCCCTAGCCTGGCGCATTGTCCTGTCTTCCAGGCGGGAAGGCGCAGTGCGTGAACGGTGGTCCTCTTGGAACGGTGGGGCGCGACCCTTGTGCGATACGGCGAAGAAAGCCTAGCCGTGATCGAAGAAGATCGAGCACGTCTATTGAGCCAAGCCTCGGGCAACCCCAGTGGCCACTGGGATCTGAGCAAAAGTCTCACTGAGCAGAAGCCTCGCCATGTGAGCAAACGCCTTGATCGAATTAAATCAAGCCAAAGTCTCACCGGAATAAGGTCGAGCGAAAGCCCCGCCTCGAGCGGGCCAAAGCCTCATAACAGAAAACTAGCACAAACACAGGGCCTGCGGGTCATCACGTGACTCATAAAATTTCTAGCCTCGGGCCGCCCTAGTTGCGTAAGACCGAGCACCCCCAAGCCTCGTTAGAAGAGCCATGCGAGTACGACTCGTTACGCGAGCGGAAACCATGCGTGCCACAAAGGTCCAATGGCGGCCTAGAGTATCACTTTTACCATGGCCTAGAATCGCCCTCAAAATTATTTCTTTCAAAACAATGCCTCAGTGGCGATTTCAAACTTTTTTTTCAAAACAGTGGCCTAGACGCGCCCTCAAGCTTTATTTCTTCAAAACAATGATCCCGTGGCGACTTCAAAATTATTTATTTTAAAATGGCCTAGTGGCGACCCAAGGATTATTTCTTTCAAAATAATGCCACGATGGCGATCCCAAACTTTATTTCCCTCAAAACAAGGGCAAGGGCTCGCCCCTAATATTACTTTTAACTCGTTTACACTCATTTACAATTGTTGATTTCAACATATTTTTAACATTGGTAGCCTAGAGGCGCCATCATTTTCGTTAAGAATAATGCTATTAGTAGCGATGGTAAAGATAATTTCTTAATGACACACATATAAGTATTTATGAAAAACAATTTTATCGGAAAAGTTTGGAGTGACGACTCGACAACGTTATTTATCAGTGTTATGAACGTTATCTATGCGTTTGATGATAGAGAAGAAAGAAAATACAATATGCTAGACAAAAGAAAAATTTCATTAAAGTTGTGCAGGAAGGTACAAAAGGGGACTGCAGGCGGCCAGCATTACAAAAAAAAGGAGAAGAAACTAAACAGCAATTCTCGCCCAAGCTGCTCAATGCTGCTCGCCATCAGCGGCCGTGTTCATTGCCTCATCCTCAGAGTCTTCACCCTCAATCCCGTTGGCGGTGACGTTCTTCCATTTTCCCATTGCTGAAAGGTCAGCTTCTGGAAGAAGGAATCGCACTTGGGCCTTAGCAGTATTAAACCCAATGGTATACTGCTTCAGACTTTCGACCTCGAATTCCTCCTGCAAGGCAGCCAAGTCCGCGGAGAATGAGGCGGCTTCCTCTTTTGCTTTGGAACATTCCTCATTGGCGCCCTTCAGTTTCTCCTCGGCCTCAGCAATGGCGTTGTTGGCGGCCAGCTTCATCTGTTCAGCTTCAGCCTTGGCTTTTGAAGTCGACTCCTCGAGAGTTTTGTTCTTGGCGGCAAACATGGTTTCCAATTCTCTTTTCATTGCCAAAAACTCAGCGTCTCGAGTGGCCTTTTCAGCAGCTAGGGCCTCTTGGTGGCGCGCCTCTGCATCAGCTGCCTGCTTCTGCCAGTCAGATTTTTCAGCTCTTAAAGTTTCCAACTCCGAGGCCATCTCTCGAGCGAGGTTGGGGCAGACATTGGCGTCATCGAGATCCCTCCTTTGCTGCTCAATGGTCGCCGATAAGTTGGTGACCTCAGTGGCTAAGGATTGGGCCTGCTTAGTGCGCTGGGCGAGCGCTTTCTTTGTTTCTTCATATCTCTTCATCAGTGCGTAACTCCAACTGATGGCCGCCACGCTATTGCGCATAATCCTGTCTTCTACTGCGCGCGGATTGTTGCTAATCGGGTGCGCCAGTTATTTGTCGAAGCACAGGTTATTTTCAAAGAAGGTCAGGTCTTCAAATTCTTTAGCATCTTCGACGGCATTCTGCGCCTGTCCCTCCTCAGCAACAGCCTCACCGCCCGCGGCTGTGGCGGGTTCCTCAGCAATAACTTCTTTCGCCTTCTCGGCGCGCTTAAATTTGCGGCGCTTCGGCGGCGGCGCGGTTTGGTCAAGAACAGATTTCCGCACGCCTGCTTCTGGGATTGGGCCGCCACCAGCCGGAGCTTGACTTGTAGCACCAGCCTGTGAAGAAGAGGCGGTCTGGGAAATAGCTTGGCGCGCCGGCGTAGCTTCGTAGGTGGCTAGAGGCGCCGCGGGAATAGTTGGATTTTCAGCTGCTTTCTTCTTGGCTTCTTTTGCCAAGCGGGCACGGTCAGCCCTGGAGAGTTGATGTCTCTTCACTGCAAAAAATGAAAGGGTGAAGAAGTGTTAAATTTGAAATGTGGCGGTGCATAAATTTGTTGTATATTGAGATAACTCACGCAAGTAGTCCTCAGCGGTGCCTTCACCCTCTGCAAGAAGCAGCTCGACAAGGTCAATTTGGGAGGCGCACCCCAAGTATCTAATGATCGCCCAATCCTCCCAAGTAAGGGCCCCATCCTCCACACTGAGTGTATATTTGGGCGACTCAGTCCAGTAGGGTGGGAACCGCATGACGCCAACATCGTCATGGCGAAGAAGGTGTGGAATATCAGGGCTGTCTACGACTTTAAAGAATCGCGACTTCCATTGGTCGTGCGTGTTACTCTTCCAAGCCTTGAATCTGGTTTTCAAGGGCTTGGCGGCAAGAACTACCCAGGAGCTAGTGGGCGCTACTGCTAATCCTTTTTTGTTGGGCGGGACGCATTTATAAAAATAGAAAAAATATTCATACTTAGGGGTAACCCCTAAAGCTTCACACAGAATCTCAAATCCCCGGATGAATCCCCAAGAATTAGGAGTTAGCTGGGACGGGGCGACTTGCAGAGCGCTTAGTACGTCGCAGACAAAAGGTGAGAAAGGGAGGCGGATGCCAAAGTCTTCACACATGTAAAAATATGCGAAGAAAAAATGAGGGGAATAGGCGGTCGCCCGGGTGTCGCAGACGCGGTCAGTTATGGAGCAAGGGCGGATTATTAGGTTGATGTCATAATTATTGGTGCAGATCCCGCCAAGGTGTGTGATAAAATTCTTTAGGTTTTGGGCGTCGGTGAAGGAAGGGGGAACTGAGGTTACCTTGGTTGAGACGAGACCGGCTTGGACGGGCTTGGGAAGCGAGTCTTCATAAATAAGAAGTTTGGTTCTGGGGGATAGAGGTGCCTTTTTGGGAGGCACGTTGGAAGTTCCGGTGCCGGATCGGTCACCGGGAGTAGAAGAAAAGGGTCGTTGTTCTGAGTTTTGGTAGTTTCCGCCACCGGAAGAGGAGGGGCCAACCATTTCAGGGTTCATATTGTAAAAAAAAAAACAATCAAATCAAGAAAAAGGACAAAGGAAGCAGAGAACGTACTAATGGCTGAAGAGAAGTAAGGTTTGCAAGCAAGGTTTGCACGTTTGCACAACTCCGGCGCGGTGGAAGCAAGAGCGGAGGCTGAAAGAGAAGTTGGGGGTCTGAAATCGCACCCGGTCTGGAAGATAAAGAAATGCCAAGAAAGAGAAATGGGTTCCAGTTGAAGGGGATTTTATAGGAAAAATGAGGAAGAAGAAAGGGCGCAACGGTTAGGAGTGCGCGAGTGGGAAATTAATGGAAAACACAGATCCCGAGGTGTAGTTAAGTCCCATCATTGAGCCACGTCGCCCTAGGCAGCTATGTTTCCAAGAAAAATGATTGCTATTAAGGCAGAGACGGCGCGCGTGGTGTGGAACCCTAGGTAGGGGTTGCCAACAGTCAGAGAGTTGGTACAAACGAAAGGACAAGTGAAGGTCAAGGGTTGAAATGATGACGCGTGAGTAGGGCGACTGGAACACCAGGCGAGGCAAATATCAAGGTAATTAAATTAAATTGCTGAATTATTTAAAGATAATGGCGTGTTACTTTTACAGGTGACGCCAAAACAGGGTCAGGAAAAGAGAATAAGATGAGGCGCGACGAAGGGTCAGGCTTCATTCCCATGGGCCGGAGTTAGGCTTTGAAGGACGAGTCATCTTTCTTTTTCAGGGCGCCTCTTGGTGGCACGCTCTTTTCACTTAAGGTGGCGCTCTAATTATTCACCGCGCCCGAGCCTAAGGCGACTCATTTCCCTACAAAGTTGTATTATTTTTCCTTCGCTAGGTTTTTGTCCCACTGGGTTTTGCCTGGGAAGGTTTTAATGAGGCATGCTTTATAGGGATGATCGCCCAAAGGAAGCGTTGGTTTGAATCGTATGGCGAGCACTCAGAGCTTGTCTTGTAAGCTTGTGGACAGAACAAGCGCGGGCTTCCGAGAATTGGAACGCATTCAGAGCATTTTTTAGAAACAAGTTATTAGAGGCGAGTCAAAGACACTTCACTTTCAGATTTCAAGATTGTGTGTTGTGGGCTTGTGGGCTGGTATCCAGAGTCTGGCATATCTTCAAAGGCATCCTTCAGAGGCAAGATGAAGACACTTCTCTTTTGAACCTCAAGCTCGTGTCTTGTGGGCTTGTGGACAGGGCGAGCGCCCATGCACTTTTTGAGGGCGGTTCGGCTTTCCCCTCGTCATGCGGAGAACACGTCCGTTTCAAGTCAGGGCCGATCTAGGTGATAGGGGTAAACTTGTAATAGGTATAGGGGTTGGACTTTGTAATATGTTGGGCCAAACTTTAACGGCCCATAGGCTTGATGTTAATTAATCATCATTAATGGCTCTACTCCCTATAAATAGCCAAGGGAGGCTAATGTAAAAGGGTTGATAATTTCACTAATCAATAAGATTTGTCTACTTCTCTCCTATGCTGTTCTTTTCCCAGAATAGCAGGCAACAGGCAACAGACCCATAGGCAACAGCCCCGTAGGAGCGGGCAACCGGCAACAGACCCACATGCAACAGGCCCGTAGGAGCGGGCCACATGCAACAGGCCCGTAGGAGCAGGCCACATGCAACAAGCCCGTAGAAGCAGGCGACAGGCAACAGGCCCGTAAGAGCGACAGACAGGCCCGTAGGAGCGGGTAACAGGCAACTGGCCCGTAGGAGCGGGCAACATGCCTGTAGGAACTACGTAGCCTTCTTCTAATGGGAAGTAGGTCTTCCCCACACGTAATCACCTCCGAATCTAAAATTTTAGGTTACATAGGCTTTTTATTTTCTTTTTAGATTTTCTACCGTTTCCTTCTCTAAAGACGTTAGTGGTGGCTCTAATTGTTTTTTTTTTTATTTTGTAGCTGTGTCTCCCGCTGCGAACCCGGTTATATATATATATATATATATATATATAGAATTGATTGTCCATTAATATTTTCCATTTTCCATTGTTAATGTTTAGGGTTGCTTACAAAAAAAAAAGGCTTGTCGTTGTCACTATGAAAGTAGGAAATAACAAGGCTTGTGCAGCTTGCAAGTACCAAAGAAGAAGATGCTCCAAAGATTGCCCTATATCTCCATATTTCCCTGCTGATAAACCCAAAATTTTCAACAATGCTCATCGTTTGTTTGGGGTGTCCAACATAATGAGAATTCTCAAGCAAGTTGAGCCAGATGAATGGGATGAGGCCATGAAATCTATAATTTATGAGTCGGATATTCGTGCCAAATATCCGGATCATGGTTGCTACGGCGTTATTATGCAGTACCAAGCTTTGCTTTACAAGACTATGGAAGAATTTCAATATGTAAAAATGTTGCTAGCTTTTTATAAACAAGGTCATCAAAGGCAAAATTAAAATCTTGCTTTTATGGATCATTTCAATGGTGGAGTATCTTCTTTTAATGATAATATAGTTTATGGTCCTCTTCTTGAAAGCAAGATGACAACTTTTTCATTAAGCAACGGCGTAGATGCAAACCTAATTTGACTTCAATGCAACAATTACCATGGGTTGGATGTTCATAGGGCAATCACTACTAATTTTAATACAATTGGATTGAGATCTAGCAAAATTGGCTTGAAATCGAGATCTAGTGAAATTACTAATGCTACCTCTAATACAATTGGCTCGAGATCTAATGAATTTGGCTCAAAATTGAGATCTAGTGAAATTACTAATGTTGCCTCTAACATCACAGAGGCAAAATCTGCACTGATTCTTCAAGATCATAACACTTATGCCGGAGGAAATTGTGATGTTAATGCAAAATATGCGGAATTAAGTTTGATGGAAGTGGGAGGACCATCCTATTATAATGAATCAGGCATTTCTGATGATATGTCCTTCAATGGGTTTGAAAGTAAGGGCAAATCCAGGTATGGATTGATTTATTTA
Organism: Acmispon strigosus; assembly: GCA_030819835.1. Lineage (NCBI taxonomy): Eukaryota > Viridiplantae > Streptophyta > Magnoliopsida > Fabales > Fabaceae > Acmispon > Acmispon strigosus. The sequence goes on from JAUAMA010000007.1 coordinate 38,795,753, forward strand.
AATGATAGATTTCTTCTTTGGTTTTCTTTAGAAGGCATGTATTCTTCTTGTTTTAAAGGCTTTTCCATATTTGATCGATGTTGCAATTTGCACTTTGCAGTGTGGAATCGACATTCTCCAGGAGAATTATCACACTGGGGAAACATTGAACGTGTTCATAAAAAGGAATGCTATTTTGTAACGGGTGTTACAAGATGAGTAGAAGGACAGTTTTTTAATCATCATTTCATTGTTTGTGAATATTTTTGTTGCTATCCACGACAACACTCCTCGCTCCAGATGCTTGCACTAGGGGGTTTGAGTGATTTTTTTATTTGTATTGTGAATGTATAGATGTTTAAATTGATTAAGATTTGGTTTATTGTTTATTTCACGGTATTGAACCACCAATTTTATTTTTTATTTTTTGTATATATTGTGCGAAAATGGTAGGCTATTTATAGGGGAAAATTCGATAATTTTAAGGAAGAAAGGAAAATAATTTTTGGGCGGCAGGCAGGCACATTGACCTAAGGTGGATGGTGGTGGAGAAACCAAAGTTGGACGGTGAACATGTGAACATGTGATTTTCTGATAAGCTGCAAAAAGGAAAAAATGAGATTAGCAAAAAGCCAGTAAGGCCCATATGTCGTGCGCGCAGGGGGGGAGCAAATCCACCGATTTGCACTTGAGTAAGTTTTATACCAACTTTCATGTCGCCTTTATTTGTCATACATCTTCTGATTCTTCTGCTTTCCTTTTTTCAGTGAATAACTTTGCGATCTCCAGAGAGGAATTGGCTCGTCGCGCGAATGCTCGTCCTGGTTCAAGCTCCAAGAAAGCCAATCGAGCAAAAGAAGGACCTGCCCGAAAGAAGGCTCGTCATGAGACCCCTCGCCTCAAGGATGCCACCCGCCAAGATGTGGCGAGTCAAGATCCCCTGAGGTCGAGTAAAAAGAGCAAGTTGAAATCTGCCTCCAACCAAGCCCCCGTGCCGAATTTCACCGAATCAAGTATGGGACCTAACATCGCAACTGCCGCTGAAGGGAGAACCCCTAATTTTGTGAATCTGGATGAGGGATATGGTGGATCGCCCATCGCCATTGGCGGAGCGAGAACTTAGAGAACACCCGCGATTGAGGATGATGAAGAGGGTCGCTTGGCCTTGAACTTTATGGAAGAAAACTTCTCCTTAACTAGCTATTATGACGACCCCAACAACTCTGACATTGAGGGTGTTAGCAATAAAATAGCTAGGCACAATCTGATTTCCGCCACCTTGGCGACCGTCATGGCGAACAAGCATAAGGACGCCATTGCTGAAAGGACGAAAAATTAGTAAGCAATGAAAAATAGGCAAAAAGGACTATTCAAATGGAGTTTCATATGCTGACGAAGAAGCATGACCACGATCGTGCTAATGAAATAAAGCTCCACTACTATGCATCCTGTAGCTTGACCATGCTGACGTGTTATGATGTGTTTTAAAGCCAACAAGATTGTGTTTCCTTAGCCATGACCATGCCGAAGAGCGAAGTCAGCAACCTCAATTTTGGACCTAGTATTTTCTATTTAAAGACAGAATAGGGAATATTGCAGTTGAGTAAGATAATTAACAATAACTTAATGGTGAGTTAATTGTATTAAGGGGGTATGGTTGACACAATAGATAATTAGGATAACATATATAATAAGCGGGGGGAGATGATCCAATTGCATTGCAGACTCGAGGCATTCTCACTTTGTTTTTCTATCTCTAATGTTATCTACTTATTTGCATGCTCATACCATCACAAATAGGCTAATTATATAGAATTAAAGCACATGAGAACAACTTTCTTATGAAATAATCAAAATTATCAAGTCAAAAAATGGTTCTTATCCTTGAACACATGATCCCCTGTTATTCTATCAAAAGGAAATAATGTTTCCAATAATTATATCACAATGAAATAATGTTACCAACTGTGATTCTCTAATCAAGCGATTGCTCTAGGATGAGACTTTGTTCCTCAATATAAATTTCTAAGATACTCCAAAGAACTCTTAATTTCTCGCTATTAGATTCCTTGGTTGAATCACATGCTATGTTCGCCTTGATTGTTGGCATGATTTGGTTGCTTGAATCCATGTATAGTTGTTAGTGAATATATGCTATAACATCAAAGATACTAGCATGATGATATACGTGAAATAAGATGTTGGTTGTTCGCATGATAGTGATGATTGTTGAATTGAATATCCGATTGTTATCAAACGTGGAAGCGGGTTGCCAAAGAGAGGAGAATATTGTGACACTATGAGTATGGTAATCCCGACCACTCTAAGGAAGGGAACGAGCACCGTGGAGAAGAGTTCGAGCCGATGAAGTCTAATCCTCGGCGGACCACAGAGTGAAGAACCGGGCCGATGAGATTCTTTTTCCATTAGGGCTCAGAGTGTAGAACTGAGATGATGGAGTTTTCTATCCACCCATGTTTGGTCGCTGGTATAAGAGGCATTCTCCATCATTGTCGTGAGCTTAGGCTGCGCATCTAATAGTCTGAGAGTTGTCAACAGTTCAACATGCGATGGCGTAATACCCGAATTAGAGAGTGTATGAGTACGAACGCATAGATTAACCTCAGGGTTTAACTTATGTTTGGCTTGAGTTACATTGCTTTGTGATAGGGGTCCTTGAATTATTAAATGTGAACTGATATATCATGTCATTGTTATGTTATATGTTTGTCCTTGGAAGTTGACCCATGCACATTGTTTGTTGCTTGTGTTTGGGCGATGCATCACCAACTGGACCACCGCTAGCTAAGGAGCACCCAATGAATACGGAAACCGAGAAGAGCTCGTGGGATCACAAGAGGCATATTGGAGTAGGGAAGTCTTGTTTTGAATTCTATCATGGCAGCATGTATTTTTCTAATTGATGGGTCAATTGATTTATAAGTTATTTTTACCCATGCTGGCCATATATGTATAAGTACGTTTTGAGGTTCAGGTTATAGGCGGGGTATTTGTATGCCCCAAAATAAATTATTAGACCTTAATTATGCTTTGTAGTAATTAATTACATTTTGACATAAATAATTAAATAAATACGATGAAGAACGTATTACGGATATGTTCGTATGTTTTACTCCCTCCGCCCCAAATTATAGGGTCGTTTTCAGACAATCACGCCTATTAAGAAAACATGTAATAAACTAATTAATATGTTGGTTTTGTTACTTTTTATACAAATCTTCCAAATATGCCCCTATTTAAAAAAATCTGAAAATTGTTAATGTAAGTATTGGATATACCAAAAGTTGGTTGGGAATATGAAAGAAGTAATTAGTAGAAGTGGTAATTAAAGTTTTGGAATTTAAAATATAATGAATGCAAGGAGTAAAAAAGGATAAGCTTATTTTATTTTTCCCGAAATCTAGAAGGGATCTTATAATTTGGGACACCAAATTTGTCTCTAAAAGGTCTTATAATTTGGGACGGAGGGAGTATTGTTTTCCGAGTTCGTCGTGACCGCATAACGTTAAGTAGTTTTATGTGTTTGGCATAATGTTTATATTTTTAGCGTCATAATTAATTATACGATGCGACGTCCCATTTGTTTCGTAATAAGACGAAAACGAAAAATAATACTGCTATATATGCATGTGTGTAGCGCATAATGGGCTATGCATGGGAGAAGATTTAATTTTCTCTTAAGCCATGGTTCTTAGATGAAGGCAATGCATGTGATATGTGGGATCAAAGGATCCAATGCTATATCAACCACCTTGTTTGTTTTACATGGTCAATATCTAGGTTGAGAAAAATAATGCATTACATCATATTTATATGTATATTGGAAATATACATGGCACATGGCTAGTAGATATTTTGTGAACATGTCTATAGCATTTAGGGTTTTATGTGATGCCCAAGTTATGGTTATAAGGGTTTGTTTAGCCATTTAGGAAAAGAAGACTTTGGGTCATTAATTAAAGAGTCCCGTGTGAACAAGTTTGACCAAATTTGAATAGAGTTGACAAGGATTTGGCCGAGAGGAAAAGATGAAAATCATCTTGCACTTATTCAATAAAAATATTCTCAAAATATCTTTAATCACTTATTTACTCAATTAAAAATTAAAACTATACTCGTGTGTATATATATATATATATGTGATGTATCATATTGAAAATGTGTTGTTATATGAGAAAGTAAGAATAAATCATGACTGTTAAATCTAATCATGAATGGTTAAGATTAAAACATGAAGTGATGTGACTTTTTAAAAAGTCACAAGACATTTTTAAGTAGTCATGTAACTATTAAGTTGTTTTAATCTTGACCATTCATGATTAGATCTAACGATCGTGATTTATTCTCATTTTTTCATATAAAAACACAATTCTCATCTGATACATCCCCTATATATATATATATATATATATATATATATATATATATATATATATATATATATATATATATATATATATATATATATATATATATCTTCTTCTTTTTCTTTTTCTTTTTCTTTTTCTTTTTCTTTTATTCCCAAAACAATTCCCAAAACAAATTATATTTAAAAACCAAATCTAAATTAATAACCCACTTAATTACTCATATAAAAATCAAATCTTCCAAACTCCTATATCTATAAAATTTGACCATATAATATATATATATATATATATATATATATATATATATAATTTTATCTCAACCCTTTTTCTTAAAAATTAAAGTAAATTTCAAAATATAATCATATCATTAAATACATTTATCTCCGCTGATTTAAATTGTGTTCGTAAGAAAATCCTTCAAGTGGAACATGATGGAGGTTGAGAGTGAGGGAGGGACTACCATGAACAACGACACCGCTAAGAAGAAGCCTTCGGAACCACCAGAGCCACCACCGAGGAAACCAACGTTCAAGGAGAAAGTCATTAGCAACGCGAATACGCAACTAAATGAGGACGTTGATCTGGTGGAAGCTGGTGTCATGTCCATGAGATTTTTGGATGAAAATAGACTATTCCCCGTCTTTGACATGAATGACGAGGCCTACGCCCGGATATGTAAGCCATGGGAGGACTTTTTAGTGATCAAACTATTGGGAAAGCACATTGAGTATACTGCTATTTGTGAGAAGTTAAGGTTAATGTGGAAGTTGTATGGAGGCTATGAGGTAAGAGACATCCACCATGGATATTTTCTGGTGAAGTTCGATGTTGATGCAGACAAGGAGAAGGTCATGTCAGGGGCACCATGGTTGATTTATGATCATTACCTTGCTGTCAAGCCATGGACGAGGGACTTTGTTGCCACTGATTCAAGGATCAGTACGACGCTCGTGTGGATCCGTATCTCTGGATTGGGGTTCCAATTTTATGATAAGAGTATACTTCGAACACTAGCCAAGGCTGCCGGCACCCCCGTCAATGTTGATATGCACACAACAGACATGCAGAAGGTACGTTACATGCGGGTTTGTGTGGAGGTCGACCTGACCAAACCAGTGGTTGGCCGTCTGTGCCTTCGGGGTTCTTGGTACAACATCGAGTACGAGGGCCTTCATCTTTTGTGTTCAACTTACGGGTGCTACGGACACTTAACACAGAACTGTTCGGTGACTGCTGCTCAAAAGCAAATCGAAAGGAAGGGTGATGCACGACACATGGCGGCAGTGGCTAATGGACCGGCGGCGGCGGCCACATCTGGAAACCTAGAGGGGCAAACCCTAGGCGTGAATGAAGGGAAGAACAATGCAGCAAACATGGAGAATATGGAAGTTATGGAGGGCGAGATTCATGGAGGCAAAGAAGGAGGAAATTTCACAACTGCAGGTAATAAAGAAATTAATGCGTACATGAATTCTGGAGAAAACATAGGAGGGCATAATGCAACAGCATTTAACCAGGATATCATGGTAGGAGAGATTCAAGGAGGGAATTTAGGAGTGAATTCAGAAACTGATTTTAACAGGCAAATCGGGTGTCCAGATACATCCCATGGGCAGTGGCTGGTAGTGGATAAAAGAAGGAAACATCCGAATGATGAAGCGATCATCTGACATCCCTAATAAAGGACTTGCGTAGCAAACAACCAAGAAATCTAGCGGGGATAGAATATATACTTCGAAGGATGGTGCTTGTTCCATAATGAACATACAACACCAAGGAGGGAACAGATACACTGTCCTGCAAGATGACCATGACCAGTGTCCATCAGCTTTAGGGGAGAAGGTGAGGGGAAGCAACATTCACGTCCAAGAGAATGTCGAGGCTAGAAGCCCAAGCAGCCCAGGTACTAGTTCAGCTCAGGACCCCCCGGATCAGGGCAATACTCGACCATGGTGGTGGCAACGCAACCCTCACTGCGTTCTTAACCACAATCGGGTCCTCGTCTTTCCACTCGCATTTATGGATAGTACGTCTTTCAATTTGATAGCCTGGAATATTCGCGGTGGTGCGAATGTACGTGGCCAACGGCGAGTTAAGGACCTTGTGAGATCCTTTCGTCCTGCTATTTTCTCAGTTGTCGAGACTCATTGTCTATTTGATCGTGTTAGAGCTTTCTGGCTGAGTTTGGGTACGAGCTGGTTGGTGAAGCTGCTTCGCATGGGCACAGTGGGAGAATTTGAATTCTTTCACCATGAGAGTTCAGGGTTCAGGTAATTGATTCTCATGAGCAAATGGTGTCAGTGAAGATCCGTTGTTTGGGTAAACATTGGGTTTGCTCTACAGTTTATGCTAGTCCTAATCCTGTGAAATGCTGTGAACTCTGGGATTATATGCGGTTCTTTCGGTTGCGCTGCAAGGATCCGTGGATGGCTATTGGTGTTTTTAATGAGATTTGCTCGCCGTCAAAGGTTATTGGTGGGGAGTTTTGTGATGCTCAGGAAATGATGATGCTTGAGATGTTGGATGCTTGTAATTTTATAGACCTTGGAGCAACAGGACCACAATTTACATGGGAAATGAGGGAAAATGGAAGAAGGTTGACTGCAAAGAGGCTTGACCGGGCCTTGGGGATGTGGAGTGGTGGCTACAACACCCCGAGGCATATGTTGAAGCTCTGGCACAAGTATACTCGGACCATAAACCCCTTTTTCTGCATTCTAAGGTGTCCTCCGGTGATCGTACAACTCATCCCTTCCGCTCTCAAGCGGTCTGGGCCACTCACCCACCGTTTGAAGCGGTTGTACGTAATAGTTGGGAAAAGTTCCCTCCCAGCCTAAAACGGAAGCTATTGAATGTTCAGGAGGCTTCGCTTACTTTTAATAAGGAAGTATTTGGCAACATTCAAGCGAGGAAACAGTGTGTAGAGCGAAGACTACATGGGGTTCCAAAAGAGTTTGAGTGGCGAGATACTGAAGCCTTGGGTCGTTTGGAGCGCTCCTTTCAGAATGAGTATGGTGATATCCTCATGCAGGAGGAGATTTTGTGGTACCAAAAATCCAGGGAGAATTGGGTCAGACTTGGGGACAAGAACACAAAGTTCTTTCACACTCAAACTGTAGTGCGGTGAAAGCAGAATAAGATACATGGATTGTTGATACAAAATGGTGTCTAGTGTACGGATCCAGCGACGCTCCAAGAGGAGGCACGACACTTCTTTATTAACCTCTTTTCTATTGATAGGCCGGTGTGCCGGAATGTGATCATGGAGAATAGGACCCCGGTCATCTCTGAGGTGGATAAGGTGGCGTTGGCTCAACCTGTCTCGTTTGATGAGGTTCGACGAGTGGTCATGGAGATGCAATCCTTTAAGGCAACCAGGGTTGACAAATTTCAGGCTGTCTTCTACAAGCAGTACTGGCATGTCTTGGGTAGGGATCTTCACCACATGGTTTCCATGGCATTTCAGAATGGGAGAGCTGACCCTTCTTTACTGGACACGTTGCTTGTGCTCATCCCCAAGGTGGATGACCCAGTTCGTCTAAAGGATTTGCGGCTGATTAGTCTTTGCAATGTGGTGTACAAGGTTATATTACAAAGGTGCTGGTCAATAGGTTCAGACCACTGCTTGCTGAGCTATTGGGGCCACTTCAGGGTAGTTTCATACCGGGGAGAGGGACTAGAGACAACATCATTCTAGTTCAGGAGGTGATGCACACGATTCACACGCATAAGAGGAAAGGTGGGTTAGTTTCCATGAAGATTGACTTGGAGAAAGCATATGATAGGGTGAGTTGGGATTTCCTACGGGAAACCCTGTATGACTTTGGCTGCCCTCCGTCCATCGTGGATTTGATCATGTGGGGTGTCAGGGGTCGAATATCTCTGTCCTTTGGAATGGCTCTAAACTACCTCCCTTTTCTCCACAACGTGGATTAAGGCAAGGTGATCCTTTGTCTCTCCGTACTTGTTTGTGCTTTGTATGGAACGTCTTGCCATTCATATTCAGCGACTTGTCCAAGAGGGTGTATGACAACCCATTCGAGTTACAAAGGAAGGTATCGGTATCTCACACTTGTTATTTGCTGATGATGTCCTCCTCTTCTGCCATGCATCAAAGGAGCAAATGCGTCTGATATCGAATACGCTTTCTGATTTTTGTCAAGCATCCGGGATGAAGGTGAATTTTGAGAAGTCCCACATGTTTTGTTCAAGAAACATTGGCCAGCAGAAACAGTAGGAATTATCGGACATTTCAGGGATTAGTAGGGCGGTTAATCTTGGTAAGTACCTGGGTATACCCCTCCTCAAGGGTCGAGTAACTCGGGATATTTTTGCTCTTATAATTGATAACATGAACACCCGACTGGCGTCTTTAAAACATAAGCTTCTGAATAAGGCAAGGAGGTTATGCTTGGCCAAGTCTGTCATGTCTTCGTTGCCTGTGGATACTATGCAAGATTTGTGGCTCCCTGAATCAGTTTGTGATCATATTGACAAGCTAGTTCGAAATTGTATTTGGTCCAAGGGAGGGTCAACTCGAAGTTGGAATCTAGTGCCTTGGCATGATGTGGTTTTACCTAAAGAAAGGGGGGGCTTGGCATCCGCAGTGCTCGGCAGAATAACATTGCTCTCTTGGGGAAGTTGGTTAACGACCTCATGTATGACACTGACATGCTTTGGGTGCAAGAGTTGAAACAGAGATATGTGGGAACTGACTCGGTATTGTTAGCGAGTTATCCCCCCAGGGACTCCTATGTGTGGAAAGGTATTATCAATTCCAAGGATGCTGTCAGGCAAGGTTTCCAACCGCATTTAGGTGACGGACAATCCTCACTTTGGTACTCTAACTAGCTTGGAACTCGGAGTTTGTGTCATCGTGTTCCTTATGTGCATATCTCGGATACGGAGCTTAAGGTCTCTGATCTTTGGGTTCGTGGTACGTGGAGCTTCACTTCACTGTACACGCCTCTTCCACTAGAGGTAGTTACTAAGATTTCCCGGGTCAGTATACCGCTGCGTTCTGAGGACGAGGACAAGATTCTATGGTCAGAAACTAGTTCAAGAGTTTATTCGACAGCCTCCGCATACTACATGCTACAGCGCAATGACCAGCATAACTCTCATGACTGGAAGGTGATCTGGACTTCTCAGGCTCTGGAGAAGGTTCGGTTTTTCCTTTGGCTGGTAGGTCGCAGCGCTCTCCCGACAAATTTGAAGAGGCGCCAGTGCCATCTGAAGACCGCGACTTGTCCTCGGTGCGGCGAGCAGGATGAGGATGTTGAACATCTCTTGCATGATTGTCGTGATTCACATTTGATATGGAGCCACTTTTGAAGCTTGCTGCCAATCCCACCTGCGGCCTACTCTTTCCATGATTGGTTCCGAAACCTCCTCCAGGGACCTCAGTAGGCGTTTGCGATTTCCATTCTCTGGTGTATCTGCGTTGGTGGAATAATGTGGTTTTTTATCCACACCCGTGGCCTGTTCAGTTGGTTTGGCGACAGATTTTGATAACGACGAATGAATTTGTGAGGTGGGGGAAGATAACACCAACTCCTCGAGAATCCATGTTTGTTAAGGGACCGAATTGGATCCATCTTCATACGGATGGCAGTTGGATTTCTGGGCTAGATCAAATGGGTGGAGGCGGTGTGGTAAGGGACTCCACTGGCCGATGGCTATTAGGGTTTGCTTGTTCTTATGGGGCTGGTTGTGCTTTTCATGCGGAGCTTCTAGCGCTTCAAACTAGTTTGAAGCTTGTTTGAGATTTGGGTTTCCGAGAAATTATCTGCTACATGGATTGTAAGGATATTGTGGAGCTTCTGAGCCAGAACAGAGACACACGAACTTATTGGCAACGGGATATTACTGCTTCTATTCGGGCAATGTTGGCTGAGGATTGGAATGTTCAATTCTCATATGTTATGCGAGATAGAAATGCTGTGGCGGATGCATTGGCGAGAGAAGCTTCTAAGACAGGGTGTCTGATGCGTATTTGGAAGGAGCCTCCTTCCTTTTTGATTCCACTCTTGTGTAAAGATGCGGTAGCTTAGTTCGTTTCTTTTGTTGTTTTCTTTCATTCCTTTTATAACCAAAATAAAATACATTTATCTCCAAAAATTAAATCTTAAACTCAAAGTATATAAAAAATTTCGCCCCTCACCCACCCTCCTTCTCTCTTCACGTCTTTCTCTCTCTCCCGTATCATCTATTTTTTTTTTCAAATTTTACTTATCTCTAAACATGTCATTTTAATTAAAATCTCTATCATAAAATTTATCATAATAATTCTATCATATCTTTAATTAAAACTTCAAATCTTTTATTTTAAGAAATCATATCTTATAATTATCTTTTCTCAAATAAATATACATAATAAATTTAAAAGCCTATCTTAACAAAATCTACTCATTAATTTATGATATTATCTCCTAAAATAAGATAGAATTTTGCAACAAAACCCTAACCATCATATCATGTTGGTTGAACCTCATCATCAACAACATATGGTAGATTTTCAAAATTTTCCAAAGACCAAACCACTTAATTCTCTTACTTTTCCTATGAAGATTAAGAAGAACATGAAGAACACTAGCAAAATTCAACTTAACCTAATCATATTCATGCTAAGACAATAGTAAAACTACCCCCACTAAACCTAGTTTTACAAGTCCTAATCGAGAAGGAATGACATTTCCTGCCTCAAACTTAACTCATATTGCACCTCTAAGTGAGAGTGTGTCTATAGGTATGCAATTATCCTAATTGTAGAGCATGCCACAAATAAGGAACAATATTAATAGCTAATTTGTGGCATGCCCATTCTTGCAGATCAACCAGATTCTCTGGGTAACTTGCAAGAACAGCATAGGGAGCAAAGATGGAGGAGGAAAATATCTCTATCCAAAAAAAATGAGCATCGATCTACTCCATCGTCCGCCACTAATGTCTGCAATTCTAATCCTCGAATAGAGTACATGACAAGTGGTATGAAATTTTCCTAACTATTTAGCATGCGATGTAGTAAACGTGTGCTAAAAGCGTTACTTTTTCATTCACATTAATCTTGCAGACCAAACAACTTCTTTTGTGATCGATAACAATCAACAACAACATAGCCAGCCAAGTCTGCGAAGGAACACATCAGTATCCCATCAAAGGGGCAAACAAGCTACTCAATCTGCCACCACTGTCACCCATTCTGCTCTTCCACTAGATCACATGAATGGAGCCAACATGAGATAGCATAAGCAAAAGCAAGCAAGGCTGAGAAGAATGATGATACTACGGAGGAAGAGAGAAGGAGAGCCTCCAATAGGTATTAATCATGTGAATGTTTACTCTTTTATGGTGTTTCTTCATATTGTTTAGACGTTCCTATCTAATTGTATTTAAACTATATATTGTAGCCGAGTACTTTGACATAGGTTATCCTACATGGAAGTGTGAATATTGTCGAACATTTGTATGGTATGAAGAAAGGAATGTAAGGTCAAAAAGGCCAGCACAACCTAAATTCAGCCTATGTTGCAAAGCTGGAAAAGTAGAATTACCTCTTATGAGGGATCCTCCCCCAACATTGAATCACCTTCTCTTCAATAAGGATATTGATGAAAGCAAACATTTTAGAGAACATATTAGGGCTTACAATGCGGCCTTCAACTTCACATCTATGGCAGCCAAGGTCGATAATGAGGTCAATACAAGACGTGGTCCACATGTTTTTACAATCTCTGGTCAAAATTATCACAGTATTGGTGATCTAACTCCCAAGGAAGGTCAACGTCCAAAGTTTGCTCAATTATACATATACGATACAGCCAATGAAGTTGAGAATAGAGGTGCATTGTTCAGGTATTATTTGAGCTTATGCCAAACACTGATTTGGAAAACAATATCACAATTCTACAACTTATTGTAGTTATTTACGTCTCTTTTACATGATATGTAGGTCAAGTGAATCTGAATCTGTGATGAACACAAACTTAATTCAGATGTTGAAAGATATGCTTAACAAGGAGAATGTTTGGGCTGAAGCATTTCGGATGGCAAGAGATATATTTGATGCATATGAAGATGAAAATTTCAGCTTAAAATTAATTGCCGACAGACAAACTGATGGACGAACCTACAATATGCCTACGGTCTCCGAGGTAGCTGCCCTTATCATTGGAGATTTTGAAACTACTCTCGGTGGAAGACATATAATGATTCAGAAAAAAAAAGTGGAACACTAAGGTTTGTATGTGAGACTCATCCAGCGTACCTTCCATTGCAGTACCCGTTGTTGTTTACTTATGGAGAGGATGGTTACCGAAAGGGTGTTTTACATACAGATCTTGATGCAGAGCTATCGAAACCTCCATATAACACCGTTACTATAAGAGAGTTTTTGGCTTTTAGGCTTCAAACTCGAGAGAATGAAGTGGAGACACTTCTGCAGAATTTGGACGTTAGATTTTTTACGGAATCTGGACGGAAGACCAAAGTTGTTAACAGAAGCATTTGTGAGGGACCAAAAATCGTGAGTTTTTTTTGTTGGGGACCAAAATCGTGGAAAATATGTAAGTGATGGACCAAAATCATTGCAATTAAACCTTTTTACTATCACACAGCTCATCACTATCAAAACATATCTATTCCACATCTTTTCAATCAAAACAAACTAATCTCATATCAAAACAAATAAAACTGAATATTATAGATTTAATACTCAAATAATTACTCATCATTTGCTAACAATAAATCAAAGGGTTAATGGTTTACTGGGTCCCTGTAGTTGCACCAAGATTTGGAATTGGTCCCTTGCCGGAAAAAAGTTTGCAATAGGTCCCTGTAGTTGCACCAAGTTTGCTATAAGTCCCCGCCGGAGACCGGAGCTCCGGTGAGTGCATATTTGGCATGCTGACTGGATTAATGAAGATGATGTGGATTTTATTAAATTTAAATAAAAACAGGTCAGAAATAATAGAAGCCCTAAATCCCCAAATTAAAACCCCTCACCCCCAAATTCCTTAATTTACACTTGATTATTATCCCCAAATCAACCCTTTAACTTACAAATCAAAATTAGAAACTAAAAACCCCAAAAATCCCTAACCCAGTATTTGTTCTTCCAAGTCCCTCGATAAAGAGGACCCAGATGAAGAATTTGACAAAGATGAAGCCTTTGCAGCACAATGCCGTTGAAAAACCCCCGAGAAAGACACCCTTCTGCGATTATCTTCAACCATGTCACTGTCTATTCTCCTCGTAACAACAGAACAGGATCTCCTGGGCTTATCATAAATTCTCTCAAACGAGTTTCTCTTAGCATCACCGTTCACGTTCTTGTTCTGAAATTCCTGGCACATTGGTTTATCATTCATTGCTTTGTTTGCAGCAATGGCACTGGACTTATCTGAGCAACCAGTGATGGTAAACAAGGATTTGATGAAATCTCGTGAGGCCTTGAACCTCTGAGCCAGCCAGAATTGCTTGCTCTGTTTGCTCTGTTTTGGCTTCTTGGACCAATGTTCCTTTGGAAGATCGTTTCCCATTTCGTTGATTTGATTGGACCATTGAAATCGATACCCAATTGGGTTTTCATCGCATGTGGTGGTGGCATTTGTGGTGTGGTACCGAAAGCTTCTGCTTTCAAGCAATGATCGTGATCTTACAAATCCAATTGGGGTGTGAGAATTTTGAAGGGACTTGGAAGAACAGATACTAGATACTGGGTTAGGGATTTTTGGGGTTTTTAGTTTCTAATTTTGATTTGTAAGTTAAAGGGTTGATTTGGGGATAATAATCAAGTGTAAATTAAGGAATTTGGGGGTGAGGGGTTTTAATTTGGGGATTTAGGGTTTCTATTATTTCTGACATGTTTTTATTTAAATTTAATAAAATCCAAATCATCTTCATTAATCCAGTCAGCATGCCAAATATGCACTCACCGGAGCTCCGATCTCCAGCGGGGACTTATAGCAAACTTGGTGCAACTACAGGGACCTATTGCAAACTTTTTTCCGGCCAGGGACCAATTCCAAATCTTGGTACAACTACAGGGACCCAGTAAACCATTAACCTTAAATCAAAACAAAATCTTTTCTCTCACACAGGGTGTTACACGCATATATCTTCATAAAATAGAAGATATTGTTCAATTTTTCTCATATCACAAAATAAGATAGAATTTAAATAAATAGATAATATGATCATCATACCCCAGGAAAATGGGAAATAATTAAGCGCAGCAGGACAAGTTGCTAAAGAAACTTGTTTTACTTTTTGGCTGCACCGATTAAATAAAGTGGAAGGACATGTTTGGGACAGGTCCAGAGACTTTTTATTCTCCCAAAATGTGCTTATTTTATCAAATTGGAGTACGCAATGAACTAAGAAAAATATAATACATGGTCATTGTACTCTAGATCTCAGTCGTAATAAGCAAATAATATACATCAAAAGCATGTAGCCAAACTTTTACTATATTATAAGTATATTCTTACCGAGATTCTTGACAAAGCTGTTCGATTTTTTAATCCCCTCGTGTACTCCATATTCTCATGCTATATGTGTTTCAGTTGTACATTATGACAATAAGGGGTCGTTTGATGGTCAGGATAGAATAAGAACATGATAAAATAAAAGATTGGATAAACACAGGATATGATAAGAGCAGATAAACTCTTATCTTATCCTGCGTTTGGGGTAGACAGGATATTGATAGGGTATGATACAAACAATGAAAAATGTATCAAATTTTCCTTAAAATAAAAAATAAATAATATTTTTTAAAATTTAATTTTCCAAATAGTTTTTTTAAAAAAGTGATTATTCTATTAAATTTAAATTTTTTACATTTTTATAAATAGCTTACTTTTTGATATTAACTAAAATAAAATTAGTTTTTATTAATTCGGCTAAATTAATTTTTTTAAGGGAGTCTATTTTAATTAAAATTATTATATATGTAACCAATGAGTTTTAACTTAGTAGGGGTAAGTGATTAATGATAAAAATTATTAAAAAATATTATTCTTTCAAAAATATTTTATATTTAAATTATTAATTATAATTGTATAAGTAGAGAAATAATTTTAAATAATATCATATCATAATATAAAATTAGTCTATATTTACTATTAAAAAATTAATATTCATATATATATATATGTGTGTGTTTGTGTATTTTTATTATAATATAAATAACGAAAAATAATGTTAACTAACTAGTAGAATGAAAATTTAATTATTTGATATGATTAAATCAATATTTTCACAATTTGTAGATAAGTTTATTTTATAATTAAATTTATCAGTAACTAAATAATTTAACTTAACAATAAAAATTAGTAACTGATAAGTAATAAAATTAATACTTTATTAAAATCAAAAATTTATATTTACTAATTAATATTATTATAAATTATATAAAATATAAATATTGAAATTAATTTTGGGTCATGGTAATAAACAAACAAAAAACTGATATCCTACCCTGTCAGGATAATTTTTATCCTAACTCCCGCCTCAGGATAACTTTTACACATGATGGATAAGATATGATAAGGGACATGATAGTGTTATCCTATCCTGTTGGCGCAACAAACAACAGATAACAACAGGATATGATTTATATCATATCTTGTCTCTGTTTATCCTGTCCACCAAATGGCCCTAAAGGTATGTTATCAGGTTTAACTGATGATAATTGTTCTCCTTCTTCTTAACTATAACAATCCTTCCTCAAAAAATAAAAATCTTTGTTCGTAATAGTGTTTTAAGATTTTTTTTTTGGCAAATGAAACTTCATTAAAAAATACTCGGAAGGATATCCAACAAAATACAAGATTGAATATAAGGCGGAACACAATCTCGCTGTTCCGATGAAAGGTCCGACCGCCCCACTACGATAGGACGATCACCTCCCTCTCCGACCAACCTCTCGTTCGACCAACCCCTATCTGACCATCCTCTCGTCCGATCACCTACCATGACGACAACAGTCAGAGTACTTGACGAAGATCAAGTCGTCGAGGTGGAATCCTTGCCAGGGAGATCCAACGACAGGGAACGAGCTAGAGGTCTTAATCATGCCTCGAGATCACCAAAGAGCCTTCACTTCTATAAAAGGGACCAAACCCCTGACTTCATAAGGTAGACAACATCCCTCCACTTCTAATCTCCCTCTAACCCCATGCCTCTAACTTGAGCGTCGGAGTGTTCTCACAAGAACCCCTCCCGGGCTCAACGGACGGCGGTGCACCACGAAGGCGGACGACTGAGCATCAAGACGACTACCACCCAGCCGCCACCTCTCACTGGAAGCACACTGTCTCCCTCCACAACAAACACCCCTCCCGGGTGATTGGTCGGCTGGTGTCGATCATTGGCGTCGTCTGTGCGAACGATAAAGCTTCTCCTTCGCCGCTTTGTGTTGAAGGCTCGCCTCGGCTCTACCGACGGCCACAATAACTTCAAAACCACCAGAAGCGCCGCGAAGACTGCATGGGTCTTACAAGAAGAAGATAGAGCAGCAACAAGGACACTGGGAAAGCTCTCTAGCAGAAGCAACACGTTTGGAGCCAGCCATGGAACTACCAACCAAGCAGGAGCAAAAAAACAAGCGGTCACTACACGTGGAAGCAGTTGAGTTCCAAGGCCGACTACCAGAAGTAAAGCGTCCAGGAAGCAAAGTGGCCAAACAGATCAAGAAGAAGGAAAAAGACCAAAAGAATACGAAGAAAAGCACACCACAGCAAATCATGGGGGTGGAATTTCAGATACGAACATCACCACAACAAGGGATTTGACACCGCGAGATTGAAGGATAGCAACATGTCTACCCCCCTCCCTTCTCCATCTTCCGTGTGTACTTCCTGCAGAGAAGAAGGGACCGGTGAAGCATCCCCTTAAAGCTCGAAAATAAGAAGAAAAGAAAAAGAGCGACAGGGTTGGAAAAAACCGCGACCATCTTAACTATCAGAGTCTTGTTGGGGGAACCCCACCAGCACCGCTGGAATTTTCCCAGACTGAAAGAGGAACAAGAAGAAAACCGGCGAAGCTTAGAAATTTCTTCCAGGAGAGTAGGAGTTCGGGGAAGAAGAAGATTCGGCGATGGTGGAGCCTCTTTCCCAAGAACACCAGCTTCAGCAAATAACCTTCTCTCTCTACATCCATCATCGTCTCTTTGTTAGTTGTTGCGCTCCACCATGAAGAAGTTCTACCTTATCTCCCGCCCCTCCGCCTACACAAGGACTGGCCACCTTCTCCAACTTCTCGGACCACCAGCGCTGCATGAAGTGCCACCGCCGTCGCAAACGGCGGTGCCCGCGCGCCTCTGTTCAATCACTGCTCCTTCCGATGCTCCATGAGCCACTGCGTTGTTAGGTTCAAACGAGTTAGATCGTTTATCATGTTTTGAATGATAACAATTTAATATCCTAAACTATATGTATTATTAATTTTAGGAAATAACCCCATCGTCCAAGAGCAAAAATAAGAAAGCATCGTCCAACAATAATGGAAAGTATCGTCCATGCAGACATAAGGATGTATCGTTTGAGTGCAAGAATGAGAAGCATCGTCTGAAGACATAGAGAACCTATCGTCTGAAGTACAAGACATGAAAAACATCGTCTGATGGAATGAAAGCATCGTCTGATGAATCAAGAGAAGCATCATCCAGCGAAGAAGCTCTATCGTCTGTTGCATAGTCATCGTCTGATGGGAAACATCGTTCAACCAAGATGAGCAGAACCGTCTGATCAATGAAGAAAAGCATCGTCTGATGAAGAGAAGCAGCATCGTCTAACCAAGTGAGACAGCATCGTCTGATGAAATGAGACACTATCGTCCAACCTAGTGAGACATCGTCCAAGGCCACACTGTCTACGGCTGTCAAGCACTACCGAGGGGAAGAGCTTGAATCACGTGACAAGTTAGAATATCAATGACTCTAATTTCTCTCTCTGCAATAGCATTAAATTCTCTACTCTCGAGACATGGAAATGTCAGAATGCATTAAATAAAAAGCAGAATGCATTTAATGCAAAGCTCTTCAACGACTATCATTTCCAAGTTTGAAACGAGGAAAAACAAGAAAAAGGATGAAAGCCAACACTGTTCAATCTCTGCTAGAAGCTACCTACTGCTTAGAACAGCCATGTCAAAGCTTTCAACGGTCGAATGCATTTATTGTTCAACAGAGATCCGTTGAAGCCTAAAGGAAGAAGAAGAAATCGTTTCACACTCTCAATCTTCAGCAATTTTTTTTCCTCTTTTGTTGAATAAGAGAGCAGGTGGTGCTAGTGATAAAAGAGCAAGTGGTATTGATGAAGAAGAAGACCCCATGAATCCCTGAACATTGACCAGTAGTTTGTTATTATTTTTAGCTTTATTTTTATTTTTCTTTCTTTTTAGTTTTAATTTTAGTTTTAGGATTTTTATTTTAGGATTTTAAGTATTGCATTTGAGTCAGTATATTCCAGAAAAATTATGCCATGATACCTTAACTTTCAAGTAGTTTTACCCAATACTAAGTTATTTTTGAAAATGATACATTTGCTTTTGTGTTGATAGAAATGCATGTTGTTAGGATATGAATGGATTCTAGTTGACTTGGTTTTGGCATGATCTTGATTGAGTTCTTAAAAGGGTACCACTTACCCTGATTTTCTTTTCTGAGAGGTGTGAGAAAACTCTGATTACTTGTGATTCATTGGCCTAATGGGTTCTGTTATGTGACTTCCTTCTTTTTAGAATATTAACATTTAACAGCTAAGCATACACACCCACTTTTTTTGGGTCCTGGCTTTTCTTCAATACTCGGTTCTTCTTCTCCTCCTCCTCCTCCTTCTTCTTCTATATATTTATTTAGTTCCACTAGTTTATTATTCTTCTTCTCATTAATAGTGCTAACAAACATGGAATACTTCTTGAAGTTGTTCAAATCCTCACTGATCTAAACCTCATCATCACTAAGGCTTACATATCTTCAAATGGAGGATGGTTCATGGATGGTAATAGAATTCTGTAATCTAGATTAATTTTTATTAAATTGGTTTACATTAATATAATTTTTGAAGGATAACAGGGTAAGATTAAATATTTTTATTCTGGTCTTTCAGTTTTTAATGTCACTGGCCAAGACAGAAACAAGGTTACAGATGAAGCCATTTTGGATTACATTCACAAGGTGTATGTCTCATTTGGGATTCTAAAACTTCTTCTCTTTAATGTACCACTAGTGACTATATATGTATTTGGTGTTGTTTATGTTTCTACTTTCTAGGCTCTTGGTCCTGAATGTTGTGTTACATCTCCCATTAGATCTGTTGGGGTTAAGCAAACATTAGACCACACAACAATAGATCTTATGGGAACTGATAGGCCAGTGTTGCTTTCAGCATTGCACGGGCTACTTTCCAGTTTAAGTATGCATAAAATAGTATGTACGGTTTAAGTTTTGAAGATGAGATTTTTGCTTATATATATCTTTGTTGTTGATAATTGGTATTTAAGTTTAGATTTGATAACTTTGTCAATTTAGAAACAATTTTCTATGTATTGCAAATAGGCAGTACTTTTATTTGCCCAACTAAGGTGAGAATAGAAGAATAACCCAAAAAAAAAATAGATCTATTACTACAGTTCAATGTTTAACCGTGGTAATAGGAAAGTGATTGACAGATTTAATGACTTAATGGCTACATATTATTATAGATCATGGTTTTTTATTTATGGATGAAACTTCTATGTTTTAAATCATTTTGAGATGCACTGCCTCCAAGTAAGAGTAATGATGCAATGTCACTTGACCAAACATTAAGAACAATTAGTCCTCTGATTTAAGTGAAGCAGATATAAAGTGTTCCATACAAAAGTCTTGTTGGTCTCACCATAACCGTATAGAAAGTAAAAGCCCCATGAGTCTGATAGGACAAACTTAACGATCCTTTCATACACACACTTTTGCTCAAGGGTAAGCATCTTAAGCAACTCTATATGCTTTACTTTCAAGGCTTCTTTATCATGGTTTAACTCATGAACAATAAATCTATTTTCAAATTGCACTACTTCAGAATATTTTGTAGATGGCAAAGATGGATAATCATTTAACGATCTACCATTTCCTTGGAGTAGCTTTTCAATTTCAATGGGGCATAAATTTTTCATTTCTTCGTCTGCAATTTGTAAGCCTGCGATTGAAAGCAATGTCTTATTCAGTAATTTGATGCATATAAATGGAAACTTTATATATCTAACATTGTTCATTACTCAAAATACATTAAACTTCACATAAAAGAATAAAGTTAACTTCAGATATAACAAAACATTAATTTGAAAGCTTTTTTTGTGATGAACGTGTTTGATTTTTTTGTAGAAGTGCAATATTTATATTTATTTGCGTTTTTTTTTTGTCTTCTTATCCAAATTTTGCATTATTTAATTTAGTTTTTTATATAAAAATTTAATAGTTTGTTGCAGACTGATAAAGTAACATATATGAGCTAGTAAAAGACATGGAGTAAATTCTCATATTATTTTTTTCACAACTAGAATAATTACATTGATAATAAAACTGTGAATTATAATTGTCTTTATGATTTTCCTGAAATAAAAGAAAAACAAATAGAAAAAAATAATAATTAGTTTAATGAACTAATTCTACCTGCCATATAGATCACTTAATGTGATCAATATGGTTTAGACGGGTGAACCATGTCTAAAATATGTAGTGTTTTATAGTATTATTACCATGATTACAATTACTTGATTTCTTTTTGTGCAATTATGTTAATTAGGTGTGATTATTTCCTTATTTAATTTTGTTAATTATTTCCTTAATTAGCCTTGTTGTTGCCTAAATATTTTGTAATAACTCATTTTATGTTTAATCAGTTAAACAATTATATTATTTAGTCTACTTTTATCTCAGAATTTTTCTTTCTTTTAGTTTTCAAGTTATAAAAAAATTTCTACTTCGTAAAATATGACGCAGTTTTTTCTTTCATTAAAACATTTATTTCTTAAAATAGTTTTTATTTCAAAAGAGCAAGAAATGGTATAAATTAGGAAGTAATGAGCACACAAAAAAACCTGGTCAAAGTACGGCAAACTCATTTTCCAGGGTCACACGTTCCATCCGATCCCTCTTTGTTTAGTGGTGCCAATTTGAGTTTTTCTGTCTTTGCTTGCATTCTTCTTTGTTCTAAAAACTGAAGAAGGAAAGAACCTCCAAACTCAAAGTGCTGTCAATTTGTTTTCCCTGTTTTAATCTCATACTTGTACAAATCGGACATTCCTAGTTATCAACATAAAGGCACTAATGACTCATGAGCCACTAAGCAGAAGTATATATCACAACAGTATATATATTTTCATCTTAGTTAAAACAGAATAACTAACACTTAAATGCTCAAAATATGGATAATCATTTGTTGGGAGAGGGCTATCCACTTAATTTAATTTCGGATTCTCTGGGATTAGTCTCATAACTGTCGGTTGTAGTTGTCGGTTGTAGGATATCTTAGAAAAACTAATTCTTGTATGCCAACTGCATGCAAAGTATGTATGGAAGTAATTAGCAAAAAGTATTCAAGCACTCGCGTTGCAATTCAAATCTTTTAATTTGGTTGAATTATGGTATCCAAGACTTTTCTCAACGACGTCTAAATCTAAGAGCTTACGTAATTTTGCATAACTTCTAGGTTTAGAAAATGTATGGGAGAAGATCCAATTGTGAGGTTTTAATGTAAGAGGATATACTTGCTGAAGCGGTAATCCTAAGAGGCTTTCCTATGATTAATGAAGGGTGACTCTCAATACGAGAATATATGATCCTCCATTACTTGTAAGAAATCTGGTCGTTAATTACTTGATGTGACTCAGGTGACAAATTATTGGATAAAAACATATTGTTTTTATCTTTTATATATATAGGAATGTATTATAGGAGAAAAATGTTTTTATATGAGAAAGTAAGAATAAAACATGATCTGGTCAAGATTAAAATATAAGTCATGTGACTTTTTAAAAAGTCACATGACATTTTTAAGTAATCATGTGACTATTAAGTTGTTTTAATCTTGACTATTCATAATTAGATCTAACGATCGTGATTTATTGTCATTTTCTCATATAAAAACATCTTGTTTCTATGTTTTGAAACAATTTGAGATCACTAGAATTGCATTTCATGTTATTTTTTAATATTTTGCATTTTGTGGTAGAAAAAAAAGCAACAAAATGTGTGTAAACACCCGAATGTCCACAAAGCTGAGGTCCAAATCGTGCAACCCTTATTAAATTTGCGCCTCTCAACCATGATTATATTAATTTAATTTGGAATCATAATACCAAGTAATTACTAATGATTTCTTTTGATACATGACACGATTGTGAGTAAGGATAGAAGTAGGTTAGACTATCGACATTGGCATATAGCCTAGCCTACTAGGCCATGTCATATTAATAAATAGACAAAGTCAAAGTTTTTTTAAAAGGCTATTTAGTTAAAAAGGCTGGGCTGAGGCCAATCAAAAAGCCTTTAAGTTTAATATGCCGGTCTATTTAAATAAATATAATTATGTAAGTTTATTTTATTATTATAATATCTTCAAATCATATACATATTGACTTATTTATAGATTTTAACATTGACTTATTTATAGATTTTAACATTTTGTCCTATGTAGTGATTTACGTTTATAAACCTACTTAAAAATGGACCTATAACCTATTTAAATACATCAATATGGAACGGTATTGCTTCAGGCTCTGTTAGGGTTCCAGACCCTGCTTTCAAGGTGGTGATGGCAGTCGTCCTTTACCGTGTCCCGCCGCTCTCCGTTCAGCTTGTGGCGCAACTTCTCTTTGATCACCGACGTTATTGTCCCTTGTTTCATATCCATTTTTGTTTCGATTAAATCTCTAAAATTTCTTAGGGGTTCTATTTCATCTTTACTCTTCTCGTTGGGTCTGTCTCAGATTGAAGATATGGTAAACTTCCCGGCCTCTGCCTGGCAACAGCCGCCTTGCCTATGTACCGCCGCTTGCCGACTTTCACCAAGCCATCTCCGCGCGACGCTCTACGGTGGCTACCAGCTTCCCACGCTGCTCCGCTTTGCGCACCTCTGTCTTAGTCGTGCAACCCTAGCCCTAATAAGTAAAGGAATGACACAATAAGGGGGGTTGAATTATGTCCTAATTGAAACTTGACTTTCAAAAAAACAATTATTAGTTCACAAAAGCTTTTTGTAAACGATAGCAGTGGAATGATTAATCAGAGTGTAAATGGTTTAATGCAGAGAATAGTGAGTGTGCAACAATGTAAATAGTGCAAGCAGCAAACTTATAAACGGTGCTAGCACTAAACTTATAAACGGTGCAAGCAGTAAACAATGCAAGCAATAAATATGTAAACGGTACGAGTAGTCAATATGTAAATGTTTGGACGATGCAAGCAATAAACGAATGGACGATGCTTTTTGTCTTTTGCTTGGACGGTTCTTTCTCACATGATTGGATGATACATTCCATTGGTTGAATGATGCTTTGTCATCTTGTCTTTGGACTATAGTTCTTTACTGAACTATTTTTCTTCTTTGAACGATACTCTTCTAAATATTTGACAATGTGAGCAAATTGATACTTTTCCTTTCGTTTGGACGATATGGATATTTCCTAAAAATAATAATACACGGAGTTTATTGTAAGACCCTCAATTTTTGAGTATTTATGTTAAGGCCCTTAGAATATTTCATATTTA
Source organism: Acmispon strigosus (assembly GCA_030819835.1). Taxonomy (NCBI): domain Eukaryota; kingdom Viridiplantae; phylum Streptophyta; class Magnoliopsida; order Fabales; family Fabaceae; genus Acmispon; species Acmispon strigosus. The sequence goes on from JAUAMA010000007.1 coordinate 38,819,879, forward strand.
TGAACTGGTCCCTTGAGTTATAATAATTATATTTTATTCCTTGGACTATTCAGATTTGAATTTGAATTCAACCTTAATGTGGCTCTTAATTGTGTTGAAATCAGAATTTGGAGGAGAATTATGAGTGTGAAGAGGCTTTAAGACTTGGTCTGGAGTTTTTGATTGGCTTTGATGAGGAGTAATGCTCCATTATGTGTGAGGGTCGACTCTTTCTCTCTCCCCTTGAAGCTGAAATTTCTGATCACTATATTTTGGTGGTTTTTTCTTTGCTTTTCCTTCACACCTAAATTGCTAAACCTAATTCCAAGTGCTGAAACTTGTTGAGTCTTGTGCTACTGCTGCCGCCTCTCCTTCTTCTCCATTGTGTTCAGGTTTTGATTCTCCAATCCTCTCCAAGAGTGTTGGGTGTTGGTCATTGGTAGGTTGTTCAAACTCTTCTAATTCCTGAATTCTTTGGTGTTCAATTCCTTTCTCTCTTCCTAGGGTTCTAACTTGGTATTTTTCTAGCACATTCTTCCTCAAGCCACTCGAGTTCTCTCTGCTCCATTGAAGGACAAGGGTTGTGCTTCACTTCTTATTGATCAATCAAGCCAAGCAAGGTTGGTTTTCTTCACTCCTTGTGTGTAGAACCTTTGTTATCTTCCTTCTTACACAATCTTGTATTTTACAATTCTTTTGAGAGAAAATTATCCTTTGATCAATTATATAATTTTTTTGTCCATGGAAAAGCTTTGGTTTTGAAGAAGTAGAGTTTAAAATGAATCTTTCCATGAAAAATGTTGTGTTTGGGCTCTCTGGCAGGAAGCCAGCGCTCGAGCGCTAGCCTTCCAACGCCTGGGTGCTAGGGTTCTGCCCAGGTTCGTGTTGCCTGACAGGGAGCCAATACTTGGGCGTTGGCATCCCAGCGCGTGGGCGCTGGCCCCTGGCAGCCTGTTTTGTTGTTTGTTGATTGGGAACTTAACGCCATAGACAATCAGGGCGAGGATGTGCATGAAGGATGAATTTGATGCAAGGATAAGATGGTGAACGAAGGTCTAGAAGAATCAGAGAATCTTGAAGAAAATTTTTCGCTGTTTTATTTCCGCTGCTTTTGAATAAACAGCATTTCTGGTGCAGACTTATTATTTCTAATTACCCCTTGTTTCCTTTGATGTTTAATTATAATGGCTATGGGTTTAATATTATTGTAATTATTGAGAGACGTTCTGTTTTGGAAACTTGAGTTGGTTGAGAGGTTTTTGAATAAATATTTCTACTTATTACTATGTGACCCTTGACCTTGAAATTGGGGCGTTACATTTAGGAAATAAAATTGTTATCATTCAAAACATGATAAACGATTTAACTTGTTTGAACCCAACAATCTCCCCCTTTTTTATGATGACAATTTTATAGAGAAAAATGTTTTCTCTTCCTCTCTCCCCCTTTGTCATTAGCAAAAACACAAAAGGAACTTCTGTAAGGGACTAATGTACTCCCCCTATCTTTTCCAAAAAGATATCTCTTTTATTTTCAACACTCCCCCTATGTTCTTAAAACATATATAAACATGCATCAGAGAAGAACATATAAAAACACTCCCCCTATGTTCTTTTATTTTTAACTCTAATATATGAATATAGAATAGATTTTAATATCATTTTAAAATTTAGGTTAGATCCAACTCTACCCAAAAAAAAGTTATGTTCAACCCTATATTATAAGTATTTATTTAACTAATGTGTGACTTCTCTTAACATGGTGATTCGTAAGTCTCCCGCTGTTCCTTCTTAATTACTAACATCATAGTTTACTTTTTAAAGTACAAGAGTTAGGGTCTGTTTAATTGCAGTTTTTGAAAACTGTATTTAAAAACAGTTTTTAACATAATATTAATTATATTTCTTAATATACGTGTTTCTTCCTTTTCTAGACAGTTATTTTAAAATAGAGGAAGTATATATATATATATATATATATATATATATATATATATATATATATAATGTATCATATGAGAAAGATGTTTTTATATGAGAAAGTAAGAATAAATCATGACCGTTGGATCTAATCATGAAATGTCAAGATTAAAACATGAAGTCATGTGACTTTTTAAAAAGTCACATGACATTTTTAAGTAGTCATGTGACTATTAAGTTGTTTTAATATTGACCATTCATGATTAGATCTAACGATCGTGATTTATTCTCATTTTCTTACATCCCTATATATATATGTGTGTGTATATTTATGAGATAAAATTAATGAGAAAGGGTGTTTAAAAATTTAAAATTAAAATTGTAGATTGAGGAGCACGTTTGTCTCGTACTATCGTTCTTCTCATAACAATTTAACACATGGCTTATACATTAAAAATTGCCTTTTTCTGCCCCCAAAAAATGTCTATACGCAATGAACTTCACCAAACCAATCACCTCATTGCATTAATATTGATTTTGTTGGCTTAGCATCGGGATCAATAACTTATGCTAGTTTTATAAACTGAATTTAACACCATTTTGAACATGACTGCACAAATTTCAAATACGCAAACCATGAAGTCGGCAAAAATAGCATTAAACACATTTTTTTTTCTTGTGATAATGACGAGTTTCAATGCTTTTAGTATAATACTAGTATTATGACCCGTGAGGTGCACGGGAGATATTCATTTTTGTTTAGCACATGTGAATTTTCTAAGGGTGAACTTAGCTCTTAGTCCTTATATAATAGATATAGTTTGGAAATAGTCCCTCATTGAAATAAAGTTTGAATTTAGTCCTTAATGTTTAGAAAATTACTTGTTTTAATCCTCGCCGAAGGTGGTGATCTTCTGACCTTGTCACATGTCTTCATCAGTCCTACGTGGAATGACCGGACGAATCCGGGTCACCCCGGTTCCCATTAAACGACATCGTTTTGGTCCCTTTTCACTAAAAAAAAATTCAGGTTTCCAGAATCCAGACTCCAGAATGTTCTGCGGCTAGCCTCCACCCAACCCAAGCTTCTGCTCTCGTGGAAACCTAGGCCGCCACGACATCGCCCCTTCGCCATCACATGCCGCCCCTCCGCCGTTGCACATCGCTCTCGTGGAAACCCAGTAACCTATCTGCTTCTGCTCTGTGATGTGAAACCCCTTCTGCTCTAGTAACCCCAATTCTGCTTCTGCCGTCACACGCCGCCACGATGACGTCACACGCTGCTGTTGGTTCGTCGCACGCCTTCCCTCTGCTCTGCTCCAGTGTATGTGTTCCTAATTCCTAGTTCCTGACTTCTCTTGTCTTCAATTTCATTCTTCTTACAAGGGGAGATAAGGGACAAGGGAGAAGGGAGAAGGTCGATGCTGGTCGCAGAAGAGAGAAGGACGATAGACTTGCTTCATGCAGCAAGGAAGTGGTGGTGGATGGACTTGCTTTGCGTCGCAATGAAGCTTGAAGGACAGAGAAGAAGATCCTGGTAAGGGGAGATAGGGCGGCGAGTTAGGGTTGATGGAAAGGAGAAGAGGGAAGTGGGTTAGGTCTTTTTTTTTCTATAATTGGGTCTAATGTGTTATGTCTGGAGTTGGCTTTTTTTTTTCTACCTCTCTCTCTCACCTTGGGTCAAGCCCTGACTGCAGCACCGTTTTTATGTATATAATTATATATATATATATATATATATAATTAAGTATTATACTCATAATTAAAATATTATATAATTATAATCAGTTCGACCACGGTTCAACCTCAGTTAAACCGTAAAAACTGTGAACCGGTAGCTTGAACAGTTCGATGTCCGGTTCGGTTCTGCGAACATTATGAATTACACAACCAAAATAGGAGGTTCAAAATCAAATGCAACAAAAAAATAACGTCATTAACAATATTCATATCCAAGATCTCAAACTCCAAAGAGACTAAAATAGCAGACATTATCAACTATCATAATAATCGTCAAGACCAACTTCATCAACGTCGTTTCTAATTTTAATTTGATTTCGAAATCAGAAATTTCTTTTATTTTTAATTTTTAAACTACAAATTCTGTTTTTTTACTGAGTTCTTTTTTTATCCTGGGCCGAGCCCAGATGATAAAAAAAATTCACAGAAACCTCCCGAACCGGTAACTGACCGATTTTTGACCGGTTCATTCGGTTTTAAGCCGGTTCTTTTCCTATACGGTTTTCAAGTTTATCCAGACCGGATAAGGGCCCGGTTCACGGTTCCAGCAATCAAACCGACCGGTCCGGTCTGGTTTTAATAACCATGCTAAATTCAACCCGACGCCGACCTAAACCCTAAATCCGATTATAAACCCTAAGAAGAAGAACGAGGAGGACAAGGAGGAGACATAGCCAAGTGTACCTATTCATTATGAAGTAATAAATATGTTAGGTTCAGAGCGTTAAAAGAAGTTTTGTTAAGTTCAGAACACTTGTTTTGATTGACAACAATTTTATTACCTAATTGTGTATTATGTTTCTTAGGATTATCTCCTTCGTCAAATGGATAAATAATGAGACGCATTATTACCAAGCTAAAAGAAGATCGTCTTACTGTGTTCAAGAGGATTGTCTTACTATGATCGTCTTATTGTGGTCAAGAATAACGTCTAAGTAGAATGACTGGAAGCATTTACCAAAGGGAAGAAACGCAAGTCTGCCATCTCTCAACGATTATATCTAAATCAGCAAGTTTGAATATGTCGAAGAAGTAGAACGTCTGAGTGATGTCTTAGAAGAACGTCTAAGTATATTCAAGAACAACATCTGAGTATATTCATAAAGAATGTTTGAGTATATTCATAAAGAACGTCTGAGTATTTTCAAGAAGAACGTCTGTGTATCTTTAAGAAGAACATCTGAGTATTTTCAAGAAGAACGTCTGACTATGTTCAAGCAGATCGTCTTACTACACTCTAACAGAGAGTCTTCTTCAATGCTTCAAATAACAAAGACGTGCTACATCTCATCATTTTATGAAGCACAGTTCTTGGCAGAATCAAGAAAGGACATGTGTATTATTACATACCTCGTCTGACAAAGTCTTATTGATCGAAGAAATCCTATTATCTGTCAAGACGCATAAAAGCAAAGATTCGTCTGTCCTAGCCGCATTGCTAAGAAATAAGAAGATCGTCTGAGTAGTCAAATCATCAGGTGACTGAAATAAAGCAAACAGAGACAACGTATCGTCTGCCAGTTCAAGTATCGATTTCCTATGCAATGTCTGCGTAGCCATCAGATGATACCAACCCAAGCAAGAAATAGACCAAGTCTGTGTCAAGCTAAAAGAACAGCACATTCCAGAGACTCTACAAATTGAATCACGCATCAAAGAAAAAAACAATCGTCCAGAGATTTGATTTATTATGAAGAAACACGTCAGAAGCAACATGACTAAAACGTGCTCTGTTTTCAGAAAAGGAAAGTTTTCAAACGAGATATCAGAATCAAACAACATCTCTCATGAAATTCAATGACAGAGAATCATCAATTTAAAGAGGGAGAAAATCACGTTGTAATCAGTCTGAAGAATCAAAGAAATTCAAATCAAATAGTCGTTGATACATAATCGGGAATTAAATAACAGAGGCTAGTCAATGACAAGGTTGTCACAGAATTGAAGTCGCTCTTACACTATAAAAGGAGCAGCTCTTGAGCATTCGGAATAACACCACTACACAACATTACAACGTAGCTTTTCTTTTATATCTTATTCGGCTTACATTTAGTTTTTCAGAAATATCTTAGAGCCAAATTTGCAGAAAGTTTTCAAGAGGAAAAACAGAGCTTAAGAGTCAGATTTCAAAACAGCCTCAATTTGCAAATCTCTAGTATTATTTGAGTGCCAAATCCATTTCCAAATACTTAGAGTACCCAGAGCTAAATTTCTTCTACTATCACTCTTTTAAGAAGAGAATTCTTTGTAGAAACATTTTTTTGTAAAGGAGAAGTCCTGTATAATACTTGGTGGTGGGAGAAGTCCCTTAAGAATACTTGTTGATAGGAGAAGTCCTGAACAATACTTGTACTATTCTAGGTTGAATAGTGGAAAATCTTGGTGAAGCCAAGGACTGGACATAGCCCTAGCATTAAGGGGGTGAACCAGGATAAAATCTGTGTGTGCTTTACTGTTTTCTGCTTTATCGTCTGTGTTATATTCTGCAACATTTATATTGCTATAACTTTTTTAATTCCGACGCTCACTCTATCACTCACTGTTAGTCTTTGAAACAGTTTTGAAAAATATATAATTGTTTTAGAAAAACAAGTTTTAAATAAGAACACAATTCAACCCCCCTTCTTGTGTTGGCCCTTACTTTATCAATTGGTATTTAAGTTTCGACTCTGAGAAACTAACACCTTTGCAAGTGCAGAGAAAAGATCCATGGAAGGCAACACATTCCCAACAGGTGCAACAACAAACAGGCCACCATTTTTCGACGGCTTAAATTATCCTTATTGGAAAAAGCATATGCGATTATATATTGAGTCTACAAATTATAAAATTTGGGATATAGTTGAGATTGGTGATAATGTTCCTAAAAATGATGCAGGTGAACCAATTCTGAGAGCTCAATGGACTGATGAGCATCGAGTGGAAAATCAATTAAACGCCAAAGCCAGACTATTCCTCACATGTGCTCTAAGAAAAACAGAGCATGACAAGTAGATAGCCTGGAAACAGCAAAGGAAATTTGGGACACATTAACAATGGCTCACGAAGGAACTTCCAACCTCAAACACACGAGGATCAGCATGTTGGTTGCTCAATATGAGGCTTTCAAGATGAAGGAAGACGAGTCAATTGATAAAAAATTTGCACGATTCCAAATCATCATCAATGGTCTCAGGAATCTGGGTAGGAGCTACAACAATCTGGACTAGATCACGAAGATTCTGAGATTCCTTTTAGCAAAATGGCGACCCAAGGTCACAGCCATTCAAGAAGCCAAAGATCTCACCACCTTGAGAATGGAAGATCTTCTTGGATCATTAAAGGTACACGAAATTGAACTTGCAGAATGTGTGGAACCCAAGAAAAGCAAATCTATAGCATTCAAGACAAAGAATTTGAGTCGGTAGAAATTGTGGATTTTATGAGTTTTCTGTGTTATTGTTAAAAGTTTTGGGTAAAGAGGAAGATGTTAATTTTTGGGTTTTATTCCTCTTTGCATTCTTTTATTTTTTTCTTTATGAATATTCTAGGTTTCAGTATTGTTTTTGGATTTGAGATTTATTGGTATGGTTGGGATTTCTCGCTTATGGCTTTGAAGGTGAAGATGGATAAGATGGAAGAAGGGGTATAGTTTGGGGTTTGTCTTTTTTAGAGTTTTGTTTGTAATTTTTAATTGTTTTACAATTTTTTTATTTTAATGATTATTTATTATCCACGTAATTTAAAACTAAATTAAAAATGACGTGTATAAAGCCACGTCTGCTCTGACATGCCACCAAGCCACTTCATCGAAGCTCCGACATCAGGCAGGGACCAAACACTATGTCGTCTAATGTGTGAGCCTTGTAATGATAATGAACTAACCCCACTTGAAAGGACCTCGACCTTCAATTCAACATTACTAGTTGGATTTACCTGTGCGAGGCACAGGTAACTTTAGATAAACTAAAATTATTGCGTGTGAAATGATATATTTTTATAACTTCTTATACACTTGCCTCTCTAGATAGATTTGGTGATCATAAAGGACTGCTTAATGCATCTCGAACATCTCCCACTTTTTTCCGTCGCGGACGGCAAGGTAGAATTGGACGCCCAGTTTGTTAGAAATATAATATAAAATTATTAATTTGGCATTAATCCAATAGTTTAACCTTTTGAAATAGTTGGTATATGACATCGTATTAGAGTCTCTATGATTAAATGATCTAGAGTTAAATCCTTATTGTCTCCGTTATTTCAATAAAAAGTTAAAATTCAACACATGATGGGTGGGTGGACATTTGTATTGTGCTTCGAGTCTAACAAACTCTTGCGTGATGGGACGTGTTTAATGGCAGAAAGAGGAGGAACCCCTCAAGCTTTTCAAATTTGAGGGAAACAATCTCGGACGTCCTCTCTTTAGGGGAAAAAGAAAAACTCTTTGTATTGAGGGAATCCATGAATATGAAAATTGCATTAACGTTAATGCTTCGTGGAAGCCCCGGTAAGCATCCTTATCAATTTCTCTATAGCTTTCTACATTGCCATAGTGAGTAAATTTACATGCTTTCTTGTTTATTGCACTCATTCATATTGTTAGACCCGGAAATTAAGGCATTAGGTTGTCATACATTTGAAACCGTATAGGAGGAGATTGTTGTCAGAGACACGAAAGCTAAAGAAATAAAGAAAAAGAAAGGGGAAAGTTATTCTAATGAAAATATCTTACTGTTATTACTATTACCATAGTTACTTTATGCTGTTATATATATGTTACCCCATGTGTACTTCTGAAAGAATCATCAACATCTATATAGCTTTTACTTATTTTATAGCTAAAATCCCTTTCTGCTCTCAGCCACAGCATTGTAGCAGAGAGCAAGAATGGTGAGAGAAGCAGAACCACTCACAAATGGTGTCAATGGTGTAGGGAATGGCCACCACCACCACCACCACCAAACTTTTTTTGATCCAAGTGCTCCTCCACCTTTCAAGATTGGAGAAATCAGAGCAGCCATTCCCAAACATTGCTGGGTCAAGAACCCATTGAAGTCTCTGAGTTATGTTCTCAGGGATGTCTTGGTTGTCACTGCATTGGGAGCTGCAGCAATTCATTTCAATACCTGGCTCTTCTGGCCTCTCTACTGGGCTGCTCAGGGCACAATGTTCTGGGCACTTTTTGTTCTTGGACATGATTGGTAACCAATTTATTCATTATTTCAACACAATGCTAGCATCTTAATGTTATTACCTTGTTTGGTTTCGCGATTTGCACATAAGATGCGAACTGCATGTTTGAAGGCTCTTCTAAAATTGATTCTAGAAGCTGGACGGAAGAATAGCTTATGGGTTTCAAAAATTTTATGTTTAGTTTCACAACTCAGTTTACTCAAATGCTAAATGCATGTACGGAAACTTTTATATAATTGATTTTAAAGGCAAAACTAATTCTCGGCAGAAGCTTCTATGAATAGTTTCTGAATTTCAGAATTAGATTCGGTTGAAATAGAAGCTATAATCCAAACATGCTGTGAGACTTGTAACTCCAAAGCATTACACTTTGGAACCAATCATGCTATGTGTTATGCCTTTTCTATGAATGTTAGGCCTTTCAATTGGTTATGATTTGTGTATTGTATTTGAAGTTTGAATCTCCTCTATTGAACAGTGGCCATGGAAGCTTTTCAGACAATCCCAAGCTCAACAGTGTGGTGGGCCACATCTTGCACTCCTTTATTCTTGTACCATATCATGGATGGTTGGTTCTTTTAAGCACCTTTTTCCTTTTGCTTTTCTTATCTTTGATGTTCTTTTTCTCTACCACATCTTTAATCTGGTTAGACAACTAAACAATGTTACTCTGGCTCATTGATTTTGCAGGAGAATTAGCCACAGAACTCACCATCAAAACCATGGACATGTTGAGAAGGATGAATCATGGGTTCCGGTGTGTGCATTTTTCCTTAATTGTTTGCCCAAATGAAGAAAAGGGAAATCTAAAGATGCAAACTTGTTGAGGACTTTTCAATTTTCATGATTATGGGTCTTTTTCTGTGTCTTGATTTCAGATGACAGAGAAGATTTACAAGAATCTAGACAATGCGACAAGAATCCTGAGATTTTCTTTCCCTTTTCCCATCTTTGCATACCCCTTTTATTTGGTGAGAGCTTAATTAATTCCTTTTTATTGTACTGAAATTAAATTGAAGCTCTTGGATTTGGATCTCACATATGAATTTTGATCGGTGGCGTTTTCAGTGGCACAGAACACCGGGAAAAGAAGGGTCTCACTTCAACCCCTTCAGCAACTTGTTCTCCCCCAGTGACAGAAGAGACGTGTTCACTTCAACACTTTGTTGGTCCATCATGTTTTGTTTGCTCCTTTGTCTATCCTTCATTATGGGTCCATCTTTTGTGTTCATGATGTATGGAGTTCCCTATTTGGTAATCTCACTCAAACACCCTCTTTTTATGTTAAATTTGTTATAGCATCTCCAATGCTGTGTTAGTTCATCTTAACTTTATCAATTCGTCACATTTTTCTACCGTATATCTAAATATATACTTTCTCAATTACTTTAGGGAAAGAGAGCAATTTATAGCATATTTGATTGTCTTACAAAACAAAAAATGTTATTTCTAGAGTTATTGTGCCACCAGTTTCTTTTTGTCTTTGAGTCGAATGTTTGCTCCTTCCATCAAATAGTTTTCTCAAAATATGAATTTATGCTCTCCTATTTAAAGGGTTTAACTAATTAATCACTAAACCTACCCTATACAATTTATTGTGCGTCTATTACCACAATCTAAGCATGCAATTCAAAGTAGAGAAATAAAAAAAGCAAAAAGTTACTTTCAACAACTACTATGATATTTAGAATGTTGTGGGTCTAACCAAATTAAATATAAAGATAAGTAATTGTATGATACACAATTTTGGAATACATTGTGAGAATCATTTGAATTATTACCTAAAGTAGTAAGGATGATGTAGTATTATAGAGAATTATAAAAAACTAACATAAAATTTGATTCAGAAAGTCTCATGAGATCTTCACACGAAGTCATGTGTCTCACATTCACTTATTTAAACTTGTGTAGATCTTTGTCGCCTGGCTGGACTTCGTTACATACATGCACCACCATGCTTACACGGAGAAACTACCTTGGTACCGCGGCAAGGTAACATAATAAGCTCCTTCAATTCTTTTGCTTAAAGTGTTATTTTCTATATATAGAAATTTTTTGAGTCCCATAATATTGAAATGGTGAGGTATGTTTGGTTTTCAATTGAAAATCATGTTTGGAATGCCCAATCCCGACTTTCGTAGCCTAACGCGACAGAGGCTCCGGAGCTCTGTTGGCGTTCCATTAGGGTTAACTGAAGACCGAACATAAAGAACTTTACTTCACTTCTCTTGAAGGGAAAAATAGAGTGACTAGATCTGTGTGGACATAGAACTAGAGAGACAAATTGAACACTTTTTCTTGAATAGTGTGTTACCTGTTTGGAAATCAAAAGCTAGCTTTACTTAAAACGCGGTTTATGGGTTGCACGTGGAATCTGACCTAATTCCAAAAAGATGCAAAAAAGTGAGGAAATCAAAAAGCAAAAGTAACATTTCATAAGCAATTTTTTTCACCCCTCAGAAGAATGTAGGGCCATAACATGTTACTTGACTGATTCTGTAACTCACTGCAGGAATGGGATTACCTAAGGGGAGGTCTCACAACCGTGGATCGTGACTATGGTTGGGTTAACAACATTCACCATGACATTGGCACTCATGTCATCCACCATCTCTTCCCTCAAATCCCCCACTATCATTTGGTCGAAGCGGTACGCACTCTTCTTGTTTTACTAGTATTATAACCCGTGCAATGCATAGAATAAGTATTTTAACTAGTGCACTAATGCCGAGAAGCCTTTTTTTTTTATTGAATTCAACAATCTCTTTTTTTTCTTCTCAATATTAACCAAAAGAGACAAAAGGCCTCAATCTCAAAACAGAAAAAGACACACATTTCCTTCTGAATCTCTCTGATTGATATGTTTGTTTTCTGATATATTTCCATTTTTTAATTGTACTACCAAACAGACACAAGCAGCAAAGCCAGTGCTTGGAAAGTATTACCGTGAACCAGAGAAATCTGGGCCAATCCCACTTCATCTAATCAAGTACTTCCAGCGCAGCATAAGCCAGGACCATTTCGTGAGTGAAAAAGGAGACATTGTGTTTTACCAAACAGATCCTAACAAGCTCCACAACAAAAACTCATCTCCCAAGACTCAGTAGTAAAATTGATTTCTTGGGGTTACCTTGCAATTTGTTTCACCAAAGCTATAGTCAAATCAAATTAGTTGGCATGTCTAGAGATTTTATGAGCATGTCGTAAATGCACTTGTTTTTCAAGAAATAAATGATTTTGGCTTTATGTCAAAAATACATTTATCTAGTTCAGATCTATAAGCTAGCTTCGGGTATATCATGATGGTAAAAAATATCTTCTTTGTTATCTTATATACATTATGATTAAGATTAATTTTTAGTAGCTATTAGATAGTAACTCTCTTTTACCTCTTATTACGCTTCATTTTATTTTTTTTAATAAATGAGTCTCACAATTTGATCTGAGTGGTAAAGCAACGCTATGTACCCAACACACTTCCAAACATGCTTTTATTATATAATATATAAAGTGAAAAAGGACAGAGTGTGTGAAGTGACGTTGAACCTAACATAGTACCGCATCAAGTACCGCCACAAATTTATATTAGCTAGCAATGTCGCCTGTTATTGCAACCATACATAGTACGTGAGTTTTGATTTCTCTTAAACACAATGACCTAAATTGAAGCTAACATGAGAGGTATCTTTTCCCGTTTTAGCGGAAAACCAAGGATACTATTAGTGCTTCATGTCTGAGATAGATATAGCAATCCAAACAACATTTGATAAAGGGTTTATTTATAAACTTTAAAAATAAGAGCTTATTCTTTTTCACTAAAGTATTCAACAGCTGACAGTTGTGAGATAAATCCTCTTGAAACTTCAAGATCATATTAAGTAGGTAGATCTATCACAACAAATTATTTTTCATACACATCGCTCAAGGATTGAACTCCTGACTATATACTTAAAGAGTCTAACTATCTATCAACTATGCTAGACATTATTAGTAGCTTATTTACTATTTTTAAAAAAATTGCACTAGCCTTTCTTTAAATTCATCATTGTTGCACTGACATCTCCTCTACTATTTAATAGGACACTAATCACATTTATTTTATTGGGGAGATTGCAGTTACCTCTCCTGAGGTTTATCATTAATGCAATAACCTCCTCTAAAATTTATTATTATAACTGTTGAGGAATGGCTAATTGAGGAGAAAAATGAAGCAAAGCTGTGCAGGAGCGGTAAACAAAGAATTGACTATGGCAGCTTTTGTGTGTTACCGCATATGCGGCACGACGTCAATTATGTTTTTTCTCTTAATCTGTTTATTTTGGAATCTGATTTGTTGTGGGATTGTGATAGGATTTAGTAGGATATCATCTTGTAATATCCGGATCACTAGAATCCTTATATCTTGTAACACTGTAACCCTAAAGCATAATCCGAATGAAATGGAGCTATAGCTACTCTATAGCCGTAGAGGTAGGTTCAATTGACCGAACTGCGTGAATAAAGTCTTACGTTTTATATTCATGATTTCTATAAAGTTATTCTGTGCGATCCAAGTGCTTTTGCTAACAATAACACTCAACATCTCTTAACTATTCTAAATGATGGGTAAAAAATGAGAGGTCAAAGAATTTTACAGAATTGAGAGGAGGTTCAAGCAATAATATTTTGTATTACCAAGATTTTCCTACAACCTACAATTATAAAACTAATCATCTCAAATCTTAAAAATCACATTAATTGAATAGAGATTTTTTAACAAATATTTTCAATACACATCTATATGTGATTAGAGATGGAAAAATACACAAAACTAAATTCCATTAATTGATTTGCAAATCTTTCAACTAGTTGCTACTTGTCCTATGCGATGTCCTGCTTTTTATTTTTTGTTTTTCTTTATCTCTTAAAAAATAATATTGGTACAGTGTTTTTGGTCCTCTCGAGGTTGGAGTTTGTTAGTTGATGTATGGCTTTGGTGCGATGAGGATAGATTCTTGCAAAGTTCGATGAAACAAAACAAACAAATGTTAGAGTTTTCAGAACTCCTTGGAGGAAATTAAATCAACACAGGCTGTCAGTAATGTTTATTTTTTTTTAATAAAACCATCAGAAAAATGAACGTTGGTGTTTAGAACCTGGGATGAAGACACAGACACAGGAAGTGCGTGTCACTGTAACCATTCATTTACTTATTCAAGAGAATCTATGCCCACTTGGTAAAAATAAATTCCTATAATAAACGGGTGATAAAAGAAAAACGATTCAATATTAACTTTTTCAAATCACGAGTCATTGACACATATTTTATTTCTCTTTAGCAAGTTTTCAAATTCAAATATCGTTTGTGATAATAAACACGTGAAAGAGCCCCACAAACAAAGGATATGGGTGTCCGAGGTGTTAGATCAAAACAAGGCCACATAGCGGATGAATCAACAGATGGGGTGTTTTTAATAAAGATTAATAGATATCGAAAGGGTATAGATCACTAGAGAGATAGGAAGAGAATGGAGATAAGTGATAAGTATGATATATGATGTGATGTAATTGGAAGAAACAGATAGAGAGAAAAAATAGGTGTCTTGTGTCTGTACTGTTTAGATGTACACGAATCATTATGCGGATGTTTTTATTTTTTTATTTTAGAAAACAATATCTATTTCAATATCTGCTTTGAACATGTAAGGAGATGCTATAAATGCCAAGTACATGGTGACAACATCCACGCCTCGCCAGCTCAGCTGAATGTACTGACGGCACCTTGGCCGTTTTCTATGTGGGGAATCGATGTGATAGGCCCCATTGAACCAAAGGCATCAAATGGGCATCGCTTCATTCTGGTGGCAATTGACTATTTCACCAAGTGGGTCGAAGCATCCTCTTACGCCAGTGTAACAAGGAATGTGGTGGTTAGGTTCATCAAGAGAGATTTAATCTGTCGGTATGGCCTCCCGAGCAAGATTATCACTGATAATGGAACTAATCTGAACAACAAAATGATGAAAGAGCTGTGCGAAGACTTCAAAATCCAGCATCACAATTCCTCCCCGTACCGTCCAAAAATGAATGGTGCAGTTGAAGCGGCTAACAAGAACATCAAGAAGATCATTCGGAAAATGGTTGTGACTTATAAAGATTAGCACGACATGCTCCCTTTTGCCTTGCATGGCTACCGCACATCTGTCAGGACTTCCACTGGAGCCACCCCATTTTCCTTGGTATACGAGATGGAAGCAGTTCTCCCATTTGAAGTAGAGATTCCATCATTAAGGGTGATAAAAGAGGCCAAGTTAGAGGAGGCCGAGTGGGTACAAGCTCGCTTCGATCAGCTTAACTTGATTGAGGGAAAAAGGCTAAATGCAATGTGCCACGGACAACTGTATCAGAAGATAATGAAGAAGGCCTATGACAAGAAGGTGCGCCCATGGGAATTTCAAGAAGGGGACTTAGTGCTAAAAAAGATCTTACCAATTCACAAAGACGCACGAGGAAAATGAGCCCCGAATTATGAAGGGCCTTACATTGTGAAAAGAGCATTCTTGGGAGGAGCCTTAATTCGCGCTGGCATGGATGGCGATGAACTGCCTCATCCCGTCAACTCCGACTCAGTCAAAAAGTACTTTGCCTAAAAAAAAAAACGGGGTAGGCAAAGGAAAGTCGTCAGGTTGAAAACCCGAAAGGGCGGCCTAGCGAAAGCTCACAATGAATGGTCGAAGATGAGAAATCCCAGACCAGAATACTGGGGCAGTTATGTGATAAATAAGGCTGAAATAGTTCCCCAGGTCAAGGCCCAATCTTCAAGCTGGGGCAGGTTACGAGCTCGGTTGGCCAGCGTCGAAGTTGAGGACATAGAAGGCTAGCACTAGGCACCGAGAGGGGATCATTTTATGCTCGCATTATTTTTCTTTTCTTTCCAATGTCTGGCTTTTCTTTCTCATTTGAGTATACACTTCTTGTAAAAACCATCATCTTCTCCATTAATATAAGTCAGACATTTTCTCACTCATACCTGTGTTCATTTTGCATTTATTTTATGACATGTTTTGAAATCTAAGGAGTTTCTTACCAAAATCCTTCTATTAGTCCTTGAGCATTTTACGTGGTACAAAAAGGGTTCCTTAAAGAAGAGGGGCACAGGGATGACGTGCATCTCTACCAGGTCCTAATCAACTCCGAAGATTTCACGTTATGGGCTTCCATTGCTTCCCAAGTAAGGGGCAACAGCTGGTTCCAGAAGAATTGATTCTTCACTCATTAAATATGTTCGGTCCTGGAAGGATGAAAGGCCCAGCATAAACATAATATAAAAAGCTCAAAGGGAAGAGAAACCCAAGTTTCCAAGCACATGATTCATGCATCACATATCATGCATAACCCCATCACATATAGTACATTATCCATCATATCATGCATTACATTTCATAGCATGCATTACATTTCATACCATGCATACCTTTGTCACATATTGAAAGTTGCAGTTGGCGAGTCCGAGGTGGCGCTTAAACCGATCCTTGTCACTTTCCAGCAGATCCAGGGTGGTGCTTAGACGATCCCTGTTACTTTTCAGCAGATCCACGGTGGCGCTTAAACGATCTGTGTTACTTTTCAGCTGATCCAAGGTGGCGCTTAGACGATCCTTGTTACTTTTCAGCAGATCCAGATTTGCATTTACTCACTAGTATGATTAAATCTATTAATTCTCTTTTCTACAATTATAAACTTGTTATGAATAGCATTTTAAATTGAGAAAATTTTATTTATGTGCAAAACATGTCTCGCCTTATTATTGCTACTCTTTAACTAATACTATTTCATTGATTAAATTTTAAATGTCTCACCTTATGTACAAAATATGCATCACCTAAATAAAGAATAAAAAAATTTAAACAACCTTGAATTTGAAATAAACTAAAAAGTGAAATAAAGTATTGTACGATTTATTTTAAAGTGAAATAAAGTGTTAAACCATCTATTATAAAGTAAAATAAAGTGTTAAATTATTTATTATAAAGTGAATAAAAGAAACTAACCAATGATACAAATGTACCTCATCACATAAGAAAATAACCCAATAATGAACGGTGGCAAATAGGCATACTGCTTTGTAGTATGTCTAGTAATTTACTCATCATCTCTGGACACAGAAAATATTAGTCTTCCGCTAAATAGCATGCGAAGTCCATTCTAAAAGATGGATAAGCCCAAGCCCAAGCCCAAGCCCAAGTAGGTTGAAGACCGTAAACTAAGGTCTTGGAAGACCTGGCCCAACACACTAGTCAGTGACATATCGATTAGTCCACTATAGAAAAACTTTGACCAAAAAACAAGTGCACTATAAAATAATAATCTTTTTTGGTTTGTTGAATTGTTTAATTGTTTTCACAATTTCGAGCTGGGTATGGACTACTATGAGCGATAAAGTTTTCCCTATAAAATAATAATTTTTTCCGATAGATCTATAAAAGGGATAACCCTCATATTGGTACTTGTGTTTGTGTTGCCAAAGTAATTTGGTCCCTCTCCGGAATATATTAGGGAAAATGTCTCTCTGTTTGTCAAGTGTCTAAACTAGGTCTCTCCCCAGAGACCGGAGTTCCGGTGAGGGCCTACATGACCTGGTGACTGGATTAATGAATTCTACGTGGAATTAAGAAAAAAAAACACGTCATTTAAACAATTTAACTGAAGTCCCTGAATTAAATCCAATTATAATTTACTACCCCATACCCTAAATTTCAAATTCCATTAATCAAACACATTCGCCTCCGGCCACCACCGCCTCCAGCTACTAGATTATGTTCACTTCGATTCAAACCCCACACCTTCAAATCAATAGCAACAACAATCAAGCAAATGGTAGAAAATAGAAGGAGAAATCGCACAGGGGCTGTGCGATGTGAACAAAATTTGTATTCTGCGAACAGTGACGTTTGAGCCAGTTAAAGTGATGAACGCCGACCCCAAACAGAAACTTAAGAGGGGAGAAATTGACCCAAGCTAGCCAAGATCTGTGCGACCAAAACCCCGATCGTGAACTAGATAGAGTCGCACAGAAAAGAGGTGCGATCTAGAGAAGAACCCAGCGATGGAAGAGATCTGGAGCGGTTGCGTCGATAGTATGGTTGGTGACAACGTCGTGCGAGTGGGTTGGGGTTTTCGAAGATGGGGTTTTGATTGCGATTTGGGTTTCTATGGAGGTGTGGGGTGGGTTTTGATGGTGGTGGTCGCAGCGACGGTGACGCGACCGTAGTGTTTCCGGTGGGACCAAATCCTCTAATTTCTCCCAGCAACAACAACGACAACAAGTTTTCAGAGGACTACTCAGCCCAAGTTGAGATGTTAAGATTTTTTCTTAGTTAGGAACAAAATTAATTACTCCTCAAGCTTTGATTTATGTTATTAATGTTTGATTCTGAAATTTTTTGAGTAAAATCGAAAAGAGCACAATCATGAGGTTGTTCCTGAATCTATACTCCGTTGAACATTGATTTATATTTCTTCATTTCATCCAACAAGTCTGTTCTCTTTGTTTATTGATTCGGCTTGAAAATTTGGCAATATGGGAGTAAGAGAGTGTATAGGTAATGACCACATGGTGAAAATCATCCCTCTCCATCTACGTTGCAGAAGATCAGTGGGTAGAGAGAGAAGTGAAAGGAAAAACGAGAAAGGGGTGGTAATGAGAGAAAGGGGAAAACACAAATTTATAATCGTGCATGCACAAAAGGGGTAGAAAAGATGAAAGAGAAAGGGTGGAAAGGGGTTTTGTTGGGGAAAAAGATCTTGGAGAGGAATGGCAGAAGAAGAAGAAGAAGAGGAGGGAATCAGTGCTGATACAGTTTCAATGTGTTTGACTAATGGAATTGGGAATTTAGGGTTTGAGGTAGTAAATTAGAATTAGATTTAATTTAGGGACTTAAGTTAAATTGTTTAAATTATGTGTTTTTTTTATTAATTCCACGTAGGATTCATTAATCCAGTCACCAGGCCATGTAGGCCCTCACCGGAGCTCCGGTCTCCGGGGAGGGACTTAGTTTAGACACTTGACAAACATAGAGACCTTTTCCTAGTATTTTTTGGGAAGGGACTAAATTGTTCCGACGATACAAACACATGGACCAATATGAAGGTTATGCTCTATAAAATAATAATCTAGTTCTGACCAAAAATAATAATTAATATTTTTCCAAGGAAGTAATAATAATAATAACTAGTAGTGTTCTCTTTTTAAAAAATACTAGTAACGTTCAAAAAAAAATCTAGTATATAATTTGATTTAAATTACAAAAATCTATAAAAAGAAGGTATAACTTACACGGAAAAAGAAATATAAAATGGTCCCTTTTTTTAGTTTAAGGTCTAGTTCAATTTTCTAATATAAAAAGTATGTCTATTAATTTAGTGATACAGCTTTGTTCATTGAAGAGACACCCAGATTGTGTTTTCTGTTCACAAGTAATGCAATATTTGTTTTTATGGTATAGGGTTATGTATTATAATATTATGTCCATTCAAATATAAACACATTTTTATGTATGGTTATTTTTTTTACTTTTGAGTAAAAAGAGAAAATAGTTCAATTAAGTTAATTATTTCATAAAGGAGTGCTAGTTCTCTGAGCTCAGTATTATCAACTATAAGTCTATAACAGCACTAAAATTTTGTTCTATAGATTATTTTTCCATGGTGCTTTCTAAATTTATTTTTTTTGACAGTTTTCTAAATTCTTACTATGTAATAATATAATAGATAACATAAAAACTTAAATTAGAAGACAAACACTACGTATTTACGGTGAAAAAAATTTATTGAACGCGAAACTTATTTTAAGATCAAGGTTTATCCCCTTATCTTTCATAAGTAATATAATTATTAAAATGATATTGTTATTTTCAGTCAAAAAATATTATTTGAATAACAAAAGTAAAAAGTTTACATTTATGGGTTGGGTTTACTAATTTATCAGCTAAAGAGGCCCAATTCTACTTGTAAAAAACAATATAAAGGGGCCAAGGCCCACTAACGCCGCCTAAATTTGTTTCAGATTGGAAGTGAAAAAAATAAAAGTACAAGCTAATAAATAAAATTATATTTAGCAAAAAAAAAGGGTTTTGATAGTTACCTACGTCTTTTGTCTTCTGATAATTAGACGTTTTCTTTCAGTGATATACAGTTTTCTTTCATGCTGGACCTTTTGGATAGTTAGAGTGCCAATAACTATAGAAAGGACCCTGAGCGAGATGATTGGAGATGGAGAGAGTAATAAGGGGGGAGAGGGTGGTAGCAGTTCTATTTGGCTTTTGTTGTTGGTGTATCTTTTGATGATCCTCACTATTCATTGTTTTTATGTTTTGTTGTGTGACATACTATCATCAGGTTCGTGGAATTTTTACCTAGTTTAGGAGGGTTATGAATGTGTTTGTCAGAGACAGGAATATTGGGCCGCTATATCATTTTGAATTTGTTAGATTTGTTTCATTGGAGGTTTTTACTCAAGAGTTCAATCTTCTCATGGTTTTCACAATAAAGCCGGTTGTCCGATTATAGCAGCTCGTGTGAGTGCGTTGTTTGGTGATGATCATGTTGACTCAACTTGAATAAAATTAGTTGATCGTTTAGTCCTGATATTAATTGTATCGTTTACTAGTTATTTCAGTTTTAAAATCTTTTTGTTATGTTGTTTTAAAAATCTTTAGGGGCGTTACAACGTTCACATTCCAAAGCAATACAACTAGGAAAAAACATATGCCATGTTCACATTACTGAATATTTTGGGGTTACATGTAATAATCAATGCCCTTCCGCACCTCGAGTTGGATTTCTCCTTCTTTGGGCAGGGGAGGTGGAAGGATCGGGAGCGGGGCTCTAGGACCCACCTGCTGCAGCTAATGACAGTGAGAGCTCTAATTCTAACTGCAACTGGTTTGGATTATCGTCGTGGAAAAAGCCAGGAACAGGATCTATATCCATTAAGCTACCAACATCATAATTGTTGTAGCGGGGTGCCATCGATGCGCCTGGAGTCAACGGAACAGTTGCGTGCACTGGCATGTCAGGTGTGACAAAATCAGACATGTAGTCTGATTGCTGCGTGACAATATCTCGAAATATGGACGGTGTAGATTGAGTCTAGAAGTCAAAACCTTCAAATCCTCCATGAGGTGAAGGTTGGTAGTACGTGGTATCAGGTTGAAGGTCGTAGAAACTGCAGCTACCACCTGATTGATGGAAGCTGCTATCCTCGGCATGCTGCTCAGCATGGGTATCCGTAGTGAAGGGATAATGATATGGCATATATGCTTGGGTGTCTCCCCCCTGACCATATGGATAAAAATACTGCCTGTGCCCTGGCTGTATAGAAGTCTCAAAAGTCACATCAGGGGCAACGACAGTATTCCACCTACGCGCAATGCCAACGCCTTCCTTTTTCCCCACCTTGGGCCGCAGATTTGGGGTGGGTTGCCGCATGTCCAAGTTTGCCTCAGGAGCTGGTCTAGATGGAACAAGTATCTTATTAAGCTCCCTCGTGATTGCAAGGCAGGTACCCATCTCCTGATAAATATCTTCGAGTGATAGCCCCTGACGGGTTCCAAGTGTGGACATGGTCCACAACCGGTGCAACCTCTCAGCCTACAATACCGATTATACATTGATTAATATTAATAGTTTTGAAGTTGAAAGCATAAATTAGTAAAACATAACTAACCACGAGTGTGTTCGCAACAACTAACGACATCATCCAGCAACGCGTGTGTAGCCTGTACCATGGCATGTACTCATCGCTTGGCCCGGTCCTTGTCATCGACGGTGTAGGCGGCACCACAGAGATCTCTCTGTCACCCCCACATCGCTATATAACCCCGCATCTCGTTTGTTCAGTTCAAATGTGTCTTCCCCCTTCTTGAGACATCATGCGGACTGTCATCCTACAAAGGTGCGCGAGGAATAGGTTGACTCATCCCAAATTGCATCAGCACACGATCGGGTTGATGCCACTCAACAAGGTTATAGTGGATCAACGGTACAAGCGCCCTGAACAAATGTCTATCCCACAAAAATTGCTGGGGAAGATAATCCACGACCTCAGAGTAAGGGGTCTACACGAATTGCACGTAAATGCTTAGCGATTATTTTAACGAATAAATAGAAGATAATCATGTCATGTAAATTTACGGATAAACACTTACGTTGTTCTCGGTCAACAAGTCTAGTTTGTTGCGGTACGACCAGATGGGATACATGTCCACCTATGGTTTTTGGGTCCACCTGTTACAATAATAATCTATTCAATTCTATTTGAATTAAAGAATGTAATATGAATCTCTAACAATTAAAACTATGTAGATCAGCAATATTAGGAAGCATTACATGTATATAATATACAGAAATACGTTCATACCTTCCACCGACGGGTGCTCCTACCGCCAATGTAGGCAAAGTTCTCGGGCCTACACTTGGAATTCTCGCCCATGCCCATAGCTGAAGAAGCAGTGTGCATCCAATAAGATCAGCACGAGAGTAGTCAGTCGCCTTACACAGTGAATGATAGAGGTGAGATAAAACAACTGAACACCAACTGTAAGTTCCGATTGTATCTCAGTCCCATAGCAATAGCAAATAGCACAACGCTACCCCAGAACCATAACTATCAGTGAAAAGGAAGCCTCCCATCATCCGTAATATGTACGCACGAGCGAACTGCTCCAACCAAACCTGACCGTGGCCGTCGTTTACATTGTTAAAATTTTGACTCAACCACCTAAACTTCAACCGGTTCCCGTTGATGTCCGCATCTGTCACTTCCTTTCCAAG